>OY728160.1:1676340195-1686340195 GCA_963277665.1 Viscum album
GTAAAATCTGTAAAACCAGGATATAATGGTTTTCAACATCACCATATAGACGCGCAACTGTCAGTTCTATCTGAATTTGTTCAACTGTAATATCGAAAATCATTTCTTCAATTCCATCAGAGTTACCATCTTGCGAATCATCATCATCAGTGAAATTCTGTCTAGTTTCACCATGCCAAATCCAAGGGCTGTAACTCGGATTAAAACCATGACAAATCAGATGATCTTTTATCTATCTACTTTTCAACTTCTTCATATTCAACCATTTCAGGCATGGACAAAAACATTTCACTACTTGGAACATTTCGTTTAGAAAATTCCAAAAAGGAATCAACACCTTCCACATATTCATTGCTCATTCGATGTGCCGTAATCCAACTTAGACTCATTATTACCTATAACAAATATCAAAATTATACATTTTTTAAGATAAGACAAATATATTTTTATATGAAAAAATCATAATTTGAATGTAAAACAATTTTGAAATAAAAAAAAAATCTATGCGTATTCAAAAAAATATGCTTGAATATGATTTTAAAAAGAAAATATAGTTAGATATAATAGTTTTAAATTCCATGGAATCAAAGAAAACCATGGGGCCTCCAATGGTTGATAGAAAATTGGAGAAAATGGAGTAAACCTGAGAATCAAATAAAATTTAAAATAAAAACTTGGATAGAGAAAATCACAATGTAAAGCCAACCATCACGGCATAATGGGGTCAGGATAACTATGCATATTTGAAAACCACGACATGGTCTCCCCCATAACCCATAATTTTATCATAGTCGATGACTGGTCAAAATATATATAACCGAATAGAATCATATTGCAACACTAATATCCTTGAAATAATACAATCATCATGTCATAATCTCACAAACCACGATGTAGTAGTCAATCCCAACTGACACTTATCCCCCACCCCCTTAGACACCCCCTGGACACCACCACCCCCTTGGAAAGCCCCCCACCCCAGAAACCACCCCCACCCCCTTGGACACCCCTAGACACCACCACCCCCTTGGACAACCCCCCACCCCTGGACACCACCCCCACCCCCTTGGACACCCCATAGACACCACCACCACCTTGGACAGCCCCCACCCCTCCTGGACACCCCCACCCTCTTGGACACCACCACCCACCTCCTACCCCCTTGGACACCCCAACCCTCTGGACAGGCTCCCGGACAACCCCCAAACCCTATGGATAGGCCCCCACCCCCTTGGACAGCCCCCACCCCCTTAGACACCCCCACCCCCTTGGACCCCCCACACCCCTGGACTGCCCCCCACCTCCATGGACACACTGGACACCCCCAACCCTCTGGACAGCCCCCCGAACCCTTTTAACACCACCCACCCCCTTGGACACCCCCTGGACACCACCACCCCCTTGGAAATCCCCCAACCCTCTGGACAACCCCCCACCCCATGGACAGCCCCCACCCCTCTAGAAGGCACCCCACCCCTCCTGGACACCACACCCCACCCCCACCCCCTTGGACACCCCCCTGGACACCCCCAACCCTCTAGATAGCCCCCACCCCCTGGAAAACCCCCAAAACCTCTGGATAGGCCCCACCCCCTTGGACATCCCCCACCCCCTTGGACATCCCCCCATCCCCTTCAACACCCCCACCCCCTTGGACCCCCCCCCAACACACACAACCCTGGACTTCCCCCCCCACCTTCATGGACACCCTGGACAGCCCCCAACCCGCTGGATAACCCCCAACCCCTTGGATAGCCCCCAACCCCCTGGATATCCCCCAACCCTCTGGAAAGCCCCCCCAGAACCATGGGATTTTAACCTCAAGCTACTAGTTTTGGAATATCTAGGGATTTTAACCTCAAGCTACTAGTTTTGGTATCATGCCATTATTCAAAAATGAGAACCATGAACTGTATCTCCTACTAGTCTAAAATGTTCTATTGTTCAATGAATTAGGTTTTAATATCATATGAAGACTTATAATAGTCCATGAAAATAAGTGACGTAAATATATTATAGAACAACAAAAAGTGATACCCAAAATAGAAACAACCAAGGATCCAAAACAAACATTCCACCATGAAAAACCATATATACTTATAAAATAAATCACAATGGTACACGGAATGGGTGTATCACAGTGGTTTAGATATAAATTACAGTAATATAGGTGAATGAGATCATTAGTTGTCAATGACAACAAAAATTACCATCAATGTAGGGCATCCGCGAAACAAAAACAAACGGAATAGAATTAGGTGAGGATTACTTGAATATTACAAGTCGATCTAATAGATCTGGTGATAATAAATAATATGATGATGAAAAAATGAGGTAATAGGGTTTGAAATCGAAGAATCTTACCTATTTTAAACAAAAAAATCGCAAAACGTAAATATAGACTATCCGGGAAAAAACGAATGAAATAAAGTCGTGGGAGGCTTACCTGAGTGTTGTGAGTGGAGATGATAGATCTGAGGAGAGTAAAGATGATAAACAATGATAGAAAAACGATTTTAAACAAAACAAGATCAAAGAGTTGATTCTAGGTTTTCCATGCGAGAGAGACGCGTCGCAGGTCTGTCGATCGAAAAATCAGAAATGACAATCCACGGGGCATGATAATTTTTTTAAATGTTTTATAACATTGATTATTTAATAACCGACACTATAAAATATTTTTATTACATTTATGATGTTGGTTATTATAATAACTAACATTATAAATGTATCAGATACTGCATTTTTTATGCTAGTTATTCTATAACTGACGTAAAAAATGCTGCGTGTTGGTTTTTTACGTCGGTTATTCTATAACTGATGTAAAAAACACATCAGAAACCACATTTTTTATGTCATTTATTTTATAACCGATGTAAAAACTGCCAGGTGTTGTTTTTTTATGTCGGTTATAAAATAACTGACCTGAAAAATTCTACGGGTTGGGTTGTTACATCGGTTATCAAATAACCGATGTCAAAAAGGCCTCTGATGCCGCCCTTTTTACGTCGGTTATAAAATAACCGATGTAAAAAATGCCGCGCTTTAGTTTTTTTTACGTCGGTTATTAAAATAACCGATGTAAAAAATCACGTATCACAGATTTTCATGTCGGTTATATATAACCGACGTAAAAAATGGTGATGTTAAAAATGTTTTCTTCACTAGTGTGTCATTTCGAGACACATGGTATTCTTCTCTAGGGTGATTTTTTGAATCATGAATTGGTTTTACACATTGTTTCTTGATATTTTTATGTTGTAAATCATAAATTAATGACATAAAAAGTGTTTTTCAATCTTTGGAAGATCATTTTCATCCCAATTCTCTATTTTTGATTCCTAGAAGCGCCTACGATCATCATTTGTCATGGAAATCCATCTTTAGTGGAAATATCAATTGTTTTTTCCCATTTTGCTTGTTTTCCATAAAAAAAATATATCCTTAAAAATATGAATAATATCATTAAGTGTTTGAGAACTATTCAATCATTTAAATTATAAAATAAATTAATTTTTATATGAAAAACCATGTATGAAATGTATTTATAAACTCGCACCCTAGAGAGAGATATGGGAGCATTGAACCCGATAACATTCTAAAGATCACACCTGATCGTTACCAATAGATGAGTGAAACTGAAAGATGAATCCCTCTAGAATCACATTGCATCATATCACTAATGCTGAAATTAATTCCACCATCACATACTATGTGGAACACTACTCGGGATAGGCCACTTGCGATCCCAAATCTGAGTTCTGGGGAAGAATACATGCAATGTAGAAAGTTTCGAAAATAGTACACAACATATATGTAATATCACATGGCATGAAATTTTCTTGGACACTAGGGCATGTCCTCTCATAAAAATTAATTTGTAATCCATGTCCCACTACATGGTGTGTAAACAGAGTCACATGGTGTTTAAGTTCACCTGGGGTCTTGGGCATGTACACATGGTACATGGCTTAGGTAGCCATGTACCTCTACATAACGTGTCCTGTAAGGGTTCAAAGTGTGTTTGACCATGGGGTCCTGAGCATGTTCTATCTAAACACAGCTTGGTCTCCTGGGTAGGATCACATGATGTGTAGGCTGGACCACATAGCCTATGATATTTAACATGGTTAGAACCCTATCCTCCACTAAAACCCAGACTGCACGGTGTGGGTTCCTCCAAGATACAGATGTGTAGTAATTAATTTTGTAGAAATTGAATATTTCCTTCATGTAAAAATCATATCCATTAATACCACCAGTTACTCCATTGTTTAACTTTCCTAAGGTCACTGAATCTAAAAGATTCCATCTTCGATTATCATCTTTTGGCCTCCAGTGGTCGTAAAACAGAAATCTGATTACTTGATCAGTAATCATAGTACTATCTTCCACCATTTAAAATATAAATCAATGAATCCCATCACCCATAACCCAAAAAACACCTTGACCCATATATAGAACACTTATCTACGCATCCACCATGAATCTATGGGTTTGATCACGCATGAAACTAAACCAATTTTTTGAATCATGACCCCATGGGACAATAGTAAAGAACATGAAGAATGGTAGGGAGAAATCATATGAAAAAAGTGAAACCATAATTTCCCAATTTAATCTTGACTAATAATTACATAAAGTGGATCAAGGGTGAATAAAGATCACAAAATTTAAAAATAAACTGGATCAAGAGTATTTGTCAAATATGGGCTCATGTGAAGTATGAAAATTGTAGAATAAATAAATAGATAAAGAATCAGTGTTTAAAAAATTAAATCAAGGGTGGAAATCACAAAAAGTACATGACCTACCTTAGAAATGGATCAATCACTGGTGAAGAACACATACACTAGCAATGAAGAAGATGATCCTACCATGTCTTACATCTATGTCATGATTATCCTTGATAGTTCGTCATTGATCCACATTACTTTATTCATTGGCACTAAGAAAGCTCTACTCCTCATCTCCTTTAATTTCCTAGGGTTATACATATAACCATATAGATTTTCCATATTGACATACTTATAAAGGGAGAAATTAGGTTTATGAAATATAAATAAATTTAATAAATTTAAATATTTAATTACTTAATGCACTCACCAATGGACATCAATAAGTTTTGGGACACCATATAATTAACCCCTATCATGGAGAAAACTTTTATAACATCCACCAAGAATAATACAAAGAAGGTTTCTTACTTATGTTAGGATATATTATTTGATAAATGTGTAAATATATTCTTGGAGATGATGAAAGTCAATATTTAATCAAATTTTAACTTTTTTTCATTGATAATTAACACCACAATTTAATCAAAACCTTAGTAATTAATTGATTTTTTTACTTTTGACAATCTGTAATTAAATTATTTAACTGATTTAATCATGTTTTTTAGTAGTTTTATTCATTTTTTGATATAATTGAGAAACTATACATTGATTTGAAAAAATGGAAATACATTTCTTAAATGAATTCAGTTTTAAATTTTATTATTTCATTTAATTTTTAATTGAGTGTAAATTTACAAAATTTATTATTCTTTTTATAGGGTTCAGGATTGAAGATGGGAAAAATGAAAAAGGGAAAAAATTTATGACTATGGAGTTGTAATTTCATATGAATTTATCCCAGATAGATCATATGACTTCAATAACCTCAACCATTTCATATTAATTACATGAATTTCATAATACTTTTCTTGTATTGTATGAATTTGGCTTGGCCAGTTGCATAAGGGAAAATAAATCCCCTGAGTAAAGGACATTTTTAGGGACAATGTGTTTTATAAATGTCCTATTGGGAATTCATAAAGGTAATTAGTATGTGAAATCGATATATAAGGGAACCTTTATAAATCTAAGGATGTTGCATTAAGGTAATTAGGTCATTGCATAAATGTCATTTTTGATGCTAGTGGTTTATAAGGGTAATAGTTTCATTTTATCTATTGCATAAAGGTTTTATTAAACTCATTCTAGGGTAAAATTTATGATCAAGTTCTACATAAAGGTACTCACAGGATCCCTCAGTTGTGTTAGGGTAATATAGGTGTGGCATAATGTAACTACCATAGTTTTGAAGGCTACATTAAGGTAATTAAGAAGATAAAAAAAGGTACTTCCATGGTCCCTCAAATTCATAAGGGTCACCAAAACGATACATGAAGGTCCTTTAAAGTTACCCCAATGTTACATCAAGGTAATAATAAATTCCCATTTTTTAAGGGCTTAACTTTAAATCAAATTCATTCCTCTAAACCTCCCAAATTGAGAAGATCTTCTTCAATTGATCCATGAGGGACACATACAAAAACCAATCAAGGTAAAGATCAGGGGGAGAAAATAAAACAAGGAGAAGATTCATGTTAGAGTCACTTGAAGAATCCAGAACCATTTAGAAATATATGTGGAATCAATCCAAACCACGAATCATAGGAGTTTTCTAAATTGAATTATATAAGGAGGAGATATAATATGTTGTGATGCCTATAATTATATTCCTCACTCCATTTTTAAAGGAATCAAACCTTTTACTATAGAATTGGATTGATTTTAGTTAGGTTTACTATATTTATATAATTTAATGTTTATTCTATTTTGTTTATCTATTGTATTGATCTTTTATTCCCTATTTCTTCATGTTTTTTTCACTATGAAGTAATAGTGAATTTTAAGATATCATCCATAATGATAAGATAACCAATGAATCACCTGTTGGATAAAAACTAGTGAACCAGATTCCACACACCTGGCTTGTTTCTTTCTATTTTATTCTCTAGATTTTTGGGAGAGTGAGGGGCCGAGGAAATGATTATACCTTACAATTTTTTATTTTCCATTTCCTTTCATATTACTAAAATATTTTTATTTACCACTATTCGGAATGATGATGTATGATGAGATCAATAGTATAAATAGTAGATAAACTCATAATTGTTGTTCATTTGAGAGAATGGTAGGATGATAACTTGGAGAATTCCCTAAGAGAGAATTCCTTTCACACCATTAATGTAGTGAGGTTTCGTGTAGTCAGTTGGTAAATATAGAGAGTAGGATAGAAAATCAAATATACGAGTCAATTAAGGTTCAATATGGTGGAATATAGGGGTTTATCCTTTCTTTCATTCATTTTTTTTTATTAATTTTCCTTCATATTTTATATATCAAACCCCATACCTATTTTAATTTTAGCATAATAAAAAAACCATCATAAGTTCAAGGATAGTGAGTCTCCAGGCCTAGATCTTTGAGAGATGACCCAGGCCAGCCATTATGTTTCATTACAGGATTTCAAAATTATATTTGACAAGATCCCCCATGACATGCTTCTCATTAAATTGGTTTCATTTCTAGGGATTTGGGTTGAGTTTTTAATTTTCTCATGCATATGTGTAATTAGTGTTTTCACTTTCATTTCTTATTTCTTTGTTTTCTATTTTTATTTCTTTATTTATATCATTTCAACAAATAGGACAACCATTATTGTGTGACCATTCCTTAATAAAGGATAATAAAATTTATGTATGGTTAAAGAGGTTGAAAGAATAACTGCTGAAGTTATGAAACCATACCTAGCATAACTATATAATACCAATCAACCTATCTTCCCACAGGATCCCAAGGATGATAGAATCTAAATACCAGAGTTAGAGAAAGTTTAGGCATACACCAATGGTTAGGGGGATGGAAGATGATACAATAATGAACCCAACCAACATAAACTACACATACCCACACACCATAAAAGTGAATAACAACCTTCAATATAGGAGATCCAAACATACATCAACAACTCTTTGTTGTTGGACCAAAAACTGACGGAAAAACAATGTGAAGTAGTAAAGTTGATGGAAATGATGTCTATTATAGAAACCACCCCCTAAGAAATAATATAGAAAGTGTACACTAATAATAATATGAAGAAAAACCCTTATCCATTTCTTAATAAGATATCCAAGAGGTGGAAGAAACACATGAAGACTCTTCACCCCTAAATTTATGAATGTTTACGCAAGGCACTCATGGAAGAACACATGTTGCCAGTTAAAACCTTAAAGGGGGATGATAAAACCTTGAATTATCATGTATTTATTTTTTCAGAATATTATTTTAAATATGACCCCTTATGTTTCAATTAAGTAGAATCAACACTGATGGATCCTACCTTGGAAGAGGGATAAGAAGAGGAGATGATGGGATTTGAAGAAGAATTAATAGAACCACTATAATTTACTGAAGAAACCAACCAAAATGAATTTAGTTAAAAGTAATAATTTTAGGTTGATCCACCTAAGGAAGGAAAAATATAATTTTAATATTTTAATCATTCTGATTTTCACTAAATGAACTAAAATATAACTCCTTTTTTGATGACAATTCAATTTTGGCAGGGTAGTATTTTTCTCTGGATGTTGATGAAGAGCTTCTGGTGGCCACCATAGAAGAAAATATGGAGCTATAACTTGAATATGAGTCATACCAACATGAAGAAGAGAACCAAGATAAATATTAATTTGAAAATATACTCAAATAATCTTTGGAAGAATTTAAATATGAGGACATTCCAGTGGTTGGGCAATCTAAAATAGAACTAAAGATCAACTATTTTGAAGAATAACTAATGAAACCTGCCTTGGAAAATGAAAAAAATACCACCCAATAAGTGTATGAAAATAAATATAAGTCTACAATATTTGTGGTGAAGACACTACCTCCTCAGCTACAACATGATAAACAATTTTTGGAGGATACAACTGCTAATATAGAGACCACCTTCCTTTTTTCCCACCCACTTTTCAATTATGTTTTCATCTTTTAGAGGAGGGAATGATTCACTCTATTATTGGGGTTCTCTAAGACTAGTTTTGCAATCATATAATTTGGAAAGAAATTATGTGGTGGTTATTATCAAATAAACTAAACCCATATTATGATTTTGGTTAATAACTTGAACCGCCTACTTGGTTAGAAAAATATAAAGTACTAACTTGAAAGTTAAACAAAGTTTTCTTTATTTTTTCCTAAATTATATTTTTTGGAACAATAAAATTTCATATGTTTTGTTTTATATAGGTATCCCAAAGTGGAAAATATATTATGAGGCTAGATTAAATATATTTATAAATAACCTATGGGAGAGATTAACTCAAACCTACTGGGAATAATCAACCAGGTTATTTGTATATTTTTACACTTTTTAACTACTACCATTCTATTATTTTTTTTGAGATTTTTTTTATGAAAAAATCCCTCAAGGCATACGCTTGGTGTTTTTGGGCATGATTATGTTTGTTGACAAAGCTAGATGACTGTGAATGAGCATGGTTAGTGTTTTCTGAAGTAGGTGTTTAAGGTGGCGTAGTTTCCCAATGCTTGCCAAATTTTTGGGCCTAAAAATTTGGTTTTTGGTTTTGGAAAAGGAAGGATTTATGAAAAGGAGTGAATAGTACACAGAGCACAAATGATATTTTGTGGATCGTGAAAGGTGGGCCATGGAATGATGAAGGAAGTTCAGTAAATGAATATTTCTGCATAGCAGTACTATACGGACCGCGAAGCATGATACACAGACCATGTATGGAAAATGGTTTGCAAGAAGGTTTGTGGTACATAGAAGGATATAGGTTCATGGTATGGCTATTCATTAATAGAAATGAGGCAGTGATTTGAGGATCCATGAAGGGTTTTATTCATAGAGTAGATTAGCCACTACAAAGAAAGAATGGCGGTATGCAGACCGGGTAGGGTAGAACTATTTGCAGGAGAAGCAGTATGCGATGAAGGCTGTACCACATCGAATGTTTGGGTAAAATAGATTAGTGATATTTTCATATCTATTTTCCTATATAAGGAGTTTTAATACCATCATTAATAAGAGAGTAATTTTATAAGAAAACATCTTTGCTCTGAGATGAATTCAATTATGTTCGAAGTGGTGCACGAGGAATCAATTCTGTGAAGTTGAGAGTTCTTGAGGGAAGATTCCACGAAGGGTAATTGGTTTAAGAGAACAATACAAGAAATGTGGTCTATAGAGTTCTTTATATCAAAAAGTAAAGGATTCCATAAAATCAGATGAGGTCCACGAAAGATGTGATGGTTCGTAGAGAAATACTATCCATAGAAGAAGGGTTGGTTCATAGAGGAGAAGCAGTTTACAAAGGAGGACAGTTCATGAAAGTGGAGGTAGTACATAGAGGATAGGTGGTTTAAGAAGCACCTATGTTATTTAGTGTGGCAAAATTCAAGGAGGACTCAAGGCAGTCTGTGGAGGATCAAGACAGTTCACGGAAGAACAATTTGTGAAAGTAATTTCTACAAACTAAAAGTATGTGGAAAAGTTGAATTCATCTATGGGTGAAAAAGGAACTTCAACATAGAATCTATCTATAGTTGAGGATGCATGATTTCATGAAAATTAAGGGACCTAAATTTCTACAAACTTTTAGTGGATCCCTTCCAAGAGTAGTGAGAAAAGGAAGAGGAAGATGACGATCCTTTTCACCAGCAGTGTGCCGAAGAAAGAAACAAAGGGAGTGACCCTTAAGAATGCAGTGAATAGACCCTAAATATTATAAAGGAAGTGAGACTAGGAATAGAAGTGATCTATCCCAAACCTTTTAATTAGCAGTGAGCTTTAGTGAATTTGGTACATTGGCACATCACCATTGTATGCTCATTGGATGTAGCCCAGTAAGGGAAAACCAAGTGAAATCACTGTGTCTGGTGCATGATTTCATTTTCACTCATATATTTATATGGATGAAATAGATATGTTTGTTTTATTTAATGATGAAAAAAGATCTTAAGGGGTATTATTTTGAATTTTTCATACCCTGATTCACCCCTATCTTCCGATCATTAGGAATGGATGTCTTTACAACAACTATGCACAAAATAACGGCCAATATCGATAGTGGTGCTTTAGAAGAAGATGATATAAGGGAACTAAATTCTAATTATAAAGGGATAAATGATTTAGGTAGAGACCTATTTTATTCTATATATACAAAGGTGATGTAATTCATGTAATAAATATTGGAAAATTTGTTAAATATTTATGAGGGAAACTCAAAATTCAGAGAATAAAATCTGTAGAATCTGTA
This sequence comes from Viscum album, assembly GCA_963277665.1. NCBI lineage: Eukaryota > Viridiplantae > Streptophyta > Magnoliopsida > Santalales > Viscaceae > Viscum > Viscum album. Next base: position 1,676,351,309 of record OY728160.1, read on the forward strand.
GAAAAAGTATGAGGATATTAGAATGTACCATAATGAGTCTATTGATGTATTATTTGATATAGTAAATGTTGTTGAGGAAGACATTAATGGTTTTGGAGAAATCATTAAAGATATAAATTTTGTTAAGAATATCTTGAGAAAACTTCCACCATGGCTCAATATGAGAGTTTTTGTTTTGGAAGATAAAGATATAAAGGAGATAACATTAGATAAATTACACATCACTCTTGTAGTATATGAAATGAGAAATGATTATAATGATGATTTGGAAAAGGGTAAGTACAAAAAGTTGTATTCAAGGTCTTAAAGAAGCTCACCATCGAATATGGTCTAGAAGATGAAGAGATAGATGAGGTGATTTCATTCCTTTCCACAAATCTACAAAGAGGAAAAGTAATGTTCAAAGGGAAACTCCCGCTTGCATGATTTCGATGTGGAAAGGTTGGAAATATTACAACAAGGTTCCATAAGAAGTTTCAAGAAGATTAAGAGGAGGAAATGGAAATTCCCATGAAGAATTATTCATCATACCTAAAAGGGAAGAAGAATTTTAAGATAAATTTATTCAAAAAGAAGAACCTGCTTTCAAGAGAAAATGACAGTTTAGAAGAAACTGAGGTAGAAGAATTAGAGGAATTCAAGGATCATGAAGCTGATGCTATCATGTTAGTGGTCATAAATTATATAATAAAAGATAAAAGTGACAATAAATAAGGTGAAGTTGAATGGTGAGTTGACCTTCAAGTCAAACTTGAAGCTACTATTAAGGAAATAGATGTTTGGATATCCAAGATAAAGAAATCCAACAAAGTGGTTCATGATGTAAAACTATATATACAGTACCAAGAAGAAGAGAAGTCTGAACTGAATGAAGAAATTGAAACACTAAAGTCTTTAATGATAGAGAGTTCAGATAAGGTTTTTGAGTACAAGATCAAAATTGAAGAATAGAAAAGAGAAATTGATATTTTTACTGAAACTGGAAAAGATAAAATAAAATGTATCAAATAATTCGAAGAGGAAGTCATCGATTTGTGAAAAAAAATTAAGGATTAAGAAAAATGGTTGTCTCTCAGTATGTAATGAATAAAGAAGATCATATAGGCAACAAATAATATGAAAGTTGAGAATAGTGGTCTATTAGAACAGAATCAACATTCAAATCTGAATGATAAGGATATGGATTGATCAAAAATAAAAAGGAGAAATTTTTGAAGTCATACCATAAGAACCAAACCCAAGACTGAAGATTGATTTGGGTATGAATAAGAATCAAATGATTCATAGAACTTAAGGAAAAATCAATGGTGCAATATTGACAGACATGAATGTACCTCACATGAGATTCTATTATTGTGGAAATATGGATCAATCAAAAAATGTATGTTCCATTTTAAAGAGGTACTAAAGGGAATAATAACAACAGAGGGATTCATACAAATCTCAATATTCTAGGTCATCATTTTATGGCCACTCTTTCAAGTGTGGATGTTTTAGACATATAGAAAGATATTTCTCATAAATAATATAGAGAAATTTGTCGAAGGAGACTGAAGGTGGTGAAACAAGTAGCTAAAAGTATCAAAAGATAAGTTAAAAATGAAAAACTGATTTATAGTTCTGCTAGATGTAGTTGGTCTATCATACACCAAGGACGATAAATATTATCAATCCATATTGTCTATGAATTCAGAAACTTAAATGAAAAAAAAGAGCTGACCACACAGTGGTTACCGAGATTGATTTTAAATCAACAGATCACACTAGAATATGGATCATTAATAGTGTATTCACTTTCTATATGATAATAAATAAGGATTAAGTGACCAAAATCAGGTATGATAATGAAGTTATCATAAGATTTGGTAATGAAGAAGGTTGTGAAATTATTTGATCTGGAAAATCAAAGTTTGGGGGGGAAAGACATGAGACAAGAAAATATCTTATTTGTAGAAGGTTTTAGTCACAAATTATTAAGTGTAAGTCAGTTGTGTGACTTAGGACATTCCATAAGCTTTACCAAGGAATTATGTATTACCAAGTCAAAATATGGTGCTATTTTATTGCAAGGAAATCATAAAAAAGGGAATATCTACCTTGTAAGTGGAGAATAAAATATTTGATTTCTATCCAAGGAAGAAGAAAATAAGTAGTGGCATAAACGTCTTGGTCACTTGAGCCAAACTTACTTGTAAGATCTGGTGAAATATGATAATGTTTGAGATCTCCCTAGATTATCATGTGATCATACCCATATGTGTGATGCTTATCCAAAAGGGAAGATCATTTGAAGACATATAATTCAAAAGAGAAAAGGTCAATTTTTTTTTCATGAGTTAGTGAATATTTATGTGTGTGGGCCAATTTCACCAAGGGACATTGATGGGAGGAGATATTATGTTCTCTTCATTTATTATTATAGTAGAATGGAATGGGTTTCAATCATCACCAAAAAACATGAGGTATTCAGTTGCATAAAAAATTATCAAAGGGAAGTTGAGAAGATACTGGGTCGAACAATCTGGAATATCCAAAAAGATAATGGAATAGAGTTTAAAAATATCCAAGTGAAGTATTATCTCTAGAAACATGGGATAATGCATCAAGTTTTATCATTAAGAACTCCATAGTTTAATGGAGTGGTAGAGAGAAGAAACTGAATTATTAACAACATGGATAGAAAAATTATCATTAAGAAAGACCTTCCAAAGAAATTTTGGAAAGAGGTAGTGATGACATCAATCTACACATAAAATAAATATTTATTGTGTATAATAGAAGGGAAAAATCTATATGAGCTATGATATGGAAAGAATACATCATTTAATTACTTTTGAGTCTTCATAAGTAAGTGTTTCCTTCTTAATAAGGAGAAACACATGAAGTTTGAATCTTGTGGAGATTAAGGGATATTTCTTGGCTACTCAAAAAAAAATAAAATCATATAAATGATTCAATAAGTGGCTAGGAACGGTAGTTTAAATCCATGATGTAACTATAGTGGAGAATGAGTATAAATTTCAGCAAATACATGTTCATTCTTAGGAAGATAGTGATGAAGATATAAGTAGATTATGGGATGATCTAGTTCTAGATGTTGATTCAGAAGAAGATTTAGATAATTTAAAGAATGATCACAATTTAGTATCTACACAAAGAGAGAAGATAAGAGACAAAATTGATAGAAAAAATAAAATTGGTGATCATAAATCTATAGTGCATACAAGAAGCATGAAGACTCTACAAAAAGCACCATACTTATCATAGGTAGAGCCTAAATGTTTTTATTGAAGTATCTAGTGATGAGAATTGGGTTCAGACTATGAATGAAGAGCTTGAAAAAATTGAAAAGAAACATACATGTGAGATTGTTTTAAGGCTAACAAATAATAATGTCATCAGGACTAAATGGGTCTTTTGTAACAAGATGAATGAATATGGTGCTGTTATTTGAAATAAAGAATGACTATTGTGAAAATGGTACTCTAAGATTGAGGTTACTAATATTGATGAAACATTTTCACCTATTTAAAGGATCTAAAAAATCATATTATTCTTAGACATAGTAGTGGAAAGAATGTTTAAATTTGTTTAGATGGATGTCAAGTCTGCATTTCCGAATGGGGTTCTAGAAGAAGAAGTTTACATTTAGAATCCAAATGGTTTTCTTATTCATGAAGACAATAACATAGTTTTTTGGCTGAAGAAGGATTTATATGGGTTGAAGGAGGCACCAAGAGTATTGTATTCAAGGATTGATAAGTTTTTGAAGAATCTTAGTTTCTGGCTTGGTGGAGTTGATTACAATATGTGTGTGAACAATGATAGTAATAAAAGGATGATGGTGTTAGTATATGTCGAAGAAATAATATTTGGTGGATTAGATGGAGCACAGTGTAGATAGATTTCTGAATTCATGAAAAGTGAGTTTGAAATGTCAATGATTGGTGAACTGAAGTTTTTCCTTAGCTTACAGGTGACACAAGGAAAGAAAGACACATTCATTTCTCAATATAAATTTTCCAAGGAGGTTTTGAAAAGATTTTTAATGTATAATTACAAGTAGATTAAGAATCCAACAGCTACCTAGATGAAACTTTCACAGGATGATGTAGGCAAATAAGTTAATGTCACATAATATAGGCAGATCATTAGAAGCCAGTTGTACATAATAGTGACATGACTAGATATTGTTTTTTCCACATGTCAAGCAACATGATATCAAATTATTCCCAAGGAAATCCACTTTCTTTTAGTGAAAATAATACTTTGGTATATCAAGGGAATTCTGGATTTTGTCCTGATGTACAATGATAAATCTAAGAAAGAGTTTTTGGGATGTATAAATACATATTTGGTAGGATCCGCAGATGATAGAAAATCAACATCAGGAGGTTCTTTCTATCTTGGTGGATTATGTATTTCTTAGCTAAGAAAGAAACAAGATTTTTTTCATTGAGCACTGTAGAAGTGGAATATATTGTGGCTTCTCAAGCATGCACACAATTATTATGGATGAAGAAAGAGCTAGATGATGTGGGAGTGGAAGAGAAGTCTCCGATCAGAATCCATTATGGTAATTCAAGTGCTATGAATCTTATCAAAAATACAATCCATCACTTAAGGACAAAGAAAATTTAAATAAAGTATCATTTTATTAGGGAGAAATTGGAAAAAACTATTTTGAATTTGGAGTATGTGCCTACAGAATAACAAGTTACATATATTCTGATGAAGGGATTACCCAAATAAGCATTAGAGAGGCATCGAATGGCTCTGGAAGTTCAGTTGAATCCCTGCACTTTAATAAGTGGGGATGAGGGACCCCCTCTCCCTAAGGTATGGTGTGTTTTTCTCTAATGAACTGATATGTGTTCTTTACCATGTTGCAGACAACCATAAAGTACCCTTCAGGATCATTGAAAAAAGGGGAGAAATAATGGCTTTTAAAAGAGAGAAAATGTCTTAGTCAAGACATGGGAGAAGCTGAAAGGTGTATCAGTGAAATATGAGGAGTATTATAATCATATGATGCTATAATTAATCGATCAAAGGATATATATCATGAAGATGAGGCTCATAATGAAAGTAGAAGAGTGGTGTTGGAACAGAATGAAGGGATTCATTGATAAAAATTACATTATGCTCTTGTTTATCATGATGAGAATCACTCATGTGGTATTAGAGTGTGTGTTGAGTGAATATTTTATCACTATTTTAATTGTAAGAAGAAACTATTGGAAAGGGATGGAAGAAGATTTAATGAAGTATCAATTTTTTAAAAAGTTTTCAACAAACCCAAAGGGGGATATTTTTGGAAAAAAATACCTTAGGGCATCCTCTCAGTGTTTTTGGGTTTGATGTTGTTTTTTAATAAATCTAGATTACAAAAAATGAGCATGGTTGGTGTTTTATGAAGTTCTTGTTTAAGGTGGAGTAGTTTAACAATGTTTGCTAAATTTTTGGGCCTCAAAATTGGGAGTTTGGTTTTTGAAAAGAAAGGATTTAAACAAAGGAGTGAACAATATAAAAATCACAAAGGATTCATGAACCATGAAAGGTGGTACATGTAATGAAAAATGATTTTAATCATAGGCAGATTTTTGTATAGAAGCGCTATGCAGACCGTGAAGCGTGGTATTCAAACCGTGTATGGAAAATGGTTCACGAGAAGATTTGTGGTTCACATAAGGATTGAGGTTCGTAGGATGGATCTTCATTCATGGAAATGAGGTGGTTATTTGAGGAAATATGAAGGGGTTCATTCACAGAATATATTAGCCACTGTGAAGGAAGAATGGTGGTACGCAGACCGTGTAGGGAAAAAAAGTTCATGGGAGAAGCAGCACACAGTGAAGGATATACTGCATCGAATGTTTTGGTAAAATAGATCAGTGAGATTTTGAATATATTTTCCTATATAAGGATCACTAATATCATCATTAATTATAGATCAATTTTCATAAGAAAAAATATTTTCTCCAAGAATAATTTGGCTAAGTCCGAAATGGTTCACGGGGAATGAATTCTGAAAAGGAGAGAGTTCATGAGGGAAGATTCCATGAAGCATGATTGGTTTGTGGGAATAGTTCACGAAAGAAGGATTGTAGATATTTTCATCTCGCAAAGGAAAGGAGTTTACAGAAGTGGTGGTGGTCTGTGGAAGAGGTGAAGATTCGTAGAGGAAGACAGTCTGTGGAGGAAGATAGTTTGCGGAAGAAGGGTTGGTCCATGGAGGAGAAGCAGTCTATAAAGGAGGAAAATTTATGGAATCAGATGCTGTCTGCAGAGGAGAGGTGGTTCTCAAATCACCTACAATATGTGGTGTGGTGTAGTTCCTGGATGACTCAAGGTAGTCTGTAGAGGATCAAGGTAGTTCACGGAATAATAGTTCATTAAATTAATTTCTACAAACTAACAGTACACAAAAAAGTTCAATTCATCTATGGGTGAAAAATGAACTTCAACAGAGAATCTATCTATAGTTTAGGATACATGATTTCATGAAAATCAAGGTACCTATAAGTCTATAAACTATGAGTGGATCCCTTCCAAGATCAATGAGCAAAGGAATAGGAAAATGATGATCCTTTCCACCAAGAATGTTCCATAGAAAGAGACATAGGGAGTTACCCTTGGGAATGTAGTGGGCATACCCTAAATCTTGTAAAGGTAGTGATACTGGTCATAAAAGTGATATATACATAACATTGTAATTAATAGTGATCTTTAGTGTATTTGGTACATCAGAAAATCACCGTTGTATGCACCTTGTACATATCCCAATGAGGGTGAACAAAGTAAAATCATTGTGTCTAGTGCATGATTTCATTTCTGTTCATATATTTCTATAGGAGAAAGAGAAAAGTGCGTTTTGTTTAATGAAAAAACAAGATATGAAGGGCTAGTATTTTGAATATTTCATACCCTAATTCACTTCTCTTAGTGTATCTAACCTAGTGTACATAACAGATTTAGAAGATAATGTTGAATAATTGTGGTGGTGTGAATTTCAACCTATTTAGAATTTTTTTAAGATATGTTTATAGAAATATATAAATAAATTTATTCTTATTATTTTCATTTTTTGATTTTTTATTTTTAGTGTGTTTAGAGGCAAGGAAAGTTGATATTTAGTTGTTCTACTCTCTGGTTATGAATTTATACAAGTTTTAATGCTTCAACTGATTCTAAAATTATTCAATAAGCATGATTTTTGGGTGAGTTTTCCACCATTTTCTTAGAAATTATGTTTTATAACTAGAAAAAGAAGTGTGCTAGAAAATATTAAATTGAATCAAAATTTTAACATTGAGAAACTAGAATTTTGAACTTAAATCTAATTAACTTAACCTTTTTGAAAAATAAAAAAATCACAGAGATAAATCAAAAGATATTTATATATATCCTTTGAAACTATGATAAAATTAAAAATTTGGTTCCCATAATGAAGTTATGAGATAGTTAGGAATGGTATGTGTGAATAATAAATTCCATTTTACATCCAATAAGTTCTTTGTGCACACATGGCCAAGAAAAATTCAAAAAGTTCAAAATTATAAGAAATGAATGGATTTAGGTAAAGGAAATACTGATCCTAAATGAAGAAGTGGGAAAATAAATTATAATAATATTGTTTGAGTTGTTTCAAGGAAGTATAAAATGGATATTTGTTTCTAGGAACCTAGGGGATAGTGATAATCGAATGTTCTAGTTGTTAAAATTTTAATTCCATTGAAATCTGATTTTTTCTGCTCTTAGAACTCAAGCTTTGACTTGGATTGAAGTAATTTAGTATGATTAATTCATGGAGGATTAATGAAAATTATAATGATGGATAAATCTTTTTTTCTCTATATTTATTGGTATATGTTCTTGTAATTAGATAGGAATAGTCTTTTTAATATCTTGAATTATTTATTTTTCTTGAGAGTAACATAATGTAAGTGTGGGGGAGTGATGGGAGAAATATTTCCCAAATTTGTAACTATTTTTATTTGATAATTAATCTCATAATTTAATCAAAACATGGTAAATTAATTGATTTTCATTACTTTTATAATATATAATTAAATTGTTTAATGTATTTAATCATGATTATTTTGTAGTTTTATTAATTTTTGGATTTAATTGAGAAAACACAAATTAATTTGAAAAAATAGAACTAAATTTTTTAAAGGAATTAAATTCTAAATTTTATTTTTCAAATTAATTATGAATCAAATGGACATTTTTTACATTTATTTTTCTTTTCATAGGGTGTAGGAAAAAAGCTGGGAAAAATGATAAAGGAAAATAATATATGACTTAAGAGTTGTCATTTCATATGAAGTTCTCCCAGAAAAATTGTATAACTTCAACAAACTCATCCATTTCATAGAAATTTCATGTATTTCATAAGAATTTTCCTAGGATCATAGGATTTTGGCTGGGCCAACTGTGTAAATTTAAACAAATACCTTATATAAGGGTCATTTTCATAGAAAATGTTCTTTATAAAGGTTTTATTGGGAATGTGTAAAGGTAATGAGTGTGAGCTAGTGATATGTAAGGGTACCACTATGACTCAAAGGATATCTCATCAAGGTAATTGTTCCACTACATAATGGTTATCTGTGATTCCAGTACTGCATTAAGACAACATCTATGTTTCATTTATTGTGTAAATGTTAGATTCAACTCATGTAAGAATAACATCAATGATTAAGTTCTATGTAAAGGTACTTCCATGGAACCTCAATTGTATAAGAGTAAAAAAGGTGATGTTTAAATGTACTACAACAATTTTGAATTCTATATAAAGGTAATTAGGGAGATATGTAAATGTACTCCAAAAACCCCTATACTACATAAAGGTCACTAAAAATATATATAAAGGTCATTCTAAGCTACACTAATTCTACATCAAGGTAATCAAAAATTCCTAAAAAAGGTTTAAGGTCTTGAATTTAAATCCAATTCATTACTCGGGTCTTCCCAAATTGGCAAGATCTCCCCCAACCGATCCATGCAGTGTGTATCTAGAAATTGATCAAGGTAAAGATCTTGGAGAGAATGTCAATTAAAGAGAATAATCATGAGAGATTCACCTGAATAATCAAATCCATTTGATATATACACATGGAATCCATCCAAATAAGGAATTGTGGGAGATCACCCCACTACACACCTTTCTTTTTTTTATTTCTATTTTATTTTGGGGATTTTGAGAGATTTACTGACTGAGGGGAAATTTATACCTCATGATTTATTATTCTTCATTTCCTTTCACATCACTAAAATTATTTTCTCTGCCACTATTTGGATTATTTATATATGATGAGATTAGTAGTCTAAATAGTGTATAGGCTCATGATTGTGTTTCATTTGAGAGATTGGTGGGAATATCAGTTTGGTAATTCCTTGAGTAAGAATACTATTCACACAATTGATGTAATGAGGTTGTGTATAGCCAGTTGGAACACACATAGGTTAGGATATATATTTCAATCTGTTAGACAATAAAGGATTATGATGGATTAATCTAGGGGTTCCTCCTTTATTACAATCATTTTATTATATGTTTTTATTTTAGTTCCCTTTGTATGTTAAAAAACCCATCCCTCTTTTGCTTTTACCATAATAAAATAATAAAATAGTCATAAGTTCTAGAAGAGTGAGTCTATTTTATAAATCATTGAGAGATGAACCTAGTCATCAATTATACTACATTACAAGTCTTTAAAATTTTATTTTATGAGATCCCTACAATAAGCTTCCCATCAGGAGCACAATGGGTTAGTGTCACAAGTGGAAATACCCAAGGTATTTCTGACATGATGCACTCATAGTATTTAGGGTGATTAATAAAAAAAATGTAGGAGTAATATTATACAGAGTAGGAATGGAGAGATAAAACAAGAGTGAAAAAACCCTTCACTTATAGGATTTATCACTATGTTTTTGAGCAGATGGTTACTACCAATCCAAGATTCACACACTATATTTGGTTTGAGTACTTTATTCATAGTGGTATAATTGGAAATAGATACGCTTATCAAATTTGTGGTGTTGGTCCAAGATTGGATTTACTAGATTATATGACATATCTATTAGGTAAAATGTTTATATTATATCCATGACTTACTTTATATTCTAAAAGGATGGTTCATAATGTATATTGAGGGATATGAATTCTAAAATCATACATCCATGCAATATTTGAGACTCAATTCAATATTACTAATCAATATTTGAAATCAAATAGTACCTATAAATGATCATGGCCCCACCAGTAGCCTGAGGTGTCACTCAAAGTTTACCATAGTACAATATGAAGCAATTATAGAAACAATAATCAATGATGTTAGTGGAGGACATGATGAATGATCCCACATGATGTTTTTATAGGATATGGTGTTGGTGGAATATATCATTGATGATACAATATTTGAGTCCTATGCTTTATATAGGTTTACCCATCGGTTTTGTTGCTTATAGAAGTTGAGTTTAAAATTTTACTATGAGGTTTTATATGAAAAATATCCAATGATCATGAACCAATTCTAGTCGATGAAGAATTATGATGGTATGAGTGTTTAAATTACTCTATCATCCATATAATCTTCAATTAGGCTATCTTCTATTTATACAGAATCATGGATTTACTTCTATATTGGTGGGGTGCTAAAGGAGCCCGTATTATAAATCACAGGGTTTCCAACTTTGGAGGAGAATGAGATGAGGATTTTTTGATGACATGGTTGTATAGGAATCATTATAGAGGATTTTAAAAGGGTAAATGAATTTAGATGAAGTGTGATCTTGGAAACTCATGTGAATGCATGATTTAACTCCCTCCACTAGATTTTATGTTCTCTAGTTAGAAAATTTAAAATTTTTAATGTTTCTAGTATCTTGATGGATTAATGATACATTAAGATGGATATTTTCTCCCAAGAATATATTGAGGATTGTTTACTAAAAAATTTAACTCCTTAGGATTTATCATACCATAGATTCTGAAACTATAAGTTTCAATGCCAATCCTGATGAATTAAAATCCAATATCAGAGACCTGGAGGTGCTGATCCATTATTTTGGTGACCCAAAAAAATATATTTTTTGAATTATAATGCTTAACACAATGATAATAGAGAAGGATGAAGAAATTTAAGAAGCTGAAATGAGTAATGATTCTAATTATTGAAGAGATACCCTATAAAAAGGAGATTCAAAATCCTTTACATATTTTTTGGATGTATTTGATTTGTAAAATATATTATTTTATTTATATTTCCCTATATATAGAGGATATAACCCCCTCACACACTCTCTTAAGTACATTCCAAGTAAGGATTCAGCTCAGGTGACAACTAACTTCTAGGGTGGTGGTGAGGATAACTCCTCTAAGACTCATACGACAAAACTTGAAACCTTAGGGTCCAATCCTCCAAGATAGTTTTCAGTGACACCCATAATAGTTCATAAGGCATTACCTTCACCAAGTGGTATTAATCACCTAGAATGGGTAAAAGGACTAACCACCCATTTAAAATATGGACTATCATGTTGATGTAAATATCATGTTTTTCTTATGATTCCATATCATAACTTATACCAAAATTTGGATTTATTTTGATAACAGACTTGGAAAAGATACTAGGAGAGTCTTCAATTACTAATTCAAGGGATCCTTAGATCATATAGGAGGAATATCCAATTCTTGAGATTATAGTTTTATAATAGAGGCATTAGTAAGTTAATAAATATGGAGTTCTATCTTTCCAAATGTAATTATTTGTCAAAACACATTTTAACATGTTACTCTATCAAATCAATGGCTCAAAGAATCTATAAGTAATGTCTCCCAAATTTTATATAGAAGGTCATATCACTTAGGGGAATCCATTTACCATTTAGGACAATATCGCTGTCTATGTTAGGTGAGATGAGTCTCATAAAGGTAATAGGTTAATTTTTTTCTTTACACCTTATATGATTCTAACCATATTCATGACACATCTCTTGATATACTTTCAAAATTGAAACTCACTGTGGGATAGGTCAATGTGACATAGACATTAAAGGTATGATTTTAGAATAAAATCATTCAAAATTCATGGATTATTTAGAATATATTAAGCTACCTTACATATGTTCTTATAACATATTTTATAATCATGACTAATATTCATCTTATTTCTCAATAGAAATGATAGTTTACATAGATAAGGGAATTATTTCACAAGGGAAAAAGGTGATGCTATATGTGAAATCAGGAGATAAACCAAATTATTTTCATGGTTAAGAAATAGTTATACCTATAACTTTATTGGTGGTACTAATTACAAGCTCAAGGGAGTAGACATAAGGTATATTTTCTTTATATGTCAACCCAAATCTAGAACTCAATGGGGGTGAATGAGATAAATGATGTTAAAAACTTTGGGAATGATAGGAAATCCCAATCAATCTTATCTCTTGAATAGTAAACTGGATGATGTAATTATACTTTAATTTTCAATTTACATTGAGAATACTGGTCATATCATTAGAGAAATGCCTATTTGGTATGATCCCTAAGACAACACCTGAATCTACCCCTCCTGTAGAAATTAGTGAATCAACACCATCAGTCTAGAAATCACATTCTTTGAGTGAATTCATAAAAATGTATAAATTATTACCAAAAAATGAATTAGATTAATACCTTGAGGTCACCATGGAAAACTAAGTGATAAGGTGGAAGGTGTGGCATGACATTCGTGCCCTATTCATATGAACCTCCAAGGGTGGTATAGAATCTAGTTAGATCTCCTTACCCAATTTTTTACATTTCAAGTATTTAGTGGGTTATACTATTATGTAATCAATACATTAATTAAATACATGATTATTAATTGAGAGTAGATAGATGTAAAAATGATTGAACTTCTTAGAGTGAAAGATAAAGTGTGATATGTGAAGTCACTATAGTTAGTTGTATAATAAATGACTCATAAGGAGGAGGAGAGTTATTTACTCCAAGATCTGATATCTAAAAAGAAAAAATTACAAAACTTTTAAAACAATAGAAATCTATTAAGGCTGAGGTGGAAGAGGAATTGAAAAGGATATAGAATATCAATACAAGGGAGTGATAATTATAAGTATATGATTAATGATATTCATAAGAGTAGAATTTGATGCATCATAATTAGAAAATATATGATCAATAACATTGGAGTATTCAATGATATTATAAACCAAAACTAGATAATCTTGTCACATAATCCTACATGTGTCATGGACTAAAGAACAATCCCAATAACCAAGAGTTGTAAACTAGTGATCATGCATCAAATTATACATTATCAAGAATTATTTCACTCAATAAAGAGAGTAATAAAAAGAATACATCGAATCAAAAGTCTTACATGACCACTGTATATGTTAGGATGTTATACATATCAAAAAAATAGTTTTCAATAATTTACAAAATCAAAAAATACATAAGAAATAAAATTCAAATCATAAACCATTAATGAAATAAATAAATATCACAAAATCATACCAACATAGCCAATTCAAAATTTTAATTTAAAATCTAACATAAATCAATAAGAGCCAAAATGGGGATATAATACTGTTTCATGATACATAGGTTGAATTGGATACCAAAAAAAATAAATATCACAACTATCCTTAATAATCCGCTAATATAAAGGGTGAAACTCTTATATTTATAATTATTCACAAGGTTTATTTCACTCAACAAATTTAACCAAATTCCATACTTAAACCATTTAACTATTTATTCTTTTAACCTAATGATTAAATATTCTTCAAACCATAAATGTTCTAAACATGATTATTTTTCCATTTCTCTTTAATTTTTTTTATCATATCATAACACATTTACTTTTCAAGTTAATCCAAACCACCCCTTATATAAGTCTAAGATTCCAAAAAACATTTACCACTAGTTTACTCTCACAAACCCCATACTTCAATAATTTACAATTTAATTATTCTACTTTAAAGGGATTTTCACAACCCATGGGTATCCATAAGCCTAGTCTCATAGTAAAAAAATGGACCCAATTAGATCTATGAAGGGTCTACACATCATTTAAACACCCAATTTTTTTCTTAGTTAGGAATACAAATGCATAACATGATAGAAGAATAACACAACCACATACACAAGGAAAATATAAACACTATGGGAGAACGCTTGTAAACCACCTACCTTATGCTCTCTGAAAACCACTCATCCAACCTTGGACCTTGATTAAAGTTAAAATACCATCAAATAAAAAGTGAACCAACCCATGGAAATAGGGTTCATGAGATCTAGAAGAATAGAAACAAAAAAATTGGTATTTTTACAAAAAAGAAATAATCAAGTTGTATAATTACTTGAAGCTTCAAATAATAATAAATGATAACTTAAATAATCTAGAATCAAAGGTAAAGAATACTTTTAAGAGTTGGGAGAATGAGGTTCACACCCTAGGCTGTTGGAAGTGAAATGAAAGTGAAAATTAGGGGAAATAATATAAATTTTTATAGTAGAAAATTAAAATTTCCAATTTTAACAAGGTGCATGGTTTGAATGCATGGTTTTCCAAACTATGTAGAAACCATGTGGCCTCATTTGTACATTAGTAACAAGTTACATGGATTTCATGGGCTACCCACATAGTTTGAAAAACCATGCGGTAGCTGTGCTGTTGCCTCTGTATAAGGGGATCTCAAGCCACATAGTCTCTTGGGCTACCTCACATGATTTTTTAACCACGATTTTACCTCCTCTATACCGCATGGTCATGGAACAAAGTTTGTACTAACTATGCACAAACCACGAACCATGCACATTATGGACCCCCTGTTTTCATACCCCATTCCCCCAGGACACTCCTAAGACCTTACCTACACCCGAGAGACATTCCATTAACCATTCTAAAAGGAGTTAAACCAACATTAAAATGAAAACATACCTCATCAAAAGTTTAGGACCTAAAAACTCCCCACATTATAATATCTCATCCTCAATCTTCTCTACCAAGCATGAATATATTATAAGGTAAAAAGGTAGATCCATTAGGCCCACACATCTACTACTATAATTAGAGGTTTTTGCGATGGGCTATTTGCGATGGGATCCCGTCACAAATAGGATTTAGCGATGGGGCCTCGTCGCAAATATCCCATTACAGAAAATAGCGTCACAAATATTATTTTTTACAATGGGCTCATCGCCAAAAAATTATTTGCGACAGGAAAGGTTCCCATCACAAATAACCCTCCGATTATATACATTATATATATAAATAAACCTTTTGCAACGGCTCGTCACAAATACTATTTGTGATGGGAAACTACCCTGTCATAACTAAGCCTTCAATAATATACATTATATATATAAAAACCTTTTGCAATAGGCCCATCGCAAATAATATTTGTGATGGTCCTGTTGCAAATGATATTAATAAAAATTTATATTTAGATTATTTGTGACGGGCTCCCATCGCAAAAGGTCCCATCACAAATACAAATTTTGGGCGAAACAATTTTTAGTGGATTGATGGCTTCTCTTTTGTCTGATGGCTTATTTAATTGCAAATTTCTCTCACTGAAATCACATTGGAGAATCTTTTCATATGTACGCATATTCATTCTCATGCATACAAGAATTTATAATCGTACCTCCGAGTAGATTATTTGTAATGGCCCGAACCTCTCCATCCCATTCCTTTTTCAAAAAGAAGGTCATGAAGTGTTCTGGAGGGTAAAATGGACTTTTCCCAAACTTTCCAGAATTTTGTAAGTACACGCCGTGTAGTGTGAGTACATGCCATGTACCACCTCGCTGGGTATACCTCGTGTTGATGCCGTGTCCTTGACACATGAAATGAATGGGTACACATCATGTATCCCATACTACACACCATGTAGTCCCTCCCTGCGTATGCGTTACCCTCAAACCGTGTGTTGACCAGTCAATAGCCATGTGCCATGTTGTTGCCGTGTCCTTGCCGCATGAAATAAATGGGTACACTCCGTGTATCCCATACTACACGCCGTGTAGTCCCTCCCCGTGTACGCGTTACCCTCAAACCGTCTGTTGACCAGTCAACAGTCACGTTCTGCGTTGAAGGCCGTGTTGGAAGCTGCGTGGTGACCATGTGAAATGGCTGAGTACATGCCATGTACTAGGAAGTACACTCCATGTACTTTTTTTTCCTGCCTATAAAAGTATGGGTCCTCTCCTCCTTTTCAAATCGCTCCTCTCCTCCTTTTCCTTTGAGTAGAGCTCTCCCAAGAGACTCGAATGCTCTTTTCTTCCATAACTTCTTTGTCTGAGCTTCGATTTACGATCCATCAGCGGCCACAAGATCGTAGCGATGAGGCAGAACTTATGAGCTTGGATATTTTGTCTTCCCTTCGGCCTTTCCTTCCCAGCTTCCACTCGAGGTGGTTTGGCTGGGATTTGACAGAAGCGACGGACGCTGACGAACGTCTTCTAAAGATGATCCGGGGGAGCATTTTGATCAGAAACTATTAAGGTAGGGATCTTACCTTAGTCTCTGTAATTTTTTCATCATGCGGGGTGAGTTTCCTCTTGTTTACATGAAACACATTTGAACTGGTTTAATAAAGATAATAACCGGCTTATATAACGGGGATGGGAAGTTTGTGAATGCAGTTACATTATTTATATCCTGTGATATTATGTTGTGAATTGAATAGGCCTATGCCTACTGAAAATCACGGTTGTTGGGGGCCTTTTCTTGCGCAATTAAATGTTTCCCTATCTTCCTAGACTGTTTATGGATGGAAACTTTGTGGAATGTGGGTGCTGGTTAGGGTTTATTTATGTGAAGGGAGTGTTTTGTGGGTTGTTGTGGATCGGGTGAGCAACAGGGCAGTGGTTGGCTTGGTTGTGGGTTGGTGTGAATGCTATGTTGGTGACGGGAAGCGGGGATGCGATAAATGGTATCAAGGGATGGTGATGTATGGGTTTCGGTGTGGTTGTGGTTATGGTGGTTGGCAGCGGGGCTGCTGGGATGGGTTTTAATGTGAACGAACTATGGGTTGTGAATAATAAATAAAAGTGGAAGAGTAAATGAATGGTGGGGCATGGTAATGAAACAGGAATAATAATAAATGGGGCTGGTTGGATAATAAGAAGGGACTTTCTTGTGTTGCTTGTGTTTTTCTAACTTGATTTGTGGATGGTAGGGATACATTTTACGAACGATTGATATGGTTGGTTGTGGATAATTGCCCAGTAGTTAAGGAAATAATAAACTAATTCTATTGAAACATGAAAAACTAAATGGGGTTGGGGTTGTTCTTTGTATGCATGCTTCGTGATAGCAGTTCCAAGGCACGTGCTCAGCCTCTCTGTTTAGAAGCCATAGGTTGGGCTGTGTGTTTGGTATACATATATATATATATATCTATATCTTTGTGTTTTGTCACACCCCACCCATGTTGAGCACTTAGTGCCGAACACTCCCATTTCTTGGGAGAGGGTGTTTTCCCATTAGTGACTAGCTCATTCCTACTCCTTCTTCTATAGGCTGTGATGGCTTGAGGCGGCCTTACACCTAAGACTCTTTGGGTAGGTTTTTATTGGGGTGGTTTTAGCCCAAGACTCTTCGGGCAGGCTTAATGTTCCCAAGAATCTTCGGGATGAGGCCCAGGTGTGTTCTGGTGGGGATGTTATTATGGTTTGTGAGGCCCAGGTGTGTGTGGGCAGGATGTGTAGATGTGAGGCCTAGGTTTGTGCGGGCAGGATACGTGGTTGTGAGGCCTAGGTGTGTGCGGGCGGGATATGTGGTTCTTGAGGCCCAAGTGGGTGTGGGCGGGAAGAGTGTGGCAGCGTCCGGACGTTCTCTATTAGGAAGAGCAGCTAACTAGTGGGAAATAGTGCAGGTTACCCAATACTCATGTTCTTATATACCACTACTACATGTTGTTTTGTGTTTTTGGTGAGCGTGGTTGGTGGGGTTGGGTGGATAGAATTCCTTTTTAGGTTTTGGTTTCTTCTGTTGTTCTCACGGGACATTAGGATGTCTCCCCACTTGTGTACGAGAGCTTTAGTTTTCCCTACTAATTATACTTGTATGCTCACCCTACGTTTACTTTCAGGTTTCCAGGAGGACTACCAAGGCCATGCGAGACCCTACCAGTCGAGACAGTTGGAGTTGTTGCAGTTTGTTGTACTCTTGTTTGTTTTGGTATTGTACTTTTGAGCTTCTTGTACTTTTACTTTCATTTAGAATTGTTTAAACATGCATGTGGGATTGGTTTGGGTTTATTTCCATTTATTGGTCTTCTTTTTCTTTTGGTGTTTGACTCATCCTATTTCCCGATCTTAAATAATAAAAAGGGTAATGCCTGCCATATTTGTGAAAACTCATACCCTTGGTGCTAGTCGCCACCCCAGGGCCTACTAGAGGTGGGACTCGGGGGTCATTATCTACCTTTCACCATTTCCAGCTCAGGAGGGGAATCTTTGGTGGGAGGGGGTCATGACAGAATGGTATCAGAGCTAGGTTGAGAGATAGGATGGAGTCTGGAGTTAGGCGCAATGAGGATTGCATGGGATGGTAGGGCGATAGTGTTGGCTGATCTTGGTGCGTGACATAGGCCAGGGAAGACAGGCTAAGACACAGGATTTTAAGGCCCCTCGTGATCCGATGCAAGGACTCTGAGCCTACCGAATGACCAAGTGAGACTACATTGATTGCAGGGTAGAGACCCTAGGGAAGGTACATGCATCATAATGATTGTGTTTTACTTTATTTGGGTGTTCTGGGAAAGAAATTGAATAAAATGATAAAATAAAACCTTGAAAAATTTCCTTACTACTTGGGCTTAGGCGATCTTTGTTTACCATACAAATATGGCACCTGGACGACGTCCCCGGGTGGCTCAGATAGCCGAGGGCCAGCAGATTCAGGCGGTCGATCAGTTGAGGATTGACCGAGAGGAGGAAGATAACCAGTGGAAGAAGACTCTCTATTCTTTCCAGTGACAAACCCTCAAGAAGTACGAGGGTAATACTTCAGATTTGGAGATGGAGGGGTGGATTGGGGAGCTAGGGATTACTTTTACTTTTATCTGTGCTCCGAGTGAGTACTGGGTTCCCCTAGCAGTTATTCAGCTGAGAGGTGTGGGATTTCAGTGGTGGATGCTCTACCTCGGGGAGAGGTCAGAGGCAGAGGTTCCATGGGATGACTTTGAGAAGGAGTTCTGAGAGGAATTCCTTTCTTCCATGATCAAGGTGGAGAAGAGGCAGGAGTTACTCTCCCTTTAGAAGGGGAGTATGTCAGTATGAGATTTGGGGATCAAGTTCAAGGATCTCCTACGCTTTTCTCCAGATCTCTTTCCGAATGAGGAGTCTCAGGTGAGACGTTTGGAGGAGGCGCTTCGTCCTTCACTCCAGTATGCTGTCACCCCCTTCACTCTTCCGACGTACTTGGCAGTACAGAAGAAGGCAGAGTTTGTAGAGAGGATGCACTCGTAGGGAGGTGCACCATGAGAGGGGATACAACCAGGTTCGTCCAAGGGGAAGGCAGTCAGCAGCATGTCTCCTGTGACAGGACCTTCCAGGTTCGGGCCAGTAGGAAGTAGGCCTCAGCCATTCCAGTTCAGATCTTCGGGTCCTCGTCCCTTTTTCACGAGCCTATGACCGAAGTGTTTTTCTTGTGGAGGTTTCGGGCACATTCAGAGTCGGTGCCTGACCCGAGCTCAGTACGGTGGAGGTGGGCAGGTTCAGCGCCCACCTCAGCAGCACCAGTTTCCAGCGAGGCCCTTCCAGCAGCAGTAGGACCCTGCTCCTCCGAGGGAAGACTACGTAGGAGGAGGCTGACCTCAGGGTGCTCCTCAAGGACCTTGACCAGGACGTGTTTGGGGTGGTGGTCGACATCAAAGAGGCAGAGGAGATGGTCATGGACAGTTGTACGTAGCAGAGTTGACATCTTCGGCAGGACCAGAGGTGGTGCGAGGTACGATTTGTTTGTTCAGCACTCTCATTTCTGCTTTGTTTGATTCCGGAGCTTTTCACTCCTTTGTTGCACCTGGTCTAGCTTATTCATTGGGTCTAGACGTATAGAGACTTTCCGTACCCCTGGTGCTAAGTACACTAGTTGGAATCCAAACCAGCGTATCTTGTGTTTTCTGGGGATGTGGGCTGATGTTGGGACCACATCGATCTAGTGGGGATCTTCTTTTGCTACAGATGTAGCCATACAATGTCATCCTAGGAATAGACTAGTTGTTTTCTGTTAGTTCTGTTATTTAATTCTTCCGAAGAAGGGTTGTGTTCTCCGATGAGGATGGGCAGCGTGTATCTTTTGTGGGCGAGAGGAGCTATCTGGTGGGAAGCTAGCACGCGAAGCCTCTCCTTTCCTTATTAGGCGGATTATCAGTGGTTCCAGCTGATACAGAGATGATGGATG
Source organism: Viscum album (assembly GCA_963277665.1). NCBI lineage: Eukaryota > Viridiplantae > Streptophyta > Magnoliopsida > Santalales > Viscaceae > Viscum > Viscum album. The sequence goes on from OY728160.1 coordinate 1,676,371,747, forward strand.
TTCCAAAGGTTGTTGGGGAGTTCCTTGATGTCTTTCCTAAGGAGGTTATGACTCTACCCCCCCAACGTGACGTTGAGTTTGGGATAGACTTACAGCCTGGTGCCCACCCGATTTCGATGGCCCCTTATCGGATGGCACCTTCGGAGTTATAGGAGTTGCGGATTCAGATTGACGATCTGATGGAGAAGGGTTTTTTTCGACCCAGCGTGTCTCCGTGGGGTGCTCCAGTTTTTTTCGTGAAGAAGGTAGATGGTGGTCTCAGGCTATGCATAGACTACCGAAGGTTAAATCAGGTAACGGTCAAGAACCGTTACCCCCTACCAAGGATAAATGATCTCTTCGACCAGCTGAGGGGATCAAGTTGGTTTTCTAAGATTGATCTACGATATGGATATCATTAGCTGAGGGTAAAGGACATTGACATCTTGAAGAGGGCTTTCAGGTGCAGGTATGGGCACTTCGAGTTTTTAGTGATGCCGTTTGGAGTTACAAATGCACCAGCTGTGTTCATGGGACTTATAAACCTTGTCTTCCGAGAGTTTCTGGACTGGTTCGTCATTGTGTTTATCGATGACATCATGATCTACTCAAGATCAGAGGAGAAGCACGTTGAGAATCTCAGGGCAGTCTTGGAAGTCCTTCGACACCACCAGCTTTATGGGAAATTTTTGAAGTGTAAGTTCTTGACACAAGAAATACACTTCCTTGGGCACGTAGTTTCTCAGCATGGGGTGTCAGTGGACCCGTCGAAGGTGGAGGCAGTTGTTTCTTGGGAAGCACCCAAGAGCATGACAGAAGTTCGTAGTTTCCTGGGGTTGGAAGGTTATTATCGAAGGTTCGTTTCAGACTTCTCTCAAGTTTCTGCTCCATTGATAGCTTTGACTAGGAAGAACCAGGTCTTCCTATTGAGCGAGCAGTGCCAGAAAGATTTCGACTACCTGAAGGAGATGTTGGTCAGTGCTCCTGTACTCAGGTTTCTAGAGGAAGGGTTATTGTACGAAGTATTTTGTGATGCTTATGGCCTTGGCTTGGGGTGCATACTAATATAGAAGAAGGGTGTGATCTGCTATGGGTCTAGTCAGTTACACCCTCACGAGCGTAACTATGCCACCCATGACCTAGAGCTTGCAGCAATAGTGTTTGCACTAAAATTTTGGCGAAATTACCTCTTTGGGGAGTTCTTTGTGGTCTTCTCAGATCACAAGAGCTTACGTTATATCTTCTTCGAGCATGACCTGAACTTACGGAAGCAGAGATGGGTCGAGTTTCTCCAGGACTATGACTTAGAGATCTCTTACAATGAAGGTAAGGTCAACATTGTGGCTGATGCCCTGAGCAGGAAGTCACATAAGGAAGTGGTTCGGGAATCCGCTGATGCTGGGAGAGCAATGTGAGAGTTGGATGCCTTGCACTTGGATGCAAGGGTAGAGGGTGTTAGAGGTTGTTTGTTTCAAATGACGGTGCAATCCTCCTTGTTGCAGTAGGTGGAAGAGTCTCAGTGGGGAGACTCCGAGGCAGAAGTAATGCGGGATCGTATCGATCAGGGAAATGCTACAGAAGGATGGTTAGAGGACAACCGGTATCAGATTATTTTTCAAGGAAGGATGTTTGTTCCAGAGGAGACGCGTGAGGGAGTTCTCCATGAGTTACATAGCTCAGCCTTGGCGGTACATCCAGGAGTTTCAAAAATGTACCGAGGCCTGAGGGAACAATTTTGGTGGCCCGGGGTGAAACGGGAAGTGGCAGAGTTTGTGGCTAAATTCCTAGTGTGTGAGAAAGTGAAGGCTGAACACCATGTTCCCAGTGGTTTGTTGCATCCTTTAGATGTCCCCGAGTGGAAGTGGGATGACATCACAATGGACTTCATCACAGGACTACCCATAGCTTAGTGTGGTTATGATGCTATCTAGGTAGTGGTGGATCGACTGATGAAATCATCTCACTTCTTAGAAATTAAGGAGTCAGTCCCGGTGAGTACCTTAGCACAGAGGTATGTAGACGAGGTGGTGCATTTTCATGGAGTTATGAAGTCTATCGTCTCAGATCGGGATACTCGTTTTACCTCACGAGTCTGGAGGGGGTTACAACATGATTTTGGCACCCAGATATGCCTTATCACTTCTTTCCATCCACAGACCGATGGGCAGACAGAGCGAACTATCTAGACGTTGGAGGACATGCTCCGAGCATGCGTTCTGGATTTCAGAGGGTCATGGGTGAGACACTTGCCTTTAGTAGAGTTTGCCTACAACAACAGCTTGCACTCTACTATTGGAATGGCACCATTTGAGGCTTTGTATGGAAGACCATGTCGTTCACCCATTTGCTGGGCATAGGTTGGTGAGACAGGTGCTCTTGGGCCAGAGGTAGTACAGAGAACCACAGAGAAAGTCCAACTTGTGCGTGAGAGGATGAAAGCGGCTCAGGACTGACAGAAGTCTTATGCTGATCTTCATAGGAGTCCCTTGGAGTTCTAGGTGGGAGATCATGTGTTCTTGAAGGTTTCCCCTCGACGGGGGCAGCAGAGGTTTGGTAAGGGGAGTAAGCTCTCCCCTAAGTTCATCGGACCTTTCGAGGTGCTGAGGCGAGTCGGTGAGGTGGCATATCAGCTAGCCCTGCCGCCTCAGTTGGATAAGGTTCATGAAATCTTCCACGTCTCCCAGTTTCGTCGGTACTTGCATGACGACTCTCACGTTATGAACTGGGGAGAGTTAGATATGGGAGACAACACGACCTTTGAGGAACGACCAGTTAGAATCGAGGATCGTAAAGAGAAGGTACTCCGTTGACAAACCATTCCCTTAGTTCGTGTGTTGTGGAGGCATGGTGTCCTCGAGGAGAGCACTTGAGAGCGGGAGGCTCAGATGTACGCTCAGTACCCAAAGTTGTTTTGACTTGTGTTTTGCTTTGTTCTTCTGAGCTTTGATTTGATGTTATACTATGTACCTTTGATATATGGAATTTTTGGCTTGTTGGTTGTGAGACCTTTTGTTTCCTTGTTCTCTGGAAGTGTGTAACATGTCCGGATGTGTGGGGAAAGGGAGAAACCTGATCCTTAATCAAGAATCATTAATGCGGATGCGATTGAACCCATGCGGGCGAGTGAGTGCCGCCTAAAGCGGATAATATCTTGACGTAGGAGAAGGAATTTCCCCAAACCACGTGTTCGGGTAGTGTGTTGGTTGTGTGGTGTTGGGGGTAGTGGAAGTTGAAAAATCCTAATGTATGAAAGTGGTAAGACCCAATTTTTAATCGAGATGCATTAATGAGTATGAAATTAAACCCGTGAAGGTGAGTCAGTGCCGCCTAAAGCTGATAATATCTCGACATAGGAGAAGGAATTCCTAACACATATGATTAGGGTTGTTGGATGAGTTCCTATTATAACGAGAGCCCTAAGAGGTATCTTGTTGGGTTTCTCTGGGTTGGATTTTGAATTATCAGGTAAGATAATATTTTAATAGGTATCTGATGTAATGGCCCAGACCTCTCCGGCCCATTCCTTTGTCAAAAAGAAGGCCATGAAGTGTTCTGGAGGGTAAAATGGACTTTTCCCAAACTTTCCAGAATTTTGTAAGTACACGCCATGTAGTGTGAGTACATACTGTGTACCACCTCTTCGGGTATACCCCATGTTAATTCCATGTCTTTTCCGCGTGAAATAAATGGGTACACACCGTGTATCCCATACTACACGCCGTGTAGTCCCTCCCCGCGTACGCGTTACCCTCAAACCGTGTGTTGACCAGTAAACGACTGTGTGCCGTGTTGATGTCGTGTCCTTGCCACGTGAAATAAATGGGTACATGCTGTGTATCCCATACTATATTCCATGTAGTCCCTCCCCACGTACGCGTTACCCTCAAACCATGTGTTGACCAGTCAACGGCCGCGTTCCGCGTTGAAGGCCGTGTTGGAAGCCGCGTGGTGACCGTGCGAAATGGCCGAGTACACGCCGTGTACTAGGAAGTACACACCATTTAATTTTGTTTTTCTCTCCTATAAAAGGCGGAGTCCTCTCATCCTTTTCAAATAACTCATCTCCTCCCTTTTCCTTTGAGCAGAGCTCTCCCAAGAGACTCGAAGGCTCTTTTCTTCCATAACTTCTTCGTCTGAGTTCCGATTTACGATCCGTCAGCGGCCACGGGATCGTAACAATGAGGCGGAACTTCTAATCTTGGATCTGTTGTCTTCCCTTTGGCCTTTCATTCCCATATTCCACCCGAAGAGGTTTTTCCGGGATTTGACAGAAGCGACAGATGCCGATGAACGTCTTCTAAAGTTGATCCGGGGGAGTGTTTTGATCAGAACCTATTGAGGTGGGGATCTTACCTTCATCTATCTAATTTATGCATCATGCGAGGTGGGTTTCCTCTTGTTTACATGAAAAACATTTGAATCGGTTTAATAAAGATAATAACTGGCTTATATAACGGGGATTGGAAGTTTGTGAATGCAGTTACATTATTTATATCATGTGATATTATGTTGTGAATTGAATAGGCTTATTCCTACTGAAATTCATGGTCATTGGGAGAATTTTCTTGCACAATTAAATGTTGCTCTATCTTCCTAGACCATTTATGGATGGAAACTTTGTGGAATGTGGGTACTGGTTAGGGTTTATTTATGTGAAGGGAGTTTTTTGTGGGTTATTGTGGATCGGGTGAGCAGTGGGGCTAAAATTTTCTTGGTTGTGGGTTGGTGTGAATGCTATGTTGGTGACGGGAAGCGGGGCTGTGATAAATGGTATCAAGGGATGACTATGTACGGGTTTCAGTGTGGTTTTGGTTATGGTGGTTGGCAGCGAGGCTGTAGGGATGGGTTTGAATGTGAACGAACTATGGGTTGTGAATAATAAATAAAAGTGGAAGAGTAAATGAATGGTGGAGTATGGTAATGGAACGAGAATAATAATCAATGGGGCTGGTTGGTTAATAAGAAGGGACTTGATTGTGTTGCTTGTGTTTTCCTAACTTGATTTGTGGTTGACAGAGATACGTTTTACGAACGATTGATATGGTTGGTTGTGGATAATTTCCCAGTAGTTAAGGAACTAATAAAATAATTCTGTTGAAACATGAAAACCTAAATGGGGTTGGGGTTGTTCGTTGTTTTCATGCTTTATGATAGAAGTGTCGAGGCACGTGCTCAGTCTCTCTATTTAGAAGCCATATGTTGGGATGTGTGTTTGGTATACATATATATATATATATATATATATCTTTATCTTTGTGTTTTATCGCACCCCACCCATGCTGAGAACTTAGTGCTGAACACTCCCATTTCTTGGGAGAGGGTGTTTTCCCCTTAGTTACTAGCTCCTTACTGCTCCTTCTTCCATAGGCTGTGATAGTTTGAGGCGAAATTACACCCAAGACTCTTCGGGTAGGTTTTGATTGGGGTGGTTTTAGCCCAAGACTCTTCGGACATGCTTTCTGTTCCCAAGAATCTTCGGGATGAGGCCCAGGTGTGTTTGGGAGGGGATGTGATTGTGGTTTGTGAGGCTCAGGTGTGTGCAGGCGGGATGTGTGGATGTGGGGCCCAGGTGTGTGCGGGCGGGATACGTGGTTGTGAGGCCCAGGTGTGTGTGGGTGAGATATGTGGTTCTTGAGTCCCAGGTGTGTGCGGGCGGGAAGAGTGTGGCAGCGTCAGGACGTTCGCCGTTAGGAAGAGCAGCTAATTAGTGGGAAATGGTGTGGGGTACCCAATACTCCTGTTCCTATATACTACTACTACCTATTGTTTTGTGTTTTTGGTGAGCGTGGCTGGTGAGGTTGGGTGGATAGAATTCCTTGTTATGTTTTGGTTTCTTATGTTGTTCTCACGAGACATTAGGATGTCTCCCCACTTATTCATGAGAGCTTTAGGTTTCCCTACTGAGTATACTAGTATTCTCACCCTACGTTTACTTTTAGGTTTCCAGGAGGACTACCAGGGTCGTGCAGGACCCTACTAGTCGGGACAGTTGGAGTTTTTGTAGTTTGTTATACTCTTGTTTCTTTTGGTATTAGAATTTTGAGATTCTTTTACTTGTACTTTGATTTAGAATTGTTTAAACATGCACGTGGGATTGGTTTGGGTTTATTTCCATTTACTAGTCTTCTTTTTCTTTTGGTGTTTGACTCATCCTATTTCCCAATTTTAAATAATAAAAAGGGTAATGCCTCCCATATTTGTGAAAACTCATACCCTTGGTTCTAGTTGCCACCCCGGGGCCTACTGGAGGCGGGACTCGGGGGTCATTATCTCCCTTTCACCATTGCCATCTCAGGAGGGGCATCTTTGGTGGGAGGGGGTCATGACATTATTCATTGTGATTTTTGTGTGAGAAACTTGCACGTAAATGCGCCGTCGGACAAAAGATCCCCCTTTTCGTCGATAAATCATCTTCTTGCAACTGTCACTACCTAAACACATTATAAAAAATGTGGTCCTACGAATGTATATTCAAACTTGTGCATACATAGAATCATACTTTTCATAATGTTTTGAGTCGATAAAGTTGAAAGGAGAAAAGTCATCGAGTAAAAAGAGTGCCGTCAATCCACTAGAAATTGTGCCAAGTTATTACAAGTTATTAATTTTCATAATTGTTACTATTTTTTACTATTTTTTACAGTTTTTACCATTTTTTACTATTTTTACTATTTTTTACTGATTTTTAATATTTTTTACTATTTTTTACTATTTTTTACAAGTTATTACTTTTCATAATAATTATTATTTTTTACTACTTTTACTGTTTGTTAATATTTTTTTACTATTTTTACTATATTTTACTATATTTTATTATTTTTTACTATTTTTAATATTTTTTACTATTTTTTACTATTTTTACTATTTTTTACTATTTTTTAATATTTCTACTATTTTTTACTATTTTTTATTATTCTTTACTATTTTTTACTATTTTTTACTATTTTTTTACTATTTCTTACTATTTATTACTATTTATTACTATTTATTTCTAATTATTACTAATTATTACTAATTATTACTAATTATTACTAATTATTACTAATTATTACTAATTATTACTAATTATTACTAATTATTACTAATTATTACTAATTATTACTAATTATTACTAATTATTAGTAATTATTACTAATTATTACTCTTTATTACTCTTTATTACTATTTATTACTATTCATTCCTACTTATTTCTATTGATTCTTATTTATTCCAATTTATTCCAATTTATTCCTATTTATCCCTATTTATTACTATTTATTCTTATTTATTACTATTTATTACTATTTATTCTTATTTATTACTATTTCTTCCTATTTATTCCTATTCATTACTATTTATTCATATTTATTCCTATTTATTCCTATTTATTCCTAATTATTCCTAATTATTCCTATTTATTATTAATTATTACTATTTATTTCTATTTATTACTAATTAATCCTAATTATTCCTATTATTTACTAATTATTCTTATTTATTCCTATTTATTCTTATATATTGCTATTTATTCCTATTTATTCCTATTTATTCTTATTTATTACTATTTATTCATAATTATTACTAATTATTCTTAATTATTGATAATTATTACTATTTATTCCTAATTATTTCTATTTATTACTATTTATTCCTATTTATTCTTATTTATTACTATTTATTACTATTTATTCCTATTTATTACTATTTATTCCTATTTATTTTTAATTATTCCTATTTCTTAATAATTATTCCTATTTATTACTAATTATTCCTATTTATTACTAATTATTCCGATTTATTAGTAATTATTCATATTTATTCCCATTTATTTCTATTTATTACTAACTATTCTTATTTATTACTAATTATTCCTATTTATTTGTATTTATTCTTATTTATTCATAATTATTACTATTTATTACTAAAATACAGATTACAAAACAATTTAAATCTAATTTAATTACAACTAATCAACAATAATTAAAATTAACATAAAAAAATTAAATAAATACTAAATTAAATAAAATATAAATACCTTTAAACTTGATCTCCTATTGATGTAAGTGCCTTCACAACTTCTCCGTAAAAAAAATTTAACTAAGAGAAAATTTCACTCTAAAATTCGAGTTTAGTGAGAGAGAGGAAGTGAGAAATGAGAGGAAGAGGAAGAAAAACGGTGGGGGGTATATATAGGTTAGATTAGTTATGACGGGTCTATTAGCGATGGGATTACCGTTGCTAATAGTACCTTTTTCGACAGGACCCGTCGCAAATACCTTCGACCACATTAATTACGGGTGGCGGTTAAAAGGTTATTTGCGATGGGTCTCGTCACAAAAAGTGACTTGCCGACACACCTTTTGCGACAGGACAACATCCCGTTGCAAAAACTCATTTACCGCCGCTGGTATTTGCGATTGGTCCCGTCGCAAATACCCTCAGACTGACACACTATTTGCGAGGGGGGGTCCCCTGTCGCAAATAACCTTCCCGTGCTTTGGTGCGCATCCCGCGCCAAAGTGCGCATTACCTTTTGCAACGGGACAAACCCCTCGTCGCAAATAACCCCTAGGATGGACCATTTGCGACGGGAATTAATCCCGTCACAAATACCCTGTTGCAAAAGACTGTTTTTCCCATAATGATCAACTTCCCTCCCCCAATTATCCTCCTTAACATGTCCATGCTCCCACAACACCCAAAATAAAGGAACAATCTTACCATTAAGAGTTTTCTCACTATGATATGGTTTGTATCCAGTTGGGGGTTGGTTATTTATGCATGTTCATCATTTTGTTTATATTTCTTCTGCTATTGTTTATATTTTCTACTATTTCTTACTCTGAAAAGAGGGTATAGTCTCCCCACTTGACTCTTTGACCCTCACCACTGGTTAGCTACCTCTGGCATATGGTGAGGCACGCTTGAGTTCATGTGGTGACCTGACTCGGGGCACCGGTTTAGTGCCTCTTGGGTCGGGGATGTTACAATTGATATCATAAAAATGATGATTTTATGGCATTATTTTTGTTTCAAGAACCTTTTCCTAGAGTTGAGGAATTATTTCACACTATAAAAATTTATGGAAATATAATTACTTGGTACATTTCTATTTCATAAACACAATCTTGTCCTTTAGTTGTTCCATGAACTATTTAGACTTCATCTCTTAGCATAGTTTGCACTATATGGTTAAGTAATACATTTAACTCTAAAACCTCATCCAAAGATCAACTTAAACCAGTTCGTAAATAGCTAACTTTTCCAAAATATTTTGATCCAATACTTTAGAAGGGAGGTCACTAAATTTCCAAAGAGAACTTATCATTAGTTTTTAATCAACATTATGTGGCTCATTAATCATCACATACTGAACATGTGAACACCTTCATCTTATATTCTATTGAAACATGGTAATAACATGAATTACTATAAAACCTTATTTAAAACATGAATTCTTACTTATTACTTAAATATAACATAAATTATTTGATGTATTCTTTAATTCCAAAAATGTTGTAAACTCCATCAATGGTAGCATAAACCACATTGTCAACAAATCATTAATCGGTTCCAAGGTAGTTAATAATATCCAATTTACTTTCTCCATATCAATCATCTCTTTATCCTAAAATCATTATCAGAACCTTATAAACACATTAATGTTTATCTTTCCCTCAACTATATAATTTCTGAAAATTTTATATTGTTACTGAATCAATTTTTTTCTTGGTCTTCTGTACCGATCAACACACACTTTTAAATCCTTAATGAAAAGGTACTTTAGTATAATCCTTATACATTCCATAATGCTTATAACCAGGATATCATTGATAACATACTCTTAAAATATGATTCAAGGATCTAAATACAAGAGAATACCAATCATTCCAATTTAGCTATATCAATAGCATAATCTTGACCTTGATCCCTTAGTTTATTCTGAGGTATATTCTCTTGAAACATGTAGAATTTGTTTGCATAGTTCCCCATGTACTTGTAGTTGTAACACTAAATAACAATGTTTTCCTTATTCCCTTTAAATTATTTTTTCTTGTGACCCTTTTCCCCACACTTATAACAAACTCCCATTCCCTTAAAGCAAGTACCTGAGTATTTCTTTCCATAATTATCACATGTGGGAAAATCCTTCTTTTTGTTCTTCCCTTTATCCATATTTTTCCCAACTATCCTATTTTTCTTGTTATTCCATCTGAATCCATAATAATTTGAGAATTCTTTATTTATCTTATTATCATATGATACCATGAACTCATATGATGAGAATGTTTAGGAGACTAGTTAACTTAAAAATACTGGCTTAAAAGCCTAAAAGATATGACCCTTCTTACACTTTGGAACACATGCATTAGTGAGGTTCCCATTCCTTCTTCTATTCACCATTTCTAAATAACGATGTACACTAGATTAAGTTATACCATTATGGAATATAATGTATAATATCAAAACTATTGAAACAATTAATATAAATTGAAAATTTTATGTGCATTAAAGCTCGTAATCATAAACTTGGTGTATTTTAGATGTTCTTCTATATTTATATTCAAATTATATCATAGGGTTATGTGATATAGTATTAATTTTTCAAAATCTAGTTTCCAAGGTTTCTACTAGACTTGATTTGATATGAACTATAGTGACCCGACCCCAGAATCTTGGAGTTTGTTCCTTACTTTATTACATTAGAATAGCTATAAGATTCAAATCCTAAAGGAACAAATAGTTTAGTAGTTTTCGAAAACAATATTACATACATGATAACAATATTACATTAGGAAAGGAAAATAAATCATAACAAATATAAAAGCTCAACATCCTTTAAACACATTCCAAGAATTCATCTTCATATCATGGGGAGAGGAATCAAAATAAGGGTGAAATCAAATGATCTGTAAGGGTAAAGTATAGTTTAAGAAATAAAAAATCAATAAGCATAATCAAAATAGATAGGTAAATAACTAAGTAGACATTCCATTTAAATAACCAGATAAAGCATAATCAATACGACAAGGTAAATTACAGGAACACATTTTTTTATTCAATAAGCTGAGAATGAAATGCATCCCAAGATAATGTCAAAGTGAAGATCTCATGGATAAATAATAATTACAATAATTGAATTATGAATAAACTAAATTCTTAAATATTTGATTTCATATCTAGGGCACATGAAAACCTATACCATCAAGACCTTTCACAAGATGGTTTAAAACTACAGGTAGAAACCCATTTAATTTGTGCAACTGATTTGTCTTATGAGAACCCATCGATGCATTGATGGGATTTATAAAGTATAGGCCCCACCCATCACCAACAGTCCAAATTTTTCTTGATATATCAAGTATAATATTTAATTAATAAATAATATCCCTTATCAAATATCCATATTGAGTGAAGAATACAAATTTAAAAATATTTCCCCAGATAACAAAATAACTGTCAAAGAAAACACCATATGTAAAAATGGTATATAGTTTAGGAAATAATCATATAAATAACCCAATAATGTGGATATTTAAGGTAAATATAATGTATAATGAAAAATTATTACAATATAGTTATTTATTCAAGAGAAAGTTAACTATTAAAAAAGAAATTGAGATTTCAAAGACAACTTTTACCACTTGGTAATGTTCAAGTCAAGCAACTTGGATGTGATAATTCAAATATAAAATTAAAATACCATGAAGTCTGAGTTAATAATGATATTAAATGATAAAGTTTTAGTATATACTCCTTGTTAAATTGAATTGGTGCATAATAACAAATAAATCTCAATAGAATATAAATCAATATGAAATCCCTTGCTACTTGAGTAAGTTTTTAATTGAGATCCCCATGAAAGAATAACATCAATTAAAACTTTTAATACCATGAAATTAAAGAAATTCATGACATAAAATTTCATATTAAAGTATATTTACTACACAAATGAAATGAGTGGTGAATATGTCATAAGTCTTATAGAAATAAAAGTGAGACTAGAAATCCCATTACAATTTTGGTTACATTTGAATTATAAGCCCCATAAGTAATAATAATTAAATGAAACATTTAAATACCATAAATCTAAAATAGTTCATGATATAATATATCAAAATGGTAATTATATATGTCACACAAAAGAAGTAAGTGGTGAATATGACATTTATCTCACAAATGTAAAAAGTGAGATGAAAATCCCTTACATACTTCCATTTGGTTGTGTTGGATCATAACATAGATATAAATGTATATTATATGGAACAATACAAGAGTGGAGAGGGGAGAATTGTATGTTTAAAAAAACTATGTATTTAAACACTCAAGAAATGACCTAGTTCAAGAGGTCTTAAACTAATAAAATTTATAATCAATAGAATAGACCATATAGGTCTTAGATTTGATGTAAATACTAAGATGAAATACTACAAGTAATGAAAAACAATTGTATTTGAATTGAATAAAATGACCAGAGTAATAAAAATGTTATTGATTCAACCATATAGCGTATATAATCTCTTAATACAATATAAATCGTAATAGAAACAATTACAATTGAACTGAATATGAAAATAAAGGGGAAAAAATACAATTCCCTTTATAATACATATAGTAGTGGAAATGTAAAAGTTTTACAATTATTTTTTTTCCAAAGAATAGGTTATCCTTTCACCTAGGATAAAGGTCTATCTTACCACCACCTTGGTAATCCCTCGATATGATGATCGTCACGAATATCTTCTTATTCCTGTAATACATCGTTTAATAAGGTAATCGACACCTCATTCTTTCAAGCAATTGAAATCCCTCAATATGATGATTGGAAACACGTCTTCCTATCCCCGAAATACCTTGATTAAGAAGGTAATCGACACCTCTGTCTTTCAAGAAATTGAAATCCCTCGATACAATGATCAACAACACGTCTTCTTATCCCCAGAATCCCTCGATCATTATCACAATGATCAGTCATACAAAGTAGAATCAAAACACTTATAGAAATACAAGAACATGGAACAAGCTGTTTACTTCTTGTATCTTTAAGGCTTTGTCACAAAGTAGGAGAGGAGTCACAACATCTATCTCTAGAACTTGATATAAGAAAATGTTTTATATTCTAGTTCAAATGACCTTCTATTTGTAGTATTCAGGTTCCAATGGTCATATTTCCTCCAACGATCATATTTCTCTGAAAAACTTGGAGGGACATGGACACCTGTCATTACAACAATAAAAAAAAAACAGAATACCAGACATCATTTTAATTGGTAAATAAAAAACTCAACGTCATTGTTTTAGTTAGAAATTAGTAAGTACAAAAGTATAAAACAATGAGTGTGAGTAAAATGTAATCAATATTGAAGTTATGATAAGAGTGTACTGTATTACCAAAATACAATACATAACTAGGTTACTATAATTATCAAGAAAACAATGCATATCGATATTACACTTTATAACTTTTTTACAGTTCTGAACATGGTTACGATGCATGATATTTAATCTAATTACGATTCTTGAATACAATACATAATAAGAGTATGATACATAACCTGGTTATGATACATAACCTAGTTAAGATTCATGATTATGATACAGATTCTTAATCTAGTTACAATGTATGATTATGATGTAGTACATAACCTGGTTATGAGGCATAATTATGATGCAATACTTAACCTGGTTACGATGCATATGGTTACGATGACCTAGTTACGATTACCTGGTTACAATACAAGAAATTAAGATGCATGTGGATATAATGAATGTAAAATTTATGTAGTATATAATCTGGTTATGAATCATGATTATGATGTAAGACATAATCTGGATCCAATTAATGATTACAATGTAAGACATAATCTGGATCTGATTTCTGATTCCAAAGTAATATAGATTTTGATTATGATTTTGAGACATCATATAAAACAATTTGAGTGAAAAACATACATGATTATGATAATAATGCAACAAATAATAAAGAAAATGTGAGTTATTACGATTGTAAAACAACCCACATGATAAAAATATATATGATTATGATATTTGTGGTTTGTGATTTCTAAAACAAATGATTGATGGGAAATTTGAAACACATTTTGACTCAACAATATCCCCCTTTTTAGAAATTGAAAAACAAAACAAAACAAAGCAAACACTAAATAACTTATCTCTCTCTGAGTTTAATAACTCTTCTAAAAGTAATAGTGAATACAAATAATTACACCCTTAGTTTAAAACAACTCACAAGGGATTATATTCTCTTTACTTTTACTTGAATTTTCCCTTTTAATAAGGCATAAAAAATCTCTTTTCCCAATCATTCTCCCCCTTTGTGATTTTCAAAAATAAGAAGGGGAAAAACCAATTTCCTACAAAAGTTTAGAGAAACAGAGTATGAAACAATAATTGTTACTTGAAACAAAATTTTATTACAACAAGATTTAAACCATAATTCTTTGCCCTTTTGTTTTTCCAAAAGATTAAACAATGAAAGTTTCATCTTCTTTAACTCTTTTCTATCCTCCATGATCTTGTCAAGAGCTTCTTACTGCACCTTCAGCTTCTCATCCTATTCATCAATAATATTTTCATGTTTTCAGGGTCGATCTTTATAAAGCTGATTAATAGATTCCTAAGAATTACGCCTTGATTCCTAGTTATTGAAATCATCCATCCTAAGTTAATAGGATTTTTCTAAGATAGAAACTCTATTCGAGAGTAAAAGAAACTCATTACTCTTGTCTTCAAACTTTTTTTAAACTCTCAAGATATTTTTAAGCTACTTATTTTGAGGTACTGGATCTTTTAAATTCTTCAAACTTTTCATTTAAATCATCAATAAAATTTTGATAGATAGAGTTGAGTTTGTTTACATGATGTACCAATTATTCCTACTTCTCTAGATGATTCTTTTTTGATTTTATAAACATTATAAGACCACTTCACAAATTTATTTCAAGCCTTACTGTGCTCAATAGAACGTTCCTTAAAAATCTTGAAATCATCTTCAAGACTTAAAAACCTATCCATCAAAACCTTGACAGAATCCATTATATCATTATGGGCATTAGAAAGAATTTCAAACCTAGATTTAACTTTTGGAATAAAAGGTAACAACTTCTCCAATCTATTCAAGTCTTGTTCAATGTATTGAACCTCTTTCACAGTGATATTCCTTTTAGAATCTGTGTCCTTGGTGAATTGTGGAAGATCACCAAAATGAGTCTCAATGCTGATCACTTGAGCTGGTTGGTTATGATTCTTATCGGATTCTTCCACCTTTTCTTTGTCCTCTTTTTTATTAGAAATTTGAATGACTTTATTTGAGGAGACCTTTTGAGATACTCTCTTGGAGGGCTAAGGATCCAAATATAGATAAACAAAATATGGTACATTTGATGACTCTGTGGTATGACTTCTATTGTTTGTATATTATTTTTCTTCAACTTCTATTTCCTTCTGTCCCTATTATTCTTTATCATGTTAATCTTGGAATTTTTATTCTTGTTATTCTTCCTATTATTCATGTTCTTTAGAAAGATATTGTGTATCCGATTGATTAGAAATTTTTTTCTCATTGCCTTTCCCTGTTGGAACCGATTGAGTTTTACCAAATGGATCCCTTATTTCAATTCTGGATTTTAGTTGCTTATTTATTCTGAGAAGACTATAAATATTGATAGTATTAGACTTTCTCTTCATTAATCTATTTTTTTTATATTCTTCTTTCAAAGTCTCTTCAGACCTTACTTTCAAAGACAAATCTTCAACCGGATCCCATTCAAAATGAGGATCCCATTCTTTCTTTCATTTCTTTTTCTTCCTCAACTCAGGTGAAACTTCATTAGATACAACCTTCTATTTATTTGAAGGTATTGGAGTTGTATTATTAAATACCTTTCTTTTATTTGAAGTAGACTTTGATGGCTTATATTTTTTCTCACTACCTTTAATAACTTCCTTTTCTTTCTCAGCATCTAGATCTTTTTCAAAAATTTTGATTTAGGATTGAATCATAACTTGAGTCTCCATATAATATCCTTACTAATTAAGGGGTCCTTGAAGGAAGTGGGATCTGACTTGATTGAAATATTAGAAAAGCCTAAACATTCTTTCAGAAACTTATTAAGAATGGTGAGAAACATTATCAGCTGTGATTTTATACCACCGGTTTTGAGCTTCTTAATTGTCTAGGTTAAACTTCCTCATGTTCACAAAATAGTAAATAAAATACACATATGAAACTTTTAAAGTTTCCTTATCAATATTTCTCAGCACCAAAAACCCTTGCATGCAGAGGGATATGAGTATATTATCTACAGATAAATGAATTAATTTTATTTTGTCATCATGAATCTCAAAAAGTCTTTCTTCGACTTTAGACCTATAAAAAGGTCCACCAGCTTCTGGTAACTTATGAGAAGGACATAATTCTTCTCCCTTGAATGGAACACTTAGAAATGTAGCTGCCTATTTTGAGGAGGTTGTATACTTCTTATCATACAATATAAATGAAATCTTAAGATCCTTGTATATCTCTATTGATTTGTAAAAATGTAACACCTCATCATGATAGATAAGATCTTGATCAGAACCTGGTCTTTTGACAAAAATTTATTACCAGCCTTAAAAACTTGTAATCCTTTTTGAATATGAATAAAAAGACTCATAAAAGTATCGGGAGACTAACATTTCACCCTGAAATGTCATGGAATAAAATTATTTTGGAGCTATTTATTTTTGAGAAGAGGTAGTAGACTCAGTCATAAAAGACTAACTCACACCCTGAAGATCCTGCTAATTATGAAAGTTAAGTAGATCTATGATTATGAAAACTGAGGTAGGAACCAATTTCAAACCACGCTGACTACTTATAGCGCAACTGATCTTTAGAAAAAAAAACAGATGAGTTCGATGTGGGATAGGTTCTTTTAAAAGAAAATTAATGATCAATATTAGATCTGAGAGATCAAATGATCAAGAATTATTTCGAACTCTGGAGGTTTTCCAGGAAAGAAAAAATGTATTCAAACCAAAACCATTTAGGAATTAAAAGAAAAGATAAACAACTATTGAAACAACCAAAATAAGGCTTTAGAAGTTATACCTAATGGAGTATCAAGATAAATGTATTGGTTTTGATATATTGTTCCTATAATAAAAAAATAATAAAAATTTTAAACCAAAAAGAATTCTAAAACCATTATAATCAAATAGGATGGTATCAATTAGTTGATACTGATAGAATGATCCAAAAACTATAGTCCAATACCAACAAGGTAATCCAATACCATTACTTTAGTACTGATAAAGTATTTTAATACTGATAGTATAATATAATACCAATAATCATGAAACTAATAAAAATATGACACTGATAAAATCATGAATACAGTGAAATACTAAAAATTAAGACCAATTATTGTGAAATTGAAAAAAAATTAAACCGATTAACTGTAAAAAAAAAGTGATACTGATTAACAGTAAAACAAAAGGTGAAACCGATAAAATAAGAAACATAAAGAAGTGAAATGTATACTCCCCATTTTAAAAGGAATAACTGAATGTAAGGATATGGGTTAAACAAAAAATATATGTGAATGATTACTTTACAGTGATCATTCCTAGTTACTATTTAATGTATTCAAATCTATCATAAGATAATGGTTTTGTGAAAATGTCAGCAAGTTGTTCTTACATTCCAATAAATTTTAAGACAATATCTTATTTCTGTGTGTGATCCCTAAGAAAGTGAGGCCTAATATCTATGTGTTTTTCACGTGAGTGGTTTATAGGGTTTTTACTAAGATCAGTGGCACTATTATTGTCACATAGTATTTGAGATTTGGAAAAACTCATGCCATAGTCAGTGAGTGGGTGTTTCATCCACAACACCTGAGAACAAAAACTTCCAGCTGGTACATATTTAGCTTCAGCAGTGGAAAGTTCTATTGAGTGTTGTTTCTTATAAGACCCAGAAACTAGAGAATCTCCTAAGAAATGACATTTTCTGAATGTACTCTTTCTATCCATTCTACATCCATGAAAGTCAGAATCTGAAAAACTTTTCAAAAAAAAATCATTTCCAGAAGAATATAATAGTCCTAAATCCATATTTCCCTTTATGTATCAAAAAATTCTTTTCACTAATTTTAAATGAGATTATTTTGGACTATATTAGAATCTTGGACATAAGAATATAGAAAACCTTATGTATAGATGACTAGATGTCAAGTATAACAAGATTCCTATCATACCTCTAAAAGTTGTTTAATATGATGGTTTCCCAGCTTCATCAAGATCAAGTGTATTTGAGGTACTGATTAGAGAGCCAATACTTTTAGTGCTATCATATCCATACTTTTTAAGTAAGTCTTTGATATACTTATACTAAGATATGTAGGTTACTTTTGGTTTTTGAGATATTTTAAAACCTAGAAAGAATGTTAACTAACCCATCATACTCATTTCAAACTAAGATTTCATTAGATTCACAAAATAATCTGTTAAGGATTATTGAGTTGAACTGAATATAATGTCATCAACATATATTTGGACAATCAAACCATTTTTCTTCCATTTTTATAAAGAGAGTTGGACCAGTAGTACCTTTTTCATAATTGTTTTGTAAAATAAATCCCGTGAGTCTATCATACCATTCTCTTGGGAATTGTTTAATACCATACAATGATTTGGTAAGTTTGGAAACATGATCATGATGTTTTGAATCTATAAAACTTGGAGGTTGGTCTACCAAAAATTCATCTTGTACAAAACTATTAATAAAAGAACATTTTTCATCCATTTGAAAAAAGTTTGAAATTGAAGTATGCTATAAAGGATAATGGAATTTGAATAGATTCAAGTCTAGCTACCAGAGCATAAGTTTCTTCATAGTCTATTCCCTCTTATTGATTATAGCCCTTAGAAATAAGTCATTCTTTGTTTCTTATGATGACTCTATTTTCATCACACTTGTTTTTGAAAACCCATTTTACATTAATTATAGTTGTTTCTTTAGGTATTTCAACCCAAGTCCATACTTGATTCATTTTAAATTCATTTAGTTAATCTTGCATTACTTTAATACAATATTTATCACTTAAGGCCTCATTAGAAGTTTTAGGTTCAAATTGATATATAAATCAAAAATGTTATATTTCATTTCTTAAGGAATTTTTGGACCTTACTAGTTGATTTACATCACCAATGATATTTTTTCCTGGGATGATTCTTAAGAAACAATTGATTTGGGTTTTGTAAAACATGTTCATCAACATAATAAAGAAAATATTATGGGGTAAATGTTTCAGAAAAATTTTCTTGTGTATTCCCCTTATCAGAAGAGTTTTCAATCAAAGGTTGATAATAAGTTTGTGAAAATACATCAGTTGATGTAGGTAAGGAATGTTTAAAAACAAAGGGGTCAATTTCATCAAACATAACATGTACTGTTTATTAAATAGTACAAGAGTTTTTATTAAAAACTCTATAAGCCTTAGAAGTTGTGGAATAACCTAGAAAGATTACATAATTGGATTTAGGTGCAAATTTATGTAAATTATCTTCTGTATTCAATATGAATACTTTGAAACCAAATATTCTTAAATAAGAAGCTTTAGGTTTTCAACCAGTCCATAATTAATAAGGAGTTTTATTAAGAAAAGGTCTAGTTAAAACATGATTTATAGTATAACATACAGTACTGACTGCTTTAACCTAGAAATTCTTAGCAATTGAGTATTCACTCAACATGGTTCTTTTCATTTCTTGAAGAATACGATTCCTCCTCTCAATAATACCATTTTTCTAAGGGGGTTTTTAGAGCTAAAAAGTTGTGATTAATACCTTTCTTACTACAAAAGGTTTCAAAATATGAATTCTGAAATTCTCCACAATGATCACTACATATAGTTATCAATGGTGGGTTGTTATCATTTTTAACTTGGGATCTAAAAGTTTTGAAATTGAAAAAGGCTTCCAATTTCTTTGCTAGAAAATAGACCCATGTAAGTCTAGTGTAGTCATTAACTAAAACAAATACAAAATACTTGCCTCCGATGCTTACAATTTGTGTAGAACCGAAGAGATTCGTGTATAATAACTATAATGCATTAGAAGTTGAAACATCATTGATTGATTTAAAGCTAGTTTTATATTGCTTTACATATTGACAAGGGTCACAAAATTTTGAAGAATCATACAATAGATTCAGTAGATCCTTAACAAGTATTTTCTTTGAGAGTTTACAAAGGTTCCTTAGGTTATAGTGTCCTAACCTTCTATGCCATAACCAAAATTGGTTTTCCATTGCACTTAATCAAGGTAAGTCTTGGTTCCTAAGGTCTTCTAAGTTGATTGTGTATACATTATCATGCCTATGGGCAGAAAAGAATGAATTCATCCTTGGAATTGTGAACTAAACAATTATCATTCCTAAAATTCACAAGGTAAAATTCATCACATAATTGACTTATGCTGACAAGGTTATTATTAAGACCTTTGACAAACAAAACATTTGAAATTAATGATTTTCTTAAAAGAAAAATATTTCATATACTAATGATATTTTCTTGAGAATTATCTCGGAAGGTCACTCTTCCAAGTTTCATTTCAATAATTCAAAATAAATATTTTTTCCAGTCATGTGTAGAGAAAAACCACTATCCATGCACCAAATGTTCTTGTTGTTGGTACACTTCTTGTTTTCTTAAAAAAAACCAATTATTTTTTCAGAACCCAAAATTGTTTGGATCCGAAAATGTTAGATAATAAAATTTTAGGAATCCACATTTGTTTTGAAAAATGGGATTTATGAAATCCTAATGATTGAGTTCTATTAAGAGAACAATTTGTTTCCCAATTTCCACCACATTGACATTTAGTACAGAATGGGGCACTTTGAGGAACAAAATAGTTATGACTAAAAATTAGTTTTGAGTGAGTATAACCAATTCCAGAACTATTCCTAAGAGAAAAAATTAGAGAATACATTTTATCAAATTATTTTTCTCCCAAGGTTAATTTTGATAAAAATTTCTTAAGAGAAAAGATTTCATATTTTAATATAATGAATAAATTATCATTCACACAAGAAATTGTTTTGGAATTGTTTTGAGTTTCAAAAACATTTTTCTTTAAAAAACTTGTTCAACATCCTTAGAAAGTTTGTCCTTATCAGAAATTACTTCCATAAAGGTTTTTGAAGTATTTTAAAAATAAAAAGTTTTCATATTAAGATTTTTTGAAATATCTTCCACTTATTTTGTAGGAATAGATATTCTAGAATTTACCTTGTCAAGATTTTTCGTGAGTTTAGAATTTTCATTCTCAAGTAACTTGGAAAATATGGAAACTTATTCAAAGGAAGGTAAATTTTCCTCTGCTGAGGAAGATTCTTCATCCGAAGAGTAAGAATGTTTCTCATCAGGGTAATTTTCATTTAAAGATACATTTGTAAGTGATTAAACATTTTTTACCTTATCCATGAAACAATTATTTTCAATAGGTAGTCTAGCTATAAGTCCTATATTGTTTTGACCATAAGATTCATATTTTGAGGATTAGTCTGATGAATCACCAAAAATTTCACTCCAAGTATCATTTTCCCTCAATACCTTCTTTGTATTTGACTTTTAATACTTTTTCTTGTTTCTTTCAGAATGTTTATCCTTTCTGTCTTTTCTTTTTAGTAGAGGACAATCTGGTCTAATATGAACTTATCTTTTACATTCAGAACATGTTACTTATGAGTCTTTCTTTTCCTTCCTATCTTTATTTTTAAATCTGTATTGAATGTATTTCTTTCTAACAATATTGTTCATCCTTCAAGCAATATTGGATAACTCATTCTCCGAGTGATCACTATTACTTGATTCTGATATGATAATGGTTTTATTATCTTTGGATCTAGTTATTATTTCCAGTGTCTTAACTTTGGATGTATTAGTAAAAGCTACAATCCCATTACCATTCTTCTTCATATTGAAATTAGAATCTCTTTACATTCTTGTCTCATGTTGAAGAAGTGTTCCAAATAACTCATCGAGAGTAATTTGAGTAACTTTTCTGTTCTCATCAATTACTATGATTATTGATTCCCATTCATTAGGCATTATATCAATTATCTTTTCCAATAGTGCTTTATCATCAAGTCCCTTTTCACCCATTGATTGTATACTACTGATGATTGTAATAAATATTTGTTGCACCTTGCATACTGGTTCTCCATAAGGAAAAATAAACCCATGATATTCTGCTCGAAGCACTGCTCTTCTTGTTTCTATAAATTTGGATGTACCAAAATGTGTGAAATCCAATTTCTTCTAGTTACAATTGGCTGATTCACATGATGATATTGGACTATATATATTCCTGGTCATGGAACACAACAAAGTATTGCATACCTTGTTGTTTAATTGATATTATTTTTTCTCTTGATTGGTGAATGTAATAAGTTCCTTGTCTGGGATTTTGTAACCTCCAGTAAGCATGATAAAGTTGTTTAACCCAGTATTAATAAAAAAGTCTTAATTCTATTTCTATAGTACTCATAATAATTTCCATAAAAATAGATGGTCTTATTATATTCATATTTTCAATTGATCTAATATTCATTTCGACCATCTTATAAAACAATTATATTTCACTCCACACATTAGTTTAGTAAGTAGTTATAAACAAAAGATTTGTAAAAGAAATACAATTTTATTGCTAAAAGAAATAAATAAAGTAATACAAAATAGTGGAAAGATCCTCTGATACTAATTTTTGGATCGTAATATAGATATATATGTATATTATATTTCACAATACAAGAGGGGGGGGGGGGTGAATTATAGGTTTGAAAAACTATGTATTTAAACACTCAATAAAGGACTTAGTTTAAGAGGTCTTAAACTAATAGAATTAAAAATTAATAAAATAGACCATATAGGTCATGGATCTAATTGAAATTCTAATATGAAATACTACAAGTAATGTAAAACAATTGTATTTGAATTTAATACAATGACCAGAGTAATCAAAATGTTATTGATTCTACTATATAACGTATAGAATATCTTAATACAATATAAATCATAATTGAAACAATTTCAATTGAATTGAATATGAAAAGAAATAGAAAACAATACAATTCACTTTCTAATATAGATAGCAGTAGAAATATTAAAGTATTACAATTCTTTTAGCTCAAAGAATAGGGTATTCTTTCACCTAGGATAAAGTTCTATCTTACCACCACCTTGGTAAGACATCGATACAATGATCTACACAACTATCTTCCTATCCCCAAAATCCCTCGATTAAGAAGGTAATCAGCACCTACATATTTAAAGATATTTAAAGCCCTCGATATGATGATTGACATCACATCTTTCTATCCCCAGAAGCCCTCAATTAAGAAGGTAAATAACACCAGTGTCTTTTAATAAATTGAAATCCCTTGATACGATGATCAGCATCATGTCTTCCTATCCTTGAAAGCCCTCAATCGTCATCAAACGGATCGGTCACACAAAGCAGAATCAAAGCACTTAGAGAAATACAAGAACATTGAACAAGCTGTTCACTAGTTGTATCTTCAAGGCTTTCACACAAATCAAGATAGAAGTCACAACATCTCTCTCTAGAACTTGATAGAATCAGAATTTATATATTCTAGTTCAAATGAACTATTGTTTATAGGATTCAGGTTCCAATTGTTATATTTCCTCCAACGGTCATATTTCTCTAAAAAACTCGAAGGGACTTGGACACCTGCCATTACAATAGTCAAGACAAATAGAATACATGACATTATTTTAATTGGTAGATAACTAACTCAATGACATCGTTTTAGTTAGAAACTAGTAAGTAAAAAAGTATGAAATAATGAGTGTGAGTAATATGTAATTGGTATTGAAGCTATGATAAGAGTGTAATGTATTACAAAAATACAATACATAACTAGGTTACTATGCTTTTCAAGAAAACAATGCATATCGCGATTACACTTTATAACCTGGTTACGGTTCTTAACATGGTTACGATGCATGATATTTAATATGATTATGATGCTTGAATACAATACATAATAAGAGTATGATACATAACCTGGTTACAATTCATGATTATGATACATATTATTAATCTGATTACAATGTATGATTATTATGTAGTATTTAACCTGGTTACGATGCATAATTATGATGCAGTACTTAACGTGGTTACGATGTTTATGGTTACAATGACCAGGTTACGATACAAGAAATTATTATGCATGTGTATATAATGCATGTGAAATCAATGTAGTATATAATCTGTTTATGAATTCTAATTACTATGTAAGACATAATTTGGACACAATTTCTGATTACAATGTACAATATAATCTGGATCTAATTTCTAATTCCAAAGAAATACATAATTTGGTTATGATTATAAAACATCATATAAAACAATGTGAGTGAATAACATACATGATTATGATAAGAATGAAACAAATAATAAAGACAATGTGAGTGATTAAAATTGTAAAAAAACACAAATGATAAAAATATATATGATTTTGATATGTGTGGTTTGTGATTTCCAAAACAAATGATTGATGGGAAAGTCAAAACTCATTTTGAATCAACTGGTTTAACATTATTAACCACCTATATAATTTTTTTAATTATGTTAATAAATTACTAAAGAACCATACACATATTTATAATATCATATATGATCCCTTTATAACATATTATTTTCAATTTTTAATAGTCTTTCATTATTTTTATCGTTTCAGGTAATAATTACATTGTTTTGTCAATATTTTTGGACTAGTTATTTTTTTTATTCTTAGTTAGATCATGATTTAATCATATAAAAACCTAAAACATGTTTTAAATACTATATATATTCATTATATATGTATTTAGAGTAATCTATAAAAATTTGGAGATAGTAAATGAAATACACCATTAATGGAGACGGTTGGCTATACGTACACATGAACACTGTTTTCATTTTCTTATCTTATTAAAAGAATAAAAAGTAAATTATATATTTGTATATTATGAATGAATTATAATATTTATGTCACAATAATCACATATATTTATTAAAATCATCCTCAATACATTCCATGTAAATCGTGAACAAATAACACTGCTTTGAGGAGACGGTAGACCACACGTCCACAAATGATGTTATTTTATTCCCAGATAATAGAAAGAATAAAGGTATTTGTTATATAATAATTAAATAAGTATAAATAAATCATAAATATCACATATATACTATATAAACTATAAATACATCATTATTACCAATTTTGAAATGTGGTAATGGAAGAACGGACGACATCAATTTGCGAGGCGGTAGTCCACCGTACAAACGAATGATGATTGTGTATCCAATTTTATGGAAGTGTGTGAAGTTTTAAGTAATAATATTAGAATAAAAACATATCCATATATTTAATACACTGAGGTTATTATATTACAATAATATAATAATAATTTATGGAGTAGATAAAGAAATAAAATAAAAGTGATCGTTGAAGAATGTTACCTCTTCTTTGGGTAACTTCTTTTGGTTTATACCAAATTCCTTCCTTAGTTAAATTTATACCCAAAGTGAGGCTTCTAGGATGAGGTTACTGATTTTTTTCCGATTATTTTGGTAGGTTTTGATGATAAAAAGGGCTTGAGAGGTGTGAAGCAGTGAGGGGGGTTAGTGCCCTTTTATAACAGTAGATGAGTGAAATTCTTATAAATATAAAAAGGTAAACACTATTGGGAGGTATTCCTTACATAATATGCCTAAAATAAAAAAATTAGATAAAAGTGAGTATATGGTAAAAATAAGTCCATAAAATGGGTTTTGGATAAGTTTCTAGGTCATTTGTCTCTTTAAGATTAAAGTTTAACCAATAAGTAAACTCATTTTCACCTTAATCGTTGTAATTAATTTTAATTACATTCACTAATATTTTTGGTAAAAAATAATTTGAAATTAATAGAAATTATAAATTATTATTATTCAAAATATGAAATCCATTTTTATAAATTCCAATAATATAAGTGGAAAATATTTATTTAAAATTTATCCCGCAGACGGGATAAGAAAACTGATTTTTAAAGTGAAAATGTTTAAAAGTTCACTAAGTTTTTATAACTAAATTCAATATAAAAAATTATTCTAATGACATAAATTGTATTAATATATTTAAAATTTATCTAATAATACTTTAAAAACAATTAAAAATATAATTTAATACTTTAAATTATTTATAAAAAAGTCATTTTTCAATTAAAATTCTTTATTTTTCATTATTCATGAAATAATGAAACTTCACAGAAAAATAAAAAAAGTTCACACTAAGATAATTTTGAAAATATTAGTTAAAAAATTAATTTTATTTTTCATATAAAATTTATAAAATTTAGTTTTAAAATAGGTGCGACATTAAAAGGCGGAAAAACCGCCTTTAGAAAAATATAAATTTTTATGTATAAAATTTGATTTGTTCTTATATTATGCCTATAAAACATATTGGATGAATTTAAAAAAAATTGATTTAATATATAATATATAATATATATTTCATTAATACCATTAACTTATTGTAATTAATTTAATTTATTAACACGAAACACCTTTGGGAGCATAAAAATAGTTTTGTTATAAAAAAATTTCCTTTGCATTAAATTGGTTTTTATTTTAATTTCTAATTAATTTATAACCAATGAATTAATTTTATATTTATATAAAAAATGAATTTTAATAACTATTTAACTCTATTTATAACTACTAATTTAGTGTCTAGGAGGTAATTTTTATTTTAAATAATAATATTAATTGTATTTAATAAAACCTGGTCTTACATGTAACACAAGACAACTTAGTGTTGTGTGTATTACAAGACAATATCAGTGTTACATGTAGCAAAATATTAAATTTGTTTTGAGTATAAATAATTAAAAGAAAAATTTAATTTAATCTAAAAGGAAAATATTATAAAGTCTTGGGGTGTTACATATTAGTATTTTGTTATTTGTTACACACCACCACTCGAGTTATATAATGCGGCCAACACCCCTATGAGGTTTTGGGTTCTGAGTGTTTCACCCATAATCTAGGATGAAGGTGATATAGATTATTGACTACCCCTCTTTTCCATTATCTAGATTTAATATGATCCATAATGGCTTGGGGTTATATGGTTATGGTGTGGGTGCATGATGGGAGAATACACAAAAGTAGGAGGGAATAAGTCTCATGTCATTTATGATCACGTACTCATCATGAGGTTGTTGCAGATGTGGTATTGATGTATCTATAGTATATAATATGTGGAAGTGGATATATGCGGTTGTTTCTACAATGTGTTTATATAGTTTGTGGTTATGTAGATATGAAGGACATGATAGTGCTTGGACGTATGATATTGGGGATTAAGTGTGGCTTGCTCAATAGGGAAGTGGATATAGGATACCTTTATTATATATTTTCATGATTATTATACTACCTTACATGTGTGTGGTTTTGGATGAGTGAGCCTTAGTTATGATGAGTGATATTTTACCTGGTATAAGAAATAAGTTAGTTTCACAGTTAATTCTCAAGGCACCAACAAGCTTCTTATATATTTCCCCAAGAGGTTTTGGTGAGGATATTACTAAGTTTATTTGTATTAACATTTATATATATATATTTGAAAATTTTAATATGGATTTAGTTATTGGTATGGTGTTGTTCCACTAGGAATTGTGTAACCACACTTAGAGGGGGGGGGGGAGTTGAATAAATGTGGTTACTTTTTACTAATTAAATATTTTACTTATTTCTTCTCCACCTATTCAGTAAATGGATACATAAATGTTCTCAATTAATCTATATATATTCAATTATAAATAATAAAACAAACAATAATTCATAATAGGATTTGATAACAAAGTTCACCTTCAACATGGATGACTATGTACCTAGTGTATAGTGGTGGTTTTCCCACACACATAGGGATTCTATTTTATTATCAATAAGAATAAAAGGTAAGGGTATATCCTTGAAACTATTATCCTAACACCAAATAGGTATAATGCATGACACTAATGAGTAATTAAAGAACCAATTTATATCTTTAAACTCTAGCATGAACTAGTTTTTCCTATAAAACACCATTTTCAATTGGATCCTCCTTGTAGTATGATCAATATTATAGGATCATGTATCTCATGGACAATGTTAATCAAATATCATTACTCAAATATAAAAAAATCTCAAACAAAAACCTCTTTTGTACAAAAATTTTAATTCCCATCTCACACTTTTTTAGACCTTATGATATAAGTAATCACATGTCAGTCTTATAACTATTCATCGATGTATGAGATGTTCAATAGAAAAAAATCACCTTATCTTGATTCTCATCCTAATATTCTTCAATTCATTTTATATTCTTATTATATACAACATTAGATCCATCCGTAACTTAGACCATCTAAAATTTTAATATAATATTAGCATATGCATTCTCTATTTCTTAAAAAATATTGATATTCAACAACAGTTCATGTTGGGATCTATTCATTCTGAATCATTCTTATCATTATCTTCTACATTTTATATTCACAAATTCTCATGAGTATAATATTTCCATATTTAAATATGGAATTCCTTCAATCTCGGTACTGTGATATCCTCACTCAATTCTCTATAATCTTCTGTCTTCATACCATCCATTCAAGGATAGTTTTATATAATATTAAATGTAAAAGTAATTGATTATTTGACTTCTAAAATTTCCTCCTTATAAACCATTATTTAAATAATCAAACACAAATATAGAATAATAATCAATAATATTGATAGATTCTATATTTTACTTCCCATATATCTCTTAATTTTTTTCTTCGTGATCTCCTTTAACTCACATGACATCTTACCATTATAATTCATATTGAATCATGGCTCCAAACAATATTGTGATATTTATTTATCGAATAATAAAAAACATCATCACAATTAAATCAAAATTAAAAATATTTCTTTCCTAAGATCTCACATTTTTTAGAAAATAGAAGAACCTTCACATATAATGTTGAATCTTTGGGAAACACTTACATAAGTACTAGAAAATTAGTTTATCTTTACATGTAATCCTAGAGACTCTTATATATACCATTATATCCATGGTTTTTACCCTTAAAAAATTCAATGCAGCTCAATACATTTCCAAATTATTAATCTATAACCTATAGAGACTCTTGTGTATATGTAAATGACTCATACATATGCTTTAGAATAACTATTATATATCCATATAGAAATCCATATCAACACATATTTTTATATTGAAAAATCAAGCTAACTATTTTGTATAAAGGTGTTTTCCAAATTTTCAATAACATACTACTATGAAATCCAAGAACTTCTATCCAGTCTATTTCAAAAATTATTTAAAACATTTCATATAATTAAAACTACATTTTAATAACTTCAAATAATCTCCAATAATTACCAAAATTAATCTAAATATTATGTAGAATATAAATACTCCTTAAGTAATTTCAATGTATCTTCCACCACCAAAACCAAATTCAGATGTTCTTTAAAAATCATCAAAGTGACTTATTTATGTAAAATTAGTGTTCCCCATATGATAATACTTAGGATGGATATTATTATATAGCCTAATCAACTTCATCATAGAGATATAGCATCCAACAATCACCATACTCCATGTAACTCTTTTAAACACATATACTTCCTCATGTATACTTAAATAAATTCTATATATGAACCTTCAAGAAGAAAAATTTCTCATCATTTCAATAAATTATTCCAATATTTAGTATATACTTATTATCCTGGAAATATTGGCCATAAATCAATACATTATCTATATATAAATGGATCTCCAAAAATAATGAAAACAACTCAAACATGTTTCTTTTCCATATTAATAGTGACAACAAATTACTTTATCTACCTCATTAATCATTTGTGTAAGAATCTATGTTAATTTTTCTTCTTTGAAAATAATTCATGATGGTACCACATTTACTTGTTTGACCATATTGAAAAACATATTTATCATGGATTAAATATGAGGGAACTTCCAACTCTAGGCTATAATGTGTTCTCCAATATTCTCAACTTAGTGCATGTAGAAAAACTATCTTAGGTTCATAACTCTTATTCATCTCATCACATAATCTTGGGTACTCCAAAATACTTCCAATATTTACTTCTCAACATTTATTAACATCATACTTATAGAAAAGGACTACAAAATAACACCAAGTACTTTAAAAATCACCCCTCTAGATTAGTTTTCAATAGTCATATATAAAATGCATGTAAATATTTTTTTCTTCTAGTTTATTATCTCTCACCCTTATTGATAATGAATATAAATAAACTTGAGAGTGGGTAATATCCTTTCCCTTACATCAATGTGTCATAAATTATTACACTCTAAATCTACATGAGAAATGCTTGGTGTGGAAAATAAGAGGGAATAATCTTGACAAAAAATCTATCTATAACCAAAGAAAAAAATGAAACCAAATCAAATTTATTTCCTGAAGGGATGTTCAAATATTTTCTAGATGATACCAATTTTTGAATATATTTTAATGATATTTACAACCTTAATTTCCACACTCATCCCAACAAATGATTAAAAAGTACAAAATAATTGGTAGGTTTTATCACAAAAACCATCCCTTGAATTTCTCAAAATCAATTAATTTTCTTATCATTGAACAAATAAAACACCTTAACTTGAAAAATGATACTTATAAAACAAGTATTAGAGGATATGAAAAAATAAATTTTTAATGACACTTTCCAAGAACTATTTATATAATTTTATATTTTCATGAAATATTAACTTTTGATAGTTTTATCAAATTTCTCCACATTAGGGATAAAATCTAGTTTTAATTCATCCATGCTGATATATTTTTGAAATAAGATTCAAGATACTAAATTTTAGGATCGCTTCTAAGATGGTGAATTTAAACCTTCAATCCATATTTGATGTAATACTCATCTTCTTAGTCCACCATAAAAATACATATCATGTTCAATTTCTTACAAAGAAAGAACACATAAAATATATATGTTCAATTTCTTACAAAGAAGTATCCACTCCTTGGTAAATTTCTTATATCATTTGGAGTTGTAAATATATCCTCAGCAACAACAATTTTCATGTGTTGCACACGTGGTGTAAGGTTAAAAAAGTGAATAATCATCTAGCCTTCATGGATACACCGGATCAAGGTTCCAACAATGTTTTCTTTTCAAATGCTCTCCATCTCAGCTCATAGGGTGTTAATCTGATTGTAGGGGATCAACTTGGTCTTCATTATTTTAGACCCCCTTAGGGTTTCTTCCCTGGACTTGTTCTTTGACTTGTTTTGTCTTGTTTCTGCTCAGATGTTATTTTTTCTTCCCATTAATAAAAATTTAACTTGTGTGTGTATTTGTGAATACAGTGGTATTTTCTTAACTTCTTAGTGATAAAAATAAGGTTAAGAGTAGATTCTAAACCAAATACTCCTTTCCTTTTAGATATATCTTTAGGATAACTCTTCATTGTTCCTCGCATATTATTCTAAGTTAAAACATTTGGAAACATTGTTTCTTTGACTCTTCAAACTCTTACTTTGTCTTGGACATTATTATTTACATTATCCAATAATACACATGTATATTTTGGTGTTTTTTGTATCTTATTTAGAATCTACACCCATTCTATAAGTATTATCAAATAATATTTTGAATTTTTTCCAGCCTACTTTCACCTCCCACATAATTTCTCAAGAGCTCTTGGGTCTTCTTTTTTATACACCATCTTATGAAATTTGAGTTCTTATTCATGTGGAATTTCTTGGTTCACTATAGCACCTAATTTTTCTTTTTTTCCTCCATTTTATTTTCTATTTAAATTTAGTTTGGATAAATAATCATTCAATTTTTAGACAATTGGTCAAATTTTATGTATCTTATATATGGATTCTCATGAATCTCCAATTTAATAACATTGAGAAATTTTTCATGGGTCATAAATTCTTTTTCATTGATGTCTTCCACCAAACTAATTTATTTATTTCTATTATAGATTAATTAAATTCTTTGTTTCTTTATATTTACTCCATTAAAAATGAATTCAATGGCCTATTTTCAATGGTATATGATGTTTACTATTATTCTATAATAGAATCAGCTTCTACTTATTCATGTAGTAACATTTTTAGTCTTCTTTGGAATTCATTTATTAACATGTTTATTTTACTCAAAACCTAATAAATTCCCACTTTATTTATTCTATTTCATATTTCTTAGTTTTTTTGGGTTTTCCACTTAATTTATTTTGGATCATGTTTGGTTGATTTGGACCATCATTACTCTTCACAGTGACCTCTTTGATTGAAAAACCCACAATGATTTTCAAGATTTTAAAATCTATTTGGGATGGACATATTATTACCTTTAATCTTAGAACATTACATCTACTAAAACTTTTCATCTACTTGATATATGTTTTCCTATTCTATCATAGATTGAAATATTCTGAAAATAATTAATGGCCTTTACAATATAGGAAGTATCTAATAGACTATGATTTTCTCCTTTGAACATTAATCTATATGGAATTAGAAGCTTTCTATTTTTGGGTCATTACAACAGCCTTTAGAAATATTTTTAGGGGAATATTTTTATACAATTTCATCTATCCACCTTCAATATAGTGGTGGGTCCTCATGATTTTTATTTATCCATTTTTTAAATTTTTTTATTTAAAATATACATTGTGAATGAAAAAACAATTAACATAATCATTATTTTTTAGTTTAAAATTCCTTTTATTTTGACCTTCAAATTGGTTTTTCATTTGATGATCTCAAACCCTTCATGACACAATATAATTTTTTTATCATAAGAATCTCCCTTAGAATAATGCGTGGAAAAAACTAATTTCTCATATTTTTTTTGAAGTCTCAGGATGTGTCATTTTCATATTTATCAACTTCACCTCAAACTCAAGACGCATTATTTTAAGAGTGTTCTTCCAATATTAAATGTCCTTAACTATTTGTTCTCTCTCAATTCTCATAATTTAAAAAAGATATTCATCAATTTAGTTATTTTATTTCATGAAATTATCAATCTCATTTATACTATTAGCTTTGATTCAAAGTTGATAATTTTTAACAACAATGATATAATTTTGTTTTGCTTCCAATGCATAGAGATTTTTTTTCAAGTGTTTATATGGATTATCCTTTTGTAGGATAACATTAATAAAATTTTTAACAACTTTAGATCAATTTTATCCAAGATCAATAATTCTAGCAATATTATCTTTATATTTCTTAGTGAACTTTATTCTCAAAATTACTTTTAAGTCAGTTATTTCTCCCTCTTCTTAGATTCTTCTTTAAGGTGGGTGATCTCCTCCTGAAAGTCTTAAAAAGTGCCATAAATAGAAATAGAAATTTCTACAGGAACACTATTTATGGTCTTCCTCAAAATATTATATAAATTATCATTCAATTCAATAGAGAAATGATCTTCCTCACTTGTAATTGGATTGCCTAATGGATAATTTTGATAATCTTTTTGTTAACTCATATCCTTTCGAACTCTTTGAATCTATTAAGTTAGAAGTATCTCCCATTTTTTCAGTAGTGGACTTTCCCACCATATCTTATATATTCATACAAGGTCTAATTTATTCTTGATTATAGCATGTGGTTGTAAAAATTTCATCCTCTGAACACAATAGGGATGGACTCTTCATCATTTTCATCTCCTTCTTCATTATATTCTTTTGAGTTTTGGAAGAGACTAAATTATAATCATCAGTAGATACATCTTATCCAAGTTTTCACATAATTATTAATTTTTAAAGGAGTCCAAGACAATTAAAATCCCCAAATATTCAAATTATAAAGAATCAAATCATAAGTAGATTCTTTGGTACCAATAATTGTTCTATAGAGATTAGTGTAACCACACTAGGGGGGGAGGTGAATTAGTGTGGTGATTTTTTACTAATATAATTATTTTCTTTTGTCATCTACACCTATTATATGAATGGATCTATCACTC
The DNA here is from genome assembly GCA_963277665.1 of Viscum album. Lineage (NCBI taxonomy): Eukaryota > Viridiplantae > Streptophyta > Magnoliopsida > Santalales > Viscaceae > Viscum > Viscum album. The sequence goes on from OY728160.1 coordinate 1,676,405,810, forward strand.
TTATCACTTTATTTTCATTCAATGAAAGATAAATAAGAAACCAAACAACAATGCACATGAATATTTCATAATGGGGTTCACCTCCAATGTGGATGACTATGTCCCCATTGTATGATGGTTGCTATCTCACTCACATACAACTTATTTTTTTTATTATTTTGAATAATCATAAGAAAGGGTGTAACCTTGAAAATATTATCATAGAACCAACTAGGTATAATGAATATCACCAATAGACAATGAAATCTACAACTTTCTATCTTCATACTCTTGAACAAATGATGTTTTCCTCTTTGAATACCAGATTTGGTTTGATCATCCTTGAAGTATGATTATAATTGTAGGATGGTTTCTATCTAAAAAAAATGTGACTATTATATCCTTTATTAGATATACAATAATCTTAAATTTATACCTCTTCTGTACATTAATTACAATGTATTTCTCACTATTTTTTAGACCTTATAGTATAAGGAATCATAGGCTGGTATTTTCACTATTCGTTGTTTCTTGAGATGTTTAGTAGCAACATCATCAACTTATCTCAATTATCATGTTATTATTCCTCAAGATATGGGATGTTATTATCACACACAACACTAAACCTCTCCCTACATTTGATAGATAAAATATTTAATATAATAGAAATAGAAATTCTCCCCTTTTCTTAAACAATATTGATAATAATTAATGGTGTTTATTAGGATCCCTTCACTCTCAATCATTATTCTCATTATATTATAATTTTTATATTCCTAGAATATCTCAAGGATAATATTTACATATTTGAATATGGAAATCATTCAATATCATTATCATGATATCCTCACTCAATTATCTATAATCTTCATCTTTCATACTAGCCCATCAAGGATATTTTTCTATAATATTAAATTCACAGGTAACTGGTTGTGATAATTTCATAATTTAATCATTATTAATATACCTTTAAATACAGAGATTTATTTGTAGATAATATTCAATAATATTAAAAGATTCAATCTTTGACTTCCCATAACTCTCATCATTTCATCCCTCATAATCTCTATTAACTATCATGATATATTCTCATTTTACTTTGTCTTGAATATTGACTCCAAATAGTATTGCGATTTTTTTTCTTATACATCTTCACCACATTGTCACAATTAAATCCTCTGTCCAAATATTTCTTTCCAATGATATCATATTTTTTTGAAAATGTTAGAACCTTTACATTTGAAGTTTAATATCATGGTAACTCTTATAAAGGTACTAGAAAATCAATTAACCTTTAAATATAATCCTAATGACTCTTACATATACCCTTATGTCTTGGTTTCTTACCCTTACCTAACTCAGTGAAACATAATATTTTTATGAATTATTGTTATATAACTCAAAGTGGATCTTATTTATGTGTAAATAAATCTTATATATTCTTTAGAGTGACTTTTACATATCCATTTTCAAATTCAAATAAATTATTATATATTTACTAAGAAATAAATTTAACTATTAAGTATAGAGGTGTTTTCTAAACTTTCAATAACTTGAAACTCTAAAATCTATAAACTTATCTCCAATATATTTCTATATTCATCAAATATTTTTAAACACTTAAAATTAATTTGGAATAACTTTAAATAATCATTAATAATTTATAGAATAATTCCAAATTTTTTGGAGCATATAAATACTCCTTAGATAATTTCAATGAATCTTTTACTCCTTCAAACAACTTCAACTCTTGTTCATACATCATCTAAGTTCCTTCTTCATATAACATCAATCTTCACCATATGATAATAATTAAGATGGATATTCTTATTTATCCTTATCAAATACCTCATAGAGATATAGTATCTAAAAATCAACATACTCCTTGAAAATTCTATCAAAACATCAACTTCCTCAAGTATACTCATGAACTTTCAAGAAATAGAATTCACATCCCTTTAATTCGATTTGATAATATTTTCATGAAAAATATTCTACATGAAATATCTAAAGAAAATCAATCCCTTTTCCATATATTAATTGATCTCTAAAAATAATGGCATCAAATTAAATATATTCCTTTATCATATTAATATTGACAATAACCCACTTCATCTTCATTTCCAATATTTTAAGTTAGAAACTTTGTTACTTTATATTTATTTCCAATCATTCATACAACACATTGGTTATTTCTTACACCTTATTGATAGAATTATTTTTAATGGATAAAATATTAGGGAACTTGAAACTCTAGGTTGTAAGGTGTTCTTAAATATTCTCAACTCAATATTTGCAGAAAACATGTATTAGGTATATAAGTCTTCTTATTATCATCACACATGCTTGGGTACTCCAAAATACTTCCAGTGTTCTCTTCTCGACACATACTGAAATCATTCTTATTGAAAAAATTCAAGATAACACCAAGTGGGTTTAATAGATGTGAATTACTAGCTCATGGAATGGAGTTGGTTGGTGTTCATAGAGTTATTATCATGGGATTTGTATATTTTTGGGTATGAATTTAGATAGTTTATTTTTGTATAAAATTACATACATTTTCTGATTGGGTTTAATTTATATTATATGAAGTTTATTGGTGGATTGATTTATTATTTTTGGGTTTATGATGGTAATGTATCCCATTTTATTTGATTTATACCCATGGTTCTAGTCTCCAACCTATAAAATATTAGATATGGGATTCATGGGTCACAACTTGTTTTTTTACAATTCTATGAGAGTTTATAGTGGGGAAGGTTAATAAAAGAGTGGTATCATTTCTATGGATAAGATCTTGGATAATGTTTAGAGTTATAAAATGGTGAGAATTTCATGAGTTTATTTGGGAAACAATATCAATCAAACTTGGTTGATGATATAGTAAAGGGAGACCACTTATAATGCAGCTGATTACCCCATTATGGTCGAACATAAAAAACCTAATATTACTAAACATACTAATGTGGGATGATGCGAATTTATGGTCAGATACCTTGGTGTGGTACATTCATCATGCCTATTTGATCCTGTGTATGAATTGAAAAATATTGGGAAGTTAAAATGAAATTGAAATAAAATTAATTTAAGTTAAATATATATAGGGGTGTGATTTTTCGGTTTAAATTGGTTATGAATATTGGCCTCAACCAAAAAATTTAAAAATATTTACCTTAAGTGAAAACTGAAATCAATAAATGATTAGTTCAAAACAAATATTAATTGAGATGGCTATTTTATATTGTACAAAACTGGTTTAGATTAGTTAAAAAACATAGATAAAATTACATGATAAAAGAGTAATTAGTAAAGGAAACGATGAGAACCTAAACATTCATAGATAAGGTATACAATATAATACAAAAATCATGGTAAAGTAAATAATATAGAGAGAATATATCTAAAAAATTACTAATTCAATATTTAAATAAATTGATTTTTTTTGATAAAAAATGAATCCAAAAATATGGAAAATATTTCAAGGTATTTAATAATGTGGGAGAAATATTCAAAGTGGTGTAATGACTTATATTATCTTAAACACCATATATTTTCATAATTTTTTTTGTAATGAAAAATCAATAATGATTCTTATTATATTAAAAAATGATCATAAAAAATAATCACCACTTGCAACTTCAACAATTAATTATATACTTTATTTATTTGTTTAGTTTTTATTAAGAATATATATGGTTACCAAATCCAAACCTAACTAAAAAACCAACTTACATAATTACTATTTACTGACTTGAACTGATTATTTTATTTAAACTAAATTTTATAAATTTAATTTGGTTCATTTTGATTGATGTTGGTTAGTTTGATTATTCTTGAAGATCCAAAAATCTATTTCCTAGGTTTAGGTAATTATTTTCTTGATTATTATTGTATTTAAGGATTTTGGGGTTTGAAGAGGTTATTAATATTTCTTCTGATGATTTTTATTGATATATCTTTTGTTACTTTTGATATGTTTATAAAGTGTTCAAGTTATTTAATGTTTATTTAATATATTTTGTGTGTTAATTATTGTTAATATTGATTTTTTCTTATTTTACCTCTATTTATAATGATATGTTTGTGTTACTCATGTGCTCATATTCTTTAAAGGGGCTTGTAACTTAAGTTAAATCGTAACTCTAAAAAGTATTTACTTTCATCAAATACAAATGGTTAATGAAAAATAAAAACCTTGACAATATTGAGTTCTAATTAATGATAATATGATTTTTTTCTTAAGTGTGTAATTTAAATATTTCCCTTGGTACATTTTTAATAATCTATTATATGTCCATAATTTAAAGAACATTTAAAATTTAATTAAATGAATTGTTTTAGCCGCAGGTTTTAATATTTTTATAATATTCCATGGAATAAGACAAATTACATTATTTTTGAATTTATTCATATTAATATAGATTTTATAGAGAGTATTATTTCATTATTTGAGTTTAATTGAAAATATTTTTAATGTATAACATATTTATTATTTTTTTGATATGTGAGTTATTAATAAAATATGTTTAATATGATATGTTCATCATCAGCTTTATCATGTTAAATAGTTCTTAATATTTCGAGGATACTTAGTTAGAAAACATGTTAAAATATATAAAAATTTAACTTTAATGATATTATGTGCGAACCATTGATATTTTGTTTTTCATGATAAATTAAAATTATATAATTTTTTGAGTTATTAGGAATGTTTAAATGGTAAAAAAATATTTTAAGAACTTTGTTTAGTCTAAGGTATGATGATTTTGATAACTATTTATATGATATTTAATTATGTATGTATTATTGTGAAATACTGTTTTATTTAATTGTTTAAATAATGTCATGTTTTATTATTAATGAGTTTACTTTAATAAATAATGAGGTTGGAGAGTTTTTTTAAATGATTGTTTTTTGATTTTAAGAAGAAGTATTGAATGAGTTTTTGTTGTTAGATTTTATTAAAAAATATTTATGTATTTTTTCTTCTAAATGATTGAAAAATTTATTATTATATGATATAACTAATGTGAAGTAGGGTTTTATTGCCTTGGAAGATATTGATAACGTTTTTCTATTACTGGGCATGTCATGTGTGGATATGATTGGGATTTACATGATTTTTTATTGCTTTAAATAATTATTCTTAAGTAGTGTAGAAGTGATTAGGTATATGTATTATTGGAGGAAGAGATATTGTTTTGGAATGATTATAGGGTTTTGTTATGTAAATTGAGTTTTTTTAGAAAATAAGTCGAATGGAAATGTATGTAATCCTAGTTATGTGATGTGTTTCCTTGATATTAATATGTGTTTTAATTTTTTAAATTAACATTATTGATTTTGATGTATTTATTGAAGACATGTTATCAAGAATCATCATGGAATTGGGTAGGCGAACTAGAAGAAGTCATAGGATAAAGTGTTTATGAGATTTAAAAAGTAAGTATTTCCAAAGTTCCCTTCCAAAGTATTAGGTCTTGAGGTTGAAATTTTTTTATAAGAGTTAAAAGTTTCATTTGAGTTGAGGAGCTTCTATATATTTTTTTAGTTTCCATAATAGTGGGATTTTTTTAATTAGGGAAATATATATTTTAGAAGTTAAACAATGATTTTCTAGATAATTTTTCTTGGTAATATTTTCTTATGATGGATAATAAAGATTTTATCTCCTAGATATGGAAGAAAAATCATATGAAATAGATTCACAAGTTTTTGTAAAGGGGTCCAACATTCAAAATCTTAAAGCTTACTTCTGTGTTTTTAATGGTCAACTTATAGACCTCATAACTAATGAATATGTTTGTATATTATGGTTTAAGTACACTTTGAGGTTGAATATTCAATATTGGTTGGAAGGTTAATGATTGAATTATTGGTCAAAGTTTAGGGATCACACTGTGATGATATAAATAGGATTGTTTTATGATTTTTAGAGAGTTAAAGAGGGTATTTAAAGTTGTGAGACTTATAGTAGGTGATGAATAAGAGAGAGGTGGCCGTCTAAATCTTTATAACACCACCAAGATTTTTTTTGAGTATATCAAGGTGTTATGTATTGGGTAATAAGATATGTTTCCGTTATAATGTGGTGTGGAATTAAAAGTATGAGTGTCCAATGGTGTGTGGTGTTATTTGGATGTTTATTGATGTTTTTTTGATCAGTAGTGTTTCCAAAACATAGTGATGGTCATTTAATATAGAATTCTTTTGGTTTGGATAATGGAGGGGGTTATGATTAGGTGAACATATTCCTTTCACAAGACAATCTTTATAAATTATCATTGGGATTTTAATTTAATGTAGTCATTTATGGCATGTTTTATTTTTTTTCTTATAGTGGTTTGATATTAAAATTTTGGTTTTAGTTTTGAAAGGGGTGTTGATTTAACTTTAATTGTTTTTACAAGTTCAAATGGAGGTAAAATTTGTTTTCATGTTTTTTATAAATTCAAAATGGTTTTAAAAATAAAATAAGGTCATATTTAGTGAGGGTAAACTATTCAAAACATGATTTTATAAATCTAAACTTTCCTTGTTATGAAAGGACTAAAGGTTGGTAGGAAGGTTAAGTTATGGGTTGAAGTAATAAATTTCCTCTCTATTATCCATCACGTTTGAGTTTTTCATATAGAGAAATAACAATTTGATAAGCACATATTATAGTAATTATATTTTAGTATATACCTTGCTAGAGATGGGTTGTTGTTTTAGTGTCGTTCTTGAGTTGAGGGGTTTATGTGTGTGATTAGTATATTATTCCTTTTAGTGAGATTCTCTTTAATAATTAAAGTGTAATTATTCTAAGGAATGAAATTATTCTTATGATTTATACTATAGTTTTTTTGGATAATATTGGTATCATTTGAGAGGTATCCTCCTTAGATGTTTTCTTTTAAGAATTTACCTTACTAGTTTTTTAGTTATAGAGGATGAGAATCCTTTGAGAGGTATCTAATATAGAGGACTAATTTTTACCCAATCCTCTAATTTTTGGATTTGAGGTGTTGAGTATGTTGAGGATACATTTAAAGAATATTGTGGGAGTGAAAAAGGAATTTAGTCAAAATATAAACTAAAGGAATGGACCACATCATTATTAGGGTTATTTCACCATTATCTTTTGGTTGGAGGAATATAGTTGTTTTTATTTGATTGGTTTTACAATTTATTATAGTTTTTTCCATGAAATGTCTTGTTATTCCTAGAAGTATCAGCCTTTATATTTTGGTGTCCCATTGGATGGATGGGTTTTGGTTGTTGTGTCGTGGAAGCTTTTATTGTTGCATATATCTTTAAATTGCACCATGAGGGAATTAGTTGTGAAATCTTATTGCCACTTAGTTTGTGTAGGTTTCACTATGGTATTCTTCATTGACCTTTTGCTCTGCTTCGAAGGTGATCATGTTTCGAGGATCATGATGATGAATACACCATGAATTATAGTTATCCGATTTTTATGGTGTGATGATGGGAATTTCACCATGATCTTTCATGTTTATATCAATTTTAAATAGTTTTTAACCCCTTGATATTTGGAGAGATTTCTACAAGATTAGTGGGTCTGACCTACATTTCACCATGATTCCTTATGTCATGATTTTATTTTTTCCCTTGCATTTTAATTATAAATTCAAGGTGCCTCTCAATTTAATTTTATATTATTCTACTTTCCTCATACCTTAGGTGACCGAAGGCTTGTTTTTTGTGGTATTTTAAAATTTTAGTTGATCATAATACCCCCACATCATGAGATAAATTCCTTATCAATACATAGTTTTTGAGGGTTACTCTTTGTATATTTGTGGAATCTGGTCATAGTTCTTGTTCTCATTCATTCACAATGATCATTAAAGATTTAATAAATGTAAGGGATTCAAAATCTCTCTTATTTTATATTTTGCTAAATGTGAAATTATCTTGTTTTTCTTGGGTATTTAGTTGAAATAAACCTAATGAATATAATCAATTGTATTTAGTAAAATTGAAGGGATAAAATTAAATCACATTTATTTTATATGTTTTACATGATATTGATTATATGTTTCTTGTGTTGTTATATTGATCATTTTTATAGGAATCAGATCTTTATATTGATAAAATGAAGTGTTATTAAGTTGATTATGTAAAATTAATATGGTAATGACATATAGAATATATAAATTAGGAATTATTGTAGAAAAAATATGTGATAAATAAATAAGGAAGAACAATCAAAGGAATTGGTGTTACAACTATGGTTATCTTGTTATTACTATTGTAATCATGTTAGTATAATACAATAATAACATATATTACTGTTATTTTTATGTTTATATGGTTTATTTTTTAATAAAATGTGGTAGTTTTATGGTTGTGTTAATTTGATTTATTAAAAAATCATTTTTTAATTGAACAAATTAAATTTGGTAAATGAGATGCGATAGTGTGAAAATTGAGATTCTTGAATTGTTAACTATATGATGAAGTATGAGGATAAGGGTGTTCTCACTACTTTGTTTACATGGTGTTATTTCCAAAATCATTTGTAAATAATGTGTTGGAATTGTTTGTGTTAATGAGGTGATGGTATGTTTCATTGTAGTGGTGTTTGATATTGTTGAGACAGAATAGTGTGGTCATCATTGTGAAAGTGATGGTAATAATGTTATGGTTCATTGGAATGGTTATTGATGTGGAGGTGTGATGAGTTTTTTTTTGTGTTTTTGAAATAGTTTCCTAGGATGAGAATATAATAATAAATAATTCAAGATAATTAGAAAATAAATTGGGAATGAGTTGTGATTCTGGAAATATTGAATGAATGAAATGATTAATTAGTATTGGAATGATTTATGGTACATGAAATGATAACATTAAATAATGAAGCGGTATATAATTGATAATTTGAGAATAAATACGTGGGTGGAATTTATAATCAGTTAATGAAATATTTGGTAAGAAAATTAATAATAAAATTGATGTAAATGACAAGAAGTTTTCATAATTATATAATATTATAGTGGCGGGAATAAAAATTTGGTTAATGAATGTAATATGGCTAGTATATGTTAAATTTTATGTTGAATATAAAATGGTATGTAGGCGATGAATATAAAATGGGATAAAGTTGATTTGATGGGAAGTTGTGTGTTATTATGTAGCATTGGAAAATTTATTTTTGTAATGGTTTGTGGTGGTAGTGATCTTGATGTGTTATGGTGATATATTTGACTTAGTGTCATGTGCCTCGTATTTGACCTTGGGTTGGTTGTATATTATATTATATATACATTATAACTTTTTTTATTTCTAATGAAACAACACTAGTTAAGGTAATATGAAAAATTCCTATATGATGTTTTGTGTGAAACCATGATATTTTATGATATATTTCTCTTTAAATAAATGTAATTTCTTTGATAGCTTTCTTTATATGCAATACTGAGTTTAAAGAAACCATGAGATATAATTGAATTATTATTATTTAATGTCATTGCTATCACTTGAAAATTGGATTGGAAAGTATGAATAGGGTCAACTAAATTATTCAAAATTATTTTTTTTCACAAGTATAAAATGAATTAATTGGTTATCAATTTGTTAGAAAATAAAATAAAATCATTTGGAGGTTAAAAGAGATGTTTCTCTGAAAAATTAATCTTACGTACACAATGTGTATTTATCTTAATAAATCAAATTAATCACTATTTATAAATGATTTTAATGAAATTTTTATATAATATATTAAATAAAATATGTTAACATTAATTTAATTATGGTTTTTAGGAAAAGAATGCGATAAAGTCATTTTGTGCTTCAAAAATACATTTTCTTCAAAAATGGTTTTTATTGATTTATGTGAATGGATATTAATTTCTTACACTTTTATAAATTTTATTTGAAAAAATGGATATCATTTTTAAAATCATAATTTCATAATTGTCTTTGGATGATTTTTTTATAATTTTATGAAATGATTGATTTTTTAACGAATAGTGAAAATAATGATTTTTCAAATAATGTCACTTTAAAGACATTATTATGATGTAAGCATGAATGAACGAATTTTAAAACCTTTTTATCGACCCAAGATATTTTTATGGAGTAAATTAATTATTCTAAAACATTATTTTTGAATTTGGGAACCCAAGATTGACTTTTGTAAACATAAGTTATATTTCATTCAAATTAACAACTATTTTTTGGTCTTTGAATTTAATGGTATGATTGAAAGATTCCATTAATTTTTGGATTGATCCAAAATTCTAAAAACCTTCCTATTTTATTAAATAAAAAAATTTGTGGAAACCAACATTTTTACTTTATTTCAGTATGAAATGACTTTTACCGTTAAATTAGGTATTTTCATAAAAACTATTTTTCATGCATTTTGACTTCTTATATTGAAATTAATTTTTACCACATATAGAAATTGAATATGATAAAATGAATTCAAAATTTTTAATTATCATTTCCAAATTTGGTTAGAAGGCCCCTTTTATTTTTGGTCATATAATTAAGTTATCATAGTAAAAATCTAAGTTGTCATGGTTAAGGTCAAATTGGGTTTAAAGTTGATTAACTAGGAGATAAGGATAAAAATGTCTCCAAAACTTATATAAATGTTATTTTTTGAGTTTATTTAGAACCTATCACATCTTATATTTCTATTTAGGGTTCCTTGGTGCCACTTGACATGGTTATGATATATATTATAATTTAATATTTTAAGTAACTCCAAGTGTGTCCTTTCCCTCACCTAGAAAATATCATATTCTCCTTTATTAACAATTTTTAAACATTATATCTTAGACAATTCCTTCCCTATTTATAACACTTGAGTTTCAATTATATTAATCTTTTCTTTCTAGAGAATCAATAGCACAACACACATAGCTTAATTCAATAATATGATTAACACCTAAATTATAATTTTTTGTTTTTTTATTTGAGTAAGTGAATATAATTTTTTGAATCAATATAACAATATTATATTTGGGTTAATTTTCGGGTTTTTTCTAATTTTTTATTTGAATAGTGAAAATACGAGTTTTTGTAAGTGTCATTTTTCATTAAATCAAGTAAATTTAAATTATCCTTATATTTTTAATTTTTAATAAAGTGATATAATTATCCATTAATTATAAATAATATAATTAAATATATAAGAATTAGTATTATACTTTATTTTGGTATAAGTTCATTTTTGGGTTTAAAAACACATTTTTCTAAAAAATATTTTTACTCATGTTTTGATGGTTTGTTTATAAATTTTAATATAATAATTATAGAAATTAAATTTTATAAAAGTAAATCCATAATTTAAATCAAAATTTACTTATTTTGGAATTATGGAACTTTCGTTTAATGTCATTATATATAGTAACCAAGGTAAAATGCAATACTATGGTAAATGATATAATGGATAAACATAGTGGGGGTTAAAATAAAAATATAAGGTTTTAAATTAATTAAAAACCTTCATTAATACTATTAAATATTTATATTTAGATGATATATCATACTACCTTAAAACATATTCTAATTTGGAGTCCTATGGATTGAGTAAGATAATAATATATTTTAATCTTTTGAAAAATCCAAGTATCTCCTCTCCCATACTTATAAAAGAACACAACTTCTCCTCTCTTACTCACATTTCATTAGACTTATATATATAAAAAATAACTTACTATATACCTTACTAAAAACCCTTACCATGATCTATAGGTCCTTTTTTGATCAAAATACCAACTTTTAAAGGCTTAATATTTAAGGAAAATGAGGTTTTCCAAATAAGAGGTACAACTCTTAACAGATTGTTTTCATATTATTTCTTAAAATAACTCACTAAATTATATGAAAAAAATTATGATAAAATAACATAAGTATCTACCATAAAATTATATGTTATTATGTTGATGTTTTGGCCTTTATTCATCACATTCTCTATCAACTAGGAAAATAAACCATCGTTCCTGTGTACATGCAGACTACCACCTCACGAAGCGATGTATTTCCCTTTTCATCACCAAAAATATTATATTGTTGTTATGGTGGATATTATATTTTTATATGATATATATTACTTAATTTTGATTCTTTATTTATAATATATCATTTAACTTCTTACCCTTCTATTTGTTAAAAAATGAGAACATCGCTAGTGAGTACATGTGGACTACCTCCTCCATGATGTAATGTGATTCATTTTTCATTTAATCCCTGATTATAAATATATATAGTGAATTTATATGATATGTTTATAATTATTAACACTCTATAGGTGATGGAACCATGAGAAGGATGCATGAACTAAAACTACCCTACAAAAAATTATAAGATAAATGAAACATTTAATGCTTGGAAATAATGATTTTAATAAGTAATTATTAATAAATGGATGTTTAAATGTTATAAGTGGATATTATATTATATTATATTATAATTATATATATGGTTATTTTACATAATTATTATAATTTTAAATTTATTATACCAGCGGTTAAAATCAATTACGACGTAATTCAGACATGAGGTAAGGGTTTATTTCAAAATATCATCCTTACTTGAGATTGTTTATGTTTAAGTTTATATTTGGGTAATTATATAATATTTCTATCTTAAACACCACAAATTTTCTTATCCTAAAGTTATTTCTAGAAATTATAATTTTTCCTTTCATTTTCCTCTATCTAAGTACTCAAAAGTTTGAAAGAATGTTTTTAAAGAAAACTAAATTTGTTTTTTATTCGGCTGAGAATCATTTTCTTCCATGTCTATATTTTCTTAATTTTTTTTCAATAATGTTAGGCTATTCTTAAATGATTCATTACTTTAATATTTTCCCATTTTTTAATTTATACAAGAAGGTGAAAAAGGATTATTATTTACATTTTCCAAAGAGGAACTTTTTATTGAATGTATGAATAAAATATTTTTTTTTAACATAAACCACATGAACAGATTTAACACCATCATGAATAATATTTTATTTCAAGTTTATATTACATATTTCCATGTTTCTTTCCAAAGAAAATGTTTTTACTAATATTTTTGAAATTTTTAGATTTTAAATAAGTGATTTCAAAATGAAAAGTGTATTCTCTTCTAAAAATGTTCCAGTGATCTTTTAAAAGTATTTTAATTTATTTTAAAATCCTTTGATAAATATTATGTATTAATATTGATATAATATAATGATACCATCCACTATATTTCTATTGATTTATTATAATTATTTTTATTGCGGAAATTATTGAAATTTCATACGGAATTTCTTCTAGTACTGATAGTGATTTATTATTAAGGAATGTTGATTAAGTTGTATTTCCAATTAATATAATGAATGTATTATAATTATTAAGTTATGGGTGGGGCCTAGAATTATATAGAACCTCTATGCATTAATAGGTATCATAATACAAAACAAGTTGGGTATTCAACATATTCCTTACCCATTTATATATGATATCTTTTCATGAGGCCTTAGAAGTAAATTTAAGATATCCGACATTATGCATTCCATCATTATGAAATCAATTTTTAATGTATATGTGATTATTTTAATAGTTATGTTATCTAGGGATATATTTCAAGATCATCTGATTATTTGTATGTCATTATTTTATAATCATTTATTCCCTCCATATTATTATTGCCTTATTTTTTCTATGATAACTTCCACTATATGAATTCCATTACCGAGCTTCTGATCTCAATTTTTTATTTTGTACCCTTTCCCAAAGATTCTATAAAGTGTACAATTATTGATATACAATGATAAGTTAGATAGAATAATAATTTTCTCAAATAAAATACTATGTTGTATTTTATTTTTTCAAACATAATGTGATATTCAAGCATATATCTAGTTTTCCAGGACTAATAAACTATTATTTACCTTTATAGGTGATCACTTGTATTTTTTACTAATGTAATAAAGTAACCAATAGTTTTGGTCTTCTAGGGTTGGGGTTGTTATTGTTGGTATTAGAGAATGTTTAGTATAAACCTTGAGAAATAGATTTAATAAAACATTTATTAGAGAATATAATTATATGACATGAACTTAGGATAAGTCTAAGTATATGATAATATCATATTTATTTTAATTATAGATTATGTGGGTTTATTAGAAAATACACCCCTTTTTGGATATTGGAAAGTGGACGTAGTTGTGTCATAGATGCACATAGGAGTAACAAATCTGAAAGGGGTCGATTTTGTATTAACTTGATCGTCATCGATGTATGATGAATAAAACTAATACTAAACACCTAACTAGACACTCTTAAGTGATTCACATACTCTTTACAAATCATTATGAAATATTTAAAAATATTTTTATGATTTGATGATATTCTCTGGGATACTAAGCTTATGATTATAGTATTAGCTATAAATAAATTTTTAATTTATATTATGAATTTCACTAGTTTAAAAATTATACATTTTGATTTATAATTTTATGATGTAATCTAGTGTATACCATTATTTAGAAATGGTTCCCAATGAAAGGAATATAAACCATATCAATGCATGTAGTCTATGTAGGGATTTCCCTTCTAGGAAAGAAAATGAAGCTAGTGCTAGAGATGGATATAGAGTTGAATAAATTATAAATATATTGGGGTATCTAACTCAGGTTACGACCAATAAAATTTCCCATATGGAGTAGTATTCTGATATTCAATGCACTATAGTAATATTAGACCATTAATGTGACTATAACCTCCATCATTTAATTGAACCAAAAAATCCATTAGTAGATAAGAAATGAATAAGTTCCTTAGAAAATATATTTATTTCTTTGGTAATTAAATATAGGGACATTGTTTTCATGTAATTTTATCATCTCATAAGGGTTGAAAATCAATGGTGTCCATTTTTTCAAAACACTAAGGATGTGGAGGAAATAGAGTTCCTAAAGTGGAATAATTTTAAAGTAATTTTCATTGAAAAATATTTTCCTTAAGAATAATGAGTAGATATAGAGAGACAATTTCTGAGTCTAAGAGGAAATTAAGCATATATTTTTTATAATTATTAAGCTAACATTACAAGGTTATCAAGTCATTATATAGATTACAAGCATAATCCAAAGGGTAACGTTGACAGTTTCGTTGATGTTTTGAAGAGAATCCTTTAAAGTGAACTCATATACTAAAAATTATCATAATATGAGGACATAATATCATGTGCTATCAAGATAAAGAAATAATTATAAAATTCTTATTAATTAGAAAGAAAGTTAGAGAATAATAGTATGAATTAGCATTCCTTGAAGAAAAAAATGTAAAAGGGGAAGATGATAATGGGTAATTTCAAACATGTGATACTTGTGTAAAGAAACACACTGGTACATGATTCAAGGGAACAATAATTTTCTATAAGTGAATAAATAAAGTCTATTATGCTCACAAATTTAAGGTTAATGGAGAATACATCAAGGTATAGTGATTTAACTATAAGGATATGAGACATTTTTCCAAGTAATTCCCACACATCTTGGAAACATTCCACACAAGATTCCAAGTGGAGAAGGGAAATATTATGCAATTACTATTTCTAAAGTTGAAGTTCCTAGTGATGTGATAAAGGTAATTTGATGACAACTTCAAAGTTAGCTAATTATTTATTCAATTATTGATCCTTATATCTTCTATGTTTACTAGTAAAATTAAATTATTTTCTAGCACACTACGAAGAGCGTTATCAATCAAGACACCTAAATGAAATATTATTGAAAAAAATATATGTAATAACATCCCTAATATGATACTTATACATACAATATTCACAAATTTGATTATTATACCTATGGTAGACTTTGATTTAATATTTTTTATTCATTATATTTCAATGTATAATGAAAAAATTTATTTCCAAGAGAAGGAGATCAAAATTTGTGATAAATATGTGGAATTATGTTTCTTTATAATATACATTTCATTTTCTGAATAATTAATGGATACACCCCAATAGTTATCCTTAATGAAATTATGGAATAAGAATATTACTCAGAACTATGGATGGGAAAGGTAACCCCAAGAGAGAATATGTTCTTATTTTTCTTGAATACATTGATTTTTTTCCCAAATAACTACTTGGAAATCCACATGAGTGTGAAGTTTACTTTTATATTAAACTAATACTTGATGTGAAACCTATATCTAATAATTACAATATAATATAGATAGTGGATCTAGTGGAGTTAAAGAAACAAATGTAGGAGTTCCATGATAAGGGATTCATACACCCAAGTGTTTCTCATTGGGGAGCTGTGTTTCTGTTTTTGAAAAATGAGTATGAGACTATGAGACTATGAATTAATTAAAAAGAAATTAATTCCACTACGATAGATAATTAGTATACTCTACCTCATATTTATGGATTTTTCAATTGACTTTAAAGACCTAAATATGTTTCAAAGGTTGTACTCCATTCTAGGTATCATCTATTGCAAGTGAGGAAGGAATACGTTGCAAAAAAAAACATTTCATATAAGGTATGAACATTATGATTTATAGCAATTCCCTTTGTATTGACTAACACACCATTTGTTTTTATAGATCAGATAAAAAAAGTGTCAAAGGAATATCTTGACAATATAATTGTGGTATTTATTGATTATATCTTGGTATACTCAAAATGTTTTGAAGAGAATAAGAGTCATTTAAAAATAATTATTGAGACTCTCAAAGAAAAGGAGTTATATGGGAAATTTAGCAAGTGTGAATTATGGATTCTGAAAATTCCTTTTCTTGGCCATATTTTCACTGATGATGGAATATAAATTGATAATTTAAAGAAAAAGGTAGTCAAATAAATACCTAAACTGATAGAAATAACCGAGTTACATAGTTTTATTAGATTAGAAAGTTAATATTGATGGTTTGTTCAAAAATTTTCTTGATTAGAAAACTCATAAAACAAACTAAAACATAATGCGGTTATGTTTTTATGGATAGAGGAATGTTAATAATGTTTTGAAGAATTAAAGATGAAGTTGATCAATATGTTGATGTTGAAATTATCCTTGGGAGGGGATGGATATTTGATATTTAGTGACACATCAAAAAAAGGACATGGATGTGTCCTTATAAATAATGATAAAGTTATTACTTATGCATTAAGGAAGGTAAAGATCTAGGAAAAGAACTATCAAACACATGATATTATATTTAAATCCATACTTTTTTCCTTGAATATATGGAAGTATTATCTCTATGGTGAAAAATGTGATATACATATGGATCTAGAGAGCTTGAAATACATCTTTTCACAGAAATAGCTCAACATTAGGAAAAAGTGATGGATAGAGATAATTAAGGATTATGATTTCTAAAAACACTATCACCATGGAAAGGATAATAAGGTTTCTCATACATTGAGTAGGAAATATCATGGAGTTTTGACTATGATGAATATTGATAAGGATTCTTCATTTAGGGAATTAGTAAAGTTGGATATGAGAATTGTTACAAAAGGGGAAGCGTTACTCTTTTTACAAATGATTGCTAAACCACACTTATTTTAAAATATAAAAAGTTTAAATCACAATGATAAGAGTTTATAAAATAAATTTAATGCTATTAATGTCAAGAAACCGGTGGATTTTATTTATGAAGATGGTTTATTGATGTTTGGGAAGAGTTTATGTGCTCATCCATACTTGAACTGAGGAGAGAATTATTAGATGAATCCCATGACATGAATTTATCTATACACCCTTAAAGAATTATAATGTATCCAGATTTTAAGGAACACTTTTAGTTTGATAATATGAAATGGGAAATTAAAAAATATGTGTCAAGATGAATGGTTTTTCAATAGGTAAAGGCTGAGAGACAACATCTTAAAGGATTTATTAAACCTTTCCCTATTCTTATGTTGAGATAATAAGACATTGCTATGAAAATTTTCCTTATATTTCTAAATACTTATAAATTAAATGATTATGTATGGGTTATTATTGATGAATTTACTATGTCCTCACATTTCCTAACTATTAATAAAGATCTACCGATTAATCACCTCGAATAACCATATATTAATGAAGGTGTGAGACTTCACAATACACCTATTTCATTTGTATCTGATCATGATATATGGTTTACATAAATATTTTAGAAGAGTTTTAGAAGGATATTGACACCAATTTATGTCTGATCAATCACTATCATCTTCAAAATGATGGGTAGTTTAAAAGGTCTATTCATACATTAGACGATATATTGAGTTTATGATCGATTGGATTTTATGGTATGTGGGATCAATATTTACATTTGTTGGAAATTTTATATAACAATAGCTTTCATTCAAGAATTCTAGTGGTATGATATGAAGCATTTTATGGAAATAGGTTTTACACTCCAACTCGTTGGGATGAAGTTGGTGAAAGGTAACTTATTGGACCATATCTCATTGATGATGAAATGATTAAATTGAATACCATTTAGAATCATATTAAGGCAGCTCAAAGAATACAAAAAATTTATGCTGATAACTAAAGGAAGGATTTATAATTTCATGAGGGAGATCATGTTTTATTAAAGGTATATCTACTGAATGTTTTTATTATATTTTTTTGAAAAATTTAAACTATGTACTAGGTATATTAGGAATTTTGAAATTCTATAATTAATTAGAGTTGTATCATACTATTTGGAAATTCCACATAGCCTCACTAAAGTTCATGATGTGTTCCATATCACTTTATTGAAGAAACAAATTCTAGATCAAACTCATCTGATCACCTGTAAATAAATATTAGTAGATCCTGATTTATCTTATTATTAAGATCATATCCATATTATGAACACTTGAGAAAAACTATTAAGGAGTGAGATCACTCGATTAGTAAATGTACATTGGAGAAATCATAAGATAAAAGAGGCACCATGATAAACACAAGAAGTTATGACTAATAGCTACACACATCTATTCATGAGTAAAATTTTTAGAAATTTAAAGGATAATTTTTTTTAATGAGGGATGAATGTAACACCCAGACCTCAATTATAGTATGTTTTTCTTTTTTTGAGAAGCAACAACACAATGCTCATAGCTTTGTTCAAGAAAATGATTGAAAAACAAATTTTTATTTTTAGAAATTTTATCCTAGGAATTGAATTGAATTTTTTGAATCATTATTTCAATATTATAATAGGGTGAATTTTCTTTAAAAAAAATTGTTTTTAATTGAATAGTAAAAATACAGATTTTTGTGAAACTATCATTTGTTCATTAAATAATGAAATTTAAAATTATAATTACCTTTTAAGTTTAATAATAATGTATTATAAATATAATTTAATTATAAATAATATAATTAATTAAATTGGAATCAATATTATACTTTATTTTGTTATAAGTTCATTTTTGGGGTTCAAAAACACAT
The DNA here is from genome assembly GCA_963277665.1 of Viscum album. NCBI lineage: Eukaryota > Viridiplantae > Streptophyta > Magnoliopsida > Santalales > Viscaceae > Viscum > Viscum album. The sequence continues at coordinate 1,676,425,179 of OY728160.1, forward strand.
TTTTTCTAAAAATCATTTTTCATCATATTTATGGGTTTGTTTTTAAATTTTAATCTACCACTTAAATAAATTGCATTTGATAATGTTAAATCCATAAATATAATCAATATTTAAAAATTTATTAATGGGGTTACTTTCATTTTGGGTTATTATGAAAAATAACCAATGTAAAAATTCAATACTATGGTAAAGGATAAAATGGACTAATGGGAGGGGGTGGGTGGGTTAAACTAAAATGAAAATGGTTAAAATTACTTAAAAAACTTTTATATCACAATATTTAAATACTATATCTTACTACCTTAATAAATAGTTTAATTTTGGAGTAACATGACTTGAGTGAAGTATTAATATATTTTAATATTTTTGAAAAATTCCAAACGTGTCATCTCCATCCTTTCTAAAATGAAACCAAATATCATCTCTTACTCAAACTTAATCAGAATTATTATCATCCAATACTTTCCAAAATACATCCCTAACACCTCTCCACATTTTCTATAGGTCCTGGTTTGATCAAAATACCAACCTTAAAAGGCTTAATGTGTAAACCAAAGGAGTTTGTCCAAATAGGAGGTATAGATCTTAACCAAGAGTTTTCATTTTATTTCTTCATATACTCACTAAAAATTAATTTTTTATTTTATTTTTTAAGAACCCACTTAATGGGTTGAGGGGGACCCCTACAATCAATCATAACGTGCAAGTCAAATATCTTTTAAGAAGTTTTAGAACGTTACATATTCATCCACATGAAAATTTTTACAGCCAAAATCCATAAATAAAAAATCAAGTGGTTCAAGGTACCATATAAATAGTTCTATGTTGAGGACTTGGGGATCCCTTCTATTATTTATTCTATCAATTTAATATGGTGAAAAATCTAGATCAAAGTGATTAAAATCTTTTCATTCTTCTATTTTATCCTTTTCAAATTTATCATTTACTGATTTCATCCTTTCATTGAAATATTGCGTAAATTAAAAACCCCAACTAAAATTGTCCTCAAATTGTGGAGGGATATCCTTGAATATATATTTTTGGAGGTGAGGTTACTTATTACCCTCCTTGGATAGATCCTCAAGCATTCCAATTTGAACAGGTTCCTAAATTTATACCTCCTTAAGACCTCAAACCAAAACTCCCTTAGGATACTTTGGCCTAGGGTGATTACTATTTGGGGGAGTCCTTATTGGTTTTGTAAGGCTTGAGTAGTCCTTTAACCAGTTATATTTTCTTTATGTGTTGACTTGATAATTTCTCAAATCAAACCTTCCATTCTTTGCAACTAATTCTGTAAGAAAAAACCACTCCTCCTACACCTCTTCTTTATATCATGATGTTGCTTGAGATATATCCTTATAGTTATTATAAATATTAGGGGAAACTTAACTTTTAATTTATTTTGAATCATTGAATTCTTGGGTAGTGTCTAAACCTGTAATCTACCCCTCTTTTTTATTTCTCTTGTTTCTAATAGTTTCCCACCCCTCATTATCCTTATCTGGGGATAACTACTCCAACACCTCAAAATGTTTTTGGGTCTCAAATCCCAAGATATTACCTTATTAAGAGTGTTAATAGATTAACTATTTTCTACTATATACCTACACAACCAAAAAGTTCCTCATAATTTCTAGATTATAATGTAGTGAAGAAAAAATAATATATATCAGTGGCTTATAATTTTTCATGGAGAGCTTGTTATGAGAGATCACATACGATTGCTTCTAGAAGTTGGGTTATTCACTAATATAGCTGGACCACCCTTTTCCAAAGCTTGAACACCTACAAACTTAGTGAAAGTGTATTTTCCAATAATCTAGGGGCCTTTCACAGTGTGGTCTTCATGTTAGATCTTGGACCTTGAATCCCCTTAATCATCATTTTTATTTAAGGCATCCTATACATCCATTCCCACGACTACCCTAGAAATCCAGGCATGGTTCTTCATACCACCACCCAAGATATCCCTCTCAGTGATAGATCCATAAAAAATATATTCCACATTCTGCCCTTTGTATCCACACTAATAAGATAAATGTGAGTGTACCAGATGATTGTAAGAGGAATATAAGTCAAACCAAGATTTGAAGAGCCCTGAATTATTGTATTTCAAATATTCTTTGAACTCAATATATAAACATTCCACTGGTGGTTTTGAAACATCTAATTCAACACATATATGAGGATAAATAGGATGAAATATCACATTGGCCCTACCATCTAAGCATAAATAATGTACAACCCTATTCCCTAACATGTTTATAATCAAAGGATTTTGGAAAGGAAGAGGAATGATAGGGAATATTATGCATAAGGACATGGTATATAAGTCAAGGTAAAAATAAAATTCATAAAACCATTTGAAAAGGGAGAAATTGGATCTGATATAGGATTGATGGGCCCTAGACTAGGCCGTAATTAGGACTTCTTCATTGGAGAAGAAAATTACGATGTGGCATGAATCCATCATAACTACAATCATGCGCTCCTATAAACCCCAATAAGAAATGTTAAATCTATAAAAATAATAAAAATATGGTCTATAGTGGATAAACCAAGAGACTAGAGTATGGTTTAATAAAATATATGCCTATATGAACTCCAAAGTAGACATGGGGAGCTTGTGGAATCTGGAAATAAGTGATGTAACTTTATGGAATATGGAGATTCGAAGGAAGGGAGGGAGAAAATCAGGGTTATAGAAAGGGTATAAGGGGAAAGAGAAATCCATAGAAGGTGACACGGTATTTCTATACCCCTTTTATAGGGTAGGTATTAACACTGCATTCATCACTACCAAGGTTAGAGACATAGTTGATCAGGGAGGCTGGTGACTTCTAGAGAATGCATATTCCCCTTATTTATTCACATATATCCCAAAATTCTATACTAAACATGATTATATTATAAAATAAGTTTCTCCCATATAATTAGATGTTATTATGCTGATGAAAAAATTGTATTCATCTTCTTATCTATCAAACAAGAAACAAAAACATCGTTCGTGTGTACGCACAGGCTACCACCTCACAAAGCGATGTATTTTGTTTTTTCATGAACACTATTAATGGACTGTTATTATAATGGATATAATGTTTTGATATTTTATTTGTGAAATAATTATTATTCTTGAAATATAATATGTCATTTACCATCTTAACCTTCCACCTATTAAAAAATGACAACTCCGCACAGGCATATATGAAGACTACCACCCCCGCGAAGTGATGTGATTAATTATCCATGTATGAATTTAAAGGATTATTTTATATATATATAATTAATATATATAATATTTCTATAATTATTAATATTCCTGATATTATGGAACCTTGATAAAGATGCAAGGACCAAAACTACCAATCTAAAACTTATATGGAAAATGAAATCATTAACACTTGGAAATGATGATTTTAATAAGGATTTATTAATAAAAAGGTGTTAAAATGTTAACATTTGATCATATATGATATTATAATTATGCATATGGTTCTATTATATAAGCATAATAAATTTAAATTTATTATAAATGAGGGTAAAATAACTTAAGAATCAATTCATACCCGGGGTAATAGTTTTTTCACAATCTTATCCATATTCAGGATTATTTATGTTTAAGTTTCTATTGGAAGAATTATATGATATTTCTATCTTAAACCAAATAAATTTTATTCTCCTATGATTATTTCTATAAATTACAAGTTTTATTTTTCATTCTCTTATCTCTGAGTACTCAAAATATTGAAAGAATGTTTTTTAGGAAAACTGAATTTAGTTTTCTATATGGTTGAGAATCATTTTCTTCCACATCCATATTTTATTTTCAAAATGTTTTCAATAATGTTTTATTATTCTAAAATTATTTATTAAAGTTTTTTTAACCATGTTTTACTTACTATAAAATGGTTTAAAAGGAATATTCTTTTCATTTTATGAATAAATAACTTTTTACCGAAGGTGTTAAGAAAATATTGTTGTTAACATACACCAAATTAATGTATTTACCACAATTAAGACTAATTTTTTACATTTAATATTACTTTAATAGTTCCCATGGTTCTCCCTGAAATTTTTCCTATTATTTTGGAATTCTTTATATTTTCAATAACTGATTTCAAAAATGAAAAGATTATCTTCCTCAGGAAATATTCCATTGATCTTTTAAAAGTATTTTCTTATATATCAATATCCATTGATGAATCTTATACTTTAATGATGATATAATCTAATGATACCATCTAGTATATTTATTGGAATGTATTATGATTATTTTTATTGGGTAAAGTATTGACATTTTTATACTAGTTCATCTAGTAAAAATTGTTATTGATTATTAAGGCTTGCCGATTAAGTTCCCATGTTTATTCATATGATGAATGCATTGGACATATTAAGTAATAGGTGGGGCCTAGAAATACATATCCCCCTGATGAATCAGTATGTCTCAAGAGATAAAATAGGCTGGGTGTTTGGAATATTCATTACCCATTTATGTATGATGTCTTGGAACAAGTGATCAAGAGTAAGTTTAAAATGTTTCGAATTATGCATTCCATCACTACGAACATAGTTATTGATGTCCATGAAATTATTCGAATAGTTATGTTATCCATGGAAAAGTTTCAATAAAATTTTATTATTTATATGAAATTATTTTATCATCATTTAATCTTTCCATCTTATTCATTTCTTATTTATTAGATGACACCTTCCACACTACACATTCAATTACTGAGTATTTGAGCTCACTATTTTATTTTGTTTCCATTCCCCAAGATGTCAGGAAGTGTACTATGATTGATATAAAAGGATATTATAGAGGTAATAATAATTTACTCAAGAAAATATAATGTTAAATTTTATTTTTTTCAAATGTAATTGAGATTCAATCATTTATCTCGTTTTCTAAGTCTACTAAACTATCTGATTCCTCAGGATGTGATTGCTTGTATATTATACTAATGTAATAAAGTAAGCACTAGATTTGGCATACTAGGGTAAATATTTTTACACTAATACCTTTATATATTCATTCCCTTCATCCTAGAGCTTGCGTTCTTCCTCTATGACCATCCTAAGTAGGCTTAAGGTGTAAGCTAAAGTAGGTCTCTCAATAAAGAGGTAATCGCCTTACTCGACTCTTTCAGAGTTTATTTTTATTATAATTCCTATAAATATATTATATCCATCCAAACATGATCAATCTAGTATCATAAATAAAATTATATGTTATTATGATTATGGGAAAATTATTTTTCAACTCCTTTCTATCAAATTATAAATGAAGGTATCGCTCATGCATACATGTGGACTACCACCTCCATGTAGCGATATGATTCATTTTTCTTCTCTATTTTTCATGGTTGGTAATTATAATGGATTTAATGTTTATATATTATAAATTATATTTAATTAAAATTTTTTAATGGTGAAATATTATTTACCTTTTTTTTCATTCCATCCATCAAAAATTGAAAACATCACTTGTGCATACATCCGAACTACCATCTCTATGAAGTGATGAAATTCATTTTTCACCACCTATTTGTATAAATGGTTATAAAAGAGTAAGTAATGAATAAATATGATACTTATTCCATGATTAATATTCTAAGTATGATGAAACCATGACCAAGGTGTAAAGATGGAAACCAATATACAGAAACTTGTTCAGAGAACAAACGAGTTTCACCCAAATGTTCATTTTAATGAAGAATTATTAATTAAGGTATAATTAGAAATTAGAAATTAATTTTACATTGTTTCATATGTATGAATATATTTCTATAATATATACATAAAAAAATATATTTATCATATATTATGTTTTAATGTGTATAAATATATAAGAGACTTAAGGTAAGGGTTTAGTTACAATATCATTTCTTTTCTTGATTGTCTATGCTAAATTTCTATTGGGGAAAATTTCATGGATATTAACTTTTAATTCCAATATATTTTTTATTTTCATCTAGTTATGAATAGAGTTTTCATGTAATAGTACTTTTATTCTCTTTTTTATATAAAATTATTGATAAAATGTTTTTAAATAAAAACCAACCATAATTCCTCCTATGTCGATAAAATTTTTCTTTCATGCTCATGATATTCAAAATAATTTTATAGAACTTTTACCTATACTTTATTTTTTTTAAAAGGTGATTTTCCCTATATTTTAATTTATTTAAAATGTTTAAAAGCATTATTTTTTATTTTTGTTTTCTGAATTATTCATTTTTGAATTTTCAAAAAATTGTGAAAAGAATGTTATCTTTTAATATAAAAAACATGAATTGATTTTACAGCTACCATAACCGTTCATTTCTTTGAATCTTCATTTAAAATTTTTGATGATTATTTTGAATGAAAATAATTTTATGATTTTTTTGGTTATTTTTTAAAATGTTATAAATAGAAAATGATATTATTCTCATGTTTTCAAAGAAAGGTTTGAATAATAAATTAAAGGTTTTTTAATCTATGTCAACATGTTTTAAGGAATGTTATGTTTCACTAGGGATATAATATTATGATTCCATATACTTTTATGGATAAATTATGGTGATTATGATCTTAGGATGATTACCTAAAACCCTTTTCATTCCAATAGATTAATTATTGTATGATGAGATAATGAATGATATTATAATATCAACCACTTCCCTTCTCTAGTTGGCTTTGGATTATGTGATGATGAGAAGTTAATGGAAATCATTTTTTTTCTATGGGTTATGCTATAATGAAATGATGAATGTTTTTATGATCTTATGGTATAAATATGTATAGTTTTTATTATATGATGAGTGGGACCATAATTATATATCCCTCTATTATATTAGGTAAATAATGATATCTAATGTGATGACAAGGACTATAATGGGTAGTGACACCAGTTCAGAAAGATAATTTATTCACTATGATTGTATTGGGAGTAAAACTTGACTAATGAAATTATATAATGGGGAGTTCACCTAATCCACAATGATTGCCTTGGTGGTGATCCTTAACTAAGGAAATGAGTTTCTATACTTATGTGTATGTCACAAACTCATGTATTATTCTCATGACATGTTCTCATGGACTATAATTGATTATTGACGAATCCTCACTCTTATGTATTATGTGATTTTTATGAACCAACCTTATTACATGATTTATTAATAAATACATTTGACTAATTAGGTTTTAATTTCTTATTTTATGATCATGTTCCTATACCCTTAGGATTTTACTCACTTATGATCATTGATTGATATCTCCTATGTTTACCCTTACTAACCATACAAGCTCACCCTTTCTCATGTTTCCATTTTCCCCAAGTTATGAAGAAAGGTATTAAGCAATAAATCTCTAAGAAGGGTACTATGTTATAATAATCTTATGGGAAATTTTGAAAATATTTTATGAAATAAGTTTATTATGTACCTCGTGTCCAAAGACACTAAAAATTTATGGTCCTTGGGAATGTATTATTGTGAAATGTATAGAATATTCATATAAAATTTTGTAATATTTATGTATGTTATTCCCAGGTCACCTAATTTGGTATTAGTGGAGTATTTAATTATTTTTAGAGATTAAGATTATATATCTTTGTTAAAAACCTTGGGATAAGTTTCTGTATAGAATAAAATCCTAAGGTTTTGGTAAAATAGAGTTTTTTTGGTTTCCTAGTAATGAAATCCATATGTGGATACTAAAAAGTGGATGCATCCATTGAAATAGTACACCTAGGGGTAAACACACTAAAATAATAGCATAATATCAACTTGATATTCACTTGGTGCACAATTAGTGGGCCTATGACTGCACACCAGTCTAGAAACTCCATAAGGATATGATTTGGTTAATTCACATTCTCTTTATGAACAATTATGTTGAATGAGAGGATAAAACCAACAAAAACTGTTGATAATCCATAGTGATATGATATGAACTTAAAGTGTTATAGGTTGAAAGAAGTTATCATAATTTATAACATTATAATAATGATTTTAATTATCATATTTTTATTTAATCTGATTATTAATATTTGTTACTCATAATACGGTTTTGGTTTTATTCAATTGCTAGAACTAGGAGGAATCATGTGAACAAAAAAATGTGATGTCCAATGCAACAAACTTCATCTTGATCAACCTAATGAAATGGGAGATGATGTGAAAAACATTTTGATTATGAAAAACCATCTATCTCAATATATGATTAAAAACCTCAAAATTAGTGATTTTCCTGAAATAACTAGTAATAAAAAATGGAGTTTTATGGGAGTTACTTTGATAAATACCATATAGGAAAGAAGATCCAGCTTCCTATATATCAATAATGTGGGAAGAAACACCCATAAAAATGTCTCAGAGGGATGATACGATGTTTTATTTATAGAAAATAAGGGAAAAAATAAACTAGTTACCTAGTAAAAATGAATATTTTAATATAGGGGAATGAAGTTTTTCCCAATGTACCACTTATAGATCTATTTCATACATGTATAAAACTTGGTAATTATCCAAGTCAATGCTCTAATATAAGGTCTACATCCAAGACCATGGAAGGGCCTATGATATGTCAATCACACAAATGGATCATGATGGTTAAGGAAAACTTATCCTCTACTCCAGATTTGGGGATGTTATGTTAAGGTTTGTAAGAATATTCTTGATGAAAATATTTTTTTATCCTTTATTGGAATTTTATGTGATTTTGAGAATTGTTAAGAGCTATGTAAAGTTATAACATTTAATTTTTTAGAATAAGGAAATCAAATTTGAAATTCCAAATCAACCTTTGATAATATTTTAGTGCGAGGATGAATATAAACTTCCAAAGGAAATTACTTCCTTTGTATGGGTATTTAAACCTATTCATGATGGATATTTATCTCAAATAGTTATAGATAAATAAACATAAAAGATATGTCTATTATTATGGATCAATATTATGTATTTCAAAAATATATTCATAGTCTTCCCCTAAATTGTGAAGTTGAGTTTTCAATTAAACTCATAATTGGTGTTATGATTATTTCAAATAATCCTTATATAATGACACCAATTGAGTTGTCGGAATTGAAGAAAAAACTTTAGGAGATTCTAGAAAAGGTATTCATACACCCAAGTGCATCACCATGGGTTAAACTTGTTCTTTTTGTTAGGAGTAAATATTATTAAATTTGTTTTCTATTGATTATTGGGAACTTAACAAGATCACTATGTACAATATGTATTCCCTACCATGTATTGATGAATTTTTTGATCAATTACATGGAGATAAATAATTATACAAGATTTAAATTCAATCCAAATATCATTAATTAAGGGCCAAGGATATACCCAAGATATCCTTTCATATGACGTATGGTTATTATGAATTTATAGTGATTTTATTTGAACATACTAATTACCCTTCCATCTGCATGGATTTATTTAATAAATTATTTTGAGATTACTTTGATTAAATTGTGGAAATATTTATAGAGGATATTATTATATATTATAAGAACAATGAATACCATGAAGAATATTTGAGGATTGTGATGAATACCCTTCAAAAAGAGAATATATATTCCAAATTTACCATGTGTGAATTTTAGCTATAAAGTGTTTAATTTTTGGGTCATATAATCTCATGCAGTGGTATATCAGTACACCATTAAAATAAAGAAGTTATTAAAAAATGATCAAAACTAACCATGGTGAAAAAGATCCATATTTTTCTTGGGATAGAATAATACCACTAGAACTTTTTAAGATATTTATTATGGATATAAAATATAATAACCAAGTTGACATGGAAGGGAGAAATGATCCTTTAGACTATTAAATGTGAAGAAAATTTAAAGGAAATGAAGAGAAGGTTAATTAGTGAACCTATTATCACACTAACCTAGAGTGTATATGGGTTTTCTATCTATAGTGATGAAATTAAGAATGGAATGGGGTGGATCCTCATGAAAAATGATATAACGATAGTTTATGCCTCATTCTAATTGAAAATTCATGATAAAAATTATCTGAATCATGATTTGGAGGTAGAAGCAGTAATTTTTACAATGAAAATATAGAGGCATTAACATTATTGTGAGATGTGTGATTTATATAATGATAATAAAAGCTTAAAGTATATATTCACATAGAAGGAGTTGAATTTGTGCTAAAGGAGATGGTTGAAGTTGATAAAAGATTATGATTTCTCAATACACTACCACCATAGGATGGAAAACAATGTGACTGATGCTATGAGTTAGAAAGAGCATTCTTGTTTGACCATGATGAGGATAGAAATAGATCCAGTATTTACAAATTATTAGGATATGGATCTTGAATTCATGGGAAATGGGGACATATCATCTCTTTGTCAAATAAATATTCAACCATCAATCCATGTGAGGATTAAAGACGTGTAGGATGATGTGGAGCTATAGAATAAGGTGGGAAAGTTTCCTAAGTTCAACCATGATTGTGATGGAATAATAAGGTTTATAAACCAAGTATACATCCCTTAAATACTAGACTTGAAGAAGGAGTTATTGGATGAAGCTCGTAGTTTATCATTCTCTCTTCAAGTTGGAAGTATGAATCTGTATGGGGATCTAAAAGAGAATTTCATATGAGATAACACGAAAATGGATATTTATGGGTTTTTATCTTGATACATGGTATGTAAAAAATTTAATTATGAGAGATAAAATTATAATATGATTTTATAATGATTACCCATACCAGAATGGAAATGGGAAAAAATTACCATGGTTTTAATTATTAGACTCCCCCAAACATCTAAAGGGAACACTGCTATTTGAGTTATACTCAATCTCCTTATGAAATAAATGAATTTATTTCCATTAGATAAGATTTATCTCTTGATTATATTTCTGTGATATACATTATGGTAGTGTTAATATTGAATGGAACACTATATTCTATTGTTTCTGATCAATATATGAGGTTTACCTCAAAGTTCTGGAGAAGTATTCAACTGGCGTTGGATAAGGGATTTAGCTTTAACACTACATATCATCCTCAGATAGATGGTTATTATGAGGGGAATATTATATACCCATAGGATATTATGATATCTTATTCTATGGATTTAAATGTTTATTAGGATCAACACCTTCCTCTGGTGGGGTTTTCATACAATAATATATTGTACTCAAGCATTCAGATGGATCCTTATGAATCCCTCTATGATAAGATGTTTAGAACTCCAATATGTTAAGTTGAAGTTAGAGAAATGAATATATAGAGACCAAATATAGTATAGGATATGATAGATAAGTTTATATCTATTCATTATTACATAAGGCTAGCTCAGAGTCGATAGTAAAGTTATGTTGATAATCATCAAAAAATATAGAGTTTGAAGTTAGTGATAAGGTATTCCTATGAAAATATCTTCAAAATAATTCTATTGGATTTTTAAATAAGGTAAATATAATCCTTAGATATATAAATCCCTTAAAAATTCTTGATAGTATTAGAATGATTTCTAATCACTCAGTGCATCCACCAAATCTCTCTCAATTACATGATATCTTCCATGTATCTCTCTTGAGGAAGTACATACCTAATCATTCACATTTACTGAACCCATATTTCATACCTCTAGAGTGTGATATCAATTATTATGATCAACTAGTAAATATTATCGATCATAGAGAGAAAGTGCTATGAAATGAGACCACTCACCTGGTCAATGTTTTTTGTGAAACCATAAATTTGAGGAAGCTATATGGGAATATGAGGTTGTGATCAGGAAGACGTATCCTCAGTTGTTTATACTAGAGTTATTTTTTAGGAAAAATTTATTATAATGGGGTTTTAAAATAACACATAGATATTTTCTGATATATTTCTCTTTAAAAAAATTTAATTTCTTTGATATGTTTTCTTTCCACACAACATTGAGTTTAAATGAACCACAATATATTATTGAATTTTTATTATTTTATGTGAATATTATCACCTATCCATTGGATTGGAGGGTATGAGTAGGAATAAATAAATTATTAATAATTATTATTCAAACATTTATAAAATGAATTTATTACATATCAATTGGTTAGAAAAGAAAATAAAATCATCTAAAGTTTAAAAGGGATGTTTTTTTTCTTAAAAACCCATTTTTATGGACACAATGCGTCTTAATCTTAATATATTAAGTTAATAACTATTTATGAATGGTTTTAATGAAATTTTTAGATAATATATTCAATAAAATATATTAATATTAATTTAATTATGGTTATTAGGAAAGGAATGAGAATACCGTCTTTTTATGCTTCAAAAATACATCTTCTTCAAAATTTATTTTTATTACATTTTATTTATAGAAATTAATTTCTGACATGTTTATAAATTATATTTGAAAAAATATATATAATATTTTAAATTATCATATCATAATAGGCTTAGGAAGAATTTTTTGAAATTTTCTAAAAAAATTTATTTTATGTAAATAGGAAGAAATACCGATTTTTCAAATATTATCACTTTTATGACATTATTATGATGTAATAATGAGTCAATAAATTATTAAAACTTTTTAATGAAAAAATATATGTTTACGAAATAAAATATTTTTTTTAAAACATTATTTTTGATTTTTAAAACCAATGTTTCATTTTGTGAAAATAAGCTATATTTTATTCAAATTAAAAACTATTTTTGTGTCTTTGCATTTAATGGTATGGTTAGAAGGTTCAATTAAGTTATGGATTGATTTAAATGTCTAGAAACCTTAATTTTTTTATTAAATAACAAAAAAATTCATATAAACCAACTTTTTTACTTGATTTTAATGCAAAATGATTTTTATGCTAAAATCAAGTATTTTTCTAAAAACTATTTTTCATGCATTTTGTGTTAAAATAAATTTACAACTCCTTTATAAATTTAATATGATAAAATGTATTCGAAATTTTGAATCATTAATTACAAGTTTTTTTTTCATAATTACCATTTTATTTGTGCTCATATAATTAATTTATCATGGTAAAAAGTTAAGTAATCCCTGTTAAGGTTAAAACAGGTTTAAGTAGATTAACTAAGAGATAAGGCTTAAAATGATTCCAAAACCTATATAAATGTGATTGGTTGAGTTTATTTGGACCCTATAAAATATTATATTTTAATATGGTGTGACTTGGTACCACTTGACATGATTATGATATATATTATAATTAAATCTTTTAAGTAATTCCAAATTTGTCCTTTCTGTCACATATAAAAGGGAGCCTCCTATTATCATTTATTTAGAAATTTTGAGCACTCTATCTTATACAATACATAAAATAATAACTTACTAGATTCATTTCATCAATAATATATATATATATATAATTTTTTTCCACTAATACCATCCTAATAAGGCTTAAGGTGTAAGCCAAAGGTGGTCTGTCAAAGAAGAGGTACTCATCTTTCCCAAATCTTTCAATGTTTATTTACTCCTATGAATCATATTAATATATCTTATTCATAATAATAGTGAAGGTTCTGGGTTCAGTGGAAGCATGGTTGGGACTACACCCAACTTTCATTTTTACCATGATCAATGATTATTTCAGGATCAATACGATGATGAACTTCAGTCTCCACAGAATATAATCAAAGATTTAGATAAAGAAGGAAGAGGCCTGAAAACTTTAGAGAGGATCTTTCACATAACGTTTATAATTAATTTAATTAATTTCATAAGGAAAATAATACATGGATCTTCGGTTTTTTCTTTTTTGATGATGTTGATCGTCCGGAAAGACCCTTTTGGATTGTTTCTTTGTGCTTGTAAGGATCCAAACTAGAATTCCTCTAGTGGTGATACACACGTGCTCTGATAGTCTCTGATCAATACTACTCATTCTTCGGGATCAAGTGCGGAGAATTGAGTTTCATATGTCTGGAATTCTTGATCGCTTATTCTTTGTTCTTAAAGAATGTCTCTCGTTCTTGATAGGGGAGAGACGAAGATTCAAGAGAGAAATTGTTTGGCTCAACAATTCTCAATTCACTAGGCGTGTGGTGTAATGTAAGGAACAATAGGTGTACATGTCTATTTATATGCATGGAACTTCAGTTATAATATTTAATTGCATAAAAACAATTAAATACATTCATGAACTTAGAGAAAAACAGTGCTCATAATAATAATACCGTGTTATTATTTATGGTGCACCAACTTGTATAAAACAGAATTATAAATAAAATTCCACATCACAAAATAATAACAGCGTCATTATTATTTTAACTTGTGCCAAATAGTTAAATAATTATTTATCTTATTGCAAATAATTATTTTACTACTGGACCAGCTTTGGTCAACTCGAACACCACTTCCATTTATTAAACACCCGAATAAATAAATAAATAATTTATTTTATTAAATAAATATTTTATTTAAAAACTAGTAAATAAATATTTATTAAAGTTTCAATAAAATAAATATATAAATTTTATCTAATTTATGTGATCATTTTAACTTGAATAAAAATATCCCATAGTCATGAGAATAATAACTATTTCTTTAATTAAATTCAAATAGAATTTAACTGAGACCACAAAAAAAAATTAATGTGTGACCCTCTAGGATTCTTTCTCATTGGTATTAGGTGGGATTGACTAAAGTCCAAGAGTATTATCTTGCAACGGGTCAAGGCACCCAAGAGAAAGAATATAAAGTCACAAAAACGACATCTATATACAAACACTCACTGTGTAATATAATCCATTTGTCATAATATCTCATCAAGAGGGTTTGATGATAGTGTCATCAACCTTTATGCTTGATAATTTGTTTTTTTACTACATGAAATAAACTCATTGTTACACCATGGCCATGGAATTTCATGCAATGGTTCAATTTAAATAAAAGGTCCGAGATATAAACTTCCATAAATAGAAGGGATAAATTCTTCCTCGACTTATCCATTAATAACATGCCACTCGTGACGCATCCAACGTACCCTAATTCCCACCAATTGTCTGCATGACAGTTTTCATCAATAAATCAAAGTGTGCGAGTCATGACACATAATAATGATAATCTTAAAGTCTAAGGATCATTACACATGCTCATAGATAGAAATATCTGATGACACCAAAACATGAAGAATTTATACTGGCGGTTCTGGTCTCATAATCTCCTGTCTTGTAGATTACTAAGTGCGAACTTCATGATAGGAAGTCTCATCTACTTACGAGTACTCACACCTGACGATCTGCATGCTATGTGTCCATCATAGTATATCATCCAACCGTAGAACTATATTTAAGAATATTTTTATAGCATTTCAAGGTTATTATCATAGAAAGTAACTTCCATAACCTTATCAATGCAAAAAATACAATATTAAATTATTACATCATAGTCATGCATAATAATGAACAATATGTAATTAAATTTTTATTATTTAAATACATTAAATATATATGTAATCAAAGGACAAACAATTGGTTCTAGGACACCGAATCTTAGAAACATGATGAATATAGTTTCATAAATGCACTTAAATGTTATTATGAATAATGTAAAATAAATTTTCATCTATTTTCTATCAAATGGGAAATGAAATTATCGCTCATGCCTATGTGTAGATTACCACCTCCACATAGTGATGTGATTCATTTTCCATCACCATATTTCATGATTGATTTTTATGATGGATTTAATTTTTATAAATTATATTTATGATATAATTATTATTATGGTATATTGAATTATTATTTACCTTTGATTGGATCCATCCATTTAAAAGTAAAAACATTACTCGTGGGATTGTATAGAAATCCATCTCCGCAAAGTGATA
This sequence comes from Viscum album, assembly GCA_963277665.1. Classification (NCBI taxonomy): domain Eukaryota; kingdom Viridiplantae; phylum Streptophyta; class Magnoliopsida; order Santalales; family Viscaceae; genus Viscum; species Viscum album. The sequence continues at coordinate 1,676,440,987 of OY728160.1, forward strand.
TAAATAATTTTTTAGCACCAAATTATACAAATGGTTAATTTTTATATAATGAATAAATATGATAATTATGTAATTGTTAATATTATAGAAATTATGAAACCATGACCATGGTGTAGGGTCCATAACCATCAAACTGAAACATTCTTTGAAAACAAACTAGTTTTCACCCAAATGTTCATTTTAATGAAGATTTTTTTTATAAAAGAATAATTGGAAATTATAAAGTAAAGGTAAATATTAATTTTTGTATGGATATTTTTCTAGAATATTTTTATAATAAATATATTTTTTATATAGGAGTTTTTAATTCATAAGAATAAAGATGAGTCATGGGGTAAGATTTTATATTACCATCTCAGTTCTTTTCAGTATTGTCTCTGATAAATTTTCATTAAGGTAAATTATATGAATCTTATATTTAAAACCCAAAATATTTTCTTCTTCTTTATTTTTTTTAAATTTTCAAGTAATAATACCTTTTACCTCTATTTTATACTTAAAAAACATCGATAAAAAGTTTTTATAGAAAAGTTGATCTTATTTCCTCTTTGGTCGATATAAATTTTCTTCCATTACCATGATCTTCGAAATTTATTTACAGAATTTTTTAACTATAATTGAGATTTTTTTAAAAGTTCATTTTCAAAACCTTTGACTTTATTTACAATATTTTAAAATGAATCTTAAAAAAAATTCAAAATAAGTCATTTTTAAATGTTTGAAAAAGTGTGAAAAGAATGTTCTCTTTTAGCATATACGGTATGAATGTATTTTTCTATATTCATTACCTATATTTTATTTGAATATTACTTTATAATATTCCATAATTCTTTTTAAATAAAATAATTTTTAGAATATTTTTGGATATTTAATTTTAAATTTTATCTAAATAAAATGACATTTTTATCATATTTTAAAAGAAATTTTCGAATGATTTTTAAAGGTATTTTTCATCTATGTCAACGTCCTTAATAAGTTTTTATGTTTAAATATGAATATTATATAATTATTATATCCACTTTTATATATGTATTATGATGATGACAATCTTATTATGATAACATGAAAACTATATCTCTCCCATAGGTTAATTTTTCTTTGATGAGACGAGGAATTCTTGTATTGGAACAACATAACTCCAGTAACCTAAAGATTGTGGCTATCTTATTATATATTATCCCATGATATAAGAGATAAAATCCCAAATTATTTCATAGTCTACCAGTCTTGAGAGACTAGATACACACATGATTCTGACATTACATTAGAAAACATGAAATTGAATATAAAATTATAGTTAGAACATTATTATTTATTCTATTATATCCCTAAAATTATTTATAAATACATTCTTGGTGTCTAGAGGAAAGAAAAAATAAATAAATAGTGAGCTCATATGCTCAGTAAGAGAAATCATATAGTACAATCTCTCAAAAAATAAATAAATCATTAATTGTATGATAGATAAAAATAATAATCCAATATGCCTTATAACTAATATCATAAAAGGGGAATATATACATGGATAACATCGGAACAAAAATAATCACATGGATATAAATATATCACTTCATAATGATGGAATTAATATTTTTGGGTGTCATAATCATAATTTAAAATCATTTTTCCAAGATATCATAAATATACAATGAAGGCCATGTTCGAAGACATGATAAATAATTGAGGATGAATACAAAAAATACCTATGCTAGTTTATCTCATGAGACTTACCAATGTAGCAAGGTCTTATTTTATTCAAGGCCCAACTCATTTCTTAATAAATCCAATGCATCCATCATATGAATAAATAATACTACTTAATCAACATTCCTTAATAATCAATAACTATCGATATCAAAATAACCAGCATATAAAATGTCAATATTTCCCTCTATAAAAATGATCATTATAAAAACATATAAATATTTTGTATGGTATCATTAGATTATATACTCAAAAAATAATAATATCCATTTAATTATGTTTAAATATATAAAAGTAATTTTAAAGGATCACTAAAATATTTCTTGAGGAAAATACCCTTTTCATTTTGAAATTAATTATTTAAAATATAATATTTTTCATAATAATAAGGGAAAAAGTTATTTTAAAATAAACATGGAAACTTGTAAAGTAATAATCAAGGTAAATAATAGTCATGATATCAAGAAATTTTATTTGTTTGGTGAGTGTTAAAAAAATATTTTGTTTACAACTTCGATAAAAAGTGCCTCATAGGGAAAATGAAAACCAGATTCCTTTTAAATTTTTTATAGAAAGTTAAACATAGGTAAGAATGACTATAATAAATCATTAAATCATATCAAGAATATTTTTAATTTTTTGAAGAAAATATTAACATATAAGAAAATATTCTTGATTGAATAGAAAGCCAAAGTCATCTTTCCTTAAAAAAATTCTTTTTGAATTTTGAGTACTTAGAGAGGGTAAAATAAAATGAAAACGTGTAATTTCTAGAAATATCCAGTGGAGAAGAAAATATATAATTTTGAAGAAATAAATATCATATAATTCCCCCAATAAAAATTCAAACATAAATAATCCCTAATAAGGATGATATTGTGAAATAAACCTTTACCAATTCGGTAAATTTTTAATCATAACCCCTTAAAATAAATAAATTAAAATTAAAATTTAAATACAATGAATATAAATATATTCATGATATAAAATTTCAATGTGTTATTCTAAACACTACAAAAAAAATAAGTGGTAAAAATGGAATATTTCTCACATAAACAAAAGTAAGATGAGAAACCTTTACAATGATTATAACTTTGAACTTAGAATTAATCAGTGAAGTAATTATATATAACAAATATAAACCACATAAAATAAGTGGAAATAAAAAATAAAATAATCATAGTTTATTATACACATAATCTAGGAATAACATAGAAAATGAATAAATAATATAACCCAATGGAAAATATTGTCTTAATAAACCCCTTACCTTGAGTCAGACTCACCAAGTACACACTTTATCTCATGTATAATAAACTAATATTAATTTAATACACAGTTGATATATTTTTTCAAATTTATTACCTTATTATTATCCTTTTATTTTATTTATTACCATTCCTTATATAATTATTAATTCTGTTATGTTCACGTCAGATGTTTTGAGGATGTTTGGTTCATAATCACTAAACAACTTCAGTAGGTCGACCATGGTAAAATGGGTCATGGAAATGTCAACTATAGAACGGTAATCATGAAATAATTTTCATTTTTATACACTTAATACAAATTTTAATCATCAATGAATGTTGGACATGGAAAAAATCACATCATTTCACGGAGGAGGTAGCCCACACTTACGCACGAGAAATATTATTATTTTTAATGGGTAGAAGGGTAATAAGATAAGTAATATATCATCATTAAATAATTGTAATTAGTTCATGAATATCATATATATTCATTAAATCCATTATAATAAACATCCTTGTGAGGTGGTGAGGAAAACAAAACACATCGCTTTATGGAGGTGGTAGTCTACTCGTACACATAAACGGTGTTTTCATTCCCCATTAGATGGAAAAAGAGACAAAAAAGGGTTGTACCATAATAATAATAACATTTAAATATTTTTTAGATAATTATGTTGGTATATCATAATAGTTTAGTAATATTTAAATGATGTAGAAGTAGAAATAAAATTAAAATGCTCACTTATATATCTTCAAAAAAACCACCTTTGGCTTACACCTTAATCCTTATAGGCTAGCATTTTGATGAGACCAGAGCCTCTAGGTCATTACTACTACAAAAAAAATGTTTAACAATGATGGTATTTATTAGTACTAGAAAAAATCACTGATAAATGACATCCTTATCTGTGCTAAAGAAAGCATTGATAAATTTAACCCTTTAACAGAACTTTTTTAGTGTAGATAAAGGATATCCTTTATCAGTGCTAAAATATGATAAATGGTACCCTTTATCAGTGCTATATTTTTAGCACTCATAAATGATTCCTTTATTAGTTATTTTTTAGCACTGATAAAGGTCCGAATAAATAAAATGATACAATTATGTAAATAATAAATAAAAAATGAGTTTATTAAAAAAATATTACAAATTTTGTTAATTAAATAATTATTGATAAAAATGAATAAATTGATTATAATATATATAAATTATAAATACTAATAAATAGTATGTATTAAATATATATATATATATATAAATTGAAAATTAAACAAATTAAAATTAAAAATAATTAAATTGAGAAAAATATTAAACATTTTATTAATTAGATGATTATTGATAATGTTAATAAATAGTATATAATAAATATATAGATATATATTAATGTATATAAATATGATTTAAATAATAGAAAATATTATTTATTCTTTACATTAAATATTAATATATTTAATGAATAATGATTTATAATTAAAAATTAATATGAATTAAAAATACTAACTAATTGTATCGAGTAATGGATATAATTGAATGATGTTTTATTTTTAAATTTATAATCAAATTTATTATATTTATTTTACAAATACATAATTAATTAATTTTTATATACATACGCACACACACAAATATTTTTTTTTGGAATTTAATAAATTTATATTATTTATTATATATATATATATTTATTACTTTTTAATATTTCCAATATATGTATTCATATTTATTTCAATATATATCATTTTTTAATGGTTTATATTAATCAAAATTATCTAATTTTTTACTATTTTATTCATTTAATTAATTAATTATACTCATTTTTAACACGCATGAACTTAAGATTAAATATTCATTAATAATGTTAAAAATCCATTAGTTAAAAAATATTTATAAATAAATATAATTATAAATGTATATTTACGGTTTTTATACTTTTATAATAATAAATAAATAATATTTGTATAAAAGTATTCATAAAATTATAAATAAATAATTATATATTCAATGAATTATAACATTGTTATTTTTTAAGAAGTATTATTATAAGTGTTATAATAATATATAATAATTATATTTTTTAAAAGTATTAAATTTAAAAAAAAGTATTATAAGAATTTATCACTGCTAAAAAAGATCTCTGATAAATATTAATTTTGTCAGCACTTATTAAATTAGCACTAATAAATGTTATCTTTATTAGCACTTTTTTGAAGCGCTGATTAAAGTGTCACAATCTATTTTAAGAACCCTAATCATCGCAATCAGTTCATGATATCCGAACCTCTCCATGGAGGTGACCTGTAACACCCAATTTTTTTCTAAAAATAAATATAAATGCATGGAACTTTTTTTTAATTATATATTTATAACTAGCCTTTAAAACATAACTTTTCCACTTCTATGTTTTGAATTTCAAGAAACTGTCATCTATTATTGTGTTCAGTATGTTATTTGAAGTCTATTGGAACCAAAGTTGGTGAATAGTAACATACCCTTTTGAATATTAATATGAATATTAATATGACCCTAATGAATATTAAATTTTTTTTTATTTTATTTTCTTATGGCTTTAAGATATTGACATCTTTATTAATTTTTCAATGTGATATAAAAGCAGTTTTAGTTTTTAAATAATTAATTTTTGAATTAAGTATGATTTTACTTAAAAATTAAATTAAAAATATTTAAAAAATTATTTTCAAAAAAAGGACATCATTTTTGAAATATACATGTCGATAAATGGTTAGGGTGAATTTTGGTAATTTTTCGAAAATAGTTGATTTTCCGGTGAATAGTAAAAAATACAGTTTTTAGTTTAGGTGTGTTGATGACATCATTAATGATATAATAATGATGTCATAAATTTGGTCGACTTGTGTATAGTTAAATAATATGTGAGGTGTCCCAAGTGTCTTATACCATGGGCAAGCCCATGGTTTTGCAAATACCACTCATGAGGAGTCCCTTGGAAATTATTAAAATATTCCCTTAATTTTCCTATAAATACCAACCCATTCCTTCATTAACTTCACTCCCAATTCCTCCTCAATGAATCTATAGCCTCCTTACCTTCCTAGTAGTCCTCCCAAGGTTTCCTCAAGCAACAAAGGTCCCAACCTTCAAGTTCTAAGGGTTACTCTATAAGGAAAGAAAATTCTCAATTTTCTTCTTTTTTCCATTCATGTTTTCTTTTATGTGGTATAACTTTCAAGTTTCCATTAAATGTTTTTATTTCCTTATTATTATTGATCTAATATATATTATTATTCATTTCTGTATGGGTGACCCTTTTACCCTCTCTTATTAATATTTTCTAAAACCATGTTGCGTAGTCGTTAGACTGTCGAATTTTTGTAAGGGATTTCTCAATTACTATTTTATTTTGAGTTCCATTATTTTATTATTATTTCTTCATCTCTTCTTACCCAAGAAGCATGAAATATCCAGAAATAATGTATATTAGGTATTTTCTCATGTTTATGTAAAATTCATCATCATTATTTTTCTCCCCACCCACTTATTCAAGGAATAAAAACATTGTTCGTGAGGTGTCGAATTACCGGCATCGTTGATGATGTGGTTTCAATTTTCATTAACTCTTTAAAGTATGTATATGAAACCCTTTTTATGTCTGAACCAAGTTATAATATATTTATTATATCTCATCCATGATTATGGAATTCTTTTTAACACATGGTTTTAATTTATAAAATGAAATTAGGTCATTTTTATCAATGGACCACTAAAATGATCTAAATGAACATCATTAATGCTCTAACTTATGAATAATACTCATGTAATAATTCAAAATGATAATTGGTATAATTTATGTTACTGGATATTTTTAAATAATAATCCATTCAAATTATGTATTTTCATTTCCAATTGACAAGAATGTCCACCATGAACCAATCATAGAAATCATGTAAGGAACTTGCCCAAAAACAGTGCAAGGAGAAAAATACTAACAATTAAAGGGTGAAATGATGCTATGAAATGATAATATAAGATGTTATAAACATGAAAATTTTTCTTTAAAATACTAATAACACTATTTTAACCATTATACAGTAATTTTAAACAATATTGATGTAAGACAAACCCGAGGTAAGGGAATTCTTAATCTGATTTCCATTCTTTGGGTTAACCTTCTACTTCATTAATTATTTGATATTTAAATTGTTTTTGTGATGTGTTATGTTTATATTATGTGTATTTATAGTATATATACATACTACATCCACTCTATTAAGTCTCTCTTTAATTTTATGATATTTATAAGGGGCTATTCTTTAAAAATCCTTTTTTTAAATTCGCTTTTTCGAAATTCCAAAGAAATGTTTTTATAGAATTATTCATGCTATATGATTATGTTTTGTTTATTGGGAATTATTTATGATGAATGGTGGGACCTATATTTCCCTCCAATTCATTGGGTGTGAGTAAGTTGGAGTTCGGCTGTATGGTTACTCCAAGTGTAACGGTGATGGTTACACAAAGTAAGGTAGCCTTGAGGGTTACAAATTATAAGGTAGCCAATAATGGTTACAAGATTATGTAAGTAATGCCCCAAGATACATTTATTATTATATTTATGTTCTCATGTTTTGTGTGGATCTTTTTTAAATCTCATGTTACACAAAGAAAGTATATATGGGTGACAAGAATGTCTTTTGAAAATGCTTTCATACGTTACGAGTATTCATGGACTAATGTGATCTTTCCTTATTTTCCATACCTTACTGAGATTTTGTGCTCTTCCCAAGTTTTTAAATTATTTTCACAGGTTAATAGATGTGTAAGACAAGGAAGGAATCCATGAATAATGTTAAAGAATTTTCAAGGAGTCTTGTTTTAAGTTTTAATGTTTTATATTTTTTAAAAAATGGAAACTGTTTTTATGGTATCCGATCTATAATAATGTGTAATGTTATGAATGTATTGTCCTAATTCTCAAAAGATCTAAACTTGAAAAGATCCTCAATGTAAAAGGAAGTGTTTTCTAGACTAAATTCAAGATTATTTATGTAATAAAGCTGGGCCATTATAGTTGGTATGAGAGGATGGTTTAGATAACTTTAGGGGTTAGGGTAATGTTAAAAGAATACCGTAAATGATTTTTTACTCTATGATTAATTTTAAATGTTTTAGCATTTAAAGATTACCATGTTGCTTTATCTAATATATGTTTGTTCAGAATGGTCGTCCAAATAAGGAAAAGGGATGCTGAAGAGTAGAGGCACCAACAGAATGAAATCCTTTCAGAACTACAGCCTGGAATGGTAGGGATTAGAACTGAGCAGTTTGTGATAGTAATGGCTCAGCTAACGCAGGAAATAAATGGTGGTGGAATCTATGCAAGAGAAAAACCAGAGGTACCACAACAGAACATGATAGTAGTGGAACATTTTATAAGATAATACCCTCCTGCTTTCAATGGATCTTCTGACCTAGTAACAACTGAAGGATGGATCAAAGCCCTTGAAAATATATTTGATGTTATGGGATGTTCAGAAAATCAAAAGGTAAGTCTTTCCATTTATCATTTTGAAGGGTAATCTGATCAGTGGTGGTCAATGGTAAGGAATATTATGGGTAGAGAAGATTTTTATACCTTAGAGTGGGGTGAATTTAAAATTCTTTTCCTTGAAAAATGTTTTCCTAAGGTGGTGTGACTTAGGATAGAGAGAAATTCCTTGAATTGAAATAGAAAGAGGAAGATTCAGTGGCTGTGTATGAAGCAAACTTCACCCGACTAGAGAGGTATGTGCCAAATATTATTTTGTATCTTGATAGCAAAATCAACCACATTTACTCTAGTTTGAAGCCAAGGTATCGAAGGGCATTGGCCTCCTGTGAATTCAAAAGTTATGAGAAACTTATCCAATGTGCTAAGAGGGTAGATATGGAGTTTGCTAATGATCATGTGCATTTTGGAAACAAAGAGAAGAAGAGGTCCATATGGAAAGAAATGGGTAAGAATCAACCAAAGACATCTAATAGTAATAAAATCCAATTTCCAGTTTGTGAAAAGTGTGGTAAGAAGTACCCTGGGGAATGTCTTAGAAAAATTGGGAAGTGTTTTAAATGTGGTAATTTTGGACATATGGACCGAGATTGCAATGAAAATGATCCTAAGACTGTAAAGTGTTTTAAATGTGGTGAGATGGTTCATTATGCAAATTCCTGCCCAAAGAGAGATCTGAATGATGCAAAGAATCCAGACTACAAGAATAAAGGTGTAGTGAGATCCTTTGTGACTACGTTAGTAGATGTCAGGCCATCCAATGATGTTGTATCAGGTACTTTGTTTGTTCACTCAGATTTTGCTAAAGTTTTTTTTTAATATAGGGTCGACACATTCCTTAATCTCTAATAAATTCTCTGATAAATTGGAAATATCACCTCAACAAATGAGACCCAAACTTTTTGTTAAAACACTAAGGTAAAATCTTATAGAAAAGAGGAATTATACGAATATTTCTATTTTGGTCTGTGGAAAGACTTTACCTATAAACCTTTTTTTACCCTTAGTAGAGTTTGATATTATTCTGGGGATAGACTGGCTTTCTGATTATCATGATAAGATTGACTGTAGAGCTAAAGAAGTTGTTTTTCAGAAAGAGTTTCCGTTTTTATACAATAATGAACCCATACAATTGATAACATATTAGGAAGCTGAGAAACTATTGAATGATGGAAATGAAAGTTATCTCGCTCATTTTGTTGAAAACAAGGGAACTATTCAAATTAATAATGTTCCAATGGTAAATGAATACCTTTATGTTTTTCCGGATGAGTTGCCCGATGTCATACCTGATCAAGAAGTTGAATTCAAAATTTACTTAGTTCTTGATGCTAAGTCAATTTCAAAACCCCCATATCGTATGGCTCCAATAGACCTTCTTGAATTGAAAAATCAGTTGCATGATTTTCTTGAAAAAGGCTTCATTCATCCTAGCACTTCACCATGGTAAGATCCTTTTTTTTTTGTTAAAAAGAAATATGGTTCCATGAGACTTTTCATTGATTATAGAGATTTGAATAAAATAAATATTAAAAACAACTATCCTTTACCTCATATCAATGACTTGTTTGATCAGCTCCAAGGAGCTCCGTACTTTTCCAAGATTGACTTGAGATCCGAATACCATCAGCTGGTGGTGAAGGAGGGTGACATCCTGAAAACAACATTTCATACTAGATATAGGCATTATGAATTTGTTGTTATGCCATTTGTATTAACTAATTCACCTATTGTATTCATGAATCTTATTAATAGAGTATTTCATGAGTTCTTGGATAAGTTTTTGGTCGTATTTGTTAATGAAATTATGGTATTTTCAAAAAATAAAGAGGAGCATAAAAAAAATCTAAGGGTTGATTTGCAAACATTAAAAGAAAAGAAACTGTATGGAAAATTCAGCAAGTGTGATTTTTGGTTGCAATAGATTTCTTTTCTTGGCTACATTATAAATAAGGATGGAATAATAGTTGATCCTTCCAAAACAAAAGTTGTTTATTAATGGTAAATACCCACAAATGTTACATAGATACGTAGTTTTCTGGGATTAGTATGTTATTACTGATAGTTTGTTATGAACTTTGAACGGCTGTCTATCCCGATAACTAAGTTAACATGAAAATGGGTTAAATTGTTTTGGACAGAAGAATGTTATATTTGTTTTCTGGAAATGAAGAATAGATTTGTGAATGCTCTTGTTTTGGTCTTACCTTACCGGAATGGTGAGTTTGTCATATACAATGATGCTTCTTTGATGGGACTTGGTTGTGTTTTGATGCAGAATGATCAAGTAATTTCCTATGCTTTGAGACAACTTAAACCTCATGAGATAAATTATCCCACACATGATTTGGAATTGGCAGTTGTGGTTTTTGATTTTAAAATATGGAGGCATCATTTATACAGAACTAAATGTAATATATATATTGACTATAAAAGTCTGAAGAATATATTCAATCAGAAGTAATTAAACATGAGGCAGAGAAGATGGCTAGAATTGATAAAGGATTATGACTGCATGGTCAATTACCATCCTGGGAAAGCGAACAAAGTGGAAGATGCCTTAAGTTGAAAAAATCATACATCATTAACCATGATAAGTTTGGAACATGATCCCTTGATTAATGATTTGATGAATTTTGGATTAGAAGTTGTTGGTGCAGGGAATACCTCTGGTTTGTTTCAGGTTTCAGTGCAATCTTCATTGTCAGAAAGAATTAATAAAGCGCATAAATTATACCACGAGCTACAGAAAAAGGTAGAATTGGTTAAAATGGGTAAGTTGCTAGAATTTAATCTTAATAAAGACTGTGTTTTAAGATTTGGTAAAAGGTTGGGCATTCCTTGTGATTCCCAATTAAAGAAAGAATTGTTATGTGAAGCTCATATTTCACCATTTCCAGTTCATCCTGGAAGTACTAAGATGTACATAGACCTTCAGGAGTATTATTGGTGGGATTAAATGAAAAGAGATATTGCTGATTTTACCATGAAATGTTTTACATGTCAACAGGTTAAAGTAGAGTAACATTTACCGAAGGGGATGCTTCATCCTTTTCTAGTGCTAGAGTAGAAATGGGAGAATGTATCCATGGACTTTGTGGTGGGACTACCATAGAATTCTCAAGGTAACAATGCAATTTGGGTTATTGTTGATTTGATAACAAAGTCTGCACATTTTCACCCTATTCAAGATACAATGTCTTTAGATCAGCTTTCTCGATTGTACCTCAAGAAGATTGCCAGGTTACATGGAGTTCCACTTTCCATTGTATCTGACCGAGATCACAAGTTCACTTTTAACTTATAGATGGGACTTCAAAATTCGTTGGGCATAGAGTTAAATTTTTATACAAATTTTCATCCTTAATCAGATGGGAAATCAGAATGAACGATTCAAAATATGTAGAATATGCTTCGAGCTTGTTCAATATACTATCAGGGAAGTTGGGATTATCATCTTTATTTAGTTGAGTTTTCTTATAATAACATTTTTCATTCCAGTATTCAGATGGAACCTTTTGAGGTCTTGTATGGGAAGCGGTGTCAGACTCCAGCGTTTTGGGTTGATGTTAGTGAAAGAATGTTAATGGGGCCAAAATTAGTAGAAGAAGTGGTTGAGAAAGTGAGGGTGATCCAGCAACACATGAGGGAAGCTCAGAGCAGGCATAAAATTTATGTAGATAACAGAAGGAAAGACTTCTCTTTTGAGGTAGGTGACCATGTTTTCCTTAAAATCTCTCTTTAGAAAAGTGTGATGCATTTCAGTAAGAAAGGGAAGCTAAGTCCACAGTTCATCAGTCCTTTTGAAATCTTGGATTAAATTGGAGCAGCTTCATACCACATAGCTTTTCCACTGAGCTTGATCCAGGTACACAATGTTTTTCATGTTTCGATGTTGAGAAAGTATGTGCTAGATTCATCACATGTCTTGAGCCCAGAAGCAGTTCAGCTGGAAGAGAACCTTTCTTATGAATAGAAACCAGTTCAAATTCTTGATCAAAGGGAACAAGTATTGCAGAATGAGGTATTCCACCAGGTAAAGGTTTTTTGGAGAAACCACATGGTTGAAGAAGCAACATGGGAGTCTTAAAATGCTATGAGGGAAAAGTACCCTCAGTTGTTTAATTAGTAAATAAAATTGCGAGGATGTAATTTATAGAATTTGGGGATAATGTAACACCCCAAGTTTTTCTAAAAATAAATAGAAATGCATGGAACTTTGTTTTAAGTAGATATTTATAACTAGCTTTTAAAATATAACTTTTCCACTTCTATGTTTTGAATTTCAAGAAACTGTCATCTACAATTGTGTTCAATATGTTATTTGGAGTCTATTAGAACCAATTTTTTTTGGTGAAGAGTAACATGCCCTTATGAATAGTAATATGAATAGTAATATGAATAGTAATATGACCCTAATGAATGGTAAATTGTATTATTATTTTATTTTCTTATGGATTTAAGATAATGACATATTGATTAATTTTTCAATGTGATATAAAAGAAGTTATAGTTTTTAAATAATTAATTTTTGAATTAAGTATGATTTTATTTAAAAATTAAATTAAAAATATTTAAAAAATTATTTTCAACAAAAGGACTTCATTTTTTATATCTACATTTCGATTAATGGTTAGGGTGAATTTTGGGAATTTTTCGGAAATAGTTGATTTTTCGGTGAACAGTAAAAAATACGGTTTTTAGTTTCGGTGTGTTAATGACATCATTAATGATATAATAATTATGTCATTAATTTTTTCGACTTGTGTATATTTAAATAATATGTGAGGTGTCCCAAGTGTCTTATACCATTGGCAAGCCCATGGTTTTGCAAATACCACTTATGAGGAGTCCCATGGAAATTATTAAAATATTCCCTTACTTTTCCTATAAATACCAACCCATTCCTTCATTAACTTCACTACCAATTACTTCTCAATGAACCTATGGCCTTATTAACTTCCTAGTAGTCCTAAAAAGGTTTCCTCAAGCCCCAAGGTCTCAAACATCAAACTCTAAGGGTTACTCTATAAGGTAAGAAAATTCTCAATTTTCTTCTTTTTCCATTCAAGTTCTCTTTTATGTGGTATAACTTTCAAGTTTCCATACCATGTTATTATTTTCTTTTTATTCTTGATATAATATATATAATTATTAATTTCTGGATGATTTACCCTTGTCACCTCTCTTTTTAATATTTTCTAAAACCATGTTGCATAGTCATTAGGTTGCCGAATTTTTGTAAGGGATTTCTCAATTATTATTTTATTTTGAGTTCCATTATTTTTTTATTCTTTATTCATATCTTCTTACCCAAGAGGCTTGAAATATACAAAAATAATGTATATTATTGATTTTATCATGTTCATGGAAAATTAATCATCATTATTTTTCTCCTCACCCACTTATTCAAGGAATAAAAACATTGTCCATGATGTGTCGAATTACCGACATCGTGGATGATGTGGTTTCAATTTTCATTAACTCTTTCAAGTATGGTTATGAAACCGTTTTTAAGGGTGAAACAAGTTATAATATATGTATTATAGCTCATCCATGGTTCTGGAATTCATTTTAACACATGGTTTTAATTTATAAAATAAAATGAGGTCGTTTTTATAAGAGAACAACTAAAATGATCTAAACGAACATCATTAATGATCTAACTTATGAATCATCCTCATTTAAGAATTAAAAATGATAAATGGTATAAATTATGTTACTGGATATATGTAAGTACTGCTCCATTACAATTCTGGAGTTTCACTTCCAATCTACAAGAATTTCCACCATGAACCAATCATGGAAATCAGGTAAGGAATCACCCAAAAACAGTGCAAGGATAAAAATACTAACAATTAAAGGGTGAAATGATGTCATGAAATGATAATATAAGATTTTATAAACATGAAAATGTTTCTATAAAATACTAATAAAACTATTTTAACCATTATATAGGAATTTAAACAATTTTGAAGTAAGACAAACCTGAGGTAATGGAATTCTTAACCCGATTTCCATTCTTTGGGTTAACCTTCTAATTCATTGTTTATTTTCTATTTAAATTGTTTATGTGATTAGTTCTGTTTATATTACATTTTATTATGTTTATTTAATGTATATATACATATTACATCCACTGTATTAAGTATCTCTTCAATTGTATGATATTTATTAGGGGTTATACTTAAAAAATCTTTTTTTTAAATTCAGTTTTACGAAATTCCAAATAAAAATGTTTTTATGGAATTATTCATGTTGTATGATTATGTTTTGGTTTTTGGGAATTAATTATGATGAAGGGTGAGACCTATATTTCCCTCCAATTCATTTGGTATGATTAAGTTGGAGGTTGACCGTATGGTTACTCCAAGTGTACCTGTGATGGTTACAGAAAGTAAGGTAACTGTGAGGGTTACAAATTAAAAGGTAGCCAAGAATGGTTACAAGATTATGTAAGTAATTCCCCAAGATACCTTTATGATTATATTTATGTTCTCATGTTTTGTGTGTATCTTTTATAAATCTCATGTTACACAAAGTTAGTATATATGGGAGACAAGAATGTCTTTTGAAAATGATTTCATACGTTACAAGTATTCATGGAATAATGTGATCTTTCCTTATTTTCCATATCTTACTGAGATTTTGTGCTCATACCATGTTTTTAAACGATTTTCACTAGTTAATGGATGTGTAAGACAAGGATGGAAGCCATGAATAATGTTGAAGAATTTTCAAGGAGTCTTGTTTTAAGTTTTAATGTTTTATATTTAAAAAAAATGGAAACTATTTTTATGATATCCACTCTGTAATAATGTGTATTGTTATGATTGTATTGTCCTAATTCTATAAAGCTCTAAAATTGAAAAGATCCTCATTGTAAGAGGAATTGTTTTCTTTACTAAATTAAATATTATTTATGTAATAATTCTGGGCCATTATACGACCTGCTTCCAACACTCATAATTGTCTAATCCAAGCTCAAATATATACTAGAATCAAGGCTCTAACTATTCCAAGGCTTGAATGCAAGTCTCGAGAAATTCAAGGGATGAATGCAACCATGACTCGAATTAAATATAGATTTTTGATATATATAATTTCTATCTGTTATTCATAATACCTTTTCATCCCACATATGTGTATCCCAACAATTCTTGTTGCACTATACTCTAATAAAACAACCCAAAATTCGTTGTTTTTAGATGTATTGAAGTATCATCTTCCCTGATATCATGTGGGTATCCTTAGGACAATATTTGTACTATTCAACTTGGAATATATCAATCCCAATGTTGGGCATTGTTTTTGTGAGGTATAATAGGCTCCCAATACATATATTACATGACATCTACCACTTTACAATCATCAGATTTTAAAATATTCATCCATATAGCTGTCGGTGTTGTCATTAGTTTGGAATATTACATTGAAAATCAGTTGGACGATGAAATATCTGATATCATTGGGGTCTTATATTATGTTATGCATCAATTTAATGAACATTATATATGTTTTTCTTTTTTTTTCTTATTTATTTAACTACTTCTAAAAATAATATAATATTTTTAGTTTTTATTTGTGAAATATTTCATTTTGAATTTAAGTTAAATGATATAAAAATAAAAATTAAAGAGGTTTAAGGTTCTATAATCCCCGTACTATATTATATAGGAAAAAATGATTTTGAGATAAAATGTAATTGATATTTTGATTTTGGTTGTTGATATATGGTGAGAAAATAAAAAATTATAGTGAGTAATTTTCTAGTAAATACTTCAACATTGTGGTGTTTTAAGAAACAAAAATACTATTTTGTTACATGGTGTAGAAGAAGAGTACATTTTTTATAGAATTTATTTTTCTCAATCCTTTAGGTTTGATCAATTTTTTAATAAATTTGATATTTTATTTTAAAGGTAACTTATTTAATGAGAAAATTTTTCTATTATATAAATTTTTAGGAATATTTTCAATCATTCAAGAATAAATATTATACCACTAGATCGAACTAATTTTGATAAAATGAAATATTAACATTGATTGATGTAAATTTAATAAATACTTTTTAATTGAATCTAGTTTGTTGAAATTAGGATTATTTTTCATGGATAAAATCATTACACCTTTAGAATCCAACTTTAAGTAAACTTTGTTAGTTTGGATTTATTATTTTAACGACATGATATTTTCACTATTGATTCTTAATTATTTTGAATTTTATGGTTTACATACACAAACTTAAATCCATTTTTTCTATTCTAGTGGTAATATGATTCCCTAAAGATGTGACCATATCAATTAAATAACATAAAAAATGTCACATTACAATAAATTACCATGACCTTTTATGTTAAGAGTTTTACATAATTAGGACAAACAATTAACTAAAAAACTCATGTATTTTTAAACTAGTGGACATTTTTTGGAACAATACATGTAGAGACATGATCCATAAGAATCCTTTATTGTTCTTATTCAGGTCAAGCTCCTCATTTCACATTTTTCTTATTTAGATCAAGATCATCATTCATAAATTTGATCTAATTATCACCCTCATCATCCTATCCAAATGATTTTGGATCTACATGGGAAAATGAGGTTTTTTGTATATTCTTACTCCTTTGATTTTTCACCAAAACTTTTTGATCACCATTGTCATTTTATTTATTTATTTCATCCTTGATTGTATTTCTAGGAGTTGATAAAAATATATCCATCTTGGAAATGGTAACCCACTCATTAATAATTCTTAAAAATCACTTCATTTCTTTCATAACATATCTAATAAACACTATATATGTTTTAATTTAATCTATAAAAAAATAGACCATTATTTAACATTTCATTTTAGTTCTACCCTTAGGAATATTTGATTACCATACATTTAATTCCAACAAATGGTAGACATTCACCTTTGATAATGAATATCTTACATGTATTTATTTATTTATTATAAAAAATATATTTTATAAACCCAATAGGATATATTTACTTTCTATTAGATGATTCAAAGCTTCAATCCAATGTATTTATTTTTTCCTCATCCTCCTCACTCGTTGATTGATTATTTAGAGAGATCTATTATCATTTTATCATCATTTTTACTTTACCATTAGAATATACCCAAGGTCAAAAATGTTTTCATAGTAAAATGATTATCCATAGAATTAATGTATGGTTTCATATTTTTGTTTAATTTATTTCTTTTTTGTAATAATTGTATAATAATTGTTTTCTTGTACTAGTGTATTCTTTTGTTCGAGTATGTAAATGAGATAATGATAACAAGGAAATGCATCAAGAATGCATACAACAATCAAGAAAAGGTGAATTCCCAATAATTATTTAATTAATTTTTTCATAATTTTATCAAATATTTGTAAGTTAATTTCCATATCATTTTTATCTAATACTTATTTAGTTTTTTCAATGATATTTTGGAAAGTCCTATTTTTCTTTCAACTATTTGTAATAAGCTAAAAAAGAGATAAAATGATTTTTTTTCCAATGTTACCACACTTTATATTTTCATTTTTTGTTTAACTACCAAAACTACATATTGATTTTATGCTCTTAGTTGAAAAACCTTTATTATTGTTGAAATCCTATGCTCTTATGACTTTCAAAAACAAGAAAGGTTTTTCTGCTAAGAACATAGAATCAATATGCATTATTGAAAGTACAACATATAAAGACAATAGAAACATGGTAACATTGTAAGTTAGGATTACTTTGAGACTTTGGGACATGTAGGAATTAACCACACCTCAATCCAACACACAGTGTGACTGGTATGACTCAAAGTGATTATTTTTATTTAAAATTGAAATTAATTTTAGTAAAATGGACAACTTACATAATCAAAACTAAGAAAACATATTTTTATTGTTTTTATACATTATTGAAATGATCCATAAGTCATTTGAGATTTGTAGGAATTAGTCGTACCTCAATTGTATGCACGGTGTGACCACCATGACTCAATGTGTCTGTTATCACTTAAAAATTGACATTTAGTTCAAAAAAATCCACTCAATGAAAACAAAGAAAATACACTTGTATTTTTTTTATAATTTAGGAAATTGATTTATAAGTTATTTATGACATGTAAGAATTGGACTCACATGACAATGATACTTGATGTGATCAGTATAGGTCAAAGTGTGTGTTTCTAGTTTAAAATAAAAGTTTAGTAAAAAAACCAGTAACATACTCAAAACTGAGAAAACAAATTAAAACTATTTTGATAATTTCAGAAAATGATCCATAAATAATTTTAGATGTGTATTATTTAGCCGTAACTCAATCCAATGCATGGTGTGATCGATATGACTCCAATTGCATCCTTTTATTTAAAAATGACATCAATTTTAATAAAAAGGACAACTAACCTACTCAAAACTAAGAAAACACATTCATATAGTTTTGATAATTTAGGTAAAAGATCTATAAGTCCTTTTAGACATGTAGGGACTTACTTATACCTCAATCCGATGAATATTTTGACTCGTATGACTCAAAGTACGTCTTTTTATTTAAACCTGACATCAATTTTAATAAAAAGGACAATTGACCTACTCAAAACTGATCAAATGTATTAGGATTGTTTTAATACTTTAGGTAAATGATCCATAAGTCCTTTTTGACCTGTAGGAATTGGCCATACCTCAATATGACATACTGTGTGATCGGTACGACTCCAAGTATGAATTTTTATTTAAAAATGACATGAATTTTAATAAAAAGGACAACTCACCTACTCAAAAATGAGAAAGAACATTAGAATTGTTTTTATACTTTAGGAAAGCGATCCATAAGTCATTTTGGACATTTATAAATCTGTCAAACCTTAATATGATACATGATGTGTCTATTATGACTCAATGTGTCTGTTATTAGTTTTAAATCAATATTTTAGTTCAAAAATTCTTACTCACTGAAAACCAATCAAACATGATCATATTTTATTGATAATTTAAGAAAATGATTCATAATTAATTTGTGATGTTTAATAACTGGCCTCACATCAAAATGATGCACGATATTACTAGTATGCCTCAAAGTTTGTGTTTCTAGTTTAAAATGATATTTTATTAAAAAAGACAAGAAACATACTCAAAATTGAGCAAACACATTTAGATTGTTTTGATACTTTTAGAAAATGATCCATAAGTCATTTGAGATGTGTAGGAATCATCCATGATTCTATCCGATGCACGGTGTGACTGATATGACTCCAAGTGTGCCTTTTTATTTAAAAATGACATCAATTTTAATAAAAAGGACAACTAACATACACAAAACTGAGAAAACACATTCATATTGGTTTGATACTTTAGATAAATGATTCATAAGTCATTTGGGATGTTTTGGAATTATTCGAACCTAAATACAATGCACAGTGTGACTGATATGACTCCAAGTGGGTATTTTTATTTAAAAATGACATAAATTTTAATAAAAAGGACAATTAACCTACTAAAAACTGAGAACAAGAACTGAGATTGTTTTTATACTTTTTAGAAATGATCCATAAGTCATTTGTGACATGTAGTAATCAGTTGTACCTCAATAAAAAGAACTATGTGACCATTATGACTTTGATTGCTTCTTTTATTTGAAAATGACATCAATTTTAATAAAAATGACAACTGACCTACTCAAAATCGAGAAAACACATTCCTATTGTTTGGATACTTTAGAAAAATGATCCATAAGTAATTTTTGACATGTATAAATTAGACACACATCAATCCGATACATGATATTTTTGGTATGATTAAATGTGTCCGTTGTCAGTTTAATATCAACATTTTAGTTCAAAAAGTGTCACTCACTGAAAACTGATCAAACGTGCTCTATTTTTCATGATAATTTATGACATTGATTCATATGTCATTTGTGATGTGCAGGTATAAGTATCACATAAAACCAATACATTATGTGACAAGTATGCATGAAAGTGTGTGTTTCCATTTTAAAATGACGTTTTAATAAAAAAGACAAGCAATGTACACAAAAATGAGTAAACACATTACAATTGTTTTGATAATTTGGGAATACAATCCATAAGTCATTTAAGATATGTAAGAATTATCCGTACCTCAATATGATTCATGGTGTGACCAGTACAACTCAAAGTGAGTTTTTTAAATATTCAATTATCATTTTAAATTAAAACACGCATCACATCACCAAAACCAAGAAAATAATCCTAGATTGTTTTCTCTTTATTTAAATTATGTATTCATACTTTATTTTTATGATTTCATGGCATTTTTTGTGTTGTGGTGTGCTGTTACAACACACTGCACTGGTGCTATATTGTGCTACAACAGAACACTATAGTAGGCACCTTTATCAACACTTATAGAAGCGCTGATAAAGAATACCTTTATTAGTGCTGATAAAAGACTCGGGATTTTAATCTCCCTTGAGTAGTCAGCGCTTCTCTAGCACAGATAAATGGTATTTTTACTGCTGATAAAGGATTATTTTGTAATAGTTCATAGAGAGGGTGGATGGGAAAGTATTTTGGTAGTGATTTTATGAGATAGAGTTCAAGATATATGTGGTGAATATGGGACAGTAGGTTCCCTTTTATAAGTGAGGAAATGGAACACTAGGAATTACATAAAATATTTAAATTCAATTAATGCCTTTATTAAGAAAAAAAGTCCCAAATGGCCAGATATTTGAAGAAAAAAAGTATAAGGTGATAATAGCATCAAAAAATAAAATTTATATAGTTTTTTTTATAATTTTAATCCTTATCTTTTGGTTTATCCCCTTTATTAATGATTTGTAACTTTAACCGCGATAACACATTTTTTAGCCTTTAAGGGTCATAAATTTACTTATAAGGTGACAAGTGGCTCACAAATGGTCCATTTATGATATTTTAGACAATTTCCCATCCCAATTTTCCTCTTTAAATATTTTTTTTTTAATTTTTAAATTATCTAATTAAATATAATTTATCATAAAATATTATTAATCATTTTTGGGACTATTCATTTAATTCGACTTCAAATACATTAAAGAAGAAATAAAATTCACATATAAAAACAATTAATTATTATTATTATTTATTATTACATATAAAAAACATGAAATATCACAATTAATATAAAAAATAATAATTTTAGTGTTTATATAATCATTATCCTTGATTTTTCTACAGCTTACACAAGCACTATATCAACAATGCATAACCATTTAAGTAAATTACCAAATCACTAATTTTTTTATAAAAATTATCATTAAAAAAATAATTTATTTATGTTCTAAATATTATTTTTATAATATTTCATAAATTATTTTTATCCACATGTTAACATATAAGAAAAATTAAACTCAAGAGAGTGACATTTTGTATCTATCATTTTCTTAAAATAATATAAATATATTTATTAAAAGAAAAAAAAGGAAAAATTTCATATACTCAAATTTAGGATATATATGATATAATTAATAAGATACAATGAAATAATGGAATGTTTTGGGTATATTTTGAGAACTTATCCCATATTTTTGACCTTAATTAACCCGTTTTACCCTAAATGTGGTGACAAATCTCTACCATGATTACTATTCATAATGAACAAAAATAAAAGGGAACTATTTAAAAAATTTGACCCGTATGATTAAAAACATTTAATACATATTTAATATTAAATTTTTAAAAATGAAAGAAATAAATTCTAATATAATATGTAAAAGGCAATGAAAACTAGTTTTTTTTGTTGAAAAATGCGATTTTAAGCCCAAAAATGAACTTATTCCAAAATCAAGTTTAATGGAAAACGATATGTAATTAATTATATTAATTATAATTAAAGGAAAATTATTTTAGTTTGTGATACAATTAAAAATATAATTAGACTTTTAATTTACTTGATTTAATGAAAAGAAATGGCAGTTTTATAAAAATCAATATTTTCACTATTCACTAAATTATAAACCTTTTTAGAAAAAATCCCAAAGATTCACCCTAAAATAATATTGACATGTGGATTTTAAAAATAATATTAATTCCATAAATTATAATTTCTAAAAATTGTGTATGTTATTTATAATGTTTTATTACAAAATTTAATAAAAACCAATTTTTTTGAAAACATATTTTTAAAGAATAATACGACTTTACTTAAAATTGATTACATATTGGTTATGAATTAATAAATAAATTTGAATTATATAAAACCTTTATACATATTTTTTTATAAATTTTGTTATTAAAACTCATACTTCCAATGTAATTATTTGTTTTTAATAATCATATTCAAATAATAATATTTTTACAGTATATTAAAGATTGTTTAAAGCTCAATGTTGTGTGTTAAGAAAGTTAATTAGAATAGTAATAATTAAAGTGAAGTATTTATGGACATAAATTATCCCCCATAAATAAATTGATTCCACACAATTTTTATCTTAGTAATCAAGGCTTAAATATTTTAAAATACGTTTGTTTAAAACCCACATCATACAAAGGGATAATAAAACTTCTTTTGAAAATGGAAAGTGAGAAACATAAAGGTTACCTAAAATAACACATAATTGGGTTCCTAGATAAGAATAAATTTAGAAGTAAGTGAAAATATGGAAATTCAGTAGAAATATAATATCCAAAAAATAATATATAGTGATGGAGAACTTGGCCACAAGAAAGTAAATGACAACAAAAACATAAATTAGTAAGGGATAAAGAAGACCATCAATTCATCAGAGATAATGGTAAAAAGAATACCATTTTTATTTTAAGATAATTTTCATAGAGTTGAGGTATTATTTTTCCATTATGATAGAGAACACAATAAAATATAATTACTTGTTGTCTTTCCATTCCATAAGCACAATTTCATCCTTTGGGGTTTCTTTAATATGTTTTTTCCTATTTATACTTAATCCAATATTCTAAATGATAAATTTTGAAAATTCCATGCCTGAATCACTAAAATAAAATTTCAATAGATTGTAATATCAACAAAATAGATTACAAGTTATTTATTCTATCTATATACATTTACTAAAACCAAAATGGTTAGAAAAAGTAAACATAATATCAAAAATAAATTTTCATATGAAGAAATAATAAATATAATCTCAAAAATCTCAATAATAACAACCAAAATTCAACATAAATCATTACATAAATAAACTATCTTTAAAATCTTCAAATGTATGCCTGATCAGTTTCTAAAACCAGAAATCATAAATATTTAATCAGATATTCTTTAAATATCAACCTAAAATTTATCTTTAATAAATATTAATCAATCATAACGTCATATACCAAAATGTATATTCCTTAAACATATATTCTATAGAATATATTAATAATTTCCCAAAAACACCCAAATTACATTAAAACCACTAAAAATCATATAACCTTCCATAATTTAATTCAATATTTATTCCTCAAATGAAATCACATTATAGAAAATAATATTTGGTTTACCTTAATCATATAATATTCCCCAAAAATACAGTGAACTTCTTCTGAAACATCATTAATCACTTAGTTAACAAATTACTTTTCAATCCCATGTTTATATATTCAATAAAACATATGTTACCAAATTTAAATAACCCTTAATTAAATAAACAAAAAATTTAATATTAACCTATAATTCTATCAATAAAGTTAAACATATGTACACAAAATAAAAAATAATTATTCCTCAAATAACCTTTTCACTGAAATACAAACTAAACACAAGGGTTTTATTCACATATATGTATCCAAAAATACTGTTAATCAACTTAAACCCCCACCACATAAAACCTAAAAAAATGTATTTATGCCTTTAAAATAATTTTCAACCTTTGAATTATCAAATTTAACACTCCATGATTTTATAATATATTTCTCTTTAAATAAATTTCAAGTGTTTGATAGCTTCCTTAACACAGAACACCAAGCTGAAAACGAGTTATGATATATTATAACATAGACATTAAATTTATGAGTATGAATAAGAATAACCACATTATGAAAATATGTAAATAAGTTTTTTATAATGTTAATTTATTGATTAATTCAAAATAAATAAGGGATTCATTTTTATTAAATTTATTTTATTCTTCAAAAATATTTTTTTATTATATTTTGTCTCCATATACTATATTTAATTTATACAAATTTTAGAAATATTATTTTAAACACTTAATATAATTTTTGAAATCATCATATCAATATTATATTTGGGTTATTTTTTTATTCTTCTAAAAAGATTTATTTTTCAGTAAATATTTAAAATACTTATTTTTTTAAAACTGTCATTTTATTTCATTAAATCAAGTAGTTAAAAAATACCATTATATTTTTAATTTGGTTTTAAAGTAAAATAATATTTAATTTACTAATTATTATATAATTAATTATATATAAATCAAAATTATATTTTATTTTTTTTATAAGTTTAATTTTTTTCTTAAAAACACATTTTCAGAAAACTGTTTTTAAGAACATAGTGTTTTCCATTTTAATTAATTAAAATAATCCAAAATGATGGATTATTTAAATAAAATTTATAGATTATATTTTAATATAAATAAGTTGAAATTCATATAATGATTATTACTAGTCATAGAGTTAATGTAATAAAATATTATGCTTGGAAAATGCATTTCCCTAAAAATCCATTTTGCATCACATTTTGAGGGTTTTTTAAATTAATTTTTTCAAATTATACAAATATAATATAAAAAAATGGATTCCATATTTGGAATTAAGAGTTTCATATTGTGTAAATAGTTTTCTTTTTATTTTTGTTCATTATGAATAGTAACTATAATAAATATTTATAACCACAGTAAAGGGAAAATTAGGTCAATTAATTTTAAAACTATTGTGAAAAGGATTTAAAATGTACTTAAAAATTTCCTATGACCTACAAGATGAGTTTAGTTCATCCATACTCATATGTGTTTATAATTTATGGCCCCTTGGATCCTTTTCTTTGATAATGACCTATAAAATATTTTAAGTAAATGAAAATAGAAAATATCACTCTCTTACTTTAAATTTATTTTATATGTTCACATAGGGATACCAATAATTTGGGAATGAATCATAAAGTTTTTTTGAGAATAATGAAATTATTTTTATGATGGTAATTTAGTTAAAATTTTCACAGATTATATAATTACCTTAGATGATTATACAATATTGACACAGTGCTTGTGCAAGCTGTGGAAACATCAAAGTAAATAATTTAAAAAAGATTAAAAGTAATGTATTTGGATGAATTATGGTTCCAAAATAATTTTATAATTAATAATAATGTATTATTTATGGTTAAATGGATTATGATTTAATTTTGTTACTATCTTGATGTCTTTAAAGTTAAATTATGTAAATAGTTCTTAAGCTAACTTCATGTATTTTATATAAAATAATTTTTTATTAAATTATTTTAAAATAATAAAAAAATTAAAATAAGATAAGAATGATGAAAAATGGTTCAAATTTCCATTCCTTCCCCATTTATTATCAAATTATTACATTATATGTAAAATTATTACACTTTAATATTGAAAAAGTCCTTACCAAGGTTATGGTTAAAATTGGTTAACAAAGGGGTTTAATAAAAATTCAGGGTTTAAAATACCACTTGAACTTATAAAAATAGTATCATTTTAATGTATTTAAACCATATCCTATATTATATTCAAAAATTAATTTATTACATTTAAATCCTTTCATTAAATTCATGTGTGTCATTTCTTTCACTTATAAAAGGAATCCACTCCTCTGTTTTCTTTACACCACTTTGAGCCTCCTATATCCACCAAACCCTAGATAATTATATTATAAAGTTCCATATACATGTATTATAGTTTATTTAATTCTTAAAATTACATTCCATGGGTCCTTAATAATGGATCTAAAGGAGGTCTACCGAAGAAGAGATAATCATTTTACCTGATCTATTTCAATTTATTTATTCTTCTACCTCCCCTAAATATGTGGTATTCATCATAAAATAATAAGCATAGTGTCATAAATATAATTAAATGTTATTATAGTTATGGAACCACTATTTTCCTCTTTATTTCCCTAAAATGGGAAATTAAAGCATCACTCATGTGTACATGTGGACTATAACCTCAACTTAGCAATATGATTCATTCTCCATCATCATAATTAATATTTTTTTATTATGATAGATTTAATGTTTATGTATGAAATTTATGAAATAATTATACTTATTAAATCATAATATCTTATATACCTTCTTTCCTTTCCATCCATTGAAAAATGATAACGCCGATCCTGTATATGTGTGGACTACCACCTCTACTAAACGATGTGATTCATTTCTCATTTTCTCCTTACATGGATGGTAATAAGGATATATTTAATGAATAAATATTATATATATGATATGATAATTATTTTTTAAAGGTGAATGATTATTTTCTTTTCCTTCATTACAACCATCAAAAAGTGGAATCATCACTCGTGCATACATACAAACCACTATCTCCACTAAGTGATGTAGTTTATTTTTCATCACCACTTTATATGAATAGTTATAAAAGTATACGGGATGAATAAATATAATAATTATGTCTAGATTAATATTTTGGAGGTGATAAAATGATGAATAAGCTGCAATTACCAAAACTATCTAACCAAAATATACGTGAAAAATGAAGTAGTTATCACCTAGAATTATGATTTTAGTAAAAAATAATTAATAAACAGGTGATAAGATGTTATATATAAATCACATATGGTATTATATACTTGATTATGATTTTTTAATATATTTATAATAAATATATATTTATTATACAAGTGGTTTGAACATGTACAAATGTTATTATGCTTAACGTAAGGGTTTATGATCTCAAATTATTTTCTTTGAGACATATGCCATGCTATACATCTATATTCTTTTATAAGGAATATTTATAGAATCTTTGACATGTTATATATTTTATATAATTATTTTAATTGTATTTAAGTTTTCATTAGAAGTAATTATTTTACGGGGCTTACGATTCAAAAGTTACCAAGGCAGTAATGTGTTTAGGTTCAATCCCATTTTAATCTGGATTGTTTATACTAGAATTTCCATTTTAAAAACTATATAATACTTATATAATAAGACACTTTATTTTTTATCTAGTTATTTATGTAATTTTTAATTTTTGTATTGTTTTCCTTACATTTTTACACTAAATGGTTTAAAAAATGTTTTTAAGAAAATTCATCCTTATTTCTTCTATTTTGGTAAAAACCCCTTTTTATTCCATATCCATGTTATCTAAAATGTTTTCATGATTTTTTGACTATTATTAAATTTTTTTTAAATTAATTCTTACAAAGTTTTATTTTTTACCTAAAGGATTATAAATAATATTCTTTTTGTTTTCTAAATGAGGTACTTTTCACCAAATGCGTGGACATAATCCTTATTTTAACGATTACAACATGAATGGAATTTCCCAGGGCCATGAATGCTCAATATTTTTAAGCATCCTTTACAATTTTACATGTTTATTTTCAAATAAAATATCTTCTTTTAATTTTTATAAGTATTTAGATTTAAAATAATTGATTTCAAAATTAAAAATGTATTTTCCTCAAGAAATATTCCAATGATATTTAAAGGATCTTCTATCTATGATAATGCCATTTATTGTTAATTATAATTTATTAGGGGATATTATTCAATTATACCATACTTATAGTTTTTAAATCATCATATAAATATAATCTTAGGGTGAGTATTTGGGATTTTTCTAAAAATATTTATTTTTTAACAAATAGTGGAAAATACCGATTTTTGTAAAATAATAATTTATTTTCTATAAATAATGTTTTGAAAAGTTCCATTATATTTTAGATTTTATTTTAAATTAATATAATATCCATTTAATAAAAATTAATTTCAATAATTTCATATGAATAAAAATTATATTTGATTTTGTTATAAGTTTAATTTTATGTGTAAAAACACATTTTTCAGAAAAATATTTTTAAGTGCATAGTTTTTTTCAAATTTAATTAATTTTAAAAATAGATTATTAGGAATTATTTGAATGAAATTTATAAATTATGTATCTATATATATGAGTTTAATTTCATTTAATTTTATTTACTAGTCATAGATTTAATGTAAGATCATCTTCTGCTTGAAAAATGTATTTTCCTTAAAAACCGTTTCTTATCACATTTTACAATTTTATTTTTAAATTAATTTCTAATAATTATAAAAATATAATATTGAAAAATTTATTCCATATTTTGAATGACAAGTTTCAAATTTCTTAAATAGGTCCCTTTTATTTTTGTTCATTGTGAATAGTAAACACGATAAAAATATATAACCATAGTGAAGTGTAGATGAGGTTAATTAATGTTAAAACTAATTTGTAATGGTTTTAAAATATACCTAACACTTAATTTTACCCTATTTTATGAGTGGAGTTAATCCATCCTCATCCAATTTTCTAATTTATGGCTTCCTAGATCATTTTTCTTTAATAATAACCTATATAAAATTTTAACAAAAAATACAAAATACCACTCTCTTTATTTTAAATTTTTATTATATGTTAACATAAGGATTAAAATAAGTTGTGAATGTATATTAAATTATTTAGAGAAAAATGAATTTTTTTTGTGATGTAAATTTATTTCTAATTTTTAATTATTTTATAATTAACTAAAACATTTATACAATGCTGACACAATGCTTCTGCAAGCAGCAGAAAAATAAAATCAAATAATTTTAAAAACATTAAAATTATTGTATTTGAATTAATTATTGTGACAAGAGAAGTTTTTAGTTAATAAAAATTTATTATTTAATTTTAAAAGGATTATAATTGAATTCCATTTCTGTCATTATGTCTTTGAAGTTAAATCTTGTGAATAATTATTAAAATTATTTAAAAATATTTTATGTTAAATAATATATTGTTAAATTATTTAAAAATAATAAAAATATTTAAATAGGACAAGTCGGAT
This sequence comes from Viscum album, assembly GCA_963277665.1. Taxonomy (NCBI): domain Eukaryota; kingdom Viridiplantae; phylum Streptophyta; class Magnoliopsida; order Santalales; family Viscaceae; genus Viscum; species Viscum album. Next base: position 1,676,470,464 of record OY728160.1, read on the forward strand.
GAGAAATGGTTGAAACTTTCATACCTTTTCCATTTGTGAGTTAATTTATATCTTATAAGTAAAATTATAACCCCTTAAGATTGAAAATATTGTTACCAAAGTTAAGGTTAAAATTGGTTAATGAGGCGGTTTCACAAAAAAATGAAGTTTAAAATACCATTTAAACCTATAAAGATTTTATTGGTTGAAGGGATTTTAACTATATCCTATATTATCTTTGAAATTATGTCTACATGGTGCCACTTTCACATGAAAATTAATTTATTTTTTATTTTTTTATTAATTCCATGTGTGTCCTTTCATTCATTTTCAAAAGGACACCCCTCATATCTTATATTTACAGAAATTTAAGCCAACTATATCAAACTAAGCTTGAAAAATCCTCTTCTCAACTTCCCTTGACATGATTTATAGGTTCTTTACTAATAAAAAGACCATTCTAAAGGTCCTTAAGAAGGGATCTAACAGAGAGCTATACTGAAGAAGAGGTAGCCATCTTAGCCAAAATATTTCAATTTATTTCTTAATATACCTCTTATAAATATGTGATATTCACAATAAAATAATAAAATAAATATAATAAATATAATTAAATTTTTTTATGATTATATAACCACTAATTTCCACTACCTTTCCATCAAATGAGAAATAAAAGTATCGCTCGGGCATACATGTGGAATACTACCTCTATACAAGAATATGATTCATTCTACATCACCATAATTCATGATTGAATATTATGATGAATTTATTGATAATATATTATATTAATATAATAATTATACTTTTATAATAATAATATCTTGTCTACCTTCTTATCTTTACATCCTTTCAAAAATGTTCACGTCGCTCGTGCGTATGTGTGTACTACCTCCTCCATGAAGTGATGCGATTCTATTTTCTTTTCTTATTTACATGGATGGTAATATGGGAATATTTAATGAATATATATTATATATATGATATAATAATTAATCTAAAAAGGTGAAATATTATTTACCTTTATTTTTTTTCAGCCATAAAAAAGTGGAAACACCACTCATGTGTACATACGAACTACCATCTCTAAGAAGTGGTAAAATTAATTTTTCATCACAAATTTATATGTACAATTATAAAATTGTATATGATGAATAAATATGATAAATATTTACTGATTAATAATCAATAGATGATGAAACCATGACCAAGGTGTAAGTTCATGAACCATCTTACTGATACATACATAAAAAACAAAGTAGTTATCACTCGTAAAAATAATTTTAATAAATTGATGATAATATGTTATAATTAAATAATATATGGTATAATATATATTATTATATTTTTTTAATATATTTATAAAAAATATATATGTATTATATATTATGTTCAAACACATATGAAGAAAGATGAGACTTGGCACACGGGTTTATCATCTCAAATTGTCTTCTACGAGATGTATGCTATCTTATACGCCTATATTATTTTATGAGGTGTATATATAAAACCTATGAAATGTTATATAATCAATGTAATTATGTTCAATATATTTAAATATTCATTTAAAGTTATTATTTCATGGGGATTAATATTCAAAAGTTACCAGGACTGTAAGGGATTTATGTTTCAATCCCATTTTAATCAAGATGGTTTATGGTTGAATTTACATTGATTAAATTATATTATACTTATCTAATAATACAATTTAATTTATTTTTTTGTCTAGTTATTTTGGGAATTTTTATGTTTTAGTACCATTTACCTCTATTTGGTACTCAAAATGGTTTAGATTTTTTTTAAGAAAATATGACCTTATTTTTTCTCTTTCGATCTGAATTTTTTTCTTCCATATCCATGTTTTATAAAATGTTTTGAATAATATTTTGGAATAGAATTTAATTTTTTTAAGTTTATTTTTCCCCAATTTTGTTTTTTTAAAAAAATTTATTGATAACAATCTTATTATTTTCTAAATGAGTTATTTTTTATTGATGGTGTGAAAAAAATCTTTGCTTTAACAATTATAACATGAATTTAATTTCCCATTATTATTACCGCTCAATATTTTAAGGCTTCATTTTAAAATTTACAAATTTATTTTCAAACAAATTTTTTTCCTTAATATCTTAGAAATATTAGTATTTTAAATAAGTGATCTAAAAATGAAATGTTTATTTTCCCCAAGAAATATTACAATGACATTTTAAAGGATTTTTTCATCTATGATAACATCCTTTGATGTTAATTATGATTTATTGGGGATATATTCCAATGATATAATCCTTATTCTTTCTCTAGATGATTTATTATTATAATTAATAAATATTTATAAAAATCTTTTGTTTTCCATAAGTTATGTTATGATGAAATTATGAAATTTTTATGAAACTCATTTCATTTCCATGTGTTATTATATAATGATACAAAGATATGAAGAATGTTTTATGATATTATGGATCACATACTATTGGTTTTCATGTTGTGATGGGTGGGAAAAAATTTTATATCCCTCTAATTCATTGGGTAAAGATGGATATATCATGAGATAATAAGGAATGGTATTGGGAGTGAAACGAGTTTAGTAAGGGACTATGTCCACTAGGATAGTATTGGGAGTGAACCTTGACTAAGGATTTAATAGAATGGGGAGTGAAACTAATCCATTATGATACTCTTGGTAGTTATCCTTGACCAATGAAATGATTTTTTGATGATTATTTATTTTATAAAAACTTATTTATTATGATTATGATATATTCTCATGGATAATGATTTATTATCGATGATTCTATACTCTTATATCTTATGTATTTTGATTAAAAAAACCTTATTCCATGATACTTGATTAAAGATAACTGACTGATTGGGTAATACTGTTGTAAGCTATGACCATGTTATCACATCCTTATGATAATATAATGTTTTCATATGATCATCAATTGATATATCCTATGTTTACCCTTACCAAGCATTTGGTATCACCTTTATTATGTTTCCTGATCACTTGGATATGAAGAAAGGTTTTATGTATGATATGTATAAGAAGGGTTCATGTTTTTAATAACTTAGTCTGAGATGATGACAATCTTTTATGTACCAGTTATGTATCCAAGTTTCTAAATATAATAAACCTTTATAGTCCTGGAATGGATCATAATGTTATTTATCTTATAATATGTAATATTTATATCCAAAAAGTATTTGTTTCTATATCAACTCAGGAAACTTTTGGTTTATCCCATATCACTATGATATATCATAGGTTTCTATAGGTTCTATCATCTCATTTATCATAATGGTTCATGAAGAAAATGTAAATTATCCCAAGTATATCCCCAAGTAGTTTTTATATAGGTTTATAGTCTTAGGTACACTCATCATACACTAGTGACAATCGAGTTAATACCAAATCCTCCCCTTTCAGAGTTTTTAACCCCAGGTGCTTTTTGTGCCACACCCATATCCACTTTTTGGTATATATACAGGGGTTTATTTTAGAGTAAAAATACACAATATTTAATCTACCAAATATTCATGATATTTCTCTACACCTATAATTATCCTTAGAATATATCATAGGTTTATGCTCTCAAATATATGTTTTCTTAAATCTAGTTCCTAAGGGTCCTACTAAACGTTCTTTGATACAAAATATAACAAAATTAATCTAGTTATATAAATCTAATTTTTGTATTACTATATTATCATAGAATATAATATATATCATCCTTAAGTATTAAATAGTTTAGTAGCCTTGGGATACTAGATACATACATGATTCTCACAATATATTTGAAAATATGAAATCCAACTTAAAATTATTATGATAAAATTATTATTTCTTCTAGTATATCCCTCAAATAATTAATAAATACATTCTTGGCATCCTAAATAAAGGAAAATATAATAAAGGGTGAGCTCATTTTCTTAATATGTTAAAGTATACTACTGAATCTATCATAGAATAAATGATGCACGAACAATATGACATAGATAAACAAGAAAAAAATATGCCATATAACTAATATCATACAATGGGAATATATAAATGGAAATATTGGAAAATAAATAATTATATGAATAACAATAAATCATTCAATAATGATGAGATACATAATGTTATAAATCATAATTATACCTTCAAGTCCTAATTCCAGGACATCATAAAAATGTCATAATGACCTCTTTCCAGGACATTATAAATAATTGGGTGGACATACACCAAATAACTAGGCTAGTTTGTCCAATGAGACCTACCAATTCATCAGAAGGATATGTAATTATATCCCCACACATAATTTAAAAATTCTAATTAATTCATCATGTAAATAAAAAATACAACTTAATAAATATTTCTTTAATAATAAACAAATATCCGTATAGGAAGGACTAGCATATGAAATGTTAATAATTTTCCCAATAAAAATGATAATAATCCACATATATAAATATGATGGATTTTATTAATATATTATATCCCCAATAAACCATAATATTAATCAAAGAATGTTGATATAGATGAAAATTATTTTAAAATATCATCAAGAAATTTCTTGAGGGAAATACCCTTTTCATTTTGAAACCATTTATTTAAAATATAATTATTTCTAAAATATTAGGGATTTTTTATTTGAAATGGAACATGGAAAATTTAAAAGTATGTTACATGGAAATTAATATCTATGATTTTGGGGAAATCTGTTCATGCGGTAAGCGTTAAAACAAAGATTCCCTTTACAATTACAGTAAAAGTGCCTCATTCAGAAAATGAAAATTATATCACTTTTAATGATTTTTATAGAAATTAAAACAAGGTTAAAAATAAATTTAATATATAATTTTATAATAGTAAAAACAACTTTGATTTTTTAAAAAATATTTGTATATAAGAAAAGATTCCCTACCGAATAAAAAACAATGTCAGTTTTCCATAAAAACATTTTTTCATACTTTTAAATACTTTGAGAGAATAAAATGAAATTAAAAATTATAATTTTTTGAAATAACCATAGTATAATAAAATATATAAGGGTTTTCATAGAAATATTATATAATACTATAATTTAAACTTAAACATAAACAATCTTATAGAAGTATGAGATTGTGAAATAAACCCTTACCACTTTTGGTAATTTTTAAATCAATACACCCTTGAAAGAAATAACTTCAAATAAAATTTAAAATAACATTAATATAAATATATTTATGATATAAAATATAAAAGTTTTATTATAAAGAGCACAAAAAGAAAAAATTGGGGAATATAACATTTGTCTCATAGACACAGAAGTGAGATGAGAAACTATTTCAAAGATCGTAACATTGAAGTGAGAATTAATTAGTCAAGTTTTTTTTATAAAAAATATAAATACACATAAAAAAGTGGTAATAAAATATAAGATAATTTGAGGTCATTTCACACATAATATTGGAATATCATAGACAAATATAAAGTAATATAACCTAATGAAAATAAATTAATTTAAGAAACCCTTTACCTCGAGTTCGACTCACCACATACATACTTTATCTCTTGTATAATAAACTTATATTAATTTTATAATTTTTGAAAAAAAATTCTCTATTGTACTACCACATTATTATCCCTTTTACTTTATTTATTAGAATACTTTATATATTAATTAAATTATTTAATTTCTTGTTATTTGTTTTGATGACGTGCAGTTCATAATCACATACCAACTTCGATAGGTTTTTCTTGGTCAGAGGGATCATGGTTCCATAATATAAAAAATGTTTAACATGACATAATTATCATTTTAATACATTACATAAAATTCATAACCATCCATTAAAGGAATATATAAAAAATTAACCACATAACATCGTGGCGGAGACAGTCTATATATATACATGAACGATGGTATCATTTTATTAATAGATGAATGGATAACAAGGAAAGTAATATATTATCTTTAAAAACTAATAATTAATAAGTTAATATAATATATAATCATTAAATTCATTATAATATCTATCCTTGTGAGGATGTCATTAAAAAAACACATTTCTTTGTGGAGGTGGTAATCCAAATGTACACATAAATGATGTTTTCATTCCCCATAAGATGAAAAGAGAGATAAAAAGGGATGTACCATAATTATAATAAAATTTAAATATTGGTGATATATTTATTTTATTATATCATCATGTTTTAGAAATATTTTATGGTTTTAGAATAAGAAATAAAATGAAAACACTCAATTAATAGTTATACCTCTTATTTAGAAAACCACATTTGGATTACAGCTTAATCCTTGATGGATGGTGTTTTCATGAGACCATAGCCTATATGTTATTGAGAGGATGGTTAAGAAGGTATTTTTGTAGGTATTATATTACATAGAGTGCTCAAATGGTGTTATGAAGATAAGAGAGACGTTTCTCTTTTATAAGTGAGGAACATATACACTTTGAGTTACTTAAAATATTTAAATATACATAATGTATTTCTCAAGTAAAATGATTCCAAATGTAAAAAAATTATAAAAACAGGATAAGGTCAAAATATCACTATCCAATAAAATTTAGCTAGGTTTTGGGGTAATTTTAAACATTATATTTTAGTTTAACCCCTTTGTTAACCATTTTTAACTTTAACTATGGTAACACATTATTTTAGCCATTGGGGGTCATAAAATTTACTTCCAAGGTGACAAGTGGATCATAAATGGGCCTTGGATGAAATTTTAGACAAATTAATTGTCACGACCCGTCCCTCGGGGCTCGTGTCGTGACTACCCCAAGCCTACCTTCTATAGGCCACGGGCTGGCGACTAGCACCAAAGGTGTAATTTTCTAAAACTGAAAATGCATTGCCTTTATAACCTATACACACACACAATAGAGCACAAAGCAGGATACAAAACTCTAGGTAAAAATATATAATAAAAGAGTGTTGTAAGTAAAAAGGGCTGGAAATACATGACCAACTGTGAAGTACAAGAAACTAAAAGTAAAAATGAAGAAAAGAAAAACTGCCACTGGGTTTTCCTTCAAGGTTCCTACCTGAAGGGTAAGTATGGATCACCTCCTCAGCACTATAGGTCCGTCCATCTCCTCCATGTTCCATCACACCGTATGGTCCACCTCCGGGTACCGTCCAGTCCTGGTACTCTCATCCTCGATCAGCGTTTTCCGTCATCTGCATCCAACACAACAAGGTGCAGGCATAACCCGTGTTGGGGTGAGTATAACGATACTCAGTAGGGACCCCGAGACCCTCAAGGTCTCACCAAATCCAGCAAGGATAAACCAAAAAGTATGAAATCAACTGATAACCTTACATAGGTATATTCTCATACATATACCTAATTTATCATGGGATCCATCTGAATCATGAGGAAAACATAGAAAAACTGACTCAGCTCAACCAGGATTTTATTCACATTATCGAAACCATGACTGCTACTGAACTCCTCCTCTATCGAGTACAGTAGGCCTTCCACGACACCAAGCATGCTTCCCATTAACATTGGACTACTGAGGTAATCCTCCTGTCGAGTATCATGGGTCTGCTGGGTCACATAGAGGCACTCCCCATCGTGGGTCTGCCGCCACACCCAGGAACTCCCCCTCATAGCTTGCTGAGGTACTCCTCCTGTTGAGTACTATGGGTCTGCCACATCACTAAGAGCTCTCCTTTACCATGGGTTTGCCGCTACAACCAGGTGCTCCCCACTGGGCTAGTAGAGTCACTTCGAGTCAAACGGTCAACAGTCGTCAGGTCTCAGCCCGCTACTAGGTCTTCGTACTCCGCTCGCTTGCCACCGGAAGGATCTGCTCCATGAGCTACTGGTCAATACTCCAACTTCATGAAGTCCTTCAAATAAGTATCTCATAGGTCCGCCATGTCATAGGGGTATCAACTCAATAGACGAGACGTCAATCAGACGCCCTATCTGTGAGTTATTATACTTTTAGTTCCGGGGGCCTGGTTGGATTCGCTCATGATCCAACCTGACCGTATCTCAACTATTCCCCAAACTCCAGTGGGGTGAGCTCAAAGGGACCGTCATGCTCTAAGGTTACCAACACCGCATACGTTTCGTCAAACGGACATCCGGTGCCAGAGATATGGCCAAAAGAATATAAAGGGTTGCAGTGGGCTCGGGTCCAGTCCGACCCAGCCCAGCCCAGTCTGGGCCGACCCGGCCCATTGGGTTCGGCCCATCGGGTCGCGAGGGGCCACAGAGGGCCACGAGGGTGCGGTCCGGCCATGAGTCGGCGTGAGGGAGGTTCATCTTGGAGGGCACCGCGTGGGCTGCTCGACCCGGAGGGTGCTGTGTGGGCGGCTCGGCCCGGAGGGAGCCGCGTGGGGATGGTTTGGCCGCGGCACCGCGAGGGAATGGGTAGCCAGGAGCCGGTTCAACTGGGAGGCCAGGGCAGCTCGGGAGGGTTTCGCGGGGTCGGTTTGGTAGGGAGGGCACAGGCGGCCGGGAGCTGGTTTGGCCAGGAGGCCGGGGTGGTCGGGGCCGGTTCATCTGGCAAACGGCGTGGGTAGAGCGGCTTAGCTTAGCCCGGGGTGCCGTGAGGGGGCGCGACCGGGGCGCCACGAGGGCGCACAACCAGTTCGGTCGACGGTGGTGCGGAATTCTGTGGGGGCGGCGTGGGTCGCGGAGGCCACGGGTGGCACAGTTGTTGCCTTCGTCGCCTTCATCGCCATTATCACCTTCCATTGTTTCGAAGAACATTACAAAAGAGAATGACGGTGGGGCCGAGCCATTTTGGTTTGGTCTGCACCCTCCGCGTTTAGGGTGGTAGCATTTTGCTCACAATAACTGAGCACAACAAACCCTCCCGCAATGATCGATACCAAAACCCACAACAAGAAAACATATACGAATCAACTAGTTAGAAGTTGATCCACATTCTTTTTTTAAGGAAAGAATCATGGGAATATAATATCATTCACAAAAATCCCGTACCTTGTTCGTTGTTCGTCGACGTTGGTGTGAGAAGGTGGACGTCGATTCGTTGTATATGAACACGTCCTACGTTGAAGGAGGTTCTAAGGAAGAAAGTCGAAGTCGAGGTCGTTCTTTATCTGTGGAGTGTTCTTTGTCGGTAGATGAAGTTCTTTGTTGGAGAACTTTATTTCTTCCAAGCTCTCTCCACTCTCAATTCCACCCACTTGCCAAGTGAGCCCCAAAATAATAGATTAAGCAAACTATTTTTTTGTTGGAAAAAAATTCAAAAAGGATAATTAATCACTTGGTTGGCACATTAAATGGCATGTGCATTGGCACAATAATGGTGAGGGACGTCAATAGGCTCTCCCTCATTTATAAGGGAGTTGAGGGGTTTTCCTCTCCCACCATTATTAGAGGGGTCCGGTGGTCCCCACTCCCAAATTCAAATTGGGAGGTTTTGAATTCTCGGGTGGTCCCCACCACCATAACCTCTCATGGTAGGTTAAGGTGTGGTGTTCCCTACCACCATATTCTACATGGGTAGTTACAACAGATAAAATAAAATAAAACATGTGTTTATTTTATTTTATTATTTCCACGAAAAACCCAAAAACTAACTTTTACCCTCGACTAACTGCCGTCGAGGTGAGAGTCTCCTTAAGAGAATACCAGTGTTGCGAGTTCAAGGGTATCCTCAGATTTCAATTCCAAGCACCGGTTCAAAAGTTATAGAAACCCACTCGAACTTTCACTAAACGTACCCGAACAAAACTTCAAAAACTGATTCTGGGCACACTGGGCCTCAGAATCACACGCCGTCAATTTTCGCGGACTCATAAAATTCCCATTTAATTAAAAAAAATTACATGTAAATTCTGGGTCATTACATTCTCCCCAACTTAGGGATTAAGTCCCTGTAATATATAATTCAAACTAAGGGACAAGTGAGGGAATTGAGCACGCATCTGAGCCTCCCGCTCCCATGTTCTCTCCTGGAGGTTCTCGTGCTTCCAAAAAACACCCACCAGAGGTATCAACCATCCACAAAGGACCCACTCCTGTCGATCCACAATCTCTAATGGAACCTCCGTAAAATTCGCCCCATCATCGACGTCCAGCTCACCATGGTCGATTATGTGAGATGAGACATGCACGTATCTCCTCAGTTGAGATATGTGGAAGACTTCATGCACCCGGTGCAACTGAGGTAGAAGAGCTAAGAAGTATGCCACCTCACCAACTCTGCTAAGGACCTGAAAAGTTCTGATGAATCTCAAAGATATCTTTCCACCTCAGCCAAATCTTAATAGACCTCATCTGGGTGAGACCCATAGAAAGACATGGTCACCATCCTCGAACACTAGAGGTCTCCATCTCTTATTGGCATACAACTTCTGTCTGCTCTGTGCAGTCTTCATCTACTCCTGAATGATCTGCACATTCTCTGTGGTAGCCCGTACCATCTCTGGTCCCACTAGTGCTGACTCCCCTGGGTCAGTCCAGCACAATGGTGATCTACAAGGTCGCCCGTATAATGCCGTAAAAGGTTCCATTCCAACGGTGGAGTGATAACTATTGTTGTATTCAAACTCCACCAAAGGTAAGTGGTCATCCCAACTGCGACTGAAGTCAAGGACACAAGCATGTAGCATGTCCTCGAGGGTTTGAATGGTTTGCTCAGTCTGGCCATCTGTCTGAGGATGGAAGGAGATGCTCAAACGAAGCTGCATTCCGAAAGCCTCCTGCAACCCCTTCCATAGATGGGAAGTAATATGTGTATCATGATTGGAGACAATCGTCATGGGTACTCCATGTAGCCGCACAATCTCCTTCACATAGAGGTGTCCCAAGCTCTCTACTGAACCCCGCTCTCTGATCGGTAGGAAGTGGGGCGACTTGGTGAGTCGGCCAACGATCACCCAAATCGAGTCATGTCCCTAGGATGTACATGGAAGACCCATCACAAAGTCCATGGATATCCCATCCCACTTCCTCTTTGGGACCTCTAAAGGCTGAAAAAAGCCTGCTGGTACCTGATGCTCTGTCTTCACTTGATGACAAGTGAGGCACCGAGAGATAAACTCTGCTACTGTCTTCTTTATTCCCAGCCACCAGTGCTATAATCGGAGATCCTGGTACATCTTTGACACTCCTGGATGTACCTCTAGAGGGGATTTGTGGAACTCCCTCAACACTTCTTCCTGAAGTGACACTGATATAATAGTTCTTCCTCTAAAGAGGATGACATGCTCCCCACCTCCAGAAAATCCATCAGGTGCCTGCCCTTTGGATATCTAAGCACGACGCATCTCACAGTTAGCACCTCCACGCTGCACCTCCTTGACTTTCTGATGAAGTGGGGAGTGACAGTAAGGGACTAAAGAAAATATACTCCATATTTATCCACAAAGTATATCTTCAAAGCGGTCAGCTGCTCCATCGCCTCACCTAGCAGATGTATACCAGATCTCATGTTGAGTGCATCTACAAAAACTTTTCCCATCCTAGGATTATAGACTATCTCAAAGTCAATGTCCTGGAGGAATTCAAACCAACATCGTTGTCTCATGTTCAGGTCCTTCTGAGAGAAGATATACCTGATACTCTTGTGATCAGAGTACATGGTAAAACGCTCATCTATCAGATAGTGTCACAACATCTTCAAGGCTAAGACCACTGATGCTAACTACAAGTCATGGGTAGCTTAGATCTACCCATTTTGTCTCAGCTATTGAGAACCATATGAGATCACTACTCACTACTTCATCAGGAAACATCTGAGTCCAGTCCCTGATGCGTCACAGTAGACTACGTACCATACACCTTCCTCTGGAAGCCTCAAGATGGGGGCACTAGTTATCCTCTACCTTATCTCTTGAAAGCTCTACTAGAATTTCTCCGACCAAAAGAAGGGTTTCCCCTTCTTCGTCAAGGATAACAGTGGTGCTACAACTTTAGAGAAATCTGGCACAAACCTTCAGTAATAACCAGCCAAACCCATGAAACTTCGTACCTCCGTCACACTCTTGGGTGGATCCCAAGAAAGTATCGCCTCAATATTCACTAGATCCATTGAAACTCCAGCCTCTGAGATGAAATGTCCTAGAAAGTGAACCTCTCGGATCCAGAACTGGTACTTTGAGAGCTTAGCATAAAGCTGGTGCTCTTAGAGTGTGTCCAGTACTACCTGCAAATGATATGCATGCTCCTCCTCAGTAGTCATGTAGATTAGAATGTTATAGATGAAGACTATGACAAAGTGATCAAGGTATGGATGAAGGATCATATTCATGAGTCCCATGAACACTTCTGGAGTCTTGGTTACACCAAATGACATAACCAAGAACTTGTAGTAGCTGTACTAACATCTGAAGGCTGTCTTCTGCACATCCTCATCTCGAACTCTGAGCTGGTGATAACCTGATCTGAGGTCTATCTTCGAGAACCATCGTGCTCCCTTAAACTGATCACAGAGGTTGTCAATCCTTGGGAGTGGGTACTTGTTCTTCACGGTCACCTGGCTCAGGAACTGATATCCAACACAAAGCTTCAAGCTCCCATTCACTTTCTTGGTGAATAGAATCGGGGCTGCCCAGGGAGAAACAATGGGCTAGATGAATCCCTTCCCCCACAAGTCCTTTATCTATACCCACATCTTTTGAAGCTCCGCAGGAGCCATCCAATATGTCGGTGTAGATATCAGTGTCATCCCAGGGTACAAGTAAATGTAAAAGTTTACCTCTTTATGAGGGGGTAGACCTGGAACATCATTAGGGAAGATATCCGGATACTGGTCCATCACAATAGGATAGCTCAGACTCTCTATATCAACTAGTCTGAGGGTAAGGATAGCCAAATGATGAGTGATCAGCTGCACTCTCCTCCGAGTAAGTCCTTCCTGTGCTGCAAAGGCTCCCTTCTCTTTGGTGAAGGTTAAACTGTTCCCATCCATGCAGACACACTGCACTTTGCGCCTAATATAGTCGATCTGAGCATGGTATGTAGATAACTAGTCCATACCAAGATGACGTTGTAAGGCCTCGATGCCGCTACTAAGAGATCCCAGCCGAAGATCTCACCTCCTAGAGTAAGCTCTCACTTCCATCACCAATGTGTAATCATAAAATCTGCTCCTATAGGAGTTTCTAGTAGTAAGGATTGAGCCAACGGATCCATCAGAATCACTAATCTCTGAATGAGGGCAATGACAATGAAAGAGTGACTGACACCTGTGTCTATAAGTTCTGCATCTATGGTGGAGTAGACACATATCGTACCTCAAATCATCTCCAGAGTGCCATGATCGTATGCCTCAGCTACCTGCAGCTGAGCTCTCCCCTGTCCACCTTCTCCCTGTGGTCAGGGTGGATCTCCTAGTGGTGGTGGCGGTAACACCTCAAAATGTCACCCACCACCAGCTGCACGACCAGCTCCTCTACCACGTTCTTCGGCTCCCTGTGGACTGCCTCGATCAAATCTCTATCTCTCCCTGGGCAGTCCTTCGACCATCTTCTGATCATCCGAATGGCGGGTCAGACAGTCATGAGCCATGTGACCCTTCCCGCTGCATGCATAACATTGCCTACTCTTGGAATGTCGGTCTTTGCTTTGAGTGCCCTAAACAAATGATTCTGATTCATGCAGTTGTCCACCAGTAGGTCTGGTCCTCTTAGACCTTTGTGAAATCTGTCTGCTTCCAGCTACAAAAGACTCTACTACAAGTCGACTGGTGGTGGATCTCACTACTATAGACTACTCAGCATAGAAACTCTCCGCTAGGAGGGCTCTCTCTAACACCCCCGCATGCGTCGGGATGCTGAGTGAGATCACTGAAGCCCCGATCTCCTACCTAAGTCCCTACTCGAAGGTCCGGGCCCTAAAGAATGGGTCCCCAAACATATTGGTGGAGTAGTGTGAGAGGTGTGTGAACCTCGTTGAGTACTGAGCTACAGTCATGATGCCCTGCTGCAGATGAAGTTGCTCCTAAATTCACACTGCGCGAAGAGTAGCTGGAACAAAATATACCTGAAAGAAGCACTCAAAGTCTGCCCAGAGAAGTGTAACATCATCATGAACCTGGAGCATGAAGCTCAACCATCTTCTCGCTATTGCTTGTAGAAGGCTTGAAGCAAGAATCACCATAGGGTTAGCTGGTGTTCCTACCAGTTAGAAAAATCTCACCACAACCTCCATCCAATCCTCAGCTGCTTGCGGGTCCGTCTCTCCACTGAACCTGGTTTCCCTATAGTACTAACACTCGTGAAACATGCTCAAGTGGCATGCACCATCTACTGCTAGGGATGGTGGAATCGGTGGCCTAACAGGGAGTTGTACTGCTGGTGCCTCTACTGGAAAAGGGCTCTGCACCAAAGCCTCGTCGCTCGGTGGGCTATCAGTGCGTATGAATCTTGGAACTCTAGATGTCTGTCTACGTAGAGACATCTTGAAAAGAAACAGGTGCACTATGGTTAAAAATGTATACCTGGTGAGCTGACCTGGTGAGCAGACTTAAAGTAAACTTTTGAAAACACACACGTAATCAGTGTTTTCGTGCACTGAGTCAGAAATTAGAAGTCAGGGTCTTGGTGTATGGATACATTGGCCTCCACACCAACACTGGACTCCCTGAACTCAAAACCACACCCACTACACTTACCACTATTTCTTCCTAGAAAAGATTAGTGTCCTAAGTTCTGTAGTAGAACTGACACCTCTGATACCAATTTGTCATGACCCATCCCCCGGGGCCCATACCGTGACTACCCCAAGCCCGCCTTCTATAGGCCAGGGGATGGCGACTAGCACCAAAGGCGTAATTCCCTAAAACTGGGAAGACATTTCTTTTATAACCTGTATACACACACAACATAGCACAAAGATGGAGACAAAACACTAGGTAAAACTATATAAAAAAGTGTGTTAGAAGTAAAAAGGGATAGAAAAACAAGCCAAACTGTAAAGTACAAGAAAGTGAAAGTACAAATGAAGAAAAGAAAAACTATCGTTGGGTCGTCCTTTGAAGTTCCTACATGAAGGGTAGTTATAGATCGCCTCCTCAGCACTCTAGGTCTGTCCTTATCCTCTGTGTACAGTCACCCTGTATGGTCCACCTCCGGGTACCGTCCAGTCCTGGTACTCTCAACCTCAATCAGTGGTGTCCATCATCTACATCCAACACAACATGGTGCAGGCATAGTCCATGCAAGGGTGAGTATAACGATACTTAGTAGGGACCCCGAGACCATCAAGGTCTCACAAAATACAGAAAAGATAAACCACAAAGTATGAAATCAACAGATAACCATACTTAGGTATATTCCCATACATATACCTAAGTTATCAAGTGATCCATCTCAATCATGAGGAGAACACAAAAAAACTGACTCAGCTCAACCAGGATTTTATTCACATTATCAAAACCTCGGCTATTGGAGAACTCCTCCTCTATCGAGTACAATGGGTTTTCCATGACACCAAGTGTACTTCCCACTAACCTTGGACTGCTGAGGTACTGCTCTTGTCGAGTACCATGGGTCTGCTGTGTCACACAGAGGCACTCCCCACCGCGGGTTTTCCGCCACACCAAGGCGCTCCCCTTGTAGCCTACTGAGGTAATCCTCCTGTCGAGTACCATGGGTTTGCCATGTCACCATGCGCGCTCCTCCACCATTGGTCTTCCTCCACTACCAGGCGCTCCCCACTGGGCTAGTAGAGTCACTTCGAGTCAAACAGTCAGTAGTTGTTAGGTCTCAGCCAGCTACTAGGTCTCCGTACTCCGCTCGCTTGTCACCGGAAGGATCTGCTCTATGATCTATTGGTCAATAGTCCAATTTTCATGAAGTCCTGTGAAGAAGTATCTCAAAGGTCCACTATGTCATAGGGGTCTCAACGTAATAGACGAGACGTCAATTGGAATTCTGCTATGTGAGTTATTAAACTTTTAGTTTTGGGGGCCCGGTTGGATTCGTGCACGATCCAATTTGACCATATTTCCACTATACCCCAAACATCAGTGGGGTAAGATCAAAGGGATCGTCATGCTCCACGGTTACCAGCACCACTGACGGTTTGTCAAACGGACGTCTAGTGCCAAAGATATGGCCAAAAGAAAGTAAAGGGTCATAGTGGGCCTGGGTCCGGTCTGACCCGGTCGGACCGACCCGACCCGACCCAGTCTGGGGCGACCCAGCTTAGGTTGACCCGACCTGACCCATTGGGTTCGGCCCGTCTCGTTGGGCCCAGCCCAGCAGGTCATGAGGGGCCATGGAGGGCCACGAGGTGGCGGTCCGGCCATGAGTGCATGGACCAACCACGAGTTGGCATGAGGGTGGTTTGACCTAGAGGGTGTTGTGTCGGCGGCTCGGCCTGAAGGGCACCACGGGGGGCCAGTTCAGCCGGGGATACACGAGGGAATGGGCGGCTATGATCCGGTTCAACCGGGAGGCCGAGGTGGCTTAGGAGGGCGCCGTAAGGCTGGTTCTGCCGGGAGGGCACGGGCGGCCGGGAGGCTGGGGTGGTCAGGGCCGGTTTGGTTGGAGTATGGCACAAACAAGGAGGCTCAGCCCAACTCAAGGTGCCACGAGGGGGCGTGGCCAGTTCAATAGGGGAACCGTGAGGGTGGTTGGCCAGTTCAGACGACAGCAGCGTGGAACGCCACGGGGGCGGTGCAGGTCGCAGAGGCTGCGGGTGGTGCGGTCGTTGCCTTCATCGCCTTCGTCGCCTTCCTCCATTTTGAAGAACACTGCAACAAATAACACTGGAGGGGTCGGACCCTGTTAGTTTGGTCCACACCCTCCGCATTTAGGGTGGTAGCATTTGGCTCACAAGAACGAAGCACAACAAAATCTCCCGCAATGATCAATCCCAAAACCTATAAAAGGAAAACATATGCGAATCAACTAGTTAGATGTTGATCTTCGTTATTTGTTTTATAAGGAAAGAATCACAGGAATATAAAATCATTCACAAAAATCCCCTACCTTGTTCATTGTTTTTTGACATTGGCGTGAGAAGGTGGACATCGATTCATTGTAGAAGAACATATCCTACGTCAAAGGAGGTTCCAAGGATGAAAGTAGAAGTCGAGGTTGTTCTTTGTCTATGGAGCCTTCTTCATCGGGAGATGAAGTTCTTCGTTGGAGAACTTTATTTCTCCCAAGCCCTCTCCTCTCCTAATTCCTCCCAATTTCCAAGTGAGCACCAAAATAATAGATTGAGAAAACTATTATTTTGTTGGAAAAGAATTAAAAAAGGATAATTAATCACTTGTTTGGAACATTAAATGGCATGTGCGTTGGCACAATAAAGGTAGAGGAGTTCAAGAGGCTCTCCCTCATTTATGAGGGAGTTGATAGGTTTTCCTCTCCCACCATTATTAGGGGGGTTGGGTGATCCCTGCTCCCAAATTTAAACCGGGAGGTTTTGAATTCTCAGGTGGTCCCCACCATAAATAAACATGAAGAGGAGGTTTAGGTATCGGGTGGTCTCCACCACCATAACCTCTCATGGTAGTTAAAGGTGTGGTGGTCCCCACCTCCAACTTCCACAAGGTTAGTTACAATAGATAAAATAAAATAAAACATGTGTTTATTTTATTTTATTATTTCCATGAAAAACCCAAAAACAATATGTCACCCTCGACCAACTACCATCAAGGTGAGAGTCTCTTTAAGCGAATACTGATGCTGTGAATTCAACGGTGTCCTCAGATTTCAGTTCTGAGCACCGTTTCAAAAGTTACAAAAACCTTCTCGAACTTTCTCTGAACGTACCAGAACAAAACTTTAGAAACAGATTCTGGGCACACCGGGCCTCAGAATCACACGCCGTCAATTTTCGCGGCCTCGTAAAATTCCCATTTAATTAAAAAAAATTACACATAAATTATGGGTCTTTACATTACTATCCAAAATATCCTCTTTAAATATTTTTTTTATAAATCATTTAATTAAATATTATTTATCATAAAATATCATTAAATTTATTTTGGTACTATTTAGTTAATTTTACTTCAAAGACATCAAGAAAGGAATTTAATTAGAATATAAACATATTTAAAATTAATTATAATTTATAATTACTAGTTCAATTCATGACATACAACAATTCAACCAAAACATATTAATTTTATTGTTTTTATAATCATTTATCCTTTTTTTCTAATACTTTCACATTCATTGTATTAGTGTCGCGCAAGAGTTTAAGGTAATTATATCATCACTAAAAATTAAAAATAAATTATTATCTAAAAAATAATATTTTTATGTCCAATAAATTTTTTATTCACTCATATATTATTTTTATCCCTTTAAAAACATATAAGATAAATTAAAGTCAACAAAGTGACATTTTATATTTATCGTTTTCTTAAAATTATATAAATGTTACTACTAAATAAAAATGAAAAAAATGAAAAATATTATAATTTAGGATGGTTAGATTCTAACTAATCTCATCCAATGAGATAAATGAAAGTTATTGGTTGAATTTTAGGCCTTATACCATAGTTTTAACCATAATTAACATGTTTTACCCTTACGGTGTTGACAAATCATTACCATGTTACTATTCATAATGGAAAAAATAAATGGGACCGATTTAAAAAATTTGAACCTCCACATACCAAATAAATAACATATTTTTCAATATAATTTTTCTATAACTTATAGAAATCAATTCTAATATGAATGTTTAAAATTCAATGAAACTCATTTTTAGAAAAATGTGGTTTTAATCCCAAAAATTTACTTATAACAAAATTAAGTAAGTATAATGATGAATACCAAAAAATTAATTGGATTATTTAAATTTAAATTATTTTTTTTTGTGTTTGATAAATTTAAAAAATAATGAGGCATTAATAATTACTTAATTTAATGAAAAGAAATGACAGTTTTATAAAAATAAATATTTTTCACTATTTGTTGAAAAAATATTTTTTAAAAGAGTCACAAAAATTAACTCTAATATAATATTGACACATTTATTTTAAAAATCATATTCATTCCGCCAAATAATATTTTTAAAAATTGTATAATTTAGTTATAATATTTTCAAAAAAATACAATAAAATTAATTTTTAAAGAAAACATATTTTTGAAGAGTAAAATAAGTTTACTGAAAATTGAATGAATATTTATTATTAATTAATATACTAATTTTCAAAATATACATAATTTATACATAATTTTCAAAATGTGTTTATTTCTATTTATATCGCCAATTTAGTAACTAGGCTGTAATGGTCACATTTAAATAATAATATTTTTATAGTATATTGAAGTTTTATTAAGGCTTGGTGTTATGTGTTAAGCATTATATTGAGTATAGCATTCTTGTAAACTAAATTTTTAGGTTCTACACTTATGATACCGACCACTTCCTTTCTTGGGTTGGCTTATGAGTTTTCAATGATTAGTTATTTATGAAACACATTTATTTTCTACAAGTTATGATATGATGAACTTATAATTTTTTTATAATATTTTGGAATATATTTGTATGGGTCTCATCATGTAATGAGTGAAAATATAGTTATATATCACTCCAATTCATTGGGTAAATAATGACCTTTCATGTGATAATAAGGGCTAGAATGGGGAGTGAACCAAATTTAGTAAGGGACTCTGTCCTCTATGATAGTCTTGGGGGTGAACACTGACTAAGTAAATGATAGAATGTGGAGTGAACTCAATCCACTATAATAGCATTGGTAGTGAGACTTGACTAAGGAAATAATTTTATTGGATTATGTGTATTCCAAAAACTTATGTCTTACACTTATGATATATTATTATTTCTTATGATTGGTTGTTGATGATTTCACTCTCTTATGTCTTATGTATTTTGTTATGATAAAACCTTATGCCATGATTCATGATTAATGATATTTGACTGATTAAGTATGAATTTATTAAATTCTTATCATATTCTCATACACTTATTCTTATGATCAATTATGATCATTGATTGATATCTCTTATGTTTACCCTTTCTGATAATTTGATGTCACCCTTTCTTATGTTTCTATTTTCTCATGGATATGAAGAAAATTATTATGTAAGAAATGCCTAAAAAGGGTACTATGAAAGAATAAACATGTAGGAGATGTCCATGATCTTTTATAAAATAAGTTGATTATATATATGGTATTTAAATAAACTAAACCTTTATGCTCCTAAGGTGTATATATTTTTGAAATGTATTGAATATTCATCTAAAATGACGTAATATTTATGTACGTGATGCTTGAGTTTCCTCATTTTGGGTTTCCAATGATTTCCTAGATATCCATGATAGAGGTGATATGAATTACAACTATTCCACCTTCTTCACTCTCTTTTCTTGAAATAGTATGGCCTATGTTGGATTAAGGTTATATGGATATGATGTGGGTGGATGATGGGGGAATACATTAAAGGAGTAGGGTACAAGGTTGATGTAACTTATGATTATATACACTAATGTGAGTTGGTGTGTGGATTTGGTTATGGTATATGGTATATAACTATAGATATGTTATTTTGGTTGTGATGTGGTTATGTGGTTTGTGGTTACATAGATATGGAGGATATGGTATCACCAAGTAATACACTATTGGGGTGAGGGGGTGACTAGTTCAATGGGGAAGTGGATGTAGTGTACTTTTTGTATAACTTTTCATGATTAATATATTACCTTAGTAGTTTTTGGTTTTGGGTGAGTGATCCGTAATGAGGATTAATGATTGTTGATATGGTATATGTAATGAATTGTTTTTTCCAGTTTATTCCCTAAATCACTAGTATACTACTTCTACATTTTCATGAAATTTTTTAGGTGGATCCTTATTAGTATACTTTTATGATCACCCATATATTCTAAATCTATTTTTCAAAATTTTATGACAAATTTTGTGATTTCTCTAGGAATTACTAGCTCATGGCATAAAGTATGTTAGTTTTTGAGGAGATATTAGTATGGGAGTTTCATTTTTTTGGTTATGTATTTGGAGATTTTTTTATTTATAAAACTACATGTATTGTGATATCAGTTCTAGTTTATATTATGTTGATTTGATTGGTAGATTCATCTATTAGTCATGGGATTATGAGGGAAATTACTCTAATTTTTTTTACTTTATACCATCAGTGTTAATTGCCAACCCATGAACTATTGGATGTGGACTTTAGGACTCGTAGTTCGATTCCACACTAGTCTAAGAGGGGTTATCGTAGGGACATTACATAATGTAAATTGATTATTTAAACTAGAATACATGCATTTATATATTTAAATACTGGGTATAATAATTGTTTTAGTTTTATTATACTATGGATTTGGAATATTTATGAGTTATTATCTTGAATTTAGAATTTATTTAAAATCTATACATATTTATAGTTATAATTATGATGGGATTGAGTTTACTCTTGAGTATTTAGTGATTATTAGTGGGACTTTGGGGTTGACTACGCATTTTATTGGGGGATTATTCCCAATTTTAAAAAGTGTGGGTTTAAGATATATTGTATATTGTTTACTATTATAGGTATTTTAGTTTCATATGATTCTAAGATTTTATATGAAATAGTTTTATGTAACTAATGAATATGAAATTAATTTAGATATGCGTAAATACAACTAACTTTTAAATCAGGTTAGTAACACAAGCTATGGGTTGTGTAAAGTTTTACTCATCAATATGGGTTAAACAAATTTATTTAGTGTAAGGAATAAGGATTCAGAACTAAATCAATAAAAACATTCATTCATGCTAATAGAATATAATAGATAACATGTATAGATTATAAAAATTCATTTTAACATATAAAGTGTCAGATTACTTCCAAATAGAGCACTTAATAGGACCCCGATCATCCAAATGGGTAATCCATTAGAGTGTTAGGTGACCGTGGATTAGATTAAATAAGGAAAATTGGTTATGAGTAACCCTAATAAGATTAGGTGACCATATTTGGATTTAAATCTAGGTCACACTTATCTTGGAGACCCTAATAGGATTAGGATACCAAAGGAATACAATTGATTTTATCCATGTGATAGATTAAGAAAAGATTTTTTCCATTTGAATATCAAAGAAACATATATGATACAATTGACATGACGGTCTTTCTAAATAATTAATTAAAGGAGAAATTCTAAAGAGACCCAAAACATAGTGAAACATGGATCTTGGTACAATATATGATTTAATTTTAAATTATCATTATTTTTTTCGATTAAATTTAATAAAATTCATTATTAAATAAATTTATAACATGATACTTGTTTGGTGAAAACTTCTGTTGTATATGAAATTGTATGTTAATCATTAAAATTTACTTAAAAAACTATTTTATAGAAGTAAAAGACTAATAGAAGAAAATTTTTATACCAATAAATGAATTTAGGTTTTTAATAAAAATAAGGAATATTCCATTTTTAGAGAAACACCACCATATAGATTAAATAACTAGTGAAGCGAACCTCGAAGTGGATCTAGTTTATTTTCAGTTGCGTAGAAGGATTCATCTATGAATTTAAGAGAACTAGAAAAAAAGGCCTAAGTAGATTTATTTCTTTCTCATTAAATTAATATGATAGAGTATGTTAATGAAAAAGAGAGACTAGTTGTTTTTATTAACGATTGATTTGGTTATGGAATTAATTCTTTAATTGTTTAAAAAAAGGTTACAAAAATATGAATGAGTTTGATAAATGTTTAATAAATTTCATTTTTTAATGTTTATGAAAATATGAATTAGTTATATAAATATTTACTCATGTTTTTCAAAGTGTTTCGGATAATTGTGTATGACATGGGATTTCCCAGATCCTGTGATGTATTGGTAGTGTAAGAGGGAAAAAATTGAAATTGAAAGAAGGAAAAACTATTTTATAAATTCAAGTTATGTGTATTCTAATAGCCATTAAAGGTAATTTATTCCTAAGGGGAGAGTTATAAAGGAGGTATAGTTCTTTCATTATGTCCATCCCAGTTACTGGAGGAGGAATTTACTAGAATACCTTAAATATATAAGGAACACCATGAAGAGTCCACATTAGGTATTAATGTAATAGAAATCAATTCCTAAATTTTAAACTGTCTATGATACCAAATATATATTAAATTGTTTTTTTTGAATATATCTAAAAGTTCAAAATTGATAAATAATTTATTCTTATAGATTATAGTTATCATTCAAGTGATTTAGATAAGGGTTTCTACATTAATAATTTTGATATAATGAATTATTTTAAAAGATCTAGTGGATCTTAATGATGATTGTGTATTTTTTTATTTTAACTTCCTCTTATATGATATGAGGAGTTATTGTAAACAATTCTTTCAAAAATTAATGACATGATAGTCCTGATACACATGTTTATTATTTAATCAAGTCTTATAACTTTGTTTGAGGAGAAGATAAGGATAAACAATATTTTAACCAAGATACAAGTGTTTATCCACGTTATTTGTTAAAATATGAAGGAAAGAGTTTTCACCAACTAATAGTTGTCTGTTTTAAATAATTTTGTTTTATTTTAATATTTTTCTTTTAAAATCATAGAATATGATATGATATATGTATTTTAATAGTTTATTTGTTAAAAATTACCACTAATGGAAATAAATTTTATTTCTAAACACTAAAAAAATAGGTTTCTTATCCTGTTATTTTAGAGAAAATAGAGTTTCTAAGGCTCTTGATTGAGTAATTTTGGACTTATAGGATTTGAAATTTTAAAAAATAAAATATTATACCACTCAAATTCAAGATTCATTTTATATTGAATAAGTGTTTAAGGTATGTTGATAAAGAAACATAATGTAAAGACTTATATTTTCTTATAAAAATGATTTCAAAGATAATTTTAATTTAAAAGGTTCTAAGTTGATGATGATGAATATATAAAGATATCTAAGTACAAAATAGAAGTTTTTAACAATAAAACATTAGATGTTGTGATGTAAAGAAGTTTTAATGCTTATTAATAGGGTTGAACATCAGGAATATGATTCACAGTATCACATTTTTTTAGAGAGACTTGATTCATATATGCTACTTACTAAATGTTTTAAGTGAGTGTTTTTGTTAGATAGACATGTAGAGATGTCGTAGGAACTACACAGAGATGTAATGATTTTAATAAAACCCTAAAATCACATCATATTTATTGAATCTATGGTGGTTTATCATATAATATATGATTATATGGTTGATTATGTATGGTTTTATTAGTATTATTAAAGGATATTAAGAATATTAAATGTATCATGTATGCTAAGGAAATATGCACTTTATCATTATTTCATGTTGGCTACATATAATCATGAAGTGAAATGATAATTAACCTCTCAACATCTAACATTTAATTTTCCTTAGTAATTGTTCATCACAGAGTGTTATAGGTTGTGATGAAATGTTAAGTTTGTTATTGGTATTAACTTATATAAGTATATAAAATATTCTCATGAGACAAAAATGAGTTTTTTGTACTAAATGACCCACTAAGTATACCACATGGAATGTTATAAATTCTACATTTGGTATGATAGGGGTGCATATTTCATATTGAATCCTTATACCTAAGTCTAAACAAGATACCTAGTATGATAACCTCCATGTTTTAATACCTTTCTTATTCCATCCTTTAGTTTAAGCTAATTATAGTGTGTTTGGGTATGTTGTTGACCATGTAATTAGTTAACATTTAAGGAAGAAGGGATTTTTCCTCTTATATGACAAGTATGATATATATTACCTTGATTGAGATAGGCTGATAGGGTGTATGGTTATACATATTTATGTTTAATTTGATGCACTTATTTATTCAGATAATGGGGATGCAATTTGATTATATATTAGGGTGGATTAAATGTGATATTCTCATCCATATGGACTGTCTATATTTAGAGAAGTAATAACATATAAGTGAATATATAGTATTGAAATAATCCAAGACCAATGATTACTTTATGTCTTATAAAAATGGATTAGATTGTTAAGCATAGTTTTTATATGACACAACTAGTTGTTACATGTATAAAAATACATGTTTTTATGTATATCATACCAAATCCATTTATATATTGAGAAACATTAATGATTTTTAGTGGCTGTTCTTTGCTTATGTATATGGATTATATTATTAATAATTAATATGCTACAAAGTCATATGGGGTTACAATTTTCAATTGATATAATGAGGATTAGATTTTTAAAAATATATAGAGAATCTCTTAATATGTTTTAGAGTTTAACAAAAATGAGTTTTGAATAGATATTCACAAAGTATTGTATATGATATTATATATGGTGAAGTTAATGATAACTTTATTTTTTTTAGAAATATTCAAAAGTTTTTTGGATATTGTTTCACAAGTTATTATGTAACACCATATTTTTGGAAAGTATATTTCCTATAATTTTTTGGAGTTTATGGAAAACAATTTAAATTTTTGGCTAAGTATGGTCAAAAGTATGGTTGGGTGTATGATTAGCCGAACTGCGTGAGATAACCAATCATAAAAGAAAACACACCAACTATTTTTTCATATTTAGTCTCAGGGTTAGCTTATCCATGTGAGAGAACCATGCATCATGATTTTCAACCTAGGAAAGGGAAGCATAGTTAGATTCATGGTTAACCTAATCATGAGAGGAAGCCATGTTTATTGGGGATTATGGAAATGATATTCATTTTTAAACTCATTTGGAAAATCTAACTATTTTATTTCATTTAATTTATAGTTGGCTGTACTTAGGGCCCTTTTAAAGAAATTTTGGGGATTATTCACATATGAACAATAAATTTATTTCATGGATTGATCTAATAATCATAGAAATGAAGGATAAGGTTTGATATTTTCTTTAATTCTTGAATATGAATCTATAAGGAAAATTTGGTTCTTAAATACCAAGGTTTCAATATTGGATTTTTGAATTCCTTGGTTTTATATATAAGTTATTTCATTCCTTATGTTAGTTATTATAGGATTTTACTTGTTGTAATGACTCATGGTTTTATATATTTGGGGATATTCGATTAGGTTTTTGGATTTGATGTCAGGAACCAAGCTAGGACACCCCTTGACCTCGCACACAACTCAGCCTGTGGCATGGCCTGATGGGTGTTCCCGATCCATACATTCTGCAAACTAGTGCCCAGGTATCAACAACAAAGTATGAGAATGATTTCACCAAACTTTTAATCATAAATAACTAAAACAATTAATAAACCAAAACTAAAAGTTCATAACCAATCACAACATTACCAATTTCCAGATTCAAGGTATATAATTTTAAACAAAAAAATACAAAAATAGAAAGAAAATGACAAGACCAACCCAAAACTCCATGCAACAGGAGGGGAGTCACCCTCAAACAACCATCACCAATAATACCAGCATGAGATGGAACACTAGAAACCTGAACCATCTTCACAAAACACATTTCCATTATCCAGGTCATACAAACAAAGTCTATATACACCTGATGGTTTATGTAGTGTATGAGACAAAGCCTAGTTGGTTTCCACCCAAAAAGAAGGATTACATTATATAACATTAAAAGATAAATTAACATGATCATTCATGTAAGAAGCTTTGAAACATTTTTAAAGAAATATTTTAAGGAGAACAATTATCAAGGAAATCACTTTCAAAGGAAACAATTTCTTATAGAAACATTTTTAGCACAACAATTTCAAAGGTAACATTTCAAAATAAACATTTAATAAGGAAATATTTCATTAAAATGAAATATAATCAAGGTATACCCTATAATGATGGATAAAACCACATTACATAAGTCTTAAGTGATAACCAAGGGTAAATACCTAAGGTTAATCTATCCCAAGTGGGACACTAGAACCTCATATATCGGTGTAGGGTGGCATAGAAACCACAATCACAGATTTCTTTTGCCCGAGCCTCTAGGAGGGAAAACCCCATGGGCCTAGTGGTCTCCAATCATCATCAAAATTTAATTAGTGTTATAATATTCAATTCTGCTAAGTGAAATTGGGACTTTTCCACTTTCGAATCACTAGCTTACTAGAACTATTCATCCTACCAAGATACCTGAGATTCCCTTATGCTCAATCCCATTTCACATATTAAAAAAATTACCATATTCAAAAATCATTTCCAAGCATCCCACCCTTTTCACAAACAAAACACCTTCCATTTCACACACACCAAACCATTTATAAATACATTTTTTCCACACTTGAACAATTTAAAAAAAACCTTTAAAATTATCACAAGAAACTCACATAATAAATTTAACCGTTTACAAAGACCAAGTACTTTTAGAAACAATACACAAACCAATTCCACCCTAAAATAGGCTTCACATTATTTTCATAAGTCAAAATTCACAGTTAAAGGAGAAAAACAAAAACCAACATGCCAGAAATAATCCATTTTCAATTAAAAACCCATTTTCAACCCATTCTCACCATAAGTTCCAATGAAAACATATTTCACACATTCCTCACAAGGTGAAAAACCATTTCTAAGAAACATTACATTGGAACACACATAAAACACAACCTTTTACTTTATAAAAACTCATTCCTAACACATAAACATTTCAAAACAATTAAAAATACATTTCACACCACACAATAAAAACATTGAACATATTTATAAACTTATGAAAGAATGCTAAAATAAACAAAAAATTATAATGCATGGAACCACATACCTCATGGGGAGAAACATGCAAAAAATGATACCAAACCAAAACCACACCACCAAAAGGCCATAAAAAGGAAATATCCAACCAAAAAAAACATGTTCAATCCTTAAGAAACAATATCTAACCCTAAACTGTAACCATACTAATGGATAAATGAAACCCCAAGACGAAAAAGGGAAAACCATTAAAAAGAGGAGGAAAACAAGAAATGTGGGACTTACATGAGATTTTGTTGTGAGATCATAGCCAAAATCACCCAATGATTGGTGCCCAAAAGGTATAGGGAAGATTGGAGGAGCTCCTATGGTTAAAAATCTAGAGTGTGAGAGAAAGGGGAGGATTTAGGGTTAAATCCTGAGAGGGAAAAAGGGTAAAAACCCATATTTTAATGACTTGGACCTCACACATGGTTTAACAAACCATGAAACAACCATGAACCCCTCAATATACAATAGGCACACACTACATGGTCATCCTACATAGTTTAAAAACTATGAACTAACAGTGTGCTAACCACTAACCTGAAACAATACTTGGCCACACAGTTACCTGGGCAGGGTACACTGTTTCCCCTAACTATGCGCCACCTACTATCAAGACCAAATTTCTCATTTTTCTACAAAAGGACATGGGGAAACCAACGTGAAAAATCAAGATAAAAAATAAATATAAGAATACCCCCAAAATTTAAACCCATCACACCAAGATCTTGAGAGAAAAAGACTGAGAACTAGACCTGAATGAGAATGAAAGGTGAATAAAAAACATAGGTGTGAAAATTCTCCCCACCATAATGGTTTCCATCCCCAAGAATCCATTCTAATGTATGATTCAAAATAAAGAACCAATTCTCCTTTATAGATATATGAGGTTCCGAAAAAACATCAAATGAGGAGAAAACAATAGCATCATGGGTAGGAAAACAAGTCAACATGTTGAAATAGATAGGCTAGAATAGACTCCCCACTATGTTCCTTCCATATGAAAAAGATAAAACACCTCAAAAATTACTATATGAAGATTAGGCCACCTACCCAAGATGAGAAAATTAATCCAAACCAAACATTGACGAACACTTCCACAACCTCACTTCAACAAAACTGTTGGGCATACTCAAGTCCCAAAATTTTGTCAAGGAAGAAAATTAAGATTAGATATCTCCAAATAAGACTACCTACTACTGATTCATCACCATAAACTCAACCATATTCTCAACACAGGGAGGATTGAATATACTCCCCATTATGAGGAACATGCTGACATTGATTTACCCTAGAGGAATTTCAATGAGACCCAAGATGGGTTTACCTACCATAATAACCAACCAACATAATTAATCCCCATTGGCCAACAATCCCCTTTATTGGTGAGGAAAATTCACACCCATGAGATAGGTTATAACAAAGACTAATTCACAAAGGACAACTAAACAAGGAAAACCTACCAGGGATCCACATCTAGAAAGATCAACCGCTAGAATCCTAAGAAAATGGGATTACCATGCCTTCTTATAACCAAGGAGGAACTCATTCACCCACCATAATCTTAATTAATAATGAGGCCTTTATGACACTTCCCACAAAGAGGGTCCTTTTAAGAAAAAGGAGTTATGAAAAAGGAACTTAAAATATCCTCATCCAACATGGGAGACCAAGCCGGACTCAGGTCCCTCACCCCTTAGGAGCTCTTGGTTGTGAGAAAGTTCACTCCGGGGGCTATGGATAGAGCCCTGATGTTTGAAGAATCTCCTGCCTCATAGATAGAAGCTAAAAATTCCAAATCTAAATACTTTCTTTGGTTTCACATGAAACCGCGTATCATTCTAGTAATTACTGAAAGAATAAAACACCCCATGAGACTCACTTTTCTCTGAGATGACACTCTCACAAAGACTAAGACTTCGTAGATGCACATGA
Source organism: Viscum album (assembly GCA_963277665.1). NCBI lineage: Eukaryota > Viridiplantae > Streptophyta > Magnoliopsida > Santalales > Viscaceae > Viscum > Viscum album. Next base: position 1,676,499,984 of record OY728160.1, read on the forward strand.
ATTGTCCCTTTGTCTCATTGAATGAGAAATATTGGAAACAAGATACTCACATAAGACACCTCCCTTTAAAATAGAGGAATTTCGAACTATCGGGAGAAAACACACATATATTAAAACAGAAGTTCTTAAAATATTCCACAACATTCACCTTTGCATTTTAAAGAGAATGCAAAACTGAAAAACACCACTAAACATGACCATTTCGACATGAGAGACTTACAAGAAAGGGGATTTTAACCAAGTCCCAAGATGTAAAAGTCTTCTGTAAGTGGCAATAACATCATCTTATGACAAAATTCTCCACACTTGTGGCCTAGCATGAACCCTTTCATAGATAAAACCAATGAAATATCCAAATTCCCCTTTTAAGGTGATAGATAACACCAAAAACCCAGATTGCCTTTCACTCTTCTTAATGGAATTACCTTCTTTACTTCTAGGAGGGACTATCAGGATTAAAGGTGTCAAACTCCACCATTATCGAGTTAGGATACTTAAGAAATCAAGTTTTCTTTTGAATACCCTCACATATGCTCTTTCACTGTGGTAGGATTCGCTTAATCAAGAAAGGAGAGTTGAGTTCAATCCTAAAAACTGAGAATAAATTTTTTATACTGATCAACTAGAGGGTCTTCCAATAGAGAATCACCCATGGAAACACTTCAGATATGAGTCGATTCTTTATGAGTAAGCACAGTAGCCATTGAGAAAACTAAGGACCCAATCAAACTAGTCCATCATCCAAAACATAAAAAAAAACCACAAAATGTAGAAAGGGACCATCTCAAAAGCTTCCCAGAACATTTATCCAAAGAACCCGGTAACTATTATTTCAAAATCATCTTATTATCAAAAAATAAAACTTGAAGCAGCATTCAAATAATAAACATTATCACAATCAAAACACCTTGAAAGTACTCCAAAATCACAAAAGGACACACCACGCCACCACTCATTATAAAAAAACTAAATCTTTTATTATAATCACTCTTGAAGAGAAACCAAGATCGGTGAGTTGTACACCCACCCATGGCCTTCCATAGAGTCTCGCACATACTTATTCTCATGCCAAACTGGGAACCTATTGTCTCGTGTCATTGAGGTAACTCATCCACTCATTAGATTAATCATACACATTCCCACATGTATTCATGCATGTGTTCACTCATGGAAATAATAATAGTCATAAAAAACTTTTCCACTTTTGAAAACAAAACATTCAACCCACATTTTCAACTTTTCAATTCATTTCTCATTTCAAAATTCATTTAACTTTTTAAAAAAATCACTAATTACCACACCAAAATCCATTTTTTAACTCCACACATATATCCCAAGACATATAATCCCATTTTAAACCATTTACAAATACCAATCTATCCCTTTAAAAACACTTTTAAACAGTTCAAAAATTCTCATTAAAAACAAATTTTAAAAATCCACCGTGAAATATTTCATGTTTTCCAAACGAACATGTTTTATAATCCAAATTTTTAATTAAAAAAATATTATAAATCTCATTTCAAAATATTTTCAGTGACATAATAAAACTCATTTCACCAAATCCCATTAAATTAAAAACTCATTTATTATTAATTGAAACCAACATCCAAAACCTTTCTCAAAATAAATTTTTATTTCTCAAACCAACCATTTCAATAACCCCCAATTTTGAATCATATAAATTCAATTTTGTTAAAATCATCCCCATACCATAACAATACCAGTTCATAAAAATGAACTTTTCTAAAGCTCTCTTCAAAATGATTATGAAAATATATTTTCCATCTTCCTGAAATCAAACCACCACCCCTTTATGATCCATTTTTTCACACTTCTAAAGCAAGGATTTTTAAAAACACCTTTCCAAACCCCAGATGATTCAAAATAATTTACAAAGGGGAAAACTTGTCTCGATGGGTGACTCAGATATATGGTTGGTAGCCATATTCCTGTCATACTACCATCATAGAGAGTGTTTTAAGACGATGCAACTTGCTCCACATGGCTTACCAGGCCCTGCGTTCTCACTAGGGCCATTAAACTGACTCTAATTTCATTTCCCAGACATAAAGAAATCCAAAAAACCCAAAAAACCAAAATAGAACCCAGCTTCCCTTGGTAACTTGAGTCCTATCATGAGATGTGCTAGCCATACACCTTACTCGTAACAAGAACCTCAAGCCCTGACAGTCCTAGATCCCATCTATCTATATTCATCCCAAAGTGACACGACCCAAAAGAGATAACCTACCTACATTTGATACCATTTTTTCATGAACCAAGCTGGGATGCCATCTGACCCAACACCCAACTTGGCCCATGGCATGGACTGAAGGGTATTTCAGATCCCCACAGGCTAGAAACTAGTGCTTGAGTATCAATAATGATGCATGGTAATGATTTCTAAAGAATTTATAATAATAATAATAAAAATAAACCAATACTAAAATTTCACAACCAAACACGGAATAACTAATTTCCAAATTTGAGGTATACAATTTTAAACAAGAAAAAAAATACAACAAAACAAAGAAGATGACAAGACTAACCCAAGACTCCATCCAACAATAGGGGCATAAACCTCATGCCACAACCACCACCAACACCAGTAGGATATGGAACACTAGCAACCCAAACCATCTTCACAACATAGCTTTCTATTTCTGGAGTCATACAAACGAAGTTTACATATACCCAAATGTGTATGTTGGGCATGAGCCAAATCCCTATAGGATTCCACCTAGAAATAAGGGTTCAATTCTAAACATTAAAAGATAAATTAACATGCTCATTCATGTAAGAGACTTTTAAACCCTTTTAAAGAAAACATTATAAGTAAAACCATTCCCTAGGAAATCACTTTCAAAGGAAACCATTTCGTTAAGAAATATTTTTAGCACAACACTTTTAAAGGTTATATTTCAAAAGAAAACTTTTACTATGATAAATTTTCTTTAAAATAAAATACAATCAAGGTCCGCCATATGCTAACAGATGGAACCCCACTACATAAGTCTCAATAGAGCACCATGGGTAAACCCCTAAGGTTAATCTAACTCTAAGGGGACATTAGAACCTCATACCTTGGTGTAGGATGGAATAGAAACCACAATAAGATCTTTCTCATGCATGATCCACTATAAGGGGAATCCCCATGGGCCTAGTGGTCTCTAATAATCATCATAGTTTAGTTAGTGTTGTAAGCGTCAATCCATCTAAGTGAAATCAAGACACTTCCACTTCTGAATAACTAGCGTACTAGAACTAGTAATCCTTACTAGATACTTGATATTACCTTGTAGTGATTCCCATTTCACATATTTCACAAATTACCACATTAACAAATCATTTCCAAGCATCCCACCCTTTTCACAAAAAAACTTTTATTTCACACACACCAAAACCATTTAGAAATAAAATTTTTCCCAATCGAACAATTGAAGAAACCCCATTAAAATTATCACAATAATTTCAAATTATAAATTTAACCATTTACATCAACCAAGTACATTTAAAAACTATAAAAAAATGAGTTCACCCTAAAACATGCTTCACATTATTTACGTAAGTCAAAATTCACATTTAAAGTTGAAAAACAAAAACCAACATGCCAAAAATAATCCATTTTAAATTAAAAACCCATTTTCAACACATTGTCACCTCAAGTTACCATGAAAACATATTTCACACCATCCACATAAGGTGAAATAACCTTTTTAATAGAGATTACACTACATCATACATAAAACACAACCATTTAATTTATAAAAACTCATACCTAACACATAAACATGTCAAAACACTTAAAAATACATTTCACACCATGAAATAAAACCATTTAACATATTTATGAACTCAATAAGCTAATATAAAATCATATAAAAATGATAATGTATGGAACCACCTACCTCAAGAGGAGAAACTTATGAAAAATGATACGAAATGACAACTGCAAAAACAAAAGGCCCTAGAAAGGAATAATCCGACCGAAAACTTCAGGATCGAACCTTAAGAAGTAAGAAAAAACACTAAAAACTTCACTCTACCCACTAGATAAATGAAACCCCAATAGAGAAGAGAGAAAACCCTAGAAAAGAGAGGAAACCAAGAAATGAGGGAATTACATGAGAGTTTCTTGAATGATTTTACCAAAAATCACCTGAATATTGGTGCCCAATAGGTCTAAGGAAGCTTGTAGGAGCTTCCAAGGATGAAAATACTAAGTGGGAGAGAAAAAGGATGATTTATGGTTAAATTATAATAGGGAAAAAGGGTAAAAAATCAAATTTTAATGACTTGGACATTACACACCATTAGCACACACAGTTTGAAAAACTATGTGACAACCGTGTTCCACTTGTTGTCCAAGAGGCACACACTACATGATTAGACCCCACATTTTAAAAACTATGTTCTTAATGTGAGTTAGCCACTTCCCCAAAACAAAACTTGGCCACATAGTTACGTGGATAGGGTGCACTATTTCCCCTAAACATGCACAAACCGTGTACTACCTATTGTTAAGACCAAATTTCTAATTTTTCTCCAAAATTAATTGGGGAAACCAAGGGAGAAATTCAAGATCAATACTAAACTAAATAATAACCTGAAAATTCAAACATGTCACACCCATAAATTGAGAGAAAAAGACTTGTAACCAGACCTGAATAGGAATGAAAGGTGAAACCAAAAACCCCAGTGTGACATTTGATCTCTTCATTGAATTGGATAATTTTATTTGCATCTTTGATTAATTTTGGACTACTTAGATTGTGTTATTATGACGCTTTGTATTTATGAAAAATTGATATTTTTGGAAAACATAATTTTTAATGGAAAATGTTTTTTTATATTCATTATTTGGAAATTAAATCTAGAATTTGAAAAACATATTTTAAATAATATGAAATAATTTTTTATTTGAATTTTGAAAATGTATATTAAGAAACACTTAATTTGTGTGATCATTTGTAATTGAAATCATGTTTTAAGGGGGACATTGGGATTTATGAAGTAAATTTATTTTTATTAAAATATTAGAATATAAAATTAATTTAATTTATATAAATTTTTTCATTGTGAATTTAATATATAATTCATTAATTTGGATATATAATTTGTTGTTTTTTTGTATCAAGTGCAAGTGTGTGTTAAAATGTTTTAGTGAGAACTTGTTTTGAAACCTCTAAGTTATATTAATGGGTTTGTGTGGTTTATACAATAACTTCTTTAGAAACCACTATGTTACATCAATGGGGACGGGTGGATTAGAAAGTGTTCATTATGAAAAGAAATGTTTTGGATAACCAAATATGAAAGGTGACACTCTCTATGATTAGTGATTGGATATATGAGTGAGGATTCATACCATGGAATGTTATTTAGAGATGGAATATGGAAAATATTTTTTTCCTTTAGATATTTTAAGTAATCTCAAACATGGGGAAATAATATAAGGAAATGGGGATTTTTCATTGGATATTATCAAATAATTATTTTCCAACATAATTGGGAAAATGAATATTTTCCATTGTTTTTTAGAAAAATATTTATTTTTTCCCTTGGTTTGTGAAAATAAGGATTATCTTGAAATTTTGTGAAAATAGTTTTTCTAATATGTGTTTATATATGGACATATTGGCCTATAGAATTGTTGAGAATTATTTTCAGAATGAATTATATAACTCTTTGTGATAGTTTATTTTTATTTTGAAAATTGGATAAATCAATTATTTTATTTTTAAAGATGTTTTTTATTTATCATGATATATTAGCATGAAATTTTTAATTAATGTCTCTTGTATAAATATTAAAGTCTTGGTAAAATCCTACTAAGTTATACAAAGTCCATACATTACCACTTTGGTGGACATATAGGCAAGATTGTTCGTGATGTATGTAAAGGGAAAACATAGTTATTCATAAGTTGTGAGTCAGAGTTCTATAAGGGACTTATGGAAGAGGATTTTCTGACCCAACCATAACATACATAAATATTTTATCTTTTCAATGAATATTCCTTAAATCTCCCAAAAAAATATTCCTAAAAACCATAAAGTTGTTTTTGTACTTGGAGTCTAGATACATTAACTTATTTTTAAGTACAGTCTTCATCATCTCAAACATATTTCTTTATATAAGGTATCCTTCTTGACTCATCATACTTCATACCCTTATTTATTAGTTGGTGAAAATTAAAACATAATAAAAGGAGAGATTAGAGGCCCAATAAGGGTAAAAATGGTAGATATCTATCAATGATCATATGAAAGTATATCATAAACATAAGGGTATGAGAAAATTATTATTATAAATTCATACCCAATTATTCAAATATCATAATCACAAGATATGCCATATTACAATAGTATGACACAATATTGGAGAATCATCAAAAAATAAATCATGATCTATGATTTAAATCAAAATAGTATCAATATTTCATAAGAGTGTGGAACTATCATAAGAATAAAAACCATATCACAAGTCAAAGTTAACTACTGAGTCCATCATAATGGATTATGAATAAGCACCTATTTATCATATCATAGTTGATAAAGAATCACTACCTATTTACCATAGTGGATCAAGACCATAAATTCATTTACCATAATTATATATTGATATATAATTCTTTACCCAATGCATTAGAGTGCTATATAATTCTACGATCTCCCCCCACATAATGAAAACCATAAAAATGTGCAACAAAAGATCTTAAAACAATCATCATATCATCATAGCATAACTTGTAGAAATAATATTTTTTATAAACATATAATCATCATAATAATAAACCTTCCAAAGATAAAATAAATATGGTATCAGTGGATCATATCCATAGTAAATCATAACAATACTTAAATTATTATGACATAGATAAAAAATTTCATTGAAATATCATTCAAATATTTCTTTGAAAACATGATAAAGTATCTTTTTTACTTCAATACAATATTAATTAAATATTCCTAAAAGATTGAGAAAATAATTTTCATTGAAAATAACTAATTAAACTTGTAAAGTAAGCTTCAATTCAAATATCATTTATGATGTAAGGAAAATTCATTCATTATTTGTATGTTAAATGAAAATATTCTTTCTACACTTTTTAAAAGATTTAAAAAATATTTATTCAGAAAACTTTTAAAAATATCACTTTTAATCATTTTTTAAATACATTCAAATGAATTTGATAAGAAATTTTTTTAAAATTTAAATTATAGACAATAAATTTTATAAACAAATTTCTAAGAGTATAGATATTGAAGAAAATGTTCATCAACCAAAGGGGAAATAAGCTTGTTTTTTCTTTAAAAACATATTCTTAATCATTTTAAGTACCAAAGAGAGAAAAATGATACTAATAATTTAAAATTATAGAAATAAATATATGAGAATAAAATATACAGGGTTTAAATTATAATATCCATAAGACTTCCCTTAATGTAAGTTTAGCATAGAAAATATTCAAAATAAATGTGATTGTAACATAAAGCCTTACCACTAGTCACGTCTTGATCCATACACATTTAAATATCCTATGTAATAAATATATTTTTTATCATATATGTATATATATATATATATTACAAAACTATATTCATATATAATGCACTATGAATCATTCCTTTATAATTTCCAATTATTCTTTTATTAATAATTCTTCCTTAAAATGGGCATTTAAGTGATAACTGGTCTATTTTCTAGGCATGTTTTGGTTCAATTATTATGGTACTTAAACACTGGACATGGTTTCATCATCTATAAAATATTAATCATTAAATAAGTATCATATTTATTCATTACATAAAATTTTATAATCCTTCATATATAGTGGGGATGAAAACTGAATTACATCAATTCATTGAGATTGTAACTCGTACGTAGGCATGAATGAAGTTTTCACTTTTCAATGGATAGAATAAAATAAATTTAAAAATTAATTAACCTTTCTAGAATCATTTTTATATAATTAATATTATATATATTAATTAAATATATCCTTATTACCATCCATGTAAACCATAAATGAAAAACGAATCACATCGCTCTGTGGAGGTGCTGGCCTACACATACGCATGAACAATGTTATCATTTTCCAACACATGGAAAGTTAAGAAGAAATAGAATATACTGTAATTATATAATAATAATTATGTTATAAATATAATATATAAAAATTAAATCTATTATAATTACCAACCATGAATTAGAGTGATGAAAAACAAAATATATCACTTCGTCAGGAGGTACTCTACATGTACGTACAAACAATGGTTTAGTTTCCTATTTTATATAGAATGAGGTGAATAAAGTTTATAAAATTGAAAAAATTAATTTATTTTATATTTATGATATTTTATTCATAATTTTTTATGGATACAATATGTTTAGATAAGGTTTAATAAGAAATAAAATTTAAAGTACTTGGTTAAGAGGTACCTCTCTTCATTGAGAAATCGCCTTTGGGTCACACATTAAGCATTGAAAGAATGATATTATGATAAAAAAAAATATGGGTATATATTATAGGAAATTATTTTGGTAGGTATTTAATTAAATAAATGGTTATTGAAGTGTGAGTAAGACATGATAGGTGGTGTCCTTTTATATGGGAAGGAGAAGACAATCCTTGAATTTTACAAATGTTTAAAATATATTAATGTCATAATCAAGAAAAATGGATACCAAAAGACTCATATTATAAGAATAAATGATATAGGAAAGAAATATGACTATAAAATATTTGTTATAAAAGTTGTTGGGTCATTTTAACAGTCATCTCTTTAGTTTGACACCTAGTTAACCCTTTTTAACTTTTCCTGTAGTAATGATTTTTTCCTCAGTTATTAATAATGATGAAAAAAATTAAGTTAAAACTATTATATAGTATTAATTATTATGAATCAAAGTATGTAATTAATTTTATTAAACTCAATCTCTATAATTTTAATAAATTCATTTTAAAATAATTGTACAAAACATGATGAAAAGTGGTTTTTTAGAAAAATTAATTTTTAAGTATAAAAATATTTTATACCAAAATTTAGCATAGTTTTGATTAAAATTACATTAATTTGATTAATTTTATTAATAAGGTTCTAATTAAATTTGAAAATAAATTAATAACAAAGTGGAAATTTTTAAATACTTGAATAAAAAATAAAGTATTATATAAAACCAAAATTTTCACGGTCCATTGAAAAATTACTCTCTTTAGAAAAATACAAAAATTTAATTTTATGTTAAATTTAATATGATGATTCAAAAATTAGTAAATTTTTATAATAAACAATTTCTAAAATTGGTTTAAATTAATTATAATATCCATTCAAAAAATTAAATAAAAAACAATTTTGAAGAAAATGTATTTTTGATGCTTAAAATGACCTTATTATCATTCCTTTCATAATAACCATAATTAAATGAATGTTATTTTTTTATTTAATATATAATATATAAATTTTATTAAATATATTAATGATTTATTTAATTTCATGTTACAAAAAACATATTGTGCACATAATTTTTTATTAAAAATAACTCATTTTTACATTTAGATGCTTTTATTTTAAATTATAATGAATTGAAAACCAATGAATTAATTTTATAACTACGTAATTTTTTTAAAAAAAATATTTAATCCCATTAAAACTCTCTAATCCAATTTCTAGATGATAACCATTAAATTAAATAATAATAATTCAATATTATATTGTGGCTCGTTTAAACTCAGTGTTGCATGAGAAGAAATATATCAAAGAAATTTAATTAATATAAAGAGAAATATATCATAAAGTATAATGGCGTTTCATTCTACCCCATTATAATAATTTCACCCTGAAAATTCCATCACTCTGATACAAAAAACTAAGGATACATCTGCCTCACCACATCTTCTGGTTCCCATGTAGCTTCATCAAATTTATGATTTTTCCACAAAAATCTAACCAGGTGAGTGTATTGTTTAACAACACTTTAAATCCTAGATATAAAATCTACACCAGTTGTTACTCATAATATATATCATTCTCTAGTGTTAATACCTATATTTTTAGTATATGTTAAGTATCAACTATATACTTTCTCAATATAGAAACATGGAACACATCCTGAAGTTGTGAGAGATTCAGTGGAAGCACCAAATGATAAGAAACTATACCAATACAATAAAGAATTTTTTAGGGGATAATATATCTTGGGATAAAATTTCATTTCCTTCCAAATATCATAACCTTATTACAAGTAGATATTCATAAAAATATATTATCATCAACTTTGAACTCTAAATCACATCAATGATTGTCTGCATAACTTTTCTATTATCTTTGAGATTCCATGATGTGTTGATGAATGGATCTAACCTTCTCTACAATTTGACCAATAGTTCAGGTCCTAATATATTTCATTCTCCAACTTCATCCCAACATGTTGGAGTTGTAAAATTCCTACCATGGAAGCATTTGTTAGGTCCACAAGGCTGAATACCCTGAGAGGAGAGGTGAATTAGGGTATGACTAATTTAAAATTAAAGCCCGTTCTGATCTTGTATCACTGTTAAGAAAAACACTCTTCTCTCTCTTTCCTATTGCACAATATAAACATAAAGTAAAGAAAGCACATGACATAAATTTTTTTACTTGGTTCACCACTAAGGGCTACGTCAAAGGAGAATACGCTGACAGGTTGTCGGTCATACCAAATTCCGCTAAACTTCACTAGCTGTGGATTACAAGGTTCGGGCACAGTCACTCTGTCCCAGGATCACTGCCTTTACAAGATTTAGGGTCATCTCACTACTTTACCAAGTATCACTCCCTATTTCTCTCTCTCTGGCTCAATGCCGGTGGAGAGGATCACCTTATTCCTCTTCCTTTGCTCACTACTCTGGAAAAGATCCACTCACAGTTTATAGACTTGTATGTATCTTCATTATCCCTAATGAATACATCCTCTATTGTGTGTGGATGCTCTATTGAAGTCCAACTTTCACCCATAGGTGAATTTCAGTTTTCACCGAAGGTATCGGGAAATCTTCTAGCTTTCACGTAGCCCTAAATAACCACCGTGAATCAACCTTACTCGGAGCACAAGTCTAACCCAACATGCAAGTATCAGCGCGCAAGTCACAACGGGCGCACAAGTCGACCTCAAATACTTGCATGACACAATCTTCTACAACTCCAAACTTGCGCGACTCAATCCCTTTTAGGACCAAACCAATATTGGTGCGCAACTACCAACTGGCGTGCAACTTAAAACACTAGCGCGCAAGTCCACCTACGTGACCACACACCACCTGTGTGACCACCACACCAGCGCGACGAGAGCTCTGATTTTTCTAACTGTTGAACTCCGTTCAAAATGTGGAGGGATGGTTCTATATTTATAGGCATTTGGTCAACCTACACGGCGACGCACAAGTCTCCCCTCAGTGCGCAAGTCCCGGCACGCAGGTTGCTTCCCCTGCAAGACACCTGCGCGACCCTATTTCCATTTCCATATTTCGAAGATCTAATCTTGAAAAACATATTGCACACAACTTTACAACCCTCATAGGCAACAACATGTAGGTCATTTCACGGCGCGCAAGTCACCTAGGCGACCACACCAATACCTACACGACCCTCTTTCCTTTGCCATATTTTGACCTTCTGATCTTGAAAAACATTAGGCACACAAGTTTCCTCTCCTTCAAGTACATGGCACATAAGTCCCTTTTCCAAAAACCACTTTTCTTCATTTGTTGTTTTTAGGCCCAAAAATTTGGCAAACACTGGAAAATGGCGCCACCTTGTATCTGTTCTTTTTGTACCGCCTCTAGATCATCCATTCCGTTGTCGACATTTTTGAATCAAACATTGATTATTAACCAAAGCTCTTAATCTCGACATGCCACCATGAAATCCCCTTTGTCAACAAATTTGTATGACATGGTTTTCTTTTTCAACAATCACAACACAGATGTCCGCTTTTCCAATAAACAAAATCACCTAAAAAATGCTTCAATGATACCTTGAGGGATTTTTACCAAATAGGATTCTTAAGGATCCATCTGAATACTCGAGTTAAATATATCATTATAAGAAAATCCAACAAAGGGAAGAAATTTATCCCAACCACTATTAAAATAAATATATTTGGATCTGAAAATTTACTCTAGGGTTTGAATGGTATTATCAGGATAAAAAACTATCGAAGTATGATATGAAGTTCTAAAGTTCAACTCCATATTCAATACCAACTGAAGTATTCTCTAGAACATTTAGGTAAACCTTAGATTCCAATCATAGAAAATAGAATGTGATACTCCATGAAATCGTACCACTTCCTTGATGTATATTATTGAAGTATGATCAATAGATAAATCTTATTTTATGGAAATCAAATGTGCTGATTTCATAAATCAATCAACTACAAAATGAAATAGCACCATGTCGTTTAGATGTTTTTGTGAGTCCAATGAAAAAAATACATGATGATGTTTTTCATTTTCCATTCTGGTATGAGTAATGGTTGTAACATATAATTAGACATTTTTCTATTATAATTAACTTTATTATATACTAGGCATCAAGATACATACTCTGAAACATCCCTTTTCATGTTATCCCAACAGAAACACTCTTTCATATCTCTATATATCTTCATAATTCTAGGATAAATAGAGAATTATGAACTATATGCTTTATCCAATATATACTTATTCAATTTTGGTATTAAATTGAGACATATTTGATTCTTAAACCATATAATTCTATCAAAAAATTATTTGAACTTAGGAAAATTTCTCACCTTCTCCCTCAGTCCCACAACCTCCTTCTATGCCTTTTTATTATCACATGGATAAATGGTTGAACATTCATTTGGGAAATATATGCCCTATCCACTTTCTGAATGATTTGAGGATATATCTTCTATAAATACATAAATAATATATCCCTTTCAATCTATATCGTGAGAAAACTAGCATGATATTTCTAAATAAAAGCATCACCCACCATGTTCTCCTTACTAGGGTGACATTGTATTGAGTAGTCATAATATTTAATCAATTCCAACTATGTCATTTGGTGTATATTCATATCTTTATATGTGAAAATGTAATTCAATATTATATTATCAGTATATATATCAGACATTTCACCATAAAAATAATGATTCTATACACTCAATGAAAAAATTACAACTTTTAGCTCCAAATCATGAGTTGGGTAATTTTTATCTTGAGTTTTTAATTAGTACGAGGAATATGTTATCATCATATCATTATTCATGAAGGAACATCCCAATAACTTATTTTATGTATCAATATAGATCATAAACCCTTCTCCACTAAAAATTAGTGTAAGTACAAGTGCACTGACCAGCCTTCTTTTCAACTCTTTTAAATTTCCCTCATATTCATCCATCCAAATAAACTTGGCTCCCTTATGATTCAATTTGGTTATTGGATTATATATCCATAATAAAACCCTCAAAAAGATAAAAGAGTATCCATCTAACTTATTAAAACTATGGATCTCGATTATCACAGTTGTTTTAGGGAATTTATCTATAACTTTAATCCTTGTTGGATCCATTGATACAACCTCACATGGGATTATATGACCCAATAATTAAATTTTTTTTGGGTATAACTCACACCTAATAAAATTAAAATACAACTTCTCCTTCATCAAGTTATTAAATAAAATCACCAAATGATCTTCATGATCTTCCTTGGTCTCGAAATATATGATAATATCATTTATAAAGATTACCAAAAAATGATCTAAGTAATCTCTAAAGACTCCATAATTAGATCCATGAAGATAGTAGAGTTATTGGTAAGTCTAAATGGAATTAATAAAAATTCCTAATGACCATACCTATTAAAAAAGGATATCTTCAATATATCCTCCTTGACCCTCAATTAATGATATCCAAAATAAAGATCAGTCTTTCAAAAGTATTGATATCCATGTATTCAATCAAATAACTCATCAGTATGGGTAAAAGGTACTTATTCGTGATAATGATATTGGTTAGTTCTCTATAATCAATAAAAAGATGCATTGAAACATCTTTCAACATAAAAAAAGAATAGGTGAACCCCTTGGGGACACACTTGGGAGTATGAATCTGTTTTAAGAATTATCCAAGAGTTTCTTATTTAATTCATGCAAATCAATTTTGGGCCTTCCATAGGGAGTATTTAAAATAGGTGTAACACTAGGTATGAGTTATAATGAAAACTCAACTTCATGATTCAAGGAAATACTAGGAAAGTATTCAGGAAATATATAAAAATAATCCCAAAAAATAGTCATATCATTGATGTTTATTTTTTCCCAACCATTTGTGATAAAGACCCCTCATGAATAGGTTGTGTGACTCATGTAACAAAAGTAAATTCCATTGGGAGTTCATATTCATCCTCGGACTGAACGATGGTCACATGATGATTCAAAATGAAAAATAAGACTTCCCTTCCATGGAAATTGATATGGGATCTATAAATAGAGAGAAAATCAATTCCTAGAATCAAAAAAAATTATACTATAGGGAGAATCAAAATTTTTTTGGAAGCAAATTCCCATATAAATCTAGTGGAGAGGAGTTATAAACTTGAGATATAATCATCCTACCATTAAGAGTTTTTACTACTAACTCAGCATCAACTAATTGAGTATATTAATGAATACCCCTAGAGAATTTCAGTTATATAAAAGAATTTATAAGACTAATCTGAAATGATATACTTCAATATTTGGGAATTATTGTCACCACATCAACTTTATCATTCTTTATTCATTCTATTACTAAAACCAAAATGGTTATGGTGAGCATAAAAAATTATAGTGAGGAATAATATGTTCATGAAAATAATTCATAGTATGTTTAAATCATGAGACCCTCTTTTAAATATATGACCCATTAGGTTTAACCTAGTTCATTCATGGTAATTATCTATTCAAATCCATTATAATGGGTCTTAAAGAAAATTTTAATTAACCCTAGCATATCCCCAAGAGTGTCTAACAAGATGTGTAGTCTGGGCACACTCATCATGAATTGACGAGGATTGTGTCAATACCTAATCTTCCCCTCTTAGAGTTATTAACCAGATATGTATCTTTTCTATAGATTAATCCAGTTTTTAGTATCAAGATTTGGATTTATTTTCTAGGAAAACAAAAATCTCTACTTTACCACACCTTTAGGATTTTATCTTATACTTAGACTTATCACATTGGTTTTGAAATTTTTTCTCTAATACTAATATCCAAAAATAACTAAACCTTACTCTGATGCCTACTATATAAATCCAAAAATACCGTATATAGATATTACTTCTTTTTTATGAATATTTACTATATCTCCCAAATAAATATTCTTAGGAACCATAAAGGTTCAGTGTTCCTGGAGATAGGATACACACAAATTTTATTAAAGTAAAATATATATCATCACAAACATAGTTATTTACATAAGGTACCCATATAGACTCATCATAATTAGAACGCTTTTTCACATCATAAGGAAAAATGAAAACTTAATAAGGGGTGATATTAGATGCCCTATAAGAGTAAACATGGAAGATATCAATCAATGATTATTTTTAAGCATATCATGAGTATAATGGTATATGAACATTATCAATATAAAATTATACCCAATAATTCATCGATAATAATAATGATTGATTTCATATAACTTTAGTATGAGACAAGATTAGGGAATAATAAAAAAATAAACCATAATCCATGAATTCAAATCATAATCATATCTACATTTCATAAGAGTGTGTATGGGGACCCAAGATAATTAAACCTAAATAATATATTGATTTAATAATTTAATTAATACATTCCACATGCAATCACATAAATCAAGGACTAAAAGGTATAGTTTCTTGGATACTATCTAAAAAACATATTATTTTTCAATACTCATAATCATTTCTCCACAATTATTATCCTATAGACCCTCTTCTAGATATCTCAAAATAAATAATCATCTTCATAACCTAGGGAATTGAAAAATTAGAAGGGGTGAGGTAGAATAATTTGTAAGGGACAAAAATCGACTATAGTTATAATAATTAGATCTGAAATATGATGTAAAAGATGAGTAAGGGAGTAATATCAAATAATGTGACCATGAGATCATAAATGATAAAAAACTTGATTGATCGTCAAGGAGAGAGAAATTGGAAAATAAGACCAAATAAAGGTCATAAAAAACATTCTTAGAGACATATATTTTACATGAAATCAATTCAAAAGAAAAAGGAATATATTTAGAACATAAAATATCATAAAAATTTAGAATAATTTAAAAATAAGGCTGATTATGGAGAATTAGTGGCACAAATATAAGCATAGGAAAATAATATGAACAAATACAATTATGACAACCCTTTAATTTTGTGAACAAATCCAATTATATCAACCCTTTAGTTCTTGGATGAAATATAATTGTGTCCACACATCATTATCTCATGAGATATAACAGAATAAACAATTAATTTGAGGGAAATATTGGAACCAACCTATAATCATCCATACATATGAGTGAATTGTAAAATAAATTATTAATCTTATAAAAAATAACCCATGAGAAGTAAAATGGATTTAATAACTTTTCAAAATGTTATGATATAAAAAAACAAGATCATATACAATGAAGAACCTGATCACCCCAAAATATTATATATCTATATATTTATGAACCATTACTTTATTATATAATAATTCTTTAAAAATTAAATAGAAATCACAAAAAAAAAATTCTGCAAAAAACGTTTCTTAATGTCATCTTTAAAAGATGTGATTTCAGAGTCACATTAAAAAACATTATTTTTGAAAATTAATAGGATTCATTTTAAAACATATATTTGAAAATAAATTCAAATAAAGTGACCTTTAAAAAAAATTAATAATATATCAAAATGAGATGTAAAAGGTAAGAATATATGGTCATTGAAAAGGCAAGGCTTTGAAATATATAAAAATTAATTTATTGAAAAACAACACCATTAAAAGTACATAATGAAATTTACCTTAAAATAAGTAAATATAAATATAATTGGAGTTAAAAATAATTTTATATTCCACTATGTAGTGGTGAACATTGGTGAGGATTAGAAATGTGGGTATGGAGGAAAAAATCCATTAAAAGAGATATGAATTATTCTAAATAAAATTTCATTTCAAAAAAACAATAGATTAGTAGATGAAGAATACTTTGGTTTGAAACAATATTTCCCCAAAAAGAAAAGAGGAAATTTTACATTACATTACCATTGGTTATATATTATTTTAATTGAAAAGGTTTTAGACAAAGAAAAGTGGTCACGACCTAAGGGAAGGATTTGAGTCATGAAAACCCCTTACCTTTACTACTACATATTCGAAAGTAATAAAACCTCCTATATCAAAAAATAACTATATTAATCACTTATTTCATAACCTTATTCTTCTATATAACCTTTTAAAAATTTCTATTATAAATATTCAATACATTTTTACTAGTTGGTTAACATATATTTTCAGAACTGAGTTTAAAAAAATGATCATTTTAAAATTGTTTTGTAATATAGGTATTTTTCTTCATTATTAAAAAAATTTAACAATTACTAGATCATACTAGGTACCTTAAAATATTTTTTAAAATAATTTATAAATTTATAATTTCATTTCTTAATTATTTTTTTATCTTTTTGTGATGATGAAATCGAAGATGAACTTGTTTTGGTGAGTTAAACAAATAAAAGGTGATATATTAATAAAATCAGTAGATATTAATATTATGAATCCATAATCATTTATAAATATTGAATAAATTATTATAATTTTTTTTCTAGAATATAACATTTCTTAATCATATATGACATAAACATCACAACATCACTCATGTAGGTTGTAAAAAAGACATAACAAGAGGGTGTTATAATGATTAAAGGAGTAAGAGAAAGTTATTATATAATGTTAATATAAATTTTACAGAATATTTAAAATTTCATAAGTATAATATATCTTAATTAAACTAATTATTATAATCGTTAAATATGGGTGGTTATGAAAAATGAAATTTGTTGGTCGTAGGGGTAGTAGTCCGCACGTACACACGATTAACAATCCCATTTCTCAACGAATGGGTGGAATGATAGAATATGAAAATTGATCATTTAATAATTTTATTTTTGACATATAAAACCTATTTATTCGTAAACTTAATTATTTGTACCCTATTTTAGATATAGTGATGGAAAAAAACTGTATATTTTTGGTGTGGCGATAGTCTTCATGTTCGCACAGTTGATGTTATTCTATTTTATTAGTGGATGGAATGTATTGAATATTTTTTTTATAATTTATATAATAGAATTTATAAATTATAATGATAATTATTTAATTATATTTACAAGGTTAAATAATATTTTAGGAAGGATTATAATAAAATAAAAGACTAAAATAAGACAATATTCACATTATAAGCTTTACTTTCCACTTGGAAATCTCCTTAAAAATGAAGGTGTTACGAAAACGTAAGGTGAATAGAATCTTATATAGTTGGGATAAGTTTATATGAGGAGAACAAAGGTAGATTTTAAAGTATGTATTAAATGTTTAATTATAACATTGAAAGGGTGGAATTTTTTTCCTTTTATAGGATAAAATAATGACACTTTTGGAAAGCCACATCATTTTTAATATTTCCATGAAATTATTCAAGGATAAATGGATAAAAAGTGAAGAAAAAGGGGTGTGGGACAAGGTAATGTCTAAAATACTCTCATACATACATTCTTATACAAGTTAAGAGTGATTTAAGGATTATGTTTTTTTTACATTTAACCTTATACCCAATGAACTTTTACCTTGGTAATTAAATTTTAACCTAAGTATTTAACATTAATAAGGAAAATTAAGATTGAATCCTTTTATTTAATTGCATCCTTGTGATTTTAAATTTCAAAATAATTTTCAAACATAAAATTTATAAATGGGTGAAAAGTTAATTTTAAGAAAACATGCATAATGAAGTAAAAATAGTTTTTAGAAAAAAACATGTTTTTAAGAATTAAATTAATTCATAAGATAAAATTATCTTGGATAATTTTTTAATGAAATAAATCGATTTATTATTAAATAAAATAAAATTTAGTAGGATATAAATGAAATCTAAATCTTGAAGTCACCATCTAAATACTTAATAAAAGGAAAATCCTGAAAATAATTTTTTATTAAGGTAACTTTTTAATTTAGCTTAAAAAATATCATACATAGGATTATAAGTTTAAAGAATATTTCAAAATTCTTAGTTTTCCCTTTAATATGTATTTTATTAATTAAAAAGATTTTTTAATCTTCTAGGATATGCTTACATAACTGTAAAATCATAAAAATTATAATTTTCACAAAAACCATATTTTTTGACCAAAAATCAACATTTTTAGAAAAAACTAAAAAATTCATACAAGTAAATTTTTATGTGTGTAATTCAAAAATAAATTTTATTTTTTAAAATTTAAATTATAAAAATTTTAAATTTATCTTTAAAAAAATACATATGGATTTTATTGAAAACAACACTTTTGATATTAAATTATATTAATTATTTACATTCTAAATATTTAATGGTTCACCATATTAGTATTTATTATAGATTTATAAATAATTTTAACTTAATATGTTATGGTTTTTTGTTGTTAGGAATAGTGTATACCACACATTATCAAACATAATGTTAGTTTTACAAAATCTTGAATATTGGGTCGTTACATTCTACCACCCTTAAAATAATTTCATCCTCAAAATTTTATTACACAGAGGAAAACAAGAGTGTTTAATTTTCTATCATCTCATCCTTAGGTTCCCATGTAGCTTACTTAAACTTAAAACTCCTCCACATAACTTTTATCACATGAGTAGTCTTTTCCTACAGTACATTATCTCTTCGATCCAAAATTTCTATTGGTTGTTACACATATGAGAGATCATGTTTCAGTTACAAGGTTTATAAATTTAGTACATGTGATTGGTCTGATATGTACTTTCTCTAAATTGATACATAGAATAAAATAATTACTTGGGATAAGTCAAGATGTAGTTCTAATTATTAAGCTACTGCCTTGAAAAGATCAAGGATCTCAAAGGGACTAATGTTCGTAGGGAAAAACTTCTCTTTATTCCCAAATCTCACACCTACTTCCATAGAGATATCTAGAGGAATACATTTTCTCTAACTTTAAAATCTAAATCCCATTGATTATTATCTACATAGTTCTTCTATAGACTTTCTTTTATTTCATATACCACTAAATGGCTCAAACCTTCACCGTCATTTCTTGGATAAGGCTAGGACCTACTAGATTTTTCTCTCCAAATTTATCCAAGCATATTGGAGTCCTATATATCTTCCCAAATAGAGCCTCATATAGTTCTATATGAATGCTATAATGAAAATTATTATTATATGATAACTCTACCAAGGGAAGGTTTTGATCCCAATATTCTTGGAATTTTATCAAAAAAGTTATCAAAATATCCTCTAGAGTTTGGATGGCCCTTTTAGACTAATCATATGTTTGAGGGTGATAAACATTGTTGAAACTCATCTCTGCCTCTAATTATTGATGAATAATTTTCCTAAATATTGATGCAAACCATTGATATAACTAAAATAAAATGGAAAGTGTCACCCCATAAGGTTGAACCTCCTCTGTTATTATTATGTTGGAGATTTTTCCACAAAATAAATCTTTTTTAATGGTGATAAAATGCACTAATTTTATAAGGTGATCAACTAAAGCCTAAATAAAATTATGTGCCTGATATGTTTTTTAGATTCCCAAAATAAAATTCTTGGAAATATTTTCACATTTACATAACGATGTTTGTACTAATTTCAACATACCCATATACTTTTATTGTTCATCATTAACTTGTTTATATACCATGAATTGAGATGTATATTCCATGATTTCTATATTCATGTTATACCACCATATATTTTGTTTTAGATCTCTATTCTTCTTTGTGATACATGGATGAATAGATAAGGATGATATATGAACATCATCCAAAAGTTCCTTCTTCAGTTCAATTTTTTATGGGCCACATATCTAGGTTCCAAACCTTGTAACTCTATTTTTTATCAAGACTGAACTCCAAAATCTCACTTCCATTTTTTGTTGTAATGAACCACCTTACTAAGATTATTTGATCTTATCATGAATGGTTGATTAAGAAATAATTTGGGAAAGATATGATTTTTCTCCTTCACTTATGATTTCATGATTCATCCATTGTAACGCATTGTGTATTAAATCCTTTTTAGTCCTAATCAGGGATAAGATAAAATTATCCTTCCTGCCCAGGGAATCAACCATCATGTTTTCATACCCAGGATAGAAATGAAAGTCAAAGTCCTTGAGAATTTGTAGCCATATACTTTAGATCATGTTCAACTATTTTTGTGTTAATATATAGTTTAGGATATCTATGGTTAGTATAAATATCACACTTCTCACTATATCGATAATGCCAATAAATTCTTAATGAAAAGACTACTGCTGCAAATTCTTGATCATGAGTTGGGTAGTTCTTCTCACAAGAATTTAATTTTCATTATGTATAATAAATTTTATTCTCATTATGAATAATAAAAAATCCCACAAACTTCAAACAAGAATAACTATATATCACAAAAAATTATCCACTATAGGGTAGTGAAATCACATGAGTAGTGAATAATATCTTCTCAATCTTCATGAATATTTCCTCAAATTATATTATCCAAATAAAATTCACTCCCTTCTATGTCAACTTGGTTAGTGGATTGGAAAATAATGAGAATTTTCTCAAAAAACTCCAGTAGTATCTAGAAAATCTAGGAAGACATTGGATCTCAGTCATAGAGGCCAGTCTATACTATTTTTTAATTACCTTTTTCATTGATATGTACAAAGATATACACTCATTGGTGATAACATGACCTAATAAGGATAATATTTGAAAAAAAATTCACACTTTCTGGAATTGGTGAATAATTTAACCTTTTATAAGGTCCTTAAAACAAATCTAAAATTCTCTTCATGTTCTTCCTTACTATTAAAATACATGAAAATTCCATCAATAATAACTACAATAAAATATTCAAGGTAATATATAATGACTATATTAATCAAATACCTATAGATAGAAGGATAATTTTTAAGCCCAAATAGAATCACTTTTAGTTCATAGTTTCCATACCTTGTGAAGAAATCTATTTTAGGTATATCTTCTCTCCTTACACTCAATTGATGATATCTTGATTGAAGGTCAATATTTAAGAAATATTGAGAACTTATTAGATGATCAAACAAATAATCAATTTGTGGAAGATAACATTATTTCATGATAATGTTCGTATTAAGTTCATGATAGCTAATGAAGTGGCACATTGATCTATATTTATTCTTAAAAAAATTATTGGTTCACCCTAAGGAGGATCACTCTGGAATACAAATCCGATATCCAGATTTTATTACAGACACTTCTTTATTTATTCCAACTCAATGAGTTCCATTATAAAAGGACCCTTTTAGAATGGAAAATATCCATGTTTTATCGCAATTAAAAACTAAACTTAATTATATAGAAGAAGGCCATATAGTTTATTTGAAAATATATCAGTATAATCCCATACAATAGGCATGTCATTATTATTGACTTCATCCACAATAATTTGATCCAAGATTACATCTTTGCTATGTATCATTACCCATATGATATAATTTATTTCTAAAGGGAGCTTATAATCATCCTTTTATTGATATATGATCACATGATTGTTGGAGGTATGAAATGATATCTATTTATCATAATAATTGATATGTGATATCTATAGGTATACCAATCTATACCAAAAATCACATAAAATTAAACCGAGTGAAGAAGAACTACATTTTCTGGGAGTATCCTCACAAAATATTATATCAGAGAAGAGTTATATATCTTAGATGTTATCATCATGAAACTGAGGGTTTTCATAGATAGTTCATTACCCATGTTCTGAGGCAGTAAATCAAAATTCTTAGAAAAATTGTGTGATATAAAATAATTGGATGAACTAATATCAAATAAGGCATTTGAATATCTATAGTGAAGAATTATTGTACCATTCACCATTTAATTATCATTCTCTTCCTCAAAATTAGTGATAGTTTAATCTCTCCCTTGATCTCTTGGTTTATGACATTGATAAAACCTATTCCCTTCAATAACACTAGGATTAGTGCATTTGTTTTCACAATTCCCAAACTCTTTTCACTTGAAGAATTAAAGTGTGTGTGGAACATTGTTTGAAGAATTATTCTACTTTTTTATATTAATCATACTCTTGGAACTACATTTAAGTTAGATACCATATGGACTACACTAATAAACTTAAAACACTCCCTAGATACCTTGGAGAAGTTTCCAAAGTGCCTTATCTGATATATTTTTACACATATTTAGTTATAATTTCTTTTTACCATGTGTATTATCATTAGATATTCCATGATAATCCACCTTTCCTTTTTTATTTCCTTAAAAGAAAGATAATCCATGATTTCCTTCTCTACCTTTAGCACACATCAAATAATATTCTCGTAGCTTCAAAAATCACTTATGAGTAATTCACTTAAAAGAATTGGATTTAATTGAACTAAGAAATTGTAAATCATGTTTTCAGATAGGTAGATATAAAAAGAGGAAAATGTTACATTCCTCATGAATTATGCATCATAAGTTCCAACAGATTCATCCGCATTTTGTTTTAGATCAAGGAATTACCTCTCCCTCTTTGTGTAGAGAGTTTTAGGAATGTTCATGATGAATAATAATTTATCAAAGTACTACCATTCCATAAATTTTTATTCCTAATTTTTATTGGATTCTTAATGAAATTTCACCATTGGTTAGCCTCTCCTTCTAAATGATAAATATCCTATCACGAACTAGCCCGGGTCGACCCTGAACCGGTCACCCGAGTCGGTCTGCGGCAAGTCCCGAGGGGCGTTCTCGATCTCCCCGGGATGGAAACTAGTGTCGGGCATCAATATCTAAATGTTGGGAATGATTTTAGCCCAAAGAAAACCAGGATCAAAATAGAAAGGAAACTAAACTGAACAAACAATATACCTCCATGTGACCTCGCGGGTCACCATCCAACAAAAAACCGACATTTCTCCAACACTAAGCAACTCAACCCAGAAAAACCTGAACAAAAGGAAACCTGCCAGGGGTCGCGTTCTCAGGCAGGGAGACTGCCAGGGGTCACGCACCGACTGTCAGATATGCCGTTGGCAGGTGCAATGCGGCGGTGGCTGGTCGGAACTCCGGAACAAGGTTGGGATGCCGGAACGGGGGACGGGGGGTGTGATGGAGTGCTGGAAAAGAAACTGGAAGTGCCCGGGGGCTGTTGGCCGGTGGCGAGGCTCGCCGAAAAGCGACCGGAGGCCAACAGAAAGGGTAGGGGTGCCGGAATGGCGCTGGACAACGGAGGCGGGTCACCGGAGGAGGCGACTAGCAGCAGGCGGTCGCCGGAGGAGGGAGGCTGGCGGTAGGGGGAGTTTCCAGAGGTCGGGAGGCCGGAGGAAGGCGGCGTCGTCGGAGGTCGGGAGGCTGATGGCAGGTGGGGTTGCACGGAGGAGGTCGGTGCAGAGCAGAGAGAGGCCGGTGCGGAGCAGAGGGAGGCCGGTGCGGGTTCGACGGAGTGGAACCGGGAGTGGGAGCGGCGCCGGAGGCCGGAGCAGGACTGGGAGTGGGAGTGGCGCTGGAGGCCGGAGCAGGATCGGGAGTGGGGGATGCCGTAGGTCGCGCGGGTGGCGGGGAGCGGTGAAGGCCGGGGCGAGCGAGGGGACACCAGAGCAGCACGGCGGCGCAGGAGCTAGGCGCTGGGGCGGAGGCCGGACAGCAGGCAGACGAGGAGCGACGGTGATGGGAGACCAGGATGAGGCCGGGGAGCGGCGGCGACAGGAGGCCATGAGTACGGGAGCAGGGCTGGGAGGAGGCCGGTGCGGGAGAGAGAATCGGGGGGGGGGGGGGGGTGGCGGCATGCAAAAGGTAGGGGAAGGGGGGGAGGCGCCGCATGGGGGGGATTTAGGGTTACAAAAAATATATATAATAGTAATAATAACAATATTAATAATAATAAAAAGAAAAATACTATATTAATAATAATAACGTAAAAAAAATAACAATAATAAATTTAACAAAAAAATATAGGGCAATTGCCCGACACCGGGGCCGACCACGCGGTGTCCGCCAACTGCGTGGTGACCGCGCACGGGTCTGAAACCCAATAAAGGTAATAAACGACAATTTTTTTTTAACCCGGGGCTCGGCCCGGACCTCAGAACTGAGAAAAAATAAAATAAAAAATGAAAACAAATTAAAAAAAGGCAGGTGTGACAATTCTTCCCACCACAAGCACTTTTTGCCCCTAGAATGTCACCCAAAAGAATGATAGATGAAACTTGAATCAATGCCCAGTTGAAAAACGAAAGAGACCACAATCCAAGAGAATGGGAGAACGCGAGAGGGTTCTCCCCACCACAAGAACTCAACTAGTGCGAAAAATTAACACTCAACCATACCACCCTGGAAGGGGGGTGGCGCGGGAACTCCCAACCGAACCAAGCTAACCTCCATCACATGAGAAAAATAGCTCCGCTAAAACATAGAAATTTGGACCTATACCATAAACCCCGAACAATTGGGAAGAGGAAATAAAACCTCAGAGAAGAGCTTAATCCTCAAAGTAAACCCAAGAATTCCCACAACGTCGTTTCTCCCAAAGACACTTACATCTCCAAACGAACACAGTTAAACCGAGATCAACTGATGCAAGATCCAGACACACCTTTAAGAAAAACGCACAATCCAAAACACCATAATCAGACAAACGAGACTGTTTGGATTACAAATGAACACACTCATCCCAACTTCACGATGACACAATGAACCTACGACAACGCCAAAACTTTAACAGTGGAATAATGAGAATGAAAGGACTTTTAATGCTTTGTTTCCAACACTGAACAAAAAACTCGAACTGAGGCTTCACACCCCAGTGAACTCCTAACTGTGCACAAGCTTCACCCTGAGACCCGTGGCTAGGGTTTTGATGGCTAAAGCATCTCCTTCCTCACTTTCAGGCACTTACATTCTCCGGTCATAGCGTCCTCTTCAAGCGACGCTTCCTACAATACTTCTCTAGATGATCCAGACACCTGCAATGATGACACGTCATTGAAGGGGTGTTACATGATGACTTTGTATACCCTAAACGTCCATACAGATGATACACCATTAGATGATCCAACGAACTGAAAGTCCGAGCCACTATAGAGGAGTATTTGGGAACAGATCCATATGACACACTCTGCTTGTCAGATGGGAGACCTTCACGAGCAACTGGATACAATGGATTGCCAACCGTCTACGCTCCGGAGAACAACTCAGCTAAAACACCTCATTCTCCAACTTCTCAAAAGTGATGCTCCAAAAAAGTTAAGATTCGCTCTTTGATCTCCAAACAAATACCCATGATAAATAAGGAAGTCTTCATCAAATCCTATGATGTTATCTCTGGAGAAAAGGAAACACGCTCCTTGAAATGGTCAACATATGCCTTCACCATCCGTTGTCCTTGTTGAATATGCAAACACTCTTCCCTTTTCTTTATCTTAAATTATTCAGGTATAAACCATCGGACGAGGACAGATTTAAAGAAAACCCACGTTATCCCAACTTGCAGTGCTGGCGGGGCGAAAAACTCCTACTCGTCCTGAGATGGACCTTCGAATAGACCCAAAACGGCATGCACTCTAATAGCTTCGGGAGTTCCCAATACCCTGAAGACATGATCGACCTCTTCAAGCCACTGCGCCGTCTCTAACAGACTCCAATCACCATGAAGGGCAGACAACGTCTGAGAAGGACCAAAAACTGGGCATGACTCATCAAAACTCTAGGGGCCTTTCTGGGCGGCATTTCTGAACAACAAATAAAACACCAAGCTGAAACCGATATTAATCGAAACAACATCAATAAAACACCCTCATCCAAGAACAACCAGCTCAAATCCAAACAAAAACAAACACAACCCCAAATAAAACCCCCTTTTCATTTTTTTTCATTTTAAATTTCAAAACCTCCTTCTTTTTAGATTTCAGAACTGACTTCTTTCAAGTCCACTTTCCAAATACCAAATCCATTTTTCAAACAAAAAATCACTTTACAAAACCACTTCCCTTTTAAAACCCAATTTAGAAAACAAGGCCAGACCTTTAATTTCAAATACACACCCAGATAATCCAATAAACCGTGGCACATGTCTTCATCCGCTTCCCATTTATACATGCACCAACACACACTTTTCATGCGTTCTCACACATTTGAAAATGTTCATAAAGAGGCCCTGAGGTTTCTCCCCAAACAATTATCGACCAATTTCAAGCAAACAATGGATTTCCAAATCAAGAGATTTCAGTTTTAAAACCCATTTCATACATTTAAAGTCATTTAAAAGGAATCAGTCCCATTTTTTAAAAACCCTTTTCCATTTCCAAAAATTCACTTACACCAACAAGAACTAGAATGACACTCAAATTGCATCAAACACCGGAGTGAGGGACTAGTAGTCATGCTTAACTTGGCGACATGGTAGTGGGCCATGTCCCAAGTAAGCGCCGACCACTAGGAGGAATTCAAACTGCGTACCCGGACTCCACATGGGTCACTACTCCATGTGAAATCACGATGTAACATCGTCTTGCCTCCGTTGTCATCTCTCAATTCAAAACAAACTACGATGAGAAAAAGACTCAATTCCCGAACTACCCCTGGTGACTCAAGGTGTGAAACGTGATAGGGTTAGTAAAGTCATCCCCATACCTACCTCTCGAGTCCCGACAGTCCTAATATCCACCTACCGGACAACCCAAATATCAAGGGCCCCCTCTGATACCATTTTGTCATGAACCGGCCCGGGTCGACCCTGAACCGGTCACCCGAGTCGGTCTGCAGCAAGTCTCTAGGGGCGTTACCAATACCCTCAGGATGGAAACTAGTGCAGGGCATCAATATCTAATCGTTGGGAATGATTTTAGTCCAAATATAACCAGGATCAAAACAGAAAGAAAACTAAACTGAACAAACAACGTACCTCCACGTGACCTCATGGGTCACCATCCAACGAAAAACCAACTTTGCTCCAGCACTGAGCGAATCAACCTAGAAAAACCTGAAGAAAAGGAAACCTACAACTGAAATGGTAAAAGATAGGCATGATCACAAAAATACTCAATAGGAAAGCCAAGAGGAACCAACACCCTATTCCCTTATCTTTAAAAATAAAACCAGTCGTGCTAGTTTGAAAATAAGGCTTATTAAAATAATGATTCCAACTTTTTCAAATTCAAGTAATAGGATTTCACTTTTAAGGAAAACATTTCAACTCCAATAAATTTTTAAGGTAAAATCAAACTTATGTTGACATTTGAAATTGTAAATAGAACAATCTATTTCAAAGTATGGTTTTTTCACAAAATAAGGAAACATGCATTAAACAACTTAAAAGAAGAAACACTCAACAAACACCAAAACATTTGTAAGCACCATGGTCAAAACCCCTAAGGTTCATCTAGAATGTGTGGGGCCCTAGAACCTCACATATCGGTGTAAGAGTAACCATAACAAATATCCATTATCGTGCATGAGCCATTAGTAGGAGATCATCCATAACCTAATGGTCCCCAACATCATCACATATTTAGTTATTGTTGATGCGTCAATCTAGCTAAGTGAAACTGGGTCGGAGCCACTCTCGTATCACTAGCACGCTAGTCTAGTACACCCACCTAGATATCCCGAGTTTTCCATGTGCCCTTTTCAAATGGTGGTGAGGTTTTTATCAGAAGAACAAAAAATGAACATAAGACTTTCTTTATCCAAAAACCCACTCAACCTCTCACCACTGTTCTCCCTCCTTGATCACATTCCCTTATTTTTATGTCACACAATATTTTACATGATTTTAAACTAGTCACATATCACAAAGCACACATTTAAACTTGCATCACATTTCTTAAATTAAAGGGAATGTCTCAAGTGGGGTTTTCCATTTTAGCAAACGAATCTCAAGAGACAAACGGGCCTTGTCAATTTACAAGGAAAAATCTTCATTCTAGAAATATAATAACCCAAAAACTCTAAGTTTTCAAAATAGTTTGAAAGTGTAACTATACAACCAAAGTATTAAATTTTTAAAGATAGCTTAAAACCGCACTTAAAATGAAGCAATATTTTTAATAAAATAAACTACCCTTTCTCCTTTAAATTCACACCATAACCCATTTTGGAAATCACTTTGGAATGTCCTTGAAAAAAAACAACCATGTCACTACACTTTTATAACAACTCATCCCTTTTTAAAATACTATTCCACGTTTAAAACGTCTAAAAACCAATTTTCAAGAACCAAAACCTTTTATTAATATACATATATATATATACACACACACACATTGAATATGCATTTTATATAAAGGAAGAAGAAACATTTAAAAAAAATACAAAGCAGTAATGGGAATTCTAATTAAAGGTCAAGGCATAGGGAACCTACCTCAACTCACAGACTGAACACGGCGACGCGACACACCACGCACAGGTGCCCATGCACTCGCAAGTTGCCGACATCGGTATCTCTGCCCACACGTCACAACAATCACACAAAAAAACAAATAAAAAACCCAAAAACAATAATTTAAAATAATCCAATAAAGTGAAAAACATGAAACCCACCTAACATTCGCGCAAGCGCGTACGCACACGCAAGCCGAAGAATGCAGTACGCGCAAACGGATCGCTGAATCACTGCAACAAACACCAAAATAACCAAATAGAAAACAACTGATATAAAATAACTCAAATAGATTTAGGCCACAAAAATTTACCTCAGTGCAGAGACGCGCTTGACCCACGAGGTCGCGCACCAGTCAGAAGAGACGACACGCTCAGGCAGGGAGACCACCGGGGGTCGCGCGTCGACCATCAGATGCGCCGCTGGCCGGCGCAATGCGGCGGTGGCTAGTCGGAACGCCGAAACAAGGTCAGGATGCGGGGGCCAGAGGGTGCGTCGGAGTGATGAAAAATAAACTGGAAGTGCCTGGGGGATGTTGGCCGGTGGTGGGGCTCGCCGGAAAGCGACCGGAGGCTGCCGGAAAGGGAAGGGGCGCCGGAAAGGCGCCAGACAGAGGAGGCGGGTCGCCGAAGGAGGGGGTTGGCGGCAGGCGGTCGCCAGAGGAGGGAGGACATCGGCAGGCGAAGTCGCCGGAGGTCGGGAGGCTAGCGGAAGGGGGGGGGGGTGTCGCCAGAGGTTGGGAGGCTGGCGGCAAGCAGGGTCGCGTGAAGGAGGTTGGTGCGTAGCAGAGGGAGGCCAGTGTGGGTTCAACAGAGGGGAACCAGGAGCGGGAGTGGCGTCGGAGGCCGGAGTGGGATCGGGAGAAGGAGCGGCACCGAAGGCCTGAGCAGGACCAGAAGCGGGGGACGCCAGAGGTCGCGCGGGAAGTGGAGAGTGGCGAAGGCCGGGGAAAGTGGGGGATGCTGGAGCAGCACGGTGGTGCGGGAGGTGGGCACCGAGGCGGAGGCCGGACGATGGGCAGACAGAGAGCAGTGACAATGAGAGACCGGGATGAGGCCGGGGAGTGGGGGCGACGGGAGGCCGGGAGTGTGGGAGCAGGGCTGGGAGGAGGCCGGTTCGGGAGAAGGAATCGGGGGGGGGGGGGGGAGGGGCGGTGTGATGAAGGTAGAGGAAGGGGGAGGCGCTGCATGGGGGGGATTTATTGTTTAAAAAAATAATTGTAATAATAATAATAATAATAATAATAATATAATAATAATAATAACATAAAAAAATAACAAAAATAAAATTTTTAAAAAAAGAAAGGGCCATTGCCTGACACCTAGGCCGACCACGCGGTGTCCGCCAACTGCGCGGTGACTGTGCACGGGTCCGAAACCCAATAAAGGTACTAAACGGAAAATTTTTCTTAAACCAGGGCTTGACCCGGACCTCGGAACTAAGAAAAAATAAAATAAAAAAATGAAAACAAATTAAAAAAAGGGTGGGTGTGACATATCCAATATAACCTTCTCATGATCTGATAGTTAGAGGAAAAAATATCTCTTCCAATTAATCGATCCATTTATCATATATAATTTGATTAGAGGATTCTTTGAATGTGGGTATAAATTGACACATAAAGAATTTAATATAAATATTCTCACTTTTTTGGTGCATTTGGTATATTAATATGATTCCCATTATTATTCATATCTTGTAATAGTTGTATGAGCATTTCTACGAGGTTTTGTATACATAATCCCATAATATTTGGAATATTATTTGGAAAATATTTTTATTGTACCTCACACTCATAATTAGATTGGTCCCTCCATGTCCTGACCATTACATCAAATAAAATAATGTTTAGGTACATAAGTTAGTAAATTTAGTGATAGAATAATATGATTTTGGAATAAATAATTGATAAATTATGTATATATCTAACTTATGAACCTATAGGATTCAATCTAAGTTATCTATGCCAATTTAATTTTTAGGTTTTCTAAACGAAACATATTCAAATCAGTCATCATGGTTAATAAAAAGAATATGAATTAACCAAATAATGTTCCCAGAGTGTTTCATTCTAGGTGTACAGTCTTAGGTCCATTCATCTTGCATCAGGGTGATGATCGAGTCAATGCTCAACCAACCCTTTTTGGGGTGACTAACCCTTGGTGTATTTGTTTCATAGCTGTATCCACTTTTCAGTATCCAAACAAGGCTTTATTTATAGGAAAACCACATAATATATACTTTACTAAAACATAAGGATGTTATCCAATACTTAGAGTAATCCATTGAGTTCTCACTATTGTTCTCTAAACTAAACCCCAAAAAATAATTAAACATTTCATTTGATACCAACTATGGAGACCAAAGTTAATCATTTATAAATAATACATTGATTTCATGTTTTAATTAATACATTCAACAAAATTCCCACAAACAAAGGACCAAAAGATTTAGTGTCTTGAAGACTAGATATATAAACATTTAATTTTAAAATACTTATGAACATTTCTCTAGAACCATTATCCTCTAGAGCCTCTTCTGAACAACTCATATGACATAATCATCTTCATAACATAGGGAATGGACACATAATATGGGATGCACTTGAATTTTCAATAAGGGAAATATATCAATAGGTCATAACTATTAGATCTTAAATATGAGAGAAAAATTGACTAAGGGAGTGATATTAGATAAAAATATCATGATATCAAAAGTGATAAAAAATAATTGATCATTAATGATCATGAAATAATAACATAAGACCAAACAAAGTTCATTACAAACATGGATTAGAAACATATAATAAACATTAAATCAATAAAAAAGAAATAAGAATATCTTTAAAATGTGTAATATCATAATTTTTTTAATATTTTTAAAGTAAATCATTGTTTATAGAATTAGTGGAAAAAAACAAAAGCATAAGAAACCATTATGAACAAAACCAAGTACGTCCACCATTTAATTTTGTGAAAAAATCCAACTATGTCCACACTTTAGTTTTTTAAACAAATCCTAGTATGTCTATGTATATTTATATCATGAAATATAAAAAAACAACAAATGCATTAGAAGGTAATATAGGACCCCAATCATCATCATAAATATATATGAGTTCCACATAGAATCAAATAATTCATCTTATCATAAATAACCCATGGGAAAAAAAGAGTTTCCTAAATTTTCCAAATGATATCACATAATAAAACATGATCATTTAATTCTAAAAACATGATCACAAAAATATAAAATGTATTGGGTGATTTATGAAACATTTATTTATTAGAGAATAATACTTTGAAAATGAAACATAAATCATAAAAGGATCTTTAAAAAATAGTTTCTTAATATCATCTTAAAAATACATTATTTTCAAGTCACATTAACAATCCATGTTTTTTAAAAATTAGGAGGAAACATCTTAATGAATTTCATTAAAAACAAATTCCAAAAAAATTTCCTTGAAATTAAATATATCATATGTCAAAATGTTATGTAGAAAGTAATTATATATGATTCTTAAAGGAAAATATTTTGAAATATTTGGGAATATATTTATTAAAAACTGATATCATTAGAAGGATATAAAAACCGTGGTTTTTATATATTATAAAATATAAAGATAATTAGAGATAAAGACAATATGATTTTACACTAGGGAAATTATAACACTCGTGTTAAGTAAAAATGTTGATATGAGGAGAAAATTTCACAAAAAGAGATGGTAATTATTCCCAACAAAACTTCATTTCCTCAAAATAATAGATTCATTAAGGAAGAATAATTTTATTTAAAGTATGATTTTACTATAAAATAATTTTTAAATACCATATAAAATTACCATAGGTAATATATGATCATATTTGAAAAGGATTTAGACAAAGTGAAGTGATTATGACCCAAGGGAAGGATTTGAGTCACGAAAATCCCTTTCCTTTACTCCCACTTAGTAGGTTTCACTCTAACCTTCTATATGAAAAAAATAACAATATTAAACACCTATTTCATAACCTAATTAATTTATATAATAATTTATAAAATTCCTTTATAAATATTCAATATATGTTCATTAGTTATTAATCATTAATTTTCAGAATCTGGTGTCAGAAAAAATGATCATTTTAAACTAGCTATGTAATGTAGTGGTTGTTCTTCCTTCTTCTCCAAAATTTAATAATTAAAAGATCATAAAAGGTACTGTAAAATATGTTTTAAAATAATTTATAAATTTATAATTTCATTTCTTAATTATTTTTGTAATGTTTTGGGAAGATAAAATCAAAGACGAGCTCATTTTGGTGAGTTTAACAAATAAAATGTGATATATTAATAACATTATTAAATATTAACATTATGACTGAAAAATAATTTTGAAATCTTTAATAAATTAATATTGAATGTTTTTACCAGAATAAAAAATTCCTTAATAATCCATGACACAAAAATTAAATCATCACTCATGTAGGTGTTAAAAATGACCTAAAAAGGGTGTGTTATATTGATTAAATGAGTAGAAGAATGTTATTATATAATGTTAATATAAATTTAACAGAATATATAACATTTAGTAGGTATTATATATATTAATTAAACTCATTAGTATAACCGTCCATGATGGGTGGTTATGAATAAATAATTTTTTTTACTGTGGAGGCGGTAGCCCACACATACGCATGATTAACGATCCCATTTCCCAGTGAATTGATGAAATGATGGTATATGAAAAATAATAATATCATAATTGTATTAATGAAATATAAAACCAATTTATTTCTAAAATCCAGACTTTTTAGCATCCTTTATATATTATGATAAAAAACAAATTGCATCACATCATGGCAGCGGTAGTACTCACATTAGCAGGATTGATGTTATTTTGTTTTCTTAGTGGATGAAATAGATTGAATATTTATTGTATAAATATTATAATTAAATTTAAGTATAATAATTATACTTATTTAATTATAGTAACATATTTGTAAAATATTTTATGAAGGATTATAATAAAATAAAATTAAGTGAAGGTAATACTCATGCTGGAAGCTTCTATTTTCTCTTGGAAAAATCCTTGGAAGTGAAGACCTTAAGAAAAATTAAGGTGACCATAAGATTACATAGGCTAGAGAGGGTTTTATTAGGACAAAAAATTCACATTCAAAACTAGGAACTCTTGGTTTATGTGTAATATTGAAAGGGGTGAATTA
Organism: Viscum album; assembly: GCA_963277665.1. NCBI lineage: Eukaryota > Viridiplantae > Streptophyta > Magnoliopsida > Santalales > Viscaceae > Viscum > Viscum album. Next base: position 1,676,534,864 of record OY728160.1, read on the forward strand.
ATATCCTTTTATAAGAGAAGAAATGGGAACTTTTAGAAACACACATCATTTTTTAACAATTCCATAACACTATTCAAGTGTTAATAGATCAAAAGTTAAAACAGACCGAGTTTTGGAAAATATATGGTAGAAAATTACATTATCAATTTTTTTAGATAAGGTAGGAGTAATTTAATGATTTTTTTTCTTTTTACCCTTTTCCTAAGTAAACTTTTACCTTGGTAATTAATTTTCAACCTTAGAAATTAAAATTAATGTAAAAAAGCTATATTTGGATGCATTTTCCTATTTTACCCTTATAATTTAAAATACTAAAATAATTTTAAAACATAATATTTTTAAAGGTGTAAAAATTTCATTTTGAAATAAACACACATAATCACATAAAAACAATGTTTAAAAAACCACGTTTTAAGCTTTAAATATTTATAAATTAGATAAAATTATCTTAGATACAGATTTTAATGTAATAAATTATATATTTATAAAAGAAATAAAATTTATGATAAATTAAGGTAAATAAAAATTGTAATTTCACCATCTAAAAACTTAATTATAAGAAAATGTTGAAAATGATTTTTTTATTAAAGTAACATTTTAATTTAGTTTTAAAAATATTGGAAATTAAATTATTAGTTCAAATAATATTTTAAAATGCGTAATTTTACTCCTTAAATTTATATTTTTTTACTGAAATTTTTTTCTTAATCTTCTATGAATATCTTTCCTAAAGATAAAATCCAAAAAAATTATAATATTCGCAAAAGTTGTATTTTTCAAATGAAAATCAGCCTTTTCAGAAAAAATAAAAAAAATTCAAACTTTGTAAATTTTGATGCAAGGAATTAAAAAATTAATTTAATTTTGTAAAATTTAAATTCTAAAATATTTATATTAATATTTTAAAATAATATACGTAATACATAGAAAATTTATTTTATTCAAAATAAGATTTTCAATATTAACTCATATAAATTATTTACCTTCTAAATGTTTAATGGTTTACCATAATAGCCTTTGTTATAGCTTCATTAATAATTTTTTCATAATATGTTGTGGTTTTTTATCATTAGTTGTATCATTTAATTCATGTTATGGAACATAACATTAGTGTATCACCATAATAGGTGTAGAAACCATATTATATGCCAAGGATAAATATTGAGACCATCATAGTGGATTAGGCATCAACACCAAGTTCCAATATTATTGTGGATAGGACATCCCATCACATTTATCATAGTATATTGATCTCATAAACTTGTTTCCCATAATTAACCTATCATATATAAGGTTTTACCCACTGCATTGAAGGGTTATATGATTTCAGGCCAACCCATCACATAATTAAAATAACACATATATGTTCCATAATATCGTTAAACATTCATCATGTCATCATATCATAAACAGTGGAAAATTAATGAGTTTAATAAAAATATCATAATAATAATAAATCTTGATAATGAATAAATATTCTATTGTTGGATCATATCCCATGTAAATAAAAAAAATCATTAAATATTGATGACATAGAAGAAAAATATCTTTTAAATATCCCTCAAACATTTCTTTGAAAACATGATATAATATCATTTTTCTTTGATAAAATTTAAAATAATATTATAATAATATCGAGAAAATAATTTTATTTTAAAATAACCAATTAAACTTTTAATAGAATATTTAATGAAAATAATGGTCATGATAGTATGAAAATCCATTCATACCGTATATGTTAAAAATATCATTCTTTTCAAACTTTTTTAAAAAAGCCAAAAAAACTTGTTCATAAAAGTTTTATAAATATTCCTTTTTCAAAATTTTGAAATAAATTCAAAGGTAGTGAAAATGAAAATTTTTTAACATTTCATGTATAGTTAATATTGTTTATAAAACTATTTTGAAGAGTATGAACATGATAAAAAATGTTAATCGACCAAAGGGTAAATATGGTTAGATTTAATTTAAAAACATTTTCTCTATAATTTTATGTAAAATAGAGAGAAAAATTATACTAATAATTTAAAATTACATTAATAACTAAAGGATATTAAAATATATAGTTTTAAAGAATATTATCTATAAAAGTTCTATCAACTGAAATTCAGCATAGACAATCCTGAAAAGAAATGATATTATAACAAAAATCCTTACCTCAAGTATCATATCTCTCCATACACATTAAAATATACTATATAATAAATATATATTTGTTGTAAATATATCTCAAATTCATATTCTTACATAACTTAATATGTATCATTCCTTTATAATTTAGAATTATCCTTTTATTAACAATTCATCTATAAAATGGACATTAAGGTGAAAACTAGTTCGTTTTCCATGCATGTTTTGGTTCAACGGTTCCAATAATTTTCCATTGGTAAAAATTTAAGCATATATAGAATATTAATTATTAAATAAGTATCATATTTATTCATTATATACACTTTTATAATCCTTCATATTAATTAGGGATGAAAAATGAATTTCATCACTTCTTAGAGATGGTTGTGTGTACATACGCATTGAGTGATATTTTCACTTTTTTATGGAGGAAAAAAAGAAAGGTAAATAATAATTACACTTTATTAAATAATTTTTATATAATAAAAATTATAAATATTTATTAAATATATTCTTATTACCATAAATGTAATGCATAAATGAAAAACGAATCACATCACTTAGTAGAGATGGGAGTCTTCACATTTGCAAGAGAGACACTATCATTTTACAAGGGATGGAAAGGTAAGAAGATAGATAATATCTTATAATCAGTGAAGAATAATTATTTTATAAATAATTATATAAAAAAATCCATCATAATAACCAACTATGAATTATGGTGCTGAAAAATAAAATATATAGCTTCACAAGGCGGTAATCTGCACATAAGCACAAATGATGCTTTTGTTTCCCATTTGATATGGAAGGATATGAATAAATGTTGAAACATAGAAATAATAATATGTCATTATATTTATTAAACTTAATTCATCTTTTTATTAGGAATACAATAGGTTTAGATAAGGTGGAAGAAGAAATAAAATTGAAAGTACTCAGTTAAGAGTTATAGCTTTTTATGGAGAAACTAACTTTGGATTACACATTAAGCCTTGAAAGGATGGTATTAAGATAAAAAACAACTCTATAAAGTATTTAAGGATTTTAATAAAGTATTTTTGAATTTATTTTTTGATAAAATTGGATCTCTAAGTGTGAAGAATGGAGAAGAGGTGATATCCTTTTATAAGGGAGGGAGAGAACACACTTTGAATTTCTTAGAAGCTTAAAACATATTAACATATTAATGAAGATAAATGGATCCAAAATGACTAATATTATAATATTATATGATATAGGGTCTATATATGACCATAAAATATGATGTATAGAATTTTTTGGTTATTTGACCCCTTATCTTCTTAGTTTAACACCTCATTAACCCCTTTTAACCTTTGCCGTAGTAATTATTTTTACCTAAGATATTTTCCATGAAGAAAAAATTAACATTAACATATTATATAAAATTAATTTTTAAGATTAAAAATATGGAATTAATTTTATTAAATTCAATCTCTATAATTGGAATAAATTCATTTTAAAATAAACCCGTAGAACATGATGACAAACATTTTTCTAGAAAAATGAATTTTTAATTAATAAAATAGTTTTATACCAAAATTAATCACAATTTTTTCTAAAATGTAATTATTTAAATTATTTTTAATAAAAATTAACTAATGAAAATTTTAAATCAATTAAAAATAAAATGGGACTTTTTAAATAGATGAATATAAAAGACAATTTTCTATAAAATCATTATTTTTTTATTATTCACTAAAAAAATAATCTTTTCAAAAAAAATAAAAACATTTCACCTTAATATAATTTTTATATAATGGTTAAAATATTATATATTTTTTATAAAACATTTGATTTTAAAATATTTCGAAATGAATTATTATATACACACACAAAATGCAATAGAAACCATTTTTAAAGCATAAAACTAACTTATTCTCATTCCTATCATAATATACATAATTAAATAAATGTTTACAATTATGGTCAAGTATATAATAAATAAAATTTATAAAACTATTTATTATTTATTTAATTTATTATAATAAAAAACATTTTCCCTTTAAAAATATTTTCAGTAAAACAACCATTTTTTACCTTCAAATGGTTTTATTTTAATTAATAACCAATTAAAAACTAATGAATTCATTTTATAACTTTATAAATAATAATTTTTTTATAATTTAGTTAATATTATTTATTCCATCCAATTTAGTTGTTAGGATATAAACATCAAATTAAATAGTAATAATAATAATTAAATAGTATATCATGGTTTATCTACACTTGGTGTTGTATATAAATAATGATATCAAAAAAGTTAAATTTATATAAATATAAATATATCATAAAATATTATGGTATTATAAAGGAGATAATGTCTCTTTTTTTAGAATAATTTCTAGGTTTTGACATACATAACAATATTTTTATGACACACTTGATTTGGATTGTTTGTAAAACATATTATTTTCATTGTTAATGTTTATTTAAATGTTTTTACTTTGAAAATATATTTCACAGGAGATTGAATGTTTTCCCCTATTCAACAACCTGATAACACTAATAATACCATTGATGATATGTTACGATCTCTAAGAATTAATTTACCTAACAATATTAAGTAGGTCATTGACAACTATCCCTTTATCAACACTGATGATTTTTAATTTGAGAGTTTGCTCATAATGGCATGATTTAATCTAGATATATTTAGGACCATATTATTAGTAAATAAGAAAAAAAAATTTGTCGGATAAAAAACTTTAATAAGTTATGGTTAAATCCCTCGTGATTCATACTTTTTTGGTGTATTGCGCACAAAAGGGTTCCCATAGAAACTTGTCTTCAATATTTTGGGATTCAAATTATCTCTAAATTCCATCTTTGTAATCAACATAGATAAGACATTAACCACCTATTTATTCCTTGTTTTACAACCAGTTGTCTTTTTAATTATTTCCTTGATCTTTTTGAGTGTAGATAGTTACTTCATGAATCTATCAACACTCAACTACGATGTTGTGCGGATATGAAAGCCTCTCAGAAAATCAATAATCTCTTCATAACCACCATAGATGAGCTTCTCCATGTGATCTGGTATGATAGAAATTCTCATATTCAAAGAAAATACTCATTAGTCTTAATAATGTAAAGATTAGAATCCCCATTTCCATTTGGGAAACCGCCATGATTCAGAAGGGTCTTTGCACTAACACAGTTAGTGACTTTGGGATTCTATGGTGGCTTGGGGTGAAGGGTATTTAACCTCAGCCTAGATACGCTTTTGATGTTTTCTAGAAATCTCTACCCCCATAATGGATTAAAGTTAATGTTGATGGTGCTTTTAAAGGCAACCCGAGACCCTCGAATTGTGGTTCCATCTACAAAAATCACTTTGGGAAGACACTAGGGTGCTTCTTTGGCAGCTTTGGTGTCACCTCGTCTCTATTGAAATTATGGGAGTGATTCATGCTATATATTTTTTGAAGAAACTTGGATGGAATAATCTCTGGATCGAAAGCGATTCAACGACCACTGTGCAAGATCTTTGGAAAGGTTTAATGCACCTTGCATGGATGATTACTTCCCATTGGATGGACTGTCTGCATTCTCTTATAGATACCAGCTATATTATGACTAATATCTTTTATGAAGAGAACAAGGTTTTGGATTTCCTTGATAATATGGGAGTCAACCATGAAATTACATGGTTAAATAAACTCTCTTTTTTATTTTTTCTCTTTATGATAGGGATTGTAAAAAATCCCATCTCTCAAACTCATGTAATACTTTTATTTAATAAATTCAGTGTTTTGGTCTTTAATCAAAACAATACATTTAAAAAAAATTAACAAAGTGTTTTGTTTTATCGATCACCACTTTTTCAAAGCCTCTAGTGATTAAGGTTTGCAATTTAGGCTATGTGTAATCCTAACTTGGGTTTGAGATTCTATATCCCAAGTCCGGGTGTTACAAAATAGAATTAGAGTTTTTTTATTTCCAATATTAGGATGTTTAGTATTAATGGAAAATGATATGGTTTTTAATGATCCTGACATGGTCAACATAACATGTCACCTGATTTGACTAATCGCAAGGCCCAAAGTGTGTTTCTGATCACCATATGAAAGTGACATGCAGTAGGGTATTAAAAGGAAAATATTGGGAATGATTTCACCCTTATAATCTTAATGACCATCACATGAATTAATCTCTGAATCCTGAGATGAACCATAAATATATTGAAATAACATTAAAATTAATAAATAGTTTCATAAAATAGAGACATAAAATAGAACATAATTTTGAAACAACAATAATAAAAAATTTCTTAAGAATCACATATCAAACATAAATAAAATAGAGGTAGAATCCATATACAAGGTAAGTCAAAATATAGTTAAAGCTAGCAAGGACAATAATAAATACCAAAAGAATCACCATTGATCAAAAAATTACCCACATGATCCTAAAATTCTGATAACCCATGTTCACTACAACGTTTATAACAAGGTTGGATGATGATAATTATGAAGATCCACCAAACTACATAGCACCCTTTCCATTACCTATATCCTACAATACGAAGTCATTATATACCCCATGGGTATAATCATGGTGTGAGGAGAATCCTAGCAGGACTATAAAATGAATCTATGTAATGTATTTTCCATACAAACCATTAGTCTAAGTTTGAAACCATTTTTTAAATCCATTTTATTTAAAAAAAAAATTTCAAAACCTTTTCTTTTCTTAAAATAAACCAATGTTATAAAAAATTTATTTGATATAAGTAATAAATGAATTTTTTGGAAACATGGAATGAATATAATCAAGTCTTGAGAAAATAAAATGGCCAATAAACAATATTAAATCTTAGTTAAACCAAGCATAGATCATGGGATCAAACCTGGGGGTCTAAAGCAACTAAAAATTTCTACCAGAACTATATCCAGTATACGTGAAACCGTTACCATATCAATAGTTCTATAAATATAACCACAAAATGTTATCAGTGCCATTATCATACGTATTCAAATTGGGATACATTACCTAGCTAGTGCACAATCTACTCTAGGGATTCATTAGTCTAGTTTACACAGTCACCCATGGTCTCCCATATGCTTTCGATAATTAAACCATAAATAATATAAATAAAACTAAAATTCCATTCCAGAAAATAATAATAAAAACTAGTATGAAAAGGAAAACCATTTATAAATAATTTTGGTGAATCACTTTGGATTAAAGACTCCCTTTTAAACCCTTCATCAATCAAATGTAGGGTGTAAAAATTATTTTTAAGGAAATCCATTTAAATATTCTAGTTGACTAATCAAAAGAAAATATTCACATCAACTAATCTCAAAAAAGTTCTAAAAAATTATATAAATCATAATTTATCAAATTTAACCATAGGAAAACTAAGAAACAAATGTGTTACATGGAAAATACACATTAGGTAGAGTCACATAACTCAAATACAAATAAACATCCCCACCTTAATATAAAACCACTGGAAATGGAAGAAAAGAATCCTATTAAACATAAAAAACTAAGAAAATTAATAAATAACCCATCCTTACACTAGGCTTCCCCCTTGGGCTGCTAAGGTTATAAAATCCAAATATAAAGGAATAACATTGAAATAGAGGAATGTTAGAGAATAAATCCAAGAGAAATCAAGCCTTACCTCAAGAGAAACCACTAATATTGATGGAAATCCAATAAGCAATGAAATAATTATTAATATTCCAGGGTTTAGTGGTTTTAGTTTCAATATGGGGAGAAGAGGGGAGAATAAAGGGTCAAATTTGAAATGGGAAATAGGGTAATTTCACATTTTTACATAACTTGGTTAGACCACAAGGTTTGGACGAACAATTATAAAAACTGTGAATTTACCATGTGGGCCACTCCCCCTTTACAAAGTAAAATACATGGTTACCTAAAGTTCTGTAATGGTTATACAAACCATGTGATGGCCATGAAAAATGGTATTGGAATCCCTCACCCCCCCTCTCAAATGATTGGGTGTAAAATTATCACTAGTCATGTTATAACCATGCACCTTGGTCTACTTTCTAAAAATTATTTTTTTTTCAAACTGAAAATCTCAAGAACTACAATGTAAATGAAATTATAACACAAACACAAATTAAATACATATTAGTGACCCAACATGTGTCACAATTTTCATAACTATGATATTTTTTTTCCTCATAAAGTCCTTAAAATTTTTATTATATAAAGTGGTGAGGTCACTATTCCTTCACCAAGGATTCACACTCCAATATCTCATAACTATCTTCATTTAAATATCATTTTAAACTTAGAAATATAATCAATTTACCATGAAACACCATTTTATGAATATCTAAGATATGAATAATATGATTAATAATTGTGGTATAGAGCTCCACTTACAAATCCTCCTACTTAATCACATGAGACGAGTATATATGTTACTTATTATGCAGGTATACATGAAAAAAATCATTTATGTATGTCATTAAAGGCTATAAAGCTAACCAGTATTCCACCTTCCTGAGATGCTCCATGTTCTAAAATTACCTGACATAATGTGGTGCCGCCTTGGCTTGTTTCGCCAAATGACAATGTCTCAACCTGGGAGAAACCCTAAAAACACCGGATCACCAACCTAAAACTTAAATAAATGATATAGATGAGTTGATATAATATTTTTTATGACATTGATCTCTATATAACCACTTTTGGATTAGGTGTAAATTTTTTATCATCTAGTGAAAGTTACTCCACCCCAATAAGTAGCACTCATCAAATTTCATTCAATAGAGAGGAGATCAACACAATTTATTATAAAGAGTATCGAAGGGATATATATTGATCAAAGAATGATAATTTTTTATAATGAAATTCAACAAATGAAATATTCTTCTCTAAATAACCACCAAAATCAACCATGCATACTCAAAGAATGTTTTCAATGATCTGGATGGCCCACTCAGTCTCACCTTCCATCTAAGGGTGGTACACCATGGCCAAATTTAGTTGAGAACCCACCACTTCATGAAGTTTCCACTAAAATCATAAATTAAGTGTGAGGGTATCAATCAGAAAAGATGGAAAAATTCACATGATGAAGCTTTATGATCTCTCAAATATACATGTATCTAGAATCATCTGATTTTTCTAACTCTTTGATAGAAAGTAAATGGGATGACTTTATTAACCAAGAAATAACCACCCAAATAGTATCCTTCCCACTCAGAGTCTAAGGAAATACGATCTTGAAATTCAAGTAAATATTATCCCACTTGAAAACTAGAACAAAAATGTCCTATAATAAAATAGCTTGCCTCTGATGCTTAGTATTATTTATTTAATAGTAAAGGAACCTAGAAATGAAATAAAAAACTTCCATCATATCTCAAGACACAAATATCAGTGTTCCAAATCATAAAAAAGAAACTTATTATCCCTAAGGTAAATGGCCCAACTAGACTGGTGCCTAATCTCTATCAAATATCAACTCAAAGCCAAGGGAATGAAAACCACTTTCGATATATAATAACACTATTAGTATATCAAGACTAAACAACCAAGGTAGACCTAACATTTAAAACTCTACTAATATACTAATATTTACTATCTATTTACTATGTGACATAAATCCTGTCATCCAAGGAAGAAATGACCTATGTAAAAGCTTATAAAATGCGAACATCATCCACTTAGAGATCCAAAAACATCTCAACAAACAAACACAATAGGAACCACTCATCCTTTTATTCCCTCACTACATGGACCAATAGTTTTCTACTCATGTTGTCATCTATAATAATCCCATTTACTCGAGTATAATCAATATTGAATTCAATTGTTTCTTAAATACTCTACCCAACATATCTTCCAAATATTTATCTCTATCTAGATGAAAATATACTCCATACTCTTATGGTTTGAATACACTATAAAATGATCACCCGAAAGATTGTGGTTTGATGTTTTTAGTTCATGAATCACCATTATTAACTTGAGGTCCTGAGTTGGGTAATTCATCTCATGAGGGAATAATTGGTGAGATCCATATACCAACACTTGGCCATGATGAATCATCACAAACCTTAATCATGGAATTGAATCACCATAATATACTTTGTAACCCAGACCTAACTCAGTAATATTTTTAAATAGAGTTAATGTTAAAATAAATTTGATCTCCTCAAAGTACCTCTAAATTTTTTCATCCCAATAAAACTTCACTCACTTCCATGTCAAGAAATTAATGGGTGAATCCAACCTAGAAAATTAATAAATGAATCACTTATAATATATGGATAAACCTAGGAATTTCCTAATCTCAAACACATTATTGGTATATTTCCAAGAAATAAATACTTAGATCTTTTAAAGATCCATCTAAACATATTTTTTAGATATTACATGAAATAATAATCTCACTTATTTAATCCAAAACTAGTAGTTTGATAACTTACCATTCATATGGTTCCCTTTTAAGGTTCTCAATATAAAGAATAAATGGTCCTCAGGTTCCTCCATTGACTTAGAGTACACTAAGAAGTCATCCATAAACACCATCATATTGTAATCAAGATAGTAGTAGAAAATATTAATCATCAAAGTAAGGAAAACCATATGTTCATTGGTAATGATTAATGGCATAACCAAATACTCACATTACTCATACTTCCTCCTGAAAGTGTCCTTAGGAACATCTACTTCCTATACTCTCAAATTATGGCATCCCAATATCAAATAAATATTTCAAAAAAACTAGACTCCCATAATATGATTAATTAGATCATTAATACATGACAATATTATTCATTCTTGATGGTCGATTGGTTGACATTTCGGTATTCGATGCAATGTTAAAGGATTTCGTCTCTAATATTTGTAAAGAGAGCCAATGAGGTCCATAGTATTACACGTGGTCAAATAAATACCATCCTTTAAGATCATATAATTGGACGTTCAAATATTTTAGATTTATAGGATCTATTTAGTATGATGAAAATAATATGGGGTTTTCCTAAGAAGTAAATCAATTGATGAGTCCATATTCCTCTAGGGTGGAAACCATAAAAATTATTCTAAAAACACCCTGAGATACCTATATAATACCACTAGGATCTAACCAATTGAAATTTTATAAATTGAATCAAAGATAAGAATGGATAACTAGAAAGATATCAATCCAACATCTAGGACAACATGACCTTCCCTCCCTGAATTAGGATTCCACCCACCCAGAAATACATGAGCATTCCTGTTAAAGATAAAAAGTAAACTCTATAATAATAACAATCAATCATGGATATTAAACTGATCATCCAATCAATAAAAATGTTTAGATAAAAAAATTCTAGGTAATGGATTAATAAATCCCACACAATCTCAAAATAGAAATTAAAAAATGATACCCATTACAATTAAAGCCTCAATTCCTCATTTTTCCTAATGGAGTGGAATGATCTATTTTAAATGACATCAGATTAAACACAATTGTAAAGAATCAGTCCAATTTTATTAGATTAAAGAGTCAGTTTTTCTTGTATCAAATAATTCTAAATACATAATGCAAGTGATAAATACCATAAGTCTCATGGTAGATAGGAAAGAATCCAAATTCATTATAATATGATCTACTATATACAGATGTTTAGGATAAGTCCCACTTAATGACTTCCTAGTCAAGTGGGAATATCCCTTTTTTTTATGGGACAATTTACCCTTAGATGCATCTAACCAAAACTTGGAGCTTTTAAATGAGGAAGATACGTCTCTTCTTCCATAAGGTTGTCCTATAAAAAATTGTTTATAGTAACCTAGACTCCCACACTAACGGAATGTATTGGGAGTCTCCTATATCTCTAGATTCATATGGATTATTTTCAATGCAAAATTAATGTTACTTAAATACAACCTAATGAAGCCACAAATATATAATATGTTGAATTATGGGTTCCCCCACACCACACTGATGGAACTCCTCTCATATCATCTTCTTATCCGATAAAGAAATATGACCACCTCCTTCTATAGAAGAGGTACTTTTGATCATACTCAAACCCACTAAATTAGTCTCTTCCATCACTACTTTTTTGACCAACTTTGTGTTAGTTAGTAATAAAAGGAGAATAATACTTGATTTTATTATGGAATTCAATGTCATTTCAAAGTGCCAATCCTTGAGGTAGACAGTCATGATGAGATTAGTAGAAAGATGAACCAACTTAATGAAATGGGTGGTATACTAGACCACCAAGAAACTACCTTTCTACAGGTTTATGAATTCATGAGATTTCATCACCCTAAATATTCCTAGATGGAACTATTTATTGAGAATTTTCTTGAATGAGATCTAGTTGAGATTCTTATGGAACTTGTCTTAAACTATAGACTCCAAAAAATACTATTTGGGTACCTCAAACAAATATGTGGTGAATTTGAATTTATAAGACTTCAGTGTCTTAAGAAAATTAAAGACACACTCAATCATTCTCACCCACTCCTCCGGATCATGATTTCCTTTATCACCATGATAGATCAATTGTTTTTTCTTTGTAAATTTATTAATTGGAATGCTGTATTCTATTGTGTTTTTGAAAAATTTATATGTGGCTTATAAAATGGTTTAATGTGTCTTTATTGGGTTCTGACTTGATTTTGTGTGTTGAAGGGGGGAAGCTATGATTTGAAATAGTTTTTGTTTTAAAATGAGGTTTTGAACACCAAGTGGTTTATCAAAAGTTGTTTATAAATGGATTTCAAATATTGATTTGATATGGGTGTGTGGTTATCCCTTTTTATGAAATTTCTTATTGGATCTTTTTATGTTCTGATAGAAAGAAATAAATTGGCTTGGATTAGGTGTTGAAATCGCATAGGGACCATGGTAAATTATAATGGTTTAAAAAGTTTTTTTTGTGATTTCCAGATGTTTTGTAAGGGTCATGATGTTGAACCTTATTAATTGAGAAATGATGATACAATTTAAGTGTCCTAATTATGATTTAGGCACAGTTAATAAAGTATGTAGTTTAGGTTCCATAATAATGCTTCAAGCATAGTGGTTTAAGTGTCAGACTGATGCTCCAGAACTTGTGGTTTTTTTAATAAAATTATTCTTTAGTCCACATTAATAAAATATGTAGTTTAATTAACCAACTAATTCTCTAGGCACTCTGGTATACTAGGTGGAATTGATATGTAATGACAACCTGCATCCATGGTTTAGGTGTGGGACTGATGCTCGAAGATCGATTGTTATGATGAATAGTTTAGTTTCAAGATTGATTCTCCATAAACTATTATAATGATGAATGATTTAGGTTCTAGACTGATGCTCCAAAAAAATTATTATAATGAATGGTTTAGGCTATAGAAAGTGGCTCATAGAACTATGGTCATGATGTATGGTTTTGGATGTCAAATAAGATGACCGATTTGGGTCGATACAGGTGTCATTGGTCTGAGTGTCACCTTAGAACCTAAGGGTTAATGGGAACTAAATAAAGAGATGTTTAATCTATATGGGGATTCATTATATAATATTTATTTATCCCACTATTTATCCATATACACTATTTCTCTAATTGGTATTTTCTTTAAATGCCATTTAGGGTGGCTTACATAGTTTTACTCACACCCTTATTAGGATACAACTACACATGGGTACCATAGCAGCTGTCACATGTTTATTAAATGAACATTCTAAGGATGTGGGATTTTAGAGATTTTCATGATTTAGAAAGATAACATAGATGATATTTAGGGACTAGATGAGGTTAGAATCAATGATGTAGTGGATCCATTTTTCATTTTTTATTTTATTCTATATTCTTGGGTTTCTAGCCCATTGTAAAGTCAATTGTATAATTTTTTAGGTCCTTAATGAATTTAATTTTTAATTTATTAATTTTTATTTTTATCATAATTTTTTATGTTTATTTTGAGGTGTTGATATTTTCTTATTAGTTTTCATTTTTGGATGTGATTGGTACTTTTTTTTATAATTTTATTGAACAATCTGTTATGGATGTGTAATATCCTGAAAGTACCTTCATTAACCCCATTTTTAGTTGGCAACTACTTGAGTATGAGGATTCGCACTTGGGGTCATTTGGTGAACCATCTCATGGTACCCGTTCTGTGGTTTTCGGGTCAGGACATTATAAGTGGTATTCGAGGTGTTTACTTTCCTTTTTTATTTTAATCATTGGTATTTTGTAGACTGGTGATATAGAAATGTTTTGGAGAATGTTATGGACATTGGGATAGTGTGTCATGAAAAAATATTCTAGAAGTAATGTTATAATGGGCTAGGATTTATGTTCTTGGTATTTGATGTTATGGTTGTATATGATTTTCCCTTCGAGCGATGCACATATGGTTTGGATGAATTTTTTATGATGTATTTTTCTCTATTTTCCTATTGGACATAGTCCCATGGTTTGGTTTTGACTCTTGACTAGTAGAGGAAAGAGGCATCTCATGCGTCATGGAAGGAAAATAGGATCCACATGTTTTGGAACTTCTAGTGTGTGAATGTTTTGATGAAATAGGCCTGCTTTCTTAAAGTATCAAAAAATGATCATATGTAATTTTACCACATAAGTACTTGGTGTAATTATAATTAACTGTTCTTATTTGTATATATATTCCATTTTTATAGTAGGTTATGTCAATCTATGTTGAGATGCTTAACAATGAGGATATTGATGTGGTCCTAGTGCAGAGCAGGTGTAGTGACCCAGCTTGGTTTCCCTGGTATAATTTTATAATTATTGTAACCTTTTAGGTGGTTGTTGTTTGATGTTGGTTGTGTGGCCTGGTTCTCCAAGGAGTGGTCTAAGGTTCATATTATTAGATATTATGGGTTCCTACATTGAGGGTAATTGGGTTAGATTGTGAAATATTTCATATATGAGACCCTAGAGATCAATGTTTTGAAACATTGATGTCATGGGATAATGGGAAGATATCTTGTTTGAATCCCCATGATTTGAGGCCTTATGTGAGATAGTATAGACCTATGTGGTTGTACTTAGTTGTTTGTCATGAAATTTTACTGGTAGATCTAGGTGAGAGTGACTAGTGACCTTTTTAATATGGCTCTAGTTGAGGGAGTTGGTTCTATTTTATCATTCAGGGATACCCATGACCGGTGTCAACTAAGTTAGATATTTATTTGGGTGTGTAGGGAACATGTTGATGATTTGGACATTTTACAATGGTTCATAAAGGGTTATACCGTGAATAGGGAGGGCATGACTGGTGAGGTGCCCATCCTTTCTAGCTTTGTATGTGTTGATGAGAACACAATTGGAGTGTAAATGAACATAGTGGAATTTTTGAATGGTTGTCGGGTCATGAGTTTTCATGAAAGTTATTTTTTGTCTTGGAAAATTGTCTTTAGTTTTAGGAAACACCAAGGGTTATTTATGTATGATGTGACTGGAATACGTGAGAGTCATGGCCCATGGACCAGTCTTGTGAGATGATTTTTCATTAGATGTGACTTTTTAGAGTCGTAAACTGGTTCTGTGGTTGGGTTATTCAATAGGTTTTAATGGTTATGTGTTAATGTGATATTAGTGACCCGAGTTCCTGAAGGTGAAATTTGTCATTTTGATTCTATATTAGATGTTATGGAAGAATATTCACAAGGTTCTTTGGTTGATGAGGCAGCTATGAGTAGGCTAAGAACTGATGTTGGTGTGACGAGATCATCAGAGGTAGGGAGGCCTGGTGCCCTCCAATGGGTTTAACATGTTACAGTATTTGGGGATGTCATTGAATATGGATGAATTTATAGTAGTATCCATTGATAGAATATTATAATACTCTTATCTTAGAAATTATCATGACCAATATATTTAAATCATCCTAAGAATTATGAGAGAGAATCAGCTATACGCCCATATCTTTGGATGAATTTTATTATTTGGTGAAGGGAATTCTGGGACTTGTTCTTGGGGAGCCTTGTATTTAGATCCATATGGTGGGATGTGCACCATCGGTTGTCTAAGAGTGAGGTCCTTGTGAT
Organism: Viscum album; assembly: GCA_963277665.1. Taxonomy (NCBI): domain Eukaryota; kingdom Viridiplantae; phylum Streptophyta; class Magnoliopsida; order Santalales; family Viscaceae; genus Viscum; species Viscum album. Next base: position 1,676,551,014 of record OY728160.1, read on the forward strand.
GGATCAGACGTATGAAAATTCCACAGGTTCGATTCTTGAAAGTTAGGAATGGGGGACATTATATGTTTCATTTCATTTCTTGGGGGAGAGTGAGATGACCATGAACAATCCTTGGGTTTAGTAGATATTGTAGCATGGGATGTGGTTTTTGGGATTTCTTGAGTGAGGTAGTGAAAATTAAAATCCTATAGTGGGTAGTGGCATTTCAGTCATGTAGATACAACCCTCAGGCTAGAAGGGTTATATGTGGGTGTTTTTTCTATGGATTGGTCATAGTGGTATTGTGATTTTAGTAAATAATAGTTGAGGTGAATTATTTAATTCTATCGGGAATATTAATTTTTTTTGGTTTTTATGGATGTTTTATCCAAGCATTGGCGTCAATATTAAAGTGGTTCAAAAAGGAATCTAAGGTGCTTAGGTTAGGGATGTGCAGGTGGTGTGGTAGGGAATAATGAAAATTTTGCTCTAGTAAGGGATAAGACTATGAAATCTCATAGGAATATGGGTAAGGAATCAAGTGATCATGGTTTGTTGGAAGTGGGATTAATTTGGTCATGAAGGAATCATGATGAGCTCAGTAGTGACATACCGATAGTTGGAGTTGGGATTTTTCAAGATGAGTCAACTAAGGATAGTCTGGATTGGGTTAGTGTATGAAGTGGGTGTGGGGATTTTCAAATCACATCCTTTATATTCTTTTGAAAAAAAAGTTGTATTTCGTAATTTGAATCAAGGATTTGGTGAAAATATGGGTTTCTATTATTTCATGAATGGATGATAGATATGTATCCACTTCAATTGGTTCTCATTTGTGTTGGGTGAAGTAAGTTGAGAATAGCATCAGGTGAATTTTTTATGCATGAGTTTGAGGTTCTATTGGTGTCTTCCAAAAGTGGATGTGACAATCATTCGAAGTTTGTGGTTGTAAGATGAATCTTATAGTGGGGAGCACTATAGATTTAGTGTGTGATCAAGTAATTACATGGTTGATGTTTTAGTTGGATGGGATCTGGTAATAATATTTTTGGTTTTTAATTTTTACAATATTTTTTGGATTGAGTTTTGATTTGTTTAGTACCTTGACTTTTTTTTTGAAAATAATGAAGGATAATATTAATGAAGAATATCAGTAGCAGTACATAAGAAGAGCTAAGAAGGGAAATTGTCCAGCCATAGATGGTTGACATCGAAGGGGCCTCATGCCACCAGATGATGGGCTGCATTGTTTCCTTACCTTTTGGTAAAGGAGAAGTTGCAGCAAGAGAAGCTTTGGCGCATCGAGCATATTCTCCTGATGATGAAGCCAAAGGCCTGAAGTCCAGCGTCATTGTGGTTAATATCATTGATAACAGAAAGGTAGTCAGACTCGATGATGATATCATCCCATCCACGTTCCACAGCGAGCATCATCCCTGCCAGAATGTCATAGGCCTCAGCAACTGAAGGTTCCCAGAAGGCATGATATGGTTCATATTTTTCTACAATGATCTGCCCCAGATGATTTTGAGCCAGGAGGCCGAGAGCAACAGGACCATCCTTGGGGAGATAAGTGTCCACGTTAATCTTAAGACTCCCTTCCTTTGGGGGGGGGGGGTCCAATTAGGGGGACAGGAAGGGGTAACGCCTGGAAAAAAGTGTCCTTTGCGGTCCTTCCAGCCCTCAATCCATGAAGTGGCTCATTCAATCCAGAACTCGGGAGGCTGATGAACATGGTGGAAAACCGAATCATTATACCAAACCCAAATGATCCAGGCCAGGGTGCAACGAGAGCTTGCATTAGCCAATGAATGAGAGGAACACCAGCACATCAGAAGATCAGGGAGGTCAGAGGCAACGTCTAGTGAAGCATCCGAAGTCGAGCCCCATTTATTCCAAATTTCCTTGGCTCCCAGGAAGTGAATGATGGCGTGCCAAGGAGTTTCAGGAATATTCGGGTAGAAAGGTCATGATTCAGCGCTGGCCATATGTCAATAAACAAGGAGTCTCATTGAAGGGAGGGTGCCCATGCACACCTGCCACCAAAATTGGTGTATTTTTTGGGGGACGTTGAGCTTCTAGAGCTAATTCCATGGTCCCTCATCACGGTCATGAGAGTGAATGCCAAGAGCAAGTCTGTACCCGGATCTTACCATGTACCTGTCTGAAGAATCATTGGTCCAAAAAAAGATGGTTTTGGATTGCATTAGAGACCTAGGGGATGCTCAGAATAATTCTTTGCTCTCTCTCATTAAACCATTCATGGATATTTTCCACACACCATCCCGGGACCTGGTCTGAAAAGAGGCAGTTGAAAGTGGCTTCTTCAAGACCTGGTTGGGTGGTGGATGTGGCCCACAAAACATCCTTATCTAAAATCCAGGGATTGGTCCAGATGTTGACAGATGATCCATTTCCAATCCTCCAGCCCAGTCCTTTTTCCAGGAGATTTTGGTTCCCCTAAATACTTCTCCAGAGGAAGCTAGGGCGGGGGAAAAGAAAGTAACCACAAAAGTCTGTGTGGGGAAAGTAATTGGCACGGAGTATCCGCGCACATAAAGATGTTGTAAGGTTAAGAAGGTTCCATCCTTGCATGGCCAACAGTGCATCATTGAACAGAAGAAGATTCTGGTATCCCATCCCTCCCTCCGACATGGGTTTGTAAAGTTTCTCTCAGGCCAACCAGTGGGGTCGATTTCTTCCATCATTTTCCCCCACTAGAAGTTGGAAGTATGTGAATGGATCAGGTTGACGATGGCTGCCAGGAGCTTAAACATTGACATAAAGTAGTTGGGGATAGATTGAATGAAATCTTTAATGAGGGTTCCTTTGCTAGCTTTGGAGATGCTTTTTGGGGTCCATCCTTGAATTTGTTTCTCAGTCCTATCCACCAGAGCTGCAAAGATTCCTTTTTTGGACCGGCCAATCACCATAGGGAGTTCGAGATACTTCTTGTTTTTATCGAACAAATGGATGCCTGCAGATACAAAAAGCCCTCTTGGAAGGAGGCACCCCTGCGCTATAGTAGGTTTTCGATTTTCCATGATTAACAGACTATCCTGGCGCCTGCTCATATTGCTATATTTCTTGGCTGATCACCCAACATTCATTAACAGTGGCTCTGGAGAAAAGGAGGCAGTCATCCGTGAATAAGATATGTGACACTTGTGGGATCTCATGACAGACCTTTTCACCATGAATAGACTTAGAGGATACATCCCTGGAAATAAGGTTAGATAAAACATCATCCACTAGAATGAAGATAAAAGGGGAGATAGGATCTCCATAGCGCAGACCACGAGTTGGGGTGAATCTTCGGGTGAGCTCCCCATTGAACTTGATTCTGAAAGAGACGTTCAAGATGCAGTGCATGACAATTTTTTTCCATTTAGTGCAGAAGGCCATTCTCAGCATCACAGCTCTAAGAAACTGCCATTCCACTTTATCATATGCTTTGGTCATATACAGCTTCTAGGCCATGGTTCATCTTTTCACAGAGGAGCACATTTTCATAGAGTTTAACACTTCATGGGCCACAATTGCATTATCAGTAATTAGTCTCTTGTCCATGAAGGTTCTCTGGTTTTCGGTAATAATATCAGGAAGCCAATGATGCAGCCGATTGATAGGGATTTTTGAGAAAATCTTATAAGAGACATTGCAGAGACTAAAAGGTCAGAAATCAGGGATCGCCTGAGGTTTCTTGATTTTGGGGATGAGGAAGAGGACCATTTCATTGATAGTGGAAATGCTTGTATTCCCCGCCCAGATGTTTATTATCATTTTGAAGATGTCGGGACCGAGAATGTGCCAGTATTGTTTAAAAAAAAGGTCGTGAAAACCATCCGGTCCTGGGACCTTAGTTGGGTTGATATGCTTCAAATCCCGATGTATCTCATCATTCGTCACATCTTTTGTAAGCTTCCGGTTGATCTCTTCGGTGATCATGGGTCTGATGCATTCTTCCACTTCAGCAGACATGAAAGGAGTCCCTATGGAGAAGAGGTTCTGGACATAGCTTACCAAAGCTTCGTGAATGCCGCAAGTGTCAGAAAATTTGCTTCCATCAGGTTCTGAAAGGCTCCTGATAGAGTTTTTTCGGCTCCTAGATGACGCTTGTAGGTGAAAATATCTGGTATTAGTGTCACCCTCTTTAATATGGATGTTATGCGCCCATATATCCCAAAATATTTCCTTAACAAGAAGGGCCTCGTCCATCTCTATTTGAGTGGAACCAACCCTGGAGATGTTGCCATTGGATGGGGGTTGCATGAGTAAGTTGTGAAACTTCTTTTAAAGGTAATCACAATGCCTATCAGGTTGGTGGAATTTCTTATTGCTCCAATATCTCAGACCAGAAGCAACCTATTGGAGATTGAGGCCAACATCTTCCTGGGAACTCTTACAACTTGATTGGACCACCTCTTTTCATTCCTGGTCTTTTGCGCAAAATATCTCAATCCTGAAGGGTCTGTTGAGTTGTCGATTTCGTTCACCTTGCAAACAGTAAATAAGAATTGGGCAGTGATCCGAACAGTTAAGGGCCATGTGGCCAACATGAAATACGTTGAACAGATTTATCCAATCAGCAGAACCCAGAAATCTATCAAGATGCTCAGCGATGCGAGTACCTTCAGTATTTCTGCGGAACCATGTAAAAGGATTACCTGTGAACCCCAGATCAACCAGGTTCACCTTAGTGACCATGTCTTTGAAGTTAGACATCGAGGCTGAGTGTTGAAATCTTCCACCTCTCTTTTCCTTATGGAACATGATCTCATTGAAATCACCTTCGAAAAGAATAGGGCTAGGTAAATCATGTCACGTCTTTCAGAGAAGGTCCCATGACTTCCCCTTATCAGAATGGGATGGCCAGCCATAGAATCCCACAAAGGTCCAGGGTGGGTCCAAGTCCGTTTGAATAGTCGCAGTCACGTGGTGCATGGAGAAAGAAAAAATTTTAACGTCAATATTGTCCTTTCAGAGGAGAGAGAGGCCCCCAGAATGGCCTTGTATGGGCACCGGAAAGTAGCCTTGGAAGCCACACTTCAGAGCAATACCATTGGTGTCCTTTTTTTCCAGTATGGTTTCAGACTAGAAAACCATATCGGGGCGACTTTGAGTGCAATTCCACTGAAGCATGAAAAGCATTCGTGGGTTGCCAAGCCCATGACAGTTCTAGCATAACACAATCATTGCTCTAGGCAGGCTGGGTCTTGCCTGCCGCCGCCTTTGGTTCCTCTCAACTCATTTCATCACTTGTCATTTTCCATATTTTGGTGGGATTTCTCCCTGATTGGTATGTTTCAGTTTGTCATTTCCTGACCCCAGGGTTAGGGTCTTCTGTGTGACCATCGCTTCGTCCACGTTGCACCCTTTTCCACGTGTGACGGGTGATTGGGCCCAGCATTGGAGTTCTTGTCATTCCATGGTCCTCATTAGATATTTCAATGTTTTTATAGAAGGAAAGGCTTTTTCCTGGTTTGGGTGTTGAAGGTTTATAGGGAACATGGTAAATTATCATGGTTTAAAAACGGTATGTTGTGGTTTTTGGTTGTTTTGTAATGTTAAGATTTTTGATCATTATTAATTGAGATATGATGAGACAATTTAGTTTCTAGACTAAAAATCTAAGACCTGTTAATTAACTATGTAGTTTAGATGCCAGACTAATGATCTAAGACCTATGGTTTAGGTGTCCAATTTTTTCACAAATCGCTATTTTTTAGGTTTTGGGCTGATTTTCCAGGACCTGCTAATAAATAGCATGGTATAAGTTCTATAATGATGCTCTTGGAACACTTGTATACCATATGTAATGAATAGTGTAATGATGCATTAAATCCATGGTTTAGGTTCTAATCTTATGATCTAGGAACTATTGTTATGATGAATGGTTTAGGTGCTGGACTAATTCACCAAGCACTATTATTATGACGAATGGTTTAGGTGATGGAATGATGCTTTGAAATCCATTATTATTATGAATGGTTTTGGTTCTAGACTGAGGTTCTAGGAACTATTGTACTGATGTGTATTTGAATATGTCAAATTTGATGGCCAATTTGGGTTGTCATTGGTTTGGTTGGTTCATGTGTCACCTTAGAACCCGAGGGCCTATGGGTACTAGATAAATAGTTATTTAAAATGTTTCTATATTTATTAAGTATTATTTATTTATTTGAATATTAATATAAATACACTATAACTATGACTGGTACTTTCTTTAGACACTGTTAGTATTGGCATATTGAGTTATACTCACACCCTGCTTGGGCTACCACTGCACATGAGTGCCAGAGAAGCTATCACTTGCTTAATGAAGTATTAGGCCTGGGCGGAGTCCTTTTTGAGTTTTTCATGATTGGTTGTGATAGATTGAATGATATCAGGAGACTGGATGAGGTTTGACTTAGTGATGTAGTTGAGCCCTTTTTCATGACTTTTATTTTATTCTCTATGTGTGGGTAATTAGACCAGTGGGAAGTCAATTGTATGGATTGTATGGTTGTTTAGGACCTTATCTCATTTATTTTTTCATTCCTTCATGTTTATATTTATCATATTTTGTTCCCATTTTATTTTTAGATGTTGATGTCAAATTATTATTCTTCATACTCTAATGTGTTTGATACTTAGTTATTTATATTGTTATTACACACTCTGATACGTGAATATAGTCTCATAACAACACCACCATTGACCTCCAACACTATTTAGAAGCCTCTGGCATATGAGGTGGCATGCTTGAGGTTATAAGGAGAACCAACTCTAGGAAATAGTTTAGTAGATTCTAGGTTTGGATTTTATAAGAAACACTAGAAGGGATAAATTTAAGTAAGTGTTTCTATTGGGAAAAATTTGTTTTATTTTCAAATAAAGATAATGGTATCCTAATGTTTCATATCAACTACTAGAATATAAATCATGTAATAGTGAAGAATAGATATACCCTACCTTTTATTTATGATATATTTGAATAGGTGAGGGAGATCATCAGTTTTATATGATTAAATATTTCTTAAGTTATCATCAGTTAAGGGTAAATAAATTGTAACTTTGGAATATAGATTTATATTATCAATATATCTATAATGAGTTCTTGTTCATTTATTTTTGATTTACCAATGTACCAGTGGAATTCATGGCCTTGATGAATAATATTTTCAATAGGTATATAATTTCTTTTTTGGTGGTAGTTTTGGAAGAAATCCTTATTTATTAATAGATAGAATAAGGCCATGAGAAACACATAGAGTATATTTTAGATACTTTTTGTGAGATTATGGTTTTTTTGAGATTATCTAAATTTCATTTCTAGATTTAGGAGGTGAATATTCTCAATTGTGATATTTTTTATAATGGGACCTATTTTGATCTTAATAATTTGAAAGTAGTGATGTCATAGGAAATACATAATAATTTTTTGGATATTTGTATTTTCCTTAGATTTATTAGATATTATATGTGGTTTATTCCAGAATTATCAATGGTGGATTCTATTATATTATAAATGACTTGAAAAAGGAGAAAATTTTGAGTGATACAAGAAATTATAAGATACATTTATGGAATTTAAGAAGATATTAACTTTAAAAACAATTCATATTATTCTAAATTCATAAGTATTTTATGAATATTATTATGACACATCAGAATTTGATTAGTGATGTGTACTGATGTAGGGGTGTCATGCTATGGTGTATGGGTATTGGTAGTTGGGGCCTTATGAGAATACTTACTTTACAAATGACATAGAAATAGATTTTTTTACTCATGGATTTAAGAGTTAGAGGTATTATAATTCTATTTATATATTATTGGTATATATATATATATATATTATAAGAGTTGGAAGTGTATTTTCTCATAGGATGACTTTAAAATGAGACAATACATGTGGAGAGTGTAGCTGTAGGCATTCAAATTCTTACTTTAATACACACCAAAATAAGGGAGTACAATGGGGGATTCCTTGAGAAGGAAAATCCAACTTAGGTAGTGATGAAAAGTAGAGGTAAATAGATAATGATAGAGTAATTTAAATTCTTTCACCAATATGTGATGGAGACAATGAAAATTGCGGTGTTTTGTTTCCTCAATATACATCTATGCTATAAAACTGGCGAAAATAGGATAGTTGACTAATGATATCTATAGGAGGATGAGATACACCATTAATAGGGGGAGTCCACTAAAGGGTGGTTAGTTTTGATAGATTCTATTCTCTATTTTAGGGAAACAATATTTTTTCACACAGATATTAGTAAGGAAGCATTGAAGGTGCTCCATAATTTGAGTTGGGAGGTTCATCATAAAGTGAGCAAGATCTATCCTAAAATTAGATACCAGTATTAGTGGTTAGTGATGAAGAAAAATGTTTCTATTTTTGTTTCTATTTTTAGGTTTTTCTAGAAGGTTAAGGAAGAGCATCAATGATCAATGATTTAATTGAAAAAATTAATAATTTTAAAATAGAAATATAATATTTTCACTATGGACTTTTTTGGGTTACTACCACAAGTTGGAAATCAAAAAAGTGTTTTAGTTATAGTGGATTGACTTCTGAATTCTGAACATTTTTTCCTATACAAGAAATGTTTTTGATTTATGATATTGGCAAGATTTATGTGAAATATATTTTTAGACATTATGGAGTTGTATATCATATAAAATATGATATAGAACCTTGGTTTACATATATATTATACTTCAATGAATCCATATTTCTATTTGAATATATATAAATGTAATAAAAAATATCATACATAGATGGATGGTGAGGTAGATTACATTATTCATAATTTTAATGATATTCCCCATTATTATGTGGATGATTTCATAAAATCATAGGTGGATTACCATCAATTGGATGATTTTTTGAATAATAACAACCAATATTCTTTGATTCATATAGAATTATCAAAAGTTTTGTATAGTTTTCATACCGATCACCATTATGTTAGGTTGGATATGGTGGTAGAAATATTGTGTAGCCAAGATTATTAGAGGAGATGCGAGTTCATATTAATTTGATTTCAAAACCTATGATTTTCGTTAAATTTTAGAATAATTCATACACTAATTATCAATGATGGACTTTGAAATTTTGACATTGGGGATTCAATGTTCTTTAATGTGACACCTAGATTATGGCATAGACAATGAGGGAAAATGGAAAATTTAACACCTCATTATATGGGGTATTTTGAGACCATTGAATGGATTGGGGAAGAGGAAGATATTTTTTACTTTTAAAAGTGTTATGAAATATTTCATAATGTTTTCCATGTTTATAAATTTAAGAATTATCATCCTAAACATTATCATGTTTTGAGATAGGAAAATTTTGAGTTAGAAAACGATGCATCTTGTGTTGAAAGATTGATTTGGGTGTCAGAACATATATTGAAAGTCCTTTAGGGTAGGAGGATTACATCGGTGTGTGTTCAATAAAAGAATGAGATGAAGAGATATGGGAGAGATAGGTTGATATATGTCAACAATGGATAGAGTTTTTCATGGAGAACATAGGTCAATAAATTTCTGAGGAAGATAGCTTATGGTGATGAGAATTTTAAGGCCTCAATTTGGGAGTTCGGGTCTCCTTTTGAGTTTTACGGAGTTATAGATGAAAAAAAGATATTTGAAATGTATGATGATAATTATGGTTATCTAAACCATGTGAGGTAATAGTGCATGGCGAAAAATAAAACCATATACATTTTCATCATTAGGTTCATAGTTAGGCTAACTATGTGATCTAACTATGAATCATGATTGTTTTACATAGGGAGAGAATCATATTTATATGCACAATTATATTAACCATGAAAGATGACCATGAATGTTGGGGATTATCACATGAATTTGAATTTTTAACCCCATTTAGACACCTACAACCCCCTAATTTACTATAATTTTTGTTTAATTTTTTTGTGTTACTTTAAGGTGTTTTTTTGGATTCATAGATTTTGAAAAATGTTTTTTTAATTGAACAAATATGTATAGAATAAAAGGTTAGGGATTCATATTTTATTTGATTCATAAATATCACTATTTAGGAATTCACTTTAACTTGAATATATAGGTGTTAATATTATATTTTTTAATTAATCTTATTTGGAATTGAGGTATTCGATTAATAATGTTTGGGATTGAAGGATGTATCCCTATTGGTATGAATCATAGTTCAAAAAATTTGAGGATTTATAGAAAATGATGAAATTAGGTCAGTAGCCCTAATATCTTCTATGAATTTTATAATTTCATATATACTATTCATTAATTGTGGGATATTAGGGAATTCCATGATTGTCTTCTAGAAAAATTTTATATTTACGAAAAAATAGTGTTTTCTGGGATGCATGAATTTTGATGAAAAATTTGGGTTTTTAAAAAACTTATTTTCGAAATAAATTTTGAATTTAAAAATTATGTTTTTGGAATATGTGAAATTAACACTACTAAATAATTAATTATAATTATAATGTTTTTACATCGGTTATTTAATCAACGTCATTGTTTTTTTCGTATTTTTTATTAATTAACTATTGTAAAAATCTGTAATGTGATAATTTTTCATATTAGTCATTTAATAAATGATGTTAATATTTTTTCACATAAGTTATCAAATAATAGTTGTCATAACCTACAACATATGTATTTTAAATATTTTTTTTCAAAATAACTGATGTCAAAACCTACAACATGAGAATTTTTAACATTAGTTATTGAAATAACCAATGTTCAAGAAAAATTAAAAATCAAACTTTAAGATGATTTTTTTTCATTTTTTTCATATTTCACCCAAGTGATTTTCACTATAATTTCTCCTAATAATAAATCCATCATGCTTGATACTTTTTTCAGTCTCTATAAAGATTTTAAGTTATCCCTATATCTATAAATTTATCATTCCCTTAGGATTTTCTCCAAAATTTTCACTTCTCCCTCCCTTATTTATTTATAGATTACAAATCATTATTTACTATCCAAATTGGATATTCACCTATATTGAAATTTGTGTGGGATAGGTTTGTATTTACAATGAGATAAATAATGGAAATGATAGAAAAGAATGAATTTTATATGAATAATTTTGAATGTTTCTATGATATTTAAGATACAACTTCAAACATTATGATTTATCAATGATCCTTGAATAGAGGTAAAATACCTGGAATTATCTCTTTCATTCTCATAATTCTTTTGGTTTCATTAATTTTAATTTTTATTATTTTTATTGTGATTTATTTGAATGATCATTATTTATTTTATTTCAATAATTGTAAAATAATTATTTTATCATATGAAACAATGATTCAAAAGTGAAATTAATATTTGATTTTTAATAATAATTTCTATTGTTATTGATTCTATAGAACAATCATATATGGTTATTTATCCTCCCATATTTTTAAAAAAATATTTTTAACATAAATTATTTAAATAAATGACATGAAATATCATCTTTCATATGGTGGTTTAAATAAACAATGTAAACAATTATTGCATATTATAAAATAAATAAATTTAAATAATAACTAATTTTGTAAATATTTTTTTATCAATGGTTTTTATTTGTATTTTGAAAATTAATATTAAAAAAAGGATATTTTTTTGTAATTTTTGGAAACATAAATGGGATTTTAAATAGGAAATTTATTTTTTTATGAAGAAAATAATTTTTTATGAAAATTATAAATTGAGTTAATTCACATTGCATAATTTTTGAATTTTATAATTGAATATGTGATGTGTATATTTAGATATGGACTTTGGGATTTTTCACTCTAGTTGTGTGTGTCTGTGTTAAAATGTTTTAGTGAGAATTTGTTTTGAAACCTATAAGTTACATCCATATGGATGGATAGATTATGGAGAACTTGTTTGGAAAACCTAATGTTATATCCACATGGATGCGAATCTTAGGGAGTATGAATTTAGTTTAGAAATGGTTGGGCTAATTAGGATTGAATGAAGATACTCACTATGGTTTGAGTTTGGATATATGAACATGGATTCCTACATTGAAAATCTTTCCAATGATGGAATGTGTTAATTGGGGATTTTCCATTATATGAACTTATGAAGACATAACACTAGGAAATTATTTGGAAAAATAACGATTTTCTATCTAATATTTGAAAATGAGGATTTTTTCATGAGAATGGTGAAAATAAGGATTTTTCTATGGATTATTAAAAAAGAGATTTTTTTCTTTATTATATGAAGACAATCATTTTTTGGAATTTTCAGAAAATGTTAATTTAAAAGATATGTGGTTTTGGGTGAAAATATTGATTTTGATAATTAATAAAAATTGTTTTTTGAAATAATTATTTAACTCTTTATGAAGGTTTAGTTGGATTTTGAAAATGAGATAAACAAATTATCTTAACTTAAAAACATTTTTAATTTCTCATGATTTATTAGCATGATATTTGGAATTATTCTTGGATGGATATGTATAATAGTCATTGAGATACCCTACTGAGTTTATACTCACCCACTACATGTATTACTTGGTGGATATGCTATCTTGATTGGTCATAATGAAGGTAAGGGAAAGATTTAATTCTTTATTTGCGGAGATCCATAGTTCCCTGGTGGAATTTTGGTGGAGAAGATGGTGGCTCCTGGTTCAACCCTGAGTCTTGAGTGTTATAATTGTTCACCTTATTTTTATGCCACACTAGATTTGGTTTGTTTATAATAATTTTTTTTGCTATTAATTTTATTTTAAATTGTATTATTTTAAAAATGTATTTCACATGATCATGTATGGTTTTGCTACATACTTAAGGATATATAATTCCCCAACAGTTTTATTATATCCACCACCACTTTTTTCAGATCCTTTGGTGATTAGGGACTATGATTAGGGCCTTGTGGTATCCCAATTGGGTCTCAGGATTTTTAATTATAGTTTAGGGTGTTACATATTGTAGAAAATAAAAATATATGATTAAATAGAATAAAGCCTATGATGTTTTATTTCAAGAGAGTTATTTATAGTAATTTTACCTAAATCATAAAGATACATGATATATACAGACTTATATTATAGTTTATAATATGGGAATTTCATGTTCTATAACACATATAAATCCCAGGAATATGGAATACCTTGGTATTTTACATCACTAGGTAGATATGGAGATATAGTATCACTGCCTTATATATACCATAGGGTATAATATGGTTATATCACAGTGTAATGATATTAATCAATTTTATTCTACAATTTATACATTAGTTAAACATTATGTATTATTGTTATGGTCTTCTTACACATATGATGTCATAATTAGCAATGTTTTATATGGTAAAATGACTGAGAAAATAAAAGATGCATTTGAGTGTTAAATTCATGTATATCTCAATAGTTATTTTTTTTCAACTACATGTCATTACATAAATACTTCATGAAACATTCTAGTAAATTCATGGATATAACCCTCCATGAATATATAAAGAAGTTAAAGGCCATGATATTAGAGTACGATCTATGTGGACATTCTATTGGTTCTTTTTAAGTTAAATCACTCTTCTCATTCATCCTTCATCATTTAAAGGTACTAGCATATCATGGTTGAAATGAAAGTCTTACCCATGGATTGGGTGATTTGTTAAACCATGGATACCTAGGAATAAAAAGCCCATTTAATGATTCAATGTGATTTTCATAAAGTGTGTGATTGGATACTAGAATTATGACCATCATTAGTGCATGGTATGGTCTTTATTTTTTATTTATCCATGGTTTTATTTAAAAATAATGGTCAACCATCATTATAGTTTATTATGTGTTTAAATTATTTAATAAATGTTATTAAATCCAAATTAAATCACAATCCACAACCTATAGTTGGGTTATCTGATGAAACATGTACATATATAGCTATAGGGATGCACACAAAATTTGAGTTTGATGTTAAGATATTATCCATTCACCATGATAAAAATGCATATATATCATGGATATATACAAAATATGTGGACATAAATATATGTATTAAGGCACATAGAGAGGAACTTATGAGGATAAGGAACAAAATCTTGATGAGGTAAATTCCCTCATTTATGGTGCATCGACCCCAAAATTATTGGTAACAAAATTGAATAAAATATATTAAAAATGGTTTGAATTTTTATTCTTATAATATATAAAATCTTTTTTTTAAATACTCTAGATGAATTTAGTGATCATCATCTTGAGTTTTTAAGTGATCAATAACATGATTTATTAGATGTTTTAGGAATGTTCCTTTATATTCCTCTGGTAAAAAATATTTTTTTTAGAATTATAAAATTTCTCTAAGCTCAAAAACTTGTTTCAAATAATAAAAAACTAGAAAAACAAGATCGAATTGTCATGGAAATATAGGAAAATGATTTTTGATAATTTTTTTACATGTAGGAATGAAATACATATAAATTTTGAGTGTGGTGTGGTAAATAAAACATGCATTGTGGTTGGAATGACCAGAAATGCATTTTTAGAATTAAAATATTTTTATAGGTTAAAAATGTTCATGAAATTATCAAACTAAGAAAACATTATAAAATCCTTATAAACATATATAAAAATTATTCTTAATTAATTTTTGGAATGTATGAATGAAAAAAGCATCAATAAGATGTGTAGTGCGGCTCATATGAGTAAATGTATACTTTTTGAATTAAAATAGTTATTTTCCAGGTAAAAAATGTGCATCGAATGATGAATGTAATACCTTGAGATTTTATGACAAATATTATTTTTTTTAATTTCTTTGATGTCTTCTATTTTACACTACACCAAGATTATCTTTTACTATACACAACACCATACTAGTTTGCAGTATACGCAACACTATTCTTGGCTCATGTTACACACAATTTCTAGTTCGTTTTGGGGAAATTATTCTACGCAACATTAAGTATAGATTTTGTTTAATGTATAAATGAAATAAGTTTTTATTATGTTATAAGAAACACCAAAGGGAGATTTCATTACACGTAACCCTGACTTGGCTTGTATTACATGCAATCTGGACCTTCCCCGATAGCTTGCATGTACGTAATACCGAGTTTCAGAAATCAATGATATGTTATTAAAATATTATATAAACTAGCCGTTATGAATAGTAATACACACTTTTTTAAATTTTATAAATTTTATCTTTCAAAATGGACTTTATTTTTGGATTGGAAATTTCAAAATTATCCTTGGGTGAATTTTTGGTATTTTTCTGAAAACTTTCAATTTTTGATGAAAAGTGAAAACACTGAGTTATTGGTTAAAACCAAATTTTTATTTAAATAATACTTTATTTTATTTAAATTTATTTTAGGTAAAAATATATAAATAATAACTATATAAGTTTAATTTAATTCATTGGAGTCGTTTTATAATAATTTTAGATATATAAAAATTTTATTGAACTTTTTACCGTGTTTTACCCACCTTCTAGGAGCATTTGAAAATTTACATAAAACTTAATTTTACCACTTTTGTGAATTGAATTTAAAAAATCTCAGAGACACGGTTGATATCAGTAAGTAAAATGTGGTTCAATGAGAAGAAAATAATTTTTGGGGAATATTAACTTTTAACTTTTATTTACCACGGTTAAAAGTAAATAGGGTAATTAAGTGTAAAAATGATATTATTATTACACTAAAACATGTAATAATTCTATTGGATAAGTTTAATTAGACCAAAAACTACCTTATGAATAAAATATCACCCTTTAGATCCACTTGTATTAGATTAGGACATTTATTATTATTTTTTTAAAGAAGAGTTAAAATAGTTCAAATCAAAGTTTAATAATTAATTTTTTTAATATTGGGTTTTACCTAAGATAAATTAGACTGTAAATATTAATTATAAATATAAAAATATTTCCTACACAATGGTAATTTATTTATATTTTTTAGACATTAAATAAGGTAATTTATTAATGACACAATGATGATGGATTAATTACCTTATTAATGAAATATTAACATAATTGATATTATAAATACCTAAATAAATGTAATTTGATACATTTTATGAATTAAAATAATTTTATAGGTTAATATAACAAATTAGGGTTGGTTAGATGAATATTTTTAGAATTAATAATGCTTTTATGAATTTAGAAAAACAAAATACCAAATAGTGTCAAAATTGACATAAAAGAGTTTTTAAAAAAAATATTATATTATTAATTGATATAACGGTCCTAAAAATATATTTTTCGGAAAAAAGACTTATATAATAATATATATGACATTAATGAACCAATTTTGGTTCTATTTTAAGTTTATAGTAAGTTTATTAACCATATAGTTTAAGAATACAAGAAGACACGGTAAAAGTTAAATTATCTAACTTAGAGTTAAATCTAAATGATAAGGTTAAAATGGTAACCTAAACTTGTATAAAACCTATTGGTTTAGAGTATTTATACCCATCCCCACCCTAGACCCGAAATAAGTCACTTTTGAGCCATTATAAACCGAATATGAATTTATTATAAAATAATATTTTACGTTTTTCCAAAGGTGCCCCTCACCCCTCTTATAAAAGGGCACTCCCCCTTCTCCCTAATTCACACCTCCAAAGGAATTTGGATCGGCCAAGCCCTGACCAAATAAACTATCAAATTTCCTCCCTTCATAATAGATGCCTTAATTTAGTCATAAATCCAACCTAAGGATCCCTTTTAATCAAATCAAAAGGAAGAACCTGAGGAAGAGGTTAATATCTCACCACCTATTTCAAGTTCATTTCTTCTTCCAATTCCTATTTATTTGTTGTTTCCATTATAAAATAATAAATAAAATATCTTATATATATATTGTGATATTATTATAAAAATTTTACAACCATATTAGTTATTTTATCCATCCTATGAATGAAAAAGTCACCAAACGTGCGTACGTACGGCTTACCGTCTCCACGTCATGGTGTAGTTTGTTATTCAAACATTTCATCATTTGGATGGGTATAATAACGAGTATAAATGATATAAATAATAAATATAACATTATGATGATTCTTTATATATATGATATAACATCAAATTATATATTATTTTAATATCAAAAGAATGATATTGTCACTCGTGCGTATGTACGGACTACCGCCTCTACGAACACAATGAGATTCATTTTCCATGATTAACCATTCAAGTATTATTATAAATTATATATAATAAATAATCATGAAATATATTACATAATAATTATACTTTATTTTTTTACATATAGTATTCATTTACTTAATTCAATTCAATTCAATAAGGAAATGTAAACAGCGTTCATGCGTACGTACGGCCTACAGTCTCCATGAACGGTGTATCTCTTTCCATTTATCGATCTATCATATATATATATATGATGAATATATTATATATATATATATATCATATTTTACTTTCTGGAATTAATTAAATCAGGATATAAGTAATAATATCAA
The DNA here is from genome assembly GCA_963277665.1 of Viscum album. Classification (NCBI taxonomy): domain Eukaryota; kingdom Viridiplantae; phylum Streptophyta; class Magnoliopsida; order Santalales; family Viscaceae; genus Viscum; species Viscum album. Next base: position 1,676,568,451 of record OY728160.1, read on the forward strand.
AAACAACAAGTCGAAACACGTACGATAAATGAAATGATTTTACCCAAAATGCTGCTTTAACATAGAATTTACAAAAGAATGGGAAATATAAAGTCATAAGTGAATCATATATGATATCATAAATATTATTATGGTTATGATAAAAGTTAATAATATGTTTAAACCTACTGTACAGGAGTCTTGGACACATACGGAAGAAAGTGGACATAAGGTAAGGGATAATTATTCCAATCTCGTTCTTATCTGAGATTGTTTATTTGTAAGTATTTATCGGGGTTATGTTTATCATCCATGTCCATGATTTCTCTAAATGTTTTCATAAAAGGTTTAATATTCTTCCATGTACATTTAAATTCATTTTTACCCTTTTATGACTTTTACCACAAGGTATGGAAGGAATATTTTTTTTTGGTTACCATACGAGGTACTTTTTGACTTTTTTGGAAAAAGTACAAGGAGAATGTTTTTTTAACTTATACAACATGAACATATTTCTATGATTTCATAACGCCTAATTTTCATGAAGCTTCCTTTATAATATTTCATGTTTATTTTCAAAAAAATCCCTTTTATTTTAAAATTGAATGGTATTTTCTGAGAAGAAAATGATTTTAAAGAAGAAAGTATATTTTCCCCAAGAATTCATTTCAAGTGTTTTGTCAAAACTATTTTACATCTAAGATGACATTATTTAGTATTAATATGTTTCAAGTATAATGTCTATATTATTTACATGGTTTTATTTTTCTTATGATGAAATGATATCCATTTGTTTTATATGGATTACCTTATGATGAGATGATGTTTATGAGACCCATTTTATTCTTTGGGTTATGATGAATGATTTATGTTTATTTTGTGGCACAAGTAAGAATTATTTCATTATGAGATGGGTGAGACCTATATCTCTCTCTAATTCATTGGGTAAAGATTTATATCTCATGAGATAGACATGGATGTAATTGAAAGTGAATCCGGTTCTGCAATACAGGTCTAGAATGACATGTAAACCCGATTCAGTAATGGACTTTGTCCACTATGATGGTCTTGGCAGAAATGCCTTGGCTACTATGGAAGTCATAAAATGTGCTTAATGGTTTTCAAAAATTACATGTTTTATTCACATGATATTTTATCATGATTAATTTTCCTTTATGATCTATGCCTTATGTACTGCCAAGATTTATTTCATTGCTTATGTTCATGTTTTTATGTTCAAATGTTTATGGATTGTTTTTACGTTCTCCATGTTTACCCTTACTGAGCATTTGAGATCACCATTTTTATGTTTTACCCAGGATATAAAGAAAGGTTTTAGGTAAGAAAAAAGGGATTACCTTTATGGGAGATATTGAAGATCTTTCATCATGATTAGAAGATTATGTTCTGAGTTTCCAAAGACACTAAACTATTACGGTCCTTGGGTGTCTGTTTTTGTTATGTACCAAGTATTCCAAAAAAGTAATTTAATGACCATGTACGTCAAGTGCGGGTCTCTACAGTTGGTATCAGAGCGAAGGTTTAGTTAACCTTTCGAAACTAGGATTCGGAAAATTTTGTGAGATCCCTAGAAATATTTCTAAGGTATGTCTAGGGATTTACCTAAGGTTTAGTATAACTATAGGTTACAGTCCTAGAATTTTGATAAAAATATTGAATAACCTTGGATTAAAACTATGATGTTATAGATTGAAAGTACTCCACTTGATTATGTTGTTTTCCTAGCATGATTTTTTCCTCTCACACTATTCATTTTGGGTTTTAGAAAATGGCTAGAAATTGGAAGATTCATGTTAATGGAGAATATGATGGACAATGGAATGATATCTTTCATTATCAAGAAAATGAAATGGGATTTGGAAGGTGAAACATCGTTATTATGACTAATCAGTAATCTCATAATATGATCAATAATCTCAACTTTGGTAAGTTTCCTGACTCAGTTAATAAGATAAAAGAGTTTCATGATGATCATATAGGAAATAAAGTTCAATTTTCCTCATGTAAATCACATGGGAAGAGACATCAAGGAGAATGTTTCAAAGGAACTAAAAGATTCTTTGGGTGTGGAAAAGAAGGACACAAAGCCTGTAATTGCAAAAGAAAGGGTCCAGTTAACACTATGGACATGGATAATGGTATTGCTAAGACATCAACAATAGTTAAATGGTTTAAATGTGGAATGTACAGGCATTATGAAAACCAATTCCCTAAGGGAAAGTCTCATGAAGAGAATCAGCATGTTCGTATGGGTAGTATTTATGTTGATGATGATGAGGAGACTACAAATGATATATGAAATGAAAGAAGTGTTGAGGAATAAAATGATGAAGCTCGGTCAATGGTTTAAGAAGGAAGTGGAATGATTTTATGTTTATAAAGAGTAATGTAGTATAGGTAATTTAATGCTACTATGGAATAAAGAAACATCTAAGTATTGTTACACTATTGTATTTCCTTGAGTATTTGAAAGTATACGATGAATGGTACCAGTAACCATGAAAGATAATTCAGATATTTTTGAAAAGCAGATGATATAAACATAATGAAGGGATAAAGAGAAAATAAAATGTTGGATATTATTAATGAGATCATGATTGATATAAGGACAAATTGATATCATGGTTTGAGTATATAATATTTTTTGGATTTTGGTATGTGGAAAGAGTTAACTTTTGACAGCATTCATGTTTTTACTAAGGTTCTATGGTAACTCATGTTTCAAGAGAATACATGATTAAGGAATTCAAATGTTTGGAATGATACCAACAAGATATATCTTATGATATATGGGGGATAAATGATGGTATTCACATTCTTGGTAGATGACCTTTCTATTAGTTGTTTTCTTTATACAATGAGGATGGACAAAAGTATTTCTGATAAGTCTAAAGGTTGGAATGCATTAAGTTGGACATCAGATAGTATTGTTTAATGCTAGAAAATTTTGATATTATTTTTAGAATTTTGTAATAGTATAGTTTTAGAAAAAGGAAAACCTGTAAGATGGGAGACAACTGGTCGCGTTAGACAAGGTTGCGGGAATAGAATCCCAACCGAAGTGCGATATGCCTTTATCTCCTACCACTGGCCTACAGTAAGTCTCTGGTTAGTAGAAATTAGATTTATTTTATTAAGAGGTATGATAGTTGAAGTATAAGTTCATTTTTGGAATCATATACGGTTAATCTCACCATAGATGGACTTATGTATATTTAATAACTTTTGTTAACTTTTTGAGACATATAGAATAACCTATCGCATGATCTACTAACACTTGAAGAATGAAAAATTCATCTTCATTTCTTTAATAAGGGATGAAGTCGAAATTGTTCATGGAATGACCAACAATGATATTACACTAACATCGAGTAAGTATTTCTCCTTATGAATTTTTTTTCAACATTATGGAAATGATATTAAAAACCAAAAATTTTGTCCTAATAGCCTCATATCTGATGAGTCAGATGATACCTTAGATCTCCCAAAATATATGGCTTTATTATTTTTGGCATTTTCATAGCCATGTACTCTACCACTCTCCATCAGAACTTGACGGCTAGATCTCTCTTCCATATCCATATTTTCACCTATGTTATCCTATGTGGAAACCCAGTGATTAGTTAATTTGGGTAACCATTACGTTTCAAACATTAGTTATTAAAATTACGTTTCGGTGTTCCTTTATATGATGTGGGTTTCTATGAATGAAACTTTCAAGTAGTGAACCATTAATAACCCCGACGAATTTCGAGGGAGAAATTCATTTTAAGGGGGGTAGAATGTAACACTCCATGATTTTATGAGAAATATTATTTTTTAATTCCTTTGATTTCTTCTATTGTACACTACACCAATATTTTCCTTTACCTTACATAAAACCTTATCAGCTTGCAGTATACGCAACACTATTCTTGGCTCGTGTTACACGCAATTTCAAGTTCGTTTTGTGGAAATTATTCTACGTAACATTAAGTATATATTTTGTTTAATGTATAGATGAAATAAGTTTTGATTATATAATATGAAACAAGAAATGGAGCTTACACTAAACGCAACCCTGACTTGGCTTGCATTACATGCAATCACAACCATCCTTGATATCGTGGGTTGTATGCAATACCGTGTTTCAGTAAACAATGATATGTTATTAAAATATTATATAAACTAGAAATTATGAATAGTAATACCCACTTTTAGAAATTTTATAAATTTTATCTTTTAAAATGGACTTCATTTTTGGATTCAGAATATTGAAATTATCCTAGGGTGAATTTTTGTTATTTTTCAGAAAACGTTCAATTTTTGAGGAATAGTGAAAACACTGAGTTATTTTTTAAAACTAAATTTTTATTTAAATAATAATTTATTTTATTTAAATTTATTTTAGGTCAAAATAGATACATAATACCTATATAATTTCAATGTAATTCATTAGAGTCATTTTATGATAATTTTAGATATATAAAAATTTTATTGAACTTTTTACCGTCTTTTACCCACCTTCTAGGAGCATTTACAAATTTACATAAAACATAATTTTATCTCTTCTGTAAATTGAATTTAAAAAATCCAAGAGACATGGTTGATATCAGTAAGTAAAATGTGATTCAATGAGAAGAAAATAATTTTTGGTGAATAGTAACTTATAACTTTTATTTACCACGGTTAAAAGTAAATAGGGTAATTAAGGGTAAAAATGATATTATTATTATCCTAAAACATGTCCTAATTCTATTGGATAAGTGTAATTTGACCAAAAACAGCCTTAGGAATAAAATATTACCCTTTAGTTCCACTTGGATTAGTTTAGGACATTTATTATTATTTTATTTAAAGAAGAGTTAAAATAGTTAAAATCAATGTTTAATAACTAAAACATTTTTAATATGGGGTTATACATAAGATAAATAATACTATAAATATTAATTATAAATATAAAACTATTTACTACATAATGGTAATTTATTTATATTTTTTAGACATTATATAATTTAATTTATTTATGACACAAGATGATGCAGTAATTACCATATTAGTGAAATATTAACATACATGATATTATAAATACACAAATAAATTCAATTTGAGACTTTTTATGAATTAAACTAATTTTTTAGGTTAATATAACAAATTAGGGTTGGTTTGATAAATTTTTTTATAATTAATAATGCTTTTATGAATTTAGAAATAACAAAATACAAAATAGTGTCAAAATTGACATAAAAGAGTTTTTTTAAAAAATATTATATTATTAATTGATATAATGGTCCTAAAAATATAAGTATGGTCAAAAAGACTTATATAATAATATATATGACATTAATGAACCAATTGGGGTTATATTGGAAGTTTATATTAAGTTTATTCACCATATAGTGTAAGAATACAAGAAGACACAGTAAAAGTTAAAATATTTAACTTAGAGTTAAATCTAAATGATAAGGCTAAAATGGTAACCTAAACATGTCTAAAAACTATTGGTTGAGATTATTGTGACCCATCTCCACCCTATACCAGAAATAATTCACTTTGAAGCCATTATAAACCGAATAATAATTTATTATAAAATAATATTTTAAGTTTTTTCAAAGGTTCCCCTAACCCCTCTTATTTAAGGGAACTCCCCCTTCTCTCTAATTGACACCTCCAAATCCATTTTTCTCGACCATAACCTCCCCAAATACCCCTTAAACTATCCTACCTTCATCATAGAGTCCTTCATTTAGTCATAAAGCCAACCGAAAGAGCCATTTTGATCAAATCAAAAGGAAGAACCCGAGGAAGAGGTAAATATCACACCACCTATTTCAAGTTCCTTTCTTCTTCCACTTCCTACTTCTTTGTTGTTTCCATTATAAAATAATAAATCCAGTATCTTATATATACTGTTATGTTATTATAAAAATTTTAAAACCATATTAGTTATTTTATCCATCCTATGAATGAAAGAGTCATCACACGTGCGTACGTATGGTTTACCATCTCCATGTCGTGGTGTAGTTTGTCATTCAAACATTTCATCATTTGGATGGGTACACTAATGAGTATAAATGATATATATAATAAAGATAAAATTATTATTATTCTGTATATATGATATATCATCCAATTATATATGATTTTAATATCAAAAGAATGATATTGTCGCTCGTGCGTACGTACGGACTACCGTCTCCACGAACGCGATGAGATTCATTTTCCATGATTAACCATTCAAGTTTGATTATAAATTATATATAATAAATAATCGTGAAAGATATTACATAATCATGATACTAGATTTATTTACATATATGTTTCATTTACTTAATTCCATTCAATTCGACAAGGAAATGAAAACAACGTTCATGCGTACGTACGACCTACCGTCTCCATGAACAGTGTATTTCATTCCATTTATCGATCTGTCATATATATTTATATGCTGAATATATATTATATATAAATCATGTTTTAAATTCTGGAATTAATTAAATCAGGATATAAGTAATAATATCAAAAACAACAAGTCGAAACAGGTACAATAAATGAATCGATTTTCCCAAAATGATGCTTTAACATATAATTTACAAAATAACGGGTAATATAAAGTCATAAGTGATTAATATATGATATAATAAATATTATTATAGTTATGTTACAGGTTAATAATATGTTTAAACCCACTATACAAGAGTCTCAGACATATATGGAAGAAATTTGACATAAGGTAAGGGATAATTATTCCAATCTCGTTCTTATCCGAGATTGTTTATTCGTAAGTATTTACTGCAGTTATGTTTATCATCCATGTCCATGTTTTCTCAAAATGTTTTCATAAAATGATTACTTTTCATCCATGTACATTTAAAGTCCTTTTTACCCTTTTATGACTTTTACCACAAGGTATGGATGGAATCTTTCTTTTGCTTACCATACAAGGTACGTTTTGAATTTTCCAGCAAAAGTAGGAGGAGAATGTTTTTTTAACTTATATGACATGAATGGAATTTTATGATTTCATAACGCCTAATTTTCATGAAGCTTAATCTACAATATTTCATGTTTATTTTAAAAAAAATCCTTTTTCTTTTAAAATTGAATGCTATTTTGTGAAAAGAAAATGATTTTAAAGAAGAAATGATATTTTCCTAAAGAATTCATTTCAAGTGTTTTGTCAAAACTATTTTCCATCTATAATGAAATTATTTAGAATAATTATGTTTCAAGTATAATTTATCTATTATTTACATGGTTTTATTATTCTTATGATGAAATGATATCCATTTGTTTTATATGGATTACGTTATGATGGGATGATGTTTATAAGACCCGTTTTATTCATTGGGTTATGATGAACGATTTATGTTTATTTTGTGGCACAAGTAAGAATGATTTTATTATAAGATGAGTGAGACATATATATCCCTCCAATTCATTGGGTAAAGATTTATATCTCATGAGATAGACATGGCGGGAATGACCAGTGAATTCGGTTCAGTAATACAGGGCTGGAACAGCAAGTAAACCCAGTTCAGTAATGGATTTTGTCCACTATGATGGTCTTGGAAACAATGTCTTGGCTACTATGGAAATATTAACATGTGCTTAATGGTTTTCCATAATTACATTTTTATTCCCATGATATTTTATCCTAATTAATATTCCTTTATGATCTATGCCTTATGTACTGCCAAGATTTATGTCATTACTTATGTTTATGTTTTTACATTAAAATGTTTATGGATTGTTTTTATATTCTCCATGTTTACTCTTACTGAGCATTTGAGCTCACCCTTTTTATGTTTTTTCCCCAGGATATAAAGAAAGGTTTTAGGTAAGAAAAAAAGTGAAGATATTTATGGGATATGTTGAAGATCTTTCACCATGATTAGAAGATTATGTTCAGAGTTTCCAAAGACACTAAACTATTATGGTCCTTGGGTGTCTGTTTTTGTTATGTATTAATTATTCTGAAAAAGTAATGTAATGACCATGTACGTCAAGTGTGGATCTCTATAATGAAAACTAAATAAATGAGATTGAATTTTCATGAAATTGTGAAACAACGATATTGGGTTAATTTGTAAAATTTATAATCAAACCAGATATAAATAGGACTTGTGGTTTTATAGGAATTCCTATATGTGCATTTTTATAATTAAATAAGTTGGTTTCTATATTAAAAATTTGCACCAAATTCTTAAAACTAAGAAAAAAGGATATAATTATCATAAAAATATTGAACCATGGTTATTGTTTAGACATGTATAAATAAACAACATATAAGTACAATTCAAAATGTGGTTGGAATAATTGTAAGTGTGTTATTATAATTGAAATTATTTTTTAAGTTAAAAATGCTTGTTAAATGATCAAAACTGAGAAAATGAGTTCAAAATATTATGAAATTTTTTGACAGTGATCATTGATTAATATGTGACTCATAAAAATGATTCATACATCAATATAACATTTGGTGTTGTCAAAAATTGATTAAATTATGTTTTAAAAAATTAAAACTATTTTTAATGTTTAAACCATGTCTTAACGAATTATATAAAAAGAAAACATGCTCAAATAGTCCTGAACATCTTAGAAAATAACCATTTATTAATTCATGAATTTAAATAATTTACTACATTTAAATACAATATGTATTTTTATTTAAATAACTGAATGTTTTTATTTATAATAAAAACTATTTTCCACGTTCAAAAGTTGGATTGAATAATCCAAACCTAGCACACATGCTCTGATTATGATGAAAATAATTGATAATTATTATAGATTAAATATTAAACATTAATAAGGAACTTTACATCAATGTGATGTGTGGTGTTGTTGAAATTGATAGAAATATTCACTATAGAAATAAAATGGAATGATGAATGTCACTATGTCATGGTTTTTTCTAATTAAAACCACACAGTGGAAAAGGTATCTTTGTTAGTGATTTGTGCATGGTAGTGCAAGCATATGGGATAATTCATGATTAGACTCTTTCTTACATATAATATATCCTGAAAACATCACTATTTTTGGATAATGTTATTAAGGAGTTTCAAATTTTGATATTAATTATATAGACATTAAACAATTAATGGAATATTGAACCAAATTCAACAAGGAGTTGTAACATTGTGAAATGGTTGAGTTATAACTAAAAATTTATGAAACCTTTTGAATTATAATTAGTTTTCTTGGATTCCTATATAAAGTTTTTCAATACTTATGAAATATATAAAGGAATAATGACTCAATCATAGAAACTTCTTGTAAGAGTAACACTCATTTATCTCTTATCTTTTAATCAACGGTTTTTATAAACCATGGGTGAGAGAGAAATCCTACTAATAAGTATTCATTGTGATTCACTCTACTCATGGATTCCTTTTGAGGTAGGACTGATTTTGATACCATTCAGATATCACCCTCAATATTGTGAAGAAGATTTTGTGGGGTTTGATTTCGAATAATGAGAAATATAATGCATGTTATTATATGTATAATTATTTCAATTGAAATATGGACAGATCTTATGGGAAATAATTTTAATGGTAATTTACTATATTTTTAGATTAGAATTATCCCCACTAAAATACAATAGTGGTATCATGGAATTTTAATTTCATTTATATTAAAGTTTTAATCATTTAAGAATCTATAAAATTGTGTTTTTCTAGATCTAAGAATTTTTTATTTAAAAAATTCATGGTTTATAATGATATTAAAAAATATGTGATTTTTAAAAATAACATGATCATGGTTTATTAAAATTTATAAAATAATGTGATAGTTTTGGAAAAAATATTCATCGAAAATGTTTCTAAAAAACAAAGCATCACAAATATTGTTTATCACATCATGGTTATAATTGAAATTGGCCATGGTTTGTATGATAATTATATTTCCATATGGAAAATTTTGTGACCTATTCTAGTATTGTATGACTTTAAAATATTTTAAGAAATGGTTTTAGGGTTAAGTGTTGAGACGTTGTGTGATTATAAGGCCTAGTGAGTCCAGAATTAATATTTTAAAAATGTTAAATATATTCATATCACATGAATTTTTTTATAAATAATAGACTATATCCTAATCTGATCCTCGGATAAAAAATTTGTGACCACAATTGAATCTAGAATGCGGGGTTTACCCTGGGTGCAACCTAAGGTTAGTCAGTGATGGACGTTCAGCTGAGGCATTTTTTGGTTGGTGCGTTAAGTGAATTTATTAACTTAAATAATTCATTTATTTAAAAAACATAACCTAATTTTTATGGTAATTTTACAGTGTTTAGATACTTAACCCATAATAGATCTAAGAGAAGGATGAGGGCATTTTTTTCTAGCATATCGATATTGGATGACGAACAATGATCATGTTGAGGTGTATCGAGAGGTAGAGAATATAGTGGTTCTTATCCATCATTGGATAAATTTTTATTCCCCAAATATAAATCCATAATCAAGTTAGAGATCATAAATTTCATTTTATACCCTTGATTAAAAGTTTAAGCATATTATCTACTAGTATTGATAAAAGATTTACCTAATCTTTCGCATGATCCCTATTGTCTATTATATTGTTAGTTCAATATTCTTTTCATTATTTCAAATATTACCACCCCTATAAATATCCAATTATTAACATTGTCTAGGAAAACATTCCCAATGATACATTTAATTTTTAATGTGCTTTACCCCCCTTCGTTCTTTGTGTTCTTCATCATTGGCCTATAGGGTCACAAGTCAAATTATTTTGAGGTGGGTTCGAGCATGATCAAACCCTAGGATTCCTGAATGCGTAACATACAATTAATGTATAGGAAAATCAATTATGGATAAGGATAAACTATAGGTTTCATGTTATTCTCCATGGATTTGAGATGTGGAGTAGCATCAAGATCGAGTGGAGGATGATGGGAGGTGTGTCAGGCGGTGTGCGAGCTTCGTACAAAAAAATTCTATTTTACAACCACTAAAGGGTAGTAAAATATGTATGGAGGTGACTACCACAAATTTTGGGTAGTTAAATGGTGAATTATTTTGAAAAGAGACTGGATTTAGAGAACCTTATAGAGAACATTATGTTTTTTGGAAAAATCAACCACAAAACATATAGTCTAAAAATATACACCATTTATCCCTACCAAGCTTTGATGGCTAGGGTTTTAGGGAAGATAAGAATCACAGACCATGTGCTTGGTGCCACACTTAATGTGACATTCCCTGGGTGGCTAATTCGTGTTGCAACTTCACACGGATATGACACCATGTGGGAGGAAATGTCATGTACTATGGGACTACACTGGCACAGATTGGTTGCCAAGCGCGACTAGGTAAATGGCCAAGTACATGTTTATGGTACGATGAACACAAGAATGGCCAAGAGTAAACGAATAGGCCCCAGGTGGCTGAGACATGAAATGTGGGCCCCTACACACTATTTAAGGTGACATTTATTTTGGGGTTATTTCTATAAGATAGGAAGGCTAGGTAGAGGAGTAGGACCATTTGCCATGTAGACCCTATACATGCCATGAAACCCTACGATAAAATTCCACCTTTTATGTATCCTCCATTTGGACTCATATTTTGTCCCATAAGTATCCCGTCATCAGCAATTTTTCATGTAGAATGCGATGGTAGCCTTTATAGTGGGTTTTGAGACATGACATGGAATGTTCTAAGAAAGACGCATCCTTAGGTGTTTCTTGATGATAATAGTTATTAGGAAGGATCATTAGTGAGATGGGATGGGGTTGGGAACCCCCTCTCAAACAAGGGTGCACATCCCCATACTCCTTACACCAGTTGAGTGACACCCCATGACCCTATAGGGAATGGTTCCTCTATACTTTTTGTGGAACCCCCTAACCAACAAGGGTGTGAGTCCTCTATACTTTGAGTGGAACCCCATGACACACTAGTACATGTGTCATTCATATATTTAGTGGAACCTGCAGACACACTAGGGCACTGGTTCTCCATATTTTGAGTGGAATCCCCCTAATGCATTAGGGTGTGGGTCCTCTATACTTTGAGTGGAACTCATTGACACACTAAGGCCTAGATCCTCTACCGATACCTCCCAAGTGGAATCCACCTATTTCACCATGGTGAATGTCCTATATACATCTACTAAGTGTTACCCCTAACATAATAGGGTGCATGTCCTCTTTATATTGGAGAATTAACCCCAGAGGTAGTGAAGCAAAGATGAGGTATGGGTTCCCCTCAGGAATTCTTTGTGAAGACATGCGAGATACTAGGTATCGATGATGGACCTTTGGAGCTATAAGAAGACTCATAATCCTGAGTTGGAGAATGAGAGGGTGATCCCATTTCTCTATCACATGAGTTTATTTATGATCATATATATATATATATATATATTGTTTTACTTCATTTCCCTTTTACTTTTGATTGAGACAACTACTTATATCGTACATTATATTCCCCCCTTTAGTTTTCAGGGTGTTCTACTAGTTATGTATAGAGTCACTTATACCTAGGATTTTACAACACATGTAATGTATAATATAGATCAAGGAAAGATCAATGGTGATTTTGGTGGATCATATGTATACCTGGGTGGATAAACCACGCACGGTGGTAGGTCTTTGTGATCAAGATCTGGGGTCTCTTAGATTTCCATAATTTTAGTTGTTACCATTTTGGGAGTTCATTTCTATTTGGGTTTGTAATATTCCACTTTACACATTATATTTATTCTATTATACTTTTATGTTTTTCCAAAATGTTATTTAATTCATGGTTTTACTCAAGATATTACAACCATTTCTATTATTCCTCCACATTGTTGCATGGAGACTATTGGGTTCATGTAAATAGGTACACTAGGGAAAGGCCTCTCATTTATATTATTCCTTATTAGTGCATATATCTAGCCCCTAGACTATTATAGGTGGGATTAGGGTTGTGAGATCTTGTCCTTCCACTATCCAAGTGGGCCCTAGTGGGTCGGATAGTTAGAGAGTGGAATCAGAGGTGATTTATCCTTGGGACAGAGTAAGAGTTAGAACCATTTTGAGGATTTTTTGGGACTTAGGGAAATAGTGTAGAAGTTTCTTGAATGAATATTTGAGGCTAGGGAACCCAGTGTTGGTGTGGAAATCGATGTATCTATAAATTAAGACTCTAAATACCTACTTGTCAATTCTAAATTCAAAGACATTGGTTGTAGGGAATAATTGTACATGCATCGTATATGATTGATTCCTTTGAATTTCCTTATTGAGTTAGCTACTCATATTTATATATATATTCTCATATGATGGTGGAATTTTTTTATCAATATTTGGATGCCTCTATGAAAGAATCCATCTAGGTTACTGATTCAGGATTGTAAAAATAACTTGATGAGTGATGATGACTCAGTTTATGGGACATATCCTAAGGTATTTCCCAAAGGTTGGTAGGTAGAAACACCCTTGCCTATTGAGTACTAAATATTACTGGTAGTGAGGGCTGAGTATATTCATAGACATATTGTGCTCTGTGAGTTCCATTACTAGTGGCCAATGAGGTTTCATAGTGAGCCAAATCCCTAGGCAGTGGAGGATTTGATTGAGTTTGTGATCTTAGTATTAATGATTGTGTGGACCCCAACTGATCATATGGATGCATTGGAAGATATTATTTTAAATAGATCATTTGTAAAGTAGAGGACTCTAGTCAAGTAGACTCATGACGAAGATACACTCTCATGGTTTGGCTTCCAGTAGTTATTTTGTGAGGAGTATTACCCCTTGTTCTCACAGTAATTTTGGATTAATGATATTGTGGTGTGGTAGTGGGGTAGTATGGTGGTTGTTTATTATGATGTGAGTCTCACTAATCTTACACTATACTCTCTATACATGATGTGATATGGTAACTTTGAGGAATAAATGTTTGATTAGGATATCTATAGAGACCTCCACACTAATGTGGTTTCTCTTCTACCTCCCACATATGTCAAAGTTCTAGAGTGGGTGCTGGTGATGAAAGATTCCTATCCTAGGGAAGCTAGGAAACCAGAGATGGAAGTGGGAATCATGGGGTAGAGTCGTATGCAGTAGCTAGCAGGTGTTAGTCATTAGGATCTCAGAATATGAGACTTCCTCAAGGCCATTATTAGTCATGTGTACATGCCCCATAGGGTTTGCGTAGAGGATCGGGTAATCCCAGAAAGGGGTGATGTTATTCATGTTATAATCATGGTCAAATGGAACATAATTTCCATACTCGATGTAGTGAGGAGGGAAGGTAGGTAGTGAATGGACCTCCATAGTATAGGTAACACCATGATCAGGGCTCTCCCAGGTATGGCCAAGGTGGCCCCAAAGGAGGAGAAGTTTGAAGAAGAGTAGGAGGGGATCTAGGAGGAGGATATTGTATTGGATGGAGATTCTATAAGTTATTACCACCCCCACCACCAATAGGAGGCCCACACTTTATTTAGGGAGGTAGCATATGAGGATGTGGGAAGCTACTTACCATAGAGGATTCTGGACCAACAACACATAATATGATACATGGTATGTTCTATGTTTATTATAAACTTTCTATAGTACTTATAAGAACATTTTATAGTCACTTATTCATTTTTTATCCCTTGTTCGAGAGATAGATCTCCCTATTGAGACCTTAACACAACTAATATTTCTAGAGGTTCTTCCTAGGTGTAATTCTTCGATATCTCTTATCTGATGGTAGTAAAATCTATCATTTAGTGGAGAGAGTTTCACATGGGGACTCTTGGTTATCAAGATAAATCCTTATAAATTTATCTTGGGTATATAATGGTTCCCTATGGTCTGATTCTAGATCGATTGTCATCATAGGTGGGTTAGATACCTTCAAATATGTGGGATGATATTATACTTTTTTTGAGTGAGATATATATCTTGGCTGAGTGAGTGGTAATTGTGATAAGGAGGCTACAAACCACTACCCATCACATGGAAAGATTATCCCTTGGTTCATTGGGATCTTTATGGATCTGATTCCTTTAGTAATGGAGGACTTTGTGGATGTCTTCCCCAAGGATGTTCTAGGACTACCTTCATGGAGGGAGATGGAATTTTTCATCAAATTTCACTATGAGACTACAAATATATATTCTATGGAAAATCATATATCCCATACCAATATTTGAGAGTTGAGGGTGTATTTAGAGGATATTTTAGGGAACAAATTAATAAGACCTAGTGTGTCCCCCTAGGTAGCTTTAGTTTTTTTCGTGAAAATGGAGGACAAGATATTGTGACTTTTTATTGATTATCATTTTCTAAACCTGACCATTACCAAGAAAAGGTACCCCTTTCCATGTATTGAAGACCTATTTGATCAATTTTGTTGTGTGATTTTGTTTTCAAGATCAATCTCTGGTATGACTACCACTAGTTGGGGGTTCGAAAGGCTGATATTTTGAAGACGACAATCCTATGTCTCTATAGACACGATGAGTTCCTAGTGATGTCTTTTTGTGTGATGAATTCCCATGATATGATTATGGATTTGATAAAACTTATCATCCAACCATACAAGGAATGATTTGTGTTTGTCTTCATTTATGGCGTACTCGTATACTGTATATTATAGGATGAGCTTATAGTTATTCTGAGGATGGTCCTAGACTTACTATCGGATGACTAGATTTATGGTAATATCTTGAAGTGCCAGTTCTGGATCTTTGAGGTTTAATTTTTTGGATATGTCTTCTCTAAGCATGTTTTAGCTATAGACTCAATGAATATTGAAAAAAATGCATTCTTGGAAGCCACCAAATAGCATGTTAGAGGTATAGAGTTTTTTTAGGCATTGAGGAGTACTAAAGGAGGTCCATATTGGAATTTTATAGAATTAAATCACCTTTTAACTCCCTAGAATTGAATATTTATCCATTTTCTTGGACCAAGAAGTGTGAGAGTTCCTTTGATAAGTTGAGGTTAATTTTAAACAATGATCCTATTTTTAGACTATCATAGGAGGGAATGGAGTATATCATGTATTGAGATGCCTCTAGAGCTAGGGTAGAAAGTGTGTTGATACATTTGAAGGTAGTGATTGAATATGGGTTGAGTAAGTTGAGACCCCATGAGAAGAACTACACGAATCATGACCTGGAGTTGGCACTGGTATTCTTTACTCTGAAGATGTGGATGCACTATCTTCTAGGAGAGAACTTTTTTTGTGTACTCAGACTATCTAAGCCTCGTCTATATCTTCACAAAGAGATATATGAACCTAAGACAAAGGTTTTTATAGGGGTTAACATAGTAAAATAATTTTTAGATAGTCTATACTATTGGGAAGGGAAATGTTATGGAAGATGCCCTTAACTGGAAGTCCTACTCTAGTTTGGTGGAGGAGTAATCTAAGCAGTTTGATTCTTTGAAGATGACTCTAGTGGATTAGATGGGTAAATATTATCTTCATTATATGATGTTGAATCCCCAAATTTTTTAACAAGTGAGTGAGGATCAGTTGGGAGACATCGAATGTGAGGTTATTATTGATCAGATATCTTTAAGAGTTTCAACGGCTAGATTTTATGGAGGAGGGGAGAACATCCTCTTACTTTAGGGATGAATGGTGTTACTGGTCATGACGTGAGAGGAAGTGATGAGGTATTTTCAAAATTAACCTTTTTCTTTATATCACATATAGGAAAATATGTACAATGACCTTTATTAGTAGTTGTTTTGGGTTTTCATGAGGTAGAGTATAGCTTAGTTTGTCTCTTAGTGTCTCACATGTCAGTAGGTGAAGGAGGAGCACCAGGTTTTGGCAGGTTTGACACAGTCTCTTGAGATCCCTAAGTGGAAATGGGATGGAATATATATGGAATTTGTGAAATAGATTCTATGGATAGTAAGAGTCCACGATGCTATTTGGGTGATTTTTGACCAACTCATGAAGTCGATGCACTTCATTTATTCTAAGGAATTGAGTTTGGTGGAGTTTTTGAGATACTTGTATGTATAGGATATCATTTTATTCATGGGGAACCCTCAATAACCATCTTTGAACATGATTCATGATTCACTTCATGGTTTTTGAGAGGCGTATAGGAGGCATTTGAGACCAAGTTCATGAATATTATGACATTTAACCACTAGACGTATGGGTAGATCGAGTGCAGTATCCAGGTGATGGAGGATATACCAAGGGATTGTGTTTTAGGAGCTAATATCATCACTTTCCATAAATAGAGTTTTCTTATAACAATAGTTTTCACTCTATGATCGACATGAAACCTTTTGAGGAATTTTATGAGACACCTAACATGTCACATTTATGTTTGACTAAGAATGGAGAGACATGTATTTTTAGTCTAGATATGGTGCAAGTGACATTGGAGAAGGTATATGTGATCCATGAGTAGAAGAGGACATGCAAGAGATAACATAAATCTTATCCAGATTGATCTTGTAGGACCTTGGAGTAAGATATTGGATACTTTTTTTCCTTGTATCCCCACAATGAGGATTATAGAATTTTTAATAGGGTAGAATTCTATCCCTAATGTTCATCAGGCCATTCATGATCCTATATAGGGTTGGTTAGGTTTTTTACCACATAGCCTTACCTTCACAGTTGTAGATGGTTCATAACAACTTCCATGTTTCATAGATAATGATATATGAGTAAATAATTTATACATTATTGACTGTGTTGAGATGTAAATAATTGATGGAGACACATTCACCGAGTACCTGTTGGTGATCGAGAATTAATAGGATAAGATCATGTGAGAATGAACCATTCCATTTTTTCATGTTCTCTTTTAGCACTAGAGAATGTAGGAGAGATCCTAGGAGAAGGATATCCAGATGTGGGATCAATATCATCACCTTTTTTTTATTTTTTCCTTGTTGAGTACAAAATTCCTTGAAGGAGGGATTAATTTAGTGACCCTATTTTTTATTGTAAGACATTGAAATTGTTTTAGAACCAGGAAATGAGATGACTTGATATTATAAGGCTCATTGAGGCAGAAATTACTATTATAAAAATATTAAATATATTAATATCACACATGTGAAGTTTCTTATAAATAATATAATATCTCATAAATGGAGTGTTGAATAATAAATTTGAAAGCATGGTTGAATCTGAAATGGGGGTTTTACCCTAGGTGTGACCTAAGGTTGTTCATTACTTAACGTTTGACTGAGGCGACCATTGGTGGGTGTGTTATGTTAATTAATTCATTAATTTAATTAATTTAACCTAAACCTCCCAATATAAATACATTTATATTTTGATTTTATAAGGGTTATCCATATAAACCTTTCTATATCTAAGATTAGGTGGAGATTATTCTTCATTGGTAGATCGATATAGGATGAAAAATGGTGATTAAATCAAGATGGATCAAGAGTTAGTGAATATAGTGGGTCTTCTCCATCACAGAGGAATGTGTGTATCACCAATGATTGATCCATAATAGAGTTAGGTATTTTAAGTTATTTTTTTCTCCATCGATTAAATGTTTGAGCATGGATTTAATAAGTTATTATTGATCTATAGTTTACATAATCTTTCACATGATCCATGTTGTCTATTATATTGTTAATTAAATAT
The DNA here is from genome assembly GCA_963277665.1 of Viscum album. NCBI lineage: Eukaryota > Viridiplantae > Streptophyta > Magnoliopsida > Santalales > Viscaceae > Viscum > Viscum album. The sequence goes on from OY728160.1 coordinate 1,676,587,035, forward strand.
TATTCTCATTGTTTCACATGTTATCACCCATGGAAATACCTTATTAAAATTTTCCAAGAAAACATGTACAATGTTAAATTTAATTTTTTATGTAGTTTATCCCCCTCTATTCTTCTCGTTCACCACAGTTGGCCTATGAGGTAGTTGTTAGAATTTGTTGGGGTGGGTTTAAGCATGAAGAACCACCAGATTCCTAAAAGATGTGTATATGATGGAAAAATTTTAAAATTGAGGATGGATTAAGATGGATCTTAGTTTATAAGTAATGTTCCATGAATTTAGGATCAAAATTAGTAATGGGATCGAGTAGCAGATGACATGAGGTGTGTTGGGCAGTTTGCGGGATTTGTGTGAATGAATGAAATCCATTTTCTAGCAACCAAAAATCTTGGAAACGATGGTTGGATGTAAACCCCACTAATCATGTGTGTTAAAACGGAATAAATAATGGTATAGACACCTAATATAGAGAACAAAACAGAGATCATGAGTTTCTATAGAAAAATTGACTAAATGATATGTTGTCAAAGAAAAAACACTATGTAGCCCAAACTAACCACAAAGTCTTGAGTTTTGAGGAAGATAAGGGCTACATATTGTGTGGCTAAGATGACACATCATGTAACCCTCCCAGATTGGAGAATCAATGTACCAAATACACACATCAAGGACCCCATGTGGGAGGACATGCCGTGTACTCTGGGAGTACACATGCATGAGCCGGTATCTAGAAATGACCAGGTACATGGACATGAACCGATGAACATGAGCATGACCACGAGCACAAGGGAGGGTCTCATGTGTCCGAGACATGTTGTGTGGACTCCCACACCCCATGTTAATTAAATGTACTTCAGTACATGTCCTTAGGTGAACACAACCATGCCGTAGAGTGGGAAGACATGTAGTTTGGACCCCATACACGTCATATACCCCTATGAGAGACTTCCACCTTTCATATCTCCTTCATTTAGAATTGGATTTTGGACCATGATTAGCCTAGCTTCAGAATTTTTTCATCAATAATGTGATAGAAACTTGAAAAGTGGCTTTCGAGACATGACATGGAATTTCCCATGAATGACAGTTCATTAGGCGATGCTTGGAAAGGTCCGTGGTCATGAAGGATCACTAGTGAGATAGGCCAAGATTGGAAACACCCCTATCATACCAGGGTACAAATAATCCATAAAATTTACATTGTTTGAGTAGAAAACCTTCCCCCCAGGGAGTAGTTACATTATACTTTGAGTGTAACCCCCTGATGCACTAGGACGTGGGTCCTCTATACATTTAGTACAAGCCTCTAAAAAATGGTGTGTGGTCCTCTATAATTTGAGTGACATCCCATGGAATTCTAGGGATTAGTTCATTCATAATTTTAGTGGAACATACCTTATTAAATAGGTAATGGTTCCTCAATAAATTGAGTGGAACCCATTAATGCACTAAGGAAAGGGTCCTCTATTGATATCTACGAGGTGGTAACCCCCTATCGCACCGGGGTACATGTCCTCTATACATCAATTGAGTGGAATCACACTAATTTATTGGGGTAAAGGTCTTATTTCATTTAGATATTTTTTCCCTTGGGTTGTGGAGTTTTGGTAAGGTGCAGGTCCTCCTCAAGTCTTCTTCGTGAAGACATGTGAGATACTGGACATCAATGATAGACCTTTGGACCTGCAGCCAGACTCATTGTCCTTGGATGGACAGTGAGATAGAGATCCCCTTTATCTCTCATATGAGGTTATTTTTGAGAATATATTTGTGTGTGAGTGATTGAGTTGTGTTTCTCTATTGATTTTATTTGATATTAATACTTTTATTGTATATTATATTGATCACTCTTCAGTTTTTTGGGTCATCCTACTGGGTATGTATATACTCACCCCTACGTGGGTTTTTTCCACGTGTGTCGTGTCTTATGAAGATGAGGAACACATCAGTGGTGATTTTAGCAGAGCCTAGGGATACTTGGGTGTATAGAACACATTTTTTGGTTGGGCTTTGAGATCATGAGTAGGGATCTCTTAGACTTTCTTTATTCTAGTTATTGTTAAGTTGGAAATTTATTTATAGTTTTCATGTACGTTTTCCATTTAATTTTTTAATTTTTTTTACTACGATTTATTCCCTAGAGGTTATCAAAAGAATGATTTTACTATATTTGTTATAACTCTTTTTTATTATTTCTCTGCATTATTTTCCCTAGATAGTTGGGTGTGTTCATTCAGGAACATTAGGAAAAGGCCTCCCATTTATATTAGGGATTATCTGCACTTGTCACCAGCACTTGGCCTATTGGAGGTGGTCTTGGGGTTATGATAGTTAGAACTTTAACTAGCTATGTAGGCCTAGGTGGGTTAGGAAATTACAAAAAACTATAACATGTTTGAACAAAACCATGTTTTGAATAAAAAGTTTGACTTTTAAAACATCTATACGAAACTAGTTACATAGAGTAAAAAATTGTGGTTCATTTAGTAAATATTATTATATATAAAGAACCATGTCATGGATAATAATGAATCATGAGAGGGTTTTATGATTTATAAAAAATCATTATTTATCAATTCTTAGAAACCTATATTGACTTTATAAAAATAGTTTTAGTGGATGTGATCTGGGTTTAAACTAAAGTTACATTGTTTATTAATTTATAAATTGCTTATAAATTATAAAATAATGATAAATATAAAATATTTTATATTGTTTTATAAAATATTCACAAATCATTATTGTGAATTGTTCATGAAAAATACCTTATTTAATCAATCTATTTAAACCAATCAAAAATGATTTTTTGTATTTAATAAATGTTTTAAATAAATATAAAATATATGATACTGAAATAATGAAAATTATTTGAATTATTAATTTTTTGTGTTCATTATTAAGGAATATAAATGGATTTAATTTGTTAGAAAATCTTATATTTTAAGATAACAAATTTCATATGTATTTCATGTTGATAATAAAATATGTAGTGTTAATATTTGTTATATAAATATTTTTTTTATTTTTAAATTATAGAATGTGTATAAAATCATATATAAATTATAACATGATTATAATTTCTTGATATGAAATTTTAACAAATTAATATCTAATATCTTAATATTAGAAATGTTCGTTTCCTTATTTATTTCCTACCAATGAAATATTCATGAATCTAGAGTTTTTATATTATTAAGAGTGTGTTTTTGTTTAAATTTTCTAAAATAATTCTTATAAATATAATTCCATATATACCAAGAGTCTTATGAGAGGTAGAATATAGGGATTTATTTATATTAAACCAAGGAAATGATTGTTTTTTTGGTTATAAACTTATTAATAATGGTTTATTATGATGTATACACAAAAAGTTTTAAAATAATACAAGAATTAATGACTTTATAGAGTATTGATCAGTGAATAATGAGACTATAGATCGTGTTTCTCACTAACTAGAAAGAATATGATCTATTTTTTAAATGAAAGGGTTTTTACCTATTACACCATTCTTTATTTTGAGAAAATATTACTTTCTTATGATTCTGAACCTTTAAATTAAAGGGATTTATGTAACTTTTTCATGAAATACACTTAGATATGTGAAAATATAATTGGAGTTAAAATTTAAATAAGATAAAAACAACATTAATTATATAAAATATTATACATTAGTATTTTTGGAACATATTAGTTTTTAAATGGAATATGATACAAAAACTATATCCTTAGTAGATTGCATATCTAAAGATAATGTGCGAGATAAGATAGAGATATGTTAAAGAGTCTATTAAAATTATATGTGGTATATTTATTTTAAAAATAAACACTTTTCAAGAATAAATCATCCAAATAGGTCATTCTTGAAAAATCTAAATTTCTAAATATTATCTTTTATAAGGAAAAAATAATATCGGTGACCTTGATTGGATTTAGTGTCTCTATCAAACTTAGTATTTTTATTACAATTAGTTGGGTGACCAATATAGAATTATTTTCTTATAGGAATTGAGTTTTAGAGAATCTAAAATTTATATTTTGGTAAAGAGTTATCCACTCAACTATTTTGGTTACATATATTATATGATCGATATAATGGCATATATAAATAGATAAGTAATAAGATAAAATCAAAAGTGAATCAAAGATGTTTAAATTATAGATTTTTACTCACTACTAGATATAATGAATATTATAATGGTTTGTCAGTATTGTTGGATCAAATATTATAAAATTCCTTCTCAAATAATTATAAAAGGTAATACTCAAACAATAAAAGATTCTTTTGTATATAAAAATTGCATCATCATCAAAGTTATCTTTGAGGTCAACATAGAAGAATGAGAATTTTAATCAAAGAAAAGTATTGGATTAATTAAAAAACATATGAATTGTTTTTAAGAAATAATGATAGTTTTAAGTCTTAAATAAACCCCTTTTTGATTACTTAAATGGAGAAACTATTTAAAATAAGATCAATATGTATACATGAAACATACGAAGGATTCTATTGATGTTTCCACTCTAATGATTGGGTCTATAGAGTCTATGTTAAAAAAGAGAAATTATAACATTTTTGAAATAAATATGGTAGAAAAAATAAAGATAATATATCAATAATAATAAAGGAATGAGATATATGAGGTTTTAAAGGAATTATTGAGATGCAAAAAATACCAAGTAACCTCAGTACCCACTCAGGTGCTCAATATGATTGAGTATGTTAAGGACTTAGAGTGTAACACCCTGAGATTTTATGAATTTTTAATTTTCAAATAAATTAATCTTTTTGAGAGTTTTCATTACACAAAATACCATGATTTTCTTGAATTACATTTGACACTGAGTATAGTTTTCGTTACACGCAATGTTTTGTTTAAGCGAAAAGTGGCATACTATTAAAATATTATTATATAATATGATATTTATCAGCTAGATATTGGAATGATGGGTGTGAATAGTATTATGTAAATTAGGAAAATATATGGTTTAAAAAGTTATATAAAATCTTTTTTTGTCTAATAAATTAGAAATAAAAATAAAAACTATTTGAAAATAAAGGAAATATTTTTTGAAACCCTATTTTTATGCACACAAATATTTTCTACATAAATTGATACAACAAATAAATTTGGTGAATGATTTTAATGAAATTTATATATTATGTATTCAATAAATTTTTTAATATTCAACTTTTCTGTTTTTTAAACAAGAGATAAGAATAAATCCATTTTTTGATTTAAAAACTGTATTTTTTAAAAAGTAGTTTTGTCTCTTTTTTCACACTTATTTTAAAAATAAATTTTGAAAACTTAAAAAATATTTGAAATAATAAAGTTAATTTTTGAAATAATCATTTAATAATTATTATAGGGTGAATTTTTAATAGTTTTCTCAGAGATTATATTCCTTGGTGAATAGTGAAAGATATTGTTTTTTTATTTAGAATTGTCATTTTTTAAATATTTTGAAATTTTGAAAATTATTTTAATATGATTTGAAAGTAAAAATATATTATTATATATCTATTAATCCAATTTAGATCATTTTAATAACTTAGGTATTGAATTTTTATATAAAAACTTTATAAACATTTGAAACATTTTCTCTTTGAAAACCCACTCTCTCATCACATATGTGAGATTAATTTTAAATTATTTTTTTCCCAATAATGTTATTGGAATTTGTAAAAATGGATTCCATACTTTGAATCTGAATAATTTATATTATATAATGAGGCCAAATTAATTTTTGACCTTAGTGAATAGTAAAAATAGTAAGAATTATTTACCACGATTAAGGTAAAAATTGGTTTTCTGAGTTGTTAAACTTGAATGAGAAGCGAAAAAATGACCTATAAACTTTCCCAAAACCAAATTTATGTTCCTATTTCGACTTCATAACTTATAGTTTCGTGTAAAAACTATTTTGGGGCCTTTTCTAATGTGAAAAATATGGGTTAACCACTTTCTTTTAAAAAATTACAAGTGTTCCCCACACCTCACCTATAAAAGGACAACCCTATCCCATCCTCTTCACACTTTCAAAACCCATTGGTTTAGACAAGAGCTATAACTATAAATTAATTAACCCTTCTATCATCCTATAATCCATAGTTTAGTTATAAATCCATCCAAATAATACTTTTAGTGAAAACCAAAAGGAAGTTGTCTGAAGAAGAGGTAACACCCCGAGTCGAATGTTTTATTTTATCTATTCCCCCATCTCAATAAATTATTATTAAACCATTATGATATAATAAAAATAGTATATTAAATATATTTATATTTTATTATCTTAATTTATAACCTAATTATTTCTTCTCTTATATAAATGGGTTACAAAATCAGCATTCGTGTGTAAGACGGACTACCACCCCGCGAAGTAATGTTATTAATTTTCCATCACCACATCTCAAAAATAGATATAATAATTTATTTATTTTTCATATACTATTTTTATGATATTATTATGATTTTATAATCATTATATAAAAATTTCTTTATTACTTTCTATTTCGTGGTAATATGATAACGTTGTTCGTGTGTATGGTAGTCTACCGCCTCGTAAAGCGACGTGATTTTTTCTTCACATACGATTTACATGGATGGTAATAAGGATATATTTAAATAAAAATATATGATATATATATATGAAATAACAATGATTATATAAAGTTAATATATTATTTAACTTTAATTCTTATAAATATTGAGAAAATGGAAACAACATTAATGCATACATACGACCTGCTATCTCTATGAATGATGTATTTAATTTTCTAAATATAACTTTAATGGATCAATATAAATAAATTTATAAAGAATATATATTATATTTATATCATGTTTAATATTATGGAGATTATGGTACCATGATCAATGTAAGAGGACTAAAAATAAAAATTCAAAAAATATATAAAAAACAGAATGTTTTTCCCCAAAACCTGACTTTAACATGAAATTGTTAATAAATGGGTAATAAAAGGTCATAAGTAAATCATATATTATATGATATAAATATATATATTTTTATATAATATATTTATAATAAACTTATATTTATTATATAAGAGGCTTGAACGTGTAAAAATGAAGTCAATACTTAAGGTAAGGGATTTTCGTCTCAATTTTTACTTCTATAAGACACTTTCCATATCCATAAATTTTTATTTTATGTGGTGTATATAATTTCCTGGAATTTTATTTTATGATTATTATACTTATAGTTAGTTTTATTTACATATCCATTTTAGGATCTCTCTTTCTTGGGGGTTATGGTTCAAAAGTTACCAAAGCAGTAAAGGATTTTGTCTCAATTTTCTTTCATTGAGACTTATGTTATGTTATGAACCTATCTTCATTTATGATGTCTATATAAACCAATTAGACATGTAATATCATGAATTTATTTACAATAATTATTTTATAAGTTTCATTTAATTTTACTCTTTCATGGGGTTTACTATTCAAAGTTTCCAAAGTGGTAATGGTTTTATGTTACAATCGTATCATTTATCAGGATCAGTCATGATTACACTTCCAATAATAAAATAATATGATATATCTCTCAAGAAGACAATTTTTTTATTACCCTCTATTTATTTATAAAGAATAATTTTTTCCCTTAATTTTACACTATTTAAGTACTTATGACTTGAAATGAACATTTTTAAGAAAAACCGTCTTTACTTCTCTCTTCGGTCAAAAAACCCTTTTTCATCCAAAAAAATGTTTTCTAAAAATGTTTTGAAAAATGTTTCTAACAATATAAAAATTATTTATTAAATATTTTTACTTATATTTCAATTTTTATAAAAATTATTGAAAGGAATAATTATTTTAACATGTAAAAAATGAATGAAATTTAATACCATCATAACCAGGATTTTATTTTAATCTTCCTTTATTAACTTTCAAGGTTATTTTTCAAGAAATTTCTTTTCAATTTTTTTTCTATTTTAAAACATGTTTTCTAAAGAGGAAAGGATATTTTCCTCAAGAAATATTTTAAAGTATTTTAATGCTTCCATTAAAAGATTATAGGTTTATTTTAAAATAAAATTATTTCAGTAATGTTTTATGAATTTTTATATTTAAAAATATATTTTAAATGATTAATTATTTTCCTCGGTAAATGTTTTAAATTTACTTTAAAAATAATTTTCCATCTATGATGACATATATTTATATTAACTATGCCTTTTTAGGGATATGATCCAATGATATTATTATTATTATTTATCAGAATTTTTTTTGTTTAATATGGAATGATTTTTTGAAATATCTTTCTCTTACATGGGTCACACAATGAGGAAATTATTATAAAACTTTCTTCTTTTCAAAGGTTATTCTATGATGAAATGATTATGAAAACTCTCTTTTTCTCTACAGGTTATGATATGATGAAATATTTACGAAATATATTTAATTTCATAGGTCATCATATGATGAATGTTTTATGATATTGGTGTGCATATATGTATGAATTTAATTATGTTATGGGTGGTACATATATCTCCTTCCAATTCATTGAGTAAATATTTATATCTCATGAGATAGATAGGACTAGGATTGGGAGTGAATGCAGTTTAGTGAGGATCTTTGTCTATTATGATGGTCGTGGGAGAGAACCTTGACTACTATGATGGTTTAGTGAGTGAAAACATTCAACTATGATAGTCTTGTACGTCATACTTGACTACAATTGAATTGATTTTATATGCTTATGCGTATTCCATAATTCCATGTATTATTCTAGTGTTATGATCTCATGGTTTATGTTCATTGATTTCCTCAGGTTCATGTCTTATGAACTGCAAATCATTATAAAATAAATCAATATTTTGATCCTTGATATGTTGTTTATATTTTTCATATGTTATTATCATGTTCTTTTACCCTTAGGACCATATTTTGTTTATGCATTTTCCCTTGTTTACCCTTCTTGAGCATTTGAGCTCACCCTTATGCTTATTTTCCCCAGGTTATGAAGAAGTGTTTCAAGTATAGTATGTCCATGAAGATTACTAAATTAGAAGATATATTTTTTGGAAATATTGAATATTTTTCACTAAATAAGAAGATTATGTACTTAGTCTCCAAATTCACTAAACCATTATAACCCTTAGGAGTGTTTTTTAATGTAATTTATATTCATATAAAAAGATATAATATATATGTATAAAAATCTGGGACCGATATAGTTGGTATTAAAGGAAATATTTAGTTATCTTTTGGAAACTACGATGAGACAAATTTAGTGATATCCCTATGGGAAATATATACGGACATGTGTAGGGATGTCAGTAAGGATCATTATAAGGATTAGTTAAAGTATATAAAAATGTATTAGAATTTGGTTAAAGGATAGAGTAAGTGGTTTCCAAACAATGAAAACCTTATCTATGTACTACATGTGGATGTGGCTCTAGCAAAGAGGTACCTAGTGGTAATAACTCTAAAAGGGTGCATTGATATGGAATCGATTTTCACCTGGTGCACATTAATGAGCCTCCCTTCACACATGGTTTGACACTCCCAAGGAATATTATTTTTTAATTCACATGCTCTTTATGAACCATCATGAATGATTTAAATAGATGATGAATATGAATGACCTTGGATAAACATACAATTTTATATATTAAAAATGAGGTGTCATGATTTAGATGTCCTATAAGTGATTTATATTGATTATGTGGTTCCCCACTATTATTTTTGTTTCTCACACTATGTTTTTAAGATTTTGTCAATAATGGGAACCATAAGGAACTGGATCAATATTGAATGTGGTAGAAAATGTGATGTTGAGAAACCAAATGGGATGAAAATTGGAGTGATGGATATTGTGATTATGCCTAATAATATATCATTATATATGATTAATAACCTGTATATTAATTGTAACGACCCCAGATTTTGTGAAATATATTTTTTGAATTACTTTAATATTTTTGATATTTTTCATTTCACGTAATAATAAAAATAGTTTTTTATATTAAATAAATAATTTCAGATTTCTTTATACACAAAACCAAGATAATCATGCACTACATGCAATAGAAAGTCTAGCTTACTCTACATAGAACACCATTCTTGGAATACATTACACCCAAGACCGAGATTTACAGAATAATAATATATTATTAAAAATATTATTATTTCAAAATATATAACCTTAAAGTTAAGTGGGAGGTTATTAATAAGATTAACTAACTTAATCAAATATAAATTTTAATTCATTGGTTACAAATTAATTATAAATAAATATAAGAACGAATTAAATATAAATGGAATGTTTTTATAAAAACTACTCTATGCTCACAAAGGAATATTATACTAATAAATTAAATTAATTAAAAAAATTGAATGATATTAAAGAAATATATATTTTATATATTCAATTAAATATTCTTTAAATTCATCAAATAAATTTTATAGGCATAAGATAAGAAAAAACTCATATTACACATAAAAACCAATATTTTTATAAAATTTGTTTTACCGCATTTTATTGGATAACCTTTTTAAATTTAAATTTTAGAAATTTTCTAAATTTTATACTTCAAAATAAGATTCATTTTTTAAATGTAAACCTAAAAATTATGTTAGGGTGAATTTTTGGTATTTTTAAGTGAAGCTTCTTTTTTTGATGAATAATGAAAATCACTGAATTTTAATTCAAAACTGCTTTTTTGTCTAATATAGTTATAAGGTTAAATTATATTTATTATTTATTTTAAAATATAATTATACAAATTATAAATAAATTAATAAAATTTAGTTCATTTAAATCTATTTCACTTTATAATTTTATTTATAAACTTAGAAAACTTTTGAACATTTTTTACTTTAAAAAACAACATTGTCATCCAGTCTGTAAGATTAATTTTAAGTTATTTTATGAAAATTATTTGATTTAAAATTAGAAAAATGGAATCCATAATTGGAATCTTCCTAATTTTTAGTTTCTAATAATTTCAAGTTAGTTTTTGACCAAAATATTATTGAATGTAACTAAAACTAATTACAATGATTAAGTGGGAAGTTAGCTTAATAATGGATTTATGTACCGACCTGAAATTTTGAATAAATCTTGTTTCCTAATTTTATGTGTTATTTTATTTATTTTTATACTCAACAAAAATGTTTCATTTGATAACATGATTATAATTAAAATGAGACCATTGTGTTTAGACGGTTATATGACCATTGGTCAATATGACCGCTGGAAACTAAACATTTTGATTATAGTCTCTAAATACAAGTAATCTTGGTTAATTATTATAGAAAGAAGATTCGATGGCCTCACCCAGTAGTCTTGGACCGATCGAAGCCCATCTAACAGAACTTGTGAAGGAGGTAGCACCACTGGGCTTTTCTCTGGACCAAACCCAAGCCGAACTTCATCGTGTGAAGCTAGAACGGAATCGCCTCTGCGAGAAGTTCAAACTGATAGAAATTACTACTCGTGCGATGTTAGCTGAGCCTCCCTCATATTCTCTCACCTTAGCACACCTTACACTTAGGTCCTATGCTGGTGTGATAAGGGGCTATGTAAGGAGACTGTAACTGCCTTGTGTAATCCTTTGTTTTAAATAAAAATTGGGATTTCTTCTTATGATGAAGTTTATGAATTTTTAAATGACCGGATAAATATAGTATGCATATTTTTGATAAATTTTAGAAAAAGGATATTTTTAAAAATGTTTATGTAAACCTTAAATAATTAAAAATGTGTAATGATTTTCAAAAAATGGTCTTCTACAATTATGTTCAGTACGAAATTTAGAGTCTAATAAGATCAACTTGATTTTTGATGAATAGTAAATTATGAATAGTGATTTTATGATTAGGATTAGTAATGTGTCCAAATGGATTAGTAATCTCACTTAAAGAAAGTATTAATACAATCTAGGCACCTTGACTACGTAATGTGATTCAATAAAATGGTTAAATAACGGTTTCATAAATTATTATTCAAGTATTAGTTTTTTTTGGGTGAATAGTGTTTTTTATTTAAAAATTTAATTAAAAATATTTAGAAAATTATTTTTATAAAATGGATTTCATTTTTGAACTCAGAGCGTCGATATTATGTTATGGTAATTTTTGGGGATTTTTCTGAAAAAATGAATTTTCGGTGAATAGTGTATTTATTTAAAAATTAAATTAAAAATATTTAAAAAATTATTTTTATAAAATGGAGTTTATTTTTGAAATCAAAGCATTGATATTTGGTTAAGGTGAAATTTTGGGATTTTTCTGAGAAAGTTGAATTTTCAGTGAATAGTAAAAATACAGTTTTAGGGTTTCGGTATGTTTAATGATCTCATAACTGTTTCATGATGATGTCATGAGATATTTTAAGGGATGGCCGGCCAAAGGTGATGAATTATTGTATTGGGGGCCCCATGTGGCCTAACTCCATGGGAAGTACCATGGGAGGGCCCATGCTTTTGAGAAAACCACTTTTGAGGTGTCCCTTGGCCATTAATGCCTTGTCCCCTCACTTTCCCTATAAATACCAAGAAATCCTCTCATCCTTTCGACTCCCCACTCTCCCCCAACGAATTTCTGGTCTCATTACCTCCCAAGGAGTCCTCCCAAGGTGCCCCCAAGCCCTCAAGGTCCCAACCTTTGAGTTTTAAGAGTTACGTTTTAAGGTAAGGGATCCGACCTCTCTCTTCCATTTCAAGTAATCTCTTTTATGTCATTCCTTTTATGATCCATGTTCTTATGTTGGAGTATGTTCTTTTATACTCCTCTTAATTACCTTTTAATGTTCATATAATGAGAGATCCCCTCTTACTCTCATTATTTCGTTTTATGAAGTTTTAAGTGGCGCCGTTAGGCTGCCGAAATTTTTGTAACAAATTCTTTCTCCCTTCTCATTTTTCAAGATCTATTTTCATGTAAAGTATTTAAAGTTCCTTTTTATTATGTTGGTGTATGATCTCTAAATTTATCATACTGATATTTTATGATCATATGATGAGAGACCCCATTTGATCTCTTCAATTCAGTATTTTGATGTTTTAAGTGGCGTCGTTAGGCTGCCGAATTTATTAAGTGGTTCTTCACCCTTCTCGTTTTGAAGTTCTACTTTCATGTCAATTCTTTCAAGTTCCTTTTTGTTATGTTGGGGTATGATCTCTTATATATCATACTGGAATTATATGTTCATATGATGAAAGACCCCATTTGATCTCTTCAATTCAGTATTTTGAAGTTTTAAGTGGCGCCGTTAGGCTGTCGAATTTTTAAGGGATTCTTTCACCCTTCTCATTCTTTTCAGAGTTCTACTTTCATGTCAAGTCTTTCAAGTTCCTTTTTAATTATTATGGGGAATTATCTCTATATCTATCATACTGAACTCTTATGTTCACATGATGAGAGACCCTATTTGATCTTTTCAAATCATTTTTCTTGAAGTTTAAGTAACGCCGTTAGGCTGCCGAACTTTCATAAGAGAAATCTAATTTTTGTCTTCCTTACATGTTTTTCATTTCAAATGGTATGTCCTTGAAATTTAATTACCATGATCATGCATCCTTCTTATTCTATCCATCTACTGTTTTATGGGTCATTTATGAATGTTTGACCCATTTTTCCTCTCTTTTTAATGTCTTCTAAAACCTCGTAACATAGCTGTTATGCGGCAGAATTTCCGTCTCAAAATGTCTCTCTCTTTTTCTAAAGTTCTTTTATATTATTAAGTGAATAATCAAATCTCTTTCTTCTAAAGGGTTATTCACATATATACCAAAATGTTCTATTTTAAATTCTGGGATTTACATACATGAGACCCACCTTCCTTTTCTGTGGGTTTTAAAGTGACGTAAAGATCATGTCTTTAAAGCAGTTTTTAAAACGTTATGACTATGAAATGAAACCCATTTATTTTATGCTATATGGGTTATTTATGAAATGTTTGATTATGATATATGTGGCTAACATGATAATAAAGGCAAATTTAAGGGTGCGCCCTGATAGCGCTCCAATGCATTGGGTAATGATGTAACCACTAGAGATTACAATTTTCACGATACCTTGGTGAATAACCTTGGTTATTTTCAAATGACACCTTGGGGATGGACCTTGGTGATATGTTAATGATTGTCTATGTTAAATGATGTATCCACATCTTAAATTTATGAAAAATTTTATTTTTATTATGATATGCCACATGATTTTTTTTATCATGCCTTAAAGTTCTTGTTCATGACATAGTTGATGTATCTAAAGTTCACATGATAAATGTTTCCCTTATTTCCCTTACTGGGCCTTATGCTCACCCTTTCATTTGATGTATGTCCCCAGGTTATGAGATGTAGTAATGAACCTAGGATGAACATGAGGAGAAGCCTTTCAAGTGTTTAAGAAGAATGTTTTATGTTTTCATGTTTTAAGTTCCTGGTTTCCAAGACACTAAACCTTAAAGATCCTCAGTTTTGTATAATGTAATGAAAGTTTATGTGATAAAAAGGCGGGATTCTATAATTTAAACTTAAACTTAATGGATAAAATGACCTATAAACTAGTAAAAATCCATTTTATATCCATATTTATTCTATATAATACCTTTTATATAATTTTTTTTATTATTGGAACCACTTGACTTTGGAAAAATGTGGGTGAGATTCTCTTTTACAAAATTTACAAGAATTCCACTCCTCCTCCACTATAAAAAAGAACTCACCCCCCCCCCCCTTATTCACACATATCAAGCCCTTTTTATCACAAAAAATCTTATAAAATAATCTCCAAAAATAACTACCTTCATCCTAGAATTATCCATTTCATAATAAATCCATTAAAGTAAGCCCTTTGGTGAAAACCAAGAGGAGTTACCCAAAGAAGAGGCGAAATCCTTCCTCAAGCTCCTTTGTTTAATTTTCTTTCTCCACCCCTTAAAAACATATTATGATATTATTATATAATAAACTAAGTATCCTTAATATAATTATATTTTTTATTCTATGTTTTATACAAAAACTTACACACACTTCCATATAATTGGTAACAATCTTATCGTTTTTGTATGCAATGAACTACCACCTCACAGAATGATGTTGTTCATTTTTCCATTATCAACACTAATGGTTGGTAATTATGATGGAAACTCTTTTTTAATATTTTATATATTATATTTATTATTTATTTATTCTTCTTTAATTATTATATAAAATATACCTTTATGATTTTTATTTTTTATAAATACAATAACTTCGTTTGTGGACATGTGGTCTACCAGCTCCTCCAAGCGATGTGATTTGTTCACACTCTTTATTAAATGTATTAAGGATTAATTTAGTGAAATTATATAATATATATGACATAATAATGATAATTTAATTAAATTATACATATATATACATATATATACATATATTTTATTTACTTTACTTCTTTCAAAATGCCAATAAAACAGAAATCGTGTTCATGCGTACGTACGACCTATCGTTCCATGAATGGTGTATTCCATTACAAACTTATATATATTTTAGATTATTATAAATAATAATATAATGAATATATATTATATTTATATTGTGTTTTACACTATTGAAATAAGTAAATCATGATCAACGTAAGAGGATCAAGAATAACATGTAAAAAAATTGAAAAACAGAG
This sequence comes from Viscum album, assembly GCA_963277665.1. Taxonomy (NCBI): domain Eukaryota; kingdom Viridiplantae; phylum Streptophyta; class Magnoliopsida; order Santalales; family Viscaceae; genus Viscum; species Viscum album. Next base: position 1,676,602,670 of record OY728160.1, read on the forward strand.
CGATTATTACCTCAAACGTAACAATAACATGGAGTTATCAATAAAAGGTTAATATAAATTCACAATAAAATAATATATGATATTATATAAAATAATATTGGTTTTTGGTAGATTTATAATAAACTTATAGTTATTATGAATTATTTTTAAACAATTATTAAGTGAGTCAATACCTAAGGTAAGGGTTTTCTTATCTCACTTTTATTTTCTACAAGACACAAGCCATGTTCACAAAACATTTCTTATTTTTTGTGAGACTCAAGACATTTTATGAACCTATATTTTTCTATGATGTTTATATAATTACTTTGGCTTGTTATATCGTGAATATAATTATTTTCATGGTATCTTAAGCCTTATTTAATGTTATTATTTCCATTGTATTATGATTCAAAGATACCAAAGTGGCAATGATTTGTTGTTACAATCTCATAATTTATCAAGATTGTTTATGATTACGCTTCTATTGAATAAATATTATGATACATCTCTAATAAATATTACGAATCTTCTTAATCTATGGTTATTCATGATATATCCAAGTAATGGTATAATTTTCCACTCTTTGGTACTTAATATAATTAAGATTTTTTATAAAAAACCAATTGTATTTCTTATTTTAGTCAGAAATAAAAGTTCTTTGGAAACAATGTTTTCTAAAAATTTGTTCAATTTTTTTAATATTATCTTATGATGTATAAAGAAATTTTTTACCCATATTTTAATTTTTTTAATAAACGGTTTCAAAAATGAATCTTCTTATTGTTTTCTGATCAACGAAATTTTCTAAAATTTTAAGGTGGAAAAGGAATGTTTGGAATATATGGAATTATTGACCTCCATGAAGTTCATTTTCCGAAAAATTCCATTACATGTTAACATGTTTATTTTTAAATATTTTTTTTAATATTCTGGATTTTTTTTTATTTTAAAGTGGTTTTCATAGAAAATGGTTTCTCAAAAAAATTTAATATATAAAAAGTGTTTTAAATGATTTTAAAATATCCCTTTATTTGTTTTAAAATTTTTATTTTCCAATAAAATGATTTCAATGATTTCAATTTTTATTTATATGTTCTCAAAACCACTTTCTATAAATGAGTTTCCAAAAGGATTTCAGGATTTTTTTTGTTTTCATGGTGTTTTCAAAGAGAATAGTTTTCAAAACACTTTATGTTTTAAAAATATTTTTTTCTATCCAGAAAATGTATTTTCATAAATAAATGTTTTAGTTGAAATTGTAAAGACTTATTTATAAGAAATAGATTTTTGAAATTGTTTTATGAAAGGGATTTTAAATGAAAATATATTTTCCTTAAGAAATGATCTGTGTGATCTTTCAAAATCTTTATCCATCTAATATGACATACTTTATTATAGTTTATGAATATAATTTATATTATTTATTTAATGGTATATGTTTTTATGGAATGATTTTTATGATATCCATTTCTCTTAGATGGGTTATATGATCTTGAAACCTACTTATTTTCATAGGTTATGATTTGATGAAATCAGTATAAAACCTATCCCTTTTCCAAAGGTTATGATGTGATGAAATCCTATTTCATATAATGGGTCATGATATGCTGATTTTTTTGTTATCTTGTGGCACATTCATGTATGATTTCATTATGTTATGGGTGGGACCTATATCTCCCTTAAATGCATTGGGTAACGATAGATGACTAATGTGTACAAATGTTATGTGTGAACCTGATTACATGTTCACAATATTTTGTGTGGACCTGATCACATGTTTACAATATTATGCATAAACGTAGTTTCATGTCTATAAATTTACGCATGAACCTGATTACATGTTCACAATATTATGAGTGAACCATATTATGTGTTTAAAATGTCATGAGTGAACCATATTATGTGTTCAAAATGTTATACATGGGCACTGTTTGATGTCAATATGTTTATGCATGAGCCTGATTACATGTTCACAATGTTATGCATGAACCGGATTAAATATTCACAATTTCATGAGTGGACATGATTTCATGTCCATAAATTTATGCGAGGGCTTTATTTAATCTTCTTAGCTTAATGAGTGAACCTGTTTCTACTTATACATGTTCAAGATGTTGTACGCTGATGTGTATTCCACAATTCAATGTCTTATTCCAATGTTATGATTTTATGGCTTATTCTCTTGATTCCATTAGGATTCGTGTCTTATGAATTGCCAATATTTATTCCATGATTTATATTTATTGTCTTTGATATTCAGGGTATGGTATTCTAAGTTCATGATCATGTTCCTATACCCTTATGCTAATGATTATTCATACATATATACCCCTTTTACCCTCACAGATCATATGATCTTACCCTTTTTTTCATTCCCCATGTTATGAAGATATTATTCATGTATGATGCGTAAAAGAATGGATATAGACATGAATAATATAGTGAGAGATTATGTATCTCACATATGTATGGGAGATTATGTTTCCATGTCTCTAAAGTAGCTAAATAAATATGATCTTTGGGCATCAATTTGAGTAATGACCTAATTATTCAAGAAAATTATGTAATGTTAATGTATGAAAGGTGAGGGTTACTATTGTTGATATCAGAGCAACAATTTAGTTAAAATTTGGAACCTAGGATGATAAAACTTTAGTGATATCCATAGGTATATTTCCAAGGATATTTCTAGTGATTTATCTAATGATAAGTCTAAGGGTAAGAAAATTATAGAAAAATGTACACTAAATTTGGAAAAGGATTGAGTAAATGGTTTTGTATAAATACATCCCTATCTATATACTAAAAGTGGATTTTTTTCTAGAAGATATGTACCTAGGAGTAACTACTCTAATAAGGTGTGTTGGGCTTGACTCGAGCATAACCTAGTATACAAAAATGGGCCTTACTACACACCTAGTTTGACACTCCTGAGGGATGTGATTTGGGAACTCTCAAACTCTATACAAAAAATCATGAAGGATTTAAATAGAAGGTGATTATGAATAACATAGGATAAACATAAGGCACATTATATTAAAGAAGTAAATGTAATTATTTTGACATAAAATAAATATTTTTTCATGATTATGTGGTATTCTACTATGATAAGTATTTCTTACCCTATGATTTCTGGTTTTATTGAATAACACGAACTAGAAGGAACTGAGTTAACATTGCATGTCTCGTATGTGGAAAGTATGGGCATGATTAAAATAAATTTACTAAGCAAAAATATTATGAATCAAATAAAGAAGGTGTATGAGTATTGGTTATACTACTAAAGATAAAGATACCACAAATGATATGTGAAAGATATGGGATGTTCTTCAAGTATTAGTTAAATTAAACATAATAATAATGATTGTATTGAGGTTGATAAACCTTATGAAATCATTCATATTTCATATTAAATGAAATGGGTATTAAATTATAATATAATGAATCCTAAGAAATGGTTTATGAATAAAGTTATAAGAATAAAGTGTTAATTATTTGGAATTAAAAAATTATGTTATATGAGTCATGAAATAATAATTATTTTTAGTATATTTTTTTATTGATGATTGAAAATGATATGTTGAATGATGATAAAGGCTTATAAAATTTATTTATTAGAAATGTTACATTTATGGAAGGTAACCCATAACATATTTCTGAGGATGAGAAAATGATATTTTATTTTGATAAAGAGATGATAATATGGGTAAAGTGAATTGGATAATATCTTTGATATCAGATATAATATATGATTTGTTAAAAATGTGGTGGATTTTATCATGGATGAAGTTTACAACTTCTTGGATATAAGGAATGCATCCTGTAATATTTGGAATAAGGAATCATGAAAGTTTTCAAAAATGGATTTACGGTAATTCTGGTTATTACCATGTTTCAATAAAATATACAATTTATTAACATGTTTGGAACATTAAAACCAATTGATACCATATGATATATGGGGAATTGATGTTAAGAATATTTAGTGATATCATTTCAAATTTTTTTTATTTTCATCTTCTAGAAGGGTTACAAGGTTAACCATGTATAGAATTATTTAAGGGAAAATTTAGATGAAGTTTGTGATATTAAAGAATTATTTCAACATATGAGTATTTTTTCATGTTGGATAACCTGTGCTAACCATTTTTTTGTGATGCTAACAAAAGGTAGATGAAATGACTTATCATACTATTTATGCATCTCATGATCTGTTAATGCTTCTAGAATAAAAAATTCAACTTTATTTAATGGGATAATAGATTACATAAAAATTGATAAAGGCACAAAAAAGGGATAGGTTTTCCTAAAATCATGAAAGTATGAATTTTCATGAAGATTATTTAACTTTATGAAAAGGATCTAGAAATAAAATGTTGTCCTAATACATTAATTTTTGTGAACTAATGGATTTTAAAATAAAAAAAATTATGAAATTTAGGACATCAAATTTCCATTTATAATTAAATTATTTTTTATTTATGAACATAATCACTCCCTATAAATATATATGAATTTACTCGAAGTCCATATTTTCACTCGCCACCTAGATTCTCCTATGTGGAATCCAAGTTATGTGTTAGTTTGGGTAATTGTTATGTTTCCAAATTTCAATTTATAAAGGATGTTTTAGTATTAATTATTATAATGTGGGTTTCAAGGAATGTAAATTTCAAGTATTAAACCATTGATAACCCAAATTAATTTTAGGGGTGAAATTAATTTTAAGGGGGTAGAATGAAACACCCAAGATTTTCTAAAATATATTTTTTGAATTAATTTAATTTTTTAATATTTTGTACTTCACGAAACACTAAAAATATTTTTTATATTAAATCACAATGTTTGGATTGATTTATATTAAAAACCAAGTTAATCATACAGTACAGACAATATAAAGATTAACTTTCTCAACATGGAACACCAATGTTAGCTTATGTTAAATGCAAGACTGAGTTTTACCGAAGAATAATATATTGTTAAAAATATTATCATTTAATAAGATATAATATATCCATTAAGTTTTAAGTTATTAATAGTATTTAAGAACTTATGAAAATACATGGTTTAATTCATTGGTTATAGGTTAATTATAAATGAATATAAGAACCAATTGAACATAAAGGGAATGTTTTTATAAAAACTACTTATATATTCATGAAGGAATTTTATCCTAATAAATTAAATTAATTACTATTTATGAATGATATTGATGAAATATTTATTTTATATATTCAATATAATATATTTTACATTCATTAAATATATTTGATAGGAATAAGATAGGAAGAAACCCAATATTATACATAAAAACCTATATTTTTATAAAAGTAGTTTTACCTCCTTTTAATGGGAAACTTATTTTAATTAATTTTTAGAACTTTTATATTTTTTTTCTTAATAAACTTCATTTTTTGAAGAAAAAAAAGAAATTATGCTAGGATGAATTTATGGTATTTTTTTGTGAAGTTTCATTTTTTGATGAATTGTGAAAAATACTGAATTTTAAGTGAAAATTATTTTTTTTCTAATTTATTTATAAGGTTAAATTATATTTATAATTTGTTCTGAATTATAATTATATAAATTATGCAGAAATTAATCCTAGTTATTTCATTGGGATCAATTTCACTTTTAAATCAGATATAAAATCTTACAAAACTTGTGATCATTTTTACGTTAAAAACCCACATTGTCATCTCATCTATGAGATTAATTTTACATTAAATTCTTCAAATTAATTTATTGGAATTTGAAAAAATGGATTACATATTTAAATTAATAATAATTTATAATGTATATTAATGTCAATTTTTTTTTCACCAAAAATATTAGTGAATGTAATTAAAATTAATTGCAATTATTAAGAGGAAAATTAGCTTAACAAGGGACTAAACCTTAAACATACAGGCCAAAATGAACTAGATACTTTTCCAAAAACCATTGGATATTCATATTTAGAGCCTATACTCCCATTTACATAACTGTGTCTGTTATTGGAGCCAATTGACTTGGGAAAGACATGGATGTAATTTCTTTTCTAAAATTTACAAGAATGTCACTCCTCCACTATAAAAAGAAACCCACTCTCCCCAATATTATCTACTCTCAAGACATTTGGTCCACCATAAATTTTCTCAAATAATCTCCAGAAATACATCCCTTAATATTATAATCCTCCCTTTTCACATAAATCCATCCAAAGAATCCATTTGGTGGAAACCAATAAGAGTTACCCAAAGAAGATATAACATCCTTCTTCAAGCTCCTTTGTTTCATTTTCATTATCCACCCACTCAAAACATCTTAAAAAATGACTATATAATAAAATAAATATAAAAAATATACTAAGATGTTTTTAATCTAAGTTATAAAGCTAAACTTACAATCAATTCCATATAATGATTAATAAACATTCCATTCTTATGCACGACAAACTAGCACCCAATGAAACAATGCTGTTTATTTTTTCCTTTACCAGATCTCATTGTTGGGAATTATGATGGAAACAATGATTTTATATGATATATATGATATTTATGATGTATTTATGCTTTAATAATTATTATATAAACATACCTCCATGCTTTCCATTTTCTGTAAATATGATAACTTTGTTTGTGGACGTGTGGACAATCGCCACCTTAAAGTGATGTGATTCATTCACACTCTACATGGAATGTATTAAAGATGGGTTTAGTGAAAATATATGATATATATGAAAATATAATGATAATTTAATGAAATTATACATATATATACATATATTTCATTTACTTTCTTTCAATACTCTAATAAAACAAAAACAAGGTTCATGCGTACGTATGGCCTACCATCTTCATCAACAGTGTATCCCATTTCATACTTATATATTTTATATATTTGAATAAATATCTATATAATGAATATCTATATAATTTATATCTTTATTTCATTCTATAATAATTAAATAATGATCTAGATAAGTGGATCAAGAATAACAAGTCAAAACAAATACGAAGACAAAACAATTATTACTCAAAATGTAACATTAACATGCAGTTGTTAATAAACAGGTAATATGAAGCCATAATAAAATCATATATGGAATTAGGTAAAATAATATGGTTATATGGTAGATTTATAATAAAAATAATTTTTTTATAAAATAGTTTTTAATGTGTACAAAGAGAGTCAAAACTTAAGGTAATAGTTTTCTCATATCACTTTTATTTTCCCTAAGACGCAAGCCATGTTCACCTCTTATTTCTTATATGTGTTTTTTATACTGACCATGAAGGTATTATATGATTATTATAATATTTATGGATATTTACATATCTATTTGATGTAATTTATTTCATAGGGTTTATGTTTCAAAGTTTAACAAATTGGTAAATAATTTTTTCTCAATTCACTACTAGAAAAGTACATATAACCATAGTTTATAACGATGGATATAGACCCCAAAACCATGGCTATAGGTAATAGCCACGGTTTAATTGGATTTGAATATAAATGGTTTAGTTATAGGGAAAATAATATAGAGAATTTTTTAAATAGTTGATTTAGGGATATTTCCATGGTTCAAACTACATAAACTACTCTATAATAAAAGTTTTAACAAGGGAAATAGTTATATTTCCATGGTTATAAACCATAAAGAAAGATAATGAAACCTATATTTTTTGCATGGTTTGTAACCATGGTACTAGTACAATATTAATGTTTAAAAACATATAATTATTTCTACTTCTAGGGTTTACAACTGTGGCTATACCATTTATTTTATACGAAAAAAACAATAGCTTATACTGCTACAATTATAAAGTGTGGCTACATCTTCCAGGTTCCATAGAAAAACATTTCACTATGAACCTACTTCAATGCAACCCTAAAACACCCCTAAAACACCCCACTACAACCCTACAACACCCAACAATACTCAATCTCACAGTGTACCACTACATCACCCCACTGCACCCCACCCCACTGCTCATCCGCACCACCCCACTACACCCCACCTCACTATATACCCCTACGTCACCCCACTGCCCCAACCCCACTACATACTCATACACCTGAGTGAAAAATCTATACCTGGATCACATACACTCCTACCCACATGAATAAAACTAAATTATGCAAGGTACACTCTATAATAAATCACATACCACAAACTAAATTATAGTTTAAATAGAGCCTAAGGAAAACAAGTTGAAACTATAGAGGAATAGTGAATTTAATGAACATGCCTCTAACCAAATATAAATCCAACACCAATGCCACGTAGAGTTTGAACAACTAAACACATAACAAATCCTAGCTAACCAACACAACATCCCACAACTAATCAAATAATTATCATTCCTAAAGTGATTCAAGTAGATGTGCATGTCAACTATAATAATTTATTGAATGCATTTGTATAAGAACAACACATTGAGGCCACTCACTACATTTGAAAATTCACAATGTATTGGACTAACTAAAATGAGAAGTGGAAAAAACACCACTCAATTGTACACTATAATTATATTATATCACTTATAACTCATTTTTTTTGGGTGAGGTGCATTTTAACGATTCACAGTATAGTGCCTCCATGATATTTATTCTCTTGTTGATTTACTATAGAACCAAAATATCAATGGTTTTTTTCATTTGTAACATTCACTTCCAGGGCTTCCCAATACTGTCTTAATGAATGGGGTTTGTGAAGCATAATAAAAGATAGAGGTGGAATTAATTTAAAACCTCACTCAATGATGATTAAGGGGTTTAATTATTAGTATGGATATGGTTTTGGGAATAAATAGGGCTAGAGGATGTTCTATATAATGGATTTGGTGGTGGTTGGGTAGGATTTGGAATTCATTAGTTTTTGTGATTATCCAGTAGATTCTTGGCTTGTGGTAGGTGGTGGTAATTTTCATTTGTAACGGTGGTCAACTTGTTTTATCTTATCCATGGAGATGGTAAAGAGTGGGAGATTTGATATGGGTTTGGGAAAGGGTTATTCGAATTTGTTCGTGCTTGATAATAGAGGTAATGATTTGAGGGGATATTGGGAGATTTTGGGTGTTAGTTGGGATATGAGTAAATAAATGGTTGTGAAGATTTGAAAATAAGGATATGAATCAACTCAAGTAGTGTTTGGAGAGGTTACCTAGTTGATTCAAGGTTTTAGTAGTTGATTTGTGTGAGGATTGGGTGGGTTGGAGGTGGAACCATGATAGGGAGAGGGGATAGAGCTTTTGATGAAAAATATTGTTTATGATGGGTATTTAAAGTCATTTAAAGTGTTATGGAGTGACAAAATTGGCTATGATATAAAGTTATTTGGTGTCCAGATCTATTAATTTTATAAAATTATTTTCTCTAAAAATTTTCATTGAGGGATGATTCATCATAGTGTAACATTTGAATGTAATTTTTCCACTTTAAAGCATGTGGGAAGGATTGTATCAGGGTTTGACCCTATGAATGTTTGGTGCCATTAAGTTTATCTACGAATTTTGTGATTATATAATGAACTATAACACCACACCATGATTTAACATGGCATAATCAAGCTAGGTTACACAAGGTGCTATGGCATATTGATCTGTTTCATATAAAAATTTATTTTCCCCTTGTTTTCTATGTAATTAATTTTAATTGGTGTGGTTATGAATGTTGCAGCATTATCCATTATTCACTAAACATGGTTGAGGTTTTGGGTCCTATTTATATATATCATAGTTGGAAGACCTTGAATTCATGGTACACAAATAATTAGATTCACTTTCAAGTATAATATATGGTTCACATATCTATTAAGGTATGCATTCAACATGAGAAATTAAATCATAGTAGAATAAAAAAAATATTCCCCTAATATAAACCATGACATACTATTATAATTATTAGAAAATAAATAATATTATAACATGAAAATTAATTAATTAATTAATTTCATGTTATCATGTACTAACCTGACTACCTATAATCACAACCCTACCATGTTCAATCATCATTTCTTAAGTAGAAAAATTTAATCAAGAAATTACCACAGAATAAAATGAGGTAATGTTTAAAAAACGAGTTTACCTTATTTATATAATAGTATGGAGTCCTTATGACAAGATGAATCTGTCTAAGAAGTAGACTATAAATGTGTATTGTTAATAGAACTAGTTAATCTAATACATATACTAGAAAGGATTTATAATTACAATATATTTCTATTGAATACTTTTAGTAGAAAGGATTCATTGTAAAAAAGAAATTATATATAATTTATGGACTGGCTTTGAGTATTGGTTACACAACTAGTTTATCCAAGATATAACATAAAAAAAATCCAATATAATATTTGTCTATACAATCATCTTTTATGGAGAAATATATAGGCTATGGCTCATGGAAAATCCCCCAAATGAAATGTATTATGTCCCCTTAGTTTTCCATTGGGATCCAAGTATGTGAATCACAATCAAAAAAACTACATCATCTCAAAATAATGTTATATAATGGCATGATTTAGATAAAAAATCAAAATGACATATGGCATATATAATCCAATCCTAGTACTCTACAAGTTTCTGGAATATCCAGCATGCCTATATCCTAACTGACATATATCAAGTAGACACTATTATTTCATGGCATACATTAGTATTAATAATATAACCTTTCCCTCACTAATCAACATAGAATAACCCATTGATACCATACTCTGCTATATAATCCATAGTAGAGTTAATGTATTAGCTTTGCAACTTCATACATGAGAATATATCACACATTGTTCCACAAGATCTATTTCAATATCATACTTATTAAAACATACTAATTTTCTTCTCATCCTTGGTTATTATATAGAATATAAAACAAAACCATTTTCAACTCAAGAGAACTATTGATGTCCCACTCTATATTTCATAAACTCAATACTAATTTTATAGTGGTTAAAACTTAAAGTTATATTCCTAAAACAAGATCATTCACCTATGAATGTTAGTGATCCAATCAAAAAACCCACCCCTAATCCCACCCTTAGGATAATTATAAACCCATTCACACTATAATACTAATATATTTCCCTCACTTGTAATACCTTAACGATCATTTTATATTTCTTAATTGAGATCTCATCTATCAGGAGTCTCATTATTTCAATATGTTATTATATATTCTAGAAGGAGATTTAATTTCATGAAATTAGAGGATATATGATGAGGAAACATCATAGTTCATTTTATTAGCCCCAAAATTCTAAACCATTTAAACCCTATTCCTCAATCACATGAACATTGAACCTTTAAACGAGTATAGGGAAATCAAATAGAACCAATAAAGGTTATTCAAGTAGTTTATATAAAACCAATCACTTAAGTATTAGGTGTTGAATTATTCTTTGTAAGGTAGTCGATTTATCTAGTTAAATTTTTTAGGTTACTGAAGAAAGTGTAAAGTTTTCAGGGATAATTGTTTGTGTTTGATGAAAATAGAACATATATTTAATAATTAAAACATGTTTTATTCTTCAATTCACATACACCTTCACATATATATAAGGACACCGATACCCTTGGTATAAATTTTCATAGCCAAATATGCACAAGGGGTCCTTAGATATATGTTTATACTTTCATATACTCCTTTACACTTACACATGTATGAATTTTTTACACACACATATATATATAATCACACCTAGCCCCAATATATATATTCATACTACCATGAGTGAATATACATAATGGTCAAACTTATATATGAATACTCCTACCTATTCAAACATAAGTAATCCACCTTTGACAACGAAAACTCTAATCCACCTCAACAAGATCCAAAACACAATACAAAATATAGAGAATCCAAAAATCCAAAAATCACTAAATAAAATTGGGCCAAAGAATAAAAACGGAAGAAACATTACCCAAATTCAATGTCAAACTCACTACCTTAGACTACAGTGGATAGAACTGGTCTCATTATAAGAAACCACATATAAGGAAATAATTGGAAAAGAAGCGTGATATAATGACCTCTTATATATATGTGATCAGTGTGTTAACTACAAATGATAAATTATACATGACTACATAACTGACAGTGATAAAAAATATTCAGATTGATATGTAAATCTCAATACTAAATAACATGACCATTAATAAAAGTTTTTTTACAAAGATATATGAGGTTATTTAATAAAAACCCCACAGAGTGGTATCATGAATCCCAAGATAACCAAAAACCCGAAATTATTAATTTTACTACATCATTCCATATACATTGGTTTATATTTACAATGATCTTCCACTTTCATGTATGCATCACAGGTTTTATTCAAATCATTGAAAATCATTTTGAAATGATTCCAACTCTTTTTTATATGATTTTCATATAGACACCCTAAAACATTGGGAGAAAACACTTTACCAAAATTTATCCTAATTATATGCCATGTATTATAACACTATATTCCATTATAGAATTTAAAAAATTTATAATTCCAAAATAAATAAATTCATGAAAAGGATATCCAATAGAAAAACATTAGTTCTACTCAAGGTATAAAGGGCTCTATAGTGATCACAATAAAAAAACTCACATATTCAAATGAAAGTGTCCACAATAGGATATATCTATATAAATCAGTTGAATTATTTTATAATATATTTTTAAGGAATTGAGTAAAAAATAAACATAGAAAATATTAATGTATTATATGAAATCTTATATGTTCTCTATTCTCTAATATAGAATTACCAATTTGAATAAATAATTCACATGTCATTAATCTAAGTAGATCAGTACGTCACATGTCACTCAACTAAGATGTGTTCATTACAATGGTGAGACAAATGTACATTATCTTGGATGAGATAGTATTTTGAAAATATGTGTTCAGTCCAATGGGTATAAGGTGTCTGATAGTGACTAGTAGAGAATATTTTATTTGAAAAAGGTGAAAGAGGAAGAATGAGGAGGTGAATATGTTACCTTCAAATATTTATACATAAAATAAATATTACAAGTTTCCTCTTGAATTTCAATTTGATAATATACGTTTGAGCTTATATAATCACTTCAAGTAGTAATTCCATTATTTTTCTTCTATTTCGATTTCCAATGAATTTTTAGTGATAGAAAAGAGAGTTTGATGTTTCCTTTATTCCTACATCTATAACATATCATATTTTAATGATTTATATTAAAACTTGAGTTATCTTATGTTATGTATACTTTAATAAAATGATCTTTGCATTATTTATTGTTTAGATACACCACTTGAATGTGGCCATATTTACTACAACTAAAAAAATAATGACACCCTAAAACTCTTTTCTTTGAAAGTGGTCACCACAAGTTCATTCCATATTTCATAAGCATTATAGAATAAATAATATTTTAAATGTATTTATAAAAAGAATAAATAAATAATATTCATTATACTGAAATTAATATCATATTTAATAGAATAATTAACTTTCAAAGCATCTAGATTAGATTTAAGTAAAACATATTATTTAATTAGAATATCAAAAACAAATATCAATACTTTAAAGATATGATCCAGAAGTATTTTTCTCTAAATATACTCACTTCCATTGATGTTTGGTTGAAACGATGAATTCAAAAAAAAATTATTACTCAAGAAAAAAATCACTAAAAAGGTCTTTCCCTTAGTCTTATTAAGAACTATGATATAAGTTATCTAAAAAATAATTATGAAATAGATAATAAGTTAGATAAAAACATATCCTAAAAAGAGACTTCTAGCATTCCAATTTTTTGATCTCAAATGGGTGATATAATTAGAAAATATGGGGAAACATTTTCAAGCACAAAATATTAATCACAGATGAAGATTAATAATATATTACTATGGGTTGAAAGATAAAACAATTCAACCATGAATATTTATGTGCTTAAAGTATAAGGGTTTCAAAAATAAAAGAAATGAAGAATAAATAACAAAGAGTTTTATAGTTGTTGAAATCTATATAATCCTTTATATATTCATAACACTCATAGTATAGGAGTATGATAACTATTATAAGAATAATTACTTCTGATGAGGAGTCACTACCCATTACATCCTGGCTTTTTTTACACTTGGATTTACTACTAAAAACCTCTTACATTTTTGAGTTCAGAAAAAACCCATCCTTTTATAGGTAGAGACCCAACTTATACTTTAAAAGGATAATTCCTAACCTCATTAATTTTTTAGGTATTTTCATGACTTGTGCCTTTATAGAAGATACCCTAGACCTATAATTTCATGTTTCAATCATGACCTCTAGTATTTTTTAGGTTAAGAGGAACCTAGGACTCCCAAGGTGTAACTGAAAGAAAAATTATCTTTTATTGGTAAAAACAAAACCCACTTACCTTTTGTAAGGGTATTATAACCCAATGAAACATGCACTATATGAAATAATTTATAGTGTATAAAAATACATAGAGTGAATGAATAAAAAATGAAACTGATGAATAATGGTTGACGTAGATGTTGGCCTCTAAAATAGGAATAGAAAATTCACTTAAGGATGAAGAAGAAAATGATCATGTTAAACTAGAAGGTTTAGTATTAATGATAAATCTTCTTGAGGATAAAATGATTATGTCTAGTGAGAATAATAGAACAATGATGTTCAAATTTTTATGTATCAAACAATGGTGTCTAGTATATCATTTATCTCAATGTATGATTTTGTCTCTTTGAATATATGATACAAAATGGCTATAGTATCCTCTTCAAATTCTACAGGAACTCTTCCTAAAAATGCCACATGCATGATTCTTAAATGTATCTCCATTCTAAAAAATAACATAATAATAATAATACTAATAATAATGATTATAACTGAATAAATAAATAAATGATATAAATAAATACCCTTGAAAATTACCTATAATCATGCATAAATATCTTACTTTGATCATACAAGAATTTCAAAATTGATTCATAGAACTATAATAATTAAACCAAGAAGTATATTTCAACTTCAACACACTCATTTTGAAAATTCTAATTTATACAGTGAACTCGTATGATGAATACAAATAGTGCTATGATTTGTTGTCTATGTAAGCCATGAATATGGCCACTAACACTCATTCAACTAAGGTTCCATTATAAAACCATTTATAAAGTAATTAAGTCTATGTGGACTATTAAGAAAATGCGATCCCATCCCAATTTATGGGTGATATCACATAATTCATGCAACATGAAGAAAATAATAATAATGTTGGAAAATGAATGTAAAATCACCAATTAATAAAGATAATATATAAATAAATGTCCACCTATGACAAGTGATGATCCATATATCCATCCCTAGATCATATCAACCACCTTTGAGTACAAGAATGCCCATATCATCAATAAAACCCATTAAATTAATAAACCAAACAATTAAAACCAAAAATAAAAAATAATTATAATAAATTACAAAATCAGTAGGCCAACACACGTTGCTGAAAACTTGGGAAAAATGATGCGGTCCACTAAAAACACACACTCGAAATAAATCAAAATGAAATCCACAAATTAAATAGAAAAACTGAAATCCAATATCTCGCAAAATTTCTAGAAATGCAAAAGAATAAATGTGAAAACATACCCCAAGTCAAATGATGAACCATGGATTAAATATCTCCTCTTGGGATGTCCTTTACATCCATTAATGAATGATCTGTCAAGTAGGATGATTACACCATTCAATGGTAAAATTTTCTCCCTAAAAAATTAAACCAAAATCAAAGAAGGTGAGTTAGTAAGAACAATGGAGAAGTGAGGAGATAGTTTACCTTTAACTAACATGATGAAACTTACCTAACCACCAAAATCAAACACTGACATGAGAGTGGATGTTGTTGAAGTAGGGACCTGGTCAGGTTCTTCAAAAGCGTTAGAGGTAGGCAAGGGAAGTTCAATTTTGTAGAGAATGGGTTTCTCAATCATGATGAGGGGAAACACTAGCCAATGCACCAAATGGTGGAGGAACACCCCAAGAAGGGTATTTAGGAGGGAAATAATGAATGAGAGATGGAGTAACTATGAATAGAGAAGATGGTGAGGGATAGAGGAATCCCAAAGTAGAATCTAGTGAGTATTAAACAAGGGAGAATTTAGTCTAGAGATGATTGACCAAGGATAAGGGTTTCAGGAGAGGGATTGGGCGGGTGGGTGAGTGGGATAGGAAATCCCCAAAGGGAGGATAAAAAATGGGGGAAGTTGTTTCCATGGGGGATGATATATCCATGGTATATCTAATATAAATCCATAATTTATTAAATATCCATGGATATATATTTACCTATATCCATATACCGATTAAATGGTGGATATAGGCTTGTGGCTACACGTCATTTTTTAGTGGTGATTTTCCATCTTGGATACACATGCCATGTTATGAACCTATATTTTTCTATGAGGTGTATATATTACAATTTACTTGTTATATTATGAATATAATTATTTTCATGATATTTTTAGCTTCATTTAATCTTATTATTTCTATTTTATTATGATTAAATGTTACCCAAGTGGTAATAGTTTATTGGTATTTTCTCATCATTTATCACGATTGTTTATGATTATTCTTACATTGATGGAATCTTATTATCCATATCTCAAGAACTCTCACGATTTTTTCCCTCTAGTTATTCATGTTATATCCAAGTAATTATACAATTTTTAAGCTCTCTGGTAATTAAGATAAATAATAAAATGTTTTTATGAAAATAAAACATTATTTCTCCATTCAGATAGAAATATGAGTTCTTTCTAAACCATATTTTCTAGAAATAATTATCCTATGATGTTTAAATAACATTTTTATCCTTGTTTTACTTTTTTTAGAATGGTTTTGAAAAGGAATATTCTTATAATTTTCAAATCAAGGAGCCTTTCTAAACATTTAAGGTGAAAAAGGAATGTTCAGCATGTACGGAATTACCCACCATCAAGACCTTTATTTCCCTTAATCTTACTTTTTATGTTTAAACATAATTTCTAAAGAATTTTTTTCCAAATATTCTGGAAATTTATTTATTTTAAATTGGTTTTTAGAGAAAAAGTTTTTACAATATTTTTTATGTTTAATAAGTGTTATAAATTATTTTTAAAGCTCCTTTTATAAGTTTTCAAAGGATTTTTTATAAGAAAATGATTTCAATGATTTCATGTTTTATTTATATGTTTTAAAAACCATTTTCTAGAAATGGGTTTCTAAAATTATTATATCATTTTTTAAGTTTTCAAGGTGTTTCTAAAGAAAAATTTTTACAAAATAATTTATGTTAACAAAAAGGTTTTCAAAGATGAAGAGATATTTTCCTCAAGAAATGTTGTAATTGAAATTATAAAGCCTTATTTATAGGAAAAGGATTTTGGAAATGGTTTTATGAAAAGATTTTTAAAGAAAGGATATTTTACATCAGAAATGTTCCATGTGATATTTCAAAATCCTTCTCCGTATAAGTTGATAAACTTTTTAATAGCTTATGAATACTGTTCATATTATTTCATGAATGGTATCTATTTTGATGGAATTATGTTTATGATACTCATTTATCTTCAACATGTTATATGATTTTGAAACCATCTTACTTTCATGGGTTATGATTTGATGAAATGGTTATGAATCTTATCCATTTTCTAAAGGTTATGATGTGATGAATTCCTATTTAATTTCATGGATTATGATATGATGAATTTTTTGTAATCTTCTGGAACATGCATGCATTATTTCATTATGTAAATGTTGAGACCTATATCTCCCTCAAATTCATTAGGTAATGATGGATGAATCATGAGTATAAATTTTATAACTGAGCCTGATTACATGTTCAAAATGTTAAGCGTGGACCTGATTACATGTTCATAATGTTTTTCATGGATCTGGTTGCATGTCCATAGGTTTTTACATGAAGCTAATTACATGTTCACAATGTTATGAGTGAACCATATTACATGTTCACAATGTTATGTGTGATCTTGATTACATGTTCACAATGTTATGAATGGACTTGGTTGCATGGAATTGGTTTCATGTCCAAAAGTTTATGTTTGAGGCTCATTACATGTTTTTAATGTTATGCTTGAACTTGATTACAAGTTCACAATGTTATGCATGGACCTGGTTTCATGTCCATAAGTTTATGTGAGGGCCTGATTTCATGTCCTTAACTTAACGAGTGAACCTATTTCTACTTATATATGTTCATGATGTTTTATGTTGATCTGTATTACACAATTCCATGTCTTATTCCTATGTTATGATTTCATGGATTATGATCTTGATTATTTTAAGACTCATATCATATGAACATAAAATCTTTATGCCATGATTTAGGTTTATGATCTTTGATATATAGGGTATGATATTATATTTTCATGATCATGTTCTAACACCCATATAGTCATGATTATGCATACATATCTTTCTTGTTTACTCATAATGAACATTGGATGCACTCGTATTTATGTTTCTTTCTCGAGGTTATGAAGATATGTTTTTATGTATGATGTGTCTAAGAATGGTTCTAGTCATGAAGAATCAAGTGGGAGATAATGTAGCTCACTTACGTACCATCACTTATGTTTCCATGTTTCTAGAGGCATAAAAATAATACAGTCTTTGGGATTTTATTTGAGTAATGTACTAAGTATTCCAAAAAAATGATGTAATGTTAATGTAGTAAAAGAGTGGGTTACTATATTAACCAAATATTAGACTCTACAAAGAAGAGTATGATATATTTCATTGAGTGTTCAAGTGATGTAAAAAATAGAGTAAAGAAGATTCATTTTCTTATATGTTGATAATGTGGGAAGAAGTACCCAAGTGAATGTCAGAGAGGAATGGGAATATTTTTTGAGTAGGACACCAAACATGTATTTATAGAGGAAAAATGATAATTTTTGTTAATAAAATGGATGAGAATAATGGTATTTCTAAAATATCATTGATAGTTGAATGTTTCAAATATTTTAAGTATAAGAATAATGAAAATCAATGAACTTAGGATAATGATCATGAATAAAATTAGTAAGGTGGAATGAGTAATGGTTATACTGTTGATGATTAGGAGACTAAAAATGATGTGTGAAAGGTATGGGATGTTCTAATAGTATTTCGTATGTTAAAAAAGATATGCATGGTTAAATTGAGTTTGTTTAATTTCAAGACATGATTAATATTTCATATTATAGGAAAGAGGTATTAAGGAATAAGATGATGAGGCCTAGTTAATGGTTTGAGATGGAAGTGGTATTATTGAAGTGTTTATGTATTAACATTCAATAATTATGTTATATAAATCATAAAATATATAAGTATTATTTAGTAAAAGTTTTTCATTAAGGATTTTCAAAAATATATTGAATGGTGATGATGGACTGGAAAATTGATTTAATGGAATGGTGATATTTTGATTATGGGAAGGTAATCCATAATATGTTCTTAATATTGAGAAAATTGTGTTTAGTTTGGATAAACATATGATTGATATGTATAAAGTAAATTGGATAATATTGAATACCTCAAAATTGATAAATGATTTTTTGAAAAAGTGGTTTATTCTATCATTGATTGAGTTTACAACATTACTGGATCTAGAGAATGTGTTAAATAATCTATTCTTTTATTAAAGGAATGATGAATCATGTTTGTTTTCATTGAGGTTTTATTGAAATTATGGTCATTAATAAGCATCCGTAGAATATATGACCAAGGTATTCACATATTTTTCTTGTAACCATTAAGAGAAACTTAATGATATTTGGAGGATAAATGTTCAGTTCGTTTTCCAAAATTTCATGACCTTATTTAGAAATTCAGAAATTTGGGATGGTTATAAGGTTAAACATTTATGGAACAGATTATGTTGAACATTGGATGTTTTTGGATAACCTGTTCTAACAATTTATTTTTAAAAAATATCTTGAGATAATGGAAAGAATTATCATGCTTTTATAAATCTAATAATCCATTAGTTCTTTAGGCATAAAAAATTCATCTCTTAGACTAAGGATATGATGTGAAAATTGATCGAGGAATAACCAAAGGATAAGATTGTGCTTTTGAAATAGAGTGAAATCAAGCATGTATATATTCTCATGAAGATTACCGAGCTTTAGGAAAAGGATCTTGAAAGAAAAATTTTCCAATTATCATCATTTTGATGATAGAAATGACATTTTTCACACCTATTTAGTTTATGGATTTGTGGTTGTTGATTTTATCCTGGCCATGTTCTCTATTAACCTAAATCAGTATTTGGCTATTAGTTCTCTCTTTAATGGCAATGTTTTCACTTCCTCTTTATGTTCTCTTATTTGGACACCTAATATGTGTTGTTCTAGATGACCTTCAAACACTCATTTCTCTATTTTGAAGAGGTTGTTTTGTTAACCCTTTTTATGATGTGGGTTTCCGATAATGGGATCTATGAATGTTAAACCATTCCTTACTAAGATCAAGTTCAAATCACAAAGAAACAATTTATTAAAGGGGTGGAAAGTAACACCATGATATTTTTTTAAATTGTTTTTCAAAATAAATTATTCTTTTTGATATTTTTCATTACACACAACAACATGTTTATCTCGATTTACATGTGTAATACCTCGTTGATCAATTTAGGTACTCACTTGTTTATGTTTTTTTTATTATCCTTATTTGGGTGAATTTTTATGATTATTTGGGATGGAGAGCATTTTCTAGGGAAAATAAACTGAATTTCAGGGATTTATATTTGTTTTAATTAATAGAGTCCGGGTATAAACCTGTCGAAGACTAAACAAGGTTCTTTTTAAGTTTGGATAATTTTTTAGATTTGTGTAGTTTATTTTTAATACATAAAATTTTAGTTTCTATAGTCTGCCTAGGGTTTACATACCATTTAAGGGAGTTATAAAACATGAATTTGTCATGTCCCATCCTAATGGGGATAGCTCCATGAATCCACAAGTCTTCCTCCAATAGGCTGGGGGTAGGAGACTAGCGCCGAGTAGGCATATCACTAACATTTGCGCCATTAGTCTAAGTACCTCTATAGACATACACAAATCCAATCCCATAAAATGCTTAAATGTAAAACAAACTGAACAACCATGCATAAATACATCTAAATCCCACAACTAATGTATTACAAAATGTGATGGAAAATAAATAGGGCTGAATAAAATCCCAGCACAAAGTGTTTGAAAACAAGTCCAACCTAAATGTAACGATGGGGACTTCTGTCAAGATACTATAGGAACACACCCCAGTCTATCTGGATCACCATGAACCATCTGAACCTATTCCCTATAAGACTCTATCAAAAGTTTGATTTTTTGAACAAGTCATAACACGGCATGGAAAAAACCATGAAGGGGTGAGTATAACAATACCTTACAGGGCACCCCAAAATTGAAAAGCATATAAAAAAGAACAAAAGTCTTATCTACACATGCATATTTCAAAAATACATATGACAAGAATATCCAAATATACTAAAAAAAGACACATAGTCACAATGTAAATTCAAAACGGTAATTCCATCCTAGTTTTCCTACTTGAAGGTTCCACATAGAACTCATCTAGGAGAACACACTCCATGAGTCAAATAGAATTGATGGCATCCATTCGAGAGGTAGTGATCATCATGTATTGCTATTAGAAATACCTGATGAAGTATGAAGAAATATGATACATAGATGAGGATGACTCCCAAGTATATGGGGTATACCAAAAATTCAATCTAGATTAACCTTTTAAGCATAGGACTAGTCTCTTTGTAGTATTAGTCATGATGATACCGAGAACTCCACCTAGAGAAAGAATATGATAGAGGATATAACCCTAGGCCTCATGGAAGGATTACAAAAAACTCTATCCAATAATTCATGTTGAAGGGATTACCATCCTTTATGTTAGACATGATTACACACCGACCCTCCGGGAAAAGGATATGGGGAATTCATCCTAATGAAACTTGTGAAAGATACAGAGTACAAGTGCTTCAAT
Organism: Viscum album; assembly: GCA_963277665.1. Taxonomy (NCBI): domain Eukaryota; kingdom Viridiplantae; phylum Streptophyta; class Magnoliopsida; order Santalales; family Viscaceae; genus Viscum; species Viscum album. The sequence goes on from OY728160.1 coordinate 1,676,624,653, forward strand.
CCAAATATTAAGGAGTACATGATATGTACTAGGAGTGCACAATGTGTCCCTTAGGCACTAGGTCCTGCCTATTTAAATGACATGTGACCATGTCCTTTTAAAAATATTGGGTGTTATGATTACCCTATACTTATGCCGTTGTCCTTGTATACAACTATGCCGGTGTAAATTTTGTATTGGCCATGTCTATGTGGGTGTACATAGTGTTCCGTTAGACGTGTACTCCTAGATATGTCAATGCACCATCTGATGTATACATTAAACCATCAGGGAATCAATCACATGTCGTCTGTATGGATCACACCCCATGTGATCCTTAAATATACATTGAAACCCTTGCTGCCACATAAGGGTACCACATGACATGTTCCTTTGGAACACACAACGTGTACCTTAGGATTTTATAGATCCTTATGTTTCCTTTTTCGTGTTGTTGTTCACTCCTTTGGACCCAAATCTGCCAGGATTCTCACAATTAATCATTGATCTACTCCATCTAGGCCTCACAATCACCTCTTTCTATATTTTGGTCACGTGATTTTCATGTAAATCAGTTTACATTTATTCCCCTCATCACCACACGAACCATTAAAAATTGGAGGTGTCTAATATAGTCCATTCATTCACTACTACAACCATTTCATGATCCTCATGTCATACGGTGTCTATATCTATGATATCATATTGTTTCACCAAGAAAAAGTTGCTCAATAATTTATTCCTCACTCTTTGGGTTGAACCATCGAGAAAATGAAACCTTGGTGATCAAAGGAGAAAAAAAGGGGAGGAAAACACAATCACAAACATGAGGAATGAACCTCAACCAATTTTTATGTTGGCTTCGATTCCTTTTCATTAGAATGAAAAAATAATAATCAATCATAATTAAAAAATCTCCCAATAAATCCCCAGAAATGAACCGTTCCTGAAAAACTATCTATACGCATATCAATCCATTGGTCAACTGATTCATGTTAATCATAGAAATAAATAACAGTGGATAAATCCAAATAAAAAAACTTTCTACCTCAATATGAATCGATCATTATTGAATAATGATCTTGTGTTGTTGTTGTTGGAAAGATTCCTAAATCCTGTTTCACACTGATTGCTGATCTATGATCCAGTTAATGTTTTTTTGGGAGAGATCCTCCAACGCTCTCTCCAATGGTTCTCCAATAGCTCCAGGTTTATGAGACTAACCTTGAGGACTAGACATAACCATATAATTATAGAAAAAAATTTGGTCTCTTTCTCAATGATTGAAATAAAATAATATATTTAATTATTTTATTTATTTTACACCCATGATGACTTTTACACAAACATCCTGTGCCAAAAAATGTTTGTCACGACTTAGGTAAAACCCACTTTTTGAAATCAACCACTCCCATAGATTTCTAATATAAGCCTATATTTAGATGTTATTACACTTTTTCAGGAAAACTACATGCAATTGTAATTTAATATATTTCAAACATTCATTCCAGCCACACTAAGCCTCAGAAACAGATATTGTCTTAGCTCAAGGTCTCAAAAATAATCCATACAATATCTAAAAATAATACATGGAAAATATAAGTCATTACATTCTACCCACCATGGGTATTTACATCTCAAAAAGTCAAAACAAGTGGCTATACAAAGAGATGTGGTCACAAAGCATGTATATAAGCCTCCCACACCCAGGAACTATCCTAAAGATTCCCATTTCCACCAGACATTCACTAAAGTAGTCACTCTCCCATGAATGGTCCTCTCATACCAATCCTCAATCTCTATTCAGCACTCCACAAAGGTAGATCCATCCTCAATTTCTAGCTTTCCCCATTTGATGTCATGAACATACCTCCTCATTTGCAACACATGGAAGATGTCGTGTACCTGATCTAACTATAGTGGTATAGCTAAGTGGAATGTTACCTCACTAACTCTACACAATATTTGTAAAGGGTTAATTAATCTTGGATATAGAATTTTACCCAATCCAAATATCCATAATCCATATCGAAGTGAAACCTATAGGATCACAAGGCCTCCCTCCTTGAACTCCAAAGGCCTTTATCTACTATCATTATAAGACCTAATATAGATCTATATAGTCATTATCAAATTGTAGATCATCAACACCTTCTCAGTAGTGGCTTGCACTAACTTTGGACCCATGAGTACCTACTCTCCTTATTCAGTCCATCAAAGTGGTGACCCAAAGCATCGCCTCTATAAGTCCTAAAATGGTTCTATACCAATGGTGTAATGGAAACTCTTGTTTTATGAAAAATACACCAGTGATCGGTGTTTCTACCCATATAGACAAAGTATAACATGAAAGTTTGATGAATGTCCTCCATAAATTGAATGGTCTGTTCTGCCTGGCTGTCAGTCTGAGGTTGAAAAGATGTTCTCAATCACAACTAACTCCCAAATGCCTCTTATAATCCCTTCCATAATCAAGATGCGAAGTGAACATAATGGTCCTAAATGTTCATTAATGGAGCACCATGGATTCATAATATCTCTTTCATGTATAGGCATCCCAAGATTTTTGCTAAAATCTACTCTTGAATAACTAGAAATGGGCCAACTTGGTGTGTCGATCTTTGATCAGCCAAATGACATCATGTTCCCTATATGTATGTGGTAATAACATCACTAAGTACATGGATATCCCATACCATTTCAAATATGGAACCTCAAGGGGTTGAGAAAAACCCGATGGGAATCGATTCACAACTTTCACTTACTAACAAGGCATCGAGAGAAAAAATATAAAACTCCCTTTTTCATCCCTGGACACCAAAACTAACAATAGTGGTACTGGTACATATTTTCTACACATGGATGTACCACCAAATTAGATGTATTAAATTCTCTCTAAAATTCCTCTAGCAATGTCACTGGTACAATCATGCATCATCAGAAAAGAATGACATGCTCCCCACCATTAGAAAATCCATTGGGAGCATGTCCAGTGGATATATGAGTACGTATGGTCTAACAATCGGTATCTCCAACCAGAGCTTCCCTGAATCACTATAAAAGTTTAGGGGTAACAACCATCGACTGGAGGTAATATGCTACATCTCTATCCACAAAGGATAACTATAAAGAGGCTAACTACTCTGATACCTCATTCAATAACTTTGAAACATATCTCCTAATTAGATCATCTGCTACCATGTTCTCCTTCTTTAGAGTATAGAAAATATCAAATTCATAATCCTGTAGGAACTCTAGACATCACCTCTATCTCAAGTTAAGATTATTTTAAGAGAATATATAATTGATACTCATGTGGTCAGAATATATGATGATCTCCTCACCCATCTGGTAATGTCACCATATCTTTAGTGCAAATACTACCACCAAAAAATCAATATCGTTGGAATCATATTTCTGCTCATGTGGTCTCAACTACCAAGAAAAATATACAATAACAGTCTACCACTAAATTAGAACACAACCAAGCCCATTTCCTAATGCATCAAAGAATACTACGTACTCAACGCCCTCTTATAGTAATCTCATGATGAGAGAAACCATCAATCTCTACCTCAACTCATAAAAACCCTGTTGAAACCTCTCTACCGACACAAAGTCTTCCCCTTTTGGGTCAAATTTGTAATAGGGGATTATATTGTAGAGAAGTCAGGTATAAATCTTCTATAATAATATACCATCCCAAATAATCTTCGAACCTCCATTAAAATCTTGGGTAGCTCACAAGATAACACTAAATCAACCTGCACTAGGTCCATAACCTCACCACCTATTAAGATAATATGTCCTAGAAAGCGAACCTCCTAAATCTAGAACTCGAACATTGAGAGATTCCCATAAATCTGGAACTCTCATAGTATGTCTAGAACCATTCTCAAGTGTCTTGTGTGCTCCTCCACAGGCTCTAAGTACACAAGGACATCATTTATGTATACTACCATGAACCCGTCTAAGAAGGGAAGAAAGATCCGGTTCACAAGTCTCATGATCACTTTTGGGGTGATCGTCTTGCCAAAGAGAATTACCAAGTAATCATAGTGTCATTAGTGACATTTCAATGTCATATTTGGTATATCGTAATCTCATACTTGGAACTCTTGATATACTGATCTAATTCCAAGCTTTGAGAACCATCATAACCCTATAAAATGATCAAATATGTCATTGATCCTTGGTTGTGGATACTTGTTATTCACGGTCACTTGGTTCAAGAACCATCAATCCATACATAAAATCAAGCTCTTAACGCCCTTATTTGTTAATAAAACTAGGGTTGCCCATGGTGAAACAATGGGTCTATCAAAGGCCTTCCTTTACATGTCCTCTTACTACACCCTCAGCTCATGAAGATCTATGCAATCCATCTGATATACTATCATATATATCAAGGTCATCCTATGGTGTAGATCAATGTAGAATTCTATCTCTTGGCAGGAAATTAAGCTTGGAACACCCTCATGAAATACATACTCTCACTTCACTACCATTGTAGGGAACTAGAAACTCCAGAAATCCACTACACTAAAGATCATGCTATCCAACTGATGAGTAATCAAATACACCCTCCTATGAATGAGTCCATCGTGCACTAACTGGGTTTCCTTTTTCAATCAAAAAACAAAAACTCACTCCCATCACCGTGGAAACACCTCATTCTCCACCTAAAATAGTCAATCTGAACATTTACTGTACATAAATGATCCATACCTAAGAAGAACTCATAAGTCCTCAATGATACTACAAATTTATCCCAACAAAAACTTTCACCTCCATGATTCAGGTCACACTGTCAGCATAAGTGTGTGATCACTGAGTCATCACTAGTAAGAGTCTCCAATCTCATGGGTCAATACAAGGGTTCAATTAGAATCTCTAAGTCTCAAACCATATAGGTTAAAATAAAGTAATGACTATCAACTATGTCTATCAGTACTACAACAAAGTTAAAAAATACACATATCGTACCTCATAACATTCTTAGAGCCTCTGGTTTGTAAGCCTCGACCACTTTTAGCTACCTACAACATTTCCCTCCAACTCCATGAGCATTGTGTAGACACCTAGGTGGTTGTTGTTACAAGTAAAAGAGTATTCTAACTCCATATTCCCTCAAATATCCACTATTGTATCCACCACCCTATGGAACTATCTAATCCTATTTCTGCCTCTACCTTAGTGTTCCATTGACTATATCCCTGTCATTTATAAGACATGTTAAAAAATCATATGCAATATCTCACCTTCCATCACATGAGTAACACCACCTCTCCTTGGGATGACTGAACCCATCATGTGAGCCTTGAACCATAGAACCTCTATCCTTGTACCTTCTCCCCAAAATGTCTTACAAATTAGGGTCCTTGTGACTGACATCAGCTCCTAAATACCAAAGTCTCTTCTCTTACTTTCCCACTTCTAGAAAACACCTTCTTCATCTACTCATCTAGTAGAATATCAACCACCAAAGAAAATTCTACAACCCTAACATAGGTTGGAATTTACAGAGGAATGATACTAGCTCAGATGTCTCTATGCAGTCCTTGCTTATAGGCCCAAACCTAAAAGAACATATACCAAACCATATCCATTGAGTACTTGGGGAGATTGGTGAGCCTCGTTGAATACCCAAACACTATTATATTTCCCTGTTGATGTTTTATAAGCTCCCATATATGTACAACCTTCAACATACCTAGAAATAACTCCTCTGTAATTTTTTTTTCCAAACTAAGACCCATGTAAGAGTCAAGTCATTATAAGACTGGGTCACCAAACCCCACCATTATCCCACTAATCCATGGATAAGGCTCATCTCTAGGAACACCATATGATATGATGGTGTCCTAAAAAGTCAAAAAAACCATTTCATAGCCTCGAGCCTATCCTAAAATGCGTATGGATTGGGCTCATATCGAAAACCATGGGGTCTCTATCATTGGAACCCATGAAGTGAACTCAACCTATTCACCTCATCTGATAGTACTGAGGGTACCATATACTACTTAATAAGTGGTGGAATAGCTGGTGACCCACCTAGATGTAACACTTCTGGAATTGGTCCCTATATCGATGCATCATTACTAAGGGGATTATCCTCATGATCCTGATGTGGAATCCTATGTGGCATACATCAAGGAGGCATCCTGAAATAAACAATATATGACACAATCAATGAGTATATATAGAGATTTGATACAATAAGGACATGGAAACCACAACCCATTCTTATATAATTCATGTACCATTTTTTCCTACAACTATTGTTATCATGTACCAAGTTGAAAGACATGTGATCAGAGTATTTGTGTATGGATAGATTGGTCACCACACTAACATTACGATACTTGGATGAAAAGACAAACTATAAACACATAACAATATTCCCCAAATGAAACTCAAAGAATTCGGTCTTATGATAGAACCAACTACTCTAATACCACTCTGTTATGACTCATCCCAATGGGTCCCATGTCATGACTCTGTAAGTCCCCCTCTAATAGGTCAGGGGCTATAGCCTAGCACTGATTAGGCATATCACTAACATTAAAGGCCTTAGCCTATGTACCTGTTCACATGAACACATATCGAAGTCCATACAATGATGACATGTAAAAACAATTGAAAAACCATGCATTAATACATCTAAATCAAATGATTAGAGTATGAAAAGAAGTGAAATATAATAAACAGGTCCAAATACAAGCCCACCACAAAGATTATAAAAACAAGTCCAACCTGAATGTAAATATGGGGATGGCTATCAAGATACAGATGGAACACACCCTAGTCTCTCTAGATCACTAATAACCACCTGTTCTTAGTCTCAATTAGACTTTGTCAAAAGTTTGATCATCTGCCAATGAAACTGCACATGTTCACAAAGTTGGTTTATGGGTGAGTATAAAAATCCTTGTATGACACCCCAAAACAACAAATAATATATGAAAAGAATAACATTAATCTCTATACAAGTATATGTATAGAATACATATAACAATAATATCTTGATATACTAAAAAAAGACACAAAGTCTCAATATAATGTCACAATTATAATTCCAACCTAGGATTCCAAATCTAAGTCACCACATAGAACTCGTCTAGGATAACACACTATGTGTGTCAAATAGAACTATTGGAGTCCATATGATAGGTAGTTCTCGTCGAGTATCTCGATTAAAACTATACATTGTTGTATGAAGAGATATAATACACTGATGAGGATCACTCCCAAATCTATGAGGTATACCAAGAAATCAATATAGATTAACCTTCTTAGTAGTGGATTGGTGCCCACTTAGTGTTGGTTGGTATGATACTATGAAATCCACCAAGGGAAAGAAGATGATATATGATCTCACTTAGGGATTCAAAGAAGGGTTCCAACTAATCTATCCAAGAAGTCCCGTTGAAGGGATCACCATCCTATGTGTAGGACGTGATTATATACTAACCCTCAAGGAAACAATATATGGAAAACACCCTAACAAAACTTGTACAATATATAGAGGACACTGGCTCCAATCCATCTTTGAAGTAGTAAATGGTGTGTACTAGGAGTATGTGGTGTGTCTTTTTAGTACCAAGTATTTTCATTTCACATGTCAATGTAAAAGTACATGGTGTGTTGTTTCTTGTGTACTTCTCCCCATGTCCCAGTACAAGACTATGCCTGTGCACATTTTGTATTGGTACTTTTCCTATGGGAGTACATAGCATGACCTTGGTTGTGTACTCCTGACCATGTTAGTGTACCCTCTGAGGTACACACCAATCCACCAGTGGAGGAATCAATAGACGTGGGAAGATTTCACACATTGTGTGATCCTTAACTTCACATGGAAACCCTATCCACCACACAATAGTCCTACACAATGTGTTCCTTTGGAACTCACACTGTATACCATGAGATCTCATAGGTCCCATAGTTTCCTTATCCATTTGGAATCCACTCTTCAAGACCCATATCTTCCATCAATGTCACTGGGAAACACATATATACTCCTATTGGGCCTCACCAACATCGCTCGCTAGATTCCTATCACCCGATTCGCACAGAAATTGGTTTTTGTTCATTCTCGTCACTGCTTCACACACCATTTGAAACGAGAGGTCTCTAATCTTGTTTTATCCATTAACTAATATAACCTTAACAATATCCTCATGCCATACTGATTATAGATCTGAGATATCTGATTATTACACCATGAAATGCGTCTGCAACAATTGATTCATCGATATTTGGGTTAAATCACTGGGAAAATGAAACCCCAAAGATGAACAGAGAAACTATATTAGAAAATAATATTAAAAGACATGAGGAGAAAACCTTGGCCAATGTTTTTGTCAGCCCCGATCCATTGCTGTTAGAATGTAAAATGAATAATCAATAATAATAACAAACTCCCAATAAATCCCTACAAGTAAACCTATCTAAAAAAATGATTGATCCAAAAATAAATACATTGCTTGATTGGTCCACATTAATTATAAAAAAAAATATAGGGAAATAAATCCAAATAATCACATGTCTGTCACAACCTGTACCCCGGGGCCCATGTCGGGACTACCCCAAGCCCGCCTTCCATAGGCCAGGGGTTGGTGACTAGAAACAAAGGTGTAATTCCCTAAAACTAGGAAGGTTTTTCCTTTATAACCTATAAACACACACACAAAAGAAAGAACACAACTTGATGAAACACCAAGTAAACTATACAACAAAAGAGTGATGATGGTAAAAGAGGCTAGAATACAAGCCCGACTAGAAAGTACAAGTAAAACAATGATACAATACAATTGAAAGATAAGGGAGGACAACTACTAGATCATCCTCCAGGGTTCCTACCTAAAGGGTAGGTACAGATCACCACCTCAGCAATCCATGTCCGACCGTCTCCTCTGTGTGCTGACTAGTTGTATGGTCCACCTCCAGGTACTATCTAGTGCTGGTACTCTCAGCCTCAGTCTGCACTGTTTGTTGTATGCATCCAACACAACAAGGTGTGGGCATAGCCCGTGCAGGGGTGAGTATAACGATACTCATTAGGGACCCTGATACCCTCAAGGTCTCAAAAAATCTACCAAGGATAAATCATAAAGAATGAAATCAATAGATAAACTTACTTAGTTATATGCTCATACATATACATATGTTATCAAGTGATCCATCTCAATCATGAGGAAAACACAGAAAAACTAACTCAGATCAAACCAAGATTTTATTCTAGGGGTTAGTATCAAGTAACATCCCCAGTCACATTGTCGAAACTTCGGCTATTGGGGAACTCCTCCTCTTTCGAGTACCGTGGATGTGCCGCATCACCAAGGGTTCTCCCCACCGTTGGTCTGCCATGTCCCCAAGCATACTCCCCCTTGTAGCCTGCTGAGGTACTCCTCCTATCGAGTACTGGGGGTCTAGCATGGTACCATGAAGCTCCCCATTGTGGGTCTTCCATGACACCAAGGTGTTCCAATTTACATGGAAATTCCTGGTCTTTACATTCTCCCCACCTCAAGCATTACATCCCCGTAAGCCACAACTCAAACTAAGGGAACAAGTGGGGTTACTGAGCACGCATCTGCGCCTCCCGATCCTATGTGCTATTCTGGAGGTTCCAATGCTTCTAGCGAACACACACCAAAGTTATCAACCATCCACAAAGGACCCACTCCAGTCGATCCTCAATCTCTACGGGAACCTCCGTAAAAGTATCCCCATCTTTGATGTCCAACTCTCCATGGTCGATGAAGTGAGAAAGGTCGTGCATGCATCTCCTCAGCTGTGATACGTGGAAGACTTCGTGCACCCGGTACAACTGAGGCGGAAGAGCTAAGTAGTATGCCACCTCAACAACTCTTCTGAGAACCTAAAAAGGTCCGATGAACCTCAGAGATAACTTTCCACCTCGGCCAAATTTCCACAAACCTCATCGAGGTGAGACCCATAGAAAGACATGGTCACCATCCTCAAACTCTAGAGGTCTCCATCTCATGTCGGCATATGACTTATGGATACTTTGCACAACATTCATCCACTCCTGGATGACCTAAACCTTCTCTATGGTAGCCCATACCATCTCTAGTCCCACTAGTGCTGACTACCCTGGGTCAGTCCAGCACAAGGGTAATCTGCAAGGTTTCCCGTATAATTCTTAAAAAGGTGCCATCCCAATGGTGGAGTGATATCTGTTATTGTACGCAAACTCTACCAAAGGCAAGTGATCCTCCAAGATTCCACTAAAGTCAAGGACACAAGCATGCGACATGTCCTTGAGGGTTTGAATGGTCCACTTAGTCTGACTATCCGTCTGAGGATGGAAGGTGGTGCTCAATAGAATATACATCCTGAAATCCTCATGTAACCCCTTGAATAGCCGGGAAGTAAAATGTGTATCACGATCAGAGATAATAATTATGGGTACTCCATGTATTCACACAATCTTCGACACATAGAGGGGTCCCAATCTCTCTTCTAAAACCTGCTCTCTGATCGGTAGGAAGTCGGCCGACTTGGTGAGTTGGTCAATGATCACCCAAATCAAGTCATGTCCCTTGGATGTACGTGGAAGACCCATCATGAAGTCTATGGATATCCCATCCCACTTCCACTCTGGGACCTCTAAAGGCTGAACCAAGCCTGTTGGTTCCTGATCCTCTGCCTTCACTTGCTGACAAGTGAGGCATCAAGAGACAAACTCTACAACTGCTTTCTTCATTCCCGGCCACCAGTGCTGTTTTCAGAGGTCCTGGTACATATTCACCACTCCTGGATGTGCCGCTAAATGGGATGTGTGGAACTCCCTCAACACTTCCTTCTGAAGTTACAATTGTACCATGGTACGTCCTCTGAAGAGGATGACATGCTCCCCACCTTCAAAAAAACCATCGGGTGACTGTCCTATGGATATCTGAGCACGTCGTGTCTCGCAGTCAGCATCTCCATGCTGTGCCTCCCTAAATCATTGAAGAAGTGGCGGAGTGACTATAAGAAACTATATAAAAGCTTCTCCATCTCTATCCACAAAGGATACCAGCAAAGTGGCCAGCTTCTCCATGCCTAACCTAGCAGCTGTATACTAGATCTCCTACTGAGTGCATCTACAACAACATTCCCCTTCCCAAGATTATAGACTATCTCATAGTCATAGTACTGGAGGAACTCAAGACAATATCACTGTCTCAGGTTTAGGTCCTTCTGGGAGAAGATATACCTGAGACTCTTGTGATCAGAGTACACTGTAAAGTGATCTCCCATCAGATAGTGTCGCCACATCTTCAAGGTGAAGACCACTGCTGCTAACTCCAGGTCATGGGTAGCGTAGTTTTGCACATGTTATCTCAGCTATCAAGAACCATATGCGATCACTGCTCACTCCTGCATCATGACACATCCGAGTTCGGTCCTTGATATGTCGCAGTAGACTACGTACCATACGCCATCCTTTTGAAGCCTCAAGATGGGGGCACTAGTCAGCCTCTACCTCAGCTCATGAAAACTTAGCTGACATCTCTCTGACCACACAAAGGGTTTCCCCTTCTTCGTCAATGTTGATAATGGTGCTGCAACTATGGAGAAGTCTCGCACAAACCTCCAGTAGTTTCCAGCCAAACCCTGGAAACTCCGCACCTCCATCACACTCCTGAGTGGCTCCCAAGAAAGTACAACCTCAATCTTTGCTAGATCCACTGCAACTGCAGCCTCTGAGATGACATGTCCCAGAAAGTGAACCTCTCAAATCCAAAACTGGCACTTTGAGAGCATTCCATAAAGCTGGTGCTCTCAGAGTGTGTCCAGTACTACCTGTAAATGATAGGCATACTCCTCCTCAGTAGTCGAGTAGATCAGAATGTCGTCGATGAAGATTACGACAAAGTGATCGAGGTATGAATGATCTTGTTCATGAGCCCCGTGAACACTACTAGAGAATTGGTTACACCAAATGTCATAACCAAGAACTCATAATGGACATACTAACACCTGGAGGTCGTCTTCTACACATCCTCGTCTCTTACTCTGAGATGGTGGTAGCCTGATCTGAGGTCTATCTTCAAGAACCACCGTGCTACCTTTTGGTAAACAAAGAGGTTGTCAATCCTCGAGAGTAGGAACTTGTTCTTCACAGTCACCTGGTTTTGGCGCCGATAGTCAACACAAAGCCTCAAGCTCCCATCCTCCTTCTTAGCAAACAAAATCGGGGCTGCCCAGGGAGAAACACTAGGCTGAATGAATCCCTCCCGCTACAAGTCCTCCAGCTATACCTGCAGCTCACGATGCTCTATGGGAGCCACCCAATATGTTGTTCTAGATATCGGTGTCGTCCTAGGGTAAAATTCAATGTAAATGTCCACCTCTCTATGAGGAGGTAGACCTGGGACATAATTAGGGAAAACATTTGTGTACCGGTCCACCAATACAGGATAACTCAGACTCTCCACATCAACTTCTCTGAGGGTAAGGCTATCCAACTGATGAGTGATCAGATGCACTCTCCTCTAGGATCATTCTGCACTGCAAAGGATCCATTCTCACTGGTTAAGGTAAACCTGGTTCCATCCATGTGAACACACCACACTTTTCACCTAATACAGTCTATCTGAGCATGGATTGTAGATAACTAGTCCATACCCAAGATGACAACGTAAGGCCTCGACGCTGCTACTAGGAGATCCCATCCGAATCTCTCACCTCCAAGAGTAAGATAACACTACCAGAACCAATGTGTAATCATAGAATCTGCTCATGTAGGAGTCTCAAGCTATAAATATTGATCCAACGGCTCTGTCGGAATCTCCAAGCTCTGAACGAGGGCAGTGGAAATGAAATAATGACTAGCACCTATGTATATAAGTACTGCATATAAGGTGGAGTAGACACAAATAATACCTCGTATCATATTTGGAGTGTTGTGATCGTAGGCCTCAGCTGTCTGGAGATGATCTCTCCCTTTTCCATATGCTCCCTGTGGTCGGGGTGGACCTCCTCGTGCCAGTAGCGGTATCATCTCGAATCGTCGCCCACTTCCAGCTATGCCACGTCTGCATGCTCCCTATGGACCTCCTCAGTCGAACCTCTATCTCTGCCTAGTTAGTCCTTTAGCCATATGATGATCATCCGAATAGCGGGTCATGAGCCATGTGATCCTGTCCACCGCATTTAAAAGACAGCCCGCTCTGGGCATGAATGGCTCTGTCTCGGGTGCCCCGCACAACTGACCCCGAGTCATGCGGTCGTCCACCTGTAGGTCTAGTCCTCGTAGACCTCTGTGACATCTGGCTAGTTCCAGATGAAGAAGACTCCACTATGTGATGACTGGTAGTGGGTCTCACTGCTGTTCATTACTCAGCAAGGAAACTCTCCACTAAGAGGAATCTCTCTAACAAACCTGCCTGCATCGGGATGCTGAGTGAGAACATCGAAGCCCTGATCTCCTGCCTGAGTCCAATATTGAAGGTCCAGGCCCTGAATAATGGGTCCCAAACCATATATTTGGAGTATAGTGAGAGGTTTGTGAAACTCACTGAGTTCTGTGCTACAGTCTTGCTGCCCTGCTGCAGATGAATTAGCTCCTGTATGTGCACTGCGCAAAGAGTCACTAGGACAAACTCTGCCCAAAACAGGCTCTCGAAGTCTGCCCAAAGAAGCATCACATCATTGTGAACCCAGAGCATCAAGATCTACCATCTGTCTGCTGCTGCCTATAGAAGGATGGTGACATGGATCACCTTGAGATCAGCCGGTGTCCCTATGAGTCAGAATACTCTCATCACAGCCTCCATGAAATCTTCAGTAGCCTATGGGTCCGTCTCTCCCCTAGTCCTGGGTGGCCTCAGGCACTGGAACATGTGAAACATTCTCAAGAGGTGTGCACAGTCTACTACTGGGGCTAGTGGCCTCGGTGGCCCAATGGTTAATGGTTCCGCTGGTGCCTCCACTGGTGCCTCTATTGGAAGAGGGCCCTGTACAGAGGCCTCGTCGCTCGGTGGGCTATCAGTGCCTACAACTCTCGGAAATCTAGTAGGATGTCTACATAGAGGCATCCTGAAAAGAAATAGGTGAACTATGGTTAAAATTTATACCTGGTGAGATGACCTGGTGAGCAGACTTAAAGAAATTTTTTAAAAACACACACACAATCAGTGTTTTCATGAATTGAGTCTGAAATCAAAATTCAAGGTCTTGGATTATTGATACGTCGACCACCGCACCAACACTAGACTCCCTGAACTAAAAACCACACTCACTACACATAGCACTATTGCTTCATAGAAAAGATCAGAGTCCTAAGTTCTACGGTAGAACTGACTCCTCTGATACCAATTCTTCATGACCCATCCCTTGAAGCTCATGTCGTGACAACCCCAAGCCTGCCTTCCATAGGCCAGGGAATGGAGACTAGCACCAAAGGTGTAATTCCCTAAAACTAGGAAGGCATTGCCTTTATAACTTGTAAACACACACACAAGAAAGCGCACAACTGGACGAAACACCAAGTAAACTGTATAAAAAAATAGTTCTAAAAGTAAAAGGGGACAGAATACAAGCCCAACTAGAAAGTAAAAGTAAAAAAGTGATACAATATTACTGAAAGATAAGGGAAGATGGCTACTGGATTATCCTCCGGGGTTCCTACCTGAAGGGTAGGTACAGATCACCTCCTCAGCACTCCACATCCATCCGTCTCCTCTATGTACCGACTCGCCGTATGGTACTCTTACAGGTACCATCCAGTCCTAGTACTCTCAGCCTCAGTCAACACTGTCTGTCATCTACATCGAAAACATCAAGGTGCAGGCATAGCCTATGCATGGGTGAGTATAATGATTCTTAGAAGGGACCCCAAGACCCTCAAGGTCTCAAAAAATCCATTATGGATAAATCCCAAAGAATGAAATCAACAGATAACCCTACTTAGGTATATTCCCATACATATATCTAAGTTATCAAGTGATCTATCTCAATCATGGGGAAAACACAAAAAAAATTGACTCAGCTCAAACCAGGATTTTATTATAGGGGGTAGTATCAAGTAACATCCCCAGTCACATTGTCGAAACATCCACTGCTGGAGAACTCCTACTCTATAGAGTACAGTGGGCCTGCTGCGACACCGAGTGTGCTTCCTAATAACCTTGGACTTTATAGGTCCTCCTCCTATCAAGTACTATAGATCTGCCACGTCACCAAGCGCGCTCACCACCGTGGGTCTACCTAATCACCAAGCGTGCTCCCCCTCATAGCCTTTTGAGGTACTCCTCCTGTCGAGTACCATGGGTCAGCACTAGTGGGACCAGAGATGGTACGGGCTACCATAGAGAAGGTGAAGGTCACCTAAGAGAAGATGAAGACTGAACAAAGAAGGCAGAATTCATATGCCGATAGGAGATAAGGACCTCTAGAGTTTGAGGATAGTGACCACATCTTTCTGTGGGTCTCACCTCGATGAGGTTTACAGAGATTTGGCCAAGGTGGAAAGTTATCTCCGAGGTTAATTGGTCCTTTTTAGGTCATCAGTAGAGTTGGCGAGGTGGCATACCTCTTAGCTCTTCCACCTCAGTTGCACCGGGTGCATGATGTCTTCCATGTATCCCAACTGAGGATATACGTGCAAGACCCTTATCACATCATTGAACATGGTGAGATGGACTTCGACGATGGGGAGACTTTTATGGAGGTTACAGTAGAGATTGAGGATCTATAGGAGAAGGTCCTTCGTGGACGGTCGATACCTTTGGTACGCATTCGCTCGCAGTCCGAGAACCTCCAGGAGAGCACATGGGAGCGGGAGGATTAGATGCGTGCTTAGTACCCCCACTTGTTCCCTTAGTTTGAGTTGTGGCTTACAGGGATGTAAAGCATGAGGTGGGGAGAATGTAAAGACTAAAAATTTCCATGTATTTTTTTAAATATATGGGAGTTTTACGAGTCCACAAAAATTAACGACACGTGATTCCGAGGCCCGGAGTGCTTGGAATGAATTTCTGAACTTTTGTTCGGGTACGTTCAGTAAATGTGGACACAGGTTTTTATATCTTTTGAACCGGTGCTCAGAATTGAAATCTGAGGGCACTATTGAACTCGCAGCGCTAGTATTCTATTTAGAAGAATTTCACATCGACGACAGTTGGTCGAGGGTGAAAGTTAGTTTTTGGTTTTTTCGTGTACGAATAAAATAAAAATAAAAGATTATGAAATTTTTATTTTTATTTGCCACACTGTTGTGGGTGTTGGGAGGTGGGGTCCACTGGAACTAAACATCCTTTTGGAAGTTGAGGTGTGGGGTCCACCAGACCTTAACCTCTCATGAGAGGTTATGGTGGTGGGGACCACCCAGGGCTAAACCCCCCTTTAATTGAGAGAAACTCTCAACCCCCCCTCATTAATGTGGAGGAGCCTCTTGAATTCCTCCACATTAATTGTGCCAACTCACATACATTTAATTATGCCAACCCTCATGCTTTAATTATGCCACCAACCATAATTAATGATTTTTTTGAATTCTTCCAACAAAATAATAGATTGCATAATCTATTATTTTGGCACACTTTGATTTTTGGTGGAATTGGGGAGAGGAGGAGTTTCAGAGAAAATCTCTCCAACGAAGAACTTATTCTTCAAATAGAGAATTCCAACGAAGAACTTCTTCTCCGAATGAAGAACACTGACCTCCTTTGACCTTCTTCAATAGTACTTCTTCCGATGTGGGACGTCCTCATATATGGAGAATTGATATATGTACTTATTCCCGTGCCAACGTCAATAATCAAGGTAGGGGTTTAATGCTATTTTTACCACTTTCCATGTACTACCATCTTCTCTTGTGCGGGATTGAGAATAATTAAATTGCGGAAGATCATGGTTGACATTCATTGCTTCGTTCTTTGTGAACCACTTGCTGACACTCTAAACACAGAGGGTGCGGGTGAAACTAACATGGTTCGACCCCCCGCCGTTCTTCTTTGGTGTGTTATTTGAAATGGAGGAAAGCGAAAAAGGAAATGGCGCTCTGCCACCTGCGGACACCACCACCCGTGGCCTCCGCGCCCCACGGTACTCCATCACCCGATGCCTTGCCGTGTTTCCCTGCATCACCCGTGGCATTCGACACTCTGTGATGCCACTGAACCGTCGCCGTGCCGAGCCTCCAAGCCGGGCCACCGCTCCTTGCCAAGCCGCTACTCCGGGCCGAGCCACCTTTACCCCTCGCGGCACCCTGCTGAACCAGCCCATGCCCCTCGCATCGCCCTGGCTAAACCTATCCATGCCCCTCACGATGCACCGGCTGGACCGGCCCCCACCTTTCACGGTGCCCCGACTGAACCGACCCACGCCCTCGCGGCGCCCCTTCCGAACCGGCCCACGCCCTCATGGCGCCCCAGCCGAATCGTCCCGCACCCATCGCAGTGACCCGACCGAACCTGCCCGCACCCCTCGCAGCGCCCCGACCGAATCGTCCCCACACCCTCATAGCGCCTCAGCCGAACCGGCCCTGCACCCTCACGACACACCCACGACAGAGCTGCCTAGCGGCACCCTCATGCTCCACGACCTCTCATGGCCCTCGCAGCTTTCCAGACCCCCAGCGGACCGGGCCGCATCACGGGCCAAGCTTGACCTAGCGTGTTGGTCTAGATCGACCTGGACCGGGTCGGTCCGACTGGGTCGGACCAGACCCGGGCCCACTACGACCCACTTACGCTCCTTCAGCCATATCTTTAGAACCAGGTCTCTGTTTGATGAACTGTCAGCGGTGATGGATATCCTGGAGCGAGACGGTCCCTTTGAGTATACTCCACTGGATTGAGATGGGAAATGATCAGGTTGGATCGAGAAGAAATCCAACTGGGCCCCAGGACAAAAAGACTAATAAATCACAGACTAAGCATTCGTTTGATGCCCTGTCTGTTGTTTTGAGACCCCTATGACATGGAGGACCTTTGAGATACTTCTTCATGGGACTTAGTGACAGTTGGAGTATCGACCAGTAGCTCATGGAGCGGATCCTTCTAGAGATTAGCGAGCATAGTGCGGAGACCATATGGCTAGATGAGACCTGACGACTACCGACCATTTCGACTCGGAGTGACTCAACTAGCCTGGTGGGGATAACCTTGGTGCCACAGAAGACCCACATTGGAAAGCGCCTTGGTGTTGCAGCAGACCCACAATACTCGCTAGGAGGAGTACCTTAGCAGGCTACGAGGGGGAACATGCTTGGTGATGCTTCAGACCCATGATGGGGAGTGCGCATGGTGATTCAGCAGATCCATGGTACTCGATAGGAGGAGTACCTTAGTTGTCCAAGGTTAGTAGGAAGCGCACTTGGTGTCGCGGCTGGCCCACTGTACTCAATAGAGGAGGAGTTCTCCAGCATCTATGGTTTTGATAATATGACTGAGGATGTTACATGATAATGCCCCTAGAATAAAGTCCTGTTTTGAGTTGATTCTATTTTTCTAGGTTTTCCTCAGGTTTGAGATGGATAACTTGATAACTTAGGTATATGTATGAGATTATACCTAAGTAGAGTTATCTGTTTATTTCATTCTTTGTGATTTATCCTTGGTGGATTTTGTGTGGCCTTGGGGTCTCGGGGTCCCTTCTGAGTATCGTTATACTCACCCCTGCATGGGATATGCCCGCACCTTATTGTGTTGGATGCAAACAACGTACCACACTTACTGAGGCTTAGAGTACCAGGGCTGGAAAATACCTAGTGGTGGATCATACATTGAGTCGGTACATGGAAGAGATGGTCAGATGTGGAGTGCTGAGGATGTGATATGTACCTACACATCAGGTAGGAACCTCGAAAGACGGTCTAGTAGCTGTCTTCCCTTATCTTTCAGTTGTATTGTATCACTGTTGTACTTGTAATTTCCAGTTGGGCTTGTATTCTAGCCCATTTTACTTTTAACACTCTTTTGTTATACAGTTTACTTGGTGTTTTTTCTAGCTGTGTTCTTTCTTGTGTGTGTGTTTACAGGTTATAAAGGCAATGCCTTCCCACTTTTAGGGAATTATGCCTTTGGTGCTAGTCGCCAGCCCCTGGCCTATAGAAGGTGGGCTTGGGGTAGTCATGACACCGACCCTGAAGGATGGTTCATGACAATGTCATACCTTTATATGGATTGATTGATTAGACATAATGATCTTGCATCATTATCATTAGAGAGATCCTTGAATCCCTTCGCACACCGATTGCTGATCTATGAATCAATAGATGTTTGTATGGGAGATATCTTCTAACGCTCTCTCCAAAGGTTCTCCAACAGATCTAGGGTTATGAAAATAACTCTAAGGATTTGGAATAACTATATACTTATTGAAAAAAATTATGTTTTTGTATTAATAAATGAATTAAAATAATTTTTTAATAATTTTTTTCATTTTATGATGCGGATAAATTTTCCACAAACATCTCAGACATACCAAGATTATATTAACTCTAGTGTAAGACCCACATTCAGAAATCAACATCACCCTTGAATTTTAGATTCTATCCTCCATTTAGATGTTATAACACATTTTTAGGGAAACTTTGTGCACATTATATTTAATATAATTAATATATTTCAAACATTTATTCTATGCACATTGGACCTCAGAATCACATGTCGTATCAGTACCTAGTCTCAAAAATAATATATAAAATATCTAAAAATAATACATAGAAAATCCAAGTCATTATAATATTCTTCTCATATTAGATCCTATGAATCTGGTTCATTGGGTGAGAGGTTTACATGCTGTGTAAAGTGTTCACATCTTGTAATGATCCGAAAGGGGTTTTAAATAAAAAGAAGATGGGTTTTTTAGGTGAATATTTTTTATCATGAAATAAACGATGTAAAAGCCTTACATACCATGTACTTATTGGTATTACCTTCTTTTAAGGGCACTATATGGGTGATTAAGGGTTCATTTTGTGTGAAATTTCCCTTCACATGCCAAATAGAGATCCCATGCAATTTTGAGAGATCTTCTCTCCCTCTAGATCATTCATTCAATGATTGGTCATCATGTTTACTACGGTGTGTCTATTCAATTATGTGATCTTTCCAATTCTTCATTTGGTCGTATTAATTATGGTGGACATGGTTTTTGAGAATATTTGTGATCCGATAGTGTTTTTTATTGATCTCTTTCAACTTTTTGGCATGCCATGTCTTTAAAAGACCACTCTCAAGGTTTCCAATCCCCATTGTTAAAGGCAGCTATGTTTATAATGGTTTGAGGTTGGTCACTATATATAATGGGTTAATGAAATTAATTTCTTATTTTTAGTGGTAAATTAGTTTGGTATGTTCATTAAAATTGAAGTGATATGTAGTTATAAAGGTTTTTTCGAAAATGGAATTGTTTTTAAGATGTATTTTTCTTTGAAAATTGAATTTATTGATCTGTAAATGGATTTTCAAACACCAAAGATGATTTTTTTGTCTTTAATTTTTTTTATTAAATTATGAGCATGGTTTTAAAATGTGTTTTGAAACATGGGACATGGGGAACCTTGGGTGTATCGATAAAGAGACACAGGTAGCCTTAATGTCTATGGAACCACTTGGAGGTAACCTTTTTAATATAAATGGACTATGGTTTGAATCTATATTGGTTGGATCAAACATTATTCTTGTTTATGATATTGATTGTCTAGTACATATTGTCCCATGGGATAGGGACTAATACAAGGTTCTTTGTTACTTATAATTTTCATATTTATGTTTTAGGAATATGAAAGGATTTTATTAAAATACAATGGGGAAAATGATTTACAAATGAATTGGGTTTATGAAAATTATTTGTAAAACTATTTTGGTTTTAAAATATAGAACTACTGAATTCCTAATATTAGACCTTGTATAGAATCTATGAAGGTATCTTATCCGGTGTTGTTATCACAACTTAATTTTTCTTATAGGTGGTTTTAGATGATGTATTTTATGTTAAATTTAAAGGAAATGGGATCTTTTATTATATTGTATTCTCCATTGGTCTTTGACATCATAGAGTGTTGGTTTGGAGTTGATTGATGGTCACATGGAGACTTATTGTTATTTATTTAGCCATACGTTTGGGTTTATCTGGTTTATCTCTTATTATATGGATCTGTTTGTATCTTTCTTTCTTCTAGTACACTAGTTTTATGTATTCTTTCGTTATATAGTGTTGGGCCGGAACAAAACGGGAAGTGATGGCAAGAGGGGGGGTGAATTGCCTTTAAGAAAATAATTAACAAATTAAAATCAAAGTTAAAAGTGCAGCGGAAATAAAGAGGCAATCACACAAGAAATTGTTAACGGAGTTCGGCCAAAAACCCGGCCTACGTCTCCGCTCCCAACTCAACCGTTGAGAGATTCCTACCGCTTTCTTTTCAATGGTTTTAGCAAGAAACCCACTAGGCTTTGAGGTAGCACTAGGACCTATTACAGCTTGCTTTTGAATTGGTTTAGCAAGAACCCACTTGCTTTTAATGGTTGAGCAAGAACCCACTAGCCTTCTAACAGGTGAAGGCTAGCTCACCTATGACACAAGCCTTTTAAAAGGAAAGGCTTGAAGAAACCTCTTCACACCTTAATGGTGATGTGAAACCCAAAAGAAAGAGGGATGAATAAAGAGTTTGGGGTTTGTAGGCACAAACCCAATTTTAAGCTCAAAATAAATAAAACACTAAAAACCGTAATTGGGAGAAGCCTTGGGCGCCTTTGATTGATTGATTATGTTGAAGGTCGCTTCCAAGCTTCTTTGAAGGAGCTCCTTGGATGTGGAAGTTGTTGGAGCAAAGAGGGTTCCTTTGAGGAAGTCCGCCGGAGGTACGCCAAGGATGGAAAATGTGTACGGTGGCTTTGTATATGATCCGGTTAGGTGTCCGGGGCTTCCTTGGCCTTTATTTATAGGCATGGAACCCTTGGGGAGTCTTCGGAGCCGTTGGAAAGGGCCTCAGAGCCGTTGGAGGCCAAAAGAGGGTTGACTGGTCAAAGCCAACGGCTAGTTTGACTGAGCTACCGGCTGGCCGGTACAGTCCCACCGGCTGGCCGGTGCCTTGGCAGAGGAGAGGAATTTTGGTCCAGGCTCCACCGGCTGACCGGTGGAGGAGCCACCGGCTGGCCGGTGGGGAGACAGTAGCTGGCCAAAAGATCTGGGTTCCACCGGCTGGCCGGTGACAGAGCCACCGGCTGACCGGTGGAACCTGACAGTGGGCAATGCCTCTGCCAGGTCCACCGGCTGGCCGGTGCTATCACACCGGTTGGCCGGTGGACTGCAATTCAGTCCATTTTGCCAGCTTTCTTGGGCCAATCCTTTGGCAATCAATTGCCTATCAACAAAAACACTTAAAACACAATTAGATAAACATGAAAGTGATTGTGATCATGAAAATTAAACCACGAGGGGATACGAGAGGTACAACAATCTCCCCCTATTTTGATGATCACAATCACCAAAACAATTAATGTAAAATACTGAAATTGAAAGGAAATGCTAAGCATGATGAAAAGGATTCTCCCCCAATCAATCAAGAAATTTCTCCCCCTTTGTGATTATCAAAATAGCGTGGGGCATAAAACTTGATTGAGGGAACAGATTTGAAAAACAAGATAGATATTTTAAACCAATTGAAATTTTTGAAATTTGAATTGAAAGTTTTGAAATGAAAAATTGAATAACAGTTTGAATTGAAAGTTTTGAATCAAAAAATGAATAGAAAATTTTGAATTGAAAAATTTGAAACCAAGTGTTGAAAATGAAAGTTTGAATGAATATTTTGAAATTGAAATCAAAAGACAAACCTAACTCCCCCTAAATAAAAACAATAAATCACCGGGGAGAGATGTTTGAAACCGAGACGAATTTTGGTCCGGTAAGACTCGCTAGGAGGGATTTTTCAATCCAAATTTGTTTCATGGCGGGTCTTCTCCTATAGAACTCATCGGAATAGAAAATAGACTTGGGTTGGCCGTACCGGGCATTTTTGCAATCACACTCATAAATGAGGTGCCCGGGTTTTTTACAATAATTGCAAAATTTATAACTAGAGCCCCCCCTTACAAAAACAGTGGGTGCATGGGAGGAGGAAGCTATATTGGTGTAGCCAAGTCCATTGGTGGTTCTAGATACTCGTTGAGAACCTAAGAGTTTGGACAAATTTTGTTCACCTTGGGTGAACTTGGCTAGGGATTCCCTTAGGTCTTTGATGGTTGATTCCATAGAATCAACATTTGGAAACTTTTGGATTTTGAGGGACAAATCTTCCTTCTCTTTGAGAATTTGTTCTTTTTCGGAAGAGAGTTTTTTGAAATTCTTTTTTATAGAAACGAATTTTGAAGAAAGTTCATGAAAACCATTTTCAAGTTGGTCTCTAGAATATTGGAGATCCTCATAAGAAAGATGATTTAAAGAATTTTAATTTGAAGAACAAGAGGAGGAGGAGTCGGAAGATGTTACCTCATGAAATGCCATTAGGCATTTTGTACCTTGGTCGCTCGAGGAGGAGGAGGACGATGAGGAGGTGTCACTCCATGTCACCTTGAGGACTTTTTTCTTTCCTTTTTCCTTTTGCGTGGCCCGTTTTTTGTTGAGTGGGCAATCGGGCTTGTAATGGCCCTTTTCACCGCACCCGTAGCATTTTACCTTGGGCTCGGATCTTGCGGTGGGTTCTTGCTTTCGCGCCTTGCGAGATTTCTTCTTCTTCTTGTGCTTCTTCATAAACTTGTGCATTTGGCGGGCGAGATTCTCCATTTCTGAGTCGCCGCTTGAAGGTGAAGAAGATGAGGAAGATGAGGATGATGAGGAGGAGCTTACTTCTTTTTGTACCTTGAGGGCAATGTTCTTTGGTGTCTTGATTGGTGTGCCCTCCTTTTGAGCTTGCCTCCTCATCGTGATCTCGTACGTCATTAGGGATCCAATGAGCTCCTCGACCGGCATGTTTTTGACATCCTTAGCTTCTTGGATTGCCGTCACTTTAGGTGCCCATGAGCTCGGAAGGACCCATAGAATCTTCTTGACCATTGCTTCAGCTGAAACATCATCACCAAGAGATTTTCTACCATTGCAAACGTCAGTGAAGCGTGTAAACATTTCAGAAATAGACTCATTTGGATGCATTGAAAAAGATTCAAAGTCTTGTCTATACATATCTAACCGAGTATCCTTAACTTTGTTAGTGCCTTCATGGGTCCCTTCTAAAAGCTTCCAAATTTCATGTGAAGTGGTGCAAGTGGATACACGATTAAATTCATTTCTATCTAACCCGCAATGAAGAGCATTCATGGCTTTTCCATCAAGCTCAAAATTCTTAATATCGGCGGGGGTCCATTTGGATTCGTCGGGGGAAGACAAAGTATAACCTTGCATGACAATTTTGTAAATAGGATATCCTATGCTTCTTTAAAAAGTGGTCATGCGGGTTTTCCAATAATTATAGTCGGTTCCATCAAAAAATGGAGCACGACCCAATGAAAAGCCTTCGGGGGCGAAAGAGGTAGATGCCATCAAAAGGGATCTTGAATTTGAAACCGGTTAGGGAATTACTCAAATTTTTCCTCTGATACCAATTGATGGATCGGATCCCTCGGCCCAGCAATATTGTCCGCTCTGGCACAGTTGTTATCCCAGGCCTCACGGCTTTAAAACGCGTTGCTGAGGGGAAGGTAGGCACGGGAATTTCAAGCACCCACCAATCTCCCTCCACAACCGATGTGGGATTGGTTACCGGGGCACATGCGCCAACAATCCTGGCGGGGGCCCAACAATCCTGGGCCCAGGACACAACATCCCCCCCCCCCCCAAGCCCACACCGGTCTCCGCTCCCAACTCAACCGTTGAGAGATTCCTACCGCTTGCTTTTCAATGGTTTTAGCAAGAAACCCACTAGGCTTTGAGGTAGCACTAGGACCTATTACAGCTTGTTTTTGAATTGGTTTAGCAAGAACCCACTTGCTTTTAATGGTTGAGCAAGAACCCACTAGCCTTCTTACAGGTGAAGGCTAGCTCACCTATGACACAAGCCTTTTAAAAGGAAAGGCTTGAAGAAACCTCTTCACACCTTAATGGTGATGTGAAACCCAAAAGAAAGAGGGATGAAGAAAGAGTTTGGGGTTTGTAGGCACAAACCCAATTTTAAGCTCAAAATAAATAAAACACTAAAAACCGTAATTGGGAGAAGCCTTGGGTGCCTTTGATTGATTGATGATGTTGAAGGTCGCTTCCAAGCTTCTTTGAAGGAGCTCCTTGGATGTGGAAGTTGTTGGAGCAAAGAGGGTTCCTTTGAGGAAGTCCGCCGGAGGTACGCCAAGGATGGAAAATGTGTACGGTGGCTTTGTATATGATCCGGTAAGGTGTCCGGGGCTTCCTTGGCCTTTATTTATAGGCATGGAACCCTTGGGGAGTCTTCGGAGCCGTTGGAAAGGGCCTCGGAGCCGTTGGAGGCCAAAAGAGGGTTGACTGGTCAAAGCCAACGGCTAGTTTGACTGGGCTACCGGCTGGCCGGTACAGTCCCACCGACTGGCCGGTGCCTTGGAAGAGGAGAGGAATTTTGGTCCAGGCTCCACCGGATGACCGGTGGAGGAGCCACCGGCTGGCCGGTGGGGAGACAGTAGCTGGCCAAAAGATCTGGGTTCCACCGGCTGGCCGGTGACAGAGCCACCAGCTGACCGGTGGAACCTGACAGTGGGCAATGCCTCTGCCAGGTCCACCGGCTGGCCGGTGCTATCACACCGGTTGGCCGGTGGACTGCAATTCAGTCCATTTTTCCAGCTTTCTTGGGCCAATCCTTTGGCAATCAATTGCCTATCAACAAAAACACTTAAAACACAATTAGATAAACATGAAAGTGATTGTGATCATGAAAATTAAACCACGAGGGGATACGAGAGGTACAACATATAGGAGTGTTGTTCCTTTTTCTTTCATCATCTCACCATGTGATGGTCGGATTGGGTGAATGGTTTGGTTGACCTGGGTTGTTCTGTTACAATTCTCTATCAGAGAGAAAAATCATCCTAAAGTGCATTAACACTACCCGAGTTTTGTTCAAGGTTAGGGTAAAAAAAACAGTGACATCATAATTCAGATGGTAAATGCGATAATGTGGCTTTTCCAGATCACTTATATGAAAAATATAATGTTATCAAGGGTGGTTAGGTACATTTACCATGTTTGAGGCTTAGGGGTTGGGGTTATTTGAATGAACTATATGTGAATTGTTTTTTAAAATTCACTTATTCCTTTTGTAAATGACTTTCATTTATAAGAATTATTAATTTATTTAAATTCTTGCAGTTTTAAAGGATTAACTGGACTTATAAAAGTGGTCCTAAGTTCTTTTGGATTTTTTTATCATGATATAATTAGTGATTATCTTATGTGTATTAAAAAACTTATTCTAAGAAGAGTTTTGTAAAATTAGAGAGGGAAATATGTAAGACAAGTTCTGTAGGAAAATCTTCCAATGGACCCTTCCTTAGTTGAGGCCGTAATTCACTCTATTGAAACTCTAGGTCAAGTTGGTTTTGGAAACCCATGGCATGTGGTGGATCATGGATTTGAGTTCAATAAGTATCATCCACCCTTTTTCCATGGTGACAAAGGACCATAGGAATCTGCGGAGTGGTTTGAGGAGTTTTAGAGGGTATTCAACTTCTTTAAGACTTTTAAAGATAGGAAGGTGGGTTTTTACATATACATTCTTGAGGGGATGGTAAGGAGATTTTGGGACACTATTGTACAAGGTAAGTTTCACAAGGAACATAAATTCTATTATTTCAAGAAAATATTTAATCTTCAATTATACCCTGAGACATTATGTGAAACAAATATCTGAGATCCTCAGACCTTGGATTAGGGGAGCATACAGTTCTGGAGTATACTACATGTTTTGCTGAGCTGGTGCATATGAAACCAAATAACATCACTAATGAGTACCTAAAGGCTTGAAGTATTGGGTTAGGACTAATGCATGATATTAGGTCAATGTTTATTCTCATATTACTTTAGACGTTTGTGGAGGTAGTTGAAAAATTACCTATGCCTGAGGTAGACATAGATGGGAAAACTGTTTTGGGTGGATCTTCAGTTGGTTTAGTGGTGAGCCAGGGTGTATCTTCTGAACAAAAAAGGAAATGTAAGGGTGGTCAGTTCTAATTTGGACTGGTTTTAGGTTCTTCACCTGGATAGATTTTGGTTGTTTTCTATCAGTTTGGGTGGTCTGGTCATACCAGGACTAACTGTACATAGTCTCTTCAGACGTTTCATCATTGTGGATTGTAAAACCATCTAAAGTGTTTCCATTAAAGGATGTCCTAGGCTAGTAAGGTTGGATCAGCTCTCACGAAGGGTTTATAGGTTAATACCATTTCTTCCAAGATTGGTGGTCAAATCCTTAGAAATATGGGGATGTTTATGTGGCTAATACCAGACACATTTATGTGATTGTGTATGTACAAGAGGAATCAATAGTAGGGATATCTACTATTATAGGTTTAGTGTTTATTTTACCTTCTATGGTTCTTTCTTTGTTTGATACAAGTGATACTAATTCTTTTAGATCATCAAAGTTTGTTGATGTGTATGAATTTCATTTGGATCTTACTCAATACTTTTTGGATCTTTCCAAACCCTTGCGAAAGGGTTATAAACAAGGATTCAATTGTTCATGTGTCTGGTGTTTATAGAAGAATTTGAGGTAGAATGGGACATATTGGTGCTTGATCTTGAAATAATCGACTTGTTTATCATCATGGATTGGATGATTTATGATAAGGCCCATATATACTATTAATATTTATGGGTATTGTTCTTAATAATCTGATGGTGTCACTCAAGTCTTTCCCAGCAATTTGGTCTATAGATATGGAAGAATAGGGCATGACGTTCCGTATGCTGGGGTAATCTAATGTTAGTTTTAAAATATGTTTTATGATTAATTTGACCCTTTTTGGGGTGGTTGAATTTATTTTGTGGTATGTGCATACCCTGAGGTCTTTACGGATGATTTCTCTAGTTTTCAAATCCAGAGATAGGTTGAGTATACTATTGACCAGCTCCCCGAAATTATTACCATTTATATGCCATCTTATTGAATGCCACATACTGAGTTGGGGGAACTTAATGTCTAGTATGAGGATATATACTTTAAAATATTTATTCATCCTATTATGTCACAATGGGATTCACCTATCCTCTTTTATAAGAAGGGATATATGAGTCTCAAAATTTTTATTTACTATCAGAAGTTAAATTGGGTGACTATTTTGAACAAATATTATTTACCCAGGTTGATGATATTTTTGACTAGATTATAGGGTCATGTTGGTTTTCAAAGATTGACTTACGGTCAGTGTACCACTGGTTGAGGTTTTGAGTAGAGGATATACCTAAGAAAATTTTTAGGAGTCAGTATGTACATTTTGAGTGTCTGGTTATTCCATTCAATATGACTAAAGATCCTATGGAATTTATGGATTTGATGAACTAGATTTTTCCTCTGTTCATGGAAACTTTTGTTGTTTTGCTAATTGATGATATATTAGTGTTCTCCATGCAAGAGGAGGAGCAGAAAGACCATTTGTATATTATTATTCAAACATTCAAGGAACATTGCCTTTGTAGTAATATTTCTAAATGTGATTTTTGGATATGGGAATTGAAATTTTTAGGGCATGTGAGATCTAATTGGGGAGTCTCAATAGATCCTAAAAAGATATATGATGTTATGTCCTGGGAGTAGGCTGAAATTTTGTTGAGATCAGGATATTCATGGGTTTGTCTAGTTAATATAGTTTATTTGTTTTTAATTTCTCCAATATTACATCTTAGAACACTACTTTAACTCATAAAAGTGTAAAGTTTGAATGGAATGAAAAATTTCAGAGATATTTTGAGGAGTTAATGGTGAGGTTGACTTCAACACCCATTTTGATTCTTCTAGAACCATATTTGGGTTATAACATTTTTTTCAATGCTTTTGGTATGGGTTAGGGATGTATCATGATGTAGGGGAAATAGGTGTTGGCCTATGACTCACACCAATTATTCCCTTATTAGAAGAACTACCCAATCCATGATCTTTAGTTGGTAGCGGTTATTCATGCACTCAAAATGTGACATCACTATCTCTTTTGTGAGTGGTTTATAGTGTATTAATATCATAAGAGACTACAATATGTTTTTAAGTAGGGGGATCTGAACTTACTATAGAGAATCTAGGTAGAGTATCTCTAGAGATTTGTTTTTGATATTGCATACAAACTTGGGAAGGGAAATGAGGTTTTTGACAGTTTGAGTAGAAAATTACTAACACAATTCATGATTGACTCAGTAGAGTAGTAGACTCTGATGAGTTTATTTATAGAGATATGTTTGGTAGTGGAAGGGGTTGGTGGAAAGGTGATCTTGGATTCAATGAAAGTTGAATTTTATTTTTATGAGAAATTTTGGATTGAGTATGTTTAAGAAACTGAGATCCAACACTTTAGTAAAATAATTTATAGCAGGAAGACCTCATGAGAGTGGTCTCGGTCTCCCAGTAGTGATTTTTGCTTCTATAGTGGGTTGGTTGTTCCATTTTCCCTAAGGCAGGAGTTGTTAGATAGTGGAAACAAGTCTTGATGGCCTATGAAACCTAGGTATACTAAGATGTATCATGAATTGGGACGTCAATTTTGGTTTTAGGTGATCAGGTGGTCAGTTAAGTATTTTTTATTGTGGCATCTTAATTATCAAATAATTAAGGTGAAAAAACAAAGACCTACAGATTTTTTTGAATCTGTTAGCCATTCCATTATGGAAGTCAATGGTATTTACATGTATTTAATCATTGTGATTCCATGGAATCATAGTGGTAAAGATGATAATTGGGTAATCATTGATCAACTCCCAAAATTGGTGGAATTAATCCCTATAAATGAGACAATTAAGGCGGAACATCTTGGGGACTTGTATATCTAAGATATTTTGAGACTTAATGGTGTTCACTATGTGGATGTATTGGATAGGGAACTGAGGTTCAAATATAGGTTCTAGAAAGTTTTACTGAAGGTGATGGGTTACCATATTATATTGAGAACAAATTATTATATACATATAGATTTACATACAAAGAATACTATCTAGGTTCTTGAGGATATGCTCTGGGCTAGTGTGATTGATTTTGGAGGATCATGGGAAAAAAGTATCCACCTCTGGTGGAGTTTTCATATAACAATAGTTATCAATCCTCAATTAGTATGGATCCCTTTGAGGCTTTGTATGGCCATCCATGTAGATTTACCTTGTTCTGTGAAGATTTTGGAGAGTTTCCTTGTTTGGGTTGAGTCTCATTAAGAAAATGAAAAAGATGGAGGAATTAATTTGGAGGAGATTGATCATGATATATAATTTTCATAAATATTATGAGGACTATATTCTTATGGAACTAGAGATTGAATCTAGTGATTGGGTTTTTCATAGAGTTTCACCTTACTAGGAACATCGTCAGTTAGGTATGAAGGTTAAGTTAGTATCGAGGTTTATTGGCCACTTTGATATCATTGGATGATAATGGAAGGTGTCCTATCAGTTGGAATTTCTTTCTAGTTTTACATCTATCCATGATGTGTTTAATATTTCCTAGTTTAGAAGGTGAGTACTAGATCCCTACCATGTGATGGGATGTGAGTATTTTGATATTGATACCAAAACCACTTCGGTTGAGTGTCCAATTTAAATTATGGATTTATAAGAGAAGGTGCTATGTGGTAAAACAATTCGTCTGTTTCGGGTACTATGGTAGTGTAGAAAGGATAACCAAGATACATAGGAGAGTAAATTTTTGATGAGGCTTTAATTACATTCACTTTTTGTGAGTCCAAGAATCTGAGGGCTTTATGGCATAAAATTCATTTATGATGGGGAGATTGTAACACCCCGTTGTTCTTTTCAGGTACTCCCTTGTATATGTTTTATTTGTCATCCTTGTTTGGGTGAATTTAATGGATTCTCATGGATAGAGAGACTTTGATTGAAAAAATTACCTATATTTCTGAGATGTATATTTTTCTGAATTAGGGGATTCTGAGTATTAAAGATTCAAAGACTTAGTGGGGTTCTTCCTATGTTCAATGAACTCTTAGAGTGGTGTCTTTCAAAATTCTATATTAAACCATTAGTTTCTACTGTATTCTAGAGGTTTACATGATGTGTATTCCTTTCCTATCATAATCCATGAGCATGGTTCATGTAATGATAGTTTTATAGACTATATAAAGATTTCTTGTCATGTAATGATCAAAAATATACTTTTAATAAAAAGGTGATGAGTTTTTCAGTGAGTCTTTATAATCAAGAAATGCAAAACATGAAAGCATTAAACACCATGTACATGCTAGGATTAGTAAATTTTTAAGAATCTGTATGGTGCTTAAGTGTTCATTCCATGTGCGATCTCCCTTCGCACGATCCAGAGAGATCCCATGTGATTTTGAGGGATCTATTCTCTTTCCAGATCTTTCATTCAGCGATTGGTCATTGTGCTTGTTGTGGTGCATCTCTCCAATATGTTACCCTTTTAGTTATTATTTACTTTTGTCATATATACTATGTTGTCTATGTTTTTGGTTTAGATTTGGGATTGTATATTGTACTCTATCAGTACCTTTCAGTTTCTTAGTGCGCCTTGTGTTTCAAAGGTTGTTCTCATGGTTTCTAATCCCCATTATCAAAGGTATCTAGGTTTATACCAGTTTGAGGTAAGTGTTTCTATACAATGGGTTAATGTGATGAATTTATTATTGTTCTTGATAAATTATTATTTTTAGTTTATTAAAATTGAATTCATATATTCTTATAAAAGTTTTATTATAACAAAAAATGTTTTCAAAAGGGGGTTTTCTTTGAAAAAGATTTTTATTGATTTATAAATGTATTTTAAAACACGAAAGAATATTTTCTTAACTTTGAAAATGTTTTATAAAATTTGGATCATATTTTTGAAATTTACTTTGACAATTGGCACAGGGTGAAACTTGGGTTCATTGGGAAAGATACATGGGTAACCTTATTGTGTGTGGAACAAATATGAGGTAACATTTTTAATATTGATATAATATGGTAGGAATCAATGTTTTTGGATCCAATGTTATACTTGTTTAGGATATTGAGTGTATAATATGTATTTTCTCATTTGTTAGGGTCCAATACAAGGTGTTTTTTTTCATTTATGGTTATTTATTGCATGTGTTTTTTTACCATGTATTTTTTCTCCCATGTTTTTATGAGGCTGTATCACATAGCTTCCTGATACATTATTTCATGGATATGTGTTTCCTTTATTACCTCTTGACACATGAATACGATTTCCTATTTTATAACTTTTACTTTTTATATTTTTTTTTTATAAATATGAAAGGCATTTATCAAAATCCAAAGGGGAAAATGATTTACAAATGAACTGGGTTTATGAAAATGATTTTTATTTTTTTAAATCTATAAATTTTGCATTATTGATATTAGTATGTGTATAGACTCTATGGTGGTATCATACTAGGCATTGTGCTCACACCCTGATTTTTCCTATGGGTTGTTGTAGAGGTTTTATTATAGGATACATGTAAAGGGAAGGACAACTTGTATCATTTCAGCTTCTCCTTTGGTTTTTTCCATCACATAAGGGTGGTTTAGAGGTGAGTAATTGTCACATGGATACATTTTGTCCGTACTTTGTTCATAATTCTTGTTTTATCCAGTTTGGATTGTATTTTATAGACATGATTTTTCTTTTTCTTGCACCACTACTCTGATTTTATGTATTGTTTCAGTATATACAAAACTTGTTCTGTTTTCTTACTTCACCTACCATGTGATGATCGAATCGAATGTTTTTTTTAGTTAACCTGATTTGGTCTATTACAACATGTAACAATGAGTGTAGCTTGAGTTACACACAATTTAGGTTTTAAACAAAATGTGATGTTCTATTAAAATAAAATTATTTAATATGATAGTTATAAATGGCCATTGGAATGGAGGGTATGAATAAAATTAATTAAATTATGAACTTATATTCTTTACACAAGTATGTAAAATTATTTATTTGAAGAAAAATTAATTATAAATTAAAATAACAACTATTTTGAAAATAATAGAAATCTTTTTCAAAAAAATAATTTTTATGTACAAAAACATGTTTTGCCTCAAAAAATTCAACAAAAAAATTTTGTGAATGAATTTAATGAAATTTATATATTATATATTCAATAAAAACTTTAGAATTCATGTTATGTGTTTTCTAGAAAATAGATAAGAATAAATCCAATTTTCAGTTTAAAATTTTATTTTTCTAAAAAACAGTTTTTTCACCATCTGAAAACTTATTTTAAAACAATTTTTAATTTTTTTGAAAATTAATTTTGAAAATAAAGTTTATTTTTTAAATCATCATGTAAAAATTATCTTAGGTTTATTTTCTAATAATTTTCTAGGAAGTTATAATTTTTGATGTGTAGTGAAAAATAGTAATTTTTTATTAAGAATTATCATTTATTTAAAATATTTTTAAAACATTAAAATTATTTTAAAATGGTTTTGAAAAAAAATTAATTAAATTATATATCTCTTAATGCAATTTATTTCATTTTAATCATTTTAATATTTAATTTTGGTGTAATATTTTTTCAAACATTTGAAAATTTTATCTTCGATAACCTGTATTCTCATCACATCTACGAGATTAATTTTAATTCAAAATTTTCCACTTATATGAACAGAATTTGGAAAAATGGATTTTATTTTTTGAATCATAATAATTTATATTTTTTAATAAGTTTAAGTTATTGTTTTTCCTAATAAGTATTAAAAATATTAAATATTATTTACCATGCTTATGGTAAAAATGGGTTTGCTGGGGGTTAAACATGAATGATATAGGGTAAAATGACCTATAAATATGTAAAACACCCATTTTATGGACATATGTATACCTAATATCTTTTAGGTTCTATAATATTCCATTTTGGAGACTTTTTTCACATGAAAAACGTGGATACACATTTTTCTTTTCAAAAATAAAAAGTGTGCTGCTTCACTCACTTAGAGAATGGTAACCTCCTCTCCACTCCTTTTCACACATAATTTTTTGGGGCCAATAACTGAAAAATTAACTTACATAATTCCATACTATAATCCTATAAGCCTTATTTTGGTTATAAATTCGTCCTTATATACCTTTTGGTGCAAAACAAATGAAGTTATTCAAAGAAGAGGTAACACCCCTATCTGAGCATTTTATTTTATTTCTTCCTCCACCTACTTCAACTATTATTAAAACAAGATGATATAATTATCTTAGTATATTCCATATAATTTGAATTTATTATGTTAATATTATAACCTAAAACAATCTCCTTTAAGATTAAATGGGTTATGAAATCTTCATTCATGTGTTTGGTAGACTACCGCCTCACAAAATAATGTTATCTATTTTACATCACCATCCCTCCCAACTGAATATATTGATAGATATATTATTTATATATTAATTTTATGATATTATCATTATGTTTGAATCATTATATCACATTTTACTTCTTAATTTTCATTTTGTGGAAATGTGATAATGTCGTTCGTGTGTACGATAGACTGTCGCCTCATAAAAGGTAGTGATTTGTTTTTTAGATACACTTTACATGGCAGGTAATAAGGGTATGTTTAAATAAACATATATTATATATATATTACATAAAAATTATTATTTAAAGGTAAAATATTATTCAACATTATTTATTTCAAACTGTCTAGAAAATGGAAACCACATTCATGTGTACATACGACCTATCATCTCTATGAACGGTGAATTTCATTTTTCAACACTAACTTTTGCGGATCACTCTAAATACATGTATAATAAATATATATTATATTTATATCATGGTTAAAATTATTGATATTATGGAAGCCTGATCAAATTAAGATATCTAAAAATAAAAAATCAAAACATACATAAAAAACAAAGCTACTATTTCCCAAAACATGACATTAACATGTAATTATTAATAAATATGTAATAGAAGGTTATACTTAAATCATATATGGTATGATATATATATAGATGGTTTTTAATATATTTATAATAAAATTATAATTATTATATAGGAGGTTCAAACATGTATTAACAAAGTCAAGGCTTAAGGTAAGATATTTTCATCTCACTCTTTACTTATGTGAGATATGTTCTATACTCACAACATATTTATTTTATGTTTTGTATATAATAATAATAAATTTATGTTATTATTATTATCCATATAATTATTGGTAAATAATATCCATTTTAGGATCCCTATTTCATGGGGTTTATGGTTCAAAATTTTCCAAAGCGATAAGGGATTTTTGTCTAAATTTTACATCTTTGGGACATATGTTATCTTAAACAAATATATTAATTTATGAGATGAATATATATCCCCTTTGACATTTAATGTCATAAATTTATATATTCTTAAGATATTATAAGTTTCATTTAACCTTTATATTCCACGGAGCTTATTATTCAATGTTACCAAAGTAGAAAGTGTTTTATGTTAAAATCTCATCATTTATCAAGATTGCTCATGATTATGCTTAAATGATGAAATAATATGATCTATATCTCAAGAAAATCATGAATTTTATTATCCTCTTATAATTTCTATGGAGTACATGTTTTTCCTTTCATTTTACTCTATATATGTACTTAAGAGTTAAAAATAATGTTTTTAAGAAAAATCAACTTTACTTCTCCATTTGGTCAAAACCCCCTTTTCATCCAATACCATTTTTTCTAAAAATGTTTTCAATTTTTTTTAACATTATAAAAATGATTTATTAAATTCATTTTTACTCATGTTTGAATTTTTTATTTTTTTAATGGAATCATCATGTCGTTTTCTAAATAATGTCCCATTGTATTTTACTAAAAATGTGAGAGGAATACTTATTTTAAAATTTATATAATGAATATAATGTCAAACCATCATTACCTTTATTTTCTTTGAATCTTAATTTATATGTTTTCAAGTTTATTTTCAAATAAACGGATTTTGAAAATGTTTTATGTTTTAAAAAATTATTTTTGATAGTGGAAAGGATATTTTCAATAATAAATATTTAAATTATTTTTAAATATTTTTTATGTGTTTTAATGTTAATTTTATTATAAAATTATTTCAAAAATGTTTAATGAATTTTTTGGTTTTAAAAAGTGATTTACAAAGAAAATTTATTTTCATAAAGAAATATTTTAAATGATCTTTCAAAAATAATTATCCTTCTAATTTGACATCCATTTAAGTTACCTATTCCTTAATAGGGAAATGATAAAATGATACCATTATTATTCTATCTATAAACGGGTTTTGTTTAAAATTTTATGATGTTTGTTGTATTGACCTATGTTTTTTTAAAGAGAAAACTACGTTTGATAGCATTTGCAATACAAAACATAGAACCCAAACATATGATTATTATATATATATGAACATTTTTACCATTATATTAAATTTTGGATATTTTTATGATTATATACCTCATTATATATATATATATATTCTTTATATATATTGATAATTTCTTAGTAAACAATCAAAAAACCTTTGGTAATGTCTTTCGTTCATCAAAGTATATTTTCTTCAAAAATGTTTTCTGTGAAAAAAGATATTATTATTATTTTATATAAAATTTATAAAATTTAAAATGAAAACCACTTTTGGTATCTACATATAAATGTTAACAAAGGTTTAAATTTGGGGTTTTTTTTGAAAATATAGAATTTTCAGTTAATTGTGACAAATTATATTTTAAGTAAAATTATCATTTATATTGATAAATTAAGTAATATAAAATTCCCAATATTATTTTAATTTTATTTAAATGTAACATATGAATCATTTTTTTAATTCAATTAATTAAATTTAAATTATATTTATACCATATTTTAGTATAAGTTTATTTTTTGGATTAAACACATTTTTTATAAAAACTGTAATGTTTATCGAATATAATTTATTAAAATAAAATCTAATTAAAAATAATTGAAAATAAAATCTTATATTAGATATATATATTTATGAATTAAAATTTCAATAATTATTATTTCTAGTTATGGAGTTTAAGTATATTTTTTTCCTTCAAAAATGCATTTTATTTGGAAAACTGCTTCCCAACATGGTTACAGGTTTATTTTAAATTCATTCCCTCCACCTATGTGAATTTATTTTTATTAAATAAATTTATTTTTTTTAATAATATTATTTAATATTATGTAATAATTTCAACATAATTTTTGGACAATATGAATAATTACCATAGTAAATTTTTATTACTATAGTAAAAGTAAAATAAGTTAATTAAATGAATAATAATAATAATAATAATAATTTAATTATGAATAGAAAAAAATTAACTTGAATAGTATGAATATTTATATTTTCATTTTAATTATTAAAATTTTTGTTACATTATGAAGGATTAAATGATGATTTTTGATAAAAATTAGATAAAACACTTATTGTTTTTTGAGTAATATGCAATTTCAATTAAGAAATTGTTTTTGATGAATTAATTTACTTTTGAAAAAAATATTTTAATTAAATATAATTATTAAATACTTTTTTATTAAATATAAATGATTATATAATTTTTATGAAGTCAAATGTAATTTTTATAAGGGGTTGAAAGCTATAATTGTGATAAAATCATAGGATTTTTTATTAAATGTGGATTTTATTTTAGAAGTGAAAATTAAAATATTTAGAAAATTATGTATATAAAATGGAAATTATTTTTGGAATCATAATGTCAAAATTATCCAATATTGAATTTTTCATAATTTTCTGAGATAGTTAATTTTTCGTGTAAAAACTAAATTCCATATAAATATACTTTGCATATCATGACATCATAATGAATCAAAAGTGTAGTAATAATTACAATAAATGGGATAAAAGACAAAATATATGTTTTATATTTAAAATAATGAGGTTTATGTTTATTTTATTTGATTTATAAATCCATTATGTATCCTCGAAAACTTATAATATATTTTAACGTATTGAAATCCTTTCTTTAGGAGTGTGACTCACCTCCACATAAGTAAGAGATTTTTTTAAGTTTTCTCATTGAACTTATAAAGTAATGAGACAAACCCCAAATTGGTCAAAACCTTGGAAAAAACATTGGATGGTTTTTGGTTTTGGTTATTTTATTTTGTAGAGTCTAAAACCTAAATAATAATGAAATCCCCCTCTTTTCCTATATAAACCCACAAAGATCCCTTTTCTCTTCACTAAAACTCCTTGGAGACCATCCATAATCTGACCTATAGTATCTATATTCCTCTTAAGGAACCTATAAGCTCTCATGAATTTTCTCCCAAGCATTTGGAGTCACACATTCATGTAAGGGACCTTCCTCTCCTCCTTTCAATTCAAGAACCTTATTTTGAATTTGTCTTCTTAGTTGTAATTTTTTATAATATATTTTAATTATAAAAATCTTATTAATGTAAATTTGTGTTACTTGAATTATATATCATTTATTATATATCATTTTGATCCTCATCTAAGCTGTAACTATGTCTAAATTTTGTAAGGGATCTTCTACTCACCTTTTTTTATCAAGCACTTTTCTATATTGTAATTAATTTTTCATATTATAATATTGGTACAAGTTCTTAAATATCCTCCTTAGTATCCATTTAATATATAAATTATTATATCCCCCTTTAACTTTCATTAATACTCCCATGATTCTTTATGAATTTTTGTTACCATTCTACAATTAATAAGGGATTTCTCTCTTCCCTTTTCCATTCAAACACTTATCTTATGTTATGTATCTTAAATTATATTTGATTATAATGGGGTATATTAAAAAATATTTAAATTACTATCCATTTAATGTATAAATGAATAGATCCCCATTTCACTCCCACTAATCCTCCCATGATCCGTTATGTACCCACGTTACCATGGCGAAATATAGTTTGGATTTTCTTCATTATTCATGTTTCTTCATTACCTTATACCTCCTATTTATAATTTATAATGCTAGGATATGTTATTATGTGTCCCTATTACTTCCCAATATATATATATATATATGATTATATACCCCATTCTATCTCATCATCACATTTTTAAGAATATTTTAGTGACACCGTTATGTAGCCGAAATATCACGGAAATTTTCAATGCCAAACCAATTGTGTAGTGAATACCATACCCTTTTACAATAAATGATTTTCAACTTCATGAACATATAAATTTCTATTATAGAATTACATATTTTTATTAAGAACTCCTTTATCATGGAATAAATTATGATGATGAATGAATCCATGTTTTATTATCTTTGGGGCACATTTAAGTATGAGAATAGTATGAATGTGACAAGTGTGCCCTGAAGTATATATATTAAAATTCATAGGGTAATGTTATGTTTTATGAAACATCAAATTGGGATAGTGAGTGAACCTAATTCGTTTTTGGGACTTTTTACATTGAGAATTCTTGGTGGTTTAGCCTTGAAATATATTTATGATGCATTATTTTATATGTTTTTCCACATTTCCCATGTTAGGATTATCATGATATATCATGT
Organism: Viscum album; assembly: GCA_963277665.1. Taxonomy (NCBI): domain Eukaryota; kingdom Viridiplantae; phylum Streptophyta; class Magnoliopsida; order Santalales; family Viscaceae; genus Viscum; species Viscum album. Next base: position 1,676,664,256 of record OY728160.1, read on the forward strand.
ATCATTGTTCATGTTTATGATTCATTATATTTTTATTCCCCCTCTATATTCCTATTTTATAACATGTATCTCCATATTCTATGTTTATTACATTAGTGTGATTTATGTCTCACCCCTTTCTTATGTTTGTCCCTAGGTTATCCCATGCGAGTTTAAAATATTCTTGGGATTTTAGAAGCATGTTAAGGATGTTTTTAATAATGTTATTGTATCCCATGATCAAGATGTTATGATATGTATATAATTACCAAATACATTAGACATATCAATATTATAGGTTTTATTATGTGTAATTTTATTTAATAAATTATATATTAATGTGATGTAAAGATAAGGGTTTTTATAGTCGGTTTCATAGAAAAGATTACTTATTTTTGGGATTAGGATTATAAAACTCTAGTGAAATACCAAGTGATTAGACTAAGTATAAGAAAAAATAGATAAATGTTGTTTAGTATAGAGTAAGTGGATTATCTTGAAAACACATCCCTTTATGGATACTAAAAGTGGACGAGGTTCTGGAACATATGTACCTAGGATGAATAAATCCAGAAAGGTGTGTTAGGCCTGACTCAGTGTAACTTGGTTCATGACAACATTCATTGATGTAAATTGGGGTTGACACTCTTAGGGGATATGCTTTGGTAAATTCATAGTAACCTTACAAACCATTATTAAGGGAATAAAAAATACCTATAATAAAACATGTTAGGACATATATCATGGATAACATAGATTGATGCCTAGAAATTCATAAGTTAAGTAAATAATTGTCATTTATATGTTATCCCTTTAATGTTAATTGTATTCTCACTTATGTGTTTAATCGTTCAAAAGTACTCATAATTTGGATAAAATATGAGATTATAGTGGAAATTGATTAAATTTTTAAATTTTAATTGTCAAGAAAGTATATTTATTTATGTACCTAGTATAAATGGTAAAGTAATTCTTTAACTTTATGATAAAAATCTTAAAACAAAAATATTTCCTTATTAAAATCATTTTTGTTGATTTTATGGTCTTTTCTCAAATCATAGATTTAAGTTTGTTTGGTAATCCACATTTTTCTGACCATGTTCTCTATCACACACATTTAATTATTTTATGTTAGTTTTCTCTACCATGTCTATTCTTTCAATTCCCACTAATGTTCTCCTACATGAAAACATGGTTATGTGGTGACCCTCACACTTCCCTTTCTATTTTTTCAATAGGATTTTTTATTAATAGTTCTTACGATTTTCACATGTCAAAAAATTTCTTACCTAGTTCAAGTTTAAATTGCAAGGATGCAATTTGTTAAATGGTGGATGAATACAGTGCCATGTATTCTTTAAAGAGAAAACTATGTTTGATAGCATATCTGATACAAAAATTGAACCACAACAAACAATGACTATTTAAATATAGAAATTTTAACTATTCCAATAAACTGTGGATATATGTAAGATTATATACCACATGAAATATATATGTCTATATATATATATTATATATATTTATAAATTCTTAGTATATAATCAATCAACTTTTGGTAATGTTTTTCGTTACTCAAAATATGTTTTCTTCAAAAATGTTTTTATGAAAAAAGATACTATTATTATTTTATAGTCCATATATAAAATTTAAAATGAACTCCACTTTTGGTATCAGCAGATAAATATTAAAACAGGTTTAAATTTTAGGATTTTTTGAAAATATAGATTTTTTGTTAATAGTGAAAAATAAGGTTAAAAAACATTATCATCACTTTTAAAAAATTAAATAATATAAAATTACCAATATTATTTTATATTTATTTCAAGGTAAAATATGTATAATTTAGTTATATTTAATTTAAAAAATTATATTTAAATTATCTTAAAATCATATTTTTGAATATGCTTATTTTTAGGATTAAAAATGCATTTCCCTCAAAACTGTAATGTTTATCTAATATAATTAATTACAATGACCCATAATTAAAATAATTGAAATTAATTTTTTATATTATATATTTATATTTATGAATTGAAGTTAATATAATTATGATTACTACATATAAAGTTAACGTTAAATCTTGTTTTCCTTGAAAAATGATTTTTTTAGAAAACTGTTTTACATCATGTTTGTAGGTTTATCTTAAATTTATTTCATTCAAATATATAAATTTATTTTTATTAAATGGATTACTTATTTTTTAATTATAATAATTAATATTATTTAATAATAACAATAGTAAATATTTATCATCGTAGAAAAAGTAAACTTAGTTAATTAAGGGTAAAATAATTATTATTATAATTTAATAGGGACTAGAAATTAAGTAACACTAATGGTATGAATATTTATACTTTTATTTTAATTATTTTATATATTTTTGTTAGATTATGAAGGAATAAATTAGGATTTATGATAAAAATTAGATAAAACATAAATTGTATTTTTGAGTAATATGAAATTTAAATTAAGAAAATACTTTTAATGAATAAATGTATTTATGAAATAAATAATATTTAAATAACATATAACTATAATATAATTATTCTTAAATATAAATGATTATATAATTTTTATGAAGTCAAATGTAAATTTTATGTGGTTTCAAAAACTATTATTATAAAAAAACCCAACATTTCTTTATAAATGCAAATTTTATTTTAAAAGTTAAAATTCACATATTTATAAAATTATTTATATAAAATTAATATTATTTTTGTAATCATAACTTTTAAATTAAAAAACGGTTTAATTTTTCATAATTTTCTCAGTCAATCAAATTATTGGGTAAAAATTAAATACCATATAAATATACTTTGTCTATTATGATATCATAATGACCCAAAAGTGATGTAATAATTACTATAAATGGAATTAACAACCAAATATATATTTTATATTTAATATAATGAGATTTTTATTTTATTTTATTTATCTTATAAATCCATTATCAGTCCTCCAAGACTTATAATATATTTTATGATTCTAAAATCCATTATTTAAGACTGTGAATCACCTCCACATAAGAAAAAGAATTATTTAATTAAGCATGGACCTTTTAATTAAAAATAATGATAAAAAACACATTCTTAAGAAACTGTGGGAAGAAACTTTGGGATTATTTGTGGTTTTGGTTATTTTGTTATGTAGAGTCCAAAACCTAAATAATTAAGAAATCCCCCTCTTTTTCTCTATAAACCAACCCAATCTCCCATTTTTCTTTGCTAAAACTACGTGGTTAACATACATACTCTTCCATAAACTCTCTATAATCCCCCAAAAGTTATTAAAATCTCCCTATAATCCCCTCCCAATCATTTGGAGTCACACAGACAACTAAAGGACCATTCTCTCCTCCTTTCAATTCAAGCACATTCTATGAAATTTTCATTATTAATTAAAGATTTTTATAATATATTTTATTTATAAACACAAAATTAGTATAAAATTGATGTTATTTTAATGAATTATCACTTAATATTTCCCATTTTTAACTGTATCTAAGTTGTTACTATGCCGAAATTCGTAAGGAATCTTGAACTTTCCACATTTTATCAAGAACTTATTTTTGTAATGTCACTAATTTTTTTTATGATTATAAGAGGATATGTTTTTATATATCCCCATTACTAACCATTTAATTTATAAATTATGAGATCCCCCTTTCACTCTCATTAATCCTCTCATAATCTTTTATGTACACCCATTACCATACTGAAATTTAGTAATGGATTTCTCCGTTCACATTTCCATTAAAGAAAATTATTTATGTTATGTATCTTAAATTACAATTTCATATGTTTTTATATGATCTTAAATATTTTAATTACTCTACATTTAATTTATAAATGAGTAGTTCCCCATTTTACTCACATTAATCCTCCCATTATTTTTTATGTACACCCATTTCAGTGCCGAAAAAATAGTTTGGAGTATCTTCTTTATTTATGATTATTCATTACTTTATGCCTTCTATATCTAATTTATAATGTTGAGATATGTATTTCCATGTAACTATTACTTCCCAGTTGGTTTATATATTATTAGAGACCCATTTATCTCTCCTAAATTTGTTTTATGATTACTTAAGTGACATTATTATGTTGTCGCAGTATCACCACAATTTTCCATGTCATACCAATTGGTTAGTGAATAATTTATCCATTTCCTATCAAGGGTGTTCAACATAATGCACATATGCATTTTTATTAGGGAAATAAGTGTTTTCATTCCCTACTCCTTTATCATGGAATAAATTATGATGATGAATGAATCCATGTTATATGATATATGTGGCACACTTAAGCATGAGAATGAAATTAATGTGATGGGAATTTCTAGAATTATATAGAACTCCAATGAATTGGGTAATGTTTTGTTTCATGAAACATCATTTTGGGATAAGAAGTGAACCAGATTCCTTTATGGGACTTTTTCCACCATGAAGTACTAGAATTTTGACATTGAACTGTGTTTATGAGGTAGTGTTTAATGTTGTTTCCACATTTTCCATTTTAGGATTATCAGGTTATATCATGTCTCATTATTTAGTTTTATGATTATTACTCTTTAAATTCCTCATTTAAATGTGAATTTTCTGACATGCATCACACTATTCCATGTTAATTCCCTTACTAGGATTTATAGCCCACCCCTTTCTTATGTTTTTTCCTAGTTTATCCCCTACAAATTTAAAAAATCCATTAAATTTTAGAATCATGTTATGGAAGCTTTCAATAATGTCATTTTATCTCATATTCAAGATGTTATTCTTTATACCTAATTCGCAAAGACACTATAATTATCAATAATTTGGGTTGTATTTTGTATCATTTTATGTAAAAAATCATATCTTTATGTGGAATAAAGATCATGATTGTTATATTTATGATTTTTTATCCTCCATGGGTTACAACATGATGAGATACTTATGAAACCTTCTTATTTTCATGGGTTATATTATGATGAAATGATGAAATTTTTATGAAACCTATCTATTTTCTATATTTTATGATATGATGAAATGTTTATTAAACCCATTTAATTTCATGGTTTATGATATGATTATTTTTTGATTTTTTGGCACATATACATATGAATTTAATAATTTGATGGGAGAGACCTATATCTCCCTCAAATGAATTGGGTAAACATTTATATATCATGATCTATACATGATTGGAATTGAGATTAAACCTAATTTAGTAATGGAATTTTTACAGTACGACGGTCTTGGTAGTGAACCATAACTACTATGATGTTTTTAGGAGTAAACCCATTCTACTATGACAGTCTTCATAGTGAGCTTTGACTACTATCGAAATGGTTTTCTATGCTTATATGTATACCAAAATTCCACATCTTATTCTAAATTTATGATCTCATAGATACTATTCTTTTATTTTCTTATGATTTATGTCTTATGAACTACCAATATTTATTCCATGAATCACGATATTGATATTTGATATGCAGGGTATGGTTTTCATATGTTATGATAAGGTTCACATAACCTTATTTTCATAGTATGTTTATGTACTTTCCCTTATTTACCCTTACTAAGAATCTGAGATCACCCTTTATTATGATTCTTTTCCCTAGGTTATGAAGAATGGTTTTAATTAGGGCTTGTCTATGAAGAGTACTAAATGGGATGATATTTTTGGGAAACATTGAAGATCATTCACTAAATAAAAATATTATGTACCAAGTATCCAAATTCACTAAACCATTATGATCCTCTGGTATGTGTTTGTGTAATATAATGAATATTCATTTAAAAAGATGTAATTTCTAGGTATGAAAAGTGTTGGTAAATATATAGAGATGTGGGGTTATCAGTTACTATTGTATATGGTAATATAATTCATTCTAAGAACACAGATCGATTTTTTTGATACGTTATGGTAAACTACAACTTTAGAAATCTCAATAAAATTTGACCCTACCTTTTAAATTTATATTATGGATTAGAGATGAAGACATGAGATATCATATTCTATGATGGTAGTATAAAGGGATGAAAGATTAAGAAGTATGTATAATAATTCTATTTAAGGGTTTAATATCCATTTTGAGTCCTTGAATCCTAAAAGTTGTGAGAGGAATAAATGGAGATATTTCTATTGAGGAAATTTTGAATATTAGAATATTTTTTACCAGAATAATTGAAGGGATGTGAAAGACTGTGTTTATATTCCATTTCAGGCATTAATGTTATATAAATATATTATTATAGTTTGAAGGTTATATGATTCCCAAATGGTGTATATAAGTCAGCTAATTATTAAACAAAATGGAAACAATACATAGAAATTATTGATCCATATTTAATAGATGTAACATATTTAAAATTAAGGAAAAACATATCACATACCTATATCATTTTGAAATACATATTTCACTCTTATAATTTCGACATGGATCACTAATTTTATAGTAAAATTACTTTTTCATCTAACGTGGTACACTATCCAGTGGATCCATGATCATATGAAAAGAATCCTCAATCTTAAAAGGGGTACCAATGAAGTTGGTGAAGATAAATTATGATAATGATAGTGAAGATATTTTTTTATAGATTTACTTTCATTGAGAGTATCCTAATAGGAGGGTTCACATCCCTTTTATAGCCACTCTTAAATAAATGAATCATACTGGAGTGTTTCTCATATCAAGTTCCATCTCATGACACCAATACACTACTTCCCATTGTTATATTATTTATTAAACACATTAATGAATATTCAAATAAATTAAAGAATCAAATTATGATTCATAAATTATGTAAACATAGTGATATATAATTAAAGTGGTGTGTGCATTCAGATCCCAAATCATATTCCATTTATATGATATGATATTGGAAAAACAAAGAATATTATTACTATTTAGGATATATGTATTTCCTAGGCTATTATATTTTTCATATTAATTTCATAGAATATGACTTGCATATATCATAGAATATGACATATCATTATTTAGTCCATACCCAAAAATCTCCCACTTTCAATAAAATCTCACAGGGGTTTTATGAAGAACATTACAACTCTTTAGGAATTCATCCAAAATACTTTTAGATATGTTTTATCAGACTCTCTTTGTTTTGGATAAAACAAAATTTCCAAAACATAATCATTATCCCAAGGAATAAATGTGTGGTCCTATAGGATTTTGTAACATTTACAATAAATATACATTCCTGATTTTATAGATTTAAGAAAAGAGTATCCTCTAAAAGAGAATTAATACAACTCGATATACAAAGGGGTATGATGTAATTTTAATCAAACATACCCTTATCTCTATATGAACACATCTAAGATAAGATATCTCATATAAATTTATATATACCTATATAATCTCTTTTCTATGAAATAAAGTGACCACTATACACATGAAGATATCATTATAGTATAGACCATCACACGCTTTCTCGATTATTTGAAAATATTAACCTGGTTGATAAAAACATCACATTTCATTCATTTAGTAGATGGACACGTCATATGTCCATAATCTAAGTAATTGATCACATCATATGTGAATCAACTATGCATGGACATGAATTTGTATAGTATTATTTAATCAATTGATTGATTGATTTCCTCGTCATGCAACTAGAAAAATCCCATATTGGTTAAGCTTTAACTAATGACATGATCAGAAGAATACCAAACCACCACTTTATTTGCTAAACCTCAGTGATTTCATAAGAAAGGTATAAATTCATGATGTTTCTCATTCTAGGAATCCCAACAATATTTAGTATAGAATATTTATAATAACAATACACCCCAAAGTAAACTAATGACATTATAATATTCCATGGGATTTTCTTTGGTGGTTATGTCTAAATAATAAGTATCTACTTATTATCTCATGAGTCCACTACTCATTCTAATATTAACATATCATTAAAACCCATAATACTCCATAAAGATCATGAATTTGGAACAACTCAAATACATACATCAAGATGATACATAATTCCACTATTGATGTAAAGTAAATTGCAACACCCAATAATGAATGATGAATTCATATTTCTTTTATTATAAAATATTGAAACATTTACAAACATTAAATTATCTTATTTTGTATCTAATACCAAGTGATTAAATATCAATCTCATTCTTCTACTACTATAATGGTTTCATCACTAGATCCACTATATTATCCTCTATATCCACCTAATAGTTCATAACATCACCCGTATCAATGATCTCTCATATGAGATGGTATTTGTGAAGGATGTGTTAGGTCCTTTAGTGGGACATGGGTTCCTCAGCAAGAGAAAAAAATCCATTCCTTTCACATTAAAACATCATTTATGCATCAATATTACTAACCACCATATGTTACAAAATAAACTTCCTGATCAAAAAATGTTCCTACACAAGATTTGATATAACTATTCACTTTGTCATTATAATATTGGAAACTACCATCTTTGTAACCCTTTATATAGTGCTCACAGTCACATATAAATACCATGAACATATCCTTAGTCTATCTTTGGCACTTAATGATATTCTTTTAAAAAATTCAGTGACTATCACAAGGATTGGATCAGTATCTTATGGTAATTATATGAGAATTGGTGACATCCGGTTGAGTATATAACATGACATGCATTATATATCCTATAACATACGAGTAGGGAATTATATCCATCCATTATAACTTCTTATCGGGTTCCTAAATATTCATATGATTCATACCATATAATATTTTTAAATACCCCATTTTGGTGTTCTTTGTACTAAACCTCTTTAGATCTTTACTAATGTATGTATACTATCTTAGTATAAGGAACCACTTATATTTATCTGTATATATCTTTATACATATTATGTAGGCTGATTCACCCATATCTTTCATAGAGAATTATTTTAGCAACCACATATTTAAAATTGTAATGTCATGATGTCATTTTTGATAAGAAGTATATAATCTAAATATAATTTCAAAAATAATACAGAACTCTCACTAATCTATATATAAACCTAAAAATAATTTGTAACGCCCCGACCCTAGTTACCCAGAGTCAGTGCATTATTACATAACATTGTCATGATCACAATAAAGATCAAATCTCGAAAGACCAATTGGTTTAATAGCCTTGGAAACACTAGATATATTCATAATGTTTTACATTACATCATAAAGTGAAAAAATACTACAACAACATAATGTCTCCACATTCCACACTATTATCCCCTCATAAAATCCCTGCAGGTCATTCATAACTTACTTCTTCACATCCTGGGAAAAATAAAACATAGAAAAGGGGTGAGCTCAAATGCCCAGTGAGGATAACAATATAGTGGAAACTTTCACAAATAAACATAAACATTTAAGGCAATGTATAAATAAAACAAAAGCCTTTTAAACTTGAACTTCAACATAGTATGGAAAAAGTAAAATGAAATAATGTCATTTACTTATTCACATGGATATTCTACTAATCGAATAATCACATGCAATATCAATAACCACTTTCATAATGATGGAATGCATAATGCCAGACTATCATAATCACATAGCCAAGGCCTCGTGCCAAGACTACAAATAAGATTTTGCCAAGGCCTTGTGCCAAGACACTAGTTTGTCTCATAAGACCTACTGATGCATCGAGGAGCTATAGCGGGCTCCACCCATCACATATTAAGTCCAATGCATTCCCATATGAAAAAGGTTTAAACATAACATAAACATTCGTATTAAAAATAGCATACGAAATGTAAATACTTCATCCATAAACTATTAATGGTATAAAAATAACACATCCACAGTCAAACATATCACAAAGCCTTCAATACAATATATAAATTTTGTATCATAATAAATCAACTTCAAATAAGCATAAAATCCATCAAAGGATGTTGACATAGATGAAATCAAAACTATTTTTAGAGAAATATCTCTTTATATTTTGAAATCATTTAAGAGTAATATAATTATAAAATAAAACATTTTATTTGAAAATATTCTTATAATCTTGTAAGGGAAGCTTCAGTGATTTTATAACGACGGAAAATAGCCATACCTGCCGTATAAGTTAAAAAACATTCTTACCTTAATTCTGTCGAAAAGGTTAAAAAGCACCTTGTTTGGAAAATGATGGAAATATTCCTTTATAAAACTTTTATAAAAAGTCAAACAAGGGTATAAATGAATTTAACCCATATTCCTTTAAAATAGTAAAAACGTTTTGAAATACATTTTTAAGAAACATGGATGTGGATGATAAAGAGATCCCAGTAGATTATTACATATAAACAACCTCGGATAATGAAGAGATTGTGAAATAACCCTTACCTTGTACTTTTCCTTGGTTGGGGTAGGTTAAACTCCTGTATAATGGTGAAATAATTGTTATTAAATTATACAAGAATCATATATATTAATATGATATCATATATGATCTTTTAACATTGCTTTGTTAATAATATCTTAGTATTATCATCGTTTCGGGTGTTAACTTACTCATTTTCTTTTATGTGTTTTGTTACATAAGCCATGTTTGTCATGGATAGGTTGTATCTTATTCATATACAGAATTATATCAAGTCCTTAAACATTATTTTTAAATCATCAAATGATAATTATACTTGAATGGATACGATGGAGAATGAATCGCATCGCGTTCGTGGAGACGGTAGTCCGTACGTACGCACGAGCGACAATATCATTCTTTTGATATAAAAATAATATATAATTGGATAGTATATCATATATAAAGAATAATTATAATGTTATATTTATTATTTACATGCGTTACACGTCATTATTATACCCATCCAAATAATAATATATTGAATAACAATTACACCACGACGTGGAGACGATGAGCTGTACGTACGCACGTATGGTGACATGTTATTCAAATGATGGATAGAATACTGAATATGGTGGTACCATATTTATAATAACATCACAGTATATATATGATACTGGAGTTATTATTTTAGAATGGTAACAATAAAGGAAGAAGAAGTGGAAGAAGAAAGGAACTTGGAAAAGGGTGGTGAAATCATTACCTCTTCTTCGAGTTCTTCCTTTTGATTTGATCAAAAGGGCTCCTTAGGTTGGATTTATGATCAAACTAAGGCCTCTAGGTTGTAGTGAGGGAAGTTGGGATAGTATTTGGGTAGAGTTTTTCTGAACCAGAAAGGCTTTGAAGGTGTGAAGAAATGAGAAGGAGGAGTGCCCTTTTATAAGAGGGGTGAGGGCACCTTTGGAAAAGATAGAAATATTAATTTATAATAAATTCATATTCAGTTTCTAATGGCTCCAAAGTTGATTATTTAAATGTTAAGGTGGGGATGGGTCGAAAACCACTTAACCAATAGTATTTAGACAAGTTTGGGTTACTATATTAACCTTATCTTTAAGTATTAACTCTAAGTTAATTAGTTTCACTTTTACAATATCTCTTTGTATTTTTATATTATATGGTTAATAAACTTACCATATACGTCCAAGTGACCCCCAAGTGGTAAATTAATGATACAAATATCATGATATAAGTCTCTTTTCCAAACCTTAAATTTTTAGGAATTTAATATCAATTAATAATTTAATATTTGTTTTAAAAACTCTTTTATGTCAATTTTGACACTATTCAGTAGTTGATTTTTGTGAAACTCATAACAGAATGATTACTTCGAAAAAAGTTAATTAAATCAATCATAATATGTCATATTATCCTATAAAATTAGTTTAATTCATTAAAAGTCTCAAATTATATTTATTTGGGTATTTGTAATATCAATTATTTTAAATTTTCACTATTATGTTAATTACTACATCATCATTGTGTCATAAATAAATTAAATTATGTAATCTCTAAAAATTATAAATAAAATATCATTATGTAGTAAAGCTTTTTAGATTTCTAATGAATATTTATAGTTGAAAATCCAACATATATAACCCTATGTAAAAATTTTTTTTATAAAAGATATATGCTTGTGTCATTTTTGTATTCATTTTAACTTAATTAAAATAAAGTGTCCCTATCACCTACAAGTGGCTCCATGGGGTCCCAAAATCGAATCAAAGATGCCTATGGTCGAACATGTGTCAACCAATAAGGCTAGGACACGTTTTAGGGTAATTTAGTATTATTATAATATTATTTTTTGACCCTTATTTACCGGATTTACCCTTAACCATGGTAAATAAAATATTTACCGAAGTAATTATTCAAAATGTCTAAAAATAAAAGTTATCTATTTACACAATCTGAACATCCTGATTCCAAATATGGAATCCATTTTTCCAAATTCAAAACACATTAGTGGCAGAAATTAATTTAAAATTAATTCCCGCTGTCAAAACAAAAAGCGTGTTTTTAAGATATAATAACTATCAAAAGATTGATACTTGTTTATGTTCGGTTTAATTGTGAAATTATGTCCAATGACAAACATTGTATTAAATGGTAAAAATATATTATAAATATACTTTAAAACCACTCAAATTCATAATTTATCACTATTAATTATTTTGATTAAAAAAGTTGTTTTTAATTAAAATTTAGTAATTTTCACTATTCATCAAAATATTAAAGTTATCCGAAAAGTACCAAAATTTCACCTTAGGCTAAATTCGATATTTTGAATCCAAAAATGAAGTCCATTTTGAAATATAATATATATATAATTTCAAAAAGTAGGTATTACTATTCATAACGGCTAGTTTGATTGGTTATGGTGTGTTAGAACTCGGTGTTGCGTACAACACACGCTATCACATAATCCAAAGAGAAGCGTACCATAGAAGCTTGGGGTGTTACATTATCCCCTCCTTCAAATAATTTCATCCTTGAAATTTCTAGAATACTACCGCATGAAAATACGCGGGTGGTTCTTCATCATAAGTTCCTCGGGTTCCCACGGTGCCTCTTCCATCTTATGGTTTCTCCACAAGACTTTTACCAGACGCATCGTCCGGTTTCTCAGTACTTGTTCTCTCGTATCAAGAATCTTGACGGGCTCTTCGCAATAAGATAGATCGGGTTCCAGTTCTAATTTTTCATTGGTGAGTAAATGGGTTGGGTCATGCATGTATTTCCTCAACAGAGATACGTGGAACACATTGTGAACTTTGGAGAGACTTGGTGGCATTGCCAATCGGTAAGCTACAGCCCAAATTCGTTCTAGAATTTCGAAAGGTCCGATGTACCTGGGACTCAATTTACCTTTCTTACCAAAATGTATGACTCCCTTCCATGGAGATACCTTCAGGAAAACATGATCACCGACTTGAAATTCCAAATCCTTCCTTCGATTATCGGCATAGCTCTTTTGCCTACTTTGAGCTTCTTTGATGTGATTTTGGATTACCTTCACCTTTTCCATCGTTTCCTCCACCAGTTCTGGACCTAAAAGTTTTCCTTCACTAACGTCATCCCAACAGGTTGGTGACATCTCTTTCCGTATAACGCTTCATATGGTGCCATCTGAATACTCAAATGGAAGCTATTGTTATAGGAAAATTCTACCAAAGGTAAATATTGATCCCACATACACTGAAAGTCATGTGAGAAGGATATCAACATGTCTTCTAAGGTTTGAATAGTCCATTCTGATTGTCCTTCTACCTGAGGGTGGTAGGCAGTGCTCAAATGAAGTTTAGTATCTGGGGATTTCTGAAGACTTTTCCAGAATCTTGAAGTAAAACAGGGATCACGATCTGAAATAATCGATAAGGGTACTCCATGAAGTCTCACAACTTCATTAATATATAGTCTTGCTAGATGTTCCAGTGGTAGATCTTCTCTTATAGCAAGAAAATGTGCTGACTTGGTAAGGCGATCAACAATAATCCATATTTCATCATTCCTTCTAGGATTCTTTGGTAGTCCCATGACAAATTCCATCGTAATATTGTCCCATTTCCACTCCGATATGGGAATAGGTTGCATAACTCCTCCAGGCTGTTGCCTTCCAGCTTTCACTTGTTGACTAACCATACATCTTGACACAAAATCAGCAATCTCCCTCTTCATGTTGTCCCACCAAAAATGTTTCTTCAAATCTCTATACATTTTGGTGCTCCCAGGGTGTATAGAGAAATTGGAACTATGAGCATCATCCATCAATTCCCTTTTTAGATCAGGTATATCGGGAACACAAAGTCTCTTCCCGAATTTAAAAATTCCATCTTCATACACAAAGTCTCTCAATCTCCCATCATTCACACCTTTAATCTTCTTTTGAAATTCTTCATCATCGGTCTGAGAACTCTTAATCCTTTCTAGTAAAGATGGTTTGGAAACCATTTGAAAAAGCATTGATGTTTTACCTTCCCTGGTTATTCCCATGTCCATCTTCACTAGATCCATCAAAATTGGATCCCTTTCAATTCTCATCACGTTCAAAACTCCATGGTCTTTTCTGCTCAAAGAATCTTCCACCTTGTTTGCTTTCCCCGGGTGGTAGTGTATTGTACAATCATAATCCTTGATTAATTCAAGCCATCTCCTTTGCCTCATGTTGAGTTATTTTTGTGAGAAAATATACTTCAAAGTCTTGTGATTAGTATAAATGTCACATTTTTTACCATAGAGGTAGTGCCTCCATATCTTCAAATCAAAGATCACAACTGCTAACTCGAGATCATGAGTAGGATAGTTTTGTTCATGAATTTTCAACTGTCGTGATGCATAGGCAATAACTCTACCATTCTTCATAAGGACACAACCAAGTCCTTTCTTCGATGCATCACTATAAATAACGAACCCATCATTCCCTGATGGTAGAGTCAATATTGGATCATTGAATAATCTTCTCTTCAGTTCTTTGAAACATTCATCACACTCTTTTGTCCAAACAAATTTAACCCCTTTACAAGTGAGCTTTGTTAATGGGTTAGCCAATCGGGCAAAATTCTGGACGAAACGTCGATAATAACCTGCCAAACCAATAAAACTACATACCTCAGTTATACTCGTAGGTGCTGGCCATTCTTGGATTGCCTTGGTCTTAGAAGGATCACCATAGATTCCATCTTTAGAGAAAATATGGCCAAGAAAAGAAATCTCCTGAAGCCATAATTCACATTTACTAAACTTCCCATATAATTCATGTCTTCTCAGAGTCTTCAAGATAATGCGCAAGTGATTTTCATGATCTTCGTAGCTTTTTGAGTATACCAAGATATCATCAATAAATACCACCACAAATTCATCAAGAAACTCCTTGAAAACTCTATTCATCATATCGATGAATACAGAGGGTGCATTAGTCAATCCAAAAGGCATTACAGTAAACTCGTAATGCCCGTACCTGGTTCGAAATGCTATCTTCGGAATGTCTTCCTTATTCACACACAACTGATGGTATCCAGATCGAAGGTCAATCTTTGAAAAGTATTGAGCTCCATGAAGTTGGTCAAATAAATCATCAATGCGTGGTAGGGGATACTTGTTCTTTATTGTTATAGCATTGATCTCCCTGTAGTCGATACATAACCTCATAGATCTGTCTTTCTTTTTAACAAAAAGAACAGGGGCTCCCCATGGAGAAACATTAGGGCGAATAAATCCCTTATTACTCAATTCCTCTAGTTTTTTCTTTAGTTCAACTAATTCTACTGTGGCCATTCTATAAGGGGTCTTCGATATAGGCCTTGATCCAGGAATTAAATCAATGGAAAACTCGACTTCTCGTTCTGGAGGATGTCCAGGTAAATCGTCCGGAAACACATCTACATATTCTTTAACAACGGGTACATCCTCTATTTGAACATTCCTTTCCTCACCCACAGTTATTTCATTCTCTTCCTCCCCAATAATTGAATTTAGTTGAGCCATTGGGGGTGGATCTAGATAAGAATTAGGCGGTGACGATTCTGCTCTAAAGATAAGGTGTTCCTTATCATCATCATCAAGAATTGTAACCTCTTTCTTCTTACAATAAATCTTCGCATCATAGTCCGAAATCCATTCCATACAAAGGATTATATCAAACTCAATAATAGGTATGACGATGAGATCAGAAGATAAAGAACATTTTTGTGCTCTAATGGGGACTGATTCACAAAACTTTGTTGCAATGATACTTCCATTATGAGTTTTAACTGACAACTCCCTTGTTAAATCAAATTGGAAATATCAAATTTTCTTATCAAACTGGGAAGATATGAAACAATGCGATGATCCAGAATCAAATAATGCATTTTCTAAACTTGAGGAAACCATTAAATTACCTGCCACCACGTCTTTTGGAGCTTCTACCTCAGTAGTAGTGATATCATAAGCTTGGTCTTGATCCCTTGGCATTTTCTGAGGTAAGTTCCCCTAACGATTAGGACATTCATTTGCATAATGTCCCATCTCCCTACAATTGTAGCACTGATCATTGGTAGCTTCCTTCTTCCCATTGCAATCACGAGCTTGGTGGCCTTTTTCACCACACTTATAACAGACTCATGTTCCCTTCAAGCAAGTACCAGGGTGTTTCTTCCCACATTTACCATAGGATGGATATTCAACCTTTCCCTTCTTCCCCTTATTTCCATTCCCAGATTGATCAGTAGGTCTCTTCTTCTCTTTCTTTGTTTTAAAGTCATAAGACTTAGAGAATTCCTTTTCGGTCTTGATAGCACATGAGACAATGTCTTCGTACGACGAGAAGGATTGTGAGACTAATACTCGACGAAGAAATGCTTTTAACCCATCAAATAAACGATCAATATTACTTCTTGGGTTACGTATATAATCTCTAGCACACCTTGCTAACCTTGTAAAGTTAGCCTCATACTTTGCGACATTATCATCCTCCTTTTGTCTCAGACTCATAAATTGTCTTTCCATATCTGCTCGATGGTCGCGAGGAAAGTATTTTTCTAAAAACATATCTTTGAACTCCCTCCATTACATATTTGATACTTCATCATCTTCCTTCGTGTTTTGAATCAATGACCACCACTGATCAGCATCTCCAGTGAGGCGGTAAACTGCCATGATAACTTTTTCCCTTTCACTACTCCCCAAAGCCTGAAATATTTTCTCTAGGGAATTTATCCATTGCTCAGCTACTAAGGGATTTGTACTCCCATTGAACATTGGTGGTTGTTGCCTCATGAATTGATCTAACATTGATCCTCCACGCTGCAGATCAGGGTGCTCCATACGGGTAAGGTTATTATTCATAACCTGAGTGAGTTGTCCCAGTATGGTGATTAGCTGATCGACACCATTTGCATCACCGACTCCACTATAATTATCTTGAGTAGGAGGGAAATCCCTACATGGAGTGCGTGCATTAATACGGTTTCCATTTCTTCCACTAGGTGCCATTTCTAAACAATGGCATAAACTAGATCAGTTTATGAATCAAAATACATAATTCCATACTTATAAAACACTTAACATAAATTGAACTATTTATGGATATAATCCATAATCATAAAAATGTTTTCTTTGAGGAAGTATATACTCATAAACCCTTCATAATGATTTTTAAAGAAAATGAGAGTTATCCTAAGCATATCCCTCGGGAGTGTCGTAACCAAGAGTGCAGCAAGGCCCGTTGTCGTGCACCAGTTCCCGTTCGATTCTAGATTAAAGCGGTGTTTTCGGGTTTTACCCCTAGGTACATCTGTGCCAGAGCCACCTCTACCTGCTTGTATCCATACAGGGATGTATTGCTCAGAAAAATCCCAAAATTTCTACAATACCAAAATTCTAGGAAGTTCTTCTATACTAATCCTCAAAGTTCATATTAGGTCTACATGCTCTAATCAGAGTTTGTCTAAATCTAGCTTCCAAGGTTTGTACTAAACTTCCTCTGATACCAACTGTAACTCCCCTACCCCAGTTACCCAGATTTGGTGCATTATTACATAACATTGGCATGATCACAAGAAAGATCAAATCTCGAAAGGCTGATTGGTTTAGTAGCCTTGGAAACACTAGATATATTCATAAAGTTTTACATTACATCATAAAGTGAAAAACTACTACAAAAATATAATGTCTCCATAGTCCACACTATTATCCCCTCATAAAATCCCTACAGGTCATTCATAACTTACTTCTTCACATCCTGGGAAAAATAAAACATAGAAAAGGGGTGAGCTCAAATGCCCAGTAAGGATAACAATATAGCAGAAACTTTCAAAAATAAGCATAAATATTTAAGGCAATGTATAACTAAAACAAAAGCCTTTTAAACTTGAACTTAAACATAGTATGGAAAAAGTAAAATGAAATAATTCCATTTAATTATTCACATGGATATTCTACTAATCTAATAATCACATGCAATATCAATAACCACTTTCATAATGATGGAATTCATAATGCCAGACTATCATAATCACATAGCCACGGCCTCGTGCCAAGACTACAAATACGATTTTTCCAAGGCCTTGTTCCAAGACACTAGTTTGTCTTATGAGACCTATCGATGCATCGAGGAGCTATAGTGGGCTCCACTCGTCACATATTAAGTCCAATGAATTCCTATATGAAAAAGGTTTAAACATAACATAAACATTCGTATTAAAACTAGCATAGGAAATGTAAATACTTCATCCATAAACTATGAATGGTATAAAAATAACACATTCACAGTCAAACATATCACAAAACCTTCAATACAATATAGAAATTTTGTATCATAATAAATCACATTCAAATAAGCATAAAATCCATCAAAGGATGTTGACATAGATGAAATCAAAACTCTTTTTAGTGAAATATCTCTTTATATTTTGAAATCATTTAAGAGTAATATATTTATAAAATAAAACATTTTATTTGAAAATATTATTATAAGCTTGTAAGGGAAGCTTTGGCGATTTTATAACGGCAGAAAATAGCCGTACCCGCCGTATAAGTTAAAAAACATTCTTACCTTAATTCTGTCGAAAAGGTTAAAAAACACCTTGTTTGGAAAATGACAGAAAGATTCCTTTATAAAACTCTTATAAAAAGTCAAACAAGGGTATAAATTACTTTAACCCATATTCCTTTAAAATAGTAAAAAAGTTTTGAAATACATTTTTAAGAAACATGGATGTGGATGATAAAGAGATCCCAGTAGATTATTACGTACAAACAACCTCAGATAATGAAGAGGTTGTGAAATAACCCTTACCTTGTACTTTTCCTTGGTTGGGGTAGGTTAAAATCCTGTATAATGGTGAAATAATTGTTATTAAATTATAAAAGAATCATATATATTAATATGATATCATATATTATCTTTTAACATTGCTTTGTTAATAATATCTTAGTATTATCATCGTTTCGGGTGTTAACTTACTCGTTTTATTTTATATGTTTTGTTACGTAAGCCATGTTTAACATGGATAGGTTGTATCTTATTCATATCCAGAATGATATCAAGTCCTTAAAAATTATTTTTAAATCATAAAATGATAATTATACTTGAATGGATACGATGGAGAATGAATCTCATCGCGTTCGTGGAGACGGTAGTCCGTACGTACGCACGAGCGACAATATAATTCTTTTGATATTAAAATAATATATAATTGGATAGTATATCATATATAAAGGATCATTATCATGTTATATTTATTATTTACATGAGTTACACATCATTATTATACCCATCCAAATAATAATATATTGAATAACAATTACACCACGACATGGAGACGGTAAGCCGTACGTACGCATGTATGGTGACATGTTATTCAAAGGATGGATAGAATACTGAATATGGTGGTAACATATTTATAATAACATCACAGTATATATATGATACTGGATTTATTATTTTAGAATGGTAACAATAAAGGAAGAAGAAGTGGAAGAAGAAAAGAACTTGGAAAAGGGTGGTGAAATCATTACCTCTTCTTCGGGTTCTTCCTTTTGATTTGATCAAAAGGGCTCCTTAGGTTGGATTTCTGATCAAAATAAGTCCTCTAGGTTGTAGTAAGGGAAGTTGGGAGAGTATTTGGGCAGATTTTGGCCGAACCAAAAGGCTTTGAAGGTGTTAAGAAATTAGAAGGAGGAGTGCCCTTTTATAAGAGGGGTGAGGGGCACCTTTGGAAAAGCTAGAAATATTAATTTATAATAAATTCATATTCGGTTTCTAATGGCTCAAAAGTTGATTATTTAAATGTTAAGGTGGGGATGGGTAGAAAACCACTTAACCAATAGAATTTAGATAGGTTTGGGTTACTATATTAACATTATCCTTAAGTATTAACTCTAAGTTAATTAGTTTCATTTTCACAATGTCTCTTTGTATTTTTATATTATATGGTTAATAAACTTACCATATACATCCAAGAGACCCCCAAGTGGTCCATTAATGATACAAATATCATGATATAAGTCTCTTGGCCGAACCTTAGATTTTTAGGAATTTAATATCAATTAATAATATAATATTTGTTTTAAAAACTCTTTTATGTCAATTTTGACACTATTCAATAGTTGATTTTTGTGAAACTCATAACAGAATGATTACTTCGAACAAAGTTAATTAAATCAATCCTAATATGTCATTTTATCCTATGAAATTAGTGTAATTCATTAAAAGTCTCAAATTATATTTATTTGGGTATTTATAATATCAATTATTTTAAATTTTCACTATTATGTTAATTACTGCATCATCATTGTGTCATAAATAAATTAAATTATGTAATCTATAAAAATTATAAATAAAATATCATTATGTAGGAAATCGTTTTAGCTTTCTAAGGAATATTTATAGTCTAAAATCCAACATATATAACCCTATTTAAAATTTTTGTTTCTAAAAGATATATGCTTTTGTCATTTTTGTATTCATTTTTACTTAATTAAAATAAACTGTCCCTATCACCTACAAGTGGCTCCATGGGGTCCCAAAATCAACCCAAATATTCCTATGGTCAAACATGTATCAACCAATAAGGCTAGGACACGTTTTAGGGTAATTTAGTATTATTATAATATTATTTGATAACCCTTATTTACTGGATTTACCCTTAACCATGGTAAATAAAATATTTACCGAAGTAATTATTCAAAATGTATAAAAATAATAGTTACCTATTTACACAATTTGAACACCCTGATTCGAATATGGAATCCATTTTTCTAAATTCAAAACACAGAAGTGGCAGAAATTAATTTAAAATTAATTCCCGCTGTCAAAATAAAAAGCGTGTTTTTAAGATATAATAACTATCAAAAGATTGATACTTGTTTATGTTCGGTTTAATTGTGAAATTATGTCCAATGACCAAAATTGTATTAAATGGTAAAAATATATTCTAAATATACTTTAAAACCACTCAAATTCATAATTTATCACTATTAATTATTTTGATTTAAAAAGTTGTTTTTAATTAAAATTTAGTAATTTTCACTATTCATCAAAATATTAAAGTTATCCGAAAAGTACCAAAATTTCACCTTAGGCTAAATTCGATATTCTGAATCCAAAAATGAAGTCCATTTTGAAATATAATATATATATAATTTCAAAAAGTAGGTATTACTATTCATAACGGCTAGTTTGATTGGTTATGGTGTGTTAGAACTCGGTGTTGCGTACAACACACGCTATCACATAATCCAAAGAGAAGCATACCATAGAAGCTTGGGGTGTTACATAATTTATATATTTTTATGATGCCAAACTATTTGATCACATCCTTAAACTAGATATTTCAACTTTGATAATTTTTCTTCAATCTATAAATGGATCACTGTAACCAATATGCCTTTTCTTATGCATTAGTTACTTCAAAACCTTTTAGCTATATCATATACACTTACATAACTAAATTCCCAATAAGGAAAGTGGTTTATACATCCATGTGATATATCTCATTATCAAAATGATTTAATATAGAAATATTTATCCAAATAGTCATTATCATTGAAATTGGTTAAAATATTTCTTCATACTTAATACCATTAATTTTCTTAAAACCCATTTCCACTAAGAATGTTTTAAGGTTGATACTCTATTATCCATGTATGTTTTATTTTGTAAAACCCACTTTTACCCTATGGGTATCACACATTTAGGTTCATCCACCATGTTATGAACTTTGTTACTATTCATGTTGTCTATTTTAGATTCAATTATACTCTATGAACCTACTTCACCATGATGGGATGAATTGAGGTGTATTAAAACTTCTTATTAACTATTAAATTAATTATATATTTTCTTGATATTGGAAAATACACCTTGAATATGTTTTGGTCCTTACACACATGTAATAATAAAATGAAGAAATTTAAATGAGAAAGAACACATTTATTTTACTTAGATTACACGTAATTGTCTATATCCAAGGATCTTATATATAAAAAATGTGTTGATATACAATACACCATTATTTCCCAAGTATATGATTACAATTTTAGGAAGATATCACTGCTCATCCATTATACATATTCTATTAACCCTTTATAAAACTAATTTCAAGACGGTTAAAATGATAGAGTCAATAAAAAAGTTAATCTTATCAGATTTCAAACCATGAAATCAACACCAAACAACAAGGGTGTTCTCCATATATTGCTACGGAATTCACTTCAAGTTCTTCACTAGTATACACAATACACTCTTTTTCCAAGCCTATCATTTAATGAAATTTAGATCAATCACAATTTAATAATAAATTTTATATTATCAATAATTTTCTATATCAATCCTCTAATATCATAAATTTAATGTTTAATTTTATATCTTTTTAGTGTGTCAAGATTTTTAAAATTTTCAATTCCACCATTAAAACAAATAATTAAAGAATGTTGAAATTCAAATTTAAAATTAAAACAAACCTTTTAACTTATATAGAATTAAAAACTATCCCATTGATTATATTCTACCAGATCACTAAAATTGAAATCCATTTGATTCATTGAGATTTGATTCATAACCATTAAAATAATTAAAGAGGCACCAAAGCAGTGAAGCAAATAATAACCTATAGTTTTTCAAACACCATGACATAGTCTCTGATTTAAATTCTCATGTAAGTAAATCATTTACACCCCTTTTAATTAATACCTTTATGCTCATTTTACCATGTAAAAATATCATCAGAAATCCACATTCCGGAACCATCAACCACCACAACATTTAGAACACTCATAGAGAGTTATTTTGTTTTATATTGGTATTATCTCAATGAAACACATATACCTCCATGGTGTAATATTTTTATGTTTCCTGTTTTGACCAACCTTAAAATAAATTAGTCACTACCACACAAGTTTTACCACATCTTTATCAACACATATTGTGGGACTCCCCATGTAGAACAAGTATCTTATAATACTAAAACATAAATTTCAGTGGTGTGGTATTAAAATTCTCTATATTTTCAGAATATTATACTAAATACATCTTCAGATATTGACACCAAACATTTTACAATGACATAAACTAGACTCACCATTTTCAATATATTAAATTCACAATTAAAATCCCATCAAAAACACCCACAATATCTTCACTATATCCATTTTCATATTCATTCCAATAATTTAAAAATCACCTTGAAGAAATTGTGAACTATGTGACATCCAATCATCTCATATTCACATTTTTTTTAATCTCATTCACATGAAAACCAGTAGAATTCTAATTGAACAGAAATCCAATATATTATAACTTGTGGTTTCAACCCCCCCCCCCCCAAATTGTTTGTCAATCAGAAACTTCAAGATCCATTACTTCAAGGATCTTTCTCCCCTTGTGTAACACCACAACCATGGGCCACTCAACAATTCTTAGGATGGGTATATCTTATTACCTCAATTATGTCTCCCCATATTCTAGAGGCTTCTAAATAGGTGTGAGGGACTAATCCATACATTGGGGAGACTATGACCTCAAATTAAAGTAATAAAATATAGAAAAAATAACTGAACATCTATAAAAACTTTCATAGTATACATAAATAAATAAGCATGTTGATATATCGAAATGAAATTTTATTACACATACCCATATTAATTCATTGAATATAGTGAATTACCATTAGTCTGATCCCAAATAAAAAATAAAAAATAGAACACACACATATTGGACCTACTTCCATCTCTGAGCCTCACATAACCCAGTATCTAAATACCCTCAAGTTTCACTAGAATGATCCACCTAAAATATTATATTGAACCTAAAAGTTTACATAAAATCTTCACATACATGAGGGTTCCAGTGAAATTTGTGAGAAATATATCTATCTAGGTTCTCACAAAGTTCCCCTATAATACCCCCTCATATACCTATATGCACGAGGAATAAAATAAACACGACACACAAAAACCATGTATGTCATATGCAAACTAGGCCACCAAAACACCTTATGTATCTACTCACCATGTGTTAACATGGATAAAAAGAAACTAGATAATATATTATTTTGATCTATTCTAGGATCCAACTTATTACCTCATCATCTCATTCCATTACGCTGATTCCTAGCCTATAACCGAAAACTCAAGGGTGGGTGGTGTCAAAACAACTTCCCACTACTCGAAAGGATAGAACGCAACCATACAACCACATATCAGCCCACTACCTAGTCACTTAAGATTGGATCTATCTGTCATTCTTCACTCCACATCATGGACTAACTCTCTTTCGAGTTGTTCTTGACCCTATTATATTAAGGAAAGTTCAAATTCAGTAACCCGACCCATCCTGTATGGAAATCCTCAACTGAATATTCTTATGAAATGGTCTATCATCAACAACAACCCATCAAAACACAATAAATGGTGAAAAAAAAACATTTATCCTTTCCCATAGGCAATAGGGAGGTTCTAAGCACACTAACCCATCCCTATATACTACGAGGAGGTCACATGAACATCGTCCCATTCCCATAGATTCTGGAGAGGACACAAGAACACAAAACCATCCTTGAAAAGACTAGAAATATTATTGGGATCTTTAAAATCCATTTTTCATCTATGATAACATCCTTTGATGTAACTTATCCTTCACTAGGGATATAATTCTATGATATCATCCATATTATTTCTTTGGATTGTTTATGATTATGATAATGAAATATTGATAAAGCCCATTTTATTTTTTACATGTTTTGTTATGATGGAATGAGAAATGTTTTCATGATTTTGTAGTATACACGTGAATGGATTATGACTATGTGATAGACGAGTCCATTATAGTCCACTAATTATTTGGGCAATTATTAATATTGTATGAGCTCAAATGGTACATGGAAGGTTATCCCATGCCCAAAAGTGGATACAAAATAGGTTATCCAAATCCCAAAAGAGGGTATATAGTAGGTCATCCCAAGCTTGAAGTAGGTACACAAGTATTTATCCCAAGAATAAACTATGTAAAAATTTTTGGAGGGTAGACTTGACAGAATATTTCTTTGATTATGATTATTCTACACTTTAGGACACTAATTTATGACAAGAACTTATGCCAATGTTGTGATCTCATTCCCATGTTCTTTGATTTCTTTATGAATTATATCTTATGATCATCCAAATATTTATTCCATAACTCATGATTATGATCTATGGATTGTTGGGTATGATTTTCTAATGATAAGATCATGTTATCATATCTTCATGATCATGTTATGCATAAATTATCATTGATATCCCCCTTTATTACCTTTACTATGTAGCTGATCTCACATTTTATTATGTTTCATTTTCCGTAGGATTTGTAAAACCATTTTACATATGATATTAATAGGAAGGATTCGAGTTGTGAAGAACTAAGTGGGTGATGATACAAATATTTTATTTAATAGTTTTTTCAGTATCCAAGTTTCAAAAGACACTAAGCCTTTACTGTTCTGGAATTGATCGTAATGATATGCAATAAATATTTATCTATTAATATGTAATAATTTTTATGAAATGTTTTGGTCACATCAATATGTGAAAACATCCAATGTAGTAACACCTTCTCTATTTCCAACATGAAGTTCCACATTCAAAACTAAAGTTCAAATTAAAAAATTGGAATTGGAATCCCGGGCAAAGCGTGCCGCCCGAGAAACCCACACTCAAGGAAGACCTAACGACGTCATCACTCGCCAACCAAACATCACAACACTGTGATCACCATCACGTCATCGTCTTCACCACCGACTTCATCTGATGTCCAACGCCTATAAAAAACTCCGATCCACCACCGCCATCGACATCGCCGATCAAACACCATAACCAAACATCACTGCTGCTTCATAAAATCACCACCACTTTCTAAAAAAGAAACATCACGGCTTCATAAAAACAATAAAACTTCCTAACAAAATCACCACAACAACACCATCAGGAGCTTCTGCTTCTACAGGGCATCACCACTACACACCATCACGCATTCTACTCAAAGACCAATGTGAGATCTTCACGATTGCAAAACCCAGAAATACCAGAATCAAACAGAGCAGGACACCAGAGCCGAAAACCGAAGCCAACAATCTTTGAATTACTGACTCCAAGAGGAGAAAAACCCACCGTCGCTAATCAACCTGAACTGAGACTCCAAAATAAAATCCAGGAAACAACAAGAAACCAAGCATCACAAATTTCCATAGGGCATTTAATACGAACCATCTCGCAGCATGAACTAAAGCATCTGAAACCAAAACTATTGCAAAAAAATGAAAACAGAAATCACTGAAATGCCTGAAGAAGGTCCCATTATGGCCAGATCCCATCGCCGCCAACCAAAACACTCAAAGGGAAGTGACTAACCTCCCTGCACACCCACTGGAGATGAGATGACAGCCTTTGAAAGTTGAATCTCGGTCATGGGTCACAGCACCACCAAAGAAACCCTATCCATCTACAAGGATTCGGGAGAGGAACTGACTAGAAATGGGAAGAATCATCCGAAACCAAGAAGAAAACTGCAAAAGAGATCTGCCACCACATCTCATTCAGTGAAAGGAGGAGCGCCGCGCCATCTTGATGTAAAGGAGGCAGCGACGATGAGGTGGAAAACCTAGCACGTAAGGCCACTTACGGGCTCATCCAGTTCCCTTAAAGGGAATATTAAGTTCCACATTATTCATTTTAATTTCCGTTATATCTTTGAATATGTTTTTATCATCACAAATTTTTGATGTGCACTTGGTATCCACTAACAATGAGTTAGAGTTGTTGAAATTGACCTCAATAACATTCAAATTCAAATTATGGGAATGATTTTATTTGAGAAGATTTCCCAAACATAGATACCAATATAGAAATGTTTAATAGATCTCTTAAAATGATTAACATGTATTAATATATAATCCACATAAATATAAATCTATGGATGAGTATCATGATTTTTATCTCTTCATCAAGGAATTTTAATGATAGTGTACCAACTAAAAATGATGACGCTATATATATTATCTATTTATTTGGTTAAGATCCATATTTCAATTGTTTTTTGGATTCTTTATAATTTCTCCCATAACCTATAAATTCAGTTATGAAAACATTACAATCATAATGGTTATGATTCTCATATTGTAGAGAAGAAAACTCTTTACTCAAAACCATCAAATAGATTCACTAAACTCTATTCCTTTAGTGATCTAATCCTATCGGGGTCTCCCGGCTAGTGTAAACCATAAAAAACACCAAGAACTTGTGCTTAATCCTACTATTATCACACATTACTTTCTATCCTTATATAATATAATAAAGGAGAACTCAAATTTAGTGTGACCTTTCGGATTGGATGATCAAGGTCTTAGAAGGTGCCACTTTTGAATGAAAATTACACTTTTTATTAGATGTGGTTTCTATTAAAAGAATCACCAACTTTATATACAACATATAAATATTTAATTTATAATTATTTCATCACATTAAATCTATATCATCAGATGTTTTTTTTTTGTGTATGAATTTTTCTAATGATTTATTTTTAGAATCCCAATTATATCCAGGAAATTAATGTTTTTACACCACATTATTATATAACTCATCACACTACCAAAATGTTTGTTTTACTCATAAAAAAATATTAGGCAATCATATTCATATATATATAAAGTAATATCATGTATAAGGTATATGAACTCATCATAAAAAGGTTAATAATTACATGAGATAAAAAATCTATACACGAGTATTCACAAAACCTTGGATAACGAAACTGACCTTTATAGAACAAGGAATAAAAATATTGGAAATCACAAAGCCTGATCCAAATTCCCTCTATATGAGGATACTTTACTCAAGGAAGAACTCAATACATGATAACTCTAAAACCTAATATGAAGAAACGATATTTAAACACTACATTCAAGATCATAAATTCAATTTGAAATTGGGGGTAAAGTTAGATGGAAACTAAATCATACGTAATCAAACCTAGATTGTAATGCAAGGAATGAAAATTTATATAAAGTAACATGTAACAATATTTAATCATACACAATTTTCACATTTCATAAACATTTTATAAATACTAATATTCAAAATAAATAAATAGATAAATAAAATATTTGTTTATTTTTCCGAAACATGATATTCAAATATAAAGTAGTGAAATTTAATTTAGGAATAAAAAATATCATTTTATATGGAATAACACTTATCAATAATAAAAACTTTATAAACTATATGAATTTCAAGAAAAATAAATTTTTTATAACATCTTTACCATTTTTTATTTCATGACTCCCAATAAGAATTACCAGTCATAAATTAAGATTGATAAATTATTATAATAGCTCATATCAATAAAAGTTTATGATATAAAACTAATCATAATCTAAATTTCTATCATCTCTTATGATAGGTGATATCATAAGTGTCCAAATAATTTTTACCATATAAATTATATCATAAATACACTATGATGCTTTGTTTTCATGAAATATGAGATTTATCCCTACTTTAATATATCTTATTTCACATCCTATGAGTCAGTTAAAATATATGGGTTCTATTCATACCGTACCTTATGATATATAGGAATCATAAACATTGAATAATTAATAAGAATAATTACACTGTATAATATTTGATGATGTGGCCCAAAACACCTTACATTAACTAGTTATTCAAAAAAAGAGAGTAGATAATTAGATTTTTCTATTAAATAGAAGGGTTTTATACCAAAAAAGGTTTTATGGATATCATTTAATGAAAAAATAGTGGAAAAAATCCATGTAAATCCTAAATCCATCTTCAAAAAATGAATCATATAAAAAATTAAGAACATATATTATACATACTACTATCTCGATGTAATATATTGTTTACTCATTAAAATTTAATGAATATCACCAAATTATTAGCTGAATTTCTCTTTCCTATGTGGTGGTACACTGAACAATGGGCACTCAATCATATCGAGAGGATTAATTTTATTCATATGGTGAAAATTCCTTTAGTAAAGATGAATGAAAAACATGAGAGTTAAGAGAATTTCAAAATGGATTCAAATGCTTTAAGATTTTCTTAATAGGAAGGATTTCTAAAATTTTATAACCAATATTTAA
The DNA here is from genome assembly GCA_963277665.1 of Viscum album. Classification (NCBI taxonomy): domain Eukaryota; kingdom Viridiplantae; phylum Streptophyta; class Magnoliopsida; order Santalales; family Viscaceae; genus Viscum; species Viscum album. The sequence goes on from OY728160.1 coordinate 1,676,693,701, forward strand.
TACATAAAAATTTATCAACCATCAACTATATATGGTTACAAATCATGGAAACCATGAGTTACTGCCCATCACAATATCATTCTTTTTAAAACATCAAGGATTATATGAATCCATTAATGAGTAATCTTATGATTCACAACTGATGTAAATTGAATGGGAGAGAATGTCGATGATGCATGCATATAGATCCCATATCCTAAGACATTCATGTGATACTAAAAATAGATAAATAATATCTTAATATTATTTATTATAAAATCATTTCATTTCCTGTTATATTTGTCATTTGAATATGTTGATCTTTTTATATCATAAAATATAATATATCCTTTTTTATTGAATTTCAAACAATAAAAATTGCATATTAATCAATTATTGTGATTTTTCACATGATTAAAAAATATAAAGAAATAATTAAGGATAAATAATATTTTCATTAGTAAATTATAATGTATTTCCTTTGTGTGTAAATGTGATGTAATGGGTTAATTCACATGTGAATGATTTTGAAATCACAATCTTTTAGGAGTATTTTAATTTCATTTTTTCTAATGTGATAAAGGAATTATATTTTTAGGCTATGGTTTTTATCAGTAAAAGTTAAAATATTATTATTACATATGGTTTATAAATTGATACATATTCTAGAATTATTTAAAAATAAGGATAAAAGGGTATTTATCTTGTATAAAAGTATTTTATTAATGTTATTTATAAAAATATAATTGAATGAGTTCCCACCACCCATTAGTAAAATATTTTTATAAATAAAATTTTACTTATCAAGTATATTATTTTATCACATAAAATTTAGAAAAATATGTATTTACTTGTATTTCATTTATTAAATATTCATACTTAAATTAATAACTGTCATTTTCTTTAGAAAAATTGTCTGTGTGTATTAGAATTATATTTTAGGAAAATATAATTTATATGAGGTTAGTAGGAGTATATTTGAACTTATATAAAATGAAAAATGAAATGAATAAATAATTTTAAAGTCCATTTCAAATTAAAAGTCACTTTACAACCTAAAAGTGGTTAGGGTATATTGGTAGAAGATATTACCTCTTCTTCGACATGCCTCCTTTAAATTTCCTCTTTGGGAACTAGAGTTGGTATTTTGAGAAGAAAAAAACCTCTAGAATGTAACTAGGGAAGTTTAGAAGTGAAATGGGTAGGGGTTAACAGAGCGTGAAAGACCAATATGGAGTGAAAAGGATGGGAGGGATGTGCCCTTTTATAATTGAGGTGAGGTGCACTTTTGGAAACCTCAACAATACGAATTTATAATAAAAAAAAAGAAAACATAAAATACGACAAAATTTCCAAATTTCTACGATTATATGAGATTTGGTTGTAATACCACTAACTAATAAATTTTATACAAATTTTTATTTCAATTTAAGAATTAAAATTTTAATTAACACTTAGTTATTAAATTTAATTATAATTATTGTAATAAAATTCTAAATGTTTAATGGTTATAAATATTTACTTATATGGTGTTAATTGACCTTAAATAGGTAGGTTATGAAATTTTAGATCTTATAATTATAACTTTGTAATTTTTAAATATTTTTTTTATTTTTTAATAATTTAACAAAATGTTATTTTTATAAAATATCAATAGTGTCAATTTTGACACTGTTCATTTATATGACTTTAAATAAAATTCTCACAAAAGATAAATTCAAAAAAAAATATTTTACTCACTAATAACATGTCTTATTAACCTATAAAGTTCATCTATCACTTCAATTTATTAATATTAATTTTTTTAATATTTTTAAATCCATTGATTTGATATTTCTATTAATAAAATAATTATTACATCATTATTGTGTCATCATTAATTAAAATTAATTAATCTTTAAAAATTCTAAATAAATTCACATGATGTATATTATTTAATTATATTTCCAATGACTATTTACTTTAGAATTTTTTTTTGTGGTTTATCCCTAAATTAAAATTACTACACTGAAAAGATACAAGAGAGTGACATGTTGTCACTTTCTTTTTTTTTAATAATAATCACATCATTTTCATTGAAAAAAGTCCATGAAATGAATATATTCGGACCATTAGGTGTTATGGATTGTCTTTTATTCTTACAATAAAATTTTGACATGTGTTAGGGTAATTTTATAATATAATTTTTACCCTTAATTACCCTATTTACTTTTAACTATGGTAAAAAAATAATTACCAAAGTTTCTATTCATGATGGCCAAAAAAATAAAAGTAGCCCATTAAAATAATTTGGACCTACAGATTTTAAATATGGAATCCCTTTCTTAAAATTCAAAACATATACTTTATAGAAATTAATTTAAAATTAACCCCATTGTCGAAAAACGGGTTTTTGTTTAAAGATAAAACATTTGAAAAGATTGAAATGTTTTTAAATATGTATTCAATGTAAAATTAATTTCAATCGACTAAATTTTATTAAAATATAAAAATATATTCTATTTATACATTAAAATAATTCAATAACATTTTTTTCTAAATAAATAATTTTGATGAAAAAAGTTGTTTTCAATAAAAAATCTAGCGTATTTTCACTATTCAAAAAAATATGAATGTTATTAGAAAAATATCAAAAATTCATTGAAAGTAAAAATTTATACCCCAATTTTTAATAAGAAGTTTATTTTGTCTTATTTAACTTATAAATGTTTTAAAAACTATATTTAAAATGGGGGCGCTATCAAAAGGTGGTAAAATTGCATTTTATTAAAAAAAACTTCTTTTATCTGAAAATTGATTTTTTATCATATTGTGTTCTAGAAAATGTGTACAATGAATGATAATGATATAAAATTAAAAATGTGGTTAAAATATTCATAATTACTTGTTTAAATCCCATTAAATATTAATATTTTATTAATATATCATTGTTTCGTGAAACATGGTATCTCGTACAACGCAAGCTATCATGGAAGGTCACTCATGCGTGTAACATAATGCAAGTCAGTGTTATGTGGAGTGTATGATTCATTTTGTTCTACATATAATAGAATCCAAACTTTTTTTATTTATACGTTGAACAAAATCTTTACTCAGTGTTGCGTGAAATGAATTCTATCAAACGAAAATGAAATTGTGTGCAACACAAGCCAAGAATATTATTGCGTATACTGAATTCTAATACCAAATTTCATATAGAAAAAGATAATATTGGTGCATCATAAAACATAATACATCAAAGAAATTAAAAAGAATGTATCTCATAAAATCTTGAGGTGTTACAGTAGTGTTTCCTTGGCTTGGTTGGGTATTATCAGAGGTTCATACCTGACTTCACCAGCGTAACAACATCCTTGAAAACCTTAAAATGAAAGGGGAAACTATTTATGTGGATAGAGAAAGGCTAGGAGAAATTTTAGCAGCTAAGGCAGAGTTTGAAGAGCACTCCCATCTTGAGATATCCATAGGAGGGTTTCAAGTACATTGTGTTTTTCAATAGATCAGGATCTGGGCTCAGTTGTGTCTTGATGTAGGGGAAAATGGTGATTTTTTAGGGTTCATGGTAGTTGAGACCACATGAGTAGAACTAAATGACCCATGACCGAGAGTTGGTAGTGGTAGTCTTCGAATTGAATATGTGGTGACACTACCTTATGGAAGAGCATTTCATCATTTACTCAAACCCTAAAAGTCTCAGGTATGTCTTTTCTCTGAAGGATCTGAACCTGAGACAATGTAGTTGGGTAGAGTTCATCCAAAACTACGACTTTGAGATAGTCTATACTACTGAGATGGGAATGTGGTGGAAGATTCTCTCAGTAGGAGATCGAGTTCACAGCTACTGAATGAGGCCTTGGAGCATTTTAACTCGCTTCTAATATCCTTCCTAGATGGAGATGAAGCAGCTTATCTCTAGTCGATGATGGTTAACCCTCTACTCTTACAGCTAGACAAGGAGGCACAACTCAGAGATATCAGCTATGAATCTACACATCCTCAAATGTCCAAAGGGAATTCCCCTAATGGATATTCAAAAGGTGGGGATCACATCATCCTTTTTAGGGGACACACAATTGTACTCCAGACATTACAAGAGGAGATATTAAGGGAGTACCGTACAAAGACTTTGGTGGTACATATAGGTGTGGAAAATATTCACAAGGACCTTCGAAGTTAGTTTTGGTGGTCAGGAATGAAGAAGGAATTTCATAGTTTTTCTCTCTATGCCTCACTTGTTAGCAAGTGAAGCCCGAGCACCAGGTCCCAACGGGTTTGAATCAACCCCTTGAGGTGCTGGAGTGGAAGTGAGATGGAATATCGATGGACTTTGTGACAAGTTTACCATGTACATCTAGGGAGCATGATACCATCTGTGTGATCATTGACCAACTCACCTAGTCGGACCTATTCCCAAAGATTTTGAAACAATATTCAGTAGAGATCTTGGAACATCTCTTTGTGAAGGGGATAGTTCGACTCCTTTGAGTCCCATATATGATAGTCTCAGATCACGACACGTGTTTTACATCCCGGTTGTGGAAGGGATTATAAGACGTGTTTGGGACTCAGCTGCGTTTGATCACAACTTTCCACCCATAGACATACGGTCAGATAGAGTAGACCATTCATGACTTAGAGGACATGATGCATGATTGGATCCTAGATTTTGGCCATAGTTGGGAAGATCACCCACCCCTGGTAGAGTTCACATACAAAAATATCCAAAACTTGACCATCAGTATGACACCATTCAAGGGATTGTACAGGAGACCCTACAGGTTTCCACTTTGCTAGACTGACCCCGGAGAGTCAGCACTCATTGGCCCAGAGTTGGTTCATGCTACTACAAAGAAGGTGCAGGTTATCCAAGTGTGGATGAAGATTTTAGATAGACATCATTAGTCCTAATATGATATGAGATAGAGTCCCTTGTAGTTTGAGGATGGATACCATTTGTTTCTTTGGTTCTCTCCTCGATGTGGGATACAAAGATTTGTATGGGGTTGAAGGTATCTCCAAGGTGTATTGGACCTTTTCTTATACTACATAGAGTATGTGAGGTTGATTACTAATTAGCTATAACTATGTAGTTAAAGTGGATGCATGATGTCTTATACATATCCATACTGAGGAGATACGTACACAACCCATCTCACATCATTGACTGGGGAGAGATAGATTTTGACGATGAGACAACTATCACGAAGTGCCCAGTAGAGATTGACGACTGGCAGGAGAGGATCATTCATGGATGGTTGATTCTTCTAGTGCATGTTCTGTGGAATAATGAGAATCTCTAGGAGTTAATTTGGGAGTGGGAGACTCAAATTAATGCTCAGTATCCCCATTTGTTTTTAAGCCATTTTTTTGGATTTTGGGGGTATAGATCCCTAAGGTAGGGAGAATGCAATGTCTCCGATTTTCCATGTAATTTTTTTTAAAATAATATGGGATTATTTCAAGACCAAGCGCTGAGACAGAACATGATTCCAAGTCTTAGGGTCCTCAGAATAAAATTTTCGACTATTTTAATGTTTATTAAAAATAACACATGTTCTCAGTTTTTATATCCTTGAAAAAAGTGTCTGGATGAGAAATTTGAGGGAACGTATGTGTTTAGAGTAGTGTGTTTTTCATAGGCAAGACCTAACCTCAAACGATGCGGGTCAACTATAGAAAATATTTTTCAGACATTTTAATGAAGAATAAAAATAAACATAAAAATTTTATTTTATTTTCATTTAACATTTCATGACAATGAAACAATTTTGTGTTGCAGCGACAAGACAAATATTTCATTTCATAAAGGAAACAACATGGTGATGCTTTAATATAGAAAAAAAACAATGATAAAATACAGTTCTTTAATTAATTTCTTGGTAGGGATACGAGATTAGATTCGTGATCTCAAGAGGCTCTGAAAAAAAGAGAGAAAACGTGAAGGAAAATATTCTCATCAATGAATGACAAATGATGCCAGATTAATGATCGGATTCGTAAAAAGCATCGATAGATTGATGAAAGATGAACGTAGGACTCACAATTCATCAATGATTGATCAAATTCAAGTGGTAGGGGTTTATTTATATGTTATTTTCATTCCCTATTCTTATTTCCAATGATGAACGTAGAAAAACCCACAAACATGTTGGTCTGTGGTTTGATCATTTATGTGAGAATATTAGAAATGAGGGATTAATGTGGGAGTTAGATCTTTATGATTTTAATCCGTTCTTCACAACCCTACTAACAAGAAAAATTTGGGCCAACATGATCAAAGACGAGGATATGTTCTAAAGGGTGTTCTTGGTGATTTTTCTATCCTTGTTTTGGCATTTTTCACTGATGGATCCCTGTGGTCACGTCGGGATTTTTTCAGAGGTTCCAAATGTGAATAGACCCCCAGTGTGATGATAAGATGATCTTGAACCCCCAAAAATGAAGACAAGGACCCAAAGATCTCGAGAGTTTTCCCTGTTCAAAAAATAATCCCCCACAACGATGGTGGAATCCTGTGAAAGGGGATTTATTGGCGGTGGTGCAGACACCCGACAGCAGCAGTCTCCTGCTCGATGGCCTATTGTGGAGATCCCTATATTAACCGCTCTAGGGTAGCAGACAGAAGCCACCGATAGAAGACCAACGGTGGGCCTCAGCTGGCATGTTAGGGGGCCATGGTCTAGATGGACCACTATGGCAGGACCCCGTGGAAACCTTGGTGGGGTGGTCACGTGGAGGACCACTATGTTAAACACGATGGAAGCCCTGTGTTGAAGGAGAGTGGAGAAATCAGTCACCGCATCCCAGTTAGAAAAACTAGTCCATTAAATTGAACCTTTTTAGAGTTAGAAGATTGGACTAGTTTTGGGTTGGGCCCAGCCTGGGAAGGCCAGAACCGCTAGGTCAAGTCAGGATTAAAAGGTCGTGTCAGGCCCATCGGGTCAGGTTAGGTCAGTCCGACCAGGTCTGAATGGACCCGACCCAAATGGCCAATGTTGACTTACATGCTAATAACTCTCAAACCGTTTCTCCGTTTGATGACCCGTTGGCAGTGTTGGACCATCACAACGAGGTGGTCATATTGAGATACTCTAAGTAAGTTTCAATGGATGATAACATATGACCTGTTGGCTCGGGGAGTATGTACTCCAGGAATAAGAATGCAAAGATGGAATTCAATGGCTGACTATGATCTAGATGCTATGTGATTAACTAAAATGCGTGTCTTAAATAGATGAATTCAGTACACCCATATCCCACCTAGGTGAAGGTCCTCTAGTGTTTGACAACACTACATGTGTTACCGATGCTCCGCAGGTTACCTACATTCCATGTGTTGCTACCTGATGGTAATGTGAATTCTTACAACAATCCTGTTTATATACCATAGACCCATACTTGGTGTGAGATGACTCTAGTGACTCTCTTAATTAAACTTATTAGAGTCTATACTTCGTTTACCTCTTTGGTAGTCAGTTGGGTGTATTTATTAGTGATTGATTTTTGGTATACTTCGTGTGATTCCTTTTTGGTATACTTTGAGTGATTCTTTTTTGGTATATTTCTTAGTGATACCATTGTGGTTTGGGGGCCCTAATGGGTATTTTTCCCCACCCCTACCTGGGATTTTCCCACACGTTTCATGTCTTGTGAGTACAATCGATAGATTTGATGGATTCCTTGGTGGATCAAAGACATGGGGTGTTTTTGGGTGACCTAGAAGATGTGTTATACGTCAGTGGAATTCAGACAGCTTATTGTACCTACCCGTAAGGTAGGGTTTTCTACAGTGAGATCCAAGAACTTGTACTTTTCCATTTTCAGTTGGGATTGACTTCTAGCCCATTTTCTTTCAGTTTTGTACCTTATTATGAGTGGGTTTCCTTAGTTTTTTGAAAAAATTTTACTTAGTGTTTTCATTTTCGTCTTTTTCTTGGGGATGGGTGTGTGCATACAGTTACTAGGGAAAATTCCTTCCACTTGTGGGATATTCCAACTGGGTGCTAGTCACCATCCCCTAGCCTATGGGATACGATCTTGGGGTTGTCACAACATGGGTACCAAGGGATGAGTCTTGAAAACTTAGGGTGTAACTTTCTTGATATTAATCTTCTCATTGATTTTTATTTTGAGTTATGGGTTGTTTTGGGTTGGAATTTAGAGTTCTTGAGGCTTTTCTAGTGGTACAGGGTTTATTTGAACTATTTTTAAATCATGCAGTCTCCCAAAGGAAATATGTGGAACCTATTTAGTGGGAATTATAGTAGATCCCTGTTAGGGAATATAGTTATGTAATTATGCATCCTAAGTGTGAAAAATATGTACCGATTGATAAAAGGGATCCATATGGTTGCCTCATGGTTTGGAAAACTATGCTTGGGAAACTTTGAAGCCAACCCAGGTTTGGGTATCTTGGTCTTTCACTTTTATTTTTTATTTGAGGCTCTCAAACCAAGCCTCCCTCACTCAAACCAGCTGACCCAAACACCTCCCATGCGGTTTATTCCTCCCAAAAATTTCTTCCATAATGGATTCACGTTATTTTCTTGGTGGTTCTCCATCCAAATAAAGAGGTATGAGTCCCTCTTCTATCTTCTTATTACTTTATTTATATTTCTATAACACCTATAGTTATAATGTTCATTATTGTATGATTATCTTGGTTATGGATTATAGTATTTGGGTGTTTGAGTTTTTAGTGGTTTTGAGCCATAATAGGGGCCCCTTTCCTGTGGGTTTCATTAAAGGCGACCTTATTCCACAACTTATGGTAGGTGGTTCCATTTAATTTTATTTTTTTAAAGAGTTAAATTATTTATTGGGTTTCTAAATTCATTTTTGGATTCTATAATCATGGTGTGGACTATCTAGTTTTGTTTTTCTAAATTATCTGTTGAATTTGATTGATTTTCATGTGGAAAATGGGTGGAATTTCATGATTAAAATGGTGTTTTGTTGAAAAATGGTATTTTATATACTACCCATGTATGATTAAATTAAAGGTATGGGTTTATTAAATAGATACACATTTTTTTGTTTTAAAATAATATAGGTTTCCAAAGTGGGATTCCTTTTTTTGTTAAAAGTGGGATTTCACTAGAATATTCATTTTAATAAAGGGATTTGTAGTAAAATTTTATTTGGAAATTATAAATTAATGATACATAGTGATTTATATTTGAATATATATAATGAATATGGGAATAATAAATCTATATTTATCATATAAGATATTTGAATGCATATAAAGAAAGATGATACTTGAGGTAAGAGGATCATGTTACAATCTGATTTATTTTTATGATTCTCTATGATAAATTTATGGTGAGGAGAATTATTTTGACCTCATCATTTAAAACCCATGTATTTTATTATTATTTGGATATTACTATAATTTTTATGTATTGGGACCACTTTCCTCTCCTTGGTAGTTAAAATTATCGAGATTTTTTAAAGAAAGGTTGAACATATTTTTTGGTTTTTAGTCAATGAACTTTTATTCCATGTCCACGACCTTCAAAATTATTTTTTAAAAGTTTTTTACTTATACATGTTTAAAAAAGGATATTTTAATTAAATTTTACTTTAATTTAATATTTATTAAATGATTAACTTTAATGAAACATTTTTTAAACTTGCCGTTTTTGATCTTTTAAAAGAGTGTGTAGTGAATTTTTTCTTTTATTATATTTGACATGAACATATTTTCCATCTGTTATGACCATTATTTTGTCTAATTAATTATTTATAGTTAACACTTATTATTTTCCATGAAATTTATTTTCTTAATATTATAGAAATTTTTAGTTAAAAACTTATAAAAACAAAAGGATGTTTCTTCATATTTTTAAAGAAAGGTTTAAATAATATTTTGAATATATTTTTTTAACTATGTCATCATGTTTTAAAAATTACTATACTAAATTGGGGATATAATATTATGATACCATCTAAATTATTTCTATATATGTATTATAATGATAATTATTAAAGGATGATTCAATAAAACCATTTTATTTTCCATGGTTTAACTACATTATGACGAAATCATTATGAAAACCATTCCTTTCTATGAGTTATACTGTGAAATATTGATTGAATGAAACCCATTTTCATTATATGTGTTATAATATGATGAATTGATAAATGTTTTTATTATATTTTAGTATATTTATTTTTTATGGTTATGTAAATAGTGGGATTGGAACAATATCTCTCTCTAATGTAATGGGTACAGATGAATAACCTATGAGATAACTAAGTTATTCATGAAACTAATTTTTGTTTACAATATTTTGTGTGGAGGTGTTTTCATGTCCTTATGTTTTTGTTTAGATATGGATTCATGTCCATATGTTAATGTGTTGACTTGGATTCATGTCAATTATTTTGAGGACCTAATTTCATGTCACTGACTTAATGAGTGAACCTATTCATATTTACAATTCTTGTCAATGTTATAAGATAACTTTTCCCGCATTCCTAAGTCAATGATATTCCCTGAAGGTTAATGATCGATTATTATTGATTAAAAACTATTATTATTTTTTTATTTTTTTTTAAAATAATTATATCAGGACTCATGATAAAAAATATTTAATTTATGGTGTATGAAATTATAATGATATGACCATGTTCTCATTCCCTTATGGCCACATTTGATAATTTATTGATATCTCTTATTTATACTTATAATAATTACATAAGATCACCATTTCTTATGTATTAGTTTCCCAATTCTTTATGGATGGCTTTAAGTATGATATTTCTAGAAGTGTTTTAATTTTATGAACATTGTGGGATATGTTCAATATCATTTATAAAATAAGAATATTATGTATCTTGAATACAATAACACTAAACTATAATTGTTCTAGGGTGTGTGTAAATTTTTCTTATATTGTATATTCATCTAAGATGATAAAATATTTATGTATTTAATTCTCCGGTCATCTCACATAAAAACCAAGATCATAATGAAATATACAATAAATATTTGACAAAGGATAGAGTTATAAGAATATAAAATCAGGCACCATGTGATATTAATATTGATTCAATGAACCATTAAAGAATAATATCAAGCATGGAAAAATGTGTAGGTATATTGAAAAATTATATTTATCACCATTGTTCACTAAGGTAAAAAATAACTGGACTTTAGTTAAATCCATAGGGAAAAACTCCATGGTTAACTTCCTCCTTCTTGCATTTGAAGAAAAGGAACATTACCCAATGCATTGAAGAGAAATATTAGGATCGGAAATTGTATAAACTATATGAGTCTCACACATAATCCTAAGATATATCGAGCTCACCCACCATTATAATTAATCTCCATGTAATTTTAATTAATATAATACATGTAATATTTCATTTTCATCATCAAAATTTTAAAAATAACTCACATTCCTTTATAGATTTATTTACCCATGGAAAAGAAATAATTAGCATGATAATATATTTATAACAATCATTATAATCTATCCATAAAAAGGATATGGATGGAATTATAAGATATTTTTTCTAGATAAATATAGGTATCATTAAATGATATTGACATAATTTAAAATACCATTAAAATAATATTTAAAATTATTTTAGAACTAGGGAAAATACACTGTTCTTTTGATAAAATTTAAAAACAAGATAAAAATATCAAGAAAAGTATTTTATTTGAAAATAACTTTATATAATTGTAAAGTATGCCTTAAATAAAGGAGTAGTTATAATGGAAAGAAAATGTGGTCAAACTATATATGTAAAAAACACTCATTTCATACTTTGTTAAAAAAAGTCTAAATATGACATATGATAAATGTTTAAAAGATTATTTTTAGAACACTTTTATAAAAATTCTAATGATTTTAAATATTATTTTAAATAATCATTAGAGTATATTAATAAAATTATTAAGAAAATATTTTTGAAAACATGGATGTAAAAGATAAAACATTCCCAACCAAAATAAGAAATAAATTTGATTTTTAATAAATAATATTTTCTTATTCATTTTAAGTACTAAAGAGATGAAAATTAAATTAAATCATGAAAACATAAAAAATAACCAACGGATAATAACATATATTTTTTCAAGAAATTTAGGTCATAAAATTTCCCTTTAAGGAACCTTGAACATAAATAATCCCGTAAACTAATGATATTATAAAACAAAGCCTTTATGAGTTTGGTCACACTAAAATTAAATTTAATTAAAACAAATAATGTGATGTGGATCTATATATCTAATAAATTATAGGATTTAATATTTTAATATACGTTATTTTGGTATTAGGTTCTCTATATAAAATAAATAACAATGTATAACATGAATTATGTCTCAAAGTATTGAAATTGAGACCATTAAAAATCTTACAACTTTTAAAACATTTGAATCATAATATCTTGAAAGATATTACTTCAAATGAACACTAAAAATCATGATAAAATATTAATTAATGATATAATATCTTAATAGGTATAATATAAACATTATAAAAGTAAGTAGGTGCATAATACGAGACACATGTGAACAAAATAATAGAGAGATAAATAATCCTTACGAAGATTATATCACTAAAGGGAGAATTATTCATTAAGGTGATTATGTGTTACAAATTTAAATTTACAAACAATGTGGATTAAAAACAAAATAAAATCATATTTGATTTCAATGATAATCTTGTAACTACATAATCATTTAATTAGGAGTATAACATAATGAAAGGTATTTGAGTTAAGAATCCCCTTTCGTTGAGTATAGACTTAATACATATGCCCTTTAAATATGATATAATAAACTTATATTAACAATTTAATTTTTCAATAACCTTATTAAGGTTTATTAATTTATTATTTAACAATTCATTCCATTTATTTCATAGGAATAATTAATTAATTAATCTCTTAAGTCCCCGATGGCTGTTTTGAGGTTGTTTAGTTCATAATTGAATCATGTCTTTGGTAAGTTCACCATGGTCAAAGGGGACCCTGTTCCATCATCTCTAGAATAATAATAATTAAATAATTATCAGATTTAATAGTATTTTATAACTATTAATTGAATATTTATATTAAAAATTAGTAATATCACCCCATGGAGGTGTTAATCCACACGTACACATAAACGATGTTATAATGTTAAAAAGGATGGAAGAGTAAGGAAATAGAAGACCAATTATCTTTATAGAATCATAATTATTTTATGAGTGTAATATATATATATATTAAATAGATAATTATAAACATCCATTGGAGGTGGTGATGGGGAAGAAAACACATCAATTCATCGAAGCGGTAGTCCATATGTACACAAAAATAATGTTTTCATTCCCCGTAAGATGTGAAAAAGATGAAAACGGTTGTAAAATATTCATAATAACTTTTAAAAATTATTTACACATTGATGTAATTATATAATCATGTTTTAGATATATTTTACGGTGTTATAAGGATATGTAAATTGAAAATGCTCGGTTATGATTATTACCCTCTTTTTGGAAGACCGCCTTCTTCTTGAGACTTAATACTTAAAGGTAGGTATTTTGGTGATAATATGACCTACAAGAAGTGAGTATAAATTTTGGGAAGTTATTTTGGTAGATGTTTTATGAGGTACATTTCTCATAAAGTATTACGAAGATAGGCACCACATTATTAGGGGGGTACCATTAGAATTACATAAATTAATAAATTACTATAAATTAATATTCATGTTAAAGTGAATCCAAATTTATATATTTATAATATATTATAAATATAAGCTTTATTCATATCATAAAAAAATTAGATATGTCAGGGTGATGTTTTAACCCATATCTCTTAGTTTTAACACCATAATAAACCTTTTAATTATTACCATAATAACAATATTTTTTAGACTTTAGGGGTCAAGAATGTATCAATATAAGAAAGCATGACCTATAAATGGAAAATGGATGATATAATATAACAAATGATATTCAATTTCTCAATTATAATGTTTGTATTAATTTTAAATCATTCAATAAAATATTATTTAACATAAAACACCATTAAAGTCATTTTCAGGACTATTCAAAAAAGTGAGTTTTAAAATTATATATACAATAATTTAGTTCTAATATTATGTTTTAATGAATAAATAATAAATTATATGTTTCCAAAAAATTATTATATGACCATTAAAAGCCAAATTATTTTAATTTATATGCTTTTAAAACCATTTACTTGATTTTTCTAATGTTTTCACATGCTTTGTGTCGGTGTTACGTGAACATTTAAGGAAATTATTTAATCACTAAAAATTAAAAAAAATTAAAAAATAATACAAATATATTAATATTAAAAATTACTTTTTATAACCCTTCTTAATTTTTTTATTAATTTCAGACAACATTATAGACATTATAAGTAAGAATGGAACATTTTGAATTTATTCTTTACCTAAAATAATATAAGACTTTTTGAAATGAAAAAGAAAAAAATTCATATTTTAAAATTTATGATTGGGGAGATCCAATTAAACTCATAAAATAAAATACAGTCATGTTTATAGAATTTGTTTAATACTTATTTCATAGTTTTAACCATGTTCTACCCATTTTACCCATATCATGGTGACATATTTATTTACCAAAGGTACTGTTCATTATGAAAAAAAATTTGGTTGAACAATTTTTTTTTTTAAATTAACATCACAAATATTTAACAAATTTTATCAAGTTAAATCCTTATAATTTGAAGAAATTAATTTTAAAATAAACTTGAAAATTACGACGGAAGACAGTATTTTAGAAAAATGCATATCTAAGTATAAAAATTATTTATACAAAAATTAAGAAAAATGTTGATTCCAGTGAAATTAATTGGATAATTTCTAATAATAGTCAAATAATGAAATTTATAAATCATTTCCAAAAACAATTGGACTTTTTCTGTCCTTGAATGAAAAAGATAGTTTTTTATAAAATATGTATTTTTTATCTATTCACAATTTGTTTTTGCGAAAAATAACAATATTTTACCCTAAGATAATTTTATAAGATATTTTATAAAATATTAACTATTTTATAAAATAAAACTTCAGAAATTGGATGATATTAATTATAATATTTTCTAAAATATACCAATAAGAAGAATTTTTTAAGAAAACTTATTTTGGAAGCATAAAATGAATTTACTAAAAATTGATGTATTATTTCATAATAATTAAAAAATAAAATAACATTGATCATGAATTATATATATATATATATATTAATTAGGTTAATCCTATTCACATCCTTATATTTAACAATTAGGTTATAACGGTTAGATGTAAATAATAATATTTTATAATCTTAAAATCTTGGTGTTGTTTGTCCTATTTGTTATCAAACATGGTATTATTTTAAAATATCAATTTATTATAGGTCACCTACTAGGTTATTTACTAGGGTATGTGTGAGTGTGGATAAATCACACTTAAAGAAAATTTATTGGCCTATGGGGACATTCATTTGTTTGATAAGTGAACTCATTGGGTAATAACCTTTGGTTTATTAAGAAGAAAACCAAGGTATTGCATGGGAGAAAATGAATATATATCTGGGTTCATGAAGCGGTGAGGTTAAGTCATGGAAAAAAATCAATAAAATCCAAAAGTTGAAATTATGTATCCCATTTTCCAGAATTGTATTCTTACACTGATAGGAAATCTACAAAGTTAATCTTTTGAACCCTTTAGAAAACTAAAGTTAATCATCCAAATCTACACACTTCCTATGAAATCAAGAACACTTAAAAATATCTCTAAAGAATACCATGATCAATGTTATAATTAACCATTGATATAATTAGCCTTTAAATGACACCAGTAAACTTTTATTACCTTTCATCCACACTAAAATTTTCTACAAACCCTATAAATGAAAAATTCTAGAAACCACATTTCTTATCTAATAATAACACCATTATCTACTCTATCATCATTCTAGTTATTAAATGTTTTTATAGAAACCCATGGTAGATAAAAAGTTAAACACATACTATTTGGTTAAAATAATATCCAAATAAACATCATCAATTATTAATTGGATGCTAACGATCTCCCCCTTTAGATTTTTTGGTGATACTTATCTTGAATTCAATACCATGATATTTCCTTCTTGGATAAAAATTAAAATCTATAAAGACTTCTATATTTCTACATATCTTCATGATGTTTCCACTTATCCCCCTATTTAAATAAAATCCAAAGTAAAACTTTGACCATAAGTAACTACTTTAGAATCTATCAAAGTAATTCACCTTAATAGATAGGGGTACTACCATTAAGATTTGATATCATTTTACCCCTATATTTTTGGATGTAAAATAAAAAAATCCAATCATTCGATGCCAATATATTTTTGGAAATATCCTACTTTTTTACATTAACATCATATGGTATTTTATATATATGTTATTTGTATATTTAAATACAACTCTTGTATCAATATTTGAGAGATCAGATCCCACTTTTAAAAATACTTATAGGATCCTTAAATTTATAGCTCTAACATCACAGTGATTATAACTTATAATTTCATGGTGAAAAACATCTTCTAACCATATCATCATTGAAAATTATTTTTAGTTAGCGAACTCACTACTTAATAAAGAGTCCTCAACAAAAACTCTAACCCGATTGAATAGAAAACTAGTGTACGAAATAATATTTCATGTAAATAATAACATTTATTTCCATTTCACTCATTTAATTATATAATTTCAACTAAGTATTGGTATCTATACTTTATAAAATAACTATAACTATTATGTCAACCAAACTTTACCATAATCTTTAGTAATGAAACCATGAATCACTAAGTGCGTGAGTTATAAAATATTTCTTTTTAGGGAACAACTCTAGATAGCAATTTAATAAATCATATTTATTTATCTATTTTTATTTTATTTCTTATTTTATGGGGATAAAATAGTTTATATAATTGGATAAAAACTACCCATGAATGTCTCATATTTTAGAGTGAATTTAGAGTTTAATATCATCATGTGAGTCACTCATGTTCAAAATATTTGGATATATCTAAAATAATAAGATGATAACACATGTTAAATCAAAATAAATGAATCATGGAAAATAATATTTGTTTCCTTAATCATAAAAATTATTTCACCTTATATCTTCAAGTGTCCTTTGATATAAATTTTTATAATCATGTACATGAAATTTAAGATTTATTAAGACACCACTTTAACTACTCTAACAAGAATTGGAATCTTGAATCCTTCCATGATACCCTTTGAATTTATCAATTTAATACCCCCATGGATTTTATCCCCCTAAGACTTATAATACTTAAACAAGGATAATAGGATTTAAATACATGAGGAGATGGGATCTCTCAACTTCCTATAGTTTAGGGGGGATGTTGTGTCATTATACACCAATACTTTTCCATTATTCTTCAATTTAGAATCCATTTTGAAACGTGAAATGGATTTTATATAACCCAATATCTCTTTACTTTCCTTAGGAATTTTAATTTATTAATAAAACATTTAATTTGGTTTTACTATTATGATTTACAATACATTAAGTATCTCTTTAAATATCACTTATTTCAATTTTCTTATTTAAACAATATTACTGATTTGTTTTTCCGTACATGAATCATTATCTTTCAAAATATATACCTTTCTATGGGATACTTATTTCACATGATCATATTATAGAATACTTTTATTTTTATAAATCCATTTATTTTCTTTCCATAGAACCATTTGTTGAATAATTTATTAAAATATCCTTTTTAAATATCTTTCAATATAATGATATTATTCAACCATCCCATAAAATCTATTTCTTGAATGAATTGAATTAGCACTATATTGATGCTAATTTTCACAATTAATTCTAGATTAACTTTTCCAAAAATTATTTTTTAGATAAATGAATAGTATGGTAAGAATTATTTCAATAATATATATAAATTTTTTTCAATAGTTGGTAACATTATCCAACAAAACATCTATCAACATCATTGTAATTAATATATATTAGTTATTTCTTAAAAAATATTGAAATGTTACAATGCTTTCTATAAGAAAAGAACATGTATTCATACCTTCTCATAGAACCCATCCTTTTGAATTTACCTCTTCCAGGTATGTTTTGGGTGTGTTTTCATTATATCTATTGTTCTCCCATTTATTTGGATTACCCGTAGTTTTTAATTTCTCAAACATCAGAGGGGAAACACCATATCCAATGATGAGTTTTCCCATGGAATAAAACCTTTATATAATCATTAATTTTACATGATTAGCCTATAATATATCATATTATATATTTATATCACTATAATCTACAATGAGTAAATAAAATTAATGAAATTGATCTTTTATAATTGGGTTACCATTAGAATTTAGTTGTTCCACTTATTCTAGAAACAAGAATAACTCCTCTTCAAGTTGCTGAATCGTTTTTCTTATTTTTTCAAGTTTATCATTCATGTATTCCTTGAGCATCTTAAATTTTGAAATTTAATCTAACAATTCATGTTAAATATCATATTACATGTCACTTTTTTCATTCATCTTGGTGTTAATCCAAGGAATGGAATACTTAAGGACCACATTCTCTTATTTCATCGTTGCTTCTCCTCCACAAATTTTTTCATATGTGTAATAGGTTCATCTGTATTAGCAATAAAATTTTGAATTTATTTAGAGAAAAATACCTTCTTCATGGAACTATATATAATATTTTAAAAACACTGAGACTTTAAAAGAATACTATGTTTGATAGTGCACACAACACACAACACCGAGTTGAAACGAACCATGAAATATTATTATTTTAATATGACTATTATAAAATTACCATTATATTTGATGGTGTGAGTTAGATTAAATAAATAATTAAATATATATAATGTTATTTTTCAATATAATTTTTGAGGAATTACTTTGTATATAATCAATCAATTATTTGTAAAGTTCTTTTATTCTTCAAAAACATTTTCTTCAAAAATATTTTATATTCATTTTTGGGAGAAAATATTATAATTAATATATGAAAATTGTATAAATTTTATTTGATAGAGGGTAAATTTTTGAATTAAAAAAAAATTAAAATTTACTTATGGTGAAATTTTGATATTTTCCTGAGAAGATTTATTTTTCAATAAATAGTGAAAAATATAGAATTTTGTTAAAATATATATATATTTTTTAATTTATTGCAAAGTAAAATTATAGTTCCTATTAGTTTTAAAATATAATTATTTCATTATGATTTAAAATAATAAAATTATAGTATTTGGAAATATTTTTATACTTATATTTTGTATAAAAACATTTTTATACTTAGACTTTTTTCTAAAAAAACTGTTTTTCATCACATTTTACGTGATTAATTTTAAATTAAATTCTGCTACATCAATGAATTGAATCTAGAAAAATATGTCCATATTTTAAATCCGGGGACTAAATTTAGTAATTTTTCCCTTTTATTTTTATTATGTATCAATTGTAACAATATTAAATAATTATCACTATGATAAGGGCAGATTGGGTAATTTAAATTAAAAATAAAGTGACAAGGTATTAAAAATACACGCAAAACATTTTTAATTCAATTTTTTGAGAATATTTCTTATATAATCATATAAACCAAAAATATATTATTGTTTTTCCATTAGGATATTTTTTTTAATTTTATAATATTTATGGGAATGATAAAGACAAAAATGCGACATTTCATCTTTTAATATCTATAATACTTTGTAATAGTGATAAATAAAATTTATGTTCAGTTATAAATAGTCATTATATATATAAATTATTTTTTACCATGATAATTTATTTATATTTGTTAGTGATGATTTAATTACCTTAAATTATTGTGCAACATCGAAACAACATTTATTTAATTAATTGGGAATAACAATGTTAAAAAATACTAAAACAAATATTATTTGAAATAATTATTCCGGTCCATAATTTTTTTAGATAAATATAATTTTCTATTGATATGTAAAAGTATTATATTTGGATTATAGATTTTTATTAAAGTGTTTAACATCAAATTAAATAAATAGTGTCAAAAACAACACTAATGATTTTTTATAATATATAATATTTTATTAAATGATTTAAAATTCATAAAAATACTATCTTTAGTAAAAAATAATAGATATGGTTGAAAACATAAAACATGGCCAATTTATGGGTTGGTTTACCTAACATGTTAACATGTTTTACTTTTAATGGGTGAAAAATTATTGTATTGTGGAAAATGTCCAATGGGTTAATTGGGGGTTAAAACTAAAAGATATTGGTGAGAAAAACACGAAATTTTCCCCAAATTTTACTATATGTGATGATTTAAACTAATAACAATTATATAATATAACTAATGAAATTTGGGAAAATTTATACATGAATTATAACTCTATTAATTTAATAATTTATGAATTTACTAGAATTCCTTTCTCCTATCTTATAAAATGACACCTCTTATCTCTTTTATTTACTCTAATTTGAGAAATATAGATCAATAAAAAATTACCATTTATCTTATAATAATTATTATCCAATTTATTAGGTTCTTTTTATTCCAAAATACAAACCCAAGGTCCCTTTAAAGTAGATCTAAATGAAGTATACCAAAAAAGAGGTAATTTTTTTTGTCGAGTCATTCAAGTTTATTTTTTCTTATACTTCATTCTGATGTGTTGTACCAATATTAAACTAATAAAAAACAATATAAATATTTTCATATGTTATTATTAATATGGTAAAAACATTTTCCATCTCTTTTACATCCTAAGAAAATTTAAAACATCGCTCGTGTGTACGAACGACTTAACACCTCAATGTAACAGTGTATTTTATTTTTCATCACCTGTTATTGGATGTTTATAAAGATAAAACTAATGAATATATATGTTATTTATTACATATATATTATTCTATATTTATAATATCATATATACTATCTTACTTTCCAATCCAGTGGAAAGTGATAACATCACTCAGGCATACATCTGGACAACCACCTCCACAATACGATGTGATCCATTTTTCATTTATGTTTTAAATGGACGTTAATAAGGATATATTTAATGAATATATATTATATATTTATATATATGACAATTATTTTTTAAATTTTATTTATTATTTATCTTTCTTTTATTCCCTCAGTTGAAAAGTGAAAACAATATTCTTGTGTACGTGCGACCAATAATCTCCATGAATGGTGTAATTCAATTTTCTATTTATAAATTTATTAAATGATTATAAATATATAAATTGAATATTTATGATATTTTTATCTTTAATAACATTCATGATATGATGGAACCATAATAAATAATTGAGGACTTAGACTACCGAATCAAAACATACCTAAAAAATGAAGCAGTTAACACCCAAAATAATGATAATAAAATATTGTTAATAAATATGTGATAAAATGTTATAGATGGATAATATATGACATTATATATGTATATATGTATATAGTTCTTTAATTTATCCATAATAAGTATAAATTTATTATACATGAGATCAAAATAACACATAAGGCGAGTTAATCGCGAGGTAAGGGAGTTTTTCTCAGATTCCCTTCACTGGGGAAGGTTCAAATGTTATAAACTTAATTAATTTTTATGGTGTATATACTATCATTTTAGATCTAATATCATGAATCCTTCATAATTCATGGTATTTCATGTTTCAATTTGAATTACTTCCTCAAATGGTATTTGACATGATATTTTCCTAAAGATAAGGTGGTTCTTAACTCAATTTACAATTCATTGGGTTATACTTATAATTAAATGATTATTTTGGGACATTATTATGTATTAAATGACTTATGATTGAGTTAATTTGGATTTAAAAATTTAGTTTTTTCTACTTAAATTTGATATACATAATCAACCCATTTATTAACTCTCACATTAATATTATAGTCATTGTATGAGATTTCATCACAATTTGAATTTATTGAGGAATATTTTAATATTATGCACAAAATTTATTTTATATATTGAATATAATATGACCATGGTGTATTTATAATAATTTTCATTTTACATTTTACCTAAAATATCCATATTCTTTTTATTCAGAGATATGATTATTTCTTAAAAAGTATACATTTTCTATAAACAAAGTCATAATTTGAAAGTAATATAATACATTGGAGAAATATTATTATTTCCTATTAATTAATCAATATATATTTATTGATAAGGCATATTTTTCATGAGTTAAATTAATAATTTGATATATGTGGAATGAATTGGACATGGAGTGATGTGTGGGGCCTAGAATTATATATCCACAAGATGCATTGAAAGGTCTCATGAGGAAAATATAGAAGCTGGATTTAAATGGATTTTTTTCTGTATGGCTAACCGTTGTTTAAAATTTCTTAGAAAAAGGATTTTATGGTAGATATTTAATGATTTTTGAGATCATTAAATCCAATATTAAGCATTTACTTTATTGAAAATTTAGTTATTATCATTGTCTATGAGATTATTGTATTAATATTATCCATGGATTCATTTTATGATTAGGTAATTAACTAAATCTAATGTGTTTATAGTTATTTACCTTTCCATATTGATTATGCCTTATTTACTCATTATAGATTCCACTTTGTGTAACCCTTAAATAGAAATTGTGATCACCCTTATTTTTCCCTCTCTCCATGATATGAATATGGATTCCATGAATGAGTTTAAATGATTTTGAGAATTTTCTTCTATTATGTTTTATAATATATTCCATATGTATAATGGGTATCATGTATGTATCTAGTTCTCCAATACTATTAAACTAATTAATCCTTTAGTATTATATCCCTTATATACTTTTTAGTTTAATAAAGTAGACCTTGACTCTTGGTTATAGGAGTTGTGGTTGCTATAGTTGGTATCAAAGGAAGTTTTTTAGAAACGCTGAGACCTATATTTTAAATAAGAACAAAAATAATAATAATTATGACAATCCCTTATTTTATTTCAGAACATTTATTATTATTGAGATTCTATTTTAGGGACGAATATTTATGATGACTATATGTTAAATAAGAATGTGCCATTACTTAGTGATGGGACCTAATGAAAGAAAGGTAATCAAGAAATATTGACAATGTTGGGATTTACATGATGATATAACCAAAACAGCTAGTATTGGAACTATGAATATCATTAAAATATTTGGGTAGTCATTTTTTATGAGAAAAATCATTCTATTATGGAGTAACCTATTTTTATAAATCTTTATGCTCCTATGTTGGACCCATTCACAAGATAATAGAATATATACCTTAGTGTAACTACTAATCTATTGGTTTCTAATAAATGGATATAATCACTCGAAAATATATTCCTATATTTGGGATGTAATTGAATTTAAATGTTTCTTCTTGAAATTTATTGTGTGAAAAAAGATTTTTATCAATTGTGGTCATTGGCCTAGAAAACTAAAGATTCCAAAGAAATTTAAATCATGTAATGGAAAAATTGTAATTATTTTTTTCGTTGAGAAATACTTCCCACGGGAAAAGAATGATGAAATAAAGAGTAAGTTCCTCAATTTAAAGTAAAAGAAGGATGAAATTGTGGATGGAAATGAGGCTAAATTTACCAGATTATCCAGACATTATTTGCAATATATATGTAATATAGAATGAAATATTTACCATTTATTTGATGGATTTAAGATGAGTCTCCGAAGGGAAATATTTTATGAAACATTTTCATTATTTGATGATATAGTATCATGTTCCATTAAGGTGGAGAATGAATTTCATATATCCTATATCTTTAAGGTAAATCAAGATAGGAATAGGTCATATGAACAGTAAGAATAATGAAACATATAAGTGATCGAAGTATTTACATATTTGGTATGTGAAATTATGAGAAAAGTTATGTAATTTTGGGAAATATTATTATGTTCATTGACTTATTCCTTAATTTTTGGATTTTTAATTTTTTCAGATATATTTTTCATGAGTCTTGAGGTAACTATTTATGAAAATTATTAAAGTGAACTTTGGGGGTTATTTTTTAATGTATTATTGGATAACGTGGGATAATTTTTTTGGTCTTGGTAAATATTTGGAGGCACAAGGAATGAATTATGGATCCAATGGTCTGTTAAAAGTTAATTTTAGTTCTTCAGTCAAGATATATTCATCCTGAACATTCATCATTTAGGTAAAGGATATGATTGTAGTGGAAATTTAATGAAGGATGATATTTTAATTATCAATTAATAATATATTCATAGTTTATTTTTATAGAGGGTAAATTAATTCTTAAACTATATGAAAATAAAATTGAAAAAAATGTTAGCCTATTAAGATCATTTCTAATGAATTAATGTTCTTTTCCCCCAAGACATATTTATGGTTTTTGGGTAATTAAAGTTCTCCATTTTTTTGATCACTAAATATTATTCCTTGAGAATTATTTTTCTCTTAATTGTACATATTCTCACTTACCACTAATATTATCTTATACATATACTGAACTTTGTGATAAACATTATATTTACCTTTCCCTCTTTAAAGAGGAACTTTTTTTAACCATTTTACGATGTGGGATTTCAACAAAGATATTTACAAATGAAAAAACATTGATTATTTTTAACAATTCCAAAATTATAGGATGTAAGTTTTTTAAGGTGGCAAAAGCAACACCCTGATATTTAAAAAAATACTATGTTCAATATCGTATTCGACACACAACATTGAGTTGAAATGAACCAATAAATATTATTATTTAAATATGACCATTATAACTTAGAAATTAAATGGGTGAGTATCAATAGGATTAACTATTTTATGAAATATATATAAATTTATTATTTAATATATATTTGTTGATAAATTATTAGTAAATAATCAATCAATTTTTAGTAAGTCATTTTATTCTTCAAAAATACATTTTCTTCCAAAATGGTTCTTATTGCTTTTTATTGGAAAATATTATAATTAATTTTAAGTAATTTTAGTAATTTTATTTTATAAAATGATATAATTGTTTGTATAATTTTATCATAATTTTATTACGTTAAAATTTTTAGATATTTCTAAATAGTGTGCCTTTTGAATGAATAATAAAAAATATTAAATTTTGTTGACAACTACATTTTATTTTAAAGTAATTACCAATTAAAATTCTATTTTATTTTATTTATAATATTTAATTAGTTATTTTTTATTTATAATATTCCAATTATAGTATTTTAATTTAATTTTATACTTAAATTTTGCATAAAAACATTTTCATAGTTAAAAAGTAATTTTTTCTGAAAAACTTTTTTTCACCACGTTTTGCAGGATTAATTTTAAATTAAATTATACCACATATGTGAATATAATCTTAAAAAATGGATTCCATATTTGGAATCATGAGTTAAAAATTTCGTTAATTTTTCGCTTTTATTTTTATTCCTTATGAATTGTAACCAAAGTAAATTATTATCACCACAATTAGGGTAAAATGGATAATTAATCTAAAAATTTATGTGACATGGAATTAAAAATCCCAAAAAAACATGAAATAATTTAATTTTTTGTGTCTATTTCCTCTATAATCATTAAAAATTCCACAATATTATATTTTTTTCCATTCATATATGATTTTTAACATTATAATATTTAAGTGAGAGACAAAGAATTTTTTTTATTTTCTTATTTTAATATCTATAATACTTTATGATAGAGAAAAATTAAATTACTATTTGGTTGTAAATATTAATTTTAATTTTTTTTATCATTTTAATTTATTTCTAATATTTAGTGAGGAAATAATCACCTTAGATTCTAGTGTAATGGCAACAAAATTTTAGTAATCCACATAAAATTAAAAAAAATAATAAAAAAATGATTAAACTAAAATATTTTGAATTAATTATTGTGTTTCATGAAATTTTATATAAATATGTTATTTTAGTGATATTTTATATGATTAAATTCGAATTACCTCTTTATTTTATTTAATTAAAGTCAAATTAAATTAATAGTGTCAAAAATGACATTAGTTGTATTTTATAATAAAAATAATTTTATTAAATGATTTAAACATTATAATAGTATTATATTCAGTAAAATGAATGGGATATGGTTGAAATAATAAAATATGCTCCAGTTGTCAGTTGTACAAAGGGTTAACATGTGGTTATAAATAAAAGATAGCGGTGAAAACACAAGTAAAACTTGTAAATTTTTTATTTTATGATAGGATTAGGAATTATGATAATCTTTTATTATAAATATTTCAATTTTAATCCATTTTTAAATGAAAAATAATTCATATTAATTTAATACTTTATGAAATTCTAAGAATACCCCTCCCCTTACAGTGAAAAGGACAACCTTATCTCTTGTCTTTGTAAATTTTAGAGCAACATAACTCAACCAAACCTTAATAATTTATCTTCTGAACATCCTTATCCAATATTTTTATGTTCTATTCTATGTAAAAGACCAACCTAATATCCTTTAAGAGGATACATAAAAGATGTCTATCAAAGAAGACGCAATCATATTTATCAAGACATTCAAGTTTTTTTCTTCTTATTGTACCTATTAATGTGTTATACCCATACTAATATAATAACTATAGTATAATAAATATTACAATATCTTATTATAATTATGTTACACAATATTCCATATATTTTCTACACTATTAAAATAAAAAAAATCTCTCATGTGCATGTATGGATTACCGTCTCCATGTTGTGGTGTAATTAGTTTTCCATCACCACTTTAATTGGATGGTTATAAATATGTAAATATTGAATATATATGATATTTTTGAAATAAATATTCTCATGAAATTATAATATCATATATACCTTTTTACCTTTCAATCCATTTTAAAATGATAAAATCACTCATGCATGCGTTTGGACAACCACCTCCACGAAGCGATGCAATATATTATTCATTAATGATTTACATGAATAGTAAAAAAATAAATTGAATGAATATATATATGATATATATATATTAATTATTCTAGAAAGGATAATTATTATTTATCTTTCTTTTAGTCCATCCATCAAAAAGTGAAAATAGTGTTGGTGCGTACATACGACCTACCATCTCTATGAATGATGCAATTCATTTTTGATCACTAATTTTTATAGATGAATATAAATATCTTAATATTGAATAAAATTGACATTTATATATAAAATAACATTACTGATGTGACAGAACCATGATAAAGAATCAAGGACTGAGACTACTGAATCAAAACAAACATGGAAATCGAAGCAATTAACACCCAAAATATTGATCATAAAAGGTTGTTGACAAATGGGTGATAAAATGTCATAAAGGGATCTTATATGATATAATATATATTTATGTAGTTCTAGTATGTAATTACAATATGCATAAATTTATTTTACACTATTTCAAAATAACATACAAGGGAAGTTGAATGCGAGGTAAGAGACTTCATCTGAAATTCTCTTTATTGTGGAATGTTTTAATGTTATACACCTACTTTATTTTATATGGTGTATATAATGAAATTTTTCGTGTAATATAAGGAATACATAATAAGTTATTGTATTTTATGTTTCAATTTGAATTATTTCATCCATGGGTATTTGACATGAAGGTTACCAAGTGATATGGGGTTTCTTAACTCAATTTTGAATTCATTGGGCCGTACTTCAACTTCATTGAATATGTCAATCCATGATTAGATGTGAAATGAATTAGGAATATATTATATTTAATTTTTGACTTGTATTTTTTTAAATAAATTAATTACACATAATCACTTCATTATTTAATTCTGGCTTCAATGTTATTATCATTTTATTATATTTCATTTAAATTTCGCTTTATTAAGGAATATTTTAATATTATACACGAAATTTATTTTATATGGTGTATATTTTACCTCTATGATATAATTATGATCATTTTTCATTGGAATATAAATTTTTCTTAAATATCCATATTATTTATTTCATGTATATTCTTATTTTCTAAATTGTATAACAATTCTACAAGCATCGTTTTACTTTGAAGTTTTTTTAATTAAATGGGGGAAATATTAATATTATGTATTAATTACTTAATATATATTTAGGGATAAGAAGTATTCCTTTTGAAATAAATATATAATTCCATATATGATAGATGTATTGAACATGAAATGATCAGAGGGACCATGAAATATATTTCCCCTTGATGCCTCAACATGTGTCATGAGACAAATAACTAAGCTAACATTAAATGTTTTTTTATGTATGCACACCCCTAATTTAAACTATAATATAAAAAAGATTTTATGTTATAGATGTCATGATGTCTGATATTAGAATATAAAATATTTATCATTTATTTTATTTAAAATTCATTTATTATTAATATCCATGAGATTATTACATTGATATTATCCATGGATTTATTTTGTGCTCAAGTTATTGAATAAATGGATTATTTTCTAGTTAATTACTAATACATATTAATTATTACTTATATAATAATTATATACTCCATTTCATGCGAGCATTACTAAGAATTGTATTTCACTATTATTTCTTTCCTTTCCCCATGATGTGAAGATGAATTCTTTGAATGAGTTTCAAGGATACTGGGCATTTTATTTTGTTATGTTGTATATTCTATTCCCAAGGTAAAATGGGTATCATGTTTGAAATTATTCTCCAAGAATAATAATATTATTGATCCTTTGGGATTATATCCCTTATATATATATATATACCAATGTAATAAATTGTAGATCCTGTTAGGGTTAATAGATTTTGGATTGTTACAATGCTTATACAATAATGAGGAAACCTATTCTAATTCATTGTATTGGATTTAATTATTATCTCTTATATCAATATAATATTAATACAACCTTTTGTTTTAGATTCATAAATTTTCATCCTTAATATCTAGTCCTTCAATATGATACTTATGTGCCTTATTCTTCATTATTATCTTTAAAACTTGTTTTTATAAGCCCAGATCATGAACCTACGATAAGTGGCAAACATCCAATTTTTTTTCTTGATATCTCATCATAGTTGATATATCCTTAATTACTCAATATATTGGTCACCTCAACTAATTATAAAATAAATTTGAATGAATTAATATATCCAATATTTAAATAATTCATATAATCCTTTGGAGTGATATTGATGTTTTTTTATCTGAACCACACTATCACCAATTGTTTTTATTATACATAATCTAATTAGAGATTTACCACTTATTTAGTTTTTTTATCATTTTATATTTCATAAGTAGATTGGTAATGTATAATATTAACTAATAAATTCAAATACATGAAAAAATTGGATCAATTTAGAATAAAAAATCCAACAAGAAAGGAAAATAATTGTATACCAAGTGTTAGTTCCATAGGGTTAGTTAATGGGAGATACCCTAATGGGGTTGGGGTTAATTGGGGTATGAAATTATTTACAATTTAAACCATAAATTCCTCAAAATCTCTCAACTATAAATGATATTTGACTAAATGCTAGAAGGTTTAATATTAATTTATTATTTTTATGATGATATGATTGTTATTTCACATATCTTTTACATAATAAAATTTGATCAAGGATTCCTTCACCCACTAATATCTTGCAAAAAGTAAAAAAGTTACAAATAGAATAAAAAAATAATTTTTCTTGGTTCACCCACATCGAGATACATCCATAGAGAGACAACAACAATATAATGATGTACCGAAATCCACTAAATACATCATTGGGTGGTAGGATTAGTTAAGATTAATATAATACTTATGTAACTTACATTAAAATATTTTGGGATGTTTCACTACCTCCTAAATCCCAGTCCCTCACTCCTATCGCTATGCTCATATCAATAGGAAAGGAAAACAACATTGATATATAATCCATGAAAAGAAAAATATTACTTTTATTCATCATAAAATAAGTTTAGATAGGTTCTAGTTGATATCATTATACTGATTCTCTAAAAAAGATCTATGAATATCACATCAAATAAATAATTAGTTTCCTAGAAAATGGTTTCAACAAATATGTATAAAATTATTCTTTATTTAGAAGTATCTTCATTAAGTGTGAAGCATTATTATTTTCCAATTTTCTTTATTTATATAATTTTTTTAATTTTTTTTCAATGTACATTCATTTCACCCTTTTCACAACAATAATAACCACACACACACAAAAATATAATATATATATTTACATATTTATGTATCTCAATGATATCCTCTTCACGAATCTTCATTTTTCTATCCAAAATAAATAAACTATTTTTCCATTATTTTAGATTAGCAAAAACTAATTAGTATAATTGATATATTTTTCTATCTAAAATATTATAGGTATAGGATTATAGAGTGTCATAAAGAAAAATGTCATCACTCTAATGGTTAAGATATTACAAGAATATCTCTATGTTTACTAGACAAAAAGATAGTGTTAAAATATTAAATTTTTCTTTCCTAGATCTTCTATCAATTTTCAAAAAATATATTTTCAAATCCCCATAAATTCTTACATTCCACCATATTTAACACTCCATAATGGTCAATGATACACTATTAATAAATTATATAAATTATTTATTTTTATAAAATAAAACACCTTTCAAAATCTCTCATTATAATTTCTTCAATGGATAAAAATTATTTTCACCATGATATACTCCAAAATTATTATATGAAATTCTTCAAGACAAATCACTAAGATTCACCCATAAATAGACCTCTAATATAATACTATATATTGAATATCATTATATATAAAGAAATAATATTTATAAGAAATTAAATCATATTTGTAGTTTTAATATATTTAAAAAAACTCACACTTTCAGTATTCAAATTTAAAAACAAACCATTCCATTTATTCCTCCCGAATTTATGTTTCAAGAACCCTTTAAATATTCCAAAAATTTATCTAATTATATATTTTCCTATATAAACTTATAATAATAGAATTAATTCCCATGATATTTCGTTCATGTTACATAAAAAATTTGTAATTCTAAAACTAGGTATACTTACTTAATCCCTAAAACTATAGAAAAATTCATACACATTAGATAAAAAATCCAATTTAATATCATACATATAGATAATATTTCATGAAACATAGTTGAAAAATTGGATTTAATCTTAGGAATGGATAAAAAATATATAGTTGAACCTATAATTTTAATCTTAAATATTACATAGAATAATATTGGATATTCCCACTCTTTCTCAAATTACAATTGGGACCAGAAGTTACTCTTATGGACCAACAAGATTAATCATACATATTTATTAATCCCTAAAATTTAATATTACATATCTCATTTTATAAATTTTTATACATATTTCAAAACATTAAGTTATATTTTCATATCCCCTTTTACATAATTATATTATTACATAGAAAATGAAACTCTTGAATTAATATTATATACCCTTTAAAAAATAATTTTAATCTCATATATCTACACACGTAATATTTAATTCATAACACTTCCAATTATCTCCAAATAAACCCATGATCTATTTGAAAATTCTTCATTAATATAATGAGATTTTGAGGGAAATATTTTATCTTTTGACTTCCTTTTCTTGACACATCAATTTCTAAAAAAAACCCATAAATGGAAACTCCAAGAATACCTCATTACTCAGATAATAAAACCCCAATTATTGAATTTATCTTCATTCTATATTTTAAATGTGATTAATAAAAAATACAGGTTTTATAAAAATCCAAAAGACACTATATTAAGAGAAAAAATATCTGACATAACTTCGTCAATTATGAATTGGATGCTAACTGTAAAACCTTCATAATAGTGATCATAGATTAATGTTCAATGACTAATCAATATTGAGTGATGATCACAATCACTCTTATAAATTTTCATAATCAATCATATTTATCATATTATTTGTGAATAAAGTAAATTATTCTATATTATAGGAAATGTTCATTAAAATATCCAAAATTATCATGTATATATTATTCTTGATAGATTAATTTTATATATTATATCATAAAAAAAGTATCCATATTTTTATATTGACTTTGAATCTTGAGATCCATAAAAATAAACATCAATGAATGGAAATAAACAGATTTTTCTCCATAGTTATTATAAGAATCTCTCTGTTCTCATCTATCATCATTAGCCAGAGCTTTAAGAAGATTTTTTTTCTCTAACATAATATTTTATACCTCTAGTTTAAGAAGTATTCTATAGTTCCTATACCAATCTACAAATATTTTTCCATTAGGATTTAATTTTTTAATAATTGATATCAAAGTAAAATATATAAATGTTTATAATTAATAAACAATTTTTTAAATGTTCTTAGACTAAAATTATGACCCCCTTTAATTACATCATACCTATTAGCACTAGTACAAAAAACATTTTTTTTACATTGGTTATTTTTTATTTTTTACGTCGTTTTTTGGCTGAAATTATTATATAAGACATTATAAATATTGTTTTTACGTTGGTTATTTTAAAACCGATGTAAAAACATAATTTAAAACATTTCTCACGTCTGTTCCTAAAAAACTGACATGGAGAAAACTTTAGAGTCATTATTTATTACATCAGTTTTAAAATAACTAACATGGTATATCGTTTATTACGTTAGTTATGAAATAACTGACGTAATAAACTGTGCCTCCAAAGCGTTTTTTTGCGTCGGTTATTAAAAAACCGACATGAAAAACAAGTTTATAACATCGGTTATTATCATAACCGACGTGATAAACCAGTCTAAGAAGCAGTCTTTCATGTCAGTTATTGTTTAAACAATGTGAAAACATATATACTACGTCTTTTATTAAATAACTGACATAAAAAATGATTCCCATGTATTTATTACATTGGTTATAAAATAACTGATGTAAAAAACTTCTGCAAAGAATTATTCATGTCAGTTATTGTTTAACCAATGTGAAAACATATATACTACGTTGGTTATTAAATAAACGACTTAAAAAACCACTCCCATGCATTTATTACCTCAGTTATAAAATAATCAATGTATTTTTTTAATAAAACCAATCAACCATTAACATGCTCTGCCAAAGAAGACCTGAAACATGCAGAAAGAAAATCAAAACCCGAACAAAACCTGACCAGAATACATAACAGAAAAACATCATAACTAGAAAAAAATAAGAAGAACCAATGAAAATTTAGACATTCACATACATAACATTCAAAAATTACAATGTTAACTAAAAAAAACCTAAAACCCATTAGACAACCCCTACCCCCATGGAAAGACCCCACTCCACTAGACAACCCCCACCCCCAGGATACCCTCCCACCCCCAGGAAAACCCCCCTAGATAGCCCCCATCCCTGGAAACCCCCACCCCCTAGACACCCTCCGACCCCTAAACAACCCCCACCCCTCAGTCACCGTCCCACCCACTAGACACCACCCCATCCCACTAAACAACCCATGAACACCTACCCACCCCCTAGGACACCCCCACCCCTTGTATAGCCCCCACCCCCCAGACAGCCCCACCCCTGGACACCCTCCCACCCCCGGAACACCCCCACCTTATGGACACCCTCCCACCCCCTGGACAACCCCCACTCCTATACACGACCCACCCCACTGGACAGCCCCCCACCACTCTGGATTCCCTCGCACCCCTAGACACCACCCCACCCTCCTGGACACCCACCCACCCCCATGGAACCCCATCCCCTAGACAACCTGACACACTAGACATCCCCCAACCCTTGGAAACCCCCACCCCCTGGGCAACCTCCCACCCCCTGGAAAGCCCCCCACCCCCTTGGACACCCACAAACCCCCTTGATACCCCCACCCCATGGACACCCTCCCACCCCTTGGATAGCCACACCCTTGGACACCCCAACCCTGACACCCTCCAACCCCTAGACACCCCCACCCTTAGGTCACCCTCCCACACCTAGATATCCCCCACCCCTGGACCTCCCAACCACCCCCTGGACAACCCCCACCCCTAGAAACCACCCCACCTGACTGGACATCCCCCCCCCACACACCCTGGACACCCTCCCACCCCCTGGAAACCCCCACCCCTTGGACACCCCCACCCCTGGACATCCCCAACCACCCTTGACAGGACCCCACCCCCGTGGAAATCCTCCCACCCCTAGACACCCCACCCCCTGAACACCCCCTAGACACCCCACCCCATGGGAAGCCACCCACCCCCAAGAAAACCCCCACCCTCTGGATATCCCCCACCCCTGGACATTACCCCACCCTTGGAAACCCCCACCCCTGGACACCCCCACCCCCTGTAAAACACCCCAACCCCTGGACACCCCCACCCCAAGAAACCCTCCCACCGCTATACAACCTCCACCCCTGGACCTCCATCCCACACCCTGTAAAACACCCCAACCCCTGGACACCCCCACCCCAAGAAACCCTCCCACCGCTATACAACCTCCACCCCTGGACCTCCATCCCACCCCTTTTATATCCCCTCCCCCTAGACACCACCCCAACCCACAAGACAACCCCCACCCCCTGGACACCCTCCCACCACCTAGACACCACCCCACCCCACTGGACACCCACCCACTCCCTGGACCCCCACCCCTTGGACACCACCCCTGGACACCCCCACCCCCTGGAAAACACCCACCCCCTGGACACCCTCCCACCCCCTGGACACCCCACCCCCCTGGACAACCCCCATCCCCCTGGACACCCCCCTAGATACCCTCACTCCCTTGGACTCCCTCCGACCCCATCCCATAGACAGTCCCCACCCCACTGGACAACACCCACCCCTGGACACCTCCCAACCCTAACCCCTTGGAGACCCTCCTACCCCCTTAGACACCACCCAACCCACCATGTACAACCCCCCACCCCCTAGACACCCCGACCCCTTGAACAAACCCCCATGCCCCGGACCCCCTACCCTTTGGACAAGCCCCCACCCCTAGACAACCCCCACCCCCAAGACACCCCCACCACTTGGACAAAACCCACCCCTGGACACCCCCACCCCCCATGAAACCATTACTATGTTATACCAAAGTATGAAATAAGCAGAAACAAGACCAAAAGTAGATCAAAACCATACTAGAATCTATACAAAAAAAACATCATAACTAGACCAAGATAATAAGAACCAGATAAAAATTAAACATTCACATATATAACATTCCAAACATAAAATTTCAAGTAATAAAACCTAAATCCAACCAAAACAATGACCAAATACACAATTATAATTAAAATATTCAAAATTAAATTTTACACTATAAATAAACTAAAATTCAATCAAACCTCTAAAATAACTTGACCATTCCACTTGTAAGTGTTTGACCTCTTGATACCTATATGGTTGAGAGTCATTAAATAAATATAAATTAAAAGTATTATAGTTAACATGTATAATGAATAAATCAAATGTAATATTATGGAAATGTTTATAAGGAAATCTTATCAGGTCAAACATGACAACTGTTCCAGTTGTAATTATTCTATACATAAATATTGGCATATAATATCCACATTCGACAGCACATTGTTGTTCATTAAAATTTTGTTTAAATGAGTTTCAATTAAAAATATCATTTTTATGTAATACATTGAAATGTAAAAATTACAAATGGATATTTACCTTTAATTTTACATAGTTGATCTTGACACTTTTTTTCTTTGTGATTTTTCGAAAGTAGGCCCATCCCTTATTAGAAAATAATATGAATGATATTAAATGAAAATTAATTATAATATAAAAACTATTATGAAATTGAAACATACTTTTCCAACATATTCTTGAAACTTCCTCGCGTATCTACATGGACAGAGAAAATCCAATAAAGTATTTTCTCCCTTAGAAAAAAAACCTAACATCCAATGATCACTGATATAAAAGAAAATTTAGGGTTTGTGATTTTTTATATTAAAATATAATGAACACATTTCCATATATATATATATATATTTCATACCTCCCAAAAAAAGGCATCATCCAAAACTGCGTTATTATATTATGTTCAAATCATTCATCAATATAAAGTGGTCTTTGTTCCACATCTAATGCATGTGCTTCTGGGGAAATCAAAGGTGGGTCCATGAATCCACATACATCTGTCCACACATAATTATCACATATTTTATTAAGATACCTAATAAAAAATAAACATACGTATAAATTTGTAATAAATATAACATAGGGAACAGTTTTAAGACTTCCATGAAAAAAATATGCACCACGTTGATGCCCCAATTATCTCCAGTAAAAAGCTCCATGATATCATTTTTCACAATCCTAACATTTATTTCATGTTCACAAACATGAGGTTCCATTGGAAACTCA
The DNA here is from genome assembly GCA_963277665.1 of Viscum album. Lineage (NCBI taxonomy): Eukaryota > Viridiplantae > Streptophyta > Magnoliopsida > Santalales > Viscaceae > Viscum > Viscum album. The sequence continues at coordinate 1,676,730,045 of OY728160.1, forward strand.
TAATGATACACCAACAAATTTTAATATCTTGACAATCTTCCAAGACTACTAGAATATGTATATGATGTCATAGCCATTTGTCTTTGTTTTTTTCTATAAAATATTTCTTTACCTTTTAAGTTTTACTATAAAAATAAATAGAAAAATATATTAGTTTTCAAATTTTAATCCAACTTTAATAAAAAATAAAATAAAAGATATAACACCATACCTATATGGTAATGAGTCGTAGAAGTAGGGATGGACAAACTAAAAAGTGGCCAATACTATGTCCAACTTTTGTCACCTCATCTATATGTATTGGTACTTGAGCTGATATATCTATAATATATTGTACAGTGACCCTATGATTTTTTACCTCTAGCTGTTGATGATGAACTATATCTCCTATAAAACATACCATCCCATATAAAAATATATGATGGTGAGGATCATCAACAGAAAACTCAAAATAAGTAGGAATAAGTGGTGGAGGAGTAGGACAAAAAACAGGTTCCACAGGCTGAGGTGGCAGAGTGGAAGCTATTGGAGGAGGTGGAGGATAAATAATATGGTCTGAAGGTGGAGGAATTGGAGTTTCAGTCTAAAATTATCATTTCATATCTATAAACATAAACTGTATCGACACTCTAATATTTTCATCCATCATCAAAATAATATTATAAACTTAAACCCCCAAGGATTCAATTTTTTTTGTTAAAAACCCTCAATGGAAGAAGTTGAAGAACGTGGAAACACTTTTCTTACCGATACACTAGTTAGAAATCCTCGTACACGACCAGGGTGTTTCTGCTTTTCCAATGTTGCAGATAAAATATCTTTGCTCCCAGCTACTCTAAATACCCCTTGTTAGCTCTACTCCACAAGAAAATCCTGTATTAATTAATTGATCATTTCTGTGATGATTCAAATTATATAAAGATAATAATTAACTTAAATAAATAAAATAAATATATTAAAATCCTCTTAGCTACGATTCTCGATTCTTCTGAAAGATATTGCCCCTTTTTTCCCATCCGACCAATCTTCTATTTTTCATGTCTAGATAGATGAGATGGAGGGGAAACCTATACAGAGCATAAAGACCCAGATCTCAGTTTTTGTAAATTTTTAGCCATCCTTGGTTCTTCCAATAATGTATACCCTCCCCGAGATAAACTATGTGGGTATAAATTTTTAGATTGGATCTCCTATTGAAATTTCCTTGATTGTTGTAAATTAAGAATAATAAATCATTAAAAAAACAATAATAAGATCATTTATATAAGAAAAATTATAAAATTTTACATTTTTCTTACAAAAAATAAATCATTTCCTCTACTATCGACAAATTCGCTTTATGTGTCTTCGTCAATTAAAGGATATATATGACTTGGATTGTCAGGATTCCTAGGACAAAAAATGAAATCATATGTGAGGGTTGATTTTAAATCCCTCCATCTACTTACAACATTTGATAAAAATTTCCTCCTGACTCCTCCAGTGTTAGGAATATCAAATGTCATCTGATAAAGAAGAGGTAAAACATATTATACTAGGAACATTTAAAGATTAGTCAAACAATAACAAAATATATTACAAAAATAATCTCCCAAAATTGAGATATTATTTATTTTTCCACACTTCTCCAATCATAATACAAAATGATTAATTTTCTTTTACCATGAGTAGATACAAAACTCTTAAAATCTATTGAATTTGGACCTCTAGGAATATCATCCGCATCAAGCTCTACTAGTATCCTCTAGTCCTGGCTATAAGAAAGTGATAATTTTGGAAAATGGATGCAACCATGTTTACCAAATCTTGAACTCTTCTTTTTCGTTATGGGAGCACATGAAAAAGTTTTGGAAACATCAAGAGGAGCATGTGAATGTTTCTCCCCATAGGTATGATCATGATGCTCATCTCCAGAATCATGTGGTTGATCAATTGATTGATCTATCATTATCCATCAAATAAAAAATCAAACATTAGTTCACAAATATAAAAATTAAAATATAAAAATACTAATGTGAAAAAATGGAAACCTGAACTATGTTACGTAATATTAAACATAGTAAGTACAATAATCATGTTAAAAAATATTAAATATGGTAAACACCTAAACATGGTAGTGTAATTGTCATTCAATAAAATAAATAAATATATAAGTTACGTAAAGGTAAACTATAGTAAACTATGGTAAACATGGTAAAATGGTAAATATGGTAAGCATATTAAACAATGGTAAAGATGGTAAATATGGTAATCATGGTAGTGAAATTTTCATTCAACAAAATATATAAATATATAAGTTACATAAAGGTAAACTATGGTAAACTATGGTAAACATGGTAAACAAAGTAAACCTGGTAAACATGGTAAACATGGTAAACATGGTAAACATAGTAAACATGGTAAACATGGTAAACATGGTAAACATGGTAAAAATGGTAAAGTAATAATCATTCAACAAAATCAATAGATATATAATTTACGTAATGGTAAAAATGATAAAATAAACTAAACAAAATTAATATAACCAAAAATTTCTAACATTTTATGAAACTAATAAATTTAAACATGAAATAAACATATGTTACCTATAATATTAGGAATGTACAAATGGATTTTTTCCCAAATTCCTTTGTCATGATCGTTCCTTATGGAACAAACCTTGTCTTCAACATGTTCATCATTATTTTCTACTAATATTTCCATGGATATAGGGATCTCATATAAATCAACATCTTTATCAAGTTGATCCTCACCAACATATTATGTTTCCATTTTAAAACAATATATCACTGCATATATGATTGATCAACTACATAAAAATTATGTTTTGAATGTGTGTCCATTATAAAAGAATCGGTTGTGTCTTCCAATCTATTTAGATCAATAGATTTCATTCCAAATTCATCATATCTGACAATGTTTTTACTAATAAACCATTTGTAGTAAAAAATAGGAACTTTAATTTTAAAGTAATCAACCTCCCATAATCATCAATGACTCCATAATATGCACTTGCTGCAGAAATTGGTTTTTTGTCTTTAAAACATGAAAAATGAATTGCTTCTGCAAACATCAATACACCAGCATTCTGAATAGCACTTCTGTTGTCCTGAGCTTTCGTATGAAATGTATAACCTTTAATGTCATACCCATACCATGTAATCACAGTTAAACTTGGACCACCAACTAACCATATTAATGTCTTTGATATTTCTAATCTACCAAGAAAGGTATTTTTAAGAAATGGAAAAAATATTTTATTGTGCTCATTCAAAATCCACATTTCTTTCTTCTTTGGATGAGTTTGTTTTAACTCATTAATATGCAATGTGATATATAGTTGAGAATCATCTATGTTATTCAAGATGTACAATTATACCTTCTTTATCTGTTAATCTGAAAACTCTTTGAATTTGAAGCCACGAATCCCCTTTCCCTCATTATTAAATAATTCATGGAAAGATGGAGGCAAACCTATGTTCTCCTCCATAGCCAAGTAGCTTGGAAAAAACAATGAAACATCCATATAAATATAATTTTCACTAATGGAGGCTTCATATCGATATGGATCCTAAACATACCCCTTCAATATATTCATTTTCCTTTCAAAAGGATACATCCAACGAAGATATACAGGTCCAAAAAGCTTTATTTATCGAACTAGATGAACCATAAAATGCACTGTTATATCGAAAAAATATAGAGGAAAACACAATTGTAAATGAAAAAGTATAGAAATTAAATCCTTTTCTAAAATGTTCAAAGCATTCACATTAATCACCTTATTACAAATTGAATTGAAAAAATAACACAACTTTTTTATAGTCTTTCTGACATAGATGTGCAATATTATACGCAATGGAACTGGTAAAAGTTATTGCATCATTACGTGAAAATCATGAGATTTCATAACTATTGACATTAAATATTTCAAAGAGAAAAAATATTTTACAATTGAAGAATAACCTTGAATAAATTTGATATCATGAAGACACTGACAAAAGCTATTTTTCTCTCTCTTGGATAATGTATGAAAAGCCAGGGGAAGAAATGTTTGTCTCCCATTAGGAGTTGGAGATAACTCCAAACATATTCCCATTTCTAGTAAGTCTAATCTTGCATTTAACCCATATTTTGTCTTTCCTTTAATATCTATCAATGTCCCAATAAAACTATCGCAGATATTCTTCTCCACGTGTGTGACATCAATATTTTTTTCACTTCATGATATCTCCAATATGGTAGCTCAAAAAATGTTGATCTTTTCTTCCAAATGTGTCTATCATTACCAGATTTATGTGTGTTTACCAATGTAACATTAATGTTTTTCAGCCTCTAAAAATACACATTAAGGGATAAATGTTTTGTAGCAATATAAAATTATTGCGAGCCATTGAATTCCTTTTTTAGTCTTTTATAAGTTTGATACAGAGACTAAAACATTAAATGACCCATATATACTACTTTCCTCCCATGTTGAAATTAACAATATTAAGTATGTTGTCCGAAAATTGGACATTCGTTATGCCCCTTAACACTATTTCCAGAAAAATTTCCATATGCAGGGAAGTCATTTATTGTGAACATGAGCACTGAATTCTGTTGAAAATATTCTATTTTATAATAATTATACACCCTAATACCATCCTCCCATAAATGTTTCAAATCATCAATCAATGGTGACAAGAAAACATCAATATCATTTCTGTGCGGGTTTTGACCATAGATCATGTAACATCCCGGCCCCAATTACCTAGAGTCAGTGAATTATTACATAAAATTGGCATGATTACAAGAGATCATGTCTCGAAAGACCGATTAGTTTAGGTTCCTTGGAAATAATTAATACATACAGAAGTTTTGTATTACATTATTAAAAAAACAACAAAATTGTGCCCCCTTTGAACACACTCATATCCCTCTACCTATCCCTGCAGGTCAATCATAATATACTTCTTCACATCCAAGGAATAATAAAACATAGAAATGGGTGATCTCAGATACTCTTTAAGGATAACAATATAAAAGAAACATTCATAAATAAGCATAAACATTTAAGGCAATGTATATGACTAAAACACTATCCTTTTAAACATAAACTTTAGTGTAATATCACTGAAATAAATCAAATAATTCCATTTATGTATTGACATGGATATTCTACTAGTTGAATAATAACATGTAATATCAATATCTAATTTCATAATAACGGAATGCATAAGGCTGCACATCTTAACCACATAGTCAAAGCCTCATGCCAAGACTAAAAATAATATTTTTTCAAGGCCAAGTGAAATGACAATAGTTTGTCTCATGAGACATACCAATTCATTGAGGAGCTATAGCGTGATCCACCCTTCACTTACTAAGTCCAATGCATTCCTCATATGAAAAGGTTGAAACATAATCTAATCATTTGTATTAAAACATGCATACGAAATGTGAATATTTTAAACAAAAACCATGAATTGTATAAAAAATAGCACATCCACAGTAAAAAATAACTCATTCAATACAAAAGGTAATATTGTATAAATCAACCTCAATCAAGAATAATGAATGATGTTGACATAGATGAAAATAATCAGTAAAACTACTTGAGAGAAATATCCCCTTTTTCTTGAAAATATTTAAAAGTCTCACTATTTATCAAGTAGTTGTTAAAAATTGTATTTTTGAATCAAAGTGTCCCATACAACATTGAAACGTTTAAAAGGAATTTTAATTTTAAAAAATTCATGTACATATAAATAAATCCTTAAAACCATTTTTAAAACATGGACATAAATTACAATGATTTAGAAGAATAAATCTTCAAAACATTTAAAATGATATTTAAGTTAGAGTTCCTAACCAAATGAGAGATGCTTGAATAAAATTAATTGAGTTAATAAAAACTTTATATTATGATGTGAACATATATTTTCATTATATACTATGTCAAAGTATATTATATACACTATATACAAGTGAATTGGTACATAACAACAAAGAAGTCTCAATGGATTGTAAATTGAGATGAAATCCCTTATGAAGATTATATCCTTAGGTTACAGATAAATCAATGACATAATTATGTGTGAAAAATATAAATCAACTCGATATAATTGGATATTAAGTTTAAATAAATTAGGGTACATTCACAAATATTCATTTAAAAACAACACCAATGACTTGGATGTTTAACTCAATGAATGGAAATTGAGTTAAGATTGCTCTTATCTCGTTCAAATCGATGACTTGAGAATTTATTATTGTAGTGATTATGTGTATCAAAATTATATCCATAAAATGGGGAGTGGAAATTACTACATAAGTAAATAAATAGTTATTTCACACATAATCTTGGAAAAAATAATCATTTACATTTGCGTAAAACCCAAGGAATGGAAATTGAAATTTTAAATTCCCTTACTGATTTTGTAACTTAAAAAATATACACCCCATAAAAAAGTATCATAAAATTAAGATGTAAATAACCATAAATTAAATTATATTACATAAATAATACAATAATGGGTAGTAAAAACACCACTCAAAAGGAAATAGTGACAATATATCATGAATCTCATGCGAATAATAAGTGAGATGAAAACCCCTAACCATGATGTAATCAATCGAGTCGTATGAAAAAAAGTTAATAACCACCAAATTAATCACGGAATACCATGAATATAAAAATAATCATGGTAAAATATTTCAAATTTCTATACACAATACACCACATGCAAGAAATAAGTGGCAAACAATGGAAATATCACAGAATTAAAAGTGAGATAGGAAACCCCTTACCTCGTGTCTGACTTGACTCGTATGTTCCGTGTTCTTCCTGAATAATAAACTTAAGTTAATTTATACTTTATTAAGAACATTTTTCAATTTTATTATTTCTTTTATATCACTTATTAATTTTCTATAACAATTAGTTAATTATTTGAGTTTATATCCGACATTTTGTCGATGTTCGGAACTTTAGTAAAAAATTAATTTGTTATAACTACAAATTGTCCATGTGGTAAAAATTAAATTATCTGGAAAAAGATATTAATGATTTAGATATAATATATTTCATAGATATATAGTGTATATGTATTATTACTATTACAAATCATTTGATGTTAATAAATGAAACTCACCGTTCATGGAGACGGTAAGCCATACGTACTCATGAACGCCACTTTCATTTTTATTTTATATTTAAAGGAAATAAACCTTAATAATAAATAGGTATATAATAATTAAAATATAATATATATGTTATATAATTTAATTAAATCCATCCCTTATACGTTCTACTCCTGGCATGAACGAGTCATATCACTTTGAGGGGGCGGTAGTCCGCACTTCCTCAAATAAAATTATCGTATTTACCCATTATGGAAAACTTAAAGGTATGATATAAATAAAAAATAGAGAATTATAGAGACAATATAAATATAAAATATATCAAATGTAAATACAGTTCCATCTTAATGTCCTCTATAATATGTGGTAGGAGAATATTGAACAATCATCGTTTCATGAGGCAGTAGTTCGTCGCCCACAGAAACATTATGTTGTTTACCCATTAGATGAGGTGTGTGTAATTTTAGTTCAAATAATTATCATATAAAAAAACTAGTATATTAGGATACTATTTTATATGAATTAATTTAATAAAATAGGTCATGGGGTTGGAGAAGTAAAATAAAAGAAAAGAACTTAAGAGAAGACATTACCTCTAAATCTGGTAACTCCTTTTGGTTTGAACCAAAAGGATTTATTGAAGTGCCTTCTGCCTAAGGTAAGTCTTATTGGTGGAAGATAGGGATATTAAGGGATTATTTTGGTATATTTTTTATTAGAAAAGGGTCTTGAGAGGTGTGTGTAATGTGTTAGATGAGGATGATTTTTATATCGAAGGGAGAGGCTCTTTAGGAATGTTTGAAAATATTATTTTATTATATAAGGATTTTCGGTTTTTAAAGGTCCAAAACTTATTAAATTTGAAGGTAAGATTACTATTATTATAAATAAAACAACACAATAATAATTAGACTGGTTTTTTATTGTTTTAATCTTTATTTTCTTATTTATTTAAATCTTTCATTAATGAGGTAAACGCTGCATCAATATTGTGTCATAAATAATTTTTTAATTTGATTTATAAATATTATAAAGAAATAAATTGATGTAGGAAATATTTTTATCTTTATAATTAATATTTATAGTCTAAGAGATAACTTATATAACCCCATTTAAAAATTGATTTCTTAAAAGATATATGTTTATGTCATTTTTGTCATTAATTTAAATTAAATAATATAAAGTGTCATTTTCACTCTTAAGTGGATCCATTGGGTCCTAAAACCGATGAAAAGATAACCATGGTAAGAATTGTGTCAACCAATATGATTAGGACACATTTTAGGGTAATTTCATATTATTATAATATAACTTTTACCTTGAATTACCTTATTTACCTTTAACCATAGTAAATAAAAGACAAAAGTTATTATACACAAAAAATTATTTTCATCTTATTGAACCAAATTTTACTTACTAACAACATCCATGTATGTTGGATTTTTGAAATTCAATTCACAGAGGTGATAAAATTTATTTTAAATGAAAAAGTTGGGTTTTTAACTACTACTTATTGTTTTCACTATTAATCAAAAATTGATGTTTTTTAGAAAAATACCAAAAATTATGCCAAAGATATATTTGATATTCCGAATTAAAAAATTATATATATTTTACCAAATTAAAAATATAAAATCTGCATCAATTAATTTAAAATTAATTCCTGTTGTCCAAACAAAAACCGTGTTTTTAAGAAATAACAACTATCAAAATATTGACACTTATTTATGTCCAATTTCAAAGTTAAATTACTTAAAATGACCAAAATTGTATTAAATGGTAAAAATATAATATAATTAAACTTTAAAACCAATTAAAATGATAATATAACCATATAAATAAATTATATTAAAAGGATGTTTTGAATTAAATACAGTGTTTTTGACTATTAAAAAAATGAATTTTATCAGAAAAATACCCAAAATTTACCCAAAGTAACTTATGATGTCCCAGTTCTAAAGAAGAACTTTATTTTTATTAGATAGAACATATTAAAGTTTGAAATATTTGATTTTTAAAGGGTTCTCCATTAAATGGCGGGAACACTGCATTTTTTGAAAAATACTTCTTTTATCAGAAAAATTGAATTTTTCCTTATATTATGACTAAGAAACACCAAATATGAATGTTAAAATTGTATGGGATATATATAAAATTAAAAATGTGGTTATTAATATTCATATCCTCCTTCTAAATGGCTATTTTGATAGGTCGTGGTGCGCTTGAACTCGGTGTTGCATACATCACACCCAATTGTATTATTCAAAGAGAAGCATACCATGGAAGCATAGGGTGTTACATTATTCCCTCATTCAATAAATTGTGTCCCCTAAATTAGAAATTATTATTCGAAATAAAGGTTAGAAAAAGAAAATACCTTTGTGGAAAACCCACATTGGAAATAGGGTTAATAAAATTTAGTCTTAATAAGAGGGAAAGGGAAATAAAAAAGTCACCACCAAATTAGGATTTCGAATAGGAGAACATTGGTGGAAATTATAATTGGAGTAAAAATGTAAATATTTATAGGTAGTGATTTAGGTCATCAATCAAAAACATGTGAAAGGAAAACTGAGGGCCTCAAGGCGATAAATCTATGATGAATAATATAAGGTATTAGGATAATATATTTTTGGGTTTAAGATCCTTTACCTAAGTTATAGGAATTAATTTCATCATAGAATAAGAAAAAAAAATACTTGATAAGTAGAGTTCCATCCATTAACTAATTTCTACCACAAACTCATATTTCACTCCAAATAATGAAAATTCAAGATGACTTGGTCACACCTGAAGTGCTATAATCAACTTATAGAGAATCACATAATCCAAAAATGATGAACTATATATTTCTCATGTCTTTAAAGATTAACCAAAACCAAAATGGTTAGTGCAAGATCGAATGATCCCCAAAAATGATAATCCTTTAGAGAAATAAATCCAAATCTTAATTTCTAAAAGTAAACCAACAATACCCAATGTTCAATAAATACCATTCAATAAAAAATTGTCCTTAATATCATTCAATATAATCCAAAATAATATTGAAACCTAAAACTCCAAAGAATTTGATTACGTAGTATTCCACGTTAAATTGTATCTCCAAATAACATCGACTACACTTAAAGTCACATACTTAAAAGACATTAACCTAATCACAAATTCTCTATGATAGGTTAATCATTGACATAAATAACCCAAATCTCTATAATTAAAAAATAAAAGCATCAATAAAAATCCACAATTACCACTCAAATGAAATCATATATTATGTTATTTTCCATTAGAATATAGTGTTACCAAAAGAGCAAACATCTTCCAAAATAACATTTGTCACTTAATCACCAAATCATTTTTCTACACTAAGTATATCAATTTGATAAAACATAAGATCCCAAATAAACTTATTATTAGTCAAAAAAATCATTTAACTAAAAATAATTTTCCACATGAACCAGGAACATCACGTAGTCTAGTGGTAGGTGAAATATCCCAGTCGCACATTGGTTGTGGGTTCGATTCCCACAACATTGTTCGAAGCGACAGGTTGTCACATAGTCTGTGTGTTGTCCTTTTTCAAAAACTATATTATATAACATTCCCAAAATGCGATAAATTCTTCAAAATAACCATAACATAATTTAACCAAAAATGTTATCTTATAACTCATATTTTCATCCTAAAAATCAATAACCTGTAATTTCCTCAAATTCAAGTATCATATAAACCCAAATAGTTATTTATAATACATCCACAATAGAAATGATAATTCTTTCTCGAATAGTATTTTCACATAACAAACTGCAGGGTTACACATACTAGAGAAAAGTCATCCAAAGCAATCCTATGAACAAAGAGCACTAATATTTTTAAACATTTATCCATCCATTTTTTTCCACATAGGTTCTTCCTTGACCAAGTGGTTATACTATTGAATAGGGAATGGAATCAGGTAATGCCCTGGTACTTGAAATTTATAGCAAATGACTGTAAATGTTTTCTTGGGATCATTTTTATTTTCTTCCATAGAAATCTTCATTTTTACTTGAAAATTATTTATGTCCTACATTCCCACCCATAAAGCATTTATTTATTCCATTAAGACACTTTCCTGGGTGTCTCCTTCCACATTTCCTTCATGATGGAAAATGGTCTTTCTTTTCTCCATGGTCTCCACTGTTGGAGCTCTAATCATTCACCACCTTTCTCTTCTTTGTTGAGTCTGGGACTTGCTTAATATATATGTTTTTGATCATATTTTTGAAAAAATAATTATGAAAGAACATTATATATTTTACACCTATCAGCATTCAATTTCATTGCTCATTTCATCCACTGTTCCCACCTTGTACACCGTGTTCAATGTTACTATGAATTCCTTAGAATCCAGCCATTAACTAAAGGCAAAAAGAATTGTGTAAATAAAAATTGTCATAAAGTCATTTAGAGAATATCATGACACCTTGTTTTCAATCCAAAAGACCATAATATTAGCCAAGGTTATTTATTATCATCTTATATTAAAATCCATCAAATCGGTTGGTAAAGAAAACCTGAATTATCCTACGTATATCCCCCAGGATTCTCAATACCAAAGGTGAATCAAGGCCCATTGTCATGTACCAGAATATCCTGGGATATGCCCAAAACTCCTTGTCGGAGTTTTCACTCTTAGGAACATCTGTGCCAAAGCCACCTCTACCTGTTTGTATCTAGACATGTACGCATTTTCTAGGAAATCTAACTTAATATTTACACAACCAAATGTTTTGGATGTTCTTCTATACTAATCTTAAAATTATATCTTATGGTAATGTTCTCTAATCAGAGTTTATATAAATCTAGTTTCCAAGGTTTGTACTAAAATTATATGATACCAATTTTAACACCCCAACCATAGTTAACCAGAGTCAGTTCATTATTACAGAGCATTGGCACGATCACATGAGATCAAGTCTCAAATTTCCAATTTGTTTAGTATCCTTGGAAATACTAGATATATAAATAATTTTTTCATTACATTATGAAATCAATAACAAAAAAATTTCCCCCCTTTGAAAACTATAATATCACTTAGCTTATCCATATAGGATAATCGTAATATACTTCTTCACATCCTTGGAAAAATAAAACATAAAATGGGGTGAGCTCAAATGGCCAGTAAATATAACTATATAACAGAATCATTCATAAATTAGCATAAACATTTAAGGAAATGAATATGACTAAATCACAAGCTTTTTAAACATAAACATTAATGTTATACAGGAAATATAAATCAAATAATTCCATTTATGTATTCACATGGATATCATAATGGTCGAATAACCATATATAATATCAATATATAATTTTATAATGATGGAATACATAATTTAGGACATCATAACCACATAGTCAAAGCCTCATGTAGGGACTAAAAATAATATTTTGTCAAGGCCATCTGCCAAAACACTAGTTTGTCTCATGATACTTACCTATGATTCGAGGAGCTATAGCGGGCTCCACCCATCACATACTAAGTCAAATGTGTTCCTTAAATGTAAAGGTTGGAACATAATCTAATCATTTGTATTTAAACTTGCATAAGAAATATCAATATTTTAGCCATAAATAATGAATGGTATAAAAAATAGCACATCCACAGTTAAACATAATCCATTAAAAATAATTTGGAATATTTTATAAATTAACCTCAATCAAGAATAGTGAAAGATAATGACAGATAAAAATAATCATTAAAACTATTTGAGAGAAATATCCCCTTATTCTTGAAAATATTTAAATGTCTCACAATTTATCAAGAGACTGTTAAAAATTATATTTTTGAACAAAAGTGTCCCATAAAAAATTGAAAATTTTAAAAATAATTTTAATTTTAAAACATTCATTTCCATATAAATAAATCCATAAAACAGTTTTTAAAACATGGACATTAATGAGAATGATTTAGAAAAATAAATATTTAAAAAATTTAAAATGATATTTTAGTTAGAGTTCCTAACCAAATGAGAGATGATTGAATAAAAATAATTGATGTAATAAAAACGTTATAATATCATGAGAAAAAATAGATTCAAGATATACTATGTCAAACTATAGTATATACACCATAAAAAAGTGAATTCTCACATAACAAAAAAGAAGTCTCAATGGATTGTAAATTGAGATGAAATCCCTTATAAAGATCAATCCTTAGGTTAATGATAAATCAATGAAATAATTATGTGTGAAAAATATAAATACACTCAATATGATTGGATATTCAATGTTCATAAATCATAGGAAATTCCCACATATTCTTGTAAAAACAACACCAATGACTTTGATGTTTAACTCAATGAATGGAAATTGAGTTAAGATTGATCTTATGTAGTTCATATAGATGACTTGATAATTTATCAATGGAGTGATTATGTTTATAGAAATTATATAAAAAAGGGGTGTTGAAATTACTTCATAAGTAAATAAATTGTGATTTCACACATAATCCTGGAGTAAATTAATCAATGAAGTTTGCGTAAAACCCAATGAGTGGAAATTGAAATTATAAATTCCGTTACTGATTTGGTAACTTACGAAACATACACCCCATGAAAGAAGTATCACACAATGAAGATGTAAATACCCATAAATTAAATTATATTACAAAAATAATACAATCATGTGCAGTAAATACACCATAAAAAAGGAAATTGTGGCAATATAGCTTGTATCTCACGTGAATAAGAATTGAGATGGAGAACCCTTACCACGTTGTAATCAATCGAGTCATATGAACAAAAGTTAATAAAAACCAAAAAAATCACATAATACCATGAATATAAATATAATAATTAAAATATATGTCAAATGGAAGTACATAATATACCATATTCAATAAATAAGTGGCGAAAATGGAAATCTCACAGAATTCAAAGTGAGATAAGAAACCCCTTACCTCATGTCTGACTTGACTCATATGTTCTGTGTTATTCCTTAATAATAAACATAATATAATTTATACATCCTTGAAAAACATTTTTCATGTTTATTATTCCTTTTATATCACTTATTAACTTGCTATAACAATTAGTTAATTATTTGAGTTTATATCAGACATTTTGTCAATGTTCGGAATTTTAGTAAAAAATAAACTAGTTATAATAACAAGTTTTCCATGTGGAAAAAATTACATTATCTCTATAATGTTATTCATGATTTAGATATCATATATATCATATATTTCTAGTGTATATTTATTTATAATATTCCATATGATTTGAAAATAATAAATGAAATGCACTGTTCAGGGAGATGGTAAGTCGTACGTACGCATGAACACTACTTTCATTTCTATTTTATATTTAATGGAATGAAAAATTAATAATATCTAGGTATATTATAATTCCATCATAATATCTATGTTATGTAATTTAATTAACTCCATCCCTTATACGTTCCACATTTGTCATGAACGTGTCATATCACTTTGAGGGGGCCGTAGTCCACATTTCTTCAAATGAAATTATCATATATACCATTTATGGAAACCATAAAGGTTTGATATAAATGAAAAATAAATAAGTATAGAGGAAATATAAACATAATATATATTTAATTTAATTACAGTTCTAACTTAATGGCCACCATAAGAGGTGGTAGGAGAAGATAAAACAATCATCGTTTCGTGAGGTAGTAGTTTACCATCCACAGAAACAATATAGTCTTTACCAATTAGACAGAGGTGTGTATAAGTGTAATTAGAATCCTTCTCATATCTACAACCTAGTATATTTAGGATACTAGTGTTGTTATAAAATAATGTAATAAAAGATTTTAAGGGGTTGGGGAACTAAAATAAAATAAAATATCTTAATAGAAGACTTTACCATTAAATTAGGTAAGTCCCTTTGGTTTGAACCAAAAGGATTTCTTGATGTTCCTTCTTCCTAAGGTAAGGATTCTTAGTGGAAGATAGGGTTAATTAGAGATTATTTGGATAGAGGTTGGAAAAGACAAGTGTCTTGAGAGGTGTGAGTAATGGGTTAGAGGTGAGGGATTTTTATAAGGGGGAGGGGGCTCTTTAGGAATGTTTGAAAATATTATTTTATTTTATAATTATATTAGGTTTATAAAGGACCCAAAATTATTAAATTAGGAGAATATATGACTCATGTAAGGAATAAAATCATACAATATGAATTTTATAGGTTTTGGATATTGTTTTAATCTTTATTATCTTATTTATTTAAATGGTTCATTAATGAAGTAAACACTGCGTCATTATTGTGTCAAAAATAATTTTATGTATTTGACGTTTAAAAATTATAAAAAAAATACCACGATGTAGGAAATAATTTTAGCTTTAAGATGAATATTTATAGTCAAGGATATAATTTATATAACCCCATGTAAGAATTGATTTATTAAAAGATATATGTTTATGTCATTTTTGTCATTACTTTAAATTAATTAACATATAGTGTCATTGTCACTCTTATGTGGTTCCATGGGGTCCCAAAATCGTCCCAAGGATGCCTGTGGTCATAAATGAATCAAACAATAGGATTATCACACATGTTAGGGTAATTTAATTTAATTATAATATTTTTTTACATGAATTACCCTATTTACCTTTAACCGTGGTAAATAAAAGTTAAAAGTAACTATTCACCAAAAATTATTTTCATCTTATTGAACAAAATTTCTTACTAATAAAAACCATGTATGTTGGATTTTCTAAATTCAATTCAGAGAAGCAGTAAAATTCAATTTAACTAAAAAATTCGGTTTTTTAACTAGTACTTAATGTTTTCACTATTCATAGCAGTAAAATTCAATTTAACTAAAAAATTCGGTTTTTTAACTAGTACTTAATGTTTTCACTATTCATTAAAAATTGATGTTTCTTCAAAAAATTCCAAAAATTCAGCCTATGATATATTTTATATTCCAAATGAAAAAATAATGTCCATTTTACCAAATATTAAAAATTGAAGTTGCGTCTATTGATTTAAAATTAGTTTTCTTTGTCAAAACAAAAAGCATATTTTTTAAGAAATAATAACTATCAAAAGATTAACAATTGTTTATGTCCAATTTCAAAGTGAAATTATTTAAAATGACCAAAATTAGATTAAATGATAAAAATATAATCTAATTAAACTTTAAAACCAATTAAAAATATAATCTATCTATATAAATAAATAAGATTAAAATGCAGTTTTGAATTAAAATACAATATTTTTTTACTATTCATAAAAAAGATTTTTTTTTCAGAAAAATAACAAAAATTTACCCAAAGTAAATTATTATGTCTCATTTATAAAGAATAATTTTATTTTGTCAAATAGAACATATAAAAGTGTAAATTATTGGATTTATAAAGGGTTCACCATTAAAAGGCTGAAAAAGTGCATTTTTTGAAAAATAATTCTTTTATTTGAAAAATTGAATTTGTCCTTGTGTTATGTCTAAGAAAAAAAAATATGAATTTTAAAACTATATTTATATATATAAAATTTAAAATGTGGTTATAACTATTCATAACCGCTTTCTAAATGGCTAGTTTGATAGGTCATGGTACGCTTGAACTCCAGGTTTGTAAATTACATGCTATTATATTATTCAATGAGAAGTGTGTCAGGGAAGGTTGTGGTTTTACAGTCTTACCTCCTTCAATAAATTGCATCCTCACAATTTGAAATTGTTCTTCGATAAAAAAAGGATAAAAAAGAAAATACATTTGTGGAAAACCCACATCGGAAATAGGGTTTATAAAATTTAGTCTTAATTAGAGGGAAAGGGAAATGAAAAAGCCACCACCAAATTAGGATTTCGAATAGGAGAACATCACTGGTAATTATAATTGGAGGTAAAATGTAAATATTTATAGGGAGTGATTTAGGTCATCAATGAAAAACAAGTGAATGGAAAATTGAGGGCCTCAATGACATATATCTATGACAAATAAAATAAGGTATTAGGATATTATATTTTTGGGGTTAAGATCCTTTCCCTATGGATTAAGAATTAATTTTTTCATAGAATAAGAAAAAAAAATACTTGATCAGTAGAGTTCCATCCTTTAACAAATTTCTACCACAAACTCATCTTTCACTCGAAACAATGAGTATTCAAGATGACTTGGTAACACCTGAAGCGCTAGAATCAACTTATAGATAATCCAATAATTCACAAAGGATGAAGTATATATTTCCCTTGTCTTTAGAGATTAACCAAAACCAAAATGGTCTTTACAAGTTCAGATGATCCCCAAAAATGATAATCCTTTAGAAAAAGAAAAACTAATTGTAATTTATAAAATTAAACCAATAATTCCCAATGTTTAATAAATACCATTCAAAAATCAATTTTCCCTAAATTATTTAAATCCAATCCAAACTACGATTGAAACCCAAAACTCAGAAGAATTTGATTACGTAGAATTCCATGTTAAGTTGTATTTCTAAATAACATCGATTAATCTTAAAGTAACATACATAAAATTAATTAACTTAATCACATATTCTCTATGATAGGTTAATCATTTCCATAAACAAAACCAAATATCTATAAATCCACAATAAAAACATAGATAAAAATACACCATTACTCCTCAAATGAAATCCCATAATATTCTATTTTCCATAGGCATATAGTGTTCCAAAAAGAACGAACGTCTTCCAAGATAACATTTATCACTTAATCACCAAATCATTTTCCGACACTAAGGATATCCTTCTGATAAAACCTAAGATCCCAAATCAACTTATTATTGGTCAGTAAAATCGTTTAACTAAAAAGAATTTGTCAAACAAAGAATTAACTTCATGTACATTGGTTGTGGGTTTGATTCTCGCAGCTTTGTCTGACGCAACAGGTTGTCACCCATCCATCAAATGTTACCATTTTTATTAAAAAAAGAAATTAAAATATAGAGAGAACTAGTGTATAGGGGGTCTAAAGTAATCAAGACCAAGGGCATCACCCCGTATCAAATTCACCCCCTCTAGTTTAAAATGGGAAACATGAGTATGAAAAATGACCATGCTACCGGGGGTTTCCATAGAGGCCAAGTGATCCACCACCTATTTTCCCTCCCTACAAGTTTGAGTGACACTGGTGCTACTTTCCAAGAAATATTTTCATTTCAAAATAGTGTATGAAATGGACCATGGGAAGATACCTTTACCTTGAAAAGCATCGTGAATAACCATATAATTAGTCTCAACTTGGGAGATGAAAAGCGCCCACTGCCTTCAAATTGTTATACCTGTGAGCACTACATTTGACTCCGACTGGATAGAATTCCCATAACCATAGTATGCCGAGAAATCCAAGGTCACACTAACCCTAGGATCTCGGAACACACCTCCACCAAGCATCTCTCTCAGCACGCAAAAGCCGTCAGTATTCAGTTTGAAGCCAGCTTAAAGAGAATTCCACCGAACCGAGTTCCCTTGCTGTCTAGTTGCTGACTGCTGGGCCACGCTGTGAGGCACAAAAAGCTTGTAAAATTAGGAGGTCTACTTCCAGACATCATCGTTTCCACACAATTCCACAAGAATACATCGTACTCCTGCTGTAACAGATCTCCCCATATATGCAAACCCCTCGAACCTTGACCGGTTCCTCACATGCCATACAAACCAACATACAACATTGAAGATGATGGATCTCACACTCCCTTCATTACCAGAGTCGTCTGTCCCCAGGAACCAGTTCTCCATGAAGGAGTCGAAGTTCAGTGTCTTGTGGGGGTATCCTGAGCATTTGCTGAAGACTCCCCATAACTGGTGTTCCCAGTCTCCCTTAGAGATCTTATAATTCACTAGATTTTCCTTCTTTGTTGAGTCCAAAAGTTGGTTAATTTATATGTTGGTGATCATATTTTTGGGAAACTGATTCAGCATGAACAAGATATATTTTATCCCTATCAACATTCCTTTTTATTGCTCATTTCTACCACTGTGCCCACATTGTACATTATGTTCAATATTACTATGACTTCCTTGGAATCCAGCCGTTGACTAAAACTAGAAAGAATATTTTGAGTAAAAATAGTCATAAAATCATTTAGATAATATCATGACAGCTTATTTTCAATATAGAACACCTTAGGACTAACCAAAGTTATTTATTCTCATCTTATATTAAAATCATTAAAATCATTTTGTAAAGAAAACATGAATTATTCTACACATATCCCCTAGGACAGTAAATACCATGAGTGAAACAAGACCTGTTTTCGTGTACCAGGATACCCTGGGTCAAGACCGAAACTCCTTGCCCGAGTTTTCACTCCTAGGTATATATGTTCTAGAGACACCTCTACATGTTTGTATCCAGTCAGGGATTAATTTTCTTAGAAATCCCACTTAATATTTATAATCCCAAAATTTTTGGATGTTCTTCTATACTAATCCAAAAAATTATATCTTAGGGTAACATTCTCCTGAGACCTACCTATTCATTGAGGATCTATAGTGGGATCCAATGGTAACATAGTATGTACAATGAATTCCTGAAATGAAAAAGTTGAAACATAATCTAAACATTCGTATTAAAAATTTCATATGAAATGTCAATATTTTAACCACAAACCATGAATGGAATAAAAAATAACACATCCAAAGTCAAACATAACTCATTCAATACAATATGGAATATTGTATAAATAAACCTTAATCAAGAATAATGTATGATATTGACATAGATGAAGACAATAAATATAACTATTTGAGTGAAATATCCCCTTATTCTTGAAAATATTTAAATGTCTCACTATTTTTCAAGAAGTTTTAAAAAATTATATTTTTTAATCAAAGTGTCCCATACAACTTTGAATCGTTCAAAAGGAATTTTAATGTTAAAACAGACATGCCCATATAAATAATTCTTTAAAACCATTTTTAAAACATGAACATTAATGAGAATGATTTAGAAGAATAAATCTTTAAAACATTTAAAATGATATTTAAGTAAGAGTACCTAACCAAATGAGAGATGCTTGAATAAAAATAATAGAGGAAATAAAAACATTATAATATAATGAGAACAAATGGGTTAATGATATAATATGTCAAATTACTATATATACACCATATAAAATTGAATTCATTCATAAGAACAAAGAAGTATCAATGGAATGTAAATTGAGATGAAATCCCTTATAAAGATTCTATCATTAGGTTAAGGATAAATCAATGACATAATTATGTGTTTCAAATATAAATAAACTCAATATTATTGGATATTAAGTGTAAATAAATTAGATACATTCACACATATTTTGTAAAAACAACACTAATGACTTTGATGTTTAACTCAATGAATGGAAATTGATTTAATATTTCCCTTGTCTAGTTCATATCGATGACTAAAGAATTTATCTATTGAGTGATTTTGTGTATAAAAAGTATATCCACATGAAGGGGAGTGTAAATTACTATATAAATAAATAAATAGTGATTTCACACATAAACATGGAGTAAAATAATCATTGAAGTTAGCGTAAAACTCAATGAGTGGAAATTGAAATTAGAAATTCCATTACCGTTTTGGTAACTTATAAAACATAAACCCCATGAAAGAAGGACCATATGATGATGATGTAAATACCCATAAATTAACTTATATTACAAAAATAATACAATCATGGGCAGTACATACACTACACAAAATGAAATAGGGGCAATATAGTATGAATCTGACACGAATAAGAAGTGAGATGAAAACCCCTTACCAAGTTGTAATCAATCGAGTCGTATGAAAAAAGTTAATAACACAAAATGAGTCACAAAATTCCATGAATATAATGCGAATAATGATAATATTTTTCAAATGACATTACACAATACACCAGATGCAATAAATAAGTGGTGAACAATGGAAATCTCACGGAGTTAAAAGTAAGATAAGAAACCCCTTACCTCATGTCTGACTTGACTCATATATTCGGGGTTCCTCCTTAAGTTAACTTATAATTACTTAATAAATTTTTTTATTTTTATTATTACTTTTATATCACTTATTAACATGCTGTAACAATTAGTTAATTATTTGAGTTCATATTGGACATTTTGTCGATGTTCAGAACTTTATTAAAAAATGAACTTGTTATAATTACTAATTGTCCGTGTGGTCAAAATTTCATTATATTAAGAATGATATTAATGATTTTGATATCAAATATATCATATATATTTAGTGTAAATGTATTTATAATATTTTATATCATTGGAAGTTAAGAAATGAAACACACCGTTCATGGAGACGGTACGCCGTACGTAAGCCTGAACGCTACTTTAAATTATATTTTATATTTAATAGAAAGAAAACATAATAATACATAGGCATGTTATAATTCCATTATATTATCTATGTTATGTAATTTAATTAACTGAATAATTTATATGTTCCACATATGTCATGAATGAGTCATATCACATTGAGGGCACGGTAGTCCACACTTCCTCAAATGAAATTATCATATTTACCCATTTTTGAAGCCATAAACGTATGATATAAATGAAAAATAGATAATAATATAGACAATATAAATATAATATATATCAAATGTAAATACAGTTCCATCTTAATGACCACTATAAGAGGTGGTAGGAGAATATTGAACAATCATCATTTCGTGAGGTAGTAGTTCACCATCCACAGAAATAGTATGTTCTTTACCCATTCGATGGAGGTGTGTGTAAGTTTAGTTCGAATAATTATCATATCAACAACCTAGTATATTAAGGATGTAATTTTTTTATAAAATAATGTAATAAAATAGTATAGGGGGTTGGAGAAAAACAATAACAAAAAATAACTTAAGAGAAGATGATACCTTTAAATTGGGTAACTCCCTATGGTTTGAACCAAAAGTATTTCTTGAAGTGCCTTCTACTTTAGGTAAGGCTTCTTGGTGGAAGATAGAGATCTTTAGAGATTATTTGGGAGGAGGTTTGATGAGAAATGGGGATTGAGTGGTGTGATTAATGGGTTAGATGTGAGATATATTTATAAGGGGGAGGATGAGCTCTTTAAAAAAGTTTGAAAATATTATTTTATTATATAATGATTTTCGGTTTCTAAAGTTCAGAAACTTATTAAATTAAAAGATAAGATGACTAATGTTCGAAATAAAATCATCCAGTAAGAATTGGACCAGTTTTGGATATTTTTTCAATCTTTATCATCTTATTTATTTAAATCAT
This sequence comes from Viscum album, assembly GCA_963277665.1. NCBI lineage: Eukaryota > Viridiplantae > Streptophyta > Magnoliopsida > Santalales > Viscaceae > Viscum > Viscum album. The sequence continues at coordinate 1,676,752,373 of OY728160.1, forward strand.
TCATTAATGAGGTAAACACTCCATCAATATTGTGTCATAAATAATTTTTTTTGATGTCTAAAAATTATAAAAATATAAAATGATTTAGGAAATATTTTTATCTTTAAAATGAATAATTATAGTCAAAGTTATAACTTATATAATCCCATGTAATAATTGATTTACTAAAAGATATATTTTTGTGTTTTTTTGTCATTACTTTAAATTAATTAATATAAAGTGTCATTATCACTCTTAAGTGGTTCCATGGGGTCCAAAAATTAACCCAAGGATTACCGTGGTCGTAAATGTATCAACAAATAGTATTAGGACACAATTAAGGGTAATTTAATATTATTATCATATTATTTTTACCTTGAATTACCATATTTACCTTTAACCGCGGTAAATGAAAGTCAAAAGTTACTATTCCCCAATTTTTTTCATATTATTGAAAAATATTTTACTTGATAATATAAAACATGTTTTTCATGTTTTTAAAATTCAATTTACAGAAGCTGTAAAATTTTATTTAAATGAAAAAGTCATTTTTTGAACTACTACTTAGTGTTTTCACTATTCATAAAAAATGATGTTGTTCAGAAAAATACCAAAAATTCATCCTAAGATATATTTTATATTCTAAATTAAAAAAAAATTGTCTATTTTACCAAATTCAAAACATAGAAGTTGCATCAATTAATTTAAAATTAATTCCCGTTGTCAAAATAAAAAGCATGTTTTTTGAAAATTAATAACTATCAAAAGATTGACACATGTTTATATCCAATTTCAATGTGAAATTACTAAAAATGACCAACATTGGATTAAATGGTAAAAGTATATTCTAATTACACTTTAAAACCAATTAAAAAGATAATCTAACCATATAAATAAATTATATTTAAAGGTAGTTTTGAATTAAAATACCCTATTTTTCAATATTGATAAAAAATGAATTTTATCCGAAAAATAAAAAACATTTACCCAAAGTAAATTCTAATTTCCCAGTTATAAAGAAGAGTTTTATTTCGTACAATAGAACATATAAATGTGAAAAATATTATATTTAGAAAGGCTTCTCCATTAAACGGTGGAAAATTGCATTTTCTGAAAAATACTTATCTCATCTGAAAAATTGAATTTGTCCTTATATTATGTCTAAGAAACACAAAAGGTGATTGTTAAAATTATATGGGATATATATAATATTAAAAATGTGGTAATTACTATTCATAACCTTTTTTTAAATGGCTAGTTTTATAAGTCATGGTGTGCTTGAACTTGGTGTTGCGTATGTCACACACTATTGTATTATTCAAAGAGAAGTGTGCCGTGGAAGCTTGGGGTTTTAAATTTTTCCCTCCTTCAATAAATTGAATCCTCACAATTTGAGATTGTCCTTCAAAAAAATGTTAAATAAGAAAATACCTTTGTGGAAATCCCACATTGGAAATAGGTTTAATAATATTTAGTCTTAATATGAGGGAAAGGGTAATGAAAAAGACACCAAAAAATTAGGATTTCGAATAGGGTATCATTGGTGGTAATTATAATTGGAGGAATAACATAAATATTTATAGGGATTGATTTAGGTCATCAATCACAGACAAGTGAATGGAAAATTGAGGGCCTTGAAGCCATAAATCTATGATGAATAACATAAGGCATTAGTATAATATATTTTTGGGTTTAATATCCTTTCCCTAAGGTTTAAGAATTAATTTCTTTGTAGAATAAGAAAAAAAATATTTTATAAGTATAGTTCAAACCATTAACTAATATCTACCACAAACTCATCTTTCACTCCAAACAATGATTATTCAAGATGACTTGGTCAAACCTGAAGCGCTAGAATCAACTAATAGAGAATCCCATAATTCACAAAGGATGAACTATATATTTCCCTTGTCTTTAGAGATTAACAAAAACCAAAACGGTCATTACAAGATCTGATGATCCTGAAAAATGATAATCTATTATAGAAATATATACAAACATTAATTTCTAAAATTAAACCTACAATACCCAAAGATAAATAAATAACATTAAAAAAACAATTGTCCTTAAAATCTTTAAATATAATCCAAACTAATATAGTAACCCAAAACATAGAAGAATTTGATTACATTGTCTTCGACGTTAAATTATATCTCCAAATAACAACAACTACTCTTAAAGTCACATATTTAAAATTAATGAACATAATCACATATTCTCTATTATAGGTTAATTATTTCCATAAATAACCCAAATTGATATAAATCCAAAATAAAAACATAGATAAAAATCCACTAGTACTCTTCAAATGAAATCCCATAATATTCTATTTTCCTAAGGCATATAGTGTTCCCAACCAAGCGAACGTCTTCCGAAATAAAATTTATCACTTAATCACTAAATAATTTTCCTACACTGAGGATATCCATTAGATAAAACATAATATACAAAATAAACTTATTATTGGTTAATAAAATAATTTAACTAAAAAGAATTATTCACACGAACCTAGAACATCACTTAGTCCAGTGGTAGGCAATAAATCCTAGTCACACTTTGGTTGTTGGTTTTATTCTCGTAGATTTGTCCAACACGATGGGTTTTCATGCGGTCTACGTGTTGTCCTTAAAAAAAACATTTTATAACACTCCCAAAATGAGATAAATTCTTCAAAATAATCATAACATTATTTGACCACAAATGTTATCTTATACCATGCATTTTCATCCTAAAAATCAATAACATGTAATTTTTTCAAATTCAAGGATCATATAAACCCAAATGGTTATTTATAACAATAGTCACAAAAGAAATTATAATTCTTCCTCAAATAGTATTTTCACATAACAAATTATAGGGTTACACATATAATAGAAATTTCTTCCAAATTAATCCCATCAACAAAGAGAACTAATAATTTTAAACATTTCTCCATCCATTTATTTTCTAATAGGTTCTTCCTTGACCAAGAGGTTATCCTATAAGATACAGAATTTAATCGGGTTATGCCCAGGTCCCCTACATTTAAGGAAAATGACTGTAAAGGGATTCTTGGGATCATTTTTATTTTCATCCATAGTACTTTTCATTTTCCTTGAAAATTATTTACTTTTAGTCCTTCTTTACCACACATAAAAAATTTATTTATTCTATTAAGACACTTTCTTTGGTGTCTCCTCTCACTTTTCCTACATGATGGAAAATGAGCTTTCTTTTCTCCATGGTCTCCACTTCTAGAGCTCTTATCATTCATCATCTCTCTCTTCTTTTTTGATTCCGGGAGTTAGTTAATATATATGTTTTTGATATTATTTTTTAAAAACTAATTCAACATGAACAAAATATCTTTTTTACCTATCAATATTCCATTTCTTTGCTCATTTCCACCATCGTTCCCACCTTGTACATCATGTTCAATGTTACTATGAATTCCTTGGAATCCAGCCATTGACTAAAACCAGAAACCATTGTGTGAGTAACAATAGTTGTGAAATCATTTAGAGAATATATTGACTCCTTATTTTCAATCTAAAACACCTTATGATTAACCAAGGTAATTTATTCTCATATTATATTAAAATAAACCAAATCAGTTTGTAAGGAAAATATGAATTATCCTACGCAAATCCCTCGGGAGTGTCAATACTAAGAGTGAAGCAAGTCCCGTTGTCATGTACCAGGATACCTTGGGTCAAGCCCAAAACTAATTGTCAGAGTTTTCTGTAACACCCCGATCTTTCACGATACGCTTCTCTTTCAATAATGCAATAGCTTGCATGGTACGCAAGTTCGAGATTCTAACACACCGCGACCAATCAAAATAGCCATTATGAATAGAAATACCCACTTTTTGAAATTATATATATTTTATATTTCAAAATGGACTTCATTTTTGGATTCAGAATATCAAAATTAGCCTATGTTGATTTTTTGGTATTATTCTGAGAACTTCCAATTTTTTTATGAATAGTGTAAATACTTAAAAACAAATATTTTAATCAAAATAATTTATAGTGATAAATTATACTATTGAGTGGTTTTAAAGTATAATTATAATATATTTTTACCATTTTATCCAATGGTGTTCATTAGAATTAATTTCACTTTGAAATTGGACATAAACAATTGTCAATCTTTTGATATATATTGTTTTTTAAAAACACGCTATTTGTTGTGACAACGAGAATTAATTATAGAATTAATTAATGAAACTTATATGTTTGGAATTTTGTGAAATAGACATCATTTTTGAATACGGAATATCAATTATGGATTAGGGTGAAATTTTGGCACTACTCTGAAAAACTTCAATTTTTGATGAATAGTGAAACCACTAAGTGGTAGTTAAAAAACTGATTTTTCATTTAAATGAAACATTACCAATTTTGTGATTTGATTTTCAAAAATCCGACATACATGGTTGTCATTACGAAGTAAAATGTGGTTCAATGGGATTAAAATAATTTTTTGGTGAATAGTAACTTTTAAGTTTAATTAATCGCGATTAAAGGTAATTAGTGAAATTTAAGGTAAAAATGATATTATAAAAATATGAAAATACCTTTACACTTGTCCTAACACTATTGGATGAGTCATGGACGACCAAGACAATCCATGGGTCAACTTGGGGACCCCATGGAGCCACTTTGGTAGGAAAATGACATTACAAACTTTTTATTTAATGTTAAAATAAAAATGTCACAAACATGAGTAGTTTTACTAAAACAATTTTTAAATGGGGTTATAAAAGTCATATGTTTGACTATAAATATTCATTAGAAAGATAAAAAGATTTCCTATATCATGATATTTGTTTTATAATTTTTAAACGTTATATAAATTAAATTATTTATGACACCATGATGATGCAGCGATTACCTCATTAATTAACGATTTAAAGAAAATAAAAAGATAATGTAAAATCCAAGGCTTAAACTTGTCAAAAACCTATTGGACGAGTATATTTCAAACCCTTATCACCTTAACCTCGAAATATATCCTTGTGGGACCTTTAAAATACGAAAATCATTTCATAATAAAGTAACATTTCAATCTTTCCAAGAGTGCCCCTTTTCTCCTCTTATAAAAGGCCCCCACCACTACCACCTTATTCACACCTTCAAGCCATTTTGCTCGGCCGAACTCTGCCCACATACTCTCCCAACTTTGCTCTCTTACTCCTAGAAGCCTCACTTTGGGCCGAAATATTCCGAAGGAAGCCATTGGCTCAAATAAAAAAAAGTTACCCGATTTTAAGGTAATGTCTTCTCTTATGTTATTTTGTTTTATTTTTTTCTCCAACACCCTAAACTCTTTTTATTCCTTTATTTTGTAACAAAACCAGTATCTTCAATATACTAGGATGTTTTTATTAGAAGTATTCGAGCTACACTTACACACACCTACATCTAATGGTTAAAGAACATACTCTTTCTATGGATGACAAATTTCTGCCTCACGAAACGATGATTGTTCAACACTCATATAACACCTTCAAAGGTGGCCATTAAGATGTAAATATATCGATATATGATATATAATATTTTTATATTTTCCTTAATATTCTGTATTTTTCATTTATGGCATACCTTTATGGTTTCCATTATGGGTAAACGCGATATTTTCATTTTAGGAAGTGCGGACTACCGCCCTCTCAAAGTGATTTGAATCGTTAATGACGTATATGGGATGTATAAAGGATGGAGTAAATGGTATTATAAATTATATTATACTGGAATTATATTATACCTTTATATAATTATTACTTCATTCCATTAAATATGAAATATAATGAAAGTAGCGTTCATGCGTACGTACAGCTTACCGTCTCCATGAACGATGCATTTCATTTATTACCTCTAAATGTTATGTAATATTATAAATGAATGTATATAATGGACATATATGATTTATATGATATCTAAATCATGAATATAATTATGGATATAAAAGATATTTTACCACATGAAAAACTTGTAATTTTAAGAAGTTTATTTTTGACTCAAGTACCAAAGATCGACAAAACGACCATTATTAACATAAATAATTACATAATGTTCATAACATGGTAATAAGTGATATAAAATGAATAATAAACTTGATAAAGGTTCTTAAGAAATTATAAATTAACTCTAGTTTATTATTCAGGAGGTTAAAGAACGGCCGCGTCAAGTCGGACACGAGGTAAGGGAACTTCTTAACCCTTTTTCCGTTCTTTGGGTTAATCTCCTTCTTTCAAATTATGTCATGATATTATTATATCATATCTTGTATTTGTAATTACATTATGTTTACTTATAGTGAATACACATAATACATCTATTTTATTTAAAAAATGATCTTTTTAAGGTACTTTGTCTCAATCTCCATTCATTGAGGCATATTTTGTTTTATACACAAATTTCTTTTGTACGGTGTATAAACCCCTTTGATTTTTACGTTTATTCAAAAGGAATATTTTTATACGAAGCGTTTTACTAAACGACAAAAAGGAATGTTTTTCTTGTTGTACGTATGCGATGATAACGATTTCTCCGCCGCCGTGACCATTATTTGAGTTTCTGCTTCCTCTACAATCCATAACTTTTTTTAAATGAAAAATAAATATCATGTTTTAATTTTCTTTTATTTTGGTATTGAAAATGTTTTTGAAAGTGTTTTTATTATATCAATGTGTTGTATTGATATCTTGTGATTGAAATGTGGAAATTTTATGTTTCCTTTATGCATGTTTTGTGTGATATGATTATGTTATGGTTTACGATATGTTTAAACCTATTCATATGAGGAATTCATTGGACTTAATAAGTGACAGGTGGAGCCCGCTATAGCTCCTCGATGCATCGGTAGGTCGCATGAGACAAAATATTTTCTTGGCACGAGGCCTTGACAAAATCTTATTTGTGGTCTTGGCACGAGGCCTTGGCTACGTGGTTTTGATAGTCTGGCATTATGAATTCCATCATTATGAAAGTGGTTCTTGATATTACATGTGATTATTCGACTAGTAGAATATCCATGTGAATAAGTAAATGACATTATTTAATTTTATTTTTCCATATTATGCTGAAGTTCAAGTTTAAAATGGATTTTGTTTTAGTTATACATTTCCTTAAATGTTAATGTTTATTTATGAAAGCTTCCGCAATGTTGTTATCCTTACTGAGCATCTGAGATCACCCCTTTCAATTTTTTAATATTTTCCAAGATGTGAAGAAGTATTTTATGAATGACCTACAGGGATAGTCAAAAGAGGATATGAGTGTGGACTGTGGAGACTTTGTTATTGTAGTTTTTCATTTTATGATATAATGTAGCATTTATGAATGTATCTAGTGTTTCCAAGGCTACTAAACTAATCGGTCTTTCAAGACTTGATCTTTTGTGATCATGCCAATGTTACGTAATAATACACCGACTCTGGGTAACTGGGGTCGGGGCGTTATAGTTGGTATCAGAGGCAGTTTAGTACTAACCTTGGAAGCTAGATTTAGATAAACTCTGATTAGAGCACATGACCCAAAGATAGACTTTGAGTATTAGTATAGAAGAAATTCCAAGAATTTTGGTATTATAGAGATTTTGTGAGTTTTCCAGGAAATACATCCCTGTTTGGATACGAGCAGGTAGAGGCGGATCTGGAACAGATGCACCTAGGGGTAAATCCCGAAAATACCACTTTGAGCTTGACTCGAACGGAAACTGGTGCACGACAACGGGCCTTGCTTCACTCTTGGTTACGACACTCCCGAGGGATATGCTTAGGATAATTCTCATTTTCTTTACAAACCATTATGAAGGGTTTATGAGTATATACTTCCTCAAAGAAAACATTTCTTTTTATGATTATGGATTATATCCATAAATAGTTCAATTTATGTTAAGTGTTTTACAAGTATGGACTTATGTATTTTAATTCATAAACTAATCTAATTTATGCCATTGTTTAGAAATGGCGCCTAGTGGGAGGAATGGAAACTGTATCAATGCACGCACTCCATGTAGGGATTTCCCTCCTGCTCAAGATAATTATTGTGGAGCTGGAGATACAACTGGTGCTGATCAACTTATTACCATACTGGGACAACTCACTCAGGTTATGAATAATAACCTTACTCGTATGGAGCACCCTGATCCGCAACATGGAGGATCAATGTTAGACCGCTTTATGAGGAAACAACTGCCAATATTTAATGGGGGAACAAATCCATTAGTAGCTGAGCAATGAATAAACTCCTTAGAGAAAATATTCCACGTCTTGGGGAGTAGCGAAAGGGAGAAGGTTCTCATGGCAGTTTACCACCTTACTGGAGATACCGATCAATGGTGGTCGCTGATTCAAAACACAAAGGAAGATGAATAAGTATCAAGTATGGAATGAAGAGAGTTCAAAGTGCTTTTCTTAGAAAAATATATTCCACATGACCATCGAGCATATATGGAAAGGCAATTTCTGAGTCTGAGGCAGAAAGAGGATGAGAATGTCGCAAAGTATGAGGCCAACTTTACATGGTGAGAAAGACATGCTACAGATTATATACGTAACCCAAGAAGTAAGATTGATCGTTTCTTTGATGGGTTAAAACCATTTCTCCGTTGAGATTTAGTATCGTAATCTTTCTCAATGTACGAAGATATAGTCTCATGTTCTATCAAGACAGAAAAGGAATTCTCTAAATCTTATGACAATAAAGTAAAGCAAGAGAAGAAGATAATGGTGGAGCAAGAGACAGATAAAGGGAAAAAGGGAAAGAAGGATTTTCCTTTATGCGATAATTGTGGGAAGAAACACCCCGATACTTGCCTAAAAGGAATGAGAGTTTGTTTTAAATGTGGAGAAAAGGGTCACCAGGCTCGTGATTGCAAGGGAAAGAAAGAGGATATCAATTTTGAATGCTACAATTGTAGGGAAATGGGGCATTATGCCAATGAATGTCCTAAACATCAGGGAAAATTACCTTAGAAAAGGCCAAGGGATCAAGGACAATCTTATGTTGTTACTACAGTTGAAGTGGAATAATTAATGTATTGGTGCTTTTGGACTCAAGGATTATATTCTAGTTATAAGAATAATGTGATATATATAAGGATTGTACTGCAGTACTGGTTGTTTCCATTAAGGTTTTAATATGATTAAGGTAATCATATTTTTAGTATGTGACAAAAAGAGAAACCTTAATTTGTTTGGGGAATCTGATGTTACAATTGATTTTGGAATTTAGATACCTTTTAGAGAATGTTTGGACAGAGGTATTTTGGATAAGTATAAAGGTTGGAATGGATTAAGTTGATATTTGGATAGTATTGTTTAAGGTTAAAACATTTCTGAAGATTATTTTTGGAATATTATAATACTATAGTTTTAGGAAAAGGACAACCTGCAGGGTGGGGCATAACCCGTCGCGTTGGACAAAGCTGCAGGAATCGAACCCAAAACCATAGTGTGACATGCCTTTATTACCTACCACTAGCCTACAGGAAGTCCCTGGTTATTACAAAATAATTTTCCTAATCTAAATTGTATGTGTTAATATTTAGAACCTTATACAATTACGATAAACAGAATATTTTTGAGTTCTGTTACCATTTGAAGTGAAAGATGGGTTTGTGGTAAAAATTTATGAAAGTCTACATGACAAGTAAGTATATTTCCTTAAATTCTTAGTAAATATCTTAAATAAATTCCTTAACTTTATGAAAGGTAACTTAAAACAAAAACGTTGCTGGTTAACTTTTCCAACTGGGGATTCAATGATCGTTTAACCAATCACAAGTTTGTGATTTACTTATTGTTAACTTTCTCCTAATCCTGTTTTCTACAACTCTCCATCAGACCTTGCTGGTTTTTTTCTTCCATATCCATATTTTCATAGAATCCTAGTATGGTCTATCTCAGGTGACCTTTGTACCTCTCTTTCATTCTTTTAATGTTATATTTTTATTAACCCTATTTCCGATGGGGGTTTTCCACAAAGGTATTTTCTATTTTCAACCTTTTATTTTCAAAGAAAAATTTCAAATTGCGAGGACGCAATTTATTGAAGGAGGGGAGAATGTAACACCCTGAGCTTTCACGATACACTTCTCTTTCAATAATGCAATAGCTTACATTGTACGCAAGTTTGAGATTCTAACACACCACGACTAATCAAAAAAGCCATTATGAATAGTAATACCCACTTTTTGAAATTATATATATTTTATATTTCAAAATGGACTTCATTTTTGGATTCGGAATATCGAAATTATCCTATGTTGAATTTTGGGTATTTTTCTGAGAACTTCCAATTTTTTATGAATAGTGAAAAATACTTAAAAACAACTTTTTTAATAAAAAATAATTTATAGTGATAAATTATACTATTGAGTGGTTTTAAAGTATAATTATAATATATTTTTACCATTTTATCCAATGGTGTTCATTAGAATTAATTTCACTTTGAAATTGGACATAAACAATTGTCAATCTTTTGATATATATTGTTTCTTAAAAACACGCTATTTGTTGTGACAACGGGAATTAATTATAAAATTAATTAATGAAACTTATATGTTTGGAATTTTTTAAAATATACATCATTTTTGAATTCAGAATATCAATTATATCTTAGGGTGAAATTTTGGCACTATTCTGAAAAACTTCAATTTTTGATGAATAGTGAAACCACTAAGTGGTAGTTAAAAAACTGATTTTTCATTTAAATGAAACATTACCACTTCTGTGATTTGATTTTCAAAAATCTGACATACATGGTTGTCATTATGAATTAAAATGTGGTTCAATGGGATTAAAATAATTTTTTGGTGAATAGTAACTTTTAAGTTTAATTAATCGCGATTAAAGGTAATTAGTGAAATTTAAAGTAAAATTGATATTATAAAAATATGAAAATACCTTTACACTTGTCCTACACCTATTGGATGAGTCATGTACGACCAAGACAATCCATGGGTCAACTTGGGGACCCCATGGAGCCACTTTGGTAGGAAAATGACATTAAAAACTTTTTATTTAATGTTAAAATAAAAATTTCACAAACATGAGTTGTTTTACTAAAAAAATATTTAAAATGGGTTATACAAGTAATATGTTTGACTATAAATATTCATTAGAAATATAAAAATATTTACTACATCATGATATTTTTTTTATAATTTTTAGACATTAAATAAATTAAATTATTTATGACACCATGATGATGCAGCGATTACCTCATTAATTAACGATTTAAAGAAAATGAAAAGATAATGTAAATTCCAAGGCTTACACTTGTCAAAAACCTATTAGATGAGTATAGATATAACCCTTATCACTTTATCCTCGAAATATATCCTTGTCGGACCTTTAGAATCAGAAAAGAATTTCATAATAAAGTAACATTTCAATCCTTCCAAGAGTGCCCCTTCTCTCCTCTTATAAAAGGCCCCCACCACTACCACCTCATTCACACCTTCAAGCCATTTGTCTCAGCCGAACTCCGCCAAAATACTCTCCCAACTTCCCTCTCTTACTCCTAGAAGCCTCACTTTGGGCAGAAGTCTTCCCAAGGAAGCCTTTGGCTCAAATCAAAAAATGTTACCCGTTTTTATGGTAATGTCTTCTCTTATGTTATTTTGTTTTCTTTTGCTTCTCCAACCCCCTAAACTCTTTTTTTACTTTATTTTTCAACAAAAAAAGTATATTAAATATACTATGATGTTGTTATTAAAAGTATTCGAGCTACACTTACACACACATACATCTAATGGTTAAAGAACATACTGTTTCTGTGGATGACGAATTTCTGCCTCACGAAACGATGATTGTTCAAAACTCATATAAAACCTTAAAATGTGTCCATTAAGATGTCAATATATTTATATATGTTATATAATATGATTATATTTTCCTTAGTCTTTTTTATTTTTCATTTATGGCATACCTTTATGGTTTCCATTATGGGTAAATGCGATATTTTCATTTTAGGAAGTGCGGACTACCGCCCCCTCAAAGTGATTTGAATCATTAATTCCATATATGGGATGTATAAAGGATGGAGTAAATGGTATTATACATTATATTATACTGGAATTATATTATACCTTTATATAATTATTACTTCAATCCATTAAATATGAAATATAAATGAAAGTAGCGTTCATGCGTACGTACGGATTACCGTCTCCATGAACGGTGCATTTCATTTATTACCTCTAAATGTTATATAATATTATAAATGAATGTATATACTGGATATATATGATTTATATGATATCTACATCATGAATATAATTATGGATATAATGGATATTTTACCACATGAACAACTTGTAATTTTAAGAAGTTTATTTTTGACTCAAGTACCAAAGATCGACAAAACTACCGTTATTAACATAAATAATTACATAATGTTCATAACATGGTAATAAGTGACATAAAAGGAATAATAAACTTTAAAAAGGTTATTAAGAAATTATAAATTAACTCTAGTTTATTATTCAGGAGGTTAAAGAATGGTCGAGTCAACTCGGACACGAGGTAAGGGAACTTCTTAACCCAATTTCCGTTCTTTTGGTTAATCTCCTGCTTTAAAATTATGTCATGATATTATTATATCCTTTCTTGTATTTGTAATTCCATTATGTGTACTTATAGTGAATACACATAATAGATCTATTTTATTTTAAAAAAATGATCTTTTTAAGGTACTTTGTCTCAATCTCCATTCATTGAGGCATATTTTGTTTATACACAAATTTCTTTTATAGGGTGTATAAACCCCTTTGAGTTTTACTTTTATTCAAAAGGAATATTTTTATACTAAGCGTTTTACTAAACGAAAAAAAGTAATGTTTTTCTTGTTGTACATATGCGGCGATAATGACTTCTCCGCCGCCGTGACCATTATTTGAGTTTCGGCTTCCTCTACAAGCCATAACTTTTTTTAAATGAAAAATAAATATCAAGTTTTAATTTTCATTTATTTTGGTATTGAAAATGGTTTTGAAAGTTTTTTTATTATATCAATGTGTTGTATTGATATCTTTTGATTGAAATGTGGAAATATTATGTTTCCTTTAAGCATGTTTTATGTGATATGATTATGTTATGGTTTACGATATGTTTAAACCTATTCATATGAGGAATGCATTGGACTTAATAAGTGACGGGTGGAGCCCGCTATAGCTCCTCGATGCATCGGGTGGTCTCATGAGACAAACTAGTGTCTTGGCACAAGGCCTTGACAAAATCTTATTTGTGGTCTTGGCACGAGGCCTTGGCTACGTGGTTATGATAGTCTGACATTATGCATTCCATCATTATGAAAGTGGTTATTGATATTGCATGTGATTATTCGACTAGTAGAATATCCATGTGAGTAAGTAAATGGAATTATTTAATTTTATTTTTTCCATATTATGCTGAAGTTCAAGTTTAAAAAAGGCTTTTGTTTTAGTTATAAATTTCCTTAAATGTTAATGTTTATTTATGAAAGCTTCCACAATGTTGTTATCGTTACTGATCATCTGAGCTCACCCCTTTCAATGTTTTAATATTTTCCAGGATGTGAAGAAGTATTTTATGAATGACCTGCAGGGATAGTCAGAAGAGGATATGAGTGTGGACTATGGAGACTTTGTTATTGTTGTTTTTAACTTTATGATGTAATGTAACATTTATGAATGTATCTAGTGTTTCCAAGGCTACTAAACTAATCGGTCTTTCGAGACTTGATCTTTTGTGATCATGCCAATGTCAAGCAATAATGTGCCGACTCTGGGTAACTGGGGTCGGGGCGTTACATCTTCACTCTTAGGTACATCTGTTCCAGACCACCTCTACCTATTTTTATCTAGACTGGGATGTATTTTCTTGAAAATGTCACATAATATTTACACTACCAAAGTTTTTGGATGTTCTTATATACTAATCCTAAAATTATATCTTAGGGAAATGTACTCTAATAAGAGTTTATCTAAATCTAGTTTCCAAGTTTTGTACTAAACTTCCTCTGATACCAACTATAATGCCCCAACCCTAGTTGCACAGAGTCATTGCATTATTACATAACATTATCATGATCACAAGAGATCAAGTCTCAAAAGACCAATTAGTTTAGTAGTTTTTTTAATGCAAGACACATACATAAGTTTTTCAATACATTATGAAATGAAAAAAACAACATTGTGCCCCCTTTTAACACACTCATATCCCTTAGAGTATCCCTACAAGTCACTCATAATATAATTCTTCACATCCTGGGAAAAATAAAACATAGAAAGGGGTGAGCTCAGATGCTCAGTAAAGATAACAATATAAAGGAAACTTTCATCAATAAGCATAAACCTTTAGGGAAATGTATATGACTAAAACACAAGCCTTTTAAACATAAACATCAACATAATATGGAAAATATAAATCAAATAATTTCATTTACTTATTCACATGGATTTTATTCTAGTCGAATAACCACATGTAATATCAATAGCTAATTTCCTAATGATGGAATTCATAATTCCGGACCTCATAACCACATAGTCAAAGCCTCATGCCAAGACTACAAATAAGATTTTGTCAAGGCCTTGTGCCAAGACACTAGTTTTTCAAATGAGACCTACTGATGCATCGAGGAGCTATAGCGGGATCCACCCATCCTTTACTAAGTCCAATTCCTTCCTCATATGAAAAGGTTGAAACATTATCTAAATATTCATATAAAAACTATCATATGAAATTTCAAAATTTTAACAAAAAACCATGAATGGTACGAAAAATAGCACATCCACACTCAAACATAAATCATTAAATACAAGAAGTAAGATTGTATAAATCAACCTAAATCATGAATAATGAATGATATTGACATATATGAAAATAATCAGTAAAACTATTTGAGAGAAATATCCCCTTATTCTTGAAAATATTTTAAAGTCTCACAATTTATCAAGACGCTCTTAAAAATTAGATTTTTAAATAAAAGTGTCCCATACCACTTTGAAACTCTTAAAAGGAATTTAAATTTTAAAACATTCATGTCCATATAAGTAAATCCTTAAAAACTTTTTTAAAACATGGAAAATATTGAAAATGATTTAGAAGAATAAATATTTAAAACATTTAAAAAGAAGTTTTAGTTAGAGTTCCTAACCAAATGAGAGACGCTTGAATACAAATAATTGAGGTAATAAAAACTTTATAATATCATGAGAAAAAATGGATTTATGATATACTATTTCAATGTACAATATATACACCATATAAAAGTGAATTGGTGCATAACAACAAAGAAGTATCAATGGAATGTAAATTGAGATGAAATCCCTTATAAAGATCATATCTTTAGGTTGAGGATAAATCAATGACATAATTATGTGTGAAAAATATAAATAAACTCAATACAATTGGATATTCAGTGTAAATAAATTAGATGACATTCAAACATATTCCTATAAAAACAACACAAATGATTTGATGTTTAACTCAGTGAACGAAAATCGAGTTAAGATTTCTCTTATCTAGTTCATATCGATGACTTAATAATTTATCAATGGAGTGATTATGTGTATCATAAGTATTTCCACACAATGGGGAGTAGAAATTACTACATAAGTATATAAATATTGATTTCATACATAATCTTGGAGTAAATTAATCAATGATGTTTGCTGTAAAGACCCGTAAATTTCAAGGAATTTTTTTTCTTAATTTTCTTTGGAATTTTACAAGAACGCAGCTTCTGACGACACCTGATTCCGAGGCCTGGTGTACCCAGAATCATTTTCCGAAGTTTGGCTCAGGTACGTTCAGTGAACGAACGAGCGAGTTTTTCTAACTTTTGAACCGATGCTTGGAATCGAATTCCGAGGGCACCGATGGAATCACAACGCCAGTATTTTCTTAGAAATTCCTCTTCCGGAGTTGCGTTTTCTCAGTTGTGGTTTTTAATTTTTGGGTTTTAAGTTAATAAATAAAATAATGTTGGGCGACAATTTTATTTTTATTTCACTTAAAGCCGCTTAAAGTCCAATTCAAGCTGTTTAAGCTGAGTTGATGCGGATATGGTGCTATCCAAAAAAATCCTACCCTCTTGGTAGGATATATGTGAGGTGGGGCCCGCACGAGCCCCACCGTTTCTTTTCCCCTATGTAATGCACCCGCAAAAACCCATTTTTATGAAGGTCAACTGACGCCTTTTCTTAAATTCTTAACGCACCATTTAATTGTATGGTTTTATTCATCGAATTAATCCTATGAATTAATGGGTCGTTACTTATATCTTTTTCGTTTGTTGGTATGTTAATAAAATAAGACCAACGCTTTTTCTCCTTAAGTGTTGTTCGTTGAGAGGATTTGACAAACCTCAAGTTCTTCATCCTTCTTCACGAAGAACGCGAAGAACGCAAAGAATGCCGGCCTTCGACGAAGGGCGACGAAGAACGCTGAGCCCTCAGAGATCGACGACACAACGCCAAGTACCACGACACCGACAGTTCTTCTTCCGCGACGTTCTTCCGAGACAATCCAACCCCGCGACAACCTTCGATCGACAACGACAAGGTAGGGGGTTGCGCTTCCTTTAAATCTCTTTGTGGGTTATAACAATATCACAGATTTAATTATTATTAATTAAATCTGTTATTTCTTGATCCTCGGAGATCGTCGACGCGACGCCCTTCCGCGACGACGCGACGCGACGCTCCACTTGTTCCGCGACGGTCAATTCCGCAAAGAACGCGCGTGCGACGACTTGAAGAGGTAGGGGTTTTGTTGGCAATGTTTTTACTCCGTGGATGTTTCCGTTCAAAACAAGGAACCCGGTTTCGTAAGGACAATTTTAGTTTATTAAAATTGTTTTTGATATGTTTTCTATGTTTTGAATATTCCTCCCGACTGTTGTCATCTAACGCGGAGGGTGCAGGCCAAACAAACACGGCCCGACAACCCTCCGCAGTTCTTCGTTGATGTGCGGATTTGGCGGGCGACGATGGAACGTGCCGCAGATGCGATTTGATGTTTCCGCAGTGAATAACGGGACCCGGGAGGAGCTTCGGCGCAGATGGGAAGGAAATCGGACCACCAGAGCAACTCCGGTGGCCCGTGGAAGCCACTGGCGGCCGGAGGCGGCGGCGCCAGCGGACCCGCGGCCGCACGGGTCCGGCGCACACAGGACGTGGCTTTGCCGCGTTCGTTGACCAGGGCGGCCCCCCGCGGGGGCCGCGGTGTTATCACGCGGGGGCAGCCCCCCCCCCCCCCCCCCCGCGTTGCTCGGCCGCGCGGCCGAGCCGAGCCAGGCTGGCCGGCCGGGCCGGGCTGTGCCCTGGTCGGGCCAGACCGGGTCCAGCCGGTTCAGGTCGACCCGGTTCGGCCGGCCCCGGGGGGGGGGGGGGGGTTGGGCCAGGTCGGCCCGGGCCCAAACCCCCCGTTTCCGGACTGTTTCGGCCTTTTGCCCGTAACTTGAGCTACGGGCCTCTGATTGACGCGCCGTCAGCGGAAACACGATCCTTGGATCGATATGGTCGTTTTAGTATATCACACTCAAGGTTTCGGAATACTTTAGGTTCGGCCGGGTTGGTTCGTACACGAAACCAACCGGGCCCTCGGAGCGGAAACGCTCATATCTTGAGCTTCGGACGTCCGATTGACGTGCTGTCGACTTCGTTGAGTTCCTCTAAGTGAGAAAGATCCTTTGGCAAACTCCGCCCGAGGTTTGGACGCAGGTGGAGTATGGTCGGGTGGGTTTTCCTTAAAAACCAACCAGGCCCCTAGGACGAAAAAGCTAATAACTCTTAGACCGGGTGTCCGATTGACGCGCCGTCTTCGACGTTGAGTTCCTATTGACGATACGGAAATTTTGGATACATCAACTCTGGACCTTGTGTCAGTTGATGTATCAGCCTCTCGGCTCGTGGAGCGGACCCTCCCGAACGAGCTTGTTGAGTGCGGGAACCCTAATGCTGGCTGCGACTTCGATGACGGCGACTGTGCAGAGATCCTCGGTGGACTGCGATGGTGAAGAGTGCTGGTCTTGTATCCTATGTGGGTCCCAGCTGTGCTGGTCTTGTATCCTATGTGGGTCCCAGCTTAGATGATTACGTGTTGGTCTTGTATCCTATGTGGGTCCCAGCATAGATGAATCAATGAAGAGTGCTGGTCTTGTATCCTATGTGGGTCCCAACTGTGCTGGTCTTGTATCCTATGTGGGTCCCAGGTTAGATGATTCAGTGCTGGTCTTGTATCCTATGTGGGTCCCAGCATAGATGAATCAATGAAGAGTGTTGGTCTTGTATCCTATGTGGGTCCCAGCTATGCTGGTCTTGTATCCTATGTGAGTCCCAGCTTAGATGATTCAGTGATGGTCTTGTATCCTATGTGGGTCCCAGCATAGATGAATCAATGAAGAGTGCTGATCTTGTATCCTATGTGGGTCCCATCTAGATGATTCAGTGCTGGTCTTGTATCCTATGTGGGTCCCAGCATAGATGAATCGATGAAGACAGCTGGTCTTGTATCCTCAGTGGGTCCCAACTTAGATGATTCAGTATCTATATCTGATCATCCCTTTCACCTTTTCGATGAATTATATTCTGTGTGAGCTTAATCCTGTTACTCTCCTTTGTGGATTATGTTGAACTATCTTGTGTGGATTTACTGTTTACTCTCCTTTGTGGATTGTGTTGAACTATCCTGTGTGGATTTATTGTTTACTCTCCTTTTTGGATTGTGTTGAACTATCCTGTGTGGATTTACTGTTTACTTTCCTATGTGGATTACTTTTTCTCTCCTTCATGGACTGTGTTGTGCTTTTCTGTGTGAGTATACGTTTTTCTTTCCTGTGTGGACTGGGTTGTGCTTGGGCTCGGATGTTGGAGCCGAATGGGAATTGATGACTTAGGTATATGTATGGGCATATACCTAAGCAATGTTGGTTGTTACTTCGTGATTGTATCTTTTCTTGTGGTTTATCCTTTGTGGATTTCGGGAGACCTTCGGGGGCCTCGTGGTCCATACTGAGTAGTTTATACTCACCCCTGCATGGGCTATACCCGCACATCGTTGTGTTGGTTGCAGACGATGGACAGCGCAGCGAAATCATGGTGGAGGCTTGCGGAGCAGGACGGTACCTGGAGGTGGACCACTGGGCGGGACGTACTCGGAGCGGACGGCTGGACCGAGGAGCTGTGGAGGCTATCTGTGCTCACCCTTCAGGTGGGACTTCCAGAGGATGGCTCAACGCTGTGGCATTTAATTTCAGTTGCTGTTTTCCCCTTTCAGTTGTACCTTACAGTTGGGCTTGTATTTCCGGCCCCTTTTACTTTCAGCACAGTTTGTTACAGTTTTTACTTAGTGTTTACTCTTTCCGCTTGCTTACTCTGTGGTGGTTGTTTACTTTACAAAGGAAATGCCTTCCCTGTTTATCGGGATTTTACACCTTGGTGCTAGTCGCCAGCCCCTGGCCTATGGAAGGCGGGCTTGGGGTAGTCACGGCACGGGCCGCGATGACGGGTCGTGACAAATTGGTATTAGAGGAGTTCGGTTCTACCGCAGACTCTGATCTTTATTCTATGTGAAGAAATAGTGTTCTGCGTATTGGGTGTGGTTATCAGTCGAGGGAATCCAGTGTTGGTGCGGCGGCTGACGTATCCGTACACCAGGACCATGACTTCTGATTTCCGACTTAATGCACGAAAACATTGATTGCATGTGTGTTCAAGTTTTCTTTGTGATTACTTGTGTCAGCTCACCAGGTATACAGTTCTGACCGTGGCGCACCTGTTTCTTTTCAGGATGGCCCCACGACGGTAGCCAGCTAGGGTTCCGAGAGTGGAGCGTGATGACAGCCCACCGAGCGGCGAGGCCTCGGTGCAGGGATCCTTGTCAGCAGAGGCACCGACGGTACCTTTTCCCGCCGAGCCGCCGATGCTACCAGCCCCAGCCGCTGACGATGCACGTCGCCTTAGTGCACTGCATGAGTTCCAGCGCCAGCGACCGCCCAGGTTCCACAGGGAGACAGACCCTCAGGCCGCCGAGGACTGGCTGGAGGCAGTTGTATGGGTTTTTAGATTAGTGAGGACACCAGCAGACCTCATGGTGATCCTCGCAGCGAGCCTCCTGCACGCGGCAAAAGGCAGATGGTGGAGCTTGATGCTCCTGGTGCACGACGAGACATCTCTCCTCTGGACGGAATTTGAGAGCATCTTCTGCTCCGAGTTCTTCCCAGCCACCCTCCGTGCGGTGCGCATCCAAGAGCTGCTACAGCTACGGCAGGGCAGCATGACAGTGGCCCAATACTCAGCAAGATTTACTGATCTCTCGCGCTACTCCACAGATATGGTACGAGACCCGTTCTTCCGGGCCCAGACCTTCGAGCAGGGACTGAGGCACGTGATCAGGGCTTCGATGATCTCCCTCAACATTCCGACACAGGCAGAGGTGTTGGAGAGAGCCCTTCTAGTTGAGAGTTTTCTCGCCGAGCAGGCTCCAGTGACAGGACCCTCCGCAGGACGGCCCGTAGCAGGGTCTTCTGCAGCTGGAAATAGACAGGTGACGCAGAGGTCCAAACGGGCCAGACCATCAGATGGGAAGTCTCAGGATGAAGATTCGGTTGTGCGGGGCACTCGAAGGAGAGCCAGCTACATGAGGGGCAAGCACTGCTACGCATGCAGTGGGCGAGGTCACATGGCTCGAGACTTCCCGACTCGTCTTACAGATGAGCAGCAGGTGGTAGATGGACCTCCCAGACAGAGGTTCGGCCACGGTGGTCCACAGGGTGCAGGCGGACGAGGCAGAGGAGCTGGCCGATTAACAGATGGTGGGAGACACTTCGAGGTGTTTCCACCACCACCACCAGGAGGTCCACCCCAACCGCAGGGAGTTGGTGGACATGCGAGAGCTCAACTTCGGGCAGCTAAGGCCTTCGATCATGGAGCTCTGGGAGCAGATGGACAGGAGCGGAACTAGTGGATACGTCCTCTGTACTTCTAGTTCCTTGTTGTTGTTGTGTAGTGACTTTGTATTATGATCTGCAATAGTAAAATACACTTACCTTTGTGATGTTTTAATTCCTGTCCTCTTTTGTGTTGTTACTAAGAGGTTCCAGTTTAGACTGTTGACTTGACCCTCACTTGTGAGACATCTACTGGAGGAGACCCAGTTACCACACACTGATGTCGACAGTGCGACTCAACCCTTGGAGGCGAGAGTAACGGTTGGATCTCTTGGTAGTAGCGTCAAGGCCTTACGACGTCATCTTTGGTATGGATTAGTAACATCCATGTCGGGATTGATTGTATTAGGCAAAGGAAGTGGTTCATCCAGGGGATGAGACCAGATTTCTCTTATCGGAAAAGAAGAAATCTTAGCAGTTCTTGTGGGATCGGAGATGGTCCAGGTCATCCAGGAGCGGATGAGTATAGCTCAGAGCCGACAGAAGTCCTATGCCGATAGGAGGCGGAGGCCACTTGAGTTTGAGGATGGGGACCACATCTTCATGCGGGTCTCACCTCGACGTTGATTACAGAGGTTTGGCCGAAGCGGCGAGTTGTCTCCATGCTTCATCGGACCATTCCAGGTCCTCAACAGGATTGGCAAGGTTGCTTATCGCCTGGATCTACCACCACAGTTGCGCCGGGAGCACGACGTCTTCCACGTATCTCAGCAGAGGAGATACATGCACGACCCGACGCAAATCTTTGACCATGGAGAGCTGGTCTTTGATGATGGGGCGACTTTTGCGGAGGTCCCAGTGGAGATCGAGGATCGACAGGAGCGGGTCCTATGTGGACGATCGATTCCTCTAGTGCGCTTGAGATGGTAGCTCGGGAACCTCCAGGAGAGCACTTGGGGGCGGGAGGCTCAAATGTGTGCTCAGTACCGCCTTTGTATCCCTAAGTTTGTAGTGAAGCTTTACGGGGACGTAAAGCCCTATGGTGGTAGTAATGTAAAGACCCGTAAATTTCAAGGAATTTTTTTTCTTAATTTTCTTTGGAAGTTTACAAGAACGCAGATTCTGACAGCACCTGATTCCGAGGCCCGGTGTGCCCGGAATCATTTTCCGAAGTTTGGCTCGGGTACGTTCAGTGAACGAACGAGCGGGTTTTTCTAACTTTTGAACCGGTTCTCGGAATTGAATTCCGAGGGAACCGATGGAATCGTAGTGCCAATATTTTCTTAGAAACGCCTCTTCTGGAGTTGCATTTTCTCGGTTGTGGTTTTTAATTTTTGGGTTTTAAGTTAAGAAATAAAATAAAGTTGTTCGACAATTTTATTTTTATTTCACTTAAAGCCGCTTAAAGACCACTTCAAGCTATTTAAGATGAGTTGATGCAGATAGGGTGCTACCCAAAAATATCCTACCCTCTTGGTAGGATATTTGTGAGGTGGGGCCCACATGAGCCCCACCGTTTCTTTTCCCCTAAGTAACGCACCCGCGAAAACCCATTTTTATGAAGGTCAACTGACACGTTTTCTTAAATTCTTAACGCACCATTTAATTGGGCGGTTTTATTCGTTGAATTAATTCTATGAATTAATGGGTCGTTACTTATCTCTTTTTCGTTTGTTGGCATGTTAATAAAATAAGACCAACACTTTTTCTCCTTAAGTGTTGTTCGTTGAGAGGATTTGACAAACCTCAAGTTCTTCATCCTTCTTCGCGAAGAACGCGGAGAACGCGAAGAACACGAAGAACACGAAGAACGCGAAGAACGCCGGCCTTCGACGAAGGGCGACGAAGAACGCCGATCCCTCGGAGATCGACGAGCAACGCCAAGTACCGCGACGCCGGCGGTACTTCTTCTGCGATGTTCTTCCGCGACAATCCAACCCCGTGACAACCTTCGATCGACAACGACAAGGTAGGGGGTTGCGCTTCTTTTAAATCTCTTTGTGGGTTATAACAACATCACAGATTTAATTATTATTAATTAAATCTGTTGTTTCTTGATCCTCGGAGATCGTCGACGCGACGCCCTTCCGCGACGACGCGACGCCCTTCCGCGACGCAACCCTCCACTTGTTCCGCGACGGTCAATTCCGCGAAGAACGCGCGTGCGACGACTTGAAGAGGTAGGGGTTTTGTTGGCAATGTTTTTACTCCGTGGATGTTTCCGTTCAAAACAAAGAACCCGGTTTCGTAAGGAAAATTTTAGTTTATTAAAATTGTTTTTGATATGTTTTCTATGTTTTGAATATTCCTCCCGACTGTTGTCATCTAACGCGAAGGGTGCGGGCCAAACAAACACGGCTCGACAACCCTCCGCAGTTCTTGGTTGATGTGTGGATTTGGAGGGCGATGATGGAACGTGCCGCAGATGCGATTTTATGTTTCCGCAGTGAAGAACGGGACCCGGGAGGAGCTTCGGCGGAGATGGGAAGGAAATTGGACCACCGGAGCAACTCCGGTGGCCCGCGGAAGCCACCGGCGGCGCGGGTCACCGACGCCCCGACGCGCCGCCTAACCGGGCCGCCGCGACTGAAGCCGTGGCGGCGGTGGCGCCAGCAGACCCGCGGCCGCGTGGGTCTGGCGCACATAGAACGTGGCTTCGCCGGGTCTGTTGACGAGGGCGGCCCCATACGGGGGCCGCAGCGTTGTCACGCGGGGGCAGCACGCCACCCCGTGTTGCACGGCCGCTCGGCCGAGCCGAGCCGGGCCGGACCGGGTCCAGCCGGGTCGGACCGGGTCGGGTCGACCTGGTTCGGGCCGACCCGGTTCGACCGACCCCGGGGGGGGGGGGGGGGGGGGGGGTTGGGCCGGGTCGGCCCGACCCCAGACCCCCCGTTTCCGGACCTTTTCGGTCTTTTGCCCGTAACTTGAGCTACGGGCCTCCGATAGATGCGCCGTCAGTGGCAACGCGATCCCTGGATCGAGACGGTCGTTTTCATATATCTCACTCAAGGTTTCGGAATACTTTGGGTTTGGCCGGGTTGGTTCGTACAGGAAACCAACAGGGCCCTCTGAGCGGAAACGCTCATATCTTGTTCTTCAGACGTCCGATTGACGTGCCGTCAACTTCGTTGAGTTCCCCTAAGTGAGACATATCCTTTGGCATACTCCGCCCGAGGTTTGGACGCAGGTGGAGTAAGGTCGGGTTGGTTTTTCCTTAAAAACCAACCGGGCCCCTGGGACGAAAAAGCCATTAACTCTCAGACCGGGCGTCCGATTGACGCGCCGTCTGCGACGTTGAGTTCCTGTTGACGATACGGAAATTTTAGATACATCAACTCTGGACCTTGTGTCAGTTGATGTATCAGCCTCTCGGCTCGTGGAGCGGACCCTCCCGAACGAGCTTGCTGTGTGCGGGAACCCTAGTGCTGGCTGCGACTTCGATGACGACGACTGTGCAGAGATCCTCGGTGGACTGCGACGATGAAGAGTGCTGGTCTTGTATCCTATGTGGGTCCCAGCTGTGCTGGTCTTGTATCGTATGTGGGTCCCAGCTTAGATGATTCAGTGCTGGTCTTGTATCCTATGTGGGTCCCAGCATAGATGAATCAATGAAGAGTGCTGGTCTTGTATCCAATGTGGGTCCCAACTGTGCTGGTCTTGTATCCTATGCGGGTCCCAGCTTAGATGATTCAGTGCTGGTCTTGTATCCTATGTGGGTCCCAGCATAGATGAATCAATGAAGAGTGCTGGTCTTGTATCCTATGTGGGTCCCAACTGTGCTGGTCTTGTATCCTATGTGGGTCCCAACTGTGCTGGTCTTGTATCCTATGTGGGTCCCAGCTTAGATGATTCAGTGCTGGTCTTATATCCTATGTGGGTCCCAGCATAGATGAATCAATGAAGAGTGCTGGTCTTGTATCCTATGTGGGTCCCAGCTAGATGATTCAGTGCTAGTCTTGTATCCTATGTGAGTCCCAGCATAAATGAATCGATGAAGACAGCTGGTCTTGTATCCTCAGTGGGTTCCAGCTTAGATGATTCAGTATCTATATCTGATCAACCCTTTCACCTTTTCGACGAAGTATATTCCGTGTGAGCTGAATCCTGTTACTCTCCTTTGTGGATTGTGTTGAACTATCTTGTGTGGATTTACTGTTTACTCTCCTTTTTGGATTGTGTTGAACTATACTGTGTGGATTTACTATTTACTTTCCTATGTGGATTACATTTTCTCTCCTTCGTGGATTGTGTTGTGCTTTTCTGTGTGAGTATACATTTTGCTTTCCTGTGTGGACTGGGTTGTGCTTGGGCTCAGATGTTGGAGCCGAACGGGAATTGATGACTTAGGTATATGTATGGGCATATACCTAAGCAGTGTCGGTTGTTACTTCGTGATTGTATCTTTCCTTGTGGTTTTCCTTTGTGGATTTCGGGAGACCTTCGGGGGTCTCGGGGTCGCTACTGAGTAGCTTATACTCACCCCTGCATGGTCTATGCCTGCACTTCGTTGTGTTGGTTGCAGATGACGGACAACACAGCGGAATCGTGGTGGAGGCTTGCAGAGCAGGACGATACCTGGAGGTGGACCACTGGGCGAGACGTACTCGGAGCGGACGGCTGGACCGAGGAGCTGTGGAGGCTATCTGTGCTCACCCTTCAGGTGGGACTTCCAGAGGATGGATCGACGCTATGGAATTTCATTTCAGTTGCTGTTTTCCCCTTTTAGTTGTACTTTACAGTTGGGCTTGTATTTTCGGCCCCTTTTACTTTCAGCACAGCTTGTTATAGTTTTTACTTAGTGTTTACTCTTTCCGCTTGCTTACTCTGTGGTGGTTGTTTACTTTACAAAGGAAATGCCTTCCCTGTTTATCGGGATTTTATGCCTTGGTTCTAGTCGCCAGCCCCTGGCCTATGGAAGGCGGGCTTGGGGTAGTCACGGCACGGGCCCCGAGGATGGGTCGTGACATTTGCGTAATACCCAATGAGTGAAAATTGAAATTAGAAATTCCATTACTAATTTGGTAACTTACGAAACATACACTCCCTGAAAGAAGGATCATAAAATTAAAGTGTATATAGCTATAAATTAAAGTATATTACACAAATAATACAATCATGTGAAGTACATACACCACACAAAAGGGAATAATGGCAATATAGCATGAATCTCATGCGAATACTAAGTGAGATGAAAACCCCTTTCCACGTTGTAATCAATTGAGTCGTATGAACAAAGTTATAAACCACCAAATTAACCACTAAATACCACGAATATAAAGATAATCATGATAATATAAATATCAAATGTCAGTTCAAAATACACCACATGAAATAAATAAGTGGTGAACAATGGAAATATCACGGAATTAAAAGTGAGATAAGAAACCCCTTACCTCGTGTCCAACTTGACTCGTATGTTTCACGTTCTTCCTGAATAATAAAAACAAGTTAATTTATAATTCCTTAATTTTTTTCAAGTTTATTATTCCTTTTATATCACGTATTACCTTTCTATAACAATTAGTTAATTATTTGAGTTCTTATCAGACATTTTGTTGATGTTATGAACTTTAGTAAAAGTGAACTTGTTATAATTTCAAATTGGTCATGTGGTCAAAATTACATTATCTCCAGGATGATATTCATGATTTAGATATAATATATACCTTATATATCTAGTGTATTTGTATTTATTACATTCCATATCATTTTAAGTTAAGAAATGAATTGCACCGTTCATGGAGACGGTAATCCGTACGTACGCATGAACTCTACTTTCATTTTTATTTTATATTTAAAGGAACGAAAAATTAATAATACACAAGTAAATTATAATTAAATTATAATACATATGTTATGTAATTTAATTAACTCCATCCTTTATACATTCCATGTATGGAATGGACGAGTCATATCAATTTGAGGGGGCAGTAGTCGACACTTCCTCAAATGAAATTATGGTATTTACCCATTATGGAAACCA
Organism: Viscum album; assembly: GCA_963277665.1. Classification (NCBI taxonomy): domain Eukaryota; kingdom Viridiplantae; phylum Streptophyta; class Magnoliopsida; order Santalales; family Viscaceae; genus Viscum; species Viscum album. Next base: position 1,676,779,199 of record OY728160.1, read on the forward strand.
TAAAGGTATGATATAAATAAAAATACATAAGTATAGAGAAAATAAAAATATAATATATATCACATGTAAATACCATGACATATTAACAGCCACCATAAGAGGTGGTAAGAAAATATTGAACAATTATCATTTTGTGAGGCAATAGTTCACCGTCCACAGAAATAATATGCTCTTTACCCATTTGATGGAGGTGTGTGTAAGTGTAGTTAGAATAATTATCACATTCAAAACATAGTATATCTAGGATACTATTGTTTTCATAAAATAAGGGAATAAAAGTTTTTATTGGGTTGGAGAAGTAATGAAATATAAAAGAACTTAAGAAAAGATGTTACCTTTAAATCAGATAAATCCCTTTGGTTTGAACCAAAAGAATTTATTGAAGTGCCTTCTGTATAAGGTAAGGATTCTTGCTTGAAAAGAGTGATATTGAGAGATTTTTTGGGAAGAGGTTGGATGGGCCAGGGGTATTAGGTGGTTTGAGTAATGGGTTAGAGGTGAGGGATTTTTATAAGGGGGAGGATGGGCTATTTAGGAAAGTTTGAAAATATTATTCTATTATATAATGATTTTCAGTTTCTAAAGGTCCAAAACTTATTACATTCTAAGATAAGATGACAATTTTTCGAAATAAAATCACCCAATATGAATTGTATAGGTTTTTTATATATTTTTAATCTTTATTATCTTATTTATATAAATTATCCATTAATGAGGTAAACACTGCATCATTATTGGGACATAAATAAATAAATTTATTTTAGGTTTAAAAATATAAAAAGAACCATGATGTAGTAAATATTTTTATATTTATAATGAATATTAATAGTCAAAGAGATAACTTATATAACCCCATGTAATAATTTATTTACTAAAAGATATATGTTTATGTCCTTTTGGTCATTACTTTAAATTAATTATTATAATGTGTCATTATCACTCTTAAGTGGATCCCTAGGGTCCAAAAATCAACCCAAGTATGACCATGGTCAGAAATATATCATCCAATAGGAATATTACACCTTTTAAGATAATTTAATATTATTATAATATCATTTTTACCTTGAATTACCATATTTACCTTTAACTGCGGTAAATAATAGTCAAATGTTACCATTCACCAATTTTTTTTCATCTTATTGAACCAAATTTTACTTAATAATAACAAACTTTCATGTTGGATTTTTGAAATTGAATTCACATAAGAGGTAAAATTTCATTTAAATGAAAAAGTTAGTTTTTAACTACTACTTAGTGTTTGCACTATTCATAAAAAATTGAGGGTTTTCAGAAAAATACCGAAAATTCAGCCTAATATATATTTGATATTACTAATTAAAAAATTATTTCTATTTTACTAAATTAAAAACAAATATGTTTTGTTAATTAATTTAAAATTAATTCCTATTGTCAAAACAAAATGCTAGTTTTTTATGAAATAATAACTATCAAAAGATTGACACTAGTTTATGTCCAATAACAAAGTGAAATTAATTACAATGACCAAAATTGAATTAAATTATAAAAATATAATCTAATTAAACTTTAAAACAAATTAAAAAGACAATATAACAATATAAATAAATTATTTTAAAAGTTAGTTTTGAATTAAAATACAATATTTTTCACTATTCACAAAAAATGAATTTTATCAGAAAAATACCAAAAATTTACCCAAATTAAATTATGATGTCCCGGTTCTAAATAATAATATTATTTTTTCCAATAAAAAATAAAAACATGTCAAATATTGGATTTAGAAAGGGTTTAACCTTAAAAGGCGTAAAAACTACCTTTTTTTGGAAAACACTTATTTTATATGAAAAATTGAATTTTTCCTTATATTATGTCTAATAAAAACAAAATATGAATGTTAAAATTATATGGGATATAAATAAAATTCAAAATTCTGTTATCACTATTCATAACCACTTTCAAAAATTATAGTTTGATAGGTCGTGGTGCGCTTGAACTCAGTGTTGTGTATATCACATGCTATTGTATTATTTAAAGTGAAGCGTACCATGGATGATTGGGGTGTTACAGATCATTATACTCAACATGACATATTTGTGATTCATACAAAATTCATAAGATAGGTTGTAAATTACCAATAAAACAAGCCGTAAACTATGTGTTCTACTGAGGGTTCGGTATGGATTCAATCCATATATGCACAACCCAAGTTTAAGATTTCTAATTTCATTTCCAAATATATGATAATTCTCATCAATTTTCTTACATTGTAGAAAATCAGCTGGATGACATATTTTTTCATCACATATTCACTCATCAGCATTCCATCTTAAACTTTTTGCATCACATTTATTGGAAAATAAACATTTCAAATGATGAATTATAGGAAGATACAGAAATACCATGGCAGGGATATATGTAAACCCTACACCAGCCAATGATTTTTCTTTCAACTTATATCATGATGTGCCATATTTAGGACACTCTGATAGAAATTCATATTCCTTCCTATATTTCATACAGTAATTCAATCATGCATGTATTTTCTTTTTTCACAACCCCCTCAAGAATAATATTTTTTTGGCATTATAATGTGAATCTGGAAGATCGTTGTCTTTTGGAAGAATGTCTTTCAAAAATTGTAGCAGCTCTATAAAAATTATGTCACTCCACCCATGTTTTTCCTTCAGGTTAATCAATCTCAACACCTCTGAAAAAACATAAATTCCATACAACCATCATAAAATGGTATTTCAAAATGATCATATTGATGTGACATTGTCGGTTCTATCTAAATTTGTTATGCTGCAATATGACGAATCATTTCTTCAATTCCATCAGAGTTACCATCTTGCAAATCATCATCATCAGTAGATCTGACATTCTGTCCAGTTTCACCAAGCCAAATACTTGGGCTGTAACTTGGATTAATTCAATGAAAAATCCTATGATCTTTGATCTCTCTACTTTTCAACTTCTTCATATTAAAACATTTCAGGCATGGAAAGAAAAAATGTTACTTCTTGGAACATTTCAATTATCTAATTCCAAAAAGGCATCAACAGCTTCCTCATGTTCATTACTCATTCAATGTTCCATAATCCAACTTCGAATCATTATTATATATAAGAAATATCCAAATTATACATTTTGTTAAGATCAACCAATTTTATATTTATATGAAAAATATCATAATTTGAAAGTAAAACAATTTTGAAATATAAAAAAATATACATGTGTTTATGAAAAAGATATGCATGAAAATGATTTTCAAAAGAATATATAGTTAGATATAATAGTTTTAAATTCATCATGGATCTTTTCTTCTTATGGTACACAAAGAATACATCCCGGCGTAACTGGATACCAAATTCACCCTTCCGTAAACAAGAAATATGATGCATAAATATTAATAGCTGTATACATATCAGTACTAAAAATTACACTTATCCCAACGATTTGGACCCATTGGGATAGCCCCTGAAACCATTTTGACAGAATATCCCAACAGTTTCACACATCATTATCATGATAGAGGTTTCAATAACCCTATACCAACAGTTCTATATGAACTATTAGTATATACAACTTTATGTTAATATATGCCAATGGTTTCAATGAAACCGTTGGGATATATATATACCAACAGTTCAAGAACTGTTGGAATAAATTATGTCTAGAATATAATATATTCCAACGGTTTCATGAAAATTGTTGATATAGATGTATACTAATGGTTAAAGAACCATTGGAATACACTCTCAGGTATATAATCTATTGAAACAGGGGGTGTTCAGGGGGGTGGGGGCTGTCCAGGGGGTGGGGGGGTGTTTCTAGGGGTTTTTTAAGGGGTGGGGTGGGGGGTGTTTGTGGGGGTGGGGTGACCAGGGGGATGGGGGGGGGGGAGGGGGATTTCCAAGGGGGTGCGGGTGTCCAGGGGATTTTCAAGGGGATGTGGGTTGGTGAGGGGATGTCCAAGGGTGTTGGGGTGTCTAAGGGAGTGGGGGATGGTGTCTATGGGGGTGTTGGGGATGTCCAAGGGGGTCTGGGGTGTCAAGGGTGGTGGTGGCTGGTGTCCAGGGGTTGAGGGGGCTGTCCAACCCCTACCCCCATAAAAAGCCCCCACCCTGGGACACCGCCACCCCATGGATAACCCCCCAATCCCCTGAACACCCCCTCACCCCCGTAAACCCTAACCGCCTATACACCCCACTCCCATGGACAACCCCCAACACCCTAGACAACCCCCCACCCCCAGAAACCCCCAACCCCTAGACACCTCTATCCCTTGGACAACCGCCTCACCCCCTGGACAACCCTACCCCCTTGGACACCCATGGACACCCTACCCCCTTGGACAACCCCCATCCCCTAGAAACCCCCACCCCATAGACTGCCCCCAACCCCATGGCCACCACACCCCTTGGAAATCCCCTACCCCATAGACACTTCAACCCCCCAGACATCCCCCCACCCCTGGACATCCCAACCCCCATGGAAAACCCCAAACCACCTGGAAAACTGCCCCACCACTCGGGCACCCCCACCCCCTTGGACAACCCCTCACCCCCTAGACACCACTCCCACCCCTGGACACCCCTACCCCCTTGGAAATCCCCTCACCCCCTGTACACCACCCCCACACCCTTGGACACCCCCAAGACACCACCATCCCCTTGGATAGTCCCCCACCCCCTAGAAAACCCCCACACCCCTAGACACCCTCACTCCCTAGACACCCCACCCCCTGGACACCCCCGACTCCCTTGGATAGACCCCTCACCCTGGACACCACCCCCACCCCTTGAACACCCCTACTTAATTGGATAACCTCCTCACCCCTAGACACCACCCCCATCCCCTGGACACCCTACCCACTTGGACAACCCTGTCACCATCTTGACACCAACCCCACCCACTTGGACACCCCTAGAAACCCCTACCCCTTGGAAACTCCCCACCCCTGGAAACCCCAACCCCTCTGGACACCCCCACCCCCACACATGAATGTACACATACACACACATGACATAACACTAAAAAATTGTAAACTTCCATGATATCACTTCCATGATTTATTTTACTAGAAAAGAATTTAGCATGGTATAAAAGAACACTATGATAGTTACCATTATTGAAATAACAATAATGGAAAAAAGTATATCAAAACATATGATTTGGGCATCGTGAAAAATAAAAAATGAAACCGAGGGGTGTGAGGCGTACTTTAGTGTTGTGAGTCATCCTGACAGATCTGGTGATAATAAAGATTATGAATGATTTTGAAAAAAAATGGTTGGAGGGCTTGAATTCGAATAATCATTTTTATGTTTTCCGTGGGAGAGAGGCGTGTCACATGTCACTTGATCGAAGAAAAAAAATGATCGAATATGGAGAACGATTAATCATTTAAAAGATTTATCACATCAGTTATTCAATAACTAACATGATAAACAATTTTTTATATTTATAAAGTTAGTTATTTATTTAGCGATGTAGAAATTCTATTATCTCATTAGTTATTTTATAATCAATGTGATAAATTGCAGAGATTTGATTAATCATGTCAATTATAAAATAACCGACATGATAAAGCGCCCAAATTTGATCTCTCATGTTAGTTATAAAATAACCGACGTGATAAATCTAATCACGATGATTTATCATGTTGGTTATTTTATAAATGATGAAAAAAATCGATTCTCGCGATTTATCATGTTGGTTATAAAATAACCAACATGATAAAATAATTTTTCTAGATTTTCATGTCAGTTATATAGAACCAGTGTGAAGAACGCCGACATGTGACACATTTTTTTGAACTAGTGCAGTGTTCCAATATCCATATTTCACCATACCATTATGTTTTATTGTGTGGTCCACTAATAATTTAGCTATTTAGATTATCTCATTTTTATTCGTATTTTATCCCAACTTATAGAACGTCTCATCTATGTTTTACCCAAATCTCATGCATGATAGAATCACCTAATCCTTCTAGGGACACTTATATTCTACTTTCCTTACACATGATAATCCATGCAAACCCAAATTTGGAAACAGATTACTATTTAGAAGATTGTGGTCTTGAAATAATTTTTATTATAAAAGAATCTAATAAAAAATATTTTATGGAGCTTCCAATATGTCACAATCACATCTCTTGAATTTATTTTATGTATCTATGATTTGAATGATTTTATTTTTATATTTGAAACTTTTGACCAAATTAACATGTTATAACATTTTAATGGATAGATCATTATAAAAATCATGATTTATGTAACTTAAAAAACAAATAAAATACATTTATATTTTTATATATCTAAAAACATTACATAGATAAATTACAAAGTGTGCTTGTCTTTTAAAGATTTATAACCATATAATACCAAAATCCCTAAATGAGCATGTGTAGTGAGACACGTAACCAACATCCACTTTCCTCAATAGAGCTTCATCCCATAGTCCATTGAGAATTACTATATGAATTCTCCCCATATATAGTTACAAACATAATATGGAACTTAATTATAATACAATTCTAACACCTAATATGTATAGATTATAACTAACATATACTATCAAGTGCATAACCCGAAATAAAATCATAGTATTGGTTTCATCTAACTAAATATTATATCATAAATTGAGTGTAACTAATTATACTCATTGTATGGTTTTCCTTAAAGAAATATCATTTTAATATGATCCCCAACCATTTTTAATAACGATGGAATAAAAATCATAATATTATGATACATTGTTTTATAAATGAAATTTCCATGTCCATCTCTCTCAAACCATGATATAATTTTATATTTTTAACAAACTATGAATTACTTTCATGTAATAATATTTATTTTAGGAAAATATTCATGAAACATGGTCATTTTTCCTAAATCATGTCATGTTTTAGGGGAAACATCTGTTTTCCTGATTATTCATCTATTTTAACATTAATCCAAATTATATAGAATATGATCTTCTATAATTGTTGGGTTTTTGTGGAAAAAACCCATACCCAAACATGGTTTAAATGAAATAAGACCCAATTTCGAAAAAGATTCATCAATTTATTTTTTAAATTATAAAAAACATAAATGAAGAAATTTCCTCTTTCTTTTTTAAATCCTTGTTTCATTCTTCACAAAATTATGATAAAGAACACTAACATGAAAAAATATATTTCCCCAATGTTTAACACACGGTTTTCAAGAATCTCTTAATTCAAAGGAAGAATATCTCTCTTACTCATGTTATCCTATAATCATATTGTGGCTCCCTCCAGGTCACAAGCATGCCTTAGTTTGATATTGGTTTACCCTTCGAGTTGTTATAGAGGTTTCTGGGAAATAGTGGTTGAATGTATGGATCTTTAGAGAAGATAAGACATGTGCAGATTTGGGGTATAAAATTAGTATTAAAAAAGTGAAAAATATGTAGTATGGATCTGTGAGTTTCTTATAGTGTTTTTCAAGATGTGATAATGGTTAGTAAAATCATGCAGCTCACCATAGAGACTGTTCAACTGTCTAGGTGTTTTTACAATGGTGTCACAAGGTTTGAACATTGGTTTTCCCAAAACATGTGGCATATCTCTAGGAAACCGTTCACTATAATTTTAAAATTATAGAGGCCACATATGGTTTACATAGGTTTTGTGTAACCATGTGACCTAACCGTTAACCCCAATCCGAACCTCTAAAAAGATGTAATTTACCACTTTCATCTTGATTTTTAATGTATAATCACCCAATAATCCCCATTAAACATGAAATAAAACATACCCACTTCTCTAGAGGCTTATCCCATTGAATTCTTGATGGAATTTTGTTGTTCTTGATGGATCTCTTCAAGGAATATCCCATTTTCTCTGGTTTTATAACTTCTTCTTAGATCCTCATTAGATATTTTCCCCTTCTATCTTATTGAAACCCAATTGGGTTGTGGATGCCATATCTAAGGGTTTTTATTATTGATTATTGTTGTTTCTTATGGATCCAGGCTTGTGAGGACCTGATATACTCATGTTTATTCTCTATTTTTGAAGGCGATGAGTTTATATTCGTTCTTGAGGTAGGTGTATCTATACAATGGTTTTAATTCAAGAATTATATAATGTCATACTAAATTAAAGGTTTTATTATGAAATTGATTAATTTTTTAACAATTTTTTTTAATCAGGTGATTCGTGTTTTAATGGTGTTTTTCATTGAAAATAGTTTTTTCATATTATGTTTTTTATGATATGACATAACGGTTGATTTGATCCAAAAATGGAGTTTCAAGAATGGAAGAATAAATGGTTCTATGAAAATATTATATAAATTGTGAGCATGGATTTCAAATATTTTTTTGAAAAATTATCACATTGTGAACCATGGTTACAACAAGAAATGGAATTTTCACTCTTAGAGTGTGTTATAAATCTCAAGATATGATGTCGAAAAACTGTGAAAAGACTTGATATTTATTAGAATCATGTGTTGTTTAACTTAATGTTTTTTTAGATACCAAAGTATTTATTCCCATAGGATAGTGCCCAAATTTTAGGGGTTTTCATATATTCTTGTTTTTACACATAATGGTGTATTTCAAGGGTTATTTCTCACTTGTTTATCTTATGGTGTATCCATGAATGGTTTGATTATACATACTTGATATCTCACCTGTACTTATCATATTACTTTTCTATGTTAATATTAAAGGATTTTATGAAATCCAAATGAAGTTTTATTAAATTTTTTATCTTATGAAAATGATTTATAATGTTTATTTTTTAAAAACTAGATCTAAAATTTTCATGATATTTGACATTTTACAGATTCTATGGTGAAATAATATAGAGATTTGTGATCAAACCCAACATTTTTCCTTGGAAAATCTATATATTTGGTTTTTTAGGGAATTTGTAAAGGGTTTGTGCTCTTATAGTTTTCTTCTTCTATTGAGTTTCATCACCTTCTTAGTGAGATATATTTGTGGTGACGGTTTGTCACATAGAGTTTTGGATTAATGGTCATCTTGTTTTACTTTTCTTTTTATACCCATTGAGATTTAAGCTATTTGTCTCAAGGAAATGTAAATTTTTTCTTCCTCATAATCTATTTTTACTCCAATTATACATTATACTTGTATTGTTTTTTACACCTCAGCTTATGGCGTGCCTTCTTGGATGACTTTCTTAGTTTTCCATAGTTGGGGGATTACAAAATAGTATCAAAGGGGATTAACTAACCAGAAGTGTTATGAAAATACCTTGATTTGGTTCAAGGTATTTGGTAGAAAATATTTAGACCACACAATTCATGTATTATGTGTGATAGGGTGCATACAAAGCTTATTTCTATGTCTTAACTCGTGTAACCCTGAGTGGTCATGTGTTTTATATGAGATTCAGACATGGTCTTAGAGTGTATTTGATTTAACTATATTTGGATTAAATTTAAATGAGCCTATTCCTCTTTAAGGATATATAGTTCATTCATATAATACATGATATCATTAAATTATTGTTGTTTAAAGGAACTAATATGGATTCTAGAAGTTGGTATTAAGATTTGGGAAGTTTTTCATAAGTTTATTGTTTGTTTTATTGTGTTTATTAGACAATACCTCATAGAATATATCATTATAATTTGGGCAAGGAATCTTTGAAACAAGCTCCATACAAAATATTCTAGTTTACCAAACGTTAGTGGAATCCATAATTCTCACTATTCAGACACTAGGTCAAGAAGGGAGTAGACACTGGAGAGGAAAAATGGATCTTTTATTTTAATTAACTAAGAATAGTACACCCATATTTCATGGTGACAAAGGAAAAGATTAATATTAAGAGTGTCTTAATAGGATTGAAATGATATTCAATTACCTGAACACTCCTAAGGACACTAAGGTGGGTTTTTCCCATACTTGTGTGAGGGAGCAAGAAGAAGACAAAGGGACTCCATCATGAATGTTATGTTTCATGAGGACCTTGCATGTAATTATTTCAATATGGATTTAAAATAGTATTTTTACTAAAATTGTTTTATGTGGTGAATACATAAGACTTTCTACCATTAAATAGTGGTTAGCATATAGTTTTTGAGTATTCCATTAGTTATTGAGTTTGTGCACTTATAGACGATCTTGTTACCAATGAATAAATTATATATAGATGGTTTGAGATAGGACTGAAAGATGTTATTTATTCAATTTTTATTCTCTTGTGTATTCCAGCATTTATAGAGGTGCATAATAAAGTGTATATTTAATATGAAGTCATAGTTAGAAAAGATGTTTATGAGGAGCTTCAGTTGGTACAGTTTTTAGACAGGGTATCCTCTAGATAAAAAAGGAATCCAAAATAATTCCAAATGACATTAGGAATAGTTTTAGGGGATTCATATAGAAAATAAAAAGTGGTTTTCTATCATTGTGGGAGGCCTAGTTATACCATGTCTAACTATATGAAATTTCCCTGAACATTTCATCATTTTGGAGAACCTAGACATCTCTGGAGTTTTTATGGTGGGATATAGGAATTAATTACAGATAGATCTTATATCACCAGGGGTTCCCAGGTTCATTTATATTTTTCCAAGAGTGGTGAGTCATATCTACATGCCCTGAGGGTCAGTCATATTGCTAAGAAATATCAAGGAGGAGTTGATACTGGATGTATTTATAAAGTGGAGTATGTGCTAGAGGAATATAATTTAAGGTTGATTTTTGTTAGAGGTATGTTGTTTTTCTATTTCTCTATAGTGATAGATTTTTTTATACAATTGGAAATTATTGTTTTATAAACTCTAAGTTAATTAATTATTAGGGATTTAATTGAAAGCATATGGTGTTCTTGTTAGATCTTTCCACACCTTTATTAAAGAGGTCTAAACAATGTTACAAATGTCAAACATATTGGGTGACAATAGAACACTTTTAAGTGGTGTAATATTTCTTGGTTATTGATATTTATATCTTTTCTTGATTATTGGAATGGATTTAATGATGAATATTAAAGTGAGATTGAATATCATCATCATCAGGTTTAGTTTAATTCCCCTGATATAGTTTTTCATGTATTTTAGGGGGAGTGGGATTTTAGATCCAGGAGATCAAGAACTATTGTTTCTTATGTTGGAGTAACCACATGATTGAAATAATAGATTTTATTTGATGTTTTTGACTCTATATTAAGTAGTTCATTTAGTTATATGGTTAGTGAATATCACATTGGATTTCCTAATGATTTTTCTTAGGTTACCACCATAGAGAGTGGCCGATTTTACTGTTCTATTACTCCCTGATATGACAGCCATTTCTCTACCATATTATCTTATAAAACCTGCTATGTTATTGAAACATAATTTATAGCTTTGTGATAATGAGAATAAGGGAATTAATCATCATAGAATTCCACATTGGGCTTCACATGTCCTCTTTTCTAAGAAGGAAAATGTTTGTCTCAAAATTTTCTCTCTCTATTAAAATCTAAGTGATCATTAAGAACAAGTATATCCTACCAATAATTGAGGATATTTTTGATCAAAACAGAGAGGATAATTTGTTTTTAATGATTTACCTGAGATTAGGGTACCACCAATTAAGAGTCTTAGAATAGGATATACATAAGACAACATTTAAGAGTGATTATGGTCACTTTTAGTTTTTAATTATTTTATAACTAATTAACTTATTATATTCATGGAATTGATGAGATTAATATTTCATTGATTATTATACAATTTTTTAAGCGTCTTCCTGGATGTTATATTGGTTTACTTTAGGTCAGAGGAGGTGAATCTAGATCATTTGTATATCTGCCTCAACATATTGAAAGAATATCTCTTGTATGATATGATTTACAAGTGTTAATTTTTGATAAATGAAATGATGGTTCTAGAGAATTTTAAACATGAGAGAGGCATCTTAGTATAACCTAAAATTATTAAATTTGTAATGTATTGGGAAAATCCCACAAATTAGTTTGATATTCAGTGCTTCTTGGTGTTGGTTGGTTATTAAAGTTGATTTTTATGGACATCTCCATCCTTGCATATCCGATGAACGATTTCACTCATAAGGGAGTTAATTTTTAATGGAATAATAATTCTTGGGAAATATTGATGAATTGAAGGTGTGGATGAATTCAAATCCGGTTCTGATACTTTGTATATTGGGTTTGGGTTATAATGTTTCATGTGATTCTTTTGGTATAGGGTTTGGGTGCATCATGATGAAGGCTAGGAAGGTAGTGGAATGTAGATCTCACCAATTGTTCCCTCCTGAGAGGATAAACACATGATATTGAGTTTGAATTGGTTATAAATACACTCAAAGCATGGTGTCACTATCACTTTGGGGAGTATGTTATGCTATATTGTGTTCAATAGATTTGGGGTTCAGTTTTCACTCTGAGGGATCAAAACTAGTAATGAATATTTGGGGTTGGAAATCTTTAGAACTTTTATTTTGATATTTATTATACTTATAGAAATTTTATTTTGTTCATTGATGTGTTGATAATGAAATCTATGAATCAATACTCAAATGAATTAGAAGAGAAATGGTCTCTAACGATCTTTTTCATAGATATAATCATAGGAGTGGAAGAGGCTGATAACTTGGTGTTTTTAGACTTATTAAATGCTAAATCATCATTTGATGTGTGAGTTTATTTTAATAAGATGTTAAAAACTATTTTTTTAATGAATCCCTAAATTATTAGAAGACCTCGAGTGAGTATTATCTCCCTCATGTTGGTGCTTTGTTTTTAAGAATTAGGTTGGTTGTTCATATATATATAAGGAAAACATTGATGGATTTTGGAAACTGGTCTTGTTGGTCTAAAAAAACCTAGGAATTCCAAGATGTATCATGATCCGAGATGTCAGTATTGGTAGGAAGGGTTGAAGTAGTTAATTGTATATTTCATGTCATGGCTCCTTACTTATCATAGGATTAAGGTGGAACACCATTGAACTATTGGTTTATTGTAACCACTTCCCATTCCATTATTGAAGTGGGATGAGATTTCAAAAGAATTCATCTATGGTTTACCATGAAATCATTGTAGGGAGTATATGATTTTAGGGATCATTGATCTACTTACAAAATCGACTCATTTATTCCATGTCATTGAGATGGTGGAGGTGGAGTAGCTCAAGAACTAGTATGTTTGAGTGTTTATGAGAATTCATGGGGTTCCCTCAATAATTATTTCTAATAGGGACCCGCAGTTTTCATCTATGTAATGGAATGGTTTGAAAGATGCGATGGCTTACCATTTGAAATAAAGAAAAAATTATCATCCATATATGGATAGAAAGAAAGAGAGATCCATTAAATTCATGAGGATATGCTTTGAGAATGTGTGATTTGTTTTTCTAATTCCTTGGAAAATGATATTCCTCTAGATTAATTTTCCAGTAATAATTGTTATTTGGATTTGATTAATATGGAACCCTTTTAGGCATTAAATGGGTGGATTTTAAGATCTCCCTTATAATGGGAAATGTTTGGAGGGTGGTCTTGGTTGGACCTATCCTTGTTTAGGAGACAACTAAAAAGGTATAGTTGATCCCTAATATTTTGGTCCTGAAAGAGAATCTTCATAAATCCTTGAGGTCCTTAATTATTGGAAACTAGAGTTTGAGGTAGTTGAGTGAGTCTTTCTTGGAGTTTAACCTCACTTGTGACACCATCAGTTGGGTAAGAATGGTATATTGGCACCGATGTTTTTTTTAGCCCATTTGAGATCATAGAATGAATTGGAACGGTGGTGTATCAGTTATACTTGCTATCTCAAATGATGGTAATTCATGATGTGTGTTAGGTTTCCTAGTTGAGGAAGTATTAGCCAGACCCTTATTATGTGATTTAATGGGAAGATGTTGATCTTGAGCCCAACACCATTGTGGTAGAGAAACTAGTTCAGATTATGGATCACCAAGGTAGTGTACATTAAGGTAAATAAATTAACCTATTTTCTATACTATGGTAATGAAGAAGGGATAACCATGATTTATAGATGTTAGAATAAATGATGAAGAAATACTAAACTTATATTTTTTTGGATAATATAATCTTGATCACTTTATATGGATAATGATATTTCATGGTGGGGAGAACTTTGGTGCTCTTCAGGTTACTGGTATTCCATAGTCTGAGCTTGGTTTATCCTTATATTATTTGTATAGGTTTCTAGGAAGGAGATATTTAAAACATGGTTTTATGGACATGATAGAATAGGTTTAATTTAATTACTAATTTTTCTACAAACGTATTGTATGGATCTGTGAGGTTACTATGGTGTTTTTCATAGTTTGATCAATATTAGCCAAACCATGTGGATTTTCATGAAGAACTTTTCTTTTTATGGGTGGTAACATATGGGTGTCACATGGTATTAGAATGGTTTTTTAAAATATTAAAGCACATCTATAGGTAAAAACTTTCCCTATTTTCCATTGGATAGAGACCACACATGGCCGGTATAAAATTTTTCTAATAGTGTGGCCTAATCATGCGCCCCAATCTTAACCTCTAATATGTTGGAATTAACTTCTATTCCTTGGATATTTTTTAAGTCTAGTCATCCCCTAAAACTCATTTGGATAAACAAAAATATTCCTCATCAATCTAGTGTCTCATCCCTAAGGATTCTTGAGGGAATTATTTCTTTATTGGTAGATCACTTCTTGGTATTCCCCATTTTATCCATTTTATCTGTTCTTCCTATATCATCACTATATGTGTTCTCCTCTTATCTTGTTTAAACCCAATTGGGATTAGTATTTTATATATAATGGGCATGATAGAGGTTTGATGTTTTTTATTATGGATTTAGGATCACGATGACTCGATCTACTCATTACCAATCTATATTTTTGAAGGTGGAAAGATTTCCTCTGTTCTTGAGTTAAGTGTCTCGACATAATGTTTCTAAATCCTGAATTAACTTATGTTCCTAAAAATTTCTTTTATTTTTCTTAGGAAATTTATTTTTTTTTTAAAAAGTTGGTTGTCTTCATGTGATTCATGTTTTTAAATGGTTATTTCTTTTAAAAATAGTTTTTTTGGATGCAACGTATTCAAGGAAATGACTTAAATGTGGAATTGATTTGAAAATGGGTTTTCAAGCATGGAAGTAGAAATACCACATTGTGAAAAAGTTTTTTAAATTTCAATCATGGTTGTTGGGTTTAATTTTTTTTATCACATTGGGATCCTTGGGTGCATCTGGAAATGGAATTTCTACTCAAAAAGTGTGTTATACCACTAGAGGTTTGATATAAATATACTATGATAGGGCCTAATTTTATTTAGAATCACATGATGTCTATATTAGTGTTTTATTAATATGTACAATATCTTTTTTCCCTAGCCTAGAGCCCAAATCTTTTACTTTTTCATTTATGATTGGTTTTACGCATGATGGTATATCTCCTTGTTTAAAGTTCACTTGTTTATCTTACTGTGTATTGATGGATGTTTTTTATTATTCGTACATGATTTTTCACCGATACTTGTCATATTCCTTGTCTGTGTGAATATGAAATGATTTTTTTAAAACCAACAGATTATTTTATTTTTTTATCTCCTGAAAAGGCATTATAAACTAGGATTGTTTAAAATCTTGAAATAATGTTTTCATGATATTGGGATTTGTGTAGATTTTATGGTGAAATCCTATTGGGATTTACGTTCACACCATGATTTATTACATTGGGAGTTTTTATATGTTATTTTATAGGACACATGTAAAGGGAGTAGTGTCATGTAGTTACTGAATTTTGTTGATTTTCATCATCTTCATAGTGAGTAAGATTAGGGGTGATTGTAGGTCACATAGATTTTTGGATTATCATTTTTTATTATTTTAGATTCATTTTTATCCCCTTTGCGACTAAGGATATTTGTATCATAGAAATGTACTCTTTTTCCCAATTTATATTACAATTTTTCATTAGTTATACAAGATAATTTTTTCCCTCACTAAGTGAGAATTCCTTCTTGGGTGAATTATCTAGATGACCCTATCTGGTTCATTAGAATTTAGAGTTAAAGAAAATCACCATTATTCAAAAAATATTGATAAAGATAACTAAGAGACAAAAGATCCTACCTTATACGGTAATACATTGTTTTTTTGAATATATTAATTCTAGGGAAGTATTTCTATCATAATCATTTTCACTTATAACCAAAATGTTAAAGAATAATGAAAAAAGACTTTACATTAGGAGTTTTCATAGAACTATGAAATATATCCCACATAACCATTAAATAAGGATTGAAATAATTTATTTATTATCTAAGGAAGCACCTTGGAATCCCAAATATATCAAATTTAATTGTTCATAATTGAATCCTTTCCAAAATATTTTAAAATTTTACAATTCTTTATAATAGGGGGTTCAATTTTTCCACAAACATTTTAAAATTTTAAATTTTTTTTAAATACTAAATCTACTTAACCATCATGGAATGATTTTTCCAAAAATCATGATAGATTATAGTCGATGAAATAAGAAATCAATAAGAATTATAAAATAACACATGTATCTCCATAAACAGAACCATGACATGGTGACTTTCACTATGATGTGGTTTTATCTGGTATACACCATGATGTGATAAATTCATCCAAAATATGGTGTAACATTATTTTATATGTATATCTATTATATTAAGATGTTACATGTTTAAAAGTTTAAAAAAATGAAAAAAACGTAATGGATTTTTAGGTAATTTTTTTCAGAATGCTATAAATATTGAAACATATATTTGATTTTTTTAGTATTCGCAATTAATTTCAATATATATATATATTGTTATAAAAAAGTATCTCCAATTTATCATTCATTTATTTGGGATAGGTATTTTTTTGGAATGAAATTATAATTAACATGTTTATGTATGACTTTATGTTAGTCCTAATCGATGGTCATCAAAGAGATGTATGGGCTATGAAGACCAGTAAATATCAACATTATTTGCAACTAGTTTTAAGATATATAATTTCTATCATGATTTAAAAATGAGTTCTTTTTAATATTTGACATACTAAACATACTATATGAAATTTTATACATAATCTTTTCAATATACTAGGGTTTCATTCATCATTGTTATCTCCATTATCCGATGATAACATGTAATCTCACATTTTAACCTTTTCACATAAAAACCTTATTAACACTATTTTCAAAAATAATCTAATTAAGGGGTGTTTGAATATTTTATTGATAATTTCATAGGATATTATTAATCAAGATTTTATTTTTTTTCTCATGTATGAGATCTCTGATATTTAGTCCCTCAATTGAGAAATTTTGAGGAAGTTTATGACTACACCCAGATAAATGTCATGGAATGTACTTCATTATTTATGTGATTCACATATAATTTAATCATCTTTTAGGTAACTGACACAGGATATGTTCACTCATCATAATTTATCATTACTCAGAGAATTAATAAGGTACTATTAAGCCTATATATGATTGAAATATTCAGTTTCCCATGGAAAATAGATTCCCTATATAATGTGATTGTATGATTATAAAATATGTAAGTGATACATTTTATAGACACATATTTTAAGATATATATTTTAGATAAATATTTTTCTATTTCTTTTTATATATTGAATATTATTTCTATAATATCCTAACTTATATCATTAATCAACCTAAACTAGAACTCCATATACCATAAGTGTGTTCCATGGTTTCCAGTGGTTGGTAGTTAGTGTTTAGTGTGTGGGTTAATAATTAAGGAATGTTTTTTTTTATTTTGGGGAAATATGGGTCAATTCCCAATTTTGTAAAATATATAACATGACACATATGTATATCAAAAATATAAAAAATATAAAACCTATTTTCTAGTGGGATACTTATAAACTTGTACAATGATATAAAAATAAAATTTTTGTTCATATTATGAAGAAACTAAAAAAATAGTTCATAAATAGAAATTATTAAATAGGAAGTGTGTAAAATTATAAAACTAAAAAAATTTAGTAATATAAAACTTGAATCCTACCAATAAATATTCCACCCCTGATATATGTCTCATTGGAGTCTAACTACATTCCACCAACACTTACTTGACCACATAATATTGAATCAACAATCCAATTACATAAGAATACCTGAAATTCAAAATGTGACACTTTGTGTCCACCAAGGTGAAAATTCAGGGTGTAAATAAGAAAACTTAGGAGGGATAACCAAAATTCCTCGACTCTCAAAAGTGATTAATCATTTTAATACTTGTGAAATTGTCTATGGAATTTACTTATCTACTACTTGAATAGTTGAATGAAATAACAATCATCACACTATATGGATCACTCAAGGTATAAAACATTTAATATCAATAGATAACTCATATTGCACTAGAAATATCTATATACAATTAAGAAAATTCTTAGAATCCATGATGGTGACATTTTTGAATAACTATTCATATACCAAATCCATATATAGATTAGAGATAAGTGGAAATTAATCATGTTAAATAGGGACACCCATATAGGATAAAGATAAAAATTAATTATATGTCATTGACATACCTATATAAGGGAAATAGAAAAATTAATTGTGTGTAATAAATAAATCCCTAGGCACCCCTGATATAAATCCATAATCACTACCATCAATGGTTAGAGGAACCTGTAAGAAGTTCATAACAATCTATATATTCTTTTAAAATACATAGATCACTAATCATATATATATAACTACTTTAACTATCATATTATATTACAAAATTCCACACCAAAAATTATATAAAAAAATAATCTAAAAAATGTATAACTAGTTGAAAAGTGAACAAAAAATCATTACTAGTAACATAGGAAAGACCAAATAAATCCAAATTAATGTGTTTCTAAAATTAGATTCAATGAAACAATTATTTATATAAAAAATACCATTATATGTTTATCCTTACTATAACCCACACCACTGATAACCACTACTCTATAATAATTTTTAAAATAGGAGTGGAAACCTACTATTATTCACCCAACTAAGGTAAACAATGATTCCAAGAGAAACATATACAACTTAGGAAACACATTCCATTACTAAGGATTTTATCCTTAATTTCCCTTTAACCACCATGTCACAAGGTCTCTATAATATCTAGGAAACTATCCAAAAAAACTATTAATACAGTCACATGAGTATATTCCACATCAAAGACCACAAGGGAGTCAATATGATAAATCATGAAGCTCAAAAATGACTAAAAGAAGAAAAATATAAAGGATTTCTCAAATAATATAATCCCTCAACTATGGTAGACCATGTGTAATGATAGAAAAGTCCAAAGATATTTATTATAAATTATAAATACAATAAATATAAAGATGAATGGATAATAACAAATCCAAATAGTTTACTATAGAAAATCAATAGATATAACATGTTATAAGAGAATTCCAATATAATGATAAAAATATTTCCAAATAATATACCGAATAGTAATTAAGAAACCTCAAACACAACCTTAAGAAATAATAAGAAAGAATAACTATAAGGAAAATAGTTTCAACAAAAAACATTTAAATATTTTCTTTATGACATCCAAGGAATGGAAAACTACACAAGGGTGAGGAAGATAAATAATAAATGAAAAAGAACCAACTAAAAATATAAACCTCACATAAAGATAATAATTATCAATGTGGGATATCCCAAATAACTAGTAGGATAAGTTTAGGACCAATTACATCTTCCAATCTTATTTCCCCAAATAACAACATTATAAAAAATATCAGTGAAAAATAGAAATAATTAATTATAAAAAAATTATTAAATTAAAAGAAACTATTTTAAAATTAAGAGGCTAAACCATCCCTTTCCAATCCCTAATCTAAGCCAAAATGACAAATTAAAAATTATATAAGGAATCCTCCAAGGTGTGGTAAACATAAATAATATTAATAATGATAGATATATACCCTAAATCCTTTATTGATATATTGTATATTGAATATATAATATGTTGAAAAATGAGATATCATATGGTATGATAACTATGCATGTATTTTTTTGGTTATATCATTTTATACAATTTATAGATATTATAAAACACCTCTACATTGTATAATCATATAATATAATAGATTGATATCATGTTTGGTGTAAATTATCTTCTATGACTAACATTGAAACCTATGATTATAAAGAAAATTAATACTAAATGATAGTATTTGGTATCCTAGCTACATAATATATGATTGATTATTATGATTCACAAGATGAAACATATAAGTTTATATCGGAAGGGGTCATCTGATCATTTAATCATACATTGAGAACATATATGTAAAATCTCAAGAAATCATGGGTGTGTCCCAAGGTCTATATAAAGAAATATTATCTTAATTATGTGTGTGTGAGATCCTTGAGAAACCTTTGTACCCATAATCTACCAATTTGGATTCTCTCTTCTTCTTTATTCCCTTACCTTATGATATTCAAGGATATCATGGTTGTTGTGAGGGTCCTTCCCAACCATTGGGGGATTTCGTTGGCCAGTGGTTACACCATAGAGGTAGAAACTAGTTGGTTGCTTCTAAGGGATCATCATAATTTTTATTGAAGGTAGTGTATGAATCCATCATCGGTGTATGGTACATGTTCTTCATTTTATATTTACATGATTTTGGTTTTTCATTACATAATGAAATTTTGATTTGAGAATTTGATTGTCTTTTGTTGCATTGTACTAGTGTAGTTCAATCATTATAATCCCTAACAGTTGTATAAGAGCTTCACCCAGATTAAAATGTATCTAGAAATCACATTTTAAATGAATAAAATTTATATTGTATTGAGGATCACATTTAATATCATTAAAAATGATAATTATTTTACATTATGTTTATCCTTACAATATGAAATATTATAAGGAATGATATCCTATTTAAACTAAACTTGGTATTTGTAAAAATGTTTTCAAGGTTATGATGAAGACATAACTTATGATATTAGATATCATAGGTTTTGACACAATTTAAAACCTCATATTTTAATTATATCATAATCTATAATATATGGTGTCATAATGGTGATAACTTTGGTTTATAATCTTACACAGGACATTAAAATAAGGAATCATAAATTATATACGATATAAAATATATTCTAAGGAAAGAAATATGCAAGTGTAGAAAGTTATCATAAATAATAATTATATATTTTTAATTATCATAGATGAAAAATAAGACACATGTCATGATATATCCATTGTTTTTATATATGACATGAAAAACATATTTTTTTTCTAAATTTTCAAATATAAATTGAATTATATAATTTATACATTCATTATAAAATATTGAAAAATGTATCTTTGGTTAATTTTGTTTAAATAATTATTTATTAATTAATGAATTATAATTTTTTCCTAATTTCAGAATAAAATGTTTTATGAAACATTTAATACTTAAATTTCTATAATATTAAAAATTAATAATACATAACTTTTGAAATTATATATAATGACATGTAATTTAGATATAAAATTTTATATAGAGATTATAAGTTTAATTTAAAAATTATTTTAAAATAAGAAAATAATAGAATAATATAAGAGTTTATATTTAATATAATTAATTATTCAAAAAAATTTATTGGATTGTTCAAATTTATTTTTTTTATTTTAGAGAATTATTTAAACTATATCAAAAGAAGTTTTGATATTTCATATGATCAATATTTAAATAATGTTAAATATGTGATATTGAGATAATGAAAGTTTTTTTAAAAAAAATTCGAATTTAAATTGTTTACTTATCATTTTATTGGGACTAAGTGTGTGATGGAAGTGTTTTTCTTGGGCTTGTTGGAAGCCACATATATGTTTTTTAGTTTGTTTGAATATTTCCAAAAATGATTAGACAATCTATATTGGATCAATTATTTATTATTTAAATTTTGTTCCATCTACTTTTTATGGGATTTTAATTGATTTGAGAATTATTTAATACATTTGGAATATGTTAGAGAGGAATTCAGGAAAACTAGTGTTTCAAAAGAGAAAATAGTTATTTCATCAATGTCCATGTTTGAGTAACCATGAGTTTATTTTACATGAATAAGAGTAATTATTTTTACAAAATATGGATAATATTAACTTGGAAAAAATGAATCTATATAAAAGTATCTCTATATTTTTGAAGGGTTGAAAAACATTAACAAAGTGAAAAGAATCCCCCCCAAGTGGTGGAGAAGTAGATCTAAAATTTTAAAATATATGTATAATGAACTTATAGTTTTATGTAAGATTAAATTGTTTTTCAATAAGTTCATTTAAGATTAAGAAAAATATTTATAGTCAATATATGATGTTTCAAAACTCAATTAAGAGTAACCCAGATCAAGGATATAGTAACCACAGAGTTTTGAAGGCTATGTATGAGTATAATAGGCCCTCATATGATTAAATTACAAGGAAAAAAATCCATATAAGAATATATTTATGTTTATTATTTTCTAAAATTTATGATGTATACCATTGAATATGTTTCCTTATGAATTTAGTCATTTAAATAATCATATGAATAATTTTAAATCCCTATGTTTGATTTTCAAGGAGAATTAATTAGAGATTTATATAGATGATTTAAATGATAATCATTATAGAGAATTAAATACTGAAAATCATAATGTTTTTAAGATATTACATTATGAGATATATAGGGGAATAAATATATGTATTCAATACATGTTTTAATGATTAATAATATAGTTATGGTGGATGATTTCACTAGAAAATTGAATTATTTATTAAAATTAATTAATACGTGTTTTTTGTGGAAGGAATTAAATGTCTAAAAAAATCTATACATAGATTCAATGGAATAAATTCTGTAGAATATTTTATATATAAAATTTTTGGTAGAAGGATATAGGGAATTATTGATATATTGTTGGAAAGGGGGAACATCTATAAAGTGGGTGAAATTATATAACAAAAAAGAAACTTTTCGTGATTGGCCAAAGAGAACTGCAGGAGAGATAATATTGTTTGCATATTAATTGAGTAAATTCAATTTATTAGAAAACTGAATATTATTTCAAAAAATAAGATAATTAAAAGAGTTTTTTTATGCATGTAAATTCATTGAATAATTAGAGTAAAGAGGAAGAACATGATTACAAAGATGAAACCATTGATAGTTTAGTGTTTTTCTCATGTGAAGATTTTTTTGTGAACAACCATTGAGTTATATATATTTTTATAACACTCTTTTGATGTAGTGAATAGATGGTGAGAAAGAGTGAGCCTTTGTTCAATTGTGAATATTTCCTAAACCTTGTAATAATCAATAGAAAGTCATCATATCTGGTGACACATCGAAACAATATCATGATATGACTAATGAAGCTTCCATTAGCAGTGGAATAAGTAAAATATTCATATCACTATATTTATTTTCCATATCCAAATTCTTTTATGCAGGGGATTGATAGTTTTAGGAATTATTACCTACTAAATAACTATTTCTGATCCAAGATGATAAGGAATAAACTAATAATTCACACCCACTTAGGGGGTATTTTGGCCCTTGGTTGCAAGAAATGGTATTAGATTAATAAGGTTCATTCTGGATAATATTTTAATAAATGTTTTTAATCTTTAATATATTTTTCAATGAAATATGGGATCCTTTTTCTAACTGGTTTAATTATAAAATTTATAATAACAACATTAGATCACACTTTTGATCAGTCGATCATAACATATATTCTATTTATATTCACAGAGTACATTCCAGTTATTTGTGGAGTAATTGATGATTGAAAACAATTATAAATTAATCAATGATGATTCAATGGAGAAAAATTCATTGTCAAAAGTATTGTAAAATTAAATTTATATGAAGGTGATTAATTATACATCAATGAAATTAAAATTGGAAAAATTATCTTATGTCTACAAATATATCACGGATGTAAAAGAAACTAAGTTGTAAGTGTCTCAAAATAGTTCAGATGATTTGAAAATGAACTAGAATGAGAACATTGATATTTTCTTCTATTGTCTCATTAATTTTATGGGAGATATCCAATAAACTAGTGATGGAATGATAGATTTTTAGACCTAGAATAAAATTAATTGGATATTACCACAATTATAGAATCTAAATATTTTGTCTCTTAATGATGGAAATCATACAAAATAATCTCTTTAAAATATTCATTAAAAAATGTTTTTATATGAAATGAGGTTAAATATGGAAATCAAAACTAATCAATCATAAAAGGATATTACATTTAAGTATATAGATATCCATGATATAAATGATGTTATAAACAATGAAATAGATACCAATGATGAATTTATGATACTATTTGAAAAAATTAATGTGAATAAAGTGAGGTTTGAAGGTAATAGATCACTTGATTGATTAAATTATGAAATAGTTCGGTATATAGAACAAATATTTATAATAAAGGATGATGAATAAGATGAAGATGAAGTTTCACCAAAAAAATGGAAAATATTTCATTTTAAAAAAATTTAAATCTTGAAATGATTTTGGAGGAATTTATCAATGGAAAATCATGGTAGGAAAAAGGGAAGATGAAAAAGAAGAATGTTTTGAAAATTTGAAAAAAAATAATTTCATATACAAAGGATTTAATAAAGGAAATAGTTGAGAAAATTAAATTTCAAATGAAAGATAGAGAAAAATTTAAATGATTTTTTTAATTAAATGGTATAATTAAATGGTAAATAAGGAATCTGGATGATTAATGAAAAAAGAGTCAGAAAATCTATTGGTTATTCATGTAATCACTATAATATTTCTATAAAATCAAATATTAAATTACCTCACTAGAAAAACTAGTGGAATTATAAAGTTATTCTCAAACTATCTAGTGATTTTTGGATTTCAAGTTAAATATTGAAGAATAATCAATCCTGATAAATGATGTGATTATAGCAATTAACTATTACCACTTTGGTAACATTGAATCATAATTTCCATGAAATAATAAAACCACTTGAAGAAAACATATAATAAAAATTAGGATATTAATTATAAAACAAGTAAAAATGGGTTTTATTTACATCTTTTAAAAGAATACTGGTTTATAACATAATATGTATCTAGAAAATGGAAAATTGATACAAAATTCCTATAACGATTTGGTAACTTTAGAACCATAAACCCCATGAATGATAGATCCTAAAATGGACTTGTGATTACCAATAATTTATTTATAATAATAATAAAATAAATTCATGGGTAGTATATAAAACACATAAAATAAATTGTTGGTGAATATGACATGTGTCTCACAGAAGTAAAACATGTGATATAAATCCCTTACTGCTAGAGTAACTATTGAATCATGAGATATCGACAATAATAAAATAAAATTAAAAAATTTATATAAATTATTTTTTATAATTAATTAATTTAATTTATTTATATAACATATCATATGGAAGTATATACAACACGAAATAATAATGAGTGGTGAATATAGCTGATATCTCACAGAAATACAAGTGAGATGAAAAACCGTTAAATTAAGTCTTGACTTTATTAGTACACATTCAAACCTCCTATATAATATATATAAGTTTATTATACATATACCAGATGATCAAATTATTATATATCATAAAAAATTTGATTTTATTATTACTTTATATTAACCATTTATTAAAAATTTCATGTAAAAGTGATGTTTTGGGTAATAACTGCTTGGCTTTTCATATATGTTTTGAATTTTAATTCTTGATCCTTTTACTTAGATCATGATTTACTTATTTACATAATATAAAAAATGATATAAATATAATATATGTTAATTATATAAGTATTTATAATAATATAAAAATATATAATTTTTAAATTAAATATGTCGTTCGTGGCGATGGTAGACCGTTCAGACGCATGAACACTGTTTCAATTTTCTTGTCTTATTCAAAAAAGCAAAGACAATTATGTATATATATATATATATATAAATTTTATAATTCCATTATAATTTAACATAAAAAAATATAATTATATTTAGGATAATGAAGATGTTATTTATTCATGATATAAAAATAATTTAATGTGGGAGAAAGAAATAAAAAAAGTGCTCATTGGAGAACATTATCTATTCTTCACGTAACTCCATTTGGTTTTGAAAATAAAAATTATTGGTATTATTTATGGACAATTTGAGGTTTATAGAATGATATGAGGAATTTTAAGATCTTATTTAGTTAGGTTTTGGATGATCCAAAAGTCTTAAGAGGTGTTCAGAAGTTTGGGGGATTGAGTTCCATTTTACAGTAGAGGAGTGGAATTCTTGTAAATATAAATAAGTTAACACCATTGAGAGGTCTCAATTACATCATGTGGCTCCAATAATTGCCTATTTTTGATAAAATATGTAATAAGGTAGAAATATGTCCATAAAATGGATTTTGGATAAGTTTCTGGGTTATTTGGACTCTTAAGATTAAAGTTTAATGACTTAGTAAACTTGTTTTTTTACATTAGTGGCTGTAATTAATTTTAATTAATTTCACTAATATTTTTGGTAAAAAACTATTTTTCCTTAATATAAATTATAAATTACTATTATTACAAATATGGATTCCATTTTATCCAAATATAATCACAAATTTGGTAGAATTTAATTTTTAATTAATCCCATTGACGGGACGAAACAATAAGTTTTTAAACAAGTTCAAAAGTTTAAAATATTTTTATACCCAATTTCTTAGTGAAATTAATTAAAATAACATAATTTGGATTTATTTAATTAAAATTTAACTAATTATATTTTAAAACCAATTTAAAATAAAATTTAACTATATAAATAAACTAGATTAAAATTCAGTTATCAATAAAATTTTAGTATGATTGACTATTCATCATAAAATTAAAATTTATAGAAAAATAAAAAAAATCAAACTAAGTTATTTATGATATAATTATTTCCAAAATTAAATTTATTTTTTAAAATAAAAATTATTAAATTTTCATTAATTGGTTTTAAATCATGTATTCCATTAAAAGGTAGTAAGTCTGCCTTTTGGAATAATAATGCTTTTTAGCCTTAAATTTGATTTTTTATTATTTTATGTCTGTCAAACATATTTAATTGATATATTTTTTTGTTTAATTTATAATTTATAAATTTAGTTAATATCTCTCACTAATAGTTATTAATTTAATTTATTAATATAAAATTATTTTGTGGGAAAAAAATAGTTTTTTATAAAAACACTGCCTTTATATTTAATTGTTTTTTTATTTTTATTTATAATTAATTGGTAACCATAAATTTATTTTATAAAAATTTTTAAACCATATTTTCATAATTTATTTAATTCCATTCATATATATCACTCTAATAGTTAGGTGATAACTATAACAATATTTTAATAATAATATAGTAGTTTGGTAAAACTCGGTCTTGTGTATAACACAAGCTATCGAAGGAACTCTGAATTGTGTGTAACACAAGCCAGGAATATTGTTTATTGAACCAAAAGAAAATCCAATTTTTTCACACATCAAAATATAATCTTTGTGTAGGGTATAAAGAAATCATAAAATCGTGTAGCATTCAATGCATTCCATCCATGAATTTTAATTTAATTAAAAAAATCATAAAAACTTGGGGTATTAAAGATGTGGTACATTTAATGTTGAGAACATTATAAGTAATCAAATTCCCATATACATGGGAAAATGAAATATTTTTTATGAAGGTGAGATATTTTTAATGGGTGTAATGGTTTCAAGAGACAATCAAAACAAAAAACTTACTGATAAATATGAAACATAAAAAATAAAAAATAATTGGGGGCTATAAATATATATAAATATCAAGAATTTATTTACCTAGATGATTTGTCAATTTTGTGGCTATCACAGTTATATAATGACTTATTCCAAGGAGGTATAGAGATAAATTAGAGGATAAGCATCAAGTTATCTATAATGGATGATGAAAATTTATCCTATGTCACCTTGATGGAAAACATTATATATATATTATTATCATTCCTCAAAAATTTGTCACAAGGTTGTAAATTTTACTTTGTAGATTAATCAAAGCTAATCAAATAAAAATAAATTGAAAATAATGCATTGATAAGAAGAATGATTCTTTTGGATAATATTTTTCATCCATTATAGGAAGTATAATATGACATAAATGCCTATGCTAATGGAAATAAATAGAAACAAATCCATGCATCATCCCAACCATGTATATCTTAGAAGGAAGGAAATATTAGTTTAAATTTATCTAAAATAAATAGTGCCAAAAAAACCAAGATTCATAATAGTGGATGATAATTCCACATGATCGGTTATATAAACCTATTGAAGAATGTGATGGGATAAGTAAATACAATGGTTCATTTTCATAAATGATTGAGTATTAAAAATCTATAGAATCAGATATACAAGGGGAGATGAAAATTAATGAAAAAATATAGTAGTTATCTTTTTTGGTTAGCCTATGAAATAATATTTTTAGAGTGATCCAACATTTCAAATCCATATTTAATGTCAAATTCAATATGAAGTTATGTTTTGTTAAAGGAAATGATGGAAATTCATTATTAAAATTTTGGAGGACAAGAAAATACTTATATAAAGCTGATAGAATGGAGAACATATTAATCCATAGAGTTTAACAAAAAACTTTCACATTAAAGGATATAGAATATCCATCAATAAATCGTAGATATCTAATAAAAATTTATGGATACTATTTATCTTATTAATAAGTGTTCTGAATAAGGTAATACTTGTGATATTTGTGTAAGAGGAAAAATGTTGAGAATTACCAACCAACAAAAAAATAAAAAAGAATAAAATTTATTGGATCTATTCACTCTAATGTGTATGGTATGTCAAAGATTTCATAAAACACATGGTGAGTGAAAAATCATTATAAATGTTGATGATTACAATCAAATGTATTGTATCATGTTTATGATGTAAACAATGGATGTAATAGAATGTGACAAATAGTTTTCAGGGAAATATGAAAATGAAATAGGGAGAATGATATTTTTTTTGTGACAAGACTACTATATATATTACACATTCAATGAGGTTGAAATTTATCTAGAAAAATATAACAGAGAACAAAAATTTTCATTTGGGAGAACACGACAACAAAATTGTGTTATAGAAAGATAAAATATGGTATTGAACAATTGTGAAAAAAACCTTTCACATTGATAGTGTAATAAATCGATGTTATTGTATGGAATCAGTATAAGTGGTAGTGTATGAAAAAAAATCTTACATTACTAACTAGCATAGAGAAGAAGACACTAAAAAAAATGGCATGTGAGGAGGCCTTTTCTGATGTAAATTATAATGTTTTGAAGTTATTTCTATATATTTAATAAATATGGAGATCAATTAATGAATAGAGATGTGTTAGATGAAGGGATATTCATTACCTAATCATTTAGGAGTAAATTCTAGAACTTATTAAATAATTTTCAGAATTTTTTTTGGATTCAATTATGTAAATTTTATTGAATAAAAAGATAAAATTAAATATATATTCATATATTTGTGTGAATCTTGAAAATAAGTTGATTAAACAATTAAAATATTTAGTTTATCATACAAGCTAGTGTGTGGAGAGTATTATAAGATTGAATCGGTGCATATGGAATCTATTGAAGTTGGTCAATAAATAACACAATGGAGGAATAAATTTGTGGATGTCAATGAATAAAATAACGTTGGTTATAAATATGATCCTATACGAACAAAAATAATGTAAATAACAATATTATACAATCATAAATGGATCCAAAATCATTTGAGGAATGAACAAAGATGAATTTTTAGTCAATACTACAAATTAGGGTGTCCAAAAAAATATAGAAGAATCAATCCTGGGAGCTTGGGAAGATGAAAAAATATAATAATATCATAAAATAACATGGGTTTATAAAAACAAACTTCATGATCATTGGGAATTGATTTTAAAAAAGGAATGGTTGTAATGAAAAGAGCACACACATGTTGAAGGTTTGTTTGTGGAAGAATTTGTAATGACCCAAACATTTATCAATGAAAATTCCTCTTGATCTAATTAAATTTATTATTTTGTAAAATGGTTATATAAAATATTCACATCCTTGGTTTTATGTTTGTGGATTTTAATATACCATCAAGAATTGTTATCACTGTTAATATATCCAATGAAAAGTGATCAGATGATTTTTATAAATATAGGGATTTAACAAGTCCAATTTACTCAGAATATGGAAGCAATGACCTCATCCAATAGACTTTCCACATATGAATAAAATAATGTGATTTTAGGTTTATTTTATATATTTTTCAAAGCCTTAGTGGACCCTCCATTACTTATAAACTATTTTATCTTTTCAAAATGATTTCATTGAGAGTGTGACTCACCTCTACATAAACATACCTAATATTTTAAAAAGTTTGTCCATTGTAATTATAAAATATTTTTTCCACTCCCATTTGAAAAAATCCTTGGGTAAAAAAGCATGGGATGGTTTGTGGGTTCAGTTAGTTAAATGTGTGGTGTGAAAAACCTAAAAAATAAAGAATTATCTCTCCTTTCATATATATACCCACTAAATCTTCCATTACTCATCAATAAAAACCTTTGTATCTCAAATAAACTGTATACTCATCTTTCTATAATCCTCCCAAGTAACCCCAAGAAATTAATAATCCTCTCTCAGGATTCTCCCAAGCCTTTGGGATCACACTTCCAAGTAATGATGAGATTTCAAAGTAATTGGGTATAACAACATAAATTTCATGGGGTTATAACGATGGTTAATTCTCTCAAGATTATCCCAAGACTTTGGTTTGATGAGATTTCCCATTCTCTGTCACCGACCAATTTTACGATTTCTATTTGACATCATTATACTGCCGAGGTTATACCAAAATTTCCCATGCCCAAATTGTCATGTAAGTGAATACCATACCCATTTCTATATCAAGGGTATTCACCTTTCTGTAGATGTACTTGTTGATGAAGGAATTACATTTCTATATTCCACATATCTTTTTTGTGGGAAAAATTATTATTTTTAATGAATATATGTTTTACGATCCATGTGGCACACACTTATGCATGAAATGAAATGTTTATAAAGGGTGCGGCCTGATAGCACTCAAATGCATTGGGTATAGAATAGTATCATGATAAGTCATGTGCAATGGGTATTTACTCATGAATATTCATGTTCAATGATTATTTAATCATGATAATTCAAGTTCAATGGGGGCTTACTCATGCTCCACATGCAATGATCCTTGGATCATGCTAATAACATGTTAAATGTTGTTTCCACATTTCCATGTTATGATAATCATGCTATATCATGCCTTTATGTTCACATTTCTCTTATTCTCTATATATATTCCTATTTTCTAAAATGCATTGTAATCTTCATGGTATGCCTTTTTTACTCCCTTAATGGTCTTTATAGCTTACCCTTTTATTGTGTATGTCCTCAAGTAATCTCATGCAACGCTAAGTACGAAGGAATGTCTTAGTCATGTAAACGAAGTTTTCAATAAAGATTTTTATTTCAGGTTTTATGTTTTTATGTAATGTTTCTAAGCCCCAAATAAACTATAACTCATTATCTTATATGTTGTATCAGGTGAAAAGTTTATGTAATAAATTATGTTTACGTGTGAAATAAAGATCAAGGTTGTTATAGTTATTATCAGAGGATTTGTTTAGTTATTTTTGGTATTAGGATTAGAAAACCATAGTGAAAGCCTTAGAGATAAGACTAATTAAAATAAAAAAATTTCAAAATTTTTGTGAGTATAGAGTAAGTGGTTTTTCAAGAAAATACATCCCTATCTAGATACGAACAAATAGAGGTGTCTCTGGCACAAATGTATCTAGTGGTAAAACCCAAAAATACCGCTTTGATCTAGAATAGAATGAGAACTGATGGATGATAATGGGCCTTTCCGTGCTCTTTGTTACAACACTTTTGGGAGATATGCTTTGGTAAATTCATAATATTATTATTATAAGGCCCCAGCCTTAAACTTTACTTAATCTTGAGTTATTACAAGATTACACATTGAGGATCTTTTCAGGTTTAGAGTTTTATAGAATTAGATCATGAAACTTGCATTACATTCCACATTTAAACAAAGTGGATACATAAAAGACAGTATTCATTCTTCCCATCAACGGAAAAATATTTAAAATAAAACATAGATTCTTTCTTGACACATCCTTGACACTATCATCACATCATGTACCTTTCCCTTGACCTGTGAAAAACATTTCAAAAACATGGGATGAGCATAAAAAGCTCAGTAAGGGTTATAAAAATATGG
Source organism: Viscum album (assembly GCA_963277665.1). NCBI lineage: Eukaryota > Viridiplantae > Streptophyta > Magnoliopsida > Santalales > Viscaceae > Viscum > Viscum album. The sequence goes on from OY728160.1 coordinate 1,676,811,552, forward strand.
AAAGGAAACATGAGTTCATATATACATAAGAATGAAATCATACTTTACCCATAAAACATAGGCACTTTAACATACCTCATCAAATCATGAATAAATCATAGAAATCATAAGACATAAAAGGTAACTTGAGGCATTCATAACATTCTTACGTAGGGAGTAACCCTCTTGGTTACGTTTGGAATACCCACCACAGTATATTCCCTAAATCTCTTCGGAGAAACCTTAACGTTTAACTCCTTCGCGTTACCCAATGTATTGGAGAGCTATATCGGGCTCACCCGCCCTTATTTTATCACGGAACCACCCGTCTTCATAACAATGCCCAAGAACCATAACATAATCTTATCACATAAAACATGAATAAAGGAAACATAACATTTCCACCTTTCAATAACAAGATATCAATACAAAACATTGATATAAATAAATTATGAAAACCATTTTCAAAACCAAAATAAAATAAAAGTAAAACATGGTATTTATTTTTCTTTTAAAAAGAAGGTATGGCTTGTAGAGGAAGCCGAAACTCAAATAATGGTCACGGCGGCAGAGAAGTCGTTGTCGCCGCATACGTACGACAAAAACATTCCCTTTTGTCATTTAGTAAAACACTTCGTATAAAAATATTCCTTTTGGATAAATGTAAAAGTCAAAGGGGTTTATACACTGTATAAAAGAAAGTTGTGTATAAAACAAAATATGCCTCAATGAAAGGAGATTGAGACGAAGTCCCATACAAAGACGATATCCTTGGATTAAGGATAAATCAGTTACATAACTATGTGTGACAAAAGAATACATGAAATATAAGTGGGTATTAAGTGTAAAACAATAAGAGGAAATTCACACATAATCATAGAACTACATATTCAAGGTGTACAAGTTTATCCCAAAGAATCGAAATTGGGTTAAGAAGTTCCCTTGCAAAAAATCGACAGCCTAACGGCGTCACTTCAAAATTCAGAAAAAGAGTTGATGAGAGATAAAAAGGTTATCTCATCTCTTGGACATAAAATTTAAATCAATAAGGATATATAAGAACATATCCCAAAATAATATTATGTGAATTAAAAGACATACCAAAATAAGTCTTTTAAAAAGAGGAGGGTGAAAGGTTCCCTTACCGACATGGGTATCTTTCGAAACATACGCCCCGTGAAAGAAGGACAATACAACATTGATGTAAATACTCATAAATGAAAGAATATTACACAATGAGTAAAATAATGTTCATTAAATACACCACTCAAAGGAAATTGTGGCAAATGTAGCATAAATCTCACGGGAATAAAAGTGAGATGAAAAATCCCTTACGAAAACTCGGCAGCCTAACGACGCCACTTAAAACTTCCAAAAATGGATTGATGAGATAAAATAGGGTATCTCATCACATTACAATACAATTTACAGCAATATGAATATAAAATAACACCCCCCATCATAACAAAGAGGATCTTAAAAGAAGTGACATAAAGGAGAGTACTTAAAGAGAAAGAGAGAGGTTAGATCTCTTACGAAAATTCGGCAGTCTAACGGCGCCACTCAAAACTTCCAAAATGGATTGATGAGAGAGAATAGGGTCTCTCATCATATGAACATAAAAATTACAGTAAGTTTAATATAAAAGAACATCCCAATAACAAGAAATATGAGATTATAAGGAATGACATAAAAGAGTGTACTTAAAAAGAAAGAGAGGAGTAGGATCCCTTACCTCAAGTCCAACTTGTCTTGTTCGTTTCTTTATATTCCTGAATAATAAACTTTGGTCAATTAATAATTTCCTAATTAACTCCTTTAGAGATTATTATTCTGTTCATATCAGATATTATAATGTTATAATAATTGTTTGATAATGTTAGTTCATATTAGACGTTTTTGCTGATGTTTGGTACATGAGTCAAAAATGAACTTGTTTGAAAAACGATTGCCCATGTAGTTATAAGAAAATAATTTCCAGAATAGTATTAATGATTAAAATATCATATATATCCATTAAATATTCATTTTATACTATTCTATATCATTTGGAGATAAAAAACGAAAAGCACCGTTCATGGAGACAGTAGGCCGTACGTACGCATGAACGCTACTTTTATTTTTTGTCATATTAATGGAATTAAAAAATAATGATACATAATAGTATTTTAATTCCAGTATGGTATATTATATAATATAATTAAATATATCATTTATACGTACCACATATGGTATTAACGAATCAAATCACTTTGAGGGGGAGGTAGTCCGCACTTCCTTAAATGAAGATATCGCGTTTACCCATAATGGAAACCATAAAGGTATGCCATAAATGAAAAATACATAAGATTAAGTAAAAAATAAAAATATTAGATATCATATATAAATATAGTGTCATCTTAATGTCCACCTTTGAAGGTGTTAGAAGAATGTTGAACAATCATCGGTTCGGGAGGCAGAAATTCGCCATCCACGGAAACAGTATGTTCTCTAACCATTAGATGTAGGTGTGTGTAAGTGTAGCTCGAATACTTCTTATAACAACATCCTAGTATATTGGAAATAATGTATTTGTTAAAAAATAAATGAATAAAAAGAGTTTAGGGGGTTGGAGAAGCAAAATAAAACAAAAGGACACAAGTGAAGACATTACCTTAAAATCGGGTAACTCCCTTTGGTTTGAGCTCAAAGGCTTCCTTGGGAAGACTTCTGCCCAAAGTGAAACTTCAAGGAGTAATACAGGGAAGTGGAGAGACAAAATGGTCAGGTTTTGGCCGAGCCAAAGGCTTTGGGAGTGTGGGTAAGGAGGTAGAGGTGGGGGCCTTTTATAAGAGGAGAGGAGGGGAACTCTTGTAAAGTTACAAAATGTTACTTTATTTTCAAAAGAGTTTCGGATTTTAAAGGCCCCAAATTGATGTATTTATAGGATAAGGTGATAATGTTTAGAAATACACTCATCCAATAGGTTTTGGACATGTGTAGGTCTTAGATATTAAATTATATTTCCATTTTATTTAAATCGTTAAATAATGAGGTCATCACTGCATCACCATGATGTCATAAATAATTTAATTTATTTAATTTCTAAAAATTATAAACAAAAATACTATGATGTAGGAAATATTTTTATCTTTCCAATGACTATTTATAGTCAAAAATATGACTTTTATAACCCCATGTAAAAATTGTTTTAGTAAAACATCTCATGTTTGTGTCATTTTTACTTTAACATTAAATAAAAAGATATTTATGTCATTTTCCAACCAAAGTGGCTCCATGTGGTCCCCAAGTTGAACCATGGATTGTATTGGTCGGCCATGACACATCCAATGAGGGTAGGACATGTGTCTAGGTCATTTCGTTTTATTAAAACATTATTCTTACCATAAACTACACTAATTACCTCTAATCGCGATTAAAAACTTAATAAGTTACTATTCACCAAAAAATTATTTTTATCCCATTGAACCACAATTTAATTCTTAATGACAACCACGTATATCGGATTTTTTAAATTCAAAACACAAATATGGCAAAATTTTATTTAAACGGAAAAATCAGTTTTTATAAGTACCACTTAGTGGTTTCACTATTCATAAAAAATTGAAGTTTTTCAGAAAAATCCCAAAAATTCACCCGAAGCTATATTTGATATTCCGAAATCAAAAATGAAGTCTATTTTAAAAAATTCAAAAAATATAAGTCACATTAATTAATTTAATAATTAATTCCCGCTGTCAGAGCAAATAGCGTGTTTTTATGAAACAATAAGTATCAAAAGATTGACACTAGTTTAAGTCTGATTTCAAAGTGAAATTAATTCCAACGACCACTATTGGATTTAATGGTAAAAATATATTCTAATTTCACTTTAAAACCAATTAAAAAGATAATATAATCATATAAATAAATTAGATTAAAAAGAGGTTTTGAATTAAAATACAACATTTTACACTATTCATTAAAAAAATGAACTTTATCGGAAAGATACCGAAAATTTACACAAAGTAAATTTTGATGTCCCAATTCTTAAGAAGAGTCTTATTTGGTCCAATAGAATGTATAAGAGTGAACAAAACTATATTTAATGACGATTCGCCATCAAAAGGTGATAAGTGAACCTTTAGTGAAAACTAGGGCATATACGCCTAAAATTGAATTCTTTTCGTATTTTAAGCCTTTATATTTTATTGGATAAATTTAAAAACATTTAAAAACATATATAATCATATTTTAGTTATTTCTATCCATTCCCGCCAATACAACGACAACAAGTTAACTACCATTTAAAATAATATTATTTTATTATTAGAGTGCAACGTAAGAATCCCAAGAAACTCGTTGTTGTGTGTTGGGTACGCCATCGAGCATAGAGTCCCCTTTAAAGTAATATTAATATTTTATTCACAAATATGGATAAATATGAAAATTTTATATTCTTTATTTACCTGGGGTGTTACATTTTTCCCCCCTTTTGGGAATTGCATCCTCGCAATTTTTAAAATTGAGCTTGGAAACATCCTTGAAAGTCCCACATCGAAACAAGAGTCGGTAAAACAATCACTTTAAAATAAAGGAAGATAAGTACAGAGGTCACCCGAGTTAACCCATACTAGGATTCCATGTACAAAAACATGGACATGGAAAAAAAGCAAAGGGTCATGTTCTTGAGGGAGAGTGATAGTAAACATGTCTAGGAGAAAGTTAACCATAAGAAAATCACAAACCTGTGATGGGTTAAACAGTATTCGATTCCCCATTAGGAAAAGTTAATAGACAACATTTTTGTTTTAAGTTACTTTTCATTGACGAATTTATTCATAAGGAAACATAATCACTTATCATGTTGACTTTCAACTTTTACTAGATTCCTTAATCAAACTCATATTTTTTTCCAAAAGAAGAGTATTTAGAGAGACTTGTTCGCATTAAGAGTACTATAATCAACTTATAGAGAATCACCTAATCCACCAATGAGAACTATATACTTCCCATGTCTTTAGGCTTTAACCAAAACCAAAACCAAAAAGGTTAGTACAAGGTCAGATAATCCATAAAAGGATAACCCTTTAAAAAGAAAATCTATGCTTAATCTCCAAAATTTTTCCAACAAAACCCAAAGTTCAACGAGGACCATCCGATAAACAATTTGTCCATAAAATTATTCAAAGTAAACCAATATAAGATTGAAACCCAAATATTTGAAGGATTTAGTCACATAGTCTTCCAAGTTAAATCGTAACATTTATCTCCAAACAACATCAGTTTCTCCTAAAGTCTCGTATTGAAAAGTAATTAACCTAATCACATATCCTCCATGATAGGTTAATCATTTTCATAAATAACCCAAAATCAACATACTATTAATTCATAAAATCATATAACTAAAAAGAATTAGTCAAACTAACCAGGGACTTCACGTAGTCTAGTGGTAGGCGATAAATACCAGTCACACTTTGGTTGTGGGTTCGATTCCCGCAGCTTTGTCCGACGTGACGGGTAGTCACACGGTCTGCGTGTTTTCCTTTTTCCAAAACTATATAATTCTCAAATCATTCCCCAAAAAGGGATAAAATCATCAAAAATAACCATAACATAATTTAACCTCAATTTTATCTCATGCCTTTCACTTCAATCATAACATATAGTAACTCATAATTACCTCAAAGGTAAGGATCATATAAACCCAAATAGTTCTTTATAACTATGTCCACAAAAGAAAAGATAATTATTCCTTGAATAAAATTTGCATATATTAAACATCAGGGTTACACATAATATAAAAAGTCTTCTAATGTAACCCCATCATCAAAAGAGACTTAATACTCTTAAGAATTTCACCATAACTCTTGAATCCCTTATATGTTGACATCTTACTCATTCAACATTATTCATGATCCATTAACCATTCCGTTCCAACTTATTCTGAAATACCTCTTTCCTACAAACAAAATCATGAATCATATCCTAAGATTCCATAATAGGAAAACAATAGTCATGAAATAATACATACCTTTGATTGGTCATTGTTAGTTTCTTCATCCTCAATAAGAATGGCATTAGGTATTGGTAAACGAACATTTTTACACTCTTGGTGATCCCATTCACGAAACTTCTTCATAGGACATGTGTTTGCATAATGACCATGCACACTACATTTAAAACATTCAATTGATCCCTCAGAAATAACTTCTTTCCCTTTCCTCGAGTCAACTGGATGCTTCCTTTTTCCATGGAAGGTTCTTTCTTTATGACCTTCATTTCCACATCTATATCATATTTCTGTCCCTTTGAAACATTTTCCTAGGTGTTTCTTTCCACATCTTTGACACATTGGTTTTTGAACACACTTAACTTTACGATTATTACCTGTACTTCCGTAGGGATTTGTTTCTCGCATATATGATGACTTAGAGAAATCACCAAGGTTTAGGTGGTCAATCATGACTCCAGATAGTTGGTTGATGATAATCACAAGAGTTCTCATTACAGCTCCCATATCATTCAGTTGCTTGCTCAAAAAACTGTCACAGTTTCCTTCACATCCACTGTTACTTTGGTGCCTGATAGATATAGCCATTTACTAAAACCAAAAAGGTAAGTGTGAGTATATCAAAGAAACCATCATGTACTAATGAGGAAGATAAACACTAAGATATACTTACTCATTCACTTTATTTAAAACCATGACTCTTTCTGAAATCCTAACCATTATGGTAATGCCACTTATTCTTAAAGAATACCCTAACCTCTAAAGTTATCTAAACCGACCTTTGATACCAACTATAAGGCCCCAGCCTTAAACCTTACTTAATATTGAGTTATTAAAAGATTACACATTGAGGATCTTTTCAGGTTTAGAGTTTTTGAGAATTAGATCATGAAACTTGCATTACATTCCACATTTAAACAAAGTGGTTACATAAAAGACAGTATTCATTCTTCCCATCAATGGAAACATATATAAAATAAAACATGGATTCTTTCTTGACACATCCTTGACACTATCATCAAATCATGTACCTTTCCCTTGACCTGTGAAAAACATTTCAAAAACTTGGGATGAGCATAAAAAGCTCAGTAAGGGTTATAAAAATATGGAAAGGAAACATGAGTTCATATATACATAAGAATGAAATCATACTTTACCCATAAAACATAGGCACTTTAACATACCTCATCAAATCATGAATAAATCATAGAAATCATAAGACATAAAAGTTAACTTGAGGCATTCATAACATTCTTACATAGGGAGTAACCCTCTTGGTTACGTTTGGAATACACACCACAGTATATTCCCTAAATCTCTTCGGAGAAACCTTAACGTTTCACTCCTTTGCGTTACCCAATGCATTGGAGAGCTATATCAGGCTCACCCGCCCTTAGTTTATCACGGAACCGCCCATCTTCATAACAATTCCCAAGAACCATAACATAATTTTATCACATAAAACATGCATAAAGGAAACATAACATTTCCACATTTCAATAACAAGATATCAATACAAAACATTGATATAAATACATTATGAAAACCCTTTTCAATACAAAAATAAAAGAAAAGTAAAACATGGTATTTATTTTTCTTTTAAAAAGAAGGTATGGCTTGTAGAGGAAGCCGAAACTCAAATAATGGTCACGACGGTGGAGAAGTCGTTGTTGCCGCATACGTACGACAAAAACATTCCCTTTTGTCGTTTAGTAAAACACTTCATATAAAAAGATTCCTTTTGGATAAACATAAAAGTCAAAGGGGTTTATACACCGTATAAAAGAAAATTGTGTATAAAACAAAATATGCTTCAATGAAAGGAGATTGAGACGAAGTCCCATACAAAGACGATATCCTTGGATTAAGGATAAATCAGTTAAATAACTATGTGTGACAAATGAATACACGAAATATAAGTGGGTATTAAGTGTAAAACAATCAGAGGACATTCACACATAATCATATAATGACATATTAAAGGTGTACAAGTTTATCCCAAAGAATCGAAATTGGGTTAAGAAGTTCCCTTGCAAAAATTCGACAGCCTAACGACGTCACTTCAAAATTCAGAAAAAGAGTTGGTGAGAGATAAAAAGGGTATCTCATCACTTGGACATAAAATTTACATCAATAAGGATATATAAGAACATATCCCAAAATAATATTATGTGAATTAAAAGACATAACAAAATAAGTCTTTTAAAAAGTGGAGGGTGAAAGGTTCCCTTACCGACATGGGTATCTTTTGAAACATACGCCCCGTGAAAGAAGGACAATACAACATTGATGTAAATACTCATAAATGAAAGAATATTACACAATGAGTAAAATAATGGTCATTATATACACCAATAAAAGGAAATTGTGGCAAATGTAGCATAAATCTCACGGGAATAAAAGTGAGATGAAAAACCCCTTACGAAAACTCGGCAGCCTAACGACGCCACTTAAAACTTCCAAAAATGGATTGATGAGATCAAATAAGGTATCTCATCACATTACAATAAAATTTACAGCAAGAGTAATATAAAATAACACCCCCCATCATAACAAAGAGTAGCTTAAAAGAGGTGACATAAAGGAGAGTACTTAAAGAGAAAGAGAGAGGTTAGATCTCTTACGAAATTTCGGCAGCCTAACGGCGCCACTCAAAACTTCCAAAATGGATTGATGAGAGAGAATAGAGTCTCTCATAATATGAACATAAAAATTACAGTAAGAGTAATATAAAATAACATCCCAATAACAATAAATATGAGCTTAGAAGGAATGACATAAAAGAGTGTACTTAAAAAGAAAGAGAGGAGTAAGATCCCTTACCTCAAGTCCAACTTGTCTTGTTCGTTTCTTTGTATTCCTGAATAATAAACTTTGGTCAATTAATAATTGCCTAAGTAACTACTTTAGAGATTATTATTCAGTTAATATCACATATTATAATGTTATAATAATTGTTTGATAATGTTTGTTCATATCAGACGTTTTTGCTGATGTTTCGTACATGAGTCAAAAATGAACTTGTTTGAAAAAAGATTGCCCATGTAGTTATAAGTAAATAATTTCCAGAATAGTATTAATGATTAAAATATCATATATATCCAGTAAATATTCATTTTATACTATTCCATATCATTTGGAGATAAAAAACGAAAAGCACCGTTCATGGAGATGGTAGGCCGTACGTACGCATGAACGCTACTTTCATTTTTTGTCATATTAATGGAATTAAAACAAAATGGGAGAGATATATATATGTTATAATTACAGAATGATATCCATAATTTAGATGTAATATATTACATATATATCCATTATATATATGTACTTATAATATTACATAACATTTTGAGATAAAAAATGAAATGTACCGTTCATGGAGACGGTACGCCGTACGTACACATGAACGCTACTTCCATTTCTATTTCATATTTAATGGAATTAAAACATAATGATACATAATAGTATTTTAATTCCAGTATGGTATCTTATATAATATCATTAAATATATCCTTTATACGTACCACATATGGTATTAATGAATCAAATCACTTTGAGGGGGCGGTAGTCCGCACTTCCTTAAATGAAGATATCGCGTTTACCCATAATGGAAACCATAAAGGTATGCCATAAATGAAAAATAAAGAAGCTTAAGTAAAACATAAACATATTAGATATTATATATAAATATAGTGCCATATTAATGTCCACCTTTGAAGGTGTTATAAGAATGTTGAACAATCATCGTTTCGAGAGGCAGAAATTTTCCATCCACGGAAACAGTATGTTCTTTAACCATTAGATGTAGGTGTGTGTAAGTGTAGCTAGAATCCTTCTTATAAAAACATCCTAGTATATTGGTGATACTAGATTTGTTACAAAATAAATGAATAAAAAGAGTTTAGGGGGTTGGAGAAGCAAAATAAAACAAAAGGACACAAGTGAAGACATTACCTAAAAATCGGGTAACTCCCTTTGGTTTGAGCTCAAAGGCTTCCTTGGGAAGACTTCTGCCCAAAGTGAGGCTTCAAGGAGTAATAGAGGGAAGTGGAGAGATAAAATGGGCAGGGGTTGGCCGAGCCAAAGGATTTGGGAGTGTGGGTAAAGAGGTACAGGTGGGGGACTTTTATAAGAGGAGAGGAGGGGCACTCTTGTAAAGTTACAAAATGTTACTTTATTTTCAAAAGAGTTTCGGATTTTAAAGGTCCCACATTGATGTATTTCGAGGATAAGGTGATAATGGTTCTAAATCCACTCATCCAATAGGTTTTGGTATAAGGCCCCAGCCTTAAACCTTACTTAATCTTGAGTTATTACAAGATTACACATTGAGGATCTTTTCAGGTTTAGAGTTTTAGAGAATTAGATCATGAAACTTGCATTACATTCCACATTTAAACAAAGTGGTTACATAAAAGACACTATTCATTCTTCCCATCAACGGAAACATATTGAAAATAAAACATGGATTCTTTCTTGACACATCCTTGACACTATCATCACATCATGTACCTTTCCCTTGACCTGTGAAAAACATTTCAAAAAAACTTGGGATGAGCATAAAAAGCTCAGTAAGGGTTATAAAAATATGGAAAGGAAACATGAGTTCATATATACATAAGAATGAAATCATAATTTACCCATAAAACAGAGGCACTTTAACATACCTCATCAAATCATGAATAAATCATAGAAATCATAAGACATAAAGGTAACTTGAGACATTCATAACATTCTTACGTAGGGAGTAACCCTCTTGGTTACGTTTGGAATACCCATCACAGTATATTCCCTAAATCTCTTCGGAGAAACCTTAACGTTCACTCCTTCATGTTACCCAATGCATTGGAGAGCTATATCAGGCTCACCCGCCCTTAGTTTATCACAGAACCACCCGTCTTCATAATAATGCCCAAGAACCTCAACATAATCGTATCACATAAAACATGCATAAAGGAAACATAAAATTTCCACCTCTCAATCACAAGATACCAATACAACACATTGATATAAAAAAATTATGAAAACCATTTTCAATACCAAAATAATAGAAAAGTAAAACATGGTATTTATTTTTCTTTTAAAAAAAGGGTATGGCTTGTAGAGGAAACCGAAATTCAAATAATGGTCATAGCGGCGGAGAAGTCGTTGTCACCACATACGTACGACAAAAACATTCCATTTTTTCGTTTAGTAAACTCTTCGAATAAAAAATATTCCTTTTGAATAAACGTAAAATTCAAAGGGGTTTATACACCATATAAAAGAAGGTTGTGCATAAAACAAAATATGCATCAATGAAAGGAGATTGAGACGAAGTCCCAAACCACCTTGAAGCTTTTAACATTTTAAACCATTAATATCCATATAAATAAATCCTTAAAACCATTTTTAAAAAATGGATATTAATAAGAACAAATAATTAAAACATTTAAAGTGATATTTTGGTTAAAGGGGTTTTACCAAAATTAGAGACACTTGAATACAATAATTGTGGAATAACATTTAATAAAAACTTTATAATATCATGAGAATAAATGGATTCATGATATAATATTCCAAAGGACAGTATATACACCATATATGAGTGAATTGATGCATAACAACAATGAATTCTCAATAGAGATGTAAAATGTGATGAAATCCCTTATAAAGAAGGTATCCTTAAATTAAGGATAAATTAATCTCAAAATTATGTGTGACAAATATAAATACACCCAATATAATTGGATATTAATTTTAAAACAATAAAAGGTCATTCACACATATTAAAAGTATGACATATTCAATAACTACATGTTGAACCCAATGAAATCGAAATTGGGTTAAAAAGTTCCCTTGGTAAAATTCGACAGCCTAACGACGTCACTTCAAGAATTCAGAAAATGAGTTGATGAGAGATAAAAAGGGAATCTCATCACTTGGAAATAAAATTTACATCAATAAGGATATAGAAGAACATATCCCACAACAATAGTATGTGAATTAAAAGACATAACAAATGAAGTCTTTTAAAAAGAGGAGGGTGAAAGGTTCCCTTACCGACTTGGGTAACTTTCGAAAAGTACACCCCATCGAAGAAGTGTCATACAATGAATATGTAAATACCCATAAATGGAATTATATTACAAAAGTAGTGTAATAATGGTCAGTACATAAACCACTCAAAGGAAATTGTGGCAAATGTAGCATAAATCTCACGGGAATAAAAGTGAGATGAAAAATCTCTTACGAAAACTCGACAGCCTAACGGCGCCACTTAAAACTTAAAAAATGGATTGATGAGAGGGAATAGGGTCTCTCATAAAATTAACATAAACTTTAAAGAAAGAGGAATATAAAAGAACAACCCCCAACATAAGAAAGTGGAGCTTAAAAGAAGTGACATAAAGGAGAGTACTTAAAAAGAAAGAGAGAGGTTAGATCTCTTAAGAAAATTCGGCAGCCTAACGGCGCCACTCAAAACATCCAAAATGGATTGATGAGAGAGAATAGGGTCTCTCATCATATGTACATAAATATTACAGTAAGAGTAATATAAAATAACATCCCAATCATAAGAAATATGAGCTTTAAAGGAAAGACATAAAAGAGTGTACTTAAAAAGAAAGAGAGGAGTAGGATCCCTTACCTCGGGCCCGACTTGACTCGATCATTCTTTAACGTCCTGAATAATAAACTTGAGTTAATTTACACTTTATTAAGAACCTTTTTCTAGTTCATTATTCCTTTAATATCACTTATTTTCATGTTATAAACATTATGTAATCATTTAAGTTAATAATGTTTGTTTTGTCGATATTTGGTTCTTAAGTTGAAAGTGGACTTCTTACAATTACATGTTGTTAATTTGGTCAAAGGTTAATTATATCCAGAATGATATTAATTATTTGGATAACATATATATCATATATATTCAGCATATACATGTATTTATAATATTACATCACATTTAGAGGTAAGAAATGAAATGCACCGTTCATGGAGACGGTAATCCGTACGTACGCATGAACGCTACTTCCATTTCTATTTCATATTTTCTGGAATGGAATAATAATGATATAATAGTATATTATAATTCCATTATAATAACATATATAATATAATTAACTTTATCCTTTACACATCCCACATATGGTATTAACGAATCAAATCACTTTCAGGGGGCGGTAGTCCGCACTTCCTAAAATGAAGATATCGTGTTTACCCATAATGGAAACAATAATGGTATGCCATAAATGAAAAATACAGAATATTAAGGAAATAATAAACATATTATATATCATATATAAAAATAGTGACATCATAATGGCCACCTTTGAAGGTGTTAAATGAGTATTGAACAATCATCGTTTCGGGAGGCAGAATTTCACCATCCACGGAAACCATATGTTCTTTAACCATTTTATGTAGTTGTGTGAGATTGTATCTCGAATAAATCTTATAACAAAATCCTAGTATATTGAAGATACTGGTGTTTTTACAAAAGAAGTAAATAAAAAGAGTTTAGGGGGTTGGAGAAGTAAAATAAAACAAATGAGCATGAGAGAATGAATTACCTTTAAAAGTGTAACTCCTTTTGATTTGAGCCTAAAGGCTTCCTTTGAAAGGATTCTGCCCAAAGGGAATCCTCTAGTATGAGGAGAGGGATGTGGAGAGAGTAAATGGGCAGGGGTTGGCCGAGCCAAAGGCTTTGGGAGTGTGGGTAATGAGGTAGAGGTGGGGGCCTTTTATAAGAGGAGAGGGGCACTCTTGGAAAGTAAAGAAATATTACTTTATTTGAAAATGAGTTTCGGATTTAAATGGTCCCACATTGATATAATTAGAGGCTAAGGTGATAAGGGTTCGAAATCTACCCATACAATAGGTTTTGGACATGTGTAGGTTTTAGATATTACATTATCTTTCCATTTTATTTAAATTGTTAAATAATGAGGTCATCGCTGCATCATCATGATGTCATAAATAATTTAATTTATTTAAATTCTAAAAATTATAAAACAAATACTATGATGTAGGAAATCTTTTTAGCTTTCCAATTTCTATTTATAGTCAAAAATATGACTTCTATAACCCCATGTAAAAATTGTTTTTGTAAAACATATGATGTTTGTGTGATTTTTACTTTTACATTAAATAAAAAGTTATTTATGTCATTTCCCAACCAAAGTGGCTCCATGGGGTCCCTAAGTTGACCCATGGCTTGTCTTGGTCGTCCATGACACAACCAATGAGGGTAGGACATGTGTCAAGCTCATCTCATACTATTAAAACATTATTTTACTTTAAACTACACTAATTACCACTAATCGCGATTAAGAACTTAATAAGTTACTATTGACCAAAAAATTATTTTTATCCCATTGAACCACATTTTACTTCTTAATGACAACCATGTATGTCGGATTTTTGAAATTCAAAACACAAAGATGGCAAAATTTCATTTAAACGGAAAAATCATTTTTTATAAGTACCACTTAGTGGTTTCACTATTCATCAAAAATTGAAGTTTTTCAGAAAATTACCAAAAATTCACCCTAAGCTATATTTGATATTACGAATTCAAAAATGAAGTCTATTTTACAAAATTCAAAACATATAAGTCGCATTAATTAATTTAATAATTAATTCACGCTGTCATAACAAATAGCGTGTTTTTATGAAACAATAAGTATCAAAAGTTTGACACTAGTTTAAGTCCGATTTCAAGGTGAAATTAATTCCAACGACCACTATTGGATTTAATGGTAAAAATATATTCTAATTTAGCTTTAAAACCAATTAAAAAGATAATATAATCATATAAATTAGATTACAAAGAGGTTTTGGATTAAAATACAACATTTTACACTATTCATTAAAAAAAATGAACTTTATCGGAATGATACCAAAAATTTATACAAAGTAAATTTTGATGTCCCGATTCTAAAGAAGAGTGTTATTTGGTCCAAATAGAATGTATAAGAGTGAAAAAAACTATATTTAATGACGGTTCACCATCAAAATGTGATAAGTGAACCTTTAGTGAAAACTAGGGCATATACGCCTAAAATTGAATTCTTTCCGTATTTTAAGTCTTTATCTTTTATTGGATAAATGTAAAAACATTAAAAGACATATATAATCCTATTTTAGTTATTTCTATCCATTCCCACCAATACAACGACTACATGTTAACTACCATTTAAAATAATATTATTTTATTATTAGAGTGCAACGTAAGATTCCCAAGAAACTCGTTGTTGCGTGTTGGGTACGCCATCGAGCATAGCATCCCCTTTAAAGTCATATTAATATTTTATTAACAAATATGGATAAATATGAAAATGTCATATTCTTTATTTACCTGGTGTGTTACATCCTTCCCCCCTTTTGAGAATTGCGTCCTCGCAATTTTAAAATTGGGCTTGGAAACATCCTTGAAAGTCCCACATCAGAAGAGGAGTCGGTAAAACAATAACTTTAAAATAAAGAAATATAAGTACAAAGGTCACCCTAGTTAACCCATACTAGGATTCCAAGTATGAAAACATGGACATGGAGGAGAAAACATAGGGTCATGTTCTGATGAAGAGTGATAGAAAATATGTTTAGGAGAAAGTTAACCATGAGAAAATCACAAACTTGTGATGGGTTAAATGGTATTCGATTCCCCAGTAGGAAAAATTAATAGACAACATTTTTGTTTTAAGTTACTTTTTATTGAGGAATTTATTCATAAGGAAACATAATCACTTATCATGTTGACTTTAAACTTTTATTATATTCCTTACACAAACTCATATTTTCTCTAAAAAGGCGAGTATTTAGGAAGACTTGTTCACATTAAGAGTACTATAATCAAATTACAGAGAGTCACCTAATCCACAAAAGAGAACTATATAATTACCATGTCTTTAGACTTTAACCAAAACCAAAACCAAAAAGATTAGTACAAGACCAGATAATCCAGAAAAGGATAACCCTTTATAAAAAGAAAATCTTTTCTTAATCTCCAAAATTTGTCCAACAAAACCCAAAGTTCAACGAGGACCATTAGATAAACAATTTGTCCATAAAATTCTTCAAAGTAAACCAAACTAAGGTTGAAAACCAAATATTTGAAGGGTTTAGTCACATAGTCTTCCAAGTTAAATCGTAACATTTATCTCCAAACAACATCAGTTGCTCCTAAAGTCTCGTATTGAAAAGTAATTAACCTAATCACATATCCTCCATGATAGGTTAATCATTTTCATAAATAACCCAAAATCAACTTACTCTTAATTCATAAAATCATATTACTAGAAAGAATCAGTCAAACTAACCAGGGACTTCACGTAGTCCAGTGGTAGGCGATAAATACCAGTCGCACTTTGGTTGTGGGTTCGATTCCCGCAGCATTGTCCGACGCGACGGGTTGTCACACGGTCTGCATGTTGTCCTTTTTACAAAGCTATATAATTCTCAAAACATTTCCCAAAACGAGATAAAATCTTCAAAAATAAACATAACATATTTTATCCTCAAGTTTATCTCATGCCTTTCATTTTCCATCATAACATATAATAACCCATAATTACCTCAAAATTAAGGATCATATAAACCCTAATGGTTACCTTTTTAATTATTACCTAAACTTCCACATCGATTGGTCATCTCGTACATGATGCATTATATAACATACCAAGGTTCACGTGGTTAATCATGACTCCTTGATAGTTGGTTTAGGACAACCACGAGTTTCCTCATTGAATACCCCATTTCATCGAGTCTCTTAATCAGAGAACCACCACAGTTTCCTTCAAACCAATTATCACCTTGGTGCCTGCGAGATACAGCCATACTAAAAACAGAAATTTTAGTGTGAGTATATCAACAAAACCATCATGTACTAATGAGGAAGGTAAACACTAAGATAAACTTACCCATTCACTTTATCTAAAACTAGGACTCTTTCTGAAATCCTAACCATTATGGTAATGCCACTTGTGCTTAAAGAATACCCTAACCTCTAAAGTTATCTAAACCGACCTTTGATACCAACTATAAGGCCCCAGCCTTAAACCTTACTTAATCTTGAGTTATTACAAGATTACACATTGAGGATCTTTTCAGGTTTAGAGTTTTAGAGAATTAGATCATGAAACTTGCATTACATTCCACATTTAAACAAAGTGGTTACATAAAATACACTATTCATTCTTCCCATCAACGGAAACATATTGAAAATAAAACATGGATTATTTCTTGACACATCCTTGACACTATCATCACATCATGTACCTTTCCCTTGACCTGTGAAAAACATTTCAAAAAAAACATGGGATGAGCATAAAAAGCTCAATAAGGGTTATAAAAATATGGAAAGGAAACATGAGTTCATATATACATAAGAATGAAATCATACTTTACCCATAAAACATAGGCACTTTAACATACCTCATCAAATCATGAATAAATCATAGAAATCATAAGACATAAAGGTAAGTTGAGGCATTCATAAAATTCTTACGTAGGGAGTAACCCCCTTGGTTACGTTTGGAATACCCATCACAGTATATTCCCTAAATCTCTTCAGAGAAACATTAACGTTTCACTCCTTCGCGTTACCCAATGCATTGAAGAGCTATATCGGGATCACCCACCCTTAGTTTATCACGGAACCACCCGTCTTCATAATAATGCCCAAGAACCTCAACATAATCGTATCACATAAAACATGCATAAAGGAAACATAAAATTTCCACCTTTCAATCACAAGATATCAATACAACACATTGATATAAAAAACATTATGAAAACCATTTTCAATACTAAAATAATATAAAAGTAAAACATGGTATTTATTTTTCTTTTAAAAAAAGGGTATGGCTTGTAAAGGAAACCAAAACTCAAATAATGGTCACGGCGGCGGAGAAGTCGTTGTCACCACATACGTACGACAAAAACATTCCCTTTTGTCGTTTAGTAAACGCTTCATATAAAAAATATTCCTTTTGAATAAACGTAAAAGTCAAAGGGGTTTATACACCATATAAAAGAAGGTTGTGCATAAAACAAAATATGCCTCAATGAAAGGAGATTGAGACGAAGTCCCATACCACCTTGAAGATTTTAACATTTTAAACCATTAATATCCATATAAATAAATCCTCAAAACCATTTTGAAAACATGGATATTAATAAGAACAAATAATTAAAACATTTAAAGTGATATTTTGGTAAAAGGTGTTTTACCAAAATTAGAGACACTTGAATACAATAATTGAGGAATAAAATTTAATCAAAACTTTATAATATCATGAGAATAAATGGATTCATGATATAATATTCCAAAGGACAGTATATACACCATATATGAGTGAATTGGTTCATAACAACAATGAAGTCTCAATAGAGATGTAAAATGTGATGAAATCCCTTATAAAGAAGGTATCCTTAAATTAAGGATAAATCAATCTAAAAATTATGTGTGACAAATATAAATACACCCAATATAATTGGATATTAATTGTAAAACAATAAAAGGTCATTCACACATATTCAAAGGATGACATATTCAATAACTACATGTTGAACCCAATGAAATCAAAATTGGGTTAAAAAGTTCCCTTGGTAAAATTCGACAGCCTAACGACGTCACTTCAAGAATTCAGAAAATGAGTTGATGAGAGATAAAAAGGAAATCTCATAAATTAGAAATAAAATTTACATCAATCAGGATATAGAATAACATATCCCACAATAATATTATGTGAATTAAAAGACATAACAAATGAAGTCTTTTAAAAAGAGGAGGGTGAAAGGTTCCCTTACCGACTTGGGTAACTTTCGAAAAGTACACCCCATCGAAGAAGTGTCATACAATGAATATGTAAATACCCATAAATGGAATTATATTACAAAAGTAGTGTAATAATGGTCAGTACATAAACCACTCAAAGGAAATTGTGGAAAATGTAGCATAAATCTCACGGGAATAAAAGTGAGATGAAAAATCTCCTACGAAAACTCGACAGCCTAACGACGCCACTTAAAACTTCAAAAATGGATTGATGATAGGGAATAGGGTCTCTCATAAAATCAAGATAATCTTTACAGAAAGAAGAATATAAAATAACATCCCCCAACATAACAAAGTGGAGCTTAAAAGAAGTGACATAAATGAGAGTACTTAAAAAGAAAGAGAGAGGTTAGATCTCTTAAGATAATTCGGCAGCCTAACGGCGCCACTCAAAACATCCAAAATGGATTGATGAGAGAGAATAGGGTCTCTAATCATATTTACATAAATATTACAGTAAGAGTTATATAAAAGAACATCCCAATCATAAGAAATATGAGCTTTAAAGGAAAGACATAAAAGAGTGTACTTAAAAAGAAAGAGAGGAGTAGGATCCCTTACCTCGGGTCCGACTTGACTCGATCATTCTTTAACGTCCTGAATAATAAACTTGAGTTAATTTCCACTTAATTAAGAACCTTTTTCTAGTTCATTATTCCTTTTATATTACTTATTGTCATGTTATAAACATTATGTAATCATTTAAGTTAATAATGTTTGTTTTGTCGATATTTGGTTCTTAAGTCGAAATTGGACTTCTTACAATTACATGTTGTTAATTTGGTCAAAGGTTCATTATATCCAGAATGATATTAATGATTTGGATAACATATATATCATATATATTCAGCATATACATGTATTTATAATATTACATCACATTTAGAGGTAAGAAATGAAATGCACCGTTCATGGAGACGGTAAGCCGTACGTATGCATGAACGCTACTTCCATTTCTATTTCTTATTTTCTGGAATGGAATAATAATGATATAAGAGTATATTATAATTCCAGTATAATAACATATATAATATAATTACTTTATCCTTTACACATCCCACATATGGTATTAACGAATCAAATCACTTTCAGGGGGCGGTAGTCCGCACTTCCTAAAATGAAGATATCGTGTTTACCCATAATGGAAACAATAATGGTATGCCATAAATGAAAAATACATAAGCTTAAGGAAATTATAAACATATTATATATCATATATAAAAATAGTGACATCATAATGGACACCTTTGAAGGTGTTAAATGAGTATTGAACAATCATCGTTTCGGGAGGCAGAATTTCACCATCCACAGAAACCGTATGTTCTTTAACCATTTTATGTAGTTGTGTGAGAGTGTAGCTCGAATAAATCTTATAAAAACATCCTAGTATATTTAAGATACTGGTGTTTTTACAAAATAAGTAAATAAAAAGAGTTTAGTGGTTTTGAGAAGTAAAATAAAACAAATGAACATGAGAGAATGAATTACCTTTAAAAGTGTAACTCCTTTTGATTTGAGCATAAAGGGTTCCTTTGAAAGGATTATTCCCAAAGGGAATCCTCTAGGATGAGGAGAGGGATGTGGAGAGAGTAAATGGGCAGGGGTTGGCCGAGCCAAAGGCTTTGGGAGTGTGGGTAATGAGGTAGAGGTGGGGGCCTTTTATAAGAGGAGAGGTGGGGCACTCTTGGAAAGTAAAGAAATATTACTTTATTTGAAAATGAGTTTCGGATTTAAATCGTCCCAAATTGATATAATTCGAGGATAAGGTGATAAGGGTTCGAAATCTACCCATCCAATAGGTTTTGGACATGTGTAGGTTTTAGATATTACATTATCTTTCCATTTTATTTAAATTGTTAAATAATGAGGCCATCGCTACATCATCATGATGTCATAAATAATTTAATTTATTTAAATTCTAAAAATTATAAAAAACTACTATGATGTAGGAAATCTTTTTAGCTTTCCAATGACTATTTATAATCAAAAATCCGATCTTTATAACCCCATGTAAAAATTGTTTTTGTAAAACATATGATGTTTGTGTCATTTTTACTTTTACATTAAATAAAAAGTTATTTATGTCATTTCCCAACCAAAGTGGCTCCATGGGGTCCCCAAGTTGACCCATGGCTTGTATTGGTCGGAAATGACACAACCAATGAGGGTAGGACATGTGTAAAGCTCATATCATACTATTAAAACATTATTTTTACCTTAAACTACACTAATTACCACTAATCGCGATTAAGAACTTAATAAGTTACTATTCACCAAAAAATTACTTTTATCCCATTGAACCACATTTTACTTCTTAATGACAACCATGTATGTTGGATTTTTGAAATTCAAGTCACAAATATGGAAAAATTTCATTTAAACGGAAAAATCAGTTTTTATAAGTACCACTTAGTGGTTTCACTATTCATCAAAAATTGAAGTTTTTCAGAAAATTACCAAATATTCACCCTAAGCTATATTTGATATTCCGAATTCCAAAAAAAGTCTATTTTACAAAATTCAAAACATATAATTCACATTAATTAATTTAATAATTAATTCCCGCTGTCATGACAAATAGCGTGTTTTTATGAAACAATAAGTATCAAAAGTTTGACACTAGTTTAAGTCCGATTTCAAGGTGAAATTAATTCCAACAACCACTATTGGATTTAATGGTAAAAATATATTCTAATTTCACTTTAAAACCAATTAAAAAGATAATATAATCATATAAATTAGATTAAAAATAGGTTTTGAATTAAAATACAACATTTTACACTATTCATTAAAAAAAACGAACTTTATCGAAAAGATACCAAAAATTTACACAAAGTAAATTTTGATGTCCCGATTCTAAATAATAGTTTTATTTGGTCCAAATAGAATGTATAAGAGTGAACAAAACTATATTTAATGACGGTTCACCATCAAAATGCGATAAGTGAACCTTTAGTGAAAACTAGGGCATATACGCCTAAAATTGAATTCTTTCCGTATTTTAAGTCTTTATCTTTTATTGGATAAATGTAAAAACATTACAAGACATATATAATCATATTTTAGTTATTTCTATCCATTCCCTCCAATACAACGACTACATGTTAACTACCATTTAAAATAATATTATTTTATTATTAGAGTGCAACGTAAGATTCCCATGAAACTCGTTGTTGCGTGTTGGGTACGCCATCGAGCATAGCGTCCCCTTTAAAGTCATATTAATATTTTATTCAAAAATATGGATAAATATGAAAATTTCATATTCTTTATTTACCTGGGGTGTTACATTTGGACATGTGTAGGTCTTAGATATTACATTATCTTTCCATTTTATATAAATCGTTAAATAATGAGGTCATCGCTGCATCATCATGATGTCATAAGTAATTTAATTTATTTAATGTCTAAAAATTAAAAAAAACTATGATGTAGAAAATCGTTTTATCTTTCCAATGACTATTTATAGTCAAAAATATGACTTTTATAACCCCATGTAAAAATTATTTTAGTAAAACATCTCATGTTTGTGTCATTTTTACTTTAACATTAAATAAAAAGATATTTATGTCATTTTCAAACCAAAGTGGCTCCATGGGGTCCCCATGTTGACCCATGGACGGTCTTGGTCGTCCATTACACATCCGATGAGGGTAGGACATGTGTCTAGGTCATTTCATTTTATTAAAACATTATTCTTACCATAAACTACACTAATTACCTCTAATCATTATTAAAAACGTAATAAGTTACTATTCACCAAAAAATTATTTTTATCCCATTGAACCACATTTTACTTATTAATGAAAACCATGTATGTCAGATTTTTGAAATTCAAAACACAAAAATGGAAAATTTTCATTTAAACGGAAAAATCAGTTTTTATAAGTACCACTTAGTGGTTTCACTATTCATCAAAAATTGAAGTTTTTCAGAAAAATCCCAAAGATTCACCCTAAGATATATTTGATATTCTGAATTCAAAAATGAAGTCTGTTTTAAAAAATTCAAAACATATAAGTCACATTAATTAATTTAATAATTAATTCCTGCTGTCAGAGCAAATAGCATGTTTTTATGAAACAATAAGTATCAAAAGATTGACACTAGTTTAAGTCTGATTTCAAAGTGAAATTAATTCCAACGACCACTATTGGATTTAATGGTAAACATATATTCTAATTTCACTTTAAAACCAATTCAAAAGATAATCTAATCATATAAATAAATTAGATTAAAAATAGGTTTTGAATTAAAATACAACATTTTACACTATTCATTAAAAAATGAATTTTATCGGAAAGATATCGAAAATTTACACAAAGTAAATTTTGATCTCACAATTCTTAAGAAGAGTCTTATTTGGTCCAATATAATGTATAAGAGTGAAAGAAACTATATTTAATGACGGTTCGACATCAAAAGGCGATAAGTGAACCTTTAGTGAAAACTAGGGCATATACACCTAAAATTGAATTCTTTCCGAATTTTAAGCCTTTATCTTTTATTGGATAAATGTAAAAACATTTAAAAACATATATAATAATATTTTAGTTATTTATATCCATTCCTGCCAATACAACGGCTACATGTTAACTACCATTTAAAATAATATTATATTATTAATAGAGAGCAACATATGATTCCCAAGAAACTCGTTGTTGTGTGTTGGGTACGCCATCGAGCATAACGTCCCATTTAAATTCATATTAATATTTTATTCACAAATATGGATAAATATGAAAATGTCATATTCTTTATTTACCTGGGGTGTTACAATTATGAACCATTATTAAAGGAATAAAAAAATGCCCCTATGAATATATGTTGGGAAGTGGATCATGGATAACATATATTGAAGCCTATAAATTCATAATTTAAGGAAATGGATGTAATTTATAAGTTATCCCTTTTTTCATTGGATTACCTTTATGTTTAAACCCAAACATTCCCTCAATTCCATCCAATGGCTGGTAATAGGAGGACTTTAGCTAACAGCCGATGCAAAGATCAATGTGATGATTAATCTAATGAGATTCCCAGTATAATGGGAGTGGTAATTGAAAAATTTCTCACAATAATCTATCTGTTATCTCATGTTTTTAATAGACACATGGGTCAATAGGAATTTCCAACACCCCTTAATAATTAACAAGCCGCAATCGAGAGATTCATGAGATAAAGGCCTCTTATCATTAATGTATTATACAATCCCTCAATCGCCAAACAATGGATCTACTCCATTGGAAATATATTCTCCATCCTTCAATGTTTTGAATAAGAGAAGGTTATTTTGAATGCTTATCATATGGAGGGTGAAGTTAATCATTGATGAACATTGATAAAAAATAAAAAGCCTAATGAATTGATCGAGGCATTTGAATAAAAGGATTTCCGGAAAACAAATTTCAAAAAAAATTTTCCCCGCACCCTCTGACGTAAGATGGAATTGGAATTCTTTGCAGTCAAGAAAAAAAGATGATGAATATATCATAGCATATGAGGAAAACATCCCAAGTCCTGCATGATATACCTTTGGCTTTTTTCGTTACCCTTGAATACAAGGTTGAAGACTTCATTGGTGGGCTAAAACCAACCCTATGGAAGGCTCTAAGGATCTGTGACTTCGATAGCTATGAAGAAATTGATTGATGTGCCCTAAAAGTCAAAATAGAGATCAGAGAATCCCAAGGGTATTGTTAGGATAAGAATCAAAATGTGGACTTAAATTCTAGAGGTCCTATGGATAAATCCAATGGTGCTAAGAAAATAAAGCACCACACTTTCCAAAGGTATGGAAAGAAGCACTCATAAACTTTCTTGATGGAGATGATAAAATTCATTAGGTGTTGAAGAGAAGGGAACCTGGCCATTAAATATCAGCAAGAAAATCCTTCTACTATGACAGAAGATAAGAACAATCCATTCGACCCACAATGCACTATTTGTTTCTTTAACATCAACGAACCAGGGCACTTTGCAAACCAGTTCCCTAAGACAAGGGTTTTCGGAGGCAACCAACAACCTCCAAGGTAGCAAGGGTGATATTTTTCCATCACTACCATTGAAGAAAACCCCCAAAATGATGTGGTTACATGTATTCTAGTTATTCATTCAAGAATTGTGAACATACTTTTTGATTCTGATTCTACACATTATTTTATTTCCTGAATGTTTAGTAGAACAATCCCAACCACAACATAAATCATAGAAGTAAAGATATCAGTGAGTACAAAAAATGGGGAAATCATTGCATTCCTTGAATATAACTCCTCCCATATCATAATTTGTGGATTGATCTTGCTGGAGAACCTAGTTATACTCCCTCTAGAGGAATTTGATGCAATTATTGGCATGGGTTGGATTTCCCTATATAGAGCATGCAGAAATTTCCATGACAGGAAAATTACTCTCGATATGGAGAATTGAACCCCGATTTTGTACAAGTGCAAGGAGGAGGATGAATCTAATTTAGAACCATTATCTCAAGCATGGATATTACTTCCCTATGAGCATGCTTATCTTGCTCAGATTATTGGGTCTATAGAAGAAACCATCCTTGAAGACATTCCTATTGTGAGGGAATTCGTTGAAGTGTTTCCCGAGGAATTGCCCAATCTTCCTTCTAGAAGTGATGTTGAATTATCAATAGATATTATTCTTTGGGAATTTCCAATATCCAAGACTCCGTATAGAATGGATGTTGTGGAGATTGAAATGCTGAAGAAAAAACTATAGAATAATATGGGTAAAGGGTTTATATATCCAAGTGCTTCACTATCTAGTGCACCGGTCCTCTTCATCAAGAAGAAGGATGAGTCAATGAAACTTATATTTGATTATTGTGAGTTTAAAAAATCATGATAAGGAACAAGTATTCTCTACCACAAATTGATGACTTGTTCGATCGGCTACATGGAGCGCAATACTTATTCAAGGTGGATCTGTAGTTAGGATATTAAAATTAAAGGTGAAGAAAGAGGATATCCCCAAGACTTATTTTTGTACAAGATACAAGCACTATGAATTCATATTAATGCATTTCTAACTCATTAATTCTCTATTAATCTTCATGGACTTGATGAGTAGAGTCTTTAGAGATTAACTCAAAAAATTTGTGGTAGTCTTTATAGACGATATTCTAATATACTCCAAAACCAAGTAGAAGGATGAGGCACATCTAAGAACTTTTCTAGAGACCTTAAAAGAGGGGAAGCTCAATGAAAAGTGAAAAAAGTGTTAGTTATAGGTGATGGAATACTCATTCTGGGATCATATCATCACAAGCAATGTGATATCTATGGATCCTTGCAAGACAAACACAATTGAGGGATGACTGAGGCCAACATCTGTGACAAATATCTGTGGCTTCCTTGGGTTAGATGGATATTATATCCTATTTTTGAGAAAGGTTTCATGATTCTCAAACCCTCTTACCAAGATCACTCAGAAGGGAGTGATGTTTTCTTGGAGTGATTAATGTGAAGAGATCTACAAGGAGTTGAAAAGAAGGCTTATCACTGTTCTTGTGCTCACAATACCCATAAGTGGATAAATTTTTCTGGTATTTAGTGATGCTTCAATGAAGTTCCTAGGCTTTGTGTTGATGTAATATGAAAAATTCATTTCTTATGCTTTAAGGAAATTGAAATTTCATGATAAAAACTGTCCAACACATGATCTGGAGTTGGCTGGAGTAATATTCACATAAAAAATTTGGGGACATTACCTCTTTGGGGAGAAGTCTAAAGTATATAAAAAATCAAAAAGTATATATTCACATCGAAATAGTTTAATATGTGCCAATGACGATGGTTAGATCAGATCAAAGACTATGACTACTCAATCCATTACTACCCTTGGAAATTAAATATGGTGGAAGATGCTCTATGCAAAAAGGAACCAATAATTCTATCACTGATGAGAATTTAAAAGGATCCAATCCTCTTATATTTGATAAAGATGGACATGGGAATCATAAATAAGGGAACATTATCTATCCTATCACAAATTATTGCTCAACCTTCTCCTTTTTAAAGGTTAATGTTTTCTCAAAAGGATGATGTAGGAATTTAGAAGAATGTGGAAGCTATCAGAAAAGTGAAATACATTGAGTTCAATGTTAATGAAGAAGGAATTGTGTGATTTGGGAAAATAATACGCATTCCATCAAATCTGGAGTTAAATAATGAACTTTTGGATGATTTACATAGTTAGAATTTCTCCATTATCCTAAGAAACACCAAGATGTATCGAGATATCTAAGAGAATTATTGGTGGGGTAAATTGAGGAAGGAGATCATAGAGTATATAGCAATGTTCCTGGTATGTCAGCAAGTGAAGGCTGCGAGGTAGAAGTATAAGGGGATGATGCAACCATTACCCATACTATAAGGGAAATGTGAAAACATCACCATGGAATTTGTCACTAGAATTATGAATAAATCCAAAGGAATAAATGTTATCTAGGTAATTTTGGGTCATCTTACAAGGACATCCCACATCATTAAAATTCAGGAGGATTTCTCTTTGGATCAACAAGCACAAATATACATTAGAGAAGTGGTAAAGAAGCAGGGAGTACCTATACTGATTGTATCCAATCGAGATTCCATATTCACTTATATGTTTTGGAAGATTCTCTAACATGCTCTTAATATTGAGCTGAACTTTATTGGGACTTATCATCCAAAAAATGATGTCTAATATGAGTGGACTGTCCAAACACATGAGGAAATTTTGAGATAATTCTCAGTGGACTTCAAAGGAGGATGGGATAAACATCTTCCTCTGGTTGAGTTCTCTTAGAATAATAGTTTCTAGTCAAGCATCCAAATGGATTCTTATGAAACCCTTTATGGGAAGAGGTGCATAAAACTGGCATTATGGGATGAAATTGGGGAGTGAAAAATCCGAGGTCTAAAAATGGTTGAAAAAATTGTGGAGATGGTTAAGAGCATCCAATAGTACATTAAAGCATCTCAGAGTCAACAAAATATCTATGATGATAATCATCAAAAAGACCTAGAGTTTGATGTTAGAGACATTTTATTCCTCTTCATATCCAAATGGAAGAGAGTTATGATATTTGGAAAGAAGGGAAAGATTAGTCTAAGGTACATCGTCCCTTTTGAGATCCTTGATCGCATTGGAGTAATGACCTAATGACTAGTACTTCCACCGAACATATCTCAAGTAAATCATGTATTCCATTTATCACTCTTGAGGATATACATATTAGACCCATCGCATGTACTCAATAGAGAGGTTGTACCATTGGAGAATGACCTCTCCTATGAGGAGAAGCCAATAAAGTTCTTAGATCATAGAGAAAAAGTCCTACGAAATAAGAAAATATCCCACATCCAGTTGTTGTTGAGAGACAAAAAGTCTGAATAAAAAACATTTGAATCAGAGGAAGTGATTAAATTGAGTAACCCTCATCTATTTTTTGTATGGGAAAATAAAATTTTGATGGAAAATTTTCTTAAAGGTGGATGATTATAATGACCCAAACATTTATTGATGGAAATTCATCTTGATCAAACTAAATTTCATATTTTGTAAAATGGATATATATAACATATTAACTTCTAGGGTTTTATGTTTTTGGATATTAATATACCATTTATAATTATTACCATTATTAATATATCTACTGAACAGTGATCACATGAATAGTATAAATATAGTGCTTTAACAAATCCAATTTACTCAGAAAAAGGAAGTCTTGGCCTTATCTAGTAGAACTGCTTCAAATGAAGCCCATTTTTTATAGCTTGGAAAGGTGCTAACATCACTAGTATTTACTCTTGACCATGTCCAAGCCGATCTTCAACATGTTAAACTTGAATAGAACCACCTACGGGAGAAGTGGAAGTTAATAGAGATTTCCACCCAAGCGATGTTATCCAAGATGCCCCAAGATTCTGTCACCATCGTACACCTTACCCTTATGTCTTATTTAGGTGCTATAAGAGGTTATGTAACAAGACCCTAGTACTATTATTGTGTTCATTATTTTTATTTAAAGATAATATATTTATTTAATTATTGTAACTTTGTAAATAGTTTTTAAAGCACAAATAGTTTTTTAGTTAATATTCAATTAAGAACTCTATTTTGATGAATTTATAGATTTTTGAATTAAGTAATATTTTTAAAAAATATTATTACTAAATTAATTTTTATTAAATATAAATTATCATATAATTTTATTAATACTATTATAAAATAATGTTTTCCAATCCTCGTTTTCAAAAATCATGGGAAAAACCATTGGATGGTTTGTGGTTTAGACTAGTTTAATGTGTGGTGTCCAAAACGTAAATAATAAATAATTCCTTCTCATTTCCTATATAAACCCGCTCAATCTCCCATTACACTTCACTTAAAACCTTTGGATCTCTAAAACCCATTACATAATATATCTAAAATCCTCACAAGGTGTCCCAGGCTCCCAATAAGACTTTATAAAGCCTCTCCCAAGCCTTTGGGATCACACTTACAAGTAAGGGATTTCTTCCTTTCTCATTTTTGTCCAATTTTTTTTATTTTGTTATACCCATTTTTTTCAATTAGAAATGTTGGGGTATGATTTATAACCCCACAATACTTCCCTCCTTACGTTTTAATGATTCTATACATCTTTATCTCTCATTAATTCTTCCCATGTACACCAGTTACCATGAAGAAATTTCATAAGAAATTTCTCTCCCCTCATTTACATTCAAGAAATTCTTTTATATTATGCATCTAAATTACATTAAATATGTTGGGATATTATGTTTCATGAACCCCTTACTGTCCATTTCATATATAAATGATATGATACCCCTTTTTCCCTCATCAACCCATTTTACTCTTTCTATTTGACATCATTATCCTGCCAAAGTTACACATAAAAATCCCATGCCAATATCATCATGTAAGTGAATACCATACCCATTTCTATATAAAGGGTATTAATATTTGTTCACATGTAATTTTTGATTGAGGAGATACATTTATGTATTCTAGATGCCTTATTCATGGAATAAATTATTATTTTTAATGAATCCATGTGGAACACTTATTCAAGAACTGACATGTTTATAAAGGGTTCACCTTGATAGCGCTCCAATGCATTGGGTAAAGAACAGTATCATGATTTGTTTTGTGAAAAGGGTGTTGAATTGTGATAATTTATGTTAAATTATGGTTTAATACTGCTAATTTAACTACAATGAGTGTTACTCATGCTCCTTGTGCAATGATCCTTGGTTCATGCTAATATCATGTTAAATGTTGTTTCCATATTTCCATGTTATGATAATCATGCTATATCATACGATTATGTTCATATTTCTCTTTTTATCCATTGATAAGACAATTTCCTAACATGTATTATATTATTCATGTTATTACTTGTTTAATACCTTACTGGGCTTTATAACTCACCATTTTCTTATGCATGTCCTCAGGTTATCCCATGAAATGATAAATACGAAGGAATGTTGTGGTCATGCAAATGAATATTTCAATAAATATGTGTATTTCATGTTTTATGGTGTTATTTAATGTTCATAATCCCAAAATAAACTATACCTATTGATCTTATTTGTGGTATAACATGAAAATGTTATGTAATAAATTATGTTTAAGTGTGAAATAAAGAGCAGGGTTATTATAGAATCGATAACCCCAGTGAAAAGACATAAATCAATAATACTCCTCCAAGAAGTGTATATTCAAATAAATCATATAATTTATCAAATTTATGTGAATAACTATTTTTTTAATGAAACAAAAAGGTGCTGTTATAAATAAAAAAGTTGGTTTTCTGATTGGTGATGATGATTTATAGGCGTGGAGGTATAGAATAGATTTTTAAGGCATGGATAAAGTCCATGGAGCTAGGTATACTGAATTTCATTCCTTTTTGAAGAAGTTTAAACTTAAAATAGGTGGCATAGATAATAAAATATATGTTAAGTAAACCAAGGAAGCGAAAATAATGGTGACTTTATAAACATTGAATATAATATTTATTGATTTAAATGGAAATTAGTGGATTATTTTTCAACGTTAATGAATGTGATGTTTAAAATTTTAATGATTGGAGAGCTCATATTTTCTTTGGTTACATGTAATCAAAAGGAGGGATATAATTATGTCTTAAAAGTTAAATATTAAATTGAAAAACCAATATAGTTTCAAATTCATGTTAAAAATAAATTTTTTATGTTGATATTAGTTATAACAAAACTTAAGAAGTATAAATATCAGAAATAAATTCATCCCACTCTCTATCTTGAGATAATTTTGTTTTTTGTACCTCAAAAAACTATAGATGTATATAGTTAATGTTATATTCTTGGATGGTCATTTTCAAATTTATTCCATGGAGAAATGTTTTTTGTGTAAGAAATGAATCATGATGTACCTTTAAGATAAAATAAATTATTATTTAGTACATTTTGATGGATATGATTAATGGTTATAAGTCTATTCAATTGGGGATTGGGCTGGAGATGTTTTGAACAAAAAATATTCAAGCAAAGGAATGTTATTTATTAAGATAAAATTTATTTGATGGATTAGAAAGAAGAAAGGGAGCATATCACTTAGTGCGTTTGAAATATAATCTATTTAAAAAAAAGAAATTTATATAATTATTGTGGATGGATAAAAAAATAGAGTACATTGGTGAAGTGAAGAAATCCATGGTGGTTCACTGTGAAATTAAGTTTGAAATTGAGTGAAAAAATAATGTTATATAACATTCTTGCATGAATCATATTGAGATACTACATCATTTTATTAAAGAGAAGGTGGATTAAGGAATCATTATGATGGTACATGTTGGTATAAATCAATAGGTGGAAAAATATTAACAAAACCATTAGACACACTAAAATTTGAGAAGTATATGCTAAAACTCAATGATCAACCATTTAACTCACCATGAGGAGGTTCTTAAAATTCCTTCTCCAAATAAAATTATAATTTCTAACTTGGGTGCCTTTTACATTTAGGAAATTAAACATTGGGTTTATTTTCAAAGCAGAGTTATTATCTCTAGGGGGGATAATTATTGATGGGTGATTTTTTCCAAAAGAAAGATGTATTTTATTGTATAGTTTTTATATTTTTAACATGTGACATGATGATTTGTGGAAGGTCTGCTTGGTTAGATGGATTTATCTTTTGATATCTTCTTTTCTAAAATATGACTTTATTATGTAAACTTAAAGTAACATAAGTATAATTCTATTTACTTTTGGGACGTTTTAAAGTGTCTATTTCTTTAAGTTCACCTATGATACATCATATTTTAAAAAAGAAGGGGGGGGGGGATTCTGAACCATGGTTTTACTTGATGTATTGTGACTGTGCTTGTTGAAAATCAAGGTTGGGTTTTTTAGTATGTTTGAATATGCTTAGGGATGATTTTATAAATATATCATGGTTGATTTATTTATTAGGTAAATTATGTTTTTTATAGTTATATTTTTATTTATAAGGGTTTTGATCATGATTGCATACATTTGAAAAACGATAGAGATAAATGTTTCAAAATTGGGTGGTAAATAAGAAAAAATAGTATTTTTTCAGTGTGTTAGTATGACTAAATAGGATTTTATTATATTAATTAGGAGAAAATTATAATTATTAATGTATTTTTAATATTAACTCAATTAAAAGGACGATACATAAGAGTAGAATTTTATTTTTTAAGTTTATTATAACATTAAATCAATGAAAATAATGGTTCATTATATTTAATTGAAGTGGTGTAACTGTATTTAATCATTTTTAAAGCATATCCATGATTAACTCATTACCATATACAATATAAATTATTTTTTCCTAAATAAAAAGTAATAATAATATGAATCTATGTATGTGTTTGCTAAAATATTCCAACTCACATAAGCGTTACCAAGATCCATGAGTGACTAACATCATAATTTCAAAGGCCACACATGGATATAATGGGGCCATGTAAGATTAAATTCAAAGGATCCAAAGTCATGTAAGAATAAATTTAGAGTTATCTATTTTAAAAAAATACATAGGGTAACTCTGAAGATGTTTCACTATGAAATTTATTTATATAATAATCATGGTAATTATTTGAAATAATTAAAAAGATTTAAAATAGAGAACTAAATGGATATTTTTGTGGATGTTTTAAATATGGAGTATTATAAAGAATAGAATTTATAAAATCATGTATTACTAAGGAGGTGGTGGTATAAGATATATAGAGGAATAAATGGAAGTATTTATTTCAAGATTATAAGATTTAAAGGGTTGAAATTATGGAAGAATTCCTAAGAAGTTTGTCTCATTTTCTTAAATAATTTAATATGTGATTTTTTTGTGAGGAAATAATTTGCTCAAACAAAATTGATATATTTTTAAGGAAAAATATTCAAAAATAATTTTATATAAAATATTTTTGGAATTAGAATGTGAGTAATTATTTAAATATTTATATAAATTTATTTCTACTACAAATAGGTAGAGTATTTACACAAAATATGAGTATTTTAATGATAGACCTAGGATAATTGAATGATATTTCCTTATGTGGGAAAATTCATTGAAAAACCTAAATTGGGTAGAAATAATAACATTATTAATGAACATTGGATAATTGATAAGGATTATTCTATGTGGAAATTTATTGAAAAAAATCATAATTGACAGGAATAACACATGTGTAATAAAAAACCATTTATGATTTAGTTTTTATCTCTTATGATTATTTCCTATGAGAAAACATCGGGTTCAATATTATTTTATAACTCTCCTTTAAAGAGATGAGTGTATATGAAGAAATAGTGGCCAACCCTTGGATTGATAGTGTTTCTTTCTCAAACCATTTAATAGAATTCAATGTGTAGATATTTCTCTTGGTTAGTTGACAATATCTTTGTATGCTCGTTAGAGTATCCATTAGTGCTAAACCAAAGAAAATCTAAATGTTTTATATTTATTTACAATATCCAAATTTTTTGTGTGAATGAGATTGGATGGTTCAGAAGTTTCTTGTCAATGTGGGTATGATATCCTATTGAAGATGAGGAAAACAAACCACCATAATTTTCTACTTCCTAAGGTGTATTTAATTTTGTGGTGGAAACACATTTAGTATCATATATTTAAGTATAATTAAATATAAAAGGATATTATGAATTATTTCATTCCATCAATAAAGTGTTTATGTTTATTTAATTATGAAATTTCCATAATACATGCCTAAACTATAAAGTGTTAATAATTTTTTTTTTATGAATTATTAAAGAATAGATTACATCACACACATACACACATATATTAATAGTTTATTTATTTAGTTTATTAATTATTTTATTCGTGAATATTATTTTTATATTATAAATATTTTTATGGTTTAATTTAATGTTTTAAACACCTATAAATGTTCATTCTTGTATCTAAGGAGTTACATGTCAAGTGAGATAAATGATTTATTTTTTTCCCTACCGTTACTTCGGATTATACTTGATTATGAGCATGAATTAAGAAGTTAATTAATGTCTATACATATTAATTGTTATATTAGTATTGGAATTGAGGTCTCCATTGAGTAAAGTGACCTGAGATAATGGGAATTTGGGTCAAATTACTACCTTTCCGGGAGGTTTATATCATAAATAAAAAATGGGGGATTACTATCTCTCCCTACATGATTACAATTATATGGATTTTTGATTCCATTCAATTATAAAACGTTAAATTAAAGGATTTCATATTCCTTATTCATGAGATGAATCTGGATATATATATTAATGTAGTTGACTTTATTAATTCTTCTTATAAAAATAATCTATGAGTTATCTAAAGAGTTACACATCAATATAGACTGAATATATAGATTTTTTTAATATAAATTGGATTCCAATGTAAAATAATTAGAATTATACATACATGTAAAGAGAATATATGAAATAATTTGTTGAGAAAAAATCGCATTTAAAAATAATAAGTGTCAAATTCCTACTATAGAAAATACTTTTCAAGACCTTAACCATAAAACGTTGTCGGTTCATGACAATTTAGGGTACCGACAGTGGTTGATATTGCTTTTTTTGGTGATCGATGAAGATATCCATGTTCGTTCAGTTCATGGCAGAACAAAAAGTATGGAATGGATATAAGGATGTTTCGGCGATGACATGCATTGAAAATTATGACTTATCTAGTTCTAAGGTAATGGGTCTACTCCAAGCGTGAAACTCATGGTGGTCTAGCGACACAGGGTTAGATGATTTGATTTTCTGTTTGGTGTGGTTTTCATGTACAAAGATTTAATTTGTAATTTTAATTGGGTTTTATATTTTATTTGGTTTACAACTGCATATTTTTATTAGCACTCACATAAACAAATAAAAGTGTTTATTATGAAAAAAAAATCAACTTAAGTACAAGGGTAGCCCTAGGTTATCTTGTATAAATAATTATTGTAATGAGGTGACCCTAATAGTTATGTGCCTTTTTGGGTGTTTTCCTTGGGTTACACTTAGTTTGGAAACATTAAGAGTTAAGATATGAGATTAATGAGGTCAAATTTATCTATTTTATGGATTAGGAATGGAGTTTTCTTCTCAACCATATATAAGTAATATTTATCCTTATTGACGTTATTGTATACCTAAATAACTAAAGAGGTGAGTTTCACACCAAGGAAAATACATTTATTAATAAGACATAGATTATGCCCCACTAATTAATATAAATGATTTTAAAAGGGGTGATAATTTTAATTGGTGAAAATTTATTAAAATCCATTATTAAATGAATGAGAAACATTATACTAATCAGATAATATATTACCTTATATATAAAATAATATCATCGTCATTAAAAATTACATTGTGATCATTTCATGAAAATGAGGAGTTTAATGTAAGAAATTAATTAGATTAGTATTGAAATTTGAGAATAGTTCTCAAGAAGTATGAAAATGTGTCATAGTAGAAACCTTTCTAAAAATAGTAGCTATTTAAATTACTCAAAAAGTGAATCCATATTCTTATGATAAGTATAAATGGATTCAAATGTGGTTTCAATGTTTTTAGACGTAGGTTGATCAACTAAAATTTACTGTATACAGATGTACTCAACATGATTCAGTGTTAATATCCTTAGGAGACTACACAGTTCCTTTAAGTCTCGATCTTACCAAGGAATTAATTTTGTGATCATCATTAGAAATTTTCCAATAATGTGAGTGTATTAAAATAATTTTTCCAAACATTTTCAATGATTTTGGGAAAGATAAATTTGAAATGAAATTTCATGGTCTGGGTATTGTATTGATAGTACAAGTGTGTAATAATTCAAAATAATAGAATAAAATTCAGTTTGAAATTGCAACAATGATTCTTTAAATATAAGTTCATGGTCATTTAAACCCAAATTTGTTTCTGGAAGTAAGTGATGTATTTTTATGTGGGATAAATTTGATCAAAATTACTTAAGGTGTCTTATAAACCACATGGATAATACAATTAATGTATTAATGTCATCAAAATAAATTCCTTGATTTTAAAGGGTATATGATAACATAAGTTAATTTTAAAAAAATACTATTGAAATTTCCAAAGGGACTAGTGCAGACACCTGAATGGGTGGTGAATTAGGTGTTTTCAGTTTTTATAACTGAATTTCAAAATTATCCTAAACTCTCTATGAAACAATAAATCCCCTTTGTAATTTTACCTTTGATACTGGTTTGTTTATAAAGATGTATTTTAGTTTTCTACCAAGAAACCATCAAACACATGCATGAATATTATTCAATTAATGAACATAAAATATTTTCCAAAGTTTTAATAAAAAAACATACTCATTTCCTTGATTTTATGTACTCTCTAATCAAGAAATCTACACTATAACTAATTTGACGACAATGGGTTATGTGTTTCCCAAATCTATACTTTCAAAGTCTCAATGGACTTACAAATTCACACTTCTTATAAAAAAATCCTCTAATAGCATCTCCCTAAGTTCATATAGTCATACTATGATCTCTCTGTATACCTTGAGTTGCAAATTTTTTTTTGTAGTCCCACTATATATATGAATGTTTTTATTAAAATTACATAATTGAAAAATCTGTTCTTTTTAGTCATAGATAATTGAACACTGATTAAATTGATCCCCTTATTCCCCAAATAAGTATCTTCAAATTACATTAAATATTGTAGAATACTTCCAATAACATGGGTACTACTTAGATCTTTGTTTCATAGGATTTTGAATAATGTAATCATCTAACTTCCTCCCTCACCAAAGAGCACCTATGATATTCTAGCCTATAATATATCACCTTACTGAAATCTCAAAATCAGTAAATAGAAACATATAAAA
The DNA here is from genome assembly GCA_963277665.1 of Viscum album. Taxonomy (NCBI): domain Eukaryota; kingdom Viridiplantae; phylum Streptophyta; class Magnoliopsida; order Santalales; family Viscaceae; genus Viscum; species Viscum album. The sequence goes on from OY728160.1 coordinate 1,676,848,733, forward strand.
CATGTCAACATGTCACTATATTTTCTAACTTATCAAACTTATAAAACCATGGTTATTGTATGAACCATGTATTCTTCCCTTAACTTTGATACATAATAAATCCAATCCATAGCACATGCTGACTTCTTCCTTCTTCTAACATTAAGTGGTATTCATAAATATTTCACACTACCCAATAAATATATCAATTTATCTTGTTTTGAACTCAAATTAGATCTCCTTATTTTTCTATTTGTACATTGGTCACCATTAATATTAATTTTCTATTTTTGAATATAAAATATCACAAAATAATTCTATTCCTAGATCTCTATTAATTTTCTCCAATTTTTCATACGTAGTATTCCCCCATGGATTGATATTTATTTTCCACCAACATATATATACAGTGAAATTACCAGATCTCTTTTTCTTTTTTGTTTTTCATTTAATTATCATTTTTTGCGGCCAAAATCACATCTTATAGATTATTATGGTAGGATAGAGATATGATATTCATTTCTTTGTCAACGTATTTTTTATTAATAATTCATATCGATATTTCAATATATATCTAGTAAAATAACCATCTATTTACAAAATTCCCTACTCTACGTGACATAGAATGTGATATTTGAACTTATGATTACATGATCTATAACATTATTCAAATTGACCAAATATTAATCCACATATGAAATTCATCAACACATTATAAAATAAATAAAACTTCTATGTGTCTGTTCTCAATCTGTATTTCTTGTTTAATAATTCAGTGAATAATAATTAATACATTTAAAATAATAGAAAAATTCATATATATGCTCCATATAACTTTTCTTCTTCATCTCAAGTATAAATCATAACTATCCTTGTGATTCTTAAAATAAAACAACACAACAAAAGTGTCATCATATTTTTTTCTTTTCTAGTTTTGATAAAACTCGAATAAAAACTTAAGGATAAATTTATTTAACATAAACTAATCTTAATATTTATATCAATTAAAACCATTAGGTTCATGGTTATTAGAAGCTTCATGATATTTTGATCATGTTTGAATAGTTCTAGCATCAACAGAATAATCATTCTAAATTTTTTATGGAATATGTCTAAGTAAATATCATTTAAATTTTTTAGAAAATCTCTTTACTTTATCTTATTTGAATAAAATTGAAGGTGAATAGTCACTATTTACAATCATGTATCATTCATGTTTTTTTGACATTTTGATCATTGAAAAACTACCGAAGTATAAGGCCCTAGCCTTAAACCTTACTTAATATTGAGTTATTACAAGATTACACATTGAGGATCTTTTTATGTTTAGAGTTTTAGAGAATTAGATCATGAAACTTGCATTACATTCCACATTTAAACAAAGTGGTTACATAAAAGACAATATTCATTCTTCCCATCAATGGAAACATATTTAAAATAAAACACGGATTCTTTCTTGACACTTCCTTGACACTATCATCATATCATGTACCTTTCCCTTGACCCGTGAAAAACATTTCAAAAAAACTTGGGATGAGCATAAAAAGCTCAGAAAGGGATATAAAAATATGGAAAGGAAACATGAGTTCATATATACATAAGAATGAAATCATACATTATCTATAAAACATAAGCACTTTAACATACCTTATCAAATCATGAATAAATCATAGAAATAATAATACATAAAGGTAACTTGAGGCATTCATAACATTCTTACGTAGGGAGTAACCCTCTTGGTTATGTTTGGAATACCCATCACAGTATATTCCCTAAATCTCTTCGGAGAAACCTTAACGTTTCACTCCTTTGCATTACCCAATGCATTGGAGAGCTATATCAGGCTCACCAGCCCTTAGTTTATCACGGAACCACCCGTTTTCATAATAATTCCCAAGAACCTCAACATAATCGTATCACATAAAACATGCATAAAGGAAACATAACATTTCCACCTTTCAATCACAAGATATCAATACAACACATTGATATAAATACATTCTGAAAACCATTTTCAATACAAAAATAAAAGAAAAGTAAAACATGATATTTATTTTTCTTTTAAAAAGAAGGTATGGCTTGTAGAGGAAGCGGAAACCCAAATAATGGTCACGGCGGCGGAGAATTCGTTGTCACCGCATACGTACGACAAAAAGATTCCCTTTTGTCATTTTGTAAAACGCTTCGTATAAAAAAGATTCCTTTTGGATAAACGTAAAATTCAAAGGGGTTTATACCCGTATAAAAGAAAGTTGTGTATAAAATAAAATATGCCTCAATGAAAGGAGATTGAGACGAAGTCCCATACAAAGACGATATCCTTGGATTAAGGATAAATCAATTACATAATTATGTGTGACAAACTAATACACCAAATATAAGTGGATATTAAGTGTAAAAAAATAGAGGTTATTCACACATATTCATAGAATGACATATTCAAGGAGTACAAGCTTATCCCAAAGAATTGAAATTGGGTTAAGAAGTTCCCTTGCAATAATTAGACAGCCTAACGGCGTCACTTCAAAATTCAGAAAGAGTTGATGAGAGATAAAAAGGGTATCTCATCAATTGGAAATAAAATTCACATCAATAAGGATATAGAATAACAAATCCCAAAATAATATTATGTGAATTAAAAGACATAACAAAATAAGCCTTTTAAAAAGAGGAGGGTGAAAGGTTCCCTTACCGACATGGGTATCTTTCGAAACATACACCCCGTGAAAGAAGGGCAATAAATCATTGATGTAAATACTCATAAATGAAATAATATTACACAATGAGTAAAATAATGGTCAGTACATACACCACTCAAAGGAAATTGTGGCAAATGTAGCATAAATCTCACGGGAATAAAAGTGAGATGAAAAATCACTTACGAAAACTCGACAGCCTAACGGCGCCACTCGAAACATCCAAAATGGATTGATGAGAGAGAATAGGGTCTCTCATAATATGAACATAATTTTTACAGTAGGATTAATATAAAATAACATCCCAATCATAAGAAATATGAGCTTAAAAGGAATGACATAAATGAGTGTACTTAAAAAAAGAGTGGAGTAGGATCCCTTACCTCAAGTCCAACTTGTCTTGTTCGTTTCTTTATATTCCTGAATAATAAACTTTGGTCAATTAATAATTTCCTAAGTACCTCCTTTAGATATTATTATTCAGTTCATATCACATATTATAATGTTATAATAATTTTTTAATAATGTTAGTTCATATCAGACGTTTTTGCCGATGTTTGGTACATGAGTCAAAAATGAACTTGATTGAAAAAAGATTTCCCATGTAGTTATAAGTAACTAATTTCCAGAATAGTATTAATGATTAAAATATCATATATATCCAGTAAATATTCATTTCATACTATTCCATATCATTTGGAGATAAAAAATGAAAAGCACCGTTCATGGAGACGGTAGGCCGTACGTACGCATGAATGCTACTTTCACTTTTTGTCATATTAATGGAATTAAAACAAAATGAGAGAGATATATATATGTTATAATTACAGATTTATATCCATAATTTAGATTTAATATATTACATATATATCCATTATATATATGTACTTATAATATTACATAACATTTTGAGATAAGAAATGAAATGTACCGTTCATGGAGACGGTAAGCCGTACGTACGCATGAACGCTACTTCCATTTCTATTTCATATTTAGTGGAATTAAAATATAATTATACATAATAGTATTTTAATTCCAGTATGGTATCATATATAATATCATTAAAAATATCCTTTATACGTACCACATATGGTATTAACGAATCAAATCACTTTGAGGGGGCGGTAGTCCGCACTTCCTTAAATGAAGATTTCGCGTTTACCCATAATGGAAACCATAAATGTATGCCATAAATGAAAAATACAGAAGCTTAAGTAAAACATAAACATATTAGATATCATATATAAATATAGTTTCATTTTAATGGCCACCTTTTAAGGTGTTAGAAGAATGTTGAACAATCATCGATTCGGGAGGCAGAAATTCACCATCCACGTAAATAGTATGTTCTTTAACCATTAGATGTAGGTGTGTGAAAGTGTAGCTCGAATACTTCTTATAAAAACATCCTATTATATTGATGATACTGTATTTTTTACAAAAGAAATGAATAAAAAGAGTTTAGGGGGTTGGAGAAGAAAAATAAAACAAAAGGACTCAAAAGAAGACATTACCTTAAAATCGGGTAACTCCCTTTGGTTTGAGCTCAAAGGCTTCCTTGGGAAGACTTCCGCCCAAAGTGAGGCTTCAAGGAGTAAGAGAGGGAAGTGGAGAGAGAAAATGGGCAGAGTTTGGCCGAGCCAAAGGCTTTGGGAGTGTGGTTAAGGATGTAGAGGTGGGGGCCTTTTATAAGAGGAGAGGAGGGGCACTCTTGTAATGTTACAAAATGTTACTTTATTTTCAAAAGAGTTTCGGATTTTAAAGGTCCCAAATTAATTTATTTCGAGGATAATGTGATAAGGGTTCGAAATACACTCATCCAATAGGTATTGGACATGTTTAGGTCTTAGATATTACATTATCTTTCCATTTTATTTAAATCGTTAAATAATGAGGTCATCGCTGCATCATCATGATGTCATAAATAATTTAATTTATTTAATGTCTAAAAATTATAAAAAAAATACTATGATGTAGGAAATAGTTTTAGCGTTCCAATGAATCATTATAGTCAAAAATATGATTTTTAGAACCCCATGTAAAAATTGTTTTAGTAAAACCTCTCATGTTTGTGTCATTATTACTTTAACATTAAATAAAAAGATATTTATGTCATTTTCCAACCAAAGTGGCTCCATGGGGTCCCCAAGTTGACCCATGGATTGTCGTGGTTGGCCATGACACATCCAATGAGGGTAGGATATGTGTCTAGGTCATTTAATTTTATTAAAACATTATTCTTACCATAAACTACACTAATTATCTCTAATCGCGATTAAAAACTTAATAAGTTACTATTCACCAAAAAATTATTTTTATCCCATTGAACCAAATTTTACTTCTTAATGACAACCATGTATTTCAGATTTTTTAAATTCAAAACACAAAGATGGAAAAATTTCATTTAAACGAAAAAATCAGTTTTTATAAGTACCACTTAGTGGTTTCACTATTCTTCAAAAATTGAAGTTTTTCTGAAAAATCCCAAAAACTCACCCTAAGCTATATTTGATATTCCGAATTCAAAAATGAAGCCTATTTTACAAAATTAAAAACATATAAGTCACATTAATTAATTTAATAATTTATTCCCGCTGTCAGAGCAAATAGCGTGTTTTTATGAAACAATAAGTATCAAAAGATTGACACTACTTTAAGTCAGATTTCAAAGTGAAATTAATTCCAACGACCACTGTTGGATTTAATGGTAAAAATATATTCTAATTTCACTTTAAAACTAATTCAAAAGATAATCTAATAATATAAATAAATTAGATTAAAAAGAGGTTTTGAATTAAAATACAACATTTTACACTATTCATTAAAAAAATGAACTTCATCGTAAAGATACCAAAAATTTACACAAAGTAAATATTGATGTCCCAATTATTAATAAGTGTTTTATTTGGTCCAATAGAATGTATAAGAGTAAACAAAACTATATTTAATGAAGGTTCGCCATCAAAAGGCGATAAGTGAACCTTTAGTGAAAACTAGGGCATATACGCCTAAAATTGAATTCTTTCCGTATTTTATGCCTTTATCTTTTATTGGATAAATGTAAAAACATTTAAAAACATATATAATAATATTTTAGTTATTTATATCCATTACCGCCAATACAATGACTACATGTTAACTACCATTTAAAATAATATTATTTTATTATTAGAGTGCAACGTAAGATTCCCAAGAAACTCGTTGTTGCGTGTTGGGTACGCCATCGAGCATTGCGTCCCCTTTAAAATCATATTAATATTTTATTCACAAATATGGATAAATATGAAAATGTCATATTATTTATTTACCTGGGGTGTTACATCCTTCCCCCCTTTTGGGAATTGCGTCCTCGCAATTTTAAAATTGGGCTCGGAAACTTCATTGAAAATCCCACATCGAAACAAGAGTCGATAAAACAATCACTTTAAAATAAAGAAAGATAAGTACAGAGGTCACCCGAGTTAACCCATACTGGGATTCCATGTAGGAAAACATGGACATGGAAGAAAAAGAAAAGGGTCATGTTCTTGAGTGAGAGTGATAGTAAACATGTCTAGGAGAAAGTTAACCATAAGAAAATCACAAACTTGTGATGGGTTAAACGGTATTCGATTCCCCAGTAGGAAAATTTAATAGACAATTTTTTTGTTTTAAGTTACTTTTTACTGAGGAATTCATTCATAAGGAAACATAATCACTTATCATGTTGACTTTCAACTTTTACTAGATTCCTTAATCAAACTCATATTTTTTTCCAAAAGACGAGTATTTAGGGAGACTTGTTCGCATTAAGAGTACTATAATAAACTTCTAGAGAATCACCTAATCCACAAAAAGAGAACTATATACTTCCCATGTCTTTAGACCAAAACCAAAACCAAAAAGGCTAGTACAAGGTTAGATAATCCAGAAAAAGATAACCCATTAAAAAGAAAATCTATGCTTAATCTCCAAAATTTGTCCAACAAAACCCAAAGTTCAATGAGGACCATCCGATAAACAATTTGTCCATAAAATTCTTCAAAGTAAACCAATATAAGATTGAAACCCAAATATTTGAAGGATTTAGTCACATAGTCTTCCAATTTAAATCGTAACATTTATCTCCAAACAACATCAGTTGCTCCTAAAGTCTCGTATTGAAAAGTAATTAACCTAATCACACATCCTCCATGATAGGTTAATCATTTTCATAAATAACCCAAAATCAACTTACTCTTAATTCATAAAATTATATAACTAAAAATAATCAGTCAAACTAACCAGGGACTTCACGTAGTCCAGTGGTAGGCGATAAATACCAGTTGCACTTTGGTTGTGGGTTCTATTCCCGCAGCTTTGTCTGACGCGACAGGTTGTCACACGGTCTGCGTTTTGACCTTTTTATAAAACACCAAAAATAACCCTAACATGTTTTAACCTCAATCGTTTCCTTATACCTTTAATTTTCATCCGAATTCCTTACGATCTCAACATCTTAATTCTTGAAGTCTTATTTCACCACCATAAGATAAAATAAAACGATTCCCAAAATGAATAACATCATACCTTGATCATGGCATCCACTCAGTTTCATCGTCATCTTGCTCACGTAGGTAGAAGTCCCATGCATTACAACAATGATTTAGAGATCCTTCAAAATCATTTTCTTCCTCCATCCAAATACACCTCGTACAACATGGGTCATATGGGTGTTCACAGAAAAACAGTTTTGGAAAATAATCATGTGTGACATATAATTCCAAAACATCTGATAAAACCTAATATCTATAAAATAGTCGGACCGAAATTGAGGTGAAACTTTCTATTATTGGTGCTTTTAAAATACCATGAGTATGTGATGTGAGACTATATTTTAAAAGCAAATATAAATAGGTTGCGCAAGGGTCTCCTTCCTCAGCACCATTTCAAAAATCACAATATGCTTCAAATTCTTGTGATAAGGTAAAATATTTGAAAATACCTTGATAATATTTACCTTTCTTGAAAATATGAGAATATTGTGAAAATAGTATTTGTCTAAAAACAACCCATGATCCATGATGATAACGAGGTATAGTGGAGGTGTTTGATATCTCGAACAACTTCTTGCAAGTGAGTTGTATGCTAGAAAACGTTTCACAATCATCTGAAGATGACTTTGCAATAATTATTGCAAGCATGTCATCAGGAAGAGATAGGAATGTCGTTTGAGATCCTTCTCCTTCCATTCGTAACCGACTTTACTTGACCTGAAAAAAAGTTATAAAACAAGGATTTAACTGAAATAATAGATATAGGGACTAATCATGTGTCTCACAAGAACTCCTAATCCCTAAAGTTGTCTAAACCGACCTTTGATACCAACTATAAGGCCCCAGCCTTAAACCTTACTTAATCTTGAGTTATTACAAGATTACACATTGAGGATCTTTTTAGGTTTAGAGTTTTAGAGAATTAGATCATGAAACTTGCATTACATTCCACATTTAAACAAAGTGGTTACATAAAAGACAATATTCATTCTTCCCATCAACGAAAACATATTTAAAATAAAACATGGATTCTTTACTGACACTTCCTTGACACTATCATCATATCATGTACCTTTCCCTTGACCTGTGAAAAAAATTTCAAAAAAACTTGGGATGAGCATAAAAAGCTCAGTAAGGGATATAAAAATATGGAAAGGAAACATGGGTTCATATATACATAAGAATGAAATCTTAAATTACCCATAAAACATAAGCACTTTAACATACCTCATCAAATCATGAATAAATCATAGAAATCATAATACATAAAGGTAACTTGAGGCATTCATAACATTCTTACTTAGGGAGTAACCCTCCTGGTTACGTTTGGAATACCCATCACAGTATATTCCCTAAATCTTTTCGGAGAAACCTTAATGTTTCACTCCTTCGCGTTACCCAATGCATTGGAGAGCTATATCGGGCTCACCCGCCCTTAGTTTATCATGGAACCACCCGTTTTCATAATAATGCCCAAGAACCTCAACATAATCGTATCACATAAAACATGCATAAAGCAAACATAACATTTCCACCTTTCAATCACAAGATATCAATACAACATATTGATATAAAAACATTATGAAAACCATTTTCAATACCAAAAGAAAAGAAAAGTAAAACATGATATTTATTTTTCTTTTAAAAAGAAGGTATGGCTGTTAGAGGAAGCCGAAACCCAAATAACGGTCACGGCGGCGGAGAAGTCGTTGTCGCCGCATACGTATGACAAAAACATTCCCTTTTGTCGTTTTGTAAAACACTTCATATAAAAAATATTCCTTTTGGATAAACGTAAAATTGAAATGGGTTTATACCCGTATAAAAGAAAGTTGTGTATAAAATAAAATATGCCTCAATGAAAGGAGATTGAGACGAAGTCCCACACAAAGACGATATCCTTGGATTAAGGATAAATAAATTACATAATTATGTGTGACAAACTAATACACAAAATATAAGTGGATATGAAGTTTAAAACAAACAGAGGTTATTCACACATATTCATAGAACGACATATTCAAGGAGTACAAGCTTATCCCAAAAAATCGAAATTGGGTTAAGAAGTTCCCTTGCAATAATTAGACAGCCTAACGGCGTCACTTCAAAATTCAGAAAAAGAGTTGATGAGAGATAAAAAGGGTATCTCATCACTTGGACAAAAAATTTACATCAATAAGGACATAGAAGAACAAATCCCTAAATAATATTATGTGAATTAAAAGACATAACAAAATAAGTCTTTTAAAAAGAGGAGGGTGAAAGGTTCCCTTACCGACATGGGTATCTTTCGAAACATACGCCCCGTGAAAGAAGGACAATAAATCATTGATGAAAATACTCATAAATGAAATAATATTACACAATTAGTAAAATAATGGTCAGTACATACACCACTCAAAGGAAATTGTGGAAAATGTAGCATAAATTTCACGGGAATAAAAGTGAGATGAAAAATCACTTACAAAAACTCGGCAGCCTAACGACGCCACTCGAAACTTCAAAAATGGATTGATGAGAGAGAATAGGGTCTCTCATCATATGAACATAATATTTAAAGTAGGATTAATATAAAATAACATCCCAATCATAAGAAATACGAGCTTAAAATGAATGACATAAAAGAGTGTACTTAAAAAAAGAGTGGAGTAGGATCCCTTTCCTCAAGTCCAACTTGTCTTGTTCGTTTCTTTATATTCCTGAATAATAAACATTGGTCAATTAATAATTGCCCAAGTAACTCCTTTAGATATTATTATTCAGTTCATATCACATATTATAATGTTATAATAATTGTTTAATAATGTTAGTTCATATCAGACGTTTTTGCCGATGTTTGGTACATGAGTCAAAAATAAACTTGTTTGAAAAAAGATTGCCCATGTAGTTATAAGTAACTAATTTCCAGAATAGTATTAATGATTAAAATATCATATATATCTAGTAAATATTCATTTCATACTATTCCATATCATTTGGAGATAAAAAACGAAAAGCACCGTTCATGGAGACGGTATGCCGCACGCACGCATGAACGCTACTTTCATTTTTTGTCATATTAATGGAATTAAAATAAAATGAGAGAGATATATATATGTTATAATTTCAGATTTATATCCATAATTTATATTTAATATATTACATATATATCCATTATATATATGTACTTATAATATTACATAACATTTTGAGATAAGAAATGAAATGTACCGTTCATGGAGACGGTAAGCCGTACGTACGCATGAACGCTACTTCCATTTCTATTTCATATTTAATGGAACTAAAACATAATGATAAATAATAGTATTTTAATTCCAGTATGTCATAATATATAATATCATTAAAAATATCCTTTATACATACCACATATGGTATTAACGAATCAAATCACTTTGAGGGGGCGGTAGTCCACACTTCCTTAAATGAAGATATCGCGTTTACCCATAATGGAAATCATAAAGGTATGCCATAAATGAAAAATACATAAGCTTAATTAAAACATAAAAATATTAGATATCATATATAAATATAGTTTCATCTTAATGGACACCTTTTAAGGTGTTAGAATAATGTTGAACAATCATCGATTCGGGAGGCAGAAATTCACCATCCACGGAAACAGTATGTTCTTTAACCATTAGATGTAGGTGTGTGAAAGTTTAGCTCTAATCCTTATTATAACAACATCCTAGTATATTGATGATACTGGATTTGTTACAAAAGAAATGAATAAAAAGAGTTTAGGGGGTTGGAGAAGCAAAATAAAACAAAAGGACTCAAAAGAAGACATTACCTTAAAATCGGGTAACTCCCTTTGGTTTGTGCTCAAAGGCTTCCTTGGGAAGACTTCTGCCAAAAGTGAGGCTTCAAGGAGTAATATATGGAAGTGGAGAGACAAAATTGGCAGAGGTTGGCTGAGACAAAGGCTTTGGGAGTTTGGGTAAGGAGGTAGAGGTGGGGGCCTTTTATAAGAGGAGAGGAGGGGCACTCTTGTAAAGTTACAAAATGTTACTTTATTTTCAAAAGAGTTTTGGATTTAAAGGTCCCACATTAATGTATTTCGAGGCTAGTGTGATAAGGGTTCGAAATACACTCATCCAATAGGTTTTGGACATGTGTAGTTCTTAGATATTACATTATCTTTCCATTTTATTTATATCGTTAAATAACGAGGTCATCGCTGCATCATCATGATGTCATATATATAATATATTTAATGTCTAAAAATTATAAAAAAATACTATGATGTAAGAAATCTTTGTATCTTTCTAATTAATGTTTATAGTCAAAAATATGATTTGTATAACCCCATGTAAAAATTGTTTTAGTAAAACATCTCATGTTTGTGTCATTTTTACTTTAACATTAAATAAAAAGATATTTATGTCATTTTCCAACCAAAGTGGCTCCATGGGGTCCCCAAGTTTACCCATGGATTTTCTTGGTCGGAAATGACACATAAAATGAGGGTAGGACATGTGTCTAGGTCATTTCATTTTATTAAAACATTATTCTTACCATAAACTACACTAATTATCTCTAATCGCGATTAAAAACTTAATAAGTTACTATTCACCAAAAAATTATTTTTATCCCATTGAACCACATTTTACTTCTTAAGGACAACAATTTATGTCGGATTTTTTAAATTCAAAACACAAAGATGGCAAAATTTCATTTAAACGGAAAAATTAGTTTTTATAAGTACCACTTAGTGGTTTCACTATTCATCAAAAATTGAAGTTTTTCAGAAAAATCCCAAACATTCACCCTAAGCTATATTTGATATTCCGAATTCAAAAATGAAGTCTATTTTACAAAATTAAAAACATATAAGTCACATTAATTAATTTAATAATTAATTCCCGCTGTCAGAGCAAATAGCGTGTTTTTATGAAATAATAAGTATCAAAAGATTGACACTAGTTTAAGTCTGATTTCAAAGTGAAATTAATTCCAACGACCACTATTGGATTTAATGGTAAAAATATATTCTAATTTCACTTTAAAACTAATTCAAAAGATAATCTAATCATATAAATAAATTAGATTAAAAAGTGGTTTTGAATTAAAATACAACATTTTACACTATTCATTAAAAAAATGAACTTTATCGGAAAGATACCAAAAATTTACACAAAGTAAATATTGATGTCCTGATTCTTAAGAAGTGTTTTTTTGGTCCAATATAATGTATAAGACTGAAAAAAACTATATTTAATGACGGTTCGCCATCAAAAGGCGATAAGTGAACCTTTAGTGAAAACTAGGGCATATACGCCTAAAATTGAATTCTTTCCGTATTTTATGCCATTAACTTTTATTGGATAAATGTAAAAACATTTAAAAACATATATAATCATATTTTAGTTATTTATATCCATTCCCGCCAATACAACGACTACATGTTAACTACCATTTAAAATAATATTATTTTATTATTAGAGTGCAACGTAAGATTCCGAAGAAACTCATTGTTGCGTGTTGGGTACGCCATCGAGCATAGCGTCCCCTTTAAAGTCATATTAATATTTTAATAAAAAATATGGATAAATATGAAAATGTCAAATTATTTATTTACCTGGGGTGTTACATCCTTCCCCCCTTTTGGGAATTGCGTCCTCGCAATTTTAAAATTGGGCTCGGAAACATCATTGAAAATCCCACATCGAAACAAGAGTCGATAAAACAATCACATTAAAATAAAGAAAGATAAGTACATAGGTCACCCAAGTTAACCCATACTAGGATTCGATATAGGAAAACATGGACATGGAAGAAAAAGAAAAGGGTCATGTTCTTGAGGGAGAGTGATAGTAAACATGTCTAGGAGAAAGTTAACCATAAGAAAATCACAAACTTGTGATGGGTTAAACGGTATTTGATTCCCCAGTAGGAAAAGTTAATAGACAACATTTTTGTCTTAAGTTACTTTTTATTGAGGAATTCATTCATAAGGAAACATAATCACTTATCATGTTGACTTTCAACTTTTACTAGATTCCTTAATCAAACTCATATTTTTTTCCAAAAGACGAGTATTTAGGGAGACTTGTTCGCATTAAGAGTACTATAATCAACTTATAGAGAATCACCTAATCCACAAAAGAGAACTATATACTTCCCATGTCTTTAGACCAAAACCAAAACCAAAAAGGCTAGTACAAGGTTAGATAATCCAGAAAAAGATAACCCTTTAAAAAGAAAATCTATGCTTAATCTCCAAAATTTGTCCAACAAAACCCAAAGTTCAACGAGGACCATTCGATAAACAATTTGCCCATAAAATTCTTCAAATTAAACCAATATAATAATGAAACCCAAATATTTGAAGGATTTAGTCACATAGTCTTCCAATTTAAATTGTAACATTTATCTCCAAACAACATCAGTTGCTCCTAAAGTCTCGTATTGAAAAGTAATTAACCTAATCACATATCCTCCATGATAGGTAAATCATTTTCATAAATAACCCAAAATCAACTTAATCTTAATTCATAAAATCATATAACTAAAAAGAATCAGTCAAACTAACCAGGGAATTCACGTAGTCCAGTGGTAGGCGATAAATACCAGTTGCACTTTGGTTGTGGGTTCGATTCCCACAGCTTTGTCTGACGCGACGGGTTGTCACACGGTCTGCGTGTTGTCCTTTTTATAAAACTCCAAAAATAACCCTAACATGTTTTAACCTCAATCGTTTCCTTATATCTTTAATTTTCATCCGAATTCGTTACGATCTCAACATCTTAATTCTTGAAGTCTTATTTCACCACCATAAGATAAAATAAAACGATTCCCAAAATGAATAACATCATACCTTGATAATGGCGTCCACTCGGTTTCATCGTCATCTTTCTCATGTAGGTAGAAGTCCCATGCATTACAAAAATGATTTAGAGATCCTTCAAAATCATTTTCTTCCTCCATCCAAATACACCTCGTACAACATGGGTCATATGGGTGTTCATAGAAAAACAGTTTTGGAAAAAAATCATGTATGACATATAATTCCAAAACATCTGATAAAACCTGATTTCTATAAAATAGTCGGACCAAAATTGAGTTGAAACTTTCTATTATTGGTCCTTTTGAAATACCATAAGTATGTGATGTGAGACAATATTTTAAAAGCAAATATAAATAGGTTGCGCAAGGGTTTCCTTCCTCAGCACCATTACTAAAATCATAATATGCTTCAAATTCTTGTGATAAGGTAAAATATTTGAAAATACCTTGATAATATTTACCTTTCTTGAAAATATGAGAATATTGTGAAAATAGTATTTGTCTAAAAACAACCCATGATCCACGATGATAATGAGGTATAGTGGAGGTGTTTGATATCTCGAACAACTTCTTGCAAGTGAGTTGTATGCTAGAAAACGTTTCACAATCATCCGAAGATGACTTTGCAATAATTATTGCAAGCATGTCATCAGGATGAGATAGGAATGTCGTTTGAGATCCTTCTCCTTCCATTCATAACCGACTTTACTTGACCTGAAAAAAAAGTTATAAAACAAGTATTTAACTGAAATAATAGATATAGGGGACTAATCATGTGTCTCACAAGAAATCCTAATCCCTAAAGTTGTCTAAACAGACCTTTGATACCAACTATAAGGCCCCAGACTTAAACCTTACTTAATCTTGAGATATTACAAGATTACACATTGAGGATCTTTTTAGGTTTAGAGTTTTAGAGAATTAGATCATGAAACTTGCATTACATTCCAAATTTAAACAAAGTGGTTATATAAAAGACAATATTCATTCTTCCCATCAACGGAAACATATTTAAAATAAAACATGGATTCTTTCTTGACACTTCCTTGACACTATCATCATATCATATACCTTTACCTTGACCTGTGAAAAACATTTCAAAAAAACTTGGGATGAGCATAAAAAGCTCAGTAAGGGATATAAAAATATGGAAAGGAAACATGGGTTCATATATACATAAGAATGAAATCATACATTACCCATAAAACATAAGCACTTTAACATACCTCATCAAATCATGAATAAATCATAGAAATCGTAATACATAAAGTTAACATAAGGCATTCATAACATTCTTATGTAGGGAGTAACCCTCTTGGTTACGTTTGGAATACCCATCACAGTATATTCCCTAAATCTCTTTGGAGAAACCTTAACGTTTCACTCCTTCGCGTTACCCAATGCATTGGAGAGCTAATCGGGCTCACCCGCCCTTAGTTTATCATGAAACCACCCGTTTTCATAATAATTCCCAAGAACCTCAACATAATCGTATCACATAAAACATATATAAAGGAAACATAACATTTCCACCATTCAATCACAAGATATCAATACAGCATATTGATACAAAAACATTATGAAAACCATTTTCAATACCAAAATAAAAGAAAAGTAAAACATGTTATTTATTTTTCTTTTAAAAAGAAGGTATGGCTTGTAGAGGAAGCCGAAACCCAAATAACGGTCACGGCGGCGGAGAAGTCGTTGTCGCCGCATACGGACGACAAAAACATTCCCTTTTGTCGTTTTGTAAAATGCTTCGTATAAAAAATATTCCTTTTGAATAAACGTAAAATTCAAAGGGGTTTATACCCGTATAAAAGAAAGTTGTGTATAAAATAAAATATGCCTCAATGAAAGGAGATTGAGACGAAGTCCCATACAAAGACGGTATCCTTGGATTAAGGATAAATCAATTACATAATTATGTGTGACAAACTAATACACCAAATATAAGTGGATATTAAGTGTAAAAAAAATAGAGGTTATTAACACATATTCATAGAACGACATATTCAAGGAGTACAAGCTTATCCCAAAGAATCGAAATTGGGTTAAGAAGTTCCCTTGCAATAATTAGACAGCCTAACAACGTCACTTCAAAATTCAGAAAAAGAATTGATGAGAGATAAAAAGGGTATCTCATCACTTGGAAATAAAATTTACATCAATAAGGATATAGAAGAACAAATCCCAAAATAATATTATGTGAATTAAAAGACATAACAAAATAAGTCTTTTAAAAAGAGGAGGGTGAAAGGTTCCCTTACTGACATGAGTATCTTTTGAAACATACGACCCGTGAAAGAAGGACAATACATCATTGATGTAAATAGTCATAAATGAAATAATATTACACAATGAGTAAAATAATGGTCATTACTTACACCACTCAAAGAAAATCGTGGCAAATGTAGCATAAATCTCACGAGAATAAAAGTGAGATGAAGAATCACTTATGAAAACTCGGCAGCCTAACGACGCCACTCGAAACTTCCAAAATGGATTGATGAGAGAGAATAGGGTATATCATCATATGAACATAATATTTACAGTAGGAGTAATATAAAATAACATCCCAATCATAAGAAATATGAGCTTAAAAGGAATGACATAAAAGAGTGTACTTAAAAAAAGAGTGGAGTAGGATCCCTTATCTCAAGTCCAACTTGTCTTGTTCGTTTCTTTATATTCCGGAATAATAAACTTTGGTCAATTAATAATTGCCTAAGTACCTCCTTTAGATATTATTATTCAGTTCATATCACATATTATAATGTTATAATAATTGTTTAATAATGTTAGTTCATATCAGACGTTTTTGCCGATGTTTGGTACATGAGTCAAAAATAAACTTGTTTGAAAAAAGATTTCCCATGTAGTTATAAATAACTAATTTCCAGAATAGTATTAAAGATTAAAATATCATATATATCCAGTAAATATTCATTCCATACTATTCCATATCATTTGGAGATAAAAAATGAAAAGCACCGTTCATGGAGACGGTAGGCCGTACGTACGCATGAACGCTACTTTCATTTTTTGTCATATTAATGGAATTAAAACAAAATGAGATATATATATATGTGTTATAATTCCAGATTTATATCCATAATTTAGATTTAATATATTACATATATATCCACTATATATATGTACTTATAATATTACATAACATTTTGAGATAAGAAATGAAATGTACCGTTCATGGAGACGGTAAGCCGTACGTACGCATGAACGCTACTTCCATTTCTATTTCTTATTTAATGGAATTAAAACATAATGATACATAATAGTATTTTAATTCCAGTATGTTATAATATATAATATCATTAAAAATATCCTTTATACGTACCACATATGGTATTAACGAATCAAATCACTTTGAGGGGGCGGTAGTCCGCACTTCCTTAAATGAAGATATCGCGTTTACCCATAATGGAAACCATAAAGGTATGCCATAAATGAAAAATATAGAAGCTTAAGTAAAACATAAACATATTAGATATCATATATAAATATAGTGTCATCTTAATGGCCACCTTTTAAGGTGTTAGAAGAATGTTGAACAATCATCGATTCGGGAGGCAGAAATTCACCATCCACGGAAACAGTATGTTTTTTAACCATTAGATGTAGGTGTGTGAAAGTGTAACTCGAATACTTCTTAAAAAAACATCCTAGTATATTTATGATACTGTATTTGTTACAAAATAAATGAATAAAAATAGTTTAGGGGGTTGGAGAAGCAAAATAAAACAAAAGGACTCAAAAGAAGACATTACCTTAAAATCGGGTAACTCCCTTTGGTTTGAGCTCAATGGCTTCCTTGGGAAGACTTATGCCCAAATTGAGGTTTCAAGGAGTAAGAGAGGGAAGTGGAGAGACAAAATGGGAAGAGGTTGGCCGAGCCAAAGGCTTTGGGAGTGTGGGTAAGGAGGTAGAGGTGGGGGCCTTTTATAAGAGGAGAGGAGGGGCACTCTTGTAAAGTTACAAAATGTTACTTTATTTTCAAAAGAGTTTCGGATTTTAAAGGTCCCACATTAATTTATTTAGAGGATAAGGTGATAAGGGTTCTAAATCCACTCATCCAATATGTTTTGGACATGTTTAGGTCTTAGATATTTCATTATCTTTCCATTTTATTTAAATCGTTAAATAATGAGGTCATCGCTGCATCATCATGATGTCATAAATAATCTAATTTATTTAATGTCTAAAAATTATAAAAACAATACTATGATGTAGGAAATATTTTTATCTTTCCAATTAATATTTATAGTCAAAAATATGATTTGTATAACGCCATGTAAAAATTGTTTTAGTAAAACATCTCATGTTTGTGTCATTTTTACTTTAACATTAAATAAGAAGATATTCATGTCATTTTCCAACCAAAGTGGCTCCATGGGGTCCCCAAGTTGACCCATGGATTGTCTTGGTTGGCCATGACACATCAAATGAGGGTAGGACATGTGTCTAGGTCATTTAATTTTATTAAAACATTATTCTTACCATAAACTACACTAATTATCTCTAATGGCGATTAAAAACTTAATAAGTTACTATTCACCGAAAAATTATTTTTATCCCATTGAACCAAATTTTACTTATTAATGACAACCATGTCTGTCGGATTATTGAAATTCAAAACACAAAGATGGCAAAATTTTATTTAAACGGAAAAATCAGTTTTTATATGTACCACTTAGTGGTTTCACTATTCATCAAAAATTGAAGTTTTTCAGAAAAATCCCAAAAATTCACCCTAAGATATATTTGATATTCCGAATTCAAAAATGAAGTCTATTTTAAAAAATTAAAAACATATAAGTCACATTAATTAATTTAATAATTAATTCCCGCTGTCAGAGCAAATAGCGTGTTTTTATGAAACAATAAGTATCAAAAGATTGACACTACTTTAAGTCTGATTTCAAAGTGAAATTAATTCCAACAACAACTATTGGATTTAATGGTAAAAATATATTCTAATTTCACTTTAAAACTAATTCAAAAGATAATCTAATCATATAAATAAATTACATTAAAAAGAGGTTTTGAATTAAAATACAACATTTTACACTATTCATTAAAAAATGAACTTTATCGGAAAGATACCAAAAATTTACACCAATTAAATATTAGTGTTCCGATTCTAAATAAGTGTTTTATTTGGTCCAATAGAATGTATAAGAGTGAACAAAACTATATTTAATTATGGTTCGCCATTAAAAGGCGATAAGTGAACCTTTAGTGAAAACTAGGGCATATACCCCTAAAATTGAATTCTTTCCGTATTTTATGCGTTTATCTTTTATTGGATAAATGTAAAAACATTTAAAAACATATATAATCATATTTTAGTTATTTCTATCCATTCCCGCCAATACAACGACTACATGTTAACTGCCATTTAAAATAATATTATTTTATTATTAGAGTGCAACGTAAGATTCCCAAGAAACTTGTTGTTGCGTGTTGGGTACGCCATCGAGCATAGCGTCCCCTTTAAAGTCATATTAATATTTTATTCACAAATATGGATAAATATGAAAATGTCATATTATTTATTTACCTGGGGTGTTACACGAATAATCATTTCATAAATTTTCCTCTTAAGATATTTCCTTTTTAAATGTCAATGTTTTTTTCGGCAGCATCATATAAAATTTCAAAATTTGTTTGATCAATTGTGCATTAAGGAATATTAGATATCATGGATGGATTATTCCCATGACCAACCTATTGACCACAATAATCACTTAGATTGACTATATAACTATGAGTATCAACTACATGAACGAATGACTAACCATGTTTATAGACCATGAGGCCAATGGATAGACCAAACATACAATCTCAAACTACCCATGGGTCAGTGGACCAACCACATGAATTAATGGATCAACCACATGATGTAGCAGATTAACCACATGATCGATTGAACATACAGTTAGTGAATCAAATATTATACATTCCACAAACTGATTTTGAGGAAGTGGATCGAACATATGTAGTGGATTGACTATGAACTTATAGACTCCCACAAAACAATAATTTCTTTAATAAATTATAGGTGTCTTTAAAATAACATCCATATTTTTTAATCACTAATAAAAACTACAAAAAACCTTTCTAGGATTTTGAGACTTCTTCTTCCCTACTCTTCCAAATCACATGCAGTATATTAATCAATATTTTTAGAGTATTCTTAGAGACTTCACATATTGTACACTCTATCCTTAATGAAACATCATTCACATATTTTCCCACATATATTTTAAAAGAAATATACGAAAAAACACTAGGATGGTCTTATCATGATTCATATGGACTTTAAGACTTCTAACCAGATTTACTTTTAACACCAATTATGAAATATCTTGATATTTTTTATTTTATTAAACATTTACACTATGCCAAACTATTTTAGAATGTAGTATAATTACTTGATGAATTTTCATGCATGTCCATAATGTTATGTTCATCAAATTATCTAATTTTTAGGGGTATCCTTTAGAATCTATATATCTGTTTCATCAAAGGATTCCGATATTACTTCCTATACATTCTCAACATGTGAATTATAATATTGAAACATCAATGGCAGTCACCACAATTACTCTTTATCTATTATTCATGGGAAAAATCTACTAATTTTGATGGGTGGATAATTATAAATAAATACCAATATCATCTCCTCTCTATAATGATATTGATATGAATGAAAACACCATGTAAAAAAATCATTGACCCAAGATAAATTCAAAACCCCTTGAATTTATTATTAATTAAAAATCTACTCCGTTGATCTATTCCATACATCTCCCACAACGTGAAAATGAATACAAAGGGAGGGAATAATTCTTCACTGTTAATGTGATGGTAGTCTCATCCTCTTGAAAGACGAACATATTCCCCTGATATTATTGTACCTTAAGTGTCAGAAGGCCCCATAAGGTTCTTAGAAATGAGTATTTAGTAAGTCATCTATATGTCTATTTGAGATAGCTTGAGGTAGAAAATAAGAGCAATTTTACCAAAGACTTCTATCTAGCCGTAAACATATTTCAATGTGGTACACCATTTTTATAAATGTTCTCATCTTCAGAGGAAACATCATTATTTTTAATTGAAATTAATTTACATCCCCATATTTAAACAAAAACCCCTTGATAAATACAACATGTATACACTATAATAAGGAAGAGAGAATGAAGTTAATACATAAAATTATATATTTATTGGGGTTGTATATATTTTATATTCATGTGAAAACTATATATTTTTTATAAATCATCACATATGCTATATATAAACCTCATGTGACACTTCCTATGCTTCATCATAATGGTATTTTTTTTTTCTAAAAATAACTCCATAGAATTATGATGCTAGTTGAATCTCATAATAATTGGAAGCTAATACCAATAGAAATTTCATCCCACCATGATGTTAATACTCCCTTACTATATAATAATCAAAGCCATAATTTATGATTTAAACATCAATACTTAACATTTAAATGCAACCAAACATAATTGAGTAATAAGATATAATTCCTTAACTTATAAATTGAAGCACTAGTGTTGATAATTACTTCTCAACCGAACTGCATTTTTCATTATAACCCAAAATGCCTAATTTTATTAATATTTTCACCATTATTCAAATTATATTTTTTTTACGTCAATTATAATCATATACTATTTATTATTTTCATCTTTTTATAATTTTTAATTGGATCATTTTATAGAGACAACATAACAGATTTAGTTTCTGATGGTTTCTCTAGCAGTACTGATTATTATAGATGACCATGACATATGATTAATATACTATTATTATCATGAAACTATTAATTATTTAGTGTGGAATTATTTATTATAGTATCATTTTTGGTACTAAAATCCCATGGAACATTCCCTTTGTCATTATTCCACTCATTTTGACTAGGTAGCAAAGTCTTGCAATTGATAGGATCAGGTAGAAACATGTTTTAAATTACATATAGAACACAATTATCTATTAGTTCACCCTTATTTAGTAACCTCTCAATATCATAATTAGTATTGTATTCTACTGTTTCAATATTCTTATGTGTCTCCTTGATTGACTCCTATATTATTTTCATATTTACCATTCTAGATTTTCATTCCAGGACTTATTAACCATATCCATTGGTGTGGACTCTCTTACTATAGTAGAGTCATCTCCTATTGTTAGCTTTGAAATCATGGTTATACATCTAAACTAAATTATTGGGAGTATAAATCCTAACATCACTCATCACTTTATTACTCTTTAATGAAGGATTTCATTTATTTCTATTTTTCATATCAATATGTTGTTATGGCCTCTTCTTCACATTATAAAAAGTGTTCAAGATTTATGGAACATAGAAAAATTCATTATATGGTTGGCCATATATGTTTTGGTAATCATAAATCCTCTATAACTTTTCAAATATTTTCTGGAATGATAAATTCTCCATAATCTGTGAAAAATGTTTATTTTTCACAACAAGTTTCCTTATGTTTTCACAATTCCTCCACTTATATATTGGAGTTAATTTAATTTGATATGTTGAAATATTCTGTAAAAAATCTTCGGAATTATGATATAATCTACAAAACACCAATAATACCATACATAAAATATTTATTTTTTATTCTAATTTTTTCTATTTTTATGCAAGGTAGTTTTAGTTAGTTTCACTTCTATTTTTGATATATAATTGGGGAAAAATCATCTAAAAATTTCTCACATCTACCACTGATGATGTGTTAAGATTATAATCATTTTTTCTAACCCATATTTTCACATCAGTTACTTTTTCATAGCACTATTATAAAAAATATATTCAATGCATGTGTTTTTTGTAAGAATTTGTGTGATCCTATCCCATGCGATTGATAATGAAGATTATGAAAACTTATCAACCAACATTTACCACTTTCATGATTCCCTATAAAAGGAAGAATAATCTATATAAATTATGTGGAATTACATATTTCTTATAAAGTTGGGATTCTTCAGGCATAAAAAATACCATATTTGTCAGTTTTGACTCCAACTCAATACACTTCAAACTCCTATAATTTTTTTAACAAATGAGATCATTATAGTCCTTATATTTCTCTCTATATATTATAAAATATATTCAATAATAGTTAATTAAAACACCAAGTAACATTCTATATCTTTCACTATCTTTTATTTCACATACATTTGGGCCCTTTTTGAAAATCATTGAAATTCTATACAACTTCCCTAATGAATTTAATACCTTGGTGAAAATAATTTTATTATGTCCCCCAATGGAGCTATCCAATGAAAATTTTCATCAAACAAAGACATGTAATCATTGAAAAGTGTTGTTGTTTCCATTTTAAATTTCACTATTTTTGAGTGGCTATTTCTTTTGTGAACATTCATAGTCAAATCACTCTTTATAACATCTTCTTCTTTCTCTTTATAGGGTTTTCAACAAATAGATCCTTGATAAAAATAATTTGTATGGAAAAATTCCTCAATTAAAATTTTTATATCACCCTTAAAATGAGAGAAATGGTATCTCAAAATTTTAATATTTTCATACACTTCAAAAATTGAACAACAATTTTTAAAAGGATCTATTTTATTATATTCACTGGATAAGCATTTACCACATTGAATAGATTCAACTACTGGTTAGTTATTATCTTTATTAATTTTTTTTATGAATTTCATTCCCTTTATCTTCATTTTATTTTTCAATGTTTTGGAATATAAATTTGATTAAGAAAAAATAGAATTATAGATATATTTATTGACATAGAATTATTCCTTAAACATAAAAAATATTCCATTCATTAAATATAATAAAATTTAGAAGTTCTTAATAATAGATCCAACCAGTGGATAAAATTAAATGAAATATGAATTGAAATTCCTAATAGGTTTTGTGAAGACACCTTATAGGTGTGTGAATCAGGTTTTTCCTATTTTTTTACTATATTCATAATTATCCAAAACTCTCTTGGAATCCTTTAAGACATTTTGGAATTTAAACAGTACTTTAATTAGTGAATATAGATCTATTTTAGTTTTCTACCAAGTAACCATAAAAAACATACATGTAAATAATTAAATAAAAGATCACGTGGTAATGTTACAAGGTTTTGTACAATAAACTACAATATAAATTGTTTATTTTTTCACTATGATCAAGGAATATCCACTATAATTAATGTGAATATAATGGGTTGGGTGTTTCCCACACCTATATTACTCAAGTCTCCCTAGACATAAAAATTTATGCTTCTCAGATGACTACCTCAAAAATATTATCAGTGTGTTCATAATGTTTCTTTGTGATATCCCAGTATACCCCAAGTCAAAAAGGTTCTATGGTGTCCCATAATATATATAAAAGTGTTTCTTTATGTTAGTTCTTGGAAGTATATATCGAGTTCAATATTAGATTCTTGTATACTAATTAAATCATTCTCTTACTTATCTATAATATATTCTTCAAAGCCTTCATATCTTCATGAATAATGCATGAAACTTTTTCACTACATACATATCAAATTCCCAAGATTCTAATAAATTTTCTCACCTGACTATATCAGTTAACATTGATTTCTAATGATCTTATAACCATATATCTACTCACTTATTTAAATATCAACATCAATAAATGAACTCATTCATAGTAGGTCATCATTTCACTCCATTTTCTTCCTTCTTAAAATTATTTAACAATGTATGTTGTTAGAACCTCTTCCTCATCGTTTAGATTTGATACCCAATTGAACTAAATCCTAAACATAGGATTTTATCTTTCTTGCTCTTACTTTGAGATGGGTTCTTCATTATTTCTCACCGCACAACACCATCTCTCAGTTTCTCTAGTTTTGAATTATCTCCCCTACATTATTTTTATTTCTTTTATACATAGTTCATTAGAGATATAGATTTCCCATTTTGGAATTCAAAATATACACAATTAATTCTTTTCTCATGATATCCATTAATTTTTTTTCACTTTTTTATATGTGTGAATCCCCCATTATCTCATATTCTTTTATCCTCCAACAACTATCTCCTAGTAAATTCTAGGAGTTCCATTTTAATTTATTTCTTGTTTTACACCCTTTAAAAACACATATTTTAGAGTCTTCCACCATGAACAAGATCTCATATTCATTTCAGCCCCATCTTACTATTTATTATAGATTCTCATATATCTTTTAGTCATCAAATTAGTAAAATATTTATCTCAACACAAAAGGTTTGGATACAAAAGATATAGAAGACAATCTACAAACTTTTAAATTCACAAAGTCTTGAAAATTTAGATAATATTTCAACTTGACTTTTCATCTTCATCTCAAGCATGAATCAAAACTCTCTTTGTGTTGTTTAGAATAATATAACAAAAAAAATCATATTCAAAATTTTCTTTATTTCCAATTATGATAAACCTATAAGAATAACTTCTGTATTAGTTCATTTCTACTAAATTCATCCACCCATTGAATTCACTTGAACCTATATTGGATCATTGATAGTAATAGCTTAATGATATTTAGATCATGTGAGAATAGTTATAATATAAAAAATGTATTGTAAATTAATTATATAATATTTCAAAGTAAATATAATTTAAATGTTCTTAAAGTACTATTTATTTAAACTTATTTGAATTCATTGAAGTTTAAAAATAAACATTAATAAGTATGTATAATTTTTTATTTTTTAATTATTGGAAATTCCCTAAAAATTATCTCATATGGGTTTACCTTTAGATATAACATCCAGAAAAATTACTGTTTTTTGGTATAGAGGAACATGAAAAATTTCTCTAAATGATGGCTGGACTACGGGTTATGAAATATAATAAAATATCAATATATCTACTATATGAACAACTTATTAACTACTTGGAGCACTTAGATCTACTAAATGACAATGAGGATCCACTGTTTGACCAGTTAACTTACCGTATTAATCAACTACGAGGCCAGTGGGTCCACCATATATACAAATCTCATTTATCATTGTCTTAGTTGATCAACCACTTGATTTAATTGATATACAACCAGAATTTGAGATTATATAACATGTATAATGGATTTTGTGGTTAGTGGATTAAATAAATGTACAAGTCAATGACTGATTTCGAGGAAGTGGGTCAATCGAATATAGCCTATTTACTGTAAATTTTGTAGACTTAGCCAAAAATAGAATTTCTTCAAAAAAATTCTTGCTTCCTTTAAATATCTCCCCCAATATCAATAACATATAAACACTAAAAAATACCATTGGGAGTTTATATTAATTTTAAATCTCCTCCACACTCTTCCCAAGAACTTGTATTATATTGAACACACATTGTAGAGTATTCCTAGGTAATTCACTACTTGTATACACTAGTCACAATGAAAATTAATGCAATTGTTGTTCAACATTGATTTTAGTATATATCTTCATCAATATACTAGGATGTTCTTATCATAATTAATTTTGTCCCCAATATTTCCAATCTTCTATCATTTTAAAAATGATTATAATTTCTCTTTAATTTTTTATTGTAACATGTATTTATAGTATACAAAACTGTTATATATAGTATTGGAACTCCTTTATAAAATTACATGTGTATCCACGATGTTCAGATCATCCAATAATATATTATTTAGGGGACATGTTTAGAATACAAGAATCCTGTATTTTTAAGGAATGTTGTATCAGTTCATTTTCATTTAAAACATATGAATTAGTACCTTTTAATTTGATTGGAAGTAACCAAAATTATTCTTCACCAATTAACAACTGGTTAACTCTACTCCATTTCAACAAATTATGTTTAACCAAGATGATATTTTTCCTCTCATGTGAGGAGTATGAGATCTAGGCCATAGATTGATATATAAGAGAGGAGTGTATGCCCATTCCTAAATAAGACATGAGATTCTATTATCACTTTTTGTGAGGTGAATATTTTTTCCTAATTGACTTATGGTAAATTACAAGTAATGTATTCATTGAAATTATTAATCATTACCCATATAATTGAGAATGTATGATTGGGGATATTATATTGACATACTTTGTGAATCATGGTTACTTGATGTATTGAATATAGGGTTCATAGAAAAATGAATTCTTTTAAATGATGCAACTGATAGGAACATGTATAAAGATGAATGCAATTGATTTAGAACCTATTAGAATATTTATTGCTATATTAATGCTAATTATTTTCTAGAGTTCACTCATTGGTTACATGTATGAATTGTTTAATTATTTTTTATTTTCCTTATAAAAATGTACAATGGGTTCTCAATTCTGGGTCAACTGAATGGGGATTGAGTTTTAGGAAAGTTATATATCTTGCCCAAAATTTTCTGTTAGTGTTTATGTAAAATGATATTTTATGGGTAAACAAAAATTATTTTATATGATGTGATACATGGTGAAATTAATGATAGATTTTTAATATAGTTTTAGAGATAACCAAAATGAATTTTGGATATGGTTTCATAAGTTATTATATATGATACAATAAAAGGGAAAGTGGCATAAAGTATATGAGGATTTATTGAAAGTGTGAGATTGATGGAGATATGACATAAATCCTTTATATATATGATATAAACTTTATGTATCATATGTATTGATATGATATATCTTATGGTACAATATCCATTCATGAGACTTGCTCTCTAGGTATATAATTTCTAATGATATAGAGATATTGTAAGACATTTCAACCCTCAATAATCAAGTTATAAGGTCTATTTATGTCACGATGTGTGTGATACATTTTATATCATTTTAATTATATGAAATGATTATAAGGAAGATTTATGAAAAAAATTAGTATTATCTACTCCATCCAAAAAAGCTATAATTAATCATTAAATTTCATAAGATGGAATATATCAGAGTTATATTTTTAAGTTATATAATGATATGTATTTGTAATTATATTTAATCATACATTGGGAAAGTATGATTATATAGTTAAGAATCCTTGGGAGTTTCTTCAGGACTATACAATGAATATATACTGATGAGAATGGGTGTTTGTGATCCTTGGGAAATCATCCTAGTGGTTCTCTATTTTTACAATATCTCTCTTCCTCCTTATTCCTTTTCCTTGAGAAATACTATCATATCATGGCTATAACATGGGTCCTACCCAAATGTTGAGTGATTTAGTTGGCCAATGGATACACCATAGAAGAAGGAAATTGATGGTTTCTTATATGGAGACATTATTAAGAATATGATTGAAGGAAATAGTTGAGGACATCATTGCTCCAAGGAACATGTTCTTAATTTTATATTTATATGGTATCATATTTTCAAAGCAATGTGATCTAGGTATTTATGGATTCTATTATCCCCCGTTACACTGAATAAGAATTTTTTATTATTTAAAACCATTATAAAATCCATAATGCATGCTTTGATTATGTTTTAATAAATAAAAACTCTATCAAAAAAGGTATTTAAATTTTAATAGAAATCCAATTAATAATAAAAATTCAACCTTTAAGTTTTGATAATGATTAAAAAAATTGTATCTACCCCATAAGAAAAACCCAATTAAACCCACGGGGCTTTGAAACCACCTACCCTTCTAAACCATTGCGGAGCACACACTAGTGTTTCATTCAGAAAGTAGTTCCAAAAAAATAATAAAATATTTTTTATTTTTAATTTAACAAAAATAAATAAAATTTTAAAATAATGTATCCAATAAACTAAAATAAACACTAGAATTAAACATTATATATACTATTGACACTCTAATAACCACAATAACCAAAATATACAACCTAACTTGTCATCAACTTATAATATAAATCATTAATGTCCATTATATATTCTATAAAAAAATGAACTAACATAGTGATTAATATAGTGAAATAAATTAGTTATATCCTTGTATAACAATAAAAATAGAATACCCTATCATTCAGAATGATTCCACCATGATCTGATGAAATCACACATTGAAATCACTTACACCGTAAATGAAAATATAATAAAAATATAGAAATACAATATAATAGAGGTAAAGTAATTAATTAACTCAATATAGAAATCCAAATCCACCCTAAAATCCATTTATTTAAAGGAGGTGAAGGGAAGGTTAAAAATATATTGGATAAAGCTACATAATTTATGTAGATCATATTTTTTGAGGGAACCATAATGGGGTTTTAATAAAATATGGTATTAAGATCATTCTACCTCTATTTAAAAATGTACATGTGGGACCACTAGGTTGTCGATAGACTCCCACCATCCACTTATTCTCTCATTGGAGATCTCATAGGGCCCCTCTAGTCTTCCTATGGTAAACTAATGGGTAAACCTACACTGGTTAGTTCAGTAGTCATCCAATGGTACTTTAGTAGGAATCTTGTGGCCTCATGTATCCACCGTCTTAGAATTTTCATCAAATAGAAAAATTAAAAACATTAAATATCATCATGTAATTCCAACTATGTTATGGTAGGATGTCATTTTTAGGGTTGAATGTTTTATTTTTGTGTTTTGGTGCTTTTGGAACAATTTGAGAGTTTATCATGGTTTCCTATATGGGCTGCACCATGGAGGTTCCTACTTTGGCATATGGATTTCTATCTATGGTGTGGATCAATGGGATGTGATGTAATGACATAGGTGGAGTTTTTCTAGTGTTTCAACTATATTCATCATAAATAAACCCTAGTCACTAGGCTATGGCATAAGGATTCAGTTTGGTTGAAAATTATGGCATCGGGGTAGGAGGCCATGGCACAGTGGGAAAGGGGCATGATATGGTTAGATCTTCTAAATAAGGAACCCATTTTTTATGGGGTTATGATATTTCGTATCCCACCCCTCAAGTGTCTTGGAACTATGGTGTGGTTTCTCTAGATACACCATAGCCTTACCCTAGGATAGTATCATATGGTTAGGTATGAAACATGGATTATTGAGGCTAGTAGGTTAAGGGTGATCATGTTGTAGATAAGGGATTTGTAGCGTGGTCTCTATTTTGCAGACCATTATATTCCATGGATAGAGAAGATGTTCCATAATGATGAAGGCTATAACACAATATTTTATTTTAATGTATCACTAAAAATAGCCATACACCTTTATAATTTCCAATTCATCATCCTTTCTCTCAAAAAACTTTTGGTTCCTAGAGATCTCTTTACAGACCATTGAATCCCTTATTAATTAGATTCGACCCTTGTTTTTGGGGGGATCAATCTAGGGAGTTTTTTTTTCATTCCTTAGGTATGATTCTCTATAAAAATGTTTCTAAACCAGTAATTTCTAGAAGTTCTTGTATATTTCATTTTTCTTGTTTATGAAAATGATATATTTGAAATCACGACGAAAATTTTTTCATTAAATTTCTGTTTTAGAAGGGATATTATTAAAAAATAATATTTGGAACACACTATGTGTGGATGAAATTACTTATAGGTGAATTTGATTACAAATTTGTTTTCAGTCATGGAATATGATATATATTTTTCTGATAATTATTTTATTAAATGTTAGAGTGGTTTTAAAATGGTTTTGAAAATCATAGCATGTTGGGGACCTTGGGGGCTCCAATAATGGACATATCACTTGTGTATGTGTAATTCCACTATAGGTTTTGTGTAAATACAGTGTATGAAATTCAACTAGAGGTTGTTCTGGTTGGATCTATATTAGGCCTCGTTTAGGATACTATTTTATGTCTTGAACATACTCCAATAAGTTAAATCCAAAATGTTGTTCTTTGTAATTTAGGCATGGTATTATTACACGACGTTGTTTTATGGTATGATTTCTAACTTGTTTATATTGTAGTGTATCGATGTATTGTTTTTGTTTTGGTAACCTACATTGTTTTATTTGTTATATTCCTAGAATACAAGAATATGGAAATTATTTTATTATAACCAAGGAATGTTTTACAAAATGATTTATCTTCAAGAAGTGATTTATAATTTGGTTTTTTTAAAGCTAGAACTAACTTTTTTATGGCATTAGAAATTGTATATATTCTTTAGTGAAATAGTAATTGTTTTTATTTCTCACACCCTATGTCTTTAATTCGGAATTTTAATACATTGTTTTGGAGGAATAGTGTAAAATAGAAGGGCATATTGTTTCTGACCATCTTCCCTTGGATGTCAATGCTTTTGATGTGGGATAGTTGGGTGGTGATAGACAGCCACCTGAAGCTATGTTATTGGGCTTGTAATTTTTTTTAATTTCTGTATCATCCCTTTGGGTAGAAATTTTATTTTTCTCATGGATTTTTACTAACCTTGCAAATGGTACTAGGTTTTTCATTCATTGAACATGATTATTGTTTCCTTTTTATTGCATCTCATTATATAGAAAACTTTTTTGGGAGTATTTTCAGGTTTCCAAAGGATGTTCTATTAAAAAATGTTATTGTAGGGAATTCCTAGTCTGAATTGTCAAGAAGGTACTTTGGTTTGGTTTAAGTTCATGGTTGACTGGAGTTATGACTATCAGAATTCAAATTAGAAGTATTGGAGGGTGCCTAACTAGCTCACTTCTATGTACTATCACGAGTTACCATGTGTGGTATTTTGAATTAGGGATTTTCTATTAAATGGATGGGATCTTATCATGTATTTATTAAAAATTAATCATAGACTGTATCTTACAAATTTTAGAGAGGAAGTTGTGAGACAAGTACTTTAGGAAAATCCTCCAATGAACCCTTCATTGGAGAAAGTTGTAATATGCACCAATTAAGAAATGGGTAAAGTGGGTATTACAAACTAGGGAAAAGTAATGGATCATGTATCTGAATTAAATAAGTATAATCCACCCATATTACTTGTCACACCCCGACCACTTATACAAATTTATTTTATTCATTCCTCGATGTTGGATCTTTTGGATGAGTCTTGGGTTGAGTTCCCAACAAAAGAACTTGTGTTTTTGTGTTTTTAGGTTTCATTTTATTAATATTATTTTTTATTTTTGTTGGAACTAAGATAAAGTAGCATGTCAGGGATTTTGTGACACCCACTGTGTCACTACATTGTGTTTAAAACTTTCAGGGATCTTTGAGTGAAATTCCCTAGTGATTGGGCTATAACATGGGGGATTTCGTCCAATTATTGGGTCCGTACAGTTTGAGAATGACCAGGCCAAATCATGCAACCTAACCATGAGAGGTTGTAGGAGTTTCTAGTAACCCCCGCATGGTTTGCGTACGGTTTGACAAACTATGCTTCCAAACTGTGCAACCAATTGAGGGCTTTATAACTTTTGACATGGAGCTCTGATTTGGGTGATTCCACCTCAAAAATGAAGCCCAATCTATTGGAAATCGACCAGAGGAGCCTACCCGTCCTCCCCGCTTTTATTTGGGGCGATTTTGGGGCGTTATTTAAAGAAATTTTGTGGATTCTTCATGTTTCCTTCACCAAATCTTCTCTCCTTCTCTTCCCCTATTTGTTCTAGGGTTTTCTTTTGGGTTTTTCTTCTATTGACAAACCCTAATGTCTAGGATTTGTGTTTGGTTCGTTTTTATTTGGATCTAAGGTGTGTGAATGGTCTGTGGGGATTATATCTCTCCTCCCTTTAAGTTTCGTCACATCCGCACAAGGTTGAGGTAGGCGTTTCCAACTTTTTTCCTTTCCGGAACACTCCACAAGAACTTGCGGGTTTTCATTTAATTTTTTAATGTTCTTTTCACCTCGAATATATCTATGTCTTGATGAAAATCACGATTTCATGTTGGTATAATTTACTAAAAATATTTTTTCAAAGGGATTTTTGTGAAATACCTAGGTTTATTGCACATTTGGTTATTGTTTAAAATGTCATTATTCATTAAAGTTAAATTAGGGTTTTTTATGAAATGTCTAGCCTTAATTATGGTTTTATGGTTGTTTATTGTTTGTGGTCTTGATTTGGTGTGTCTGTTTTGGTAATGATTTATCTTGTGAAATGTGTTAAAAAGTATTGAATATGGTTTTGTGGTTATAAATGGATTTTTTATGTTCCCTAAATAGTATGGATGGTCAGATGTGGTTTTAAAGAAAATGGTAGGTTTTGTGGAGAAGTTTTTTGGTTGTCCTCTAGGATTTTTGGTGTACCATCGGGTGTTGGCACATCCATTGGTGCACTATGTGCAGAAACGATTGTACCCTCGAATGAAGATGGTGCTTTAAACCGGTGTTCCTTAAAATATTAGTTTCTTAAATGGTTCTTGTTTTCTAAATAACGTTGTGTCCTTCATGTAGTTTCTAAATGTGGTTTAAAATGGAATCTCATGGGGTTATGCTCATTTGGCTTTTGGTGTGTGTGTTTTGGAAAATGATTTCCTTGAGGGGCTGTTTGGCATTTGACAATTGAAGATGGTTTTAGAAATGTTTTAGAAAATTTATTTTTGTGTGTAAACATAAATCCCCATTTGTCAAGTTTCTAGAGTTTCAGGTTTTTACAAAAATGCGGGAAGGATTTTTTAGAAAATTCTCGGGGAAGTGGTGTTCCTCATCGTTTTAGAAGTGATTTGCAAATGTTTTGATGTGCATATGTTTTCAAGAATGAGTTTGTGATGTGACAGTGGTGGCGTATGAAATGTGATGCTTGGTTTGGTTGATTAATTGTGTAAGTGGAATCATGTGATACAAAACTTGTTTGATAAAAAAGGAAATCATGGGTATCTTGGTGGGAAAAATTGTACTAGTATGCTAGTGATCTTGTGGGGTTTGGACATTGTTTTACATAGAATGTTTGACGATGACAACACTAACTAAACTATGATGATGATTATGATGTTAGGGACCACTATATTAGGGGTATGTTCCCTACTAGTGTCTTGTGCATGAAAAGAATATTGTTATGGTTAATTTTCATTGAGATATGAGGTACCTAGGGCCCATAGCTAGCTAGTGCCTAGGGGTGTTCTCATGACTAGTGCTCAATGATTATATTGAACCTCCCATCTGTATACGGTAGGTTGGGTTGGTAATTTTAAATGAATTTGTTTTGTATTTAATGTTACATTTTTTGAAATTGTTTTCCATTTAAAGCTATTCCATTGAAAATTTTTACTAGTAATGTTTATATTGGGTTTTTGTTATAAAATGATAGTTTTCTTGAAAAATGCATTGTGGCATGTGTTGAAATTTGAAATGGGAAAGTTATGGTTTTTTAATAAAATGTGAAAAAAAATATTTTTATAATTGTATTTCAAAAAAGTGTTAATGGGATGTTTTGGGAAAGGAAAGACATGGAATCTGTGGTGATTACCTACTGATCTGTTAGCTCACTTCCTACCTATACCAATAAGTGTTAGTAGACACGAGTTGTTATGCAGGTTCAGGTTTTTTTGGTTTGAGTTATCTCATAGAGGAGGGTTGTCTTGTGGTTGGAGGTGACTAGGATGTCACATGAATATCATGTTAGTTGTTGGTTGCTTTATTTTATTGTAGATCCTGGTTTTCTCAGTGTTAGTTTTATTTAGTTGTATTTGTATTGGACTAGATTGTTTATATTTTGAGATTTATCAGTGGTTAGATCTACTGAATTTTCAATGATGTTTATTTTGATCCTATTTATTATTGAGACAAATCGTTCCCTCTTGTTTTATATATGATGCCCGATACTAGTTGCCAGTCTGTGGGGATCAGGAACACCCTTTAGATCATGTCGTGGACCGCGTCAGGTGTCAGGTTAGATGGTATCCCAGCCTGGTTCATGGAAAAATGGTATCAAAGGCGGTTCTTGATATTTGGGGTGTCCATAAGACGGAGACTAGGGTTGTCTGGAATTGGGAGGTAGGTGTGGGGAGGGATTCATGAACCCTTGGTCGTTCTGAACCTCGAGTCACCAAGTGTAGTTCGGGATTGAGTCTTGTGTCTTGTGTTGTTTTTGAATTGAGTGATGAAAATAGAGGCTAGTCGGGTTATGTTGTGACCTTACATGGGCTAGTGACCCATGTGAAGTCCAATTTCCCGGTTTAAGGCCCTCATAGTGTTATGCCTTACTTGGGGCATTGCTCACCACCATGTTGCAGGGCTAGGTATAGGCACTAGTCCCACATTCTGGTGGTCCATTGTTGGTTGGGTTTCATTTTGGTTTTAGTTGGTGTTAGTGTATGTTGAAAATGAAAGTGGGTTTTGAAATGAAAATGGATTTAAAAATAGATGTTTTTCTATGAAATAATTTTAATTTGGTAAAGTGGGTTTTCAAACATTAAGGGTGTTTTAGTTTTGAGAATATTAGTGGAATATGTCCCTTGGTATTTCTTATGGACATTGACATGTGTCTGGGTATGTGGGAGAAGTGTGGGTAGGCACATGAGGATGGGAATGGACAAACACACATGTAACAGTTCATGGGATACCATGGGTTGGGTTTTAGAATCAAAGGCCCAACATGGCTTTCCTAAAGTGGATTTGAATGAGAAAATGATTTTGAAAAATTAATAATGAAATATTGGTTATTTTTACTTGGGATTATCCTTGGAAGAAGGAAATTTTGAGTTTTAAAAGGAAAATTATGGTTTTGGAAAAAGGATATTCTGGTGGTGATTCTTTTTACTTGGATTCTGAACCAGTTAGTTTTGGTTTGAGGTGTTCCATTTTGTTGGTTCCTTGGTTTGATATTGGATTCGGTCTGTGATTTTCACGTGGTTCAGGAAATGCCACCCAGAAAGGCCCTCAATTTTCCTAATGAGTCATGCCTTGTTTCAAATTATTCAAGTGTGTTACCTATCTTTCGAGGTGTTTGAGGATTTTTAGCATCAATGGAGTGGATTGAAGAGGTAGAGCAAGCCTTAAAGTTTATTGGAACTCCAGAGGCTGTTAGATCTCATGTTGACTTGGGGTTGCATGAGGGTACATCCTTAGACCAGTGGAAGTTGGTTGTCCCATCATCATTGGAAGTTGGGATGAAATGGAATATTTTTAAGGTCACATTCATCCAAAGGCTCATACCCGAGGAGGTGAATTTGAGGAAAGTGGCAGAGATGTGGGACGTTCGGCAAGGACAGTGGTCAATAAAGTCATACATTGACCATTTTAAGGAGCTGGTTCCCTATTCCATGGATGAAACACAAAAAATCTGAAGTAAAAAATCCATACTTTTGTCTGGGGTCTTCATCCTGAGATTGCATAAAAAGTAATCTCATCTGGTGAAACCTGTTTCAAGAAGATGGTGGATGAGGCGTTCAAAACTGAGCTGGTTTTTGGGGTGTAGTGAATGGTTGTTAGTTCTCGTGAAGGATCCCCATCTGACGAGTAGGGTGTGCTAGGGGAACCAGTTTTTGAAAAGCATTATATGTCAGTTTTGACTTTCAGTTTGTCAGACTATTCACTTGTGTGTTTCCAATGCGGCCAGTTTGGTCACTCAAAGTCGTCATTTCGTTTTCCTTCGAAGACATGCCATCGCTGTGGCCACTAGGGTCATTTGAAGAAGTTATGTAGGGGGTATTGTCTGAAAAGGAAGTCTTGATCAGAGGATGTGTTGCTGGACTGTGACACAAGAGATACTTCAGCCATCAGAGCCCCAACCACAGGTCTCGGGGTGAAGCTCTCACATAGTCAGGAGTGTCACAGAGGGGGTGTGAAACCCAACCTAGTATTTTCTGTGTTGGGATAAAATTTTTTAAAATATCCACGTTCTTATTAACTTAATTTTTTAAGTAAACCTTTTATGGTAATGGTGTGGTTAACTAGATCTCTTGCAACCCAAATAGTTGAGTCTATCTGAATGTGTCGTTTGAAAGTTTTCTTTCTCCTTTGAGTGTATCTTGTCTTCGCGTAGGCTAGTTTCAGTTTTATATTTTGCCAGTTCTCTTTTGGAGATTCTTGAGTTTTTATTAATTGGTTTATTGTGGGTTTGGATTGTTTGGTAGGGTCCGAGTTCTAGTGTTGGTAGTTTCCAACTTGTATACAGAAGTTTAGGTTTGACCCCAGTTGAGGTTTTTGGTTTCTGGAGTTTCGGGAAAAGTTTCCAGGTGAAGCACTATTACTTAACGGTTAGTCAAAACCGTGTGACCCCAGCCAAGCGGATAGAACCAACTGAACGGCCAGTGAAAGACCGTGTGGTAGGTCTCATAACTGTGCGTGTTGGTGTCATTTTAGGGCAGAGGCGTTGGAACTATTGATGCACAATTTTGAAACCGTGTGGAAAAGACATGAGGGGTTCCCCTTCCTTCTAGTATTTCTTGCACGGTTTGGTAAACCATGCCGCCAAATCATGTGAGTCATATAAAAATTTTAAATTTTGAAATATCTTGTTCCTAGTTGTAGTGTGGGTGTTGTTTGGAGTTTAAATGTTGTTCGTATTAGTTGAGCTCTTGTAGTGGGGATAACCCTCTCATGTTCTCCCCTCATCCTCATTCATGAATTTTTTTTCTTCTTGATCGGTCAGGTGTGACTTGTGGAGTGAATAATTATCCCAGGGTTCATGGGATCCATTTGGTTTTTTTCAGTTATGGACTTGATCTTTGGTTGAATTTTGGCTATGTGACTTTCTGGGGGTAGAAAGTGTCTGTGGTAGGGAGAATATTCACACACTGACAATAGATATTACTTTATTTTATTCTTTCCTTGATGTTGGATCTTTTGGTTGAGGTTTGGGTTGAGTGACAAACAAATATCCTTGTGTTTCTGTGTTTTTGGGTTTCCTTTTATACATATTATTAGTTATTCTTGTTGTAATTAAGATAAAGTTTCATGTCGGGGAGTTTGTAACACCCACAGTGTCACTCCTTTGTGTTTAAAACTTTTAGGGATCTTTGAGTGAACATCCCTAGTGATTGGGGTAAAATTTATGGATTTTCGGCCAATTTTTGGGGTCTCACAATTTAAGCATGTCCTGGCCAAACCGTACCACCTAACCATGCGAAGTTGTAGGAGTTTCTAGTATCCCCTGCTCGTTTTGCGCACAGATTGACAAACCGTGTATCCAAACCATGCAGCCACTTTCGGGCTTTATAACTTTTGACTTGGAACTCCGATTTGGGTGATTCCACCTCCAAAAGGAATCCCTCTCTGTTGGGAATCTACTAGAGGAGCCTCCCCCTCTTTCATGCTTATATTTGGGGCGATTTTGGGGAGATTGTTCTTGAATGATTTATGATTATTCAATTTTCCTTCACCAAATCTTATCTCCTTCTCTTTCCCTCGGTGTTCTCGGGTTTTCATTGGGGTTTTTCTTCCATGGACAAACCATAATTTCTAGGATTTATGTTCTGTTCATTTTTATTTGGATCTAGGGTGTGTTAATGGTCTGTGATTATTATATCTCTCCTCCCTTGAAGTTTCATCGCATCCACACATGGTTGAGGTAGGGGGTTCCATATTTCCATTTCCAGAACACTCCATGAGCACTTGTGTGTTTTCATTTAATTTTAAAATGTCCTTCGCACCTCTAATATATCTATGGATTGATTAAAATCATGATTTCATGTTGGTAGGATTTAATAAAAATAAGGTTTTAAGGGGATTTTTGTGAAATACCTAGGTTTATTGCACCTTGGGTTATTGTTTAAATGTCATTATTCATTAATGTTAAATTGGGGGTTATTATGAAATGTTTAGTCTTAATTATGGTGGGATGGTTTGTTTATTGTTTGTGGTCTTAATTTAGTGTGTATGGTTTGGTAATGATTTATCTTGCGAAATGTGTTAAAATGTTTTGAAAAGGGTTTTGTGGTTATAAAGGGATTGTTTTATGTTCCCTAAATAGTATGGATGGTTGGAGGTGCTTTAAAGAAAATGGTCGGTTTTGTGGAAAAGGTTTTGGGGTGTCTACTAGGATTTTTGGTGTACCATTAGGTGTTGTAACATCCATGGGTGTTCTAGGTGGAGACATGATTTTTCCCTCAAATGAAGATGGTTCTCTAAACCGGTGTTCCTTAAAATATTGGTTTCCTAAATGGTTCTTGTTTTCTAAATAACATTGTGTCCTTTTTGTAGTTTCTAAATGTGGTTTAAAATGGAATGTCATGGGGTTATGATCAATTGGATTTTGGTGTGTTTTTTAGGAAACTTATTGTCTTGAGGGGCTGTTTGGGATTTGAAACTTGAAGACGGTTTTAGAAATGTTTTGGAAATGTTTTGGTAAATGAGTTTTTGTGTGTAAACAAAAAGACCTATTTGTCATGCTTCTAGAGTTTCATGTTTTTACTAAAATGTGGGAATAATTTTTTAGAAAATTATCAGGTAAGTAGTGTTCCTTATGGTTTTAGAAGTAGTTTGAAAATTTTTCGATGTGATTATGTTTTCACAAATGGGTTTGTGATGTGAATTTGGTGGCTTATGAAATGTGATGCTTGGTTTGGTTGATTAACTGTGTAAGTGGCATCATGTGATACAGAACATGTTTGAGTACAAAGGGAAACCTTGGTATTTATGTGGGAGGACTTGTACAATTATTCTAGTGATCCTGTGGGTTTGGCCCTTGTTTCATGTAGCAAGTTTGACGATGAAAACACTAACTAAACTATGATGATGATGATGTTGGTGACCACTAGGTTATGGGTATGTTCCCTAATAGTGGCTTGTTCACAAGAAAGTATATTGTTATGGTTACTTTTCACCGAGATACGAGCTACTTGGGGCCCGAAGCTAGCTAGTGCCTAGGGGTATTCCCATGACTAGTGCTCAATGATTATATTGCACCTCCTGTCGGAATACGGTAGTTTGGGATGGTAATTTTAAATGTAAGTGTTTTGTATTTAAAGTTACATTCTTTGAAATTGTTTTCGATTTAATGTTGTTCCATTGAATTTTTTTACTAGTAATGTTTGGGTTGGGTTTTTATTATAAACTGATAGTTTTCTTGAATAATGCATGGTGGCATGTGTTGGCCTTTGAAATGGGAAAGTTATGGTTGTATAATAAAATTTTTTAAAAACTATTTTTATAATTGTATTTCAAAATAGTGTTAATGTATAGTTTTGCGAAAGGAAATACTGGGAATCTATGGTGATTGCCTACATAGCTGTTAGCTCACACCCTACCTATACCAATCAGTGTCAGTAGACCAGAGATATTTTGTAGGTTCAGGTTTTTTTGGTTCAAGTTATCTCCAGGAGTAGGGTGGTCTTGTGGTTGGAGGTGACCAGAAGGTAAAATGGAGATCGTTTTAGTAGCTGGTTTTTTTATTTTATTGTAGCTTCTAGTTCTCTCAGTGTCAGTTTTATTTATTTGTATTTGTATTGGACCATATTGTTCATTTTTTTGAGATTTAGTTGTGGTTTTCTCTGCTATGTTTTCAATGTTTTATATTTTGATCCTATTTATTATTGGGCCAAATCATTCCCTCTTGTTTTATATATGATGCCCGACACTAGTTTCCAGTCTGTGGGGATTGGGAACTCCTTTCAGATTATTTGTGGATCGGGTCGGGTGTCAGGTTAGATAACATCCCATCATGGATTGTGACATTACCTAGTGACATGGGACCCCAAGAATTTTTGGAGTTTCTTGAGTGTATTTGTAACACCCCAAGATTTCATACTGTGTTGTTTCTTCAAAATAATTCAATAACTTGCACTACACGCAACACCGAGTTCAATCACACCATGACTTACAAAGAAAAAAAAAGCCATTAAAAGAGGTCATGAATAGCATTAACTACATTTTAAACTTTATATAATCCTTATAATTTTAGAATCCATATTATGAGTTTCTTAGTCATAATGCAAGAACAGATTCATTTTCAGTATTACACTTTTATCAACTTTTAATAGTGAAACCTTTTTAAATACAATATTTTAAACTTTTTGACTAAATGGGGACATCAAAAAAAATTCAAAATGAAACATCCCAAGCTTCCACGGTACGCTTTCCTTTGAATAATACAGTAGCGTGTGTTGTACGCAACTTCGAGTTCAAACACACCACAACCAATCAAACTAGCCGTTATGAATAGTAATACCTACTTCTTGAAATTATATATATTTTATATTTTAGAATGGACTTCATTTTTGGATTCAGAATATCGAATTTAGCCTAAGGTGAAATTTTGGAACATTTCGGATAACTTTCATATTTTGATGAATAGTGAAAATTACTAAATTTTAATTAAAAACAACTTTTTTAATCAAAATAATTAATAGTGATAAATTATTAATTTAAGTGGTTTTAAAGTATATTTAGAATATATTTTTACCATTTAATATAATGTTGGTAATTGGACATAATTTTACAATTAAACCGAACATAAACAAGTGTCAATCTTTTGATAGTTATTACCTCTTAAAAACAAGCTTTTTGTTTTGACAGCGGGAATTAATTTTAAATTAATTTCTGCCACTTCTGTGTTTTGAATTTAGAAAAATGGATTCCATATTTTTAATCAGGATGTCCAAATTGTGTAAATAGGTAACTATTATTTTTAGACATTTTGAATAATTACTGTGGTAAATATTTTATTTACCATGGTTTAGGGTAAATCCGGTAAATAAGGGTTAAAAAATAATATTATAATAATACAAAATTAAACTAAAACGTGTCCTAACCTTATTGGTGGACACATACCCGACCATGAGCATCCTTGGGTCAATTTGGGGACCCCTTGGAGCCACTTGTATGTGGTAGGGACACTTTATATTAATAAAGTTAAAATAAAAATAAAAATGGCATAAGCTTACATCGTTTAGAAGAACAATTTTTACATAGGGTTATACATGTTGGATTTTCGATTATAAATATTCATTAGAAATCTAAAAAGATTTCCTACATAATGATATTTTATTTATAATTTTTAGACATCAAAAAAGTTAAATATTAATGACACAATAATGATGTAATGTTTACCTCATTAATAAATCATTTAAATAAATAAGATTATAATGATTAAAATATTATCTAAAACCTGTCCAATTCTTATTGGTTGATGTTATTTAGAATATGAGTCATCTTATCTTCGACCTCAATAATTTTTGGACCATTATAAACCGAATATAATTATATTATAAAGTAATACTTTCACTCTTTCCTAAAGTGCCCCTCCTCTCCCTTATAAAAGGAGACCACTTCTACTCATTCCTCACACCTCTCAAGCCACTTGGCTCGTCCAAACACTGCCCAACTAAGCTCCCCAAATCCCTCTACTCCTCCTTGAAGCTTCCCCTTAGGCAGAAAGCATTTCAAGAAGTCCTTTGGTTCCAACCAAAGTGAGTTACCTAAATTAAAGGTAACGATTTCTCTTAAATTATTTTCATTTATTTTGCTTCTCCAACCCCCAAACTCTTTTTATTTCCTTTATTTTGTAACAACACCAGTATCCTCAATATACTAGGATGTTGTTATAAGAAGGATTAAAACTACACATACACACAACTCCATATAATGGATGATGAACATAATGTTTCTGTGGATGGAAAACTAACGCCTCACGAAACGATGATTGTTCAAATACATCTTACCGCCTCTCATGGTGGCCATTATGATGGCACTGTAATTAAATATGATATTAATGATATATATTTTATATATAAGCTTCTGTAATTCCATTTTATTTCATACCATTATTCGTTTCATGTTGTATATACATACGATAATTTCATTTGAGGAAGTGCGGACTACCGCCCCCTTAAAATGATATGACTCGTTCATACCACACATGGAACGTATAAAGGATGGTGTTAATGAACTTAAGTAACATGTATAAAATATTATATTATACTGGAATAGTAATATACCTATGTATCAGTTGTATTCGATTATTTTAAAATAAAAATTAAATGGAAGTAGCGTTCGTGCGTACGTACGGACTACCGTCTCCACGAACGCGATGAGATTCATTCTCCATCGTATCCATTCAAGTATAAGTATCATTTGATGATTTAAAAATGATGTTTAAGGACTTGATACCATTCTGGATTTGAATAATATACAACTTATCCTTTACAAACATGTCTTACGTAACAAAACATACAAAAGCAAACAAGTAAGTTCACACCCGAAACAACGATAATACTAAGATATTATTATCAAATCAATATTAAAAGATCATATATGATATCATATTAATGTATATGATTCTTGTATAATTTAATAATAATTATTTCACCATTATACAGGAGGTTAACCTAC
The DNA here is from genome assembly GCA_963277665.1 of Viscum album. NCBI lineage: Eukaryota > Viridiplantae > Streptophyta > Magnoliopsida > Santalales > Viscaceae > Viscum > Viscum album. Next base: position 1,676,891,825 of record OY728160.1, read on the forward strand.
CCCAACCAAGGAAAAGTACAAGGTAAGGGTTTATTTCACAACCTCTTCATTATCCAAGGTTGTTTATACGTAATAATCTACTGGGATCTCTTTATCTTCCACATACATGTTTCTTAAAAATGTATTTCAAAACATTTTTACTATTTACTAGAATATGAGTTAAAGTCATTTATACCCTTTTTGACTTTTATAAGTGGTTTATAAAGGAATATTTCGGTCGTTTTCAAAACAAGGTCCTTTTTAACCTTTTCGACAAAATTAAGGTAAGAATGTTTTTTTAACATATACGGCGGGTGCGGCTATTTTCCGCCGTTATAAAATCTTCAAAGCTTCCCTTACAAGCTTATAAGAATATTTTCAAAGAAAATGTTTTATTTTATATGGATCTTAAATGATTTCAAAATAAAAGGAGATATTTCTTTAAAAAGAATTTTGATTTCATCTATGTCAACATCCTTTGATGGATTTTAAGATTATTTATGGTTGATTTATTATGATACAAAACTTCTATATTGTATTGAAGGTTTTGTGATATGTTTGACTGTGGATGTGCTATTTTTATACCATTCATAGTTTATGGTGAAAGTATTGACATTTCGTATGCTAGTTTTAATACGAATGTTTATGTTATGTTTAAACCTTTTCATATGGGAATGCATTGGACTTAATATGTGACGGGTGGAGCCCGCTATAGCTCCTCGATGCATCGGTAGGTCTCATGAGACAAACTAGTGTCTTGGCACAAGGCCTTGACAAAATCTTATTTGTAGTCTTGGCACGAGGCCTTGGCTATGTGGTTATGATAGTCTGGCATTATGCATTCCAACATTATGAAAGTGGTTATTGATTTTTGCATGTGATTATTCGGTTAGTAGAATATCCATGTGAATAAGTAAATGGCATTATTTCATTTTATTTATGCCATACCATGTTGAAAGTTCATGTTTAAAAGGCTTTTGTTTTAGTTATACATTGCCTTAAATGTTTATTCTTATTTATGAAAGTTTCCGCTATATTGTTATCCTTACTGAGCATTTGAGCTCACCCCTTTTCTATGTTTTATTTTTCCCAGGAAGTGAAGATGTAAGTTATGAATAACCTGTAGGGATATTATGAGGGGATTATAGTGTGGACTGTGGAAACATTATGTTGTTGTAGTAGTTTTTCATTTTATGATGTAATGTAAAACTTATGAATATATCTAGTGTTTCCAAGGCTACTAAACCAATCGGTCTTTCGAGATTTGATCTTTCTTGTGATCATGCCAATGTTATGTAATAATGCACCGACTCTGGGTAACTGGGGTCGGGGCGTTACAGTTGGTATCAGAGGAGGTTTAGTACAAACCTTGGAAGCTAGATTTAGATAAACTCTGATTAGAGCACGTAGACCTAAGATGAACTTTGAGGATTAGTATAGAAGAACTTCCTAGAATTTTGGTATTATAGATATTTTGTGAGTTTTCCGAGCAATACATCCCTGTCTGGATACGAGCAGGTAGAGGCGGCTCTGGCACAAATTTACCTAGGGGTAAAACCTGAAAACACCGCTTTGAGCTAGACTCGAACGGGAACTGGTGCACGACAACGGGCCTTGCTGCACTCTTGGTTACGACACTCCCGGGGGATATGCTTAGGATAACTCTCATTTTCTTTACAAATCATTTTGAAAGGATTATGAGTATATACTTCCTCAAAGAAAACATTCTTACGATTATGGATTATATCCATAAATAGTTCAATTTATGTTAAGTGTTTTATAAGTATGGGATTATGTATTTTGATTCATAAACTGATCTAGTGTATGCCATTATTTAGAAATGGCGCCCATTTGAAGGAATGAGAACTCCAGCAATGCACATGATCCAAAGAGAAAGAAGGATCATATCTTTCATGGTCTTAAGCCAGAATTTATAAGAGAAATAGTCTCCCATGTATTATCATCATATGAAGAAATAATATCATGTTTTGATAAGATAAGTAAAGATTTTACTGAGTCCTATGGATTTGAAGGGAAGCAAGAGAAGAAAAAGATGGAAGAGAGAAAGATGGATAAAGGGAAGAGGGAAAAGAAGAATTTTCCCATATGTGATAACTGTGGAAAGAAACACCCTGGAACTTGCCTGAAAGGAATGGGAGTTTGTTATAAGTGTGGAGGAAAAGGGCACAAAGTACGTGACTGCAAGGGTAAGAAAATGGTTTCAAATGTACAATGCTTCATTTGCAAGGAGTTTGGACACTATTCTAACCTATGTCCCAGTCATCAGAATATGCCGCAAATGATGTTATTGGATAATAATCAAGTTATGATACTACCACAGATGAAGAGGAATGATTAGAGTTCTTATGTTGATTATGTCAATTGAGTGTTGTATCAACAATGTACTTGTTATAATAATTATGGAGTATATAAGGATTGTACTGCAGTACTATTTCATTAAGGACTTGAGATTGTATAGAACAAAGAAAAGTGACTCAATAGCAGGATAAATTTTTGGAAAATATATGGTTGAGAGAATGATAAACCATAATATAGTTCTGATACCGAGGTAGTGATTTTGGAATAATACATGATTGCTTTGGATAAATTATATTGGATATTCATGACTACCTTGGAACTAATTAATGATTTGTATATTCCATCATTGTTTGGGTTTAAAACATTTTTTGGATTAATGAAGTATATCCCGCATTCTATATGGAATAAGGGATCATGAATGTAATCAATAAGGAATATGGTAATACATGATGAAGGTATTCATATGCTATTACGGGGTAAAAAGGATCTATATTATGTTTACCTTCCTTATAAATTTTGGACTGTGAGTTTGGATAGAAGTATTTTGGATAGTTCTAGTTTGGATTATTTTGGATTGCCATAAAAGGACAACTCGGAGGTCGGGCGACAACCCGTCGCGTCCGGAAAGGCTGCGAGACATGAACCCACAACCGAAGGGCGACAAGGGTGTAACACCTACCACTGGCCCACGAGATGTCCTGGATTAAATAATGTAGTTTTTTTTAAAAAGATCTGGTAGATGAATTATAAATTCATTTATTTTGGAACCCTGTACGAATAGTATAAATAGAAAAAAAAATATTACATTCTATTATCTTTTAGAGTGAAAGATGAGTTTGTGGTAGGAATTTATTAATGGATAAAACTCAAATTATAAAGTAAGTATATCTCCCTATGATCTTATCCAATCTCATAAATAAATTCCTCAACATTAATAAAAGGAACTTAGAACAAAAATGTTGTCCTAGATGGTGCCTTAAATCATCACTAATTTATGGCTTTGGGATTTTTGGCCTTTTCATAGCCATGTTCTCTACCACTCTCCATCAGATAATTGATGGTTAGATTTCTCCTCCATATCCATATTTTCCTACATGGAAACCTAGTATGTGTTATGTTCGGTAATCTTCATACTTTCCACCCTTTGTTTAAAATAGAGGCCTCATTAATTCATTTTTCGATGTGGGATTTCAACTAAGATATTTTGAAATGTCAAAAATGTGTTATCCTAATATCCTATGTTTTGTTGAACCGATGGTATTTCAAATCATCATATATTGATGAATTTAAGGACCTCAATTTTACACTTGTTTTTGATTGATGACCTCAATCACTACCTATAAATATTTACGTTTTTCCTCCAATTATATGTCTCTAATTGCCACCAATGTTCTCCTAATCGAGATCATAATTTGGTGGTGACCCTTTCATTTCTCTTTTCCTCATATTAAGACTAAATTTAGTAACCCAATTTACGATGTGGGTTTTCCCACAAATATATTTTCTATTTTCAACCTTTTATTTTCTAAGAACAATTTCAAATTGCGAGGACACAATTTATTGAAGGAGGGGAGAATGTAACACCCCAAGATTTCATACTGTGTTATTTCTTCAAAATAATTCAATAACATGCACTACACGCAACACCGAGTTCAATCACACCATGACTTACAAAGAAAAAAAATCCATTAAAAGAGGTCATGAATAGCATTAACTACATTTTAAACTTTATATAATCCTTATAATTTTAGAATCCATATTATGAGTTTCTTAGTCATAATGCAAGAAAAGATTCATATTCAGTATTACACTTTTATCAACTTTTAATAGTGAAACCTTTTTAAATACAATATTTTAAACTTTTTGACTAAATGAGGACATCAAAAAAAATTCAAAATGAAACATCCCAAGCTTCCACGGTACGCTTTCCTTTGAATAATACAGTAGCGTGTGTTGTACGCAACTTCGAGTTCAAACACACCACAACCAATCAAACTAGCCGTTATGAATAGTAATACCTACTTCTTGAAATTATATATATTTTATATTTTAGAATGGACTTCATTTTTGGATTCAGAATATCGAATTTAGCCTAAGGTGAAATTTTGGAACATTTCGGATAACTTTCATATTTTGATGAATAGTGAAAATTACTAAATTTTAATTAAAAACAACTTTTTTAATCAAAATAATTAATAGTGATAAATTATGAATTTAAGTGGTTTTAAAGTATATTTAGAATATATTTTTACCATTTAATATAATTTTGGTCATTGGACATAATTTTACAATTAAACCGAACATAAACAAGTGTCAATCTTTTGATAGTTATTACCTCTTAAAAACACGCTTTTTGTTTTGACAGCAGGAATTAATTTTAAATTAATTTCTGCCACTTCTGTGTTTTTAATTTAGAAAAATGGATTCCATATTTGGAATCAGGATGTCCAAATTGTGTAAATAGGTAACTTTTATTTTTAGACATTTTGAATAATTACTGTGGTAAATATTTTATTTACCATGGTTAAGGGTAAATCCGGTAAATAAGGGTTAAAAAATAATATTATAATAATACAAAATTAACCTAAAACGTGTCCTAACCTTATTGGTGGACACATACCCGACCAGAAGCATCCTTGGGTCAATTTGGGGACCCCTTGGAGCCACTTGTATGTGGTAGGGACACTTTATATTAATAAAGTTAAAATAAAAATAAAAATGGCATAAGCTTACATCTTTTAGAAGAACAATTTTTACATAGGGTTATACATGTTGGATTTTCGATTATAAATATTCATTAGAAAGCTAAAAAGATTTACTACATAATTATATTTTATTTATAATTTTTAGACATCAAAAAAGTTAAATTATTAATGACACAATAATGATGCAATGTTTACCTCATTAATAAATCATTTAAATAAATAAGATTATAATTATTAAAATATTATCTAAAACCTGTCCAATTCTTATTGGTTGATGTTATTTACAATATGAGTCATCTTATCTTCGACCTCAATAATTTTTGGACCATTATAAACCGAATATAATTATATTATAAAGTAATACTTTCACTCTTTCCTAAAGAGCCCCTCCTCTCCCTTATAAAAGGAGACCACTTCTACTCATTCCTCACACCTCTAAAGCCACTTGGATCGTCCAAACTCTGCCCAACTAAGCTCCCCACATCCCTCTCCTCCTCCTTGAAGCTTCCCCTTAGGCAGAAAGCATTTCAATAAGTCCTTTGGTTCCAACCAAAGTGAGTTACCTAAATTAAAGGTAACGATTTCTCTTAAATTATTTTCATTTATTTTGCTTCTCCAACCCCCAAACTCTTTTTATTTCCTTTCTTTTGTAACAACAACAGTATCCTCAATATACTAGGATGTTGTTATAAGATGTATTCAAACTACACATACACACAACTCCATATAATGGATGATGAACATAATGTTTCTGTGGATGGCAAACTAACGCCTCACGAAACGATGATTGTTCAAATACATCTTACCGCCTCTCATGGTGGCCATTATGATGGAACTGTAATTAAATATGATATTAATGATATATATTTTATATATAAGCTTCTGTAATTCCATTTTATTTCATACCATTATTCGTTTCATGTTGTATATACATACGATAATTTCATTTGAGGAAGTGCGGACTACCGCCCCCTTAAAATGATATGACTCGTTCATACCACACATGGAACGTATAAAGGATGGTGTTAATGAACTTAAGTAACATGTATAAAATATTATATTATACAGGAATAGTAATATACCTATGTATCATTTTTATTCGATTCTTTTAAAATAAAAATTAAATGGAAGTAGCGTTCGTGCGTACGTACGGACTACCGTCTCCACGAACGCGATGAGATTCATTCTCCATCGTATCCATTCAAGTATAATTATCATTTGATTATTTAAAAATGATGTTTAAGGACTTGATACCATTCTGGATTTGAATAATATACAACTTATCCTTTACAAACATGTCTTACGTAACAAAACATACAAAAGCAAACAAGTAAGTTCACACCCGAAACAGCGATAATACTAAGATATTATTATCAAATCAATATTAAAAGATCATATATGATATCATATTAATGTATATGATTCTTGTATAATTTAATAATAATTATTTCACCATTATACAGGAGGTTAACCTACCCAAACCAAGGAAAAGTACAAGGTAAGGGTTTATTTCACAACCTCTTCATTATCCAAGGTTGTTTATACGTAATAATCTACTGGGATCTCTTTATCATCCACATCCATGTTTCTTAAAAATGTATTTCAAAACATTTTTACTATTTACTAGAATATGAGTTAAAGTCATTTATACGCTTTTTGACTTTTATAAGTGGTTTATAAAGGAATCTTTCGGTCGTTTTCAAAACAAGGTCCTTTTTAACCTTTTCGACAAAATTAAGGTAAGAATGTTTTTTTAACTTATACGGCGGGTGCGGCTATTTTCCGCCGTTATAAAATCTTCAAATCTTCCCTTACAAGCTTATAAGAATATTTTCAAAGAAAATGATTTATTTTATATGGATCTTAAATGATTTCAAAATAAAAGGAGATATTTCTTTAAAAAGAATTTTGATTTCATCTATGTCAACATCCTTTGATGGATATTAAGATTATTTATGGTTGATTTATTATGATACAAAACTTCTATATTGTATTGAAGGTTTTGTGATATGTTTGACTGTGGATGTGCTATTTTTATACCATTCATAGTTTATGGTGAAAGTATTGACATTTCATATGCTAGTTTTAATACGAATGTTTATGTTATGTTTAAACCTTTTCATATGGGAATGCATTGGACTTAATATGTGACGGGTGGAGCCCGCTATAGCTCCTCGATGCATCGGTAGGTCTCATGAGACAAACTAGTGTCTTGGCACAAGGCCTTGACAAAATCTTATTTGTAGTTTTGGCACGAGGCCTTGGCTATGTGGTTATGATAGTCTGACATTATGCATTCCAACATTATGAAAGTGGTTATTGATTTTTGCATGTGATTATTCGGTTAGTAGAATATCCATGTGAATAAGTAAATGGAATTATTTCATTTTATTTATGCCATACCATGTTGAAAGTTCATGTTTAAAAGGCTTTTGTTTTAGTTATACATTGCCTTAAATGTTTATTCTTATTTATGAAAGTTTCCGCTATATTGTTATCCTTACTGGGCATTTGAGCTCACCCCTTTTCTATGTTTTATTTTTCCCAGGAAGTGAAGATGTAAGTTATGAATGACCTGCAGGGATATTATGAGGGGATTATAGTGTGGACTGTGGAAACATTATGTTGTTGTAGTAGTTTTTCATTTTATGATGTAATGTAAAACTTATGAATATATCTAGTGTTTCCAAGGCTACTAAACCAATCGGTCTTTCGAGATTTGATCTTTCTTGTGATCATGCCAATGTTATGTAATAATGCACAGACTCTGGGTAACTGGGGTCGGGGCGTTACAGTATTGAGAGGAGATTCAATTTATGGAAATTACAAAGGACTCGAAGGATTGTTTTTCCACTTATATTATTAAAGGATTGGGAAGGAGATGAAGATAATATATTGTGAAGGATATGTTTTGTGATGATATTACATGGTATTCATTCCAAAATATATTCAAAATATAGTTTTATATTTAATAATTATGAGTGTAAAAGACCTAAGAGTTTTTTACCCTTTTGGCAGGGTAGCATACAGTTTTGGAGTTTTCCACACATTTCATTGAGTGGGAGCACATAGAACACAAGATTATTACCAATTACTGTCTTAAATATTTGGGGTTCAGGATGGGTCTAAGGGCCTATATTCGGTCAACATTGATTATATTATGTTTTCCCAACATTTTGGAAGTGTTTGAAAAGGCTTCTACGGCGGAGGTAGACAAAGCTAAGAGAATAGAATTTGTTGGAGATTTAGTTGGTGAAGTTATTATCTAATGCATGTTGTCTGGAATGAAAAGTAAATTTAAGTGTGCCCAATTATATTTGGGACTAGTTTTAAAAGATTATTTGGGATAGAAATGGGTTCTTCATTTCCAATTTGGAGAGACTGGGCATAAAAAACCTAATTTTATAGAGGATCCCAAGATTTTTCATTTTTTGTGGAAATCTTGTCTATCTGAATAATATTTATGGGAATATATTCTAGGGTATATATACCAGATCTACTCTTAAAAATGGTACACATTCTCATTATGATACTTCTAAGGGTGGTGCGTATTATCATATTTCTAATAGGAATGTTATTAAAGAAAAGAATGCTAGGGAGGAGCTGAAACATGAATTATTTTCATTCGAATGTATGCACAATAGGAATGCTAGGAGGGTCTGGTTACTATGAGAGGAATATGGTTCATTTCATCCTAGATGGTAGTTGCTTTATTTGATACAGATTCCACTCATTATTTTATATCAACAAAATTGGTTGACATGTTGGGTTTTTTTCTAAGCATATATAATTCATATTAGATATTCTCACACCTTTGGGAAAGAGGTCTGAATAAGGATTCATGTATCCTACTTGTAGGGTGACGATACCTGACTATTATGTAGTTTGGGACTTCTTGGTTCTTGATCGTGATATATTGAACTTGATTATTTGAAAGGATCATATGATCAGTTTTAAGGCCTAGATTGACTATATTCATCATAGAGTTTAGTTTTTTTCACTCAATCGGGTCTTTCATGTCTTTCAGGGTTAGTGGAATTATAGTTTGTGGAGGTAGGGGATAGTTGTTCCTTATGATAGAGTAATCTCATTCCAATTGTTAGAGTTTTTTTACATACTCCATGGTACTATTACCATTTTGATTCCATCTTATCACATGTATCTTACTGAGTTAATGGATCTTAAAGTCTAGTTGGAGGTTTTTGAGGCTTAGGGATTTATTCATCCAAGTATGTCACCTCAGTCTAATCCTAAACTCTTTTCCCTTAAAGAATACATGATCCCTATACTCTTCATGTATTATAATAAAATAAATCAAGATACTCTTAAGAATAAGTATCCTTTTGGAAAGGATTTTTGATATATTTGATCAAATCAGAGAGGATTTTTGTTTTTCAAATATTGACCTCTGATTAAGGTATAACTAGTTGAGGGTTTTAGAAGAGGATATAACTAAGATAAACTTTAGGATTCGATACAAAAAAATATAGTTTTTTCTTATTCCATTTTGTATCACTAAAGGACCTGCAGTATTCATGAAATTGATGAACCAAATATTTTATCTGTCATTGGACTATTTTCTAGTCATGATCATCATTGATATATTTTTGTAATATTGGTTAGAGGGGGAACACCCAAATCATTTGGATATGATCATTAGAACCAAAAGGGGACAACACTTATATGTTAATATTTCCAATTTTTAGATTTATATCCAAGTTTTGAAATTTATAAGCCATGTAATTTCAAATAGGTGAATATCAATGGATATTGAAAATATTTTGGTGGTAATTTCGTTGAAATAACATGGAAATGTTTTTGAGATCCATATTGTGTTGGGAATCGCTGGTTATTAAAGGAATTTTGTTCCATAATTTTATAACCATGCATCTCTGATGACATATTTTACTTGTAAGGGTGTAATTTTTGAATGGATTAAAAAAATTTCAATGGTATTTTGAGGAACTGAAGCTAAGGATTATTTTGGAACCAAATTTGATTCTTCCAGAACAATGTTTTGGTTATGATGTATTTTGTGATGGTTCTACTATGAGTATCAGGTGTGTCTTATTTCAAGTAAAACATTTTTTTGCATATAACTCGATCTAGTTGACCCCTCATGAGAAGAACAACCATATCCATGATCTTGAGTTGGTAGCAGTTATACATAAACTCAAAACATGGAATTACTATCCCATTGGGAAATGGTTTGGAGTACATTCTGATCAAAAAATCTTGAGGTATATTTTCACTAAGAGGGATATGAAATTTTTAAAGAGACATTGGGTTCATTATTTTCATATTTTCTATTTGGATATTTATTACACTCCTGGGAATGAGAACATGGTCACTGATGCATTGAGCTGAAATTTTCTAACTTAGACCTTGAGGGAGTCAATTGAAGTGTGGTCTCTGATGAATTTATTCTCTATGATAAGCATGTAAATGGAAGAGGATAGTTAATATGTTCTATTAGAAATTGTTAAGGATGAATCATCAGTTTATGGGTGGTTTCACCTTCATCATGTTTTAGACATTGATTTCCAATGGTTTATTAAAATACTAAATGAGGGGGAGTCCATGGGTTAGAGTTATTAGTATCTGATTGGTGCTCGGTGTTTACAAAGTGGGTTGGCATTTCCATTATCACCAAGGTGGTATATGATAAATGATTTAAACCAATCTTGTTGTTATGTACAATATGGGGCTACCAAGATGTATCATGATCAAAGATGGCGATAAAAGTTATTTCGGATGAAATAGTCGATTGACTATTTCATGTCACAATGATTTATATTTCATATAATTTTAGTATAACATTAGGAAACTATAGGTTTGTTTCAACCCTTTCACATTCTAGTATGTATATGGGATATAATTTCTGTAGACTTAATTATTATTTTACCATATATTGAGTGAAAATTAATTCACTTATAAAATAATATCATTTCATCCCTATCAAGTAGAAGATGAAGGAGAAATAGCTAAGAGAACTATAAATCAAAGAGGTTGTGATATTTCATGGGGTTTCATCAATGATTTTTTAATAGTGAACTTACATTCAAATAAAAGTTTTTGAAGGGTTTTCAAGAGGTGATGGTTTCCCAGTTGAAGTTGATCACAACGTATCATCCACATATGGATGGGCAGACAATGAGATCTATTCTAGTTCTCGAGGAATGCTCAAGGCTTGTGCGTAGGATTTCAGTGGTTGTTATGAAATTTATTTCCCTCAATTATAGTTTTCCTATAAAAATAGTTATTTGGAATCAATTAATATAGAACCATTTGAATAATTATATGGGTCCCCATATAAATCTCTTTTATGATGGGAAGAGTTAGTGGAGAGGTCCTTTATTGTACCAATCCTTATTCAGGAGATGATAGAAATGGTATAGTTTATCTTGAAGAGTTTTTCCATGACACTTTGTCATTAGAAATCCTATGTACACCATCATATTTAGTGACTATAGTTTAAGGTTAGTGGTTGGGTTTTTCTTAGAGTGTCACCATGTATTGGACACAATTGTTGGGGTTATCTAAGTAAGATTGAACCAAGGATTGTGGGCCCATTTGACAATGTGTAGTATCTTGTAAAGGTAGAATATTAGTTTCACATTCCATCTTATATGAAATTGATTCATGATGTGTTTCATGTTTCCTAGTTGAATATTAATAAACCATATCCGACCCATGTGATTAAAAAAGAGGATGTTGATCGTGATCCCAAAACCCATATGTCTGAGAAATTAGTTAACATTATGGATCAACGAGAAAAGGTACGTCGTAGTAAAAAAATTATTCTTGTCAGTATACTATGATAGAGTGTACATGATAGCCATGAGACATGGGAGATGGAATTTTTGATGTGGTGTCCAGGGCCTTCCATTTTATTGAGTCTATAATCAGGAGGGGTTTCTAGGTGGTAGAAAGTGTTTATCATTGGGATAATTCTAATACAGACAGAGTTTAGTTAATATATAATTTTTAGTTTTGAATGTTTTATTTTTTTATTTCTGGTGGTTTTGGAATAATTTTTGGGTTTTTCATGGTTTTCTATATGGGGATTCATTATGGAGGGGACTTCAATGGCACTAGGATTTAGAACAATGGTTTAGACCAGTAGGATATGGTGTAATTCCTATGGGAGAAGTTCTTTGGTGCCCTTGTCATATTTGGTGTAGCTACACCGTGTTCACTAGGATGCAGTGTAAGTCATATGTGTGTGTGACCATTATAGTGATATGATAAGGGAATATGGAATAGTTGTCAAGGTGATGGATATTTTTAGTTCTTAAACACTGAGATCCCCTGCGTCCTTGAGATATGTTGCACCATAACACACTTCTTAGGTGTCTTCCCCATGTGGTGTTGTGGCTATGATTATTCCATATAACTTCCCTCGGGGAAAAATATTTTAAGAGGTATGTGATGTAGATTTTGGAGGACTATTGGTCAAGGGTGACTACAACATGAGCATGTAGATCTTTGGTCGAAGATATCTTGTTTCAGACCATCCATCTCCATATAAATAGAATCTATTCCATAATTTCAAAGGATAAACTATGGTTTGGGAGGCTACTCTATTGTATTCTATATTAATTCTTTTCTATAAATAGATAAATACCCTATGTATTTCTACTCATTCAAAATTTCACTCTTGGAATTTAGACTCCTTAGAGATCTCATTAAATTTTTCTAAAGACCTTATTCCTTGTATTTGAACCCATGCTCCGGGATATCAATTCATGGTGTTTTATCATTATTCTTGAGGAAGGTGTCTCAATAAAAAAGTATCTAATTCAATAATTTCATATTTTTTAGGTATATTCCCTTTGTTTTGTTTAAGAAAACGATGGATTTGAAATCATGATGGAATTTCTTCTTATTTTCTATGTCTTTAAATAGATTTTATTTAATAGTGGTTTTAAGAACACACTGCAAGTGGATAAAATTACTTATTAGTGGATTTTATTAAAATTTGTTCTCAATCATGGATGATGATATGAATTTCGTAGAAAAATTTCATATAAAACATGATAAATGTTATCAAATAGTTCTGAAAATAATAGCACTTTGAGCACCTTGGGCATGTCAGGAATAGACATGTCACTTTAATATCTGTAATTCCACTAGAGGTTTTGAGTCTCTTTAATGTGTTTAGTTTTACATGAGGTTATATCAGTTGTATCCACTTAATATCTTATTTATTCTTCTTTTTATATCTAGAATGTATTCCCATAGGTTATATCCCAAATTTCTTGTTTTGTTCTTTATGATTGTTTTTATCACATGAGGGAGTTTCAAGGATGTATTTAACAATTTTTATTTTATGGTTTTCCCTTGGATAGGTTTTCGTATGATCACCTTCTTTATTTCAGAAATATATATAACATTTTCTAGTATTATGATATTATGGAAATGATTTTATAAAAAACTTGGTATGTTTAATAAAATTATTTATCTTTTTGAAAATATTTATAAAGTGGTTTGTTTTAAAGATAGATATAATATTTTTTTAGACTTAGAATTTTTATAGATTGTTCGGTGAAATCATATTATGATTTTTTCTCATGTTATAATTTTATATATATGACTATATATATATATGTTTTTGTAGGACTCGGTTAAATGTAATGACATAATGTTTTTTTGTAATATTCTCTTTAATGTTGATGCCTTTGGTGTGGGCAAGTCGGGTGGTGATTGATGGTTCCATGGAGTCTTGGTCATTGGCTTGTCCTATTTTACTTTCAACATCAGACCTTTGGGATTTTACTTTGTATGTCTCAAGGATTTTTAATATCATTCTTCTCGGTACTCTATTTTTATTTCATTAAAAATGATTCTCATTTCAGTTTTTTGTTTCACCTCACAATGCAGCTGAACTTTTTGGGTGATTGGTCTAGTTTTTCTGGGTTCGATCACAACACAAATTTATAGACCATGTCATAACTTACAAGTTATCTCTTTTAAGACATTAAAATTGGAAAAATAATCCATCTTTTGATAAAATTTAAAAATTTAGAAAAAGATTATATTTTCAACATTAATTTCACTAAAAAACACAAAACTATCCTTTAAAAAATAAATACCGAAAATTGTAAAAAAAAATTACCATCCAAAGTTCTATTCATCACCGAAAATCCAAAGTATACTCTAATACCTAAATTTTTTATATTTATAGAAAAAAATAATTACAAACTTTGGAAATTTAATCCAAAATTTTTTCTTCTAATGCACAACTATCAACACCAAATAATTATATGAATTTCCCTAGAAACAAAAAAGGAATTCTAACACACCTTTTATTCCAAACATTCTAACATTAATCCTAATAATAACCATTTGGTTCTCCCCATCGTAAGAATCACCCACTCTTTACCAATTTATTCTTTTCCAATAAATTTATTACTTTTTATGACCTAAATAGGGAATATAAAATTAGGTTTACCAAAGAAAACTAATATATAAAAAATAAGTCACATTAAATTCACATGGATTTTATCATTATTTTTAAAATTCAATATAAAACATAACTTTTGAAACCACCAAGTTCATGAAAAGGTTTTTAATAAATTGTTTAAAACATGTCAACTAAATTTATTTAAATGTTCAAATAAAAAACTAGAAATTTTTTTCCTACTTCAACCATCAACTATTGTCTTAAAATCATAGACTATTTTTTATTTTGAAGTTTCAATATTATAAAACCCTAAAAATAATATAAATCATGTTATATAATTGGTTTTACTTAGCTTATTTTTAATAACTTTTCATTGGAAAAATTTAATTACATTTCGAAACCCCATTACTTTAAAAATCATTGTTATAAAACTATTTCCATTAATTTTATGCCAAAATATTTTACTAACTATTTAAGAATAAACATTATAAATATCTTTTAGTTGAAAATAACTAATTAGGGAATGATATATAACAAAAACACATGAATACGCATGAGTGACTTTAATTAATTAATTTTTCCCAAATATGGTATTCCAAAAAAACTATTTACATTGATATATAAAATGTACACGTATTACGTGATATATTATAGATAATGTTTGAAAAAAATGAAAACATGGATCCCAAAAAATTCCTATTAATAATTTTTAGTTTTATCAATTATGTACATGAAATATTAAAGTCAAAATCTCACTCATAACTATAGTTATTAGATCAATCACTTGATATCCTTGGTTACTAAAGTATTTGATATACCCATATTATCTATAAATGAACACAATATAACCCTATAATTCAAGAAATACTATCGACTATCTAATAAATTACTATAAATCCCAAAATTTCTCAAATAAAACATTATCACATCATTACCCGAATCTTTAATTAACCATAACTCGACCACCATATACCCCCAAAATGTACCCAATCAATATGGTTTATAAAATAGAACCAAAAGTCTATGTTAATATTTTTTTAATGAATTTTGTTATTTTTAGTGACAAAATTGGTTAATTCAATATTTTATTAAAAATATTTAATGCCATATCTTTATATAAAATATAGAAACGTATCTGAATCCTATAATCTAGTTGGATCCTAGTATACCTATAACACAATATAAAAACATACACCACTATGTGTATGATAATAAAACTCAATAGTAGTCTTGAAAAATAAATAATATAATAATCAAACTCTAAAATTATAAAAGTAAAGTAACCATTGTGATATCCCTGTGTTTATGGTTTACCTTTTCTTTCATTTTATGTCTTTTATATTTTTGAATTTATGTTTTAGGTGTGCTATGGGGAGTTATGGATGAATATAGGTGATGGGACGTTGATATGGAGGTGAAAAATGTGGTAATTTCCTAGAAGAGGCCATTAGGTACATTATGGGGGGAGTGTTAGGTACCTGTTATGTCTAAAAGTAGTACATGTCTACTATACATACCATCAGGAATCCAATATAAAGCCACTAAGTCACCAATGAGACATTGAGTTGTTGTTTTTTTGGGTATCCAATGTTCTGTAGGTCTATTTTTCTTATGTCTGGTAAAACTAAATTTTCATCGTCATTAGAATTGGATATTAACTCATAGATGCTTTAATTTTTGGGGTTTTTCAATTTTAATGTATCTTTTTCCCAAGTCCTCTCTCTTCACCCCTAAGCTTTAATTTGTGGTTTTTTCATCACTTGATGATATAACTGGTCTATTATATTTATACCCTTCATCATATTATTGAAAATTTGATTTTTTTAGTGTTTTTATGGGCCATTACCCTGAGTAGATTCCTTGGATTCATTATGGTTACACAAATCTTGTACCCTTATGGATTTAGTAGGTTTTATATGTAATATTCTATCTATTTGGATTATTTTTTTACATTAATGTGTTTCTTAACTAATAAATTGGATCAATTGTTAGTCAATGTATTTGAAATTACTTATTGAGGAGAAATTATAACCTAAAGTGGTTGCAAGGGGAACAAAATACTTTTGAGTTCTTAATAAAGTTATTTATAGGACAGAGAGTAACCTATTGAGTTTTGGAACACTAGTGGATAATAATATAGGTATTTATGATGGTTAAATCTCGATTTTAAATGATGAAAAAATGAGATAAATCATGCATTTAATGATAATGGTTTCTTAATAAATTCATTTGACATGATTATAAATATTATTATATATTTGGTATGTATTAGTCATTACAAAGTGTGATTAATTTTTATAGTAGTACGATAATTGTTCATTTTAATGTGTGAAATGTGGTATTAAATGGGATAAATGTGCCTATTTTACAATGGGATTAAACTTATTCTTGGAATGTTAATATTTTCTTTGGTAATTTGTTTGAAGGTGTTGGTAAAACATGTAAGTTATTTTCAAATGGGTTTATCGGTTGTTTAATCGAAAAAAGTTACATAAATAAAATTGGTTTCATATTTGAGATTAAAGAGGCCTAAATGGGGTTTCCCAGAAATTTTTTCCAACAAATTTTTTTCTCAAATTTGAAAATAAATTTTTATATTATAGTTTCTTGCATATTTTTCTATGAACTGGGTTAAATTTTTTAGAATAACATTTTGAGTTCAAATTGTTAATGATGTGATCAGTTTGATTTGGTGCATGACATGCTTATCACTGAATGTTTTGGGTTATGAATAAAACACGACTATGGTTACTTGTAATGAAGAACTGGTGGGTTTAGACGAGATTATCCATGATATGGTATGATTTTCTGAGATAGGCCAAAAATGTGATATTCCATGATATGGAACTGTTGGCTCAGAGGCATTGGATACACCACTAATAGAAAATATATATATTTGATCACAGTTTTAACATAATTTTCCATATTACTGATGTTAATAATGTTTCAAAATTTGTTATTTCAATATCCAATGTAGAAAATCTTTCCCCAAAGGGTTTCAATGCAAGTTATTTATAACTGATTTTGAATCCCATCACTTACTGGGGTTCTAACGTCAAATATTTAACTAACCGTCATTAAGAACCCAATTTTTCACTGAGATTATAATTTTTCCCCTCTTAGCTATAGACACTTCCCACCTATAAGGTATCATGTGTTATATGAATATTTTAAATTTTTCTATCTCACCTATACATTTTTCCTACCCATAAAGAAATTATTCATTAAAAAACTTCTTTTCATTTCTTCCATGAACATTCATCTCTTCAACAATATTTTGATCGATTATCCTCATACGATTTCTATCCCATGTTTTAGATCCCACATTTTTCTTTAAATATATATTCTATATCCTGAAAAAATATACATAAAATATATTCTTCTAGATTTAATATAATGATGTATAGATAATATCGCCAATGATCAAAGAAATGGTTTTCATTAATGATCCCGTATAGAGGTAAAATTTATGGGTCAATCTATTTTCCTCTCATTTAATTTCTTTACTCAATTATAAAAAATGTATTCAATTAATATGATAATTTAAAGAATTGGATTTTTTAGGTCTATGACTGTATACTAAATTTTTTATCATTTCACACAGATATCTAATATTCTAATTGAATTTTTTTTTGAGTTGCAATTTTCTCATTGATTCTTTGAAACAGATATATAGTTTTATATATTTTTTACATTATTTTCAAAAATATATTTTGGACATAATAATTTTAAAAAAACGATCTCAATGGGAAAATTTAACAGTGTTTAAAACCTAAAAAACTAATGTTGAATCCCTTTTTATACTAGTATGCACATTGATATTGGATGGAATGCTCTGAAAATGATCAAACATGTCATTTATATATACTAAATTTTCCTTTGGTAGGGATAGATTTACTTTATGTGTTAAGGGTTTTGTTCCTTGACACACCAGCATAGTATTGGCCAAAGAAAATCCATTTTATTCAGCTATAATAGTTTATGCCTAAATTTGCTTCATATGGTAAATGTTATCAATTGACCCTTTATGATTTAATTTTTTGTATATATTCACATTCTGACTCTTTGATATGGTAGGGGTTTCAATGGTTTCTACTAAGGATTATATTCTTACAATCTATATACAAAGTCCTTATGTGATAAAAAATTACATGAATGATGCTTTAGGGAATGGAATGAGGCATATATATCAAGATTTATTTCTCGTGACACTTTAAAAAACTGATTAATTTTTTTGTAGTCTTTTTGTGTGGGATATAAAATTACCCTTTTAAAGTTTATTTCATTTTCACTGACTATATTCTCGACAAAAAGAGTTACTTTTTAGAAATATTTGAATATTATTCAAGATTATTGAGTTGATATTGGAGTTTCTTCTATTTCATTTTTATTTAAAGTATATCTTCATTTTATTTGGTGGTATGGTATATTATTATGTAAATTACTCACCAAATGATGTTTTAAAATCCTTAACAATAGTTTCTGTCCTTTTGTGATTAGAGGGTACACCAAATTCCATGTGACATATCTACTTAGGGAATGGATATACAAGGGTGAGATGTTAAAAAATGATATTATATTTATTCATTCATAAATTCATGATATTCGGGAAGTGATAGGGTGTATATTAGGATTAAAAACATGATACAGAAGCTATGAAAAGGTGCTTGGCCAGGGAAATTGCAGTTGATGTTCAAGTCACCCCAAGAGAATGGGATTGTATTTATTGATGTTGTTAAGATATATTTGGAATAGAATACTCACCCAATTTATGATGTGTTGCGGAAAAAATTAATGAATCGGTTTTGTATCCTAATTGTATGATATATGTGTGTGTGCATGTGTTTATGAAATTAAATGGGTGATGAAATATGTTTAGTTGTCTAAGACTAAATATATTAGGAATATGTGAAGGAATTATAAATGATATATTTTCTTTGTGAGACTTTTGTATGATTAATAATGAGTATTTTTTTTCTTTTATAGAACTATGTAACATAAGATACATGTTGATAAAAATTCTGAAATAGAGGTTGATTATGAGTTCTCTAATAACGATAATTGCATCAAGAAAAAAATAATTTCCCATAGATGTTGAGTTAATGACCTTGGTAGAAAATAATATCATATATAGTTTATTTAAGGTGATATACGGTGTCAAGGATAGTTCATCCTCTGAAAGGGTTGTAGTCTTAGACGTGATTTGTTATTTTTGAGCATATCACCCTCTTACATTCAATGTTGATACTGGACCTCAAAGGTATAAGTAACAATAAGATAAATTGTATTAAATATTTTATTCACCAATTATATATAGGGTAAAAAGAATATTATGGGTTTTTATGCCCAAGGGACCAGCATGATGTTGTGGGATATCTAGGCCTTAGAGATGAGGGCCAGATGGTAGTCTTGGTAGGATTTTAGGGGGCTCTTGAATGAGAATCTATCTCCCCAGGAATTGGGGATAGAAAATTAACACATGTTTTTAGAAAATAAATAGGGGATAATGTTTTTTCATGATTTTGACTCCATGCTCATGGATTTTGATTAATTTTATTGTAAATTTTTGGTAGAATATATTTCTAAGTGATGTTGGTTTGAGTACGGGTTGAGGCTAATGATCAGTTTTATTGTTCAAATATTTTTTACATACTTGTATTGATGTCCTAATTTTTTTCATATGGATTAGAAAAATGTTGAGGAATAAAAGAAGGTATCAGTAGGAATTGTTGGATATAGCAGTAGTAAAAACAGGAAAATACACTAGTGCAGAAAACGTTTTTTACGTCACCATTTTTTACGTCGGTTATATATAACCGACGTAAAAATGCGGCGAGTTGATTTTTAACTTCGGTTATTTTAATAACCGACGTTACAAATCACGCCTGTTGGGTTTTTACGTTGGTTATCTTATAACCGACGAAAAAAACCAATGCGCGGGGGGTTTTTTACGTTGGTTATTTGGAAACCGACGTAAAAAACTCGAGATCGATGCGTTTTTTACGTCGGTTATCAAATAACCGACGTAAAAAATCAAAGCGTGGGGTTTTTTACGTCAGTTATTTTATAACCTACGTAAAAAACGCGTAGATATCCGGTTTTTTACGTCGGTTTCCAAATAACCGACGTAAAACCCCCCCCGCGCATTGGTTTTTTACGTCGGTTATCTTATAACCGACGTAAAAAACGAGATATCTACGCGTTTTTTACGTAGGTTATTTTATAACTGACGTAAAAAACCGAAGCACGAGGGGGTTTTTTACGTCATTTATAAAATAACCGACTTAAAAAACCCGTAGATATCTTGTTTTTTACATCGGTTATAAAATAACCGACGTAAAAAACCAAAGCGCGGGATCTTTTTTACGTCGGTTTTAAAATAACCGACGTTATAAATTTAAAAAATAGTTTATAACGTCGGTTATATAATAACCGACGTTATAAAACTTTTAAATAAATTAAAGTACATGGACTATCATTTACGATTTTTCGATTGACAGTCCGCCGGCTCGTCTCTCTCGCGCGGTAAACCCTAATCGGCTCGTCAATCGACCTGCGTTAAACTCATTTTGGCTTCATTGTTTATCTTCTTCACTCCTCTCGGATCTATCATCTCAACTCACAACATTCAAGTAAGCCTTCCACGAATTTATTTCGTTCGTTTTTGTTTCGATTCTTGATGTAATTTGTTTGCATCAGATATGATTTTCTATTTAATCATGTTGAGAATCTCGTGGAATTTTTTGTTATTTCAAATGGTTATTTGTATTTTGTTGATATAACAGACTATGTTGCATTTATGTAAATCGATGCTGATTGTTTGTGACATTATTTAATATTGATCACTGTTATGGTTACTTTATGTGCTAGAACATGCTTATGGTTCTGGATATAAATGTTGCTTAATCTGGAAATTATTTCTTATGTTTTTTGGTTCTGTTTTGGTTGAATTAGTTTTTTTACAGATTTTTGTTTTCTATTTTTATGAGAATTAATAAAAGAAGTTTGCGTTTGAATAACTGTTTAGTCTTGTAATTTCCAGGTTGTTCACTGTTGTTGTTGATATTTGTTAATTCTTGGTGTTTATAATTTCTGAACATGTTTCCTGTAATTGGAATTCAGTTTTTTTCCATGGTTGTTTTGTTTTCGTTTTTGGATTTTGAAAACCAAAAATAAACAGAGTTTTTAGTCCAGTTTTATTTTGATTGATAACCGTTAAAGCTGAAGGCCAAGTACAAAATCAAATCCCCACAAGATATGTTACATGGGATTAGAAAGTTGAAATAAAGGATTAAACCGAATCAGTGGGAATATTGTTATTCTGAGCAGACTAGTGTTGGACGTGCTGGGCAGCCCTCTCAGCCTGCCAATGCAATTACCGATCATCAGAAACAAGAATGAGTGAATTGCTGATAAAATAATAACATGCTGGTAGACCTCTTTTTTCCAGTCACACTGAAGGGTGATGAAGACCAATATCAAGGTCTGCACGCCATTTAAAATAGGTTGTTTATCTAATATATTAAAACATCAAAACCGCAATCAATATTAAACTACGTAGGCGTCATGGTTTTCTTTGATTCAATGAAATTTAAAACTGTTATATCTAACTATATTTTGTTTTAAAAATAATATTCAAGCATATTTTTTTAAATACCTATAGATTTGTTTTATATTTTAAATTGTTTTACATTCAAATTGTGATTTTTTTATATAAACATGTATTTGTCTTATCTTAAAAATATATATTTTTTGTTGATATTTGTTATAGGCAATAATGAGTCAAAGTTGGATTACGGCACATCGAATGGGCAATGAATTTGAGGAAGGTGTTGATTCCTTTTTGGAATTTTCAAAACGAAATGTTCCAAGTAGTGACATTTTTTTCTGTCCATGCCTGAAATGTTTGAATATGAAGAAGTTGAAAAGTAGAGAGATAAAAGATCATCTGATTTGTCATGGTTTTAATCCGAGTTACAGCCCTTGGATTTGGCATGGTGAAACTGGACGGAATGTCACTGATGATGATGATTCACAAGATGGTAACTCCGATGGAATTATAGAAATGATTCGCAATATTGTAGCAGAACAAATTGAGATAGAACTGACAGTTGTGCGTCTATATGGTGATGCTGAAAAACCATTATATCCCGGTTGTACAGATTGTACGGTCTTGTCGGCGGTGTTAAGATTGATTAACCTGAAGGCGAAGCATGGATGGAGTGACAAAATTTTTATAGAGCTGCTACAATTGATGAAAGACATTCTTCCAAAAGATAACGATCTTCCAGATTTACATTACAAAGCCAAGAAAATATTATGCCCGATGGGACTGGGATACAAGAAAATACATGCCTATCCGAATGACTGCATTATATATTGGAAGGAATATGAATTTCTGTCAGAGTGTCCTAAATGTGGGACATCACAGTATAAGGTGAAAGAAAAATCACAGGCTGATGTAGAGATTACAAAGCTCCCTTCAAAGGTATTTTGGTATCTTCCTATAATTAATCGTTTCAAACGTTTATTTGCTAATTCACATGATGCAAAAAGGTTAAATGGCATGCTGAAGAGCGGGTATGTGATGGAAAAATATGTCATCCAGCTGATTGTCCACAATGGAAGAAAATTGATGCGCAATATTCTATATTTGGAAATGAAATTAGAAATCTCAGACTAGGGTTGTGCACAGATGGAATGAATCCATACCGAACACTCAGTAGCACACATAGTTCATGGCCTATTTTATTGGTAATTTACAACCTCTCTCCTGAAGTATTTATGAAGCGAAAATATTTCATGTTGAGTACAATGATCTCTGGTCCAAAGCAACCTGGTAATGATATTGATGTTTACTTGTCACCGTTGATTGATGATTTGAAACTGTTATGGGCTGATGGTATTAGGGTGTATGATTCTTATAAAATGGAATATTTTCAACTACATGCAGTGCTTCTGTTCACTATAAATGACTTCCCAGCATATGGAAATTTTTCTGGATATAGTGTTAAAGGGCATAAAGCATGTCCAATTTGCGAACAACAGACGTCCTATTTTCAATTGCATCATGGGAGGAAAACAGTGTACATGGGTCATCAAAAGTTTTTGCCTATGGAACACCCTTATAGAAGACTAAAAAAGTCATTCAATGGCTCACAAGAATTTGATACTGCTCCAAAACCTTTATCCCCTGATCTGTATTTTGAGAGGGTGAAAAACCTTGACGTGACATTGGGAAAGACACAGAAATCTGGTAATGATAGAAATATTTGGAAGAAAAGGTCAATTTTTTTTGAGCTACCATATTGGAGGTATCATGAAGTTAAACATAATATTGATGTCATTCACGTGGAGAAGAATATATGTGATTCTTTGATTGGAACATTGTTAGATATTAAAGGAAAGACTAAAGATGGGTTGAATGCAAGATTATACTTACTATCAATGGGAATACGTTTGGAGTTAGCTCCCACTCCTAAAGGAAGACGAACATTTCTTCCCCCGGCTTGTCATACATTATCGAAGAGGGAGAAAATTAGCTTCTGTCAGTGTCTTCATGATACCAAAGTGCCTCAAGGTTATTCTTCTAATGTAAAAAATTTTGTCTCATTGAAGGACTTGAAGTTGATAGGTATGAAATCACATGATTTTCACGTCATGCTGCAACAAATTCTACCAGTTTCATTGCGTGGAATATTGCCCATTCGTGTCAGAAAGACTATAATGAAGTTGTGTTATTTTTTTAATTCAATTTATAACAAGGCGATTGATGTGAATGCTTTGAACATTTTGGAAAAGGATGCAATTTTTATACTTTGTCAATTGGAAATGTATTTTCCTCCAACATTTTTTGATATAATGGTGCATTTAAGGATGCATCTGGTTCGAGAAATAAAGATTTGTGGACCTGTATATCTTCGTTGGATGTATCCTTTTAAAAGGTATATGAAAATATTAAAGGGGTATGTTAAAAATCTATATTGACCTGAAGCCTCCATTATTGAAATGTATATTTCTGAGGAGGTAGCAGAGTTTTGAACGAGCTACTTGTCTGCGGCGCAACACATAGGTTTGCCTCCATCTCGCCATGAACGAGTTAATAATGAGGGAAAGAGGATTCACAGCTTGAAAGTCAAATCATTGTCACCTGAACAGATGAAGAAGTTAGAATCATACATCTTGAATAACATAGCTGATGCTCAACCATATATCACATTGCATATTAATGAGTTGAAACAATGTTATCCAAAGAAGAAAGAAATGTGGATTTTGAATGAGCACAACAAAACTTTTTTGTCATGGATTAAAAAGACTGTGCTTGATAGATCAGATGTATCAGAGACATTAAAATGGATAGTGGGTGGTCCATGTTTAAATGTGATAACATGGTCCGGTTATGACATTAATGGTTATACATTTCATACAAAAGCTCAGGACAACAGAAGTGCAGTTCAGAATAGTGGTGTATTGGTGTTTGCAGAAGCAATGCATTTTTCGAGTGCTAAGGACAAAAACCCAATTTCTGCATCAAATGCATATTATGGAGTGATTGAAGACATATTTGAGGTTGATTACTTCAAAAGTAAAGTTCCTGTTTTTAACTGTAAATGGTTTAACGGTAACAACAGCGTCAGACACGATGAATTTGGAATGACACTTGTTAATCTGAATAGATTGGAAGACACAGCTGATTCTTTTATAATGGCAACACATGCAAAACAAATTTTTTATGTAGTAGATCAATCATATATACATTGGGCTGTTGTTTTACAAGGGAAAAAACAATATGATGGTGAGGATGAACTTGATGAATATGCTGATTTATGTGAGATCCCTACTTCCATGGAAATATTAACAGAACATAATGACGATCATGTTGAAGACATAGTTTGTGCCATAAGGAATGATAACGACGAAGGAATTTGGGAAAACAATCCATTTGTACATTCCTAAAATTACAGGTAACATATGTTTATTTCTTGTTTACATTTATTTTTTCCATAAATGTTAGATATTGTAAGTTTTTTACTTATTAAAACATGTTTTAAAATAAAATAAGTATATGTTTTTGTTTGTTTTAAGTTTGTTTAATTTACTTTATCATGTTTATAACCATTACATGAATTTTAAAATGCTTATTTTTGTTCACTGACAATTACTTTACAATGTTTACAATGTTTACCAGGTTTACAATTTTTACCATTTTTACCATATTGACCATCTTGACCATCTTTGCCATCTTTACTATTTTTTAACATGCTTACCATATTACCAATGATTACTATTATGTAACTTAGTACACTTTTCTATTTTCTGATTACAATAGTATTAAAATATTTGAATTTTTATATTTGTTCACTGAAAATTACTTTACCATGTTTACAATGTTTACCAGGTTTACCATTTTTTCCATTTTTACCATCTTGACCATCTTGACCATCTTTGCCATCTTTACCATTGTTTAACATGCTTACCATATTTCCAATGTTTACTATTATGTAACTTAGTACACTTTTCTATTTTCTGATTACAGTAGTATTAAAATATTTGAATTTGTATATTTGTGAACTGATTTTTGTTTTTTTGATTTGAAGGATAATGACAGATCATTCAGATGATCAACCACATGATTCTGGAGAGGAGCATATTGCTGGTCATACCTCTGGGGATGAACATTCACATGCTCCTATTACGACAAAGAGTTCAAAGGTTGGTAAACATGGGTGCACACGTTTACCAAAATTATCACTTGCCCGTACGCAGGATCAGAGGATAGTAGTTGAGTTTGATGATGATGATATTCCTAGAGGTCCGAATGCCAAAGATTTTAAGAGTTTTGTTGCAACTCAGGCTAAGACCAAAGTAAGCATTCTGTATGATGATTGGAGAGGTGTGGATAAAGAGATTTTCTCTCAGTTGTGGGAGACGATTTTGGTAAGATCTTTTGTCATTGTTTGACCATTCTTTTAATGTTTCTAGAATATATAATATGTTTAACCTCTTCTTTATCAGATGAAATTTGATATTCCTGACACTGGAGGAGTCAGGAAGAAATGCTTATCGTTGGCTGCCAGGAGATGGAGGGATTTCAAATCAACCCTCTCATCTGATTTCATTTATGGTCATAGGAGTCATGAAAATCCATGTCGTATATATCCTTTTATAGATGAAGACACATGGAGACAGTTTTTTGAAAGTAGAAAAAAAGAGTCATTTCTGGTAAGGGCAATGTAAACTTTTATAAACTTTCTTATATAAATGATTTTATTAATGTTTTGTTAATGATTTATTATTCTTAAATTACAGCAAACAAGGAAAGCTCATCAGGAGATCCAATCTAAAAATGTATACCCTCATAGTTTATCTCGGGGAGGGAATACATTATTGGAAGAAAAAATGATGGAGGAAAAATTTCAACAACTAAGAGCAGAGTCTTCAAGATCTGGAGAGGTGGCCCCTCCACCCCCTCCATGTAGACATGAAAAATGGAAGAGAGCTCGGAAGGGGAAAAAGGGCAATATCATTCGAAAGAATCGAGAATCGTAGCTGAGATGATTGTAAGATATCTATTTAATTTGTTTAACTTTTTCTTCATATAAGTTTCAATCATTACAGAAATGTTCAATTAATTAATACAGGACTCTCTTGAGGAGCAGAGTTCAGAGGGGACATTTACAGCTACTGGGAGGGAAGATATTTTATGTGCAGCATTGGGAAGGCCCGAACATCCTGGTCGTGTAAGAGGATATCCGGCAGGTGTATCAGTAAGAAAAGTGTTTCCACGTTCTTCAACTTCTAACATTGAGGGGGTTTATAAAAAAAAATATATTCCTTGGAGGCTGAAGTTCAAAATATTAATGCGACGATGGAAGACAAGATTAGAGAGTCGGTGCAGTCTATGTTTGCAGAAATGCAAAGTCAATTTCAGACTGCAGCTCCCACTCCTACCCCTCCCCCTGCAGACCCCATTATTTATCCTCCACCCCTGCCAGTAGCTCCCACTCCCCCACCTTAGCCTGCGGACCCCATTTTTTATCCTATGCCTCCGCCGCAGCTTCCTACATATTGCGAGTTGTATGTTGATGATTCTCAACATTATATAGTAGCATACGGGTTGGTATATTGTATAGGAGATACAGTTCATCATCAACAATTAGAGGTAGATAATCAGAGGGTCACTATACAGGATATTATAGATAGATCAGCTAGGGTACCAATACCTACAGATGAGGTGGCAACAGTTGGACAGAGTATCGGCCATTTTTTAGTTTGGCCATCCAGACTTCTTAGACTCATTACCATAGAGGTATGAATGTTATATCTTTTATTTTATTTTTTTATTAAAGTTGTTTTATCATTTGAAAACTACTATATTTCTCAATTTTTTTTTCACAGTAATACTTCAAAGGTAAAGAAATACTGTATATACAACAACAAAGACAACAGGCTATGACATCAGATACAGATTCCAGTGGTTTTGACAGATTGTCAAGATATTCACATTTGTTGTTGGGTTTTTATGAGTTTCAAATGGAATCTCATGTTTTTGGACGTGAAATAAGTGTGGGGATTACAAAATATGATATCATGGAGCTTGTTACTGGAGATAAGTTTGGAATCAACGTGGTGCAATTTTTTTCCATGTAAGTCTTAACACCTTTTCCCTGCGTTATATTTATTAAAAATGTATACTTATGTATGTTTTGTATTAGGTATCTTTATAAATTTTTTGAGAGGAATGAACTGACGGAAGTATATGGATTCATGGACCCGCAATTGATTTCCCCTGAAGCATGTGCATTGACTGAGGAACAAAGAATGGTTTATATTGCTGAAAGATTTGAAAAGAATATAATCAGACAATGTTGGATGATGCCTTTTTGTGAGAGGTATGAAACACATTTCTCTCAAAGAGTTAATTATCTTTTAACATAAAAAACCACTAACATTAAATTTCCTTTTATCAGTGATCATTGGATGTTAGGGATTTTTTTCCCAAGAGAGAATGATCTTTATTGGTTATGCTCTGTTCGTGGTTATGCGCGGGAAAGTTTTAAGAATATATTGGAAAAGTAAGTTTCAATTTCTCAATAGTTTTATATATTATAATGAATTTTAAATTTACCCCATTCGTATTATTTTCTAACAGTGCATGGGTCTACTTTTGAAAAAACACAAAGAAAAGAAATGCAAAGATCAAATATGTAAATGCGAAGGCAAATTTCTATTTATAATTTGTACTTTTTGATTTATTACATAAAAATAATATATTGAATTTACACTCATTCAAAACAAAATTGTCATGAACAACAAGGCCTCATCGAATGCGGATATTATATGTTAAGATTTATGTATGAAATAATAACAACTGGGACAATGGTGAATTTTGACCTGGTACGATTTCCTCTTAAACTTTGCCATAATATTTCAATTTGATTTATTCATTATACACGTTAACTATCTTCTTTTTCATTTGAGGCTTTTTGATGACCCTCAACCCTATACTGCTGAAGACATCAAACACGTACAAGTGGAGTGGTCAAATTATTTTACAGGTTTGATTGAATTTTATTTGTTTGTAATGTAAAATGTAATTTTGAATATTGTCGTTTTAATTGTGTATTTGGTAGTTGTTTAGGTTGGATTTAGTTTTTTTTGAAGTTGACAGTGTAAGTTTTGAATGTTATATAAGTGAATGTTTAATTTTTCTCTACTTCTTGTTTTGGTCTACTTTTGATGGTTTTTCTGGTATGGATTTGGGTCTGTGGGGGAGGGGTTCCAAGGGTGTGGGGGTGTGTTCAGTGGGGTTGGGGGGTGTCCAGCGGTCTGGGAGGGCTGTCCGGTGGGGTGGGGGGACAGTCCTGGGGGTGGCAGGGATGTCTAGGGGTGTGGGAAGCCGGTCCAGGGGTGTGAGAGTGCTGTGAAGGGGTGGGGGTGGGGGGGGGGGGGGGGGGTTGTCCAGGGGTGTTTGGGGCTGTCCAGTGGTGTAGTGGGGGCTGTCAAGTGGGGTGAGGGGGTGAGGAGGTGCTGTTCAGGCGGGTGGGGGGTTGTCGAGGGGTGTTTGGGGGTGTCCGGGGGTCGGGGGGTAGTCCAGGAGTGTGGTGGGGGCTCCAATGGGGTGGGGGAGGGTTGTCCAAGGGGTATACATGAGGGTGGGAGCTCCAATGGGGTGGGGGAGGGCTGTCCAGGGGGTATACATGAGGGTGTGGGCTCCAACGGGGTGCAGGAGGGCTGTCCATGGGGTATAAATGAGGGTGGATGCTGTCTAGGGGGTAAGTTTTATATGTAATCTATGTACATGCTTAATTTTGATGTACTTCTGTTTTTGTGGTACGATTTCTTGATTTGTTTTCTGGTTGATTCTGGTGGAGAGAAGATGACTGCATTATGTTTAAAAAAAATTGGGTTTATCACGTCGGTTATTTAATAACCAACGTGCTAAAATGCCTGGAAAATAGTTTATCACGTCGGTTATTTAATAACCGACGTGTTAAAATGCCTGGAAAATAGTTTATCACGTCGGTTATTTAATAACCGACGTGATAAAATGCCTGGAGAATGGTTTATCACGTCGGTTATTTAATAACCGACGTGATAAAAGGCCTGGAGAATGGTTTATCACGTCAGTTATTTAATAACCGACGTGATAAAGGGCTTGGAGAATGGTTTATCACGTCGGTTATTTAATAACCGACGTGATAAAGGGCCTGAAGAATGGTTTATCACGTCGGTTATTGAATAACCGACGTGATAAACGGCCTGGACAATGGTTTATCACGTCAGTTATTGAATAACCGACGTGATAAACCGCCTCCCTCTGGTTTATCACGGCGGTTATATAATAACCGACGTGATAAACCCCCCTCCCCCGGTTTTTCACGTCGGTTTTATATGAACCGACGTGATAAACCACGCTCACCCCGGTTTATCACGTCGGTTATTATAGAACCGACATGATAAACCCCCTCGCCCCTATTTATCACGTCAGTTGTTTAAGAACCGACATGATAAACCATTGTCCAGGCCGTTTATCACGTCAGTTATTCAATAACCGATGTGATAAACCATTCTCCAGGCCCTTTATCATGTCGGTTCTAAAATAAACGACGTGATAAACATCAGATTTTATGTTTTTGATGTTGGTTTTTAAATAACCGACGTCAAAAACCTTATTTATAACGTCGCACGTATTAACGTCGGCTAGAAACCGACGTAAAAAATTAAAAATAACCGACGTAAAAAACGTTTTCTGCACTAGTGATAGTTGATTCTCATAGATATAGAGAGAGTTGTGGTGGTCCATAGAAAACCATATAATCTATTTCTTTTGGAGGTATGAAACAACTAGTGTGAATATTAGTAGAGTAACAAATCATATAGTCAATTTTATCATCCTTATAGTCCTGAGGACTGTCACTCATGTGGAATAATAAACTACCTTCAATAGTTCTATTGGAGGGGTTGTTAAGGGAATGGAGGTCATGGTATAACTTATACTCATAAATTTAATTCATGGGATAGTGAACCAAAACATACTGTGTGACATATATAGTTTAGGATATTGGGTTGTAGAGGTGTTAGTGTCTCTTCAGGGTAAGATCAGTAGGGAGATGTCATGTAGGGGACTGATAAAACTCAATTGTAGGGTCTTGATTCTAGTTATGGGTAGTTTTTTCGTATTAATAGGGAACCAATGGATCTTGATAGGAGTTCTTATGTAGTGAGAAGAACAATCCTAGTTACCTCTACCTTGGAAGTCATTTTTTTAGATTATGGAATACCTTATTCATTTAGTTCTTTTTCATTAGTCTCTATTAAGGGTTTGGCTATTAAAGGTATTTATATAGTTTTACCTTTGGATACCACATTGGGGAGATGATAAGAGCCTATTAAGAGGATTTGGACTTGTGTTATTTATGTATGTCATTTTATTCATATCGATTATTTATTTCCATTAGATAAAAAGATGGTATATGTGATTTTATAGATGTTATGGCTATCATAATATCAATTTCATATTCATTATCTAGATACAAATAAGATTTTTTTATCTGGTGATGAGTACCATGTATTATTTGGAGAGTAGGATTATCATGCCACCAATGTTGGCCTTAATCTTGGGTTTATGAGGAGAATAACATTTCATGTGGAAGGGATGTATCTATGATCGATAGAGTGTTTTTGGTTGTATGTTTCTTCCCATTATTAATCATTATCTAGACAGGTTTCAAGTGGATTTTTCTAGCATATCTTTTGAGAAATATATAATGTTTTTGATTTCATTTATATCAAGTATGGATTATATTTCTTTTCATTTATTTCATATAGATCCATCTAAACTTTTGGAGTTAAAGACTTAATTGGAGGATCTTGAATTCAAGTGATTCATTTGACATAATGTATCTTTGTGGGGCTCAATAATTATTTTTTCAATAAAAACTCATAGGTTTTTATATTTGTGTATTGATTACCATAGGTTGAAATAGAAAACCATCAATAACTAATTTCTTTTTACCAAAATCTATAATTTTTTTAATCTGTTGAAGGGGTCTCAGTTGTTCACTAAGATTAATATCTAATCAGGTTATCATCAACTGAGAGTGTAAATTGTGGATGTCTATAACATAGATGTATTAACCTGATATATTTATATTAAATTTAAATTTATTTCATTCAGGGTGATGAACACACAAGTGGTTCTTATGTATTTGATGAATCATGTCTTCCAACAATATCTTGATTCCATTATGATCATGTTCATTTATGATATTCCAAAATTTCCATGATCTTATGAGGTGTTTCATGAGTATAAAACATTCATATTTAATACCTAGAGAGAAAATATTTATATTTCATGATTTAAAGATTAAATATATAATGTTTCTCAAATATATTGATTTAGAATTTTGGTTATTAGTTGATCTTAAAAAGGTAACTACTATGATGTCTTAAGAAATCATCAATAATTTCTTTCAAATTCAGTTTTTTTTGGGACTTAATGGATATTATCACTATTTTTTGGAATTATCTAACTTTTTTTATAAAAAAATTATGTCACAAACAAATAAGGCAGTTATGTTCCAACAGTGTGTAAGTATGAGGATTATTTTTAGGATAAGAATAAGATATTTTCATTAGTACAGATCCTCACATTATCATATCCCAAGAATATATATGAGGTGTATTTTGATTCCTCTAGTTTGGGATTGGTTTGATTTATTATGTAAGAAGGTCATTTAATGGTCTATGAAACATAGAGACTTATTCTACATGAAAATAATTATCCCACTCATGATCATGAGTTTTTTTAGTTGTTCATGCTCATGAGTGTGGGTGGAATTATCTGTTGGAGGAAATTTTTGTGGTCTTAACCAACCACAATATCTTGAAGAATTTATTTTCCATTATTTATTTTAATATTTAGAAGATAAGGTGGGTACAATAACCTTATTCATTCAATTTTGCGATTATATATACACTCATAAAATTAGATTTCATCATCACAACTTTGAGGTGGACGATCATTGTAGATATGTTTTGGGAATCAATAGTGGAGTGGTTTCTCATGAATATTTTCACATAGTTACATATTTTTATTGGTAAAGTATAGGAATGTATTTTTATTTCACCTTTGTCTATCCACTCAGGCTTGATGGTGCAGATGAAGGAGATCCAAAGATCTAATTTTTAATGCTATATTTATAAAGGAAAGAAAAATGGTGGGGAGTAGATTCTATGAAGGGTTCCTAGAGATGTATATGCATTATATTATCATTGAAGTATATAAGATACTATATTACTATAATAATTTTGGATCAGAGACATTATATATATTTATGGGAACTTTATTATGGAATTAATAAGATGTAATATCATGTTCAATGACACTTTTATGGTCAGGTATGAAGTAGGATATAAATTGGATTTTCCAAGGTGTAGAACCTATTATTAGATTTAAGCTAAGAACCAAAGTATAGTACTTGATATTTATTATTTTACTATTGAATATTGAAATTATAATGATGTCACCATGAATTTCACAGTTGGTTTTACATGTCCACTCTAAAGGAAAAAATATTCTATAATATGTTATCTATTATTTTTTTGAAATTTTTACTCCTTAGGGAGTCATATTTGGTTAAAGAGCATATAAATAATTATTTAACGAGGTTATAATGTTTCATGTGATACCCTGTAGTATAATTTTAGATCCAGAAGCAAGACCAGCTTAACTATTTTTGCTTATCTTGAAGAATTATTTTGGCTCTCTAGTGAAATTGAACACAAATTTTCATCTTTAAATAGATGGACAATCAGAGTGTACTATTCAAAATCTTGAGTATATAATATAAATATTATTACCAAATTTTTGGGTGTGATAGGATTTTATGAAATTTGTAGATTTTTTTATAGGTTTGTCTAAACTTAACCCATCCTGATCAACCTGACCAACCCAACCCAAATGAGTTGGGTCAGACTTCATCAGGTAGACTAGGGTTTGGGTAAAGTTGGGTGATGGTTTGGAATAAAATAATCCAACGTAACCCAAAAAACCCAAAAAACCCAAAAAACTAATATCTTATTTTTTTCTAACCATTTACTTTCCTCTCCAATACAAAGACTTTTTTATGCATGGATCATTTCCTCGACTCACACCAACACCGGTAGCTCAAGCCTCCCAAGCCTGAAAAACTCTATAATTTACTCTCCCTCCACCCATGATCATCTCTAATTTAACGATTCATAATAATTCCCTTAGATAATGTAATAATCCACTTAAATTGTATTTTTTATTGATATCGTCTTATACTGACCTCAGGTATACTATAATTCCACAATTTTTTTTGATTTTTTCATGATAATTAAAGTTAGGTAAATGTGTATTTATAGTGTTTACTAACTAATTTTATTTAGTTTTTAGGGGTTTTTCATACTGAAAATTCTTCCTTTTGCATAAAAAACTATCAAATTTCCTAAAACTCATCATTTATAGCCCTTCCCCTCAAAGATGAAAAACATATGCCAGATTTTAAGATGTTTTTTTTGTGGTTTTATGTGATTATTAATTGTGATAAATAACTATTCGGGAGACAAAATTTTCTTGGTGGTAGATTGTCGAATACTTTTTGTGGTTTGAAGAAAATATTTATGAGAAACAAATTTATGTTCCTGTCTTTGAAACCATTAAAATACGTTCCGTTTTCAAATTTTCTAATATAAAACATTATATTATGAAGTTTATGATCTTTGAATTGAACCACAAAACACTGGAACCATTCATAAAGATAACTTATATCACCATCTCAGATGAATTGTGAATTGAATTCACTCCTAAAATAAGATGGTGTGGCCCAAATTGAATATTTTTTCATAAAACTGATGTGGTGTAACCCCTGGTAAAAATAATGAATTTATATCTAGGTAATTTTAGGATTTATCTATTTTAATTTTTCTTTTAAACTGATAAACCCAATATAGTCCATCCCAACCTGATATGGGTTATTTTTGGTCAGTTAAATATAAAAAATTATCCCGAACCCAACCTAACCCAAACCAACCTATTTTAATTTGGTTGGGCCCAAAAAATCTCCACCATTTACACAAACTAACCCACATAAATCCCTAGTTTGTTTATA
Source organism: Viscum album (assembly GCA_963277665.1). Lineage (NCBI taxonomy): Eukaryota > Viridiplantae > Streptophyta > Magnoliopsida > Santalales > Viscaceae > Viscum > Viscum album. The sequence continues at coordinate 1,676,926,873 of OY728160.1, forward strand.
ATAATAATTTCTATCTATCTATCTATATGGAATCATTTAAGGATTTATATGGTAGAATATGTTAGTATCATATATGATAGAGGTAATCTAAGGATGTTTTTTAGGGATAAATTGGAGAAAGAGAACTCCTATATTGTTTAGATTAATAGGAAGTGGATGGTTAAAAAATTGATTAGAAAAAAGTATTTTTCAAACCATTTGTGAATACCTCTTGAATTTAGGGTAAGAAATCACATTTTTCCTTACGTCTCACCATGAATTGGACATTATAGGATTGGTAAGAATGGTAAGTTTTTCCCATAATATGATGGACCATTTGATAATTTGGAGAGGATTGAGGAGAATTCCTATCAGTGGGAATGACTTATAAAGTGTGGAATTATTCATGATGTCTTTCATTCATCATAATTCAAGAAAAATGCGTTGGATTTGTCTCATGTCCTTCAGTGTGATCAAGTGGTGGTAGGATCAAATGATTCTCTTGATGTGAATCATTTTGGGTGAAATTTTGTTCCACATATACGTATTATATGGAATCGTTGGAAAAAAATATGGGATCTTAGGAATTAGAAGCTGATATGTGGACTCAATGGATAGAGTATTTTCATAGTGATGATTGATGAATCTTCTCAAAGATAATAATTCATATAGTGAGGATCTTGTAACAACCCCTATTGTTAAGGATCTTTTTTTATTTTATTTTATATCTCTAGTTTACTTGGGGTTCTATTTTAGATATTGTGTAAGGATTTTAGGTTGATGATTGGTGAAATGATGAGATGATTTAGGAGAAACTAGATGTATTAGACTATTATAACCCACCATATACTGGGTGGTAGGGTACTAGGTACCTTTTGGGTTAGGAATGAGAAGATGTATACAATAAAAGACACATGGTGGTCAGTGATCCATTGGGTGTTTGGGTCGGGTACCTAGTTTGCTCAGGTCAATTTTTTAAACCATGGTAAAACTAACTTTTCAAGGTCTTGGGAATTTATCTTAATAGGGGAACATAAATAATTAGGTGCCATTCTTTATCCATTTAGAAATAGATTTGGATCCATAATCTTATATACTCATACTTTATATTTTTTAGTGAAATTTATTCATCGGTTATCCTCATATATATAATAATAATAGATCATTATATTTATTCAATTTGGGGAATTATCCAATCATTGAGTTCTTAGAGTTACACAAGGTTTGTACCCAGAGAATATTTCTTGTTTCTGATAAATTAAGTGAACTCTTTCTCCCACATTACATTTAGAATGTGATTTTGTGTGATGTGTGGGACAATTTAACAAATCTATTTCTCCAATGTTTTTTTAAAAATAATTTTTTTAAAATTGTTAAATAATGTATTTTGAAATAATTATTGATTACTAGTTCAAACCTTAAGACAATTATTAGGGATGAGAATAGTGGTTAGTGTTTCTAAAAGTGATTAATAGTCATTATAATGAACTTTTTGACGCATGAAACTCGAGTGGATAAAAATATAGATATTTAATATGGTTAAACAAGGGTTGGAAACACTGATGAAAAAGAATAAATGTTTTTTTAGTGTGAAATTTTTCTTAATAAATTCCCGTGACATGATTATGAGAATATTTATGTCTTTGTGATTTATTAGAAATTATCTAGAGTGATAAATGGATTTTTAATTGTACTTATGAATTTTCATGTGTGAAATAGTGTGTTAAATGTGGTGAATATTCCTAGATTACCCTAGGAATTTTGCCTAACTTTATAATGATACTATGAGTGTTAGGTAAGTTGTTTTAAGGAATTTTTTAATTTTCTAAATGGAGCTGAAATGGGATAATGAGTTTTTTAATTGGGAAATTTTTATTTAAAAACCTTAGGATTAAATGTGATATTAAAGGGACCAAAATTTATGTTCTTTTAGTTTGATTGACCAGTGAAATTATATCTTAAATTCTTGAAATATATTTTAATATTGTCATTTCTTATAAATATTTTACAAAGTGGTGGAAATATTTAAGAATACAATTATGAGTTGATGTAGCTATGATTCCATGTTGTTGATGTGGTTCATGATATGTTTATAACTAAACGTTTTGTGTTGTTAATGAGCTTTGATTAGGATTACTTGATAGAGACCAATGGTTGGATGAGTTGTGATATTCCATAATTTTACATTGTTGGGATTTAAATGTTCAATTTTTTGTATTCCACGGAATGTGATAGTTAGCATCGAGGGACTAAATTGACATGTTGAGATGGGATGGAATGCACTCAAGATCCATAAAGACAATTATTCCACAATATTATTTGGCTCTGGATAGGTTTTTTTTTCTTGATGTGTTAAAGGTTTGGTTTCATTAACAACTAGAATGAGTGTTGGATGATGCATGTGTGATTTTTTGGGTGTAAGGTTTATACATTAATTTTTTTATAAAATGATATATATTTAATAATTTATGATTTACACTTTTAAAGATATTCTTATTCCCAAATATTGAGATATAATGCATCGTATTTGTTTCTAATGAGTAATATATTCTCACATATAATATTTTTCATTCCTCGTGGGTGTAAAAATTACATGCATGATTTTTTAGGGAAGAGAAATCAGATTATATAGATGAGATTTGGTGTCCTGTGACACTTTAAATATTTTTTCATGGGAATTTAGATAATTTTAGTATGTGATATTCACTTATCCTTTTATGTAATATTTTAGTTATACTAACTAAATTTTTTCCTATGAGTTTTACATTAAGATCTTTTTTTATTATATGTCATCTAGGGGAATGTGTGGAAATTCATTGTTCTTGTTGAATTTATATCATTGTATTTTTATATGTATTGTTATTTTAATGTGAATCTTGTATTTTTTTGTGACGTTCAATTTAAGGGTAAGTCACTCCCTAAAAATAAATTTTAAATACTTGAATCTCGACACCTGCCTTTAGTGATCTAGGATTTCACTTGAGGCTATGTGATGTATCTAATTTGTGGAATAGTAGTACTGGGGTGGGATGTTACACATTACACTCAGCTCATTTTTCTAAAATTTTCCACATGTGTTTCATCTAATTATAAATTTATCTACTAATACTCTATAAAAATAATTTACCATAAAAATAAAAGTGGTTATCCTTATACACACTCATACATGAAATTATACAACAGAAATTCCATGTAAATTAAGGACCATATATTTGGTGTGAGTATGAAGACCCCGAAATAACTACCATGATAATTAAATTACCCTAGTTAAATAATCCAATGAATTCATATGAACATGTTTCTAGAATTTTTATATATTATATTTCATCAGTTGAAATAATTTTGAAACCATAAAAAGCTTGATATCACTAAGGGTATAAATCACATAATATCATCATATAACTCCCACACCACAAGGATGATCCATACCCATGTCAATAAAAATCTTAGAATATGTGAAGGTGAATTTTTTATCAACTAATCATATGCTTGGGGAATATACGTATTGGAGGAAGAGGAGAATTATTCATGTTCTATAGTCACACCAATATAGGGGAAAGGAAAAACGTAATCAAGCATCATAGGAACACACTTATAAGGGAAAATGAAAAATTAATCATGTCTCATAGGCACACCCATATAGGGTAAGGGGTGAAATTATTTAGTGCCATAAGAACCCTTATCTAAATATATAGTCACCATTATCAATGTATTGAAGTACTTATAAGAAGTTAAAAAAAATATTCCCATGATTTCCACCTATATATATTGTCAATACAATATATATATACGGAAATTATTTCAATAACTGATGAATTGTATTGAAATATTCATTACCAAATAGAATATAAAAAGGGAAAAAATGATCAAATAGTGGCATAGAGAATATAAATGGAAAAAATATTACATGTGAAAAAAATTCATTCCAAATCAAATTCTTATTGAATCAAAATTTAAGAAAACATTAATTGAGAGTATTTTTTTTTAATTTTAGTATCATGCTACCTTAGATCTCTTCTAGAAATTTCACTTTAAATATTTGTAAATGAGGGGGGGGGGGGTGGGTTCACATACCCTTATTTACTTCAATAAGGTAATTGACGAATCAAAATAAATATAATCAAAAAAAATCTAGTCCTTGATAACACTCAATTAGGTATGTTCAATATTAATGACCAATACAGTGCAAGTCGAATAAATACAAAATATCAAGTAGGAATGACCAATGAAATAAAAGGATCTCAAAAATAACATTAATCCAGCAACCTAAGGAAACCAAGAGTAACAATAATGAGTTAGATAATGATATGATATAAATTAAAACTAATAAATATTGGATGTATGATAGAAAATAATGAATCCAATTTTATAATATTGGAACTTCAGTGGATGTAACTCATGAAAATAGAAAACCAAAATATTTAAAAATGATATTATTAGAAATAAACTAGTAATTGGGGAAACTTCAAATAAAACTCATTGTGAGACTAATAAATAATGATCCCAATGATGAAATACTTAACTAAGAATAAATAATCAATCCTTTATTGTTACAAGTCATGATGATTTATATAAAGAAAAGGAGGATAAGTAAGAACATGTAAAGAAACGTCTAAATAGAAACACACACCTCAAAAAGAATCATTCACCTAGTGGGTTATCCCAAAACCCTAATATGACAACTCTTTAAAAAATTACCTCTATATAAATTCCATCCCAATTGTTGTCCTCATATTTAATTAGTGATTATAAATCCAACTACTTCATTATTATAAAATTATTAATTTCTAATAAAATATATTATTTTTATGTGAGTAAACCATCCCATGAAAATCCATCAAAACAATCTATTACATTGTAATTAATGCAACATATACATTAAATGTTATGTTCTATTCTTTAACCAGTGATTCGTTAGGGTTATATGTGTAAAAAAATGAAATATTTAACATTAAAATTATAATAAATAATTCAAGTCAGAATTATTGATAGTAACAGATAAATACATATATATATATATATATATAAATACTTGATAAAGAAAAAATATTTAAGCACGTAATAAATAAAAACATTAGTCAAATATTTATAATGATACATAACCATATCTCAGCCAATTAAATTTTTTTTAGACCAAATTATTTATATAACCATTTCACTTAAGGGACCAAAAATAATTTATAATAATAAAGGAGGATTAAAGAGTTAACCATTAATAAAATAATGATACCACTAGAAGGTGGGTAGTAGGAAATACACAAAAATTAAACCGTATTTAATAAAATTAAGATAAATAAATTCAATCTAACATGGTAATTATTCTTAAAAATCTATCCATATAAAAGTATATGATAATCCATTATGTTTTATTAGTGTTATAAAAATGATGTTGTAGACAGACCACACATGGAGGGGGGAGGGGTGAGACCACCTACCCTTATAACCCATTAGAGAAAACATCTCAATACTATAGTAATAAAATATCTCATTTGTAGTAAGAAAATTCAATTTCATAATTAATTAATCCTAAAGAACTAATCTCCTAAAATTAGGAATCATAAATATCAATCTAAACACCCCCAAAAAATAACCTTTATGTTTAAGACATTTTAATAACCAAATCCCCAAAAATTACAACCTCCATGAACATTTATTTCTCTACTAATTGGCTAAAATCTATAAATTAATATACTAAAGGAATTTCCTCTATAGAATCAATGATTATTAGAGTACAATAGATCTTACTATACCTTATCTAACTTTAAAAGTTAAATCCTTACTTAACATATTGATTCCACCATCATCTATTTGAATAACTGATTTAAATCCATATCTCTATAAAAAAACGAGATAAAAATAGAGGAATATGGAAGAGGATAAATAATGTTATAAAATATATCAATTTATAATCTAAAAACACCAAAAAATACAATTATTGAATGGAAGAAAAGGTATGGAGTTAATGATATAAAATACGGATCCCTCATGACTACGACTCAAATAAACAAAGAGAACACTTGTGGGGTTATAATGAAATAAGGGAAAATACCATTCTATATCAATTTAAAAAAAATCAACATGGATTTTCCAAGAACCTACTAGACCACTGTTAACCCCCTGGTAGAATAATAGAGTCCCGATGGGATCACATATTTATTTGGGTGGAAAACATGTTAGTACACCCCTATTGGTTTGAAAGGTTTTGTAAGTGCTGAATAGCATTTACCATACCAAATGGAAGAAATGAAAATACCTTGTTTGGGGATCTCTCTAAAAGATAATATGATACTATGTAAAAACTAAAATGAAGAACATGTTTCAAAACTATCTACATTACATTAAATAGCCATTGTATAAAATGTTGATCACCTTCCTCTAAGGAGTTTAAGAGAGAACAAAAAGTAAAAAAACCACCCCACATCCATAGGTTTCCCCGAGTCAAATAAATAATTGTCTTACAAACATGATTATCTTTCCTCCCACGATTTTCTAGAATCTCAGCATGCAAAGGAAGAAGAAGAAATAATGAAATGTGTTTAGGGAGGTTTGTCCAAGAATAATGGAATTACCCAACAATGTATCCAAATAGAAGAAGTAAAATATTAAATAAATAATGATATATGATTATAATCTCAATTTTTAATATGCTGAAACACATTAATAAATACCTTTTACAGTTCATGTATCATATGGATGCGAGTCCTACAGAAAATCTTATCTCATGACATAATATAATAAATGATAGAAAATATAGAAGAATAATAAATGATAAAACTTTATCTTTTTTGATAAAAGTATCATGGAATGATATACCATTCATGAAATTAATAATTTTAATGTAATAAAATATGTGTATATATCATATATACACAAGTCTTTAGGGAATATAAATTTTAACCTCCCACGTACACTAAACAATAATAGATTTTGGGCCATTTCCCTTTAAATTACATAGTGTACAAAACCTTATGGAACTATATCCAAAAATACTTTTGGGTTTCATCCAAAACACTTTTGGAAATATATCTCTAATTTCAACTTATATCACATCATATGAAATGCCTTGTAAATACGCATCTAAAACACTTTTGGATTAACTCAAATTTTTTTTCATAGCTCTATGAGTCAAAACATAATCCCCATTTAGTCTACCACAAAGTATGATCCCATGTTCTTTTATAGTATTGAAAACAAATAAAAGCATCTATATCCAAATATATAAGAAAAATAGGCCTTTAGAAAAGAATCTATGCTACTAATGTTATGGGATCCAACATGATCTCTATCAAACACTTATATTTATGTACCAATGTCATAAAGTCTTCATCCTATGAAAATACCCATTTTTATATTTTCAAATTATCCAATACATCTAGTGACCATGGAAAATGAGCATGTCAATCCCATATTTCCAACTCATCCATTCTTAACTCTCTCATTATATACTGAACTAATTGAGGAATGCATCACAAGTCATTCATCCTATTAGATAGGAACATTTCATGTCACTTATCTAGATAAATATATACCATATAGTTGTATATGCGTACACCAAAAATCTATATAAATTGTTGTTACAAATATCATACTCTTCATACAAGATAAAAAATCCCATCTTGGTTAGGCTCCAACTGAAGACATGATCAACAACATACCCAACCACCCTAGTTTTAGATAAGGTAATATGAAGGCCTGTGTAAGTGTGGTTTCAAATTATGAATGTTCACATACTAGGTATCTATCTATACTTAGGTATTGGGGACTAATATATTATCCATGCATCCATATAATATGAAATTCATATATATTACACTAATGTTTTCATACATATTGGGTCATGAAACACATAACAAGAATCATATTATTTTATTGTTCCTTAGGAGTATATTTGGTATCTCCATAAACCAACCCAACACATTCTAACCATAAAATTTCATCATACCCTATAATAATTTCTAACGGACATCAGTTATAGATAAAATCAAAGTCATACATTGAGATATCAATTATCATTTCACTTTATGAAATGCATTTATATATATAAATTTATGTATCCATTAGAAAAAAATGATAAAATGGAGGTTGCATATCAATTTTACACATTCAAATATTATTAAAATATTTAAAATTAATCAATAATCCCAACATAATAATCTTATAAACATATCATATATAATAAAATTCCAGATCAATCTTATGTTTTCTACACTTTCTGGATTTTGTAAACACATTACATTAAATGTTATCCCTTTATCATCTATATGTGAATATCTTATAAAATACTCATGTTAACTCTTTAGTGAGAAAAATCTATAATGAAATCCAATTTGAATAATGGTGAGATTTAGGAATCATATTCTTAATTGATCAAATTATTGATCATATTCAAAATTCTTAAATTCATAATATAAAATGATTTGATGTCAACTTTTGTTGTCTAATTATAATTTGTTTTATGTTTATGATAACCTTCCATGGAACCCTATTCAATCAACATTTTCCTTAAAATAATGCAACTAATTACATCATTTTTTACTAGTCCCCCTAAACTCTTTTAGAATAAAGGGAAAATATCTTTAATACGATAACCAAAAATAACTTTTTATATTTTTTTACCTATATAACCTAAAAAATTTAATAATATCAAGTTGACATTTTTTTCATCTTCATGGGTAGAATCCTTCAAAAAATAGAGTCTTTTATTTTTCTTGATAACTAAATCTAACTCTTTACATTTTTCCTTATTATTACATATCCTAAACTCTCTTCAGATATTTTGCGAAAATAACTTTAACTTAAGATTAATGTTATCCTTTATCAATTAATTTTAAACATCACTATGTCCAAACATTCTCCCACTATCCTCTTATGCACTATTTTATGTTCAGAATATCTTTTTAATATATACAAACATTTTTATATTAGGAATTAACATTTATATCATTTTATATGTACATTTATAAAACGAATTATTTTCTTCATATTACATACAGTTATTTCTGTGTGTGAATCATTTTTAATTTTAAAAGAATACTTTACTAAAATAAACCATTAATGGGTAGCATTCCCACATATTTTAACACATATTTTGATAAAAACTTTTATCATGTACAAAAATCATTTATCCATATTTTCTTCAAAAAAATGGTTATAAAAATTAATGAGTACTATGTAAATAATATTTAATTAACAATCTTATACTTTTTCATAATAACTATTTATAATAAAAAAACGTCTCTTATTATTTAAGAGAAATGAGATGAATATAGACATAATTTATATAGAATAATTTATTTTCAATGAAATCCTCAATGTAGTAACAATTTACTATTTCTCATGAATATAAAACAAAATATCAATTAATTCTTCCATTTATTTCTGACTCTTGTATATATAAAACAACTGTAAAATATATATTTTGATTCACATGACCATCAACATAGAATAATTTATTTATATAATATCAATACCTGACATGGAAATTCTTTATAGTTTCAAAAACTCATTCGATAATAAAATGCATTATCCAATCATTTTGAAATATTAATCCTCCTTAAAAATCCTAGGCTCCAATGACCTTGATTTTCTTCATAATGAAGAATTACTGAACTGAAGATTCTTTTTTTAAAGATTTTACTCACTTTTACTATCCATACAATTACAGAATCTATACATTATTTTACTTATTCATCCATTATAAACACTATGAGAATATGTGGTATGATTTTATTGAATTCATTCCCCCTTTCAAAATACTTTCATCAATGTCAATAGTATGAATTCCCTACCTAGAATAATTATTTTTATGTAATGAATTTTAAACATTGAATGAATCACTCTTTTTTTTCCGTAAGCATATAGATTCACATGTAAAACAATTTCAACACATGGTTACTATGGAAGGAATTTTCTTGAATTATAGAATTTTCCTTAAGAACATTTCTTAGATCACTAATATTTCATGAGAAATTTTCTTGAGTTACTAGTCTAAGTAGTATCTTACATTAAGATTCTTCTTTAAAGGATTGTTCACAATGTTTATATTGATGATGGTTATAATGATTTATCTATAAGAGAAACTTTTATTATATTAGTATCATGTATTCAAACCATTCATTAACCACTTTTATTAATTGGTATCCCACTAAAATGATAACCTCTTTTAATATTATATATATAAATATGTGGGCCAAGATCCATATTTTACTAATCAAATGACCCCACCTTGGCGTCAAACTCACCACATAGTTTTTTAGGTCTGGAATCATACAAATAATATTATATATGACTCTTGGATATTCTATAAGACAATGCTTCATCCAATCTATAATATGTATAAACCAAAAACTATTCCTCTCGTATCCCAACCCTTGGGGTTTCCTAAAAACTATAACCAAAAGAAAACTTAAAAATGACCTAATAAATAGAAAATAAAGGGAATCCACAATTTGGAATGAAAATACCCAAGGATGATACATGATCACTCATTACTTGATTTACTTACACAATATAATCTAGAGGCACTTGACATTGGTGTGAGACTACCATGCTGGATAGTTGAGGTCTTGACAAGTGATTCTTTGGATGGAATACCACTATTTGTGTTTTAATGGTATTTAAATCTCAAACAACTAAATCATGTTATTCCCTTTTATGTATTCATGATTCTTTTATTTTGTTTGGAATTATATTCTCTCAACTTAATCTGTATATTCAACCCATATTGACTTTTAATTCTTTAACCAACCAACATGTTTTTGTTACTCACACAAAATTATAACTCCATAGTATTTATAAAAAATAAAATTCATCATATGAATAATGTACATGAAAATTAATTTTAAAATCATAATTTTATATGAGATACATAATTTACACATGAGTAGTACCAGAGAAATTGATAGCCATCCCCATTCAACAACCTAGATATGGCACAAGACTCTACATAGTTATGTATTCCTACCCCATTTTTCTTAACCTGGCATTATTTACTAAAGATAAAATGAAATTCAACATAAACATAACACCTAATATATATAAATTATATTAAATAACTATATTTAGGATCATAACATCAATTATAATTTGAGGTCAAGGTAGATGAAAAACTAAATTCATTATCATAACTAGCATATAATGCAAGAATCTATTATAGAACGAGCTTAAAAATTTACTATAAATCATACTAAACCTATAAATTTATTAATAAATTTACTAATGAAATCATGGAATAAACTTTTAAATAAATTAACAATTAAAACATTTATTTATATGATAATAATTAATAAAAAATTCGAAAATCAATTCTAATTATATTTTTTTAATTGTTTAGCTTTAACATTATAAAAATTCTATAATTATGAATGCAAACATGGTATATTAGTTTTAATAAGAAATATTTCATATTTATCATTATATCACATTTCTATTTTAAATATTTGATATAATGTGAGTAATAATGTATTTATAATTTAAATTATATTTTGTAAACTATCTATATAATATAATATTATATATTTAATCATTAATTAATCTTTTATTGTATGAATCATGAAAATATTTTTTTATGTGGATGAAATAATATACAAAAATATGAACTTCGATTTTAAAGAATTTAAAATAATTAATAATAAACAATTCATAATTTAAATATTGAAATTTCATATTTTTTTCTTATTTCATAATTTATAACCCTTTATAAATTATTTCTTGTGATTTTAAAAAACATTTATTTCTATATCATAAGAATTTCCATAAAATTTTTTTAAACGTATTTCAATTATAGAAATTTAATATTTAGGAAAAATAAAAGTTTCATAGACATTTATTTAGTTAATGATAAATATATTAAAATAAGTTAAATAATTTTTAAATGCTTTATAAATTCAATATTCTGATAATACCTTTAATATTGATTTATAAACAAATTATAAACCATTTAAATCATTTTATTGGTTATTTTATTTAATAATTTTTATGTTTAACCTTACATTGGAACCCATTCTTCCACAATGGTATCCTCCCTTTACCCATACATAGATAGACTATGTAAGGGTAAATAGAGTTGAACCTTATGCAACTCATACCGTGTAAGGGTACTATGCTCTTACCCTTATGTAATCCATTCACGTAAAACAAATACTATAATTAGACTCTTCATATCAGGGTAATAAGGTGAATTCCATTATGGAACCACCCACATAAAGGTAAGTAATTGGTTACCTTTATGTAGTCACATTTTGCGTAAGTGTAAGTGGTCAGTTACCTTTTTATAACATTTCTAAACCAGAAATACATTTACACAGAGCATACCCTTATGCAAGGTAGGGGATTACTCTTAACCAAACCACTATGTGTAAGTGTATGTTGAGATGAATCTTACAAAAAAAAACATCCACATAAGGGTAATCCTAATTGAACCTTATGTGAATCCCTTCACATAAAGGTAAGTCACATGTTACCTTTATGTGACCACTCCTGTATAGGTATCATCCTGAATACCCATACACAATTGATCCGGCTAAGGGTAATGATTTAGATACCTTTAAACACCCTATTTGTGTAAAGGTAATATTAGAAAAACCTTTATATGTCCCATATATGTAAGTGTAATCCATTTCTAAAATTGAATTTCCTAAAATCCAAAATGATGGTATGTTTTTTTATTTTTTTATCTTTTTTGTCACAATTTTGATGAAACACAAACATGGATCACATACATAACACATAAGAGTTCTTTAAGAGTATAATAACTTTTATTATATCTAGGGTAGGTGATTAATAACCCCTTTCTATGGATATCCATACAATATAATATGAAACTATATAAAAACTAAAATGTAGAACATGTTATAAATCGGGCATACCATACACCAAATATCCACTACATCAAATATTGATTTCCTTTTTCATATGATTATGGATGAAATCATAAAGTGGGAAAAAACCATCCCAACTCCATAGGTTTCCATGAGTCAAATGAATAACTTTTCATATATATAGGATTCTCCTTTCTCTAATGAAGTTTTAGGATCATGGAATTCTTGGAATGGCCCAAAATTAGAGAAAAGGATACTAAGAAGTTCGATTAAGAATATTTTAGATACCCTATACTACCATGACATGGAATATGTAAAATAGGGAATCCATAATCCACTTGGATTACCCTCTCATTTATTCATGTCATGAAACAATTGAATAAATATCATGGTCAATTTATTTATCAAATTAATGCGAGTCAACCAAAATGTTTCATCTCATGAATTAAAATTATATAAGATAGATAACATGGGAGAATAATAAATGATAAATTTTTTTTATTTTTTTAAAATAATATTGAATAGATATACCTTTCATGTAAATCATACTTTATATACCCCAAAATACTACAAATATATCTTAAATATACAAGTATTTAGGTAATATTACATTCCTAGTGAACTCATTGGACACATAGTGGAACTCTATTTGAAACCCAATGACCTCATATAAATACATTTTTAGAATTTAATTATACCAAAAACAATAACTTTATAATCTTAGAAAACACCACTAAGATATATCAAATCTCATATGAAAATTATGAAGTGAAATAATTTGAAAGTTATCATGAACCATCCCTATTTCTACCCCTACTAGGATAGTAATAAAGAAATGGGTAACCCCAAAATACCACCTTTAGTAAGACATAATTGGAGATAGGAATTAAAGGTATGTAAACCGACATATGAGAGAACTTACCCTCATATATCTGATAAATATAATGTAAAAACACAAATTAACTCTATATAATAAAAAACATAGCCAATATCCTTTAGAAAATATAATTTCTTACATAAAAAATTCAAACAGAAACTATAAATAAAAACTCCTATGGGTGCACCAAAAAATTACCTGTCACAAACTCTTTGAGCTAGAAACATCCTAATTGGTCACAAAATACCTCTTATACATATTATATATATATATACATAATGTGGCGAGGATAGAATATTGCTCAGCATGATCCTCCCCTAAACCACTCATAAGAATTTAAAAGAATCACACTAATTCATAACTGAATAAATGGTAAATCCTACGCACCCTTAAATCTTGTCCACAGTCCTCGATCATTAATTAGGAACACTCACCCAATAAAGTATCCTTGTGTAGTAACATAAAATCAAATGTTTTTATTTATTGAGTACCTTACAACCACTTACACATACATTTAAGACCTCTGACTCCCCAAATATGTATATACAAATTCTCTTATCCTCTCTATATATCCATATAACCTTATAATATCCACCACATAGTTGAAACTACATATCCATATCCACATGATATATCATCATTATCTAATAAAATGATACATACCACCTTCCTCCTCATCATATTATTACCACATATCACATCCATGTCTTAGTAGGGTAATGTGAATAGAAAGGATGTCTCCCTCGTTCCCTCCTCATTTTATACAAACCCACACAATGAAATTCTTCCCTACCTCCATGAAAACATTATCATAAAATTACATCAAAGGAACTCTAACCATAACCCCTTCAATATATGTAACATTACATCTGGCAATTATAACACATACTATGGAGATAATACATTGTGGGGAAGTAGTAATAGTTATCAATTCATCCTCTATACAATTTAGATATTGGAAAAACAACTATAACTTGAGACCATATGGGTGTCTATGAAAACCAATATCTTGAAACACCATAATTCATGATTTATTACATAATGGTTCACTTAATCAAACCTATAATGATCACGAGGAATAGTGTCTTTTGGAAACCTGGTAAAAAAACATAGCTCATTAAAACATGGATATAAATAAATAAACAAAATCTCTATAACACATTTTTAAATTTACTTGATCTTCTAAAATAGTAAGGGAAAACCTGGAGATGTAATTAAAAAATGGTTGATCTATAAATCCTAGTGAGGGAATAAACAATCCATACAATATGGTTATGAAATACATGTGATCCAAGAGGCACATCAATGTAACATAAGAGTGGTGAGAATAATAATCTTGAACAATGATGCATGATATAACATGATAACATAAAGAAAACATGGGAAAGTGGAAATGTCATAAAACATGACATAATTAACATAAGTCCAGGATAACCACCACAAAAAATAGCAATCCTAGGAAAATATCCCATGAACCATATATTGAATATCATGAGATTAAAACATTGCCCAAAACATTGGAGGTCTATATGATACTCATCCCATCAATCACTTTTCTATCATGTATATGTATAAGTTTACCACATAGATCATTCAAAATAAAGATGTATTTTATCATGTTTAACCCACAATATTCAATAGTACTGGTTGCAGAAATGTAGATACCCAATAAATGAATGATTAAAAAAAAGGTTAATACCCTAGAGTGGAAATGTGGAATGGTATATAGAACACACAATACTGTAATAAAAAATGACAATATAATTTAGAAGTATAAAAGGTGAACATAATGATTCATGGGAGGGCTTAATCATAGTGACATAGGTCTCTAACTACGTGGACATCATAAATGTAGAAAGGGGGAGATGATAAATATCTAAATATGAACAATTATAAAATAAAATGATTTAATGGAGGTGATTTATTAAGGAGGAGAAGGGTAAAATCCATTAACATTAGTGGGTGTTTCTAATATATTGGGAGGATATTCTTAAGAGATTGGTGGAAAATTGCATAGCACCCTGACCTAAGAGCCACTTAAAAAAATGCATTGGGCTGGTGTGCCACTGGGACCTAGGAATGCCTCTCTGTATGCCAGTGGATGCTGACTAGTAGTGAGGGTGTAACATGGTGATAGTGGGGATATTATACCCTTAGGTGGTGGTAACAATAATAAAATTCTATATGTATATAATGTAGTAGAAGACTGACTACAAAATAGATAGACAAGTAACTTTCCATAGAAGAAACATAATCTGACAATAAAAAATATAATAAACATGTTCTATATAGTACCTAAAGAATAAAACATCATTTCTAGTTATAAAAAAAATATGATACCATTTTTAAAATAATTCATTTAATTCAAGTAAGATAAAACAATAAACATAACGGTTACATGTGGTTGACCATATCAGTATATTCAAATAATACTTTTTAAAAAAATGAAAACAATATTAAACTCCATCTGATGCAAGAAACACTACGGTCCCTTGACACCCATCTCCTAAAAAAGATACTACTATGATCACTAATGTATTTCCGTTGAGCTCGGTCACCTGATCACAAAATCATAATGTTTACGCATGTCCCTAGGGGGATGTATAGGGAGTGAGAATAAATCTCAGCAGGCCACCACCAATGTGTGTCTACCTCACATCTATGATAAATCAGATTTTCTAAATATAAATAAATATCACATGCACATCATATAAATAACTTACTTCCCCTTTGATCAATATCCACAAGGAAGAAATCACATGCTTTATCTATCACTATAATACCATGTTCCCCAAGTTATATATATGGAAAACAACAACATGTGTTCATATATACATGCAATGGCATCGATCCTTAGCATAAATCCCAAGGAATAACTTGAAAAGTAATAAGATCGATAGCCTTTAGGTACCTCCTATAAGTTTATCAATAGAACCTATTGATAACCTAAACCTGAACTGTAATAGTAAATTAACTAGAATTTTGAAGGCATTCCCAACAAGTACCTAGTTCCATGGACCTTAGCTCAGAAAAACCCTTTCAGCTCAAACCTCGATGTCTGAGGAATAATAATGTCTATCCTCCAAGTAGTAACCATATTCAAATCAGTTGAAAAATGTCCCCAGTAATGGTGATATCCATCCTCCAAAATAATCCCAGCCCAATAGACTTAATAAAATACAATCCTCGACCCTAAATCAATGGGATTATCACAGTCAAATGATATATCCTCACCTTCCCTATGGCATCCTATGGAAAGAACCACCATCCACACTGATGGTCAAAACGATTCTAAGCCACAAGGAATCTACCCACATGAGTAATAGACAAAACCTCATCATCCGAGTCTTATCTATGTGCTCATGGCACCAACGATGTGCCATCTAATCACAATGAGAAGTAATCACTAAAACATAGTACCCAAGACACATCATCCAAAAACCTCATTCCCCTGCGACTAGGTCACTCATCTCAAGAGTCAAAAACATATAATATCACATGGTCCTTTTCCAATCCTAATGACCACATATCCCATATCATATGACCATGTTGTATAACCTCATTTTCAACATCACCCCATGAATTTGAGGCAAGCCCAACCTGGGAATTCAAATGACGTTAGTCTAGATAATCATCACCCCCTCAATCCTTGGCCCAAGAATGACACATTCTCATGGAGCTGTCAAAAGATATATATATATATATATATATATGTATATAATTCAATTTGATTTAAATAAACAACGTTGCCTAAAATTACCATGTTTTCTAAGGTATATCATCCAGCTTATACATTTTAGAGTCAAGGAAGAGAATTCCCATAATAATCTCACATAATGAATTTAATAATTCCAATAAAAATTTTAAATTATAAGGGTATCTATTATAAAACACAATGGAGTGCTCAACAACACACCACTAAAACACAGGAGAAATCATATAGAAAATGTTTTCCCACCTATATCATACGCGTAGACATTCAGTCATCTGATATAAATCTCTAACTCAAGATGAATCAAATAAAATAAACATTTTATATGAACTCCTTGAAAATATTATAAAATATATTGCATAGATTTTGGAATATGTATAGTGAGAGAAAATATGGATGTCAAATATTAGACTTGAAGACTTACCGATACTCTTTAAATGTGAATGATAGAGATCAAATCTAAGCTCATACTTGTAATATAGGCCAAAGCCTATTTGGGAGAACCCCTGCTATGTATGAGAAATGGAGCAGAAAGGAGGATGAGGAATAGAAAAATATGATTTTGGGGAAAATTGTTAATTTAAACTCTTTATGAGACCCACATGATTTGGCTAACTATGCTCCAACTGTGAAGCACCCATTGTTTAGGTACCACACTTTACTTGGGCTAGGCATGTGGTTTTCCAAACCATATGAAGACTATGTTTGAGACATGTGTTATAACTAAAAAATCCCCCATATGGCTGTGTATCCCCTCTTTCATGGGTTTTCAAACTCTAGACACTGGGGAATACGAGCCCCACATTTACTCATGGGAGGCCACACAATTTGTCTAAACTATGTGCCTATGTTCGTATCTTCTCAAAAATTGATTTTTGGGCTCCCCACACCCAAAACTAACCATAAACCCAAGGGAACTTGGTGAGCCTAAAAAATATAAAAAAATACGTGGGGTCAAAGGTACTCTAATTAGTTGGTTTTTAAGATCAATATAATATTTGGCCCACTTACCAAACCCAATAAATAAAATTTAACTAAAAGACATACCATTCCAAAAGAGCTAAGATGTTACAATCTCCCCACCATAACATAGATCATCATCAAGCTATACTACATTCATTTTATATGGTACATTTCATTCCCTTGTCTTTCAAATCACCTCGGTCTACCCTAGTTATAAAGTCCCAGTACAACACTCTCAAGGCTTTTCCAACCATAGGTTTTACCTACCAGGTCACTTCCTAACAAAAAGAAAACTAAAATACAATGGTCCATCAACAATCCATGGAATCAGAGGTTATCCCATGATGCAATTTCACTACTACACCTTTTTTGGTTCTCAATTCATACCCTTTCTATATTTTACCAACATCTTGTATCGTATCCCATCTGATGTCCACCTCATGCCTGTGTCCGACACAACACCTCTGAGGTCCGGCATCTCATCAGATGATCCTAAAAAGTCCTAGAGCCATGAACCTCATATATAACCTACATCACATTGATTCTGCAATTCCTATAAATTTTATATCAAACCGACACCAAATTTAATCCCATGAACAATTTCAGTGCCACACACTTCATATATATATATATCATGAATTTATGCCAATGCTAACCTACTTACCAACACCTGGATAGTCCAAAAAACATACAATACACCTCATGCATAAGAACTTTCTCAATCCCAGAACAAAATAAACTTGTCCATGATCATCATCACGACATGAGTCTAACTATGGTCGGCTCATAGAAAAATATTGCAACTTGTAATTCCACTACATGCACCAGGCCTAAATCTCGACCACATGAGGCCTAGACTTTGTGCGGAGCTACACCAAAAACTGACCTCTGAGCCCACTATTGAGTGCCGCTATCTCTTCCATAGCCTCCCCATGTAATATAATATTGGCTACCAAATCCTGTTACCACTGCCAGTCCTAACCCAAACACCTGAGACTACCACAGTCCCTAGCTCCTAGATGTCCAAGAAGGATTCATGAAAAACCTATTAAGATGCCATCTATGTCCAAATTATCATCACTCCTTTAGAGAACTATTACACTAAGTATATATATGTATGGGATACCCACACTAGAAGAACAACACTGAAGACCCGCTCCTTGGTAGTATTCTCATGTCTCTTTCCTAAAGGATCTGCTAATATTCCTCACAGCCTCACATTAGACTATCTGAAACACCACCAGTACAATCACTGGAGACTATCACATAGCTCAAATATGACTATTCCATCAAGTTTCCATTGACTATCAGTTATATTTTACTACAAATGTGAATGATTCAAACCTAAATATATTTTATTTCACCCTTATGGCATGCTGTAAACCATACTCAAAACCCCTCACTCTTAGGGTGTCTCCTCCCACCATACTGAATGTGAAATGAGACAAGTTAGTTAAATTAGTTAAATAGTCCCTAGCAAACATATCTCCCAAATGAAGGTTCAAAAGCTCTCTAGATCTATCTGACCTCAAATTCTACATAATTAATTTCATGATGAACCTGGACACATGATCATTCCAGGAAAGTCCCTAATGGCTGTCTTCTTGAACCTGTACATCCCTACATCACATTATTGATTCTATTAGAATATATGTTTCCACCTGCACCCTTAGGCCCAAGGGTGTCTCGAGCTCCTAAAAAAATGGTATGGACTAACTCTGTCCAGTTCTCTATCATATTTGGTCCTCCACCACCATAAAGTAGTGGTGTTTGCTGCTATTTGAACTCCACGAGTCTAGTAAGTTTTAGAAAACTTAGCTTACTGAGCTCCCTAATCAATCCCATGGATGAACCAAACCAAGATCACCCAGACATGATCATCAATCCATGGACCAAAATTAGCTGCATCATGTGTTGTCCTACCTATAATAGAGCCAACACAAATGTATGTACTATGGCTCATGATCATCTCATCCCTTAGGGGCCTCTATCTGTGTATGCTCTTGCAGAACCAAAACACCACCCTTCAACATTCCACCAAATCTTGTCTATGAGAGATCCATATTAAAACCAATAACACAGTCAAACATCCATAACAACATATATGTAAATATATATATATCATAGATAGGGAAAGCTATAATAGGCCTACCATTTCACCACACTTACACTCCCCCACCAAACCCTGTCTCGTGAAATCCGGACCCATAACCCATTACCGACCCATATCAGTTTTAGGTATCACATGTAACATAGCCTCATGGCTCCTGCCTACCCACATCAGATCTATGAATCAATCATAGTCTGGCCTCATGGCCCGTCAACTTCCCATAATGCGGTGAGACATCATATATCATCTGATATAGCAGAGTAAAATGACACCAAAGTGTCTATATAGGAAAAAATATTTATCTTCTTTGAAGAAACATTAAGCAATTCTCCTCCAATCATATTCCCTTCCTACCCTCATCAGTGTCAGTACTATATATCACATGCATATGACAACACGTGAAACACATCAATATTTTATTGTAACGACATGCATGGGATGACTAAGTTGAATGAAACTAAAGAGAGGCTAAGTAAGAAAAACCTATTTAACTTCCTTTATTGACACTATAAACAACCCAATCCCTCTTAGCACAATCTTGGTTACCAATAAAAATAAATCACAATCACATACCCATATCGAAACATCCAATGTGCCTACCATAACACATAATAAAACCTAAATTTCGATATTGTTCCACAGGTTAAAATCCATATAAAATATTAATATCATACTCATGTGTGCCACTCATTGTGGAAATAAAATAAAATATAAAAGGAGTAAAGGTGATCATAAATTTACCACCCCTAAAACTTGTTTTCCCCCTGTGCTTGGGGAATC
Source organism: Viscum album (assembly GCA_963277665.1). Taxonomy (NCBI): domain Eukaryota; kingdom Viridiplantae; phylum Streptophyta; class Magnoliopsida; order Santalales; family Viscaceae; genus Viscum; species Viscum album. The sequence goes on from OY728160.1 coordinate 1,676,948,112, forward strand.
AATCAAACAAATACAAGAACTATTCCCATTTCGGACAACATCCTTTTATATAGTCTACTATAACTCAAATAGTAATACCCAAAAAGAAAATAAACATTTTATATCATTTGTAAACAGCCAAACACTACCACTAATTCCTAGGCATGAACATCTCGGATAACATTTGTAGTACCCTGACTCATGAGCCACTTAAATGTCATGCTCTCAGCTAGTGTTCTATTATCCCTTAGGCACAACTATTTATACTCCAAAGGCTTTTGAAAAGTAGTGAGTCTGTAAAGAGGTTATTGTGGTCACACTATACGCTTAGGTGGTGAAAATAATCATAACAGTCTATATTTATAAAACATTTTATAACGAGGACCATAAAACAAAAGGATTTGTAACTGGACATAGAGAAAACATACATTGACAATAATAAAAATAATAAAAATAAAAAACATCCACTTATAGAATAGAACCCAATTTTTTTCTACTAAAAAGGGTTTCATCTATAAAAGTATGCATATAAGTCATTTCATACAAAAAAATAAATAGAATGGTCACCCATGGCCAGTTGTATGAGAATATACATATATGGAATGCTAAAAAAAGAAGAAAAATTAAAATACATCTGATTTAAGTACCTTTGAGGTCCCCTTACAATAATTTAATTAAAAAGGTACTACTCCAATCACCGAGGTCCAACCCCTATGTTTTTTCCCTTACCTGATAGAAAATTTATAAAGTCTACATGTGTCCCAAGGGGTCTGTTTAGGGTGTGAGAATAAATCCCCGAAGGCTACCACCAATGTGGGATTATCATACATCCATCATAAATATGGTGTTATAATTATTATTAAACTATATATGCTCATCATATAAATATCCATCTTCCCCTGTGCTAAATATTCACAAGGAATCCATCACCTACTTCAGCCATCACTGGTATACAACATGATCCTAGTTATATATATAGAATACATTAAATGTCTATATGTATAAATTTAGTGGTGAGGAACCATAGAATAAAACTCAAGGCATCTCCGGATGAGTAACAAGTTGAAGAGGCCTCATTAACTTCCAATAAAAGTTTCACTGTTGCATTATGCTAACCAACAACTCTCATGTAATAATCAAGTTACCAATGTCCTAAAATCATTCCCAACATGTACCTAGTACCTCACACCTCATCTTAAAAATCCCCATCATCTCAAGGCCCAGTATCCAGGGTAGAAGGATGTCTTTCCTCTAAATAGTAATCACCATCGTTCAACATTCATCATCTTAAGGAATGGTGATATCTATCCTCCCAAAAGACCCTCGTCCCAACGATGAAAATATATAATGATCCTCATACCCCATCCGATGATCTAATCACTATCCATTGATGTCTCCTCAACATCCCCATAACATTCTATAGTAAGCACCTTTAACCTCACTGATGGTCAAACCCATACTAATCCAAAACTAATAGAGGCCTATACTCACATGAGTTGTCAAAACCACCTCATCATACGAGTCTTATCTATGCGAACATGTCTCAAATGACATTAAATTCAATCATGGTGAGCATACAATCACCCAAACATAGCACCTATGTCACATCATCCCTTAAAACCATACCCTTAGGACCACTCCGCTCAACCCAATTATCAACACCATACAATATCACACGGGCCTTTCACACATCTTGACTATCACATCACAGAAATCTGCTGATTATGTCATCCAACTAGTTGGTCAAAATCACCCTAAGAATCTGATCCAATACTAACATGATTATTTAAATCTCCTTAGTCCAGGTGGTCATCCCCACATTAATCCTCGGGCCATGACTGGAATGTTCTCATAGAACTATCACATGAAATATATATATATATATATATAATTCAATTTGATTTATATAACTCTTTAGACCAAACCGGTTCAAGTGGTTTGAAGACCCTCACCTGACTTACACCATTGCGATTCAAAGAGGATAATTCCCATAAACATATCATGCGATCAATTTAATAATACAAATAAATGATTTAAATTATTAGGGTCTTACTCGGATATCCCAATGGGGTGCTAAGTAATTCACCCCCAAAACATGAGTGAAATCAAAGAGAAATATAGGAACCACATAACTCATACTAGAATACATTCACTCATATGATATCATCCTCTAATTTGAACCGAATTAAATGAAATAGACATTTTAGATGAATGAACTGAAAATAGGGTAAAATGGCTCACACATATTTAGTGCTTCATATGGGGGAGAAAATATGGAAGGAATCCAAAGGACTCTAAGCCTTACCAATACTCTTTATAACAACACTTATATTTTTTCTCACATTAGAATAATTTATTACATATAACCTACACTTGATAAAATATAGAAGATCAATAGGTTTAGTTTCTGTGGCGATTATGAACATTTCCTTATCATCTTAAAGCATGAAATACCCATCTTTATTGAAAAATTATTTCAAATGATCTCACACATTTCTGCATACTTAGCATTGCATTGGATAACCTGAGGACATGCATAAGAAAAAGGTGTACTATAAATCCCAGTATGTGAGTAAACAAGGAATAACATGAATAACATAGTAAATGTTTGGAAATAGGCATATCAATAGAGTATAAGAGAAACATGAACATAAAGGCATGATATAGCATGATTATCATAAAATGGAAATGCAAAAACAACATCTAAACATGATATTAGCATGAGATAAGGATAATTTCACATAGAGTATGAGTAAATCCTAATTGAAATTGAATTATCATGAGAAAAACCTCATTTCACTTGATGTATCATGATACTAATCTTTTCAAATTTCTTTAGATTGCTATTAGGGCACACCCTTCTTAATCATTTCATTTTATGTATAAGTGTGCCACATGGATCATATAACATGGATCATAAAACATGGATTCATTAAAAATCATAATTTATTACATGATAAAGGAATGTGGAATTTATACATGAAACTCTATAATCAATAAGTAAATTTTCATAAAGGTGAATACCCATGATAAATAAATGATCTTTATATTCACTACATAATGACTTTGGCCTAGAAAATCGTGGTGTAATTTCGGCAACATAATGACGTCAAATAGAAATCATAAAATTGGTTGATGAGAGAGAAAGGGGACTCGAATAATTTATATATGAAATTTATAGTAAGGGGGTCATGGGACAAAATATCACAAAATATTTAATGGAATTTAGATGCATAATATAAAATAATTTCTTGAATGTAAATGATGAGAGATAAATCCCTTACAGAATTCTGGCATAGTAATGGGTGTACATGGGAAGGATTAATTAGAGATAAAGAGGCTTATAATCATGTAAATACAAGAAGATAAGTATAAGGGGGGTGAAAAATCATACCCCAAATTTTTTAATTGTTAATAAAAGTAAATAACAACATAAAAAAACTTGGAAAAAAATGGAAAGGAAGGAATGCCTTACTTGGATGTGTGATCCCAAAGTATTGGGAGAGGCTTGAGACAGGCTTACCGGGAGCTTGGGGGCACCTTGGGTGGATTATAGAGATAGGAGGGATGATTTTGATTGATCTCAAAAGGAATTGAGTGAAGAGGAAGTGGTATATTGGGTGGTATTATATAGGAAAAGAGAGGGAATTATTTATTATTTAGGTTCTGGACACCCGACATTAAACTAATCAAAACCAGAAAGCAAAAAATGGGTTTTCCAAAGATTTTTTTAAAATGGGAGTATAAAATATTATTTTATATGGAAAATGGCCTAACATATTAAAATATTAGGCTTGCTTATGTGGAGGCGAGTCACAATCTCAAGGAAATCATTTAAAGTGTTAAATTGTTTTATAAGTCTTAAAGGGTCCACTAATGATTTTTAAAATGAATAAAAAAAACCTAAAATCACATTATTTTAATGTTAAAACATATATTTTCCTAACATCTCATTTCTAGTATTTTTTACATCACTATTTGGTCATTATGATGTCATAAAACACATTATATAATTAAATGATATTTAATTTTTACTTAAAAATTCTACTATCTCAGAAAATTAAGAAAAATTCTCCATTGGATAATATTGAAATCTTTATTCCAAAAATAATATTCAATTTATCTGATTAATTTTATAAATATTTTATTATTTACTATTAAAATAAAAACATTCATTTATCAAAAATTCTTGGGTTTTGATAAAAAAACTTTCAAATATTTATAAAAATCACAAATGAATTCATAAAAAATATATGACCATTTCTATTTAATAAAAAGTAATTTAGTAATAATATTTTATTAAAATATTATTTAATTAAAAAATCCATTTATTCTTCTAAATAGATTTTTGAAATGAATATTAACTACAATACTATTTGTGCTTTAAAAACTATTTACAAAGTAACAATAATAAAATGAATGTTTATTATTTTTCCTATACAGAAATAGATCACATAATAATAGTTCTAGGTACTTGTTACATAACCCCTTATAACACCTATATATGACGTAAGGGTAAGATGTGCGATGGTTAGAGACTCTTAGGGTGGCTCAGATAACATTGCTCGGGTGGTAATCTCTATCAACTTCCACTTCTCCTATCGGTGGTTCTGTTTGAGCTAAATGTGTTAAAGCTTATCGTGGGCTTGGTCAAGCACAAATACCAATGATGAAACCTCCTTTCTGAGCTCCAACATATGGGCTTTGTATAGAGTAATTCTGCTGGATGAGGCCATCACATCATTTATCTAAGTAAATTGGATTTGTTAAAGCTCTATATTTATACTAATCATGTGATTGCTATTCAACAAACACATTAGAAATGGTAACAATTTGTAAGAGTATTTTGAAATCCAAAATCATAAAACCAATGAAGTGAATTTTTTATATAACCATTTTACATAACCGAACATTTAATTACATCATGATGAATTTTCATTAAATTTTTTTTGTCTCATTAAAACATTCCACCCTTAAGAAATTTCTCCCTGAAAATTTCCTTTTACCATAATAAAACAGATGAGGGTAACTCTGCTTCCTCACTTCCTCTAATTCCCACATTACTTCTTCAAAATTGTGGTTTGTTACAACACCTTAACAAGGGGTATTGAATTATTTTTTTTTAAAATGTTACCTATGATCTAAGATCTTCATCGACATCTCTTCATAGGATAGGTCATTCTCTAATGGTACCACCTCTGGATTGAGTACATGGGATGGGAAAGATATGTAATTCTTCAGGAGTGATACATGGAATCATCAATTAATTGAGATATGTTTAGTGGGAGTGCTAGTCGATAGACCATGTCTCCTATGCGATCAAGGATCTCAAAAGGGCTGATGTACCTTGGAAAATGCTTTCCATTCTTCCAAAATCTCATAACTCTATTTCATGGAGATATGTAGTGGAATACCTTCTCTATTACATCAATATCTAGGTCTCATCAATGATTATCAGTATAGCTCTTTTTTCCACTCTAAATATCTTTAATGTGATACAGGATGGTCTTATCGTTCTCCACCATTTCATCATCCATTTCCAGACCTATGAGTTTTCTCTCACTAACATCGTATCAACAAGCCAGTGTTATGCATATCTTCCCCTAAAGGGATTCATAAAGAGTGATTTTTATGATTGAGTGGAAATTGTTGATGTTAGAGAACTCAAATAGAGTGAGTTTCTAATCCCATACACCTTTTACATCCATTAAGCATGCTCTCAACATGTTTTCAATTGTCTGGATAGTCTGCTCAGATTGGCCATTAGTTTGAGGATGATAAGACACACTGAAGTTCAGCTCAGTATCCAAAGAATGATAAAGAGTCTTCCAAAACATAGAGGTGAATCTTGGATCTCGATCAGATACAATCGATAGTGGTACTCCATGAATCCTAACAAATTCTCTGATATATATCCATTCCATTTTATCCAATGAGAAATAATATCTAATTTCACTGATGTGTGCATTCTTTATAAGATGACCCGTAACAACCAAGAAAATATTTTTTTCCTTTGGATGTCTTCAGAAGTTTGGTGACAATGTCCATGGTGAAGTTATTCCATTTCCATGCTGGTTTGGGTAATGGTGGCATTATCCCCTTAGACTTCTTCCTCATTGCCTTCACTTTCTGAAATACCAAGCACATTAATGTATAATCAACATTCTCTTTCTTCATGTTATCCCACTAATAATTCTCTTATAGATCTCGATACATCTTTGTGTTTCCTAGGTGAATGGTGAAATTCGAACTATATGACACGTCCAAAATTTCTTTCCTTAACTACGGATTTGATGGGACACATAGTCTTGTCCCAAATCTCACAATTCCTTCTTATTTAATATTGAACTCTGAGGATTTCCCTTTTTTCATAGTTTCCACTTTCTTCTGAATTCTCATATCATTATTTTGTCATCCATTAACCATTACAAAATTGATGGTTGAGTAATCATTTCTGAAAGGATTGTTGAGGTTCCCTTCTCTGTGATTCCCATGTCCAAATTCATCAAATCTAAGATGATTGAATCCATTTAAATTCACATTGATGATTGAATTACTGGGTCCTTTTTACTTATAACATCCTCCCCTTGTTTTCTTTCCTATGGTGGTAATGTTTTGAGCAGTCATATTCTTAGATTATCTCTCACAATCTTCATTGGCGCATGTTCAACTCTTTGTGTGTGAATATATACTTGATGCTTTTGTGATGAAAATATATATCAAATTTCTCCCCAAAGAGGTAATGACACAAAATTTTTAACGTTATGATTTCTGTAGCCAACTCGAGATCATGTGTTGGATAGTTTTTATGATGAACTTTCAATTCCCTAGAATCATAGGAAATTAATTTGTCATTTTTCATCAACACACAACCCATGCCCTTATTCGAAACGTCCCTAAATACCACAAAATGTTCTCCACATATGGGTAGTGTGTGCACAGGGGTAATGATAACCCTCCATTTCAACTCTATGAATCACTCATTGCATTCATCTCTCCAAGAAAACTGTAATCCCTTCCTAGTTATATTTGTTAAAGGGTTGGACAATCATGAAAAATTTCTCACAAATCGGTAATAATACCCTGCTAACCCCAAGAAGCTACGAATATCGGTCATCGATATTGGCCTTGGACATCCCTCAATTACAGCTATTTTTGAGGTATCCTTAGAAATCCCATTTCTTGTGATGATATGACCCCGTAATGAGACCTCTTCAAACAGAACTCACACTTACAATACTGTTCATAGAGATTCTCCATTAACAAGGTCTCAAGTATAGTGATTAGATTATCCTCATGTTCCTCCTTATTTTATGAGTATATTAGAATATCATATATAAATACTACCAAAAAATTTCCAAGGTAATTTCTAAAGACTCTATTCATCATTTCCATGAAGATTGATGGAGCATTAGTGAGTTCGAAAGGCATTACTATGAATTCATTGTGTCTGTACCTTGTACGCAAAGCAGTCTTGGAGATGTCCTCCTTCTTCACCCATACATGGTAATATCCTGACTACAAATCCACCTTGGTGAAGTATTGTGCTCCACATAGCTGATTAAATAAGTCATCAATTCATGGAAGAAAATAGTTGTTCTTTATTGTGATTTGGATGAGTCACCAATAATCAATAAAAATGCGCATTGACCCATCCTTCTTCTTGACAAAGTGGACCGGTGCACCCCATGGTGAAGTACTTGGGCATATAAACCCTTTATGTTGATTCTTCGGTAGTTGCTTCTTTAACACCTCAAGCTCCACAACAACAATTCAATATGAAGTCTCAGATATTGGAAATCCCCAGGTATAAGATCAAGGTAGAATTAAACATATCTTCTAGGAGGAAGACTAGAAAATTATTCCAGAAACACTTTAACAAATTCCCTCACAATAGGCATGTATTGAAGGATGGTTTCTTTCTTTAACTCAATAATCTTATCTAGATACATGTGCTCATAGGGAAGAAATATCCACGCTTGAGATGATTGTACAAAAGAATATTCATCCTCCTCCACACACTTATACAAAATCTAGGGTTGATTCGCCATATGGAGAGTGATATACCTCTCATAGAAATTTATGCCTTCTCTATACAAGGAAACCCAATACATGCAAAAAATTCCATCAAATTCCTCCAAAGGGAGTACGATGAGGTTCCCTAAGAAGTTAAATCCACAAATTATGACTGGGGAGGAGTTATATTCATGGGATTTAATGATTGTCCCAATTTCTATTCTCAATGACATCTTTAATAACATGATTTGTGCTGGTATTGGAATTATTCTACTAAACATTCAGGTTATAGAAGTATTATTAGAACCACAATAAAAATTACATTTTCCATTCATGATAGAATAACTAGTGTACCTACCACCACATTGTTTTTGGGGTTCACTTCGGTGGTAGTGATGAAAAAAACCTTCCCTTTCGGCCTTGGAGGTTTGTGGATGCCTCCATAAACCCTTGCCTTAGGGAACTGGTTTTCAAAGATCCCTATTTCTTTGCAGTTGAAGTAATTAACAACACATTAAGGGTCAAATAGATCGTTCCTCGCCTTTGTATCAGCTGTAGATTTTTCTTGTCGACAGTTAATGGATAAGTAACTTTATCTTCCACACCTAAATAATTTCATTGTACCCTTCAAGCAATTCCTAGGGTGCTTCTTTATGAACCTTTGTCTTGTGGGGTGATAGATTTTCTTATCACCATTGGATTTATCCATCATAATGATAGAATTGAAGTCCAACTTACACTTCTTATCATCATGATACCCCCTGAGATTCAGTAATCTCCATTTCTACTTTGAGGGCACATTGGACTATTTCTTGATATCTCTTGATGTCACATATTGTTAGGGATTTCCATAATCTAATTTTGACTCACCAAATAAGTACTGAACCTTTCATTCGTAGGTAATGACAAAGACGATGGCGTATCGTGAAAGCCTTGTGATGTTGTTCTCATTCGCTCTGATGGATTCATCTTATTTTTTTCTTGAGGGAAAGAAAGTCATGTTCCATCTTAAGTTGGAGGGTGTGAGGAAAATATTTATTGAATTTTTTTTTCCAAAAATCCAACCATTACAACACCTCAATTTCTTGGGAATCTAGTAGGGCATTTCCTGTAACTCCCTCTCCCATTACAAAACCCTTGTATTCTTCAATTTCTTGGGAATCTGATAGGGATTTTCCTCTATATGGATAATAGAAACTATGCGATGTGTCACCCAATATATCTGATGATATGTGTCAAAGTTGATGTATCCAAGGCACATATTGAGTCTTTCTAGATTGTCGTGGGAGAAGAATTTCGTTATAAGAAGAATGTTAGATTTGAATCATGGAGTGAATACTGTTCTTTGTGCAAGATATTAGGGAACAACTTGGCTATCTATAGGTGTAAGGAGAGGAATATGGACGATGTTCCGGAGGTCCAGGTGGACTGGGTCCATGGCGGTGGTTCGGGTGATGTTGGGAATCTTCTGAATTCATTCAGTGAAGGAATTGTGGAAGGATGTGGTGTTTCATGCCAAGGGCACGACAAGGCAGAGGACCCTTTATGCTCGGGTGGAATATGTATGCAGAAACCAATTAAGGATCCTCCTTCCAAACCTATTGTAGTTGAGATTTGTGAAAGACTACAGAGAGATTTGGCAAGTCGTTTTGGACCCAGTGCAGGGGGTGTACAGGAAAATTTAGGGGTGGAATAAAATCAGGATATTCATATTGATTCTTCTTGGGTATGATGTGTCCCTATTATAGTTTCTAGTCTAGTTTCTAGTCTCACTTCTAAGGGTGGGGTGGGCCAAAACCCAAGGTCCTATGCTATGGCTGTCCATGATGGAGGAAGAAACAACACTGAAGGGGTGAACCAGCCCTCTTGAAAGAGTACAGATAAGGAGGGACAGTAGTGGGAGTAGGCTTTATGTGATTCACACAAGCTGCTGACCAATAACCAGGGAACCAATCTTAGGAGTTCATTGTCCAATCTGAATTTAAAAAATACATTTGAAAGACTGAGTAATGAGGGAGAGATCGAAGGATATTCCAAGTTTCCCTCTGAGGTTGAGACTGATGGAGATGAACTTCACTCAGATAATAATGGACCGGGTGGGGATAGGAAATGCCTGTCTAGACAAAGAAGTAAGAAAGGTAACAATGAAAATAGGGACCCGAGGAGATGCATTGTTTCCAAGAAGCTGAAGGTTAAGGGGCCTAAAAACTACACCTACCTCCCTAGACTGATGGAGACCCAATATTCCAAAAAAGAGGGGAACCTCAAGGAACACAAGACCCAGTAAGCAGCATGAAAGGGGAGTCAGAAAGATGAGGTAACCCAGTCTCAAAAGCAAGAGAATGAAATTTCAAAGGTATAAGGCCAACAGGAGGAGATGCACATGCAATTTGATGAGGTTATGATGGTGGTGAAGGAAGCTTCTCCCCCAGAAATAAAGTGTGAGGTAGGGTCTCCAGATTTCTTTCATCGCTAGATGAATGTGGATTTGGAGGGACAAATGGAAATACTCATACATTCTGGTGAAGAAATTAAGGAGGAAGTCTTGGTGATCAAGGATACAATGGAAGAGGTCAATCAAATGATGGGAATACTAGTTCAAATTGGAGTTACCAGAGAACAAGAAGAATGGATTGATAGGAAAAATCTCATACTGATTCTAGGATTTAATATGGAGAAGTTACGAAAAGATGAGTACATGAAAGCTTGGGATTATCTAGAGATCTGTTATGAAGAAATTATAGGGACAAATGCAAACATCCAGGTTAGTGTCTTTCCTTGGACACTATTTAGGGATGTAGATTCCAATCACCATATAATTGTGTTTAATAATATTGTTGTAATCTTTGAAGCTTGAGCGGTTTTAACTTTGAGTGTTCTCACATCCCCCCTTAAAAGTGTTGGCAAATAAAAATGATTATTTGGAGGACATGCATAAGAAAATGGTGAGCTATAAAGCCCAGTAATGGATTAAACAAGGAATAACATGAATAATATAGTACATGTTAGGAAATAGGTATATAAATGGAGTATAAGAGAAACATGAACATAAAGGAAGGATATAACATGATTATTATAACGTGGAAATGTGGCAACAACATTTAACATGATATTATAATTAGCCAAGGGTTATTGAAAATGGAGCATGATTAAAACCACATTGAACATGAATTAGCGTGAGTAAACCGTCATTGTATTTGAAGAATCATTATACTCATCTTTACCCAATGCATTGGAGCGCTATCAGGGCACACCCTTCTTATCATTTCATTTCATGCATATGTGTGCTACATGGATCATATAACATGGATTCATTAAACATAATCATTTATTCCATGATAAAGGAACTTGGAATTGATAAATTAAACTCTATAATCAATATGTAAATTTTCATAAAGGTGAATACCCTTGATAGAGAAATGGTAATGGTATTCACTACACAATGACTTTGGCATGGAAAATCGTGGTGTAATTTCGGCAGCATAACGAAATCAAATAGAAATCATAAAATGTGTAGATAAGAGATAAAGGTGTCTATAATATTTTATAAATGAAATGGGATTTAATTCGTTCAATTAAAATAATATCACCACATATTTAATTGAATTTTTATGCATAATGTAAAATAATTTCATGAATGTAAATGAGGAGAGATAAATCCCTTATGGAATTTCGACATAGTATAGGGTGTACATGGGAGGGATTAATGAGAGAGAAATGATAGTATCATCATGGAAACATAAGTAGGGAAGTATGAAGGAGGAGAATAATCCCACCCCAACATTTTTAATTGAAAATAAATTGGTATAACAACATAAACAAAGAAGGACAAAAAACGAGAAAGGAAGGTATCCCTTACTTGGAAGTGTGATCCCAAAGGATAGAGATAGGATTTAGAAAGGATTATTGGAAGATTGGGGAACCTTAGGAAAATTATAATGAGGGTATGGAAGTGTTTTTTATATCCCCAAAGGCTTTGAGTTATGGGGATGTGAGTTCTTGGGTAGGTTTATATAGGAAAAGAGAGCAAATTCCTTATTATTTAGGTTTTGGACACGACACATTAAAGTAATCAATACCACAAATAAAAAAATGAATTTTGACCATATATTTTTACAAAGGGGATTAAAAAAAATATTTTGTATGTCCAATGACCAAATGTATTAAAATATTAGTCTTTATTATGCGGAGATGAGTCACACTCTCAAGGAAATCATTTTAAATACTTAAACTCTTTTGTAAGTCATGGTGTGTTCACTAAAGCTTTTTAAAATAAATCGAACAAACCTAAAATCACATTATTTTAATGTTCAAACATATATGGTCAGAAAAAATAATTTATAGTATTTTATTACATCACTATTGGGTCATTTCGATGTCATAAAAGATATTATATAATTAAAAGATATTTAATTTTTACCCAAAAATTCAACTATCTCAAAAAATTGTGAAAAATTCAATGTTTGATAATTTTGAAGTCCTGATTCCAAAAAAAATATTAAATTTATCAAAATATTTTTCTAAATATGTGATTTTTTAATTTTGAAATAAAAATTTGCATTTATTGAAAATTCATGGGTCTTGATAGAAACGACTTTCAAACCCTAATAAAAATCACAATTGTATTCAGAAAAATTATATGATCATTTATATTTAATAAAAATAAATTTAGTAATAATATTATATTAAAATATTATATAATTCCAAAATCCCTTAATTCATCAAAATATATTTCTTAATTTAATATTAACTAAAAATACTATTTGTGCTTTAAAAATTATTTACAAAGTAACAATAATAAAATGAATATATATTCATTATTTTCTACAAAAATAATGAACATATTAATAGTGCAAGAGTCTTGTTACATAATTCCTAATAACACCTTCATATGACCTAAGGGTAAGGTTTTTGATGGTGACAAACTCTTGGGGTGGCTCAAATAACATTGCTTGGGTGGTAATCTCCATCAACTTCCACTTCTTTAGTAGGTGGTTTCATATGAGCTTAACATGTTGAAGCTCTGCTTGGGTATAGTCAAGAGTGAAGCCCAGTGACACCACCTTGTTTCTGAGCTCTGACATATGGGATTCGTATGGAGGAATTCTACTAGATGAGGCCATCACTTCTTTTGTTTGAGTAAATTGGATTTGTTAATGCCGTATATTTATACTAATCATGGGATCACTGTTCAACAGCTATATTAGAAATGGTAAGAATTATTAACAGTATTTTGAAATCCAAAATCATAAAAGAAAATATGAGAATATGTTATATAACCATTTTACATAATAAGACTTTTAATTAGATATAGAGGAATTTTCATTAATAAACGTTTGGGTCGTTACACACTTCCAATGAGACTAATGATGATAGAATCAGAGCTCAGGAATGGATGACAAGACAAATCCTAGGTGGGACCAAAATTGGAGTGAACCCCTACTATGTATGAAAAATGGAGGAGAATGAAGGAGGTGGAAAGGAAATATAAGGTATGTTAAAATTCGTAATTTCACCTCTTAAAATGACCTGTATGGTTTGGCCGCACAGTTTGGCTAACCGTGTGGCAACCATGCTGAACCCATTGTATACGAACCACACTTTTCACAGGCTAAGGATAGAGTTTACCAACCATTCAAATAACATGTGTGATCTCTTTATTAAAAAAATATAATTCCTAGAATCACCATACAACTTCTCCTGCATAGTTTTTCTAACTGTGCACATTGGTAACGGAGGGCCACACAATTACTCCTAGGTGGCCGCACAGTTTTTCTAAACGGTGTGACTCTATCTTCACCATAACAAAAAATATTGTTTTGGCTCTATCATTCATGAGGCTCACTTAAGACCTTATTTCAATTACTATTTGTAATGACCTCGGCCTTAGTATCCTTGAGTCGATGCCTTACTATAATACATCGACACTAAGAAAAAGAGATCACATCCCAAGGGACCGAATAGTTTTGTTTCCTCAGAAAACCAAATAAAAACATATGTTTTAAATTATAACATGAAATTAAATAAAACATAATATATCTATTGGAAACACTCCTATTACGTTATATTATCCTTTCATGTTAATCATAATATACATCTTAGTATACTGGGGAAAATTAATACATAATAAAGGTGTGAGCTCAAATGATCAGTAAGGGTAAGAATAAAATGGAAGAAATCATAAATAAAAATAAATAATAAGTTAATGTGAATTACTAAAAAATGACAATAAAATAAAATCTTGATCATACTTTGGAAAGAATAAAACTTGTTCAAATAATGATATGTAAACAATCACATGATAACACAACTTAACCAGGGATATTCTACAAGTCAAATGAAAACATGGAATATAAAAAACTAATATCATAATGAGGGAATACATATTGTGGGATATCACACACATATAGTTAAGGAATTTTTCCAAGAATCTATATAAATGGGTAATTATTTTTCCAAAACTTGGTCTATTTTGATTCATGCGACTTACTGATGCATCGAGAGGATATAAAGGACCCTTCCTGCCACTTACTAAGTATAATGTATTCTTTATAGGAATGGGGTGAAACATAATCAACATATACATTCATATTGAAACTAACACATGAAATGAAAATAATTTCCCCTTTCATTGAACATAATTAAAACTCTCCAGAGTAATATGGATAATGCTATCATGATAGCACATCCCCAATAAAAAATAATCATAAAACATTCAACAAAAAATGGAAGTTGGTAACATACAAGATAAATATCAATTAAGAACAATATTGAATATATGGTGTTGAAATAGATTAAAATAATATTATTAAATCATTAAGAAATTATTCATAGAAATTCAATTTTTTAATTTGGAAAGATATGTTCTTTTGGAAAATCATTTATATTGGTCCTAAAATCAGATTGTAAGCATGTATATCCCAGATAAGAAAAGAGAAGGACAATTAAATTTTACTTTAGGAATATTAAAAGAATATTACAACTAAATTTTTTCATAGATCTTGATGAATGGTGTCCAAATGAAGAGAAAACATGTAAAGATAGTGTTTATGAAGCATTATAAATGGGCCACTTCAGTGCCGTTTAAGAGAAAATATTAAAAAGTCTTTAAAGAGGACGAAGGAATAATTATTTTCATAAAAAATAAAATGAACTAATATATATTTTAATGATAAATATAGTGATTTTATAAAAATATTTGTGGATTGAAACAATTATTGATCATACTTGAAAAATGGGTAGGACATTGTGAAGTTCCCTTCAATCGGGCTTGCTTATCAGGAGAAATTGGAAAGGAAACCTTATAAAACATGGATTTACCCATAAAATAAAGAAAAATTGATATAGGTACATATTTTTGGATAATAAGAATATAATTTAGGATGAGTAATTATGAATAATTAAGAATTCAATTTGGGTAAAGGGAGAGAAAGAGTAACCCAACAGAGAAATAGTGGTTTGGTGAGAGTCTCTTTCCTTATGTTTGAAATCACTCTGCACTTATTCTTAATGTACTAGATAATGAAATTTTATTCATTATTAATTTATATTATAACCTATTAAGAATTTATTTAATTTAATATATCATCAATAATTTCATTTATGTCAATTTTTATGAGTAATAAGATTAACTTTCATCATTTGAGAGTGTTTGTTTCATTTTTTTCACGATTGGTTCACTTGTATACTTGTATGAAAGATCATGTAAAATGGGAATAAATATCCAGAATTTAAATTATAGGTTATTAAGGGACTAAAAATATATCTCATGGTCTTATATATAATTTTTTCATGATATGAGGACTATTCATTTCCAAAATCATTAATGATAAGCGTTTATATTATTTTGTCATTTTTTATCACCACACAGTAGTTTTGTTTTATTAATTTTTATTATGTATATATTATCATTCTAGAAAACAATAAGATAAAATAAACATATTATCATGGACTGTGATAATAAAAATGGATTAATGACCATCCTTGAAGGTCGTATTTGAAAAAATGAAAAATCATCATCCATGAATGTTGTGAATTGACACCTCAGTGATGATGTTTTTATTTTTAAAAAAATGGGTAAGAAAAGATAATTTATGGTGTATATACCATTAAAATAATAAAATTATATTATATATATGATAGCGGAGTGATCATGTTACTATGGATAGGGGAGGTGAGGAAAGGATAAGAAATGAAATTAAATTGAAAGAGAATGAGGGAAGGTTTTACCTCTTGAATGTATTCTCTTTGAGAACCTCCTTAAGGGACTTAGAAATTGTATTTTGGTGAGGTCAGAATAACCAGAACGTGGGAAATATTTTTTGAAGAGAAATTGGATAGAATATTTGCATGTTCCAATGGTTATATGGTGTGAGGAGAAGCTGTGGTATTTATAGTAGAGGAGAGCAGTGTTTTTTTAATATTTTAATCATTAGTTTTTTTATTTGGATCACGACTATCAATAGTATGGATTTGTGTGTATAAATATAGTAACTAGAGAATGTGAGTTCATTATAATTTCCACTTATGTCATTCATGACTCAATCATGACTAAAAAATTTATTTATTTACATATAATGTTAGATACTGCAAATTACAGAATTTCATTATTCAAAAAAATTCCACCATTTTAGAAAAATAAAAAAATTCACCCTAACATTTTTTTCATGTGTTGAAATGAAAAAGAGACTCCATTTTATGAAAATAATTTTTTTAAGTATGAGAAATTTATTTTTTATTTAAAATCATCATTTATTTGAATAATACTGCTTTTAAAATTAAAATAGATTTTATAACACATTGAAAAATTTATTATTGTCTTATAAAATTTTATTAAAATCCTAATAAAAGAAAATATTAGTTTATGAATCTATTTTTTTTGAAATTAAATTTTATTTTAGAAAATTATATTAATTATTTTATTTTAAATAAACATTTATGCTTTTCAAAAATTCCAACACTTAATTTATCATTTTTCAAACCTTTATATACTTATATTAAGATATAAAAATATCATATTTTCATTTATAAGAAAGAAAAATTTTATTTACACTTTAATTGGAGATGTTACTATTCCTCTGGTCATATTACTATTCCTAAGGGTCACATTACTCTTCATATAAAAATGAAACTTATCAGAAAATTTAATTTTTTTTTCTGAAAGTAAATTTTGGTATTATGATTTAAAAATGAATTTTATTTTTTAAACTAAAATTTATAGAAGTTTCAAAATTTAATATTAAAATAGGGGCACCATTAAATGGCGGTAAAATGGCCTTTATAAAAATATAGCCCATTTTTGCATAAAATTGGATTTATTCTTATCTTAAGCCCATATAATCATTTGGATTTATGTGAAAATAATTGATTGAATATATAATACAAAAATTTCATAATGTGGTTTATAATATTCATTCCCACTAGTTAAATGGCTAAAATATAATAATAAAATATTTTATTGTTCATTTTAGGTGGAATTTGTTTGAAATGTAAGACATCAATGATATTGAATTTATTTATGAAGATATATATCATAAAATATTGTGGTCTTACATTATCCCTTCCTATAATAAATAGAATCCTCACAAATTTGAAATTACACTTCAAAAAATAAATGTTCATACATGAAAATTTATTTGTGGGAAACCAACATTGGGGTTAGTAATATATCATCATAGTAAGAGGGAAAGAGAAATGTGACGGTTAATAAAAAATTAAACATTAAAATAGGATAATATTAGTGCAAATTTAAAATATAGTCATGGAATAAAAATACAACTATGATGCTATGATAGAGAGTGATAGAGAACATGGTCATTAGATGGTTAACCATCCCAACACATTAAATATGTGACCAGTTAAAAGACCATTGATTTATCAAATTGAAAAGTAAACAAATGTTGTTTTTGTTCCAAAATACATTTTCTAGAGTTGAGGGTTTCTTTTCCTCTCCCGATAAGCATTCAAAAAAACGTACTTGATTCCTTTCCAGGTCATCATATCATTCTTTGGTTGTGCTTCAATATATCTCCACTTAGCTTCTTAAACCAAAATATTGATATTAAATATGAATTTTTACTCCAAACATACTTTTATAAAATGATACATATGTCATTCCTTAAGATATTAAATTTTTAATGAAACCAAAAAAGATCAGAACATTTTATCCAATACGATAAATCAAACATTAAAATTAATCAATAACATCATTAATACATTTCTTAAGTATTTAACCTTAAGGCTCATCCAAAATATATTTATCTTTATTCGATGACTAATGATTTTTAATAAGAGTTACATAACATCATATTTTCCCCAAGAAAGCATAAGGTATCTATTATTGTCACATAACAAAAAATATTAATACCTTGATAAAGTTTATCTATAATTAAAACATGTATTCTTCCAAGAGTAAAATTATTAGGTTGTTGAATAAATTACTTATGTACCAACTTCTAATAACTTTAATTAACCTTATATAAACTATAATATAACTCACTAACATTATAGTCACTAATACTATAAACAAATAATTATAATTCTAATCTGAACATCACAAATATATTAAGGGATATCATCCCTCAATAATGTTTTTTCTAAAAGGTCAACTTTCTAATGAATCACTTTTAATGGTACCATTCAACACATTCATTCAAATACTTAATGAATAAGTAAAGAATTATCTTCCATATGTAGTTAATAGTTCTTAAAACAAGAATAACATTGATTAATATACTATTGTAACATAATTATTTAGTTCAAATGAAAAAACATATGTCATTCCACTACATCAGTAGTAATAACATAAGCTATAATTTGATTCCTTAGCTTCTTATGGGGTATATTACATTGGAACTTAGGGAGTTCATTTTTATAGTTCCCCATATCCTTACAGTTGAAGCATTGAACATTAGAAAATGCTTTATTTCCCTTATAATCCTGAGCATTGAGGCCTTTTCCCCAATCCTTAAAGCAACGAAAATTTATTTTAAGTAAGATCTAGGGTGTTTCAGTCCATAATTATCAGATTAACGAATATACTTATTTAAAATATTCCCTTTACCTATATTTTTCTCTACCATACTCTTCTTCCCTTTCATCCTTTCATATCATAACCCTTACAGAATTATTTATCTATCTTTATAGCACATCATACTATATCCTCATATTATGGGATTGTTTGGAAGACTAGTTATCTTTTATAAATAGGCCTGAGCCCATATAATAATTGTTCAATCTTACTCAATGTGTTACATATGTAGTAAGAAACATGACTTGACAATCATATAAATTTGGCTACATATATAACAACATTATCATCCTCCTTTTTCCATTAGTTCAAGAACTGTCCCTCTATATATGATCAAAGTTCATGAGGGAAATATATTTACAAGAAAATTTCCTTAAAATCCTTTCATTCCAGGTTTTGTATTTCCCCAACCTCATTTGTTTTTTGAATTAGTGACCACCATTTATCTGCATATCTAGAGAGATGATAAACTCCCACTACACCTTTCTCCATTTCATTACTTCCCAAAGACAGACAATTATTTTCTAAGGAACTTATAAATTTCTCAGCTATAAATAGATTAGTATTCCAATTTAATGTTTGGGGTTGATGATGGAAAAAATGGTCAAACATTACCACACCATTTTTTGAATTAGAAAAACACTCAATGAAGGAAAGGTTATTTATTATAACCTGAGTCAGCTATCCAAATATAGTAATGATATGTTCATCTATGGATGTTTCTCCAGATCGAGCATCATTATTTGGTATAGGAGGAAAATATCTATATATAATACATTCCTTGATTCAGTTTCCATTACTTACACTGGTCACTATTTCTAAACATTGGAATACACTAGATTAGATAAAAAATATTATAACCTATTTTATAATATCAGAATTATTTTATCATATAGTCCAACATTTAACATCATGGTATAACTACATTCTAAACCGTAATATTGGGTTCTTTATGAATATTTCAAAACTCTATCATATGGTTTGGTTCTTTAATATATATTTTCCTAAATCTTGTTTCCAGTTTTTTTACTAAATTTCTCTGAGACCAAAAGTAAATACCCAAAACCTAGTAGCTCAGAGATGGTTCCATTATTACATCGGTACAAAGAACGAGAGATCACATACCAAGAAACCAAATAGTTTACGAACTTTTGAAAAATAGATATAAAAATAATTTTTAAATTACAACATGAAATTAAAAAAACATAATATCTCCATTGTAAACAATAATATTTTCTTAGCTTATCCATCCATGTATATCATAATATACATCTTTTATTCCTGGGGAAAAATAAAACCTAAGAAGGGGGTGAAATCAGATTGTTAGTAAGGGTAAGAATACATCAGAAGATATCATAAATGAACATAAACAATATGGAAATATGAATAACTAAAAACATAATCCACTGAAATAAAATCGTTATCATAATATGGATGGATTGCAAGATGATCAAATAATTACACATAAATAATTACAAAAGAATGAAACTTAACCGTGGATATTCTACTAGTCGAATGAACACAAGGAATATAAATAACTAATATCATAATGAGAGAATGCATATTGTGTGATATCATAAATATACCATCAAATATTTTCGTGAAGAATCTATATTAATTTGTAAATTATTAGCCAAAACCCAGTCTAGTTTGTCTTTTGGGACCTATCAATGCATCAACGGGCTATGGTGGGCCCTTCTCAACACGTACAAAGTCCAATAAAATTCTCATATGAAATGGGTGAAATGTAATAAACATATACATTAATATTGAATTTGGAACATGAATTAAAAATATTTCCTTAATCAGTAAAAATAATTATAAACATTCTAGAGTGATACAGAGACTCGTATCACGATAGTACATCACCATTAGAAATAATCATAAACCATTCAATAAAATATGGTAGATGGTAACATAAGAAATCGTTATCAATTAAGAATAAGATTCAAAATATGGTATTGAAATAGAATAATATAATCAAATAAAATCATTGATTAATTCGTGATAGAAATACCTATTTTTTACTTTGGAAAGAATAATTTTTTTGAAAAATCAATTTTATTTGTCATAAAATCAGATTGTGAATTTGTATATCCTAGTAAAGAAAAGGGAATTATAATTAAATTATACATGAGTTATATTAAGACAATATTTACAATAAAATTTGACATTTATCTTGATAAATGATGTCTATATGTAGGGAAACATGGAATGATATTGTTGAAGAAAATTTATAAATGAGCCTCTTTACTGCGGTTTATGAGAAATTATAATAGTGTATTTAAAGAGAACAAAAGAATCATTGTTTTAATTAAACCATAAATTAACTAAGATAGTTTTTTAGTTA
Organism: Viscum album; assembly: GCA_963277665.1. Classification (NCBI taxonomy): domain Eukaryota; kingdom Viridiplantae; phylum Streptophyta; class Magnoliopsida; order Santalales; family Viscaceae; genus Viscum; species Viscum album. The sequence goes on from OY728160.1 coordinate 1,676,969,486, forward strand.
TAAAAGGGTGATTTTATAAAAATATTGGTGGATTAAGATGGATTTTTGCGTGTACTTGAAGATGGCTAAGAAATTTTGAAGATCCCTTCAATTGGGCTTGCTTATCGGAAGAAATTGAACACGAAACATTATAAAACATGTTTTTCCCCATAAATGAAAGAATAATTGAGTGTGGTAAAAACGTTTGGAAAATAAAAATATAATTTATGAGGAGTAAATAAGAATAATTAATAATTAAATTGGGGGAAAATAGAGATAAAGCGTAAACCGAATGAAAAATAGTGGCTTTGAGAGGATACATTACCTTATGACCAAAATTATTCTAACCATGTGATTAATATCCTAGATAATGAAATTTTATTTATTAATAATTTAATTCTGAATAATTTCATAATGAATTTCATATATTATACTTTTATTATTTTAGTTTATGGAATTTTTTATTAGTTATAAAATTTCATTTCATCATTTGTGAGTGGTCATTTCCTTGGTTTTCATGATTGGTTCACTTGCATACATGTAAAAAAGATCTTGTAAAATTAGAATAGTTATCCATAAATGAAATTAAATGTTATTAAAAAAATTAAAGAATGTTATGTGTTATTATATATCTTTTTTTTCAGATATGAGGATGATTCATTTGATTAGATATCTATGATATCTATTTATATTATTTTGGCGTCTTTTATCATCGCACACTTGTTTTTTTAATAAAATTATATTTATATATTGGTTTTAGAGCACTAAATAAATTTTAATGCACATATTATAATATTGTTTATCCATACAAATGGTTTTATGACCTTCTTTTAAGGCCTTACTATTAAGTGAAAAATCATCATCCTCAAAGTTAGTGAATTGAAACATCACAGACGATGCATTAATTATTAGAATAAAAGGGGAAGATAAGAGAATTGATTGTAGATATAACATGGAAATAATAAGACTATAGTATATATCTGAGGCTAGGTTTATCGTGTTACTTTAGACAGGGATGGCATAGAATGGATAGGAAAAGAAAAGACATTGAAAGATAGAGATTTATGGTTTTACCTATTGAGTGTTGTCTCATTGAGAACCTCTATAAGGGAATTAGAAATGGTATTTTGGTGAAAATAGAAGAACAGAATGTGGGGAAGAGGTTTTGGTGGGGATATGGGTAGTATATTAGAAAGTACCATGGCATAGAATGTGTGAGGAGAGGGGGTGGTGATGATAGGTATTTATAGTGAATGAGAGGTGTGTTTATTGATAATTTTAATTATTATTTTATTATTTTTTCTCAAAGATATAAACATGATTGATTAATGTGAATAAATATAGCAAAAGGATCACGAGAGTTTGAAATCATGGCCACTTACATCAACCATGACCCAATCATGACTATAAAATAAATTTATTTACTTATAATGTTAAATATCGAAAATCACCTTATTTCACTATTCACTAAAAATTCTACTGTTTAAAAAATTCCATATACTCACCCTAACAATTTTTCAACATGTATATTTAATAAATGGACTCCATATAATGAAAATATTTTTCTAAATATGATATATTAATTTTTTTGATTAAACACAAAATTTATTCGAAAAACACAGATCTAACAATTATAACTGATATTATGATAACATAAAAACTTAGTTTAGGTCTCATAATATTTCATTAGAAATACAATATAAGAAAATATTAATTTATGAGTCTATTCTATTAAAATAAGCATTCTTTTAAATCATTATATTAATTATAAAATTGAAAAAAAACATTTATGCTATAAAAAATACCAATGCACAATTTATTATTTTTGAAAAACTTATTTACTTATACGAAGATATGAATAGATCACATTTTAATTTATAAGGTACCAAATTTTTTGTACAATTTCATAGGTGAGGTTACTATAATAGTTACCCGATCACTATTCATAAAGGTCTCATTACTATTAATCAAAAAATAAAACTTATCAGAAAAATAGATATTTTTTTATTGAAGTAAATTTTGATATTAAGATGTAAAAATAAGATTTATTTTTTCAAATAAATTATATATAAGAATAAAAATTTAGCATTTAAACTAGTGCACCATTAAAAGGCAATAAAATTACCATTGTAAAAATTTGTCCCTTTTATGCTTAAAATTGGATTCACTCTAATATAATGATTATAAATTTTTTTAGATGAATGTAAAAATACATAATTGAATATATAATAGATAAATTTCATAATTTAGTTAATACTATTCATTCACTCCATTTTAGCATCTAGTTTCTAATAATAATAATTTTTCAATGTTTTCTTTAGCTGGATTTTATGTGCAATGTAAGCACTCTATAATATTGGATTTATTTAAGAAGATACATACCATAAAATATTGGGGTGTTAAACTGAGGATTGAAACAGATATAAAAAATATCTTGGGTTTATGGAACTCATGAGATTAGGTTCCAAAGATATAGAAAAGAGTTGGCCAAATCACCAAACCCAAACGTTCAAATTAACACATAAAATGGCCTATTATAAAAAAACTAGGATACTACACCATGGTGTGGATCTATAGAGGAAAGAGAAGTGTAATATAATTCTTAGAGGGTTTATAATGAAGAGTAATAATAGGTTGTGTGGTTTTATATAAAAAAAGAGCAGGGAGTTATTTATTTATTTCCAATCATATGTTTTTGAATCTATATTATAAAGTAATCAAAACCACAAACCTTACTCAGGGTTTTGTACATGGTTTCTACCAAAACTGCATTTGTATTAATTAGTTAATAAGTCTATGAACTAGAATCATTAAAATAATACCCTTATTGATGTGGAATATATACATGTTTATAAAGAATTGTATTTAAAAACTTAAAGTATAATATATGTTTTGGAGGATTCATTAAGGGTTTATAAAATTAAACGAATAAAATAGAAAAAAATAATTTTAAATTTAAAAAATATATTTGGTTGGGCATACCATTTTTTGATGTTTTATATAAATTTTGGGTGATTATGTTTTCATTATACACATCGTATATTTATACCGTATTAAATTTTTACCTCAAAATTTGACTATGTCTGAATGTTATGAAAAAATCACCATTGGATTATTTAGATGTGTTGATTTCAAAAAATAATATTTATTTTATACAAATAATACCATAATTATAATCATTTTCACATTTAAATAAAAAATCCATATTTATTGAAGAAATATTACTTTTTTGACAATAATATTTTTATGACCCTTATGAAAATTATTTTTTAGTTCATCAAATTATTTTAACATTTATATTTAATAAATATTATTTAATAATAATATTTTATTAAAATATAGTTTATTTATAATTTTTTTCATTAAAATAGTGTGTCTTTATTGAAAAGTTACATTTACCAAAAATAATTTTTTTGTTTCGTTGTATCAAAATTTAATTTTTATCAAGCAAATTATTTAATATTTTAAAAAGTAACGCTAAAAATATAATTATTGATTTATTAAAAAAAATTAAAATAAATGTTTCTTTGGAGAAGATTCATATCCCTTTATTCCACCGATTAATACTTTATGGGAAAGATTTATAATCATGAGGCTTTCATGGGGTGGTTCGACGAACATGGTTTGTGTTATAAAATTTATAGGCTTTAACTTTTATTGTTAGTTTTTTCATTCATGGTTTATTTATTGAATCTTATCTTGGGCATGGGGAAGGACACAAACTAGTTATTATATTTTCCCCAAAATATCTAATAAATGGTCTTTATAGGGTATAATCCTTCTCGTTGAGGCCATTTATTATTTCTTCTATGTCAATAGGAATTTATCATAACTCTTTACACACACTAATCATACGTTTACTATTCAATAACTATATTATCAACAATTATAATTCTTAATGATATTTTAAATTTGGAAGACTGTATAATGATCCAAAATAACCCAATAAGTTCATGTTTTTTCTATATCCACATTATATAAACAAGGCACATATTAATCTAAGAAATTAATTTTATTTTAAATTTATGGTTTGTTAAATTATTCCACCCATAAAATATTTCACCCTCAAAATTTTTATTTCATACACTAAAAAAGTTATGGGTACTTCTATTTCATCATATCTTCCAGTGCCCAAGTTTCTTTCTCAAACATGGGGCTCTACAACAAAACATTGACTCGGTGAGATATCTTGTTTCATATTACATTTTCTCTTCAATCTAAGACATTCATTAGCTACTCCTAAAATGAAAGATTATTCTACAAGGGTACCAACATAGGATTCAGTACATGTTAGTTTTACGGTATGTAAACCCTCAAGAGGGACACAAGGAATACATCATGTATTTGAGATAGGTTGGGAAGATGTGATATTCAATAAACCACGAATCCAATGCATTCTAAAAAAAAGGAGTGGATGTATCTTGGATTGAATTTTCCCTTATTCCCAATCCTCATGAATTTATTCCTTGGTGATATAAGAAGGAATGTCTTATCTCTAACCTCAAAATCCATGCTTCATTGATGATTTTTTATATAAATTTTATGTTAACATTGAGAAAATTTCATATAACACATAAAATTTTGAAGAATATATTTCATCACTTACAAAATATTAGGTCCCATTAGCCTCAACATTTCAACTACATCCCAACATGTGGGATCCGAACACCTCTTCGCGGATAGTGCATCATAAGGGACCACATGATAATTTAATATCAACTATTATTATATGAGAACTCCATTATGGGAAGATAATGATCCCAAAAACATTATAAATCAATTTAACATGATTCTATAATATCCTATAGAGTTTGAATGGTCCTTTCATATGGAAAATCTTTTTTTAAGGAGATTAGTAGTGCTGAACCTCAGTTTTGAATTGAATTCTCTTCGAAGGATTCTGAAAAACCTCAAAGAAAATGAGAGATCTTAATCAGATTCAATGGATAATTGAAATCCATGTGTCCTACCACATCCCTTATATATATTTTAAATTTTGTTTCAAGAAATAAATCTTCTTTGATGGAAATTAAAAGAACTAACTTTATAATGTGATCAACAACCACCGAGATGAAATTATTTCCATTATATGTCCTAGGGATTTCTAAGATGAAATCCGTGGTTATATTTTCCCATTTCAAAACTATAATTGGAAATAGTTTTATCATACCCTTATACTTATGTCTCTTATCCTTGAATTGTTTTCATATTGATAAATGAGATGAACACTCTAAAACTTACCACTTTATGTTATGCCACTATATGTTGGGATTCATATATCTATATCTCTTTCTGATTCTAGTATGAATAGAGAATGGTTAAATATGAGCTTCATCAGAAATTTACTTCTATAATTATGGTTTTTATATGACACATATATGTACTGAAAACCTTATAACTATATCATCATAAAATTTGAGATTTGGAATATTTTATACTTTTTTTTATTTAACCATATCATCTTCTTATGACACTTTTATCCTCTAAACAATAGATGGTTGAAAATTTATTTGAGACAAATTGAATTAATATCCAATTATTATTCCCATATTCATCCTTCACATGTCCAAGAATATTGGATTCCTTTTAATCCTCATCATGGATAGGGTTATATGATCATTTCTACATTGAGAATATACCACTTTGTTTTCCTTCCAAGGATGGTAGTGCATTGAACAATAAAAATCCTTCATCAGCTCTAGCCACCTTGAATGACCCATATTAATCTTTCTTTTTGCGTATACATACTTTTGGATTTTATGATGTGTATATATGTAACACCTCTCCCCATAGATATAATGTTTCAAAATCTTCATTGTAAAGTTCACTGTATTCAATTCTAGATCATCAATTGGGTATTTATTTTCATGCATCTTTAATTATGGGTAGGTATAGGTCATTTCTTTTCCATTCTTCAAGATAAAACTATCAAATCCCTTTTTAATTCATCAGTTTAGATCACAAATCCTTCATCACTAGATAGTAATGTGGTTATATGTGAAGTGATTAAATTCTTATTTATCTCTTTAATTATTCCCTTACATTCATTATTCTAGAAAAATGTGACTACTTTATGAGTTGAAAATGTTAGAGGGTTTTAATATCATAAGAAATTTAATAAAAAATGATTATAATACCTAGATAATCCTGGGAAATTATTAATTTCCATCACCAATGTGGTTCGTGGAAATCCTTTTGTTGCATATATTTTTTAGGATAAAAAATGACCCTTTTCTACTAATAAAATTCCCTCATTAATGTTACATGATCTAACTAAAATTCACATTTACTATAATTTCCAACATATATTCTTTCTGTAAGTCCTTTAGTAATTTATTAAAATTCCCCTCATGTTCCTCACTTTTTTAGAGTAGATTGTAATATATTCTTTAAATATTACCAAAAACTTATTGAGGTAATATCTAAAGAAAAAATTAAATAATTCCATGAATATTTAGGGAGAATTATTGAGTCTCAATAGAATCAATATGAAGTCATAGTTACTATAAGAAGTATTAAAACCAGTCTTGGGAATGTCCATGTTTACAAACTTTAATTGTTAATATCCCAATCTACAATCCAACTTAGAGAAATAGTATGATCTACATATATGATCAAATAATTCATTAATCTATGATCGAGAAATTTTATTCAATATCTAGATCTTGTTTAGTTCATGATATTAAATTTATAGGTGCATTAAACAATCCTTCTTCACGACGAAGGGTGATTTTATTCTCTTATCAAATTATGTGAGCTCTATATAAAGAAACAAAATCCATTCCTTCAGTAGAATCAGATTATTTTGAATGATGTATCACAAGGTTTTATATGATGTTCTTTCCAAAAAATCAGATAGGGGAGGCGTTTAATACATGGGGTGAAATAATATACACATTTTCCATTTTCAATGGTAGATAAACTTTTATGATTTATGCTAATGTCTTAATAATTATAATAAACACAAGTGATATTAATGAATGTACCAAACAATACTCCAAAAGTATGTTCAATATTATTGAATGAATAATATCATAAATATCACCACATCATTGTCAAGATCCACCTCTACAGCTGTGATTGTGTAAGCATACCCTTCCTCCTTATTCCTTTGAGGTTTTTTAATTCAGTTTTCATCAAATACCCATGGATTAGGGGATTGGTTTTCAGATTTTTCCTATTCTTTTCAGTTGAACCATAGGATAACATGTTTAGGATTAATATAAGAATTCCCTTCTTCCATCACATTATTGGATTTCATCCATTAGAAATCACTATCTAGGCGACCTTCCTTCCCATACCTAATGTATTTCCTTGTACCCTTTAGGAAATTTATAAGATTTTTCTTTGTATAAATTTGACAAGATATATAATTGAATTTCTTTAAACCATTGTATTTACCAATCTAACCAATGTAATTAAACTCAATTTTAAAATTCTTATACCAAATGGATCCTCCATATTCATTAATACTTATTTCAACATTGATGCTACATTGGAAAATTTTCTCATAGCATTCAAAGTCCCAAAAGGATAAAGATTAGCATAGACATGGATATAGCCCACAAAAGAAGAATTCAAATTTACATTTAGGGGTAAAAAATATAGAGACCTATCATGAAAGTATTTTGAAACTTTCATTTAATTTCATGATGGAATTTTAATCATTTTCTTGAGGATAAAGATGTCCCTCACCATTTTCATTAAGTTATTTATTAAAAATATTTTTTGAAAAATAATTTTCCAAATTACTTCCACTCTATCAAATCAGTATAGACCTTAGGATTTTTATTTATAAATAATTTCCACCATTTATTAGCTTCTACAAATATAATATAAATAACCACTATTAAATTCTATTAATCATCACATTTAACTATGGATAAGATCATCTCAATTTAGTGGATCCTTTTTTAAATAACCAATGTATTAAGAGATCCATTGAAATTTAAGGGATTTGTCATATAAAGGTCTCAATTACAACATTTATTACTTATTTGTGTCTAGAAATTCCTCTAGATTCTGGTTTCTATTTAAAAACCTGGTTAATTGGGAATGTATAGTCATGCATTTCATGAATCAACTCCCATCGGTTTGGGAAACTTGTTTGTTTAGTCATCACATTAATCCTCACACTAGTTGTTGACTCGGTTTCTCATATTTCCAACCCAAAACCATAAAAAATGAAAAATTAGGGATGATTATTTTTAAACAATTAATTAACTAAATAGGAAACCATGGAAATTAATTGTACAAATAAAAAATGACATGTATTCCTTAACCTATGAATCATTAGGATTCAATCTATTTTATTCTTGATATATTTCCTAACATAAAATAGTATAGGAATTTTTATTCCCTTCATAATTTTTCTAATGATATTTTGGATATACCAAATCATATCCCCTTGGTGTGTCAAACCAAGTGTTCAACAAAGCCCGTTTTCATGCACCAGGTGATGATTAAATCATTCTAAATATGCAACATTCATGGTTATTACCCCAATGTACATCTATTCCGGAGTCACATACACATGTAGTATCAATACATGAATTTATTTTCATTGAAAACAAATAATATATACTTTACCAAAATTTTGGTATGTTTTACTTTGTTTAGTCTTATCCCTTTGTCTTTCACTAGTGTTTTCTAATCCCAATCCCCCAAAATAACTAGACTATCCTTTGATTCAAATTACAAAACCCATATTTCTAAACACCTTAATTCATGATTTGTTATATAAAGGTAAAATTAATTAAACCTCATAAGATTATAGAGTATACTGTATTTTTGAAATTAAATAAATAACAGAAATTCTAAAAACATGGATACACATACATGAACAAAAAACTCCATAATATGCACTTAAATTTCCATGATCTTCTAAAAGAGAACTTGATAACATGGGGGTGTATATAAGAAATGGGTTCACTATAAAGTGTAGTAAGGGAACCAAAATACATTGGATATGTTAAAATAGTACATTTTATCCAAGAGTTATATCATTATAACTAAGGATTGGCGAGAATCATAATATTCAACAATGAGGCATGATATAACATGACAACATAAAGGTAATAATGGAAAGTCAAAACACTATAAAACATGACATCATAAATATAAGTCATGGATAACTACTAATACATAATAAGATAGTGTTCTTAGTATATCCTCCCATTCACCATACATGGAAACTCATTAGATTTAAACATTACCAAGTTCATGGGAGGTTTAGGTAATTTTGGTACCACCTGTCACTTTCATATCATGTAACACATAACAATGCCACATAGATCATAAAAAATATAGATGTATTTCATCAAATTTGAACCCATGTTTAAGAAGTATGGGTTATACATAGTTAAATTACCAATAAATAAAGGATAATTAAATCTAGGTGAATACGCTTGAGTAGAAATGTGGATGGGTATTCACCATAAAATAATTTGGCATGGAAAATTGAAGGATTATTTCCCCGAATAATGGTGGTAAATAAGGATTAATGTGTGGGATTAATGGGAGATATAGGGGTCTCTAATAAATTTGACATAAAAAGTTATTTAATATGGGTTTTGAAAAATATATTCCAATATAAACAAATTGGACAATCATAAATTAATAGAGGTTCTTGAATAAAGAAGAAAAGGAGAGGAAACTATACCTTAGGTGCGTGTTTCCAAAAGCTTGGGAGGAGATTACTAAGACATTGGGATAACCTTGGAAGGGATATAGAGGGGAAGGATAATAGTAATTCCAAGCTATATGGGTTTTTATTTAAGAGGAATGAGATTTTTGGTGGGTATACATACCCAAAAATAGGGGTGTTCATTATTAATTTCCAAATATAGGTTTTGGACTATATATGATAAAGTAAAAAAAACTAAAACTATTCCCATGGATTCAGCCAAAAAAGAGTTAATTTCATTATTTTTTATGTATAAGAACCTAAAAATTTAAATTAATATCATTGGTGATGTGTAATTGAGTTATGTTTATAAATAATTGATTTTAATACCTTAATATATAATATATGTTTTGGAGGATTCATAAAGAGTTAATATATTCAAAAAAGTAACCACAAAAAGAATTATTATAAAGGATTAATATATAATTTGTTATGGATACTTTTTTTGGTCTTTTTTACACCACTTTTGGGTCATTATGATATCATAAAACACCTTTAATATTTATACGATATTTAAAGTTTACCGAAATAATTGTTTGTCATTGAAAATTAGGAAAAAATCTCTATCATCTTATTTCAACATGTTGATTTCTAGAATAGTGTTTATTTTATTCAAATAATTCTTTATTAATGTGAATTTACACTTTTAAATCAAAAACAAATATTTGTTGAGAAATTATTTGTTTTTTGAGAATAATAGTTTCCGGACCCTAATGAAAATTAGTTATGACTCCATAAAAATATATTATAAATTATATTTATTAAATATTATTAAATATTAATAATTAATTAAAATTTCATATATTACATAATTTATTTCATTTAATAATATAGAGTTACTTGATTGAAACTATGGATTTCCAAAAATTAAATTTCTCTTTCATCATATCAAAATTTAATTTTTTTCAATCTCATTATATAATAATTTTATAAGTAATACACAAAAGAAAAGTATAATATTTATTTTATATAAAACTAAAATATTGAAATTCATAATTTTAGGGTTGCGATACATATCCATTTATTAAACATGGGAAATCTATAATGGTATGGTTTGAGATCGTGATATTTTCATGGGGTAGTTCAAAAAATAGGGTTTGGGTTTGTGATCTTCATGAGTTTGTAATTTTCCTATAAATAGTATCCCTAACTCTTCATTTATTGAATCTCAGATTGGGATTGGTCAGGGGAAAAGTACAATGATGTTATTTCCCTCTAAATCTCTGATAAAAGGTCTATATAGTCTACAATTCTACTAGTCATGACCATTTCTTCTAATATCTATGTTAATTGGACTTTATCATAACCCTTTATATACACTACTCATTCGATCACTATTCAAAAACTATATTATCAATGTTTATGATTCTTAGCTATATTTTAAATTTGAATTTCTATATATTTACCCAAAATAAAAAAAGTAGTTCATGATTTTTCTATAACCAAATTACATAAATAATGATGTTATTTATTTAAAAGAGATATTTCTTTTATAAAGGTTTGGGTTATTATAGTGTCGATAAGGTTATCTAATTCAGTGGGTGGTGAATGATATGAAACATGAAAACAATAAAATGAAATTATTACAAAAAATCTTATTCCTAAGGGTATACTCACAAGGTATCACCAGTCCTAGAACTACTATATCGAGATAGACACCTCAACTGAAAATAAAATTTCACAACTACAAAACCACCAAACACAACCCCATTGAGTATCCATAAAATAAGAGAAACACTAACCATTTTATCACATCATTATATAATTATAGTTTTTTCACTACCAACCACATTTTATTTATTTATCCATATTTAATTTCAAACCACTTATTAATCATTCCACATTTATTCCACCCATTATCATATTTTTTAAATAAGTTTTTAAATGCTCACTAATTGCTTTGCATCATTTCATTTACAAATAAATTTCATTTTTCAATTCACCACACCAGTAACGAATTCACCTATTACACTTCTATCTAATCAATTTTTATTTAATTTAAATTATAAATTAAAGCATTTTACCTTTCAACTATGAAACAAACCACATTGGCCTCTCCCATTATGACATCATCTACTATATAAACAAATGAAATATCCACAACACAATCCCAACACTACCACAACAGTTATAAATTCATACCAATGAGAAAAAAATTGAACAAATTCATTTGAGATTTTCATTAATAACTACATCATGTTAAATATGGTAATGATGGAACCAAGGTAGACATTCCGTAATACATGAAAACCAAAGAAACACAATTTGAATAATTGAATATCTACTTAATCCCAAGTTACTTTGAAAAAAAACAATTCAATAATATTCACTCTCATGTAACAAAACCTCAATAGCCAAAACCAAGGAATTAGTCATTGTAGATACCCAAAACTCCGATCCCACCTCCAAGGCCATCTATCCCAAACCAAGAATAATTCATGTTTTCACCATCACCTCCACACTACTATAAAATTATCTAGGTGGATAGGGAAACTATTAAAACTCATAAACTCCTTTTTACATTTCAATAACAAATATCAAGAGACATACCCATACAACATGATGAAAAATATTATAATATTGTGATTCTACTCATTCAAACAACTGAACATGAAATAACACTTCATAACCATGGAGTGATCTAAGAATAAAACTAAAAAACTAACTCAAACTCCTCTTTTCATCAATTTTTTTATTCATGACTTTTTAGACCCCAAAAAACGTGACATATATAAATTAAATATTTTATTCTTTAAATTATAACCCCATCAAATGATTTTAATCCCCAAGAGTAAAAAACATATCCAAAATGATTGAAATAATGATAAAATCCTAATATTGAATATGTGATATCTTTTGGACTAGAATATCACAATTGACAATGATATAAAAAACCCCACAAGAAGGAAACAAATGTAATCATACTTGCATAGAAACAAGCATCCAATCATTGAATTAACTTTTCAAAAAAAAAACATGTTATATTAGAATGCTTCTATGACCCAAAATTTTATATATACTCTTCCATGACATAATTTCACTATATAAAATAAAATAAGGGAATAATCTACCCATGTAGTACCATATCATGGTGACCATGAATTCTGAATAGAAACTCCAAAAATGAAATATCATATTTAACATCAAATTATCCCGAATAAATGACATGAGAGTCATGATAGAAATATCGAAAAATTTGGGACATAATGAACATTTATTTTATTTGATCCATATAATTTGGAAATTATAATAGATATACCACCTCTCCAAAATGATAAAAAATCCAAAGTAGATTTTATAAATCAAGGGGAAAATTACTCCCTATGAAAACGTCCACTTCCCATAATGGGGAGAAACCCCCAATAATACATGATCACTTAAATAAAAATGGCTCATAATGTATTTATCACATAACTTATGGAAATATTTTCATGGTCACCCATACAAATCCTCCAATTAATCCATGCCAAAGGAGGATTGATAATTACTTTTATATAGGAATTCTACAATTAGAAAGTGATTGACACATGAGAATTCAAAATCCAAAATTCATAATTACTACATTTCCTCTAATGTGTAAATATTACACTATAACTGTTCATTTATTTGTGGATAAAATGAATTTACACGAATTTGCGGAGATCCAAAAGAATATTGAAGACCTCCCCAAACACATGAGGTTAAAAAATGATCATGATCATATGTGAGGGTCCTTAAAACCCCATGGATCATCTTAACATTTTACAAGTTTTTCCTCACACATACATACAAATCACTTAACTCCTTAATCAATAATAAATTGTATTACTTCCTCAATTGATCCACCATACACTAAATAACATCATATCCTCCTTGGGATTGAGGAATAAAAGTGAAGAAATCAAAAAATACATCCTCCCACTCCCAATAAGAGAAATCTAGTGGCTATAAATAAAATATCCAAGGACATGATCATTTACCATCACCCACTATCATACCGAAAATAAAAAATAAACACTTAAATTTACCACTTTATCCCTAATCACCAAATTGTTTCCCTCAAGGAATGATAAATTATAGATATACCTGTATATAATAACATATATGTTCATTGAAACTCATGAAGAAACACATTAAGCATTTCCATGAGACCCAAAAAATTCTCATGAAATACCTCATAATGATTTTTATTCGATAACTACCCCTATAGAGAATTTCTAAAAGTGATAACATCATGTCAAACCACTACTTTAAGATCTCAAAATTGTGACTCCTGAAAATACTATAATAGATGGGATTATATAATTATCAAATATGACAACACCTACCACATAATTCCTCTATATCAATATTAAATTATATACGCTCCTCCATCACAATACATACATGTCCAGATCATAATGAGACATCTCCCAATGGCTTCCTACTCCATGAATTGAAAAATATATTATCTTTTAATGGTTTATAGGAGAACACAATGTCAGATTCCTATAATAACTATATCCACCAAAACAAGTGCATGATTAAATCCCACTATGAGTAGATATACGTATACCTTTTATAATTTGTAAAGACAGTAAAATATTAACCAATTTGGTAATTATATGAAACATTTATAGAAAACTCCAATAATTACAAATCAAGGTTATGGGTGGAATAGTTTTTCTTATGAGGGAATAATTTCTGAGATACATGTGAAAGAGATACCACCTTATTCATCAAAAATGAACCCAACTAAGATTATAAGTATCAATGAACTCCTAAAACATCACTCCTTCCCCTAGAAAGAAATTTATAGAATCCCTAAAAAGATTCTACATTAAGAAATTGAAATTTTATTAACATTTATCACTCTATAAAAAGTCACGATCCTTCTTAAATAAGGTAATTTAAGGGGTAATTATATGATAGAAATATGAAACAACCCTCCAGTAGCATCTTGAAGGACTAAGGAAACAATAGACTTCTATTAAATTATTTGGTACTGCCCCAGAAACCAATCCATAATGATTTTAAGGATCCATCACTACTTCTGATAAGACACTAAATTCCAAGGGAAATTAACTTTAAGGTTCTCGATCATTCCCTTAGAAAAATTCCCATAGACCTAAATGTGTAAATTAACCTTTAGGAAAGATTTCATATTCTTAGTATAATCTTACTATAACATTGAGTATGCATGGATGTAATTAAGGATAACTACCATGAATTGATATAGCACTTTGTAAACACTATATTCTTGAGCCAAATGAAAAATACTTATACATTGGTGATACATAATTACATTACCACAAATTATATTTTCCCATAGATACACCTAAAGCCAGTCTTCTTTATATCTTCCTCCTTCAACCTCAACTAATTATATCCACACCATAAGTAAATCTTCAAAATCTAGTTGGATATCTTAAATAGATCAATCTTATCATTTAAAAAAGCAACATGGTAATAGGTATTAACCACTACTTAGTTCAACTATAAATATTATATACTTAACCTCAAACTGTTATCCACATTCATAGTGATTAAATCTACTGAAACCAAAGGTAAAACACAAAAATTAATGATATATTTTTTTTAATAAATTATCTACATATTTCCTATAATCCTACAACAAATAGGGTTTCATATAATATGGATTCATCAAAATAAAAGAGACTCTAAGTGAAAACACTCTCTCATACTGAATTCCATGTCGAGAGGGCTTTTTTCATAACCTATTTAGGTAATACATCCAAAAAACCACTCAATAAATCATAACACACCACTTCTTAAACTTCTATAGAACCTGAAATAAATTTATCCATATGAGAAGATAATGGAATTATACACCTATAACTTAAATAATCCTCTTTATTGCTAATATACACCACAAAACTAGGCTGCTATATCAAAGAATGAAAAACTCATGAAAAATAATTTTCAGAAAATATTATTAGAATAAAAACAATATATGATTAGAATAGAATCATATTATTGTGTTTTAAGTTAGAAGATATCTCTTGGTGACTGATGTTTCCCCATCGATATCTCAAACCCCCACACACCTCAAGAAAATAATATTTTCACCCAAATGATGTAGATATATCTAAAGAATTTTGAATCCAATTCTACTTGAGTCATAGAGCACAAATTAATGTAAAAAAAAGGGTGAGGCAATCTTGAAATATTCAATAGGTAAGTAATTTTAGAAGACCACCGTATGGATCCTTGAAAAAATAGCAGTCTACTTTGAGCTAAATGAAAAAAAGTATAAAACTGACCACACCTTCTCTTATACCTTATTGACCATCTCCATAACCATGATCAACCATATGTCATAGTGGATGAGGTGCATCAATATGATTTTCTGTTCTTTCTCTATCTTCCCTTTTTTCAATGTCTTGGTGGCCATATCTTTGGTAAGGCATCATATATAACTACTAGTGAGGTTTTATTTAAAATTGACCTCCTATACTATGATGGCCACTGATAATGATTAGGTATTAGAATTAAGGATGGTAATAATCTCTATAATAAAATAAATTTATAATAGAATATCTAATAGAATCATGAGAACTACCAACTCAAGATAAGAATGGAGAAGGTTGAAATTTACTTTATACTATTCATAACCTTCACTACCATGAAATACAAGAGCTCATATCCATATATTATCTTTCAAAAATGATTTAGTGACTTCCATGTAGAGATTAACTTGTCAATGCATAAATATTTTCAATCTTTTAATCCTTAGATAATAGTTATAGATATATAGGAAATATAGACATGGTGACATGGAACATAACCTCAAGAAGTGTTACTTATTCAGAATATTAGGCTTTATTAACCTCAAATGGGAAGAAATCAATGGAATACTGTTTAATATTTATAAATCTAAAATGAATATATGAAAAAAATAATAATCTCAAACTACAATGAGAATATATTCTCAACACTATGATTTTGTGAAATATTTGTTTTATTTAATTTTTTTTGATATTTTACATTTCATGAAACACTGGAAATAATTGTTTATAATAAGTCACTATGATTGGTGAGTTATAAAAAACAACATGTTAATGATACACTATAAAAGACATAATGTTATTCTTTCTCTACATGAAACACCATGGTTAGATTACATAACACGAAATACTATCTTTCAATGCTGGCTTTCATATCACAAAAGACCGAGTTTTTCCAGACAATAATTTATTATAAAAAATAATATTATTCAATATAATAAGATATAACATAATAATTAAGTTGTAATTTATGAATATTATTAACTAAATTAAGAAAAATACATGGTTGAATTAATTGGATATAAATTAATTAGAAATAAATATAAAAACCAATTTATTATAAATGGAATGTTTTTTTGAAAACTACTTTTATCCCCTAAACATAATTATCCTATTAAATTAAATTAATTATTAATTTTGGATAATATTAATGAAATATATATTTTATATATTCAATAATATTTTTTTACATTCATCAAATATATACGATTGTTATAATAGAGGAGAAAATCCAATGTTATAGATAAAAAAATATATTTTTGTAAAAGTAGTTGTACTTCCTTTTAATAGAAAACATATATTAAAAAAAATTAGAAAATTTTATAACATTTATATTTCAAAATAAACATAATATTTTAAATAGAAACATAAAAATTAGTTTAAGGTGAATTGTTTTTATGTGAAGTTTCATTTTTTTGATGAATAATGAAAAATTGTGAATTTTAATTCAAAAAGTATTTTCATATAATTTATTTATAAGGTTATATTATATTTATAATTGGTTTTAATGTATAATTATATAAATGAGAAATAAATTAATCCAATTTAGGTCATTGAGAATAATTTCACACTAAAATTAGAGATAATAGCTTAGAAAACTATGGGAGATTTTTAATTTAAAAACTCACATTCTAATCCTTTTTAAAAGAATAATTTTAAATTAATTTATTCAAATCCTGTGAATAGAATTTTGAAAAATTAATTTCATATTTGGTATTAGAATAATTTATAATTTCCAGTAATTCCATCTTAGTTTTTGACCAAAAATATTAGTGAATGTAATTATAATTAATTTCAACGATTAAGAGAATAATTAGCTTAACAAGAGATTAAACCTTAAATTTAAAGGCCAAAATGGCCGAGAAACATGTAAAAATATATTAGAGGCCTGTATTTAAAATATATAAATTCATGGTCATACTTTTATGAGTTATTGGGATAATATTCAATAAAATTTGATTATTTTATAAGTTATGTAAGGAAAAAAGAAAAAAGGAACTTCCCTTACTTTTAACATTTACAAAACTTTGGGATATGGAAAAACAACATATTTTCAGATATAAATATAATTTTAAAATATAAATGAGTCATTTTTAACATAATTATTTATCATTATTTTTTAGAGATGATTTAGTTACGTTCAATGCTTAACAAATGCTATCACATGGATTATTTGGTTAATTGTTAAACAAAATAAAAGATTATGAAACCATTAAAATTAAAGTAAAATTAATGAATTATAATGTTATATTTTTTAACTAAATGAAAATATCATTTTTCAAATATTTTAATTTAATATATTTGAATTCCAGAATTTTTTTTTATATTTTTAATATTAAAATTAAATAAATTATGTCAGAATTGAAATTATTGTTATTTTACAATAAATTATATTTTATTAAATGATTTAAATATAATAAAACTAACACCTTATTACAAGATATTTTTAATTGTAATTAAAAAAATATATTATCTTGGAGGACTAAATTATCTCTTATAATAAACATATAGACACCTAATAAGTAAAAACAATGTCAACACATTTCAAGTAAAAGTTTAGTTTTTTCACATTATATGCACTTGTTTTAAAATTATTTTTCAACAAAGATGATATTTTTAATTTTTAAATTATATAAAGTATTTATTTTTCCATGGGAATATATTTTATAAAAAATAACAGCTTAATTTAGTATTATTGGTCATATTTCATTGGCTGGAAAACTAGTTACCTAAATGAAAAACCAATATATAAAATATAAGTAAACCTAAAGGATACAGATAAAAATTATAAAAATAAACATATTTTGTGTAGTATGTAATTTTTGGAACATAAATTCACTCTAGTCCACTATTTTTCCATTTTGGAAGCACACGAGGTAAGGGGGATCTACCATTAGTGCTTACCATTTGGTATTTAAAGGAATCCCACTCCTCAATTTTAAAAACCCACCTATCTCTCCCACTTCCACACACATCTCAATCCCCTTGGCTCATAAATGTATGATAAAATAATATCCAAAAATTCCCCACCCTCCATCAAACATACTATTCGGTAGAAATCCCACCAAGGAATTCCTTTGGGAAAAATCAAAAGAAGTTACCCAAAAAAGATGTACCACAATTCCTCAATCTCCTTAATTTTATTTTCTTTGTCCACCACCTAAAATATTTTTATCGATTGATTATATAATTAAATAATTATAATTAATATACATAGATTTTTTTATTATAAGTCTTAAACCTACACTTATACACACTTCCATATAACGGGTAAGAAACTTACAATTCTTGTGTATGGTGAACTATAGCCTCACGAAACATTGTTGTTCATTTTTCCTTTACCTCTACTCATGTGTAGGAATTTTAACAAAAAAATATGTTTTTAAAATATATATATATTTATGATTTATTTATCCTTATTGAAATGTATATAACACATACCTTCATGTTTTTAATTTTTTTAAATACTATAATTTTGTTTAGGGAAGTGTGGACTACCCCCTCTTTAAAGCATTGTGATTCGTTCAAACTCAACATGTAAAATATTAAGGATGGGTTTAGTGAAATTATATAGAATATGTGATTTAATAATTATACTATAATTATATTATATATATATAGATATTTTTCATTTACTTTATTCCTATAAATATGATAATAAAATGGAAACAACTTTTATACGTACGTACAAACTACCATCTCTATGAACAATGTATTCCATTTTATATTTCTATATTAAATAGATTATTATAAAAAAATACATACTATATATATTTATATATATATATGAAATATATATATCTTAATTTACATTCTTTAAATAATTAAATCATGATCCTTTTAAGAGGATCAAGAACAATAAGTTATAACATATACGAAAAACAAAGAAGATATAACCCGAAACATAACATTAACATTGAATGGTTAAAAAATAGGAAATATAAAGTGATAATAAAATAATATATAGCATTAATTACAAGAATATGGTTCTTTATTAGATTTATAATTAAAATATTTTATTATACATGGGGTTTTAACATGTACAAATAATATCAATACTTAAGGCAAGGAGATTTCAATTCTCACTTTTATTTCTGTGATATTTAGGCCTTACTCACCACTTGTTTCATTTGTGTGGTGTATATACAGCACAAAAATATAATATATTATTATTATAATTAAATAAATGGGTCTTTACATATCCATTTTATTATCTCTATTTCATGGGGATTTATGGCTTAACATTTCCAAGTGGTAAGTGTTTGTTGAAAAAATCTCGTCGTCCATCTGGATTGTTTATGACTATGCTTTAATTGCTGAAATATTATGATCCATCTATCAAGAAAAATCATGAATTTCATTCTGATTTTTATATTAATGTTATCTTCATGTATTAGTACTATATTCCCACTTTTTGGTACTAAATATAGTTAGGAGAACGTTTTTAATAAAATTCATACTTATCTCTCTCTTTGTTCAGAAATCTATTTAATTTAAAAACCATGATTTCAAAATCTATTAAAATATATTTTTAAAATTATATATTAATCTCACATACATGTAAAAAAGAATTTTAAAAATGTGTTAGGGATTTAAATGCTTCCATTATAAGTTTTCAATAGGATACTTTCAAAGAAAATAATTTCTATGTTTTCATGTGTTTTTATATGTTGTCAAAGTATTTTATAGGAAAAGCATTTAAAAAATTTTCTCAAGCCAATTTTATAAGTTTTCAAAGAAAAAGGGTTTAAATTTGTTTTTAAATAATACTTTATATTTTTTGGATTTATTTTCATCGAAAATAATTTTCAAAAGGATTTCTCTTTTAAAATGTATTTTTAGATAATAAATGATATTTTCCTCAAGAATTGATTCTATAAGATATTTCCAAATTATTTTCCTTATAGGATGACATAATTTTTTATATTTTATTATATACTGGTAATATGATCCAATAATTATATTCATGTTATTTAATTAATGGTTCATATTCCGATGGAATGATACTTATGATACACATTTCTATTCCACAAGTTATCTGATTTTGATGCCCAATTCTTTAACAGGTTACTATGTGATGAAATTATTATGAAACCTATTTATTTTAAGTCTTGTATTATTTGTTTAAATTTATAATATACCCATTTCATTTCATGGGATATAATATGAGTTATTTGAAACCCATCTCTTTTTATAGGTGATGTTATGATGAATGTTTTCTTATCTTATGGATCATGTTTATTGGATTTAATTATGTTATTGGTGAGACCTATATCTAAATATAATTAATTGGGTAATAAAATAAATCTCATGAGATAATTATGGGGGAAAAGTCAACGATCTTGATCCAAAATGGGAAATAGGAGGGTCCTGATCCACAATGGGAAGAAGGGGAAACACAGTCCACTATAGGATGATGATAAAACTTGATCCACTATGATATGATAGGAAAACCTAATCCACTATAAGAATATTGGGAAAAAAAATACAATATAAGAATATGGGGAAACCTGATACTGTAATGCCCCAACCCAAGATTCCCAATATCAGTGTGTTATTTTAATACATTGGCATGATTACAAGGAATCATGTCCCGAAATACCGATCAGTTTAGCAGTCTTGGAAAATAGATTACATACACGAACATTACATTACACTTTCTAAACCACAACAAAAAAATCCTTTGAGAAATCCATTGTTCTCTTAGCTTAACCCTGCACCTCAAACAAAAAACACTTCTTGGGATACTAGGACAATAAAACATAAGAAAGGGGTGAGCTGAGATGCTCAGTAAGGGTAAATAATTTAGCGAAAGCTATAAACATTTAAGGAAATATATGTAATAAAAACAATAGCCTTTCAAACCTAAACTTGGACATAATATGGAAAAAATAAATAAAAAATTACTATATAAACATGTACATGGATATTCTATTAGTCAAATAATCACATGTAATAACTAATTTCATAACGATGGAATGTATAATGATGGACATTCTGAATCATTTTTTCAAGGCCTCAGCCAAGATGTATAAAAAATGATTTAGGCCTCGTCCAAAATCATATATCAAATTGGGAAATGCCGCGGCCAATTTCATGTCTAGTTGTATCATGATACCTACCGATGCATCGAGGATCTCGAGTGGGCTCCACCCGTCACTTACTAAGTCCAATGTATTCTTCATATGAAATGGTTTAAACATAACATAAACATTCGTATTAAAACTAGAATATGAAATGTTAATACTTTATCCATAAACCAAGAATGGTATAAAAATAACACATCCACATTTAGTCATATCAAAAAACCTTTAATACAATATGGATGTTTTGTATCAACATCAAATAAGTTGAAAATCTATCAAAGGTTGTTGATTTAGATGAAAATGACTGGTAAAACTCTTTGATAGAAATATCTATTTTTCAAAAAAACATTTGAAAGTTACACAATTTATAAAGGAAGACATTTAAATAAATTTTTGAATCAAAGTGTCCCATACGACTTTGAAACATTTGAAAGGAATTAATTTTTTAAAAACATTCATGTCCATATAAATAAATCCTTAAAAAGCATTTTGAAAATATGGACATTAGTGAGAATGATTTAAAAGAATAAATATTTAAAACATTTAAAATGAAGTTTTAGTAAAAATTCCCTTAAAAAATCAATTTGAAATATATTTTATTAAACATGGACATGGATAATAAATATGTCTCATGATACACTTAAGTAAAAACAACATAGGATAATAAAGAGATTGTGAAATTAACCCTTACCTTGCACTTTCCTTTTGTTGAGGGTATGTTTAACATCATGTATAATGACCACAGTATGTTATTAAATTACAAGAGAACCATATTCATATATCTTATATCATAGATGATTCATTTATGACATTATACAACCCATTTAATAATTACTTTCATGTTTAATTAACATTTTGGGTAATAATCACTTTCTTTATCGTATGTGCTTTAACTTGTTTTCTTGATCGTATCATTTAGATCAGGATTTAAATGATTCCAGAATATAAAATTTGACTTATATATCATATATAATTAGAATATAAATATTTTAAATAGTTGTATATATGAAATGGAAGGCACCGTTTATGGAGATGGTAGACCGTACGTACGCATAAACGATGTTTCTGTTTTCCTTTCATATTGAACGATTGTAAGTGAATATGATATATGAAAGTACATACATACATACATAGATATATATACATAAATATATATATATATATATATCTCTCTCCATTAGAATCAGTATGTCATATATTACATACTTATTAATAATATATATTTTTATAATCATCTTTGAATGGTGAACATGGAAATGAATCTCATCGCGTCGTGGAGACAGTAATCTCTACGTACCCACGAGTGATAATATCATTATTTTGATTTTAAACCATATGTAAATAGATGTTATATAATATATTCAGAATAATTAACATGTTATATTTATTATTTATATCAATCACACATCATTATTATACCCATCCAAATAATAATGTATTGAATAACAAATACACCACGACGTGGAGACGGTAAGCCGTACGTACGCACGTATGGTGACATGTCATTCATAGGATATATAGAATAATGAATATTGTTGTACCATATTTATAATTAAATCAAATTATATAGAATATAATGGATTTATTATTTTATAATGGAAACAACAAAGAAATAGGAAGTGGAAGAAGAAAAGAACATGAAAGAGGTGATAAAATATTTATCTCTTCTTCAGGTTATTCCTTTTGATTTGATCAAAAGGGATCCTTATTTGGGCTTTATGACTAAAGGATGGACACTAGGATTAGGGGAGGATAGTTGGGAGGATATTTGGGCAGAGGGTGACTGAGCGAAATGGCTTTGTAGGTGTGAATTTGAGAGAAGGGGAAGTGCCCTTTTATATGAGGGGGGATGGGCACCTTAGGAAAAGACAGAAATATTATTTATAATAAAATCATTTTCGGTTTATAATGGCTCCAAAATGAATTATTTAAAGTCCAATATGGGGATGGGTCAAAAACCACTCAACCAATAGGTTTTATACATGTTTGGGTCACTATATTAACTTTAACATTTAGATTTAACTCTTAGTTAAATAGTTTGACATTTACCATGTCTGTTTGTATTTTTATATTATATGGTTAATAAACATAATATAAACTTTCAAGACAACCCCAAGTGGTTCATTAAGGATACAAATATCATTATATAATCCTTTTGTCTGATCCTGAGATTTTTAGTAATTGAATATCAGTTAATAATATAATATTTGTTTTAAAAACTCTTTTATGTCAATTTTGACACTATTTGGTAATTTGTTTTTGCTAAATTCATAATAGAATTATTACATCGAAAAAAATTCATCAAACCAACCCTATCATGTAATTATAACCTATAAGATTAGTTTAATTAATTAGAAGTCTCAAATTACACTTATTTTTATATTTATAATACCAATTATTTTAATCTTTCATTAATACAGTAATTACTGCATCATCATTGTGTCATAAATAAATTTAGTTATTTAATGTCAATTTTTTTATAAATAAAATTAAATTATTTAAAAAATATTTTTATATTTATAATGAATTTTTATAGTCTAATTTAACTTATTCATAACCCTATATTAAAAATTTTATAGTTATTAAACTTCGAAATTATCACTTTTAACTCTTCATTAAATTTAATAATAATAAATCTCCTAATCTAATCCAGGTGGACCTAAAGTTTTATATTTTATTCCTAAGGTAGTTTTTTGTCGAAATATTTTTTATCCAATAGAATTTGGACATGTTTTAGGGTAATAATAATATCATTTTTACCTTTAATTACCCAATTTTTTTTTAACCGTGGTAAATAAAAGTAAAAAGTTACAATTAACCACCAATTATTTTCATCTTATTGAACCAAATTATACTTACTGATATCAATCATGTCTCTCGGATTTTTTAAATTTAACTCATAGATGTCGTAAAATTATGTTTTATGAAAATTTGCATATTCTCCTAGGAGGTGGGTAAAAGACGGTAAAAAGATTTGATAAAATGTTTATATATTTAAAATTATTATAAACTGAATCCAATGAAATTAATTGAATTTATATATGTATTATTTATATATTTTGACCTAAAATAAATATAAATAAAATAAATAATTATTTAGATAAAAATTCAGTTTTAAATAATGACACAGTGTTTTTCACTATTCATAAAAAATTGAATGTTTTCAGATAAATACCAAAGTTTTACCCTAAGAGAATTTTGATATTCTGAATTAAAAAATGAAGTCCATTTTACCAAATTCGAAAAATAGAAGCTGCATTTATTAATTTAAAATTAATTCCCGTTGTCAAAACCAAAAAAATAATATTTTCAGAAATAATAACTATCAAAAGATTGACACTATATCGCAAATTTCAATTTAAAATTACTTACAATGACTAGAATTAGATTAAATGGTAAAAATATAATCTATTTATACTTCCAAAAAATTAAAATGTATAATTTATCACTATAAATTATTTTGATTAAAAGAGTTTTTCAGTTAAAATATAGAATTTTTCACTATTCACCCAAATATGAAAGTTATTAGAAAAACATCAAATTTTTTTGGAAACTAAAATCTTATGTCCCAATTCTAAAGAAGAAGTTTATTTTGTATTATTGAATATATAAAAGATTCAAATATTATATTTAAAGAGGTCTCTCCATTAAAAGGATGTAAAATTGCATTTTTTTGAAAAATACTTATATTATATGAAAAATTGATTTTGTTCTTACATTATGTCTAAGAAACTGAAAATATGGATTCTAAAATTATAAGGATTATATAATGTTCAAAATTCAGTTAGTACAATTTATAACGGATTTTGAACGGCTAGTTTGGTATGTAATGGTGCGCTAGAACTCTGTGTTGCGTGTAGTGCAAGTTATTAAATTACTTTGAAGAAATAACATACTATGAAATCTTGGGGTGTTACCTTCTTACCTCCTTCAATAGATTGAGTCCTCACAATTTGAAATCTTTATTTGGAAATATAAGGTTGAAAATCGAAAATACCTTGGTTGGAAAACCCACATCTGAAATTGGGTTAATAATATTTATTCTTAACAAGAGGAAAAGGGAAATGAAACGGTCGCCACCAAATTAAGATCTTGATTAGGAGAACATTGGAGGAAATTAGAGACACATAATTGGATGAAAAACGTAAATATTTATAGGGATTGATTGAGGTAATCAATCATAAACATGTGTAAAATTAATGGCCTCAAATCCATCAATCTATGATGATTTAAAATACCATTGGTTCAACAAATCATATGGTATTAGGATAACAAATATTTGGTTTTATGATCCATTCAATAACGTTTCAGAATTAATTTCTTTATAGAATAAGGGAATAAAAAAAATATACTTGACAATTAGAGTTCTTTCCTTTAACTAATTTCTAACACAAACTCATATTTCACTCTAAAAGATAACAGAACTAAAAAATATATTCAATTTATCTGATTAGTATAGGGTTCAAAAAAATGAATTTATAATTCATCTACCAGAACATTAAAAAAAATTAATTATTCAATCTAGGAAATCACGTGGGCTTGTGGTAGGTGATGCACCCTTGTGGCTCTATGGTTGCAGGTTCAAGTCTCGCGGCCTTTCCAGACACGACAGGTTTCCACCAGACCTCTGGGTTGTCCTTTTTAGGGCAATCCAAAAATAATCTCAAACTAGACTTATCCAAAATACTTCTATCCAAACTCACCATCTGAAATTTATAAGGAATGTAAACATAATAAAGATCATTTTTCAATGTAATAACATGTGTACACCTTTATCATGTATTCTATTATGACACTACAACATCCTGAATTACCATAAAACCTTATTGATTACGTTCATTCTCCCTTATTCCTTATAGAATACTAGATATTCCTTTTATATCCAAAAATTTTGTAAACTCCAACAATGATGGAATATAAAAATCATTAATCAATTTAAATGTAGTCAAGAATATCCAATATAATTTATCCAAATCAACCATCTCTTATTCCAAAATCAATACCTCATTATCAGGACCATATTAAGGATTACATTTCCTTCAACCATGTATTTTCCTGAAAGTGTAGCTTACTATTAAGTAACTTTTCTTAAGACCATATAATATCAAATTCTCAATATAATAGTACTGCATTACAATAATTTTTTATCTCCATAATTCATATAACCAGTATACTATTGATAAAACACTCAAATTAAATAATTCTATAATAATAACATAAGAACAATAGTCATTCCTCTTTATCTAAGGAAGTATGGTATCTTGATTATTATCCAATATCATCACTTGTGCTATACTCTGATGACTGGGATATTGATTCGTGCAGTGTCCCAACGCCTTGTAGATGAAGTATTTTACATTTGAAACCTTTTTCTTACCCTTGAAATCACGTACTTGGTGTCCATTTTCTCGACACATATGAAAAAAATCTCATTCCATTCAAGCATTTACCAAGATTATTTTTTCCACAGTTATCACATATGGGTAATTCCTTATTTTCCCTCTTCCCTTTATCCATATTTCTCTATTCCATCCTTTTATTCTCTTGCTTCCCTTCAAAACCATAGGACTCGGAAAATTCATTAATTATCTTATTATCACATGATACTATTTTTTCATATGTTGAGAATACATGGCAAAATATTTCTCTTTTAAATGTTTGCTTAATACCATGAAATATGTGATCCTTCTTACTCTTCGGATCATACATATTATTGGAGTTCACATTCCTTCCACAGGGAACCATTTCTTTACAATGTCATACACTTGGTCAGTTTTTGAATTACAATGAATAATTCCAAACATGTAAAATACCTAACGTAAATTGAACAGTTTTTGGATACAATCCATAATCATAAAAATATTTATTTTGAGGTGGTATATACTCATAAATTCTTCATAATGAATTGTAAGGAAAATGAGAATTATCCTAAGAATATCCCTTGGGAGTGTCGTAACCCAGAGTGCACCAAGGCCCGTTTTCGTGCACCTGTTCCCATTCGAATCTAGCTCAAAGTTGTGTTTTCAAGTTTTACCCCTCTGTGCATCTATTCTAGATCCGACTCTACCTACTCATATCCTAATAGGGATGTATTTTCTTGGAAAACTCACTAAATCTCTACAGAACCAAAATTATAGGATGTTCTTCTAAACTAATCCTCAAAGTCTACCTTAGGGCTATGTGCTCTAATCAGAGTTTATCTAAATATAGTTTCCAAGGTTTTTACTAAATATCCTCTAATACCAATAGTAAATCCTTGACCCTATATTCCCAAAGTCAGTGCATTATTTTAATACATTGGCATGATTACAATGAATCAGGTCCCGAAGGACCGATCAGTTTAGCAGTCTTGGAAAATAGATTACATACCTGAATGTTACATTACACTTTCTAACATACAAAAAAAATAATCCTTTGAGAACTCCATTGTTACCTTATCCTAACCCTCCATCTCAAACATATAACACTTCTTGGGATCCTGGGTAAATAAAACATAAGAAAGAGGTGTGCTCAGATGCTCCGTAAGTGTAAATTATTTAGCGGAAGCTATAAACATTTAATTAGTGGTGTGTAATAAAAAAATATCCTTTTAATCATAATCATGAACAGTATATGGAAAAAATAAATCAAACCTTGCCATATAAACATTCACATGGATATTCTACTATTCGAATAATCACATGTAATAACTAATTTCATAATGGGGGAATGCATAATGTCGGACATTCCGAAACATTTTTTCAAGGCCTCAGCCAAGATGTCTAAAAAATGATTTAGGACTTGGCCAAAACCTTATATCAAAATGGGAAAGGCCTCATCCAATTACATATCTAGTTGTCTCATGAGACCTACCGATGCATAGAGGATCTATAGTGGGCTCCACCCGTCAGTTACTAAGTCCAATGCATTCCTCATATGAAAAGGTTTAAACATAACACAAACACTCTTATTAAAAATAGCATATGAAATGTCAATAAATTATCCATATTCCATGAATGGTATAAAAATAAAACATCCACATTCAAAAATATCACAAAAACTTCAATATAATATGTTAGTTTTTTATTAACTTCCAATAAGTTTCAAATCAATCAAAGGATGTTGATATAGATGAAAATGATTTGTAAAACTCTCTTAGAGAAATATACCTTTGTCAAAAAAACATTTAAAAGTCACACAATTTATAAAGGAAGAAATTTAAAGACATTTTTGAATCAAAGTGTCCCATACCACTTTGAATCTTTCTAAAAGAATTAACATTTAAAAAAAATTCATGTCCATATAAATAAATCCTTAAAAACCATTTCGAAAACATGGACAACAATGAGAATGATTTAAGAGAATAAATATTTCAAACATTTAAAATGATTTTTTAGAAAAAATTACCTAAAAAATAATCCCTTTTAAAACTATTTTATAAAACATGGACATGGATAATAAATATTTCCCGGTAGATACTTATGTAAAAACAACCTCAGATAATTAAGAGATTGTGAAATTATCCCTTACCTTGTACTTTCCTTTGGTCAATGGTACATTTATCCTCTTGTATAATGACCATAGTATGTTATTAAATTATACCAGAACATAATTAAAATTTATTCAATAAAAAATGATTCATTTATGACTTTATACTATCCATTTAATAATTATTTCTATGTTAAATTGTAATTTTGGGTAATAATCGCTTTCTTTATCGGATGTGTTTTAACTTGTTATTCCAGATCGTATCATTTATATCATGATTTAAATGATTCCATAATATAAAACTTGGTTTATATATCATATATATTTACAATATAAATATTTATAATATATGTATATGTGAAATGGAAGGCACCATTTACAGAGACAGTAGGGCATACATACCCATAAATGTTGTTTCTGTTTTCATATCATATTGAACAGAAGTAAGTGAATAAGATATATGTAAGTACATAAAAACATACAAACATATATATATATATATCTAGTATCATCATTATGTAATATATTACATACTTATTAATAATATATATTTTTATAATCATTGTTGAATGGTGAACATGGAAATGAATCTCATCGCGTCGTGGAGGCGGTAATCCGTACGTACGCATGAGCGATAATATCATTAATTTGATTTAAAATTGTATGTAAATAGATGTTATATCATATATACATAATCATTAACATGTTATATTAATTATCTACCTCAATTATACATCATTATTATACCCATCCAAATAATAATGTATTGAATAACAACTACACCATGATGTGAAGACGGTAAGCTGTACGTACGCACGTATAGTGACATGTCAATAATAGGATGGATAAAATAATGAATACGATCATAAAATATTTATAATAACATCACAGTATATAGAATATACTTGATTTATTATTTTATAATGGAAACAATGAAGAAAGAGGATGTGGAAGAAGAAAAGAACATGAAAGAGGTGATGAAATATTTACCTCTTTTTCGGGTTCTTCCTTTTGATTAGATCAAAATGGCTCCGTAGGTTGGATTTATGACTAAAGTAAGGCCACTAGAATGAATGGAGGATAGTTGGGAGGATATTTGGGCAGGTTTTGGTAGTGGAAAATGGCTATTGGGGTGTGAATATGAGAGAAGGGGAAGTGCCCTTTTATAAGAGGGGGGAGGGGCAGCTTAGGAAAAGCTAGAAATATTATTTTTATAATAAAATAATTTTCTGTTTTAATGGCTCTAAAATGAATTATTTAACGTATTTGGTGGGGATGGGTCGACAAAAACTCAACCAATAGGTTTTAGACAGCTTTGGGTCACTATATTAACTTTATCTTTTAGATATAACTCTTAGTTAAATAGTTCAACCTTTACCATGTCTCTTTGTAATTTTATATTATATGGTTAATAAACCTACTATAAACTTCCCATAGAATCTCAAGTGGTTAATTAATGATACACCTAAAATTATATTAGTCTTTTAACCGAACCATATATTTTTATGAATAAAATATCAATTAATAATATAATATTTGTTTTAAAAATACTTTTATGTCAATTTTGACAGTATTTGGTATTTTGTTTTTTATAAATTCATAATAGAATTATTACTTCAACAAAATGCATCTAATCAAACCTAACATGTCATATTAATCTATAAAATTAGTGTAATTTATAAAAGTCCCAAATTACACTTATTTTGATATGTATAATATCAATTATTTTACTCATTCATTAATATGATAATTACTGCATCATCATTGTGTCAGAAATAAATTTAATTTTATAGTGTCTAAAAATTATAAATAAAATACAATTATGTAGAATTTTTTTTATCTTTCTAATGAATATTTATAGTCTAATTTAACTTATGTATATCCCTATATTACACATGTTTTAGTTATTAAACTTTTAATTTAAGACTTTTAACTCTTCTTTAAATTAAATAATAATAAATGTAATAATATAATCCAAGTGGTCTTAAAGGATCATATTTTATTCCTAAGGTTATTTTGGGTAGAATTATACTTATCCAATATAATTATGACATGTTTTAGGGTAATAATAATATCATTTTACCCTTAATTACGATATTTACATTTAATCGTGGCAAATAAAAGTAAAAAGTTATTATTCACCAAAAATAATTTTCAATTGATTGAACCACATTTTACTAATTAATATCAACCATGTCTCTCATATTTTTTAAATTAAACTAATAAAATTTTTAAAATTAAGTTTTATGTAAATTTGAAAATGCTCCTAGGAGGTGGGTAAAAGACGGTAAAAAGTTTGATAAAATTTTTATATATCTAAAATTATTATAAATTGACTATACTAAATTTAATTGAATTTATATAGGTATTATGTATCTATTTTAGCCTAAAATAAATTTATATAAAATAAAAAATTATTTAGATAAAAAGTTGGTTTTAAATAATAACACAGCGTTTTTTACTATTCATCAAAAATTGAATGCTTTTAGAAAAATACCAAAATTTTACCCTATGGTAATTTTGATATTTTGAATTCAAAAATGAATTAAATTTTACTAAATTAAAAAAATATAAGCTGCAATTATTATTTTAAAATTAATTCATATTGCCAAAACTAAAAGAAGCGTATTTTTAAGAAATAAAAACTATCAAAAGATTGACACTTGTTTATATACAATTTCAAATTGAAATTACTTACAAGGACCAAAATTGGATTAAATGAAAAAAAATATATTTATACTTACAAACCATTAAAATTTATAATTTAACACTATAAATTATTTGTATTAAAATGGTTTTTTTCAGTTAAAATATAGTATTTTTCACTATTCACCATAATATTAAAGTTATCAGAAAAACACCAAAAATTTATTAAAAATATATTCTTATGTGACTATTATAAAGAAGATGTTTATATTGTAAAATTGAATATATAAAAGTTTCAAATATTATATCTAAAAAGGGGTTTCCATTAAAAGGCTTTAAAATTGCATTTTTTTTGAAAAATCCTTCTTTTATCTGAAAAAATGAATTTGTTCTTACATTATGTCTAAGAAACTCACAATAAGGATTCAAAAATTATAAGGATAATTTAAAGTTCAAAATTTAGTTAATAATATTCATTACCGCTTTTGAATGGCTAGTTTGGTAAGTGATGGTGCGCTAGAACTC
Organism: Viscum album; assembly: GCA_963277665.1. NCBI lineage: Eukaryota > Viridiplantae > Streptophyta > Magnoliopsida > Santalales > Viscaceae > Viscum > Viscum album. The sequence continues at coordinate 1,677,002,140 of OY728160.1, forward strand.
AGTGTTGTGTGTAGTGAAAGTTATTGAATTACATTGAATAAATAAAGTACTATGAAATCATGGTGTGTTACAAATACCCTATGGGTAGATAGAGAAACCCGATATACTATGGGTAGAAAGAGTAAATAGATCCATTACATGGAAAAGTCTACAACGAAGGATGGTGGTGTATCTATCCCAATTGGAGTAGAACCCATGAAATCCGCTAATATGATCTATATATGTGCCTTGGAATATAGATAATGATGCTATATGTTTATGTGTATGCCACAATTCCATGTGTTACTCATATTCTATGATTTCATGGATTCTGATCTTTATTCCTTTATGACTCATTTCGTATGAATGGATAATATTTATTCCATGATTCATTTTTATGGTCTTTGATATGCATGGAATGATGTTATATTTTTATAATCAAATTTTCATACCTTTTTTGTCATTTTTATGCTTACATATCTACCCTCTTTACCCATATCGATCATTTGATCTCACCACTTGTTATATTTCCATTCCCAGGTTATGAATTTATAATTTTTGTATGTTGTGTCTAAAAGGGGTTATAATATTAGAGATCATAGTGGGTGATAATTTATCTCACTCCTGCACCAGTGTTTAGGTTTCGATGTTTCCAAATGATCTAAACTAATAGGGTCTTCAAGCATCTATTTGTGAAATGTATTAAGTATTATGAAAAAATGATGTAATGTTTGTATAAGTTATGATTTGGTCATTATAGTTGGTATTATAGAGATGGTTTAGTCAAAACCTGAAATATAGGATAAGAAATGTTTAGTGACATCCCTTGAGATGTTTCTAATAACATTTATAGGTATTCATCTAAGGGTAAGCCTAAGGATAAGGAAAATCATAGGAAAATATACTAGAATTTTGGAAAAGGATATTGTTTGTAGTTTTCTAAAAATATATCATATTCTGTATACTACAAGTGGATGTTGCATTGGTATAAATGTACCTAGGGGTTACGACACTGAAAATGTGCATCAGTCCTGACTCAAGTGTATCCCGGTACACGAAAACGAGCCTTACTATATACTTGGTTTGACACATCAAAGTGATATGCTTTGGGAACTCACAAACTCTTTATGAACCATCATAAAGGATTTAAATATAATATTACGATGAATAACCAAGGATAAAACGAATTTTTCATAGATTTAGAAATTAGGTGTCTTGATTTAGACATTTTATAAGTTATTTTTTCCCATTATTATGAGGTTTTATGCTATGATAAATTTTTCTCACAATATGATTTCTTATTTTAGTAAATAGTGGGAATTATAAGGAATGTGGTTAAAATTGATTTTTCTATACATGGAAGGTAAGGGAATTATAAAAATAAATATTTTAAGTGGAAATCCCATGAAGTGAATCTAAAAGGTGGTACGAGTATTGGTTATACATTTAAATATAAAGAGAGAAAAAAAGACATAGGAAATATTTGTGATGTACTTTCATTGTTGTTTACATTAAACATAAGAAGCATTATTAGATTAAGGTTTTGGAACATTAATAAATGATTCATATTTTATATTCTAAGAAATAGGTATTAAGGATGCTGTTTATGAATAATGATTAATGGTGTAAGACTAATCTTGGATGAATGAAGTATTTATATTTTGGAATTTAAAGATTATATTATAGGAATCATGAAATATATAAGTGTTTTAAGTTTACGTTTTTCATTAAGGATTAAAAAGTATATGTCTAATAGTGATCAATACATAGAAGTTTTATTTAATGGAAAGGTAATATTTTGATTGTGGGAAGGTAACCATTATTGTGTTCCAGATACCAATAAAATTGTGTTTATCTTGAATAAAGAGATGATTGATTTGGATAAAGTAAATTAGATAGTATTGATGACCTTTGAAATGATTAATGATTTATTAGAAAGTGGTTTATGATGGATGATGTTTACAAATACTAGAATTTTTGGAATATATCCAATTATATTGGTAATAAGGAATCATTAATGTCTTCCAAAAGGATTTATGGTAATTCCAGTTATTACCTTGTTTCAAAATAATATAATATGTGGGTGTTCTCATGTTTGGAATGTGAAAACCAAGAGATAATGTTTGATATATGGGGGATACATGGTAAAATTATTTCTTGACCTTATTTCTAAATTTTCTTATATTCTTATTTTGGAAGGGTTATAAGGATTTATGGAATGTTTAACTTAATCTTAAGATGATGTTTGTGATTTGAAAGTATTATCTCACCACATATGGATTTATGAACATGGGATAACTTGACCTAATTTTTTTTTGATAAAAAAAATATTAAAATAACTATCATTCTATTTATAGATCTCATCATCTGTTAGTTATTAGGGAATGATAGATTCACCTTCAATCTCTTGAGTAAGATATGAAGTGGGAACTGATCATGGCATAACCACAAGGTGAGATTGTGCATATGGAATGAAATTAAATAAAGTAAGTAAATCTTTCAGTCAATGTTTTATACTTTAGGAAAAAGAAAATTGAAAAAAATTGTTATCCTTGTAACTTTTTTTCTGAGGAATCAAATGTCCTCTTAGATCATTATATATTTTTGGCTTTTTGATCATTAACATTATCATGACCATGTTCTCTATAACTCTCCATCAGAACTTGATAGTTATATTTCTCTTCCATGCCCATGTTTTCACTTCCCACCTATGTTCTCATATATGGGAAACTAGTTATATGTTACTTTTGGAAAATGTTATGTTTCCAACATTATCCATTTGAATGAAGCTTTAGTATCAATTTTTATAATGTGGGTTTATATTAAAGTAACTTACATGTATTAAAATTTTGAAAACAAAGATAAATTTTGAAGGACAAATTCATTTTAAGGGGGATATAATATAACACACCAATATTTTGTGAAATATATTTTTTGAATTAATTTAATCATTTTGATATTTTTCATTTCCCACAATATTGAAAATTGTATTTTTATATTAAATCATGATGTTTGGATTTAATTATATGAAAAAAATTAATCATACATTACAAAAAATTTAATGATTATCTTTCTCTACATGTAATACTAATGTTATCGTATGTTACACACAAGTCTAAATTTCCTCATTGGATTTCATAACACGCAAGAGTGAGTTTTACAAAACAATAATATATTATTAAAAATAATATTATTTAAAATAACAAGATATAACTTAGCCATTAATATTATGGTTATCAACATGACTAAATAAAAAATGAAAAATACAAGGTTGAATTCATTGGACACAAATTAATTATAAATGAATATAAGAACCAATTTCATTTAATGAGAATGTTTTTATAAATACTACTTTTATGCTCAAAATGGAAATACCCTAATAAATTTAATTAACAAATATTGGTAAATTATATTAATGAAATATATAATTTATATAATCAATCATATATTTTTTACATTAATCTAATATATTTTATAAGAATATGTGTAACATCCCAGGTAAATAAAGAATGTTAAAATTTCATATTTATTATTATTTGTGAATTAAATATTAATATTACTTTAATGGAGATTCTTTGTTCGATGGTGTACCCAATACGCAACAACGAGTTTTTTTGAAATCTTACGTTGCACACTAAAAATATAATAATATTATTTTAAATGGTAGTTAACGCCTAGCCATTGTAATTGCGAGAATGAATAGAAATAACTACAAAATTATTATATATTTTTGTTAAATATTTTTATATTTATCCAATAAATGTCAATTGCATAAAATGCTAATGAATCCAATTTTATGCATAAATATTCTAATATTCACTAAAAGGTCGATTAACCACCTTTTGATGGAGAACCCTTTTTAAATCCACTTTTTGACAATTTTATATGTTATATTTTACAAAATAAAATCATTTTTTAGAATCGAAACATCAAAATTTACTTTTTGTAAATTTTTGTTATTTTTCCGATAAAGTTAATCTTTTATGAATAGTGAAAAATGCCGTATTTTAATTCAAAACCTCCTTCTAATGTAATTTATTTATATGGATAGATTATATTTTTTACTTAGTTTTAAAGTTTAATTAGAATAGTTTTTTACAATTTAATTCAATGGTGGTCATTGAAATTATTTCACTTTGAAATTGGACATAAACAACTGTCAATCTTTTGATAGATATTGTTTCTTAAAAATACTTTATTTGTTTTGACAGCGGGAATTAATTATAAAATTAATTAATGATAATTATATATTTTTAATTTGGTAAAATAGAAATCATTTTTTAATTTTTAATATAAAATTTATTTTTGATAAATTTTTGGTATTTTTTTGACAAATGTTCATTTTTAATGAATAGGGAAAAATACTGCATTTTACTTCAAAGATGCGTTTTCATCTTATTTAATTATATAGATATATTGTAATTTTAATTGGGTTTTAAGTGTAATTGAATTATGTTTTTATCACTTTATGAAGTGTTGTTCATTGGAAGTAATTTCACTTTTTACTTGAATGTAAAAACAAGTCAATCTTTTGATAAATTTTACTTCTTAAAAAACCCCGTCATTGGTTTTGACAACAGGGATTATTTTTAAATTAATTACTAAAATATATGTGTTTGTAATTTGTTAAAATGGATTGCATATTTGGAATCAGAAGGTCAAAATTATGTAATTAAGACTCTTGTTTTTGGACATTATGAATAGTAACGCCGACAATTATCTTTAATTATCATGATTAAATAGTAATCAGGTAGTTAAGGGTAATAAATTAATATAATAATAATATGAAACGACCCCAAAATGTATCCAAATAAATTTGGTTGTGTCATGGATTTCCATGGGATTCCTTGTTCCAACTTAGGGACCCGATGTAATCACTTTTCTGTGATAGTGACATTTTATCATATTATTTTTAAAGAAAGGAAAATATAACCAAACATTATAACACCTATATAAAACAAATTTAATTTTGTTTACATAAATGTTCTCTTAGACTATAAATTTTAATTGGAAAGCTACAAATATTTCCTACATTATGGTATTTTTTTATAATTTTAAACATTAAAAAAATAAATTTATTTATGACGCCATGATGATCTAGTGATTACCTCAGTAATGAATGATTTAAATAAAACAAAAATATAAGGTAAAATATAAGAAATAAAAATATATGAAACCTATTGTATGGGTTGATTTCTAACCCTTATAACCTTATCCTAAAAATATATCATTGTGGGACGTTTAAAATACTAAAATCATTTTATAATAAAGTAACATTTCAAGACTTTCCAAAAGTGACCCTCCTCTCTCTTATAAAAGCCCCCCACCTCTACCCCCTTACCCACACCTCTCAAGCCCTTGGCTCATCCATCCTCTACTCATATTATCTTTCCAAATACCTATATCACTCCTAGAAGCCTTACTTTGGGTAGATGTCTTTCCAATGAAGCCTTTGGCTCAAATCAAAAAGAGTTACCCGATTTGGAGTTACTGTATTCCCTCGAGTTTCTTTATTTTATTTTCATTATTCACTCACCAATATATTCTTATTATTTGATCCCATAATAACACCAGTATACTAAATATACTAGTATTTTATTATGATAATGAATCTACCTACACTTACACAAACCTCAATCTAATGGTTAAAGAACATGCTGTTTCTGTGGGTGGTGAATTACTGCCTCACGAAACGATGATTGTTCAATCATCTTGTAACACCTCTCATGGTGGCCATTATGATAACAGTATATTTATATATGAAAAATATTATATTTATGTCCTCTATATGAATCTGTATTTATATTTAAAATATACTTTTATGCTTTTCATGTTGTGAAAATGCGATAATTTCATATGAGGAAGTATGGACAACCGCCCCCTCAAGTGATGTGACTCATTCATGCCAAACATGGAATTTATAAATAATGTAATTAATGAACTTATGTTACCTATATAAAATATATATTATATTTTAATTTTAATATATCTATTTATAATTAAGTCTTAAAGTCCATTAAAATGAAAAAAATGAAAGTAGCGTTCATGCGTACGTACGTCCTATCGTCTCCATGAACGGTACATTTCATTTCCTATCTCAAAATATTATGGATTATTATTAAATACATATATATTGGATATATATTATATTTAAATCTTGACAACCATTCCAAATATGATGTAATTATAACTACACGGAAAATTCTCTTCAAAAAAGTATATTTTTGACTCATGTACGGAACATCGACAAAATGTATGATATGAACTCACATAATTAACATATTATTTTAACATTATAATATGTGATATTAATTGAATAATAAACTATAAAATAATTCCTTAAGAAATTATAAATTGACCAAAGTTTATTATTCAGGAATATGAAGAAACGAACAAGACAAGTCTGACTTGATATAAGGGGATTTCTTATCTCACTTTTAATTCTGTGAGATTTCCATTGTTCACCAATTATTTGTTGCATGTGGTGTATTGTGTATTTCCATTTCATATATATTAACATGATTATATTTATATTCAGGGTATTATGTGATTCATTTGGTGTTTATTATCTTTTGGTCATACGACTCGATTGATTACAACGAGGAAAAGGGTTTTTATCTCACTTTTTATTCCCGTGAGATTCATGTTACATTTTCCACTATTTCCTTTTCTGTGGTGTATGTACTACACATGATTGTATTATTTGTGTAATATAAATTAATTTATGTGTATTTACATCTTCATTGTATGAACCTTATTTCATGCGGTGTACGTTTCGAAAGTTACCCAAATCAGTAAGGGAACCTTTCACCCTCCTCTTTTTTTATAAGAATTATTTTTGTTAGGTCTTTTAATTTACATATTCTTATGTTGGGATATGTTCTTATATATCCTTACTGATGTAAATTTTATGTCCAAGTGATGAGATACCCTTTTTATCTCTCATCAACTCATTTTCTGAAATTTAAAGTGATGCCATTAGGTTGTTTAATTTCTGTAAGGGAACCTCTTTACCCAATTTCAATTCTTTGTGTTAAACTTCTACTTCATGATTATTTCGTGCTATGAATATGTTTGAAGGACATATGTTTGTTTTACACTTAATATCCATTTATATTGGATGAATTATATTTTTCACACATAATTATGTCATTAATTTATCCTTAATCAAAGGACACTATCTTTATAAGGGACTTCATCTCAATCTCCTTTTCTTGAGGCTTCCTTTGATTTATACACGAATTTCTTTTATACGGTGTATAAAACCCTTTTGAATTTTCATTTCATTCAATGGTAATATTTTCTCTACGAAGATTTTTACTAAATGACCAAAAGGAAAGTTTATTTTTTTTACGTAAGAGGTGACAACAACCTTTTCCACCACCACGAGTATTATTTGATCTTTAGATTCCTTAAAAAGCCGCAGTGTTTTTAAAAGGAAAATAAATACCATATACTTTTTTTATGTATTTTGGTATTGAAAATGGTTTTTAGAATGGATTTATTATTTCAATATCTTAAAAAGTTAGATTGTTATTACAATATGGGAATTTTAATCTTTCCTTTATGCTTAAGTTATGTGTCATGATTATGTTATGGTTCTGAGAATTGTTACATATACGGGTGGTTCCATGAAAAACCTAGGGCGGGTGTGCCAAAGATAGCTCTCCAATGCATTGGGTAACATGAAGGATGTAAACATTAATGTTTCTCCTAAGAGATTTAGGGAATATACTGTGACGAGTATTCCAAATGTGACTCCCTATGTAGCTGTGATAGCTACAATGTAAGTATGTTACGTATGCCTCAAGTTACCTTTATGACTTATGATTTCTATGTATTTTTCACAAATCTTATGATTTCACGAGGTATGATAAAAAATAGATGTTATATATATATTGATGACTTAATGATTTCTTTCCTTGTTTTATAACCCTTACTATGCTTTTTTTGCTCATCCCATTTTTTTTTGAAATGTTTTCCAAAGGACTTTAAGATGAATAAGGTCAAGGTTGGGATCATGGAAAGACATTATATCTAAAACATGGAAAAAGAAATGTTTCTTTTTAAGAGTTTTCATTTTATGAAAAAATGGAAATTGAGTAGAGGTGTTTACTTTGTAATCTTTTGAGATATAATAGTTATGTCCAAATTCTCTAAAACTCTAAACCTGAAAATATCCTCAATGTGAATTATTCATTTAATTCAAGATTATCGGATGTTTTAAGGCCGAGTCCTTAAAATAAGATAGGAACAAACCCAATATTACACATAAAACCTATATTTTTATTAAAGTAGTTTTACCAACTTTTGTTGGAGAAAAAATTTAAAATATAAATTTTGGAACTTTTAAAAATTTTATATGAAAAAATTATATTTATTTATTAAATCAAAATATAAAAAAAAGTTAGGGTGAATTTTTGGTATTTTTTGTCGTCTCATTTATTGATGAATAGTGAAAATACTTAATTTTAATACAAATATCATTTTCCATAAAATTTATTTTTTAAGGTTAAATTATATTTATAATTGGTTTTAAATACTCATTATTTCAATTATATATCAATCAATACAATTTATGTCATTGGGATCAATTTCACTACAGAATTTTATTTAAAAAATTAATAAACTTGGAACATTTTTACATTAAAAACTTGCGTTGTAATCCAATTTGTTAGATTAAATATAAATTAATTTATTCCACATCATTGAATAGAATATGTAAAAATGGATTCCATATTTGTAATTATCATATTTTATATTGTTTTTTTTCAACTTAGTTTTTGACAAAAAATATTAGAGAACATAATTAAAATTAATTACTATGATTAAGACAATAATTAGCATAACAAGGGTCTAAACATTACACAAATGGTCCAAAATGACATAGAAACTTGTCCAAAACAAATTAAATACACATATATATAAAATGTACATTAATTTTTATAATTTTAGGAGTTATTGGGATACTATTCAATAAAATTTTTCAATTACATATGTTAAGGAAGGGAAAATAGGAAAACATTGTAATTTCATTACCTTTAACATTTATAACACATTGAGATATGGGAAAACAATATATTTTATATATATATAATTTTTAAATACATATAAGTTATTTTTATCATAATTAATTAACATTATTTTTTAGATACGAGTTAGCTACATTAAATACATGACAAACCCAAATGCATTGATTAATTAGTTAATAATTTAAGAAAATTAAACATGGTAAAAACATTAAAATTAAAATAAATTTAATGAGTTATTTTGTTCAATTTATTTTTGAAGATGAATATATAATTTTAAAAATGGGTTTATTTAATATATTTTAATTCCAATAGTTCTTGGATATTTTTTGAAGTAAAAGTAAATAAATTATGAAAAAAATTGATATTACTGTAATTTTACAATAAATTATATTTTATGAAAAGATTTAAAATTAATAAAAATCATAAATTATTCCATGTTATTTTTAAGTGATAATAAATATAAAATATTTTCTATTATTTTTTCAAATTACCTTTTACAATTAACATATAAACCCCTAATTTTTTAAAAAATTATTAGTATAGTTCGAGTTAAAGTAGTCCTTTTGTGCGTTACATGCGCTTGATTTGAAATTAGTTTTCAACACAAATGAGATTTTTGTTTCCTAAATTATATTAAATATTTATAATTACATGGTATTTTAATTTATAATAAATAGAACCTTTATTTTTTCTTAATGGTTAAATTACATAGGTTGGAAAACTAGTTACCTAAATGAAAAACTAAAATGAAAAATATAAAGAAACTTAATGACCAAGGAACAAAATTATAAAAATTCATTTATTTTTGTGTATTATTGATTTTTATGACCATAAATTCACTTTAATCCAATATGTTTTCCATTTTATATGAACATTATGTAAGGGAGTCCTCCTATTAGTGCTTAAATTTGGGTATTTACAAGAATTCCACTCCTCCACTATAAAAAAGCACCCATCCCTCCAACTTATTCACTTCTCTCAAGAAATTTGGATAAGAAAAAATATAATAAAAAAAACTCCCAAAATAAATTCATTATTCATTACTTTATCCCATTGGGTATAAATAAATCCTATGGATCCATTTGGAGCAAATCAAAAGGAGTTTCCCAAAAAATAGGTAACACCCTTTCTCAAGCGCCTTTATTTTATTTTCTTTTTCCTCCACATAAATTTTCCTTATTTAATTATTATATAGTAACATAATTATAATAAATATACTTAATGGTGTTATTATATTTTTTAATCAACCGCATACAGAAACATCCACCAAATGGGTAATGAACTTATAGTTCTTGTATATGGTGAACTACAACCTCACGAAAGTATGTTGTTTTTTTCCTTTACCACCTCTCATGGGAAAGAATTATAATGGAACCTTTGTTTTTATAGGATATATATGGTATTTATGATATATTTATTCTTATAAAATTATTATATATCACATAACTTCATGTGTTCCATTTTCTATAAATACGATAATATTATTTGGGGATTTATGGACTACTACCTCCTTAGAGTGATGTGCTTCGTTCACACACTCCAAAAAATGTATTAAAGACGGTTTTAGTGAAATTATATGAAATATATGATATAATAAATCTATTTAAATGGTATTATATATACATATATATCATTTTATTTCATTCATTTAATAAGATAATAAAACAGAAACATCGTTCATGCGTACTTACAACATGTCATCTCTATGAACATTATATTCCATTTCATTTTTCCATAGTTAATATGTTATTATGAAAATATATATAATAGTTATATATTATAATAATATATATTTAATCTCATTATTTAAATAAATAAATCATGATTTATATCGAAGGAGCATGAATAAAAATTCAAAACATATAAAAAAACAAAGCAGATATTACCCCAAACATAATATTATCACGATATTGTTAGTAATTGTGTAATACGAATTCATAATCAAATAATATATCATATTAAGTATAATAATATGATTCTATAGTAGATTAATAACAAACATATTTTTATAATACATAATTTTTGAGCATGTACAAATAAATTCAGTAGATAAGGTAAGGGGATCTTTAGTCCCACTTTTCTTTCTGTGAGATTTATACCTTATTAACCACACATTTTTTTGTGTGGTTTATATACTTCCCATGAATATAATCTATTATTTTTCTTATTAAATATATGAGTATTTAAATATCCATTTTATGATCTCTATTTCATGGGGTTTTATGATTCAATGTTACCATGTGGTGAGAGCTTGTAGAAACAATCTCAATGTCTATTGGGATTATTTATGATTATAATTAATTTAATGAAATATTATGTTTCATATCAAAATCAAAATCCTGAATTTTATTCTCATTTTTCTATTAAGGTTATATTCATTTATTAGTACCATTTTTACACTATTTTGTACTTAATATTTTTAATAAAATTATTTTAATAAAATCTATCCTTATCTCTCTGTTTGGTTGGAAATCTATTTTATTTCAAATAAAATGTTTTTAAAATGTTTTCCAAAATATTTTAAAAAATATATTATATGGAAATTTCTGGGAAACAATATTTTAAAAATGTTTTTTTTGTTTTTAAAGCTTCGATAATATGTTTTAAAAAGTGAATTTTTAATGATAATAATTCTAATGTTGTTAATCCTTTATATAGGTTTTCAGAGTATTTACAATTAAAAGTTTAAATAAATGTTTTCAATACTTTTTAATGGTTTCCAATTAAAACTTTTTGATTTTTTTTTCAAATAATACATTATATGTTTTCAAGTTAGTTTCTATGATAATTCTTTTCAAAAGTATTATTATTTTAAAATGATTATTTCAATGAAGACAGATTATTTTCCTCAAGAAAAGTTTCCAAAAGATATTCAAAAGTTATTTCCCATCAATGATAACATAATTTGATATATTTTATTCTCTATTAGGGATATTATCCATTAATTCCATTTATATAATTTCTTGAAAGGTTCATGTTCTAATGGAGTGATTCTTAGAATACCTGTTTCTCTTCCATGAGTTATAAGATTTTGAAGCTCAATTATTTCATAGGTTATTAAAGGATGAAATGATTATGAAATATATTTATTTTCCATAGGTAATGATATGATGAAATTTTTATTATACTCATTTCATTTCATGTGTTATGGTACGATGTTTATAAAACCTATCTATTTTATTAGTCAGAACATGATGAATGTTTTATTATCTTATGGAACATTTATGTATGATTTCATTATGATATAGGTAGGAAATATATATCTATCTAATTCATTGGGTAAATATTTAAATCTCATTAGATAATGATTCAGATCAAGTTTATGGTCTTGATCCGAAAAGGGAATCTGGTGTTTCCTGATCCACTATGTTAAGATGAGGAAACCTGATCCACTATGGGAATATGGGGAAACCCAATCATCTGTGGGATGATGGAGAAACCTGATACACTATGGGATGACTGGGAAACCAAATACACAATGGGAATATGTGTAAACCCTATCCACTATAAGATGATGGGGAAACTCGATGCACTAGGGGAAGATGGGGATTCCCAATCTCTTACAAGGAAATAACAAAAAATAGGGATGATGGTGTGTCTTGACCAGTAGGTGTTGTCCTAACTAAGTGCCCAGATATGTTTTAGTAATGTGTCTTGATGTATGGATAATGATGTTCCATGTTTATGTGTTTGAAAAAATTCCATTCCTTACTCCTATGTTATGCTTTTTTGGCTTATGCTATTGATCCCCTTATGATTCATTACTTATTCACTGAAAATATGTATGAAATGATTCATGTTTAGGATCTTTGATATGTAGGGTGTTATCTTATAATATTATGATCCCATTATTTTAACCTTATGATCATGATTATTCTTAAATACCCGCCTTATTTAACCTTACTGAGCATCTGAGGAGACCACCTTTTATGTTTCCTTCCACTGCTTTCAAAGAAATATTTTATATATCATGTGTCGAAGAGGGATGATAGTCTTGTAGAACCTAGTGGGAGGTATTATATCTCACTCATGTACAACCATTTATGATTCCAGGTTTCCAAATGCACTATACTAATATGATAATTGGGAATCTATTTTTGTAATGTAATAAGTATTTTTTTTAAAATGATTTAATATCTATGTATATTGTTATTGGGTCATTATAACCTCTAGTCACCTATCAATATTAAATGTTAATGTGATAAAATATATATGGATTTTATTCTAAAAATTACCCCAAAACCCCTAAGACCCCTCATTATTTCAAATAAATAGATACCACCCCTCATTTGCAGCTCATATGAGATGACTGGTAAACAATGAGATACAATGCTCCTTCTATGCATAGATATGACTACAATAAATATAGAAATCTTCAAACAACTACCTTTTATCCTAATCATAGATATTACCCTCATAATTTTCCAGGATTTAAGGTAAAAAGTAATGATGCTTCTTCTACCTTGAATTTTATCCTCTATTGGGTCAACCCTATTATAGATGACCGGATAGTTCTGTTCCATATCATAAACCTGAACTGCACGCATAATATGACCAATAGTTATCTTTCTAATATGAATGGAACACCTTAATCACATAAATATGGGATATATTTAGGATCATTTAAGTAATTCAATTCATTTTTAATAATCCTACCAATTACAACATTAGTTACAACAACATGATGTATGTATGATACATAGGTCTATGTGCAACACGTAAAATTATCTTTCCCACCAGGTTCAATAATATTAGGGTCCTTGAGTCAAGTCACAGGAGGCCTTAAATTCCAGTTTATTAATTAATCTCCCTTACTACATCACATGTTGTTCTTGATTAATACTATTTCCCTACAATCCAATGAAATCCCCACCCTTGCAAAACTGTGATCTATATTCTGACTCTTAACCAATGTTATAATACCACTTTATCATAAATCACACCATCTAGTCCCATTTATAGTAGAGTTAGAAAGATGAGGTTATCCTCAAAATCCCATCTTTATTAGGAAATATATTACAAAATAAAAATTAATTTACATAAACATGAATATAGAAGGAAAATCTAGTATAAAAAACAACATTCCCGTGACAGATTCAAAATTTGTTATAAAAATAACAGACATTAAAAATCTTTTAAACAAGGGTCATAATGTTTTTTGCAAAGTGACATCAAACATATTATTTATAATCATTTTTTCAAGAAAAATAATTTTAAAAACTTTACTTTTAACATTTCTTTTAATATTAGTTTAGAAAATAAGTCATTAAAACATTTTTCATGAGGTTTTTTTTGACATCAATTAAAAAAAACTACAGTTAAAAGTAAAATTTAAAATCAAATGACTCAAAATTGATATTTTATTTCCATAGCACTCATTTGAAAATTTATATTTCTTTATAAATTTTATAATTTCATGTTTCACTTTTTCAATAATGATATATTTGTTTTCCACATCCACTATTATTCATTTCTGATCTACTCCTTTGATTTTCATGTTCATTCCAATAGTTCTTAATTACTAGATTTTGATATATTATTTATAATTTGTTTATATTTATTTAATTTTTTTTATTATTAGTGTTTTTAATGGAAATAATTATTCAAGATAATTTTTTTATAATAAATAAAATCATTTTAGATCAACATAAAAAAATGAAGTTGCTTGATCAAATTTATAATACAGAGTCTAAAATACCTCAAAATCACCACATCTTTAGCTACCTTAGAAATTATTTCTTCAAAGAAAATTAAATTTATGGAGACTATAAAGAGAATTTATATCATGTCTATGTTTTATGTTTTTTTCTTCATTTTAGTTTCATTAATTTGATACTCCATCAATGTTGTATTTTCATTTAAGTGATTAATCAAAGTAGATTTTTTTTAAAATGGACAATGTTAATGTTTTTTATTCAGTAAACGAAATTAAAAGTCATTTTAATATTGGTTATTTATTAAATAATGTTAAAATACTTTTCAAATAATTATTTAAATTTTTTTTCATAACTGAGATTAAAAATACTATTTACTATGTCACATACATTAACTTCACCATTAAAATAGACATAAAAACACAAAATATGTTCATGTAATGAACCAATAATTGTAGTAGTGAATCACCATTATAAATATTGTAAATGTAAAAAAATACCACTAATTATATCCATATAATATAAAATAGAAAAAATATCCCACAATCCATATAATTTCATACATTACATAATCACAAAAATAAAATTTCATGAACAATTTCTTTGATAAAAAATAGTGAACGTCTTTCTTGAGAACTAGGCACCAGTATTGTCTATCCCTACCATAAACAGCCTAAAATAGTTTTGATATATATATATATATTTGTGTTGGAATAAAATAATACTTAATATAATCCTCCCCAAAACCTATAGTAATAATGTTGAATAAGTAAACAAATTCATAACTGAATAACTAATAAATCCAAATCACTCCTAAAGGAGTTCCACAATCACCCATCCTTAAAAAATCTCCCTCACCCAATAAAGAATAAAAATGTATTAAAATAAAATCAAATGTAATATAAGAATAAGGTACTCTAAAATATATTCCCTAATGATATATTCACTCTTACACCATAAAAACATATGCTATGGGGATCTTATCTCTTACATATAACCATTTAACAATATCATAATAAAATAATTACCACAACCATATATCCACCACTATATCCCCATAATAATTCCAAAAAAATGACTCCAACCCCCCCATAAAATCAATACATCACATCCTCATAAAAGTTTGGTAATGTGAACATGAGTGAAGTAAACATGACGACCCCCTTCTTCCATATACAACACCCACAATTCTTCCCATACCAACCTTTATAAAATCACCATAATTATATTTCATAAAATTCACTATAACCCAAACATTAAAATTCATGTAACATAACATTATGTCCTTATGTTTTATACTATGTCTAGAAGAGAGTGCATGGATGATAGAGTATTCAACCATCTGGCACCTTTATAACATGGATGTTGGGGAAACCCCTCAAAATTTGATACCTTATGGGAATAAATACGGTTATTGACTCGAGTAGTGGTGTGTAAGAAATAAAATGAAATTAGAAAATAAAATATTTACACATATCCTTGATCTTAATGGTAAAATCACAATGCATCACCCCTCTTGAAACTACCACATCCAGCTGGCAAACTTATATCAATAATTATTTCTGTATGTACTAAACCACTATACCCAACCACACCAAATATATATAAAAAAGATAAGAACATCCCATTTGATCAAGTTAGTATTAAACTAAATATTTAACATTACCAACCACATTACATTCACTTATCAAAATTTAATTTCAAACCATTCATTGATCAATCTAGATTTATTCTATTTATTAACTTCTCTTATAAGAATGTTTTCTTCAATATTAGTAGAAAAATTTTCCACATTTCATTTTCTTCTCACTATTAACCCGAATTTAATGAAATCATCAACCCAATAAATTGTTTTTCTTCTAATTATTTATTTGTAATTTTATTTAAATTCAGAATTATACTATGTTTCCTAGAAATTATGACACTATTATCATGGGACCCCCATGTTAAAATATCATCCACAAAAAACACCCATTACATTAACTTCCACATCATCCCAACAATTCCGAAAATTCATAACGAATTATAATACTATCTAGAAAAATAACACTAAATCATTAAAACTTTTCATCAATATCCTCATGACATAAACAACCAATAATCCTATTATAAAAACTTTTTAAGAAGACCACATGGGTCAGAATGAAGATAATTAAATAATCACATTAGGGAGAAATGTAAATTTCTATAGGAAGAAAAATCGAAAGAACCCCTTTTATTTAGATCATGCTTCCATATTAAATAATCAACTCTATAATAACAACATCATCATCATAATTCTACATTTCCATGAAAAACATTTATTACCCTTATTAAGTGTTTATCCTTTTGGGGTAGTGGATTAAATAAATTAATGAAAAACATTGATTATAACGTAGAAATACACATAAAATAATGAAATAAATTAAAAATAAATAACTTGTAATCTCATTAATGACATGAAATTACCCCTTAACCTAAATTATCCTCTTTTAGATTCATTATAATCATTATGTATTTTCTTAGTGTCCACTCAAATGAAAATAAAATCATGATTAATATAAATTTAAAAATAATTATAGAATAAAATTACTTCAATTCCTGCATCAAAGGATGATATGATGAACACAATAAAAGGATGAAGAGTGACATGGAATCAAATAGATAAGAATATTAATGGAAAAAATAATAATCTAATGTATGAAAATATAAATTGAAATAATTTGACCTAAATCACTAAAATAAAATTATCTCAATCTATAGAACCTCTCTAAAAAAGAATAATTAGGAATAAAAGAAGAAGGGAAAAATAAATCTCCTTTGAATTCATGAATATTAATCTCTTAATGTAAAAGAAAAAATCCACTAATGGAAGATTAATGACCAAAATGTAATATCCATATAGTATATAAAATTTCATGTAGGCCTATGTTTTTTATGAAATCTAGGTGGGAACTCATATTTGTAATTATTATGGAAATAAAATGTATCCCAGTGTAACTTGGGTCATCCCATTGCATATAATCCCCAAAAATAAACTCATGGTGTGTTATCTGATGATTATCTGGGGTCAAAAAATATTGAAACCTATATATTAAATAAGGAAATGACTGAAAAAAGGTATTCAGGATGGAAAACTCAAAAACCAATGAATACCAATGTGAATCTTTTCCTCTCTACTCAATACAGATACAAATCAAATGAAACCATAAAAAAATGGTATGAACTACAATGTAATTAACACCAAATAGAAAGAACCAGGTAATTTGATAACCTAAACCCTAATAGTGGAACTCCAATATGCATAGATAATCTATCCCAAAAAAAATTACTCCATTCTACAACCATTATCATCACGTGTCAATGAAACTACTATATATATATAGAGAAAATATTAAAACTCATTTCCACATAACCAAACTACAATAAAAAGAATATGTTGTAACACCACACATCATGGAGAAACAAACTAGTCTATAAAAACCATATTACACCAACCAATAAAATACATTACAATATCAAATGATCACAATTTTATTTGAGATGAGAACATAAAAATATGATCAAACTCCTCCCTTATTCCATTAAACATCCATCAAGACATCCTTGACACCTCCAACACCCAAGAATTATAATATAATGATATAAAAGGTCCAGAAAATTACAAAAGTTTCAACAGAATTTAATTATATACTACATTATTATTTTCATTTAGTATGAAATGGTATATTTCTGGATACACTCAACGTATATGTAATATAATATAAATTAATAACTCCCTCACCATAAGGAGGATCCATACATGTGTTGTGACAAAAATTTGAGTCTTTAATAATGAATAAATTAAATAAATAATCATGTACCTAGTGTATATCCTTATAGGGTAATGGTAAAATTAATCATGTGTCATATGAATATCCGTAGACTATAAAAGTAAAAATTATTCATGGTTTTTAAGAAAATCTAAATTTTGGAATGACAAAAATATTCATTTGTCATAGGAATTCACATATAAGAGAAGGAGAAAACATGTTTTGTTCTATAGGAACCAGAATATAAATCTATAGATTCCATATTGATTGTACCAAGGTACTAGAAATTTATTCATGAGGATGATTATATTCTTTAAAATTTCCCAAAAAATTAAGGCAATATGTTTATAAATTAATAATTAAAAAAATGAAATTTTTCATTTCAACATTATATGTAGGATATGATATAATAATGAAGCCAAATAATGAATTAACAGTTTCCTGAAGTACAAAAAATAATAACTATTGTTATAGAATGAAGCAAATAAATAAAAATAATATTATTGTTAAAATTAAATTGAAGAAAACACTTATTTATAGAAACAATCTATTTAATGTTCCATAATACTCTACCACTCATCACTTCCAACCATTATAATAATATATCTTTTAAAATAAGAGGGTCCACCTACCCTTTTTTACACAACTAAGGAAAATGAATAATCCTAAAGAAATATACTCTCATTAAGAAACCCATTCCCTTACCAAGGCTTTATTATTAGTCTCCTTTATACCTCAATATAGCACCTCTTTAGAATTTTCTAGTCACTAGCCCAAACATAATCACTAATTACACTCACTTGAGAATATTCCGAATCAAAGGACACATGGGATCCAATCAAATAATCCTAGAAACATAAGGACTATAAAAAATAATGATCAATGATGAATTGTTTAATATAATCCATAAAACCTAGGAATCAATGAATTACCAATAAGAATTACATAGTTTTATGATTGAACTTGTTAACAATAGGGAATATGAATAATTATTAGAAAGAATAAATCTAAACAAATAAATAAGGAACTCAAATAATGATAATCCAGAATTAAATAAAATCATAATAATACTGAAATATAACCTAGAAATAAACTAAATAGTCTCAAAAAATCACTTTAATAATTCTTGCTAAATACTACCTAAATAGATAGTACCTTCCTCAGAATAATCATTATACAAATGGGTCTTCCATAAATATCGATATGATATTTTTTAAACCAATAAAATTATTAATTTTTTTGTTCCAAACACTGAAATAATAAAAAATTATTTTTTCTCAATTAAACTATTTATCATTAGTCAATTACTAATTCAGTATAAAATCTTATAAAACAATGAGACTAAACCCTCTCTTTAAAATCCACCAAATGATTCCATTAATCCACTATTTATTGAACCTCTTAATGAGAGTTTATGTGTTATTCATTGAATAGTAATTCTGTAATATTATATATGTGATAATAAATGATTTACCTAGTATATTATAATGAATGAATGAGGGGGGAATGATTGATAATAACTAATAAATAAACATATAATAAAAATAATTGATCAAGGAAAAATATTAAACAATGTGAAAAATAATTTAATTAATCAAAGATCTGCAATTCAAAATGGCCATATCTCAATCAATCAACCTCCATTTAAATAAATACTAAAAAATTAAACATTTAACATTATAGTATATAAAAAATTAATTATAAAAACAAATAATTAAACAAGGAAAATAAATATATATTATGAAACATCTTCTGTAATGAATATAATAAATATAAAAAAACAATTATGTATGCAATGATAATTCTTAAAATAAATAAAACCACAATATAAATTGGTAATTATCATTCATAAAGAATCCTTTTAAAATTAAAAAATCATCCTATATGATTTACTAAATTTTTAAAAAATTAAATGATATACAAAATAAAGTAAGAAAATCTAATTAAAAATAGGGTATTGAGGCCGCATACCCTTATGACCCATTACAGAACATATCACAATCCTAGAATGAATAAAAATTATCATTTTTATAAATTTCTTTAAACCGAAAGAACCAAAATCCATAATTGAATAAACCTAAAAACTAATAGTATCACCCATTGGAAACTCTTAATGATCTTCTAATACTCTAACATGCAATTAAATCAAAAATCTCAATCATATCAGATAATTAATTTCTATCTAAAATCACAGATATCCCTAAAATAATTTTATAAGAAGATAAAATTCATATAAATACAAATTAATAGGCTAAAATAAATGTTCCCCGACCTCCTATTACTATTAAATAAGAAAAACACATTGATCAAAATGATTGTTCCATTATCACAAATAAATCCCTAACACCTTCAACTTAAATCATAGAAAAATAATGAATTATGGAAGAGGATAATAAATGTGAATAATTTTCTAAAACTAGTGAGCCAAATCCCCCACTAAGGCCATATACTAAAGGAATTTTAAATGAGGGAATGAAATAGAGAGAAGATATATCCCTTATGTATTTTACTCAAGTGGCATGAGAGAACCTTAATGGGGTTAGAACAAAATAAATGGGAAAATTAATTTCTAGTTTTTTATGATTGTCCACTCAACCTCCATCAAGTACCTAGTAGATCCCAACTATCCACCCAATGGCCCACCAATGGCCTGATGAAATCCTACAGATCATTCATTTGAAAACTAGTAGGTACACTCCCACAAGTTCAATCCCTATGTACCATGTGGTACACTACCAGGTAATCTGTGGTCCTCTTATAACCACTATTATAGAATTTTATTCTACTAAAAACATTGAATTTCAATTTTGGAAATTTTAAACTCTCTGTCAATATAAAAACATGCTTGTTAACATTTATAAAACACTAAAACTAAATATCTATTTCAATTAAATTATAAAAAAATAACAAAAAACCAAAAAAGTTATAAAATAAATTTTATTAAATAAAATCACATAATTATTATTTAATAATTTAACTATGGTACTATTAATCGCTATAGATGATTTTTATAGGCCATTTATTCCATAAAATTATTTATTAAATAATTCATAGTTTCTTCCAATGCTATAGAGGATCATGTTTTCACCTAAGATACACCTTGAAACAATCTTTTGAATCTTGCACTACAAATACATATTTTTCAATCGTAATATATATATTTATTATATTAAACCATTCTAAGAGTCATAATTTTTGTGTCATTGGGAATTAGATATATATATATATATTACATTATTAACCTATGTCAAATAAATTTAATCAAATCCTTCATTATAGACTTCATAAAATATAAAAAACCCTTATTAATACTTGGTACCGCTTAGAGACATAATCCAAAGAAAATGATAACGAAAAATATAAGTAAGCAGATTCTGAAAATGAAACATGAAGAGGATAATGTAGAGAAATTTAAAGAGATAAAAATATATAACTTGATATTATAACATAAGATAACTATAATTTATAACATAATAACATACAAAAAATGAAAAATATATTGAGATTATCTAGAATGGAATGATATCATAATATAGGAGAATCCTAAATCAGAAAATATAAAGCATACCAAAGGAATCAATAATGTAACATCCGATTACTATTTTTAGGTACCCCATGAACCTAATTTTTTCCTATATTTGGTTGGGTTTTGTTTGGAGTTGTTTTGTGTATAAAATTTATTAATCTTGAGAATTGTGGGCTATTGAATGGTTTGCACACAACCAAAAAATGTTTTTCCGAACTGTGTGCCTTGCTATAGTAAAATTTAATATTTTGGATAGAGATATTCTAATGACTTAAAAACAGTTAGTCAAGCATTTCATACCATTAGAATAAACCATGAAGCCCATTTATAATGGTCCTATGGCCTTCTTATGGTTTGTCCAAACCCTACACCATTTTCAAGGAAACCATGTTGGCAAGATTTTATGTGGTCTGAAATTTTATTAATATTTTCCAAACCTCTATTTCAGGTCCCCAATGGACCTACTTCAACCCAAATTATTTTATCCCAACCTAATATCTCTAAAGAAGGATTATTGGCCCCTCATCCCCCTCCGGAAATCAATCCAAATCTAGGTGAACATCGACTAATCCAATTCCAGTTAGTTTCCTTATCCCATTTTTTATCTCCTATGACCTATCTCTCTCTTTGTTGATAGGTAATAACATATGTCTAATTTTTTTGAGAGATATAATAGTCTCTATTTTGGTTCAGTAAACCTATGTTTGATCTTCATCTCCCAAATTCCTTGATCATCATTCTTCATTGACGAATCCTGGTTATGGTTTGTTAATTCGAGATCCGTTGATCTAAAGGTAGTTGGTGACATTACAATGCCCAAATTATATTAACCCTAATTTATTTGTTTAATCCTTATTATTTAAATGCAATTATTTTGATTTGGGTTTTATGTCATTCAACTGGTTTTTGGGAAAAAACCCAATTCCAATGAATTTTGATTTTTATGAAAAATGGACTTTTAGAATGAAATTTGAAAATTAGTGAGATTTAAATTGATTTATTTAAATTTTGGGGTTTTATGGAAGTTTAATCAATTAAATTTATGAATTTAATTGTAGATATTTTTTTGAGGAATTTTTTTGAAAACCCAAATTTTAATGAATTGGGGGTTTGTGATGAAATTGATGAAATTACTGAAAAATTATTTTTCTTATTTAATTGTGTAATGGATTGTGAAATTTAATAAATTGGTTTCTAATTCATGTTTATGTAAAATGGATTAAAATTATTTTTATCGAATCCAAGTTATTCTATCATTTTTAAAAACACATTTTTTTAATAAAAACCAGTTATGGTTATTAAATGGAAAATTTGTATGTTGAAATCAAGTATGGAACTGAATTATATTTTAAGCAGCCTTAAAAAACATTTCCCATCATTATTTTGTATTAGAGAACATGAAATCCTAAGATAATCCGTATGTTATATTTGAAAACCCTTCATGACTTACAATGTTTTAAAACATCTTATCACAACATACCATTATGCCGACGATGGTGATGAATCCTCTTGGACTTGGTTCAATGGATGTATATACATAAATTTACATATTCACATTGTTGGGTCAAAAAATACTAGAACTATCATACCTATTTATCCCATTAATATATCTCTCACTTGTTTGTATTTTAATTTCATATATATGACATTGTTCAAATCTATTTTACATTCCCTATAAATTTATATACATTGTTTCATAAAAAAGTTTTTTTTAAGAATTTTTTTTGAAAAGTTATATTTTTGTAAAACACCCTTTGATAAAATGTCATGTCCATATTTTGAAATGTTTTTCAATTAACTTAAATGTGAAGCATGATTTTCTAATGTATTTCCATTTTTTAAATTTCTATGCATGATTTGTTTAAATATGATTTTGTAAATGTCAATATATTTTTTAAAAAAAAATTGAGATCACATTATTACCTATTTTGATATTGGAATCTTTTCTGGGAATCATTACAGATATCCAAATGGGATTTTTCTCATACCCAAATTATGTCTTTGGGTGTTTGAAGATTATATCCATCCAGGTTTAAGAATAAGAAAAGGATACCTTAGAGGTGGATCTAGCTATTGAACCTTGGACTTGGGGAGTTTTTTCCTTAGGGAATTTGGAAATTTTCCATGATTGGTACTTGGGTTGTAGTACCTTGGGATTTAAATTCCTATTTAACTTTTGGGGCTTTACACCCAGTGGACTTTACTTTGATATGCATTCTGTCATGTTTATTTTTTTTACAATGTCATTGGTTTTGAAAAAACTATTCCCACTTTTAGTTTTTATGATGCTATGTGCTAGTCTCTGACTTGTGGGGATTGAGAATGCACTTCGGGATATGTCCGGACAAGCTCGATTATAAAGTTATTAGGTTACCTGGGTTGGTTCATGGAAAAGAGGTAACAAAGATCTGAGTTGATGTTTTATCATGGAGATATTATTCATTTGTTAAATCATTTCGGTACATAGGAGGTAGTTGCAATTGTGTTCCTTGCTAACAATCACCGCATAAGAACCTAAGATGCTAGGTGTGGTTAGGGAAAAGAATCATTTGGATTAGTTCTAGTATATCTCCTATTTATATTGGGAAAGTTTTAAATCCAAATCATTTTTTTCTATCTTTTGGGATTTATTTCCTTATTTCCTCATTTGATTGTGAATCTAATGTCTTCCTTTTTGTTTTCTATGGGAATAAAATCTTGGAGAGAGATGTTTATGAAACTTAGTAAGTGAATCTTATTATGGACCCTAATCTAAAAGGGGTGATCATGAACCCTATCTAGGATCTGGGATAAGCACAATCACCAATCTTCATACATTCTCCAACTGTGGAACCTCATGGGGATGTTTTCAATGTCTATTCTCAAGAGTTTATTCGCTAGAATCCTCAACTGTTCAAAGGATCAAATGATCCTCAAGTTTCTGAGGAGCAGTTGAGTTGTAACTCCCCAACTACAGTTACCCAGAGTCTGTGCATTATTATATAATATTGGCATGACCACAAAAGATCAAGATTCGAAAGACCGATTAGTTTATTAGGCTTGGAATAACTAGATACATTCATAAAGTTTACATTTCATCATAAAGTGAAAAATACTACAACAACATCTTGTCTTCATATCCCCTCATACTATCCCTTCTGGTCATTCATAAATTACTTCTTCACATCCTGGGAAAAATAAAAAATTGAAAGGGGTGTGCTCAGATGCTCAGTAAGGATAACAATATAGTGGAAACATTCATAAATAAGCATAAAAATTTAAGGAAATGTATAACTAAAACGAAATCCTTTTAAACATGAACTTCAACATAATATGGAAAAGATAAAAATGAAATAATTCCATTTACTTATTCACATGTATATTATACTAGTCGAATAATCACAGACAATATCAATAACCACTTTCATAATGATGGAATGCGTAATGCCAGACTATCATAACTACATAGCCAAGGCCTTATGTGAAGACTACAAATAGGATTTTGTAAAGGCCTTATGCCAAGACACTAGTTTGTATCATGAGACCTACCGATGCATCGAGGAGCTATAGTGGGCTCTACCCGTCACTTATTAAGTCCAATGCATTCCTCATATGAACAGGTTTAAACATAACATAAACATTCGTATTAAAACTAGCATACAAAATGCCAATACTTTCTCCATAAACCATGAATGGTATAAAAATAACACATCCACAGTCAAACATATCAAAAAACCACCAATACAATATGAATGTTTTGTATCGTAACAAATCAACTTCAAATAAGCTTAAAATCCACCAAAGGATGTTGACATAGATGAAATCAAAACTGTTAGAGAGAAATATCTCTTGTTTTAAATCATTTAAAAGTCACATAATTATAAAATAAAAAATTTAATTTGAAAATATCCCTATAATCTTGTAAGGGATTCTTTGAAGATTTTATAATGGCAGAAAATAGCTGCACCCGCTGTATAATTTAAAAAAACATTCTTACATTAATTCTATCAAAAATGTTAAAAAGGAACTTGTTTGGAAAACGACAGGAAGATTACTTTATAAAATTCTTATAAAAAGTCAACAAGGGTATAATTGACTTTGACCCATAGTCTGTAAAATAGTAAGAATGATTTGAAATACATTTTTAAGAAACATGGGTGTAGATGATAAAGAAGTCCCAGTAGATAATTACATATAAACAACCTTGGATAATGAAGAGATTAGGAAATAAACCCTTACCTTGTACTTTTCCATAGTAGATGGTATGATAAAATCCGGTATAATAGTTAAAACATTGTTATTAAAGTATACAAGAACCATATACGTAATTATGATATCATATATGATCTTCTAATAATGATTTGTTAATAATATTTTAGTATTATCGTCGTTTCGGGAGTTAACTTACTCATTTTTTTTATACATTTTGTTACATAAGTCATGTTTTTTATGGATAGGTTGTATCTTATTCATATCCAGAATGATATAAAGTTTTTAAACATTACTTTTAATCATCAAATGAGAATTATTCTTGAATGGATACGATGGGGAATGAATCTCATCGCGTTCGTGGAGACGGTGGTTCGTACGTACGCACGAGCGACAATATCATTCTTTTGATATTAAAATTATATATAATTGGACTGTATATCATATATAAAGAATCATTGTCATGTTATATTTATTATTTACATGAATTACACAGCATGTTTATACACATCCAAATAATAATATATTGAATAACAATTACACCATGATGTGGAGACGGTAAGCCGTACGTACGCACATATGGTGACATCTCATTCAAAGGATTGATAGAATTCTGAATATGGTTGTACCATATTTATAATCAAATCAAATTATACAGAAGATACTAGAGTTATTATTTTATAATGGAAATAACAAAGAAAGAAGAAGTTGTAGAAGAAAGGAACTTGAAAGAGGGCGGTGAAAACATTACCTCTTCTTTGGGTTCTTCCTTTTGATTTGATCAAAAGGGCTCCTTAGGATGGATTTCTGACAAAACGAAGGCCTCTAGGATGGATGGAGGATATTTTAGAGGGTATTTGGGCTGAGTTTTTCCGATCCCAAAGGCTTTGAAGGTGTAAAATTGTGAGAAGGTCTAGTGCCCTTTTATAAGAGGGGTGAGGGGAACCTTTGGAAATGCTAGAAATATTGTTTTTTAATAAATTATTATTCAGTTTATAATGGCTCAAAGTGGATTATATAAGGGTTAAGGTGGGGATAGGTCGAAAGACACTCAACCAATAGGCTTCAGACAGGGTTGGGTCACATTATTAACCTTATCTTTTAGTTTTAAGTCTTAGTTAATTAGTTTGACATTTACCATGTCACTTTTTATTTTTATATTATATAGTTAATAAAATTACTATATAATCCAAGAGACCCCCCAAGTTATCCATTAATGATACAGATATCATGATATAAGTCATTTGGCCGAACAATAGATTTTTAGGAATAGAATATCAATTAATAATATAATATTTGTTTTAAAAACACTTTTATGTCAATTTTGACACTATTGGGTATTTTGTTTTTTATAATTTCATAACAACTTTATTACTTCTAAAAAATTTATATAAAATATAGTAATATGTCATATTAACCTATAAAGTTAGTGTAATTCTTAAAAAGTCTCAAATTACATTTATTTTGATATTTATAATATCAATTAATTTAATATTTCATTAATTAGGTAATTACTGCATCACCATTGTGTCATAAATAAATTAAATTATTTAATGTCTAAAAATTATAAATAAAATACAATTATGTAGGAAATAATTTTATATTTCTAATTAATATTTACAATCGAATATATCTTATGTATAATCCTATATTAAAAATGTTTTAGTTACTAAAATTTTATTTTAACTCTTTTAACTCTTCTTTGAATAATATAATAATAAATGTCCTAATCTAATCCAAGTGGACCTAAATGATAATAATTTTTTCCTAAGGTTGTTTTTGGTCGAGATACACTTGTCCAATAGAATTAAGACATGTGTTAGGGTAATATTAATATCATTTTACCCTTAATTACCCTATTTACTTTTAACCGTGGTAAATAAAAGTAAAAATTTACTATTCACAAAAAATTATTTTTATCTTATTGAACCAAATTTTACTCCTTGATATTAACCTTGCCTCTAGGATTTTTGAAATTCCACTCACATAAGCCGTAAAATTATGTTTTATGTGAATTTTTAAATTCTCCTAGGAGGTGGGTAAAAGACGGTGAAAAGTTCAATAAAATTTTTATATATCTAAAATTATTCTAAACTAACTCCAATTAATTACATTTAACTTATATAGGTATTATGTATCTATTTTGACGTAAATTATATTTAAATAAAATAAATAATTATCTAAATAAATATTCGGTTTGAAACTATTACTCAGTGTTTTTTCACTATTCATCAAAAATTGAAAGTTTTCAGAAAAATACCAAAAATTTACCCTAAGCTAAGTTCAATATTATGAATCCAAAAATGAAGTCCATGTTGAAATATAGAATTTATAAAATTTCAAAAAGTGGGTATTACTATTCATAATGACTAGTTTGATTGGTTGTGGTGTCTGCTGGAACTCGAAGTTGCGTACAACACACGCTACTGTATTATTCAATGAGAAGCATACCGTGGAAGTTTGGGGTGTTACATTATCCCCTCCTAAAAAAAATTTCACCCTCAAAATTTCTAGAATAATACCACATGAAAAGACTTGGGTGGTTCTTCATCATACGTTTCTCAGGTTCCCACATTGCCTCTTCCATCTTATGGTTTCTCCATAGAACTTTTACCTGGCGAGTCGTCCAGTTTCTGAGCACTTGATCTCTGGGATCAAGAATACAGATGTGCTCTTCACAATAAGACAGATCATGTTCCAGTTCTAATTCCTCATAAGTAAGTACATGCATTGTGTCATGCCTGTATTTTCTCAACAGTGATACGTGGAACACATCATGATCTTTGGAGAGATTTGGAAGCATTTCCAAACGGTAAGCTACAACACCGATTTGTTCTAGAATTTCAAAAGGTTCGATATACCTGGGACTCAATTTACCCTTCTTACCGAAATGTATAACTCCCTTCCATGGAGATACCTGCAAGAAAACATGATCTCCTACCTGAAATTCCAAATCCTTCCTTCGATTATCGGCATAGCTCTTCTGCCTACTTTGAGCTACTTTGATGTGGTTTTGGATTACCTTCACCTTTTCCATCGTTTCTTCTACTAGTTATGGGGCTACGTGTTTTCTTTCACCAACGTCATCCCAACAGGTTGGTGTGCGACATCGCTTTCCATATAACGCTTCATATGGCACCATCTGAATACTCGAATGGAAGCTATTGTTATAGGAAAATTCTACTATAGGTAAATATTGATCCTACATACCCTGAAAGTCATGTGAGCAAGATATCAACATGTCTTCTAAGGTTTGAATAGTCCATTCTAATTGTCCATCTGTTTGAGGGTGGTAGGAATTTCTCAAATGAAGTTCAGTATCCAAGGCCTTCTGAAGACTCGTCTAGAATCTTGAAGTAAAATGGGGATCATGATCAGAAACAATCGATAGGGGTACTCCATGAAGTCTCACAACTTCATTAATATATAGTATTTCTAGACGTTCCAGTGGTAGATGTTCTCTTATAGAAAGAAAATGTGTTCACTTGGTAAGACGATCAACAACAACCCATATTGCATCGTTCCTTCTAGGAGTCTTTGGTAGCCCCATGACAAAGTCCAACGTAATATTGTCCCATTTGCACTCCAGTATGGGAAGATGTTGCATGACTCCTCCAGGATATTTCCTTCTAGCTTTCACTTGTTGACAAACCATACATCTTGACAGAAAATCAGCAATTTCCCTCTTCATGTTGCCCCACCAAAAATGTTCCTTCAAATCTCTATAAATTTTGGTGCTCCTAGGGTGTATAGAGAAATTGGATCTATGAGAATCATCTAACAATTCCCTTTTTAGATTTGGTATATCAGGAACATAATGTCTCTTCCCAAATTTTAAAATTCCTTCTTAATACACAAAGTCTATCAATCTCCCATCATTCACAACTTTAATCTTCTTTTGAAATTCTTCATCATCTATCTGAGAACTCTTAATCCTTTCTAGTAATGATGGTTTGGAAACTATTTGAAAAAGTATTGATGTTTCACCGTCCATGGTTATTTCCATGTCCATCTTCACTAGATCAATGAAAATTGGATCCCCTTCAATTCTCATATTGTTCAAAACTCCATGATCTTTTCTACTCAAAGCATCTGAAACCTTGTTTTCCTTCCCCGGGTGGTAGTGTATCATGCAATCATAATCCTTGAGTAATTCAACCAATCCCCTTTGCCTCTTTTGGAGTTATTTTTGTGATAAAATATACTTCAAACTCTTTTGATCAGTATAAATCTCAAAATTTTCACTATAGAGGTAGTGTCTCTATATCTTCAAAGCAAAGATCACAACTGCTAACTCGAGATCATGAGTATGATAGTTTTGTTCATGAATTTTCAACTGTCGTGATGCATACGAAATAACCCTATCATTCTGAATATGGAAACAACTAATTCCTTTCTTCGATGCATCACTATAAGTAACGAACCCATCATTCCCCGATGATAGAGTAAATATAGGAGCATTGACTAATATTCTCTTCAGTTCTTCGAAAAATTCTTCACACTCTTTTGTACAAACAAATTTAACCCCTTTACATGTGGGCTTTGTTAATGGGTTAGCCAACCGGGAAAAATTCTGAACGAAACGTCGATAATAACCTGCTAAACCAATAAAACTGCGTACCTCAGTTATACACTTCGGTGAAATCCATTCATGGATTGCCTTGGTCTTAAAAGGATCAATAGAGATTCCATATTTGGAGACAATATGGCCAAGAAAAGAAATCTCTTGAAGCCAAAATTCACACTTGCTAAACATCCCATATAATTTATGTCTTCTAAGAGTTTTTAGGATAATGCGCAAGTGATTTTGATGATCTTTGTAGATTTTGGAATATACAAAGATATCATAAATAAATACCACCACAAAATCATCAAGATATTCCTTGAAACCTATATTCATTATATCCATTAATACAGAGGGTGAATTAGTCAATTCAAAAGGCATTACTGTAAACTCATAATTCTATACGTGGTTCGAAATGCCGTCTTCTGAATTTATTTATTTTTCACACACAAATGATGATATCCAGATCGAAGGTAAATCTTTGAAAAGTATTGAGCTCCATGCAGTTGGTCAAATAAATCATCAATGCGAGGTAGGGGATACTTGTTCTTTATGGTTATAGCATTGATCTCCCTGTAGTTGATACATAACCTCATAGATCCATCATTCTTCTTAGCAAAAAGGACAGGGTCTCCCCATGGAGAAACACTAAGGAGAATAAATCCCTTATTAATCAATTCATCTAGTTTTTCTTTAGTTCCACTAATTCCATAGTGGCCATTCTATACGGGGTTTTCGATATGGGCCTAGAATAAGGAATTATATCAATGGAAAACTCATTTTTTCGTTCTGGAGGATCTCTAGGTAAATCTTCCGGAAACACATCTACATATTCTTTCCCAATAAGAACATCCTCTATCTAAACATTCATTTCATTACCCACAACCATTTCATTCTCTTCCTCCCCAATAATTTAATTTAGTTGAGCTACTGGGGGTGGATCTAGGTAAGAATTAGGTGGTGATGATTTCGCTCTAAAGATAAGGTGTATCTTATTATCATCATCAAAAATAGTATCCTCCTTCTTATTACAATAAATTTTTGCATCATGGTCCGAAAGCCAATCCATACCAAGGATTATATCAAATTCAATCATAGGTATAATGATGAGATCAGCGGATAAAGAACATTTAAGTACTCTAATGGGGACTGATTAACAAAACTTTGTTGCAATGATACTTCCCTTAGGAGTTTGAACTAACAACTCCCTTGTTAAATAAAATTGGAAATATCTAATTTTCTTAGAAAATTGGGAAGATATGAAATAATGCGATGATCCAGAATCAAATAATGAATTTTCTAAACTTGAAGAAACCATTAAATTACCTGCCACCATGTCTCTTGGAGCTTCTACCTCAACAGTAGTGATAACATAATCTTGGCCCGGATCCCTTGGCCTTTTCTGAGGTAATTTCCCCTGAAGATTAAGACATTTATTTTCATAATGTCCCATCTCCATGAAATTGTAGCATTGGACATTGGTAGCTTCCTTCTTTCCCTTGAAATCACGAGCTTGGTGGCCTTTTCACCACACTTGTAACAGACTCTCATTCCATTTAAGAAAGTACCCAGGTGTTTCATCCCACATTTACTACAAGATGGATATTAAACTTTTCCCTTATTCCCCTTATTTCCATTCCCTAGGTGATCAACAGATCTCTTCTTCTCCTGCTTTGCTTTAAAGTCATAAAACATAGAGAATTCCTTCTCTGTCTTGATAGCACATGAGACAATATCTTTGTACAATGAGAAGGTTTGTGAGACTAATGATCGATGGAGAAACGGTTTTAACCCATAAAATAAATGACCAATATTACTTATTGGGTTACATATATAATCTCCAGCATACCTTGCTATCATTGTAAAGTTAGCCTCATACTTTGTGACATTCTCATCCTCCTTTTGTATTAGACTCAGAAATTGCTTTTCCATATTTGATCAATGGTCACGAGGAAAGTATTTTTCTAAGAAAATACCTTTGAATTCTCTCAATTCCATATTTGATACTTCATCATCTTACTTTGTGTTTTTTATCAATGACCACCATTGATCAGCATCTCGAGTGAGGCGATAAACTGCCATGATAACTTTCTCCCTTTCACTACTCCACAAATCCTAAAATATTTTTTCTAGGGAACTTATCCATTGCTCAGCTACCAATGGATTCGTAATCCCATTGAATTTTGGTTGTTGTTTCCTCATGAAGTGATCTAACATTGATCCTCCATGTTGTGGATCAGGGTTCTCCATACGGGTAAGGTTATTATTTATAACCTGAGTGATTGGTCCCAATTTGGCGATTAGCTGATCAGCACAAGTTGCATCACCAGCTCCACTATAATTATCTTGAGGAGGAGGGAAATCTCTTAGTGGATTGAATGCATTGATATAGTTTACATTTCTTCCACTAGGTTCCATTTCTAAACAATGGCATAAACTAGATCAGTTTATGAATCAAAATACATAATTCCATACTTGTAAAACATTTAACATAAATTGATCTATTTATGGATATAATCCACAATCATAAAAATGTTTTCTTTGAGGAAGTATATACTCATAAACCATTCATAATGATTTATAAAGAAAATGAGAATTATCCTAAGCATATCCCCTAGGAGTGTCGTAACCAAGAGTGCAGCAAGGCCCGTTGTCGTGCACCAGTTCCCGTTTGAGTCTAACTCAAAGCGGTGTTTTTGGGTTTTACCCCTAGGTACATCTGTGCCAGAGCCACCTCTACCTTCTCGTATCCAGACCGGGATGTATTTCTCCGAAAACTCACAAAATCTCTACAATACAAAAATTCTAGGATGTTCTTCTATACTAATCCTCAAAGTCTATCTTAGGGCTATGTGCTCTAATCAGAGTTTATCTAAATCTAGCTTCCAAGGTTTGTACTAAACTTTCTCTGATACCAACTATAACACCCCGACTCCAGTTACATAGAGTTAGTGCATTGTTACATAATATTGGCATGATAAAAAAAGATCAAGACTTGAAAGACCGATTAGTTTAGTAGCCTTGGTATAACTAGATACATTCATAAAGTGTACATTACATACTAAAGTGAAAACTACTACAACAACATATTGTCTTCATATCCCCTCATACGATCCCTAAAGGTCATTAATAAATTACTTCTTCACATCCTGGGAAAAATAAAACATTGAAAGAGGTGAGCTCAGATGCTCAGTAAGGAAAAAAATATTGCAGAAACTTTCATAAATAAGCATGAACGTTTAAGGCAATGTATAACTAAAACAAAATCTTTTTAAAATTGAACTTCAACATAATATTAAAAAATAAAAATGAAATAATTCCATTTACATATTCATATTGATATTCTACTAGTCGAATAATCACATGAAATATCAATAACCACTTTCATAATGATGGAATGCATAATGCCAGACTATCATAACCAAATAGCCAAGGCCTCATGAAAAGACTAGAAATAAGATTTTTTCAAGGCCTTATTCCAAGACACTATTTTGTCTCATGAGTCCTACCGATGCATCAAGGAGCTATAACAGGCTCTACCGGTCACTTATTAAGTCCAATGCATTCCCCATATGAACAGGTTTAAACATAACAAAAACATTCGTATAAAAACTAGCATACGAAATGTCAATACTTTCTCCATAAACCATGAATGGTATAAAAATAACACATCCATAGTCAAACATATCACAAAACCATCAATACAATATGGATGTTTTGTATCATAATAAATCAACTTCAAATAAACTTAAAATCCATAACAGGATGTTGACATAGATGAAATCAAAACTATTTGAGAGAAATATATCTTTTTTTTAAATCATTTAAAAGTCACATAATTATAAAATAAAAAAAATTAATTTGAAAATATCCCTATAATATTTTAAGGGAAGCTTCAAATATTTTATAATGGAAAAAAATATCCGCACCCACCGTATAAGTTAAAAAAACATTCTTACCTTAATTCTGTTGAAAAGGTTAAAAATGACCTTGTTTGGAAAATGACAGAAAGATTCCTTTATAAAATTCTTATAAAAATTCAACAAGGGTATAAATGACTTTAACACAAAGTATGTAAAATAGTTATAATGATTTGAAATACATTTTTAAGAAACATGGATGTGGATGATAATGAAATCCCACTAGATAATTATGTATAAACAACCTCGGATAATGAAGAGATTGTAAAATAAACCCATACCTTGTACTTTTCCTTAGTCTATGGTATGTTAACCTCCTGTATAATAGTTGAAATTTTTTTATTAAATTATACAAGAACTATATACATAAATATGATATCATATATGATCTTCTAATAATGCTTTGTTAATAATATTTTAGTATTATCGTCGTTTCAGGTGTTAAATTACTCGTTTTATTTTATATGTTTTGTTACATAAGTCATGTTTGTTATGGATAAGATGTATCTTATTCATATACAGAATTAAATAATGTTTTTAAACATTAATTTTAATCATCATATGAGAATTTGTCTTGAATGGATACGATGGGGAATGAATCTTATCGACTTCGTGGAGATGGTAGTCCGTACGTACGCACTAGCGACTATATCATTATTTTGATATTAAAATAATATATAATTGGATGGTATATAATATATACAGAATCATTATCATGTTATATTTATTATTTACAAGAATTACATATCAGTATTATACCCATTCTAATAATAATATATTGAATAACTGTTACACCACGACGTGGAGACGGTAAGCCTTACGTACGCACGTATGGTGACATGTCATTCAAAGGATGGATAGAATAATGAATATGGTTGTACCATATTTATAATAACATCACAGTATTTATAAGATACTATAGTTGTTATTTTATAATGGAAATAACAAATAAAGAAGAAGTTGAAGAAGAAAGGAACTTGAAAGAGGGTGGTGAAAACATTACCTCTTCTTCGGGTTATTCCTTTTTATTTCATCAAAAGGGATCCATAAGATGGATTTATGACTAAAGGAAGGCCTCTAGGATGAAGGGAGGATATTTGAGAGGGTATTTGGGCAGAGGTTGGATGATCCCAAAGGCTTTTAAAGTGTAAAATTGGGAGAATGGGGAGTGCCCTTTTATAAGAGGGGTGAGGGGCACCTT
This sequence comes from Viscum album, assembly GCA_963277665.1. Taxonomy (NCBI): domain Eukaryota; kingdom Viridiplantae; phylum Streptophyta; class Magnoliopsida; order Santalales; family Viscaceae; genus Viscum; species Viscum album. The sequence continues at coordinate 1,677,037,995 of OY728160.1, forward strand.
TGGAAAAGATAGAAATATATTTTTATAATAAATTCATATTCGGTTTCTAATGACTCCATTGTGGATTTTTTAAAGGCTAAGTTGGGGATAGGTCTAAAAACACTAAACAATAGGTTTTAGACAGGTTTGGGTCACTTTATTAACCTTATCTTTTAGTTTTAACTCTTAGTTAATTAGTTTCACATTTACCATGTCACTTTGTATTTTTATATTATATAGTTAATAAACTTACTATATACATCAAAGAGACCCCAAATTGGTCCATTAATGATACACCTATCATGATATAAGTCCTTTGGTAGAACATTATATTTTTAAGAATTGAATATAAATTAATAATATAATATTTGTTTTAAAAACTCTTTTATGTCAATTTTGACACTATTGGGTATTTTGTTTTTGATAATTTCATAACAGCATTATTACTTCGAAAAAATTTATATAACCAATCCTAATATGTCATATTAACCTAGGAAGTTTGTGTAATTCCTAGAAAGTCTCAAATTACCTTTATTTTGATATTTATAATATCATTTCTTTTAATATTTCATTAATTAGGTAATTACTAAATCACCATTGTGTCATAAATAAATTAAATTATTTAATGTCTAAAAATTATTAATAAAATACCATTATATAGGAAATAATTTTATATTTCTAATGAATATTTACAATCGAATATATCTTATGTATAACGATATATTAAAAATGTTTTAGTTACTAAACTTTGATTCTAACTCTTTTAACTATTCTTTGAATTAAATAATAATAAATGTACTAATCGAATCCAAGTGGACCTAAATGATACTATTTTATTCCTAACGTTATTTTTGGTCGATATACACATGTCCAATAGAATTAGGACATGGTTTAGGGTAATATTAATATCATTTTACCCCTAATTACCCTATTTTGCTTTTAACTGTGGTAAATAAAAGTAAAAAGTTACTATTCACAAAAAATTATTTTTATCTTATTGAACCAAATTTTACTCCTTGATATTAACCATGTCTCTTGGATTTTCGAAATTCCACTCAGAGAAGCGGTAAAATTATATTTTATCTAAATTTCCAAATTCTCATAGGAGGTGGTTAAAAGACGGTGAAAAGTTCAATAAAATTTTTATATATCTAGAATTATTCTAAACTGAATCCAATGAATTTCATTGAACTTATATAGTAATTGTGTATCTATTTTGACCTAAATTAAATTTAAATAAAATAAATAATTATTTAAATAAAAATTCGGTTTTAAATTATAACTCAGTGTTTTTTCACTATTCATCAAAAATTGAATGTTTTCAGAAAAATACCAAAAAATCACCCTAACCTAATTTAGATATTCCGAATCCAAAAATGAATTCAAATTTGAAAGATAAAATTCATAAACTTTCAAAAAGTGGGTATTACTATTCATAACGGCTAGTATGATTGGTTGTGGTGTGTGTTAGAACTCGAAGTTGCATACAACATGCACTACTGTATTATTCAAAGAGAAGCGTACCATGTAAGCTTGGGGTGTTACATTAGTAGAATAGATCATTTGTTTGTGTTCTTGTAAACACCCAATGGAATCAAGGTAAAGTGTTCCACCTCCATAGTAGAAGGAAAAAGTAGGAGATGGTTGGTCATGGTTGTAAAAAAGAACAAGAATGAGGGATTATAGTGGTACAAATTCAAAGATAATTTCATCAAATAGTTATATCTCAATTCATTGTTGTCAGCCAAGTCGATTGGATTTTTCAAACTCTATATGGCCGATAGGACATTGATAGAGTATGGAAACATTTTTCTACACTCAGGCACTGAAAACCTAAGATAGTATCTATTGAGAGGATGGAAGCTTATGACATCTAGTTGGGACTTAATGAGGATATTTATTCTCATTTTTTCTTATTAAAGCTTCCTGGTTATAAAGATGTGATGTATAGAACACATATGGTTGAAATGGACCCGTATGGAAAGTCAGGGTTATTAGGAGTTTCTTTAACTCATAATAGAAGCGTGAGTTCCTTCCAAGAATAGAATATGTGTCATGAATCTTGTAGAGGTTCTCGATAGAAAGGTCGTTTTAGACCACTTGATATACCTAAAAGAGTACCTTGGGTTTTCTATCAGTGGTAAAGTATTGGTCATTCAATGATAGTCTACATTGAGACATCCGAGAACAATGTCTCATATAGATGTTCAGAGAACTTACAATGATTCTACCATATTTACTCCACTCCACATAGTATAATAAGATCATTAAATCATCCTAAAACTATGGGGCAATCAGATACTTCCCCTAAAATTGGGTTCCATCCATAGGAATATATAACTAAGATTATCTACATAGTGGAAGATTCCTTAGAAGAAATGGATATGGGTCTAGAGACTATGAGAGGTACCATTACTATATCTTCATCAATAGTGATGGCTCTATTTGATACTGGAGTATCTCATTTATTTATTTCAACCATTTTTGTTAATATGTTAAATATCTATATGGATAATTCGTCTAGTGAAAGGTATATTACTATACCCCCTTGTACGAATATAGAGTAGGGTCTTTATAGTCCCTCTTGTGTATTCTGTCGATTAGATGTTGGTATTTCTTGGTGTTTTTGGATTCATTAAATTAAATAAGTTGACATCATTTTCAAGATGGATTGGATCATTTCCAATAAAACCCATATTGATTGTTACCTTAGATAGTTCTCCTTTACTATACATAGTGGTGTATTCCATGTCAGTCAAAGAGAATGAGACCCAAGGTTGAGAAGAGCCAGACATTATTTTCTATAGTTGGGGGAAGTAATGTTGTTGTTTTCAATTTATATATTGTGGGAATATTTAGGTGACGATATCCATCTGGTTTTCATCGACTTTCCTGATGTGTTTCTTTCTGACTTATATAGTTTTCCACTAGTAAAGAAGGTGGAGTTTTCTAATGACTTAATGCCTGGTAATCAACAAGTTTTTATTCCCTCTTACCGCATTGTGTCAACTGAACTGAAATAGATGATGTCCATGGTGGATGATCATTTAGAGGAAATGTTTATATGTTTGAGTGTGTCACTGTGGGTGGTGCTTGTTCCCTTTAATAAGATGGTTGGTGGTTCAATTCGCCTATTTGTGGATTACAGAAAGCTCAATTGAGTTTCCATGGAGAAAGTATATATATTTCCAACAATTGATTATTTTTTTGATTTGTTTAGGGGGGTGAAGTGGTTTTTGAAGATCAACCATTGATTCGGTTACCAACAGTTAAGGATAAAAGAGTCTAAAATTATGGAAACATCCTTTCAATGTAGGTACGATAATTATGAGTACCTTTTTGTTAAATTAGGTCTAACCAAATATCCTATAGTTTTCATGGAAATAACAAACAATATTTTCTAGGAGCTTCTAGATACCATTATGGTAGATTTTGTGGATGACATCCTAGTTAACTCAATGTATGAGGAGGTTCATGTGAATTATATGATAATAGTTCTAGGTTTTCAAAGAATTCACTAACATTATTCTATTATTTCAAAATGTGATTTCTATATTTGGGAAGTGATGTTATTGGGACTCTTGGTGTTGGAACACGGAATATCTGTTGATCCAGAGAAGGTAAAGGCTGTTATGGCTTGGGAGAAACTAAAAAATGCCTTCAAGATTGGTAGATCCTCGAGCTTATCTAGATATTATCACTGATTTATAAAGTTATTATCAAAATTTACTTCTCTGTTGACTGATCTAACATGAAACATATTGAAATTTTCAAGTAATGATAAATATCAGAATTCATTTTTTAATTAGAAATATCTTTTCAATACCACACCGATGTTGAATATTTCAGAGGTTGTTTCAAGCTATGTAGTATTCTTTGATTCATTGAGATTAGTTCTTTATTAGGTTCTTATATAGGGTTACCATGGTAATGGATTTTTATCTCATTATCTTAGGCCAAAAAAGAAGAATTATATGATACATGAACTTGAACATACAACTGTGATTCCCATGCTAATGTGTTAGCAGCATTTACTTTATGGAGAATAGTTTATCATTTTTAAAGACCATAAGAGCATGAGTTATATCTTCTCCCAAAAATATTGGAACCTTCATTAGTGGCGATGAGTGGAATACCTATAATATATACACTTTGAAATTTCCTACACCTCGATGAAAGGGAACATCCTTACAAATGATTTGATAAGGAAGATTCCAATCTAGGATGTTAAAGAATCATTGGAAGAGTGACATTTGATGGCTCTCTTTGCACAGTTGCATATTAGAGTTTATGAAAAAGATGATGAAGTTTCCTTGTTAAGTGTTCAATTGAAATCTTATCTTCTTGAATAGATTCTATAGGAACAACATCTTGAGGATGAGTTTCCTATCATTAGTGACTCTCTTTATAGTGGGCATACTATTTCCCACTGTTTGTTCTCCAAATATGTTATTCTATGGTTTCAAAATAATTTTGTGATACTTTTTTTGGTAGGGGAAGATGTGATGTGGTATTTATATAATTCCTACTGGGAAGTGGACCCTAGAGCCAGAAAATATGTTCTATGAAATGTGTAGGCAGTTTTGGTGGAAAGGTATGAGACTTTGCGTTGCTGATATTATTTCCCATTCTTATACATGCCACCAGGTTAAGGCCGAGCACCAGAATCTTTTGAGTGTGCATCATCCATTTTTAGTCTATACATGGATGTGTGATAAACTCTCTATGGACTTTTGGGTTAGGATGCTATATACTCAGAGAAAGATGAATGTGATATGGGTTGTGATGGACCAATTGATGAAATTGGATCACTTTATACCCATTTATGAAACTTCCAATGTAGAGAAGTTGAAAAAATATAATTATGAAAGATATTGTTTTTTATGAAGTTCCATATTCTAAAGTCTCAAATAGGGAACCTCGATTCACTTATCACTTTTAGAGAGGCCTTTAAGAGGCAATGTGATCTCACATCCGTTTGGGTAAGAAAAACTATCCATATATGGATGGCCAGACTAAAAGAGCTATATAGATTCTTGAGGATTTGATCTGAACTTGTTTTCTAGAATTTGGTGGGGCTTGGGATGATCATTTGGGGTGGGTTTAGATTTCTTATAACAATACTTACATGTCTAAAATCATAATGTATCCTTTTTTGGCATTGTGTGGCCAACCTTGGGAATCTTAATTATGTTTGTTGGAGATTTGTGAGAGATCCTTGGTTGGACATAGTTTAGTCCAAGAGACGATGAAAAAGATTTAGTTGATTCATTGGATGATTTTAATGGAACAATTCAAATTTAGGTCTTATATTAATCATCAATTTTATCCTTTCGAGTTCTCATTTTTTGAGTAGGTGTTTTCGAAGGTTTCTCCACTGTTGGGTCATCGATGGATTGGGAGGAAAATGAAGCTTTCTCCTTAACTTGTAGGACCTATTGAAGTGGTTGAGCACATGGGGAATGTTTCATATAATTTTTAATTACAACCGCACTTGATGCTGATATATAATGCGTTTTATGTATCTCGTTTATGAAACTAAGTATCTAATCCATCTCATGTTCTGAGTTGTCATGATACTGAAGTTAAACATGATTTATCTATGAATGGACGACCAGTTAGTATTGTTGACTCTAAGTAAAATGTCCTTCAAGGGAGGATGATAACTTTGGTTCATGTGAAATGTAAACACAATTATGATTCTCATGAGATGTGGTAGAAGGAGGCACTTATGAAAGAGTAGTGGCCTCATCTTCTGGATAAGGAAGCTTCTTCATTGGTTTTACCTAGAGAAAATGTTTCTATAGTTGGGGGTGGGGGTTGAAACATCCTTTTAACATTTTAGGGTACTCCTAGACCCTCCTTTTCATCAATTTTTTGATGGGTTCCATTTGGGGTTGGTTGGGATTAAAAATTTAATAATTATATAAATTATGGGTACAACACAGTTTGTGTATGGATGGTGCACAGTTTTCCAAATAGTGCACCCTACTACAGGAAAATGGAAATTTTTGGACAGATCTTTGAATGGATTTTATATGATTATTCATGTCGTGTATACCCTTATGGGAAACCATGTGGACCGTTTTTAATGGGCACATAGTTTTTTCAAACTGTGCACAGTTACCTAGGAAATCATGGAGATGGTATTTTAAGAGATCCAAAATTTTATTATAATTTCTAGAACCCCTGTTATAGGAACCTAACCGACCTACATCAAACCAAATAATTTTTTTCCTACCATAAATATCTTATGGTGGATTCTTGGACACTTCACCTCCTCCTTGAAGTGATCCAATTAGAGGAGAACATTATTCAGTCCACTTCTGGTTAGTTTCCTTCTCTAATTCCCGATCTCCTTCGATCTCTATCTTTCTACCTTGGGTTTTATCGATATTATTATTTTTTGGATGATTTAATGCCCTCTATTTTTTTTCAATAAACCTATGTTTGATCTTTTCCCCCTAGATTACTTTGATAATCATTCTTATTGGAGAGTCCTGACAAGGGTTTGGTAATCTGATATCCATTGTTCCCGAGGTATGTGTTTCCATTATGATGCCCTATTTATATTAATTCCAATTTCATTTTTTGAAAAATTTATATTAATTGAATTTTAATGGTGGTATTTGTATTTAGATTTTACGTATTTCAATATGTTTCGAGAAAAAAACCCAATTTTGATGAATTGATATTTTAACAAAAATGGGATTTTTAGCATGAAATTGAAAATTGGTGAGTTTTCAAATTTTCTGTTTAATTTTTTGTTTTTATGAATGTTGAATCAATCAATTTGATTAATGTAACTGTAAAAAATAATATTTTTTAATTTTTTTCTAAAAACCTAATTCCAGTGAATTGGAGGCTAGTGATTAAATTTATTGAATTGTTTGAAATTTATATTGTTGTATTTAATTGTGTAATGGATTGTGAAATTGCATAAATTGGATTCAAGTCAATGTTTATGAAAAAATGCCATAAAATGGTTTGGATGTAGACGTAGTGGTATGACCTTTTTGAAAAGGAATGTTTTGACTAAAAACACGTTATGGGTTTTAAAGGGAAAATTGGAATATTGAAACAGAGAATGAGATTAAATTCTATTTTTAGCTAGATTAAAATAAATTTACTACCATTGTCTTATACTACAGAAAATTCAAGTCGCAGGTAGTTAGTGTGTTATATTAGACAATAATTAATGAATTATAACATTCTAAAACATCATATCAACTCAACCCTGTACTCAAACGATGGTGATGGATCTTCTTGGCCATGGTTCAAGGGTTGAATGACCATAATTTGATGAATTCATAGTTTTGGGTCCCTATAGCTCAGAACTACCATACCAATTAGGTACATTACAATGTTGCTCGCTTGTTTTTATTTCCATTGTATATATATATTCTATTGTTGAAAAATATTTTACAATCCTTGTAAATTTATATAAACTGTTTTATATACAATTTTCCATTTTAGTCATTTTTTGAAAAGTTACATTTGTGTAAATCAACCTTTCAGAAAAGGTAAATTCTATCTTTTTAAATGTATTCCCATAAATTCAAATGTAAATAATGAATTTTTAATATATTTTCATATTTGAAATTATAAAGAATGATTTGTTTAAATATTCTTTTGTAAATTCCAAACCTAATTGTTTTAAAATTGGATCACATTATTAGTTAATTTGATATTGGAATAATGTTATGTAATCTTTGGTGAAATCCTACCCGTCTTTGTCTCAAACCCTACATGATACATAAGGTTATTTTAGATTATCTATTTCTAGGATTGGGCAAGGGGAGAGGATCTCTTGGAGGTGGATCTAGCTATTGAACCTTAAACTTCGTGAGTTCTTTCCTTTGGGACATGGGCGGGTTTCCCTTTTTGGTACGTCAGTTGTAGTAACTTGGGATTTAGATTTCTATTTTAATTATGGTGATTAAAACTAAGTGGAGTTTCCTTTTATATACATACTATATTATTTGTTTTTTACTTGAAAAATGTTTGTTGAAAACTATTCCCACATTCAATTTTTATAATTCCTGGTACTAGTCATCATCCCATGGGGATCGAGAACACCCTTTGGGCTATGTCAGGACCATATCCTTTAGAAGGTTAGCAGAGTACCTATTATAGTTTGAGAAAAATAAGAATATGAAAGAGACATAAATATTTTCAGTATAAGTATATTTGAAATATTACTATCACGAAACCATAACATAGAATTCTAGGCTCTATACATGACACCCTAATACAGCATGATTGACTTAATTACTACGAATCGTACATAGAATCTCATGAGATATAATCCGTAACACATGCTTTTAATCACTCTATAATTACAATAGTATTCCTTAAATAATAAAATTTTTGTGTATATTTGTTCCACATAGAATAAAAACACAAAACATACTAAGAATGATAACTCATGAATAAATAAATGTGTTACAAATTAATATTAGATGGAATAATCCTATCATATGTAATTAATGAGTAGTGTAAGTTCCAAAATAAAATAGGAATATTCTAAAATGGTTTTAAAATTCTATGGTTGTCCTTGAATAAAACATTATTAAACTAGATGATTGATATCCATGTAAAAAAGATCAAATAAATAGAGGAAGCTGGAAATGATCCTTTTTACAAGTACATATGGTAAGAAGTAATGATTAAATAAATAATAAAAGGTAAAAAGACATGTAATCTCATATTGATAATGGAAAATAATTATGCTAAATATTGAATTAGTAATGTATATGAAATATAGTATAAGGTAGATAAGAAAGATAAATCATGAATCGAAAGAGATAAATCTATGTGCAAGTGTGTGTGTGTTGAGGGGGATATATATACAGAGAGAGTGTGTGTCCCTTTAAAAACATTATAATATAAAAAGTATGAACAAATAAAAGAGTAAATATGGAAATGGAAATCCAATAATTGATGTTTAATATGGGTATTTAATAAGAAATTATATACATGAACTATATGAATATAGATAAACAAATGGTATGTGATTCAAATAAATGAGTGACTAAGACATGAAAACCCTTTCCTTTAGTCATGACATGCTCCAGATTATTTTTTAACTTCATAAAAAATAAAATAATATTTAAAAATTAATTTTTAGAACCTTAATTTTTTATTTAATCCTAATTAATTCATATTCATTTATTTTTTTCATTTTTAGTTTCAAAATGTTCATGTTGATCCTATGAAGATATTTATTTCAAACATCCAACATTGCATCAATATGATAATATTAGTTATTTTCCTTTTTCAAATGAGTTAATAAAAAAAATTATGAAATATTTATAGATTTCAGGATTTTATAATTTTATATAACTCTTAATGTTTTCAAAAATATATAAGGTGAATTTATATTGTAAGTTGGCATGTCCATTAAGGATGTTTAACTGTCTTGATGAATATAATTTAAAATCACTATTTTTATATATCTTTTATCATAAAAGAGAATGAATAATATTATAGAATATTATATCCATTTTTAAACAAAAACTAAGAGATTATTACCAATAATTATTGGTGACAATAAATATAAAACATTATTATCTTCGTAGGTGGTATAAATATACCAGGATTTGGATTCTTTTTATTAAGAATGATTAAGGAAAAAGGAAAATAATTATTTTTTTAACAGTTAAATAGTAGTAAAATTATTATACTTATTTCATGTTATTATATTGATATATTTTTTATAAGGGATAATAAATGAAAAAAAATTATATAGTTTAGAAAAATCAATGTTACCTTATCTTTGAGTTTCTTCCCATTTCTAGGACATAAGGCTTTAAGGAATAGTCATATGGCTATACTAGAGCTCACTGAAACTGTTTAGGAGATTTTATAGAAGGGTTATTTTAGATATTTTTTTATGGTTGATTTTTTTGGAATTTTAGATTAATAAGAGAAGAAGTGTGGTATTTACATCTTAATGGGAGGTGTTATTTTACAAAATATATAAAAGTTTATAATTTTTAATGATGTTTATAAATAGAATTTTGTATTATCAATTATATTATTAATTTATTAAACTATTAACCTATTAAAAAAGGGTACTACAGGAAAACGTTTACTACAAATAATCAAAACTAGTTTTAAATTATTATAAAATATAATTTAGATTCTAAAAATATCTTTATTGGATTTGAGTAAATATATTATTAATATATTGAAATATAATTTATGTGATAGAAGGATTTTTAAATATTATTCATCCATTTAAATAAAAAATGTATTCCATGAGACATAATGTAAACATAATATTTTATTTTTACTATTCACCCAAAAATCAAATTTTTCTGAAAAATAAAAAGAAAAATAAATGTTGCTTAATTTTGAAACCCCAATAAAAAATAAAATCTATTTTATGGGAAGAAATTTATAAAATAATAAATATATTATTTAAATATATTTATATAATTGAATCATTTACTAATGGAGTTTAAACATAATTTATTAAAAATTATACACTTATACTTCCCATTAATTTTATAGTTTTTTATGCTCATAATTAATTATTTTATTCATTTTTTATGTTTTATTAAAAATTAAATTTATCAATTACACTAACCTTTAATATTATAATCCAATTGTTATGTAACTATTCTAAGGGCCTGGTTAATTTTCTAGTGATATTATTTCATATAGAAACATTACAGATTTATAATGGGAATATTTCCAATTAACATCCTATATATACAAATTATTTATTTATTTACACATTCTATTAGATTTTATTAAATGTTTCCTATATTTATTTTATAAGATTCCAATCTCATTTCTAATGTTTTTTTGTTAATAATATGATTTTCATAGTACTAGAGTTTCTAGGAGACTGTGCACCATAAAATTTCCAAATATTTATTATATTATTTATATGTGTTATTATTCTTTTATACATGTTATCATTTTATGGAATTTATTTTCTCTTTATTTAAAGTGGTCTATTATGAACCCATAAAATAATGGCCTTTTTTTATGTGGTGAACATGATTTTTTATGGCTATACCATTACAATTGAATTATTTCATAAAAAATAATTTGATAATCAAATAATAAAAAATAATTAAGGGATATATATAACATATAATTTTATAGATTAAATTAATGAAAAAATATATAATTGATTTCAGATTTTACTATCCACATTCTTTAATGAAATTGTGTAGTCATGGTTTTTAACTTATTAGTAAACAACTATTATTTTTTTAGCTTATATTTACCCTAAAAGTTATTCTAAATGTTAAAATAAGGCCATAATATGAGTCAATATAAATATAAGGTAAATTTTAGCCATAGGTTATTTTACTAGGTATAATTAAGTAGTTCTATATAACGAAAGGTTATATTCTGAGGATTTTTCACTTTAATATATCAATATAGAAATTACCAAAATTATTTAAGCTATAATTTGATAAAAAATCAATGAAAATGGAATTTAAATTCTATATCTGGTGAGACAAATATATATTTTTCATACATAACATATATATTTTTAAAACTAAAAAATTCATATATATAAGTTTAGTGTACTATGAAATTAATCAAATATTACATGTATTCATATAACCTGAAAATTTAATCAAATTCTTCATCTCAGACCTCTTTAAATTAGACTAAACCTTTCTTAATACCATAGAGCTCTTGGGGACATTCATAAAAATAGGAAACTAGTAATATTATTAAGGGGATACTAGAAAATAATTAAGGATAGGATAATCCGTTGAATTTTTAATATGTCATTATTTATATCAGAAGATTATTAAATAAAATAACCAAACAGAATGTCATAGGAACTTATAATAACAATTTGGAATACCATGGGATTATCGATATTGACAATGAATAAAATTTACAAAAACTATGATTTATAACAGAAAAATAATAACATCGGAATGTACAATAATATGGAATAATCATAAAACATGTCATTATAATCATATGTTATGAGATACTACCAAGAATATATGAATCACATGTGCAATTTGAAGTGGATAAATAAGAGATGGAATTTAAAGATCTTTCTCACAATGATAATTTTGAAAGGTATTTTCGGTTCATCTATGGTTTAAAAATTTAGAATCATTTATTGAACATGTATATATAGTTATAAATAATATTAAAAATAGTTTTTGAATATAGTGAGATAGGATTAATATCTAGATTCATATATAAGATATCACTAAAATTACAATCAAAAGAGTTATTTTTTTATGTCTATATGTCCTAGTGATGTCCACATTTACAAAAATGAATGGATTCAATTTTCTATGGGTAAAAAAATATGAGATTAAAATTCACCAATTCTAGGGATAATTCTAAGAAGATCTTGGTTGGGTATAAGGAGAAAAAAAGGGTTTACACATGATCCAAATTTTTTTTTTCACTTTCGGTCATTGTAAATGAATATTGATAAACATGTTGACTATTTTATTTCTTTATCAGGCTTGGATTTCAAGTCATATTTCCGTCAAAATTACTTTTTCTTATTAATCATAAAATTGGACTATATATATAGTTATTTCACAAACATTATACAATGAATATTTAACTCTGCATAAAATGATTCCATGAACCTTTTATTTTTCATTATGTCATGTGTATTATTTCCCTCTCTATCTCATATAATTACATTTTTTTATTTGAGGTCCAATCACAATTAATAATAAAGAGAAAACTACTTTTGAGTTTGTGTTTGAGAGGCCACCAGTTCAACCCCCTAATGGCAGTGGTTTATTATCACCCTATCCTCTCACATGGTATAAATTCCTTAAATAAATATTTTTATGTATTTTCCCAAGGTTAAAAATTATATTTTATTTTAGATATCTTTTGATTAATGATATATTTGGAAATCTTGAACAGTGTTGGAAAAAATGTTCCCTTGTTTAATGGGATGGCATCTCATCAACATGATTAAATTATGGAACCATATCTTCTATATATTGGATTAGATGTTCCTGATAGAAATTAGAATAATGTATATAATACAAGATTATGGAAGGCCTATAATTTTATTGCTAATAACAATGTTGAAGTTGATAGGAGAGAACACAATGTGTTACTATCACCCTCTTAGAGAAGTTTTTTACATTAATTAGGGATACAAAAACATCGAATGGAATTTTGAGGAAGAGTTTTTATATCCATAAGGGTGATAAAAGAGTTAATGCGTCACATTTAAATATATACATGGATCAATTTACAAATATTATAATAGGGTATTATGAATTGGTAGATGAGGACATTCATCAGGGGAACAAACACGTAAGCTTGACTCAATGATAAGGATTGATTCTTGAGTATTTGATAGTGGTGAAAACATTATTGATAATTATGTATGATTAGTTAAACATGAAGATATATTAATAAGCGTATAAAGACTTGGATGAGTGGAAAATTTAAAAAATCAATAATTTCATTATAAAATTTGGGGAGGGAAACCATAATGAGGAATGAAAAATTTGAGATGGTAACAAAATTAAAATATTTAAATGGTTTTAAACAATATGAATAAAATATGTCACATGAGTAAAAACCACTTCCAATGATACATCAGTGGATTTTTTTGAACTTATGTGATTATTTTTAAACATTATACAATGAGGGAAATATAGATAGAAGGTAATGCAATGTCATTACATTTGGACTCAAATCCTAAGTCTTGGATAATATTGTCACATATATTATTGTAACCTTCCAATATCACCAAAGGATAGAAACAAGTTTTTATAGAATAAAATAAATTATTGGGGAATAATTTCCCATTAAATATATGAACAAAAATAATAAAAAGTTCACGTTAAATGTAAAAATTTATGAAAATTCTTGAAATTCATAGAAAAATATAATTTATTTTTTCATTATCTAATAATTAAGTACACAAACATATGTCGAATTAATGAAAATGTCAAATCTCAAGACTAATCAACTAAACCTCTAGACATATCACCAACATAGATCTACACCCCCATAATAACAAATCCAATGACCATTCATTTAGCTTCAACATAGACAATCAAGTCTACATTCTCACCAAGGATCTATTATATAGGGTGAGTATAAATATAGTAGTATTTCCCTAAGAATCCAATAATTACCCTTTTATGAGTAAATAAAATAATTGAAATTCCAAAAAAAGGACATATTTAAATTCTTTATCCAAAATTTTGAATTATAGAATTATCAATGTATTTAATATTTTAAAAATTCAACATGAACTCTTTTTTACTCATTAAACAACATGAAAATATACATGAATTTTATTTCCAATCATAAAATGCAACACCCAAAAATTCTAAAATAAAAAATTTTATTCAATAGTGTGTATGACACACATAACCAAGTGGATAAAGTAATATAATATCCATATATTCTACTATATATTTAATATTTTAAATAAATTCAATACTTGATATATCTTGTAATGAAAACAAAACAGAGTTAGCTTCCATATCACATAAGATCAACTTTCCTCTACAGCTTTCATTACACACAAGATCGAGTTTCACCAAATAACAATTTATTATAAAAATAATTTTAATTAATAAAATAGGATATAAAATATTATTTATGTCAGTAGTTATGAATAATATTATCCAACTTAACAAAATTTATGTATTATATAAATATAAAATTATTTCATTTCTTACCAATTAATGAGAAATGAAAATAACAAAAAATGGATATAAAGAGATATTTTTTTATGCTTCCAATGATGCTTTGTCTTAATAAACATAATTAATTATAATTAGTTAATGATATTGATTATGTATTTATTTTAAATATTTAATCTAATTTTTTATATTCATCTATTTGGTTTTATTTTCATAAGATAATAACAAACCCAATTTCACACATAAAAACCTATATTTTTAAAAAAGAACTTATACGACATTTTAATGTAGAACCCATTTTAAATGTAAATTTTGGAACATTAATTTATTTAATATTTTAAAATTACCTTAATATTTGAAATAGAAACATAAAAATTAGGTTATGGTGACTTTAGGATATTTTTTTAGGAACATATGATTTTTTAATGAATGGTTAAAAATATTGAATTTTTGTAGAGAATTTATTTTTCATTTAATTTATTTATATGGTAAATTATAAATTTATTTAGTTTTAATGTATAATTAGATCATATTTCTAAGATTAGTACAATTTATGTCATTTTAGTCAATTTCAATTTGAAATTAATTTTAAAAACCTAGTAATCATTAGATCATTTTTACATTAAAACCCTGCATTGTCATCCCACCTACGGTACAGATTTTAAATTAATTTATGCCATTTATGTGATTATAATATGGAAAATTTAATTCGATAATTTTAATCAGTATAATTTATAGTGTATTATAATAACAGATTAGTTTTTTTCATAAAATATTAGTGAATGTAATTAAAATTAATTACAATGATTAAGGTTAAATTAAGCATAATAAGGGACAAAACCATTACCATAATGTCAAAATGGCTTAAACTATTTTAAAATAGATATTGGATGGCCATATATCGATACTATAACCTCTTGGATTTAAATTTCACCATTATTTGATCCTATTTAAACATGAAAAATGTTGTAGGAATTCCATTGTGATTTTTTTAAGAGCATCACTCCACCTCCAGAAAAAAGGCCTCCTCTCCTACCACACCAACACACCTCTGAAGAAAATATTTATCAGTAAAGATCTTACAAAATAGATCCTAAAAAAGTACACTAATACTAGAGTCATCCTCGTGAAAATAATTAAATCCAAGGAAGTCATTGGTTCAAACCAAAAGGAGTTACCCGATAAAGAGGTAATAACCTTCCTTAAGATATTCAGTTTTATTTCTATTCTCCAATCACTAAAATATTCTTATTTATGATTTCAACACAAAAAAAAATACTATCCTCAATAGATCATTGTGTTTTTATGAAAATGGTTTGACCTACACTCACAAACACATGCATATAATGAGTAACAAGCATACTATTTCTCTATACGGCGAACTACCAGCTCAAAAAATGACGATTCTTACCATTTATTTTACCAATGTTTGTGGATGGTCATTATGATTGAAAATAAGGTTATATATTTTATATTTACAACTTATTTATAATTTTTAATTCGTTTACAACACATATCTTTATAATTTCCAATATGAGTAAAAAAATAACATTATTTGTGGAAGTGTGGACTTCCGCCCCTCAAAGTGATGAGATTCATTCACAATATACACGATACATATAAAATATGGTTTCAATTAAAAATAATTTTGATAAAAAAATACATGATATTCATGACAAATTTAACTTTCTAGAAATAAAATATATATCATTTTCTTTATTACCCATTCACACATACTTAAAAAGTGATAATGTTGTTCGTGGATGTGTGGACTACCGCCAACTCAACATGATGTTATTCTTTCTTACATAACAAAAATTAAATAAATATGTATATATATGATTAAATTATTTGGTATTTATGATATAATTATCATTTAGGAATGATATAATTCTACACTCCTTATTTCTATAATGATAAATAAAAAATGATAACGTCACTAATGCGTACGTATGGCATACCATCTCATTGATTGTAACATCGATTAATTTTTCAAAACCATATAAAATTATTGGGTATAATAGTATAAGTTATGTATAAATATGGTAATTATTTCATTATTATTATTATTAAATATATGTTATATAATGTCCCGTTTGACCCTATTTGACCTACCAATGTTGTTTTTGACAAAGAAACCGAATTTTTTCAAAACAACTGACAAAAATATAATTGTATAATTAGTGTTATAAAAATTAGTTATATGTGAAACAATTTATGGTTAACATAAAAATGGTTTTAAAGTAATTAAATAATTAATATAATTATATAATTTAGGAATTTAAAAACACATGAGACAAATTAGATGCAAGGTAATGGATTTTGTATCAATTTATAGTCTATTGAGTCTTATTTCTTGTTATGCACCTGATATATTTTATATGATGTATATTCTACCATTTTATATTATATATCATCAATATCCTTACTCTCATGATATTAGTAATTTAATTTAATTTTATTCCTTTACATATATTATGATTTAAAATGTTTCAATGTAGTATATGACATGTCGGAATGTTTAAAGATTATTTTCCTCAAGAATAAATTTACTAATAATGCATTTCCATTTGAATAATTTTTATGAAATTTTTTCAATAAAACCATTAATTTTAATATAAATTGTCTTATCATGATATTTTTCATATAATAGTACCATTTTCCCACTCTTTGTTTCTCAATGTGTTTTAAAAAATGTTTTTAAGAAAACCCAACATTATTTCTCTATTTAGTAAGAGAACTTATTTTCTTATAAAAACCATTTTTTATTAAAATGATTTCAAAAAAATTTCTTAAAAGGATTTGTAAAGAAATTTTTATCCCTTTTTACCAATTTCTTAAGTGGAATATTCTTGTTGCTATCTAAAGAAGTCATTTTTCTGACAATTTTACCATGAAAAAAGAATAGTCTTTTTACATTGAACGACATGAATGGAGTTACCTTCCATTATTTCTTGAGTAGTATTTTACATGTTTAGAAGGATAATTTTTAAATAAAATGTATTCAAAATTTATTTTCAAATAATTTTTTTTCAAATATTTTTTTTCAAAAGAAAAGGATATTTTTCTCAAGATTGTTTTAAAATATATTTTTATAATATATCCATTATTCAATGAAAATAACCATTTAATTCACTCTACCTAGGATATGTTGTATTTATTCCATCCTTAATAATACTATGGAAGGTTTATTGTTGATTTTGGCTAAGGATATTAGGCATATTCACTTCCTTGATTACTTTTAGTCCCCTTGAAATAGTTAATTTCCTATGATCATTTGACATTAAAATACCCCTAAATATCATAATATTTTTTTCATGGATATGATTATTTACTAAACTGTATTTTATTTTTCATATGTTTTTCAGTTTGAATTTAATTTGATTATTTGGGTAAATATTGATAAATCCATATCTCTTACTTTATACAGATATTTAATAACATACTTTTTTAATCCAGCATTCGATATATGAGGAATGTTTTGGATTTGTATGACATGGTTGGGTCTTTTTTTGTCATGACCCATCCCCCTAGACCCGTGCCGTGACTACCCCAAGCCTGCCTTCCTATCCCAAGGGCTGGGGACTAGCACCAAAAGTCGTATTCCCTAAAACCTAGAAGGCATTGCCTTTATAAACTGTAATCACACACAGCCAAGTACACCTCAAGATATGAACACAAGTAAACTTTATAGTGAAAGAGTGTGTATAGTAAAAATGGGTCCACAATACAAGCCCAACTGGAAAGTACAAGAAAACTAAAAAGTACAAGTAGACTGAAACAGATCCTATGAACACCAGCCAAGGATCCTACCTGAAGGGTAGGTACAGATCTCGAACGACCGTCTCTCTAGTATGTCTCATCTAATGTCCACCTCCAAGCAACCTCTAGTCCTGGTACCCTTGTCCTCAATTAGCATTGTCCATCATCTACACCAAACACAATAAGGTGTGAGTGTATCACATGCAGGGGTGTGCATAATGATACTTAGTAGGGACCCCGAGACCCTCAAAGGTCTCACAAAATCTACAACGGATAAACCACAAAGCATGGAAACAAATGTCATCCCTACATAGGTATATGCCCATACATATGCCTATGTTATCAAGTATACTTGTTTTATTATTGTGGAAACACAAGGCCAAAATCAAAAGACCAAAGATCAACTATTCCATAAAGAAAGGAATACCATGATGGAAATACCTCAAAGTTATGTACCACAAAGGTAACTCCACACATTTGAATATCACAATGGTATCACCATGAAGGTAAGCACCAAAATGGTATGCCACCTAGAAGAATACCACAATGTTATCACCACGAAGGTAGGTACAACAAAGGTACACCACACAGAAGATTACCACAAAGGTAAATACTATGCTCACACATGTATAACAAATGTATGACAGTAAAGATGATTATATTTAACTATTGAATCATCTTACTCTGTTTAGGGTCAGACCCACATAAGATCATATATCATGAGACCCACTTAGGATCTTAAATCATTTAACCCACATAGGATCCTAGTACAACAACAAACCAACATAGGATCCTAGTATAGAGACCAAAATAGGATCTTAGAGTAGTCCCATGTGGATTCCTAGAGTGGATCCAAGTGAGAATCTTGAATACAGACCCACAAAGTATCCCAAGAAAAAACCCACATGGGATCCCTTACTCATGTTACACCCAGCTAGAGGGTTCTCGCACTATTCTCACTCGATTCTGGGAGGATCTCCTCCTCAAGCTAGAGGTCGATACTCCAATTTCCACGAAGTCCCATGAAGAAGTATCTCAAAGGACCTCCACATAAAAGGGGTCTCTACACAATAGATGGTGCGTCAATCAGATGCCTGATCTACAAGTTATTGGCCTTTTAGTTCTGAGGGCCCGATTGGATTCTTGTTCGATCTGTACCGTTTGTACCTCATGTTTATACAAAACTAATGTGTGGTATACCAAAAGGACCATCTCGATCCAAGGGTTCAGGTACAACCTCCGGTTCCTCAAATGGATGCTCATAGCTCATGTTATGGCCGAAAGAACGAAAAGGGTCGGAGTGGGTTCTGATCTGGTCCGACCCGGTCGGACCGACATGGCCCGACCTGGGTCCAGCCCTGGGTCTGACTCGGGTCCAGCCTTCAGTCCGACTCGACCCGTTGGGTCCGGTCCGGCCCACTGGTGCGGCCGGGCCCATGGAGCGGCCTGTAGGGCGACCCATGGTGCGGCGACCCACAATAGGGTGGCCCGTGGTGTGGAAGCCTGCGGTGCGGTCCGCTAGGGCGGACCACTCAGCTCTCGGGCTGGCCGGATGGCCAACCTCCCCTGTGTAGCATGGTCACACACCGCCCCATCATCGGATGCCGGTGTCGAGCCGGCCGCACCTTGCCTCGCCGCCATGGCACGGTCGCGTGCCACCGCCCCTTTGCGCGGTCGGCCGTCGCCCTTGCACTGATGCGACTGACAGGCTGCGACTCTTCTATGGGGGCACAGTTGTGCCACTTCCTTAATCATGGTTGGCCGGAGTGTTAGTCGACAGTCCCAAGTACTAGTAGTGCCAGTCATAGACACCAGTCACTGTCCTCCTTCTTCTTGAAGAACGCATCACACACCAAAATGATTTTCAGAGGGGTCGGGCCATGTTCGTTTATCCCATAGCCTCTGCATTAGAATGGTATCAAGAAAAAATAATGTTCTGGAATCAATGGGTTTGACAATAATGGGGTAAGGGGGTATAAATCATCAACAAACCCTAATTTTTCGTTCGTTGGAGGATGTCATGAGGAAGAAGATGAAGTCGTTGGAGAATGTCGGTGTTCGTTGCCTTCGCAAGGTGATTCCAATACGGGCTCACGGTCGGTTCCTCGTTCTTCATTGGAGAGGCGTTCTTCATTGAAGAGGAAGAGTTTCCCTCCAAAATTCTCCCATTCTCCTCCATTTTCCAACACATTCCCCCAATGGTAATGAGGTGCCTATAAAAATTAATATATGGTTAACAGATTAATTTATGTTTGCACAATTAAATTTTTACACATTTAAATATTTTTAGTTGGCTCCAATAATTAAATGGTTAGTTTAAAGGTCTTAAACTATTAAAGAGGGTTCAGGTGGTCCCCATCATGAATTTTAAAATGGGTGGTTTTTGGCTCGGTTGTTCCCCACCACTACACATTCAAAATTGGGAGGTTATGAAAATAAAATAAAAGTTGTTCATTATTTTATTTTTATTTCCACGAAAATTATGAAAACAAACATTCACCCTCGACCAAATACGGTCGAGGTGAAGGTCTCATTAAGTGAATACTGGAACTGCGAGTTCAACGGTATCCTCGAATTTCAATTCCGTGCACTGGGTCAAAAGTTACAAAAACTCACGGGCACATTTACTAAACGTACATATTTTTTTTTCAGAAATTCATTCCGGGAACACTGGGCCTCAAAATCACGTGCCATGAATTTTTTCTGACTCGTAAATTTTCCATATAATTTTAAAAAGTGACATGGAAATTTCCAGGTCTTTACATTCTCCCTACATTAGGGATTTGCATCCCTGAAAGCAACATAAAAAAAACTAGGAAAACAATTGGGTGTATTGAACATGAATCTGAGCCTCCCGCTCCCACTTGCTCTCTTGGAGGCTCATGTGCTGCCAACATACAGGCATTAAAGGTATTTATCTGCCACAAAGGATTGTCTCTTGTTAATCATCTATTTCCACTAGAACCTCCGTAAACATTTCCATCGTCAATGTCCTACTCGTTGTGGTAGATGACGTGTGATGGGTCATGCATGTATCTCCTCAGCTAGGATATGTGGGTAACATAATGCACCAGGTGAAACTGGGGGGGGGGGGGGGGGGGTTGTGCTAAGCAATAAGACAACTAGACAACTCTTCTGAGGACCTGAAAGGGTCCGATGAACCTCGAAGATAACTTTCCACCCCAGCCAAACCTCTGCAAACCACGTCGGGGCAAGACCCGTAGAAAGACGTGGTCACCATCCTTGAACTCCAGAGGTCTCCATCACCTATTGGAATAAGGAGTCTACCTAATTTTTGCTGTCTTCATCCACTCCTAGATGATCTGCACATTCTCCGTGGTAACCCACACCATATATGGTCCCATGAGTGATGACTCCCCTGGGTCAGTCCAACACAAAGGTGATCTGCAAGGTCGGCCGCACAGAGCCTCGAATGGTGCCATACCAATGGTGGAGTGAGAGATATTTTTGTATTCCAACTCCACCAAAGGCATTTGATCCTCCCAGCTGTGATCAGCGTCAAAGATGAAAACATGCAGCATGTCCTCGAGGGTCTGAATGGCCCACTCAGTCTGGCCATCTGTCTGAGGATGGAATGTAGTTCTCAAACAAAGCTACATCCTGAAAGCCTCCAGCAACCACTTCCATAGTTGGGAAGAAAAACGAGCATCATGATCGAAGACAATCGTCGAGGGTACTTCTTGTAGACACACAATCTTATTCATATAGAGGCATCTTAGGCTCTCTACTGAACCCTTCCCTATGATCAGTAGGAATTGGGATGACTTGGTGTGTCGGTCAACGATCACCTAGATAAAATCATGACCCCTGGATATACATGGAAGTCCTGTAATGAAGTCCAGGGATATCCCATCCCAAATCCACTCTTGGACATATAATGTCTGAACTAAGTCAACTGGTACCTGATGCTCCGTCTTCACTTGCTGAAAACTGAGGCACCGAGAGATAAAATCTGCTACTGCTTTCATCATTCTTGACCACCAGTGCTGTCGTTGGAGATCCTGGTACATATTCGACACTCCTAGATGTACTTTTAGTGGGGATGTGTGGAACTCCCTCAGCACTTACTCCCAAAGAGACACTGGTATCATGGTACGTACTCTAAAGTGGATGATGTTCTCCCCACCTTCATAAAATCTATCAGGTGCATGTCCTATGGATATCTGAGTACATCGAGCCTTGCAGTCTGTGTCCCCAAGTTTTTCCTCCCTAATTCACTAAAGAAGTGGTGGAGTGACTTTAAGATACTAAATAATAGCCGATCTATCTTGATCCACAATGTATATAGGCAAACCAACCAACTACTCTATTGCCTCACCTAGTAGTTGTATACTTGATCTCATACTGAGTGAATCTACTAAATCATTCCCCTTCCAAGGAGAATAGACTATTTTGAAGTCATAGTCCATGAGAAACTCAATCCAACACCACTATCTTAGGTTTAGGTCCTTCTGAGAGAAAATATACCTGAGACTCTTGTGATCAGAGTAGACTGTAAAACATTCGTCCAACAAGTAATGTCGCCACATCTTCAAAGCGAAGACTACAAGTGATAACTCCAGGTCATGGGTAGTATAGTTCTTCTAATTTTGTCTCAACTATCATGAACCATATGTGATAACTGCTTGCTCCTGTATTAGGATACATCTGATCCAGGTCCCTGATGTATCACAATAGACTACAAACCCAATGCCCTCCTCCGGAAGCCTCAAGATGGGGGCACTAGTCAGCCTCTACCCCAGCATCTAAAAACTCTGTTGTCATCTCTCTGACCACATGAAGGGTTCCCCTTCTTTATTTACACTGAAAAGGTGATAAAACTCTGGAGAAATATAACACAAACCACTAGTAGTATCCATCCATACCTAGGAAACTTTGTATTTCTGTCACACTCCTGGGTGGCTCCCCAGCAAGTACCACATCAATATTTAATGGATCCAATGCAACTCTAGCCTCTGAGATGACATGTCCCAGAAAGTGGACCTCTCGGATCCTTAACTGGCACATCAAGAGCTTACCATAAAGACGGTGCTCTATGAGTGTGTCAAGGATTATCTGAAGATGACAAGCATGATCTCCTCGGTAGTCAAATAGATCAGTATGTCATCGATGAAGACTACTATAATGCGATCAAGGTATTGCTGAAATAACTCATTCATGAGTCCCATGAACAATACTGAAGCATTGGTCATACCAAATGGAATAAAAAAGAACTCGTAGTTGCCGTACTGAAATCCGAAATCCATCATCTACACATCCCCATCTCACACTCATAGCTGGTGAT
This sequence comes from Viscum album, assembly GCA_963277665.1. Lineage (NCBI taxonomy): Eukaryota > Viridiplantae > Streptophyta > Magnoliopsida > Santalales > Viscaceae > Viscum > Viscum album. The sequence goes on from OY728160.1 coordinate 1,677,061,680, forward strand.
AACCTAATCCGAGGTCTATATTTGAGAACGATCGGGCTCTCTTCAGCTGACCAAAGAGGCCATCAATCCTTGGAAGTGGGTACTTGTTCTTCATGGTCACTTGGTTCAGGTGTCGATATTCATCACAAAGTCTCAATCTCCCATCCGCATTCTTGGCAAATAAAATCAGGGATTCCTAAGGAGAAACACTGGGTTGGATGAATCCCTTCCCTGTAAGTCCTCCAGCTGTACCCACAGTTGACGATGTTCTGTGGGAGCCATCTGACACGATGGTGTAAATATTCGTGTCATCCTGGGGTACAAGTCAATGTATGATTCCACCTCTCTAAAAGGAGGTAGACTTAGAACATCATTAAGGAAGACATCCGCATACTGGTCCACCACTACAGGATGGCTGAGACTCTCCACATCAACTAATCAGAGTTTAAGGCTAGCCAACTGAAGAGTGATCATCTGCACTTTTCTCCGGGTATGTCCATACAGTGCTTCCAGGTCAACATTCTCACTTGTGAAGGTAAACCTGGTCTCATCCATGAGGACACACCACACTTTTGTGCCTAATACAACCAATTTGAGCCTGGACTGTAGATAACTAGTCCATACCCAAGATATCGTCGTAATGCCTCGACACCACTACAAGGAGATCTCATCTGAAGCTGTCACCTCCTAGAGTAATCTCGCACTGCCGGAACCAGTGCGTAATCGTTGAATCTACTCCCGTAAGAGTCTCTATCCATAAGGATCGAGCCAATTGCTCCATCAGAATCTCCAAGAACCGAATGAGGGTTGTGGAAATAAAATAATGATTGGAACCAGTCTCTATAAGAACTGCAAATAAGGTGGTGTAGACACAGATTATAGCTCGTATCATCTTCGAAGCGCCATGGTCATAGGCCTCAGCTAACTGGAGCTAAGCTCGCCCTTGGAAACTGGATCCCTGTGGTCGGGGTGGACCACCTGGTGGTGGTGGCGGTAACATCTCAAATTGTTTCCCACCACCAGTTGTATAGCTAGCTCCTCTTCCATGTCCGCCTGCTCCCGGCAGACCTCCTTGGTCGAGCCTCTATCTCTACATTGGTGGTACTTCCACCATCTTATGATCATCCTTACAGTAGTTCAGGAAGTAAAAAGCCATGTGACCCTGCCTACCGCATGTGTAACACTTCCTGCTCCTCGCATGACTGGCCCTGTTTCCGGTTCCCCACACAACTGACCGTGTATCCTGCGGTCATCCACCTATAGGTCTGGTCTTCCTGGACCTCTGTGACATCTGTCTACTACCATCTATAGAATACTCTGCTATGTGACACCTGGTGGTGGGTCTCACTGTTGGTGACTACTCAACAAGAAAACTCTCCACTAATAGGGCTCTCTCTAACACCCCCTCCAATGTCGGGATATTGAGAGAAATCATTGAAGCTCTGATCTCCTGCCTGAGTGTAACACCCGAGACTTTTATGTTATATAAATCATCAAATGAATCTTTTTCTACACACAACACTTTCTTGGCTTTCTTTACACGAAATCACAACCTTCATCGATTGCTTGCGTCGTACGCAATACCGAGTTTCACTAAACAACGATATACTATTAAAATATTATTAAAACTAGCCGTTATGAATAGTAATAACCACTTTTTGAAATTTTATAAGTTTTATTTTTCAAAATGGACTTCATTTTTGGATTCGGAACATCAAAATTAGCCTAGAGTTAAATTTTGGTATTTTTATGAAAACTTTCAATTTTTGATGAATAGTGAAACCACTAAGTGGTAGTTAAAAAACTGAATTTTTCATAAAACATAATTTTACCCCTTCTTTGAGTGAAATTTCAAAAATCTGAGATACACGGTTGATGTCAGTAAGTAAAATGTGGTTCAATGAGATGAAAATAATTTTTGGTAAATAGTAACTTTATACTTTTATTTACCACGGTTAAAAGTAAATAGGGTAATTAAGGGTACAAATGATATTATTATTACCCTAAAACATGTCCTAATTATATTGGATAAGTGTACTTCGACCAAAAAAAACCTTAGGAATAAAATATGACAATTTAGGCCCACTTGGATTAGATTAGGACATTTATGATTAATTTATTTAAAGAAGGGTTAAAATAGTTAAAATAAATGTTTAATAAGAAAATTATTTTTAATATAGGGTTATACATAAGATAAATTCGACTATAAATATTCATTAGAAAGATAAAAAGTTTTCCTAAATAATGATATTTTATTTCTAATTTTTATAATTTAAATATGTTAATTTATTTCTGACACAAAGATGATGCAGTAATTATCTTATTAATGAAATATTGACATAATTGATGTTATAAATACCCAAATATATGTAATTTGAGACTTTTTATGAATTACACTAATTTTATGGGTTAATATGACATGTTATTATTGATTTAATTAACTTTTTTAGAACTAATAATACTTTTAGGATTTTCAAAAAAATCAATTACTAAATAGTGTCAAAATTGACATAAAATAGTTTTTAAAACAAATATTATATTATTAATTGTTATTTTATTCCTAAAAATCTAAGGTTCGGAAAAATGACTTAGATAAGGTTATATATATTAATAATAAACAACTTGGGGTTCGTTTGTCTTGTTATAGTGAGTTTATTAACCTTATAGTATAAGAACACAAGAAGACACGGTAAAAGTAAAATTATTTAACTTAATGATTAATCTAAATGACAAGGTTAAAATAGGAACCTAACCTTGTCTAAATTCTATTTTATGAGAGGATTTAGATCCATCCCCACCTTATTATCTAAATAAATCAATTTGGAGCTATTTAAAACCGAACTTGACTTTATAATAAAATAATAGTTTTAGTTCTTCCAAAGGAGCCCCTCTCCTCCCTTATAAAAGGACACCTCCTCCCCCTCTTCGTCACACCACTATGAGCCTTCAAGCTCGTCCAAACCCTTCCAATTTATCCTTTCCACTTCCCTAGAGGCATCCTATAGGTCATTGTCTTCTTTAAAGACCAATTTTAGTGCCTTAAAAGGAGGTCTCAAAGAGGCGTTTCAAAGAAGAGGTAATGTCCGTTAGCAATTCTTTCAACTTTATTTCTTCTTCCACTTCTTCTTCATTAGTTGTTTCACTTTGAAGTAATAACATCAGTATCACTAATATACTGATATGTTATTATAAGTATGAAACAACCCTATTTCACCATCTATCCATCCTACGGAAAATGAAATCACCGCGCGTGCGTACGTACGGAATACCGTCTCCACGCTGTGGTGTAATCTATTTTCCACCACCACCTTACTTGGATGGGTATAATGGTGTAAATAATGACTATATATGACTATTGTAAAGTGATATTGATTCTGAAATAGTATAAATACACTCCAATACAATTACACGATCATGGGAACAATATCATCGCTCGTGCGTACGTACGGAATACCGTCTCCACGATGTGATGTGACTCGTTCTACATGATCTTTATTGCATAATGATTATATAAATAAATTGAATGAATAAATATTATATATAGTACACTAATACCATTATTGAAATTATGTATCTATAACCTAAAAATAAGGATAAGATTTTATTCGACAAAACACGCATAAGAACAAAAATTAATAAACACCCGAATAAACAAGTAGTAATGAAATTTTACTAATAAGAAGCTAATAATATGACCATATATGATATCCTAAAAATAGGTATGATTCTGGAATAAGTCAATAAAATTATTTAAATCATTATATAGGAGGTTCGGACACGTACAAAGCATATCAGACCTAAGGTAAGGGAAAATCTCGCAATCTCAATTTTTATCCGAGATTGTTTATAATTCAGAATTTACTGGGGTGTATTTTATCATCCACATCCATGTTTCCTCAATATGTAATATTGTTCCATACACCTACAATTTTTTAAATCCAATTTTACCCTTCGGTGAGTTTTTATTAAAAGACATGAAAGGAATCTTTTGTCGTTTTTCGTAGGAGGTACTTTTTGACTTTTCCGACAAAAGTACTTGAAGAATGTTTTTTTAACTTATACGGCATGAATGGATTTTTAAAACATTATTTCCAAGAATATTCCTTTAAAAGTTTTCAAGTTTATTTTTAATCAACTTATTTTTGTTTAAAATTGTATGACATGTTAATGAAAGGAATTTTTTTTGAAGTAGAAAGGATATTTTCCCCAAGAATGGAGTTCAAGTGCTTTATCAAAATTATTTTTCATCTATGATAATATAGGGTTCTGTTTCTATCCCTATTATTACATTGATTTTATTATGTTGTGATGGAATTATTTTTATGAATTCCTTTATCTTATATGAATTGTTTTATGATGTCATGTTGTTTAAGAATCCCATTTTTACTACATAGGTTATGCAATGATGCATGATTTATGATTTTGTGGCACACATAAGAATGGTATCATTATGAGATGGGTGGGACCTATATCTCCCTCCAATGAATTGGGTAAAGATTTTTTATCTCATGAGATAGACATGGATGTAACGACAGGTTAAACCGGTTCAGTGAAACTGGACTGAAACGAGGAGTGAACTCGGTTCAGAAATGGACTTTGTCCACTAAGATAGTCTTGGAAATGAGTATTGACTAATAAGAAATGATTCTCTATGATTATGTGTGTATTCCACAAAGTTACATGTTTTATGTTATGATTATTGGGATTACATTTCACTTCTTTGATTTATCCCATCGTATGAAATTATGATTTCTTTTGCAGGTTAAGATTTACAAAATGTTATGTTCATGATGTGATTGATTTTTCTTTTGTTTACCCTTACTGAGCATTTGAGCTCACCCTTTTGTATGTTTTATTTCCCCAGGTCAGGAATATGGTTATTAATTAGGATATGCCAAAAAGTGACTCTAGATATGATGAAATAAGTGGGAGGAAAAGTATATGCTTTATGAACCAGTTGTTTATGTTTCCCAGTTTCTAAAGACTCTATACCTATACGGTCCTTTCCTGGTTTTGTAATATGTTTTAATAAGTGTGATTCAATTCTGAAGTAATAACAATGTATGTAAAGTATGGGTCGTTATAGTTGGTATCCGAGGAAAGGTATAGTCAGCCTTTGGAAACTAGGATGTGAAAGCCTTAGTAAGAACCCTAAGGATAAGTCTAAGCATAGAACACAATATTAGTGTTTTAGAAATGGCCATGAATAAACTAGGATAAGACCTTAAGTGTGAAATTTTATTCTTGATTATGTGGTTTTCCTATTATAATTAGTGTTGCTCACACTATTATTCTTGGTTTTAATCAATGGCTGGAACCCGAAGGAACCGTGTTAATGTGGAATGCGACGAGCAATGCAATGATTGTCCCCCTGAGCAACCAAACGTTATGGGATCTGGAATGAAAAATCTTGTAGCCATGCTCACACAAGTTTCTCAATATATGAATCATGCAGGACTTCCAAACGAGCAAAGGAAGGAGCAACATTTTATTGAATCCTTCATGAGGCAGCGTCCACCTTCATTCAACGGGTCTACTGATCCATTAGTTGCTAAACAATGGATTAGTACTACTAAAAAATATTTTCAGTTCTTCAATGTTCTGAACATGATAAAGTCATCTTAGCAGTGTATCATTTGTATGTTGATGCTGATCAATGGTGGAATCTTATCAAGAATACGAGATAAAGATATTAAATTGAGTCCATGGAATGGGACGAGTTCAAGAACTTAATTTTCAATAAGTAATTCCCTCGTATTCTCCGAACAATGATGGACAAGGAGTTTCATGAACTAAAGCAAAAGGATGATGAATCTGTTGGTACCTATGAAGCAAATTTTACAAGACTTGCAAGGTACGCTTCTGGAATTATTATCCAACCTGAGAGTAAGATCGATCGATTCTTTAGTGGCTTAAAACCAAGTCTTCGAAGGGTGTTGGCCATAAGGGACTTCAATAGCTATGAGTAAATCATTCTATGTGCTCTCAAAGTCGATATGGAGATTGGAGTAACCAATCAGTCATATGGGTTTGATAAGAAGAGGAAAATGGAATTCAAAGGAAAATCTAAAGAACACACTGAAAAGACGATGAGTTTTCCCATATGTTCAAAGTGTGGAAAGAAACATGGAGGGAGTTGTCTTAAAGGGTCAAGTAAATGTTTCAAATGTGGAAAGGAAGGTCATAGGGCATTTGAATGCCGCAATGATGGGAAGAAGATGTCTAATGATGCAAACAAAGGAAGGGATACAAATAATGAACCTACTACACTTCAATGTTTCAAGTGAAAGGAGATGGGGCATTATGCCAATCAATGCCCAAATCTAAGGGTTGATGATGATGGTCGACGTCAACAAACTCTTAAGGATAAATACAAAGGAAAGTCACATGCAATTTCTATCAGCGATGTTGAGTACGATAACGATGTGGTGAAAGGTACACTTACCATCCACTCTAAAGTAGAAAATGTTTTATTTGATTATGAATACACCCACTCCTTTATTTCTGAAGAATTTTCTAAGGATATCACCGTATTACCTGAACAATTAGATGTTGAGTTAGCTGTGACAACCCCTAATGGCACAACAATCGCATCAAAAGTTTATAATTCTTCTTCGATTGAAGTTTGTGGGAAAGTGCTTCCTGTAAATCTTGTGATCCTTCCTATAGTGGAATTTGATGTTATTCTTGGCATGGATTGTCTTTCTCTACATGGAGCTCATATCAATTGCCAAAGAAGGGAAGTCACATTTCATATTCCAGATCAATCTATGATCACATGTCGATGCAAGGATGAACATAACCTTCCAGTGGAAATTTCTTCCATTTTATGGGTATTGATTCCACTAAATGAAGGTTATTTATCTCAAATGGTTGGTGAGAAACTCACAATTAAGAATATTTCCATTTTACGGGAGTTTGATGCTGTCTTTCCGGAGGAATTACTAGGTCTTCCACCAAATCGTGAAGTTGAGTTTCCAATAGAACTCGTACCAGGAGATTTGCCTATTTCAAAGACACCTTATAGAATGGATCCAATTGGGTTGTAGGAATTGAAGAAGAAACTCCAATAGAATCTTGATAAGGGGTTCATACGCCCTAGTGCATCACCTTGGGGAGCACCTGTTCTGTTTGTTAAGAAGAAAGATGGATAAATGAGACTCTACATTGATTATCGAGAACTTAACAAGATCACTATAAAGAAGAAATATCATCTCCCACGCATTGATGACTTATTTGACCAACTACGCGGAGCTCAATACTTTTCCAAGATTGATCTTCGTTCAGGGTATCATCAATTAAGGGTCAAAAGGGAGGATATACCAAAGACGGCTTTCCATACATGGTATGGACACTATGAATTTATAATGATGTCATTTGGTCTTACTAATGCCCTTGCTATCTTCATTGATCTGATGAATAGAGTCTTTAGAGACTATCTTGATCAATTTTTGGTAGTCTTTATAGACGATATTCTTGTCTATTCAAAGAGCAAGGAAGAACATGAAGATCACTTGATAATTATATTGAAGACCCTGAGAAAAGAGAAGATTTATTCCAAATTTACCAAGTGTGAATTTTGGCTTCAAAAAGATTCATTTTTGGGTCACATAATCTCAAAAGAGGGGATATCTATGGATCCAGCAAAAACAGAGGTTATCGAAAGATGGTTGAGACCAGCAACAGTGACTGAGATCTGAAGTTTTCTTGGTTTGGCTGGATATTATCGAATTTTTGTGAAAGATTTTTTACGATTATCTAATTCACGCACCAAGTTGACTCAGAAAGGAGTTAAGTATGTTTGGACGGAGGAATGTGAAGAGAATTTCAAGGAGTTGAAAATAAGGTTATCTAGTGTACCTGTGCTCACACTGTCTTGTAGTGGAGAAAGGTTTGTGATCTACAGTGATGCATCCAAGAAGGGTTTGGGGTGTGTTCTTATGCAAAATGATATGGTGATAGCTTATGCCTCATGACAGTTGAAAATACATGAGAAAAATTACCCAACTCAGGATTTGGAGTTAGCTGCGGTAATCTTTGCATTAATGATTTGGAGGCATTATCTTTATGGAGAAAGGTGTGACATTTATACTGATCATAAAATTCTAAAGTATATTTTCAAACAAAAGGAGCTGAATATGCGCCAAAGAAGATGTTTGGAGCTAATTACGGATTACGACTTCTCAATCCATTACCACCCTGGGAAAGCAAACAAGGTGGCAGATGCATTAAGTTGACAAGACCATGTCGGTTTATCCATGATGAGGATCACAAAAGTTCCAATATTTATGGATTTACAAAGGATGGATCTTGGAATTATAATGAAAGGGGAAAACCGTATCTTTCTCAAATGAATGTTCAACCATCTATACATGTGAAGATTAAAGAGGCACAAAAAGAAGATGTAGAGTTACAAAAGAAGGTGATAAATGTTCATGAATTCAACCTTGACTGTGATGGGATAATAAAGTTCAGGAATTGGGTTTGTGTTCCTACCATCCCCGAATTAAAGAAGGAGCTGCTGGATGAGGCTCATAGTTCTTCATTCTCTATTCATCTTGGAAGCACAAAGATGTATAGGGACCTGAAAGAGTACTTCTGGTGGGATGGCATGAAAAGAGATGTTGCTGAATATGTCTCTCGATGCTTGGTTTGTCAGCAAGTTAAAGCTGAGAGACAGAAGTCTAAGGGGATGTTACAACCATTACCCATACCAGAATGGAAATTAGAAAACATCACTATGGACTTTGTCACCGGAATTCCTAAAACATCCAAAGGCAATAATGCTATCTGGGTCATAATTGATCGTCTTACAAAGTCTGCACACTTCATCGCTATTAGAGAGGATTTCTCTCTGGATCAGCTTGCCAGGATATATGTAAAGGAAGTGGTAATATTGCATGGAGTACCACTTTCTATTATATCTGATCGGGATCAGAGGTTTACCTCAATGTTCTGGCGAAGTCTTGAGCATACTCTGGATACAGAGTTATGTTTCAGCACTGCTTACCATCCTCAGACATACGGTCAGTCTGAGAGAACAATTCAAACTCTAGAAGATATGTTGAGAGCTTCCTCTATGTATTTCAACGGTGGTTGGGATCAAAACCTACCTTTGGTGGAATTTTCTTATAATAATAGATTTCACTCCAGTATTCAGATGGATCCTTATGAAGCTCTCTATGGAAAGAAATGCAGGACTCTAACTTGCTGGGATGAAGTTGGGGAAAGAAAGCTATTAGGACCTGATCTTGTTGATGAAATTTCAAAGAAGGTTAGATCTATTCAACAACACATAAGAGAAGCTCAGAGTCGACAGAAAAGTTATGCCGACAACCAAAGAAAAGACCTAGAGTTTGAAGTGGGTGATAAATTGTTCTTATGAATATCTCCCTGGGAAAGGGTCATGAGATTTGGAAAGAAGGGGAAGTTGAGCCCTAGATATATCGGTCCTTTCGAAATACTGGATCATGTTGGGAAGGTAGCTTACCGATTGGCACTTCCACCGAATATTTCTCAAGTTCACGATGTGTTCCATGTACCTCTCCCGAGAAAGCACATACCTGATCCTTCACATGTACTCAGCTCAGAAGTTGTACCGCTGGAGCAAGATCTTTCTTATGAAGAACAGCCGATAGAGATTCTGGATCATAACGAAAAAGTCTTTCGAAACAAGACCACTTGATTGGTGAATGTTTTATGGAGGAACCACCAATTAGAAGAAGCTACATGGGAGCTTGAGGATATGATGAGGGAGAGGTATCCTCATCTGTTTGTTACAAAGTGACGAATTTCGAGGGTGGAATTCATTTTAAGGGGGGTAGAATGTAACACCCAAGACTTTTATGTTATATAAATCATCAAAGGAATCTTTTTATACACACAAAACTTACTTGGCTTGCTTTACACGAAATCGCGACCTTCCTCGATAGCTTGCGTCGTACGCAATACTGAGTTTCACTAAACAACGATATACAATTAAAATATTATTAAAACTAGACGTTATGAATAGTAATAACCACTTTTTTAAATTTTATAAATTTTATTTTTCAAAATGGACTTCATTTTTGGATTCGGAATATCGAAATTAGCCTAGGGAGAAATTTTGGTATTTTTCTGAATACTTTCAATTTTTGATGAATAGTGAAACCACTAAGTGGTAGTTAAAAAACTGAATTTTTCATAAAACTTAATTTTACCCCTTCTATGAGTGGAATTTAAAAAATCCGAGAGACACGGTTTATGTCAGTAAGTAAAATGTGGTTCAATGAGATGAAAATAATTTTTGGTGAATAGTAACTTTTTACTTTTATTTACCGCGATTAAAAGTAAATAGGGTAATTAAGGGTAGAAATGATATTATTATTACCCTAAAACATGTCCTAATTCTATTGGATAAGTGTAATTCGACCAAAAACAACCTTAGGAATAACATATGACCATTTAGGCCCACTTGCATTAGATTAGAACATTTATTATTAATTTATTTAAAGAAGGGTTAAAATAGTTAAAATCAGAGTTTAATAAGAATATAATTTTTAATATTGGGTTATACATAATATGAATTCGACTATAAATATTCATTAGAAAGCTAAAATGATTTCCTACATAATGATATTTTATTTGTAATTTTTAGACTTTAAATAAGTTAATTTATTTCTGACACAAAGATGATGCAGTAATTATCTTATTAATAAAATATTGACATAATTGATGTTATAAATACCCAAATAAATGTAATTTGAGACTTTTTATGAATTACACTAATTTTATAGGTTAATATGACATGTTATTATTGATTTAATTAACTTTTTTCTAACTAATAATTCTGTTAGGATTTTCACAAAAATTAATTACAAAATAGTGTCAGAATTGACATAAAATAGTTTTTAAAACAAATATTATATTATTAATTGTTATTTTATTCCTACAAATATAAGATTCGGAAAAAGTACATAGATAAGGTTATATATATTAATAATAAACAACTTGGGGTTCGTTTGGCTTGTTATAGTGAGTTTATTAACCTTATAGTATAAGAACACAAGAAGACACGGTAAAAGTAAAATTATTTAACTTAATGATAAATGTAAATGATAAGGTTAAAATTGGAACCTAAACTTGTCTAAATTATATTGTATGAGAGTATTTCGACCCATCCCCACCTTAGCTTCGATATAAATCAACTTTTAACTATTTAAAACCGAACTTGACTTTATAATAAAATAATATTTTTAGTTCTTCCAAAGGAACCCCTCTCCTCCCTTATAAAAGGGAACCTCCTCCCCCTCTTCCTCACAGCACTTTGAGCCATCAAGCTCGTCCAACCCCTAACAATTTATACTCTCCACTTCCCTAGAGACATCCTATAGGTCCTGGTATTCTTCAAAGACCAATTTTAGTGCCCTAAAAGGAGGTCTCAAAGAGGCGTTTCAAAGAAGAGGTAATGTCCGTTACAAATTCTTTCAACTTTATTTATTCTTCCACTACTTCTTCTTTAGTTGTTTAATTATGAAGTAATAACATCAGTATCACTCATATACTGATATGTTATTATAAGTATGAAACAAACCTATTTCACCATCTATCCATCCTATGGAAAACGAAATCACCGCACGTGCGTACGTACGGAATACCGTCTCCACGCCGTGGTGTAATCTATTTTCCACCACCACAATACTTGGATGGGTATAATGGTGTAAATAATGACTATATATGACTATTGTAAAGTGATATTTATTCTTAAATAGTATACATACACTCCAATACAATTACACGATCATGGGAATGATATCATCGCTCGTGCGTACGTACGGAATACCGTCTCCACGATGTGATACGACTCGTTCTACATGATCTTCATTGCATAATGATTATATAAATGAATTGAATGAATAAATATGATATATAGTACACTAATAAAATTCTAAAAATGAGGTATCTATAACCTAAAATGAAGGATAAGAATTTATTCGACAAAACACACATAAGAACAAAAAGTAATAAACACCCGAATAAACAAGTAGTAATGAAATATTACTAATAAGAAGCTAAGAATATGACCATATATGATATCATAAAAATAAGTATGATTCTGTAATAAGTCAATAAAATTATTTAAATCATTATACATGAGGTTCGGACACGTATAAAGCATATCAGACCTAAGGTAAGGGAAAATATCGCAATCTCAATTTTTATCTGAGATTGTTTATACTTCAGAATTTACTGGGATGTATTTTATCATCCACATCGATGTTTCCGCAATATTTAATATTGTTCCATCCACGTACAATTGTTTAAATCAATTTTTACCCTTCGTTGAGTTTTTAGTAAAAGATATGAAATGAATCTTTTGTCATTTTTCGTACGAGGTACTTTTTGACTTTTCTGACAAAAGTAATTGAAGAATGTTTTTTTTAACTTATACGGCATGAATGGATTTTTAAAAAATTATTTCCAAGAAGATTCCTTTACAAGTTTTCAAGTTTATTTATAATCAACTTCTTTTAGTTTAAAATTGTATGACATGTTAATGAAAGGAATTTTTTTGAAGTAGAAAGGATATTTTCCTCAGAATGGAGTTCAAGTGCTTTATCAAAATTATTTTACATATAGGATAATATAGGGATCTATTTCTATCCCTATTATTACATTGATTATCTTATATTGTGATGTAATTATTTTTATGAATTCCTTTATCTTATATGAATTGTTTTATGATGTCATGTTGTTTAAGAATTACATTTTTACTACATGGGTTATGCAATGATGTATGATTTTTGATTTTGTGGCACACATAAGAATGGTATCATTATGAGATGGGTGGGACCTATATCTCCCCCCATTTCATTGGGTAAAGATTTTATAACTCATGAGATATACATGGCTCGAACGGTAGGTTAAACCAGTTTAGTGAAACAGGACTGAAACGAGGAGTGAACTCGGTTCAAAAAAGGAATTTGTCCACTAAGATAGTCTTGGAAATGAGTCTTGACTAATAATAAATGATTCTACATGATTATGTGTGTATTCCACAAAGTTCCATGTTTTATGTTATGATTATTGGGATTACATTTCACTTCTATGATTTATCCCATGGTATGAAATTATGATTTCTTTTGCAGGTTAAGATTTCCAAAATGTTATATTCATGATGTGATTGATTTTTCTTTTGTTTACCCTTACTGAGCATTTGAGCTCACCCTTTTGTATGTTTTATTTCCCCAGGTCAGGAAGAAGGTTATTAAGTAGGATATGGCAAAAAGGGACTCTAGATATTATGAAATAAGTGGGAGGTAAAGTAGATGCTTTATGAAATAGTTGTTTATGTTTCCCAGTTTCTAATGACTCTATACCTATACGGTCCTTTCCTGGTTTTGTTATATGTTGTAATAAGTGTGCTTCAATTCTGAAGTAATAACAATGTATGTAAAGTATGAGTCGTTATACTGAGCCCCTTCTCGAAGGTTTGGTCCTAGAAGAATGGGCCCCATGCCATATCAGTTAAGTTGTATGATAGGTCGGGGAACCTCGCTGAGAACTAAGCCACAATCATGATGCCCTACTGTAGATGAAAAATCTTCTAAATTCACACTGTGCGAAGGGTTTCTGGGACAAACTCTACCCGAAAAGGATCTCAAAGTCTACCAAGAGGAGTGTCACCTCGTCGTGAACCTGGAGCATCAAGATCCACTATCTAATTATTGATGCCTATATAATACTGGTGGAAAGGATCACCATGAGGTCAGGTGGTGTCCCTACCAATTGGAATACTCTCACAACAGCTTCCAACCAATCCTCATCCGCCTATGGTTCTGTCTCACCTCGGAACATCGGTGGCCTCTGGCACTGGAACTCATGCAATGCGCCAAAATGACATGCACCCTCTGCTTCTGGGATAGTGGCATCGGTGGCCCAATGGGTAATGGTAGAGCTGGTTCCTCTGCTAGTTCCTCTACTAGAAGAGGGCCCAGCACCGAGGCCTCATCACTCGGTGGGCTATCATCATGTACTATACATGAAACCCTAACTGGCTGTCTGTGTGGAGTAATCCTGAAAAGAAATATGTGTGCCATGTTTAATAAGTTATACATGGTGATCTATATCAAAGAGTTCATGAAAAAAACTTATCAAAACACACACACAATCAGTGTTTTGGTTCACTGAGTCAAAGATCAGAAGTCAGGGTCCTTGTGTATGGATATGTCAGCCGCCAAACCAACCCTAGATTCCCTAAACTGATAAACACACTCACTACACATAACACTATTTATGTTAAAATAAATATCAGATTCCAATGTTCTATAACAGAACCAATTCCTCTAATACCAATTTGTCACAACCGACCCCCGAGGCCCGTGATGTGACTACCCCAATCCCACATTCCATAGGCCAGGGGATAGTGACTAGCACCGAACGAAATATTCTATAAAACCAGGAAGGCATTGCCTTTATAAAATATTAACACACACAGCTATGCACACAAAAAGATATGAACACAAGTAAATAGTATAATAAAATATTGTTTATAGTAAAAAAGGGGCTAGAATACATGGACAACTGGAAAGTATAGGAAAACATAAAAGTACAAGTAAACTGAAACAACTTCTATGAACACCCACCAAGGATCCTACTTGAAGGGTAGGTACATCTCTAAAACGATCTTCTCTGTGGTACACATCGTCTAATATCACCCTTTTAGCTACCTCCATTCCTAGTACACTCGTCCTCATTCAGCATTGTCCGTTATCTGCACCAAACACAACAAGGTGCGGGGGTAGCCCGTGCAGGGGTGAGTATAACGATACTCTGTAGGGACCCCAATACCATCAAAAGTATAAAAAAAATACAAAAAGTATAAACCAAAAATCATGGAAAAAATAGTCAACCCTACATAGGTATATTCCCGTACATATACCTAAGTTATCATGTATACCCATCCCATTCTTGAGGAAACACATGGCTAAACTCAAAATCCCAAAGCTCAACTGTTCCACAAAAAAAGGAATACCACTAAGGTAACACCAAAAAGGTAAGTACCATAAAGGTAACACCACACAGTAGAATACCACACCGGCATCACCATGAAGGTAAGTACCACAAAGGTACGCCACATAGAATAATACCACAAAGGTATCACCAAGAAGGTAAGTACCACAATGGTACGCCACATAGTAGATTACCAAAAAGGTAATGACTCAGATCACAAAGGTATAACTTAGGTACGGTAGTAAAGATGATTATATGTAACTATTGAATCATCTTACTATGTTAAGGGGTAGACCCACATAGGATTTTAAATCATCAGACCGACATAGGATCCTAAATAAACAGGCCCACAGAGGATCCTAGTACATCATCAGACCCACATAGAATCATAGTATAATAGACCCACCTAGGATCCTAGAGTAGTCCCATGTAGATTCCTAGAGCTGATCCAAGTGAGACTCATGAATACAGACCCACAAAGGATCCCAATCACAGACCCACATAGGATCCCTTACTCATGTTACAACCAACTACATGGTTCCCGTACTAAGCCTTCTTGATTCAGGGAGGATCCGCTCCTCAATCCATAGGTCGATTCTAAAACTTCCACAAATCCCCATGAATAATTATCCCAATGGACCGCCACATAAAATGTGTCTTAACACAATAGATGGTGCGTCAATTAGATGGCTGATTTGCAGGTTATTGAACTTTTAGTCCCGAGGGCTAGGTTGGATTTGTGTTCGATCCAACCCATCCACACCCCAACATTATCCAAAACTCATGTGGGGTATATCAAAAAGACCATCTCAATCCATGGTTTCCATCATGATAGATGGTTCTTCAAACGGACACATGTAGCTCATGTTATGACCGAAAGAACGAAAACGGTCGATGTTGGTCCGAGTCCGGTCCGACCTGACCTGACCCACGTCCGACCCTGGGTTTGACCCAGCCCACTGGGTTCATCCTGGCCCGCAGAGCGGCCCACTGGGTGGCCTACAGTGCAACGGACCATGATGCCACAACCAGCAGTGCGGCTTGCAGTGCGACACACCGTTAGGCTCCCCGGCTGGCCGGATAGCCAGCCTCCCCCGCGCGGGGCAGTCTCACACCACACTATCACAGGAAACCGACATCATGCCAGTTGTGCCTCGCCTTGCCACTGGGACACAATGTTGTGGCTCTTCTCTCCCAGGGGGTGTGGACATGTGCTTCTGCCCCTTCGCACGGTCAGTCGCCACCCTTAATCCACCATGGCTCTTCTCCGTTGGCGCGTTCACGCCGCAACCATCATAGTGGCCTATTGGAGTGCCAGCCTCCGGTACTGAGTCCGACTAGTGCCATTTTCTAGCACTGGTCGCCATCCTCCTTCATCACGAATAATGCATCATACACCACAGAGGTTTGCAGAGGGGTCGGGCCATGTTCGTTTGGCCCGTACAATCTGCGTTAGAATTACAGAAAGTGGAAATATTGTTCTTGAATCAAGGTGGTTGACAAGAACATGTAAGGGGGTATAAATGAACAATGAAACCTACTTTTTTGTCCATTGGTGTATGTCCCGAGGAAGAAGACGAATTGGTTGGAGAACATCGACATTCGTTGCCTCCAGAAGGTGCTTCCTATCTAGGCTCGGGGTCAGTTCCTTATTCATAGTTGGAGAGGCATTCTTCGTTGTGGAGGAAGAGTTTGTATCCATAATTATCCCATGCTCCTTCCTCTGCAAACACTTTTCTCCAAATGTAATTTGGTGTCAATATAAATTAAAATAATTTTAATAGATTAATTTATGTTGGAGCAACTAAGTGTTGACACATTTAATTAATTTTAGTTGGCTCTAATAATTAAATGGGCAGTTGAATGGTTTTCTCCAATTAAAGAGGGTTCGAGTGGTCCCTTCCATTAATTTCAAAATGGGGGGGGGGGTTTGTGGCACGATTGGTCCCCAACACTTCACATTCAAGATTGGGAGGTTATGGAAATAAAATAAAAGTTTTTCATTATTATATGTTTTTCCCCGAAAAACACAGAAACTATCATTCACCCTCAACTAAATTTGGTTGAGGTGAAGGTCTCATTAAGCAAATACTGGCACTACGAGTTTAATGGTGTCCAAATATTTCAATTCTGAGCATCGATTTAAAAGTTAAAAAAACCCAATATCACATTTATAAAAAATACTTAAAAAAAGTTTAGAAATTCATTCTGGGAACAACGTGCCTCAGAATCATGTGCCGTAAATTTTTGCGGACTCTTAAAATTCACATATAATTAAAAAATTACAAATAAATTTCTGGGTCATTACAATGCTATAGATATCCAATCAATGCCTCAGTTGTCTCATGGTATGAGTCATTTGGATAGATTTCTTAGATGGTGTTTTAGCCAATATGTTGTAAACCATCTTGTGAATGGTCTCGATGATAAAGAACCATGTACCTTGGAAATATAGTGTCCAATAATCATGAATTTCCATCATTTAGTTTCAATTATTAATCATCCATGAGATTTTGGGTCGACATACCTATGGTTAAATTTCATTTTCATTTTATTAATTAATCTAAATTAGTTTCAGTTTATTAGCATGGAATATTTAATTTTGATTATCTTGCTATTTTAATGGAATGTGTTTTCAATTACCTTGACATATTTTCTATTCCATGACTTTTCAACATATTGATTACATTACATACGAGATCATTTATTTACATTACCAAGTTGATTTATTCCTATTGATTCATTATTGATTCTACTATATTTTTTCATTACTGGGAATTTGTGATCATCCTTATTGGGTTTCTTTTCCCCAAGAATATGAGATTCATACTATGAAAGATATGCAAGGATATACGAGATTGAATAATGTTATCATTGAAATTATTTAGAAAAACAATTTATGTTTTTATTAGTGTATTAATTTGTAATATAACAATCATGTATGTATCCAGTTTACCTAGACTACAAGACTCTTAGTCTTCTAGGATCTGATTCCTTGTAATCATGACAATGTAATTGATAGATGAAATCAGCTCCGAGATTTATGGGGAAGGGTCATGATCTTTAGTAACAAATAATATTTATTAGATACCTTGGGAACTATATTTAGGAAAAAATAAATTAGAGAACATATCCGTTAGGTAAAATTTTAGGATTTTTATTGAATAAAATCATAAATTTTCAGTTATATTGAGATTATGTTTTTTTTCTAGCATAACAACCTTGATTGGAAACTACATTTGGATGTGGTTCGAGAACATATGTACCTATGAGTAAGAAATATTACATGATGTGTCAGTCTTAACTTGGCATAACATGGTACATGACAATGGTCATTACTATGCACCTAGTTTGAAAATCATGGGGGATATTCTTATGATAATTCACATTTTAATTCCAAAGCAATATGAAGGATTTTGACAATGAATAAACTAGGGTAAACCAAACTTGTTTTATAATAAAGATAGATTATCATAATTTAGAAATCCATGAAATGATTTTTTGGATAATCGTTAGACCATGGAAGGACCTATGATATTATAAAATAGATGATGTATTTTGGTATTGAGGTTGTATTGGAAATCATAGATAAAAGGATATTTAGTGATTAACATTATTTCAAGGATTTCCATCATATTGAATTTTGAAAATTATATTAATATGGTTTTATAAAAGTACAACATGTAAGCCTGGTGAAAACTAATCATGTCCAAAAGACCATGGGACTTGAACCCATGACTGTAGGATGATAAGGGTTTCACACCAACTACTGACTTGCACAATATCCTATTTTACATGTCATTGTATTTAGTTATATATTTTGATGAATAAATGTTATTTATGAACTAGTGATATAACTTTTGAGGATTACATATTAATCTATTAAACATATTGGTTTTGGAAGATAGGTAGAGAAATATAGTTAGACTTCTCACTCTTCTATAGGCCTTACAATCCATTAAAATTGTGGTTTAATTCTTCAGTCATGAAAATTAACATTTAAGTGACATAAAATTTTATCAAAGCACAAAAAAAAGATTAGTGTGTTAATATGAAATTGAAACCTATCATGTAAGAATATTTTCATATATTCTGGTTATTAACGGAATTACCCAACTTTTGGAAAATGAAATAGAAATAAAATATTACCCTAAAACATTAATTTATATTATACCAAGGGTTTTCAAAATCATTGCAGATTTATTGATCGGTGGCCCACATATTTCTATTTACTATTCACTTGTTTTTGTTTTATGGAATCATTAAATCCCTATAAATATTTATTATTTCCCTAAGTACATATTTTCACTTTCCACTAATGATTTCCTTGTTAGAGGCCTAGTTATATAGTGGTTCATATGACCTTTGTAAATCATATTATCTCTTTTCTAGAGGATATTTTATGAACCCTTATCATGATGTGGGATTTCAATATAAGGAATATACAAAAAATATTTTATGAAGATAATGTTTTTATTATGAGGATGCAATTTAATTATGGTAGGGAGAATTTAACACATCAAAATTATGAAGTATAACATAGTATTTGAGATCATGTATAAATTGAATCCCCATGTGTGTAATGGATTATAATATACTGAGACTATAAAATATATATACTATATTAAATAAAATTAATAGATGATAACTTTTAATCCATGCAATGCAGAGTTAGCTTGGATTATAGGCAAAGGAGAGTCTTCTAAACAGCTTGCGTTGCACATAAGATCGAGTTTCACCAAATAAAATTGTATTATTAAAAAACTATTATTGAATATAATATGATATAAACTAGCCATTATGTTTGTGGTTATGAATATTTTTAACTTGATTATGAAAATTTATTGTTTTTATAAATATAAAATGAATTCCTTAGTAATCAATTAATGAGAAAAGAAAATAAGAACTAAGTGTATTGAAAAATAAATACTATTATTTTTATGCTTCCAAAAGAGTTTTTATTAATTAACATAATTGATTTAAATTATTAATTGATTTTAAGGAAATATATATTTTACATATTCAATAAAATAATTTTTATAATCATCAACTAGGTATGATAAGTATAAGATAAGAATACACCCAATTTCACAGCTAAAACCTATATTATTATAAGCGCTATTTTACCTCTTTTTAATGGGAAACCAATTTTAAATATGAATTTTGACACATTAATTTATTAAATATTTCCAAATAAAATTAATTTTAGGAAAATAAACATAAAAATTAGGTTACTGTGATTATTTAATATTTTTCAACAAAAAATCCCTTTTAATGAATCGTTAATAATAATGAATTTGAGTTCAAAACTTATTTTTCATCTATTTTATTTATATAGTTAAATTATAATTTAAATTGTTTGTAAAGATTATTATATCGTATTTTTATAATATAATATAATTTATTTCAATTTAATCAATTTCACTTTTAAATGGACTATAAAAACATAGCTAACTTTGATCATTTTTACTATAAAAACAAGTGTTGTAATCCCACCTGCAGGATGAATTTTTAATTAATTTGTTCCACTTCTATGACTAGAATTTATAGGAATGGATTCTATATTTTTAATCAGTATATTTTATAATTTCTAATGGTTACATAAGTGAATGTAGTTAACATTAATTACAATTATTATGGTTAAATTATGCTTAATAATGGAATAATCCTTAACCTTATGGACAAAAAACCTATAAACCTATTGAAGAGATATTAGATGGACATATATAGACCCAATACTCTATTGTATACAAATTGGGAAGATTATTTGATCCGCATTCAATATGAAAAATGTGGAAGGAATTTTTTTGGTCAGAATATTACAGGATTTCCACTCCTCCAATATAAAAAGCCTCTTCTACTTCCACATACACCACCAAAAAAGACACTTATTGTTGAAAAAATTATGAAAAATAGATCCTAAAAATTCCTCCCCAAATCCTAAAAGCCTATTTTTTATCAAAAATAAATTGATGGAATCCTTTGGTTCAACCTAAAAAATTTACCCGATTAAAAGTTATCATTTTTCCTTACGCTTTTTAGTATTTTTCTCCAATCCCTAAAATATTATTATTTAAAGATTTTACAAAAAATTGGTATCATAAATATATTTTTATTTTCTTACTCTATATTTTATAACTCTAACAACACACAAATCCATCTAATGGGTAACAAACTTACTATTTTTATGTATGGTGTACTATCACCTCATGGAACAATGATTGTTCACCTTTCATTTTCCAACGTTCATGGTTGGTCATAATGATGGAAACTTTTTTTTATATATGATATATATAATATTTATAATGTCTTTATACATATTTAATTATTTTATAACACATATCTTTATTATATCCATTTTGTACAAAAAATGATAACATTGTTTGTGGAAATGTGGACTACCACCCACTCAAAGTCATGTGATTCGTTCAAACTATACATGGAACACATAAAAGATGGTTTTATTAAAAAATATTTGACAAAAAACCCTCTTAATTACATTCATGGCATATAAAAATTTATGGAGATATAACATATATCATTTTCTTTATTACCTTTTCAAATGAACTTAAAAAGTGATAACGTCATTCGTTGACGTAAGGACTACGACCTCCACGATGTGATGTGATTCCATTTTATATCACAATAATTATATATATATATATTAGAATTTATATGATTAAATATTAAGTTATTTATTATGTAAATGTAATTATGGAAGGATTTAATGCTACTTACCTAATTTCCATAATGATCATTGAAAAATGACAATGTAAGTGATGCGTACGCATGACCTACAGTCTCAATGATTGTAACAATGTTTCATTTTTTCATAACTATATATAATGATTGGTTTTAATAGCATATATTATGTGTAAATATGATAATCATGTCATGATTATTATTTTGTAGATGTTATATAATGTCCCTTATGAATATAGTTGACCTAACAATGTTTTTTTACACATAAACTGAATTTTATCAAAACAATTTACGTAAACATAATTTTTAAGTAGTTGTATAATAATTATTAGTAAGTGAAATAAAATGTTTGATAAACATTAAATATGTTACATAAAAAGTAAATAATTAATATAATTTTGTTATACATGAACTTAAATACAAACAAGAACACACGAGACAAGTCAGATGCAATGTAAGAGATTTCACCTCAAATTACATTCCATTAAGGCTTATTTGTAATTTTTCACCCAATTTATATTATATGGTGTACATGCTCAACTTTTTTATGATATATCGTCAATACTTATTCTCTCATGATATTATAACTATCATTTAATTTTATTCCTTCAAGAGGATTTTGATTTAAATTGTTTCAAAGTGGTATGGGACACTTTGGAATGTTTAAAAATTATTTTTCTCAAAAAGAATTTTTATGATGATTCATTTCCATTCGAGGAAATCATATGAAAATTTTTAAACAAGCCATTAAATTTTCCTCTAATCTGGTTAATAAATAAATTTTCATGTATTAGTATTATTTTTATACAAATTCGTACTCAAGGTGTTTTAGAAAATGTTTTAAAGAAAACCCGACATTATTTCACTCTTTAGTCAGAGAACCTTTTTTCATCTAGAAACTGTGTTTTATTAATATATTTTTAATTTTTTTTAAAAAATTTATTCTGTAACAAATTTTTTACATTTTTTTCTATTATAAATGATTTCAATGGAATCTTCTTCTAACTTTTCGAAGAAGACATTTTTCTAAACATTTTACCGTGAAACAATATTGTTCCTCTTACCATTTATGACCTAAAAATATTTACGAACCATCATTCCTTGAAACATACTTTGAATTATAAGAAGGTTAATTTTTTTAAAAAATAATTAAAATTGTTTTTCAAAGAAAATGATTTTCAAAAGTTTTTTTTAAAACAATAGGTTATTTTCTTAGAGAATGGTTTTAAAATATATTTTTGTAATATTTCTATTCATCAATGACAATTTTTTTCTTTTACTCCACTTGGGGTATGCTTTATTAATACCATCTTTAATATTATATTGGATGGGTTATGATTTATTTGGAAAAGGATTGTATTCACATTTACTTTCTTAATTTCTTTTAGTTCCCTTGAAATATTTAATTTCCAATGATCATCCAACAATGAAATTCATTTAAATATCCATACAATTTTTAATCGATATGATTATTTATTGAAACATATTCTATTTTACATTATTGATCAGATTGAATGTTATTTTATTTTTTTGGGTACATCTTGATAAATCCTTATCTCTTACTCCATACATATATTTGATAAGGAAAATTCTTAAATCAATTATTAGATATATGAGGAATGTTTTGGACTTATACAACACTAGTGGGGCCTAGTTATCGATATCCCCATGATGCATCAGTTATAAGGAACCAGCCTTAAACATTACATAATCATGAATTATGTAATGAATTTAAATTTAAGATCTTTTCAAGTTAAGATTTTTAGGAAATTATGCCATTACTATTACATAAAAACATGAATATTACATGTAGACACTACTACCCAGTATCCATTTTTTATAAAGTAAAATCTCTTAAAAACAAACATGTCAAGTTCCATGTTTTAGACAACACGACTTTTCCTTAATCCCATGAATGACCCCATTCATCTTTTAGTCATGTGGAAAACATTTCAAAAAATTGGAAAGAGCATAAAAAGCTCAGTAAGGGTTATAAAATAAGGAAGGAAAAAATTATCCCATCAATTAAAACAAATCAACGGGACCAAAACTTTTCAATCATAACATACCTTACGAAATCATACATTTTATGAATAACAAACAGAAATAATAAATTATAACGTTAGTTTATGGCATTCATAACATACATACATTGTAGTAATCACAGCTACATAGGGAGTCAGATTTGGAATACCCATCACAGTATATTCCCTAAGTCTATTAGGAGAAACAATCAAGTTTACCTCAGTCACAGTACCCAATGCATTGTAGAGATATCTAGGGCTCACCTGCCCTAGGTTTATCACGGAACCACCCTTATACGTAAATAATTCCCAATACCCATAACATAATCATAACACATAAAACAAGAATAAAGGAAAGATAACATTTCCACATTGCAATCACAATATATCATTTCTAGATATTAACATAATCAATGCTTTATCAAACCATTTTCAAAACCATTTAAAACATTAAATAAAGAGATTTTAAAATCAAAGTGTCCAACACCACATTGAAACTTTTAAAGGAATTAAAATTTAAAAGCTTAATTTCCATATTAATAAATCCTAAAAACCATTTTGAAAACATGAAATTATTTATAATGATTTAGAAGAATAAATATTTAAAAAATTTAAATCGTTATTTTAGTTAAAGAGTTTTTAACAAAATGAGAGACGCTTGAATACAACTAATTGTTGAATAACATTTAATAAAAAAATTATAATATCATGAGCATAAATTTATTCATTATATAATATTACAAAGGACATTATATACACCATATTAAAGTGAATTGGTGCACAAAAACAATGAAGCCTCAATGGAATGTAAATTGAGAAGAAATCCCTTATAAAGATGGTGTACATAGATTAAGGATAAATCAATGACAGAATTATGTGTGAAAAATAATAATACACCCAATATAAGTAGATATGAATTTTAGAAAAAACTGTGGTTATTCACACATATTCATGTCACGACATAATGAATACGTAGAAGTTTAACCCAAAAAATTGAAATTGGGTAAAAAAGTTCCCTTATAAAAATTCGATTTCCTAACAGCGTCACATTAAAATTCAAGAAATGAGTTGATGAGAGAGAAAAAGTGTGTCTCATCACATGGACATAAAATTTACTACAATAAGGATACATAAGAACATATCCCAACATAGGATGATGTTAATTAAAAGACATAACAAAAAAATAAGTCTTTTAAAAAATATAGGGTGAAAGATTCCCTTATCAATTAGGTAACTTATGAAACATACACCGAAGGAAAGAAGGATCATAAAATGAAGATGTAAATACAGATAAATTAATTTATATTCCACAATGAATACAATAATGGTAAGTACATATTCCACAGAAAAGGAAATAGTGTAAAATATAGCTGGAATCTCACGGGAATAAAAAGTGAGATGAAAACCCCTTACCATGTTGTAATTCAATCGAGTCATATGCCAAAAATCCAATAACTACCAAATTAATCACAGAATACCTAGAATATAAATAGAATCATGATAGTATATATCAAATGTCAGTTCACAATACACAACATGCAATAAATAAGTGGCGAACAATTGAAATCTCATGGAATTAAAAGTGAGATAAGAAATCCCTTACCTCATGTCCGACTTGACTTGTCTATTACTTATTATTCCTGAATCATAAAAATAAGTTAATATATACATGATTAAGAACATTTTTCAAGTTTAATATTCCTTTTATATCACTTAATACCATTATGTAATCCTTTATGTTAATAATGGCTGTTTTGTCAATATTTGGTATTTGAGTAAAAAATAAGCACATTATTATTAAAAGTTGTCCATGTGGTCAAGAGTATATTATATCCAGAAAGATATTCATGATTTAGATATCATATATATCACTTATATCCAATTTATATTTTTTTATAATATTAAATAATATTTAGATGTAAGAAATGAAATGCACCATTCATGGAGACGGTAAGCCATACGTACGCATGAACACTACTTTCATTTCAATTAAATATTTAATGGAATGAAAACATAGTGATACATAGGTATATTATAATTCTAGTATAATTTAATATATAATTACTTTAACTCCATCCTTTATACGTCCCACATATGGTATGAACGAGTCATATCACTTTGAGGGTGTTGTAGTCTGCACTTCCTCAAATGAAATTATCGCGTTTACCCATAATGGATACCATAAAGGTATGATATAAATGAAATACACAGAAGAATAAAGAAAAAAACATAATATATATCATATATAAATACAGTTCCATCATATTGGACACCATGAGAGGCGGTAGGAGATAATTGAAAAAACACCATTTTGTGAGGCGTTAGTTTGCCATCCATAGAAATGTTATGTTCTTTATCCATTAGATGGAGGTGTGAGTAAGTGTAGTTCAGATACTTCACATAAAAAAATTCCAGTATATTGAAGATACTGGTGATGTAATAAAATAAAGTAATAAAAATAGTTTAGGGGGTTGGAGATGTAAAATAAAAGAAAATAATTTAGGACAATTTGCTAGCTTTAATTCAGGTAACTCCCTTTGGTTTGAAGAAAAATGGCTTCTTGATGTGCCTTCTGCTGAAGGTAAGGCTTCTAAAAGAAGGATAGGGATGTAGGGAGTTTAATAGGATATAGGTTGGATGAGTTAAGGGGCTTGAGATATGTGAGGAATGGGTTATAAGTGGTGTCCTTTTATAAAATAGTTGAGGGGCTCTATAAGAATGTTTGAAAATGTTTTTTTATTATAAATTTATCTTCCATATAAAAAGTTCCAAAAAAAGATTAAAGTAGAAGTTCAGGTGACTCATGGTAGAAATAAAACAATCCAATAATAATTGTATAGGATTTGGATATTGTCTTAATATATAGAATCTTATTTATTTAAATCATTTATTAATGAGGTAAATACTGCATCATTTTTGTGTCATAAATTATTTTATTTATTTGATGTATAAAAATTATAAAAAATTCCATGATTCAATAAATCTTTTTATGTTTAAAATAAATATTTATAGTCTAAATTTTTAATTATATAACCTCACATAAAAATTAGTTTACTAAAAGATATTTGTTTACGTCATTTTTGGTCTTTACATTAGATTAATTAAAATAAAGTGTCATTATCACTCTTAAGTGGCTCTACAGGGTCCCAAAATCATCCGAAAGATGCCCATGGTCGGCCATGACTCATCAAATAAATTTAGGACAAGTGTTAAGATAATTGTTTATTATTATAATATTTTTTACCTTGAATTACCTAATTTACCTTTAACCACGGTAAATAAAAGTCAAAAGTTACTATTCATAAATAATTATTTTCTTCTTATTGAAAAAGTTTTACATAATAATAACAAAAATGTATATAGGATTTTTCAAGTTCAATTTATAGAAGTGTGAAAATTTTATTTAAATGAAAAAGTCAGTTTTTTAACGACTACTAAGTGGTTTCATTATTAATAAAAAATTGTACTTCTTCAGAAAAATCCAAAACATTCATCCTAAGCTATATTTGATATTCCGAATTAAAAAATTGTTTCTATTTTACAAAATTAAAAACATAAATTATGCATTAATTAATTAAAAATTAATACATGTTGTCAAAATAAATAGCATGTTTTTAAGAAACAATATCTATCAAAAGATTGACAACTGTTTATATTCAATTTCAAAATGAAATTAATTCCAATGACCACAATTTGATTAAATGGTAAAAATATAATCTAATTACACTTGAGAACCAATTGAAAAGAAAATCTAACCATATAAACAAATTAGATTATAATGTAGATTTGAATTAAAATACAGTATTTTTCATTATTCATTAAAAAAGTAATTTTCTCATAAAAATACAAAAAAAATCCCAAAGTAAATTTTTGTGTTCCGATTCTAAATAAAAAATTTGATTGGTGAAATAGAACATATAAAAGTGAAAAAAATATATTTAAAGAGGTTTCTCCCTCAAAAGGTGGTAAATCGACCTTTTAAAGTGTATTAGAGTATTTATGATTAAAATTAGATTCATTCATATTTTATGCCTCTAACTTTTATTGGGTAAATGTAAAAATATTTAACAAACATGTATAATCGTATTGTAGTTAGTTCTTTTCATTCCTGCCAATACAATGTCTAGGCATTTACAACCATTTAAAACAATAATATTATATTGTTAGTGTGAAATGTAAGATTTCAAAGAAACTTTTTTCTGCATATCGGGTACGCTACCAAACATAGAGTCCCATTTAAAGTAAAATTAAAAATTAATTTAAAAATATTAATAAATATGAAAATGTCATATTATTTATTTTTTTGGGATGTTACATCCTTCCCCCCTTTTGGGAATTGAGTCCTCCCAATTTTAAAATAGGGCTCGAAAACTTCATTGAAATCCCCACATTGAAAAAAGTGTCCATAAAACTATAACATTAAAATAATGGAAGATAAGTAAAAAGGATACCCAACACTAAAATCCCTATTATTACATGAAAACATGGATGTGGAGGAGAAAAAAAACCATCAAGTTATGATGGAGAGAGGTAGAAAACATGATTAGGAGAAAGTTAACCACTAGAAAATCACAAACTTGTGATGGGTTAAGCAGTCTTTTATTCCCGAGTAGGAAAAGTTAACAGACAATGTTTTTGTTTTATGTTACTCTTCATTGAGGAATTTACTTATGAGACTGAAAAAAAACATAAGGAAACATACTTAATTTTCATGTAGAGTTTCATCATTTATAATATTTCTAACACAAACTTATTTTTTTTAAATGATGAGTATTTAGGATGACTTTTTTATATTAAAAGAAATAAAATCAACTTCTTGGGAATAACATAATCCAAAAAATATGAACTATATATTTCCCAAGTCTTTAGAACTTAATGAAAACCAAAATGGTTAGCACAGGATTAGATAATCCCCAAAAAGGATAATCATTTACCAAAAGAAAAACTACTCTTAATCTCCAAAATTCAAAAATAGTACCCAAAGATCAACAAAGGCCATTCAAAAAATCATTTTCCATAAAATTCATCAAAGTAATCCAAACTAATATTGAAACCCAAATGTCAAAATCATTTAATCACATAGTCTTCCAAGATAAATCTTATCATTCACCTCTAAATAGCATCAGTTACTCTTAAATTCTCATATTGAAACATAATTAACCGAATCACACATTCTCCCGGATAAGATAATAATTTCCATATATAATCCAAAATAAACTTATTCATGATTCATAAAGTCATATAAGTAAAATGAATTATTTATACTAATGAGGGACTTCACGTAGTCCAGTGGTAAGTGATAAGTTCTAGTCACACATTGGTTGTGGGTTTAATTCCCGCAGCTTTATCTGATGCGATAGGTTGTCACGCGGTCTACATGTTGTCCTTTTTCAAAAGTTATAATTTTATTACATTCCCAAAAAGAGATAAATTCATAAAAAATGCCCATAATATATTTTAACCATGACAGTTATCTAATAACATTCATTTTACATCCCAAAATGTATTAACCTGTAATTGCCTCAAATTCAAGGATCATATAAACCCAAATGGTTCTTTACAACTATATCCACAAAATAAAAGATAATTATTCCTTGAATAAAATTTTTTTATATCAAACTTTAGGATAACACATACAATAATATTACTTCTAATGTAATTCTACTATAAAATGTTCCTTAATACTTTTAAGCATTTCACCATCCTAAAATCTACCATAACTCTTGAATCCATTATATGATGACTTCATACTCATTCAACATTCTTCATGATCTATTATCCATTACATCCAAACTTATTAGGAAATACATCATTCCTACAAACAAAATCATGAATCATATCCTAAGATTCAATAATATCAAAACATATGTTATGAAATAATCCATACCTTTCATTGGTAATTTTTAGTTTCTTCATAATAAATTGGAATGGAATTAGGTATTGGTAAACATATATTTGTACGATCTTGGTGATCCCATTTCCAAAACTTCTTTGTAGGAAATCTATTTTTATAATGTCCATTAACACCATATTTAAAACATTCAATTGATCCCTTAAAAAGAACTTCTTTCCATTTCCTAGAGTCAACTAGATGCTTCCTTTTTTCCATAGCAGGTTCATGCTTTATGACATTCATTTCCACATTTATATCGTCTTCTTATCCTTTAGAAATATTTTCCTAGGTGTTTCATTCCAGATGATTGACACATAGGTTTTTGAACATACTTACCTTTATTATTAATACTTTAAATTCCATAGGGATTTGTTTGTCTCATATATGATTCGTTATAATTATCACCATAGTTTAGGTGGTCAATTATGACTCCAGATAATTGGTTGAGAATAACCACAAGAGTTCTCATTACATCTCCCATTTCTTTCAAATGGTCATTCAGGAAACCATCACAGTTTTCCTCACATCTACTATTACTTTGGTGCCTACAAGATCTATCCATTTACTAAAACCAAAAAGGTACGTGGGAGTATATAAGTAAAATCACCATATAATATCTTATGAGGATGGTAAATACTAAGATATAATTATTCATGTTATCATAAACTCATTCACTTTATCTATAAAACTATTACTCTTTCTAAAATACTAACAATTATGGTAATGTCACTTATTCTTAATGAATACCCTAACCTCTAAAGTTATCTAAAAATCCATCTGATACAATCTGTAAGGACTCAAACATAAACATTAGATAATCTTGAATTTTTTTTAAGAATTCACATTAAGGATATCTTCAAGTTTAGAGTTTTAGAATATTAGGCCTTAACTATTACATAGAAACTTGAATATTATATGAAGACACTACTACTCAGTATCCATTTTAAAAAAAATAAAAACTCTTAAAAATAAACATGTCTTGTTCCATGTTTTAGAAAACATGACTTTTCTGTGATCCCATCCTTGACCATATTCATCTTTATGTCCTGAGGAAAACATTTCAAAAACATGGGATGAGCATAAAAAGCTCAATAAGGGTTATAAAATAAGGAAGGAAATCATTAGCCCATGAATGGATACAAATAAATGTAACCAATACTTTTCAATCATAACATTCCTTGTGAAATCATAAGATTTATGAATAACACACAAAAATCATAAATCATAAAGTTAGTTTATGGTATTCATAACATACTTACATTGTAGCTATCACAAATACATAGAGAGTCACATTTGGAATACATATCATAGTATATTACCTAAATCTCTTAAGAGAAACATTCACATTTACCTCCAGCATGTTACCCAATGCATTGGAGAGATATCATTGGATCACCCTACCTAGTATTATCACGGAACCACTAGTGTATTTAAACAATGCCCAATAACCATAACATATTCATAACACATAATACAAGAATAAACTAAAGATAAAATTTCCACATTTCAATCACAATATATCATTTCATGATATTTACAAAATCAATGTTATACCAAACCATTTTCAAAACCATTTAAAACATTTAATAAAGGGATTTTTGAATCAAAGTGTTGCATACCACTTTGACACTTTTAAAGGAATTAAAATTTTAGAACATTAATGTCCGTATAAATAAATCCTAAAAAACAATTTGAAAACATGGAAATTAATTAGAATTATTTATAAGAATAAATCTTTAAAACATTTGAAACAATATTTTAGTTAATTCATTTTTAACAAAATGAGAGATGATTGAATATAAATAATTGTGGAATATAATTTTATAAAAACATTATAAAATCAATAAAATAAATGTATTCATGATATAATATTGAAAAAGGCATTATATACACCATATGAAATTTAATTGGTGAATAAAAACAATTAAGTCTCAATAGAATGTAAATTTAGAGGAAATCCCTTATAAAGACCGTGTCCTTAAATTAAGGATAAATCAATGACATAATTATGTGTGAAAAATAATAATACACCCAATATAAGTGTATATTAAGTGTAAAATAATCTAGGGTTTTTTCACACATATTCATAGCATGACATAAAGATTAAGTAGAAGTTTAACCCAAATAATTGAAATTGGGTAAAGAAGTTCACTTATAGAAATTCGACAGCCTAATGGCATCACATTAAAATTCAGAAAATGAGTTGATGAGAGAGAAAAAGGGTATCTTATCACATGTACATAATATTATAAAAAATAAGGATATATAAGAACATATCTCAATATAGGAAAATGAAAATTAAAAGACAAAACACAAAAATAAGTCTTTTAAAAGGAATAGGTTTAAAGGTTCTCTTTCCAATTTGGTAACATATGAAACATACACCCCATGAGATACTGATCATACAATGAAGATTTAAATACCCACAAATTAATTTATATTCCACGAGGAATAAAATCATGGGAAGTACATATTCCACACAAATGGAAATAGTGGAAAATATAGCATGAATCTCAGGAGAATAAAAAGTGAGATGAAATCCCCTTTCCACATTATAATTAAATCGAGTCGTAAGAACAAAAGTTATTAACCACAAAATTATTCACATAATACCATTAATATAAAGAGAATAATGACAGTATATATCAAATGTAATTACATAATACCCCACAAGCAATAAATAAGTTCCGAACAATGGAAATATCAAAGAATTAAAAGTGAGATAAGAAATCCCTTACGTCATGTCCGACCTGACTTGTTTGTTCATTGTTGTTCCTGAATAATAAACTTAAGTTAATTTATACTTTATTAATAACTTTTTTCAATTTTATTATTCCTTTTATTTCACTATTTACCATTATGTAATCCTTTAAGTTAATAATGGTTGTTTTTTTCGATATTTGGTACGTGAGTCAAAAATGAACACATTATAATTACAAGTTGTCCATGGGGTCAAGATTAAATTATATAAAGAATGATATTTATGTTTTAGATATCATCTATATCACATATATCCATTATATATATATATTTATAATATTACAAAACATTTAGAGGTATGAAATGAAATGCACCGTTCGTGGAGACGGTAAGCCATACGTACGCATGAACGCTACTTTCATCTGAATTTCATAATTAATGGAATTAAATAATTGTTATACATATGTATATTATAATTATAGTATAATATAATATATAATTATATTAACTCAATCATTTATACATCCCACATATGGCATTAATGAGTCATATCACTTTGAGGGGGCGGTAGTCTGTACTTCCTCGAATGAAATTAAGGTGTTTACCCGTAATGGAAACAATAAAGGTATGATATAAATAAAAAATAGATAAAAATAAGGAAGAAATAAAAATAATATATATCATATAAAAATACAGTTCCATCATAATATCCACCATGAGAGGTGGTAGAAGATAATTTAACAATCATCATTTCTTGAGGTGTTAGTTTTCCATTCACAAAATGATTATGTTCTTTACACATTTGATGGAGTTGTGGGTAACTATAGTTCAGAAAATTTTCATAACAATATCCTAGTATATTAAGGATTGTATTGTTGTTATAAAACAAAGTAATGAAAATATTTTTGGGGGTTGGAGAAGTAAAAGAAAATAAATGAATTTAAGAGAAACTGTTACCTTTAATTCAGGTAACTCCCTTTGGTTTGAACCATGAGGACTTTTTGAAGTGCCTTATGCCTAAGGTAAGGCTTCTAGGATGAGGAGATGGATGCAAGGATCTTAATTGGTCTAAGGGTGGACGAGATAAAGAGATTTATATGTGTGAGGAATGGGTTAGAAGTGGTGTCCTTTTATAAGGGAGAGGAGGGGCTCTTTAGGAATGTTGGAAAATGTGATTTTATTATAAATTTATCTTCAGTTTAAAAATGGCCAAAACAAATTAAATTATAAGATAATGTGACTAATGGTCTAAATAAAATGATCCAATAATAATTGTATAGGTTTTGGATATTGTTTTAAAATATATATAATCTTATTTATTTAAATCATTTATCAATGAGGTAAATACTACATCTTTTTTGTATGATAAATAATTTTATTTATTTTTGTCTAAAAATTATAAAAAAAATAAAATTTGGTAAGAAATGATTTTATATTTCCAATGATTATTTATAGTCGAAATTTTGACTTATATAACCCCATGTAAAAATTAATTTACTAAAAGATATTTGTTTATGTCGTTTTTGGTCTTTACATTAAATTAATTAAATTAATGGGTTAATGTCACTCTTAAGTGGCTCCATGGAGTCCCAAAATCGACCCAAAGATGCACATGGTTGGACATGACATATATAATAAGTTTTAGACAAGTGTTAAGGTAATTTTGTATTATTATAATATTTTTTACCTTGATTTACCCGATTTACCTTTAACCCTGGTAAATAAAAGTCAAAAGTTACTATTCAACAAAAATTATTTTCATCACATTGAACCAAATTTTACATACTAATAACAACCATGTATGTCAGATTTTTGAAATTTATTTCATAGAAGCGGTAAAATTTCATTTAAATAAAAATGTCAGTTTTTTAACGACTACTATTTGGTTTCATTATTCATCAAAAAAAGAAGTTTTTCAGAAAAATATCAAAAATTCTGCCTAAGCAATATGTGATAATATAATTTAAAAAATTATGTTTATTTTAAAAAATTCAATACATATAAGTTTTATTAATTAATTTAAAATTAATATTCGTTGGTAAAACAAATAGCGTGTTTTTAAGAAACAATATCTATTATAAGATTGACATTTGTTTATGTTTAATTTCAAAGTAAAATTAATTACAATGACCACCATTGGATGGAATGGTTGAAATATAATCTAATTACACTTTAAAACCAATTAAAAGATAATATAACCATATAAATATATTATATTAAAACAAAATTTGAATTAAAATACTGTATTTTTCATTATTCATTAAAAAATGAATTTTATTAACAAAAAAACCAAAAAATTACCCAAAGTAAATTTTGGTGTACCAATTACAAAGAAAAATTTTATTTGGTCAAATAGAACACATAAAAAAACCAAAACTTGATTTGAATAGGGTTCCCCATCAAAAGGAATTAAATCAACCTTTTAAAAAATATTAGAGTATTTATGATAAAAATTTGATTCATTCATATTTTATGCCTCAAACATTTACTGGGTAAATGTAAAAATATTTAACAAACACGTATAATCATATTTTAGTGAGTTCTGTTCATTCCCACCAATACAATGGCTTGGTGTTAACATCTATTTAAAATAATAATATTATATTGTTAGTGTGCAACATAAGATTTCAAAGAAACCCATTATTGCATTATGGGTACGCAATCGTACATAGCAAGCCCATTAAAGTAAAATTAATAATTAATTTACAAATATTAATAATTATGAAACTGTCATATTTTTTATTTGTTTGGGATGTCACATCAGTAGTCTCATGGGAGGAGTCATTTGGATACCTTACTTATTTGAGTTTTTACCCAACATGTTGTAACCCATATTGTGAAAGGTCGTCATGGTAAAGTTACCATGTACCTAGGAAATAAGCATAAAATAATCTGGTATTTCCCCCATTTTCATTTTGTTTTTAATCATCAATGAGATTTTTCTTCGACATCTATAGGGATACATTTTATTTTTAGTTCCCTGATTAAATTTCATGTGTTTCAGTTTCTTACCATTCTATATTTACCTTTCTACGACTAGTTATTCGAATGGAATGTGTTTACATTTATTTTTCCTTATTTAATATTTACATATTTATATCCTATTGATTTCTTTAAATGTGTGTCCATTTATTTACCCTGACACATTGACTTATTCCTATTGATTTATTATTTCTCCTACTATATTTGTCTTTACTAGACATTTGAGATCTCCCTTATTATGATTCCTTTCCCCAGGAATCCCTAAATCACAATATAAATGATGTGTAGGGGTATACTAGATGAAATAAAGTTATCCTAGATGTTTTCAGGGAAAAAATATTTTGTAATTAGTGTATTGAATCTTCATACAAGATTAATGTATGTATTTTATTTTACCAAGACTACTAATCACTTAGTCCTGCAGGATTTGATTATTTATAATCACACTAAAATAATTGATAGTAGACAACAGCTCCATGATTTTTGGTGTCAGGTAGATATAAAACATGTTTTCTTTCAAATAAATATTTTTAAAATAAAACATTTTATCATCATCCTAAAAATAGTAATATCACTCCATTACATAAAACAACTATAAAATACTCATTTGATTAAAATTATAAAAAAATTAAACATTTCCTTAGATTCAGAGACATAAACCAATGTTAGTTGAAAATCGTCGATCACTTTTTGTCACTCCAATTACCTATAATCTTAATGTTCATATAAAATCTTTATTTTCTTAAATTAAATTAAAAATCCACATTTTTCTAGTGTTAAGAGAAATTACACCTTTTTGTATGGTCATAAAAAATCATTTTTTCAGGAGGATTTCTCCTATTAGAACATATAAAGAAAAAACAATTCAAATAAATAATTCCCATCTATTCACCCAAAATAATTTATAATCCAATATAAACTCACGATTGTTTGTATGACCAACTAAATTAAAATAAATTTAATAAAAATAACCCTTTATTGTGTATTATTACTAATGTAGTCATAAAAAATTCATTTATAAACATAATTATTGATTATTAAAAAAATAATAGTGAGAAAGACAATTCAATGATCAAAATTAATCGATAAGGAAAAATGTTAGACTAACTCAAAAAAGAATAAAATCAAACCACATATAAAATCATTCATGTTTCCTCTACATCATGAATTTATAATATATGGAATTTAAACCTCTAGGTCCTATCACAAGAACAATTCATATATCTATAGTTTCCTTCACCCTAGTATCCCATATCTGATGTCAGGTTTATTACAGTATCATAAGATACAAGAAATCGCGTAATAAATGACTGAATAATTTTTGAGTCTTGGTAAAAAATATACATAATTTTTTCATTAATACATTTGATTACGAAAATTATAATATTTTTTTTTTCAATTATAGCATTATTCCATATAGAATATCATGTATATCAATTTTAGTACACATTAGGGATTCACAGGAAAGGGAATAAACTAAGGGTGAGTTCAAATTATTAGAAATATTTATATAAAACATAAGATATCATGAATAAATATTATTAATAAAAATTTAATGGTAAGTAAATAATAAATTTTTAAAAAAATATCGGATAAGGCATAATTAAAATGGATTGGTAAATAACCGAGGACATGTTCTATTTAATAAATAAACTAAAAATTTAATGTTTCCAAAGATAATATCATTTTGAAAACCACATGGATAATAACAAATGAACTCTTAATAATGGGAATTATTAATTACTATAATCCATGATTTCAGTCATCATGATACCTCTACCATTAAGAGATTTCACTAGACTGTTTAGTCTATAGGTAATCACCAATTTAATACTAGCTTAATTTTCATGCCTCATGAGACTTATAGTTTCATCAAGGTGTTATATAATTCTAGGCCCCACCCATCACTACAGGTCTAAATAATTCCAAATATATAGAATAATAAATTTAATTTATGAGTCAATAGACCTAAACATCAAATATCGATATTGAGTAAAGAACACAAATTTATCAGTCAATCAAATTAGATTCAAAGAAAAAAAACGTTTGTAGAAATAATATATGGTTTAAGAAGTAATCATATATAATATAAATAATATTTATATTTAGGGAAAATTAAATGTCTACATGTATGTGAATAATTAAAGGGAAATGACAATAAAAATGTATTACGGAATAAAATGTTAATATTATCCTTGGTCAAAATAATCATAAACCATCCATAGGAAAGATACATATTTTATCAAAAAATACACATTGGAGTAATAATAAATGGTTTTTTTCATTTATTAATATTAATACAATAAAATTATCTCTATAAAAATTCCTTAGGATATTATCCTTTTCATTTTGATTTTTTTGAAAATTATTTTCTTTGATTATCACATTTATAAAAATGATTAAAAATGTCCTCTTAAGACTGAAAATGAAGATTGAATGAAATGATCTTCATGAAATTGGGTGATTTTTTAATAGCCTTAAAATTTAAAAATAATATTCCTTTTTCATTGTAAAAAGGTTTGGAATGTACCTTATTGAAAAAAACAACAAGAAGATACCTTTCACATTCGCAGTAAAATCCAAACATGAATTATATTGAAAATTAAATAATATTCCATTGAGTTTTTTTATAATTAGTAAAAATGTTTAAAAATTATATTAGTAAATATTTTTTTGAAGGATAATTTTTTTTTAAAACGTATTCAGAAAACATGGTTTTGGAAGGAGATATATTTCTAACCAAAAGGATAAATGAAGTCAATTTATATAAAAATAATATTATCTATTATATAAAGAACCAAATAGTAGAAAAATGGAACTATTAAATGGAAACATACTTAATAAATAATGGATAACATAATAAAATGGGGTTATTAATAATTTCTAAAATAATTTCATTCAACTGAAATTCATGAGTAAATAATCTCAATTAGAACGATATTGTGATGTAAAACTTTTTGACGATAATAACATTGAAGTGAATATTAACCAATGAATAGAATATGTGTTTAGAATATAAATCCCCATAAAAATTA
This sequence comes from Viscum album, assembly GCA_963277665.1. NCBI lineage: Eukaryota > Viridiplantae > Streptophyta > Magnoliopsida > Santalales > Viscaceae > Viscum > Viscum album. The sequence continues at coordinate 1,677,099,986 of OY728160.1, forward strand.
GTATAAATAGAACATATGGTAATAAAAATTCTGTATACATATATTCATAGAATGATATAATTAATGAAGTTGAGGATTGACCAAATTTATAGATATTGAGTGATGAAATCCCTTACCTAAAACTTCATTTTGATTTATGGTTATTTAACCTTTTATATAGTGGTTTTAAACATGTTATTAAATTGAACTATAACCACAATAATGTTTATAATATCAAATATTATCCATTTTATAACATATTAATACCCATTAATTAATAATATTTAATTATTTTTATTGTTTTGGGTGTATATAGTGGTTTTTAATACCTTGTTTCCCATGGGTATTTTTCATGAAAGGTCTAGTTTGTATACATATTATATAGTTAAATAATATCTAGAATAATAATAATTACATAATTATTAGATTCATATATCAAATATACATTTAAAATCAGTCATGAAATATTGTTTTTAAAAATAAATTATGGTACGATCATTGATATAGTAGGTCGTACGTATACAAATGTAACGTTTAAATTTTTATATGATCATTATTAAAAGAAGGTAAGTAATGTATTATCTTTAAATAATGATCATAATAACCTATATACCATATAATATACTTATATATATATATATATATACCATATATGAGTTTTGGTGATGAAGAGAGAGTCACATAACATCATGAATGCAGTAGTCCACAAGTACAAGGAAGATGTTATCATCTTTAGGAGAGTGAAAAGGTAAAAATAATAATAATTTATATTATCTTTACATAATTATAATTAGGTAATAAATATTCATAATTTTTTATTTTATATAATAAATAATCATAATCTTTGATCCTATTATATTCCATGGAAAGCATTAGTGAAACACGAATGACATCTCCTCGCGATGTGGTAGTCTGCCGTACGAACGAGTGACGCTATAATATCCCCTATGGAACAAAAAGTAAAAAATTTAATACATGATATAATGGATTAAAATTTATAATTATGTTATAAATTCCATATATATACTTTATACATTTCATCATACCCAACCTTGATAGGTGATAATGGAAGAACAGATGACACCAGCTCATGAGGTGATAGTCCACTGTAAACACAGAGAGTGAATTTGTAACCCATTTGATGGAAGTGGAGATAGTTATAGGTCATGAAATGTAATTTCCCAGACCTCTCTGGCCCATTCCTTTTTCAAAAAGAAGGTCACGAAATGTTCTGGAGGGTAAAATGGACTTTTCCCACACTTTCCCTAATTTTGAAACTACACGCCGTGTAGTGTGAGTACATGCCTTGTACCCCCTCGCCAGGTATACCCCGTGTTGAAGGCCGTGTCCTTGCCGTGTGTCCTAAACTACATGTCGTGTAGTCCCTCCCCGCGTACGTGTTACCAGTCAACGACCGTGTGCTGTGTTGGAGCCGTGTCTTTTCCGTGTGAAATAAATGGGTACTCTCCGTGTGTCTAAACTACAAGATGTGTAGTCCCTCCCCGCGTATGTGTTACCCTCAAACCGTGTGTTGACCAGTCAACGGCCACTGAGCCGTGTTGGAAGCCGCATGTAGACCATGGAAAATAACAGAGTACACGCCGTGTACTTTTTCTTTTCTCACCTATAAAAGGAGGGGTCCCCTCCTCCTTTTCAACTCACCCCTCTCCTCCGCTTTCCTCTGAGCAGAGTTCTCCTAAGAGACTCGAAGGCTCTTTCTTCCATAACTTTTTCGTCTGAGCTCTGATTTATGATCCGCCAGGGGCCACAAGATCGTAACGACGAGGCAGAACTTCTGAGCTTGGATCCGTTGTCTTTCCTTCGGCCTTTCCTTTCCAACTTCCACCCGAGGAGGGTTTTTCCGGGACCCGATAGAAGTGACAGACGCCAATAGACGTCTTCTAAAGTTGATCTGGGGGAGCATTGTGATCATAACCTATTGAGGTAGGGATCTTACCTTCATCTCTATAATTTCTGAATCATGCGGGGTGGGTTTCCTCTTGTTTTATGAAACACAGTCGAACCGGTTTAATGAAGATAATAACAGGCTTATATAACACGGATGGGAAGTTTTTCATTACTGTTACTTTACTTTTTATATCCCGTGATATAATGTTGTGAATTGAATAGGCTTATGGATACTAAAAATCACGGTCATTGGGGGCCTTTTCTTGCGCAATTAAATATTGCCCTATCTTTTTAGACCGTTTTTGTGGGTGGATCCTTGTGGAATGTGGAATTTGGTTAATCACGTAAAGTTGGATGATTTAAAATCCGGAACCCTTGTGTGATCACCCCTGTCGAACAAAATGGAATAATGAACATGTGGGTGTTGGCTTGGAGACGTGGCATGTGATGGGGGTGTTTTGTGTGTTTTTGTAGATCGGGTGAGTAGTGGGGATGCGGTTGACTTGGTTGTGGGTTGGTGTGAATGCTATGTCAGTGACGAGCAGCAGGGCTGCGATAAATGGTATTAAAGGGTGTAATGATGTACGGGTTTCGGTGTGATTGTGGATATGGTTGTTGGCATTGGGGCTGTAGGGATGGGCTTGAATGTGAATGAACTATGAGTTGTGAATAATAAATAAAAGCGGAAGAGTAATGAATGGTGGGGCATGGTAATGAAACAAGATTAATAATCAATGGGTTGGTTAGTTGATAAGGAAGGGTTTGTTGTGCTTCTTGTGTTTACTTAACGTGATTTGTGGATGGCAGGGATATGCTTTACGAACAATTGATGTGGTTGGTTGTGGATTGTTTCCCAGTAGTTAAGGAACTAATAAACTAATTCTGCTGAAACGTGAAAACCTAAATGGGGTTAGGGTTGTTTGTTGTATGCATGCTTCGTGGTAGCAGTGCCGAGGCATGTGCTCAGTTTCTCTGTTTAGAAGCCATAGGTTGGGCTGAGTGTTTGGTTTATATATATATCTGTATCTTTGTGTTTTGACACACCCCACTCTTGTTGAGAACTTAGTTCCAAAAACTCCCATATCATTGGAGAGGGTGTTTTCCAATAGTTACTAGCTCTTTCCTGATCCTTATCCCATAGGCTGTGATGGATTGAGGCGACCTTACACCTAAGACTCTTCGGGTAGGTTTCAATTGTGGTGGATTTAGCCCAAGACTCTTCGGGCAGGTTTTACTGTTTCCCAAGAATCATCAGGATGAGGCCCAGGTGCGTGCGGGCGGGATACATGGTGGTGAGGCCTAGGTGTGTGCGGGCGGGATACGTGGTTGTGAGGCCCAGGTGTTTGCGGGCGGGATACCTGGTTGTGAGGCCCAGGTGTGTGCGGGTGGGATACATGGTTGTGAGGCCCAGGTGTGTGTGGGTGGGATACGTGGTTGTGAGGCCCAGGTGTGTGCAGGTGGGGAGAGTGTGGCTGTGTCAGGACGTTCGCCGTTAGGAAGAGCAGCTAACTAATGTGGAATGGTGTGGGGTACCCAATACTTTTATTCTTATACTACTAATACGTGTTGTGAATGTGTTTTTGGTGAGTTTGGCTAGTGAGGATGGGTGGATAGATTTACCTACTAGGTTTCTTCTGTAGTTCTCCTGGGACATTAGGATGTCTACCCACTTGTGCACGAGAGATTTAGGTTTCCCTACTGAGTATACTTTTATGCTCAACCTACGTTTACTTTCAGGTTTCCAGGAAGACTACCAGGGCTGTACAGGACCCTACTAGTCAGACAGTTGGAGTTGTTGTAGTTGTTGTACTCTTGTTTTCATTTGGTATTGTACTTTCATATTTCTTGTACCTGCACCTTGTTATAAAATTGTTTAAACATGCATGTGGGTTTGGTTTGGGTTTATTTCTATACACTTGTTCTTTTCCTTTTTGGTCGTTGACTTGTCCTATTTCCCGATCATAAAATAACAAAAGGGTAATGGCTCCCATATTTGTGAAAACTCATACCCTTGGTGCTAGTCACCACCCCGGGGCCTACAGGAGGCGGGACTCGGGGGGTCATTATCTCCCTTTCACCATTTCCAGCTCAGGAGGGTCATCTTTGGTTGTAGGGGGTCGTGAAAGAATGGTATTAGAGGTGATGGTTGAGAGATCAGATGGAGTTTGGAGTTAGGAACAGTGAGGATTGCATGGGATTGTAGGGAAACAATGTTAGTTAATCTTGGTTCGTGACATAGGCTAGGGAAGACCGGCTAGGACACGGGATTTTAGCCCCCCCCCCCCGTGATCTGATGCAAGGACTCTGAGCCTACCAAACGTCCATGTGAGACTACCTTGATTGCAGGGTAGAGACCCTAGGGAAGGTACTTGAATAATCATGATTGTGTTTTAATTGATTTGGGTGTTCTGGGAAAGAAATTGAAATAAAATGATCAAATGAAACCCTGAGAAATTTTCTTACTACTTGGGCTTAGGCGATCTCTATTTACTGTACAGATATGGCACCTGGATGTCGTCCCCGGGTGGCTCAGACGGCCGAGGCCCAGCAGATTCATGCGGTCGATTAGTTGAGGATTGACCGAGAGGAGGGTGATAGACAGTGGCAGAAGACGCTCCGTTCTTTTCAGCGACATACCCTCAATAAGTACGAGGGTAGTACTTCGGATACGTAGACATAGGGGTTGCTTGAGGAGCTAGGGATCTCTTTTACCTTGATCCGTGCTCCGAGGGAGTACTGGGTTCCCCTAGTAGTCAGTCAGGTGAGAAGCGCAGCACGACAGTGGTGGATGATCTACCTCGGTGAGAGGATAAAGCAAGAGGTTCCATGGGCGGAATTTGAGAAGGAATTCCGAGAGGAATTCCTTTCTTCCATGATCAAGGTGGAGAAGCGGTAGGAGTTACTCTCCCTTCAACAGGGGAGTATGTCAGTACGAGAGTTAGGGATCAAGTTCAAGGATCTCCTGCGCTTTGCTCCGGATCTCTTTCCAGATGAGGAGTATTGGGCGAGACGTTTAGAGGAGGTGCTTCGTCCTTCGCTCCAGTATGCTGTCACCCCCTTCACCCTTTAGACATACTTGGCGGTACAGAAGAAGGCAAAGGTTCTAGAGAGGATGCACTCTCTAGGAGGTGCACCCCGAGAGGGGATCCAGTCGGGCTCGTCGAAGGGGAAGGCGGTCAGCAGCAGGTCTCCTGCGACGGGACCTTCCAGGTTCAGGGCAGTGGGGAGCAGGCCCCATCAGTTCCGATTCATATCTTTAGGTCCTCGTCCCTTTTTCACGAGCCTAGGACCGATGTGTTTTTCATGTGGAGGTTTTAGGAACATTCAGAGTCAGTGCCCGACCCGCGCTCAGTACGGTGGAGGTGGGAAGGTTCAGCGCCCACCTCAGCAGCACCAATTTCCAGTGAGGCCCTTCCAGCAGCAGCAGGACCATGCTCCTCCGAGGGCAGACTTTGTGAGAGGAGGCTGACCTCAGGGTGCTCCTCAGAGACCTCGACCAGGGCGTGGTCGGGGAGGTGGATGACATCAGAGAGGTAGAGGAGCTGGGTGTGGATAGTTGCACATAGCAGAGTTGACAGCTTCAGTTGGACCATAGGTGGTGCGAGGTACGATTTTTTTGTTCAGCACTCTTGTTTCTGCTTTGTTTGATTTGGGAGCTTCACACTCCTTTGTTTCACCTGGTCTAGCCTAGTCTTTGGGACTAGATGTAGAGAGAATTTCCATACCACTGGTGCTGAGTACAAGATTTGGAGGCTAGACTAGCGTATCTTGTGTTTGTCGGGGATGTGGGCTGACGTTGGGACCACATCGATCTAGTGGGGACCTTCTTCTATTACTGATGCAGCCATATGATGTCATCCTAGGAATCGACTAGTTGTTTTCTGTTAGTGCCGTTATCGAATGCTTCCGGAGAAGAGTCCTGTTCTCCGACGTGTATGGGTAGCGTGTAGCTTTTGTTGGCAAGAGGATCTATCAGGTGGGAAGCCGACGTCTGGAGCCTCTCCTTTCCTTGTTAGGCAGGTAATCAGTGGTTCCAGCTGATACAGAGATGATGGATGACCTAGAGTTTGTTGGGGAGTTCCTCAATGTTTTTCCTGAGGAGGTTGTGACTCTACCCCCCTGACGTGATGTTGAGTTAGGGATAGACTTACAACCTGGTGCTCACCCGATTTCAATGGCCCTTTATCGGATGGAACCTTCGGAGTTATGGGATTTGCGAATTCAGATTGATGATCTGATGGAGAAGGGTTTTGTTCGACCCAGCATATCGCCATGGGGTGCTCCAATTTTGTTCGTCAAGAAGGCAGATGGTGGTCTCAGTGTAGAGACCCGAAGCCTGACGTACATGGACATTACATTACATTTTCGGAATACTTAGTACATAACAAAAACACACACACAAGGATCGTAATAGTTTAGTGTCTTTGGAAACTCGGAACGTATTCTTCTAATCGTGGTGAAAGATCTTCAATATCTCCCATAAAGATCTTCCTTTTTTTACCTAAAAACCTTTCTTTATATCCTGGGGAAAAGAAAACATAAAAGGGTGAGCTCAAATGCTCAGTAAGGGTAAACAAAAGAAATATCAATCACATCATATACATAAGAACATAGCTTTTGGAAATCATAACCTGCAAAAGAGCTCATAATATCATAACATGGGATAAATCATAGAAGTGAAAATGAAATCATAACTTAAAACATTACTCATTGTGGCATACACACATAATCATAGAGAATCATTTCTTGTTAGTCAAGACTCATTGCCAAGACTATCTTAGTGGACAAAGTCCCTTTCTGAATCGAGTAATCCTCGTTTCAGTCCTGTTTCACTGAACCGGTATAACCTACCATTCCAGCCATGTCTATCTCATGAGATATAAAATCTTTACCCAATGCATTGGAGGGAGATATAGGTCCCACCCATCTTAATGAATCCTTTCTTATGTGTGCCACAAAATCATAAATCATACATCATTGCATAACCCATGTAATAAAAATGGGATTCTTAAACAACATGACATCATAAAACCATTCATATAAGATAAAGGAATTCATAAACATAATTACATCACAACATAGTCAAATCAATGTAAAAATATGGATAGAAACAGAACCCTTTATTATCTTATATAGAAAATAATTTTGATAAAACACTTGAATTGAATTCTTGAGGAAAATATCCTTTCTTCTTCAAAATCAATTTCTTTTCTCAAAACATCATGCAATTTTAAAAGAAAGAGATTTTATTGAAAATAGTCATGAAATCTTTTAGAGGAAGCTTCATGAAAATAAGGCTTTATAAAACAGTATAAATCCGTTCGTGCCGTATAAGTTAAAAAAAACATTCTTCGTACTTTTGTCGGAAAAGTCAAAAAGTACCTCGTACGAAAAACGAAAAAAAGATTCCTTTCATATCCTTTACTAAAAACTCATAGAAGGGTAAAATTGGATTTAAACAATTGTAGGTGGATGGAAATAATATTACATATTGAGGGAACATGGATGTGGATGATAAAATACACCCCAGTAAATACTTACGAATAAACAATCTCGGATAAAAATGAGATTGTGATATTTCCCTTACCTTAGGTCCGACTTGCTTTGTAAGTGTCCGAACCTCCTGTATAATGATTTAAATCATGTTATTGACTTATTACAGAATCATATTCATTGTTATGATATCATATATGGTTCACTTATTACATTATATTACCCGTTCTTTTGTAAATTCCATGTTAAAGAAGCGTTTTGGGTAAAATCGTTTCATTTATCGTAGGTGTTTTGACTTGTTGTTCTTGACATCATTATTACTTATATCATGATTTACTTACTTCCAGAATATAAAATATGATTTGTATATCATATATATTCAGTATATATATATAAATAATAGGTAGATAAATAAAATGAAAAACACCGTTCATGGAGACGGTAGTCCGTACGTACGCATGAACGCTGTTTTTCTTTCCTTATTGTCTTTAAATGGAAGTAAGTAGATGAAATACATATGTATATATACATAAATCCAGTAGCTTTATAATGTCATATATTTCATTATTATTTCTTATATATACATTATAATCATTCTTAAATGGTTAACATGGAGAATGAATCTCATCGCGTCGTGGAGACGGTAGTCCGTACGTACGCACGAGCGATGATATCATTTCTATAAATATTGAATTGAATTGGAGTGGATTATACAATATATCAGAATCAATATGATGTTGTAATAACTATGTATAGTTATTCTTTACACCATTATACCCATCCATATAAGGTGGCGGTGGAAAATAGATTACACCACGGCGTGGAGACGGTATTCCGTACGTACGCACGCGCGGTGATTTCTTTTTCCGTAGGATGGATAGATAGTGAAATAGGGTTGTTTCATACTTATAATAACATATCAGTATATGAGTGATACTGATGTTATTACTTCATAATGAAACAACCTAAGAAGAAGAAGTGGAAGAAGAAATAAAGATGAAAGAATTGGTAACGGTAATTACCTCTTCTTTGAAGTGCCTCTTTGAGAACTCCTCTTAGGGCACTAGAATTTGTCTTTGAGGAAGACCAGAACCTCTAGGATGTTTCTAGAGAAGTGGAGAAGAGATTTTGGCAGGGGTTGGCCGAGCTTGAGTGCTCAAATTGGTGTGAGGAGGAGGGGGAGGAGGTGTCCTTTTATAAGGGAGGAGAGGGGCACCTTAGGAATTCCAAAAAATATTAATTTATAATAAATCTAACCCCACTTAAAAACCTCCAAAAATGACTCATATTCGAAGATTAGATGAGCTAGGGTTGTAATCTCATCAACCAATTAAATTTAGACATGTTTGGATATTATTTTAAACCTTATCAATTAGATTTAACTCTAAGTTAAATAATTTAACTTTTACCGTGTCTTTTTGTTTTCTTTCACTATATGGTTAATAAACTTACTATAACATGCCAAAAGAACCCCAAATTGTTTATTATTAATATATATATCCTTATCTAAGTCATTTGGCCGAACCTTAGATTTTTAGGAATAAAATAACAATTAATAATATAATATTTTATTTAAAAACTATTTTGTGTCAATTTTGACACTATTTGATATATGATTTTTGTGAAAGTCATAACAGAATTATATGTTCGAACCATGTTTATTAAATCAACATTAATATATCATAGTAACCTGGAAAATTAGTGGAATTCAATAAAAATCTCAAATTACATTTATTTTGGTGTTTATAACATCAATTATGTCAATATTTCATTAATAAGATAATTACTGCATCATCGTTGTGTCATAAATAAATTACATTATTTGATGTCTAAAAATTACAAATAAAATACCATCATGTAGGAAATATTTTTAGCTTTCTAATGAATATTTACAATCGAATTTATCTTATGTATAACCCCATATTAAAAATGATTTACTTATTAAACTTTGATTTTAACTATTTTAACCCTTCTTTAAATAAATTAATAATAAATGTCCTAATCTAATCCAAGTGGGCCTAAATGGTCATATTTTATTCCTAAGTTTGTTTTTGGTCGAATTACACTTGTCCAATAGAATTAGGACATGTGTTAGGGTAATAGTAATATCATATTTACCCTTAGTTACCCTATTTACTATTAACCGCGGTAAAAAAAAGTAAAAAGTTACTATTCACCAAAAATTATTTTCATCTCATTGAACCACATTTTAGTCCTTGATATTAACCGTGTCTCTCGGATTTTCGAAATTCCATTCACAGAAGCGGTAAAATTAAGTTTTATGCAAAATTCAGTTTTTAACCTACCACTTAGTAGTTTCACTATTCATCAAAAATTGATGTTTTTCAGAACAATGCCAAAATTTCATCCCAAGCTATATTTCATATTCCGAATTCAAAAATGATGTCTATTTTACCAAATTCATAACATAAAAGTTGCATTAATTAATTTTATAATTAAATCCCGCTGTTAAAACAAATAGCGTGTTTTTTAAGAAACAATATCTATCAAAAGATTGACACTTGTTTATGTCTAGTTTAAATGTGAAATTACATCCAATGACCAACATTGTATTAAATTGTAAAAATATATTCTAAATATACTTTAAAACCACTCAAATTAATAATTTATCACTATTAATTATTTCGATTAAAAAAGTTGTTTTTAATTATAATTTAGTAATTTTTCACTATTCATCAGAATATGAAAGTTATCCGAAAAGTACCAAAATTTCACCTTAGGCTAAATTCGATACTCCGAATCCAAGAATGAAGTTCATTTTGAAAAATAAGATTTACAGAATTTTAAAAAGTGGTTATTACTATTCATAACTGCTAGTTTTAATAATATTTTAATAGCACATCGTTGTTTAGTGAAACTCGGTATTGCGTATTACACACGCTATCGAGGAAGGTCGCGATTGCGTGTAATGCAAGTCAAGTCAAGGATGTGTGTTGTGCAAGCTCCTTTTGGTGTAGCGTACAACACAAGACATTAATAAAATTAAAAAGAATATTTTTTTATAAAATCTTGGGCTGTTACATTCTACCCCCCCTTAAAATGAATTTCGCCCTCGAAATTCGTCGCGGTTATAAATGGTTTACTATTTGAAAGTTTCTTTAATAGAAACCCACATCGTAAAAGGGAATACCAAAACTTGGCTTTAAAAACTAAAGTATGAAATGTAACGATTACCCAAATAAACTAATCACTGGGTTTCCACATAGGTGAAAATATGGATATGGAAGAGAAATCTAACCATCATGTTCTGATGGAGAGTGGTAGAGAACATGGCTATGGAAAATCCAGTAATCACAAATCCATAAATTTGTGACGATCTAAGGTACCATCTGATTCATCAGGTATAAGATCACTAGGACAACATTTTTGGTTTTCAAGATCATTTCCCTAAAGTTGAAAATTTGAATTAGAATAAATACTTACTTTATTTTGGTACAATCTCACTGTTGTTCGTGCCTTGAACAATTTCCACTTCATCTCTTAAATAAATGAAGTTGAATTTGTTATTCGTGAAGTGTTAGCAGATCATGTGATAGAATGACGGGTCATTCCATCTGTCTCAAACAAAAGGTTAGCAAAAATTATATACATAAGTCGATCTATAGTGAGATTAATCATATATGGTTCCTAAAATGGGCTTATATATCATATTGCTTAATATAATAACACTAGTTTCTACTAAACAGGGACTTCATGTAGGTCAGTGGTTGGCGATAAAGGCCAGTCGCACTTCGGTTGTGGGTTCGATTCCTACAGCCTTGTCCGAAGCGATGGGCTATCGCCCGTCCTGCAGGTTGTCCCTTTTTCTAAAACTACGTTACTGTAACATCCCATCAATAATATCGAAAATCTTATGTCCTTAAACAATACTAACTTATGTCCAACATAATCCAGTCTAATCTTTAGGCTTATACATAATACTGCAGTCCACTCTCATAATATAGTGATATCGATTACCAGAGATTTAATACTGTCGTTGATCCCCACATATCATAAGATATGTCTTGTTGGTCATATTCTAAACATTCAAAGTCCTTAATCATGTATTCTCTTGATTACCTTAGTGAAAACATGAATGCAGTTTAAAGTTAACACTTTCCACATACCAAAATCCTCAAAATTCTATATACTCAAACCATGATATCACTTAGTCCTTATATCAATCATGAGCTCATGAATACTATTAAACATTTCATTTTCTTATTTTCCCTTCATTATGCGCATATCATCTTATTTCCAAAAATATCTCAATCACTTTGAATACCACATTAAACCAATACATAAATATTCCAATACTCCATGATACAACATTATTTTGGAATCCCATTACATAAACACTTAATCATTCCACCACATCGTTATCATATTCAACATTGCCAATAGTGATCGCATGTGATTTCCCTTTGTCCTTTGCCTTCAGTGGTTGCTCATGTTGATCATCACTAACCCTTGGATTAGGGCAATTATTAGCATAATGCCCCATTTCCTTGCACTTGAAGCATTGAAGTGTTGGTGGTGCGTTCTCTGCAGTGTTTGCTTTATTCACATCATTAGAAACCCTTTTTCTATTACTTCGACACTCAGCTGCTCGATGACCTTCTTTTCCACACTTAAAACATTTTCTAGTCCCTTTAAGACAATCTCCACCATGCTTCTTTCCACACTTTGTGCATAAGGAAACATTCATCTTCTTTTCACCATTATTCTGAGATTTCTCCTTGAACTCCATCTTTCGTTTCTTGTCAAAACCATGAGATGGATATGTAACACCAACTTCCATTTCTACCTTGATAGAACAACGCACAATTTCTTCATAGCTACTGAAGTCTCTTATAGCTAATGCCCTTCGAAGACTTGGTTTTAAGCCACTGAAAAATCGATCAACTTTACTTTCAGGTTGGATGATAATGCCAGATGCATACCTTGCAAGTCTTGTAAAATTCGCTTCGTATATACCAACAGATTCATCATCCTTCTGTTTCAGCTCAAGAAACTCCTTTTCCATCTTCGTTCGAAGAATACGAGGGAAGTACTTACTGAAAAACAAGTTCTTGAACTCGTCCCATTCCATGGACTCAATTTCATCTCTTGGCCTCGTATTCTTGATAAGATTCCACCATTGATCAGCTTCACCTTCCAAACGATATACTGCTAAGATGACTTTATCATGTTCAGAACATTGAAGAACTGAAAATATCTTTTCAGTAGTACTAATCCATTGTTCAGCAACTAATGGATCAGTAGACCCACTGAAAGAAGGCGGACGCTGCCTCATGAAGGATTCAACGGAATGTTGCTCCTTCCTTTGCTCGTTTGGAAGTCCTGCATGATTCATAGCTTGAGAAAGTTGTGTGAGCATGGCTACAAGATTTTGCATTCCAGATCCCATATCGTTTGGTTGCTCAGGGGGACAATCATTGCATTGTCCATTGCATTGATCAACACGGTTCCTTCGGGTTCCAGCCATCGTCTAAAACCCCAAAAGAATAGTGTGAGAGGCAAAAATAATGCTAGGGAAAACAACATAATAAAGGGGTAGTACCCTAAATATCTAACATCTTAGGTTAAATTCTAAGATCGTTAGCGCAATTCTAGGACTATAACCTATACGTATACTTAACCTTAGAGACATCCCTAGACATACCTTAGAAATATCTCTAGGGATCTCACTAACATTTTCGCATCCTAGTTTCCAAAGGTTGACTAAACCTTTCCTCTGATACCAACTGTAGAGACCCGAAGCCTGACGTACATGGACATTACATTACATTTGCGGAATACTTAGTACATAACAAAAACACACACACAAGGATCGTAATAGTTTAGTGTCTTTGGAAACTCGGAACGTATTCTTCTAATCGTGGTGAAAGATCTTCAATATCTCCCATAAAGATCTTCCTTTTTTTACCTAAAAACCTTTCTTTATATCCTGGGGAAAAGAAAACATAAAAGGGTGAGCTCAAATGCTCAGTAAGGGTAAACAAAAGAAATATCAATCACATCATATACATAAGAACATAGCTTTTGGAAATCATAACCTGCAAAAGAGCTCATAATATCATAACATGGGATAAATCATAGAAGTGAAAATGAAATCATAACTTAAAACATTACTCATTGTGGCATACACACATAATCATAGAGAATCATTTCTTGTTAGTCAAGACTCATTGCCAAGACTATCTTAGTGGACAAAGTCCCTTTCTGAATCGAGTAATCCTCGTTTCAGTCCTGTTTCACTGAACCGGTATAACCTACCATTCCAGCCATGTCTATCTCATGAGATATAAAATCTTTACCCAATGCATTGGAGGGAGATATAGGTCCCACCCATCTCTTAATGAATCCTTTCTTATGTGTGCCACAAAATCATAAATCATACATCATTGCATAACCCATGTAATAAAAATGGGATTCTTAAACAACATGACATCATAAAACCATTCATATAAGATAAAGGAATTCATAAACATAATTACATCACAACATAGTCAAATCAATGTAAAAATATGGATAGAAACAGAACCCTTTATTATCTTATATGGAAAATAATTTTGATAAAACACTTGAATTGAATTCTTGAGGAAAATATCCTTTCTTCTTCAAAATCAATTTCTTTTCTCAAAACATCATGCAATTTTAAAAGAAAGAGATTTTATTGAAAATAGTCATGAAATCTTTTAGAGGAAGCTTCATGAAAATAAGGCTTTATAAAACAGTATAAATCCGTTCGTGCCGTATAAGTTAAAAAAAACATTCTTCGTACTTTTGTCGGAAAAGTCAAAAAGTACCTCGTACGAAAAACGAAAAAAAGATTCCTTTCATATCCTTTACTAAAAACTCATAGAAGGGTAAAATTTGATTTAAACAATTGTAGGTGGATGGAAATAATATTACATATTGAGGGAACATGGATGTGGATGATAAAATACACCCCAGTAAATACTTACGAATAAACAATCTCGGATAAAAATGAGATTGTGATATTTCCCTTACCTTAGGTCCGACTTGCTTTGTAAGTGTCCGAACCTCCTGTATAATGATTTAAATCATGTTATTGACTTATTACAGAATCATATTCATTGTTATGATATCATATATGGTTCACTTATTACATTATATTACCCGTTCTTTTGTAAATTCCATGTTAAAGAAGCGTTTTGGGTAAAATCGTTTCATTTATCGTAGGTGTTTTGACTTGTTGTTCTTGACATCATTATTACTTATATCATGATTTACTTACTTCCAGAATATAAAATATGATTTGTATATCATATATATTCAGTATATATATATAAATAATAGGTAGATAAATAAAATGAAAAACACCGTTCATGGAGACGGTAGTCCGTACGTACGCATGAACACTGTTTTTCTTTCCTTATTGTCTTTAAATGGAAGTAAGTAGATGACATACATATGTATATATACATAAATCCAGTAGCTTTATAATGTCATATATTTCATTATTATTTTTTATATATATACATTATAATCATTCTTAAATGGTTAACATGGAGAATGAATCTCATCGCGTCGTGGAGACGGTAGTCCGTACGTACGCACGAGCGATGATATCATTTCTATAAATATTGAATTGAATTGGAGTGGATTATACAATATATCAGAATCAATATGATGTTGTAATAACTATGTATAGTTATTCTTTACACCATTATACCCATCCATATAAGGTGGCGGTGGAAAATAGATTACACCACGGCGTGGAGACGGTATTCCGTACGTACGCACGCGCGGTGATTTCTTTTTTCGTAGGATGGATAGATAGTGAAATAGGGTTGTTTCATACTTATAATAACATATCAGTATATGAGTGATACTGATGTTATTACTTCATAATGAAACAACCTAAGAAGAAGAAGTGGAAGAAGAAATAAAGATGAAAGAATTGGTAACGGTAATTACCTCTTCTTTGAAGTGCCTCTTTGAGAACTCCTCTTAGGGCACTAGAATTTGTCTTTGAGGAAGACCAGAACCTCTAGGATGTTTCTAGGGAAGTGGAGAAGAGATTTTGGCAGGGGTTGGCCGAGCTTGAGTGCTCAAATTGGTGTGAGGAGGAGGGGGAGGAGGTGTCCTTTTATAAGGGAGGAGAGGGGCACCTTAGGAATTCCAAAAAATATTAATTTATAATAAATCTAACCCCACTTAAAAACCTCCAAAAATGACTCATATTCGAAGATTAGATGAGCTAGGGTTGTAATCTCATCAACCAATTAAATTTAGACATGTTTGGATATTATTTTAAACCTTATCAATTAGATTTAACTCTAAGTTAAATAATTTAACTTTTACCGTGTCTTTTTGTTTTCTTTCACTATATGGTTAATAAACTTACTATAACATGCCAAACGAACCCCAAATTGTTTATTATTAATATATATATCCTTATCTAAGTCATTTGGCCGAACCTTAGATTTTTAGGAATAAAATAACAATTAATAATATAATATTTTATTTAAAAACTATTTTGTGTCAATTTTGACACTATTTGATATATGATTTTTGTGAAAGTCATAACAGAATTATATGTTCAAACCATGTTTATTAAATCAACATTAATATATCATAGTAACCTGGAAAATTAGTGGAATTCAATAAAAATCTCAAATTACATTTATTTTGGTGTTTATAACATCAATTATGTCAATATTTCATTAATAAGATAATTACTGCATCATCGTTGTGTCATAAATAAATTAAATTATTTGATGTCTAAAAATTACAAATAAAATACCATCATGTAGGAAATATTTTTAGCTTTCTAATGAATATTTACAATCGAATTTATCTTATGTATAACCCCATATTAAAAATGATTTACTTATTAATCTTTGATTCTAACTATTTTAACCCTTCTTTAAATAAATTAATAATAAATGTCCTAATCTAATCCAAGTGGGCCTAAATGGTCATATTTTATTCCTAAGTTTGTTTTTGGTCGAATTACACTTGTCCAATAGAATTAGGACATGTGTTAGGGTAATAGTAATATCATATTTACCCTTAGTTACCCTATTTACTATTAACCGCGGTAAAAAAAGTAAAAAGTTACTATTCACCAAAAATTATTTTCATCTCATTGAACCACATTTTAGTCCTTGATATTAACCGTGTCTCTCGGATTTTCGAAATTCCATTCACAGAAGCGGTAAAATTTAGTTTTATGCAAAATTCAGTTTTTAACCTACCACTTAGTAGTTTCACTATTCATCAAAAATTGATGTTTTTCAGAACAATGCCAAAATTTCATCCCAAGCTATATTTCATATTCCGAATTCAAAAATGATGTCTATTTTACCAAATTCATAACATAAAAGTTGCATTAATTAATTTTATAATTAAATCCCGCTGTTAAAACAAATAGCGTGTTTTTTAAGAAACAATATCTATCAAAAGATTGACACTTGTTTATGTCTAGTTTAAATGTGAAATTACATCCAATGACCAACATTGTATTAAATTGTAAAAATATATTCTAAATATACTTTAAAACCACTCAAATTAATAATTTATCACTATTAATTATTTCGATTAAAAAAGTTGTTTTTAATTATAATTTAGTAATTTTTCACTATTCATCAGAATATGAAAGTTATCCGAAAAGTACCAAAATTTCACCTTAGGCTAAATTCGATACTCCGAATCCAAGAATGAAGTTCATTTTGAAAAATAAGATTTACAGAATTTTAAAAAGTGGTTATTACTATTCATAACGGCTAGTTTTAATAATATTTTAATAGCACATCGTTGTTTAGTGAAACTCGGTATTGCGTATTACACACGCTATCGAGGAAGGTCGCGATTGCGTGTAATGCAAGTCAAGTCAAGGATGTGTGTTGTGCAAGCTCCTTTTGGTGTAGCGTACAACACAAGACATTAATAAAATTAAAAAGAATATTTTTTTATAAAATCTTGGGCTGTTACACTCAGGCTATGCATAGACTACCGAAGGTTGAACCAGGTAACGGTCAAGAACCGTTACCCCCTTCCAAGGATAGATGATCTCTTCGGCCAACATAGGGGAGTAGGTTGGTTTTCTATGATTGATCTACGATTTGGATATCATCAGCTAAGGGTAAAGGATAGTGACATCCCAAAGATGGCTCTCAGGTGCAGGTATGGGCAATTAGAGTTTTTAGTGATTCCGTTTGGAGTTACGAATGCACTGGATGTGTTCATGGGACTTACGAACATTGTATTCTGAGAGTTTTTGGACCGGTTCTTCGTTGTGTTTATCGATGACATCCTGGTCTACTCAAGATCAGAGGAGGAGCACGTTGAGCATCTCAGGGTAGTCTTGGAAGTCCTTCGACACCACCAGCTTTACAGGAAATTGTCGAAGTGTAAGTTCTTGATGCAAGAAGTACACTTCCTTGGGCACGTGGTGTCTCAACAAGGAGTGTCGGTGGACCCTTCGAAGGTGGAGGCAGTTGTTTCTTGGGTAGCACACAAGAGCGTGGCAAAAGTTTTTAGTTTCCCGGGGTTAGCAGGTTACTATCGGAGGTTCGTTTCATACTTCTCTCGAGTTGCTGCTTCATTGTCAGCTTTGACTAGGAAGAACCAGGTCATCCTATGGAGCGAGCAGTGCCAGAAAGCTTTCGACTACCTGAAGGAGAAGTTGGTCAGTGCTCCCGTACTCAGGTTTACAGAGGAAGGGTTGTTGTATGAGGTGTTTTGTGATGCTTTTGGCCTTGGTCTGGGGTACGTGCTGATGCAGAAGAAGGGAGTGATCTCTTATGGGTCAAGATAGTTACACCCTCACGAGCGTAAATATGCCACCCATGACCTAGACCATGCATCAGTAGTGTTCGCACTGAAGTTGTGGCAACATTACATCTTTGGGGAGCGCTTTGTGGTCTTCTCAGTTCACAAGATCATGCATTATATCTTCTCCCAGTGTGACATGAACTTACGATAGTAGAGATGGGTCGAGTTTCTCCAAGACTATGACTTTGAGATCTATTACACTGAAGGTAAGGGAAACTTTGTAGGTGATTCCCTGAGTAGGAAGTCACATAAGGAAGTGGTTTAGGAATCCACTGATGCTTGGAAACCGATGGGAGAGTTGGCCGCCTTGCACTTGGATGCAAGGGTAGAAGGTGATAGAGGCTGTTTGTTTCAGATGACGGCGGAGTCCTCTTTGTCGTAGCAGGTGGAAGAGTCTCAGTGGGGGGACTCTGAGGCGGAAGTGATGCGGGACTGTGTCGATCAGGGGAATGCTCCAGAAGGATGGTCATAGGACAACCAACATCAGATTATTTTCCATGAAAGGTTATTTTCCCTGGAGACAATGATTGAGGGAGTTCTCCGTGAGTTCCATAGCTCATCCTTGGAGGTACATCCAGGAGTTTTAAAAATGTACCGAGGCCTGAGGGAACAGTTTTGGTGGCCTGGGGTGAAACAGGTAGTGGCATAGTTTGTGGCTAAATTCCTAGTATGTGATAAAGTGAAGGCTGAACACCGTGTTCCTAGTGGTTTGTTGCATCCTTTAGATGTCCCTGAGTGGATGTGGGATGACACCTCAAAGGACTTCATCACAGGACTACCCAGAGCTCAGGGTGGTTATGATGATATCTAGGTAGTGGTGGATCGACTGACAAAAACAGCTCACTTCATAGCAATTAAGGAGTCGGGCCTGGTGAGTACCTTAGCACAGAGGTACGTAGATGAGGTAGTGCGTTTGCATGGAGTTCCAAAGACCATCATCTCAGATCGGGATACTCGGATTACCTCACGAGTCTGGATGGGGTTACAACATTCTTTTGGCACCCAGCTACGCTTTAGCACTACTTTCCACCCCCAGACCGATGGGTAGATAGAGCGGACTATCCAGATGTTGTAGGACATGCTGCGAGCATGCGTTCTGGATTTTGGAGGATCATGGGTATGAAATTTTCCTTAAGTAGAGTTTGCCTACAATAACAGCTTCAAATCTACTATTGGCATGGAACCGTTTGAGGCTTTTTATGGAAGACCATGTCGTTCACCCATTTTCTGGGAAGAGGTTGGTGAGACAGGTGCTCTTGGGCCATAAGTAGTATAGAGAACCACAGAGAAGGTTAAACTTGTATGTGGGAGAATGAAAGAGGATCTGGACTGACAGAAGTCTTATGCTAATTGTCGGAGGAGGCCCTTGGAGTTCGAGGTGGAAGATCATGTGTTCTTGAAGGTTTCCCCTCGACGGGGGCAGCATAAGTTTGGGAAAGGTAGCAAGCTCTCACCAGGGTTCAACGGACCCTTTGAGGTGTTGAGGCGAGTTGGCGAGGTGACATATCAGCTAGCCCTACCACATCAGTTGGAGAAGGTTCATGAAGTCTTCCACGTCTCCAAGCTACATCGATACTTACACTACGACTCTCACGTTATGGACTGCAGAGAGTTATATATGGGAGATGAAGCGACCTTTGAGGAACGACCATTCAGAATAGAGGATCGTAAGGAGAAGGTGCTCCGTGGACGAACCATTCTGTTGGTTCATGTGTTGTGGAGGCATAGCGGCCTCGAGGAGAGAACTTGGGAGTGGGAGACCCAGATGCACGCTCAGTACCTAGAGTTGTTTTGACTTGTGTTGTTCTTATGAGCTTTGTGTTGATGTTATACTCTGTCCCTTTGATATATGGAAATCTTGGCTTGTCGGTTGTGAGACCTTTTGTTTACTTGTTCTCTAGAAGTGTTTAGCATGTTCGAATGAGTGGTAAAGAGGGAAAACCTGATCCTTAATCAAGACGCATTAATGTGGATGCGATTGAACCCGTGCGGGTGAGTCAGTGCCGCCTAAAGCGGATAATATCTCGACATAGGAGAAGGAATTTCTCTAAACCACATGTTTGGGCAGTGTGTTGGTTGTGTGGTGTTGGGGGTAGTGCGAGTTGAAAAATCCTAATTTATGAAATTGGGAGGACCCAATTTTTAATCGAGGCGCATTAATGAGGATGCGATTAAACCTGTGTAGGCGAGTCAGTGGCGCCTAAAGCGGATAATATCTCGACATAGGAGAAGGAATTCATAACGCATATGATTAGTGTTGTTGGTTGGGTTCTTGTTATAATGAGAAGCCTAAGAGGTATCTTTTTGGGTTCCTCTGGGAAGGTTTTTGAATTCTCGGGGACGAGAATGTTTTAATAGGTATCTAATGTAATGGCCCGGACCTCTACGACCCATTCCTTTGTCAAAAAGAAGGTCACAAAATGTTCTGGAGGGTAAAATGGACTTTTCCCACACTTTCCAGAATTTTGAAACTACACGCCGTGTAGTGTGAGTACACGTTGTGTACCCCCTCGTCAGGTATACCCCATGTTAAAGGCTGTGTCCTTGCCGTGTGAAATAAATGGGTACACACTGTGTGTCCTAAACTATATGCCGTGTAGTCCCTCCCTGCGTATGCGTTACCTGTCAATGACCGTGTGCCATGTCGGAGCCGTTCCTTTTCCGTGTGAAATAAATGGGTACATGCCGTGTGTCTAAACTATACGCCGTGTAGTCCCTCCCCGCGTATGAATTACCCTTAAACCATTTGTTGACCAGTCAACGACCACAGATCCGTGTTGGAAGCCGCATGGAGACCGTGAAAAATAATTGAGTACACGCCATGTACCATAAAGTACACACTTTGTACTTTTTATTTTCTCACCTATAAAAGGAGGGGTCCCATACTCCTTTTCAACTCACCCCTCTCCTCCCATTTCCTCTGAGCAGAGTTCTCCCAAGAGGCTCGAAGGCTCTTTCTTCCATAACTTCTTCGTCTGAGCTCCGATTTACGATCTGTCTGCGGCCACGAGATCGTAACGACGAGGCAGAACTTCTGAGCTTAGATCTGTTTTCTTTCCTTTGGCATTTCATTTCAAACATCCACCAAAGGAGGGTTTTTCCGAGACACGACATAAGTGATGGATTCTGACAGACGTCTTCTAAAGTTGATCTGGGGGAGCATTGTGATTAGAACCTATTGAGGTAGGGATCATAACTTCGTCTCTCTAATTTGTGCATCATGCGGGGTGGGTTTCCTCTTGTTTTTTGAAACACAGTCGAACCGGTTTAATGAAGATAATAACTGGCTTATATAACGGGGATGGGAAGTTTGTGATTACTGTTACTTTAATTTTTATACCATGTGGTATCATGTTGTGAATTGAATAGGATTTTTCCTACTGAAAATCACGTTTGTTGGGGGCCTTTTTTTGCTTAATTAAATGTTTCCCTAACTTTTTAGACCATTTTTTTGGATGTAACCTTGGGGAATGTGGAATTTGGTTAATCACGTAAATTTGGATGATTTAAAACATGGAACCCTTGTGTGATCACCCCGGTTGAACAAAATGGAATAATGAACAAGTGGGTGTTGGCTTGGATACCTGGCATGTGATGGGGGTGTTTTGTGGGTTGTTGTGGATCGGGTGAGCAGTGGGGCTGCGATTGACTTGGTTGTGGGTTGGTGTGAATGCTATGTTGGTGACGAGCAGTGGGGCTGTGATAAATGGTATTAAAGAAGATAACGATGTACAGGTTTCGGTGTGATTGTGGATATGGTGGTTGGCAGCTGGGCTGCAGGGATGGGCTTGAATGTGAATGAACAATGGGTTGTGAATAATAAATAAAATTAGAAGAGTAAATGAATGGTGGGGTGTGGTAATGAAACGAGATTAATAAT
The DNA here is from genome assembly GCA_963277665.1 of Viscum album. Classification (NCBI taxonomy): domain Eukaryota; kingdom Viridiplantae; phylum Streptophyta; class Magnoliopsida; order Santalales; family Viscaceae; genus Viscum; species Viscum album. The sequence goes on from OY728160.1 coordinate 1,677,122,055, forward strand.
CAATGGGTAGGTTGGTTGATAAGGAAGGGTTTGTTGTGCTGCTTGTGTTTTCCTAACTTGATTTGTGGATGGAAGGGATGTGCTTTACGAACTATTGATGTTGTTGGTTGTGGATTGTTTCCCAGTAGTTAAGGAACTAATAAATTAATTCTGCTGAAACATGAAAACCTAAATGGGGTTAGGGTTGTTTGTTGTATGCATGCTTCGTGGTAGCAGTGTCGAGGCATGTGCTCAGTTTCTCAATTTAGAATCCATAGGTTTGGATGAGTGTTTGGTTTATATATATATATATCGGTATCTTTGTGTTTTGATGCACCCCACCCATGTTGAGCACTTAGTGCCAAACACTCCCATTTCATGGGAGAGGGTGTTTTCCAATAGTTACTAGCTCCTTCCTTCTCCTTCTCCCCTAGGCTGTGATGGCTTGAGGTGACCTTACACATAAGACTTTTCGGGGAGGTTTCGATTGGGGTGACTTTAGCCCATGACTCTTCAGGCAGGTTTTACTATTTCCCAAGAATCATCGGGATGAGTCCCAGGAGTGTGCGGGTGGGATACGTGGTTGTGAGGCCTAGGTGTGTGGGGGTGGGATACGTGGTTGTGAGGCCCAGGTGTGTGCGGGCAGGATACATGGTTGTGAGGCCCAGGTGTGTGCGGGCAGGATACGTGGGTGTGAGGCCTAGGTGTGTGCGGGCAGGATACGTGGTTGTGAGGCCCAGGTGTGTGTGGGCGGGGAGTGTGTGGCAGCATCAAGAATTTCTCCATTAGGAAGAGCAGCTAACTAATGGGTAATAGTGTGGGGTACCTAATACTCTTGTTCTTATACTACTAATACCTATTGTGGTTGTGTTTTTGGTGAGTGTGGTTGGTGAGGTTGGGTGGATAGATTTACCTTCTAGGTTTCTTCTGTAGTTCTCACGGGACATTAGGATGTCTCCCCACTTGTGCATGAGAGCATTGGGTTTCCCTACTGTGTATACTTGTATTCTCACCCTACGTTTACTTTCAAGTTTCTAGGAGGGCTACCAAGGCCGCGCGAGACCCTACTAGTCGGACAGTTGGAGTTGTTTCAGTTGTTGTACTCTTGTTTTCTTTTGGTATTGTACTTTGATCTTTCTTGTACTTGCACCTTGTTATAAAATTGTTTAAACATGCATGTGGGTTTGGTTTGGGTTTATTTCTATACACTTTTTCTTTTCCTTTTTGGTGGTTGAATTGTCCTATTTCCCGATCTTAAAATAATAAAATGGTAATGCTTCCCATATTTTTGAAAACTCATACCCTTGGTGCTAGTCTCCACCCCGGGGCCTACTGGAGGCGGGACTCGGGGGTCATTATCTCCCTTTCACCATTTCCAGCTCAGGAGGGTCATCCTTGGTGGGAGGGGGCCGTGACATGAAATTATTATAAAAACATAAAATATATTGAAGATAATAAGGTATTTATATCATAATTATGTAATAATTATTGAAGGAGGTGGAGAGTGAAATATTATAAAGATGCTATTTGAATAATCTTACCTCTTTTTTGGGTATCCAACATAGGTTTTCACAAATGCCTTCCTAGGATGAACTTTTTCCAAAACTAAGGATTTTTAGGTGAGTTTAAGGATAATGGGATGATATTAGTGTATTTAGTTTCTAAATCAATGTGGCATTAAGTTTAGTAGAAGAGGGAAGAGGGTGATGGACTTTAATAGGTGTGAGAGAGGGCATAATAGGAATTTTTAAAAATAAAAAAGTGCACCCACATTTTAAATATTTCGAAAAGGTCCCAAAATCATAATTATTGAACCATATATGTTAAAGGCTCTAAATATGTCCATAAAATTTTTTTTAGACAATTTTAAATGTCATTTTTTCCATTATCGTTTTAGTTTAACCCCTGATAAATAAATTTTTACCTTAACCATGATAATTATTCTTTACCGCATTAACTATTAATTTCGGTCAACAATTTAATTGAACATATTAGAAATTATAAATTATGATGATTCCAAATAAATAATCCATTTATACAAATTCAATTTAGAGAATAATACAATTTTTATTTAAAATTAATCCTACAAATGTGGTGATAATGATGATTTTTAAATGGTAAATTTTCAAAACTTTCAATGATTTTATATCAAAATTCAATTTTAAAATGATTATAATGACATAAATTCGAGTAATAGAAATATATTTGAACATATTTTATTATAAAACAAATTTAACTTATAATTTATTGTTATAAATTATTTAAATTGAAAGTGAGTTTTCAATTAAAATTTAGTACATTTCTCTATTCATAAAAAATTACACTCTTTAGAAAATTATAAAAAACTAAAACCTATATTGTTTTAGTACTCTGATTTAAAAAAAATTTATTTTCTCATATAATTTTTCAAAAATATTGGAAAATTAATTTCAAATTATGTGTACATGCTTGACTAAATCATCTTTAATAAATATTTATTTTCAAATAAAATTTTTTATTTTTATTCTATATAATTATTATATTTTTCTTCATCATTATATGTCCATAAATTTAAAAATTTATTAATTATTTTCCATACTTTCCAATATAATGTCCAGGTTATAACTATAATATTAAATAATAATATTTTAATAATTTTTCACATTTATTTTTAACTAAGTGTTGCGTAGAACAAAAGAAAAAATAAGTGTTGTGTATACCACAAGATAAACACCATGTTTTGTGTAATGAAAAAAATATTGTTTCATATAACTCATGATGATCATAGTGTTTCATGTAATACAAGATATTGAAGAGATTGGATTTATTTAAAAATAAATATACCATACAGTCTCAAGGTGTAATTTTTTATTCTAAGATTGGTTTTGTGTGTCACATGTTCCATCAAATAACATGTTTTTACATTTAAATATCTGGGTGTTTCATTCTAACCACCTTAAATAATTTTTTCCCTTGCAATTTAATCTCGATCATGATAATAAGGGGTTTGAAATTTTAAAATATCACTGTTTAAAAACACACATCATAGAAGGGTTAATAAATCATAGACTCAATAAGAGTGGAAAGGGATGGACAAAGGCCATATTGAATAACACATAACTTGATTTTGAAGTAGGAGAACATTTGTGGGATGTAAAGATATAGAATCTGAAAGAAACAATAAATAATTATGCATAGTGATTGAGGTAATTGCTCATAAGAATTTTATGATCAATGAAATGTTAAATGGATCCAAACCATAAATCCATGATTATTTAATATACCATTAGATCCATCATATATAAATGTAATAAGAATGGTATTTTGTTTCAAGAACCTTCTTCAAAAGTTGTGGAGTTATTTTACGGTCTATGAATATAAGGAAATATAATTAGTTTATACGTTTCTATTTCATAATCACATTTCCATCCTTTGGTTTTGATTTGATCAATTTACAATTCATCCCTTACTCTATGAAATGAATATCAAAAATATATATTTTTTCTCAAATCAATAAAATTAACTTTTTAATGATAAATAGATCTATAAAATCATGATGAGTCTTTCTGTCTATCTCTTACTATATTCCAATTCCAATATGTTTAGCATAAGTTATCAAATATGTTAATCTCTAATAAAAATTAATACCACTGGTTCATCATTATTATTTATTTTTCATATTATTTAAAAAATGGAATATTAACAAGGATATTGCATATGCTAGTGGTAGGTGAAAAACCCCTATCATCCTTCAATCATGGGTTCAATCATCATGGTCGAATGCACTGGGTTGTCACAAAGAATATGGGTTTTCATTTTTCTAAACGTATAACAATATAATTACTACAAAACTCACAATAAAATATGATGAAAATATTTGAAAAAAATAAACCATTAAATAAACATTTTATTAAGGATTATAATATAAACCCAATACATAAATACTTCATCTTTTTTATTCCCATGTAGGTCATTACATGGAATAGGGTTTATCCATTTAAAGAGGGAATTTACTCAGGCAATTCCATAGTTATCCACATTTAAGAAATTGTAATATAAATGGATCCTTAAGATGATATTTATTTCATTCCATCATAAAATTCATTTCTTCTTGTAAATTATTTTCTTTATTCTCTTCTATTCCACAAATAAATATTTTCCCATTTGACTGAGACACTTTCCTTGGTGTCTCCTTCCTCATTTATTACATGATGGAAATAAATCAGTCTGTACTCCATGGTCCACTTGAATCAAGATCATTGAAAAATCCATCATTATTTTAATTGGTGAGTCTGAGAGTTTGTTAAGGTATATGTTGTTGATCACATTTCAAGAGAACTGATTAGGAATAATCATGATATTATTCACTCTTAGCATCATCCAATTTTGTTTCTCATAATCATAACCCTGTTCTTTTTATTCAATGATAAAATGATTCTTGGGGGTTCTAGCCATTTAATGAAAATGAATATCATTGTGTGAGAAACAATAATCATAAATGTAGAAACAAATAATCTTTTATATGATGTCTAAATTATGACACATTATTTTCATTGTAATACACCATAGGTCAACCTTTGTCATTCATTTTCATTATATATTCAAATCTGACATAATTGTTTGTAAATAAAATGTATATTATCATAATATTATCCCCTGATATTATTAAAATTGGTGCGTAGTAATGTCCATTTTCATACATCATGTGATGATATGGTCAAGCCCAATAAACCATTTTTAATGTTATTAACCCTATATAAAATTCTCCATAAAGCATGTCTTCTTTTATTATCCTAAAAATGATGAATTTCTTAGAACATCCACATAATCTATTCCTTTACAAAAATTTGGGGTGAACATATATACTATTATCATTTTATATATTACAGTTATTTTCTCTAATATATATTTTGTTAATTCTATTTCCCAAGTTTTCTACAATGATTCCATCGATACCAATTATAGCGACCTTGAACCCAATAACCCAAAGCTGGTGCCTAATTTATTATGTTAGTCTAAGATAAAAGGAATCACATATTGAAGGGTTGAATAGTTTAGTAGTGTTGGTAAAGTAGATACAAACTTGATTAAATATTATATTTGAATTCAAAAAATAAAACATAATTATTTTAAGGAAAACTTTTTTCCATCTAGCATATCCATGCATATCAAAAATTGAAGAGTTCATAGATTAGAGAGATAAGAAAAAAATATATGTGAGCTCAAATAGTTAGTAATGGTTATTTACAATGGAAGCTACTATGAATTAGTAATCATAATCAATATGTAAAATTAAATAACATACCACACATTCCATTTAAATAATTAGATAATTCATTATTAATATAAGAAAGAAAATAATTGAGAACACATTCTATTAAATCAACAAAATAAAAATAAAATGCATCTAAAGATGATATAATTGTGAAAATATTGTGGCTAATAACTGCTAAACTCTTAATAATGGTAATACTTAATTATTAGATGCCATAATCACCAGAATAATGATACCTCTATCGTCAACACATTTCACGTGACAATTTAGTCTACAAGTGAAAACCCATTTAATTATAGATTAATATGTTTATATCAAGAGACCTGCCGATGCATTGAGGGTTTATATAATGTGGTTCCCCAACCATCACTACCGGTCTAAACCATTACTCATATACTGAATAATAGATTTAATTTATAAACTTATATGCCTTAATAACAAATATCCATATTGAGTAAATAATATATATTTGTTAGTCAATAAAATAATATTCAAAGTAGAACACCATATGTAGAAATGATATATGGTTTAAGCCGTAAACATACACGTGATAAAAACATGGATATTTATGGGAAATTAAATGTTTATGGGAAAGAGAATAATTCAATTTAAAGGACTATAAAAATGAATCAAAGAAGTGAATTTCAATACCGTCCTTTGTAAAAATAATCATAAACAATCCATAAGAAGAATAAGGATGATATTAATATATACACACTAGAGTAATAATAAAGGTTTTGTTTTTTATTTATGAATAAAAATACCATAAAATGATCTTTAAAATAATTCTTTAGGAATATATTCTTTTCATTTTAAGAATCATTTTGAAAATAAATTTATTTGGAAATCACTTTTTTTAAAGAAAAATTGTTTAAAAATATACTAATAAAAATGAAAAGGAATCTTAATGGAATTAATGGTTATGTCGATGGGTAATTATTTACATGCCATAAAATTTGAAAATGACATTACTTTTTCATTTTAAAACAGTTATGAATTTTCCTTGTTCATAAAATGGAAACAATATTCCGTTCATATTTTTGTTAAAATCCAACCATAAATTGTATTGAAAATTACATAACATTAATTGGAAGAATTTTATATGGAGTAAAGCTGGGTGAATTTTCTTTTAATAAATTCTTTTTAAATGGATAATTAAAATTTGAATCCTTTTTAGAAAAATTATTTTTGGAAGGAAAATATATTTCTGACCTAAGAGATAAAGAAAGATTGATTTTATAAAAAAATTATTAATTAATTTAAGTACTAATGGGTATAAAATGGGATTATTAATAAAAAATTACTTATATAAAAAGAGGAGAATATAATGTAATGATTTTATTAAGAAATGGTGAAATAATTTCTTCTAACTAAAATTCATGAGTAAACAGTTTCGATTAGAATAATATTGTGAAATAAATATTTATAATGATCATAATGTTTTTAAATATAGTCAATATATCACACACACTACAATAAAATATCCTGGGGCTTGGACCCCATGTCATGCACCCCACACCCCACCCCTACTACCCAACCATTTGTAGGGGTGCACAAGGATGATAACATTGAAGTGAAAATTAATCAATGAATCAATTATGTTTTTCAACTATAAATCCATATATAAATGAGTAAATAAAACATAAGGTAATAAAAAATAATTATCAACATAATCATAGAATTACATAATCAATTTAGTAAAATATTGATCCAGTGTATAGAAATTGAGATAAGAAATCTCTAACCTAACACTTCCTTTGGATTGAACATTATTTAACATGATGGATAGTAGTTTTAAACTTGTCATTAAATTAAATTAATACCATATTAATACTTATAATATCATATATGATCCTTTTTATAATAACTTATTACCTATTAATTAGTAATAATTCATTATTTTATTCATTTTTGGAGTGAATTTAATTTTTTCATGCATTTTGCATCATGAAATATAAGGTTCTTATGAATATTATGTAATTTTATCCTCTAATGAATAATAATCATTACATATTTATCATATATATATATAAATAAATCTTACATTTAAATCTAATTATGAGATATTATTATGAAAAATGATGTTTGTGATAATCCTAGAGATGGAAGACCATGGAAATGGGCTTGTATCCAGGTGGCAGAGGGTCATGATTGTTATCCAAAAGACCAAGGATCAAATTCAGTAGGGGTGGATTCCTGAGTTACTAGAGTAGTACAATCACATTACATTATAATATGTGGAACTTTAGAAGTGGTGTAACTATAACAATAGATGGTACTATAGTAGGAACTTTAGTAGTTATTGTGTTGGAATATGTACTGTAGGCACCTAGGTACTATAGTCATACTATTCACTCTACAGTCCACTGGGCTAATGATATGGGAATTCAATACTTGTATTTGGGCTTCATGCCTGAGGGCCTTCAGGCCAATCAAATTGGGCCGAGAAGTCATTGGACATCAGGATATGTAATGGATTCCCATCTACCCAGAGAGAAAAACATTCCTTTTTTAATAATAAAAATTGTATTTGACCCCAAATTTTAAAAAATGAAGATGTTAGGTTGTGCATAAACATAAGTATTGCATCTATTGTTAAACAATCATTATAGAAAGAAGGTTTGAAATATATTATCACTAAAATTAATAATAATATAATATATATGATATTATATAGTTATATATATCATCCATGTGTTGTGGTCATCAAAAACGAGTCACTTCACATCATGAAGGTGGTAGTCCACACACACACACACAAATGATTTTATCATCATTACGTGAATGAAAAGGCAAGAAATACCATGATATATATTTTATTTGTTGAATAATATATATGTCAATAATATTCATAATGATCTTATTTATATCTCATATAATCATTAACATTAACTTTATTACATTCTTTGTAATGTGTTTCTCAAGGTTGAATCACGTCGCATTACAATGTTGTAGTCTACCGTACACAAGAGTGAAATTATTGTATCCCTTAAAGAATGGAAATTATGAAATGAATATACGATTTAATGACTCTAGAGGAATAAATATGTCATAAATACCAGATATATATTTTAGTTCCATCATCATACTCATATTATAGAGGTGGTAATGGAAAAATGAATTACATCGGTTCACGAGGTGATATTCTACTTTAGACATGAATGATTATTTCATAACCCATTTGATGGAAGTGGAAATGGTTTTAGGTCATGAAATTATTATAAAAAAATCCTATTATATGTAATAGATTATGGTTATTAAATAATATGTTTTAAAAATAAATTAAGGTTGTGGAGATATAAGTAAAAAAAAGTCTCCTTAGAGAGCATTACCTCTTCCTCAGGTAACCTCATAAGGTCTGCATAAAGCCTTCCTAGGTCAAATTTATGCCTCAAAAAAGAATTATAAGATAAAGATAGGGGATTTGGGATGTTATTTGGTTAGTTATTTGTGAATTAAATGTGGTGTGAAGGTGTGATGAATATAGGAGAGGGGGTAAACATTTATAAGTTGGCGATTGGACACACAAGGTATTTTTGAATAAAATTGAGTGATACCATGTTTTTTATATGTAAAAAGGTTTAAAAATGGCCCAAAATCATAAATAAATGGTTTCATGGTCAAATAATAAATATAATATATTTTATATATAGTTTTATAAGTCATTTTTACCTTTATATTTTTTATTAACACCTTAGGAATCAAATTTACCTTAACCTCAATAATTAATTTTTACCGTATTCACTATTAATTTTGGTCAAAAATAAAGTTAAAATAATAATAAATTAAATTTTTTATAGTTTTAAATATTTAATAAAATTTGTTGAATTTAATTCCCTTAATTGAAAAATTTTCATTTAAAAATTTTCACACAAATGTGACGAAAAAGTAGGGTTTAAATGGGAAACTGTTCAATAGTTTACAAAAATTTTCATATAAGAAGTCGTAAGAAAAATTAATAAAATGACATAAATTAAATTAAATAATATATAATTGAACTAATTTTATAATAAAACCAAATAAATAATTTAACCTTACAAATTATTGAAAGAAAAAGCCAGTTTTAGTTAAATTTTAGAATTTTTGGATTGTCATAAAAAATTAAGAATTTCCAATTTCTCACAAAAATTTATCCAAAAATATTATTTGTACTACAATTAAAAAAATCATTTTTATTTTTTCATATAATTTTTCTAAAAATGTTAAAATTTCAATTTTTGTTATGTGTGCAATGTCGGACAACTCTGGTTTTTAGGAAAAAAAACATAGTTTTTTCAGAAAGCATTTCTTATTTTCTTTTTAATTATTAATATTTTATTCCTAACCAATAGATAATGAAAATAATCATAATTTAGTTATTAATAATAATACCCTAAAATTTAATGACTAATTTAAAACTATTATATAAAATATTAATATTTTTTTTATATTTCACTTTTCATTTAAACTCAGTGTTGCGTGTAATGAATGATAAACTATCTGTTGCTTATAAGACAAGATAAAATAATCATTTTGACTAATGATAGACTAATATAGTGTTGTGGGAAATAAAAGATAAAATTAGTGTTTCATTTAATGAATTTTATTAAAGATATTGAGTATAATTAAAAATAAATATATTGCAATGTGTCATAGTGTTAAAGATTTTTTTCTAATCATGTTGTTGTGTGTCACCTACACCATCAAATACAATGTTATTACATTAAAATATTTTGTTGTTTCAACTTCCATGTTCATATAAAATTCATATTTCTTGGATAATATTTATTCCCGACTCCATATTGGCATGACCTAGTGCTACTCTCTTCTCATGAGTGCAAGACTCCGCCATGTTTCACAAAACCTATTTCATTTGGAAAAATCTCATGTAACATTAAGGTCTAGTGGGGGTAGAAGGCATGTCAAAAGGTAAAATTTCTTATGAGTATCATAACAACAGTGTTTTTTTCAAATGTATCATACAATATGTCACATATTTCAATTTTTTATTATTTTCATGAGAAAATAATATAAATTATGGATTTTATAGCACAAAGCTACCTCTATTTAATTTAATAAATATTGAAATATATATAACATTACATTCCACAGACCGTAATCATATTAATAAACATAAACCCTTAGATTTAATGTTTATTACCATGTTATCCAATTTCTTATGTTTCATCAAGTTCATTAAGGTTTTCTTCCAATGTGAGAAAAAGGAATACACCTTATCTAATTTTAAAAAATATTTTGTACCGACAAATTTAATTCTTTATTATAGGCCTAATTTATGATGTTAGTCCTCTTTTATTAAAATCTATAACAATACTTGCATCATCCCTCATAAATTAAAACACTAATATTATTCACTTAACCTCTCTCACACCATATCAAACACTCACACACACAGAAACACACACACACACACTCTCCACCATCTCTTTTCCACTATTTCTATCTCAATCTCACAAATCAATCAATTATATCATTTATATAATATTTAATTTTCATTTAGAATAAAAAATCATTGGTGTACTACTACCATTATTTCTGTAATTAAAAAACATGATGAATTACCCATAATTATGGAAAATAAAAATACTATAAAAATAATTCCCAATAATTAAATATTTACTTTTATCAATATAAAACCAGAATAAATTATTATAATTATACATAAATTAGAATATTAATCTCTAATGATACAATAAAAATATAAATTGGTCGAATTTTATAAAATCCATCAATTCTTTTTAACCCTATGTAATCTCACAACTCATTCCAAAATTTTTCCATAAATATAAATTTAATAAGATAATGATATTATTTCAATAAAATACTCTAACTTAATTTTACAAAAGAAAAAATGCATATTTAATGTAAATAATTCAATTAATTAAATCAAACAAATTATCTATTTCACATAAAACAATTACTCACATAGTCCCTTCGAGAAAAACACCACCCCTACAACATAGTACCCAAATTTTCCAAAGTATAATGGGCCATACTGAAATCACAGTACCTCAAAAAAATCTATTCCAAAATGTCTCAATACACAATATGTTAAATAATATAATGACATGATATTGATCACATGTAATGATTATCATAACTAGATTTTAAAAATATTAGTATATTATACAGACATTCATGAAAACACCAAAGGTAAACCCCAATTTATAAAATATCATAGAAACATGGGTGTTGTAACACTATCCATCAGAAGACTTATTTATACCTAAGAAATAATTTTTTCTATTAACAAAAAAATATCCCCAGCTATTAATAACAAATAAAACTTCTAACTAAAAAATATCCTTCTAAATTAATTAAATATTTTATAAATAAATTTATTATGGTAATGGTATATTCTCTTTCTATTTATATCTCTATATCTATATAAATTTCTATGTTATGAAATTTGAATCAATATTTCCATATAGTACCTATCATGTTCCAATCAACCACATACAAATTAATGATACAGTAATTATTAAAAATGGACAATGTTTGTTTTCTTAGATTTTTTTTTGGTATCTGATCATGGTGATACTTTTATAAGATATCCAAATATCAAATTTTCAAAGTTCTTCATCATCAATTTGAGAGATAATTCTTTAGATTCAATGTTTAAACTATAATTTTACATGTTTATGTTAACTTTCTCTGTTATCGTTTTCACCAAACCATATCTTGTAAAAATTCATTTCGTCAGTGGGGTCCCTATAATATATGGATTTTTTTATACCCTACACCATTTAACCAATTACTATTTCCAATTTACATGGTGTATTAAAATATACAATCTTACAACTAAAATCAAAATTTTATGCTAAATAAATATAAATAAATAATTCTATCAACTTACACTTGTAAATTTGTAACCCAATTAATAATGTAAAGGTAATCATTGTAACTCTGAATAAATATTGTAATTATATTTATAGAGAAAATTTGAATGGTACCTTATATCATGAAAGGCCCATCATTGAAAAATGGATCCACTAGTAACAACTACATTATAAATATCATTCATTAACCTTTTTAGTGTGTGAGACTTTATTTTTCTCAAATACAATTCACTATAAAATATGTCCCTGAATCAGCCTACTTTATTATACTAACGTACATCTTTAACCCATGAACATGGTTTGATGCACCCTCAGTACTCATCTGTGAGGATCTGTTACAAAATCTATTTTGGTGACCCACTTTTTGAATTGTAAAATGATGTTTGAGTTGGGTTTTGACCTTTATTTTTCATGTCCCTCTTCTTGTCATTAAAAAACTTGAATAATATATTCTTCTATGAAACATAGTGTAATGACCTATCTAGTTTTCCGTGGAATTAATTTAATCTCTTTTTCACACTACTGAATGAATTATTTTCAACAGTTTCCCATGAAATAAAAGTTTGTGATTTTTGAGTATCTATAATATCCACCCCAACAGATGTTTCATATTGACCATTGTCGTTTATGTTGACAATTTTAATAGAACAATATATTATCATATTTATATTCACATTCAAATCATGAACCATCTATATCTATTATTTTCAATTTTTGTATGATCTAGAACATACATCACAAGATTAAAAAAAATATATATACCCTATCTTAGACATGTTACATTTCACAAAATACATGAACTCATGATGTTTATCCAACATTATTTCATCTAGGTAATAAAAAATATTATTAATATCTAATAAATCTTTGAATTATAGATATTTTCCTTTCATCACATACTTAATCGATTTCCCCTATTTCATAGATAATTAATCTAACAATTATGATCCAAAATTTTCTTTTTATGACTCTATTGTTTGCATGAAATTAAAAATATGATTTATAATTTCTTGAAACTTATTTTTTTGGGGTCTTATATCTCTTACTAATAAAGGATGATGTTTTTTAGAAATTATATGGCTCTATCTTCCTTCATTGTCCTATCTCAGTTAGAGTACCTAACAATCCCTTGGACAACCAGAATACAATTGTAAATTATTTTAGGGATTTTCCCATTTAAATCTAATGGAACCACAAGATCATTCTTTACCAATTATCTCTCAGTTCATACATGAGTCCTTCACTGTGGTATGATTTTACAACACATAAAATTGAATTATCATGACATCAGAACACTTATACAATCATTAAATAAAATTATCGTAATTCACACCATATGTAGAATGCATCATATCACTTTTTTTAGATAATAACATTTTTTATTTCTTAATTACTATAATCAATGTAAGTTTTTAATTATTTACCTTTTCAAAACAACTTTTGAAAATTTCTAAATAACAAAGACTTTTAAATACATTGAATATGAATAAAAACTATTTACATTCAAAAGAAAGGTCATGTGATTCGTTTTCTAACTATTAATATAATTATTTATAAGCAGTTTCCAATCATAAACAACTATGGGTTAACATAGAACAACAATAAACCTACCATATTTTTATCTCCAACCATTCATTTATTTTATACTTCTTGGATTATTAAGGTTCAATATAAAAATATTAATTAAATCTTTATATAGTTGTGATTTGAGTTATTTTAATTATATTATATACTCCTACCAAACATCCCATGACTTAAATATAAAAACCATACACTTTATTAAACAATTAATCATGATTTATTGCATAAAAAATCACTTAAGACATCTCTGAGGATTTATATGTAAAGTGTTTTGGGAAATTAGGAACATTACATAACAAATTAAAACATAAAATACAACATCTTCATTGAAAACTTCATTGACATGACCACAACACTCTTCGTACTTAGAATTTCATGGGATAACCTGAGGATATACATAAGAAAAAAGTGAGCTATATAGACCAGTAAGGTAGTAAAAAAGTCGTAACATAAAGAATACAGTATAGGTTAGACAATAGGTATATCAAAAGAGAACAAGAGAAACATGAACATAAAGGCATTATATAGAATGATCATTATAACGTAGATTTGTGGAAACAACATTTAACTTGATATTAGCATGAGGTAAGGCTCACTACACATTGAGAATGAGTAAAACCTCATTTCACTTGAATTACCATGAGTAAACCCATAATGAACCTGAATTACATTGATTAATCCCTTATTTAACTTGAATTAGAATGAGTAAACTCCCATTTCACAAGGAATATCTTGATAATATTTAATTCCCAATGAATTGGAGCACTATCAGGGTGCACCCTTCTTACTCATTTCATTTTATGCATATGTGTCTACATAGATCATATAATATGGATTCATTAAACATCAGAATTTATTCCACAAATAACATATGTGGAATAAATAAATGTGAGTTCTCAATCAAAATTTATATGTGAATAATGTTGAATACCCTTGATGTAGAATTGGGTATGATATTAAATTACAAGATGATTTTGGCATGGGAAAATTTGTTGGAACATCAGCTGCATAACGATGTCAAATAAAAATCATAAAATGGGTTGGTGAGAGAGAAACATGTATCTCATAATTTATACGTTAAATGTATTTCTAGGCATTCATGGAACAGAATATCAAAATATATTTAATGAAAATAAGATGCATAATATAAAATAATTTCTTGAATAAAAAAGAGGAGATAGAAATCCCTTATAGAATTTCACATGGTAACATGTGTACATTGGAGACATTAACGAGACAGAACAGAGTCTCTAATCATTCAAACATAAGGAGGTAATTATAGGGGAGGTTAGAAATCCTAACACCAACATTTTTAATTGAAAATATAAGGGAATTACAATATAAGGAAACTTGGACATAAAAAGGAAGGAAGGAAAGTGAGGATCCCTTACATGGAAGTGTGATCCCAAAGGCTTTAGAGGGGATTGAGAGAGTCTTCTTGGGAGTTTGGGGCATCTTGGGAGGATTATAAAGAGATTAGGGTAGAGTTTGGATGAGCTTCATATTTTTTAGTGAAGAGGAATGTGATATAGAATGGGTTTATATAGTATACGATAAAGAATTCTTTTTTATTTAGGTTTGGACACAACACATTAAAATATTCAAAAACAAAAATCAACCCATGGTTTATCACATGGTTTTTAAAAATTTGAGTGGAAAAATTATTTTATGGTGCCAATGTATGATCATATTAAGATATTAGACATGCTTATGTGGAGGTGAGTCACACTCTCAAGGAAACGATTTCAAAACATTACAATATTTTAGAAGTCATTGAGGGACTAATAAGGCATTGTAAAAATATTTAAACAAATATAAAATCAAATTAATTAAAAGGTAAAACATATATTGGACGAATATAACTCTTATATTATTTTATTACATCTATATTGGGTTGTTATGATTTCCTAAAACACATTATATATTTAAATGGTATTTAGTTTTTACCCAAAAATTCGAATATCTCAGAAAATTCTTAAAAATTCACCATTTTATAATTTTGACATCTTGATTCTAAAAATAATATTCATTTAATATAAATAATTTTCTAAATATGTGAATTTTCACTTATAAAATAAAATCGACATTTATTGAAAATTCATGTGTTTTGAAAAAAATAGTTTTCAAACCTTAATAAATATTATAATTGTAGACATAAAAATTATATGATCATTTATATTTAATAAAAAGTTGTTTATTAATAATATTTTACTAAAATATTACTTAGTTCACAAATACATTAATGCATAAAAATAAATTTCGCAACTTAATTTGAATATTAACTAAAAATACTATTTTTTTCTTTAAAACCCTTATAAATAGTAATAATAATTATATGATTTTATATTCATTATTCTATTCAAAAATAATGAACATAATCATAGTTTTAGGGTCATGATACAAAACCCATTATAATACTAGCATTAGACCTAAGAGTAAGGTTTGAGAGGGTGGCATACTATTGGGTTGTCTTGGATAACATTTCTCAGGTGGTAATCATTATTACCACTTCTTCCATAGGTGATTCTGTTCAAGATTAACATGTTGAATCTCTGATTGGGCTTAGTCCAGAGTGAATCATAGTGATGCTACCTTATTTCTGTGCTCCGATAAAGGGGCTTTATATGGATTAATTCTACTGGATGAGGCCATCACTTCCTTTGTCTGTGTAAATTGTATTTGTTATAGCCCTATATTTATACTAATCACATGGCCACTCTTCAATGGCTACATTAGAAATGGTAGTAATTCATCACAATAATTTAAAAATAAAAAACACAAAACCAAGGAAGTTCATATGTTTTATATATCCATTTTACATAATAATACATTTAATTACATAAAGATTAATTTTCTCTAATAAACGTTTGGGACATTATAATCTTCCCCCCATAAGAAATTTCTCCATAAAATTTCCTTTTCCCAGAATAAAACATTTGAGGGAAACTCTACTTCATCACTTCCTCTGATTCCCACATTGCCTCTTCAAACTTTTGGATTCACCACAACACCATGACGAGAGGCACTATCTTATTTTTTATAACATTTCCCTACGATCTAAGATATTCCCCAGCTTCTCTTCATAGGAAAGGTAATTCACCAATTGTACCACCTTTGGATTGATTACATGTGATGGTTTATGTATGTACTTCCAAAAGAGTGATACATGGAATACATCATGTACATGAGATAGGTTTGGTGGGTGTTCATGTCAATAGTCCATTTATCCGATGTGATAAATGTTCTCAAAAGGGCCAATGTACCTTGGACTTAGCATTCCCTTCACAACTATCTTCCATGGTGATATGAGAAGGAATACCGTGTCCCCAACATGAAACTCTAGGTCTCATAGACGATTATCTGCATAGCTATTTTGTCGACTCGAAGGAGCTTTAAGGTGCTACTAGATGATCGTAACCATATCAACAATTTCTTCAATCATTTATGGAACAATGAGTTTTCTCTCCCCAACTTCATCTCAGCATGTTAGTTTTCTGCACCTCTTCCCTTAAAGGGCATCATAAGGATACATTTGGATGCTTGAGTGGAAACTATTATTGTATGAGAAATCAACCCTAATAAGTTGTTGATCCCATCCACCTTTGAAGTCCATCGAGTATGCTCTCAAAATGTCATCAAGTTTTTAGATATTTTGATCAGATTGGCCATTAACTTGAGGAAAATAAGTCATACCCAAGTTCAGATCAGAATTTAGGACATGTTGTAGACTCTTCCTTAACATAGATGTGAATCTTGGATCCCAATCAGGTACAATTGATAGTGGTACTCCATGTAGCCTTACCAATTAACTGATGTATATATGTGCCAGTTGATCTAATGAGAAATCCTCCTAAATTGAAATGAAGTGTCCAGTCTTGGTATGATGATCCACAATAACCCAAATAGAATAATTTTCTTTGGATTTCTTCGAATGTCCGGGGACCAAGTTAATGATTATGTTCTCCCATTTAAATGGTGGTATGGTTAATGGTTGCATCGTAACCTTATAATTCTAGCTCTCATCCTTCAATTTCCAAAATACCATGCACATTGATGTATACTTAATGATATCATTATTCATGTCATCCCACCAATAATTTCTGAGAGATCTCGATACATATTTGTGTTTCCTGGGTGAATGGAGAAATTTTAATTATTTGCATCATTCAGATGTTCATTCTTTAACTTTGGATTTGATGGACCACATAGTCTTGACCCAAATATCAAAATTCCTTCTTCATTAACATTGTACTCTGATGAATTTCGTTTTATGATAGTTTCCACTTTTTTTAAATTCCCACATCATTCTTTAGGGAATCCTTTAACATTTCTAAAATAGATGGTTGATCAATCATATGTGAAAGGATAGATGATGTTACATTCTTTATGATTCTTATGTATATATTAATAAAATCTATTAAGATTTGATCCTTTTCATTTCTCATCAATAATAGAATCACTGGGTCCTTTCTACATAGATCATCCACCACATTTTTCTTTTCCTAGGTTGGTAATGGATTGAGCATTCATAGTCTTTGATCATCTCTAACCAGCTTCGTTATCACATCATCAAATCTTTCTGTGTGAGTATATACATGAGGATTTTCTAATATGTATATATTTCACACCTCTCCCCAAAGAGGTAATGTTGCCAAAATTTTAAAGTAAAGATTACTATATCAAACTCTAGATTATGTGTAGGATAGTTTTTTTCATGAACATTAAATTTATTTAATGCATGGCCAATGAATTTTTCATTTTTCATCAACACACAACCCAAGCCCATCATCAAAGAACCACTGAATTCCATAAAAATTTCTCACATGTGGGTAGTGTGAGCATGAGTTCAATGATAAGCCTTTTTTCAACACCTTCAAGCTATATTCACATTATTCAATACATGAAAACATGAATCCCTTCCTATATATCATAGTATATGGGGTTGACAATCATGATAAATATTTCACAAATCATCGATAATATCTAGCTAACCCAAGGATGCTACAGTTATCCGTCATAGATGTTGGCCACAAACATCCCTCAATTGCATTTGTCATGTTGGGATCTATATAAATCTGTTTCTTGTGATCATATGAACCAATAATTAGACCTACTTGACCAGGAACACACACTTGTTATACCTTTCATAGAGATTCTCCTTTCTCAATGTCTCTAGTACAATGATTATATACTCCTCATGATCCTCATTGGTTTGAGAGTATATTAGAATATAATTTATAAAGACTACAAAAAAATTTCAACGTAATCTCTAAAAACTCTATTAATCTAGCCTAAGAATATTTTTAGTGTATTAGTGAGTCTGAATCGAATTAATAAGAAATCATAGTGCCTGTATCTTGTAAGAAAAACAGGCTTGGGATATCATCCTTCTTCAACCTTAATTGGTATTATACCGACTACTGATCCACCTTAGAGAAGTATTGTACTCCATGTATCTAGTTGAACACATCATTAATTTGTGGAATATGATACTTGTTCTTTATTGTGATTTTTTAGAGCTCATTACAATCAATGAAAATGGGAATTGACCCATCCTTCTTCTAAACGAAGAGGACTTGTGCACCCCATGGTGAAGCACATGGGTGTAGAAACCCTTTATCCAATTTCTCCAATAGTTATTTCTTTGCCTCATCAATCTCCACAAAAGGCAATCAATATGGTGTCTTGGATATTGGTAATGTCCTTGGTATAAGATCAATCAATTAATCAACATCTATTCTTGGAGGAAGACTAGTCTATTCCTCAGGAAACACTATAGAGAATTCCCTCATAATAGGCATGTCTTCATGGATGGTTGCTTCTTTAGACTCAATCATCTGAGAAATATATGCATGTTGATAGGGTATTAATATTCATGCTTGAAAATATGGTGCTAAATAATATTCACCATCCACCTTTCACTTTTATAGAATCATGGGTTTATTCTCCATATAGAGATAGATTTCCCTCTTGGGGAAATTTATGTTGGATCTATAGTGGGAAAGTCAATCCATTACAAGAATCACATCAAATTTCACTAGAGGGATAATGACAATGTTATCAAATAATTTCAATCTAGAATTGTGATAGGTGAGGAATTATATTCAAGGGATGAAATGATTTTCCCATTTTCCATTTTCACCAACATCAATACTTCCATGATTTGTGGTGGTTTTGGGGTTTTTCTACTAAACTTTTGGGATATAAAAGAATGCCTAGAAACACAATAAAAATATTTGTTTTCTATTATTGAATGAATAATTAGTGTATCTTTCAAAACTTCATTTTTGGGGCTCTCTTAAGCAGTATTGAGGGCAAATAATCTACCATACTACCATGGAGGTTATTGGTTTCCTTAGAAAACCCTTGACTTAGGGAACTAATTTGAAAAGTGATCTATTTTTTTTTGTAGTTGATGCAATGATTAATGATTTTAGGATCGAATAGATAAATACTCTCCTCTGTCATAGTAGTAGGTTTTTATTGTTAGAAACTAATAACCAGGTTCCCTTATCTTTCACAGTTAAAGAATTTACTCATCCCCTTCGAGAAATTTCCGAGGCGCTTCTTTCCACACATTTGGCACATGGTTCATTGAAATTACATAGCACCATTGGATTTTCACATCTGACTTCCAGAATTAATGAATATTTTCCACTTATTATGCCCATGATACCCCTGAGATTTCATGATCTCCATTTTGACATTGAGGGAATATCATAAAACTTCCTCATAGCTATCGAAGCCACAAATCTCTAGAGGTTTCTGTAGGCTAGGTTTTATCCCACCAAAGAAGCAGTCAACTTTGCATTCGGGGGTAATGACAAAGCCAGAAGTGTATTGTGCCAAACTTGTGATGTTTTCCCATAAACTGCATTGGTTTCATCCTTTTTTCTTTAGTTAAAGGATGTCCGCTTCTATTTTATGTCTGACGGTGTGTGGAAATTATTTATCAAATTTATTTTTCCTAAATTCCTTCCATTCCAACACCTCGATCTCTTCTATAGGCTTCATATTTTTTATCAATGTCCCCCATTTATCATCATCTCCCTCCATATGATATGTATCTAGAAGAACCTTTTCTTGTTTGTAACATTGAAATATAGAGTTTATATTATCAATGGAGATGATCTGTTGTTAAAAAATATAGGGATCTGATGATCCGTTGAATGTAGGAGGAATTTGTATCATAATGCTCTCGATTGCGGCTTCTAATTTATTGGGGGGGGGGTGACGTTCATCTTGACCCATGTTTCTATTAAAAACATGAGTTAACTGAGAGAGTATCCTATTGATTTTTGCGATTCCCGCTCCCATCAGATTGGGAATCTCATTAGAACAGGTATCACTTTGATCTTCACATCAGTTGTTAGCCCGAGTCCTCCTATTACCGGTCATTGGCTAGAATAAAATGAATTTTAGGGGTAACACATTAGGGGAATACAATAGTGAAAAAGGATATCTTATGTATTACATTTATTTCCTTAACTTATGAATTTACAAGCTTCAATCAATGATATCCATGATCGAAATTCCACCATATATTCTTAGGGGATTTTTTTTATTCCCATAAAAATAGTTCACACTAAAATTATGTATTTACCTAAGAATATCCCTAAAGAGTGTATAACCAATAATGAATCAAGGCCCATTGTTGTGAACCAGTTCCAGTTCAAGTATAGTTCAATGCGATGTTTTGGGATTTTCCCCTAGATACATCTATGCTCGAGCCACCACTACTTGCTGGTATCCAGACAGGGATGAATTTATTTGATAAAACACATACTATATACTAAACAAAATTTAGTATAAGGACCTTGCCTTAAAAAACTACATAATCTTCAATTAAACGAATTCATTCACATTGAGGATCTTTTCAGCTTTAGAGTTTTAGAGAATTATGACATAACTATTACATCTCAAAAGATTACAAAGTAGATTCTTTTACTCAGTATCCATTTTTTTCATAAAATAAAAACTCTAATAAAAAAGAAACATTACTAGTTCCATGTTTTAGACATCATGAATTTTCCTAGATCCCATCCTCGACCTTATTCATCTTTAAGTCCTATTAAAACATTTCAAAACATTGGATGAGCATAAAAATCCATGTAAGGTTTGTAAAACCAAGAAATAAAACAACAGTTCATAAATACATACAAAGAATAATCTCTTTTACTTAACCCATGAAATCATAATATTTATGAATAACACATATAAATCATAAATCATAATGGTAACTTGTGGAATCCATAACATACTTACATTTTAGCTATCACAACTACACAGGGAGTTAATTGGGAAGACACATCACAATATATTTCATAAATCTCTTAGGATAAACATCCATGTTTACCTCTGTCATGTTACCCAATGAATTGGAGAGCTATCTCGGGCTCACCCTCCCTATGTTTTTCATGGAACCAGCCGTATATGTAAACAATGCCCAAGAACCATAACATAATCATAACACATAACATAACTATAAAGGAAAGATAACATTCCCACATTTTAATAACAATATTTCATTACAAGATATTTAAATAATAAATCCATTCTCAAAATCATTTTAAATAACAAAATACATAAAAATAGTATATGGTATTTATATTTCATTTTAAAAACATTATAACTTGTTAAAGAAGCCAAAGATCAAATAACACTTACGGGGGTGGAAAGGTCATTGTCCGCACTTACGTTAAAAAAATTCCTTTTTTCCTTTTAATAAAACAATTTTTAGGAAAAAATTCCCTTTGAATGTAATGAAAAGTAAAAGGTGTTTATATATCATATAAAATAAAGCCGTGTATTAAAATATGCCTAATTTAATAGAGATTGAGATGAAGTCCCTTACCTCGTGTCTGACTTCACTCAATCATTCTTTTATCTCCTGAATAATAAACTTATGTTAATTTCTACTTGATTCAAAACCTTTTTCTAGTTTATTATTAATTTTATATCACTTATTACCATTTTATAAACATTATGTAATAATTTAAGATAACAATGTTCGTTTTGTCGATATTTGGTACTTGAGTCAAAAATGAACACCTTATATTTACAAGTTGTCCATGTGGTCAATAGTCCATTAAATCCAAAATTATATTAAATATTTATATATAATATATATAATATATATCCAGTATATATATATTTATAACATTAAATATCATTTGGAGGTTATAAATTAAATGCACCGTTCATAGAGACAGTAAGCTGTACGAATGCATGAACGCTACTTCCATTTATATTTCTTATTTTATGGAATTAAAACATAATTATACATAGGTGTATTATAATTAAAGTATAATATCATATATAATATCATTAACTCCGTCCTTTATATGTCCCACATATTTCATTAACGGCACATATCACTTTGAGGGGGCGGTAGTCCATACTTCCTCAAATGAAATTATCATGTTTACCCATAATGGAAACCATAAAGGTATGATATAAAAGAAAAATATAGAAGAATAATGAAAAAATACACATAATATATATCATATATAAATATTGGGTCATCTTTAAGGACACCATGATAGGCGGTAGGAGATAATCGAAGAATCATCCTTTCGGGAGGTGTTAGATTGTCATACACAGAAACAGTATGTTCTTCTCCCATTAGATGGAGGTGTGTGTAATTTTAGTTTGTATAATTCTAATAAAAACAACCTATTATATTGAGTATAATGTTTATATTATAAAATAAAGGAATAAAAAGAGTTTAGGGGTTGGAGAAGTAAAATAAAATAAAATAAGTTAAGAGAAACCAATACCATTAATTAGGGTAACTCCCTTTGGTATGAACCAAAAGTGTTTCTTGAAGTGGATTCTGCCTAAGGTAAGGCTTCTAGGATGAGGATAGGGATGTAGGGAGCTTAATTGGGCAGATTTTAAATGAGACAGAATGCTTGAGAGTTGTGAGGAATTGGTTATAAGTGGGGGATTTTTATAAGGGTGAAGAGGGGATCTTTAAGAAAGTGTGATAATTTTATTTTATTATATAATTATATTCAGTTTATAGAGGTACAATACTAATTAAGTTAGAATATAAAAGACTCATTGTCGAAATAAATTAATCCATTAAGAATTTTACAGGTTTTGGATGTTATTTTAATATTTATAATCATATTTATTTAAATTGTTTATTAATGAGGTAAAGACTGCATCATTATACTGTCATAAATAATTTAATTTATTCGATGTAGAATAATTATAAAAAAATACCATGATGTAGGAAACATTTTTATATTTCCAATGAATATTTATAGTTGAATAGATAACTTATATAACACCATATAAAAATTAATTGACAAAGAGATATTTGTTTATTTAATTGTTTCCTTTACTTTTATTTGAATAAAATAAAGTGTTGTTTTCTTTGATTAGTGTCTCCATGGGGCCTCAATATCGACCCAAGGATTTCCATGTTTGGAAAATACTCGTACAATAAGGTTAGGATAAGTTTTAAGGAAATTTTGAATTATTATGATATTCTTTTTTTACTTTGAATTACCCTATTTTCCTTTAACGCGGTAATTAAAAGTCAAAAGTTTCTATTTAGAAATAATTATTTTCATATTATTGAACCACATTTTACATACGAATAACAACAATAAATGTGAGATTTTCAAAATTCAATTCACATAATTGGTAAAATTTCATTTAAATGAAAAATTCAGCTTTTTAACTACTATTAAGTGGTTTTACTATTCATCAAAATTTGATTTTTTTCAGAAAAATACCAAAAATTCAGCCAAATTTATATTTGAAATTATTAATTAAAAAATGTTTTCTATGTTACCAAATTCCAAACATAGTAGATGCTTTAATTAATATAAAATTAATTCTCATTATCAAAACAAATAGCTTTTTTTATGAAACAATAACTACCAAAAGATTGATACTTGTTTATGTCCAATTTCAAAGTGAAATTAATTCCAATAAATATCATTGGATTAGATGGTAAAAATATATAATAAATACATCTTAAAACCAATTAAAAAGATAATATATCAATATAAATAAATTATATTAAAACATTATTTTGAATTCAAATACAATATTTTTACTATTCATTAAAACTTGATTTTTATCAGAAAAATACCAAAAAAATCACCCAAAGTAAATTTTGGTTTCCTGATACTAAAGAAGAATTTTAATTGGTCAAATAGAACATATAAAAGTGACCAAAAATATATTTAAAGAGAGATCTCCATTAAATGATGGTAAATTGACCTGTTAATATAAAATATGCTTAAAATTTGATTCATTCACATTTTAAGCCTCTAAATTTTATTGGATAAATGTAAATACATTTAACGAACATAAATAATCATATTTTAGTTAGTTTTTTTATTCCCAACAATAAAATGGCTGATGTTAACTACCATTTAAAATAATAAAATTATATTATTAGTGTGCAACGTAATATTTCAAAGTAACTCGTTGTTTCATATCAGGTACGCTATCAAACATAGCAACCCCTTTACTGTAAAATTAATATATAATTCAAAAATATTATTAAATATGAAAATTTATTCTACTTTACCTGGATGTCACATTTAGGTTCGTATTTATTATACATAGTCTTAAACCTAAGGCATTCACTAGGGTTTTATAATCCTAATCCCAAATTTAACAAATCATATCCTCTGATACCAACAATAACAACCATGCACTTTATTACACAATTAATCATGATTTATTACATAAACATAAAATTAATAAAACTATGAGGATTGAGAGGTGTAGTGTATTAAAAAAAATAGGAAATTTATATAACATCATAGCACATAAAATACAATATCTTTTTTTAAAAAGGACCTTTACATAAATAGAACATTCTTTTGTACTTAGAATTTCATGGAATTACCCGAGGACATACATAAGAAAAGGGTGATCTATAAAGCCCAGTAAAGGAGTAACGAAGGTGGAACATTAAAAATACAGTACATTTTAGGCAATAGGAATATCCAAGGGTAAAAAGAGAAACATGGACATAAAGGAATGATATATAATGATCAACGTAACCTGGAGATGTGGCAATAACTGTTATCATGATTTTAGCGTGATCCAAGGCTCAATGCACATGGACAATGAGTAAATCCGCATTACACGTGTATTAGAAGGAGTAAACCTTCATTATACTTTAATTATCATGAGTAAACCCTAATTTCCCTTGAATTATCATGAGTGAATTCTCATTTAACATGGATTATAATGATACTCTTCTTTACCCAATGTGTTGGAGCACTATCAGGGCACACCCTTCTTAATCATTTCATTTACTGGATAAGTGTGCCACATAGATCACACAACATAGATTCATTAAACCTCATAATTTATTCCATGAATAAGATATGTGGAATAAATTAATGTGAGTCCAAAATAAATAAGTACATTTTCATAAAGGTGAATACCCTTGATAGAGAAATGAGTATGGTATTCACTTTCATTATAAATTAAGTTTGGGAAATTTTTGTGTAACTTTGACAACATAACAACGCCAAATAGAAATAGTAAAATGGGATGGTGAGATATAAAGGGGTATATCATCATTTATAAATGAAATTTATAGTTAGGGGGTAATGTAACATAACATCACAACATATTTAATGGAATTTAAATTCATAATATAAAATAAATTATTTAATGTAAATGAGGAAAGATAAATCCCTTAAGAAATTTTAGCATGGTAATAAGTGTACATGGGAGGCATTAATGAGAGAGAAATGGCTCTGTCATCATTCCAACATAAAGAGGTAAGTATATCGGAGGTTTGAAATCAAACCCCAAAATTTTTAATTGAAAATATAATCATATAACAATATAAAGAAACATGGACAAAAATAAGGAAACAAGGAAAGTTAGGATCCTTTACTTGGAAGTGTGATCCCAAAGGCTTGGGAGAGGCTTGAGAGAGGCTTATTGGGAACATCAGTCACCGTGGAAGGATTATAGAGAGAGGAGGGAAGAAGTTTTTGTATATTCAAATGGTTTTATTGAAGACGAATGAGAGATTGACTGGGTTTATATAGGAAAGGAGAGGTAATACTTTATTATTTATGATTTGGACACAAAACATTAAACTAATCAAAACCACAGACCATCCCATGGTTTTTTATTATTGTTTGAGAAAATTTGTAATGAAAAAAATTATTTTATATGATAAATGGACGAAGTTATTAAAATATTTGGGTTTCTTATGAATAGGTGATTCACACTCTTAAAGAAACCTTTTAAAAATGTTAAAATAATTTATAAGTCTTGGAGGGTCTAGTAAGGAATGGTTATATTAATAAAAAAACCTAAAATAAAATTAATT
Source organism: Viscum album (assembly GCA_963277665.1). Classification (NCBI taxonomy): domain Eukaryota; kingdom Viridiplantae; phylum Streptophyta; class Magnoliopsida; order Santalales; family Viscaceae; genus Viscum; species Viscum album. Next base: position 1,677,149,038 of record OY728160.1, read on the forward strand.
TAAAGGTAAAACCAATATTTTCAAAATTAAAATTTTATTTTATTTTAATACATCATTATTGGGTCATTATGAGGTCAAAAACACATTATATATTTAAAAGTTATTTAATTTTTACCAAAAAATTTGACTGTATTAGAAAATTATGAAAAAATCACCATTGGAAAATTTTGACATCCTGATTCAAAATATAATATTTATTTTATCTAAATGATTTTCTAAATATGTGAATTTTAACTTTTAAAATAAAAACCGACAATTATGGAAAATTTATTGGTTTTGATTGAACAGTTTTCAAGCTTTAATAAAAATTATATTTGTATTCATAAAAGTTATAATATCATTTATATTTAATAACAAGTAATTTATTAATAATTTTTTATTAAAATTTTATTTGATTAAAAAATCCATTAATTCATCAAAATATATTTCTCAATTGAATTTCAATATTAACAAAAAAATCTATTTTTCTTTAAAAACAATTTTCTAAGTAAAAATATTAAAATGAATGTATATTATTTATTATATACAAAAGTAACGAACATAATAATAATGAAGAGGTCTTGTTACATAACCCCTCATAACACGTTCATAATTCCTATGGGTAAGGTGTTCGCTAGTGACCGAATCTTGGGGCAGATCAAATAATATTACTCAGGTGGTACTCTCAACTAACTTCCACTCATCCCATAGACTATTCCATTCAAGCTTAGCATGTTGAAGCTCATCTGGGGATTGAACAAGAGATAAGCTCAGTGATGCTATATTATTTCTGAGATCTGACAGATGAGATTCATGTGGATTAATAAAACTGGATGCGTCCATCACTTCCTTTGTCTGAGTAAATTGGATTTGTTAAATCCCTATATTTATACTAATCTTGTGATAACTGTTCAATGGTAAAATTAGAAATGATAAAAAATACAAACAATATTTTAAAAATCCATAACTACAAAACCATGTAATTTCATATGTTTTATATATCCATTTTACATAATAATATATTTAATTAAATCAATGGAATTTTTCATTAATAAAATATTTTTTCATTATATTAAAGAATGAACTAATACCATTTTGCAATGACTAAACCTGAGGAAAAAAATACCGAGACCTAGAGAAAATAACCACAAGGCTAGTAATTATATTCCCCTTAGTTCTAGTTTATAGAAACTAGTTCTAAGGGAATAAAATAAATCCATGGGTAATGATTTACCCTTAATGATATAAACCAAAATAATTAATAAATAATTTGAAATGTTAAAATTCATTATTAAAACCCCTAAAAATTACTATGATAAAAATAAATTATACACGATTAAATTCCAATGTATAGTTACCCATGTTACCTCAATTTAAAATACAAGGTCATGATTGATTGACTAAATTCACCCACCATATTCTTATATCTTGGATTTTCCTAGAGTAATATTTGGTTGTTTTTAACCTCAAGACCCAATTTTTTTAAAAATTTTCTTCATTTTTTTTGAATATGTATATAAATAAATATATGTATTTTATTTAATTTTGGATGATTGGGAATGGTTATATGGGTTAAAACAAGGATCAAACAAGTTTATTAGGACAATATAGAGGAGTTGGAGGTGTATGAATTAGTTAAGAATTTAACCTAAAGGATTTAATAATATAGACTCTAGTTTATTTTTAAATATAAGTGGATTGTAAATTTATGATGGCCCCATAGGTTCCAAAATTGAATGAGGGAGATTTTGGTGTGTTTTTTGTATTTTTAGTTTTTAGTGGATTTAAAAAATCTTTAAAAGTATAAAATCTTTTACAGAAAATTTTTAATGGTTTAAAAATATTACATATCTCAAAAAGGGGAAATAAATATATTATAAATGAAATAAAAATATTATGTAGTGGAAAAAGTATACTACACCGGGAAAATTTATATTTTTAATGGGTTTCTCTACAATAAACATTACTTATGTAAAAAATATAAATATGATATATAAGTTACACAAAAATATTTTAGCTAAGAAAAATATTTTAAATACTGAGGAAAACATATTTCTTATTAATTTTCACTTTGTTAAATATATTAGATAATGGGTAATATATTACTCATGAGTTTTTAGATAATAAAACCTGTAATGATAGAAGGATATATTTTATTTATTGGGGAATTATATTACATAAGGAATTTTGGTTAATGGAAAAATGTTATGATGTGGGGTAATATATTATGATTGGAAAATAATTTATGTAGAAAAATATATTATGTATGGTGGGGATTGGGAAAATTTGAAAACTTCTATCATATATAATATATATAGGTAATTTATATAATATATATATATATATATATATCATGTACGGAATCCTAGAGGGAAATAATTTATATAAAATTTTAGGCTCTTTAGAGTTTGTGTTTTTTATGAAAATGGGGATTTTTTCCAAATTTTTTCATAATTTTAATAAGATTTTATTATTTGTGTATTGAAAAGTAAATAATGTATTTATGGCCAAATCACATTGAACACATCATGAATGGTTCTATCGTTCCTCTTTTCATCTCCATGTTAGATCTTAATTGATTCTTAATAGATTAATGTGTTGTTTATTCTCAGTGATAGGTAATGTTAAATAAACCAATTAATTATAAAATTAATTCATCTATATATTCATAAAAATAAATATTTATAAATATATTATCATATTATGGGTGTTTTTAATGTAAATTAATTCCATAATTTCCATAGAGTATCTACCTCATCAAAATGCCATAACTATTCTTTGCTAAGATGGGTATGTTGAAGTGAAATGAAAATATTCATGAATATATATTCAATACCTGGTTGAAATAATTATGAAAATAAAATTATGATTTTGGTTATCCGATGTTAGAGGCTTATATGACCTTGAGATTTATTCTACTTAAGTTCTCGTATGGTTATTTCTAAAGGAGGAGTTTATTAGAATAGAATATCTCCTATAGATTCAACATGTTATATATATCATTGAATTTCATTATATATAAATATGTGTATTAGTATTTATGATTAATATTATTATTAATTTATGTTACTAGTTCCATACTTCCATGTATTTATGACAACCATGATGATATATCATTACTCAATGGTAGGATACATTGGTGCTTCACTAATGATACACGATTAATGAATAATTCAAGAAATGATTCACCACTTATGAGTTAATGGAAATCGATATCTAATGCCCTTTTAGTGGAGTAAAACCAAATTATTATGACCATTACAATTTATATTTTATCTATGATTTTATTTTAGGAATTTTAATAAATTATATATCAACTATATATATTGATGACACATGTAATGAAACCCTCATGTTGAGATATAGTGAGAAAGGGATTATATTACACTTTGATAATTAATAATAGGATTTATTTGATTTGAAATTAACATATTTCAATATGGGTTACATGATATGAAACTATATGTGGAACTGAGATTTTATTCTAGTTATCACAATGGAAATGAGAAAGTGGCCTAGAGGGTCACATACTATGTCTACGGATAATATTAGTCAAATTTTATCTAAATTTAATAATATAATAAATATTATTCTAATGTTTCTATAAATAATATTTGTTAAATTTAAATGGATCCCAAAAATATTTTTTGAATGAATAGTTAAACTATAATATTTTATTTAAATAAACAGTTGATATTAAAGGTTTGATAAAATTACATTGGGGAATAATAGTTTTAGTTTAGGGTCTATATAAATTGGTATTTAAATGATATTTGAGTTTAGAACATGTCTTGTAAATAATTACAATGAAAAGAATAACAATAATATTTAATATGCTGTTTAATTAGAGTTAAATAATTGGTTAAGTTCATTTGTGGGTGGAATTATCCTCCGACTTAAGTATATAAACCTAATTATATCATTTCTTTGGTAATCAACTAGTTTTCCCCAACAATTTCTCTATAAATAATAATATCAATAACATGAGAGATCATATTAAGGAAACACTTTTTTATAGAGATCATTGTTCCACCACCCTTCTCTTAATAGCAAGAGATATAGATAGATTATTTCACATCGAGAATGTATAGTAGTAGCGATCAATAGGAACAATGCAAGGAGATCTATCTTACGTTCTAGCCTGAAAGGATCCATTCATCACATTATATGAGTATAGTAGTTCATGTGGATAACACTAGAGGGATTCTACAATTAAATCATATATTAAAATTATGGTCTATGAAAATTGGACAACAAATTCTAAAACAAAAAAATAATTCTAATGCAACAGGTAATTATATTTATAAATTAATTATAAATTTCATTTGAATGAAATTTTCTTTTGGATTATGAGGATTCTATTTTTCCAATTCTGAAATGAAACCCAAAAAATCCTATAAGAAACCATTTTTGGGAAGGAACTCGACATATTTAACTATGCCTTGGAATCATCAAGAGGAATTAATGTGGTCACAGGTTAATTTATAATTATTTATTAACCATTACTAAATTAACACCGTTAATTGTTAGTTTGTCATTTATATTTATTTTTCTATAATATAAATGTTGATATATTATAATTGATTGATTTTATATGAAAATGTACATACAGATAATATATGAGAAACATTTTAAGATCACATCTATATATACTGAAGATTTTGGCTGAAAGATACCCTTATACAAATCCAAATGGAAAATTACACACTGTGTACCCATGTTCACTACACCAGTATGTGTTTTGGGAATCATATAACATCACAATGGAGAAATATATGTGTCATGATTACACATAACGTGTCTAATTGTTCGAATGGAATGTTTCCTAATGGGTTACATGGCTTGTAGCTGATGCACATGTAATGCGACTCACATGGTTTCACTCGATGGTAATCATAAAAGCTATGGTGTTAAGGTACATGACACATATTAATTACACACAGGGCATTGACTAAACACTAAGTAATATGGTCCATACAAGATTACCACACCATGTCATTGGTATACACATCATGTGACCCATAATTAAATATGTGAATCATATATCGAGTCCATATGTAAGTTATGTTGATGACCACAGAAAATATTGCACAACTTTAAGTTGGGTATACACTCTATTTAATTATCACCCATTCATGTGTGGAACAGAAAAATCCTTGTACAATGATTGAATTAATTATATTCAATGTAAATTGTTTGAAATATTAAATAAAACTACATAGCATGTAGCTGTTGCACACATCATGTGAAATGGTTATTTGTTCTAAATAAATTTACACATTATTTTGGAACTATATGACATGTATGGTATTCAATAATTCTATGTAATTAATTGGATATAAAATAGATATGTTCCACATATATTAATGGAAATCCATGTAGACATTAATGTTGTGCTAATTACTTATAGTGGATCATTGAAATTCACACCTTGTAATATCACGACCCATCATGTATGATACATGTAGTGTATATATACCTATACATTAATAGGAAAATAAAGAGTGTTATTTTTGAAATTACGTGGGTCACTACCCATGATGTAGAGAAAAAGGGTACATATTTTTTCCATTCTATACATTCCTTGTAAAAATTTAGATTGAATTTTTGAATGGAAATAAGGGTATAAGTAATCTCCCTTGTTAATAAAAATTGTTTCCCTTATCAGTACATGCCATGACGGTGTTAATTTTAAATTTAAAAAATTAAATATATTTTATTAAATAATACAGAAGATGGGAATCTCTAGGACTACTTTGTTAGAAAATTATGATGAAATAATTATATAATTAATAATATAACTAATGTACTTGAATGAAATTTTTATATTAATAATAAAAACATGTAAATGAATTATAGATCATTTATTTAAATACATATTCATCACATGTGTATATGATCAAAATGATGAATTACCCATGTATGTGTTGGATTTATTTTAATTTTATTATTTTCACAAATGAGTTTTTTGATGATTCCAATTTAATTAAAATGATTATTTCCATGTCATCGATACCCTTTACTATGTATGGGACTATGTTCTAATGTATTATTTTATATTCCCCCAAACTCTTGGCTCCCCCCACCTTTTAGTGGGAGACATATATAAATTATGGATATCCAATGAGGGTGGAGATAATTTTAGGAGGCCCCCAGGTGAAATCAACTAGGAAGATATATAGGTGAAAATATGGAATGTTACAACTTGAAAAAAATCCTAATTGAATGTGTTATTCCCCTGGGTTCAAGGTATAGTTTATCTCACACTTAATAAACAAGATAATGTAATTATCATGATTGTTCCACATATATTTATTTTATTTCTATCAAAAAATTTGTTATTTACTTTTATTTATTTTATTTTAATTTCGATCTATTATAATAAATAAATTTACAATCACACAAGATGGAATAAAATTAATAGGTTATGTAAAAAATATTTTATAAGAATGAGAATAATTTATAACAATAAATTAAAATAATATAAACAAGAATGTATATGTATAAAATATAGGATATATCTGCATAATATAAAAATACATCGATGAAAAAATGAAGACAATATAATTATCCCATACCTTTGTTAAAATAAAATCATAGTTCAATGAAATATCTAGTCTCTATCAGGATTCTATTAATTTTTGGGGGTTTCTAAAAAATATTTTCGGTCAAATTAATCTTCTTCTCATCAATTTAAGATCAGTTAGAAAATAATTTTGCAACTAAGAGTATTGTTTTGATGAAATCCATGATCAAGATTTTAGGATTGGGACATGAACTTAATGAATCAAGGAAGAATGAGTAAATGTAGTTGGAAAATACGTCAACCTAAATAACTTGAATGAATAATTCAAGACTTCATATAGACTTTGAAATGGGAAATATGGATTATTTCCAATATATTATATAATAGAATACATAATTAAAATCCAATAGTGCGTGTTGATGGGATTTATTGAAATAGTGGGAAACTAATAAAATAAAATTTACTACATCACAGTTTTGGTAATCATAATAAATAACTAAAACATAATTTTATTTTTTATATAATTTTAATCCAAATGACCTCATAATTATCCATGTGATCCATATTGGAGGAAGAAAATATTCTTGCATTCAATAACATCCAGATGTGGCATGTTTCATTACACATTGTACTATATAATGTATAGATATATTAAATGATAGAGCCCTCTGTTCTTGATGAAACTTATAAGAATTTAATTGAGGAATAGATAACTGAATTCTTTAGACACTAGGATACTGCACTATATTTATTGTTTTTAATTTTAACATCTATGACTAGTGAGTTCTAGAAGATGCATGAAATCATGGATACATACACTATGTTGTCTCTTGTACATGATATTTATGGGGATAAGGATAGGTAGGAATGATATGAGATCTAAAAGGCTCTCCTACCATGGAATCATAGTGATTGTTCTCCATTTATACATCATGTATTCAAGATTATTGGATATTATTATCATTCGTATATCTTTGTTTTTAGCATCATGAGGAGTTGAATAGTAAATTCATAATTAATCCACTTCGAAAGATCTTATCTTGTTTTATTGATAATTATAATATGAAAAATATTGATAATTTAGTCATGGAACATATTACCATAATGTGAAATGTTTTTATAGACATGATTCATAAAAAAATCATCAATCATTATGCTGAACAAGTTGTAGGGAATTAAAAATGGACTTAAATTTCAATACAAGTGTGAGTATTCTTTGTACAACCATAGTAAGAGAAGAATAAACAAAGGTAGGATATGGAAAATGATTTATAATGTATTACATGTAGATAAAGGTAATCTAGATGAATAATTACATCTTTGAATTGAAGGATAGTGAAACTTCATGTATGTTTTTATCAAAAGAAACTTCATTATATCTACCATTTGGGGATTAGATTACATGTTTGGTGGTCACATTTTCATAAAAATATAAAAATAAAGTAGATTCATGATATTTTAAAATGTTTAGGAGAATATTCAAGATAAAAAGTGAAATATTAGAAACATATGCTATAGGAGAGTACCAAAATACATTATTAATAAGATTGATTTTAGGATTAACAAACTATAATTACATTCCTAGGGTTAAAATGAACATCATATCTCATTACAGTTTAAAAATGTGTTAAATTTCATTCATTTTTTGGAAGAACATACAATACTTTTAAAAAGATAAAATTGGAAATGGTATGACAAAAATGAATAATGATCTTTATGTTATATAATATGATATTAATGTATAAGAAATAAAAAATGAATTTGGATCGCATGAACAGATCTGCCATTTAAATGAGAAGCACCAGAAAAAGTTATTTTTAGACTAATAATTTGATTATTTAACTGAAACTACTTTGTGTGTTTCATTATTGTTTTCAAGGTAAAATGGAAAAATCGTTGTTTAGTAGAAAGTTTGAAAGATCTATAGAGATTATTTAATTGGTACATATATATTTCTGTGGATTATTTCCAGTTGATGTTGGAGGAGTTTATTAATATATTATGACTATATTTGATGAATTTTGTATGGATATATGTTCTTAATGAGGTATATGTACTAATCATTTTAAAAATTTAAAGAGTTCAGAAATGATGTATCTGGTCATCTTGGTAATAAGATAATGAATAATTTATTGAGTCGTGGTGGAGAATATCTTAAGAAATTACTCATTGCAAATCTAAGAGTGTTTTGGGATTATATTTTTAAAAAATACTACTTGTTCATTACAGTGGAATATTTTCAAGGACAAGAGGAACCACACCCTGTTAGACATGATTATGTCAATGATGAGTCATGCAGACTTCCCATTATCCAGTTATGGGAAATTCATTTCATGATATGTGAACATACTATACTATGTTGCAACTATTGAGGAAAATTGAATATCACATGATTTATTGTATGGGCCCCTTGTTCAGATGTTCTGTGTGTTTTTGTACGACCTCCAGTTTCTGGGTGGTGACATAGGTTATAACGACCGGCTGCCTTCGGCTTTTAGATGCAGTGATGAACCATTAAAGATAACTATGTGGTGATTATTCAGCGATAGTGGCAACATGTATGATGATAATGATGAACATTGATGTTGATGGATGGTGATGAGGACTATGACTTTTGCTGATTCGATAATATCATTAATGTGATCTCACTGTTTTTTGTGTCTGTAATTTGAATTTGTCTCACCGCTTTTGAATACCACTATATATTTTTTAAAATGTTATAGTTACTCCCCACCCTCAATGAGATTATTTATAAAATCTTGTTAAAATTTATTTGGCCTAAAAGAAGAAAATGTAAATGGAAGGTATTGATTGCACCTATGAAGAACAACTAGTACATAAAAGGTTTAAGAAAAATAGATACATAGACTATGATGAATCTAATACAACCTGCATTTCTCCAAAATGATTTTCAATATAATTCCTAAAAAACTTTTAAATTAATAACATTTAATAGTCTTCATTAGATTAATAACACGTAAACTAGGTACATAAAATATATAGAAAAAATGTAGAAAAATAACATATAAATTATTTTATCCTATAAAATGACTGCGTTAAAATTTCTTCCAACCTCTCTTCAATAAATGATTTCTTAGGGGCATAAAACAATTTTAAAGGGTGAGAATCAATCCAAGTAATTGATAAACAAAGGAAATAAATCATGACTGGAAAAATGGACATGATATGAGGTATAACATGAGGGAATAATTATAATTATATGGTAAATAACTTGAGAATGGGGATTTCATATAAAATTAATGCATTCATAATAATATCAACATGGTTAGTCAAAATGTGTCAAAAAATATATTCACATGGTTTTTCACTAATGTATCACAAAAAAGTAATCTATAGAGATTAATTAATTTCGAAATTAATTGGACTGATATCAGGGTTCACATACTAAATATCATTATTCATGTTTTCATTATAGATCCTATACCATAATAAATAATTTCATCAATATTCCAATGTGAATAAGGAACATGTTTTATATAAAATCATCGAACACAAAAGTGTTTAAATACTTGAAATTTTCATATTTTTTAAACCCTAAAGAGGGAATATGAATTTCAAAAGTAGGATTTATACTAAATTAATTATAATTAAATATATAATAACACACTAGAATAAAAATTCTATTGGGTATTAAAAATATGAAAATTTGGATATAATAATCCAATAATGCATTTGGTAGCATATCGATTATGCCATGTTGTTTGTGGAACATGATTAATGAGATAAAATATAGTACTTTCATTGATATAAAAACATTTGGAGAATAATGGAATGAAAATTAGTTATTGATAACATAATAAATATGAAATTAGAAGTCTAACTATAAGTGAAGTACTTAGAAATAAAGTATATGATTAAAATCCCTTACACTGAGATATAGCTTTTTAATTCATGGGGAGGGTTCCGTAAGACCTTAGAAACTACATGGAAAGTCTATAGAAAGGAGAGAAAAGGATAAATTAAAAATTAATGGATTCATTATAAATGTAATCAAGGGGAGAGGTTGGTATTTATTAAAAAAATTAGGTAAGTTGTTTATTAATTTATAAATATAGGCCATGGAATTCTAGGTTGTAGAATATCAATAACCATTGGATAACCCATTCTTTTTGAATTTTAAGACTTGGTTTCTTTCCTTTTCCATAAGAGAACCATAATTAATTTATTAATATTAGTTCAGGGAAGTTAAATTAATATTTCAGAAAAATTATATTTTAAATATACTAATTTACGTATTAGGTCTTGTAATGTAAATTATAGGTTTTGAAAATAAAATTAATTCCTTTAAATAAATTATATTAAAAAAGAAACTTATTTTTTGTAATATATTCAATACTTTTAATTCTTGAATCGTTATTAAATATTTATGAAGTCCTAAATTATATTAAAAATAAAATACACCATGTTTTTTATCAATGAAAAATAAAGAACATTAAAAAATACTCAAAATTCCATGCTGAAGTAATTTTTACATTCTCATTTTGAATAATATTTTTATTTTATAAAAATAAATTCCTTAATATAAATTTTTATAAAATTATAATAATTGACACATAAGTGTTATAAATATAATTATTATTTATAGTAAATTTGAATATAATTTTGAGAAATAATATTAATATTATATTTTGTTTAATTACTATTACAATGGTCATGTAAAGGATATATTACAAGGGTCTAGTAATAATCTTATCTTAATGGAAACATTTCCCTTTATATCATATATATACACCACACTTCTCGACCCATATATTTCACTAATTAAATTATAGATGTTTTATAATTTCCTTGTTAATGTATATCATATTTATAAAACATTTATTTTTTCCAATATTTATCAAAGGAGAGTTATTTATTAGAGAATTCAATCCCATGATGTTTAAATTATTTGTGGAATTGTTATTTTTTATTTAACTCCATGTATTATTTATAGCTGTTTTTGTCAAAATTATTTCATGATGTGTAATTATCATATGTAAATGTATTTTTATGGTCTTCATAATAAAATAGTCATTGTGATATAGGAGTTCTTAAAAATGATGAGGGTAATAAATTTTAGGTTTTGGAATTCATCCCCCCTTTTATAAATTTTATTATTGAATTTTTTTTCTTTCTAAAAAACAAATGGGGGAATTTACCCTTCTATGCTTCATCAGTTTCCCACATTGCTACTTTGAATGTTTTATTTCTCCAGGAAACCATTCACGATTATTTTCTTTTGTTCCTCCACAATTATTTCATTTTCAAAATAATATAGATAAATATTAATTTATATGATTGGTTTGGTTTCAATTTCATACCATTTGGATTAATTATATGTGTTGTTTCTAACATATACTTTTGAAACTAGGACACTTGGAATAAATCATGGTCAATTGAAAGTTTAAGAAGTATTGATAACTAAATAGAAACTTGTCCAACAATATCAATAATTTTAAATGGCCACATACACCAAAGATAGAGTTTTCCTTTAATTCCAAACCTTATGAATCCTTACAAAGAGATATTTCTAGGAATAAATTATCCCAAACATGAAACAATATCTTCTTCCATATATTAAAATAAAAAATATTGTTTTGACTTTGAGAATCCTTGACATGTTTTTTGATCTCTTGTTTCTTCTCCATAGTGACATTCACAATATGTGGTCCCAACAATTTTCCTTCTCCAACATCATCCCAAAATGTCGAAGATTTACACCTCTTCTAATAAAGTGCTTCATAAGGAGTCAATTAAATGCTTGAGTTAAAACTATTGTAATTTGAGACTTAAATATATGGAAGATTTTGATCTAAAATCCATTCAAAATCAATTAGGTTTTCCGATAATGAGTCTTCCAATGTTTGATTTGTCCTCTAATAATACCCATCTGTTTTAGGATGATAGTTTGTGATTATATTTACTTATGTATTGATGTCCTTTTGAAGGCTCCACCTGAATATAGCCATAAATATTATATCACTATCTTAAAATATCAGCAATGATATTCAATTAAGTCTCTATACTTTTTTATTATATTGATGATAATGAAACTCAAGGGACAAATCATCTCATATAGTGATAAAATTGGTAGACTTTGTCAATATATCAATGATTACCAATATGGTGTTTTTTTCCATTGGATTCATTATAAATACCAGCAAAAAAGATCATTTTGATGGATTCCCACTTACATACAGTTATGGGTACTAGTTGCAACACTCCTTTGAGTATTTTTAACTTTTCTTTTATGTTTTTTTCATATAATACATATTATAGCATAATCAATAATCTCCCTTTTATTTTCATCGCACAAACAATGATCTCAATAATCTCTATTTTATTGGTTCTAGTAAATATAAAGAATATAATGTAATGATATTCTTCTAGAAACTCATTTTTTAACTATATAATAGATGAGATATATATCCTTGCCAAAAAAACCTCAATTCTACCACTTGATAGTCATTTAACTAATTCAGCTTCACATTTTTCATAACTTCTATATTAATTGTTATCATAAAATCATGTATATGATTTCCTAACTGTCTCTATTACTGATAGATGAGAAATCATTTGGGATAGGTTAATAATTCCTCTCATATTTTTGAATTAAATTCCTATCTTTTACAATTCATTGATTAATGGATCTCCTTTAATCCCCATAATTGAAATAACATTATGGTATTTACTTATCAAATCATCACTGAAATTGATTTATTTTCCAAGGTGATAATGAAAAGAAAAATCACAGTCCTTACGAAGCTATAAAAATTTACTTCTTTCATGTCCAGTTTCTTTTGTGTGAATATATTATTTAGGAACTGTTAATTGGTGTATGTAATATACTTTCCCCTATAAAAACAATGACTCTATATATTTTGTTGAAATTTAACTATATCTAACACCAAATAATGTGTAGGATAATTTTACTTATTAGTCTTTAACTATTGAGATTCATAGTCAACAAACTTCAAATTTTACATGAGTATACATCCAAGGTCAATTTACTATGCATCAAAATAAATGAAAAATACATCCCCATTCGAGGGTAAATTTGGAAAATTTGAACTAAGAAACCTCTTCTTTGGTTCATGTAAAACTTATTCATACTCCTCTATATAAATAAATGTAAATCCATTTTTAGTTAACCTAGTTAGTCAATTCGTGGGCCATAAATTTTTTTGCAAAATTTTATAGTATCTTTCAGACCATATAAACTATAAATATTAGTCACTATTGTTGGTTTAGGCTACTACTCTTGGATTTTTTTTAAATGTTATATCACCATAGTCTACTTCACTATTCAAAATATTTCCCAATAATGATACTTGTTTTAACTAGAACTCACATTTTCTTAATTTGGTAACATTATTCTATTTCTAAAATGTTTTTTACATGATCATTATATAATCCTCATTCTTCAAAATATTTTTTAATATATCAGAATATTTTTAATAAAGAACAAAAATATTAATCAAGGTTGTCCCTAAAATAACTCTTCATAAAATCTATAAATAAGGAAGATTTATTAGCTATGTAAATTGTAATATTAGAAAACTCATAGATTCCAATTAATTTTCAGAAGGAAACATTTGGGATATCTTCTTTGTTTATCCTTAGAAATTGATATCTTAATCAGAGATCAATCATAGAGATGAATCAGTCCAAATTAATCTGGTAAAAAATTAGTCAATCCTTGGAAGATGGAATGTGTTATTCACTATGATCCCACTATGTTCTCTTTAATAAATGTGTATCAGCATTGATCTATACTTATTCTTTCCCAAGAGAATATGTGCTCCCCATAGAGACACAAATGGTCTAATGAAACCCTTCTCTAGAATATATTAATGTTTATTCTTCTTTTATTATTATTCAATATATTATATTTTATATGGGTTCCATGATATTGGAATTGATCCAGGTGTGATTTAAATTAAGTACTCTTCCTCTATTTATAATAGAGTCCCTTGTAATAATTCAGTAAGTAAATCAATTTATTCCCAAATAATTATTTCATATATGATTATTGTAAATTATCTTTATCCCATTTCTTTACAAAAGGAAATATTTGGTGGTTATTAATAAGACTTGTGATTATATATTACACATTATAAGAAGAAATTTGGTTATTCCTTATATACAATTGATATTTCTGTTCTTCTATAGTTGATCTTGGAATTATACAAGGAAAACCATTATATACCTTGTGTAATGTATAATTCCTCCATTGGAATGACCGCTTGGTTAATAGTGATATAGGACTCAACAAATTTAATAGGGTAATCAATATATATCTATGAATCTTGAATAGTTTCTCAATGTGTTTTAACTAACAAAATTAACATCAGAAGTTCAAGGAATAACATGATGTTATTTGAAAACAAGATTGAAATAAAAGAATGTGTTAAAAAAAATAAAAAAATTTATTTACTACAAATTATTGTATTATGAGTTCATATAAAAAAACAATATTTATAACCTCAACATCATCCTATGTGATTTATAAATAATGACATCGATTGTTGGGCCTCTACTGGGGTTGATAGAAATTTCCCCTATTAAATTGTAATTTTTTTTATTGATTATTAAAATGTTCACGCTTACAAAAATTGAATCATTGAACTACCGCTTGATCTTTCCCCATAATCCATTTTTCATTGGATTTAAAATGTATATAATTTACATCACCATGATATTTCTGACCTATATTAATATCTCTTCCCCACATATATAACATTCAACTTTAATTTTACAAATTATCCAAATTATTCTTCCCACACTTACTGTACAAGGACATATTTATTTATTCTATTCTATTTCACGGTCAAAACTCTTTCCAAAATATGGATCCATCATCATATACATATAATTTATTTTATGAGGAATTTATTTTCTCCAAACTCTATTTCCACATTGAGAGTACACCGTACTTTATCCTCATAACTCCCCTAACCTTGAATTGTATGTGATTTCTATAGATGAGGTCCTATCCCAACAAAGAATTTATTGTTCTTCCCATTCAGTTAAAAAAAACATAAATAATATTGTGAAATCATTTTAATGTTCAATTTATAACTCCTCAATTATTCATCTTTTATTTTTAAAAATAGAAGTAATTCTCTTTCCTTTCTAATTTGATGGGTGAGATGAAAATACTTTTTGAAGATGATTTTTTGAAGTCTTACCACTATATTGTTGATACATTATTCATTGTCTTTTTGTTCTATATTAATATCCACCACTGATCATATTCAATGTCTAAGAGATATACTTCCAATGTTACATTCTTTTTCTCATAAAAATAATGTAACAAAAGTAAATTTTCTATAGTTTTAATGCATTATTATGGGATTAATGGATACTAGACTCCACTATAAATAGGTTTTCATTGATTCATGAAGGATTCAGCAAGTTTTTGTTTTTTCTGTGGGAAATATAGATGGACAACTTGTTTTATGTTTTTTTTCATGACCCCAGTTATCTAACTCATTATCCAAATAATGTTTTCAACTCTATATTATAACATATTAGGAAGATCATCATAGCATTTTCCATTATATACATTGTTTACATAAATCCTTATATTTACTATAAATTTTTATTGAATAAGAGAACCAAATTGATAAATTTATTACTATTATAATCAAATAATAATTTTTAATAAGTGAAGAAAATCCTAATATTCTCTAATATCATTATTTTAGGAAACAAAAATACAATCTTAAAAAATAATTACAATTTCTATATATAATTAATTATAGTTTTAAAAATAATGTGATTGACCAAAGCATATCCCTTTAGAGTGTAAAAACCAAATTATAATAATTCCTTTATGTCATGCACAAGTTATAGGTCAGGTTAATAATCAATGATCTCTTTTGGGGTTATTTTCCATGTTAATGTGGGTGCTAGATTCAAATCAACTTGAATTATCCATACAATGAATTAATTTCTTTTAATCTACAATATCTATACATTAATAAACAAAAAGGATATTTTTATACGATTAGACTTTCTCCTATAGTTACTAATAATGTTTTATAGTCCTAATTTCCAAAAATGAAAAACAATTTTCATTGATACAAACTATTTAATCCCCTTATTTTAATATATCTTTTGACATAATTCCAAAAAAATAATGATTGTGTTAAATACTTCAAATGATCATTCGATATTTTGAGTCATTAAAACTAGGTAAATAATTCATGAAGTATGAAAGGAGAACATAAAAATAAACTTTATTTAATTTTCATGAAATAATACCATTATATTCCATGTTATTCCACCTCATTTAAAGTGATTTAATAAGAAAATACATCAATTTAAAATGGTATGCATAAAGCCCAAAAAGGGTTAAAAATGAAATGGAACACGAGATATCAAAAATTTATATGATATGAGGCATAACATGATAGAATTATCATATGTTTCTGATACATATCATTGAAATGTGGTTATAATTTAAAAAATATACATTCATAAAAACATCACCACGGTTTGTCACCAAGATGTTGTAAAACGTATTATTATGGTTATTCACCATGGTATCATAAACATGTTGTGACACCCAATTCCCACACTCCCAAAAACGATGCCCCAAACATATACATTGTGTTTTGGATTTGATTCATCCTGTATATTTATATACATAACTATTCCATAATTATAATACTTAAATAAAATATTTCATTATATACCTTCTAAATACCTTTTAATGTTAAATCTTTAGATAATTTGGAAAAATATTAATATAATACATCCAACCAAATTGGCATTGTTTTTCTCCACTATTTAAGAATCTACTTAGTCCTTAATAAGATTACAATATCTACCAAAAAACACCCAAAAAATATCCTATTAAACATATAATATGTAATACGTTTCTATATAACCTAGGGAAATGAAAACATATGAAGGCGTCAGTTAAAATGCTAAGTATGTGTAAACATAAATGATAATAATGGAAGTTCATAAGTATGCATAATTTTATCTGAAATAATATGAAAACAATATAAATTAATTCCATAATAGAATAAATATGAAATCATAGAATATCCACGAATAGAAATCGAAATAAATATATCACATGGATATCAATTAATATTTCCTTAGCGATGAAATGTATAATACTGGAAGGATAGTTACATTCCATAATTAAATAATTCGTGATCCTAGACATGATTATCTTACCATCATGGAAAAATATCATGTAAATTTATTTTTTTGATATATTTATACCAAAATACAAAAATATATTTTTCTCATTAGACCCTTTGATGAATAAAGGGGAAATATAACATAAAGCCATAACCGTCACATGTTTATGTATAATTCTATCATTATATTAGATAATAAGTAAACTATACGTAATCTAATTTTCAAATAAACATATGAATTGGAATAACTATATATGAGACACCAATAGATTTTCAAATTTCCATAAGAGTTATAACATGATCATAACCCATAGAGATAAAGAACATAAACTGTAAAACAATAAAAAGTTATCTTTCCTCTATAATATATAACCATCCATATCAGAAAAGCAAAAACATATAATTTCAATATATCCCCAAATAATTAATGGAATATATTTCTATATAATAATCCCTTAAACTAAAAATTCATTGATAATGGGTTATATGGTCATGTCAATAATGTCCCCATCAATTTATATATGGAATACTAATGAATACCATTCAATAAATGGATGGAAATGTAGAGTCTAAAATGTGGAAATGCATTGGATGTAAAATCATTCCAGAAAAAGTAGATTATTTTCAAATTGAAATGATATAGTTGATAATTTTGTTGACTTAAAATAACATTACATAATCATTATAGAGAAATAATACATTGGCTTATAAAACAACATATTCCCAATGTAACAAGGAAACTCATAAGGATGTTGATAAATATAAAAAACATCCATGAAAATTAATTCTTCAAATTACAACACATTAGAAGGGATAATGAATAAAATTATATTATACAATGATATTAAAAACCTTAATATATATATATATATATTTATATATTATCGAATAAATCTTGTATCATAAATATTAATAAAGTAAATTATTTTAAATTTGAAATGAAAAATCGAGGCGAAATATTAAAAAAATTTAGATAAAAATTTTAACATCAAAATGAATTACAAAATTACTTTCGACTTTCAGAACTAACTTTTTAAAAGGTGAAGTGATTTTTTAAATAATTTTACCTTAAAAAATAATCTTCAATATTGGAACCATTAAAATTTAGAAGTGTTTTAAAAATGAAATATTGTGAAAAGGAAATACATTTCACTACAAAAGTATCTTTTTTAATTCCTTTAAATTACCTTTACTAAAAACCCATATGGTAAAAAGATTAATTAAAAAGTATTTCTATTTAGAAGAAATTACCAAAAAAGGATTATGAAATACCATATAATAATATATAAGTATATAAGAACCATAATATGAATTAATAATGTTCATGATAGAACCTTATAACTCAAGGAGGACATTTCAGCTACTAATTTCTATTTTGGGAAACATATCGCAAGAAGAGAGAAATATTTTTCAAATGTTTTATTTGATCTGAATGGATATCCCTATAATAAATATTGAATACCCCATAACAAAATAAATGTGTAACATTTATTCATCATATATGATATAAGTTTAAGGGAATAGTTATAACTCCACACCCCAATGTGGTGTAACAAAAAATACTTACGATAGGGGAAATAATAAAACCATTAGATACTTGAATGAGGTAACATTATTTGGATATAAAATTCCATAAAATAAATTTATAATTATAAAAACACATCCATGGGATGTAAATAGACCATACAAAGAAAACCAGTTGTACAAAAAGTATTACGCCTCAATGAATTAATATTAAGACCAAGAAAAACCATTAATTCTAGTCTTGACTTAAAAAAGTGAACATTAACATCTTATATCACCAAAATAACAATAATATAAACTATTTATGAACCTAAATAATATATATTTCCATTTATAATCTTAAATTGTTATCATTATCTATATGAATTCAAGTTAGTTATTATCTATTTCAATAATCGAGGGTATGTAATCCCGAATATTTTAAACTTGATTCATAATAATGGGGTTGGTATTTATAATTTTTACATATTCAATCATTATTATATTATTCAAGATACTAGAATAGTATTTGCATAAATTTTATAAACGTATAATTTAATTCCAGTGTTATTTTTATTGAAATCTTTTAAGATGAAATATTTGGTGATTATGTTTTACTGATTCTTAAAAATGAAATCAATTTTCTTAATTAATGAGTATAATAAGAATTTTACCATTACATAACAAAAAAATCCCTATTTACCAATTAATATCATATTATACAATACATTAATTTCCCATAATCATTTATTCTATAAAGTCAAATCATTGTTCATATATGTGATGAAACTGACCCAGACATTAACACACCCAGATTTATGGATGATTTTGTGGAGGTATGTTTATAATGTAATCATAGATGAAGAATAATGATTTTATTTAGGGTTTATTAGGGTAATATATCAATATTTTAAGGAATATAATATGAATTAATAGATCAGAAATTATAACATAATATAAATAAAAAAATCTTTCACAGTACGATTGTTTTAAAAATTTCAGTTAATGGTGATATTTTATTGATTATATCATTAATAGGTTCCCTAATTTATCAAAAAAAACCTTAATTATATCATTAATATCATATTTATCAATGAAACCCATTATCACAACCAACAATATAAGTCATCGATTGGAAAAATATGAAAACCAATCATTCCATGGAGGTTATAATCTACATGTACGCATGATTGATGATTTCATTTTCCATAAAATGTGGTAAATGAATTATACATTAGATCTTTTAAGAATATAAAATATTTCATATATATAATAATTATTTATTAAATTCAGAATCATTAAAATCGATATATGTTGGTTATGTAAAATGAAACATGACGCTTCGTGAAGTCGGTAATCAGAACACATGCACAAAAATAATTCTTTGTTTTCTTTAAGGGAAAAGGGGGAAATGTAAGAACTCCAACCTTCTTTTCTTGTATGTTTTTCCTTTTTATGGTGTTTTTGAGAAAAGAGGTGTTTCTATAAAATGTTCACGTATACGCCTTGTACTTTATGAGTACATTCCATGTACATCGTTGCCAGGGGAGGCCATGTGATGGCCGTGTCAGGGCCACACACACGATCATGTGGGGTGTCGTGCAGGCCACCTAAAGCAGAGTACAAAAATAGTAAGTACATGTCGTGTAATATAAATATACTTGCTGTGTATTTTGTTTTTTTGTCAAATGCACAGGGGTCGTGTCTAACAGATATAAGCATCTTCTTTTTGGTCCTGTTCATCTAAGAGAACCCATAAGGCCTCATATATTTGACGAGCACCCGAGCTTCTATCTATCCTCTGTATCGAACACCGTTGATTGAATTGGAATCACATATGTGATTTCTCTCTTCTGTTGGAACCTCGTTTCATGATTTTTCTTTTTTTTCCATGTTATCTTGGGTTAAACGTTTTAGATATTTTCTTAGATCTACGACATTATAAGATTATTCAAGACTCATGGTTCAAGTATATCGATCTCCTAACCCTATGGAAGGTGGGTTGTGCCTTTATTTAGGATGTCTTTGAGATATATGTGCAATTTCTCCCAATACACTTGAACAGGGTATTGCATGTTTACTGTTTTAGACATTTTGTTTCTCTACTATGCTAGTATGTCTAATTAGATGTTTATTGGTTGTGAATAGGGTGAATTGTTGTTCTTTTGATGTATTTCCCATGCATATTTTTCATGTTTTGACATTGGTGTGTTGTTTTCCTATTCGGATACAATTTAATTTCCATACCTAATATTGTAGTATGGTGTGACTGTTGTGTAGTAGAATTCTATCTGTGTAGTTCCTGAGTTTACCATGGCCATTACACGCTTCTACACTTTCCAAACTTACATAGGGCCGTGAGAACCTAGTGTATAAACCATAGGGAGAATTGACGTAGAGGGAAACTCCATATTGTCTTTATAATTATACGATGCAAGACCATAGGGGGAATTGATGTTGAGTGATTCCCTAGAGTGTTTGTAGTTCCACGACATAGGTTATAAGATAATTGACATTAGTGCTTCCCCAGAGCACCTTTAGTATGATAAGAGACTATAGGGGGACTTGACGGTGAGTGATTCCTTATGGAGTCTATAATTTAGCTGAACCAGAGGGGTGAGACTGTGTGTGCTGCCCAGAGGGTTACTTGTACTTTATAGGTGGGACCAATGGGGATAGGCTCTAGGTATTTCCTAGAGGGTTACCTGTTGTGTTATCTATATTGTTGTTGCATGATGTGTGGTGTTTTGAGTGCTTAAATTGTGGATTGTTTACTATTTAGTGCTTCCTTGTTTATTGATTTTGGTACTTCTACCTACCATATACTCAGAGACTATTAGGAACATATCTTTGGGAGGTTTCCTACTAAGATTTAGTCTCACACCCTATTTGGGCCATGCTTTTGGACCAAAACAGATTATATTGCTGCAGGTATAGACAAGGGTAAGCGCCCTTTGACTTTAGGTACTTGATTTATTGTAGTTAGAGAGCATGGGACCAAGCCGAGGATAGCACTGCAGAGGAGTTTCTCATCTGTTTTTCTTCTGTACTATGGTTTAGTACTGTATTCAGCATTGTGAATTGTTTGGCTGCTTTCCTAGACATATATATATCACGAATCATTTAAATATATTTATGATCCATTTGTTTCTTTATCAGTCATCCCCTCTTCACTATTGTGGGATATTTACTACATCCGCTATTTTCGGTCATTTACTTCTTCTATGTACTCTTCCAATTTGTTCGTAGATTCCTCACTATCAAACCCAATTCCCTCGCAACTAGTCGGCAGCCTCTGGCATTTTGGGAAATGTTCTCGAGGCCTTGTGAACAACCGGGTACGGGGAACCTTTGGGTGGCATTCAGAGCCGGGATGTTACAAAGTGGTATCCGAGGACTCTTTTGTCTTGACATACTGTTTGGAGCCTTTATCCAGGGATATAAAGGAATAGGTACTTGGCAATAAGCTATGTCGGGGAGTAGGTAACCCATGTACATGGGAAAACCAATCTACCTCATTATTTCAATTTTTATGGTTTTTCAATTTTATGGTTGATTTTATTTTCACTGTTGAGTGATTCACTTGATTTTTGATGTTATTGTTGATGTCATTGAGGTTATATTTCTATTGCATGATGATGAGATGAGGGTATTCCATCTCATGAATCATATAGGAACTTTCTAGAAATCACATGTCATGCATTATTGTCATGCCATGTGGGATTCATTATATATTGCATGTTGTTGTGATAGATGATATGTAAAATATGCATGCTCTTATGATAGTTGCCTTGATTGAAATACATTTTGTTTTCTAAGGTATTTTTTTATAGTGGCCTTCTTGAATGAACACCAAACTTTGGTTCTTGATCTTTTATGGGCCCTCATTGACCGTAATTTGGTGGATTATTGCACTGTTATCTTGTTTATAACTTTTATAGGATGCCAAAATTTGATTCACGGGGAGTATGGGACCTCACATATCAGAATTTGGCACTTTCAATGTTCGTTACAATGTTTTTATGGGTTCCAGAGTAGTTTCTGAGGCTTACTGTTCAGAAAAATCTAGAATACATGCCATGTAATGTTAAGTACATGCCATGTGTTCTTTTTTTCGGGAAGAAACACTTTTTCCTAAGTACATTCCGTTTGCTCTATGTACACACTATGTAGTCTCTAAACGTGTCGTAGTCTGTGTGGGCAGAGACAATGGATTGGAAAAAACTGGAGTGAACACGCCGTGTATCATTCCTACACGCCATGTCATATGGACCTCGTGCCCACTCGTGTCACTAACAACACAGGTTGGCCAAGTTGTGTCTAATACATCCCTTGTTCCATCTAAACATTCCATTTATTCTGACCTAGGTACCTTGCCATTCCATGAACAAACACGGGTTAGTGTTATCCCTTCAGGTACATGCTATGTTTGTTAGGAACACACCATGTACTTTGAGCCGTTTGTCTGGCCATGACACTAACAACACGGGCCAGGTGAAACTTGTCCAGTACACACCGTGTCTACCCTAAACACGTCATGTAGTCTTATATTAGGAGAGATCTGTGGCTTAATTATGTAAAAGAACTCAGGCAGGGAAGGAGGACTCAAGTACACGCCGTGTGTTAAGACAACACACTGTGTGTTTGGGATGTTACTAGAAAAGTTTAGGCCAGAGTACATGAGGATGTGAATGAATTTTGGGAACACGTTAGGTAGGAAATGTACACGCCGTGTAGTCATGATTCGTAAAACTTGAGTGCTTTCTTCCTTCTATTCCCTTCATACACTCCTTGTTTTCATCCCTCCATATATTGATTTAAGGTTTGTGCTTGACCTTGCAGAGTCATGCCACAAAGACTTCCTCCTATTGTATGCTAGTTTCAAGGCGGTGATCAGACACCAGACATGGCTGATCAGGGACTTACCACAAATCTTCTTGTTGTGCTAGTCTTGGAACCAGCAGTTATAACTATTACCAGTGCTGATGCATGGTTCAGGGAATGCATCATGAAGATGATGCAGACTTTTCAGGGAGCGCCACCTCCAACCCCATCGATGACTGATTTGACATGGGTCTTCCAGTAGCAGAATCCTCCCATTTTCTCAGAGGGAAGGAGGATCTTAGGCTACAGAGTCAGGGCTAGAAGCCATGCTGATGATCTTTGAGCATCTAGAGATGCCTCTAAAGAGGATAGTCAATCTCTCTACCTACATGCTATGGTATTCCACCAATAGAATGTGGGATGTAATCTCATAGGCAGGTCATCAGCATGTTATGTCTTAGGAGGAGTTTCAACGTGTCTTCTATGACTACATCTACCCAGAGACCCTGAGGGCCAACCGAGCCCATAAGTTTATGAACTTGTAGTAGGGAACAATATCGGTTATGGAGTATTCTCTCTTTTCACCGAGATTCAGCATTTCAAACCCTTCTAGGGAGGATATGGGTTATTCCTGACCAGGAATATTGAGGATGGCCTCAGACAGGACATCCGCTATCAGGTGAATGTCATTAGGATGACTTCCATCGCTTCCATCGTCAACCAGGCACTAATCACGGTGTGGAATCTGAGGGAATCTGGGGTTGTGAGCCAGGCATCTTGACATCTGGAGTTAGTGCATCTCCAGCTGATAGACAATAGCACTGTAGGGAGACTACACGGGGAGATACGAGTTGGAGGGATGCATATTCGGGTAGCCAGGTGGTGTGGTACCCGTTCGGGAGAAGTGGGCATATGAGGACATAGTGCAAGAGGGACTCAGTGGAGTGCCAATATTGCAGCTAGCTGTGAAACATTCAGCTTTTCTTTAAGATCATGTCACTAGAAGTTGGTGAAAGGGGTTTATCTATGACTCCTCATACAATAGCAGCACTGAAAATTTCTAACTAGTCTAGGAACTGGAGTTCTTTCGGCTGTTTAGGCTGAGGTGGAAGCCGTGACTATGGTGGTCTGTCACCATGCCACATCCGACAGCAGGGTGGATAAGCTCAAAGTAGTCAGGTAGGGTGGCCGGGCCGCAGAGCTGACCAGGCTTTTGTAGTGGAGAAGACCTATTAGAAGTAGGATCCTGGACACTCTACAGTTTTTGGTACGATACTTGTTCCCTCGGTTTTTGCTTCAACTCTTTTTGATGCTGGTGCTACGCATAGCTTTATATATGTCGCTATTATGGAGAGCATGGGGCTCTGTATCTTTTCTTCTGCCAATTTTTTGACACTAGACACTCCGTTGGGGACAAGAACATCTGGTGTACGTCAGTGCAAGAAGTGCCCTCTTGAGGTTGGTGGGAGTCACTTCCTTTGGGATCTCTGTGTCCTAGTGATGACAGGCTATGATGTCATTCTCGAAATGGACTGGCTAGTTCCCTTCCACATAGTCATCAACTATAATCGCCATAGGTTGAGCTTCATATCACTAGAGGGTGGATATTTTCTTCATAAGGGTGAGTGGTATGTCCAGGCCTGTAGAGCGGGTCTAGTGCATCATGGGTTGGGTGCATTTATTGCTCAAATTTCACGTCTTTATCTGTATGACCAGGGGACTTCACAGTTATACATTCTTCCAGTTGTGGATCATTTCTGTACATCTTTCCATAAGGATTTTCAGGTTTTCCTCTAGAGCATGATGTGGACTTTTCTATTGAGCTTGTGCAAGGAGTGACACTGGTGTCCATTCCTCCTTATAGGATGGCTACAACTTACTTGCATGAGATCAAGAAGTAGTTGGAGGAGATGTTGTGAAAGGGATTCATCCGACCCAATATTTCTCCTTGGGGTTTGTCTATTCTTTTTGTGAAGAACGAAGATGACACCATCTAGTTTTGTGCGGATTATCAGAAGTTAAACCAGTTGACGGTCAAGAACCAATAGCCCTTTCCCAGGATCGATGATCTCTTTGATCAACATCGAGGAGCCCGAGTGTTCTCAAAGACCGACATAAGGTCTGATTACATCTTTAGCACGTTAGAACCTCATATATACCTCTTAAATATTTCTGGAGCAGTTATGGTCTATACGAGTATATGGTTATGCCATTTGGTCTCATGAACGTGCTTACAGTTTTCATGGCAGTGATGAACCGAGTGTTCCATCCGTACTTGGATTCCTTCGTAGTGGTCTTTGTGGACGATATATTAGTGTACACTCACACTCGACATGACCATGCCACACATCTTGAGTTTATTTTGATTACACAGAGGGAATATTAGTAATATGCTAAGATCTCAAAGTTCCACTTTTGGATGGACCCGATTAACTTCTTGGGTCATGTTATCTCAGAGAAAAAAGTATCAGTAGACCTATAGAAAGTGAGAGCAGTTGCTTCCTGGGGGAAGCTGAAGAATGTAATTGGGGTGAGGAGTTTTCTAGGGCTGGAAAGATACTACATGCACTTCATATAGGACTTTTCACGCTTAGCAGCACCACTGAATGGTCTGACCAAGAAGGGTGTGAAGTTCTTATGGTCAGATTCTTATGAGTCAGCCTTTCAGAAGCTGAAAGGGAGGATGACTTCAACACTGATACAAGTCTTTCCAAAGCCGGGAAAGAGCTATACTGTTTACTGTAATGCATCAGGTATTGGACTAGGAGCTTTGCTTAGGCAGGGTTATGGAGTCGTTGCGTACGGGTCTCAGCAGTTGAGGCCACTTTAGAGGAATTACCCAATGCACAATCTGGAGTTGGATGCTATTGTTCATTCCCTACACTGTTGGAGACATTACCTTATGGGGGAGCATTTTGTGGTTTTCACTGACTACAAGAGTCTCAAGTACATCTTCACTCAGCGTGATCTAAATTTGAAACAACATGGGTGGGTTTAATACATATAGTCCTTTCACTTTGAGTATGCCCACACGCTTGGGAAAGGCACCACAGTGGCTGATGCGTTGAGAAAGAGGACTTAGATATAGGTTTTTTGGGATGCAATTAGTGAGTGGAAGCTTATGGCTCTATTCTCAGAGATGCATTTGGAGGTGCACGACCGACGAGGGTAGACTTTTCTATCTTCTGTAGCTGCTACATCTACCCTTGACGATTGAGTACAAATGTGGAATTTATCAGATTATAAAGATCTAGTCCTATGGGAAATCAGGTCAAGAGAGGACCCTATTCCTGGGTGGACCATAGGTGAGCATGAGATCTTGCATTTCCAGGGGCGCGTATGGGTGCCATCAGACATACGTGAGGAGTTGATGTGGGATGTTCATTCCTCAGTTGGGGCAGTTCATCCTGGTGTCACCAAGATGTATTGTGATATACACCATTAGTATTAGTGGCTAGGTATGAAGAGGGACGTTTTTGGTATCTTCATGAGGTGTTCCACTTGTCAGAAGGTGAAGGAGGAGCATCAACGACTAGAATGGCTTTTACAACAGTTACCCATTCTCGAGTAGAAGTGGAATGATGTCGCAATGGACTTCGTGACCAGTTTACCGAGGTCGATTCGAAGGAAAGACATAGTTTGGGTTGTCATTGACAGACTCATGATGGTTTCTCACTACTGGCTGATCAAGGATACCATCAGTGTTGATGAGCTGGGGTAGTTTCACATCCTAGAGTTTGTACGTCTTCATGGGGTTCCATACTCTGTTGTTTCAGGCAGGGAAGCATGTTTTACTTATTGGGTCTAGCGGGGGATTCAGAAGGCTTTAGATACAGAGGTACTCTCGATTAAAGCTTTCCATACCCACACAGATGGCCAGTCCGCACGAATGATTCAGGTTCTTGAGGAAATGCTATAAGCATGCATTCTGGATTTTGGAGGTTATTTAGAGAAGCATATACCTCTTGTGGAGTTTTCCTACAAATCAACTTTTCAAGTAACTATTCAGATGTCACCTTATGAGGCTATGTATTTTAGGCCTTTTCGATCACCCTTATGTTGGATGGAGGAAAGAGAGGTAGCTTTTCTGGGTCCTCATTTTGTTTAGGAGACCCTAGAGCAGATAGAGTTGATTTGGAAGAGGATGGCTACTGCACAGTCTCGACAGAAGTCTTATGCTGATCAATTGAGAAGACCTCTGAGATCGAGGTCAGAGTTCAAGTTTTTCTATGTTTCACACCAAGGATGGGGCACAATAGGATTAAGAGATTTGGTAAGCTTTCACTGAGTTACTTTGGACCATTTGAGGTGTTGGAGAGGGTTGACCCAGTTGCCTATCGGTTGCAGTTACCTTAGAGGCACCGAGCTATGCATGATGCATTTCACTTCTCTCTACTCTGACATTAATTTTCAGACCTGTATCATCTTTTTCAACCTGAGGAGGTTGAGCTCGAGGTGGATGCATCATTTGAGGAGCATCCTATCTGGATTGTCTATCTAAGTATGAAGGTTCTCTAAGGACGGTATGTTCCTCTGGTATGAGTGCTATGGTAGCACGAGTGAGTATAGGATGAGACATGGGAGAGGTTGGCCGATGTACGAGCTTAGTGGGTAGAGTTTTTCTGCGTTTCTTCTTCTAATCTGTGCTAAGCAAATTCGGGGATGAATTTCCTTAAGGGGGGAATTTTGTAAGAACGCGAACCTTTTTTAGGTATGTTTTTCTTTTCTTTTTTTATTTTTTGAGAAAAGAGGAGTTTCTAGTGTGACGTGGAGGCCTCCTAAAGCAAAGTACTGAAATAGTAAGTACATGCCCTGAACTCCAAAAGTACACGCCATGTATTTGGTTTTTTTTCATTAAATGCACCAGGGTTGCGTTTGATGGATACAAAAATCTTCTTTTAGATCTCATTCGCCTGATAGAACCCATACAGCTGCCGAACTTCAACGAGCCCCCGAGCCTCCCTCCATCATCTGAATTGAACCCCGTCGATTACATTGGAATCACATCGGTGTGATCTCTCATTTACTGGAACCTCATTTCATGATTTTTCTTCTTTTACAAGTTATTGTGGGTTGAACGTTTGAGATTATTTCTTATATAAATGGAATTATAAGACTATTCAAGCCTCGTGGTTCATGTATATCGATGACTTAACCCCAAGGTAGGTGGTTTGTTCCTTTCAATTGGAATTCCATGAGTTATATGTCCAATTGTTCCAAATAACAATGAACGGGGTATTCCGTGTTTACTATTTTATCCATTTTTTTATATGCTATACTGGTATGTCTGAGTAGATGTTTATTGATTGTGAATAGGGTGAATTGTTGTGCTTTGGATGTATTTCCAATGCATGTTTTTCCTGTTTTGACATTTGGGTATTGTTTTCTTTTTTGGATGATGTTTAATTTCAATGCCTAGTATTGTAGGGTGGTGTGACTACTGTGCTGTAGAATTCCATCCAAGTAGTTCATGAGGTTTACCTTGGACGTTACGCACTGCTACACTTGCATGTCTTACAAAGGGCCGTTAGAACCTGGTGTAAAGACTATAGGGAGAATTGACGTTGAGGGCTTCTCCAGTGTGTCTTTATTATTATACGATGTGAGACCGCAGTGGGGAATTGATGTTGAGTGCTTCCCCAGAGTGCCTTTTGAATGATATGAGATTATAGTGGGAATTAATAGTGAGTGCTTTCTCAGAGAGTCTATACATTAGCTGAACTAGAAGGGTGAGACTGTGTGTGATGCCCAGAGTGTTGCTTGTACTTGATAGGTAGGACCAGAGGGGATATGATGTGGGTAATTTCCAAAGGGTTACCTGTTGTGTTATCTATTTTTCTATTTCATTTTGTGTGGTGTTTTGAATTCTTAAACTGTAGATTGTTTACATCATAGTGCTTCCTTGTTTACTGATTTCTGTAATTTTACATGCCATATATTCACTCACTGTTAAGAAAGGATATTCAGGTGGTTTCCAACTGGGATTTAGTCTCACACCCTATTTGGGCAATTCTTTTGGGACCAAACAGATTATATTGCTACAGGTATAGACAAGGGAAAGCGATCTTCCACTTCAATTACTTGATTACATTGGAGCTGGAGAGCATGGGACCAAGTCGGGGCTTGTGATGCTGAGGATTTTCTCTTCAGTTTTCCTTTTGTACTTTTTTAGTACTATATTCAGCATTGTGACTTGTTCGGAAGCTTTCCTAGACATATATGTATCACACATCATTTATATATATTTATCCTCCAGTTTTTTCTTTATCAGTCTTCCACTGTTCACTTTTGTTGGATAGTTACTTCTACCGCTATTGTGTGTTGTTTACTTCCACTGTTTACTCTGCCAATGAGGGAATAATATCCCCACTATCACAACCAAGGCCCTTGCTACTAGTATAAAGCCTCAAGAATTTTGGGAAATCTGCTTGGAGCTATGTGACCAACCGCGTACGGGGTGTCTTTGGGTGGCTTCTGGAACCGAAACATTACAGGAAAGTTGTTAAATAATGTTACCATTAAGTAATAAAATAAAAAATACAACAACTACTAATATCATTACATAGTGTTTTGAAAATTATATATTTAAGGGAATGATTGAAAAGAGAAGTTAAGGAGAAATGAATACTCATATTGAGACGTTTGCCTTTTCCTTGTAAAATTCCACAGAAAAGAGGGATTGGAAAAATATATTACAACAATAAGATCAATGAATATTAAGAGGATAATAGGGGATGGAAAAATAGTATTTTTCATTAGAAAACCTAATTTTAGGATGGTTTGTTGATGGGGTGGTTAGAGGTTCCCATTATAAATGGGAAGGGGTGTATTTTTTTAAATACTATCATCTTTTTAATAATGGGACGTGTCTCTAAATAAAAGTCACTAAAAAATTGATATGCAATGGATTGAAGAATAAATATGGTTCATAGATTCCTTAAAAACCCATTAAAATAAATGTTTTGTCACTTTTTAATATGTTATATCCTTTTAACACTAATTTAATCTTACCATGTTAACTAGTTTTAACGTAAGTTATTTATTATATTTCATAATAATAAAATGAACCTTATTATATAATTTAGATGTACTAATTCCAAATTAAAAATATATTTTATTTGATAGTATTTATAAAATTGTCAAATATTAATTTCAAAATAATAAATAAATAATGTATTAAAATATTTTTTTAGAAACATACTACATAAGTTCTAAAATTTTAGATATTGGAAGGAAAATTATGATTCATTATTTTATAGCTTTAAAATGTGATTTATAAAATTAGTATTTAGTGTATAACTTTTTAAAAACAATTCCATGACATACACACACACAAATAATGTCATTAATGTAATGTTTTGTGTCAACAAAATATTTTCCACAGTTCTCCTAAAAATAAATCATTCAAAAAATAGAAAAAAAATTATCATAAAAAATATGAGATTGATATATCCAAATGTAATGTTAATTTTTTTGAAATTAAAATTCTAAAATATAAAATTTTAGCTTTTAAATAAAAAATTTATACAAGATACAAAAAATTTTGTATTAGATATATTCATTTTAGAATTTTAACCATTCTCATTCATATTTTTTAGCATTTACTAGTAATTTATATATTTACAAATAGTATATAGAAAATATTATTTACCATCATTATTCAATATTTAAAAAAAATATAAATTCAAATCTCATAAATTGAAAACAGTTATTAAAATTTATTTCAAAAAATAAATGATCATATTTGACACTATAAAAATTGAATTTCATCTGTATTAAAATTTACCTTTAAATTATTTCTATAAATAGTTTATAATGTTGTTACTATAATTAATTCCTTATCGTTAAGCTTCTTAGGTTTAATAGTTGTTTGTAAATTTTATATTTTGTCTAAATATATCGTGATTTTCTTATGTTCAGTGTTACGTGTTGTGAATGGAATCAAACACATTGATTTATCTTTTTGTGATAAATGAGCTCACCATCTCTTATTATAAAATAAATAGAATGTTACACTGATTAATAGAAATAATTCCTCATATTCCTTTTTTTTGAATAGATAAAAAATCAATTGGTAGTAGTGCAGAATGAGAACATGCATATTTAGAAACAATTTTGTTTTCAAGAGCATCAAAAATATAGTTGGCTTCCCAAAAGGAATATGATTTTATATAGGTTAGTTTAGAATGTTTGATCATGCATTCAGATCACCTCGCACCGAGTTTGCATGAAAAATGAATTATTATAGTCATCACCGCTTGCAATACCGTTATTGAGTCACATTCAAACCATATATTACTTCATTTTTGTAGTTTAACTAGGTGGTAAACAATAATGAAAGTGTTCATTTTAGCTTCAAGTGTAGTGCACAGTCTATAGGGTCCATATGATTATTCAATTATCTCTCCTATGTGATCCTTAGTGACAATCCCAAATCCTACTGCTCTAGGATTATCATTAGATCCTCCATTAGTATTTCATTTTTTCTAAACAACAAATAATGGAAGACATAATGTTTCAAGAGGGAAACACTTTATAGGGTAGTTACATGTACCATTATGCATCTTATCACATCAATGGAATTAAAAAGTTATTGAAGTTCCATTTTTATGATTATTATCATTTTTAATTACCACTGTAATTATAGATAAACTAGAATATAGGTTTAAAGGTGCATATTCATGTTTTTTTTTCTATTTCACTCTTTCCATATGACAAGAAACTATTCTGCAGAGACAACACCTAACACATTTTTGAGTTATTTGGGCATCTGATGTTGAGCACTTTTGTAAATAAGATGTTGATACTATCCATTTTTGGAGTGTGTATATCAAAAAACACGAACAGTGCATTCCATAGGGCTGAAATCGTAACAAAACATAAAAATATATGGTCAATGTCTTCTCAGTGATTGTGGCAAAAATCAATCCTAAAGCAGAGAGTTAATACTCTTTACTGCAATAATGCATCAACTAGAACACAATGGAAAGAAATTCTCCATAGAGTTGAAAATTAGGATGGCTAAAAACACTACTTGTTCTATTCCCCAATCCAAGCCTCATTTCATTGCATCTCATGAGTGTAAAAGGTTTTATAATTCAACATTCCATTTTGGGATGGTTCCCGAACTAGGAAGGTTTCTTGTGAAAGGATGACAGTGTTAGAAATATAATCGTTCAAGTCATCGGGATGTGAGTTCATATTCCTAAACTAGTCTACAATGGTGATATTAGGGTCATAAACATGGTTCATGGAGTTGTTAATGATTAGCATATAAGTCCCCATACAATTGTCTTGCAAACATCTGAGAGATGAATTGACATTCACCAACTAGTATGAGTTTTTTTACAAAATGGAAAATACATTCCCCAGTCCAAGACAGAACAAGGATTCCATATAACGATGCTTTCTAGACATTAGGTGTGTCATAAATATATTTATATGATGTTATAGAGACTTGTAATTGTTGTTGTGAAGATTCTAGATGAATTGGTCAGAAAGATATTGATCAAACATTTCCAGATTTGTGATGCCAAGCCCACCCACTGCTGTATGGTTTAAAATATTGATTCCAATTAACAGTGTCAATATTTCTTTTCAAGATACCACCAGTTCAAATGATGTTTCTTATTGATGGGAGGATACTTTTTTTAATGACCTCAACCATATATACACTGTGAATAAATAAACCAGCATATATTTCACTACATGCTAGACTAACCAAAAACTCATAGTTATTGATAGTGGTTTACCATTCTAGGGGGACAAATTTATTCTGATTTGACTCAAGATATGACAAATGTTGTCTTCTTTAGGCCTTCCTTAAAAAATATGCACACCCAAATATTTGAAGGTATGATCACCCTCCCTTATATCCAAAACACATAGAATGTTTTCTCTTCTAACCGGGTTAATGTTTTATCCAATGTATATAATGGATTTCACCCTACTGACTTCTTGACACAAAACAATTTTATTGTGAATAATACCATTCTTGATGTTTTTGATATTTTTCCTATCTCCTTGAGTTTAATCAGTTATTTACCCAGTAAAAAGAGATGATATAGAGCATAGGTACCTCTATCAACTTTGATAGTCTTCATGTCAACTCTTTCAGCCATATGTATGAAAATCATTCTAAGGTAATCTTGCAAAATGGAAAAATTATTGGGGAGAGGGGGTCACCTTGCCTAAGTCCCCTTTAAAAATTGAAGTACCCATCCAAAGATCCATTTATGAGAATATATAAATGTGTGTTTCAAAGAAGATCCTTCATCCGGAATATAAATTTCACGTACAAAACATAGCATGGTAAAACATCACAAATAATTATCCAATACATTACATCGAATGATTTTTTTTAATGTTGGGCTTAAGAGAAACGTTCCCCCTTGGAAAACATCCTTTGAAAATTATCACATTTTGAGGAACTAAATAAAGAGTATTTAATATTCCTTCCCATTATAAAGAAAAGTTAGTTCCACAAAATAATTTAATTAGAAATTCTAATAAAACTATTTTCCATGATTTTGTTGACCACTTTAGGGATGGTATCATCAAGTGCCACTGGTATGAATTGGCTAATTTCACCTTCAATATAAACTTTGGGTATAAGAGAAATAAATTGATAATTTTTTTCCATGCACCCGTAATCCATTATTGAAAAAAATAATGGACTAGATTGAACACATATCACTGAATGATATCCTAGTAAACATGAAATAAGTGATTGGTGAAGCCATCATGACTATGGGATCTCCCTTTATTGAGACTAAACAAAACCTCCTTAATTTAAAATTAAATCAAAAAGTCTATGAGAATGAGTTTATAATTATTAAATATGAGTTTATGAATGATTATATCCCTGATAAATGTATTATTTGTTAGGTAATTGAAGAGTGCCATGTAATAGGAATCATTGTGCGCAGATGGGGCTAGTCTATCTTCAAGAATTTTGTCACTAACCTTGATAAGAGAATGAGGATGGTTGGACCATCTAGACCATTGAGGGGAATTATAAAATTTACTATATTTATCCCCTTATCTAATAACTATGGCATTAAGGATATTTATTGTAATTATATCATTAAGTCTAAGAAGATGTTGAAGTTCGGTAGCCTATTTATTTTCAGGACAAAGTTTTCTAGGAAAGCTATTTATGGCGATGTACGATTGAAGAGAATGCATTGAAAATTCAAGAGATTCAATTTGTTAATACAAAAAAATAGAATATTTTCTTGCTATTACCATTTAATCATTACATTCGTAGTTTATTCATGGTGATACATGACATAGTGTTATTATTTACATCAAAATATTACCATGTTTCATTAAAAAATTTCTATATTATTATTGATTAGTCTAGAAATTACTGAATTTTATAGGAAGATGGCCCCTTGATTACATTTTAGTGTAGTTTACAATAGAATTTATGTGGTGTAAATTTTGTCTAGAAAGGGTGAAAATGATAAGGATCTCCAATTTGAAAGTGAGAAATCATTGACAAAGGATCTATCAATTCTACTATCCTTAACACGATTGAGTATTTTCCAATACCTAGTGAAATTTTAACAAACTATAATGATATATTTAATATTTTATTCATAAATACATTCCTTGAAATATTTAAAAGAGATGGAGTGTGAAACTACTACATTTTTGCCATATATTTTCAGAATAGAGTTGAAGTCGTCAATGACAATCCATGGATCTGTGATTGTTCTTGACAGATTCTTTAAATGATGTCAGAGAGTTATCCTTTCATCATATGATTTTAAATCATAAATAACTATGTAGAATATTTTTTACCAGCCTCTAAGAAAAATAAGGTAATTTATTTCTCAACTATAGTGCCCAAAATAGGGTTAAAAACATCCTTATGAGCCAGACACCAAATCCAGCCATTGTGGTTACAGATTTTATTTATTCCCAATAAAAGATGACTCTATTTTTCAAGATGATTATATTTTTCAATTTGATTTTTCATGGGATTATAGAGTCTAATTATTTTTTGCAGGAACTTTATGACCACAAGACTAAGGGAAATCAACTTCCCAGGGTTGGATATTCCCTGATTGTTCTAAAATAATAACCTCATTTTAATCCAGATTTGGGGAGGCAACCCCCTTGGATTTGTTTCTAAGAACATTTCCTGTCAAATTTTGATATTTTAACTAATAATAACTTATTTATAAGTAATTAAATATTAAAATTCTTAGGTGTTAAAATTTCCCCCTTAAATAAATTAAGTTCTCATAATTTGAATTATCACACACTAATGAATGTAGGTGAGGTAATTCTTAAATTATTTATCATTTGGGATATAACTAATAATTTTAAATCTACCAAACTATCTTAAGCTAGATTAAGTTACTTATGTTTCCTAAAAGAAGATAAATATTTCATATTATCATATACTCAATTATGTATAAACCCTAATTATATATTTTAAAAAATAAATATTTCCTAGAACCCTCAGAATATATAAGAGATTAAACCACAGCGAAATAACATATTCTTCTAGAAATTTTAACTATAATTATCCATCAAATGATATTAAAAACCATTTCATATTATCACACACTATACAATAAATATCACAATCCAAAAAATGATATAAAATTCACCCAAAATAGTATTGACTACTTTTTCACTAAATAAACAACCTATTCATAGGTACTGAATACAATCTTACTAATTTTTTTAAACATTAATAAAACTTGTATTACCTCAATATCAATCTTATTTTAAACCTAGTAGTTACACAAACCTCAATAATGTGTTCCCCAATATTTATCCATAAAAATATATCATTATCAAAACTTTAATTTTTCCATTAATTAATTAAATTAAATATATGATTCTATTCCTTTAAAGAAAAATTTATGAAGAAGAATCATAAGATGTTTCACATAAACATAAATTTATTTAGAAAATACCATAATATCCTTGATATTTATCAATCACTAATGCAAATATATAAGAGTATCAAGATTTAAATTCAATTAAGGCATCAACGTCACTACAATAGGTAATATAGGAATGAATGTTTTTTATATCATAAGAAATATGTACAAAACTATAAACCATTTAAGTATTCTCCCTTAATAAGCTATAATACATAGTGGTTCTAGGAAACACATCTTTCTCAAATTAATTTTTGTGTTCCCATTTCAACCAAATAATAAATCAAAAATCATTATGATAATATCAAATAAAATCAAAGTAAATGATCATTTGTGTAACACCTATAACATTTATGATATAATTTTATTTAATTAAATCAAATTTTTTGATGGAGTTTTTCATATTAAATAATAAACTTAAGTAAAATAATGTTATACTCAGATAAAATATAATTATTTAAGTATGACTATTAAAATAAATCTATTTAACTAGTGAGAAAGAATAAGATTAAATGCTTTATGAAATTATTATATAATGAAAATAAATGATACATTTTATATAAATGAAATTGAATTATATTTCCAAAAATTATTAATAATATCATTTATTATTCTTGGGAGTATTTTTCTAAATAATTATTTTTATGTTACATTGATTTCAATTCCAATAATCACATGATTAATGATAATAAACTATGTTTGATATTAGTAATTGGTGTACACCAATTTAGTTGGTAAATGATGTGAAATAAAATTAATAAAATTGAATATTTCGAAGAAAAATCTACCAAATTAAACCAAATTTTTATTATATTTATTGATTGATTTTTGGGATTTTTTTCAAAAAAATTAAATTTCAGATAAATAGTAAAAATACCGATTTTGCGAAAAAACTATCACATTTATAATAAAAGAATGACTAAAAATATTTAGAAACCATTTTTTTATAAAATATATAATTAGTATGTAATGTAATTTTTTTTAAAATACTATGTTTATTTTATAAAACAAATTTTTAACTGTTCTGAAACTAAACTATATTTCCTTATAAAAAAATATTTTTACTCACTTATATTAAAAATTCAACTTTATAAATTTTAGAAACTAAATATAAAATTATGTATTTAATATTTTCTTTCAATATTTCTAAATTATTTAACTTCTTTAATTTCATATTTGGCATAAAAATAATTTTATTATGATTAATGTTAATTACCAAAATAATGGAGAAACACTTTTTTCAAATTAATTATTTTTTTAATATATGTTAATTTTTACCTAACAAATTAAATTGATCTAATTTAAATTATTTCCATTTTTTATATTTTAATGAGTATATAATTATATTTAAATTAATTTAATTTTTATAAAAATACTAAATAAAATTAATAACTCATGATGGTTAAAAATCATTTTTCTACAAGACTATTTTTTAATATATAATATTTTAATTTGAATGTTAATTTTATATTACATAGAAATGTAATTCTATTAAATTTATATTAAATTTAGGTTAAAAAAACCAAAATTTGGATATTTTTTTGTTTTATATTTTTAGTAAAATATAAATTACATTGTTAAGAAACTAATTACCAAGGTAAAAACAAAATAATTTAAAAGTAAAAACCAAAGGAAAAAAGAGTTTCCACATGATTAAAACACACGTAGAATTAGTTTTTTGAAGCATTTTCAACCAAATATAATAAAAAATTCCCCATTTAAAACTTTTTTGATTCATTTACCATTCATAGTTCGATGATAACATTGAAATTAAAAGGGAGTACCCAGATGTTTAGACATATAAAAAAGGGAAAACATGCACCCTTTCATGCCCCACCCATTTCGTTAAATTCTATCATAAACCTATTAACATTTTTATCATTTTAAATTCCCCTATATAGTTAATAAGGCTCTAGAATGAATTAATTATCCTATTCCATAACATCCAAGGATAATTTCAAGAGAAATTTACAACTCCTAATGTGAGTACTCCATAATTCATAACAAATTATTCTTCATATATCTCTTCCAAACCAATACATGAAATAGTAATATGATAAAATAAGTATCATTAATATACATATATGTAATTATATTACTATAAAACAATTCTTTATTCATTTTCATCCACATGTAAAAGAAAAATAATGTTAATCATTTATCGTGTGAGATACCTCCCCATGAAGAAACAATTTTCAATTTTTAATTATAATTTTAATTTTTCATATAAAATAGTAAAATGTATTTTTTAAAAATTAACATAATATAAATGCTATTTCAATCCATATTTTATATTGATATTACAAAATTCCCTAACCATACTCACCCATCATGGTATATGAAGTTCAATTTTGGGTTTTTAAACCAACCTTAGGAATAATGTTATAAAATGACATCATGGGTGACCATTGGGAAATAAACACAAGAATTATTATAAGTTAATAACAAATTTATTATTTTTTTGTTATTATTAGATTATATATTTAACTTATTATAAAATTATCTTCTTTTATCACTAAAACTTATGAGATAAGTTGACATTGATTCATTTTTTATGCAAACATAAATAAATAAATAAATATATATATATAATAAATATAATTTCTCCATAAATGGTCTATATCAAATTAAATATATAATATTAAGGTTCCTAAGATGGTATCTAATAATCATCATTTGATTATTCATGAGGTTATGCACATACAATGAATTGATCTAGTATAAAGGAATGGGTTTTAATCTAAAATTACTCTCTTTGAGAGAATTTTTGAATACGAACCTAACCAATTTTAGTGGGGTATATGTTTCTTTAT
The DNA here is from genome assembly GCA_963277665.1 of Viscum album. Classification (NCBI taxonomy): domain Eukaryota; kingdom Viridiplantae; phylum Streptophyta; class Magnoliopsida; order Santalales; family Viscaceae; genus Viscum; species Viscum album. The sequence continues at coordinate 1,677,188,750 of OY728160.1, forward strand.
TGAGACTTTATATTATGAAATACCCTTTATTCATGGTAATTCAATTTAAAATTTTATATCTCTTTCTTTCAATAGATTTTATTTAAATGTTACTCAATTTCTAATGGGTTTTTAGTCTCCAACCTACTTCATTGAGACATGTTTCATGTCATAAAAAATGTTTCCTTGGAATGGTGTTTTATTGATTTGCTATAAAATGAATGTTACATACATAATTTCCTTGAAATATTTATGATATAATAATATAAATAAATTCACATACATCATATATATGTTGAATGAAGTGTTACCCTAGTTGTAAGGGTTTTTGGTAATTCATTTTTCATTCATTGAGTTATGATTATTCTATTGAAATTATATTAGATAGGGTGGTTACATTTTTAATGTTTATGTTACTATTTTTTATTATTTTATTGTGTAATTTTTTTTCATATAATCACCTTTCTAAATAATTCACGCTTCATGCAGTATATTTTCTATAAGGGATATTGGTTTCTCAAATCTCATTTCGTTGAGTTATATTGTTTTATCCTGAAAATTGTTCTTCCATTATTGGGTTTTCCCACCATAATTCTAATGTATATGGAATTTTATAATCCCCATTTAGAAAACTATTTTTTAATTAAAATATGTATTTATTACTCTTTTAACAATGTGGATTGAAATAAACCCCTCTTTCTAAATATAAAATAATGTGGGAGAGATATAATAACCCCCGAGTCCCACCTATGGTAGGACTAGGGTTGGAGACTAGGAAAAAGGGTGTAGAAATATCACAATATGGGAGGAATTACCATTTATAAGAAAACAAAATTGGGAGATAGGATGAATTATCCATAATCAACTCCATAACATATATATAGAAAAATAAAAACCATCGCATAATGAATTTGTAAATAAAAATGACACTGTTAAAAAGTTTACAAAGTAAATACCAAAAAAATTGCAGTAGCAACACAATAATTATCCAAGTGTACTACATGTAATGCATAACACGGTAAATGTAATCCTCATGGAAACTAGAAAATAGTTTTTTATATACGTAGGGTGGGCATAAAATTATAATCATTAGGAAAACCAAAGTATCATGTGCACATGTGGAAGAAGAATACAAATTTACCCATGTTAGAACAACAGAATTAGACATCTCGTATTAGGTAGACTAACGGTATCCCAAACCTCAATAAGGATCACTATCCAAATAAACCATCCATGTAATAAAATATAATATAATGGACAATGATGATAGGATACACCACACCACTTTTCCCACTGATTAACTATTCTCACTGCCCAATGGAAAACATCATAGTGATCCCACCTATTATGAATATATCATAGCACATCCCACCAACACACACCTTGTCCATCAAAACACATGACATACCACCCACACAAACTTGGGACATCATAACACATCACATCCTATATTAACCTAGGAAATTACATGAAAAATCATATCAACGACACAAAGAACCAAACGTCACAAATCACACAAATCCACATGGTAAAACACATCATAACTCCCCAAAAAACACTAAGTCCATTATCACCTAGAAGAGAGAGCAAGGAATAGTGGGTGGAAATCCATCCATCCTCCCATAAGGATGTCGGGAAATACACCCTCCCACGTAACTATGTGGGCGTCGCCATGTAGTGCTCGACAATTGTGGGGTGCACATAGAAATAACAAGAATATATGGTATATACATAAACAAATATATAAAGACACAAAATTACCACCTAAGAGTTTGGAAGTAGATAACACAACATCTCACAAGGTCCCCCCTATCCACTACCAATGATAAATGCACTACCCCACAGAAAAATGAATGAATTCCCATGTTTATTTTCAGTATATACTTAATGAAAGACCATTTCCTAGATTTTCTGTTCCCAATTAGTTATACAAAAATATGTACAAATTTTTTTTATCCATGATCATTGTTATCACCATCCATACCAACCACACAACTAACACAAATCAAAACACAATCAAAATCACATTGAAATATCCCAATAACTACATACACCACCACATTTCATCACAACCCCACTTCTTAACCTTACCACACCCACTACACCTGTACACATGTCATATCACACACCAAAATAGAACATACATTCAAATGTAGTATGGTGTATCTTTTTTAATTATCCTTTTTAATGAATGTGTTTATCAATGAATCCATTATATTCTGTTGGATTTTATTCATTAAACAATTATACATAATTGGGTAATTATATATTAAATGTATTCCGATGACCAAACAACATAAATTCCATAGTCCACAAGATAAAATAATAAAAAAGGAACACTAACAACCATGATTTTAAGTGGATAATTTCCCCATATAATTCATAACATAAATAAATTACAATGAATCCCTATGATTATACATCACATTCCTCTACTACTTTATATTTAATTTAAACCAATTTTTTTATATTTCATAATTTATATTCATCTTTCTCCAAAATATTAAAAATTTACAAACCAATCCTAGATGATACAAAATACATAAATATTATGGAAATCTCACTCGGAAGAATGATGATCATTGTTGCCTTACTGCACTAAAAACAGGTGTGTGCATACAGTAGAAACCTCAACACAGAAACATAAACCCACTCTAGTAACTAGGTTACATAAATCATATAGGAAGAAGTATTTGAAACATCACATGTGAGGGGTATGAAATATAGAAATAGAATAAGAAATATCATCACTTTTTAAGTATTAGATTTTGAATGTTTTCGATTTGATACAACCACAAATTTCCAATAAAGGTGTATCTAAAAAAACCACAATGTTTGACCAATTAAAAGCTTCTGAACATTTAATAAATTTAAAATATGATCGATTTCCTTTGAATTAGTCCCAAGTCCTTATAAATATAGAAATTAAACCCATTTATCATCAAAAGAGACATTATGAGGATAACATTTGAAACACTGTAAATTTAAAAAATTGTTGAAATGATTCACCACATGGATGGGTCATTGCTAGACGAGTCACCACAATACGAACCACCATCAAAATGAATCACCACTGGATGTTGAAACACCATATGATACACTGATGGTCTAAACACTTTTAGAAAATCCACTCCTATACAAGACACTTCCACACGAGGCCATCCAAGGTGAGGCACCACTTAAAAAGCCACCACCTACCGAGTCATCACCAAATGAGTCACTTCCAAACAAGTAACCACTACATAAGTCACCACCAGTTGAGTAACTGCCAGATGATTCACTACTTGATGAGTCACCTATAGATGATTCACCACCATATGGGTCACTTCCAGATGAGTGAACACTAGATGAGTCACCATTTTGAAACTGGAATTTTGAAAAAATGTTAAACTCGTTCACCATTGGAATAACTCACACGTCCCAAATAATCCTCTGACTACCCCCAGACACCTAAAATTTTATATTTTCATCAATTTAATGGGAAATAATGTCCTGTATGTTACATCATATACCATTCAAACTATTCTCGCCATTTATAATTCAAAACCGACAAGGATAATAAGAGAGTAAGGGTCCAAAAAACAATCCCTAGAGATACCTCTCAATGATCTCGTTACACATGAAACATATCCACTAACAAAACATTCTAACCCGAATTATCATAATATGAAAACAACCACCATTTCCTAGATATAGGAAACAAGGAATTCTATCTTCCATGTCTAGATACAATCCACTATTGGGAAGCACTAACTTGATTGAACATGTTTAATATCATCATAGTAAAATGCATCTTGATTTAGAATCGGAAAATAACTGTTTATCATGTCTGAACATCATCAACCAAAAAAAATCACAAAAAATATCAAGAGGAAATGAAAATATATCATAAAAATCAATTGTCTGAATAGTACACCACATGGAAAAGGAATGAGAAGGAGAACAAAAAAACTCTAGGTACTAGCCTCACTTAAGTGTCTCATGATCCTGTATAATCTCCTTAATAACACCATTCTTATATATCTCCCATATTGGATGAATTGTTTTTACTTTAAACACCTTATCTCAATGGTCTTAGAAATTCATTTTATTCTCCATGAAGGTTTCATTATCCTTAATAACCAACTCTCCCTAGTCAATGACATGGGAGTCATCATGAAGATATTGGATGAGCTAAGAGATATGGAAGATTTCATGGATCCTTTCTAGCTGTGGCGAAAAGGCCAACTGATATGCCACCTCACCAACCCACACCAACAACATGAAAAGCCCAACAAATCAGGGTGAGAGCTAACTCTCCTTCCTGAATCTCGGCTACCCACATTGAGGGGAAACCTTTATGAACACAAGGTCTCCAATGTCGAAATATAGTGTCCTTCTTCCATGATTAACATAAGACCATTTCATGTATTATTCTTCTTTTATCCTCTATCGATCCAACATAACCTTTTTTTATGATCTACACCACGTTTGGATGAAGAATTGCCCCGTTCCCCTCCTCAGTCCAGCACATCAGAGAACGAAACAACTATTCGTACAAACCCTCAATGGGAAAGCCAATATATGTGTGATATATTTTATTATAAAAAACCCAACCATGTGTAGGTTTTGTGCCCATGATCCACCAAAATTTATAAAAAACTCTAGAAACATTTTTTCCAACATCTGGATAGTCCATTCCTTATGCCAATCTATCAGAGGGTTCAAATTCATGTTGAGGTGCAACTGGGTTCCAAATCCATGCTACAATCACCTCAAGAAACTTGAGGTAAAGCGTGGTTCTTGATATAAAAATATAGACCTTTGAACTCCATATAGAATCACTACTTCATTCATGTACCTCTTATCCAAAGCGTCAACTGTTCCAAACTCCTTGTTTGCAAAAAAGTGGTATGATTTCATCAACCGATCCACGATCACCCATATTTATCCACAAACTTCCTGATATATGGGTAAACCTATTATGAAATCCATTAAAATTTATTCTCATTTCCACTTATGAACAACCATGGGTTTCAAAAAACAACAAGGAACCTGATGTTTTACCTTTACCATCTTGAAAAATAATCATCTTGTCAGAAACTCCACCACTTTCTGGTTCATACTGGGCCAACAAAACTATAGTATCAATATTTGGTAAATCTTAGAAATTCCCAGGCGTACCAGAAAAGGTGATATATGGAACTCATGAATAAATACCATGAAACAATTCTACAATAATAGTCAAAATTCTTTGGCAAAACATTCAGTTTTTACTCTCCTCTCACTATCCATCTAGAGTATCAACATATCCAACAAGATCACAAATTACATTAACCTTTAAGTCTCCCCACTAGGGCTCCTCCACCTGATACACTGGAGAATACTCTACCATTATTTGAATAAAAAAAAGTCTACTAAAATCCACACTTTAAAAAAATGTAGGGATGGAAACTCCTACATTTCACTCCAAGCATACATAGACTCATGAACAACATTCTTATGTGACTTTCTGCACAATGCACCGACCATGAAATTCCACTATATTAAAGTATAAGATAAATTAATATCATATTATTAAAGAAAATAAATACATATTTTCTTCAATAGATTTTGATGACACTTGGAAAAGGCAAACATCAAACTCTTGTGATCCATAAAGACCAAAATGTGCTCCCTAATGAGGTAATTTAGCCACAACATTAGTGAAAACACACCTGTCAGTAGATCTATATCATGGGAGGAATATTTATGTTTATGAGGGTGTATCATCCAAGACCCATATGAGACCACATATTTATGTGGAATCAAAATGAACCATAATCCTAGATGTGATGCATCAAAAAAAATCTCAAACAACATACCCCTGTCTGGTAGCCGAAGCACTGGAGAACTGAACAACATCCCCTTAAGGTAATCAAATACTACCTGGAATTGATCATTCCAAAAAATCACAGTCTTTACAAGTACATTCTATCAAAAGGGATAAAAATAGAGAGAAATCAGGTAAAAACCTCTGATAATATCCTATGAGACTAAGAAATATACAATCCACTACTGCATTCGTGGGTGCTACATAAGAAACAATTGCTTCAACTTTTATTTGGTCAATTGTGGCACCCTGCAGAGATACCACATGTTAGGGGAAAATGATATATATTGTACAAAACATATAATTCGAAAACTCTTTGTAGAGGCCCAAATCTGGACATACGTAGACATTACATTACTTTTGCGGAATATCTAATACATAATAAAAATAGACACCAAAGGACCGTAATAGTTTAGTGTCTTTGGAAACTCAGAATATAATCTTCTAATCACGGTGAAAGATCTTCAACATCTCCCATAGAGATCTCCTTTTTTTCTTACCTAAATCATTTCATTATATCTTGGGGAAAATAAAACATATAAATGGTGAGCTAAAATTCCCAGTAAGGGTAAGCATGGATAAAATAAAAAAAAACATATACATTTGAACTTAAAAACATGAACATAATGTTTACACATCAAAATCTTGAGCAATGACATAAAACATGACAGTTCTTAAGGCATAGATCATAATGGAACATCACTCATGATAAAATAGAATGGGAATAAAACATGTAATTGTGGAAACCATTAAGCATATTGTATGATTTCCATAGTAGCCATTTCATTGCTTCCAAGACCATCTTAGTGGACAAAGTCCCTTACTGAACCGAGTTCACTCCTTGTTCTTGTCCTGTATCCCTGAACTGGATTAACTTGCCGTTCCAGCCATGTCCATCTAAAGAGATATAAATATTTACCCAATGCATTGGAGGGAGATATAGGTCCCACCCATCTCATAATGAAATCATTCTTACTTTTGCACAAAATAAACATACATCATTCATAATAACCCAACGAATAAAATGGGTTTCATAAACATCATCCCATCATCACATAACCCATATAAATGAAATGGATATCATTTCATCGTAAGAAAAATCAAACCATGTAAATCATAGAGGCATAATACTTGAAACATACTCATATGAAATAATGTCATCTTAGATAGAAAATGTTTTTGATAAAATACTTGAAATGAATTCTTGAGGAAAATATCCGTTCTCTATAAAAATCATTTTCTTTTCCCAAAATGAAAAACAATTTTAAAAGAAAATGATTTTATTGAAAATAACCAAAAAATCTTGTAGAGTAAGCATCATGAAAATAAGGCATTATAAAACTGTTAAAATCCGCTCATGCCATATAAGTAAAAAAAACATTCTTCTCGTACTTTTGTCGGAAAAGTCAAAAAGTACCTTGTATGGTAAACAAAATAATGATTCCTTACATACCATGTAGTAAAATTAAAAAATGGGTAAAAGGACGTTAAAAATACATGAATTTTTTTTACAAAACATGGGCTTGGATGATAACAATAACCCCAGTAATTACTTACGAATAAACAATCTTGGATAAAAATGAGATTGCAAAAGTTATCCCTTACCTTATGTCCGATATGATTCGTATGTATAAAAAACTCCTATATAATGATTTAAATAATTTCATTGAATTATTAAAGAATCATATTCATTGTTATGATATCATATATGGTTCACTTATGACTTTATATTACCTGTTCTTTTGTAAATTCATGTTAAAGTAGCGTTTTGGGTAAAATATTTTCATTTGTCGTTCATGTTTTAACTTTTAATTATTCATATGATTACTTAGATCATGATTACTTACATCCAGAATATAAAACATGATTTATATATAATATATATTCAGAATATAAATATATATAATAGATCAATTAATGGAAACAAATACACTGTTCATGGAGACGGTAGGACGTGCGTACGCATGAACGCTGTTTTCGTTTCCTTGTTGAATTGAATGGAATTAAGTAGATGACATACATATATATATATATATATATATATATATACATAAATCCCGTAGAATTATTATGTCATATATTTCATGATTACTTATTATATATACTTTATAATCATTCTTGAATTGTTAACATGGAAAATGAATCTCGTCGCGTCGTGGAGAGGGTAATCCCTACGTATGCACGAGCGATGAAATCGTTACCATATTTATTAAATGTAATTGGAGTGGATGATATAATATTGTAGAATAAATATTATGTTATAATAACCATATATATTTTTTCTTTACACCATTATACCCATCCAAGTAAAGTGGTGGTGGAAAAACAGATTACACAACGACGTGGAGACGGTATTCCGTACATACGCACGCACAGTGATTTCATTTTTCATAGGATGGATAAAAGGTAAAATAGGTTTGTTTAATATTTATAATAACATATCAGTATATAATTAATAATTATGTTATCACTTAATAATGAAACAACTAAATAAGAAGAATTTTAAGAAGAAATAAACTTGAATGAATCGGTGGAAGGTATTACCTCTTTCTCGAAGTGCCTCCTTTGAACATCCTCTTAGGGCACTAGAGTTGGTCTTTTGAGAAGACCAGTACCTCTATATGGTTTCTTGGTAAGTGGGGAAGTGAAATTGGCAGAGGTAGGACGATTTTCAAGGCTCAAAATGGTGTGAAGAGAAGAGGGAAGGGGTGCCCTTTTTATAAGGGAGGAGAGAGGCACCTTTGGTAACATAAGAAATAATAATTTATAAAAAATTAAACCTCATATAAAAACCTCCAAAAATTACTCATATATAAATAATATATGATATAGGGTTTTAATATAATCAAACAACAAAATTTAGACAAGTTGGGAATTTATTTTAAACATTATCAACATGATTTATCCTTATATAATTTATTTAATTTTATTTGTGGTAATAATATTCTAAATTTTAAATAATTATAATTAATTACGTATATGCTGTTAATTTTCAATAATTATATACATTATTACATTTTCAGCCATATAAATTTAAATTTATAATTTTTAAATATTCTGTGATTTTTAAACAATTTTATAATATGTAATTTTTATAAAATAACAATAGTGTCAACTTTGACACTATTCATTTATTTGAATTTAAATAAAATATATAAAAAAGATATGTTTGAACTAAAAGCTTTAATAGATTCATAACATTCCATTTTCATCTAGAAAATTAGTGGAGCACATTAAATAGTTCATATAATATTTATTTTAATATTTTTAAAACCATTTATTTGATATTTAAATCAATAAAATAATTTCAACATCACTATTGTGTTACCTTTAATGATAATTATTTAAACCCTAAAACTACTAAATAAATTCAAATGATGTACGTGATTTTATTAGCATTCTGGATACTATTCATTTTTGATGTTTCAGGTAGTTTATCACAAAATTAAAATTATTATACTTATAAGATTTAAGAGAGTGACATGTTGTCACTTTCTTTGGTTTTAATAATTATTATATTATTTCATGGTCAAAAGTCCATGAAATGAATCTAGTCCGACCCTTAGGTGATATGGGTAGAATTTTATTCATACAAAAGTATTTTGGAAAGTGTTAGCGTAATTTTATAATCTTATTTTTACCCTTAACTACCCGATTTACCTTTAACTATAGTAAATAAAAATTACAGTAGTTACTATTCATAATTCCCCAAAAAAGTAGCCTATTAACATAATTTGGACTCACTGATTCCAAATATGGAATCCGGTTTCTCAAATTCAATACATAGAAATTTCATATATTAAATTAAAATTAATCCTGTTGTCAAAAGAAAAGAGGTTTTTGTTTAAAACATTACAAAAGATAGAATTGATTTAACCTATGAATTCAATGTAAAATAAATGGTAATGACATACATTATATTAAATGGTAAAAATATATTCTACTCATAATTTAAAACCAATCAATATTATCATTTATCCATATAAATTATTATGATGAAAAAAGTTGTTTGTAATTAAAATATAGCGTGTTTTTACTATTCATTAAAATATGAAAGTTATCTGAATAATATGAAAAATTTATCCAAAGTATATTTTTATATCCGGATTTCAAAGAAGAATTTTATTTTGTCATATTGAACTTATAATCATATAAAAAACTAGATTTAATGTTGGTGCGCCATAAAAAGGCGGTAATATTACATTTTTTGAAAAATACATATTTTACCTGAAACATTTATCCTGTTCTTATACCATGTTTTAGAAAATGTGTAAGATGAATAATAATGTCATAAAATTCAAAATTTAGTTTATACTGTTCATAATGGCTAGTCCATAATAATATTATAACTATATATCGTTGGTCAGTGAAACTCGGTATTGCGTACAACACACGCTATCGAGGAAGGTTGTGATTGCGTGTAATGCAAGCCAAGTCAGGGTTGTGTGTAGTGAAAGACTCCTTTGTTGTTGTGTATAACAAAATACAACCATATTTCATTTATACATTGAATATATATATATATATATATATATATATATATACTCAATGTTTCATAGAATAACTACTATCAAACAAACTTGAAATTGTGTGTAACACGATCCAAGATTAGTGTTGCATATACTGCAAGCTAATACGGTGTTGCGTATAGTGAAAGATAATTTTGGTGTAGCGTATAACGCATGACATCAATGAAATTAAAAAAAATCTCATAAAATCTCGAGTTGTTACATTCTACCCCGCTTAAAATGAATTTCACCATCGAAATTCGTCGGGGTTATAATTGGTTTACTACTTGAAATTTTCTTTCATCGAAACCCACATCGTAAAAATGAATACCAAAAATTATCTTTAAAAACTAAAGTATGAAATGTAACGGTTACCCAAATTAGCTAATCACTGGGTTTCCACATAGGATAACATAGGTGAAAATATGGATATGGAAGAGAAATCTAAACATTAAGTTCTGATGGAGAGTGGTAGAGCACATGGCTATGATAAATCCAACAGTTGAAAAGCCATAAATTTGTGATAATCTAAGGTACCATCTGATTCATCAGATATGAGAGCACTATGAAAACATTTTTGGTTTTCAAGATCATATCCCTAAGGTTGAAGAATTTTTTAATTAAAAGAAATACTTACTTGATTTTTGTACAATCTCACTGTTGTTCGTGCCTTGAACAATTTCCACTTCATTTTTTAAAGAAATGAAGTTGAATTTGTCTTCCGTGAAGTATTAACGGATCATGTGATAAAATGATAGGTCATTCCATATGTCTCAAACAAAAGGTTAGAAAAAGTTATCAAATATACATAAGTCCATCTATGGTGAGGTTAATCGTATATGATTCCATAAATGGACTTATACATAATCTATCATACCGCTTAATAAAATAAAACTAGATTATACTAACCGGGGTCTTCTTGTAGGCTAGTGGTAGGAAATAAAGACCTGTCTCACTTTGGTTGTGTGTTCGATTCCTACAACCTTGTCCGATGCGACAGGTTGTCGCATGTCCTATAGGTTATCCCTTTTTCTAAAACTACATTATAATAACATTCCTGCAATAATATCGAAAAATGTTCTACCCTTAAACAATACTATATTATGTCTGACATAATTCATTCCAATCTTTAGGCTTATTCAAAATACTTATATCCAAGCTCATAGCGTAAAGAAAAAAATTACAAGAAATGTCATCTACCAAGAATGTGAACTGCATCATTTATCCCCCATATATCATACGATATATCTTGTTGGTCACATTCCAAACATGTGAATACCTTAATCATGTATTCTCTTGAACCATGTTGAAAACATGAATGTTGTCACTAGGTAAATCTTTCCATATACTAAAATCCAAAAAAATCTATATAATCAAACCATGATATCACTTAGTTCTAATATCAATCATGAGCTCATGAATACTATCAAACATATTATTTTCTCCTTATACATTCATTATGCGCATATCATCTGCTTTCCAAAATATTTGAATCACTTTTCATGGTTACCGGTACCATAAAATAATTGAAAACAACAATAGACTAATACAAAAATATTCCAATATACCATAAAAGTACCTCAACAACATTATTCTTGAATAACAATACATAAACACTTCAATCCATCCTCTTCAATTATTGTCATGGAGTAAGTCCTTACTTGATTTAGAAGTAAACTCTAAGGTCATGGCATTGAGTTGGGTAATGCCCTTGTTCTCCACAAATAAGACATTGAACTTCATAATAGTCTATCACTCTATAACCCTTTTCTCCACACATATAACATCTTCCCCTCCATTTTAGGTATTCTTCGAGGTTCTTCTTCCCTTCTTTAGAAATATCAATCTTCCTTTCTCTATGCTCCTCACCATGCAAACATGCATAAAATTCCATCTTCCTCTTATTTGATGAGTTAGGAATACCACCAAAGTTCACCTTGTTAATCATATATAGTGATGACTGATTCGATATAATCACAATATCATTCTCACCAGGCATTACACAATTTTGTTGATCAAATTAACTAATTTGTCCATTGGAATCAACATTAACTGAATTCCTTCTGGTTCCCTCCATTGACAAAAACCAGAAACCATAGTGTAAGAAATAGTTAAACTAATGAGGAACCACATAATCATTAAAATTCACTTATGGGATGTCTAACTTATCACACATTCCTTAATCCATGACACATTAGGTTCACCCTAGGTTATTCATGATCATCAACATAACTCTAGGACTGTAACCTTTAGTTATAATAAACCTTAGGGACATCCCTAGACATACCTAAGAAATATCTCCAGGGATTTCACTAAATTTTTCGCATCCTAGTTTCCTAAGGTTAACTAGACCTTTCCACTGATACCAACTGTAGAGGCCCAAATCTTGATGTACATAGACATTACACTACTCTTTTAGAATATATAATACATAACAAAAACCGGCACCAAAGTATCATTATAGTTTAGTGTCTTTGGAAACTCGAAATATAATATTCTAATCTTGGTGAAAGATATTCAACATCTCCCATAGAGATCATCTTTTTTTTCTTACCTAAAATTTTTCTTTATATCCTGGGAAAAGAAAACATATAAAGGGTGAGATCAGATTCCCAATAAGGTTAAGCATGGATAAAATAAATCAAACCATATACATTTGAACTTAAAAACATGAACTTAATGTTTAAACATCAAAATCTTGAGCAATGACATAAAACATGGCAGTTTGTAAGGCATATATCATAATGGTACATCAGTCATGATAAAATAGCATGGGAATAAAACATGTAATTATGGAAAACCATTAAGCACATTTTATTATTTCCATTGTAGCCAATACATTGCTGCCAAGACCATCTTAGTTGGAAAAGTCCCTTACTGAACCAAGTTCACTTCTCGTTCCAGTCCTGTATCACTGAATCCGATTAACTTTGTATTCCAGCCATGTCTATCTCATGAGATATAAATCTTTACCCAATTCATTGGAGGGAGATATATGTCCCACACATATCTTAATGAAATCATTTTTACTTGTGCCACAAAATAAACATACATCATTCATAATAACCCAACGAATAAAATGGGTTTCATAAACATCATCCCATCATCACATAACCCATATAAGAGAAATTAATATCATCTCATCATAAGAAAAATCAAACCATGTAAATCATAGAGGCATTATATTTGAAACATACACATACGAAATAATGTCATCTTAGATGGAAAATGGTTTTGATAAAAATACTTGAAATGAATTCTTGAGGAAAATATCCTTTCTCCTTAAAAATCATTTTCTATTCAAAAAATGCCACAAAATTTTAAAAGGAAAGTATTTTATTGAAAATAACCATGAAATATTATAGAGTAATCTTAATGAAAATAAGGCGTTATAAAACCGTAAAAATCTGTTCATGCCATATAAGTTAAAAAAACATTCTTCTCGTACTTTTTCTGGAAAAGTCAAAAAGTACCTCGTATGGTAAACAAAAGAAATATTCCTTAAATACCATGTAGTAAAAGTAAAAAATGGGTAAAAATGATTTTAAACATACATGAAAACATTTTTAGAAATCATGGGCTTGGATGATAACAATAACCCCAGTAATTACTTATGAATAAACAATCTTGGATAAAAACGAGATTAGAAAAGTTATTCCTTACCTTATGTCTGATTTGCTTCGTATGTCTCCGAAAATCCTTTATAATGATTTAAATAATGTTATTGAATTATTAAAGAATCATATTCATTTTTATGATATCATATATGGTTCAATTATGACTTTATATTACCCGTTCTTTTGTAAATTCATGTTAAAGTAGCGTTTTGGGTAAAATCGTTTCATTTGTCGTTCGTGTTTTAACTTGTAATTATTCATATGATTACATAGATAATGATTAATTACATCCAGAATGTAAGACATGATTTATATATAATATATATTCATAATATACATATATATAATAGATCGATAAATGGAAAGAAGTACACTGTTCATAGAGACGGTAGGCTGTACGTACGCATGAACGCTGTTTTTGTTTCCTTATTGAATTAAATGGAAGTAGATGAAATAAATATATATATACATAAATCTAGTAGCATTATTATTTCATATATTTCATGATTACTTATTATATATACATTATAATCATTCTTGAATTGTTAACATGGAAAATGAATCTCATCGCGTCATGGAGACGGTAATCCGTACGTACGCACGAGCGATGATATCGTTCCCATATTTATTGAATGGAATTGGAGTGGATGAAATAATATATTAGAATAAATATGATGTTATAATAACCTTATATATTTATTCTTTACATCATTATACCCATCCAAGTAAGGTGGTGGTGGAAAAACATATTACACCACGACGTAGAGACGGTATTCCGTACGTACGCACGCGCGGTGATTTCGTTTTCCGTAGGATGGATAGAAGGTGAAATAGGGTTGTTTAATATTTATAGTAACATATTAGTATATAATTAATACATATGTTATTACTTTATAATGAATCAACTAAATAACAAGAAGTTTCGGAAGAAAGAAACTTGAAAGAATCGGTAAAAGGTATTACCTCTTTCTCGAAGTGCCTCCTTTGAACTTCTTCTTAGGGCACTAGAGTTGGTCATTTGAGAAGACCAGTACCTCTATAAGGTTTCTAGGGAATTGGGGAAGTGAAATGGTCAGAGGTTTTCCGAGATTCAAGGCTCAAAATGGTGTGAAGAGAAGAGGGAAGGGGTGCCCTTTTTTTAAGGGAGAGAGGGGCACCTTTGGTAACATAAGAAATATTAATTTATAATAAATTCAACCTCGCTTAAAAACCTCCTAAAATGACTTAAATATGAATATAAGATGCGATAGGGTAGTAATATAATCAACCAAAAAAATTTAGACAAGTTGGTAATTTATTTTAAACATCATCAACATGATTTATCCTTATATAATCTAATTAATTTTATTTGTGGTAATAATATTCTAAATTTTAAATCATTATAATTAATTACTTATATGTTGTGAATTTTCCATAAATGTATACTTTATTATATTTTAATCCATATAAATTTTAATTTATAATTTTTAAATATTTTTGTGATTTTTAAACAATTTTATAATATGTAATTTTTATAAAATAACAATAGTGTCAATTTTGACACTATTCATTTATTTGAATTTAAATAAAATATATTAATAATATATGTTCGAAATAAATGATTTAATAGATTTATAACATGTCATTTTTATCTATAAAATTAGTGGATCTCATTAAATAGTCCATATAATATTTATTTTAATATTTTTAAAACCATTTATTTGATATCTCATTCATTAAAATAATTTCAACATCACTATTTTGTCACAATTAATGATAATTATTTAATCCTTAAAAATTATAAATAAATTAACATGAGGTATATAATTTTATTATCTTTCTGGAGACTATTAATTTTCTAAGTTTCATGAAGTTTATCACTAAATTAAAATTATTATACTTATAAGATTTAAGAGAGTGACATGTTGTCACTTTCTTTCGTTTTAATAATAATTATATTATTTCATGGTAAAAAGTCCATGAAATTAATCTAGTCCGACTTTTAGGTGATATGGGTCTACTTTGATTCATCCAATAGTACTTTGGAAAGTTTTAGGGTAATTTTATAATCTTATTTTTACCCTTAATTACCTGATTTACCTTTAATTGTAATAAATAAAAATTACCGTAGTTACTATTCATAATTCCCAAAAATAAAAAGTAGCCCATTAAAATAATTTGGACCCACTGATTCTAAATATGGAATCCATTTATTCAAATTCAATACTCAGAAATTGCATAAATTAAATTAAAATTAATCACATTTTCCAAAGAAAATGAGTTTTTGTTTAAAACAATGCAAAATATTGGATTGATTTAACCTACGAATTCAATGTAAAATCAATGCTAATGACATACATTATATTAAATAGTAAAAATACATTCTATTTATACTTTAAAACAAATCAATATTATAATTTAACCATATAAATTATTATGATGAAAAAAGTTGTTTTTAATTAAAATATAGCATGTTTTTACTATTTATTAAAATATGAAAGTTATCAGAATAATATGAAAAAATTATCCAAAATAAAATTTTATATCCTAATTCCAAAGAATAATTTTATTTTTTCAAATTGAACTTATAATCATTTCAAAAACAATATTTAATGTGGGTGCCCCATCAAAAGGCGACAATGCTACATTTTTTGAAAAATACTTATTTTACCTGAAAAATTTATCTTGTTCACATACCATGTTCTAGAAAATGTGTAAGATGAATAATAATGTTATAGAATTAAAAAAGTAGTTAATACTATTCATAACGGCTAGAACATAATATTATTATAACTATATATCATTGTTTAGTGAAACTCAGCATTGCGTACAACACACGCTATCGAGGAAGGTTGTGATTGCGTGTAATGCAAGCCAAGTCAGGGTTGCGTGTAGTGCATTACTCCTTTATTGTTGCATATAAAAAAATCCAACCATATTTCATTTATACATTGAATATATATATATATATATATATATACTCAATGTTGCGTAGAATAACTACTATCAAACTAACATGAAATTGTGTGTAACACGATCCAAGATTAGTGTTGCATATACTACAAGCTAATACGATTTTGCGTATAGTGCAAGATAATTTTTGTGTAGAATATAAAACAAGATATCAATGAAATTAAAAAGAAAAATTCTCATTAAATCTTGGGTTGTTACACTCTCCATTTATCTTCTGGTTCTATAGAACATGAAAAATAGTTCTTTGATGTTCTGAGTGCTCCTCCTCCAACCTTAAGTGGGTCATGATATCATCGATGTATATGATGATGAACCATCCCAAGAATTCATGAATCACATAGTTCATGTGCCCCATTAAAATGGATAGTGCATTTATAACACTAAATTATAAGACTAAAAACATAGAGTTCTCATATCTACATCTAAAGGTAGTATTTGGGATATCACCCCCTTAACCATTAACTAGTGATATCCAGATAGCAGGTCTATTTTATAAAACAAACTCACCCATCTCAGCTAGTCAAAATGATCATCAATCATTGGAAGTGGGTAGAAAATCTTTATTTTATATTGATTCAACCTCTGATAGTATATAAAAAACCTCATACTACCAATTTCCTTCTTGGAGAACAACACTTGAGCACCCTCTAACAGTATAGTAGGCTAGATGAAACCATTCTACTTCAGATCATCAATTAGACTCCTCAAATCCCACAACTCTTAGTGTTCCCTGTGATAATGTTCCTTTGAAACCGAATATGAACTGGGTTGTATGTATAACAAAAAAAATCAATGACGCATCATGGGGGTAATGTTACCACCTTGTTGGGGAAAACATCCAGGATGTCCTTGACAACCATGGGAACCTCTACCAACCCAGCATCCACTGATTATACCGATAAATCATCTAATAAACAAATAAGTGGATCCACACATTTTTTAGGCAACTAATATCTCCTCTCACCAACAAACCCCATTCCTATCCATCAACATCTAAAAACATGACTCTCTATAGGATTCAGTCTATCACAACATGTATTGAATAAAACCAGTTCATTACAAGGTTGTAAATATATGGTTGTATCAGTAGAAAAAGAAGATTCTTATGGGACTGATGTGTCTCCATCATCAATCTACACCCATGAAACACATTAAAAAAACTATCATGGCCTCCGAATGGAGTAGTCCACTCTATAGGGTACGTGAAACCTCTCTATGTCCAGTACCATAGCATGGGCTAGAGAGGGATTGAAGAAGGAATCAAAAACTGTAGAATCAAAAGAATAACAAACAAGCATATGTGAAAATATGATATTACTAATATTGATCTCTAACCCATCTGGTGGGGATACATCTACTGAATGTGACAGACCAAGCAAGTCTCCCTATATCTCCACTGACGATTACCTCTACGACCATGCTCGGGTCAAGGTCCCTGAGCTCAAGGAACATCATCAGGTTAGCCTCTACATGCCATATCTTGTAGTGACCCGATTTCTTCTTTGTAAGACTTTGTATTTTATTTCTATATAATTATAGAGCTAGTAAATAATAGGTATTGTAATTCCGAGGCCCTGTGTGTCTGAGAAAATTATTGAAGAATATTAAGTGTTTTTGTACAATAAAAATGAAGGAAACAAGATATTTCTTAAATAATAGTTGGATCAGAAATTTGAGGCCACTATTGTGTTTGGAATTTAGATTTTATTGTACGTAGGGTATAACATTTTTGGCCTGGGGATTTTGTGATAAAATTCAACTATGGGGAAAATTGGAAATTAAGTAATTAAATTTAATTATTTTATATCGATCATTGATCACAATAACTTTTAAATGGGGACTCCGATTAGAAATATGAGATTTTTGTTTTGTTTGGAATGGGGTGTTCTCCCAATGAGAGGCATAAAATGAAAGGTAGGGACAAATTAGAATTATATACTGAGCAGGATCTCTATAAATAGAGGTTTAAGGCAACAAATTATGGTTAGCTCCTAATTCCTCTACATCTACAAAAGTCTCCCTCTCTCTTCTCCCTTCAACTATTCTTCATCAGATCAAGGAATAATCAACACTGAATCCTTATAAAATCATGGTGGGGGATAGATAATCAAATAAATAGTAACAATTGATAGATCTAGGTAGTATTTTCCTCATTTTTATCTTCCAATTCTGTTTTTATTATGATTACTCATTTTGTTTCCTTGTTCATCATCTTTATATTGTCAAAT
The DNA here is from genome assembly GCA_963277665.1 of Viscum album. NCBI lineage: Eukaryota > Viridiplantae > Streptophyta > Magnoliopsida > Santalales > Viscaceae > Viscum > Viscum album. Next base: position 1,677,207,885 of record OY728160.1, read on the forward strand.
CATAAATGACTGCCTAAACACGACCATCAATTTATATCTGGAACCCCATTCATTGTCTATTATTCATGGATACCTATTATCAATTTTTAGACACATCAACTGGCCATTGAATCGTCGTTTCGTGGTAGGAACTGTGAAGGTATCGTCGAAGGATCACATATATGTTCTCAGATCTAGAATTGGGCAGTTGGTCGATTCGTGGTGGTCGTAGAATGTACCAGCAGAGCAAGGCTGGCAGATAACGATGACACACTATGGATTTAGAGTGCGGAATGATAGGGTGGCCAAGTTCCATGGTGGTGCACTAGGCTATGGAGCCGAGGATGGTATGGGACCACTGGCTGGCATTCATCGGAGGTTTGAGGCGGTGACAGAGGGATGAGGAACCACACGATGCGGGTCTACTGCATTGATGTGGGGGATAGGAAAGGAGGACAGGACTTGCAACCGATCAGTGTCAGGAGGTGAGTCGGGCCACGTGACTAGGTCACGAGACGACCCAAGAAAGGCGGACTGGCCGGACTGGGCTGATCCAACCATTTTAGGGCCCAATAAATTTAAATACCCATATCTTTTGATGCAGACATTCGATTCCCATGCTGTCTATAGAAATGTAATCCATGGGTTGAGATAGACCATTTGAGGTGGTTTTAAGAATTTTAAATTTCAATCCCAAGGACAGGTGGTGAAAAAAACTCACTTTATTAATCATAATTTTAATTATTATTATTCACAGTTCCTTCTTTCGGGCATAGCGCCAGCATCCTAAGCCTGATAGAGCCTCCATTAAAGGCATTGTGATCATGATTCTTAGGGGGAATCTTCAATATGTCTTTTGGTTTTTTAAACCAATTTAGTGGTGTGGTTCCCACAAGGATTGATTCACAAGATTTAGGATGAAAAGAATATTTTTCACTGAGTTTCCATTTTAGACGAATGAGTAGTCCAACTAATATATTTTTCCATGTGGATCACAATGGTACAATAATTATAATTTGTTTTAGGATCGAGACATGGGCCCAATGGTGTTTCATTCAAGAATAATGTGTAAACATGTGAATTTTCTATCATATGTCCATTTTGGGTGAATAAATAATCAATCTTACATATTTGTTTCACAAAGATCGCAATAGTGTGATCCGTTTCTGCGTGCAGATCCATCATCATGATCTCATTAAATATGGAATATTAGTGAATGATTAATTAGATACGTTTGAGGATAACCCATGGCTTGGGTTAGCTTTGACACTTATGAGAGTGGAGAATATGTTTGGAGATATGTGGTCAAATGTTCTAGGCTATTGAGGAGGCGTGTTAGTGAAGTTACATTTGCAACCCTCTGAATCAACAATGAAAATTGTGTGGCCATTGTCCCTTTTCCATGACATGCCATTTACATTGGTAGTAATAATGGGTAACACGTTTATAGTTTAGTACCAAATAATGGTTAGGTACATGACCACACGATGAGGCAAGATCACATGTCTTGAGGGCCCCACAAGCGTCGTGTATTACTTTATGAATATTATTTCTCTCGCTTATTATTATTCTGGACATAAATTATGGAATATGTGTAGCCTATCCTTATTTTTTTTTCATGTATAATACGATAGTCCCACTGTAGTGGCTTACAGGTTATGATGTGAGATATACAAAGTGTGAAGCATTTCTCGGGTGGCACCTAATGAATGCTACACTATTTCTTTTTTGAGAGGTAAAATATAGCAAGGATTTCTTCTGGGTAGCCTATGTGACTTCTATCAGAGTGGAATACCCTTGAGTAATCTGAGTGTGTGTTGACTTTATGTATTCTATCATAGTAGACTCCCCCTGATGCATTAGGGAGTGGGTGGCCTCTGCGACTTCTATCTGAGTGGAATCCCCCAGATGCATCGGGGCATGGGTGGACTCTACGAATTGTATCAGAGTGGATTCCCCCCGATGAATAAGGGAGAGGTTAGCCTTTTCAACTTCTATTAGAGTAGGATCCCCCTAAAGCATCAGGTTGTTGGTAGCCTCAATGACTTCTATTAGAGTGGAATCCCCTAACACATCATTGTTTGGATAGCCTCCATGACTACTAGGAGAGTCTAACACCCCTACCATAATACTAGGGCATGGGTATCCTCTACATTGGTTTTACACCTCAGTCGTGTGACACTGTAATGAGATGTGGTTGGAATACCTTGGGAAACTCAACAAAGAGGGATGATATTCCCTCCAAGATGCATCCTTGTGGCGTGACCTAAAATCGTGTGGGTCACACAGTGTTGTCCAAATCAAATAGTATCCTATTGTGGTGATTGAGTCCCTCTGACTTGTAGTTCCAAGTATACATGTGGGATTCTAGGTATCGATGGTAGTTATTCTCGGATTGTTGGATACACTTTCTTAGGATGATTTCATGAGATGGAGATCACCTTACACTCTTGTTTTTGTTTCTTTTAATGAGAACACACACACACAAATATATATATATATATCATATTTCTAGTACCCACTTATTGGGGTTTAGTTACTCTCCATCTAAGAGAGGTGATGGCGCGTGGGGTATGCCATGAGATTTTTGTGTCTATATTCTTATTGTTGGATGAGTTTACTCTCTTACTATAGGTTGTGATGACTTGATGAGAAGTTCATCTTCTCACATTTTCTCGCTGCTTTTGTTTTGGATGAATTTACATTACTATCTATTTAGGGTGAGATTTAATCTCTTTTTGTTAGTTGTTCTATTTTTTTCTCCCCTTTTCTGTGTACTGACTTTTTTTTCTATTTCGTCATGCCTTCGAGGCATCCTACTGAGAATTTTCATACTCCGCCCATCTTGGGATTTTCTTGAACATGGTGTTACCTTGAAGAGAATGTAAAGGAAGAATGTGACTTCATATGAGCTTAGGGATATGAGGTCGTGGACCATGTGTGGTGGTCTTAGCATAGTATTTAAGAGATGGACACTCCTAGTGGTTTTACTTTTTCAAATATTTTTGCGTTTTGGAACTTCTTTAGTTCAATGTGTATTTTTCCCCAGCACCTTTCAGTTTACATTACCACACATGTACTTGTACTATTTATATGTCGATGTTTATATGATTGGATTACATTTTATAGTATTTTTCATTCTTTTTTCCCTTCCCTATGAACTTTTACATTGAGTGGGATAAGTGTGTGTTCATGTTCTTAGGAAATTTCCACCCCGAGTTTGCCATGTCTCTGGTGAAACTCACCTTCCCCTAGCCTATGGAGGCATTCTTGAGGTAGTTTCAGCATATTCTTGAAAGGGACATGGTAATGAAAATTTGTATCATATGTGTCTAAACCCTTGGGATTTTGTTCAAATGTTTCTATAAAGAGGTCTTGGTTGGGTTTAGGGAACAATGTCGAATTGTCTCGAGAGTGCATCTCAGTCCAAAGAGTCCATGGATGGTACATGTGGCCAACATATCCATTCAAAAGGACCTTGATTACCTAATTGTTGACTTGGAACCCTAAGAAACTTGTTTCAGGGAACAACTGATCATGCATCATATAAGAGAGAGTCTTTGACTATCCTTCTTGAGTCATCCCCAAATCGTTGTTGATATATATATATATACTCATATGAATATTGTACTCCTTGATAACATTTAGGATGTATATATGATGAAAAATAGCTATGATACTATCTTGAGTTCCAAATGATAACCTTGTGATCAATGTGGCCTCTGTTTAAGACCCATCGTGAAATTCCTTTCCTCCAGGTGGGAAGATAGCTGCACCCCACCTTTTACGAAGTAGAAAACCCTAGTAGAGTGGGATAAGAATATGCATAGGCAGAGTGCACTTCTTAAGTTCCAACACTATAGACTAATGAGGTTCTTCGATGATCTATACCCTCAAAAAACAAAGGTTTGGATGGAGTCTGTGGTCTACCACATCAGGCTTTTATGGACACCAGGAGAACAGATGGTGGATTTGGAAGTCGGCCTTTTCCATAGAGTAGCTGCGAATTTGTAGAGCATGGTCACTCAGATACATGAATAGGTATCACTCTCTTGGGAATATTTCTAGTAGCTATTTCATGAGGAGAAATACCCCTCAAACATGCTCTTCGTTCGACTTCAGGATATTGTCTAGTTTCATCGGGGAGGGATGATGATGAAAAAGTATGCGACTAGGTCCACAGACCTTGCACACAATTCTCTAGACCAGATCTATAATGGAAACTTCTGGGCATGGATGTTTTTATACGGACTCTGTAGAGATATATATACTATCATAGTGCTTTTTTGTATCCCCACCTTTGTTGGGGTTCTAGAGCAGGCACTGGAGGAAGAGATCTTCATGTCACACCATACAACTGGTTGTGGCAATAAGCACAATAGAGAAAGGATGCTAACTATAGTAAGCAGATTCCAGTCGATAAGATCTAGATATAGTATGCCTCCATATAATTAGTTATAGGAACAAAATAAAATGGATCTTAGGAAACATATAGAATAGGGACAACTTGAGGAGGTTCGTTGTTATTCTTGTGATGGGCGAATCCACTCAACATGAGACTGCCTAACCAGATGTGATTAGGACACAAGAATGGTAGTAGGTGGACCACCATGATAGATACAATGTTGTGATCATGGTGGTCACTAGGGAGGTAGTTCTTTTAGTGGAGAAAGAGAAGATGAAGTGGTGGAAGGACGTTATAAGGTCCTTCCACCCCCACTAGGTGAGCCACATTAGGCTTATGAATCTAACAGTTGGGGCCATAGACAACTGTATGCTTTGGATGTCTATGATTTTTCAGAGCATGAGACGATAAGAGGTACCCCTTATACTTTTTCTAATTGTCATAGTCGAACATATTAGACATCTTGTTATGTAATCTTTTCTCCCTAATCATTTATTCAGGTTTTATCAGGGTTATGTGGGGCATTAGAGTAACCCATTGTTAGCGCTGTTCAATGTAAATTTAAATGCATGATGAAAAGGGTCTCTTCCCCTTTAGAGATTTGTTTATGTGACATGAACAAAATGTGAGGAAGAGTTAGTGACACCGAAAGAAAATAAAATGAAGGTGTCGTGGAAGAGTCCCACTAAATCATGTGATCATGGTTAGGTTGTGTGATAGAGTGTCAAATTAGGTTATGTCATTGCTAGTGGAATTTTACTATTTGAGGTCCTTTTTTTGGGATACAACATGAGGGTATTGCAGAGTTACTATATTGGTGATTACTCTCCTTCCAAGAGGGGAAAATACATGTGGGGTATGAAACATGATTTACGTGTCTTTCCTCTTATGGTTGGATGAGTTCAATCACCCACCCTATTCATTGGTACCTCATATGATCAATGAAAAATATTGATACAATAGTCATCATGTATGGGATGAGGTAATGGAGACCGCATGACCAGAACAATGTGATTCACTATATGGTGATGATAGATTTAGTCTTCACATTATGAATATGGAGACGATGTATTTTGGTAGAGCCATTTTTTGTTTTTTCAGACCCCCAGAGTCTTAGGTGTGTCTTCCCCCATTTTTCATGAACATTAGGTGAAAACGATGTATAAACTTCTTAAAAGACTACATCATGGAGATAGTATATACTTTGAAAAAAGGGAGGCATTGTACTATATTCCCTTACCCAGAATTCCTAGTCTCACCTAGTGCGGGAAGCTTTAGAGCAATTAGCTTCCCCATAGCTTACCCTAGTGGAGCTGGAGGGTATACCGTTTCTTCAGTTTCAGGTGTTGAATCCTTAAATTATTGAGCATGAAATAGTTTCTTGGTTTTGAGATGTTGAGAGTGAAGTATATCCTGACCATTTATCATTGGGTGCTTCAGTTGATGGATATTATGAAATAGGGAATCAAGAGACACTTTTTAGGGGAAAAAATAAATTCAAGTCACAATTTTAGATGTTGAGGTACATATGGGGATGTAAAATATCCCAAACTTTTCATAAGCCTTTAGGGACCATGAAAAGATATGGTGAGGTTTTTTACCACCATGCCCTACCAATATAGCTGGAGTGGGCACACGAATCATCCCATATTCCACAGTTGAGGAGATACATATGTGTTCCAATTCATGTCAATGATAGAATCAGAACATATAATATTGGAACATACCTCTGGTTCACATACAATGAAATTGCAGAAACATGCGGGTTTTTCCTAGGTGTTAGAGATCCAGGTGTGAGCTGAGTTTTCCAAGTCATTTTCCACAGTTTTTATTTTTAGGGATGAAAATATTGAAGGGGGAAATTCTAAGGCCCGGTGTCTTGGGAATAAATTATAATAAAATATTATGTTTTTGGTATAATTCATGTGAGAGAAATGGTATATATCTTAAAAAGTAGATCATATCGGAAGTTTAAGGCCACATTTGAGTCTATAACATAGAGTTTTCCCTAGGTGGGGTATTGATTTTTTCGGTGCGGGGATTCTGTGAGAAAATTCACACAGGGGGAATATCATAAATAAAAAAATTAAATTTAATTATTTTATATAGAATTTTTATCCCAATAACATTAAAAAATGGATTTATATTGAAAATTTGAGATGGCCGTTAAGTTCTTATTGGGGAGTTTTTCCTAAGAACGACATAAAATGAGGGGGCGTGACAGATTCAGATTCTGTGCTGAGTGGGATCCCTATAAATAGAGGTTTAAGGCAACGGATTACTGTTAACTCCTAATTCCAATATCTCTAAAATCCTCGCTTCGTATCTCCCCATTCAACTTCTCTTTATTATATTGGCGAACAATCTACACCAAAACGTCAAAAAATCAAGGAGGAAGTGTTATGATCGCATTGGTGGTAATAAAAATATGGATCTAAGTAGGATTTATCTAATTTTTATGTTCAGATTTAGTTTCTATTTTGATTATCCATTTTTTTTGTTCATTGACTTTATATTTTCATTTCTTCTGTGTTTTCATGAACACAATCATCAATTTTTGTTTTGAACCCCATTCTTCACCCATTCTTCATGGATACCCGCTATAAATTTTCAGATGCATCAACCGACTATTGAATTTACCATCGGAGGTAGGCGTTATGAAGGTATCTTCGAAGATCACATAGATATGTTCTCCAATATGGAATCAAATTAGTGGTTGAGTGAAAGTGGTCCTTGGAATATTGCACAAGGTAAAGGCTGGCTGATGATGGTTATGCGCAACTTCCACAAAGGGTAGCATGGGAGGGCAGCCTGGTGCCGCAGTGGTGCACTGGGCTAAGGATTTGGGGATGGCGGGAGTCTGGTGGCATAATTTTTTACACTTTTCGAGTAAATTTTAAATTTTCACTCTGTAAATGTTTTGGATGAATGAATAATCCATATCAGTTATTTTTCCATGAGTATCACAATGGAACAATCCGTATAATATGTTTCATGATTGAGGGGTGGTCCCCACATGATTCCTTTCAAGTTTAATGCTGTATCTTTTGACTTTTCTATCAAATTTCTCTTTGGAGTGAATGAGTAGTCAATCTTGTATGTTTTTTTCTTGTGGATCACAATGGTGTGATCTTTTTGGGTGTTCTGAGCCTTTTTTGTTATCTCATCAAATTTTTATTATCAGTGGATGATCAATTCGATGTGTTTGAAGGGAACCCAACACTTGGATTAGCATTGACACTTATTGGATTGGGGAAGATACATGAAGAGATGCGATCAACTATTCTGGGCCATTGAGGAGGCATGTTAGTGAAGTTACCCTTTTAACCCTTTATATCTATGATGTTCATCGTGCGCTAATTATTCCTTTGACTAGACGTGTCATATACTCTTGGAGTACTTCAACACACTAAGGGTAACTTGTTTGATGTTTAGTACCCAATAAGGGTAAGGTAAAAAACCATAAAATGTGGTGGGTTCACACGTCATGTGGGCCCCACACATATTGTGTAATAAATTTTGAATCATTCCTCTCTTGCATCTCATTCATTTGGGCTCATATTTTTCCATGCGTGTTGTCTACCCTGGGTGTTTTTTCACATAGAAAGTGATGGTTCCCCCTATAGTTGCATAAGAGTCATTATCTGTTATGTATCAGCTATGATGCATATATTGGGAGAAACTTGATGAATTTAGTGATGTTTCTTTTTTAAGAGGCACCATCCAGAAGATATCAATATTGGATAGCCTATGTGAATTCTATTAGAGTGGAATCCCCCTAGAAGAACATGGAATGGTTAGTCTTTACGACTTCTATCTAAGTGGAATCCCCCCTAATGTATCATATCATGGGTAGCCTCTACCACTTATGGGAGAGTGGAATCCCCTAGACGGATCATGTTGTGGGTAGCCTCTGTGACATCTATCAGAGTGGAATTCCCCTGACAGACTAGGGAATGTGTATCCTCTTCAACTTTTATTAGAGTTGAATCCCCCTGACGCATTTGGTTATGGGTATCCTCTGCGGATTTTATCAGAGTTGAATCCCCCAAACACATATGGGCATGGTTAGCCTATGTGACTACTATGAGAGTGGAATTACACTAACGTACTATGGATTGTGAATCCTCTACATTTCTTGTTCACCTCGACTTTGCAACACATCGATGAGATGTAGTTTATATACCATTGGACTCTCAATAAAGAGGGATGATTTTCCCACCAAGATGCATCCTTATTATGAAACCTAAAACCCCGAGGTAATGACAGTTCCATACAATGTAAATAGTATGATGGTGTAGTGATTTAGTCCCTTTGAATATTAGTTCATAGTAGACATGTGATATTCTAGGAATCGAGGGTGGTTACTTCTGGGACTGTTGGCAACTATTTCTTGGAATGAGCTTCTGATATGGAGATCTCATTACTATCACATTTGGGTTTATTTGAATGAGCCTATATATATATATATATATATTATTTCATGTACCCACTTCTTGGGTTTTCTTTACTCTCTGTATCATAGAGGCAAAGATGCATGAGGTATGCCACATGCTATTCATGTCTAGATTCTCATGGTTGGAAGCGTTTACTCTCATACTATAGGTATGAAAGACTCGATGAAAATTTAATCTTTTCAAAGTTTCATGATCCTTGTGTTTTGTATGTGTTTACATCCCTATCTTATTGGGGTGAGCTGTACTCTCTCTCTGTTCATTGTTCTATATAATTCCCCCCTTCTCAGTATACCCACTTATTTTTACTATACCCCAGAGACATTAGGTAATAAGATTGATTATTTTCGTATTAACAATGAATTGTATTTGTCCACTCATGGTGTTCCCTTACAAATGAAATACTTGTTGAATGATTTTTTACAAGAGCATAGGGATACAAGTGATTGGACTAAGTGTGGTGGTCATAGCTTGCGATTATGGAGTAGGACTGTCCAAGAAATTTTACTTTTCACCTATTACTTGGTTGTGGCCCTTTTATAGATGGGTATTTCTTTTTCCCCATTACCATTAACATTATAATATAGAACATGTACTTGTACTGTTTAGAGGGTGATTCTTATTTGTTTGGTTTCCATTTTATAGTAGTTTTCTATCTTATTTCCCTTCCCTCTTCACTTTTTCATCAAGTGGGATGCATGTGTGTCTATAGGTTCTTAAGAAAATGCCTCCTAGAGTTTTTTGAGCTTTTGGTGCTAGTTTCCATCCCCTGTACTATAGATATGTGCTAGGTGTAGTTGCGTATCAATCCTAGAATGGGTTGAGTCATGACACATCATCCCTATCTAGAAAATACTCTTACTAATCTTCTTATTAGAATGGAATCACTTCTAACTGATGTTGAGGTTGACACTCAACCTATCTGCCATAACCAAACAAATCTCAAGCATCTACTAGGCACTAGTGTTGAATATTTCACGAACCCTATAGAAGTAACACATTAGCCCCAAGCTCATATGAATGACAGGTAAACCCAAATGATGAAACATAATCTATTGAGGTCAACTCCCAACTGATCAAAACCTTGAGGGCCCTCACACCTAGGGAATTCCACTAACAACTCTACTCCTTATGGTACACTTCTAGTTCTCCTCTAAAAAAACCTCCTCATTAGTGCATCAAATTGAAAACCTCTAACTTCTTTTGTACATCCAGGTAATTTGGAAATGTAGAAGGTATAACTACATACGATATTTATGGAATGGGTGCCTCTTATGGATACCTCACTCAGGACTCCTTATCTGAAAAAAGATCTTGGTTTTGGTACAAAAGGTCCTAGAACATAATCCATTTCTCTCAGAAAGATATACTACCCAGTTGATGGGAGAGAATATCCTGACTCTTCTCATCCATCTTGGAAAATGAGAGGAAATCTTCCTAAAACACCTTCTAAAAGTCTACCCCTAAATCATCATCCTCCTTCCCCTCACCAAGGTACAATTTCCACCACTAAAAAAAATTCTTGAATCTGATAAGCTACCAAGGGGACCCAATAATCTTCAGGGGCCTAGATAAAGCTAAAACCAATCTACAGATCCTCTATCTAACTCTCTATTTCCATATCATAAATTCTACCCTTGTACTTTGTTAAATCATTCCATGGAATATCAAGAAACATACTCTACAACTAATCATCATCTTCATCTAGATCTACCCAACATTGATCAACCTGGTCATCCTATTTAACCTCAACTTCTATAGACAAATAGAAATGATTACCAGGATCTATAAAAAAAGGGAAAAAGGATTTCCAAAGCTTCATAGTATATATTTTCATTTTGATATATTCAAATTATCATTATTCCAGTTAATTGTTTTTATCAATTTTAACATTAATTAAAGAAAAAAACATATAAATAGTATCCCAAGTCATCATGAAGCATGTACCTCTCAAAGATCTCTAAATTGTAAGGGGTCACATCTCACTTGGGAATCCAAAAATCCCAGAGTCTGTGTACTAGTTCACAGGGCCCCAAAAATCCAATTTCTTAGCTTGTCTCCCTAGACTATGTTATACACATAGGTCAACTAAGAGTATTTTCATAACCATACATGGATTTTTCATTGTTCCTAACTCCAAAATCCACCCTATATCTCAAAAATCACATATCATACCACTCCCTCATGACCCCCTCCCACAAAAGATACAACAATGAGGGGAGAGAGAGAATGACACCTCTAAGTTCTACCTCCATTATCCCTTGGGTTGGTGACTACCATGAACGTTGTACAAATCTCACAATATTTGAGGAATTACCTTTTATGAGAAAACAAAACTTGCATATAGGATAAATCAGCCATAATTAGATCCATGACACAGATATATATATGAAAACCAAAACAAACCCACAATGCATTTTTAATAAAACTAATACAGAAAAAAAGTCTTTAATATAAATTACCAAAAACAAAACTACAGCAGAAACACAAAAATTGTCCCAAGGTAAAACTATTAATGCCCACCACTATCCATGTAAACCTCATGGAAACCTAAAAATTGTGTTTTATACATACATTGAGCATACAAGAATACTCATTAAGTAAAAATAAGTCCTTCATGCACAAGTGGAAGGAACATATTAATTTACCCATGAGAAAATAATAGAACCAAAGAGCACCTCACATGTATACTAAACAAAAATCCACCTCATCAAGGTACTGTACCTAAATAATGCATCCATGTAATATAATATAATATAAATAACTTCAATGATAGGGTTCACCACACCATTTTCCGACTAATTTTCCACTCTCACACCCAAAAGAAAAACTTCCTAGAGCTCCCACGTCATCTGATTATAACACATCACATCCCACCCACACATATCAAGGCCATCACAACACATCATATCCTTCATGAACACACATGGACCATCACAACACATCACATACTAGTCACATACACTAGGTCCATCACAACACATTTCATCTTGAATTCACCGTGGATAGCACACCACAACTCATCCTGAAGACACCTAGGACCACACAACACAACTCACCAAATGAAACTTAGGACCATACATCACTACTCTAATGAAGACATAAAAGCTATTATTTATTGGAAGAGGGAGCATGGAATAGTGGGTGGCCATTAATCAATCCTCTCATTTAGATTTTGGGAAAGTCCCCCTCTCGTGTGACTATGTGGGTGTCAGTACATAGTGCTTGACAAAGGTGGGGTGCATGTAGAAATCATAATATATATATATATATATATATTAATCCACCCAATATCCACCTATGGGTTTTCATTAAGATCACAAACCCACTCCCAAGGCCCCCCATGTCCACTTCCAAGACTAAATTTACAATGCAACACAAATAGTAAGAAAAACACTATTTGGTTTTAGTCTTTAATTAATATTAGATCATTTCCTAGATTCTTCATTACCAACTCATTACACTAATATATGTATATATTTATTTTCTAATTTCATTTTTATCTCTATCCATACAAACTGGGAAAATAACACAAAATAACACACAACAATGGGGACATTGAAAAAACCTAATAACCACATCCACCACCACATTTCATCGCAAATCCCCTACTCAACAATATCACACCCACTATCCCCCACACATGTCATATGAAATATAATAACATAAAATACATTCAGATTTTTCTATGGATAACTTATTCAATTGAACTTTTTAATTAAGGGTGTCATCACAAAATCCATTGGATCCCAAGGGATTTAAATCATTAAATTATGGTATATAATTATCTAATTAAAAATTATTTTTTTGTCTACAACCACACTACATGAATTCCATAGTTCACAAGGTCGAATTATAAGCAAGGAAAACAAGATTACGTGATTTTAATGGGTAATTATCGCCTACAATTAATAAAATCAATAAATTAAAAAGAATTTGTAAGATTATATATCACATTACCATGCCTAATTAAATTTAATTTTAACCTCTTAGTTTATCATTCTTAATATGGATAAAACTATCTCCACAGGGATAAAAAACTATATACCAATCTTGCATGATAAACAATCATGATATATGAAGGATATAATACCTATAATAATGATGAACAACACCATCCTAATGCACAAAAAATAGGGGTTCACATATAGTAGGAAAATCACTTGGGAAACATGAACCAACTACAAAAACTAGGTTACACAAATCATACGGGAAGACGGATTTGGTGGGTCTTGTATTAAGAGAGAGAAAGACCAAAATATATTTGGAAAGATCATCACATAAGAAATATTAGATCCTGGATTTTTGAGATTTGATATAGTATCGAATTTCCATTAAAAGAATATCTTAAAAACCCACATGGGTTGACCATTTCAAAGAATCTGGACACTGTGAGAATTTAAGATATGATCAATATCCTTTTAATTAGTCTCAAATACTATTAAATATGGAATTAAAACCATTTCACATCGAAATAGATTGTAAAAAGAAAAAATGGAAGAACTAAATTTTTATCAAATTTTGAAATGATTCACCACTTGGATGATTCAATCCCAAACAAGTAATATCCAGATGAGTCACCACCAAATGTGTGACCATAAAGAGAGTTACCACCAGAAGAGTCAACACCAAATTAGTAACCACCCTATGAGTCACCCCCAGACAAGTTGGCACCAGACGACTCACTACCATTCAAGTCCCTACTATGCCAGAGGATTCCCCAAATGATGTATCCTCTAGAAGAGTCACCACTAGATGAGTCACCAACAGATGTTTCACAACCATAATATTCACCTTCAGATGATTCACCACCATAAAAGTCACTACTAGGTTGATTCACAATTGGAAAACTAGAATTTTTGAAAAATTGTAAAAATTAATCACTATTAGAAAAACACACATGTCTCAAAACACCCCAGACTACCATTGGACACCTAAAACCTCATATTTTTTGAAAATTAATGGGATGGAAGGTCTAGATCATTTTATGTGTATTATATAAAGGTCTTTTGAATGTATTATAATGGTTATGTTCCATTCATTAAAAAATATATTATATTTGATTCCAATATTACTATAGAAAATATTATGTAAATTTAAAGGATTAGATATTTTATATTAAAATTTTAATGGTAAAATTTATAAAAAAAATTGACTTCACTTTCTTAGAGTTTACTTTTGAATGTGATATATTAGTTTGTATTTAACCTCCATTTTAATTTTTTATTCTAAAATCTCTCTTATGTTTTACCATTATTTTTTCTTTTCCATATTCAAAGTATTTACCCACCAAGGATACATGTTTCATGATTTACTCTATTGAAAAAATTTATATTAATAATATGAGGGATTGAACTCACTATATAATATTTTTTTATTGATCTCTTACTATGTGAAACCATTTCATGCTTTGTTTTTTCATTTTGTTTTTTATCTCAGTCGATATCCTTAAAATATTCCATTATTACACAAGGTATATGTTCTTTTCTATGCGTCCACCTTCTTTCTCCTGATATACTATGTAACATTATTCTCTATAAAACATATGATCCATCAAAACATTTACCTTGTCTAACCATCCAACGTTAATAAAGAAAAAATTAACTCCACATCCTTTACATTTGGAATACATATTTTATATTACATTCATTAAAGGGTGTCCACTTAGATTCTATTCATAAATTGATCAAGGAAAATGTTATATTGGTTTTATAGACTTTTTAGATATGGTTTAAAATATATAATAATTACTATCTATTTTAAATTGTATTTACCTATATAGTTATCGAATATATTTGGATACCTATTTATTTTCCATAGGTTTATCATGTCAATGATTTCCTTACTTCAATACCTTCAAAAAGTAGTTGAAACCCACTTCCATTCCATAGGTTTTTTATGATGTGAAAGTTGATTTTTTTTCATGTGACACTCATAAGTATGGATTATGGTTGCTTTGGTACTATACATATCTCCAATTTATGGGTTAAATTGTTTATATATCATGAAATATATACATACAAATATGTTTCTATTTACTATAAATATGGGTAGTGATGGTGTGTCTCATGAATTCTATGATCCATAAACTAATTTATGTTCCATATTTGAAATATGTTTCATAGTTTTATTATTATTCTCATTAATATGGTATTGCTTTATGGATTTGGTTAATGATTCACTCCTTGGATTCATGTTTTATTTTATATAAAGTCCTATAACAATATTTATGACCTCTAAATGTTTTGTTATAATTTTATTATGTATATTAATTATAGCCATATTCTCATTTTAATATCACTTATAAACTTTTATTATTATTGCTTATATTTACCATTACATGGGATCTTATCTCACCAATGTATTTGGTTTATGTTTAACCTTGTTTTTAAGATATGAAATGTATATAATTTCAATAATTCTTTCTTATGTGTAGAATTTTTGGGAGATAATGGAGCCTTTTCATGAAATAACCAATTGCTCTCAATGTGGGAGAAATTATACATTAGTTAATAGAGAATAAGTTTTGTTAGTTAATGTTTTGTAACAATTATCTAATAATTTATATCTAAAATGAACTAAAAATGTATTGAAATGGAATATTTTCTTTATTTCATATAATTTTAACCATTACTTATACGATATACTAAATGTTTTATCACATAATTGTTTATAAAACATTTAATATTATGATAAAATCAGTAGAGGATAACCTAGGAATTAAAATTTTTGTCAATGTTTATTTTGTAGATTTTTATTTTAATTAAAATGGTATTGATAACCCTTTAGTTCAGTTGAGGAAATATTATAGGTATTAGTATAAGAGATATTTATATAAATCCCTTATAATAAGTATATGCAAACAACTACATATTGATGTTTTGATAAAGTAGAGATTGTGTGGTATTCCCAGAAACAACAACCATGTATGTATATTACATGTGGATGATATCTCTCGAAATAATGAACCATGGTGTAATAAACATGAAAAGGGGGTATTGGGTATTAAATCAATCTCCCCATGGTGCACAACAAAAGTGTATAACTACATACTTATTTTGAACCTCCTAGGGGATATTGTTTGATTAATCACATTATGTTTATAAACTATTGTGAATGATTAAATAATGATGTTTAATTATTATATTATATTACCTAAAAAGAAAATGACATTTTATAACCTTGAATTGAACAAATAGAGTCATAATTTGAAAAAAAATATCATCTGTTTAGAAAGGGGGCCATAAGGGAATAAAAATTCAGTTTGATGTTTCTATAATCATATTTAGGATATTATCATTAGATTTTTTTATATGGTTTAAATAGTATCTTATAAATAAATATAGCAAAGTAATGATTAAAAAAACTATAAATTGTAATTTAATAATGGAGAATACATAAATGATAATTTATTTGAGTATATGCAAGTGGTGATGTAAAAAATGAAAGTTTCCTTGTATTACCAATGGTTGTGAGGTCGATATATGTGTAAAAATTAACTCATGATACTCTAGAGTATTATCATTAGTGATTTATATTTATCAATTATATCATGGTATATTATAAAATTTATGAGGATTATGTTAAACATTTAAGTATATTTATTCAACAGTTCTTATTTAATGGTTTGGAAACATATATTAAATCAAATCAATTACAGTTAAAAGTGTTTTTGTGAAACTATTATATTTATGGGGATAAATAATGAAGAACACATGATTGAGGTATGGATAACTATTAGGTATAACATATTAATGATGTTAAGATAATAAAGGTTTGATTGACTTTGAGAATAGTGAGTTAAATAGTCTTGATAGACATTGAATTGATTAATAACTTAATGAAAAGGAGATCCATGACATTTTTTATTAAATATTATCTCATATTTGGATTTATGATATATATTGAATTTATATTGAACTTATGAACTAGTGGTTAAAATAATTGTAGGGTTAAACGTAGTGTTTATTTCATGATGAATATATGGTTTCACAATTGTTTAATTTCTTAGAAGTTCTGATGGTTTTTGGAAATGTATTTTTAGAGAATTTATAATTAGGGTCTATATAAACCCGATTTTATGATTTTATGAAGTATTAATGTTTTTTTATCAATATAAGTAACTAAATATATCCTAAGAGAGTAAGGATGATGTCATATTTAAGGTTATATTTTTAATGATGAATTTTTTAAAATACCCACAATTACTCTCTTTAATTAGTAATAATTCAAATTTCACGGATGAAATTAATTTATGGGGTTGGAGATAGTGTGAATATATGATATTTTAATATATTATTACCTTTAATTAAGTCAATTTATTTAATTTCTCTCTCAACATGCAACATCAAACTTAAATGAATCATTGATATATTTACATAAATTATAAATACTTAAGTATGATAATTAAAGCCAAGAAATTGAATTAGAATGAATTAATAAGAGTAACCAAATTATTAAAAGTTATATCAATTAAGAAATATATACTTTTAATATGAATAAAATTCATTTTTTTTACTTTAAATGATTATTAAGATATTTTATTGTTATTTTGAAATGTATATTTCTAAAAATATCCTTTTTATGAAATGTTCACTACTATTTAAATATAAATATGATTAATGATGGATAATTATCATTTATATTAAAAATAATTTAACATAAATTGAGTTGGAAAATATATGAAATAAGTTTAATAATCATTATTATTTGAAATTATCACTTTCTAATAAAAATGATTTTCATTATATTTTGATATTTTATTCAATAATTGAGTTCAAACATTTTTATATTTAAATTTGAAACAATCAAAATAATTTTTTTGATTAAGGATAATAATATTATATTATGATGTTTTTTTTATTTTTAAATTTAATAAATTTTTTGGTGAATAGTAAAAATGAATATTTTCCAAAAAAATCACTTTTATAATAGAAGAATGATTAAATGGTAAAAACATTTTATTTAAAAATATATATTTTATAAGTCAAATAATGTTTTTAAAAATCCCATGTTCAATTTATTAAACACATTTTTGACAATTTTGAAACTCATGTAATACTTTACACCACAAAAACTATTTGTACACAGCTATAAAAAAAAGAAAACATTTCCCTTTAGAAATTTAATATAATGACATGCATTTCCTTTTAGAGTTCAAAATTTCAATATTATTTAAGATTTTAAATTTCATTCTTAGGTGTAATGATAATTTTAGTATGATTATAGTTATATACCATTATAATGATGACACCGTCTTTAAAAGAATTGCTTCACTATTGTCATATCATCTTTACTTGTCAATTAAATTGATGTAATAAAAATGATGAAAAAAATATTATTTTTTACCCAATATAATTTTTTTACACTATATAAAACCTCAATCAATACATTATATGAATAAGAACACATACTGGTTAAATGTGAATATTCTACAAGTAATGTTTTTTATATATAAAATATTTTAAAATGAAAGTAAATTTTAACTTATTTAGAAATCGAATTAGATTAAATGGATATTAAATTTAGGTGTATAAATACCAAATATTTATGTTATTTTATTATATATATTTTTAAAAAACAAAATTACATATTTAAAAAACTAGTTACCAAGGTAAAAACTAAAAAATGTAAATTAAAAAACCTAAGAACAAATGAGTACCATCATATTAAAAAAAAGGCTTGAAAAAACAGGGCTATGGATTTCTCAACCCAATATCAACCAAAATACATTATTTATAACTTTTTGAGACTTTGACCCTTTAATAGTGTAACAAAATCATTGAAAATTAAATAGTGTAATCAAATGACCGCTTTTCATTACATAAAATGGGGACACATTCAAACCTTCATAACAAACCCATTCGTTCAAATTCATCCATTAAAATAAGAAACATTTATCCTCATTGAATTAAATATCATTTTAATATTCCTTTAGTCTCAATTAGTTAACCAATTCTATCCCTTTAAATGGAGATTGTATTGTCCTGGCCTGGGTTCCAGGCAATGGTTCCCTGAGCCAGACCATCACATGACCTCAAGCACACCTGCACATACACAAGTGGTTGCAGACTAGTGGTGATGGTCTAATATCGATCTTGGGGATAATATAAACTCTTTTTTATCATTGTAATACATCAGTGGATATAAATAAACAACAAAAAATGAATAACTAAATTTTATAACATTACAAAATAGTAATTATACAATAATATGAACACAAACTTGAAATATAATATCAAATATAAAAAGTAGATATGCCATAATAAATTATGTGCTATGTTCCAATGTGAAACTAAAAAGTATAGATATAAAAAACTCCCTAGCATGTCTGGAACCACGTCTTGTTCCTTCAACGATTCTCCTCCCCAAATTTTACATCAAACATTGAGCCTTTTCACTTAACTTATCCACCAACAATGAAATGAATTGAGGTAATGATTAGGAATATTGAGTAGGGTGTGTGCATAACTGCATTTTCCACCACCTATTCAATCTATTATAATATACTGTCAATAATAGTGTATGTAATTGTGCAATTAAAGAAACACAATTCATAAATAAATAGTTATCATATTATTCTTTATTTAACCATAGAAACTCCTCATGTACTCATGGACATCCTATCCTCAATACATACTTCATACCACACCTAAGACTATATATCCCTAGTGGATCTCATGTCCCCAAATTCCTCTATTACTATTATATATCTCAAGTGATGTCTCAAAATTCCGTTGTTACCATTTTAGATTTCGTATCATGTCTCATAATTACACTATTACCATTCTAGATCTCAGTTTTCATATGAATTCCACTGTTACCATTATTTATTTAATTTATTAATTAAAAAACTAATTAATCACCTCAATCTCATTAATTAACCCAATAATTAAATAATATTTTGAATACCATTTATTAAAATAAGATTTAATTAATCATCTCAATCTCATTAATTGACACAAAAATTAATTATTCATCTTAATCCCATTAATTAAATCAATAATTAATTAATCATATGAATAATATTATTTAACTCAAAAACTAATTAGTTATATCAATTTCATTACTAATTAAACAATTATTTGATCACATCAATTCCCCAAATGAATTTCCAATAAAATTAATCAAAATCCATCATCCCAACAATCCCATAATTAATTATTTAATTAATTAATTAACTAACTCAAAACTTCTTCATCCTATAATTAATTCAATATATAATTATTTTGATTCTTAATATTGATATCCCTTGATTAATTAAAAAATTGATTATTTGAAACTGACAATTCAAATAATCCAAATTTCACATGCATCATCAATTAACTAATTCACTGAATTAACTAATTCAATAAAAAAAAATATTTCTCATCATTAAATAGAAATTATAAAAATAAAAACAAAAAATTGAAATAAGGACTTTGGTATTTGAATTATATATCTCTTACCTCAATTCATTGATGAATGGGTGAGTAAAATAAATCCAAAAAATACGAGTAGCCCAAAAAATGTAGAATGAGATCCGGAACTAACACCCTAAATCAAGATTGAAAAAAGATCCTTTAATTCTATATCATTATCTAATAAGCCTAGATCTATAATAATGAAATATATATCTATATCCCCAAAATAGAAGATAAATACCCACCAAATTAATGGGAGAAGGAAGGGAGAGATACGATAGATCAATTCGGAAGACACCGCATACCTGAAGAGGAGTAGATCTGCCAACCATGATTTGAATCGTCAATAAAAGAGTTCATAAAAGATTTGAATCTCTCCAAGGGGTTCTATATTCAAGATAAATCATTTATGTGATTATAAAAGGAATGTTAGGGTAAAATATGTGTTTCTTGGAATTTTTTAAAAAAATTCCAGGGATTAAAATATCATAGACATGGTTTGCTGCTCTAGGCTCACTGTTTCTCTTAACCGTGTGCCTAACCATGATCCTATTATAGGGGTGGGGGTTGGAGTGGTGGTTCATGGTTTATCCTACGAGGGTGAATGTTTTGAAAAAATATGTGCCAACAGTGAAAAACCCCTCTATCTAGGGTTTCATGTTTTCCTGGTTCTGCGGGAAAATATAAGGCAAAATGTGTGCCAACAATACATTGCACTTTTGTTCCCTTTTTTATAAAATTTTCTCTCAGGTGCTCCCCATGTTATAACCGAATAAAAAAAATCAACCAAATGAAAATGTGTACCTAAATACTAGTTTAGGAAATCTATAGAAAATGTTGGCATCTTCAAATCTTCCCACCTTATAAAATTTATCCTCAAACTGTACTCACTATCATATATAAGAATCAAATCTAAAAAAATTAGGACAATGATGCCTCTTATTGGTTTCTCTCCCCAATGTTTCTTCCTGACCATGGTTATGTTTCCACAATACATGAAATATTGGTACAGTTTTTCAACATAACATTTTCTCATTGAGATCATATATATATATATATCTGATGCTCCTTAAAAGAAAAATATATCCTGAGATCAACATTTTCTCTATGGATCACATGAGAAGGGTCATATTGATAAATCCTTAGTTATGACACATGAAGAATTTCATTCATGGAACTATATTTCTATAGAAGATACAGATGGTATTCTACCAACCTGATTCTTTCAATAACAACAAATAGTACAACATACCTATCACGATATTTCCCTACATCAGTATCATACGGTCACCCAGTGTCGATGACACTCAAAGTAATAAAATATCACTATTTATAAAATCTTGGGATCATCTATGTCTATCATCTTATAATTTATATCTATTATAAGCCACAAACATACTCGTACAAATCCACTGAACCTATTCTGACATATCTAACATATGAATCAGTCCAAATTATTCTGACTCGCCTTCCTCTATCAAAAATAGAGGTGATCTACATGGGATACCATAATGTTACTTATACAGTTCCATGTGAATATTAACCAGATATCTATTGATATAGCTGAATTCTAGAAAAATCTAGGTTCTTCTCCAAATACCCATGGTAGTCTAGGATGCACGCTTAAAGCATATGCTCAAGAACCTATAGAGTATGCTCTAACATCCCATTTGACTGTGGGTTGAGAGCGGTACTCAAAATTCCTACATACGATGTTCCTTATTTAATACCATCTCGAAATTCATGGTAAAACACAAATTGTGGACTATAATAATATTCTCTGGCACCCTGTGCAGATAGGCCATCTCCAAAACATACAAATATCCCAGCTACTCCACTTCTAAACTCTCCCACATAGGAAATAAATTCTCTACATTTTTTAGTCTTCCCACAATAACCCAATTAGAATCATTCTTCTAATTCATCCTTAGGAGATCCACAAAAAATTCAATGGTAACATCATCCAACTTCTATTTGGGAATGGTAAATTTATGTCGTAAACCACATACAATTTAGACTCTTCCTTTACCTGCGGTCATGTGTAACATCGTGTCATGAACCCTGATATGAAATTTTTAATTCTTGACCATAGAAACAATTTTCGCATATAATAGTAAATTTCGGTAACATGTGGAAGTACCACCCACTTCAAGAAATGAAATTATTACCTCAACTCCTCATGTATACTCAAAGGAACGACTACCCAATTCTTGTTACATATGATCTCATCCTTATATATAATCCTGTCTAAAGGTGTCTCTCCACCTTTAAGGATATCCCTCAAATATTAATATTACAGATCCCCATACTGTCTATCCAGAATCCATATAAAAAGTGTAGAATTAGCTGAAACTGATATGAGAGACATCATCTCATGAATCTCGTGAACCAAAATATGCATCCTTGCCAGTAGAGTCATCATCTTCCACTTAAAACATGACACTTGAACCATGTGAGTCTCATTTTTCCCACTAAAACCGTCAACAAAATCATTTCCCTTCCAGAGAATTTAGGCTTGTTGAAAACCAATTGGCTTCATATACTCCACCAACCTCTACATTCAAAGATTCAAATCTCACTGCAAAAAGATATATGTCAGGTTCTTCTAATCTGTATAAACAATAAAATTATTACCCAATATATAATGTAACCAATAATTTAATTAATAATTCACTTATACCAACTTTAGGTCAAGAATAGTGTAGTTTTATTCATGTGGACTTAATTTAAGATACCCATATACCACAAATCAATCTACCTACACCAACAATAATCCAGGTCTAATCCCATAAGCATCAAAAAACACCATATACTCGTCACATGGATCATGTAAAATCAAGATTATTGCTAATTTAAAATGCTTATTCAATGCCTGGAAGCCATTATAACATGATTATAATCATTTAAACATTATCCCGTTCTTATTTGAACATAATAATGGTGCTTCCAAATAGGAATACTCCTAAATGAACTTGGGTAATATCTGTCTAACCCTGGAAACCAATGGATATTGAAAACATTCTTAGGCTACACCTTGGAAACCACTATCTAGACCTTCCATGGGTATACTCATAGACCTTCCTCCAAGATTATGTGTTCAATGAAGTATACCTATTCAATAAAAAATTGACACTTTTATAGATCTTCCTATAGAATATGAACTCTCAATGTGCTCAGCATGATGCCATGATGTTGAGACTGATAATCATGATTCATATAGTACAACAATTTGTATTCAACAAACACAACAAAAACTAATTGTGTAAAGGATGCAATATTCTATCCCTCAAGGGCATAAACAATACTGGTGGATTCATTAGCCCAAATAAATTACAACGAACTCATATAGGAAATAGCTACTTTTGAAATATGTAATTTGTATAATAGTAGTCTAAAATATGAACTGATGATACTTTAACCATAATTTAATATTGTAAAATACACTAGCTCCACTCAACCTGTCAAAAATATAATCACTTCACTAAAGAGAATACTTATTGTTTACTATCATCTAGGTTAGCTTCATGTAATAGACACACAAGCAGAAAATCTCTTCAATCATCTTTGAAAACAATATAGGTTATCCCCATGGCGATGTAAAAGGATGGATAAAACCCTTATCCATAAACTCCTCCAACAAAGTCTTGATATCTTAACGATATTTCAGAACCATTCTATATGGTTGAACATAAAATGGTTCAGATCCTAACATGATATCAAGAGTAAATTTCACATCTCTCTTAGAATGCATCCCATTGAACTATTGAGGAAACACATCTTGAAATCAGTTCACTACATGTGGAAATACATCATATATTATACCCCCATCATCAAGCAATATAATTTCTTTATAGGATATGACACCCTTATGTTTCTGATTAATTGTCCATGCTCAACCTTTGGGATATCAAACCTTTCTTGGTGAATATAGTTACCACCCTTAGGAGATGTAAAAGTAAATTTCTTATAGTAATAGTATTTGTCAGCTCATTATTTCACTAACCATTCCACACTAATAATTATGTTAAATGTTGAAATATATATAATATAGAGATCCCACAAAAAATGTTACTCACCATCTTCAAGAGAACAACACTTCCATGAGAATATATATGTATATTGTACTACAGATAGTGTATCAATCATCTACACATCACTCATGAACTCCACATACTAGCGTAAACCATTGAATGGTTTTATAGAAATAAAATAATGACAGAAACTAGTATCAAATAAGGAACACTATAATGTATAAAGTACCATAATAGTTCCATTAACTGTCGATGGTCCACCCTCGCTATCCACAAGTGTAGGATGCACTGTATACAATTATCCTTCCTCTATTCCCTATGATATAGTCCATGTACACTAAGATATAGTACCCTAATGATACGAGGGTGCTTTCCTGAAAGTACCATGTCCACTCCCTCTAGCACCACAAACAATAGAACACCAACTGCTGGCTAGGTATGGTGTAGAAGTTCCCCTTTCTTCCCTATGATTATATCTAGTTTCCCCATCATTACACATCTATCATAGGTTCCTACAGAACTTTTTCATATGTCCCATCTTCCTACAAGATCTTGACTCCACAGATGGTTGGGGATTGTGTTTATGTTAGTGCCCTGGACTACCCCACTGGTGGAATATCAATAGAGAAATGTCGTATCTAATTGACTTTCCCCCTAGCATTATGTTTTCCACTTCTATAGATAAGTTCCCAAAATGACACTT
The DNA here is from genome assembly GCA_963277665.1 of Viscum album. Taxonomy (NCBI): domain Eukaryota; kingdom Viridiplantae; phylum Streptophyta; class Magnoliopsida; order Santalales; family Viscaceae; genus Viscum; species Viscum album. The sequence goes on from OY728160.1 coordinate 1,677,232,859, forward strand.
CTTTCTCCTAGAAGACGCACCACTTGATCAACAAGCTACAAAAATATGTCCTGCACTTGGAGCCTAATTCTAGTTACAATCAACCATGATAGCCTAATTCACCACTTTAGATAACTTATTCAGTCTGAATATTTCTACATGGGACTTAATTTGAATCTGCATTCCTTCTTGAAAATATTTGATGGATATTGTCTCATTCGATACCAAAACTATAGAAAAGAACTTTATATATGTAATGTTTCCCACATATTCCATCATATAAACACTCACCTAAGTCAATCTCATGAAACACGATACTCTCTCATATCTCAGCATCTCCAAATCGAAGTGATCTAATTACCTCTCCAATAATTCCTTCCATAAAATACCATCAATCTATCCAGTCAGATCCGGAATGTCCCACATGTGATTCACTGACCGCCATAGCATATATGCAACATACCTAACCCACTTATCAACAAGACTCTCCAAGTGGTCAAGTAAATTATGGATATAATCAACTGTAAACTCATATCCCTCAGGTCCACCATCTCTTGAAAAGGATGGAGGGTGCTATAAATGATACTCACTCATTAGCTTAGACATGATTTTCACAAACCTCCCTTGTTCAGTCTCCATAAACTGTATAATATGAGAAATTATCTCCAAGAACAACTCTCTAACAACCTCTCCTTTCATAATTTTTGCCTTTAGTTCCACCACTGGAAGATCGTCTGCCACCATGTCCTACGGTTGACCTCTCAACAAGATTCGTGATGTGGTGATATCTCTACAATGGAAAACACATTTCAAAAGACACATAAAACCATTTTTTCATGTTTACATAAGTGGGAAAACACCAAAAGACATGAAAATTATTTTCCCCAAGCCTCTCCACATACATAAAATTGAGGCGCTAACACTGACCTTAACCATCCTACATCTTGGTTAATGTTAACTAGGGGAAACTAAATTTAATAATGGAATTTTCTCATTTAGATACCCAATTATTCTAAACATGCATCATTTTATAATAATCAATTTCATATTAGTCACCTTTTCATTCAAATTCTCAATAAAATAAAAATAGTTCATGTTCAATAACTTACCCAAAACCCATATTCTTGTGCATGCCTAAAATGATACAATTCACAAAAATCCTGAGTTCCTAGAATGACTCAGGTGTACTCAACTATATTTCTATATCGGGCCATGAGTTAAAACTTAGAAAAAATCTCAATACAATTATCACATCAATCCATAATTACATCAGCTATGGAGAAACAAAATTCTATAGTAGGAGAAAAAATAAATAAAAAAATACAATACTAGGTACTTGGGTTCTCCATCATGCATGGGTTAGTTGGTCCCATGCATGATATCATATCCATACATTGAATATTCCTAGTCTCCTATATACCATTATATAATTATAATTTAAATAAAACAAAAGAAAACTGGTCTATGATACAACTTTGTAACATCTCATCCCGAGTGTTATGCGTCGCTGCCCCTAGTCGGTCCACCACATGCCCTTAATCAAACCTTCATGTATGCTAGAGGCTTCCAATAATTAGATATTTTCTAATATAGATCATGAGGAGACTATACCATCTCTTTGTCGGAGTAATAAACCATTAGAAATAAATAAAAAATAACAACTGAACAACCAAATGTTATATCCTAACCAGAAAACACCAGAATCAATAGATAACCCAAATCTGGAAATAAATGATCAAAATTAAACTATAGACATGCCATGATAAATTACACACCAAGTGTCAAAATACAACTCAAAATTTAAGACACTAAAAAATCCAATGTGGATTCCAAACCATGTCCAGTTCCCTCAACCATGGTTCATCTCTTAATCAACCATCTATCATAGGGCATTTTACCTTATCCTTTCATGAAACAATGATATCTATTCGGTTATCAATCGTGCATCTTGAGTAGGGTGTGAGTACAACTCAATAGTCCACATCTAGTTAGATCTAAAATAATATGCAGTCAATAAAATTTCATGGAATTGTACAAATAAATAATCATAATGCATTAATTAACAATTGTAACATTATCAAATTATTATTTTGTCACCCACAAAACTCCGAAGGTTCTGGAGGACTTATAAACCTAAATACCTACATCGCACCACCACAGATTATATCTACCTATAGGGGAAATCATGTCCTATAATTCAACTATTACCATTCTATATTTCATGTCAAATATCATAAATCCATTTTTATCTTTCCAGATTTGATATCTTGTCTTTGAATTCCATTATTACCATTCTAGATCTTGATTCTCATATGAATTCCTTTGGTATGGGTTATTATTTTATTAATCAATTCAACAAAAAAATTTCATCTCATTCACCTTATTTAACTCAAAAATTAATTAATCTTATCAATCCAATTAATTAACTCAACAATTAATTAATCATCTTTGTCCCATTAATTAACTCAATAATTAAATAACCATACCAATACCATTAATTAACTCAATAATTAATTAATCATCTATATCTTATTAATGAACTAAAAATTAATTAATAATCTCTATTTGATTTATAATTTAAAAAAGTGATCATTAGATCAATTCCCTCAATTAATTTCCCAAACAATTAATCCAAATCCACCATCCCAATAATCACATAATTAATTTATCGATTATTTATTCAATTCATAACATCAAAAAATTATTATCAATTCCACAAATAATTATGTATATTTACAATATAAATATCATAAAATTAATTAAAATATTAATTAGTCATAATATTCATTTCTAATAATACAAATTTCACATTTTTCATCACTTAATTAATTCAATAAATTAAATAATTTAATAAAAAACTCAATTTCAAAAAGATTATTGAAATTATACATTTACATACACATAATTGAAATCTATACATAGTTATTTCAATTATATAAATTATACTTAAATTCCTTGACAAAAAATTCGCCAACATAAATCCCCAATTTTTGAGTGGCACAATGATGTACAACGAGATTCAGATCAAACAACATAAATCAAGATTGATCAAAAAATCTCCTTTAATTCAAGATAAAGATCAAAAAATTTATCTAGACTCAATAAATATAGATCTATATCAAAAAAATAGAAGATAAATACCCACCAAATGAATCAAACAAGAATTGGATAGAGAGGTGAGATCAATCAGGAAGAAACTACTTACCTAAAGAGGAGAATATCTTCCAACGGGGATTCGAATAATCTAGAATAGAGGATATAAAAAATTTTAATCCATTTGGGAGGCTTTTTAACTGATGTAAATAATTTAACGGTATATATATTTCATTCAAGGGTACAATATGGGGTTTTGGAATGTTTTTTTTAAAAAAAATTGGGATTAAAATCCCGTATGAACGATTTGTTGATCGGGGCGCATGATTTCTTTTTACAGTGAACCTAAATATTTTTCACTTCATAGTGGTGAAATATTTATACTAAGATTTACCTATTTGGTTAGACCATAATAAAAACTTGGAAAAAAACTTTTCCAAGGTTACATGGTTTGTTGGGAGATGTTGCACAGTTAGGGAGAACCATGCACCAACTGTGCACTACCCTTTTTTTTCCTTTCCTCAAATGTAATCTCCAAAACATAATAAGTTACAACTCAAATAAAAATTACAAAACATTGGTCAAAATATTATCTAAAAATTGTCATGGTACATCTCTATGTATGTTGGGTTCTTTCAGAGAGAATATAGGTTATGTTCTAAGTCCTAATGTGAGTATTCCATAATCCTTAACTTTTTATAATTAATCATTCACTTACAACCATATCATAAATATAATAATTTTGTATCATTAGTATCATTATTATAATTAAATATGACTATATTTAGGGATTGAAATTTACTTAATAATTTTCATCCACTTATAAAAATAGAATAATGTTAAATAAGTATTGGCAGACTACAACCACCCAGAAGTCACATTTTTCATTTTTTATTTTTTGATTTTCATTATTTTTCTGTATCATGTAAAATAGGGCTCAATTGTTTAACAAAAAAAATAACATGATAATTTTTATATAATTTAATTATTTAATTCATTACTTATACTCACCCATCGATGTATAACATGTTCACGTTGGGGTTTGTTTAACCCCTACTTAAATAATGATATAAAACTATATCATCGGGGAATATGGGAACCTAAATATAAATATAATTATAAGTTATAAAAAAATAATGTATTTTTTAGTTAAATAATGGTTATATTATGTATTTAACTTGTTAATACATTTTTATATTAGATCATTAAAACTATTTAAATTAGGTTACACTAATCCAATTTTATAAAAACATAAAATGAAAAACATAATAAATAAATATAATTTGATTATAAATCATCTAAATTAAATTAATTATAAATTAATAAGGATCATACAATTTTTATAATAAATTTACTCTGATTATATAAGAAGTTAATAACACATTAACAATGAATCCAGAAAAAGGTAATGGTTTTTTGTCCCTATTTCCACTTGATGAGATGTGTTTTGTAATATGAACCTAACTTTTTTATAGATTGTATACATGAGCTAATTGAGATTTTATATCACGAGAAACGTTACATTAATTGGAATTGAAGTTCAATTTAATGCAGGCTCTCTTTGAATATTTGTTTCATTAAATGACCCTTAATTTTTTTGGGGGGTATTTCTTCTCAATTCTGATTCAATGAGATATAACACATTCTATCAACTAGGTTTCTTTTTCTATGTTATATTTATTTAATATCCCATAATATTTATATACATATTTTTTTTGAGTTATCAGGATTTAATAAGACGTATCAATTCCTTTACTTAAAATTTATGTTCACTTGTTTGTTACCCTAGTTGTAAGATTTTTTAGAATCACAATATTCTTTCATTAAGTTATGCTTGTTATTTTGATAGTATTTCATATAAGTTGGGTTCATTATACCCTTTAATTGTATTTTGGTTTATTATATTCCTATTTATCTTATCACCATATAACACCATTTCAAAATATTTCTATCTTCATAGAGTATATTTATCGTATGGTATATTGAAAACTAAAATCTCCTTGCATTTAGTTATATTGTTTTACCTGTAAATTTGATCTTCCTTGATTGGGTTCTAAGACTATGATATTCTATTATATGGTATTTTATAATCCTCATTGTTAAAATTATTATTTTATAAATTTAAGGTTTTATTTCACTTTTCTACACAAATAGTTTTCTATAATTTATTTTTCAATCCATTGAAATGGTTCATTTTATTTCTTTACCACATGTTTTTTATTTTTATCCACATCTACAATATAAAAAAGGTTTTATTTTCCAGTATCCATTATTTGAGATTATATTTTTAAAATTATAATTTTTTAAAATATTTAACTACATCTTTCCCATCTATTCTTCAAAATGAGAAGAGTAAATTTTGTTTTATATCAATTTTAAAATCGTTTTCTAAATGTTCATTAAATATTTCAACACTAAATGTCTCATATTCCAACGGATTTACCTTCACAAGCACTATAATACATAATTAATTCTATATTAAAATTTTATTCTTAAATTTTTTTGTTTTTAAATAATTTTATAAAAAATTCAATTCATTATCTATTCTTTTGTGAAACAATTTAAAGTATTCATTAGCGTGGATTTTTTTTCATATATATGATTAGAATTTTTATTTTCCTCTATTACACTGTGGATATGTTCTTTTGAATCAATCCTCCTTCTTCCTCTAGATGGATTATTTAATGATATTTTCAATAAAATTTATGATCCATCACTACATTTTTCCTTTCAATCCATTCACCATGAATATTAATAACTTTACATCTAGTGGATTTACATTGTGAATACTATGTTTTCCATTTCATTAATTTAAATGTGTTCATATAGATTTCATCCATCCATTGATTGAGGATAACTTTGTCTCAGATTTATACCAATTTTCTAAATGATATAGATATCATAATCATAATTATTTAAATTGAATGATATTTACAGAAAAAGTTACTAATTATATTTGGACACCCATTTATTTTTTATGGTTTATAATGTTCATGATTTATATATGTTAATACATTATAAAAAGGATATGAAACCCATTTTCATTCCACGATATCTTTAGAATGGTCTCTATGAATCATTTCCAAGTGGAACTCATTATAATGGATCATGATGTGTCGGGTCCTATTTTGCAATCCAATGCATTTATAGAGTTTCTATCTAATGATATAGGTATTCTTGAGTTATTTTAGTTCCTCATAATAATGGGAACTAATGGTGTTCCTTATGAGATTATTGTTCCCTATATTATTGTTTGTTCAATATTTTAATTATGTTTAATAGTTTTATGAATTTTATCTTGAATATATTATGCTCTCATGTATCACGTTTATTTATTCACTCTTTTTATTCAAGTACATTTTTACATAATTATCTGCACTATGATTTATGATCTAGTAATTTTTGTGTATCATTTTCTTATCTATTATATTAAAACCCATATTTATAACTTTTTAGAACATATGATCTTTTATTGTGATATCTTATTTCTACCCTTAAGGAGAATCTTAGCTCACCTCTTTATTATTATTCCATTTCTTCATGTTATGAACTAATTATGTGTACAAAACATCTAGAAGTGTTTCTATCATGGATAAGTTTTTGGAGATTCTTAGGAATCATTATATATTATGAAATTTATCACATTGTGGAAAAAATTCCATTAGTTAAAGGGAATGAGAAATGTCAGTTAATGTTTTTCCCTAATTCTCTAAAAAATAATCCTAACGAATCATAGGAATGAATTGGAATGAAATATCTTCTTTATGTCATGTAATTCAGATGATCACATCTATGGGATTATACAATACAAATATAAAAGCTCAATCCCATGATATTTATCCAATGACATATTAATTTTAATATATGAGTGTCTTTTTCAATCCTTGTTTACCAATGGACATCGTTCTATTTGGTTTGATAACCTTGATAGTTAACAATATACTGAAATCATTTTTATTATTAATTAGTGAAAATATTAATAAACCATAGTATATCCTTTGGGAGTGTCAAAATAGGTGAGACGATTAACCAATTTTTTCACACCAAGTGATGAATGAGTTAATAACAAATACACCATTTTCACGATTATTACCCCTAGGTACAACAATTATTGATCTGGAAACCACTTGTAGTAATCAAACAATTATTTTATTGTTAGGAAAATATCACAATATATTCTTTACAAAAAGTTTCAAATATTAAACTATTCTTTTATATATCCCAATATATTTTACTAATGATATCTTATACTAATCACAATAATACTATCTCAACTAACCTATAATGTTTTCTATAACAATTCAATTATAACAAAATATAATATATCAACCTTTGATGAAATTTCAAACTCCCAATTTTTCCTCAACCAATATCCTCTTAATCTCTAATTCTATCTAAACAATTATTTAATACGAACAATGTCAACTAGACACACACTCCTATATTTGATTCCATGAACACATACAATAAATATATTTCTTGACATTAACTATAGGTTATCGTAATATAATATTCTCATATTTTCATTATTTAATTAATATATTACATTATAAACATTACAACGAATTTTTTGGTTGAGTGTATTATATAGTTAAAGAAAATCATACAGTAATAAATCCCATAATAGGGTTATTATTTTCCCACTATATAAGAAAGTACTTAATCAATAATAAGTATTTTTCATCTCCCTCTAATTATATTCACATGATATATGATTAGACATATTATATGTAATAATTTTATTCATAATCGATGTAAATGGAAACATGATAAGGGGTGAGATTAAATTCTATTTTAGGGTAAACAATGGTATTAATAATCGAAGTGCATAAGTGGGAATAAGATAAGAATAACTAATATAGATGGAATAAAAAATAACACCAGAATATAATGAAACACATGGAATAGTATATCCATTGATAAAAATGGAAATAAATATATCACATTTATATCAATAACTAGTTCCTTATTGATGAAATTGAAAATTCTAGACAACTAATTCCATTCCTTAAGACAATAAATCATGATATTATGATCTTATAGTTGAGGCCCATTATATATGAGATATTTTCTAGCTGGGAATACACAAAAATAACCAGATATATTTGCCTCATATGACTTACAGATGGATCTAGGGGATTTATATTGTTATACCCCACTCAATACATGCTTAATTATAATGAAATCAAAATATGAGATAATGAGAAAATTATACATAATCCTCTTGGTAAATAATAATCCATATTGGAATACCAACATAACAACTTCCTATAATTTTTTTTAGGATTATAAAATTAAAAACGTTATTTTATCCTATCTAGAGAAACAATCTAGATGGTTAAATAATATATAGTTAACATACATGAGTAATAAATAAACATATATTTCAAAATAAAATAAATTATATTTCCAACACTTCCCCAAAAAATAAATGGAATATATTTGTAGATGATATTACAAAAAACTATCAACAATGACAGAAAGAGGTATATATTTATGTAAATAATTTCACTAATAAATTTATTTAAAACATTTAGTTGAACAACCATTAATCAGAGGAGGGTAACATATAGTGTTCACAGTGAAAAACAATTGGAATGAAAATCATTCTTATAAAATAGTATTATATGGAATGGAAAAGGATGTGTTGGTTCATCTCTTATAAAGAAAATAATATTACATAATCCATATGAGTAATGAATATAGATTGATTCAAAAAATAATATCCTTGATGTAATAATGGAAACTTGGAAGGATGTTGACACATGTTAAAAATATCCTTGAAAACAAATATTTCAAATGGTATCACAAATGATGGGATAACGAATCATATTGTTTGATAACATGAGTTAAATACACAAAATAATAACGATAAATATTTATTAGATATTAAATCATTAAACATAAATACCATGAGTGTAAATCCATTGGGATATGAAAATTAAACTATTGGGGAATACTTAAATGAGATTTTATAGAAAGAATTAAACATTGACACAATATAAAAACATAATTGTGACTTTGAAATGTTACTTTCAAAATGGTTGAGTGAACGACTTTGAAAACAATTAAATTTTAATAAAAATATACAATAATAGATCCTTGAAAAATACATAATGTTTTCTTTTAGAAATGAGGATCAAAGTATAAAATATTTCATTATGAAAGGAACCATTTTTTACACTTTAAAATTAATATTATTGAAATCCAATATTATAAAATGAATAATAAAATATTCATTGTATGAAGAAAACATTTTAATAAATATTTTTATAAAATATCATATAATAATGTATTAGGGAGGGAGAATTCATGATTGGAAGAATAATATTAATGATTAATGTTTACAACTCAAGAAAGATATTTGAGATACCATTATCCATTATAATAAACCTATTAGATGAAGTGAGATGTATTTTTCCGAGGTTTTATTTGGTATGAATTCATATCCTAAAAAATAACAAGAGAATAGCACACAATACAATTATTTTTCAGCCAGTTCCAAAATTCTATGATATATGTTCAAGAGAAATATCATTACTCAATGAATGCATGTTGAATAACACTAAGTAAATAACTAAACCAATATCCATTTGAATATGGGAAAATGATTTAGTTTTTAAATACCATAATATGAAAATAGTGTGATGAAAAATACATACATTGGTATTAAATAAACCACAAAAAGAAAATATGAATCAAAAATTTATTATGTCTAAAAGAATTTGAATTTATACCAAGAAAAACACTCAAATATTATCAAGGGTACCATGAATTCACATTAAATTATTTCCTAAAATAATAATTTACTAATAAACCAATTATGTACATTACAAATATCTACATCCATAAATAATATTTAATCATAATCAATATCTATATGAATTCTTGAAATTTAGTAATTAATTTCAATATTAGGTGTATATCATCTTCATTATTATGAATTGGTTTCTTAAAAATAGTGTTTGTATATGTTATTTTTAACATATTTAATTATTTAAGGACCATTTAATTTAAAATAATATATATTATGTTATTTTTCTAATGATATAATTTCATTCAATGATAGTATTATTATATTTCATGTAGAAGAAATCAAGATTTATAACATTGTGGTGATTCATAACAAATGAATGTGGTTTTATTAATTACGGAATTAGATAATAATTTTAACATTTCAGAAAATATCCTTATTTAAATATTTATATCATATTATACCATTATATATTTTCCTATTTTCATCTATTACATAAATTGAAATCATTGTTCATATAGTGGTTAATAAGGCCCAAAGAGAAACATACCATGATTAATGGATAATGATGCAATGATTTAATTTTAATATCATTATACCAGAATAATAATGAAATATTTTGAGATTATTAGTGTGATATATAGAAATTAATTTAATTATAATAATATGAAATGAGTATTAAAATATTATATTATATTGATAAAATGATTTCCAACTTAGCTCTCCTGTTTTAAAGAATTTAAATGATGATGATCATTTATTGATCATATAAATAAGTGGTTCTCAAATTTATCATATGAAAACATTAATGATATCATAAAAATATTATTTATCTATGAAAATCATTCTCCAGAAAATTCATGTAAGGTGGTGAGTAAAATAACAATATAAATCAATTGTTCTATGGAGGTGGTAGTTCATACATACATATGTTTGATGATTTCATAATCTGTATAAAAATTGAAATATATCCTATATTTTTTTCATTTCAAAACAAAAAATATTTTTTAAATAAAATAATTATTTATTGAATTAAATAACAGTACTATCCCTAAAATGTGGTTCATGAAAAAACACGATGCTTCGTAGAGGTGGTACGACACAGACACGTAGGAATGTAATTTTGGTTTCCCTTTTGGTAAAAGTGAAAGGTCGTTTCTGGTTAATCACAAAGTATAATAAATTTCAATATATTTCCATTAATTATTTAGTTATATATATATTTGAAAATTATAATTTTAATGTTAATTCATAAATGAATGCAATTATGGAAAATGTTTTCTCACAATAAGAATTTTGTATTTCTCAATTGAGAAATCATTGGAAAAGTAAGGGTTATGATAATCAATTATCATAAAATTATAAAGAAAGAGATAATAATATAGTGTAAGAAAAAATATTATAATTATATGTGTAAATATATTTTATGAGTGGTATTGAATTTATGGTGCAAAGTCCCTTTTATAAGTGATAGGGGATGATATTTTTTTAAATACCCCTAAATTTTAAATAATTCAAAGTCATTGTCAGGGAATGTGTATCCAAAATGGAGATATAATAGAGTGGGAAGAGATAATGTCATTCTAGGCCTTAAAAACATTATAAACCATTTTTTTATCATGTTTCACCATTTTTCACTTGGTAAAACATATTTAATCCTCATTTATCATTACCAAATTATTTAGTTTCCACCTAAGTAAATCATATTTTATTCCCAAAAATAAAATTGTCCTTATAACATAATTTGTACCTAAAAATTCTATTTTTAAATTAATTTTATCTTATTCAATTTCTAAAATAAATAAGTTATAATTTTAAAATATGAAATGAGTACTATAATAAAATAATATCTTTGGAGAAATATTTGTTATGTTTTTAAATATCATATATATGTTTGTGAATTGAAGTAATTTTTTTTAGATATATAATTTTTATTATAAAATGATTATTTTTTTAGAAAAGTTTTTCAAAAATATACACGAAATACTTATGTTATAATTAATTCATTAAATGCATGTTACTTATAAAATGGTATTATTTTCTATACACCTAAAAATCAACAATTGATGAAAAATTCTAAAATTTAATTTTGAATAAAATATTAATTTAAACAATCTATATATAAATTTAATTTTATCTAATTAATTTTCTAAAAGTTTTAAATTAAAATTTTAAATAATAGGAGTTGATATAATGAAAAACTATTTATATAGATAATTATATTATTTATAATATTAAAAATTCACATTCACATCTCATATCACATAATATTTAAATTAGAAATAAATTTTTTAATATAAAATATATTTAACAGTCCTTAATCACATGTTTCATAAAATATGAATTCATATTTCTTAAAAATGAAATATTTAGAGAAATAAATTTCGAACAGTAAACTTATTTTATTAGAGTTATTAGCTATACATATTTAATTTCATTCATATTAAAAGTAAAATTTATTTTATTTCTCAAAATATTTCATATAATGATTACTTTGATTCATTACTATGAATTTAGCGATTATGTTTTTACATCCTTACATAATAAAATTATATTTCAAAAAAATATATCTTGGTTTTAATGTACGATGTTGCATGTGGAAGAAGAAATAAAACATATTTTATAATTTAAAGGTAATTATATATTACAATTACATGGTGTTACACAAGCCATCTGTACAGATTAATACATTATCGAATGAATTTAAAAAATATCAGGTAACACCCTTAATATGTCTAAATTATTTAATAACACATACATCATATATCAATATAATTTATTTTAATAAAAAATCTTGGAGAATAAAGAATAAGTTTCATATAAAATTATATATTATCTAAGTGTTTAAGTAATTGAACTATTCATTATTTTTGAGACATGATGTTGCAAGTTTGGTTTTAAAAGTGGAAATAGCCAAAGAATGATGTATACTTACATTTATAAAAATAATATTGAATGGAAATAGAATTTGATATTGAAAACATAAAAAGTGTGACTTGAAAAATAAATGGGTGATTTCAGAAGTATAACAAGTATAAAAAGTGGTATATAGAATATTTTTAATGAGAGAGAATTGAAATCATTTATTGATATAAATATTTTGGATATTAACATAATGAAAATAAGTTCATTGGAATATAAAAAATTTGAAATTAAAATTTGAACTGTAGAAGATGTACTCAGATAAAAAGGAGAGGAAGGGTATCCCTTAAATTTTTAGATAGCTTCTTAAATAATGAGGAGAGTTCATTGAAAGATTATAGACTATGTATAATGTCTATAGAGAGATAAAGAAATGGAAAATTCATTCTCAATGGCTTGTGAGTGAATTAATTAGGTTAGAGTGGTGGGTATTTAAAAAAATGTTTTGATAATTTCATATTAATTTCTAATTAAACAACTTTGAATTCTAGGTTGTGGTAAAATGGAATACCACTATCTTATCCATGGTTATCGGTCCTGAATTTTTACATTTAAGGAATGCATTTTGAATTTGAAGCATCATATATATGGAATCCAATTTTAAATATTACTTTTGGGAATATGAATGAAATATTACAAAATATTAATATTAATTTTAATTTTAGATATTGAATGTTATTTATAGGTCTAGAAAATAATTTTAATTTATTAAATTAAATTATGGTAATCGTAAGAACCCAATTTTTCATTGAGAAATGTAACCTTTAAATTTATATTGAATGCATAATTTTATCCTTAAAAACGTTCCCCACGATTTAAGGAATGGTCCAAGATTATCTAAAGATTGGTCGGAACCTAGCGATAAGGATTTTGGAGGAAACAGTTTGGCAACAAAGTATGTAGAAACCATGCATCCCAACTAGTATAGATAGAAAAACTGTGCAGGGTGATGTAGGTCTCTACAAAGGGGAGTGCACAAGTTTCAAAATATTTGTTTAACCCAGCGTTTACACCCCTACTTGGTGTGTTTCCTTGCCAATTAGGGTGAACATGTATAGCATGGTTGGGAAAACCATGATCCACTAACTATTCCAGCCACATTCCTTGGACTGTAGCTAGAACATGGCTAGGACATGGTTTGGACAACCATGTTGCCAAATATTTCACATCTTAAACATTATCTGAGTTTAATATCGTCAATCCACCATTTTAATAGATAACCTCTCTCCTTATTTATCAATTTATAGTGTAAAACACATCCTCTTCTTTTACATTGGAATATTTTCACAGACAACCGACATATGATTAAAATCATCTTCTCTATCTGACCTCAAAATAAAAATATATCCTTTATGTTGGATAACCATTGACAATTTATATACTCCAAAATATCCTTTTATCCTTATTCTTCATATCTAAAATTCAATTTTGGGGTGAGCACATATTCCATATTTACAATGAGTTCATATATTCTTACATTTTATTCCAATCAAGGGTGAAATAAGGGTTCATACTACATGAGGCTTATGCTACAGGCATAATGTATCCGGTATACAACATTTCCCTTAGAGTCTCATCATTTATTAATTTTCTTTATTTTTTGCATGCTAGTTTCACTGGGCCTTTCCCTTAAAAATTAATTTTCATTATTTTAAATGTCTCCATTGTGTTTATAGATCCAAATGACACTTATTGACGTCATTGGGGGTTAAAATCTCTATGTTGACCACCCAACGAAGGGTGTGTTCTTCTTTATGCCTTAGTGAATAAATTTGAGATTATTTGGGACACTATTTGGGTGTTATCTACATTCTCATTAATAAAGTAATTTATTTAAGATAAATTATTTTTTATTAATTAATAAATAAAATGTATATTCATCTAGATATCACTTGGCCTTGGAAATGTAAGTGAATTGTTAATCGGTTTCATTTCCTTATTTCAAATTATCACGTATGATGAAAGTTTCTAGGATAAAACTAATGAAAATTTAATTCTCATGAGTATTAAATGTAATAAAATGATTTATGATATACTAATTGTATAAGGTGTCTATTGTATATGGACCTTTTTTAGCCATATGTGAATGCCTATGACATTATCCCACCATCGATTCCTGAGGGAATGCCTTGATCACCCCAAGGTTCCATTCTGATTTATTGAGCTTATTACTATGGGAGATAACAAGAGAAAAATCTAGTTGATTTATTTCTAAATTAATGCCTATATGATATATTTATTATTCATATAACTCTTTTATAGATAATAGAATGTCATGGATACACTACATAGATCGTTCTTGATGTCTTCAGACACAAGGTACCATGGATTCACCCCATTAGGCATATTCTTGATAGCTTGATATTATTATATATGATATTGATAAACTCATTTGGACAATTTTATATTTTAAATACTTGGGTGTAACCTTTTTACTACACTTCTACCCTTATATCTAGATTACACGAGTTATTACTATGAGTTGGAATGACCCGAGAGGTTATGGATTCCTCGGTTCTCTAAGGATCCTATTTTATATAGTCATCATTATTAATCCATGATTTCCAATACATTTTGTTTCTTAATACCTATTTAAAAAATAAAATTCTATATAATCAGAGTAACCAATGGAGGATGAAGCAGGTATGGGTTATTTATTTTCTTGTTGGTTTTCTTTTAATTTTTTTCAAACAATTACAGTTTATATTTATATATTGTATTTTTATAGAAGTTGTTTGTTGGTGGACTAATAAGATTCATATCACACCATATCGATGTTTATTTTGTTACCCAAGAAGATTATATGATCACATGTGTTGAAAAAGTTAACCATATATCATTAGACACATGAATTTCATGCTTATGATGGTAGCTTGGTAGCAGATGAATGAGCTAGTTCTTGGGATTCTGTGGTTTTTTTATTATTTTGTGTATCATTTATTTTAATATATTTCTGCTTCCATGTACACATATTTTCAACATTTAAGACACAATCTATACCCTAATGTATATTATACAAATTAAACATTGTAATGATTATTTATCAATTATATTCTTATGTTTATTTTCACTGCCTTATTCATTATAGTTATTATGTTCATTTTTTTTGTTAAACTATCTTAACTATTGTGCTCCAGTCTAGACAACATGCATAGTCTCCCCACAAACACACCCTAGACCCTCTTTAATCAGTGACATCCTCTAGTATTCATGGAGGAATTCTTATGGGAATGTGGCCAATATGGTTCAGTTACTCAAGAGTGAACTAGGTCTTGGATTTCATAAAGTAGTATCTAAGTAGTTTCTTTTTTTGGTCTTAGTATTTAGGAAAATTAAGCAAGATATTAGGAATGTATTCGATCGTGGCCATAGGTAATAATTGGGAGTAGCAAACCCACATTCGAGGTAAATATTATGTTTTTAGGGAATGTGAATTTGTTTCTTATATTATGATTATTACAGTTGATATACTATCACCATTGGTTGATGCACAAGAATATAGTTATTTTTTATTCCATATGAAGATTCCATGTTGAATTAATATAGAAAGTATAATTGTTACATGAATCATTATAGAAAATTGTAATTCAAATGAAATGAATATTCCAATCAATAGAGGATTATTTTACTATTTTATTTGCAAGTGATTCTTGTGATTTTTGAGTGTGACATTGCAGTGATATATTACTCTGAATCCAACCACTTTTGTAGGGAATGGAATTTAGTTGTTTAATGTGTCCACATCAACCTATTTTGTGTTTTCTCATATAGATTGATAGTGGTTTCTTAAATATCCAATTTCAACCAATGTCATCTATATAACCCAGGTTGTATGAGCTAGGATTTGGCTATGATTATATGAGTACCAATTTTGATTTATGAAGTGTTTGTGGCATTATAAATTTTCAAGTGTAATCCATCAAATCGAGACATCATATCATACCCGTTAATATTCTGGGACTTAATGTAATGAGAGATGGTTATAATTAAATGTGAGACAATTTCAATTTTGAATGTTAATGAAAAATTAAAAATTCTGAATGAATATCCATTAAATTTAGAATTTCATTGTTAATAAATTTTGATATATAAATGAAATGGTTTCTAGTAATTAACGATGCCAAGTGAAACTTGATGAGTGTTTCCCAAATGGACTTGAAATTGAACCTCCATATTCTAAAACTCTTTTAAATAAAAATATGATCACTTAGTCATACCTAGACACTTGATATGGGTAGTTTTGGTATTATGTAGGGTATTAAACCATTTAATAATGTTATACTTCTTTTAGTGATCATATGTACTTTCAAATATGGTTCTGATGAGTGTTCATGGATGTTTTAGATCTATTCCACCATTAATTACTCAAGTTTCGTTCTAGGAGTGTGGTGACAACCCAGATCCAAATGTGATGGGCCCTAAGCTACTAGTGTTAACTCTAGTAATTACCCCTGCGGCACAACCTAAAATTCTTGAACGGGGCACTGATGCTATTTATTTTGAGAGTTTTCTGCACTTTAGGTAGTCTATAAAGGGTTCTCCAGGACCTATTTCTATGACGTATAATCTTACTTGTGAGTTATATGAGAATCATCCTTCTATATTCCTAGGTGATGGTGGTTCATAGGCTACTCTTTCATGGATAGAATCCATTTTATCTATCTTTGAGCATCTAGAGACACCTTTAGAACTACTAAAAAGGCCTTAATAGAACCAGACTTTTTCTTTATCAGGGTAAAAAAAGTGAATACTACCTAAGTGAAATTAATAGCCCAATGCTTTGATCAATTCTAGGAAAGCATTGATAATTTTTTCCTTTATAAGCATTAAAAAATGCACTGATAAAATCATGATTTTTCAATTATTTCAAAAGAATAGATTAAGGGGTCCTTTATTAGTGCATTTTATAGTGTTGATAAAGGGTCACACTAAAGTGTGATATAACATCACCTTACATCACTAGAAACATGGCAGTGTGCTGAAAAAGAAAACCACAACACCAAAAATTATCAAAAATTAAGTCCAAATAAATAATTTAAATTAAATAAAATTTACAACACAAATACAAGAAAAATTATATTATTGAGAGAAAGAAAACACTTGTATACAAGAAAAAACCACCCCAACTTGAGAAAACGAACTCACGTGTGTATGAAAACTATTCATATTTTAGTAACAATATAATGAATTAAATTATGCAGAAAGTGTTGATTTTAAACTAAACATCGAGTCATACAAGGAACACTGTCTATCTGAATGAGATGTACTTGATTCTTAAATGTTACACAATTTCTGGTCTGTCTTCAAAAATTATCCCTATAAAAATAAACTAAATTTGTTTAAGATAAAACAGATAAAGAAATTAATTGTGTAATATCTAATATAATGATGATATTACAATATAGGCTCATTTACTCGGTTTTGGAAAAGTGAATAACATTTTAAACTAAAATGACACTTATACATTGAGAAGAGTAAATTAGAGTCATAACATATATAAAATGTGTTGTATTGAGGTGCAACTAATTCCAACATGTCCAGAATGTAATATTTATCATTTTCTTAAAGCATACAAACAATCTGAATGTGTTTTATATATTTTGAGTCTTTCAACTATGTTTTTTTAATAAAAAGTCATTTTTAATGGGAAGCTTATAATTTGAGTCATACCTCTCACACCATGTGTTATATTGAAATGATATTTTTTTCTATACATCTAAAATGATTATTGAATCATTGTACTAAATTTACAGAACAGTCCAAGCATGTTTTATTGGTTTTTAGTAAGTGAGTCTTTTTGAACAAAAATGTAAATTTTAAAATGATAACAGACACATAGAGTCATGCAAGGAACATCGTGTATCATATTCAGATGTGACTAATTAATAAAAAAAACGAAATTGACTTATGTATCACTTTCTAAAAGTATCTCAACAATACAAATGTGTTTTCTCGATTTGGAGTTTTTTATTTGAGTTTTTACTAAAATTAAAGTCTATTTTAAATTAAAATAAACACTTTTAGTCATATCGGTTAAACCATGGAACAAATTCGGGTGTTTCTAATTCCCAGAAGTATCAAATGAATAATTTAACTTTTTTATAATGTATCAAAACAATTATGATTCATTTTATCAGTATTGAGTATACCAATTTTTGTTTTTACTAAAATTTATTTTTAATCTTGAAATGCATGCTTTGATTCACCCTAGGAATATAATCCATTTTTTTCAGAGTATGATTCATAAAAAAACTTATGAATCATTGAACTAAATTATCAAAAAAATGATAATGTTCTCTTGGTTTTTAGTGTGTGATAAAATTTTAAATAAATTGTTATATTTGAACTGATAACAGACACTTGGAGTCATTTCTAGAACATCATGTATCGTATTGACATGTTAATAATTCATAAACATAATAAATGATGTATGTATCATTTCACTAAGTTATCAAAACTGTCCAAATTATTTTCTTGATTCTCAGTATCTCACCTATATTTTTTTTCAAATAACATTATAAATTTAAAAAAAGCACTTATATATATACTGGTCACACCATCTGTCATATCTAAGTGAATATGATTCCTACAAATACCAAAAGATAAATTTATTGCATTCATAAATAATCAATACAATATGAATTTGTTCAATACTCTTTGATTATGCCACATGTGTTTTTTACAAAGATGTAATTTTAAACTAAAAACAAGCACTCTAAGTCATTCCAATCACATAATGTGTCATATGGACATGATATTTATTCATACTCCTAAAAAATTAATTAGGAATAATTTTAATAAATTATAAAGGCATCCAAATATCATTTTCTCGGTTTTTAGTGAGTGACACTTTTTGAACTAAAATGTCAATTTTAAAATAATAACGAACAATTTGAGTCATTTTGAGCACATCATGTATCATATTTTGGTGAGGATAATTCCTACACATAATAGATAGCATATTAATTGTTTTCTGAATGATTCACAATAATCAGAAAGAGTTTTTTCAGTTATGAGTATGTGAGTTGTCCTTTTGAATAAAATTAATATCAATTTTAAATAAATAGGAGAGCATAGAGTTATACCGGTCACACCATGTGTTGAAATGAGGTTAGGATGTTTCCAAGAAATCAAAAAATGAATTACGGATCATTACATTATATTATCAAATCAATATGGAAGCATTTTCTATGTTTTGAGTATGTCACTAGTGATTTTCATTAAATTAGAATCTTAAAATAAAAACTCATACTTGGACTCATACCAGTCACATTGTGTGTCGGATTGTTGTGAAACTGACTCCTACAAGTCAAACATATATTATGGATCATTTTATGAAATTAAAAATACAATCATAGATAATTTTATCATTTTTAATCAATTGAAACTTTTTAAACTAAAATGTCAATTTTAAATTGATAACATACAGTTTCAGTCATGTCAGAAACATTGTGCATCAGATTGTCATGAGGTCAATTCATACTCATTGAAAATGAATTATGGATAATTTTACTAATCCATCCTAATTTTTTAAAGTCATTTTATTTGTTTTGAGTATGTCAGTTTTCCTTTTTATTGAAATTTTGTCAAATTTAATTAAAAAGAAACCCTTGTTGTCACACCAAACACAACATGCATCAGATTCAGGTAAGGAAGATTACTACAAGTCACAAATGACTTATAAATATTTATTGTAATGTATCAAAACAATACAATTTTTTTTCTTTTTTGACTATGTAACATTTATTTTATTTCTAAAATGCCATTTCAATCATGAATTACTCACTTTATGTCATACTTCTCAGATCATGTTTCCCAATTTTGTGGGACTAATTTATATACATCACAAATGAATTATGAAACCATCTTACAAAATTACAATGACAATATGTGTGTTTTTATCAATTTTTACTAAGAGACCCTTTTTGGAAAAAAATTTCAATTTGAAACTGAAAATGAACACTGGGAGTCAAGTTAGGAACAACATGTATCATATTGATGTAAAGTTGATTCCTATATGACAAAAATGACTTATGGATCATTTTCATAATGTATCAAAACAATATATGTGTTTTTTCTTAGTATTGAACATGCTAGTTGTATTTTTTACAAAAAATTATTGTCAAATTTAAATAAAAAGACCCACAATGATTAATTTTGGTTCCAACGTGCACTATATTGCTTCATCGTGAGTGAATCATCATTAATAAGTTCATGATCATAATACAAGAGTGAATCTTCGTTTTTATAGAATTTATATATATCTAGAAAATAATAACCATTTGTGTAAACCAATTTGTGTTCACTGATTAATCTAAAATAAATTCTAACAATTGAGTTTTTATGGAACAAAATAAAATATATCATTCACATTCATCATCATAGATTTAAAGATCTACTTGATAAACTATTTACCTTATTTGATGGAAAAACATCTGGGTAAACCATTATGTATTTTTAGAAGACACTGAAATCTATTATCAATTGTTTACCCATTTTTAACCATTTTGAAAATCAGTATAGCCTATTATAGCATCAAAATGACACTAAAATATAGCGTATCCATTATGTATTTCTAGATTGTGTAATATATTAGTATATACTATTCAATATTACGAGTGATGATAAAATCTAACATGACATATTAATTTTCAATTCATCAATATTGGAATATCCATATTCCCATGTATTTTTTATTGGGATTTAGGATGAGTTTTTATTAATGATCTTAGGAACATGAATCATTTTACATAATAATGTTTAAAATTCTTAAATATTATTACATTAATTGATTTCACATGAAAATATGATATTATATCATTCATCTAATTTATGATCGAATAGGAAAGATAATTATAACACCCACCAATGTGAAATAAATGCATTTTACTTTTCTAAAAATTCATGATTTAGTAAAATAAATTTTATATTAAATTATTTTTTAATATTTTTAGATCAAGATAATAGTTTCTATTGTGAGGGGTTATTTGTTTGGATTTTGAATTATTCACTATTTTATTTGAAGTAGGTTTCTTATTTTGGAAATATCTTCATAAAATGATTTCTTTTCATTTGATGACATGTTTTCTTTAAAACCATCCCTCTTTGATTATCACAATCTCTCAATGGTGGTTATAATCTAGTATTTCTCTCAAACACATTTGAGATTTTGTGGTTCATTTCACACATATTTATTCAAATATTTGAGTTGGGTTATATACCAATTTGATGATTGGATTGGTGGAATATAACTCTCACGTGACTATTATCTCCACTACTAATACCCTTTCTTCATATTGAAAAGTAATAAAGGGTAGGGAATTGCATCTATTTGTTTGTTGTTGTTCAGTTTTTTCTTGGTGAGTGGTTCATGTGATACATTAATGAGATTTGATATTAATTCTAATGTGCTTATAAAAATATTTGGATTCAATAATCATTTTGAATGAAAAATAGTTCTTGTTTAATTTGGGAAATATTATTAAACATAAATTCCTATAAAAAAATAAATTAGAAAAGTGGTGGAAATAATTTTTTCAATAAAAAAATGATAACACTTTCACAATGGATCTTATATTAAGTTGCAAGTGATTTTTACACTTTTCAACTTTTTTTATCAAACTCAAACTTGGTATGATACTCATTCTATTGAATTGCCCAATATTTTTTTGTCTGTTGGCCAACGCTTAATCTCTTTCTCTACATTAATATCTAATTCTACCTATTACTTCAACTTTGGATTTTAGTTCGAGTCCACCAGTGCCTCTACTTCGGCAACATCCACCACCTCTACCTCCACCTCTTCCATTTCCAAAAAGTTTTAATTTTTATAGGACATCACTTCTAAATAAATTAAACTCATCCGTTATACTTCTCCCTGATAATAAAATATAAAATGATTTATAATAATTTTAAAACAAGTTATTTAAAGCCCAAATATATGTATAATGTGTCATTCCCTATATTTTCTCACAAAAATTTATAGTTAATCATCAAATTTTTTTTCTGAAAGTATTCGGATACCATCCACACTTCCCACTTTTATATAAATAAATTGAATTCATCTTTTTTTTGTTTTGAAGGATTTTAGTAATCCTGGTTGTACTAATAAGATATAGTCAAAAAAATATTAGAAAATAATTTTAATTAAATTGTAATTAACATAGAAAATTATTTTTTAATGCAGGCTGGCCTTTTTATGGTTTATGATCCATCTCCTAAATTTGAATAAATAATATCCATAATCATTGCAATTATCATACTTCAAATAGTGCAAAAAGAATGAACAAAATAATTTAATTTTATTAGATATGTTTTGATAGTTATGTCCTCCTACATATACCATATTCTATTTCAATTTTCACAAATTGACAGCCTTTATCTATTAAAACACCAACTTCATGCCATGATTTAGACTATATTTACCCATAACCATATAATAAAAAAATTATTATTGAAATATATATTTAAAAATATAAATCAAGATTGATGTATAAAATGATGAATTTAGTGTCTTACAAATTCATTATACATGTCATGTGTTCATCTTGTTATATATCAATGAATTCTATCTGAAAATTAAATCTTTGGGGTATCAAGATTGGTTGAGTTTAGTATCAATTTATTTACAAAAATTGAAATCAAATAAGTAATAAAAATGAAAAATATTTATTATTTGATTATATTTTAGAGTTTTACCTCTGTATTGTAGATATCAAATGTAGTCCATTGGTGGTTATTGTTTTGTCAAGCACATCCAATGGATAATCATTTTTATTCTCAATTTCCTAATTTTTAAAAGTATGTCTTTTTGTATAAATGATAATTTTAATAATGAATCCAAATCATGCTTCCACCAATTCTCCCTCTATGTTGAAGTAATATAAAATTTTGTAGAAAATATGAATAGTTATTTACTATAATGAAGAAACTATCTCACTATTTTGACTAATGTATTATGAAAATGTACCTTATATTTGTATTTATAATAGTGACTCCCATCCATTCATGAATGAGAATCTCACTTATACTCTTGAGATTTACTATGTATTTCAATGAAGTTGCATATAATTAATATTCATATGGAAATGAAAGAAATATTTCAATATTTGAATACCATCTATGTACAATTTGTAATGGTAATAAAATTAAATATGGTACAGGTAGGGAGAAGGTACTCTTAGAAGATATTTTTGATTTCCTGGTCGATTCACTAGATTTTCTTGATTCGACCTTCAATTTCTCTATCAATTTATCCATATTTTGTATCATACCTCATGTTAGAATATTTTTCATAAATTTTTACAGGATTTTAAAATGGAAAAATTTGTTAAAGATGTACCTCACTTATATTTATATGATTAGATAACGATGGAATGAAAGTTACAATAAAGTCGTTGACTGTTGTAATATCTGGACCATCAAGTGGTACATAAAACTCTATATTGAAGTCATAATATACCTTGATACCCACTCTCATGTGATGTTTTGGGAGTTATTTTAGATGTATCTTGCCTCCCTAGATGTTATACATCATACCTCAGACACATAGACAGTGGATTGGTGTTGATTGATAGAAATCTCATACAACTGCACCCTATTATGTTTTATTAATATTATGTTTTCAGAAGTTGTTTGGTTAAAATTTAAGGGAATGAGTAATTAAAAAATAGATTACCTTGGTTAAGACATGTATTTTATGGGAATGAATATCATAAAATCTCATGGGGTTATTTGGTTCATGTGTGGATCTTTGTTTCACCGCCTTTTCGCTTTGATGCTTTCTCATTCATTTGTTTTCCAAACCATACCAAATAATAATATCTCTCAAATAATCTATTTGAGTATTCAATACTTTCACCATATTATATATATCTTCATGTGGTTTAATCTTCTTGAAATATATATGAGGATATATACCGAAACCTAATCCACTAATGCGACCATATTGTTCTGATCGCTACAAAGATATTGAATGTACTTTTTTCATCTAGTACAGTCCATACCGATTCTTGTGTATAATCCATATAAAAAATATTAACAAAAAAAATATATTTTTATGATATAATATTATAAAGAATAATGAATTAATATTATGTCATACATAGACATAATTACTATAATTTTTTTTTTATTTTCATCAACTAGTTTCCCAATTATTTACACAATTATCATTCCATCGCACATGATATGGGATGGAAGTGGCTTTGGATTTTAATTCATAATTATACATATAAAAAAAATATCTCTAGTTTCATATCACATAAATTTTTTATTAATTATTTAAAAAAACATTGCAATTTATTCTCCTGTGAAGAGAATCCCATCTTTCCTTTGAGATAGGGGTACATTGGTTTTGATAGACTGCCTTTTATTCATGACTCTTATAATAATTCATAAATTAATTTATTTGAAACTAATTGGAAAAAATAATTAATTTTAGATAATATAATATCAATTGAAGTGGACCTGAAATGATTTATCAATGGGATGAAGGAAGAAATAATTCCATGCCACTTACTTTATAACAAGTTCATAATTAACTTGTTGGTGGGAATTTACATTCCCTCAACATCCCATAGATTTAACTTAGTACGAAGTGTTTGGAGGCCTCTGTTGGATTTTACAGTGTCACGACCCGTCCTCAGGGCCCATGCCGTGACTACCCCAAGCCTACCTTCCTTAGGCCAGGGGCTGGCGACTAGCACGAAGGCGGAAATCCCAACAAAAAGGGAAGGCATTGCCTTTGAAAAAGTAAACAAGAACCACAGAGTAAGCAAGAAGAAAAGTAAACACTAAGTAAAAACGGTACAAGTTATGCTGAAAGTAAAAGGGGCCGGAAATACAAGCCCAACTGTAAAGTACAACTGAAAGGAAAAACAACAACTGAAAAGAAAAACTGCAGCGTCGAGCCGTCCTCTGAAGGTCCCACCCGAAGGGTGGGTACAGATAGCCTCCACAACTCCTCGGCCCAGCTGTCCGCTCCGAGGACGTCCCGCCCAGTGGTCCACCTCCAGGTACCGTCCAGCTCCGCACGCCTCCACCTCGATCAGCGCTGCCCGTCGTCTGCAACCCACACCATGAAGTGCGGGCAAAGCCCGTGCAGGGGTGAGTATAAGCTACTCAGTAGGGACCCCGAGACCCCCGACGGTCTCCCGAAATCCACAAAGGATAATCCACAAAAGAAAAGATACAATCATGAAGTAACATCTGACACGACTTAGGTATATGCCCATACATATACCTAAGTCATCAATTCCCATTCGGCTCCAATGTCCGAGCCCAAGCACAACCCAGTCCACACAGGAATGAAACGTATACCCACACAGGATAGCACAACGCAATCCACAAGGGAGAGTAAACAGTAAATCCACACGGATAGCTCAACACAATCCACAAAGGAGAGTAAATAGTAAATTCACACGGATAGCTCAACACAATTTACAAAGGAGAGTAAACAGTAAATCCACACAGGATAGCTCAACACAATCCACAAAGCAGAGTAACACAAGATTCATCTCACACAGGTATACTCCTTCGGATGACGATAAAGATGATCACTGAACCATCTAAGTCGTCGGACCCAAGATGGATCGATTGGTACTAACCCCGCAGTGACCCAAACAGGATCGGACCCACACAGGATCGGGCCCACGCAGGACCTGTAGGCGCTGGCTCACACAGAACCGCTGAGGGCTGACCCACACAAGATTGGACCCACACAGGATCGGTAGCACTGATCCACGTAGGATCGCTGCGTGCAGTAGTCGTCGTAGTCCACTGAGGATCTCTACACAGTCGTCGCCGCAGTCCACTGAGGATCTCTGCACAGTGGTCGTCGGAGTCCACGGAGGATCTCTGCACAGTCTTCGCCGCAGTCCACTGAGGATCTTTGCATGGTCGTCGTCGGAGTCCACGGAGGATCTCTGCACAGTCATCGCTGTCAAAGAAGCAGTCGCAGCTAGCACTAGGGTTCCTGCACACAGCGAGCTCGTTCGGGAGGGTCCGCTCCACGAGCCGAGAGGCTGATACATCAACTGACACAAAGTCCGAAGTTGATGTATCCAAAAGTTCCGTATCGTCAACAGGAACACAACGTCGCAGACGGCGCGTCAATCAGACGCCCGGTCTGAGAGTTATTGGCTTTTTCGTCCCAGGGGCCCAGTTGGTTTTTAAGGCAAAACCAACCCGACCATACTCCACCTACGTCCAAACCTCGGGCGGAGTATTCCAAAAGATCCATCTCACTTAGAGGAAATCAACGAAGCTGACGACACGTCAATCGGACGTCCGTGGATCAAGATATGAGCGTTTCCGCTCCGAAGGCCCGGTTGGTTTCGTGTACGAACCAACCCGGCCGAACTCAAGGTATTTCGAAACCTTGAGTGCGATATACCGAAACGACCGTCTCGATCCAAGGATCACGTTTCCGCTGACGGCGAGTTGTTTGGAGGCCCGTATCTCAAGTTATGGGCGTTTGAACAAAGATCGTCCGAAGATGGTGGGTACGGGCCCGGGCTGACCCGGCCCGACCCCCCTTGGGTTGGCCGAACCGGGTCAACCCGGTCCGAACGAGGTCAACCCGGTCCGACCCGGTCGGACCGGTCTGGCTCGGCCAGCCCGGCCCGGCTCGGCCGAGCGGCCGAGTGGCCGATGCGGGGGGAGCCGCCGCCCCGCGTGACACCCCCGCGGCATCCGCGGGGTGCCAGCCAGACAACCCGGACGCGGCTTAAGCAGCGTCCCGGGTGACGCGGGGGGTGCCGCCGCCCCCGCGTGACACCCACGGGGTGTCTCCTCGCGCCGGACGCGGCTTCAGTCGCGTCCCGCGAGCGCCGCCGCCGCGGCCGGTGCCGCGGCGGTCTCGTCCGGAGGCGCGCCGGGCGCCGCCGCCTCCGGGTGCCGGCGCCGCCGTGCCGGCGACCCGCGCCACCGCCGGCTTCCGCGGGCCGCCGGAGTCGCTCCGGTGGCCCGATTTTCTTCCCGTCTGCGTCATTGCTCCTCCCGGGACTCGTTCTTCACTGCGGAATCGTCAAACATCCGTTGCGGCACGTTCCGTCGTCGCCCGTCAAATCCACACAAAACGAAGAACAGCGGAGAGTCATCGGGCCGTTTTGGTTTGGCCCGCACCCTCCGCGTTAGAGATAAACAAACGAGAGAATTTTTATTCCACACAATGAACAACAATTTTAATAAGTTTAAAATTGTTTACAAACCGATTCTTTAATTTTTTTAAAGAAACATTGACGGGAATATAAAAGGGGGTAATTCAAAAACAAATCCCTACCTCGTTGGTCGTCGCGCGTGAGCGTTCTCCGCGGAATTGCTCGTCGCGGAAGAGGGGGATTGTCGCGTCATCGCGGGAAGGCGTCGCATCGTCGCGGAATCCGGCGTTGAGTCGGCGAGCTCAACGGACCAAGAACAACAGATTTAAATTATAAATAATTAAATCTGTGTTTCGTTTAAAACCAAAAAGAACCTTTAGAGGAAACCCAAAATCACTCACCTCAAACGGTTGGTGATCGGAGATCAGGGCGGGGAAGAACGTCTCGGATGGGAGCGTCGTCGATTTCCGGGTTCGGCGTTCTTTGCGTTCTTCGCGTTCTTTGCGTTCTTCGCGTTCTTCGCGAAGGAGGTTGAAGGTTCAAGGATCCTCTCTCAACCAGTAATCCTCCAAAAAATATAGGTTGGTCTTATTTTATTATTATTCCAAAAAATGAAAACGGGTAAGTAACGACCCATCAATTCGTTGAATTAATTCAACGAAAGAAACAACTCATTTAATTCACGAAATAAACCACCCAATCAAATGGTCTGTTAAGATTTTAAGAAACGCGTCAGTTGACTTTCATAATGACGGGTTTTCGCGGGTGCGTTTCTTAGCGGAAGGAAACGGCGAGGCTCGTGCGGGCCCCACCTCACAAATATCCTACCAAGGGGGTAGAATATTTCTGGATAGCATCCTATCCGGTTTAACTCAGTTCAAGCCACCTTTAAGTGGCTTAAGTGGCATAAGTGAAATAAAATAATGTTGTCGCAAAATTATTTTATTTCTTAACCTTATGCCAGAAAATTAAAAACCACACTCGAGCAAACGCAACTCCGGAAGAGGCGTTTCTAAGCGAATACTAGCGCTGCGATTTCATCGGTGCCCTCAGAATTCGATTCCGGGCACCGGTTCAAAAGATAGAAAAACCCGCCCGTCCGTTCACTGAACGTACCCAAGCCAAACTTCGGAAAATGATTCCGGGCACACCGGGCCTCGGAATCAGATGCCATCAGAAACTGCGCTCTTGTAAAATTCCAAAGAAAATTAAGAAAAAAAAATTTCCTTGAAATTTACGGGTCTTTACATTACTCCCACCTCAGGGCTTTACGTCCCCGTAAAGATACATCAAAAACTAGGGAAACAAATGTGGGTACTGAGCACGCATCTGAGCCTCCCGCTCCCAAGTGCTCTCCTGGAGGTTCCCGTGCTGCCATCTGATGCGCACAAGAGGAATCGATCGCCCACGTAGGACCCGCTCCTGTCGATCATCTATCTCCACCGGGACCTCCGCAAAAGTCACCCCATCATCCACATCTAGCTCCCCATAGTCAATGATGTGCGTCGGGTCGTGCACATATCTCCTCAGCTGGGATACGTGGAAGAGGTCATGCACCCGGTGCAACTGAGGTGGCAGAGCCAGGCGATAAGCCACCTCGCCAATCCTGCCGAGGACCTGGAAAGGCCCGATGAAGCGTGGAGACAACTTGCCGCCTCGGCCAAATATCCACAAACCACGTCGAGGTGAGACACGCAAGAAGACGTGGTCGCCATCCTCAAACTCTAGTGGCCTCCGCCTCCTATCAGCATATGACTTCTGCCGGCTCTGTGCTGTCTTCATCCGCTCCTGGATGACCTGGACCTTCTATGTCGTGGCCCGGACCATCTCTGGTCCCACAAGTGCTGACTCCCCAGGGTCTGTCCAGCACAAAGGAGATCTGCAAGGCCTGCCGTATAACACCTCGTAGGGTGCCATCCTGATGGTGGAGTGGTAGCAGTTGTTGTACGCGAACTCCACCAAGGGCAGGTGGTCCTCCTAGCTGCGACCAAAGTCGAGGACACATGCGCGGAGCATGTCCTCGAGAGTCTGAATGGTCCTCTCCGTCTGACCATCTGTCTGAGGGTGAAAGGCGGTGCTCAGACATAGTCGCGTCCCGAACGCCTCCTGCAACCCCTTCCAAAGTCGGGAAGTAAAGCGAGCATCCCGATCGGAGATGATAGTCGATGGCACACCGTGAAGCCGTACAATCTCCTGAACGTAGAGACGCCCCAAGCTCTCCACTGAGCCCTGCTCTCGGATGGGTAAGAAGTGTGCCGACTTGGTGAATCGGTCAACAATCACCCAAATGGAGTCGTGACCTCTGGAAGTGCGTGGAAGTCCAGTCACGAAGTCCATAGATATGCCATCCCACTTCCACTCTGGGACCTCCAAGGGCTGTACCAAGCCTGCTGGTACCTGATGCTCTGCCTTCACCTGCTGGCAGGTGAGGCACCGCGAAACGAACTCTGCCACAGCCTTCTTCATGCCCGGCCACCAGTGCTGTCGTCTGAGATCCTGGTACATCTTCGCCACTCCAAGAAGTACCGCCAAAGGAGAAGTGTAAAACTCTCTCAGCACCTCCTCTCGTAACGCGACCAGTACCAAGGTACGTCCTCTGAAAAGGACATCGTGCTCTGCTCCAAGGGATAAACCATCAGGTGCCTGTCCCGAGGATATCTGTGCACGCCGTGTCTCACAGTCAGCGTCCCCACACTGTGCCTCTCTGACCTGCTGTAGAAGTGGAGGAGAGACTGTGAGAGACTGAAGGAAGGCTGCTCCGTCTCTATCCAAGAAGGATATCTACAAGGCGGCTAGCTGCTCTGTCACCTCCTCAAGTAGCTGGATGCCCGTCCTCCTGCTGAGGGCATCAACTACCATGTTCCCATTCCCAGGAGTATAGACTATCTCAAAGTCATAGTCCTGGAGGAACTCGAGCCATCGCCACTGTCTCTGGTTCAGGTCCTTCTGAGAGAAGATGTAACTGAGACTCTGGTGGTCAGAAAAGACTGTAAAGCGCTCGCCCATCAGATAGTGCCACCATGTCTTCAGGGCGAAGACCACTACTGCCAACTCCAAGTCATGGGTAGCGTAGTTCTGCTCATGCGGCCTCAACTGACGTGATCCATAGGAAATCAAGGCCCGCTCCTGCATCGGGACACACCCGAGTCCGGTCCCTGATGCATCGCAGTAGACTACATATCCAACTCCCTCCTCAGGAAACCTCAAGATAGGTGTGCTGGTCAACCTCTTCCTCAGCTCCTATAAGCTCTGCTGACATCTGTCTGACCACACGAAGGGTTTCCCCTTCGTCGTCAATGCTGAGAGTGGGGACACAACTCTGGAGAAGTCCGACAAAAATCTCCGATAGTATCCGGCTAGGCCCATGAATCTCCGCACCTCTATCATGCTCTTGGGTGGCTCCCAAGCTAGCACTGCCTCGATCTTCGCAGGATCTACTGCAACCCCCGCCTCAGAAATGACGTGCCCCAAGAAGTGGACCTCACGTAACCAGAACTGACACTTCGAGAGCTTTCCATAAAGCTGGTGCTCTCGGAGTGTGTCTAGTACAACACGCAAGTGGTTGGTGTGCTCCTCCTCGGTGGTCGAGTACACCAAGATGTCATCGATGAAGACTACGACAAATCGATCGAGGTATGGCTGGAAGATCCTATTCATGAGGCTCATGAACACTGCTAGAGCATTGGTCACACCGAAAGGCATAACCAAGAACTCATAGTGGCCATACCGACACCTGAAGGCCATCTTCTGCACATACTCGTCTCGAACTCTGAGCTGATGATAGCCTGACCTGAGGTCTATCTTCGAGAACCACCGTGCTCCCTTGAGCTGATCGAAGAGGTCATTAATCCTGGGTAGTGGATACTTATTCCTCACTGTAACCTGGTTCAGGCGACGATAATCGACACACATTCGCAAGCTCCCATCCGCCTTCTTGGCGAACAAAATCGGGGAAGCCCAGGGTGAAACACTGGCTCGGATGAACCCCTTGCCCTGCAAGTCCTCCAACTGTACCCGCAGCTCTCGAAGCTCAGCGGGGGCCATTCGATATGCTGGAGTGGACATCGGGGCTGTCACGGGGTACACGTCAATATAAAAGTCTACCTCTCTGCGAGGAGGTAGTCTTGGAACGTCGTCGGGAAAGACGTCCGCGTACTGATCCACCACTGCAGGAAAACTGGGACTCCGCACGTCAACTGCTCCCAGGATGAGGCTAGCCAACTAATGAGTGATGGGCTGACCTCTCCTCTGCATGAGTCCATCCTGTGCTGCTAAGGCTCCCTTCTCGTTGGTGAAGGTGAACCTGCTCCCGTCAGTGCGCACACATCGCACCTTGCGCCTAATGCAATCCATCTGAGCATGGACCGTTGATAACCAATCCATGCCCAAGATGACGTCGTAAGGCCTCGAAGCCGCTACAAGAAGATCCCAGACGAAGCTCTCACCTCCTAGAGTAAGGTCACACTGCCAGCACCAGTGCGTAATCGTTGAGCCTTCTCTCGTAGGAGTCTCTAGCCGTAAGGATCGAGCCAACGGCTCTGTCGGAATCTCCGAGCTCCGAACAAGGGCAGCGGCTATGAAAGAGCGACTCACTCCTATGTCTATCAGAACTGCAGCAAGGGTGGAATAGACACAGATCGTACCTCGAATCATCTCTGGCGCGCCGTGGTCGTAGGCCTCTACTGCCTGGAGCTGTGCCTGTCTCTGCCCGCCAGCTCCCTGTGGTCGGGGCGGGCCTCCTGGTGGTGGTGGTGGCAGAGCCTCAAAGAGTCGCCCACCACCTGCTGCTCGGCCAGCTCCTCTGCCTCGTCTGCCTCCTCCCTGCGGACCACCACGGTCGACCCTCTGCCTCTGCCTGGATGGCGCCTCCACCGTCTTCTGCCCCTCAGTACGGCGGGTCGGGCAGTCATGAGCCATGTGGCCCCGCCCGCCGCATTTGTAGCACTGCCTGCCTCTCGAAAGACTGGCTCCGGGCTGGGGGCCCTGCACTGCTGAGCCAGTGTCCCGAGGTCGTCTGCCGGAAGTTCTGGTCCTCCTGGAACCCTGAGTCATCCGTCAGCTACCTGCTACCGAAGACTCCGCTATCTGCCGCCCTGCGGTAGGTCTCGCTGTGGACTCAGCCAGGAAGCTCTCGATCAGGAGGGCTCGCTCCAGTACTCCTGCCTGGGTCGGGATGCTGAGGGAGATCAGCGATGCCCTGATCTCGTGTCTCAATCCCTTCTCGAAGGTCCGGGCCCGGAAGAAGGGGTCTCGTACCATGTCGGTCGAGTAGCGAGAAAGATCGGTGAACCTCGCCGCGTACTGAGCGACCGTCAAGCTGCCCTGCCGCAGCTGAAGAAGCTCCTGATTGCGCACCGCACAGAGGGTGGCCGGGACGAACTCTGAGCGGAAGAGGCCCTCAAAGTCCGTCCAGATGAGGGTTGCCTCATCGTGTACCTGGAACATCAGGCTCCACCATCGCCCTTCTGCTGCGTGCAGTAGGCTCGCCGCGAGGATCACCATGAGGTCTGCTGGTGTCCTCACTAGCCTGAAAACTCGGACGACCGCCTCCAGCCAGTCCTCGGCTGCCTGGGTGTCCAACTCCCCACGGAACCTGGGTGGTCGCTGGCGCTGGAACTCGTACAGAGCTCCGAGGCATCGTGCGTCGTCAGCTGCCAGTGCTGGAAGCATCGGGGGCTCGACGGGTAAAGGTGCCGCCGGTGCCTCTGCTGTCAACGAGCCCTGTACCGAGGCCTCGTCACTCGGCAGGCTATCGTCGCGCTCTACTCTCGGAACCCTAGCTGGCTGCTGTCGTCGGGCCATCCTGAAAAGGAAACAAGTGCACCACGGTTAGAACAGTATACCTGGTGAGCTGACACAAGTAATCACAAAGAAAACTTGTAACACACATGCAATCAATGTCTTCGTGCATTAAGTCGGAAATCAGAAGTCAGGGTCCTGGTGTACGGATACGTCGGCCACCGCACCAACACTGGACTCCCTGGACTGATAACCACACTCAATACGCTAAACACTATTGCTTCACATAGAAGGAATATCAGAGTCTGCGGTAGAACCGACCTCCTCTGATACCAATTTGTCACGACCCGTCCTCGGGGCCCGTGTCGTGACTACCCCAAACCCGCCTTCCATAGTCCAGGGGCTGGCGACTAGCACCAAGGCGTAAATCCCAACAAAAAGGGAATGAATTGCCTTTGAAAAAGTAAACAAGCACCACAGAGTAAGCAAGCGGAAAAGTAAACACTAAGTAAAAACGGTACAAGCTATGCTGAAAGTAAAAGGGGCCGGAAATACAAGACCAACTATAAAGTACAACTGAAAGGAAAAATAGCAACTGAAAAGAAAAACTGCAGCGTCGAGCCGTCCTCTGAAGGTCCCACCTGAAGGGTGGGTATAGATAGCCTCCACAGCTCCTCGGCCCAGTCGTCCGCTCCGAGTACGTCCCGCCCAGTGGTCCACCTCCAGGTACCGTCCAGCTCCGCACGCCTCCACCTCGATCAGCGCTGCCCATCGTCTGCAACCAACACCACAAAGTGCGGGCAAAGCCTGTGCAGGGGTGAGTATAAGCTACTCAGTAGGGACCCCGAGACCCCCGAAGGTCTCCCGAAATCCACAAAGGATAATACACAAAGTAATGATACAATCACGAAGTAACATCTGACACGGCTTAGGTATTTGCCCATACATATACCTAAGTAATCAATTCCCATTCGGCTCCAACTTCCGAGACCAAGCACAACCCAGTCCACACAGGAAAGAAACGTATACCCACACAGGATAGCACAACGCAATCCACAAGGGAGAGTAAACAGTAAATCCACATGGATAGCTCAACACAATACACAAAGGAGAGTAAAGAGTAAATCCACACGGATAGCTCAACACAATCCACAAAGGAGAGTAAACAGTATATCTACACAGGATAACTCAACACAATCCACAAAGCAGAGTAACACAAGATTCAGCTCACACAGGTATACTCCTTTGGATGACGATAAAGATGATCACTGAACCATCTAAGTTGTCGGACCCACGAAGGATCGATAGGTACTAACCCCGCAGTGACCCACACAGGATCTGACCCACACAGGATCGGGCCCACGCAAGACCTATAGGCGCTGGCTCACACAGAACCGCTGAGCGCTGACCCACACAGGATTAGACCCACACAGGATCGGTAGCACTGATCCACGTAGGATCGCTGAGTGCAGTAGTCATCGTAGTCCACTGAGAATCTCTGCACAGTCGTCGCCGCAGTCCACTGAGGATCTCTACACAGTCGTCGTTGGAGTCCACAGAGGATCTCTGCACAGTATTCGCCGCAGTCCACTGAGGATCTCTGCACGGTCGTCGTCGGAGTCCACGGAGGATCTCTGCACAGTCATCGCTGTCGAAGAAGCAGTCGCAGCCAGCACTAGGGTTCCTGCACACAGCGATCTCGTTCGGGAGGGTCCGCTCCACGAGCCGAGAGGCTGATACATCAACTGACACAAAGTCCGAAGTTGATGTATCCAAAAGTTCTGTATCGTCAACAGGAACTCAACGTCGCAGACGGCGCGTCAATCAGATGCCTGGTCTGAGAGTTATTGGCTTTTTCGTCCCAGGGGCCCGGTTGGTTTTTAAGGAAAAACCAACCCGACCGTACTCCACCTACGTCCAAACCTCGGGCGGAGTATGCCAAAAGATCTGTCTCACTTAGAGGAAATCAACAAAGCTGATGGCACGTCAATCGGACGTCCGTGGCACAAGATATGAGCGTTTCTGCTCCGAAGGCCCGGTTGATTTCGTGTACGAACCAACCCGGCCGAACTCAAGGTATTCCGAAACATTGAGTGCGATATACCGAAACGACCGTCTCGATCCAAGGATCGCGTTGCCACTGATGGCGAGTCGTTTGGAGGCTCTTAGATCAAGTTACGGGCGTTTGAACGAAGATCGTCCGAAGACGGGGGGGGGGGGTGGGGTACGCGCCCGGGCCGACCCGGCCCGACCCCCCTGGGTCGGGCGAATCGGGTCAACCCGGTCCGACCCGGTTTGACCCGGTCGGACCGGTCTGGCTCGGCCAGCCCGGCCTGGCTCGGCCGAGCGGCCGAGTGGCCGACGCGGGGGGAGCCGCCGCCCCGCGTGACACCCCCGCGGCATCCGCGGGGTGTCGGCCAGACAACCCGGACGCGGCTGAAGTCGCGTCCCGGGTGACGCGGGGGGTGCCGCCGCCCCCGCATGACACCCGCGGGACAATCGCGGGACACCCGCGGGACACCCGCGGGGTGTCTCCTGGCTCCGGACGCGACATCAGCCGCGTCCGGCGAGTGCCACCGCCGCGGCCGGTGCCGCGGCGGTCTCGTCCGGCGGCGCGCCGGGCGCCACCACCTCCGGGTGTCGGCGCCACCGTGCCGGCGACCCGCGCCGCCGCCGGCTTCCGCGGGCCGCCGGAGTCGCTCCGGTGGCCCGATTTTCTTCCCGTCTGCGCCATTGCTCCTCCCGGGACTCATTCTTCACTGCGGAATCGTCAAACATCCGTTGCGGCATGTTCCGTCGTCGCCTGTCAAATCCGCACAAAACGAAGAACGACAGAGGGTCGTCGGGCCGTGTTCGTTTGGCCCGCACCCTCCGCGTTAGAGATAAACAAATGGGAGAATTTTTATTCCACACAGGAAACAACAATTTTAATATGTTTAAAATTGTTCACAAACCGGTTCTTTAATTTTTTTAAAGAAACATTGACGGGAATATAAAAAGGGGGGTAATTCAAAAACAAATCCCTACCTCGTTGGTCGTCGCGCTTGAGCATTCTCCACGGAATTGCTCGTCGCGGAAGAGGGGGATCGTCGCATCGTCGCGGGAAGGCGTCGCGTCGTCGCGGAATTCGGCGTTGAGTCGGCGAGCTCAACGGACCAAGAACAACAGATTTATATTATAAATAATTAAAGCTTTGTTTCGTTTAAAACCAAAAAGAACCTTTAGAGGAAACCCGAAATCACTCATCTCAAACGGTTGGTGATCGGAGATCGGGGCGGGGAAGAACGTCTCGGATGGGAGCATCGTCGATTTCCGGGTTCGGCGTTCTTCGCGTTCTTCGCGTTTTTCGCGTTCTTCACGAAGGAGGTTGAAGGTTCAAGGATCCTCCCTCAACCAGTAATCCTCCAAAAAAGATAGGTTGGTCTTATTTTATTATTATGCCAACAAACGAAAACGGGTAAGTAACGACCCATCAATTCGTTGAATTAATTCAACGAAAGAAACAACTCATTTAATTCATGAAAAAAACCGCCCAATTAAATGGTCTGTTAAGATTTTAAGAAACGCGTCAGTTGACTTTCATAATGACGGGTTTTCGCGGGTGCGTTTCTTAGCGGAAGGAAACGGCGGGGCTCGTGCGGGCTCCACCTCACAAATATCCTACCAAGGGGGTAGGATATTTCTGGATAGCATCCTATCCGGTTTAACTCAGTTCAAGCCGCCTTTAAGTGGCTTCAAGTGGCTTCCAAGTGGCTTAAGTGAAATAAAATAAAGTTGTCGCAAAATTATTTTATTTCTTAACCTTAAGCCCGAAAATTAAAAACCACACCCGAGCAAACGCAACTCCGGAAGAGGCGTTTCTAAGAGAATACGGGCGCTGCGATTTCATCGGTGCCCTCAGAATTCGATTCCGGGCAATGGTTCAAAAGTTATAAAAACCCGCCCGTCCGTTCACTGAACGTACCCAAGCCAAACTTTGGAAAATGATTCCGGGCACACCGGGCCTCGGAATCAGGTGCCGTCAGAAACTGCGCTCTTGAAAAATTTCAAAGAAAATTAAGAAAAAAAAATTTCCTTGAAATTTACGGGTCTTTACATACAGTGACCATTAAGAGATGTTTCGAATAGATATCTTCTTAAATAAACGAACTCTCCAAGGATTAATGAAAATTAAATCCATGTTTCATTATATTATTTTTAGGTAAAATTGTGAATGTATATTATAACATTAATTTTACATATTTCAAAAGGATATCCTTCATTATAGGATGGAGGTGATTCTATAAATCAATATCAATTGACCCAATACTTCTCATTGAGACACCAATATAACAAATTAATGTTGACTTGAAAGGGTCAATAGGTTTGCTGTATTGATTCCAACCAACCAAAAATTTTATACCATTACATCTTTCATGGATATTTTTATTCAACACTATGATTCTTCATCATTATTTTTTTCATAAATATTTAGTTGATCCCCTAATAATTATTCAGTTTCAATATCAATAGTCTATTCGTTATTAGGATCGGTTACACCATCACGTGAAGAAGACATGGTCATCATGGGTAGTCATTCATTTAAATTATATTCAATAACAATAACATATACATGGACAAAGTATTTGATATGTTTCTTAAGAATTTTCTATTGAAAACTTGATTAAATCTTTAACTCAATATTCATAATAATTTGTTAAACAATTAGTATGAATGAATTTTGAGGGAAATATGTAATTGAATTTATCAAACAAATTACTCCACTATGATAGGTGTTATCCACTGAATTCATCCAGAAGTGAAAGTTACATACAAATCCCATCCTCATCATCTTCATCTACTGAAATGTAATTATTGTATTTTGTTTCATGAGAATTATCATGTTCATCTTATTGACACTAACCTATGTTTCATGAACTACTCGAAGTAGTATTCATCCCATAACTTGTATTAGTGACCATTTTGAATAACAACTATTAAGAGTATCTCAAACAATATAGAGGATATGGAGGATGACTCTCAAACAGTAAAATTCAATAATAACTATTTTGGAGATGAAGATGATATGTATGAATGTTGTCTCCATAAATTTTTTTATGTCACCAAATATTAATTTAAAATTGAAAATACTATATAATAATGTTAAAATGTCATAGACACTACCATGAGAACAGAAAATCATCACCATTGAGCATCACTAACTCTAATATGTGTTAATAGTCCTTTTTCCTCACCTGTATCTCAAATATAAGAGCAATATGTCCGCTGAGGTTCATGTGTAGTTTATGAGTATAAAAATCTACAAGTAAATACTGATAGGGCCCTTAAAATATATAAAAAATCATATATTTTAATGTATATTCATATTATTAACACTCAAAATGAACATTTAATTTATGTAATTGCGTACTAACATGGACAACATGATATTAAAATGCACCAAATTCATTTCATACTAGTGAATTATACTAATCGTACAATAATTATATACAATGGTTGTTCGTTGATATTCAAATCATATCTATAATAAAAGATTAACATTTGAATAATAAGAGGATAAAAACATATTTGTCTCCCAATATAAATATTTATGTCATATGAACAGTGAGATTTAACCTAAGACCCCTATCCTCCAGGACTATCCCTAAGGGATAACCATCACATGTACTTATTGCATCCAAATAATAATTGATGATTACATTTCCATTTTTCATAGTTAGTTCATTTGAAATATGGATAATTTTTAACAAAATTTGTTCCCTTTAGAATGAACCAAACAATGGGTTCCACAATACACTAGTTAAATCAAAATTTTAAAAAACCATACAAACGGACAAACAACAACCAAAATTTCCCATCACCCACACCATAGACCTTGAAAAATCACAAAATTTTCTATAGTAAATAACATTCTAACATACCATACCTAGCCCTCACTTAATAACCATCATATAATATAATATAATAACAATTATTTCTATCACATCCACACATGTATTTCATGTACAAAAATATTGTAATCATACATTGAGAGATATATTAAACAACATTTCAAATAATTTCAGGTGATTATTCAATGAAATTATGATGTGTAATGATCT
The DNA here is from genome assembly GCA_963277665.1 of Viscum album. Lineage (NCBI taxonomy): Eukaryota > Viridiplantae > Streptophyta > Magnoliopsida > Santalales > Viscaceae > Viscum > Viscum album. The sequence goes on from OY728160.1 coordinate 1,677,272,548, forward strand.
AAAAAAATTTATCAAAAAATTAGTTACATAATATTCTCAATGCAATAAAATTTCAAAGTATTACTCTAGAGAAAATTTTATTATATAAGTAAACAACAAAATTAGAAAAAAATCATATAAAATATATACAAAGACAAAAATGAAGAGTTAGTATTGAAAAATCATAGAATATTTCCATTTCGTAGAATTTAAATGCCCAGAAAAACATTTTAAATTTTATAATAATTAACATGACTCCATAAATAAAAAAATTATTTATAAATGAGTATTTTTTTTATAATATAAATATTACTAAAACCATATTTCGGTGTGATTGTAGTAATATAATTTGAGGAATATATTTATCCTATTGATATATATATATATATTATGAATCATTTCTTCTAGAAAATAAAATATTAAACAGTTTGATAAGAAATATAACTAATTTTTTATCATAAAAATCAAATTTCATAATTGAATAATAAAACATGATAATCACTTAAATATTTATATTTTATCATGTGTAAAACATAATAATTAATAAAGATTCTATATAACCAATGTATTTTAAAATATTACATAATTAAAACCCTTTACTGTCATTGCTTATGTTCTAAACCAATATAAACCACTTATTAATGGAGTTAATTTACTTTTGTTTAATTATTTCAATCATGAATAATATATTTCAATGGTTAATAAGCAATAAATTCTCTATTTTCAAACAATACTCAAAAATACATTCATTATAAACTCTTATATATCCTATATGATCTAAATATTATAAAATTAATATATATAATATTATACTTAATGGAAATAATAATGTAATTTATATATTTAATGGGAAATTATTTCTTACATCTATTAATAATATAAACTAAAGATTTTATTTTTTCAAAAAATAAAATAAAAACATGCACTTTTTATTTTTTTAAAATATGGTTATCTATTGTATACTCTAAACCCTCTAATATACAGAAAGAAACTAAATGAAATTTTTATTATTGATTATAATATTTTAAATTTTAAAAATATAGTTCTCCAAAAATGAGTTTTAACTTTATATCAAATTAATATTAATAACAAAAATATTTTAGAAAATTCCAAAAAATCAAACAATTGAAGGTGAGAGTCAATATTGTTTGAACAAAATTTTCATTAAAAACATTCCATTAAATTGAAATACATATAATACTAATGGATGAATACAAAAAAATAAATATATCTATGTAGAATCATTTTTTAAAAGTGAGGACAATTTGAAATACATGGTGGCCTATAATAGTTTAGTTTCGTGGAATTAAGACTCCTGTATCACTAATAGACAACTAGAAGAGACTTAAAGCAATAGAAAATATACATAAAGAACTTGTTCTTTATAGTAAAAGAATGCATGTATGAATCTATATATTGTTCCATAGTACAATTTGGGAAACTGAGATGATTATAATAAATACCATAGAACTACATATTAAGTAGTTAATTGTCTAATTGGTTGTAGTTTGTTATTGGATCATTTTTAGAAAAATGAAGAGTCAATTAAATAAATTGACTTGATGGTGCCCTTATACATGAAAAATTATATTCGAAACAAAACATACATTACATACTGTATTAAATAAGATCTTACTCCATCGGAAGCCTCAAAGAATAATATGAATGAACGAATGATTCCCCAAAACAATATGTGAAGCAAACAACCCATTTCCATTTTCCATCAATAAAAGATCCATTATTGTCTTATATGATGTCTATGATAAATAGGGACCATGTAGAATAAGGGGAATGATCAGAGGTAATGTCTGTAGGAGAAATGTATGCAGTGGTGATGGTGAAAATGATAAGTCAAACATTGGTAAAGGCCATGAGTGAAGGTGGCGATAAGAATGGAAACACTGAGGAAAAATGATAGCGACCAATCATGACTATTGTTTTGGGAGAAGCGATCTAGGGTATGTCATGGTTGAGAACACTGCATTAACAAAAACTGTGGTACCAAAACATGTAATCAAAGAGATATGTTGAGGATAAAATAACATACCTTGGATTATAGCCCGGCTTTGTGTGGGAGAACGTAGAGGAGGATCACAAAGAGTAGGAGAGTTCCACAAGAGCTTGAGAATCAAGACTAAATCTATCATGATTACATTTCTTCTAAATAGATTCAGGAGACCACTATCAATGCTTCCAAAAAATCACTCATAATGATTCATTTTATTAGTGCTAAATTAATAAGTGCTAATAAATGATATATTTATTAGTGCTAATAATGAAACCTTATATCGAGGTTTTTTAGCACTAATAAATATTCATCTTCGTAGAAATATTTATATCTTTTTATATATTTATATAATTATATAAATTTAATAAATATATATAAATATTGACATAAAAAATATATTCATTGTTTATATATATATTTTATAATTTTATAATTATAAATATAATTACATCATTATATTTATTTTTATAATTATATATATATAATAAATGTATTCAAATAGAAATATATATAGTATATATTTTCATTTTTAAATATATTTTTTATAATTTTTAATTTTTGGAATATATAATTATTTATTTACAAATATATAAAAAATTCTAATAAAATAATATTTTTGTGTTTATGTCATTATATATATTTATATAATAATATAAATATATAGTTTCTAATTAAAAATGAATACATATATATATATAAATACAGTAAATATATTAATTATTTAAATAAATTTATTATAGTATTTTAATTATTTAGATATATATAATTATTTATTAATAATTATATAAATACTTTTTAAATAGTAATATTTATTTACTCATAATTATAAAATTATAAATTGTTAAATATAGATAATATACACTAAAAATATATTTATTTGATAATATTTATTTAAAAATATATTTTCAACATTATTAATGAATATGTAATCTTAAATGTATGCATATTAAAAATTAGTGAAATTGCCTAATTAAGAATGAGAAAACATTAGAAATATTGAAAAAAGGGAAATTTTTTATTAATTGAGAATATATTTTTTAAAATTTTGGACATGTATTGAAGTAAATATTAATACATATTAAAACCACTAAAAAATAATAAATATATATATATGATTAATTAACAGAAAATGATTAAATTCCAAAAAAATAAAAAAATTATTGAAATGAAAAAATATTACATTACTGTAATAATATTAAAAATGAAAATAAAATTTATAAATTAAAACATAATATATAAAAAATATCATTTTATAATGAAATTATAAAATGTATACTAAAATTTGAATAAATTACATAAATATTAGATGTATGTGTTTGTATATATGATTTCATTGCATAAATAATTGTTTATGTGTATTAATTCATTAATTATGTATATGTATGTGAAATCAATATAACTAATGTTTGAAATATTTTAATTTTGAAAATCAAACAGCATTCAACTATGTCCATTACATGATTCAATTATAGTTGGTATTTTTAATTAATTTCAATTTTTAATTATAATCTATTTTTCACTATATATAATCTTTAATGTAAGCATAAATATGTTTTATTATATAATTCATATTTTAGGAATTATTGAATAAATTGATATATATAAATATATATAATGAAAATTATTGTATAATAATCCCATTAATTGTGAATAAGACATTAATATTCATGTTTTTAATTATTATATTTTATTCATTTTCTAAAGGCATATTTAATGTGTATTTTTATTATTATTTATAATGAACTAGTACCCCACCCATAAAAATGCACGGGAATAATAAGTTTTCTTTCAAATCATTTGTTTCTTCATCATTGTAAAAAAAATAATGTCGTTGTACTCAATATAAGGTTTAGAATAAAATGAAAATAATTAAATGAGTGGGATGATAATTTTAAAAGGAATTGAAGTGAAGGATAAAGGTGATTGATATTGAACAAGATGCCCTGGGGGGGCAGAGATTAGAGACATATATGGATCATAGAAAAAGAAACAAATAAAATCATTCATTCATTTTAAAAATGTGTGGAAATAAATTTTTATGTATTATTAATGATATGTGCATTTTTTCAAAAGATGTGTGGAAATAAAGAACAATAATATATAATTAAAATTTTAATTTAACACCAACGAAAAATAGATTCATCAAATACTAAATATTATGGTAGTTGATTGCCAAATAATCTTTCCAATTAAGGAGATAAAAATATGTGATTATCCTTTTCAAGATCATGATGAACATGATGTTTAACTCAATTTTGTGTAATTTAAGAAAATAAACACATGATTGAAATTAATCATAACCATAATGGTATATGAAATTTTATGAAATAAATGTATTTTTAAAGAAGTAAAATATTTTAATGTTGTTTTTATGTGAGATCAATATTAGATTGTAAAATTGCAATAAATTATTATCCTCTCAAAGATCACACTAATACGTTGCACGAATATAATATACTATCCTTGCACTATTATGTTTCTTAATAACAATGATTGGATCCAGTTTTACTAGAATTATACCTAGTAATATAATTCATTGGAATGGTTGTGGATTTTAATCAAACATAATCACAATAACTATTCGGAAAAATATATTTGAAAAGGAAAGAAAGTTTATTTTCACCATGTGGAAAAAATAAAACATGATGTATCATACATATCAAGTAAGAAATATTAATTATAAATATTTAAATAGGATAATTGAAATTGTAAAACTAAAAAATAGATATCTTTTTGGAATCAAAATAAATATAACCTAAAATATAAATAGAAGTATAAGTTTAATAAATTAAATATAAAGATTGAAACAAAAAAAGTATTTGTTAACTGTATTTGGTGTATAGGTTGGACTAACATATGAACTTTACTCCCTTCTGCTTCAAACCCTCTAGAAGTGTACATCAATGCTACATTGGATGATCACTTCTATATGGTGGTTGATAATAATGACATAGCCGATAGTTTTTTAATGTAGTTGATAAAAGAGAACCTAGGAAAAATATATTTTTCACAACCAATACTAATCAGAAAGGATAACTGTGTGTTATATCTATTATAACTTGTTACATGTATCCTAAAATAAAATTATTGTTAAAATTTGAAGTAAAAATGTATAAGATAATTTGAAAAAACAACTTCAATAAGGATTTTGCGATTCTGTGAAAACATACCAAATAATATTATTCAATTTTGGAAGCCTTCTTAAATATATTTTCATTTAAATGGAGATTTTGTTCATTAGCATGAATTGTTGGCACTGAATCATCTAGATATATTTTATCTTTTCGTTTGACCATATCATCATCAATAAACTCAATCAATATATTTTCTTACATGAAGAGCTGAATTAAACAAACAATTAACAAAAAATATTGACCACTGTAATCATTGAATAATTAATCTGATGTTTCTGAATTAACAAATTAGATGAAAAATGAAGAGTGTTTTAATAATACAATAAAAATTATTGTGAAAAAAAATCAGTATTGTCTACTCCATTGATGTAGGGAAAATCTAAGAAAATGAACACAAAAACATCTACTTGGGATGTTGTTTCCACAGATTTTTTAAATAGAGACCAAAACTGAGAACTTAGAGGGGTAGCCAGATATCATTTCCATGAATGGAGACAATCACCCATGCAACGCAGTATAAATAAAGATACTTTAAAAAGATCAAAAGTAATAACAACAACAAAATTAATCAAAAAATAGAAGAACATAGATTGAATATTTATGTTTCTTAAAAATATGTCAATAGTGATGTTTTAATAGTCTTAAATCTCTCCTGAATAAATACAAGTGATGGGTAAGAGGAGTGGATACCAGATTTGGTTTCACTGATTGGAGACATTCCCCCATTCTATACATCTTCAAAATAGAGATCTAAACCACTTTAGAAGGCATGGAAACATTAAATTAAATTAAAAAAACATATTTAGAGAGATTGAATCTTATTGTAGCATGAGAATCAATATATTCATTCTATTCAACATTTATGTTGTATAAATAATAAGTTCATTAGAACATGCAAACAACTGTAAGTGCATACATTTTCCAAAATCAAAAAATTTATTTAATATATGAATTCTATCATCATAGATTGTGTTTAATGTGGGATCACCATTTTTTATCCCATGCATGTGTAGAACCCAATGAGAAGTCCAGTCGAGCATGGTTCTTCCATGAGAGGAATCCTTGCCTTGATTATTGCATGATAAATGCTGATGGGAAAAGAAAACATCTTCCAAGGAAAAAAATTTCACTACCTATTAAAACATGAATGTACCAATTGGATATGAATAATTTAGTATGTTTCCAATATAAAATAAAATATCATATGTTTTCATGCTAGAAAATGTTTTGTCGTAGAATGTGTTACAGTTGTTTTAATTCCATTCAATGATGTGGTACCAAGTAATTCATTCTTCATAACCATGTGAGTGAATGTAAGTTACAAAAATATCCCACATTAAAAATATTTCTAGGGAAAAATATCACAAAACATGATCCACTTCCCCAATAGAAAATAACAAGTAAAATAAAATCGATGAAAATGATCCAATGGGAAGAAAATACATAAATATAAGATGACAAGAAATATGTTGTTTTTATACCTATTAATAAAATTTTGTATGACTTAATATTTTTACTACTAAAATATGGTAAGAATGTACATACAGAGAAGATATTTGGGTGACTAAAAAGGCTATTCAAGGATGGTTTGGATATTCACTACATCTTGGTGACTGATAGAATCCTTAATTTTCCTATAAAATATAAAACGACACTATGAGTCCGAATAAGTAATTAAATAGAATGAAATTCTATAAACGTTTGACGAGGGAAGAAAATAATAATGATGTGGAAATTTCTACAATTCAATTTTACAAAAAATATCATGAGTTTTTATATTGAGATGTAAATATTTATAAAAAACTAAACTCTCTATTTATTACAGAACATAGAAACTATTGTAATATACAAGAATAATTTATCTTAAAAATGATTCATTGATCTAATAAAACTCATGATCCACTTCTCAAAAAAATAACATGATCTAGTACTGAAATGATGAACTATTCACATGTTCAAATAAAAAATTCGTTTCAGTACTATAAAAAATGATCCATTACATAAATAAAATACATGATCCACTAAAAAAACAATATATAAGAATCCCTATTGATAAAAAAATATCTACTTCTCTATAACATGAGGATTCATATATAATAAAATTAATTTTATCTAATAATATTGGGATGTTAAATTCTTCATGAACAATATAAAATCATTTCTCGAAAACATAGATGTTTTTGTACCTAGTTTTTTAGTTATTATAATTGATAGTAGTCTATGAATATGTAATAAACTAGGAGCTGAGAACCTACACATTCATCCATTATGTTTTCGTGCACACATAATAGTGTTTAATAAGAACACATACTATGTGTGACAAAAGGAAAAAACGTTAATATGAAATCCAGAAATCTGTATAAGATATCTTTAAAAACACCATTTTTTCATAATTGTGATACTATTTAATAAGAAATAGATAAATAACTATGTATAACTAATCTATAAACACTAAAATATAATTAATATCGAATATATTATGTTTTAACATCCCGTAAGAAATTATGTAATCTTCGTTCGAATGGAATACATGTGGACCAACCCGTCACCTCCAATAACTTCTTTGATATGGTATGTTGAACTATATAGAGAATTAATTAGGGATGAAGACATATCCATGATTGTGGGTTCCTCTAAAATACATTCCTCCCCAATTAATTATCTAGGATAAGATTCAGATTTCACATTTGTTTTTTTTTGGCATCCCCATAATGCCTAGAGGATCCGCCCTTACTAAAAGAGAAATCAATTTATGAAATGAAATAAAACTTACAAAGTACAAAATAAATGATTCACTAAAATAAAATGAATATAATAACATAATATAATGTCATTTCTTACCAAATTTGTGGGGCTATTCAATTTACTTTCAAATTATATGGTTATTCATCATTCAAAAAACATTTAATTCCATTGTACTCTATATAATGAAACATGTCTTTTTCTTGTTATCATACTTCATCAAAATAGTACTAAGCATAAATTATATATGAACATAATAAAAATTTATTCTCAACAAATTGAAATAGAGAACATGAAGTATCATAATTTTCAAATAAGAAAAGTTAATAAAAACAATGAAAAAATAAAATTGAATGAATTTTGAAGTGTAACTTTAAAATTGTAACACCATGAATATGAAGAAAACCCATAGCAGTTCTAAATTGATGTTTCAATTTTTTTCTCATGAATCATTTTTTGATGTTTATATACAACACTTAAATAAATATTATTATTTTTGTTTTTTTTCATGTATGCTTCATATGAAATATAAGTTATTATGAAGGTAAAAAAACTAATTCAATAAATTTTTTACGACTTAAATTAAAACCTACCTGAAGATTCATACATTGTTTTGATATTGATTTGCAGTTCTATGTACACATAAATGTGAAATATTTGGTGGGTTTCCATCATAAGAACGTAAAATTATTTTGCGATGGTAGTTTTTTTGTATTTATTCTGAATATATTTGGTGTACCACCACTGTTAACATATTTTTTACATTCCATCCCATTGATGTTAACGAAAACTTTGTGTTATAAATGTGCATGTGAACATGGAATGTTTTTGACTATGTGGAGATAGTGTTGAAAGGATGTGTTCTACGGTATTATATAAATCCAAGAAGCAACTCTAAATCAATCTTTTCCAGTGAGCATCATATAGAGAAACGTGTGATATGTTTGTTGCTAATTTTTCTATTCCCTTCTTGATATAAGAATTTATAATAGAAATACTGAAAAAAATTAATAAGACTTCTGATATCTAAATATACTAATATAAAATGAATACACTTTTTCCTGTTTTTTTTATAAAATTATAAAAACTATCATGAATATGTTTATATAGTACATGTTGTAATATAATAGTGAAGTAAAACTAACTAACTAGTGTGTTTTGTAGAATGAAGTTGGAAAGATTCATTTGTATCGGGATATATTACCCTATGTGTCAAGGATCTATATTTCAAAAAAACTAATAAAGTAGGTATACATTTCAATATTTAAAATATAATGTGTACGTTGAGATACATATTATATTGGCGATTGTATCTATGTCATAATATCTTATAATAGTTGTTTTTGACATTATATTATTCATTTAATTTCAAACCTCTAGCGGTTGAGGAGCAACTAAATATATATTAGTAAATTTTTATATGAAAAACAAACATTACTATTTTATGAAATATTATATAGTGTATATATATACATATTTATATAGAGTATATATATATATATATATATTCAAGTAAACTATGAGATTTCTATTTAATGGTCTCATTTATACCTATGGATGAAAATTAATTGTAGTTTCCATTAGTAGTATAAGGTGAAATGTTTATTGTAGAAGTTAAATTAATAATAATTAATATTGATATGATAGAAAAGAAATTGTCTTATGTTATGTGCTTACTGTGACAATGAGGCAATGCTTGAGTCTGCATTACTAAGATTATTTGCACGGATACCATGAAATATTAAAAAAGAGGAAGTTAATTATTAAATATAAGGCTATGATAAGAATAAAAATACTATTTTTAAAATGAAAACATTCTTATAGAATGGAATACTATGTTGTATCATGGTATCCATTCGTTTTCATTTCTTTATTGATCCAGAATAAAAGGCTAATATATTAGAACATTATTAACAGAATGTAAATAGAGAGATGATAAATTATTAAAATAAATGGTAATTTGATTGGAATTATTGAAGGAAACTAATACTAAGGAGAAAATTAAATTGAACTAATCATTTATGGAAAATGATGAAAATGGAATGAATGTTATTCTTTGTATATTGTTAGTCAGTTTGAGCGATTCATCTACAGAATAATTTTCAATCTATATTGATCATGTAACCATGAGACTTTAGAAACAATATATACTATCATCCATAGAGAGGTTAGTTTTACCAATTTTTAATAATTTTTTTGGCATAATTGAAGCAAACCAAATTAAATAGACATTTTAAAATGAAGACACCATCAGTGGGTATAGGTGATAATGGCATGCCTTCTCCTCTTTTCATGCTTCCATTGGGTGTTAGAAATTATGTTCCAATAATATTTTCAAGATATATTGAACCTACAATAGTGTATGTAAAGAGCCATAATTTCCATGTATTTTTTTTAAATATATGTGAATTTTATGAGTACGTGAAAATTGACGGTGAGTGATTCCGAGGCCCGGAGTGTCTGGAATGAAATTCTGAACTTGTGTTCTGGTATGCTCAGTAAACGTGTGAGCGACATTTTATAAATTTTAAACTGGTGCTCGGAATTGAAATCTGAGGGCAACGTTGAACTCGCAGTGTCGGTATTCACATAAGAAGAATTTCACCTCGACGACAGTTGGTCGAGGCTGAATGTTAATTTTTGGGTTTTTTATGGAAATAATAAAATTAAATAATCACACATTTTATTTTATTTATTGTAACCACCCATGTGGATATCTCATAGGTGGGGCCAAAAAAAAAACTAAAACCTCCAATGAGAGGTTATGGATGTGGGGACCACTTAGCCTAACCTCCCAAGACAGGTTATGGTGGTGGGGACCAACTGAGGTTTGAAACCTCTTGAGCTCCCCACTTAATTATGCTAACCCTCCCCATAATTTATTAATCCACCAATAAAATAATTAGTTAATCCATTTTGAAATTGTGGGAACAAAATTTATTTTGAAAACATAAATTTAGAAGTCAACTATATTTTGATTTTGGTGGATTTGGGGAAAAGGGTTGGCAAAGGGGAGAGATTTGGAGAATTTGGGGAAAGCTCTCCAATGAAGAACGCGAATGCACAACATAAACATTCTTCCTTTGGACATCCTCCATCGTGGGACGTCTTCAATTGAAAATTTTCTTTCCCTCCCCAATGACTTCATCTCCTCCCTCACGATCTCCGTCAACAAAAAATCCACGAAAGGGGTTTAATTTGTGTATGATTATATTCCCATGTTAATCCATTTTTAAAATAAAGAAAGCAGACGATTTCTTTTGCGGGATTGGAACAATCATTGCAGGGTGGATTGGATTTGACATTTAATGATCATAATCTTGATGAGTCTCTTTCTACCACTCTAACGCGGAGGGTGCAGGCAAAAAAAAACATGGCCCAACCCCTCCACCATTATTCTTAAATGGTGAACCCCTCGTGATGGAGGAAGATGACCTTGTTGATTGTAACCAAAGCAGGATTTTGGACACTGAGGATACATGAGAACATTGGTCGGCAACAATGCTGGCTGCAACGAAGGAGATGGCGCAACAGAGCCACCCACTGCCATCACTGCTGCGCGGCATCTGCACCCTATGGCCAAGCCACTGCCCCACAGATGAGGCGCCTCCCCGCGTCCGGGCTGCCTCTCTGTTTCCAAACCGCCCCATGGCTGAGCCGCCATATGTAGCCCAACCATGTGGCCGAGAAGCACCACCACATCCCTCTTCACCCCAAGATGCCACCCGCGGCCGATCTACACCTGCCAAGACACCCACGACCGAGCCACTCCAGCCGATCCACCCACGGCCAAGCCGCCCGCTGCCCCGAGCCGCTTTGGTGAAGCCACCCCGTGACCCCGAGATGCTCCGACGGAGCCGCCCCGTGGCCCCGAGCCACTGCGGCCGAGCCGCCCAACCGACCCAACCCTCCTAGGAGAGAAGCCCTGGCTGAGTCACCCTACGGCCACATGCCATCCACGACCAAACATTCATGGCCCCTCACGGCCTACTAGACCGCCCATCGGGCCAGGTCGGACTGATCGGACCCAGGCCCACTATGACCCATTTACTTATTTTAGAAATAACATTAGCATCGAAAATCCATTTGAAGAACCATCAATGGAATTGGAAATCATGGATTGAGACGTTCCCTTTGAGTATACCTTACATGAGTTTTGGATTAAAATGGGGAACAATCAGGTTGGATCAAGCATGAATCCAACCGGGCTCGCAGGACTAGAAGGCTCATAACACACAGACCGGGTGCCCAATTGACACGCCGTTTATTGAGTTGAGACCCCTATGAGGTGGCATAACTTTTATATGCTTCTTCCTGGGACTTCGTGGAAGTAGAAATAATTGATCATTAGCATGTGGAGTGGATCCTCCCGAAGACAAGCGAGCATAGTGCGGGAACCCAATAGCTGGCTAAGACTTGACGACTGCGGACCTTTTTGACACGGAGTGAATTGACAGGCCCAATGGGGATCGCCTCTATGTGACGCAAAAAACCCATGGTGGGGAACACATCAGTGTGACGCGACAGACCCATGATACTCGACAGGGGTGGTACCTCAGCAAGCCACGGTGGGGAGATCCTCTGTGAGATATAATAGACCCACGGTACTCGACAAGAGGATTACCTCATCAAGTCATGAGGGGGATCACCTCTATGTGACGCCGCAAACCCACGATGGGGAGCACCTCTATTTGATGTGGAAAACCCATGGTACTCGATAGGAGGAGTGCCTCAGTAGTCCATGATTAGTGGGAAGCACCTCTGTGTGATGTGGTAGGCCCACTGTATTCGACAGTGGATGGGTTTTCTAGCAGTCGAGGTGTTCAACAATGTGATTGGAGATGTTATTTGTTAATACCCCTAGAATAAATCCTGGTGTGAGCTGAGTCTGTATCTCTGTGTTTTCCTCATGATTGAGATGGATTACATTATAACTTATGTATATGTATGGGAATATACCTAGGTAGGGTTATCTATTGATTTCATACATTGTGGTTTATCCTTGGGGGATTTTGGGAGTCCTTGAGGGTCTCGAGGTCCTTATTGAGTATCACTATAATCACCCCGACACGGGTTATGCTCGCACCTTGTTATGTTGGATGCAGATATCGGAAATCACTGACTGTGGATGGGAGTACCGGTATTTGACGATGCTTGGAGGTGGACCATATGTCGTCTCAATACGCAGAGGAGACGAGTGGACGTGGAGTGCTGAGGAGGTGATCTGTACCTAACCTTCATGTAGTATCCTTGGAGGATGATCCAGTAGCTATTTTTTTCCCTTTCTTCAGTTGTATTGTATTTATGTTTTACAGGTACCCTTACTACTGGGATTGTATTCCGACCTCCTTTTAATTTCATCACTCTTTTGGTTATACAGTTTTCTTCTGTTGGTATCATTATGTGTTCTTTATTACATTAGATTATAGGTTATAATGGAAATGCTTTCCCAGTTTTACGGAAAACGCCTTTCGGTTCTAGTTTCCTGCCCCTGGCCAATGGAAGGCAGGCCTGGGGTAGTCACGTCATGGACCCCTAGGGATGGGTCATGACAAATTCGTATCATAGGAGTCGGTTCTTATGATGAAATAGGACTATGATATTTTCTATGAAGCAATAGAGTAATGGGTAATGATTGCAGTTTTCAGTTCAGGGAGTCCAGTGTTGGTGAGGCAGCTGATGTATCCATACTCCAGGACCCTGACTTCTGATTTCCAACTTAGTGCATGAAAACATTGATTGCATGTGTGTTTCCAAGAGTTTTATTTGTTACCTATTGAGTTAGCTCACTATGTATAACATATTGACCATGGCCCACCAGTTTCTTTTCAGGATGCCTCCACATTGACAACCATCTAGGGTTCCTAGAGTTGTATGCTTTGATAGCCAACCAAGCGAAGTGGCATCGGTGCATGTCCCTTTTCCTATAGAGGCACCAGCGGTACCATAACCCATTGGGCCGCCGATGACACCAGCACTGATAGCAGATAGTGCATGCCGTTTGAGTGCATTTCACGAGTTCCAGCAACAGAGGCCACCCAGGTTTAGGGGAGAGATGGACCCACAAGTGGATGAGGATTGGCTAGAGGCTGTGGTGAGAGTTTTCTGACTCATAGGGACACCATCCGATCTCATGGTGATCCATATCGGCAGCCTTCTACAGGTAGCAGCGAGAAGATGGTGGTGCTTGATGCTCCAGGTTCACGACGAGGTTACGCTTCTATAGGAAGACTTAGATAGCCTTTTTCTGGCAGAGTTTTTCCCAGCGACTCTTCGCGCAGTGCACATACATGAGCTTCATCATCTGTAGTAGGGAAGCACGACTGCAGCTCATTACTCAGCGAGGTTCACTGATCTATCACGCTACTCCACAAATATGGTACATGACCCATTTTATAGAACTTGGACCCTTGATCAGAAGCTCATGTGGGAGATCAGGGATTCAACTATCTCACTCAGCATCCGGACGCAAGTGGGGGTGTTAGAGAGAGACCTCTTATTAGAGATTTTCCTTGCTGAGAAATCACAAACATCGAGACCCACCACTAGTAATCACGTAGCATAGTCTTCTTGAGCTGGCTGCACACAGACGTCATAGAGGTCCATGAGGACTAAACCTACAGGTGGAGGACCGCATGACTCAGGCTCAGTTGTGCAGGGCACACAAGGTGGAACCAGTTAGGCAAGGATCATTCGGTGTTACTCATGCGGTCGGTAGGGTCACATGGCTCATGAATATCTGACCGGTCGTACGAATGATCAAAAAATGATCGAAGGACCACCCAGACAGAGATAGAGGTTCGACTGAGGAGGTCTGTAGGGAGCAGGAGGACGTGGAAAAGGAGTTGGTTATGCTACTGGAAGTGGGAAACGATTCAAGATGTTACCGCCACCACCAACATGAGGTCCACCCCGACCATATGGAGTGGGCGGATAGTGGAGATATTTTCTCCAGGTAGATGAGGCTTATGATCATTGAGCACCATATATGATATGAGGTAGAATCTATGTCTTCTACACCTTAGATCTAGTACATATAAACACAGGTTCGGGTCATTCTTTAATTTCCACAGCCATCATTTGGATCATGGATATTCTGATGGAGTCATTGAATCAATCCTTACGGCTAGAGACTCATACGAGAATGGATTTGATGATTACACACTGGTTCTGGTAGTGTGATCCTACTCTAGGAGGTGAGAGATTCGGCTGGGAACTCCTAGTAGGCGCATCGGGGCCTTAAGACGTCATCTTGGGTATGGACTAGTTATCTATAGTCAATGATCAAATATACTATATTAGGAACAAAGTGTAAGAACCAGGTTCTTATTTTCGAGGTACGAGTTTCTTCATTTCTCTTTTCCTTAAGTGTTTTTTAGAAAATAAATAAATTGGGGAAAAATCCTAAATTTTGGAAGTAATCCCCATGTACTTTTCGACACATCGTGTAGTCTGGCCGTGTGGGATAAGTACACAGGGCGTATATCCATGTCGGTGATAAAGGGTGTAAAAACCAACTACACGCCATGTAGTGGTCCTTTACATGCTGTGGAGTCAGTCGGTAGACGAAATAGTATGGTGGTGGAAGCAGCCACCAGTAGGGAAACTGTACACGCCGTGTAGTCGGGAATAAACGTCGTGTACTCATGTCGACGAATGAATTGTTTGGTGGTGCCACTAGATGAACTGTTAGATGAAGGAAGTACACGCCATGTACTTCAAATTACAGGCTGTGTACTTTGGTTTTTTTCTTAAAATGGTCAGTAGCCAACCCTGTTCACTGGGAAGGATTTGAACCAGATGGAAGCTCGGGAGGGGATGGCCGAATCATCGAGGATCTCCAGATCGAGCGTCGGGAATCCGTTTTCGCCTCAGACGATCTCGTTGGAACTGTACGGGTAATCCCTCCACTATTCTTAAACCGTTCTTGCCAACTATTCCTCTAAGGGATGTTATTTAAGTTTAAGAAAGTTTTCTTTCTCCTGAGATCTACCTCGTTCAGGGACGATTCGTGAAATTCTATTCAAGTATACTGATCAGGGGCATTTAAGGTAGGTGGCTTAGTGTTTAATTTCCAACTTTTCTTCTTTTTATGTGAATTATTGTGCCATGAACCCATGTTGGGGTATTGTGTGGCTGAGGCCTTGGATATTTTAAATACCTATAATTGAATAGGTAATAAATTGTGATAATAAACTGTTGTTTGGGATCGTTTCTTGGATCCAGGACCACCCCCGGGGGTGCGTTCCTCTGTTTAGACATTTGGCCAGGATAAAGGAGGGTATGCCTTTAATGTAATGATAATAGAATTTCCTTGAGAGGAATTGGTTGTGTATAATTGTGTGTATACTTCTTGTTTACATATTGGTCATGGGCTGGTAAAATGTTTTAGCCTGAGGGCAGTGTTGTGATTCGCCTGTGGGCACTGCACTTTTTAGCCTATGGGAAACTTCTTCCGTGCATATGGGAAGTTGATTCTTTGCCTGTGGGAGACACTTCTTGCGCCCGCGGGCTATATCTGTATGCCTTTGGGAAGATTCATGTGTTTGGATTCTCTTTACCTGAGGTTAGGGGTTTACGTGTCCGAGGACATTGGCTGTTTACTTAGAATATTCAAGGTGGTGGTATTTTAAATTGAATGATTAAATAGAAATGTAAATGGAAATCTAACTGGTTAAGTTAGTTACTTTTTAGTACTACTTACTTTATTGAATTTTACTACTGCACACTGTTGTTGCAAGATTTCACACCATTGGACATGGGCCTTTGGTGGGTGCCTACTGGAAATTATTTCTCACACCCGGTTTGGGTCATTCTTTTCATCCCAAACAGATTTCATTTCTGTAGGGTTGGATAAGGGCAAGGGTCTCTATACAGGTACTTGATTGCTACTGAGGAGTAGGGAAGCAAGGGACCGAGCATAGGATCTTGATGCTACCAGTTTCTTTGTTCTGTTTTTTGTACTCTGTATTGTATAATACTTCTATGTAACATGTTCTGGCTGTTTTCTTAGTACATGAGACATGTATCATCATATTTATATAATTGATTGGTTATCTTTTCCTGTAGTTGTTATATTAAATGTGTGTGGTTTATTGCTTTTGCTGGTGTTGTATGTTTTTTATTTTATTCCGCTGTGCTAAACTTTGAAAAATGAGGGCATAGTTTCCCCACTATCAGACCTAGTCCCTCGCTGCTATTCGGCAGCCTCTGGCGTTTGGGGAAATGCACTTGAGGTCATGTGGTGAACCCATTTCGGGGCACCCATAGCGTGGAACCTAGAACTGGGACTTAACAAAGTTGTATCAGAGGAGGTTCTTTTCTTGACTTGATATTTGGAGCCTTGGTCAGGGATATGACGGAAATGGTAGTTGGTAATAATCTGTGCTCGGGCGTAGCTAACCCGTGTACAGGGAAAATCCAATTTACCTCGTATTTCAATTTTACTGATTTTACAATTTACAGTTGATTTTATGTTCACCGTTGGGTGATGCACTTGTGATTATGCTGTTATATTTTATCCATGGGTGCTATTTTGTTACAACCTGATGAGATGAGGGTATGCCTTCTCAAGCATCATTTAGTCACATGCTAGAAATCACATTCCATGCATAGTTTCCATTCCATGTAGGTGCATTAGACATTGCATGTTTTTATGATAGATGTTGTGCTATTAAAATCATGATGTTGTGATAGCTGCTTTGATAGAGACCTACTATTTGATAGGGTAATATTGTGTGGGCCTGTTTATAGAATGGATGCCAAACATTGGTTTTTGGGTAGTATGTGCCCTCATTGACTGGAATTTTCTGGATCATTGATGGTTTATCGGATTATAAAACATATAAGATGGCAAACTTTTATTTTCGTGGAGTATTGACCCTCACGGATCAGAATTTGGCTCTTAGGTGTTGTTTTTTTCTGTATTTTCTGGGTTCCGGAGAAGTTTCTAAGGCATACTCTCCGGAAAACCCGGTATACATGCCATGTAGTACATTAAACATGTCGTGTATGTCCTTCTGTTCGAGAAGAAAAGAAATTTTTTTTATTACACACCGTGTACCCAAAGTACACGCCGTGTAGTCCTTCCCGTGTCATAGACTGTGTGGGTGGGGACATGGGGAAGGGAAATGCTTTGGGCGAACACACCGTGTTCCGGATGTCCATGTCGTGTAGTGTTGACTCGAAGTCCACTCGTGTAACTAACAAACATGGATGTAGGAGACCTTAAGACATACACGTCGTGTCTAATATGGAACATGTCGTGTAGTGTGAGCCGTGTGTCTGACCATGTAACAAACAACACGGGTCCAGGAAGATCGTCCAGTACATGCCGTGTACCTATGAGACATGTCGTGTAGTCTTGTCCGAGGACGACCGTGTGGAATTAGTCGTGTGGTTGGAAAATGGGGTGGTGTACAGGCCGTGTTCATGTGTCACACGCCGTGTAGTGTAAAGCCGAGTAGTCGGCCGTGTCAAAAGTGACATGGGAAGTTGGTAGATTACACCACACACACTGTGTAGATGATATACATGCGGTGTAGTTTTGTTCAATGGGAGCCATGTGGATTAGCATGTAGAAGGACCCACGCAGGGAAAGAGAATTCAAGTACATGCCGTGTAGTCATTATACACACCGTGTTGTCTTGTGTGGCAAATTTTTAATGACTTCTTCCATCGGTTCCCTTTGTGGTTCCTTCGTTTTCAGTCTTTGATAATCTTTTTCTTAAGGTGTGATTTTGACCTTGTAGTTTCATGCTGCCGAGCGAGAAATGGAAACAAGTATACTCCAGAAATGGCGACCGCGTGTTGTTCGCTAGGAGAGAAGCAACGAGTATACTACAGAAATGGTGGGACATGGGCTACCAGTAGATCCTTCAGCAGAGCCAGATGCGGTGCCATCCGTTATCTTGGACACAGGCGCGGAGGCGTAGTTCCATGAAGGCTTTATGCGGTTCACGCAGACCTTTCAGGGAGCACCGACAGCTGCCAAATCTATGGCCGAGCTGACTCGTATATTCCTGCAGCAGCATCCTCCAATGTTCTCAGGGGACGGTGGACCATAGGATGCGAAGTCTTGGCGGGGGTCTATGTAGACTATTTTTGAGCATCCTAAGATGCCTCCAGGGCGGAGGGTCAAACTCGCGACGTACATGCTGCATGATTCTGCCAAGAGGTGGTGGGATGTTACCACTCAATCAAAGCATCACAGAGACATGGCGTGGGAAGATTTTCAGGCATCTTCTATGATTTATTCTTTTTAGAGACTTTGAGGGAAGATCGAGCTCAAGAGTTTATGAATCTGCAGCAGGGCGCTATATTGGTGATGGATTATTCTTCTCGTTTCACCGAGCATCATCGTTTTGCACATGTTCTGGTGGGTGATGAGATGTTTAGGGCTAGATGCTTTAAGGTTGGTCTTCGATATGACATCAGAGCACTGGTGAATGTTTTCAGGTTTCCTTCAGTACATTCTATTGTGAACCATGTGCTGATTATAGAGAAGAACCTGTGGAAAACTGGTGGTGTGGGCTAGGGAATTTCAGCACCAGTTTCTTGTACTATTTCTACTAGAAAAAGGAAGATACATACGAACTTCTCCTTGGGTGGAAGTACCAGACAGAAGAATGTATCAGGTGGACCTGTCATGTGCTACCGGTGTGGTAAATAGGGGAACAAGCGACATCAGTGTCCACAAGACCCAGTGGAATTCCATGCTTGCGGCAGGATGGGTCATCTATAATGCTTTTGAAGGGTGCTTCCACCAGGGGCTAGTGAGAGGGGTTCTATGAAGACTCCGTGTGTGAGGGCAGGACTAGCGTCTTCTTACCAGTCGGGGAACTGGAATACATCAGGGCGTACAGGTTGGGATGGTGGTCGTGGCCATTATAGCTAGACAAAAGGATCTCAGAGATAGCAGGGAGGGATATCTCAAGGTAGCAAGGCTATGTTACATGGTCGTGGCACTGGGAAGGAATATGCAGTGCAACAGACCTAGAAGGAGTAGGATCCCGGCTTTTCTACAGTCAGAGGTACTATTCTAGTAGCTTCTGTCTTATCTACAATACTTTTTGATACAGGTGATACACATAGTTTCATATCTGTGCCCATTGTGGAGAGCCTTGGGATCTGTGTTTCTTCTTCTTCTATTGTTATGATGTTAGACACTCCGTTGAGGACTAGAATAGCTGGTGTGCGTCAGTGCAAGGAGTTCCCCCTTGAGGTTGGTGGGTGTCACTTCCATTGGGACCTCTATGTCTTAGAGATGATGAGCTATGATTTCATTCTTGGGATGGAATGGTTGGTTCCCTTTCGAACCATTATAGACTGCTATCATCGCAGGGTGAGTTTCACGTCACCAGAGGGAGGAGAGTTTCTATACAAGGGAGAGTGGGATGTTCAGGCGATTCAAGCTGCACCAGAGCATCATGGGCATGGTGGTATCACAACCTAGATGGAGAGCATATATCTGGACGACCATGGGACTGGTCAGGATGATTTCCCTCTAGTGGTTATCATTTTAGGGATGTCTTCCCAGACGATTTTTCGGGACTTCCTCCGGAGCGCGAGGTGGATTTATCTATTGAGCTTATTCCATGAGCAACACCGGTGTCCATTCCTCATTATAGGATGGCTAAACCAGAGTTGCATGAGCTCAAGAGATAGTTAGAGGAGTTACAGGAAAAGGGTTTTATCCGACCCAATACTTCTCCTTGGGGTTCACCGGTTCTCTTTGCGAAGAAGGATGATGGTACCCTTAGACTCTGTGTCTATTATCAGAAGTTGAACCAGTTGACGATTAAGAACCGATATCCCTTGTCGAGGATTGATGATATTTTTGATCAACTTTGTGGATCATGAGTGTTCACGAAGATTGACGTGAGATCAGGATATCATTAGCTGCGCGTTAGACCATCTGATATACCCCTCACAGATTTCAGGAGTAGGTATGGTCTTTATGAGTATACGGTTATGCTGTTCGGACTCACGAACGCACCAGTAGTTTTCATGTATCTGATGAATCGTGTGTTCCATCCTTATATGGATTCTTTTGTGATAGTATTCATGGATGATATCTTGGTTTACTCTCACACTCGACATGACCATGCCACCCATCTTGAGATCATCTTGAGTACACTGAGAGATAATCATCTATATGCTAAGCTCTCAAAGTGCCACTTTTGGATGGACCAGATTCACTTCCTGGGTCATATCATCTCAGAGGCAGGAGTTTCAGTAGACCCAGAGAAGGTTAGAGCAGTAGTTTCCTTGGATAAACCCAAGAAACTGTTTGAGATATGGAGTTTTATGGGGCTGGCTGGTTACTAAAGATGCTTCATACATGACTTCTCCCACTTAGCAGCACTGTTGATGGGTCTGACTAAGAAGGGTGTGAAGTTCATTTGGTTAGAAGCTTGCGAGATGACCTTCCAATAGTTGAAGGAAAAGTTGACATAATCACTGATCCTAATACTCCTAGAGTAGGGGAAGAGCTATACAGTTTACTGTGATGCATCAGGGATTGGGCTGGGAGCTGTGTTGATGAAGGGTGACTGAGTTTTTGTGTACGGGTCTCGGCAGTTGAGGCCACATGAGAGGAATTACCCGATGCATGACCTCAAGTTAGCTTCTGTTGTTCATGTGTTGTGCTGTTGGAGACATTATCTCTTGGGAGAACAATTTGTGGTGTTCACAGACCAAAGAAGTCTCAAGTACATCTTTACTCAGTGTGACTTGAATCTGAGACAACGAAGGTGGTTTGAATAACATCAGTCCTTCGATTTTGAGCTTTCCTATACACCAGGTAAAGGTAATGCAGTAGCGGATGCACTGAGCGGGAAGACTTAGATAGATGCAGTGCAGGATGCCAGTGGTGAATGACAGCTGATGGCTTTGTTCTCTGAGATGCATTTGGAGGTGCACGATAGTCATGGACAGACTTATCTTTCATCCATAGTTGTGACTTCTATCCTCCTTGATAGAGTGAGGATGAGACAGCTATCCGATTCATAAGGCCTAGTTCTATGAGAGTGGGTGGAAAGTGGGGACACACCTCCTGGGTGGATGATAGGCGATGATGAAGCTTTGTGTTTCCATGGATGAGTATGGGTTCCAGATAATATACACGAGGATCTGATGCGGGAGTTTCAGGCTTCAGCTTGGGATGTTCATCTCAGGGATACCAAAATGTACCGAGACATGAGACGTCAGTACTGGTGGCCGGTTATGAAGAGAGAAGTAGCTGGTTTTGTTACGAGATATTCCACCAGTCAGCAGGTGAAGGCGGAGCCTTAGAGGACATCCAGACTATTATAGTAGTTACCCATTCCAGAGTGGAAATGGAATGATGTCGCGATGGACTTTGTGACTGGGTTTCCAGGTCCCCTCGAGGCAATTATGCCATGTGGGTTGTTGTGGACAGACTTACAAAGGTAGCTCACCTTTTTCCGATTAGGGAGACCTTTGGAGTTGACGAGGTCGGAAATTTTTATATTTGAGAGGTCGTACGTCTACATGGGGTCCCTCATTCTATCATTGCAGATAGGGATGTCCATTTTACATCTCGTTTCTGGAAGACTTTTTAGAGGGCACTGGGTACATAGGTGCTTCTGAGCACGACTTACCACCCTCAGACCGATGGTCATTGAGAGTGTATGATACAGGTGCTTGAGGACATGCTGCGTGCATGCATCCTAGATATTGGGGGTTCTTTGGAGAAGCATATACCCCTAGTCGAGTTTCCTTATAATAATATTTTTCAGGAAACTATTGAGATGGCACCTTACAAGGCTTTATATGGTAGGCCATTCCGATCATCTTTGTGCTGGTTAGAGGCAAGTGAGGTAGCTTTACTGGGACCTCGTCTCATGCAAGAGACTTCTGAGAATGTCAAGTTGATTCAGAAGCAGATGGCTACCGCATAGTCTCATCAGAAATCTTATGCTGAGCGCCACAGACGACCCTTGGAGTTCATGGTTGGGGATTAGGTTTTTTCTTCATGTTTTTCCGAGGTTTTCAAATAGATGGATCAGGAGACAGGGTAAACATTCACCGTGGTATGTGGGGCCATTTGAGATTATGGAGTGAGTCGGGCTGGTTGCCTATCGGTTGCAGTTACCCCAAAGGTACCGAGCCATGCACGATGTCTTCCATGTATATCAGTTGTGCCGCTATCATTCAGACTCGTCTCACGTCATTCATCCCGGGGAGGTTGATCCTGAGGCTGATGTGTCCTTTGAGGAGCATCTGATTCGTATCGTAGATAGGATCATGAAGGTTCTCCAAAGCCGATCAGTTCCTCTCGTATGGGTGCTATGGCAGCATGGCCGAGTACAAGACGAAACCTAGGAGTGGGAGACCGGTGTACATGCTCAGTGGCCGGAGTTGTTCATGACTTTATCTTTTCCACCCTTGGAAGGGCAATTCGGGGATGAATTGCTTTAAGGGGTGATGTTTGTAAGAACCTGGTTCTTATTTTTGAGGTACGAGTTTCTTTCTTTCTCTTTTGCATATGTGTTTTTGAGAAAATAAGGAAAATGTTTAAAAATTCAAAATTTTGAAAGTACACACCATGTACTTTTCCACACATCGTGTAGTTTGGCCGTGTGGGATATGTAGATGGGGTGTGTATCCATGTCAGCGATGAAGGGTGTAAAAACCGACTACATCCCGTGTAGTGGTCCTTTAAACACCATGTAGTCAGTCGGCAGACGAAATAGTAAGGTAGTGGAAGCAGCCGAAAGCTGGGCGACAGTACACGCCGTGTAGTCAGGAATACACACCGTGTAGTCATGTCGACGGATGAACAATTTGGTAGTGTCTCCATATGAATAGTTAAATGAAGGAAGTACACGCCATGTACTCCAAAGTACACACTGTGTACTTTGTTTTTATCGCTTAAAATGGGAAGTAGCCAACCCTATCCATAGGGAAGGCTTAGTACCGGACAGAATCTCAGGAGGGGACGACCAAATCTTCAAGGATCTATAGATCGAGCGTCGAGAATCTGTTTCTGCCACGGACAATCTCGTTGGAACTGCATGGGTAAACCCTACAATATTCTTAAACCGTTCTTGCCAATTATTCCTCTAAGGGAAGTAATTTATGTTAAAGCGAGTTTTCGTTCACCTCAGATCGACCTCGTTCAGGGGAAATTTGTGAAACGTCGTTCGAGTATACTGATCAGGGGCATTTAAGGTAGGTGGATTAGTGTTTAATTTCCAAATATTGTGTCTTTTGTGTGAATTGTTGTGCCACAAACCCATATTTGGGTATCGTGTGGCTGAGTCCTTGGCAATTTTAAATACCTTGAATTGAATAGGTAATTAATTGTGATAATAAAATATTGTTTGAGATCATTTCTTGGATCCAGGACCACCCCTGGGCGTGTGTTCCTCTGTTTAGCCATTTGGACAGGATACCCGAGGGTATTCCTTTAAAGTAATGATAGTAGAATTTTCTTGAGAGGAATTTCTTGTGTATAATTTCTTATGTACTTCTTGTTTACATGTTGGGCATAGCCCAGTTACCTATTTTAGCCTGAGGGCAGTGTTGTGATTCGCCTGTGGGCACTGTACTATTTAGCCTATGGGAAACTTCTTCCGTGCCTATGGGAAGTTGATTCTGTGCCTGCGGGTGACACTTCTTGTGCTCGTGGGAAATATATGTATTCTTGTGGGTAGATTCTTGTGTTTGGATTCTCTTTACCTGAGGGTAGGGGTTTATGTGTCTGAGGACATTGGCTGTTAGCTTAGAATATTCACTATGGTGATATTTTAAATTTAATGATTAAATGGAAATGTAAATGGAAATATAACTGGTTAAGTTAGTTACTTCTCAGTAATGCTTACTATATTGACTTTTACTATTGCACACTATTGTTGAATTCTTTAACATAGTTGGGAACGAGCCTTCGGTGGGTGCCTACTGGGAATTATTTCTCACACCCTGTTTGGGTCATGCTTTTCGGCCCAAACAGATTTCGTTTCTACAGGTTTGGATAAGGGCAAGGGTCCCTATACAGGTACTTGATTGCTGCTGAGGAGTAAGGGAGCATGGGACCGGGCATAGGCTCCTGATGCTACCGGTTTCTTTGTTCTGTTTTGTTGTACTATGTATTGTATTATACTTCTATGTAACATGTTCTGGCTGTTTTCTTAGTACTTGAGACATGTTTCATCATATCTATATAATTGATTGGTTATCTTTTTGTGTAGTTGTTATATTAAATGTGTGTGGTTTATTTCTTCCGCTGGTGTTCTATGTTTTTTATTTTATTCCGCTGCGCTAAACTTTGAAAAATGAGGGCATAGTTTCCCCACTATCAGACCTGGGCCCTCGCTGCTAGTTGGCAGCCTATGGCGTTTTGGGAAATGCACTTGAGGTCATGTGGCGAACCAGGTTCGGGGCACCCATAATGTGGCACCCGGAACCGGGACGTTACACAATGTGTGGTGTGTCTTCAAGGATGGTAAAAGGTTTACCTTCTCCAGTGAGAAGGGAGCCTTTTTAGTTTAGAATGGTCTTACCCGGGGGAGAGTGTAGCCTATCACTCATCTGTTGGCCAACATTACCCTAAGAGTTGTTGATGTGGAGAGTCTGAGCTCTCCTGTAGTGGTGGACCAGTACGCGGATGTTTTCCCTGATGATGTTCCAAGTCTACCTTCTCATAGAGAGGTAGACTTTTACATTGACTTTTACCCTGAGATGAAAGCGATATCAACACTAGCATATTGGATGACTCCCGTAGAGCTTCATGAGCTGTGGGTACTGTTGGAGGACATGCAGGGGAATGGATTCATTTGGCCCAGTGTTTCTCCATGGGTTGCCCCGATTTTGTTCGCCACGAAGTCAGATGGGACCTTGAGACTTTGTGTCGACTATCAACACCCGAACTAGGTGACTGTGAAGAACAAGTAGCCACTCTTGAGGATTGACGACACCATTGGCCACCTGAGGAGACCACAATGGTTCCCAAAGATAGACATCGGATCAGGCAGTCATCAGATCAATGTTCAAGACGAGGTTGTGCAGAAAAAAGGAATTTAGATGATGCTATGGAAATTTGAATTTTATTTTTATGCTATTCAGCGTAACCAATGCTCTCGCAATGTTCAAGGGACTCAAGAACATGATATTTCTCCTATACATTGATCACTTTGTAATAGGCTTCATCGATGAAATTATGATCTACTCAACTATTGAGGAGGAGCATGCCTATCATTTGCAGGTAGTACTGGACACACTCTGAGAGAACTAGATTTATGGTAAGCTCTCGATGTGCCAGTATTGGATCTGAGAGGATCACTTTCTGGGACATGTCATATCAGAGGATGGAGTTGTAGTGGATCTAGAAATTATTGGGGCGGTACATGCTTGGGAGCCACCCAGGAGTGTGACAGAGGTACACAGTTTCCTAGGTTTGGCTAGATACTACAAGAGATTTGTTCCAGATTTATCCATAGTTGAAACACCACTATGAGCCTTAAAGAAGAAGGGGAAACCCTTCATGTGGTTGAAGAGATGCCACTATGGTTTTTAGAAGCTGAGGCATAGGCTGAGTAGTGATCCCATATGGATGCTTCCAGAGGAGGGCGTAGGGTACGTAGTCTACTGCGATGCATCAGGGACCCGACTCAAATGTGTCATGATGTAGGAGAAACCAGTGATCACATATGGTTCTCTACAGATGATACAACATGAGAAAAACAAAGCTACCCATGACCTGGAGTTAGCAGTAGAGGTCTTCGACTTGATGATGTGGAGACACTCTCTGATGGTCGAGTGCTTTATAGTGTACTCTGATCACAAGAGTCTCATGTATATCTTTTATCAGAAGGACCTGAACCAGAGACACGGAAATTTTCATGAGTTCCTCCATGACTATGACGTTGAGATAGTATATACACCTAGGAAGGGGAATGTTGTTGCTGATGCACTCCGTAGGAGATCTGGTACACAGTTGTTAGGCGAGGCGATGGAGCATCTGGTTGCTTTACAAATATCCTTTGTGTATAGATATAGTGTAGCTTTTCTTCAGTCTCTTATAGTCACTCCCCCACTACATTAGTGAGTCCTGGAGGCACAGCATGGGGACACTGATTGTGAGACACGACATGCTCAGATATCCATAGGACAGGAACCTGGTGGATTTTCTTAAGGTGGGGAGGATGTCTTCCTTTTCAGAGGACGTACCATGGTACCAAGGTCACATTAGGAGGAAATGTTGAGGTAGTTCCCCCACTTCCCCTCTAGAAGTACATCCAAGAGTGGTGAAGATATACCAGGATCTCCGACGATAGCACTGGTCACTGAGAATGAAGAAAGCAGTTGCAATGTTTGTTTCTCAGTGCATCACGTGTCAGCAAGTGAAGGTAGAGAATTAGGTACCAGCAGGATTGGTTCAGCCTTTGGAGGTCCCAAGTTGAATGTGGGATGGGATATCCATGGACATTGTGGTAGGAATTCCACATACATACATAGGTCATGATTATATCTGGGAGATCGTTGATCGACTCACCAAGTCGGCCCACTTTTTACCAATTAGAGAGTAGAGTTCAGTAGAGATCATGGGACGTCTCTATGTGAATGATATTGTACAGTTACATGGAGTACACTCGACGATTATCTCCAATTGTGTTTCACATTTTACTTCCTGGCTATGGAAGGGTTTGCAGGAGGCTTTTAGGATGCAACATCATTTGAGCAGCGCCTTCCATCCTTAGATGGATTTCCAGACTAAGTGGACCATTCATACCCTCGAGGAAATGCTGCGTGCCTATGTCCTTGACATCAGTCATAGTTGGGAGGTTCACTTGACTTTGATGGAGTATTCATACAACAACATCTATCACACCACCATAGAGATGACATCTTTTGAGGCATTGTACGGGAGACCTTGCGGGTCACCTTTGGGCAGGATTGTCCTAGGGGAGTCAGCACTCATGGGACCAGAGATGGTACGAGCTACCATAGTAAAGGTGCAGATCATCAAAGAGAAAATTAAGACCGCATAGAGGATGCAGAATTCATATGATTATAAGAGATGGAGACCTCTACAATTTGAGGATGGCGACCACGTCTTTCTATAGGTCTCACCCCGATGAGGTCTGCGGATATTTGGCTGATATGGTAAGTTATCTCCAAGATTCATCAGACCTTTTTAGTTCCTCGGCAGAGTTGGCGAGGTGGAAAAACACTTATCTCTTCTACCTCAGTTTCACCAGGTGCATGACGTCTTCCATGTATCCCAACTGAGGAGATACTTACATGCCCCTTCTCAAACCATCGACCATGGTGAGATGGACGTTGATGATGGGGAAAATTTTATGGAGGATTAAGTAGAGATTGAGGATCAATAGTAGAGATTCCTTCATGGATGGTCGATACCTCCGGTGCACGTTCGCTGTCAGCACGAGATCCTTCAGGAGAGAACATGGGAGAGGGAGGCCCATATGCGTGCTCAATACCCCCACTTGTTCCCTTAGTTTGAGTTGTGTCTTACAGGGATGAAAAGCCTTGAGGTGGAAAGAATGTTATGGCCTGGAATTTACATGTAATTGTTTTTAAATATATGAGAATTTTACAAGTCTATGAAAATTGACAGTGTGTGAATCCAAGGCCTAGAGTGCCCAGAATGAATTTCTGAACTTTTGTTCATGTACGTTTAATTAACGTGCAATTGAGTGTTTCTAAATTTTGAACTAGTTCTCAGAATTGGAATCCGAGGGAAATGTTGAACTCGCATCATCGATATTCACTAAATAAGACTTTCACCTTGATGACATTTGGTCAAGGGTGAAATTTAATTTTTTGATTATTCCTGGAAATAATAAAATAAAATAATCACACATTTTATATTATTTGTTGTAACCACCCATGTGGATATTTAACAGGTGGGGACCACCAGAAGTAAATAATCCCTATAGGGGTTATGGAGGTGGGGACCACTGTGCCTAGCCTCTCATGAGAGGTTATGGTGGTGGCGACCACCCGAGGTCTGAAATCTCTTGAGCTCCCCACATAATTAGGCCAACTAAACCCATAATTTATTATGCCACCCATTAATCAATTAATTTAACCGTTTTGAAATTGTGCCAACATAATTAAATTTGAAAAAATAAATTAAGAAGTTGAATATATTTTTATTTTGGTGGAATTGGGTAAAAGGGTTGGCAAAGGGGAGGGCTTTGGGAAATCGAGGGAAAGCTCTTCAACGAAGAATGCCGATGCACAACTTCAACATTCTTCCTTGGGACATCCTCCAGGGTTGTACATCTTCAATCAAAGATCATCTTTCCCTCCCCAACAATGTTTCCTCCACCCTCGCGATCTCTATCAATGAATAATAAATGGTAGGGTTTTAATTTTTGCATGATTCTATTCCCTTGTTCTTCCCCTTTTAAAACAATGAATGAAGACGATTTATTTTGCGGGTTGGAAACAGTCCTTGCTGGGGGGATATGATTTGATGTTAAATGTTAATGTTCATGAAGAGCTGCTTGCTACCACTATAACACGGAGGGCGTGGGTCATACAAACATGGCCCGACCGCTCTGTCGTTATTCTTTAATTGTGTACCCTTCGTGATGGAAGAAGACGACCTTGGTGACGGAAACCAGAGCAGGATTTTGGACACCGAGGAGGCACAAGAATGGTGGCCAGCAACCCTGCCGACTGCGATGAAGGATAAAACGCTAAGGAACTACCACGTGGCTGAGCCACAACCCCATGGCTAGGAAACCACTCCACAGACGATCCTCCCCGCGGTCGATCCACCTTACGTAGCCAAACCCACGCCCAAGCCGCACCACTGCGGTCCTCCACGCCGCCCAGCGGCCATCCGTGGTCAAGCCTCTGCGGCCGAGATGCCCATGCCCGAGCCGCTCCAGCCGAGCCACCTACGGACTAGCCCCTTCAGTCGAGCCACACGTGACCCCAAGATTCTCTGTTCGTGCCGCCCCACAGCCCCAAGATGCTCTGGATGAGCCGCCCCGCGGCCTCCATCCTCCTGGACGAGTCACCCTGGCTGAGTCACCCTACGACTTTGAGCCATCCGAAAGTTGACCCCCCGCGGTCCCTCACAGCCTACCGGACCACCCTGCGATCCGGGCCAGACCCACTAGGCTAAGCCGAACCCAATGGGCGTGGTCGCATTGCGGGCTGGGCCAGACCCAGCATGTTGGGCCAGGTCGACCTGAACCGGGTCGGTTTGACCAGGTCGGACTGAACCCAGGCCCACTACGACCTATTTACTTCTTTTGGCCATAACATTGGAACTGGACATCTATTTGATGAACCGTCAGTGACATTGGAAATCTTGCAGAGAGACATTCCCTTTGGGTATAACCCAATAGTGTTTTGGATTACGATGGGGAATGGTCAGGTTGGATCGTGCACAAATCCAACTGGGCCCTCGGGACTAGAAGGCAAATAAATCACAAAACGGGCATCAGATTGACCCATAGTATATTGAATTTAAACCCCTATGAAATGGCAGACCATTGAGATTCTTCTTCATGGGACATCATGGAAATTGGAATATCGACCAGTAGATTGTGGAGTGGATCCTCTCGGAGAATAGAGAGAATTGTGTGGGAACCCACTAGCTAGCTGAGACATGAAGAATGCTGACCTTTTCAACTCAGACTAACTTGACATGTCTAGTAGGGTGAACCTCTATGTGATGGGTTAGACCCATGGTGGGGAGCACCTCTGTGTGACACATCAGACCCATGGTACTCGACAGGAGGGGTACCTCTACATGCTATGGTGGGGAGTGCCTCGGTGTGACGCGGAAGACCTATGGTACTCGACATGAGGAGTACCTCAGCAAGTCACGAGGGGGAGTGACTCTGTGTGATGTGGTAGACAAATGGTGGGGAGTGCCTATGTGTGACATGGAATACCCATGGTACCAGACAGGAGGAGTACCTCAGTAGTCCAGGATTAGTGGGAAGCGCCTTGGTGTGATGCAGCATGCCCACTATACTCGATAGAGGAGGGGTTCTCAAGCAGCTGAGGTGTTCAATTACGTGACTGGAGATGGTACTTGATACTCCACCCTGAATGAATCCTAGTGTGATCTGAGTTAGTACCTATGTGTTTTACTCAAGATTGAGATGTATTACTTGATAACTTAGGTATATGTATGGGAATATACCTAGGTAGGGTTATTTGTTGATTTCATACATTGTGGTTTATCCTTGGTGGATTTTGTGAGACATTAAGGGTCTCGGGTCCCTACTGAGTATTGTTTTACTCACCCCTGCATGGTCTATGCCTGCACCATGTTGTGTTGGATGCAGACGATAGACATTGCTGACTGAGGATGGGAGTACTAGGAATGGACGATGCCTGATGGTGGACTATATGGCGTATCAGTATGAAGAGAAAACGAGTGGACATGGAGTGATGAGGAGGAGATATGTACATATCCTTTAGGTTAGAACCTTAGGGGATGATCCAATAGTTGTTTTCCCCTCTCTACAATTGTATTGTATTTCAGTTGTGCTTGCACCTTTACTGTTGGTCTTGTATTCCGGCCCCCTTTTACATTCAACACTCTTTTGGTTATATAGTTTAATTTTGTTTGTATCTTTTTGTGTGCTAGGTTTTGTGAGCTAATAGGTTATAAAGGCAATACCTTCCCAGTTTTAGGGAAAACTCCTTTTGGTGTTAGTCGCCAGCCCTAGCCTATGGATGGTGGGCTTGGAGTAGTGACAGCATGGGCCCCGGAGGACGGGTCATTACAATGTAAATATTATTAATTTGTAAGAATGTAAAATGATAAATAATGGAATAGAATTAGTTTAACCTAGTAAAAAAAAGATAACATGTTTTTCATTGTTTCATGTGTAGCCTTCTTTGAAAGGTTGCCTCTTTACATGTCGACATTGATTGAATTTCTGTATTGTGTACATTTTTATTTAATTCTAAAGATGTTGGAAAAAAATAATGTTATTAACTACCAAAATATGATACCTATAATCTATCTTATAAATCAGTATAATTAATATAATGTTCAAGAAATCAGCAAAAATTATATTGAATTGAATCAACTTTATATTAAATTTACAATAATGAAAGTGGATGAATTCTATATTGGATGGAATTGGTTACACTTATCCGAGTAAGTATAATAATTTTTTTGACGAAGAAATAAATATAATATCTCTTAAGAATGATAGTTGAAGAAAAAAAAAAGTTGATAAGATGAATTGTAGGGGTTGATGGAGTATCAGAATATGAGAACTAGAGTAACAATGTCTCATTAAATCATGTTTAACAGCAAAAAAACAATGATGAATAGAAAGGAGTAAATTTCGATAACATTAAGAGGATAGACCAGCTAAGTATTTCTATATTTTAAGGATATATAAATAAACTTTTTTGATTGTAACAAATTCACAACTAACTTGGTGGGTTTCGTCCACTAAAATGGATGGTGATGTAGAAAATGGAATGGATTGTAGTAGGGAAACCCAATGTGAAGGCAACCGTAGTGTCATGTTTTTTTGAGTTCCTATTTTTATAGATAATTATTGTTGGTAAGTGAAATTTATCTTTGTTGAGAACCTTTATGCATTATTAGAGTATGAAGATGAAGGGGTTCAAAGGTGAAGGTTCAGTCATTGGAAAAAACAAAGGAGTCATCTTTCACCTATATCCCTAGAGTTATGGTAGATATATGTAAAGATAAAGGTAGAATATTTAACAGTTTCTAGAAGTGATGATGGAGGATTCCAAATTCACATGAAACCTAACTAGGGTATTCAATGGAGTAGCCGAAGGTTGTCGAAGCTGTAGATGTAGGTGTAGTCTAGGCTACATAGATTAAAATTTAGGGATAACAGGACAATGGTTGTAAAAGAATCAAAAGTTAGAAACTGCAGATAATCAAGGAATCTGAAGGGAGGAAGGTGTATTTGAGATTTTGTAGACACCATAGTTTAGCAACATGGAAACCTAGAGCTGTATAGGGAATGAAGTAGACTGAATTAACTTGCATAGAAACTGTGTTTTATCCTGACAATTGCATAGAAGGTGTCACGTGTCTCAAAAAACACCCATATTTAGAGTAGTTATATATATATATATATATTAAACCGATTCATTTTTATTAATAATTTTTTCATTATTAAAATTGTTAATAATTTAATAATTTATTCATTTTTTAATTTTTTGTTTAATTGTTACATTTTTTTCATTTTTTTGTTTATTTATCACAATTTATTGATTTTATATATCAATATATAATATCTACTATTTATTAATATTTATAATATTTATATATATATATATTAAATTTATTTATTTTTATCAAAAATTATTTATTTTATAAAATGTTTAGTATTTTTCTTAATTTACTCAAATATAATTTTTAATTTTTTAATTATTTCAATTTTTTCATTTTACAAATCTATATATTTCATATATACTATTTATTAATATATATAATTTATATATATCTATATTAAATTTATTCATTTTTATCTATAATTATTTAATTAATAAATTAAATAATTATTCCAAAACTTTATATGTGATAAAAAAGTACTAATAAAGGGTTCCATTTATCATCTGTAAAAATAATGAAGTAACAAAGGGTCACCATTTTTAGTGCTAAAAATAAAACATTAAAAAATTGTAACATTTATCAATGCCATAGAAAAGTTCTTATAATGGTAACCCGTTATCGATGATTTTTCTTAGTGCTATTATAGGTTCCCTTTATCCTTTATTTTTTCTTGAATTGATAAATGATAGTGCAGTTGAATGAATATTTTCTATAATTGTTGGGAGGAGGGTTAAGAATTCCACTTATATGCTACATGATTCTTCCAAGATCAAGAGATATGTGATTACCCATGATTTTTGTCATTTGGGTATGGTTTAGGTGGGATTTCAAACTACCTT
Organism: Viscum album; assembly: GCA_963277665.1. NCBI lineage: Eukaryota > Viridiplantae > Streptophyta > Magnoliopsida > Santalales > Viscaceae > Viscum > Viscum album. The sequence continues at coordinate 1,677,306,328 of OY728160.1, forward strand.
CTAGGATTACTTTTTCTCTATGACTCTATGAGTTGAATGATCATGGGAATCCATGTAAATGGATCCTGTCATTTTTTCAGTCATGGACTATTCATCATATTTCACTAAGGCTAAACACTTTTCTATCCTTCTTACTAGTGATGAGATAACATTAGAGAGATTCTTTGGGGATGTTCTTGGTATGTCTTCCACACTCAAGTGAATGTATTTCACATATATACAATTTCTGAGATTGTAAACTAAGCTCTTATCACCAAGCACAACATTACAACTGTTGATTGTACAGGGAATATAATTTCAGTGCCAAGACATGGTAGTAGATCATATAGTAACATGAAGTGAAACATAGAAGATTCTCATTAGAGTACTGGAAAGCAGAGTATCAAAAATTGTAGTGCTATTGTATGCCATCTGTTTGGACAAACAGGGCATGTGAAGTAGCAGTGTTAGAGTGACCTACTGGAGAGCCATGCTTGAGGCCAGATGGATCATCTATAGAGTATTTTTAGGACCTATCTAACATTTTCTTGTAGAAGAGGGCCAATTACATCTCCACTTTATGTAGAATGATATGGGACTCCACATCGAACAATAAGATGGAGTAGCACTAACTGAACAGGCCGAGGAGGATCTCACAACTGAGGTATACAAACATCTGAATTTCATTACCAGAAGATCGGAAGTACTCTTGGTAGTCTAGATATATCATAGTGTCAAGAATTATGAAAGTTTCTTATTTTTTAGAAGATAATAGATTATTTGATGGTTGAACCATCTACTAAAGGAGGTACTATCCCAGTATCCTCTATTATCATGAATTCTTTGTTTGTTATAGGTTCCTCACTATCCATTATCATTGTATTAATATTTTAATTTTATGGTATTGAAATTATATATTTATATTTGGTGATTAATGTTGATAAATTAAGGATTGTATGGTGAGATGGTATACACCATTGCAAGGAATTTCATCTTGAGAATGAGGATTATCACATATAGTGGAATTTATTTATCCTTACGATAACAGAGTTTGATTTCTTTCTCGTAATATATTGCCTCATTACTTATATCTCCCACATTAACTATTATCATCAAAGGGTGACATCCTCGTTTCAAAATGTTAGTAGATACAAATATAAGGGTGAATCGTATGTCAGTTCCTGTCGAGCCCGAGAAGGGAATTGTGGGCTGGGAGGAGTGAGAAGCCAGATTGCATTCCTTTTCCTGGATGATCATGTAGTGTGTATAAATTTTTTTTTCTAGTTGTGGATCATTTTAAGGATGTTTCCCCTATCGAATTATATGGACTAAATAATGATATGGGGGTAAATTTTAAAAGATAGATCATTATAGGGGTAGCTTCAGTATCAATTCATCTATAAATGATTTCACATACTGAGCTCTAAGAGCTCAAGAGACAATTGGGGGATTTGGAATATAAAGATTCTTTTTGATCCAGTGATACTTATTTTGGGTTTACATTCCATTTTTTCTATATTTAATATGGTACCCTTTGAATTTTGGTGGATTATTGATGGTTAAACCATCTTATAGTTAATAATCTGTATGTATTTCCTCAAATACTTGATCTATTTGACCATCTTTTAGGATCTAATCTGTTCTAGAAAATTGACCTAAGTGATGGTTGTCATCAAGGGAAAGTCAGAATTTAGGCATAGGATAATGTCCTTCCAAATATGGAATGGTTTATATGAGTATTTGATTATATTGTTTAGTCTTACAAATGCAACTCTTGTTTTCATGGCCTTAATGAATAGTGTTTTACACCCCCATTTTAATTCCTTCATCCTGGTTTTTGTTTATTTTATATTGATTTATTATCATACATAAATAAACCATGAAAAACATATTTATATCATTTTGAATATAATTATACAACATTATATATATTATATGGTCACAAAGTTCCATTTTTAGATCGACAATGTTTATATCTGTGGTCATATTATCTCCGAATCAAGAGTATTTGTTGACCCCTAGAAGGTGAGTGATGTTTTTTCATGTCATAAAACAATGAAAATGTTTTATATATAATGTTTCATGTGGAACTATCACTGTTACAAGAATTTAATATAATAATTCTAACTCATTGGGTGTACTATTACTAGTGTAACTATGAAGGGTGGAATGTTATTATGGTCTGTAGCACGTGATAAGGTCTTTTAGGAGTTCAAAATATGTTTTACCATTGAACCTGTCATGATTCTTCCAAATCCTAATAGTAGTTATATGGTGTTCTATGATTAATTAGAAATCAATTTGGGGAAGTATTAGTGCTAGAAGACTGAGTCATTTCATATGGATCTCTCAATTTAAGGCCTCACAAGCATAATAATCCAACATACAACCTCGAGCTTGCAAGTGTTATCCCTGCCTTTCGATTCTAGAGTCTATATCTAATGTGATATTTCTTAATGTCGTTTATGGACTATATAATCCTGAAATATATATTTACAAAGTGTTCCCTGAATAATCGTGGAGAAATATTGGACAAATACCTTTGGTATTTAGACTTTACCATTGCCTATATGCATGGAATATGAATCCTAGTAGCTGATGTGCTAATCTGGAAAACGTAGCCACAAGACATTCTGGAAGCCGATGATGAATATAATTTAATTTTCCTTTTTTCCTTTGATGTGTGTTGATGTTTAATAGATTCTAGGGTATCATTTTAATGTTGCCTTAACAGTTATATATTCACTCCTAGAAAGGGTGAGGAGTAGGTAGATTTCAGACATTGATGGATTAGTCCTATAAGAAGTTATTTCTGGTGAGGACCCACATTTATGTTTTTATGTCGATGGATATGAAATCCTATATATACATCTTTGTTTTGGGGTTCTGATAGACACGTGAGAATATGATGCTTCCTAATGGGTAGTGAACCCAGGAATCTCCATGATGTATCATGATATTCGTTTCCATTATTGATGTCTAGGGATGAAGGATCATATCATAAGTTTTATCACTATACATTCCACTTTTCAATATGTGATAGTGGAGAAATAATTACATTCTATATTAACACATCCTCTACTAGTCCCATAATAGAAATGTGATGATGTTGTGATGGATGTTTTGACTAGTATACCAGGGTCTCCTCTAGGTAGCAATGAATTATGGGTAGTCATTGATTGATAGATGAAGTTATACAACATATTTATAATCCAAGAGAGTTTTATGTTTATGACCTAGGATGACTATATGTCTATGAGATAATATTCTAACATGGGCTCCCTCATACAATCATATTTTATAGGGATTGTCATTTAACGTTGATTTTTTATAAATGGTTACATAAGTATTTGGGTAAATAAATTTTCTAAAGCATATATTTTCACCCTAAAACCAATGTACACCTAGAATAGACTATTAATGTGTTGTATTCGATGATCTGAGCTTGCATCCTTGATTTTGGGGTTCCAAGGAGAAACATATACCCCTATTCAATTTTTCCGAAAATAATAATTTCAGTGAAAAATTTCGATGGTTCCTTAAAAGGCCCTATATGGTATGTTGTTTGGTTCAACCCTATGCTGGAGAGTGGTAGCAAAGATAGAGAATGTGGGTCTTGTCCTCATTTAGGAGATCATAGAGTAGGTATAACATATCATGATCGGTATGGATACTTCTATATATAGAGATAAATCGTATGTCTATCACTATTTATGACATCTATTGTTCAAGTTTAGGGATCATGTTTTCTTGAATGTATCACCCAATCATGTGCAAAGATGTATACCAAAGGTAAGGGAAGCTACCAACTCATTTTTTGGTCCTTCTGAATTATTCGATTGAGTCAATCATGTATTATATTATTTTTTGACACTTCATTGGTACCATTCCATGTATGATGACTTTCACTTTTCACAACTTTACCATTTTCATGTATAACCACCACACAATTTTGATTCTGATGATTTTTTATTTGATTTCAATTCTTATTTTTTTTGGAAAATCTTATTTGCATCATTGATTGGGGCACATATTCTCTCCAAGGTAGTTCTATCCCTTTAGTATGGTTACTATGGTTTCATGTCCATTTATAGTAAGAGACTTGGGAGTAGGAGGATGATGTATATTCCCAGTGGTTGGATTTTTTTATAGAAGAAGTTATAAAACACATGGAAGAGAAACAAGAGGATTTATTCCTTAACGGTGGAAGACTGTAAGAATTCGGTTTTTTAGAAAGGTAAAAAAACATTTAATTTCTGTTGAATCCATTTTTTTATCCTTATAAATGTTCCATATGGTTGAAGTAAGGGTCTATGAGAATCTAGGTATTTTCAGAGCATCTATCTTGGGATTTTGGAGGAAACCGACAGAAAACATGATTAGAAGAAACCATGAATCCTTGTTTCCACAAAAAGATATACCTTTCTTGGTTCTGCCATGCTGTACAGTGGGGATCACATGGGCTATGTATAGTTTGTTTAACCATGTAGTATAGCCATTGATGTGTATGTCCCCAAATAATAAGGGGTCATACATGTAGATAATGGTTAGGAAAACTGTGCTCCCCAAACCATGATGTCCACTATCCTTGAAGAGTATCTAATGCATGATTGGTGCACAATTTGACCAACACTGATGCCAAAACATGAACCTATTAAAAATTGGGTGAATATAATATTTTCAACTCCATTCTTTTAAGAACTCACCTACCACCTTATCTTTCGATTTTTAATGGAAATCACCTTGTCCTCCTCTCCCATGGAATATGTTTAGACTCTCTACCTAGTATTTGAATACTCTTATCCATCCGACCTCTAAATCAAAATACATAAGTTGTGATGGATAGACCCTAGTAATATATTGGATCCTTTGTATAATTAATCATCATTATTCAAAATTATGATTCAATTTTTGTGCGATCTCACTTCTCCTATTTTTTGGGTGTTCACATATTATTCCATTTTATTCCAATATAGGGCAAACCGAGGTAAAATATTGGATGCGGAATATACTAATGAAATGAGGTCAGTGGTCTATGAGTTTTTCCTCAAAGTATCACAATATATATATTTTCACCATTGTGTGTATGATTGTTTCATAGGGAAACACTAATAAAAATTCATCTACATTAATCTCATTTATCTCAATTGTTTTCTATGTTTCTAATGAAACCTCTTGATGACGTTTGGGGTTGTAACCTCTATTTTGACAACCCCAAATAGGATGTGTTCTTATTTATACCATTGGTAACCTATATTGAGATTATCTGGGATACTAAATTGGTATTATTTACATGAAATATAAAATGGTAATTACATGAAGTTAAATAAATGTATTATCAATTATTAATTAGAAGGTATGTACATCATGATATCACATAGCCATGTAAATGTAACTTAATTGTTTATCGGTTTTAGGTCCTTAATTCCCCATGTCACATATAAGGAAATTTAATCGAATAAACCTAATGAAAAACTTATTGGCATTAGTATTGAATGGTATGAAATTATTTATGATATACTAAATGTATATTGTTCCAATTTCATATAGACATTTTCCATCTGTATAGGAATATTATAACTAGATCCTTCCACAGATTCTTTATGGAATGCCCTAAACACTCAGAGGGTGAAAATAATATTAATTGAGATGATATCTAGGGATATTCCAACCACATAATCTATTTTTATTATATTTAGTGAATTCCACGGTAATGTACTGATGATTCACTCGACTCCTTTCTAGAAATTACAATACATTGGATGAAAGCCTTGGGTTCGTCATGATTCCTTCAAACATGCGACACCATGGATTCAATCCATTTTCCTAAAAAAATGTTTAGCTAGAAATTAATATGGATGGGATACATGGACTCAGTTAGACTTTTTTAAAGTGGAATTCATTGGTTTTATGCATTGGATTACACTCAGATAGTTATATCCAGACTACATGAGTAACTACTATGAGATGGAAAGACCCAAGAGGCCTTGGACGCCTTGGTTCTCCTTGGATCCTCTTTTATAATATAATCATAATAACTCCATGATTAAAAATATATAATAATTATTAACCACTATTATATTATTAAATGAATGCATGATCTGAGAAGCCTACTGAGGATAGAGGAGGTATTGATTACTATTTTTCATTACTTTAAAATTATATACACACATACTGTTATAATTTATATTCAACGATTGGATATTTTAGAATCCATTTTTGGTGGAATACTAATATTTATCCCACACCCACCCAGGCCATAATTGGTACCCAGGAAAAATATATGATCGCATGTGTGGAAAAATGGAATCATACCACTTTGGACACCTACTACTTGCGTTGTATGTGAGATTAGTCGAAGATGGCTTAGCTAGTGGCCATGATGATTGGAAATTTTTTTATTATTTTATATTTTATGTATTATATTATCTTCCATCTTCCATGATTGAATATTCACTTTTTTAGAGGCATAAAATCACCTTATATATATATGATAAAACTTATATCTTTTAATTATTAATTTCCTCTTTTATTCTAATTCTTGTTTCCCGATCCTTATGCATTGTTATTAAGTTTCTATATTTTATTAATCTGTGTTCACTGCTATTATAAAATTTAACGAGACACAATCTCCCCTTGGACACACCATATTCTATCACTACTGTCGGCGACCTCTGGTATACAAGGAGGCCCACTTGACTCCATCTGGCCAATTGTGTCCAGTTACATATGATTGAACCGGGTCTGAGACGTCACATTAACAAAAGAAAATTTATTTTTTATTTTAATACCATATTTTTATTAATATATATATATTTATTTATTCATAGTGAACAATGAAAATATATAAGTATATTTTTTATATTTAGTAAAAAATAATTACTTTTCGAAAATTATCATATATTCATCGTAAATAAATTTTTAGATATTGATTTCAAATATATTGTTAATTTTATCAAAATGAGTTCTTATGTATGATAAATTATTATAAATTAATCATTTCTTATAAAATACTATTTTAATAGAAAAAATGTTATTTATTCTTGTTAAATATTTTTAGTTTTTATAGTATCATAAATACTGATTCCTAAATAGTATATGGAAATATAATGTTTATATAAAACACATTTGAATTTCATTTGAAAATATTATTTTAATATTATTTTAGATATTACTACTATTCCATCATCCATATAATGGTTCTATTGTAATGAGAAGGTAATGGTAAGTTAATAATTAGATCCTAATGTTGATATTTCCCTATAAAACCCTTTATATAATCCCATATTCTCCTAATTCACGATTCAATAATTCACATTCAATGGTTAGATAATTAATTTAGTAATTTAAGTCATATTCATAACCTTATATATATTTTCTTATTTTTATAGGATGATTGATCCTCCTTGGTCAATGCAGGCCTTTGGTGTTTCTATAATGGAAATGTCCTTAAAAATATATTTTTACAACAATTTTATTCCTTATACATTGTTCAATGATAGTTGATGTAATCAACCTAATTTTAAAAAATCCTTCAATGGGATTACTAAGAAAATAGTAATTATGAAAAGTGAGTTATTTTAATTATGAGTAAATGAAATTATGGGTTCTTATAGAATCCTTTTCACCAGTTTCTATGTTGAAATCCATTAGAATTATTCTTACCATAATAGATTACCTTGATACTGAGATTTGGTAGATAGATTTAAAATTAGAATTTCTTAATGAAAATTTTATAGATGATGTCTACATAGAATAACATGAGGTTTCTGTGAACCCATCAGATTTTAATAAGGTTTGAATGTTTCAATGATCTATTTGTAAAAGAAACAAGTAATCTAAAACATGAAAAATTAACTTTGATGATTTAATAATGTAATTTGGATTAATAACGAATGAATGTGATCCCCAAGTCTACAGAAGGTTTAGTGGGAGTTTGGTCATTTTTAGTAGGGTAAGATGATTATATATTTAGTTTGGGCATTGAGATAAAAGTTATATAGTATGTTAAGAAATGGATTAATAAGTTCTTATACCTGGAGTACATTGGTGAAACATCCTACATTATATAGATCTAGATCATTCAATATAGACATCATATGCTTCTTAAAATAAGTTAGCATAAATTCATTAACAATTTACTAATGATACTCTGTAAGGAATAGTCTATGATGGGATTTTTTACTTTTTCAATTGAATAAATAAATCTAGGAAAATTTAACCTCATTTTCTAGATGAAATAAACTGGATAAAAAATATTTTTTACACATTTGTGATTGGATAAAATATCTTTTTTATGCTACATACCATCTTTGTGTTGTCTGTAACTTTATTAAAGAATCATGATATAATGAATATCCAATAGACAATCGTTGGATGGAACTTAACCCCATATCAAGTATCTATTTTATAATAAATTAATATTCCAAGTTTTTTAAAGCGATGAGGAGTTAGTCATCTGCTGATATATAGATGATTGTTTTTGGATGGATAAAAATGTCCTAAAATTTCTATATGGATATGTATTCATTATAATGGGAGGAGATTTGAGGTAGAATATTAGAATGAACATGGTGTCATTCAACTATATAGTAAATTCAATGTATATTGATTCTTGGGATATAGCTAAATATATAATGTGAATAAGGAACATGGTCCAAGAGACTGATATAACTTCTAAGATAAAATATTCAATCACATTTTACAATAATAATATTACATAGATGGATATCACAATTAATATAATTCTATTTTAATGGATGAATATTATACACCTAATGTATTATCTATTGAGGTATTACTCCCAAATGGGTTTGTTTATAGTATGGAGAGTTTCCACGTAGTAGAACTTGTTAGAAACCTTGAATAAATTATTAACATACTTGATTCACAAATACCACATGAGAGATAGTGGGATCAATGTCATTAATAATTCAAACTAATCCATGTGGATGTTTATTAGTGTTAGTTCCATAGAACGTATTAATTAGTAATATTGATTGAATGTGTATTTAGATTCTTGAATATTTATAAATGTTATATCACAGAAGAGTTTTTTATATATAACATTAATTTAATAATTTCCATAATGTAAATATCACATTGAAAGGCCATAATGGTTCCCCAATTTGGTTATAACATTAATGTACTCTATCAATATTAATAAATACACATTTTATATCCTCATGAAATATATCTATTGGGATTGATATTATGTATGATTTTATTATAATCTGATGAATGTTTAATTGGTTATTATCCATGAGTGGAGGATTGAATAAAACATCGCATAAGAATTCTACCTGTTATATGTGTCATGGGTATTCCTATATGAGGTTGTCTGTATTGGTCATTATAAATAATATTTTTATTATTATCATGATTTTAATACTATGATGTAATGATGAAAAGCATGGTGATATATAATTGTGGCGAGGTATGATATTATGGGTTCCTAAACATTGGAAGGATGCTAGTGAATAAATCAATAATGGTTTATTCCCTTCTAGGTTAATGTGATAAAATATATAATGACTTTTTATTAGAATAAAATAACCAGATTAAGTTTATTTCCATGTTATTTTTGTTAATGAGTTCATTTTAATATTGTAATAAAATGATTATTTCATGTATATAAAATTATGAAACAAGTAACACATCCCACTTGATGAGATATTGTGACAATGAGTTTATATTAAATAATGTTTATTTGTAGGATATTGTTTCCATTCTAAATTTAACAAATTTATCTATGGTTTCCATGGCATGTGTCCAGATATCATTCTTGAACTTTTTTCAATTAGAATAAGTCCACTAAGAAAGAGGTTTATAGTGTCACACACTATGTATACCCAAAACCATAGTTAAATTCTATTTGAATTTAAAAAAAGAATAAATATTATTCTCATGTTCCACATAATAATTAATATTAAATTTATATTCATCACATAAATATTAATCTAATGACTAATAATTTGAGGTTTATTTATTTTAATAAATAGTTATTATTCATGGACCAATAATTGTCATAGAAGAATAATTGACATTATCATGGGTTAAAATGAAATGATATTTATATAATCCAAGAATTTAGTTTACATAAATTAAATAATAAAAATTTAAATTGAAATAAAAATATTTAATAAGGGGTTCAATTAAATTTAACAGAGTGGTTATGGGCCTTTTTGAAATAAATTATTCTATTATATAAGTTTATAAAACCAATTATATTATTTACTATGTTACATCCCAGATCAGTGTGCCACCCAAATGTTCCCCGAACCTGGTTGGTCACATAACCGCAAGGGCATTTCCCCAAATGCCAGAGGCTACTGACTAGCAGTGAGGGCCAAGTTGTGATAATGAAGAAACAATGCCCTTATTGGGAGCGTACACACAGTGGGAAAAAAAGTAATCAATAGCGAAAGTAGTAATACCACACAACTAAAGTAAATAGTGGAATACTGATAGTAATTAAATAACTAGATCATATATATAAATGATTCATTTTAGATGCATCTATGAAAATTACCAAACAAGTCACAGTGCTAGAAATAAATAAGGAATCCAATTTAAAAAAATAAACAAGTAAACTGAAGCAACATCATAAGCCTCAGCTTGGCCCCAGGTTCCCTTGCTCCATCAAAAAACAAGTACCTGGTGAAGAAGTTCACTTTCAATTATCTTATTCCTTAACATGGGAAAATGGAATAGGATAAGGAAAACATTCATGTTTTACAAAAGCGGGTTACATGGCGTGTAGAAAAACTACACATTGTCTTACCTTAAGCCTTAACATGGGCATATAACTCAACCTAATTGGTCGTTTAACACCCTATAAACATAGAATGTTCCTCATGAGACATGATGTGTACATGAATATCCCCTCCTTCCCATATACTTCTACACAAATATATCCACAAGGTTCTCAGTTGGTGTAACACTACATGACGTGCACGGTCTAGACATGGTGTGTACCATGTAAGTTTCATCCACCTGTGTTGTCAGTCACATGCCCAGATAAACTTACGATTAATACACAGTGCATACAACCCTTTTTTCATCCCCCTGTGTTGTTAGTCACAAATCCAGATACATGGTGTTTTACAGCAGAACGTGTCCTCCAAGTACACAGTGTGTTCAACCAAAAATTTATCAACCTCATGTATTTTCTCACACATTAAGTCACATGGTCAACAACTACACGATGTGTACATATGGTACATGTAATGTACTTAAGAGTAGTCATTTCTTATAGAATATAAGAACAAATTTTGTGTGGTTATAACATCACACGACCTCTTTTCTGGGTTTCCCCATAGAGAAGGCCTTTTAAACTTCTCCAAAACCCCAAAACCTCAAATTTTTTTCCATGGCATGCCAATTTCCAATCTGTGAGAGACCATACACCCTGAGAATCATGTATTAGAATCCTTATTCATATCACGCCTTAATATAATTCAATTAAGGTTCATACATGAACCACAAAATTCCAATCCAAGAGGGTCCATAACACCTCACAGTCCAAACCATGGTATCCATCCAAATAAAACATTACATATACCAATACCCTATAAAAATAGTAGGTATTTATATCACAACATCAATAACAATATAATCCATATCTATCTTTTCATCTATCACAGCAATATGAAATCCTTAATGTACCCTAAATTTGTTGACAAGAATGCAAGACATGTGATCCCTAGAAAGTGCCTATATGATGCATGAGAAGAAGTACCCTCATACCATCAGGATACAACAAAGTAGAACCTCAATGATATCAATACTAATAGAGGAAAAGAAGTATGTCACCAAAATATGAAATCTAATCAACTGTAATAGTTCAAAATCAACAAATTACAATTCAATTTGAGGCAATTTGGCTTTTACCTATACATGGGTTAGCTACTCCAGAGCACATCTTATAAACAACTAAATATTCCTTCTGATCCTAGTCTACTGGATCCAATTAGTAAGGAAATGTATGAATGAAAATGCATAGAAACCACTATTTATCATCCTAGATCTAGGTACTGTGAAAAGGTTTCCCGAACTCAGTTGGTGACATAACCTAATGCACATTTACCCAACCAAAAAAGGATTCCGACTATCAGCGAGGGACAAGGTGTTATAATGGTGAAAATATGCCCTCATTGGTATAGTACACAAATCATATAATAAATATAAAACAAAAATGGAAGCATTAATACAACACAACCAAGGTAATGAGTAGAAGAATAATAGTTATAAATCAACTACAGCATATACATAAATGAAGAATGGAATATTTATCTAATAAAAACCCAAAAAGTCATAACTCTAGAAAGAAATACAAAAACCAATGTATGAATGAAATAAGTGAAATCTAGCAGCATCCCAAGCCAAGGCTTGATCCCATGCTTTATAAATCCAACAATAATGAAGTACTTAATGAAGACGGATGTTTTCCATTATCTATAATTTCAATAAGAAAATCTTTTTGTCTCCAAAAAATAACCCAATTAGGTTGTGATATGAATCCTTGTAAAAAACACCAAATAATCTGTGCCTAACTGTTAGTGGATATATATAAGAGGTAATATGAAAAAGTGAATCCATAAACATTGAAGTACTCAAAAGTAAATAATCCAATAGTTTTCAATTATTTTAATTTACAATTATTATTCAATCCATTGATTCATGTACACCATCAGATCTAGACTTATATCAATATCCCATGTGAATGTAATAGAAAATATGTCTTATAAGACCATCTAAACACTCAAGTAATATTGAGTCTAAGCTTGTGATTTATCTTGGAAAACTCATCAAAATCAATCAATTATTAACAAACAACCCTCTTGGAATGCTCTCACGGTCTAACCCCTTTGATTAAACATATAACAAATTCATTAAATAAATACCATCTGGGTTATCTCTCAGGATCTTACCCCATTGGTCCCATATAGCAATAACTCAATTACAAACAATAACCTGGGTACCCCTCATGGTCAATACCCCTGGGTTTACATGACCTCAATAAGTCATAACCTTACACATAAGAAACATACCCTTTTTAATCAAACATACAAAAGCAGGTTTTAAACAGGGTTAAATTCCAAATCATGAAAAACCCCAAATGCTGGTATGAATCACTTTTAGCATAGATAATTCAATGATGGGAAACAAAAGGCACAACCCACCTAACTCTATGCCATATGCTCGATATACAAGAACATAGGACCTCGAATTGGCCTAGATCAGAATATACTGAAAAAAATTGAAAAATACGCAACCATGAATAACTCATAATAAAGGATGAATGTTGAATAATATCTGTAGGGGATTTGAGAACTCAGTGGTGGGATTCTCACTCACCTGATGGTGTCTCAATGGGAGATTAGACAAATATTCAAGAGGGGTTTAGAGATCGTCTGTCATTTCTCCATTATCATGTACAAAAAATGCAAAGAATAAGACACATTTAGAAATAAGATGTGACCCCACTCATATATATCAAATAAAAAGGAAAAATACATGATTTGTTCCTTAAAAATAAATATTGTGCATTAGCCTCAACCAGCCCCCGACTTATGCAGTCTGCCCTGTCAGCACACAACCATTTACTTAGCGGTTACATATCCATTACAGGGTTGTATGTGAAAACCAGGTACACGACGTGTACACAGAAGTTCAAGGTGTGTACCTAGAAAAAACAGATTTCTTTCTTTTTCTTAAAAATCAACATGAAGTAAAGATCCATACCTCAAATGAAGATACGAGTTCTTACATCTCAAGTAATTATTTTTTTAAAATATCTTATGAAAATTCTCTCTATCTATTGAGAGAAATTCCCAATTATTCTCTCAATAATGAAGAGCATTGATCCACCTCCTCCATCTCATGATAATGTGAACTAGATAGATTCCATCAATGCTAGATGGTATTCAAGTAGCGCTCAATGGGAATGAAAGAAACTAATTAATATTCCAAAATATCATGAAAATTTATATTCATATTGTTATATTATTATTCTATAATGTTTGAATAGTGATAATGATATTATACACATGAATACATCATCACAATTATGATATAACATGATTTTTCAACTGTTTCACCTACTAAGAAAGAATTAAATTACATGATAAAATTATTTTTATATATAAATTTTTAATTATATGTAGAATATATATTCCAATGTATTGTAGGGTTTTTATTCTTCTATTTCCATGGAAAAATCAGGGGAAAATAAAAATCACATTATTGGGAAGGAGACCATCTTTGGATGATACACCTCAGAACATTACTGTGATTGATAAGTTATCCAAAAAGTCTCACTTTATTTTAAGGTGTGTATGATGTGTTGTTTCAACTACTGAAAATGATGAAGAACTAAAACATAAATAAATTATTTATATTCTTATCCCTTTTCAATAATCCCTTCTTCAGGTCATGAGTTTCTCATTGATGGATTTATGTGTATACCTTCATACACCAAGTAAGATGAGACATATTGTAGGAAAAAATTAAAATTTGAACTACCAATAAATGTATTACGTAAATTGAATAATGATATTGAAATTTTTATATAGATTCCCTCGGTTGATACCAATGACATGAAATGTGATTAATGTATGATTGTGAATCTATAGGAATAAAGGTAACAAATAATGATTGATGAGTTATCCTCATAAATGAAATATAAAAAATTATAGGTTTTGAAATCAGTATGACTTGAATTGAAAATGAAGTGTGGAATTTATATAACCTGTAAATACAGAAATTGCTAATTTTTATAACTTATTTCTAGGGTATGTTTATTTTCCCAGAGATGATATATGATTTATTTCTAGGGCATGATGGTCTTAAACATGATGATCCATATGACTTGTTTTGAGGGAGGGTTGATCGTCCCTTTAAATATATATTTTTCCTATTTCTAGAATTGGGAAATCTTGCCTTGATGGTCTATTTGAATTGTATACCGGGTTGGATATTTTTTCCCTGATGATGTATAAGAATTATTTCAATGGTGGTGTGATATATTCTACTGAAGATATATAATATTTTTTTTGAAGGTGGGATGCATTCTTATGTTAAAAAAAACAGGAATTCATTGTACGGTGGGGTGTTCTCCACCTAATGTTGACCTGATGACTTCTATCTAGGGTGGGGAATTTTTTAAACAAATGATGGTACATTTTATTTTGTTCTAAGACATAAAAATATGACAAAGAAGGTACAATTAATACTTGGAGTCACTCTAATGTTTGAGTATTGAACATTTTTATTTATTAACGACTTCAATAATTTATTATAGAACATTACCTTGAAATTTTTAAGAATAGTTATATTTAGGGACACTGTTGGTGGAATCCTGCTGAGTTATACTCACACCGTTCTTATATTACTATTGGTACTAGATAAGTCTGTATATTCGCAAGATAGAATAAGGTTAAAGACTTGATAATTTATAGTTGATTCTAGGTATTTAGTGTGGAGTATGAGATAGACATTTCTTGGAATCAGGATGAGTTGATTAGTTTTTCCCAGTTATTTTATTTTGATTATTTTTGATGATTTTGTATAAGACATGATAATGGAAGATATTTTTGTTTATTTTTATGACTTGTACAAAATCCATTTCTATATGTAATGGGATGTATATTTGTTTATCGAATATTTATTTGATTTTTTTACCACATATTTATATTAGTGTATGTTTTAGTTATTATTTGTGATATTATTTTTGTACTATGATATGGGATGTTGTCTCTCCATAATATTAACATAGAACCTAGTAGTTATTTAACATCCTCTAGAAAAATGTGGAAGTATACCTCAGGTCATTTAACACTCTAGTTTAGTCACTGTGGAGTGGTGTTGGGTTTTGGAATTACACAGTTGCATCCAATCCTTGTTTCAATATTTTTAGTTCACTATTTGGACATGTTACACATGAGTGTGGATGTTTTAAGGGAATGGTATGAATCCTATTATTAAGAGTTTCTAACTATCAGATTTTGGAGGTGTAAGTTATGAAGTATGAGATTATTATTCATGTAATTATCTTTTACATTTAGTCTACATCACATAGTATGATGTACTTTTATTTTTTATTTTTTATTTTTGAGATTTTAATCTTGAATTGGATTAAAAATAGGGTTTCTGTTCATACATAATGTCATTCACATAAAATTATTGTGTTCTTCAGGATCCATCCTATTATTGGTTATTCAATTATATTATCGATTCATTTATTTAATGTAAAAGAAACTAATTATTTGGTGTTTCCCTATATAAATTAATTGTTTTATATTTTATAGAAAATTTATTATGTATTGATTTGTGTTTTTAGTTATAAAATATATTGTTTATGAATGTTGTAAATTAAATAAAATTTCAACAGTATCATTTAAAGTGTTTTGAACTACAACGTGTGAGTAGAATTTCATTTATCTGAAAGAAAAATTTTATAATCTCATTAAAATAAAATAAAATAAAAGAATAAAATAAGTCTTATATTCCAAGATAATGAACACATGTATGTATAGATGTGGATAGAGAGATAAACTGGTTTTAGAGAACTTATGTCATGATATGTGTAGTATTTTGAGATGAAATGTGTGTTACTGAATTCCCTAAAGTGTGATTTTGACAACTATAAAACAAAAGTGTCATGAGGTGTGTACAAATAATTCTGAAGGGAAAATTCCATGATAGTCTATAGTGGTGTTCCGGGAGGGGGGATTATAATTCCCTCAAGAATTTTTGGGTTTGATCATCTTATTGAACCATGAAAAATGAATGACATTCAAATATGAGAGAGCCTAACTTGGGTTTTATAGTGAATGGAAATGGGGGACATATGGAATAAAAAACAATGTTGTAAATGAAATGATACTCTTAGAACTTATACTTACATTTTTTTATTGGTGAGTGTGTCCTGCATGCATCTAATCCTTTAGTGGATTCTATCTAGCCCACATTAATCCACCATGAGACACTCTTGAGAGTAGGTTGAATTTTTAATCCCATATGCTTCGAGGATAAATGAACATTTAGTGGGATATTTTGATCCTAAAAGACCATTATGTGGGGTTTTCCTAGGCATAAATCTAGGTGTGGTTTTTTGATCATTTCATTCATGTTACATTAAAGGTGGAATCGACCTTGGAGTTTATGCACCATACCCAAATAGAGATATCAATAAGGAATTATGTTGAGTGATTTCTTTTTCATAGATCATTACATCAATGATGGTTAGGGATGAGATATCCAGGGAGAGTATTTTTAGGGATGGTTTGATATACATGATTTTATTTAGGTGAAAGTCTCAACATCTATATTTTTTTACAACCATGAATCAATATGTAATAATAGATAAAAAATAGTTAAATGGAAGAGGATATGGTATGGTGGATTTTATATAATTTTTATATAGTGGTAATATGGACATGTGAATGGTTTAGTGGGTGGATCTAGTATGCCATGGATGAAAATTAGTATATTTCCACTCACCATTTAGGTTAGATAGGTGGATATTTTTCAAAATAATATGGTTATTAGTTTTAGTATGGAAGTGAAATCTTGATGAATATAGTATGGACTAAATGCCATGTTATAGAATGTTTCTTGTATTTTATCATAATCTTATTAATCGTGATATGAAACCACGATTCACAATATGATTATAGAAGATATTACTTAAACACCTACTTTTTTTAACATTGGATTATTTCCTTCATTCATATAAACTATTTTTTAATGATTAGGGATAGATATAGAGTATCTATATGGGTTGATGTTTTTTTATGCGCCTTTTATGGAGAGATCTGAGGATACTCATTGATTTATGTGTTTTTAATAAGTGATAGGTGGATAAAAATTCCTTTGGGAATTATTTTTTATAGTTATGAATAGATTTAATGGGATTCCTAGGATTGATTAGTTATCTTTATATCAAGCCCATATCCATAGTTATCATCAACCAATTTCATTTACATCTATCACATGAGGCAGGTATATCAATATTGGAATGTTGGACTTGTATCCATGTTATATAGGTCTTATCCATTAGCTTATAGGAGGTTTCAAAAATCATTATTGTTTCTTTTTTTTGGTCTATGGGGAGATACAAAATGTAGTTTTTGTTTTTATCATTGACAAGTTTGAGGATGAAATTCATGAGGATTTCATAGAATTATTACCAAATAATGAGGTTTAGTTTATGATCGAGATTACCATATGTGATGAGAATATATGTATTCCACCATAAAGGATATTTCCTAAAACATTTCAATATTTTATGGCTTGGTTGAATGATTTGTGGATGAAAGGGTTCATATGACTGAGTATGTCCCCATGCAGTGCTTTAGTTTCATTAACCAATATTGTAGATGGATCCATAAGATTATGTGTTTATTATTATAGGTTGAATCAACTTGAGATCAATAATTGATATCTAATTCATCCATCATTGATTTATCAAATATTTTTAGAGGATCCATAGAAATTTTAAAAATTTAATTTTGATCGAGATTTCATTTTCTATGGGTGAGACTTTTTAATATACCATGAACTATATTTTAAATCATGTATGACCAGTATGAGTATCAAGTATTTTCATTTGGGTTTCCATTTGGATTGAAAAATGTGTTTGTAATATAGATTTACATGATCTATTAGAAATTATTTCTTTATTTGAACTCGTTTTTAGTCATATTTGTGGATGATATCCTCATATAATCACTTTTGAGGGAAGATAATACTCAATATATGGAGATAATTTGAAGAAAACTTAGAGAGAATATACTATAAGAAAATCTATTTATTTCTCATAATAGATTGATGTGGTGTGATTCTTGGGACTTGTAAATTTATAGGATGGTGTATCAGTTGGTCCGAGAAAGGTAAACATCGCAGTTTCATAGTTTATTACCATGAAAATTAGAGAGATCCTTGTATTTTTTTTGATTTCATGTTATTATTATATATATATTAAAGACTTTTTTCCCTCGGAATAATTGATTATATAAAAAATATGAAGGTGTTGCAATCTTTTTGGTATAGTTTTTATGAAAAATACCTTAATGAGGTGAAGTGTTGGTTGATGATTTGGAATATATTGATCTTACCTTAGTTGTGTAAGGAGTTTAACATATATTAGAATGAATCATGAGTAAGTCTTATACTAGTTTATTTTAAAGGCTAGTTGAGTAATTTCTTATAGGTTTAGGAACATGGGGCTGCATAAGTGGAACTACATATTTAATGAGTTAATAGCGGAGGTATATTAAATTTGTTGTCAGCATTATTACCTATTGGGAGAGGACATTTTTGTATTAACTAATCCGAAGAGTTTGGTGCCTATTTTCTCATAGTGTCACCTTAAACATCCATAGTGATGGTGGGTCGAGTAGCTATAGTTTATTGATTTTGAACTGGAATATATCCTTACAAAGGGTTATACGAATTTTTTGTATTGAGTTTGAATACATATATATAAGTTGAGTAGTATTTGAGTAGTAAGTGGAAGATTATTTCCCTATTAATAGAGTTTCATATTCATG
The DNA here is from genome assembly GCA_963277665.1 of Viscum album. Lineage (NCBI taxonomy): Eukaryota > Viridiplantae > Streptophyta > Magnoliopsida > Santalales > Viscaceae > Viscum > Viscum album. Next base: position 1,677,325,863 of record OY728160.1, read on the forward strand.
TTTAGAAGTGTTATGTCCAAGAAACCCTCTTATACTTATATATCCATTATAAATAGATTAATAGAGAGAAAATTAATAAACTATATAATATAGGATGTAGTGTTATGAAGGAAAATGTATATGATTGGGGGATACCACTATTAAAATCTCTTAACCAAGATTAGATTATATATATCCATGGTTATGTTGTGGTACTTATGATCATGAATTATAATGTTATGAGGGAATCAAATTCATTATGGTGGTCTGTATATCTTGGTTTGTCCATGATATAATGAGATATATACAAATTCTACTAGCGGTCTGGAATGGAGAGAGATATAGTCGGTTTTATCACCTGGAAGCCTACATATTAGTATGTGAAGGTGAATCACTTGTTAGTTATGAGTCTTTTTTAGTCATTACCCATTAGTGAGTGAATGTGTGATGGTTTGATTATGGATTTCATGAAAGGTTTTGAGGTGACACAAGGAGTTAGTGATGTAGTATATGTTATTTTTTATCACTAGAACAATGTTTATCATTTTATACTATTTTGGAAGAAATTTTATATTGATGTTTTTTGAATGATTTATATGTATAATAGATAGTGAAGATACATGTAGTACCCAAGAGTATTATCTATGGTATGGATGAATTCTTTACAAAATAATTTTAGAAAGGGTTATGAAATGTTTTTTTATGACTGTGAATCTGATAATTTCTTAGTACCCATAGAAATATTATAGTTTGATTTGTTTAGTCAAATCATTTTGAACATTCTCTAAGAATATGTCCTAGACATTAGATGTTCTTAGGAGAACTTTATTTTACATTTAGTGTTAAAAAAAATACTACCTATAATGATTTGATTTTTATTGAACCTTTGGAGGATTCATATGGTATCTCATGTCCTTCACCTATTTGTTGGTTAGAGTTCAGTGTGTTTTTTTGTGATCAGATGAGTTTTTTTAATTACATATTAAATCATATCCATCTTGTTAGGGAGAAATTTTAAATCACTCAATGTTTGAATAAGTAATACGCCAACTAGAAACATTACCCTTTAATGTTTAAATGGGGGAAATTTATTTTTATGATTATCCCATCGAAAAATACACATATTTAGAGGATAGGTATGTTAGAACCTAGGAATGTGGGTAATTTTGAGTTGATGACCAAAATTGGCATGATGGCATACTGATTATCTCTCCACCAGTGATTCGTGTGTGTCATGATGTATTTCATGATTCATTTCTCCAAGGATACAATTATGACCATTATCATATGACTAATTATAATGAAATAATCCTTAATTATGATACATAATTTTATTTGTGTTTGAATACTATATTAAATCAAATTTAAAAGAATCTAAAAGGGTAGGCGGTCAGTATAGTATATGAGTAGTTGAAAAAACCCATATTAAAGAGGTTATTTAGACACTAGAGTTTAGAATGTGATAAAAGTAGTTAGAGATGTCACTGAGGAGGCCTGATGATGTTCAAGAACACCTATTGAGCATAATAAGATGTATATAAAGGAGGTTGTAGTGCCATGTGCCAGTATCAATGGGTATTTGTATTATTTTTTCCAAAAACCAAAAAATGGATAAATTTTTTATTTAATATGAATTTTTAATTTAAAAATATATTTAAATTTTTATGTGGTTTTTATTGATGGATTAATGTTTTGGATTGGTGAGTTGAGTCATACTTTAGATTACCTAAATTTACTAGAACATGATTGAGGAGTTACATTTTTCATAATTGACTAGGAGTTGGTTCTCTGTAAATAGTTATGTTTTATGATGGTTTTCTTCTAAATCTTTTTTATTGTTATTTTTATAGAACACATATATGTTATTGAACTTAATGGGGAGAGTCTGGAGTAAATTTCATGTTTTTTTAGTTCATGTGGATTTTCAAGAAATTTACCAATATAAAAATATTAAAGATTAAAATTTTCCTAAAATAAAAATACTACATATATATGGGAGGAAATAAATTTATTATATATGAAATGAAAATACCATGTAAGAGAGAAAATTATAATAATTATTAAAAAATTATTTTTCATAAATGATTTTTATAAAGGGAAAAACTTTACTTTAAAAAATATATATTATGATAAATATATAAGGAAAAAATAATTAAACTTAGTAAGATATATTATGTAATAATGAATACATTTTACACATTTATTTTTTCTATGAAAAATATATTACATATGAATTAATATATTATTAATGGATTTTTGGGTATGAGAAAAACCTTATACTAGAGGTATATATATTACATATCAGAGAATTATATTATTTTATGAGTTTTGAATAAGGGAAAAATTTTACACAGGAGGGAATGTATATTACATAGGGTAAAATATTTTATATAGAATATATATATATATATATATTAAATTGGGGGAGTTTTGAAATTTCGTACATTCCTATGACAGATAACATATCTTGGTGTTGTGTAATATTATATATATATATATATATTATGTAGAATTTATTATAGGAGATATGTAATATAAAAATCTTGGGGTTCCAAATTTTTTCAAATTTGTGAAAATAAATAATTTTTCTAGATTTTTCCTTAAAAATAATTTTTATAAAAATTAATGAAAAGGGATATAGAGTGTTGACAACATGAACATATGAAACCCATCTAGAATGGTGGTTACTTTCCCCTAATCATATAAATTTTATATCTCTCTAGTTTACTATTGGATCCATGCACTGTGGGTTTTTAGGTGATAACCAAAGGTAATTATTTCACTCCATATCCCTTTCTTCATAGTTTATCATGTTGTTTCATAATTATAAAATGGTTATGAATTTTTACTCCCTATTTTAGAAATTTTGAAATATAATCTAATTCGTAGTGTTTAATATTGAATTATTTTCTAATATTTGATGGGTAGAGCCCTTCATGATTAATTATGATGGTTCCTATGAAATCATGAAATTCATGTTTCAATTTTATGTGGTTATGATATATTATCCCACTAACCTATCACATGAATAAAGTAAAACATAAATAAAATATATTCATATTATCCATTTTCTTAAATCCATTCTTTGAAATTTGATCAGCCCGCTGATAGATGCAATTCTAGACCTTCAATAACTAAGTATGTTGAATTTTTTTTGGATAAAAATAGTTATTTTGATTATAAATCGTGGGGAAACAAAAATGAAATAATGATATAAAACAATGATAATTTATGGACTAATATTTTTCATCTGATATGATATATGATTAATTTTAGATAGTGTAACAATCAACCTAATGAAAAAATGGTATAGACCTCAGATGGATGAGTGATCCTCTAAAAATGAAAATAAAAATGATATGGATGGAAACTGATATGAACTAAATTTGATTTAAAATGTCGAAAATATCTAACTGGACAATTCTTAAATAAATGACATGTTAGAATTGTTTCCATGGATAGTGAATCTTCCCCATGATGATATATTACTTTTTTCTAGGATTGTTCATTCATCTCCCAAATTATCTAAAAAAATTGTTTATATATACGGGAACTCTTCCCCATAATGAACTATATAACATTCCAGTTATGGGGAATTATTCCCCCTTTATAATCTATGTGACCTTTTTCTAGGTTTTTGAATTATTCCCCATTATTAGCAATATAAATTGTTTCAATAGTGGGGATATCTTCCCTCTAATGTCCAATATGACCTATTTTCATAGTGGGGATCTATCCCAATTATGACATACAAAAGTCTTATTTCATGGTTTGGGTGTTCTTAACCCCTAATGAGGACCCGATAACTTGATTCTAGGGTGGGGTGTGATTTCTAATGATTAGTTTTTATATATCCCATTATGTGACTTCTAACACATGTTGAAGCAAGAATGGTCAATCCATGGTTTCAACTTAGAACCTTTGGATGCTTTATGCCATTGATTTTGGAAAATCAGTATAAAAATCATCATAGTCATCTTTTCAACAAAAAATATTTATAGTGTCTTACTCTATTATATTCATAGCCTTCTTAGTTTTTAGTTGGTACACAATATGACTTTATGATTATAGGATATAAAGAGGGAAAATCCCATTTATTATATTATCAATTTGGGGTTATTTATGAGGTACATGTAAGATAGGATTATTCCTAGCCATCAAACATGTTGTATAGTTTTTCCTAATTTCATTAATTTGTATTTTTTGGAATTTATATATGTTTAACCAATTCCGGATCTAGGTTGGGTTCTGTATGAAATGTGTGATTTGAAAATAATTCATTTTGATAATTAATTGGTTGTATACATATATATATATTTTTGTGATGTTATTTAACTATTATTTAACAAGATTTATGTTTTAATTATAATGTTTATTTTTATTAAACTACTCATATAAGAAGTTATATTTTTCCAAGAGTATTAACATGGACCCTTTGTACTATTTAGAAGCATCTAACATACATGGTTGTTGTCCTAAGGTCATGCAACACAATCTATGGAGTGATTTGAGGATGGGGGTTCACAATATCACTATTAAGGGACTACAAATCTTCAATAATTAAGTGAAAGACATTTCTTTTAAATAAAAATGAAAATTCAAAAAAATTTGTTTCAAACATTTTTTTATCAAAATTACAATGTTCCTGATTTTAAAATGGTTTTCATAGATATCATTTTTATTTTAAATGAATCATAAAATAAAAAAAATTATATCTATTTTGAATTTATTCTCTTTTAAAAAAAAATATTCTTTTATAAAAATCCTCATCTTCATAAAAGCAAAAAAACAATTAACCGTTAAATAAAACCACTAGAAAATACAAATTTCTTTAAAACCATAAGAAAATTTCCTTTTTCCACTAATTCATAGACACAAATCAAAATAGAAGAAAATAATTTTTTACTAATGGATGTTAAAAGATTTTAACTTCAGGATGTAACCATAAAATCCTTGTATTCTTAAAGTTAATGGAAAATACCGTGTTTCCTAATGTAAATTGAAAATCTCTATTTTCTTTGAAGAAATAAAAATACCTTCTTACATATTGTTTTTCCCTATGAGAAATTAAAATATTAAATTAATTTAAATTAAACAATAACATAAATTCATGTAAAACAAATTTTAATGCCACAAAACACCACTATCCCAAGCTAGATTCACCAGTAATTTTCACAAATTCAGTTATAAAAAATTAATTTATAATAAAAATTAGTGTTTATAAAAACCCTTGTTTTCCAGAAAACACCATGATAATATTTAATCAAAATGTTGTAAATGAGCTAACACAAAAACTAAAAAATATATAAGACACCTACCTTGAAAATCCAATATATTTTCTCATTAAAATCCCAAATAGATGATCTCTTTAGGGTAAACTTATATTTCCCAACATAAGAATACTTCCTAAGTATAAATTTATATGAAATTAATACTTATGATAAATTTAACATGCCTCATGATATATTTTAATTTCCTCATACTACTATCATCTCAAGATTTCATAACTCATTCATGTTCAACAAAACCTATTCAATATTCCATAGCTCTATGCAACTCATAATGTATCAGATAAGTGAAGGATATTAAATGTGTATAAGTTTTAGGGAGAGTAATGAAAAAATGTAACATTATGGATTATGTAATTCCAAATATCATAGATTTTCATTTCTATTCCTTTAAATTGCATAGAATAAATCACGTAAATTGTGATCCATAAAAACCCTTAAAAAGTTGAGTTTTTAGTTAATGAACAAGATTTTGGTGGAAATTTGATGATAAATTTTATTAGGGTATGGAATTAAAATGTTATTCTAGAGTGAAGTTATAATCATGTTATTATATATTCTATAATAGTGTTTAATGAAACCAAATTTACTAAAAAAATTATGAGGTGTAGTTTGGAAGGATAATGAATGTGAAAAAGTTATTGGCTTTAGTGGACATTATTATATCAAGGTAAAAGGATGGAATTTGGAAGGATATACACAATTTGGAAGTATATATTTATGTTGTAAAAATGAGAAATTTTCATTATCAAAATATTATAATTGGTATATAAAATATAAATTTTATTAAAACAACACTACCTATTGGTAATGTGAGTAAACAGACTCATGTTGAGTGTATTCGAATATATGGTATATACATAATAATTATTATTTTTTCAAAATTCTCAGTTTGATCATGAAATATATAGTGATTAGAAAATCATATAGGACAATAATATAGGTTTATAATAATAAAAATACATGTTGAGCAAGGGAATATTTTTTGAGATAGTAGAAAGTGTGAGAATACCTAGTGATGTGTTATAAATTTATGTTACACAATATTTGTTTCTCACGGTGAATTGACTAGTGTCGAAGAGGAACAATGATAGGATGATTTGATAACAATAATGCAAGATTATTTTATTCATAATGAGAAAAATGGAAGTTAGTAATTTATTTCATGTGCTAATGAAAAGAAAGTTAGTATAAAAATTATTTTTTAGATGTGAAATGAAAAAGGAGGGATACATTTAATAAAAAATGGATCATGTTATATAAAAATGATTATCTCAAATTGATTGTATAGATTTTTATTATTTTTATAATTATTATGAATTGAAACAATGTAAATATTTAGTGAGATTTATTCTCAAACAAATTATAATTATTTCCAAATGGATGTACATTCCACATTTATCAATAGATAACTTCTGTTAGTGGTTAACATTGAAAAATCCTAAAGGTTTATACTAATGAATACATGTTAAAGAAGGATTTATACGTGTATAACAAATAAAAATGATCATTTTAATGACTTATGATTTTGAAATCCTTAAAAATATGTACAATGTTACATAATTTGGTAAACAAAAATACAATATAAAGAAAAAAACCATATTTAGAAAAATTATTAACAAATCTATAATAAACTATAATATGGTAGACAATTAATAACTATTAACTTTAGAGGATAAATAATTAATGTTAGTTATTAGTGAAGAAGTTTATAAAAAAATTATTTTCTTTTAAATGGTAACTTCCTTAAAATGATAAATTTTAAAAATATTAAAATAAATTTTTTATAAAAAAAAATTCATTTTTGAATACCTATCATTAAAATTTACATACTGTATATTGTTGACATTTTTCGGAAAGCAATGATTATTATTTAAAAATATAGTTTTTTCATATTTTATCAGTATGTATGGATATCCTATAAGTTTTAAAAAAAAAATTATGTAATTAAATATATTATTATTGAATATAATTTTTCATTTTAAAATATTATTTGAACATATAAATAAAATTTCTATAATATTCAGACGTAAATAAAAATATATGTTTACAAAAATAAATTTTGGTATACTCTTTGAATAATGTTTTTTCAAGTTGATTTTTTTGGGGATTTTCGTTAGACCTTAAATCCTATAAATTTATATATATGAAAAGAATCATATTTTTTAAAAAATAAAGCTATTAAGTGTGGTTTATTTAAATTTATCTTTTCTAAAATCTAAAAAAAATTAAATGATAAAACTATTTTAAAATTTTAAATTAATTTATTTAAATTATCAAATATGGTCGATTTTAAATTTAGTTATGAAAATCAATTTTTAATGTTAAAAAATATTTACCCTAGTAAAAAGTAAAAAAACCAAAAAAGATATTTACAAAGAGGAATTATCCTAAATATAATAAAAAATGCTTTATGAAACCCATTATTTTATTGATGAGTTCTTTATAATGTGATTATTTTTTGATTTTCATGTGGAACATTGATGTGTGGTCTATTATATTAGAGGGACCTATATCTCCATCAAATGCATTGGGAAATGGTTTCTATCTCTGGAGAATGAAATTTTAGGTTAATTGGTGAGTGTTATCTTGCCTCATAATGGATGAATGTGATGGGATTAAGAAATTCTCAAAATTTTAGTGGTGAATAGGTTAGGAAGTCGATAGGTTCATAAATGAACAGTGAGATGAAATTATGATGTACTAAAAATTTTACATGTGAATAGGTTATTAAGTATCTAGGTTCACAAAAGGTGAGTTTGATTGAATTTTTCACTGCTCGTAATTTCACGATTAATGTGTTGGTTGGTTTTCATGTTCCCAAAGATAAGAAATATGATGTTTATGATTGTTAAGCTTTATTTCATATGCTCAATGACAGATGTTTTATGATTTTTGGTTTATGTTTTATTTTCCCATATTTTGGAAAATCTGTTATAATTTGATATTTTATGTCTATATTTTATGTTTAATGTTATGAATTAATATTTTATGTTATTTTAAATTATATATAATCTTATCCTTACATTTACTCATGTTTATGATCTAACCATTATAGCATTTTTTATTTTATCAATTACTAAGCATGTTATCACACCCATTTATTATGTTTCCATCCCCATGTTATAAATATGATAGTATAATATGAGATGTGTATAAAGGGTCTAGAGGATAATGATTATCATGAAATGTTAACTAGTGTTGTAAAATAAGATGTTTATGTAACAATTCTCCAACAAACTAAACCTTTTAGTCTTTTCAATATGTGAATTTTTATGAGTTGGATTACTTAAATCATTACAGTAATATATTATATATGTTTTTTTTTACTTCAATATAATAATATACTATTATATAAGGGTTTATTTATTATAGATATTTGATTAGCTACCATTATAATATTGGATATATAACATTAGTTAAAACCCAATAGAAGATTTATAGTATATGATGATATCCTAAATTATTAGTAATGTATTGTGTAGATATTTTTCCCTATAAATAAATCAATACCTAGATACTACATGTGGGCATTGGAACATCCATATATGTATGTAGGAGTAATTATTAATAAAAGGGTGGATTTGGTATCAAATGAATCATCACCTAGTGCACCAAAAGAGGCATAACAATAGACGTGGTCTGAAACACATAAGTGGTTTATCATGTGGTTTTTACAAACTACTATGAAGTACTGATTTTAATGTTGTTTTGAAGGATTTGTTTGATAATTATGAGAGAATCCAACTCAATGCATCCTAGGTTATACTAATAGTGTTATAGGATGGACTAGGGGTGAAATAATTTAATGTAATGTATTATATGCTAATAAAAGTTTTCATTAGAGAACAAATCTTAGTATTTGGAATTAAAATTCAATTGATCGTCAACACATAATTTTTTTGATGTTATCATTACCTTTTGGTTATAACAGTTTATAGGAAATAATTTCAAGAAAATGATGTAGTGAAAGTTATGTCTTAATGAAAACCTAAAAATCATATTTTAAATAAATTGTTTCTTTGTATTAGCAAGGATAACGAGGTTGATATATCAGTAGATGCCATATCTTGAGTTTCATATAGACTATTCAACATTTTCTTTTAGTAAAGGATCATTAAATTGTGGGGGAAAATATGTTTAAGGGTTTAGAATGTAACAAACTGAGATTTTGGAATCATTTAATATATATACTATGTTCCATAACATATGTCACACAATACAACATAAACAATCCAAAACATATTATAATGAAATTATTTATAAATCTATCATGAACACTATAATTATAAACCATTAGAGAATATTACTTCAATAGAATCAATAATTAATATGAATTAGTGTTGAAAAATATTAGAATGAAATCCAATTTTTTTTATTTTTCCTCTTTCCAAAAATTTATTTTCTAAATTTTAAAATATAAATATGATCAAATAAAATTCATTTTTCAACTCCACCCATGAAAATTTTATTGATTTGAATTTTTTAATTTTATGAAAAATAATGTAATTTTACTTGAAAATACAATTTTTTCAATTTTATTACAATGAAGAAATACACTGAGAGTTTTAAAATAATTCATTTTGATATGTTCGTTTAGAATATAATTATGATTTTCCATGGCTTTTAAAACTAAATAAAATTGTGAGATAAAAAGTTATTTCTTATATTCTATTTAAATAAATTATATTCAGAGATAGATTTGGTTATGAATTTAGTTTAGAGGATCATACCATTAATTATATTTATATTAAATTAATTTATTTCTTTAAAATTAATAATTAATATTAATTTACCTTATCTATAAATTAAATTATGAAAAAACTTGTTTCTATATTTTTTTACATGATAATGTTGGTTTATTTTAAATTTTACATTTGAAACATATAGTATTTTTATATAATAAAATTATTTTATAATTTATATTCTGAATTTTGCAATTACATAATAATTGAAATATTAATTTTATTTTTCAAAATTAATTACTAAGGGTAAAAAATAGTTACCTCTGTAAAAATTATAAATGTTAAAAAGAGATTTACTAAGTTGAAATAGACAAAAAATGGAAAAAATTTCAAATAATTGTTTTAGATAAATATTGAGTTTATATTTTCTCGCGCTCTAAATATTTCACAATTTTGATCCATTTTACATCAAATAATGTCATTCCATTATAGGAAAATGTTCAGTTATTCTAAAAATATCAGTTTTCTCCTTGTATAAAAGTATATAAATTGCAATCATTCAAAGATAAACATATCTATAAAATTATTCATTGAAAATTTGAAATTTAAATTTACCTATTTTATGTCCCACATAAAAAATCCCCTCATTACTTTTAGTTATATAAGTACATTAAATTGTAAGAGAATATACAAGGAAAAATAAATTCTCCAATGTAAGTATTATCTTCTTCATAAGCATTACTTCTTAATACTAATATTCAATATATCATATCAGAAAAATAATAATATTAATTATATTTCATTACTATACATTAATTTTTTTTACAATAACTGTATAACCATTTGTTATTCACATGCATCCACTTGGAAAAAAATAAGATAACATTATTTGTGAGTTACTAAGACTACTCCCAACACGAAATGTTGACAATTTTTTATTACTAAATTTAATGGATGTTATTAATGTTGGTATTGATGAATATATATTATATATCTCTTATAATTATGATTCATAATTTGAAACATAATATCCTACTTCCCTTACTCATTTTTGAGAAACAAGAACACTAATCAAGAGTATGCGTGTATTACCATTTCCATGATGAAAAAATGTCCAATTTAATTTCAATTTTTATAAATTATATTGAAAAATTATATTATTGTCCACTATCATAGAAACATAAAAATATTATCCTAATGAATCAATTTTAATGACATTTATTCAATAGGAAGAACCATTTAATCATACTCACTGATCGAGATAAAGTGTGTTCAAGTTTCGGTTGGTTTATCAACATTCATAAATAATGATTTAATATTTTTTTACAGAAAACTAATTGAAAATGGAATTGAATATTTTTAAAATAACTTATTAAAATAATGATAAATTTATTTTTCTATAAATGTGATAATTTTTATTAGAATTATAGTTAATGCATCGTTTTCCTTTTCTAGAATTACCAAAATAAGATGTTATCGTCACACTTTTCAAAGATAATAACCAAACTGAGTATTGAATGGAAGACCAAATTTTAAATCAATACATGTTATAAATTATAGAATCATTAATTATATATGAGGAATTATGTTTTTATCAAATGATGGATAATGATTAATTTTTTTTGAACATGTGCAAAAGAATTATTGTTATTAAACCTCGATGGTAATAACATTTCATTACTAATTAATGAAAACATGGTAAAGAATTATAATAAGGATTATAAAAGGGTAATATTTATAACTAATCTTCAAAAATAGGTCATTAAGTAATTTTTTTTAAAGACCTAATAATTTATTCATAAATATCACATTCTTTAGGATGAATATTCAATAAATTTCAAATAAACATGGCCGAAGACCATAATAGTTTCATTTATTTAGTGAATAGGGAAACAATATTATTTTTTATGAAATATATTCATCATATCCCTAATATATCTTATCACACAGTACTCCTCTTTGGAATACTCTACCTAAACATTTATTCATAACATGGGGTTGGAAATTTAAGAAAGTGTGAGCTTAGATTCTAAATAAGAGCAATCATAATAGAGATATATCTATGATCATGTAAAATAATAAGATAACAATAAGGTTATGTGATCATGAACATAGCTCAGTACGTTCATACATAACCAATCATGGACTAATAATACGAGTAATGTCATAAAACATTATCACTTCATAAAATATGGCCTATAAGAGTGAGAAATCATCATAATGAAATCATTAACCATAATATCATTAAATATAAATATGGAACCATTATAAATATAGATAAAGCATTTCATTTCCCGAGGTTAACTACAAATACTAGCAATATAGTGGATTAAGACTTATTAGTTTTCTTCTATTTATATTATGACACACCTATTCCATATTGGGGATAAAGAAAACCCTATTTCCCAAAGTATAAAAAGAATATAGACTTGATTACCATTATTATATCATGATATATGAATCTTTATGAACAATATTTGATGTTCATATAAGTATCACCCATATCATAATTAAAACTTATTTCTAAAAATATCAAAAAACATTAATCATATAATCACAAAATAATATGGGTAAACAAAATGGGTTTCATTAACATTTAATAAAATCACCATTGAATAAAAATTGAAAAATAAATGGCAATCATAAAACATTACTCAAAATAAACCTTTACCACAAATATATGATCATTTTATATAACCTATTTATTTATAATGTATGATAAAAGTAGTTTGTAAATTATAATTTAATGGTAAATAGACATTTATGTCTCTAAGAAGAATAAAAAATTAATATGTTATATATTGATGTGGGAATGTTTTTAAAATACAGAAGATGGTAGATGAGTAAGAGAAAACATAAGTAAAAAGAGAATAAATATATAGATATAATGTTTTTCATAAACCAATATGTTATAGTTATAACTAATAATGATGATAAACATGTATTTGTTTTATATTTTTAAACAATTTTTTCTTATGTGTAACATTTTCAATAATTTTATGTGTATTTATTTGTATTTTGTTTTTTATTTTTATTTATTTTATTCACTTCTTTTCTACCAATAATAATTATTACTATAATAACTCATATTTCCAATATTATTGAAATGAAACATCATTATTTTTCTTATTTATATTATCACTATATTGTAGTTGTTAATTATAAAATAATAATATTCAATAGGACTATTAAAATTTAATATTTTTATTTTTATTATTTTTATTATGGACACTATTATTTATATTACAACCCTTGATACTAATATGATAGCAGCAGTCATATATTTCTGTGAAGATTTAGAGGTTTATTTTTTAATTTTTGAAATATTGGTTTGTATTATTTTAAATTACTACAAGTGAAATCTCAATCCACATCATGTTCTAAGAAATGTACTTTATTTTTTCCTTTAGTAAATCGTTTAGTTAGTATGAGTTTGGTCTCAAACTCAAAAATATTATATGAATATTATTATAAATTTATTTTATTATACATACAGACATATGTTCATACATATACAAATATATATATATATATATATATATATATTTGTCTGTTATGTGAGTGGTTTCCCATGATCCAACTCAAACTTCTACTTTTGATTGCCACATTATGCATGTAATATGAAATATAATTGATTTATACATTCCATTATAGTAACATCACAGTGGGGAGTACTAATTTAGTAAATGTTATAAAACTTTACATAATATCAAAATGATATAGTAGTTCCAAAACAATAATAAGTACCACATGATGTTATGGATTATTTTAAATACATTTTCCTCTAGTCTAGATATATTAAAAAAATGGGATAAAAGTTATGTTGGAATACTAGGTGTCATTATCTTATAATTATTGAGACATATTATCTTGATGTTCATGAATTGATATTTTAAATATAAGAGATCAAAAGGACTAACCTATAAATAGAAACACCATATTTTTTCAATGTCATTATTTATTCATATCTTTGAGCATGAGTCTTTGTCCCCCAATAAAGTATCATTACTAATTTATACCACTAATCAAATATTTTTAATAATAATGAAACAAATTTTTTATGTTTTTGGAGAGTTATTTAGAACCATGTGTGACATTTGTGGTATAAAGTTGATTTAATGTTCATATAAGTATTTTTCACTTCCACCAATTAGTGATGATATTTGTGGGCCTCTAACATGGTTTCTAGTAGTATTATTATATCCATATATATGATATAGGATACAATTTACATACAATTAAATCCAAAATGTTATGTAAATAATTAATGGATTAGGACACAAATTACTCATACTTCATTATGAGATATCATAAAAGAAAGAGATTATATTATATAGTAAGTGTTTGTAAATGGTAGTTCAAGCGATGGTTTTTTTATTCTTTTTAGGAGACTTAATGTGTTTATTAATATCACACATTACCTATTATTTGGACACACTACTATCTAGACATGTTACCATAGGGTTATACAAAATGTTTACATGCAATATCAACCAATTTCGATGATTTTGAGTTGAAGTTGTTGTTAGACCAATGTATGTGGGATCATGAAAATATTAATATGAATTATGATATCTAATTAAATAAATACATTTGATAATAAGATATTTATGTTTATATTACCTTAAATTGAATTATTAATTCCTATTAATCAGTAAATATTTATGTCTAAACAATTATACAAGAGAAAATATTTCATGGGATTAATATTTTGTCTTGTGGTTTGATAAAAAAATACGCGAGGAATGATCTGAGTTAGTGGTTCATAATTCATCACATGACATGTAAGAGTGTTTCCAGTGAGTAGGGAAATATTATCCACAAATATGTAATGATAAAAAATTCTTTAACTACATAATGGGATTCTCATAGAGGTTAAATTTACTTGATAATCAATGAATCCACTAGAATGAATTATATACCTTTTCAATAATTCATCCAAATTCTAGAGATAAAAATTGATAGAAAAATAAAAAACATGTAAATTTATTTTTTACTGATTGTTTTTTATGTTATAGTTTTAGTAAGTGCGTCTTGAATAACATAATAGTCTCATTCTAACACAAAGAGGCTATAAAACAACTATCTTGTGGATTCATTGCACGTTGGCATAATTGTGTTGTGTTCTATGTCAGATCCTTCATGCTATAAGGATTTAAAAATGAATGAAGAAATTAGATATCACAAAAAATTTAAATCATTTTTTAGTTATAGTTAAATTCTATTTTATGATTTATATTGAAGAATCGAGATTTTCGTAATCAAGATTTAATTTTTTAACATAAAACAAGCCAATTTTTTATATAAAATTGTTTAACAAATATATTTAATATAAATGCCTTATCCTAGTATAGAATTACTTGTATTGAATTTCCTCAAAAAAATTGGAGCAAATTTTCAATAATTCAACTATAGGTGTTTTATATGGTTTATTAGATAAAATATGTCAATAGTTGATGTCTTGATAGAGGAGTGTCGATCCTTTTATGTTTTAAGGTAATTAAAGAGAATGGTAGTAGGGAAATGGCATGTGATGTCTAAATTTGGGGGGGTGATGGTTCAACCTAAATCAAAATAAAACATGTTTTAAAACAAAAAATGGTTGGTGGTTGTATTGACCATACATATCCATCAACTACCTACCACCCCATTTATTTGGGAGACCGCATCCAATTATACACATGAGATCTTATTAAAATAATAATAATATTATTATAGTTATTTTAAATGAGTAAATCTCCCTATTCCCAAAATGACCCACCTAAACTAACCCACCTCAATTATTTCCCAGCTAACAAATTTATGTCCCAAACAAAAACAGAAGTGTCGATAAACAATCTATGAAATATATTAAAATATAAATAATTTAATATTATTTTACCAAGATATGAATATATATTAAATGAAATTATTTTAATGTTGTTTTAATTTTTTATAAATTTTATTAACTAGGATTTTATTAGATTTAATATTTATTATGTAATTTTAATTCATTTTAACTAATCATGAGATAAGAATAACAAATGTATGTTTAGTTTATTATTTATAAAAATTTTATTAACATGATCAAAAATTTATTTTTAATATTTAATTATTATAAAATAATTTTTATGATTTACACATCATCTCTTTGTATTTATAATGTATAGGGGTATATGTGGCCACATTTAATAATTAATTTTAACATCCACTATATGAGATACCCTAAATTCCTAATAATTATATAGTAATAATGAAATAGGTCCTCATGATGAGATAATTCATTATAATTATTTTTTGTAATAAAAAAAAATATGTAGTTGAATAAGGAATCTAAAAATCAAGCTAAGTAGAAATATTAAGGATATCAACAAGGGTCAAGGTTGATTTTTCACCAATATAATATGTAAATCAATAATATACAACTCATATTAACATGATTTAATTATTTCACATGTATAGAAAATTATATTTTGAATTATTAGATTAAAAATAGTTACAAAGGGTAATTTAAATTCCTACAATGATAAAAAATATTTTTTATTCATGATTCAATTATATTTATGTATGGTTAGTTTTGTGAATGTTATCACTTAAGAAAATTAAAAAAAGATTAATATAATTAGGTTTCATTCAAAAAAATATATAAAATTAATAAAGAAAATAAAAAATGAATACTTTAATGAATTCCTCAGAAATATTAGGAAAAAAACATTGATTTGGGTACTCATCGACCATATTTTAGGGTGATTACTCATATTAGGTAGTTTTATTGAAATATATTTATTTAATTTACTTGACACTTCATCAAAAAATTATCCATATCTTTAGTAATTAATTTTTAGTGGCCATATTTTCTATAAATTAATTCTTATGACTTGTTGAAGGTGGGAATCCCCTCATGTGATAAAATCACTACATGTTCATGTATTTTTCTAAACCAAAATACATAAAATCTCCCATCAATATACTAGTTTTGGATGTCACGTGATCTCATGAGTTCCTACCCATATGAAGTATTCTAATGACTAGTGGTGAAATACTGAATAATACTTTGGAGAGACTATTACCACGATACTATAACCATAAATAAAAAGTAAAAAAGATAATCAAAATACTTTTCTAAATATCATTGTATGAACATTATAACAATACATTCATGTTATATGAAATGAAAATGTATTCATAAATTTATATATCCCAATTAATAACCAATTGTTTCAATCACATATATGAAATAAACCAAATACTACAAAATATAATGAATCTCCATGAAAATAATGATCCTCACCACAACCACTTCCCCAATTCTTTTCAAGATTCTCCATCCTAGTCCATTTTGTGACCTCTTCTTTTTCATACATAATATAAAAATTGTATAAACACCCAGCCTAGTTCCGATATAGGTTGTGAGAAATACATCTCAATAAGGTCCCAAAAATTACCCCTAATATATATATGTATATTAATAAGGAACCTAAATAATATGAAATAACATAACATAGTCAGTAATGTTAGGTCATCATGTGCTAACCAGACCACCAAAAAAACTGACATTATATGGACTAGATAATGCCTGAAGAATGATACCTTTTTCCAAAATACAAAACACATACCCTATAACCTAGGAAAGGGTATCATACCATATTTTTCCAATACCCTTTTACATAGGGTAGGTTATCTTCCAAAAATCATCAATGTCACACCAGGTCTCAAATAATACATTCTCACTCATGGAAGGGTCATATAATCACAACCAGACAACTACCTTCTCACTAAAGGTAGGGTCTAGAAAATAACTTCTAACTTAATGAAAGGTTTTAAATTTTATATAATTACATACCGCATCATGAAATATTCCTTACCTCACAATATATGGTCCTTCTGTCACATTCTATCTTAAGTTGAGGTTATCCCACAAGATTTATACCACATCATATTCTTTCCTAATACATTCTCATTGAATGAGGCACCCCAAACTCGCATTCCAGGGTTTTGGGCTAAAAAAATTCATTAACAAAATTCATTGTTATAATGTGAGATTAAAATATAATTATTTTAAACAAAATTCATAAGATAACATTTAAATATCATAAATTATAACATAATACAAAGAACAAAATTTTTAGTGTCTTTTCGAATTAGCTATATAAAAGTGATTTTATGATTTTCATGATAATTTCTCCATAATCATACAACACTAGAAAAATTTCTTGAAATATGATTGGGAATGGAATCACATTAAAGGGGTGAGACAAAATTCATATTAGGGTAAAAATTCATCAATATTTCAACAACTATTATATCGTAACTATATAAGAAGGCATGAGCCTGAGAGAAATATCTTATTAAATGAACAAAGAATAATAACACGTATCCATATGTTTTTAAAGAAGTATATGTGAACTATAATGAATAAACATATACCAAAAAATATGAGTATGAAATGATAAACATGATCAGTGAGCATAATCATAGGCATCAGTTAATGAAGTTTGGCATGTTATTGAATCAAATAATTTAATTGAATTGTGGAAAAACATTAGCATAGACCAAATTTATTTTGTGAAACAATCCAATAATGTACACCATTTATGTTGTATTAAAATCCATTAATTTCCACCCATTAATTTATGAGAAAACTAAGAATCTCTTTTCTTTATATTGTGAACAAATTTAAGAATGTCCACACATTTTTTTGTGAATAAAGAAAAGCCAATCACAACTTTTTTTATCACAAGAAATATTAAATGAGGAACAATACATTGGATAGTGATATAATAATCCAACCATCATCATCCATATATAAGTTTTCCATACAATATTAATAACTCAATATATCAAGAAAATCGAGGAGAAGATAATTTGTTTCCTTCATTACATCATAATGATGCATACAATATAGATGGAATGAATGAAAAGTTACATTGATAATTATTTTCATAAAATTTATAATAATTGGTTTCTTTTATGATAATTGGATTCAAAACATTTATTGATGGAATCAAAAAAATCATCTTATGAATTTAAATGGATGATAAAAAAATTTAATCAGCAAAAAATATTATTGCATAGTAAATTTTTTGAGGCGTTTCTTGAAAATAATTTACAATGTAATAGAACCACTATATATAAAAAAGAAAATTTCAAAAATAATATAGGATGTGTTTTTAAAACATTTTTAACATTATCTCAAAAGAAACATTTATATGTCAGATTCAAACATAGTATAAAAAATGTTGAAGTGAAAACATATAATAACATTTACTTTTATAAATAATAAATTTAATAGATCTATTAAATTATATGAAGGTAATCAAATGTTAATGCGGGGTGGTTGAGAAAATTTTGATTACGAATGGATGCAATTTTTTTATTTTTCTATATACCTACTTTAAAAACCCATATCATAAAAAAAAATATATGTATTTTTTTTAAAATTGAGTAGAATAGAAATTTGTATGTAACAATAAATAACACATAAATGGGTTTCCATATAAAATTAAAAACATTAATCGGAAATGGAAACATAGAAAAGGACGGTTGAACATCATTATTGAGGATAAGATTAATTTTAAACTATGATTTAATTTTAAAAATTAAATTCATCAGGGAAATGATTTGAATTACCAATACCACATTCATTAGAGATATAATGATTATATAACGATCACATAATTATATAAATAATCTATTTAAACTATATTAAAAAATGGATTTATAAGGTCTTAATAAAAGTAGTCTAGTCAAGAAGAACACATTAAATTATTGTAAACAATTAAATTAAAAACCACAAAGGTTATTCAATGAGTTGGATTAGTAAATAAATTACATTTTATGAGTAATTAATAAATAATAATTCCATTACTGACATATAAAATATAAAAATAAAGAAATACACATCATCATTCATTTAATCAAAATTTAGAATAAAAAACATATATACTAATGGTAACATATGAATTAAAAGAACCTCATTAGGATGATAAAATATTGAAATTAAAATAAAATGAAATTATAGATAATCATTAAAATTTATTTTAATGGTTAAATGGAAACTATATATATAAGAAAATATGGTGTGAAATATTAATCATGTAACATGGAATTGAAAATAGAGACAAATAACCCCTACAAACATAGTATCCTTTGAATCCAAAATAATTCTAAGAAAGAAAAAAATATGGGCCTTAAAAACCCTAGTATTAAAATAATATGGTAAAATACATTTGTTAATATGTAATAAAACATGAACAAAGATTTCATGGTGCATATCATGAAATATGTCTCAAGAAATTCAGTTTGAGGCAAATTACCCTTAAACATTTACACTTCTTAGTAAAATGTGTTCTAACCTCATATTGGATGAAAATAATTATTTTAATTAAAAATACAATTAAATTATTTAGATATATTAACTTTTTCTCCATAATTTATAACCATATTTAATAAATATGGTTCCTGTTTATAGTTCATTTTCATCATTAATGCTACGATTATTTGATTGTTTGTTTCATGCATGTTTCACGGTGACCATAGATGATTATCATTTATTGGATAAATGTTCATCATTCCAAAATATTAAATACAGAAAAATCATTAGGGTTAAATGATTCCTTATTTACCATTTCATTATGTGAAATACATTTATATGGTTTGTGAAAATGGAATTGTGATGAACTAGTTTAGGCATGTTTAGTGATCGAAGTATAGAATATTAGAAAATATACTAAATATTAATAGAACCTTTAACATATAATTTAAAAACAGTAAACAAATTATCATTACATGATATTGATATTATTTAAAAGTATTTAATTATTCATGAAATATGTAACATGTCATCATTCACATAGGTGGTGTTACTGACCCAAAAAGGAGGGTGTTATAATGATTTGATGAGTATCGACATGTTCATTTATAATAATAATAATATAACATCCTAAATAAATAAAATAGTTACATATATATATATATATATTAGATTCATTAAATGAATTCTTTGACCCATCTATATATGGTAATTTTTTCAAATGATACTTTTCATTCAGAGAGGTGATAGTCTGCATATATGCATGATTATCGAATCTCTTTCTAAAGAAATTGTATGGAACAAACGTATATGATATATTAAAAATTAAAAATTATAATTTTTAATTAATAAATATATTCATTCAAAAAATATGTCTTTTTTACTTGTCAAGAGAGGAATTTATGATAAATGAACCACATCACATTATTGTGGTTGTAGTTTGTACATGCATGTGATCAATGATGTTTTGTTTTTCATAGTAGATAAAAACTTGTGTGGAATTTATCCATTAATATATTAAATATGAATTATATTTTAATATAAATTTAATTATATTATAATACAAATTTAATTATATTATAATACAAATTTAATGATATTAGGGTGGGTGTAAAACCTCTTTAAGGGGAATAATGATAAGAAAATAATATATGGAAAGAAATAATCACATTGAGATCTTGGGATTTCTCATATAAATATCTTCTAAAATAGAGAATAAGTTCTAAAAAACTGACACTAGTGGTCTATCATAGTGAGATAATATTCTAGGAGAATAAAAATTGAAGAGTTTTAGAATAAAATTAGAATTTACAGATGTAGAATGTATTAGTAGAAGTGATTCCCACACATTAGTAGAGTGATGAATAATTTTTGAATTACTCAATACAATTAAATAATGGATTGTCCCTATTAAAGGGTTAAATGATATAAAATATTAAAATATTTGTGGGGAAGAGGGTTCTCCAGTCCACATCTCATCCACATTGTAACTCCCCAATCCTGATCACTCTGAATAGTAGCTGGATCAGATCTCTACATGACCTCAAGCACACCTCACCATATTCAAGAGGCCACTGAACAGAGGTGCCTATCTAAGGAGGTACTTTATGTAGGATATAAACCATGTATCATGGGAACAAAAAAAATAAAAAAAATAGAATTGTATCAAAAAAATGTAAACAAATAGAGGATTAGAATCACTAAAGATGATATATGCTATAAAAATATAATTGAACAATCAACTCAAACAATTATTCTCATAAATAAAAATATAGACTCATCACCCATTATATAGATCAAAATATTTTAAAGGAAAAGAAGAATATAATGAAAACCTACTCGGTACCTAAATCCAAGTGAAAACCTACTCAGTTACCCATTTACAATGGAAGCCTATTCATTTTTTTTTATTTTAAAACCAAATAAATATTCCCCAATATTTCCCATAGTAACCAATAGAATTTATTTTTATTTTATAGTCATACGATCTGATAAAAAGAAATCATAGATAGATGAAACCAAGTGAATATGATAAATTCATTGACCATCGGGTTTGGGAACTAATTTGACAATAATTTCCTAGGCTATTGCATGGGAATCTATAAGAACATCTAAATTACTATTATAGCCTTTGAAAACGGTGTTTCTAAATCTATGGTATCCCAAACCATATCCTCACAGCTTGGATAACCCATCCCATAAAAACTGACATCCAATATCTAAATCTAATGTATCCCAAACACTAGACTCCATGTCTAGGGAATCTCTAATGATATATGAGATCAAGATAAATTGGATCCATACCATGTATATAAATCCAAATCATGGTATCCACATCCATATCTATATGACCATAGGGATCTAACCCATGGTATCCTAAACTTCAGAGCTCCAAATCCATAGTAGAAAAACCATGAATCTCACTCCAAATCATTATATCCCAAAACATGTGAACATGAATCATGGGAAACATCCCATTATAAACCAACAACCAAGATCTAAATACATCATATCTACATAAATATCACTTCTTTACCAAGTGACCATTCCATAACATATTGTATCTTCCTATGGTGTAAAATCTAGGAAATCTATATCAAGACCTCCATGAATGTGTATTCAAAATCACACACTAAGGAACTCCACTTGAATTCTTTCATGTCATATACCCTATATCCCCAAAATAATGTAGAAATAAACCTAGAGTCCCAAACCATAGTGTGGTCTCTTTAGTTAACTCCAATCACATATGTTTACCATGTATCGTGGCAGTTCTGAATGTTTCAAAGGAACATAAAGCTGTATTGGGGTGTTCTATGGATACATGGTCCGAGGACATGAAACTAAACCAAACATTATATATATAGTTATACTATGATTATAAAATCACTCAATTATGGTTAATCAATTAGGGTTTACTTTCATAGGCTGGATCACAACAGACAATGGAGGATCACACCTATAGTAATCATCTTGATAACCCAATTTATCGAAGGCACAAAAGGGTCCTTTTATAGAACTCCATATCAATAGGGTTACAGGTCAAATAAGAATTTAATATAGTCCTCTAGATATCACCAAGGCCTCCATATCATCATCTATAAGTCACCAATGAGAAATTTAATGAAGAACATTCCCTTTCCCAGGCATCCTTGGTAATCTTGATCATCCAACAAGATCTGAATTCTCTATAGGTTCTAACCACACAAGTATTTCTGTACTGGTGGTGGGGGTATGAATTTCCCCATGGTTATCTCAATGAGCCTATCAGATATAGGGTATCTCATAAGGGAAATGCCTAATCTATTCATCCTATGTTATCACTAGGTTACTTATCACCAGGGACACTAAACCCCATTCATTTCAATTTGAGTAAATCACACCCATAAAAGGGTTATTGTTTCCCATGGCTCAAAATTCAATTAATATCATCAAACATCACTGTAAAAGATATAAAACTAGTCTGTGAGGTTCCATCAAGGCCTTCAACACCTTGTGCAATTTGTAATGACCAAGACGCTAGTTTCTAGGTGTCTATGCTAAAAAATTGTTTTATCAATTTCTTTTTATAAAAAAAATGGTTAAATAAACAACATACTACATATAAAAGGATCATTACTAGCCTAGGATTTTGATTATTATAATTATAGTAATACATTTAGATAATAATGTTAGAAATTAAGCAAAGTCACATCAGATCAACGCTTCAACATGTGAAATTCATTATAGAACTTATACTAAACCTGTATGAATAATTTAAATAAATATAATGATCACATAATGCCCAGTAAGGGGTTTTAAATAAAAAAATTTAAGAAATACTTTTTCTAAAAAATTTCCTTAAAATACCTTCTTTATGTCATGAATCCAATAGTTCTGATAACATTTCATAATCATTTTATTAAGAGATTCAGAAATAAATTTTATGATAAAATCATGCTCAAAATAGCTATACTTATATAGGGTTAACCAATAAAATGAATTATAATGTATGCATAAACAACAATATAAATGCACAAAATTCCACCTATAAGTTAGATAATGACTATAATTAATAATATAGGACATAAAAATGGCGAAGATTCAAATTAATATATGAAATAATTTTTTTTCAGAATTTGTACAGACATTGATGTAGTTTATCATTCCTTCAAAATAAAAATGGGGAAATGTTAGATAATATTTTAAAATTATTTTAAATACATTAAAATATATTATTTTCAATACAATTATATAATTTATTATAAAACATTTTACCCTTTGTGTCTGAAAATGTAAATCATATTAATACTTGTTCAATATAGAAATATCATTAACAATTGATATTCTACTAGTCAAAGAATCAGATGGAAATTCCCAGACTAGAATAAGAACAATGTAATTAATAATGAGGGACATCATAATCACACTATCAATGCCACATACCGAGACCATACTTAATCATTTAGTCAAGGCTTCGTTCCAAGACACTAGTTTTTCTCATGAGACCAACTGATGCATTATGAGGCTATAGAGGGCCTCACTGGTCACATAAAATGTATTTTGAATTCCTCTTATGTCTAATAATAATATTCCTTTAAATCAAAGGATCCTAAACCACTTTTATTTATTTGAATCTTAATCATATATGGAAATATGTTTAATAAAAATTATTGTGATACATAATATTTAAACAATCCAATGTGTTTCATAAAACATTGAAACACTAATTCCTATTCTATATAATTTGAGAAAAGGTTTATCTTATAGTTGAAATAGATTTCTATATTTTTAATGCACAAATAAAATGTATAATTAAATAAATACATACAATCTCTATAAAATGTATGAAACATCATTTATAAATATGACGTTGTCCATGACTAACAATGCAAGACATGTTAGGAGATGCAGTTGAAAGTCTTCACATAAATATATTATACATATATTTGTGTGTAATTTTTGGTAGAAAAAACATAATTTGGTGATGAAATTTCATTCATAAAACAATAATACATTAAATATAGATCATATATAAATTGAGAAAACATTTCATATATACAATTTTGATTAAAAGGATATGGTATAAAAAAATTATTTATATTGATACATATGTATATATATGTACATATATTATTTTACCCAAAAAGAAATAATAAAATCCACTAAAATGACTTAGATTAGAAGAGGGTCAGTGTATTTGGAACTGAGATAGAATAAAAGAGTCTTGATGATGAAATTTTTTAGTTGTAATTTGGGTACAATTTGAGGTTTAAAAAAACAATTGTTTTCAAATGTTGCTTCAAATTGGCTGTGAATACCCCAATCTAAAAAATTAATCAGAAAAAGTCAATGAGAAATAGGTTCATTAACACCCAAAATTAAAAAATTGTGTTAGTGAAGTGGATCCACATCAAGGATGGGGATGTTTAATTTAAAATTACACCACATTTAGAAATAAAACAAAAGGGTTCGAGACTATTGGAAACTAATCGATAAGAGAATGACTAAATCATGAGAAAGAGGGGATGAAGAGGGACTATCAGCTATGAGGATAGATTTGGACTATTGTGGATCCATGAGGATGAATTGAGGGTGAGTGTAGATGGATCATATCAATTTTGATTACATCCAAGTGTTAAGAATATCTATAATTAATTTATCAATGGAGGTCATTCCGAAAATGAATGGATGACTAGGATTTAGCTGCTGATCTAATTGGATGGATATAGTGGATCCAATTATTTTAGAAAAATGGGTGACTATGATTAGATCATTGCTGGATTAGATGGATGGTGATGATCACGCATTTAAAAAGATATGGATGGTGGAAATTGGAACACTACTTGATCGGACATCTGCAAACATACATGTGATTTTAAATAAGGTGGATGTTCGAAATCAGGCAGAGCAAGATCAGATAGTCCACAAAAAAGAAGTGGTAAGAAAAGTCTCTGGGTTTAGATCCTTTGCACGGTATGGGTAGTTAGGAACTCATGTGGGGATATCAGATTGTTATGATCGTATACCATGGAAGAAGAATTCCCCAATCGAAATGGAATGGGTGCCCGAGGCTTCTTTATATTCTATATCATTTATTACCATACTTTGATGACAATAAGACTCACTCATGGAGTCCTAATAGATGGGACCCCTCCCAAGGGATTTAGTTACACTCTGCGCGTGCTTGACTAGACCCTACGCATAGGATCGTGTGTTCCTTGCATCTACTATGCTCGCATAGGTTCACCCACCTACTTGATCGTCCTCGAGCGCAAGTAGATGCCTCGTTAATAGGGTTGACTCAGTCCCCTAGAATATTTGAGGTGTCCCCATAGCCTATAGATTGTTCCAATTTTAATTAATACATAATACATTAACAAAATAGATAATGAATAAATCATTTCCCCATTTTCTTGTTCCCTTTTTAACTTCTTTGATGAACACACTACATAATATTACAAAATAAATTATTTTTAAAACAATGTCATTTCTATTTTAATCTCATAAAATACTAATGTTTAATACCCAAGTTATTGATAATTAATTTTAAAACATAATTTTTTTTACAGAAAATGTTATTTTAAATCATTTAAAGCGTTCTAAATTTGAAGAATTTAAATTTTCCAACGGTTTAAAACATTTTGATCACCTTGAAACCCAACAGTTATAAAACCCAACAGTCACTTTTAATCCCCCATAGACCACTTAAAATTTTCATATAAGCCATATAAATAACCATATAATGTGTTCAAAAAAAAATGTCATTTCTTAATTTAAGAGGATAGTTCTCTACTTTTTTTTTACACTTATCATTTTTTCTATGCTGCTTGCCATTCTGTTTTTTGTTTCGGCCTATTCAAAAGATGTGAAATACACCATAATCTTCATTTCCAATCATGGTAGTCTTCATTTTATTGTATTGGGTCTTGAGATGTGTCTTCTTATGTAGTTTTAATCTTTTTTATCCATATAATATTTTATTATTTGAATAAAATGTTTCTCCTTTTCCATGGTTTATTTGAAATAAAACACACCAATTATCATTAAAACCCAAAAAAATAATAACTTATAATATTATTATTATAGTTTTAATTATGTTCTAGGAATTTAATTATCCCCCTTAATAGAATTGTGCATTGAAAATTCTATTGGACACATACACCCCCACCAACACCAAACTTCTAACATCATCCTCGATGTACCTATAAAAACAATTTCATTATTTTAAATAAATTTATATTATTGATAATGATTTATAATATTTAATCCATAAATTTACTAGGGCCACCACTGTGGATAATCCAATAATGACCTCAGGTGGATTTCTAGGGTAGTGTTTAGTTCCTCAATTTCTTTGGCACAAATACACCTCGAGCAGTTTGGATCACAACCATGCATAAAGCACTCAGGTTTCCAGAGGGAGGTTTTGAGTGTGTGGAGATCAGAGATTTAAAAATGGACTCATTACCTATATATCTATTAAAAAAATATTCTTATAGAGTCTCCCATACATACTAAATATCAGAATGGGAAATAGATATTCTGCACTAATGTCACCTTCCTCTGAAGCTTCTTATAATTTTTCTATGGCGTGATAATGCTAAGAGAGAGAGATATGAATTGGAAAAGACTTCATGCATCATTACAATACACCTATATTCTAAAAGTGGTTAATTTTAAATATGGTTATAGATATAACTATCTCTTTGGTAGAATCAAAAGATATTTGTTTTGTTTGACACATGATAAGGGTGTTTCCATGTCAGTCATAGGTTTGAAAATTGCGGGTACTTTTATGAACATGAATTGACAAGTATTTTCTCATCCATATCAGCAAGAAGTGACAAGAGGATAGTTTGTGAACCCTATCATTAAATATGAAAATTTATGAAATGGATTTATTTTATGAATGCATACTAAAATTTTCATTTTTATTCTAATTTTCCAAAGATCACTTAGATGTTCCTCTAATACCAATTATAATGAACCATGCCCCGGTTTCTAGGAGTTTGTGCTAAAAATATGTTTTGTAATTTTTTTGTAAATGTAAATGTTTAATTACATGACATAATACATAATAGACGATATTTTACCAGCCCAGGTTTTGGAGAATTAGAAATATAGTAATAAATTCAGTTAAAAAAGTACAAAATTAAGCACAGTGACAATAAAGCAATGCTACGATAATAGAAATTCATTGTAGAACACCCACTAAGCCTATATGAATAATTTAAATACATAGGGTTAGAATAATATGCCCATAAAATGGATTTAAAACAAGAATGTTAAGAAATAATTTTTTTAAAACAGTACATTAAAATACATGAATTATGTCATGAAATTAATATTTTTCATAATATATAAACATCATATTCTGGAGAGATTCAGAAACCACTATTAGGATAACCTGATTCCCAAAACTGCTAAAATTGTATTATGGTTATAAATAAAATTAATTATAAAATATTCCTTAATTTGAATAGAAATGCACGAAATTCCACTTTTTAGTTAGATAAAGACTACAAAATTATGTATGACATGCCAGGGGTGTGGATAAAAATTAACATATGAAATAGTATTTTTTTCAGGAAATTCATGGACAACCAAGTATTTTATAATTTCATATAAATTAAAATAATGAAATGATATATAATATTATAACATTAGTATTAATACATTAAAAAAGATGATTTTCAAAATAATTATATACTTAAATTTAAAACATTTTACCTTGTGAATTAGAAAATGTAAAACCTATTAATACATGTTCAAATGTGAAAGATCATTTATTATTGATATTATAAAAGTTAAATAATCAGATGTACATTGACATAAAATATTCTTAATGAGGTTATTCATAACATGGTACATCATAATCACTATAGAAAGGCATAATGCTACGACCGTACTTATTCATTTTTTAAAGGCCTCGTTTCAAAACACTACTTTGTGTCATGAGACCTACCGACATATCGAAAGGCTATATCTAGAACCACCCTTCACAAAATAAGTCATCTTCATTCTTCATATGATTAATTATAATATAAAATTAAATTAAAGTTTCTCATACAACTTTTGTTTAACTAAATTTTAATCATAGATAAAAATAAGTTCGTTGATAAATTCTCGAGGTACATAATATTTAAACAATTACAAGTGTACCATAACACTTTGAAAAGCTAATACTAAATCCATATAATATCATAAATATATTAAATTTAAACATGAAATAAATGTCTATTTTTTAAGTCAAAAAGAACTATTATAATGAAACAAATACATACATGTTCTCTTAAATGCATGAAATGTCATTTATAAAGTAAATGTTGGCCATGACTAACGATGCATGACATGTTAGGAGATGATGATCCATGTTTGAAAATAAAATAATGTCTTGTTCCACATAAAATGAAAATATTTATGTCATAAAAACGTTTAATCATGGTTAATATAAAACATTAAACACAAGCTTGATGTCTGTTAAAAACCAGTTACAATTTCTGAATAATTGAGAAAGAATAAATATAAAAATGTTGTTTATAAATAAAATCCTATGTATATATGTATATATATATATATACTTATATACTTATTTTTTATGTGGTTTGTAATAATTACATTCCTTATAAATTTTAAAATAAGAACCCTCATATATGAACACACCAAAAAAATGATGATAAATATATGCTAATATGATTACTTGCACGTAGGATTACACTTATACCCACATATATGTATATCAACCATATAAAAATAAATCATGAAAACTAAGTTAATAATGATGTTTTTAGATATTAGATTTATGGAAAATAAACTATGAAAATATATACGTATATATATTCTAAAAATATAAAGCTATATATGTGTATATACACATGTATATACAAATTTATATGTAATTTTTTGTAAAAAGAACATAATTAGGGGATTAGAACTCATTCAAAAAACCATATTTCTTTTAATATAGATCTTCTAAATCATGAAATAATTTCATATATTCCATTTGAGTTAAAATGTTACAGTATAAAAAATATTTATATATATATACATATGTATATATGTGTAAAAATATTACTTTATAGAAAAAGAAATAATATAATCCCCTTATTTGATTAAAATTAAGTGAGGCTAAGTGTTTCTAGAAATAATAGATAAATAGAGAGGTTGAATGATTGAATTTTCGTGTATGAATTTTTGTGCTATGTGAGGTTTAGATAAAACCAATGTTTTCAATTATTTATTTGAATTGACTAAGTATAACCGAAAAATATCATTAATCAATGAAAATAAATGATAAATAGGTTTGTTGAAACCCTAAATTAAAACATTATGGTAGTGATGTGGATCCACATCAAGGATGTGGATGTTAGGGTTAAAATAACACCATCATTAGATATAAAAAATAGTGGATGAGACTAAGGAAAACATGTCGAGAATAGAATGCCAAAATTATTTGAAATAGGGGATGGAGAGGGGCCAGTGTCTACAAGGATGGATAAGGACTAGTGTGAATCCATGATTAAGAGGAAGGGAGAAGAGTGGATGGCTTAGATCATGGTTTATCAGATCTAATAATTATAAATAACCCTAATAATTTTAATAATTGACACCATGTGGCTGATCAATGGATGACTCGGATTTAGCTGTGGATCTGATCATACATCCATGGTAGATCGATGAGTGTCAAAAGAAATGGAATTCTAAGATTAGATCATTACTAGATTAGACAGTTGCTGATGGCTGTGTCTTTTAAAAAAATATGGATGGCAAAGATTGTACCTCAACATGATCAGACAACAACCAGAATACGTGCTATTTTAAATAAGATGTACAGTCCTGATCAGGTAGATCAAGATTAGATGGTCTACAAAAACATGCGACGGCAATCCAAGGCACTGGGTTTTGAACAAAGGATCAGAGTATATGGTCAGGATCTTGCGCAACGATATTGGATGGGTGAGATCATATACCATGGAAAAGAGTATCCCATATAGAAACAATGTGGGTTTATGAGGCTTATTTATAAGTTGAGGCGTGTGGTGGAATACTTTTATGACACACACACACACTCATGGGGTACATATAGTTGGAACCCCGCCTGTGGGATTTGTCCTACCCTCTACGCACACCTGACTAGACCCACAAACATGTTCATGTGCGGCTTGCCACCAATATGCTCGCCTGATATTACCCACATGAACAAGTCTCCCTAGTTATTGGTAGCCACCTCCTTGATAGGGTTGACCAGGTCCCCCAATATAGCTAAGGTGTCCCCTAGGCATAGGTATGCTTCCCATTTTTTAATAATCAATACGTTAAAAAATTAGATATTGAATAAATTATTTTTTCCCATTTTCTTGTTCCTTTTTAATTTCATTTATTAACACACTACACAATATATAGAAGGAACTTATCGTTAAAACCATTATATTTTAATTTAAAACACATAAAAAACTTATTCTAAAAACCCATTTTATTTAAAATTGATTTAATAGAATCATTTTGTAAAAAAAATTTATTTCAAAAAACTTATGTCATTTTATATTTAAATTCCTTAAATTGTCCAAATGTTTAAAATATTAATGGTCACCTTGAAACACAGTGTATATAATACCCAATGGTTACATTAAATCGCCCAAAAACCACATATAACGGTCATATAGACCATATAAAAATCCATATGATGTTTTTATATGATCAAAAGATCATTTCATATTTTTAGAGGATGGTGGTCTACATTTCTTTGATGATTATAATTTTTTCATTACTTATTTATACACTGTTTTTTGTTACGGCTGATCCAAAGATGAAAACTACAGCATCAACCTAATGTTCATGCTTGGTAGTCTTCCATTTCTTCTAATGGATCTTGCAATGAGTTTTCTGGAGTATTTGTAATCTTTTGTGTCCCTGTTATATTTTGGATTTTGAGAAAAATGTTTCTCTTTCTCCTCGGTTTATTTGAAATAAAACCCAAAAATTATCATGAAGACTAAAATAATAAAAATAAATAAAAATATTTTTATTATAGTTATAATTATATTCTAAGTGTTAAAAAATTCATTAATTGGATTATATTTTTATTAAACATTATAAATAATTTAAATGAGTCCTACTAACAAACATTGAGTGGATATACATATCACATGTGCATAAAAAATCATAATACCGAAGGGTAGATATCTAACGACGTACTATATTTTTTGAAGCCTTTTCCATTTAATTCCACACGTGATTCATCATTCTCAGGATTTCCCAACATTTTATTTCCATATTATGAGATACAGAGCCCTTGAATCATTCCATAAGAATCTAACAACAAATTATAAATTATATGTATCTAATAATAAAATTTATTTTAACCATTTTAAATAATTTTAAATTTTAATCCAATACAATATAATATATGAAAACTAACCTTTCTTCCATATTGCATTGAAACAACAACCAAACGCTCTCCAACATCATGAAATGTACTCCATACCACATTTCGGGCCTATTATATATCCACATGAGCCAAAATATAACAATTTTTATTTTATATAAGAAACAATCTTATAAAATTCCAAATAGAGACATACCCCTTTGGAGTGATTCATAACATCAAAAAAATCCCATATCAAGAAGCCCCAATGAAAGTGGAGAATTATCCCCTTAGATAAAAAATGATAAAATGATAAAATAATTGAAAATCAAGATAAAATGTAAGATTAAATAAGTTGGTGACTTAAATTCATAAAAAATGAGGGGACATCAGATGTTATTACAGAATCAATTCTATAGAATCCACACTAAATCCCAATAATGAATAGATGATTCCACTATGTTATGGCGGAATTATCCCTGAATATCAAATTCAAGAAATAAATATTGTAAAATAAAGGACTATGAGATATAAATATATTACATGTGTTGAATAAAGACCAATAATAACAAAATAAAGTCCTTAAAAACACTCCTCTATCTTTTGTTGATAGGGGAAGAATGGGTGTTAGTCCCTAGTCGGCATGAGTAAGAAGGGGGAATGTGGAGGGGCGGTGCCTTGTTAATTGTATGTGTTGAAAAGTGTCTTTTCCCACCTGTAATACCATTATCATTTTGTTGGAACATTAAGTGGAACTTTTCCCTTTCTCACCCCACCAGTTTAATTGGGGTAGTAGAATCTATCAAAGGGATCCTATCTAGATCCCTTATGTTTCTATTGACCAAAAAATGCCTTTAATTATCCACCCATATACATATTTTATGAGGTTAAATCTCTTATACCCATATTTGGAATAATTGTTCAAAATATGATCCATCCACTAGTTGAGAATTCAACCCTTTCTCAAATTTCAAGAGACTCATATAGAAAAAGGGAACCAAAATATCCCTAACATAACACTTCTCATCCCAGATAGTTATTTATGTTCAACCATTTAATCATTATAACCTATCTAGTTATAAAACCATCATCAATCTCCATGTCTAAACTCGATCTGTAAAATATTATTCTAATGATAAATTAAAAAACTAGTTGTTTCTAGGAAATTGAACCATGAGGAAATTCCATTAACCATTACTAAATCATCGCGATGGAATTTACAAGTGACCATTTACCCAATAAAATGATCATATCATTTCTTAATTCATCATATGGCATATAAATCCCCCTACCATAATACATATATCATAATTTCAAATTCTAATCCTTCAGAACATCCACCTTTATAATTTTCAACTGGAATTCCATGAACACATTCCAATGGATCACTTAGTAAAGATTCCTCCCTACAGCTCACAATATCATAATAAAATGTCATCCAAGGGTGGTTACTTATCATCATACATTATTTTGATGTGAATCCATGAATCACAATACCCTTGTATAAGGTATGATCATGTCATCCCTTCATTGAAAGGTCACAAACAATTAAAAAACCATACTTATCATGTACAAAATGTCATACTTGAAATGGTTTCTAAATTATGGATCCAATTTTATAAAAAATAGAGTAGAAGTTATATAGCGGACCCATCGTGAAATTTCTTAGATTCCACCCCCAACACATTACCCAAAAACCTAATCATGGATTATATAATCCTAGAGTAATCCTATGATCATTTATGTACCAAAATTGTTATCTACACATAAATCATAGTGTCATATCCTATAAAGGATCATTAGTTTAATAAACATATTTCGTTATGGCTATGAGAACTGATGCATTCCCAATCTAACAGATTAGGATCACTGGAAAACATTCAAATCCCAAATACCATGCTTAGACTCCACCAATTTCCACATCTAGACTTACCATTTTAGTTGACTAATGAATCACGATGTATTGGTATCTATTTATTCTATGACATCACAATTCCAAAATGACCATCTAATTGCTGATCGCATACTCCCCTGAGACATTTCCCACAAGTGTCACACTCCTGTGAAAGGAATTCCACTCCCCAATATAAGAGAATCAATGTCATCATTATACTCGATCAAAAATAGAAACCTATAGCCCATTACATTTCCGTCCCTAAAACGATGTATGGATTCTTCAAAAAATGAGCATACATGATTTCCATCTCAAAAAATCAATGTTTTCTACTTGGGTTCAGGGGATCAACAACCATGAAATTAACCAATACTCATAATATAATGAGATTCACCACCATCAAATGGCCATTAGTGCCCTCCCCACATTATTAATTTTTCTATAATACTCCTAAAGAAAAAAATCATAGGGATTGATCATAAGTAAATGTATATCACCCCTCCCATGACAGACACACCTCATCTCACATAACACTTTCCCATAATTGAATTATTGATTAACTCAGTCACTACACATTATTGCTTAACTATGTATCCTCTACTATGGAGGGTCCTTCCCAAATCCTCTTTTGTGAATGGAGTTTTTATCATGGTATGAACCTAAGAAAGTCCCTCAACTCACACAAAGGCATTCAACAATTAATAATTAAATAGAAACCTCACATACCAATGCATAATACCATATCCAATCTAGAAAATTACCATAATATGATATATTAGCACCCAATCACTAAAATCTAACTCACAGAGAAATTATTCACACACTATAGAACTAGGCATTTGTACCATAATAAATATTAATTCTCTACAACTTGTCTGTTCATTAACATAACTAGAAGATTAGCCACAAGATGGTGCTATTTTAGTCATGATATCCCACCCACTTCCTCAATATTCTACTTATGTGTATCCAATTTTAAAATTCCCAGGCCCCAAAATTTTTCATCCCTCAAACCTCCTC
This sequence comes from Viscum album, assembly GCA_963277665.1. Classification (NCBI taxonomy): domain Eukaryota; kingdom Viridiplantae; phylum Streptophyta; class Magnoliopsida; order Santalales; family Viscaceae; genus Viscum; species Viscum album. The sequence goes on from OY728160.1 coordinate 1,677,361,366, forward strand.
AAACCAAAAGCATTATCACTCTTGGAGCACTACCTATATTCATCCCAAATCATTATAACACCTCTTCCATAAATCGATATCACCTCCAATTAATTCGTCTCATACACTTGGAATATACCCATAAAATTACATTTTAGGGAACTCTCGTGATATAGGATAACAGTTATATGGGTTACACACTCATAAAATATCTAAAAAAAGTTAAAAAATCCTTTTTCTCAATCACAATTCACATATAACCTACACACTAATCCATATCTCAAAGTACTGGACTCTCTCACCAAACCCATAGATCATGTCTTTAGAAAACCCATCTCACATAAAGAACCTATATTTTCCCATATTTAAGGACACAAATACACTCACAACCTAAGCTATCCCCTAGGGTCACACATTATATTCTCATGAATCACACTCCAAAGTGCAACATACTTGGGGACAATTATCACTAGGTATCCACATACGAGACTGACCCCTCAAGAATCTAAAATCATAGAATGATCCTCAATGGGCCAAAACATATCAGAGTTACCCAATAAATAATTAAATTAATTTTTTTTTCACATAAACAATGTCACACCTCAACTGATATCTTTGTCGAGTATCAATAGTCGACAGTCTGGTTAAGTAGATACCCACAAAATATCTATATGGAAAAATACCATACAGGGTTTTGTTATATATTTATATTACTATACCCATTATCATTAATTTTAGTACCTATATTATATGTTCCCTATATAATTTATCTTTTTTGAATATCTTTTATATTCCAACCAATTCATTTCATTATGTATCCTATTCAGAATTGAACCACATCATCATCAGCATGATGCATCACGACATAGTTCAAAATGAACAACCATTAAAATAAATTGAACATACAAGGTAAAATTTTTGAGTATAATTCTACTATATACTTATATGGGAAAAAATAAAATAGAAATTGGTGCCACTTTTATCATCTTAACCTTAGTCATGAGATAAACTGATTACACTAGAAGGCATATATGTATTGTGAACCCTACGTTCCACATATGATTCATGAATTTTTCTATCCTTCAAATGAGCCAAAAGATGAAAATAATAATAATAATAATAATAATTTCACAATATAATGTAACTATTATAAAAATTAACCTGAAAATCATTTTTTTATCGTTGGTTCTTCAAGACTAGTGTTAAAAGTCCTCATCGGGTACTTTTAATGCCTTTTATTCAGTAAATGATGTTAAAATTTAAATTGTAACACTGGATAAAAATAAATATGTTAAAGTCACTTATGGAAGTGTTTTAACAGTGGTTACTTAGTAAATTTTGTTATAAGACACCTTTTAAGATTATCTCCAAAAAACCGACCATAAAATTCCTTGTAGAAGACTTTTAAGATTTGTTTTTTTGGAACAAAACTTTAGTGTCAATTTTTGTAACAACCCAATACTTAATTAATGAAAATTTCTATTGATATAATTAAATATATTATTATGTAAAATAGTTATATAAAATATAAACTTCATTGATTTTATGATTTTGGATTTCAAAATACTGTTAAGAATTGTTACTTTTTCTAATACAACAATTGAATAGTGATAACTTGATTAGTATAATTATTGGGATTTAACAAATCCAATTTCCTCAAAGAAGGGAAGATATGGCCTCATCCAATAGACTTTCCCCATATGTAGGCCATATATCAGAGCTCAAAAGGGATGTGAAGTCATTTGGCTTCACTCAGGACCAAGCCCAGACCAAGCTTCAACCCATTATGCTTGAGTGGAACCGCCTACGAGAGAAGTGGAAGTTGATAGTGATTACCACTCGAGCAATGTTATATGAGCCCCCCAGAGTATTCCAACATCTCACACCTTAATGTTAGGTCTTATTCATGTGTTATAAGGGGTTATGTAAAAATAACCTAGCACTATGATTATGAACATTATTTTTGTATAAAAATATACATTCATTTTATAAGTGTTACATTGTAAAATAGTTTTTAAAGAAAAAATAACATTTTTAGTTAATATTCAATTAAGAAATATATTTTTATAAATTAACTGATTTTTGAATTATATAAAATTTTAGTGATATATTTTTACTAAATTACTTTTTATTTAATATAAATCATCGTATATTTTTTTGAGTACAATTGAAATTTTTATTAAGGTTTGAAATCTATTTTTGTCAAAACCCATGAATTTTTAATAAATTTTGGTTTTTTTAAATTTAAAAAATCAAATATTTATAGAGTTATTTAGATAAAATGAATATTATTTTTAGAATTAGGATGTCAAAATTATCTAACAATGAATTTTTCATAATTTTATGAGACAATCGATTTTTTGGGTAATAATTAAATACCATTTAATTATATAATTTGTTTTATGACATCATAATGACATAATAGTGAGGTAATGAAATACTATAAGTGATATGTTCTAAAAATATATGTTTTACCATTAAAAAATGTTATTTTGGGTTTGTTTGAATTATGTTTTAAATCCATAGTGGACCCTCTAAGACTTATAAAACATTTTTTGTTTTTAAAATGATTTCTTTGAGAGTGTGACTCACCTCCACAAAAGAAAGACTAATATTTTAATAATTCCATCCATTGGAAATATAAAATATTGTTTTCCACTACCCTTTTTCAAATAACCATAGGAACAAACCATTGGATGGTTTGTGGTTTTGATTAATTAAATGTGTAGGGTCCAAAACCTAAATCATAAAACATTTCCTCCCTATTCCCATATAAACACACCCAAGATCACAGTTCATCATCACTCTAAGACTTTGGAGCTCAAATATCCACATCCCTACACTATCTATAATCATCTAAAGGCGCCCCAATCTCCCAAGAATCCTCTCCTAAGACTTTGGTATCACACTTCCAAGTAAGATATTTCTTTTTCTCTCATATATGTTCGAATATCATTAAGTTGTTATACCCTTTTTCTTTCAAATAAAAATATTGGGATATTATTGTGAGCCTCCCCCATAATTCCATACTTAGGTTTTAATTGAACATAGACCACTTTCTCTCCCATTAGTGCCTCCCATGAACACATTTTACGAAGATGAAATTCCTTATGAAATTTCTCTCTTCTCATTTACATTCATTCAATTATTTTTATTATGAATCTAAGTTACAATACATATACTAGGACATGTATCTATATTAACCCCTTACATTAGAATTCATGTACATAGTATGATAAAATTCATTTTCTCTCATCAACCATTTTTTATGAATTATCAGTTCAATCCATTATACTGCTGAAATTTCACTGCGATTTTCAATGCCATAGTTTTCGTGTAGTGAATACCATTCCCAGTTCTCTATCATGGGTATTCATATTTATGCATATTTACTTATCTATTATATAGTTTCATGTATTTTATCCACATTCCTTTATCATGTAATAAATTATTATTTTTAATGATTCCATGTTATATGATCCTTGTGGAACACTTATTCATGAAATGAAATGATTAAGAAGGGTGCACCCTGATAGTGCTCGAATGCATTGCTTAAATATTAGTATCATGATATGTCAAGTTCAATGAGGCTTTAATCATGATAATTCAAGATCAATGAGTGTTTACCCATGATCCATGTGCAATAATCCTTGGATCATGCCAATAACTTGTTGAATGTTATTGCCACATTTCCATGTAAGGATAATAATTCTATATCGTTCATTTGTGTTCATGTTTCTCTTATGATTCTTTGATATGCCTATTTACTACTATTTATTTCATTCTTCATGTTCTGACTTTTTTACTCCTTTACTGGGAGTTATAGCTCACCCCTTTTTATGCATGTCCTCCGGTTATCCCCTGCACTGCCATATACAATGTAATATAGTGGTCATGTAAAGGATGTTTTCACTAATGATATTGTGTTCGATGTTTTAAGTAGTTATATAATGTTCATAATCCGTAATGACACTAGACCTATCAATCATCTATGTTTTATAAAGTGAATATTTTAGGTAATAAATCATGTTAATGTGTGTAATAAAGAGGATGGTTATTATAGTTGGTATTAGAGGATAAGTTTAGTTATTTTTGGGATTATGATTTGAAAACCCTAATGAAAGCCTTAGGGATAAGAAAAAGTGTAGTAAAATAATCTCTATGTTTTGGTGAGTATTGAGTACATTTTTTACCCAGAAAATAAATCCCTGTCTGGATACGATCAGGTACAGGAATCTGTCGCACATATGTTCCTAGGAGTGATAACTCTGACAAGGAGTTTTAGGCTCGACTTGGGGTGTCCTGGTACACCAAAACAGGCTTTGCGACACTCTTGGTTATGATACTCTCAAGGGGATATGAATTGGAAAATTCACAATATTATAATGAAAATTTTTTAAGGTAATAAAAAAATATACTAAAAATAAATTTTGGGAAGTAGATCACATATAACAGAGATTGAAGCCTATAGATTCATAAGTTAAGTAAATAAAAATCATTTCTAAGTCATCTATTTTTGTCCTTGGATTACACATTATGTGTTAATAATAAGTTTATTTTTATTCCAACCAATGGCCGGTAATAGGAGGACTCAGGATAACAATCGATTTAAAGATCAATGTGATTACTGTTATAATGAGATGCCCGATCCAATGGGAGAGGGAATTTTGAACTTGGTCAGAATACTCTCTCAGTTAACTCATGAATTGAATAGAAATATGGTTCAAGTGGAATGTTCAACCCCCCCAATGAATGTTCATGTACCAATTTAGAGCTTCATTATACAATGGCCTCATAGTTTTAATGGATCATATAATCCCTCAATTGCAGGAAAATGGATCCAATCCATGGAAATGATCTACACCATCCTTAAATGTTCCTAAAAATAGCAGGTTATTATAGCTGCTTATCATATATACGGTGAAGCCCATCAATGGTGGACATTGATAAAAAATACGAAGCCTGAGGAGGAGATCAAAGTGATGGAATGGAAGGATTTCAGGAAAATTATTTTCAACATATATTTTCCCCACACCTTCAGAAATAAGATATAAATGGAATTCCTTTACCTCAAGAAAAAAGAAGATGAATCTATCATAGTGTATGAGGAAAACATCACAAGGTTTGTATGTTATGCATCTGGATTTGTCGTTAAAACTTATTTCAGGGTCGACTAATTTTTTAGTGGGAAAAAACCTAGCCTACCAAAATCCCTAGAGATGCATTACTTTGACAGCTTTGACGAAATGATTTGATATTCCTTGAATTTCAAAATGGTGATTGGAGAATTTAAGGGGTATCATATGGATAATAAACATAATGTGGAATTAAATTCTAGTGGCCTGATGGATAAATCCAATGGTTCTAAGAAAATACTTCACCCCACATGCCAATGGTCTGAAAATAATAACAAAAAAAATTTACTGAAGGTTATCAGGAATTGATTTAGGTGAGGTAGAGAAGGGAACCTAGCCATTAACTGGTGACATGAAAAACCCACAGATGCAATAGAGGAGAGAAATGATCCATTTGACCCTTAACAAATTGTTCATTTAATCAACTACAATGAACCAGTGCACCTTGAAAATCAGCTCCCTAGGATAAGGGTTTGAGGAGGCATCCAACAACCTCCAAGGAAGCAGGGGTAATCTTTTTCCATCAGTACTGCTGAAGTGAACCTTGACAACAATGTGGTGATATGTATGGTAGTTATTAATTCAATAATGGAGAAAATAATTTCTGATTTTGGTTCTACACATTCTTTTATATCCTGAATGTTTATTAGAACAATCCCAACACCACCACATATCATGGAAGTAAAGATGTTTGCGAGAATAAAAAAATGGGCAATCCTTACATTCCATGAATATAACTCCTTCCCTGTCACAACTTTTTGATTGAACTTTCTAGAGAACCATGTCATACTCCCTTTGTTTTAATTTGATGCAATTCTTGGAATGAATTGGCTTTCTCTGTATAGATCCAACTTAATTTTCACTAAGAGGGAAATCACTCTCCATTTATAGAATCGACACCAAGGTCAATACCTGTGTAAAATGGATTATGAATATTCATTATAACCATCAACTCAAGCATGGATATTACTACCCTATGATCATGCTTATTTGGCTTTGATGATTGAGTTTAAGGACGCAACCATCCCTTAAGACATTTCTACTGTGACAGAATTCACTGATGTGTTTCCCGAGGAATTTCACAGTCTTCCTCTAAGAAGAGATGTTGAATTATCAATTGACCTTATACACGAGGAATTTCCAATATCCTAGAATCTATATAGAATGGATGTTGTGTGTCATAAGAAGCTAATGAATAAAATGCAGGAGAATCTGGATAATGGGATTATACACTGAACTGCTTCTCTATGGGGTGAACGAGTCCTCATTTTCAAGAAGAAGGATTGTTCAATGATCCTTTTCATTAATTATTGTGAGCTCAAAAAAATAATGATAATGAACAAGTATCATATATCTGAAATTGATGACTTGTTCGTTCTTCTATGTGGAGCGCAATACTTTTCCATGGAGGATTTGTTGTCGGGATTTTACCATGTAAGGGTGATGAAGGAGGACATACCCATGATTTCTTTTCATAGAAGGTACAAGCACTATGAATTAATTATAATTCATTTTAGACTCAATAATTCTTCACAAATATTCATGGACTTGATGAATAGAGTCTTTAGAGTTTACCTTGAAAAATTAGTCATAGTATTTATAGATGATATTATAATATACTCCAAAACAAAATAGGAGCATGAGGAGAATAAAAGAACTATAATAGAGACCTTGAGAGAGGAGAATCAATATGAAAAGTACAACATGTTTGAGTTCTGGTTTAAGTAAGTCTCTTTTTTGGGTTATTTAATCACTAGATATGAGATAACGGTGGATCCCTCCAAGATAAATACAATTGAGGGATGGTCGAGGCCAACACCGGTAATGGATATCTATAGCTTTTTGGGGTTTCATAGATATTATTTATGATTTCTGAGAAATTTCTTAAAATTTAACAACCCTATTACCAATCTAACTCAGAAGGGAGTAAATATTGCATGGAGTGATGAATGAAAAGAGAGCTTCAAGGGGTTGAAAAATAGGGTTATCATTGCTCTTGTGCTCAGAGTACCAACAAGTGGAGAACTTATTTTGGAATTCAGTGATGCTTTGAAGAAGGACATGGGATATGTGTTAATGAAAATTGACAAATTCATTTCCAATTTTCAAGGCAATTGAATGTTCATGAGAAAAATTCCCTAACACATGATCTGGAGTTGACTATAGTAATCTTAGCTTTAAAAATTTAGTGGCATAACCCATTTGTGGAGAAGTATGAAATATGCATAGGAAACAAAATAATTAAGTATATATTCAAATAGAAAGAGTTGAATATGTGCCAAAAAATAAGGTTATTGAAGACAAAAGACTATGACATCTAAATACATTACCACCATGGGAATGTGAAAAATGTGACAAATGCTCTATGTAGAGAGGACCCATCAATTGTATCATTGATGAGAATTGAAAATGATCATATACTCTTATATTTTATGAAGATGGAAATGGGATTCAAAAAGAAGGGAACATCATCAACACATTCACAGATGATTACTCAACTATCACTTATGAAAAGTTTAAAGGATGCTCAAAAGGATGATGTAGGGATTCAGAAGAAAGTGGAAACTATTAGAAAAGGGAAATCCATAGAGTTAAATGTTAATGAAGAAGGAAGTGTGATACATGGGTCAATACTATGTTTTCCATAAAATCTGTAGTCAAATAAATAACTTTTGGATGGTTCACATTGTCGGAATTACTTCATTCACCCTAGAAACACAAGGATGTGTTTAGATATCCAAGAGCATTATTGGTCGGATAACATGAAGATGGAAATCGTTGAGTATACATCAAAGTGTATGGTATTTCATCAAGTGAAGGATGAGAGGTAAAATTCTAAGGGGATGAGGAAACCATTACCCATAGCAGCATAGAAATGTGAGAATATCAGTATGTACTATGTCATTGGAATTATGAAGACCTAAAAAGGAAACAATGATATTTGGGATGTTGTGGATCATCTTACAGATACTACACACATCATTGGATTTTGGTATTATTTCTCTTGGGATCAACTGGAACATATATACATCAGAGATGGGGTAAGGCTGCATGGATTACCACTATCAAATGTATCTGATTGAGATCTATGATTCACCATTATGTTCTGGAAGAGTCTTCAACATTCTCTGAATGCTATGCTGAACTTCAGTACAGCTTATTATCCTCGAATTGATGGATTATCTAAGTTGACTATCCATACACATGAAGACATGTTGAGAGAATTCGTAATGGAATTTAAAGGAGGATGTGTTCAACATCTTTGTCTAGTTGAGTTATTTTAAAACAATAGTTTAGACTCCAACATCCAAATGCATCTTTATGAAGCCCTCTATGGGAAGAGGTGAGGGGAACCAACATGTTTGGATGAAGTTTGGGAGCAAAAAATACTAGGTCTAGAAATGGTAAAAGAAATTGTGGAGATGGTTAGGACCATCCATCACCCCATTATGCTACTCAGAGTTGACAAAAGTGCTATGATGATAATCATCAACGAGACCTAAAGATTGAGGTCAGAGACATGGTATTCCACTGAATATTATTGTGGAATAGGGTTATATGATTTGAGAATAAGGGAAATCTTAGTCGAAGGTAAATTGACCCTTTTATGATCCATGATCGAATTGGAGAAGTGACCTATCAACTAGAACTCCCACCGAACTTATCTCAAGTACATGATGTATTCCATGTATCACTCATGAGAATGTATATAACTGACCCATTTCTTATACTCAATTCCAATGTGGTACCATTGGATAATGAAATATCCTATGAAGAGAGGATGGGGAAGATCTTAGATCATAGGGAAAAAATTCAACAAAATAAGACAATGCCCCTCATAAAGGTGTTATGGAGAACCCAAAAGTTTAAAAAAGAAACATGGGAATTAAAGGAAGTGATGAAGCAGAGTAACCCACATCTATATTATTGCTGGAAAAGAAAATTTGGATGGTGCAATTTTTTAAGGGGGGAAGATTGTGACAACCCAAAATTTATTAATAAAAATTCCTCTTTATCTAATTAAATGTATTATTATATAAAATGATTATATGAATATTCACTTCCATGGTTTTATGTTTTTGGATTTCAGAATACCATTAAGAATTATTTTTGTTTCTAATAAAGCCATTGAATTGTGATCACATGATTATAATTAATATAGTGCTTTAATGGATCGAATTTACTCATAGAAGGGAAGTGATGGCCTCATCTAGAAGACATTCCCTATACGAAGCCCATTTTTCAGAGCTTAGAAAGAGGCTGGTATCATTTTGATTTTCTCTTGACCAAGCCCAAGCTGAGATTGAACATGTTATATTGAGATGTGGATGTTGATAGAGATTACTACCCGAACGATGTTATCCAAGACACGCCAGGAGTCTTCCACCATCGCACATTTTAACCGTAGGTATTACTCTTGTTTTATAAGGGGTTATGCCACAATAACCCAACACTATGATTATGTACATTATTTTTTTTATAGAGAATATAAATTAATTTAATTATTGTAACATTGTTAATAGTTTTTAACGCAAAAATAACTTTTTTTAGTTAATATTCAATTAATAAATCTATTTTGTGGAAGTAATGGCTTTTTTAATACAATAATATTTTAATTAAATATAATTACTAATTTACTTTTTGTTAAATATAAATGATTGTGTATTGTATATGAGAACAATTAATATTTTTTATTAAGGTTTGAAAGCTATTTTTTTAAAACATGTGAATTTTTGATAAATGTCAATTTTAATTTTAAAAGTAAAAATTAATATATTTATAAAAAAAATTAGGTAAAATAAATATATTTTTTAATCATGACATCAAAATTTTCCAATGGTGGATTTTTCAAAATTTTCTAAGACATTAAAATTCTTGGGTTTAAATAAAATACCATTTAATTATATAATGTGTTTTAGGACAATATAATGATCCAACAGTGGTGTAATAAAATAATATAAGTACTATTTTCAGCCAATATACATTTTAAAATTAAAATAATGTGATTTTAGGTTTATTTAATTAATTTTTCAAGGCCTTAGAGGAACCTCCAATACTTATACAACATTTTATCTTTTTAAAATGATTTCTTTGAGAGTGTGACTTGCCTCCACATAAGCAAGCTTAATATTTTGAAAAGCTCTTCCTTTGGCCTTATAAAATATTGTTTTCCACTACCCTTTGGAAAAAAACATTGGAAAACCCATGGGATGGTTTTTTGTTTTGATTAATTTAATGTGTAGGGTCCAAAATTTAAATAATACAGAATTCCCTCTCTTTTCCTATATAATCCCACCAATGCTCCAACTTCCACTTCACTCAATGCCTTTGGATCTTGACCAACCACTACCCTACTCTATTTAGAATCCTCCCAAAGCACCCTGAGCTCCCATGAAGAATCTCTCAAACCTCTACCAAGCATTTGGGATCACACTTCCAACTAATGGATTTATTCTTTCCTCATTTTTCCCAAATTTCTTTAAGTTGTTATACCTTTTTCATTCAATTACGAAATATGGGGTTTGATTTTGAACATCCCCATGAATCCATCGTTATGTTATTATCGATTGTGTATCTATTTCCCTTTCATTAGTTCCTCCCATGATCACTCTTTACCATGCCGAAACTTCGTAATGAATTTGTGTCTTCTCATTTACATTCAATCAATTATTTTGTATTACAAATATAAATTAAATTAAATAGGTTGGGACATGTATCTATGTTATACCCCTACTATACATTTCATGTAAATTTTATTAGATACCTATTTCTCTATCATTAATTATTTTTATGAAATCTTATTTCACGCCATTATGCTGCTGAAATTCCACCGCAATTTTCCAAGCCAAAGTCATATTGTGGTGAATATAATTCCAAATTCTCTATCAAGGATATTCTTCTATACTAAAATTTAATTATTTATTATAGTGTTTCACGTATTTATTTAAAATTACTTTATCTTGGAATAAATTTTTATGTTGCATGATTACATGTTATATGATCCATTTGGCACACTTATACAAGAAAATAAATGATTAAGAACGGTGCACCCTGATAGTGCTCCAATGCATTGCTTAAAGATTAGTATCATGACACGTCAAGTGAAATGAGAGTTTAAACATAATAATTAATGTGAGATGAGGGTTTACTAATGCTACATGTGCAATGATCCTTGTATCATGCTAATATCATTAAAAATTTTGTTGCCACTTTCCCATGAAATGATAATCATACTATATCATGCATTTATGTTCGTGTTTCTCTTATGCTTCTTTGAGATGCATATTCCCGAACACATATTGAATAATTCATGTTATGCATTATTTAGTCCCTTACTGGGATTTATTTCTCACCCATTTCTATGCATATCCTCAGGTAAACCCGTGAAAAGCTAAGTACGAGGGAATGCGGTGGTCATGTAAAGGTTGTTTTCAATAATGATGTTGTGTTTCCAATTTTAGGTTGTTATGTAATTTTTCTAGGCCCCAAATACCATAGAACTATAGATCATATATGTCGTATTAAGTGAATATTTTATGTAACAAATAATGTTTATGTGTGTAGTAAATAGAGGAGTTATTATAATTTTAATGTCCACATTTAAAATAACTCATATAAAAAATGATTACCATGTTATTGTGAATTACCAAATCATTATCATGAATATTATTAGAGATAATATGGAAATAAAGATCAAATGATATATATTTCTTAAGTTGGACATTACAATAAATACTTTTAATATCCATTTTTATAAATCACTGTCACTAAATGTGATTCATAACATTAGTTTTTTTAAAACATCAATGTTAAAAACATTTACATTGTTTTATATAATTTTTCATTAATTAATTTGTCTATAAAATTTTATAAAATGGACTTAAAAATCAAATATTATGTATTTCAGAAGATGTACTTCTCAATGAATAATTTTAATGTGTTTTCCTTACGAACTGACATGAAATTTAACTTTTAACCTCAGTTATTTAAAAAACATCAAAAATGATAACCATGTTTAAGTTTATTTCTAAATTATTGATTTGACTTGTCATGGAGAAAAAATGACCTACGGATAAAAACATATGTATTTTAGAATCTGTTATTCTCTAATAAGCCTTTTTAACTTGTATTTATTTTTACCACTGAAGGTAAAAGTCACTTTTAATGTTGATTTTTCAAAAAACAAAATCTAAATTAATTTATACATTTGATTTTATTTTCATGTAAATTGATCATGATACATGATGTAGTGGACCTTTAAATTTTGTTTCATAAAAAATTGATGTTAAAACAACAATACAAGATGGTTTTTATATTTGGTTATATATTTACCAGATTTTAAAATTAAAATATAAAATACAAGAGATCGATATTTCAATTGTTTTCAAAATGCATGTTTCAATTAGTAAAATTAATCATAATGATTAATGTTTCACAACTAATAACTTTTTCATTAAAAATATATAAATACAAATTCTCTTTAATTCAACTCAATCATCCTCTTTAATCCAAAAAAATTCAATCAGTCTCCAATCGATAATTTGGACATGGTCTTTATTCTAGACAATTAACATCATTATTATTATTTTCCATCGATGGTAAAATTATTGTTAATTTTAATTATAATGATGAATACTTATTCTAATTAAATATTAGTGACAAATCATTCATATTAGATTCACCAACTGTAGTGAAATATTTCTCATTGATCCCCATTCTCATTGCGATATGAGTTTTTTTCCAAAAAAAGGTAAATAATGAAAAAACATTTTTATTTGAATAAAACTACCAAAATAATTGTAATAAGGTAAAATATATAAGGTTTTTTTTGATTCAATTGGTTTTTGTGATTTTTTTCTTGTTTCTCATTTTTTCTTTGATCTTAATAGAATCTTTTAGAACATAGAGAATTCAAACTTTATATGGCCCTATCATTCGATGCATATTTTATTTTTTGTCCACAAATAATCAAATCTATGCATAATTAACCTAATATAAATTATTTTTAATACATTTAATGTTTTAATATCTAATTTTACTAAAACATATTTAAAACTAATTATTTTTAAATTTTATTTCAGTTTATTATTTGTAAAACCGATGTTAGAACACTTATAGAATCAGATATTCAATTTTCGATTTAAAAAACCAACTTTAAAAGGTAAAATTTTAATTTTTTACATATATTTATAAACACTAAAAATTAAATAAGTACTTTTAGTGTGGGTGACAACAATATGGTTTACAAAATGACAATAAAATACAAAAAAAACTGATGTGGAAACATTCTTTTTAACTAGTGTGTACATGAGACAAGTTAAAAATCAAATAAAATAATAAATAAAACAAAAAATAACACTAATAAAAGCCCTATGTAACCAGTAAATGATATTAAAATAACTTTTTTTGATACAAAAAAACAATAAATATCACAGGCTCTCACACTGTCTTTTGTCACATGTTTAATAAACCACATTATGAATGTATTACTATTATATAATGGTCATTTTATGTAATAAATTGATTATAATTACCATTATATTGATTGTTTGTATTTTTAATGAATTATATAGATATTTATAAAAATTTTATGAATAATTTAATTTGGAGATACTTTGTGATGCACTGATTCATACACAACAGTATACTTTTGAATGTAGATAGAAGTTGCATCAAATTTGAGAAGAAAATTCGGTGCACCATAATGAATATCTATAATGAAAATGGGTGTAACATTATATAAAATTAACATTACACATCATGTAATTGTTATTCATGATTTTTATGTAGAACTGAAAAAACAGTGCAACAATCCATGAAATGTTGGACACACACATTCCACATTTTGTAACACATACACGATGTAAAAATGGTTGATGAACTAAAAATTTTTAGATTCATTGTGAATTAATTATTTTGAACATGGGAAGAACCAGATTTCATTATTTCCCATTCATAACCACCCAAAATATATTATATGCCTATAAATAAGTGGAATGGTGTTCATTGAAATGGATCGATCATTGAGGTATTCTCTAGATGATGGCCACAAAGTATATTTATTTCTATGATTTATTTTCTTTCATTATTCAACGTATCCCCTCTCCCAAATCAACAAGACAATTCCATCCATGGTATGGTAGTTCTCTATGAGTGATCTGGATGGGGGGATTTAGTAACCACCGTGTTTCTATTCTTATGTTTAATTGAATTAAACAATTTTTTTCTTATATAAAATACTTCCAACTGTCAATTTATATTTTAATTCCCAATTCACATATGATAGGTTAAGATTTTTTTATTTCAATTCCCTTGTAAAATGATCTCTATCTACATCCACAATATTTCTTTATGATTGCTACAAAACTAATTAGGTTTGAGAGGTGAGTGATTGGTGGTCGCCAACATGAGTAAAGAATTTTAATGGGGACTATTGATAACTAGGGACTAATAGTTCCCAATTGGGAATTTTCATAATTTATTAGAATATCCAATTAAAATTTCACACATATAGAAAGGATGGTAGAATTATTGAAACGTGATTAAGAATACCCTTACCATAAATATCTTTTCATGTGGGAGAGATGAATAAATACCAAAATTTGTCTCTTACCAAAAAATAGAAGTAGAATTGGTATAAATGGAAATAATGATGCATAGAACTGTGTTCATGAAACCCCTTTTTGGTCACTATCATTCATAAATTGATTGGAATATATCAATTTAATCAATTTTTTTTTAATTTCTTAGAAAAATATAAAATCAAATTTTCTTGAAAATAAATTAGAGTTAAAACACCATTTTTAATACACTCATCTTCAGGATACTAACTAGAGTTAATAAACAATACTACACCACAGTAATTATAAATTTGTTTATCTATTGAGTTTCACAGGTGTTCTTCACATGCCTAATATATTCTGAACAGTATGACAGAAAAAATTAATTCTCTTATACATCATTGAAACTATTAATCCCAAATCACATCGAACAATAGCCAAACTGGACAATGATCCATCCTCAGGTAGGACTCCCCAACATCTATAGGATGCTTACCAGTATCAGGGTTTTAAAAAGAGAAATCTTGTATTACTAACAAATCAATGAGTTAGGGGTGTGAATGAGTGATTATTCTTATTTTTATGTTTTCATGGTGAAGTCACTCTTGTAACTGGTTATGGTGAATATAGATCATTGTAAACCAAATTCCCAAAAAAGGGAACAATATATTTTCCTAGTTTACCTCTCAAAATGAGAGGTAGGGTCCTTATCATGATTCAGATTCCACCAATATCAGTCATTCAACTAGTTTCATCATATGATTACAATAGAAATGATAAATTGTTGATATTTTATTACATAATGTTTCCTAATTGTGATATTGTGTCCCAAAATACAATAATGATACAGAATATGCTATCAAAATAAGAAATCCATCATAATATAACCTTTAATTATTGATAAAATGATTATCTTATTCTTCTTCAATGATCATAAATATTGTAAGAATCAATTAACACTACAAAAATATAAACAACCACCTATTTTTATTGTATATTAATTCATCTTTACAAGTGTCTACTTTTCTAGAAAAATAAAAATTTAACAATTTAAAATTACATTATTTTTCATATATGACATTTTAATTTAAATTTAAAACCAAAAATTCATTCTAAACATCATTCAAATTCATCCTTTTGGATATCTTTTCCAAAAGATATTGAAAATATAATTCTTATTTTTAGTTATTTTAGATTGAAAGAACCAAAAAATTCCTTAGATTGAGACATGTTAGCTTTCTACAAATAATCTTCCTAGAAATCACTGGTACGACATTATCCTATAAATTATAGCATAACTGATTGGTTTTCATTTTTTTTCTCCCAAATACCATACATAATTATTTTATGGTCATAGGGATACAATATGGGGGTCCCCAAATAAATAGAATAATAAATATTAATCCAAAAAATCTCTAAAATGTGGAATTATCACAACTACATTTTTTATTATTTACTTAGTTGACTATGATGTAGAATAATTGCTATGGCATGGAGGTCACTAAAATTTCTAAACAACCACAATTTATCTTCAATTTTTAGCAACATGGTCCTTTACTATGGTGTGGGGAAACATGATATTATAGGTACACAAAAATTAAACCCAACCTCTTCTACTTTGTGGTCCTTAACTACATCATGGAGAGAAAAAATAGAAGTTTTCATTACATATTGTAAAATAATTCAACACATCTGTCTAACCATATATGTCATAGTAAAGGGCATTATAGTGTGGAACCATACAACATCTCCAGTTCTCCTACTTCTCCAAATTTTCATCTTTTAATTTGAATGCATCATGAACATCAAAAATGATATAAACACTATAAAAATTTTATATAACATTATCTAATAATAAGTGGAATATGAATTCAGTATTGAAAAAAATCTCATATACTCAATCATATTTCTTCTTTCCAATTCTTAAACCTTACTAAACATTACTACCCTCTTCTCAGCTATTGGGATCAATAGTATCCCCTTTAAATTTTGTTGTAAAACAATAACCATTAATAACTATGAAAACATTAAGAAAATATAAATGTGGAATAATTAAAAAATAATAAGTGTACATGAGTGAAAATGTTTTAGGAAAAAAGATAATTGAATAAATAAAACCATGTTATCCAAAAAAATTGATCTATATGATGCATTCATAAATATAAGACTATAATATTTAAACTGAACCTCGTCATCACATAAAAACAGATTTCAAATCTAAAATATTCCGGAAACCACTTATTTTAAACCATAAAATTGGAAAATGCATGATAAAATCACAACTTATTCCATTTAAATACTCTCTCAAATTATATGATTCTCCAAAATGAAACACATAAAAAAGGATACTCCCCATATATTTTATACACAAACATCAAAAAAATATGAAAATAAAAAATATAAAAAATATTTATGATATCAATTTTATTCCCCTTTTACAAAAAATCTAAAAACAATATCATAATGGGGAAAAAAACTATACCATATCCCTATAAAGAGTGAGGTTGAACCCATAACTTCAAACTCATATTTTTGAATGACTCCTTTTATTTTATCAGGATGAGCATATCTAAAATTTCTCCTTCATGGATACAAATACCAATTTTAATTAATTATTCTCCATAAGATTCTTAATAAAAATAACTTTTATATAAATGTTATTGAACCTTGAATTCTGAAATATATTCTTTGAAATATTGATATCACACTGATTATCATGTCCAAAAAGTTACACCAACAACACTTCATCATTTAGAAATTTTAGTTCAGCCTTTATCCACATATGTTTTGAGGATACATGAGTGGTTTTCAAAAATTTATCCTTATAAGTACTCAAGGTTTATGAATTTTTCTTTCTTGATTTACAAAAAAACATGTTCCCTGAACGAAAGATATACAAGGTGTAAAATATTTGAAATCCACACAACCTTTACTATTTTCATCAGAATAACCAAATAGACCAAGGTTTCCTATGCTGTCATTTTTATACAAACAATCTATTGGTCCTTTTATGTTTCTATGTATTATTTTAATATATAAAAAATGATTCCCTTTAGTAGAAATTTTATTTCTATGACAATGGGAAACAATATAAAAAATATGTGGCCTTAAATCTGTCAGGTAAAGAAAATTTATGACTAACATTAAGCATTATACTAGATCAGATTCATTTCCTTATTATATATTTATAAATTCATTACTATTGTAGTTTTTTAGAAACAATCTTAAAATACAATATTAAATATATATTCAACATGTAATTAGCATAATTTTCTTGAGGTTGAAAAATATAAACCATTTCATGAGGAATTTGTAATCTGAGAAAGTAATATTTTCACCAAATAAGGACATTACAAATTTATTCATTATTTATTTTGACAATTATTCATTAACTCCATCATTTATAGTATAAGTTATGAAACTATGAAAAAAATAAATGAAAGATACCTCTTAATAATCTCGGATACTATGATTTTCATCTTGTGTTCCTTTTTGGAATTTCAACTTCTTCTAGATGGTTTAAAACAAAAAATAATTATCACATAGGGATTTATTTTAACCATATAAATTCTTATTTAACAAAAAAATCAATTATCATCTTCAATGTGTAAAACACCACATGGTAGTTCAAAAAAATATTTCCTCTTCTAAATCTCTTCTGTGGAAGGTTGATTTTAGATCCCATTAAAATATATTATAGTTCTATTGTGTTTCACTCGAAAATTAAATTCATATGGATTAATGTCTTACAAGCAGTGAAAATGTTTCATTAATGTCAATTAATTCAACCTATAAATGTTTATTATACACTAATAATTCTTTATTTTTAACTAATTCACTTTTTTTATTCATCCAATTTTTGAACACACATTTTTTTCCCAATGATGATATTTTTTTGGTCTTGGTCACAAACTTCGAAGTCTAATTATTTTTAATTTAATCTATATCTTAATTTATTTCATTGATATACTCTTGATATTTCATTTCATCTTTCATATATTTTTGTTTAACATGATTGAACAATGTGATATGATATTTTTTCGAAATTTGTTTCTAGTTTAAATATGTTCTCAATAGGTTACAATGATATATAAGACAGTAAACTATCTTCCAAACCTGGGATTATTTTGAAAAGACTTCTCTAAATTACTTGATTTTGATTAATCAACTTATTCATCCAGATCTTCTTCTATACACTCACTATTTTCTAAATATTCACTTTACTATTTAAAAAAATAGATTCATCATCATCACTTCATGAAGTTGATTCATCATCAGTGTTTAATTTAAATATCAGTTCTATCAAATTCACCTAATTAGAATCAATATTATCCTTCATATAGATTTATTAATAATTATTCCCTCTTATATTGTATAGAAAACAAGGGAATATACCATCAACAAATCTTATTTATTATTTGACCAGGTTGTTTCCTTTAACCTTAATAATACATGGGATTCCAAACACTCTAATATTTTCAATCATTGATATTTCTTCAAATACAACTCATAAGATGAACTATTGTAATTTGGCCTATAAATACAATTATTTTGGATAATAAATATAGATTCATGCCCATAAATAATGAGAAACAACATTGTATAGAAATATATGTTTCAGTCATGTCTAACATAATTATATTATTTTGTTCATCCACACCATTTTTGGGGTGTGTATGGTGCACAAAGTTCATAGGGAATTCCATATTCTTCTTGACATGATTCAAATATTCAAATGGTATACTCTAGACTATTATAAGTTCAAATATTCATTATGTAACAGCCCAAGAATTTATGAAAAATATTCTTTTTAATTTCATTAATGTCTTGTGTTGTACGCAACACAAATAGGATCTTGCACAACACGCATCCTTGACTTGCCTTGCATTACACGCAATCGCAACCTTCCTCGATAGCGTGTGTAGTACGTAATACTGAGTTTCACGAAACAACGATATTTGCTATTAAAATATTATTAAAACTAGCCGTTATGAATAGTAATAACCACTTTTTAAATTTTAGAAAATTTATCTCTCAAAATGGACTTTATTTTTGGATTCGGTGTATCGAATTTAGCCTAATGTGAAATTTTGGTACTTTTCGGATAACTTTCATATTCTGATGAATAGTGAAAATTACTAAATTATAATTAAAAACAACTTTTTTAATCGAAATAATTAATAGTGATAAATTATTAATTTTAGTGGTTTTAAAGTATATTTAGAATAGATTTTTACAATTTAATACGATGTTGGTCATTGGATGTAATTTTACATTTAAACCAGACATAATCAAGTGTCAATCTTTTGGTAGATATTGTTTCTTAAAAACACGCTATTTGTTTTAACAGCGGGATTTAATTATAAAATTAATTAATTCAAATTCTATGTTATGAATTTGGTAAAATAGACTTCATTTTTGAATTCGGAATATGAAATATAGCTTAGGATGAAATTTTGGTATTTTTCTGAAAACTTTCAATTTTTGATAAATAGTGAAACCACTAAGTGGTAGGTTAAAAACTGAATTTTTTATAAAACATAATTTTACCGCTTCTGTGAATGGAATTTCAAAAATCCGAGAGACACGGTTGATGTCAGTAAGTAAAATGTGGTTCAATGAGATGAAAATAATTTTTGGTGAATAGTAACTTTTTACTTTTATTTACCACGGTTAAAATTAAATAAGGTAATTAAGGGTAAGAATGATATTAATATTACCCTAACACATGTCCTAATTCTATTGGACAAGTGTATCTCGACCAAAAACAACCTTAGGTGTAAAATATTATCATTTAGGCCCACTTGGATTAGATTAGGACATTTATTATTATTTAATTCAAAGAAGAGTTAAAAGAGTTAAAATCAAAGTTTATTTACTAAAACATTTTTAATATAGGGTTATACATAAGATAAATTCGATTTTAAATATTCATTAGAAAGATAAAACGATTTCCTACATAATGATATTTTATTTATAATTTTTAGACTTTATATAAATTAATTTATTTATGACACAATGATGATGCAGTAATTACCCTTTTTAAGGAAATATTAACATAATTGATGTTATAAATGCTCAAATGAATGTAATTTGAGACTTTTTATGAATTCCACTAATTTTATAGGTTACTATGATATATTAGTGTTGATTTAATCAACTTGGTTAGAACATATAATTCTGTTATGACTTTCACAAAAATCATATATCAAATAGTGTCAAAATTGACACAAAATAGTTTTTAAATCTAATATTATATTATTTATTGTTATTTTATTCCTAAAAATCTAAGGTTCGGCCAAATGACTTAGATAAGGATATATATATTAATAATAAACAATTTGGGGTTCGTTTGGCATGTTATAGTAAGTGTATTAGCCATATAGTGAAAGAAAACAAAAAGACACGGTAAAAGTTAAATTATTTAACTTAGAGTTAAATCTAATTGATAAGGTTAAAATAATACCCTAAACTTGTCTAAATCTTATTAGTTGATAGGATTTCGACCCATCCCCACTTTAGCTTCGAAAAATAGACCCTTTGGAACCATTATAAACCGATTTTGACATTAATATAAAATAATATTTTGAGGTATTCCTAAGGTGCCCCTCTCCTCCCTTATAAAAGGACACCTCCTCCCCCTCCTCCTCACACCAATTCGAGCACTCAAGCTCGGCCAACACCTGCCAAAATATCTTCTCCACTTCCCTAGAAACATCCTAGAGGTTTTGGTCTTCCAAAAAGACCAATTTTAGTGCCCTAAGAGGAGGTCTCAAAGAGGCGCTTCAAAGAAGAGGTAATTTCCGTTACCAATTCTTTCACCTTTATTTCTTCTTCCACTTCTTCTTCTTAGGTTGTTTCATTATGAAGTAATAACAACAGTATCAATCATATACTGATATGTTATTATAAGTATGAAACAATCCTAATTCACCATCTATCCATCCCACGGAAAACGAAATCACCGCGCGTGCGTATGTACGGAATACCGTCTCCACGCCGTGGTGTAATCTGTTTTTCCACCAACACCTTACATGGATGGGTATTATGGTGTAAAGAATAACTATACATAGTTATTACAACATCATATTGATTCTGATATATTTTATAATCAACTCCAATTCAATTCAATAATTATGGAAATGATATCATCGCTCGTGCGTACGTACGGACTACCGTCTCCACGACGCGATGAGATTCATTCTCCATGTTAACCATTTAAGAATGATTATAAAGTATATATAAGAAATAATAATGAAATATATGACATTATAAATCTACTGGATTTATGTATATATATATATGTATGTCATCTACTTACTTCCATTCAAGACAATAAGGAAGGGAAAACAGCGTTCATGCGTACGTACGGACTACCGTCTCCATGAACGGTGTTTTTCATTTCATTTATCTTTCTATTATATATATATATATATACTGAATATATATGATATATAAATCATATTTTATAGTCTGTATGTAAGTAAATCATGATATAAGTAATAATAATGTCAAGAACAACAAGTCAAAACACCTACGATAAATGAAACAATTTTACCCAAAACGCTTCTTTAACATGGAATTTACAAAAGAATGGGTAATATAAAGTCATAAGTGAACCATATATGATATAATAACAATGAATATGATTATGGAATAAGTAAATAACATGATTTAAATCATTATACAGGAGGTTCGGACACTTACAAAGCAAGTCGGATCTAAGGTAAGGGAAATATCACAATCTCATTTTTATCCGAGTTTGTTTATTCGTAAGTATTTACTGGGGTGTATTTTATCATCCACATCCATGTTTCATCAATATGTAATATTATTTCCATCCACCTACAATTTTTTAAATCCATTTTTACCCTTCGGTGAGTTTTTAGTAATATGTATGAAAGGAATCTTTTGTCGTTTTTCGTACGAGGTACTTTTTTTGACTTTTCCGACAAAAGTGCGAAGAATGTTTTTTTCTAACTTATACGGCATGAATGGATTTATAAAAAATTATTTCCAAGAAGCTTCCTTTACAAGTTTTCAAGTTTATTTTTAATCAAATTCTTTTATTTTAAAGTCGTATGACATGTTATGAAAGGGAAAATGTTTTTGAAGTAGAAAGGATATTTTCTTCAAGAATGGAGTTAAAATGTTTTATCAAAATTATTTTCCATCTAAGATAATATAGGGTTATGTTTTTATCCCTATTATTACATTGATTTGATTATGTTTTGAGGAAATTATTTTTATGAAGTCATTTACCTTATATGATTTGTTTTATGATGTCATGATGTTTCAAGAATCCCATTTTTGTAACATGTGTTATGCGATGATGTATCATTTATGATTATGTGGCACACAAAAGAAAGGATTCATTATGAGATGGGTGGGACCTATATCTCCCTCCAATGCATTGGGTAAAGATTTTATATCTCATGAGATAGACATGGCTGGAATGGTAGGTTATACCGGTGCAGTGAAACAGGTCTCAAACGAGGGTTACTCGATTCAGAAAGGGACTTTGTCCACTAAGATAGTCTTGGCAATGAGTCTTGACTAACAAGAAATGATTCTCTATGATTATGTGTGAATGACACAAAGTTTCATGTTTTAAGTTATGATTATTGTGATTACATTTCACTACCATGATTTATCCCATGTTATGAAATTATGCTCTCTTTTGCAGGTTATGATTTCCAAATTGTTATGTTCTTATGAATACGATGTGATTGATATTTCTTTTGTTTACCCTTACTGAGCATTTGAGCTCACCATTTTATGTTATATTTTCCCCAGGATATAAAGAAAGGTTTTAGGTAAAAAAAGGAAGATATTTATGGGAGATGTTGAAGATCTTTCACCACGATTAGAAGATTTTATTCCGAGTTTCCAAAGACACTAAACTATTACGATCCTTGTGTGTGTGTTTTTGTTATGTACTAAGTATTCCGAAAAAGTAATGTAATGTCAATGTACGTCAGGTTTCGGGTCTCTACAGTTGGTATCAGAGGAAAGGTTTAGACAACCTTTGGAAACTAGGATGCGAAAACGTTAGTGATATCCCTAGAGATATTTCTAAGGTATGTCTAGGGATGTCCCTAAGGATAAGTATACGTATAGGATATAGTCCTAGAACTATGGTAACGATCATAGAATTTAACCTAAGAAGTTAGATATTGAGGATACTCCCCCTTTATAATGTTGTTTTCCCTAGCATGATTTTTGCCTCTCACACTATTCTTTTTGGGTTTTAGAAAATGGCTGGAAACAAGATGATTCACAATAATGGAGGATATGATGGACAAGGGAATGATATTCTTCATAATGAAATGGGATTTGGAAGTCCAAAAATAATTATTATGCCGAATCAGAAATCTCATAATATGATCAATAAAGTAAAATTTGGTAAGTTTCCTGACTCGGCTAATAAGAGAAAGATGGAGTTTCATGATGAGCATAGAGGAAAGAAAGTTCAATTTCCCCTATGTAAATCATGTGGGAAGAGGCATCAAGGAGAATGTTTCAAAGGAACTGGAAGATGCTTTGGGTGTGGAAAAGAAGGACACAAAGCAAGTAAATGCAAAGGAAAAGGTTCAGTTAACAACATGGATGAGGATAATGGTATTTCTACGACATCAACAATAGTTAAATGTTTTAAATGTGGAATGTACGGGCATTATGCAAACCAATGCCCTAAGGGAAAGTCTCATGAAGATAATCCGTATGGTCGTATGGGAAGTATTTATGTGGATGATGATGAAGAGACTACAAATGATATGTGAGATGAAAGAATTGTTGAACCTCGGTCAATGGTTTAAGAATGTAGTGGAATGATTACATGTTTATCATGTGTAATGTTGTATAAGTAATCTCATTGTACTATGGAATAAAGAGACATGTAAGGATTGTTACATTGTTGTCTGATCAATGTTACCAGTATCCATGAAAGGTTATTCAGATATTTTTGGAATGTAGATGATATGCGCATAATGAAGGGATAAGGAGAAAATTAAATGTTTGATAGTATTCATGAGCTCATGACTGATATAAGGAGAAGGTTATATCATGGTTTGAGTATATAGAATTTTTGGATTTTGGTATGTGGAAAGAGTTAACTTTTGACAGCATTCATGTTTTCACTAAGGTTTAATGGGTATTCATTTTTTTTCAAGAGAATACATCATTAAGGTATTCACATGATTGGAATGTGACCAACAAGATATATGGGGGATAAATGATGGTATTCACATTCTTGGTTGACGACATTTCAAGTAATCATTTTCTTTATACTATGAGCTTGGACCGAAGTATTTTAGATAAGCCTAAATATTGTAATGGATTATGTTAACCATAAGTTAGTATTGTTTAAATATATAATTTTTTTTGATATTATTTATGTGATGTTATTGTAATGTAGTTTTAGAAAAAGGACAACCTGCAGGACGGGTGACAGCCCATCGCTTCGGACAAGGCTGTGGGAATCGAACCCACAACCGAAGTGCGACTGGCCTTTGTCGCCTACCACTGACCTACAGGAAGTCCCTGTTTAGTAGAAACTACTTTTATTATATTAAGCAGTATGATATGTGAAGTATAAGTTCATTTTAGGAACCATATATGATTAATCTCACTATAGATGGACTTATGTATTTTTTTGATAACTTTTCTAACCTTTTGTTTGAGACAGATGGAATGACCCATCATTCTATCACATGATCTACTAACACATCATGAATGACAAATTCAACTTCATTTCTTTAAGAGATGAAGTGGAAATTGTCCAAAGAACGACAAACGGTGAGACTATACCAAAATCACGAAAGTATTTCTTCTAATTCCAATTTCATCAACTTTAGGGAAATGATCTTGAAAACCAAAAATGTTGTCCTAGTGATCTTATACCTGATGAATCGGATGGTACCTTAGATCATCACAAATTTATGGATTTGTGATTTTTGGCTTTTCCATAGCCATGTTCTCTACCACTCTCCATCAGAACATGATGGTTAGATTTTTTTTCCATATCCATATTTTCACCTATGTGGAAACCCAGTGATTAGTTTATTTGGGTAACCGTTATGTTTCATACTTTCGTTTTTAAAGATTGGTTTTGGTATTCCTTTTTACGATGTGGGTTTCTATTAAAGAAACTTTCGAATAGTAAACCATTTATAACCCCGACGAATTTCGAGGGCGAAATTCATTTTAAGGGGGGTAGAATGTAACAGCCCAAGAATTTATGAAAAATATTCTTTTTAATTTCATTAATGTCTTGTGTTGTACGCAACACAAAAAGGATCTGGCACAACACACATCCTTGACTTTCCTTGCATTACACGCAATCGCAACCTTCCTCGATAGCATGTGTAGTATGTAATACTGAGTTTCACGAAACAACGATATGCTATTAAAATATTATTAAAACTAGACGTTATGAATAGTAATAACCACTTTTTAAATTTTAGAAAATTTAGCTCTCAAAATGGACTTTATTTTTGGATTCGGTGTATCGAATTTAGCCTAAGGTGAAATTTTGGTACTTTTCGGATAACTTTCATATTCTGATGAATAGTGAAAATTACTAAATTATAATTAAAAACAACTTTTTTAATCGAAATAATTAATAGTGATAAATTATTAATTTTAGTGGTTTTAAAGTATATTTAGAATATATTTTTACAATTTAATACGATGTTGGTCATTGGATGTAATTTTACATTTAAACCAGACATAATCAAGTGTCAATCTTTTGGTAGATATTGTTTCTTAAAAACACGCTATTTGTTTTAACAGCGGGATTTAATTATAAAATTAATTAATTCAACTTCTATGTTATGAATTTGGTAAAATAGAATTCATTTTTGAATTCGGAATATGAAATATAGCTTAGGATGAAATTTTGGTATTTTTCTGAAAACTTTCAATTTTTGATGAATAGTGAAACCACTAAGTGGTAGGTTAAAAACTGAATTTTTCATAAAACTTAATTTTACCGCTTCTGTGAATGGAATTTCAAAAATCCGAGAGACACGGTTGATGTCAGTGAGTAAAATGTGGTTCAATGAGATGAAAATAATTTTTGGTGAATAGTAACTTTTTACTTTTATTTACCACGGTTAAAAGTAAATAAGGTAATTAAGGGTAAGAATGATGTTAATATTACCCTAACACATGTCCTAATTCTATTGGACAAGTGTATCTCGACCAAAAACAACCTTAGGTGTAAAATATTATCATTTAGGCCCACTTGGATTAGATTAGGACATTTATTATTATTTAATTCAAAGAAGAGTTAAAAGAGTTAAAATCAAAGTTTATTTACTAAAACATTTTTAATATAGGGTTATACATAAGATAAATTCAATTGTAAATATTCATTAGAAAGCTAAAACGATTTCCTACATAATGATATTTTATTTATAATTTTTAGACTTTAAATAAATTAATTTATTTTTGACACAACGATGATGCAGTAATTACCCTTTTTAAGGACATATTAACATAATTGATGTTATAAATGCTCAAATGAATGTAATTTGAGACTTTTTATGAATTACACTAATTTTCTAGGTTACTATGATATATTAGTGTTGATTTTATCAACTTGGTTAGAACATATAATTATGTTATGACTTTCACAAAAATCATATATCAAATAGTGTCAAAATTGACACAAAATAGTTTTTAAATATAATATTATATTATTAATTGTTATTTTATTCCTAAAAATATAAGGTTCGGCCAAATGACTTAGATAAGGATATATATATTAATAATAAAAAATTTGGGATTAGTTTGGCATGTTATAGTAAGTGTATTAGCCATATAGTGAAAGAAAACAAAAAGACACGGTAAAAGTTAAATTATTTAACTTAGAGTTAAATCTAATTGATAAGGTTAAAATAATACCCTAAACATGTCTAAATCTTATTGGTTGATAGGATTTCGACCCATCCCCACTTTAGCTTCGAAATAAGACCCTTTGGAACCATTATAAACCGATTTTGACATTAATATAAAATAAAATTTTGAGGTATTCCTAAGGTGCCCCTCTCCTCCCTTATAAAAGAACACCTCCTCCCCCTCCTCCTCACACCAATTTGAGCACTCAGGCTCTGTCAAACGCTGCCAAAATCTCTTCTCCACTTCCCCAGAAACATCATAGAGGTTCTGGTCTT
Organism: Viscum album; assembly: GCA_963277665.1. Classification (NCBI taxonomy): domain Eukaryota; kingdom Viridiplantae; phylum Streptophyta; class Magnoliopsida; order Santalales; family Viscaceae; genus Viscum; species Viscum album. The sequence continues at coordinate 1,677,389,218 of OY728160.1, forward strand.
CCACAAAGACCAATTTTAGTGCCCTAAGAGGAGGTCTCAAAGAGGCGCTTCAAAGAAGAGTTAATTTCCGTTACCAATTCTTTCACCTTTATTTCTTCTTCCACTTCTTCTTCTTAGGTTGTTTCATTATGAAGTAATAACAACAGTATCACTCATATACTGATATGTTATTATATGTATGAAAAAATCCTAATTCACCATCTATCCATCCCACGGAAAACGAAATCACTGCGCATGCGTAAGTACGGAATACCGTCTCCACGCCGTGGTGTAATCTGTTTTTCCACCAACACCTTACATGGATGGGTATTATGGTGTAAAGAATAACTATACATAGTTATTACAACATCATATTGATTCTGATATATTGTATAATCCACTCCAATTCAATTCAATAATTATGGAAATGATATCATCGCTCGTGCGTACGTACGGACTACCGTCTCCACGACGCGATGAGATTCATTCTCCATGTTAACCATTTAAGAATGATTATAAAGTATATATAAGAAATAATAATGAAATATATGAAATTATAAATCTACTGGATTTATGTATATATATATATATGTATGTCATCTACTTACTTCCATTCAAGACAATAATGAAAGGAAAACAGTGTTCATGCGTACGTACGGACTACCGTCTCCATGAACGGTGTTTTTCATTTCATTTATCTTTCTATTATATATATATATACTGAATATATATGATATATAAATCATATTTTATATTCTTGAAGTAAGTAAATCATGATATAAATAATAATAATGTCAAGAACAACAAGTCAAAACACCTACGATAAATGAAACAATTTTATCCAAAACGCTTCATTAACATGGAATTTACAAAAGAACGGGTAATATAATGTCATAAGTGAACCATATATGATATAATAACAATGAATATGATTCTGGAATAAGTAAATAACATGATTTAAATCATTATACAGGAGGTTCGGACACTTACAAAGCAAGTCGGATCTAAGGTAAGGGAAATATCACAATCTCATTTTTATCCGAGATTGTTTATTCGTAAGTATTTACTGGGGTGTATTTTATCATCCACATCCTTGTTTCATCAATATGTAATATTATTTCCATCCACCTACAATTTTTTAAATCCATTTTTACCCTTCGGTGAGTTTTTAGTAATATGTATGAAAGGAATCTTTTGCCGTTTTTCGTACGAGGTACTTTTTTTGACTTTTCCGACAAAAGTGCGAAGAATGTTTTTTTCTAACTTATACGGCATGAATGGATTTCTAAAAAATTATTTCCAAGAAGCTTCCTTTACAAGTTTTCAAGTTTATTTTTAATCAAATTCTTTTATTTTAAAGTCGTATGGCATGTTATGAAAGGAAAAATGTTTTTGAAGTAGAAAGGATATTTTCTTCAAGAATGGAGTTCAAATGTTTTGTCAAAATTATTTTCCATCTAAGATAATATAGGGTTCTGTTTTTATCCCTATTATTAAATTGATTTGATTATGTTTTGAGGAAATTATTTTTATGAAGTCATTTACCTTATATGATTTGTTTTATGATGTCATGATGTTTCAAGAATCCCATTTTTGTTACATGTGTTATGCGATGATGTATCATTTATGATTATGTGGCACACATAAGAAAGGATTCATTATTAGATGGGTGGGACCTATATCTCCCTCCAATGCATTGGGTAAAGATTTTATATCTCATGAGATAGACATGGCTGGAATGGTAGGTTATACCGGTTCAGTGAAACAGGACTGAAACGAGGGTTACTCGATTCAGAAAGAGACTTTGTCCACTAAGATAGTCTTGGCAATGAGTCTTGACTAACAAGAAATGATTCTCTATGATTATGTGTGAATTCCACAAAGTTTCATGTTTTATGTTATGATTATTGTGATTACATTTCACTACCATGATTTATCACATGTTATGAAATTATGCTCTCTTTTGCAGGTTATGATTTCCAAAATGTTATGTTCTTATGAATACGATGTGATTGATATTTCTTTTGTTTACCCTTACTGAGCATTTGAGCTCACCCTTTTATGTTTTCTTTTCCCCAGGATATAATGAACGGTTTTAGGTATAAAAAAAGGAAGATCTTTATGGGAGATGTTGAAGATCTTTCACCACGATTAGAAGATTTTATTCCGAGTTTCCAAAGACACTAAACTATTAAGATCCTTGTGTGTGTGTTTTTGTTATGTACTAAGTATTCCGCAAAAGTAATGTAATGTAAATGTACGTCAGGTTTCGGGTCTCTACACATTAAATATTACCAACACACTTTTTCTTCATTTTTCATAAAACAATAAAAAAATTAAATCTGATGATTTATGTTTCATAAACATAATAATTTTAATGTGAATAAATTATTTAATAAATTAAATAAAAATCATATCTTTTATTTGATTTATTCTTTAGAGGATCTTGAATACCAAAGTAAATAATCTTTAATGGAGGAGTATTTTGTATTCAAACTTTCTTGTGTGGAGTATTTAAAATCCCTCGCATTTGACATGTGTAACACATCTAATTACTTTTTCATTTCAATATAGGAATATTTCAAAAATAATTTCTATAAATAATATTTGAAATGTTATATTGGCTAAGACGACCAAGTATTCAATGATATATTTGATTTTTCTTTTTCATTCTTAAATAAATATAATATCTAGAATCACCAATCTGAAACAAATTGACTCTTGTTCACTGTCCTCATATCATGAAAAATAAACCTTTAAAAGAATTTATAAAAATAACATCTTTTGAATGTCTAATTCCTTTAATTCATCACATAACATAGACACACTCTAAAGATTGTATTTTAGTACTTCAATATATACTACATTTTCTATTTGAAATTGATCTTTTACAATATTTAATGATCCAAAACCTTTTATATGGAATGATATGTCATTTCAAAATGGCACTGCTACTTCTTTTCATTTTTCATTATCAAAATTTATATTCTTATATCCATTCTTATGAGATGAAAAACAATTATACACAATCCATGGACATTCTCCTTTGGATGTTTTTAGGAAATATCAAAAGTAAAATACATTTATATTCCTTTCTCCTTAGTATTCCATATCTTCCAACACACTCTCTTAAGAATACATGATATCGTAGCACAAAATGTAACCATTTATCTGTATGACCCAATTTATCACATTTTTCATAAACATATTTTATTTGTTGAAATATATTTTTAGTTTTCTATTCATATTTAACACACTATCCCAAAAATTTTTATTTTTAAGAGAGATAAATTCCCCTCAATTTATATCTTCCAAACCATCTAAACAATAGTTTTATTGTTAATTAAACCATAAAATCCTTTCTATTTGACAAAAATCACTATAGTTCCAATAATAACCAGTAAAAAATATATTCCTTTTTAAACATCATGTTGTCAAAAACTTTGATCCTATCATTCAATATTATTCCAAAACATAATATTTGATCCTTTATGTAATTGTTTTTCAACTCCAAAGTTTTTATTCTCAAAATTAAACATTTTTATGTATTTTTCCCTAATCAATTTTTGATGTTTTTTATTTCAAATATATGCAATCAAAGTTTCTAAAAACTAAAGAACAACATAATTATTCAAAAACACGGTATTATGGATTTGATTTTTCTTCTCTGATGTAAAAAGTGTTTTATTTGGTGTTTCCTTTAATTTATGAAATATATCTTTTATTTTAATGATCCATATGTTTATATCATATTTCTATAACTCCACATATAATATTTTTGAAATTTAGTTTTCATTTTTCCAGATCATATTCTATGATAATTAGATTTTGTTATAAAAGCCATAAATACTGATCTTTCCCTTTTACTCCTTGTATATTGTATCTTCAATGATTAATTATAACATCAAGCTTGTTAAATCAACCAACTTCATTAAACCATTTATTTTTATTCAATTATAATTAATTTAATTCTTTTATAAGGATGATTTTCCGTCTTGAATTTTTATCACTGTTTTACAAAATTATTATATTTGTCAGGAACTCCATATGTTCCCTTTCCAAAATGAATTCCACATAATATTCATGATTATCATAAACATAACTTTAATTTTTATAAGTGAAATATTCTTTATTTCCATTTTCAATAATAGTTTTTTTCATCAACATGTCTTGACGTATCCATTTATTCGTTCCCATCACTACTATAACTACTTTTACCATTAGATAAGATATATTCATTTTCCGAATTTTTATAAATTATTTTTATTACCTTTCGTAGAAACCCCGTTTTAGGATTTTGGTGTACACTTATTTAAGACTCTTCTTGGATCTCTTTTCTATTCATCACTAACTCCAACTTTTATTAAATTTTCATAATTTTTATAAATTTTTTTTCTACCCCCACCGAACAAATGTTAGTGGACGTTTACCTTTTAAAATTCTCATACATATTTGCATATTTATAAATATTATAGAAATCATAATTTCAAACCTCATACTCATATTAGAAGCAAATCAGAATAATCAACATTAACTTGATTATCATTGTTCATATACTTATCGTTTTTTGAGTACAGAAAATATATTTCATTTATTTCCCCTACCATATTCTTGATAACCCCATTCTTTTTCATATTTCATAGCTAATGAGGATTAAATTTAAATCATTAAGAGGAAGGTTATCTTGATCCATATCATTAGGATTAGATACATTACCATCAAATATGTTTTTAAATATATTATGTATATTCCCAAAATCTATAGTGTCTTCCATTTTATAACTGTAACTTCTAATAGTACTCAAAATCTAATGTACTCTTGTGAAGAGGTCCTATACAACATCAACATATTGCATTGTCATATATTGATATTGAAAAAGTAAGATCTGTATAATAGTCTTATTAACCTACTTATTAACATCGTATGTATTTATAATTTTATCCAAAAGGAATTTGTCTAGCTTCATTCTTATCACATTAAGTGGGTCCTTCTCTGAAAATGGTTAAAATAATTTATTCTCAGGAAAAAAATAATTTTCAATATTCATTTTATTCATCGAATTCAAAGAAATTTTTTTATTATAAGGTGGAAAATCATTAGTATCATCCTCGTGATCATTCAATGTGATTATTTGAAGATAAGGAAACATAGAATCCTTACATGTATTATAATTATTTCTACAAAAGGTGGAAATCCCCTTACTATTCAATAAATAATTAATTTCTGTTAAATAAACCATAAAAAAATATTCAATCACTTTGAGTAGAGAGAGAAATATTTTCCAAATACAAATAATAAATATATAATCAAGGAACATTCCATATGATTCCCCATGAGGAGGAACGTACTATTTTTTTATGAAATCACCAAGAAGGGGTGAATATGTGATTCAACTTATTTTATATTTTCTTTCTGAAACAACTCTCATAACTTTTTAAAGTGAATATTGATCATTTTTCAACATATTCACAACAAGGTAAAACATATTTACATGTTTCACCTATAAAAATGAAGTGGTAAGTACATTGAAGGATCAATATTTCTCCATGATCATGTGTGCAACTAGTTTCAATATATAGGTACAACGAGTTGGGTTTTCCCTTAACATCATACCATAATAAGTATCATAGCTATGATATTGAATCCTACAATAAAAAAATATTGATATTTTGACATTAACAAGAAGAAAACCTTACAAAAAAAGACTTAAATTATTGATATAGTTCCTCTCATCCACTTCCTCAACCTATAATAATGTACTAATAATCTCTTCCACTTTTTTAAATATTCATAGCCACCTATTTTTCACTTATATTACTTCATCATAAGTAATATTAATTTTTCAACCAAAACATACATTTAATGATAAAAAATTTATTTCTATTTATAGTACAAATTTGAAATTCTAATTCAAAACACTAACTTATTCATCTATTCATTAAACCCTAGCCCTTGGATCATTGTTCCAATAGATCCTGATCATCCAAATTTAATGGTTGTTATTTTTTACTAAAATAAAATCAAAATGATGCAGATGAAGTAGAGTTAACATTATTATTTGAATCATCATAGAGGATAGATCTATAGTAGTGTTACAAGTTTTATGTCATAATCAATAATTTTTAGAAGTTTTCATATAAATTACATACATTATTGCAGTGTGTTTAAGTGGAAATAGTGTGGTGGTCAAAAAATCATCTGAACTACTGAAGTAATGGAAAACCAACTTAGTTTCATCATTTTGTCAACGTGTTATTTTCCAAATAATATTTTATTTACTATTTTTTTCAAGTAGAGTTGTGGCGTGGAGGTCACCAAAACTAAAAAATGACTAGAATACTTTATCTCGTGTTCTAGGGCATGGAACTACACTGTGGAATGGATTTCCCTGGTCATCCAGTTGCATTAAAAACAAAATAGTCTCCTCTATTTTATTTTACATAACCATAGAATGGAAAAATTTAGATGAGTTCTTCTTTTTATTCTAGTAACATGTTCTATAACATACTCTTATCTACTACAATGTAATAAAAATCATTACAATGTTGAACATCCAGACATGTCCACTTCTCCCCCTCTTATCTAAATCTTCTTGCATCAGGAACATTATTCATGATATAAACACTATTAATATTTCACATGGAATATTTTTATTAAACCTACAATATTATTTAAGTATTGAAAATAAAATACAATATACCCAATCGTATGCTTTTTCACAAATCCTTCCACCACACATAGCACAACAACAATTTTGGAATCTCTTGGTATAACTAGTTTATATGGATGTACTATAAGGATGATATTCAATCAATGTTTGAGTTTCAAATATCTTAGAAATAAAAATTGAATCATATTAAATTTAAATAAATTTACCAATTGAATTATTAAATATAATAAATTATATAATAAATAAAATTCAATATACAACTGAAACTATCATTCGTAAAAATGTAAATGAAGATACATATCCTTGGGGTCAAAGAGATATATACAAAATCAATATAAGAATAAATTGAATTTTCATGATTCTATACTATAATTTGATACATAACAAACCCCATTATACAAATGTCAACCATGTTTTCTAGATAAACATCTATGATTTACAAAACATGCCACTTACTAACCAATACCTATAACCAACTGAAAGATTGTATGGGTTACCATGTGTAATGGAAGTCCGGTCAGGGTTTGTGTAAACAACTCAGTAGGGAACCAAAAACATAGTCCCACAGTATAAATAATATTCAGTGACATGTGCATGTGATATTATCAATAGAATATAATTCATATACCATCAAAAAATAAGACAACAACATTTATCCTCTGGTCTAAGACCTCGATCGCCATACCTTCTTCGACCGGATCTAGGGTTTCAGAAAACACCTCATGTTGATCATCAAATTAAATTGAATTTGGGACTAAAAATACAAAGTAGACCTAAGTATATCTTCATGACATCCAGAACCAATCACATATTAGCCCAACATCAAAGCTCTAAATCTAAGGAAACTCCCACAACAAACTTCAAGTCTATGGAAGCAGTAATAGTATATTGACTCAAAATCCAAGGAATTATAACCATATCTCCATCTCTAAATCATGGTAGCCCCAATAATATACTCAAGACTCATAGGAACCATCCAACAATAATCCTAACATTAGACCTTCAAGCCCATATTAGGTAAATCTTGTATCGCACAACAAATCATTGTAGCCCCAACCAAATCATAAAATATTTGGGTACCCATCCCATGATAGACCAACACCTGAGCTGTAAATATATATATGTTCCATTAGTATACCTAGGGGAATATTCATTAACATACCATATCTTCCTACGAGGCAGAATCCATGAAATATATATCAATACCACCTCAAGGGAGTCTTCTAAATCACATCCATAAGAACTCAAATGTGTTTCAAATATATCATATCCATCATGTCACTAGTTGAATATACATATGCCACAAGGTGTCCCCATTATATATATGGTATCATTGTTCAGAACCCATCACATAGGGTCACCATGTCTCTTGATACTACCATAATATTCTTTTAACCATGACACCTAACAATGGTGTTTCATGTCAATATAGTCTGCTGATGTGTTAAGCAAGACATCTCGAAATATTTAGTCATATTAGGTTAATCCTCCCAGTAAACCATTCCAAATATTCGTGGGTTAACTCACAACATCCTTTTCACATAAGATTAGAGATGATCATTCATCACACACTCATCCCAATAAACAAATTCTCAAATTCACACAAGTATCCTTCTGAGGACCACTATATTTCTACTGTTAAAGGTCATAGGGGAACCTACTAGGTCCCCAAGTCCCATTAAGGCCACCTTGGCCTCTTTGAAATATAACATATAAGGTATATACTTTATAACATTACTTTTCCTATGAATCCTAGGTCAGACAGAACACCTGACATATCCATCGTTATCCACTGGAGTTGACCTACCATGTAATCAAATCCTTTTTTTGGATAAACACTCGACCAAATGAAAAATTAATGGCATCTTCAGCTTTAGGATATCTCTCAAGGCCTACCCCTTTCCATGTATTAGATTTATCACTAGTACACCAATCATTCAAGACAGTACATCATATTAATTTCAAGTTAATAAATTCATAACCTCATTGAGTTACTGTATCTCAAGGCACACTATTCAGTTTATATCTTTAGTCATCAATTTAGTAAATTTCAAACCATTACATTCGAATCCATTAGAGTACTAAACACCATGAATAATTAAATCATAAACTTATGATTTTATTAAAAACATGAAAAAATTAAAAGAGGATCATTGACTATTGTGGTGGGGCTACACATAAAACATGAACCTAAGAAAATTAATTCTAAAAAAAGGTAGACTCCTAAGTACCACATACATTTTTATAATCATTTTCTATATAATTTCATTCCTAGATTCTCTTAACGTGGCTCATCCAAGATCACACTGAGATACCGAGGCCAAAACTAATGCAAGAAGAATCAAATAATTATGTATAAATAATTTATAATAAATCAAAAAAATTATCAAAAAAATTAATGTTAATTTTATTAGGCCAATAATCTAAAAACATGTTGAGATTATCTTTCTCTCTAGAACCATGACTAAATCCTCCAAAGAAGTGCCCAATTTACTCATATCCAAAATTCAGGACCATACTCTAAAAAATGCGCAAAATAAAATTATAAATATAATTTAATATAAGGGAAAAACCTTACGAAATTATAAACAATGATGTACCTCTTTATAATGATGCACCGTTACTAGAGGAAATTGTCTTATGATTTTCCTCATGCATATAGTGAAAGTTAAAAAATGAGTGATGTTGTTTCAAATATTAATTAAATTAAAATTGATTAAAAAACATATGAATTTTTTTCTGTATCTTACACATTTACAAATGATGTACGAGGATATTATAAATAATTATGTAATCTCCTATAATCAATCCACATGAATTCCCAATTAATAATGAATGATTCTACCATGCTTCGGTGGAATATGATCTAATTCACTAAACCAAGAAACAAAATAGTGTAAATGAAGGGAAGAAGAGATCTAAATATATTACTTTAGTTGAATATTAACTTTATATAATTGATGAATGGCCCAAAAACACCCCATGATCATAGGAGGAGGGGAGAAAAAAGGGGGATTCAGCACTAGTCTGCAAGAGAAATAAGGGAAAAGCAAGTGGGGCCACCTCCTCTTTTTTGTGAGGGGGAAAAGTGTGATTTTACCCTTTTTTAAGAAGTAAAATCATTTCATACATAAATATTACATATTATTAGATAAATATAAGTTAAATTTCAATAAGATCTAATACAGATCTATAATGTTCTAGTGTCTTTGGAATTATGGAAAACCAATGAACCAGTACCAACAAGATCTATATCATCACAAACATAGTTTTTCATAATTGGAAACCTTAAATGGCATATAATAATTAAAAAATTTATACATATCATGGGGAATAGTAAATATAATAAATGGTGATCTCAGATTCTCAGTGAGGGTAAAAAAGAAAGATATCAATAATAATTTAAGCATAACATTAGAATAAAATTATTTGAATTTTAGGATAACATTTCAAAATCATACTAAATAATTCATATATCATAATCACGAGTCATGACATAAATAATGGTAGTTCATAAGTCCTAAATCATAAATAAATCAAATAATAAGATCCCAAAGTGTGTTACATTATCTCATGATTATTTTTTAAAAGAGTGAAATATAGTGTGGAATAATCATAATCATAGAATTCGTATATTAGGTATACCCACCAAAACATTCATTACATGTTATCCCTTGTCTCACCACGTTTGTACCTTCTTTAGTCGTGGGATAAACTCTTGTTTAACCTATTTTGGTATTGGGATGAAAAATCATGTGCCCTTTGATAACATAAAACATTAATATTTACCTAATGTATTGTGTGCCTATAACAAACATACCCATCAGATAATCATAATCTTTTCAAATATATTCCATAAGATCATGAAAACATTTATAATTCCATCATAACCTAACTTATAGAAATGAAAATGATCATGATCAACATTTCATCATCAATACCATGAACAATCTAGATATATAATAAGGTTGTTATCATTGAATAATATTCTCTATTAGGAATAAGTTATATAGAAGTATGTTATCATAAATGAAAATTCATTTTAAATATCACTAGAATGATTCTTCTTTGAAAATACACATTCTATTATGAAATAATATATTTAAAATATTTAAATATCTATAATATTAATGTAAAAATATCCATTATAAATAAAGTTAACATCGTGATACCTTTAGAACAATATTTCAAATAAATTTAATCTGTTTTGATTCTTTGTTATATGCATTAATGAGGTTATCTTACAGTACTCACAACACTAAGATTAGCCAAAAATGGAATAGTATTATGGTAAAATTATTTAATATGATAGTTATCAGCATGTATTTGGAATGGTGGGTAAGTGTAATGGCTTGGACCTCTCCGGCCCATTCCTTTCTCAAAAAGAAGATCATGAAGTGTTCTGGAGGGTAAAATGGATTTTTCCCAAACATTCCAGAATTTTGTAAGTACACACCGTGTAGTGTGAGTACATGCCTTGTACCACCTCACCGGGTATACCCCAGGTTGATTCCGTTTCCTTGCCGCATGAAATAAATGAGTACATGCCGTGTATCTCATACTACACGCCGTATAGTCCCTCCCCGCGTACGCGTTACCCTCAAACCGTGTGTTGACCAGTCAATGGTTGTGTGCCATGATGATGTCTTGTCCTTGACGCGTGAAATAAATGGGTAGACACTGTGTATCCCATACTACATGTCGTGTAGTCCCTCCCCGCGTACGCATTACCCTCAAACAGTGTGTTGACCAGTCAACGGTCGCGTTCCACGTTGAAGGCCACGTTGGAAGCCGCATGGTGACCGTGTGAAATGGCCGAGTACATGCCGTGTAATAGGAAGTACACGTCATGTACTTTTTTTTTCTCACCTATAAAAGTAGGGGTCCTCTCCTCCTTTTCAATTCACTCCTCTCCTACCTTTTCCTTTGAGTAGAGCACTCCCAAGATACTCAAAGGCTCTTTTCCTACATAACTTCTTCGTCCGAGCTCCGATTTATGATCCGTCAGCGGTCACAGGATCGTAATGACGAGGTAGAACTTCTGAGATTGGATCTGTTGTCTTCCCTTTGGCCTTTCCTTCCTAGCTTCCACCCGAGGAGGTTTTTCTGGGATTTGACAGAAGCGACTGATGCCGACGAACTTCTTATAATGTTGATCCAGGGGAGTGTTTTGATCAGAACCTATTTATGTAGGGATATTACCTTTGTATCTCTAAATTGTGCATCATGCGGGGTTGGTTTCCTATTATTTTGTGAAACATAGTTGAACAGGTTTAATAAAGAAAATAACTGGCTTATAAAACGGGGATGGGAAGTTTGTGAATTTAGTTACATTATTTATATCCTGTGATATTATGTTGTGAATTGAATAGGCTTATGCCTACTGAATATCGTGGTCGTTGGGGGAATTTTCTTGAACAATTAAATGTTTCCCTATCTTCCTAGACCGTTTATGGATGGAAACATTATTGAATATGGAAATTGGTTAATCACGTAAATTTGGCTGATTAAATGAATAATCAGAAGCCTTGTATGATCACCCCGGTTGAACAAAACTGAAATAATAAACATGTGAGAGCTCATTATGATTTATGTGAAGGGAGTGTTTTGTGGGTTTTTGTGGATCAGGTGAGCATCGGGGCTGCGGTTGGATAGGTTTCAGGATGCTGTGAATGCAATGTTGGTGCTGGGTGGCGGGGCTGCGATAAATGGTATCAAGGGATGATGATGTATAGGTTTCAGTGTGGTTGTGGTTACGGTGGTTGGAAGTGGGGCTACAGGGATGGGTTTGAATGTGAATGAACTATGGGTTGTAAATAATAAATAAAAGTGGAAGAGTAAATGAAAGGTGGAGCATGGTAATGGAATAGGAATAATAATCAATGGGGCTGGTTGGTTAATAAGAAGGGACTTGTTTGTGTTGCTTGTGTTTTCCTAACATGATCTATGGATGGTAGGGATACATTTTACGAACGATTGATGTGGTTGGTTGTGGATAATTTCCCAGTAGTTAAGGAACTAATATACTAATTCTCTTGAAATTTGAAAACCTGAATGGGGTTGGGGTAGTTTGTTGTATGCATGGTTCATGATAGCAGTGTCGAGGCACATACTCAGTCTCTCTGTTTAGAAGCCATATGTTGTGCTGTGTGTTTGGTATATATATATATATATATATATATATATATATATCAGTATCTTTGTGTTTTGTCGCACCACACCCATGTTGAGCACTTAGTGCCGAACACTCCCATTTCATGGGAGAGGGTGTTTTTCCCTTAGTTACTAGCTCCTTCCTGGTCCTTCTTCCATAGACTGTAATGGCTTGAGGTGACCTTACACCCCAGAATCTTCAGGTAGGTTTCGATTGGGGTGGTTTTGGCCCAAGACTCTTCAGACAGGCTTACTGTACCCAAGAATCTTTGAGATGAGGCCCAGGTGTGTTCGGGCGGGGATGTGATTGTGGTTTGTGAGGCCCAGGTGTGTGCGGGTAGGATGTATGGATGTGAGTCCCTCGTGTGTGCGGGTAGGATACATGGTTGTGAGGACCAAGTGTGTGCGGGCATGATATGTTGTTCTTGAGGCCCAGGTGTGTGTGGGCGAGAAGAGTGTGGTAGTGTCAGGATGTTCTCCGTTAAGAAGAGAAGCTAACTAGTGGTAAATGGTGTTGGGTACCCAATAATCCTATTCTTATATACTACTACTACCTGTTGTTTTGTGTTTTTGGTGAGCGTGGCTGGTGAGGTTGGGTGGATAGAATTCCTTGTTAGGTTTTGGTTTCTTCTGTTGTTTCCATGGGACATTACGATGTCTCCCCACTTGTGGACGAGAGGTTTAGGTTTCCCTACTGAGTATACTAGTATGCTCAACCTATGTTTACTTTCAGGTTTCCAGGAGGACTACCAGGGCCGGGCAGGACCCTACTAGTCGGGATAGTTGGAGTTTTTGAAGTTTTATTTACTCTTGTTTTTTTTGGTATTGTACTTTTGAGATTCTTGTAATTGTACATTGATTTAGAATTGTCTAAACATGCATGTAGAATTGGTTTGGATTTATTTCCATTTACTGGTCTTCGTTTTCTTTTGGTGTTTGACTCATCCTATTTCTCAATCTTATATAATAAAAAGTTTAATGCCTCCCATATTTGTGAAAACTTATACCCTTGGTGCTAGTCGCCACCACAGGGCCTACTGGAGGCGCGACTCGGGGGTTCATTATCTCCCTTTCACCATTTCCAGCTCAAGAGGGGCATGTTTGGTGGGAGGGGGCCGTGACAGAATGGTATCAGAGGTGATGGTTGATAGATAGGATGGAGTCTGGAGTTAGGCACAGTGAGGATTGCATGGGATGGTAGGGAGAATGTGTTGGCTGATCTTGGTGCGTGACATAGGCCAGGGAAAACCGACTAGGACACGGTATTTTAGGGCCCCCCATGATCTGATGTAAGGGCTATGAGCCTACAAAACGACCACGTGAGACTACATTGATTTCAGGGTAGAGATCCTAGGGAAGGTACATGCATCATCATGATTTTTTTACTTGATTTGAGTGTTCTGGGAAAGAAATTGAATAAAATGATAAAATAAAACCTTGAAAAAATTTCCTTACTAATTTGGAAAAGGCGATCGTTGTTTATCGGACAGCTATGGGACCTGGACGACGTCCCCGGGTGGCTCAGAAAGCCGAGGCCCAGCAGATTCAGGCAGTCGATCAGTTGAGGATTGACCGAGAGGAGGAAGATAACCAGTGGCAGAAGACTATCCATTCTTTCCAGCAAAAAACCCTCAAGAAGTACAAGGGTAATACTTCGGATATGGAGACATAGGGGTGGTTGAGGAGCTAGGGATCACTTTTACTTTGATCTGTGCTCCAAGGAAGTACTGGGTTCCCCTAGAAGTCAGTCAACTGAGAGGTGTGACACGTCAGTGGTGGATGATCAACCCCAGGGAGAGGTTAGAGGAAGAGGTTGTATGGGCTGACTTTGAGAAGGAGTTCTGATAGGAATTCCTTTCTACCATGATCAAGGCGGAAAAGCGGCAGGAGTTACTCTCCCTTCAGCAGGGGAGTATGTCAGTACGAGAGTTGGGGATCAAGTTCAAGGATCTCTTAAACATTGCTCTGGATCTCTTTTCGGATGAGGAATCTCAAGAAAGATGTTTGGAGGAGGCGCGTTGTCCTTCGCTCCAATATTCTGTCACCCCCTTCACTTTTTCGACGTACATGGAAGTATAGAAGAAGGAATATGATTTAGAGAGGATGCACTCGCGGGGATGTGCACCACGAGAGGGGGTCCCTCTAGGTTCGTCAAAGGGGAAGACAGTCATCAGCAGGTCTCCTGCGACAAGACCTTCCATTTTCTGGCCAGTAGGGAGCAGGCCTCAAAAGTTACAGTTTAGATCTTCGGTTCCTCATCCATTTATCACGAGCCCAGGACCGAATTGTTTTTCTTGTGGAGGTTTCAGGAACATTCAGAGTCTATGCTCGACCCGAGCTCAGTACGGTGGAGGTGGGAAGGTTCAGCGCCAGCCTCAGCTGCACCAGTTGCTGGCGAGGCCCTTCCAGCAGTAGTAGGACCTTGCTCCTCTGAGGGAAGACTATGCAGAAGGAGGCCGACCTCAGGGTGCTCCTAAAGGACCTTGAACAGGACGTGGTCGGGTAGGTGGTCGACATGAGAGACGCAGAGGAGCTGGGCGTGGATAGTTGCCCGCAGCAGAGTTGATAGCTTCGGCAGGACCAGAGGTGGTGCAGGGTACAGTTTGTTTGTTCAGCACTCTCGTTTCTGCTTTTTTCGATTCTAGAGCTTCACACTCCATTGTTTCACCCAGTTTAGCCCATGATTTGGGTCTAGAAGTAGAGAGACTTTCCTTACCCCTGGTGTTGAGTACACCAGTTGGAATCCAAACCAGTGTATCTTGTGTTTTTCGGGGATGTGGGCTGACGTTGGGACGACATCGATCTAGTGGGGATCTTTTTTTTTTGCACCAGATGCAGCCATATGATATCATCCTAGGCATCGAATGGTTGTTTTCTATTAGTTCCGTTATCGACTGCTTCCGAAGAAGGGTCGTGTTCTCCAACGTGGATGGGCAACGTGTATCTTTTGTTGGAAAGAGGAGCTATCAGGTGGGATGTCGGCGTGTGAAGCCTCTCCATTCCCTGTTTGGCGGGTTATCAGTGGTTCCAACGGATATGGATATGATTGATGTCTTCCCTGAGGAGGTTGTGACTCTAACCCCCCGACGTGACGTTGAGTTTGAGATAAACTTACAGCCTGGTGCCCGTCCGATTACGATGGAACCTTATCGGATAGCACCTTTGGAGTTGCGGGAGTTGCAGATTCAGATTGACGATCTAATGTAGAAGGGATTTGTTCGACCCTGCGAGTCGCCGTGGGGTGCTCCAGTTTTGTTCATGAAGAAGGAAGATGGTGGTCTCAGGCGATGCATAGACTATCAGAGGTTAAATCAGGTAATGGTCAATAACCATTACCCCCTTGCAAGGATAGATGATCTCTTCGACCAGCTGAGGGGAGCATGTTGGTTTTCTAAGATTGATCTACGATCCAGATAGCATCAGCTGAGGGTAAAGGACAATGACATCTCGAAGACGACTTTCAGGTGCAGGAATGGGCACTTCGAATTTGTAGTGATGTCGTTCGGAGTTACAAATGCACCATCTGTGTTCATGGGAGTTATGAACCTTGTCTTCTAAGAGTTTTTGGACCGGTTTGTCGTTGTTTTTATCGATGACATCCTGATCTTCTCATGATCAGTGGAGGAGCATGTTGAGAATCTCAGGGTAGTCTTGGAAGTCCTTAGACACCACCAGATTTATGGGAAATTGTTGAAGTGTAAGCTCTTGACACAAGAAGTACACTTACTTGGGCACATAGTGTCTCAGCATGGGGTGTCAGTGGACCCGTCGAAGGTGGAGGAAATTGTTTCTTGGTAAGCACCCAAGAGTGTGACAGATGTTCATAGTTTCTTGGGGTTATCAGGTTATTATCGGAGGTCCGTTCCAGACATCTCTTGAGTTGCTACTCCATTTACAGCTTTGAATAGGAAGAACCATGTCTTCTTATGGAGCGAGCAGTGCTAGAAAGCTTTCGACTACCTGAAGGAGAAGTTGGTCAGTGCTCCCATAATCAGGTTTCCATAGGAAGGGTTGTTGTACAATGTGATTTGTGATGCTTATGGCATTGGATTGGGGTGTGTACTAATGCAGAAGAAGGGTGTGATCTGTTATGGGTCTAGGCAGTTGCACCCTCATGAGAGTAAATATGCCACTCATGACCTAGATCTTGCAGTAGTAGTGTTCGAATAAAAATTATTGCGACATTACCTCTTTGGGAAGTGCTTTGTGGTCTTCTCATATCACAAGAGCTTACGTTATATCTTCTCCCAGCGTGACCTGAAATTACGGCAGTTGAGATGGGTCGAGTTTCTCCAAGACTATTACTTTGAGTTCTCTTACACTGATGGTAAGGGCAACGTTGTGGCTGATTCCCTAAGCAAGAAGTCACATAAGGAAGTGGTTCGGGAAACCGCTGATGCTTGGAGGGTGATGGGAGAGTTGGCTTCCTTGAACTTGGATGCAAGGGCAGTGGGTGTTAGAGGCTATTTGTTTCAGATGATGGTCCAGTCCTCCTTGTTGCATCAGGTGGAAGAGTCTTAGTGGGGAGACTCCAAGGAAGAAGTAATGCGGGATCATATCGATCAGGGAAATTCTCCAGAAGTATGGTCAGAGGACAGCCGACATCAGATTATTTTTCATGGAAGGATGTTTGATCCAGAGGAGATGCATGAGGTAGTTCTCGGTGAGTTCCATATCTCAGCCTTGGCGGTACATCCAGGTGTTTCAAAAATGTATTGAGGCCTGAGGGAACAGTTTTGATGACCCGAGGTGAAATAGGAAGTGGCGGAGTTTGTGGCTAAATGCCTAGTGTGTCAGCAAGTGAATGTTGAACACCGTGTTCCCAGTGGTTTTTTTCATCCTTTAGATATCCTCAAGTGGAAGTTGGACAACATCTCAATGGAATTCATCATAGGACTACCCAAAGCTCAGGGTGGTTATGATTCAATCTGGGTAGTGGTGGATCGACTGATGAAATCAAATCACTTCCAAGCAATTAAGGAGTCGGGCCAAGTGAGTACCTTAGCACAGAGGTATGTAGACAAGGTTGTGCGTTTTCATAGAGTTCTGAAGACTATCGTCTCAGATTGGGATACTCGGTTTACCTCACGAGTCTGGAGGGTGTTTCAACATTATTTTGGAACCCATCTACGCCATAGCACAACATTCAACCCCCAGAACGATGGGCATACAAAGTGGACTATCCAGACATTGGAGGAAATGTTGTGAGCATGCATTATGGATTTCAGAGGGTCATGGGTGTGAGACTTGCCTTTAGTATAGTTTTCTTACAACAAAAACTTCCACTCTACTATTGGCATGGAACCGTTTGAGGCTTTGTATGGAAGACCATGTCTTTCACCCATTTTCGGGGCAGAGGTTGGTGAGACATGTTCTCTTGTGCCGGAGGTAGTGCAGATCACCACAGAGAAAGTCCAGCTTGTGCGTGATAGGATGAACGTTGATCAGGACCGACAAAAGTCTTATGCTGATCGTCGGAGGAGGCCCTTGGTGTTTAAGGTGGGTGATCATGTGTTCTTGAAGGTTTCCCCTCGACGGGGGTAGCAGAGGTTTGGCATGGGGAGTAAGATCTCCCCTAGGTTCATTGGACCTTTAGAGGTGCTGAGGCGAGTCGGCGAGGTGGAATTTCAGCTAGCCCTGACACCTTAGTTGGAGAAGGTTCATTACATCTTCCACGTCTCGTACCTTTGTCAGTACTTGCATGACGAATCTCATGTTATCGACTGGGGAGAGTTAGATATGAGAGACGATGCTACCTTCGAGGAACGACCAGTCAGAATCGAGGATCATAAAGAGAAGGTACTCCGTGGATGAACCATTCCCTTGGTTCGTGTGTTGTGGTGGCATGACGGCCTCGAGGAGAGAACTTGGGAGAGGGAGTCTCAGATTCACACTCAGTACCCGAAGTTGTTTTGACTTGTGTTTTGGTTTGTTCTTCTGATCATTGTTTTGATGTTATACTCTGTACCTTTGATATATGGAATGCTTGGCTTGTCGGTTGTGAGAAATTTTTTTCCTTGTTCTCTAGAAGTGTGTAACATGTCCAGATGTGTGGGGAAAGGGAGAAACCTGATCCTTAATCAAGACACTTTAATTTGGATGTGATTGAACCCGTGCGGGTGAGTCAGTGCGACCTAATGCGGATAATATCTTGACATAGGAGAAGGAATTTCCCCGAACCACGTGTTCGTGCAGTGTGTTGGTTGTGTGGTGTTGGGGGTAGTGCAAGTTGAAAAATCCTAATATATGAAAGTGGGAAGACCCAATTCTTAATCGAGATTCATTAATGAGGATACGATTAAACACGTTCCAGTGAGTCAGTGTCGCCTAAAGCGGATAATATCTCAAAATTAGATAAGGAATTCCCAACACATATGATTAGTGTTTTTGGATGGGTTTTCGTTATAACGAGAGCCCTAAGAGGTATCTTGTTGGGTTCCTCTGGGTTGGATTTTGAATTCTCGGGGACGAGAATGTTTTAAGAGGTATCTGATGTAATGGCCTGGACCTCTCCTGCCCATTCCTTTGTCAAAAAAAAGTTCATGAAGTGTTCTGGAGGGGAAAATGGACTTTTCCAAAATATTCCACAATTTTTAAGTACATGCCGTGTAGTGTGAGTACACACCATGTACCACCTCGCCGGGTTTACCCCGTGTTGATGCTGTATCCTTGACACATGAAATAAATGAGTACACGCTGTGTATCCCATACTACACACCTTGTAGTCCCTCCCCGCATATGAGTTACCCTCAAACCGTGTGTTGACTAGTGAATGGCCGTGTGCCATGTTGATTCCGTGTCCTTGCCGCGTGAAATAAATGGGTACATTCCATGTATCCCATACTACACGCCGTGTAGTCCCTCCCCGCATACGCGTTACCCTCAAACCATGTGTTGACCAGTCAACGGTAGCGTTCCACGTTGAAGGCCGTGTTGGAAGCCACGTGGTGACTGTGTGAAATGGCTGAGTACACACCGTGTACTTTTGTTTTTCTCACCTATAAAAGGAGGGGTCCTCTCCTCCTTTTCAAATCAATCCTCTCCTACCTTTTCCTTTGAGAAGAGCTCTCCCAAGAGACTCGAAGGATCTTTACTTCCATAACTTATTCTTCCGAGCTCTGATTTACGATCTGTTAGCGGCCACAGGATCATAACGACGAGGCAGAACTTCTGAGCTTGGATATGTTGTCTTCCCTTCGGCCTTTCTTTCCCGGCTTCCACCCGAGGAGGGTTTTCCGGGATTTGACAGAAGCGACGGACGCCAATGAATATCTTCTAATGTTGATCTGGGGGGAGCGTTTTGATCAGAACCTATTGAGGTAGGGATCTTACCTTCGTCTCTCTAAATTGTGCATCATGTGGGGTGGGTTTCCACTTGTTTTTTGAAACACAGTTGGACTGGTTTAATAAAGATAATAACTGGCTTATATAACGGGGATGGGAATTTTGTGAATTCAGTTACATTATTTATTTCCTGTGATATTATGTGGTGAATTGAATAGGCTTTTGCCTACTGAAAATCACAGTCGTTGGGGGCCTTTTCCGGTGCAACTAAATGATGCCCTATCTTTCTAGACCGTTTATGGATGGAAACATTATTGAATATGGAAATTGGTTAATCCCGTAATGTTGGATGATTGAATGAATAACCGAAACCCTTGTATGATCACCCCGGTTGAACAAAACTGAAATAATAAACATGTGAGTGCTGATTAGGATTTATGTGAAGGGAGTGTTTTGTGGGTTGTTGTGGATCGGGTGAGCAGCGGGGCTACAGTTGTCTTGCTTACAGGATGGTGTGAATGCTATGTTGGTGATGGGAAGTGGGGCTGCGATAAATGGTATCAAGGGATGACTATGTATGGGCTTCGGTGTTGTTGTGGTTACGGTGGTTGGAAGTGGGGCTGTATGGATGGTTTTGAATGTGAATGAACTAAGGTTTGTGCATAAAAAATAAAAGTAGAAGAGTAAATGAATGGTGGGGCATGGTAATGGAACAGGAATAACAATCAATGGGACTGGTTGGTAATAAGAAGGGACTTGATTTTGTTGCTTGTGTTTTCCTAACTTGATCTGTGGATGGTAGGGATTCGTTTTACGAATGATTGATATGGTTGGTTGTGGAGAATTTCCCAGTAGTTAAGGAACTAATAATCTAATTCTGTTGAAACATGAAAACCTAAATGGGTTTGGGGGTGTTCGTTGTATGCATGCTTCATGATAGCAGTGCTGAGGTACGTGACCAGTCTCTCTGTTTAGAAGCCATAGGTTGGGCTGTGTGTTTGGTATAAAAATATATATATTTGTATCTTTTTGTTTTGTCACACCCCACCCATGTTGAGCACATAGTACTGAAAACACCCATTTCTTGGGAAATGGTGTTTTCCCCATAGTTACGAGCTCCTTCCTACTCCTTATTCCATAGGCTGCGATGGCTTGAGGCAAACGTACACCCAAGACTCTTCGGGCAGGTTTCAATTGGGGTGGTTTTAGCCCAAGACTCTTTGAGCAGGCTTACTGATCCCAAGAATCGTCGGGATGAGGCCCTAGTGTGTTCGAGCGGGGATGTGATTGTGGTTTGTGAGGCCTAAGTGTGTGCAGGGGGGATGTGTATATGTGAGGCCTAGGTGTGTGCGGGTGGGATACATGGTTGTGAGTCCCAGGTGTGTGCGAGCGGGATATGTGGTTCTTGAGTCCCTGTTGTGTGCAGTTGGGAAGAGTGTGGCAGCTTCAGGACATTCACCATTAGGAAGAGAAGCTAACTAGTGAGAAATGGTGTGTGGTACCCAACACTCATGTTCTTATATACTACTACTACCTGTTGTTTTGTGTTTTTGGTGCGTGTGGATGGTGAGGTTGGGTGGATAGAATTCTTTGTTAGGTTTTGGTTTCTTCTATTGTTCTCACGGGACATTAGGATGTCTCCCCACTTGTGCACGAGAGCTTTAGGTTTTCCAACTGAGTATACTTGTATGCTCACCCTACATTTACTTTCAGGGTTCTAGGAGGACTACCAGGGCCATGTGGGACCCTAATAGTCAGGACAGTTGGAGTTGTTGCAGTTATTTGTACTCTTGTTTCTTTTGGTATTGTACTTTTGAGATTCTTGTACTTGTACTTTGATTTAGGATTTTTTAAACATGCATGTGGGATTGGTTTGGGTTTATTCTGGACTTCTTTTTATTTTTGTGTTTGACTCATACTATTTCCCAATCATCAATAATAAAAGGGTAATGCCTCCCATATTTGTGAAAACTCATACCCTTGGTGCTAGTTGCCACCCTGGGGCCTACTGGAGGCTGGACTCGGGGGTCATTATCTCGGTTTTACCATTTCCAGCTCAGGAGGGGAATCTTTGGGGGGAGGGGGTCATTACAGTAAGAATATTATTAATAAAATTATGAAAATATAGGGTTTGCACATATATATAAAATCAATTTTTTAGTGTAAAATTACTTAGAAATGAAACCATAATTTATTTGAATATAATGGAAATATATTTACAAATTTTCTTTTTCAGAAAACATGTTTTACGTCAATAAATTAAAAAAAGAAATTATGTAGATTATTTTGAATAAATTTTTATGTTATACATTTCAAAAGTATTTTAAAATTCATTGTCGGTGTTTTCTATACATGTTATATGAATACATCCTTCATTACTCTGAAAATTTGTATTCTTCTAAAACACTATTTATCACCTTTTTCATTCTTATTTAAAATTCAATATTCTTCACTTATATAACATAAATTTTTTATATTAAATTTTATTATTGAAATCATCAAGTTAAAATTAACTTAGGATGAATTTTTTATATGTTTTTGTGAAGTTAATTTGTTAAGAAATAATGAAAAAAATTGGTCTTAATTAAGTATTTTTAATTCCATCAAATCAATAAAAACATAAAAATATATTTGATTATGGTTTTAAAATTTAAATTAGATTAATTATATAACTATTAACCTAATTATTATCATTGGAATAAATTTCAATTTTTATTTTTGATAAAAAAACATTTTAATCTTTTGAACTTCTTCACTATGAAAAATTGTTTTCTCATCTCCACAGTCTATTTAATTTTAAATGGATTATTTCCAATTATTTTATTGTAATTTTGAAATATGGATTAAATATTTGGGATCAAAATTATATATAATATCTTATATGTTTCTCTCAATTTTTGAAAATAATGAAATATAAAAATAGTAAAAATTATTTACTATTATTCAGGTAAAAAACGAGTTTACTAGTGGGTTAAACTAAAACGATAGGTTTTATAAATGAATCATAACATGTAAAAATAATTTAATAGAAATATTTATAACCGAGGTCTTAAATATTAAAAAATATTTTTAATTTCAGGGACTTCTATATTATGAAAAATAAGGGAACTCCTTACTGTTCAATATAATTACAAGGGTGCCATTCACCGTACATATAAAAGGCCACCCACACTCTGATCCTCTAAACACTTACAAAAACCATTGGTTCATAAAATAACTCCCATAATAACATAAATAATTTAATAATTTCATCCTATAAGACTTATTTGTATCATAAATCAATCCTATAATTCCTTTTTGTGAAAACGAAAAGTTGTTTTAAAAAGGGGTGGTAACATTTCAAACCGAGCGTCTAATTTTACTCTTCCTCCACCTCCATAAATTCATTCTAAATAATCAAGATATATTAAATTAATTATTTTCAATTTCATGATATGTTATTATGTTAATTTAATAACATATTTACTTCTTCTCTTCATTCATATTGTTTTTTAAATCTTCATTCATGTGTACATTGGAAAACCTCATAGCAAGTTGATGTTATTCATTTTCCATCACCACCACATGGATGAATATAATGATGAAATTATTATTTATATATTATTTTTATTATATTTTTATTATTTTGGACTAATTTTTCCACTTATTATTTCTTACAATCCATTTAGTGACAATATGATAACATCATTTGTGTGTATGTCGGACAACCGCCTCGCGAAGCCCTGTGATTGGTTCTTCACATATGCTTTATGTGGTATGTAATGAAGAATTTTTTAAATTATATTATGTTATATATATATATATATAATAAAATCATTTTTAAAGGTAATATATCATTAAACATTATTTCATTTTATCCATCGGGAAAACAGAGGCAACACTCATGTGTACGTACAATATTCCGCCTCCGCGAACAATGTATATAATTTTGTATCTAAATATTTTATAAATTCATATAAATACATATATTTCCAATAAATATGATATTTATATAATTTTTGACATTAATTTTATATATTAAACATGAAACAATTAAGATTACCAAATACTCCAAATCAAATCATATATAAAAAACAAAGTTGTTATTACCTTAACCACGTTTTTTAGAATGAATTGTTTATATGTGGGTATTAATGGTCATAAGTAAATAATATATAGAATGATATATGTAATTATTATTTTTAATATATTTATACTAAATTTATATTTATTATAAAGGTGTTTTGAACATATTTAATGGAGGTCGAGACTTATGTTAAGGTATTTTCATCTCACATTTTTTACTTCTATGAGCCAATTCCATATTCAACAACTATTTATATTATGTGGTGTAAATAATTCCACTTAATATAGTTTATGATTATTATACTTAATATTATGTAGATTTACATATCCATGTAGGATCACTATTTCATGTTATTTATGTTTCCAATGTAAATGAAACTTCAGGTAATGAGTTATGTTTTGCACATATATTCTTTCATTAGGGGTATATACTACCCCATTGTAATTTTATATCATCAATCTCCTTATTTTATGATATTATAAGTTTCATTTAATTTTTTATTTTTCAGGGGTATTATTATTAAATTTTACCAAAGTATAAAGAGTTTTATGATACAATCTCATCGTTCATTGACATTATTTATGATTATTATTATAAATATAAAATGTTATGAAATATCTCTAAAAAACACTTTAATTTTATTATTACATTGTAATGCAATGAGAATAAATTTATACTAAAATTTCTTCTCATTATGTACCAATGATTTCAAAATATTGTTTTTATAAAAAATTACCTTTACTTATCTCATAGTTCAAAATACATTTTTATTCAAAAACCATGTTTTATATTTTTTTTCAATTAATATTTTTAAACATATCCAAATTATTTATCAATGAAATTTTTACCCATGTTAAATATTTTACATATTTTTTTGATTTGAATATTCATATTTTTCTCAAACTAAGTCCAGTTATGATTTTATTGTAAATGTGAAGGGAATCATTGATTTAATTTGTATGGCCTGAATGTTATTATTTGTTGTCAAGATGATAATGTGCATTCATGTTTCCATTATTTGTTTTATAGTATATTTTTTATGAAATGTGTTTTATTTTATTTTATTTTAAAATGTGCATCTTCAAATTAAGAATGATTTTTTCCAAATTAAATGTCTGAAATTATCTTTATGGATTCCTTTATATGTTTCATGATTATTTAAAAAAGGATTTCAAAACAATTATATAAATTTTTTATTTAAAATTTTATTTTCAAAGAAATGTTATCTTCCCGAAGAAGTGTTCTAGCGATCTTATAAAAGAAATTTCCATGTAATATGACATACTTTTAGGTTAATTAGGTTTTAATAGGGATATGATCCAATGATACATTTCTTAATCTTTATACGAATTGTTTATTTTTATGACGACAAGATATTTTTGAAACCTGTTCAGATTCCCTATGTTATACCATGATAACATACTTATTAAAACCTCTTATTTTTTCCATGAATTATGATTTATAATTAAATTATTATTAGACATGTTTCATTTATATAGGTATGTTATGTTGAAATGTTTATAAAGCACCTTACATTTCATGGGTTTTGATAAGATGAATGTTTTATGATATTATGGAACACATATGTATGATAATTATTTTGTGATGGGTGAATCATATATCTCTATTTAATGCAATGGGAAATTATTTATATATAATGAGAGAAAAATTGGAATCATGATAGATGTTATTTGTCCAATATGGAAATCGCGTGCATTCGAGGACACTATGTGAAATATGTGCATCCTGATCAATAATGGGAAACATTTGATAAGTCATGAAATACTATTTTTATGGTTTTGGTAGATAACCTTAATATATTATTTTTATCTATATTTATTTTTCTTCCACACTTATAAGAAATGAAATTATGGTTAATGAATTTTTTATTATGATTTCTCACACTTATGATCTATTTTTCTAAAATGATATTGTTTTATTCCAGGAATCATTTTTTTTCTCTATGAATGGTTGAGTATATAATACCAAAATTATTTTTAACATCACAAACCATTATGATTATTTTTATGATTTCATATTACCATAGATTTATATCACATATATTTACCATTACTATCAATATGAGCTCAACCATTATTATTTTTCCTCCCCTAGGTTATTAAGAAAGGATTAAGAAGGGTACGACTAGGTGGATTACATTTTGAGGAGATATTCTTGAGTTACTTTGATGATATTTCATAAAATAATAATATTGTGTCTATATTCTCTAAATTCACTAAACTATTACATTCATTGAGCATGTGTTTATTAATTTTATTGAAACTCCGTTTTAAAATATGTCATGTTTATGTATGATAATTCAGGATCTTTATAGTTGGTATCAAAAGACAGTTTTATTCAATATTTAGAGATTAGACATAGAAAAATAAAATTTAGATAAATAATGACATTACTGGTTATATGTTTAGGTATATGTCTAGGGATATCTCTAAGGATTCATATAGAGATAAGTCATAGGAAAGGAAAATAGTCTGCAATTTTGTTGAAGGATAGAGTAATGTGATTCCTAGAAATTATATCTCCATATGGACACTACAAGTGGATGTGGATCCGAGAAAAGGTACCTAAGGGTAACAAATCTAACAATGGTGAATTGACATTGACTCGATCATCATATACAACATGAAAATAGACCTTTCTATACATCTAGTTTAACACTCTCTGGAGATATTATTTGGAAATTCACACACTCTTTATGAACTATCATGAAATATTATCATAACGACCGTGAGGAACCTATGATAAGACTAGGAAGTCATATATGGAAAATTTTTTACATTTATTTAGATATCATGTCTGTGATTTTTCATTATTTTGTGGATTTCCAAATTTTTTAGCATTTCTCATGCAATTTACTTTTGATTATAGTAATTTGGCTAGAACATGATATAACGATCCACCAGTTGGTGACAAATGGATATATACAAATGAAAATATTTTTTCCTTTTATTATAAGTTTTGTAAAATGGATGTTTCATTGTGGTTGTATATCAATTCGAAGGTGAATCTAAATAGTGTCCATCTTTAATTAAGAATAAGAGGAAAAAAGATAAATTTGAATCAATGTAATGGGATGATTATAAGGGGTTTTTTTCTTAGTAAAAAATCTAAAATGATTCTATAAAAAACCTTATAGATGGAATTAATTAATGTTATGAAATTATAATTAATCTGTTGGTACTTTTGAAGCAAAAATTACAAGACTTTCAGGGTATGCTTCTTGTTTACCCGTCACCCCAAAAAAATTGAACAATACTTTTATGGGACAAATCAAATCATTTTAAAGGAAGTATATATACTAAACTATAGTAAATAATTAGAAAATATTATATGTAAAATAAATGTGTAAATTGAAATTTTATATTCCCTTCATTTCTATGGTTTTGATAAGAAAAATAAGATCGAGTATTGTGAAAATTCAATTGGGGGAAGAAATTCCATCAATTAGAAAATGCGAAATGTGGGAAGAAACATCAAGGGGATATATTGAATGCATGTGGGAGGAACATTAAGTATCAGGAGGATAATAAATTCCATATATTTCGAAATTTGATTAATATCATGTTTAATGAAATCAAGGAGAAGGAGGAAAAGCCAAATTCTCTACCTTGCATCCTATGTTTCTTGTGTATGGATTTTGGGAATTATGCAAATCAATACCCCAATACTAGGGTTAGTGAGAATTATAATCCATAATAAACCCTGAAGACAAAGGGACATAGAAATGCTATGCAATTATAATGATATAAATAAATCAAGATATTTATGACACACTTATCTACCCCTCCTTATTTGGGAATTTGATGATTGATTTTTTTTGAATGAGACCAATGAAAATATTATTGCTAATAATTTTGGGAAATTTAACTTTATTATCTCTCTATATATAGATTTTAGAATAAAGAGATCACGTATGGGACACAATCATTATAAGGAAAAACCAAATATTCTAAAGAAACTATTTTGTATAAGACACAAGCTTATATATAGAATAAATAATGAATTAAATTTTAGAAGTGAATATGTATTTATGTAAGATTAATATAAGTGTTAGGGATACCATCATGGTATTTTGAGTTTTAGGTTAATCTTACACACAAATTAAGTGATCCCCTTTTGATATTTCATGTAATGGTAGTTTATCAAGATTTTGGATATTTTAATATAAATTTATGGAAATACAACCCTTTGGTTTTTTATATGGTTTAATGACAAATTTATATGATGGTGAATTTATTTACACATTATGTACATATAATTAAAGGTACTGGTAACCTTTATGGGTTACTACATATTTTATGATGAGGTAATTATTTGTTATAGTTGATCAATTTACGAATTCAAAACACTATTTAGTATGCATGATGATTTCTCTCTCGAACCACTATCCACAATATACTTTAATTAAGTCAAAAGATTTCATGGAATACCACAATTAATTGTATCATATTGGGATCCAAAGTTTACCTATAAGTTTTTTAGTAGTCGTGATTATGATCATGATATAAAGTTGAGTTTCTATACTATATAATATCCTTTGATTAATGTACAGTATGAAAGAATAATTAAAACCCTAGAGGATATGAAATAACCAATTCTATGGATTAAGAAATATTATGGGATTAAAAAATTAATCTATCTGAGTTTCCTTAGAACTATAAATTTTAATCAATCATTTATATGTCTCCATATGAATTCCTTTAAGGATAAAAGATTAAAAATATAACATAATGAAATCATGCTGCATAAATAAATTGATTTGAACCTAATATATCTAAAAATATAGTTGAGAGCATTAGGGTTTTTAAACAACATGTAATGGTGGAACAATATAGATAGAAATTTTATAATGATAACTGAAGATTCAGTATAGAATTTGATGCTAGTGAGAAAACTTTTCTATGAATTTCTACATTGAATAAATAAGTTAAAACTAATCCATAGGTATAAGGAATATTTTGAAATTATTGATCGTATCAGTTATGATTATTATCAGTTGATGCTTTTGGAGAACCTCTATCATGATAACGATGTGTTCCATATATATTTCCTAATTACACCAAAGATCAATCACATGTATTGAACTAAGATGTTTTACAATTGGAGGATAATCATTTTTATATGGAATAGCCTGGGGAGATTCATGATCGAAAAGATAATGTTCTAGGAAACAAGACCACTAACCTGGTCAATGTCTTATCTTCAAACCACACTCATGTGGTAGCTACTAAGGTGCTATGGATGTAATTATGTAGATGTTTCCTTAGTTGCTGGTTCCAAAGTGATGAATTTTGAAAGATATATTAATTTTAAGGGGGGTATAATGAAACACCAATCGATTTTGTGAATTTTTTTTCAAGTAAATATAATCTATTTGATTTTATTTTCTACCTCAATTATTAGTTTTTATTGTGTTAAGTGCAAAAATAATTTTAATAAAAACATAACTTACTATTAGAATATTATTATTTAATATTATAGTCATAACCTATGCATTATAATAGAAGTATGTATGAATAGTATTTATGAAATTATGAAAATCTACAGTTTACACATGTATATAAAATGAATTATTTAGTGATAAATGAATTAGAAATGAAAATAAAAACTATTTTCATATAAATGAATTATAATCAATAAAAACTATTTATATACACAAAAAAAATTTCCATAGTAAATTAAAGAAATTACTCATTTGTGTTTATTTAAATGCAATATATTTATTATATATTAAATAAAATATTTAACAATCATCATATCTATTTTCAAAATATATATATAATAATAAATTCAATTTTACACTTGAAAATTATATTCATCTAAAAAACAATTTTGTTGCCTTCTGTACACAAAATTTAAATATAAATATTATAAATATGAATAAATTTATTTGAAAAATTGATATTAATTTTTTAAATATTCATATATAAATTATGTTAGGCATAATATTTTTGAATTTTATTATAATTTAACTATTTCAATGAAAATTAATAAATACTGGTTTTTATTAAAAACTTAAATTTATATTAATGCATTTAAAGACATAAAAATTGTTATTATATAGTTTTAAAAGTAACAGTTTTTTTAAAATTTTTCTATTAAAACAATTTAGTTCGTTGTAATCAAATTAAATTTTAATTTTCACATAAAAACCTTATAATCTTGAAAACATTTTCCCATTGGGAAAAAACATTCTTTTCACCTCTGTGGGTTTAATTTTATATTAAGCTCTACCAATTCTTTGATTAAAATTTGAAAACTGCATCAAATATTTTATATCAAAATAATTTATATTATTTAACAAGTAAATCTTATTTTTTTATGACATTTAAAAGAAAAAATAGTAAGAATTATTTACTGTCTATAAGATAAAGATTTGTTTATCATGGGTCAATCTAAAACAACGAAGATTAATAATGACCCCAAAACACTTCCAACCGCATCTAGATATTATATTTAAATATCATCGATTCTAGTCTCAATAATTTACCATTTTGGAGGATTTTGGAATGTGGGTTCAATATTTTCCTTTAAAAAATTAATAATGGGCCACTCACCTCACATATAAGAGTCCACCCTCTTTTTTTTTATCATAACAATTAATATAACCATTGGTTTGGGAAATTCAATACCAAATAACTTCCATTATTCTTGTATCTCATCCATGAAACCGTATTTTGTTATGAAATCCAACCTAATAATCCTTTTGGTACAAACCAAATGAGGTTTTTCATAGAGGTTGTAACACCCCTAATTGTGTGTTTTATATTATTTATCATCTCCCTACATCAATTATTATTTAACACTGATGTTATAATAACATCAAAATCTTACATACAATTATATGTTATAATGTTAATTTAATAACATGAATAATTTTAATCTTCCATCAAATGTGTTAAGAAATTATCATTTGTGGGTACGGAGGACTATGACCTCCTTAATCGATGTTAGTAATTTTTCATAACCACGTCTCACAGATTGATAAAAGATTAGATTTTTTAATTTATTAAATGTAAAAATTAATTATTCTTCTTTATTCTTGATACCATTAAATCCTTATACCTTTCCATTATATGGGAAAATGATAACTTCGTTCATTGTATGGATGATGGCAGCCTCAGGAAGTGATGTGATTGGTTATTCACAAGTGATTAACATGGACTGAAATAATAGAAGGTTTAACTAAATAATTTTGATATATAGGAAATAAAATTATTCATAAAATTTAGTATATTATTTATTTTTATTTTATCTTATCTGTCGATAACATAGAAGAAATATTCCTGCGTATGTCTGGCCTAACGTCCTGCTGAACGATATATTTCATATCCTATCTGTTAATTGCATGGATTGATATAAATAAATATTAATTGAATATATATAATATTTATATCATGGATGAAATTATATATATGATGGAAACATGATCCAATTAAGTGGATAGAAAATATCAAATCAAAATGTGGAAAAAAACCAAGATGTTGTTACCTGAAACCTGACTCTAACATGGAATTGTTAATAAATGTGTAATAAAATGTAATAATTAAACTATATATTTCTTGATATATAAATGTACAGTTTATTAATATATTTATAATTAATTTACCTTTATTATAATGTACCATTAATTGTGTATGAAGTAATTTGTGACTTATGGTAAGGGATTTCTCTCTCACATTTTTACATCTATGAGACACATGACATATTCACCATTTATTTATTTTATGTGTGTATATTGTAGACATAAATGTTTTTTTGATTAAATTCATTAAATTTATCTAGATATAAATAACTATTTTAGTATCCCTCTTTCATTTAATTTACAGTATGAATATTTACCAATGTGGTATGTGATTTTCACCACAAATTGCCTTCTTGGGGACTAATTTTTTTTATGAAATTGTCACCTTCATTGAGGTATATATAGTGACCCTGTCACATGTTTTGAATTAATATCATTATATTAATTATTTTATAATTTTTATTTAACATTATAATTTCATGGGGATGATGATTGAAGTTTATCAAGGTGGTAATATTTTTATATTATAATCTCATTATTTATCCGAATTGTTTATGATTAGGCATTTGATTATAAAATATTATGATATATCTCTAATGAAACATCTGAATTTTCTTAAATTTTAGTTATTTCATGAGAATATATTTTACCTTTTATTTTCTTTATTTATGTACTCCACAATTCAAAATTATGTTTTTAAGAATAATCCTTATTATCTATCCCTTACATAGAAGCCACTTTATCGTCTAATAGAATGTTTGGAATTTTTTTTCATAAAATTCAATTAACATTATCCAAATGATTTATAAAATAGATTTTTAACCTTTTGGGATATTGGTAAAATTATTTTAATGGAATATTTACATAATTTTAAAAACAATATATCTTTAGACATTACTGAAAATGTGAAAGGACTATTGGTTTTAACATGTACAACAAGAATATAATTTCCCATCATCATGACCATTATTTTCAATAATGATCCATTACATTTTAATGAATATTGTCAAATAAATGTATATTGATTTTTTTTTGGTTTTAAAAAGTGTTATTTTCAAATTTGAAAATATTTTTTCCTAAATAAATGTTTTAAATTATCCATAATCTCTAATTATATGCATAAATATTTTCTTCAAAGAAAAGGATTTCATAAATATTTTTCAAATTTATAATTTTTTAAATATATTTCCAAGGAAAATTTATCTTCCCCATGAATATTTCCATGTGATCATTCGAAATAATTTCCCATCTATGTTGACATACTTTCATGTTACTTATTCATTATTGGGGATATGATCCCAGGGCACCATTCTTAATCATTCACAACATTTTTTATGTTTATGATAAAAATATGTTTTTGAAACCCATTTCTCTTAAATGGGTTATACCATGATAATATATTTATGAGTCACACTATTTACTCGATTGGTTATGATGTGATGAGGAAATTATTAATAAAGATATTTCTTTTTAACATGTTATTTTATGATGAATTTTTTATGATTGACATTTATTTTTCATGGATTTTTTATTATGAATTTGTATGATCCTTTAGCAAATATACGTATTATTTTAATTATTTTATTGGTGGGGAATATATCTCTATTCAAATAAATGGGTAAATATTTATATCCCATGAGTTAATATTGGGGAAAAGTTGAAATTCAAATCCACTATGGTAAATAGGTGTGTTCTGATCTAAAAATGGAAGCATGTGATATGTCCTTATCAATATATATGATGGATTTGTATGGTAAACTTTTCATTCGAAAATGTTTGTTTTTATATTTATTATAGAGACATGATTCTATGAGAATAAATTATGTTTAAGTACTTATTTAAAATTATTTTTCAATCTAATGGGCCATGTATTCTTAAATTTCAATGTTTTATTCCATGAAACATGTTTATCATCTATGATAGTAAGATATGAACTTATTATGTTTAGTTAAAGATCACATTAACATTTGATTATCTAATGAGTTCATATGATCATAGATTGAAATTTATAATGTTTATATATAATTATAATAAAAGGTCACCATTTATTATATTGCCTCCGCCATGATATAATAAATGGTTTATGTATGGTATGATTATGATGATTAATATGGGATCATATATTTTTTGATATTTTTATGATCTTTCATAAAATAAGAAGATTTTATTTCTAGTATCAAAATACTGTAAAATATGACAGTCATTGGTTATCTATTTATGAATTGTATTAAATATTTTAGTACAAATATATTATATTTATGAATGTAAATGTTGGTTATATACAATAACCATGTAAATTTGTAACGAAATACTCATATCATTTCCCATTCAATATTATGGGAAATTAAAATTTATCCATGTACATTAAAACAATGACTCATTTAAATTTTTAAAAAGAAATATAAAAGTATATCCTTAAAAAATTTGATAGAATATTCGTTCTAAATTCATTAAAATGACTAAAACTGAAACACCCCGAGTTTTAATGACAATTTTATCTCTCAAATTATTTAATTTTCATTGATGTCTTGTATTTCACTAAGTCAAAAATGTGTTTCCCATACACCGACATGGAATATAAAATATAGACTTGACATATGTTATAAAAAACACTTACTCGATGTACTTTATATGAAACACCAATAGGGAATACATTACATGCAACACCGACATGGCGTAAATTACACTCAACAAGGAGAATCTACAAAACATCATATTATTTTATAATTATTTAAATGAGATAATTATAACCTACTAGTTAAACATAGTAATATTAATAGTAATAACTAATTTTAAAATAATTTTATAATGTTTTTAAATAAATAATACATATTTATATTGAAAGATATAAGTTTTAGTAATGTTTTATTGTGTTTAAAAATATTAATTTCTAAAATAAGTTTATTTTCAAGTCCTTCTATGAAAAAAATTAAAATCAGTTTTAGAAACACATAGAAAATTAATTTGATTACTTAAAAATTGTATTTTAATTGAGAATGTTTAATATATATTTGGGTGAATTTTGGGGATTTTTCTGAGAAACATCATTTTTTGATGAAGATTGAAAAATTCTGAATTTTATTTAAAAACA
This sequence comes from Viscum album, assembly GCA_963277665.1. NCBI lineage: Eukaryota > Viridiplantae > Streptophyta > Magnoliopsida > Santalales > Viscaceae > Viscum > Viscum album. The sequence goes on from OY728160.1 coordinate 1,677,424,007, forward strand.
AGTTTTTCATTTAATTTATTTATAATGATATATTATATTTTAAATTTGTTTAAAAGTTTTATTAGGTAATAGTTTTATAATTTAATCCCATTTAGGTCATTGTAAGGGATTTATCAATGAATATTTATATAAAACATACCAACCATTTGACAATTTTTACTTTTAAAACCCAGAGTGGAGTCTCATCAATGGGATTAATATTAATTTATTTCATAATAATTATATTATTAGAATAAGGAAAACTATATTACATATTTTGAATCCTTATTTTTTTAATGTCTAATAATATCATCTTAGTTTTTGACCAAAATCCTTATTAAATTCAATTTAAATTAATTACATTGATTAAGGTGAAATTATGATTAAATATTGAGTAAACCACATATTTATAACCCCAAATTACCTAGAGAGGTTTCAAAGAGGCATTGAATTTCTATATTTTGTACATATCCTCTCGTTTACATAATTATTTCTATTATTGGATCCACATAGAATGTGAAAAACATGAATGGAATTCCTTTTTCAAACTATTACCAGAGGGTCACTACTCCTCCACTATAATACAACTACTCTCATCTTATTCATTAAACGTCTAAAAAAACTTATGTTCAGAAAATTTATACTCATGTATCCTCTGAAAAACCCTTCCTTACTCTTTTAATCCCACATTTTGACATAATTTCTTCCATGGTAGCCCGTTGATGGAATCCAAATGAAGTTACCTTAATAAGAGGTAACACCCTTCCTTAAGCACTATTAGTGTATTTTATTTCTCCACCACCACAATTAGTCTTATACATTATTATAAAAATTATAATTCTTAATATACTGATATGTTGTTGTTATATGGGATATACCTACACTTATAAACACATCATATAAAAAGTATTGAACATACTTTTTACGTATACGGTGAATGATCACCAAACGAAATGATGATTACTCATTTTTTCGTTTACCACCACTCATGGTTGATATTATTGTAGAATATATGTTTATATATTTCATAAATATATTTATTATTTCTTTTCTCACCAATATTTCTTTTAACACACTTATCATAATACATCCATTTGGTGTGAATACTATAATTTCATTTAAAAAACTATAGACTACCACCCTCTCAAAGCGATGCGATTCGTTCCCACACTATGTGAAATGTATTAAGGATGTTTTTAGTGAAAATATATGATATATATGATATAATATTTTAATTTAAATAATTATATATATACATATATATAATATATGACATTGATCTTCTTTAATTCAATAATACCATTAAATTGAATCAACATTCTTCTGTACATACAGTCTATCGTCTAAATGAATGGTGTATTCCAATAAATAATTATATTGTTTTTAGATTATTATAAAACATATATAATGAATTTAAATTATATTTATATCATTTTTTACAAACATGAAATTATTAAATAAATATATGTAAAAAATGTATATCAAATTATGACAGATGTGAAAAAAGAAAATATTACCCGAAGCGTAACCTTAATAATGAATTCATAACAATATTGTAATATAAGGTCATAAAAAACCAGATATGGAATTAGATAAAAGAATATGTTAATTTTAATTATTTATAATATATTTATGTTCTTTATACATGAGTTTTTAATGAGTACAATTATATTCAAGACACTAGGTAAGATAATTTCATCTAGAGTTTTATTCTCAAATGATACTTGCTCTATTAACCACCCATTCATTGGGTGTGGTGTTAGTACTGACTAAAACTGTATTCTATATGTCTTATTATTAATTTTATGCATATTTAAAAATACATTATATGATCTTTCAATGATTTGGTGTATGTTTCAAGGGTTTCCAAATCGATAGGATAGGTTTTTCTCAATTTGTCTTATTTGAGACTCATGGTGTGTTATTCACCTCAATTATTATTATTCGTTGTATATACATCAATTATACAAGATATATCATGAATATTCTTATTTTAAATATGTTTTTAAGCTTAATTTAACTCCCATTTTTACATGGTGATTATTATCTCGTGTTACAAAGTGAAAAGAGTATGTTGAAGCAATATCATTAATTTTAAAAATTGTTAATGATAATGCTTCTTTTGAAGAAATATTTTGATCCATTTCCAAAGAAAACTTATGAGTTTCCTTATCCTCAATTAATTCATGATATATCCATGTATTAGTATGATTTTTATACTCTTTGGTAATTAATATAATTATAATGTCATTTTTATTATAAATATTATTGTATTTATCTGTTCAGTTGGAAATCTATTTTATTTCAAAAACAATGTTTTAAAAAAAAATTCAAGGAAAAATGATTTTAATTTTTTTATTATTTTTATTGATTCCTTTATAAGTTTTCTAATTTGTTTTAATTGATTTTTTCAAATGTTTGTATGTTTAAAAAATATTTTTTCTAAGAAGAATGAATATTTTCCACAAGTACATTTTTTAAAATATATATATAAATTATTTCCCATCTATAATGACATACATTATTTTTACAAATTCCTTTCTAGGGAAATTATTCAGTGGTTAAATTCATATTCATTCTCTAAATATTTTATGTTTTGTTGTAATGGTGTTTTTGAATCCCATTTTCATTCATGGTTTATATGCTTTTGAAACCCACTTCTATTCACTGGTCATGATTTTGATGAAATTATTATGAGACCTTTGCCTTTATCCCTAGGTTATGGTTTGATTACATTTTTATGATACCCATTTCATTTCAAGGGTTATGTTATTATTATTTTTATGATTTTTTGAAAAATGTATATATGGTTTCATTTTCAGATGGGTGGTACCTATATCTCCCTCCAATGCATTAGGTCAGTACATATATCACAGGAGATTAACTAAGATGGTCTTTGGGGTAAACCTTGACCACTAAGATGGGAACAAGAGTGAACCTTGACTACCAAGATGGTGTGAGGAGTGAACTTGTGCTACTAATATGGAAATGGGAGTGAACAATGACTACCAAGATGGTATGAGAATGAACCCATATTACTAAGATGGTCTTGGAAGCAATGACTTGGATAATATCATAGCCATATTATATGCTTATGGGCCTACAACAATTCAATGTTTTATTAATATGATTTTATTTCATGGATTATTCTTTTTTATTTCCTTATGAGTCATGTATTATTAACTTCAATGCCTTAGTACACAGTACAGGTCTATGTTAATTGATATGAAGGGTATGGTCTTCTATTTTCAGGATCATGTTCTCTTTCACTTATATTCATAACTATGCATATGTTTCTCACTTGTTCACTATTTCTAAGAAACTAAGATCACCCCTTTTTATCTTTCCTTCTCCATTTTAGGATGATATTTACTATGTTTTATGTGTTTATGTATGGTTGTAGTCATGAAGAATCTATTGGGAGATGATGTATCTCATAAATGTTTTAGGGTTTATATTTACTTGTGTCCAAAGTCACTAAACAGATGCATTCTTTGGGCATCAATTTGTATAATGTTTTAAGTATTCTATAGATGTTATATAATTATAATTTATGAAAATGAGGGTCACTAACATTGGTATCAGTGTGTAGGTTTAGATATAATTTTTAAACATGGATGAGAAAACCTAAGTGGAAACACTATGGACATGTATATGGGAATGTCTAAGGATAAGGAAAAGTTTAGGAAAATGTCACAGAAATTAATTAAGGGATATAATATGTGGTTTCCAATAAATAAATCCTTCTATGGATTTTATAAGTGAATGTGGCTTTGGAATTGATGTACCTAGGAGTAACAACTTCGTCAAGATGTGTCAGGCTTGACGGAGTGTAATCTTGTATATAAAAATGGGCCTTGATGCACTCCAAGTTCGACACTTCTAGAGGATATGATTTGTGAATTAAAAAACTCTTCACAAACCATATTGAAGGATTTAAATAGATGTTGGTAATTAATAACCCACGATAGAACATAGGTATCATTGATTATAGAAGGATTCTTAATTTATACATCATATTAATGAATTTTTAGGATTATATTGTCCCTCACTAGGATAACTATTTCTTGCTCTATGGGTTTTTGGTTTTTGATAATAGATTGAACACAAATGATCCATGATAATGGTGATTGTGACATAAAATTCAATGATTTTCCTCTTAATATACCTAATACTATGGGATATGGAAGGAAAAAATATCATTTCTATTCTCACACATCTTTTCTAAGGTATGAATGATGGTGTTTTCACTCATGAGAAATTAAAGGAATGACATTTTTTTGAGCCCTTAATGAGGTAATGTCTAAATTATATTAGAGGGCCTTCTGATCAACATGTTGTTGAACAAAGGATAAGTACTACTAAAAATATATTCTCAATTCTATAATGTTCAAAGAATGTGAAATTAATTCTGTATCTTTATTGTCTACAAGGTGAAGTAGACCTATGGTGGACTCTAATCAAGATTCTAAGGAATAAATATGAGATTTAATCCATATAATGGGACAATTTCAAGAATATAATTTTCAATATGTAATTTCATCATATTATTAGTACTATTAAAATATTGATTTCCCTGAGTTGAAGCATATGGATGACGAATCTATCAGTATGGTCAAGGCTAATTTCACGAGACCTTGAAGGTACACTATTGGAATTATCATCCAACAAAAATGTAATGATGATTTGTTTTCCATTGTCTTAATGATAGGTCTCAAAAGGGTATATGACAGAAGATACTTTAGAAGCTATAAAGAGATTGTGTGTGGTGTAATCAAGGAAGAACTTCAGGATGGGGTCACTTATAAATCTCAGGGTTTTGACAAGAATAGGATTGTATATTTTAATGGAAAATCTAAAAACCATGAATAGTGGAATATGATATTTCTTTTATGATCTATGTGTGGGAAGAAGCAAGGAACAAATTACACAACATGGTCTACTAAATGTTTTATGTTTGTAAGATAAGGATATATGAAATGTGATTTCCCAAGTGATGGGATGAAGTTAGAGATCTATGAGAATTGAGAAAACTCCACATAGAATTCTCCTCAAATGATTCAGTGCTACATGTGTAAGAAAATTGGTAATTATTCTACTCAGTTCCCAAACCTAAGGGTTAGTTATGATTAATAGTGTCAAAAACCTCTAAAGTGGAGGGATATGGTGAAATCTTATGTAATAACTATTTCTGATGAGGGGTTCCATAACAATCTGATAAAAGTTAAACTTTCCATCCACTCTAAAACATCTAATGTCTTATTTGATTATTGTTGTACCCAATATTTAATTTCAAAATATTTTGATTAGGGTTTTAATACTCCACCAAAATGATTAGATGTGGAATTATTAGTTCAATCCTTAAATGGTATAATTATGTCATCATAAATCTATTATTCCACTCCATTTTATTTATGTGGGAATGTGCTTCCAACAGATCATGTCATTGTTTATTTGGTTGAATTTGAGGTCATCTTATTCTTGGATTCGATCTATTTGTAGAAATGCCACAACAATAATCATAGAAGGGAAGTTATGTTAGATATTTTAAACCCTTCTATGATTATCTATAAATGTGATTATAATCATGAACATCCTATAGAGAATAAATTATGTGTTTGAGTCTTAATTCAGATTCAAACGGGATGCTTATCTCAAATGGTTGGGGAGAAAATTGGTATAGATGATAGGCCTATTTGTTGGATGTTTTTTTGAAGTATTTTTAGATGTGTTTCAAATAATTCCTCCAAATCATTAAGTTGAGTTATAAATAGAACTCATACCTTGTTCTCCACTAATGTCAAATACTCTTAATGAAAGGCCATGATTGAGTAACAACATTTAAAGTAGCAACTCGATGACAAACATGATATGAGATTCATTCGTCCATGTGGGTCACCTTGGTGTCCACTAGTGATGTTTGTGAAAAATAAAGTTGGATAAATGTGAATCTTCAATTATTATCCGGAGATTATCTAGATAGTAATCAATAACATGTATCCCATTCCCGGTATTGATGAATTATTTGATAACCTGTCTGAAGATCAATAATTTCCCACGACTGACCTTCGTTCTGGATGTAACATACTAGTTAATTATAGAACAAGAAATTTTCATAATTAATAATACATTTAGATTAGATATTAATTTTAATTATGAAGGGACACTTTTTCTGATAGTATACATGACATACAATAATGGGTTTCTCTGAAATCTTATGTTGCACATAAGACTAGGATATACAGAAAAAAAATACAATATTAATATTATTATTTTAAATGAATGTTATATCAAAGCCATTGTATTAGTGATAGTGAAAAAACTATCTATATTATGTTTCTAAATGATTAATAAATGTTTTTTAATTTCATCTAATATATTTTAGAGGCTTAAAATTAGAATAAATCCAATTTTAACCACAAAATACTCATCTATTTTTAAATGTAGTATTACCTCCTTTTAATGGGGAACAATTTTTAAATATAGTGTTTGAAATTTTATAATTTCTATTTTAAAAAATAATCCTCTTCTGTATAATCAAGAAGTAAAATTTACTTTGGTTAAATTTTTTAATTGTTATGATAAATTTCATTTTTATGAAAAGGTAAATTTATTGCATTTTAATAAAAAATAGCCTTTTCAACTGATTTATTTATTTAGATAGGCATTCCATTTTATTGGTTTTAATGATTAATTTGATATTGTTTTTATCATTTAATATATTTAGGGTCATTAGAATCAATTTCACAGTGAAATTGAAAATAAAAACTATGTGAACATTTAAAAGTTGAACTTAAAAACCACCTTTTCTTATTACAACAATAAAAAGAAATCTTTTAATTTATTTCAAAAAATTATGTTAGTTTAATTTGAAAAAATGGATTCCATATTTGGATTAATAATGTCCATATTATTGAAATAGGTCTTTTTTTGGAAAGTTTAAATTGTAATAGTAGTAATTATTTTCATTTACCGGGGTTAAAGAGTAAATCAGATAAATAAGGGCAAAAAGATATTATAAAAATATAAATATACCCAAAAATTATCATAATCCTATTTTATTAGTTATTTCCGACCAATACAATACTTGGACTGAAATTGTTCCCTTTGGAAACCACTTGGATGTGATTATGACAATAATAACTAATAAGTTAAGGTAAATTCCAATGTGTTATAAACATGTTTCTTCTTAATATAACTATTTCAATAATGTGTAATATAAGTTATATAATAAACACTAAATATTAATTATATATCTAAAATTATTACCTAAATAATAGTAATTAATTTATTATTTTTTGGAAATAAATAATTAAATTTAATTGTGACATAATGATGATGCAATAATAGATTTATTAAAGGAATAATTATATAAATGGTACTAACAATATTAAATAAATATAACAATAAAAGTATGATGTTATTCATGAAATTTAGGGGTGAATATTATATTTTACGAGTCTATTCAATTTTTTCTCGATGTTATCACTTTTTAGGATTTCATTTAAATTCAATAAAAAGAATAGTGCTAAAATTACATAGTTTATATTATTTAAAAAAATAATAATTTTTTATATTATTTGAAAATCCTAAATTTTTTTAAAAATTACCAAGTGGCTATAAAAATGTCAAAATGTTCATATAGTTTCCAATTATGGGAAATTTACCCCATATAAGTAAAATTGATAGCCTCATAATATTTAAAATATTGTTACCAAAATTGAAATTTAAAGTGAATAATTAAGCTTAAATTGAAAAGATGAGATTAATAATTAAATAAATACATGTATAAAATTTATTTAATGAGTGGATTTAGAACTGTAATCATCCTAAATTTTGCATAACTCAATATGAATACATTTAGATTAGAAAATTAATTTATATTAATTTAATATTTTAAGTGTTTTAAAGGGTTCCCATCCCTTCTCCAATAAAAAGTTAGCCACTCTTATCTAATACTCACACTTATAAAACCATTTAGTTAATCCATGGCCTACCCAAAACCCTTCACAGAATCCCTCCCCATATTTTTTATGCCTTATTTTTTCCAAAAACCCTTCTTAGAGGTGTTAATGTTATCTTCAACAGTGATCAATCGAAGAAGTACTGACATCTTTTAAGGGTTTATATTTTATTTCTTCTTCCACATCATTTAATCCACCATTATCCATGGTGATATAATAACTCTAGTATCATAAATATAATGATATTTTATTATGTTAATATCATCACTGAAATCTATCTCAAAATATCATCAAATGGGGAATGTACATTTCGTTTGTGTGAATGGGAGGCTACCATCTAACAACCCAATATAGTGTATTTTCACTATCATTTATCATGACTCTTTATAATGATGGAATAATTGATTATTTATTATATTAATGACAAATTTATCATTTTATAACAAATATATGTATGTTATGTTCTTACCTTCCAAACACATAAAAAAATAATGTCGTTTGTGCATACGTGTAATATATCATCTCCACGATGTGATGTGAATGGTTTTTATTCACCACATCACATTTATGATATATATATATGTATATTTAATTACTATTATAATGTTAATTACGATGTCCCATACCTAGATTCCACATAATATGTGCCCCTAGCCAGGTTGGACACATGACCCCTCACATGTATCCCCTTAATCCATGGGCTGCCGACAATTAGTGGGGGTGTGAAGGTAAATTAGTGGTGAGACTATACCCCGTTGTAAGATTACACAAAAAATGGAACAAAAACATATGAACATAGAAACATAAACATGTAGGAAGATGAAATAATCAAAATAAGAATGAATAATATTACACAGGCCTCAAAGGCGGTGTCTGATACAGATATGCATGCTTTACATTCTGTTACAAAATGAAACAATATAAAGAGGTAGATATACTAATATATTAGTAAAAAAAGAAAAAAAGAAAAATGTTTATCATAAAATATCGAGCCTACACCCAATCCTCTTCTCCTAAGCTCTGTCTAAGAAAAATAGTCTATAACTAGAGGAGTTTTGTTTCCCCCTATCTGTACATGTTTGAAAATAGTGTTCATTGGTGACAATGGCGGTTAGAGTAGGGTGTGAGATGAATCTCATAAGTCCACCACCAATGGTGTCTACATGTAAGACGAGTGGCTCTCATATGTAAAAGTGTGCAACTAATAGTTGGAAAATAAAGCAATACTAAATAAACAATTTACATCTTTCTCAAGATCCCAAAGGTCACCTAGCAAGTCTACCTGCTTTAGATCAATGCTGGCATGTATAAATAAGTCACTAGGAAAATATATATTTATATATATTGGTTATCTTGGGGACAATGTAAGATTTTCTCTCATCTATACACACAAACACATATATATATACACCATATCTAGCATCAGGTATGAATGCATCCCACTAATCGATGATAAATATATGGGGTATAAATTCCTCATATCCATACATGATATTGTAATTGGGTAAGAAGGCCTCCCATCCATATAGAGGTTATAACCGGCATGGGTTAAGAATGCCTCCCGACCATATATACATATAGGTTAATAATGTAATGGGATAAACATGCCTACCAACCATATATATCAATAGTGGCATAGGGAATGGATGCTTCCCATATAAACTTTCAAATTTTATGTCACAAGAATAGAAATTTAATAATCATTAACAATATATAATGTAAGTCAACCCATCTTACTTTATTTCAAATTAAACAAAAAACCCAATTCTGAAATTCCCCAAGTAATAAAACAAGGCTAGGGAAATACATGCCATCCTTTAAGACCATTCTATTGATCCAAATCACATATAAGGTTTATAAAAAATCATTCTTTCAAACCTACAAAACCAATCATCCAATTTTCCCTACACGAAAAATCCATTTAAAGTCAATGTGTCAAGGTCCACACGTCAAAGTAAATTACTCACATACCCATTGGCCAATTCTTATCCAAACATGCATAAAACTCATTTAGGAACCCTTTTACACTCAAAATACACATGAGAAAATGGCCAATTCAATTAAATAACATGTTGGGGGCTAAAAACCATAATTAGACATTTTGGGAAATTAGCCTGAAATGGACATTTTTTGTGGAACACATTATTAATGTTCATTTAAAGTAGGGGTTATCTCTAAACTCCTAATCTAAAACCAATTCACTTATATCATGGATATAGGGTAATTTATACATGAAGGAATAAACACAATATTGGATCTCGACATAGGCCAAATTCACGACATGATGAAATAATTGCAAAATGGCCAAGAATCCAATGGAAATCATTGTGACCACCTAACATAGGGATGTAGATGGTGCCATTCTGAATATCAACCATTGATTCATAGTAGTTTGGAGTAGATATGAGTTTTACTCTAACACCCTAAAAATAGGGAAAATGATCATACATCTATGAATCATAACAGATGGCAATATTCAATAAAGAAAGAAAACTGTAAAGGGTTATCCTTACCTTAGCCTATTTGATGCTTATATTTTATAAATAATCAGTCATTGAATGGAGGAATATAGAGAGATCAAACGAGAACGGGGTTTGAGCTTCAAATGGGAGGAGTGAATGAGATCTGTCTGCATATGGGGGAGAAAAAAGATATTAGAACAAAAAATAATGGAGGGAGAAGTGGTAAATTTTCCTCAAAAATAGGATCACACAGTTTTGGTGCACAGTTAGTAAAATATTGTAAAAACCATGCACAATCCACTACATAATTGGGATTATAACATGATATCTATGCATGGTTTTATTAACCATGAATATACCATGAACATCCCTAGTATAGTAGTCACACAGTCATGTTCCTAGGCTGCACGGTTTTAAACAAACAATGCAACCTAGTCTGCTTTCCGCTTTTTGGAAATTTGGGCTATAGAAATGTCCCAGATGCTCCCGTAAACTCGTTATCTTGATGAGAAGAATTTCATAAGACCATTTAAGTCATCCAACAAGAAAAACTAACAATCCATAACATGGATAACTTGTAGGGTCGTTAGAACCTCCCCTTCTTATAGCTACCTGAACACATGTTTTCCTTCTGAGGGTAAAGAGGTACTGATAGTAAATATTTATGGCCACTATGATAATATATCAACATCTCACTCCTAGTTATCTTGCTATACAGGTCCATCCTTCCATATAACCCATACAGTAGTAACCGACCTACCACGTAGATTTTTTACACTCTAATCAATAATACAGAATAGATACTACTGGAAGGAATCATACATATCCATCTCAACCTCATCAGGATGGAAAATGTAAGATGGGCCTTGAAAATATCACCAAAGTTGCGATATATGAAAGACATCATGAATAGACTGGTATCTCTGAGGAATTACCAACTGATAAGCGAGTGCTCTGATCCTCTTTATATCCTTTAAGGGATCAAAAAATCTTAGGGATAACATACCATGATTTTTTTACATGTTTTTTCCCTAACTCAGGAGAGACATTCAAAAAAACAATGCCCCAATCCTCGAACTCATGAGTCCATAAATATATATTGGCATCTGAATATTTTCAATATTTATCTATTAACATGTGATTCCCGAGCAACTGGACCTTCTCTGTAGTATCCTTCATCTGATGAGGCCCAAGCACTACTACTTCCCTTACCTCCATCCAACATTGAGATGAGTGATAAGACCAAACCAAAAAGTTTTAATAGGAATCCATCACGATGGTATCCTAAATGATGTTGTTATAAGATAACTCAACAAAATGAATGTGTTTCTCATAGGAACACCAAAAATCAAAAACACACACACAGAGCATATCCTACCGCACCTGAATTGTATGCTCCGTTTTTTCATCAGTCTAAGGGTGATAGGTCATGATAAATAGTACCATTATAGCCAAGGAATTCTATAAACACACCCAAAACTGTGATTTGAATGAGAATATCTATAGGAAAAATAATAATGAGGTACCCAAAGAAGATATAGTACCACCATGACATATAGTTTTCCCAACACTTATATGGGAAAGGTCTATCACTTGGGTAATAATTGTCCAACCTTCGGTATATGTTCGACACAAACATAGAATACATTGTTTCTATAAGGGGATTTGGGTAGACCGATCACGATGTCCAATGAAACATAGTACCATTTCCACATAGGAATGGACAACAACTTACTGATTTTATAACTTCACCAACTAACTGGTGGAACATTGAGTGATGATTTTTACAATCTCACACTTCATAATGGGATTCCAATATTGTCATCGTAGATCTCAATACGTTTTGGTGACACTGGGCTAAACATCCCATGTTGAGGCATGTAAATATCTCAAAATGTTTTCACTGATTACTCATGGGATACATATACACTAACGGAACAGAAGAGAATCATCCCCCTCAGCTGCCCAAATAGAATATTTATCATCATCTGAAACACATTCCCATAAGACAAAGACTTTTAGATAAGATAGTTTTCTCAACCTAACTTTTTTCCGAAGAGTAGATGTCCCCGCTAAGGATGATAGAATAGTCTAACCCTAGTACTCATGATCCTCGATGTGCAACCTTGTGAATAAGTACATAAGCATCCTTTCATCACTACACTCCTACACTACCTATGTTTGAGACTTTCATCTTATAGAATTAGCTACTTAATTCCCTTTACCTAGTGTTTATGAATGTTTAAAATCAAATGATTGTAGGTACTCAACTCACCTAAGCAACTTGAGATTCAAATCCCACTAACTGCTGATTAATTTGTGGCATTTGTGGTATGTTATAAAAAGAAATTATCTCCCAATTAATAGTATCTCAAACACCATAAGGCATAAACAAATGAAGTGAGATTGAGGTAGTTTGTTGGGTAATTATTCTCCTGAGACCTCAATGGAAAAGAACTATATGCAATGACTTTCTCATACTGCATCAGAATAGCTCCATGCCTAGTATATAATGGGTGATAATGGACTGTAAATTCCCTACCAGGATCTAGGAGAATTAGTATCAGTGCTGAAGTTTGTTTTCCCTACAACTCCTAAAAGGAATATTAATAATCATCTGAATAATAAAATTTCATACCCTTCATTGTCTACGACATAAGTGGTGGTAAATTTTTTGAGAAATCCAAAATAAAGCATCTGTATTATCCAAAAATCCGCAACAAACTCATAATATCAATGACGTTATGTGGATGATCATAAAAAATGACAACCCTCACATTATCTAGGTCAACTGAAACTCTTGACTCTAAGATGATATAAACCAGGAAGTGAATTGTTTTGTCTAGAAGTGGTATTTACTGAGGTTAAAATAGATTTTATGCTCTTAGTGTATTTAGCATGATCTCAATAATTGTTTCTTGGTCATTTCTAGAGAAACAATTAATAAATATATCTTTAATGAAGAAAACCACAAAAATTCCAAATATGAGTGGAAACCCCAATTCCAAAGATCCATGAATATAGTAGGTGCCTTCGTGAGTCCAAATGGAAAAACTAGGAACACGTAAAGAACATACCGACTCCCAAAAGTTGGGTGAGGTATTTTTTAAGTCTTGACACGAACCTGATGATATCCTAGACAAAGATCTATATTTTAGAACACCTTCTCTCCTCTAATTTTATCAAAGAGGTCATCTATTCTAGGAAAAGGATATTGATTCTTAACATTTGGATTATTTAACCGACAGTAATCCACACAGATCCAAAGAGTACCATCCGTGTTTTTTCATAGAGGATAGTTGAAAATTAGGGAGAGTGGTTGGGGAATATAAAACATTTCAACTACAGATCCTCTAACTAGTTCTTGAAATCCATAATCCCATTAGGTGAAATACTATATAGTGGAATGGTCATAGTTGTTATTCCTAGCAGAAAATCAATAGTAAAATGTACCTCTCGCATCAGTGGTAGACTAGAGAAGTCTTTAGAAAAAAAATCTCTGAAAAACCCCACTAAATGAGGGAAAGAAACAGGTTTAAACCCCTAGTCATAAAGTAAATTTAAGAAACATGATCTGTAACACTAGAGAACCCATCATCTTGGGTCCTGCTCATGTCACACCAACATCTCATTCACCATTCTTCATATACGTAACAACCATTGGTGACATAAATAAAACCTTCCAATAATATTTGTCCTTATTGGATATGTATGGAACTAACCGACCCATCCATAATATTAAATCAAATCTATCATGTAGAGAATGTACATGTTCCCTGAAAATACATATCCACCTATCTCAAAGGGGAAATTATGACAGTGGAGAATTCCATTTGAACGAATACCTAAGGGTGTATCTAGTGTTATAACACCATGAATGTACTCAAAATTAAGGCCCAAAATCCTAGTGATTTCCATAGATATGAATGAGTGAGACAAGAATGTATCAAATAAATAGGATACTAATGTGAATGATACTAATGTAGTACCCCGTACATTAGATGGTTCGGTGATATGCTCTTACAGTGTTAGTTGGACTACATATAACTTTCCTATACAGCAGCCCCAAGTCACTACATGACTACCCTAAGCAGGACTCCTCTTCTAGCACAAGAAACATAACCATGGATTCCTCTTTCTCAACCACCACCACATCCTGATCTGTCGATGGAATTATAGCTTCATGTTTGTCTTGATCATACCAACACCACTCCTGACCAAGGATTAGGTGCAGATCCCTTATCACTAGGCACTGGATGGATCATTTTGCAGAAATAGTGGAGATGTCCCATCGTGCTATAGCATCTGTAATCCGTTGGATTTCATGTACATTTTCTCTTCAAATTCCCTAGTTATCTGCACTGGTGATAGATTGGAGAACCACTAGTGAATGGAGCCTGACCACTAAAACTCCCATGAGACACATTGAAACGTTGCATTTAAACATAGTAATATCCTCTGGATGTCTTAGGTTACGAACCACCCAATCTTTCACACATAGAATCTCTTAGATTCTGATTTCTAAAATAGATGCCTTTGTGAAAAAGATTTACTTGTGACCAGATAGTGGAACACAGCCGATCGTCAAATCACCTAGCAGCCATCATCCAATCCATAGCTAAAGATGGAGAGAAAATATATAGCTCAGAAAAACAAGATGAGTAATCCATTACTTTCATAGTCCCCTTCTTCATATTTCTAAACTCCCTATCTCAATTAGTCCTCAGATCCTTGGGAACAAAATATTAATAGAGAATAATATGGAAGTCAATCCCAACCATCTTTCTATGTTCTCTTGCCTAGGTGATGACATCCCACCACCCCTTGGCCACGTCGCATTGCATTTAAGAAACTAGTTTGACCCTTATTTATAGAGCTGACTTTAGGTTATTAAATATAGAAATGGTCTCTTTGATCCATAAGTCCACAGCGAGTGGTCCACCATCCCTAGAGAACATTGGATAATGTTATTGCTAAAACAACAATTCAACTATAGCTTTCTTGGGGCAATGTCAAACTCTTCCTTGAATTTTCTACATCATATACAAGAAATCCTCTAAAAATTGGGCATCAGTTCCCAACTCATGTATCGGAGGAGGATCTATAGGTGGATCGATTGGATGAACAATTAGTAGCTCTAGGCCCACCACTTCAAGGAAATGATCATTTCTACCCTGGGGAAGTGTTGTTTGTTGAGGTTATGGAGGCACACTGATAAAATTCAAAATAGATGTCTCAAAAAGGATTTAATCATTTTCGGGGATGGCATTCTGGAAAATAAGATAGGTACTACAACCATCAAATTTTAACGAACAAACCTCTCTACCTACTTCAAAATCCAGGACAAGATGTTAGAACATACCATAACATTCCATATGAACAAATAAACACCCTCTACCCACTACTATGGTCAGTTTTGGGTCAAATTTATATGTCAAGCATATTCAAAAGGCAGTTCTCCAATTATAAGTCATTTCATCCAAATGAATCCAATGATATGTCATTTTCCATCCTATAAGGGGCCATACACCTGATGAGTAAAAATATGGCACTCACATGGATGTTATTTTCAATTTGGTTGTGCTTATCTAGTGAACATATCATTCCTCAAATGGTTGAGAAAACTAGAATTCCATTATCCAATCTATAAGGCCCATACCACATATGAATCAATGAGTGGAACCCACTCAAATCACACCATTGAAATAATCTAATCTTCTGAAAATGTGTCAACACAATTTTATTTATGTAACAAGGCACAAAAACATGCAGAAATAAATTATTTCTGAAAATTTAAATTTCACGTTGAAAAATGAATGTCCTATTAATATTACGTCTATCGTGCTGCATGTTCTAGCTTGAAACCTCATTTCATCATGTTGTGAATTGAAATCTAAATTCTAATATCATCAATATCAATGAAATCACAAAAAATGTAATGAAACCTACAGGTAAATGGTTTCTATAATATTAGGAGAATCAATAACATCAATAATTTAAGCAACATGGTTTTTACCCCATATATGGGTTCGTGATGGCCAAGCATAGATTATTACTAAGTCCAAAGAATATCCAACATACATTTGACTGCTGCAAAATACTATTGAAATAAAGGAATAGTTTGATTCTAGTTAGTGACATCCTGGACCAATCTCCCATGTAACATATTCCCTCAGCCCGGTTGTCCACACGACCCTTGGCACATCTCCCCTTAAGCCAGGTGATGTCGACTAGCAGTAGGGGAGTGGAGGTAAATCAGTGGGGAGACTATACCCCCATTTCAAAGCACATATCAAATGTAAAAACAACATACAATAGAGGAAACATAAACATGTGGTAAGATTAAGTAAACTATTGAAGACTGGATGATATAACGCATGTCTCATAGGTAGTTCTGGGTATATATATATATACATGCATGACATGCCAGTACCAAAATGGTAATAGAAAAAAATAATAAGGAATAATAATATATATGTACAATATAGAAACAATTACAAAAGCTACCCCATAACATCTCAAGCCTATGCCCGATCCTCTACTCCTAACAACCATCAAAGAAAAAGAGTCAACAACAAGATGAGTTGTTTTCCACTATCCATACCTATAGGAAAACAGTCTTCTCAGGTTCCATTGGTGTCCCGAGTAGGATGTGTGACGAATCTCAGTAGGAAACCACCAATTGATTCTACATGTAATTTTAGTGGCACTCATATGTAAAAAGAGTGAATAAAGTAGTAGGAATGTAAAGCAATAATAAATAAACAATTTACCTCCCACTCAAGATCCGAACAGACACCTCACAGGTCTAAATTCATCAGATTAATGTTGTCATGACTGAATAAGTCCCTAGAAATATAAATATGTATAGGATATCACTAGTATGAGAATAGAATTCATGTCTTCCACTCACTCACACACACACACACAGATATATATATCACAGATAGTGTGTAGTATAAATTCCTCCCTCCCATAGAAGATACTCAAATGGGGTTAAAATGACTCATATGCATACATGATATAGGAAATGTTGTTAGAATGCCTCTTATCCATACAGAGATTATAACCCATAATGGGTAAGAATTCCTCCCACCCATATATACATATTGGTTGACCATGGCGTGGGATAAACCTGCTTCCCATCAATAAATTTAATATGTCGAATGGGGTATGGATGCCTCCCATCGACACACTCACATTATAAGTCACTGGAATAGCAATGTCATAAACCTTCACATTGTATAGTGTAATTCAAACCATCTTACATCATTTCATATTAAACAAGAAATCCAATTATCCAATGACCAGAGTAATAAAATAAAGAATGGGAATGAAATGACATCCCTTTAGAACATTCTATTGAGGAAAATCACATATAAAGTTTTGGACAACGAAACCTATCCACCCTTCAATGCTAGATTTCGAATTTTCTTAACATAAAAAATCTGTTTTAAGTCAATGTGTCAAGGTCGAAACATAAATGTCATATAATCACATACCCATTTGGCCAATTTTTATCTAAATGGGCCTAAGAACTATTGAGAAACCCTTTTACACTCCAGATACCAATGGGACAATGGAAAATTAAATTAAAAACCAATCTCTGAGCTAACAACCACAATTACTCATTTTGGGAAATTGGCCTAAAATGGGAAATTTGGGTGGCACACCCCTTGGTTGTCCATACAAAGAATGTGTGATCTCTGAACCCCTAATACAAAATTAATTAACATATATAAAGGATCTATGGTTATTAAAACATAAGGGAATCAATATATATATTTGAGACTAACAAAGGATTTCTCACAAGACAATGGAATAAATATGAAATATCCAAAACTGAAATTGAAAATGTTGTGACCACCTACCTTAGGTACATAGAGAAAGCCTCACTAGATACCAAACTCATATTTAGTGTAGGCTAGATAGAATCAGATTTTTAGTAAAATTCCCTAAAAAAGGAAGAATGGGCATGCATTTAAATATTGTAATAGATGACATGATTTTCTAAAGAAAAGGGAGTACATAGGGCTAGCCTTACCATAGAAAATCTGATTCTTCTGTCAGATCAAGCATCAGTTGTTAGATAAAGGATAAGTAAGAGATCCAATGAGAATGTATTTGGATGTTCATATGGAAATAGATATGTGGTTTCCATTTTCATAAAGGAGGAGTATATCAAAATTATAACATAAAAGGTTGGAGGGTAAAATGGAATTTTTTTCCTCAAAATAGGCTTGCACAGTTTTGAGAATAGTTACTAAAACCATGTGCATACCATGCATACTCCACCACCTTACTGGCTATATTACATTTTATTTACACATGATTTTAATAACCATGCGTATTCCATGCATATCCCTACTATAGAAGTCACGTGGCCATTTTCCTTAGTCACATGGTTTCAGAAAAACCGTGTGGTCTAGTCTAGTTTCATTTTTTTAGAGCTCTAGGCTCTGGAAGATTCATGGATGCTCTAGTGACCTCCTTTTCTGGAAGAGTAGACATCATTAAGACCAATTATGTTATCAAAAAATAAAAACTAATGATCCATACCATGGATAAAGTGTCACATTGATACATTAATAATATGATGATCATCCTGGAAAGATAAAATAAAAATTACCTTATTTCTATAATGATCAATGAAAAATGAAATATCTTTCTTATGAGTACGTACAAACTATGATATCAATGAAAATTATGTTGTTCATTTTTCGTACCATAAATAAATGGTTTGATT
Source organism: Viscum album (assembly GCA_963277665.1). Taxonomy (NCBI): domain Eukaryota; kingdom Viridiplantae; phylum Streptophyta; class Magnoliopsida; order Santalales; family Viscaceae; genus Viscum; species Viscum album. The sequence continues at coordinate 1,677,443,158 of OY728160.1, forward strand.
TTACAGTATAATTTATGTATAAAATTAATTATTATGTCAAGAATATTATTCTGTAGATTAAGGACTAATGACCACTTAGACTATTGACATCACACCATGTTCATTTTAGACTCATATACCATTTATCAACTAAACGTCAGATATGAAATTAAATAATTATGAAATTTGTATAATATGATAATATGTTAGGTAAAATTTATAATAAACATGAAATACTTTCTCATGAAATTATGAATTAAGATATTTTTATTATTCAAGAATATAAAAATTGTACATGATGAGTCATACTAAAGGTAAGGGATTTTTTCTCAGTCTCCATTAATTGAATTAGTTCTTCATAATACACATATTTATTCTAACATATGGTTTATAATCAAATCCATTTACTTTTATCTAAATAAAATTTATTGAAAGGGAATCTTTCTATACAAATTATTTTACGTTGAATACAAAATGTCAAAAGGAATTATTTTTTAACATATGAAGTGACAAATACTTATCCATTTATGTAACCATTATTTGATATTTGGATTCACGTATAATAATTAATAATTTTTAAAGGCAAAATAAATCCTTTATTAACTTTTTGGGTGTCTCGATATTGAATTTTTTTTTGAAATGAGATTGACTATTTCAATATCTTTGAATGATTTATTATGATTGTAAATGAAATTTTATGAGTGAAATGATGATAATTCCAATCATTTATGAGTTATGACTATATAATGGTACTTGGACATTTGATGGGTGGTTATGTGAGAAACCAATGATGGGTGGTTACGTTTTGACCGAAGATAGGTGGTTTCATGATAAACCATGGATGAGTGGTTGTGTTATAACCACCAATGAAATGGGTATTGAAGTCAACCATCTGGATATTACATTTCTAAGAGTGATATGCATGGAAGTCAATTTTTTGGTTATTTCATATAAGTATGATTATCATTAAAGTTACATTTATATGATATTTTTCATTTTTATGAGTTTTCTGGTTATATTTTAATTATAAAAGTGTAAGAAATGATCTTATATTAGGTGAAGTGTATTTATTACTTTATAAAAAAGAAAAGTATTACTTTATGATAATGTATTCATAATTTATATGTCTCCTCTAGGCTAATATTTTTCCTTATTTATATAAACCTTACTGATCATTTTATTGCCATACAATGTTCAAAATTGTTTTTTTATAGGATTTTGAAGGATAATAGAATCAAGGACATTATCAAGGAAAATTTATGATATCTGAACATGAAATGAAACCATATTTTGTTTTAAAAGATTTTGTTTTCTGAAAAAATGGACATTGATTAAAAGTGTTCACATTGCAATATTTATGTTGTTATGTATAAGTTATGCAATGATATTGTACAACTATAAACAAGAAAAGATCATCAATGTGAATTATTTATTTTTACTCAATATTATGTAATGTTTATGGTTGGTGCCTTATGGTTGCTATGAAGGGTTGGTTTAGAGAAATTTATGATTGAGAATATTTGTAATTGAAAATACCTAAATTATTTTTAGTTTATGGTTAGCATTAGATGTTTAGTATGGTGCTTCATCTAAGATATGTCTATTTTAAATTTTTTTCCATACTGGAAAAGGGTGGCTATGCTGGGTTGAAATATAGAGGAAAAAACATATGAATCAGTATCCTGAGTTGGTCAGATTAGAACTGAATAGTTTGTTACTGTGATGGATCAGTTGACCATCCATGAGATCAACCTGATCAACTGTAGAAAATATGTCTGTACTGGAGCATTTCATGGGGAAATGTCCCCCATCATTCAAGGGATAATCTGACCCAGTGCAATATGTAGGGTGGATTAATGTGCTAGAAATGATTTTTGATGTGATATAATGTCTATAAAATCATAATTTCAGTGTTACTATTTATCATTTTGTATGTGAAGCTAATAAGTGGTGGGAAATAGTGAAAAATATGAGAGAAAGTAAAGAGATTGATAATATAGAATGTGATGTATATAATAATATATTAAATAAGAAATATTTTCCTAAGGCTTCTCAATATATGATGGAAATTTAATTTATAGAATTGAGATAAAAGGAAGAATATTTAGTTGCTATATATGAAGAAAATTTAATCCTTTTTTCGGGGTATATCATAAATTTTATCTAGAATACTAATAGTAAGATAAATATGTTTTTCTCAAATTTTAAGCCTAAATATCAAATAATTTTTTTTCATGAGTAAAAAAGATATGATATAATTTTTCTATGTGCTGAGAAGGTAGAAATGTAGTTTTTCTTTATAAACATGTTTTTGTTATGATTAAGAAAAATAAGTGATTCAGTTGGTAAGAAAACTAAATGTCCATCTTATGAAAAGTCTGGTAAAAATAATCCTTGAGAATGTATATCAATGTTTAGGAAGTGATTATGATGCGGTAAGAATATTCATATTATTGGTGACAACAATGAAAATGTCCATGAATGTAATGAAAATCTAGTGGTAAGATGTTTTAGATTCAATGTGTTATGACATTATGCCATCATTTTTCCAAATTTCATTCCCATAGTGGAAACCAGCATGATAAAAAGATCAAGGGAATGAAAAATAATTTACTACTACAACAATTGAGTTTGGTCCATCAAATCAAGTGATGACTGGTATTTTACGTGTTTTTCAAAATATAACAATATTTTTTTTGACTTGGATGTTCACATTCATTCATTTCTGAGAGCATTTCATGTAAATTTGAAATATCACCTCATGTATGTTTTATAGAAATTTTGATAAAAACTCTAGGAGGAATTATTAAATAAACCAAGATTTATATGAAATATTTCTATTATAACTAGTGGGATGGTCATTCTTACAAATCATGTTGAACATCCCATAGTGAAATTTGGTACCATTTTGAGGATGGATTAGATTTTAGTTTATCTTGGTAAAATATATTGAAAACATAATAACATTTTGTTCATAGATTTAATACCTTTGATAAAATACCATGAATATGATAGATTGATTAATGATTTTTGTAAATGGTATCTAATTTATAATGTTGATAAGAATGAAATAGTTTTTATTTGTGACTATCCAATAGATAATAAATTCAAATAATTTTTTCTTGAAAAATTAATTATTGTTGTTCAAAATCATTAGGTTGAATTTAATATTGATTTAGTTCATGATGATAACCCTATTTCTAAAACCCATTATTGAAAGGATCAATTATAATTGGTGGAATTAAAATAATAATTTCAAGAATTTGTTGATAATGTTTTTATTCCACCTATCACTTCACCATGGGGTGTTCTTATATTATTTTGAAAAAGATAGATGGAATTTTGAGACTATGTATTGATTATTGAGCCTTGAATAACATAACTATTATGAAAAAATATCATTTGTCTCATATAGTGGAATTTTTTTATCATCTCTAGAGTGATCTAAATATTTCAATGATTGATTATAGGTTCTGGTACCATCAGCTGATGGTGAAATAGGATAACATTCCAAAGACATCACTCTAAATGAGATATGGGAAATACGATTTCATATTTATTAACTTTTGGTTATGTAATTCAAATTTTGTATTTATAAATCTCATTAATTTTTTATTTCATCAGGTTTTGGATCAATTTGTTGTTGTGTTTGTAGGTGATTTTTTTGGTATAATCAAAAACTTGGAAAGAACTTAAATGTTAATTAAGGGTTTCTATGAAAACCATAAAAGAAAAAAAACCATATGGGAAATAAATTAATGATGAATTATATTAGCAACCAATTTTATTACATGTTCATATTGTATCTAAATATGGACAAATTTTAAATCATTCTAAAACAAAATTTGATTAAGAGTGATCTAGGCCTACTAATATCACAGATATTCGTATTTTTATTTTATTAGTTAGTTACTATCAAAGGATTGTTGAATAATTTCTTGGATATAAAGACCCCTAACTAATTTATCATTTAAGGGAGTAATGTTAATTTATATAAAAGAATGTGATGATTGTTTTTAAGAACTAAAAATGATTATAGGTGCAAGCTCATGTTTTGGTCCCACCATATATGAATAGAGAACATTTTTTCCAATGTGACTTTTCATTGAAAGTACATGGTTGTGTATTAATACAAAATTATTAGATAATTTATTATGATTTATATCAATTGAAACCTCATGAGTTATATTACCCAACACATGATTTGGAATTCATTATTTTTGTGTTTGAATAAAAAACATGGAGGCATCGTTTGTTTAACATAATCTGTGACGTATATTATGATCACAAAAGTTTGAAGTATGTATTCAATTTGTATTATTGAGGATGAGACAAGGGGATATGGATGAAATTAATCAAGGATTCTAAATGCATGATTCTATACCATCCATGAAAATAAAACAAGGTGTTTGATTCTTTGAGTAGGAAATTTAATGGTTATTTAACCATGTTACATTTGGAACATAACAATTTTATTAGTGATTTGATGAACTCCAGCATGCATGTTTTTTATCCAAGAATTTCTCTGTTTTTTATTTTTAGTGAAATTTTCACTATTTACTGAAATAAGAAAGTAAATAATAAAGATAGTGAAATGTATAAAAATATGGAACTATATCAGAAGGTTAAGTGTCCAAAATTTTTCATTGGTAAAGATTATTTATTAATAATTGGTAAGAGGTTATGTATGAATAATGATTCATAGTTGAAGAAATTTTTGTTATGTGAAGCTAATAGTTTTCTATTCTGATTTCATCCTACTAGAACTATGATGTACAAAGTCATTCAAGAGTATTTCTGGTGGGATGGAATGAAATGAGATATTGGTGAAATTTCTAGGAAGTGTTTGAATTATAAATTGGATAAAGTATAGAAGTTTTTGCCTAAATGGATGGTTCATCCTTTTCCAATTTTAGATTAGAATTGGGATAAATATATCCATGGATTTTAATTTGGGATTACCATAGACCTCTCGAGGTAACAATAAAATCAGGGTTTTTATTTATCAATTGTCTAAATCTTCTCAATTTGTTCCTATTCGAGATACACTAACTCTAGATTAACTTTATAGGTTGCATCTTAAAGAGAAATTCAGGTTACATGGAGTTCTATTCTTCATTGTATTAGATCATGATCCCATTTTTACATATAACTTTTTTAATGGCACCCAAAATTTTTTGGGTAATAATTTAATTTCAAGTACAGATTTTCATCATCGATCATAGGGAATGACAGAACTAAAAACTCAAATGTTGGGGGTTATTCTAGGTGCATGTTCAATAGATTAATAGGGAAGTTGGTGAGAACACCATTATTTGTTTGATTTTTCATTAAATAATAATTTATTTACAATATGATAATGGAACCATTTGAGGCATTATAAGGAAAGTAGTGTTGAATTCTATCTTTGTGGGATGAATTTTGTAAAAGGAAGTTGATGTGACAAGGATTGGTATAAGAGTTAGAATAAAAATCTTAGACGATTCAGAAGAATATGAACACATCTTATAGAAGTAATCAAAGTTATATTTATAACATAATGAAGGATATTTCTTTTGAGGAAGGAGATCATGTCTTTCTCAATGTTTCACCATGGAAAATTGGGGTGCACTTTGGTAAAAAAGGGAAGTTGAGAATGAGGTTCATTGGACACTATGAAATCCATGAAAAAGATGGATTAATGGCATAATGAGTGGATTTTCATCTATTTTTATCCCATTAAAACAATTTTTTTCATGTTTCAATGTTAAGAATATATATTCTAGATATCTATCATATTTTCTGTCTAGAACTAGTTCATTTGGAAGAGAATCTTTCATAAAATTGACAACCTGTCTAGATTATTCACTATAGATAGGATGTGTTTTGGAATAAGGTTTTTTTAGGTTAATGTTTTTTGAAAAACTATATGGTTGAGGAGGAATCATGGGTATCTAAAAATTCTATGTTGTAAAAATACACCCACTTATTTGAAAAGTGAATAAAAAGATGAGCACATAATTTATAAAAAGGGGAAGGATGGAACATCCAAGGTAATTATAGAATAATGAATTTTCATAAATATTAATATATTTGAATAATGTAATAATTTTAAATTAAAGGGGGTTGTATTTCTGATAGTGTACCTGAAACACAACTATGGGTTTCTCTGAAATCTTATTTTGCACATAACATTGATATATACCAAAAAATAACAAATTTTTAATATTATTATTTTCAAGGGTAGTTATTTCCAGGATATTATATTGTTAGGAATATTAATAATTAGCTATATTATGTTTACACATGTTTATTAATTTTTTTTATTTCGTATAATAAATTTTAGAGGCTTAACATGAGAAGAAATCCAATTTTAAGCATAAAATACTCTAATATTTTTAAAATGTAGTTTTACCACCTTTTAAGGGAGATCCGATTTTAAATATAGTTTTCTTAGTTTTATATAGTATATTACACAAAAAATTATTCTTATTTATAAGAAATACATCAAAATTAACTTAGGTTGAATTTCGGTATTTTCAGATCGATTTTATTTTTATGAATAGTGAATTTTTCTACATGTTAATTCAAATATGTGTTTTTGTCTAATTTATTAATATCATTATGTCATCCTTTATTTGTTTATAAAGTGTGATTGGATAAATTTTAAATCATTTAATACAATTTTGGTCATTGGAATCAATTTCATTATGAAATTGAATATAAAAACTATTTGATGTTTCTAATGTTTTACATAAAAAAAATTATTTTATTACTCCACCAATGGGATTGATTTTGTAATTGATTTCTGCCAATTATATGTTTTGAATCTTATAAAATTTATTTTTTATTTTGAATCATAATTCAAATATTATTTAAATATGTTCCTTTTATTTTTGGACATTATGAATAGTAGATTTAGTAATTTTTATTATTTACCACGGTCAAAGGGTAAATATGGAAAATAAGGGTAAAAATAATATTCTAATAATATTAAACTAATATAACACTTCTAATAATATTTTCAAATGAGTTATGATTGAAAAATAAAATACTTGGGAGGAAATTGTGGCCTTTGGAAGCCACTTGGTCATGATTATGACATTAATTACTTATAATTTAACATAAAGGAAAATGTTTTATCAACATGTACCTTCTTAGTAAGACTATTTTAAAATGTTGTTATATAAGTTATATATTCAAATATATATTGTAATTCTAAAACTAAAATATTTAAATAATTCAGGGTAATTAATTTATAATTTTTTTTCGAAATTAGTAATTAAATGTAATTATTACATTAAAACGATGAAATAATAGATTTATTGATGGAAAATTCAAATAAATGATCCTAATAATATTAAAATAATTAAAAATTTAAAAATTTGAAGCAATCAATGAAATTTATAGGTTACTATGACATTTTATGAGTATATAAAATTATTTTTTATATATTTTCTTTTTTGTTTTGAGTTTATTGAAATTCAATAAAATGAATATTATCAAATTGACATAATTGATATTTTATGAACAATTATAATTTATTAAATTTTTAAAAAACCCAAAAAATATTTAAAAATTATGAAGTGCCTATAATATGGTCTATATGTTCATATAGTGTCCAATTATGGAAAATTTATCCCATATAAGTAAAACTTATAGCCACATTATATTTAAAATATTATTACCACAAATAAAATTAAAAGAAAATAATTAATCGTAAACTAAAAAGATAAGGTATAAAATAAATTCAATACATTTATAAAATTTATTTTATGAGAGTATTTATAGTTATCATCTTCCTATATTATACTTAACTCAATTTAGAGTCAACTTGATTAAAATATTTATTTATATTAATTTAATATTTTATGATTTTCCAAGGGTGCCCCTCCCCTCTCCTCTCCTATAAAAAGGTACTCACTATTCTCTAATAAAAATACTTCTAAAACATTTTTTGTCGATCATTACATACCCAAATCTCTCTTTAAAATACCTTTACACATTCTTGAGGCATTATTTTAGGTAAAACATCCTTTTAGAGCTGTTAATGTGTTCTTTAATGGTGATCAACCAATGAAGATGTATTGTTTTTATGTGTTTCTATTTTATTTGTTCATCCACTTCCTTTAAAACTACTTTAGTCTAGTTGAAATAATAAATATAGTATCCAAAATGTAATGAGATGTTATTATGTTAATATCATCACGTAAATCTATCTCCAATTTCTTCATATGGGAAATGAACATTTCGTTTGTCAGTATGGAGGACTACCGCCTCACGAACTGATATAGTTCATTTTTCATTATCATCTATCAATGAAGATTATAATTATGGAGTAAATTTATTTATATGATATTCATGAAATATATATCATTTTAGAATAATAATATTTCAATTATTTTCTTACCTTCCACGCACAAAAAAATAATAACATCGTTTTTGAATATGTGTGAATTATCAACTCCACGAAGCTATGGGAATCATTTTTTCCACATCACTTATTTGATATATATAAGTATATTTAAATAATTATACTGATGATAATAATATTTTAATTATTTTATAACGATAAATAATAATTATCTTATTTCTATAATGATAAAAAAAAGTTACACATTACTCATGTGTACGTACAACCTACCATCTACATGAATAGAACATTGATCATTTTTAATACAATAAATATATGATTTTATTTAACAGTATATTTGATGAATAAGTGTAATTATTATATCATTAATATTATTCTATATATGTTGGAGTTATTACCACAAGGGCTATTTACCTCCTACAAAGATCATTTTCTACTCAAGTACAGATTATCGACAAAATTCTTGATATGAACATGAATAATTAAGCAATTGATATAACATGTTCATAAGGGATATAAAATGAATAATAAACAGGAAAATTTTCCCGAGCAATTAGAAACTAATCTATATATGTTATTCAGGAATATAATGATTGTATGTGACAAGTCAGCTCATGGTAAGGGATTTCGTCTCAATTTCCTTTCATTGAGGAATTTCTTGATAATACACATTTTTTTTAATTTTATAAGGTATAAAATCAACATGACTGACATTTAACTCATTAAATGGTATTCAAAAGTAATTTTTTGTATGAATCATTTTAGTTTCTTTACATAATGGAAAAAGTAATGTTTTTAACGTTTGTGGAGAAAATGAATTCTCTGTCAACATAACCATTATTTCATATTTGTCTACCTCAATAAGCCATATTGTTTTAAAAATGAAAAGAAATACAATATTATCATTTTTTGTTTTTGTATTTAAAATTTTTTGAATGTTAATTTACTATTTCAATATCACGGAATGATTTTTTCTGATTCCAAATGACATTTTATGAAAGAAGTGTTGATAATTGCAATCTTTTATGAGTTACGATTGTATAATGGTACTTGGAAATTTGAAGGCTCATTACATGATCAACCAATTATGGGTGGTTATATGATAAACTGAAGACAAGTGGTTCCCTAAAAACTGATGGAGTGTGGTTACATTATAAACACTAATGAAATTGTTATAGAAGTCCCCCCTATGGTGTTTCAATTTGTAAAAGTGATATGCATGGAAATCAACCATATGTTTATTCTATTATAGTATGATTATGTATGAAGTTACATTTATATGATATATGATCCTTATATGATTTTTTTGTAATATTTTTATTACTAAAATTGTTATAAATGATCATATATTTAGTGAATAGTATTTAATACTTAATAAAGGTGGAATGTATTACTTATTGTTAAAGTATACATGGTTTATATGTTTTCTCAAGGATAACTATTTTCTATATTTGTGTTTCCCTTACTAAAAATTTTATGCTCATCACACGTTTTGAAATTTATTTCACATGATTTCAAAGGAAACTAGAGTCAAGGATGGGATCAAGAGAAATTTATGATGTTTAATCTTGAAATGAAACCATGTGTTTTTATTGTTTTTGTTTTATGAAGAAATTGATAGTGGGTAGAAATGTCTACTTTGTAATATTTAATTTGTTATTTATGAGTTATGTGTGGATTCTCTAGTGATATAAACCAGAAAATACCCTCAATGTGAATTATTGATTTAACTATAGATAATGTAATGTTTAATCTTCTGGATTTATACAGGATTTCATCAAAAGATTGTGAAGAATGAGGATATACCCAAGACGACATTCTGTATAGGGTATGGACACAAGAAATATATAGTGACACATGTTGTTCTTTTTAATTCCCATGCTATGTTCATGGATTTGTGGAATATAGTCTTTAGAGATAACGATGTTGGGTTTGTGGTAGTCATTATAGATGATAATATTATCTATTAAATTGGAAAGGTATAAAATTAAGATGACTTGATAATTGTACTAAAGATTTGTAACACCCCGAGCTTCCACGATAGGCTTTTTTTTCAATAATGCAATAGCTTGCATTGTACGCAAGTTCGAGTTCTAACACACCGCAACTAATCAAAGTAGCTGTTATAAATAGTAATACCCACTTTTTAAAATTATGGAAATCTTATATTTCAATATGGACTTCATTTTTGTTTTCGTAATATCAAAATTATCCTAAGTTGATTTTTTTTTGTAATTTTCTGAGAACATCCATTTTTTTATGAATAGTGAAAAATACTTAAAACAACTTTTTTGATCAAAATAATTTATAGTGATAAATTATACTATTGAATGGTTTTAAAGTATAATTAGAAAATATTTTTACCATTTTATCCAATGGTGTTCATTAGAAATAATTTCACTTTGAAATTGGACATAAACAATTGTCAATCTTTTGATATATATTATTTCTTAAAAACACGCTATTTGTTGTGACAACGGGGATTAATTATAAAATTAATTAATTCAACTTATATGTTTGGAATTTTTTAAAACAGACATCATTTTTGAATTCGGAATATCAATTATATCTTAGGGTGAAATTTTGGCATTGTTCTAAAAAATATCAATTTTTTGATGAATAGTGAAACCACTAAGTGGTGGTTAAAAAACAGATTTTTCATTTAAATGAAACATTACCACTTCTGTGATTTGATTTTCAAAAATCTAACATACATGGTTGTCATTAGGAAGTAAAATGTGGTTCAATGGGATTAAAATAATTTTTTCGTGAATAGTAACTTTTAAGTTTAATTAATCGCGATTAAAAGTAATTAGTGAAATTAAAGGTAAAAATAGTGTTATAAAAATATGGAATGGCCTTTACACTTGTCCTACCACTATTGGATGTGTCATGGCCGACCAATACAATCCATGGGTCAACTTGGGGACCCCATGGATCCACTTTGGTAGGAAAATGACATAAATAACTTTTTATTTAATGTTAAAATAAAAATGTCACAAACCAGAGTTATTTTTCTAAAAAAAATTAAATGGGGTTATACAAGTCATATATTTGACTATAAATATTTATTATAAAGATAAAAATATTTCCTACATCATGATATTTTTTTTTTATACATTAAATAAATTAAATTATTTATGACACCATGATGATGCAGCGATTACATCATTAATTAACGATTTAAATAAAATGCAAAAGATAATGTAAAATCTAAGACTTACACTTGTCAAAAACCTATTGGATGAGTATATTTAGAACCCTTATCACCTTATACTCGAAATATATAAGTGTGGGACCTTTATAATCCGAAAAAGCATTTCATAATAATGTAACATTTCAATATTTCCAAGAGTGCCCCTTCTCTCCTCTTAAAAAAGGCCCCCACCACTACCACCTTACTCACACCTTCAAAGCCTTTTGGATCAGAAAACCTCTACCCAAATACTCTCCAAACATCCCTCTCTTACTCCTAGAAGCCTAAAATTGGGCATAATGCTTCCCAAGGAAGCCTTTGCCTCAAATCAAAAAAGAGTTACCCGATTTTAAGGTAATGTGTTCTCTTATGTTATTTTGTTTTAATTTGTTTCTCCAACCCCCTAAACTATTTTTATTAATTTCTTTTGTAAAAACACCAGTATCCTCAATATACTAGGATTTTTTTATAAGAATTATTCCAGCTACACTTACACACACCTATATCTAATGGTTAAAAAACAAACTGTTTCTGTGGATGGAGAATTTCTGCCTCACGAAACGATGATTGTTCAACACTCATATAACACCATCAAAGGTGACCACCAAGATGTCACTATATTTATATATATGATATATAATATGTTTATTCTTTACTAAAGGTTATGTATTTTTCATTTATGGCATACCTTTATTGTTTCATTATGGGTAAACGCGATATATTCATTTTAGGAAATGCGGACTACCGCCCCCTCAAAGTGATTTGAATCGTTAATCCCATATGTGGGATGCATAAAGGATAGACTAAATGATATTATATATGATATTATACTGGAATTATAATATACCTTTATATCATTAAGATTTCATTAAATACAAAATAGAAATGAAAGTACCATTCATGCGTACGTACGGCTTACCGTCTCCATGAATGATGCATTTCATTTCTTACCTCTAAATGTTATGTAATATTATAAATGAACATATATACTGGATATATATTATGTATATGATATATAAATCAGGAATATAATTATGGATATAATGGATATTTTACCACATGAACAATGTGTAATTATAAAATGTTTATTTTTGACTCAAGTACCTAAGATCGACAAAACGACCGTTATAAACTTAAATAATTAAATGATGTTAATGGAATGGTAATAAGTGATATAAAAGGAATATTGAACTTAAAAAAGGTTCTTAAGAAGGTAGAGATTAACTCTAGTTTATTATTCAGGAGGTTAATGAGTGGTCGAGTCAAGTCAGACACGAGGTAAGGGAACTTCTTAACCAAATTTCCATTCTTTGGGTTAATCTCCTACTTTCAAATTATGTCATGATATTATTATGTCCTATCTTGTATTTATACTTTATTTCTGTGTACTTATAGTGAATACACATAATAAATATATTTTATTTAAAAATGATCTTTTTAAGGGACTTCGTCTCAATCTCCATTCGTTGAGGCATATTTTGTTTTATACACATATTTCTTTTATACGGTCTATAAACCCCTTTGACTTTTACTTTTATTCAAAAGGAATATTTTTATACGAAGAATTTTACTAAATGACAAAAAGGAATGTTTTTTTTGTCGTACGTATGTGGCGACAATGACTTCTATACCGCCGTGACCATTATTTCAGTTTTGGCTTCCTCTAAAAGCCATAGTTTCCTTTAAATGAAAAATAAATACAAAGTTTTAATTTTCTTTTATTTTTCTTTTGAAAATGATATGTATAAAACGTTGTTTACAACTCTTAATATATGAAAACCCTATGAAAATGTATATGTATTTAACGCAAGCTTAAAAATGTTTTCAGAAAACCTGACTCTCGAGTGTGGTAGACAGGAAGGGATTGGGTGTTGACCCATCATGGCCTTTAATTAGTGGAGCAGTCTCAGAATTAGTTGTTTTGTTTTCAGAAGCTTGCATAATGTTTCAAAAAAACACTGGCGTATATTTGAGAAATTTTAAATGTAAGTAAATTCTAAAAATTGAACTTGTATTTTGATGCCGCAATTAATTTTAAACGGAATTTTAAAAAATTGTATTCCTAAATGTTTATATACCATTTTTCATATGAGGAATGCATTGGACTTAATAAGTGAAGGGTGGAGCCCGCTATAGCTCCTCGATGCATCGGAAGGTCTCATGAGACAAACTAGTGTCCTGGCACGAGGCCCTGACAAAATCTTATTTATGGTCTTGGCACGAGGCCTTGGCTATGTGGTTATGATAGTCTGGCATTATGCATTCCAATATTATGAAAGTGGTTATTGATATTGCATGTGATTATTCGACTAGTAGAATATCCATGTGAGTAAGTAAATGGAATTATTTAATTTATTTTTTCCATATTATGCTGATGTTAAAGTTTAAAATGGATTTTGTTTTAGTTATACATTGCCTTAAATGTTAATGATTATTTGCGAAAGCTTCTGCAGTATTGTTATCCTTACTGAGCATCTGAACTCACCCCTTTCAATGTTTTAATATTTTCCAGGATGTGAAGAAGTATTTTATGAATGACCTGCTGGGATAGTCCTGAGAGGATAGAAGTGTGGACTATAGAGACTTTGTTATTATAGTTTTTTACTTTATGATGTAATACATCATTTATGAATGTATCTAGTTTTTCCAAGTCTACTAAACTAATCGGTCATTCGAGACTTGTTCTTTTGTGATCATGCCAATGTTATGAAGTAATGCACCGACTCTGGGCAACTGGGGTTGGGGCGTTACAGTTGGTATTAGAGGCAGTTTAGTACTAACCTTGGAAGATAGATTTAGATAAACTCTGATTAGAGCACATAACCCAAAGATAAACCTTGAGGATTAGTATAGAAGAACTTCCTATAATTTTGGTATTATAGAGATGTTGTGAGTTTTCTGAGCAATACATCCCTATCTGGATACGAGTAGGTAGAGGCGGATCTGGAACAGATGTACCTAGGGCTAAAACCCGAAAACACCTCTTTGACCTTGACTCGAACGGGAACTGGTGCACGACAACGGGCTGTGCTGCACTATTGGTTACGACACTCCCGGGGGATATGCTTAGGATAATTCTCATTTTCTTTACAGACCATTATGTTGAGTTTATTAGTATATACTTCCTCAAAGAAAACATTTTTTATGATTATGGATTATATCCATAAACCATTCAATTTACATTAAGTATTTTACAAGTTTTGAATTATTCATTGCAATTCATAAACTAACCTAGTTTATTCCATTGTATAGAAATGACGCCCAGTAGAAGGAATGTGAAATCCATCAATACGTATGATCCAAAGAGTAAGAAGGATCATATCTTTCACGGTATTAAGCTAGCATTTAGAAGGGAAATAGTCTCCCATGTGTTCTCAACATATGAAGAAATAGTATCATGTGTTAACAAGATAAGTAATGAATTCTTTGACTCTTATGGATTTGAAGAGAAGAAAGAGAAGAAAATGATGGAAGAGAGAATGATGGATAAAGGGATGAGGGAAAAGAAGAATTTTCCAATATGTGATAACTGTGGGAAGAAACACATTTGAACTTTCCTGAAGGGAATGAGAGTTTGTTATAAGTGTGGAGAAAAGGGACACAAAGTGTTTGAATGCAAGGGTAAGAAAAAGGTTTCAAATTTACAATGCTTCATCTGCGAGGAGTGGGGACACTACACAAACCAATTTCCAAATCATCTGAGTATTCCCCAAATGATGATATTGGATAATAATCATGTTATGATACTACCACAGATGAGGAGGAATTATTAGAGGTCTTATGTTGTTATTAAATAATTTTGTCATTTGAGTGTTGTATCAATGATGTACTGGTTATAATAATTATGGAGTGGATTGTACTGCAGTACTATTTCATCAAGGACTTGAGATTGTGTGGAACTAAGAAAATTGACTCCACAACAGGTTAAATTTTTGGAAAATATATGGTTGAGAGAAAGATAAACCATAATATGGTTCTGATACCATGATAGTGATTTTGGAATAAGACATGATTTATTTGGATAAATTATATTGGATATTCTTAACTTCTTTGAAACTAATTAATGATTTGTATTCATTTTCAGATAGAAGGAGTATATCTAGTATTCTATAAATAATAAGGGATAATGAATGTAATCAATAAGGATTTATGGTTATTCAGGATGTTGTAGTGTTTTAAAAGAATACATGATAAAGGTGTTCACATGATGTTACGCAGAAAAAAGGATCTTCATTATGTTTACCTTCCTTATAAAATTTTGACTGTGAGTTGGACAGAAGTATTTTGGATAACTATAAAGGTTTGGATGGATTAAGTTGAACATTGAATATTATTGTAGAGGGTTAAAACATTTCTGAAGATTATTTTGGGAATATTATAATACTATATTTTTAGGAAAAGGACAACCTGCAGGGTGGGGCATAACCCGTCGCGTCGGAAAAAGCTGCAGGAATCGAACACACAACCATAGTGCGACATGCCTTTATTACCTACAACTAGCCTATAGGAAGTCCCTGGTTATTACAAAATATTTTTCCTAATGTAAATAGTATGTGGTAATATTTATAACCTTATACAATTAAGATAAATAGAATATTTTTGAGTTCTGTTACCATTTGGAGTGAAAGATGGGTTTGTGGTAAAAATTTATTAAAGAATGAAAGTCTACATGAAAAGTATGTATATTCCCTTACTTTCTTAGTAAATCTCCTAAATAAATTCCTCAACTTTATAAAAGGTAACTTAAAACAAAAATGTTGCCGGTTAACTTTTCCAACTGGGGATTCAATGATCGTTTAACCAATCACATGTTTGTGATTTTCTTATGGTTAACTTTATACTAATCCTGTTTTCTACAACTCTCCATCAAACTTTGATGGTTTGTTTTTCTTCCATATCAATATTTTAATAGAATCCTAGTATGGGCTATCTCGGGTGACCTTTGTACTTATCATTCTATCTTTTAAAGTTATTTTTTTATTAACCCTATTTCTGATGTGGGTTTTCTACAAAGGTATTTTCTATTTTCAACCTTTTATATTCATAGAATATTTTCAAATTGTGAGGACGCAATTTATTGAAGGAGGGTAGAATGTAACACCCCGAGCTTCCACGATATGCTTCTCTTTCAATAATGCAATAACTTGCATTGAATGCAAGTTTGAGTTCTAACACACAACGACTAATCAAAGTAGCTGTTATGAATATTAATACCCACTTTTTAAAATTATGGAAATCTTATATTTCAATATGGACTTAATTTTTGTATTCGTAATATCAAAATTATCCTAAGTTGAATTTTTTGTAATTTTCTGAGAACTTCCATTTTTTATGAATAGTGAAAAATACATAAAACAACTTTTTTGATAAAAATAATTTATAGTGATAAATTATACTATTGAGTGTTTTTAAAGTATAATTAGAATATATTCTTACCATTTTATCCAATGGTGTTCATTAGAATTAATTTCACATTGAAATTGGACATAAACAATTGTCAATCTTTTGATATATATTGTTTCTTAGAAACATGCTATTTGTTGTGACAACGAGAATTAATTATAAAATTAATTAATGCAACTTATATGTTTGGAATTTTGTAAAATAGAAATCATTTTTGAATTCGGAATATCAATTATAGCTTATGGTAAAATTTTGGCATTTCTCTGAAAAACTCCAATTTTTTATGAATAGTGAAACCACTATGTAGTGGTTAAAAAACTGATTTTTCTTTTAAATGAAACATTACAAATTCTATGATTTTATTTTCAAAAAACCGACATACATGGTTTTCATTAGGAAGTAAAATGTGGTTCAATGGGATTAAAATAATTTTCGGTGAATAGTAACTTTTAAGTTTAATTAATCGCGATTAAAAGTAATTAGTGAAATTTAAGGTAAAAATAGTATTATAAAAATATGGAATGACCTTTACACTTGTCATAACACTATTTTATGTGTCATGACCGACCAAGACAATCTATGGGTCAGCATTGGGACCCCATGGAGCCACTTTGGTAGGAAAATGACATAAATAACATTTTATTTAATGTGAAAATAAAAATATCACACACAAGATTTGTTTTACTAAAACAATTTTTAAATGGGGTTATACAAGTAATATTTTTCACTATAAATATTCATTAGAAATATAAAAAGATTTCCTACAACATGATATTATTTTATAATATTTAGACATTAAATAAATTAAATTATTTATGACACCATGATGATGCAGCGATTACCTCTTTAATTAACGATTTAAATAAAATGAGAAGATAATGTAAACTCTAAGACTTCCACTTGTAAAAAACCTATTGGATGAGTATATTTCGTACCTTATCACGTTATTCTAGAAATATATAAGCGTGGGACCTTTAGAATCTGAAAAATCATTTCATAATAATGTAACATTTCAATCTTTCCAAGAGTGCCCCTTCTCTCCTCTTATAAAAGGCCCCCACCACTACCACCTTACTAACACCATCAAAGCCTTTTGGCTCGGCAAACCTCTGCCCAAATACTCTCCCAACTTCCCTCTCTTATTCCTAGAAGCCTCACTTTGGGCATAATTCTTCCCAAGTACGCCTTTGGCTCAAATCAAAAAAGAGTTACCCGATTTTAAGGTAATGTGTTCTCTTATGTCATTTCGTTTTAATTTGATTCTCCAACCCCCTAAACTCTATTTATTCATTTATTTTGTAACAAAAACAGTATCCTCAATATACTAGGATGTTATTATAAAAATTATTCGATCTACACTTACACACACCTACATCTAATGGTTAAAGAACATACTGTTTCTGTGGATGGAGAATTTATGCCTCACGAAACAATGATTGTTCAACACTCATATAACACATTCAAAGGTTGCCACTAAGATGTAACTATATTTATATATATGATATATAATATTTTTATGTTTTACTTAAGATTCTTTAATTTTCATTTATGGAATACCTTTATTGTTTCCATTATGGGTAAACACGATATTTTCATTTTTGGAAGTGCGGACTACCGCCCCCTCAAAGTGATTTGAATAGTTAATCCCATACGTGGGATGTATAAAGGATGGAGTAAATGATATTATATATGATATTATACTGGAATTATAATATACCTTTATATCCTTATGATTTCATTAAATACGAAATAGAAATGAAAGTAGCGTTCATGCGTACGTATGGCTTACCGTCTCCATGAACGGTGCATTTCATTTCTTACCTGTAAATGTTATGTAACATTATAAATGAATGTATATACTGTCTATATATGATATATATGATATATAAATCACGAATATAATTATGGATATAATGGATATTTTACCACATGAACAAATTTTATTTATAAGAAGTTTATTTTTGACTCAAGTACCTAAGATCGACAAAACGACCGTGAATAACTTAAAAAATTACATAATGTTCATGACATGGTAATAAGTAATATAAAAGGAATAATGAACTTGAAAAAGGTTCTTAAGAATGTAGATATCAACTCTAGTTTATTATTCACGAGGTTAAAGAGCGGTCGAGTCATGTCAGACACGAGGTAAGGGAACTTCTTAACCAAATTTCCATTCTTTGGGTTAATCTCCTACTTTTAAATTATGTCATGATATTATTATGTACTATATTGTATTTATAATCTCTTTATGTGTACATATAGTGAATATACATAATAGATATATTTTATATAAATATGATCTTTTTAAGGGACTTCGTCTCAATATCCATTCATTGAGGCATATTTTGTTTTATACACATATTTCTTTTATACGGTGTATAAACCCATTTGACTTTTACTTTTATTAAAAAGGAATATTTTTATATGAAGCATTTTACTAAACGACAAAAAGGAATGTTTTTTGTCATACGTATGTGGAAACAACGACTTCTCTGCTGCCGTGACCATTATTTGAGTTTTGGCTTCCTCTATAAGCCATAGTTTTTATAAATGAAAAATAAATACAATGTTTTAATTTTATTTTATTTTGGTTTTGAAAATGGTATGTATAAAATGTTGTTTACAACTCTTAATATATGAAAACCTAGTGAAAATGTATATGTATTTAACGCATCCTTAAAAATGTTTTTAGAAAACCTGACTCTTGAGTGTGGTAGACAGAAAGGGATTGGGCGTGGACCCATCATGGCCTATAATTAGTCAAGCAGTCTCAGAATTAGTTGTTTTGTTTTCATAAGCATGCATAATGTTTTCAGAAAAACACTGGAGTATATTTGAGCAATTTTAAATGTAAGTAACTTCAAAAAATTGAACTGGTATTTTTATGGCGCAATTAATTTCAAACGGTATTTTAAAAACTGTTATTACTAAATGTTCATATACCTTTTTTCATATGTGGAATGAATTGGACTTAATAAGTGAAGGGTGGAGCCCGCTATAGCTCCTCGATGCATTGGAAGGTCTCATGAGACAAACTAGTGTCTTGGAACGAGGCCTTGAAAAAATCTTATTTGTGGTCTTGGAATGAGGCCTTGGATACGTGGTTATGATAGTCTGGAATTATGCATTCCATCATTATGAAAGTGGTTATTGATATTGCATGTGATTTTTCGACTAGTAGAATATCCATGTGAGTATGTAAATGGTATTATTAAATTTATTTTTGACATATTATGCTGAAGTTAATGTTTAAAAAAGGCTTTTGTTTTAGTTATACATTGCCTTAAATGTTAATGTTTATTTACGAAAGCTTCCAAAATATTGTTATCCTTACTGAGCATCTGAGCTAACCCCTTTCAATATTTTAATATTTTCCAGGATGTGAAGAAGTATTTTATGAATGACCTGTAGGGATAGTCTGAATAGGATAGAAGTGTAGACTATGGAGACTTTGTTATTGTAGTTTTTCACTTTATGATGTAATGTAACATTTATGAATGTATCTAGTGTTTCCAATGCTACTAAAGTAATCGGTCTTTCGAGACTTGATCTTCTGTGATCATGCCAATGTTACGAAGTAATGCACCGACTCTGGGCAACTGGGGTCAGGGCGTTACAAGATTCAAAGGAAGGGGAAAATAAAAGTAAAATTTAAAAAGTGTGAATTATTACTACAAAAATTTCACTTTTGGGTCAAATAATCTAAATAGATGGTATATCAGTAGATTGATCATAGATTAAGGCTATTAAATACTGGAATAGACCAAAAAATTTGATTGAAATCCATATATTTCTTGGTTTAGCTGGATATTATCTTCAATTTGTGAATAATTTCTCATAGATATCTATTCCTATGACCAAGTTAACTGAAATGGGAGTTATGTTTTCTAGATAGATTAATGTGATCAAAATTTCAAGGAACTGCAGGGAAGGTTATTCAACCGACATGTGCCTATATTACCCTATAGTGGAGAATGGTTTGTAATATATAGTGATTAATCAAAGAAATTTTTTTTATTTGTTCGTATAAAGAATAAAATGGTTATAGATTATGCCTCATGAATATTGATGAATCTTGAGTTAAAATACCCACATAAATATTTTTAGATATCATCGATAATTTTTTAATTAATGACATAGAGGAATTATCTTTATAGATAAAATTTTTATACATACTTAGATCATAAAATAATAAAGTATATATTCACATAGAAGGAGTTGAACATGAGGATGAGGAGATTATTGGAGTTGATAAATGATTGTGACTGATTAATAAATTACCACCCCAGGAAAGTTAAAAAGGTAGCCGATGCTTTCAGTCGAAATAATCAGTCTAGATTATCCATGATGACGATCAAAAAATATCCCACATTTATGTAATTTAAATGGATGGATCTATAAATACTAAAGGAAAGAGAAAATATAATATTTCTCAAATAAATTTCCAACCCCTTATCCATGTGAAGAATACAAAGGCGTAGAAGGAAGATGTGGAGTTGTAAATGAATTTGTGAAATGTTCCTAAGTTTAACCTTGATCAGGATAAAATGATATTATTTAAGAACTGTGTATGTGTACCCTACTTACCAAATTTGAAGGAGCTGGTATAGGAAGTTCATAGTTAATTATTCTCTATTTGTACCGAAATTATAAATATGTCTAGGGATTTGAAAGAATATAGCATGTGTCATGGAGTGAAGAGATATATCTCCTTGTTTGAATCTTGGTGTTTGGAATGATAACAAGTTAAGGACGAATGAAAAAAATTAAATGTGGAAGTTGAATTAATTTCCCATACCATAATGGAAATGGGAGAACATCAATATAGATTTTATAATTAGACTAAATAGAACCAATAAAGGGTTGAATTCAATATGGGTGGTAGTTGATTAACTTACTAAGTCAGAACACCCCATTTCCATGAGGGGAGATTTCTCTCTAGATCAATATTATAGGGTATACATTCAAGAAGAGGTAGGGATACATTGAGTGCCAAAATACATGGAATCTAATTGGTATCTGAGCTGTTCCTCAAAATTATAGAAATTTCTACTGAAATCACATGATTCAAAATTTACTTTCATCACTACTTATAATCCTCAGATGAATAGTTAATCTGAAAGAACAATGAAACCCCCAGGGGATATGTTGAGATCATATTCTCTATATTTCAAATGATATTGGGATCAACACCTTACCCTAGATAAGTTTTATTAAAAGAATATATTTGACCCAAGAATTCTTATTGAACCATTTGAATCCGTCCATGGGTATAAATGTTTATCTCCATGGTTCTCGGATGAGGTTAGGGAAATAATCTTATTAGTAGATGAGATCATAGAATAAATATTTTAGAAGGTTAGATATATTCAGCATTATATCAAGGTAGATCAATGTATGTAGAAAAGTTATGCTTATAACCATATTTGTGATCAAGAATTTGATGTTTTAAAAATGTTGTTTTTATGAATCTCACCCAAGAAGAAAATAATGAGGTTCAGATAGAATGGTAAACTAAAACCATGGTATATTCGTCCCTAAAGATTCTTAATCCCATTAAGATGGTAGCCTATTTCTTGAAACATCCTCAAAATCTATCTCAATTCCATAACACATTCCATGTATCCCTCCTGAGAAATCACATACCTGACCCTTCACATGTTCGGATCTCAGAAGTTATACCATTAGAGCAGGATTATTCTTACAAAAAACAACATGTAGAAATGTTGGATTGATCAGAGAATGTTATATGAAACATGTCGACTCACTTGGTCAAGGTATTTTTGAGAAATTATTGGTTATAGGTATCTATGTGGTAATTTTAGGTTATGTTGAAGCCAAATTAGTCTCATTTTTTGCTACTATAATAATGAATTTCGAGGAAAAAATCAATTTAAGGGGGGTAGAATGTAACACCATGGATTTTTAGGAACCTTTTTTCCATCTCAAATGATTTAATTTTATTTGATGTGTTGCATTTAACTAATTCAAACATTCTTTTCATATGACACTAACTACATTTATGAAACACCAACTTTGTGTATGTTACACATAAAACCGAGTTTCTATGAAACATCATTTTATTTATATAATTATTTAAGTAAGATAATTATAACCTAGAAATTAAACCTACTAATATAAATAGTAATAACATCATTTGAAATATTTTTTGAATGGTTTTATATAAATAAAACATTTTTATAACAAAATATATAAATTTTTGGTAAATTTAGTATATATTATAATATACTATTTCCTCAAATAAACTAATTTTACGTCCCTTTGTAAAAACTAATAAAATTAATTTTATAAAATTTTAGATTTATTTCTGATAAAATAAAAGTCAATTTTTAATTAATAATATCAAATTTATATTAGTGTGAATTTTTGGGATTTTTATTAACAAACTTCTTTTTGGGATGAATAGTGAGAATACTGAATTTTAATTCAAAATTGAATTTTCAATAAATTTATTTATAAAGATAAATTTATTTTTGATCTGGTTAAATTTTTTTATATAATATTTTAATACATTAATCCAATTTATGTCATTTGAAAGAGATTAATATTTAAATTGGATATAAATACTTAGAAAACTTTTGATCATTTTTATATTAAAACCCCACTGTGTCATCCTGTCAGTGGGATTACTTTAAAATTAATTTTATAAAATTTTTTCATTTTAATTTATAAAAATTTTGTCCATATTTGGAATCAAAAAGATTGATAATTTCCAACATGTTCAACATAGTTTTTTAACAAAATTATTAGTGAATATAATTAAAATTAATTACATCGATTAAGGTAAAATTAATATTAACTAAGGACAGAACCTTAAATTTAAGATAAAAAATGACCTAGAATGTTGTAAAAAATACATAGGATATTCATATATTTTCCCTATCATATATTTTCTTTAATTGGTTCTATTATTGGATAGACACAGCATGTGAAAAATGTGTATGTAATTATTTTGTCAAAATATTAGAAGAGTGCCGCTCCTCCTCCACTATAAAAGGCCTCATCTCCTCCACTGTGTTATACCTATAAAACTACATAGGTCCATAAAATATCTGATAAAATATTCCCATATAAACCTCAATTAATCTTTCAAGACTCCATTTTTTATCAAGTCTTCCATGTAATCCCTTTGGTGCAAACTGAAAATAGTTACTCGATTAAGAGGTAAAACTCTCCCTCAATCTATTTTCTTTTATTTTCTTTCTCCACCACCTAAAATAATAATCTTAAATTATTAGTAATAGGAAAATTTATAATCAATATACTGATATTTGTTTTTTTATAATGGTTTTACATACACTTACGAGCACCTCCATCTAATGAACGACGAACATACTTTTTATGTGTACCACAAAGTACCTTCTATTGAAACGATGGTTGTTTATTTTTTCGTTACCACCTCTTATGATGGGAATTATGATGGAAAATATATTTATATGTTTTATATATTAAATTAATCATTTCATTACTATTATTTAATCATTTTACAACACATATCTTTATAAATTCCATTTTCTGTGAATAATATAATTTCGTTTGAGGTTGTGTGGACTTCTGCCCTCTCAAAATGATGTGAATCATTCGCACACTAAAAGGAATGTATTAACGATGGGTTTAGTGAAATAATATGATATATATTCTATCATAATTATTTTTTAATGATATATATATGTACATATATTTCATTTAATTTATTTTATTCAATACAACAATTAAATGGAATTATCGTTCATATGTATGTACGACCGATCGTCTCCATGGATGGTGTATTCCATTTCATAAATTTACATTTTATAGATTATTATACTAAAAATATATAGAGAATAAATGATATTTATATAATGTTTTAAACAATATAAAACATCATATAAGTATAAGGGACAAATATATATAAAAATATGTCCCAAGAAAAAAACAAAGCGAAAATTACCCGAAGTATAACCATAACATGGAATTGTTAAAAAGTGTGTAATATAAAAATAAAATTAAAGAATATTGGTTAGTAGATATAATAATATGAATATTTGATATATTTAAAATTAATTTATATTTTTTTATAGTAGGTTTAAATTATTTTGATGATAGTCAAGACACATGCTTGGGGAATTTCATCTAACTTTTTATTTCTAAGAGATATATGATTTAGTCACCACCCATTCCTTGGGTTTTGTGTGTATAGTGCCCATTGATTTAATCTTTTATTATTATAATTATATTTATTTTTATTTAAATATCATGTCTATTATATTTGTTTCACGGAGTTTGTGTTCCAAGGGTTACCAAATCGATTAGATAATTTTGTCTCAATTTTCATTAATTGAGACACATGTTTTGTTTTTCACCACTATTATTTTTTCACTTTGTATATGCATAAATTTGACATGTTATATCATTAATATAATTATTTTAATTATATTTTCAATAAAATTTTAATTATTTTTTTACATGGAAAGTATTATTCCACATTTCCACCTGGTAAGAGTTTGTTGAAAAAATATCAGCGCTATTAGAGATAATTAAAGATTATGTTTATTTATTTGAAATTATATGATCGATATATAAATAAAAACCCACTAGTTTCCTTATAAACTACTTATTCAAGATATATCGACGTATTAGTACCATTTTCTACTATTTGGTAATTTCAATAATTAAGAATTTTTTAAAGAGAAATCTGACCGTATTCATCTATTCTATTGGAAATCAATTTTATTTAAAAATCATTGTTTTAAAAAATGTTTATAATTTTTTTGAGGAAAAAGGATATTAAAAATGGTTTGTGGTTATCAAATCATCCTTTATAAAATTTCAAGGATATTTTAAAAGAAATATATTTGAAAAATGTTTTATGTTTTAAAAATCATTTTTCAAAGAAAAAAGGATATTTTTCATAAATTTTTTTTAAAATATATATAGAAACTATTTCCAAAATATTATGACCAAAATTGGTGTCACTCATAAATTTATAGGGAAATGATTTATTGTTTCCATTAATATTATTTTTCTGAATGGGTTTTTTGAAATTATACTTCTGAAACCCATTTTCTTTCATAGGTTATTTACTATTGAATCTATCTTCCATTCATTGGTTAGGATTTTTGATGAAATTATTATGAAACCTATATCTTTTTGCATAGGTTATTATACGATTGAATGTTTATGTTTCCCATTTAATTTAATGTATAATTATATTATTTTATATGATTTCGTGGAACATGTATATATGATTAACTTATGATATGAATGGGACCTATATCTTAATATAATATATTGGTAAAAGATTTATATCTCATGAGATAGACTAATATGGTCTTGGGAGTAATCCTTGACAACTAAGATGGCCATTGGAGTGAACTGATACAACCATGATGGTATGTGAAGTGAACTTATGGTACTAAGATTTCTATGGGAGAGAACCATGACTACCAAGATGATATTAGAGTGAAACCACAATACATAGATAATATTGGATGTAATTACTTGGATATTATGGAAATCATATTATATGCTTACGTGTCTTCCAAAATTCCACAATTGTTTCATATATTATGATTTCATGGATTATGTTCTTTATTTCCTTATTATTCATGATGTATAAACTGCTAATCTTTATGCCCTGATACTTTTTTATGTTATTGGATATGTGGGGTATGATTCTATATTTTCATGATCACGTTCTCATTCCCATATACTCATAATTATTCTTATGTACCTCCATTTTTTAGCCTTACAGAGCTTTTCATATCACCCTTTTTTTATTCCTCTCCTAGTTTATGAATATATGTGTTATGTTGGATGACTCTATGAATGGTGATTGTCAAGAAAAACCTTGTTGGAGATGATGTTGCTCATTTATTTACATGTTTTTATGTACTAATTTTTGCAAACGCACTAGACTAGTACGATCTTTGGGAGCCTATTTCTACAATATTTTAAGTATTCTAAAAATGTTAGGCAATGTTAATGAATCAAAATTGAGGGTCACTATAAAAACATGGGTAAATATGATTTAAATTTTTTTTAGTATCATATTAAAATCCTTATTGAACATATTTTAAGGGAAATAAGGACATGGTAGAAAAATATTGCAATTTATATAGTTAGAAAATGTTGGTTTTCCAAAAAACCATTATTTTGGTATCTCGATTACATTAATAAAGGAATATAGATAAAACATTAATCTATATAATTAAATAGTGGATAAAAAATATATATCATTTTCTTAATAAAGATCATATATTTTATTTAATATAAATTTTGGTATAAATAATCACGATTAAACTAATACTGTATCGTAAAACCTATACATTTAGTCTGTCTTGATTCGTAAGCAGTCTAACCTCTTATATAAGAAATTTAAATTTATTATTCATATATTTAATAACTATAACCATACCCATAAAATCATATTTAGTTCTGTTAAAAAAATTAAACATTCATTAATCTATAATTCATTGTTTTAAATTCCAATTCTAAGTGTTATTTATTTCATTTTTCATAAAAGATTCATTATGGATGATTCAAACCATCAAAATTGATAACGGTTCCATAAAATTTAGAATTTAAATAATTATTTAAATATCATAAATATTCATTGTATAC
The DNA here is from genome assembly GCA_963277665.1 of Viscum album. Lineage (NCBI taxonomy): Eukaryota > Viridiplantae > Streptophyta > Magnoliopsida > Santalales > Viscaceae > Viscum > Viscum album. The sequence goes on from OY728160.1 coordinate 1,677,470,715, forward strand.
TTATTTAAAAAAATATATAAAACATAGAGATATAAAAACGATTTTCATGGTTTATGCAGACGGTAGTCCGTATGTTCACATGAGTTATATTTTTATATTCTAATGATTAGAGGAAAGGAATAAAAAATGATACTGTATCATTAAATAATAATAATTTTAATCATAAATATCATATATAATTATTAAATCCATTACTATTAGAAAACATGATATATACTGAAGGAAAATGAATCATATTGCTAAATGGGGGCAGTAGTCCACACATACACATGAGCGATACTTCCAATTCCAATTAGAGGGATGTGAGTGGAAAATTGTTATGAAGATATAATAATAAATTCTTGATATATTAATGATACTAAAGTTATCATGTCATGGTGGATATAATATTTTTATAAAATGTATACAAAGAAATAAAAATAAAATTACTCCATGAGGAGTTAGACATATTCAAAGGATTTTTTAAAATCTATAAAAAGTGATTTCATTATATACATGTGTATAAAATATTTTTTTTAAATAATAAAATTATTTTTATTCATACCCACCAATGTAATGTCTGGAAACAATTGGCACATTAAATAATAATAATTCAAAATTATAAAATATTTTTTTAACTTAGTATTTCTTATAATGAAAGCCATCAAATACCTTGAGATTATTTGAAAGTAAATATAAATATAAATATATATTTATTTAGGTCTATAATATTGGGGTTTTACATTATAACCACCATTAAATGAATTTATCCCATGATATATATAATCTAGTATATATTATAGTTTTTGTTCATAATAAATATCATAATCTAGTGGTTTAAAAATTTTATTCAATATATGTGATGGATTAGGTATGAACATCATTAGGAGGGATGGATGGAACACATCATTAACATGATAGTGGTTTTGGGGAATTTCTAATAGATAATCAATAGAACATACCTAATAATGTTTTTTGAAGAGACCAATATATGTAGGGAATTCCTTTCCATTATTTTTATATATAATAACTTTATTTTGTGTAAAAATTCAAAAGAATTACATCTCACAAGCATCACATTCTAGATCTCATCATTGATTATTATTATAAATCCCATATTAACTATTAGATTCATTGACATACTACAAAATGGATCAAATATTTTTTCCATTTTTCAAGCTAGCTTAGGTCCCATTGTATTTAAATATTTAGTTTAATCCCAGAATGTTGGAGTTTTACCATTATTTAATTTAAGTATTCATAAGGAGTCATTTGAATGATCAATTGAAATATATTATTGTAATAAAACATTACTAGTATAAGGTGTTGATCCCAACCACCATTGAAATATAGATAACTGAACCTAAATTAATCATATATTGTATGGATGGTTATCTTATACTGGGAATATTTATAGGGATAATGGGATGTACATTAGTATAAACATTGTATCATGGTATTTCCTATGCCTCCACTATAACTTTTCGGTAAACCTCAGATCTGGATCATATAGAAAAAAGATTTTACTCCATGAAACATTAACACATGATTAATTTATATTGTGGAATACTTATTATAAAACATATATTAAAAGATGGAAATGAAATACACTATGTTCATAAGGTGATATATTATAACCCAAAGATCACTATGACCATAAGATTTTTTTGGGAGTCTGGAAATGAAATCCATGGTGATGTTTTCCCATTTCTATTCTAGTTTTGGTAATTCTATAGAATACAAATAGATTTTTATTTCATAATATTAATGTGATGAAATACCAAGCATTGAGATAAATACTATGTAATACCCCTCTTCAATTTTTCCCACAAAAAATACCCTTTCAGATCCCAATACATATTCATGCATTCTGGATGGATAGAGAATAATAATATATGAGAACCATCCAATAGATTCTTATTCAAGACTGGTATTAATGAGAAATATACATGGTTCTCGAACATAATCATTATTCCATATTCATGGTTGAAGTTGGGAAATTTATCACATACTTTGGAAACTCTGCATCTTCCTTCTATGCCTTTTTAATGTTCCCATGGAATCATGTTTGAAAACCCATTTGATAAAGATAATATTTATTACCTACCTTCAGGATTTCCATATAAATTTTTCTAAATTCCAAAAATATTTGATCTTTTATGATCCCTATTATAAAAATCAATTTACCAATTCAATTTTAGGGCCGCACCAAATTGTCCACTAGGTGGCATAATGACAGATAGCCTAAAAATCACCAAAAAATGGAAATTGTATTGAAAACATACTATTTGTCGATATTAGAGTGATCTTCTAGTATCAACTCTTGACTCAACATAGATGAGGAGAATGATGATGAACTGATGAATAGCATAGAATTAGGGAAACTCATCACACACATAAATAGATTCGTCCATACCAAGATAAATTAATAATGAAAAAGTAATCAAGCACCGATCAATAAAAATATAACAAGAAGTGTTAGGCTGGAATCAGATAATTAATAGTATAGTTATCTAAAATTCGAGAGTAGTCACTGATGATAGCATCCAAGGGGAGAGTTTTTTAGTGGGAGTATAAAATGAGAATTAGGGTTAAAATAGCTTTTAACATGATTTAAAATTATAAAATTACTGAGAATATAGTGGTCTCACAGTTTGAGCCCATGGTTTGAAACAATTTACTCTAACTATCCATGACCTTCAGTAGAAAAAGGGAACCCTCATAGTTACCTAGATCGGTTTGAATAACTGTGTAGAAACTATACAAATCCCACTATAAAAACAAAAAAAGGATGCATGGATGTGTGCTCTAAATTTCACAGTTTAGACTAATTGTACAACATCATCCTAATCTCAGACCATGCCTCTCATAATTTATTATATTATATAGCCTGATCCTCATGGATTTAAACAATCATACGCCATGCCATTTCTACCACAAAACATGGGTTCTGAGCTCTGAATATGTCTAGACAGCACCGACACACCCACGACTTCAAATGTAATTAACATTAGGCCCCATATAATCATTTATATAAAAAATAAGGGTTCTGTATCTCATAAAAACCTCATGTTCTGAAAATATTCCCCCCTTAATAGAATTCATCCCTGAATTTTCCTCTGAAGAGTGGTGATGATTCTTCTGGGAAAAAATATGGCAACTAAGCATGTGTGTGATTCTTCCACTCACATACCTCATCATATAAATGGAAGTTCTTCCATATCACCCATACATGAATAACTGAATAGCCATAAATAACCTTTGTGTTACTGTCAATGATATGAACATGACACTCCTCAATGATTTCGCCTCCATATAAATAATCATTATTTACCTAAAATTCCTAATATGGGTCCGAATGATTGCAGCACAACTAAGATATGTAGAACATCTCATGCATGGATTGGTACCTCAGAGGAAAAAGAAATTGTTATTATACTGGCCTAACTCTCCCCAGATTGTCGAATTACCCAACATATCACAGTGAAAGCTTCTCATGTATCTTGATCTATCTGTGTACATGACTTTGTGAAAGAAGTAAAAATTCCTAATTACCGAAGTCAAAATATAGAATTATTATAAGAAAATCACTTTAATATTTAATTTGAGACTCTTCAGTACAAATATAAATATAAATTATATGGACTTCACTGAAGAAACATTCAAGAGATGTTATCCTAGTAATGATACCTCAGCAACCTCTAACTAGTATAGGGGTGATAGTCATATCCTACAGTAAAATTCTACATACAGAATAATCAGTATCATCTTTTGATAGTAATTATTGTGGGTGAATTAAACTAGGGGTATATGACTATCCTAAGTGCCCCATAATCCACAATGCATTCCCGCAACATGTGCTCATGAACCTTAATTTTATGCTCTGACTAGCCATCAGTCTGAGGTTGGTATGTTGTTCTCAGAAGCCCCAGTATACCTTGTTCCCTCTACAAATTATTCCAAAGACGAGATTTATAGTGGGCATACCATTCTAAAATGATAGTTTGTGGAACCCCATGATGTTTTACTATATAATCGATATACAACCCACCTATATTATCCAAACTAATGGTCTCCTTAATTAAAAAACTGAGAAACCTTAATTATCATGTCAACAACAACCCTGATAACATTGTTACCTCTAGGAGACCTCAGAAAATAGGTCATGAAATCCAACACCATATCATCCCAGTTCCACTCGGGAATTGGTAACTCCTATAAAATTATATTTGGTTGATGATTTTCTACCTTCACCTTTTGATAGGTGGAAGGCCATGTAGAAAAACTAGATACCTCTCATTTTATACCTGACACCTGTACTGAATGCATAATACATGGTATATCCTTGTGATATTGTGGTTCATTTCCAAAAATGAGGTACGAAAATCTCACATCAAATCTTCGGTTTTGTCCATTGAAACCCAAAATTACCCTGGATACACATAATCTCATCCTCACCCACGATCTATCCAAGATGTGGTTCATCACCTTCCACACACTCTCGTAGGACTTGTCCTTATGAATCCAATAAATGACTATGATTTAGATCACGATGTTCAAATAAGTACTTTAGGCATTGGTGGTTTATGTAAAAAAAAAAGCTTCTCTTCCATTAAAATTTTTTTCTAACAATGTAATATATGAACAACCAAAACTAATTTGAGATCATTAGTCGTGAAATTCCTCTCATTCAGACCCATCTGGAAAGACACATACGCCACAACACTATCCATATTCTTTAATAATTCCCCAAACCAAATACCATATGCATCCCAATACATAGTTTAGATCCTTCCCTTGCCTTATATTATTAGGAACTATTTGGAATTTAGTCTCCCTTTCATCACTAGAATGGTTATCCTATAGGAATATGACCATGAAAACATCATACTATTTTTATACATTCCAGTCAATACCTCTGCTAAGCAGGAATAGACATTTATAAAATTCATTTTAAATCTGTCCAGCTCCAATATACTATATATTTCAATGATTTTCATAGGATTTTCATATGAAATCATAGCTCTCACCATCTCTAGGTCTACTAACACTCCTGTCTCTAAGATAATTTTACGAAGGAAGATAATTTGATCCATCCCTCAGTATAAAATTGTGAGATTTGTATATAAAACAATGATCTCTTAGTGTATCCAAATGATCTCAATATGATTGGCATGGTCATGTTGTTTATGATAATACACAAATATATACTCCACATAAACAATTACAACCTAACATGGATAAGTATGGAAGACTTAGTGAATTATTACCTTGTAAACTGTAGGCATGTTTTTATACTGAATAGAATAACTTGATACTCATTTATACCATACCTACTATGAAAGGCTATATGAGGTATTTCTATAGGTTGAACAGGTAACTGGTGATATTTGGATCTCAACCCAATTTTAAAGAACAATCGGGATCCTTAAACCCTATCTTATAGGTCATCGATCAATGTCAAGGGATATTAGTTATTAAACATCAGCAGGTTAAATCAATAAGAATCTATGCATGGCCTAAGGGTACCATCCTCCTTTTTTCAAAAATTACTAGAGAACCCCATAGAGAATCATAGGGTATAATAAATCGATTTCCATCCAAATCCTCTAGCTACTTTTGATATCATGAAACATCAACTTATCTGTAACACCCCGAGATTTTATGAAAAATATTCTTTTTAATTTCATTAATGTCTTGTGTTATATGCTACACTGAAAGGAGCTTGCACAACACGCATCCTTGACCTGCTTTTCATTACACGCAATCACGACCTCCCTCGATAGCGTTTTTAGTACGCAATACCGAGTTTCACTAAACAACAATATGCTATTAAAATATTATTAAAACTAGCCGTTATGAATAGTAATAACCAATTTTTGAAATTTTGTAAATTTTATTTTTCAAAATGGACTTCATTTTTGGATTGGGAATAAAGAAATTAGCTTAGGGTAAAATTTTGGTACTTTTCGGATAACTTTCATTTTCTAATGAATAGTGAAAATTATTAAATTTTAATTAAAAACAACCTTTAAATCGAAATAATTAATAGTGATAAATTATTAATTTGAGTGGTATTAAAGTATATTTAGAATATATTTTTACAATTTAATACAATTTTGGTCATTGGATGTAATTTCACATTTAATCAAGACATAAATAAGTGTCAATCTTTTGATAGTTATTATCTCTTAAGAACACGCTATTTGTTTTGACAACGGGAATTAATTTATAAATTAATTAATGAAACTGATATGTTTTTAATTTGGTAAAATAGACATCATTTTTGAGTTCATAATATCAAATATAGCTTAGGCCTAATTTTTGGTATTTTTCTGGAAACTTTCATTTTTTGATGAATAGTGAAACCACTAAGTGGTAGTTAAAAAAATGAATTTTTCATAAAACTTAATTTTACCGCTTGTGTGAGTGAAATTTCAAAAATCCGAGAGACATGGTTGATGTAAGTAAGAAAAATGTGGTTCAATGAAATGAAAATAATTTTTGGTGAATAGTAACTTTTTACTTTTTTTCCCACGGTTAAAAGTAAATAGGGTAATTAAGGGTAAAAATGATATTATTATTACCCTAAAACATGTCCTAATTCTATTGGATAAGTGTAATTCGACCAAAAACATCCTTAGGAATAAAATATGACCATTTAGGCCCACATGGATTAGATTAGGACATTTATTTTTAATTTATTTAAAGAAGGGTTAAAACAGTTAAAATCAAAGTTTAATAAGTAAATTATTTTTAATATATGGTTATACATAAGAAAAATTAGACTATAAATATTCATTAGAAAGATAAACAGATTTCCTACATAATGATATTTTATTTGTAATTTTTAGACTTTAAATAAGTTAATTTATTTATGACACAAAGATGATGTAGTAATTATCTTATTAATGAAATATTGACATAATTGATGTTATAAATACCCAAATAAATATAATTTGAGACTTTTTATGAATTAAACTAATTTTATATGTTAATATGACATGTTATTTTGGATTTAATTAACTTTTTTCGATCTAATAATTCCGTTATAGGTTTCAAAAAAATCAATTACTAAATAGTGTCAAAATTGACATAAAATAGTTTTTTAAAAAATATTATATTATTAATTGTTATTTTATTCCTAAAAATCTACGGTTCAGAAAAATGACTTAAATAAGGTTATATATATTAATAATAAACAACTTGGGGTTAGTTTGGCTTCATATAGTAGGTTTATTAACCTTATAGTGTAAGAACACAAAAAGACACGGAAAAAGCAAAATTATCTAAATTAAAGTTAAATATAAATTATAAGGATAAAATAGGAACATAAACATGAATAAATTCTATTGGATGAGAGTATTGCGACCCATCCCCGCCTTAGCTTCGAAATAAATCAATTTGGAGCTATTTAAAACCGAATTTGTCTTTATAATAAAATAATTTTTTTAGTTTTTCCAAAAGAGCCCCTCTCCTCCCTTATAAAAGGGCACCTCCTCCCCCTCTTCCTCACACCAATTTGAGCCTTCAAACTTGGAAAACCCCTGCCAAATTCTCTTATAAACTTCCCTAGAAACATCCTAGAGGTACTTCTCTTCCTCAAAGACCAATTTTAGTGCCCTAAAAGGAGATCTCAAAAAGGCGCTTCAAAGAAGAGGTAATGTTCGTTACCGATTCTTTCAACTTTATTTCTTCCTTCACTTCTTCTTCATAGGTTATATCATTATGAAGTAATGACATCAGTATATATCATATACTGATATGTTATTATAAGTATGAAACAACTCTATTTCACCATCTATCCATCCTACAGAAAATGAAATCACCGCGCGTGCGTACATACGGAATACTGTCTCCACGCCGTGGTGTAATCTATTTTCCATCACCACCATACTTGGATGGGTATAATGGTGTAAATAATAACTATATATGATTATTGTAAAGTAATATAGATTCTGAAATAGTATACATAAACTCCAATACAATTCCACGATCATGAGAACGATATCATCGCTCGTGCGTACGTACGGACTACCGTCTCCACGACGCGATAAGATTCATTCTCCACGTTAAGAATTCATGAATGATTATAAAGTATATATAATAATTAATCATGAAATATATGAAATAATAATGATACTGGATTTATGTTTCTATATATGTATGTCATCTACTTAATTCCATTCAACTCAATAAGGAAACAAAAATAGCGTTCATGCGTACGTACAACCTACCGTCTCCATGAACGGTGTATTTCTTTCCATTTACTAATCTATTATATATATGTATATTCTGAATATATATTATATATAAATAATGTTTTATATTCTGGAAATATGTAATCATGATCTAAGTAATCATATGAATAATTACAAGTCAAAACACGGACAACAAATGAAACGATTTTACCCAAAACGCTCTTTAACAGGGAATTTACAAAAGAACGGGTAAAATAAAGTCCTAAGTGAACCATATATGATATCATAACAATGAGTATGATTCTGGAATAAGTCAATGACATTTTTTAAATCATTATACCGGAGGTTCAGACACTTACGAAGAAAATCGGACCTAAGGTAAGGGAAATATCACCATCTCATTTTTATCCGAGATTGTTTATACTTTGGTATTTACTGGGGTGTATTTTATCATCCACATCCATGTTTCCTCAATATGTAATATAATTTCCATCCACCTACAATTGTTTAAATCCAATTTTACCCTTCGGTGAGTTTTTAGTAAAAGATATAAAAGGAATCTTTTGTTGTTTTTCGTACGAGGTACTTTTTGACTTTTCCGACAAAAGTACGAGAAGAATGTTTTTTTTAACTTATACAACATGAATGGATTTTTAAAACATTATTTACAAGAATCTTCCTTTACAAGTTTTCAAGCTTATTTTTATTCAACTTCTTTTAGATTAAAATTGTATGACATGTTAAGAAAAGAAAAATGTTTTTGAAGTAGAAATGATATTTTCCACGAGAATGGAGTTCAACTGTTTTATCAAAATTATTTTCCATCTAAGATAATATAGGGTTCTGTTTATATCCCTATTATTACATTGATATGATTATGTTGTGATGGATATATTTTTATGAATTCCTTTATCTTATATGAATTGTTTTATGATGTCATGATGTTTATGATTCCCATTTTTATTATATGGGTTATGAAATGATGTATGATGTATGATTTTGTGGCACACATAAGAATGGTATCATTATGAGATGGGTGGGACATATATCTCCCTCCAACTCATTGGGTAAAGATTTTATATCTCATGAGATAGACATGGCTGGAACGGCAGGTTAAACCAGTTCAGTGAAATAGGACTGAAACGAGGAATGAAGTTGGTTCAGAAATAGACTTTGTCCACTAAGATATTCATGGAAATGAGTCTTGACTAATAAGAAATGATTATCTATGATTATGTGTGTACGCCACAATTTTTCATGTTTTAAGTTATGATTATTGAGATTACATTTCACTACTATGATTTATCCCATGTTATGATATTATGATCTATTCTACAAGTTAAGATTTCCAAAATGATATGTTCTTATGAATATGATGTGATTGATATTTATTTTGTTTACCCTTACTGAGAATTTGAGCTCACCCTTTTATGTTTCCTTTTCCCCAGGATATAAAAAAATGTTTTAGGTAAGAAAAAATGGAAGATCTTTATGGGAGATGTTGAAGATCTTTCACCATGATTAGAAGATTACATTCCGAGTTTCCAAAGACACTAAACTATTACGGTCCTTGTGTGTGTGTTTTTGTTATGTACTAAGTATTCCGCAAAAGTAATGTAATGTCCATGTATGTCATGCTTCGGGTCTCTACAGTTGGTATCAGAGGAAAGGTTTAGTCAACCATTGGAAACTAGGATGCGAAAACTTTAGTGAGATCCCTAGAGATATTTCTAAGGTATGTATAGGGATTTACACAAGGTTAAGTATAAGTATAGGTTATAGTACTAGAATTACGGTAACCCAAGATGTTAGATATTGAAGTTACTCTCCCTTTATTATATTGTTTTCCCTAGAATGATTTTTGCCTCTCACACTATTTTTTTGGGTTTTAGACAATGGCTGGAACCTGAAGGAACCGTGTTGATCAATGTAATGGACAATGCAATGATTTTCCTCCTGAACAAACAAATGTTATGGGAGATGGAGTGAAAAATCTTATTGCTATACTTACACAAGCTATGAATCATTCTGGACTTCCAAATTAGCAGAGAAGGGAACAATATTCTATTGAGTCCTTCACGAGGCAATGTTCACCTTCTTTCAGTGGGTCTTCTGATCCACTTGTTGCTGAACAATGGATCATTACCACTGAAAAGATATTTTCAGTTCTTCAATATTCTAAACATGATAAAGTCATCATAGCAGTATATCGTTTGGAAGGTGAAGCTGATCAATGGTGGAATCTTATCAAGAATACGAGGCCAATAGATGAAATTGAGTCCATGGAAGGGGATGAGTTCAAGAACTTATTTTTCAATAAGTACTTCCCTCGTATTCTTCGAACAAATATGGAGAAGGAGTTTCTTGAACTAAAGCAAACGAATGATGAATCTGTTGGAATGTACAATGTGAATTTTACAAGGCTTGCAAGGTATGCATCTGGATTTATCATCTAACCTGAAAGTAAAGTTGATCGATTCTTCAATGGCTTAAAACAAAATCTTCGATGGGAATTAGCTATAAGAGACTTCAATAGCTATGAAGAAATTGTGCATTATGCTATCAAGGTATAAATGGAAGTTGGTGTTACTTATCCATCTCATAGTTTTGACAAGAAACGAAAGATGGAGTTTAAGGAGAAATCTCAGAATAATGGTGAAAAGAAGATGAATGGTTCCTTATGCTCAATGTGTGGAATGAAGCATGGTGGAGATTTTCTTAAAGGGACTAGACAATGTTTTAAGTGTGGAAAAGAAGGTCATCGAGTAGCTGAGTGTCGAAGTAATGGAAAAAGGGTTTTTAATGATGTGAATAAAGAAAGGACTGTAGAGAACGCACCACCAACACTTCAAAGCTTCAAGTGCAAGGAAATTGGGAATTATGCTAATAAATTCCCTAATCCAAGGGTTAGTGATGATCGAAAGGAGCAACCACTTAAGGAAAAGTACAAAGGGAAGTCACATGCGATCACTATTGGCGATGTTGAATATGACAACAATGTGGTGGAATGATTAAGTGCTTATGTAATGGGATTCCAAAATAATGTTGTATATAGTATCGTGGAATATTGGAATATTTATGAATTGGTCTATTGTGGTTTTCAATGGTACCAGTAACCATAAAATGTGATTGATGTATTTTTGTAAAAAAAGATGATATGTGCATAATGAAAGGATAATGAGAAAATGAAATGTTTGACCATATTCATGAGGTCATGACTGATATAAGGAGAAGTTTATATCATGGTTTTAGTATATAGAATTTTTGGATTTTGGTTTGTGGAAAGTGTTAACTTTTAACTACATTCATGTTTTATCTAAGGTTCAATGGGTATTCATTCTTCAAGAGAATACATGATTATGGTATTCACATGTTTGTAATTTGACCAACAAGATATATCTTATGATATATTGGGGATAAATGATGGCATTCACATGATTGTTATGTGACATTGCAAGTAATCATTTTCTTTATACAATGAGCTTGGACCGATGTATTTTAGATAAGCCTAAAGATTGGAATGGATTATGTTAGACATAAGTTATGATATAACATTTTTCGATATTATTAATGGGATGTTATAGTAATATAGCTTTAGAAAAAGGACAACCTGCAGGACGGGCGATAGCCCATCGCGTCGGACAAGGCTGTGGGATTCAAACCTACAACTGAAGTGCGACTGGCCTTTATCGCCTTCCACTGGCCTATAAGAAGTCCCTATTTAGTAAAAACAAGTTTTATTATATTAAACAGTATAATATAAGATGTATAAGTCCATTTTAGGAACCATATATGATTAATCTCACTATATACGGACTTACGTATTTTATTGATAACTTCTCTAACCTTTTGTTTGAGACAGATGGAATGACCCATCATTCTATCACATGATCTGATAACACATAACGAATGACAAATTAAAATTCATTTCGTTAAGAGATGAATTGGAAATTGTCCAAAGAACAACCAACGGTGAGACTATACCAAAATCACGAAAGTATTTCTTCTAATTCCAATTTCATCAACTTCAGGGAAATGATCTTGAAAACCAAAAATGTTGTCCTAGTGCTCTTATATCTGATGAATCAGATGGTACCTTAGATCATCACAAATATATGGCTTTGTGATTGATGGATTTTCCATAGCCATGTTCTCTACCACTCTCCATTAGAACATGATGGTTAGATTTCTCTTCGATTTCCATATTTTCACCTATGTGGAAACCCAGTGATTAGTTTATTTGGGTAACTGTTACATTTCATACTTTTGTTTTTAAAGATTGGTTATGGTATTTCTTTTTACGATGTGGATTTATATTAAATAAACTTTCGAGTAGTAAACCATTTATAACCCCGACAAATTTTGAGGGCGAAATTCATTTTAAGGGGGGTACAATGTAACACCCCGAGATTTTATGAAAAATATTCTTTTTAATTTCATTAATGTATTGTGTTGTACACTACACCAAAAGGAACTTTCACAACACACATCCTTGACTTGCCTTGCATTACACGCAATCGCGACCTTCCTCGATAGTGTGTGTAGTACGCAATACCGAGTTTCACTAAACAACAATATGCAATTAAAATATTATGAAAACTAGCCGTTATGAATAGTAATAACCACTTTTTGAAATTTTTTAAATTTTATTTTTCAAAATGGACTTCATTTTTGGATTGGGAATATCGAAATTAGCTTAGGCTAAAATTTTGGTACTTTTCGGATAACTTTCATATTTCTGATGAATAATGAAAATTACTAAATTTTAATTAAAAACAACCTTTTTAATAGAAATAATTAATAGTGATAAATTATTAATTTGAGTGGTTTTAAAGTATATTTAGAATATATTTTTACAATTTAATACAATGTTGGTCATTGGATGTAATTTCACATTTAAACAAGACATAAACAAGCGTCAATCTTTTGATAGTTATTGTCTCTTAAGAACACACTATTTATTTTGACGACGGGAATTAATTTTTAAATTAATTAATGCAAATGATATGTTTTGAATTTGGTAAAATAGACATAATTTTTGAGTTCATAATATCAAATATATCTTAGGCCTAATTTTTGGTATTTTTCTGAAAACTTTCATTTTTTGATGAATAGTGAAACCACTAAGTGGTAGTTAAAAAAATGAATTTTTCCTAAAATGTAATTTTACCGCTTTTGTGAGTGGAATTTCGAAAATTCAAGAGACATGGTTGATGATAGTAAAAAAAATGTGGTTCAATAAAATGAAAATAATTTTTGGTGAATAGTATCTTTTTACTTATTTTTAACACGGTTAAAAGTAAATAGTGTAATTAAGGGTAAAAATGATATTATTATTACCATAACACATGTCCTAATTCTATTGGATAAGTGTAATTCGACCAAAAACAACCTTAGGAATAAAATATGACCATTTAGGCCCACTTGGACAAGATTAGGACATTTATTATTAATTTATTTAAAGAAGGGTTAAAATAGTTAAAATCAAACTTTAATAAGTAAATAATTTTTAATATATGGTTACACATAAGATAAATTCGACTATAAATATTAATTAGAAATCTAAAACGATTTTATACATAATTATAGTTTATTTGTAATTTTTAGACTTTAAATAAGTTAATTTATTTTTGACACAAAGATGATGTAGTAATTATCTTATTAATGAAATATTGACATAATTGATGTTATAAATACCCAAATAAATGTAATTTTAGACTTGTTATGAATTACAATACTTTTATAGGTTAATATGACATGTTATTATTGATTTAATTAACTTTTTCCAAACTAATCATTCTGTTATGAGTTTCAAAAAAATCAATTACTAAATAGTGTCAAAATTGACATAAAATTGTTTTTAAAACAAATATTATATTATGAATTGTTATTTTAATCCTAAAAATATAAGGTTCGGTCAAATGACTTATATAAGGTTAGATATATTAATAATAAACAACTTGAGGTTCGTTTGGCTTCTTATAGTAAGTTTATTAACCTTATAGTGTAAGAACACAAAAAGACACGGTAAAAGTAAAATTATCTAACTTAACATTAAATATATATGATAAGGTTAAAATAGGAACATAAACTTGTCTAAATTATATTTATTTGGAGGATTTCGACCCATCCCCATCGTAGATTCGAAATAAATCAATTTGGATCTATTTAAAACCGAATTTTGCTTTATAATAAAATAATATTTTTGGTTTTTCCAAAAGAGCCCCTCTCCTCCATTATAAAAGGGCACCTCCTCCCTCTCTTCCTCACACCACATTGAGCCTTCAAGTTCCGCCAAACCCTGCCAAATTATCTTCTACACTTCCCTAGAAACATCCTAGAGGTTCTGGTAATCCTCAAAGACCAATTTTAGTGCCCTAAAAGGAGATCTCAAAGAGGCTCTTCAAAGAAGAGGTAATGTCCGTTACCGATTCTTTCAACATTATTTCTTCTTCCACTTCTTCTTCTTAGGTTGTTTCATTATGAAGTAATAACATCAGTATCCCTCATATACTGATATGTTATTATACGTATGAAACAACCCTATTTCACCATCTATCCATCCTATGGAAAACGAAATCACCGCGCGTGCGTACGTACGGAATACCGTATCCACGCCGTGGTGTAATCTATTTCCCATCACCACCTTACTTGGAAGGGTATAATGGTGTACATAATAACTTTATATTATTATTGTAAAGTGATATAGATTCTGAAATAGTATACATACACTCCAATACAATTCCATGATCATTAGAACGATATCATCTCTCGTGCGTACGTACGGACTACCGTCTCCACGACGCGATGAGATTCATTCTCCACGTTAACCATTCATGAATGATTATAAAGTATAAATAATAAGTTATCATGAAATATATGACATAATAATGATACTGTATTTATGTGTATATATATGTATGTCATCTACTTAATTCCATTCAACTCAATAAGGAAACGAAAATAGCGTTTATGCGTACGTACGGCCTACCATCTCCATGAATAGTGTATTTCTTTCCATTTACTGATCTATTATATATATGTATATTATGAATATATATTATATATAAATCATGTTTTATATTCTGGAATTATTTAATCAAGATCTAAGTAATCATATGAATAATTACAAGTAAAAACATGGACGACAAATGAAACGATTTTACCCAAAACGATCTTCAACATGGAATTTACAAAAGAACGGGTAAAATAAAGTCATAAGTGAACCATATATGATATCATAACAATGATTATGATTCTTTAATAATTCAATGACATTATTTAAATCATTATACATGAGGTTCGGACACTTACGAAGAAAATCGGACCTAAGGTAAGGGAAATATCACAATCCCATTTTTATCCGAGATTGTTTAAACTTTGGTATTTACTGGGGTGTATTTTATCATCCACATCCATGTTTCCTCAATATGTAATATTATTTCCATCAACCTACAATTTTTTAAATCCAGTTTTTCCCTTCTGTGAGTTTTTAGTAAAAGTTATAAAAGGAATCTTTTGTCGTTTTTTGTATGATGTACTTTTTGACTTTTCCGACAAAAGTACGGGAAGAATGTTTTTTTAAATTATACGGCATGAATGGATTTTTAAAACATTATTTCCATGAATATTCATTTACATTTTTTCAAGCTTATTTTTAATCAACTTCTTTTAGATTAAAATTGTATGACATGTTAAGAAAGGAAAAAAAATTTGAAGTATAAAGGGTATTTTCCTCAAGAATGGAGTTCAAGTGTTTTATAAAAATTATTTTTCATATAAGATAATATAGGGTTCTGTTTATATCCCAATTATTACATTGCTCTGATTATGTTGTGATGGATATATTTTTATGAATTCCTTTATCTTATATGAATTGATTTATGATGTCATGATGTTTAAGATTCCCATTTTTATTACATGGGTTATGAAATGATGTATGATTTATGATTTTGTGGCACACATACTAATGGTATCATTATGAGATGGGTGGGACCTATATCTCCCTCCAATGCATTGGGTAAATATTTTATATCTCATGAGATAGATATGGCTGGAACGGCAGGTTAAACCGGTTCAGTGAAGCAGGAATGAAACGAGGAATGAACTCGGTTCAGAAATGGACTTTGTCCACTAAGATAGTCTTGGAAATGAGTCCTGACTAATAATAAATGATTCTCTATGATTATGTGTGTATGCCAAAAATTTTCATGTTTTAAGTTACGATTATTGGGATTACATTTCACTACTATGATTTATCCCATGTTATGATATTATGCTCTCTTTTGCAGGTTATGATTTCCAAAATGTTATGTTCTTATGAATATGATGTGATTGATATTTATTTTGTTTACCCTTACTGAGCATTTGAGCTCACCCTTTTATGTTTTCTTTTCCCCAGGATATAAAGAAAGGTTTTAGGTATGAAAAAAAGGGAAGATCTTTATGAGAGATGTTGAAGATCTTTCACCATGATTAGAAGATTACGTTCCGAGTTTCCAAGGACACTAAACTATTACGGTCCTTGTGTGTGTGTTATTGTTATGTACTAGTATTCTGAAATAGTAAATTAATTTCCATGTACGTCAAGCTTTAGGTCTCTACGTTATCCATCATGTAAGTATTAATGGATACTGAAGCACATCATGACACTACCTCGATTGAGAACTTAATATCTATCTTAGTAGGTAAATCAGAAAAGACATATGAAAACACATCCCCTAAACAATCAACAAATAGAGGAATTTTTATCTGAAACCCTCCCTTTCCATCCAGTAAAAAACAAGAAATATGGGATACCTTTTCAACATTCCCAAGAAGGTTTGTTCCATATCAATTCTCCCAGGCATCCCAATCACCCTTGGGAGTATAAACATAACCCTATGGCTAAATGAATGTCACTCTACATGGATAAAAATCGATATAATATTAATAAAATACTATCCATACCATCCAGAGTATGACAAAAAAACTAATCATCTCAAGGAGATAATGATTCTAGATGAAGTGAAAACCACATTCCATAAAGGGGAAGTCCCATAACTAGATAAAATCGTCCATTATAATCCCCAATATAGTGTTGAGTGTCATCAAACCATCAAGAAACCAAACCAAAATCCCACGTCATTCCACCATAGATATATATATGAAACTATATGATGCACCTATTTAAAAAATATTGGATGAAATAGAAGAGGATTCAATGATCATACCTCTCACCATGGATGGTTTAGTTCCAAACTCCGTGGGTGTGGGATGCATTGAAATGATATGGCCTAAACCCCACCCTATGACACAACATCACTGCCTAGAGTAGGCCCACATTGATTTATCGGTGTAATTGGGGTCTTGATACTCATACCACGACCACCACTACCACTAGTCATTCGACCATAACTACTCCAACATCCTTCTTGTTGTAGATCTAAGAATATTTCTCCCAAACCTAGTGTCAAAGCTGACCCCATACCACTCATAGATGAGGGTAAGGTCCTGTAAAAATTTTTTGGGCGACCCTTCCTACCACAAGATCTGCACATTATTGGGTGACAGTATTATAGATTCATCATGTGGACCCATATTCCTCACTAATGATAGAGCACTAAGCTAATATTACTCACAACCTGACTGGTAATCGTTGCATGAGAAGCCTCAAAACATTGCTTCCTGCCAATAGAAGTTGAACTATTGAGTTGAGAGACAAAACTACCCTGATCTGTACCCCCATATTTTCTATGGTTTCACTCTATAATCCATGCCTATTTACATTATCTGTGATATAGTTAAATATAAAAACATTTACCTGATATATGCTAGCACATTAAAGGCCATCATCAAAGCAACTCTCCCTTGATAAATCATTAGTAAGGTAAATTGGGAAAAAACTACACCTTTGTAAATAATTTTTAGTACTCTATAGTCATCACCACACCCTGTTAAGGACGTATGAACATAATAGACCTCTCTTCTAATAGATTCTAAGGGTTAATATAGACATAGAATCTAGATTTTAAATCTTCCCAAATCATATATTCTATCCTATCATCCTGGTGTAGAAAATCCATGTAGTGTGTTGATACTCCATGAAATGTGTAATTTGATAGATTCTCTATCCTATCAGAAGGTGTCTCTCGATTCTCTAGTATTTAAAACATATTCCTGATCCATATATCAATAGAAAATAGTCACTTATAACCTATGAATGTGGGATGATATCATTGATGGAACAAATGATCTAACATAGCCACATGCAAGGCTGGCTATAGTACACTATCAAAAGTCTAGGTGATGTGATGGAATCAATTGAAGAACAATGCCTCATCACCTGTGTCCAGGAAAAAACAAGTTCTTCATTTGGTACTAAAGGGGGATCCAACAGTAGCACATTTCCCACTACAACCATAGTGTGGTCACCCCCACCTTCTTGGAGTACGTCTAGTGGTCATCATGGTGTCATGTATCTACGATGTCAAACAAAATCAATAGAAAAGAAAAATATATATTTTCATAGCTCAATATTGTATGACATGTCATGATCCTCCTAAAATATGGTTATACCACAGAACCTACCCCTAAATCCAGAACGATAAAAAGGGAATTCACAAAAAACCACTAGGGATACTACCTCTAGCGCACTCAATATTAGGGTATAGGTCAAGTATACATTTTTAATTTAACTTTTCATTTCTTTTAATTTAACATTTAATTTTGTTATATCAAAATTTTAAATTATAATTTGATCTCAATGGTTCTCTAAATTTCAATCCATGAGGACCCATAAAACCTACTGATCCAAAAAATGGTGCCTATATAATTTATTCCATTACAATTTCAAGTATACCTATCATTATAATAGGTATATCTATCACAACACCAATCACAAAAGCATACAATAATGCATCATAAATTACATGGCATGTTATTTCTTACATGTTCCTATTATGATTAATGACATGGAATACCCTCATCTCATCAAGCATCAAAAAAAATATTTCCCACAATCATATCAATAATATCTTCAAAATCCAAGTGTATCACCCAATGGAGGATTCAAATCAACATTAATAGTAAAAATCCAAAAAGAATCTATTACATTCAATGAAATTTGTATTTTATCTATATGAGGGTTATCTAAGCCCATGAAAAACCCATTAAAAAATCCAAATACCTTCTTATCTCAGCCTATTATCTCCAAATTGTAAAGAAAATAAGAAAACAATGCTACAATACAACTTTGTAACGTCCCAAACCTAGATGCCACTCTAGAGGGCCTCGATCTCAATTGGCTACATGGTATCAAATGCATCTCCCCAAATGCCAGAGGCTATTTAATAGTACTGAGATCCTAATATTTTTAGTGGGGAGATGATTACATTATCACTAGAGTGTAACTTAATGAAATATCAAAAAAATACAAGTCTATGAAGCATATAAAACAATCAGAAAACTAATAAATAAACAAGATAGGAATATACAAAAAATCCAAAAGTCCCACTTATTCAATGATAATGATAGATGTGTCTATAAACCACCCAATACACATACAAAGAAATATTTTATAATACATGTATCCAGATGAAAAAAGGCCAAAAAATCTATCTTTGAATAGCAACATGATACTTATCTCGATCTCATGCTCTCCTACTCCTATGTAGGGCACAAAATCAACCCTCGAACTATTGCTGTATTCCCATCTCTCTACCTACATCCAAATAGTCTATTTGGGTACCAAAAATCATCCCCAATCATGTATTACATACAATCATAACAGGTAACCAATAAAATGATCTATAAAATTAACGATGTGTAATATAACAAGATGAGAATTGTGAAACTAAAGTAGATAAGAAGTAATAAATGTAATGGTTCCCATAGAATGTCTAATATAATACAAGTGATATTGAATATCCTTAAGTGGCTCCTTGTAATCTAGATTCATGATCATAATGAGGTATGACTGAAAATTGCATTTTTATTTTATTAAGATCAAACAAGGAGCCAGGCGGCTCCCTGAAGAGTTCAGGGTATCCTAAAATGATGAAGTCCAAGGGAATACCCTTGGACAATGTTCTTACATACTTGGGGTAAAGAACCCACATTCAATAACACCCTTCAAGGTTCCTCCGGACCGCTCTCTCTAGAGAGATCATCTACCGCAATGTTAGCTTCACTCGTAATATGACGAGTAGAACAATCATACATGATCATAGATGAACATCTACGAATGATGTAAGTATAGGCCCACGACACCTTCAATTTTCCATGAAAGCCCTGAATCAGGATCTCAGAATCTGATTACACTTCTGAGCATACTGGGGATAAACTGGTATAAAGATCTGCACCTGTGTGCAACGCATGGACTTCCGCCCCTAATGAATCGCCTAGGCCATGGAAGCTGCTGAAGGCCATAATAACCGGACTATTTCCATCACGCACCAATCCACCTCCTCGAATCATCTCGTCCATGAATGAGCCATAAACATTAAGTTTTAATCCCACTGTTGGAGGAACCCACCTAACCCAGCAGCCCTGTGATCAGGAGAAAACCTTTGGCCTATTCTGAAAATCACAAAGAGTTTGAGAATGTTGGCCTCCATTTATAATATTTCATAATTCATGCACCATTACATTCATCTTCCCCAGTATTAAGTAAGGGGACCACCGGTTTTCAACGCATGCTTTTTCATGCCTCCCAGATCGTCCAGAAGATAGCAGTAAGTATAATGCTGTAGATTTTAGACTCCTTCTCATCCTGACCTGTACCTGAGAACAAGCAATCAAAGAACTCCTACATGGAGGATTATGTCGAATTGAACCTTCCCCTAACATCAAAACTAGTTCGTAGAAAAATGGCCCAGTCACCCTTAAGAAATAAATATAGCACCGACTCCGACTGTGGGTGAGATCAGCTGAAACTTCTTGAAGCTAGATTAATTTTTTTCTTCTTGATGTTGTCATCTGTCACCAGAGCTTGTTTCGTTGCCCTCCAAACTAGAAAGGACATCTTTGAGGGGTGTTATTTACATCATAGACATGTTCCCCAATCATCATAGGCGCCCACTATCTTATCGGACAATGGTAGTCCTTCCCGCTGAATACTTCGGAGCTGGATTCTATAAAACAGAGTATGTCAGCTTCCTCCGAGAACATTACCTCATTACAGACTTCTATTTGCTCTATGCTAAGAATAGCTTCAAGAATTCTGGGATGGCCGCTGGCTTCTTTGATAGTGAATTCTGAAACTGAACAGTGAGGGAGGAAGAGCTTCTCCCTAGTCCAATGATCCTGCTATAGGTTGATATCCCCGCGACCCACAACCCATCGTGAAGGCTTCTGTAGAATTTCAAAATGATTTCTAACCGATTTCCCCAGTCTGGACCACTTCTTAACCTCCCACTCCTCCCAAATCAGACCATATTTAGTCCTTGGAATTTTGTCCCATAATGAGTGACACTCCAGAAATGGCCGAAACAAAGGTTTATAAGACCAAGTCATCCTCATCGATTCCCAGAATCATCTCGATGGAAACTCGACAAACGTACCAGTTGGGGTCCTAGGAGCATGTCATCCAACAATTCATTAATGAGTACATGAAAATAAAACCCAAGAGGTAGAAAAGCTAAATAATCACATAGAATTTGGACATATGGAGAAATATCTATCCTAGGTGTCCACTACCGCATCAGGATCCATAGAGCATCATCCAAGGAATCTGTAGAATCTATCACTATTTTAAACCATTTATTATTTCATATGAAATTACCATTCATACATTTTGAGTTTACCAATTCATTATCCCATCCATATTAAATTACTTCTCATGAGTATACCCACTCATATAACACAATTCATATTCAAAGGAATCAAATGAAAATAAGCATACATTGTTCACTTTTTCCAAACGAATATTTAAGTAATTCTTGTTCAATATAAACAATTTAGTCAAGAATCAAATGCATGGGGAGGAATAAAATTTCTTAAAAATCCATTTTATTCATTTAATTCATATATGGGATTTTTATTACTAGTAAATCTCAAGAACACATCCCTTAGGTGGTTTAACAAAGGTTAAATACAAGAAAAATTCATGGTACATAGCATCGGTGGCCTTTGGATGAGGTAAAAACCACCAACAAGTCCTAAAAACCCTAAGGGAATCTCTAAATAGTAAATTTTCATCAAAAACAATTAACCAGTTGAATGATTGGGTCGTGGTAGAATGTTTGGTCGGTGGCACAATGAATACTAGCCTAATAAAGCACCAAACGAAATATAAAATTTGTACACCACCTAATATGGATCAATAGAAGATTGTTAATCTAGTATCAAATCCAAATTATATTAATATTTATAGAAAAATAAAGAACATAGAGAGAAATTGAAATTAGTTAAAATTATATTTCACCTAAATAAAATCACTAGTTCTAAGAAAAAATAATAACGACTAAAAATCAGTAAAATACACACTAATGCAGATACAATGATATGAATGATACTTGAATCGAAGATCAAATAGAGGATTTACCTAAAATAAAAGAGTAGTCACTAATGAGAGTTCAAGGGTGAGTTTCTATAAATGAGTGTAGAATGGGAAATGGGTTGATAATATATTTTAATTTTATCTAAAATTATATGATTGAAAGAAAAAAAATTTGAGTCGCACGGTTTGAGTGCGTGATTTCACAAACTATGTTCTAACCATAAATGGTCAACTATAGGGTAGGTGTAAGTGCATGGTTACCTATAATAGTTGGACTTACTATGTAGAAATAGTGAAAAAACCCACTCTTATAATTTCCAACATGGTCGCACTATTGTGCACACCAAATTGTATGATTTTTTCCTAACAGTGTGGCCTCCTCCTCCTCTCATCCCATGAGTCTCATGGTTTATCAGACAATGTGTCCTACCCTACATGGTTTTAATTATCTATTTGATAGACTATTTCTACACAAAACATCAGTTTCATTCTTTGAGCTAAACGCTGACACCCCCGATACACCTGTGACATCAATGAGAATTCATATTGGGGAATATTTAAGAAATCAATCTAAAAATAATGGATCACTACTTCACACAATAACCTAGGTTAAAAAAAATTATAATCACACAATTTTATTAAATTATAACATGTGATAATAATACCAATTTCGATCTTATAATAAATAGAATTATTGAATTATTCTAAAAAATAAAATCAAATCATTTTGACACCATAACAAAGCATTATTCCATTCCCTCACTTGATTAATTCCAAAACACTTATCTTCCATTTACAAGATGAAAGTAATTATTTCCCAATTCTTTGAAAAATATTAAGCCTTATCAAGAATTAATATATACTATAGGTAATAAATCATCAATAAAAATTGAGGAATTTTTTTCCAAATATATTTATTATGGGAAGAAATTTTTAGCATTAAATATATATTAATTTATTCTACAAATTAAATATTATATGTAATTAATATTCAGAAATTAAACAGGTTAATTATCATCTATAGTAATTAAATTCTATTTTATTTCATGAATATTGTTAACACATTAAATTTAATCCATGAAATTCCTATATTCCTAGAATCACATTATAGTATATAAATTAAAAATCCATTAAAAATTATGTAATTAATAATATTTCATTCTCATCATCAGAATTACACATCATGAATTTGTCCACATCTTTCCATATTAGAACAAGTTCATTATTTATGCCATTGATTTTTATATTTTAATTAGATTATGTTTAATCACGTACACTTAAAAAGATAATATATTGTATTTCAATTACGAATTTATATAAGATGAAAAAAAATGAATCCATAGATCCCCTATATGATATTTTTTACCTTTGGAATTTTTTTCAACTATATCATTAAAAGAGAGAGATGTATATAATCATTCATCTTCAAAACACTAATTTATCATTTAAGTAAGAATCCTAAATCAACTATAGATGGCTCACAAGACAACAAATATTTATTTTAGATTACCCAGTATTGAGGTAATCAAGGAGGAATTAAATTAAGTTAATGAAACCTTTTAAAATTCATAATTATACCTTCATGGATATTCTACTATAATTCATTAAAATATTTACTAAATCATCCATGTTTAAGGAAATTCAAAGTTCACATTGAGAACTCCTATCTATGTAAAAAACTGAATTCTATATTTAATTCCCTTAATTATGTTAATAAATGGGTTTTACGATGTTCAGAAATGGAATTATATAGATATTTTAAATTTTAAACTACCCATACGAAGGAGGTCTTCACTGTTTAAGGGTAATGTTCTTTTACCATCATGCAAATGAATACCCCTATGTGAGGTTTGTAATATTTTTAGCACCATTTTGTAGGTATGAAAATACTTTTATATGAGTTTTTTTACCCCTTTGTAGGTATTTAAATGTCATTGATAACATTTCATAATATTTTTAGTAACATTAAATAGAGTATAGAAACATAAATTTTTCCTTAAATAAAATGCTTATTACCCTTATATAAATAAGGAAAAATGAACTTAGTTTAAATATGTAAGAACCTACCATTATGAAAAAAAGGGAGATTGAAATTCATATATGCAATATAAGAGATACCCTTACATAACCTGTATAAATTCAAGGACAACTTTAACAAAGAATTGGTATTCTGATATTAACCATATGCGAGGAATGAATAACCCTTATGTCGCGAAGGATTTCCTTTACAAACAATTATAAAAAATCATTTACCCTTTATTAAAAAATGAAATTGAAGGTTGACCCTAACATAGGGTTCAAAAAAGACTGTGTAACCTTAAACAACTATATAGAATTAGGTGTTATCCTTATGCAGAAGCATAGTCATGTGTAAAATACAACAGAATCATAAAAATAAAAAATTTAATTTTTTTAAAACAAATTAATAATTATGTAAAAAAATTATTACCACATTAAAAATTATGAACCACATCCTAATTCTGTAAATTAATTGAAATATTCCAAGTTAATATTTGAGTAAACATTAAAAATTTTAAATAACATCTATAATTTTTAAAACTAATTTATAACCATTTAATATATTAAAAATAATTTTAAAAAATAGATAATTTTTTTGAAACTACTCCATAACAACCGGACTCATATGAATGACTATGTAATTTTAGGATGTATTCTAAAATTTTAAATTAAAATCATATTAAAAAATTCTATTGGGGGAATTAAATAAACGTGGATGTATTGGGAAAAGGGAGGGGAGAATTCGACCACCCCATGAGATACCTTTCCAGGTTCATCCTATTTTTCAAATATAACTGTATATGATGGTAGCATAAAGCTATAAAACTATTTAAATTAGATTGAAAAAAATCTCATTTAAAAGATACCCCTCCAATAGGACCAATGAAATCATAAAAAATACAATGAATGTGTTGAATAATTATTCTATATGAATTTTATTTATTGTTCTTTAACCTAGTAAAATCAAACTTTAAATTATTTTTTAATTTTTAACACACATTTGTGGGAATCATTCCCATCTATGATGTCAACAGAATCCATCCATATATCCATAAAAAACTCCTAACATTTCACACTAAACATTTCATGAGAATGAGTATATTATAATAATTGCATAAAAATTATTTAACAAATTAAATATTCTACACACTATAGCTCATTAAGTCAGGATGGTTTAATATCTCAAAACATAAACAAGTTTTACAAAATATTCCTTTCATTCTAGACATGTTTTCAAATATTTCACATTTAAACTCATTAAATTTCAAAACATGATGATAAAATAATTTCATCACATCTATTGGATTGATGATTTTCTAGGTAATGAAATCATCAAATGAAATAATGTTTTAATCCTTCTTCATAAAATTATATTTATCAAAATATTATTTTATAAATAATTTATTTTCATTTTACAATCCTCTTTTAATATAAATATAAATTTCCTTGATTAAATGAAATTGTATATTTAAGAAAAAATATTGTCATAAAACAAATTTTTCCAAGAGGCTGTCATTGAAAATTATTATTGAACATGAAGATAACATTGAAGGATGATATAATAAAAATTAATTATCCTTTTCTAGAAACATTTCATATTTAATACATTTTCCATATTAAATAACTTACATAGGCATGTTATATGATTTCCTCATGTTTATTCAATTTATGTTTCACAGTTGTACTATTATCTTTAAAAGATTAATATTAATATACATAACCTATAAATCATGGAGAATTCAAAATTTACATATTATATGGATCATAAAAAAATAATTGGTTAGAATAATCTACTTTTCCTTCATTAATTTTTTTCCATTTTTTTACCTGACATATTGATTAGGATCTTAATCATAAAAAAAATTGTTTAAAATTAAACACATACATTTACCAAAAGTTAATACCATTACTTTCTAGAGTTATATATCAACATGAAATAACATTTCTCATAATCACATGAAATAAGATCAATGGAGCATCTAAAAGAATACAAATAAATATATCCCATACACCATACAATAAAATTATCCACTTTGGGAGTCATTACTCAATCATATGTTTTGAATACGTGTTTTCATATAATAGATCTTGAAATGTGATGTTTCCATAAATTGAAAATTCAAAAATCCATATCATATGAAAATAATAAAAGATAAATCCTTTTTGGCGATTTTAGAACACAATGCCAAAACCATTCCATAAATAAAGACATAAACAAAACCCATAATGTACATGAATTTCAATTAAAATAAAGGAGAGTAATTAATCCAACACTTGGAATATATCAATTAATTTCAACTTATAATATTCTCATTTTTGGAAGAAACTACTACTTCACCACGGATTGGTGAAGAGTGTGTTAGTTAAAACATGTGATGAAATGTAAGATCCCCCACAATAAATATATATCAAAATAAGCCCATAAAAAATTATAAGATTCATGTGATTACATAAATGCTTCCCTATACCATATAAGGGCATAAGGAGATATTATTAGAATGTTATGAATGAAGTTATATAATCCATTTCCCTAGGCCACATCACTGTCCCAATATAATGCTTTAGGAATGTGGTATACATACCATCTCTAAAGGAAACTAATTGTGGGTTTGAAACTAAAAGTTAAATTTGATACAAAGGATCATGAATTAAGGTTTTATTAGTTTTGTTAAATATACGAAGTTAATAAGTTTTCCTAAAGTCATATGAAGGTCTAGAGATAAAAAAACTGATATACCAATTAATTCACTTTATGTGGATAACAATCAATGTGAATAATAGTTTAAAAGGTAATTCAAAGGTCTCATGACACATCATGAAAATATGTCAAAAATATCATAATAGAGGGAAACATCATGACCTAAGAAGACTCCCCTATTGGGATCTAATAAAAAACACAACCTATATGTTGTCATTGGAAAATCCTACACCAAATGGAAATCATATAAATACCCTGAGAAACAAGAAAAACCAGTATCTAGATGATCTATATAGTATCATCATTGTAAAACATGATTTTTTATATCTCTGAGCATGATTGAAAGCAAATTCTATAACCCCCTCCAAAAACAAATAATTTTTCCATGATCCAAAATAGACCCCTTATAATTTAGGAAACTATAGCACTAAAAATCATATACGCTCCACCTTTATGTAGTGTCAATAATAACCACCACTATATTTGGATTTACTAAAACATATTTTAATTTTATGGGATCAACCTAACACGGATATCAATATGGAGTAGCTGCTAAAAAATAATTTTTTTGGTACTGCGAACCCATGAAACAAATATTTAAATGTTAATTAGTAAATTATTTTTATTACCATTTAATATTGTCAACAATAGTTCTAGTATAGAAGAATAAAATCATGGTCTCTGATCCTTTCCTATGTTTCTTCATCAAAACAAACATCACTTATCTTTTCATATCATGTAAACTTGATTGACGTCATGTCAGATTATAGGGGTGACTAAAATGTTTGGTATAATTTGATATCCCTTGTTTGTATCACATATTAAGCCCAACTAACAATATTTCCTGAAAAACACCAGCATCCTCACTAGGGTGTGTCACCAAACTCTGTCCTGTCTCTTATGCTTCACCTCAAACATAACTCTATCCTGATCCACTAACCGCAAAGGTACCCCTCATGGGATAACTTTGTGAGGTGGGATATATTGATTCTCAAATCCCACCTACAATAGTCCACATGTTGGGTATATGCATCGAGGGTAAAATACAAAGACATATGGGAGGCATTATTCTCTAAAAATTGAGAAAACATCTATAAGATATAGACCACAAAAAAATCATGCTCATTAAAAAGAAAAAAGAAACTTAAATAAATGATATGAATGTAATTTCATACAATCTCTATAACTAAAAACACTAAAACAAATCATCGATAGAAACAACTATACTTCAAAAATCACGATTAACTTATCATACAATTACGTTCTTATATGATCATCACTAGTGTCTTCATAAAATGAAAAATAACTTATATATATGTAGGGAGATAATAATATGTATACCTAGTAGTATCCTCTGTTAAACCTCTCATAAAAATTATGAATTATGCATACTATATCATAGTTTAAAAATAAATTAAACCAATTCATCACGTAAATATGTTTACTACTCTTTTATCATCCTCAACATGGTTATCATTCACTAGGTTTCACATACAAGAAATCACATAATATGATAAAAAAGTTAGTACCCCACAATTTTTTCTCACATTTTTTCACTCTCACTCCCTGATGTGGTATGGTATGAAACTCCCATTCCTTTAATATAGTATTCATACCTAATGAAACAAGGGTTTTAACATCATATCTCCCCTGGAGACACATAACCCTTGACATCACATCTTATCCACCAATATTAAAATAAGTGTAGGGTATCATGACCATGATAGACAAAACCCTTTTCCCATCTACTAGCACGCATTACCCACACTATGAATCGCATAAACCTCTCATCAAACAAAACCAAATGTGAACTACTATAAAAAATAAATCACATATCATACATTAGAAATCATTGTGGGAAGAGAGAATGTGGAATTGATTGTATGAAATCAACCATCCTTTCCATTTGGATATTGTGGAAAGCACCACTAAAAATTTGGGTGTTGGATCATAGTTCTTGATTTAGGTTGGGTGCATATATAAATGAAATAACATACATGATTTATATAATGCTCAAAAACCACACATGGAGAACCTACCTTGCCTTGTATTCATATTTTTCTAATGTAAATTATGACTCATAACTTCCACTACAAAGGCCAAGGTATCAAAATCCTACAAGAGCTAAACACCATAATAATTTTGTAATTATTAATTATTTAATATTGTTCCATTTTATTTTTGATGATTAAAATTTTAATTTTCTCAACCAAGATTTCATTGAACAATAATTTATTTTCTTGTAGAATAAATTATGTATTTATCCTAAATCATGAAATAAGAACAAAAACCTTTCATTTATTAACTCATATATAATTTCGTGATCATTTGGGTAATCGAGGACTCAACCCAAGCTATCAAACAAATGATGCACCTGCAGTTCAAGGCCCCAAAATACTTGTGACATTTAGAAGCTGATTATATAAATATAAACTAATAAATGTCCATTACACTAGATGATTCATTATTAATGAATAATTTACTATGTCAAAACAACATAAATGTGTATTCCAATCCTCAATATGTTCTATTATTCATATTGTTATCCCTAATACCTTTGCATATAATCACATATTACATCCCATTTCAATATCATAAACATCATCATCATCACCAACACTCTATTCTACTATCTTTATCTTTACCACACAACATTCAATTGTCATATCCCTATGATTCCAACGTATATCATCATCGTAATTTTAACCCTATTCCATCATCATTATAGCATCTCTCCCTGAAATCCACTGAGCAGTGTCCATAGATGGTTTTCTTCATAGATTAAATCATGACTCCCCATATGATAGAGGATACTAACTAGAATTCAGGTCTTAGTGTGTGTTTATGAGTAGACTGTTACCATATGATTTTGAGTGATGAAAATTAGTAAATAATAAATGGAAAATAGGTGAGGCAGTGGTAAAGAAGCTTGAGAAGAATAATAAATTAATATCTAATAAATTAATCATGTAAAAGGTGAATAAAAAATAGTTACAAAATGATGATGATTATGTCATGTGTCTATAGAAATTGTGATATATGAGATACAATGGAAATATGTATATATTTCATTCCATTCTAAAATACAAAATGAAAAAACTCTACCTCTACTACAATCACAAGAATAAGCTCTGTCTTCTTATCCAACGCTCCATCATAGTAGAGAAACTCAATCAATAGATGACAAAAACAAACATTTACCTCAACCTAAAATCATGATGTCTACTTTGGTGTTGAGGGAAGCTCATATAGTGTGTACTGTATACTTTTTTGGCCATCACCAATGGAGTATAGATCAATACAGTATATGCATATAAAATAAAATTTATGTAGGTACATAATGAATGCAGGGCAATAAATAAAGAAATATATCAGTATTGGATCCCCTTAGTGTCCTTAATGAAACTACATGTTTCATCATAAGATAAATTCATCATAACCGAGGTGAACATTTACAAATATATAGTATTGGTGTAATCATGGGTCATCATAAATTGAAAATCAAGAGTGGACCAAACCCAATAAGGTAATTTTGTATGGAGGATGTCTCCCTAGTATAAAGTCATTGGATTATTTATTTAGAATATAAAATTCATCATTAGGATTTGATAAAAGCACTACAAGTCCATCCAACATGATCCAAAATGTAATCAAAATTATTTATCTAGGGGAATTATAAATTCCCAATACTGTATGACTCTATAAAAAGAAATCCCTAAATGAAATAAATTGTATCACTCTTGTCATGATATGAATATAAACCCTCTAAGCCCAACCATGGTATCACACATAGGTGACCGAGAATCAATAATGTCCTCATATAGCCATCTAGAAATGATGATTGCCCATAGGGTATCTCCAAGGGAAACAATATCGCTCATATGGAGGTAGGGAGGTTGCACTATGACCCCATTCAGGGCATACTAATTATTGATCCCCATGAATTTAAAATTCATCAATAAAAATAATTATAAATCATGATGATCACGTCCATGTAATAGAATAATTATCCTGGTATCAGCCTCATCTTTGTATAAATATATTTTTAGTTATCAACATCTCACGTAATTTCAAAAATACATTATAAACAATTTACATTAAATAACTTTTCCTAGTTCATTTAATCCACATAATTCAATTATATCATATATTTTAGGGGCCCTACTCATAGCATATCATTTCAATTAATTCTAATAATACTTAAAAACAATTTATTATATGTTCAAACACTCACCTCATATTGTTTTAACAAATTATGGAATTGGGAACTTGGCCCCTTAGGGAAGGGAACACCCATATAGGTGGCTAATGTAAAGGAAAACACCAGATGACATTGACTTGAATATAGCTTGGGTCCTATTATGAATTTAAATAACCATTAATTTATTTAGATAGTAATTAAAGAGGAAACACTAGATGGTTTATATTAAAACACAATGATGCGTAATTTAAATGAATTGAGACATAGGGAAAAGATCTTGAATAACTACTTTATACACATAGGACTCTCATCATCCAGTGTCGGCCAATTAATAATGATAATATAGGAGAAATCAGAATACTATATTAATAACTTAAAAATTAGTTTTATAATCATACACTAATAGATCATAGAATATGTGAAACTAAATGGAAAGGTGTGGAAGATGATGTAAGAGTTTATTGTAGGGAATCAAATTCCCAAGATGGTGTAACGAACATAGTCTGTATGGGTGAATTGCATCAAATCATAAAGATAGGAGGAGGAGGAGGAGGAGGATGAACTTTGTGTGACTGGATTATGGAGAAAAATGATTGAGGAAGAAGGTTTAATTTTCATATCATTTCATTGGAAAACCCATAACATACCCATACATTAAGGGGAACATTATTGGGCTGCTTGGTTGACCAAAATGATGGACAACTATGTATAATCCTCTTCTCAAGGATGACTCACATGTGGGATTGGTGGACAGTTTGACTAAAAATTCCAATTTTGTGTGAAATTTATCTATCGGAAATGTCTACAACAGCACATAGACATGAATACATTCTAACATTTTTGGACAAAAACTGTGTTTCCTCTAGTTGTGCCTTGAGTTTTCCACACTATTAAGTCACATGTTTAGCAATAATCATGTTTCAACCATGAAGCTCATTACTCCTCATAAATTTCAATAAATATATGATCCAAATTAAGTAGAAAATCTAGTAAATACTTAATAGAATATAATGTACAATATTGTCATTAAAAGAGAGGTTTTTAAAGTAACATAATGGTTTTTACCTCTCTGAATTTATTGGATGTTACAGCCTCCCTTATTAAAATAACTTATCCCTTTATTTACATTCCAAAGGTGGTAATGAATTGGTTTAGAAAATATATAGACATTGTAAATGAACATCAACCTCTCACCCATGTCTCATCCAACACACTATCATGCTACCATAGCACATGGACCAGTAGAAGTGACATTATTCATTGAGACTTCATTATCCAGTCATATATACATATAAAATTCTACTAGAAGGATGCATACTCATATAGAATTATATACATAGGATAAAATTAATGAGACATGTTAGTATGATACAAAAGAAGCTGTGATACAAGGAATATATTGTATAAGGAATGGTCCTCTGAGGTAACTAAATCCGATAGGATTCCGACATGACTCTCTCTATGATATCGAAATACCCAATATAATGTGTTGATAAATTCCCTATATCCAAATACATCTATGATAATATCATGGATATTCTCATATAAAGTCATTATGTCCGACCAGGAACATATGATGTTGGATTCAATGATCGGTATTTGACTTCTTCATATACCATGATGTATCCATAATCTTCTGAATCAGTTCTACTAGATCTGATGTCCCCTGAATGAGATTCAGACCCACTAGGGAAGGCTATCCTACCTCTATCCAGCATAGAAGGGATCCACATGGAATTCCATAGAGGGCCACATATGGAAACACATGAATCATTTTCAAAATGATGTTATTTTTGGAATATTGAAAAGAGGTATATGTTTCACCCATGAACCATGAAAATCAAGGATGCATTCATGGAGTATTTCCTCTAATACTCATACCATCAACTCGGGCTTACCACTAATCTTGGGTGAAACACTATACTCATGAGAACATAGGAAAACAATTTATTCTATATCCAATTTCAAAACAATGATCTTGTAACCCCCCAATATTTTGGGAAATAATTTTTCGAGTTAATTTTACATTTTTTATTTTTTTAATTTCCCGTAAGTCTTAAAATATTTAATTTTATAATAAAGAATAATGTCAGGATTTCATTACGTAAAAATTCATGTTAATTGGGCATTACATGAAACATAAATTTTATCATTCCCTATATGGTACATATTGGTTAGCTAATGTTTCATGCAACAATGAATTTTCCCGATGTCTTGGATAACATGAAAAATTGTGTTGTTCAGAACAGTAATATATTAGTAAAATATTATTATTTTATATAATAATACATAACATAGAAATTAAATTATTAGTTAAGAATAATATTAACTAACATGTGAAAATATATGGTTTACACAAATATAATATGAATTCATATGTTACTAATTAATTAGAAATGAAAATATAGGAAACAATTGAATATAAAGGATATATTTTTATTCTTATGCTCCCAAAGTGGTTTTGTATTAATAAATTCAATTAATTAAATTTGGTGAGAGATATAAAGTTAATATCTAAGTTATATATGGAAGAAAATAATTTTTTTATTCCTATAATAGATGTGATATACATAAGATAAGAAGAAACTTAATTTTACTTATAAAAGAATATATTATTCCAATGGTAGTTTTACAACTATTTAAAAGAGAACACATTTTTAATAAATTTTTTGGAACATTTATATATTTAATATGTCCAAAATAGAAATCATATTTGAAATAAAAATTTAAAAATTATGTGTGGATAATATTTTGGTATTTTTCTAGAAGGTTTCATTTTTTTAATGAATAGTTAAAAATATGGAATTTTAATTCAAAACAGCTTTTCAATCTAATTTATTTATATGTATAAATTAGAATATAAAAAGGATTTTAAATTTATTTAAATGTAATTTTTATAAAGTAATCTAATATAGGTTATTGGAACCAATTTCCCTTTGAAATTTTATATAAAATATATAGAAAACATTTATTTAGTCTTATATTAAAAACCATATGTGGCGTCCCATCTACAAGATTAATTTTAAATTAATTTCTAGTACTTAAGTCATAGGAATTTTGACAAATCGTTTCCAGATATTAAATGAGAATAATTTTTAATTTATAATATGATCAAAAGGAATTTTATTGAAAATACTAGAGAATAAATTTAAAATTTAGTAAAGCGATTACAGTAAAATTTATCTTAACA
This sequence comes from Viscum album, assembly GCA_963277665.1. NCBI lineage: Eukaryota > Viridiplantae > Streptophyta > Magnoliopsida > Santalales > Viscaceae > Viscum > Viscum album. The sequence continues at coordinate 1,677,505,482 of OY728160.1, forward strand.
AGGGAATAAACATTAAACCTTGGGGCCAAATGACCTATAAAAATGCCAAAAAATCATTAAATGGACGTATATCAGCTATAAAACATACATAGTTGAGTTTTATTGGTTTTTTATGCCTTTTATTAGGTATAATGTGTGTACACATAACTTGTTCTAAAATGCCAAGTGTGTCATTACACTAACATATAAACGGCCACCACTATTCCCTCTTCTTCAAAACTATAGAACCTCTTTGATTAGGCCAATATTTACCCAATAAAAATGAAAATATCCTTACCTTACTCCTTGAGGCCACTATTTTGGAATAAATCCATCCACAAAGGCTCGTTGGTGTAAACAAAAAGTTGTTACCGATTTAAGATGTAACACCTTCCCTTATAATCTCTTATTTTTAATTTTCATTCTCCACACCATCCAAGATTTTTAATATATTATTTTATATAATAAGAAGTGTCTAAATATACTACATTGTTTTTATGAAAATGTTTCGGCCTACACTTACACCCAGTTCTATCTAATGGGTAACAAACACAGAATTTACATGTATGGTGAACTACCACGTCACAAAATAATGATTGTTCATTTTACATTTTCCACCTACCATGGTGGAAATTATGATGAAAAATAGTCTGATAATATATATATAATTATTTTATTCCTCTATAATTTCTATTAGAAAATATATTTATGATTATTTTCTTTTTTTAATACTATAATATCATTTTAGGAAGTGTGGACTACTACCCCCTCAAAGCGATGTGATCCATACACACACTAGATAGAATTCATTAAGGTTTTTTTGGACACTTATATGGTATATATGACATAATAATGCTAATTTAATGATATTTTATACATATATTTCATTTTCATTTTTTCATCCAATATAACAAGAAAAAGGGAACAATGTTCATGCATACGTATGTCTTACTGTCTCCACGGATAATGTAATCCTTTTAATATGTATGTATTAAATAGAATATTATAATTCAAATATATTGAATATAAATGGTATTTCTATCATTTTTTACATTCTGGAAGTCATGGTATATGAATAAGGTCAAAATATATAACCAATTATGACCCAAGAAAAAAAGAAATGAAAATATTACCCAAAGTGTATCCTTAACATGAAATTGGTAACAAATGGGTAATATAAAGTCATAATAAAATGATAGATTATATTAGATATAATAATATGGTTTTGATAATTTTTTATAATTAATATACATTTATTATATGGGAGGATTGAATGAGCATAGCAAGAGTTAAGACAAAAGGTTTTGGAATTTCACCACATGTATTTGTATGTGAGATACATTCCCCATTCGCCACACACATATATTGTGTCCCATATATAATTACACTAAATATATTATATGCCTATTATAATTAATTTTATATGTATTTACATATCCATGTTATGATCTTTCTTTCATGTGGTTTATGATTCAAAATTTACCAAATCAATAATGTAATTTTTGTCAATATTTTCTTTCATTAATACACATTCTATGTTATGCACATGGTTGTTTATATGAGGTGTATATAATGAATTTCAAACATTTTATCATGAGTCTCATTATTTTCATGGTCTTTTAGTCTCCAAATAATTTCATTTTCTTTCATGGAGAGTATGATCTGAATAGAACATATGATAATAGTTTATTGAAACGATCTTATCATTTATTTGGATTGTTTACGATTATGCTTCCATTGATGAAATTTTAAAATCCATATCTCAATAAATAACAGGAATTTTATTAAACTTTATATATTTATTTTATTTCAATTTAATGAAACAATTTTTACATTTTTGGTACATACGATAATTTAGGAAATGCTTATACGATAATATGGAAATATATTTCCTTTCGATTAAAAATATGTGTTCTTTTAAAATAATGATTTCTAAAAATGATTTAATTTTTATTTAAATTTTATCCTCTCTTTTTAAATAATTATTTTTTCCATTTTATACAATTTAAGAAAAGTTTTTTAGGATTATTATTTTCATTTACCAAACAAGCCATTTTTTAAACTTTTTTGGTAAACAGGAATGTTTGGCATAAGTGGAAATACCCTCTGTTATGATCGTCATTTCTTGGAAGATTAAATTGTATGTTTACAAGATTAATTTAAATGGATTTTTTCGATATTATTCTATAAATCCCTTTTTAAAGTTGTTTTCACTGGAAAATGTTCTCCAAAATATTTTATGGTTATCAATGCTTTCATTAATGGTTTTCAAAGATATTATTAATGAAAAGGGGTTCAAAACGTTTGGAATCTCCTTTTAGAAGTTTTCAAGTAAAATGGATGTCAAAATAACTTTCCAGATCATATTATAAGTTTTAATGGATAATGGTTTTCAAAATATTTCAAGCACATTTTATAATATTTCAAGAGAAATCATTTTTGAATCCTTTTCAACATCATTTTATATGTTTTGAAGGAATCTATTTTTCAAAATATCTCATGTCCTTTTATAAATTTTCAAGGAAAATGTATTTCAAAACATTTTCTAAATGATTTTAAATGTTTTCATTAGAAAAGGCTCTCAAAACATTTTCAATATCCTTTTATAATATTTTAATGGTATTTCATTTTCAAAAATATTTCTAGCTCTCCTTATATGTTTACAAAGAAAATGGTTTTCAATATGTTTTAAAATATTTCTTTATAATCATGAAACTTTTTTCATGAAAATGGTTTTGAAAGGGAATCAGGTTTTATGGATCCTTTTTCAAATAAGAAAGTATATTTTACATAAGATATGTTTTTATAATATTTTTCAAATATTTTCCTATAAATAATTACATCTATTGGTGTTTCTCATGCCTTTCTAAGAAATGATTCAATTTTTTCATTCATATTACATCTTGAATGGTTTATGTTTTGATTAAATGATGCTTATGACATCCATCTATCATTGATGAGTTACATGCAATTGGAAGCCACATCTTTTGCTGGGGTATGAATTGATGAAATGATTATGAAACCTATCTCTATTCCATAGGTTATTATTAGATGAAATTTTAATGATTCCCCTTTAATTTCATGGGTCATGCATTGATGTTCTTAAAACCCATGTAATTTAATGGGTCATTATATAGTGAAAGTTATGTGGCACATGTATGTATGATTAAATTTTGTATTGGTTGGGACATATATCTCCCTCCATTTTATTTTGTAATAACGAATCATTCATGAATATAAATTATAAGAATGAACCAGATTACTTATTAACAATTATATACACGGTGCGACTTTCTTGTACACACGTTTATGGATTAACGTGATTACATGTTAACAATTTAATTATTGAAACATATTATATGTTCATAATGATATTCATTAACCTGATTACATGTTCATAATGTTATTCATGTACCTGTATTCAAGTCTATAAATTTATGTTTCAACCTAATTTCATTTTCACAATATTATAATTGAACATTATGGAATGTAGACAATATTATATGTGGACCTGGTATCATTTCCCCAATCTATGCGAGGGATTTGTTTCATGTTCTTAACTCAATGGATGAACCTATTTATACTTATGGACGTTCATGATTCTATACATTGATATGTATGCTGTATTTCCCTATCATACACCCATGTTGTATATTCATGGATTATGATCCTGATTTACTTATTATTCATGTTTTATTAAAAGCAAATATATATGAAAGGATTCATGTTTATAATCTTTGATATATATGGTAGGATCTTCTAGTGACCATGACCACGTTCTCATACCCTTAGGTTCAAGATATTCTTACATATTTTCTCTATTTTCCATTGTTGATAATTTGAGATCATCCCTTTCTTATGTTTCATTTCCATGTATTAGAAATAAACATGTTAACATAGAATTACTAATTGGGAAGATCATTGTGTAAAATATTGAAGATATTTCATTGAGATAGAATATTTTGGTTCGATGATTCAAATGGTACAAAACTAATATTGACATTGGGTGTTTCTTATTTTTGTAATGTTTTATGTATTTAGATAACTTTATGTAAAGTTAAATTATGAAAAATGAGGGTAGTAATTTATCTCAACTAGGTATTTCAGTAAGATATGATGGAATGTAAATAGGTTGAAGTCAAAAAAATATCCCAAATAGAAATCATCCCATGATCGTCAATATAGAAACTCTCAGATAGTTAGGAAGCGTGTGACCTTGGTTAACCAGTAAATGATCACCCTGATTGAATCACTACATCGATGGGATCTCAAAAAACCTATCACGACAAATATAGTGATGTAAATCAATTTCCCCTCAAGAAATAATAGATTTATATGATTCAACAAGGTCTCTGGTGTTTTTCCTTCACCGGCTGACAATTGTTAAACATCATGATAAAACCTACAATCAGTGAATTATTGCCCTAAATCCAAAACTAATAATACACATCACAATAAATCTTGGATAACCCAGGGAGAATATCCCAATAAATCATCAGATTCATGCATCAACACTTCTTGTATATTATAAAACAAAAACAAATGGCAACAATAGAGTTGGATCTCATTCTAGTTAATAATCCAACCAGGCGGTGGGTTCTCACAAGGGACACTCTTTCTTATGAAGAGGACCTTGGGGTCTGATTGATTTATTATCCATACACATTCTTGAATTGATTATTTCACTACCAATGAATCAAAAACAAAATTTTCAATGACATTTTTGAGCCTATATTTGCATCTCATAAAATTGATTAATTAAATGCCACTCACTGGTGCCCTCTTGTACAACATGTATCTTTTTATTACAATATTGACCATATTATATTTCATTACCATTCTCATCTGTATTAGTAAAATCAATGTCTAATGACAAAAATTATTTATATATATTCATTTATATGGTTCAAATAACGATGTGTGTATATGTATTTGAGACTTTTTTATCTATGTAAATAATGAACCACTCACCCAAAAGACAATGCCTACAATACCGTAAAACATGAACCATGGATTCTATATTAAGGTCATCTGTATGTTAATTACACTCAAATAATATCAGTTAGTGGGACCTGAATAATATAAACAAACCTTCATGCATCAGAAATACTCCATAAAAAACTCTTAAAGAATTGTAGAAAACATTTTAGAAACATCTTAGATCTAGAAGAACTAGTCTCTGTGCTGATGTTAATCTCTCCCTAAACCCCATAAAAGATTTTTCAAATGTTTGTGACAATAAAAAATTCTCACCCTTATTAGATATTCACATCAGATATGTTTATAGTTGTGATAAATCCTAGATGAATTTCCTATAATAGCCATCCATCCCTATGAAGCATTGCGTGTCATAGACATACATGAGAAGCTCCTAGAAAACTATGACAGTTACCTTTTATAGGTTTATAGGTATTCTTTCCTATGATATAATATTACCCCATAAGTGACCAATTATTACAAAAAAAATTAATTTATTGAAATTAGAATATAGTTGTAGCTCTCTCATGGAATTCTTCTAGATATCATGATGGTTATCATGGTCATATATAGATAAATAATACCCCAAGATTTAATCTATGAGGACTACCACAAATGAATCAATGTACACATAGAAAACAAAACTCATAATTGATATAAAAATGGTGGTCACAATTGTAAGACCAAAAAACCTAACCAGGTACTCATAGAGGCTGTATTTTCGACGAAATACTATACATAGTATTTCTAATGGTCTGACATGAACTTCTTGTCTACTAAACCTCCAACCAATCATTAGGTGAATTATTTGTCCTTGTATAAGTTTTAATAGTTCTAATATATGTTGTTGATGAAACAATTTCTTCCTCATATTCTAGTTTAGTCAATAGTAATACAAAGAGAACCTAAGGATACCATCCACCATCAAGGGAAAAATTACTAGTGAACCCCATGGAAATGTACCGGTTCACTTAAAACTCTTTTATTCCATTCCTTATAACGATGTGTTGATTTTTTGGTTATCTGTAGGTTCCTTCCTATAGATATGAATAGAAACTACTAACTCTCCTCAAACTAGTTTAATGGTGAACTCCACCTATTATACATGAGATAAATTAGAATAGTCACGATGGAAGATGTTCCTGAAATGATCATCTAGAAGAAGGAATTCTACAATCCGCATTCGCTGATTGTTCATAATGAGACTAGTCAACTGGGATGTCACTCTTCCCACCCTGTAAAACATGGTTCTAGTAAGAAATATCTTGATATCCCATTCTACCCTATGAATATACATGTTTACCTTGGGTGATGTAAATGACAACCTTCAGTGAGAGAAGTAAACATGAGAATGGTATCAGATAGCCAGTCCATTCAATGATTAACACCAAAAAAATTCAATTTATGTATAATAAATATCACAAGAATCAATACCCTTATATATCAAGGGGGAACTCCTTTTTGTAGAAAAGTTTCCCTGACCAGACCCCTAATAGTCCATAGAGTGTGATAAAACCGCATAAGTACTCTATCTATTAGCCCATAAATTCTATAATTAGTTCAGATATAAAAAATTATAATATCCCATTATAAAATAAGAAAACTACTATGGTAGAGTCTATAAGAATAGTAACTCATAGTATCGATTCTGAGACTCTACTTCAAATGTGTAGGAAAAACTACATAGATATAGAAAAAACCATAGACCTAAGATACAACCTAACTAATATGAGAAGGCCTGAAATGCTAGAACTGATCCTCATATGTCTAAATACCATGGCCATATCATCCTCCTTGGTCTTATTAGGTTGTAGAATACCATCTCTCACTATGACATAAATCTACTAATCCTATATTCGAATGAGGTTTCAGTAGAGATACCATCGCAATGGATACATGTGGAAAATTTTAGTTGAATCACTAAAGGTAACACATCATTCCCTAATATTGACAGTCAATAAGGTTCCTTGTATACTAGGTCTTCTAATGAAATTCCCTACCACACCGGTGAATGAAAACATACCTTTCATTATGTGTCATATGACCTGTGCATCTCTCACATGCACCTTCCAAAGGATGTTTCCTAACACTTGAAAAATTGTTCCCCTACCTATAAGTTGAATCACCTTGTTCTATACTACAACATTCCCTCTGGTTCGGCATAGTGATTAGGGACATTTCACACTATTTCAGAAATGGAGGGCATCCATCAAACACTTTCCTACAATTGAATGGAATTCACAAACCCACATCCAAATCATCTTTCAATAGTCAACTCATCACCAACAAATGTTAGTGTGAAAAAAATAAGCTTAATGAAATAATAAAAATAATCCATCATTGATATGAAACACTACTATAGATTCATAAAACCTCATGTGTGGACTTCTATCAATGTACGGAGGAAGAAGTAATCAAAAGAATTTCTTTGGGAGATGACCCATAACATACCCTAATGACATCATCCATGGGTAATAACATCCCAGTAATGTTGACCAAAATCAAGATACTTGTAGGTAATGACAATGAAACTTTTATTTGGAGGCAACTAGAAATGATTAATGATACATAACATGAACTTTATCTATTACGGAGTATCAAAAGGACTACCACCCCCAGAGAAGGTGGGTGGATGCTGCAACTTGAATTTTTGGGTCAACTCTTCCATAGTAGGGGCATGTCGTAGAGCTCCCTATAATGTCTACATAAATAAAATGACGCTATCTCATTACTGATCACCAGATCGAAGTGGACAATAAATAGGAATTAATTCCAATGGCTTAGTTCCTACCACCTTTATATCATGGTCATTTCTACCATATTGGCATATGACAAGAGAATGTCCTGGAAGAATAGGAATACAATTTCCAAGATAACACCTTAGATAAGAGCTACATAAGATATAAAATAACTATATCTATAAAGTATATGCACATATGATTTCAATACAGTAGTCACACCTCTATACCATATCATAAATCCAGGTCTTGGTGATATAGAATATCCCAACAGATCATAGGATACACTTCCTTTTTTCCAATACTAAAGTCTGGTCAGGGTCAAGAACTCTTATAGCACAATACAGTTTCCAATATATGAAGTTTCATTTGATATATATAGTGAAAACACCCATCATATTTCAATTAGTGTCCCCATTGAGATATACCCACTTCATTTTAAAACAACAATTCATCTAGGTATATTCTTATATTTGTGGTTATAGATATATCAATCCCTATAAAAGAATTACCATTCCAAATTTATAAAGGCCCATACTTATTATAAATATCCAATGGTACTTACTATAACTAGGACATGACATATACGTCCAGTGTTGGGATGTAACATGTCATGTATTGTGATTTGATTAAATGAACAACTATTCCCAATTTATATAAGCACCATATTTCAAAATCCAAATTTCATTTCATAAATCCAGTCAACTAATTTCTCAACCCATGTAACTAATTGTTCATAACTCTATTGTGTAATAATGGGTTAATTAATATGTCATCATCAATATGCGAGGTTTTAAAAATCATTTATACTAATGAAGGAACATTAATTAACCAGACTATGTTATCCTTAATTGAGACATTAACATATTGAAATGTATGAATAAGGAAGGAACTCACAACATTCACATAAAACAGAGAAAAATCACATAGTAAGATAAATATTGCATGTGATAATCCATGAAATGTAAATCCTGAAGTTCCAAATTTGTTTCATGAGATTACACCTCCTTTCAAAACAAAGACATGGAAAAATCACACAATAAAAATAGTAAAACTAATTACAACAAAATACATTCTTTCTAGCCAATAGTGAAATCAGTTCAATTATAAAAGGAGAAACTATTGACAACAATATCTCATCATATGTTGTTTAGGTTTCCCGAGTATATTGATTAGATATCCATAGGAATTGGATAATTACCATATTCTGATACATACTATTATTCTTTTGAATACCCAATCTGTAAGGGAAAGAAAACAGTCCTCTGATAATACCTTTTTATCATCCCAACCTAAAATCCACTTAGTGATACTTCGAGATAGTTACCCAGATGACCTCAAGTGCACCCCATCATACACTAATGGATGGTGACTATTAATGAAGGCCTAAGGTGTGTTTCTTGGGGGACATTAACCTCATATGTTAGAGTGTACCACAAAAATAAATAATAAATGTGAATCCACTAAAGCGGTGACAAATAAGCGTCGTCAAAATAATTAATAAACATAAAATAAATTTAACGAGGTTGAAACTAAATAATAAAGATATAAAATAGTTTGATGATCATTTCATATAAATAAAAAATATATATACATGGGATTCATGGGAAAAATCATATAAAAGTTGGTATGTTATAAAAAACAAAAACATGCCTCTACTACACCATTTAGAATAGTCTCAGTACCAAGCTCATTTGACCAATCATATTAATGAGAATAATGATTTATAATCCTGATGATTCCCTTAATCTACACCTATGATAATGATGTTTCCTCAGGTGTTGATGGTAGCCTAAGAAGTGTGTAAGACATAATAAGTAGGTAACTACAAAATTTTTCCAGATCAATGAAGTCTCTACATAAAAAATTAACTCTGTACATGTACATATTGAATTCAAGGAAATAAATAAATAAACATATCAGTTTTGGATCCTAATGGAGGATCAACCAAAACTAAATTCTTTGGCCTTACCAAATTTATCAAAATCACGGTGAACCATTAACAATATATAGTCTTAATGCAATAATGGGTTATTATAAAAAAACATCATGTGTGGACTGAGCCCAAGCATGTGACTTGTCTAAGAAGACACATCCCTAGGATAATAGCTTTTAATTATTTATATTTAATAGAAACATTGTCTTTAGGATTTAATCAAAATTACTCTAATCCCATCCAAGTCAATTCAAAATGATATCCCATGTATAAATCAGGGGTAAATATAAATACCCATGACCGTAAGTGTCCATCCAAGGTGATCCATAAATAAAATCCCTTGTATCACTAATTTCATGATGTGTATAAAAACCCTATAAGACTGTACATGGTATCTCAAATTTTGTACCACTAATAATTTCTGGCATAATATAATCATCTAGTCATCAATGCAATCCATGGTTTCTCTACCTGGGAAGTGGTTTGTCGAATGTAGAGGTAGGGAGAACTCATCAAATTCCCGTCCAAGGCATCCCAAATATCACTCATAGTGAATTTACAATTCATAAATGAATATAATTATAAAAATTGAGGATATCATCCAAGGAATCCCATAAGTATCCATGTATCCCCCTCAAAATAGTATAATTACATGTTTAGCTATAAACAACTCAAATAATTTTAACAATATTTTATAAACAAAATACATTAAAAAAACTTCTCCAAGTTCATTAAATCTATGTAATTCTATTATTCCATATAGTGTAGGGGCCTGACTCATGGAAAATAAATTCTGTTAATTCAAATTATCCTTCACAGAAAGTTATTACAAGGACACACACACACCTAAAGGTGGTATGACCAATTATAGAAAGGTGTACTTAGGCCCTCAAGGATGGGTACACCCATTAGGGTGGCTCGTGGCAAGAAAAACACCCAATTTCATTGATTCTCATGTATCTATGGTCCTATTATGAATGTGAATAACCATTAATTTAATTATTTAGTCTTTAAGGATGGATCTTTGTATGTTCTATCATGAGTAATGATTTAACATAATATAAATCCATCGAGACATTGGGAAATGAGATAAACTTCCTACCTTAGACCTGTAGCATTATCTTCATCCAAGGTTAACCCTTATATAAAGCTACAATGGGATAAATCAGATGAATAAATCAATACCCTTAATATATTTAATATATGATCTCACCAAAGTATTATAGAATTTGTGAGGATAAATAATAAAGGATAGAAGTGAAGTGTAGATCTCATCGAGTGGAATCCAATGCACCTAAGGTCATAGGAAATGATGTTTGAATGAGTGAATGGATTGAAATTCCAATGGGAGTAGGAGTAGGTGCCTCATGCAGCTAGCGATTGGAGAAAAATGAAAGAGGAATATGGCTAAATGATTTTAAATGTTTTAGGTTAAAAGGTAATTTACTCCTCAAATATGGGGTCACGTGGTTTGGCTACATAGTTTGGAAAACCATACGCCAACTGTGTGTAATCCACTACCCATGGAACCCCATCATATACGTTAGGCTCAAAGTTTGTCAAATAATGATAAAACCATGTGAATTGGCTATGTAATAAATATCAAAAACACCACAAGGCCATGTGGTTCTTCTTCCAAGTGTTTAGTCAAATCATGCAACCTCCTAATATGCACTATGATCCCTGCAAGGTTGATTCACACTATTAGTAATAAGAATGCACCAACCTTGAGTCTCATTTATCCCCATAAAATTAAAAAACTCTAGGATTAAAGAAATCCATGGAGTATCCATAAATAATATTTATACATTAATGTAAATTATATGCATACAATGAGAGGTTTATAGAAATAACATACGGGTTTGTACCTCATAAAAAAATTCATGGATATTGCAATTATATCCTTGGGTATCCCCACTGATTATTATAACCACACATTGTTAACAATAAATACCTTAAAGACATAAAATCCCCATATCATAAATACATATTAAAATTTTAATTCCACAAAATATTATTGGTAAACTTTTTTGAAAACAAACAAGGTAATCTGGCCTATATAAAACAACAATGGGCATGTTATTCCCCAATGTAATGATTTCAAAAATAATTATATTACCATTATTTTCATTAAATATATGATAAATTTAATAATAATTCATAGCACCTCTAGACTTATACATTTACAATGATAAATATTATTATTTATTTTGTAATTGTATTTATGTCTAGTTTTTATTAAACGAAAATCATTTTGTTAATTCCAACATTCCCCTTTCATTAGAAAGAATCATTACCAGCTTCATGCTCTTATATAAATTCAATGAATATTGACAATTATCAATATCCACACTAATAAATGGAACAATATTTTGTAAAACCCAAGGGAAAAAATGTTTCAGTATCTATCTATCACCCATCCCAAATATTTTGATAGGAATATTAATATTTCCACATTCAATAACACATAAATCGAAAAAATTTAATTAAATTATGACATGTGGTATTTTACAAAATTTTAATATTATAAAAAATATTAATATCAAGCAACTATTTTCTATATTATTTAATTTGATTAGCACCACAACAAAACATTTTACTTTTCTCTCGGTTGAATAATTATAGACCAATTATCTATAGTCTACAACATGAAAATTATTATTTCTTTATTCTTTTGATAATATTTTCTATTATAAAGGATTATTATATACTGGATGTAGTAAATAAACAATAAATTTTTTTGAAATTGATATAAAAACATTTTTAGGAACAATTTTTAGACCCTAATATGACATCATTTATCCACCACAATCAATTTTATTTCAAGTAAAAATATATTAATTAAATAGATAAAACATATTATACAAGAATTAGAAACAATTTCATTTATTGAAATTAAATTGACCAATAAAATATAATTCTCGATGTTCCACAATTTTTAGAATCACATTATATTATATAAATAAAAATTCCATTCAATATTCTGTAATTAACAATATTTCATTATCATCATTATAATTACACAACATTCATTTATTATCATCTTTGAAGAATAAAAAAGGATCATTCGTTATGAGATTATTTATCATTTTTTTATGATTATGGAAAATAAAATCCATTGAAAAAAATTGTAAAACATGGTAATTTAAAATTTATATATAAATATAAAAGAGAAGAAAAAAATCCCAAAACTGGTAAATCATTTCTGGTGTGTATCGTTGCTCCAAGATGGATGGAGGAGAAAGATATAATGAAACCTCCATCTTCAAAATATAGTCTTGTAACCTAAAGAGGTATCCTGGAGAAACTAGTGATGATTTTCAAAACTCCATAAAAGGATATGAAATATCCCAGACTCAAGAGAGATGAAGTGTAACTCATAAAAGAGAATGAAACTCATTTTATGTTTTATAAATACCCTTCAATTGATACAATATCAAATATCAATATAATAATTTGTTAAATAATAATTATTTAACAAAATTAAATGGTCACATTGAAAAATATTAACCTAGGTATTAACCAACAACATACACATTATATTCCAGTAATTATATTTAAAATTGCTTTATAAGAGTTTCAAGATATGATATACCATGTTTTTAACAAAATTCTTTGGACTATATGCACGAGGCATGAACTGTAATATAATAATGAAATCTTTTCATTATATAGATGGTTACCATTCTGAGAGGTTGGGAAATTTGTAGTTGTCCTCAAACAAGTAAAACATTAACTTTACATGAGTTGAGGTACCCTTACACTAATATTAAAATTCCCATGATTCCTATACATGATTTGGGTTAGAAATTTTCACATAGAATATAAACAACCAATTACACTTTAGTGACATGGAATTTACCCTTACGAGAATAAGGAATGAATAATATATATTTAATCAAGTAATAACATAACTTTATTCAAGCTAAGTGAGCTCAGCTTACTATTACAAAATAGTGTAACTACCCTTATTAAACCCTTTTAAATTCATGTTTACCCTTACACAATTATTCAGAATATTTTATTACTCTTAAATAAGGTAAGGATTACCCTTACATAATGATGGGTCTACTTTACCCAGTATTTAGAAAACATCTTTTTCCCTTAAAAAAATAAAAGAAACCAAGGTTTTACTCTTCTGTAGGGCTCAAAAAGTACATTATACTTTTATTAAACCTTTAAAAACACGTGTTACCATTATATGGTTGTATAGTAATTCTTAAGGGTAATAATATTCATAAAAATATTAAAAAAATTACAAATACATATAAATAATTAATAAAATGATTTAATATCACTTTTCAATTTATAAAACACATAACAAAATTTATAAAAACTTTAGAAATATCTAAATTAACTTCCAAATAATATTTTAAATATTTTAAATTAAGTTGAATATTTGTAATCCCATTTTAAAACCAATGATTAAATTAAAAAAATCATAACATAATCTAAAATTTATGAAACAACCCACATACCACTAGACACCCCTAAATTAAAAAGGAAGGCTAATCTTCCAGAGAATTACATAGTATCACTATAAAAAAAATTACCAACCATAATAATGAATGAAAAACCAAGAAATTGAGTTTAAAAAGATGGTAAGAATTTAACCACCCTTTGAGATAACTCTCAAGGTGGTTGAAATGTTTGGAATACAATAACCACTCTAGAAGATCATTATAGAAATCTATGAAACACTTCAAATTATATCCAAAATAATGTATTGGGGTAGATATATGTCAAAAATAATCAATGAAATTAATTAGGTATTATGTGATGGAGGAGAAAAATCTCATATATCAACATTAGATTTGATAATTCATCCTACTATAAACAAACATTAAACAGTATTGGTATATTGATTACACACTTGTGACTCCATTTCCTAGGTATGATTATATTAATGGACACATCGATAGCCCTAAAAACTTATAGAATATCATGCTTCACGTGTAATGTGAAATGGTATATTAGAATGGTTTTGAAATAATTTCTCGACAAATTGAGATACAATACATACAATAGTTCAAAAAGTATTTCCTTTTAAATAGTTCAAAGAATAAGCATGGTTTATAAATTATTCATTTCTTTGTATAGATATATTGAAGCATGTCAAATTGAAACTCATAAAATATTAAAACATATAGATAAAAAATTTCTATAAGTCTCACTTGTTATTAATCTAGCAGGTCCAGACCTCTTCAAATGAAAACCAATCATAGTAGTACATCATAACAATATAATTTTCCAATTTTTTTGGGTAGAAACATTCAATATATTTTCAAAAGGAATCATTTTAAAATAAACAATCGTTTCATAGAAGAGTTTTTATTTTATATTTAAGATAACCAATTTTTATTAAATAAATAATTCCCAGAGGATATCACTAAATAAACTTATATAAAATGAGGAAACAATTAAAGGATGGAATTATAAAATTAAAGTTCCCTTTCCTAAAAAAATTTCATATTTAGCATTAAATCCATGATAACTCACATACATATGAAATTTATAGGATTTAAACATGAGATTTCTATTTAACTAACACCAAACCACCATCCAATTTAGAAAATAATGATTAATACACATAACATCCAAATCATAGTGAACTCAAATTTACCATAATATGTGCAACGTTAAACAAATAATGAGGTTAGAGGAATCTAATTTGTCTTGCAATAAAATTATTTCTATTAATTTTATCAAAATAATTGAAAAGGCACACACTCATACACAAACAATAACAGGTTTAATGATCAAGATTTTTATCTTCCAAAAGTGTGTAACACTGCACTCAAAAGCTTAGTATAATTGTCACAAAAAAATTACAAATAATAAAATGCACCAAGATCAAAAATTATACTATAAGGACAGTAACCAAATGAACGAATCCACCATACAATTATTTTATCCTCATTGTGTGGAATGGTCTCACCCAAATAAGTTTTAACGTGTATTATAATATAACAATATATGGTATGTGAATTTTCCCTCCTCTTAATTTAATCATGGACATATCATATGTAAATAATTTGAGTTAAATCCATTCCATGGATTTAATTACATAATACTATAACCATTCAATAAATAGAATGCCATCCACAACCGAGACTAGGTTAAAGTAAAATAATGAAAATGCATAATACATTCCTTTCGGAAACCATGTCCCATATCACCTGTATTGAGTGACTAGTATAATGATCCAAATAATGTTTTTTATATAGTAATACTTTCTCTAGAAGCACACCTCCACCATAATGGGCCTACGATAAGTTTATAGGGTGGACATGATGATAGAAACCCCTCCTTTCGAACGAAAAAGGTCTCATAGAGAGTAATAAAATGATGTAAATGAGGTAAGATAAACTCTTTATATGAACCATATATAAATAATAACAACTATCTAAAAGAATGAGTTACACTTATAGTCTCTGAAGGTAATTAGTTCTGTGTTTTATACTAAATAGTTGAATTGATAATTCTTGTTGTGGATCTAGGATTTATTATGTGATTAAAATTTAGTGAATGAAGAGGTCTTCCTATTATAAATATGATGGTATATAAAATGAATATTAATGAAAAACCTTGTTATTCATACAAAAAGGGATGAAATTGGAAGGGTTTTTAAAAAACAATGTTATTCAATGTTCTTTCCACATATTAAGAGTATATCTTAAAAATCTTATAGTATATTGAGAAATCTCCTAATGAGAATCCCCTACAATTATAGATGATGTAAAAAACTCATTAGTGAAAATATCCTTTGAACCCCCCCCCCCCAAAAGTAGCCAAACCCTCTCAATACGATATGATTAAGAAAAATAACTCTTGAGATGGTCCACACAAAATTATCATAGCCAACAAATCCCAGTACTCTCTTAGAGAATGATTCAAAATGGGGGATTTCACCTTATCCTTCAACCAAACCTATATCCCATGATCTGATGTAGAGATACTTGACTTCTATACAATGTAGATATGAAACTCTTTGAGTTTAAATCTATATGAATTATCATAATCATCATCATATTCTCTCTATAAATTTAATGACATGTTTTATGTTTTTCCTTGACGCGAACATAATGAGGTTGTCGACCAGAAGCCACTCCTGAAAAAGAAAAAAATATTATTGATTCCAGAAATATGGAACAAATTATATATGTATAATTATTCAATTTCATGAATACACTTCTCTGAATATATACCCCAGTTCAATGATAGGAACAAGAAAGTGAATTTCTTGATACATTCTATAGTCTCTTCCCCAAAAGTACCATAATTTCTTGTATAATATCTTATAATCATGGATTTATATACATAGGATCATTAGAGTCCCTGAAACCGTTATCCTCATTTGTCTCTAACATTTATAACATGTACTATTCAAAACAAAAAAATTTTACCTCCCAAAAGTTTCATCCTCACCAATTCATAGCCCCAAACTATATCCTATATCCCAACCATCTACTCAAATACGAAATTTTCCTGACCTCATCTCCCAAAAGGTATACCTCTTGCGATGATAATGAGAGTAGGTAGAATATCACCCCAGATTATCACCTCCAATAAGACATGGGTTTGTTAAAATCACAGAGTGTATAACAAATACATTGATGGATGTAATTACCTTCTATGATATGATAAATGAGAGAGATAAGATTAAAAAACCTAATAACTTTTAATCATAAACATGAAGAAGAAATCCCAATAAATTATAAGAATGTAATTATATACCACTACAATAACAAAAAATATTAGTAATGGTCCTCCATAGAAACTATGAATCTCAATCATCCCTGTAAAAACTCCTCAAACAAGTATTGTCATGCTCAATGTGCATGAAGATACTATTGGCCTAGAAATATTAATATATACATAGAGTGAGAATGACATCTATAATCAACATGATCCTCCACAAAACATATCATACTAAATGTTAAATAAGAATAATATATCCTAGGGATTAAAAAAATTATACAAATAAATATCTTATAAATTTTTTCTATTAATTTCCCAACCCCACCATGGATATCTTTCACCATGTATCAGATTAAATTGACTATATAATATAATAATAAAAGGGTACACAACACACTTTCCAACTAGTTTTCCGTTCTAACTCTCTAATGTGAAACATCATGGGGCTCCTATAACTTTTATATAGAAACGCTTCCCCTACACCTAGGATATCACAATAAATTTAACTTGAAGACACTTGATCAGTCACATAACATATTAAAAACCACCATAACCATAATAATAGAGTTTCATGTAAATTTTGTACATAAAATTCTTTCCATATTCCCACCATGAATGAAACCCACATTGAAACCTGTAATATTCTCAACAAAAACAACCATATGTGCACTATAATAAATAACCCATCACAACAAATTATTAAAAAAACTCACATAATAGAGAGATATAGAAGAGTGGGTAACTCATTATCTATCCTGAGCATTTGGATGTGTGGAAAAAAAGTTAGGGTTTTGACATGCAGTTCTTGACTTTGGTGGGGTACATATAAAAATCATCAAACATACTAAATATATATAATTCAATCAACTAGCCAATTGGAAATTAGCTACATATATACTCATCTTCCACATTCATGAGACTCCCAGATTCTACAACTAAGGACTATTTATCATAAGGATACATGAATGATGCAATATATTCATTAACCAATTATCAATTAATTAATTTTATTCAATTTTATTTTCCAAAATTTTGGTCTTTATATTCAAATCCATGTAATATTGAAATTATTTATTATTTTCTGGTATTCTAATGTAATTTTTTATTATAAATAGAGAATAATAATTAAATATTATATTTCATTAAAATTATTTATCATATCACAACAATTTCTGTACTCAAGGACACATCGCAATATAACACGTAAATGATGAACTCATATTGTATGGTATCAAACTTCTTATAGTTAGGAAAATATTATATAAATATCAATCAGCTATTTTAAATTACACAAGTAGATTCATTATAAATAATGAATTCCTGATTTCATCACACCAATAATGGTAAAGTCTATCTTAATCATTATAATAGTTATGATTCCATCCTAAACACCACTAAACATATGAAATCTGTCATCAAATAGCATCATCATAATCATCACAAGAATCTTGTTCCACTATCATAAGTGTCACTAACAAAATGATTCAACATAATAACCTCATGAATCCCCACATATATCATCATATTAACTGACACCCCATGCCGTTATCATAACATCTAGAATCCCAACCAATTATTCCAGTAGTACAAGGATAAAAATAAATCACATAAATTCTCTAAATCTATGGAGAACAAAATGATGTTAAATTTATTATCTCACACATAAATCCTAGGAAAATATGTAAAAAACAAGTCATTATATCCTTTATCAAACAATATATGGATTTATCAACCCTAATTTATTGATTTTTGAAATAATTAAATTCTCATTACCATTTTTATTTATCCAATTAATTTGAAAAATATTCTTAGCCACTCAAGACTTAGAAATTTTTATTGATAAATATTACTTATTTGTGTTGGCATTCCATGTTAAGATGATTTTCCATTTAACCACACTCTTGACGATTATTATTTGAAAATTCCTCTTTTATTATAGAAAAACATTACTATATTAATTTTATCATTAATTTAAATTCACCAAAACCATGATTAATAACCATAATAATAGATGGAAAACTGTATATTATATCTCAGTGAAAAAAATACATTTCATAATCATGTGATCACGCAACCCTAATATTTCATAATAAATATTAATAATAAAAAATGTGATGATACTTATGTGTCTAGAGTTTTATTAAATTTTAACATTTTACAATAATCTTTACTATAATATTTTGATAAAATAATTTACAAATAATTCTAATCAATATTATTAATGTAGTCCAATATCACAATATACCATTACTCTGTTCACTCTATATAATTATTCTACAACAAAAATATTTAGTTTAAAAATAAAACAAATTATTTCAAACATATTCTAGTGATCCGATATATTACCAAAAATTATTTTCTAATTAATGTAATAAATACTCAATAACCATTTTTGAAATTATTATAAACTACATTTATTTTCAGAATCAATTTTCAGATTCTTGGATAATATCATTTATCCACCACATTCAATATTTTTTCAATCTCAAAACTTGAAATTAAATAAGTTATCCAGTTTATATAAATAGTAACCTCAATTAAATCCCTTGAAATAATATTTACACAGAAAACCTAATTCATGGAATTCTTGTTTTTTCAAATTCACAATATACTTTATAAATTAAAATGATTTTCAAAATTTTGAATGTAATGTTAATAAAATATCATCCTATAAACTACAAATCATGAATTTATCCTCCTATTTTAGATTATCTCATATTTTTTCTTCATGAGATGATTTCATATATTTTTATAGCATTACAGTTAATCACAACTATTTCAAAAAAGAAAATAATTTTTTGCAATTTAACATTTTCATTTTATGAAAAAGGAGAAGTCATAGATCCCTTACTTGGTATTTCATTACCAATGTAAATAATTAGAGATAGAGGGAAAAATAAAAAACAAATAGAGTCTCATTTATATTGATAAAAATGGATGTCCATGAAAGGAATAATCCTAGATCAACTACCAAAGGCTCACAAGACTCCAAAAATTTTCTTAGATCAACTAAAATCAATAAAAATAAGGAGGAACTAAAATAAGGTAAAAAACTGATTTAAACATTAATGTATGACCCACATCAGTTAAATTTTTTATTTTAATTTAATTATTTTTAAAATCCTCTAAATTTATGGAATGTCAAAGATCACCTTAGAAGAACATAACAATGAAAAACCCCAAAATTTTAACATTAAATTCCTTTAATTATTATAAAAAACAACTTACATAAGGTTTAGTAATTGATATCATGAGTTTTTTTTTTAAAAACTTATCCCTATACCTAGGAGGCATATATTTTATAAGGGTAATGTGATTTCACCATTACGTAGTTGGTTATCCTTTTATGAGTTTTGGAAATTCAATGGTACCCTCACATAGGTAAGGAAATACTTTTACAAGTGAAATGATAGACATAAACTGGTATTGAAAAACCTAAGATGCTATTACATGATCTGGTTATGACCTCAACATAGCACCAATCAACATCCAATAACTCTTATACAACATGTAACTTACCACTATTAATAAAATGATTTATTCGTGTACCTTTACATAGGTAAGAACCTAAATTTATGAAAGATTAGGAATACCAAATGACCTTTAGGATAATGATTAACTACACTTTTGTGACCCATATAAGGTAAGAGTTACCATTTCTTAATCATTCAAAAACATTTAATTTATAATGAACAAGGAAATTCATAGCATTACATGGAGAACTTTTACCTTTACGAAACCATTTGAAAACATCTTTTAACCTAATTAAACAAAAAATTGTGGGTTATTCATTATTCAAGGTTGAAAAAAGAATTCGTACACATAGAAAAATTTTATTAAAAGTTTCTATTCTTATATATATTAATGTTAATTCCTAAGGGTATGTGTAACACCCCAATATTTTATGTTGCGTCGCTTTTTAAATTTAATATCTTTGATAGCTTACTATACATGAAACTCCCAAAAAAATGGACAATGAAATATTATTATGTGATTGATATAATATAGCTTTTATATTGGTAGTTATGAATATGTATAACTTACATTTGAATTTATTATAGCGGCCCAACCCTATATTAATTTTTTGGTATGTTCATGGAAAATAGTCACACACGTTTTAATAATGTTATTTTATTCTTCAAATACAATTTATATAAGAATGATTCTTACTAAGTTTTATATAATTAATTTTATTATTGATTTTAGAAATCTTATTTTATAAAATTTCCATAAATTTTTAAATCATAGTTTCAAAATTTTACTGTCTTAAAATTTTGATAATTTTCTGAAAAGAGTGAATTTTCAACGAATAGTAAAAAAATATCGATTTTTATTAAAATCATAAAATTTTCATGTTTTTTAAGGTCAATTTATGTTTTGGATAAATTTAAATTAATGAAATTATACTTCTAAAATTTATTTTATACTCAAGTTTAGTATAAAAACATGTAGAATTTAAAATTTTCATTTTTCTGAAAAGGTTGTTTTTCATTGTGTTTTGCCGATTAAATATTAAATTAAATGATATATCATTTGTGTTTTGAATTTTTGAAAATGGATTAAATTTTTTTATTTATTATGCCCAAATAATTTAAAAATATCCCTATTTTGTGAATATTAACAAACACAACAATAATATTTTTTATCATAGTAATTAGCAAATCATGTAATTATGAGTAAATAAATGATATAGACATGGAAAGTACCCTAAAAATGTCAAAAAATTATTGGATTATTTTAATTATATCCTTAGAAAATAATTATCATTATTTTGTTTTTTAATGGAAACTTTTCTATGAAAATTAATAATATAACATTTAAATATTAGAAAGTCCTACAATGTCGCTTAATTTGTCTAAAATATCGATTATGTGTACCCATGGGGAAAATGTATGTTATAAACTAATATAAGTGTCAATAATGAACATAATAAACTTATTTGTATGATATAAATTGATTTATAAATTTTGGGTCCACTTGGATGAGATTTTGAGGTTTATAATATGTTATTCAATGATAAGTCAATGATATCACAATCATGATATTAATAAATATTTCATTTTATATGGTGTTATATTGAAGATATATTCTAAAAATATATATTTTTGAACCTTATATATATATACATATAATGGTATTTAATTTTTAACTTTTTGTAATTAAATAATTATCATAAAGTCTTTCAAAATTGTGAAGCAACAATTATTTTATCAAGGGAAGATTAAATAAATAATGTTAAAAATATCAAAATAATTATAATTTGATACAATTAATGTTATCCAAAATATTTATTATGGATATTGAAATATTATTGAGTTATTTAATGTTTTTTTGATGATATATTATCTTATTACTTTTATTAATGTCAAATTAATTAATAGAGACTAAAATTGACACTTCATATATTTAATAGTATGTAACATTTTACTAAATTATACAAAATAAAAAGAAAACATATATTTTGGGAAATAATTTATATATGGGTGAAAATTTAATACATAATTCAATTATTGTTCTTTTTTCATTTTCTAGTTATATTTTTTACCCTCAATGAATACACATCCATGTTTCCACGATAAGAGTTAAAGGGGATAAATAAGAGTTACATCCACATGATAAGGGTATGATTATAACCAAAATATGTCAAAAATTTATTGGTTGAGATTATTTCAACCAATTATCATCTTATAAAAAATATCCAAATTTATATCTATTTTGAATGATAAAATAATTTATAATGATTTAATCTCAATAAAGTTTCCAAGAGTTCCCCTCAATTCAGTTATGAAAGGGCACATCCTACCACACTTCATCGCATCACACTAGGGATTCAAGATCAACAAAAACCAACCCATTTATCTTATAAAAATATTTATTCACATCTTTGAGTTCCTAGTATTTCTAAAAGACCAGTTGTAGATCCTTTAAGGAAATATCTAAAGGAAGTCCACCAAAGAAGAGGTAATCATCCTTACCGACTCCTTCAAGTTTATTTCTTCTTCTAATTACACTTTGGGCATTTTAATAATTATAATGAAATAAATATATTATAATATATATTATGAGATTTTATTAATATTATGAATCAATAATATTCCAATTTTTATTCATCCTATAAAAAATGAAATTACCGCATGTGGGAACGTTTGACTTACCGTATTCACCCCATGGTGTAATTTCTTCTTCATAACCACATTAATTAGATGGTCATAATGATGGAAATAATGAATATATGTAATAATTAAGAAATGATATTGATTCTGAAAAAATAATATTTCATCACTTTCTTTTCCCTTTAATCATTATGGGAATGACATTGTCGCTCGTTCTCCCATAATTCATAAAGTCTCTATGATGCGATGCAATTCATTTACCGTGATAACAATAAAAAATTGTTCTAGAAATTTATTAAATGATTATGAATCATAATTATAAAATAAATATTATTATGCAAGTGAATGCTCTATATTCACTTCAAAATAACAAGAACATTCATGAAAACATACGCCTGGGAAAACAAGGAAAATAACTAATAAACCAATAGAAATTATGAAATATTATTTATAAATGAGCTATAATATGATATTATTTATAAATATTATTAATATGGTTCAGTAATAATTTAATAGATTTTATTAAACTATTATACACATGGTCAAATTACTCTCCACTAAAGGGAAGAGTGAGATAAGGATTTATTGTCTCACTTTTACTTCTGTAAGATATATGCCATATTATTCACTAATTTCATTTGTGTGGTGTAGTTCCCCTTTGATATATCATACCCTAAATATATTTATTTACAAGTTAATTAGGATTTTTTTTAAATCTAATTATTTTATAGGGCATATGATACTTTGGATTAAAAATTTGTACTAGATTTCATAACTAAATTTTGATTCATTGCATTAAATATGTAATTAATTGATTATGTCATAGGAATATTATATGTGAAAATACTTTTGATTGTCTTATGTTGTATTTTTTACCTTATTTATGTGGATTTATAGTTGATAATCATAATGAGTTCATTTCATTATTTTCTAATCCATATACCATTTTTACATATGGTGTATATGTTGAAAGTTATTTTATTTTACAAATTTTCATAAAACCATATCTTTTATTCTGTATAGATATTTTAGGATAAGTAATTTTTTTATTAATTACAATAATTATTCTATATAAAATGAATTAATTGGATTGGAAGATAGATGTGGGTCCTAGTTATAGATAGCCCCTTGATGAATCTATAGTCTCAAGGGACAAATTTGCATAGCTAGAATTATACCAATTTTTATGAGTAGATTAAAACATCTTGTGAATGGTCATCATGGTAGTGGTTCATCTAACATATACATGACTTCTAAAAATTAATCATTTACTGCATTCCAAATTCAGTTATTATTTCCTAGAGTATTTTCACTATGAAAAAAATATATGAATTCATTTCATTAAAATTTTATTTAATCAATGGAATGTGTGTTTAGTTATCTACCATTATACTTCTATTATTCCAATTGAGCCAAGATAGATTCTATTATATTAAAAACATACTATGAATTTCACCTCACCCTCTCATAAGTATTATTTTTTCATTATGTTTTAAATAATTTTAATATTTTTTCCACTCTGTAAAATACCATGATAGGGGTGAATCAGTGTTTGGAAAATAAAAACTACTCCCCCGTTATATTTTATTTAATTGATAAACAAAACACACTTCTCTCTTTCCCTTGTATAAATATATGTATAGAAATTAAATACTTCACATGACATAATGATTTTACTTGGTTCACCCTCACATGTCATTATCCAAATAGAATACAATGATGATGTGAAAATGTAGCCAATCAACTAAATATCTCTTCCAATTACATGGTTTGGGCATAATAAATTCTAGGCCATGGATCTCTTATGTTACATGATTTCCGGACTTCTCACTACAATCCTAAGGGTCACTTCCTAGGTCATATTTTATAGATCACTACTAGGGAAAATGATCACTATCTTTCCATTACTTTTATCACTCCTCTTGGAAGGGATTCACTCTCAATTTATAGACTAGACGGTGAATTCATTTCTATGAAATTACGCAACCTCAACGGTATATATATGCTTTAATGAAGTCAAATTTTTAACCCTAAGACAAAATCCACATTTCTGCATACTGTTAGTTTTTGGATATTATTTTCATGAATTGTTCCCCCACTAACTTCCTTGATCCACCATGACATTACATGAGTCCTTTGTGAACTGCACTACACCACACAGTGAAAGTGTTTTTTGGACCACTTCTCCTCCATAGACTATCTCTCTTTTGGGGGCTATCACTCTTACGTGTAACACTTATCCACCACAGTCTGCCTATGACTCTTCAGACCATTTCACCTTTGCTGACTCCCAATTATTCTTTTGGTGGCTACAGTGCCCTGGAAAACCCTTTTATGAATTTTCTTTCATGAAATACTTAACACTTCCTGGAACTACTTTTCTACAAACCAGATATCCTTAAAAGACTTATCGTGAAGTTTTTTAGACATATTCATTTTTTTTCATGAAGCAATGATGTTATATAATTAATATATCTCTCTCCATGGTGATGATATTAGTGGTCCTTGTAGAAGAAAATAGAGTTGAAAATATCACAAATCTGAATCTCCCAAATATTTTATGTGGTACCACATTCACCGCATATTGAGCATCCCTTGTGAAACACAATCATCCTGCAAACCATTTTCCTAACGTGGTATGCATACATTATTTCTTCCATCATAGAGAGTTTTCCTTAAACAAAACGCTTTATATCTACAAAATTTACCACCTCATTTTTCAAAATGATAAGCATTCTCACAAACCATTTTCCTCCCACGAACTGAAATACATCATGCAAACTATTTCCATCCCATGAAAAATTTCCCCATGTTGTCCACATACAACTCTTTGTGGTGAATATAGTGCTGCTATGAGGAAATATACCTTCAATGAAAATTATTCACAGTTATATGTGCCAGCATTCACTTTTCATGAACTGTCCTTTACAATCTAGGTAATCCTTACTGAATTATGAAAATATTTTCTTTTCCAAAATAAAACCCTTGATTTTGATGCCGAAAAATATTGAGAAAACTGGGAAACTACATCACATTATAACCCTTCTTAGGAAAACACCAATAATACTCCTTTATGATCATCTATGATTGTCACCAAACATAATCACACCCAAAAATACTGATAGGATTCCTTTAGTGACTTTCCCCAACAATATCCTCCTCTGCGTTTGTTTACAAAATTTTAAATATTTGATACCTCATTAAAGCTTATTCCATATTTTACATGAATTTTCTTCTTGAGAATAAGATAAAAATAAATTATTTACTCAAAAAAACCCTAAAAACTATGAGAATTCTATATTGTGAAAAAAATATTATATTGTAAATGTCATAAATGAATCAATTCATTCTATTCCAAAACCATTATTTTGAATTCATCATGAACATATGTTGTTGTGTTATATAATCATTTATCGATCAATTCTTGAATTTTCAACCTTAATAATCATCCCGCTATCTCGTTACTCACCCTATGTCTTTACTCAACTTTTTAGATTTTACCTATGTCTTGACTAAGAAATTTTATCCCTTTAATACACAAAATGTCTCTCCTTTGTCAAAAAACTCTAAAGTCACTTCATTATTGCCTAAAATAGGGTAAATAAAACATATCAGTTAATTAGGGAAAACCACATGATACCTTGTGGAGTGGGGGACCCACTTTTACACTTTTTTATGTGTGGGTAGTAGACTAAACTCCCAAAGATAGTTGATGCTTATAAAACACTTCTTTGGTTAAGCTCTTCGGCATAATTTCCTTGACCTATTTTTTTATAGGCACATAGTACATCTTTTTATGCCCTTACCCAACCTTATACATAATAAAATGATACATTATTTCATTAATACATTTCTAGGATTGAAGGATTTTATTTATTCTAATACTTATAGCTCTTGATTTTCCTCAATGGATTACTATTGGAAATGTCACTTCAACTCCCACATCCAAAAGTTGATTAATCAACCAAAAATTGTGTGGATTCTTGAGTAGCTATAATATATTTATCTATTTTAGTGATCAATGAAAATAAATACCATTTCTTTATTCGATTAGATAGAGACACCTCACTGATAAAAAAATCACATTCTGACATTGATATTCCATTATCTGCTAATCCATCCCAATCCATACATATATATCACTATAACTCTTACACAAATTTATCAATGAACATAAATCCAAATTACACCATTCACATGATATATAGAATTATTATTTTCAATACAATATGGTGTATTTCCTTAGGATTACAATGATATTGCAGTACATGACATGTAGAAAAAACAATATTTGGCTATGTCGATATTTAGAACAACATGATTCTAATGACCCACCTATATTCTATGACATTAACCATTTTTCCTTCATCATCATGAGAATTGATTCATTCATGCAGCCACTGGGGTGTTCATCACCTGGGAGTTATCAATTACAACCCTTCTAAAATCAACCTTTCTGTATTTATATTGAGTAATTAATGTGATATTCTTTCCTTATGTCACCTCTAAATTATGGAAAAATGTCAGTTCACCAATCATTGACATTTCAAATTATCTTTTCATGATTTTAGAAAACTGTATACACTATGCTTCATCTGATACAATAGTGATTACTTCCTCGATATATACCATCACCATCATCATTTGATTACTCTCATTATTGATATACAGATTGTAATCAACTCCAACACACAAAAATCCTAGCTTCTTCAAAAACTCATCTACACATGAATACCATAATCTATGTGCATGAATTAACCCATATTAATCCTTCCTCATTTGGAAAACTCTATTATCATCTTCCTGAGTGATAAAACCATCTGGATTCTCTATATAAAATAATACTTCTATAACCCCATTTAGAAATGTGGACTTGAAGTCCATCGAGAAGACACTAGTCATTCATTGCATTCTTAAAGAAAAAAATTATATGATTGTTTATGGTCGTGAAATAAGAGAAATTGTTTCTTCACCCTTTATGGAACCTCTCCCCTGTGAATCATTTTCCCAATGCAATCGGCGTACCGCCTATGTTTCTGCATGGAACTCATTTCATTTCCCGAATGAAACCCTTTATAGAATCTAAAATCACTAAATACTATTTTCAAATGATGAGCCATCCCAAGACCTATGTGCTCCTGTAAAACGTAATCCTTACTGAAAACCATTTTTTTTCCTGAACTGTTCCACTATTTAGTCTGCCTACTATGCTTCGCAGTCCAAATATCATTGTTTCGAGGAAATATCCCTTCTCAAATTTCCACACTTTTTCATATACCACTTAATCTTTTTGTGAAACTATGCTTCACAATCTGAATATTATTCACTCATTTGTGTAAATCCTATTTTATCTAAAAATAAACACTCAATTCATTGATGAAAAAATAGGGAAAACACTGGGAAGTTGCGCCACTATAAACACCTACTTTGACCAACACCAACCACACTAATTAGTGGTCATCTGGCATTATCAAAAAACACAATCACAACAAAAACACTGAGAATATGCCTGGAGGGATTTTTTCAAAATTTATTATAACTAACATGCAAGGATAGTCTATGAATAATTATGGTTTCCTTAGAGAAAATAACGTTTTTATTTTTTGTTTAATTTATAATTCAAATTTTAAATATGTATCTAGTTTACCAAGACCACTAAACTATTTGTTATGTTGAGGTTTTATTTCTTGTATCGTATTGCAATGTATTAACTTATTTCACTATCTTATATATGTTGAGGATGGGGTATTTATAGTTGGTATCAAGGAATGATTAGTCAAATCATAGGGAACTATATTGAAGTAAATATTGACTAGGTAACATAACCATATAGCTGACGTTTAGGATAATTCTAAGTATATGATATAATCTTATAGATTTTGTATTGACCATATATAACCTAGAGTAGGAGAATTGACTCATTTATTTAGAGTTTGATGTCATTATTTATACATTTTATAAAGGATTATTCATGAATATATCACTATGATTTGTTATTTTTACAAATTTATTGGGTTTTAGTCAATGGTGGGAACTGGAAGGTACTTAGTTAACATTGAATCTGATCGAAAATATGATGATGAGAAACCAAATGAGATAATGACTAGAATGAAAAATATTATTTCTATGATTAACTTGTTATCATGATTTCTGATTGAAGACGAACACCCAAACCAATTATTGAACATTCCAAATAAGATAATAATAGAGTTCACTATGTTCACATATGGGGGAAAATATAGAAGAAATATGAATAAATTTTCTATATATTGATAATGTGAGATGAAACAACAAAGTGAATGTATTATATGAACATGAAGATATTTTCGGTGTCGAAAATTTCGATATAAATCATGTAATTTTGTTGGAGAATAAAATGTTTTGATAAATTCTTATAATGATGATGATTAGGAGACTAAAAATGAAAAATAGAAGGATAGAGGTACTAAGGAATAATATGATGGAGCATAGATAATGGTTTAAGAATCAATTATAATGATTAATATTATTTTTTATTTGAACTCAATAATTATTTTATCAATGAAGACCTGGTTATAATAATATTGAGATATACAAATATTTTATTGTAGCACTTTTGTGTTACAGATTTGGAAGGGTTTCATTTATCTGAAATGATGATTAAAAAAATAAAATGTGATTCAGTGTTAAGTTTATGTTATAGGAAACATGTGATTGGGTGAATATATCCATTAATATATGGTTTATGTTGAGATGATAATGACAAATATCTATTTGTAGGAGAGTATTAGTACAAAGAAAGTGGTCATATTTATTATGTTATCATTACTAGGTATATTATAATTTTAGATTTTAGTAATATACTTGAGAATTTATTATTATAAGAATTATTATTTTAATTATAGTTTAAAAGTGAACAAGGATTTCATATATTTTCAATGTGAAAATAAGAGAAAAATTATATTTTCTAGGAAACATAAGATTATACTGATTTTAGAAATTTGGTTACATTCCTTATTAATTTTTGGACTTTGTGGGAAGATTTATTTTTGATGAGTCTTAAATTTAACTACTTATGTAATGTATGATGTTAAACATTGTATATTATTGATTGAGTATGAATTATGATTTTTTAAACTTGATATCATGTTCTAAACATTTTAGTTTCAATAAAAATTTAAATTCTTAAGTAATGAATAATGGATATTATTATTCATTAAAATAATTTAGTCATACAAATAATTATTCATGAACATTCATTTCTCAATGTAAGTGATGAAGTGAAAATATATCAAATCATAACTAAATGATGAGATTAGTTTTATGAAATGGAAATAAATAATGAAATTTGGTTTTATAATGAAATTTATATTGATAGAAAATAAATCACTCAATATTTTGAAAAGGATATTGAATCAAAAATGATATCCTATTACCTTTATATATAAAGAATCATATGGTCGAATAAATAATAAATTATTTATGGATTTTAGGCCCTTTAAATTCCATCAGTCATATTATTTATTATGATAAGTTAAATATATCATTCAAAATAATTATTTTTCGACATCTTAACTTTCCACCATTGTTATCCTATTAAAAAGCCTAACTTATTTGGTGACCTCCATATTTCTCTATACCTATCACTAAAAAGAGGTTTTATAAAACCTAATGATGAAGTTGTTTTCCAAAAAAGGAATTTTCAAATATAAAACATTTATTTTAGAAGTGTAATTTCAAATTGCGAGGCTTTAAGTTTCTGAATTACTATAGATTGTGAAATACTATGTTTTTATGTTATTCTCTTTATAAATTTATTCACTTTGAAAGCATACGTTAAACCAAACTCCAAGCATAAATAATCAATGAAATATTATATTGTGATCATTATATCTTAGACAACAAAATGGTTAGAATTAATAGGTTTAAAACTGTTTGAAATAAATATAATGATTCAACTCAATATGATTTTAGTAATGTTCCTAGAAATTTATCACAAATTTTTTAGTAATGATAATTTATTCATCAAATATACTATCTAGATGAATTATTTTTATTTATATTTATATGATTATTTTTTGGATAATTTTTAAAATGCATTTTAGAAAATAAATATCATCTTTTAAATATTTATATAAAAATTTTCCTACAGTGATATTTTATTAATTTTCTGTGAAGTTTTTTTTTCAATGTATTGTGAAATATATAGATTTTTATTAAAAATTATATTTTTTCACACATTTAAAAAGTTACATTATTTCTTGGATTAATTTTAACTTCCATTAATTTTTTATATTTAAATTAATCCAATTAATTTTTTAAATTGATTTTATACTTGTGTTTCTAATTAAAATTATTTAAATTTAATAATGGGAGTTTTTTGAAAAATTATTCTATATTGCATTATCTGATATAATTTTAAATTATATTTTGATATCTTGTGTTTTAAATTATTAAAAATATATTTCATATTTTTATTATGGATTTCAAAATTAAATAAATGTTTTACCTTTATATTTGGTTAATATGAAAAGAAATTTTAGAAATTTTAGTTAACATGGTAAACGGTAAATTAGATAATTATGGGTAAAAATAATATGATATGGATTATAAGGTGAAAATAATACTTGTAAAAATTGTATTACAAGAATTAAATTAAACCATTAAAACATTTGGATTCAAATTTAGTTTTTTAATGGACACATATCCCTAAAAAAACATATATATTATTTAAATAAAATAATGTCACCAAATATAACTTTATTTGTAAGAAATATCTCTCAGGTGTCCAAATGGGAAAAAAATTAGGTTATGAATAAATATAAGTGTACATTATGAAATTAATAAACTTATATTCATGATATAGATTTATTTAGGGATTAAGCTTTCACTTGCGTTAGATTATGATGTTTATAATATTTGACTTGATGAAGTGTCACTGATGTCCCAATCATGTTATTAATAATGATATATTTTTAAATATGTTGATATCTGGAAGATATATTTGAAAATATTTTTTTTGAAATTTAAAATATTTATCTAAATAATTATATTTTTGTAGTGAATAAATAATTATCTTAAATTCTTGAATAATAGTGATGCTATAATTTTTTATTAATGATAATTTCAAAGAAATGATATTAAATTATTTTTCAATGCATATAATTTGATATAATTAATGTCATCGAGGAATTTTATAAGTGAATTTGACATATTATGGAAGTATTAAAATATTTTTTGATGTTATCTTGTTTCAATAATATTATTAATGTCAATGTAATTAATAGTTCTTTAACATGAAATTATGAATATTTTATAGTAAATAATATTATATTAAATGTTGTAAAATTCAAAGAAATATAATATTTTTCCAATTTATTGGGTTAACGTTTGAAATTTTACCCATAATTCATTAATGGTTATTTTTTAATTTTATTGTAAAAATATTTACCTTCAATGTTTAAAAGTCCATGTTGTCACCACAAGAGTTAAAGGGGTTAAATAAGGGTAAAATCCAAAAGACAAGGGTAAGCATGTCTGCTAAACATCTAAAAAAAATATTATTAGAGATGATATAATACAATAATTATCTAGTATTATAGATAACCCATTTTTTCATTTGTAATCAAATATTTATTTATATTAACTTAATATTTTGAGAGTTTTTAGAACTGCTCCACAACTCAATTATAAAAGATCACCTCATCCCTCACTTAATGAAAAAAATATGAGAATTATATATTGAGAAAACCAAAAATGTTTCTCTTCAAAACATTTTAATCAATTATATAGAGCTTATTTTTTTTCAAAAATTTCACCCTTGATCCTATAAAATCATATCTGAAGGATGTTTTGTGTAGAATTGGTAATCGTCTTTACAGACTATTTCAAGCTTATTTATTCTTCTACATTCTCTTCATTTTCTATTTTCATTATAAAGTAATAAATAATATATCATCAATATTTTATGACTTTATAATTAATATGAAATAATTAAATTCAAACATCTAAACATACTATGGAAAACAAATGGATGACGTATGCGTATGTATAACATTACATATGCATACTGTGGTGTAATTTTTTTTCTCATAACGAATTTACAAGGATGAGAATAATGATGTAAATAATGAATTTATTTTTTAATTATGACCAGATATTTTTTTTGAAAAATTAATATATCGTCCCCTTACCATTTCACCATTAATAGACCGATACATTTGATCGTGCATATGTAAAACCTGCTGTCTCCACAATGGAATGTTATTTATTTTTTATGAAAAATACCTTCATTAATAATTTTAAAACTATATAAAATTAATACGTATGATATTTATAAAAATAATATAATTATTCTAATGAGGTATATATACCCTATTCAAAATAAATGGTATATTACTAACAAACTATTATTGCCAAAACAATGTTATTAACACTCGAAAACATTGATATTGATGAAATATTATTATTGAATGGGTGATAATATGTTATAAATAGATAATATTTGATAATTTAAATATTAATATGGTTCTATAATAGAATAAAAAAATTATTTAAACTGTTATACATAAGTTTAGTTTTTGTAGCACTAAAAGGAAACATGAGGGAAGGTTTTCTCATCTCACTTTTACTTCTATGTGATATAATCTCTATTTTCCTCTTATTTATTTTGTGTTGGGTACTAAGACATTGATATATAATATCATGAGTAAATTTATTTTCAGGAAATTTAATGGTTTATTAAATTTCATTTTTATGGGGCACGAAATTCGATTGATTGCAAATTTGTAATGCATTTATGAACACACATTCCATTCATTGGGATAGACATCAACATCATTGATTTTTAATAATAAGATTTGTAAAATATTATTAATTAATTATGAGAAAATTTTTCCATAAACACTTATCTATATCAACAACAAGGCCATAAAATGAGTTATACTTACTATCTTAGATGAAAATTAGGGGTGGGTTTGAAACTAAAAGGTTGAAGTGATATAAAAAAACATCATTCAAGGATTTTTTAGGTATATTTAATTGAGAAAATAAGGAGTATTATCTTCACATATTCTAATGGGAATGAAAATAATGAATGAAGATAAAACTGGTTATTCCTAAAATGTGGATAATAATCAAAGGGTTTTTGGATCAAAAATTAATTTTTATGGTCTCACCAGACATCAAGAGTAGAAATATAAAATAGAAAAATTCAGATAAAATTCCACTGACTAAGAATCCTCAAAAATTAGGTTCAATAGAAGACACCAATATTAAAAACTATCCTAAAAAACAACCCACAAATAGACATGTTCTCACAAATCCTATTAAAAAATAAAATTTTTGAGTTGTTACATGATAAATTTTCAGAGCCAACAATTATCATTTCTCTCTCTGAGCATGATTAAAATCGAAGGTTGTCCCAACCTCCTACAACCAATACTCTATCCCCAGATCTGAAATAGAGACCCTATACATCTATATTGTATGGAGTATTAACTCATTTATTATCAACCATTGGAAATTTTCAATACCATCGACATATCCATGAGTATTTACATACATATCTTTTTATTTTTATTCAACTTGAGACTAAGAGATATTTCAAACTAGATACAGTCTAACAAAAGAACAAACATTAGGGACTCCTGGCCCATGACACAAATTATTTAAGATTATTTTTTTGATAAAATTTTAAACATTTCCCCATTTTCTACCCTATTTCAAATGAAGGATCATATATGCATTATTCATGATCCTTTCATATGTCTCTAAATTTCTTGAAACAAATTATGGTATTTTCATTGGTTTACATGAAAGCTAAAAATATCATTTTTTAACTGATCTCCATTTTTATAGAATGTGACTAAAAGACACTATTTTCCTACCTACTCATGAATCATCTCTTGTTTCTAACCCCAAAAACCAATCTATATCTCATCCACAACATATCATAAAACTTTATCACATCCCTAACCCCCAGAGTCACCCCTCCTAGTCTAAAAATGGAGATAGAGATAATTATTCCAATATCCTATATACAATAGACCATGGGTTGGTGAAAATAATTGAGTATATAAAATACACCCAGATGGGAGTCATTACCATCTATGATATAATAAATTTTACAGATATGTGAGAAAGTAATAAAAAAATTACTTCTCATAAAAAATGAGTACTAAATCCTTTTATATGAGATGAATATAATGGTGTATAACTAAAATAACTAATAAAATGATAATTATCCATGACCATAAATATCCCAAAACATCCTCAAATTATTAATATCCAAATTTATCAATATTAAACTTAAGATAACATAAAAAACATTATAATAAATTAGGGGGTCACTACATGTATAATCAATATGAACCTCTAAACAACCTCTAATGAAAAATATACAGTCATACAAATTCCTTGTGAGGGAAAAAAGGAACCCCACTCATCACTTAATCACATTTAGTATAATTGTACCATCATAATTATATATCTCTCTCCTCATGTATCACATACAATATATCATACAAAATTAAAACAAAAGAGGGTCACCCACACTAATTTCCCAATGGGTTTCCACTATAACTTCCAAACATTTAATGTCCTCTCACTCCCATCTCTTCCATATAGTTACATTACATGAAGTCACCTGGGCCATCATCTAATGATCCATAAATGTTATATATAAATACAATATGATAATAGATTAATATTTATTTTTTAACATAATCAACCATTCTAGAATCATTTTTCTCCAATGTCATTGGAAACATGTAATGATAGACAACTTGTTGATATGAGTTATTAATTATCACCAAATTTGGTCATATAAATTAGAACCCTTATTATAAATATCTTACATAATACCCTTATACATAAAATGGTGAATGGAAACATCAGAAATGGTTATCCTAGTTGCTTGATAAGGGTATGGAATAGTGACATCAATAATCACTTAAACATAACATTAGAATAATAATATGAGAACAGGGGCTTAATAATTAAAAAATCATTACATGAATACAATGATCATCCCATGTCCTGGGAAAACCATTTATTTTACAATTCAGATAATTATAAAGGATACAAATTAAAATAATCGATGGGGTCATAACATACACTTTTTTTGGAGAAAAAATAATTTTTTAATATTGTGAATATTTATAAATAGAAAGTGTTTCACCCATTTAGTTAAAAACGCTTAATCATGTCCCTGAATTAACATGGGTTAATTTAAACCATTATACACAAAACATTATGGGTATGAAATCTAGGTCTATTTATGAAATTTTTAATAGGAAATCTGGTTAAACATTTCATATTTTTAACATGATTTATCAATCATTACCTAATGAATTAGATATAGATATAGGCCCCACCTTTACATATATATAATGTGACCACAATCCTTGGTAATAAATTAACCATGGTTCTGGGTTTTAACTTAACCACAATCCTGGGTTATAATGTAACCACCATTCATGGTTATTATGTAACCACCATTATATAATGAAAACAACAAATATGTATTCCACAACATCCTAAATCATTAATCATAACAATAACCATTAAAATAATTTTTTTTCATAAAAACTTTATCATTTAATAACCCATGGAAATTTAATTGTTTTCATAAACACTTCATTATTTCATCATTGAAAAAACCATTAAAATTAATTTGTTTTATGAATATATTTTCATTATAATCATAAATCATCAAGAAAATGAATTGGGATTATATCATTAAATCATGTACCTAGTAAATCATAAATATAATAAATGGAAGTATTCTTATATGGAAAACAATTTTGAAATGTGAAATGGAACAATTAATGTTTAAAATAACATTTTGACATTTAAAATCACCATTTCAAAAAAAAAACAAAAACAATTTGAAAGGCCTTTTTCATTGAATATAAAAAATTGACATTGAAAAATATGTTTTTAGAATAATATTTTCCTAATAAATTGTGAAAATAATTTTTACTAAAAATAATTTTTAAAAATTTATAAAAGAATATTTAAAAAATTTGGTGGTAATGATGGTGTAAAATTCATTTCGTGTCATATAAGATAAATGAAAACATTCCATCACACATTGTCCAAAAAAATCCAGAGCATCACATTCAAAATATGAAAAGAAGATTGAAATAAAACCATATTGTAAATACTTAAAAATATGTTAAAATGATTTTTAAAAATAATTAGACACATTAATTAAATTGAATCATAATATTGATAGGGGAGAAATATATTTTTGAACTGAATATAGAAACTTTGTCAATTTTACTTAAATATATTCTTTTTTAATCAAAAGTACAAAAGGGAGTAAATTTAAGTGAAATAATCTATTTTAATCAAATAACCAGAGGAGAATAATCTCCTTTTGTTTTGTAAGATCGATATTACCAAATCCTATCATTGAAAGAATAATCATATATAATATCGATAAATAATGAGATTGTGACATCATACCCTTAACACATTGAAAAATTATGAATCGTAATCCTCTTAAAATAAATATCCATAGATTTACATTGAAATACAAATAAAATTAAAAAATGATAACCATGAAATAAAAAATAATGGGTACTATATACACCACTGAATAAAAAAAGTGGTCAATAAGGATTCTTTCTCAATGAAATAAATGAGAGATTAAAATTCCTTAAAATATGTGTATCTCATTTATTATAAGCCCCATTAAAGAATAAAATAAATAAGACATTAAACAAATGATAATAAGGATATTCATGACATATCATTTCCAATGTGTATTCTATACACTTTAAAAAATAAATGACTAGTGAATATGTAATTTTTCTCCTAAAAATAATCGAGAGACTATAAATCTCTTACCTCAAGTATTGATATTATTTTACACGGAATAATATACAATATAATTAATATAATTTTTTAAAAATTTATTATAGAACCATACACATATATATCATACCATATATGATTAACATTTACAACATATTAATCTACATTTTCTTGTTAAAATCATGTTTGGGTAACTATTTCGTTTTACAAGAATATTTTGGTTTGGAATTATTGGTCCTCTTATATGATAATAGTTTAATCATCTCCATTGTGTGAACCGTGATGTACCTATATTATATAGTCATTATATATTCATTTAAAATAACCTATTAAAATTAGAGATGAGAAATGAACTACAACGTTCATGGAGACAGTTGGTCATACAAACACTTAAACATTTCTTCCATTTTCATGATGGATTAAATAAAAAGAATTTAAATAATAATACACCATTATAAATTTATTTTTTTAATATATATATCATATATATTAAAAAAATATTCCATTATCCCCATCTGTGTCAATAAAATTAAAAATATTACATCGTTGTGTGGTAGTGGTAGTTCACAATTATGCATGATCAATGTAATCATTCTTCTATAGATTTGAAGGTAAGAAGGTATATGTGATATTATAATTATACAAGTATATTTATAAAATAAATATAATATAAAAACATTAAATCAATCCTTATATCTACCTATGTGGGGTGGTGTTTGAAAATTAATTTCATTGGTTCGTAAGGTGGTAGTTCATAGTTGACAGAAACAAGGGATTAATTTTCTATTTGATGGAAAATGATATTGATATAGGTTATCCAATTAAAATTAAAAATTTAACAATATGTTATATATATATATTAATATATTTTAATTTATAATAAATGAATGAAGGTGGTAAAATATGAAGTGAAAATAACAGTCTTAGTGAAGAAAATTACCTTCAATTTGAAAAACAACTGTTGGATATCATATTAAGGAATCCTGGGTCGATAATTTTGGAATAAAAAAAATATATAACATAAAAGAGATGGTTTGGAGATACTATTTATGGTTTTGGATGTGATAAATGGATTAGTATTTGTAATGAATTGAGGGGATGAGGTGTCATTTTATAATGGAGGAAGAGTAACATTTTTTAAATACCCTAAAAAATTCCATAATGGGATGTCAAACTCAAGCCATGTTCCACAAATATTCATTAATAATTTATTGGAAATATAATATGTTCAATACCAGTCCCCATATCATGAAAAAAAAACATGTATTATTAATATTATTCCCTTAAACACTATATTTTCTCACATTTACAATTTTATTTTCACCATGGAATATTATATTTATTTAGATAGGTAACATATTTTTTAATCCTAAAAATGATCATATTTTATCATGTATACCTAATTATTAAAAAATATAAACATATTTATTAAAAAAATGTCCCATGAAAACTCAAAAATAATTTTGAAGACATTTGGAAGAAAATTTCAAAATATCATTTTAACCTTAAAGACAATAATTAATTTTTATAGTTTAACTAATTTTTATCGAAAAAATGTAATTTGAACATATTATATTATATAAAAAATTTAAATTCCAAATATTTAATCCATTTTTACAAATTAAATTCACAAAATAATCTAAATTTAATTTAATCTAAAGACTCACACACACAATGAAAAATTTATTTTCCAAGAAAAAAGTTTCCATAAGTATACAATGATTTTATATATAATATAAAAAAATTGTATTTTTAACTAATACAAATTTGAGTTATTATAATATAATTTACAAATATTAATTTTAAATCCATTTAATAAAAATGAACTTGTTAAATGATTTCATCAAGAAACTATTTTTTTTAAAAAATTATTATTTTTCAATATTTATTGAAACAAATGATTTTAGTAATTCTCAAAACCTCTAAAAATATAATTCACATATTATAAAATTAAATATTGAATTATATTTTGGAAAAATCATTTTTTATAAGTCATAAAAATTAATTTTAAATATTAATTTCCAAAAACATGATGAAATAGCTTTTCCAATAAATATAGTTCTTATGCATAAAACTGGATTTATTCATATCTCATTCCTAGGAAAAAATATTATATAAATGATAAAAAATATGATTTAATATATAATATATAAATTTCATTAAAATCATTGACGAATAGTGTGTTATTTAATTAATCTAATAAAAAAACACTCACATAAAAAATGTATATGAAAATAATATTTGATTTATATAAAAATTATTTTCATTTTCATTTTTAATCAATTTATACCT
Organism: Viscum album; assembly: GCA_963277665.1. Taxonomy (NCBI): domain Eukaryota; kingdom Viridiplantae; phylum Streptophyta; class Magnoliopsida; order Santalales; family Viscaceae; genus Viscum; species Viscum album. The sequence goes on from OY728160.1 coordinate 1,677,546,020, forward strand.
GATAAATTTATTTTTTTCATGCATAAAAAAATTCTTTTAATATTTTAGTTATTCCAATTCATTTCCTCTAATTCAATGTGTAAATGGTATCTAGTATATTATGTAATAATATTTTAACAGTATATCACTGTTTGTATGATGTTAGTTTTGCATGTAATGCATACTACTAGTGAAAAAGATATTTAAAAAAAGTTTCCTAAAATCTTGGGTTGTTTCACTGTACCACTTTAATAAATTTCACCCTCTGAATTTGAAATTATTCTCAGTGGGTTTTATTTTTTAATATTCTATATTAAAAAACTAACCTTTTAAATGTTTCAGTGGGTTTCGTATGATGGTCATATGCATTAACACATAATTTGGTTTCCTAATAGGATATCTTTAGTGGGATGTGAAAATATGTAAATGTAAGAGAAAAATAACTCCCAAATTCTAATAGAGAGTTATAAATTTTTTGTTTAGAAGAATGTTAACAATAAGAAGGCCATAAATCTAGGGTGGGTGTAAAGGTCATTAATTCACTATAAATGATGGTAATAGGATAGTATTTTTATTTTAGGATCCATTTAATAATGTTTTGGAATTTTTATTAGATGATATACATACTTTATTCCATTCAATTTGATAATCACATTAACTTCCTTCAATTATGATTCAATATATTTCAAAAAAATCTCTTACTATATGAAATTAAGATGAGTTCTTCATTCCTAAAGTACTTAACAAATCCAAAGATCCATTAAATAATGATAAGTCGTGCCTTTTAGCTATAGTTTCCAAGAAAACTATAATGGTTAGAAAAATATATAAAATGGTGGAAAATATTTATATGATGAAGTAATAAATTAATATCTAAAACAACATCCTAATTTATACTAATACCAATATATAAATTGTTATTTTAATACCCTTCCAATATTCATAAAATAATAATTAATGTCACAAAATTTCCCAAAAAAAACTAAAATTAGACTCCAAATATGATAAAGTGTCTCTTAATTATTACACAAAAAATATAATAATACCTTGTTATTATATTTAAATGAGGAATATTAATAACCATAATAACAATAAAACATCAATGAATAGATAAATTCTTCCTCATTACATAAATAAAACCATAAATTGTTTAAAATAATCAATAAATCAAAACAAATTTAAACTCCATCAATGATAACATAAAATACAATATCAGAAAATCAATTTATCATTTCTATAGTCATTAATACTTTATAATTTAATTTTTCTATATAAAACATCTCAAACTCCTATCTAAACTACATTTTCTCAACATCATGATCAAATTGATTGATATATTCTCTTAATCATGTTTTTTATGTAAAATAACACCTAGACATTAAATCAATATTTGATATCACCAGTACCATACAACATATTCTTGAAAAACCTTATTTAAAAAAAACTATAAAACAATACATATATATTTAATGATTAATATAACATAATTATTTAATTACAACACAAAAACCCATCAATAATTTACATTCACTCTTAATACATTATCTAAGCTTCATAATCATATTCCTAAACACTTTATTCCTTGTATATGTCATTTGTAGTCTCTTCATCATCAAACTAAAAATCATTACATCAGAAAAACCTTCTGATCCACTTCATTGGATTCCACCTAGGACATCAATTTGTATATTTCTTATACATTCCACATTTTTAGCATTCAACAATTTAGTATTCTCCGGAGAAACCCTTTTTATCATTAATTTTGTTAATTAAATATATTAATTATTCTATCGAAATTTTAATCATGGTTCACTTCTTCTCTAAGAATAAATTAACTTATCATTTATTTGCTATATCCACATGAGTTATTCTTCCCATTTAATTGACATATAGGAAACTGAATATTCATTATTCTATGGTATCAAAAAACCAGTCCCTCGGTGAACTCTATACATATTTTTATTGGTTCATCTAAGATCTGGTTAATGTGAATGTTTTTAATCATATACAATGATAATTGATCGGGAAAAATCACAATGTTCTTATCTCTGGGTATAATTCCATTTCGATTATCCTAAACATAGTGTTTCATAATTACAATGTTTACCCAGTTTCCTATGGTTTCCACATTTTTAATATCCAAAAAACATTCTGTGATTAACAATAATGTCATTGGAAAACCATATATTAATGAAAAATAATTTATAGGGTGACTAAATCATGATACCTTATTTCCAATACATGTCAACATTGATTTCCCCTAAGTTGTAACGTCCTGGTTCTGGAAGCCACCCAGTGGCGCCCCGTATATGGTTGGTCATAAGGCCTCAAGCGCATTTCCCCAATCCCCAAAGGCTATCGACTAGCAACGAGGGCCTTGGGTGTGATAGTGGGAAATCTATGCCCTCATTGGCAGAGTACACAGTGGAAGAAAAACAAATAGATAGTAGCAGAAACCATAACCATCCATATAAAAGTAAATGATAAACAGTGGAAGACTAACCGTAAAAAACTAGAGCACGCACACATGTATATAAAATGATGCATGATACATATGTCGAGGAATTCAGCCAAACATGTCACAATGCTGAATACAATACTAAAACAAAGTGCAAAAAAAAAGGTAAACTCCCAGCATTGGAAGCCATAGCTTGGTCCCGTGCACTCCAGCTCCATAGTAAGTTAGGTACCTAAAGTATAAGGGCGCTTGCCCTTATCTATACCTGCAATAACATAATCTGTTTGGGCCCAAAAGCCTAGCCCTAACAGGGTGCGAGACAAGGTCCCAGTAGGAAACCACACAAAGATCTGTGCCTAAAAGTCAGTGAATATATGGCAGGTAGGGTACAGTAAGTAGTATAAAATAAGCAGTAAACAAGGTAATACATAGCAGTAACAATCCACAACTTCCAGAATATAATCTAAGAACAATAAACAGCCACTCAAAGAAGTATAACAAAAAGGTAACCTCTAGGTAGTTCTTACAGCCTAACCCCTAAGGTTCAACCTACAAGTACTAGCAACCCTCTGGGAGGTACACACAGTCTAACCCCTCTAGTTCAGCTATAGAATAGACTCTCTAAGAAAGCCTTCATTGTCAATTCCCCCTATAGTCTCGTATTGTAATAAAGGCTCTATGGGAATGTACTCAACGTCAATTCCACCTGTGGCCCGCGTCGAGGAACTATAGACTCTATGAGGAAGCACTCAACGTCAATTCCCCTACGGTATCACATCGTAAATTAAAGACACTCTTGATAAGCCCTTACATCCATTCATCCTATGGTCCACTACACTAGGTTCTCACAGCCCTGTGTAAAATAAACATGCATAGCACGCGTATCGGGCCAAGTAATCATCAAGAACTAACTGGCTATCATTCTATGGCACAACAGCATAACAATTCAACAATCCCATTATCCTAAAACTAGGTATGGAAACTAGAAAAAACGCCGAACTAGAAAAACAAAGATGGAAAAACATCCAGAGTACAGAAAAAGAATTACCCTACACACCAGTAATTACCTCTACTCAAGAAATTAGGCAAAGCAGGGAAGCAACAGGGAAAAATAGGAATCATGCAATACCCCGTTCTAGGGAATTGGTGTAATTTGCACAAAATTTTCATAGACTTCCTACGGAAAGGCACAAACCACCTACCTCGATTCTAGGAGAATGATATATGTGAACCATGATGATTGATTCTCCTTAGAACATCGAAGATATGATAGAACATCAAAAAATCTCAACCAATGATAACTTGAGAAAGAAGAGGAATTGGATAACAAGGATCTAGGAGAATAAATAACTCACCGCTGTGATTCCAACGTAATCGACGGCAGTCGATTCGTAGAACAGATGGAGGAACAAGAGCTCAGAGAAGATCCGTGGCCGTACGGCTTCTCTCGGACGAAAGAAACCTGGATGAAAGGTGTTCTGCCCATCAGGCGCGACCCCAGTGCGTTTAATGAAAAGAAAACATAGCGTGTACTTCTGGGGTACACGACGTGTACTTTTTTTTCCATATTCCACTTTAAGTGGCCTCCACATCACCCCTACACACCATGAATGTGGCCTAGACATGACCAAAACACGGCTTGGCGCAATAGGGGAGTACATGACGTGTACTCAGAAAGTACATGACGTGTACATAAAATATTTCCAGAAACCCCTCATTTCTCAAAAACTTCAGGAAAAAGGGAGACATACCTGAAACGATGATCCGGATTCTTAAAAACTTCCACCATTAACAAAATTGGTCCTCAAATTTCCTTAACGCATTGGAGAAGAAAACCTGAACAACTCCGACCACTTCGATCGTACATTGGCCTCCCATTCCTAGGTCATGTCTTGTACTCGCATGTGCTTCCATAGCAAACGTACTAGTGGAACAGACCACCCACAGAAAAACTTCGTACTTTGATCGACAATATGGATAGGATTCTCATCAAATGATGCATCCGCTTCGAGCTCAACCTCCTCGGGCTGAGAGACATGAGACGAGTCTGAAAAGTAACGTTGAAGCTGAGAGACGTGGAAGACGTCGTGAATGGCCATGTACCTCTGAGGTAACTGAAACCGATAGGCAACTTGCCAAGCTCTCTCCAATACATCAAATGGGCTGATGTACAACGGTGAAAGCTTTCCCTATCTCTGGATCCTATTGTGTCCCAACCTTGGTGCGACATGTAGTAAAACCTGATCTCCCACCTCGTACTCTAGAGGTCATCTTCGCTGATCAGAATAAGACTTCTATCAAGACTCTGCTATAGCCATCCTCTACGGAATCTACTTTATCTGCTCTGATGTCTCCTAAAAAAGATGAGGTCCCATCAAAACTACATCTCCTGTCTCCAGCAAGCATAATGGTGATCGGCATGGCCTACTATACAAAGCCTCATAAGGTTCCATCTGAATACTTTCCCGAAAACTATTGTTATAAGAAAACTCCACCAGAGGAATATGCTTCTCCCAAGAACTTCCAAAGTCTAGAATGTATGCCCGAAGAATATCCTCAAGCACCTGGATCGTACGCTCGAACTGGCCATCATTCTGGGGATGGTATGCTATACTAAAAAGTACCTGTGTACCCAAGGCCTTCTAAAGTCCCTGCCAGAACTGTGAAGTAAAGTGTTCATCTCTGTATGAGACAATGGAGTGTCGAGTTCCATGCAGATGTACAATCTCTCAGATGTATTTTCATCCCAGATCATCAACACTGAAGGTCTCCTTGATTGGTAAGAAGTGAGCAACCTTCATAAGTCTGTCGACAACTTCCCAAACAACATCATTCCCTCGAGGAAACCTCAACAATCTGGTCACGAAGTCCATTGAAAAATCGTTCCACTTCCACTCCAGAATGGGTAACAGTTGCAAATGGTGTGCTGGTTGTTAATGCTTCACCTTCACCTACTGACAAGTATAACACCTCAAGACGATAGCAGCAACATTCCTCTTTATACCTGGAAACCAATACTGGCGATGAAGATCCTGATAAATCTTGGGGATTCCTGGATGAACAGCCCAAGCTGAGGAATGAAAATCCTACATCTGTTCCTCATGTATGTCTACTAGTACCCATATGCGTCCCTGGAAATGCAAGAGCTCATCCTCACCCACTATCCATTCAACAAGAGGGTCCTTTCCTGAAACAATCTCCCGCAGGACTAAGCCTTCTGAGTCTGATAGTTGCCTCATCCGCACCTGATCCAGAAGTGTAGAGATAACAACTATAGATGATAGGTAAGTCTATCCCTGTCTGTCATTCACCTCCAGATTCATCTCAGAGAATAGATCCATAAGTTTCCAGTCACTGCTGGCCTCCAGAACTGCTTGAATCTGAGTTCTCCTACTCAACGCATCTACCACTACGTTGCCCTTTCCCGTCATATAGGCAAGCTCGAAATCACAAGACTGAAGATACTCGACCCACCTACACTGTCTCAAATTCAGATCACGGTGAGTGAATATGTACTTGAGACTCTTGTGGTCGGTGAAAACCACAAAGAGCTCTCCCAGAAGGTAATGTCTCCAATAGTGTATGGCATGAAAAATAGCTGCCAACTTCAGATCGTGCATCGGGTAGTTCCATTCATGTGGCCTCAACTATCGAGAACCGTACGCAATGACTCCATCTCCCTGTATATGGACAACGCCTGGCCCGATAACTGAAGCATCGCAATAAACCGTATAGCTTTTTCCTAGCTCTAGAAAGACTAGTATCAGTGCAGATTTCAACCTTCCTTTCATCTCCTAAATGGATGAATAACAAGAATCTGACTATAAAAATTTCGCCCCCTTCTTGGTAAAACCAATCAAAGGTGCTGCAAGGCATAAAAAGTCTTGAATGATGCATATGTAGTATCCAGTCAGCCCTAGGAAACTTCGTACCTCAAAAACGTTCTTTGGATGCTCTGAGGAAACTACAGCTCTCACTTTCTCTGGGTCCACGGATACTCTTGCCTCTGAGATGACATGACCCATGAAGTGAATATGATTCATCCAAAAGTGGCACTTCAAGATTTTAGCATAAATATGATGCTCTCTCGGTGTACTCGGAACGATCTCAAGATGGGTAAAATGATCATGTCGAGTGTGAGAGTACACCAAGATATCCTCCATGAAGACCATGGTCAATGAATCCAAGTAAGTATGGAACACTTGGTTCATCAGTTCCATGAAAACTACTTGCGCATTCGTGAGACCAAACAACATAACCGTATACTCGTTGAGACCATACCTGCTCCTGAACGCTATCAGAGGTATATCTGATGGTCTAACATGCAACTGATGATAACTGGACCTGAAATCGATCTTCTAGAACACTCGGGCTCCTCGAAACTGATCGAAGAGATCATCAATACTCGGTAAGGGATATTAGGTCTTGACCATCAACTGGTTCAACTTCCGAAAATCCACACCGAGCCTAAAGGTATCATCTGCCTTCTTCAAGAACAAGACAGGAAAACCCCAAGGAGAAGTACTACTTCAGATGAAGCACTTTTCCTAAAACTCCTCCAAATACTTCATGAGCTCCTATAACTCATGTGTAACCATCCTATAAGAAGGAATGGACACCAGTGCCGCTCATGGAACGAGCTCAATCGAGAAGTCTACCTCACGCTCCGAAGGAAAACCTGAAATGTCCTCTGGAAAGACATCTCTAAAAAATCCAAGATTAGAGGAATGTCCAACTGTGAACTCCCCTGATCATCCAGATAAAGACTAGAAATCTGGGTCCTATCCCTTCCTAGCCCATGATGCTCGAGTACTGCTCAACTTGCCTGGACATCCCATTCACCTCTATGAAGAAAATATTCACCCTCTTGTGAAATGAAACTCACCATGCGACGATAATAGTCAACGACTGCGTGGAATGGAACCAAACAGTCTATTCTGAGAATGAAATCATATCCTGTCATCTATAGGACAAAGAGATCCCAAATGAAACGATATCCTGATACCTCGAGAGGGCACTCTCTGCACTGACGTACACTAGATTTCCTCGTCCCCAAAGGTGTGTCTAGTGTCAACAAGTTGATAGAATAAAAGATATAGAGCTCAAGGCTCTCCACAATAGGAATAGATATAGAGCTATGCGTAGAACCAGTATTAAAAAAAGATAAAGATAAAACTAAGGCTACTAAAATCATACATCGAATGGTAGAAGGTCTGAAATCCTGCTCTTGATAGGTCTTCTCCACCACAAAAGTCTAGCCTGCCCCGTGGCCCCATGGCCCTGCCTGACCACTATGAGCCGATCCTCCCTACTGATGCTGAAGGACTTGTGAGTGACTGACACTGCCTCGACCTCCACATCGGCCCGAACGGCCAGAAGAACTCTATTTTCCTGACTAGTGAGAAACTAGTGGTGCAGCTCCTGAAGGAGGAGTCATGGAAGAACCCCCATCACCAGCTACTAGTGAGAAAACCTATCAAAAACGCTGAAGGTGACATATCTTCCTGCAAGACCGACACTCCATTGGGTCTCTCTGGAACTGTGGCCTTGTGTTCCCTACCCTTATACACTAGGAGAATACGACCTGGCTACTTGAAAATGAATCTCGCCTCCTCAGATCACCACACATCCCAAAAGAAACGATATCCTGATACCTCGAGAGGGCACTCTCTGCACTGACGTACACTAGATTTCCTCATCCCCAAAGGTGTGTCTAGTGTCAACAAGTTGATAGAATAAAAGATATAGAGCTCAAGGCTCTCCACAATAGGAATAGATATAGAGCTATGCGTAGCACCAGTATTAAAAAAAGATAAAGATAAAACTAAGGCTACTAAAATCATACATCGAACAGTAGAAGGTCCGAAATCCTGCTCTTGATAGGTCTTCTCCACCACAAAAGTCTAGCCTGCCCTGTGGCCCCATGGCCCTGCCTGACCACTATGAGCCGATCCTCCCTACTGATGCTGAAGGACTTGTGAGTGACTGACACTGCCTCGACCTCCACATCGGCCCGAACGGCCAGAAGAACTCTATTTTCCTGACTAGTGAGAAACTAGTGGTGCAGCTCCTGAATGAGGAGTCATGGAAGAACCCCCATCACCAGCTACTAGTGAGAAAACCTTTCAGAAACGCTGAAGGTGACATATCTTCCTGCAAGACCGACACTCAATTGGGTCTCTCTGGAACTGTCGCCTTGTGTTCCCTACCCTTATACACTAGGAGAATATGACCTGGCTACTTGAAAATGAATCTCGCCTCCTCAGATCACCACACGTAGACTCCCTACGGCACTTCCTACTGTCAACTAGAGGAACACTAACTCTGGAAATAGAACCGCCCGGGCTTGCAGCTCTGGAGTCTCTCAGATTGCGCTCCGCAATCAGCGCCTGTTTGAGGATGGAAGTGATGGAAGTCAACTGGAAGATATTCACCTACGAGGGGATATCCCGCCTGAGACCATCCTCGAACTTCCTTGCAATGAACACCCCACTTCCATCCCAGATTGATGTGAAACACTGCAGCTCGGTGAAACGAGATAAATAATCCATGACAGAAAGAGTGCCCTACTATAGACTCATGAAATCCTGGGCTCGATCGGCCCTTAGGGACTCCGAGTAGAAGTAGTTGTAAAACATGCACTAAAACTCCTCCCAAGACATAACCTGCTGATAGTCCGCCTGTGAGATCACGTACCACCACCTCTTGGTGGAGTATCACAGCATATATGTAGCGAGCATGACTCACCTCTCTGGAGGTGTTTCCAAATGCTCAACGATAGTAAGCATGGATTCCAGCCATGACTCTACAGCCTGTGGTCCTCCTTCTCCCAGGAATGTAGAAGGATGCTGCTGGTGGAAAACCCACATCATGTCTGCTATAGTCGTGGAAGGAGTCGCTGCTCCCTGAAAGGTCTGCATCATCCTCAGAAAGCCTTCCCTGAACTGCGCACCAGTGTCTGCCACTGGTATAATAGCCAGTGCCAAGGCTGGCATGACTGGAGGATCAGCAGGAAGTCCCTGATCAGCCATATCTGGCGTCTGATCACTTCCTAACAACTGACGTACAACCGGAGGACGTTTCAGAGGCATAGATCTGAAAGATCAAAATCATACCATAGATTAGGAGAACAAGGGCAGAGAAAAAAGGAGTAAAAAATAGAAATAGGATAAGGAAACACTCAAGTTTTACAAAACAAGACTACACATCATGTATAAACACTACACGGTATGTACATAACACTATTCCCCTGCACGTGTCTCCTAGCACGACTAACTCACACAGTCCACTTAAACAGAGACTACACAACGTATTCTTGGTGGAGACAACATGTAGTAGACAAGGTTTCATGACCTATGTTATTAGTTACACAGCTTTCTACATGGCTGAGACTACACGACGTGTTCCGAACAAACACGTCGTGTACTTGAAGATTTTTCCTGACACATGTTATTGGTGACATGGCCAAGTACACAGCTGACCCTTACACGGCGTGGTCCGAACAAACACAGTGTGTATTGTAGGAGAGATCACTGACCCGTGTTGTTCGTGACACATCTGGGTACTGAGAACAAGGATACACAGCGTGTTCATACACAACACGGCGTGTATGACATGAGGTTACCCGAACCATGTTGTTAGTGACATGGCTGAGTACACAGCTTACTACTACACGACATGTGCCTATTGGACACGGCATGTTCCTAGAGATTTTTTCGCAAGCCATGTTTCTGATCTCAAAGTCAGTGACATGGTTTAAAACGACATAGCGTGTATGTATAATGTACATGCCGTGTATTCTGGGTTTTTCTGGGCAGTATCTCTAAAACTGCACTAAAGCCCATAAAACACCGAAAAAAGAGCATGAAGGTGCCAAATTCCGACGCATGAGGGCCCATACTCCCCATTAATCAAAGCATGGCATCCAATACAGTCATATATAAGAAAGAAACAGGTTAATGATTCACCAATTTACAATTCAAGAGGGCCCATAACACCTCAAGAACCAAAATATGGAGTTAAATTAAGCAAGGTACTTTACAATAGTCCTCTATCCACAGTAGAGATTCTATCAAGCATCTATCACAATAGCATGAATAATCTATACAAATCCTATCACAACAACATGCAATTGCTAATTCACCCAAGATGGCATGGAAAAAATTCATGTCATGTGGTTTCTAACAAGTTCCTATATGATAATGAGATGGCATACCCTCATCTCATCAGGTTGCGACAGAAAGAGAACCAGAATAGAAAAAAAGTAGAAACATAAAACATGTGAATCACTCTAGGTGAAATCAGATCCACTATAACATAGAAAAACCAGAAAACATTAATAAGTGAGGTAGATTGGCTTTTCCCTGTACACGGGTTATCTACTCTCGGGAACATCTTAATACCAAGAACCAAATCTGTCCTATTCATGGCTAAAGGTTCCAAGTAGTATTAAATAGAAAAGAAAACACCTCTAATACCACTTTGTAACATCCCGGTTCTAGAAGCCACCAAGAGGCACCCTGTACCCTATTGGTCAAAAGGCCTCAAGCGCATTTCCCCAAACGCCGAAGGCTGCCGACTAGCAGCGAGGGCCTTGGGTGTGAGAGTTGGGAAGTTATGCCCTCATTGGAAGAGTACACAGTGGAAGAAAACAAATAGATAGTAGTTGAAACCATAACCATCCATACATGAGTAAATGATAAACAGCGGAAGACTAATAGTAAACAACAGGAGAACGCACACATGTATATAAAATGATGCATGATACATATTTCTAGTAAAGTATCCACACAAGTCACAATGATTAATACAATAATAAACCAAAGTGCAAAAGATAAACAGGTTAACTCCAAGCATCGCAAGCCACAGCTTGGTCCCATGCTCTCCAACTCCACAAAAAGTCAAGTACCTAATGTAGATGTGCGCTTTCCCATATATATACCTACAACAACATAATCTGTTTGGGCCAAAAAGAATGGCCCAAACAGGGTGTGAGACAAGGTCCCAGTAGGCAACCACCCAAAGATTTGTGCCCAACAGTCAGTGAATATATGGCAGGTAAGGTACAGTAAGTAGTAAACAATAAGTAGTAAATAGGGTAATACTAAGCAGTAACAATCCACAGTTTCCAGCATATAATCTACAAACAATAAACAACCACTCAAGCAGGTAGAACAAAAATGTAACCTATGGGTAGTTCTCACAGCCTAACCCCTAAGGTTCAACATAAAAGTACTAGCAACCCTGTAGGAGGCACACAATGTCTCAACCCTTTGGTTAAGCTGTAGAATAGACTCTCTGAGGAAGCACTCACCATCAATTCCCCCTATAGTCTCGTATCATACTAAAGACTATCTTGGGAAGCAGTCAACGACAATTCCCCATGTGGCCCACGTCGAGGAAATACAGACACTCTGAGGAAGCACTCAACATCAATTCCCAATGTGGTCTTGCATCGTAAATTAAAGACACTCTATAGAATCCTTCACGCCCATTCTCCTATACGGTCCACTACACTCGGTTCTCACATCCCTGTGTAAAATAAACATGCATAGTGCGCGTATCGGCCCAAGTAAACCTCAAGAACAACTTGGCTATCATTATAAGTCACAAAATCATAACAGTTCAACAGTTCCACTATCCTACAACTAGGCATGGAAATTGGAAAAATGTTGAACTAGTAAAACAAGCAAGGAAAAACATCCATATTTAAGTAAAAGAATTACCCTACACAATATCAATTACCTATAATCTTGCAATCAAGAAATGTAGGAAAGCAACAGGGGAAAATAGGAAATACTTAATACCATATTCAAGGCTATTGGTGGAATTTGCACAAAATATTCACAGACTTCATACGGAAATGCCAAAACCCCCCTACCTCAATGCTAGGAGAATGATATACGTTAACAAAAATGATTGATTCTCCTTATAATGTCAAAGATCTGAGAAAACGTAAAAAACACTCGACCAACGATAACTTGAGAAAGAGGAGGAATTGGATAACAAGGATCTGGGAGAAGAAATAAATCACTGCTACGATTCCAATGCAATTGACGTCGGTCGATTCGGAGAATATACGGTGGCACAAGAGCTCAGAGAAGATCTGCGCCCATACTGCTTCTCTCAGACGAACAAAACCGGGAGGAAAGGTGTTCTGTCCGTCAGGAGTAACCCCACTGCATTTAATGAAAAAAAGAAAATACAGGGTGTGTACTTCTAGGGTACACGGTGTGTACTCTGTTTTTCCGTACTCCACATTATTTGGCCTTCACATCACCCATACACACCATGTGTGTGGCCTGGATATGGCCATCACACGGCTTGGCGCGGAAATGCAGTACACGACGTGTACTTCCAAAATTTCAAGAAACCCCTCATTTCTCAAAAACTCGCAGAAAAAGGAAGACATACCTGAAATGAAGATCCGAGTTCTAACATAGGTCGTTAATGGTCATCATCTTTTCGAACCCTTAATGAATTTTTGTAATGTGTTTGTGAATTTTCAAACCATATCTTTGATAACATCAATCAATGTTTTCATAAAGAATAATTTACATACCCTAGGTAAAGACCATGTAAATTACCAATGCATCAATTTTGGAGTTACTACCCCGAGGAAAAAATGTTCCAGATCCACATCCAATTTATGTACTCACAAATGGATGTGGTCTATTAGAAAATAATATTTCAGTACTTTTAAAAATTCTTAGACATTTTCCTATATATTGATTTATCCTTTGACTAATCCATAGAGAAGCCACTATTATATTTCCATCATAGTTCCAAATATTAAATAAACCATTTCTCAGATACCGACTATAAATTTCTACACTCTTCATATATAAATGTTAAAAATTATTATATAATTATTATTTACAAAATATAATTATGCATTATATAACAGGGCATGTCTAGTGCCTTCGTAAAAATAGAAACATTAACAACTAGTTCACAAGAGTTCCATACCATCTCCAACATAGTCAATGAAAACTAGCACCCTCATTAAAAATATAATACAATATACCATTCTTCATAACAAGAGGAATGAAAATATAATAAAAGGTGACCTCATATGATAAGTAGGGGCAAGAAATAGAGACATCAATAATCACTTAAACATAACATGTTCATAAGGGTTTGATAACGTTGGATTAATCATTAAAAATTAATTCATGACAGGACATTGATCATAATCCAAATCCGTGGAACAAATCATGGTAGTCCACAATAAAAAAATAATAAATTAAATCAATGAACAAATTTCATGAATTCATAAAATTTTCATAGTTATGTAGAAAAAATTCACGCCTATAACATTGGGAACATTAATAAGTAGAAACAGGTTCACTCTTTATGCCAATGACATGTAATAAGTTCCTAAAATAAACATATGGCCATGTAACAAGGTCTAAAAATAACCTTATGAACCTTAATTATTGGTATATTCATAAAATTGAGAATATTAGATAATTTTCACACATGATATATTTATCAATTGTTTTGTTAATCACTACCCATTGTATTGGATGAAGATATAGGTTTTACCCTCCCTTGTTTATAAAATTACCACCATTTACGGATATAACATAACCACCATCCAGGGTTATGATATAACCTCCATCAATGGTTATAACATCACCATAAAACATGTTTAAAAAAACCAAAATAAAAAAAACTAGAACCATAAATATTTATGCCACAATATCATAAAACATTAATCAGATGATAAATAATTATAAAAAATGTGTTTCATAAACATTTATTCACTACATAACCCATGGAGAAGAAACTGTTTTCATAAAACATCAATTAATTAATCTTAGGAAACCCCAAGGGAAATTAACAAGATTCATGAAAAATAAATCATCATAATCATAAACCAACGAGGGAAAGAATATGGATGATATCACTGGATCATATCCCTAGTAAATCATAATAAACATCAAATGATTTCATTATAGATATAATACGACCTGGAATGGTCACACTTAACATTTAATACAGAAACCTACCATTTCACATTTAAATGTAGTCTTTAAAAAATAAAAAATGAAAAACATTATGAAAAAAAATTTCCTCAAAAATAACATTTTCATTTTTAAAATTACCTGTTAAAATTTAAAAGTTCACAATGAAATTTTAAAATCTTCTTCATTGAAAATAACCTTAAAAAACATATAAACGATGCATTAAAAAATTTAGTGTTCATGAATACCTAAAAATCACTTCATTCAATACAGGTTAATTGAGATTTTTTTCTCTATTTGGTAAAAATTAAATGAACCACGTTTAAAAAAAAATTAACAGCCCTTTAAAATCATTATATAAAAAGTCTAATGTTTTGATCGAGACCCCAGTAACCTGGTGCTGAGGTATTCTTAAATACATTGGCATAAGATATAAATATTCACATCCTAATGGATGAAATAGATTAGCACTATATGTGATATAAATAAATACATTCTCCCTATATTACATTTGAATACATAAATTACAGCATAATTTTTTCCAAGGAAAAATTTATTCCCACTAGTATATCCTTAGATTTCATTCTTAAAAAAACCTACATTCATTGGAATGATAATGAAATTTGGGTGCGTTAAAATACTATGCAAGGTTTAATTACATCATGTAATATCTTTAATGAATATGAATAATCAAAATGGAATGGTAAATAAATAATCACAAATTCCATTTAAATATCTTGATACAACATAATTAATGAAAAAGGTAAAAAAGTAAGCACACATTCCATTGAAGGAACTCAATAAAACATAATCAATATTTAAAGGGAAATGTAATGGCTCAGACCCTATTGGTTGATTACAATATTGATTTCTAGTGTTTGGGGAGTCCTTGACACCATCAATGATTTAGGAGGGCATGAGTGTCGGTAGAAGGGTGTCACTGTGGTGTCACCTATTAGTGCCATTGATTGGTGCCACACCCAAATTGTGCCATAGAGGGGTGTTGGGGTTCTTTACCCAATTTTTCTGTAACACCTATTTCATGTATTCTTGAACTTTTAATGTGGTTAAGGCTACTATAAATACCATAAATGATGTTTTAAATCCCCTATGAGTGGGGAAACAATTGAATTACCTAAACATGTTGTGGGAAACACCCTTTTCGAAATTTCTAGCTTCCCATGTTTTTATTTTATCCCTTATTAAGTGTTTCTTTCTTCATTTAATGAAAATATATTAACTCAAAACTATTCTACAACCCATCCATAAGGAGAAATATTAAATCATAATAGAACCCAATGTGTGAAACCACAGAGCTGTATGGTCGATCCACTTTACAAATTTTAAATATTTCTAAATCATATATCAGATTTTAGGATCTTGCCTCTCATTATGCCAATATCATTTCAACCTTATTCATTTCAATTTATCTTAGTGTACTTGCATACATCCTCCTGGGAAAAGTCATGCTCCCATGATGGAGCCCATCCCACTCAGCCTTGGATTCCCTAGATTTCTCCCTCTAAAAGTCCTCTGTCGCAAGTTCTTAGTGAGAAGAGAGATCTTTGATCATTGATCATCCAAGTTGGGGTTCTTCCTTCTTCTCTCTTTACTATGCATCATGTGGGGTGGTTGTGATGCTTTTCCATTGGGACATAGATGAAACCAACTTTAACAAAGATAATAAATATACTTTTAAAGAATGAAGCTGTAGGAGTAAGGATATTGATGTTGTTCTGGTTTACATTCGTTTTTATGTTGTGAGATTAATGGACTCATGTCCACTAAAAATTTTGGTCATTGGGGGTCCTTTCATGTTCACTAATGAAGCACTATTTTCTAGAAAATCTTGTGATTCAATGGGTGTAACATGGAAATAGTTTAACCACATTAACATGGATGACTAAATGGATTCCCAATGAATAAAATCCCATGTATGATAAACCTAGTTAACCCAATTGAAATATGGAAGTTAATGAATGGTGTGTCTAAATTTGAAAACTCCATTTCTCTGTCCCGGTAAGAGGCAAGGTAGTTTTGTTTAATGTTTGTGGTGTGAATTAAAAATTGGGATGGAATGTTCTGGTTGAGAAGTTTTCGGAATGTGAATTTATGGTCATGATGAGATGGAATGTTGGTGCTAGGATTGGTTTTAGTACTTTTAGGGATCTCACATATCCCTTTTGATGTTATTACATAACAAGGGAACCAAGTGGGAATGCTTAAATATAACTTGTTTGTTTTTGTCTTTTATTGTGTATTTGGCTTATGGTTTTGCCTTTTAATTTCCCAGTAGTAGGGTAATGTTTTAAATGGAATCACTTGAACATGATAATGATACTGAGTGAAATCATGGAATTATATTCTAGAAATGGGTTTTGCACTAGCAGTTTCTACTGCATATTTTTTCATGTATGGAGAGTAGCAAGAGTAGTTCAGTATGGGCTGGATGTCTATATTAGAACCCTTAGTTCAGAATGATTTCTTGTTTAATAATATTTATAAATTTAGTTCTTGTGTTTATTATACACACCCCATACATGTTGAGAACATCTTTCTGAACACCCCCATATCATGGGGGGGATGTTTTTTCCAACATTCCTTTGAGGGGATGGTTATTAGCTTATTTTTAATCCTCTTCCAGGTATCCCAAGACACATTGGAAGCATGTATCAACCTTAGTATTATTATGGACCACAACACTTTAGTTAGGGTGTGTGGTGGTAGCTGGACCATGTGTGTGTTGGATGTTTTGTTTCCCAAGTGTCTTTGGGATGAGGCTCATGTGTCTTTGGGTGTGACATTGGTTGTTTTTTCCCAGGTGTCTTTAGGTATGCTAGTGGTTGAGGTGGCCCAGGTGTTTGTGGGTGTGGTAATGTGTGGTTGTGGTGGCCTAAGAGTTTATGGGCAAGATGTGTGGTTGTGGTGGCCCATATGGTTGTTATTGGGGGTGGTAGTGGGAATGTAGTTGAACATGTGGGGGGGGGGGGTCTGATGTGTAGGATGTCCTAAATAACTATTAAGAAAGTGGAGAAGGGTACCGGAATATCAATGTTCTATTAGTATTACATTACCTGACTTACGTTTTGTGGGTGCTTTTCCTTAGTGAGTCTGGGTGGATAGTTTCCCTGTAAGGTGTTTTGGTTGCCTCTTTTCTCATGGTGCATTTTAGTGTCTCCCCACTTGTGCATGAGATAGTTTGGTTTTCCCTACTTATTATACCTGTATAGTTAACCTATGCAAATAAAACTACATTAAGGTTTCAAGAAGTACATTGGGGATCATGCCAAACCTTACTATCTCGGGCTTCAGGATTTTTTGTTGCTTATTATCATTATTTTGGAACTTTTCATTAGAGTTTTTATGTACATTGTATCATTTTATTTTAAACATTCACATAGGAATGTATTTTTGGTAGTACATTTGTTTTTGTTTTTTTGGAGTTGTTTGGGATTTACCATATTATCTCCTGACCATGTTATATGAAATGGGTAATGCCTTCAATATTATATGTGATTATATACCATTTGTTCTAGTCACCACTTTGGGGCCTATTGAAGGTGGGAATCATGGGTCATTTTCTCCCCATCAACATGAAGAAGGAAAGGTCTAGATGCTTTCAATCCCATCCCTCATCATGGAGAATGCGGGTAATGATAGAATGGTATTATAGGGACGGTTTAGCGATAGGATGGATTTCAGGGTTAGTCATGGGGAATATTGAATGGGATAGTAGAGAAGAATTGTTAGGTAATCTTGGTTCAGGAAATAGGCCAGGAATGACTGGATAGGAAATGGAATTTTAGGGCCCCCATGATCCGATGAAGGAATGTCGACTTACCAAACGACCTAGTGAGGCTACCATGGATGTAGGGTAGAGAGCCTAGGAAAGTTACATGCATCATAATGACAGGGGTTGTTGTGTTTTATGGGTGTTTTGGGAATTTGATGTAAATAAATAGTTTTAGAAAAATTTAAAAGGAATATTGAAAACTACTTGATCTTAGGAATTCCATGTTTATATTGTAGTTATGGCACCCGGATGGTGTCCCTATGTAGTGCAGGAAATTGAGGCCTAATAAGATGATTTCATTGATCATCGGAGGGCTGGTAGAGAGTTGTGGGATGACCAGTGGAATAATATTATTCATTCCATTCCGTGGTAGACCCTTTGGAAGTACGAGGGAAAAGTCTCGAAAATGCAGGCTGAGAGAAGGATCAAGGATATGGTGATAACTTTAAGCTTTATTTGGGCATCAGAAGAGTCCTCAGTTACTATAGCCATGATTCAGATTCGGGGAGTGGGTCATAAGTTGTGGACGCTCTATCTCGATGAGGAGAAGGAAATTGAGGTTTTGTTGATCAACTTTTAGATGAAATTATGAGTGTAATTCCATTCGTCCATAATGAAGTTAAAAAATAGGCAAGATATACACTCCCTTTAGAAAGTGAGTATGGTAGTAAGGGGGTGGTGGATCAAGTTCACAGATCTACTTCATTTCACTCCAGACCTCTTCCTAGATGAGGAGTCATGGGCATGATTCTTAGAGGATGCGCTTCGACCTTTTCTTCCATACGCTATTACTCCCTTCAATCTAGTAACATACTGGGTGGTTTAGAAGATGGCTGAAGTAGTGGATTAGATGAAAACATTGGGTGGTGTGCCATAAGAGGGGACCCAGTTGAGATCTTCAAAGGGGAATCCCATCAGCAGTAGGCCTTTCGCATTAGGAACTTCTAGGTTTTGGATGATGGGGAGCAGGGCACCCCAGTTCCAGTTTTGATCTCCCAGTCTATGCCCTTTCCCACCAAGCCTAGGACTGAAGAGCTTTATCTGTCACAACAGTGGGAACCTTCGGAATTAGTTCCCTGACTGAGTGTAGTATAGTGGGGGTGGTAGGTTCAACTCCCACCTTAGTAGCACTAATTGATAGCAAGAAATTTTCTGTAGTAACAGTATAGACAGCGAGCTCCCACTCTACCAAGGGTGGACGGTGCCGGATGGGTTTGTCCTTACGGTGCTCCTCAGGGACCTCGACCAGGGCATGGTGGAGTAGGCTGATGATAGCTGAGGGGAAGAAGAGTTAGTTCTAGCCAGTTTCATGTCGTAGAGGAAGCAATTCTGGAAGGGATAGAGGTCATTTGAGTTATGCTCTGTTTGTTATTTACTCTTACCAATTCCTTGTTTGATTCAAAAGATTTTCAATCATTTTTTTCACCTATTCTATCCCATGCTATGGGTCTAGATGTATAGAGACATTAGAAAACCATTATGTTTAGAATTCATGTTCAAAGTAAGACTAGCCAGTTGATGTTTGTCAAGGATGTTGGCAGATGATAGGGCCACATCAGTCTTGGGGGATTTATTTATAGTGCAAATGTATCCATAAAATGTCATCCTAGGCATCAACTAGCTATTTTCCACGAATTTGTTTATTGAATTCTTATTGATAATGGACGTTTTCTCAAATGCAGGAGGCCAACATGCATATTTTATTGGCGAGTGGGGATTCTAGGTGGGTAGGTGGTGAGTGGAGCCCCTTATTTTAATGTTAGTCATGATGTTAGTGGAGTTAGTAGACATAGTTATGGTGGAAGTCTTAGAGATTATAAATGAGTTCATTGATGTCTTCCCTGAAGAGGTTGTGGCTCTACCCCCTCAATGTGATATAGAGTTTGGGATACACTTACTTCCCGATGAACATCCAATTTTGATGGATCCCTATCGGATGGAGCCTTATAAGTTGTGGGGGTTACATATTCAGGTTGATGACCTATGGAAGAAGGGTTTTATATAACTAAGCACATCTCCACGGGGTTCTCCAATCTTGTTAACAAAGAATACATACGGTGGACTATGGCTGTGCATAAACAACCAAAGACTGAATCAAGTGATGAATAAGAATAGTTACCCCATTCCGTGGATCAATGATCTTTTTGATCATTGATTGGGGATATGCTGGTTCTCTAAGATCAACATGAGGGTTGGATACCACCAGTTTAGGAAAAAAAAGGGAGAAATCTCAAAGACTGATTTTAGGTGTAGATATGGGAAAATTATGTTTTTAGTCATGTCCTTCGGCATTAGGAACACACAAACTATGTTTAGGTGGCTCTTGCACACAATTTTTTGTGAGTATCTAGACCATTTTATAGTCATGTTAATTGATGAAATCTAGATCTACTCAAGATAATAGGAGGATTACACCGAGCATCTAAGGATAGTATTGGAGGTCCTCCGACACCACCAGCTCTACCATACTTTTTCCATGTGCATGTTTTGGACACTAGAGGTGCACTTCCTTGGACATTTGGTATCCTAGTAAAGAATATTAGTGGACCTTTTGAAGGTTGAATTGGTTTTTTCTTGGGTAGAAACCAATATTATTGAAGAGGTTTTTTCATGTGGCTTATATGTTACTACAAAATGCTCATTCCAGAAT
The DNA here is from genome assembly GCA_963277665.1 of Viscum album. Lineage (NCBI taxonomy): Eukaryota > Viridiplantae > Streptophyta > Magnoliopsida > Santalales > Viscaceae > Viscum > Viscum album. The sequence goes on from OY728160.1 coordinate 1,677,566,869, forward strand.
TCTCTTGATCTGCAACACCTTTGATATCCTTGAACAGAAAAGGCCAGGCTTTTGTATGGGGGGAGAACTACCAAGAAACTCTTAGGTATCTAAAATAGATGCTAGTTAGTACCCCTGTGATGATATTTCTAGCGGAAGGGATGACATTTGAAGTAGTCTAGGATGCTTCATGTCTTGGATTGAGGTGTGTCCAGATATAGTAATGAGGAGTGATCTCTTTTGTTTCTAGGAAGTTACATACTCATGAATGTAACTATTCCACTAATCACATAGAGATGGCCACATTTGTGTTCAGACTATGGGTGTGTCGGCATTACCTCATTGTGGAACACTTCTTGGTCTTCACAGATCATAAGAGCTTGAGGTATGTCCCCTCCCAGTGAGACATAAACTTACAGAAGCCCAGGTGGATAGAGTTTCATTAGGATTTCGACATCAAGATATCCAACACATTGGGAATATGGAACCTCATGGTCAATGACTTGAGTAGAAAGTCATAGAAGTATGTGGTTATGGAGTCAGTAAATTCTTGGAAAGTAGTAGAAGATTTGGTCTCTTTACACCGGGGAAGGAGAGTGGAGGGTGGTAGAGGCTTTCTATTTCTGATGAAAATGAATTCTTTCTTGGTACAATAGGTAGTGGAGTCTCAGTTGGTGGGATGAGAGATCAATGTGGTGTATGAATGTGTTATATAGTGTGATTCACTAGAAGGATGGTTGGAAGATGGTAAGAATCTAATGATTTTCTATGGGAGTTGTTTTTCTAAGGGAAAATGCACAAGAGAGTTCTCCGAGAATTCTAAACATACCACTTCCAGTACACCTAAGAGTTTCAATGATTTATTGGGGCGTGAGGGGTCAGTTTTGGTAGGATGAAGTGAAGTGGTCAGTGGTAGGGTGTGTGACAAAGTGCCTCTTATGTTAGAAGGTGAATGATGATCACCGTGTTATGGGTGGAATATGGTTTCCCTTAGATGTTATTGAGTGGAAGTGGGATGATGTCTTGATGTATTTCACTATCCTACCACCCATATATGAGGTATTTTTTTATTCCATTTGTGTATTGGTAGACTGTTTGACAAATCCTCTAATTTCTTAGTGATTAAGGTGTTGAGAGCTGTGGATGCCTTGGAACCGAAGTATGTGGGTCAAGTTGTTCGGCTACATGGTGTTCCTAGAACTATCATTTCAGATCAGGATAGATTCTTTACTTCACAAGTATGGATGGGAATACATTGCGATTTTTGCACCCACAAATGCCTTAGCACAACCTTCCACCCTCAAAAGGATGGGCATACATAGAGGACCATGCAGATGTTGGTGAATATTTTACGAGCATGAGTTCATTACTTCATAGGATCATTATTATGAAACCTTCCTCTGGTAGAGTTTGCCTACGACAATACCTATCTCTCTACCATTGGAATGGAATAGTTAGAAGCCTTGTATGTAAGACCATGTCATTCACCTGTGTGCTTGATAGATGTTGGGGAGGCAAGTGTTCATGGCCCATTGGTTGTGCAGAGCATGATAGAGTAGGTTCAACTTCTTCATGATAGTATGAAGGTGGATCATGACTAGGAGAAGTCATATGACGATCATAGGATGAGACCCTTAGAGTTTAAGGTAGGGAACCGTGTGTTCATAATGATCTCCCCTCGATGATGAAAATGGAGGTTTGTATGTTGTAATAAGATTTCTCCAAGACTCATCATACCCTTTAAGGTTTTGAGATGATTCATTGATGTGGCATATTTATTGGCATTACCAACGCATCTAGAGAGGATCCTCAAAATCATTGATGAATCCTATATCCTTTATTATATACACGTTGAATCGAACGTCCTCAATCGGGGATAATTATATATTTATGATGATACGATGTTTGTGGAGCGACTAGTGAGGATCAAGGATCATAAAGAGAAGGTGCATTGTGAATAGACCATTAATTTGGTTCATGTGTTTTGTATGCATGGTGGGCTTAGGGAGTGTACCTGAGAACAGGAGGAATAGATGCATGCCCAGTACCCAGATCTGTTTTGATTATTGATCTTGTTTTATCATTTTGCCTTGTTGTTATGTAATGCATGAGCTTGTTATCAGTAATATGAGATGTTCCCTTGTACACTAAAAGAGTGTGATAGGTCATGACTTGGGGAGGGAAGAATTGATCCCTAATCAATAATCATTAATCAAGATGCGATTAAAACCATGAAGGTGATTCAGTTCCACCCAAAGCAGGTAGTATCTAGAACCAGTGGAAGGAACCAAACTAACTGATGTGTCTGGATAGTGAGACATTTAATTGTTTATGTGGCTTCTTATGGGAGAGAAGTGGATGTTTTTGGATGGTTTTTTATCATAAGGATTTGAGAAAGTATCTATTGGGTGTTGGGGTTTGTTCCAACTTTTAAATAACTCTAGGGTGGTTTTTGGGACCCCTCTTTTCATGGGTTTTAGTCTTGAAATATTGAGGGAGAGAATTGTTTTGGATGTATCTAATGTAATGGTGTGGACCCTCCTAGTCCATTAATTTGTTGGTTTCTAGTGTTTTGGGTGTCCTAAACACCATCGGTGTGTCCAAAGGGGGCCAGTGTCAGTGGAAGGTTGTCCCTATGGTGTCACCTATTAGTGCCACAAATTGGTCTCACCGATGGGAGCCGCACCAAAATAGTTCCATCGCGGGGGGTTAGGGGTATTTCATCAGTTTTTCTGTAACACCTCTTTTAATACTTCTTATCCTATTAAATTTGTTTATGACCATTTATAATCCCAAAAATGATGTTTTAAATCCTCTAAGTGTTGGGAGGCCCTTGAATTAACAAAATGTGTGGCATGTCACACCCTTTATCACATTTTTCACATTTTTTTGTTTATAGTTTAGCCCATATTACATGTTTTTTTCTATATTTAATGAAAATCTATTAACTCATAGTTATTATCTCCACCATCTTGGATGAGAATTTTTAGATCAAAATAAATCTCACCATGAGAAACCACTGAGCTACATTGTCATTTCACAATCCAAATTTTATGTTATTCTATATCGTATCCCTTATTTTTGGATCTAGACCCTTCTTAAGCCATGATCGTCTCTTCTATATTCTATTCTATTTCTCTTAGTGTGCCTGGACACTTCCCCTCCTGACAAATTGTGAACCTAAGCTAGAGTCCTTCCCTCTCATCCTTGTAGTCCTTCAAGTTCCTTCTCTGCAAGTATCACATCCCTAGTTCTTTATTCAAAGAGAAAATATTTATCCTTGATCATCCAAGTAAGGGTTATCCTTCATATCCCTTTATTATGCCCCATGCAGGGTGGGGATGATGATGTTCCCCTTGGACATAGACAAAACCAACCGTAAAAACAATAATAACAACCTATTAAAAAAAGAAGTGATGTGAATGATTATGTTGATGTTATAGTGTTTTAATTTTGTTTTTTTGTTATGAATTGTATTGACTCATGTCCACTAAAAATCATGGCCATTGGTGGTCGATTGTTGTGAACTAATGAAGCTTTATTTTTTTGGATTATCGTGGAATTCAAATGGTGTAACATGGAAACTGGTTAATCATGTAAACATGGTTGATTAAATGGATGTCTTATGAATAAAATCTCATTTGTGATCTCATAGATTAACCAATAGGAAAGAAGGAACAGAATGAATGGTGTGGCTAAATATGAAAATTATCTTGCTCTGTTCTAGTAATATGCATGGTTTTTCTGTTAAATGTTTGTGGGGTGACATAAAAAGGGGGATGGAAAGTTTAGTTTATGAAGATGTTTTCTTGTAAATCTCAGGCTGTGTGGTGCTGGTATGTTGGGGTTTGTTTTAGTTTTAGTACCACGTGGGATCTCACAGATCTCTTTTGATGTTTTTACTTTACAGGAGAACCATGTGTGAATACCTAAATTGTCACTTGGATATTTTTCCTTCAATTGTTGATATTCCTTGTGGTTATGCTTGTTAGTTTCCTAGTAGTAGAGGAATGTTTTAAATGGAATCACTTGAAAAAGATAGTGAGAACAGGTATAATGGGGGAACTGTTTTCTAGAAATGGGTTGTGCTTGTGCTATGGTTGTTGTGTATTTGTGCCTGTAGGGATAATACTGAGAGTTATTGTGTACATGCTATTTTTCTATATTGGAACACAGAGGTTGGGATGAGTTCTATTTTACATAAATTAATAAATTTAGATATTCTGTTTTTTATTCACACAACAACCATGTTAATCAATTCATGCCGACCCCCCATCTCATGGGGGAGGGTGTTTTTTCAATCATTCCCATGACATGATGGTTATTACCTCATTTTAGCTCCATATTCTAGGTAGACAAAAACTCTTCAGGATGTCTATGATGGCCTAATGTAAATTATATCCCTAGAATCATTGGGAAAGGTGTGTGGTGGCAGTTGGCCCAGGTGTGTACGAGCATGTTTGTTTCACAAGTGTCTTCGGGATGAGGCTTATGTGTCTTCCAGTGTGGCAGTGGTTGTTTGGGCCTAGGTGTCTTCTGGAATAGCAGTGGTTATTATGGCCCTGGTGTCTACAGGCATGGTTATGTGTGGCTGTGGGGACCTAGGTGTTTACTGGTAGGATGTGTGGTTGTGGAAGCCCATAATCTTGTTCTTGGGGGGTATTGGGACTATAGTGGAAAATGTGGGGAAGATCTGATGAAAAGAATATCCTTTATAACCAGTGATAAAGCGGTACGGGGTAATACAATATTGATGTGCTATTACTATTCCTTTAGTTGATTTGAATTATTTGTTGAGTATGTATTTTTTAGGCTGGGTGAATTGTTGCCTTGCAAGGTGTTTTTGTTACCTCTTTTCCCATGGGGAATTTGTGTGTCTCCACATTTCTACATGAGATATTTTGTTTTTAACATTTGTGTATACCAGTATAAAAAATCTATGTATATAAAATAGAAATTTGGATTCATGGTAGACTTTGAGGACAATGCTGGACATTACTAGTGCGGTCTTCGAGATTTTTTGTTGCTTCTTTTATTTCTTTTGGAACTTTTTATCAATGTTTTTCTTGTACTTTGTATAAGTTTATTTTAAACATGTATATGGGAATGGATTTTTGGATTAATTTTTACTTTTAGATTTTTTGGAGTTTTTTGGGATTTAACATCCTCTCTTTGGATCATTTTCTATAAAAATAGTAATGCCTTTCATATTACATGTGATTATATACCCTTTGTGCTAGTCAGCACATTGGGGTGTATTGAATACAGGACTCAGGGCTTATTATCTCTCCTTAAACTAGATGAAGGAAGGGTATGGTAGTTTTTTTCCCTTCCCTCATGTTGGAGATGACAGGTCATGATAGTAAATAACTCACCTCAAAACCCATTTAATTTCATAGATATGGTATAATCATTATGGAATGTCAAATAACTAAAACCATATTCTATTTAATCAATAATATAAAATTAAATGCATAAAATTATATTTTTATACAGAAAATAAAATATAGAATACTAACTAAACTCTTATAGTTGGAAATAATTAATTACTGGATTCAATGACCTTAGGCATCATGATTCCACAACTATCAAAACATTTCATAAGATGCTTTAGTGTATTTGGTAAAACCCAGTTTAATGTTGGCATAATATATTTATCTCATGATACATACTGATGCATTGGGGGGATATATAATTATGTGCCCACCAATCACTATAGGTCTAAATAATTTTTCATATATTTAATAATTTATTTAATTCATGAATCAAAGTAAATTCACATCAAAGATTCATATTGTGTAATGTATGCATGTTTAATAGTATTTCCCTATAGATCAAACAAATTCCAAATTACAATACCCTTTGTATAAATTATATATAATATAAAAAATAAGAATATCCATGATAAATAATTTAGATATATACTGGAAATTTAATTTTTAATGATCATATGTAAGTATATTTTTCAAAGGGAAGTTAATGACTTCAAAATGAAACAAGGAATTCAATTTAAAAAATATCAGTAATCAAAATAATAAAAAAAAATTAAGAGGAAGAATATGTATGCTATCAAAGTATAACCATAGAAGTAAAAATTATTAATTTTCATTTATAAATAATATTACTATAAAAATATCATTAACCATATTCTTGATGAAAATATTCTTTAAATTTCAGAAACACTTTTTAAAATAATTTTAATTAAAAATTATTATATAATAAAATTTTATTTAAAATTATCCTCATAAACAAAGTAATCTTCCACAAAATTATTTTCATGTTGAAAGGTAATTACATACATTTCAATAATTCAAAAATAACATTCCTTTTTTACAACAAAATTATTTGTAAATTTCCATGTTCTTAAAATGATAGGAAGGTTTCATTTACACATTTGATGAAACACTAATGATAATTGTTTTTAAAAAGAACATATGATTAATTTTATATTTTATTAAAATTAAAAAAGGGGATAAATTAAATTTAATAATTCACTTAGTATGATTAAATTTTTTTCTAAAAAACATTATTTTGAAGGAAAAAATACTCATAGCCGAAGAGGGAAATGATGTGGAATTTTTTTCATAAAATTTTATCAATTAATTTTTGTACAAAATAGTGGAAAGATAAAAATATTACTTGAAAATTTCTTCAATAAATAGAGAAGAATGATATTATATAGGATTATGTTGAAATTTTAATAAAATTTCCTTCAACTGAAATTCAAGAGTAAACAATCTTCATTAGAATGAGACTCTAAGATCAACCCAAAAATGATCAAATAATTGAAGTGAAATTTAATAAATTGATAGATTATGTGATCAACGTGAAATATAAATAAAAAATGTGGAAATTAAATATAAATTTATAAAAATTAATTATACAATATATCTTTTTATTACATAACCAATGAAGTTGAATATTATCCCAATGAATACAAATTGTGTAAATAAATCCATAACCTCACATTTCATTTTGATTGAACATTATTTAACATCTATAATATTGATTTTAAATATATTATTAAATTATATATGACTATTTTTTATATATATAATATAATATATGATCCGTTTATAAAATTTTATTACCCTTTAATTAATAATCCATCAATATTTTCATTGGTTTGGGTGTTAATTTTCTTATTTTCCCATGTGTGTTTCGTCATGAAAGATCAATTTCTAGGGAATGTTAAATAGTTAAGTCATATGAAAAATAATAACCATAATATAAATATAATATTTATATGTCAATTATAATTTTAAAACCAATCATGAAATATGGTTTTGAAAAGTGATCTATGTTACAATCACAGAGACGATATGATGTATGTACAGACGAGTATCATTACCATTCTCCAATGATAATTATCAATATACGGTAAGTAATATTTATTAATTATATAATTATAATTAATTAATACAGACTATTTTATTTTCACATATATCATCCATGTGGTCTAGTGATGAAATTAGAGTTGCATCGCTTCGTGATGGTGGTAGTTCACACATACACAAACGATGTTATCATATTTAAGGGAGTGAAAAGGTTAGAATGAAAATGATATATATTATATTTCCCAAATGATAAATATTTAATTAATATTATAATTATTTCATGAAATCACATATAATAATTTAATTTAATATTATTATATTCCATGTAAATAATTTGTGAAAGAAAAATCACATTTCTTCGTTTGGCTATAGTCTACCACACACAAGAGGGATGTTATCATATCTATTACAGAATGGAAAGTAAAAAAATAAATTATATAATTAATTTATATGTATATAAATTTTATAAATATTATATCAATCATTATAGTAAACTGTTAAATTTTGTAATGTAAGAACTAATGTCATCTCTCTGTGCGGTGGTAGTCCTCTGTACAAACGAATGATAATTTCATAACCCCTTTGATGGTGGTGGAGATGGTTATGGGCCTTTAATGTAGTATAAAAATATAATATTACATTGAATACAAATATATTATTATATCATCATGGTTTATTATGAATTTATGTTGGGGGAAAAAATATATAATAATTACGCTTATTGAAAAACATTACCTCTTTTTTTTGTATCCTCTTTATGTTTTCACAAAATCCTTCATAGGAAAGACTAATTACTAAAATATGGATTCTAGGATTAGGATAGTAATATTGGGAAATTATTTGGGAAGGTATTGGTATAACAAAAATGGTTACAAGGTGTGAATAAGATATATTATGGGATGGTCTTTTATAGGTTGTGGAGAGGTCACACTTAGTAATTTTGAAAATAAATGTGTTCTTCTAGATTTATCATAAGTTAATAGGTTCAAAAAATGAACATTATACAATGATAGTGGTTTAATGGTTGAAATTTTTCAATAAAAGTTTTTTCATAAATGTTTTAGGTTATTTTTACCCATACATATTATCTTTAAAAAGTAGTAAATAAATCGTAACCTTAACAGAGGTAATAAATTTTTCATTCAGTCATTATTTACATGTTTAAAAAATTTAGTTGACCATATTAAAAATTATAAATTATGATTATTCCAAAAATGGAATAAATTTTTTTAAATTAAATATATATATTTGGAAATTTTAAATTTTAAATTTATCCCACATATGTGATGAGAAAGCAGGTTTTCAAAGTTAAAATGTTAAATAGATTACTAATTTTAATATATAAATTCAATATGAAAATGATTTAAACTGGATAAAATGAATTAATTTATATAAAATTTAACTAATTTTTATTTTAAACATATTTATAATATAATTTAATATTATAAATTTATTAAACTAAATAACATTTTTCAATAAAATTCAATATTTTTCAGTATTCTGAAAAAATAAAGTATTTCAGAAAAAATACAAAAAAATCGCTCTAAGATAAATTTTTTTCTCATGATTTGTAAAAGAATATTTTTTCATATAATTTTAATATAATAGGTAAATTTAAATTTTAAAATATTTGTACAAAGTATGATTACACCATCTTTTTGAATGATCCAGTGTTTCAAAAAAAAATTCCTTTTATTTTAATTTATTTTTTTATTTCTAATAATTAGATATAAAATGTTTTCATAATTTATATATTGATAATAATACTATAAATTATAATTAATTGCTTGTAAATATATAATTATATATTAAAATTTTAATAATATATCACATTTCTTTTAAACATGACGTTCTGTGTAACACATATTAAAATTGGTGTTGTGTGTAACACCTGATAAAATCATTGTTGCGTGTAATGAAAGAAATTAGAGTGATATAATTTATTTAAAAAACATATATCATAAATCATTAATTTTTTATATTTTATTTTACTCTTTTTTTTATTGTCACAAGAGATATCAAATAAAATCAAATTATTTTAAAATCTATAGGTGTTATATTCTCTCCACATTAAATAAATTACCCCTATAAATTTAATCATTATCTTGGTAATTCGGGGTTTGATATTCTAAAAGTATTAAATTAGAAACCCCCATTGTAAAATGAATTAGTAAAATATAATTTTAATAATAGATTATGGTAATAACCATTGTCATATTGAATAACACAAATATATATTTATATAAAGAAAAAATATGTGGAAAGTGAAGATAGAAACTAATAAGGAAAGAGTAAATAATTATAGTCACTGAGGTCATTGATTACAAGAAAGTGAGTTATTAAGGGAATGTTAAGGAACTCAAAAAATAAAATTGTGATGATTTACGAGACCAAATGATTCATATAATATGAATGTAATAAAATACGATTATAGGTTTATGATCCATCTCCTAAAATTTATGAGTTGTGTTACTATATATGAATATATGAATAATTATTTACATGATATGGTTATTTTCATAAGAGAAATTTATAAATATTTTTCTTCATACAATTTTAAATTCATCACCTAATTATGGAAATAATATGGAAAATTTTATTTTTAGTCCTAATGTATTAAAATATATTTTTAATGAATAATAAGATCCATTAAAAAGTGACCATTATTTCCGTTTATCTCTAACTATTTTCCAAAAGTAATATTTTTAGCACATGTTATCCAATAAAATAATAACAAAACCAAAAAAATAATACCAGTAATTAATATTTAAAATCTATATTTCATATTTTTTAATTAATAAAACATTTACTAGGACATACCACATGCCAATTGTAGGAGCTAAACCCTTATTATACTTTGGTCATGGGTCTATTCCCCATAGTCTTTTTGGATTCTCTGGTTTCTAAACAACATATGGGTTATACTTTTTTTAAATCTTTTTTAATATAATACCTATAAATTTACCAAAAAATATTATGAACATCACAGAAATAAATTATATCATTAAATAACCTTTTAGTAAATCATTAAATACATCTACAATACATAAATAATTCATCCTTTTTATTTATACATAGGTATTTTCTTGTTCAAGGATTTATCTTTTAGATGTGGGAATTTACAGGGGTAATTATTAAGTTCTCCAAATTTAATAAATCAATCTTTAAATAGATAATTTGGATGGGTTTTATTTCCAACTATCACAGTCATTAATTTTCTTTGAAATTTAGTTATTCTAAAAATGATCATTCCACAGATAAATAATTCTCTAGATCAATTGAGAGATTTTCCTGGTTGTCTCCTTCAACATATTTCACATGAGGGAAACCAGGGCTTCTTTCCTCTATGGCTTACATCACTCAATCTCTTGTTGAACATTTTAATTTTATTTTATAGTGAGTTTAGGAGTTCGTTATGGTATATGTTATTTATCAAAATTCATGAGAATTAACTAGGAAAAACATGATAAAATTCACTCCTATAATCATACCATTTGGTTTTTCATAGTCACCACCATGTACTTTATATTCATTTTTAATGTGATTCCTTTGTGGTTTGGACAATGGATAAAAATAAAGCCTATATTGCGAGATACAATAATATTACAGTGAAATCCATATAATCATTTATAGTAATTTGACATTATGACACATTATTTTCAATATAATACATCTTAGGTTCATCCTAGGCCATTAATTGTATTTATGTATTTAAACCCATCCTAACTGTTTGAAAAGTAGAAGTGAATTATTGAGAGCATAACACAAGGGAGTGATAAAATTGGTGCACAGTAAGGACTATTGTTGTACATTAGGTGGAAATAATATCAACCCCTATATGAAATTATTAGAGTAATTACCCCTTGGTACATCTCATCTAGAACCATGTACACTTATAGTATCTAGAAATTGAAATATTTCCTGGAATACCCACATAATCTCTTACTTATAAAAACAATAAGAGGCACTTATCTACTATCCTCAAAGTCTATCAAAGTGTTATATAATATAATCTTTGTTTTCCAAATTATATTTTCCATGGTTTCATGTAATATTCCTCTAAAAACAGTTATAGCCACCCAAAACCATATAAATAGGTTCTAGTGTCTTCCTAATACATAATCATAATATATATTGATCTTTAAACTAATAGAATAAATATTTTTTAGTATTGGGAAACTAGATAAACATATATTTCATATATTTCATTTCAATAAACAAATCACAAACTAATTTTTTGAAGATAATTTTTTTTACATCTACAAAATTCTTTTATATCAAACATAGTACACAACCTGGATTCCATGGAAGGAAATAAAAATAAGGGTGATATTAAATTATTAGTTAGAGTTATGTACAATGGACACTATCTAGAATCAATAAGAATATTCAAATTGGAATATGAAATATCTGAGAATGAATTCCATTTAAATATATGGATAAGGAATTATCAATATGGAAAGGTAAATAACTAAGCTCACATTCCATTAAAAAATATTGATAATTAAAAATAATTATGTAAAGGAAAATAATTATGTATAAATTAAATTTATATAATTGGATAAGGAATAATCAATATTGAATGGTAAATAACTAAAAACAAATTCCATTTAATCAATACAATAAGAATAAAGTGCATCACAAAAAAATATCAAAGTGAAAATCTACTGGATAATAAAAACTAAAAACATAATTTTGGAAATGCATAATTATTGGGCTCCATTATCACAGGCATCATGACACCTCTACTGCCAAGGCCTTTCATAAGATGTTTTAGTCTATAGTTAAAACCCATTTATTTCTATCTTAATTTGTTTTTCTCATGTGACCTACCAATGAATCAACGGGATATATAATATTAGGACCCTTAGATAACATAACATAAAAATACTTCCTCATAAATCAAATATTTTATTTAATTTAGGAATCCAAATTCCTTAACTAAAATTGTTTGTATTGTGTAAATGATACATCTTTATCGGTATTTCCCAATCCATCAATAAATAATTAATGAAAATAGTCACATATAAAAATAAATTACAGTGTATGAAATTATCAAACACTTGATAAATAATATTTTTTATGGAAATCTAATTCTTAATGATCGAAGGATACTGAATATTTCAAATGTATGATAATGGCTACAAAGTAAAATAAAGATGTGAATATCAATACTCTCATTAGACAATATAGGCATAAACTAGCCAAGGGAAGAATAAGGATAGTATAAAAAAATAACCATTTGGGTAATATTAATATGTATTTTTATTTACGAGTAGAAATACCATAAAATTATCATTAAAAATATTCTTGAAGAAAATATAATTTTCATTTTTAAAAACATTTTGAAAATCCATTTCTTCAAAAACAGATTATTAATAACATTTTATTTAAAAATATACTTAAAACATGTTAAGGATACATTAATGAAATAAAATTCATTATGATGTTTAATGTGGTACATGCTATAAAATTAAAAAATATCATTCCCTTTTATGTATTAAAATTATTATAACATTCTTTGTTATGAAAACAATAAGAAGATTCATTTCACATTTTCGGTACGATCCAAACAAGAATTGTTTTGAAAATGACAGAAGATTACATTGTAGAAATGTAGTAAAAATTAAAAATGGGTGAAAATAACATTAATAAATTATATTTAATAGTTGAAAACCTTTTTTGAATATTTTTTTTGAAAACACGGTTTTGGAAGAAAACATATTTCATACCTAAGGAAGAAATGAAGTCAGATTTTTTAAAATACAATTTATTAATTAATTCAAGTACCAAAGAGTGAATAAATGGAAATTTTACATTAAAAGGTCATGAATATATATATATATGATATTAAAATGAAATGGTTTTTATTAAATGGCGATATAATTTCCTTTGCATGATATTCTATAGTAAACAATCTTGATTTGAATTAGATTGTGAAAGAATCCTTTTCAATGATCTTAATGTTGAAGTGATAATTAATAAATGTTTTAATTGTGTGTCTCAACTATAAATCCACAAATAAATGTGTAAATAAAACCAAATTCAATAAATTTTTTTTACACAAAATCATATAATCATATAATCAATGAAGTAGTAGACTATACAATGAACAAAAATTGAGGTAAGAAATCCACTACATAATGCATAATCTTGATTGATGATTTGGTAAACTAATGTATATTGGTTTTATAAATGTTATTAAATTATAAAATAACCATATTAATAAAAATATTTATATATTATAGTTTTATAACATTTTATTAAATTTTAATTAATAAACATTCATTATTTTCATTTTTACGGGTGTAAATTGCCTGGTTTTCTCATGTGTGTTTCCTCATGAATGATATAGTTATCTGGAATATTATACATTATTATCATATTTACAATAATATTAAGGAAATAATTATCATATTTAGGCATAATTTAGACGTATAGGACCAATAATTAAGGATTTTTATGAAAATTGATGTAGGTTACAATCATGGAGATGATAGGTCATATGTACATTTGACTAACGTTTCCATATTCCAATGATCCTTATGAAAAGAACACAAGTAATATATAATCATTACATTATTGTCATAATATCATATATACAATATTATATACTTGTATACTTTATCCATGGTGTGTAGTGATGAAGAAGGAGTCACATCACTTCGTGTAGGCAATAGTCAGCAAGTACATGAATAATTTTATCATCTTTAAGTTAGTGAAAATGTAAGAAAGAAAATTATACATATTTTTACTATATAATTATAAATATTTCCTTAACATAATAATTATTCCATTTATATAAAATATAATCATCAACTATAATCTTATTACATTCTATGTAAAACATTAGTGAAAGATGAATCATATAACTTTGTAAGGTGGTAGTCCAGTGTACACATGGGCAATAAATCACCCATGGTTTCATGTATGTGACCCTTTATTAATTTTTTAGGTATTTAAATTAAAATTTTTATTTTTTGAGAGTTTTTAGAACATTTGAAATATTATGGGGTTTTTCTATAAATTCAAATTTTTGGAATACCGTGATACATATAAAAGAAGCCATGCATAATGAGACAAGGGATAAAGGGAAGGCACATAGGTACTAAATGAGTTTCCCAACTCATGTTTCATTGAATGAGAGACTAGAATAATATAGTAAAATATAAGAAAGTGATATTTGTAAATGTTGGAACATGTTTTGATAAATTTGTGATCCAAATGTGTGAGGTACATCTATGAGCCATTGGAAAATGGATTTTTAGCTCATAGTTATCCTAATCATGTTACTTACCATGCAAGTTCCAAAAATAGATCCTAAAATTGTGGATCGTGGATGTATATATGTTTTAAGGCCTATATTGTTTCCCAAAACCATTTAATCTTGGGATATTTCACTCTAAATGGTTTGGTAACCTGTTACCATCAAATTGGAAATTATCCAAAGGTGTTTTTTGTTGTGTTTATGCTCAATTCTCGCGGTAAGTCTTTTTCATGGTAGTTAATGGAATTTTAAAATAGATATATATCTTAATCTCTCTATTTTTGTTATATATATTCCCAATATGGGTATATCTATGGTTTTATATTGAAATATGATTAGATTTGTTTTGGTTTATGCCATGGGAAGATATCTAAGGAATGTTTTTAGAGATTGAACCCCATTTTGTTGGATTTTGTGTGCCATTTTTTGTTTCCTCCATATAACATGAGGTAGGTGTCTTCACTCTTGACACCTATATAATGAAACATAAGGTTTAGTTTCAAATTTATTTATTTGATTAAAATTTATTTTGTATTCACTCTGCAATGGTGGTTGAGAAACATCAAGGGTGATTGTTTGTGGAATTATGGACGTCGGGTGTCTTTATAGAAAGTGATTTTGGTAACATGATTTTAAAATAATGAATTTAAAATTATGGTTACGTTTTGATTCATTTAAAAGTGTTTTCAATAAATGTTTGTTTTATTTAAATTGTTCTCTATCATTTTTTCAATAAAAATATGGATTTATTGAAGTTGTTGAAATTATGGTTTTATCTTTGTATGACATAATGGTTGGGGTGAGATAATATTTCATTTATGTATCCTGGTTGAAATATTACTTAGTTATCTGTGCCAAAAGTGTAATGGTACATGGTATATAATTACAGTTTGATGACATTATTGATTAAAAAGAAATTATAGTGATTATAGAACTATCACAATGATGCATGCATGGTTGGATGTGTGGATATATGGAAAGGAAATGTTATGCCAAAATGATATTTTTTAATGGAGTTTAAAGAAATTTTTTGGATGTGTTCCTTTGAACATTATATTTTTTTGTGAAATGATATTATTGAAACTAGTGTGTTTTTTGATATAAAATCTTTTAAATTTTTCATTATATAAATTTTTTATAGAAGTGTGCCTAACATGTTCGATACTTGTGATGTGAGTTAGGATCTCATTGGGGAAAACGTACATTGTTTAATTACTTACCCTTGATTTGGAACAATGGTGTTTTTGTAGACGTTGATTACCCAATCATGGGAAAAGGTATACTATCATAAATATTTATTTTTACTTCGTGACACATAGGATGTTTATGGAGTTTCATCATAGAGCAAGTGGAGTTTTTGAGTTATGTGGTAATCATTGTGTTTAATGGCTTGTATTATGATGTGTACATTGATACTTTTAGCTTCCACAAGGTTACTATTATGTAGCTAGTTTTAGTATACATGGTATTTCACTTATTTTTATTTAGTTTATGTGATTCATCATGTAGTGTTTATTTTTTGTGGGATTTTTTGGTTTCAGTTTTTATTTTCAAAGGTAAAATCACACCATCTTTCAAATGAATCCATCAACATGTATTTTAGACTTTGGTACCATGCTGATGTCCCTTAATACAAATTAATGTATCACCACCGTCTAAAGACAATGTAATGGCTCATGACATTTTATGTTGTATCACCTTGGTCCATCCAAATATATTTATGATACGTGTTGTATTTTTATGGTAATATTTTTGGGTCTTGGAGATGGAAATTAATTCCACATTACCACATGAGTTGCGATCATTTTAAGGAGTAGAATTTTTTGGACATTACATTTAATGATAAAAAAGATGTTGTAACACCCCAAGCTTCCATGGTCTGTTTCCCTTCGAATAATGCAATGGCGTGCATTGTACGCAACTTCGAGATTCTAACACACCACAACCAATCAAACTAATCGTTATGAATAGTAATACCTACTTTTTGAAATTTTATAAAATCTATCTCTCAAAATGGAATTCGTTTTTGGATTCGGAATATAGAATTTATCCTAGGGAGAAATTTTGGAACTTTTCGGATAGCACTTATATTTTGATGAATAGTGAAAATTACTAAATTTTAATTAAAAACAACTTTTTAAATCAAAATAATTTATAGTGATAAATTTTATTATTGAGAGGTTTTAAAGTATAATTAGAATATATTGTTACCATTTTATCCAATGGTGTTCATTAGAATTAATTTCACTTTGAAATTTGACGTAAACAATTGTCAATCTTTTGATATATATTGTTTCTTAAAAACACGCTATTTGTTGTGACAGCGGGAATTAATTATAAAATTAATTAATGCAGCATATATTTTTATAATTTTGTAAAATAGACATCATTTTTTAATTAGGAATATCAATTATAGCTTAGGGTGAAATTTTGGCATTGTTCTGAAAAAACATCCATTTTTGATGAATAATGAAACTACTAAGTGGTAGTTAATAAAAGTGAATTTTTCATAAAAAATAATGTTACCACTTCTGTGAATGAAATTTCAAAAATATGAGAGACACGGTTAATATCAATAAGTAAAATGTGGTTCAATGAGATGAAAATAATTTTTGGTGAATAGTAACTTTTTATTTTTATTTACCGCGGTTAAAAGTAAATAGGGTAATTAAGGGTAAAAATGATATTAATATTACCCTAACACATATCCTAATTCGTTTGTACAAGTGTATCTCGACCACAAACAACCTTATGAATCTAATATTATCATTTAGGTCCACTTGGATTAGATTAGGACATTTATTATTATTTAATTCAAAGAAGAGTTTAAAGAGTTAAAATCAAAGTTTATTTACTAAAACATTTTTAATATAGGGTTATGCATAAGATAAATTCTATTTTAAATATTCATTAGAAATATAATAATATTTCCTACATAATGATATTTTATTTTTAATTTTTAGACATTAAATAATTTAATATATTTATGACACAATGATGATGCAGAAATTACCATAATAGTGAAAAATTAAAATAATTGATATTATAAATACCCAAATAGATATAATTTAAGACTTTTAATTAATTAAACTAATTATATAGGATAATATGACATATTAGGATTGATTTAATTGACTTTTTAAGAAGTAATCATTCTGTAATGAGTTTCACAAAAATCAACTATTGAATAGTGTCAAAATTGACATAAAAGAGTTTTTAAAAACAAATATTATATTATTAATTGATATTAAATTCCTAAAAATCTAAGGATCGGCCAAGAGACTTATATCATGATAGGTATATCATTAATGGACCACTTGGGGGTCTCTTGGATTTATATAGTTATTTTATTAGTTATATAATATAAAAATACAAAGTGAGATGGTAAATGTCAAACTAATTAACTAAGAGTTAAAACTAAAAGATAAGGTTAATATAGTAACCCAAACCTGTCTAAATTCTATTGGTTGAATGGTTTTAGACCTATACACACCATATCCATTGAATAATAATCTTTGGAGCCATTAGAAAACAAATATTAATTTATTATAAATTAATATTTCTATCTTTTCCAAAGGTGCCCCTCACCCCTCTTATAAAAGGGCACTCCTCCTTCTCATTTTTTCACACCATAAAAGCCATTTGGTTCGGCCAAACCCTGCCCATATACTCTATCAACTTCCCTCACTACAACCTAGAGGCCTTATTTTGATCAGAAAGCCAACCTATGGAGCCCTTTTGATCAAATCAAATGGAAAAACCCGAAGAAGAGGTAATGTTTTCACCACCCCTTTTCAAGTTCCTTTCTTCTTCCACTTATTCTTTCTTTGTTATTACCATTATAAAATAATAACTCCAGTATGTTATATATACTTTGATGTTATTATAATTATGGTACAACCATATTCAGTATTCTATCCACCCTTTTCATAACATGTCACCATACGTGCGTACGTACGGCTTACCGTCTCCACGTCGCGGTGTAATTGTTATTCAATATATTATTATTTGGGTGGGTATAATAATGATGTGTAACTAATTTAAATAATAAATATATCATGATAATGATTCTTTATATATGAAATACCATCCAATTATATATTATTTTAATATCAAAAGAATGATATTGTCGCTCGTGCGTACGTACGGACTACAGTCTCCACGAACGCGATGAGATTCATTATCCATCATATCCATTCAAGTATAATTATCATTTGATGATTTAAATATAATGTTTATGATCATTATATCATTTTGGATATTAATAATATACAACCTATCCATGACAAATATGGATTACCTAACAAAACATATAAAAGAAAACGAGTAAGTTAACACCCGAAACGACGATAATTCTAAGATATTGTTAACAAAGAAATGTTAAAAGATCATATATGATATCATATTAATGTATATGATTCATGAATAATTTAATAACAATTATTTAAACATTATAAAGGATGTTAACCTACCCCCAACCAAGTAAAAGTACAAGGTAAGGGGTTTCTTATCTCACTTTTAATTCCGTGAGAATTCCATTGTTCACCACTTATTTATTGCATGTGGTGTGTGTACTACCCATGATTGTATCCATTGTGTAATATACATTAATTTAGGTATATTTACATCATAATGGTATGATCCTTCTTTCATGGGTGTATGTTTCGTAAGATACCTAATCGATAAGGGAATTTGAAATTTCAATTTCCAATCATTTGGCTTTACGCATATTTCATTGATTATATTACCCCAAGATTATGTGTGGAATCACTATTCATTTGATTATGTCATAATTTCAACACCCCTTCCTGTTGATATAGTTTTGATACAAATAATCACTCCGTTGATAATTTCTCATGTCATCGATATGAATTTGATAAGAGTGATTTTAACTCATTCTCCATTTGTTGAGTTAAACATCCAATTCATTGGTGTTGTTTTTACAAGATTATATGTGAATGTAATTTGATTGTTTAACACTGAATATCCCATCATATTTAGTTTATTTATATTTTTCACACATAACTATGTCGTTGATTTATCCTTAACCTAAGTATACGACCTTTGTGAGAGATTTCATCTCAATTTACATTCCATTGAGACTTCTTTGTTGTTATACACCAAATAACTTTTATTTGATGTATATAATGTAATTTGACATAGTATATCATGAATCCATTTATTCCCATGATATTACAATGTTTTGATTACCTCAATTATCTGTATTCAAGTGTCTCTCTTTTGGTTAGATACTCTAACTAAAATACCATTTTTAAATGTTTTAAATACTTATTCTTCAAAATCATTCTCATTAATGTCCATGTTCTAAAAATTGTTTTAAGGATTTATTTATATGGACAATAAAGATTTAAAATTAAAACTCCTTTTAAAAGTTTCAAAGTGGTTTGGGAAATTTGATTCAAAAATCTATTTTTAAATGCCTTCTTGACAAATAGTGTGACTTTTAAATGATTTCAAGAAAAATGGGGATATTTCTCTCAAATTGTTTTGATGATTATTTTCATCTATGTCAATATCCTTCATTATTCATGATTGCGGTTTATGTGATACAATACAATCTTCCATATTGTATCGAATGAGTTATGTTTGACTTTGGATGTGCTATTTTTATACCATTCATTGTTTGTGGTTAAAGTATTGACATTTCGTATGCTAGTTTTAATACGAATGTTTTTGTTATGTTTAAACCTGTTCATATGAGGAATGCATTGGACTTAATATGTGATGGGTGGAGCCTGATATAGCTCCTTGATGCATCGGTAGGTCTCGTGAAACAATCTAATGTCTTGGCACATGGCCTTGAAAAAATCTTATTTGTTGTCTTGGCACGAGGCCTTGGCTATGTGGATATGATAGTCTGGCATTATGCATTCCATCATTATGAAAGTGGTTATTGATATTGCATGTGATCATTCAACTAGTAGAATATCCATGTGAGTAAGTAAATGGCATTATTTTATTTTATCATTTCCATTTTATGTTGAAGTTCAAGTTTAAAAGGCTTTCGTTTTAGTTATAAATTGCCTTAAGTGTTTATGCTTGTCTATGAAAGCTTCTTCTATAATGTTATCCTTAGTGAGAATATGAGCTCACCAATTTCAATGTTTTATTTTCCCTAGGATTATGAAGAAGTAATTTATGAATGACCTGCAGGGATAGTATGAGGGGATATGAAGACAAGATGTTTTTTTGATGTAATGTAAAACTTTATGAATGTTTCTAGTATTTCCAAGGCTACTAAACCAATCGGTCTTCCGAGATTTGATCTTTCTTGTTATCATGCCAATGTTATTTAATAATGCACCGACTTTGGGTAACTGGGGTCGGAGCGTTAGAGTTGGTATCAGAGGAAGTTTAGTAAAAACCATGGAAACTAGATTTAGATAAACACTGATTAGAGCACGTAGACCCAAGATGAACTTTGAGGATTAGTATAGAATAACTTCCTAGAATTTTGGTATTGTAGAGATTTTTTGAGTTTTCCGAGCAATACATCCATGTCTGGATACGAGCAGGTAGAGGCGGCTCTGGCACAGATATACCTAGGGGTAAAACCCGAAAACACCGCTTTGAGCTAGACTCGAACGGGAACTGGTGCACGACAACGGGCCTTACTGCACTCTTGGTTACGAAACTCCTGAGGGATATTCTTAAGATAATTTACATTTTCTTTACAAACCGATTTAAAGAATTATATATATAAGAAGAGAGTAAATGACCTTGGTTAATCCTAATGTGTTTCAAATTGAGAATATGGTGACATGTTAATCTCTAAATGATTGTATGACTACTATTACTCACACAATACTTTCTGGTTTTAGTCAATGGCTGGATTTCAAGGAAGTCATAGTGACTTTGAGAATGATGTACAACATGGGAACGGTGGTGGAAATGAGCAACAAAATGGAATGTTGATAGGTGTAAAAGATATCGTCTTTATTCCAAATCTAGTTTCCAAAAATATGATCAACTATATATATATTAACCAATTACCGGACTCAACAAATAAGATAACAGTGATGAATGATAAGTGCTCCAGTAGTGGAGACCATGGAGAAAGAAATCCTCAATTTCCGTCATGCAGGAAATGTGGAAGGAGACACCCAGGAAAGTGTCTCAATGGGACAAAGAAATGCTTCACGTGCGGGAAGGAAGGACATAAAGTGAAGAATTGCTGAAGAAAAATGAAGAGTACTATGGAAGAAGATAAAAATGGTCCCAAGAGTCCATTTACAGTCATTTTCCATAAATGTAGGGGACTTGGCCATTACTCAAGTGAATATCCTATTCTATTGGAAATTTTCTTGGTCACAGAATAAGCTATGTGGAAATAAATGGTCGGATAAATGTTTAAAAATTATTAGTGATCCTTGTTGATGGGTTTACATTGGAATAATTTTCTCCTGTATTTTTAACCCTAAAGTTTTCCATGTGAGAATGATATTTATGGAAGAATTATCTTTTCTCTTGTGGATATAGTTATAAATAACCATTTGGTTTTATACGATCTTTGGGTTTGAGGAAATTACAAATTATTATAATTTGGGATGAAAATGAAAGGTATGAGATAAAATTTGTGGTTAAATTATGTTATGGTTATTTTGAGGAATTTATCTCATTTTTGTAATGTTATAAAATATAGTTTTTGAAAAAGGAGAACACATAGACCGTGTGACAACCCGTCATGTCGGACAAAGATGTGGGAATCAAACCCACTACCAAAGTGCGATTGGGATTTATTGCCTACCATTAAACTACATGAAGTCCCTGGTTAGTGTGACTATTATTTTTAGTTAAATTATTTTATTGATCAATAATAATTTTATTTGGGATCTTATGTCTTATCAAATGAATACCCATAGTATAGGAAAATGATTTGGTGATTAAGTGATAAATGTTATTTTGGAAGTTGTTCGCTTTGTTGAGAACACTATATGCCAAAGGAAAATATAGTAGTATGGGATTTCATTTGAAGAGTAATGGTGGATTTTTATCTATGTTTTTATTGTGGATTTATAATGATTTGGGTTATTTATGGAAATGGTTAGGTTAATTACTTTTATGTATGTGAATTTAAGAGTAATTAATGTCATTTGGAGATAAAATTTAACGTGGAAGACTACATTCTTAATATGTTTTGGTTTTCAATATTATTTTTGATTATATTAAAGTATTTTAAGGAAAATTGATTATTGAATTGTATTTATTTAACTTTGGGGTATTGTTGGTTTAATTTTGTAAATTAAGATTAGTGTTTATTTCTCTCAAGGAATATCCTTTTGGGGGATCATTAGATCTTGTACTAACCATTTTGGTTGTGATTAATCTCTAAAGAAAATGTAAATATATACTTCATCCTGCATGGATCATGTGATTCTATAGATGTTTATTCTATCTCTTCTAGTGTGACCAAGTCTTCTTGAATACACATCATTTAAAAAAAATGAGTTAGTGGTGGAAATTTATTAAATAATGAAACTCTACTTAAAATGTAAGTTTATATCTTTATATTCTTAGTGAATATCATAAATAAATTCATCATCCTTATGTAATGTAACTTAAAACAAAAAAATGTTGTCCGTTTACTTTCCTACTAGGAGACTAATGGCGGTTTGTCCCAACACAAGTTTGTGGTTTTATTATTGTTAACTTTCTCCTGATCATGATTTCTATCCCTCTCCATCAGAACATGACACTTAGTTTATCGTCCATATCCATGTTTTCCTACATGGAATCCGAGTATGGGTTATCTTGGTTGACCTTTATACCTCTCTTTCTTTCTTTTAAAGTGATAGTTTTATTGACTCTTTTTCTGATGTGGGACTTTCCATTATATTCCCAAGAAAAATTTTAAAAATTGTGAGGACGCAATTTATTGAAGGTGGGGAGAATGTAACACCTTAAGCTTCCACGGTACGATTCCCTTCGAATAATGCAATGGCGTGCATTGTACGCAACTTCAAGATTCTAACACACCACAACCAATAAAACTAGCCATTATGAATAGTAATACCTACTTTTTGAAATTTTATAAATTTTATCTCACAAAATTGACTTCATTATTGGATTAGGAATATCGAATTTATCCTAGGGTGAAATTTTGGATCTTTTCGGATAACACATATATTTTAATGAATAGTGAAAATTAGTAAATTTTATTTGAAAACAACTTTTTAAATCAAAATAATTTATAGTGATAAATTATATTATTTAGTGTCTTAAAATTATAATTAGAATATATTTTTACCATTTTATCCAATGGTGTTCATTAGAATTAATTTCACTTTGAAATTGGATCTAAACAATTGTCAATCTTTTGATATATATTATTTCATAAAAACACACTATTTGTTGTGACAGTGGGAATTAATTATAAAATTAATTAATTCAACATATGTGTTTAGAATTTTTTAAAATAGACATCATTTTTGAATTCGGAATATCAATTATAGCTTAGGGTGAAATTTTGGCATTGTTCTAAAAAACTTCAATTTTTGATGAATAGGGGAACTACTAAGTGATAGTTAAAAAACATAATTTTTCATAAAACATAATTTTACCGCTTCTGTGAATGGAATTTCTAAAATCCTAGAGACACGGTTAATATCAAGAAGTAAAATGTGGTTCAATGAGATGAAGATAATTTTTGGTGAATAGTAACTTTTTTACTTTTATTTACCACGGTTAAAAGTAAATAGAGTAATTAAGGGTAAAAATGATATTAATATTACCCTAACACATGCCCTAATTCTATTGGACAAGTGTATCTCGACCAAAAACAACCTTAGGAATAAAATATTATCATTTAGGTCCACTTGTATTAGATTAGGACATTTATTATTATTTAATTCAAAGAAGAGTTAAAATAGTTAAAATCAAAGTTTATTTACTAAAACATTTATAATATATAGTTATACATAAGATAAATTAAATTTTAAATATTAATTAGAAAGATAATAAGATTTCCTAAATAATGATATTTTATTTATAATTTTTAGACCTTAAATAATTTAATATATTTATGACACAATGACGATGCAGTAATTACCATAATTGTGAAAAATTAAAATAATTGATATTATAAATACCCAAATAAATATAATGTAAGACTTTTAATGAATTAAAATAATTTTATAAGATAATATGACATATTAAGATTGAAATAATTTACTTTGTTCGAAGTAATAATTCTGTAATGAGTTTCAAAAAAATCAACTATTGAATAGTTTCAAAATTGACATAAAACAGTTTTTAAAACAAATATTATATTATTAATTGATATTAAATTCCTAAAAATCTAAGGTTCGGCCAAGAGAATTATATCATGATAGGTATATCATTAATGGACCAATTGGGGGTCTCTTGGATGTATATAGTAAGTTTATTAGTTAGATAATATAAAAATACAAAGTGACATGGTAAATGTC
Organism: Viscum album; assembly: GCA_963277665.1. Lineage (NCBI taxonomy): Eukaryota > Viridiplantae > Streptophyta > Magnoliopsida > Santalales > Viscaceae > Viscum > Viscum album. The sequence goes on from OY728160.1 coordinate 1,677,591,900, forward strand.
AAACTAATTAACTAAGAGTTAAAACTAAAATATAAGGTTAATATTGTAACCAAAACCTATATAAATTCTATTTGTTGAATGTTTTGAGACCTATCTTCACTTTAACCTTTGAATAATCAGCTTTGGAGCCATTAGAAACCGAATATGAATTTATTATAAATTAATATTTCTAGCTCTTCCAAAGGTGCCCCTCACCCCTCTTATAAAGGGGAACTCCTCCTTCTCATTTCTTCACACCTTCAAAGCCTTTTGGTTCCGCCGAACCCGGCCCAAATACTCTCTAAACATCCCTCACTACAACCTAGAGGCCTTAGTTTGATCCGAAAGCCACCCTAAGGAGTCCTTTTGATCAAATCAAAAGGAAGAACCCGAAGAAGAGGTAATGTTTTCACCACCCCTTTTCAAGTTCCTTTCTTCTTCCACTTATTCTTTCTTTGTTATTAACATTCTAAAATAATAACTCTAGAGTATTATATATACTGAGATTTTATTATAAATATGGTACAGCCATATTCAGTATTATATCCACCCTTTGAATAACATGTCACCATACGTGCGTACGTACGGCTTACCGTCTCCACGTCGTGGTGTAATTGTTATTCAATATATTATTATTTGGGTGGGTATAATAATCATGTGTAACTCATTTAAATAATAAATATAACATGATAATGATTCTTTATATCTGATATACAATCCAATTATATATTATTTTAATATCAAAATAATGATATTGTCGCTCATTCGTACGTATGGACTACCGTCTCCACGAACGTGATGAGATTCATTCTCCATCATATCTATTCAAGTATAATTATAATTTGATTATTTAAAAATAATGTTTAAGAACATTATATAATTCTAGATATTAATAAGATACAACCTATCCATGACAAACATGGCTTACGTAACAAAACATATAAAAGAAAACGAGTAAGTTAACACCTGAAGCGACGATAATTATAAGATATTATTAACAAAGCAATGTTAAAAGATCATATATGATATCATATTAATGAATATGATTCATGAATAATTTAATAACAATTATTTCAACATTATACAGGATTTTAACCTACCCCCAATGAAGTAAAAGTACAAGTTAAGGGGTTTCTTATGTCACTTTTAATTCCGTGAGAATTCCATTATTCACCACATATTTATTGCATGTGGTGTGTGTACTACCCATGATTGTATCCATTGTGTAATATACTTTAATTTATGGATATTTACACCATCATGGTATGATCCTTCTTTCATGGGTGTATCTTTCGTATGTTACCTAATCGATAAGGGAATTTGAAATTTCAATTTCCACTCATTTGGCTTTACGCATATTTCATTGTTTATATTACCCCAAGATTATTTGGGGAATAACTATTCATTTGATTATGTCATAATTTCCACTCCCCTTCCTGTGGATATACTTTTGATACACATAATCACTCCATTGATAACTTCTCAAGTCATCGATAAGAATTTGATAAAAGTAATTTTAACTCATTCTCCATTTGTTGAGTTAAACATCCAATTCATTGGTGTTGTTTTTACAAGATTATGTGTGAATGTACTTTGACTGTTTTACACTGAATATCCAATAATATTTAGTGTATTTATATTTTTTGATAGATAACTATTTTGTTGATTTATCCTTAACCTAAGGATACGACCTTTGTGAGAGATTTCATCTTAATTTACATTCCATTGAGACTTTTTTTTTGTTATACACCGAATCACTTTTATGTGGTGTATATAATGTAATTTGACATAATATATCACGAATCCCTTTAGTCCCATGTTATTACAAAGTTTTGATTACCTTAATTATCTGTATTCAAGTGTCTCTCTTTTGGTTATATACTCTAACTAAAATACCATTTTTAAATGTTTTAAAGACTTATTCTTCAAAATCATGATCATTAATGTCCATGTTTTAAAAATGGTTTTAAGGATTTACTTATATGGACATTAAAGTTTTAAAATTAAAACTCCTTTTAGAAGATTCAAAGTGTTATGGGACACTTTGATTAAAAAATCTATTTTTAAATGGTTTCTTGACAAATAGTGTGACTTTTAAATGATTTCAAGAAAAAGGGGGATATTTCTCTCAAATAGTTTTGATGATTATTTTCATTTATGTCAATATCCATCATTATTCTTGATTGAGGTTAATGTGATACAATACAATCTTCTATATTGTATCGAATGAGTTATGTTTGACTGTGGATGTGCTATTTTTATACCATTCATGGTTTGTGGTTAAAGTAAAGAAATTTCGTATGCTAGTTTTAATACGAATGTTTATGTTATGTTTAAAACTGTTCATATGAGGAATGAATTTGACTTAATAAGTGACGGGTGGAGCCCGCTATAGCTCATTGATGCATCGGTAGGTCTCATGAGACAAACTAGTGTCTTGGCACAAGGCCTTGACAAAATCTTATTTGTACTCTTGGCACGATGCCTTGGCTATGTGGTTATGATAGTCTGGAATTATGCATTCCATCATTATGAAAGTGTTTATTGATATTTCATGTGATCATTCGACTAGTAAAATATCCATGTGAGTAAGTAAATGCCATTATTTTATTTTATCATTTCCATTTTATTCTGAAGTTCAAGTTTAAAAGGCTTTCGTTTTAGTTATAAACTGCCTTAAGTGTTTATGCTTATCTATAAAAGCTTCTGCTATAATGTTATCCTTACTGAGCATCTGAGCTCACCCATTTCAGTGTTTTATTTTTCCCAGGATTGTGAAGAAGTAATTTATGAATGACCTGCAGGGATAGTATGAGGGGATATGAAGACAAGATGTTTGTTTGATATAATGTAAAACTTTATGAATGTATCTAGTATTTCCAAGGCTAATAAACCAATCGGTCTTTTGAGATTTGGTCTTTCATGTGATCATGCCAATGTTATGTAATAATGCACCGACTCTGGGTAACTGGGGTTGGAGCGTTACAGTTGGTATCAGAGGAAGTTTAGTATAAACCTTGGAAGCTAGATTTAGATAAACTCTTATTAGAGAATATAGACCTAAGATGAACTTTGAGGATTAGTATAGAAGAAATTCCTAGAATTTTGTTATTATAGAGATTTTGTGAGTTTTTTTAGCAATACATCCCTGTATGGATATGAGCATATAGAGGCGGCTCTGGCACAGATGTAACTAGGGGTAAAACCCGAAAACACCGCTTTGAGCTAGACTAGAATGGGAACTGGTGCACGACAACGGGCCTTGCTGCACTCTTGGTTACGACACTCCCGAGGGATATGCTTAGGAAAATTTATATTTTTCTTTAAAAACCGATTTAAAGTATTATATTTATATGATGAGAGTAAATAACTGTAACAGCCCAAGATTTTATAAAAAATATTCTTTTTAATTTTATTAATGTCTTGTGTTGTACGCTACACCAAAAGGAGCTTGCACAACACGCATCCTTGACTTTCCTTGCATTACACGCAATCGCGACCTTCCTCGATAGCGTGTGTAATACGCAATACCGAGTTTCACTAAACAACGATATGCTATTAAAATATTATTAAAACTAGCCGTTATGAATAGTAATAACCACTTTTTAAAATTCTTTAAATCTTATATTTCAAAATGAACTTCATTTTTGGATTCGGAGTATAGAATTTAGCCTAAGGTGAAATTTTGGTACTTTTCGGATAACTTTCATATTCTGATGAATAGTGAAAATTACTAAATTATAATTAAAAACAACTTTTTAATCGAAATAATTAATAGTGATAAATCATTAATTTGAGTGGTTTTAAAGTATATTTAGAATATATTTTTACAATTTAATACAATGTTGGTCATTGGTTGTAATTTCACATTTAAACCAGACATAATCAAGTGTCAATCTTTTGATATATATTGTTTCTTAAAAACACGCTATTTATTTTAACAGCGGGATTTAATTATAAAATTAATTAATGCAACTTCTATGTTATGAATTTGGTAAAATAGATTTCATTTTTGAATTCGGAATATGAAATATAGCTTAGGATGAAATTTTGGCATTGTTCTGAAAAACATCAATTTTTGATGAATAGTGAAACTACTAAGTGGTAGGTTAAAAACTGAATTTTGCATAAAACTTAATTTTACCGCTTCTGTGAATGGAATTTCGAAAATCCGAGAGACACGGTTAATATCAAGGACTAAAATGTGGTTCAATAAGATGAAAATAATTTTTGGTGAATAGTAACTTTTTACTTTTTTTTACCGCGGTTAATAGTAAATAGGGTAACTAAGGGTAAATATGATATTAATATTACCCTAACACATGTCATAATTTTATTGGACAAGTGTAATTCGACCAAAAACAATCTTAGGAATAAAATATGACCATTTAGGCCCACTTGGATTAGATTAGGACATTTATTATGAATTTATTTAAAGAAGGGTTAAAATAGTTAAAATCAAAGTTTAATAAGTAAATAATTTTTAATATGGGGTTATACATAAGATAAATTCGATTGTAAATATTCATTAGAAAGCTAAAAAGATTTCCTACATGATGGTATTTTATTTGTAATTTTTAGACATCAAATAATTTAATTTATTTATGACACGACGATGATGCATTAATTATCTTATTAATGAAATATTGACATAATTGATGTTATAAACACCAAAATAAATGTAATTTGAGATTTTTTATGAATTCCACTAATTTTCTAGGTTACTATGATATATTAATGTTGATTTAATCAACTTGGTTCGAACATATAATTCTGTTATAACTTTCAAAAAAATCATATATCAAATAGTGTCAAAATTGACACAAAATAGTTTTTAAATCAAATATTATATTATTAATTGTTATTTTATTCCTAAAAATCTAAGGTTCGGCCAAATGACTTAGATAAGGATATATGTATTAATAATATACAATTTGGGGTTCGTTTGGCATTTTATAGTAAGTTTATTAACCATATAGTGAAAGAAAACAAAAAGACATGGTAAAAGTTAAATTATTTAACTTAGAGTTAAATTTAATTGATAAGGTTAACATAATACCCTAAACTTGTCTAAATCTTATTGGTTGATAGGATTTCGACCCATCCCCACCTTAGCTTCGAAATAAGACCCTTTGGAACCATTATAAACCGATTTTGACTTTAATATAAAATAATATTTTGAGATATTCCTAAGGTGCCCCTCTCCTCCCTTATAAAAGGACACCTCCTCCCCCTCCTCCTCACACCAATTTGAGCACTCAAGCTCGGCCAAACCCTGCCAAAATCCCTTCTCCACTTCCCTAGAAACATCCTAGAGGTTCTGGTCTTCCTCAAAGACCAATTCTAGTGCCCTAAGAGGAGGTCTCAAAGAGGCACTTCAAAGAAGAGGTAATTACCGTTACCAATTCTTTCATCTTTATTTGTTCTTCCACTTCTTCTTCTTAGGTTGTTTCATTATGAAGTAATAACATCAGTATCACTCATATACTGATATATTATTATAAGTATGAAACAAACCTATTTCGCCATCTATCCATCCTACGGAAAAAGAAATCACCGCGCGTGCGTACGTACGGAATACCGTCTCCACGCCGTGGTGTAATCTATTTTCCACCACCACCTTACATGGATGGGTATAATGGTGTAAAGAATAACTATACATAGTTATTACAACATCATATTGATTCTGATATATTGTATAATCCACTCCAATTCAATTCAATATTTATAGAAATGATATCATCGCTCGTGCGTACGTACGGAATACCGTCTCCACGACGCGATGAGATTCATTCTCCATGTTAACCATTTAAGAATGATTATAATGTATATATAAGAAATAATTATGAAATATATGACATTATAAATCTACTGGATTTATGTATATATATACATATGTATGTCATCTACTTACTTCCATTTCAAGACAATAAGGAAAGGAAAACAGCGTTCATGCGTACGTACGGACTACCGTCTCCATGAACGGTGTTTTTAATTTTATTTATCTACCTATTATATATATATATATACTGAATATATATGATATATAAATCATATTTTATATTCTGGAAGTAAGTAAATCATGATATATGTAATAATGATGTCAAGAACAACAAGTCAAAACACCTACGATAAATGAAACGATTTTACCCAAAACGCTTCTTTAACATGGAATTTACAAAAGAACGGGTAATATAATGTCATAAGTGAACCATATATGATATAATAACAATGAATATGATTCTGTAATAAGTCAATAACATGATTTAAATCATTATACAGGAGGTTCGGACAGTTACAAAGCAAGTCGGACCTAAGGTAAGGGAAATATCACAATCTCATTTTTATCCGAGATTGTTTATTCGTAAGTATTTACTGGGGTGTATTTTATCATCCACATCCATGTTCCCTCAATATGTAATATTGTTTTCATCCACTTGAAATAGTTTAAATCCAATTTTACCCTTAGGTGAGTTTTTAGTAAAGAATATGAAAGGAATCTTTTGTCGTTTTTCCGTACGAGGTACTTTTTGACTTTTCCGACAAAAGTACGAAGAATGTTTTTTATAACTTATACGGCATGAATGGATTTTTAAAACATTACTTCAAAGAAGCTTCCTTTACAAGTTTTCAAGTTTATTTTTAATCAACTTCTTTTATTTTAAAGTTGTATGACATGTTATGAAAGGAAAAATGTTTTTTAAGAAGAAAGGATATTTTCCTCAAGAATTCAATTCAAGTGTTTTATCAAAATTATTTTCCATCTAAGATAATAAAGGGTTCTGTTTCTATCCATATTTTTACATTGATTTTACTATGTTGTGATGGAATTATGTTTATGAATTCCTTTATCTTATATGAATTGATTTATGATGTCATGATGTTTCAAGAATCCCATTTTTGTTACATGTGTTATGCGATGATGTATGTTTTATGATTATGTGGCACACATAATAAAGGATTCATTATAAGATGGGTGGGACCTATATCTCCCTCCAATGCATTGGGTAATGATTTTATATCTCATGAGATAGACATGGCTGGAACGGAAGGTTATTTCGGTTCAGTGATACAGGACTGAAACGAGGAGTGAACTCGGTTCAGAAAGGGACTTTGTCCACTAAGATAGTCTTGGCAATGAGTCATGACTAACAAGAAATGATTTTCCATGATTATGTGTGCATGCCACAAAGTTTCAAGTTTTATGTTATGATTATGGGGATCTCATTTTTAATTCTATGATTTATCCCATGTTATGATATTATGAGCTCTTTTGCAGGTCAAGATTTCCAAAAGCTACGTTCTTATGTATATGATGTGATTGATATTTCTTTTGTTTACCCTTACTGAGCATTTAAGCTCACCCTTTTTTGTTTTTCTTTCCCCAGGATATAAAGAAAGGTTTTAGGTAAAAAAAAGGAAGATCATTATGGGAGATATTGAAGATCTTTCACCACGTTTAGAAGATTACGTTCTGAGTTTCCAAAGACACTAAACTATTACGATCCTTGTGTGTGTGTTTTTGTTATGTACTAAGTATTCCGCAAAAGTAATGTAATGTCCATGTACGATAAGCTTAGGGTCGCTACAGTTGGTATCAGAGGAAAGGTTTAGTCAACCTTTGGAAACTAGGATGCGAAAACGTTAGTGAGATCCCTAGAGATATTTCTAAGGTATGTCTAGGGATGTCCCTAGGGATAAGTATACGTATAGGTTATAGTAATAGAATTACGCTAACGATCATATAATTAAACCTAAGATGTTGGATATTGAAGGTACTCCCCCTTTATTATGTTGTTTTCCCTAGCATGATTTTTGCCTCTCACACTATTCTTTTTGGGTTTTAGACGATGGCTGGAACCCGAAGGAACCGTGTTGATCAATGCAATGGACAATGCAATGATTGCCCTCCTGAACAAACAAATGTTATGGGAGATGGAGTGCAAAATCTTATTGCTATACTTACACAAGCTATGAATCATTCTGGACTTCCAAATGAGCAGAGAAGGGAACAATATTCTATTGAGTCCTTCATGAGGCAACGTCCACCTTCTTTCAGTGGGTCTTCTGATCCACTTGTGGCTGAACAATGGATCAGAACTACTGAAAAGATATTTTCAGTTCTTCAATGTTCTGAACATGATAAAGTCATCTTAGCAGTATATCGTTTGGAAGGTGAAGCTGATCAATGGTGGAATCTTATCAAGAATACGAGGCCAAGAGATGAAATTGAGTCCATGGAATGGGACGAGTTCAAGAACTTGTTTTTTAGTAAGTACTTCCCTCGTATTCTTCGAACAAAGATGGAAAAGGAGTTTATTGAGCTGAAGCAGAAGGATGATGAATCTGTTGGTATATATGAAGCGAATTTTACAAGACTTGCAAGGTATGTGTAACAGCCCAAGATTTTATAAAAAATATTCTTTTTAATTTTATTAATGTCTTGTGTTGTACGCTACACCAAAAGGAGCTTGCACAACACGCATCCTTGACTTGCCTTGCATTACACGCAATCGCGACCTTCCTCGATAGCGTGTGTAATACGCAATACCGAGTTTCACTAAACAACGATATGCTATTAAAATATTATTAAAACTAGCCGTTATGAATAGTAATAACCACTTTTTAAAACTCTGTAAATCTTATTTTTCAAAATGAACTTCATTTTTGGATTCGGAGTATCGAATTTAGCCTAAGGTGAGATTTTGGTACATTTCGGATAACTTTCATATTCTGATGAATAGTGAAAATTACTAAATTTTAATTAAAAACAACTTTTTTAATCGAAATAATTAATATTGATAAATTATTAATTTGAGTGGTTTTAAAGTATATTTAGAATATATTTTTACAATTTAATACAATGTTGTTCATTGGATGTAATTTCACATTTAAACTAGACATAAACAAGTGTCAATCTTTTGATAGATATTGTTTCTTAAAAACACGCTATTTCTTTTAACAGCGGGATTTAATTATAAAATTAATTAATGAAACTTTTATGTTATGAATTTGGTAAAATAGACTTCATTTTTGAATTCGGAATATGAAATATAGCTTGGGATGAAATTTTGGCATTGTTCTGAAAAACATCAATTTTTGATGAATAGTGAAACTACTAAGTGGTAGGTTAAAAACTGAATTTTGCATAAAACTTAATTTTACCGCTTCTGTGAATGGAATTTCGAAAATCCGAGAGACACGGTTAATATCAAGGACTAAAATGTGGTTCAATGAGATGAAAATAATTTTTTGGTGAATAGTAACTTTTTACTTTTTTTTTTACCGCGGTTAATAGTAAATAAGGTAACTAAGGGTAAATATGATATTAATATTACCCTAACACATGTCCTAATTCTATTGGACAAGTGTAATTCGACCAAAAACAAACTTAGGAATAAAATATGAGCATTTAGGCCCACTTGAATTAGATTAGGACATTTATTATTAATTTATTTAAAGAAAGGTTAAAATAGTTAAAATCAAAGTTTAATAAGTAAATCATTTTTAATATGGGGTTATACATAAGATAAATTCGATTGTAAATATTCATTAGAAAGATAAAAAGATTTCCTACATGATGGTATTTTATTTGTAATTTTTAGACAGCATATAATATAATTTATTTATGACACAAAGATGATGCAGTAATTATCTTATTAATGAAATATTGACATAATTGATGTTATAAATACCAAAATAAATGTAATTTGAGATTTTTTATGAATTACAATAATTTTCTAGGTTACTATGATATATTAGTGTTGATTTAATCAACTTGTTTCGAATATATAATTCTGTTATGACTTTCAAAAAAATCATATATCAAATAGTGTCAAAATTGACACAAAATAGTTTTTAAATCAAATATTATATTATTAATTGTTATTTTATTCCTAAAAATCTAAGGTTCGGCCAAATGACATAGATAAGGATATATGTATTAATAATATACAATTTGGGGTTCGTTTGGCATGTTATAGTAAGTGTATTAACCATATAGTGAAAGAAAAAAAAAAGACACGGTAAAAGTTAAATTATTTAACTTAGAGTTAAATCTAATTGATAAGGTTTAAAATAAGATCCAAACATGTATAAATTTGATTGGTTGATGAGATTACAACCCTATCTCATCTAAGCTACGAATATGAGTCATTTTTGGAGGTTTTTAAGTGGGGTTATATTTATTATAAATTAATATTTTTAAGAATTCCTAAGGTGCCCCTCTCCTCCCTTATAAAAGGACACCTCCTCCCCCTCCTCCTCACACCAATTTGAGCACTCAAGCTCGGCCAACCCCTGCCAAAATCCCTTCTCCACTTCCCTAGCAACATCCTAGAGGTTCTGGTCTTCCTCAAAGACCAATTCTAGTGCCCTAAGAGGAGGTCTCAAAGAGGCACTTCAAAGAAGAGGTAATTACCGTTACCAATTCTTTCATCTTTATTTCTTCTTCCACTTCTTCTTCTTAGGTTGTTTCATTATGAAGTAATAACATCAGTATCACTCATATACTGATATGTTATTATAAGTATGAAACAACCCTATTTCACCATCTATCCATCCTACGGAAAAAGAAATCACCGCGCGTGCGTACGTACGGAATACCGTCTCCACGCCGTGGTGTAATCTATTTTCCACCACCACCTTACATGGATGGGTATAATGGTGTAAATAATAACTATACATAGTTATTACAACATCATAATGATTCTGATATATTTTATAATCCACTCCAATTCAATTCAATATTTATAGAAATGATATCATCGCTCGTGCGTACGTACGGAATACCGTCTCCACGACGCGATGAGATTCATTCTCCATGTTAACCATTTAAGAATGATTATAATGTATATATAAGAAATAATAATGAAATACATGACATTATAAAGCTACTGGATTTATGTATATATATATACATATGTATGTCATCTACGTACTTCCATTTCAAGACAATAAGGAAAGAAAAACAGCGTTCATGCGTACGTACGGACTACCGTCTCCATGAACGGTGTTTTTCATTTTATTTATCTATCTATTATATATATATATATACTGAATATATATGATATATAAATCATATTTTATATTCTTGAAGTAAGTAAATCATGATATAAGTAATAATGATGTCAAGAACAACAAGTCAAAACACCTACGATAAATGAAACGATTTTACCCAAAACGCTTCTTTAACATGGAATTTACAAAAGAACGGGTAATATAATGTCATAAGTGAACCATATATGATATAATAACAATGAATATGATTCTGTAATAAGTCAATGACATTATTTAAATCATTATACAGGAGGTTCGGACACATACGAAGCAAATTGGACCTAAGGTAAGGGAAATATCACAATCTCATTTTTATCCGAGATTGTTTATTCGTAAGTATTTACTGGGGTGTATTTTATCATCCACATCCATGTTTTATCAATATGTAATATTATTTCCATCCACCTAAAATTGTTTAAATCCATTTTTACCCTTCGGTGAGTTTTTAGTAATACGTATGAACGGAATCTTTTGTCGTTTTTCGTACGAGGTACTTTTTGACTTTTCCGACAAAAGTACGAAGAATGTTTTTTTAACTTATACGGCATGAATGGATTTTTAAAACATTGTTTCCAAGAAGCTTCCTTTACAAGTTTTCAAGTTTATTTTTAATCAAATTCTTTTATTTTAAAGTTGTATGACATGTTATGAAAGGAAAAATGTTTTTGAAGAAGAAAGGATATTTTCCTCAAGAATGGAGTTCAAGTGATTTTCAAAATTATTTTCCATCTAAGATAATAAAGGGTTCTGTTTTTATCCCTATTATTACATTGATTTGATCATGTTGTGATGGAATTATTTTTATGAATTCCTTTATCTTATATGAATTGTTTTATGATGTCATGTTGTTTAAGAATCCCATTTTTATTACATGGGTTATGAAATGATGTATGATTTATGATTTTGTGGCACACATAAGAAAGGATTCATTAAGAGATGGGTGGGACCTATATCTCCCTCCAATGCATTGGGTAAAGATTTTATATCTCATGAGATAGACATGGCTGGAATGGTAGGTTATACCGGTTCAGTGAAACAGGACTGAAACGAGGATTACTCGATTCAGAAAGGGACTTTGTCCACTAAGATAGTCTTGGCAATGAGTCCTGACTAACAAGAAATGATTCTCTATGATTATGTGTGTATGCCACAATGAGTAATGTTTTAAGTTATGATTTCATTTCATTACTATGATTTATCCCATGTTATGAAATTATGCTCTCTTTTGCAGGTTAAGATTTCCAAAAATGTTATGTTCTTATGAAAATTATGTGATTGATATTTCCTTTGTTTACCCTTACTGAGCATTTGAGCTCACCCTTTTATGTTTTCTTTTCCCCAGGATATAAAGAAAGGTTTTAGGTAGAAAAAAGGGATGACCTTTATGGGAGATATTGAAGAACTTTCACCACGATTAGAAGATTACGTTCCGAGTTTCCAAAGACACTAAACTATTACGATCCTTTAGTGTGTGTTTTTGTTATGTACTAAGTATTCCGCAAATGTAATGTAATGTCCATGTACGTCAAGATACGGGTATCTACAGTTGGTATCAGAGGAAAGGTTTAGTCAACCTTTGGAAACTAGGATGCGAGAACTTTAGTGAGATCCCTAGAGATATTTCTAAGGTATGTCTAGGGATGTCTCTAAGGTTAAGTATACGTATAGGTTATAGTCCTAGAATTGCGCTAACGATCTTCGAATTTAACCTAAGATGTTAGATATTGAGGGTACTAACCCTTTATTATGTTGTTTTCCCTAGCATGATTTTTGTCTCTCATACTATTCTTTTGGGGTTTTAGACGATGGCTGGAACCCGAAGGAACCGTGTTAATGCGGAATGTGATGGGCAATGCAATGATTGTCCCCCTGAGCAACCAAACGATATGGGAGCCGGAATGCAAAATCTTGTAGCCATGCTCACACAACTTTCTCAAGCTATGAATCATGCAGGACTTCCAAACGAGCAAAGGAAGGAGCAACATTCTGTTGAATCCTTCATGAGGCAGCGTCCACCTTCTTTCAGTGGGTCTACTGATCCATTAGTTGCTGAACAATGGATTAGTACTACTGAAAAGATATTTTCAGTTCTTCAATGTTATGAACATGATAAAGTCATCCTAGCAGTGTATCGTTTGGAAGGAGATGCTGATCAATGGTGGAATCTTATTAAGAATACGAGGCAAAGGGATGAAATTGAGTCTATGGAATGGGACGAGTTCAAGAACTTGTTTTTCAGTAAGTACTTCCCTCGTATTCTTCGAACAAAGATGGAGAAAGAGTTTCTTGAACTGAAGCAAAGGGACGATGAATCTGTTGGTACCTATGAAGCAAATTTTACAAGACTTGCAAGGTATGCTTCTGGTATTATCATCCAACCTGAAAGTAAAGTTGATCGATTTTTCAGTGGCTTAAAACCAAGTCTTCGAAGGGCATTAGCTATAAGAGACTTCAGTAGCTATGAAGAAATTGTGCGTTGTGCTATCAAGGTAGAAATGGAAGTTGGTGTTACATATCCATCTCATGGTTTTGACAAGAAACGAAATATGGAGTTCAAGGAGAAATCTCAGAATAATGGTGAAAAGAAGATAAATGTTTCCTTATGCACAAAGTGTGGAAAGAAGCATGGTGGAGATTGTCTAAAAGGGACTAGAAAATGTTTTAAGTGTGGAAAAGAAGGTCATCGAGCAGCTGAGTGTCGAAGTAATGGAAAAAGGGTTTCTAATGATAAAGCAAACACTGCAGAGAACGCACCGCCAACACTTCAATGCTTCAAGTGAAAGGAAATGGGGCATTATGCTAATAATTGCCCTAATCCAAGGGTTAGTGATGATCGACATGAGCAACCGCTTAAGGCAAAGGACAAAGGGAAGTCACATGCGATCACTATTGGCAATGTTGAATATGACAACGATGTGATGGAATGATTAAGTGTTTATGTAATGGGATTCCAAAATAATGTTGTATCATTGAGTATTGCAATATTTATTGATGTGGTATTCAAAGTGATTGAGATATTTTTTTTGGAAATAAGATGATATGTGCATAATGAAGACGAGAAAATGAAATGTTTAATAGTATTCATGAGCTCATGATTGATATAAGGACTAAGTGATATCATGGTTTGAGTATAAATAATTTGGAGGATTTTGGTATGTGTAAAGTGTTAACTTTTAACTGCATTCAAGTTTTCACTAAGGTTCAATGGGTATTCAAGAGTATACATGATTAAGGACTTTGAATGTTTGGAATGTGACCAAAAAAAAACATATCTTATGATATATGGGGATCAACGATGATATTAAATCTCTGGTAATTGTTTTCACTATGTTATGAGAGTGGACTGCAGTATTATGGATAAGCCTAAAGATTGGAATGGATTGTGTTGGACGATATTATTGATGGGATGTTATAGTAATATAGTTTTAGAAAAAGGACAACCTGCAGGACGGGCGACAGCCCATCGCTTCGGACAAGGCTGGGGAATCGAACCCACAACCAAAGTGCGACTGGACTTTATCGCCTACCACTGGCCTACAGGAAGTCCCTGTTTAGTAGAAACTAGTTTTATTATATTAAGCAGTATGATATATGAAGTATAAGTCCATTTTAGGAACTATATATGATTAATCTCACTATAGATCAACTTATGTATATAATTTTTGCTAACCTTTTGTTTGAGACAGATGGAATGACCCGTCATTCTATCACATGATCTGCTAACACTTCACGAATAACAAATTCAACTTCATTTATTTAAGAGATGAAGTGGAAATTGTTTTAGGCACGAACAATAGTGAGATTGTACCAAAATAAAGAAAGTAATTATTCCAATTCAAATTTTCAACTTTAGGGAAATGATCTTGAAAACCAAAAATGTTGTCCTAGTGATCTTATACCTGATGAATCGGATGGTACCTTAGATCGTCACAAATTTATGGATTTGTGATTATTGGATTTTCCATAGCCATGTTCTCTACCACTCTCCATCAGAACATGATGGTTAGATTTCTCTTCCATATCCATATTTTCACCTATGTGGAAACCCAATGATTAGTTTATTTGGGTAACCGTTACGTTTCATACTTTTGTTTTTAAAGATTGGTTTTGATATTCCTTTTTACGATGTGGGTTTCTATTAAAGAAACTTTCAAATAGTAAACCATTTATAACCCCGACGAATTTCGAGGGCGAAATTCATTTTAAGGGGGGTAGAATGTAACAGCCCAAGATTTTATAAAAAATATTCTTTTTAATTTTATTAATGTCTTGTGTTGTACGCTACACCAAAAGGAGCTTGCACAACACGCATCCTTGACTTGCCTTGCATTACACGCAATCGCGACCTTCCTCGATAGCGTGTGTAATACGCAATACCGAGTTTCACTAAACAACGATATGCTATTAAAATATTATTAAAACTAGCCGTTATGAATAGTAATAACCACTTTTTAAAACTCTGTAAATCTTATTTTTCAAAATGAACTTCATTTTTGGATTCGGAGTATCGAATTTAGCCTAAGGTGAGATTTTGGTACATTTCGGATAACTTTCATATTCTGATGAATAGTGAAAATTACTAAATTTTAATTAAAAACAACTTTTTTAATCGAAATAATTAATATTGATAAATTATTAATTTGAGTGGTTTTAAAGTATATTTAGAATATATTTTTACAATTTAATACAATGTTGTTCATTGGATGTAATTTCACATTTAAACTAGACATAAACAAGTGTCAATCTTTTGATAGATATTGTTTCTTAAAAACACGCTATTTCTTTTAACAGCGGGATTTAATTATAAAATTAATTAATGAAACTTTTATGTTATGAATTTGGTAAAATAGACTTCATTTTTGAATTCGGAATATGAAATATAGCTTGGGATGAAATTTTGGCATTGTTCTGAAAAACATCAATTTTTGATTAATAGTGAAACTACTAAGTGGTAGGTTAAAAACTGAATTTTGCATAAAACTTAATTTTACCGCTTCTGTGAATGGAATTTCGAAAATCCGAGAGACACGGTTAATATCAAGGACTAAAATGTGGTTCAATGAGATGAAAATAATTTTTTGGTGAATAGTAACTTTTTACTTTTTTTTTTACCGCGGTTAATAGTAAATAGGGTAACTAAGGGTAAATATGATATTAATATTACCCTAACACATGTCCTAATTCTATTGGACAAGTGTAATTCGACCAAAAACAAACTTAGGAATAAAATATGACCATTTAGGCCCACTTGGATTAGATTAGGACATTTATTATTAATTTATTTAAAGAAAGGTTAAAATAGTTAAAATCAAAGTTTAATAAGTAAATCATCTTTTATATGGGGTTATACATAAGATAAATTCGATTGTAAATATTCATTAGAAAGATAAAAAGATTTCCTACATGATGGTATTTTATTTGTAATTTTTAGACAGCATATAATATAATTTATTTATGACACAAAGATGATGCAGTAATTATCTTATTAATGAAATATTGACATAATTGATGTTATAAATACCAAAATAAATGTAATTTGAGATTTTTTATGAATTACAATAATTTTCTAGGTTACTATGATATATTAGTGTTGATTTAATCAACTTGGTTCGAATATATAATTCTGTTATGACTTTCAAAAAAATCATATATCAAATAGTGTCAAAATTGACACAAAATAGTTTTTAAATCAAATATTATATTATTAATTGTTATTTTATTCCTAAAAATCTAAGGTTCGGCCAAATGACTTAGATAAGGATATATGTATTAATAATATACAATTTGGGGTTCGTTTGGCATGTTATAGTAAGTGTATTAACCATATAGTGAAAGAAAACAAAAAGACACGGTAAAAGTTAAATTATTTAACTTAGAGTTAAATCTAATTGATAAGGTTTAAAATAAGATCCAAACATGTATAAATTTGATTGGTTGATGAGATTACAACCCTATCTCATCTAAGCTTCGAATATGAGTCATTTTTGGAGGTTTTTAAGTGGGTTTATATTTATTATAAATTAATATTTTTAAGAATTCCTAAGGTGCCCCTCTCCTCCCTTATAAAAGGACACCTCCTCCCCCTCCTCCTCACACCAATTTGAGCACTCAAGCTCGGCCAACCCCTGCCAAAATCCCTTCTCCACTTCCCTAGCAACATCCTAGAGGTTCTGGTCTTCCTCAAAGACCAATTCTAGTGCCCTAAGAGGAGGTCTCAAAGAGGCACTTCAAAGAAGAGGTAATTACCGTTACCAATTCTTTCATCTTTATTTCTTCTTCCACTTCTTCTTCTTAGGTTGTTTCATTATGAAGTAATAACATAAGTATCACTCATATACTGATATGTTATTATAAGTATGAAACAACCCTATTTCACCATCTATCCATCCTACGGAAAAAGAAATCACCGCGCGTGCGTACGTACGGAATACCGTCTCCACGCCGTGGTGTAATCTATTTTCCACCACCACCTTACATGGATGGGTATAATGGTGTAAATAATAACTATACATAGTTATTACAACATCAAAATGATTCTGATATATTTTATAATCCACTCCAATTCAATTCAATATTTATAGAAATGATATCATCGCTCGTACGTACGTACGGAATACCGTCTCCACGACGCGATGAGATTCATTCTCCATGTTAACCATTTAAGAATGATTATAATGTATATATAAGAAATAATAAGGAAATACATGACATTATAAAGCTACTGGATTTATGTATATATATATACATATGTATGTCATCTACTTACTTCCATTTCAAGACAATAAGGAAAGAAAAACAGCGTTCATGCGTACGTACGGACTACCGTCTCCATGAACGGTGTTTTTCATTTTATTTATCTATCGATTATATATATATATATACTGAATATATATGATATATAAATCATATTTTATATTCTGGAAGTAAGTAAATCATGATATAAGTAATAATGATGTCAAGAACAACAAGTCAAAACACCTACGATAAATGAAACGATTTTACCCAAAACGCTTCTTTAACATGGAATTTACAAAAGAACGGGTAATATAATGTCATAAGTGAACCATATATGATATAATAACAATGAATATGATTCTGTAATAAGTCAATGACATTATTTAAATCATTATACAGGAGGTTCGGACACATACGAAGCAAATTGGACCTAAGGTAAGGGAAATATCACAATCTCATTTTTATCCGAGATTGTTTATTCGTAAGTATTTACTGGGGTGTATTTTATCATCCACATCCATGTTTTATCAATATGTAATATTATTTCCATCCACCTAAAATTGTTTAAATCCATTTTTACCCTTCGGTGAGTTTTTAGTAATACGTATGAAAGGAATCTTTTGTCGTTTTTCGTACGAGGTACTTTTTGACTTTTCCGACAAAAGTACGAAGAATGTTTTTTTAACTTATACGGCATGAATGGATTTTTAAAACATTGTTTCCAAGAAGCTTCCTTTACAAGTTTTCAAGTTTATTTTTAATCAAATTCTTTTATTTTAAAGTTGTATGACATGTTATGAAAGGAAAAATGTTTTTGAAGAAGAAAGGATATTTTCCTCAAGAATGGAGTTCAAGTGATTTTCAAAATTATTTTCCATCTAAGATAATAAAGGGTTCTGTTTTTATCCCTATTATTACATTGATTTGATCATGTTGTGATGGAATTATTTTTATGAATTCCTTTATCTTATATGAATTGTTTTATGATGTCATGTTGTTTAAGAATCCCATTTTTATTACATGGGTTATGAAATGATGTATGATTTATGATTTTGTGGCACACATAAGAAAGGATTCATTAAGAGATGGGTGGGACCTATATCTCCCTCCAATGCATTGGGTAAAGATTTTATATCTCATGAGATAGACATGGCTGGAATGGTAGGTTATACCGGTTCAGTGAAACAGGACTGAAACGAGGATTACTCGATTCAGAAAGGGACTTTGTCCACTAAGATAGTCTTGGCAATGAGTCTTGACTAACAAGAAATGATTCTCTATGATTATGTGTGTATGCCACAATGAGTAATGTTTTAAGTTATGATTTCATTTCACTACTATGATTTATCCCATGTTATGAAATTATGCTCTCTTTTGCAGGTTAAGATTTCCAAAAATGTTATGTTCTTATGAAAATTATGTGATTGATATTTCCTTTGTTTACCCTTACTGAGCATTTGAGCTCACCCTTTTATGTTTTCTTTTCCCCAGAATATAAAGAAAGGTTTTAGGTAGAAAAAAGGGATGACCTTTATGGGAGATATTGAAGAACTTTCACCACGATTAGAAGATTACGTTCCGAGTTTCCAAAGACACTAAACTATTACGATCCTTTAGTGTGTGTTTTTGTTATGTACTAAGTATTCCGCAAATGTAATGTAATGTCCATGTACGTCAAGATACGGGTCTCTACAGTATGCATCTGGCATTATCATCCAACCTGAAAGTAAAGTTGATCGATTTTTCAGTGGCTTAAAACCAAGTCTTCGAAGGGCATTAGCTATAAGAGACTTCAGTAGCTATGAAGAAATTGTGCGTTGTGCTATCAAGGTAGAAATGGAAGTTGGTGTTACATATCCATCTCATGGTTTTGACAAGAAACGAAAGATGGAGTTCAAGGAGAAATCTCATAATAATGGTGAAAAGAAGATGAATGTTTCCTTATGCACAAAGTGTGGAAAGAAGCATGGTGGAGATTGTCTTAAAGGAACTAGAAAATGTTTTAAGTGTGGAAAAGAAGGTCATCGAGCAGCTGAGTGTCGAAGTAATGGAAAAAGGGTTTCTAATGATGTGAATAAAGCAAACACTGCAGAGAACGCACCGCCAACACTTCAATGCTTCAAGTGCAAGGAAATGGGGCATTATGCTAATAATTGCCCTAATCCAAGGGTTAGTGATGATCAACATGAGCAACCACTGAAGGCAAAGGACAAAGGGAAATCACATGCGATCACTATTGGCAATGTTGAATATGATAACGATGTGGTGGAATGATTAAGTGTTTATGTAATGGGATTCCAAAATAATGTTGTATCATGGAGTATTGGAATATTTATGTATTGGTTTAATGTGGTATTCAAAGTGATTGAGATATTTTTGGAAATAAGATGATATGCGCATAATGAAGGGAAAATAAGAAAATGAAATGTTTAACAATATTCATGAGCTCATGATTGATATAAGGACTAAGTGATATCATGGATTGAGTATATAGAATTTTGAGGATTTTGGTATGTGGAAAGTGTTAACTTTTAACTGCATTCATGTTTTCACTAAGGTATTCAAGAGAATACATGATTAAGGACTTTGAATGTTTAGAATGTGACCAACAAAACATATCTTATGATATGTGGGGATCAACGACAGTATTAAATCTCTGGTAATCGTTGTCACTATATTATGAGAGGGGACTGCAGTATTATGTATAAGCCTAAAGATTAGACTGGATTATGTTGGACATAAGTTAGGATAGAAGATTTTCGATATTATTGATGGGATGTTATAGTAATATAGTTTTATAAAAAGGACAACCTGCAGGACGGGCGACAGCCCATCGCTTCGGACAAGGCTGTAGGAATCGAACCCACAACCGAAGTGCGACTGGCCTTTATCGCCTACCACTGACCTACAGGAAGTCCCTGTTTAGTAGAAACTAGTTTTATTATATTAAGCAGTATGATATATGAAGTATAAGTCCATTTTAGGAACCATATATGATTAATCTCACTATAGAATGACTTATGTATATTTAATAAGTTTTGCTAACCTTTTGTTTGAGACAAATGGAATGAACAGTCATTCTATCACATGATCTGCTAACACTTCACGAATAACAAATTCAACTTCATTTATTTAAGAGATGAAGTGGAAATTGTTCAAGGCACGAACAACAGTGATATTGTACCAAAATAAAGTAAGTATTTATTCTAATTCAAATTTTCAACTTTAGGGAAATGATCTTGAAAACCAAAAATGTTGTCCTAGTGATCTTATACCTGATGAATCAGATGGTACCTTAGATCGTCACAAATTTATGGATTTGTGATTACTGGCTTTTCCATAGCCATGTTCTCTACCACTCTCCATCAGAACATGATGGTTAGATTTCTCTTCCATATCCATATTTTCACCTATGTGGAAACCCAGTGATTAGTTTATTTGGGTAATCGTTACATTTCATACTTTAGTTTTTAAAGCCAAGTTTTGGTATTCCTTTTTACGATGTGGGTTTCTATTAAAGAAACTTTCGAATAGTAAACCATTTATAACCCCGACGAATTTCGAGGGAGAAATTCATTTTAAGGGGGGTAGAATGTAACAGCCCAAGATTTTATAAAAAATATTCTTTTTAATTTTATTAATGTCTTGTGTTGTACGCTACACCAAAAGGAGCTTGCACAACACGCATCCTTGACTTTCCTTGCATTACACGCAATCGCGACCTTCCTCGATAGCGTGTGTAATACGCAATACCGAGTTTCACTAAACAACGATATGCTATTAAAATATTATTAAAACTAGCCGTTATGAATAGTAATAACCACTTTTTAAAATTCTTTAAATCTTATATTTCAAAATGAACTTCATTTTTGGATTCGGAGTATAGAATTTAGCCTAAGGTGAAATTTTGGTACTTTTCGGATAACTTTCATATTCTGATGAATAGTGAAAATTACTAAATTATAATTAAAAACAACTTTTTAATCGAAATAATTAATAGTGATAAATCATTAATTTGAGTGGTTTTAAAGTATATTTAGAATACATTTTTACAATTTAATACAATGTTGGTCATTGGTTGTAATTTCACATTTAAACCAGACATAATCAAGTGTCAATCTTTTGATATATATTGTTTCTTAAAAACACGCTATTTATTTTAACAGCGGGATTTAATTATAAAATTAATTAATGAAACTTCTATGTTATGAATTTGGTAAAATAGATTTCATTTTTGAATTCGGAATATGAAATATAGCTTAGGATGAAATTTTGGCATTGTTCTGAAAAACATCAATTTTTGATGAATAGTGAAACTACTAAGTGGTAGGTTAAAAACTGAATTTTGCATAAAACTTAATTTTACCGCTTCTGTGAATGGAATTTCGAAAATCCGAGAGACACGGTTAATATCAAGGACTAAAATGTGGTTCAATGAGATGAAAATAATTTTTGGTGAATAGTAACTTTTTACTTTTTTTTACCGCGGTTAATAGTAAATAGGGTAACTAAGGGTAAATATGATATTAATATTACCCTAACACATGTCCTAATTTTATTGGACAAGTGTAATTCGACCAAAAACAATCTTAGGAATAAAATATGACCATTTAGTCCCACTTGGATTAGATTAGGACATTTATTATGAATTTATTTAAAGAAGGGTTAAAATAGTTAAAATCAAAGTTTAATAAGTAAATCATTTTTAATATGGGGTTATACATAAGATATATTCGATTGTAAATATTCATTAGAAAGCTAAAAAGATTTCCTACATGATGGTATTTTATTTGTAATTTTTAGACATCAAATAATTTAATTTATTTATGACACGACGATGATGCAGTAATTATCTTATTAATGAAATATTGACATAATTGATGTTATAAACACCAAAATAAATGTAATTTGAGATTTTTTATGAATTCCACTAATTTTCTAGGTTACTATGATATATTAATGTTGATTTAATCAACTTGGTTCGAACATATAATTCTGTTATAACTTTCAAAAAAATCATATATCAAATAGTGTCAAAATTGACACAAAATAGTTTTTAAATCAAATATTATATTATTAATTGTTATTTTATTCCTAAAAATCTAAGGTTCGGCCAAATGACTTAGATAAGGATATATGTATTAATAATATACAATTTGGGGTTCGTTTGGCATGTTATAGTAAGTTTATTAACCATATAGTGAAAGAAAACAAAAAGACATGGTAAAAGTTAAATTATTTAACTTAGAGTTAAATTTAATTGATAAGGTTAACATAATACCCTAAACTTGTCTAAATCTTATTGGTTGATAGGATTTCGACCCATCCCCACCTTAGCTTCGAAATAAGACCCTTTGGAACCATTATAAACCGATTTTGACTTTAATATAAAATAATATTTTGAGATATTCCTAAGGTGCCCCTCTCCTCCCTTATAAAAGGACACCTCCTCCCCCTCCTCCTCACACCAATTTGAGCAATCAAGCTCGGCCAAACCCTGCCAAAATCCCTTCTCCACTTCCCTAGAAACATCCTAGAGGTTCTGGTCTTCCTCAAAGACCAATTCTAGTGCCCTAAGAGGAGGTCTCAAAGAGGCACTTCAAAGAAGAGGTAATTACCGTTACCAATTCTTTCATCTTTATTTGTTCTTCCACTTCTTCTTATTAGGTTGTTTCATTATGAAGTAATAACATCAGTATCACTCATATACTGATATATTATTATAAGTATGAAACAAACCTATTTCGCCATCTATCCATCCTACGGAAAAAGAAATCACCGCGCGTGCGTACGTACGGAATACCGTCTCCACGCCGTGGTGTAATCTATTTTCCACCACCACCTTACATGGATGGGTATAATGGTGTAAAGAATAACTATACATAGTTATTACAACATCATATTGATTCTGATATATTGTATAATCCACTCCAATTCAATTCAATATTTATAGAAATGATATCATCGCTCGTGCGTACGTACGGAATACCGTCTCCACAACGCGATGAGATTCATTCTCCATGTTAACCATTTAAGAATGATTATAATGTATATATAAGAAATAATTATGAAATATATGACATTATAAATCTACTGGATTTATGTACATATATACATATGTATGTCATCTACTTACTTCCATTTCAAGACAATAAGGAAAGGAAAACAGCGTTCATGCGTACGTACGGACTACCGTCTCCATGAACGGTGTTTTTAATTTTATTTATCTACCTATTATATATATATATATACTGAATATATATGATATATAAATCATATTTTATATTCTGGAAGTAAGTAAATCATGATATATGTAATAATGATGTCAAGAACAACAAGTCAAAACACCTACGATAAATGAAACGATTTTACCCAAAATGCTTCTTTAACATGGAATTTACAAAAGAACGGGTAATATAATGTCATAAGTGAACCATATATGATATAATAACAATGAATATGATTCTGTAATAAGTCAATAACATGATTTAAATCATTATACAGGAGGTTCGGACAGTTACAAAGCAAGTCGGACCTAAGGTAAGGGAAATATCACAATCTCATTTTTATCCGAGATTGTTTATTCGTAAGTATTTACTGGGGTGTATTTTATCATCCACATCCATGTTCCCTCAATATGTAATATTGTTTTCATCCACTTGAAATAGTTTAAATCCAATTTTACCCTTAGGTGAGTTTTTAGTAAAGAATATGAAAGGAATCTTTTGTCGTTTTTCCGTACGAGGTACTTTTTGACTTTTCCGACAAAAGTACGAAGAATGTTTTTTTTAACTTATACGGCATGAATGGATTTTTAAAACATTACTTCAAAGAAGCTTCCTTTACAAGTTTTCAAGTTTATTTTTAATCAACTTCTTTTATTTTAAAGTTGTATGACATGTTATGAAAGGAAAAATGTTTTTTAAGAAGAAAGGACATTTTCCTCAAGAATTCAATTCAAGTGTTTTATCAAAATTATTTTCCATCTAAGATAATAAAGGGTTCTGTTTCTATCCATATTTTTACATTGATTTTACTATGTTGTGATGGAATTATGTTTATGAATTCCTTTATCTTATATGAATTGATTTATGATGTCATGATGTTTCAAGAATCCCATTTTTGTTACATGTGTTATGCGATGATGTATGTTTTATGATTATGTGGCACACATAATAAAGGATTCATTATAAGATGGGTGGGACCTATATCTCCCTCCAATGCATTGGGTAAAGATTTTATATCTCATGAGATAGACATGGCTGGAACGGAAGGTTATTTCGGTTCAGTGATACAGGACTGAAACGAGGAGTGAACTCGGTTCAGAAAGGGACTTTGTCCACTAAGATAGTCTTGGCAATGAGTCATGACTAACAAGAAATGATTTTCCATGATTATGTGTGCATGCCACAAAGTTTCAAGTTTTATGTTATGATTATGGGGATCTCATTTTTAATTCTATGATTTATCCCATGTTATGATATTATGAGCTCTTTTGCAGGTCAAGATTTCCAAAAGCTACGTTCTTATGTATATGATGTGATTGATATTTCTTTTGTTTACCCTTACTGAGCATTTAAGCTCACCCTTTTTTGTTTTTCTTTCCCCAGGATATAAAGAAAGGTTTTAGGTAAAAAAAAGGAAGATCATTATGGGAGATATTGAAGATCTTTCACCACGTTTAGAAGATTACGTTCTGAGTTTCCAAAGACACTAAACTATTACGATCCTTGTGTGTGTGTTTTTGTTATGTACTAAGTATTCCGCAAAAGTAATGTAATGTCCATGTACGATAAGCTTAGGGTCTCTACAATAACCTTGGTTAATCCTAATGTGCTTCAAATTGAGAATATGGTGACATGTTAATCTCTAAATGGTTGTATGACTACTATTACTCACACAATGCTTTATGGTTTTAGTCATTGGCTGTAGTCCAAGGAAGTCATAGTGACTTTGAGAATGATGTACAAGGTGGGAACGGTGGTGGCAATGAGCAACAAAATGGAATGTTGATAGGCGTAAAAGATATCGTCTTTATGCCAAATCAGTTTTCCAAAAATATGAACAATAATATATATATTAACCAATTACTGGACTCAACAAAGAAGAGAACGGTGATGAATGATAATATCTCCAGTAGTGGAGACCATGGAGAAAGAAATCCTCAATTTCCATCATGCAAGAAATGTGGAAGGAGACACCCAGGAAAGTGTCTCAATGGGACAAAGAAATGCTTTACGTGCGGGAAGGAAGGACATAATGTGAATAATTGCCGAAGAAAAATGAAGAGTACTATGGAAGGAGATAAAAATGGTCCCAAGAGTCCATTTATAGTCATTTTCCGTAAATTTAGGGGACCAGGCCATTACCCGAGTGAATGTCTTATTCTATAGGATATTTTCTTGGTCAGAGAAGAAGCTATGTGGAAATAAATGGTTGGATAAATGTTTAAAAATTATTAGTGATCCTTGTTGAAGGGTTTACTTTGGAATAATTTTCCCTTGTACTCGTAACCCTAACATTTTACATGTGAGAATGATATTTATGGAAGAATTATCTTATCTCTTGTTGATATAGTTATAAATAACCATTTTGTTTTATATGATCATCGGGTTTGAGGAAATTAAATATTATTACAATTTGGGATGAAAATGCAATGTATGAGATAACATTTCTGGTCAAATTATGTTATGGTTATTTTGAGGAATTTATCTCATTTTGGTATTGTTATAAAATATATTTTTTGAAAAAGGACAACACGTAGACCGTGTGACAACCAATCGCGTTGGACAAAGCTGTGGGAATCGAACCCACAACCAAAGTGCGATTGGGATTTATCGCCTATCACTGGACTACGTGAAGTCCCTGGTTAGTGTGACTATTATTTTTAGTTAAATGATTTTATTGATCAATAATAATATGATTTGGGATCTTATGTATTATAAAATTAATACCCTTAGTATAGGAAAATGATTTGGTGATTAAGTGATAAATGTTATTTTGGAAGTTGTTCGCTTTGTTGAGAAAACTATATGCCAAAGGAAAATAGAGTAGTATGGTATTTCATTTGACGAGTAATGGTGGATTTTTATCTATGTTTTTATTTTGTATTTATACTGATTTGGGTTATTTAGGGAAATGATTAGGTTAATTACATTTAAGTGTCTGACTTTAAGAGTAATTAATGTCATTTGGAGATACAATTTAACATGGAAGAATACATTCTTAATAAGTTTTGGTTTTCAATATTAGTTTTGATTATATTAAAGGATTTTAAGGAAAATTGATTATTGAATGGTATTTATTTAACTTTGGGGTATTGTTGGCTTAATTTTGGAAATTAAGATTAGTGTTTATTTCTCTCAAATAATATCCTTTTGGGGATCATTAGATCTTTTACTAACCATTTTGGTTTTGATTAATCTCTAAAGACAATGTAAATATATAGTTCATCCTGCATGGATCATGTGATTCTATAGAAGTTTATTCTAGCTCTTCTAGTGTGACCAAGTCTTCTTGAATACTCACCGTTTAAAAAAAATGATTTAGTGGTGGAAATTTATTAAAGAATGAAGCTCTACTTAAAATTTAAGTATATATCATTATATTCTTAGTCAATATCAAAAATAAATTCCTCATCCTTATGTAATGTAACTTAAAACAAAAAAAATGTTGTCTGTTTACTTTCCTACTAGGAGACTAATGGCCATTTGTCCCAACAGAAGTTTGTGGTTTTCTTATTGTTAAATTTCTCTTGATCATGATTTCCATCCCTCTCCATCAGAACTTGACACTTAGTTTATCATCTATATCCATGTATTCCTGCATGGAATCCGAGTATGGGTTATCTTGGTTGATCTTTATACCTCTCTTTCATTCTTTTAAAGTGACAGTTTTATTGAATCTTTCCGATGTGGGACTTTCCATTATATTCTCAAGCACAATTTTCAAAATTGCGAGGACGAAATTTATTGAAGGAGGGGAGAATGTAACACCCCAAGCTTCCATGGTACATTTCCCTTCGAATAATGCAATGGCATTCATTGTACGCAACTTCGAGATTCTAACACACCACAACCATTCAAACTAGCCTTTATGAATAGTAATACCTACTTCTTGAAATTTTATAAATTCTATCTCTCGAAATGGACTTCATTTTTGGATTCGGAATATGAAATTTACCCCAGTGTGAAATTTTGGAACATTTCGGATAACACTTATATTTTGACGAATAGTGAAAATTACTAAATTTTAATTAAAAAATTTTTTTGAAATCAAAATAATTTATATTGATAAATTATATTATTGAGTGGTTTTAAAGTATAATTAGAATATATTTTTACCATTTTATCCAATGGTGTTCATTAGAATTAATTTCACTTTGAAATTGGACCTAAACAATTGTCAATCTTTGGATATATATTGTTTCTTAAAAACACGCTATTTGTTGTGATAGCGGGAATTAATTATAAAATTAAATAATGCAATTTATATTTTTAGAATTTTGTAAAATAGAAATAATTTTTGAATTCAGAATATCAATTATAGCTTAGGGTGAAATTTTGGCATTGTTCTGAAAAACTTCATTTTTTGATGAATAGTGAAACTACTAAGTGGCAGTTAAAAAAAATGAATTTTTCATAAAACATAATTTTACCTCTTCTGTGAATGGAATTTATAAAATCAGAGATACACGGTTAATATCAAGAAGTAAAATGTTTTCCAATGAGATGAAAATAATTTTTGGTAAATAGTAACTTTTTACTTTTATTTGCCACAGTTAAAAGTAAATAGGGTAATTAAGGGTAAAAATGATATTAATATTACCCTAAAACATGTAGTAATTCTTTTGGAAAAGTGTATATCGACCAAAAACAACCTTAGGAATAATTTATTATCATTTAGGTGAACTTTTATTAGATTAGGACATTTATTATTATTTAATTCAAAGAAGAGTTAAAAGAGTTAAAACCAAAGTTTATTTACAAAAACATTTATAATATAGGGTTATGCATAAGATAAATCCGATTTTAAATATTCATTAGAAAGATAATAAGGTTTACTATATAATTATATTTTATTTATAATTTTTAGACATTAAATAATTTAATATATTCATGACACAATGATGATGCAGTTAATACCATAATAGTGAAAAATTAATATAATTGATATTATAAATACCCAAATAAATATAATATAAGACTTTTAATGAATTAAACAAATTTTATAGGATAATATGACATATTAGGATTTATTTAATTGACTTTGTTCGAAGTAATCATTCTGTTATGAGTTTCACAAAAGTCAACTATTGAATAGTGTCAAAATTGACATAAAAGTGTTTTTAAAACAAATATTATATTATTAATTGATATTAAATTCTTAAAAATCTACAGTTTGGCCAAGAGACTTATATCATGATAGGTATATTATTAATGGACCACTTGGGGTTCGATTGTATGTATATAGTATGTTTATTATTTAGATAATATAAAAATACAAAGTGACATAGTAAATGTCAAACTAATTAACTAAGAGTTAAAACTAAAAGATAAGGATAATATATTAACCCAAACCTGTATAAATTCTACTGGTTGAATGGTTTTCGACCTATCCACACCTTTTCCATTTAATAATCAACTTTTGAGCCATTAGAAACCGAATATGAATTTATTATAAATTAATATTTCTAGCTTTTCCAAAGGTGCCCCTCACCTCTCTTATAAAATGGTACTCCTCCTTCTCATTTCATCACACCTTCAAAGCATTTTCGTTCGGCCAACCCCTGACCATATACTCTATCAAATTACCTCAATACAACCTAGAGGCCCGATTTTGATCAGAAATCCAACCTATGGAGCCCTTTTGATCAAATCAAAAGGAAGAACCCGAAGAAGAGGTAATGTTTTCACCACCCCTTTTCAAGTTCTTTTTTTCATCCACTTATTCTTTCTTTTTTATTACCATTCTAAAATAATAAATCCAGTATCTTATATATACTCTGATGTTATTAAAAATATGGTACAACCATATTCAGTATTCCATCCACCCTTTGAATAACATGTCACCATACGTGCGTACGTACGGCTTACCGTCTCCACGTCGTGGTGTAATTGTTATTCAATATATTATTATTTGGGTGGGTATAATAATGATGTGTAACTCATTTATATAATAAATATAACATGATAATGATTCTTTATATATGATATACCATCCAATTATATATTATTTTAACATCAAAAGAATGATATTGTCGCTCGTGCGTACGTACGGACTACCGTCTCCACGAACGCAATGAGATTCATTATCCATCATATCCATTCAAGTATAATTATCATTTGATGATTTAAAAATAATGTTTAATAGATTTATATAATTCTGGATATGAAGAAGATACATCCTATCCATGACAAACATGGATTACGTAACAAAATATATAAAAGAAAACGAGTAAGTTAACACCCGAAACGATGATAATTCTAAGATATTATTAACAATGAAATGTTAAAAGATCATATATGATATCATATTAATGAATATGATTCATGAATAATTTAATAACAATTATTTCAACATTATACAGGATGTTAACATATCCCCAACCAAGGAAAAGTACAAGGTAAGGGGTTTCTTATCTCACTTTTAATTCCGTGAGAATTCCATTGTTCACCTCTTATTTATTGCATGTGGTGTGTGTACTACCCATGATTGTATCCATTGTGTAATATACTTTAATTTATGTACATTTACATCATCATGGTATGATCCTTCTTTCATTGGTGTATGTTTCGTAAGATACCTAATCGATAAGGGAATTTGAAATTTCAATTTCCACTCATTTGGCTTTACGCATATTTCATTGATTATATTACCCCAAGATTATGTGTGGAATCACTATTCATTTGATTATGTAATAATTTCCACTCCCCTTCCTATGTATATACTTTTTATACACATAATCACTCCATTGAAAATTTCTCAGGTCATCGATATGAATTTGATAAGAGTAATTTTAACTCATTCTCCATTTGTTGAGTTAAACATCAAATTCATTGGTGTTGTTTTTACAAAATTTTGTGTGAATGTACTTTGATTGTTTTACACTGAATATCCCCTCATATTTAGTGTATTTATATTTGTCACACATAACTATTTCTTTGATTTATCCTTAACCTAAGGATACGACCTTTGTGAGAGATTTCATCTCAATTTACATTCCATTGAGAATTCCTTGTTGTTATACACCAAATCACTTTTATGTGGTGTATATAATGTAATTTGACATAGTATATCACGAATCCCTTAATTCCCATGATATTACAAAGTTTTGATTACCTCAATTACCTGTATTCAAGTGTCTCTCTTTTGGTTAGATACTCTAACTAAAATACCATATTTAAATGTTTTAAAGAATTATTCTTAAAAATCTTGCTCATTAATGTCCATGTTTTAATAATGGTTTTAAGGATTTATTTATATGGTCATTAATGTTTTAAAATTAAAACTCCTTTTAGAAGTTTCAAAGTGGTATGGGACACTTTGATTCAAAAATCTATTTTTAAATGGCTTCTTGACAAATAGTGTGACTTTTAAATGATTTCAAGAAAAGGGGGATATTTCTATCAAATAGTTTTGATGATTATTTTCATCTATGTCAATATCCTTCATTATTCATGATTGATGTTAATGTGATACAATAAAATCTTCCATATTTTATCTAATGAGTTATGTTTGACTGTGGATGTGCTATTTTTATACCATTCATGGTTTGTGGTTAAAGTATTGACATTTCGTATGCTAGTTTTAATACGAATATTTATGTTATGTTTAAACCTGTTCATATGAAGAATGCATTGGACATAATAAGTGACGGGTGGAGCCCGCTATCGCTCCTTGATGCATCGGTAGGTCTCATGAGACAAACTAGTGTCTTGGGACACGACCTTGACAAAATCTTATTTGTAGTCATTGCACGAGGCCTTGGCTATATGGATATGATAGTCTGGCATTATGAATTCCATCATTATGAAAGTGGTTATTGATATTGCATGTGATCATTCAACTAGTAGAATATCCATGTGAGTAAGTAATGGCATTATTTTATTTTATAATTACCATTTTATGCTGAAGTTGAAGTTTAAAAGGCTTACGTTTTAGTTATAAATTGCCTTAAGTGTTTATGCTTATCTATAAAAGCTTCTTCTATAATATTATCCTTACTGAGAATCTGAGATCACCCATTTCAATGTTTTATTTTCCCTAGGATAATGAAGAAGTAATTTATGAATGACCAATAGGGATAGTATGAGGGGATATGAAGACAAGATGTTTTTTTGATGTAATGTAAAACTTTATGAATGTATCTAGTATTTCCAAGGCTACTAAACCAATCAGTCTTTCGAGATTTGATCTTTCTTGTGATCATGCCAATGTTATGTAATAATGCACCGACTCTAGGTAACTCGAGTCAGAGCGTTATAGTTGGTATCAGAGGATGTTTAGTACAAACCTTGGAAGCTAGATTTAGATAAACTCTTATTAGAGAACGTAGACCTAAGATGAACATTGAGGATTAGTATAGAATAACTTCCTAGAATTTTGGTATTGTAGAGATTTTGTGAGTTTTCCGAGAAATACATCCCTGTCTGGATACGAGCAGGTAGAGGCGGCTCTGGCACAGATGTACCTAGGGGTAAAACCCAAAAACACCGCATTGAGCTAGACTCGAACGGGAACTGGTGCAAGACAACGGGCCTTACTGCACTCTTGGTTATGACAATCCCGGGGGATATGCTTAGGATAATTTACATTTTCATTACAAACCGATTTAAAGTATTATATATATAAGATGAGAGTAAATGACCTTGGTTAATCTTAATGTGTTTCAAATTGAGAATATGGTGACATGTTAATCTCTAAATGATTGTATGACTACTATTACTCACACAATGCTTTCTAGTTTTTGTCAATGGCTGGATTTCAAAAAAGTCATAGTGACTTTGAGAATGATGTACAAGGAGGGAACAATGGTGGAAATGGGCAACAAAATTGAATGTTGATAGGAATAAAAGATATCGTCTTTATGCCAAATCAATTTTCCAAAAATATGATCAACAATATATATATTAACCAATTACCGGACTCAACAAATAAGGGAACGGTGATGAATAATAAGAGCTCCAGTAGTGGAGACCATGGAGAAAGAAATCCTCAATTTCCATCATGCATGAAATGTGGAAGGAGACACCCAGGAAAGTGTTTCAATGGGACAAAGAAATTCTTTACGTGTGGGAAGGAAGGACATAAAGTGAATAATTGCCGAAGAAAAATGAAGAGTACTATGGAAGAAGATAAAAATGGTCCCAAGAGTCCATTTACAGTCATTTTCCGTAAATGTAGGGGACCTGGCCATTACTCGAGTGAATGTCCTATTCTATAGGATATTTTCTTTGTCAGAGAAGAAGCTATGTGGAAATAAATGGTTGGATAAATGTTTAAAAATTATTAGTGATCCTTGTTGAACGATTTACTTTGGAATAATTTTCCCTTGTATTTGTAACCCTAACGTTTTCCATGTGAGAATGATATTTATGGAAGAATTATATTTTCTCATGTGGATATAGTTATAAATAACCATTTGGTTTTATATGATCATTGGGTTTGAGGAAATTACAAATTATTATAATTTGGGATGAAAATGAAAGGTATGAGATAACATTTGTGGTTAAATTATGTTATGGTTATTTTGAGGAATTTATCTCATTTTGGTAATGTTATAAAATATAGTTTTTGAAAAAGGACAACACGTAGACCGTGTGACAACCCATCGTGTCGGAGAAAGATGTGGGAACCGAACCCACAAACAAAGTGCGATTGAGATTTATCGCCTACCACTGGACTACGTGAAGTCCCTGGTTAGTGTGACTATTATTTTTAGTTAAATTTATTGATGAATAATAATTTGATTTGGGATCTTATGTATTATCAAATGAATAACCTTAGTATAGGAAAAGGATTTGGTGATTAAGTGATAAATGTTATTTTGGAAGTTGTTCGCTTTGTTGAGAACACTATATGACAAAGGAAAATAGTGTAGTATGGGATTTCATTTGAGGAGTAATGGTGGATTTTTATCTATGTTTTTATTGGGGATTTATAATGATTTGGGTTATTTATGAAAATTATTAGGTTAATTAATTTTAAGTATGTGACTTTAAGAGTAATTAATGTCATTTGGAGATACAATTTAACGTGGAAGACTACATTCTTAATAAGTTTTGGTTTTCAATATTATTTTTGATTATATTAAAGTATTTTAAGGACAATTGATTATTGAATGGTATTTATTTAAATTTGGGGTATTGTTGGTTTAATTTTGGAAATTAAGATTAGTGTTTATTTGTCTCAAGGAATATCCTTTTGGGGGATCATTAAACCTTGTACTAACCATTTTGGTTGTGACTAATCTCTAAAGACAATGTAAATTTATAGTTCATCCTGCATGGATCATGTGATTCTATAGAAATTTATTCTAGATCTTCTAGTGTGACCAAGTCTTCTTGAATACTCATCATTTAAAAAATTTAGTTAGTGGTGGAAATTTATTAAAGAATGAAACTCTACTTAAAATGTAAGTACATATCTTTATATTCTTAGTCAATATCATAAATAGATTCCTCATGCTTATATAATGTAACTTAAAACAAAAAAATGTTGTCCGTTTACTTTCTTACTAGGAGACTAATGGCTGTTTGTCCCAACACAAGTTTGTGGTTTTATTATTGTTAACTTTCTCATGATCATGATTTCTATCCCTCTCCATCATAACATGACACTTAATTTATCATCCATATCCTTGTTTTCCTACATGGAATCCGAGTATGGGTTATCTTGGTTGACTGTTATACCACTCTTTATTTCTTTTAAAGTGATAGTTTTATTGACTCTTTTTCCGATGTGGGACTTTCCATTATATTCCCAAGAAAAATTTTAAAAATTGCGAGGACGCGATTTATTGAAGGTGGGGAGAATGTAACACCTCAAGCTTCCACGGTACGTTTCCCTTCGAATAATGCAATGGCGTGCATTGTATGCAACTTCGAGATTCTAACACACCACAACCAATCAAACTACCCGTTATGAATAGTAATACCTAATTTTTTAAATTTTATAAATTCTATATCACAAAATTGACTTCATTTTTGGATTCAGAATATCGAATTTATCCTAGGGTGAAATTTTGGAACTTTTCGGATAACACTTATATTTTGATGAATAGTGAAAATTACTAAATTTTAATTAAAAACAACTTTTTAATCAAAATAATTTATAGTGATAAATTATATTATTGAGTGGTTTTAAAGTATAATTAGAATATATTTTTACCATTTTATCAAATGGTGTTCATTAGAATTAATTTCACATTGAAATTAGACCTAAACAATTGTCAATCTTTTGATATATATTGTTTCTTAAAAACACGCTATTTGTTGTGATAGCGGGAATTAGTTATAAAATTAATTAATGCAACTTATATGTTAAGAATTTTTTAAAACATACATCATTTTTGAATTTGGAATATCAATTATAGCTTAGGGTGAAATTTTTGCATTGTTCTGAAAAACTTCAATTTTTGTTGAATAGGGAAACTACTAAGTTGTAGTTAAAAAAACTGAATTTTTCATAAAACTTAATTTTACCATTTCTGTGAATGAAATTTATAAAATCTGAGAGACACGGTTATTATCAAGAAGTAAAATGTGGTTCAATGAGATGAAAATAATTTTTG
Organism: Viscum album; assembly: GCA_963277665.1. Lineage (NCBI taxonomy): Eukaryota > Viridiplantae > Streptophyta > Magnoliopsida > Santalales > Viscaceae > Viscum > Viscum album. The sequence goes on from OY728160.1 coordinate 1,677,627,466, forward strand.
GTGAATAGTAACTTTTTACTTTTATTTACCAAAGTTAAAAGTAAATAGGGTAATTAAGGGTAAAAATGATATTAATATTACCCTAACACATGTCCTAATTCTATTGGACAAGATTATATCGACCAAAAACAAAATTAAGAATAAAATATTATCATCTAGATCCACTTGGATTTGATTAGGACATTTATTATTATTTAATTCAAAGAAGAGTAAAAAGAGTTAAAATCAAAGTTTATTTACTGAAACATTTTTAATATAGGTTTATTCATAAGATAAATTCGATTTTAAATATTAATTAGAAATATAATAATATTTAATAAATAATGATATTTTATTTATAATTTTTAGAACATAAATAATTTAATATATTTATGACACAATGATGATTCAGTAATTACCATAATAGTGAAAAATTAAAATAATTGAGATTATAAATACCCAAATAAATATAATTTAAGACTTTTAATGAATTAAAATAATTTTCTAGGATAATATGACATATTAGGATTGAAATAATTGACTTTGTTCGAAGTAATCATTCTGTCATGAGTTTCAGAAAAATCAACTATTGAATAGTGTCAAAATTGACATAAAAGAGTTTTAAAAACAAATATTATATTATTAATTGATATTAAATTCATAAAAATCTAAGGTACGGCCAAGAGACTTATATCATGATAGTTATATCATTAATGGACCACTTGGGGGTCTCTCGGATGTATATAGTATGTTTATTAATTATATAATATAAAAATACAAAGTGACATGGTAAATGTCAAACTAATTAACTAAGAGTTAAAACTAAAATATAAAGTTAATATAGTAACCCAAACCTATATAAATTCAATTGGTTGAATGGTTTGCGACCTATCCCCACCTTAACTTTTGAATAATAAACTTTTGAGCCATTAGAAACCGAATATGAATTTATTATAAATTAATATTTCTAGCTTTTCCAAAGGTGCCCCTCGCCCCTCTTATAAAAGGGCACTCCTCCTTATCATTTATTCACACCTTAAAATCATTTTGGTTCGGCCAAAACCTGCCCAAATACTCTCTCAACTTCCTTCACTAAAAACTAGAGGCCTTAGTAAGATCAGAAAGCCAACCTAAGGAGCCCTTTTGATCAAATCAAAAGGAAGAACCCGAAGAAGAGGTAATGTTTTCACCACCACTTTTCAAGTTCCTTTCTTCTTCCACTTATTATTTCTTTGTTATTACCATTATAAAATAATAACCCCAGTATCTTCTATATACTGTGATGTTATTATAAATATGGTACAACCATATTCAGTATTCTATCCACCCTTTCAATAACATGTCACCATACGTGCGTACGTACGGCTTACCATCTCCACGTCGTGGTGTAATTGTTATTCAATATATTATTATTTGGGTGGGTATAATAATGATGTGTAACTCATTTAAATAATAAATATAACATTATAATGATTATGTATATATGATATAACATCCAATTATATATTATTTTAATATCAAAAGAACGATATTGTCACTCGTGCGTACGTACGGACTACCGTCTCCACGAACGCGATGAGATTCATTCTCCATCATATCCATTCAAGTATATTTATCATTGGATGATTTAAAAATAATTTTTAAGAACTTTATATAATTCTGGATATGAATAAGATACAACCTATCCATGACAAACATGGCTTACATAACAAAACATATGAAAGAAAACGAGTAAGATAACACCCGAAGCGACGATAATTCTAAGATATTATTAACAAAGCAATGTTAAAAGGTCATATATGAGATCATATTAATGTATATGATTCATGAATAATTTAATAACAATTATTTCAACATTATACAGGATATTAACCTACCCCCAACCAAGGAGAAGTACAAGGTAAGGGGTTTCTTACCTCACTTTTAATTCCATGAGAATTCCATTGTTCACCACTTATTTATTGCATGTGGTGTGTGTACTACCCATGATTGTATCCATTGTGTAATATACTTTAATTTATGGATATTTAAATCATCATGGTATGATCCTTCTTTCATGGCTGTATGTTTCGTAAGTTACCTAATCGATAAGGGAATTTGAAATTTCAATTTCCACTCATTTGGCTTTACACATATTTCATTGATTATATTACCCCAAGATTATGTGTGGAATCACTATTCATTTGATTATGTCATAATTTACACTCCCCTTCCTATGGATATACTTTTGATACACATAATCACTCCATTGATAATTTCTCAAGTCATCGATATGAATTTGATAAGAGTAATTTTAACTCATTCTCCATTTGTTGAGTTAAACATCCAATTCATTGGTGCTGTTTTTACAAGATTATGTGTGAATGTACTTTGATTGTTTTACACTGAATATCCAATCATATTTAGTGTATTTATATTTGTCACACATAACTATGTCGTTGATTTATCCTTAACCTATGGATACAACCTTTTTGAGAGATTTCATCTCAATTTACATTCCACTGAGACTTCTTTGTTGTCATACAACAAATCACTTTTATGTGGTGTATATAATGTAATTTGACATAGTATATCATGAATCCCATTATTCTCATGATATTACAACGTTTTGATTACCTCAATTATCTATATTCAAGTGTCTCTCTTTTGGTTAGATACTCTAACTAAAATACCATTTTTAATTGTTTTAAAGTCTTATTCTTCAAAATCTTGCTCATTAATGTCCATGTTTTAAAAATGGTTTTTAGGATTTATTTATATGGAAATTAATGTTTTAAAAATAAAACTCATTTTAAATGTTTCAAAGTGGTATGGTACACTATGATTCAAAAATCTATTTTTAAATTACTTCTTGACAAATAGTGTGACTTTTTAATGATTTCAAGAAAAGGGGGATATTTCTCTCAAATAGTTTTGATGATTATTTTCATCTATGTCAATATCCTTAATTATTCTTGATTTATGTTAATGTGATACAATAAAATATTCCATATTGTATCGAATGAGTTATGTTTGACTGTGGATGTGCTATTTTTATACCATTCATGGTTTTTGGTAAGAGTATTGACATTTCGTATGCTTTTTTTAATACGAATGTTTATGTTACGTTTAAACCTGTTGATATGAGGAATGCATTGGACTTAATAAGTGACGGGTGGATCCCGCTTTAGCTCCTCGATGCATCAGTAGGTCTCATGAGACAAACTAGTGTCGTAGCACAAGGCCTTTAGAAAATCTTATTTGTAGTCTTGGCACGAGGCCTTGGCTATGTGGTTATGATAGTCTGGCATTATGCATTCCATCATTATGAAAGTGGTTATTGATATTTCATGTGATCATTATACTAGTAGAATATCCATGTGAGTAAGTAAATGGCATTATTTTATTTTATCATTGCCATTTTATGCTGAAGTTCAAGTTTAAAAGGCTTTCATTTTAGTTATAAACTGCCTTAAGTGTTTATGCTTATCTATGAAAGCTTCTGCTATAATGTTATCCTTAATGAGAATCTGAGCTCACCCCTTTCAATATTTTATTTTTCCCAAGATTATGAAGAAGTAATTTATGAATGACCTGCAGGGATAGTATGAGGGGATATGAAGACAAGATGTTTTTTTTATGTAATGTAAAACTTTATGAATGTATCTAGTATTTCCAAGGCCACTAAACCAATCGTTCTTTCGAGATTTGATCTTTCTTGTGATCATGCCAATGTTATGTAATAATGCACCGACTCTGGGTAACTGGGGTCGGAGCATTACAGTTGGTATCAGAGGAAGTTTAGTACAACCCTTGGAAGCTAGATTTAGATAAACTCTGATTAGAGCACATAGACCTAAGATGAAATTTGAGGATTAGTATTGAAGAACTTCCTAGAATTTTGGTATTGTAGAGATTTTGTGAGTTTTCCGAGCAATAAATCCCTGTCTGGTTATGAGCAGGTAGAGGCGGCTCTGGCATAGATGTACCTAGGGGTAAAACCCAAAAACACCACTTTGAGCTAGAATCGAACGGGAACTGGTGCATGACAACGGGCCTTGTTGCACTCTTGGTTATGACACTCCCTAGGGATATGTTTAGGATAATTTAAATTTTCTTTACAAATCGATTTAAAGTATTATATATATAAGATGAGAGTAAATGACCTTGGTTAATCCTAATGTGTTTCAAATTGAGAATATGGTGACATGTTAATCTCTAAATGATTGTATGACTACTATTACTCACCCAATGCATTCTGGTTTTAGTCAATGGCTGGATTCCAAGGAAGTCAGAGTGACTTTGAGAATGATGTAAAAGGTGGGAATGGTGGTGGAAATGAGCAACAAAATGTAATGTTGATAGTCTTAAAAGATATCATCTTTATGCCAAATCAGTTTTCCAAAAATATGATCAACAATATATATATTAACCAATTACCAGACTCAACAAAGAAGAGAAAGGTGATGAATGATAAGAGCTCCAGTAGTGGAGACCATGGAGAATGAAATACTCAATTTCCATCATGCAGGAAATGTGGAAGGAGACACACAGGAAAGTGTCTCAATGGGACAATGAAATGCTTTATGTGCGGGAAGGAAGGACATAAAGTGAATAATTGTAAAAGAAAAATGAACAGTAATATGGAAGAAGATAAAAATGGTCCCAAGAGTCCATCTACAGTCATTTTCTGTAAATGTAGGGGACCTGGACATTACCCGAGTGAATGTCCTATTCTATAGGATATTTTCTTGGTCAGTGAAGAAGCTATGTGGAAATAAATGGTTGGATAAATGTTTAAAAATTATTTGTGATCCTTGTTGAAGGGTTTACTTTGGAATTATTTTTTCTTGTATTTGTAACCCTAATGTTTTCCATGTGAGAATGATATTTATGGATGAATTATCTTTTCTCTTTTGGATATAGTTATAAATAACCATTTGGTTTTATATGATCATTGTGTTTGAGGAAATTAAAAATTGTTATAATTTGGGATGAAAATGCAAGGTATGAGATAACATTTGTGGTTAAATTATTTTATGGTTATTTTGAGGAATTTATCTCATTTTGGTAATGTTATAAAATATAGTTTTTGAAAAAGGACAACACGTAGACCGTGTGACAACCCGTCACGTCAGACAAAGCAGTGTGAATCGAACCCACAACCAAAGTGCGATTGGGATTTATTGCCTACCACTGGACTACGTGAAGTCCCTGGTTAGTGTGACTATTATTTTTAGTTAAATGATTTTATTGATCAATAATTATTTTATTTGGGATCTTATGTCTTATAAAATGAATACCCTTAGTATAGGAAAATGATTTGGTGATTAAGTGATAAATTTTATTTTGGAAGTTGTTCGATTTGTTGAGAACACTATATGCCATAGGAAAATAGAGTAGTATGGGATTTCATTTGAGGAGTAATGGTGATTTTTATCTATGTTTTTATTGTGGATTTATAATGATTTGGGTTATTTATGGAAATGATTAGGTTAATTAATTTTAAGTATGTGACTTTTAGAGTAATTAATTTCATTTGGAGATACAATTTAACATGGAAGACTACATTCTTAATAAGTTTTGGTTTTCAATATTAGTTTTGATTATATTAAAGGATTTTAAGGACAATTGATTATTGAATGGTATTTATTTATCTTTGGGGTATTGTTGGTTTAATTTTGGAAATTATGATTAGTGTTTATTTCTCTCAAGGAATATCCTTTTGGGGGATCATTAGATCTTATACAAACCATTTTGGTTTTGATTAATCTCTAAAGGCAATGTAAATATATAGTTCATCCTGAATGGATCATGTGATTCTATAAAAGTTTATTCTAGCTCTTCTAGTGTGACCAAGTCTTCTTGAATACTCATCGTTTAAAAAAAATGAGTCAGTGGTGGAAATTTATTAAAGAATGAAAATCTACTTAAAATGTAAGTATATATCTTTATATTCTTAGTCAATATCATAAATAAATTCCTCATCCTTATGTAATGTAACTTAAAACAAAAAAAAAAGTTGTCTTTTTACATTCCTACTAAGAGACTAATGGCCGTTTGTCCCAACACAAGTTTGTGTTTTTCTTATTATTAACTTTCTCCTGATCATGATTTCTATCCCTCTCCATCAGAACATGACACTTAGTTTATCATCCATATCCACGTTTTCCTACATGGAATCCGAGTATGAGTTATCTTGGTTGACCTTTATACCTCTCTTTCTTTCTTTTAAAGTGATAGTTTTATTGACTCTTTTTCTGATATGGGACTTTCCATTATATTCCCATGCACAATTTTAAAAATTGCGAGGATGTAATTTATTGAAGGAGGGGAGAATGTAACACCCCAAGCTTCCACGGTACGTTTCCCTTCGAATAATGCAATGGCGTGCATTGTACGCAACTTCGAGATTCTAACACACCACAACCAATCAAACTAGCCGTTATGAATATTAATACCTAATTTTTGAAATTTTATAAATTCTACCTCTCAAAATGGACTTCATTTTTTGATTTGGAAAATAGAATTTATCCTAGGGTGAAATTTTGTAAATTTTCGGATAACACTTATATTTTGATGAATAGTGAAAATTACTAAATTTTATTTAAAAACAAATTTTTAAATCAAAATAATTTATAGAGATAAATTATATTATTGAGTTTTTTTAAAGTATAATTAGAATATATTTTTACCATTTTATCCAATGGTGTTCATTAGAATTAATTTCACTTTGAAATTGGACCTAAACAATTGTCAATCTTTTGATATATATTGTTTCTTCAAAACACGCTATTTTTTGTGACAGCGGGAATTAATTATAAAATTAATTAATGAAAATTATATGTTTATAATTTTTTAAAATAGACATCATTTTTGAATTCGGAATGTCAAATATAGCTTAGGGTGCAATTTTGGCATTGTTCTGAAAAACTTCCATTTTTGATGAATAGTGAAACTACTAAGTGGTAGTTAACAAAACTGAATTTTTCATAAAACTTAATTTTACCGCTTCTGTGAATGAAAATTTGAAAATCCGAGAGACACGGTTAATATCAAGAAGTAAAATGTGGTTCAATGAGATGAAAATAATTTTTGGTGAATAGTATCTTTTTACTTTTATTTACCACGGTTTAAAGTAAATAGGGTAATTAAGGGTAACAATGATATTAATATTACCCTAACACATGTCCTAATTATATTGGAAAAGTGTTTCTTGACCAAAAACAACCTTAGGAATAAAATATTATAATTTAGGTCCACTTGGATTAGATTAGGACATTTATTATTATTTAATTCAAAGAAGAGTGAAAAGAGTTAAAATCAATGTTTATTTACTAAAACATTTTTAATATAGGGTTATACATAAGATAAATTAGATTTTAATTATTCATTAGAAATATAATCATATTTCCTACATAATGATATTTTATTTATAATTTTTAGACATTAAATAATTAAATATATTTATGACACAATGATGATGCAGTAATTACCATAATAGTGAAAAATTAAAATAATTGATATTATAAATACCCAAATAAATATAATTTAAGACTTTTAATGAATTAAACTAATTTTATTGGATAATATGACATATTAGTATTGATTTAATTGACTTTTTTCGAAGTAATCATCCTGTTATTAGTTTCATAAAAATCAACTATTGAACACTGTCAAAATTGACATAAAAGAGTTTTTAAAACAAATATTATATTATTAATTGATATTAAATTCATAAAAATATAAGGCTAGGCCAAGATAATTATATCATGATATTTATATCATTAATGGACCACTTGGGCTTCGTTTGGATGTATATAGTAAGTTAATTAATTATATAATATAAAAATACAAATTGACATGGTAAATGTCAAACTAATTAACTAAGAGTTAAAACTAAAAGATAATGTTAATATAGTAACCCAAACCTGTCTAAATTCTATTTTTTGAATGTTTTTCGACCTATCCCCACCTTAACCTTTGAATAATCATCTTTGGAGCCATTAGAAACCGAATATGAATTTATTATAATTTAATATTTCTAGCTTTTCCAAAGGTGCCTCTCACCCCTGTTATAAAAGGGAACTCCTCCTTCTCATTTATTAACACCTTCAAAGCCTTTTGGTTCTACCAACCCCTGCCCAAATACTCTCTCAACTTCCCTCACTACAATCTAGAGGCCTTAGTTTGATCAGAAAGCCAAAATAAGGAGCCCTTTTGATCAAATCAAAAGGAAGAACCCGAAGAAGAGGTAATGTTTTCGCCACCCCTTTTCAAGTTCCTTTCTTCTTCCACGTATTCATTCTTAGTTATTACAATTATAAAATAATAACTCCAGTATCTTATATATTCTGTGATTTTATTATAAATATTGTACAACCATATTCAGTATTCTATCCACCTTTTGAATAACATGTCACCATACGTGCGTACGTACGGCTTACCGTCTCCACGTCTTGGTGTAATTTTTATTCAATATATTATTATTTGGGTGGGTATAATAATGATGTGTAACTCATTTAAATAATAAATATAACATGATAAGGATTCTGTATATATGATATACCATCCAATTATATATTCTTTTAATATCAAAAGAATGGTATTGTCGCTCCTGCGTACGTACGGAGTACCGTCTCCACGAACGCTATGAGATTCATTCTCCATCATATACATTCACGTATAATTATCATTTTATGATTTAAAAATAATGTTTAAGAACTTTATATAATTATGTATATGAATAAGATACAACCTATCCATGACAAACATGGCTTACGTAACAAAACATATAAATGAAAACGAGTAAGTTAACACCCGAAACGACGATAATTCTAAGATATTATTAACAAATCAATGTTAAAAGATCATATATGATATAATATTAATGTATATGATTCATGAATAATTTAATAAAAATTATTTCAACATTATACATGATGTTAACCTACCCCCAACCAATGAAAAGTACAAGGTAATGGGTTTCTTATCTCACTTTTAATTCCGTGAGAATTCCATTGTTCACCACTTATTTATTGCATGTGGTGTGTGTACTGCCCATGATTGTATCCATTGTGTAATATACATTAATTTATGGATATTTACATCATCATGGTATGATCTTTCTTTCATGGGAGTATGTTTCGTAAGTTACCGAATCAATAAGGGAATTTGAAATTTCAATTTCCACTCATTTGGCTTTTCGCATATTTCATTGATTATATTACCCCAAGATTATGTGTGGAATCACTATTCATTTGATTATGTCATAATTTCCACTCCCCTTCCTATGGATATACTTTTGATACACATTATCACTCCATTGATAATTTTTTCAAGTCATCGATATGAATTTGATAAGAGTAATTTTAACTCATTCTCCATTTGTTGAGTTAAACATCCAATTCATTGGTGTTGTTTTTACAAGATTTTGTGTGAATGTACTTTGATTGTATAACACTGAATATCCAATCATATTTAGTGTATTTATATTGGTCAAACATAACTATGTCGTTGATTTATCCTTTACCTAAGGATACGGCCTATGTGAGAGATTTCGTCTCAATTCACATTCCATTGAGACTTCTTTGTTGTTATACACCAAATCACTTTTATGTGGTGTATATAATGTAATTTGACATAGTATATCATGAATCCCTTTATTCTCATGATATTACAAAGTTTTTATTACCTCAATTATCTGTATTCAAGTGTCTCTCTTTTGGTTAGATACTCCAACTAAAATACCATTTTTAAATGTTTTAAAGACTTATTCTTCAAAATCATGCTCATTAATGTCCATGTTTTAAAAATTGTTTTAAGGATTTATTTATATGGATATTAAAGTTTTGAAATTAAAACTCCTTTTAAAAGTTTCAATGTGGTATGGGACACTTTGATTCAAAAATCTATTTTTAAATGGCTTCCTGACAAATAGTGTGACTTTTAAATGATTTCAAGAAAAAGGGGGATATGTCTCACAAATAGTTTTGATGATTATTTTCATCTATGTCAATATCCTTTATTATTCTTGATTGAGGTTAATGTGATACAATACAATCATCCATATTGTATCGAATAAGTTATGTTTTACTGTGGATGTGCTATTTTTATACCATTCATGGTTTGTGGTTAAAGTATTGACATTTCGTATGCTAGTTTTAAAACGAATGTTTAAGTTATGTTTAAACCTGTTCAAATGAGGGATGCATTGGACTTAATAAGTGACGGGTGGAGCCCTCTATAGCTCATCGATGCATCAGTAGGTCTCATGAGACAAACTAGTGTCTTGGCACAAGGCCTTGACAAAATCTTATTTGTAGTCTTGGCACGAGGCCTTGGCTATGTGGTTATGATAGTACAGAATTATGCATTCCATCATTATGAAAGTGGTTATTGATATTTCATGTGATCATTCGACTATTAGAATATCCATTTGAGTAATTAAATGACATTATTTTATTTTATCATTGCCATTTTATGATGAAGTTCTTGTTTAAAAGGCTTTCGTTTTAGTTATAAACTACCTTAAGTGTTTATGCTTATCTATGAAAGCTTCTGCTATAATGTTATCCTTATTGAGCATCTGAGCTCACCCCTTTGAATGTTTTTTTTTCTTAGGATCATGAAGAAGTAATTAATGAATGACCTGTAGGGATAGTATGAGGTGATATGAAGACAAGACATTTTTTTGATGTAATGTAAACTTTATGAATGTATCTAGTATTTCCGAGGCTACTAAACCAATCGGTATTTTGAGATTTTATCTTTCTTGTGATCATGCCAATGTTAGGTAATTATGAACCGACTCTGGGTAACTGGGGTCGGAGCATTACAGATGTAGACATCCTTTTGATGTTGATCATAAAATTAACATGTAGATGTGTGCATAAATTTATTGGAGGCACTAATTGGATTTTGAATTATATTTTCATGTGTTTGTCCAATGATAAAATCATGATATGCATTAGAGGAAAAAATTATCACTAAGACTGCATATCTCATTTTGATTAATGATTGCTGATTTTTTTTAAAAGGGTTGATTTTTGAAATATATTGATTTATTTTTTCAAATGAATGATTTTTAGAAAGGGAATAGATATTTTATTTTAGAAATGGTTTTATTTTCAAAAAACATGTTCAAAATTTTCCAATGTAGTTGAACTTGATAAAGGTAAAATTTTGGAAGGAATTGATTTGATAGAATTCGATGGTAGAATTTTAAATTTTTAAGAATTCATATAATATAAAGTGTTACTTATGGTTTTTGTTCCCATTATTAAAATAAAACCCAATACATGTCGCAACAACCAACCTAACGATGTTTCAGAGAACATTATTGCACAAAATCCATTGTTAAAATCAGATATGGTTCATATTATTGTTAATGAATTTTATGTTGTGCAATGTGGGAACATGAGGTATTATCCATGGAATTTGGATCTTCCCTTCCACTTCAAGTTTTAGAATCCAACAATTTTTCTAAGCGAATCTAGACCAGAAAATCCAGAGGTGTGGCTGATTAGGTGGAATTGTATCCTTTATTTCATCATCATAATTGCAATGTTTAAATTCAAGATGGAAATATATATGCTAGAGGATCTTGCATGTCAATAGTTGGATTTAGTTATTAATGCTAAATTGGACCTAGGACACGCATTGGAGGATTTTTAGGAACATCTCAATAAATAATTTTATACACATATATTCAGGTTCAAAGAATGGATGAACTTTTCAGCTTAAAGAAGAAGAATATTTAAATAATTAATTTTGCAGCTAAATTCCTCAATTTTGTAAGCTTTGTAGATGATGATGATATGAGAACATCCTTGAAGGAACAAATTTTTTAATCATGACTGAGGTAGGAGATTCGCTCAAAGATAGTTATGATATGTATTACATATTATATAGAGATAGTGAATGGATGAATTATTACTTAAAGGTACATATCCTGAGCTATGAGAGGAGGATGTATGTTTATTTCTATCACAGTAGGGCTTCAGATTTCACTTTGTTCTGATTCTTGTTCATTTCCTCAGCAGTTGGGGGTGATAGGTTTGAAATTTGTGGTATCTTTTCATCTATAAATAAGAAAACATTTCATTACCTAAGATCCCCTTGAACCCCCCTGTGCTTCCATTGATTCCCCCAATGTTCCCTATGAATGTGGAGAAAAATAGAACGTTTTGGGTGGAAGGAGAATTCCGCATGGTTTACTAAACCATGTAGGAAAATCACGAACATTTTCGCGCACATTAAAAAAATATATTATTAAAAAAAATTCCCTTAGGTTATAAACCATATGTGTCCCTTTCTCTCCCCAATCAACCCTAGAATACATTTAAGGTCGACAAGCTACCTCAAGATCCCATGGAACTCATTTTTGATAGGGGATTTGGTGGGGAAAATTCCAAATCATGCATGTAATTGAGTATCTCCCTAGTTTCTTCCTTCCACATAGGGTTTCACCCACTCATTCAAAATTTAATAAGTTGTCATCACTTAATAATTCAACCATAGGGGTTAAACATGTGTTTTTGGTTCAAATATTCTTTTACTAGGTTCATTTTTATTATCTTGTGGTGTGGCTGTGGTGTGATTGATGTTTAAATAAATGTTTAGTGTTCTTTAACATATATGGAAGTTTATTACATGTGTAATAATTCTTCGATGTGTTATTATTTCTTGATTTACTTATTTATCATGTTGGTCATATGTTTTCTGTGTTTATAAAACCATTTTTGTTGAATTGATAAAGCGTTGAATTTTAAAAATGTATTTTTTCTTGAAATTGTCTGTTTTTTATGTGTAGCACTTGTGGTATCATTTGATGTCATTTTATAACATAAAAAGTTGTTTATTAAAATTGTTTAGGGTGGCGGATTTCTATTTTTTATGGTCTAGATTAGATTTTAGCCTTGAAATGTTTTTTGTAATGATATTTATGTGAAAAATGAAGTTATACTTTTGAATGTGTTTTATGAAAAGTTTTATATGATTTATTTAGTTACAAAAAAGGATCAATACATGTTTCTGTAATTTTATAGAGGGTATGTGTTCTTAAAATGGGGTTGTGACTGAGTAAGTGATGGTATTTTATGTTATAAATTTTTAGAACATTTTATAAATTGTTGAAATTATTTATTAAATTGTGACAATCTTGTCAGATATATTTGTGGGGAATTTTTTTGTGAGAACGATGTTAAAATGAATTTGAATGTGGAAAAGGGTATTGTGTGGCATGTGTGTGGCCTGTTTAGTGTGTGTGTGATTTGGAACTGTAATTTTTATATTAGAAGTGTATTTTATAAATTGTATAACATGATTAATGACAATGGGGGAATCCCAATTATCTAGTTGGGAGAACTAGGAATACTATACTAGTGATCCAGAAGTTGTATTATCCTGATTTCATATAGAGACACTCAAAATGACAACATAACAATACTATGATGATGTTTGGGTACCGCTAAGAAATTGCGGTTTCCCCACCTAGTCACTCATTCATGAGAAAAATATTTGTTATGGTTACTTTTACAGCGATATACAATGTACCTAGGGCCCCACAACTGTCTAATTCCTTGGGATGTTCCTTGGACTAGTGATCATTTGATTTATTGTAATTACCTTCAGTATATGATGTGTTTTCTAGAAAATTTTGTATCGTGTTTTATTTATTTAAATGTGTAGATTACTTAATGTATCCATCTTAAAAAATTTTTTCATTTTAAGGTTGCAACACTTTGAAATTATTAATAGAATTATTGTTTATAAAAAATGAAATATTTATGTCTTAAAATTATTATCACATAATTTTTTTGGGTGTCAAGATTTTGTGATTTGAATAAAAAAATACTTACCCATTTTCATGTAAGTAGACTTGTTTATTTTTGTCACATGAATGGGTAATGATTTTAGTGCTGGTGGTTCGGGTTACTGGCAGTCTTTCTTAGTGTGGTTTCAGGGACAAGGTTTGAGGGTGACACCCCATATCATGAGGTGATTCTGGGGATGTTATTTTGGATTTATTCCCTTGCATTATTTTTTGGGAATTTTACTAATAAATGTATTCAATTATGAATTTTTAATTAATTTTTGTTTCTTTTGAAATTTATGGATTCAGTTTATCTATTTTTTTTGTTGTCTTCTGATTCTAAAATTAGGAAAATAGTTTCCAAACATTTATTTATGAGACCTAGGAACTAGTGTCATCTTGTGGGAATTCGAAATCCCCTTCTGTACTTGCTGCAAAATAAGATGGGTGGTAGTTTTGATAGTGACCAGATATGGTTTGTGATAAAATGGTATTAGAGAAGGATGAATTTTTTGGGTAATGTTCTTTTTGGAATGTTCCTATGTTGACTGAATCTATGATTTTTAGGACATGATATTCTGATTATGAGTTGTTCACCCAACCATACCACCTCGTGATGCGATTGAAATTTCTCATAAAATTTGGGTTTTATCTGAGTTGTTTTGTTCTCATGGGTCATCAGTGATTGGGTGAATGATAAGAGAGTTGGGTCAATAGTCTCAGTGATCTCACGGGTCCTTGCAAGGCATGTAGAGTTAAGGATGTTGTCCTAAAACACTCTCTTTTAGTGTCATGTTATTGTGGTATGGATAAAACCACATGTTGAATCCACCCACTGACACTAATTTCACCATGAATTGTCTTGTGTCTCTTGGTTTTGGAATCATAGAAACATGGTTTTGAAGTAAAAATGGCTTGGTTTTAAGAAATGTGAATTTTTTTAAATTACTTTCTTATAATGATGAAATGGAAGAATTATAAAATGGTGGAAATTAATTTTCATATTATTTTAGAAATGGTAAATGGTTTGTTTACAACTCTTTTGAAAGAATTATTAATGTTAAATTGGGTTTTTAAAATCACATTAAAATATAATTTTTATAACTATTGAAAATGATTTAATGGTAATGATGTGTTTTGGAATTTATGTTTGGGGTTGAATAACGATTTTGATTTGGTAACTAGTGAGAATTTGAATAGTCTTATAAATTATTGGAACCTTGTTTTAAATAAGAACAAACAAGCCCTAATTAATTAAGTATTGATGAAATGTGGATTATAATAAAACCGAGAGTTTATAGAAATTGGATAAGATGATTTGAAATTAATGTGTATGAATTGAAAGTGAGTTCTTATTTTAATGGTTAGTGCTTTTATGAGAAGGCTTATATGATTTTAATTGGTTTTTGATTTTTGGCTAGCTGTTTTGGGAAAAAAGGGCTGTGTCGGTTGACTGTATTGGTTTTGAAATTTGGAACGAATTGTAGAGTTAACCTTTGGTATTTCCAAGAGTGAAAAAATGAATCGGATTACATGAGATGATGGATGGTTAAAGGAAATCTTACTTGAGTTCCATTATTGATATAAGGAGGGGGCCTGGTGTGGCATGGAAACATGCATGTCTGAGGTCCATGGGGAACCAATGGGGAATTATCTAGCCACCAAACCCATTTACATTAAATGAATTGATTTTTTTTGGAAAATTTGATTTCTATAAAATTGTAGTTTTAGTGGTGTCATTTTTGTGATTTTAGGATTATTGTAATGTATTTTGATGAGTTATAAACCCGTATTGTTTAGAAAATGTTTTGTGGTTTCCATTCATTGGTAATTGGGGTTGTAGTATTGATCATTGTCAATTTATGTGAAATCTTTTTGGAAAACATTGAGGTGGTTCCCCTCATGTGTTCATATATGGTTTGTGCTGCATTTTGAATTCAGTAACATATTTTTTAAGTCCTTGGGTTTCGTTTTAGTTATGAAATTACTCCATAAAGAGCTAATGCACGATTTATGTGTGGCCACGGGTGGTTCGTATATGAAAGGCCCTCCAGTTGATCAAAACATGTAATCTATTCTTCGGTTATAGGGTTGACTTTTTATCTTTTTTTTCTGATTATGTAGATCTCATTGCATTGGAAGGGTGAATATAGGAGTTGAACAGATTCCTAGTTTCTTGGGTTTCTTGAACCATGAAGCTGATGTTTGACACCATTGTTTCAATAGGTTTTCTTTGGAAGTGGTGAAGGGGAAATTACAATTAGGAAGGTGAAATCATTCTGAGGTTTTCAATGTTGGATAACATCCTAAAGGGTCATTTTGTATTTTATTTATGTCATATATGTAAGGGTTCATCTTATCCACTAGTGTGGAAAATATGGTCTATCAAGGATGTTATTGTTGCTTGATGTAATGTCATGCTACTTATAACACTGTTCAAGGTTCCACTCCAGGCATTGTTTATGTTTCTTGAAAGGGTCATGGTTGGTGGAGTCTTATCATATTGTGTTTTATTTTTTGGGAAAATGAAGATGTTGTAGATCATTTCAGGGGATTAAGATTAAATGATGTTGTCTCTCTTTCGAGAATCTCCAAATTCCTTGTTCCGAGTGAAGATGTATTTTGTGTATTCTAGATTGTAATATTTATTACTCAAGGTGAATGAGGTGATGTGTGTACATCTTATAAGTCAACGTCATGGTAAAGGTTCCATGAAAATTTAATCAGTTCACGCGATGTGTTGTGTTGTGTTTATTTAATTAGATCATGGTGTAATCTCATAAGGTTTTAGAGGAAGAAGTTCTATTCAGGGGTTTTAGTTCCTGACTACGAGGTAGGAGATGCTTCAATCAACTATTCTCCATTAGTAGGTCACAAAGTGAATCTGTTTAATAGTCAGTAAAACCAAAGGTATATGGGGTCTTGGTTTAACTTTTGTCTCTAGGGTGGGATGTAGAGATAGTTTGAGGGTTCGATGAGGTGGTTTTGTTCCAAGTGATCTGGTGTGGTGGAAATGGATGTGTGGACCCTCTCCCTCAGGTATGTAATCCATTTGGGAAAAAAGTCCCTCCATTATTATATGGAGGTAGGGTGGTGTTTCTTTCCCAAACCCATTTCTTGAACCATTGTGGGGGAAACTCTTGATATGGGTGTTCGGTTATGAATAACCTGGTAGGATATTATTTATCTCATTTTTAGTTAGACTCATCTAATGAGGGTAGTGTTTAGGGAAGTGAGGTAACGATTAGTGTCTTTGTTGGTTTGGAGTTTCATCGAACAACCCCCCTTGTTGTGTTAATTTGGTCTTATGGGGTCCTTTCCTTGTTAGCCGATGCTATTTGGTAAAGACGATTGTATCTTATGGTGGGGAGACACACAATGTGCCACATGTAAGTTTATTTGGAATATTTATAATGTTTGTCTATCCCTTATATAGGAATGTCCATTTTGGGAATCCCCCTATTGGTGTCCTAGTATGTTGTGGGAAATTTGGTTTTCTGTTATGATGGGTGTCCATCTGGACCACCCTGTGTTGGTGTTTTGGTTTAGTCTCGGGTGTTTGATTATTTCTATGGTAGGAGCCACTCGGGCCCCCTTATATTAATAATTCATATGTTCTATGTTTTTTATTGGTAGTATGTAGTATCATTTGGAGCAATCAAACCAAAAAAATCCATTTTAAGTAAATGGTGGGATTGTATTGTGATCAATGTTTTTAAATTAAGGTTGTTGAAAACTAATTCGAATTCATTGTTGATTTCAAAAACAATTCCTGAGCATCACCTGGTAGTGTTTTTTTGGATGTAGTTTTATTATGTTTTCCCTTTTTAGGAATGTGTTGTAAAATTTGGCTGGTGAGAGTATCATTTCCATTGTTTGGTCAACTGGAGGTGTTTTGGCCTTTGGGGGTGGGTGACATTTAGCAGGGGAGTCATTCATGGACTCTCGATTTAGTGCATAATCCTCTATTATTGATGATGTTGTCCTTGTTGCCCTTTTGTGGGGAACCCCCCTTGGATAATTTAAATAGTATTGGATTTTTTTCATCTAACCTTTTTGAGAAATTTGAGGGGAATAAATCTTTATAATGTGTCAAATTTTCACACTCGGGGATTTGTTTTAACTTTGTTCTAGTTCATGGTCATTTCCTCCAGAGTCTATTGTGACATGGTTGAAATATTTTGGCTTCTTTTCCTCCTTTTCATAGCTAATATTTTCCTCCCTAGGTTCCCCATTAACCCCCCATAGTTACCCTTGAATTCCCCCTAATATCCCATTGAATTTGGAGAAAAATCAATAGTTTTGGGTGGAGAGAACATGACACATGATTTGGCCACAAGGTTTACTAAACCACAAAATTGAACTGTGCATAATGGAAATCACATTATATTGTTTTATGTTATTCCAATTTTTCCATTCCGAGAGAAAACCAATTACAACCCTTTATTACCCTATTCAACCTTTGTATCTATAGGAGGTCTCCAATATCCCTCAAGCTCCCATGGATCTCATTTTTGAAGGGGGTTTGGTGGGGAAACATCAAAATCATGCATATAAGTGAGTTTATCTTAGGTTTCTTCCTTCCCAATAAGGTTTCCCCCACTAATTCATTAATATCATTGTTTCCAGCACCTTGGGTTTCATCCTTAGGGTTTAAACTTGTGTTTTTTGGTGAAATCATCTTGGAATAGGTTCATTTTCAATCCCTTGTGGTGCTTCAGGGTGCGATTGAATTACAACACAATGATTTTGGGTTTTGAAATCGTAGGATGCTAACTACATGTGTAATTATTCTTATATGAGTTAGTATTTCTAGATTTACATATATATCATGTTCCTCATTTTTTGTGTGTGGTGTCAAAACCATTTTTTGTGGAACTGATAAAATGATGACTTTTAAGATGCATGTTTTCTTGATTTTGTGTTTTTTCATGTGTAACTGATGTTGTATTATTCGATGTCCTTTTATAATAGATGAAAGTGGTTTATAAAATATTTCTATGGATCCAAATTTTGGGTTTGTTCGGTTTTTATGGGGTTTTGGCCTTAAAAGTGTGCTTTTGTTTGGGTTTAATGGGAAAATCCAAGTGGTACTTCTTGGAAGAGTTTTATGAAAAGTTTAAATGATTTATTGAGATACACAATTGGTGAAAACATGATTGCGTTCTGTTTTGGTGGGTATAGGTTCTAAAAATGTGTTTTTGTAAGGGGAAGTGATGATTTTTCATTTCAAAATTTTTGAAAACATTTTATAAATTGTTGAAATGATTTATTATATTGTGAGAAGGTTGCAAGATAAGTTTTTAAATTTTTTTGAGTGATCATGGTGTTAAAATGAATTTGAATGTGGAAATGGTATTGTGTGAAATCTTTGTGGGATGTTTTTTTTGTGTATTAATTTGAAAATGAACTTTCATGTCCATGTTTTATTTTATAACCGGTGTAACATCATTAAGAACAATGAAGTAAAATTAGATATAGAGGTTGCCAGAATAGGACTACTATGCTAGTGATCTGAGAGTGGTTTAGTCCATGTTTCACATAGCAAGAATGATGTTGATAACACTAAATATGAATTGATGATGTTTGGGACCACAATTAGATTGGTTGTTCCTTTCCTAGTGGCCTGTGCATGAGACGAATATGTGTTATTGTAACTTTTATAATGAGATACGATGTACCCAGGGCCCCACCACTAGCTAGTTCCTAGGGGTGTTCTAGAGACTAGTGATCATTGGATATATTGTACATACCATCATAATACATTTTTTTTATAAGTAAAATGTATTATAATTTGGGTTTTATTTAAATGTGTACATTATTTTAAGTAGCCCTCTCAAAAACAGTTTTCATTTTATGGATGCATCTCATTGAAATTGCAACAGT
Organism: Viscum album; assembly: GCA_963277665.1. Classification (NCBI taxonomy): domain Eukaryota; kingdom Viridiplantae; phylum Streptophyta; class Magnoliopsida; order Santalales; family Viscaceae; genus Viscum; species Viscum album. Next base: position 1,677,647,126 of record OY728160.1, read on the forward strand.
AATCATTTTTTAGAAAATATGGAAGATTTTTTACATAAAATTATTATCACATGGTATATTTTTAGTAGGAATCCTATTGGTCATAGTCTCACACCCCACATACAACATTTTATTTATGTAGACTTATTAATGTTTTTTGTGAGTTTGGTTAATGCTTTTAGAGTAGGGGTTTTGGGTTACTAGAGGTCCTTATTTTTGTAATGCCATAGATTTGGCATGAGGTCTATGCCCCTATTTCCTTGAGGAGGTTCATGTGATGTTATTTCTTACTTTCATCCCTTATGGTAGACTTCAGGATTTTGTGTAAACCCTGTATTTCAGTTCTTAATTTTTATTTAATGTTAGTTTGGTTTGAAATTTATTGATTCAGTTTATCAATTATTTTTGGTAGTTTTGGAATTCTAAAATTTTGTAAATCATTTGAAAACATTTTTTTATGTAACATGGGCACTTGTGCCAGCCCTTGGGGAATTGTAATGCCTTTTATACCTTGATATGGACTGGGTCAGGCACACATTTTAATGATGGCCAGATTTGGATCGTGACAACATCTATTGCAAATAATATAAACTAAAATTCTAGGAACAAATTGAAGATGGACACCTATTCCCAAGGTGGTGGCATGAATGAAAATTATAATGATGTGTTAGTGAATCACCCTCATAGCCCCATGACTAAATCTAGATGATCCAAATGCTGTTCCATCAATCGCATGGAGGGAGAATGTATGAAAACACCAAGAGTATGACACAATTTCAATGAAATGGGGTATCTTATGTGATATTGTCACAATTCTCCATGGTCAAGTTCTCATTTCACATCGCTGGTAAAGAAGGTTTTGTATGATCAATGAAGTAAGGGAAGGAAAATCAATCTCATCTGAGGAATAGATCTAGCCTTAGTGATTCTAGTAATATCATAAATCCTTAGGCAGTGTAATCTCAATAGGAAAACAAGGATAAATGTGTTTTGATCAAGAAATTACATTGAGATAATCAGGTTATTGTGGATGATTAAGCTAGACCATGTCTGATTAGAGGTAATATACATTTTAATTATACCATTATGAATTTTTTTTATACTGGTGTATCCCATTCATTTATTTCTTCCTGAGTAATTGACTTTCTGAGTTTAAAGCTTATGATGATTCCCAATGTGATAAAACATCAAACGTATCTTGATTCAAGAGAATGTTGAGACATTTGGTATAATACATGTCCTATATCCAATTATAAAGGTGAGATTAAATGGTATTTCTATATGATGGATATGGATGTATAAGATGGAATCATGGGTATGGATTAGTTGAATAATTTCAAGACCAAATTTACTATTATAGTAGAACAATTAGTTTCACAACTAATGACAATGTTTAGCATCACATTAGTGGAAAAGGGAATATAAAAATAGGTGAAATGGGATTATTGGTAGTATTAGATGGGTTGATATCTTTCCAGTTATCATTTTTGGCTATGGCAACGATAGAAGAGACCATGTATAATTGTTTTCTAGTTGTAGTGGATGAATTTCCAGATTTTTCTTTTAACAAAAATTTATGGTTACCAATATTAATGGAATTATAGATTACGATTCATCTCATCCAAGTGACCAGTCTTATCTCACATTGTTCTTATTGAATGGAAACACAAAAATTAAGGGAGTTGGATATAATGTATGAGGAGAAGTAATGAAAAAGGATCATCTGGCATTGCATGTCCCCATGGGCAGCACCGGCCTGATTTGTAAAAAATGTGGATGAGACACTTATTATTTGTGTCAATTATCATATTATAAACTAGATTAAGATAACATATTGATATCCAATTCCATCCATTGATGCTATATTCGATTAATTAAGGGGATATTAGTGGTTCTTAAGAATTAAATTGTTATCAGGATATCACCAATTGCGATTTTGGAAATAGGATATTCCAAAAATAGCATTCTAAAGCAGAATCTGCCATCATGAAATTGCTGTAAAGCCCTTTGGTCTCTATATTCCAACAATGGTATTTTTGGAATTGACAAATTGGATATTTTAGAGATATCTAGATTATTTTATGGTGGTATTTGTGAATGATATATTGGTCTATTGAAGGGAAAGGGATGGGCATGATAAAAACATGGAGATAGTTTTTGGAATCCTGAAATACCATCGTTTGTTTGTGAATTTATCAATGTGAGATTTATAGATATAATAGGTACACATTCTTGGCCATTTAATTTCTAAAATAGGGTTTTCAATGGTTCTGAAAAATATAGAAAAAATTTATGTTAGAAACAACTGAATAATGTCATTGAGATATGAAGCTTTGTTGGTCTATAAGGTTATTATCGATGTTTGGATCAGGATGTATCATTACAATATTTTCATTTTAAAACATATCAAAATAATAATGTTACATTATAGTGGAATTAATAATTGCAAAATCTTTTTCAAGAGTAGAAATATCACCTTACTTCAGCACCAATCGTGTTTTTTTTTTCTGAATCAGGATAAGGGTACATTGTTTATTATGATGCATCAGGAATAGGATTGTGGTATGTTCACATGGAAGGAGGTCATGTTTTCTCTTTAGGATCAATCATGTCAAGGGTTCTTGATATTAACTACCCTACACATGATTTGGAGTTAGTTTCCACAGCCTATAATTTAAATACTTCACATCATTGCCTCGTAAGTGAGAAATTTTTTATCTTTACAGATCATAAGAGATTGAAGAATATTTAATCATATAGTTGTTTGACCATGATACATATATTGAGGATGGAATATCTATAAATGATCAACAGTGATGTAATTTATACACCAGGTAAAGTCCAATCAGTGGATGATGCATTATGAAAATTGTTATATGCCTAGTAGGAAAAAAACCATCAAATGAGTATAATTTTACTACGGTTATAAAATACATGGACATGTAATGTGAGGAATAAAATGACGTCGTTGTTTTTGTTAGAGTTTTGTAGTTCTTGATTTGATAAGTATGATTAAATAAGCCCATACATCTGATTCAGAGTGTCTTCTGATGAGTTCAAAAATCAATGGGGGAGATAATGGAGGGATTGGACCTAGATAGATGTTCAATGATGTTGATCAAAAATCAGATGGCCATACCTATGGCATGTCAAGAACAATATATTAATTCATACCATTATTCATGATGGGATGTTCATCTGGGAATACCAAACTTGTTTAAAACATCAAAATAATAGTATTAATGGATCAACATGGATCATATTGTGGTTGAGTTTATTTCAAAATTCATAACGTGTCATCAGGTTAAGGGAGAGCATCAGTGACCAGATGGTATGTTACAGTATTATCCTATCCCTATTTAGAAATGGGAGCCGAAAAATATGGATTTTGTAAAAGGTATCCCAAAAATTGTTTAGAAATACAATTCTATATGGGTGACAGTAGATCATCTAACCATGTAGGCCCATTTCAACCATCATCATGAATCTCATATCATTGAGGGCGTGTCAAAAATCTATATATGAGAAGTAGAAAAGAGATATGGAATACAAATATCAGTAGTATCAAGCATAGATATGATTATTACATATCATTTCTAGAAATCATTATATAAATCCCTTGGGACATAGTTGTCTATGAGTATGGTGTATCAGTTTCAGATGGATGAATAATATTAATATACAATTCAAATGTTGGAAGACATGTTTATGTCTTGTGTAATGGATTTTGGTGGATCAATGCAAAGGCATGTGTCATCAGTTGATTTATTTTATATAAAATCTTATCATGACTCAATACATATGTCTCTATTTGAAGCATCATATGGGTGTCATATTCTTTCTCCACTTTTCTAGGTGGAAACAGATGAGACATCCCTTTTTGGGCTGATCTATGATATAGATAAAATATAAAATATTTAGTTCATTAGATAGAGGATGAAGATGGCGCATATTAATTAAAAATCGTATGTGGATCATCATCAATGACCACTATTATTCAAGGTGAGTGACCATGTGTTCTTGGGGATCTCTCGATGGTTTGGACATCACCATTTTGGGGAGTACATAATGTTATATCCATGATACATATGCCATTTTTTGATTCTCGAATTGGTTTTTGAGGTGACATATTGGATGGAATTTCTGCTATGATTCTGTGCGATATAAAATGTGTTTTTCTTATATTAGATGAAAATTTATCATCCTAATCTAGATCATGTGATCATATGGGATCATGTTGAAAATAATTAAGATACCATTTTGGAATATATCTATATGAAAATTTTGTGTAAGAAATAAAATGTATCGCATGGAAAAAGCATCAGTCTAGTACAAGTTTTGTGGAAACATGGTTAGATTGATGAAGAGACTTGGGAACACGTGAAATAAAGGAAAGATCAATTGCTAGAAACATTTTCAAGAAGTTATGGTTTTATACACTTCAAGGACTAAAAGTACAATGATGGGTATAATTTGTCAATTTTAGTTTCATGTTACACCTTCGTTATACCTTATATGTATGTCATCATTAATGGTGTTTTTTGGAGATTTTGGAGATATTTTTGTAGTGTTTTGGGGGATTTTTTATAGGTACATAGTTAGTGAATGGGTTGGGAAGACTAGGAAACATATATAATAAATAGTGCAAAAGGAGACTGGGGATAATGTGATTGTATATGGGTGAACATTGGTTTCTGAAATCATGCGTCAACCAATAAGAAAATGTGGTATGTGGGAAAAATATGATACAATGAGATTTGGAAAGGTTTTGACATATATAGATTACTTCATGATCTAATGGTTCATGGTTCTCGATTGCGCTAGTGGTTATTGTACTGTTAGCACACAAATTTCCTTAATATTCAACTAACCATGGACAATTTTTCTAATCATGCGACTAACCATACACAATAAAAAATATCCTAAAATTTTTGTTTTAGGTAGATTTTGTGTTTTAATGCCTTTATATTTCCCCAAAATGGTCCTAACAACGGATTTATTCCTATCAGTTGTGAAAGAACCTCTCCACATCGAATTTGAAGCAATATTGTGGTAATTTTCTGTGATTTGAAGCTATATAATCACAATAAGACTTTTTTATGGTAGTTATCGATGTTTGCAATTAGATTTACATATTATTCTCTCACTTTCTTCGATTAATGTCTGCTATAGATATATCTATGATTTTGGATTCAAAAAATGACACGATTTTATTTTTTTGATTCTAAGGGACGAGAACTCAGATTAGATTTTGGAGATTAAACCCGGTTTTATTATCTGTTGTGTTCCTTTATTCATTTTATCCTTAAAACCCTCTATTGGTGGCTTCACTCTCGACACCTCAATTTATAACATGAAGGCCTTGTTCCAAAATGATTTCCTTGATTCAAACTGATTTTTTATTCACTATAGAATGATTTTTGAAGACCCTCTTGAGTTACTTTTTTTGTAATTATGCACGTTGGGTGCTTTGTTTGAATGTGATTTTAGTAAAATGATTTTAAAATTATGGTTCTGTTTCGAGGCATGGAAAATTATTTTGAATAAATTTTCATTTTATTAAATTATTTGTTTCAAAGGATTCAAATAAGAAAATTGTTTTAATGAAACGTTTGAAAAATAGTTTTGGAATGTTTTGGCATATTTTTTGGGGTGCGTTTAAATTTCGTTTATGTCTATCAAGTGAAATATGACTCATTTCTTGGTGCCAAAGGATTAATGGTACGTTGGATATAATTAACATTTGATGAATTGGTATATATATGAGAAACCACTCATGGGTGTTAATCTATCCCAATGAACCATGCATGGTTGGATGTGTGGATATGTGGAATGGAATGGTTATGACAAAATGGAATTTGTAAAAGTGTACTAAAGTATTGTTTGGTTTTTTTCTACAGAACTTGTGTTTTTTGAGAAATTTGATTTATTTTTAGTTGCTTATATTTTGATATAAATTTGATTATAAATTTTTTTATACAGATAAAAATTATATAAATATTTGTAACATGTTCTATCCTAGTTGTGTGAGTGGGGAAGTCAATAGGGAAAACCTACTAATTTTTATCAATCACCCCTACTTCAGAAAATTTGGGCTTTTGAAGATGAAATTTAGTAGGATATGGGAATATATAATGTATTACACATCATTATTAGTTTTGGGGGAAAAATACTTTAAGGTAACATTGAAGCATTTTTTTGGTTGGTTGTTTTTGTTGTCAAAGTGGGATTCTTTGGTACATTGTGTATTTCCTAAGATATTATGGAAAAACTATGTTGAAAAAGATCCATGGAAAAAGTAATTTATTCTCTAGATGAATTATAAAATGATCGTATACAAGGTGGTTCCATTTTCAAGTGTTCTCCATATTTTTGGGTCCAAAAATTGGAGAATGGAGAAAAGTGTTTTTGGAAATATAAGTTGTGCGCAAGTCCTATGGATGTTTGGAATGTTTCAGATCAGAAATTTTCTTATGTCCTTATGAATAAATATTGAAATGTAAATCAGTGCACAATATATATGGATTTGTGTGAATTATGATTTTCAGGAAAGAGGCTTACAATAAAATCTTGGAAGTGTTGAGTGCAAGGAAGTTGTTGGGAATGTATCTTGAGTGTAGGTTCGATAATTCCTTTAAAGATACGGATACCCCCTCATTCAATAAATTATCAACATTGAGTGGAAATCATAGCTCAGATTTTCCAATGTAGTGAGTAACTCAACGAAGGGATTTGCAAGAAAGTAGTGAGTTTCGTGTTAGAAGGGAGATGCATGAAAGTAGTATGTTGGGCACTAGTTGGATTTTGTGACAATGGAAAAATTTGTGGGATGTCATTAATGTTACATGCGAGTCACCTTAAGGTTGTCTGAATGTTTTAGGATTCCGTGTAAATATGTCTAATGGTGGAATTCATGATGTGGAAGATAGTGTAAATTATTGTTACACTAAATGAGGTGTAACACATATTAATTTAATAAATAATAGGAGGTTATTTTGAAGATGAAGTGATAATGATTCTGTTCAGAGAGTAGTGATATTTCAAATTTGTGATTTGTTGTAAACATAGTGGGATAGTGAGTCATCTCTAAATAATGTAAATTATAGTTTCCTTTTAATAGATCAGGTACATTGGAACATTGTTGTTGTAAGCTCCCTAGTCGCATCCAAGTAAGGTTGTACCATGTAAAAATGTTGTGTCTCTTGAATGCTTTATTTTCTATTTATACAATGCTTCTTGAATATGAGATAAGAGTTTTACTTAACAAAAAAACTAGATGAAATGGGAAAGTCGTTTTAATAATTAAATACTGTATTCACCACCAACATATGGTATTTGACATAGTGGGCCTAACAATAGTACTTTGTGATACTTGGTCAAGTTATGGAGTTTGATCATGGAGCATGTAGAGCTTGGGAGTTATGTTGTCATCATTGAGTTTTTCTATTTTACTACCACTATATACTAGAAATTTTTTTCTTTTGATGTGGTATAATTTTGTGGTTTGTTTTGATATTATTGATAGATAATTGAGTTGTATTTCATTAATATAATTCATCATGTACTGTTTATTTTTTTGTGGGATTGTTTGTTCGGCTGTTTTATTTTCAAATGGAAAATCAAAATCTATTTAATAACGATCCAGACATTTATTGACTGCCTTTGGCCCCTTGGGATGTTTCTTAAGGCCATGTGACATCCCACCTCCCTCTGAAGCCAATGTGTAGGGGAAGTATGTTAAAAGAGACATAATCATATCCCTTATGGAAAGGAAAGTAAAGGGATATATATGATATAATGAATCTAGAGGAAAAAATATGTTATAAAAATCATATATATACTTTATATCAATCATTATACCCAACCATGAAGGGTTGTAATGGAAGAATGAATGACAGCAATTCACAATTCAGCAGTAATCCATACACACAAATCTTTATTTCTTAACTCATTTGATAGAGGTGGAGATAGTTCTATGTCATGATATTTTTATAAAAACATCCCATTATAGAGACCTTTGTTTGCCTCATAATAATTCAGAATAATTATATATATATTTCCACATCCAGGAACTAAGAAAACATGCAATGTTGAGCCATGGGGTTCCATGAATAAATTTCATTACAATATTATGTGTTTTCACACTATTCAGGAGGAGGAAATGGGATATATCAAAAACAGTAGCTCAGATAAAAATCCAAGGCCAAATTTGATTCCATTTTGTGCCTTTTACTCTAGGTGGGGTATAACATTTGAGGGAACAAAATTCATGTGGAAAATTCTATCAATGGTATTTTTGTAAACAAATAAATTAAAATAATTTAATTATTATAGAGGTAAGATCGAATAACGTATAAATGATGATTCAGATTGGAAATCTGATAGCACCATTGAGTTGGTAGCATAGTGTTTTTTCTAGGGGTGACCTCAGGTGATATGGCATGAGAGTTTGAAATCCTATAACCACTAATAGTTTCTTATATATAGTATAATAATAAAATGATCTGAGTATTGGATCATTTCTTCTCTTTCCTGGGTGAAGCACCACTCTCACTTATCATAGTGATTGGACATTTGTTCATCATTGGATCGGGATGCAACTTCATGCAGTGGATGATTAGATTGAAAAAAACACAATGATAAAAAATCAAAATTTAAGGAAGGATTTATATTTTCGATTTTGCAGCTCCAGGTAGAATATTTTTTTATCATTTAAAACTTCTATTAAAATTCTCTATTTGAAAATATTTATCAATGGTGAAACTAACAATGAACCTCTACAGATTTCAGTATCATTTTCCTATTATTTGCGTTCTTCATCCTACAACATTTTGATCCATCAAATATTTTTCGAAACATTGATTGGGGAATATTCCTGTGAAGATCTTGGACTAAGGAGTCTCGATCTATACTCAGATTCATGTTTCCGGCACGAGAAGTGGTGCATCAGTGACTGAAAGATCCAATAACTTTTCATCAGTCAAAATGCGGCCAATTTAGTGAGGGAAGACCACCGTAGTGTAGATCATGATTCAATGATCCCAGAATTGGTCTCGAATGAAATTTCTGACCACCAGAGTGGGTCTGGTTTTCAGAAGAAGGTAGCGGCAGTGTGGTTCCAACCGACTCCAGTAGGGCAATAGTGTGGTGGGTCTAGCAGGTGGCACAACAGCCAATGTGGTGGCACGACGAGAATCAGGAAGAAGTGGTAGTAGGAGGGGGCCAGCCATGGGACCACCTCTATAGGTTCCCTAAAAATAGAAATATAAAAATGGGAAATAAAAATAAAAATAAAAATATTATTATTAATAAAATTATTAATTGTTTAAAACCCTAAACAATCACTTGGAGGGTCTAATTGTTGCATTGTTAGATGTGGCATGATTCTGCCGATGGTATAGTCATATTAAGTCGATTTTTTGGTAAATCCTATATGACTCAAGGCCTGATCCCACAAAATGCTCAAAAAAATTATATTAAATATTATTATTAATTCATTGACCAAACATAACTCCTATAATCAACATGTGATAAATGTGTTGTTAGTGGTGATGTGACACAGTTATTACGAAGGATCATTCAAAAAAATTATGTATTGGTTTTAGGGATTGGATAATTTAATTTCCTGAGTTAAAATTATAATAATAATATTATTATTATTCTGTAATATGGTATCATACCTAGCTTGAAAAAATGATTGTCTGATTCACATGTTGTCTGCAGAAAAGTTACCATTATTCAAATTGGAATATTTAAGGGTATTTTGGGATTTTTATAATTCATGATCGTGGCTTGGTGGAACTAAAATGCTAATAATAATAATAATATAATATTTTTCATTTGAGAAGCTCGTATCAGACTGTGACCATGCATACGAAGTCAGATTGATGCAATGTAAGAGGTGATGCAACCCTAGAGTTGAGCCAACATTTTCAAGGAAGATTTTGGGAACTAAAACCAGAATGGAGGTATGGGACCATGAGGACCAATTTGTCCATATGCTGTGAAATGTAAATTTTTCACCTGGTGTCTATTTGGGGTGGATGAATTGCCAATATCATGTAATTTTACAAGAGTATCGGAATGGAACAATCCATTTGACGTGTTTTGAGATCATGACATGGTTCCTATGGAGCGTCGTTCATGCAAAATTCTGTGAAATGCAATTTCTTTGATAGGAGTCCGACTCGAGTAGGTGATCAGTCAATCCTAGGTGTTTTTATGAAATGATCAGGATGGTGTGATTAATTTGGTTACCCCGGTCCAATTGAGGTGGATTGTTAGTGGAAATGACTTTTTTCCCCTTGGGACCAGTGGCAAGCGTCATGTGCTTATCTAACATTTTAGGTCCATAGATACCGTGTACTCCGGGAGTACATGGGCATGCCTAGGGGTACTTATGCAGTAGTTTAATACTAGAGAATAGAAGTGCATTGGTCTAGGAGATAAGATAGGGCCACAAATCTTTTGGTCCCCACATGCATCATGTACCACTCTATAAATCCTCTACCTCTCATATCTCCTTTATTTGAACTCAGATTTTGTCATCTGAGGAGCATATCTGGAGTTTTTTTCCATGTATGACATGTTGGTTCCCTCCTTATTCACTTATTAGATATAATGTGTGATCCTCTAGTTGTGACACCTATTTTGTAAAAGTCTGACAACGATGTTGATCATGCACTGACATATGAGTGCTATCTGAGAGGTAACATCCTGCAAGAATGGCCAATGTAGTCCCTTGATACCATATGAGTAGAACCCCCTACTAGGTAGGGAAAGAGTATTTGATTTCCTAGAGTTGAATCCCCTTGACACACTAGGGTGTGGGTCCACTATGACTATTTTGAGAGTGGAATCCCCCTAACATATCAGGTCTTGGGTCCTCTATAGTAGTTTGAGTGAAATCCCCCATGGGCATGGCGTGGGTCCTCTATCAGCTACATTTAATTGGAATCCCCTTAACAGACAATGCTGGTGGTCCTCAATGAAAAATAGTGGAATCCCTTAGATCCATCAAGGTGTTGGTTCTCCGATCTGACAATTATAGTGGAATCCCCCTAACTTACTAGGATGTGGGTCCTCTTATTTTAGTTTACTCTTTTAGTCTACATATCATTGGTGAGAAAGAAATTACATTAGACTCAGAAGTATGAGGTTTACATTACCCACTGGTATGTGTCCTTGTGACATGAACTAAAATTGTGTGGGTGAGTTAGTGCCACCCAAAGGGGATAACATCATGGGTTGGTGACTAACTACCTTTGACATGCATGTTTAGGATAGACATGAGGGATGATTGACATCGTTGGGGTAACATATTGAACAATTGGAAATTTTTATCTTGGGCTATGATGTGATATGGAGATCCCATTACTCTCTCATTTGGGATTCTTTGACTAAGCACACACACACTCACACAGACACACACACACTCACATATATTTTAGTTGATGTTCCCACTTACTGGGATTTAGATACTTTCCTTCCAGTAGAAACAAAGACATGTGGGTTATGACACATGATTTTTGTGACTATCTTATCATTGTTAGATGATTCTACTATCCTACTATAGGTAGTTAAAACTCGATTAAAAGTTCATATTATCACTCTTTCGATATCCTTGTGTTTGAATGAGTTGGACTTAACTATCTGATTTGGTTTAGTTAACTCTATTTTTTTCATTATTCTATCCACTACTCCAGTTTTCAGTGTACCCTTTTTCATCTCCCACGAGCCTTCAGGGAATCCTACTGAGTATTTTTATACTCACCCCTACTGGGTCTTTTCCTGTAATTGGTGCTCCCTTGCAGACGACAGATAGGTTGATCATGAAATTAGAGGTACTTAGGGATACAATGTGCTAAGACCACGTGCAATGGTCATATCATGGGATCCAAGAGCATGGATCTCTATGTTGTTTTAATTTTCCACATGTTTATGGGATGCGACACTTTTTCGTGTTGGGAATGTATTATCCCCCTTTTCCCTTTCAATTTACATTTTTATACTAGTACAGTAAGAGGATGATTCATGTTTGGGTTCCTTTTTTACTATAGAATTGTATCTTTTCTTCTTTTCCCTCTACAATTTTTCATTGCGTGGTATATATGAATTTGTATAGGTTCTTAGTAAAATTATTCCCTGAGTTTGTTGTCCCTTTGGGATGTTTTTCCACCCTTTGGCATGTGGAGGTGGTCTTGGGGTAATTGTGGACTGGGCCCCGACATTTTTCGGCTCATAAGAAAGTGGTATCAATGGTGGTTCACTACTTCGGATGTTGTTCAGATATTCCTTAAAAAATAATTGGTTGGGTTTTAAGGAAACTGTATCAATGTGTCTTGAGAGTAGATCTCATGCTAGGGAGTGTATTCATTCTACAGTGGCTGACGTTTCCATTCACCAAGACCATGATTACCTTCTTGTAGACTCAACATGGTGAGACACTTGTTGCAATGAACATTCGTACATGCATCAATAGGATTGAGTCATTAACTGTGCTTCTTAAGTCATCATTCCGATTTTTTTTGAAATATATATATATATATATAGGCTCATTTGACCATAGTATTCCTTGATATATTTTAATATGATTTCGCGATGATAACTATCTTGGATACTAGCTATTGTTCATGATGACGATTTTGTGGGAGATGAGGCCTCACTTCAGGATCCATCATAAAATCCCCCGTCCTCTAGCTGAGAAAGTAGCAACACATACACCGATTGAGGAAAAAATACCCCCAACATTATAGGATGGGGATGGGCACAGGGTGAGCACATTTCACAAGTTCTGATATATGTGACCACTAAGGTTCTCTAGTGATCCCTATTCCTTGGTAGCATAGGATTAGATAGTGCCAGTGGTTTTCCACATTAGGTTTTTTCGGAAAATGATGGATTATATAGTGGCTTTCATATCTAGTCTTTTCAATAGATCAACATAGTGTTGGTGGATTTTTAGTTTCATAGATTCCTGATGTGTTGGTACCCTCATGGGATGAGATCCATGTAGATGGTCCTTGAAGAGTGAAACCCATCCTATTTAAGATCTATTAATTTCCCTAAAAATTTGGATCTCTAGTAAGGAGGGATGATAGTGGTAGAGTGCAAGACTAGTTTTGCATACCTTACTTAGTAATCGTTGTACATAGTAAATATAGGACACATCCTTGAATAGAAGTTTGAGTAAGGTGTCTGCAGAGAGAATCAGGCTAGAATACTACCCTTGGGCCTTTCCACCATTGTCATAGTGCTGGATCGAGAAAAAGTGACAATGATTTTTCTGTCATAGGGGTTCCGATATGCTAGTTTTGGTAGTGTGTGTGTGAGAGTTGAGAGATTTTTCGAAGTTAGCTTATGTCAGTGGGAAAGGTCATGATGAAAAAATCCTTTCTATGATCAGAATCAGACACATGGATGGGGACAACATGGAGCACTACAGAAGACCTTGGAGGGCCAATGCAAAGCATGTGATGGCTTGGGTCCCATGGCACAAGGCTACCCGATCATACGTGCAGAGATTTCCAAGTAGATAGTATAAAAAATCATAGAAGAGACAACACTGTGATCAGGGATCTCCCAGGCAGGTATAGTGTGTCCACCAGGGAGGTGGTGCAGTCAGGGGAGGAGGAGGAGTTATGGTTGGTGGATGATGCTACGAGATCCTTCCAACACCAATAGGTATCCCTCGTGAGGCTCAGGAAGCTGAAAGTCTGGGTTGTGGGAAGATTTCTATTATCGATGTCTATAATCTTATAGTGCATGAGATAAAAAGAAGTACCCTATATGTCATTTTTTCATTTTTTATAGTAAAACATGTTAAACACTATTTTAGGTACTCTTTTCTCCCTGATTTAATCTTGATGTTTTACAAGGGTGATACATGCCATCAACATAACCCTATATAACTATTTTTTGACGTAGCATTGGATACACGGGGAATAGTTAACCTTAAACCACCATGATGCATTTTTTAGATGTGAGAAATACCATAAGTGAGGGTTGGATCCATCCAAAGTAGATACTATCGAGGTTTTTTTGGATGAATCCCTCTGACATGGGCTTTCATGGCAGGGTTTTGCACTTGAGTGTTATAGTAGGTCTTGGATTTTCTAGTTTATTTTTTCTTCTTGAAATTTTTTTTCATGGAGTTCCACTAGTGGTTACATCAAATAGTTTGGATCAAAACCACTCTACTTTCAATAGAATAGAAAAAACATGGGGTATTCTACTATCTTTTGGCATCTAGATTCTCGCGGTGAAATGAGTTTAAACACCTGGCCCATTTTTTGTACCATGAGTTCCCAACACCAATAATTATACAACATATCATGTATAGGTTGAGGTGATGTAGACTCTATGAATAGAACTATGCTAATCACCACCTAGAGTTGGAATCGGCTGTCTTCTCCCTAAGTGTCAGGGGACATGGCCTTTTGGGAGAGATTTTTTTTTGTTTTTCACAGACCACCAGAGTCTCTGGTGAATCTTTTTTCAGAGGTACCTGATCCTAAGAAGAAAACGTTGGTTAAAATTCTTGAAAAATTACAACCTTTAGATATTATATACTTCGAGAAAGGGGATACATTATAGTATTTTTCCTTAGTATGAATTCCCTGGATCACATAGTGTGGGAATGTTTGGAGTAGTTACCTTCCCTAAAATTGACCCTGGTAGAGTTGGAGGGTATATATATCTTTAGTCGATGGTGTTGCCTCCTTAGATTCTCACGTGTGTGAGAGAGTCCTCATTGTTAGATGTTAACTGAGATATATTTCATGAATATGATATCCACAAGCTACATACCTGATGGATATTATGAAGGTGGTAATCGTGAGACATTGTTCCAGGAACAAACTGTTGTTTTGGTAGCGATGCAGGAGGAGGTATTGTGGCAATTCCACACTTCTCACTTATCATTACAAACTTGTGTGGGGAATATGTAAAAGGATAAATAAATGTAGTTTTGGTGGATCTGTGTGAGATAAGAAGGAGCCGAGTTCCTCTCATGCAACCTCGCATATCTGGGGGTGATGGTTAAGAATTGCGTTTTGGCAGGTTTCCATAGCATATTGAAATACCTAATTTAAATGGGGCAACAAATACATGAACATAATCATAGGAATTCCATGCACAATGAAGGTACAAGGTGACCAAAAGGGTAATATTATATTGACTGGTGGGTCGGAAAAATCCATTATTCTGGGAGCAGAGTTCGGTGGGGAGTTTGGGGAAGACTTAAGGAGCGAACTAGATGTTGGAGGATATATTATGGGATTGCGTGTTGGTTTTCCCTTAGGGAGGTGAGTTCCCATGATTTCATGCAAGGTGATTGAGACTGTGATGACAGTTGGTTAGGTAGTTTACCACCATGACCTACCCCCAATGATAGAAAAGATGCACGACATTCTCTTTGTTTCATAATAAATGAGAATTGTTCTCAAATATATGCATGAAATCGATGAGAGAGGACCATATGAGTATAGGAAATCCCATGAGTTTTCATGTTTTGGTATCATAGATGGATCCAAGATAGTTCTTGGGAGTGGGAAAGAAATGTGTGAGCTCCCTATCATGACTTTCCTTCCCATTTTTTTCTTTTCATGAATGTAAACCATGAAAGAGGGAATGAATAGATACCTGATTTTCACCTCGTAAGACATTATATTATTTCTACAATTATTTCTAGATCCATGTGTTGAGAAGATTTTTGATTCCATGTCCCAATTTGTCTGGAATAAATTTTATTAAAATATTTAGTGTTTTCAAAT
This sequence comes from Viscum album, assembly GCA_963277665.1. Lineage (NCBI taxonomy): Eukaryota > Viridiplantae > Streptophyta > Magnoliopsida > Santalales > Viscaceae > Viscum > Viscum album. Next base: position 1,677,662,878 of record OY728160.1, read on the forward strand.
TGTCCGTGTGGTAGAAATGGGAAATCTCATAACCGGTAGCTCAGATCAGAAATCCTAGACCACAAATGAGTCTGAAGCATGTTGTTTACCCTTGGCAAGGTATAAATGTTCTGGGTGAGGTATTTTTAAGGAAAACACTATAAGGGGAATTTTCATTAATTAATTAATTATAAAAGTTAATTTATTCTAGATTCTTGATCGAATAACTTCAGAATAGATATTCAGATTGGAAATCTGAGAGAATGGGTGAGTGCATATAACAGTGTTTTCTATAAGGAATCCTCAGGTGAGAGGGCACGTAAGTATCGAGTTCTGCGACTTCAGATAGTTTCCTATAAGTAGGAGCTTAAGGAAACTAGTAGGGGTCTGGCTAATCTCTTCTTAAGTGTGGGAGAAATTACACTCTCCCTTCTGATGATGCTTCGTTGTCCATTCATTGTCGGATCATGATCAAACATCTTGTGTTGGAATATCAGAGTGTAGCTAACAGAACAACATAACCAAAAACTGAGGTTGGATTTATATTTCTATTTTTTAAGCTCTAGATTGATCATTTTTTCTTCATTTTATACATCTGATCAAATTTGATGCATTGAGACCACTTATTGATGGCCAAACTAACAATGTTCTTCATCCAATTGAATGTTTGATTGCCCATTCTTTGTGTTCTTCATTTTCTTCATCCATTAACATTTTTAACCCTTAAATCATCCAAAAAACGTGGAGCAAGGCACATGTATTTGAATAACTCAACCCGATGACTCTCTATCTATGCTCTGATTTGAGTTTTGGAAACTATAGGAGGCGTGACAGAGATTGGAATATCTAAAAAAAAAATTCACAACAAAATGATTAAAATTATTTGAGGAGAGACCATGGCAGTATAGATCACGATTTGAGGATCTCATATCTAGTCTTAGATGAATTTTTCAATAACCTAAATGTTTTCTGTGGCCCGTGGATGATGGTGGAAGTGCGAGTCTGGCAGGGCACTACTACGGCATGGATGCGACGTAGAGGGCTTCCAGGGGAGGTGATGGAGGAGGACCGCAGGATGAAAAATCTATAGGAGCACTTAAGGGCGTTGGTGGGGGTAGGTGGCCAGCTGCAAGAACCCCCTACGGGTTTCAAAATAAAAATTAAATAAAGGGAAAATAAAAAATAATAAATATTATTCACTAGTTAGACCCTTATTACTCCCACATGGAGCGTCCTATTGACACATCATTAGAGGGGGCATGACCTTGGGGATTATGCATTAATTTTAATACTATTTTAGTTAAATTCACTCCAAATAAATTCATTATCCTAAAAAATGCTTGTGAAACATATTATTTAATATTATTATTAATTATTTGACTCGCCATAAGTCATGTGTGTCACGTCCAATTGATGTTCTGTCAACAACGATGTGACCTAGTTTATAAGGTGGCCGATTCAAGACCTTTATATCATGGTTTGGGGACATGTTTTAACAAATGGACCACATTTAAATATTAATAATAATAATGGTTTTATTTAGAAATATTATATCAGTCCTAACTTGAAAATGTAATGTCCAATTCAAATGACATCAATAAAAACGTGACCCATGCTTCTAGGTGGACCTTTTGAGGGTGTTTTTGGATTTTTTTAATTCATTCTCAATGATCAGTGGCACCAAAATCTTAACAACAACAACAATATAATTATTATTTATCATCAATATTGTTTTGGAAAATATGTATAAATACGATGTCAGATTGATGCACCATTAGAGGGGTTGCAACCCTTGAGACGAGGTAGACCATTCAATACATATTTTGGGCACATAAACTGAAAGAGAGTTTTGGGACCCAAGATTACCGATTTTGACATATGTAGTGAAATTTTATTTTTCCTTATTTGTTAATTTGGGATGAGTGAATAGCCAATAAAGTGTTATTTTCTGACAGTATCACAATGGAATAATCCATTTGATGTGTTTCGGGATCATTGTGTGGGTCCCACAAAGCATCATTCACGTGTAATCCTGTGAAATCCAGTTTCTTCACTAAGATACTAACTCATATTGATGAATAATCAATAATTTAAATTTTTTCAAAGTGATAATGATGGTGTGTTTCTCTGGTTACCTTGGGCCATTTGAGGAGGCCTGTTTGTGGAAATTCCAATTTTTCCACTTTAGACCAGTGGCGAGCATGAAACTCCGATGTTCCCTTAAGGGAGAGAGAGTCCATGTACTCCTTATGTACATTATTATGTATAGGGTTACATGTGTAGAATTTTAGTACATGAACATGGCTATGTACATAGGTAGGAGATGAAATTGGGCCACAAGTCATGTGGGCCCACATGAATTGTGCACAACTTTGTAAATCTTATACCTATTATATCTCATTATTTTGAACTCAATTATGGATTGAGAATAGTCTATCCTATGTGTCTTTTCACATAAAACATGATGGTGCCCAACGTAGTGGCTTTTGAGATATGATGTGTGATGTTCTAGATATGACGCCTATTCCTGTGATGTCGGATGACGATAGTGATCAGGAACTGGAATATGAGTTCTATCTGAGAGGTACCATCCAATTAGGATGACCAATTTAGTTCCTTGAAACCTTTAGAGTGGAATTCCCCATTCGGTATTTTGTCAGTAATCGATGATCTATATTTGAATCACCCTAATGTACTAGGGTGTGGGTCCTCTAGGACTACTTTGAGATTGGAATCCCGATGAGCTTCCAGGGAGTGGGTCCTCTACAACAATAAGAGTAGGATACCACATCTGAATGGTTGTGGGTCATCAATAAAAAATTCCAAATGGAAATCCCCCAAAAATACTTGGGTGAGAATCCTTGATGAAAAATAGTGAAATACCCTTGACACCTCTGATTTTGGGTCCTCTGTGATGACTATTAGAGTGGAAACACCAAAACATACTAGGGCACATGTCCGCTGCTTTCGGTTTTTTCATTCAAGAAATAGATCATTTTCATGAAACACTTTGATAATATATTTTAATCACAAGTATGGGGGGTCTATTTCCCCATTTAGAGGCATCCTTGTGACGTGACCTAAAACTATGGGGATGAGTCAGTGCAACCAAAAGTGGAAAGTATCAAGTTATGGTGATTGAGTCCCTTTGACTTTAATGTTTGGGGCAGAAGTGAGGGATGATTGGAATCATTGGGGGATACATCAAGAACTGTTGGTGACTCTTTTCCTAGGATGTGCTTTGAAATAGACATCCCCTTACTCTCGCATTTGGGTTTCTTTGAATAAACACATATAAATATATACTGGTTTTCATACCCACTCCTTCGCTTTTGGACAGTCTTTTTATGGGAGCTGAGAATATGTGTGGTATATGCCAAATTCATTATGTGTATTTCTTCTCATAGTTGGATGAGTCTACATTCATGAAATATGTAGAGAAGAATTGATGATATGTTCATCTTCTCATCGTTTCGATCTATTTGTGTTTCGATGAGTTTTCTTTCACTCTCTAGTTGGGTTGAGCTACATTGTCTTTCTATTCCCTATCCTATCAATTAATCTTATTTTTAGTGTACCCTTTTTCTAATACCTCGAGACTTCAAGGATTACTACTGATTATTTTTATAGTCAACCCTATGTTGGATTTTCCCACACATAGTGTGCCCTTGTAGATGAAAGAAAGGTAGATCATTGCTTTAGAAGAGCTTTGGGGTATAGGGTACTCTGGCAAGGAGTGGTGTTAATAGATTTGGATCAAGGAGTATGGCTCTTTAAAATATTTATCTTTTACACTTTTTTATGGTTTGTGGATCATTTTTTGGTTAGGAATATATTTTTCAAATTTTCCTATTTCATATTACATTTCTGAATTAGTAGTGTTAGAGGATTATTAATGTTTGGATTCCTTTTTATAGCAGTTTAGTATATTTTTTAACTTCCCATCCGAAATTTTTCATTGACTGGGAAATTAATGTACATGTTCTTAGGAAAATTCCTCCCCTATTTTGTTATGTATTCAGCAATTGTCACCACCTCATGGCCTATGGAGGTGGGCTAAGTGTAGTTGCAAATCATGCCCCGTCTTATGTCTGGAGGTGACACCGATTTTATGTAATATTCTGAGATTATTATATCATCATGGGTTACAAATAATTTATAGATGTGTAGAAAGAAATAAAATAAATATATTCATTGAAGAACATTCCCTATTTTTGGTATCCTCTATAGGTTTTCACTAAATCCATGCTATGTTGGATTTATTCAAAAATTAATCCTTATTGGAAGAGGGAGGGTTGATTGTATGTGATTAGTGAAATTATTTTACAATGAAAAGAGAATTGATATCTATAGAATAGATTATAGTGGTGGCCTTTTATAAGTGTGAGAGAGGGTAAACTTGGTAATTTTTAAAAGAGTTTTTTGCCCCCACATTTTTCATATGTCACAAGGGTCCACATTGGACCATTATCTAAAATTATAGGATTAACTATCCAAATATGACCATATAATTTTTTTATACATTTTTATAGGTAATTTACCCTTATCTATTTAGTTTAACCCTCAGTAAATCAATTTTTACCTTAACTATTGTAATTACTTATTAGAGTATTCACTATTTATTTCAGTAAAAAAATTGTTTGACCTTATGAGAAATTATAAATTATTCTGATTCCAAATACTGAATACATATTTTCAAATTTAATTAATATATGTTTCGATGTTTAAATAATTATAATGCAATAGATTTGATTTGAATTCATGGTTTTAAAGGGAAAATATTCAAAAGATAAAAAAATTATCTACAAAATCCTTATCAAAATTATTCAATTGACCAAAATTTGGTTAATTGACATAAAATTGATATAATTTAACATTAAAAATTTAAATATAAAATTTATCATTATAAATTATTTAAATGAAAAAGCATTTTACAGTTATAGTTCAATATTTTACAATATTCATCAAAAATTGAATCTTTTTAGAAAAATTCCAAAAGTTCACACTAATATAATTTTGGAATCCCAATTCCAAAAATGATGTTTATTTTTACAAATAATTGTTTTATATATAAAATCATTATTATTAAATTATGTGTGAAATGCACTATTAAACTATCTTTTTTAGAAATACAATTATTCAGAAAATATTAACATTTTTTAATAGTTTTTTATTATCATTCTAATCAATAGATAACCACAATTTTTAAAATTATGTTATTAATATTCATACACGCCATTATAACAGATAGGTGATGACTATCACATTAAATAATAATATTTTATTAATATTTAGAGTTCCATTAAAACTTTGTGTTTTAGGAAATGTAATCTAAAATTTGTTTTTTTTTTGTGTAACACAATATAAACATAGCATTTTGTGTAATGAAATACCTTGAATATATTGAAATTATTTAAAAACAATCATATCACCATGTCTATTAGTGTTATTGTTTCTTCTAATATTGGTGTTGGAGGTTGCATTCACTATCAAATCCAAGGTTCTTATTTTAAAATCATGGCATGTGCCATTTAAAATGGGTAAAATTAAAATTAAAAAATATTTTTCAAATAGTTTTAAAATTCATTAAAACATATTGAGAAAACATGAAGATGGATAAAAATAGTTTTTCGATAAAAGATTGAAAAGACGTTGGTTTTCATCAAAATGTTATTTTTGACTCTTCAGTATATAAAACGTGGAAAATGAGTTGGAAACTTTTATTTCATGAAATAAATTGAAGGGAATAAATTTCATATGTTTTTTATATTAAATCATAAGATATTTTCATTATAATTATACACATAAAATATTCTAATATATAATGAGAGTGTGAAATAAAACCCTTACTACTACCAAATATTTTCAATCATAACCCCCATGAGTGATAATAAACCTTATATGTATATGAAAATATCCATAACAATAAAAATAAACAGCATAAAATATCTTCATGTGTAGTATTTAAAATACATAAAAGGAAGAATGGGTGAATATCAAATGTGTGTCACCAAAATAAATGTGAGATGAAAATATCTTCCAATATTGGTAACACTTATATCACAATCCCTATTAAAGAATAATATTAATAAAACAATAACAACCATTAAAATTATGAGATTAATGAAAAAAAATCAAATGGGTATTATATAAAACCCCAAAAGGAATGGAGTGGTGAAAAGGGCATATGTATCCTAGATATAAAAGAGATACTAGAAGTCCCTTACTTCAAATATCAACATCCCTTGTACAAATTAGAATATATTTTATAATAAATATCAATTTAATATAAATATTTTATAGAAAAATAATCATATAATGAATACAATATATGATTTACCACAACTAAAAATTATACTATTTACATAGTTTGAAACAATGGAAACAGTACCCTTAACTATATTCAAATATTATTTCCACAATTTCGATAAACCATATATCATATTAAAAAATCAATAGTTTCTAGAGATTACCACAGTTTATACATTGAAAATAGGTGGATATATCCATGGTTTAACCATGGATATTGAAGCCTATTTCCATGGTCTTAAAATTGAAAGTATGTCCTCTATATTGATGGATTAAATCATGAATTTTCACTACTACAACACAAATTTAACTAAAAAAATAAGAAGAAACTACCATGGTTAGAACCATGGAAATATCCAATCTATACAATAAACAAATCATACTCTGATCCTTTATCAAATCAATACATTAATATTCTATAAAAAATATTTAAAATTTATATTATTTACAAAACAATTAGAAATACCAGTATTGAATCATCAAATAATGTTCAACTATTTTATGATACTTAAAATTGAATAACATATAATTTTAAAATATCAAGATGTTTTATTTTACTTTATCAATAATGAACATGTAAAATGAGGTCACAAATAATAATAAAAATTTTATGGAGACTTTAACAAATTTAATAATTGTTGAGAATACATTGAACATACAGAGGGAGGATTTCGAAGAATCTCAATAAGTTCATTCTAAATATATTTTTTAAAAAATATCCTATAAATAATGAAGATATCAATTTTTATTTGAATCTATTATAAGGTGTAAATGTGATATGGAAGTGTTTTTTTGGTGTTGGAGGGAATTTAAACAAAAAACATCTATGCGTATGTATAATATATCTCCTAAAAAAATATTTATAAGGGTTGAATAAATTATAAGTTACTAAATAAAGTATAAACAATCCTATAAGTGTAAGTTTTATAGAAAAAATAAGTCTATTTGTTCAAAAAAGATATATGTTTGAATAACAGGGATAATTATTATATTATACAATATGAAATTTTATTTATAGGAAAATGAAATATATTATTAATGACCAAAGATTATACAAGATGTTAATGAGAAATTAACATTATGAAGAGTTTAATTTTTGTGAGGTGTTTGAAAATATATTTGAGTCTACATAACCCAATAATTAAGTGAAATTATTTTTTTTATTAATTAATAAAATAAAATGAACTGAGAAATGGAATTCTTATAAAAATATTTTGACACATTATGAGTTATTGAAAAAGATTTGAGAGAGTTGGTGAAAAAAGGAAGCTGGAAATAAGTGGGAATTTTTGTATGATAGTAATAGACCGATTGAGTTATTAGAATACTCATATGATGAAGAGATAAAACAAAAATTCAAATTTTGGGAGAATATTTATGGATTAATTGAAAATCTTGGTAACAATACAAAAAATTCTTCTATTATAATATCTTTGAAACAAGAAAACATGAGGCATAGTCAAACTAAATGAAATGGAAGATAAATGTTAAAATTAATTAATATATGAATAAATATTTTAAAAAATATAAATAATATTAGAATATATTATGTAATTTGAAAAAAAACTATAGCTTGAACATAATAAAAAATTATCATTTTAAAAAGGAAAAAGTTTTTTGGATGGGTAAACATGTCAAACCACTCGCAATTTTATTAATTTTACTCTATGCAACTAACTATATTTTCAAGATGATATTATTTATTCTAGAAGTACATTCAGTTTCATGAAAATAGATTCAAATAAATTTATGATAAAGGTGTAAATATTTTAATGCAACTAGCATTAAATAGGTTTTACTATGGTAAAAATATAATGATAAAAAATAAGTTTAAGATTATATATTGAGAAGAGTACACAAGAACTTGTAAATATAATAGACTAATTTTTAATGTGTTATATAGTAAAATATAAAAATGACTTGATTTAACAAAAAAGTGAAAATTTATTGATTTCAAGTAAATTGAGGATTATATTTCTAATTTCAAGGAATATATATATAGAATATATTCATCCATTAAAAAAAATAATTTAAGGAAGCACAATTATTATCACATCCCCTTATATAATGGATGTATGTTGAATAAGTACAACTTCACTATCTATATATATATTATGATTAATGATGTGTTTCCCTATTATGATTGGTAAGGAAATGTGAAGATGAATATATAAAGGGACTAATGTGTTTATGGGAGGTTGTTTTTTATAAAACATTTCCATATGTGGGATAGAAAATAATGAATGAAACTAATAATTAGTAAGATTCTCTTGTATCCAACATTGATTTCCCTCAGTTAATATTACAATTAATTAATCAATATTTAATCGTTAAGATTTTTTATGTGAAATGGAATATATATGGAAATTTATATTTTATTTTTTACATGGTTTTAATATTTTAATATGTATAACATGGGTTTCATTTGTGAATTATAATATAAGATCTAAATAGTTAATAATTGGAAACAACTGATATATTGGTTAATAATTATGAAATTCAATAATATAATGAAATATGGTTCATCAAATGTGTATTTAGTGTAAAGGACTATAAATAGTGGGAAATGAAATATGTACCACTGAGTAAAAAAACATCATTGGTAAATTATAGAATTAAATTCTCCATGAAGATTAATCATAAGAAACCACATATAATGAAATAATTGGAAAATAAGGGTGATATAATGACTTATTATATTTAAGTGATTTGTGTGTCAAATGTACATGATACATGATACATGACACCATAACAAAAAATAAATATTGAATTTATTGATTCATAATAAATGTTGGTTGGGTAATTGAAATTTTCCGAAATTTTTTATTGAATATTCAGATAATAAAAATTATATTTATATGAATAAGTTCACTGAACAACCTACCATTGTGAACTGACTATACATCTGTTATCATATTTTATGAATACATTCATATTATATGCATACCATCAAATTTTATTAAAAAATATGAAAATATTTTTTAATAAAATATGTGACTTGATATGACATTTATGATATTATTCATTCCATTATATTATCCTTATTTAATAAAAAATTAAGTCATAATATGCATACTAATTTTTCAATGTATATTGGAATTCATAAAATTGTATGAAAAAAATCACGGTATGAAAAGTATATATGAAATCTTATAAAACAATTTTATTAATAACATTAAGTTAGACCAAGTATAAATTTTAAAAAAAATATGAATTTATTTGAATATATTCATGGTATTCCATGATATGTGCATGTGTATTATATTTAGAAACATAATTAATGAAACCCCAAATGGTGTATTTATTCCTAGTAATAACCACTGAATTATAGTTATTTGAATGGAAAAATTCAAGTATATAATAACATGTGAATTATATTAATAATTTTTTATTTATGAAATAAATATTCCCAAGTGTATAATAATTAAAAATTAATATATTAAATATGCATTACAGTTACAATATATAACGCTAAAACCCAAAACATGGTTATTATTTGAACTGAAAACAACTAAATTTGGTTATAACATAAGGATGTCATATTTTTAAATAGGTCTATGAATTTGACTATATTTATTTTTATTTTAACGAAAAATTATTATTTTTCTATAAACATAGGGAGAAATTATGTATTTGAGGGATCTGATATACGAAAAAAATTATTATAAATTTTAAGAATTGAATAAAAAAATACCATTATTAATCAGCATATCACATATTTCATAATATAATTTCTGTGAAAAAAAATCAAAAAATCAATTTAAAATAGGAATCAATTCTAGTTATCTAAATAGATAATAATTGGGAGCTTAATCAAGATGTCAACTCTTGTAATAATAATTATTGGGGTAAATTAATTTCTTTAATACGATGATTGGTAATATACAAAATTTATCTGTATATATATGATATTTAAAGGAAAATTTATAAGGAATATGAATGAATCATTTTTATAGTCTATTATATTGAACCCCTCCTCACACCAAATGTGAAAATATATTAGTTTCTATTCTTATGTCGATAAAAATATTTCTGTAAATAATCCATAAAGTCATAATATAACATTATTTTTAGGGTACAGTTATTCTAAATCCATATAACTCATCTATTTCAGAAGACATGAAGACATTAATGATATATTTTATTGTTTATATATATAGATTATTATCCATATTTTTCCATTGTAGCTCATTATAATGAAATTGTGAATTCATAATAAATATTCCATAAAAAAATGTACAACTATTTTTGGAGTATGAAATGTAATAAAATATTAAAAGTATACCTATATTTTCATTTCAACTCAATCAAAGAATTTTTTATATCATCTATTTAATATTTTCATTCCCAATTTGTAATAATATTGTCCATTATATTTTAATGATAAAAATTTTCCCAACCAAGCCATTATTTAATGTTAATATGGGGATATCATTTCATGTGGTATGTATTTAAACTATATACAACACTTAAAATACAACAATAATACTTCAATAAAAATTTTATACATTAATGTACATCAAATTCTTAGTGAAGATGCTATTTTAATGGTTCATCATTGAATAACCTGAATAATGAAATATTAACATGATGTGATTTTTGAAGTGTGTTGGATATTGATCTAAATTTAGATTTATATATAATTAATTATAGTGACATAATATATCATTTCATTTAATCTAGATAAATACAATTATAGGATTCTAATTTAGGGAACACATTTCACAAAATTAGTTAATTAGTTGCATGTGTAACTAATATATATGTGGGGGGAAATTATAGAATGAACATTTTGATAGAAATAGTTCATGTAATTAAAATATAAGTGTTCTAAAATAATAAATTATTTGGAAATTAGAAAATGAAAATCTTCAAATTCTTAAAAAAGACAAAGTGATAAACTATAATATGTTTACAATATATAACATATTATCCAAGAAGAATACAATGATTTATAATGTTCCAGACATAAATTGGGATATAAAACACAATTTTAGTAAAATATAAAATGTAATATAAATTGAAATATAAAATATTATATAAATGAAAATATAAATAGAAATTTCAGATAATGATAAAAATTTAAAATGTAAATAGTGTTCTATACCATGAAACAACATGCATATTAAAATAAACTACAATGTAAGAAAAATTACTCGGGAGGATTTAATGAAAATTCAGATACATCATGTGTATTATGTAATATAAATTTAATGAATAATGATTATAAACATAAAATTCATGAAAACACTTCTTTTATAGGTATAAAATGAGACACCAAAATATTAAATAATCTTAATAAAAGAAAACTCATTATAAACTATGATTTTAGAGCTTGATATTTTGTATATAAATAAACCATTTTGTGTACTATATATTTCCATCCATAAATAATAATGGGAAAACAAAAATGGAATAATATGTATATAATTTAATTACATGAATAAAATGATTTATTACATCTAGATCACTTCCTACATTAATTTCCTTTAAATTATCTATTTAAAAACGCTTTTTTGCATCTTCTATAATCCCTACTATTCAATCACATAAATTTTTAGCCGTTACATATATTGGAATATAAAAAGAATGCATGAATACTGATTGTATGTTTTGGAGAAATTGGAATGGAACCAATATAGTCAAAACTAAAAATTTAGAAGATTAATAAAATTAAATTTTTGTATCATTGATAAAAAGATTGAAAATTTATACATTATATATAACAAAAAATGAACACTTCCGGAAAAATATAATTGTTCCTCTCTAAGAGATTAATTTTCCTATGGAATTATTAATAAAAATAGTATAAAATCTTCAATAAACTACAAATGACATGTATGTTGTTGATTTTCATGTTAATTTGAACATACCTTTTGGAATCTTGAAAATGAGTATTCAGGGACTCTAGGTTTCATTCGTACTCTACACTTTTTCTTTGATTTACATCCAAAATGTATCCAAACATTATATAGGTCTTAGAACATATGATCAATGTATTCACATTAAATTTTGGGGGGATAGAAAAGATAAAATAGAATACCTAGGATAGTAAACAAATTGGTCAAATAATTGTGTGACATGATGAAAATTTGAAATTAAAACATTGTTGTCCCCAAAAAAGCATCATCAAACCAAGAATGTTCATTATAATCTATGTGAATTATGTAATGAAGAAATAAATAAAAAATATAATTATAATATTTTAATATACTCTATTTCCCATATAAAAACAAGTAACTATTTTATCCACCTATGAATATATCCACCATTAGAATTTGAAATGCTCGATATAACATCCCCTATTAATGTAAATTCAATATTTATTATGGTATAACCCAAATAATAATTGAAAATATCTTTGAAAAACTTAAAATATATAAAATTTTCCACTTTATATAAATATATACAAGACTAATGTGTTCACCAGCTATAACATCAAATGTGTAATGTTGTTCTGGATACCATTTCTATGAAATTATTTCAAATCTATTTTTAATAATGCATTTTTTATTAAATATTAATGATAATTCAGAGGCAATGAGAGGTCATATTATAATTATATCATAAAATAAACATACAATAAACATTTATGAATGAATATTGTAATTAAAAACCATTAACATGTATAAAATGAAATAGTTTTCAATTCTTTTGTTTGACTATTTATGTGATTAATCACTCTTGAGTATTAAAAATAATTTCCAATTAAATTATCGAAATATATTATTTGTTTTAATTGTGATGTGTTTATTTGATATTATATGAGTATACTAGTATAATTTCAATAAAATTCATGAAATCATAATCAGAGAAATTGGATTTGGAATATGCTAGAAATTTTAAATGAATTCGTAAATTCATGACGACTTCTGGGAAACCAAAGATGATAATAAGTACATGCATATAGTGATCCTTCCAGAGTGAAATATCCTTTTTCAATTCGAAGGTTGGGTTGGGAATAATGATTGTTACATCATTTTCACTCTATAAATTATGCTGAATTTCAAAGGAATAAAATAAAATCTCCCTTGGTAGAGTCTTTAAATGACTAATCATTCCCTTTATGGACAACAATTAATTTAATGAGGAGTCATGGAATCCAAACCTACCTTTGATAGTGCATTGAGCTACCGAAAACCTAGATTTATGGGGATATTAGAATAATGATTAAGGATAGGAATGGGTTTGCGGGAGATGTGATGCCTATATTGAATCCATATCAGAGAAACATCAAAAGAAGAGTATCATGGGGAGGTGGATAGGTCACTCACTAGGATCATCAGTCGAGGAGGGGTTCAGTCATAAGGGGGTATGGGAGGTCTCAATAGGGATGAGATGAAATGGTATGTGTTTCCATAATTTTCAAAAAAAAAATTATGATACTAACCTATTTCAAAAATTTCAATAAACCATGGAAATATGTTTTTGGAAATATGTAGTTTTTTAATATGTGTATGTATGAAATTTCTTTACGTATTTAGAAATAATTCCTTGTAAAAATAATGTTTCAGGTAATAATCTCTTTGTTTTCATTTATATTTGGGCTTTTAATTTTTTGTCATTTTACTCTGATAATAGTTCCATTGTCCACATAATGTTAACCTTGATATAAATATAGTATATATTCATTTTATATGTATTAAAAGTAATAAATAAATGATATAAAATGGACATGAATTACACCATTCATGGAGATGGTATTTAATATGTACACATGATCAAGCATTCCATTTTCAAAACAGATATAATAAAATGATTGTAAATAATATATATATATAAATATATATATTAAAATGTAGTTTTTATGTCATATTTATCATATATATTCATTAAATATACCCTTATTACAGTTTTTTTGAAAACACAATAAAAAGTACCACATCACTTCATGGTGGTGGTAGTTGACACGCACACATGAGCGATGTTATAATTCATCAATGTTTTATATGGTAATATGGTAGACATGATAATATATTTCTTAAATTATAATTAATTCATAGTGTATATATACACACTTTATATACATCATAATATTCACCCATTAGACGTAGTGATGGAAAACAAATTACAGTAGTTTGTGAGGTAGTAGTGCGTTGTACACAAGATCAACAATTTCCAATCCAATTTGATAGAATATGAGATGGATATAGGATATTAAATACACATAAAAATATCATATTATATGTGATATAATATTTTAATTATATTAAATTATGAAAACTTGAATAAAGGCTATATGAAATTAAGTGAAAATAAAGGTCTTAATGAAGATAATTTCCATCAATTAGAAAAGAATCATCTAGATATCTTATTAAGAATCCTATGGTTGGCATTTATTGAATAAACTAATAAATAAAACATTTATAAGGATGATTTGGAGACTTTATATCAATTTTTGGTTAGTAAAGATTGTGTACTACTTTTGAAGAAGTGAGGGGAGGTGGTGGCCTTTTATAATGTAGTAAGAGTGGTATTTTTATAAATACAAAAAATTATTCTATGATCTGATGTCACTTAAATGATTAATGCCTTAAATACATATAAATAATGAATTGGATTGGTGATATGGTAGATCAAAAATTCCAACATAAGAAAATATACATGTTTAAACATGTTATTCCATTAGCCTATATTTTTCTCAGTTTTACCATTCTAGTTTTCTACCATGGAAATGAGTTTATTTTTATTTTACAATGTAATATATATTTAATAATAAAAATAAAATCAGAAATATTGGATAATATTTAAAAATTTATTTTAAATATTAACATAAATGTATTTATTGAATGTACTGTGTGTGTTGAAAACAAATTGTAACACATCCATCTATAACACACATTACGATGTTTACAATTATAAAATTTAACTATTTTAATTATCATATATGAAAAAAATTCAAATTATGATATAATATAAATTTATTTTATTACAAATATGAATCATATTTTACCAATTTCAATTCATTTATGTATATGAATTTACATTAATAAAAAAATTGTAGACGCTATGAAAAATTATTTTTCCAATGAAATTTTTTTCAAAAGTACAAATTGTTTTACTATAAAATTGAAATGTAATATTTATTTAAAAGATATAAATTGGAATAATTTTAGTGTAATTGAACAAATTACTATTTAAAAACAGTTAAAAACAAAATATAAAGTTGTAAATGTTTTTAAGGAAAAAATAATTTTTAATAAAAATCAATATTTTGACCATTTATAGAAAAATTTATCTATTAAAAAATTTCCTAAAATTCAATATTAGATAATTTAGAAATTTTTATTTCAAAAAAAATAATCGTTTTTTGAATATATTTTATAAAATATTAAAATTTTAAATTTAAATATTAGTGCATAATACATGACAAAACGAATTTTTAGAAGAAAATAGAATTTTTAGCATAAAAGTGGATTAATTATAATATCATTCCTTGAAAAAATTATATAAATGAGGAATCATTTTATTAAATTTATAATATATTAATTCAAATAAAATAATTTAAAAATAGTGAAAAATTTAAATTATAATGATAAAAACAATTCATGTGTGTTAAAACTACTGTTCATTAAAATATATCTTATATTTTTAAATGATTTTTATTTTCATATCTAATAAATTTATAACCAATGAGTCTATTATATATTTGTTTAATCGATATAATTTCCATACTTTTGTCACCCCAATACATAGTAGTCAATCTATTGGCTAGGAGAAAACATTCATATTAAATAATAATATTTTTACAGTATATCACAATTAGTATGAAGTTAATGTTTCATTTAATTCATGATATTGGGAAAAGTAAAATTTATATTAGAAAATGTTTCATAAAATCTCATGGTATTAAATATCATATAATATATATCATAAGGACACATGGTTTATCTAATAATATATAATCCACCTAAACAACTACAATTTTATGGAACCAATAACTTGAAGGTCATCAACCTCATTCCCTCATGATACTATACATTACCACCACCATAAACCATATCATCCACTCATAAAACATAATATTAAGTTCCCTATAATACACAATCCATCATATCTAATGCGTAATAGACTCATCAAGATGAGATATTATGGAAGTGGGGGTTTCCAACCACCCATCTTCCCCATCCCCATGTTGAAAAAAACTCCCGTAAAACATTTAGATGTCTACACATAGTAATCTACATTCATGCAGTGTATATAGATATCACAATAAATAAATTATGTACATAAATCTCCCAACTACACTATGGGATACTAACTAGCCTTATAATTATCTTCTACCAATGTTAAATGAGACCGCAGACAACCATTAGTAACTAATAAGAATCACACGAATATAGGAAACAATCACAACATTAATTTTCCAATTACCTATTAATTAATATTATTCCTTTTTATTTTACAATATAATCATTTTATTCTTCTGAGGAATGTGAAGTTAACAGAAATAATTCATTTCATGTATTCATATGCAGGAAACATTATTTTATGGTGTAAATAACGCCTCCCAATGAGATAGTGGAGTGAGAAAATGTGAATCCTTCATCTTGGAATTCTAGCATGTCTATTGTAGAAGAATCCAGGATAAATTAGAAATTGTTCATAAGTCTCTAGAAATGTTTTTTAGAAAATCTAAACTCAACAAAAACAAGGAGGAACTCAAATGAGAGACACAAATTCTTTAAAAATTTTATAAACATCCCTTCACATATACTTCATTTAATTTTCAAAAAAGATGTATTTAAGTCTTACACATTTATTGAATATCATGGATTGCAATAGAAGTTGTTATCCAAGATAAAAAAACTAATATATATGTTAAATTATATTATTTGTGTTGAATAATATGTTACATGATATATGAAATAGGACAAATGATTTTAATAAATAGTATCTATTACCCATAAATACGAGGCATCTACTACATAATTGTAATGTTATTTTACCATTACGTAGAGACTAACCATTTTCTGAGGTTTGGAAATTCATTAGTACCCTTAAATAGGTATTAATTTTCCATTATGCGTGTTATGGTACCCAAACAAATGTTTCTAAAATAAAATATACCCTTCTGTATGTTGTGTTAGATCATTACACGTCATATAGAAATACCCTTATGTAATGTGTAACACTGACTTATAGGAATTAGGGAGGAGGTAATTACCTTTATATAGGTAAGAACATTTCCTTACAGAAGTTGAAGGAGTTTATATGACATTTATGAAATGAGGGTGATACACATATACAACCCATATAAATTCAGGATTACCATTACACAGGTATTCAAAAAATTCTATTACCCTTATCTGAGATGGGGATTACCCATACATAGTGTAGTTATACATTTACACAACCATTTCAAAACAACTTCTAATCATATAAAACATAATAAACCAAGTGTTGAACCTTATGCATGATTCAAAAGGGCTACCAATATTTACAAAAAAATTTATAAATTATATTTACCTTTAAGAAAAATTATTTTATTGTGTACGGTAACAAATAACCTTATAAATAGTGAACATCCATTTTCAAAAACATATAAATAACTATCAAATGCATATCTATCAAATAAAAAATTCAACAAAACCTCAAAAATGATTTTTTTAAAACCATTCAAATTGATTTCCATGTAAACATTTAGCATATTGAGATTTCATACATAATTCTATAAACTATTCTAAAACAAATTTATAATTATGGATTCATTCTATAAACCATCCAATATTCATGATACCACTCATGAACTATTGGAATCAACTGAATGGAAAATGGATGCTCAGATAAATTCAATACCCTTATCCAAAATGCATTCTTTTTTGATGTGGCATATCTCCAACATCATATTCTTAGAAATATTTACAATGAATACATCCACAAAGAACATTTTTTCCTCTCCATTTTTTATTAAATTTCCATCAATTCTCCATTAATTCCACTATGACCATTTTCATAAGATTCTATATGGTTTGGTCATCCACTAAATCCAAAATATCCAAATCATCTTTTATAATTTAATCATTTCATTTCACATATTAAAATTTTCTTGATTACATTATATTTCATTAATTTACTATTATATCAAAAATTAATTCCAATATGGTTGTTTCAAACCTCTAACATAGTTAAAACAAAAAACAACGATGATGATTCCTACATTCTAATCGATGGTTCAAAATAGTGACCATCATGGAATAACCCATCAGGACATTGGAAAAATATCCAATATATTTAAATTTCATCCAATGAGACCAGAAATTAATTTATCATATTTTTTTCAACACCACCACAACATAGGTCTAACAAAAAAACCATTGTTAAAATCCCCATCAACCAACTTATTCAATCCTTGAATACATAATTCACAATAAGATCATAATTCTCTAAAATACATTAAATGAAAAAATAAACATGTAAAACCTCTATTATCATCCTTAATGTATGTATTATTTTATACTCATCATCCAATAGAAATTATATATATAATTATATATTAATGTTCTTCTATATGTGACTTATCATGATTTGTAACATTTATACGCTAATAAAACCATATATTTCAATGAGATACATCCTTTACCAAGGATAGTTTCCATGTACAATTGAATCCTTCAACATCATTAATTAATTCTCCAATACATTATATTCTAATGTCAAAAACTCCACATACATGTATTTAAATGAAAAAAAATTTGTACTACGAATAAAATCAATATCACTCATACATTTTATAATCCTTCACCTTCTCATGGAAAATAATATAAAAAATATTAGTTTACAAAATATCTAATTCAAAAACTCTATAAAAATTTATACAATTAAATATATAGGATAAATTTAATTAATTATCCAATATCATTGAATTATTCAAAGAATGAAAAATATAATAACAACGTATATTTTTAAAATATTAAAATGGTGGTAATTTAAGAATATTTTTTCAAAATAGTTTAAAAATTTATATAATTTATAAATTTCATCACTAGATGGATTTTAATAAAATTTTTGATGTCACATTTAGTAAAATAATCAAAGAAAAAACATGGTCATACCGATGGATAGGTATATATCTCAATAGAAGTATTATTTTTCATGAGAAGGTTAACGAGATGTGAAAAGTTATTATGTTATCACTAATTATCATAGTTGTTTCATGAGAATCCTTTCCCAATATAAAATTTGAGCAAAAACTATTAAAATACCGTATTATATTTACTATGAAATATATAAATCATTTTTCCATTCCATTATTGTAGCTTAACTATTAAGTTTATTAAATATAGTCATGTTCTTTGTTGGGTATTCATAATAATGATTATTGAAGTTCCTATTATATTATAAAAACCTCAGGATACCTTGATAGAAATCATTGATTATTGCTATACAAACTTGATACATCAATATGAGAGGACATAGTCAATGTCTAATTATCAGGTTTCTAGGACCCATAATTGGTGGTACTTCTCATGACGTTCACACTTAGTGATCTCATGTACAAGTGATCATGAAGACTAGACATATATAAGAAAACCATATATATTTTTGTGTTATTAAATGTTAATATCTATTATGATAATAATTAGTATGTTTAATTGATATCCTTAATTATAAATATCATTAATCATATAATTTAATTAATAATGAAATCAGGAACAATTTATTTTAATTGGGAGGTATATTTAATCTACTAACTCATTTGAGCGTGGACATCTTTAGATTAAATAGGGAATGATTTTTTATTTTTGAGTATAGGGAGAAGATAAGTCAAGTCCATCTAATTAGAATTTTGGTACATGAATAATTCAAAGTCTCCGTGCGATACAGAATTTATTTTTAATATAGTCAACGAAATATTAATAAATAATTAATTGATGGTGAAAAAATGTATGCATCATTCTTTATAAGATCATATATGAAAATTAAATTATGTTACATAGTATATGTTCATAATATGTTATCATAAATATGAATTATATTTCAATATTCTATGATATTTTTCTAGATACAAATAATGGTGTATAATTTTGAATCACGGATAAAAGTTAATTTTCTAGAAGGCCAAACACAAAGTGTATTCAGAAGAGCCTACAATTAAGGTGAATTGGGTTTTAAAATTGAATGGAGTCCCATATCCATTGGTCAGTGAACATATTAGTATTAATTATCTAATGTTAGTATGCAAATAAAATTAATTATAATTATTATTAATTTAAATATTATTAATTTATTTTATTTCTAAAGTTATTTACATTATTTTTTTTTCAAAATATTAAATATATATAAAATATTTTTAAGATGAATATTAATGATTGTAATTTTTTAAGAATATATTTGTGGAGAGAGTCAAGTAATTTTTCATAATTATTCACATGGAATGTATTTTGAAAATTAACTAAGATGATATACTTTAGTTTATAATATACCTTATATTGTGATATTTATATAATGCATTTTTTAGGTTTTGATATTATTGTACCATAAGAAGAATTAGAATATTATGTTTCTCCAAATCATAGATTATGATAGAGTATATGATACGAGGTCAATGTTTATGAAATTATACTCAAACATCGATTCAATATATATATATATCAATTTTATTTTTATGATAATTATTATTCATAGATTCATAAATGTGTGTAATGATTAACTCTAAAGGGAAGTGACATGTGATGAATTCTATGAGAATGTAGTCTATTCTCCTAAATTTGGACAGTCATAAATTATTTAAAAGAATCAATAAGAGGGATATGATATATTCTATTGATATATTATTAATTCATTCTATATGGGTATAAACTCTCTTTGACTAAAAGAACCATTCATTTTTTATAATGAATAAAACCTAATATAAGGATTGATTCCCTCTTTATATGATTAATGATCCAGTCACTAATGTATGACCTTTAAAGGAATCATGAATTTAGTTTCTATTATAGGTGATCTCTATCGATCATTCACCAATGATTAAAATATATATTACACTGAAGTATGGGTATATCTGTTTAATATTTTTTATTTTATAATACAAAAAACCTGTTGATGATTAAAAAAGGATTTTCATGGGAGTTTTCCACTAAATTTTTTCATTATATGTGGTCCCTAAACCCATTAATGATATTAGAATATTTTTATTCAAGGGATCATTATTCAAATAATTTATTTGAAAGAACATTTTATTCATAAATAATTTTAAGATATATCACAAAACACGATACAAAGAAATTCATTTATTTTGATTATTCACAATGTATAATTAAAATATATCATAGCCTATAATATATTTAAAACCCATTAATTTGATATACACCATAAGATATGATATGAGATATTAATAAATATGATCGGTCCAAAATTTTTGTAACAATAGTGTGTCAAAATAATGTTATGATAATGGAAATAACTTATAATATAATTTGAGCTTTATGATATCAGTTGTCATAATTAAAGATATCAATGGTAACATTAAATTTCTTTTATATAATAAAATATGTTTGATACAAGTTGTCACTATTATTTGCCCACTTTAATTTATGATTGATAATTCCAATTATCTTTCACAACATATTATATAGGAAAAATGTTATAAAATCAATATTAGGATTATAAACTAATATTTTTATGATATATTTCATCTTATATGTTATAAAAAACTATATTATATAATATTTATGATTAAAATATAATTATTTTCTTTGTAATGAATCCCCATGTAGAGGGAAATTAGAGAGAACTTCCCAATATCTTGGAGGCATACTTCTTGTTGCAAAATTTTTGGGGTTGTCAATTTATGACTCAAGGCATACTCATATAAATACTATCAATATCATATAATTCTAAAAAATTACATGAAAAGTTTATACACCCTATTCATGCTATTTATTTAGATATTTGTGGATTTGCTTGAATTCAATTTTTTAGTGAGGGACATGTAATATTGGGTTGTTAAATGAGTTATATATTAATGTTGTGTAAATGTTTGGAATTGAATTATGATAAAAAATAAAACATATAGACACATATGAATAAAAAATTGAATTATGTGGATTTAATATGATGTAATAATTATGAATTTGATATGAATATAATATTAAATAAATTATAAATCATTTTAATTCAAATCCCATTAAAAATAATAAGTGACAGATTCATTTTAATGTTAAGATAGGTAGAGACATAAATTATCTAACCTTAGAGCATCACAATAAATATTGTTTCCCATAGATCATATTTTGTAATGTATAGTGGGTGTGGTTTAGGGTTAGCTAACCAAATCCTATTTTGATTTTTTAGTGATACATGGGTTGGAAAAATTAAGGGATAGTATACAATATGAATAGATTTGTGTATAATCTGTATGATGGTTATTGGCAATGAGTTTCCCACTAAACTATTTTACAATCAAAACTTATTTGATTATTATTATTTACTACATAAATAACAACAATGACATGTTTCATACCCAAGTGGGGTCATTTCATAGTCTAATATGGATATTGGATAACCAAATGTACATGTTGTATATGATAAACCAATTTAATGGAGAAAAATTCATTAAAAGGCAATAATGAAAAGTTATATAAATTAATACACCAACATATATATGGATTTTTTATAATATTATGTCTTACATCCTGAAAATTATTTGACTATACCTTGTAGCTTTGAATTATAAAAAATATTTCATGAAAGAATCCATGCTTGAGAGGTTTTCCCAATGAGAATAATTCTTCATGTTTAAATGAAATTTTATTAGAGGCCAATTTCTCCAACATTGACTCATGGGTATTGGATATTTAGTGTTCATCATGAATTTTTTCTATTGAAAAAAAATCAATGAATACTAGGGATTGGGAAAGGGTGAACTGAATCAACATGTCAATAACGAATCAAGATTTACATTATTAGAATTCAAAATATATGATCTGGATTTACCAAGTGGATAAATTTTGGAATTTGTGACATTTTTTATATTCCGACCCAAAATAGAAATTTAATTTCTTTATATTGATTTAATTGGATTAAATTTTAATTAATTACGATGAAAAAGAGTTTGTATATATATAAGAATTGAATTTTAATGGATTTTGGAATATGGAAAATCTATTATATATCCTAGACATGGAAAATATTTTTTATGACATTCTGATTAAGAATGTCTTGGGTTTTTCAAATCACATCATCTTTGTGAATTTTTACTATAGATATATAATTTATAAATTTATCCAAATACTCATTAGATATGGATTTTTTGAACCAATAAACTAATAATTATTTGATACATAAAAAGCGTGTTTATTGTGAATGGAAACGAAATCACTTATTAATTGAAATATTTAATGGCAATGTTTTTTTTTCAGATAACATAAATAGTTAGGATTATTCTCTATTGAGTACAATTGAATGTGGTAGTTTTTTACTTTAAAACATTTAACGGTCACCACATTTGGTGTGTTTATGTATTTTTAATGGGGAAGAAGTATGAAATTTTATAAAATTGTAAATTATTTTGGAAAAAAATTACAACATTTGCACAAAAAAAGTATTCAGATTATTTGATTAGGTAATGGTGGTTAATAATTATCCAATTACTCCCAAATAATATAATATATTGTGTAATTATTAAAAAAACACACTAATTATATATCAATATATTAAAATGGAGTGTCATAGAGGTGAAATTGTATTATATTGGAGGTAGTTTAATCGATGATGAGTCAGTGTGACAATTATATAAAATTTAGGGGTTCTGCTGTTTATAATCCTACATTCTCAGTGAACCAAATTCCATTTAATGTAGGGATAATCATACCATACAAAATACATATTGGGAATCGTCTATTATTGTATTTTATTAGGATAATGAATCATAAATAATTTTATAGTGATTGGATTATAATAAGATAGGACATGAGTTAGAAAACCCTTATTTATTGGTTATTCCAAAGAAACAAACTGATATTATTTCTATAAATCTATTGAATAAAAATATTTTTTGAATAATATAGTATTTTATATGAGGTAAAACACATGGATTGTGTAGTTACTTGGAGGAATGTTGATCTTATAGAAATCCATGAGAAAAAATTGGATGTTTAACTTATACGGATGAAGAGATAGTTGGAGAAATTATTTTAGAAGAAGAAAGCACTGAAGTTACACCAGAACCGTAATGGGTCGAAATGATTCATTTAGAGGACAAGGGATGTGGTTTTATTATAGACAATTATGATGAAGTAATGCTTATATGATAATAATCTAAAACAATAGAATATGCTATTAAGGGTTTTTATTGAAGGAAATATAAAATAACCCAACTCATTATTACACACATAAACATGATTTATTACATGAACATGCAATTAAAACATCTCTGATGACTAAGAGGTCTAGTTTCATGGGAAATTATGAAAATTACATAAAAATTTAAATCACGAAATAAAAAATCTTTATTTCTGACTTCTTTAACATGACCAACTCATTCCTTCTCACTAAACACTACATGAGATAACCTAAGGACATAAATAAGAATGGGGTGAGATATAATGCCATGTAAGGGAGTAAAATGGAAAAAAATGAATAATATAGGACATGAAAGGAAATATCCATATCAATATAGAATAAGAGAAACATTTACATAAATGAATGATATAACATGATTATCAAATCATGGAATTGTGGAAACAACGTACAATAGGTTATTAGCATGATCCAAGGCCCATTTCACAAGGATTAGCATGATTGAACCCTCTTTACGCACGAATTATCATGAGAAAAATCTTATTTAACAAATCATATCATGATACTAAACAATACCCAATCAATTGGAGTTCTATTGGGGAACACCCTTTATAATCATTCCAATCTCATGTTTAAGTGTGCGATATAGATCATATAACATGGATTCATTCCACATCATAATTTATTACATGATTAGAGAATTAGGAATATATAAAATTATGTACCATTAAATATATATATGTGCATTATGGTGAATATACCTGGTAGAGAAATAGGTACGGTTTTCATTACATGATGATTTTGGCTCTGAAAATCACAGTGTAGTTTCGGCAGCATAGCGACATCATATAGAAATTCATAAATTGTGATGAGAGAGAGAAATGGGACCTATAGTCATTTATGCATGAAATATACATTAAAGGGATATTATATAATAATATCCCAATATATTATAAGTAAATTAGGTACATAATATAGAATAAATGCTTTAATGAAAATACGAAGTAAGAACCCATTACGGAATTTCGGCACGGTAACGACTGTCCAGGGAAAGAATTAATGGGAGAGAAAAGGGGTGTTCATCATTAAAAAATAAGGAGGTAAATATGGGAGAAGTTAAAAAACATAGCCCAAGATTTTTAATTTAAAATAAAATGGTATAACCACATGAATAAATATAGATAAAAAATGAAAAACAGAAGGAATCCCTTACTTGAGTGTGTGTCATCAAATGTTGATGAGGGGCTTATTGAGAGGTTGGGGTGCCCTGGGAAAAATTTAGAGAGGCGAGGGAAGTTTAGGGACGTGATAAAAGGTTTTTGAGTGAAGATATGTGGGATCTTAGCTCGGGTTATATAGGAAATGATAGGGGAATTATTTAATATTTCGCAAACACATGTTTTTTTTAATCTATACAATTAAATATTCCAAACCACAAACCATCCCATGTTTTTTTCCCATGGATTTTATCCAAATAGGAGTGTAAAAAATATTTTATAAGGACAATGTCCATCTTTTTTAAAATATTATCCTTGATTATGTGGAGGTGAGTCACATTATTAATGTAATGATTTTCAAATCATAAAGTATATTATTCATTTTGGAGGATTCACTAAAGCATTATAAACTACGTAATAAAATCCTAAAATAAATTTATTTTAATAGGAATTCATATATTGGGCTGTCATTTCCCATTATTTGATTTATGAAATAATTTTGGGGTCATTATGATGTTATAAAACACATATTTTATTTATTATGGTATTTAATTTTTACCCAAAAATCGACTATCATAGAAAATTATGAAAAATTCACCGTTTGATAAATTTGATATCAAAATTCCAAAAATAATAATCTTTTTATCTATTATTTTATTAATATTTCAATTTTCACTTTTAAAATGAAAACCAAGATTTATTGATAATTCATGAGTTTTGAAAAAAACAGTTTTCAAACCTTGATAATAATTATATTGGACTTCATAAAAGTTATATTATCATTTGTTATTCGTAAAATTAATTTGATAATAATATTTCATTAAAATGTATGTTATTTCAAAAATTCAAAAATTCATTAAATTAAATTCATTAAAAATACGTTTTTTGTTTCATCATATAAAAACATAACTATTATCAAACTGATTACCTAATAATATAGAGATAAGGAAATGAGATAATCATCATTTTTTAGAATTATTTTTATAATATTAATAATATAAATCTTAGTTTAATATAAATTTATATATATTTATAAAATGTACAATCTTTACCCCCAAAAAAATCATTTTATCAAATTCATCCTTTTTAAGGATTTCTATTATTATAAAGGAATTGATGGATTAAACCTTTTTTGTAACGCCCCGACCCCAGTTACCCAGAGTCGGTGCATTATTACATAACATTGGCATGATCACAAGAAAGATCAAATCTCGAAAGACCGATTGGTTTAGTAGCCTTGGAAACACTAGATATATTCATAAGTTTTACATTACATCATAAAATGAAAAACTACTACAACAACATAATGTCTCCATAATCCACACTATTATCCCCTCATAATATCCCTGCAGGTCATTCATAATTTACTTCTTCACATCCTGGGGAAAAAATAAAACATAGAAAAGGGGTGAGCTCAAATGCCCAGTAAGGATAACAATAAAGCGGAAACTTTCATAAATAAGAATAAACATTTAAGGCAATGCATTACTAAAACAAAAGCCTTTTAAAATTGAACTTCAACATGGTATGGCAAAAGTAAAATGAAATAATGCCATTTACTTATTCACATGGATATTCTACTAATCGAATAATCACATGCAAAAATCAATAACCACTTTCATAATGTTGGAATGCATAATGCCAGACTATCATAACCACATAGCCAAGGCCTCGTGCCAAGACTACAAATAAGATTTTGTCAAGGCCTTGTGCCAAGACACTAGTTTGTCTCATGAGACCTACCGATGCATCGAGGAGCTATAGCGGGCTCCACCCGTCACTTATTAAGTCCAATGCATTCCCATATGAAAAGGTTTAAACATAACATAAACATTCGTATTAAAACTAGCATACGAAATGTCAATACTTTCACAATAAACTATGAATGGTATAAAAATAGCACATCCACAGTCAAACATATCACAAAACCTTCAATACAATATAGAAGTTTTGTATCATAATAAATCAACTTCAAATAATCTTAAAATCCATCAAAGGATGTTGACATAGATGAAATCAAAATTCTTTTAAAAGAAATATCTCCTTTTATTTTGAAATCATTTAAGATCCATATAAAATAAAACATTTTCTTTGAAAATATTCTTATAAGCTTGTATGGGAAGCTTCGACGATTTTATAATGGCGGAAAATAACCGCACCCGCCGTATAAGTTAAAAAAAACATTCTTACCTCAATTCTGTCGAAAAGGTTAAAAAGGACCTTGTTTTGAAAACGACGGAAAGATTCCTTTATAAACCTCTTATAAAAAGTCAAACAAGGGTATAAATGACTTTAACCCATATTCTTGTAAATAGTAAAAATGTTTTGAAATACATTTCGAAGAAACATGGATGTGGATGATAAAGAGATCCCAGTAGATTATTACGTATAATACAACCTCGGATAATGAAGAGATTGTGAAATAACCCTTACCTTGTACTTTTCCTTGGTTGTGGTAGGTTGACCTCCTGTATAATGGTGAAATAATTGTTATTAAATTATACAAGAATCATATACATTAATATGATGTCATATATGATCTTTTAATATTGGTTTGATAATAATATCTTAGTATTATCGTTGTTTCGGGTGTTAACTTACTTGTTTTCTTTAATATGTTTTGTTACGTAAGACATGTTTGTAAAGGATAGGTTGTATATTATTCATATCCAGAATGATATCAAGTCCTTAAACATCATTTTTAAATCATAAAATGATAATTATACTTGAATGGATACGATGGAGAATGAATCTCATCGCGTTCGTGGAGACGGTAGTCCGTACGTACGCACGAGCGACAATATCATTCTTTTTATATTAAAATAATATATAAATGGATGGTATATCATATATACAGAATCATTAACATGTTATATTTATTATTTACATGAGTTACACATCATTATTATACCCATCCAAATAATATTATATTGAATAACAATTACACCACGACGTGGAGACGGTAAGCCGTACGTACGCACGTATGGTGACATGTTATTCAAAGGGTGGATAGAATACTGAATATGATTGTACCATATTTATAATAACATCACAGTATATGTGAGATACTGGAGTTATTATTTCAGAATGGTAAGAACAAAGGAAGAAGAAGTGGAAGAAGAAATGAACTTAGAAAAGGGTGGTGAAATCATTACCTCTTCTTCGGGTTCTTCCTTTTGATTTGATCAAAAGGGCTCCTTAGGTTGGCTTTCTGATCAAACTAAGGCCTCTAGGTTGTAGTGAGGGATGTTGGGAGAGTATTTGGGCAGAGTTTGACCGAACCAAAAGGCTTTGAAGGTGTGAAGAAATGAGAAGGAGGAGTGCCCTTTTATAAGAGGGGTGAGGGGCACTTTTGGAAAAGCTAGAAATATTAATTTATAATAAATTCATATTCGGTTTCCAAAGGCTCCAAAGTTGACTATTCAAAGTATGAGGTGGGGATAGGTCGAAAACAACTCATCCAATAGAATTTAGACAGGTTTGGGTACTTACATTAACCTTATCTTTAAATATTAACTCTAAGTTAATTAGTTTCACTTTTACAATGTCTCTTTGTATTTTTATATATTATGGTTAATAAACTTACTATATACATCCAAGCGACCCACAAGTGGTCCATTAATGATTAAACAATCATAATATAAGTCTCTTGGCCGAACCTTAGATTTTTATGAATTTAATATCAATTAATAATATAATATTTGTTTTAAGAACTCTTTTATGTCAATTTTGACACTATTCAATAGTTGATTATTGTGAAACTCATAACAGATTGATTACTTCGAACAAAGTCCATTAAATCAATCCTAATATATCATATTAGCCTAGAAAATTAGTTAAATTCATTAAAAGTTTCATATTATATTTATTTGGGTATTTATAATATCAATTATTTTAATTTTTCACTATTATAGTAATTACTGCATCATCATTGTGTCATAAATAAAATAACTTATTTAGTGTCTAGAAATTATAAAGAAAATATCTTTATGTAGGAAATCTTTTTAGATTTCTAATGAATATTTATAATCGAAAATCCAACATGTATAACCCTATGTAAAAATTGTTCTTCTAAAAGATGTAAGCTTATGCCATTTTTATTTTTATTTTAACTTTATTAATATAATGTGTCATTATCACTTACAAGTGGATCAATGGGGTCCCAAAATTGACCCAAAGATGCCCATGGTCGACTATGTATCAACCAATAGAGTTAATACATGTTTTAGGGTAATTTAGTATTATTATAATATTATTTTTTTTAACCCTTATTTACCGGATTTACCCTTAACCATGGTAAATAAAATATTTACCGCAGTAATTATTCAAAATGTCTAAAAATAAAAGTTACCTATTTACACAATTTGAACATCCTGATTCCAAATATGGAATCCATTTTTCTAAATTCAAAACACAGAAGTGGCAGAAATTAATTTAAAATTAATTCCCGCTGTCAAAACAAAAAGCGTGTTTTTAAGAGATAATAACTATCAAAAGATTGACACTTGTTTATGTTCGGTTTAATTGTAAAATTATGTCCAGTGACCAACATTATATTAAATGGTAAAAATATATTCTAAATATACTTTAAAACTACTAAAATTCGTAATTTATCACTATTAATTATTTTGATTAAAAAAGTTGTTTTTAATTAAAATTTAGTAATTTTCACTATTCATCAAAATATGAAAGTTATCCGAAAAGTACCAAAATTTCACCTTAGGCTAAATTCGATATTCCGAGTCCAAAAACGAAGTCCATTTTCAAATATAAAATATATATAATTTCAAAAATTAGGTATTACTATTCACAACGGCTAGTTTAATTAGTTGTGGTGTGTGTTAGAACTCGGTGTTGCGTACAACACACGCTATCACATTATTCAAAGGGAAACGTACCGTGGAAGCTTGGGGTGTTTCATTTTAAATTTTTGATATCCCCATTTAGTCAAAAAGTTTAAAATATTGTATTTAAAAAGGTTTCACTATTAGAAGTTGATAAAAGTGAAATACTGAAAATGAATTTGTTCTTGCATTATGACTAAGAAACTCATAATAGGGATTCTAAAATTATAAGGATTATATAAAGTTCAAAATGTAGTTAATACTATTAATGACCTCTTTTAATGGTGTGATTGAACTCGGTGTTGCGTGTAGTGCAAGTTATTGAATTATTTTTAAGAAATAACACACTCTGAAATCCTGGGGTGTTACATTCTCCCCTCCTTCAATAAATTGCGTCCTCGCAATTTGAAATTGTTCTTCGAAAATAAAAGGTTGAAAGTAGAAAATATATTTGTGGGAAAACCCACATTGGAAATTGGGTTACTAAAATTTAGTCTTAATATGAGGAAAAGAGAAATGAAAGGGTCA
Organism: Viscum album; assembly: GCA_963277665.1. Classification (NCBI taxonomy): domain Eukaryota; kingdom Viridiplantae; phylum Streptophyta; class Magnoliopsida; order Santalales; family Viscaceae; genus Viscum; species Viscum album. The sequence continues at coordinate 1,677,693,998 of OY728160.1, forward strand.
CCACCAAATTATGATCTCGATTAGGAGAACATTGGTGGAAATTGGAGACATATAATCGGAGGAAAAACGTAAATATTTATAGGTAGTGATTGAGGTCATCAATCACAAACAAGTATAAAATTGAGTTCCTTAAATTCATTAATCTATGATGAATTGAAATACCATCGGTTCAACAAAACATAGGGTATTAGGATAACACATTTTTTACGTTTCAAAATATCCTAGTTGAAATCCCACATCGAAAAATGAATTAATGAGGCCTCTATTTAAACTAAAGAGTGGAAAGTATGAAGATTACCGAAAATAACACATACTAGGGATCCATGTAGGAAAATATGGATATGGAGGAGAAATCTAACCATCAATTATCTGATGGAGAGTGGTAGAGAACATGGCTATGAAAAGGCCAACAATCCCAAAGCCATAAATTAGTGATGATTTAAGGTACCATCTAGGACAACATTTTTGTTCTATGTTCCTTTTCTTAATGTTGTGGAATTTATTTATGAGATTGGCTAAGAACATAAGGAGGTATACATACTTTAGAGTTTTATCCATTAATAAATTTCTACCACAAACTCATCTTTCACTCTAAAACATAATAGAACGTTAAAAAAATTCTATTTACACTATTCGTATAGGGTTCCAAAATAAACGAATTTATAATTCATCTACATGATCTTTTAATAAAAACTTCATTATTTAATCCAGGACATCTCATGGTCCAGTGGTAGGTGATACACCCTTGTCGCCCTTCGGTTGCGGGTTCAAGTCTTGCAGCCTTGCCGGACGCGACGGGTTGCCGCCCGACCTCCGGGTTGTCCTTTTATGGCAATCCAAAATAATCCAAACTAGAACTATCCAAAATACTTCTGTCCAAACTCACAGTCTAACATTTATAAGGAAGGTAAACATAATATAGATCCTTTTTACCCCGTAATAGCATATGAATACCTTCATCTTGTATTCTTTTAATAAACTGAAACATCTTGAATTACCATATTCCTTATTGATTATATTCATGATCCCCTATTCCATATAGAATGCTGTATATACTTCATCAATCCAAAAATATTTTAAACCCCAAAAAAATGATGGAATATACAAATCATTAATCAGTTTTAAGGTAGTCAAGAATATCTAACATAATTTATCCAAATCAATCATGTATTATTCTAAAATCACTAACTCTGTATCAGAACCATATTATGGTTTATCATTCTCTCAACCATATATTATCCAAAAATTTATCCTGCTATTGAGTCACTTTTATTTGTTCCACACAATCTCAAGTCCTTAATGAAATAGTACTGCAGTACAATCCTTATATACTCCATAATTATTATAACAAGTACATTGTTGATACAAAGCTCAATTGACATAATCAACATAAGAACTCTAATCATTCCTCTTCATCTGTGGTAGTATCATAACGTGATTATTATCCAATAACATCATTTGCGGCATAGTCTGATGACTGGGACATAGGTTCGCGTAGTGTCCAAACTCCTTGCAAATGAAGCATTGTACATTTAAAACCATTTTCTTACCCTTGCAGTCACGTACTTTGTGCCCTTTTCCTCCACACTTATAACAAACTCCCATTCCTTTCAGGCAAGTTCCAGGGTGTTTCTTTCCACAGTTACCACATATGGGAAAATTCTTCTTTTCCCTCTTCCCTTTATCCATCTTTCTCTCTTCCATCCTTTTCTTCTCTTGCTTCCCTTCAAAGCCATAGGACTCAGTAAACTCTTTACTTATCTTATCAACACATGATATTATTTCTTCATATGATGATAATACATGGGAGACTATTTATCTTATAAATTCTAGCTTAAGACCATGAAAGATATGATCCTTCCTCCTCTTTGGATCATGTGAATTTCTGGAGTTCTCATTCCTTCTACTGAGTTCCATTTCTAAACAATGGAATACACTAGATCAGTTTATGAATCAAAATACATAATCCCATACTTATAAAACACTTAACATAAATTGAACTATTTATGGATATTATCCATAATCATAAAAATGTTTTCTTTGAGGAAGTATATACTCATAATCCCTTCAAAATGATTTGTAAAGAAAATGAGAGTTATCCTAAGCATATCCCCCGGGAGTGTCGTAACCAAGAGTGCAGCAAGGCCCGTTGTCGTGCACCAGTTCCCGTTCGAGTCTAGCTCAAAGCGGTGTTTTCGGGTTTTACCCCTAGGTACATCTGTGCCAGAGCCGCCTCTACCTGCTCGTATCCAGACAGGGATGTATTGCTCAGAAAACTCACAAAATCTCTACAATACCAAAATTCTAGGAAGTTCTTCTATACTAATCCTCAAAGTTCATCTTAGGTCTACGTGCTCTAATCAGATTTTATCTAAATCTAGCTTCCAAGGTTTGTACTAAACTTCCTCTGATACCAACTGTAACGCCCCGACCCCAGTTACCCAGAGTCGGTGCATTATTACATAACATTGGCATGATCACAAGAAAGATCAAATCTCGAAAGACCGATTGGTTTAGTAGCCTTGGAAACACTAGATATATTCATAAGTTTTACATTACATCATAAAATGAAAATCTACTACAACAACATAATGTCTCCATAATCCACACTATTATCCCCTCATAATATCCCTGCAGGTCATTCATAATTTACTTCTTCACATCCTGGGGAAAAAATAAAACATAGAAAAGGGGTGAGCTCAAATGCCCAGTAAGGATAACAATAAAGCGGAAACTTTCATAAATAAGAATAAACATTTAAGGCAATGCATTACTAAAACAAAAGCCTTTTAAAATTGAACTTCAACATGGTATGGCAAAAGTAAAATGAAATAATGCCATTTACTTATTAACATGGATATTATACTAATCGAATAATCACATGCAAAAATCAATAACCACTTTCATAATGTTGGAATGCATAATGCCAGACTATCATAACCACATAGCCAAGGCCTCGTGCCAAGACTACAAATAAGATTTTCTCAAGGCCTTGTGCCAAGACACTAGTTTGTCTCATGAGACCTACCGATGCATCGAGGAGCTATAGCGGGCTCCACCCGTCACTTATTAAGTCCAATGCATTCCCATATGAAAAGGTTTAAACATAACATAAACATTCGTATTAAAACTAGCATACGAAATGTCAATACTTTCACAATAAACTATGAATGGTATAAAAATAGCACATCCACAGTCAAACATATCACAAAACCTTCAATACAATATAGAAGTTTTGTATCATAATAAATCAACTTCAAATAATCTTAAAATCCATCAAAGGATGTTGACATAGATGAAATCAAAATTCTTTTAAAAGAAATATCTCCTTTTATTTTGAAATCATTTAAGATCCATATAAAATAAAACATTTTCTTTGAAAATATTCTTATAAGCTTGTATGGGAAGCTTCGACGATTTTATAACGGCGGAAAATAACCGCACCCGCCGTATAAGTTAAAAAAAACATTCTTACCTCAATTCTGTCGAAAAGGTTAAAAAGGACCTTGTTTTGAAAACGACGGAAAGATTCCTTTATAAACCTCTTATAAAAAGTCAAACAAGGGTATAAATGACTTTAACCCATATTCTTGTAAATAGTAAAAATGTTTTGAAATACATTTCGAAGAAACATGGATGTGGATGATAAAGAGATCCCAGTAGATTATTACGTATAATACAACCTCGGATAATGAAGAGATTGTGAAATAACCCTTACCTTGTACTTTTCCTTGGTTGTGGTAGGTTAACCTCCTGTATAATGGTGAAATAATTGTTATTAAATTATACAAGAATCATATACATTAATATGATGTCATATATGATCTTTTAATATTGATTTGATAATAATATCTTAGTATTATCGTTGTTTCGGGTGTTAACTTACTTGTTTTCTTTCATATGTTTTGTTACGTAAGACATGTTTGTAAAGGATAGGTTGTATATTATTCATATCCAGAATGATATCAAGTCCTTAAACATCATTTTTAAATCATAAAATTATAATTATACTTGAATGGATACGATGGAGAATGAATCTCATCGCGTTCGTGGAGACGGTAGTCCGTACGTACACACGAGCGACAATATCATTCTTTTGATTTTAAAATAATATATAAATGGATGGTATATCATATATACAGAATCATTAACATGTTATATTTATTATTTACATGAGTTACACATCATTATTATACCAATCCAAATAATATTATATTGAATAACAATTACACCACGACGTGGAGACGGTAAGCCGTACGTACGCACGTATGGTGACATGTTATTCAAAGGGTGGATAGAATACTGAATATGATTGTACCATATTTATAATAACATAACAGTATATGTGAGATACTGGAGTTATTATTTCAGAATGGTAAGAACAAAGGAAGAAGAAGTGGAAGAAGAAATGAACTTAGAAAAGGGTGGTGAAATCATTACCTCTTCTTCGGGTTCTTCCTTTTGATTTGATCAAAAGGGCTCCTTAGGTTGGCTTTCTGATCAAACTAAGGCCTCTAGGTTGTAGTGAGGGATGTTGGGAGAGTATTTGGGCAGAGTTTGACCGAACCAAAAGGCTTTTAAGGTGTGAAGAAATGAGAAGGAGGAGTGCCCTTTTATAAGAGGGGTGAGGGGCACTTTTGGAAAAGCTAGAAATATTAATTTATAATAAATTCATATTCGGTTTCCAAAGGCTCCAAAGTTGACTATTCAAAGGATGAGGTGGGAATAGGTCGAAAACAACTCATCCAATAGAATTTAGACAGGTTTGGGTACTTACATTAACCTTATCTTTAAATATTAACTCTAAGTTAATTAGTTTCACTTTTACAATGTCTCTTTGTATTTTTATATATTATGGTTAATAAACTTACTATATACCTCCAAGCGACCCCCAAGTGGTCCATTAATGATTAAACTATCATAATATAAGTCTCTTGGCCGAACCTTAGATTTTTAGGAATTTAATATCAATTAATAATATAATATTTGTTTTAAGAACTCTTTTATGTCAATTTTGACACTATTCAATAGTTGATTTTTGTGAAACTCATAACAGATTGATTACTTCGAACAAAGTCCATTAAATCAATCCTAATATATCATATTAGCCTAGAAAATTAGTTAAATTCATTAAAAGTTTCATATTATATTTATTTGGGTATTTATAATATCAATTATTTTAATTTTTCACTATTATAGTAATTACTGCATCATCATTGTGTCATAAATAAAATAACTTATTTAGTGTCTAGAAATTATAAAGAAAATATCTTTATGTAGGAAATCTTTTTAGCTTTCTAATGAATATTTATAATCGAAAATACAACATGTATAACCCTATGTAAAAATTTTTCTTCTAAAAGATGTAAGCTTATGCCATTTTTATTTTTATTTTAACTTTATTAATATAATGTGTCATTATCACTTACAAGTGGATCAATGGGGTCCCAAAATTGACCCAAAGATTCCCATGGTCGACTATGTATCAACCAATAGAGTTAAGACACGTTTTAGGGTAATTTAGTATTATTATAATGTTATTTTGTTTAACCCTTATTTACCGGATTTACCCTTAACCATGGTAAATAAAATATTTACCGCAGTAATTATTCAAAATGTCTAAAAATAAAAGTTACCTATTTACACAATTTGAACATCCTGATTCCAAATATGGAATCCATTTTTCTAAATTCAAAACACAGAAGTGGCAGAAATTAATTTAAAATTAATTCCCGCTGTCAAAACAAAAAGCGTGTTTTTAAGAGATAATAACTATCAAAAGATTGACACTTGTTTATGTTCGGTTTAATTGTAAAATTATGTCCAGTGACCAACATTATATTAAATGGTAAAAATATATTCTAAATATACTTTAAAACTACTAAAATTCGTAATTTATCACTATTAATTATTTTGATTAAAAAAGTTGTTTTTAATTAAAATTTAGTAATTTTCACTATTCATCAAAATATGAAAGTTATCCGAAAAGTACCAAAATTTCACCTTAGGCTAAATTCGATATTCCGAGTCCAAAAACGAAGTCCATTTTCAAATATAAAATATATATAATTTCAAAAATTAGGTATTACTATTCACAACGGCTAGTTTAATTAGTTGTGGTGTGTGTTAGAACTCGGTGTTGCGTACAACACACGCTATCACATTATTCAAAGGGAAACGTACCGTGGAAGCTTGGGGTGTTTCATTTTAAATTTTTGATATCCCCATTTAGTCAAAAAGTTTAAAATATTGTATTTAAAAAGGTTTCACTATTAGAAGTTGATAAAAGTGAAATACTGAAAATGAATTTGTTCTTGCATTATGACTAAGAAACTCATAATAGGGATTCTAAAATTATAAGGATTATATAAAGTTCAAAATGTAGTTAATACTATTAATGACCTATTTTAATGGTGTGATTGAACTCGGTGTTGCGTGTAGTGCAAGTTATTGAATTATTTTTAAGAAATAACACACTCTGAAATCCTGGGGTGTTACATTTTTTAAAAAGGGGATTAAACATGTAAATAATACCTTATTGAATAACCCCTTATAACACCCATATAATAGTTAAGGGTAAGGTGTGAAATGGTGAAAGACTCTTGGGGTGTCTTGGATGACATTTCTTAGGTGGTAATCTATATTTACTTAAAAATCCCCCATATGAGATTACCTTCAAGATTAACAACTTTAAGCTCATCTTGGACTTGTTCAATAGTGAACCCTAGTGATGCTACCTCCTTTCTGTTCTCTGAAAATGAACTTCATATAGCCTAATTCTACTAGATGTGGTCATCCCCTCCTTTAGCTGTGTCAAATGGTGTATTTTAATAAACCTTATATTATATCAATCATTTGATCATTGTTCAACGAATATATTGTCAATGGTAAGGATACTTAACAGTCATTTAAATATAGTAAAAAATTTATAAAAGAGAGTGTGTGTATTCTATATCTGTAAGTCATTAAAAGAAATAGAATTTTATTCATAAAAGATCGGGTCATTACAACATTCCCCCATTATGAAATTTCACCGAGGAAATTTCCTTTTCCCAATATAAAATATACAATGGTAACAATGCCTCATCACTTCCTCTAATACCCATATTGGTTCTTAAAACATGTGGTTTCTCCACAACACTTTTATATGGGGAATTTTCTTATTTCGTAGCATTTTTTCCAAAAATATAATATCATCACTGGCTTGTCTTAATAGAGGAGGTCATTATGCAATTGTACCACCTATGGATATAGTACATGCAATGGTTCACGTATGTTTTTTCACAAGATTTATACATGGAATATATGACGTACTGAAGACATGTTTGGTGGGTGTTCTAGTTGACAGGGCTCTTCTCCAATGCGATCAAGGGTCTCAAAAGGTTCGATGTACCTGGGTCAAGATATAACTTTTTTCCCAAATCTCATAACTCTCATACACAGTGATATGTGGAGGAATACCATGTATCCAACATGAAAATCTAGGTTTCTTCAATTATTATCATCATATATTGGTTTTGGACTCTGAGAAGCATTAATGTGATACTAGATGGTCTTAAACTTCTCTAACAGTTCTTCAACCATTTGTGGACCTAGAAGTTTTCCTTCCCCAACTTCATCTCAACATGGCAATGTTCTACACATCTTCCCAAAAAGGGCTTCATAAGAAGCCATTTGGATGCTTGAGTGGAAATAGTTTTTATAAGAGAACTCAACCATAGGATGATATTGAACTCATCCACCATTAATGTCCATTGAGGATACACTAAATAAGTACTCAAGTGTGTGGATAGTCTAATCATATTGGCCCTCAGTTTGAGGATGATAATCCATACAAAATTTCAGCTCAGTTTTCATATAATGTTGGATACTCTTCTAGAAAATAGAGGTGAATCTTAGATATCAATCGAATAAAATTGATAGTGGTACAACATAAAACATTACCACTTCTCTGATGTATATTATTTCCATTTTATTTAATGAGAAATACCCTTGAATTTTAATGACGTGTGTAGTCCTTTTAAGAATATCTACAAAAACCCAGATAGCATTATTTCCTTTGGATGTCGTCAAAAGTCAGGAGACAAAGTCCATACAAATATTTTTCTATTTCCACATTGGTTGAATCATCCACTTATACTTCTGCGTCTCAACCATCACTTACTGACATACTAGGAACATTATTGTATACTCAATGATCACATTCTTCATGATATCCCACCTATAATTCTCTCAAATATCTCGATACATCTTTGTGTTTCTTCACTGAATGGATTAATTCAAACTATGTGCATTATCAAAATGTTCTTTCTGAAAATATATATTAGATTGAACTCATATCCTAGAGCAAAATCTCACAATTAAATCTTCATTATCATTGATCTTCAAGTATTTACCTTCTATAATAGATTTCAATTTCTTCTGAATTCACTCATCCCGCTATTGAGCATACATTAACCTTTCCAAAAATATGGTTGAATAATAATTTGTGGAAGTATTTATTATGTTCCCTTTTTCATGGTTCTCATGTCCATCTTCATCAAATATTAGATGATTTGTTACTTTTCTATTCTCATCATGTAAAGAGTTTCTAGATACTTTCTACATAGAGTGTCTCCCACATTATAATCTTTCCCCAGATGGTAGTGAATTGAGTAGTCATAGTCATTGATCATGTCTAACCATCTCCATTGGTTCATATAAAACCCTTTATGTGTGAATATATACTTGAAGATTTTGTGATCCATATATATTTCACACTTTTTCCCAAAGAGGTAATGTCTCCTTGTTTTTCAAAGAAAATATCACTATAGCCAACTCCAGATCATTTGTTGGATAGTGCTTCTCATGAATATTCAATTGTATTGAATCGTAGGTAATGAATTTGAAATTTTTGATCAACAAATAGCATTAACCAATCATCAAATCATCACCTAATACAAAGAAAATTTCTCCACTTTTGGGTAGTGTGAGCACATGCACAATGATAATCTTCCTTTTCAACTCATTAAAGTTTTCTTCATATTCATCATTCCATGAAATCTTTACTCCCTTCAGAGTAACCTTGGTAAGAGGGCTTGAAAATCTGGACAAATTTCTCAAAAATCAATGATAATATCCAGCTAACCCATGTAATCTACAGATATCCATCATAGATGTTGGCCATAGACATCACTCAGTTGAATTTCTCTTGGAGGGATACAAAGATGTCCCATAACTTGTAATGATATGACACAAGAATGAGACTTAATTAAACCAGAACACGCTCATGATGTACATTTCATAGAGGTTCACCTTTTACATGGTCTCCATTATAGTGTATAGATTCTCCTCAGGCTCCTCTATGGTTTTAGATTATATTAAACTATAGTCTATAAATACTACCAATAATATGTCTAGGTATTGTTGAGAGACTCTATTCATCATGTCCATGAATATTTCTAGATTATTAGTGAGTCCAAAAGGCATTACAATGAATTCATAGAGCCTGTACCTACTATGAAATTTAGTCATGGGGAAATCCTTCTTCTTCACCATTACATGTTAATATCTGGAGTACAGATCCACCTTCTAGAAGTATTGTGCTCCACATAGCTAATCGAACTAGTAATAAATTCATAGAAATGGATACTTGTTCTTGATCATGATTTTGTTGAGCTCACGATAATAAATTCAAAGGTGCATTGACCCGTCCATCTTCTTGGTAAATAGGACTGGTGCACCATATGGTGAAGCACATGTGCATATAAACCCTTTATCCAGATTCTTCAACAGTTTTTTACTTAGCTCCTCAAGATACACAACATCCATTCTATATGTAGTCTTGGATGATGGGAATTATCAATGAATAAGATCAATATATAAATCAACATCAATTATAGGAGGAAGATCGATAAATTCCATCGGAAACACATCACAGAATACCCTCACAAAAAAAGTCTTCGAGTATAGTTCCTTCCATATAATCAATCATCTAAGTAAGATACACCTGATCATAGGGAATTAATAGATACAGTTGAGATGATGGTTTTAAAGAAAATTCATCATCCTCCCTGCACTTATACATAATTATGGGTCGATTCTCCATATAAAGAATGATTTCCCTATCACATAAATTTAAGTTGGCTCTATATGGGGACAGAAAATCCATGATATGAATTGCATCAAATCCTACCTGAGGGAGAGTGCTAATGTTTTTTGGGAAGCTCAATACATAAATTGTGATAGGGGAGGAGTTATTTTCATGGGATGCAATAATTTACCCTTTTTACATACTTTCCAATATTTATACATCAATGATTTTTGATGGTTTTTGTAATGATCTACTAAACATTAAAGATATAAAAGAATGCGTAAAACTGGAATCAAAATGTTTGTTCACTATTATTGAATGAATAACTAGCACACCTTTCACCACTTCATTTTCAGGACTCTATTTGGTAGTAGTGATGGAAAAAGATAATCCTTGCTTCCTTGGAGATTTTCAGTTGCCTCCAAAAACCCTTGGACAAGGTAATGGGTATGCAATGTTCCATTCTCCTTTGTAGTTGTAGTAATTAACAATGTGTTGATGGTTGAATAGAGAATTACTATCCTCTATCATAGCCACATGTTTTTCTTGTTAGAAAATAATTCCCAGGAGCCCTTCTTATTCTCACTTAAATCATGTCCTTGTACCCTTCAGGAAATTTATGGGGTGATTTTTCTTCACCATTTGCAAGTGTGGTGCTGTAATTCCATATCACAATTGTATTTATCCATCAGACTGTAAGAATTAAATTCCAATTTCATCTTATTATTCTCTTATTACACCTATTATTTTCCTATCAACATTTTGACTTTGAGGGATCATCATATGACTTCCTCATAGCTATCAAAGCCACTGATCTCTAGGGATTTCTATAGGTTAGGTTTTAGTACACCAATGAAACAGTCAACATTTTCGTTGGGGGAAATGATGAAGCTGAAGGCGTATCCAGCAATCCTTATGAATTTTTTCTTGCACACTTCGATGGATTCTTCATCTTTTTAATTGAGGTAAAGGATTCCCCTTTTTTCACAAATAGGAGGGTCCAAGGAAAATATTTATCAATTTTTTTTCCTGAAAATCAATCCTTTATAATTCCTCAATCTCTTCCTAAGGCATCATATTTTTTTTATCAATTTCTAACATTAATTAGCTTTAACCTCCATATGATATGAAACAAAAATAACCTACTATTATTCTAAAAATTGGAGGATGGTGAAGTTCTTATCAATAGAGTTGATCCATTGTTTGGTTATTGGGGGATCATAAGATCCATTGAAATTAGGAGCCCTTTGTCTCCTGAATCTATCGAATGTGACTTTATATTTCATGGGGATTGGGATAGACATTCCCCTTAACCTATGTTTCTATTCAAAAAATGAGTTAACTAGGAGAGTATCATGAAATTTTTTTTAATTTCCACTCCCATAATGTTGGGAATCTCATTAGAACAGTCATTAAATTGATCCTCACATCTATTGTTAGCCGGGGTCCTCTTATTACCAGCCATTGGATAGAACAAAAAGAAATTTTTGTGTAAGTACATTAAAATATTATAGACGTAAGGGTATTCCAATGTGAAAAGTGCATAACTTATATATTTCATTTATTTCCTTAAATTATGAATTTATAGGCTTCAATATATGTTTTCCATGATATATTTTTTAATGTATTTTTTTATGGAACTTTTGTTTATTACTCCCTTAATAATGGTTCATAAAAAGATTCAGAATTTACCCCTAAAAACTACCCTAGGATTCTCAAACCAAGTGTGAAATAATTCAGGTTATAGTGTTCCAGTTCTCATTTGAGTCTAGCTCAAAGTGGTGTTTTCAAGATTTACCGCTAGATAGATCAGTGCCAGAGCCACCTCTACATGTTTGTGTTCAAAAAATGATGTATTTTCTTGATAAGACACTTATTGAATACTTATCAAAATATAGGGATTATTTTAATATAACCTGTATTATCCTCAAGGCTTTCACTAGTTTTTTATAACCCTAATCCCAAAAATATCAAAACCTATCCTCTGATACCAATTAAAACAACCCTTCTAAATATTACACACATAAACATGATTTATTGCATGAAATTGCACTTAATACAACTTCGAGGATCGAGAGGTATAATGTCTTGGGAAATTAGGGACATTACATAATGTCTAATGACCTGAACTAAAATATTTTTATTTCAAACTTGTTTGACATAACCAACTCATTCCTTTAAACATAACAATGCATGGGATAACATGAGGATCTATATAAGATAGGGGTGATATATAAATAATAGTAAGGGTATAAATAAGGAATAACATTAAGAATATAATACACAATAAGAAATAGGCATATCAATGGATCATATGGGAAATATGAACATAAAGGCATGATATATCATGATTATCATAACATAAAAATGTGGAAAAAACACACAACATGATATTAGTGTGAGCCAAGGCTCAATGAACATAGATTTGCATTAGTAAACCATAATATAAAATTAATTAGCATGTGTAAACCCTCATTTCAGATGGAATATCATGATACTAAATGTTATACAATGCATTGGAGGGCTATCGGGGCACACCATTCATAATCATTTCATTCTCATATTTAAGTGTTCCACATAGATCATATAACATAGATTCTTTCAACATAATCATTTATTACACAATAAATAAATGTGGAATACATTCATGTGAGTACCATTAAATAATTATATGTTCTTAATGGTGGATAAACTTGACAAAGAAATGGGTATAGTTTTCTCTACGTAATGATTTTGTCTTAGAAAATCGTGGTCCAATTTTTCCAGCATAACATTGTCATATGGAAATTCATAAATTTGGATGATGAGAGAGAAATGGGTCTATCACCATTTATACATAAATATATATAAATTTTATCTTGTAACATTATATCCCAATATATGAAATGGAATTTAGGCATATAATAAGAAATAAATGATTCAATATAAATAAGAAGAGAGAAATCCCAATTTCTGCATAGTAACTAGTGTACACGAATGGTATTAGTGAGGGAATAACGGGTCAATAATCATTTAACCATTAAGAGGAAAGTATTGGGAGGCTAGAATAAATACTCCAACATTTTTAATTGAAAATAATAGTGCCTAAAAACATGATGAAACTTGGATAACAAATGAAAAAGCAAGGAATCCCATACATAAGTGTGTGACTTAAAAAGCATGAAGAGTGGATTATTGAGATCTTCCAGATAATTGAGAGGATTAAATAGAGGGTAAAAAACGATTAATGATGTGATCCATGGATTTGGAGTGGAGAGAAGTTGGACCTTGTGTAGGTTTATATTTAAAAATAGAGGTTAATTCTTTAATATTTCACAAACATTTATTTTGGTTTCTATATAATTATATATTCAAATCAAAAAACCATACCATGGTTTTTCCATGGTATTTTTCCAAATAGGAGTGGAAAAAATTATATTATATTTCCCATGGCCAAAAATATTATAATATAAGTCTTTCATATGTGTACGTGAGTCACATTATTAAAGCAATGAATTTAAAATCATAACGTATATTATACATTTTGGTAGATTCACTAAGTCTTTATAAAATAAGTAAAACAAATATAAAATCACATTCTTTTAATGGGAAAATATCTATTGGGCCATGAATACACTTTATAGTATTTATTACATCATTTTTGGGTCATGAGTATGTCATGAAAGACATATTTTATTTATATGGTATTTAATTTTTACCCAAAACATTGATCGTCTCTTAATATTATGAAAAATTTACTGTTGGTAAATATTACATCTTGATTAAAGAAATAATATTAATTTTATCTAAATAAAATTATATATATGTGAGTTTTCAATTTTAAAATGAATACCATCATTTTTTGAAAATTTACGGGTTTTGAAAAAAAATAGTTTTCAAACTAAGATAATAATTACATAAGACTTCGTAAAAGTTATATTAACATTTATTATTCATTATAGTAATTTGATAATAATATTTTATTAAAATCTAATTTATCTAAAAAACTCATTAATTCTTTAAAAGTATTCATTAAAAATACACATTTTGTTTTATCGTATAATACAATATAGCTCTAATCAATTTGATTACCTAATCATTTTTAGATAAAGAATAATATAATCATCATTTATAAGAATTTTCATTTTAATATTATTAATAAAAAACATAGTATAATATAATAGTGTATATTTCTCTCAAAAGTACCATTTTTATGCAAAAAATCAATTTATCAAATTCATCGTTTTTTAAAGAAAGACTATTCTTAAAAATAAAATTATCGATTAAGGGTTTTATATATAAAAAGGGATTTCAAAACATGTAACTAATAATGTATTACATAACCCCTTATAACACCCACAGAATACCTATGGGTATGGTGTGTGATGGTGACATTCTCTTGGGGTGGTTCAGAAAATATTGCTTGGGATTAAATCTCTACTAACTTGAAATTATCCCATAAGAGATTTAATTCAAACTTAACATGTTGTATATTGTATTGGGTTTGGTCAATAGAATATCTTAGTGATTCCACCTCATTTCCCAGATCTTACAAATGATATTTGTATGGCCTGAGTCTACTGTATGAGGCCATCCTCTCATTTGTCTGTATCGAAACGTTGTTTTTAAGTAACCTTATATTATAATTAGTCATGTGATCAATATCCAATTGATATATAATCATTGGTAATAATACATAATGGTAATTTAAAACCAATAAAAAATTAAAAAAAGAGTAAATGTGTTATCGACATCTATAAGACATTAAGAAGGTGAATTTTATTCATAAAATATCATATAATTATTAAATAGATAAAAAATAATCAATCTAAAATTGACTCCTTTTACAATGACCATTATTGAAACTTCCAAGATGCACATAAAGGGTTAAGATACATATAGTGTGCGGGGATTTTTATATAAAAATAAATATGGTTTGTAGACTGTATAATAATAAAGAAAAGATAAGGAAAACGATTTTCAAAACAATTCATGGCATTCACAATGAATAAACTGCGTAAATTATTGAAATGATAAAGTCCATCAAAATATTAATTACTATAGTAACTCATTTTTATTATTAAATAATTCAGATGGTTTTCAAAAAATTATACCTTCAAGGTAATTTTTTAATAGATTTATATTTAAAACTTTTAAAAGTTTTTGTAGACAATATGAGTCTTTCAATGTATGAAAGTAGAAAAGATCCATTTAGGGATTGAAGAAAGAATATCTGAGTTAGAATATCTTTTTTGATGATTCAATCTGAGTGTCTGGTTTTGTACATAAATTTTGATAATTCATATGTATATATGTGGATAACTTGGTGTTCTTTAGTGTCTCTAATGTAATGTGTGGATGGAATACTTTTTATACATATCTAAAAACCAAATTTAATCATTATGAAGATTTCTTTGGGTATTGATTTGATATTAAATAAAACGGTTATTCAGCCTATATAATGGTTATTATGATGTGTAGTGATTGACCTAAGACGATTATTCATCTCATTCAGGACACACATATTCGTAATTTTCTAATGTGTCTTAGACTGGAGATCTCCGAAAAGAGGTCTGTAATAGTGTCACACATCATGGACATTATGATTATTAAATATCCGTTTAAGAGGTTATATAAGGAAGATATAATTCTCTATATATCTTTAATTTGTCCTATCATGTACTCTATGGTATTTACTCAACTAAATGTCACATTTTATACTATCATAACATGTATATATTAATAAAATAATAGTATGATTCACTATATTTCCCTAATGAATTCCTTAAAAACATGAGAATGAATAGAGACATGTATTTTACATTTAAAAAAATTATTATGCATATATAATGGGTTATGTACATTAATGTAAATTATAATATAGGGGTTTCCATTAGATATTAATTTGGATTAATATTTTTATTAAATGAAGGATTAATTAGTTACATGAGTTTTAAAAAAACTACCATTGAGGACATGATAAAAAATGTGAATGAAATAGATGGACCAGATGATTTGCTAGAATATTAATGGATTGGGATGATCGTTTATGATCATGAGCTAGTTCTGAGCAAAAAAGAGAAATTCAGCATTATTGTGACAATAATGGGTACATTTCATTGGTCAAGGAACCTCAATCTCATGAAAGGACCAAATAAATCATTCATGAATATAATTTCATAAGAGTGATCATTGAGAGTGTTTATATGATTTATTGTATTGATACAAAAAATAGCTGATTTGTTAAAAAATCCATTGTCATAGTAAAATCATGGGGATTATTTTGATTCTCTTGGTATTGGATATATAAGAGATTGACATAATGGATTTAAATGTATGATGACATTTAAATAAATATAATATCCATTTATAATTCATTCAAATTTTCTATAATTGGATCTACATGACAGCATAATAAAAAATTCCTTATAAAGTATAGATTGGAGTAATATATAATTGACCATTATCAAAATGTATTATGGGTTGTGACAGAATGTTAATATTATCATGAAAAGTGTACTCTTGAGCTTGTAATGGGAGAATTTTTATTCATAGTAACCTTCCAATGTATATCCCAAAGAAATTAATTGTTTCCTACACACAAATATAACACCATTTCATTCAATGTCAACACAATATTACCTTCCAAAGGTAGGTGGTCGTTTGTTAATTACCAGTGACACTTAATTCATGACCTAAATGAGAGGATGGGAGGATGGGATTATTATCACCTTGTTAGTAAGAATAATTTCATACACCAACAGTCTATTGTATATTTAATTCATATTTATTAATCCCTCCAAAATCTTGGGGTAGGACTGATTACCCATATTCTAATGAACTGATAAAATTAATGTGTCAATGTGAACATATGTAAGTATTAATGGTTCTCTAATGATGGAATCATATCTCTATATTAGAGGTAAATTATTGATTGTACAATTTTATGGATATTATTGGTTCTCCATTTTTTTCACTAGTTATTATTATTTATTAATTCCATATATCTAGGTTCTCTTTAGATTATTACTATTAGAAGATTTGGATGATGTTTAGGGTTTTTGTATTAATTCCATAAGTGGGGATTCATGAACATGTATGTGAGAAAAATCAGTGATTAAATTTTTTAGAACAAAAATATTGGACATTCCACACCATTGAAGTTATTGGGTCAAGGACCATCACGATCCCTTTTAATATCACGCATCTACGACCACTTGTAATCATTTTAGAGTCACACATAATGGATATGATGATAAAAATATCATAGAAATGTTTGATGTGGGAATAATACATGGGTGATCATATTGGATGAATTTAAATGGAATATGTCCAAATAAGGATGTGTTTAATAAAAAGGTAATATTACCCCAATTCAAATGTGACTTGTTTGGATTCTAGGAATATATCCCACTAGGCAATATATGACCTCTTCAAGAATATGTCCCAATGAGGAATGTTGTAACAGAATATGGAACTATTGAGAGTACGTTCAATCTCTTTGGGAATATTGTCACACAATTAGGGTTGAATGTGATTTATTATAGATTATGGCCTTATGAATGTATGCTTCTAGGGAATATGGACCTAGAAAAGTTGAATATGAATCATAAATGGAATATAGATTAATTAGTAGGAATTTATCTCCTTTGGGGGAATTTTCCTACTGAGGTGGGACATGGATTGTTTTTCTGTTGTGTTTGTACATCAAGGATATGTCATATATATCCTTTTTAAAATCAGAATAAAATCCCACAAATTTTACGTTCCATAGATTATGGTGATGTGGTATTATAATAAAATGTGGATTAATGTGTCTTTGTAAGGATGTTTTCATGAAATTTTACATTATAAAATTAAAACATTTTCATTTAGATTATGATAATGTTACTAGGATGTTGTCATGAAATATTACATCGTGCGGCTAGGTTGTTTTTATAGAGTTTAACATAATATGACTTAGACATTATTGTGTTTTTTATATTATCTGTTTTGGATGTTAATATCATAAAAGTGTCAACAATGGATAATTGGGTGGGGATTACACATTGGATCTACATTTTTAGTGAATATGACTCATTGAGTGGTCAATTGGAGTCAACGTATCAGTGAGTGCATGAATAATGATTGAAACTATAATGGGTATTTTGGTTCCCCTCGATTACTAAGAGAGGATTAGTAGATCTTATGCATGTTATTATTCTACATAGATACTTCTTCCTTCCACTGATTGATTTTTTGAACATAGTTTGTATAGAATTATAGGGAATATTACTCTACAAATAAGAGTTAAGGTATTATTCATTAAGTTACCTGATATTAATTTGCATGTATTATTGATGAGTTAATGTGATTAATCTAACAATGGGGAAATCGATGGGGGAACACAACTCATGTTTAATGCAACTGAGTTCATGGAACATTTATTTGAATTTTCTACCAACCATGAACCCAAATCTATCTATTTGTGAAATTGTTAAACCAATATGAGCTAAATAGAGAAGAAAAAATATTAGTAGTGTCCTCCCAATATGATCACATAGCATAAAGGTAGTACATATTTGTAACTACCCCAATTGTCCAACTATTTGGGGAGGATTAATCAGTAAATTCCTTTTATAAGGGGTATACATGATTTAACATATTATTCCTTTATGAATAAAAATTTCCCATTTTTTTGTTCGTTTTCCATGTTTATAAGATTATGTAATCTAACTAGATGGTGATAGTTACTATGGTCCAAGTGTAGGGTGGGAAAAGAACTATAGTATCACATTATATTTTAGAAATGATGGAAAAGGGGCCCAATGGTTTTATTTATAGTAAAATACGGGGAACTAGAAATTGGATGGATTATCATATAGGTTTCCCATATAAGTCATATTGGGAGAGTTTTGTAGGGAACACAAGATATTTGTGTATATTTAACTAGGTAAAATAACATACAAACTAGGAAAATATCCCTTGGTTAATTTCCTTGTAATATGGTGAATAGTAGTGGTGAAAAACATTAGTCCTAGGAGATATCATGATTTATTTCAAAGGAAATTCTTTTTATCCCTTAAAATTATATAACCCATTCCTGAAAAATATATTTAAAAAAATTACAACCATCATTATTGGAATAAGAAGGGTCAATTCATGGGTTAACATGAAATAGGTGTGATTGTTGCCTAAAAAAATGTATGCACGGGGATTAAGATGAACTTGGGGAACATTAGTGGTTCGCTCAACATGTGTGCTATTTTTATTTTATTATAGCTAATTTTGTTTATAAATTGGGAGAATCAATAAATTACCCTAATAAATAGTGACCCACTTATGTTCCCATATCTATAATTGAGTGATAAACCAAAATATAAATGTTCCCTAGTGATTCATGTTTCTTAAGAAACAAGCCTTTCGATATATATTCTCCCTAACCTAGTAAAATTAATGACATGTGGGTATGGTATTTATATAAGTTCCACTAGAGAAAATTGGTCTGTATGAAGGTGATGGGAAATATTGTTCAATAATGAAGCTACATTATGAGTATAGGGAAATTAATTTGGTGAATTACTAGGTAATGAAACCTTGGTCAACATATTTTATCATTTTCAAACATTACTTTTAATGGTTCTATAATTTTCCTTTCTTTGACCTGGGGTCCAATTAGGTATTATTGACTCATTATACCGATTTAAAAAAATAAATATTATAGGAAAAAATTCACAATCTAATATTATTACTAAATATGTTGAGACCGTTACTAAAAAATTAAATGATTTAGAACACTGGGTCATGATATTATTATTAATGTGATTTGTTCATGATTCATTGTGGATGTAACATAGATAATGATTTTCAGGTGTAACTACAACCTAATTTTAATCAATTATACCGGTATGGGATTTGGAAATATGTCCTCATTCTATTAATAGGACTCTATAGGTTGTGATCTTAGTTTTTTGAGTATAACATTATAAACAAGGCCTATATTACTTGATAATGTTATTATATCAATGAAGCGGGGTCCATTAATGTATTCCCGATGTAAAAAAATTTTTCCTCCCTTAATACAAAGTCCCACATATATCAAAATTATTTTTATTATTACACACCCATATTTGAAGGATTAGTCATTGATCATTTGAGTAGGTGGAACAAGGAATTAAATATTTTCTCAAGAGGGGATGTTATGCCATAGTGGATGTGGGAATATTGTGTCCTAATGAAACACTATTATTTTATAGTTGATATTAAAAAATGTTTTCCATATATGATGTAATTTGAATATGTTAGATGAACGTGTACATGAAATCAAGATTGTTTTAATTTTACTAAGCCACTAGAGCCCATAAACCAATATATTCTACATTAAACACTATAATTTGTTTACAAACCTATGGTAAATCTACTATGCCTCTATGGAAAACAACCTTCAAAATATATATAAATATTTCTTTCCTCCAAGTTATTTAAAGGATGAATTGTAAAATATACCCATATATTCCCATGAACTGCTAATCCTTGAATTAGAAATCACATGGATGCTACTTCAGCCATGAGTTTTCATTAATTTTGAATCATCAATAATGTCCTTCCTAGTGCCAAACTGGATTACACCAAACATTAACGATCCAATTGGTAACATGTGTTGAAGAAATGATGATCATTATGATTTTATTTTCCAATACTAGAGAAATGATGTTTTGAATAATGGGTTAAGATATTAATACTAAAGTCCCTCCTCAAATCCAATAGGGGGATTTCTGGCGATGTGTCTATATACTTACCCACATCCAGTTTCATAATTTCACTATTGTGTTAGGATAAGTTTTATTTTTTATGGCTCCATACTAGAATAGGGAGGTCTTGTGGGAATTTAAATACCCTTTTTAGTAAGAATTAAATATAGCTTAATTCATTTATAATGTGGAAATGACCTAGTATCCATCTTGATGTCATCCCTTATTCTATGGGGATGAGAGGAAGCATACTTTTACATGTATATTCACTATAATGAATCTAATATACTAATGTGTAGAATTCATCTGCTCATTTTCATTATTTATTAGCATTAGGACTCTATCTCTATATGTTGGTGTATCCTTGAGGATTATAAGTATATTCTCCAAATTCATTTTCAATACTTAGAGAGATACACCCACAAAAATTATTATTGGTGAGATCATGGTGAGTATGTAGCACTATAATATATAATGGATTTATGGTATTTCACCTAGTTGACACACATATATGATTATATTATATATAAGGACTATGTTCCTTATAGATTAAGATGATAATTCTAGTTCCTTCAATATCCAACTATGACACCACCAATTGATTTCTGAATAGAAAAGATTCCTGTAGTGGTTGAAAAATAATACTAATTTATTTCCCAAGAATCCACCCAATCCATATTCAAGTTTAATCCCTCTGAATCCAAATTTTTATTAATTCATAGATATGCTAACTCATGCATTTATTTATACCATAATAGAATTTTATTATGTATTACTCTCTAGGATACTATTTAGGAGGATATTGGTGTGGGATGATATTTTACCAGAAGGATTTTCCAAAAATGAGGGATACAATAGATATTGGACTATGCTTTCCCTAAGGCCACTCAATTATATCAAGATGGGCCCTCATATACTGATAATGGTGAGTTTTAGAGAGTCCTTAAACATGGAATCAATATTTTTTTACCAGGGAATATAATTCAATATCCATAATTAAAATTCAGGACCAGTTATATAGATATAGTGAGAATAGTTTTAGAATTGGAGATACTAATCTATTTTTTTTATACATGATATATTATTAATGCGATGGGGAAAGAGATGTAGTATTTTTGTACTATGAATTGGTGTTCAACAAATCCAATAAGGGGTGGGAGGATTAATCTTCCCTATAGATATAAATCTATTAAATAATCAAAATCTCAATGGACGGATTCTTTTTTGATACACTACAACCAGTACTCCAATAGACATTGAGAAACATCCCCATCTAGTGGAAGGGAAAATATATCCAAGAATATTTTAGTGAAAATAAAACAACGGGAATTGTTTACCACCAAGATTCCTCTATAACACTAATTTTTTTGAAATTATTTTCTTCAATAAAACATTGAAAATAGCATATAATATATACAATACTATGATTAAATGAACCATGATAATAAATTAATAACAACCTTATGAAATATATAATGAATTTTTTCACTAATTAAAATTATATTAAATCAAATATTTACTATTTTTTGAACTAAAATGATAATAAATTGGTTTGAATGTAAAAAAATCCATGAAATAGTTCTTATCTGCTAAACATATTTATTTTAAAATATTAAATTAATTACTATAGATAAAGGGCCCTATTAAAATGAGTATAATATATACACAAACAAAATAATTTTATTTTATTACTTATTTTTATGAGGAAATGAATGATTATAAATTCATTTTCTGCTATAAATATTTGTTTTATTCGAAATTGGTTCTTATTCAATTATTTATGTTGATATTATAATTAATTTATATCACTTTTATAAATTTCATTGGAAAAAATTGATATGATTTTTGAATTATAAAATTCAAAAAAATAGAAATAATGTTTTTTACTTTTTAAAATTTATTATTGACTGAATAATAAAAAATAATGATTTTGATAAAACAATCAATTATTTTTTTTAAATCAAGTAATATAAATTTTAATAGTATTATGAATTTTATTTTAATGTGATAGAAGATAAATTTTGTTGAACATATTAAAAATAATTCTATAGGAATCAACATTATGTTTTGTTTTGGTAAAAGATCAATTTAGTTCTTAAAAATTAAATTTTCAAGAAATGTTTTTTGTTTTATGTACATATATTAGAATTAATTTTTTTTTTCACTTATAAAATTTGAATCATAAAAAATAAAGTTCAAATTTTTAATAACTATTTTAAAATTTAATAATGAGTTTATTTTCAATTTTTTCTATTATGAATAAAAACCATGGTATGAAATGTGATACAATATAAAATAGTAAATCCGGTTAATTAATGTTAAAAATAGGTTATATGGTAAAAAAATAGTTCATTAATTATTATTAATTTATTTTATTTCGAAAATTATAACCATAGTTTTGATATTTTATGTTTTTTGATCCACTTGTTCTAGATTATGACTTTATAATATACAAATGCTTAGAAAAAATATATGTATTTTGCTCAAATCACTTAAGAATGGGAATCTCATATACAAAATTCCTCAAACATTTTAAAACTATATTTTGGAAAATCCTTACACAAATCAATCCCATTAATTACTCCACACATCATAGAGGACTTGGTATTTTAAAAACATCTATTCATTGGAGGATTAATGTTTACATAAATGGTAGACATCTGATGAGAGGGTACAAGTCATATACAACTAATTTAATGATTATTTATTTATCCATATCCTTCATATATTTAATGAAACAGATAACATAAATACATAAATATCACATACAATATTTATAAATATTAATTTTATATAAAAAAATATTTTCTATCACATTTACATCATATGAGAAATTGATATGATGCCCATGTGTATGTGTGGACTACCACCTATGAGAAGCAACATGTTTCATTTTCTATCCCTACAAGACATAGATGGTTATAAATAAGATATTATGGAATATAAAATACTTCTATAAAATTATTATGTTTTTAAAAGATAATATAATACATACCCAATTACCATTTTTATCCTTTAGAAATTGATAGTGTCACTAGTGTGTATGTACTGAAAACCACATTTTTAATGTGACGTGTTTTATTTTTCAATATCACATAAAATTATTAACCATAAGGATGAGAATAATAAATTAATATAATATAAATAAAATATTTATGATTATATAAATATAAAATATTATGTATTTTTTTATTTCAACAAATTTGAAAAATAGAAACATTTTTTATGTGTATGTACACACTATTGTCTCCATGAAATGATGTGGTTAATTTTTCATTATTTACTCATATATTCTATATTAAAATGGTTGTAAATTTATTAATATTATAACTATATCATGATTAAGATTCTATTGGTAATGGAACCATAACCCCTTTTACCATGATTAATGCACCGATATAGTTTTGGGGTTATAAACAGAACTTCCCCAAAACGTCAAACATAAAATTAATCATTTTTATAAATAAATAATTAATGGTAATAAGTTAAATAAAACGAATAATAATAATTATTATTATATGAAAATGAAAACATTTACTAAGATGTTTTAATGATGATATAATTTTATCACACGGGATGGTACGTACACAAACGATATGAGTAGGGACTTGAGACTAGGTATTTTTCTTCAAAACCATGTTTTAAAATCACCATTTCAAATATTTTTCTTCCATATATATATTATTCAAAATTAAAAAACAATGTTCTTAGTTATACATAAAATATTAGTGAAATTAAATTTTAATAGCTTTTTATATTTAATTTTAAATTCAAAAATAGAGTGTGATGCCCTAATTTCAGGGCGGCAGCGATGCCCTAGCCGCATGGCGGCGGCGATGGCCCCTCCCCGTCAGGGGGAGGGGCAGGCTCTTCCTCCTCCTCTTCAGGATGTAGTACACAGGGGGCACCCGTTTCTACCCAGCATTGACGTCTCTCTAATAGTACATGGCCACTGCAATATACATCCAGTTGTCCCGATTTTGTCCAAGGAATTCTCGGATGCTTCGTCTCTTCTCTCCACGGCTCTGGTTGCAAATTTCACTCTCCAAATACCTCTAGTTGAGGTGTTCGAGAGGTTTGTGAATCACGAATGGGGTCTAGGCCACCGTGCGGTTGTCGGTCTCCTTGGACCGCAACAAATTCTTGTTTGTCTCGCGGATGAAGTCGACCGGGCTATGGCTTTGTCTCATGCTAGAAGATCTGTTAGGGGGTTTACGTTTCATTTACAT
This sequence comes from Viscum album, assembly GCA_963277665.1. Classification (NCBI taxonomy): domain Eukaryota; kingdom Viridiplantae; phylum Streptophyta; class Magnoliopsida; order Santalales; family Viscaceae; genus Viscum; species Viscum album. Next base: position 1,677,719,008 of record OY728160.1, read on the forward strand.
TGCTGGACATTTGATTTGAACATGAATCACGATGCTTACTCATCGGAAATATGGATTCAACTTCCGGGGTTACTGTTTCCATTTCAGAATCCAACTCTCCTTTGGTCAATTGGAAATTCCTTAGGCCGTTTTCTCTATGTGGATTGGAAGACCGACTCCATGGTGCATCCAATCGTAGTGCGCATCTGTGTGGAAATTGAGGTATCCCGTCCTTCAACCGACAAGGTATGGATCGTGATTGAAGGGAAGTACATGTACGTGAAAAGTATCTTCTACGAATCTTGGACCTCGTTCTGTTCCTTCTCCCATAGACAGGGTCACCGTGTTGAGGAGTGCCGTAAAAGGACTGCAGTGGTGGTGGATGAGTCCTCTGCGGTGATCAAGGGTGACTCATGTCACGTCGAAGGTCACGGGGCTGGCTCTGGTATTGGATTTGAACATATTGCACACCAACTGAGGTCACAGGAGGTTCTGGCGGATACTAGTGATCGTGTTGAGGAACTTCGGGGTGTCCAGGAGCAGCGGTATCATGGCCATCCCGAGGTGGGGTTCCACTGTCCTCCTAAAGCTCCGGTGAGGTATTACACTGACTCGGAGAGGACGAGGTCTATGGGCACAGTTCTGAAGGAGGCTTCGACGGTTTCGGAGCCTCAGGTGGAGGAGGTGGTTGTTGACCCCAAGAAGAATTTGGGTGTTTTACAGGCATCGAGTAGGATGGGGAATGAGGACCGGGGTCCTGCGATTGGGGCGTTGGTGAGCCCCTCTTTATCTGCTGGTGAGCCTTCCAGGTTTGTGGCCAATTTTTTTCTGGTCATAGTATGGGAGACTCTGAACCCACAGCATCAATATATGGGCATGGGTTTTGATCAACCCGCCTTCTTGGAGGGATCAGGTGTTGATGAAACCTGTGTCATGGTGAAGGAAGGGATCAGTGGGGTAGGGCCTGTTCTGGGTAGTGCACCTAGCCAACTAATAGAGACTGTTTTGGAGGTGCATGTTCAGTCTAACCTTGAAGATGTAGGGGGTTGAGCGCTGCCTATCTACCAAGGGCTAGTTCTTCAGTCCGAACTCCAATCGCCTTGAGAAATAGGTATGGAATGCTGGTTGAGGAGGAACATAGAATTGAACCAGCTGCCTTGGTTGAGGATGGTAAGGAAAACAGGGGGAGTGCTGATGGATTATTTTTGGAAGATCGGATTAGGGGAAATGCCTATTCAGAGTATGATGATGGTGGAAGGGGAAATGAATGCGACGTGGTCTGTAGAAGTTTCTTAGAAGAAGAATCTTGTTCGAGGAGGGTTAGGAGGAAGCGAGGAAGGAGGGGTAGGAAGGATTACTCCTCCTTAACTCCTCCTATGAAGACCCGTTCAGCAAGGAAAACATTGGTGGAGAAGCTGGATGAGGAGCTCAAGTGTCACCAAAACGCAGTTGGACAGTATGATCCCTCTCTGGATTTGGTTTTATGCTCTGGTGATGTGGTGTCAGAGCAAGTGTTATTCCTCAACACCTCAGAAGAGGATGCATCCAAGATGATGGGTATGAATCTTGAAGTGGAGCTTAATGATGACCAGTATATTTGGGTGGATAAACAGGACACGATTCTGGTTGGAAGTTTCAACAAGGGGGTGATCAGTCTTGAGGAATATATGCAGGTCTGGAATACGCTGACTTCTTCCTTTGAAGACCAGATTAGGGGGGATCCTCTTCTATGGGTTTCTAATTTATCCTAGACACTGTTTATAGACACTGACTCTGGTATAATTTATCTATTTTTCAATGATTCTATTTTACTTCTTTCTTAACTTATGCTGTGTTGAGTTACCGACCTAGTTGTGTGAGGAATGTGGAAGGGTCACTTCAGATCAGACGAGCTAGAGAATGCAGCTTGTTCCCCTGCAGGCCATTTGGGATGTGGTTGATACAGAGGGATGTCTTGCCATCGAGAGGGACCATGCTTGCATGGGATCGCCAAGTGGTCCTTCTTTGGAGTCTGCGGTTGCTTCTTTTTCTTGGGTGAGGTTGTTTCTGATCTTCTGCTTGTTGTTGTTTGGTGCTTGTTGGAACTTATGGTTTCTCACTTTTTCCTCAAAAGTTTCTTTATTAATAAAAAATAATTTTCAGTCAAATTCAAAAATAGAATATTTGAAACATTTACCGTATGGGTCTTTTGGAAAAAATATCTACAAAATTGAAAAATATTTTTTATCATTTAATATTGAATTAATTTTACATAAATTGTAGCCATTATTAATTATCAACCATCTTAGAAAATATTACATGTATATTGTCAATGAATTGTTTTTTCTAATGATGGAAATTTTTTCACATCTTCACGTGATAATAAATGAATGAGTTATTTTTTATGGGTTTAATGAAAATTAAATTGCCTATTTATGAATAATTTTATATCTATTTGTTTTTATTTAATATATGATTCCTTGAAATTTTATTTCAATTTTGGGTGATACCGATATTGTTATGATAATGGGGGATCCCAATAATGTTTTCTAATGTAGTGGATAAAAGGAAAATGTTTTCTTGTATTAGGTTACTCATAATACTTATTGGAATTATCTGGCTTAGTTATTCCATTATAAGAGATATTTTTTTGGATGAATATAAGGATATTGTGTGAAATTACCCGCGTTATATGATTAAAATGTTTTTTAAAGGAATATTTTGTTTATAAATTGTAAGAAAATGACCTTATGTTTTTAAGGAATGATTGTAACGTTTTTTTGAAAATAAATGTTAAGGGTTTGTTTTCCCTAGAAACATATTCATTAGTAATATAATATTCCAAGATAACCATATTATTATTATTATTCTATAATGAATACGTATTAATTTTTTCTAAAAATTTATTATTAAAATAAAAAAATTTCATTGTAATGTAAACAGTTATTTGAGGTATAATGATTATCGTGAAATGTATCCTTATGTATTTTTCATCATTACAAATGGGATAATGTGATTATTTTCTATCAATTCCTTTATTGAGATGTTTTTATCATCCCAATATTTCAAATAACATTTCATTTGGATTGTGTATTAGAAAAAATACAAATAGCGTTAGAGTTCTAGATATGGGAGTTACCTTTAACAGAAAAAGAGAACCTCTATAAACATCATATTTTGGGGAAAAATCGATACAATGCTGAAATGACATCTTCCCCATGTAATATTTTACTTAATTATCTAAATCACTAAACAGAAAGGATACTCAAAATGTAATAAGGATTTACCATAGTAATAAATATTTTATTTATGGATTTTTTAAGTTATAGGGAGTTATAGATGGAATTAATGAATGATTTAAATTAATCCAGAGGTTATTATTATTGTGAAGTTTAATATTTAAATGTTTTAGATACCATATTGGGTTCGTAATTATAAGCTCAATAATATGTTTAAATTCATAGATAACCATTGTGTGTTTTTATGTAGTTGGATTATATTATAAGACATATATTGACTTTTATTAAATTATTGTGGAAAGTGTAACCTGAATATTTAACTTGTGTTGTTGTGAAACGTTTATTTGAGAATGAGTTTATATTATTTTGATATAATTTGAATACTTTTTGTAAATTTTAGGGTTAATAATACCTTTGACGTTGATTTAATTATTGTTAATTGGGATAAAGGGTAATTAACATTTCGGTACTTATGATTTATCTATAAATAACCCTGGAATTGTAATATGATTTTGTGAGTAATTTATTAATGTTAATTTTAAAATACGATTACATTATTATTAAAAATATAAGATCAATTTAAATGGTTTTTTGATAAGAGGGATATTAGTTTAAATAATAAAGGTTGTATTATATTTTGGAAGAATATATGATGTTATTATGGATATACAGTCATTAAGGATATTTATGGAAAATATTAGTATATTGTTGAGATTGTATGATTTGGGAATATAAATTTTTGTTATATGACATGAGGAGTTCTTTATGTTATTTAGATAAAAATATTATTTTTATCATGGAATATTTTTTTCCCTGTTATTATGAATCTTTGGGATAAGTTTTGATCTTGTATATTTGAAATTGTTTTAAGGATAGTAATTTACGTAATGATTTTAGTTAACCATTAGGTGTTATTTTTGGGGATTTTTAGATTAATATAGAACTTCTTCATTTTTTTTCTTGATTCATGTTAGATATTAAAATTTTTACTGAAACCGTTTTACATTTTGGTTAATGTTTATATTTGAGACAAATAACTTTTGATCCTGTTTTGGATCTTTCGATCCCTTGAACAATAATTTTAATGCCTCATGTATGAAATATTATTCTTAAATATTAATTTTTTTGAGTTAGAAAAGATATATAAGTATAAATTTCATAATTAAACCCAAAGGATTAAATTGTTATTATGAAATGGACATAAATTAAGTATATTTTAGTATGTTCTCTACCTTTAGAGTACAAGAATCCCTCAATTCATGGAAATATATCTTAAAATAATGATATAATAATTTGACATTTTAGGATAAAATGAAGTTATGTTTTATCACATTCTTATTTATGGTTTTTTGGTCATTAAAAATTATGTTATCATGTTATCAACCACTATATATTATTTTATGGACAATATTTCTATCCTCTATGTCTGCACTTTCACATGTCCAGAATGTTCACCTTATGTGTTAACAAGATTATATATTATTCTATATGACCTTAATATTCCCCTATACCTCATTTAATGAGGGAGTATTTTAATATATTTTTATAATGAGTGTTTTCAAAACCTATATTTTTAAATATTAAGATGGTTTTTCTTTTCATGATTCACAAGAGGAAAATTGGGATATTGTAGTGAGCCACACATCTTCCCATAACCTAAATGTATACAGATATATCATATAACCATGGTTAGGGAATCTGATGGCTCATATTAGAATGGATATGATGTAGAATATATATCTTTTAGATTCAAAATCTATAACAACAAGTTATTCCTATGTATATACAGTTTTTCCACATAGAACCCAATCCCTAAAGTGGGATTAGTTAACATGGACTGCCAATAGCCATGGGTGGTTCTAGTGGCTATATATATGGTTCAATAAGGGAAGGATTATTAAACCTATCACCGAACATGAAAATATTCAAGGCCATGTGTACTATTCGATTTTCATGGGAATCAATGCTGGAAAGAGGTGTAATTTTATGAAAAAAAATCATGTGATTTTAAACTACTGGGTCATATGTTCAGAAAAGATTGACCTACCAGTAGGCTTCGATGCGTTATATGAATATATATATATTAATATATAAGCACACATAAACAGATATATATATATAGACACACACACACACACACACTATTTTTTGGTGTACTGTGACACACATATTTCCATGGGAAGCTAGGTGCATGGTTTCTTGTGCTGACATGGCATGAATTTACCCAATAACACCTATGTTCATGGATATAGGTATTTTTCCACCTTAATTTGGTTGGAAACAAATCTCTTTATTTTACAACCTAAATAAATACTCATAATAAAGGATATATCCAAGGGATATGGATTTATAAATTGGATTTTATGTTGAGTATTATATATAAGACCATTTACAATAAATATCATGAATCCTATCTTCGGTTACATGTGGGATATATCTTGGGACATATCTCATGAATATATCTCCACATGAATAAGGATATATGTATGATATATGAACAAACATTTCATTATTGTAGAAATAGGTTCATGGTACCCATATAAAAGACTGAATGCATCTATATGTCTATGGTTATAAGTTTTTTTCTAGTATAAAATGCATATTTTATCTTCCACTTCTTGGAATTGATACATAAAATGTTTTTGAACTCTTTCTATCTGGTGTGAAATAAAATTTCATTTTGGAAATTTCTTTTATTTTTAAGAGTGTAATACAAAAATATTATATATTTTTTATATTTATGGAAACATATTTGATAGCATGTGGTATCCACAATACTATTCTTAGACAATCCAAGATACTCTATAAATTTTTTACAAATTAAATATGATAGCTATGATGTAATTATTGGTTTGGTTTTTATAAATATGAATATAAATATTATAAAATATATATTGAATTTATTTTGTTAGTAAAATTAATAATCAATAATTAAATAATTATTAATTGGTAATAAATGATGAAAAAATATTTGGAAGGTATAAGATACATTTTTCATTAGTCATTTTTATGATTGAAATATATTTATTTAATAATTGAGGAAAAAATAACTATTGATAAATTATACTCATGAAATATGCTTATTAGATATCCAATCTATGGAATTAAAAATCATTTATCTATATTTATTAGTAATGCATTGTGAATAAAATTAATTTTTTTGTCCAAAATATTTGTTAATTAAAAATGGGTCTTTCTTTTATTTGGTGCATGGATATTATAATTAATTTTTGCTACATTTAGATATTTTATAAAAAAAATTGGATATAGTTAGTTAACATATATTATCAGAATAGTATTAGGATTAATTTATTGTATTTTACTGAAAATAATTATTTTTCAATGAATATTATAAAAGGATGATTTTAAAAAAAATATAATTTCTTTTCAAAAAATTTTGTTATTTAAAATTATAATTTTGTTATAGAAGTTTCTAGAATAACCTAAAATACATTTAGTAAAAACAATATATATATTTTTATTTTTATCAAAGTTAGGTGTGATTTTTTTATATGTTCATTTTTTTCTAAAAACAAAATTTTTGAAAAAAAAATAGATTTGTTGCATTTTAAAACATATATTTTATTAAATCTCTCTCACTTATAAAAACTGAATATAGATAATTTTATTCAATATTTTTAATTAAGGGGTTAAAATTTATTAAAGAGTTCAATTGGTTTTTTGTTCATTATGAATAGCAATAATGGTAAAATGGTGTGCCTACTATATAGGGTAAATTACGTTACATAATGTTTACAAATTGATAGGACCCAAAATGACGATGTTAATTCTTATTGGTGCATGAGATCTAGAACTATATAACCATATATTATAAATATAATTTTGTAATCCACAACCATATTATTATTAATTTATAATTATTTTTTTTTTTGAAAAAATATGAAGTGTGGAACTACCATCAATTATAAAATAGATCCCTTATTGCTTCATTACTAACACCATATGAACACTCTATATCATCTAATAATTCCAAAATAACTCAAAAATACACCTACCAATTTCTTAGAGTTCTTCTTGTTCTATAAAGGAAAATCTTGGAATGCTTGAGGTGTATGCCAAAGATAGATATCTTAGGAGAAGTTATAAGTCATAACTGACCAATTTAGAGTTTATTTATTATTATAACTCCATAAAATATATTCTAAACATTATAGAATAGTTAAATATTTATTTTATTTATTATTAAATATTATCATATCGATGGAACCTATTTTTTACTTCTCTTTTGCATCATATATGAATAGAAATAATTGTTTTTCCATATATGTGGATTCCCATTTCTATGAAGCCATGTGTTTAATTTTCCATCATCACCAAACATAGTCACTTATAAATAAGAAATTATTGAATGTATAATATTTTTATAAAATTTATATTATTTGGAAAATTAATTATATTTCTTTTTATCTTACCCTTCCCTTTATTGGATATTGATAACGTTACTATTGTGTAAGAGTGGAAAACCAGCTCTAAAATGAGACGTGATTTGTTTTTCCTTATCACTTTACATGGTTGGTAATAAATATGGACATAATTAATAAATATTACATGTATTACATTTATATATTTTGTTAAATGAATAAATCATATTATTTAAATATTTTCCACCCTGTAGAAAATAAAAAATATTTTTATGTGTATGTACAGACTACTATATCAATAAAACAACACGGTTCATTTTTCCTAATTTTTTAAATGGTATATTTAAAATGGAATTAATTTTATAAATATGATAATTTTTAATTTTTTATTTTTTTATAGGTTTTTTAACCATTACCTATTTTACTATGGAAAACATATAAATTTTTTTTTGAGATTATAATCATAACTAGCCGACAACTTCTAAAGTAAACATAATTATTTTATTAACTAAATATGTCATGGTAAAATATAAAATTAAATAAATAATAAAAAATAAATTTAAATTGAATTTTTTTTCTATACTGTAGACATGTGAATGGTATATGTTGAGACTCAATGTATAAGACTTTTTAAAACCTTATTTATAGATATAATTTTTTTAACATTATACTCTATATTAATCTTTATCAAAAATGTACAATACATTCTGCTATTTATACATCAAATATTGTTTAATTGTATTTTGAAATAATTTTTTACATTAATTTAAATATTTTAAAAATAAATGTTTTAAACAAGTACTTTATGAGTCAAATAGATATTTTTTGGAAAAGTAATGAAATAATGTATTTATAAAATATATTGAAAAATATACGTTTCAATAAATGACATCTCATATTCATTTTCTATATTTCTATGCAAATTTCCACATTAATTTTTAGTGAAAATAATGTTCTCAATATTCTAGTGATTGTATGATTTAAATTGTTTTTCAAAGGGATAATAAAAATCTTCTCATATTTATATGATAACAGAATTCTTATTTATTATGTAATTTAATTGAAAATAATTTTTTTTGAATAAATTGAAAGATATATTTGTTTTATTTATGCTACGGTTCTTGTACATTTTATAAGAATTTTGGTCTATCCTGATATATCTCTGATGATGGGTGACCCTAATATAGCTCTCTAATGAATTGGATGATGTGACAGAGTTTACCTGTGATATGTTACTTCAAATAGATATAATATTTATTAGGGTGCGTGGTTCCACTTTCTGTGTTCATCTAATGATTAATTCAAAAGATAAATTTCCAATGTGTAAGAATGATTTACTCTCAAAGGTCTATATTGGAAATAATTTAATTTCAATAGGTAATAAAATGAATTTATGTTTGTAAGGAATTTTTATATACTTTTTTAAATAAAGATGAAAGGATTATTTTTCAAGGAATGTTACTCACTATTTTTGATGTTCTCCATGAAATTATTTTGATTATTTTTTCCTTTATTATATGATATGAAATTTTTTACAAATTCTATAAATGAAATAATTTTCATTCCGGGAAAAGTGAACAAATATTTGGGGGGAAATAATTATTTTGAAAATGAAAATTATTTTTTATATTATTCTGGGTTTACAAATACAATTATATGATTAAATTTTTTTATTTTCGCTAATGTGATTTATTTTTCTAATTTAAAATTTTAAAATTACATTTAAAATGGATTAATGATGAAATGAATTTCAATGAACTCATATTTTTATATGGAAGAGTGACCATGGATGAAGGCACTGGGTGTTTGTAGAAAGTTTCATTCTGGTGAAAATTGATAGACTCTAGAAACTTCTACTTTTATTATATAATTGTTTACTAAATTATCTATATTTTTGAAAAAAAAGTTCCTTGAAATATAATAACATGAATATCATGTAATAAATAATTTAATTGTTGGTTTGTTAATTTATTGGGAGTTATACCTCCTTATGTGTTGATCAATTAATAGGAATATATTGATCCATTCCCATATCAAATTAGGTGTCAGTTGATGGAAGATATGTTTCCTAATATTGTCAAAGCCTTTTATTATTGGTACTATCAAAATATGTGATTAATTCCCATGAAAATATATATGCACATCCAAGTTATTTTATTAGGTCTTGAAGATTGAATATTCTAAATCTCTTCCATGATAGTCAAATGTTATACATAAATCAGTTGTTTGATCTAAGGTATGTCTCTAAACTGTAGATCCAAGACATCTATATCTATGGTGGAGGAAACACTAGTAGTGACTGTGATATGCAACAAACCCACATTCCCTAGTTTTTTAATAAAAACAATTACTCTAATATCAATATTTAATATTATATTTGATATGTTCAGAAAAATTTATATATATTTTGATACAATAATAATTATATCACACACATACTGAACATCATAAAAAACCAAAGCTTTAGTATTAGATACTAACATTTTCTGAAGATATAATGTGGTCATTCTCATGTAGTGTTAAGCCCTGTTTGGGATATATTTTGTGTTGGTATTATATTAGGAAAGTTTTGGTTAAATATGGTTATTTTTTGGGGGATTTTGGTAGTGCACAGTTGGGAAATAGTTTTCCAAAACAGTGCCACCTACCTTGAGAACCGTGAATCCCCAAGCAGAAATGGATTTCTCCTTTAGCTTATGAATTGTGAAAATATGTTCCGTTTTCGGGGTAACTATGACCCCCCATGAAGGGGAACATTTTTAGGTCCATGGTTACATAATGAATGTGCCCCTACGATGGAAACCATGTGTGGAAGTTTAACTAAACAATAAATTTTCTTAATATTTCCCAAACCCCCATACATCACCCAGAGATTACCCAATTGGATCATAGTCTATTCCTCTCTTTTGGAGGATTATATATGATTATTAGGACTCTAGAACACAATTCATGATTAATAAAAGGATGGAATGATGAATATTCACCACCAAAGATATGTTTTTTATTCTCATTTAGGATTCCCTTTCTCTCATATATCTTTCTAGATAAATATGGAATGTTTTCCCCCATGGGTTTTGGATTCATATCTAGGTTTTAAAGATCAATATTATTTCAGTTAGGGATAAGGGTTTTTATCAAGATCTCATTCTTCTTTGTGATTGCTATTGTTATTCTTTAAATGGAGTTTTCCATATGTGAGTGTTTGTCTTCAATCATGAGGCAGGTGGTCTAAATTCAATCCCCATATTCATAAATTCATATTGAATGTATATGTTGGGAAATTTCAAAGGGGTTTTTTGGTAATTAAATCATGAATTAAATAAATTAATTAAAAAATTAATTTATGAAAATATAGAATTATATTAATTAATTAGATAAATAATACATGGAATATCAGACTAATGATTTGTTGGGAAATCTAGATTTTGAAATAAGATTAATTAATTTGTTAATTAATTAATAGAAATATTAGAATTTATGAATTTGTTAATTAATTTTATTATGAATTAATTGTAAATGTGGAAAAAGATATATTGGATTATCATCAATGGCTTAATGGTTTATTTGGTTTAAATGGGGACATATGAATTAATGATTATTGTTACATATTAGTCTATCCACTTAAATTAATGAAATGTGCTTGCTGTGATAATTGTAATTGTAATCAATTTTTTCTATTTTCAATAAAAATAGTTAATTTTGATATGTTGTGAGCTCTGTGATATAAATGATATATGTGTGATTGATTAATACATGAGGTTGGGACACATACTGATTCTCTAAATACACATATGTGATAAATGAGGTGTGATATAGGGACTGATTCTCCAAATAAACATATTTGATAAATGTGTGTGGGATAGGGACTAAGGGTCCAAATACCCATATGATAAAAGAATTGTGGGATAGGTATTGAATCTCTAGATAAACTTGTTCTATTTATGTGAATGATTGGTACCGAGGCACCAAATACCCATGGGGTGAAACACCATATTTTTATGCCCCTGAGTTTCCATTGGACTATATTTCCAACTGGATGTGATATAAATTGAGATTATATTATATACAAGAACCATGTAATAGTGATATGTGTTATCCCTTGGGGATAACATAGAATATATAATAGGTCAATGTATGTATTAGGGGTTTGTGTGTCCTTGGGAACCCATGGGTTTATGTGGTATCTTAATGAATAACAAAATGTGATAATTGGTAACATTATGTGTAGAGACCCGAAGCCTGACGTACATAGACTTTACATTACTTTTGCGGAATACTTTGTACATAACAAAAAACACACACACACAAGGATCGTAATAGTTTAGTGTCTTTGGAAACTCGGAATAAAATCTTCTAATCGTGGTGAAAGATCTTCAACATCTCCTATAAAGATCTTCCCTTTTTTTCCCTAAAACCTTTCTTTATATCCTGGGGAAAAGAAAACATAAAAGGGTGAGCTCAAATGCTCAGTAAGGGTAAACAAAATAAATATCAATCACATCGTATTCATAAGAACATAACATTTTGGAAATCTTAACCTGCAAAAGAGAGCATAATTTCATAACATGGGATAAATCATGGCAGTGAAATGAAATCACAATAATCATAACTTAAAACATGAAACTTTGTGGCATTCACACATAATCATATAGAATCATTTCTTGTTAGTCAAGACTCATTGCCAAGACTATCTTAGTGGACAAAGTCCCTTTCTGAATCGAGTAACCCTCGTTTCAGTCCTGTTTCACTGAACCGGTATAACCTACCATTTCAGCCATGTCTATCTCATGAGATATAAAATCTTTACCCAATGCATTGGAGGCAGATATAGGTCCCACCCATCTCATTATGATACCATTCTTATGTGTGCCACAAAATCATAAATCATACATCATTGCATAACCCATGTAATAAAAATGGGATTCTTAAACAACATGACATCATAAAACCATTCATATAAGATAAAGGAATTCATAAACATAATTCCATCACTACATAGTCAAATAAATGTAAAAATATGGATAGAAACAGAACCCTTTATTATCTTACATGAAAAATAATTTTGATAAAACACTTGAATTGAATTCTTGAGGAAAATATCCTTTCTTCTTCAAAATCAATTTCTTTTCACAAAACATCATGAAATTTTAAAAGAAAAAGATTTTATTGAAAATAGTCATGAAATATTTTGGAGGAAGGTTCATGATAATAAGGCTTTATAAAACCGTAAAAATCCATTCGTGCCGTATAAGTTAAAAAAAACATTCTTCGTTCTTTTGTCGGAAAAGTCAAAAAGTACCTCGTACGAAAAACGAAAAAAGATTCCTTTCATACATATTACTAAAAAATCACCGAAGGGTAAAAATGGATTTAAAAAAATTGTAAGTGGATGGAAATAATATTACATATTGAGGGAACATGGATTTGGATGATAAAATACACCCCAGTAAATACTTATGAATAAACAATCTCGGATAAAAATGAGATTGTGATATTTCCCTTACCTTAGGTCCGACTTGCTTTGTATGTGTCCGAACCTCCTGTATAATGATTTAAATCATGTTATTGACTTATTACAGAATCATATTCATTGTTATGATATCATATATGGTTCACTTATGACATTACATAACCCGTTCTTTTGTAAATTCCATGTTAAAGAAGCGTTTTGGGTAAAATCATTTCATTTATCGTAGGTGTTTTGACTTGTTGTTCTTGACATTATTATTACTTATATCATGATTTACTTACTTCCAGAATATAAAATATGATTTATATATCATATATATTCAGTATATATATATATATATAGATAGATAAAAGAAGTGAAAAACACCGTTCATGGAGACGGTAGTCCGTACGTACGCATGAACGCTGTTTTACTTTCCTTATTGTCTTGAAATGGAAGTAAGTATATGACATACATATATATATATATACATAAATCCAGTAGCTTTATAATGTCATATATTTCATTATTATTTCTTATATATACTTTATAATCATTCTTAAATGGTTAACATGGAGAATGAATCTCATCGCGTCGTGGAGACGGTAGTCCGTACGTACGCACGAGCGATGATATCATTTCCATAAATATTGAACTGAATTGGAGTGGATTATACAATATATAAGAATCAATATGATGTTGTAATAAGTATGTATAGTTATTCTTTACACCATTATACCCATCCATGTAAGGTGGTGGTGGAAAATAGATTACACCACGGCGTGGAGACGGTATTCCGTACGTACGCACGCGCGATGATTTCTTTTTCCGTAGGATGGATAGATGGTGAAATAGGGTTGTTTCATACATATAATAACATATCAGTATATTAGTGATACTGATGTTATTACTTCATAATGAAACAACCTAAGAAGAAGAAGTGGAAGAAGAAATAAAGATGAAAGAATTGGTAACGGTAATTACCTCTTCTTTGAAGTGCCTCTTTGAGACCTCCTCTTAGGGCACTAGAATTGGTCTTTGAGGAAGACCAGAACCTCTAGGATGTTGCTAGGGAAGTGGAGAAGAGATTTTGGCAGGGGTTGGCCGAGCTTGAGTGCTCAAATTGGTGTGAGGAGGAGGGGGAGGAGGTGTCCTTTTATAGGGGAGGAGAGGGGCACCTTAGGAATATCTCAAAATATTATTTTATATTAAAGTCTAAATCGTTTAATAATGGTTCCAAAGGGTCTTATTTCGAATCTAAAGTGGGGATGGGTCGAAATCCTATCAACCAATAGAATTTAGACAAGTTTAGGATATTATTTTAACCTTATCAATTAGATTTAACTCTAAGTTAAATAATTTAACTTTTACCATGTCTTTTTTTTTCTTTCACTATATGGTTAATACACTTACTATAACATGCCAAACGAACCCCAAATTGTTTATTATTAATATATATATCCTTATCTAAGTCATTTTGCAGAACCTTAGATTTTTAGGAATAAAATAACAATTAATAATATAATATTTGATTTAAAAACTATTTTGTGTCAATTTTGACACTATTTGATATATGATTTTTGTGAGAGTCATAACAGAATTAAATGTTCGAACCAAGTTAATTAAATAAACATTAATATATCATAGTAACCTAGAAAATTAGTGGAATTCATAAAAAGTCTCAAATTACATTTATTTTGGTGTTTATAACATCAATTATGTCAATATTTCATTAATAAGATAATTACTGCATCATCATTGTGTCATAAATAAATTAAATTATTTAAAGTCTAAAAATTACAAATAAAATACCATTATGTATGAAATCTTTTTATATTTCTAATGAATATTTATAATCTAAAATCCAACATATATAACCCTATGTAACAATTGTTTTTCTAAAAGATATATGCTTGTGTCAATTTTGTATTCATTTTAACTTAATTAAAATAAAGTGTCATTATCACTTACAAGTGGATCAATGGGGTCCCAAAATCGACCCAAAGATGCCCATGGTCGACCATGTATCAACCAATAGGGTTAAGACACGTTTTAGGGTAATTTAATATTATTATAATATTATTGTTTTAACCCTTATTTACCGGATTTACCCTTAACCATGGTAAATAAAATATTTACCTCAGTAATTATTCAAAATGTCTAAAAATAAAAGTTACCTATTTACACAATTTGAACATCCTGATTCCAAATATGGAATCCATTTTTCTAAATTTAAAACACAGAAGTGGCAGAAATTAATTTAAAATTAATTCCCGCTGTCAAAACAAAAAGCGTGTTTTTAAGAGATAATAACTATCAAAAGATTGACACTTGTTTATGTTCGGTTTAATTGTAAAATTGTGTCCAATGACCAACATTATATTAAGTGGTAAAAATATATTCTAAATATACTTTAAAACCATTAAATATTATAATTTAACCACATAAGATATTACGATGAAAAAAGTTGTTTTTAATTAAAATATAGCGTGTTTTTACTATTCATTAAAATATGAAAGTTATCGGAAAAATATCAAAAATTTATCTAAAGTAAATTTTTACATCCTGATTCAAAAGAAGAATATTATTTTGTCAAATTGAACATATAAACATGTCAAAAACTATATTTAAAGTGGGTGCGCCATCAAAAGGTGGTAAAACTGCATTTTTTGAAAAATACTTATTTTACCCGAAAAATTTATTTTGTTCTTATACCATGTTCTAGAAATGTGTAAGATGAATAATAATGTTATAAAATTCAAAATTTAGTTAATACTATTCATAACGGCTAGTTCATGACAATATTATAATAATATAACATTGTTTATTAAAACCCGGTATTGCGTACAACACACGCTATCGAGGAAGGTCGTGATTGCGTGTAATGCAAGCCAAGTCAGGGTTGCGTGTTGTGAAAGAATCCTTCGTTGTTTCGTATAACAGAATCCAACCATATTTCATTTATACATTTAATATATATATATATATACTCAATGTTCCGTAGAATAACTATTATCAAAATTGTGTGTAACACGGTCCAAGAATAGTGTTGCGTATACTGCAAGCTAATATGGTGTTGCGTATAGCGCAAGGTAATCTTGGTGTAGAATAAGAGATTAATGAAATTAAAAGAATATTTTTCATAAAATCTCGGGGTGTTACATTATGAATTATACTTTATCCAATAGAAAATTTTATTTTTTTTCATTTAATAGATATTGTTTTAGATTTCATTGATGGTGGCCTAATGCGATGTACTCACACCCTTCTCAGGCAGTCTGATCAGTTCCAGAATAGACATATTGTTTGTAGAACAAGATAAATGCTAATGCCCTATATTAAATGGAAGAATCGAGATAGATAATGGATAAGGAAAACCAACATGGGGTTGGGACCCATTTGGGAATTTTTAGTGTCTTTATTTTTAGTTTTTTATATTGGAACATGACATATATATGCTGTTTGTTTTGTATGTTTTATTGATGTTTTCATCATCATGTGATACTGATTTCATTTAGTTACTAGTTTTCTCTTATGGATTATAATTATTTTTTTTCATTTATGTAATGATTTTAAAAATAGGTTATTGTCTTTACATGATCAATATTAGACCCTCACTACTAGTCTATAACATCTGGCATATGGGGTGTCACTCTGGAGGCTACATAATTGGTCAGTTCCAGTCACCTACATGTGGCACCTAGGTCAGAACATAACAAAGGGGAATCAAATGAGGTTTTATTTTATTTTATTTTTTCATACAAATTGGTGAATATTATACATGAGAATAGGATGAGTTCGGCCTTGGTTAAGAGCTCCTTCATGGGGGTAGTTAATGAATGCATAAGAATAAAATCCATATACCGAGGGTGGGATTATTGTTATTGATGTGAGTTTTTTATGGTTGAGATCATATAATATCCAGTGATTCACTATTTTTGTGATGTGTTTATTATTACTATGTTTTACTGGGACTTTATTTATGTCCCAATATAACATTATATTTCATTATTCATGCATAATATTAGGAACTATTGTTTATTTTTTGACATGGATCTTATAAAGAATACACGAGAAATGAGTTATGTCTATGTGGATAAAATTGAAATTTTTTTTATATTTTAATTGATCAAAAAATGGTGCTTGATATAAACATGAGAATTATAAAATGATACAAAAATGTGGAAAATGGGTGTCCAATGAGAAACATGTGTGATGAATATTAGTTAACCCCTGGTTAACCTTGACCTAGAGGTATGATAGTTAAGGGTTTAGATAACGCATCCGTTTTGACTATGTGGTGGGGTTTCGTGGAAATTAATTTTATGGATTTTTTTAAAACCCTATTACAAAATTGTGTTCATGTTATGTAATGGGTCCAAATATATGTTTTTGAAAATTTTTTTATATGCCTCCATGATGATTTTAGTTGTCAGGAAGATAGGAAGACATGGATGGAGATTATCCTCCAGTAGTGGAGGTCAAGGCATCGATAGTGTGTGGTGTGGAAGTCAGAGAGAAATTCTAGAAAAAAATCTTTATTACTGTAGTTTTTAGGGGGAGATATAGAGTGGGATGTGAAGAGTATATCTAACATGATGAAGGTGTTATATTTACAACACCCTCTGACTCTGACCGAAGAGGGTGGACATGATACAATGGAGTTCTAGATTTCATCCATCCAAACCATTTAAATAACTCTTCTAAGAATAGGGTCATGTTGGATACATACATGTTATGAGGATCAGTGAAGATATTGTGGGATGATTAGGCTCTGACCGAGTAGGTAGATTGTTTGGTATGGAGTGACTTTTTGGAGAAGTTATTCAATCACTTTAATCTATAAACCACTATTGGAAATGAATTCTATAAAAATACATTGAAATGGATGGTATAACCTATAACAATTCTTTTTAAAACCATTGGGTAGTTTGTAATTGGTATAGAACTATTCAAATAGTTATTCCAAAACTGTTGGTATAGGGCTGTGTATATCTCAGAATTACAACATTTATAATCAATCATTTGTATAGATTAATACCAATGGTTTATTATCCACTAGTATGTAGCATCATTACAAAATTTACCAATAGATGATAAATCATTGGTCTAGTGTTTTAACGATGGTTTTAACAAACCATTGGTAAAAATATGTTATTCAATACTATAACAATGGATTAAAACTGGTGGTATAGGGTATTTCTAGAAATCTCCACATTAGCCAGCAGAATCCACTCCTTTTCATAAACCTGTATACATCACATAAAACTACAAAAAAAACACCACTACAATAACACATAAAAATAGAAGACTTCCCTCAGTGAAAATGTATTATGATTTTTTTTCAACATCTTCAATCTACTCTAAAAATATTCTAAAAATACATACTGAAGAATGAAATGTATTAATGTTGTTTAGGTTCGAACAGTAGATCACTACACCTTCTGCCATAATATAACCCCCTTCATATTTTGAATTATGGATTTTTCATTCCCACCATGTCATTTAAAAAAAATTATTACCCTTTCCAATCATCATATGATAGCCACTCCTCCAACTAACCCATTTCAATTCCATTGGTGCAGACATCAAGAAATTTTTACTTCACTCAAAGTGGTCACAAATCTTTTTTTCATGGAGTTTTCAGTGTCATATTTTTCCAAGGAAGACACTTCAATATTCTCATTTTCAATCTGGAATCCTTGTAGTTTTACACTATGTTGTTTTATATACTACACAATGACAATGTTAAAACATATTTTTATAGAAAATGACATAAAAAATGCTCATTTCTTGGTTAGAAATGCTATTTTACTTCCCATATGAGAATAATACACGATTTTGGATTTAAATACAATATAATTATGCCACTATCACATTATTCTTCTCTATAATTGCCTCCAATATTTTTCTAATCATATTCAATAACTCCTTTATCTTATAACGAACATCACTACACCTGAATTAATATGAATCAACTCAGATAGAGTACTAGTCACATATAAGAATTATTTTACAACACAATCCGGCCCCAAATCCATTTACCAATATCCAAATAATCTTCCAATAAAAAACATTCCACATTTGAAAAACATTACTTCTTTGTTTTTATTTTAAATATAAAACACTTTAAGTCTTTGATAGTCAAAAAACCTTCTTATAACCAATCTCCTCATTTGGACTTTTTTTAGCTAACATTAAATTCAAAAAAACATCAAATCCATCAGGATTATTTCAACCATCAATAAAAGAATCTCAAATTCAACTAATAAGTTAATCAATCATTATATCATTATAATCCAAAATCAGTGAAATTAATGACAAGGTACTGACATGAAAATGAAAATAACACTATAACAGAAAATATACAGAATACAACACTGAAAAAAATGAAAAAATACTCTAAAAATATCATGAAAACACTATATAATAATGATAAATTAGACAACTAAAAACAAAAAATAAAAGAACACCTGAAAAATAAAAAACACTAGAATAAACAACCCACTATAAATACACCATAAAATACCAACAATATAAAATATACTGATACAGAAAAATAAAACACTAGAAAGAACATCATTTCACTTGAATGCATATAAATAAATATGGTATTCACACCGCAAGAAGAATGACCTCCAATCAAAAGTGAATTCTAGAGAAAAATAACACTGGCTAGATAGAGAAATAGAAATTCATCCATATTGTGTTTCTATTTTTAATTGGCGAGTTTAATATTTACAAAACATGAATAATTTTTCACAATATTTTCTTAATGTTATGTATTTATTTTTATATTTTTTTAAATAATGGTATGTAAAGGAATTGAGTAAAATTATTATTTAATGACAGATTGATGAAACTATAAATGCATTTATTAATGAATGTATCCATCATAATCACCCTCATGGTGAGTGACCAATCACCTAAGGAAATTTTGAATGAGGTTAGAACAAAATCATGTCCCATAATTTAAATCATCAAAAAGAAATTAATGAGAGGAAGATGACTAAGAATAGGTATAATGAAAATGATAAGATAAAGTTTTCAAGTTAAGAGTTTGCAGGTATGTTTTGTTGGATTTGGTGACTCGCCGAAGGCGATCTTGCTAGAGTGAAGGGCCATTGGGAATCCATTGAGATTCTACTTTATGTCATTGTGATGGAATTTATTTTACTAATTTTTTAAAATTATATGTCTATTGACACTTCCAAAATAAATTCCATGAGTAGTAGAATAGTTCACACCACTAAAAACTTGAAAAGATTCCCTGGCACTT
Source organism: Viscum album (assembly GCA_963277665.1). Lineage (NCBI taxonomy): Eukaryota > Viridiplantae > Streptophyta > Magnoliopsida > Santalales > Viscaceae > Viscum > Viscum album. Next base: position 1,677,739,315 of record OY728160.1, read on the forward strand.
TGATCTATCATAGGGAAACTACAGTAGGATTCAAAATAATATTTTACTGAAAAATATGATTATAGAAATTGGATATGTTGAATGTAGTTATACATTATAATATCTATCATAGTAGCGGAACAATTATAAGATATCCCATGATGAAGAGAAAATAATGAGTATTAACCACTACATGATAATAAAAGTCCACACCCTCAAGAGATATAATTACTATACTTCTCACGATAGTAAACAATTCAATTTCCAATGACCATAAATATGACATGTTGAGGTTTTGCTGAGTCTTATAAGATGAAATAATCCTCTATGGTACTAAGGTATTCTAATATCCAATTTACCTAATTAATATATCAAGAAAGATTATAATACTTTGGAAAAAGAATCTATGATGTAAACTATATAATGATTTGGATTCCCGAGTCAAGCATAATGTGACCTACCCGATCATTCAATTATTAATTCACTACAAATCATTAAACATCAAATGTTAGAAATATCCATAAAAAATGTAAGGGATAATTATGTCCCTCATCACAATATCAATATCACCACTATCATCATTAGTATCATCCTCATCTTCATCCTAGTCCCCATAATCTTCCCCATACTCATAATCACATTTATCCAAGACCTCATCCTTTCGCTCAACATCACCCTCATCTTCTATCTCATCCTCTGCCTAAGACTCAACCTCCGCCTTATTATCAAAATCATCCTAATCATCACACACTTCCTCATCATTGTCATCACCAGGTATATCCTCGTCATGACCACTGCTAGGAATACTACCATGTGCACTATAAAATGAATTCATTGAAGAAATATATTCATTATATCCTACGTAGTCCTTGGGTGGAAGTGATGTACATAAAACATTATTCAGTTTCATTAATTCAATGTTTTCACTATCACCCCATTATTCCCCCTATAAGACCCTTTTTTTACTTTATCTACTATTTACTTAACATTTTCCATCATATATATACTATAAATGATACTTGAAGGGAGGAAATAAATCATTCGTATTATACTCTTCCCAAGATCAAAACATACTCTTCTTGGTATTTCCTCTCCCCCACCTGATGTAAGTGATTATTTGGCCAAAAATTATCATGTTCCTAGGCATCAAGGGCCTCCAAAGAGTCATGTTACAAATATAAATAGATTATTAAGTTAAAAAATAGATATTAAAATTATAAATCAACATAGAAAACCATACAATTAGCTGCATTTTCATTTTGTTAACCACACATCAATATTTTTTCTTTCTCTTTGTGGATTTTTTTTGCTTGAGGCAAGCATCCATCAATATTTAATACATGACATTACATTGATATTGAATATTGGAAATCATAATTGAAAATATGTTGATAATAATGAAGTTTAAAACTAAAATTATTTCAAAACATTATTAATTGAATAATTATTATAAGAAACCATATTAAGCTCCAGTCCTAATAGAAAATTATAAACCATTGTCGTATATGCATCCTGTCATGATATGACATCATAGTAATCCCCAAAGTGTGGAGTTATTTTTAAGTATCAATTTTTTTCTGGATTATTCCTAAATAAAATTCAACAATATAAAATATAGTATTATTAAATAACATGAAAATTTAAATTTAAAAATCATAATTTTGAATAGTAACTTACACTTCATAGTAATCCAATGATTAATCATTTGAAGATACAGTTCTATCTGGCACTCATTCAGGGTAGGTACCACTTCTAACTGTGTTCCATCTCTAGAATGACATCCAACATAGTAATCATGTTTATAGGCTTCCAAATGTCACCTAATTCTTTTGATGTGTAGGTCGTGCACCCTAACCATCAGGAATATTAAACCAAAGAGGACACCAAAATATTAATTCATATAAATAATAAAATAATATTTCATTAAATCCAATAGATATTTTTACCCACTATAGTGCACCAGAATTATGGTTTACATTGTTTGGAAACATCCTCCCTTAGAGCATGCTAATAAGAATGATGTCGGAGTATTTTGAAAGTGTCACAAAAAATATCAACATTTTTGTATTGTTTTATTCAATCATTTGGTTTTCTTAGTTGTAGTCCACCATCAACTATTTTTGGTGGTTCCACATCACACCCATGTACGTACCTTCCTCCTATTAGTATATGTATTAGTCATGAAATAAAAAACATATTATTTCAATATATTTTATATCAAAAAATAAGTTATGGTATACTTTTTTTTAGTCCTCTAAACAATTCACGTGACAATATGATCAATGGGCACTGCTGGATCTGCATGAAGTTATGTAAAAACACTCTATATAGGTGTATTGGATCACAGTGTGTGCTCCATAGGCACAGACTACGTCGAAGAAGGAGTTGAAGTAGGAATGTTGAATCTCAGAGAGAAATAATTATATGGAAAAAATATGGCATAAATGGATGGAAAAATGAATGATATGGTGAGGTGTGTGAATCATCATCAGATACAATAAAATGGTTTAGGAGGCTTAGATATAAAGGCAAGGGAAAACATGGGAGGCCTAAATATCCTGTGTTTCCCTAATGACATAGAGGGATAAAAAATTGAGGAATATGGCACGTTATTGGGAGGGGCATGGTATAATCGGTATACTGACTAGAGTGCCTAACTCTCATTCAACACCCGAGTACCGCTGATCTCATTACTAGGACCTCTACTTGGATTTTAATCAAATAACTGGAACCTAAATGGTGGATCCTGCATAAATTTCTAAAAACGTTATCACATGAAAAGATATTTTTTAATATATATATATATATTTGATATCAAATACTCACAACATGATCTAAGGGATGAATGACCATCTCAGTCATTCATCAATTATTATCCGCCATCCTTTTTCTTTAGTTCCCCTTAATAGGTTTCCTTTCATTTATTTTAAAAAATATATATAAGTAATTAGAAATGTATAACTAATGTGTAACCAAAAAATAAAAAATCATGATACATGAAGTATTTTTCTAATGTTTTTTTTCATATTCCTAGTTCTGTAATTATGTTATTTTTTAGGTCAATATTTTAATTTATTTTTATTTTCATATCAATATGTTTGACATATTCAATTCAATTCATCTTATTTTTTTCATATTTAATTGTTTCCACTGTGTTTTGATTTGTAAGTTTAAATACAAGTATTCTAAATATTATAAAATGAAACTACAATAAAACAACAACCAATAATCATTGAAAATTAACATTAAGGTCTTGTAGGATAAAAAATATTTGTAATCAATATTAAATCATTTTTTATTGTACCTACCTTAAAACCCCAAGTTGAGATAAACCAAAATAAATAAGAATGTAAATGGATGATTCTATATATTTTCCACCAAAACATCATGTTCACAGTCAACTATAAAAATTGCGCAATTCGAGTCATCATATGTAATAAATGGATTGGTTCTAATGTTAGTATTGATGGTGTCAATTACATTATCACCATAATAAAAAAATGTATTGGAAGTACTTGAAAAATGGCACCAGATTTAGGACAAAGAGGTACATTCATATTAAGAATATGATTCATCATTGGTTCCAATAAATTTGGTTTATCTATAGGGAGAGTGTGAGTCATTTCAATAACACAAAATCTACAATCATCAATAAAATATCCCTACCTCTTCATTGAATCAAATCACATGAGTTTCATTATCATGAAATGACAATGAGATTAATAATTGAATATAATTATTTTTTCAATTACTCCATAATATGATACATTTTCAAAACAAGGCCTATTTTCTAATGCACTGGAATTAGAGTCTATTGTGGTATTTTTCATAAAACCATCAGGATGTGTTCTCATGTTCTGTTAACATTTATTGATAATAAATTTATACCAATTGATAACAATTTATTTACATTCACATACCATGGCATCAAGACCAATTTCAAATTTCTTATTCCCAATGAAAAAGAGTCAGCGAGAAAACTCGATACCTGAAATATTTAATGATATTAAAATTAATTGAATATTGATTTTATTTATTTATTTCAGAAAAATTAAAAAATTAAGTTTCAACATTTTATAAAACTCATTTCTATGAAATGTCTCACTCTTTCTCAATGATAATCAAAGATTCTTTCAATTTATAATTTATGTATGTTCCTATAGTTAAAAATAGAAATAGTTTATAATATAAATAATATTTCAAGAGATGAGATAATATATATATATGTACGATTTACTTTCTTTATCTAGTCATCAAAAAAATCCCATTTGAAGAACATTGTTCGATGTTCCATCCCTCTATCTTCAAGGCTTAATGTCTTCAATATATATGATCCTTGAAACCTTCCTTTTTGAAGAAGTGATGAAAAAATAGGTCAACATTCTCATATTTTTCATCTTCATTTCTCATTGGTAAGTTAACACTCTTTGTAATATCAAACAAATTCATTGAGTATAAATCCATACATTCTTGAGCAACATAATGATTGAAGATAGAAACTTTGGGAAGATTTGTGTTCTAGAGATAAGATTTAAAGGTTTTAGTATTTTATTGAGTTGGATATATCCACTGAAACACCATAGGTCCACCAAAAAGTATTTTAGTTAGATGATGGATTGCCAGATGAAACATGCATGTGAAAAATGATGGAGGAAGTATTTTCCCCATCTCACACAAAATTAATTCTGTCTCTACAAACATTTTTTTGTATGAATGACTGGGAAAAAAACTCAGAACAAAGATCTCTAAAAAATTGAACAACTGATTAACTAACAATCACATATTATTTGAAAAAATAAAACAGATTACTATTATAATCAAATGATGCATAAGGACATGATAATCATGAGTCTTCAAATATATCAACATCAACTCTCTTATGTGGACTCGTTCTGTAATATTGCATGAATATACATCAAGAACATTAATAGTATCTATTACTTATAGAAATTGATTTTTTTTCTTCGGATGCCATCACATAATATGTACATGAAACATGCCATTTATTTTCATGAATACACACAGTATGAAATTATGATCTGATACATGAATCCACCATGGAATGCCATAATTTTTAATATTATTTTTTAATTCCCTACATATTTAGACGAATCAAAAGCAAAATTTCACTTATATTATTTTCAATGTGTATTACATCTAAGAAATGACATAACAAATTGGTTGACTAATAAGAAAACTCCAAGAAGATACTCATCATCTTCTAATTGTACTAGTTATCAGTGGATTCATTATTCCACATTCTAGATTTCAATTGACCACTCCCAAATAAAAAAACTCTTGCGATTCATTACGATAATTATTTCTAGATATACACTGATGTGGATCATTGGTCTCCATGGTATTATCAAATCCCCAAAGATAATTTGTATATGTATGGTCCATTGGAACGAATCATCGATGTCCCATAAAACTAAAATTACAGTTATATTTAAATCATTTGGATCGAGTATTCTTTAAAAAAATTGGACATGAAATTTTTAACATCGTGCTTCATCCAGATATCATTTCACCAGAAGGAAACTCATTAATCGTCCATATAAGTGGAACATGGTTCTAAAAATATTACTTTCTAACATGCATCATTTGTGTTCACACCCACATACCAATGAATTTTATACTCTTTTACTAATGTTTTCATGTATAAATATATATCATTACCCTGATCAAAAGCGTCAGATATGATTATACCGATGAAAGTCTTGGTTTTTTATAAACAACCATGGGGGAAGGTTGTAAATGTGTATTAAAACCTTCCATGGTTTTGAGATGTAAGAATCTGCCAAAATTGATTAGAACCATCTCATGAAAGTCCCAGCCTCACTTTACGCATGTGAGCTGCAAAATACAGATATCAAGCATCACATATCTATTATACCAATCCCTCTACAAGTTGAACTAACTCTTGATTATTATTCATTATCTCGATATCATGAAATTAAATTTTTTATGATATTTCATTATACAAGAAATGATTCCGGAGTCTGAGGATCAATGTAATGTTCCAAATTACGATCTATGGAACACGAGATGGTGTTCCATCAGACTTATCCTTCCATCGGCATGTTCCAAATTTTTTCAAATCATTTCATTCAGAATATTCATCTAATAATCAGGTATAATCATTTTTGAATTCATGAATTTTGTTTCATGAAAATCCATGTTCTTCAACTAACATCAATGCCATATAGTGGTTTTAGGGAATATCTACATCATTTGGAAGTAATTCCTTAAATAAGGTATGAATGTAATAAATGTAAATATTATAAATCCCATAGATGTTTTTCACACGAATCAATCAGATTAAAAATTCTAGATTTATCATTTTTGAACTATATCATCATAATAGAGTCATGAAAATAAAATTAGTTTTTTTTCCAATGTCAATGTTATCATTTTGATTGGATAAATCATGTTTTTGGGGATGAATGTTTTTTTTGTCAACATAGTTTCCTTATCATGATGAAAAATTAAAGGAAACTGATTATATATAAAATAATGAAATCCAATCCTTCCATTTTTATCATTGGAATTTTAATAATCCATTTTCTCCCCATTGTGATAATACACATAGTAGTTTGTGTAAAAAAATATTTTTTATATATTTTATATAACTTCTTCACAACTCGACCAAGGTATTATAAAACCATTATAACATGGACTATTTATATGACCACTATATGAAGAATTATCAAATTATAAATCTAAAGATCTCTCCATATTATTTTGAAAATCTCTAGTGATCTAATCAGTCTCATAGATCCATCTTCTATCCATTCTGTAAAAGAGGTAATATGTCATTTTTTGTAAGAAATTCTATAATATAGAAGTTTATTAAAAAATATATTTATGTAAATGATACTTTTTTCACCTTATATAATACCATAACTAACACACTACTCTATATGAGAATCATAATATGATATATTGAAAAATTACCTAAAGATAGGTTCTACTAAGTAAATGATAATTGTTTAACTCAATTCATTTTTTATCATTACGATATAATTTAATTTAGTTAGGTTCACATTAGTCCAATTATATTGACTTATGTTCATTTTGATTCGATTTAGTGTTTTTTGGTAATCCTTAATTATATTTGGGTCAAATAAAGTCATTCCAATTCAATTCAGTTGGTTTGTAATATCCTAAGAGTTCATTAGTATAAGGGATTGAGTAGTTTGATATTTTGCACTAGTAATAGAATCATACTGTTGAGATACTTCTTCATCCTATATCTATTGATATGAAATTTGTATATTTCACCTTATTTAACTGTGAAAACATCACTAAATATATTCCCATTAGTGATGGTCAATGGGACTTCCCTTGTGGAATGAAGTTCAGAAGACATTAATTTCAGTCTGGAGTTGTAGAGAAATATATTTTCTTTGAGTTGGGTGTTTATTTATTGAAAAATCAAGTTATTTTCTACACATATACTCTCCATTTAAATTCTATAATGTACATGTCATTCTCTCTTTAAATCTAAATGTTCTAGAATATATGGTCTTATTTTACATACATCATTTTATATATCCATATTTATCACTTTAAATTCCTAATAAGATTTATGTTCTATCTCAACATGCATATGAAATCTATTCTATTTGATAAATTATATATGCTCATTCCATTTGGGGTTTTGTAATCTATTCCATAATCCCATGTGGTTTCTTCCAACCTTTCGCTCACATGTTTTTTATATTACTTTACTATCTATTCCAAGTTACCGTTAATATCAATTTTAAAGAAAAACTTGTTTATTTGATTATGGATGGTAAGGTGCTGATTTATTATATAGCACTCTATACTTCCTCATTAAATATTGCATGAACATATAGTGAATTTGGGGTCACCATTCACTAATGAATTATTTTATGATTCTAAATCTAGAAAATATATTGTTACTCAAAAAAGTAAAAACAATACTAGAATCAACAATTTTTTTCCCATAGATTTCACAAATTTCGAAACATAGTCAATAAATATCAATATGTTTGAATATCTAAAGCAATTTTATAACCATTTTATAATGAATATAACCCATACAAAAAATATTTCAAAAAACTACACTGTTCATTGATGTTTTTTTATCTCTTTGATTCTATTGAATTTTCACTGCCCATTTTTCTTATAAAACTCAAATACATCCTTAAAATGTTTGTGATAATATATTCTATTTTAAGTAATTTCCAAGAAGTTTATAAATATTCAAATTAACCTGCATAAGAAAAATTATGATACAAAAACACATATCATACCTCAATTTTAGGGAAACATATGTTGAACATTTTATCATTATAAAAGATCACTATATTTTGATCATACCAAAAATAAAACTATGATAATATATTTAGAATTAAAATTTGATGTTGGATTAGATGTTATAGAACATATGACGGTTCCAAAAAAATTAACATATCATCATAACATAGGGAATCTCATTCTTAAAAATACTTGTAGTCATAGGGAAATTTTTCATTAAATATTTAATTTCCTAGAATTTACACCTTCGTTGTCTGGTGAATCCGGTAAAATCGGTATTCCACTTGAATTATAGCAAAAATATTTTCTTTTATTTTCGAATAACATTTATATCATTGTAGAATTTGTTTTTCCAAACATAGATTTTATAATGGATTATAGATCAATGAAAAAAATAAAACATAACATTGTATTATAATGTAATGAAATTAAAAAAATAAAAAATAAATGGAGTACGAACACATAACTTTGTTAGATCTCACCTTCTTGAAGTTTAAGAACAAAAAATGACATTAATATTGATCCATATATTGGAAGAACGGTTCATTAGATGGTAATAAGATAGATTTTTTTCATTTAGGGGAAATTAAACAAAAAAACAAAAAATAAATATATGTAGAATAATAAAACTAAGTAAGAACTTATATATATAAGGTTTTATTACAAAAAGTGGCTTCAATCAATAATTATTGACCAGTGGGAAGAAGTTCTATAGGATGGGGAAGAGGGGTGCACTAGTTTAGGGAAAAAATTGACAATGGGGGATAATGGGTGGAGGGTGATGTGAATTTGTGGACAAATTCCCCAAAATTTTACCAGAATCATTGGGATAGGTTGGTACTTTCCCAATGGTTTGCGAAAACCATAGGAAAACTCGAATCAATACAATCTTATACCAATAGTTTCTACAATCCATTGGTATAGGTGCATTAGTATAGATTTTTTTAACAGTAGTGAACCCTTATGAAAGATAAGGTAGTTGAGTTCATGTCATTGACTAAGGGGAGTTTGTATGTGATGGACAATGTTAGATGCTTTGCTGATTTGAAGTACATTTCTCCGGCACTACTAGGGGATTAGGGTGCAATAGAAAACAATTTATAGGATGGTGACGGATTTTAGGTTATGTCCTAAGATAATATATTTGGATAAAAAATATTTGCTGAGGTAGTGGATTATTCTCTCATAGAATAGGGGATTCAGTCTGATTTTTTAAATGGTGGAAATTTTGTTACTTCTAGGTTATCAATTGTATTTATATGGAGGTTTTGAAGTATAATTTTGAAAATGTTGACCAAGGATTTGGAAATAAGAGTGGGTTGGGGAAGGGGAAGTTACAATGGATCATACTTGAGTGGTATGTCACAAATGTGGTAGGCTGAGACACTTTCCTTAGCATCATCCCAAACCACCAGTAGAGTGTCAAGCTTACAGTATGATGGGGAATCATAAGAGGTTCTTATGGATACCACAATAGATGTGTAGTGATGGATCCACTAGATAGAACAAAAATGTAGGATTGTGATCTTTTACACCACATCAGTCTAGTAGCTGGAGTAATACTGTCTGTGGTGGTAGAGGTAGTGGATATGGTACTTCTGGGAAATAGACCCTATTTCAGTAGAGTGGTATATCTTAGGTGAAAAAACTACCTTATAAGGATGTGGGGAATGACAATAAAATGCTATTCATCCTACCCTTGTGAATAGAAAGGATAGACTCCCAATAGCTAGAGGCACTATTCCTATAGATTCTACACTTGGTAATGACTTATTTAATACTGATTCCTCTTGATTATTTTATTTCATACCAACTTTTGAATGTTTGGAGCTTCTCAGTGAAGTTTGTGAGTATAGTTTTGATGATAAATATACCTTTGAGATTTCATTCGAGAGACAAAAATTTGAGCAAGGGGTGTTATCTCAAGTTTGGGGAGTATCATTTTCATTGGGATCTTTATATCAAGGAGATGATAGGATTATTCCAACTTATGTGTTTGGAGTAGATAGTAGAAAACTAACAGCTCAGTGATTTTATCCATAGGTGAGTGACGTTTATGTCTGCTAAGGATGACAAATCGGTTCATCGTAGAGAGTAGGATATCATGGTGAGTTTTATATTGTATGTTCATCAAAATTGGGGGAGCATACTAAGAAGGTTACTATTCTATTACTAGAGGATTAGGGTTTGAAAAATGATTTCATTCAACATGTTGTGGAAAAATTTTAGGATTTGTTTCTTGAAGAATTATCAAGGCTTCCACCTTGGAGAGATGTTGAATTTTTTATTGAGCTCATTTTGGGTGTTGATATAGTTTCTATTCCACAATACCGAATGGAAACAACACAACATCATGATCTCTGGACTCAAATGAAAGAGTTGATGGATTTGGGGTTCATTCATCTAACTACATCACCTTAGGATTCATTGATTTTGTTTTCCATGAAGGATGACATGCCTCTATGCTTGTGTCTTGATTATCGGAAGTTGAACTAGTTGATTGTGAAGAACAATTTTCCTATTCCTTGTATCGATAATATTTTTGGCCAGTTGAGAGGATATTTTGTTTTATACAACATTTAATATAGATAAGGGTATCTTAAGTTGAGATATCAACATTTTGATATACTGATAAATACTTTGATAAGAAGGTATGGCCTTTATGAATTCAACATGATGTTATTTGGGTTGATGGAAATTCTAAAAGTGATTATGGCCTTGAAAATATAAATATCCCACAAATAAATGAATATATTTTTGGATATTTAATGACTCATATTTCACAACATGTATTTTTATAAATTAACTAGGTAAATTACCAGACCATGTACGGAGAAGGCATGGGATTCTGTGGACGGATTGGACTGGAACAATTCATTGAAAAATGTCAGGCTTTTAATAACATGTGCACATTACTTTCCTAAAAAGTTGAATAATGCTAAATGGTTTTCCTGATTAGAAATATGAGGACCCCATTGCGTTCAGAGTACTGGGGTTACCCTAGGTGCGACTAGACATTGGTTGGCATTGGTTAGTTGGGAAAAATAATTTTTAGACATAATGGGAATAAAAATATTTTTATTGGACACATCAATGATTCATTTTAAATAAATTTTTTAGGTAATTCAATGTTATTAACACTACACTATAAATTTTTGAGACAATTCAAGTAAACCTTCTTGACAAATGGTGAAAATGGATTAAGATGATCGTGGATCATTCCGCCTATATAATTTGAATATATCGTTGACGATGACGACATTCCATTCACTGTCAACAAAGGATCCAATCTTTTTGCAGTGCATGAGTTTTAACTTGATTTTTACCCATTATTTCTTATGATTAATGTGAATCAGTCAACAAAAATGTTGATTCACATGATGTGTGTATTGCGGGATTTGGATTATCTTTGTGGGTTGATTATCCGGGGTGATTATTTTATTGTTTCTTTTATATGTGGATCCTTTTGACAAATACGACTCGAGGGTGAAATTAAAAAAGGACAAGATTCCTTCTTCAGGTGTAGATGATATTCTTCTTTCCCCCTTTCTTTGTTTTCTTCTCCATTAGACCCTCTTGGACATGGATTGAATTAATGGGAGGCTCTGAATGCAATCAAACCCCCAGATCAGTGGGAGGTTAGAAAAGAGGCTAGATCGATGTAGTTGACAGCTCAAGGATCGTATAAGTGGAACTATTTCAGAAAACTAGACCACCATAGATAACCGGTGGAAGGATGTTTGGTGCTATGTAGATGGAGGCTACGGTTGAGGCTAGTCTATAGGATAGTCGAAGCATGCATGGGGTATGCGGAGGTGGCGGGTGAACAACCTGGGACGTGGCGGCACCTCGGTGACAGGCATTGCACATTTTTAGGGAAAACTATGTGTAGTGGTGGAATCTGGCCCGCATTCCATATGCTGGACTAGGATAGATGGTATATGGTCCCCCGGGCCCCACAGACTGTGTTGGTTCAGGTTGGACTGGGTCGGGTCAGACTCGAACCTGACCAGGGTAAGACAATTTCAATAAAATGGACATATCATTCCATCAACATGTCTAATTGATGAACTATCTATAGCATGAGAACCATGGAATCAAGACGGTCCTAATGAGGAAAATTGAATGTCTTATGGTGTAATTTTTCTAGTGACGTTGGCTGTACTCAGGGACAAGGGACACAGTGGGTGTGGCTACTACTCACCATGAACACTCCTATTCTATGAACCCTCCTATTCCATGATAATTGATTCTCTCTTCCATCATATCATTGATGATTTTAATTTGATTTTATTCACATTACTGTAACCCTAACACATTTCTTAATCCATTCCTATTCAAGGGAGAATGATCCCTTCAATAGTAAATCCTGTATAGATTTGTTGGAATCCCCCGAGTTGTCCAGTTCGGTATCCTCTATTGAGTCTTCGTGCCTAATTATAGTACATGGTATAAACCTGACCAATAATATCAGAAATGTTGATACACTACATAGATGGTTATTCGAGATGGATTTGTTGGTATATTCTATGTCACTAGATATGACCTTCCAATGATGTATTGTATTCTTTGTAGATATTTTAGTGAATATCACTCTCTCACATGGTGTTTCCTGATGAGTAGCAATAATGAGATGGATATCATCAGTGTTATAAATCTCAGGAGTGCGTTATCCCATATTTTTACTTCGTGGGATCTTCAAAACTAATTCCCTAGTGTTGGTATGAAATGTCTATGTATTACCCTAGACTGTTTGGTATGGTATGATTATATCTAGATATTATAACTATATGTTGTAGACAAATACATTTGTAGTTTTGGTTTTACCTTTTCCATTGTTTATTATTTTGTGGTTTCAGGGTGTTCTACTGGGTTTGTTTATAATCACCCCTGTATGGGTTTTTCCTATACATGCCATGTCTTGTGAAAATAATCAAATATTTGACAGATTCAAGGGTAGAACAGGAACAGACACAGCGTTGGGAGATCGGATATGCCTATGTACTCCTACCACAACATAGATTAGCCTGGTTCCTATCCTCGAAGTCAGATATGGTAGGGTTTTCTATGGAAGAAATTTAGGAACTAGTTTAAAGGCTTTCATTTAGTGGGCTTGTATTCCATCCAGGTTTATTTTTATGTACATTACATACATTTTTGTACTCTAATTGTGGGATATTGGTTTGCATGTGTGGTTTACTTAGTGTTTTTACATTTCAGTGTTAGTGAAATGGGAATGTGTGTGTGTGTACATGTACCAATGTATTGCATCCTATGTGAGTAATATACCTTCATAGTGCTAGTCACCAGTCCTTGGACTATTGAATGATGGCTTGGGGAGTTGCGGTATGGGGCCCACTAGGATGGGTCGTAACATAGTGGTATCAATATTTGGTAGTTCTACATTATGAAAGGAATTATGTGAGATTGGCTTGGGTCAATAGTGTTATGTGTCTCATGTTCATATTTTATTCTAGGGATTCCAATAATGGCGCGGCGACCGAAATATCCATACACCCAAACTCTGATAACATTTTTTCAACTTGGTGCATGAGAATACTTGTTTTATAGAAAAAAATTGTATATTAATCATATTTGAATGGGTTGTGGTTAAATGTACTTTTTTGAGTCAGCTATCCAGATGTACTCATTGATCGTCAAACAACATATTTTCTTACAAGATTTTTCTATGATGCAAACCAGCAAGGATTCAGTAGCTATATCATTAGGATGAACCTCATAGTTTTGAGGCTTCAATGATGGGATTTGTTTCCATGATGTTACGTCGAGGTGGTGCACAGGACAGACAACCAACGGTGGGGCTTCCTATGTTACATATAGCAGAATCAGATGAAGAGAATTGATTGAAAGAATTTACAGAGATCTACAGATAGAGATCCATTATCTTCTTGGGAAAGACTAACCTAGAGGCGACTGAGGACTGGATTGATGTGGTGACTAGAGTTCTCCATCTAGTATGGACACCAGCAAACCAGATTGTGATCCTAGATGCGAGCCTTCATCATGGTTTAGTATGAAGATTGTGGTGTTTGAACACACAGACACATGATGGGGAAACCCTTTCCTAGAAATAGTTGTAGAATATCTATACTGAGTATTTCTATCTAGTTATGATGAGAGTCGTGCATATATAGGATCTTATTAAACTCCACCTAGGTAGATTGATGGGGGTGGATATTTATCGAGGTTCACCAACATCTCAATGTACTTGATGGATATGGTGAGATATCAGTACGTCCGGCCCCAGAACTTCAATAATGGGTTGATTAGAGATTTCCAAGCCATTATGATCCCTCCGAGAATACCTACACATATTGGGTTCTTGACTTGGAATTTCTTGTGGAGAACGTCCTGACTGAGCAAAGACAACTGATAATAGTCAGCTATTGGTAGGTAGGTGAAGAGACCTCAGTAGTATAGAGCCGATGTCGGTCATAGGGATTCAAACATGGGAGAATCTATAAGATGAGTATCTAGAATAGTTGATATATAGTTCATGGTTCTCAGGGGGGATCCAGTCATCCCAGAGAGAGGTGGTGCTATTCATGTCATGGTAGGGGATTCTCACTCAAGATTGTCCAACCCATCATGCTGCTGATAGGGATAGAGTTAACAGACCATTGAGGCATAGGTATAGGCAGGAGCATGATGATGAATAGGCTGAAAGAAGTGGATGACTTTCATGGAGAGAAGTAGAAGTTTGTTGATGTTTCTAATTGTTACCACTATGAACCCCAAGTGGTTTGCGCCAGACATAGGAAGTTAGAGGAAAGGGGTGGGGACAACTGCATGTGGTCGATGCATATGACTCAGGGACCCCAGGGATGATTTAATGTATAATCTAAGACATTTCTAACTTATATATCATACTGACAGACACATGATATAGTCTTCCCTTTTTACCAACATTTATTGTTCGATACATTGAGATTTTGGTAGAACCAAGGTATCAACCCTTACCTATAAAGACACCAAATGGAAGAGGATTTATAATCTCACATCTGTTATGATAGTGTAATATTACCCATGGAGGGGAGAGTTTTGGTTGAGTTCTCTGGGTGAAAGTATCATAGACATACAACGTCATTCATCAAATGGATTTGTTATTTTCGGTCTATGCCATGACTGGCTGTTTAAGGAGAAGGGTGTAGTTTGTACATAGTAATGGTATGTAGTTCTCCATTTTTGGTAAAAAGGAGACCCAGGAAGGACAATATGGAATCATCCAAAGTTGTGTGTAGCTAATTTCACGTTAAATGACTTGGATGACTCTCATTATAGATATTGTCATGAGCTACAAATTTCTAGCTGTATTGGAAGAGTTTGGGGACGCCTTCCCTAAATATATTCAAAAATTACCTTCTCAAAAAGATATAGATTTATGCATCAACATACACCTAGGGATGGTACTGATATCCTAACTATAATATTTGATGGATCCCTTAGTGATTCATAATCTAAGGGTGCCGTTGAAGGATTTATAGAGGAAAGGATTAGTGAGACCTAGTGTTTTTCCCTTGGTAACCCCATTATTTACGGCCAAAAAGGCTGAGAAGAGATTGATTTTGAGTGCATATTACTTGAGCTTTACTAGGTGGTGGTAATGATCATGTATCCACTTCCATGAAACAAATTATTCTACAATCATTTGAGAGGGGTATGAAGGTTCTTGAATGTTGATCATTGTTCAGGATATCACCAGCTACAACTATAGGACTGGGACATACCGAAGACGTCTTTTAGATGCTGCTAAGGTCATTATGAGTATATGGTTATTCCTTTCTGTATAGAAAATTACCCCTCAGTTCTCACAGGGATCATGAAATATTTTTCCAACCTTACCAAGACCAATTCATGGTGGTATTCATCGATGATATCCTTGTCTAATCAGTGTCTGAGGAGGAGCACACAAGACTCATATGAATGTTTTTTGAAGTAATACGAGATCAAAATATATATGGGAATGTATTGAAGTTAGTATTCTAGATTCAGGTGGTCCACATTTTGGGACATGTTATCTTAGTAGATGGAGTGGCAGTGGACCTATCAAAGGTCTGGGTAGTGATTTCATGGGAGCCACCTAGGAGTGTGATGAATGTAAAAAGCTTCCTTGGGATAGAAGGAAATTATTAGAGATGCATCTTTGCTTTCTTCAAGATATCAACATCAATGACACTATTTAATCCAATAAGGAAACCACGCATTTTGATATTGAAGTTCCACTAGGGTTTTCAGTAGTTTAGGTAGATTTTGATGAGGAACACACTCATGAGATTACCCAAGGAGGGTTTCAAGTATTAAATGTTTTGTAATGAATCAGGGACATTACATTAATATGTCCTGATGTAGAGGAATGTGTTGATTGACTATGTTTCATGCTATTTCAGACCACATGAGCAGAACTATGCAACCCATGATCTTTAGTTGGTAGAACTAGACTTCGCATTGAATATGTGACAATGCTAACTGATGGTTGAGTGTTTTATCGTCTACTCAAATCACAAGTTTATCAAGTATATATTATTTTTATGGATATGAAATGGATACAGTGTTGGTTGATAGAGTATATCTAGGATTATGTCTTTGAGATCATATATACCCTAGGGATTGGGAACATGGTGGTGGATTCTCTCAATAGGAGATCGATTTTACAGTATCTGGATGTGGTGTCAATGTAGTTTTTTCCATTATTATTATCCTATGACAATATAGAAGAGGGGTCTTAACTCTAGTCAATGTCCGCCAACACTATTGTTACATGTTAGGTAGGAAGAACATGGGGATATTAACTATGATACTCAATATATTAAATTATCTATAGGACATGCTCTGGAATTAAATTCAAAAGGTCCAGAGAATGTCATAATTTTCTGATTGCTGATAGTTGTAACAGTGGAATTACAAGAGGAGGTTTTGACGTAGTTCCATATGTCCATTTTTGTAATATATCATGGTCTTACAAAGATTTTCCTTGACCTCCAGTGTTATTTTTTGTGGCCCATAATGAAGAAATCAGTGGCGTAGTTCATTTCTTGATGCCTTACATTCTAGAAGTTTAAGCCTATGTATCATGTTACAGTGGGTTTGAACCAACCCCGTGTGGTTCCAGAGTAAAAGTGGGATGTAATATCGATCAAAAAAATTTTGGGCATCCCACTTATATCCAGGGGACATGATACTATCTGGGTGATCATTAAACAACTCACCAAGTTATCCCACCTCCTTCCTATCTGCGAGCAGAGTCTAGTAGAGGGATTGGGAGTCCTTGATGTGTAGGAGATAGTGAACATTCACAAAGTTCCATCTATTATTGTTTTAGACTGTGATGCATGTTTCACATATCGGTTGTGCGAGGGATTGTATGGGGTGTTTGGGACTCATTTTATCTTGAGTACTATGTTTCATCCATTGATAGATAACCATATTGATAGGACTATTTAGGTTCTATAAGAAATGTTTAGGGCCTAAATATTGTACATACCTCTTAGTTGCGGGGATCTCCTAAAACTAATGGAGCTTTCATACAACAAAGTATAACACTCCACCATTGGTATGGTACCATTCAAGGATCTATACAGGTGACCCTATAAGTGAACACATTATTAGACTGACATAGGAGAGTCAGCACTCATGGGATTAAAGATGGTGCGAGCCACTACTGAGAAGGTAAATATCATCCTAAAGCAGAGTAACTGTAATAAGAGACAACCAAAGATTTATGCCGATAGGATACATAGACCATTGGAGTTCAAGGAGGGAGACCATGTGTCCCTTCATGTATCTCCTCGATGTGGGTTGTAGATATTTGGCCAGGATGGAAATTTATCAACAGGGTTCATTGACCATTTTCGGATTCATCATAGAGTTGGTGAAGTAGAATACCACCTTGAACTACCCCCACAATTATGCCTTGTAAATTATGTATTCCATGTGTCATCGATAAGGAGGTACATGAATGAATCATCCCACACCATCGTCTGAGGAAATCTAGCCATGAATGATGGGATAGTGTTTTATAGAGTACCTAGTGGAGATCAAAGATTGGTAATAGAGGATACATTATGGGTGATAAATTCCCTTGGTGCATGTCTAGTGGTAGCACAAGAATCTCTAAGTGATCACGTGGGAGTGTGAGACCCAGATACATGCTCATAACCCTCATCTTTTGTTTAGTAGCCTTGTGTTTTGGATGTAAATAACATAAATACCTAAGGTGGGGTGTATGTTATGACTAATACTTCTTCAGTTTTATTTTTATAAATTAACTGAAAAAATTCCAAGACCAGGTGTCGAGACAAAAAGTAATTTTGAGGCCCGATGTTCCCTAAAAAATTCATTAAAAAATGTAATTTTTTAGTATCAATCACGTGTGAATTTCATGAAAAAGTTGAATAAATAATATATTGGGAACAAATCAGAAATCTGAGGGCACTATTGTGTTTAGAGTAGTAATTTTACATTATGTGAGACCTATCATTGGCTGGCATGGTTCATATGTGAAAAGTACTTTTTAGACATGATATGAACAAAAATATTTTAATAAAAATAATTTTGTTTGAAGCTATGATGTTTCCTTTAAAATAAATTTTTTTAGGGGATTATGATAAATCACCAAGAACCAGGAATTAATGTAATAGATGTCAAGGAAAAACTCTAATCAAATGGTGATGACAGATCACGTGGATCATGGATCATTGTGCCAGCAGAGTTAGAGAATCTTGTTGATGATGAAAAAATTCTGTTCTTCTTCAAAAATGGATTCAAACTCATGGTTGTGAATTGGTTTAATTTTATTTCTTCTCTATTATTTACATTCTATAAATAACATGATATATTTAATAAATGGATTGATTAAAAGGTTTTTAATATTGTGGGATTTAAATAATCATCATAGAATGACTATCAAGGATGACTAGTTGATAGTTTCTTCGATTTTAGGATCATTATAATAATGAAGAATTGAGGTCTATATGAAATAGGACAAGATTTGTTCATTAGGTGTACATGATGTTACTATTTTCCCCCGTTCTTAGTGATCTTCAATGCTGGACCCTCTTGGTCACTACTCAAATATCAAGGAGGCTCTGATCAAAATTTGACCCTTGAGTCGGTGGAAAGATAGAATGGAGGTTGTGTCAATGTAATTCATGACCAGGGGATCACTAAAATAGACACCTTTTAAAAAAACTGATGAATATAGGATGATTTGAGGCCCGCAGAATAAATAGAGCCTACAATGTTGTGTACCGACACCATGTGGGAGGTAGGTAAGCTACATGGACCGTAGTTTGGCCATAGAATGAGTCTTGGTGCTGTGTTGGTGGAGCTTGTGGTGGTGGAATAGCCATAGTTAAAGAATAGAGTGTGAGAAACACATGATAGTGTAGGGATGACCACATGCATTGTTCCAGCACCACAATGCTTGGTGCGGCATGCTGTTGGGTCAGACCACATGCATTGGAGGAAGCTGGCCCACATGCCGTAGGCTAGACTAGTAGAGTCGGGATGCTCCAGTAGCTATGTGGGCTGGACCATGTAACCTAGTTGGCTGGCCTAGTGTGATTTGGGCCAGGACCATTCGGGTCGGACCAGGATGAATTACATTGGCTCAGGTCGTCCAGTAGGTCATTCTAGGCCTGGCAGGTCGGGTTAATCCGGGAGCAGACTCGGTCCAAATTTTTCACTAAAACAGCAATATCATTCAATCCATACATCTAATTGACAAATCGTCTATGGAATAGGAACACATGATATGAGACGGTATTTATGAGTCCAATGGGGGAGTTTATCTGAAATTTGTTCCATTTTCATGGGTTTTTTACTTGGGAAGTACATGAGTGTTAAGGGACATGATGGGTTTTACTACTAATCACCATGTACCCTCCTCTTCTACATGAATTGATTCTCTCATCCACATTATGTTGGATGATCATAGTTGGATATCATTCTCCATATCATTCCCTTAATTTATTATTTTTATTGTATCCTATTCATGAGAGTATGATCCCTTCATCGGTACTTTATGGATAGGTTTATTGGAATCATACGAGAGGCTTAATGTTGGATCTCCAATTCTATATTTGTTCCCTAAATATATTCCTTGGTATTGACGTGAAAAATCCTACTAGAATTTCAATACTCTACATAATGGGTTTTTCTATATTGTGTTGGTTTTATAAACCTTGTCCATGATTGTG
The DNA here is from genome assembly GCA_963277665.1 of Viscum album. NCBI lineage: Eukaryota > Viridiplantae > Streptophyta > Magnoliopsida > Santalales > Viscaceae > Viscum > Viscum album. Next base: position 1,677,759,798 of record OY728160.1, read on the forward strand.
ATCCACCACTGATGTATCATACTATCTTTTGATATTTTGTCATATATATATTTATCATGGTACTTCCCGATCAGGATCACCAATCATATAGACATAATCATTACTATCGATCTCAGGTGTGTGTTCTCCCAGATGTATATTTCACCAAATCATCAGACTCAATCTATCATGTTAGTCTATAGTACATATGGATTACCCTAGGCTATGTGGTATGCTGTGATTATATATGTATATCCTTGTTATTTGTTGTAGACATATACATATGTTGTACAAAACTGTACATTTTCCATTGTGTATTATTGCAAGGATTTAGGGTTTTCTACTTGTTATTGTTATACTAACCCATATAGGGGATTTTCCTACTCACATCATGTCTTGTGAAGAAGGGTGAACTTTTGACATAGTCTAGGATGGACCAGGACCAGATGAGGATTTTTTAGATCAGACAGGTTGAGGTACACCTATGACATCAGAAAATAGACCCACTTCCTTACAATCATGTTATATTGGGAATTGTTTTATGTGGTTGATTTTTAGTAACATTTTTATCGGGTTTATTTTTTTGGTCTTGTATTCTATCCAAGTTTACCATTTTTTACTATACATTGACGGTCATGCTCTAGATTTGGGATAATGGTTTTCAATCAGGGTTTACTTATTAATTTTACATTTTAGTATTTTTACTGTGGATTGGTGTGATTGCGGATAGGTTCAACAAAAATTACTCCTGTAATAGTGATATATCTACTCAGTTCAACTCCCCTACACTTAGATTATTAGAGGAAAGCATGGGCAGTCTCAACATAGGACCCACTAGGATGGGTCATGATGGGATGTGTTTATGATAAACATATTGGTTTACTTCAAGTATCCTGATGATCATATCCAACATCTGGACATTTTCCCATGTATTCTAAGAGAGCATCAGAAATACTCAATGTTATCTGTGTTTCAGATTTTTGTTGATCATGTACACATATAGGGTCCCCTCATCTCCGAGGAAGGATTATTATTGGACATAGAGAAGTTTCAGGATGTGGTTTCTTGGGTGTATCTCAGGAATGTTTTCCATATATGTAGTTTTCTAGGGTTGATGGGTTATTATTGGACGTTAATCCATGAAATTTCCAATTTTATAAAACAAATTTTTAGATTTAAGAATAAGGTAATAAATTTTTAAAGGTCTAGAGAATGTGAGAATGATTTGACAAAGATAATGGAGAGTTTGAAAATGGCACCGATCTGGATCCTAATTGGGCCATTTGAGGTGTATATGGTGTTTTTTGACAATTTTGAGATAGGACATGGATCAATGATTATGCAGGGAGACATTCTCAATGGGTCATTTGTGAGACTTTTTTGTCTGAGGGATATTTCTTATGCTCGTAGTGACATAATATAAAGTTTCATAACCATACTTGCATTGTACTTTGTTCTTCAAGGTTTGATTATAGAAGGTACTTATTACATTTTTTTAGAGTACAACATTACACCCTCATATATATGGGTAGTTAGAGGGTCCTATATAGGTACCTGATGATATACTCTAGGCGTCTTTTATTATCTTTGATTGGTATTAGGAGAACTACTTATTGTTTTTTGACATCTCCTATAACAACATTTAGTAGGAAATTATATAGATGGAACCATACAAGGATATTTATATTTTCTCATATAGATAATCTCTATGTAAGATGGAGGACAATGAGTCAATTTTTTTATGACCAGGTCTCATGTAAGTGAATTTGGAGTAGGTTTAGCGGATTCACAATCATTTATACACTTCTCTTTGTGGATATAATTTTTTTAATTTATTCTAATGAACCCTAGAGTTTTTATAGGGTGATCATGTATTTTTTTAGGTTTCACCTTTGTTGGGTCAGGATAGGATCCATAAATATGTTATGTCAGTGTGAAGATTAATTGTACCATTTATGGTTATGGAGAGAATTGGGATGATGGTGAACTGATTGGCACTTCCAAATATGTATAGTTCTATACATGATATATTTTGTATATGAAAACATCGAGGTATCACCTCGACCCTCATCAGGTAATCAATATGGATGATGTTGAGCTAGATATTGATGCATCCCAAAAGGAGCATCCAATATGTGTGTTACATCATAGTGAGACAATGTTGTGAGAAAATGACATTCTAATAGTTTGTGTATTTTTTTAAGAATGGGTGTGTTTTGGAGGAAATGATGGAAATATTGATGGATATACGGGATTAGTGGCCTAAAATTGTTGACTGAGAATCATAACAAGGATTTTGAGTACCTCTCAGGGAAGAAATATTATAATTCAGAGATATTATAAGATCCGGACCTATTATAGGGATGTCTCCAGAAGATTTTCATTAATTCCTTTTTCCTTGTATTGAGTATATGTTTTTTGGGTTTTATATTGGGTGTTTTTAGTTAATTTTTTATCTTTTTTGAGGGGATATTAGCGGGGCATGGTTATCGCACAGTTCTCCAAAACCATGTGCCCTATCCCAAAAAATTATGAAACCCATGAAATATATTGATTTCATTAATTTCATGTTGTTTTCAAAATGTTTATTCCTCATATGAGTAACAGTAAACCTCACAGAAGAAGCTTAATGTATAGATGCACAATTTAGGTGCACTATTTGGAAAACTTTGTGCTACTACTCGGGAAACTATGCGCATGAGTATATTTATTATTTATTCAAAAAAACATAAATCCCCTATCAATTACACAGTTTTGAAGTAATTTGACCCAAACATATTCCTCTCATATTTGGAGGCATTCAGATGATTCTCTAAGGCTCTTGAACACACTACATAATGAATACACGGTCATATTGAGGGACGTTTACATCTATGAGCATGTAATTTCATCCCAATATGGATTCTTATTCTCAAATATCTTTTTAAAAATAATTAGCAGATCATTTTTCACCATTAGTGATGTATTTAGATCTAGGTTTAATGGATCAGGATTCTTTTGTTCTTAGATCTTGGATTTGATCACGAAATTATTTTACATCATTATTATGGTTTTTCTACTTCTATTGAGGTTTTCCATTGGGGTGTGCAGGTCGAAAATGTTGAGGTATTTGGTTTAAGTAAATTCCAATAGTTTTTTATTCCAATTTCATTTATGTGTTGTGATATTTAAATCTGATCATTTGAAAATAAGGACGTTAATTTGATAAATTAATGGATAAGTTTAATTTTTGAAATATGGAACTAGATTAATTAAATGGTGAATTAATTAATGGAATGTGTGATTTTGGATTTGATGTGATATTATGATTGTGAAATTGGATTAATTAAATTTCATGTTAATTAATAGAATTACTGTGTTTGTGGAATTGGTTAATTATTATGATTATGAATTAATTGGAAATGTTAATTATGGGTAGTTAGTTTAACATTAATGTGGTAATGGGTTATATGGTTTAAATACAAAAAATAGTTAAATAATGACTTTTTTATAATTCCATTTGATTATTGTAAATAAACATGTTGGGTGATATAATTTTAATAGTTTTCCATGACCTAAAATGTCATTAAAAATGGTTAATTATGATTAACCAAGATTGATGTGGTATAAATGTTGTTTGATTGATTGATTAATACACGAGTCTGTGACATAAAAATGATTCTTCAAATACCCATATGTTGTAAATGAGTTGTGGGATATGGATTGATGCTATAAATGCCCATGTATGATCAATGTGTGTAGGATAGAGATTGAGGTTCCAAATTCCAATATGATATAGAAATTGTGGGTGCAGAATGAGGATCCAAATACATATGTGACATTTATGAGTGGGATAGAGATTGAGGTTCAAAATACCCATGCAGTTCTAGACACAACATTTTATGCCCATGAGATGGCATTGGAATATGGTTCTAGTTGGATTTTATATTAATCAAGATGGTATGATATGGGAGAACCATGGTATTGATATATGTGATATCCATTTGGGATAGTTTAGACTCTCGCATGGTCCAAAATAGGTTTTGGGATTTATTAATCCATAAAAACCCAAGAGTTTATGTGGCCAATAAATGACTAATGAAATGGGATAAATGGTTATGTTATGAATTTTACTTTATTCATTATATAAATACATAAATTTTTATTGACTTGATTTTTTTAGATGTCATCGGTGGTGGAATAATATGTTTTACTCATAACATACTCAAGCATCCGGATCAGTCCCTGAATAGACATCTTGTTTATAGGACATGATATGGACAGGGACCCTATGGTAGATGGACATGTCAGGATGGATCATGGATGAGTAATCTAGAGCTGGTGTCGAGAACCTCTTGGGAGCTATAATTTTCTTTATTTATATTTAATTTTTTATATTTTTACCTGACCCATATTTGGTAATACATATCTTCTATATAGTTTTGGATGTTGTATTACTATTTTGGTTCTCATGTGTTATAGGTTTTTTTCGATATAGGTTATATATTTATTCTATGATTTATTAATTTTTTTAATTGTGGTGCATTGATAAAGAGATTTTATTCCTAATATGATTGATATTAGACCCCTGTAGTTGATGATAAACCTCTAGCATATGTGGAGACACTCTTGAGGTCACATAATTGACTGGTTCGGGGGATCAACATGTGGAACCCATGTCGGGATGTAACATTTACCATCTTTGGAGATTACCTACCAAATGATACTTTTTATTATGTTTGATACAACATATATGAAAACATTTCTACCTAATAATTCTCTTTACACATAATTATATATAATATTTCTTAAGGAAAAGTGAAAACGAAGGGGCTCGATTAAAAACTTTGATAAAGTATAATATTATTGATCTCAGAAAGTGTTAGATTATAAGGAAATGAGAAAACTTGATTATGGGATAAATTCCTAAATAAAAATCATAGAACAATATGAATTTCCTATAATGAAATATAAGTGCATATGTGACATCAAATGATCTACAATATACCGTATATAAAAAATACAAAATAATGAGACACTACTAATGGGCCATAGATTATAACTTGGATATAAAACATAGAAATGTAGAATACAGAGGAAATATATCATCACAATGAACTATGATGAAAACAGAAACATTGGACCACATTACATTCTATAATAGGCATAATAATCCTACATACCATTAAATATAATCTTAGACATTACAAACAAACACACCATTATTTTTTTAATACTAAAAAATACCCATTTGAAACATATGATGAAAAAAATAATTACCTATTAGTGGCTCTGGATTGAAAAATGTATGGGGATTTAGGGGCTTATACTTAAAATATCATTGTCCCATTATTATCTCTTTCGATATCAAACCATAAACAATAAAATGGAGGGAGATATAAGACACTAACCATTAAAATCATTACACATAAGTTCCACAAAAATTCAATCATAAATCATATTATGAATACCCTATAGAAATAATATGGGTTCCAAAACATTTCTATATTGAATCATAAAAAACCGAAAGAATTGGATTAGATGATAATAAATTTTAATCACCCAAAAATAAGTACTTGTCAATATAATTTATAAGTACATTCTTGAAGCATTACTCCATATGAGATACATCAAATTGAACATGACAGGAAACTTTATATGAAATAAACAAATTGGGATTTCATGAATCTTTTACACCATTGTTCTAAAAATAAAATTTTATTGGTAACAATAAACGCTATTTTAAAAATGTAATTAGAAATTATTATTAAAAAAATTAAAATAAATCTGAATTTTTTGTTATTGTTAAAGAATATTTAGTTCCACGGTTCAATATTGGATGAAACAATTATGCGTTCATGAATTTAAATACCTTATAATATTTTAAAATACACATATTGAAACCGAAATAATAATAAGAATAATAATTTTTCCTATTCCAAACTGGGAAAGATAAATAAGAAGACAATAGAGATAATACCAATTGATTCTTGAAAAATAAAAGGATTTTTTTTGATAGAAATAATATGGATGTGTAATAGGAATATCGATCAGAAAAGATGATGAACATTCTTAACAATATTACATTTTTATGAATATTTTTTTTTCAATGATAACAATTTGATGCAACAATCCTTTTAAAAATATTTCATGAAAAATAATTGTAAATCATAGAGAAATTATACAGGGTAAAATTTAACTCAATATTAATTTATAATGTACCCCATTTTATTAAATAAATATAAATAACAACTTTCACAACTCATGGAAATATACTTTAGCTAATAAAAAAATTATACGATTAAAGAATAATATGAATCAAAATCCAATGAATGAAATAAATATATATAGAATTTCAAATACCTTGAATTATAGGAAATTTTTATAAATGCAACCCATAGGGTAGTATATAACATGATTAAAAAGAATCAAGGGATGAATATGGAATAATTCTCAAAGGAAGAAAGTTGAGATAATAAAAACCATACATTACCCTATACTTCAACAAAAGAATTGTAATATCCTATAAAATAAACAATAACATATTAAATAAATATTTTATTACCATATTCAAATATTTTATCATTTGTTCTCACAAATTATAATCAATTATTGTTTATTTATTAGATAGTTATTGTATATTTTCAACATTTGATTCCAGTAATAATAGTTCCTTCACATAGATTTTATAACCTTGATGTCAATCCCAATAAATTGTTATTGATTTTAAAATTCAATTACAATTTATGTTACTGAAATACATTTTTCATATTTCATTATAAAGATATAAAATAATTTTATAAGAATTATAGGATTATTGATGATGTAATCGGTTACAAGCTTGTTTCCTTAATTTTTATCAAATGAAAGGAGATATCACAATGATGAGTTAAATAATAATATTACAATTAAAAAACAAGTAAAATAATTATTAATATATTAATAAAATATTGTATCTATAATTTATTTTTCATAGTAATCTATGATTTAAATTTCTAACATCGTTTGTATATGAAGTTAAACTTACCAAGAACAACAAGACCAAATTAATGGTTAAATCATATTATAATGTTATTTAATTATGACATAATTATCTTAAAAAATATAATTAGTTTATTTTGTATTATTAATATGAATAATTAAAATTAATAAGAGTTAGAAGAATAAAATAGATGATTCAAATATATTAATTAGAATAAAAAACCACTTTTCCTCTTGGTATGAACGTTTTAGGTTGTGGTAATTATAGTGATAACTTATTATAAACATAAAAAATAGAATTAAAAATTTATAATTATTTAACATTAATCATGTATGTAACATAATATTTATTTTTCAAAAAAAAAATAGAAACATCCATGAACGATGGTGATCAAAAATGAAATATGTTGTTCATGGGTTTAGTAGTTCACACATTACATGATTAACATTTTCCAATTTTTAGTGGATGAGTGGATCATATAAAAATTTCAATTTCATGATATAACAATTTATAAATATATTATTTATATATATATCATTATATTTTTTATTTTTATAATATATTTTTTGGATTGTTGGTGGGAAATTCAGAAAACAAAATGCTTTGGAGTCTATAATACTCAAGTTTATATTTTGAATATTTACATGAAGGGTTCTTTAGAAGTGGAGGATTTGGATAACTTTATTACATCTGAGCGATGAATAAAATTTCAAATAGTTATTTTAGAGGGATAATTTGTAGGGTTTCATTATGAATTAGAAGGGTAAGTGTGTCATGATGTGGTTGGAAGTGAGATACATTAATATAAGATAATAGGAACATTTCCATTAAATTGAATAGTAGGTTATTTTTAAAGAAGGCTCACATGGGTTTTAAGTGTTTCAGGTAAGTAATTTTTGGATAGACCTATTGTTATAAAGTTTTATCTTAAAAAAGGTCTTTTATAATGTCTAACATTCAAGTAAATATATCAAAATTTGTTCCACTTTATGTTTCCCATTTTCTTATTTTCAAACATGATTTCATATTTATCATTGTAATTATTTTTCTAAAAAATTTGAGGTGAAATTTTTTTCTACATATCAAAATGATGAATCATAATTTGGATTCCATCAAATGTAATTACTTATCTAAAAATAAGAAAATAAAATATGAGATTAAAATAACATATACATAAAAAATTCTATTTTGGTAGAAAAATTTAATTTATACATTACCAGTATTTAACTTATTTCCTATTAATAACTAATAAAATTAGACTTAGTAAATATTTTTATATATTTAAACTCAATTTTGGAGTCATCAATTAAAATATATAAGTTTTATTTAAAAAAACAAAAAAATGTGAAAAAATGCTTTCATTAAAACACTAATTTTTATCAAGGTACCAAATATATACATTGGTAACACATTATCACAAAAATGATTGAAATGATGTTATTTACAAATATTAATATTATAATTTAAAATATGAAAATCATTTTACTATATGTAATTTATAGAATTATTAAAATTTAATCTTAATATATGTGAACATAATACATTAACAATACATTTTAAAAAATATAACTTGTAAATATAAAATGGATTCATCATTATTAAATTCCTTGTAATAACTATTAAATTAATATTATTTTATTTTCCTGTATATAAAATTAATAAGTTTTATTAAAGTCAACTGGTATTTTTAATTTTTTATATCATGATAAAAAATACAACACTTTAAATAATATTTCATTAAAAAAATATATTTGACATTGAATTATAGTAACTATATGAGATTCAATTTAATTTTATATAGCCTATAAATTTAATTTTATTGATCCATCATAATTAAATCCGTTCATTGAATTTAATCATATAATTATTTAATTATAAAATTTTAATTTTTTGGAGTAAAATAATATATTCATGTTCATTATTATTTTTTAAAAAAACATATTTTTTTAAAAATAAATAAATTTGTTATACATATTAAATATATGTATATCTATTGAAAATGATCATACAAATCATATTTTGAACAAACACATTTCAAATGAATATATTTCAATAAAAACATGTTTATCATGATTAAATATTAATCTTATACAAAGGTTTACTAAAATATTATAGTTCATCCACAGGTATTCATTCATAATTCTGATTCCATGTTAGGTATTTTTTATTATGATATTTGTATTTATTGTTTTCTTTCTAATTGTAGGTTTATTTCAACTAATGGTGATTCTAAATGGTGAAAATGATCCATGGGCTCTTCTTGTTCTAATGATATTATTCATTTTTTTATTTTCACTTATTAAATTATAGACTTTTAATGGAGGTAATCAGCCATTGTAAATATTATGTTTTTTTTAATTTTATTATAATGTTAATTCTCAATAAATTGAATCTGGGATCATTCTAGTTTGAAGTATCAGGTGAATAACACTATTAAAAAATTTATTTATTTAATGTGAAATTAATATTAATATCTCAAGGTGTTAAATTGACCATCTTAAATAACATTTTTCTTCAAAATTTTAATTACATCACACTAAAGATAAATAGATAAGGGTATTACTGCAGTAATAATTTCCAACACAATTTCAGGGGTAAGACTACAAAACACATATTTTTTATGTTATTGGAATTTATTTAGATTCTCTATAATTTGTTCCGAATATACCTTTTTTGATGACAATAAGACTTATGAGCATCTAGAAAAATATATTTCAAAACATTATTTACATGATAATGTTTCTATATAAACACTAAAAAGTAAAATATTATGATAATATCTAGTAATATTACATTAAATGATCATAATAATATCAAAAATCATTCCTAGTATTTATTTTTCTTTGACACCATTACTTAAAAAAATTATGTTCTACAATGATATAATTGGTTCAACCTATAACACTATATATGTATGATATAATGTTCATTTCCCTATTACGTTCTCTCACCACAATATTTATATATTACATAATTAAATTCCATATAAATCTTTTATAATACTTCATAAATCATATTTTAATTAAACAAATCATCTCCCATAGGAATTTCAAACTTGGTGTGTTGTTTTTTCCACTAGTTCTGCACTGAGTAAATATAATATTAATTCCCATCCAACCATTTTCTAGGTTGTTTCCCCTTTGTGAATATATTCAAAATCCTGTATACACATGTTTGTACGGATATGGGGATTTCATTTCTATAAAACTACACACACTATATTTTACAAAATTTAGGTTGTATAGTTATATTTAGAAGTATTCCAAAGGGTTTGACTAATTTTCTCGTGGTCCCAATCCTTATATATATAGAACATTATTCTTCATAATTACTAAAATAATTACTAATATATTTAAAAACATATCTAATCAAAATTGGGATGCCTAAGACCCACACTTTTGGATCTGGTGAAAAAATACATTACAATATCGAATTTATACCGACACTGATGACTCAAGACAGACATGCACATATATGAAAAATATAAATAATATATATTAAAAATACACAAACATCTCAAACACAAAAAGGATTAATTATTTTAAGATTATAGACATAAATATATCATTTTTTATTATTTCCTCGTCCTCTATCCCATCATTTCTATGTAATACTTCCTTCTACGCATAATCTAATAGTTAATTTATGGGGATAGTGGGAAATATAACAAGGATTAATTTTAAATTATCTGTAAGTAAAAATTATAATTAAGTCAAAAAAGGGTTAGATCAATGCCAATGTAAAAATATGAGCATGGAAAAAATTTATAATTAAAATTCATGGAACAATAAGTTTTTTTAACAAGCATAAATTTGTAACATGATGAAATTTAAAAGTATATATTTATCTAAATTAAAAATATATAGGATATATTATTTCACATGGAACACCTAACTGAAATGATCCTTGAAATATTTGATGAATTTCAATAAAAAAATACATATAATAATTTTACTACAGAATAAAAAGTTATTAAACAATTAAAAATTATTACATTTAGAGGATATGTAATTAATATAGTTAAATATATAAAATGATTATTCATTTTTCAAACATCCATATATTGTAGTAATGAACAATGTCTTCCACTTTAAATCCACCCTTATTACAATTATTTAAATAAAAAATTACATTGATATAATATCGAGAACATGTAATTTTGAAAATTTCATTAATAAATATAATAGAACCACTTAATCCAATTTATCCACTCATTATATATATTTTTTAGCCTTAATTTCTCAATGTATCAACTCAAACCTATATTAAAATCTTATAGACCTTCAAAATTCTAAAATACCATGCTAAGGATCCTTGTGGTGTACCCAAGGGAGAACATCCATGGTAGAGCTATTATTCTCAACTGAGCTCTCATAATTATTTTATTTTTATACCCCCTTAATAATATTATATTTTTGAAATTATTATAGAACTATACTTTTTAAAAGGATTAATCGTTATAACAATAATTGAATTTCCATTTCAACCATTCCATTTTAACATTCAAAAAAATAAAGACGTCATTATGTGTACATGTAAACCACCACCTCCATCAATGGTGTATTGATATTTTATCACATAAATAAATGTATTTTTATAATAGTATATTTAATAGGATAAAAAAATATTTAAAAAATTATTAATATTGTTAATTTATAAACCATTTTAAATATTCCTTTTGATCTATCGAAAACAAATGTGTCACCCATGTGTTCGTGTGGAATAATGATTCCATGAAATTGAAGAATATCATTTTCACTCTAGTATTTTTTTATTGATACTAAAAACATATAATATGTTACAAAAAGTTAATTAAATATAAATTATGTTACTATAGTTATTTAATAATTTTATTATCATCATATAACATAATGATATTATATTTCAATTAATTATAGCATGTTGTTTAGATCGGTTTAGCCACCTACATGAATGATGGTATAAATTTCTATCATGGATAAGTAAGGAAACACATGTACATGTGAATTTGTAAAAAGACATGTAAATAATTATTTATTTATTTTTGTAATGGTAATGGTAACTTATAATCCATTATTAAGATTCCACTCGTTCATTCATTAATGATACTGAAAAAACTCATCATCAACTTCTCCATCAAAAATCATAACTAAAATACATTTAAAATGAAATTATAAAATTAATAATTATTATAAAAACATATATTTTAGTATATGTAATTATATAAAATTGATAAAACTCAAATCTATAAATAATAATGGTCACCACAATTGTGAAATTATTTCTACAAAGAAAATCAAAATTAATAAGTGTTTTATTAGCGAAAAAAATAAAACTAACTTGATTTTTTTTCAAAAATGAATTTAAAAGGGATTTAAAAAATATTATAAGTACAAAAAGGGTTATGAGTTTGGTGAATGAAGAAGTTATTTTTAAATATATATGGTTAATGTAATTTCATTTAGTTTAGAAATTAATTTTATGTTTTTTGAATCTTATTTTTTCTTCCTTATTTTATGATTCAAATTTACCACTTGTTTTCTTTTAAAATATATATACTGGTCATGGGTATAGTTTATAATATTTTTTTGAAATATAATATATTTTAAAATCCAAATCATGTTCTAACTTTCATGGATATTTTATTCAAAAGATAATGACAATTTTTTGGTTTCATTCATTCTGTTTTCAAATCCATCAGAGATATTTTATATTGTGCTTAATGTTTTCTTTTATATGGTCTACACAATGCCCATTTTCTATATTTTTTTATCATGAATTATATTTAATTCAAGATATTTTATGACTAATTTGAATATATCAATTTAACAGCATTCAAATTAATTTATATTGAAGCCATAAATCTTTCTTCACCAAACCCATTCATAAATCCAAATAGAATTTGAATGAAAATCAATCTGGGTATTTTAAAAACATTTATCCCTAAATAAAATATAAATATTTCTACACTATTAATTCCTTTGGGAATTTTATGTCTTATCATGGTTTGATTTTCTCTTTGGTTTTGATTTTACCTACTGTAAGAAAAACAGACCCCACCCCTTCTTTATTTATTTATGTAACATTCTCCTCTAAGTACATATTCATTAGTTTCTTTTCCATATCTCTATATATTATCCAAAATAATTGATTAGTTTCATTTTAAATAATATTTTATTTACTTAAATTGAATTAAACTTTTTAAACTCGTTTTGAATGTATTTTATTCAACAATATTTGAAAAGAATCTCTTTTTATAACACTTATTTCCACAATTTTGTCATTTTTATAAAACATAAATTATACTTTCTTTTTATGTAAAATTTCAAACAATATTACCCAAGATTTATAAAATAATTATATTGAAATAAATATTTTCAAAGGGTCACATATATTTATTATTTCAAAATAAATAATCATAATTCTCCTAAATTAATGTTTTTTCATCTATATCTATATCATTTAATATTTTTTTCCATGAAGGATATTTAGTAAATGATACAATCCATATTATTTCATAGAATTCTATATGAATTTCTTTTAGTATGATATTAGTGTTGCACCATTATTTTTATCTATCATTTTCTTCTAAATATTATAAAAAAATATTCATCCATTAAAATTAGATATGAATATCATATAGTAGATTTCCATTATTAAATGGTTTCCACATAGATACCCAAAGAAAATTGGCAATATAATTTTTTTTCAAAACTTTATGCCTTTTATCTATATTGTGTAATTAAAAAATAACATTTAAAATTAATTGATTCTTATTTACATGGATGTTTTGTTAATATCTATGGATACCCATTTAATTTCCATGGGTTTATCATGTCATGTTATTCATGGAACTATTAATGATTTTCCTATGTAATTACCATATAAAATGATATTATTTCTAGTTACACACTATGGGATCCTTATGTTATATGGAATTATTGATTTTAAGTGGAAAACCAATCTATGGAAGATTTATGGGGGGGAGAAATATCTCTGTCCAATGAACTGGTAAAATTTCTAAACCTCATGAGATATTTATATTTATAGAAATTACATTTTCTCAAAATAATGGGTCTATGTGTGTGGATCATGATGGCGTTATTTCACTATGTTAATTCTTAGGCCATATTTCTATGTTATCATGATGCTTCACTCATATTGAAACTATTTATTGAATAATTTTTTCACACTCTTTGAATCATGTCTTATGTTACGCCAAGACATATAAAAATACTCATGATTTGAGATCTAGGATTTATTAGGTAAAATTATGTAATGTTATGTACATATACCTTTATTATAAACATATTCATATATTATGGTCATTTATTATATTTATTTTTTGTTTATTATTTTTATCTTTATAGAGTGTATGTTCTCAATCCTTTTCTTTTGTTTCAATTACACCATGTTATGAAGTTCATGGTAATTTATGAGAAGCATAGAAAAGATTATAGTTAGTTTTTATTATAGATAAATATTAATTTATGGTAAAATAAATTTCTTGGGTAGCTAATCATCAAATATAATTTACCTATTTTTCATTAATTCTGAGATTATTTTTTTTATAATGCTTAATTTATGAATATAATAAAAAACAAAAATATATTTTTCTAGGCTCAACTCATTTGGAATCATGGATTATTAATATGTTTTTTGTTTTATAACCAATATATGGTTTGTAAGTATTGGGCCCCTCATATGGTATCCGGGTGATGTTTTAGTTATTTTTGAGAAATAATTTAGTAATTTTTTGAGGATCAGGTTAGTTATTTTGTGTTTTAAATTTTGACATTTTTTAGGGATTATTTTTGTTATATTAAAGAGTTAGTACTAGATAAAAATAGTGAATCCATTGGTAATATGAAAAGGGATATGTATAACTATATTATAATATCATGAAATTTGGTTAGTGTTTTGATCCTCCAGTTTTCCAACAAACACAAACCTTTTTTCTATACAAGATTATGGATGTGGTTGTGGTAATGATTAAACTAAGGGTAATCACCCAAAAAAAGGATGGATTAATATCAATCAATCTTTACATAGTGTAAGTTGATTTAGTTAAGACTATACACCTCAATAGACACTCTCAAAAGAGATTTTTGGATAATCACATTCTCAGTAAACGTAAATTAGAAGGATTTATTATTTTGGAGAACAAAAACTATAGACACCTAGATAGTAAAAAGATTAATATAGGTTGTATTAAATGTATCAAACATTAAAATTTGGTTAGGTTAGACATTCATAAGATAAACTATTCTAAATTTAATATATATTTTTGTACATTGATTCTCTTATGATTTTAATGATCACTCATGAATAAAAGATTTTGATTTATTGGATGATTAAAAATAATAAGTATATAATAAAATTATAATTTGGTGGTAAATATTTTGTTTTATTTATTAATTATGTTGTTCGAAAATATTTAATCTAAATTATAAATATGGAATGAAGGAAATATCACATGATCCTCCTATCCCTTTGACTTGATTTAATTGAAACCATTAGAAAAAATACATTGTGGGTTATCCTCCAATATTTTAAAAAATTCATCTTACATGAAATTCACCTTACAAGATAAAAAATTGTCATGTAATTTTTTGATATTATTATTTTTCTATTAAATATTATTCTCATATTTTAAATAAAAATCATTATCTTGTTACTAAATTTAAGAATTACCATGAAGGGCTTTACCACTTTTTTACAATGATAGAAACTAAAACTCTTTATTAAATCCACTATAAATATTCATATTTGGGTGATATATGATTATAATAAGTCTATAATACAATACCAATTATTGGATATCTTAATTATTTTTTCAACCCACAATGTTTTCAATAATTTCATTTTCATTATATACGATGGATTTATTGAAAAAAAGATTTGAATTAAATTTCAGAAATATATGTAAAAAATTATTATCTACATAAAAATATTTTTAATTTATCATAATAATATCTCTAATGATATAACATATTTTGTTGGTAACAAGAATGTAGATAATTTATAAAACCTATAATAATATGTTCCAACAGATTGATGTGACCAAATGCACCTGTGATCAACCAAAATAGATAGAAGAATTAAAGTTTTTATGGTATTAATTTAAAAAATGTATCCATCTAGAAAATAATATAAATCATAACCATTTAGAGAATAATATTATTAATTATTGGTTAATAATCATAAAATATGTGTAAAAAGAGGAAAAATTTGATTTCATTATATTACCTGAATAAATAAGTTAGATATATCATTTGAAATCTATCTTCTGTGGTGTATGTATTTTTGAAACCCTTATCTAATCATGTTTGTTTTAGATAATTAAAATTGTTAGGATTCAATTTTTTTAGTGTAGAAAAATAGTTAACACCTTAAAATCTTGTAATTTTTTTTATAAATTAATACAATGTTCGATAACATGTTTCACATAAAAAACTAAAATAAAACATTTCATGGAATATTTGATGAATATTAATAAAATTATTGGAAAAGAAACCAATACAAAATAAAAATATATTAACCAATAATAAAAGAATAAATTTAGAGGATATAAATTAATATGCTTTAACATTTTAAAGGATTATTAATTGTCAAATAATTGTAAAATGTATTATTAATTTAAATCAACCATGTTTCAATGATTTTTATTATAATATATATAAATTCATTATATAAATTATTTTTTTAGATATATTTATATTATAAATTACTATGAAATAATATTGATAAAACGTAATGTTTTAATATGATATTTTTCAACAAAATAATTTTTCAACATATTTAGATCTCTAAATTAAAATATCAATTTTAAATTTTAATTTACTTGTAATATGAATTTTATTTTAGAATCCAGCTTCTAATAATAATCTTAGGGATCTTTTTTCACTTTTTTCTAAATTGGTCGGTTTTTTGTTGAATATTAAAAATATTTATTTTTTAAATACTATCACTTTTATCAGATAATCATAAAATACGAATAGATTTAAAGACCAATAAAAATTAATAAATTTAAATATTTATATATAATGTGTAACGCCCTATGTTTTCTCATAATACATTATCTCTTTAAATTAACTCAATAACTTGCGCTAGATACAACACCGAGTTCGAGCGCACCACGACTTACTAATATAGACGTTCAAAAATTGGTTATGAATAATATTAACTATATTTTGAATAATATATATATCCTATTTATTTTTAACATTAATCTTTTTTGTTTCCTAGACATAATTTTAGGAAAAATTCAATTTTCCCGATAAAAGAAGTATTTTTCAAAAAATGGAGTTATTACACATTTTAATGGAGAACCATTTTTAAAATATAATAGTGGAAACCATTATATATTTTATTTTGTGAAAATAAATTATTCTTTAGAAATGGCACATAAATATTTATTTTGGGTACATTTTTGGTACTTTTGTGATAACTATCATATTTTTATGAATAGTGAAAAATACTAAATTTTAATTGAAAATTACTTTTCTAAAAGAAATATTTTATAGTGTTAAATTATTAATTTGAGTGGTTTTAAAGTAAAAATAGGATACATTTTTATCATTTAATATAATTTAGGACATTATACGTAATTACACATTTAAATTGGAAATAAACACATTTCAATCTTTTGAGAATTTTTATTATTTAAAAAACCCGCTTTTTGTTTTGACAATGAGAATTAATTTCAAATTAAATAATGTTACTTATATGTTTTGAATTTGGTAAAATATAATTAATTTGTTTAATTATTAATATCAAAATTAAAACAGGTTGAATTTTTGATATTTTTCGAAAAACTATCAATTTTTGATGAATAGTGAAAAACAATGTGTTATTGTTTAAACCCAAATTTTTGTTTCAATAATTTTAATAAATTAAAATTTATTTTAATGTAAAAATAGATACATAATACCTATATTAATACAATTTAATTCATTTGAGTAATTTTATAAAAAGACTAGGCATATAAAACATTATTGAACTTTTTACCGTCTTTTACCCACCATGGAGGAACATTTATAAATTTGATGAAAACATAATTTTACCCCATCTCTGAATTGAATTTAAAAAGTAAATGATACAAAGTTGAAATCAGTATGTAAAATTTGGTTTAATATGATTAATATAATTTTTGGTAAGTCGTAACTTTTGAATTTTATTTACCATGGTTAAAATTAAATAGGGCATTTAAAGGTAAAAATGATGTTATAATTACCCAAACAGATGTTATAATTCTATTGGTTAAGTTAATTTCGAACAAAATAATACTTAGAAATAAAATATGATCCTTTTTATCCACTTGGATTAGATTATGATATTTATTATTTTTATTTTAATAAAAATTAAGAGTGTAAAATTCAATGTTTAATAAGTAATTTTTTTTAATCATGGGTTATACAAAAGATAAATTCGAATATAAATAATAAATTGAGATATTAAAATATTTCCTATATAATTCTATTTTATTTATAATTTTTAGACATTAAATATTTATATTTATTAATGACACAATGATAATGTAGTAATTACCTTATTAATGAATGATTAAAATAATTGATATTATAAATATCCAAATAAATGTAAATTGAGACTTTTGAGGAATTAAGCTAATTTTCAATGTCAATATGACAGTTTTGGATTTATTTAATATATCTTGTTCTATGTAATCATGTTTTTTTGACTTTCACAAAAACTAGATACTAAATAGTGTCAACGTTGACAAAAATGAGTTTTTAAAATAAATACAATATTATTAAATTTTATAGTGTTGTTAAAAATAGAAGGTTCATACAAGGACTCATATATTGGTAGATATTTCATTAATGAACCATTTTGGGTTATTTTGAATTTTTATAGTAATTTTATTAAGCATTTATTGTAATAATACAAGAGGACGTGATAGAAGGTAAACTATTTAAGAGAGTTAAATCTAAAATATAGGGTTCATATGGTGACATAAAATTGTCTAAAATATATTGGTTGAGACGATTTCGACCCATACACACATTATCTTAGAAATAAATCAATTTGGAGACATTATAAACCTATAATCATTTTATTATAAACAAATATTTCATAATTCATTTAAAGTGACAATCACCTCTCATATAAATGGGTACTTCCCCTTCTCTCAAAATCTCACCTCATATTCCATTTGGCTCTGCCAACCACTACCCAAATCACCTCCAAAAATCTCTCACATCATCCTAGAGGCCTTCTATTGAGCTGAATGCCATCATATGGTTTCCTTTTCTTCTAATCCTAATGAAACATCCAAAGAAGAGGTAATTATTTTATCACCTCTTTCAATGTATTTTTCTTCTTCCACATTCACATTCATAGTTATTTCCATAAAAAAATAAAAACTACATTAACTTCTAAATACTATGATCTTATTATAAATATTTTATAACCATAACCATTATTCTATCCACCTTATGAATAATAAAGTCACCATGCGAGCATACGTACGACTTACCGTCTCAACGCCATGGTGTAATTTGTTATTCCAAACTATTTTATTTGTATGGAAATAATGATGATTAATATGTATATAAATAATGAAAATAAAATTATAATTTTCCAAGAAAATAAATGTATATTACAATTCCTCACATTTTAATCACTAAAGTAATGATATTGTCACTTATGTGTACGTACGACTTACCATCTCCACAACGCGATGGGATTCATTTCCCAGTTCACCTTTCAATGATGATTATTAAAATATATATTATTAATAAATAAGTAATATACGAAATAATAATTTTACTATATATATATATTTACTTAAATAAATCTTATTCCTGTACTTCCATTCAATACAATATGAAAACATAAACAATGTTTATGCGTACTTATCGACTACCGTCTCCATAAAAAGTGTTTTCCAGTTCATATATCTATATATTATATATATTTATATTCTAAATAATTACGACATATATTTCTTGTTTTATATTCTAGAAGTATTTAAATCATGATCTAAATGGCATGATCAAGAATAAAAAGTTAAAATGTGTACGATAAATATTTCAATTATTTCCCGAAATGTTAATTTATCATGGAAATCATTATTAAATTGGTATTATAAAATCATAAATGATTCATGTATGATATAATAAATAGTAATATTATTCTATTATAATTTAATAACATACTATGGTCTTTTTAAAATAGTTTAAATATACCCTTGACCAATGGAATGTGTAAGGATAGCGTTAATTCCTCAATCTCAATATTATCTAAGATTATTTTTGTTTGAGTATTTTCGGGGAAATATTTCTTATCCATGTCCTTATTTCATAAAAGAAATTTCAAAATGATTTTTAAGGTTATATTTAACTAAAACATAATTTTAAATGTTTTAAATATATATTCTTCTAAATTTTTCTCATTAATGTCCATATTTTCAAAATGCAATTAAGGATTTATTTATATGGACATGGTTGTTATAATTTGTTAATTCCATTAAAAATAATAAAAGTGGTATGGGTCTCTTTGATTCAAAAATATATTTTAAATGAATTCCTTTATAAATATGTGACTTTTAAATGATTTCCCCGGAGGGATATTTCCCTAAATTTTTTTTTTGATCATTTACAACTATGTCATCATCATTTAATGGATATTATTCATGTTTATGGTTCAGTTATTATAACACAATCTTCCATATTTTATTTAATGAGTTATGATATTTTTACTATGGATGTGTTGTTTTTATACCCTTCAGGGTTTATGGTTGTAGTATTGACATTTTGAATGCTAGTTTTAATTCAAATGTTTTTGTTATGTTTCAACATATTCATATCAGTAATGTAGTGGACTTAGTGAGTGATGGTTTGGGACTACTTTATCCCCTCGATTAATCGGTAGGCCTCATGAGAAAAATTATTTTTTTGGAAGAAGTCTTTGAAAAAATTATTATTTTTAGTCTTGGCATGAGCCCTTGACTGTGTAGTAATTATTTCTAGTGTTAGGAATTCCCTCATTATGAAATTAATTTTTACACATGATTATTCGACTAGTAGAATATCAATTTGAATGATTATATGGTAATGTTTGATTTATTTTCTCCATATTATTTACATTGTTATGTTAAAAAGGTTGTTGTTTTTATTACACATCATTCCCTAAATTTTTATAGCATCTGGAAAATTATTTACCCTTACTGAGCATCTAAACTCACCCCTATCTTATGTCTTGTATTCCCAGGATTCTAGAAGTGTATTATTCTTGATATGTAGGGTTACACTTGAGAAATAATGATGTTCTCAATGGATTATTTGTTTTGTGTTTTTTGTTTGAATGTGTAATGTAACGTTCATTTTGGTAATCTATTTTCCAAAACTGCTAATCTGGTCTGTCTTTCAGGACTTGATTTATTGTAATAATGCAAATGTATTAAAATAGTGCACTAGTTATAGTATTTTGGTGTGAGGTCATTACAGTTGGTATCAGAGGAAGTTTAGTACATGAATTGGAATCTTGATTTATAAAATCTATTATTAGAGAAAATTTTCCTAAGATAGACATTGAGGATTAGTTTAGAAGAACTCAAAAGAATTTTGGTAAAGTAGAAAGTTTTTCAATATTCCGTGAAATGCATTAATGTCAGGATATGAGTAGGATGAGGAGGCTCTGGAATATATGTAACTAGGAATGAAAACTATGATAATGAGTTTTGATCTTGTCCCTGGGTATCCTCGTACATGACAATGGGCCTTGCCGCACTCTTGGTTACGAAACTCCTGAGGGATATGCTTTGGATAAATAAAATTTTATTTAAAATCCAGTATGAATGATTTATGAGTAAATACTTCCTATTTTTTTATAATTATAGATTATATGAATAGTTATTTGAATTTAATTTAGGAATTTAAAATGTTTGGAATTGTGCAATACGATTCATACACTAACCTAGTGTATTCCATTGTTTAGAAATGGCACCTAGTAGAAGGAATGAAAACTACATAAATACGCATGATCCAAATAGTAATAAGGATCATAACATTCATAGTATTAATCAATCATTTAGAAGGGAAATAGTCTCCCACATATTCTCATCATATGAAAAAATAATATCATGAGTTAATAAGCTAAGTAAATAATTATCCACGTCTTAAGGATTTGAAGGGAAGAAAGAGATGAAAAAGATGGTAGAGAGAATTATTGATAAATGAAAGAGTGGAAGGAAATATTTTTCCATATGTGATAACTATAAAAGAACCCACATTGGTAAATTCTTGAAGGGAATGGGAGTACGTTATAAGTGTGGAAAAAAGGACACCATGTACCTGATTGAAAGGGTAAGAAAAAGGTTTCAAATGTACAACACCTCATCTGCATGGATTTAGGTCACTATGTGAATCAATGTTCAAATCATCAGATTATTCCCTAAATGATGATATTGGATAATAATCAGGTTAGGATACTGCCACAGATGAAGAGTAATGACTAGTGTTGTTATGTTTTTGTTAAAGAATTATTTCATTTGAGGGTTGTATCAATGATGTATTGGTTATATGAATTATGGGAATAAATAAGGATTGTATTGTTGTACAATTTTATTAAGAATATAATATTCTATGGTACCATGAAAAGAGCCTAAATAGCATGTTAAAAGTTTTGGAAAAGACATGGTTGAAGGAAAGATAAACATTAACATGGTTCTGATACTTATGTAGTGATTTTCAAAATAGATATGATTTATTTGGATAAATTATATTCGATATTCAAGACTACTTTGAAACCAATTAATTGTTTGTTTAATCTTTTATTGTTTGAATTGTCAACATTTTGGGATATAAGGTTTATATCTAGTTTAGACTAAGAATAAGAAATCATGAATGCAATAAATATGGTTTTATGATAATTTAGTTTGTTACCGTGTTTTAAAAGAATAATTGATAAATTATTCACATGTTATTACGTGGAAAAAAATATCTTCATTGTGTTTACCATCATTATAAAATTTAGACTCTAAGTTTGGAAAGAAGTATTTTGGATATATATAAAGGTTAGAATAGAATATGATTGACGTTGGATACTATTGTTGTAGTTAAATAATTTCTTATAATTGTTTTCGGATTGTTATAAAATGGACAACTTGGAGGTCGTGCGAATACCCGTCACGGCCGGCAAGGCGGCAAGACATGAACTCACTACCGAAGGGTAACAAGGGTGATTCACCAATAACTAGCCTACAAGATGTACAGGTTTTTATAATGTAGTTTTTTAGTATTCCACTAAATTAATTATAAATTCATTATTTTTAGAACACTATATGATTTTTATAAATATAATATTTATTATTTCTATGACTTCTAAAGTGAACGATGAGTTTGTGGTAGGAATTAGTTTTACGATAAAACTCTACAAGTCATGTATTTTTTTCCTCTTATTATATAAATAAATAAATTCTTAAACTTTATGGAAGGGGTATTAAAACTAAAAATGTGCCATCGTAATACCTTATGTATTGTTGAACCAATGATATTTTAAATCATCATAGATTGATGGCTTTAATGCTGCCAATTTTACACTTCTTTGTGACTGATGACATCAAGCACTCCTTATAAATATTTATGTCATCCTCCAAAAATGTGTATCTAATTTCTTCCAATGTTCATCCAATCAAGATCATATTTTGGTGGTGAGTTTTTCATTTATCTTTCCCTCTTATTAAGACTAAATTTTATTAACCCAATTTCCGAGGTGTGTTTTCAACAAAAGTAATTTCTATTTTTACCATTTATTTTTAAAGAACAATTTCAAATTGTGAGGAATAAATTTATTAAAGGTGGGGATAATGTAGGACTCTATGATTTTATAATACATTATCTCTTTAAAGTAACTCAACTAGCTTATGCTACACGCAGCACCGAGTTTGAGTCCACCACGACATACCAAATTAACCATTTAAAAAGTGGTTATGAATAGTATTCTCCAAATTTTGAATTATATATATATCTTATATAATTTTAACATTCATATATTGTGTTTCATAGGCCTAATATAAGGGAAAAATCAAATTTTCAGATAAATGTAGTCTTCTAAAAAAAATTAGTTTTTCCACCTTTAACGGTGAACCCTATTTAAATACAATATTTGACTCTTTTATATATTTAATTTTGTAATAATAAATTCTTAGTTATATTATAGACTTAAAATATTAGTTTGCATAAAATTTTTGTACTTTTCTTATAACTTTCATATTTTGATGAATAGTAAAAAATAATAAATTTTAACTGAAAACAACATTTTAAATCAAAACAATTTTTGTTTCTAAATTTTCCATTTGAGTGGTATAAATGTATAACTAAATTATATTTTTATCATTTAATATAATTTAGTTCATAATAAGTAAATTAACATTTTAAATTTCCATAAACACATGTCAATCTTTTGATAGTTTTTAATTATTAAGAACCCGCTTTTTTGAGAATCGGAATTAATTATAAATTATTTAATGTAACTTCTATTTTTTGAATTAGGTAAAATAGACTTCATTTTTTAATTCATAATATCAAAATTATAATAGGATGAATTTTTGGTATTTTTTTAAAATCATTCAATTTTTCGTGAATAATGAAAAACAATGCGTTATTGTTTAAAATGACAATTATATTTAAATATTTATTTTTAATCAAAATTTATTTTAATGTAAAAATAGATACATAATACCTATATTAGTTCAATGTAATTCATTGGATTCATATTATAATTTTTTTAGACATATATAATTTTATTGAACTTTTTACCGTCTTTTACCCACCTTCTAGAAACATTTGCAAATTTTCAAAAAAAACATAATTTTACCACTTATATGAATTAAATATTTAAAATAAGAGAGACACAATATTCATCAATATGTAAAATTTGTTTCAATAAAATGAAAATAATTTTTGGTTAATAGTAATTTTTGAATTTTATTTACCTTAGTTAAAAGTAAATAGGGTAATTAATGGTAAAAATGATGTTATAATTACCCTAACACATGTCCTAATTCTATTGGATAAGTTTATTTCGTTGAAATTAAAACATAGTAACAGAAAATTATCCTTTTGATCCACATGGATTAGATTAGGTCATTTATTATATTTTTTTTAATGAAGAGTTAAAAGTGTTAAATTCTATGTTTAATAACTAAACCATTTTTAAAATTTCTTTTTTTACATATGATAAATTCCACTCTAAATATTCATTATAATAAAAAAATACTTCCTACATAATTTTATTTTGTTTATAATTTTTATACCTTATATATTTACATTTATTCATCACACATTGATGATGCAATAATTACTTAATAATGAATTATTAAAATAATAGATATTATAAAAATCCAAATAAATTTAAATTGAGGCTTTTGATGGATTAAACTATTTTTCTATGTTAATATGACATGTTAGGATTTATAGAATTGATATTTTTTACGTAATAACGTTTTTTTAAATTTTACAAAAAACTAAATACTAAATAGTGTGAAAATAGACATAAATGGGTTTTGAAAACAAATACTATATTATTAAATGTTATATTATTCTTAAAATATATGGCTTGGCTAGAGGACACATATAATGATATATATGTCATTAATAAACCAATTTTGGGGTTCTCTAGGAATATTATAGTATGTTTATTTTCAATTTATTATAATAATATAAGAGGACATGTTAGAAGATAAATTATTTAACATAGAGTTAAATTTAAAAATAGGGTTAATATGGTGACCTAAACATGTATAAAATATATTGGATGAAAGGATTTCGACCCTTACCCCCATTAGATTTAGAATAAATCAATTTGAATCCATTAAAAACCGAAAATTATTTTATAATAGAAAAATGTTTCGAACTTTTCCTAAAGTGACTCTCAACTCTCTTATAAATGGTTAAATTCCCTTCTCTCAGAATCACACCTCCAAATCCATTGGGATCAGCCAACCCCTAACCAAATCTCCTCCCAACATCCCATACATAATCCTTATCTCCTTCCCTTGAGCATAATGCCATCCTACTGAGTCCTTTTGTTCAAATCAAAAGGAATCACCCAAAGAATAGGTAATTATTTTATCACCTCTTTCAATGTTCTTTTCTTCATCCACTTTCCCTTTCATTGTTATTCCCAAAACAAAATAAAAATTAGGTACCTTCTAAATACTATGATGTTATTATAAATATTGTACAACAATAATCACTATTCATTCCATTTTATGAATGATAATGTCACCATGTGTGCGTACGTACGGCTTACCATCTCCACACCGTGGTGTAATTTGTTACTCAACACTGTGTAATTTGGATTGATATAACGATAATTAATATGTATATAAATAATTAAAATAAAATAATAACCTCTCTCTAAAACTACTATATAATCTAGTTCCACACCTTTTAATGATTAAATAAATGATATCGTTGCTCGTGTGTACATACGGCTTACCATCTCCACGACGAGATTAGATCATTTACAGGTTCACAATTCAATGATGATTATAAAAATATATAATATTTATAAGTATTTTATATATGACATAATATTGGTACTAGATATATATATTTATTTACTGACATATATCTTATTCATTTACTTCCATTCAATACGATAAGAAAATAGAAATAACGTTTTTGCGTACATACGACATACTGTCTCCATAAATGGTGTTTTCCATTTCACATGTCTATATATTATACATATTTATATGCTAAATATAGATGATATATAAATCATGTTTTATATTCTGGATGTATTTAAATCATGATCTAAATGACATGATCATGAATAAATGTTAAAACACGTATGATAAAGAAAGCAATTATTACATGAAAGGTTAATTTAACCTAGAAATCATTATTAAATGGGTAGTATAATGTCATAAATGAATCACGTATGATATAATAAATATGAATATGGTTCTAGTATAATTTAATAACATACTATGGTCATTATACAGGAGTTTAAGCGTACCCTCGACCAAAGGAATGACCAAGGTAAGGTTTAATTCTTCAATATCATTATTATCATAGATTGTTTATGTGTGAGTATTTTCTAGGACATAGTTTTTATCAATGTCCATTTATCTTAAAAGTCATTTCAAATTTATTCTTTTATTGTAACCTTTAACTAAAACATCATTTCAAATTTTGAAAATATTTATTCTTCTAAATATTTCCCATTAGTGCCAATGTTTTCAAAATGGTTTTACGGATTTATTTATATAGACATGATTATTTAAAGTGTTAATTCCTTTTAAACGTTTCAAAGTAGTATGGGACACATTGATTCAAAAATATCTATTAAATTACTTCATTTATAAATATGTGAATTTTAAATGATTTCACAAAAAATGATACTTCTCTCAACATGTTTTACTGATAATTTTTTACTATGTCAACCTCCTTTAATAGATATTATTCTTGATTCAGGATGATTTATTATATTACAATATACCATATGTAAAGACCCGTAAAATTCAAGGGAAATTTTTTCTTAATTTTCTTTAGAATTTTACAAGAGCGCGGTTTCAGACGGCACCTGATTCCGAGGCCCGGAGTGCCCGGAATTAATTTCCGAAGTTTGGCTCGGGTACGTTCAGTGAACGAACGAGCGGGAATTCCTAACTTTTGATACGGTGCTCGGAATTGAAATCCGAGGGCACCGATGAACTCGCAGCGCCGATATTCGCTTAAAGAGACCTTTTCGGGAGTTGCGTTTGTTGCGGGTTGAAAGTTAGTTTTGGGGTTTAAAAAAATAAGTAAAATAAAATTTTGTGTCTGAATTTTATTTTATTCTTGGTTGTTAGACTCTCTCATGGGAAGTTGTTGGTGGGGCCCACAACCACCCAACTTCCCATGTGTGGTTATGAGGAAGGTGGGGCCCACACGAGCCCCCACCTTTTCATTTTTCCTAACTCCTCATTAAACTCCACTTTATTAATTTGACAACTTGTGTAATTTATTACATGAGTTAGTTTTATTTTCAAACTCTTGGAATTCAAGAGTCACGTGGAGTTAAGGTTGGAAACTTAATAAACTTAAGTTATAACTTAAGATTTAAATGAGGAGAATTAAATGAAGTGGTTTGAATTTCAAACCTTTGAAATTCCAAACCCTTTTATTTAATTCTTGGTTTAGTTTCCTATGTTTGGGTTTTTGGGTTATGCTGTGCGGAGAGGAAAGGAGGGAGACTTCTTGTGAGTTCTTCCTCCATGACGAAGAACGCGGCGACCTTCTTCCACGACGACGGACTGCAACGCGTTGGATTTCCTCCACGACGCCGCAACGCATCCTTTCCGCGACGTGCCTCTCGCGGCGAACCCACGTCCGTCTACCGCGACGCCATAACCGCGATGCCGACGACGTCTTCCTCCGTGACGTCCGACTTCCGCGACACACATCTCCCGCGGCCGTTGACGAACGCCGAGTTGTTATTTGAGGTAGGGGTTTGTCTTATTTAAATTATGTGTTTTCTTTCCCTCGAGCATGAAAGAAAATCCGTTGGGCATAGTTTCAAATTTTATTAAAATTTGTGAAACGTTCATTGTTGTGTATACTCGATTGACCAACTGATATCGTTATAACGGGAGGAGATCGGACCGCACGAACACGACCGATTCTCCTCCCCCTTCTAAGCTTTCGTGTTGTTTTAGCGGAGACGACGCGGTGTCGTCGCACCGTGCAGGAACAAAAAGGATAAAGGCCGGTTTGGGTCACGGCGAAGAACCGCGACGCTATAATGCCACGCCTTTGAGAACGGATGAGACCGCGGCCGGAGTCGGGCCATGGCGGTGGGGCGCGACGTCGTTACGCTACGAAAATATTACAAGGACCGAACAAGAAGGGCGGCCAGAAAACCGGCCACCGGCGGAAAAAGAAGAACCGCGGCTGGACGGCCACGGCAAGACACCAAGAGGCGGCCGGCCACGCCGGCCGCCGGAGATCAGAACAGCCGCGGCCCTATGGCCGCGGCGGAGGAGCAAGGGGCGGCCGGCCTCGCCGGCCGCCGGGAATCAAGAAGGGCCGCGGCCCTATGGCCGCGGCGGAGCAGCCATGGGCGCCGGCCTTGCCGGCGCCGGAGATCGGGTGGGCCGCGGCCCTACGGCCGCGGCGGAATAACCAGGGGCGGCCGGCCTCGCCGGCCGCCGGAGACCGAGGAGGAGCCGCGGCTACGGCCGCGGCGGAGAAGAGAAGGCGGCCGGCCGCGCCGGCCGCCGCTTGGACAGGAGTCGGGACCCGCGGGTGGGTCCCGCGTGTGTAAAGAAACGGCCGGCCAAAGGGCCGGCCGAGATCCGGAAAAAGGGGGGGGTTACACCCCCCCGCATGCGACACATGCGCGGCGCGTTGACCGCGCCGCCGCCGCTGGCCGGACCGCGCCGCCGCTGGCCGGCCGCGCCGCCACCGGCCGGGCCGGGTCCAGCGGACCGGGTCGGTCCGACCCGGTTCTGTCGGACCCGGGTCGGGTCGACCCGGGTCGGGCCGACCTGAGGGGGGGGTCGGGCCGGGTCGGTCCGGACCCGGACCCCCCGTTTCGGACCAGTTTCGGTCTCTTGGCCTTATCTTGAGCCTCGGACCTCCGAACGACGAACCGTCTGCGGCAACGCGATCCTTGGATCGAGGCGGTCGTTTCGGTATATCGCACTCAAGGTTTCGGACTACTTTGAGTTCGGCCGGGTTGGTTCGTTCACGAAACCAACCGGGCCTTCGGAGCGGAAACGCTCATATCTTGAGCTACGAACGTCCGATTGACGCACCGTCAGTCGCGTTGTGATCCTCTTAGTGAGACGGATCTTTTGGCATACTCCGCCCGAGGTTTGGACGCAGGTGGAGTACGGTCGGTTGGTTTTTCCTTAAAAACCAACCGGGCCCCGGAGACGAAAATACCAATAACTCACAGACCGGGCGTCCGATTGACGTGCCGTCTGTTTCGTTGACTTCCTCTTGATGAGACGGAACTTTTGACATACTCCGCCCGAGTTTTGGATGCAGTCGGAGTATGGCCGGGTTGGATTGTTCACGAAATCCAACCGGGCCCCTGGAACGGGAAATCTGATATCTTTCAGACAGGACGTCCGCTTGACGAACCGTCAGCGGCATTGATGATCACGAAGAGAAACGGTCCCTATGAGTATACCCTATGGGAGTTCGGGGTACAGTTGAGATACGGCCGGGATTGGTTCGCACTCGAAACCAACCGGGCCCCTGGGACGAAAAGGCTAATAACTCACAGACCGGGCGTCCGAACGACGCGCCGTCTGTTGCGTTGAGACCCCTGTGACGAGACGGACCTTTGAGACACTTCTTCGTGGGACTTTGTGATACTTGGAGTATCGACCAGTAGCTCGTGGAGCGGACCCTCCCGGAGACGAGCGTGCAGAGTACGGAGACCGAGTAGCCGGCTGAGACCTGACGACTGCTTGACCGACTCGACTTGGAGTGAGTCGACTAGCCCAGTGGACGGAGCGCCCGGTATTTGGCGGCAGACCCACGGCGGACGGAGCGCCTAGTAGTTGGCAGCAGACCCGCGGTACTCGACAGGAGGAGTACCTCAGCAGGCTATCTGGGTAGCGCCCGGTATTTGGCGACAGACCCTCAGCGGACGGAGCGCCTGGTAGTTGGCAGCAGACCCGCAGTACTCGACAGGAGGAGTACTTCAGCAGTCTTAGGTTAGTGAGCAGTACCTCGGAGTCGTGACAGGACTACTGCACACTTCAGAGACGGGGCTCTTCAGCAGTTACGGTTTCGATAATGAAAATCCTGGTTTGAGCTGAGACTTTTGACCCTGTGTTACTTAATGATTGAGATGGGTCACTTGCTAACTTAGGTATATGTATGGGCATATACCTGGGTAGTGGTTATCCGTTGATCTCATGATCCTTGTGTTTCCTCATGACTGAGATGGGTTACTTGATAACTTAGGTATGTGTATGGGCATATACCTAAGTAGAGTTTATCTGTTGTGATCTTCTTGTGGTTATACTTGTTGGTTTTAGTGAGACCTTGAGGGTCTCGGGGTCCCTACTGAGTATCGTTATACTCACCCCTGCACGGGCTATGCCCGCACCTCGTTGTGTTGGTTGCAGACGACGGACAGTGCTGGCAGAGGCCGAGTGTTCGAGGACTGGACGGTACCTGGAGGTGGACTATACGACGAGGCGGTACCCAGAGGCAGACCACTGGGCGGGACATACTCGGAGCAGACGGCGGGACCCGAGGAGCAGAAGAGCTATCTGTACCCACCCTTCAGGTGGGATTTCCAGTGGACATCTCAGCGTAGCAGCTTTACTTTTCAGTCGCTGTTTTCCCTTTCGAGTTGTACTTTACAGTTGGGCTTGTATTTCCGGCCCCTTTTTACTTTTCAGCTCTTCTTTTTGTACTTAGTGTTTACTTCCGCTTGTACTCTGTGGTGCTTGTTTTCTTTTATAAAGGCAATGCCTTCCCAGTTATTGGGATTTTACGCCTTTGGTGCTAGTCGCCAGCCCCTGGCCTATGGAAGGCGGGCTTGGGGTAGTCACGGCACGGGCCCCGAGGACGGGTCGTGACAAATTGGTATCAAAGGAGTTCGGTTCGACCGCAGAACTTATAACTCTGATGTTTCTTTCTGTGAAGCAATAGTGTTGAGAGTACCGAGTGTGGTTTT
Organism: Viscum album; assembly: GCA_963277665.1. NCBI lineage: Eukaryota > Viridiplantae > Streptophyta > Magnoliopsida > Santalales > Viscaceae > Viscum > Viscum album. Next base: position 1,677,791,377 of record OY728160.1, read on the forward strand.
CAGTTCAGGGAGTCCAGTGTTGGTGCGGGCGGCCGACGTATCCATACACCAGGACCCTGACAACTGATTTCCGACTTTGTGCACGAAAACACTGATTGCGTGTGTGTTTTCAAAGGTTTTTCCCCTTAAAACAGCTCAAACCAGGTCAGCTCACCAGGTATAATCGTTTGATCGGGTTACGTTGTTTCTTTCATGATGGCCCACCGAGCAGCGAGACTCCAGTGCAGGGCCCTTTTTCAGTGTTGGCACCTTCGGATGGTGTACCAGCAGCACCACCACCCGTTAGGCAGCAGATTCCACTAGCTGACGATGCACGCTAGCAGAGCGCGATGCACGAGTTCCAGCAGTAGAGGCCTCTGAGGATACGAGGCGAGATAGATTTCCCAGGCAGCAGTGGACTGGATGGAGGCAATTGCTAGAGTTCTACGCCAAGCTTTGTTACTAGTAGAGCGGATGATGATCTTAGCTCCTGTTGTTTCCAGTGAGAGACCATGAGGTTGGTCCTTATAGTAATGAGGCTTCGTTACGCGAACCGATACCTGGGATAGTACCTACGGGTAGTGCGCCAGCTATGTCACTACCTGTTGGTCAGCAGACACTACCGGCAGTACCGGTAGCAGAGAATCACAGGCTTAGTGCCTTACATATGTTTTAGCACCATATATCCCTCAAGTTTCGAGGTGAGCCTGACTCGTAGGCGGCTGAGGACTGGCTTGAGGAGGTGGTTGTGAGTTTTCTGGAGCTAATACAGCTTCGACAGTACGACATGTCGGAAGCAGAGCACTCAACGTGGCATACCAATCGATCTTGGTACTCGTTGGTTACGTTGTGATCAGTTCTTTAGACTCGAACTTCTGAGCGAAGTGTGTCTAAAGGACATCCGAACCTTTTCTTTTCCTCTATGCATTCCTACCTATGTTAGGATGCTAGAGAGAACCTTTGTGGTTGTGAACGTTAGCAGTGAAAGGCAGGAAACTAGCGCCAGTCTCAGAGACTCGGGCGTGTAAAAAATGTTTCAGGAGGAGGAAGTGCAAGGGACAGATGAATCTGCAGGGTAGCAGACATGGAAGCGGAGCTTGGAGAGCAGCATGTGGTGGTGTACGTTTCGACATGTTACGACCACCCGACTTAGTAGTCCCCGCCAGGCTCAGGGAGCAGGAGGGCTGGGGAGGAGAGTAGCTGCATTACGGTCAAGAAGTGTGACCCAGTAGCTCTAAGAATGATTCGGGGTACGAATTATGTCTATCACGAGCTGCCATATCTATAGACATAGGAACCAATCATTCTACCCTTCCACGAATCATGTCCCAGACCTAGAGGTTCCGGGTAAGCCGTAGACTTGACCCTCACGTCTGGAGATACCTTTGGAAGGAGACTCGATAATCACGCTTACGCCGACGGTGTGATTTGACCTCGAGGCGAGAGTTTCGGTTGGAATCTCTTGGTGGCAGCGTAGAGGCCTTACGACGTTGATCTGGGTATGGTTTTGATTCACAAATCATACCCCGGTTGACTGTTTTAGGCAAACGTCGGAATGGGTTTTCCTTGGTCGGCGAAAAGGAAACCCTGGGCAGCTCATGTTAAACTCAAACATAAGAGGGTGTGACCGATTACTCTTGAGTTGGTTAACCCTACCCCTGTGGCAGCAGGAGTTTGAGTTCAGTTCTAACCTAAAAAGGGAAACCTCTTGAGTTCGAGGGTGACGAACACGTTCTTATACGGTCTCAACCCGATGAGGTTTCGGAGATGTGGCCGAGGCGGCATGTTATCTCCGAAGTTCGATGGACCCTTTTGATCTTCAGCAGGGTAGGCGAGGAGGTTTACCGCTTAACCCTACCACCTCAGTCGCACCGGGTGCATAGTGTCCACCACGTGTCTCAGCTGTTGAGATACGTGTATGTTTCTTCACACGTCATCGACCCCGGGGAGTTGGACGTCGATGATAGGGCGATAAGCACAGAGATTCTAGTAGAGATTGAGGATCGACAAGAGTAGGTTCTACGTGAACGGTTGCTTCCTCTGGGGTGCTTCTCGGGTAGCACAAGATCTTCAGGTGAGCATATGAGAGCGTAAAGCTCAGTTGCGTGCTCAGTACTACTTTGTTTCCCTTAAGTGTGAGTTGAAGCTTTACGGGGACGTAAAGCCCTGAGGTGGGAGTAATGTAAAGACCCGTAAAATTCAAGGGAAATTTTTTCTTAATTTTCTTTAGAATTTTACAAGAGCGCGGTTTCAGACGGCACCTGATTCCGAGGCCCGGAGTGCCCGGAATTAATTTCCGAAGTTTGGCTCGGGTACGTTCAGTGAACGAACGAGCGGGAATTCCTAACTTTTGATACGGTGCTCGGAATTGAAATCCGAGGGCACCGATGAACTCGCAGCGCCGATATTCGCTTAAAGAGACCTTTTCGGGAGTTGCGTTTGTTGCGGGTTGAAAGTTAGTTTTGGGGTTTAAAAAATAAGTAAAATAAAATTTTGTGTGTGAATTTTATTTTATTCTTGGTTGTTAGACTCTCTCATGGGAAGTTGTTGGTGGGGCCCACAACCACCCAACTTCCCATGTGTGGTTATGAGGAAGGTGGGGCCCACACGAGCCCCCACCTTTTCATTTTTCCTAACTCCTCATTAAACTCCACTTTATTAATTTGACAACTTGTGTAATTTATTACATGAGTTAGTTTTATTTTCAAACTCTTGGAATTCAAGAGTCACGTGGAGTTAAGGTTGGAAACTTAATAAACTTAAGTTATAACTTAAGATTTAAATGAGGAGAATTAAATGAAGTGGTTTGAATTTCAAACCTTTGAAATTCCAAACCCTTTTATTTAATTCTTGGTTTAGTTTCCTATGTTTGGGTTTTTGGGTTATGCTGTGCGGAGAGGAAAGGAGGGAGACTTCTTGTGAGTTCTTCCTCCATGACGAAGAACGCGGCGACCTTCTTCCACGACGACGGACTGCAACGCGTTGGATTTCCTCCACGACGCCGCAACGCATCCTTTCCGCGACGTGCCTCTCGCGGCGAACCCACGTCCGTCTACCGCGACGCCATAACCGCGATGCCGACGACGTCTTCCTCCGTGACGTCCGACTTCCGCGACACACATCTCCCGCGGCCGTTGACGAACGCCGAGTTGTTATTTGAGGTAGGGGTTTGTCTTATTTAAATTATGTGTTTTCTTTCCCTCGAGCATGAAAGAAAATCCGTTGGGCATAGTTTCAAATTTTATTAAAATTTGTGAAACGTTCATTGTTGTGTATACTCGATTGACCAACTGATATCGTTATAACGGGAGGAGATCGGACCGCACGAACACGACCGATTCTCCTCCCCCTTCTAAGCTTTCGTGTTGTTTTAGCGGAGACGACGCGGTGTCGTCGCACCGTGCAGGAACAAAAAGGATAAAGGCCGGTTTGGGTCACGGCGAAGAACCGCGACGCTATAATGCCACGCCTTTGAGAACGGATGAGACCGCGGCCGGAGTCGGGCCATGGCGGTGGGGCGCGACGTCGTTACGCTACGAAAATATTACAAGGACCGAACAAGAAGGGCGGCCAGAAAACCGGCCACCGGCGGAAAAAGAAGAACCGCGGCTGGACGGCCACGGCAAGACACCAAGAGGCGGCCGGCCACGCCGGCCGCCGGAGATCAGAACAGCCGCGGCCCTATGGCCGCGGCGGAGGAGCAAGGGGCGGCCGGCCTCGCCGGCCGCCGGGAATCAAGAAGGGCCGCGGCCCTATGGCCGCGGCGGAGCAGCCATGGGCGCCGGCCTTGCCGGCGCCGGAGATCGGGTGGGCCGCGGCCCTACGGCCGCGGCGGAATAACCAGGGGCGGCCGGCCTCGCCGGCCGCCGGAGACCGAGGAGGAGCCGCGGCTACGGCCGCGGCGGAGAAGAGAAGGCGGCCGGCCGCGCCGGCCGCCGCTTGGACAGGAGTCGGGACCCGCGGGTGGGTCCCGCGTGTGTAAAGAAACGGCCGGCCAAAGGGCCGGCCGAGATCCGGAAAAAGGGGGGGGTTACACCCCCCCGCATGCGACACATGCGCGGCGCGTTGACCGCGCCGCCGCCGCTGGCCGGACCGCGCCGCCGCTGGCCGGCCGCGCCGCCACCGGCCGGGCCGGGTCCAGCGGACCGGGTCGGTCCGACCCGGTTCTGTCGGACCCGGGTCGGGTCGACCCGGGTCGGGCCGACCTGAGGGGGGGGTCGGGCCGGGTCGGTCCGGACCCGGACCCCCCGTTTCGGACCAGTTTCGGTCTCTTGGCCTTATCTTGAGCCTCGGACCTCCGAACGACGAACCGTCTGCGGCAACGCGATCCTTGGATCGAGGCGGTCGTTTCGGTATATCGCACTCAAGGTTTCGGACTACTTTGAGTTCGGCCGGGTTGGTTCGTTCACGAAACCAACCGGGCCTTCGGAGCGGAAACGCTCATATCTTGAGCTACGAACGTCCGATTGACGCACCGTCAGTCGCGTTGTGATCCTCTTAGTGAGACGGATCTTTTGGCATACTCCGCCCGAGGTTTGGACGCAGGTGGAGTACGGTCGGTTGGTTTTTCCTTAAAAACCAACCGGGCCCCGGAGACGAAAATACCAATAACTCACAGACCGGGCGTCCGATTGACGTGCCGTCTGTTTCGTTGACTTCCTCTTGATGAGACGGAACTTTTGACATACTCCGCCCGAGTTTTGGATGCAGTCGGAGTATGGCCGGGTTGGATTGTTCACGAAATCCAACCGGGCCCCTGGAACGGGAAATCTGATATCTTTCAGACAGGACGTCCGCTTGACGAACCGTCAGCGGCATTGATGATCACGAAGAGAAACGGTCCCTATGAGTATACCCTATGGGAGTTCGGGGTACAGTTGAGATACGGCCGGGATTGGTTCGCACTCGAAACCAACCGGGCCCCTGGGACGAAAAGGCTAATAACTCACAGACCGGGCGTCCGAACGACGCGCCGTCTGTTGCGTTGAGACCCCTGTGACGAGACGGACCTTTGAGACACTTCTTCGTGGGACTTTGTGATACTTGGAGTATCGACCAGTAGCTCGTGGAGCGGACCCTCCCGGAGACGAGCGTGCAGAGTACGGAGACCGAGTAGCCGGCTGAGACCTGACGACTGCTTGACCGACTCGACTTGGAGTGAGTCGACTAGCCCAGTGGACGGAGCGCCCGGTATTTGGCGGCAGACCCACGGCGGACGGAGCGCCTAGTAGTTGGCAGCAGACCCGCGGTACTCGACAGGAGGAGTACCTCAGCAGGCTATCTGGGTAGCGCCCGGTATTTGGCGACAGACCCTCAGCGGACGGAGCGCCTGGTAGTTGGCAGCAGACCCGCAGTACTCGACAGGAGGAGTACTTCAGCAGTCTTAGGTTAGTGAGCAGTACCTCGGAGTCGTGACAGGACTACTGCACACTTCAGAGACGGGGCTCTTCAGCAGTTACGGTTTCGATAATGAAAATCCTGGTTTGAGCTGAGACTTTTGACCCTGTGTTACTTAATGATTGAGATGGGTCACTTGCTAACTTAGGTATATGTATGGGCATATACCTGGGTAGTGGTTATCCGTTGATCTCATGATCCTTGTGTTTCCTCATGACTGAGATGGGTTACTTGATAACTTAGGTATGTGTATGGGCATATACCTAAGTAGAGTTTATCTGTTGTGATCTTCTTGTGGTTATACTTGTTGGTTTTAGTGAGACCTTGAGGGTCTCGGGGTCCCTACTGAGTATCGTTATACTCACCCCTGCACGGGCTATGCCCGCACCTCGTTGTGTTGGTTGCAGACGACGGACAGTGCTGGCAGAGGCCGAGTGTTCGAGGACTGGACGGTACCTGGAGGTGGACTATACGACGAGGCGGTACCCAGAGGCAGACCACTGGGCGGGACATACTCGGAGCAGACGGCGGGACCCGAGGAGCAGAAGAGCTATCTGTACCCACCCTTCAGGTGGGATTTCCAGTGGACATCTCAGCGTAGCAGCTTTACTTTTCAGTCGCTGTTTTCCCTTTCGAGTTGTACTTTACAGTTGGGCTTGTATTTCCGGCCCCTTTTTACTTTTCAGCTCTTCTTTTTGTACTTAGTGTTTACTTCCGCTTGTACTCTGTGGTGCTTGTTTTCTTTTATAAAGGCAATGCCTTCCCAGTTATTGGGATTTTACGCCTTTGGTGCTAGTCGCCAGCCCCTGGCCTATGGAAGGCGGGCTTGGGGTAGTCACGGCACGGGCCCCGAGGACGGGTCGTGACACCATATTATATTGTATTATTTATGATATGATTGACTGTATATGTGTAATTTTTCTACCATTCATGGTTTATGGTTCAAGTATTGAAATTTTGTATTCACATTTTAATACAAATGTTTATGTTATGTTTCAACATTTTCATATAAGGAATGAAGTGCACAAAGTATGTGATGGGCATGGCCTTCTATTTCCATTCATAGGTAAGTCTCATGAGGAAAATTAGTGTCTTCGCACAAGGCCTTGAGAAAAAATATATTTTTAGTCTTTACACGAGGCCTTGACTATGTTGTAATGATATCCAGAGCTAGGCATTCCCTCATTATGAAATTAATTGTTACTTGTTATTATTCGAAAACTATAATATCCGTGTGCATTTTTATATAGTAATGTTTGACTTATTTTCTCCATATTATGTTCAACATTATGTTTATAAGGATGTTGTTTTTATTACACGTCTTGCCTTAAATGTTTATAGATTCCACTGAATTATTTACTCTTACTGCACATCTGAGCTCACCCCTTTCTTATGTCATGTTTTCCCATGATTCCATGAAATTTATAATTGTAACGTCCTGGATCCGGGTACCACACCATGGGTGCCCCGAACCTAGTTGGTCACATGACCTCATGTGCATTTCCCCAAATGCCAAAAGCTTCTGACTAGTAGCGAGGGATCAGTTCTGATAGTGGAGAAACTATTCCCTCATTTGTCAAACAGAAATGCAGCATAAAAGATAAATAGAAATAACATACAACAACAAAATCAGTAAAAAACATTCAACTGAAATAAAAGTGAACCAGTAGTCATATACATAGAGATGCAGCATGTCCAAATTATATGAAAAACATCCAGAATTGGATAAAATGCAATAGAATACAATAAATCTTAATGTACCAGGTACAACTAAACATAACAAAACAGTGCAATGGGAACTCAACAGCATCGTGATCCTAAACACGGTCTCATGCTCTCCTAATCCTCTGCCACAATCACGTACCTATGTAGGGACCCTTTACCCTATTGACACATGCAGCAAGATAGTCGGTTTTGGCCGAAGACATGACCGAAACAGGGTGTGACAAATAAATCCCTATAGAAATCCACCAATGTCCCATGCCCAACTGTTAGTGAAAATTTGCAACAACCGTGTGCATTATTAAATGTAATAAACTAAGCAGTAATCAAAAGTAACTATCTTTATCAATTATATTTCCATTTTAATATTCATTTAACAATTCCAATCATGTGATTTAACTAGACAGGTATAATATATAAAAATCCCTATGGTGAATGTTCATGATAACACTATCCTCGGACATACAAACCTTACCCTTAGGTAAGCAGAGTTGAAACCTGCAGGTAATTTCCTACAGGCATAATAGATATTTCCCACAGGCATATAAAGTGTCACCCAAAGGCATAGAATAAACTACCCACTAGCAAAAAAAGTTTTCCCACAAGTTAAACGAAACATTGTCCACAGGATAATAAACACTGCCCACAGGCTAAAGGAATCCGACAAAGCCCAAATCATAAACCAACAATTTATATAAAGTTTCTCTCAAAAAATAAATGCACAATATAATCATGGAATACCCTCAGGTATCCTAGCCAAACATCTATGTAGTGGAATGCACGCCCAGGGTGTTCCTGGATCAATGAAGTGATCCCAAACTGCAGTTTAAACTTTTCATTAGATTATACATACAATTTTAGATATATTTTTAGAAAAGGAAAAAAACATACGACATCGCAAACATGGGTTTGTAGCACAATGGTAAATGAAAACACGGGTAAATTGGAATTTAAATACCATACCACCTACCTCGATCCCCCCTGATCGGTATATGTGAATGTAGCCTCTCATAATGAACAATAAAGGCATAGATATGAGATAAAAAACTACAAGATCGTCCTCAAATAACATTCCCTTAGGAAGGAATTGTTATGAATGGCTTAAGGAGAAGGGAGGGATTACCTGTGTCGTCCCAACGTGATCAACAGATACGGAATCAGGTTCCCCATGTGCAGTTATGAGATCCTCCAAGCTTCGGCCATCTCTACCACTCTCCTACGGCATTCTAAGCTTCCTCTGTGAACAGAGGAGTCTACTGCCCGTTTTATGTGAAAGAAACAAACTACACGTTATGTACTATCAAATAAACGATGTGCACTTTTCATTTTTAAAACTGTTCCTTTGGAGGCCCCTCGCTAGCGTGACCGTGTTCATCTTTCGACATGAGTACACGATGTGTAATAACTGAGTACACGGTGTGTACTGTCGCTCACCTGGTAGATGCCTTCACTACCTTACTATTCACCTACCGATTGACTACACAACATGTAAATACCCACTACACGTCATGTATTCGGTTGTTACTACATTCATCACTGACAGGGCTACATGACCTGTGTACTCATCCCACATGGCCAATGTACTAGGTGTGTGAAAATGTACATGGTGTGTACCCAAAAATTTTGGGATTTTCCCCAATTTTCCTTATTTTCTCAAAAACACTTTTGGACAAAATGAAAATAAGAAACTCGTATTTCAAGAATAAGAACTGGGTTCTTACAAACATCCCCCATAAAGAAAATCATCCCTGAATTTCCCTCCCAAGGGTGGTGTAGATAATCCTCATAACAACTCTGGCCACTAAGCACGCACGTCGGTCTCCCACTCACTTTTTTCATCATGTACTCAGTCATGATGCCATGGCACCCATATGAGAGGAACTGACTAGCCTCAGAGAACCATCATGCTTTTATTAGCAATACGAATCAGATGCTCCTCAAAGGATGCATCAACCAGAAGCTTCACCTCCTCGGGCAGAAAGACGTGAGATGAGTCTGAGTGATAACTGCGCAACTGGGATACATAAAAGACATCGTTCATGGCCTGATACCTCTGTGGTAACTGCAAATGATAGGCTACTGACCCAACTCTCTCCAAAATCTCAAACGGCCCCACATACCTCGGTGAATGTTTACCCAGTATCATGATCTGTTTGTGTTCCAACCTCGGTGAAACATGTAAGAAAACCTGATCCCCGACCACGAACTCTAAGGGCCATCTACGACGATCAGCGTAAGCTTTCTGATGAGATTGCGCAGTATCCATCGACTTATGTATCAACTAGACCTGATCTGAAGTCTCCTACACGAGACGTGGTTCCAGTAAAGCAGCCTCACCAACCTCCATCCAGCACAAGGTTGATCATCATGGCCTACCATATAAAGCCTTGTATGGTGTCATCTCAATAGTTTCCAAAAAACTACTATTATAGGAAAATTCAACCAGGGGTATATGATTCTGCCAAGATCCCCCAATGTCTAGGACGCTTTCATGCCACATGTCCTCAAGCACCTGTATCGTACGCTCTGACTAGCCATCTGTCTGTGGGTGGTAGGCTGTGCTCAGAAGAACCTACGTACCCAATTCCCTCTAAAAACACTACAAGAAACAAAACATAAAATGGGAATCCCTGTTTGAAATGATATAACGAGGGACCCCATGAAGACGTACGACCTCTCGGATATACTTCTTCCCAATATCATCAACACCGAATGTCATCGGAAAAAAGTGAGCTACCTTCATAAGTCTATCCACAACGACCCACATGACATCACTACCTCGAGGTGACCTTGGCATCCAAGTCACGAAGTCCATAGAGACATCATCCGATTTCCATCTCGGAATGTGTAACTACTATTATAGTCCGGCTTGCCTCTGATGCTCTGCCTTCACCTGCTGACTGGTGGAACACCTCGTAACAAAACTAGTGACCAATATCTTCATACCCGGCCACCAATACTGACGTCTCAAGTCATGGTACATTTTGGTAACACTGGGATGAATGACCCATGCTGAAGCTTCAAACTCCTGTATCAACTCCGGGCGTATATCCCCTGAAACCCATACTTGTGTATGGAAACATATTACCTCATCATCGCCTATCATCCATCCAGGAGGAGGGTCCTCACTTTCCATCGACTCCTGTAGAACTAGGCCTTATGAATCTGATAGTTGTCTCATCCTCACTCTATCCAGGATGGTAGAAGTCATAGTTAAGGAAGAAAGACAGGTTTTCCACTGACTATCATGCACCTCCAAATGCATCTTAGAGAGCAACGCTATAAGCTGCCACTCACCACTGTCCTCATGAACTCCCTGTGTCTGAGACTTCCTGCTCAGTACATCGGCAACTGCATTACCCTTACCAGGTGTATAGGAAAGCTCAAAGTCGAAGGAATGAAGGTTTTCAACCGACCTTTGCTGTCTCAAGTTCATGCCACTTTGGGTGAAGATATATTTAATCATTTTGTGGTCCATAAACACCAAAAAATGTTCTCCCAAGAGATAATGTCTTCAACATCGCAACGCATGAACAACTACAGCCAACTTGAGATCATGCGTCGGGTAATTCCTATCATGTGGCCTCAACTGTAGAGACCCGTACACAACTACTCGATTACACAGCATCAACACCGTTCCCAACCCAATTTCGGATGCATCACAGTAGAGTATATAGCTCTTCACTTTCTATAGAAGTATCATGATTGATGCTGATGTCAATTCATCCATTCAGATTTAGAAATGACGTCTCACAAGATTTTGACCAAATGAACATAACACCCTTCTTTTTCAAACCCATCAATGTCGCTTCTAAGCGAGAAAGTCATGTATAAAGCACCTATAGTAACCAGCCAGCCCCCAGAATCTCCATATCACAAACACTTTCTTAGGAAACTCCCTGGAAACTGTTGCTCTCACCTTCTCTAGGTCTACTAAAACTCTTTCCTCTGAGATTATATGACCCAGGATGTGTATCTTGTCTATCCAAAAGTGGCACTTTGAGAGCTTAGCATATAGTTGATGCTCTCTCAGTGTACTCAATACGATCTGAAGATGGGTAGCATGGTCACGTCGAGTTTGATAGTAAACCAAGATATCATCCGTGAATAATTCTAAAAATGTGTCCATATAAGAGTGGAATACACGATTAATCAGATCCATGAAAACTACAGGCGCGTTCGTGAGTCTGAACGACATCACCAAGTACACATATAGACCATATGTGCTCCTGAAGGCTGTTAGAGGTGTATCGGATGGTCTAACACGCGACATATGATATCTGAACCTTATTTCAATCTTTGAGAACACTCGCACTCCCTAAAGTTGATCAAAATGGTCATAAATCCTAGGTAAAGGATATCGATTTTTAACCATCATCTAGTTCAGCTTCTGATAATCCACAAAGAGTTTGAGGGTACCGTTTGCCTTATTTGCAAAAAGGACTAGCGAACCCCAAGGGGAAGTACTAGGTCTGATGAAACCCTTTGACTGAAACTCCCCTAACAACATCTTGAGCTCCTGCAACTCAGGGGTAGCCATCCTATAAGGAGAAATTGACACTGGTGCTACTCCTCTCACAAGTTCAAGATAGAAATCCACCTCTCATTTTAGAGGTTGACATAAAAAATCATCCGGGAAGACATCCATGAAATGATCAACTACTGTAGGGAAATCCTTATGATAAGTCCCCAGATCATCCAGATATAAATTCACAATCCGGGCTGTCACTCCACCTCACCCATGATGCTCGGGTCCAGCTCGGCTCACCTGGACATCCCATTCTCCCTTATATAGAAACTCTCTACACTCTGGTGAGGTAAAACTAACCCTACAACGATAGAAATATACAAAGGCTCGAAAGGGTACCAACCATTCTATCCATAGAAAAACATCAGAGATTTTCATCTCTTAGACATATAGGTATAATATAATGTGACACCCAACAACCTCTAGGGGCACTCTTTGAACTGACGAACACTAGCCGTTCTGGTTCCCAACGGAGGGTCTAGCATCACAACATCATCAGAAAAACAAACACAGAGCCCAAGGATCTCCAGAACAGGCATAGATATAAATCTATGTGTATCACCCATTTCAAAAAGTACTGAAGATAAAACAGAAGCTACTAGAATAGTACCACATAAAGTAGAAGGTCTAGGATCCTTCTCTTGTTGGGTCTGTTGCACTGCATATTCTTGCCCAATGTCACGACACTACAATGTATCCTGATTACCCCGAGCTACCTTACCATACTACCTCTGTGATCCTATTGTCTTGTTACCATGGCCATGACCACCGTCTCAGCCTACACACCTTAATGTATTCCAATTTCCCAACTGGTAAGAAGGTACTGGTCATACTCCCACACATGGAGTCTACATAGAACCCCTCTCACTAGCCACTGGTGGAAACACCCTGTAAAAACGGTGAATAACACCCACACTGCCGTAAGCACGACACTCCACTAGGTCATGTGGACACTGCGGTCTCTTCTGACCCTCTTTACTACACTGGTAGCACATGACCTGGCCACCTGATATATTCCACTGGCTAGTACTGCCCCCGTGAGAGAAATCCATCTACCTCTTCCTCTTACTTGTATAAATAGTAACAGAAACAGGTGTCAAACTTCCCTGGCCCACACCACTAGCTTCGCCCAGGTTCTATATGGTAATTAGTGCCTGGTTCACAATAGCATGCAATATTGGCAACCTGAAAATAGTCACCAGTGTTAGGATGTCATGTCGAAGACCATACCTAAAGCGTTGGTCCCTCAATGTCTCATCACCCACCCAAATGGGTGAAACATTCTGATGCTCGGTGAAGAGAGATGATTAATCCATCACTGAATTGGCGCCTTGATGTAGATTCATGAACTCTCGAGCTCAATCTTCCATCATCTTCTCCAGGAATAAGAAGTCATAGAAATCTGCCTGAAAATATTCCCACGCCATGTAGCGGTGATGATCAGACTGGGTGGTAACATCCTGCCGCCTCTAGGCGGAATCACACAACATTTAAGTCATGAGCCTTACCCTCCACCTAGGAGGCATCTCTGGATGCTTAAAAATAGTTGTCACTAAATCCATCCATGACTCCGAAACCTGTGGTCCTCTATCCCTTGAGAACATAGGAGGATGCTTCTGCTAGAATATATGTGTCAGCACTGCCATAAATGTGGCGGATTGTGGTGCTTCGTGGAAGGTCTTCATGAACCGCATGAAACCTTCACGTAAATTCACCTCCACACCTGTGTCTGGTATAATTTCTAGTGACCCATCTGGCACTACTAGAGGACCCACTGGTAACCCATGGCCTACCATCTCAGGAGTATAATCATCATCACCCTATTGGAGAACAACTTGTGTTCATCTCGGTGGCATGACTCTACATGGTCAAAAGCACACCGTAGATCAAGATTAACAAACCCTGAAAACAAGGATACCAAGAAGGGAACAAGAGAAAGAAAGAATTCAAGATTTACAAAACATGACTACACGGCCTGTAAAAATACTACATGGTGTGTTGTCTGTAGAGACCCGAAGCCTGACTTACATGGACTTTATATTACTTTTGCGGAATACTTAGTACATAACAAAAACACAGACACACGGATCGTAATAGTTTACTGTCTTTGGAAACTCGGAATAAAATCTTCTAATCGTGGTGAAAGATCTTCAACATCTCCCATAAAGATCTTCCTTTTTTTTACCTAAAACCTTTCTTTATATACTGGGGAGAAGAAAAAATAAAAGGGTGAGCTCAAATGCTCAGTAAGGGTAAACAAAAGAAATATCAATCACATCTTATTCATAAGAACATAACATTTTGGAAATCATAACCTGCAAAAGAGAGCATAATTTCATAACATGGGATAAATCATGGTAGTGAAATGTAATCACAATAATCATAACATAAAACATGAAACTTTGTGGCATTCACACATAATCATAGAGAATCATTTCTTGTTAGTCAAGACTCATTGCCAAGACTATCTTAGTGGACAAAGTCCCTTTCTGAATCGAGTAACCCTCGTTTCAGTCCTGTTTCACTGAACCGGTATAACCTACCATTCCAGCCATGTCTATCTCATGAGATATAAAATCTTTACCCAATGCATTGGAGGGAGATATAGGTCCCACCCATCTTATAATGAATCCATTCTTATGTGTGCCACATAATCATAAATCATACATCATCGCATAACACATGTAACAAAAATGGGATTCTTGAAACATCATGACATCATAAAACAAATCATATAAGGTAAATGACTTCATAAAAATAATTCCCTCACAAAATAATCAAATCAATGTAATAATAGGGATAAAAACATAACCCTATATTATCTTAGACGGAAAATAATTTTGATAAAACATTTGAACTCCATTCTTGAGGAAAATATCCTTTCTACTTCAAAAACAATTTTCTTTTCTTAACATGTCATACAATTATAAACTAAAAGAAGTTGATTAAAAATAAAGTTGAAAACTTCTAAAGAAAGATTCTTGGAAATAATGTTTTAAAAATCCATTCTTGCCGTATAAGTTAAATAAAACATTCTTCGTACTTTTGTCGGAAAAGTCAAAAATTACCTCGTACGAAAAACGAAAAAAGATTCCTTTCATATTCTTTACTAAAAACTCACTGAAGGGTAAAATTTGATTTAAAAAATTATAGGTGGATGGAAATAACATTACATATTTAGGAAACATGGATGTGGATGATAAAATACAGCCCAGTAAATTTCAAAGTATAAACAATCTCGGATAAAAATGAGATTGTGATATTTCCCTTACCTTAGGTCCGATTTGCTTCGTATGTGTCCGAACCTCCTGTATAATGATTTAAATAATATCATTGACTTATTACATAATCATATTCATTGTTATTATATCATATATGGTTCACTTATGACATTATATTACCCGTTCTTTTGTAAATTCCATGTTAAAGAAGCATTTTGGGTAAAATCGTTTCATTTATCGTAGGTGTTTTGACTTGTTGTTCTTGACATTATTATTACTTATATCATGATTTACTTACTTCCAGAATATAAAATATGATTTATATATCATATATATTCAGTATATATATATATAATAGATAGATAAATTAAATGAAAAACACCGTTCATGGAGACGGTAGTCCGTACGTACGCATGAACGCTGTTTTCCTTTCCTTATTGTCTTGAATGGAAGTAAGTAGATGACATACATATATATATAAATATACATAAATCCAGTAGCTTTATAATGTCATATATTTCATTATTATTTCTTTTATATACTTTATAATCATTCTTAAATGGTTAACATGGAGAATGAATCTCATCGTGTCGTGGAGACGGTAGTCCGTACGTACGCACGAGCGATGATATCGTTCCCATGGTCGTGGAATTGTGTTAAAGTGTATGCATATTATTTCAGTATCAATATCACTTTTTAATAATCATATATAGTTACTCATTACACCATTATACCCATCCTATTAAGGTGGTGGCGGAAAATGGATTACACCACGGCGTGGAGACGGTATTCCGTACATACGCACGCGCGGTGATTTATTTTTCCGTAGGATGGATAGATGGTGAAATAGGGTAGTTTAATACTTAAAATAACATATCAGTATATGAGTGATACTTATGTTATTACTTCATAATGAAACAACCTAAGAAAAAGAAGTGGAAGAAGAAATAAAGATGAAAGAATTGGTAACGGTAATTACCTCTTCTTTGAAGCGCCTCTTTGAGACCTCCTCTTAGGGCACTAAAATTGGTCTTTGAGGAAGACCAGAACCTCTAAGATGTTTCTAGGGAAGTGGAGAAGAGATTTTGGCAGGGGTTGGCCGAGCTTGAGTGCTCAAATTGGTGTGAGGAGGAGGGGGAGGAGGTGTCCTTTTATAAGGGAGGAGAGGGGCACCTTAAAAATACCTCAAAATATTATTTTATATTAATGTCAAAATCGTTTTATAATGGTTCAAAAGGGTCTTATTTCGAAGCTAAAGTGGGGATGAGTCTAAATCCTATCAACCAATAAGATTTAGACAAGTTTAGGGTATTATTTTAACCTTATCAATTAGATTTAACTCTAAGTTAAATAATTTAACTTTTACCGTGTCTTTTTGTTTTCTTTCACTATATGGTTAATACACTTACTATAACATGACAAACGAACCCCAAATTGTTTATTATTAATATATATATCCTTATCTAAGTCATTTGGCCGATCCTTAGATTTTTAGGAATAAAATAACAATTAATAATATAATATTTTATTTAAAAACTATTTTGTGTCAATTTTGACACTATTTGATATATGATTTTTGTGGAAGTCATAACAGAATTATATGTTCGAACCAAGTTGATTAAATCAACACTAATATATCATAGTAACCTAGAAAATTAGTGGAATTCATAAAAAGTCTCAAATTACATTCATTTGAGCATTTATAACATCAATTATGTTAATATTTCCTTAAAAGGGTAATTACTGCATCATCGTTGTGTCATATATAAATTAATTTATTTAAGGTCTAATAAATATAAATGAAATATCATTATGTAGGACATATTTTTAGATTTCTAATGAATATTTATAGTCGAATTTATCTTATCTATAACCCCATATTAAAAATGTTTAAGTTATTAAACTTTGATTTTAACTATTAATTAAATAAAATAATATTAAATGTCATAATCTAATCCAAGTGGACCTAAATGGTCATATTATATTCATGAGGTTGTTTTTGGTCGAATTACACTTATCCAATAGAATTAGGACATGTGTTAGGGTAATAGTAATATCATATTTACCCTTAGTTACCCTATTTACTATTAACCGTGGTAAATAAAAGTAAAAAGTTACTATTCACCAAGAATTATTTTCATCTCATTGAACCACATTTTACTTACTGACATCAACCATGTCTCTCGGATTTTTGAAATTCCATTCACAGAAGCGGTAAAATTAAGTTTTATGCAAAATTCAGTTTTTAACCTACCACTCAGTGGTTTCACTATTCATCAAAAATTGAAAGTTTTCAGAAAAATACCAAAATTTCATCCTAAGCTATATTTCATATTCCGAATTCAAAAATGAAGTCTATTTTACCAAATTCATAACATAGAAGTTGAATTAAATAATTTTATAATTAAATCCCGATGTTAAAACAAATAGCGTGTTTTTAAGAAACAATATCTACCAAAAGATTGACACTTGATTATGTCTGGTTTAAATGTAAAATTACATCCAATGACCAACATCGTATTAAATTGTAAAAATATATTCTAAATATACTTTAAAACCACTAAAATTAATAATTTATCACTATTAATTATTTCGATTAAAAAAGTTGTTTTTAATTATAATTTAGTAATTTTCCCTATTCATCAGAATATGAAATTTATCTGAAAAGTACCAAAATTTCACCTTAGGCTAAATTCGATACACCGAATCCAAAAATAAAGTCCATTTTGAGAGCTAAATTTTCTAAAATTTAAAAGTGGTTATTACTATTCATAACGGCTAGTTTTAATAATATTTTAATAGCATATCGTTGTTTCGTGAAACTCAGTATTACGTACTACACACGCTATTGAGGAAGTTTTTGATTGCGTGTAATGCAAGGCAAGTCAAGGATGCGTGTTGTGCAAGATCCTTTTGGTGTAGCGTACAACACAAGACATTAGTGAAATAAAGAATATTTTTCATAAAATCTCGAGTTGTTACATTCTACCCCCCTTAAAATGAATTTCGCCTTCGAAATTCGTCGGGGTTATAAATGGTTTACTATTTGAAAGTTACTTTAATAGAAACCCACATCGTAAAAAGGAATACCAAAACTTGGCTTTAAAAACTAAAGTATGAAATGTAATGATTACCCAAATAAACTAATCACTGGGTTTCCACATAGGTGAAAATATGGATATGGAAGAGAAATCTATCCATCATGTTCTGATGGAGAGTGGTAGAGAACATGGCTATGGAAAATCCAGTAAATCACAAATCCATAAATTTGTGATGATCTAAGGTACCATCTGATTCATCAGGTATAAGATCACTAGAACAACATTTTTGGTTTTCAAGATCATTTCCCTAAAGTTGAAAATTTGAAATAGAATAAATACTTTCTTTATTTTGGTACAATCTCACTGTTGTTCATGCCTTGAACAATTTCCACTTCATCTCTTAAATAAATGAAGTTGAATTTGTTATTCGGGAAGTGTTAGCAGATCATGTGATAGAATGACGGGTCATTCCATCTGTCTCAAACAAAAGGTTAGCAAAAATTATATACATAAGTCGATCTATAGTGAGATTAATCACATATGGTTCCTAAAATGGACTTATATTTCATATATCATACTGCTTAATATAATAAAACTAGTTTCTACTAAACAGGGACTTCCTGTAGGCCAGTGGTAGGTGATAAAGGCCAGTCGCACTTCGGTTGTGGGTTCGATTCCCACAGCCTTGTCCGACACGATGGGCTGTCGCCCGTCCTGCAGGTTGTCCTTTTTCTAAAACTATATTACTATAACATCCCATCAATAATATCGAGAAAAAAAACTTCTATCCTTAAACAATACTAACTTATTCCAACATAATCCATTCCAATCTTTAGGCTTACCCATAATGCTGCAGTCCACTCTCATAACATAGTGAAAACGATTACCAGAGATTTAATACCATCATTGATCCCCATATATCATAAGATATGTCTTGTTGGTCACATTCCAAACATTCAAAGTCCTTAATCATGTATTCTCTTGAATAATTTAGTGAAAACATGAATGCAGTTTAAAGTTAACACTTTCCACAAATCAAAATCCTCAAAATTATATATACTCAACCCATGATATCACTTAGTCCTTATATCAATCATGAGCTCATGAATAATATTAAACATTTCATTTTCTCGCATATCATCTTATTTCCAAAAAATATCTCAATCACTTTGAATACCACATCAATAAATATTGCAATACTCAATGATACAACATTATTTTGGAATCCCATTACATAAACACTTAATCATTCCACCACATCGTTGTCATATTCAACATTGCCAATAGTGATCGCATGTGACTTCCCTTTGTCCTTTGCCTTCAGTGGTTACTCATGTTGACCATCACTAACCCTTGGATTAGGGAATTTATTAGCATAATGCCCCATTTCCTTGCACTTGAAGCATTGAAGTGTTGGTGATTCGTTCTCTGCAGTGTTTGCTTTATTCACATCATTAGAAACCCTTTTTCCATTACTTCGACACTCAGCTGCTCGATGACCTTCTTTTCCACACTTAAAACATTTTCTAGTCCCTTTAAGACAATCTCCACCATGCTTCTTTCCACACTTTGTGCATAAGGAAACATTCATCATCTTTTCACCATTATTCTGAGATTTCTCCTTGAACTCCATCTTTCGTTTCTTGTCAAAACCATGAGATGGATATGTAACACCAACTTCCATTTCTACCTTGATAGCACAACGAACAATTTCTTCATAGCTACTGAAGTATTTTATAGCTAATGCCCTTCGAAGACTTGGTTTTAAGCCACTGAAAAATCGATCAACTTTACTTTCAGGTTGGATGATAATGCCAGATGCATACCTTGCAAGTCTTGTAAAATTCGCTTCGTATATACCAACAGATTCATCATCCTTTTGCTTTAGTTCAAGAAACTCCTTCTCCATCTTTGTTCGAAGAATATGAGGGAAGTACTTACTGAAAAACAAGTTCTTGAACTCATCCCATTCCATGGACTCAATTTCATCTCTTTGCCTTGTATTCTTGATAAGATTCCACCATTGATCAGCTTCAACTTCCAAACGATATACTGCTAAGATGACTTTATCATGTTCAGAACATTGAAGAACTGAAAATATCTTTTTAGTGGTACTGATCCATTGTTCAGCAACAAGTGGATTGGAAGACCCACTGAAAGAAGGTGGACGTTGCCTCATGAAGGACTCAATAGAATATTGTTCCCTTCTCTGCTCATTTGGAAGTCCAGAATGATTCATAGCTTGTGTAAGTATAGCAATAAGATTTTCCACTCCATCTCCCATAACAATTGTTTGTTCAGGAGGACAATCATTGCATTTTCCATTGCATTGATCAACACGGTTCCTCCGGGTTCCAGCCATCGTCTAAAACCCAAAAAGAATAGTGTGAGAGGTAAAAATCATGCTAGGGAAAACAACATAATAAAGGGGGAGTACCTTTAACATCTTAGTTTTAATTCTATGATCGTTAGCGTAGTTCTAGTACTATAACCTATACGTATACTTAACCTTAGGGACATCCCTAGACATACCTTAGAAATATCTCTAGGGATCTCACTAACGTTTTCGCATCCTAGTTTCCAAAGGTTGACTAAACCTTTCCTCTGATACCAACTGTAGAGACCCGAAGCCTGACTTACATGGACTTTATATTACTTTTGCGGAATACTTAGTACATAACAAAAACACACACACAAGGATCGTAATAGTTTAGTGTCTTTGGAAACTCGGAATAAAATCTTCTAATCATGGTGAAAGATCTTCAACATATCCCATAAAGATCTTCCTTTTTTTAACCTAAAACCTTTCTTTATATCCTGGGGAGAAGAAAACATAAAAGGGTGAGCTCAAATGCTCAGTAAGGTTAAAAAAAAAGAAATATCAATCACGTCGTATTCATAAGAACATAACATTTTGGAAATCATAACCTGCAAAAGAGATCATAATTTCATAACATGGGATAAATCATGGTAGTGAAATGTAATCACAATAATCATAACATAAAACATGAAACTTTGTGGCATTCACACATAATCATAGAGAATCATTTCTTGTTAGTCAAGACTCATTTCCAAGACTATCTTAGTGGACAAAGTCCCGTTCTGAATCGAGTAACCCTCGTTTCAGTCCTGTTTCACTGAACCGGTATAACCTACCATTCCAGCCATGTCTATCTCATGAGATATAAAATCTTTACCCAATGCATTGGAGGGAGATATAGGTCCCACCCATCTTATAATGAATCCTTTCTTATGTGTGCCACATAATCATAAATCATACATCATCGCATAACACATGTAACAAAAATGGGATTCTTGAAACATCATGACATCATAAAAAAAATCATATAAGGTAAATGACTTCATAAAAATAATTCCCTCACAAAATAATCAAATCAATTTAATAATAGGGATAAAAACAGAACCCTATATTATCTTAGACGGAAAATAATTTTGATAAAACATTTGAACTCCATTCTTGAGAAAAATATCCTTTCTACTTCAAAAACACTTTTCTTTTCTTAACATGTCATACAATTATAAACTAAAAGAAGTTGATTAAAAATAAAGTTGAAAACTTATAAAGAAAGATTCTTGGAAATAATGTTTTAAAAATACATTCTTGCCGTATAAGTTAAATAAAACATTCTTCGTACTTTTGTCGGAAAAGTCAAAAATTACCTCGTACGAAAAACGAAAAAAGATTCCTTTCATATTCTTTACTAAAAACTCACCGAAGGGTAAAATTTGATTTAAAAAATTTTAGGGGGATGGAAATAACATTACATATTTAGGAAACATGGATGTGGATGATAAAATACACCCCAGTAAATTTCAAAGTATAAACAATCTCGGATAAAAATGAGATTGTGATATTTCCCTTACCTTAGGTCCGATTTGCTTCGTATGTGTCCGAACCTCCTGTATAATGATTTAAATAATGTCATTGACTTATTACAGAATCATATTTATTGTTATGATATCATATATGGTTCACTTATGACATTATATTACCCGTTCTTTTGTAAATTCCATGTTAAAGAAGCGTTTTGGGTAAAATCGTTTCATTTATCGTAGGTGTTTTGACTTGTTGTTCTTGACATTATTATTACTTATATCATGATTTACTTACTTCCAGAATATAAAATATGATTTATATATCATATATATTCAGTATATATATATATATATAATAGATAGATAAATGAATTGGAAAACACCGTTCATGGAGACGGTAGTCCGTACGTACGCATGAACGCTGTTTTCCTTTCCTTATTGTCTTGAATGGAAGTAAGTAGATGACATACATATATATATATATATACATAAATCTAGTAGCTTTATAATGTCATATATTTCATTATTATTTCTTTTATATACTTTATAATCATTCTTAAATGGTTAACATGGAGAATGAATCTCATCGCGTCGTGGAGACGGTAGTCCGTACGTACGCACGAGCGATGATATCGTTCCCATGGTCGTGGAATTGTGTTAAAGTGTATGAATATTATTTCAGTATCAATATCACTTTTTAATAATCATATATAGTTACTCATTACACCATTATACCCTTCCTATTAAGGTGGTGGCGGAAAATGGATTACACCACGGCGTGAAGACGGTATTCCGTACGTACGCACGCGCGGTGATTTCTTTTTCCGTAGGATGGATAGATGGTGAAATAGGGTTGTTTCATACTTAAAATAACATATCAGTATATGAGTGATACTGATGTTATTACTTCATAATGAAACAACCTAAGAAGAAGAAGTGGAAGAAGAAATAAAGATGAAAGAATTGGTAACGGTAATTACCTCTTCTTTGAAGCGCCTCTTTGAGACCTCCTATTAGGGCACTAAAATTGGTCTTTGAGGAAGACCAGAACCTCTAAGATGTTTCTAGGGAAGTGGAGAAGAGATTTTGGCAGGGTTTGGCCGAGATTGAGTGCTCAAATTGGTGTGAGGAGGAGGGGGAGGAGGTGTCCTTTTATAAGGGAGGAGAGGGGCACCTTAAAAATACCTCAAAATATTATTTTATATTAATGTCAAAATCGTTTTATAATGGTTCAAAAGGGTCTTATTTCGAAGCTAAAGTGGGGATGGGTCTACATCCTATCAACCAATAAGATTTGGACAAGTTCAGGGTATTATTTTAACCTTATCAATTAGATTTAACTCTAAGTTAAATAATTTAACTTTTACCGTGTCTTTTTGTTTTCTTTCACTATATGGTTAATAAACTTACTATAACATGCCAAACGAACCCCAAATTGTTTATTATTAATATATATATCCTTAGCTAAGTCATTGGGCCGAACCTTAGATTTTTAGGAATAAAATAACAATTAATAATATAATATTTGATTTAAAAACTATTTTGTGTCAATTTTGACACTATTTGATATATGATTTTTGTGAAAGTCATAACAGAATTATATGTTCGAACCAAGTTGATTAAATCAACACTAATATATCATAGTAACCTAGAAAATTAGTTGAATTCATAAAAAGTCTCAAATTACATTCATTTGAGCATTTATAACATCAATTATGTTAATATTTCCTTAAAAGGGTAATTACTGCATCATCGTTGTGTCATATATAAATTAATTTATTTAAGGTCTAAAAATTATAAATAAAATATCATTATGTAGGAAATCTTCTTAGCTTTCTAATGAATATTTATAGTCGAATTTATCTTATCTATAACCCTATATTAAAAATGTTTAAGTTATTAAACTTTGATTTTAACTATTTTAACTATTCATTAAATAAAATAATATTAAATGTCATAATCTAATCCAAGTGGACCTAAATGGTCATATTATATTAATGAGGTTGTTTTTGGTCGAATTACACTTATCCAATAGAATTAGGACATGTGTTAGGGTAATAGTAATATCATATTTACCCTTAGTTACCCTATTTACTATTAACCGTGGTAAATAAAAGTAAAAAGTTACTATTCACCAAAAATTATTTTCATCTCATTGAACCACATTTTACTTACTGACATCAACCGTGTCTCTCGGATTTTTGAAATTCCATTCACAGAAGCGGTAAAATTAAGTTTTATGCAAAATTCAGTTTTTAACCTACCACTCAGTGGTTTCACTATTCATCAAAAATTGAAAGTTTTCAGAAAAATACCAAAATTTCATCCTAAGCTATATTTCATATTCCGAATTCAAAAATGAAGTCTATTTTACCAAATTCATAACATAGAAGTTGAATTAATTAATTTTATAATTAAATCCCGATGTTAAAACAAATAGCGTGTTTTTAAGAAACAATATCTACCAAAAGATTGACACTTGATTATGTCTGGTTTAAATGTAAAATTACATCCAATGACCAACATCGTATTAAATTGTAAAAATATATTCTAAATATACTTTAAAACCACTAAAATTAATAATTTATCACTATTAATTATTTCGATTAAAAAAGTTGTTTTTAATTATAATTTAGTAATTTTCACTATTCATCATAATATGAAAGTTATCCGAAAAGTACCAAAATTTCACCTTAGGCTAAATTCTATACCCCGAATCCAAAAATAAAGTCCATTTTGAGAGCTAAATTTTCTAAAATTTAAAAAGTGGTTATTACTATTCATAATGGCTAGTTTTAATAATATTTTAATAGCATATCGTTGTTTCGTGAAACTCAGTATTACGTACTACACACGCTATCGAGGAAGGTTGCGATTGCGTGTAATGCAAGGCAAGTCAAGGATGCGTGTTGTGCAAGATCCTTTTGGTGTAGCGTACAACACAAGACATTAGTGAAATAAAGAATATTTTTCATAAAATCTCGGGCTGTTACATTGTCACAAGACATTCACATGGGCATGTAATCTAGCTAAAACTGGTCATGTAACACCCCATACACATGGTGTTTGTCCATAGAAATACACGGAATGTACTTAAATCCTTCTTCCCTACCCGAGTAGTTTTACACAACTAAGGCACACGACTCTCCTAAAACAAAACTACACGGCCTGTCCCACAGGTACACGATGTGTAGTCGATAGGATTTCACAGGCCCATGTTGTTCGTGACACGAACTGTGTACCTCTGTCACACTACACTGTGTGTTTCTATAAAACATGGCGTGTACAAAGAAGCCCCAGACCGAACTGTGTGTCTCACTCAATGGATGGATACATGGTAGACACTACACAGTGTGTTACAGGTGGACACGACATGTTCTAGGAAAGATAACATCGACTCGTGTTGTTCATGACACGACCGCATATCTGGGTCAGACACACAGCATGTTCATGGTTTACATGGCATGTAAAGACCATTAAATTTCAAGGAAATTTTTTTCATAATATTCTTTGGAATTTTACAAGAACGCAGTTTCTGACGGCACGTGATTCCGAGGCCTGGTGTGCCCGAAATCATTTTCCGAAGTTTGGCTCGGTTACGTTCAGTGAACGGACGAGCGGGTTTTTCTATATTTTGAATCGGTGCTCGGAATAGAATTCTGAAGGCACCGATGGAATCACAGCGCTAGTATTTTCGTAGAAACACCTCTTCTGGAGTTGCTTTTACTCGGGTATGGTTTTTAAATTTTTGGGCTTTAAGTTAAGAAATAAAATAACGTGGGACGACAAACATTATTTTATTTCACTTAAATCCGCCTAAAGCCACTTAAATATGCTTAAGCTGAGTTAAAGAGGATAGGGTACAATTCAAAATATCCTACTCTCTTGGTAGGATATTTGTGAGGTGGGGCCCACACGAGCCCCACCGTTTCTTTCCGCTAAGTAACGCACCCGCGAAAACCCTTTTTAATGAAAGTCAACTGGGGAGTTTTCTTAAACAAATAAACGCTCCTATTAATTGGGCGGTTAATTCGTTGAAATTAATTCTATGAATTTATTTGTTCGTTTCTTAACCTGTTTTCAAACCGTTGGCATATTAATAAAATAAGACCAACACACCTTTCTTCTGGGGTGTGATTTGTTGAGAGGATTTGTAATTTCTGTGCCTTCATCCTCCTTCGCGAAGAACGCAAAGAATGTGAAGAACTCCGGCCTCCGATGAAGGGCGACGAAGGACGCCCGACCCCCGGAGATCGACGCAACGCCGACGCTTCTTCCGTGACATTCTTTCCCCGCGACAAATCTTCGATCAACTACTTGAGGTAGGAGATTTAAAATCTTTTAAATTCCATTGTGGTTTTTATCCTCAACATGGATTTAATTTTTATAATTAAATCCATGTGTTTCTTTTACCCTCGGAGATCGTCGACGCGACGCCCTTCTACGACGATGTGACGCCCTTCCACGACGCGACGATCACCTCCTACCGCGACGGTCAATTCTGCGACGAACTCGCATCCGACGACGACGTTGAGGTAGGGGTCATTTTGAGAATGATTTCTCTACCTATGTTTGTTTTCATCCAAGGCAAGAATGCGGATCAAACAATTAACAAGTTGGTCTACGGGTTATTCATGCAGGATGTGGTTTATCAATTGCTGGGATTTATGGTCTTGTATCAAACTGCTAACGCGGTGGGTGCGGACCAACGAACATGTCCGAACCCACCGCCCTTTGTTTCTTGGTGTGCGGAACGGCGGATGATGACAAAACGTGTCGCAGAGATGATTTGTTGATTCCGCAGTGAATAACGGGACCCGAGAGGAGCTACGACGCAGACAAAAATGGAATCGGACCACCGGAACAACTCCGGTGGCCCACGGAATCCACCGGTGGCGCGGGTCGCCGGCGCGGCGGCGCCCCGTCGTATTGAGCCATCGCGGGTGAAGTCGCAGCGGCGATGGCCTACCAGACCCATGCCTGCGTGGGTCCGGCGAGACACGGGACGCAGCTCTGCCGCGTCCACTGACCAAGCACGGCCCCACGCGGGGCCGCAGCTCCTCTTCCCGCGGGGGCATCACGCCCCGCGACTTTCCTTACTCGGCCGCGTGGCCGAGCCGACCCGCCGGCCGGGTCGCACCCAGGCCGAGCCGGGCCGACCCGGGGGGGGGGGGGGGGTCGGGCCAGGTCGGTCCGGGCCTAGACCCCCCGTTTCCGGACCTTTTCAGTATTTTGCTCCTAACATGAGCTACGGGCCTCCGAACGACGCGCCGTCAGTGGCGATGCGATCCTTGGATCGATATGGTCGTTTCGGTATATCACACTCAAGGTTTCGGAATACTTTGGGTTCTGCTGGGTTGGTTCGTACACGAAACCAACCGGGCCCTCAAAGCGGAAACACTCATATCTTGAGCTTCGGACATCCGATTGACGTTCCGTCGACTTTGATGGATTCCTCTAAGTGGGACGGATATTTTGGCTTACTCTGCACGAGGTTTGAATGCAGTTGGATTACGGTCGGGATGGTTTTGACTTAAAAACCAACCGGGCCCCTAGGACGAAGAAGCCAATAACTCTCAGACCGGGCGTCCGATTGACGCGCCGTCTGTTGTGTTGAGTTCCTATTGACGAAACGGTACATTTGGATACATCAAATACGGACATGTGTCAGTTGATGTATCAGCCTCTCGACTCGTGGAGCGGACCCTCCCGAACGAGCTTGTTGTGTGCGGGAACCCTAGAGCTGGCTGCGACTGCTACTGTGACGACGACGACTGTACAGAGATCCTCAGTGGATGTGACTGCGATGATGATGAAAACAGTACGGGAATCCTCCGTGTTTTCGGTAGTGACCACTACGGTACATCTTGGGATACACCATCTCCGGACTACATGTCAGTTGATGCATCGACCTCTTAGCTCGTGGAGTGGACCCTCCCAGAACGAGCATGCTGTGTGCGGAAACCCTAGAGCCGGTTGAGACTTGATGACTGCTGATCGAACGACTTGGTGTGTTACGGATAGCCCAGTGGAAAGCGCTTGGTTGCAGCAGCAGACCCACGACGGAGGAGCGCTTGGTTGTAGCTGCAGACCTGTGGTACTCAACAGAAGGAGTACCTCTAGAGGCTATGAGGGGGACCGCTTGGTTGTAACGGCAGATCCACGATGGAGGAGCGCTTGGTTGTAGCGGCTGACCCATGGTACTCAACAGAAGGAGTACCTCTATAGGCTATGAGGGGGAGTGCATGGTTGTAGCGGCAGACCCATGGTGGGAAGCACTTGGTTGTAGCAGCAGGCACACAGTACTCGATACATGGAGTACTACAACATTCCAAGGTTAGAGGGAAGCGCTTGGTTGTAGCGGCATAACCATTGTACTTGATGGAGAAGGAGTTTCCCAATAGCTATGGTTTTAACATCATGACCGATCTTATGTGGGTCATTGCGGGGTTTAGTACCTACCGATCCTTTGTGGTTCTGAAGGCTTAGATGAATCAGTGGCTACATCTGATCATCTCTATCATCTTACGAAGAAGTATATCCTGTGTGAGTTGAATCCAATTTTTCTTTCCCTTGGGGATTGTGTTGTGCTATCATGTGTGGATTTACATTTTCTTTCCTTTGTGGATTGTGTTGTGCTATCCTATGTGGATATATGTTTTGCTTTCATGTGTGGGATGGGTTGTACTTGGGCTCGGATGTTGGAGCCGAACGAAAATTGATGACTTAGGTATATGTATGAGAATATACCTAAGCCGTCTCGGATGTTACTTCATGATTATAACTTTCCCTTGTGGATTATCCTTTTTGGATTCTGGGAGACCTTCGTGGGGCTCGGGGTCCCTACAGAGTAGCTTATACTCACCCCTGCATGAGCTATGCCCGCATTATATTGTGTTGGTTGCAGACGACGGACAGCGCAGATCGTGGTCGAGGTTGGCAGAGCAGGACGGTACCTGGAGGTGGACCACATGGTGGGGTGTACTCGGAGTAGATGGCTGGACCTTGGAGCTGTGGAGGCTATTTGTACCCACCCTTCAGGTGGGACTTCCAGTGGATGGCTCGACACTGTGACTTTTTCTTTCAGTTGCTGTTTTTTTTTCATTCAGTTGTACTTTACAGTTGGGCTGGTATTTCCGACCCCCCTTTACTTTTCCTCACTTACTATTGTACTCAGATTTTAATTAGTGTTTACTCTGCCTGCTTGATCTGTGGGGTTTTTTTTATACTTTACAAAGGCAACGCCTTCCCTTTTACTGGGATTTACACCTTGGTGCTAGTCGCCAGCCCCTGGCCTATGGAAGGCGGGCTTGGGGTAGTCACGGCACGGGCCCTGATGACGGGTCGTGAAAAATTGGTATTAGAGGAGTTCGGTTCTACCGCAGACTCTGATCTTTCTTCTATGTGAAGCAATGGTGTTTAGCATATTGGGTGTGGTTATCAGTCCAAGGAGTCCATTGTCGGTGCGGCGGCCGACGTATCCGTACACCAGGACCCTGACTTCTGATTTCCGACTTAATGCACGAAAACATTGATTGCATGTGTGTTTCAAGTTTTCATTGTGATATCTTGTATCATCTCACCAGGTATACTGTTCTGACTATGGCTCACCTGTTTCTTTTTCAGGATGGCCCCACGACAGCAGCCATCTAGTGTTCCGAGAGTTGAGCGTGACGACAGCCCACCGAGCGACGAGGCCTCGGTGCAGGACCCTTAGACAGGTGAGGCACCGACGGTACCTTTACCCGCCGAGCCACCGATGCTTCCAGCCCCAGCCACTAACGATGCACGTCGCCTTGGAGCTCTGCATGAGTTTCAGCGCCAGCGTCCGCCTCGGTTCTGTGGGGAGACGGACCCCCAGGCAGCCGAAGACTGGATGGAGGCAGTTGTACGAGTTTTCCGGTTAGTGAGGACACCAGCAGACCTTATGGTGGTCCTTTCAGCGAGCCTCCTGCATGCAGCAGCAGGCAGATGGTGGAGCTTGATGCTCCAGGTGAACGACGAGGCATCACTCCTTTGGACAGACATTGAGAGCCTTTTTCACTAAGAGTTCATCCCGGCCACCCTCCAAGCGGTGCACATCCAGGAGCTACTACAGTTGCGGCATGGCAACATGACAGTAGACCAATACGCAGCGTGGTTTACCGATCTCTCGCGCTACACCACAGACATGGTACAGGACCCATTCTTCAGGGCCCGGATCTTCGAGCAGGGGCTCAGGCGAGAGATCAGAGCTTCAGTTGTTTCTAAAAGCATTCCGACATAGATAGGGTTGTTGGAGCGAGCCCTCTTAGTGGAGAGTTTCCTTGCTGAGCAGTCTCCAGCAGCAGGACCCACCACTAGCCGGCATGCGGCAGAGTCTTCTGCAGCGGGCAGTAGACAGATGACA
This sequence comes from Viscum album, assembly GCA_963277665.1. Lineage (NCBI taxonomy): Eukaryota > Viridiplantae > Streptophyta > Magnoliopsida > Santalales > Viscaceae > Viscum > Viscum album. The sequence continues at coordinate 1,677,821,491 of OY728160.1, forward strand.
CAGAGGTCCAAGAGGACTAGAACTACCGGTGGTCGACCGTGTGACATAGGATCGTTTGTGCGAGGCACCCGGGGTGGACAATGACTTACCATGAGCGGGCAGTGTTACTCCTACGGCGGTGTTGGTCACATGGCTCGTGACTGTCCGACCCGCCATACGGATGACAAGCAGATGAACGAAGGAATTCCCAGGCAGAGGTAGAGGTTCGATTGAGGCGGATCGCATGGAGCAGGAGACCGTGGCAGAGGAGCTGGCCATGTAGCTGGAGGTGGACGACGCTTCGAGGTGTTGCCACCCCCACCACCAGGAGGTCCACCCCGACCGTAGGGAGCTGGTGGACATGGGAGAGCTCAGCTTCAGGCAGATGAGGCCTACGATCATGGAGATCTGAGAGGAGATGGACAGGAGTAGGACTAGCTTTAGACCTGGAGACTTTTGTTTTTTCTACTTCTAGCATTGTTGATGTTTGTTTGTAGATGTTTTGTGTCATTGTACATTGAGCTGTAGTAACAAAAGACACATTTCTTGTGCTGTTTACCTTCTTGTCCTCTCTTTTAGTTGGTACTAAGAGGATCCGGCTTAAAAACCGTATACTTGACCCTCTCTTTGAGATACCTACTAGAGGAGACCCAGTGACCACACACTGATGCCGACAGTGTGACTCAACCCTTGGAGGCGAGAGTAACGGTTGGATCTCTTGGTAGTAGCGTCGATGCCTTACGACGTCATCCTTGGTATGTAATAGTATAATCCATGTCAGGATTGACTGTATTAGGAGAAGAACATGGTTCATCCAGGGGATGAGACCGGATTTATCTTATCGGAAAAGAAGAAATCTCAGCAGCTCTAGTAGGACCAGAAAGGTCCAAGTCATCCAAGTGCGGATGAGGACAGCTCAGAGCCGGCAAAAGTCTTATGCTGACAGAAGGCGGAGTCCACTAGAGTTCGAGGATGGCGACCACGTCTTCTGGCGTGTCTCACCTCGACATGCATTTTGGAGTTTTGGTCGAGGCGGCAAGTCATCTCCACGCTTCATCGGACCATTCCAGGTCCTCAGTAGGATCGGCGAGGTGTCTTATCGCCTGGTCTACCACCTCAGTTGAACTGGGTGCACGACGTCTTCCACGTATCTTAGCTGAGGAGATACATGAAGGACCTGACACACATCATTGACCATGGGGAGCTAGACATTGATGATGGGGCGACTTTTGCGGAGGTCCTGGTGGAGATCAAGGATCGATAGGAGCGGGTCCTACAAAGACGGACGATTCCTCTGGTGTGCATCAGATGGAAGCACGATAACCTCCAGGAGAGAACTTGGGAGCGGGAGGCTCAGATGCGTGCTCAGTACCCACATTTGTTTCCCTATTTTATGATTTATCTTTATGGGGATGTAAATACATGAGGTGGGAGTGATGTAAAGACCCGTAAATTTCAATGAAAATTTTTTCTAAATATTTTTTGGAATTTTACAAGAACGCAGTTTCTGACGGCACGTGATTCCGAGGCCCGGTGTGCCCAGAATCATTTTCAGAAGTTTGGCTCGGGTACTTTCAGTGAACAGACGTGCAGGTTTTTCTAACTTTTGAACCGGTGCTCAGAATCAAATTCTGAGGGCACTGATAGAATCGCAGCGCCAGTATTTTCTTAGAAACACCTCTTCCAGAGTTGCATTTGCTCGGGTGTGGTTTTTAAATTTTTGGGCTTTAAGTTAAGAAATAAAATAACGTGGGAAGACAAACATTATTTTGTTTCACTTAAAGCCGCTTAAATCCACTTAAGGCTGCTTAAGCTGAGTTAAAGAGAATAGGGTACAATTCAAAATATCCAACCCTCTTGGTAGGATATTTGTGAGGTGGGTCCCGCACGAGCCCCACCGTTTCTTTCCGGTAAGTAACGCATCCGTGAAAACCCTTTTTAATGAAAGTCAACTGGGGCGTTTTCTTAAACAATTAAACGCTCCTATTAATTGGGCGGTTAATTTGTTGAAATTAATTCTATGAATTAATTTGTTCGTTTCTTAACCTGTTTTCAAACCGTTAGCATATTAATAAAATAATACCAACACACCTTTCTTCTAGGGTGCGATTTGTTGAGAGGATTTGGAGATTCTGTGCCTTCATCCTCTTTCGCGGAGAATGCAAACAATGAGAAGAACATGAAGAATGCAAAGAACGTCGGCCTCCAACTAAGGGCGACGATGGATGCCCGACCCCCGGAGATCGACGCGACGCCGACGCTTCTTCTGCGACATTCTTTCCCCGCAAGAAATCATAGATCAACTGCTTGAGGTAGGAGATTAAAAATCTTTTAAATTACTTTGTGGTTTTTATCCTCAACATGGATTTAATTGTTATAATTAAATCTTTGTGTTTATTTAACCCTCGGAGATCGTCGACGCGACACCCTTCCACGACGACGTGACGCCCTTCCGTGACGTGACGATCACCTCCTACTGCGACGGTCAATTCCGCGATGAACTCGCATCTGAAAATGACGATGAGGTAGGGGTCATTTTGAGAATGATTTCTTTGCCTATGTTTGTTTTCCTCCAAGGCAAGAACGTGGATCGACCAATTCACAACTTGGTCTGTGGGTTATTATTGCGGGATGTGGTTTATCAATTGCTGGGATTTATGGTCTTGTATCAAACCTCTAATGCGGTGGGTGCAGACCAATGAAAAAGTCTGAAGCCACCGCACTTTTTTTCTTGGTGTGCGGAACGACGGACGATGAAAAAACATGCCGCAGAGAAAATTTGTTGATTCCTCAGTGAAGAACAGGACCTTGGAGGAGCTACGGTGTAGACAGAAATGAAATCGGACCACCGGGGAAACTCCGGTGGCCTACGGAATCCACCGGCGGCGCGGGCCGCCGGCGCGGCGGCGGCCGACCAGACCCGCGACCGCGCGGGTCCGGCGAGACGCGACCGCGTCCTCTGACCAAGCACGGCCCCACGTGGGGCCGCGACTCCTCTTCCCGTGGGGGCAGCACGCCCCGCGACTTTCCTTGCTCGGCCGCTCGGCTGAGCCGAGCCGAGCCGACCCGCTCGGCCGGGTCGCGCCCAGGCCGGGCCGGGCCGCCCTGCCTGGGCCGGGTCGCGCTCAACTGGGTCGGACCTGGACTCGGGTTGGACCTGGACTCGGGTCGGGTCGACGCGGTTCAGGCCGACCCAAGGGGGGTTGGGCCGGGTCGGTCCGGGACCAGACCCCCCGTTTCCGGACCTTTTCGGTATTTTGCTCATAACATGAGCGACGAGCCTCCGAACGATGCGCCATCAACAGCGATGAGATCCTTGGATCAAGACGGTCATTTTGGTATATCACACTCAAGGTTTCAGAATATTTTGAGTTTGGCCAGTTTGGTTCGTACACGAAACCAACCGGGCCCTCGGAGCGGAAACGCTCATATCTTGAGCTTCAGACGTCTGATTGACGTGTCGTTGACTTTGATGGATTCCTCTAAGTGAGACAGATCTTTTGGCTTAATCCGCCCGAGGTTTGGACGCATGTGGAGTATGGTCGGGATGGTTTTCATTTAAAATCCAACTGGGCCCCTGGGACGAAAAAGCCAAAAACTCTCTGACCGGGCATCCGATTGACGCGCCGTCTGTTGCATTGAGTTCCTGTTGACGATACGGAAATTTTGGATACATCATCTCTGGACTTGTTTCAGTTGATGTATCAGCCTCTCGACTCGTTGAGAGGACCCTCCCGAACGAGCTTGCTGTGTGCGGGAACCCTAGAGCTGGCTGCAACTGCTACTGTGACGACGACGACTGTACAGAGATCCTCAGTGGATGTGACTGCGATGATGATGAAAGCAGTACAGGAATCCTCCATGTTTTTGGCAGTGACCACTACGGTACATCTTGGGATACATCAAATCTGGACTACATGATAGTTGATGCATCGACCTCTTATCTCATGGAGTGGACCCTCCCGAAACCAGCATGTTGTGTGCAGAAACCCTAGAGCCGGTTGAGACTTGACGACTGCTGATCGAACGACTTGGTGTGTTATGGATAGCCCAGTGGGAAGCGCATGGTTGCGGCAGCAGACCCACGACGGAGGAGTGCTTGGTTGTAGCGGCAGACTCACGGTACTCAACAGAAGGAGTACATCTGGAGGCTATGAGGGGGAGCGCTTGGTCGTAGCGGCAGACCCACGACGGAGGAGCGCTTGGTTGTAGCAGCACGGGGGAGCGCTTGGTTGTAGCGGCAGACCCACGACGGAGGAGTGCTTGGTTGTAGCGACTGACCCTTGGTACTCAACAGAAGGAGTACCTCTAGAGGCTATGAGGGGGAGCGATTGGTTATAGCGGTAGACCCGTGGTGGGAAGCACTTGGTTGTAGCAGCAGGCCCACGGTACTCGATAGGTGGAGTACTACAGCAGTCCAAGGATAGAGGGAAGTGCTTGGTTGTAGCGGCATAACCACTGTACTTGATGGAGAAGGAGTTTCCCAATAGCTATGGTTTCAACTTCATGATCGATCTTATGTGGGTCATTGCGGGGGTTAGTACCTAGCGATCCTTTGTGGGTCCGATGGCTTAGATGAATCGGTGGCTATATCTGATCATCTCTATCGTCTTACGAAGAAGTATATCCTGTGTGAGCTGAATCCTGTTTTTCTTTCCCTTATGGATTATGTTGTGATATCTTGTGTGGATTTACATTTTCATTCATTTTTGGATTTTGTTGTGCTATCCTTTGTGGATATACGTTTTTCTTTCCTGTGTGGACTGGGTTGTACTTGGGCTCGGATGTTGGAGCCGAATGGAAATTGATGACTTAGGTATATGTATGGGCATATACCTAAGCCGTGTCGGATGTTATGTTGTGATTGTATATTTCCATTTTGGATTATCCTTGTGGATTCTGGGAGACCTTCGGGGGTCTTGGGGTCCCTAATGAGTAGATTATACTCACCCCTGCACAAGATATGCCCGCACTATGTTGTGTTGTTTGCAGACGACGGACAGCACTGATCGTGGTCGAGGTTGGCAGAGCAGGACGATACCTAGAGGTGGACCACGAGGCGAGGTGTACTCAGAGAAGACGGCTGAACCTAAGAGATGTGGAGGCTTTCTGTACCCACCCTTCAGGTTGGACTTCCAAAGGACGGCTTGACGCTATGGCTTTTTCTTTCAGTTGCTGTTTTTTTCCTTTCAGTTGTACTTTACAGTTGGGCTGTATTTCTGGCCCCCCTTTACTTTTCTGCACTTACTGTTGTACTCAGATTTTACTTAGTGTTTACTCTTCCTGCTTTCTCTATGGTGTTTGTTGTTTACATTACAAAGGCAACACCTTCCCTTTTACCGGGATTTACGCCTTGGTGCTAGTCGCCAGCCCCTGGCCTATGGAAGGCGGGCTTGGGGTAGTCACGACACGGGCCCTGAGGACGGGTCGTGACAAGGCATGTATGTCTTAAGGGTTATTTCATCCATGTTTTTAGCTACACTGGCAAACAACAAGTCAACACTACACGGCGGGTAAAACCGGTACACGGTGTATTCCCCCAATCCATTCCCGACCCCGTGTCCCCAAACACACGATCTATGACATGAGAAGAGACTACCTGGGGTGTACTAAGGGTACACTACATGTACTTAAAAATGTTTTCATTTCTTCCCGAACATAAGAACACACATCATGTGTCCATAGAACTACACATCATGAATCCTGGGTTTTCTAGATAGTAAGCCTCAGAAACTACTCCGGACCAGAGAAAATCTCTGAAACAGAACCTAAGTGCAAAATTTCGATCCATGAGGGCCCATACTCCATGAGATTCAAATCACGTAATCTTATACATGTCATAAAAAGGAAAAACGATAATGATCCACAAATTCCGGTGATTGAGCGCCCATAATCCTCATGAAAAAATATTTGGAGTTCATTTTATCAAAACCTCACACCAAAATATCCAATAAAATAGTAGGTATGTATCAAAGAAGCTATCACAACATCATGATTTTCTATCACAACAACATGCAATTTCTAATGCATCGACATGGCATGGAAGGAATGCATGAGAAGTGATTTCTAGCATGTTCCTAAATGATTCTGGAGACGGAATACCCTCATCTCATTAGGTTGCAACTAAATTGAACCCATGTATATCATATAAACAGTACAATCATAAGTGATCCACCCAACAGTGAAAATCAAATCAATTGTAAAATTTCAAAAATAGTAATAATTTCAATAACGAGGTAGATTGGATTTTCCATGTACATGGGTTAGCTACTCCCAGGCACAACTTATTACCAACCACCATTTCCGCCATATAGAATACTATAGGCTCAGAATAGTAAGTCAAAGAAAAAAACTCCTTCTGATACCACTTTCTAATGTCCCAGATCTGGGTACCACACAACAGGTTCCCCGATCCCGGTTTTTCGAATGACCTCAATCACATTTCCCCAAATGCGAGAGGCTGACGACTAGCAGCAAGGCCCCGGGTCTGATAGTGGGGAAGCTGTGCCCTCGTTTGTCAAAGTGTATTATAGGAAAATAGATAAATAATAATAACATTAAACAGAAGAAGTAGTAAACAACATAAAACTGAATTTAAAGAGAACCTGCAGTCATATATATAGAGATGAAACATGTCACTAATTCTATAAAAATATCTAGAATAGGATACACTACAATAGAATACAAGACATCTTAAAGTACAAGGTACAATTAACAAAAAAAATAGTGTAATAGGAAATCATCTGCATCGCGAGCCTAAACTCGGTGCCATGCTCTCCTAATAATCTTCAACAATCATGTACCTGTATAGGGACCCTTTCCCCTATCGACACCAGAAGAAAGATAGCCTGGTTTGGCTGAATACATGACCCAAATAGGGTGTGAGAAATAAATCCCAGTAGAAATCCACCAAAGGCTCGTGCCCAACTTTCAGTGAAAATATGAAACAACAGCGTGCAGTAGTAAATGCAATAGACTAAGCATTACTCAAAAATAACAAACTATACAAGTTATATTTCTATTTTAATATTCATTTAACAATTCCAAGCATGTGCACTAACTTGACTGGATTAACATATAAAAATCACCATGGTGAATGATCATGATAACACTGTCCTCAAACATACCAACCGTACCCTTGGGTAGGTAGATTCAAAACCCACAGATAATTTCCTACAGGCATAATAGATATTTCCCACATGCGTACTAAGTGTCACCCACATGCCCAGAATCTACTGCCCACGGGCACAGAAAGGATGCCCATAGGCTAAATGAAACACTTTCCATAGGCTAAAAAACACCGCCCACAGGCTAAAGAACTACGCCAAGCTAAAAGCATAAACCAACAATTTATTTACATTTTCTCTCAAGAAAATGAAATTCATAATATAATAATGGCATACCCTCAGGTATCCGGACCAAATGGCTAAACAGAGGAACGCACCCCCAGGGTAGTCCTAGATCAATGAAGTGATCCAAAAAAAACATTTTATAATTTTCATTATATTATCCATATAATTCTAGATAACTTTTCAACAAAGGTCACAATCATACGACTCCCCAAACCTGGGTTCGTAGCATAACGGTAAACAAAAACACACAGCAGTTGGAATTTAAACACCAGACCACCTACCTCGATCGCCCCTGATTGGAATATATGAACGTCGCCACCTGTAACGCATGAGAAAGGCATATATCTGAGATAAAAAACAACACACTCATCCTCAAATAACATCCCCTCAGGATAGAATTGGTAAGAACAGATTAAGGAGAAGGGGGGCGTACCTGTGCGGTCCCAACGTGATCGACGAAGATAGATTCGAGTTCTTGATGTGCTGTCGAGAGATCCTCCAAGCTCGAGCCATCTCTCTTTCTCTCCTCAGGTGTTCTAGGCTTCTTCTATGAATAGAGGAGGCTACTGCCTGTTTAATGCAAAAAAAACTACATGGCATATACTATCATGTACATGCCATGTACATTTCATTTTTTAAACTATTCCTCTAGAGGCCCCTTTCCAGCGCGGTACTTTTCATCTATCAACAAGAGTACATGGAGTGTAATACTAGAGTCCATGGGGTGTACTGTCGCTCAGCTGGCGGCTGCCTCCACATCCTTACTATTCACCTGCCATTTGACTACATGACGTGTAAATACCCACTACATGGCGTGTAGTTGGGGTTTACAGCTTTCATCACTGATAGGGCTACATGCCCAATGTACTCGTCCCACATGGCCAAAGTACATGGTGTGTGGAAAAGTACATGGCATGTACCCACAAATTTTGTATTTTTCCCTATTTTCCATATTTTCTCAAAAACACTTAAGAAAAAAGTAATAGAAGAAACCCATAACTCAATAATAAGAACCGGGTTCTTACAACAATGTTTTATATGAAGTGTTAATCAATGTAAATAATGCCGTATTCAATGGATTATTTATGTTGTTTTTTATTTTTAATGTGTAATGTTATGTTCATGCATGTAATCTATTATCCAAGACGACTAAACTGATCAGTTATTCAAGACTTGATTACTTGAAATGGTAAAATTAATATTTCACCATTCAATTCATCAATGTTTCATAAAATAATAATTATTAATATTCCAAAATATTAGTTTACTAATAGAATTTTTGTTTTCTATCTTCCTCTAAAACAATTTCAAAAATGAAGATTTATCACTCGTACGTGTAGGCTATCACCTCTGTGAATGGACTTGTTAATTTTTTATCAATGGTTTAAATGGATTACTGTAAAAGTATATATAATTGATAAATATTATTGTTATTAAATTATAAATATTATATTATTATACAACTTTCCCAATCATAGTACTACTATATGAAAAATTAATGTGTCACCAATGCGTATGTGCAAACTACCACAAGCTCAAAAGTGACATGCTTCATTTTTATCTCTTTTTTATAATCAGATATTTTCATATCCATAATATTATTATTAAAATAATTAATAATATATAAATTATATCATTATAAATATCTAATAATTATTTTGATACTTAATAACCCCATAATCACACATATCCATTAATTAAATCATAAAAATGATTATGATGGTTTAGCCACCTTTACGATCAATGATATATATTTAAATCATGGGTAAATAAGGAAACATAATTACTTGTGACAGTGTTATATAATAAGAAAATAATTATTATTTTTGGTTCAAAAATTGAAATGTCAATATCTATCCTGATTTTAAGATAACACCCCTAATTCATGAAAATTATAATTACATTGTCGTCAACGACACCATCATCCCGAATCGTAAATTAAATTATTATGTAATGCAATTATAACATAATTATTAATTATTAATGCAATATTATAGAAAAATTAATTATATCATAATAATTAAATTTAAAACTATAAATAATAATTTAAACCACATTTATGAAACTACTACTAATCATAACATTGAGGAATAATAAAACATTTATGACAAAAAAATATAACCAATAGAAATATTTGTAAAAGTTATTATAAAATATGTTTATTGAAATTTATATGCACGAATATAGAATTTAAATATTAAAATAAGATAGTTATTTATGATTTATATGATGAAAAATCACTTGTGTGGAATTCATGAATTAAGGTAAGTGTCTTTCACCTCAAGTTTTCACTATTGAGATGAAATTCATATTTAAAAATAGATTTATTTTTGTTATTGTATATTTTTACCATCAATTTATGTTATCATAATTTTTAATTTAATATACATGTATTAAAATACCATCCCATACTCTTCATTTCATGTTTTTTTAATTAGAAACATAATTATTATGTAATAGATTCTTTGTCTTAAATTTAAAATCCATGAGATGTGTTATTTATTATGCACCAAGTTATCTTTTATAATTTTTTATACAATGGAAATTTAATATGGTTTATGATGAATTATATTTAATTATTGGTCATTTAATATATTTTTCAATCTTTATATTTTATGAGGTTATGATAAAAATGTTCTCCTTCCTTAATAGTTTCATCATTAATATTTTTTTTAAATCATGAATATTATTGATAGATAATACATATTAGAAATTATTATAAATTTATCTCAATAGCCCCATAATTTTATTCATAATGTTTTATTTTTGAGTAATGTCTTATCACTATTTAATTTTCCATTTGGATCAGAATTTGCCTATTGTATGAGAAATAGAACCAACCCCATCATTTCTATCATATATCATTCTCTCCTATTTCCATATTTTTTAGATTCATTCAAGAAGATTATAATTTATTCCTAAAAAATTTATTAAGATCATGTTGTACTATTTTGAATTCATTTAAAAAAATGTAAATAATTTATAATGATTTAAATTTGGATCATTTTCAAAAAATTGTAAAAATAATAACTTATAAACATTTCCATGTAAACCCATTACATCACTATTTTATAAAAAAATATCTTAGTTATTTTTCCACAGTTGCTAAAATAGAAAATTCTGCTCCTAGACTTATAAAATATTTAAATTTTTTGTAATTATTTTCAATATATCATTGTGATTTTATTTTTTCGAAGTTAAATTTTTGTAAATTCTCTTAATATTTTTATCTACATATATATACTGTAACATATTTTATTATTGTTTACAGATAATAATAAATTAATTTTCACCTTCTTTATAATGATAGGTTATGAAATGAAATTTTCTATTATAAGAATGATGCCTAACTTCATTTTAATTTTATAATAATCAAATATTTATAAACTGTTTGTTCTTGGAATGAATATCCTATTTGAATACATTATATTTCATTGTGTTGCTTGAATGTTACTCATATAGTTTCTTATACATTTACTAATTGATAAAATTATTAATTAAAACATATAATGTTTTTTATAAAATACATGAAATATATTTAAAATCATATTAATTGAATGGTATTTTCGTAGAGAGATAATTAATTTCATTGAATATTCATTTACATTTGATGGATTTATCAGGTCAGGATTAATGATCGAATTTTTAATTATTTATTTACCTAATTCCATATGAAATGGATATTAAATTCATTTTTTTATAGTGGTATCTTTATGATATGATGGAATATTAATTTCATGTAGCTTAAATAAGTATATATTATTGATTAATACAATGAATTAGTATAATGTTTAAATATAATGAATATATATACACAGTCATAATTAAATTTATGTTAAAAAAACTACTGAAATTGTGTAGCTCATGATGGTGATGTTTTCTTATGATATTTTTTTTGGCATTTATAATGTATCATGATATTACGCATTAATGGTTCTTGTTTATTAATAAATGTTTCCAATCAATTTATTCATGTATTATGTTATTCCAAGACATATGCCATGGAACCTAAATTATTACTTATTATTGTTAGTTATGATTATTTATATTATTTCCATGTAACTTTATTATTCCAATATTGTCATCTTAGAGTCTATTATGATAATTAATTATGATCTATTATTTATACCCAATCTGTATATTTGTGCTCACCCCTTTTCTAATATTTCCATTTCCTCATGTTATTATGATTAGTGTAATTTATGAGAAGTCTTAAATGAAATAATGTGGTGTGAAATTACCAAGAAATGTTCTCAAGTAATTTAAAATAAGTTCTTTTTGTAGTTGTTCCTCGAAGACACTAATTCTAATCATATACTATGTTTTCATTATTTTTGGATGTAATGGGTGAATTATTGAAATATATGTAAGTTAGTCTAGGTTTATGACACTTATTATCAATTTTAGTGAATAATGAATGTGTTTTCAGTACTATATATGTAATTGAATGTCTAAGGTTTCTGAGTTAATCATTAAATTTTTGAAATACATGTATTTTTATCTTAGATCACCTCACTAGAGATCAAATCCAGTTTTAATTAAAGTGTATTCAACAAAAAATCATGGAGTGTGGGTATGGGATACCTAATAATAGTAGGTGATCTAAACTAAAATGACCAAACATGTACCATGGAATAAGAATACATAATCATGAGATAATATTCATTTTGTATGCATAATAACCTTGGAATATAACATAGAAATGTGCTTAAATTAGTAGATATTGATTAATGAGGATCTATAATAAAAACATCAACATAGAATCATAATACATGGTGAATTAAACATCTAAATCCTACATCCCATTAAATAGTGTCTTAGAAATCTCAAGACAATATGTTAATATAATATTACGAATTAGAAACCTGTAACCCATTATGGTCTTATGCATTATCAATTATTATCCCATTAATGACTTAGGCGTCACAAACCTACCAACCATTAGTTTCAGAGAAACAAAAATCAAATGGACCATTTTTTTCATGATATTTTTAACATTAAATAATAAATTTGATGGTGATATTGGACCCCACCAATCAACATCAATTAATATTTGTTCCATATGATAAGAATCATATTTAATATTGTGAAACCCCCATGGACGGAATATTTATTACATGAAATCATGAAATGGTAAAACATAAAATGACCTCGAGAATTACATAATTCAATATCAAAATTAATTCACCCAAAAAAGAGTATATAATAATATAATTTATTATGTTATTAATTTAACAAAAATCCATTTTTGATAGAGGTAAAAAATGAAGTGGAATAATAGAATCATATTTTCTAAAACATTTTCATCTTTGTTGTAAAAATATTATGTAATGAGTCATTTTGAAAAATAATATTTTAGATGGGATCCTTTATTTTTTTTAAACACTTCTATAAATGAAACAAAAATAATGTACACATTAATGGAAATAACGGATATGTCTGAAAAACATAGTGGGAGATAAAACATGAGACCAGGAGAATATATGCCCTTATAATAATATTAAATTTCTTTATTCAGAACAACATCATAAAAAGAATAGTAATGAATCTTTTTAAATTGTTAAATAAATGTAAAAAACAATGTAAAAGATAAGAACTTGTTGGGTTTGAAAATTAGAAATTAAAACAGTTTTACAATAAATGAATATGGACATGGAAGTAGAAGAGTCATCAATAGGGATGATGATTACTCTTAACAATGTTCCATTTTAATAATGAAATATGTCTATCAATGAAGAATAATCTATATATAAAAAATTAAAAAAATGAGTTTATGAGAATCTTGTTTATGTACAAAGAATAATAATATTTTTTAAAATATAATTCAAAAAATATATAAAGTACCCATCATAGAATAATAAAGTACAAGAACAATGATCAAAACTTAATGAACATAAATTATGTTTTCTAAAACCCTTACAGATTTTGTAACCATTTAATAAAAATTACATTGATGAAATATAATCATATGGATGTATAAATAACTATAATTTCAAAAATACTATGAATATAAAAAATCTATAGTGTATTATATACACTATAGAAAAAGAGACATTTGGTAAATATAGAGTATGTCTCAAAAAAAGAAAGTTTATATTATAAAAAATTAACTTTACAATAGACTTACTTGAAACACTTTATCATATTATTCAATAAATATAGATGTGTTAATTAAATATTTTAGAACCATATTCAAATATTTTACATTTTATATTCTTAAATTATAATATTTTATTATACATTTAATAGTTGGTTTTTGTTCATTTTGAACCATGTTATTTGGTAATTTTGATTGTTTCGCACACACTTAGTATTTTCGATGTTGATCCACATACATTGATACCATGTTTATAATGTCTATAATATTTTAGAAACATTAATTATTGAACCATAATGATTAATTAACTTTTAATTTTATTCCATAAGAGATTCATTTATGATTCTTGAAAATGAAATCGTCGAGGAGCTTTTTCATTTATTATAATAAACAAAATGTGGTACCTTTAGGATGAGATAAATATAAAAATTACATTTCTAAAACCAAAAAAAAATTATTTACATATAAATATAAGATCAAAATATTAATTGTGTTTAAATAGCCATCCATTATAAAAATTTATTGCATCTTTCATCTAGGTATTTAAATAGACATGAACATAAACATTGTAAAATTAATAGATAAGTTTTATTGTGATGTTTTTTGTGAAAAAATAATTATAAAAAAATATATTGAAATTACATAGGTTTTATTAATGTGAAAACTCGTATTTTTTTTTATTTTGAATAAATTTTATATGAAGCTATTACATGGAATAATGATATTTGTTTCTTCTTGGTTTGCTTGTTTTATGAGACTAAATAGAAAATGATAAATTATTTTTAATATAAAAAAATAATGAGTAAGTTATGTTTCCATAATCATTATAAAATTATAAAAACAATATTTATTCAGTAATTTAATTTATATTACCATCCATAATATGTAGTTATGAAAAATAAAAGATGTAACTCATGGATGCGGTAGACCACCTCTATCACCAAAGATGTTTTGTTTTTTCAAAGGGGTATAATGAAGGTAGAGACTAGTTATTTTATTTTATTGAAATAATAAAACTTATATTATTATATTATTGTGGAATTAAGTGGATTATTGTGGGTGAAAAAGAATTATAGGGAATAAAATGTTTGTGAGTGGGTAACACAACATTGAGAATTTTGATAAACTCAAAAAATTTCCTTTGGAAATAGAGGCATTGAATAACATTCTTATATCCAAGAGATTGTTAATGTGTAATATTAAACATTAATATTTATAATTAGTTGTTTTCATAGATGAATTAAAAGGATTAGTGTTTCTTTTAGTGGGTGGAAGTCTGTTCCTTTTATAGGGGAACGATGGGACGTTATCTTGGAATTTTATATTTTAAGGGGTAGATATGGAATAACCTGTGGAGTTAAGAGATTTTATGTCACAATATATTAACTTAATAATTATTTTAAAAAATTTAGTATCCATTATATCATTTTTTTTGTTAAATGAAGTGGTTTTGAGGTGTTTGTGAGGCTGAGAATGGAAAGGAGTTATGAGGGTGACCTTGTTTTAGCTTGAAGAATCGTCAACAACTCATATAGTTGGACAGTGGGATCCATTATCTATGCATGAGGATACAATTTATATAAGGCAATATTTCTAGGGAAAAACAACTCTTACCACAAACAACCTTTTTACTAGTGCAGGACACCATCCCACCAATGGCATCATTCGGAGCCCAATAATCTTGCTGGGTTATATTGTGTTATTTAGAAACCTGACCCCTACATATTTTCCTTTTTTATATATTACCCTATTCTTCCACAACACCATTATTAATCTTTTTTATTATTATTTTCTCTATATTCCCCTTCTATCTTCTCTTATTGATTCCCAAATATTTGTTTGATATTAGAATTTCATTTTGGGGACTCCTCTCTTGATCTAGATCAATACTACCATACTATAATAAATCATAAAAATTATAGACCTAATGTTTTAATAAGATATATGGGTGTTTAAATGGAATAACATGAGGATTTTTAATCATTTATAGAATCTTCATCTACAGTTAGGGATGTTTTTTATGCCCATTTGATTTTCCCAAACCATCATTGGTAGTGGATATTCTTTGGTATGTGTTATGTTATCGTATTTTTTGGGTTGTCTTCAATCATGACTGTATAAATATTTTCATGGTAGATCTGATATGGTTTTAGGATTTTGTGTTCAATTTTATTAGACATCGATCCTTATAATTTTTTGTCATTTCACTTATGGTATGAAGCCCTTATCATTGGTGCATGTTTATATGGGATTATAGAATTTTTGAAAGCTGATGTACTCTCATGAGAAAAATTATTGATTATAGATCACATGAGGTGCGTGTAGAATTGGGATACATGTTATTGATGAATGTTTCATATATATTTTGATGGTAATGAATCATTATAGATATAGTTGGATGTTTGATCTACCATTTATATATGGTATTGAATGTACACTTCTTATGTCATTAGAGTTGTTTCTTCTTGTTTTCCCTATCCACTGAAAGAGATGTGTAAAATTCGTGGTCTGATTGGGTTTGGTTTTCCGTTAAATGGGATGTTAAAGACTTGTTTTTGAACAATACCATCGAAGGGGTGGGGTTAGGACATTGGTCGATTTTCATTCTGGAATGGAGATGAAGTCAGCAGATCAAGTCTCTATGGACCAAACACATATTTTTCTTCTTCTGTGATTTAGTGAAATATACTTTTAATAAATATATATGACATATTATTTGGTGAATATTAATTACATAACATAATTATCCACACCATAATCATCTAAGTCTAGGGCCTTATGAAATATAGATACTTAAACAACTATTTCATAAAATATCAACATTACATCACACATAATTAATTATAACATTAATAAATTATATAAACATAAAACATAACAATTTTTTTTCATATAATCATAAAGGGAAAAAAGGTGATCACATATTCTTTGTAGAAGTAAAAATGTGATAGAATAATTTTCAATTAATAATCACAAGAGAGTATGAGTATGATTCAATTAACATTACATTTGAAATCCATAACTTGAATAACATTGATCATAATCTTGTGTCATCAAATAAAATAGGGAATTTCATAAGACATAAACCACAAAAGAATCAAAGATCATAAGAAATGATAAAATTCTATTGGATTGATAACTTGATCTATGGAATACATATAAGCATAGAAAATAATTTCCTAGGTAGTAAAGGGTTACTATTCAGTCCATCCTATAGTATTTGGTTCACTTATTAAATGAAAATAGTAGTCGCAGTTCCCTCACAAGATTACAATAGTGGACAATTTCTATTAATAAACTCTATTCACTCCCAATTCCATTATTTTTCTCTCATGATATATCCATCAATACTTAATTAATTGGTGGGATATATAATTATGTATCCACCGATGACATAATGATAACCATTTTGATTTGTTACAAAAGATTATAAATCATATCATAACCCCTAAAAATAAACAATTATCATAATCATTTCATCATTTAATTAGCGATGTAAAAAATGAGTTTCATAATCATATCATAAATTCAACAAAGTAAATATCCTAGAAAACTATTGTGTTTCATACAAATATTTTCATCATAAATAAAAACCATATATATAAAAAATAATTTTGTTATCATTGGATCATATTAAAAGTAAATCATAAGTAACATCCATGGATATAGTAACATTTTATAATATGTTTAAAATATATATGGAATATTTTGTAACATCATGAATATGGGTGCCACACCATAGGTGCCCCAAACCAGGTTGGTCACATGAACTCAAGCGTATTTCCCCAAATGCCAGAGGCTACCGACTAGCAGCCATGGGCGAAGTATGATAGTGGGGAAACTATGACCTCATATGTCAAAGTGTAGCACATCAGAAAAGATAAATAACATACAAAAGCAGAAGTGGTAAATAATATTTAACTAAAATGGACAACTGAAGTAAAAGAGAACAAGCGGTTATATATATAATGATGTAGCAAGTCAGTATTCTATTAATGCATAAAAAACAAGTTACACTGCACTACAATACAATAATACAAAAGTACAAGTACAGTGGAACAAAATAGAACAGTCAACAGCATCACAAGCCTATGCTCAGTCCCATTCTCTCATACCCCTCAGTAACAATCATGTGCCTATATAGGGACTCTTTCCCCTATCGACACCTGCAGTAATATAATCTGTTTGGGCTGAAGACATGACCCAAATAACGTGTGATAAAGAAATACCAGTAGGCAACCACCAAAGGCCTATGCCCATCTATCAGTGAAAAAGTTCAATAGAAGTGCGCAATAGTAAATGCAATAATGTAATAATTACTGAAAAGTAACTAACTACCAGTTATATTTCCATTTTAATATTCATTTAATCACTCAATTTAAAATATCACCAAAGAGAATATTCTATGTAAACTGTTAGTGTCCTCAGATATGAAAACTATTACCCTCAGGTAAACAGAATCATTACCTCAAACTAACAGAACCACACCATCAGGCTAATAAGAATCATGCCCTCAGGTGATTTCCCTTAGGCATAACAAATATTTCCCTCAGGCACGGAGGTATTGTCCTCAGACAAAAGAAACGTAGCCCTCGGGATAAACAGATCATTGCACTCAGGATAAGCGGTACCTTCCCCTCAGGATAAACAAACACCTCCCTCAGGCTAATCATTACCCTTCCCTTAGGCTAAACAAACAGTTCCCTCATGATAAACAAACACTTCCCTCCTTCTAATAAATACCCTTCCATTAGGCTAAACAAACACTGCCCTCGGTCTAAACAGTAAATTTCCATCAGGCTAAACAAACATTGCCCTTAGGCGCATGTAACCGGGCATAGCCCAACATATAAGCAAGTAATTATACAAAATTCCTCTCAAAGAAATTCAAAGCATGATAATTCATGTTATACCCTCAGGTAACCTAGACAAATGGATAAATAGAGGAACACACCCTTGGGATGGTCCTGGATCCAAGCAACAATCCCAAACATCAGGCTATAATTACATTCAAATACCTATACAAATCTAGGTATATAATTCATTAAGGACTCAGATATACAACACCCCATTCAAGGGCGTCTATCACAAAAGTACAAAAACTCACCACATTAGTTGGAAATAAGCACTCTAACACATACCTCGATCGGCCCTGATCGGTATACGTGAACGACGCCTCCTAAAACAAACAAGAACAGTGTCGATCGGGGATGAACATAATCTTGTTCAAAGTCAAATAACATTCCCTTTGTATATAATGGGTAAGAAAGGATCTCGGGTACAGAAGATCTTACCCGCATGGTTCAAAGGAGATCGATGGCGTAGGAATCAGGTTCCCAGTGTGTGGTCAGAAGATCCTCTATAGTCCAGCAGTCTCTCCGGATCTCCTTTGGTGTTCTATGCTTCCTCTATGAATAGAAGAGGCTACTTCCTATACACGGCATGTAGTCAGTTTTTACACCCTTCATTGTCGACAGGCCTACACACCATGTGTACCCATCCCACACGGCCAAATACATGACGTGTAGAAAAGTACACAGTGTGTACTTAAAAAAGTTTGTATTTTCCCAATTTTCCATATTTTATCAAAAACACATAAGCTAAATAGAAAAGAAGAAACTCGTACCTCAAGAAGAAAACCATGTTCTTATATAATTCATGTGGGTAATGACCTTTTTATTTATTAAATCACATTATTTAAAACTAATAAATTTACAAATAACATGAGAAACAATTAATTTAAATATTATCATATAAATTATTATATTTACGATAAAATAATTAAATATTAATGATGATTGGAAGCTATATTGATTTTTTATACTATAAAATGAATATTCCTTTAAAAATTATCGTAAAATGAAATTGTACATTTTTTCATAAAATGATAATAATATTCCACATAAAATATTATTAATATATTCAATATTTTTTAAAAATTAATTTTAGCAGTCACAGTATAATAAATGAAATTATTTTTATAATTTCTATAAAAAAATCATATATAAGAAGAGGTATTTTTGACCGAATATATTGACAAAGTCAATTTTCTTTAAAAAAAATTTATTTATGTATCATGAAATCTTTAAGATTTTAAAATTAGATGAATAATTATATTTTGAATAAATTAGAATATTATAAGAAGAATTAATTTTATTTTTGAGATATTGATAATGATATTCCATCTTGTAAAACATATTCATGAATAATCACAATATATAATAAGCTGGTCACATAAATCCATTAACTGGAGTCCCACTTGATTCAAATGACCTGTATCATCCCAAATAATAATTTCATAAATATTTTAATTTCCTAATGGAATCAAAAACATATGAAAAAAAATCATAAATGATCCCTTTATAACATTTTATCATCTATTTATTAAGAGTCTTTTATTAAAATTGTAATTTCTTGGTGTTAAATATTTCATTTTCCCATGAGAATTTATGTATGTTAGTTCCTGGTCATTTAAATAGACAATTCTTATTTAAAAATCACAATAAAATTCATGATATTAGTGAATTATATATTCAATATATATATATAGTGTTATCCACAAAATGTGTTAATAGAAAAATTACATACACAGTTCGTAGAGCGTAGGTTGTATGTGAGCATGAACACTGCTTTCACTTTTCAACTAATGGAAAAAAATAATGGTAAATAATAATTAATCATTACTAAATCATTTTTATGTCTTATAAATAATTTATATTGATAAAATACATCCTTATTACAATATATTCAAAGTAGAAATGAAAAAAAATCACATCACTATGTGAATGTGGGGGTCCACACGTATACACGAGCGATGTTATTATTTTCCAACATATTGTAATGCATGATGGTTGATATTATATTATCATTAATGAATAATATTTATGACATAAATACCATATATGAACAATAAATTCTTTGTAACACCCATTCATAAAAAATGGTGATGATAAATGAATTATATTACTACATGTATAGGATAATGTGTATGTATTCATGAGAAATACTTTCAATTATTATTTAATAAGAATGAGGGTGGATAAAGTTGGATTCATAATAATATTAAAATTTCCTTATATTTTTATATTTAATTTCAAATTTTATATAAATACCACTAATTTAGAGAATCTAAAATAAGAATTAAAAATATGGTGGCTAATTCAAACGATTTGCACATCATTGAAATAAATCCTTTAGATTGCATCTCAGGGGTTCTAGGGTTGACTTTTTGGAAGAGAATAACCTATAGATTTTTGATAATAACTTTGGGAGGATAATTATTCGAGGTACTGTCGAGCTAGATGGCTCATAGTGGGGTATGGAAGTGAAGGGATAGTCAAACTTTT
Organism: Viscum album; assembly: GCA_963277665.1. Classification (NCBI taxonomy): domain Eukaryota; kingdom Viridiplantae; phylum Streptophyta; class Magnoliopsida; order Santalales; family Viscaceae; genus Viscum; species Viscum album. The sequence continues at coordinate 1,677,842,265 of OY728160.1, forward strand.
ATATGTGAGGGAAGGGGCACTCTAGGAATCTGGTAAAAGATTTAAATATAAAAATTTCATTATCATGAGAAATTATACCAAATGGATAAAGATTATTATATTTTTTTTGATTTATTTGAAATAAAATTTAACACTAAAATCAGGACTGGTTTATGTGGTGTTTCAAACCATATAGTTTGGTTTAACCCCTTAGTTAATTGATTTTAACCTTAACCATTATAAAATTTTTTTCACCCCTAATGGGTAAGAATTTTTATAATATATTGAAAATTATCTCATTAATTTAAAATATAAGAATTTCTAGAAAACTTATTTTATACTATTTCCAATTTCATTATTTTTATAATGTTTTGTTAAAAAATCATAGTGTAATAAATTTCATAAAATATCATTATTGTCATTTTTGAAACTTGTCATTTAGATTGAATGTAACGACGAAAATTAGATGATAAAATTATAATATATACCTAAAACGAATCACTAAATTTTTATACTTGTCGATTTAATTTTTGGATGATTATAAATGACTCATGATATTTTACTTTTAATATTTCTTTAGTCATTTATTTTATTTTTATATAATTTTATTAAATGATGAATGACTATAATTTAAGAGTTTAGGGTAATTTTATAATTACTAAATTATAGAAGTAAAATAACATAAGGAAAATCATTTTATTCTTCTCTAAATAAACATCTATATTTTTAAGAAAAATAATATTTGACCTCAATATAAACTCATATGATATATTAAAATGGTAGAGGGAGACATTTTTTAATTTTTCATTACATTAAATATCATATAAGTAATTTTCATTACATGTTTCCATTAAAATATTAAATTTAGATCCTAAGGTTACAAGGATCTAATTACCATCATAAAATATAAATTAATATAAAAAATGGGAAACCTATCACTTAAACTGGTTTAACCCGATTTTCTATCGACCAAGGTGATAAATTTTTTTCATGGTTACCGTTCATAATATCCAAAATTAAAAGGGTCTAATATAAATTTTTACATAATTATTAGAATTATCTAATCCAGTTTTCAAAATTTAATATATATAAGTATGATAAATTAATTTGAAAAATAGTTCTGAAAAGGAAAAGAAAACTCTTTAAAAAATATATATTTAAGCTTAAGAATATATTTAATTCCATCATATGACCTGAAAAAAATTATATGAATATTAAAATATTATTATTTAACATATCACATAAAAATTTAATTAAAATCATTCATTGATAGATATTAATTTAATTTATTAATATAAAAATAATTTTTCTACATGAAAACAAAATTTCATAAAAATGTATTATTTATTTTAAAATGATTTTTTTCAATAATAAATGATTAATAAATAATGAATTAATTTTTATAACTGTAATTTTTTTTTAATTTTACTACTCTTATTCAACCCACTGATAAAATAACTTGGATAAAATTGTCACAATAAATATTAATATTTTCATAGTGTATCAAATCATGTTTGAACATACCGATGCATATATCAAATGATATAGGTCGAATTAACATTATTTGAAAAATATACTTCATAAAATATTTGGGTGTTACATTATACCCAAAATAAAATTAATATTATAATTAATATTATATAATTTTGACACAAAAAATGAGGATATATATTTTTTATCACATCATCAGATTTCCACGTAGCTACTCCAAATTTATTATTCCTCCAAAAGATATTATCAAAGTGCATAGTCCAGTTATATTTCACATTGTCAATATGATCCATTTTTTAGTGGTCATTTTTTTGAAATGATAATACTCACAAGGTACAACCATAATGTTCAATACATCTGAGGGGTCACATTTTTACTTTACCATGAGAGGTACATGGACACATCGTGAACATGAGAGTGGTCTGGGGGAAGTTCCATGTGATAAGATATTATCCCTAATAAATAATTAATCTCAAAGGGAATATCGTACCTAGGGATTAGATCTCATTTCATCATGATTCTCAAAACATGCTCCCATAGATAAGTTTATAGAAACCCCATATCTTTAACTTTGAATTCAAGATCACAAAGTTGATTAATTGTATATCTTTTTTTGTTAAATCTTATCTTCCATGATGTGTTATTTAACATATATATAAAATTGATTTCCATTTCATAATCTTAATTATGTCCAAATATCATTCTTTCTCCTACATCATCCCAACACATTAGAGTTCTATACTTCATTAGATTTGGGGATTCATAAGGATCCATCTAAATACTAATGTTAAATATTTTGTTATAAGAGAATGTTAATGGATGAAGGTGATGTTTAAAAAAACCTATGAGACACATTAAATAAGTCCTAATTATATCTTCAAGGGTTCGAACAATACTTTATGAATGAATATATATCTGGGGATGATAGGTAATGCGAAAACAAAGATATATATCGAGATCTTACTAAAAAATTCTACTGAATGTCGAGGTAAACCTAGGATCTAAATACGATACAATAGAATGTGGTACAACATTTAGTTGTTAAAATTCATGTATATAATAGAATTATAATCAATATATAATTCTTCCATCAAATTAACAATTTTACCAACATTGTAATGTTATTGAGTACAAAAAAATGTTATTATGGAATTTAGATATTTTGGGGATCCAAACAAAAAAAATCAACGGTTATGTGTCCTCATTTAAATTATTATATGGATAACCATTGAAATATTCCCATATACATTTATATTTATAACTTAACTTGTTTAAATACAGAGCATTGATATACTTACACTGAAATAACTCTCTTCATTTTTATCCACAAAAAAATCTCTTTAGGATTTCTGTATATCTTGGTAATTCTAGGAAGAATATAGAATGATATAATATATTCCTCATCCAATCACTTGATAAAATTTGGTATGGATAGAACACATTCAAGGTTATATAACCTTATCATTTCAACAAAATTTGGGTGGAAATCAAGAATATTTCTGACCATCTTTTGTAGTTACTTATATTCCTTCAACACATCATTAATTCATCCATTTTTGTAAATAGAAATTTTATAAATTTATGATTTATTAATTTACTCATAGTTTTATATATCCATTCCATGAAAATATAGAATTATTGGATAATCTGTGATCCTCATCATAGAAAATCTATCATGCTATTTTTGATTCAAATCCTTGACCACCTTTTTTAGTTTCCCATATTCGTAATGTATTTAGTAGTCATTTTCATTATACAACTCCAACCATATTCTCATGAACATATTCATTTCTCTATGAATTAATATAAACATGAAAATTTAATGATCATTATATATATGAAACCATTCTCTCTATATATAATGACAATATATAATTAATGTAAATATTACCATAGCTATCTAGAAATCACGAGTTTTGTAATTTTTCTTATGAACATTAAATTGTCATGAGGAATAAGTTATTAAAATATCATTATGCATGTGGACAGATCACTATCACTTTTTTGATAAACCCCTATAAGTAAAAATTCCTTGTATTATAGTAGGGTAATATAAAAATAGGTTCACTGACAAACCTCTCTTGTGTTCCTTGAAAAGTTCCTCACAGTCATATTTTCAAGAAAAAAACTTGTCTCCAATTAGAGATAACATGGTGAGTGGATTAGATATTCTATGTAAACTTCTATAAAAATCCTTAACAATATCTATCCAAACTATTAATCCTATGGATCCTAATCATTGTGGATGGTCTGAGATAATTTTCAACAACATCCCACATTGATGGATCCACCTATTTTCCCACTCAAAACATTATATAACCAAAAATAGAATCTTTTATTCACAAAATTCACACTTCTTAAAATTCCGAAATAACCTATCCTTTTATAGAGTATTCATATCTTTAATCACATAATCTTCATTCTATTCCATTCTAATTGAATATATATATGAATATCATATCTAAGAACCATAAAAAATTGATCATGGAAATATTTAAAGACTTTATTCATTATATCTACAAATATATAATGAGAATTAGAATTACCAAATAGAATCATAATATATGTAGAGACTCCGTAACATGTAAAAAAATTGGTCGTGGGTATATAATCTTTTATAACCCTCAATTGAAGATGAATTGAATGAAGATCAATTTTGTAAATGTATTGAGATCTACATAATTGAACAAACTTTTCAATAAAATGTGGTTAATGATACGTATTCTTGATTTTTTATTTTTATATTCCCCATAAAAAATGATGATTAAAATTGAAACATATTACTTATTAAAAAATTAAAAAGTTACACCCCATGTAGATGAACATGGCTGAATGAATCCCTTGTCTTGATTTTTATTGAGTTTCTTCTCCAATAACTAAAACTCTATTGAGGACATTCCAATTGGAATCATTCAAATTAGGGTATTAAAAGGTATCATTTATTTTGGGAAATAAAATTCATGACTCCATGGAATACTACTAAAATATTATATAAAGACAAAAAAACTCCCACACGATAGGTATAATATCAATGTTGGGTTTATCCATAACCAACAAAGTTAAACCCCCCATTTGAATTGGAATTAGTTCCATAATGTTTATGTAATTTTGGTTGGAATTTCATATTTATTATCACACTGATAGAAAATAATAAATTATTTCAGAATATCAAGCATAAATTTCCTTATCCATATATTTATGTGCACTTATTGTAAATAAATCAAATCCAATAGAAGATTAACAACTGAATTGAACTAAAGAAAGTTAACTAACATTTCAGTAATCATATTCTTAAAAAGATCATTAATAGAAGAATAAAATACATGATATGTGATAATCATACCAATAGTGGTTTCCACTACCAAATAAACTTCAAACATCTATTTCGGTAAATGATTACCTTAACAAATTATTTATATAAAAAAGAGTGGTTAGGTCTAGAATCAAATAATACATTAGTAGTTCTTGAGTTGATGGTAATTTTACCTTTAAAAAATATTATTTTATCGATCGTCTTAAATAGTGACAACATGATATTTTACTTTTTATATGGTCTAAAGAGGTTTCAAATGTATATCATCATTATTAACATTAATATTCAATATTTTTGAATCTAAATTACCATACTCATGGAATCTAAATCACTTGAGTATCGGTGGTCCATTTCATTGTAAATTTCCTCCATAAATTTATATCTTCATCCCACAAAATATGAAATGTGGTTTCCTGATAACCTTAATTTACTCACACAAAACATTTACTAGTACACATAATTAATTTCCCATTGTATCTTTAAACACTATGAGTATAAAAGAAAATATCATAATCTTATGTCCCTAGTTTGTATAGTCTCACTTTAATTCCTTCAATTTTCTTATTACCAAATCCAAGAGGTGGATGAGTAACCCTAATATCTATTTACACAATGATAGAACTTAAAACTCTTTATTTGTATATACTAAATTATTTTATGGATAACAACATTCAAAGGGTTGGTTTTGTGAATGTCATAAATATATCAACCTTACCTCCAAGGTTTATGATAATACCAAAAGTGTTCCTCACTAGTCTTGTAAAATATTATTCAATGGAAAAAATGAATTCACTGTCCTTATGAATTAGAATGTGAAATAATAACAATTCATTACCTGAAATAGTAGCATTTTGATAGAAACCCAATTTTCTATTCTATCTCATTTAAAATTTTTTTCATAGGAGAAAAATCATTTAATTATCTATCACATTCAACTCTACCATGGTTTATCTAGGTTCCAACCTCTAACCAAAACAAAAAAATATAGTGTGATTAATAATAATCAGGGTGGGAAAACACAGTATAATGAATAATATTTTATAAGATGTCTATATTAGGATACATTTTAAATTTATGACATAATATAATTAACAAAGGTCATTCAGGAACATGTTCTATTAAAATACATCATAATGGGTTGTAAGTATTGTTTCAATTATCCGTAGAATATTCCCTGAGAGATTCAAATGATATGCCTAGTAAAGATAAACTCACCATGCACCATAATTATGGATGATATAAAATTGTACTAAATTTTTTAGGGGTAATACCCCGTGATTAATCTATTCCAAAAAAAAACATCGACTTTGAGAGGACCAGTTTGGGATATACCTAACACCGAGAGGGGGGTGAATCAGTGTTGGGGACTTTTTATATCAATTCCAACATTTATCCAAGTACCTATAGACCTGTTAGGATCTTGATTCACTTATTATCTTTTCCCTGTCGCATGCAATAATAGAAAGAGGTAAAGATATGCACACGATATTTTTACAAGGTTCACCACTCAATAAGAGTTGCTACGTCCTTTCCATTCATTGGGATGACCAGTGCATGTATTCTCCGCTATAATGTAAATTGTTGTTACAATGGAGTGGCTAGGAAAACAATCCTCTATCCAGTGTGAGTCCCTACACTTTGGATGGGTGGGAAAAAATCCTCTTCCCTGAACTGGTGATGACCTAGTCCAACTTGCAGCCTCTAGATGGTTTTCTATACTGCCTATGGAGAAAGCCACTTGCGGCCTCTAGCTGGTTCTTTATACTACCTTTGAAGACAGTATTCTCTCTGTCTAGTAGCATGCAGGTAAAGGACCACTTCTTTCTCTGCAGAAAACCTAAAATCTGCACAATATTCTTCCCCTTATTCTTCATTGCAAAACCAGCTCCACTGAGATCGCTTCTGCTTCAATCTACTGGAATTACAAACTCCCGTTGTGATTATCAGAAATATTAAGAACAACTCATCTTAGCATCATCAGAATTAAACTACCCTGAATAATTGTCAGCCTTCAGTTGGGCATACTCTGTTCTTCTTCTTCTCTTATTTCTCTTTGACACTATATAATTACAGTGTTATAATATATTTCTTCAATTCTCAATACCAACATAAGAGTGCATTTGTATACTACCTTCTTCCTTGGTGCAGATATGAATTCTGTTTCACATCTTGTTCTTCCTCACTTCACAATTCACAACGATAGTGTTAAACACCAGTCGCGTGAGTGTGGTTCAACTTCTCTTTGTGAATCCAAATGGTTCACAGTTCTTTCTTCTTCGCAAAGATGATTTGAGAGTGATATTCACCTATCAAAGGACTATGAGAACCTCAAATTTTTCGCGCAACCTTCTAGGTGTCTTGTGCGTTAAAATCTAGCCTTGCGCGTAAAAACATATTTTGGCGCGAAAAACCCTTTTCGTACAACCCTTCTATTTCGCGCAGAAATTCCCTTTTTCGCGCATCACTTTTTTTCCCGTGCAACACTTCTTCTTTTCGTGCAATACTCTATACTTCAGTTTTTTCACGCTCTAGAGCTCAGGATTTGTCTATGTGTCGAGTCTATTCTAATGAGAGGGGTTCACCTCATATTTATAGGCATTTTTGACCTTGCGCGTAAAACCCCTTCCTGTACGTAGAACTGTCTCTCACTTCTTCAGATTACGCGCACCTTCCTGGATTTTTCACGCACCTCATGTCTTTTCCATTTTTCTCCATTTGAATCATGAATACACTCTTGCGCGTAAAACATCAAACCAAAATTTTGCGCACAACCAATTTTCCCACGCACAAGTCTAATGTTTTCTGCACCTAGTGCAAACATCTCCAATTTTTCGCGCGCCTCTTACCTTTGTCATTTTTTACTTTCTAATCACAATGCACCGATTGCGCGCAAAATTCCGCACCGCATTCCATATTGCGCGCAAACCCAATCTTTCTTGCAACATCATATTTCGCGCACTGCTCCAATATTTCTTGCATTTCATGCCTTTGCCAATTTTCGAGCTTCTGATCTCGAAATACCTTTTGCTTGAAAACTTCATTCCTCTATTTCACGCACCAGGCCAATATTTCACACAAACATCATTTTTCACGCATCTCGTTGATATTATGCGCACAAATTTCTTTTTTGCGCATCCCGCTGATATTTCACGCATCCTTCTTTATTTTTTCGCGCAACCTGCCTAAATTTCTGTGCACTCCATTCCTTTGCCATTTTTCAATGTTCTGACCTTGAATAACTCCTTGCATGTGAAAATATAAATCATCTTCAATATTGCACGCAACATCCATTGCCAAGCACATTTCTTCATCTCCAGAATTTCAGGCCCTAAAATTTGGAAAACATTGAAAAAACGGCGCCACCTTAAACTCTGCTATTTTTTTCCGCCCCCAGATTGTCCATTACTTTGTCATTTTCTCTCTCCAATGCTTCCCGTAACCATTATCTTTCCTGTATCACTAATTCTACTATCGTGATATTTATCTTTTGATAGATCATCTTTATCATCGTCAGCGTTACAATGGGAAGTACAGAAACTTCCCTATCTTCCAGCAGCATCACTTCTTCCAATCAAAACTGTATATGACTGGCATCATCATTTCTCCCCATTTACATCATAAGGCTTTCATCACAAGTTCTCATGACTTTTGATATTTTAGAAATACATATCTGCAAAGCATCATCTGGTTTGGAATATAATGCGAAATGCATGGCTACCTCAGAATGCCAATCCCTTTCACATTATCTCTTCTTCTTCAAACTTCACTCTACACTTCATGAAAATCATATGATTTTATTCTTCAAGTAATCTCTTGCATGGATTTCTATCATGAATAATTTCATGGTCTTCTTCAAATCCTCATTCTTCTTCAATCATCCTCGGATGGATGATACTTCTCCATTATGATCCAATAATCCTCAAATGGATGATACTTCTCCATTATTCATTGTTGTAATCAATGTGTCACATTTGACACAAGTTCTTTGAACTTGGGTTCAGCTCAACAATCATCTGGTTTTTCATCATAGAGAATTTCCCATGTATGAGATTCAATGATATGATTTCATAACAATTCTACAGGAATCCTCACTGCATTCGATCTCCATTATCTTTGGAATCCTTAATTACCTCCTTCATCATTTTGACCTGCATTGACAACTATTGACAACAAATACAATCATCACACACAAAGTGGTCCCAACAGACTTGTAGTAACTACAAGTGAATTTTTTACAAATATCACAGTCATTTCATTAACATGTCCATATATGTATTCCTAAACATAGGATTATCATAAGGGTCTTGACTAATGTATTCTCATCATATATTTCAATAGTAACTAAACTATTTCTGATACCAAATATAGGGAACTATACTATTCATAAATAAATATCACATATTAATATATTAATATTCATTACATAACATAGGGATCTAAAAAATTATCAAATAATTCTAGTTCCTTTGGAAACATGGATAACTATTTTATTATAAAATATCTATATTGTTTCCCACATAATTCTTCGAAACATGTATCCTTTTCTAAATATTATACATAAAAATTTATATCATACCCTATATTAATGAAAAATAAAAAATTGGTGGGAATGGATTATCAATAAGGATAAACAATGGAGTTTTCATTGATTACTAAAGTTTAACATGAATCATAAAGGAATCAATGTCATGATCCATGGGTGCATAAAAGATTCATAAGACATTAATATGTATAATACACATTGGTATAGGAAATAATTTTCTATAATAGTCATGGATTAATACTATGAAAATCATAAGGGATTGATTTCACTCAAAAATACATCACAATAGTCAAGGTTCACACCTAAGACAGTAATACTAGAAAAAATTCTCATACTGAAACCGGATCCCACCCCATTCCCATCCAATTTATCTAATGACATATAAATACTAACTCAATGAATTAGAGGGAAATAAAATTCCAATCCCTACAATTACATAATAAAATACATAAAAATTTGTTCCAAAATATCATAAATTGTATCATGGATTGTGAAAAAAAATGTTTTCATCAACCTTTCATCATTATATAACCAGTGGTGAAAAAACTAGATTTATAACAACTTCATCTATTCATAAAATCCCAACCCATTGAAAAATAATGGGTTTCATAAAAAACATTTCATAAAAACCATAATCAATCCATATAAAGAATATAGATTTTATCATTAGATCATATCCCCATTAAATAATAAGTTACATCAAAGATGTCATCACATATTAAAATATAATTAAAAGACACCAAGAATATATTATAAAAAAAATAACCTTTTCATTTTGAAATGACTTCAATATAACATAGTAATTTACCAAATATTAAGTGAAACATATCATTTAAAAATAAAATTATAAAATATTAATGGAATCATCAATGGGTTAAGTGGTCATGATGATGTAAATTTTCGGTCTTCTTGTATTTGATGACCAAATATTCATTTATATTTTTTATTAAAATTTAAAAAGTACCATGCTTGAAGAAAATGTGGAATAAAATTATAATTTAGTGTAAAAATTAAAGCATGGGTAAAAATTTATATAGAAAACCAAATTTAATGCTAAAAATATTCATGGAATAAATTTCAGAAAACATGGAAATATTAATGAAATTATTTTTGATCAAAGAAATAAATAGATTCATTTTCCATTAAAACACACTATTTGAGTCTCATGGGTACCAAACATGGAGAAAGTGAAAGGAAAAAATATATTCATGAGAAATAAATATAGTATAATAAGAATCATGGAATTTTTTAATTATATATTTTGAAATTTGTTCATAAAAAACATAATCATAACTAATCTAGATAAAGAGTAAGATTTTAAAATATATCTACTACCTTGAGTTCTATAATTTTTGGATGTTCTCTATCATATTTTATTATAAAATTAAATTTATTGTAATAAAATAAAACAATCATGTAAATACATATAATAACATTTTTATCACTTTATAAAATTTCAATATCTATTTATTTAGAGTACATTATTAAAATCAGTGTATCTTATTGTGAGATACATTGTTTTTTAATGAAATTTGGTTTGGTACTTCCAAGTCCTTGTACACTAATTATAGTTATATAAACTAAAGAATTTAATTCATTATATAAATATCAAACATATTATATATATATATATATTAAACCATAAAATATATACATAGATAAGAAGATTACACAATTCTTGGAGATGGTAGGTCCGATTTACGCATGAATGCAGCTTTTACTTTTGACCGATGGAATGAAAGACATTTAAATTATTATTAAACATTCCAGAATCATAATAATATTATATAAACCATATATAATCATTATAGTTTTCTTTATTACAATATATGTAATGCATATTTGAAAAATGAATCACAGTACATCGTGGTGGTGGTAGTCCACACACACACACATGATTGGTGTTATTATCTTCTAAATGATTGGAATGATAGTAGTTAGATGTTATATTATAACTAAAAAATTATTATTTTGTCACATATATCATATATAAACCTTAAAACCATTAAAATACCCATATATAAACATGTTAGTGAAATATGAATCATAGTGCTACATGGGGATGGTATGTTGTACGAAACATTTGTGATACATTAAAATACTATGTAAAAGAGGATGGATAAATTCTATTTCAAAACCATAATAAAATTTAATTATATATAGGATACATAAATTATTATTTATGAAATATAAAACATATCAAGAGAGTGGAAAAAATGAAAAAAAAATTAATGTGATTACACAAGGGGATTACCTCTTCTTTTAAAGAACACCATTAGATAACCTTTTAATGATCATGGTGTTGGGTTTTTGAAAAAAAAACATATAAAATGTCTGTAAAGATAATAAAATGATAACTTGTAGTTTTTTGACATCCAAAATGGGGTCCACTTAAACTATTCCCCCCCATATGGTGGGTCACATGGCCTCAAATGAGCATCCCCATATGTAGGAGGCTACCACCAGTAGCAACGATGTAGTGGTGGTATAGTGGGGAGACTATAATATCTAATCATAGTGGAAAATTAGATTCAAAAGTAAATATAAAATAGAGTAAGTGTATTTGAATATAAATAATAAATAAGTAGTGGACGATTAAATAACATAACAACTGAATATTGATCAAAATAGACAAGGTAGTGTCATATACCTGAATGGAAGGAATGATAATATGAAAAAGAGTAACATGTGATGCACATATAATAACATTCTATAAAATAACTAAAAAAAAAATTTCATCATTAATATAATTTCTTGTATATACTATTTCCTCTACTCCAATTGTCCATCAATAAGAAATGAATATCATATATCAATAGCATGGAACTTTCCCTTAGCCATACCTATAGTCGAATAATATTCTCTGGTACTAAAGGAATCCTGGGAAGAATATGAGATTCAATCCCATTAGGCCACCACAAATGATATCTAGATGTAATCCAAGGGGTGCTCATAGCAAATAGTGTGCACTAATAAACAGTATTAAATACTAATGATGAAATAAATATCCTACCAGCTCAGGATCCTAAAGGACAATTTGTGGCTCTACTAGAATTAGCTCAAATATAAAATTAGTGTATTAAGAGTAAATATATATATAGTATTATATATATTATCCACTTTTATGAACTATGTATGTGCAGAGGTAAGTTTCCATATACCTGGGATACTTGGTGTTGGTAGGATCAGGACATAACATGGATATTAATGACTAGTTTTATGAGACCCTAAGCTCAAGAAATATGGTTTATTCCAAATATCTCATAGTGAGTGGGAGAATTCATGCTCATCACTCAAGATGGTGAGTCTTTCATCATGATAACAGTCATAACAGTGGATGTGTCGTGTCTTTCCATCCATCCATGTAGTTTATGTGGTGTTATTCATCATGCTTAACAATTGATGTATGTGAGTATGAAACCGCCATGGAGAACATATTAATTACCATTATACTACAACCCCTATAAACGAGTAACCATATCTATAATTAATTACATGAAACATTACCTCTCAAGTATCATTTTTTTAATGTCCAATTACATCAATGTATTACAATTCATAATGGTAATGTTATAAATAAAAATAAAATAGTGTAGACTTACACTTTTCATAGTTCATTTAATCTAAAACATTCGATTTAGGGATAGAAAATCGAACCATCATGAATTAGTAAATCAGATTAATTGAATCCATTAAATTAACTAAATCATGAAAATTACAATTATAAGTCTAAATTGGGATCTTAGAAGGTATCATTGGTAATGAGGTAATTACATACACATGTAATTTCAATTATATATTGGGCCAAACACTTATGGGGTGCCCTATCTTGAATTATACAATTACATAAAAGAGTAAATTAAATTAATTATCCCTTAAGAGTTCTTTAACGATGATCCATTCATATAATAAATTTGTTATAATAGTCAAATTATAGCTTGCACACATAATGGGTGTCCATGATCAAGGATGGAATTATTAATTCACATTACAAGGATTAATATCCATATGACAAGGTGCGTAGATAGATTGAATATGAATAATTAAATTAAATGGTTTCACATGGAAATGATGATGTGTGACACAATAATAAGTTATTAAACACCAAAACTCAAGGGGAAAATGGATATTCCGACTCTGTTGGTGTCTTTAATGAATACTATATGGATGTAGGCCTCATAGATGAAGAAGGATGGAAAAAATATTTGAATCCATCCAACACCTTGAAAATAGGAAAAATATATTACACTGAAATAGAACAACAAATCCAATGTTAAGCTAAATTAGGATGAAAGAGGATTGTAGAACGTAATGAGATGGATCTAATAAATCTGTAAAATCTTGATTTAGACTTCATATTTGGGAACTATCCCAAATACTAGGTTAAGGATATTGGGAGATCATTGAAGGAAGAAGAAAAATATTAGGCATTGAAAATTGGAAGAAATTGGTGAAATAAGAAAAACTGGTCATTAGGAAAAACATATTTTTTTCACCATCCAAATATGGGGCCACACTTTTTGGACAAATATTGTGAAAACCATACTCAAGACACTACAAAAGAATAATACTTTCATCGTTAAGATATGCTGTTTTCCAAACCACGTGCGATCTATAAAAAAAATCCACTATCATATTTCTGCAGTTTCTCACACGACCTTGATACCAGAGTCCCATGGTTTCAAAAAATCTATATATCTCTAGATGGACCTATTTTTTCCAACACTATTAGTATAGATTGTGTGGGCTAGGCTAGGCCATTTCAACTAATTGGGTTGATGAGTTCATTTTAAAAAATCTGGGGGTTCTAGGCTCCAAACAAGCCCCAAACACAGTAATGATGCTAGTGACTCCATTGGGTAACATTAAAAGTGTCATTCCAAAAAAATAAAATATAAAAATGAATTTTACCTTTTTTGAATTACATGTTGTTACATCCTAAACTATATAAATAAAATCATCAATGATTTGGACTTCTAGGTTTAAAAATTTATTGCCTATAAAGATCCCTCTCCACTAAGCTCGTATATCAATATCATGTTCCCAGGTTTCATAATATACTGATTGGTTCTTCCATATCAGTCATACCAAAGAAAATAACCTAAAAAGAGTTTCTTTATGATCTTCTCCATAATAAAAACTAGATAATCCTTAAAAGTGGATTCTATATCCAATTTGACATCATCTGGAAGAAAGAAATGTGATGGGTCCTGATAGTACAAGTGAAGAAGAGATGCATGAAATACATCATTAATAGGCCAATTTTTCTTGAGGAAGATCCAACTAGTAATGACATAGTCTAACATATTTCTCAATATCAATGGGTCCAACAAACCTCAGGGAAATCATTCCTTGCTTCAGAATATGTCTACAGACCAATCTAAGTGAGACTCATAGGAATACCCCATATCTGACCATGAAATTAAGATGTCACTCACATCACATGGCATAAGACTGCTATCTTGACAGAGCTTTCATCATAAAGTTCTAGATAAATTATACCTTTTTTGTACTCTCCTACATGAGACATTGTATTATCCTTGATGCCTCCCTTACCCCTATCCAACCCATAGGTGAATGGAATGTTCTACAATATATGGATCCATAAGGATCCATCTCGATGGAAGCCTAAATGATATTATTAAAATAAAACATAATAATGGGAATTTATTTCTACCTAAAACACGCAATATCAAGGACACATGGATGAAGTATTTCCTATAGCACCTAAATCTTATGCTCCATATATCCATCAGACTGTGGATGATAGGTTGTTCATCAATGTGACTTTGTACCCAAGGCCTTCTGCACCCCCATCCAGAATCAGGATGTAAGGTGAGAATCTCTATTGAAAATGATTGAACATGGTGCTCCATAAAGATGTATAATATCCATGACATACAGTCTTTCTGGCTCATCTACCATGAATGTATCTCACATAGGTAAGAGTGTGAATCCATCATCTAATGATCAATTAAAAACTACCCTATATCATTTAAATGATGTTAATTGGGTAATAAATTCCTGAAATCTATCGAAAAATCTTCCAATTTACCCTTGGTAATGGATATTGGTAGTAAAATCCCTACTGGATGCTGATATTTTTCCTTCACTTGTTGATAGGTGGAACACCTACTGATGAAGATGGTCATCTCTACTTTCATACCAAGCAACAAATACTAGTTTTGTTGATCCTAATACATCTTCTCAACTTCGGGATGTACTACCCAGGATGAGTGGTGTGATTCCTACATCATCTCCTCCGTGATGTTTGGTATGACCCGTACATGGTAACAGAATAGTAATGTATCATCTCTATCTATTGTCCAACATGAAGATATAACATACATTGATATTAATTACCTTAGTAAAAGTACTTTAGGAACTTATTGTCTTATCATCCTCACCCATTCTAGAAGAGTAGGGTCCACTTCTAAGTCTTAGAGGGATGTCTCACCAAGGTCCTCTAGAACCTCAATGTGAATCTAGGAGAATAAGTCCATGAGAATCCATTATTCAATAGCCTATTTAACATCATGAGTTTTAGTCTTCTAATTGTGAGAATCAACCGCTACATTTCTTTTTCAAGTTGTATACGGGATATTAAAATCAAACAACTATAGTAACTCAACCCACTAACACTATCTGAGATTCAAATCCTATAATGAAAAGATGTACATGAGGAAGTTTTGATCATTTTGTGGAACAAAAATATCTCCATGTTCATAGTTTGTCTAAAAAGATAGTTCATAAACAACATCATCTATCTAAATGTTATTTTTTGTGTAATTCTTCTTTTGGGGCCTCAACAAATGAGAGGAGTATGCAATGAATTGCTTATCCAGTATCAATATACCTCTAAGAAAGATAAAAAATGTGTCGCATTAATAATATTTATTTATCATAGATCAAGAAAAAATATAATTGGTGATGAAGTAAATCTATATATCTACAATATAAATTATTCTTCAAAAGATTCACACTATAATATTTACACACCATTATTTTTCAAGCCTATAATAGGTGTTGCAAGGCATGAGAAATACTAGATGAAGTGTTTGTAGAATCTAGAAGTCCTTAATAAGACCTATATGTCCATGATGTTCATTGACTGTTCCCTAGAAACCACATATCTCACGTTCTATGGTTCTACTAAAAATCATGACTATGAGATAGTGCTACCCAGAAAGTGCACATTCTCAATCTAAATGTATCATTTAATTAGTTTATCATAGAGCTGATTCTCTCTCATTGTATTCAATACTATCTCAAGAAGGTTGTAATGGACATATTTGGAGAATGATTAAAATGGGATTTATTTAGAATATTCTATCATTAATGAATACATTTACGTGTGGAAAATGTGATTCATAAGTGCCACATAGACTTATGGGGAATTCATGGGTCTAAATGAAATTTCTAGGTACTTTTATATACCATACCTACACTTGCAAGATTTATGCACTATGTATAAATTCCAGACATGCGGCTAATGATTTAACAACATCAAATCTGTTTTAGAAAACACATTCTATCCCTAGTGCCAATAAAAGAAGTCTTATATACTATTTAGTTCATAATGACTCTTGACCGTAACATGGTTCAACTTGATGTAATCCCCCCAAAGACATAGGGTAATATAATCCTTCATGGAAAATAGTACCAGTAAACCAAAAGTAAATTTGATGGGGTGTATATATCTTTTAGACAGTAGTCTACCTAACCATTTCATGAGCTCTAGAATCTCTTTAGGTGATATCCTATAAGGGGGAGTGGTTACAGGTGTTTCTCCAGGTACATGATTAATAGTGAATTATCCCTCTCACTATAGAGGTAGACCAAAGAAGTTTTTAAGATCGAAAATCCTGAGAATATCCTATATAGGAGGAAAAATACCTTTTTGTAACACCTGGTTTTCTAGAAAATGAGTTTTGATCTATGTTTTCACATTTCCAATTCTTCGTTGTTCGGTTCCAGCTCAGGTCGCACATACATCCCATTATCCCTTATGCATGTGATTATTGCCCTTGGATGATGTAAAATTAAATGTGGTCTTGATTGGTATCTAACTAATCCATCTTAATGGTTATGTGTAATATTATCCTATCATGGATAATGTGATTCCATAAAAATATACTTCATTCTATCTCAATGGGAAAATCATTACAACATAGTATAACCTCTGAACAGATACCTAAGAGAGTATTTAGTCTCACTGAAATCTCATTCCCAATTATGCACATGCCTACCACCATCAGGTTATTTAAACATCACACTATGATGAAATTAGTGTATTTAGTCATGATAGGGAAAAAATAAATCCCAGTGATTATGTCAAATCCTATCACGTCAAGGTAGAAAATATTCCATGCAAGGAAACATCATCCTATATTAATGGGAATAACCTTACAATGGTGTATTCTCTCTGACCAGACACCAAATAGGGTATCTATTTTCATAGCACCATATAAGTGTTTGATTTAAAGGCCCAAAATTTCCATGTATTCCTCAAATATAAATGGGTGAGACACACCTTTATCAAATTGAGAAGACACTAAAGTAAAGGCTTTTAGAATAGTACCTCATTCTCTAGATCTTGTGACGCTCCTCTCCACTGGAATATACTAGAATGAATGTAACTAGATTATACAGAAACCCTGAGTGACTACCTTATTACCTTGAGAAATCCCCTATCTACTAGAGCATAGAATCATGAGTCTCACTACCTCTCCCTCGACTGCCACCTCGGCCAAAGTGGACGGTGCTATTCAATCTGCCAACCTGGTGTGATCCAACTATCCCTCCTCTAGAATGTGGGATAGGAGTAGATCCCCACTCACTAGTAACTGATGAATGAGTCCAACATAAGATATAGAAATGTCACATCAATCTACAAACAATATATTCAACCCGATCTCATAAAAATAAGGCTTTATGTGTGCTGGAATATTGCATGGGTGACATATCAGAAATATTTCAACAAGGTGAGTATGGTTTTTTCAACTTCCATGAGTTTCCTCAATACAAATCTTTCTCCAAAAATACGAAGCACATATTGATATTTGATTAAAACAACCCTAACTCTCACCATCATATTCTCTCAAATTTCTCCATGTAATATGTGCTTGGTTTATTGTTTTAGAAATAGGTGTCAACCTGAATACATTGACCTACGATTCGATGGCATATCCTAACTCAACCTCGAATCATCTAGTGATCATGATATCATAACCAAATAGAGTAGGAGAGAACAGTTGATTCACTGTTAAGAGAGAAAAGTAATCAATAAGATATATCCTTCTCTCAGTTAACTATTTCTCTAGCTCTGCGAGCACGTAGATTCTAGGGAATGAAATAGTTGTTTAAAATGGTGTAGAGGAATTCACAAAACATATTACTATATTAGACATAATGGGTAATAAAATCACACGACTGCTTAACAGAATCATATAGAATATTGAAAACAGGATTGACTATCCACTATAGAGGTGTCTCCAGATACTTCAATTTAGAAAGGATTGATTCGAGAAATGACTCTGTAATGTGTGAGCCACCATCCCACAAAATGGTGCAAGGATGTTAATATAATAACTCTAGACTCAAATCTACCATTCTTAGGGAAGGTTGAAAAATGACTTATATATTCTACAACATACATAAGATTCCCTCTCAGAAATAGGTTTCGATGGCCATATCCACAATTGGAAGCAGTTCCATTCGTGACACTATAGGGGGAGTCATTGGAGGCCCAAGGCCCACCACATTAGATTCATAGTCATCACCTACATCATGGTGTACATGTGTAGGAAACAATTACAAAATTATACAACAATTACAAACACACACTTTAGTAGATATCTACAAATTTCAAAGTATTACAGATAGAAATCTACGATAAAAGAAAATCCTTCCAATAGACAGATCATACCCCTCTTCCTCCTCTTAAAACCAGGACCATGTAATATAGAAAGACCGTAGAAGGCCATAAGAATGTAAGAGGTACCAAAAATCAACTGTTACAGTTGTGTTCATATATGAGACTTTTTTTCAAATGTTCAGGATAGATAACTTAATTTTATAAGTCATATAAATTTTAGATTTATTCTTCTTTAAATATTTAAATAACATCAAATGGTCATGTTAGGTGATTACCAACCTAAATCCATAAGTACACATATTCATTATGAACCATGATACAAAGTCAACCTAACCAAAACTATAACATTTTCTTCCCCCTATGACTAATGGTTCCAAGCTCAAAGCTTCATAATTAACTATATAAGGCATTTGCTTTATCCTATGAAGGAGACACTATTAGGTTCTGGAAAACACATTAAGTTTCAATTTTGTTCTTAAATCCATGAATAAGTTTTCTGTACATTTCAATACATAATTAATGAACTATAAATATGAAATAGAAAAATGCACATTGAATATAAATGCGGTGTGGAATAATTTGTGTAATTTTACTCTTGTTTATAATATAATGCATTAAATGAATGAACACCCTTCTTTCATCTAGAAAAGGAATAACTAACCATTATTCCGAAAATACCAATTTCATTAACATCATATGACATCTGAAACAACAAACAATGAATTCATATGAACTATAAATGTAATAAAAATAACAACAATTACCCATCCCATGTAATTAGGGTTTCCCCAATATCCTTAATTTTCAGTAAGAGAGTGATAAAATTTTGAGGGTTAAATTCATTTTTAGCGGGATATAATTTAAATCGTTAATTTTTTATGGAATATTTTTTATAAATAATTTTTTTGATATCATGAATTATAAAAAACATAGAGATACAACAAACCTCAATATACTGTTAATATTAATATTTAAAAATGACGACTTTATCCTAGTTTTTAACATGTTTTTATGATTATAAATAATAATATTTTAAAAATTAACTATAAATTCTTCATATTATGAAAAAATATTGATATATGAGCACTTATTTTTAAGAAATGTATTTAAAATTCTTCGAAGATTAATTTTTCATAAAAATAATTTTTATTTATATATGTGAAGAAATTATAAATTAAAAATGTTCCACTACAACTATATATAAATAAAAAATAAAATGATATTTTAGAATCAACATGTAAAAATTATTTGAGGCTGATTTTTTTAGATATTTTGGAAATGTTTTATTTTTTAATGTATAATTAAAAAAAATTATTTGAAAATCTACATTTTCATTTCAATATTTTTCAAAAATTAATTTTTTTTAAATTATTTTAGTAGTTTAATTAGTTTAATTGTGTGATTTATTATCTAATTTAGATAATTTTAACCAATTTTATATTTAATTTAGGTATTAAATAATTTTATTCAAATGAAAACAATTTCTTGAGAAACCAATTTTTTGATCCTGTATACTAGTTTAATATGAAAATATAATTTTCAATTTATATAATTTGAATATCTAAAAGTGGATTCAAAATTTAGAATTATAATAATTTATTTTTTATAATATCTGCATGTTAATTTATGGTCATAATGAATACATTAAAACGTAAAAAATAACTATCGTATTTATGGATAAAAAGTATTTACACCGGTGTTAATATATATGGATAAATGTTAAAATAATAAAACAAAAAGTCCAATTTCTATTTTATGGAAATGTTTCAACAATATCACCACTATGTTTTGAAAATGGAACATTTTGGATCCTTTTCACACGCGAAAAAATTTGGTATAACTATTTTTAAAAAACATTGTAACTCTATCCTCTCCCCTACTTATAAAATGGAACACACTCTACTATCATCTCCTCAGATAATATTTTTTTCTTCATAATATCCCTACTCAATGCCCTTATTTAATTCCCTCCCAAAATCTTATATACCTTTTTTATCATAAATCCTTCCAAATATGGGTTTAGGTATAAACCTAAATAGGTTCTCTGAAGAAGAGGTAAAATTATAACCTTTCATATTTGTTTTATTTATTCATTATCCTCCATAAAATAATATTAAACTAGGTTTTTATAATTCCCCCACAATATCCTATATAAGAATTTTTTTTTAATTAATTGCATATTCTATATCTATCTCATGTTCCATCAAAATGGTAAAAAACCACGTTTCCTTTTTAAAGAATACTATCGCTTCTCCAAACGATGTAAATCATTTTCCATCACAAATTATCAAAGAAGGATATTTGGAAGAATTTAATGTTCATATTTATATTTATGAAATTATTAAAATTATTTATGTACAATTTCAAATATAACTTATTACCTTCTAATTTGTGGAAAAATGATACTATTTCCCCAGTATACGTGTGGAGTGCTACCTCCACAAAGTGATGCGAAACATTTTTAATTTTATTTTTACATGTTTGGTAATAAATATGAATTTAATTTATATAAATTGAATATATGATATAATAATTTATGAGCCAATAAGGTTTCCTTACAACTATTTCATTCATATATGTTTTAGAATTCACAAAAATATTTTCATATGTATTATTTTAAGAATTATTTTCATAAGGAAGTTTTTCCCTCTCTAAATAATTTTTCCTTACCTAGTTTTTAATTCATTATTAAATGTCTTATAAAAACCAAGTCTAACCATTTTTTTACTGATTCAATAATTAGGATCCATACAAAAATCCTTGTAATCTTATTTTTTCATAGATTTCGAGTCTTTTGGAAATATAGACTCCAAATTCTATAAAATCAAAAATTTTAATTCTCTAAAATCCAGACACCAAATTATTTGTAATTCATACTTAAAATTATATGAAATTCATCTTCCAAATTCTCTGAAATTTAGACTCTGAATTCTATGAAATTAATATTCCAATTTATCTGAAATTTTGACTCATAATTTTCTATAATTTAGACCCTATATTCTCCTAAATTCTAACTCAAATTCTCCGAAATTCTGACTCTGAATTCCTTAGAATTCAGACTTCTAATTCTTGGTAAAACTGAATTGGAAAGACCATGTTTCTAGAATCATATTGTCTATATGATTGGAATCCTATTTCCATTTTGTCATTAGACTCTGGTTATTCAGATTTTGTTACGCTGCTTCATTTTCCTTACAAATGATTTTCCTACATTAAATTATGTTGTACAATTTCTTTCTATCTAGCTTTTGGTTGAGTGACATGCATATAGGTCACACCATGATTCATGGAAGAAGATATCCATTATATGAGGGAGTCAACCGTTTATGTTTTTCCTATCAATATAATCTCATTCGAATGTTCTCATGATCCATATATTAATTTATAAAATCATTCCATGATCCCAGATACTGCATGATGAAGTGATTTATAGAGAGAGAATGTCTCTCGTGCCTTGTGAGTTTTATGAACATCATGTTTAGATTTATTTTTGAGACTATGATTGTTGTTGTGTAAAATTGAGAGATTCCAAGGATATGAAGAAAGAGGTGTACACTACCATAATGTTCGAGGGTGTGTGGGGAAAACAAGATAGATATAAATATTCATATCAAGTTCTTACCAAGGTCTGGGTAAGACAGAATTTTAATGAAAGTATAAATCAAGGGACCTTTATCTAGGGTTTTTGGATTCCCTACTCATTGGGTTAAAATATTTCATTTTTTTACTTGATTGTTGTTCAATGATTTATTTCCATTGTATTTTGTTAGTGAATGATAATATAACATTCTTATAATTTCTTGTACTTTTACTTACACTGATAAATATGATTTCATATGACTTAAGGTAGAAATAATTAAATTTATGATTCTTTTCTGAAACTAGATTTCTAGACCACAAGCAACTTTGTTTCATTTTTAAGAACATAAGTGGGTTTTTGAATTTACCTTGTTAACTTTGATAAACACAGTTTTCCCTTTAAGGTTAAAAATAAAAGTTATGAAACCTATATTTCACCCCTCTTGTAGTTGAGAATATATATATACTTTTTTGATCCTATAATTAATATTAGTGGAAGGTATTTGAATTTATTATACTCACACATATGTTTTCTTGCTCATGTTTATCTAGATTATCTTATCTTATTGAAGTTAAAATTTATGATTTTAATCATATTTTTTAATTTTTTCCTATTAATAAGTCTTGAGAAAAAGTATTTTCCTATATAATGGTTGGTATAAATGTTGGTTTCATAGAAAACATAAATAATACATGACAACCAATCTTTGCAGGTATTTATTATGAGTACTAGAGAGATAAGATGCAGTCTTTTTTTCTTAATACTAGAGTAGAAAATTTTGTAATGATCACGGTGGATTGAAAAATTCTATAATTGGAAGTTAGAACCTTCACTAATCAAGAGAAACTAGAATATAAACTAAATCACAAGGTATGGTAAACATTATTGTGTTCTATTTCCAGGAATATATATATCCAAATAGGTTCTTTTGAAGCATCCAACTACTTTTTGATGAAACATGAAGTTACACATATTGTTTCTTCTAAAGTGACAAAAACTAGAAGAGTAATGTTTAGAGTAGAAAATAATGGATTTTTATTTCATTTTGGAGAACCTGTTTTCAATGTAAAGTAAAGATTTATGACTATTTTCAAGGGTCATCAGTCTATGTGAGAGAATGTTCGTCATGATGATGTTCTTGTGGATATGATAATTGACATCTTGCCAAATGAGCGGGAATATAAAAGGATAATAATTGATGAGAATAAATAAATATCTAAAAATACTCTTTCTGAATTATTTGGAACACATCTTTACAATGAAAGAAGAATAAAGAGAGATGTTGATTTCCATAAAAAGAAGAATGGTAATGGATGTATATCTTTCACTACTAAATCAAAATCTATGACTACCGAAAGGGTAACTATATCTAATGATAAAAAAATTGTTGTTTTATCCAAATCAACTGAAAGTGATAATTCATAGAATGAATTAGCCAGTCTTTCTTAAAGGATGAATAATATTTTGGGAAATAATGATTTTTAGTATAGATATAAGAACAATGATCGAAAGTAAACAAAAAATTCCGAAGTAAATTATGATGAATGTAAAAGGGATAGACATATAAGACCATATTGTTATAAGGCCAAAACCATAAAAGTTACATAATCTTGAGTTATGTAAATAATTCAACATTGATTAACTTTTTAGGTTTATTGTTTTAGATAACTATCCCATAGCTCTTACATTACATCTCAAATATTTTATAGTAGTCACTTATACTCTATCCAATTTTAACACAATATTAAATATCCTTAATTAATACAATAATTATTTTCTTGATAAAAAACCGCTTGATTCGTACTTTCTCTTATAATTCCTTATATTATATGATAAAAAATTTCAAAAACATATAATTACCATAAAAATCTCAGTAAGGGATATAAAATAAGGGAAAAAAATTAGTCAAGGAATACATACAAATTTATGAAATCGTTCTTTTCCATCATAATATATATCCTCTTTAACAGACCTCGTGATATCATATTATTTATGAATAACACATAGAAATAGTAAATCATAAAAGTACATATGGACCCCATAACAAACATAAATTATAGATTTCATAGCTACACTGGGAGTTACGTTTGAAATACCCATCACAGTATATTCCTTAAATATCATAGGGGAAACATTAATGTTTTCCTCGGTCATGTTTCCTAATTCATTAAAGATAAATCTTGGGCTTACCCACCCTAGTATTATCAAGAAACCAACCGTATACATAAATAAATCCAGAGAACCATAACATAATCATAACACATAAAACATGCATAATAGAAAGATAATATTTCCACATGGAAATAAAAATATATCATTTTATGATTTTTACATTATTATTGTTTTCTAAAAAACATTTACAATAATAAAATATTTAAAAAGTGCATATGGTATTTATTTTCCTTTTAATATCAATATGACTTGTTATGGAATCCAAATATCAAATAATGCTTATGGAGGCAGAAATGTCATTTTCACTACGTATGATAAAATGAAACATTCCTTTTCTCGTTTAGTAAAATGATTCTAAAAAACGATTCCTTTTGAAAATATTTGAATGAAATAATTATAAAAATGGTATAATTATATACCAAATAATAAAAGGTGGTGTATAACATAAAAACATTCATTAATGAAAGGAGATTAAAAAGAAGGCCCTTACAAAGATCATTATGTAAATAAAATCGATAGATTATGTGTATTCACTATAAGTACACATAATTAATATATAAATACAATATAGTACATAAAAATTTATTTAATACATAATCATATCACTAGATATTCAAAATGTAGTTGATTAACCCAAAGAATGGAAATTGGGGATGTAAGTTCCCTTATGAAAATTCGACAGCCTAATGACATCACATTAAAAATTGGAAAATGAGTTGATGAGATATAAAAGGGTCTCTAATCAGATGGTCATAAAATTTACATCCATAAGGATATATATATATATATACCAACATAATAATATGGATGTTAAAATATATAACATTAAAGACTTCTTTGACTAAAAGTGAAGGTTGAAGGGTTCCTTTACCTTGAGTATGACTCGCGAAATATATTCCTTATTCTTCCTATATGATATAATTAATTTAATTTAACATTACATAATAACATTTTTCGTAATTTTTATTACTTTTATATAACTTATTACTACATTATAAAAATTAATTTTTTTTTTTAGAATTAATATCTGTCATTTGGTCGATATTCGGTACATGAGTCAAAAATGAAATTATTATAATTACAAATTATCAATGTGGTAAAAATTTCACTATCTATAGAATTATATTTATTATTTAAATATAATATATATCCTTTATATATATATGTATTTATAAAATTACATAATATTTGGAGATAATAAATGATATATCAAGTTCATGGAGACAGTAAGTCATACGTACAGATGAACGCTACTTTGATTTTTTCAACATTTAAAGGTATGAAAACTAAATGATACATAGATATATTATAATTAAACTATAATATAATATTTTATATACATTAAATAATTTCATTACCTCTATCCTATATATGTTCCATGTATGGAATGAACGACATATGTCAGTTTGAGGGGCAGTAGTCTATACTTCCCCAAATGAAATTATAGTATTTACACATTAAGAAAAGAATAATGGTATTATTTAAATAAAAAACATATTAATAGAGAGAATATAAATATAATATATATCATATATAAATATATATCCATCATAATGGCCACCATGAGAGGTGGTTGGATAAAATCAAACAATCATCATTTCGTGAGGCCTCAGTTCACCGTACACAGGAATAGTATGTTCAAATCCATTAGATTGAGGTATGTGTATGTTTTGATGTAATAATTCTCATAAGAACATCCCAGTATGTTTAAGATACTATTTTTGTTATTTAATAAAATAATACAAAGAGAATAGGGAGAGGAGAAGTATAATAATGAAATATAACTTTAGATATGACACGACCTCTAAAAACCTGTAACTCCCTCTGATTTGAGGCAAAAAAGTTCCTTTAATTTCATTATATATAATTAAAGGATTATAAGAGTAATATAGGGGTGTTGGGATATTATTTTCGTAGAGTTTTGATGACAAAAGGGGATTTAGATGTGTGATATAAAGGGCAGGGGTGATTCCCTTTTGTAAGAGGGAGGTGGGGCTCATTAAAAATGATTGAATGTATTCTTTTATTATAAAATTATTTTAGGATTAAAAAGGTCCCATTGTAATTAATTTGAAATATATTCTATTTTTGGGTCAAAAATATCTCTACCAATATGTTTTAGATAATTTTAGTTCACAAATTTAACATTTTCTTTTAGTATTGAAACATAGTTGACAAACATAACTCTTACCATGTATTTAAGTATATTAATAATATATGGATTATATTGTTACAATATAATTAAAAACTAAGCTCATGTTGTTATTTAATGAAATTTTCAACATTATATAAGTCATTTTCTGAATATTATATTTTTATCACTATTATATCGTTTAATAATATCGTATTTGTTTTAAAAAATCATTTATGACAATTTTTATACTATTGATATAATGACCTTTTAAATTTCCATAATAACATTATTATTTCAAAAAAACATCATTAATTAAAATTTAACAAGTCATAATTATCTATAAAATTATTTTATGGCATGAGAAGTTTTTAAATATATTTATTTTAACAATTATAATCTCACTTATTTAAATAATTCAATAATCAGGTAATTAATACATCTTCATTGTGTCACAAATATATTTATTTATATGAGGTATAAAAATTATATAGAAACTACCATGATGTATAAAATCTTTTTAGATTTTCAATTAATATTTATTTTCAAAATTATTCCTTATATAACACTTTATAAAAAAAATTTACAAAAAGATATTTGTTTATGTTACATTTCTAGGTACATTAAATTCTTTCTTATAAAATGTCATTTTAACATCCAAGTGGCACAATGGTGTCCCAAAATACACCCAAGGATATCCATTGTCGGAAATATCTAATAAAATATGATAGGACACATGTTAGGGTAGTTAAATATTAGTATAATATTATTTTTTTTCCCTTATTTAACAGATTGACACTTTAACCGTGGAAAATAAAATAATTTCTAAAGTAACTATTTATAATTTATAAAAATAAAAGGTACCTATTTACATAATTTCGACCTGTTGATTAAGAATATGGAATCCA
Source organism: Viscum album (assembly GCA_963277665.1). Taxonomy (NCBI): domain Eukaryota; kingdom Viridiplantae; phylum Streptophyta; class Magnoliopsida; order Santalales; family Viscaceae; genus Viscum; species Viscum album. Next base: position 1,677,870,259 of record OY728160.1, read on the forward strand.
TTTTTTCATGTTTAAAATAGGAAAGTTTCATTAATTAATTCCAAATTAATTCTCATTGTCAAAAAATGGGTTTTAAGAAGTAATAACTATCAAAATATTTACATGTGTTTATGTCCAATTCAAATTTGGAACTACACACAATGAGAAACATTGAATTAAATAATAAAAAATAATCTAATTATACTATTAAACCAATTAAAATAAAAATCTACTCATATAAATGAATTATATGAAAAGATAGTTGGGAATAAAAATGCAGTATTTTTCATTATTCATTAAAGATGAACATTATCAGAAAAATATCAAAATTTCATCCAAAATAAATTATGATGTTCGACATATATAAAATAAGATTATTTTTTAAAATATAACATTTAAAAGTTACAAAAATATATTAAAAATGGTTTTCCATCAAAAGGCGCTAAAATTTCATTTTCAGAAAAAAATAATTCTTTTATTTGTAAAATTAAAATTGTTCTTATATCATATATTTAAAACATATAACATTAATTTTAAAAATTACATTGAATATATATCATATATTTTTTATTAAATAAACATCCATAAATAGTGATTTTAAAATACAATTATTCTTATTTAAATAAGATTTCATAAAATCCCATCCATTATATTCAATTGATTTATATTTCCATTTATAATAAATTTGGAAACCCATGAATCGTTATTTAAAAATGTGTAAACCATATTGTAAAATTTATCAAATACTACTCATTCCCTCCATTCCAATAACTCACCACTAACTTCCTTCTAATATAATAATAATATTATTGAATTATATTTTGGTATAACTAAAAGTTGTGTGGAACCTAAGATTTTGGTGAAACCCATTATTGTGTGTTGAGTACTCTATTGTAAAAAGAATCAAATTTAACATAAAACTAATATATTATTCATAATTATTAAAATAAATTAATAATTATTATTCTATAAATACTAGGGTGGTTACATCCTTTCCCCCATTTCGAAAATTTTCCCTCAGAATTTTAAATTTGCGCTAAGAAACATCGTTGAAAGTCTAACATTGGAAAAAGAGTCAGTAAAACTATCATTTAATAAGAAATAAATAAAAGTACAAAGTTCCCATGAGATAAAACATACTATTATTCCTTAAAATCATGGGCATGAAAGAGAAAAATAACCATCATGTTCTGATGGAGAGTGATAGAAAACATTATTATGAGAACGTTAACAACAAGAAAACCACAAACTTGTGATGGGTTAACTGGTATTTGATTCCCTAGTAAGAAAAGAAAACTGAAAACATTTTTGTTTTAAGATCATTTTCATAATTTTGAGTAATTCATCTACTACATAGAATAAGAACATAAGGAAATATACTTACTTCTCATGTTGACTTTCATCCTCTGCAAAATTTCTACCACAAACTCTTCCTTTATCCCAAATATGAGTATTCAAGATGACTTGATCTCTTTAAAAGTGCTATAATCATACATATATATAATCACATAATCCATAGAGGATGAACTATATATTTCCCCATTCATTATACATTAACCAAAAACAATCTAGTACAAGATTATATAATCCCCATGAATGATATTCCGTTTATAAAAAGAAATATTATTCTTAATCTCTAAAATTAAACAAAAAATACTGAGAGTTCAAAAAAGGCCATTCAATAAAAAATTGTACTTAAAATTATTCAAAAATAACTAAACTATTTTTGAAGAACCAGATTTAGAAGGATTTTACCACATATTATTCAACAAAAATTATAACATTTATCTCCAAATAACATTGGTTACTATTAAGTCTCATACTGAAAATTATTTTCCCTAATAAAATATTCTCTATGATAGGTTAATCATTTCCATAAATATCCAAAATTTCTAGAAGTCCATAATAAAAACATAGATTCATCAAAAACAAAATTCCACCATTACTCCTCAAATTAAAACCCATAGTATTTTACTTTCCTTATACATATAGTGTCTGAAAAAGAGAGAAATTCTTACAAAATAACACTAATCACTTGGTTAGAAAATAATTTTCTAACACTAACATTATCCATTTGATAAAATATATGTTCCTATAATCATGTTATTATTGATCCATAAAATAATTTAACTAAGAATAATAAGTCATATTAACCAGGGACATTATATTGGCCAATGCATGGTGAAAAATATTAGTCCCACTTTGGTTGTGGGTTCAAGTCCAACAACATTGACCAACATAATGGGTTGTCTCATGGTCCATGTGTTGTCCTTTTTCAAAAAAATATGTAATTTTATAACATTCCCAAAAATTGAGATAAATTCCACAAAAATAACCATAACTTATTTTAACCTCAAATGTTATCACACAGCTCTCATTTTAATACAAAAAAGTAATAACTCATAATTTACTCAAATTCAGGGATCATATTAACCCTAATGGTTCTTTAAAACTATATTGGCAAATGAAAAGATAATTTTTCCTCGATTAAAATTTCTATATAAAATACTAAAGGGTTACAAATACTTGAATCATTCCAATGTGATCACATTAGTAATACATTTTAATCATATCATCATCCTTATATCCAGCATAACTCTTCAATTGAAAAAATATTGAAATATTAATCATCAAACATTATTCATGATCCTTTATCCATTTTTTCCTCCTTACTCTATTATACTACATTCCTAAAAAAAATCATGCATAATGTCCTATGATTCAATAATGTCGAAACATAAACTATAAAATAATCCATGACATTCATAAATCAATTTAAATTTCACCATATTTAATTAAAATGGAATTAGGTATTCATATACATATATTTATATAGTCTTTTAGTTCCCATTACCAAACCTTCTTTATAGGACATCTATTTGTGTAATGATCATGAACACAACATTTAAAACACTCAATTGATCCCTTAGAATGAACTTATTTCTATTTCCTAGTGTCAATTGGACAATTCTATTTTCCGTCAAAGTTTATTTCATTATGACCTTCAATACCACACATGTAACATCTCTTCATCCCTTTAAGGAATTTTCTTAGATGTTTCTATCCACATCCTTAACATGCATGTTTATTAATATACATACCTTTATTATTATTACCTAAACATCCTTAATAATTCTTTTCTTGAATATATGATCCCATATAAATATTTTTAAGTATCAAGTGGTCAATAATGACACCAGAATGTTGGTTAAGAATAAACTCAATATTTCTCATTATATCTCTCATTTCATTCGGTTGCTCATTCAGAAAACCGTCATAGTTTCCTTCACATCTATTGTTAATTGGGTGCCTACTAGATCCAGCCATTTACATTAAAACCAAAATGGTATGTCTAAATATATCAGTAAAATCATCATATACTATCTTACGTGTAGGTTAAACACTATGATATAATTATTAAGGTTATATTAAACCCATTCAATTTATCTAAAATAAAAATGACTCTTTATAATATTCTAACCATTATGTTTATGTCACTCATGATTAAATAACACCTTAAACTCTAATGTTATCTAAAATGACCTCTCATACCAACTATAAGGACCTGAAATTAAATATTAAAAACTCCTAATTTTAATCCATAATTCTACATTGAGGATCTTTTCTGGTTTAGAGTTTTAGAGAATTAGGCTATAATTCTTACATTACATCTAAAAAATACCAAAGTTGCAACTTCTCATCTCTCCAATTTTTTTATAAGTAATAAAACACCTTATATAAAAAATAATCATTTTAATAATAAAAAATTTCTTCAATTATTCATTTCTATTATTCTACCATTTAACCTGTGAAAAATGATTTCAAAAACATGGGATGGCCATAAAAAGATCAGCAATGGATATAAAATAATAATAGAAAACAATAGTTTAGAAATAAATACAAATAAAAAAAATCATAATTTTCAATAAAAATTCAGTATTCCTTTAACATACCACATGAAATAAAAAGAGTTATGAATAACACATATAAAGAGTAAATCATAAATGAAATGTTTGTAATCTATAACATACAAACATTTTAGATTTCACATCTATATAGGGAGTTATGTTTGGAATAACAATCATAGTATATTCCCTAAATATCTTAGGCGAATCATTAACTTTTACCTCCATAATGTTACCCAATTCATTGGAGAGATATCTAGGGCTCACCCACCCAAGGTTTATCATGGAACCACCTATCTACAAAAATAATTCCATTGAACCATAACATAATCATAACACAGAAAACATGGATAAAGGAAAGATAACATTTCCACATTACATTCACAATATATCATTTCATGATATTTACACAATCTGGGATTTATCAAAACAATTTTCAACATCACAATATTTAAAAAGAGTAATCTAAATTTATTTTCCTTTCAAAAACATTACAGCTTATTATGGAATCCATGTATCAAATAATATTCACGGTGGAAGAAATGTCTCTGTCGCTCTGTAGATTAAAATGAAACATTCCATTTATAATTTAGTAAAACTCTTCATAAAACAAAATATTCCCTTTTAAAACCATTTAATTCAATTAAAATAAAATTGGTATAATTATACACCATATAGAAGATGGTAGTTTATAGCATAAACACATGCCTTAATGAAAGGAGATTAAGACAAAGTCTCTTACAAAGATCATCTTGCAAATTAAATAGATCGAATATTTTTATTCACTATAAGTATACATAATTAATGTATTAATACAATATAGGACATCAAAAGTTATTTCTTACATCACCAAAAAACTACATGGTCAAAAATTGAATTATTAACCTAGTGAATTGAAATTGGGTTAGGATGTTCTCTTACAAAATTTTGGCAGCCTAAAGATGTCACTAAAAAATTCATAAAATGTGTTGATGAGATAGAAAAGGGTATATCGTCACATGGAAAAAAACATTTCAGAAATAATGATCTTTATGAATATATCCCAACATAAGAAAATGAGAATTTAAAGACATAACATAACAGAAGTCTTTGAATAAATGATGAGGGTGAAAGTTTCTCTTATATTGAGTCTGAATCATCATGTATATTCCTTTTTCATCGTGAATAATAAAAATAATTTAATTTAAAGTTGATTTAGAAAATTTTTAGTGTTTTATTTCTTTTATATCACTTATTTAAACATTATAAAAATTACATTATTTTTTATGTTAATATCAGTCATTTTGTCTATATTCGGTACCTGAGTAATTAATGAACTTGTCATAATTACAAATTATTCATGTGGTTAAATGTATATATTCTCCAAAAATTATATTCATGGTTTTGTTAAAATATATATGTAGTTTATATATTTATTTATAATAGTACATAATATTTTGATATATGAATTTACATGCACCATTCTTGGAGACGGTAAGCCATACGTATGTATGAACGCTTCTTTCATTTCGTTTTCATATTTAAATGAATAAAAAATAAAATATACATAGTTATATTATAATTACAGTATAATATAATATCTTATATAAATTATCTAATTTAATTAATTCTATCCCCAATACATTCTATGTATGGTATGAACGACTCATATGACTTTGAGGGGCGGTAGTCCGCACTTCCACAAATGAAATTATCGAATTTGCATATTATGTAAAGAATAAAGGTATTATTTAAATAAAAAATAGAAGCATTGGGAAAATATAAATATAATATATATCATATATAAATATTGATCCATAATATTTTCCACAATGATATGTGGTAGGAGAAAATCGAACAATCATCGTTTCATGAGTCGGTAGTTCACCGTACTCTGAAACAATATGATCATATACATTAGACGGAGGTGTATATAAGTGTATCTATAATAATTCTCATAAAAACATCATAGTATATTGAGGATAAAGTTTTTTATGTAATAAAATATTATTTATATAATAAGGAGTGGAGAAGTAAAATATGGAAAGGAACATTAGAGAAGGCACAACAACTTAAAACGTTTAACATCCTCTGATTTGAGAAAAAATGATTAATTGAATTGCCTTATGCATATCATTAGGATTATAAGACGAATAGGGGGGATGTTGGGAGATTATTTGGTTGAATTTTTGAGGTGAAAAGGGGCTTGAGAGGTGTAATGTAATGGGTATGGTGGATTCCCTTTTATAAGAGTGAGGAGGGGCTCTTTAGGAACGTTTGAAATTATTATTTTATTATAAAATTATTTACGATTATAAAAAGACCAATAGTCATTTACATAAAAGATAACATATTTTAGGGTCGAAAAACTCTAAACCCATAGGTTTTAGACATGTTAGGGTAAAAAATTTAACATTACCTTCTAGATTTAACCCTGAGTTGTCAAATTTAACTCTTACCTTGTCATCGTGTATATTCATACTGAGTTGTTAATATATTTACTATTTGATTCCAATTAAACCTCAAGGGTTTTAGTAATGACTTTTTCAACATTATATATATAATGTGGCCAAATATTATATTTTCGTTACTATTATATCATTTAATAAAATAGTATTTGTTTTAAAAAACATTTATGTCAATTTTTATACTATTCAAATCATGACTTTTTAAAAATCCATAACAACTTGATGATTTAGCAAAAAACATAATTAATTAAAACATAAAAATTCCTACTAATAAAAAAATTTAGGGTATTAAATGTTTTAAATTAAATTTATTTTATTATTTATAATCTCATTTATTTAAACCATTCATTATTAAGGTAAACACTATATCATAATTATGTCATGTATAAATTTATTTCTATGATGTATAAAAATTATAAATAAAATACCATAATTTATACAATCATTTAATATTTATAATTAATATTTATATTCAAAAATATCAATTATATATCCCCATATAAAAATTGATTAACTAAAAGATACATGTTTATGTTACGTTCCTCTTTAAATTAAATAAATTTTATAAACTATCATTTTCACATCCATGTGGCTTCGTGGGGTTCCGAAATCGATCCATGGATGCCCATGGCCAGATTAATCTCATCCAATAGGATTATTATATGTTTTAGGGTAGTTTAATATTATTATATTATTATTCATTACCATTATTTAAATGATTTACCCTTAAACGAGTGTAAATAAAATAATTACTGAAGTTAATATTTATAATGTCTAAAAATAAAAGGCACAAAATTATAATTTTTGGACCCCCTGATTCCAAATATGGAATTCATTTTTCCAAATTCAAAACACAAGAGTTTCAGTAATTAATACAAAATTAATTCTCATTTTCAAAACTAAAAAATTGGGTTTTAAGATGTAATAACTATCTTATGATTGACATGTTTTTATGTCCAATTTTAAAGTGAAATTACATCCAATGAACAAAATTAAATTAAATTATAAAAACTAAATCCAATTATAATTTAAAAAACATTTAAATTACAATCTGTCTATATAAATAAATGAGATGAAAATATAGTTTTGAATGAAAATGCAGTATATTTTAACTATTCATTTAAAAAACATTATTTGAAATAAAATTTCATCCAATTTAAATTTTGAGGTCCATCTTATATAAAAGAATATTATTTTTTCAAACAGAAAATATAATAGTTACAACCACTATATTTAAAAGTGGATCACCATTAAAAAGTGGTAAAACATCAATTTTAGAAAAAAAATACTTATTCTATATGAAAAATTAAATTTTTTAGTGTATAATATCTATAAAACATATAAGATTAATTTAAAAAATTAAATTGAATATATATCACATATTTTTTATTAAATTAAATTCTCTAAATGGTGATATTAAAATATAAGTATTCATTTTTAAATGTGTTTTCATTAAAACACATCCTTTATATTCAATTGGTTTTTATTTCCATTTCTATTAAATTTGGTAGCAAGTGAATCATTATTTAATCATGTGTAAAACATATATTAAAATTAATTCGATACAATTCATTCCTACCATTATATTTTCTAAGAGTTAACAACCATTTAAAATAATAATAATATTATTGTATTATATTTCATTATATCTTAATGTTGTGTGCACCATAAGATTTTGGAGAAACCCAATATTGAGTGTCGAGTATGCTATTGGAAGAAGCATCCCCTTTAATTTAAAATTATAAAATTATCCATAAGTGCAAATATAAATAAAAAATTATTATTTATCAAATAATAGTGTTGTTACAATTTTCTAAAGCTTAAAAGAAATGAAAGGAAAGAAAAGCGTTTGGAACGAAATATAAAGAAGTATTTAAAATCTAATGGTAACAGTGTCCGGAAAGAAAATGATACATGGAGTGATAATAGTGGGGATTCATCAAATGAATCCTAGTAATAAGAATATTCCGATCATAAGTATATTGGTCTTATAGCTAGAGTACCTATTTAAATGCATTATCTTGTTGCTAAGGTACACAATGGTGAATCTTTAACCAATAATTCTTTGAATTAAAGTTTTCTTTATGAATATTATTAGGAATCCTCCGATGATGAATCTTTATCATTAGAATATAACAACTTACCTTCATTTTAAGAAGTTTTTAGATTTGTTAGACTACATGAGATTGAGAATTTTGAGATAAAAAAGAAGTTAGAATGAAAATTCTAGAATATCTATTTTAACAAAAGAATTATCGTAACTTTCTAAATATCATGATAAAAAATATATGATTTTTAATGTGTTTCTAAAAACCATAATGATGATAATTATGAGAAGTATAAACATTCTAAGGTTCTTAAAATTATTATATCTAAGAATGATATTTTAGTGAATAACTCATGTTCTAAAACTAATGACTTTGAGGGTAGGGATTTATTCATTAGAATAAAATCAATAATTTTTTTCATTAAATAAACATTCGTCAAATTTTACTTTATAAAGGAAGGAATTTAATCAAATATACTCTCAAATTCTTTCCCTAATGAATAGTTCATTAATTGGAAATACCCATTCAAATATATTTTTTAGTCATGGTTATTTTTTAAACAAAAGTGATCTCTTTTGAATTAAATGTCATTATAGTGTACATTGCAAAAAATTGTTCTTTCAAAAAACCAAATCATTAGGTTTTCATAATGCATAATTTTCTATTAAATTATGGATTCCTAATATTTTACAATTGGAAACTTCTATATCCACAAAAGTTTGGATTTCGAAAGTCTAACTATTTTATTTTCTGGAAAATAATGAAAGTACCAACAACATTGCATTGTACAAGGATAGTGGATGTTCCCAGCACATGACTGGTAACAAAAACTTCTTTCAGAATATTATCAAGATAAATGGAGGATATGTAACTTTTACATATAATGATCAGGGAGAAATTGTTTGAATAGGTAATATTGTTCTTCTAGGAAAAACATTAATTTCAAATATTTTATTTGATAATGGTCTTCAGCAAAAACTCATTCGCATAATACAATTAGGTGATGAAGGTTACCATTTGAATTTTTTGGATGATAAATTCTTAGTACTCAATTCCAAGTAAGAGTCTATTCTTTCTACCAATAGGAATGAAAATGTTTATTCAATATACATTGAAGACCATAGGAGACAATACATACATTTCCTTAGTGTAATGAAAGATCAATCATGGGAATGGAATTGAAGACTAGGACACTATAACCTTAGGTACCTATGAAAACTCTCAATGAAAAGATGTGTTCAGGCTCTACCAGAGATTAGATTTGATTCTTCAAAATATTGGGATCCTGGTCAATAAGGTAACAAACATAAGTCAAACATTAAATCAATTGACATACTCTTATCATCGGATGCATTACAGTTAGTGCATATGGATATCTTTAGTCGACCATAAACAAGAATTATTGGAGGCAAATATTTGGTATATGGTTTAGTTGATGTTTACAAAAGTTATACATGGGTTTATCTTCTCAAAAATAATTCTGATCCTTTTCTTGTTATAAATATTTTAGATCCCATGAAATAAATGCGAAAAACCATCCATTGATAAATATTATTAGTGATCATTTTAGAGATTTTCAAAATACAGATTTTGAATCCTTTTGTTGCAAAAAAGGAATCAATCATAACATTTTATCCAGAAGAAATCCTCAATAATATTGTGTTGTTGAAAGAAGAAATCTAATTCTCAAATAAATAACTAGAACCCTGATGAGTGAATATTTTATTCCTAAACACTTTTGGGTTGAAGCTATTATTACTGTTTTTATACTGTAAGTCATGTTTTAAGAAAAAAATTTCAAAACAAACCACCATAAGAATTGTTGACTTGTTGAAAACCTAGAATTTCTTACTGCAATGTATTTTTGGATGAAAAGTATTCGTTCTAAATATTCACGATAAATACATAAACTTTCACCCATATTTGGTGATGTAATTTTCTTTGTCTATTTCACCACTTCTAAGGATTATAGAGTTTCTAGTTAATATAATACTACTATTGAAGAAATATTTCATGTTAAATTTGATGAAACTATCTTTTTATTTTTAAACAACCCAAACCTACATCCTTGTATGTCTTTTAATAAAATGATTATCAAACTTTGATCACAGATTTTCTAATAGCTAAACATCTCAAGAAAATGCTCTTGAATTATTTACCCCCAGCTGATTTTCTACCTTATGTTGATCAATAGGTTTTAAAAAATCCAAATCAGTTTTTTCATAAGAATCATCCCAGTGATAGTATCATTGGCGATGTAAATCAACCTATAAGGACTAGAATATTGTTAATAAATAAAGTATAAAATATAGCATTCCTTTCCCAATTAGAGCCAAAAAGCACTAATGAAGCTTTAGATGATGATGATTGGATTAAAGCTATGAAAGATGAGATTAATGAATATAAAGAGAATAATGTCTAGACCATGGTTGAAATACATAAATAATTTTTGGTAAATTGAGTAAAATGGGTTTTATAAATCAATGTGATGAAAATGGAATCATAGTAAGAAATAATGCGATATTAGTTGTTATTGACTATAATAAATAAGATGGAATAGACTATGAATAATCATATCCTCCAGTATCTAGAAAAATTCCATTGCACTAAGAAAAAACCCTACAGATCACTCTCTTGCAAAACATATAGTCATTAGGTTGTAATATCATAGGGATCACACACTCAACGAAGATACCATTCTTAAATTTATCAAAACACGAGATGAAAATTATGATACTATTACTAAATAATTACCCTCTGATAGATTTTAATTTATTGAAAATAATATATGAATGATAACTGTAATGTAATATTACATATTAACTTTTTTTTGAAACATGTATCCTTATATTATGAAACTCCTTTTCATAGAGGGAGTACATTTATTCCATCCCATAATTTTTCTTTCTTAATCAGTTGTTTTTCAAAACCTATTTTTTTGAAATCTAAAATTCCAGACTAAAAAAATTCATTTCTTTAATAGAAATTTATAGAATCTAAGAATAACCCTTTGATATCTGTCAATTCTCTCAAGGTAGTCTGGAAGGAATGTTTCCTTACTCAAATCATCATAATTGATTTTTTACTTGTTGGTATTTATATCTTGTAATAAGAAAACTATATAAAATTCACTTTATTTAAATCTTATTTTTTATTAAAACCTCTAAATATCAGAACATATGAAATTCGTCTTTGAAATTCATCTCAACTATTAGATAATATCATTCTTAATTTAGATGATGGATCAAATCGGGAATTCTAACTATTACCTTGAAGCCTATATAAAGTCCCCCTATTCTTTATGCCATATTGGTTCATCAAATGTTTATACGTTGAATCATTACTCATCATTAAATTGGATGTTCAATTTTCCATGATTACATACACCCCAGACGTCGGTTGAAGCATCCCTTTAGAAACCAATTTCTTATAATAAGGAAATCCAGGATAGGAAAATCTACAAGGAAAGGTTGGTTGAACCAAATGTTTTTTCTAAGTATAATATATTGATTACAAAGAATTTCAAGATGAATGGATGGGAGTGTCCATGTGTAGATAAGCCTAAGAGTCATTATCTGGATTATCCTGGATTTATAATAGAATTCTATGATACAAAAATATTTTATAAGGAAGTGGCAAGGGATATGTTTTTGTTTATAAGATATGTGAAAACGTATTCTCTGTCAATCAATATGGAATCAAATTTCATGGATTTCTGTATGTAGGTGACATAATTATCTTGTATCATATGTTACCAGATAATTCTGGAATCCTTTGAAGGAAAAGGAAATTGTGTCATTTGGACTCAAGGGTGTAAAATCACTGAAGATCAATAAATTTTCAATGAATTTCAAGATGTTAGCCTTGTGGATAAATGGTTATCTAATTCCAGGAAAAGAAGACAACAAATCTCTGAATAAATGTGATATTTATATGATGGATTTTTTTGTTAACCTGAGAAAGGTAAATCTTGTTATGTACATCCTCACGAAAATCCAAAACATTAAGAATGGACCATTAATGTATCAAATTATCATGGATATGGTGATCTCGTAAAAAATCGTAGTGCTTTTTTATAATCTTTTAAAATTCCATGAGGTTCTAAACCCAGAACCATAAAAATTGTTTTATTGATTTAAGAAACCCATAGAAGAATGAATATTGCTTTCAATACCAAATCTGGTGATTTTTATGATTTTTCTAAAAGAAAAGATCATCCTATTTTCTATAAAAGTAAAATAGGAGAATCCTCCATGAATTATTGTAATAAAAGAAAAGAGAAGGAACCAAAAACCAAAGAAAAATATATAGTTCTGAAAATATTGTATGCTCCAGCATAGCTGAAAGAGAAAAATACATTCTTAGATGAAGTGGTAGTGAAGTGGAGGGAGATGAAGAAAAAGGAGGATGAGGAGGAGGGAGATCCAAGAATTCAGTTAGACCCTTCTAGGGAAAAATCATTGAAAATAGAAACATCTGATGAACATGATAGGAAGGGAAAAAATTACCTAAAGAAGAAAATGTCAGAAGATAAATTTATCCAAGACTTACTAAAAGATACAGAAAGGGCCTCTGAATAGATTTAGGTACTAGAATCCTTTATCCAATAATCTGTTCCATTAGAAAATATATGATAGAAAATATCAATTCAAGAAGCTTTTTTTGAAGATGATATAGTTAAATAAGAAGAAGTAGAAGAATAACCAGAAGAAGAAGTTGAATGTGATGATTTGATTAAGAAATTGGATCAATACCATGAGATCGAAAGTCCTTCAGAGAATATTTTAAAATGAACATACAAGGTTGAGTCAACAAATAAATGTTTCTCAAGGAAAAGGGGATTATGGATATGAAGAGGTTGTCAAACCAACTAATGATGAGAGTATCAACCATGATTTCATCCATCCTAATGATGTTAAGGAAGATTTTTAGAAAGAAGAGGTTGATAAAGATAATATATTCTACCTTTATGAATGTGAGCAAGAATCACTAATGGAATAGAAGGTTATTTCCTAAGAGGATAGTGTAAAATAGGTGGTTGTTTATATTCCTAAGAAGGTTGTGATTGTAAATGAAAATATGGATGTCATTGGATCATCCAATAGAAATTCTTAAGATCTAGAAAAATAATCATCACTAGAAAGGGAATCAAATTCAAATTTATACTCATTGATGGGTCTTTATTCCATTGTTCAGTGTTTGATGAAGTTAGTGACAAAAATACATTTGAACTGTAGTATTTATTTGAGATTTTAGTTTATTAATCATTATTTCAATCAGATGTCAAATTCGTTAATCATGCTTAGGGAAAAGTTCATCAATAATGGGGAAAATTTCAAAACAGTACATATTGGTAATAATGATCAATGGAGGTCACGTAAAGAAATAACAAAATGGTCTAAAAATTTATTGATGTAATGATAATCATTTAAGACATCCAAGATTTAAAAAAATAATTCTTTGATAAGTCAGATGATAAAATAGAACACCATTCAATAGTTTTTTCTGAAAAACTATATCTAGTGCAACTAGCCTGGATGCAAGAGTATAATTATTTGAATGATAAGTTAAATTCAGTTGCATTATGTTTAATGGGTGAAATGGAGTTCAAGGAATAGTTGGAGGAAAATTTCAATTAACAAGAAGTGGTATTAAAGCCTCTGGTATATATTTTGAATTCTTTGGATGAAATGATCAAAGCCCTCAAAAAGAATAATCCACATTAGTATCAATTGCTCAATTGGTTTTAGGACCTTCACAAAGATATCATGAAGTTAAATTCTACCATGATAAAGATCACAATCAATGAAAATAAGGATGGATGATTTTTAATTTCAATCAAATCTTTTGTTTTAGTTTTACCCTGTATCAATTTTTCCTGTTATAATGAAAACATTCCCATCCTTCAATTTTTTTTTCGTGTATATCACTATCCTTTAAGGTACTATTAATTTTTCATTCCCTCCATTTTTTTGAAAATCTCCTAGGGGGATAAAATAATGAGAAAATATGACTAACTATATTAAAAATTATTCCTTATGAAAGGGGGAGATTAAATAAGTGGTAGTATTCTTATAAAATATTTTCTATAGAAATAAAATGTCACATCTCTATGAATGGACAGAATATAATCCTTTGGTATTTCATAATATAATGGGGATATTGTCATATTAATCATGGTTCATAGGTAATGGTAGATATGTTTTTATTTTATAGATCAAAAAGAATAATCTTGATTTCTTATATTCTTTTTCCAAATGTTGTTTGTGTATTCCAAAAGGGGGGATATTGTTTTGTCAATAGGATTTATTATTAATTTTTCATTCATAAATGATTTGAAAATCACAAACATATTTTCATAGGTAATTTATTTATGAACTAATTTCGTATGGAAATTATTTTCCACTCTAAATAATTTCTCCATTACCATGTATTTAATTCCTTTTTCAATGACTTCTCAAAATGAACTATAACCATTTTTTACTAAGTCATAAATTAATAGAAATATTATAGTTTCTTGGATATCAAGTATTTCTAAAATTTCGAATCTGGATTCTCTGAAATTCAAATTCCAAATTCAATGAAATTTAGACTCTGAAATCTATGACATTCAGTCTCTAAATTCTCTTATATTCAAACTCCAAATTCTCTATAATTCTGACTCTAAAATCTCAAATATCCATAATATGATTCCTATGAAATTATGACATAAAATATTATTAAATTAAGACTCTGAATTTTATGAATTTAATACTCATAATTATTTGTAATTGAGACTCAAAATTTTCTAAATTTTTTAATACAAATTCTCTGAAATTCTAATTTCGAATTCCTCAGAATTCATACTCTGAATTCCTGAAAATTCAGACTACGAATTCATTAAAACTAGATTCTAAATTTCCATGTTTCTAGAATCTATTGGATGAGTGAAAATTGTACAATTCCCTAGGATATTTAGGGAAAAAAGTAAATGTTGGAGGATGGAGCCAATTGTAAATGATTGGCCTATAAATAGGATCCCATTCGAATGAGCTCAGGATATTTCAATTTATTGATGAAATTGTTCCATAATCATAGATATTACATATTGGAGTGATTTTTAGAGAGGAAAAGACTCCCATTTCTTGTGCATTTTATGAACATCTAGTTAAACCATTAACATATTTTTTAGATTTCTTTGTGTGAAACCAATTATTGCTTTGTATAATCAAAGATATCGAGGGATAAGAAGAAAGAGGTTCCAACTACCTTAAAATTCGAGGGATTCTGGGGATAGCAAGATATACTCAGATATTCTTATTGAGGGATTACCCTTGTGTGGGTATGATAGACTTTCTTGAATGTAAAAAATAAAGATCCTTTTATCCATGGTTTTTGGATTCCCAACTTTTTGGGAGAACATATTTCCTACTTGTTTACTTGATTATTGTTTCAGGTTTTATTTCCACGGTATTTCTTTAATAATGGAATGTATAATTTTTTTATATATTATTTTACTTTTTAGTTACTCTGATAAATAATTTTGAATACAATTTCATGTAGAATCAATTAAAATTGAGTTTATTTTCCATTCTATATTTCCAGACCCTAATCAAAATTATTTGATAGCTAATAACTTAAGAGGTATTGTAAATTTATATTGTTTAACATTGTTAAACATAGTTTCTCCCTTAAGGTTAAAAATGAAATTTTTATAACCTAAAATTTATCCCCCTTGGAATTGAGAATCTATATATACTATTTCAATCATAAAATAATAATTCTATAAAATGTAATTAATTTTTTCTTTCATTTAATTATTTCTACTAAGATAAAGGAAACAACATTCATTGGGATTTATGATCTACCATCTCCATAAATGGTGTAATTCATTTTATATCTCTATGATTTATGGATTTCTATAAATAAATATATAATGAACATATATAATATTTGTATTCTGGATGTCATGGAATCCTGAAAAATATAAAAGGATAAAAAATACCTAACAAAAACATATATGAAAAATGATATATTTATTACCTGAATAATTATTTTAAGAGGGAATTATTAATATAATGTTGATAAATGATTATAACTAAATAATATATTGTATGAGGTACATTTGTACAGTTCTATAATATATATGTACAATAACAAAATATTTATTATATAGGAAGGTTTAATGTTTATGATGAAATTCTGGACATAAGTTGAGGGATTTCTATTCTTTCATTTATTTCTTGAAGACATGTAATATTCACCACTAATTTCTTCTAGGTGATGTATATAAGGCCCAAATGACTTGATATATAATGAATATACAATTTTTTATGATTTTTAAAATTATTTATTAATTTTATTCATTAATGTTTACAAATAATCAAAATATTACAAAGTAGTATGGATTTTCATCTCTCATTTATTTCTATGAGACACGTGCCATATTTACCACCTGTTTCATGTGTGTGATGCGTATAGTACCCATGATTTTATTTTAAAAGTACTATAATGAAATTAATTCTTTTATTATTTCTTGATATGTTATTTTTATTTTGTGGGTATTGTGATTGACTAGTTACTGAAGTGGTATGTATTTTATGTTACAATCTCATCATTTAATGGAATTATTCAGGATTATGATAATGATGATGGGATATTATGATCTATTTCTTAATAATTCAATAATTTTACTCTCTAATGTTTATTTCTAGAGAATACATGCAGTCCTTTTATTTTCGTATCTATAATAACTCATGATACCCAAATAATAAATTTTAGGAAAAGTATATTTATTTATCTCTTTCATCAAAAACCCTTTTTCATTCCTATCCTCATTTTCTAAAACTATTCGAAGATAAATTAAAATATTATGAAAATATTTTTTAAGTAATTTTGAAACATTTTTTACTTTGTTAAAAGTGGTTATTAAGAGAATAATCATGTCATTTTCTAAATGAGGATCATTTGACTTCCAACAATAAATTTAAAGGGAATAAATATTTTAAATAATTGACATGAGTATAATTTCCTACCATCATTAAAACATAATAATTTAATGATTTTATTTATTATAGAATCGATATTTTAAATGAAAATTATAGTCCCAATGGTTTTTGAATTATTATTTGAAAATTATATTTTCAAAATGATCAAGTAATATTTCTTAAGAAATGGACCAAGAGATCCATAATAACTTTTTGCTATCTAAAATGACATCCTTTGATGTTATTAAAAAATTAATATGGATTTTATCCAGTTATTACATCCTTATTATTTTTGTCTGTGGTTTTTGAGTTTGGTGAAAAGATGTTCATGAATAATTATCCTTTTACATGGATTATTCTAAGAAGAATTGATGAATGGTTATAGATGTTGTTTTATTTAGATTTTTTGTGATATGATGATAATATGAATGCTTAGTGATATTATAGTACAAATATGATAGGTTTTTATAATGTTATGTTGGTCACATTATAACCAATGATTATATTTACATAATAAATAAATGAAATGGTTGTGTAAAAATAATATACATTGGTTATTCATTATCAAAGGATGGAGGTTACATTAAAACTATAGAAATTGTTAATTTTAGAATGTAAAATGGGTGGACCTAACATTATATATCCAACAAATGAATTGTGTATGTATAGATATCTCATTAGATAAATAGGGCTATAATGCTAAGTGAAATAGTTTCAGTATGTCACTTTTTCATCTATGATATCCTTTAGAGTAAACATTTACTAAAATTATGGTATGGAGAGTGAAAAAATACACTATAATTTTCATTGAATTAATCAATTAACACTAAGGAATTTGTTTTAAGATTATTTGTATGAAGAAAAATATTTGACTAATTCCAATGATATGATTTTATAGATCATGTTCTTCGATTACATTATGATCCATGTCCCATAATCTAATAATAATTATTTTACGACTTAGTATTAAAATATTTGATATGTGGGGTATGGTTTTAAAATATAAATCTCACATTCTCGTTCCTATATTCTATGGTTATTCTCATTTCACCAATGACATATCCCTTGATTAAAATTACCAATCATATGAGGTTACCAATATCTTGTATACATTCACAAGGTTATGAAGAAAGATTTAATTAATGATAAGTGGAATAATGGTGTTGATGTAATTTACTTATGATCTATATTCTTATGTTTCTATGTTTCAAAAAAAACTATAAATAATCATTTTGAACATGGGTCATTATTTCATGTAATGAATGTTAAACTACTACGATGTAAAATCGATGTATTAAAAGTATGGTTTTCTATACAGACCACCAGTGTACCTACTTTGGGAATTTTATAACCTCTCACATACTATCTTTTGGGCTTCAGATAACATCCTTTGTACATAATGTTTTATTCATAAAATCTCATGTGCAAAATTTTTGGCTTGGGATAACCTCCTTTGTACCATATGATCTCATGAAACATTAATATTTACATAATTCGTTGTGAGTCTACAATGGATTCACCCATCACATACGCAAAATTCATTCATATAGATTAATCATTATATTGAAAACATTTATCATTCACCGTAGATTAACTAATGGAATAGAAAATGGGTTTAATAATTATTTCATCCCCATAGTAATAAATATCTAGAGTATGAATAATGATGGTATCATAGGTTCATATCTCCATTGATTCATATATAACAACAACATATTTTATCATAGAATACAAATTCATATAAAATATCACAATAATTTTTTAAGGAAAACAAAATTTTATTTTGAAATCTCTTATTAAAAAATAAAAAAATTCAAAAATATTATAAGAATTTTTTTCGGAAAATGTAATGAATTTTGAAAAGGAAACATCAATAGAAAATATTAGTAATGACCAAGGGATAAATAGTTCATGTGGTTAGATTAAAGCATATATTTTGTTCATAAATTTGGTAAAATGTATCTTTTTATGAAAAATATTAACAAAATTACATTTTAAATTTTTATAGAAATTAAAAAATCGATAAAAAAATCCTTATATAATAATTATATAATTTTAATAAATTTATTCAATTTATTTTATAAATTATGGACATTGTTGTAAAATATTCACTATAGATGAAACAATTATATATTTTCGATAAAAAAAATTGATTCAGATATTTGTGTACCTAGGGAGATAGAAATTATAAAAAACTAAATCTATAGAAGTAAATAAAGGATGATAAAATAAAAAATATTTTAGATAGGTAGATATTATTTTATCATCAACAGAAACATAATAACAAACAATCCATTTAAAAATGATATTGCTTCATAAAACCATTACAATTCTCATAACCTTAATTTCAAAACATCCAAGAATGAAATAAAGTCAAATAAAACCTGAAATAAATTTAATATAATGATATTCATGATATAACATATCAATGGTTCAGTATATATGCCTCATAAAATAAACAAGTTGTGAATATGGAATTTGTCTCACAATAATATAATTTAGATGAAAACCCCTTTCCTCAAGACCATCCTTCCTCGTAATAAGTATAAAATACTTTATAATTTATTTAAATTTATCATATATCTATAAAAGAACCATATTAAATCTAATAACATGATATATGGTCCACTTATAATATTTATACATGCTTTTATTAATAATTCATTGTTAAAATCACAATTCATAGTGTTACCTATTTATTTTTTATGAATGTTTTAGTTTAGATGATTCGATCATTTGATTTTAATGCTTGAAAATCATATATATAATTATAATAATGTTCTATATATCATATATATTGATTATATTCATATTTAGAGGCATGGATAAATTATTGTGATAGAAAAATGAAATACATTATTCATGGGGACAGTACTTTGAACATATATATGAACGTCATTCTCATTTCATAAAAAAAATATAAATTCAGATGTATACTATTTTATTATTATATAATAATAACTATATCATAAAAATAATATATATTTATTAAATCTACCATTTAATTCATAAATGAGAGGAGGTTATGGAAAATGGATCATATCACGACATGGATGTGGAGTACATGCATACGTGTGAGAGGTGCATTCAATTATAATTTTATTAAAAGGAGGTGGAACTTAGTTATTAAACCAAAATAATAAAAACTAATTATATTTATTATACTAAATTAATTATTTTATAATTTATTCCTATTATTTATAGGAGGTATAAAATGAAAAAAATATGAACTCAGTAAAAATTTATATGTCTTCATTGAAAGTGGTCATTTTTCTTACACCGTAAGCATTGAATGGATGGTACATTCATAAAAAAGAATCCATTGGAAATGGTTAGGGATGTTAAGAAATTAATTTGGATTTTAATTTGTGATATAATTGGGTCTTTAGGAGGGGATAAGTGAATATATGTAGAGCCCTTTTGTAAGTGATGGATATTACAAACTTGGAATTTTCAACAGTTCAAAATATATTACTATCATACTCATGAAAATTCCTTCCAAATGGAAAATTATTAAATCTTATGATAATATAGGCAAAAATTATCATCTATGAATATTATTTATTCTTATTTATGTCGTAAAATTACTCTTATTTGTTATTTTATCTCCCTCGGTAAAACTATTTTAACGTTATTTATGGTAATAATTTTTTACTCTTTATAATTTTCATTATGACCAAAAATTAAATTAGGATATTTCTTGAAATTTTAAATACTAATATTAAATATTGACTCCATTTTTAAATTTTATTTTTAAATAAGTGTAAAATTTTAAAATTAAAATACGAAGACTAAACACAATGTGAACAAGTTTTAAAAATAATTACTTCTTAAACATAAAATTGTATATACATTCATTATTACCCTAGTATAAACTATAAAATGAATGGTATAATATTTAATTGAATATTTTATTTATGAATTTGATTAAAATTCTTAATAAAATGATTTTTTTATTTTATTATGATAAAAAGACATTGTGCACAAAAAACAGAATTATGAAAAACTAATATTTATACCTTTATAGGGATATATATTTATTCCTAACCCATATATAAATAACTTATTGATGTTCCTTCATAAGTAAATTATACATTTAATTAAAAATAAATTTTAATTTTGACAAATAATAATTTTTTATGAGAAAATTATACATGTTGAAAATACCTTTCTTTGTATAAATATGTCATTTAATCATAAAATGATTTTATTAAAATATTAAATGTTATATATAAGGAATTAATCAAAAAACTTTTTTTTACAAAAGAAAATATATCTGTATTAAAAAATTTCTAAAATAATATTCATACCCCCCCCCCCCAATATAATAGCTTGTTTATAATGGTATACATTATCTCTGTTAATTTAGAATTCAGCTTTCATATAAGGAATTCTATCGAATTCTTCATTTTAATTTCAATGAAAATACATATAGAATAATTGGGTGTTAAATTATATACCCATTAAAATGAATTTTTTAATTTGAAATTTGACCACTCTAATAAAAATATATTTGGACGTATATTCTTCATTAAATCATTGGGTTACTATATGACTTCCTCAAAATCCTGATTCCTCTGATTTACATTCACCACATGAGTAGAAATTTTACATAGAACTATATTTCAATGTTCAATGATTTTATATATATTTTATTACTTTTAAATTCCATTATATAAGGTATAGACCTCTTAGATTAGTATTTTTGAAGGATCTGGTATGTACTTCTTCGAAAGAGAAATATGGAACACAATGTGTGTTAGGACCCAACATTAAATGCTATATATTGTAGTAATTTTAAAACTATAAATCACATTATTTTCCCACTAATAATTTAGTATTAGTTATTTAGATAATTAGGACAAACTCGTACACAGTGAACCTATACATTATAAGTGTAAAATTATGCTCAGTATCCTTATCTTCCATAAAACAAAAATAATTAAATTGAAAAATTATTTCTTATTCTAAAATATCTCCAAAATTTTACCCTGATCTCATCGATAAACCAACTCTTCCATAAAACCTATGAAAAACATTTTTAAAAAATTGGATGATCCCAAAAGCACAACAAGGTAAATAAAGAATTTAAAACATTATATTAGTAAAAACATGAAAACCTCATTTAAAAAAACTCATTATAAGGAGTAGAAAATTAACATAGGTTCTTAGGGAAATAATTTCCATACAACATTAAAAATCACCCTTACAGAGGTAAGAACCTTAATTTTAACATTCATATGTGGAGTACCCAATGCATTAGAGAATAATAATGGGGATTACACTTCTTATATGGTATATCTCTCACACCCATTATTCAATAGAAATAATTGGGATCAACCTTTGTATAAGCTATATCAGGATACCTGGGAGCTATAATGGGGCTCATCACATCGAAAATAAGGTTAAAGGGAAAAATAATTACTAAATACCATTAAAACTAATTTAAATCCATTTCTAGAACACTTACAGATATCAAAATCCCTATTTCAAGTAAAAATCACTTCAATATCTAAAAAACATTACAAATAAAATAGAAACTACATTCATGTAAAGTAAGTTTTCAAAAATATAAGGAAAACATTAAATAATTAATGGTTATTGAAAAAATGAAAATTTTTCCATGTTGTAGATTTTATAAAATGTTCCATGTTACCGAAATAGTCAGTCCACTGTTAAATGCCAAATAAAAAATTTAAAAAATAGTTGTTCTAAATCAATCTATCACATATCACATTGGACAAATTGAGATAATATATATAATTATAATTTTAAAATAATAATTTTCTAATAAATAAATCCATTAAAACCATTTGGAATGTTTGGTTATAAATTAGAATGACTTATAAGAATAAACCCCTAAAACCATTAAAGTGATGTTTTAGTCTACGAGTCCCTTACCTTGAGTCGAACCTGTCAAATAGAAATATTATATTACTGAATAACAAATATAGAATAATTATTAAATTTTATTAGAAGCATATTAATGTTTATTATTATTTTTATATAATTTTTAATAATGTTATAACAATTACTTAATAATTTAATTTCACATCAAATTTTATGATATTATTCGGAACATATTTCCAAAATGAATATGGTATGATTTATATAGTCAAAATTTGTCATTTTTTCGTCATCTATTGAATAAAATTCATGAAATAATTTTTATTTTTAGAAATTAATTATAATTCTAAAACCATTCATTTAACATGTATATGAAAAATGAGTTATATTATAATCATTGATACGGTAAGTCTTTCATTTGCATTAATAACGTTTCCATTCTTCAATGATCATTATGGAAGTTGGTTAAGTATAATATCATATTTAAAAAGTGATAATAATATCACTAATATCATTTTAATCATCTAAAAATAATTTTATATATCATCGATCTGATGTGTTGGTGAAAAATGTATCACATCACGTAATGGAGGTGATAGTTTACACATAGGCACGAACACCATCATCCATTTCATCTTAATTGAAATTTATATATGAAAATGATATATTATTTTATTATAATTATTAATAGGTCAATTATATAATATATAAAAATTAATTCTATAATTATAACAAGTATTTAGAGACAGTGATGGAAGATGAATTATATCGTTTCTTAAAGGTGATAGTTCGCACGCACACATCAATGATTAATTCTTTTCCCATTTAATGGAATTGAATATGGGTATCAGGGATGAAATTCAGATTAAAAATAATATTATATTTTGGATATATGATTTATTTTTGAATCAGTGTTGAATAATATTTTAAGGAAGAGGTTGAAGAAATAAAATAGAAACACTTAATTAAAAAGAATACCTCTTCATCGGATGTTCTCCATTGATTAACACCATAACTCCTCTAATGTCAGTGTTTTATTAACAATAAGGCCTATAAAATGTTTTGACCTATCCTATGAATGGATATGGTTAAATATTGGTATAACTAAACAGGGTTTGAAGTTGATGGAAATAGAAGAATGGGTTCCCTTTTATAGGAATGGGGAGGGGAACTCAGGGGATTCTTCAAAATATT
This sequence comes from Viscum album, assembly GCA_963277665.1. Classification (NCBI taxonomy): domain Eukaryota; kingdom Viridiplantae; phylum Streptophyta; class Magnoliopsida; order Santalales; family Viscaceae; genus Viscum; species Viscum album. Next base: position 1,677,894,645 of record OY728160.1, read on the forward strand.
AAATAAATATAAATTAATAATACATTAAATAATGATCCAATCTAATTTATTTATAAGATATGATTATTTTGGGTTGAATAAACATAATACAATGAAAATTATATATATTTTTATTATTTTTTTGACCCTTATCTTTTTGTTTCAACCCTTATTTAACATTTTTAATTCTCATAGTGATAGCATATAATTTACACATTGAGGGTTAATAGAATTCTATAAAATTCCAAACGACCATTAAATGAGTAATTGGAGAAATTTTAATACTTATACAAATCATTTGGACAAAATTTTCGTTTTTATAAATTTTATATCATTTAATAAAATATTATATATTTTAAAAAACCATTAATGTTTATATTGACACTATTCATAATTTGATGTCATAAAAATATCATAAAAAATTATATCTTTGAAAAAACTATATTAAATCATCCCTAACCTTTAATATTCATCCAGAATGTTTTTGAAGTGCATAAATTATATAAAATTATATTTATTTTCATATCTTTTATTTTATTTGTCTATTAATTATGAAATTACAACATCATAATTATGTAACCATTTAGTTATGTTATTTAAATCTAAAAAGTAATATATATAATACCATTGTACATGTAAAAATTTTAGATTTGAAAATAATTTTTATATTTAATCACATCCCTTATATAACATCATATTAAAAATATTTTGCATGATAAAAATAAGAGTGACAAAAGGGTGATATTTCATTGAATAAAATATTATAAGAGGGTTTAAGTCCTCTATGGGGCTCCATGTGGGCATAATTTCATCCCAAAAAAGATTTTGGTCTAAATTTACTGATCAAATTCAATTTGAATAAGTGTTAACGTAGTTTTTCAATATTTATAATGTTATTTTTACACTTAATTACCCGATTTACCTTTAATCTTGTTAATAATTAATTAAAATGATACTATTCCTAATGTAAAAAAATAGACCTAATTAAATAATTTCGACCATAATATTTCAGATATGGAATCCATTTTTCAAAATTAAAAATAATTACTTGGAAAAAATTAATTAGATATTTATCTAGTTGAAGGAATGAGTAAAATCATTTTTAACGTATTAATGTTCAAATATTTTCAATGTATTTATAACCAATTTTAATTAGAAATTTTTTCCAATTTAATAAATTGTATTAAGTTATAAACACTATATTTAAATATAATTTATAAAAAATTATTAACATAATTAAATCGTATGAATAAACTACATGAAAGAGTAGTTTTGATCTAATATTTTCTATTATTCACTATTCATGAACGTATTAATGTTCTCAGGAAAAACCAAAAATTCATCCAATGTAAAATTAAATACTACGATTTTAATGATTTTTTATGAAATAAAATTTAAAAAAGTGATGAAAACTAGATTTAAATAAAGTGAACCATTCAATTGGAAGGAAACCGAATTTTTTTAAAAATACTTTATTTATATTAATAACATGTTTTTTTATATAATTTCCAGAAAACAAATAATATGAATGCTATATATTATATTTAATTTATTATATATATATATATATTTCAATAATATAATAAAAAATATAATATGTTTAATTTATTGGTATAATCCAGATATTTTTCCTATTTAATTAGTTTATTAGAAAAATATTACCTTTTATTTTAAAAGTGTTTTACATTCATTTATAATTATTTCTTTCAAAAACTATTTGCATAGTTTAAAACAATATTTTAATAATTTATTTAAAAAATTTAATTCTCACTATTCTTATATATAGTTTAATTGTATCATATTAATAATAATATTTAGTTGTTCGTTTAATATCGATGAGTAATATTATGTAAACTATCGAACATAGTATTTTTAATAAAAAAATTACATTTTAAATTCTCCCCCAATTTAATAAATTTATTCCTCACAATTTAACCTCAAAATTTAAAAATATATTTTTGAATTTTAATAATATATTTATTGAAATAAAACATTTGAAAATAGGTCAATAATACATTCACATTAAAATAATTAATGTGAAGTATGAAGGTCAACCGAGAAAAAACATACTAGGGTTTCATGTAGGAAAACATGTATATAAAATAAAAAACTATTTATCATGTTTATATGGAGGGTCATAGAGAGCATGGTCATGATATACATGAAAATCACAAAATCATAATTTTTTATGTCTTAAAATGTCATTGATTGCATCCAAATAAAAGTAAATAGATAATGTTTTTTATTAAAAATACTTTTCATATATTTGAGGAATTATTTTACTAATTGGACTATTAGAATAAGGAAAAATACTTAATTGAAAATTATAGATTCATCCAATACTCAAATACCACCATGCACTAATCTTTGTTTTTCAAACGATTAGTAATCAAGATGATTTTTTCAGTCCTGTATCATAAGAATCAACTTCTATATAATCACATAATTCATAAAAGATTAACCATTTATTTCTCATATATTGAAACATAAATCAAAACTAGCATGGTTAGGATAAGATATAAAATCTTCAAAAAACAATAAACCATTTTACGAAGAAGAAATACATTTTATTTCTAAAATTAAATGGTAATAATCAATGTTTAACATAGAGAATTTATCAAAACATTGTCCTTCAAATTCCTAAAAGTAATCTAAACTACGATTAAACTACAATATTTCGAAGAATTTTAATATGTAGTCTTCCTAGATAAATTCTAACATTTATTCCCAAATACCATCAATCACACTTAATGTCATGTAAAAATTTGTTATTTATTAAATAACATTATCTCCATCAAATAATAATTAATACCCTAAATAACATGATTCCCCCATTTCCCTGAATAATCATTTATTATAACAAAATATAATTTATAATTAATTCTTCAAATAATATACCATAGTATTATATTTACTTTATCATATAGGATTAACAAAATAGTGAACTTCTCCCAAAAACACATTCATCACTTAATCCCCAAATCATTTTTTCAAATATGACCAAAATATACCCAGAATATACTGATTCTTCAAACAAAAATCATTTATCTAAAAGGAAAACATCATATAGGTAAGGAATTCAAATAGGTTAGTGATAAATAATTAACCTTTGTTTCTCCTCGGTTGTGGGCTTGATTATTACGGCCTTTCTAGACTTGACAGGTTATCACCAATCCAATGAGCGATCATTTTTCTAAATCTATCTAATTCATATAACATTCCCAAATTATTATAATGACCTCAAATATAATCTTGTCATGTTTTAACATCAATGTTTTTCTCATTAAATTCATTATTCATCCTAAAAATGTAATAACCCATAATTACCTCAATAGAGATGTCTCCAAAATTAACATTTATAACCTTAAAATCAACATAACATAAATTCTAAAAAGGGGTTATATTACATTAAATTTATGATCAACATGAAAATTATAACCCAGGATGATATCTCTAACTCCTAAGAAAAAAATCATAATCTCCAATATTATCCAATCGCTCGACTTATACCAACTGTAAGGACCCAACCACAAGTGTTAAATATTATAGTTATTTTAAGACTATAAAAAAATTATATTTGAAAATATATTTTCGGTTTATAGTTTTTTTTATTTGGATAAACTGACATAGAGTGAAATCAAGCAATACAAGTGGACACTAATATTTACCATCTAGTTCTTGCATAAAAAAATCATTAAAATAAAAAATGATGTCGTAGGCTGATATATCGTTACAATTTTCCTTTTATATCATCCATGGACCAACTCTTCCTTAAAAAATATGAAAACATTTTAAAACAAGAAATAGGAACCAAGGTTCAGTATGGGACATAAATAAAGTAAATCATTAGTCTAGTGGAAATAAGAAAACCCATTTCATAAAAACTCATTAACAAGCATAAATAAATAACATAGATTCCATTAGAAATCCTTACAACTATACTGTAACAATAATCCTTAAAAACTGATAACCTTGTGTTTTCATTACATCTTCAGATTACCCAATACATTGGAGATCCATAATGGGGATCCCCATTCTTATTATCTATATTAGGCTCTCTAATTTTTAATGAGCTATAATGGGGATAAACACTTAATATAATCTATATAGGTATCGCTACTGTGCTATAATATGACTCATCACTTATTATATAATTTCAAAGGGACAAATAATTAATAAAATACTGTAAAATTATTTTAAACCAAGGATTAAAAAAATTCAAGACTTCAAAATACCATTTTCATGTAAAATCACAATAAAATATAAAAACACTCAAATAAATAAAGAACTAATTTCATTGGAAATAAATATATAATGATATAAAAGAAACATTAATTAATTAATTTTTCCTAAAAATAGGAAATTCTGTTGATATTGTATCTATTAGAAAACATTATAAATTACTGAAATAAAAATCAATTTAAAATACACATTTAACGCATTGAAAAAGTGATTTTTGTATCAAAGTGTCCCATACCACTTTAAATAATTTGAGAGATACTATAAAATTAAAATTTCATTATATTTATGTCAATATTATTAAATCCATAAACCATTTTTAATTCATGGATATAATAGATAAATATTTATAACAATAAACAATTCAGTCATCTAAACTGATGTTTTTGTTTAAGAGTCCCATAACATGAGTAAGATTTGTTGCAAAAAAATATGTATATTCCTGAATAAAAAAAATTAATTATATAATTTATTGAGAAAATTATTAATGAATATTATTAATTGTATATCTCATATTATCATGTTATAAAAATTAATTAATTAATTATGTTCACACTAAATGTTTTAATGATATTCTGAACATAAGTCCAAAATGAATTTGGTATGTTGTCTATAGTAAGCATAGTTAATTATTCCATCATCTGTATAAAAATATTCCTGAAATAATAATAACCAATATAAATCATTCATCCATTTAAAACTATCCATTAAATTTTGATATGAAAAATGAACTACGTTACAATTATAGAGATGGTAAGTTGTATGTATGCATGAGTAACATTCCCATTTTTTAATGATCATTATGGAAAGTGGGTAATTATTATATTAACTTTCTAGAACTATCATAATATAACTAATATAATACTAATCCTTTAAATATATATACAAATATTATACATGTGATTTTGTGATGAGAAATGAATCACATCGCTTCATGGAGGAGATAGTTCAAACATAGAGACGAGCGATGTAATCATTTTCTTGAACATAGAAATTTACGAATGAAAATGGTATATTACTGAACATGTGAATTAGCCTAATTGGTGAGGACTCGACATGTTCATTCAAGAGAGCCAAGATCAAATCTGGGGGGACACATTTTGGGGTACTTTAGCAATACTATTGTATGTACTATAGCGGTTACTGAAGTAGGTACAATTGCAGGTACTGTAAGAGGTACTGTAGCTATCAATATAGCAGGTACTATATAAGGTATTGTTTAGTACTATAGTAGCTAGAACTAATCATCCATCTTGGCCTCTAGGAAACTAGTTTTGTCCTTGATTCTTGTAATGCATTCAGGCCACCAAAGGCCTTTCGGCCAGTTGTTTCTCAAGGCCACCAGGCCACCTCATTGCATTCATTGGACCCCAAGGCCTTCAGGCCACCAGAATTTGTAGTCATACCTATGAGAATAAAAGGGAAAAGGCTCCAGATAAGGATCTATAGTAGACACAATCACCAGAATAGAGCTAACCAGATTGGAAGAACAAGAGAGTTATGATTTTTTATCCATAGAGGGAATGCACATCTCTGCACAAGAAAGATAGTCGAATAGCCCTATAAAGGTGGAGTGATGATATCATGACATGTTATAGGGTGGATCATTTCAATATTTTCTTGTTTGGGGGAATCCCTATAAGACAAATAGTTCATGTAATTGTCTCTATGCCTTCAGACCTTGTAAGGGTTCATCCTTCCCGCTTAAAAGTTGGATTATCTAAAATAATAAGAAAATGTAGTCCTTCAGGCCATTCAGTCAAAAATGACATATTTTTATATGATAATGGTATATATTTCATGAATATCATATATAGAAATCAATTCCATCATTATAACCATCCTTGAGATACTGTAATGGAAAAGTTATTATATTGGTTTTTTGGGATGATAATTCAGTCGTACGCACGAACTATTAATTATTTTCCAATTTGATGGAAGTAGATGTGGATATAATTGATGATATTAAATTAATAACATCTAAATGTTAATAGGATACTAGATTTATTATATCAACATGGTTGATTAATATTTTGTGGATGTGGAAGAAGAAATAAAATTGAAACAGTTAAATACAAATGATACGTCTTCTTCGGATGATCTCCTTTAAGAAACACATTAGCACCACGAAAGAGGTTGTTATCCCTAAAATAATGCCTCCATGATATTGGGAGGTATTATTAAAAATAATTTTCAAAAATCATGGCTGATTATAATAGGTTTGTATGTGTTATTAAAAAAGAATAATAGTCTCTCTTTTTATTGTATAGGGGAGGGGAACTCTTGGTTATCATCAAAGCATTAAGTTAATATAAATTAATTTTATAATTAAAAAGGATCAAAACTGATTTATTTATAATATATGATGATTTTGTGTAGAATACACTTCATAAAATGAAAAATAGATTATTTTTTACTATTTTTAGCTCTTATCTTTTTTTACCTTATTTAAACATTTTAATTCCTATAGTAATGTCATGTATTTTACACCTTAAGGAATAATATAGTAACAATAAAATGACAAAGGACTAAAAAAGAATCAATAAAGAAATTTTTATAATAATAAGTATATTTAGATAAAGTAAATATTTAATTATTATTTAAAATAATTAAACATTATTTATATATGTATATAAATACCACGAAAAATCAGTTTTGAAATAATATTTTGTATCATTAACTGTTCAGTAACATTTGAATGATCTCAATAAAAATATCAAAAATTCAACCAAATTAATTTTTGACAATCCTATTATAAATAAGATTTAAAAATATTAAAAAATAATTTATTCATTGATAAAAACTATATTTAATACATGTTCTCTATCAAAACGTGAAAAATTACATTTTTAGAAAAATACTTCTTTTATATTTAAAACAAGATTTGTAATATTATTATGTATTGAAAAAAATAATATTAAATTTAAATTTTATATTCACTATATTGCATATATATTTCATTAATATAACAAAAATCCTTATATTTTTTATTTATTTGTATAAATCATAGTTTTTCACATTTATATAGTTTCTCTAAAAGAACAATTAATTTTATTATAAAATTGATTTACATTTATTAAAAATTAATATTTCAAAAAATAGTATTTTATTTTTTTAAAAAAATAATTTAGTTAATATAATTCCTTAAAACCATTATAATGTATAATTTAATGTAATATTTAAATAATAATATGTAGTTTTTCATTAAATCTCAATGTGGTGTATTATGTAAATTATAAAACATACTGTTTCCTTTAAAAACATGGGATGTTGCACCATGAACTCATGGGATGTTCAGTGGAAGCTCTATGTGAAAATATAATATTAATACTTGAACAATAAACATGAATGGATCAATATACATATGGCTCAAATTTCCAATCATTTTGAATCTCAAAACCATTATTCATGGAGAAATTCATAGGCATACCTTTACACCAACATCGAATTACAAATATCTCCAATGATTATCAACATAATATTTCTATTGAATATATGTTTCCATGATTTATTTTTAAATGTTTATAACCTCATATTCCATTTCCACGACTTGTTCAGCTTCCAATATCTTTCATTTTCCAACATTATCCCATTACATTATTATTACTCAATTCCCTCCATTGAGGGATTCATAATTATCCATCTGATTATTTACGAGAAAACTATTTTTATAATTGAATTCAAAAAAGGGAAGGTTTTGATCCCAAAAACCATTAAATTATTTATAATTAGATCTCATCATATCCTCAAGTCTCTAAATGGTTCTCTTATATTGACCATATGTCAAGGGATGATAAAAAGTACTAAATCAAAATTCAATATCTATATCTCTTTGAAGATTTCATTAGATCTCTAAGGTATACCAAGGATCTCATTCAGATATAATAGAATTTTTCACCCCATTATATTATACAGCATTCAAAATTTATATTCTCAAAAACAATATAAGAGATATATATTCTCTATTATCAATATAAATAAACATACATTTTATGGAGAATTATTGATACCTAAAAAACATTATGGACATTTGATTTCTTGGGGAGTCTGACAATGAAATATATAGGGATGTTTTCCAATTTCTATTATGGTATTGGTAAAGGATGTAACTTCTCACTAGACATATTTTCATCATAATTATATTTATTGTATATAAAAAACCAATATTCATTATCTAAAACATATCCCAACATTTTTACACAGAAAATATTATTTTCAATCTTTATAAATTTTTATACTTACAGTTTTAATATAGAATATTAAGATATGGGATTCTTCCAATATCCACTTATACAAGTATAGTATTAGTTTGATTCACACTCGGTTCTTAAACTGTATCAATCCATCAAAAGTGAGGTTGAATTAATGAACATTTATCAACTTCTTTTTTTGATCAACACAATCCATATAGCCCACATTAATCATATCATAGAAATACTATTGAACATTCATTGAATCATGAAATGATTTTTAAATATTCCTCAAGATTTCACTACTGGAAAATAGTTCTATACCCATGGTTTTTCAAAAAAACCATGGGTATAGGGACAGTACGTGAACCTATACCCACAGTTCGCCAAAACCGTGTATATAGGGTATTTTATGAAGACCTATATCGACTTTTCTTTGAAACCGTGGGTATTGGGGTTTTTTTAAGACCTATACCCATGGTTCTGGAGAACCATGGGTATAGATTTTTCTGTGGAATATAAATTAGGCAGGACATGTAAAAAAAATTTGTGTGAAGATATTTTTTCACGGTTTAGTTTAATATATTTAGATAAATATAAATTGATATACTCTAAATTTCATTAGCTCGGTTGGTCACTTTCGGAGGCGCGACCGTAAAATGTAGGTTCGAATCCCACGGTCTGCGTTTCATGAATTTAAATACCCGATGTGGATTATATTATTATATATGCGTATATGTATATGTAAATAACAATTAAAAATCATAGATCAGTTGGTCATTTGGTGGTTCGCGGCCGTGAGTTCCATCGTGAGACGCGGGTTCGAATCTCATTGCATGTGTTTTTGGATTTTTTATAACCCACATGGATTAAATCAATATATATAAGTTGATGTATGAATATATAACAAAAATAATTCACAGCTTGGTTGGTCCTTTGGTTGTCTGCAGCCGTGAGGCGCATCGTGAGTGAGGGTTCGAATCCTACCAGCTGCGAAATTTTTTAACTTAAATGCCCCACAGTTTTCAAACCGTTGGGTCTGTTGTGTGCCACTCTGGAATAGTCGTGGTGCACACTTTGACTCCCATGTACCCATGGATGTCCAAAACTGTGGTTATAGGTTGAGACCCCTATACTGACGTTGTTCCAGCCCACGGTTCGCAAAACCGTGGGTATATCCTATACCCACAGTTTTGGCGGCTATACCCACGGTTGAATACCGTGGGTATAGGTCGCTTTTCCGATAGTGTTTTGAGGCCCATCATTTTTTAGTCCACTAATATTATATATCTGTTGGTCCTCATTGATGAAAATATTTCATGATCTCTTCTACTTATCATATTGTCCACCTTTTCATTTTCTAAGGGTGAAAATGTATTGAGCAATCAAAATCTCAACACCAACCATCTTCCCTTGATCATATTCTATAATTTCTCAGTGGATATATATATTACATTTTATGATTAGTATATATTTTGCACCATTACCTATAAATATAATTTACCAATATGTTTTATGAAATGATTACTATCTCTAACTCCAAATAATGAATTTGGAAGTTTGTCTCATGATATTTATATTGGAATTAGGTATAACCTATTACCATATCATGTACATAGGAACACATCCCTTACCCTTATTAGATGTATCATAGTACAATGAAAACTCTTCATGAATGTATGGTAGGGTGAGTATTGGATCATTGGAAAAAACAAGTTTTATCTCCTATAATGTTCTTCAGATTCATCTATCCAAAGAGACTACAATCCCTTTCATGTTAACTTATAATGTGTATTATATTGTTAGGAGAAATTTATCTAAATGAATCAATAATATCCATAAAATCCGAGGAAACTAAGGGTCCCATTCAAAGTTTTCTGTCTAGCTATTTGTTCAATGTTTATTATGTTTGATCCACTAATATACCATATCTTCAGATTATATGGCCCACAAATGAAACCATCTATAACCAAAATTCACATATGGTATATTTTCTATTGAACTGTAACTTATTTATGGCCTCTAATATAACCCTGAATTCATCCTCATGTGATACATTTTACATAGGTAAATTATAATATTGCCTATAAATACAACAAAAAACTATGATTGTTTTTATCTGAAGACCATATTCATTAAATCCATGATGGTTGATGGAGAATTAATAATACCATATTGGATAACTAAAAATTCATATTGTCCATGAAAAATATTGATAAATGTATTATGTATGTCTCCACTTTTGAACCTAAATTGATAGTATCCATGTTAAATGTCAATCATGTAAAAATATTAAACTAGTTATAATTTATTGAATAAATCATTGATATATGGTAGATGATACTTTTATTCCTTTTGGTGTTTTTATGTTTCCAATAATCAATAAGGAGTATGATTGATCCATGTTTTTTCTTCAAAAATAGTTATAGAACATCGCATGGTGATTCACGTAGATGAATGATTCCCCCATATAGATTTTCATGGAATTTCATCATCATCTACTATAGCATAATCTGGGCCATTCTATATGGAGTCATTAATATCAGTACATCCTTGAGTATGAGTTTAATTGAATAACAATAGTCATGAATTAGAGGAGGTCTAGAAAGTAATTCATGAAATACATTAACAAACTTTCATACAATAGGAAAATCATTGATTTTGAGATTATACACAACCATCAAAGATAGGTAATACCTTTTAAATGGAATAATTGACTATACAGGGGCATTACCATACACATCAACAATTGATTTATCCATTAACTGATTAATGATCAAAGGATGGTTTGGATTATATAATATGAATTTCCTTATTCATTAATTGATATGGGACTTTTATAAATAAATCCAATACAATCCTAACATAACATAAAATTTCACAATAGAATGAATACGGATATTTGTAGGAATCACATTAACACACACACTAATTAGAGAAGAATCATTGAATTGATATTATGTTGTTGTACTATTATGATTTTCACTACTAATTAAACACTTATCATTGAAGATTTAATGTGTTAAACATGGAAAATTCATCGTATATAAAATAGTTAGATGATCCATAGTCAGATAAGAAAATAATTGTTCTAGACTGACAGGTTTGTGTACCTATAACCACTTTATTAGCATACCTCACAAGGGTAATAATGATTTCATGTGATTTGACATGACTATAGGATTATGTGTTTTTTCATTGATCATCATCATTAATTCTCATATTCATAAAAGGGTTATTATAATTCCTATACTTCATGAATTTAAAATAGTAGAGTGTTCGTGGTGAATTCTATTGATATTTATCTCCATTCACATCACTAGCTAACTTATTCACTTCACATTGACTTTCTATTTTACTATTACCTTATATTCAGCCCATATATAATTTACATGTAACAATAATTAAATTTTATCATGGATTATTTAAAAACATATTTAATAAAAGGAGACTCGTCCTCTTCTCTCCATGGTTTTTATTATTAAACGTTTCTTTGAATTATTTATTCCATTTCTTATAAAAACCAAGATTTTGAAAGTTGTTTCAAATATATATTTTGTCCTTCATATCCCATCAAATGATTTCATCACAAATATGGATGATTTGTATGGATAACACCCATTATTGATATGTTGTTCTGCCACCAAATAATTGGTCAATATTAATTTATGGTTCAATGATAAAACACAATCATATATCATATGTCTTATAAAATTTTCCACTTTAGAACTAATGAATCCACCATTCATTTATCAGTAGTTCAATTAAATACTTATTCAATATTATATAAACAATACCAATATATTATTTTTCTAAAATAACCCCCTAAATATTTACCACACCGTCGAGTTAAATTATAATTATATCCTAGATTCCTTGATAAGAGGTTACTATTTATATTCATACTATTTGTAATAAAATTACTAAAATAATTTTTACATGCTCTGAAAAATAGGGAATGGAAAATATGTTTTCGTTGGTATTGATCCACTGGTCACTAAATAGTTGATCAATGTAATGTATAAAATAATTTTAATATTTCCTCATGAAGAACACAACAAATCATTATTCCTTCCTTTCATCACCAATAATATTATAATGATTCCAATGTTGAGAATGTAGAGTAAGCATAGAAACTATATTATTTTTTCTAGATAAAAAATTGTTTAATTTGGAGGAAAATAATTATATTGTATGTCACATTTAGTGTCTTCAAATTTACTTATATATCAAACCATTTACTAAAAGAATAAAATCATACTATGAGAAACAATAATCATAGTGATAAACTACATAATCAAAAAATTATTAATTTAAATTTTTTTGGTGCCTTTTTTAAATATAAGACACCATAGGAATAACCTAGGTTATTCGTTGTGATAGTATATTCAAATTCATTATATTGGTTAATAATGAAAATTTGAATTAACCCATAAATAAATCATGATAGTGTATATCCAATTATGCAGTCTTAGAACCACACATATCCCAATGGTAATGATTGATTTATTACCAAATCAACCAATTTTATAGTTTTTACACTAATATAAATTTCTATTACAAATGGATCCACATATTTGTATCAAGATATGGACATTTTTTTTATAAAAACAACAATCATTTATATATAATATCATAGGATATTATCTTTTACATTGGATTATCATATGTGTTTTCACAATTTATTTCCTATAATAGTATCAAATAATACCAAAACATTGACCTGATACCAACTGAGGTGAATAAACATTTCATATATAATAAATAAATTATATGATATTAAATTTCACTACATATCATATCTATTAATGTAAAACTATAATCATTTTATTTGATTTGGTAACTTGGATACTTAAAAACATGAATACAAAAGATGCATGTAGTATCCCACTAAGTTTATTAAAACTATGAACTTGTTATACAAATGTAACTCGAATGAATTATTCATATCCTATGGAAAAGTAAAAATACAAAAAATAGTTATCTCAGAATTTCCTTATATGTTGACATCATAGTTTTTACTTATAATTTAAACATTGGGGTATGAAAACATATTTTGAATAGTTGAAAAATGTGACCAGTAGTATATAGAGAATAATCACAAGTCATTAGATAAATCATGTCTATTCCTAAATCATGAATCTTATGGGAATCAAGGAACATGGTCCATGAGTGCATAACATACCATAATTTTATATAATAAATTGTGGACTAAATTTTGTAATAATCCTGATAATTGAAATATTATATCAATTGTACCCACCAAGACATCATGAATTGCTAAAATTTATCTAAATACACCGGTACATTAGTATTTGGATTACCTGTCATGTTACCTCATTGGGGATTGAGATAAATTAACATATATGGTCTTTTTTAGAATAATCTGAGACATACCCTCTTATGGGAATCAATTAACCTCATATGCAACCTTTTATCTCCTAAAACATTAATCATAAACTAATTAATACGAGGAAAATAGTGGATATAACTATTACATTTTCATTTTTTATCGATATGTATTACACAAGATCATGAATGCCCTTATCATAACTCATTAATTGAAAATATGGGAATGAAAATTTGTTTCATCATTATTTCATCACTATAATAACAAACAATCATGATAAATAATATATATATTAACAATGAATCTTATCCCCAATGAAGAATAAAAATCATTAATGGATGTTATCATAGATGAAAAATCCTCTAAAAGATGATTGGAACATTTAATCCAGAAAATTCTATTTTTATTTTGGAATAAAATATTTAAATACCAAAAGTGTCCAAAATATTAATAATTTTTTTTTAAAAAAATGATAGAAAATTTTAATGGAAACCTCAAAATACTGAAGTCTTAATTGTGGAAATTTTTTTTAGTGTATGTAAAAATATTGTTTATGTTTATACCCATGGTAAAAAGTATCTTATTTGGAAAACAAAAAAATATGTAAAATTTTCTATAGAATGTAAAATAATATTAAAATTATCATCAATTGATAATTTTATAATAGAAAAATCATACTTTAATAGATTTTAAGGAACATGTTGGACATGAATGAAAAACTTTAAGAACTGAAGAGAAAAACACTGTTGGTTTTCATTAAAAATATATTAATAATTTTGAATACATTATGGGAGAAAAATTAATGGAAAAAATAATTCTTAGGATATGATAATATGATAATTAAATATAAGATATTTTTTATGACATATTATATATTTTCATCATCAAGAATTGATGAATAAACAATGTTAGTAGAAATGTGACTATAATGTAAAACACTTACCATTATTGTTCAATTTTAAATTATAACCCCCTAATAAAATAAGCTATAATTAATAATTAAATAAATTTAACATAAATATTACCATGATATTTATTGTTAAATGTTTAGTATATACCACACTTAAATGAAATCTGTGGTGGATATAAATAAGTCTCACTGAAACCCAAGTCCAACATAAAACACTTAAATGAATATTGTTCTTCATCATAAACTATCCAACATTATGTAAAATAAAATTAAGTTCCTTAAAATTATATAATATAATATTATTAACTCTTATATTTTCATATATTTTCTTTATGAAGCATTTCAATAACAATTTATAGAAAACAATTTATTAAAATCATTGTTCCAAGTAGTTAACTATTTATTTATTTCATAAATGTTTGAATATTTTTTATTTAGTAATTTACAGTAACATTGGGTAAATCATATATAAAATCCTAATAGGATATAGATATCATATATATTTATTAAACATAAATCTATAATCATTTTTAAACAATATAGATAGAAAATTTTATTATATTTTTCATTAGGACGGTAGTATGTACATACCCATGAATTGTGTATTAATTTTTTATGAAAAGAATAAAAGAAATATTAATAATATTTTATCCATAATGAATCATTATTGAATCATAAATATCATATATATTTATTAAATCCATTATTATATCAATAATTTTTCTTAATTTTCTGAAAATAAATCTTATCACGATGTGGAAGTTCTAGGTAACACATAGACACGGGTGATACATTCATTTCCAAATATTAGGAATGGAGGTGAAATATTTTTATTAATTTAATATAATAAAAATTATGTAAATTAATTGTTGTTAATTAATTATTTTATAATTTATTCAATGCATTTATATGTGGTGAAAAAATAAATGAAATTGAATGAACTTCATTTAGAGTTGTACCTCATTGTTGGAAAACATTCATTTTCTAACATGTTAATCCATAAAAAAGTTATTATAATCAAACCAAGACATATATGATGTGGGTAGGAAAATAATGGAATTATTATCTTATATATCGGTATATATAAGAGGATTTTTATATATGGATAATAGAGGATATGTGGTGACCTTTTATTATATAGGGATATGAAAAAATAAACGTTTTTAATAGATTAAATTATATTAATGGATTTCTGACTAACATTTTTCCCAAAGGAACATGACTCATTGGTAGGATAAAATATGGTATAAATATATGAAAACATATATACATGTTTATAAGGCAAGTTAACCCCTATCTCATAGTTTTACCTTAAGCTAATATTTCTTTAACATTAACCAATGTAACAAATTTCTAGTATTTATAGTATTTATTATGACCGACAATTAAAATTAACTTTATCAAATTTTTTAAATATGATTCAAAATTTTGAATCCATTTTATCATATTATATTTCATTAAGCGGTATAAATTAATTTTAAATTAATCAAGACAAATTCAAATAAAAAACATTTTTAGGAAAAAATCATTTTTAAAAATAAAAAAATTCATATTCAATAAATAACTATTAGAATCCATGAAAGGAATTTTAAAATATTTTACAAAATATTGAATCTAAAAATATCAGTAAATTAGTAAATAAGAAATTTTTTATTTAATTAATTATGATAAAAACACTTTGGTATATAATAATTTTAAGAAAAATGTCACTTTTTACATTTAAATGATTATGAATTCATTCCAAGAATTTTGATAACTAATTTAGGGATTTTTAATGATTAATTAAAAATATATTTCATTAAAATAAGTTTTCCCAAATTATAATGAAAACCCCTTTTTATGATAAAAATATATAACATGTTGAAAAAATAAATTTCATCAAAATAAATAAGTATTATAATCATAAAATGATTTAATTAAAAATTTAATGATTATTTCTATGGAATTTATCAATAAATTTTATTTCATGTGAAAAAATGTATATCTATATATTTCATAATTAGGTTAATCTTATTCTTAATCACAAAAATAAAATTCACTTTACAAATCTATACTATATCTTGATTCTTTCTGACATGGGGTAGCATGTAAATAATGATATCAAATAAATAAATATAATTTTTGAGGAAATATATTTGAAATCCATAGGTTTTAAAAATTTACATTATCTCCATATATTATTCATGATTCATTTTATACTAGTTGCATTCTTATTACTTATATATTTCATCATAGGATTTAAAAATTTATTATGGTTCCAAAAAAGAGTTCAATCGTTCCTATTACATATCAACCCTAATTTTAATGGGTACAAATAAAATTTATTGCCTATTATTTTATGAGTTGAATAGTTTTCTATGAAATTTTGTCATTAATAAATAATGATGCATAATGTTATTGTGTGTCTATTATGATATATTATCCTATATTTCATTCATGACATTTCATATTAACTCCTCATGTTTTTTACATAATATTCTATTTGGGTTCCCAAATATGTTTTTTCAATAATTTTGGGATGTCATGTGGGGAGATATCAGGATAATAGTGAATAAATTATTTATTCAATCTATAATTCCTCTTAATAACATGTATAATTTATTATTCGGTTATTTAAAAGTGAAAATGTATTTATATTGAATAATAAATGACATTTCCTATAGGAAAAACTAACTCATATATTTTAAGTAATATCCTACCATCTATGTTGGGAAACATGATTAAATTAGATATTTTTATCAACCAGTGTTGATTAATCAACTATGGAAAATTTTAACATTTTGATATAACTTCTGTTGGGTTAGTTAGAATCCTAAAATATTCTAGGGGTGGAAATATTGCTTTAGAATTTTATTCTATAAGGCCTTTTTAAATCGGGAAATGTAAATTAATTTTTTACATTGTTAATAATTTTTTTAACTAATTGTTTTATTAAAATGATTACAATTATTCACTACACATCCAACATGTTTTTTTCCAATGGTGACCAAGTGGTTTATTTTCCCATTATAGAGGGGTTTGAAAAAGTGATCCTTTATATGTAATTGACTTTAATATCTTGGTGGAATAATTTTGGTAGGTTTCTAATTTAAAATAGAGGGAATTATAATTAAATCGGGGTTAATATTATATCATTCCCATTCACTTATCAAGATTTTACTTTTTTTGAGAAATAAAAGCTATTTATTATTCATGTATTATTGAAAAAAGGCTTATCTAAAAAGAAATAAATGATAGACTATATTCATCAATAGTAATGTATGTTTTGGGAACTGTGTCATGCCATAGTGATTTTCTTTCTATAGATTATTCAACCAATTTCTTTCAATGTTATTACCAAAATTGAGTTCAACTATTATTTTTTTATTTAGAAATTTCATAAAGAAATTTATTATTATAACATCACAAAGAGGATTGTACATTATAACATTGAGAGAAGGATTTATGATAATGTTTTAGGAACTCTATAAAAACCACATTAGTTCAATTAATATATAAATTAATTAATGACAGGAATCATGGTAAAAAAAAATTTATGATAGGGTGTATAATAAATTGAATAAAATAATGATGGACTATACATATTTATCTATTTATAATTCCCAATGTAAGGGTATAACATATATCATGTCTAAATGAAGATAGATTCCTTGATGGTCATATTATTTAATAATTTGGAAGGATAATTGTACAAGGATAAGGATTGTAGTGAAATATGGAATTTATTTACACAACAATGAAATCTATATCGAATAAATGATTGATTCCAATAGTCTAGAAAAATTGGTTATCCAAAAAAAATCCAAGAATAATGTCTTAATTTCATTCTTAATAAGGATGTTCATATTTTCTAATTTTACATGTAATTTTTTATCTCTATAGTAAGAATTTTAATAACCTCACATTTAAGGGTTTTATTGATAATTTTTATATTTTTGAGAAACAAATAGCTCAATTTTTTCATGTCTCTAAAATTTTATGATATATAGAAACTATAACATAAGAGAATCGCAAATGAGGATTATATTTTTGATTTTGGAATTTCATTTTGTT
The DNA here is from genome assembly GCA_963277665.1 of Viscum album. Lineage (NCBI taxonomy): Eukaryota > Viridiplantae > Streptophyta > Magnoliopsida > Santalales > Viscaceae > Viscum > Viscum album. The sequence goes on from OY728160.1 coordinate 1,677,913,366, forward strand.
CTAGGTGTGATGTATATAGAACCTATATTAAAATCATTGAACAAGGTTTTCATAGTTGTGTTTTTATATAGGTGGTGTGTAAAATTCCAAGTTACCATTTTAGTATTATGAGTTTATGTACTTCCTCCACGACTTAACCGATTATTCATGAAAGTAATTTTTGGGATCATATATGAATGGGAGACTATGTCTTCGGGTTGTGTCTTATGTTCATCAATATTTTTGGAAGAGTAAAAATGTGAAAATATTATAGGGAACTAAGGAAGTTATTTTTGTTTTCTTGAATAATATTTCCATAATGGTTATAAAACATTGAGAGGACTCTAGTATAGAATACAAATCATTTCATGATTTTTTAATCTTATATTTCTTCAAATCATAGGCACAAATCAAGTACTATACTTTATTATTTTATGACTATTAGATAGATCCACTTATTTTATAAATGAAGTTATGATTTAATGGATATTTATATGATTTTATTAGCCCATTGGGTTGTCATGGAGTTACTTACAACCACAAAACGTAGATAATGGAAATCTTCTTCAAATATATTTTATTGCAGATGTCATTAAAAAACATGTTTTATTTATTTATTTTCATATTGATGTACATACGGAATATAAATTTAATGAATGATTTGAATTGATGACACTGAATAATAATGGTGATATATATAAGTGTGGGTAGTCAAAGCATGTCATAGAGATTGAAGACCCATTAGGTGGAGTTCCAGAAGATCCATTAATCCCTTAAATTATAGTAATTGACTATAATAAGAAATTAAATTATTTTTTTGTTTTATTTATAAAATTAATTAATAAATTAAATAAGATATCTATGGTGGTATAATTTAAAAAAATTTATATGGTTATTGCACTAAATATTGTGGGTGAATCATATTTTTATTTGATGTAATTTATTATTTATTTAAATTTTAATGGTGTTATCCTATTCATTGATGTTGGTAATTACTACAAACACTATTAATACTACCACTTCTACAAATGCTTATAATATTACTATAATGTATAATTATACTAATTTTAGAAATTAATGTATTTAAAAAATTATCTTATATAATATTATTCTTATTTTTATTATAGATTTGTAGAATGATGCCCTCTATTTGGTGAATATTTATGATGATACCAATGAGATATTTATTCATTGATTCTAGATAACAGTCATGGTCTAGATGGACCCACAATAATTTTATTCTTCCATGTTTTGTATATTATTAAGAATGAGGTCTTAAAGGCAATTAAATAATTTTTCTATTAAACTTTCATAACTTTAGGTTTTATTATTATTCATTAATCTGATACCAAAATATCAAACCACCCATAATGTTAAATAATTTGGTCCAATTTCAATTGGGAATAGAATTCTAACAAATATTATCAAAATTATTAATAACATGCATTAGAATATTTCAAAAATTCTTGTTTCCTCAAACCAAAATTTTTTTATTCTTGTGAAAAAAAATCAAGACATAATATATACATAAATATATCTTCTTAGTATATCAATATTATAAAAATGAATTCCAAAAGTGATAATATTTCATTAAAAATTTAAATTTTTTAGGATTTCCATACACTAATACTGTATTTTATACTAAATTTTCAATTTGTTTTTTATTTCAATGAGAAATTTATTAATATTAACTATGTTATTATATAGAGTTAATTATTTTTCATCCTCAGCAATAGGCCACAATATAGGGTGTTTTATTTATTCAAGAAGAGTAATATTAGGAGGCCCCTTTCAATCCATTATCACTGGATTAGTGGATGAAAACATAATTAGATGTATTTTGATGTTTTTTTATTTTTTATTTTTTTAGAATATTATGATTATAAAATCATGTATATCCCTTAATCATCATTATGTAGATAACATTCTTTTATTTTGAAAAGAAAATCATAATACCATAAGGAATATCAATGATATTTTATTTCAATATGGATAAGTGGTTTTCTATATATTTGATAGAGGACATAATATATCATATTATCTATAAATTCCATATGACAATAGATAAATACATTGACATTATCCAATCATAAAATGTTAAATTAGTTGGGATTTCATTTTTATGACATTAATCCCATTTTTTTAGTATACTGAATACATTTTATTAAGAATAAATTTCTTCTAGATTAATTTCACAACACATCATCTTGATATGGATAATTTAATCTCACGACAGTGTAACTGTTCTTATAGATTATATTACAACATCTATGATATAATTTTTTATCTTTAATTTTATCCCAGCAAACAGATGTGTAAGATTCAAATGAAAATTTGAAACATCACTAAAACTGAATGTATTCATAAGAATAATTTCACCACTATCTAATTTGGTAAATACACAATGTCAATTACCTTAGGTGGTGTTAGATTTAAAATATCAATTTCACAATGATCCATAATTTATAGTAATTTATAGACTCTATGATGAATTATTGTAACTTCCATATGGTTTCTTCAAGAAAAGGCTTGTCAAGGGAAGCAAAATGAGTAATTAATACTTCATTTAATATTGTTTTTGGAATGAAATACTAGATACATAATAAAACATCTCATAGGACTACATTTTCATTCCTTTATATAACTACAAGATGGGCTTCATGAATATTAAATGGATTTAACAACTACATTCTATTTAGGTATAACCACTATATAATTTTTAGGATCTATATATTTATAAACTCATTTATATTATGACACAAAATCCATTTATGCTTTTTTTATTAAAATGAACATCCATGAATTTTTATTCAGTATGGAAGAAACCCCATTCTTCACACTTGAAAAGATTTTTTCTCTTAATAAAAAGGTAAATTATAGACACACATATTGAATAAATGGTTTGAATCCTAAATAAGTGATGTAATTTAGAAGAAATAATGTTTTTCCATTGAGTCATATGCTCATTTGAATGATTTATGATATTATATCACCCCAAAATGATAGAGAGGGGATCAAGGATATTTATATCATTTAATGTTGTTATCATTATAATTATAACATGGACTACTTATTGATTTTATTTCTATAATTTTATATTTATAATATCAAAATTTAATTTCTCTGAAATTTTTTTCTGATGAAATATAAGAACCAATGGGGATTGATATAACTTTATCAATGGACTTCATGCGTTAAAATTTAGTGAATGAATTATTAATTATTAACTTGTTTGTTTCTTCTATATTTTATAGTTTTTTTAAAACAAATTGGTTATAATTTATAGTCAAGGTTGTAATAGTTAATATGGTTGTTGGAAACTAGTAAAGGAAAAATTATATGGGTTTTATGGTCCAAAATAAACCATTGCCCAGCCCCATGATTGATGTTTCAAGATACTCATCTATTGGGTGTAAAAAATATCAAGATAAAATAATTTTACATGAAATATTATACTTGTAATCCATAATTATATCCATTTATAAAATTAAATATTGATGTATCATCATTTAGTGGCAAAATAACTACATGATGTGGATGGATTTTCGGTAATCATTTAGGATTTATCATCGTCTCAAACTATAAATACCTTATAAATTAATTTTTTCTTAAATATGAATATTTATGGCAATTAATGTGATGTATTATGATAAAAGTAATGGTTATAATTACTTATGAATTACAGAGACTGTATTTGTGGTCTATTTTATAAAAAATGTAAAAATATCGATAATGTATTTATTTTGAATGTATGGAATTATCATATTTTATTAAAAGGAATAAGAAGATTGTAGAGACCCAAATCTTGACGTACATGGACATTACATTACTTTTGCAGAATACTTAATACATTACAAAAACATACACACAAGGACCATAATAGTTTAGTGTCTTTGAAAACTCGGAATATAAACTTTTAATCGTGTTGAAATATCTTCAACAACTCCCATAATGATCTTCCCCTTTTTGTTTCCATACCTAAAACAATTCTTAATTTCCTGGGGCAGATAAATCATAAAAAGGGTGAGCTCAAATTCTCATTAAGGGCAATCATAAATAACATAAAACAATCCATAAACATTTCGAAGCAAAAACTTGAACATGAAATTTAAACATCAAAGTCTTGAGCAAAGACATAAATCGTGGAAGTACATATGGAATATATCATAATAGAACATCAACCGTGATAAAATATAATGGGAATAAAACATGTAATTGTGGAAACCATTCAGAACATGTTATTATTTCCATAGTAGCCAAGACATTGCTGCCAAGACCATCTTAGGGGACAAATTCCCTTTCTGAATCATGTTCACTCTTCGTTTCAGTCCTGTAACACTGAACCAGATTAACTTACCATTCCAGAAATGTCTATCTCATGAGATATAAATATTTACCCAATGCATTGGAGGGAGATATATTTCCCACCCATCTCATAATGAAATCATTCTTTTGTGTTCCACAAAATCATAAATCATACATCATAGCATAACACATGTAATAGAATGCGATTCTTAAACATCATGTCATCATAACATAATACATATAAAAAAATGGATATCGTTTCATCATAAGATAAATCAAACCATGTAAATAAGGGAGACACTATACTTGAAACATAAACATATTAAATAATGTCATTTTAGATGGTAAATAGTTTTGATAAAACACATAAAATGAATTCTTGAGAAAAATATCCTTTCTTCTTCAAAATCATTTTCTTTTCCAAAATGTCATGCAATTTTAAAAGAAAAGTGTTTTTTTGAAAATAATCATACAATCTTGTATAGGATTCTTCATGAAAATGAGGCGTTATGAAACCGTAAAAATCCGTTCACGCCGTATAATTAAAAATAACATTACCCTCGTACTTTTTTCGAAAAAGTCAAAATATTCCATGTTTGGTAAAAAAAGAAAGATTCCTTCCATAATACGTGGTAAAAGTAAAAAAAAGGGTAAAAAGGACTTTAAACATACATGAAAACATTTTTATAAAACATGGACATGGTTGATAAATACAACCCCAGTAAATACTTATGAATAAGCAATCTCGGATAAAAATGAGATTTGCAAAATTATCCCTTACCTTAGATATGATATGCTTCGTACATTTCTGAACCTCCTGTATAATGATTTAAATAATGTCATTGAATTATTACAGAATCATATTCATTGTTATGATATCATATATGGTTCACTTATGACTTTATATTACCCGTTCTTTTGTAAGTTCCATGTTAAAGCATCATTTTGTGTTAAATCGTTTTATTTATCGTACATGTTTGGACTTGTTGTTCTTGATATTATTATATTTAACCTGATTTACTTAATTCCAAAATGTAAAACATGATTAACATATAATATATATTTCAGTATATACATATATATATGATTGATCGATTTAATGAAATGAAATACACCGTTCATGGAGACAGTAGGCCGTACGTACACATGAACGTTGTTTTCGTTTCCTTATTGAATTGAATGAAATTAAGTAGATGACATACATATATATACAAATAAATCCAGTATTATTATTATGTCATATATTTCATTATTACTTATTATATATACTTTATAATCATTCATTAATGGTTAACATGTAGAACGAATCTCATCGCGTCGTGGAGACGGTAGTCCGTACGTACGCACGAGCGATGATATCATTCCCATGATCAGGGAATTGTATTGGAGTGTATGTATAATATTTCAGAATCAATATCACTTTACAATAATCATATATAGTTATTATTTACACCATTATACCCATCCAAGTAAGGTGGTGGTGGAAAATAGATTACACCACGACGTGGAGACGGTATTCCGTACGTACGCACGCGCGGTGATTTTGTTTTCCGTAGGATGGATAGATGGTGAAATAGGGTTGTTTCATATTTATAATAACATACCAGTATATGATTGATACTGATGTTATTACTTCATAATGAAACAATTAAACAAGAATAAGTGGAAGAAAAAATAATGTTGAAAGAATCGGTAACGGACATTACCTCTTCTTTGAAGCGCCTCTTTGAGACCTCCTCTTAGGGCACAAAAATTCATCTTTGAAAAAGACCAGGACCACTAGGATGTTTCTATGGAAGTGGGGAAGATAATTTTTTAGGTTTTGGCCGTGTTTGAAGGCTCAATGTGGTGTGAGGAAGAGAGGGAGGAGGTGCCCTTTTATAAGGGAGGAGAGGGGCACCTTTGGAAAAACTAAAAATATTATTTTATTATAAAGCCATATTCGGTTTTAAATAGCTCAAAATTGATTTATTTCAAAACTAATGTTGGTATGGGTCGAAATAATCTCATCTAATAGAATTTTTACAAGTTTAGTTTACTATTTTAATCTTATCATTTAGATTTAACATTAAGTTAGATAATTTTACTTTTCCCGTGTCTTTTTGTGTTCTTACACTATAAGGTTAATAAACTAACTTTAACAAGCCAAACGAACCCCAAGATGTTTATTATTAATATATATAACTTTATCTAAGTAATTTTGCTGAACCTTAGATTTTTATGAATAAAATCACATTTAATAATATAATATTTGTTTTAAAAACTATTTTATGTCAATTTTGACACTATTTAGTAATTGATTTTTGTGAAATTCATAACAGAATTATTAGTTCAAAAAAAGTTAATTAACTCAATAATAACAAGTCATTTAACCTATAAAATTAGTTTAATTCATAAAAAGGATCAAATTACATTTATTTGGGTATTTATAACATCAATTATGTCAATATTTCATTAATAAGATAATTACTGTATCATATTTGTGTTATATATAAATGAAATTATTTATTGTCTAAAAATTACAAATAAAATAAAATTATGTAGGAAAACGTTTTATCTTTCTAATGAATATTTATAGTCTAATTTATCTTATGTATAACCCTATATTAAAAATTATTTACTTATTAAACTTTTATTTTATCTATTTTAAACATTCTTTAAATAAATTAATAATAAATGTCCTAATCTAATCCATGTGGGCCTAAATGGTCATATTTTATTCCTAATGTTGTTTTTGGTCGAATTAATCTTATCCAATATAATTAGGACATGTGTTAGTGTAATAATAATATCATTTTTACCCTTAATTACCCTATTTACTTTTAACCATGGTAAATAAAAGTAAAAAGATACTATTCAAAAAAAATTATTTTAATCTCATTGATGCAAATTTTACTTACTGACATCAACCGTGTCTCTCGGATTTTTCAAATCCCACTCATAGAAGTAGTAAAATTATGTTTTATGTAAATTTGCAAATTTTCCAAAGAGGTGGGTAAAAGACGGTGAAAAGTTCAATAAAATTTGTATATATCTAAAATTATTATAAAATGACTCTAATGAATTACATTGAACATATATAGGTATTATTTGTCAATTTTGACTTAAAATAAATTTAAATAGAATAAATAATTATTTAAATAAAAAGTCGATTTTGAAATAGTAACGTAGTGTTTTCACTATTCATCAAAAATTGAATGTTTGTAGAAAAATAAAAAAATTTCGACCTGGGATAATTTTGATATTCTGAATCCAAAATCGAGGTCCATTTTGAAAAATAAAATTTAAAAATTTCAAAAAGATCTTATTACTATTCATAATGGATAGTTTTAATAACATTTTAATAGCATATCGTTGTTTAGTGAAACTCGGTATTGTGTAAGACACAAGCTATCAAGGAAGGCCATGATTGTGTGTAAAGCAAGCCAAGATAGTGTTGTGTGTAGTGAAAGATTCATTTGATGGTTTATATAAAATAAAAACAAAATATTTCTTATAAAAGTCTCGGGTGTTACAAAGATTATCTCCCATATCATTATGGTTGGGAACTAGGTTTTTGTAATGTCCCAGAATTTCCATTTACATTTAAAAATATTAAATAGATTATTTTAAATCCAGATGCTGAGACGACGTGTTATTTTGAGGCCCAGGGTGTATGGAATAAATGATTGAAATTTTGGTATCACACATGTGTGGTTTTAGTAACATCAAAACCGCTACCCAAATCAAAAATATGTGAGAACCGTTGCATCTGGAACAATTCCATTAACAAAGGAGGAATATAACCTCAACCGACAAGGGTCATGGTAAAAAACTTAATATTTTATATTTATAAAGAAGAAAATAAAATAAAATGTATGAAGTTATATTATTTTATTTTTCATACATACCACTGTGATGCAACAACATAGCGACGAGTCAGTAATTCCTCTTTTTAAATGAAACTGCATGGCGATGTTGCATCTCAGCATAAGTGCAATAATGAAATTCATTTCTTCAATTATTATCATGACATGGATATGGGATCAGGGGGAAAATATTTGTGGAATTCCTTAAGGCTTCGGAGAAATAACGTTGATGAAAAACAAATGAACAATGATGATGGAGGCACTGATCAATATCCCCCATCACTAGATCTTCAATATCAACGAATCCCAAGTAATGAACAATCTAATCCCAAATAGGGGTTTATTTCTATGAGATTTCATTTCCACCATTATTTCATTATAAATGATGAACGTGGATTAACCCACTAACATGTTGATACACGGATCGATAATTGAAGGGGGACATACAATGTTGGTGTGGGATTTTAAGGGTTAAAACATAGGGGATATCAGTATGATTTGTTTAACATTTTTTATAATGGGATTAATGATGGTCAATGATCATTTATTAGGTGTGAATGGTACTATCTCTCTCTTGAATTCCTCGTTTATGGACCATGATGGTTATGTCAGATTCTTCTTGGGTGGATCTGAATGTGGTCGGACCCCTAGATTAACAACAAGAAAATTTGAAGCATATGTATGTGGAGACACCCACCCTTGGATCAAAATGGTTCTCAAAGTTCATAAAAAACTCCACTACAGTGATGGTATGGACCCGCAGATGTAGGGATGCTAGCAGTGGCCTGCGGCAGCGTGTCCCCCGGGTTGTGGATGACAACCGGCTCGACAGTCGAAGAGGAGGTGGTGGTGTGCTGTGGTAGGAGGCCAAAATGCATGTGGGGTGTGAATCTCTAATCCACATCGTATGGGACACCTATGAATCTACTATGGCTATGATCTGACTAGGCATCCAATCCGCGTGGACCCAGGCGACATGGCTGCTCGATCTCATCCACCTAGTGGGAGGGGAGTGGTAGCCCCACACCCAGTTAGAAGATTGAGCCCATAATGTCTGGCCATGCGGCGGAAAACCGTGTTGTGGTCTAGCAGCCCAATGGGCCTAGCCTTTTGGATAGGTCTGTTTAGGTTGGGTGAGGTTGGATGAACTGGGTCGGGTCAGGTCAGCCCAACCGGGTTAGATTAGACCCAGATCTCACCATCCCCTTTTCACTATATTTCCCATACCATTCAAATAGTTTTTCCATTTGACAAGACATTTTCATTTTATGGACCCTTGATAGGAAGTCATCATTTTGAGAAACTCAATGCCTGTTTTCTTGGATGTTGATATGCAACCATTGGAATGAGGAGTGGGTTCTCCTGAAACAAGAGCACTACGAGTGGAATCCACTAGATGGATTTGAAGTAAATATTATGTGACCTGATGTATACATGACTTCATGACTTAGATTCTACTATTCTAAGTGACTCTATGGGTCTAACTGACTCATCAGGTCTAGGTGACTCATTAGATCTATGTGACTCATTGGGGATGAGAGTCTCATCGGGACAAGGTGCCCCATAAATATGAGTATTATGTGATTAATTATGGTAATATTTATTTTCATGCATTAAATTTATTCCTACGTGAGATAACTATACTTATCATGTTGTTTTCCTTATGATATTTGCTTTTTGGTTTCAGGGAGTCTTATTAATTGCTGTTTTACTCACCCTTTCATGGGATTTTCATGCATGTGTCATGTCTTGTGCAAACAATTGACATTCTGAAAGAGACCTAGGAGGTCTGGGACTAGGTGGCGCCTAATGAGATCATACAAATGTGGTTAACCCCTTCAGATTAAGGAAGCTGCCTTCAAATACCATTTGGTTAGGTTTTTCTAAAGATGGGATTATGTTTTTTCATTATAGACACTTTGCTAGTTTTCTGGCCCATCCCACCCTATTTTAATTTTCATTCTATTTCACTTTGGTTGGCTTATCGTTATTATATTTCATGCAAGGTTTACTTAATGTTTTACTTTGATAATTTTATGCATGTGTATAGGTCCATAGGCAATGCTTACCATGATTTAGATATGCCTACTCACAGCTAGTGACCAGCCCCTGGCCTATTGGAGGTGGGCATGGTTGTCATGGAATTGACCCCTCTATGAATGGTCATGACATAGTTGTATAAAATGGATATGCTCACTTCTACATTGGTACGGAGAGTCTGTGACATTTTTTTGGGTCAACGGTGTCTAATTTTTTTAGTTTGGATTTCAGTATAGGGATTAATGTGTTGATGTGGAGGCCAATGTATCCATACACTTGGACCCTAGACACATGCTTTATGAGTTTTTACACTAAAACAACGATTTTAGGGAAATAAATAGTACATGAATCATATCATATTTTGATTATTTAATTTTCTCCTCCATTAATTAGCACACTAGGTATAATTCATTGACTGTTGTTCATTCTGATATGTTTTAGGAGTCTTCCATGCAGACAGCCATACATGATTCAATTGATTTACCATGACGATTATATGAAAAGTGATGAGGTGTCAGTATATTGACCAGTACCGAAGATAGCCCCACTAGGTAATGCACCTGTGACACCACAACCCGTCAATCGATAGATTCAACTAGAACACCAGTAAATTTTGCATGCATGCTCAATGTTTTTCATGAGTTCCAAATCAGAGACCTATATGGATTAGGAGTGACACTGACCGCCATGTAGAAGAGGATTGGATAGATTCGGTCACACCTATCTTTTACCTTGTGAGGAGACCCACATATCAAAAGAGAAACCTAGCTACGATCCTTTTGCAAGTCACAACAGGACGATAAAGGATATTAGTGATCTAGATTCATGATTAGACGACTATATATAGGTCTTATTTTGATCACCTTTTAAGGAGTATCTCTTTTGGGGTACATTTCACTTAGTAAGCATCTAGGATCTCCTTAATCAATAGTAGGGAATTTAGATAGTAGCAGGGTACTCGCTGAGATTCACATATCATTTTTTCCAATCCACTAACAAGGTGAGGGACCCATTCATCAGGGCTGATAACTTCAATTAGTGACTTTTATGACAGATCAAAACATCAATGATATACCTTAAAATTCATAAATAGTATGGGGTGTTGGAGCAAGCTCTTCTCATGGAGAGCTTCCTGGTGGATTAGGCGCTAGAAGCATGAGATACCACTAGAGACCAGGTAGCATAGTCTTTCAAAATGGGTAGAAAGAAGCAGTTGTAGGGACCCTAGTGGGTCAAGAAATCTAGGGTACGACCCAAGGACATTGGGTTTGTGGAAATAGACTTCCAGGATAGGGGAGTTACCTATGAAATGGTTGTGCAACTCAAGCGGTGGTCGGGGGTGCATGGCCCGTGATTTCATGACACACCGTACAGAAAATCAGTAGTCAGTCAAGGGAAAAATGTGCTAGAGGAATAAATTCAAACATGTTGGTCCCCCTAGTGGAGTTCGTGGTAGGGGAGAAATTAGGGGACCTTATGATGGGAAAGGGTTTGAGGTACTACCACCACTACCCCCATGTGGTATACCACGTGCCCCGGAAGCTGGTTGACATGGACAAGCCATGATTTTGGTGATAGAGTCATGTTATTCCATTTATATGGAGATTATTAGAGGTTTAATCTTTTTATTCTACACCCTATATGCATTTCTTATATGCATAGGTTCTATTCACTCATATCGTGCAGTAAAACATCCTTGGAACTCATAGATTCTGGTGGATCTGCTGGCTCGATCATTATTCTTATAGACTCTCACAGGATGTGATTCAATGATCACAAACTAGTGCTGGAAGTGTGAGCTTACTCTTAGAGGTTTTATCCTTAGCTTGGATCTCGTAGTTGTTAGGTTGAGGCCTAATGACATCATTCTGGGTATTGACTTATTATACATATTATGTGCTATGATTTACTATTTTAGGTGCATAGTGATGTGTCTCCATAGAGATGATAAGAGGTTTTCCATTTTATACAAAAGGGAGAGACAATAAGTACAATATGGACTCACAGGTAGGATCTTCTATCTGATCAGACATCAGTTGGCTGGGATGACCCTCGTTGCATTGGATGAGATGAGTACTCAGTTTCATACAGTGGTGGACAATTATGAGGACGCCTTACAAAAATATGTTCTAGGACTACCTCCATATGGGGAGTTAGATTTCTAAATTAACATGTTCCCCGATATAACACTAATATCCACAATGGAATATCAGATGTGTAGAGACCCGAAGCTAGACGTACATGGACATTACATTACTTTTGCAGAATACTTTGTACATAACAAAAACACACACACAAGGATCGTAATAGTTTAGTGTCTTTGGAAACTCGGAATATAATCTTCTAATCACGGTGAAAGATCTTCAACATCTCCCATAAAGATCTTCCTTTTTTTACCTAAAACCATTCTTTATATCCTGGGGAAAAGAAAACATAAAAGGGTGAGCTCAAATGCTCAGTAAAGGTAAACAAAAGAAATATCAATCACATCATATACATAAGCACATAAATTTTGGAAATCTTAACCTGTAAAAGAGATCATAATTTCATAACCTGGGATAACTCATGGTAGTGAAATGTAATCACAATAATCATAACATAAAACCTTAAACTTTGTGGCATACACACATAATCATAGAGAATCATTTCTTATTAGTCAAGACTCATTGCCAAGACTATCTTAGTGGACAAAGTCCCTTTCTGAACCGATTCACCCTTGTTTCAGTCCTGTTTCACTGAACTGGTATAACCTAACATTCCAGCCATTTCTATCTCATGAGATATAAAATCTTTACCCAATGCATTGGAGGGAGATATAGGTCCCACCCATCTCATAATGATACCATTCTTATGTGTGCCACAAAATCATAAACCATACATCATAGCATAACCCATGTAATAAAAATGGGAATCTTAAACATCGTGACATCATAAAACAATTCATATAAGATAAAGGAATTAATTACAATATTTCCATCACAACATAATAAAATCCATGTAATAATAGGGATAGAAACAGAACCCTATATTGTCTTAGAAGGAAAATAATTTTGATAAAACTTTTGAACTCCATTCTTGAGGAAAATATCCTTTCTACTTCAAAAACACTTTTCCTATCTTAACATGTCATAAAATTATAAACTAAAAGAAGTTGATTAAAAATAAACATGAAAACTTTTAAAGGAATCTTCTTGGAAATAATCTTTTAAAAATCCATTCATGCCGTATAAGTTAAAAAAAATTCTTCGTACTTTTGTCGGAAAAGTCAAAAAGTACCTCATACAAAAAAAGACAAAAGATTCCCTTCATATATTTTACTAAAAACTCACCTAAGGGTAAAATTGGATTTAAAAAATTATAGGTGGATGGAAATAATATTACATATTGAGGAAACATGGATGTGGATGATAAAATACACCCTAGTAAATTTCAAAGTATAAACAATCTCGGATAAAAATGAGATTGTGATATTTCCCTTACCTTAGGTCCGATTTTCTTCGTAGGTGTCCGAACCTCCTGTATAATGATTTAAATAATGTCATTGACTTATTCCATAATTATACTCATTGTTATGATATCATATATGGTTCACTTATGACTTTATATTACCCGTTCTTTTGTAAATTCTATGTTAAAGAGCATTTTGGGTAAAATTGTTTCATTTGTCGTCCGTGTTTTGACTTGTAATTATTCATATGATTTCTTAGATCATAATTACTTAATTCCAGAATATAAAACAAGATTTATATATTATATATATTCAGAATATACATATATATAATAAATTAGTAAATGGAATGAAATACACCGTTCATGGAGACGGTAAGCCGTACGTACGCATGAACGTTGTTTTCGTTTCCTTATTGAGTTGAATGGAATTAAGTAGATGAAATACATATATACATAAATCCAGTAGCTTTATAATGTCATATATTTCATTATTATTTCTTATATATACTTTATAATCACTCTTAAATGGTTAACATGGGTAATGAATCTCATCACGTCGTGGAGACGGTAGTCCGTACGTACGCACGAGCGATGATATCGTTTCCATAATTATTGAATTGAATTGGAGTGGATGATACAATATATCAGAATCAATATGATGTTCTAATAACTATGTATAGTTATTCTTTACACCATTATACCCATCCATGTAAGGTGGTGGTGGAAAATAGATTTCACCACGGCGTGGAGACGGTATTCCGTACGTACGCACGCGCGGTGATTTCATTTTCCGTAGGATGGATAGATGGTGAAATAGGGTTGTTTCATAATTATAATAACATTTCAGTATATTATTGATACTGATGTTATTACTTCATAATGAAACAACCTAATAAGAAGGAGTGGAAGAAGAAATAAAGGTGAAAGAATCGGTAACAGAAATTACCTCTTCCTTGAAGCGCCTCCTTGAGACCTCCTCTTAGGGAACTAAAATGGGTCTTTGAGGAAGACCAGAACCTCTAAGATGTTTCTAGGGAAGTGGAGAAGAGAATTTGGTAGGGTTTTGCCGAGCTTGAAGGCTCAAAGTTGTGTGAGGAAGAGAGGGAAGAGGTTCCCTTTTATAAGGGAGGAGAGGGGCACCTTTGGAATAAATAAACATATTATTTTATTATAAAGTCAAGTTCGGTTTTAAATAGCTCCAAATTGATTTATTTCTAGGATAAGGTGGGGATGGGTCAAAATACTCTCATAAAATTGAATTTAGACAAGTTTAGGTTCCTATTTTAACCTTATAATTTAGATTTAACATTAAGTTAAATAATTTTACTTTTACCGTGTCTTCTTGTGTTCTTATACTCTAAGTTTACTAAACGTACTATATCAAGCCAAAAGAACCTCAAGTTGTTTATTATTAATATATATGACCTTATCTAAGTCATTTGGCCGAACCTTAGATTTTTAGGAATAAAATAACAATTAATAATATAATATTTGTTTTTAAAAACTATTTTATGTCAATTTTGAAACTATTTAGTAATTGATTTTTTTGAAAATCCTAACAGAATGATAAGTTCGAAAAAAGTTAATTAAATCAATAATAACATGTCATATTAACCTAGAAAATTAGTGGAATTCATAAAAAGTCTCAAATTATATTTATTTTAGTATTTATAACATAAATTATGTCAATATTTCATTAATAAGATAATTACTGCATCATCGTTGTGTCATAAATAAATTAAATTATTTAATGTATAAAAATTACAAATAAAATACCATTATGTAGGAAATCTTTTTATCTTTCTATGGATTATTTATAGTCGAATTTATCTTATGTATAACCCTATATTAAAAATGTTGTATTAAATAAACTTTGATTTTAACTCTTTTAACTCTTCTTTGAATTAAATAATAATAAATGTCCTAATCTAATTCAAGTGGGCCTAAATGGTCATATTTTATTCCTAAGGTAGTTTTTGGTCTAATTACACTTATCTAATAGAATTAGAACATTTTTCAGGGTAATAATAATATCATTTTTACCCTTAATTACCCTATTTACTTTTAACCGTGGTAAATAAAAGTAAAAAGTTACTATTCATCAAAAATTATTTTCATCTCATTCAACCACATTTTATATACTGACATCAACCGTGTCTCCCGGATTATTGAAATTCCACTCACAGAAGCGGTAAAAATAAGTTTTATGAAAAATTCTGTTTTTTTTAACTACCACTTAGTGGTTTCACTATTCATCAAAAATTGAACGTTTTCAGAAAAATACCAAAAATTAGGCCTAAGCTATATTTGATATTATGAACTCAAAAATGATTTCTATTTTACCAAATTCAAAACATATCAGTTTCATTAATTAATTTAAAAATTAATTCCCGTCGTCAAAACAAAAGGCGTGTTTTTAAGAGATAATAACTATCAAAATATTGACACTTGTTTATAACTGGTTTAAATATGAAATTACATCCAATGACCAACATTGTATTAAATTGTAAAAATATATTCTAAATATACTTTAAAACCACTCAAATTAATAATTTATCACTATTTATTATTTCGATTGAAAAAGTTGTTTATAATTAAAATTTAGTAATTTTCACTATTCATCAAAATATTAAAGTTATCTAAAAATCACCAAAATTTCACCCTAATATAATTTCGATATTTTGAATCCATAAATGAAGTCCATTTTGAAAAATATAATTTACAAAATTTCAAAAAGTGGTTATTACTTTTCCTAACGGCTAGTTTTAATAATATCTTAATAGCATATCGCTGTTTAGCGAAACTTGGTGTTGCGTACAACACACGCTATCATGGAAGGTCACGATTGCGTGTAATTCAAGCCAGGTCAGAGATGTGTGTTGTGAAAGCTCCTTTTGGTGTAGCATATAACTCATGAAATTAATGAAATTAAAAATAATATTTTTCATAAAATCTCGGGGTGTTACATTCTACCCCCCTTAAAATGAATTTCGCCCTCGAAATTCGTCGGGGTTATAAATGGTTTACTATTCGAAAGTTTCTTTAATCGAAACCCACATCGTAAAAAGGAATACCAAAACCAATCTTTAAAAACAAAAGTATGAAATGTAACAGTTACCCAAATAAACTAATCACTGGGTTTCCACATAGGTGAAAATATGGATATGGAAGAGAAATCTAACCATCATGTTCTGATGGAGAGTGGTAGAGAATATGGCTATGGAAAAGCTAGAAATCAAAAATCCATAAATTTGTGACGATCTAAGGTACCATCTGATTAATCTGATATAAGAGCACTAGGAAGACATTTTTGGTTTTCAAGATCGTTTCCCGAAAGTTGAAGAATTATAATTAGAATAAATACTTACTTTATTTTGGTACAATCTCACTGTTGTTCGTGCCTTGAACAATTTCCACTTCATCTCTTAAATAAATGAAGTTGAATTTGTTATTCGTGAAGTGTTAGTATGACAGGTCATTCCATATGTCTCAAACAAAAGGTTAGCAAAAGTTATTAAATATACATAAGTCATTATTTAGTGAGATTAATCATATATGGTTCCTAAAATGGAATAGTACTTCATATATCATACTGCTTAATATAATAAAACAAGTTTCTACTAAACAGGGACATCCTGTAGGCTAGTGGTAGGCGATAAAGGCCAGTCGCACTTCGGTTGTGGGTTCGATTCCCACAGCCTTGTCCGACGCGATGGGCTGTCGCTCGTCTAGCAGGTTGTCCTTTTTCTAAAACTATATTACTATAACATCCCATCAATAATATCGAAAAAACTTCTATCCTTAAACAATACTAACTTATGTCCAACATAATCCATTCCAATATTTAGGCTTATCCATAATACTTCAGTCCACTCTGATAATATAGTGAAAATGATTACCAGAGATTTAATACCATCGTTTATCCCCATATATCATAAGATATGTCTTGTTGGTCACATTCTAAACATTCAAAGGCCTTAATCATGTATTCTCTTTAATACCCATTGAACCTTAGTGAAAACATGAATTCAGTTAAAAGTTAACACTTTCCACATATCAAAATCCTCAAAATTATATATACTCAAACCATGATATCACTTAGTCATTATATCAATCATGAGCTCATGAATACTGTCAAACATTTCATTTTCTCCTTATCCCTTCATTATGCGCATATCATCCACTTTCCAAAATATTTGAATCACTTTTAATGGTTACTGGTACCTTAAAATTATTGAAAACCACAATAGACCAATATATAAATATTTCAATACACCGTAAAAGTAACTCAATAACATTATTCTTGAATACCAATACATAAACACTTCGGTCCATCCACTTCAATGATTGTCCTGGAATAAGTCCTTCCTTGATTTAGAAGTAACTTTTTAGGTCATGGCATTGAGTTGGGTAATGCCCATATTCTCTGCAAATAAGACATTGAACTCCATAACAGTCTGTCACTCTATGACCCTTTTCTCCACACAGATAACATCGGTCCTTCCATTTTAGGTATTCCTCAAGGTTCTTCTTCCCTTATTTAGAAATCTCAATCTTCCTTTCTTTATGCTCCTCAACATGCGAACATGAATAATAGTTTATCTTCCTCTTCTTTGATGAATTAGGCATACCACTAAATTTCACCTTGTTAATCATATATCACGATGACTGATTCGACATAATCACAATATCTTTATCTCTAGGAATTACACAATTTTGTTGCTCATAGTCACCAATTTGTCCATTGAATTCAATGTTAACCGAATTCCTTCTGGTTCCCTCCATTAACTAAAACACAAAAAAACTCTTGGGAGAGGAAAAAATCATGCTAGAGAAAACAACATAGTAAAGGGGGAGTACCCTCAATATCTAACATCTTAGGTTAAATTCTAATATCGTTACCGTAGTTCTCGGACTATATCTTATACGCATACTTATCCTTAGGGACATCCCTAGAAATACCATAGAAATATCTCTAGGGATCTTAATAACGTTCTCACATACTAGTTTCCAAAGGTTGACTAAACCTTTCCTCTGATACCAACTGTAGAGACCCGAAGCTAGACGTACATCGACATTACATTACTTTTGAGGAATACTTAGTACATAATAAAAACACACACACAAGGATCGTAATAGTTTAGTGCTTTGGAAAATCGGAATATAATCTTCTAATCGTGGTGAAAGATCTTCAACATCTCCCATAAAGATCTTCCTTTTTTTACCTAAAACCTTTCTTTATATCCTGGGGAAAAGAAAACATAAAAGGGTGAGCTCAAATGCTCAGTAAGGGTAAACAAAAGAAATATCAATCACATCATATACATAATCACATAACATTTGGAAATCTTAACCTGTAAAAGAGATCATAATTTCATAACCTGGGATAACTCATGGAAGTGAAATGTAATCACAATAATCATAACTTAAAACATTAAACTTTGTGGCATACACACATAATCATAGAGAATCATTTATTATTAGTCAATACTCATTTCCAAGACTATCTTAGTGGACAAAGTCCCTTTCTGAACCAAGTCACCCTCGTTTCAGTCCTGTTTCACTGAACCGGTATAACCTACCATTCAAGACATTTCTATCTCATGAGATATAAAATCTTTACCCAATGCATTGGAGGGAGATATAGGTCCCACCCATCTCATAATGATACCATTATTATGTGTGCCACAAAATCATAAACCATACATCATAGCATAACCCATGTAATAAAAATGGGAATCTTAAACATCGTGACATCATAAAACAATTCATATAAGATAAAGGAATTCATAACAACATTTCCATCACAACATAATCAAATCCATGTATTAATAGGGATAGAAACAGAACCCTATATTGTCTTAGAAGGAAAATAATTTTGATAAAACTTGTGAACTCCCTTCTTGAGGAAAATATCCTCTCTACTTCAAAAACAATTTTCCTTTCTTAACATGTCGTAAAATTATAAACTAAAAGAAGTTTATTAAAAATAAACTTGAAACTTGTAAAGGAAGCTTCTTGGAAATAATGTTTTAAAAATCCATTCAAGCCGTATAAGTTAAAAAAAATTCTTCGTACTTTTGTCGGAAAAGTCAAAAAGTACCTCGTACGAAAAACAACAAAAGATTCTGTTCATATATTTTACTAGAAACTCACCGAAAGGTAAAATTTGATTTAAACAATTGTAGGTGGATGGAAATAATATTACATATTGAGGAAACATGGATGTGGATGATAAAATACACCCCAGTAAATTTCAAACTATAAACAATCTCGGATAAAAATGAGATTGTGATATTTCCCTTACCTGAGATCTGATTTTCTTCGTAGGTGTCCGGACCTCCTGTATAATGATTTAAATAATGTCATTGACTTATTCCAGAATCATACTCATTGTTATGATATCATATATGGTTCACTTATGACTTTATATTACCCTTTCTTGTGTAAATTCTATGTTAAAGAGCATTCTGGGTAAAATTGTTTCATTTATCGTCCGTGTTTTGACTTGTAATTATTCATATGATTACTTAGATCATAATTACTTAATTCCAGAATATAAAACATGATTTATATATAATATATATTTAGAATATACATATATATAATAAATTAGTAAATGGAAAGAAATACACCGTTCATGGAGACGGTAGGTCGTACGTACGCATGAACGCTGTTTTCGTTTCCTTATTGAGTTGAATGGAATTAAGTAGATGACATAAATATATACATAAATCCAGTAGCTTTATAATGTCATATATTTCAATATTTTTTCTTATATATACTTTATAATCACTCTTAAATGGTTAACATGGATAATGAATCTCATCGCTTTGTGGAGACGGTAGTCCGTACGTACGCACGAGCGATGATATCGTTTCCATAATTATTGAATTGAATTGGAGTGGATGATACAATATATCAGAATCAATATGATGTTCTAATAACTATGTATAGTTATTCTTTACACCATTATACCCATACATGTAAGGTGGTGGTGGAAAATAGATTTCACCACGGCGTGGAGACGGTATTCCGTACGTACGCACGCGCGGTGATTTCATTTTCCGTTGGATGGATAGATGGGGAAATATGGTTGTTTCATAATTATAATAACATATAAGTATATGAGTGATACTGATGTTATTATTTCATAATGAAACAACCTAAGAAGAAGGAGGGGAAGAAGAAATAAAGGTGAAAGAATCGGTAACGGAAATTACCTCTTCTTTGAAGCGCCTCCTTGAGACCTCCTCTTACGACACTAAAATTGGTCTTTGAGGAAGACCAGAACCTCTAGAATGTTTCTAGGGAAGTGTAGAACAGAATTTGGAAGGGTTTGGCCGATCTTGAAGGCTCAAAGTTGTGTGAGGAAGAGAGGGAGGAGGTGCCCTTTTATAAGGGAGGAGAGGGGCACCTTTGGAATAACAAAAAATATTATTTTATTATAAAGTCAAGTTAGGTTTTAAATAGATCCAAATTGATTTTTTTCTAGGCTAAGTTGGGGATGGGTAGAAATCCTCTCATATAATAGAATTTATACAAGTTTAGGATCCTATTTTAACCTTATCATTTAGATTTAACATTAAGTTAAATAATTTTACTTTTACCGTGTCTTCTTGTGTTCTTATACTATAATGTTAATAAACTTAATATATCAAGCCAGACGAACCCCAAGTTGTTTATTATTAATATATATAATCTTATCTAAGTCATTTGGCCTAACCTTCGATTTTTAGGAATAAAATAACAATTAATAATATAATATTTGTTTTTAAAAACTATTTTATGTCAATTTTGACACTATTTAGTAATGATTTTTGTGAAAATCCTAACAGAATGATAAGTTCGAACAAAGTTAATTAAATCAAGACTAACATGTCATATTAACCTTGAAAATTACTGTAATTCATAAAAAGACTCAAATTAAATTTATTTGAGTATTTATAACATCAATTATGTCAATATTTCATTAATAAGATAATTACTGCATCATCATTGTGTCATAAATAAATTAAATTATTTAATGTCTTAAAATTACAAATAAAATACCATTATGTAAGAAATCTTTTTAGCTTTCTATTGAATATTTATAGATGAATTTATCTTATGTATAACCATATATTAAAAATGTTTTATTAAATAAAATTTGATTTTAACACTTTTAACTCTTCTTTGAATTAAATAATAATAAATGTCCTAATCTAATTCAAGTGGGCCTAAATGGCCATATTTTATTTCTAAGGTTGTTTTTGATCGAATTACACTTATCCAATAGAATTAGGACATGTTTTAGGGTAATAATAATATCATTTTTACCCTTAATTACCCTATTTACATTTAACCGTGGTAAATAAAAGTAAAAAGTTACTATTCACCAAAAATTATTTTCATCTCATTGAACCACATATTACTTACTGACATCAACCGTGTCTCTCGGATTTTTGAAATCCCACTCACAGAAGCGGTAAAATTATGTTTTATGAAAAATTCAGTTTTTTTAACTACCACTTAGTGGTTTCACTATTCATCAAAAATTGAATGTTTTCAGAAAAATATCAAAAATTAGGCCTAAGATATATTTGATATTATGAACTCAAAAATGATTTCTATTTTACCAAATTCAAAACATATTAGTTTCATTAATCAATTTAAAAATTAATTCCCGTCGTCAAAACAAAAGGCGTGTTTTTAAGAGATAATAACTATCAAAAGATTGACACTTGTTTATAACTGGTTTAAATGTGAAATTACATCCACTGACCAACATTGTATTAAATTGAAAAAATATATTCTAAATATAATTTAAAACCACTCAAATTAATAATTTATCACTATTAATTATTTCGTTTGAAAAAGTTGTTTTTAATTAAAATTTAGTAATTTTCACTATTCAACAAAATATGAATGTTATCCGAAAATCACCAAAATTTCACCCTAGGCTAATTTCGATATTCCGAATCCATAAATGAAGTCCATTTTGAAAAATAAAATTTACAAAATTTCAAAAAGTGGTCATTACTATTCAGAACGGCTAGTTTTAATAATATCTTAATAGCATATCGTTGTTTAGCGAAACTTGGTGTTGCGTACAACACACGCTATCGTGGAAGGTCGCGATTGCGTGTAATTAAAGCCAGGTCAGAGATGTGTGTTGTGAAAGATCCCTTTTGTGTAGCGTATAACACAAGACATTAATGAAATTAAAAAGAATATTTTTCATAAAATCTCGGGGTGTTACAAGATGGCTCCCATAGAGATTATTGAGCTGAGGGTAAAACTAGTGAACCTTTAGAAGATGGTCTTCATGAATTAAAGTTTTTCACCCTGGGCGGCCCCAGTATTGTTTTCCAAAAAGGAAAATGGTAGCTTGAGACTATGTTTGGACTACCCGTGGTTGAACCAATTGACCATTAAGAACAAATTTCCAATGGTGATAATCGGTAAAATCTTCGATCATCTGAATGAAGGGAGGTTGTTCGTGAGTATATGCCTCAGGCTTGGCATTCATCATCTTAGTTAATGAGACATAGATTTACCGAATATGGCCTTCAAATGTTGGTATGGATACAATGATTTCATGTTGATTTCATTCAGCACGATCAATATCATAGTAGTGTTCTTAGGACGCATGAACAAGATCGTGTTGCCTTACCTTGACTAGTTCATCATGGTCATTATTGATGACATCCTCGGGTACTCGATGTATTAGGTGGATCATGCGACACACTTGAGGATGGTATTGGATACACTATTAGAGAACCAGATTTATAGTAAGCTCACAATATCTCAGTTCAGGATTCAGGAGGACCACATTCTAGGGCAGATCATTTTCGAGGCTAGAGTTGTAGTGGATTGGGCAATGATAAAGGAAGTGCATTCATGGTGTCCACCAAGGATCGTGACTGAGGTACCGAGCTTATTGGTATTGTATGGGTACTACGTGGGGTTTTTTAAATACTTTTCTATGGTAGAATCTCCATTATCAAATTTGACATGGAAGGGAATGAATTTTGTATGGATGAAGAAGTGCTAGTATAGTTTTTAGGAGCTGAGGAAAAGGTCGAAGAGTTACCCCTATTGAGACTTCATTAAGCAGGTGTTGTGTATGATGTGTTCTGTGACATGTCAAGGGACTAGACAAGGTTGTGTCCAAATTTAGGGGAAATTAGTGATTACCTATGGTCCTAAAAAATTGAGGCATAATTATCAAAACTTCATAGCCCATGATATGGATCTTGGAACAAATGTATCCACATTGATGATGTGGAGGCGATAACGAATGGGGGATAGTTTTAAAATATACTCCTTCAACAATTTTCTCACAAATTTATTCTCCCAGAATGACATGAACATGAGACAAATGTAGTGGAAAGTATTCCTCTAGGATTACGGCTTCTAAATTTTATATACTTATGGGATGTGGAACACGGTGTCAGATGCTCTCATTAAGAGAAACAACATGCAGTTTTTTATAAAGTTGTTAGAGAAATGTGTTGTATTGAATATATCATTTTGGGATGGTGATGGTGAAGCTTACCTCTAGTCAATGGTTGTCACTCCTCTGCTATTGCATCAATATATGGAGGCGCAACATGGAGAGGTCAAATGTCAGGCCCGACAAGATCAGTTATCCACAGGGTGGGCCCATGATGGATATTCGATAGGTGGGGAGAACATCTTCTTTTTCATAGGGATCATCATTGTAACAGAATCATTGTGATAGGTGGTTTTGAGGGAATTTCACACATCCCCTTTAGTGGTACATCTGTGTGAGGAAAAGATGTACCAATATCTCTAATGTCAGTTTTGGTCATAGGGGATAAATATTGAAGTGGAAGACTTTGTTTCTCAGTGCGTCACTTGTTTTCATGTGAAGGCAGAGCATCACACTCCAGCAGGCTTGGCTCAGCATCTTATGTTTCTAGAGAGGAAGTGGGATGGAATATTGATGGGATTCATGATAAGTTTACCATGAACATGTAGTGGGTAAAATACCATCGGGGTGATTGTAAACCGACTCACCAAGTCATCCCACTTCCATCCCATTTGAGAGAAGTGTTTAGTAGAGAGAATGGGACACCTCTAGATTCAAGGTATAGTTTGGGATTCACGGGAGACTGTAAAAAATTCATTTCATACTATGATTCTTGATTTAAATCTCTACTCGTGAGGGAATTCTAGGAGGCATTCTGGACTCAATCTGAAGTCCATATGAAGAGGATCATCTAGGTTGTAGAGTATATGATACATGCTTGCATCCTGGACTTTGGTTGCAACTGGGAGGATCGCCTACCTCTGGTGGATATTTCATACAACAACAGCTACCCATACACCATTAGTATGGCACCATTCAACTTTTTGTATGGGTGACCATGAAGGACACTACTAAGATAGATATACCCGTGTGTTTCATCACTCATGGGACCATAAATGTTACAAGCTACAACTGAGAAGGTGCATGTTATCCATTAGTTGGGGAGGATTTCAAAGAGTATGAAAAATTATATGCTAACAAGGGAAGGATTCCCATGGATTTTATGGGGGTAGACCAAGTGTTTTTTGGGTCAAACCTCAATAGGGATTGTAGAATATGGTTTGGGAAGCATGTCATCTCCGATATTCATCATACCTTTTATGATTTTGAGTAGAGTTGGAGACGTGGTGTACTACCTAGCTCTACCTCTTAGATGCATTGGGACCATGTTTCCTATCACCTATCCTACATGAGGAGGTACATGAATGACACATCACACATCATCGAGTAGGGTGATCTAGAGATTGGTGATGGGTAAACATTTGTCGAGTTCCTGGTGGAGGAAAAGGATATATTGGAGTTAGTCCTTTTTAGACAGTTGATTACATTGAAGCATGTTCTTTGGTAGAATAGGAATCTCCATGAAATCACAGTGGAGTTGGAGGCTCAGATTCATGTTCAGTATCCCCCATCTATTTTTTAGCCCTTGTTTTGGATTTTGGGGATGTAAATCTTTAAGGTGGACAATATTTAATGCTATGGAATTTCCATGTAATTTATTTTTAAAAAATTAAATGGATTATTTTGAATCCAGTCTCAGATACAACACAAGATTCAGAGGCCCGGGATGTCCAAAACAAATGTTTATCCTTTTTTTAGCGTGAGTAAAAAGATTTAGTAACTTCAAAACCAATTCCAAGATAAAAAATACAAGGGTATCGTTGGATCCAAAAGATCAAATGTTCCAAAGGAGGGTTTTAAACTCGACCATCATTGGTCAAGGGGAAAATTAAAATTTTGATATTATAAAAGAATAAAATAGAATTAAACATATGATATTTTTTAATATAATTTTTTAAATGTCCTACGGCAATGCGGGAACACCGTACCGGGTCATCTATTTCACTTTTAAAATGAAATATTGTGGAAAAGATGCATCTCTGTGTAAGAAAAAATCTGAAATGAATTTATTTATTTATAAATCTATCATGGATAAGGGGTCAGAGGAAAAATCATAGTTTAATTCCCTGAGGCTCTTGTGAAATAACATTGACGAACTACGAATCGCCGATGATGACAAAGGTGCGGATCTAGGTCACTCTTTAATGGATTATCAATGAAGATGAATCCAAGGAAGTGGATGATATATTACCTAGTATGGGATTATTTATATGTGATTTCATTCCCCCATTCATTCTTTCTAAATGAAGAATGTATATCGACCCACTAAATGGCTGATCTGCAAAATGATTGTTCATGCAGGATGGATATTGTTGTTGTGCGAATTAAAGGGGGTGCTCCTAACTGGTTGTCAATTTGATTTCATTCCCATTTTTCTAACAAGTATATTAGGGAAAAAATGAACATGGTTGATGTTCATTCGTCGGGTGTTCATAGTGCTCTCACTCTCCCCCATGCATTCTTCACCGACAGAGCCCCATGGCTACGTTAGATTCTTTCTAGGATGTTCTGAAGTTAGCTAGAACCCCGTGACCGATGGAAAGAAATTTTAGGGCATAATCCAGTGGATATGGTGACCTATGGATAACGAGGCTGATCAAGGATTAAAAAAAGAAACCATAGCGACAATGGAGACCTGTAAAAGGAGGATCGTTGCTCCCATCAACGGTGGAGAGTGACAACATGTCAATCAGACAGCAGATGACCACTGTTACAACAACTGGCTACTGGGGTGCCCATGATAGTAGGGGCCACGAGTGGGGGTGGTGATGCACTATGGTATGAGGTCATGATGTCGTTCGGACATTGTTCCTTGAGCCACATCAGATGAGAATCATGTGACCCTACAACAGGTTTAAACTGGCCAGGCAGCCAAAACGTGTTCCTGGAAGTCAGATTGCATGCCACATAGCTGGGCCAAATGGAACCTCATTACGCTGTCACCCAACTGTGTCCATCAGTTTGCAAGAACATGGTATCCGCCATGCCCAGGTGGATGAACTATCCAGGGCTAGATTTTTGCGATGGAGGAAACTGGGCCACAGTCTAGTGGTGAAATTGTCTTGGCTGGTTATGATCATTCCAGACTCAAATAGGTCAGGTCCGGTTGGCCGAACCAGGTCGGGTGGAACCACACCCAGATCTAACAAGAACTTTTCGATAAATTACCCATCACATTAAAACTATGTGTCTATTTGATTATTTTTTTGCGGTGTTGGGACCCCCATGATGAGGTGATAATTTTGAGAAAATATAGGTGTTTTTTTGGAACTAAAAATATGACATTTGCCTTGAAGAGTAGGTTCACCAGGTATAAAGGTGATATGAGTAGAATCCTATGGATGGTTATGACATAGAGACTATAAAAAATAATATATAGGTGACTTCATGACTAAGTCTCTCCAAGACTAAGTGACTTATTAGGTATAAGAGACTCATCTTCTCAATGTGACTCATCGGGGCTGAGAGTCTCCTCGGGACTAGGAGTCTCATCAATATTGATTGTTATATGATTATGTATGGTAATCATTATTTCAATTCATTATACTTATACTTATGTGAGTTGACAATACATATCATATGATTTCCATTTTGGCCATTTCCTTATGGTTTCTGGGCATCCTATTTAATACTATTTTACCCACCCCTGCATGGGATTTTACCAGACGTACCATGTCTAGTAAAGATGAACAAAATTTTGAAAGAGACCTAGGTGGTCTATTACATGGTGGAACCCAATGATAATTTATAAATTTAATGAACACCAATGGTTTTAGGATGCTTACCTCTACCTACCCATCGGGTAAGGTTATCTACAGAAGAGCTTCAGTATTTTCATTATAGACACTTCCTTTTGTAGTTCTTGTATTGTTACCCCAGTCATCCAATTATAATTTACATTCGATTTCACTCTATTTTTGTTATCCTAATTGGTCTTCATGCATGGTTTAATTCTTATTTTACATTCAACATTGTGTGCTTATGCAAAATAATGTAGGAAATTCTTCCCATGTTAGTGATATTTCTACTCGGTGCAAGTCACCATCCTCAGGACTATTAGAGGTGGGCTAGGGGAGTCATGTCACAGACCCCTCTAGGATGGGTTGTGATAGTTTTAGTTTCTCAATAGTTAAAAATAAGATGGAAACTATTGACTCATGTTGGCCTTTTGGAGTTCATAATATTTTTCAAACGCATTCACTTGTAAATGTTTAGAGTAATACTTAGGAAAATAAATTTAAATTATACATAATATTTCATGTTTTAATTCATAAATACACACATAATACAAGCCTAAAATATGGTGAGTAATGGTTTCATTATAAAATTATTTATATAACATAACATCATAAATAATGGATTGTTAGGCCCAATAGGTTGAAAACTAAGAGGGGGTCAATTAGTGTATGTTAGATTAAATTATTCTCTCTTCGGGATATTGTTTTGTTGTGATAATAAACACTATTCTATCTTCTTCCTATGGAAACTTATAGACTGATATGAAATAATGCATAGGGCACAATTATTTTTTCATGGTTCACACTCATTGGGCTACGTCAAAGGAGCATACTACTACAATTTTTTGATGTACCAAATTCACTAAGGCTCATGTCCAATAATGAGGATAGTGGTTGGGCCAGATCATTAATACCAAGGATCACTAGAATAACAAGGTTTAGGGTCTACTCACTACATTCCCATGGTTCAATTCCTATGACTCATTCTCTGTCTCACTACTGGGGAAATTGGTTGTCGTCTTCCTCTAATTTTTCTCACTGTTGTTGGAAAGGAATCCACTTATAGTTTATAGAATTGTTGGTCCATCACAGTTTATGGACATGTAGGTCCCTCCATTTTCATGAATTCCATCATCCTCAACTATAGGTAAATGCTCTATTGATGTTTTGTTTCACCCATAGATGAATTCCACCTTCATGTGTACTACTGGGAAAGAAAAAAATATTCTCTCAAACTGATTTGAGGCATTTTCAATCTTATTTATGAAAATCACAAACCACATTCCTCCCATGCTTACTGAGTACTAGGTTTGGTTTGTAGGACTCCTTCTTCATGTACCACTGCTACTTCCATGGTCGGCCATTCATCCATGGAGTGCCTCTTCCTTCTTGATCGAGTACCGCTACTATGTTCCGATTTCTCAAAACTCCTCATGTAGACAAATTTCTCTCTATTCACGTATTTTCTTTGAATCCTCATACTGGAGAGCCCCCTCCATTTACTGCTTTCAGAACTCTCCCTCTTACATACCAGATATTCCTTCTTCACAAACCGAGTCATTTCCTTTCATGTAATGGATGTCATGTTCTGCATACAAGACTACCATTGCGGGTTGACAATCCCTTAAAACTCCTTTAGGTCAAACCACATTCGAACACATCCAATTACTTAGAGAAAATTATATTCTCTAATGATTTTAAATATCCGCAGAAATTAGTGGGATTATTTATTCTGGTATAAGAAAATATATCCCTTTATTATGCTAAATTGAGATTTACCAAATCTTTAATTTGGCCTCCTCTGCCTAATGATCTTCATCCACTACGAACCACAAGCAATTAAAGAACCATTTTCATACACGATCCATGTACCGTCCTTGCTCCTAATCATTCGACTTCCTCAACCAATGCCAAAATAAACTCTTACCGCATCGCTCTCCTCCATGAACCATGTTCAGTTTCACGAACCACTCTCGTGTACCATTTTCTCCTTTTAGCGTACCATTCTCGAAACATGGTATGCAACCCATGTATTATGGTATGCGGTTCACACCCATTGATAACATTCATCAACGTTCGTCATATAATTCACTCCTATGAATAAATACTTCATTTTCAAACATCAAACACTCAATTTTGAGGCCCAAATATTTTCCAATCACTATGAAACTACACCACCGTAAAAACTTGTCTTCAGAAAACACCAATAATTCACATTTGTCCTCATCCGTCTTTGTAAACAAATACAAACACACCCAAAACACACAAAGAAGATTCTTTGAGGGATTTTTTCCCAGAAATTTACATCTTTGTGTTTGTTGAAATATCTTTTCAAAATAATTCATTGAATTTTTATATTCCATTAATGATCCTTCCATCTTCAACCATCACTAGCTTTATGAAATTTGAGATAGCGATCAAGTATTTACTTAACACATACCCTAAGCCCACATGTTCCATGGTCGGCATGAGAAACCAGAGTAAAATGAAATTTTTATCGATGAATCACTTCATTTCTAGTTACCAACTACTGGTACCATATTGATACCAATTTCTTGTTGTATTAATCCTTTTAAGACCATTCCCACACCACTATTCTTCTTTTATAATGATCCTTAACTATAGTGATATCTATTAATAGATCAATCAGATCTAGAATCATCAGAGTTAATTCACACCTTATATTATAGCTTTTCCAAATAGCTTCAACTCAACATCAACTCCCCTTGTATCGATGATCCACATAACTGCTTTTCCCCACGTCCTTTCTCCCCTAGAGGTCACACTTTTATATTAACCTTTTAAAATGATCTCAAAGGAATTTCAAAGTTTCCTACAACAGGGTAAAGAACACATATCATCAAATTATCGAATGACACATCATACCTTATGGATAAGGGGACCCACATCTACACTTTTTCATGTGTGGGATGTTGACTGGACTCCCAGAGCCAGTTTATGCCTTTCAAATGCTTTTTTGGGTAATACCATTGCAAGAATGTCTGTATCCTACTATTATATAGGAACATACTCCAGATTCACAATTCCTTGATCAACCTTCTACTTGGAAAAATAATATTTTATTTCTATGTGCTTTTTCCTTAAGTGATGGACTTGTTTTTTGCTTAGATTTATGGCACTGGAATTATCACAATGAATTATTATATGATATTTCAGTTCAATTACCATATCCTCAAGTTTTGGCTTCATCCACAATAGTTGTGTGTATACTTATGTATCTGCGATGTATTTAGCATCTACGGTTCTTAATGAAATGTAGTCTTATTTCATTATTAACCATGAAATACACAACCTCCCAAGATAAAAGGTGTAGAGGCCTGAAGCTTGACGTACATGGTAATTACATTAGTTTTGTGGAATACTTAATACATAACAAAAACAGACACACAAGGACCGTAATAGTTTAGTGTCTTTGGAAACTCAGAATAAAATATTCTAATCGTGGTGAAAGATCTTCAACATCTCCCAATAAAGATATTCCCCATTTTTTCTTACCTAAAACCTTTCTTTATAACATGGGGAAAAGAAAACATAAAAGTGTTGAGCTCAAATTCCCAGTAAGGGTAAACATAGAGAACATAAAACAATCCATAAACATTTGAATGCAAAAACTTGAACATAAAATCTAAACATCAAAATCTTGAGCAAAGACATGAATCTTGGATGTACGTAAGGAATATAACATAAAGGAACATAAATCATGATAAAATATCATGGGAATAAAAAATGTAATTGTGGAAACCATTCATCACTTGTTATGATTTCCATAGTAGCCAAGGCATTGCTGCCAAGACCATCTTAGTGGACAAAGTCCCTTTCTGAATCGAGTTCACTCCTCGTTTCAGTCCTGTAACACTGAACTGGAATAACTTACCTTTCCAGCCATGTCTATCTCATGAGATATAAATCTTTTCCCAATGCATTGGAGGGATATATAGGTCCCACCCATCTCATAATGTAATCATTCTTACTTGTGCCACAAAATAAACAAACATCATTCATAATAACCCAATGAATAAAATGGGTTTCATAAACATCATCTCATCATCACATAATCCATATAAAATAAATGGATATCATTTCATAATAAGAAAATTGAAACCATATAAATCATAGAGACTTTATACTTGAACCATACACATATGAAATAATTTCATCATAGATGGAAAATGGTTTTGATAAGACACTTGAAATGAATTCTTGAGAAAAATATCCTTTCTTCTTCAAAATTATTTTCTTTTCAAAAAATGTCCTGAAATTTTAGTATAAAATGATTTTGATGAAAATAGTCATAAAATCTTTTGGAGGAATCTTCATGAAAATAATGCTTTATAAAACTGTAAAAATCCGTTCGTTCTGTATAAGTTAAAAAACATTCTTCTCGTACTTTTTCCGGAAAAGTCAAAAAGTACCTCGTAAGAAAATGATTTCATAAATAAAATATAGTAAAATAAAAAATGGGTTAAAATGAATTTAAACAAACATGAAAACAATTTTATAAAACATGCACATGGGTGATAGAAATAACCCCCCAGTAAATACTTACAAATAAGTAATCTCGGATAAAAATGAGATTTGCAAAATTATACCTTACCTAATGTTCGATATGCTTCGTATGTATACGAACCTCATGTATAATGATTTAAATAATGTCATTGAATTATTATAGAATCATATTCATTGTTATGATATCATTTATGGTTCACTTATGACATTATATTACCTGTTCTTTTGTAAATTCCATTTTAAATAGTTTTTGGGTAAAATCGTTTCATTTGTCGTCTGTGTTTTGAATTGTAATTATTCATATGATTACCTAGATCACAATTACATAATTCCAGAATATAAAATATTATTTATAAATAATATATATTCAGAATATACATATATATAATAGATCGATAAATGGAAATAAATACACCGTTCTTGGAGATGGTAGGCCGTACGTACGCATGAACGTTGTTTTCGTTTTCTTTATTGAGTTGAATGGAATTAAGTAGATTACATATATATATATAAATAAATCCAGTAACATTATAATGTCATATATTTCATTATTATTTCTTATATATACTTTATAATCATTCTTAAAAGGTTAACATGGAGAATGAATCTCATCGCGTCGTGGAGACGGTAGTCCGTACGTACGCACGAGCGATGATATTGTTTCCATAATTATTGAATTTGAGTGAAGTGGATGATAAAATATATCAGAATCAGTATGATGTTATAATAACTATGTATAATTATTCTTTACAGCATTATACCCATCCATGTATGTTGTTGGTGGAAAAACAGATTACACCATGGTGTGGAGACGGTATTCCGTATGTACGCACGCGCAGTGATTTTGTTTTCCATAGGACGGATAGAAGGTGAAATGGGGTTGTTTAATATTTATAATAACATATCAGTATATTAGTGATATTTATTTTATTACTTTACAATGAAACAACTAAAGAAGAAGAAGTTGAAGAAGAAATAAGCTTGAAAGAATCGGTAGAGGAAATTACCTCTTCTTTGATACGCCTCTTTGAAACCTCCTCTTAGGGCACTAGGATTGGACTTTGAAGTAGAATATTACCTCTAGGATGTTTCAAGGGAAGTGGAGAAGATAATTTGGCAGGGGTTTTCCGATCATGAAGGCTCAATGTGGTGTGAGGAAGAGAGGGAGGAGGTGCCCTTTTATAAGGGAGGAGAGGGGCACCTTTGAAAATCTTAAAAATATTATTTTATAATAAATCTAACCCCACTTTAAAACCTCCGAAAATGACTCATATTCGAATATTAGATGATATAGGGTTGTAATCTCATCAACCAATAAAATTTAGACATGTTAGGAATTTATTTTCATCTTTATCAACTTGATTTATCCTTATTTAATAAATTTAATTTTATTTGTGGTAATAACATTCTAAATTTTATATTAAAATAGATAATTATTTATTTGTTGTGAATTGTCCATAATTGGAGACTTTATAACATTTTATACGATATAAATTTAAATTTATAATTTTTAAATATTTTTGTGCTTTTTAAACAATTTTATAATATGTTATTTTTATAAAATAACAATAGTGTCAATTTTGACACTATTGATTAATTTGAATTTAAATAAAATAAATACAGATGATATGTTCGAACTAAAAGATTTAGTAGATTCATAAAATGTCATATGTATCTTGAAAATTTCTGGAGCACATTAAATAGTTCATATAATATTTATTTTATTATTTTTAAAACCATTTATTTGGTTTATCTCTTAATAAAATAATTACTGCATCATTTTTGTATAATTATTTAATATATTTATTTGTTGCATAAAAATTAAAAATAAAATCCTACGATGATGATAAAACTATTAAATTTCACAATAATACTTTTACTCGAATTTATCATCTTAAAATAAAAATTTTTAAATTGGTATATTAATTAAATTATGAAGGTGACAACTTTGGCATCATTTAAAATAAAATAATATAAGTGTCATAATCGCTTTTATATGGCTCCAAATGTTCAAATATTTGGCCATTGGATGATTATGGTTTAACGTTACATGAACAATAAGTTTTGGTAAGGGTTTTGTGCCTTTTATGGTCACTATTATTTTAATAAAAACTATATTTTTGATTTTTCACTAGATAAACTATTTCTGCATCACTATTGTGTCACAATTAATGATAATTATTTAATCCCTAAAAATTATAAATAAATTAATATGATTTAGATAATTTTATTAGATTTCTGGAGACTATTCATTTTCGAAGTTTAATGAAGTTTATCACTAAATTAAAATTATTATACTTATAAGATTTAAGAGAGTGACATGTTGTCACTTTCGTTGGTTTTAATAATAATTAAGTTATTTTCATAGAACAAAGTCCATTAAATGATTCTAATACAACCCTTAGGTGATATGGGTCGACTTTTAGTCATCCAATAGGATTTTTTCATGTGTTAGAGTTATTTTATAATCTTATATTTACCCTTAATTACACGATTTACCTTTAACTATGGTAAATAAAATTTACCATAGTTACTATTCATAATGCCCAAAAATAAAAAGTAGTCTATTAATATAATTTGGACCCACTGATTCCAAATACGAAATCCATTTTTCCAAATTCAGTTCACAGAAGTTGCAGAAATTAAATTAAAATTAATCCCATTGTCGAAAGAAAATGGGTTTTTGTTTAAAACATTACAAAAGATTGAATTGATTTAACCTATGAATTCAAGGTAAAATCCATGCTAATGACATAAATTATATTAAATGGTAAAAATTTATTCTATTTATTCTTTAAGAACATTCAATATTATAATTTATCCACATAAATTTTTAAGATGAAAAAAGTTGTTTTTAGTTAAAATATAGCGTGTTTTTACAATTCATTAAAATATTTAAGTTATCTGAATAACATGAAAATTTTATCCAATGTAAAATTTTATATTATTATTCCAAAGATTAATTTTATTTTGTAAAATTTAACTTATAAAAATGTCAGAAACTAGATTTAATGTGGGTGCGCCATCAAAAGGCGGCAAAAGTGCATTTTTTGAAAAATACATGTTTTACCCGAAAATTTTATTTTGTTCACATAAAATGTTTCAGAAAATTTATAAGATGAATAATAATGTTATTAAATTCAAAATTTAGTTAATACTATTCATAACGGCTAGTTTATAATAATATTATAACCATATATCGTTGTTTAGTGAAACCCGGTATTGCGAACTACACACGCTACCGAGGAAGGTCGCGATTGCATGTAATGAAAGCCAAGATAGGGTTGCGTGTTGTGCAAGCCTCATTTTTTGTTGTGTATAACAAAATCCAGCCATATTTAATTTATACATTGAATATATATATATACACTCAATGCTGTTTTGATTGAATATTATCAAACGAACTTGAAATTGTGTATAACACGATCCAAGAGTTGTGTTGCATATACTGCAAACTAATACGGTGTTGCGTATATCACAAGATAATCATGGTGTAGAATAAAACACATGACATCAAATAAATTGAAAAGAATACTTATCATAAAATCTCGGGGTGTTACATTCTACCTCCCTTAAAATGAATTTCTCCCTCGAAATTCATCGGGGTTATACATGGTTTACTATTTGAAAGTTTCTTTAATAGAAACCCACATCGTAAAAATAAATACCAAAAGTTATCTTTAAAAACTAAAGTATGAAACATAACGGTTACCCAAATTAACTTATCACAGGGTTTCCACGTAGGAGAACATAGGTGAAAATATGGATATGGAAGAGAAATATTACCGTCATGTTCTGATCGAGAGTGGTAGAGAACACAGGCTATGAAATAGCCAACAATCACAAAGCCATAGATTTGCGATGATCTAAGGTATAATCTGATTCATCGGATATAAGAGCACTAAGACAAAATTTTTGATTTTCAATATCATTTCCCTAAATTTGAAAATTTTGAATTAGAAGAAACACTTGCTTGATTTTGGTAAAATCTCACTATTGTTTGTGCTTTGAACAATTTCCACTTCATCTCTTAAAGAAATGAAGTTGATTTTTTTATTCATGAAGTGTTAACAGATCATGTGATAGAATGATGGTTCATTCCATCTGTTTCAAACAAAAGGATAACAAAAGTTATCAAATATACATTAGTCCATCTATGGTGAGCTTAGTCGTATACGATTCCAAAAATGAACTCATTCTTCATATATTATACCGCTTAATAAAATAAAACTAGTTTCTACTAACCAGGGACTTCCTGTAGGCCATTGGTTTGCGATAAAAGCCAGTTGCACATCGGTTGTGGGTTCGATTCCCACAGCCTTGTCCGACGTGACATGTTGTCGCTCGTCCTGCAGGATGTCCTTTTTCTAAAACTACATTATTATAACAATCCACAATATCGAAAAATTATAGCCTTAAACAATTCTATCTGATTTCCAACTTAATCCATTCCAACCTTTAAGCTTATCAATAATACTTTTGTCCAATCTCATGGTGTAAAGAAAATGATTACTTGAGAGGTCACATAACAAGTACGTGAATACCATCATTTATCCCTCATATAAGATATATCTTGTTGGTCACATTCCGAGCATGTGAATACCTTAATCGTGTATTCTCTTGAAAAATGAATACCCATTGAATCTTAGTGAAAACATGAATGCTGTCAAAAGTTAACACATTCCACATAAAAAATCCAAAAATTATATATAATCAAACAATGATATAACTTAGTCCTTATATCAATCATGAGATCATGAATACTATCAAACATATTATTTTCTCCTTATCCACATATCATCATTCTTCCAAAAATATATGAATAACCTCTCATGGTTACCGATCACATTCAACAT
Source organism: Viscum album (assembly GCA_963277665.1). Classification (NCBI taxonomy): domain Eukaryota; kingdom Viridiplantae; phylum Streptophyta; class Magnoliopsida; order Santalales; family Viscaceae; genus Viscum; species Viscum album. The sequence goes on from OY728160.1 coordinate 1,677,950,546, forward strand.
ATAATTTCAAATACTTTATGAAAAACAATAGTGTAACAATCCTTAGATGATTCATTATTCGATAGTACCATTAACTATACAACATAACACTTGATAAACATACAATAATTCAACTGGCTTCATAAACAACTGACTGAGCTTCAAAACTTCTTTTATCTCATATATCATTTATAGTGTCCTCATCATCATCCACATAAATACTACCAATATGACCATTCTGATTCTCTTCATGATATTTTCCCTTAGGGAATTGGTTTGCATAATGCACATACATTCCACATTTAAAACATCTAATCATTGTTGATGTCGTAGCAATACCATTATCCATCTCCATGGTATTAACTGAACCTTTTCATTTGCACTTATTGGATTTTTGTCCTTCATTTCTGCACCCAAAGCATCTTCTAGTTCCTTTGAAACATTCTACTTGATGCCTCTTCCCACATGATTTACATTAGGGGAATTGGAATTTCTTTCCTCTATGATCATCATGAATCTACATCTTTCTCTTATTAGTTGAGTCGGGATACTTACCAAAGTTGAGATTATTGATCATATTATGAGATTTCTGATTAGGCATAATAATGATGTTTGGACTTCCAAATCCCATTTCATTGGGTTTCTCATGAATAATATCATTCCATTGTCCGTCATATCCTCCATTATCGTGAATCTTCCTGTTTCCAGCCATTTTCTAAAACCCAAAAGGAATAGTGTGAGAGGAAAAAATCATGCTAGGGAAAACAACATAGTAAACGGGGAGTACCCTCAATATCTAACATCATAGGTTAAATTATAAGATCATTACCGTAGTTCTAGGACTATATCTTAGGGACATCCCTAGACATACCATAGAAATAAATCTAGGGATCTCACTAACGTTTTTTCATCCTAGTTTCCATAGGTTGACTAAACCTTTCATCTGATACCAACTGTTGAGGCCCGAAGCTTGACGCACATGGACATTACATTACTTTTTCGGAATACTTAATACATAAAAAACAGACACACAAGGACTGTAATAGTTTAGTGTCTTTGGAAACTCGGAATAAAATCTTCTAATCATGGTGAAAGATCTTCAACATCTACCAATAAAGATCTTCCCCTTTTTTTCTTAACTAAAACATTTCTTTATATCCTGGGGAAAAGAAAACATAAAAGGGGTGAGCTCAAATTCCCAGTAAGGGTAATCATAGAGAACATAAAACAGTCCATAAACATTTGAATGCATAATCTTGAACATAAAATCTAAACATAAAAATCTTGAGCAAAGACATGAATCTTGGAATTACGTAAGGCATATAACATAAAAGAACATCAATAACGATAAACTAGCATGGGAATAAAACATGTAATTGTGGAAATCATTCAACAGTTGTTATGATTTCCACAGTAGCCAAGGAATTACTGCCAGGACCATCTTAGTGGACAAAGTCCCTTTCTGAATCGAGTTCACTCCTCATTTTAGTCCAGTAACACTGAACCGGATTAACTTACCATTCCAGCCATGTCTATCTCATGAGATATATATCTTACCAAATGCATTGTAGGGAGATATAGGTCCCACCCATCTCATAATGAAATCATTCTTAATTGTGCCACAAAATAAACATACATCATTCATAATAACCGAATGAATAAAATGGGTTTCATAAACATCATCACATCATCACATAATCCATATAAAATAAATGGATATCATTTCATAATAAGAAAAGTGAAACCATGTAAATCATATAGACTTTATACATGAACCATACACATATGAAATAATTTCATCTTAGATGGAAAATGGTTTTGATAAGAGACTTGAAATGATTTTTTGAGTAAAATATCCTTTCTTCATAAAAATCATTTTATTTTCAAAAAATGAAATGAAATTTATAAAAAAAGATTTTGATGAAAATAGTCATGAAATATTTTGTAGGAATATTCATGAAAATAAGGCTTTATAAAACCGTAAAAATCCGTTCGTGTCGTATAAGTTAATAAAACAATCTTCTCGTACTTTTGCCGGAAAAGTCAAAAAGTACCTCATAAAAGAATGATTCCTTACATACCATGTAGTGAAAGTTAAAAATGGGTAAAAATGACTTTATACATACATTTAAACAATTTTATAAAACATGGACATGGATGATAGAAATAACCCCCAGTAAATACTTACAAATAAGCAATCTCGGATAAAAATGAGATTTGCAAAATTATCCCTTACCTTTTGTCTGATATGCTTCATATGTATCTGAACCTCCTATATGATGATTTAAATAATTTCATTTACTAATTAAAGAATCATATTCATTTTTATGATATCATATATGGTTCACTTATGACTTTATATTACCCGTTCTTTTGTATATTCCATGTTAAAGAGTGTTTTGGGTAAAATCGTTTCATTTGTCGTCCGTGTTTTGACTTGTAATTATAAATATGATTACTTAGATCATGATTAATTAATTACATAATATAAAATATGATTTATATATAATATATATTCATAATATACATATATATAATAGATCGATAAATGGAAAGAAATACACCGTTCATGGAGGCGGAAGGTCGTACGTACGCATGAACGTTTTTTTCGTTTCCTTATTGAGTTGAATGGAATTAAGTAGATGGTATACATATATATACATATAAATAATTCCAGTAGCTTTATAATGTCATATATTTCATTATTATTTCTTATATATACTTTATAATCATTCTTAAATGGTTATCATGGAGAATGAATCTCATCGCGTCGTGGAGACGGTAGTCCGTACGTGCGCACGAGTGATGATATCATTTCCATATTTATTGAATTGAATTGGAGTGGATGATACAATATATCAGAATCAGTATGATTTTATAATAACTATTTATATTTATTATTTACACAATTATACCCTTCCATGTAAGGTGTTGGTGGAAAAACAGATTACACCACGGCATGGAGACGGTATTCCGTACGTACGCACGCGTGGAAATTTTGTTTTCCGTAGGATGGATAAATGGTTAAATTGGGTTGTTTAATATTTATAATAACATATCAGTATATTAGTGATATTGATGTTATTAATTTATAATGAACCAACTAAAGAAGAAGAAGATGAAGAAGAAATAAGCTTGAAAGAATCGGTAGAAGAAATTACCTCTTCTTCGATACACCTCTTTGAAACCTCTACTTAGGGAACTAAGATTGGTCTTTAAAGTATACTAGGACCTCTAAGATGTTTCTAGGGAAGTGTAGAAGTGAATTTGGCAGGGTTTGTCCGAGCTTGAAGGCTCAAAGTGGTGTGAGGAAGAGAGGGAGGAGGTGCCCTTTTATAAGGGAGGAGAGGGGCACCTTTGGAAATCTTACAAATATTAATTTATAATAAATATAACCCCACATAAAAACCTACAAAAATGACTCATATTAGAATATTAGATGATATATGGTTTTAATATAAAAATAAAATAAAATTTAGACATGTTTGGAATTTATTTTCAACATTTTCAACTTGATTTATCCTTATTTAATCAATTTAATTTTATCTGTGGTAATAATATTCCAATATTTTTATTAAAACAAATAAAAACATATTTGTTGTGAATTGTCCATAATTGGATAATTTATAACATTTTATACCATATAAGTTTAAATTTACAATTTTTAAATATTTTTGTGATTTTTAAAATTTTTTATAATATGTTATTTTTATAAAATAACAATAGTTTCAATTTTGACACTATTGATTTATTTGAATTTAAATAAAATATATACAGAATATATGTTCGAACTAAAAGCATTAATAGTTTCATAAAATGTCATATGTATCTAGAAAATTAGTGGAGCCCATTAAATATTTCATATAATATTTATTTTTTTATTTTTAAAACCATTTATTTGGTTTATCTCTTAATAAAATAATTACTACATCTTTTTTGTATATTTATTTAATATACTTATTTGTTGGATAAAAATTTAAAATAAAATCCTATGATGAATATAAATCTATTAAATTTCACAATAATACTTTTACTCGAATTTATCATCTTAAAATCACATTATTTAAATTGTTATATTTATTAAATTATGAAGGTGACAACTTTGGCATCATTTAAAATAAAATAATATAAGTGTCATAATCGCTTTTATAAGGCTCCTAATGGTCAAATATTCGACAATTGGATGATTAAGGATTAACGTTACATGACCAATAAGTTTTGGTCAGGTGTTTGTGCCTTTTATGGTCACTATTAGTTTAATAAAAACTATATTCTTGATTTTTCACTAGATAAACAATTTCGGCATCACTATTGTGTCACAATTAATGATAATTATTTAATCCCTAAAAATTATAAATAAATTCATATGATGTAGATAATTTTATTATATTTCTGTAGACTATTCATGTTCGAAATTTCATGAATATTATCACTAAATTAAAATTAATATACTTATAAGATTTAAGAGAGTGACATGTTGTCACTTTCTTTGGTTTTAATAATAATTAAGTTATTTTCATGGACAAAAGTACATTAAATGATTCTAATCCAACCCTTAGGGGTTATGGGTCGTTTTTTAGTCATCCAATAGGATTTTGGCAGGTGTTAGGGTAATTTTATAATTTTATATTTACCCTTAATTACCTGATTTACCTTTAACTATGGTAAATAAAATTCAATGTAGTTACATTTCAGAATTCCAAAAAATAAAAAGTATTCTATTAATATAATTTGTACCCACTAATTCCAAATATGGAATCCATTTTTCCACATTCAAAACATAGAAGTTGCAGAAATTAAATTAAAATTAATCCCGTTGTCGAAAGAAAACGGGTTTTTGTTTAAAACATTACAAAAGATTGAATTGATTTAACCTACGAATTCAAGGTAAAGTCAATGATAATGACATAAATAATATTAAATGGTAAAAATATATTCTATTTATTCTTTAAGACCATTAAATTTTATAATTTAACCACATAAATTATTATGATGAAAAAATTTGTTTTTAGTTAAAATATAGCGTGTTTTTACTATTCATTAAAATATTAAAGTTATCAGAATAACATGATAATTTTGTCAAAGGTAAAATTTTATATCCTTATTCTGAAGAATAATTTTTTTTGTAAAATTTAACTTATAAACATGTCAAAAACTAGATTTAAAGTGGTTGGGCCATTAAAAGGTGGCAAAACTCCATTTTTTAAAAAATACTTATTTTACCCGAAAAATTTATTTTGTTCATATAAAATGTTTTAGAAAATTTATAAGATGAATAATAATGATATAAAATTCAAAATGTAGTTAATACTATTCATAAAATCTAGTTTATAATAATATTATAACCATATATCGTTGTTTAGTGAAACCCGTTATTGCGTACTACACAATCTACCGAGGAAGGTCGTGATTGCGTGTAATAAAGCCAAGTTAGGGTTGCGTGTTGTGCAGGACTCCTTTGTTGTTGCATATAACAAAATCCAACCTTATTTCATTTATACATTAAATATATATATATATACACACAAATTTGTTTAGAATGACTATTATCAAACGAACGTGAAATTGTTTACAACACGATCCAAGCTGCGTATAATGCAAGCTAATATGGTGTTGCGTATAACACAAGATAATCATGGTGTAGCATAAAACACATGACATCAAATAAAATGAAAATAATACTTATCATAAAATCTTGGGGTGTTACAAAAGTCACCTCCTGATGTTGATTACCTATCATCCACTGAACATGCTCAGTCTGTATCTATATATCACAATAGCTCTGGCTGAGATTTTTCATTATATATTATGAAAAAATCAATTTTTCACTTGATATACTAAAGAAATATTTTTACTAAAATCATGTGGATTCGTTTGGGATTGAGTTGGTTCCTCATTGTTTGGCATGTGGAAAATACAATATCAATCCTTATCGCTTTAATGTATAGTTTACATCCAATGATTTGGCTATATTCTGTGATATAAAATTCTTTTATTTATTCATCCCATTAATGTTTCATATAGGTAGCAACCTATGTCTTAATATTTTTGGAATTATTCTTTCCAAATCAACTCAAACCCTCCTTAGCATATTTAGATTGAGAAATAAAAGTGTAATATCCTCCGTGCATCTCCTATAAGACAAGGTAAAATGTTATCTCACCAGTCATTATCATTTCAAACTCGCTTTTCATAAAATTATAAAATTTTCTAAATAGTTCTACATCTGATCCACCAATGATTATGTCATCGACATAAAATTGAATAATCATCCTTGGAATATTTCAATTGTTAATATATAGATTTTAATTAAATCCCCCACTTTAGAAATTGAGATTCATCCAAAAAAAATCAAGACTTGAAAACCATGCTCTTAGCTCTTGCCTCAAACCATATGTTGCCTTCTTCAGTCGACAGACTCTATTCTCATATTTATGAATTAGAAAACCATCTGGCTGCTCAATGTAAACATCTTTTTCCAATACTCCATTCAGAAATATTGACTTGACATCAATCTAGGAAGCATTAAATTTTTATTTCATGGATATTTCCAAGAATAATCTAATCATCTCCAGCCTTGAAACAGGTGAAAATGTTTCATAAACATCTATAACCACTATATGGGAGTACACATTTCACAAAAGTTGTGCTTTATTTATAATCACTATGCATTCTTCATTTATTTTGATGTTAAAGACCCATTTTTTCCATAATATATTCATGACTTATAGTCTCAAATTTATTTTCTACATTTGATTCTTCTCCATTTGATCAATATCTTCAATCATTTCCTGAACACAATTCTCATCTCTTGCTACTTCATCAATGCATTTAACCTCTACTTTTGTTAAATATGATTATTGTTGTTGAGAATTCATCCATTTTGCCTTTATCAGAACATTCTGATAACCAATTATGTTCTTCCAATCAATTTCATCTCTTCTTACTACTCTTTGGGAAGACACTAATTTATTGTCATCATCTATGTATTCTTCTAAATCAATATCTGGAGCTGGAGCATCTCCTAATCTTCTCATCTTTTCATTGTTATCCTCGTCAGACTAATATTGTATTTTCTGAATATTCTGTTCATTTTATACTATAGTCACATAATGACATTCAACTATCTTTCCTAGTCAAATATTTATGCATTTGTATTCTTTTAATTTCTTTTAGTAGCCATGAAATATCCCATCATCGCCACTGGATTAAAAATTCATATTTTTCTACATATTGAGTATAAAAAATTTACATATGAATATATTAATGTAATTTAATGATGACTTATTTACATACCATAACTCATATAGAGTATTACCTTTTTTTGACAATGTAATGGTTGATATTAAGTGTATACTATTGTCATCACTACTTCATTCCACAACATTTATAAAAGGCGTTTCTCTATGAGAATTGTTTTGTCCATGTTGTCATGAATCCGATTTCTTCTCCCAACTACACCATTCTACTGTGGATTCCTTACATCCTAAACATTATGCCTTATCCCATATTTTTCAAGATAATCCTCCACATGGATATTTTATAACATTGTTCCATTATCGGTTCAAGTCGTTTAGATTTTCTGACTAAACAACTTTTCACATTCTTATCAATATCTTGTAATGCAACTGAAAACATCATAATTGGGGGTTATTATTGAAACCCATTTCATTAGGCTATTTTCATCAATTAATAAAACAAAATATCTCATCCCATCAATAGCCCTTGGGGAAATTGGACCACACACATCAATATGCACCACCTCAAGCAATATTGTTATAATTTTCTCGTTTTTCATATATGCCTTTCAAATGATCTTCCCCTATTAGATGGAATCACACATATGAGTACAATCATGTTATAATATTGAGAGACTTTGAGCGGCATCATGTTGTACTAGATATTCCATGTAAAGATGGATAATATTCCCAAGATTCTTATGTTATTACTTGTTTTCTTCATCCTCAAAAAGAAATCATGTATATTCTTCTCCACTTACGAGGTAGAGATTCCCCTTCGTACACTTTCCTTGCAACACTATATCACCATCAACTTCCTTTATGATACATAATTTCATGGAAAAACACATGGCATGTCTTGAGTCACACAATTGACTAACACTAAGAATGATGTAATTAAGCTCCTCAACAACAAAGACATTTTCTTGTCCCATGTCTTTTCCTCCAAACATGGCATTTCCAGAAACAATAATTTTCAAACCCTCATCACTAATGAATATTACAATACCTTCTTTATATTACCAAATTTTAAATACTTGATTATTATTTTCCTCTATATAGGATTTTCATCCACTGTCAATTATCAATAACCATGTGCAATATATTTCCTTGAACACATCAACCGCAACCACGACATGCTCTTCCCTTTTCTTTTTGACTTATGCCTTTGAATTCATAACCGAAATGGAATGATAACCTTGATCTTCCTCAGTATATGATGTGTTAGCTTCTACCTAGATACCTACATATCGATTTTGATTCTTTACTTCACTTGAAGTTGCTTTTGGATACTTCATAAAAAAAATTCAGTTTTCTTTGGAAGATTCATCTACATTGATGATGTGCAATACCTTTCCATATTTTTGAGACCATTACACATGAAACAATGAACGTCAACTGATGACGTGTAATATGGAACTCCGTACGGCCACCACTGTGGGTCTTATTCACTTTGGTACCCCTTTGATATGGAACATACATTTTGAGAGTGTCCCATGTTACCACAACAATAGAACAGAATGTGAGGTACATTCCTCTGGGTTAATGATGAATCATTATTTGTGCCTTTGGTTCTCTGAATCTTTTAATTCTACTTCATTACCAAATCAGTCTTCAATATTGGAGTGGGTTCTTGTGATCTAACTTGAACCATAACTACTTACTATTTTAGATCAATCCCATTTTGTTTTGATGGATAATTACACTCAAATATCATCTTATCTATTGCATGTAGGATCTTATTTCCTAATGTCAAACCGAGAGTTAGAAATTTCTCATGATCATCACTTGTTCATCGTAGAATAATGACCTCTACTTCTAGATGTTTGATATGTTTGATTTTATCATTTCGTGTTTTAGTCAAACTATCAATTTCAATATATTATTCTTCAATTTTGAGTTTTTACTCAACCACCTTTTCAGAGATTTCTAGCATTGAAGACCCCATCTTTTCAATTTCTTTATTCAGCTCAAAATTTTATACGACCTACGATTTCATAACAAGTTTGGCATCATGAGAAACATTGTCAACTTTCTTCATTTTGGATCTCTAAATATATACCTCTTCATGGGAAGCTTCAAATTCATCCTGAAGATCAACTCTTCCTTCAATTTCCATTTTCTCATTGTCACTTTCATCCCTTATAAAATAATTTCCAGCAACTGCTACCAAAGAAACTTTTTTATGATTTTTCCAATCCTCAAACTCTTCTAAATCAGATTATTATGAATTTTCCTCCTATCATAAAAGAAGATTATTCTTTTTGATGTAATTTATCCCTGTACATCTCATCCCTTTCTCATTTTATGATTACTTCATTTGGGGAATTTCATTATTTAATTTATTTTCATAATCACACTTCTCAATACACTTTGATGAAAAATTTCCATTCTTTCCACATCAAAAGTTTGAAAATGGAATTTTACCTTCGATTTTTTTTCATCTTTTGAGATTTGAGGATTGAAATGAAATGAAATTATCTATATTGACATCCTCTAGACTATCTTAAATAGGGAGAATCATCATGGCCTTGAATTCCACTTCCTTCGACTTCCCCTTTTCCACTACATCATTGTCATCATTTCTCATTTCATCTTCTACAAGGGAGTGGTGTTGGTTATCTGTTGTCATATCTTTTGGGTTGTTTCTTCCAACACTAAAACATCTGTATTGAACTGCGGTGTTATTTTCCTCATGATTCGTTTCACAATCTTTATATCTTCAAGGAATTCACCTAGACCCTGCATTTCATCCACAATAATATATATCCTATCAAAGAATGAATGAATAGTATCATTAGATTTCATTCATATATCCTCATTATTTTCCCATAGAACCTATTTCATTTCCTCTTGGACTTTTGTGTTTTCCTCAGAAATGTTTAATAATTTTTCCCACATTTCATTTGATGTTTTACAGGACATCACCATCGAGTAAATTGCATTTGATAGGTCCCACACTAAAACATCGATCCCTTTAGAATCAAGATCCATTTCCCCTCTTTTAGATTTCGGTAAAGCACAACTATTAATGTAAGCAGACATTCCAGGAATAGAAGTTGTGAAGGCATCCGTCCAAATTGATTAGAAGTAGTGCTTCATTCGATTCATCCATGGTTGATAATTATTTCAAATTAAGAATGGAATTCCTTTATGAATGACCACCTCTATTTCCTCCTTGGAATGAGGAGCACTAAATTTTAACCCTTTCCTCTGAAACCAATTGTTAGGTCTAGTGGGTCCAATACTAAGAGGGGGGTGAATCATGGTATGGTAGATTAAAAATTCCACCCTTCTAGTTCTTGTTTCGTTGTTAGACCAAAATAAATTCTCTCTTCCTCCAATGGGATTATACAGACTGACATGATATCATGCTTAGGACATAGTGATTTTTTACTTGGTTTAACCTCACTGAGCAATGTCCAAGGAGAATACAATGACAATGTGATGATTTACCAAATTCACTGAGGCTCATGGAAAATAATGAGTAAAAATTTCGGTCTAGATCTTCTATACCTAGGATAACTACCTTTACAAGGTTTAGGGTCTGATCATTGTTTTCTCAATGGTCACTCCCTATTCCTCTTTCTCGAGCTCACTAATAGTGTAATGGGTCACCATCATCCTCTTCCTTCTCTCACTACACTTGGAATTGAATCCAATCAAATTATTTAGACTTTTTGGTCAATGACATTTTATGGACATGTAGGTACCTTTATTTTCATGAATTCATACATCCTTAACTATAATTAGATGCTTTTTAATGTTCCTTTTCACCCGTAGATGAATGCACCCTTCCTGAGTTCTACTGGGTACTGGAAAATTCTTTCGCAAATGAATTTGATTCTTTTTCAAGATTCCTTCTGCAAATCACAAAACACCTTCATCTCCTACAAACTGATATCCGAGTTTGGTAAGCAGGACTCCTTTATCACATACAGCTGTTACTTCTGTGTACCTCCCTTTGTCAGTGGGGTGCCTCCACCTTCGTGATCACGTACCGCTATTGCATACCGATTCTAGGAATCACCTTTTTGAAACTCCTCTAGTCATATAAATGTTCTCAGTTCAAGGAATGCCTTCTCTTCCATGTACCAGAGGTCCCCCTCCCCATACCTCTTGAGAATCTCTCCCTCTAGAATTCCAGATATTTCTTCTATGGGTATCGAGTCAATTCCTTCTATGTACCGGACATCCACCTCCATGTACAAAACATTCTTTTCGGGGTAAGAAACCCTACAAACACTTTTAGCACCAACCAAGTTCAGACATAGCCGAATTCCTAGAGAAAAATATGTTCTATAATGATGTTCAATCTCCACAGTAATCAGTGGGATTATTGATTATTATATAGGCATTTATATCCGCTTAATCCGCTAAATCAAAATTTTCCAAATCTTCAATTTGGCCTTCACTTCCTACCGATCGTTAGCTACCAAAAACTGCAAGCCATCTGCAAACCATTTTAATACCCACTGTGCATACCATATTTCATCTTATTTGGTTGAATTCCTCTGCAAATTCCAAGACTTCAACATACCATATTTCCTTCCACTATGAATAGTGTTCAGTTTCCTGAACTGCACCCACATACCATTTCTGCCACTCAACATACTGTTCCCGAGACATGGTATGTGACACATATATTTTGGTACGTGGTTCTCACCCTTTGCCACTTTTCTTCAATTTTCATCCTAAAATTCACTCCTATAAGGAAATAATTCATTTCCCATCAACGATTCTCATTTGTAGTCAACTTTCTTTTTCAACAAACACGACCACACCAAAAACATACTAAGATGGTTCTTTGAGGGAATTTTTTCCAACATGTATTAAATGAAATAAAGGAAAACTACATATCATACTATTAGGATCATTAAATTCATCTAAACATATGAATTATAACCTAGGGACATGAATATGACAAGGGTGAGCTACAAATCCCCTTAAGGGGATAATCTAAGAATAGTTTGATGATTGAAATCATATTTTGAAATAGTAATATCATACTGAAATAAAATAGATGATTATTGTAAATATGGTAAATAAATAAAAATATAAGATTATAACATAAAGTCAATATGGTAATATGGAAAAAATATAAAACATGACATCATAATTATTAGCTAATGCTAATCTCAAAGACCTCATAACATAGTGTTCATAGTATAACCTCCCATTCACCATTCATGGAATCTCATGTGGTAAAAACATTACCCAATTCATTGGACATGAATATAATTCTTGGTGCACCTGTCTCATTCATAAAATGTAAAAACATAAGTGTACCAAAATTATCATACAATATAGGGATAAATTTCATCACAATACACCCCATGGTAATGGATTTAGGGATAAATTCCTAGAAATACCCAATAAATGATGGATAAATACAAATATTTTAATAAACAGGAGTGTAAATGGGTACAATTATTCAATATGAAAATGTATGGCATTGAAAATCGAAAGTTAACTTTAGCCGCAAAATGGGTGTACATAATGGTTAATGGAAGGGGTGACTAAGAGAGAAAGTGAACATTATAATGTGGAAATCAGAAGAAAATTCATAGGTATTTTTAAAATCATATCCAAACAAGATCAATTGTAAATAAAAATGAATAATATAAATATGTTTCTTGAATAAATATTAGAATGAGACGATCGCTTAACTCGAGAGGGCGCTTAAAAAATATTGGTTGCATCTTCATAAGAGAATAGGGGAGCATTGGGAGGGATCTAGTGTGGAATTTAAAGACCAAATTCATTCCATAATGGGTTTTACTAAAGAGTAATGTGAGGCTGTGTGGGTTTGTATCGAAAAAGTGGGGGTAATTCATTATTAATTTTTAACATAGGTCATTTACTCTATATCATAAATTAATGTCATCAAAAATTTAGAACATGGGTTTTTTCCATGGTTTCTATGAAATATAAGTGTACATGATTATTTTTTAAGGCCAAGAAAAAAATACTAACATAAGACCCTTGATGATTTGGAATTGAGTCATTAATTTATGAAATTAATTTAAAAAATTGAAATATAATATTAGTTTTGGGAGGATTCATTAATGGATTAGAAAATTTATCAAATAACAAAAAAAAAATTATTTAATATGGAGAACATGATTTTGATCATGGACAAACATTTTAGAATTAATTACATAAATTTTGTGTTTTTATGATTCATTATACCTGGATTGTATTTATAACATTAAATTTTGAACGTAAAAATTTAACTATATATGAAAATTATGAAACATTCAGTACTAGATAATTTTTATATGGTGATTTCAAAATTAATATTTATCTTTCCAGAATAAAACTATAATTTTATGAGTTTAATGTTTTAAATAAAGAAATCAAATTTATTGAAAATACTATTTTTTAGTAAAAATAGTTTTCTTACCTATATAAAAATTACATTTGTCTTCATAAAATATATTTTTCATTTATATGTAAATAAATATAATTTAATTTTATTATTTTGTGGAAAAATTATTTCAAAAAATCATCATTTATTCATAAATATGGTCACATTTGAAACAAAATGTTTCCCAAAATACATTTTATATTTCATTTCATGAATGTCTTTTTTTATAAAATACATTTTTAACCATATTAAATTAATAATAAAAGGTATAAATATAATCATTGTTATATTAAAAATTAAAATGTATAAAAATTTATTCTACTACGGTCAAAATACATAACCCCTTATTACATAAGCGTATTCCATATTGGTATGATGTGCAATGGTGATATTTTTTGGGTTGTTCAGGGAACATAGTTTTTGTGGTGATCTTGATAGTCTTGAACATCTCTCATAAATTCTTTCCATCATGTTTTTGTTTTTTAATCTCATCAATGGATTGGTTATGTGTAAATGTTATTTATTCTATCTCGTTTAGATGCTCTTATAAAAGGGAATCAAATCGTATGATCCTATTGATCAAGGTGATCACTTCGTAATTATGTGAAATTTGACTCTATCACAACCCATTACATACTAATCCTTATAATCATTATAAAATTTCTATTTTATAAATGATTATAATGATTAATTGTCTTTTATATATGACATACTATATAATATCAAATATAGTGAAATTGTTCTCTATAACATTAATTCATAATAAGGAATATAAAAATTTTGATATAGATTTTAATTTATAAATCATCAGGTTATTAGATTTTTATCCATTTCACAATTTTCTCCCATGAAAATTTATTTTCATACTAAAAAACAGATAGGGTTAATTCTATTTCATTGCAACTTCGACTTCCTATAACATATAATCAAACATGAGGTTCTTCCACAACACTATGACCATGTGAGCTATCCTGTTTCGTTAAACTTTGTCTATATGTTCTATTATCTTCAACAACTATTTATATTAATGAAGGTTCATTATCTAACCATACCTCCAATAGATTCAGTACATGTTAGGAGTGTAGTATGAACTTACTCAAGAGGGAGACATGGAAAACATCATGTTCTTAGGGAAGGTTATGTGGTAGTGATACTCAGTAAGACAAAAATCAAATGCAGTAAAGAATCATAAAAAGTCCAATGTATCTATGACTAATACATCCATTATTCCCAAAACACATGACTTTATTCATTGATGATTTAAAAAGGAACACTATTTCCAATGAAAAAAATATTTGTATCAGAAATGAGTGTCTTCCTAGTAGTTCTATCAATTATTCGTGGATTATATATAACACTAAATTAAATGAAAATTATATGTCATTTCATGGACAAGATGAGGTACCATAATCTTCCTCTCATAAACACCATCCGATCATGTAAGAGTCAAACACATATCCCTATATAAAGCCTCAAAAGGTTTCATTTTTTTCAGGAATTTAAATTTTAGTTGCATGATAAATCCACTATGATGAAGGTGTTGATCCAAACATCATTAGATGATTATGTACAATGATCTCATATTATTTGATATAGTTGGAATAGTTGTTTTAGGATGAAATTCTCTCTAAGGGGGATGATCAGCACTAAAAACCAACTTCATATCTAACACTTGATGATGGATACTCCAAAACCATGAGGTAATCCTCATTTCATGGTTATAAAGAATAGTTAAAGGAACTCCATATAGTCTCACGAATTCCTTTATGTATATAAGGGACGGTTTTTCAGGTGAGAAATCATCCTTGATTATAATAAAATAGATTGGCTATGTATGGTGATCGATTACAACCGAGATGGATTTATTTCATTTGGTTTTCATATAGAGTCGTAGGATGAAATCTATTGTTTTCTTTTCTCATTTAAATAATGGTATGGGAAATGGGTTTATAATACCATTAAAAATATTTCATTCAACCTTGAATTTCTAACATCCCAATCACTCATATAAAAATTCTACAATATAACTATTTAGGCAATCCCACCAGATGTTTTTCTTCAAATATCATAAAATAATAGTTATTAAAGGAATAATGCAAAAGGAAAGGAAATTTATATCATATGGAAGTTCCCTCATTAGATCTCGGTTTGATGTAGCATATAATGGTGTTCAAAACCCTATAACTATTTACCCAGAACAGATAAAATCTTGAATATTTATTTATTTTTTATAGAGCCACATCATGTTTATCAACCACCTTAATTCTCTCATGAATGGATGATATAGATTTTATTTCAAAATTATAGAATGAATTTCCTTTTATTATTCTCATGATCAACCAATTCATTTACATGAATATTATATCCATTAAAATTCTTATCATTGATATGGTTGTGGGGTCTTTTATACTCATATAATCTACCACAGTTTCCCTTCCTATGTTGGTAATGGATTTATAAACCATTATACATGATCATCCTTAACAACCGTTGGTCGTTAATATAGAGATATATTTTTAATGAATATATACTTAATGATTTTATGACCTGTATAAATGTCACACTAATCGCAAGAGAGAGAATTTCACCAGAACATTAGCTAAAATATCACAATAGACAAATATAGATCTTGTTTTTTATAGTTCATCATATGGATCATAAATTAGTTACAGGAATTTTATATAATGTTTTCATATAAAATGAGTATACAACTAAATCACTTTTTCAATGATTCATTGTAGAAGAAAAATACATCCCTAAATGTTGGTAATGTCAGCATATGTGTAGTGATTGGCCTCTTATTCAACTCCATAAATCTCAATTCTCATTAATAATTCAATAAAAATAGGACCATTTTACTTGATAACTTGGTTAGTGGGATTTAAAATTATGAGAAGTTTGTCAAAAATTGATTATACTTCCCGACTTATCCTCAGATTATTTGTATTTTCATCCCAGATATTGGGCTTGGCCATCTATCAATTGACTTAGTTTTTTAAGGATCATGATATAACCCTTTATTATGGATAAAATTCCAGAATAATGTTTTATTCTTTATTAATAACTCAAATTTACTATACTTAAAAAATAAAATTTCCTATCAAAAATAAATTTGTCCAAATTTCAATTGCTCCTCCTATTCCTTATTTCTTTAGGATTTGACTAAAATTTCCATAATAAATTCAAAAATATAATTTTTTATGTCATCTCTAAAGTCACTATTCATCAAGTCTATCAAAATTTCATGCAATTTAGGGAGTTCTAATGAAATCACAACAAACTCATTATGATGATAACATATATGAAAAATAGTACTGGGGATATCATCCTTCTTCACCGTTACATGATAATATCTCAAAAAAAGATTCACAATAGAGAAGTTCTAGAATCCCAATAACTTATCGAAAAATAATAAATATGTGGTAGGGGATATTTTATCATTATCAAGATCTTTTAAAGCTAACGATAATCAATGCATAGATGCATTGACCCATCCTTCATGAAGAAGAGGATTGATAAAACACTTGACAATGTACATGGGAGTATAAACCCATTATATAGAATCTATTATAGTTTGTTATTCATATCCTCAAGTTCAACAATCTACATTCTATATGTATTCCTAGAAATTATTAAATCATAGAAAATATTTTTTTCAATAACTAAACCTATTGTCAAAGAGGATGGATGAGAAATTCACTCAAAAACACATCAGTGTATTCCCTCACAATGGGAATGTCTTCAATGAATGTATTTTCCTTAGTATCAATCATTTTATAATGTTAAAGTTTCTCATATAGAAAAAATATCAATTTATGAGATGATGATACCAGAGAATATTAATCCATGAAATTAAAAATGTATTAAATAAAATATTGATTTGTGATAAAATGGGTTATTTTCTTTTGTTGGCAATTTATGTTGGATATTTACAATGAAATCCAATGCATGTCTAGAATAACACAAAATTATTCTAAATGATGTAACATATTTTTTTCTATGACCTTCATCAGATAAATCTTTACCATGGCCATGTTATATACTTGGGATGAAATAATTTCTTCATTTTTCATTTTCACTGATAACAATACTTCCTCGTTTTGAGGTGGTGTTTCAATAGTAATACAAAAAAAAATTATATGAAGGAATGCAAAAAAAAAGAACAAAAAATTCAATTTTTGTTTATCGAATAATTAAATAGTGTACCTATCCCCACCTTTTTGGTTGGATCCACTCATCAGTTTTGAATGTGGAAGCCCTAATTTATTATCCATGACTTGATGTTTTTTGGTATTAATTGACATTTAAAAACCATGTCCTAGTGCATTTATACACATAGTTTCCTTATAACATTAATTTGAAACATTGGACAAGTAGATGTGGGTTAATTGGGACACTCCATTCTTCCACCAAATTGGTGGGTTAATCCCATCAGAAATTGATATCTATTTACTCCTTCTTCCCATACCTAAATCATTTCCTCATCTCCCGTATGAAAATTTTCAGATTTATTCATCCCATGCTTTTGAAAAATGGGATGTTGGACATTCATTCTCTCATTGTATTTCTTCATTATACCATAATAACTAAAATCTATTTTCCACCTCTTGTCCCTATAAGATCCTTGATATTTTGTTATCTTAATTTTGACATTTAGGGTACATCAAATAATTTCATCATAGTTTTCAATTTCCCAAATCCAAATGTAATACTATAAACTCATCTTCATCCCACAAAATAAGTAGTCAATATTACATGGGGGGTTATGAAAATTTTAGTGGTGTATCATGTAGGTCTTGTAATGTTCACTTTTTATTATATAATAGATTAAATATAATTTTTCATGAGGTTTTATAAATCCCTATTAATTTAAATTTAGAGTTTTGGGAATATATTTGTTTAGTTTTTTTCATAACTACTTCGATACTATCACATTGATCTCATCCTTAGGATTGGATTTTTTTCAACCAATGTCTGCACATGATCTTATGGTGTACCTCAAATTGGAACAATGATCATCCACTAAATTCATATTAATGGATATTTATAACCATAAATAATGAATTATTATGTTTAATTCACTATGAAATTAAATACTTCTAAATATATTATAACTTCATCTATCTACCCCTGCAGTTATTTTAAACCCATAAATACTCAGTGTAAAATTTTTAGTGAAGAGATTTAATTATATTATATTCTTCATCTACTATCAGATTGTTAAATTTAATCAACACTACTAATAGTTTCATCCCGAAATTTATGTAAGTTCTTACCTTGAAATAGCATAGAACCAATATTGTAATCAAAATTTTGAAATCCAATATCACTACCTGATTTTTATTTCAGGACATTGTATTAACATAAAATTTCACCAAAATCGTTATATCCATGCTGAAGAAGCTATCAGTAGAGTACAATATCAAATATAGCCATACATACCACAATATTGTGGATAAAATTTGATTGATATTGGGTTTCAATAAGGCCTTATAAATATGATTCAGAAAATTCTGGATATGAATAATAATTCCTTGCCTTATATACTTTTTCATTCATTTTGGTCTTATCACACTATAACCAATACCTAAAAAAATGAACCTCATATTCTTATTTTTGTGGGAAGAAATTCATACTACAAATTAATGTTTAGTTTACTTCACATATCATAGCTATGTATGATCATCTAATCAAAGATGAATGATCTGAGGACTATCCTAATGAGCTATTGAGACATGATGAGAAATTGTGACACTCTTTTAATATCCTTAAGGTACACCAAAATGATGTCTCCCTAGAAGTAAATAATATTTTTTTCTAATCATTCATTCAAGTGAAATTGGGATTGGATCTAATAATAATGATGATACCTAGGATGAATCCTTCAATGTTAGAGTATGTTTTGGAAGGTACATATGCTATAAAAAATGCCTATATTAATTGATAATACACCCTAATTAAAATGAATGGAGATCATATAATTACCACAACAATTTTTAGGTTCTTATGGAATTAATTTTCAAGAATCGACATGTGATATAATATAGTCCTTGTTACATGACTATAAAATATTCAATGCATGTTCCTCATTGCAAGACCCAAAAAATCATTGGGATAAGTTCATATCGTAGTGAAATTGAACTACATGATACATTTTCTATCTTGAATAACCCTAACCTATTTGTAGAAATCAATTTATCAAAACCAAATCCCCTTTATGAGAGAGCCTGATCTATATAAGAGGCCTTAATGTACGATCTTACCAATTCACATCTGGTCATCCTATTTAAAAGAACACAATAAAACTAATATAGTGATTCTTCATTTTATGATCTACCTACATATTTATTCTTATTAGTGTGGGATATATAGAGATACCCATAAAAATAATCACAGTTATGACCCTAAATATAATAAATTATAATCCAATACTTCATCATAGTGCTAATAAATTCACTAATGCACTTTATATCCCCTATAATAACTATGTATTATGATGAAAAAAATTTAATTTCACCATTATGTTTAGACCACCTTTAATTCATGCTAGGTTTCATTCATTATTACAAAGTCGAGGTACCGGTTTATTTCACCATATAACTATTCCACAAAAAATATATTTTGATAAATACATTTTTTCATATGAAATATTTGTGTCTGGATCCATGTTCTCAGAAGATACATATTGAGTCTTTGATCACCCATCCTGGGCACAACATAAAATTTCAGAATAATATGACCCCCTTTATCATATGGCCTCATAAATAACATCAGTACATTTTATATTGGACTCTATAATAAAATTAGTTTTTTTGAAAATTGTGTAGATTTTTTTTATTTCATAATATAGAGTGTCATATGAAACCCCTATCATTCACCAATCAACAATTCCTTACACATTTTTATTCTCCTAAAATAATTTGTGATGACATTATTTTGGATATTGTTTAGCTAGTTTATTTTAATTACCATTTAAACATTATATACCAATATATGAGACATTGTAAATTGAGAATATAAATCCAAGAAAACCATTAATAGAAACTTTTCAACATTAAATATAATCCTAATGGACCCCTTTATTTTGTGAAATAATGTTTTATTTATATCTAGACAACCAATAATTGTTAAAACCATACTATTATATTATATATTTTTTAATATCATGCATGAAATAATATGCATACTACTATTAAAATAATATCATCTAAATTTGAAATAAAAAATAACATTTTATAAAAAATTTATCATCATAACTTATGTTTGAACATATATATGTGTGTGTGTGTGTTTTTAAAATATAATTTCAAGAATATGGATAATAAATTAAATTAATGATATTAGACATATATCATGGATAAATAATTATGTTTAGGTTAAGATGATAATTCCTTATGGGTTATATTAACATAAAGAAAAAATAATTGAGGATTTTAAAAGTAATATAGCATTTTTTTATGAAATATAAAATAATATTTCAGATTGTGTATATTTTATAATGCATCAAAAATAAAAGTAAATATTTAAATTTGTTAATATATTTTGAGTCATAGAAAAATTATAAATTTTATTAGTAATTTGAGGTATGTTTTTTTATTAATGACATAGAATTTATAAACATATATTAATCTCAACGACTATATATAATTATAATAAGATTGTATTAATAAAGAATTAATATTTGTTAATATATATACATGTACAAAATATGTTATAAAATAAAATTAATCATAAGTAATTTAATTACATATTTTAATATATTAGTGTAAATTATCTATTATAGACTTTTCTAATAAATAATTATTATGTTACTTTAGGTAAAAACTAGTTACCATAGTAAAAGCTAAAATGGTGAATATAATAATTCAAGGTGTAAAGAGATTTAAACAAGTCCAAAACATGAATTAAAAACAAGGTTGAAGATTTATAAACTTTATCAGATCATTTCATAGTCATAGCAAAAATTATAGGGAAGACTTCCTTAGGTGTAATATCCAATTATTTAAATATTTTGGGTACTTCCATAAAGGCCACAATGTTGTAGTTATTAACCAGGGCCTCCATTATTCACATACCGTAACAAAAAAACTCCATATTACTTGAAAACAAAGCTACCAAATAATATCCATATAATATATATACACCTTATATATGGTTTTTTCTCATCAAAATGCCATTATTCCATGGATCAATACCCTTCCCAAGGTATATAATTAAAGAAGTGGCATATAAGTTCATAAACACTCTTTATCATTTCTATTTTGGGATCTAGTTATTCATCTATTTTCATTACTCCATATAAAAATGTTATCATCCATTTCATTAGTTTAATTAATTTATTATTATTAGGATTTTAAAATTGTATCCAAAATTTCCCTTTTACCTAATGAAAAATGAAAAACATAAACATGCATATGTGTTGACTACCTCCTCAATTAATAAATGTTTTTTATCCTTCACTATCTAACCTATATGTTGTAACCATTAATATAATATATAATTTACATCTTTATAAATTATTATGTATTCTATA
The DNA here is from genome assembly GCA_963277665.1 of Viscum album. Classification (NCBI taxonomy): domain Eukaryota; kingdom Viridiplantae; phylum Streptophyta; class Magnoliopsida; order Santalales; family Viscaceae; genus Viscum; species Viscum album. The sequence continues at coordinate 1,677,972,666 of OY728160.1, forward strand.
ATACCAAATAATATTATTTCCTTATCTTGTTCCTTTAAAAATTAATGTAGCATCAACAAAAACACGCAGACCACCTCCACCATGGTATGATGTAATCTATTTTCCAATATATCCTATAATGGATATATCATTTGATTATATTGCCGGATAAATATAATTTTTATTATATTAATATTTTTATCGTAGTGAGAAATGAAAATCTCAAAATTTTATAAGTGATAGGAAATCATTATAAAATTAACATTCTTAAAAAACGGAACTACGGGGAGATTTTTTTTCATATCATGTTAATATAATTAATAATAAATTATTTTATTATTTTTTTCAATTTATGGTATATCACACTAATAAATTCTATTTGATATTATTTTGCAGTTGGTGTATGATATAGAAACTAAATCCCTACCTAATAATCCATTAATCCTAGTATGTTCATGTTTAGGGAAGTTTGACCAACTCCCTGGATAAAGTCATGAAATTATATCATGAATGATTATGAAAACAAAATAAATATTGAAGATTAAATAAGTATTAAAATGTTTTTTTATAATTATTCTCGATTGGTTATATCATTATCTAATTAATTAACTAAGGAAACACCCTTCATGGTCTTAAAATCAAGTAAATAAGGTTGTAATCAATTTCAATATCAATGATAAAGACTAAATAACTCATGAAATAAAATCGAAACATCATAAATATTTATAAATATCCAATTACATTAAATTTATAATAATATAATGTTAAACGTAGAATAAATAATGAATAATGGTAACAGCTATTAGTAAATAATAAAAATAATAAAATCAAAAAACTTCTATGTGGGAAAATAAGTAACTAATATAAATGATGTGAATAATTGTAAATGAATTTATAAATAGAAATATGTATTCTTAAATATTTGAAAAGGTCTTATTAATATTTTTATCATTTGGTACATGGTGTTAAATATATTTTTTGAACTTTATGAGTACTGTTATGTAATTGTGGTATGTGAAATATGTTTTGTTGATTCTTGTGCCTTCTTCTAAAAATTTACCAAAAATAGAGTACTAAATAATTTACTACCCATTTTATAGGAATTTTTATCATTTTTGGAACATTTATTTTTTGATTTAAAAATTACTTTATGATTTTTCTCTTATATTAAATTATAACATTATCAAGAATTTTTATTTGTCTCTTAATTAGATCTTTGTATCATGTCCATGTTCTCACTCACCTCTAATGTTATACTTCCATGTTTGGAAATTTATGTATGTTTCAATTTATTTTATCACTATAAATTCAATTTCTACTTTTAAAATACATTTTTTTATCCTTTTTCATCATGGGTTTTAATAAAATAGAACATCAAAATTCCAAGAAATATTTTCATTTCATAATCATATTTTGAATTTTTGAATCAATTTTAATCCACATATAAATGAATGTATTTTCAATTAAGGTATTAATTTGTAATTCAAGTTACCCAAACATTTCATAAATAAATATTACTTCTTATTAGATAAATATTCATTACATATCATTATGATCCATAGTGAAACCATAAAGTATTATGATCATTCGAAACATGGACACATAAAAAACTCATTCACAAAAGATCAAAATCATATCACACAAAGTTATTTAAAAATATCACCATTTTTAGTCATTCCACACAAAAAATAAATCTTTTTATCTGGTAGAATTTAATAAATAAGAAATCTTGAGATAGTTACTTTGTAAGGGTATATAATGGAGATATAAATGTTTATTTAAGAATAATTCGAACATAAGGATATGATAACATGATTTTATCATTATATAATCATTCCAAAAAAATTCAAAAATTATTATAATATTTCATGGAATAAAAAATTTTATATAATAAGAAATAAATTAATGGAAATTATTCACATGAGATTAATAATATCTTTTGATCTTTTTATAAATGTATAGCATAAAATGTGTAAAATTATTAATCTTTGAAATATTAAATAAATGATACCCAACAATACATTCATAAAATTCTATGTTATGTATAAGCATAAATGTACTTGATTTGGTAATGGGATAACCTCTCATGTACCCACTTTTGGTCTTGTGACATCCTCCCTTTTACCGACTTTTAGACATGGGATGACCTCTAATATACCGTATTATAGGTTTGGGATAACATGTCATGTAACATTTGGGATCATAAATATGTAATATTTACCTAATAAATTTTATTTATTTAATAGACCAAATTTTAATAAAATCATAATGAAATCATGAGTATGCCACATGATCATAAAAACATTTACAGTTATATAATAACATAACATGAATAAAATAATAGTGGTTCTATCTATTTTTAATATTCCTAACAATAAATCATAAATAGAAGTAATAATGGTAGTATAAAATAGTAATATATATAGTGAATAATATTTAACATCAATTGTTATTATGATAGATCGAAAATTCATATTGAAGTCCACTGAAACATTTCTCTAGGAAAATACCATTTTCATTTTGAATTGAATTATTTTAAATTTTAAAATTATAAAAAAATTATGAAAATCATTCTTTGAAAACATCCATACATATCTAACAAGAAATAATGAAATAATTCAGTGCTCTAGATAGTATTAAATCCTGTTCATGTCATGTTTGAAAAAAAATCATTTCAAACTTTTGATAAAAAGTAAAAGGTACCTCATTTTGAGAAGGATAATAATATTACATTTAAGGACTATTGAATAATGTAAAACATGTGTAAAAATTATTTTGAAATATTATTTTAGGGTCATAAAAACATTCAGGGAAACATTTTATTGAAAATATTGACATCGAAGAAAAACATTCTTCGCCGAATAGTAAAACAATGTGTATTTTCCATAAAAACATTATTTCGGTATCTTTTGAATATAAAGAGTGAATAATGTAATTTAAAAATATGTTCTCTTGTAATAAAATAAGGAGAATAAATTAGATAATATGTTTTGTGTAATTATCTTATAATGGAATTATCCGAAATTTAATCATAAACATAAGAGGTAAAAATTAGATTCTATTGTAAAACCCTTACATCTAGTTCATCATACTTCATAATAACTAATAAATGTAAGATAATTATTTTCTATTTAATTTAATTCTATAAAAAGACCCTTTTATAACAATAATACCATATGTGTTTCATTTATAAGAATTCATCATCCTATTAATAATGATTCTATATTAAAATATTCAATTTTTATTTATAACTCCCTTTTTTCAAAAAGATCCAATATATTTGTCAGGGTTATTATATATTGATCATTATTCCATCATCTCCAAAATCTTAGTGATAATTTATTTTAAATATATATTCTTTATTTTTATATATATAATCATCCTTAGTATCAATAGATATAAAATTGGATCACATCTTTCATTAAGAATATAGACTATAAGTACGCATGAACAAGTTTTCATTTTATGAAAAAAAAAGATTGAATGAAAGATAAATAATATTTTATCATCCAAGAATAATTATTAAAATATAAAATAAATATATTTTATAAAATACATTGTTATAAAACACCTTGAAAATGGTAATGGAAAATGATCCATATCTCTACATCCAAATGGTCGTCCACATGTACGAATGAGTGATACATTCAGTTCCAATTTAATATAAATGATGTGGAAACAGTAGTTACATCATAATAATAAATTCATAACATATTTATGATGTTTTATTGATGATATTTTTATGGTTAAAATAGGTTAATATAAGGTTTATGAATAAATAAAATTGAAAGTAATCAATTAATAGTTATACAACTTTGTAGAGAATCCTCCAATGGATCAAAAAATATGACTTAAATATATGGTATTATGATAAAAAAAGATCCTCTATGATGTGGGAGGGAAATCATAATGATATTATGGATGAATTGATGATAGAAAGCAGCAAGACCTAGGAATGAATGGATGCCTCAAACCAAATTGGGTCCAGGAAGTGATTGGATCACTTCATATTTGGAAGGATCAACATCAACACCATCTTTGGAAAATATGTACCCTACTAGAATCCCATTTGAAACAATGAAGTGGCATTTTTTAAAATTTAAAACAAGGTCACACTTGACACTCTTTTGAAGGACAAGAGAGAGTGATTTCAATCAAGATTAAAATGACTCACCCTAAATGGTAATGTCTCCGACGAAGACTACCATGCAGTGTTCAGTGAATTCTGAAAAGATACTCATCATACATCTATAGAATGTTACAGGATAATTACAAAGGTCCAATGTCATTATCTTATATACATATGTTCCATAGAGTCATTCAAAAGTTGTTTTTTCTTGGTTCTGAGGTGCAATTGGGATTTGAAAGTAGCCCATGTATCCATCAATAAAGAAATTATGTGACTTTCGGGCTAATCCTTATAGGATTTTATCAAGGAATGGAAGATCATAGTGATCTATTCATTTTTTCAACATTCAATATCCTATAGTGTATGCACACACGCTATTTTTTCTTCACTCGAGCTGTGACTACCTCTCCATGTTAATTTGTGACTACATTTATCCCAACGTTCTTAGGTAGAACGTGAATTGGACTAACCCATTGACTATCATAAATTTGGTATAAAATACTAGCTTAAAGAAGATTGGTGATCTCTTCTATAACTGCCTCAACATTGAGTGGATTGAGTATTCATTGTGGTTGTCTAATCGGATTGGATGATTCCTTAATATGGATGTGGTGCATGCAAAGGGAAGGGTTGATTCCTGGTATGTCATATAGGGAACAACCTAAGGAATTTTTATTTTCCTCTAACACTTGGAAAAGTATGGAATCCTTGACTTTATTATGTAAAAAAGAGATAATGATATGATATGAGTGATCATGGAAAAAAATTGCATATTTCAGGTGTTTTAGAGGATGCTTTAGATCATCATCATCTATCATTTGTGGGTTAGACAACCTAGGAAAATAAGAAGGGACTTCAGTTGGTTTTGATTAATTTTCCTTGATACTGTCCAATGTGGAGCAGTAGAGATCGGAGTTGATGTGTAATTCAATAGAGTTTTCAAGATCCTCTAGATTGATAGAGTGTATTAATTAAATTTTTCAATCAACATCACCAATTATGACTTGGTTAATCATGGTGTAGATTTCATAATATCCTCTCTCATTAGAACATGATAAACATGATGGAATGTGGTTCAATTGAATCTCATATGTTTCCTCAGAAGCATGGAATGGGAATGCATAGTGATCCTCAAATGGGTATCACCTGGCTAGGAAAATTTTGAACGTGACCAGCTGGTCACCAAATTTTATGGACAAGTTGTCTGAATGGACATCAATATTACTTCTCGCTATCATTAGGAATGTTCTTCAAATAATTAGAGGATATCAAGAAGATTTTGTCATACCTTCTATGTCAAGGAACTAGAAATAGGTGGGGAAGATGAAATCAATCACATGAACAAGGACATCCTATATTATTCCCTCAGTCTTGGTTGTGTTTCAATTGGATAACTAAATGACAACACCCATTGGATGTAAGGGACCAAGAACAAAGTTGTTGAATATGGATTTGAGAATGAAATTAATTTATTCTCCATGGTCTTTGAGTGCATCATCAATGTTGGAGCTCCCAATTTGACATGGAATAGTAATTGTCCTTGGATCGTAGCACTTTATGGGAATTGACTGCATGACGGAAACATTTTCAAAGGTCCTAAGTTGCCTCTTGTGGGTGCACAATTCCTTAAGAAACTTTGCATACATAGGGATTTATTTTTTGGCATCTAATAGGGGAATGATGAAATGAACTCATCTAAACATGTCAGGAATTTTAGGATCAGGTTCAAAGGACTTATTCAAATGATAAATGGCATGGGGAATGGAAATGAGTTCCTTAGTGGAATATAAAGGAGGTGAGGGTATGTATTAAGATTCCTTTTTGAGTTTATTTTTCATTTCATTTTCAAGGTCAACATTCAAAGGGTTGTTGGAGGATTTATCTTTTGGCATTTCAATTTTCTTCCCCGGTCTAAGTGCAATTGCAATTACATTACCTTTGGGGGTGGGTAATGGTTGAGTTGGGTGTTGGAAAGAATTTGATTGTTGTTACTAGCTCAGGTGGGAGGCAAGTTGACCAATTTGGGATTCAATGTTTTTAAGGATGGAATGGGTGATGGAGGAAAGATCTTCCACTGCACATTCCCATGATTTCATGGAAGAAGATGCTTGTCCCGAATTGGGACTGCCTTGAATTTTTTTCTTGGTAAAGAGGTTGTATTCGTTTGGGAATTGGGAAGGCTCACTAGGATAGTGGAAGCCTGGAGGAGCAGAAGAAGGATTTATTCTTGGTTGTTGAGGATCAAGCTGATAAGGTTGTTGGAAGTTACCAATACCATGATAATATTAGATCTGGTTTGGGTTTTGAGGAGGTAATTGAGGGGAGGGATTTCCATACCTTAGGAATTGGTTATAAGAATAACATAAGGGATGATAGTGAGGTTTGTTAGATGTTTTGATGAACTGAGCTGATAGTTGAAGGTTGGGGTTCCACTGAGCAAATGCTGTATCAAGCTCTACTTTTCCAGATGAATTAGAGGTATCCTCTAGATGTTGTGGATGTATGTTAGTTGGATGTGATGGGGAGCTACAAATTCCACATTTCTGGATAAGTCCAGGAATCATTGACTAAGTAGAATATTAGGTTGGGGCTTTGGAAGCCACCACTAGTTGTCGCACAAGTCCTGTAAGTTCAATCATCCACTCATTCATCTTGTTCGGCTCTATCGATTGACTATATTGGGCTATTTTAACTTGATCATTTTCTAAATTATGGAATTGTGGTGTGTTTATATCCATGCTACTTATGATATCTCTTGCAGCTGTATGATTTTTATCAACTAGAGCACAACCACTTTTGGCATCAATGAGAGTTCTCTCCATAGCAATAAATCCTCATAGAAGTATTGGATCAATTGATTGTCAGGGATTTGGTGGTGTGGGAAGGTTACAACATGTTATTTGGTCCTCTCCCAGTTCACATGGACTGATTCATTTGGGAATTTATTGATGCTACTTGTTTACTTTCGGAAATGAATAGTACAAGAAGGAGGAAATAATTTCTTGTAAAAGATTCACTTCAGGTCATTCCATGTGGTTATGGGACCAGGTGGAGGTAGAAAATCCATGACTTGGCAGAGTCACCTAAGGAGAAAGGGAATGATTAGAGTTTTATTTTTCCATAGGAACCCCTTATTCCGTCATGGAATAGTACACCACTTGGAACTCTTTTAGGTGGTGTTGTGGATCTTCACAGATAGCCCATGAAAATGAGGAATAATAAGAATCAAACATAATTTGAGATTGAAGTCAGCCTCTATGATTGAATATTTAATACGAAGAGGTTGGTAATTAATATCAAGTGTAGCAAGTTCATTTAGTGTTTTCCCTTGTATTTTAAATATCTAATTCAATTGGATAGATAAGGACAAGTTCCAGAATGAGTTGATTATCTCTTTTGTTTCCCCTATGTTGGAGAATTCTTCACTCAGATTCAGGTTCAAACAAATACAAGGGATTATTTGGGAGGATACAAGGAATTCAGAGAGATTTTTTATGAAAGAGGAAAACAAGTTTTTCTTTGTGTGTTTTCCATTTATGATTTCTATGAGAAGCTGGGTATTTTTGTTTTGTTTTTTTTCAATTTAGTTTTTAAAATATTGTTTTTTTATTTTTTTACAATAAAAAAACTAACGACTAATTAATTGCTCCATCATCGGCAATGGAAACATTAGAAGGTATTGTCGACTATTTCCTAATGATCGTTCAAGCCTCCGATTCTATGATAATGTGAATAGCAGTACTCGGGTCAAATTCTCTATGATGATACATTGTAATAGTTGAATTATTTTAGTAGATTGTTTTTTAATGGGGGTTTGTTTGTATAGAATAATATAAATGATTCATTAATAATGAATGATTTTCCAATTTCATAAATATTGGCGTTACTTCATCATTTGGTAGTTAATCTTTTGATATTCTTGAAATTTTCTTTATATTTCATTAAATTAATATCCATGTCACAGGTTGATGTTGATTGTAATTCCTACTTATTACGGGTTGAATCCAAGCCTTAATGTTACTAGGATTCTAATATCAATCAGTACTTGACAATGGTAGTGTATTTATTGTTCCAAAAATAGTTGGAAACTACATGGTAAACAAAATATTTCATTACTCAATGACATTTTAAACCCAACATACACTATGTCAAATTAATGAATACTAATCAAGGAAATTCTCTTAATCACTTAACATATCCAAATAATGATCAACCCTAATGGTAGATTTACTCATCCATTATGATTTTTATTAATTTTGTAATATCTTTTTATGGTGATGATATAATAATTGATGAAAAATTATAGTATAGGAAAAGTGATTTGTGTTGAACACACACACGAACGATGATAAGAATTATAAACGAACCTTAGATTGAAAGAGAAAGAAAAATAAGGGAATGGGATTCAAAGTTATATTAAAATATTTTAAGAACAATAATACTAATATATGGAATGTGGATATGAATAAAAGATTTTGAATAAGAACAATGTATTGAAATAGAATTACAAAAAATGACTTAAAAATTTACCACAATGAAGAACACAAATGTAAATGAAAACAAAGAGTAGAGGAAAGGTATCTAAAATGAAAATGTTAGTATGGTAGGTCTTCCCATGCCTTTTTTAAGTCATTGGTCTTGCCAATAAATTCAGATATCATCTAAAATTCCAACCGTTTTCATGGATAGGAGGGGGATGTATTTATAGACCAATGTTGTGGGATGTTTTCGTTCACAAATTTCCCCTCAACATGCATCACCACATTGATAAATTAGAAATCCGAATCATGAGATATGATCTTCATAAAAGTGGAATATATTTATCTCCACTGTCTACTCTGAATCATTGGATGCTATTCGGCTTAGAGATCCAAAGTTATGGGGTTTTTATTAAACAATTTTAATCTTTACATTTCAATCCAGACTTTTTAGAAATCCAAAATGTGAATGGGATTATCAATAGAATGTTTCCTTCAATTCCAAACAATATTTTCAACAATGATTTCCACACATATATTGGATTTTCCAATGAAAAAGCTTATCTGTATTGGATGTCTATATCAGAAAACATGTCATGAATATTATACTGATTTTAATGCTCCGACAGAATGGTGGGATGAACTTCCTAGCATCAATTGATCCCCTTGATTTTGGATTTGGGCCTTGCAATTTTTTTAATGACTCCTTGAATTTTCGTACTAATTATTAAAAAGATTTAATGATTCGGAACTTTTGTATTAAGCCTAGAAATTCAATTTTCATGGATGGTCTAGTGCCATTATTTATTTGGTGAGAATTTTTTTGTAGTCCATATAACCCTCTAAATAGACGATGCTGACAAATGCTCCTTATAATGAAATGTTTTAATTTGTGTATGGAACACTAAAAATGAGAATTATAAAATTTAGATAACTAAGATGATATTTATTATTAGAACATTAAATAGACATGAATCTTGATGAATTCAAATAGTGTTCAAAAATTATATTTAATATTTAATAATTAATATTTCACAAAAATTAGGCACATTTCATATAAAATTAGTAATGGGAGTATATAATATGTTATAAAAATAATAATAACATCAATAACATTCTTGCAATAGAATCTACCAGGTGTGGGCTGCCTTCTTTAATGATCATGCTTTATGGTCATGCTTTGTGGTTTGTTTGTGGATTTATTTTTTCTCTTTAATTATTATTTTGGGGACACTATTATGTAATATTTTTACTACATAGGCTTCACCTGCACATTTTTTTTGTTGCAGATGATCTTTGGCTTGGCAGAGGACATAGTGGCCCATGACCCAATGGTACCCATTGAGACCAGGAAGATGGGGCATACGTCTATGGATTCCAGCATCTACTCTATAAATACAAATCATTTGGGGTTTTTATTATGTGTTTATCCATTGTTTCTTTTGTACTTTTCTTTTTTCCAGTTACTCTTTTTAGGGTTTGTATTCTATCCCATTTTACATTTAATTGTACTTCTACTCAGTGGTTATTTATAATGGCCTACTTTTTTTACATTTTCTACATTAGGACATGGTTTTGTGTGTCTGTGTGTGTATAGGTACTCATCCAATTCCTCCAATTTGCAGTTCAATGCCTTTGGCACTAGTCTTCAACCCCTAGCCTTCAGGAGGTGGGAATGGGGCATGTGATGGCATGGACCTTGGGGGATTGGTCATGATAATGTGGTATAAATGGTGGTATGTTCTACCTCAACAATCAAGAGTCTGTTGTTTTTTAGGGGGAAACCGTGTTGATTGTTTTGATTTCGAATTTTATATTATGGGAGTCTAGTGTTTGAGTGACGATCGACGTATCCATACACCAAGACCCTGAATTCTACATTTCGGCTCCATACATGAAAACAATGGTGGCATGTGTGTCTATTTATTATCGTCTTGAATAAAAGTAATATCACCAGGTATAATCTTTTAAATGTGGTACATATTTATCTATTTCATGATTCCACCAAGCATACAACCATATAGGCATCTGAAACTTGATCGTGTGGATATCCAACCTAGCAATGAGGCATCGGTTCAGGTAATAGTGCTAGAGATGTCCCCAATTAGTGGTTTACTTGTGTTACCACCACCCATTGATTATTGGTTCCTATTGGCATTACCAGTGGAATAAGTACGTAGACTCAGTGTCTTTCACATTTTTCAGAGAAAGTGACCTCTGAGGTTCAAGGGAGATATAAATCCCTAGGACACTAAGAACTAGTTGGAGTCAATTACACGAGTATATCACTTAGTGAGGTCACTATTTGACTAGATATAAATCTTGGCTGTGAGCCATCTGTCGAGTTAGGTTGGTAGACGATGGAGCTTGACTATCCAGATTCATGATGAGACGACCCTCACCTAGATAGACTTCAAGAAGTTTTTCCTAGAGGGGTACTTCCCATTTTCTTGTGATTTGTGTGCATTTAAGAGCTTATTTACCTACAATAGGGAAGCATGTTAGTGGAAGGGTACTCTTCAATGTTTACATTCCTCTATCACTACACCAATGACATGGTGTGGGATCCTTTATTTTGGGACCATGTCTTTGATTAGGGAATCAGAAGGGAGACCAGGGCATCCATAGTTTCATTATGCATCCCCACTCAGGCTTGAGTATTGGAGAAATCCCTATGGTTGAGAGCTTCCTACAGTAGAAGGCGTCGACAACATAGGGACACTGGAAGACATCATTCTATAGAGTCATTAGTGGTGAGCAGCATGCAGTAGAAGAGGTGTCCCAAATCGGTCAGATCATTCATGGGATGACCCTAGGACTCGTGGTTAGCAGGGAGGTTCTCCTAGAGTAGAGGGAGTCAGCAAAGAACCATGTTGTGCTTCACCTGTAGAAGGAAGGGACACATGGATTGTGAATGCCTAACCCACCACATAGACGATAAATATATGGTCGAGGGACCACCATGGAAGAAGAAATGGTTCGAGTTTGGAGGTCCGCTAGTGTCAGACATTGAATGGGAGTTGGATGAGTGGATGGTGATGGATAATGGATCGAGGTTCTACCAACACCACCCACAGGTGGTCCACTACGGGTTCAGGGAGCTATTGGATATGGGTGAGTCCAGCTTCAGGCGATGGAGGCCTATGTAAATGGTGGTCTAGAGAAGATTAGAAGTACAGTCTATGGCTTCTCCACCTTAGTTTCAGTTCTTATTAACACTGGTACTAGAAACTCTTTCATTTCCACGAACATCTTTCGAGGATCAAGGAATCCTCTAGATATGTTAGATCGATCCTTACAATTAGAGAATCTTACAGGAGGGGATTCGATGATTACACTCAAGTACTTCCAGAGTGAGATTACTCTTGGAGGTGAGAGATTTTTCTAGGATCTCTAGTAGTGGCATCATGGCCTTACAAAGTCATCTTGGTTATAGAATGGTTATCTATATTCCATGATCATTTTGGATTTTTTAGTCACAAAGTGCGGTGTGTCAGTGAAAATGGCACTAGGTATTCCTTCAACATAGGGAAAAGAACTTTCCCATCACACGATCTATATTCTCGGAGGAGGGTGCAAGGGTTCACTCACGAGTTGGCTATCCTCACCCATGGTGCAGTGGATGAAAGGAGTATAAGCTTTAATGTAGTGGGGGATGAGTATGAGGATGTATTACTGGAAAATATTTTGGGACTACATTATCACAGGTAGGTAGAATTTTACATCGATCATTACCTTGGTAGGGCACTGATATCTAGGCCAACATATCGAATGGCTTGGACAGAGCTTCGTGAATTATGGTTATAGTAGGGTGATTTTCATTGGAAGGGCTCTGTGAGGCTAGTGTTTCACCATGGGTAGCTCCGGTGTTGTTTTCCAAGAATTTAGATGGGAGAATGAGGCTATATGTGGACATCAGGTGCCTGAACCAGGTGACCATGAACAAAAAGTATCTTCTACCAAGTATTGATGAACTCTTTGATCAACTCAAAGGAGAGAGTTGTTCTTAAAAATAGTCCCTAGATCGGGTTATCATCAACTTCTAGTTTGGGTTGAGGACTTACAAAATACATCCTATAGGTTTTGGTATGGCCACATCGAGTTCTTAGTGGTGCCACTCGATGGGACAAATTCCCTTGTAGTGTTCATGGTACTCATTAATATTATTTTCCAGCCATAGCTTGATAGTTTCATGGTGGTATTCATTGATGAACTCAGGGTATACTCAGTGTTAGAGGATGATCATGCCACACAACTTCACATCGTTCTGGATACACTCTAAGTGAACCCACTTTATTGTATGATCTCTATGTGCCCGTTCTAGATTTGAGAGTTCCACCTTCTAGTACATATTATCTCAGAGGCTGGAGTTGCATTGGATATAATGAAGATATAGGTAGTTATTTCTTGGGAGCCACCCAGGATTGTGACTGAGGTGCGTAGTTTCTAAGGGATTGCTGGATACTGTCGGAGGTTAATTACTAACTTCTCCAGAGAAGAAACTCCTTTATTATCCTTGACATGGAAGAGACATTAATTCGTTTGGAAAAATAAGTGTCATCATAGTTTCCAAGAGCTTTGGGGTAGAATTATGAGTGCCCCCATCATGAGACTACTTGAAGATGGTGTTGGGTATGTAGTCTTCAACGATGTATCAGGGAACATACATGGTTGTTTTCTAATGCAGGAGCGAGTAGTGATTTCCTATGGCTCAAGGATGATGAAGCATCAATAGTAGAACTACATGACCCAGGACCTGGAGTAAGCAGCATTGGTCTTCATCTTGAAGATGTGGTGGAACTACTCGTTGGGTGAAAAATTTATCATCTAATCTATCCAAAAGTGTCTTAGGTATATGATATCCCAGAAGAACCTGAACCTGAGAGATCAACGATGGATGGAGTTCCTTTGGGACTATGAATTTGAGATAGTCTATACTCTTTAGATGGGGAATGTGGTGGTAGAAATGCTATGTTGGATGACTAGTTTATAGATGTTGTGAGAGGCAACAATGAAGTTACCTGTGATGTAGATATCCTTCACATATGATGATGGAGTATCTTAACATCAGTCAATGACTGTCACCTCCCCACTCTTTTAGAGAGTTATGATGGAAAATCTTTTTTACGTTTACTGTGAGGCCCAATGTGCTCAAATATTCTCAGGAGAAGATATTGATGAATTTTCAATAGGTGGGGAGAATTTCATCATTTTCAGAGGACGCACCGTGGTAACTGTGATGTTGTTGGAGGAAGCATTGAGGTAGTTACATACATACCCTATGGTGGTACATCTTGGTGTTGTGAAGATATACCAGGACCTCTGATGTTGGGACTAGTGTCCAGGAATAAAGGAATTTTTTTTAGAGTTTCTTTCACGATTCCTCGATTGTTATCAAGTGATGGACGAGAATCAGGTTCCTGTAGGCTTGGTACACCCGCTTGTGGTAATAGAGTTTAAATTGTATAGTATCTCGATAGTATTTTTAATGGGGTTACCACGTACGTCTAAGGGCCACAATTCTATCTGGGTGATCATTGAATGACTAACCTAGTCAACTCACATCCTACCCATCCAAGAGAGGCGATCAGTAGAGGGATTGGGAAGCCTCTAAATCCATGAGATAGTGCTACCTTACAAGGTTCTGTTGGCGATCGTCTTAGACTGTGATGCATTCATTACATACTAGTTGTGCAAGGGAATACAGGAGACATTCGAGACTCAACAACACTTGAGAACATGTTTTCACCCTTACACACATTGTTAGATGGAAGGAACCATACAGACCATGGAGGACATGTTTCATGATGGCTTCTTTGTCTTTGGTTGTAGTTGGTAGGACCACCCACCCCTAGTGGTGTTTTAATACAACAATAACAATCATTATTCCATTGACATGGCACTATATTAGGCCTTGTATTGGTGGCCACGTAGATCACCTTTATTATCGACATTCCAAGGGGAGTCAGACCTCATTGGTCGAGTGTTAGTATGGGCTACCACTGAGAAGTTAATGATCATATAGGATTATATGAAGATGACATAGAGATTCCATAAATCGTATGCTAATTGGACACATGGACCCTTGGATTTATTGGAGTGAGACTATTTTTTCCTTCGGGTCTCACCCTGATGAGGATTGCAGAGATTTGGACAGGACGACATGTTAACTCTATGGTTCATCATAAATTTCTAGGTTCTTAATAGAGAAGGTGAGGTGGCGTAGTATCTAGCTCTTCCCCCATAGATGCACTGGGTGAAAAATGTTTTTCATGTGTCATAGCTATTGAGATACTTTCATGATCCATCTCATGTCACAACTAGTTAAAGGTGGACATTGATGATGGGGAGACCTTTTTAGAGTTCTTGGTAATGATATATGATCAATAGGAGCGGGTCCTTCATGTAAGGGCGATTCCTCTGGTAATTATTTCATGGTAGAATGAGAATATCTAGAAGAGTAAATACGATCAGGAGGCTCATATTCTTGCTCAGTACCCCCATTTGTTTGACTAATATTTATGTTTTCTATCTAGGATGTAATGCCTTATGGTGTAAGAAATTGTATTGCACTAGAATTTTTGTTTAATTTTTTTAAAAATTTAATGGAATTATTTATAGGCCACAAGCTTCGACGACACATGATTCTAGGGCCCAGTGATCTCGGAACAAAAAATTTATCTTTTTTTAGTTCGTTTATGTAAACGTTCTAGAGGGTTTATCTATCATTTAAACATGCACTAAAATAAAAAATTCAAGGGCATTGTTGAGTTTTGAATTCCAGGATTCACATAGAAAGGACATAACATTGACCAATAAGGGCTAGATGGAAATGTTAATTTTTGGACATTTCGAAAAATAACTAAATAACATAAAAAGATATTTTATTTATTTTGTCACGATTCAGTGGTAGACGACGACATAGTGGTGCAGCGATGAGGAACATTAAAGGAATATCCTCAATGGATCATTTTGGTGCAATGTAATAGATGCATTGTTTCATAAATGAAAAACAATAACGACACGCCGTCACAACATAATAGTAATACTATTATGTGTATTGTTTTTAATTGGATAGCATGTTGGGGGAATGATAATTAAACCATGTGAATTCTCTAATGATCCAACGGTAAGGATTCCCTCCAACAAAGAATGATGAATGTCAGAAGGATTTCTAGAAACATCGATGATTTATGAAGAATGGGATCAGGAAGCGATGAGAACCAACAAATCTTGAATCCTCATGGGAGGAGAACTTCAACAAAAAATGTCGATCATTTTTGGGGTATAGTTGTTTTGTATTTTTTCTTATCCTTTTCAAAAATGATAAACCCGGATCAACCCCCAAATAGATTGGTCCATGAATTGTTCATACATAAGGGAGGGTGTTCTTATCAGACTTTCTATAGTGGGATTGAATTTCTATTTATAGAACAACATCCCCAAACCTCCCACTTTTTAAGAAACTAAAATGGGGGGTGCATGCGGACACCAAAAAGGCTCGATCCCCTCTTCATGTGAATTCTTCATGGATAAATCGTTGAAATTTTGAAAAGGAGGATCTGAGGTATTTTTAGGTAAGGGGGATCCCATGGAGGCTATAGGCACTAAAAGTGTAAAGAATGGGCCACAAGAGAGGACCTAGTGGTCTGCGGGAAAACCTGTCGGTGTGGTGGAAATGACGGTGTTGTGCCCCAATGGTGTGTCGGAGTTGATGTCCATGGTCGGCTCAGGATGCATTATATAAGGAAGTGCCTATGGCTGGATTGGAACCTGGCTACCTGGAAGTGGTCTCTCACACTCATCAATGGAGAGGCCTGCCGCTGTGGGCATTACATCTCGGTACAACACTATCTAATGACCGCGTACAGGTAGTCTCATCGACTGAATTGGTTGGCCGCTTAGCAATAGGCTATCATCGCTAGACCACAGTGGATAGGTGTCCCCACATATGACTCATATGGCAAGGAGAGTCGGATACAACTTCCAACTATATCCCATCCAGGCAGACCCGCAGGACCTGTGCCGAACCCGCTCTAGGGTGTCGGACTCACCCTAGCAGGCCGGACTCACTCCAAAGGGCCAGACCCCCCCTGGGCTGGGCCGGACCTAGGACAGGTTGGGCCAAACCTAGGACGGGCTGGGTTTGGTTCGGGTCAGCAGAGTCGTTGTGGTTTGGTGGACACTAGTATGGGTCAGGAAGGGTTAGTCTAACTGAGTCAAACCCGACCCAGACCCAACCAGGCCCTATGTGGAAAAAAAATTTCATTATATCTAGAAATTTGTTTGAATATCCACTGGTGGCGTTGGTACCCTCTCAATGTGGAGGGTTCTTTTGAATATTCTATAAAAGATTTCATAGAATTTCTAATTAGACCAATTGCTTCAGTAGCAGTTCTACCGAGATTAAGCATGATTATTACAGAAACTATGTGGTTGAATGGGACTAAAAGATGACTAAAAGGTGAAATTGTGTTGATAAGATACGGTTTCCTAGTGGGTAGTGGCTTCGGTATGACCCTACAAGCCCATGGTAGAGAAAACATTCTATCTGACCCGGTAGGCCCACGGTACTTGATAGGAGGATTACCTTAGTATGTCCATGGTTTGAAGTGACTTTTGTGTGACCTGGAATGCCCACAGTGGGTTGCGGCTTCTGTGTGACCCCTCATAACCATAGTACTAATCAGGGATGAGTACAAAAACTATCCCAGGATTTTGGGAAGTGGCTTCTGTGTGACCCAACAGACCCATTTTATTCATTGAGGTGGAGTTCTCAAGAATCCCATGGTGTTCTATTATGTGACTAATGAACATATATTATACTCTATAATATACCTGGTGTGACCTATCCCTCTTCATGATCATGCTTTGTGATCATGCTTCAGTGTATGTTTGTGGATTTCTATTTGGTATTTACTTGTAATTTTGGGGTTTGTTACTAAGTATTTTGTTACTCACTCCTACATGGGCTTTGCCCGCACATGTTGTGTTTAGTGTAGATGATCACCACATTGACAAGGACATAGTGGCCCAAAACTCGATGGTTTTCACTGAGACCAGGCAGATGGGATATAATTCTATGATTTCCAGTAGGTATTATGTACTTATTAATCAGGTGGGGCTTTCATCAGATGCTTATCCATTCTTTTCTTTTTTTACTTTCCAATTTAATAGATAGTATTTTTTGGGTTTTCATTTTGGCCCATTGGAATTTCAGTTTTACTTATACTTAGTGCTTATTTATAGTGACCTATGGGTTTTACATTGTAGCTTTGGGACATCATTGTGTGTGCATGTGTATAGGTACTCAAGAAAAGGCCTCTCACTTGCTGGTTAATGCCTTCAGTGCTAGTCTCTAAACTATGTCCTTCGAAAGGGGGGCTTTGGGCATGCCACATCAAAGTACCCGGAGGACGGGTCATAACACAAAAATAAAATTAACGATGTTTCCTATTAAGTGACACCAATATATTCTTGTTTTTATTCCCATATTCAATATATATTGTTATCCATTCTACTGGGAATTATCTTGAATACACACAACAAATCACAACCCTGGATGGTGAAAAATTCTAGAGTTCTACATGGGTAAACACTACTTATTGAGGTAAATTAATTCATTAATGAAACATAATTATAAAATAGATTAGAAGAATATACAATAAAATTATTTATTTGGATGATTCAACCTACCAGACTCTAATATTTGATGTGTAATAGAATGCATCATTAGTACATTCTATTAGAAAACATCCTTTGGGAAGGGGGGCATCCATCGAACAAAATAAAAAATATAAACATCATAAATAATTAGAATTTAAATAATTTGTGGGATATATTATGTTACCTAATAAGAATATATCTTTTAGAAGTATTGATGGTTATGTTAGTAAATATTCAAATCCTAAAAGTATTCATTTTTTTTTCAGACACCAAAATAAGAATCATAATTATGACACTATCTTATCACTATTTTTCTCTTCTGATTGTTTTTTTATTTGTTTATTGGTTTAACATCTATAATTATATAATTTATCTGTAAAAGATTTATTGTTGAAACATTCATGAAAGATGATTTTACATGTGAATATATATATTCTCCTTGTAGATTAACCAAAAATATATTATTAAAATGTTTTTATGTTTAATATTTTCAAATTTCGAATTCAGTGATAGCAGTTACCATAATATAGTAATGAGATGTGCAATGTAACAAAATATAATTGAAAATTACTATAAATGAAGAAAAAATAGGGAATAATATATTAATAGATGAATATATCTAATAATAAATTTTTTTATTAAATTAATGTACATATTAAAAGAAAACTCATATATAATTTCAAAATAAAAATTATTGACCCATTTAATTGTAAATCTGAAAAATGTCACATAAAAATAATATTATAGTAGTTTTACTAATTTTGAATGTATACACAAAATCAATAATAGGATTGAAAAATATGATATACCATGATTCAATAAAAATTAATATTGAGATAAAAACCACATACATTATGTTTGGACTTGCATTAGATCAATCTCCATACATGTGAATAATCAAAATAAATTTTTTAATTTCATGATTCAAATCCTTAATGGTTTATTTCATTTTTACTAGACAATAATATTTATTTAAAATAACATTCATTACTTCATGTTTTTATGTAATTGGTCCAATGATGTTTGTTTCACTAATCTAATGTTGCATTTGTATGGTGGTACTAATTTTAGTTCATTACCAATTCAGTAAATAAGATATAGACCTTTCACATTAGATATCTTAAGTAATTATATTTTTTATTTTTTATATAATATAGAAGATGATTTGAAATAATTATGGTCAATGATATTTTATCTTCGTATATAAATTTAGGTGGTTTAATAGACCAAAATGAAAATAATTTTTAGAAAAAAATATTTTAAATTTCATGAATATGAATAATATAATTAAATTTTTATTAAATACATTTAAAACTATAAAGTATGTGATTAGGACCATCCGTAAAATGAGGATGTAAAAATGAAACCTTATATTCCTCATAATTGGTATAAACTTATCGTCGTGTTAAAAAGGATTTACAGAGTAATTTTATTAAAAGAAACTAATCACTAATTAATTTTATAGAATAAATTTATATTGATTTGTACTATTTTATTCTAGTTATGAGAGTGATTATATACATTTATACATGATATGAAGAATATTAAAATGAAAGTGTTGGGGTAATATTATATTTCACTCTCTTTATGATACCTGTTTTGGTATTCAATTTGAGGCATTAAGGAAGGGTTTTTTGAATATATCACACATCCTAGAGATTTTTAAAAGATTTATGGTGATATTTTAAAATATATTTTTTAATATTTTGGGGTATTGGGGATAAATAGATGAAGGAGGGTTGTATTTATACTCAATTATGTTTAATATCTATGAAATACTAGTTATAAAATTGATTGAAAAGCATAAAGACAATATAGCCTTGAATTATAAGGGGTTCTACCAAGGCATGAATGAAACAGACTATACATAACCTCATATGACATTGAGAATCAATGCTCAGATGTTTTAAAGGACCACATATAGATCACCTCCACATTCGCCTTCTTTGATAGTGAATTTTCCACATCATTTCCCTCCCTATAAGCAAGTGAATCCATTATATTGAGATGACATGTATCATTAGGAAATTTAATCCAATATGGGGGGACTCCCGATGGAAAATTCCTAGTTATTAACATTAGGATACAATATAATATATTAATTCATAGTGAATCAAAAAATGATACAAGTCTTGATGAACAACCTATTATACAACATGGATCATGGCCTATTGTTCAACCACATATGTTGTACCATTGCCATTATAGTGAGATAATAATCCATTTATGATGTATCCTTCAAAAAATGAATGCTTTTTTTAAATGAATTTTATATCATAAAATATTAAAAAATTAATTGGATTAAAATACAAGTTAGAAATTTCAAATTATATTATATGTCCTAGAAAATTCAATTTATTTTTTCTAAATTTTTTTTATCTTATCAAATAGTTTTCACGACTATTAATATATTTTACAAATTATATATTAATGTTTAGTTAAAAATGATGTTATAAAATTTAATATATATGACAAAAAAATAATTTTAACATTTTACCAAAAAGTCAACACTAAAAAAAATTCTTGAAACATTTTTATCAACTAAATGAAATTAAAAAATTAAAAAATATTTTTTATAAAAAATCATAAAATTATTATTTTTGATATTATCATTTAATATAATATATTAATGTTTATACCGATGAAGTGAAACATAGATTATAAAAAATTTACACTAATACATATTTTCACATACATGAATTATGAATTTATTTTATAGATATTTGATACATGTACAGTCGTCATCACTGCCGAACCCACGGAGGATCCATGTACAGTCGTTCTCGTTGCCGAACCCACGGAGGATCCAAGTGCAGTCGTCATTGTCGTAGTCGCAACCAGCTCTATGGTTCCCGCACACAGCATGCTCGATTCCAGTAGGGTCCGCTCCTTTAGAAAGAGAGAGTGTCGATACATCAACTGTCACAAATTCTAGATTTGATGTATCCCAAAGTTCGGTCTCATCAAAAGAAAATCAACGCGATAGACGGTGCGTCAATCAGACTCCATGTTTGAGAGTTATTGGCTTTTCCGTCCCAGGGGCCCGGTTGGTTTTTAATCTAAAACCAACACGACCATACTCCATCTAAGTCCAATCCTCAAGATGAGTAATCCAAAAGGGCCATCTCACCAAAAGGAATTAAACACTCTTGATAGCACGTCAAACAGACGTCCAGTCCTTAAGTTATAAGCGTTTCCGTTCCAAGGGCTCGGTTAGTTTTAGTTTTGAACCAACCTGAACATACCCAAACATTTCTGAAACCACGATTTTAATATACGGAAATGACCATCTCGATCCAATAATTCCTACACAACTGATGGTGTGTCAATCAGAGGTATGTCGCTCAAGTTATAGGCAAATTACCAAAAACGTCCTCAAGTGGGGGGGTCTGGGCCCGATCCAACCCTGCCCAACCTCCCTGGGTTGGCCTGAACCTGGTCAACCTGACCCGGGTCCAGGTCCAGCCTGGTAGGGCACGCCCCGGCCCTGTCCGCGCGACCTGCCCGGCCCAACCGGGGTGGTGCGCCGGCTCGGCCAGCATGCCGAGTAGGGGGGGGGTCCCCCTTTCCTCAGACGTAGCGCCAGGGTGGCACCACTGCTCCCCCAGATCCCATGAGACTGTGGGATTTGGCCCCCGTTGCCGCAGCTAATGCTGCGGTAGGCTCCTGCCAGCAGCGCGCCGGGGTGCCCCACCTCCGGCCGTCGGCGCTGCCGCGCTGCTAGGGACTTCCACAGGCCACCTGAGTTATTCCGGTGGTCCGATTCTGCTCTCGCCTGCACCTGCGATCGTCTCGGGACCCGTACATTACTGCAATGGACTCCAATTTCTAATTCGGTCCCACTTCTTCATCGCCAATTATTCCTCATATCAAGAACAAAGTAGCAGTGGGTTCGGACTTGTTCGTTAGTCTGTGCGCAACGCGTTAGTGGTTGTAAACCACACAAAACAATTTGCACGCCATGCCGAGGGTATAAAATCACATAATGAAATTTATACAAGACCCCCTACCAAAACATTTGAGGTCGGGCGTCGACATCATGGGTAAGAGGATTATAGGAGTCGTCAGAGCACGCCGAGGAGGAAGCAGCGTCTCCTCTCTTGTTGCGGTGAAGAGAAGGGTGGTGTGTTGTCGATCTTCGAGAAACCAAAGTTCTTAGTCGTTCTTCATCGGAGGCCGACATTCTTCATCATTCTTTATCGGAGGCCGACATTCTTCCAAATCACAAGATATCTCCCCCGATCTCTCCCGCACAACAAAGCTCTTTTCTCAATTAAATAATAGTTTCCTCCTAATAATTAATTTCACATGCAAAGAAACTCGATGAATTAATTCACCACAATTAATTACATGATGAAAATTAATTTAAGAATGGAGAGAGAATGTTCTCCATTTTTAAATGTGTTGGAAGTTAAATAAAACGGTGAAAAGAGAAAGGTTCCTCATAATTAAACGTGTTGGTAGTAAAATAGGGGTTTTGCCAATTAATGGGGGTTTAAAAACATGTTTAGAGGGAATTAAATGGTGGGGGTCGTGTGGGCCCCACCTCTATAACACCCACACTTGGGTAGTTAAGTGGTTGTGGGATCCACCCTTAACTACCCATGGGAGGGAAAAACCACCTTACTAAATAAAAATTGTTCCGTCAATTTTTATTTATTTCTTGAATAAACCCCCAAAATTATCTTCTCCTCCTCTATGAATGCAACTATGGGAAGTTTCCCCTTAAGCAATTATCGGTGCTCCAAATTCATTGGTGCCCTCATATTTTAATTCCGAGAAATGGTTCAAAAGTAAGAAAAAATTTCTCGTTCGTTCACTGAAAGTACTCGAGAAAAACTTCAGAAATTGATTCCGGGCACAACAGTTGTCGGAATCAAGTGTCGTCAGAATCCACAGACTAGTAAAATTTCAAAGCATTTAAAAAAATTGCTTGAAATTTCCAAGTCTTTACATTACTCCCACCTCAGGGTTTTATGTCCCCATAGAGATACAACATAAACTAGGGAAACACATTGGGGTACTGAGAATGCATCTGAGCCTCCCACTCCCATGAGCTCTTCTGGAGGTTCCCGTGCTTCCAATGAATGTGCACAAGAGAAAACGACTGCCCATGTAGGTCCCGCTCCTGTTGATCCTCGATATCCACTGGGACCTCCTCCAATGTCTTCTTGTCAGCTATTTCTATCTCCCTGTGGTCGATGATATGTGTCGGGTCGTGCACATATCTCCTCAGCTGAGATACGTGGAAGACGTCGTGCACCCGATGCAAATGAGGTGGAAGGGACAGGCGGTAAGCCACCACACCTACTCCGCTGAGGACCTGAAAAAGTACAATGAAGCATGGAGATAACTTGACGCCCTTTCCAAATATCCGTAATCCATGTCTATGTGAGATCCATAAGAAAATGTGGTCACCATCCTCGAACTCTAGTGGTCTCCGTCTCCTATCAGCATAGGACTTATGTCTGTTCTGTGCAGTCCACATCCGCTCCTAGATGATCTGCACCATCTCCGTCGTAGCCTGAACAATCTCTAATCTTACGAGTGCTGACACCCCAGGGTCATTCCAGCATAGAGTTGATATGCAAGGTCAACCGTACAATGCCTCGTATGGTGCCATCCCGATGGTGCAGTGGTAGCTGTTGTTGTATGCAAGCTCCACCAAGGGTCGGTGATCCTCCCAGGTGTGACCAAAGTCAAGGACACCTGCCCGGAGGATTTCCTAGAGTGTCTGAATGGGCCTCTCCATCTGGCCATCCATATGTGGGTGAAAGGCAGTGCTCAGGTGTAGCTGCATCCCAAAGGCCTCCTGCAACCCCTTCCAAAGTTGGGAAGTGAAACAAGAATCTCGATCGAAAAAGATAGATGATGGTACACCATGAAGCCGTAAGATCTCCTGAGCATAGAGGCATCCCATGCTCTCTACTGAGCCATGCTCTCTGATCGGTATGAAGTGGGCCGACTTGGTGAGTTGGTCTACGATCAACCAGATGGTGTCGTCTCCTCTAGAAGTACGTGAAATCCCTGTCATGAAATCCATGGATATCATGTCCCACTTCCACTCTGGAACCTCTAAGGGTTGTACCAAGACTGCTAGTACCTGATGCCCCACCATCAATTGCTGGAAGGTGAGGCATCGTGAAACGAACTCTGCTGCATCCCTCTTCATACCCGGCCACCAGTACTGTCGTCTGAGGTCCTGATACATCTTCGCTACCCCATGATGTACTGCTAGAGAGGAATTGTGGGACTCCCCCAACACATCCTCCTACAGTGCAACCAGTACCATGGTACGTCCCAGGAAGAGGATGGCTTGCTCCCCTCCTTCAGAAAATCCATTGGGTGCTAGCCCTTAGGATATCTGAGAACGTCCCGCCTCATAGTCAAAGTCCCCATGTTGTGCCTCTCTAACCCGATAAAGAAGTGGATTAGTGATTGTGAGGGGCTATAGATAGGCTGCACCATCTATATCCACAAAGGATATCTGCAAAGCAGTTAACTGCTCCGTCACCACCCCCAGTAGTTGAATGCATGATCTCATACTGAGAGCATCAGCCACAATGTTCCCCTTCCCAGGAGTATAGTCAATCTGAAATTCATAATCCTGGAGGAACTCGAGCCATTGTCATTGTCTCAGATTTAGGTCCTTCTGTGAGAAAATGTACCTGAGACTCTGGTGGTCAGTGTAGACTATAAAGCACTCTCCCATCAGGTAGTGTCACCACATCTTCATGGCAAAGACCAGTCCTGCTAACTCCAGGTCATGGGTAGCATAGTTCTGCTCATGTGGACTCAACTGCCATGAACCGTAAGCAATCACTGCTCGCTCCTGCATCAGGACACACCCAAGCCCAGTCCCTGAGGAATTTCAGTAAAATACATACCATACGCCCTCCTCTAGTAGCCTCAAGATGGGAGCACAGGTCAATATTCCCCTCAGCTCCTGGAGGCTTTACTGACATATGTCTGACCACAAGAAAGGTTTCCCCTTATTCTAAAAAGATGTAAGCGGTGTTGCAACTCTGGATAAGACTGGAACAAATCTCCAATAATACCCATCCAGACCTAGGAATCTTTTCACCTCCTTCACGCTCCTGGGTGGCTCCCATGAAAGTACTACCTTGACCTTCACATGATCCACTGCAACTCCCGCCTCTGAGATGACGTTCCGCAAGATATGAATCTATCGAAGCCCGAACTGGAACTTCGAGAGCTTACCATCATGCTGGTGCTCTTGGATTGTATCCAGTAAAACTTGTATGTGGTAGGTTTGCTCCTCCTGGGTTGTCGAGTAAATCAGTATGTCGTCAATGAAGAATACGATAAACCGATCGAGGTAGGGCTGGAAGATCATGTTCATGAGACTCATGAATACTGCTGGAGAATTGGTAAAATCGAAGGGCATGAACAAGAACTCATAGTGGCCAAACCGACACCATAAGGATGTCTTCTGCACATCCTATTCCCGAACTCGAAGCTGACGATAGCCTAACCTAAGGTCTATCTTCGAGAACCAACGTGCTCCCTTGAGATGATCAAAGAGGTCATCAATACTCAGAAGCAGATACTTGTTCCTCACGGTCACCTGTTTCAGGAGACGGTAGTCGAAACATAGTCACAAGCCCCCATCCGCCTTTTTGGAAAATAGAACCGGAGAACCCCATTGTGAAACATTTGGATGGATGAATCCTTTCTCCTATAAGTCCTCCAGCTATACCCGTAGCTCACGAAGCTCAGCCGGAGCCATCCGATATGCGGGAGTGGATATCGGTGATATCTCGGGGTATAGTTCTATATAGAAATCTACCACACTACGATGAGGTAGTCCTAGAACATAGTTAGGGAAAACATCTGCATACTAGTCCACCACTACAGGAAAACTCAGACTCCACACGTCAACTACTCTGAGGATGAGACTACCCAACTGATGTGTGATCGGATGCCCTCTCCTCTGAGTGAGTCCATACTGTGCTGCGAAGCTTCCCTTCTCGCTGGTGAAGGTGAACCTAGTCCCATCCGTGTGTACACACCACACCTTGCACCTAATACAATCGACCTGAGCATGGACTGTAGATAACCAGTCCATACCCAAGATGACATTATAAGGAATCGACGCTGCTAGAAGAAGATCCCAGCCAAATCTCTCGCCTCCTAGAGTAAGCTGACACTTCCGGCACCAATGTGTAATCATCGAGTATGCTCCCATAGGAGTCTCTAGCTGCAACGATCAAGCCAACGGCTCCATAGTAATATCCGAGCTCCGAACAAGGGCGGCAGAAAAAAATGAATGACATGAACCTGTGTCTATAAGAACTACTGCAAGGGTAGAGTAGACATAGATAGTACCTCGAATCATCTTGGTTGTGCCGTGGTCGTAAACCTCTGCTGCCTAGAGCTGAGATTGCCTTTTCCCGCCAGCTCCCTGTGGTCGGGGTGGACCTCCAAGGGGTGGTGGTGGTAGAGCCTAGAAGGATCGTCCACCACCTGCTGCTCGGCCAACTCCTCTTCCTCGTCTGCCTGATCCCTGGGGACTGCCACGGTCGAACCTCTGCCTTTGCATGGGAGGTCCCTCCACAGTCTGCTGCTCGTCTGCATGACAGGTCAGGCAGTCGCGAGCCATGTGGCCCTCCCGCCGCATGCATAGCATTGTCTTCTCCTTATAAGGCTGGATCTGTGCCGTGTGCCCCGCACAGCTGAACCGGTATCCTGAGGTCGCCCACCTGACAGCCTGGCCCACTTGGACCCATGCGTCATCAGTCGACTTTCGACTGCAGAAGACTCCGCTTCGTGCCGTCCTACGGTGGGTCTCACTGCTGATGGCTGCTCGGTGAGAAAGCTCTCCACTAACAGGGCTCACTCTAGCAACCTCGCCTGCATTGGGATGCTGAGGGGAATTGTCAAAGCTCTGATATCATGCCTATGTCCCTACTCAAAGGTCTGAGCCCAGAATAATGGGTCCCGTACCATATCCGTGGAGTAGCACGAGAGGTTGGTAAATCTCACCGAGTACTGGGCTACTTACATGCATCCCTACCACAACTGTAGTAACTCCTGGATGTTCACCGCACGGAGGGTGGATGGAACAAACTTCGAGCGGAAGAGGCTCTCGAAGTCCATCCATAGTAGAGATGCCTCATCGTTCACCTGGAGCATCTGGCTCCACCATCTACTTGATGCAGCGTGCATGAGACTCGCAGCAACGATCACCATGAGATCTGCTGGTGTCCCTACCA
Organism: Viscum album; assembly: GCA_963277665.1. Lineage (NCBI taxonomy): Eukaryota > Viridiplantae > Streptophyta > Magnoliopsida > Santalales > Viscaceae > Viscum > Viscum album. Next base: position 1,678,000,154 of record OY728160.1, read on the forward strand.
ATCTGAAGACTCTAAAAACAGCCTCCATCCAATCCTCGGCTACCTGAGGATCCGTATCTCCACGGAACCTGGGTGGCCTCTACCTTTGAAACTCGTGGAAGGTGCTCAGGCGGCGTGCACTCTCTGCCACTGGGGCTGGTAGCATCAGTGGCTCAGTGGGTAGTGGTACCACTGGCGCCTCTACTGTAATGGGGCCCTGCACTGAGGCCTCATCGCTCGGTGGGCTGCCATCTCGAACAAAGATCGAAACCCTAGCTGGCTGCCATTGTGGGGACATCCTGAAAGAAACAAGTGCACCAAGGTTAATATAGCATACCTGGTGAGCTGACACAATGTAATCACAATGAAAACTTTTGAAACACACATGCAATCAGTGTTTTCGAGCACTGAGTCGGAAATCTGAGGTCAGGGTCATGGTGTATGGATACATAGGCCGCCGCACCAACATTGGACTCCCTGGACTGAAAGCCACACTTAATACTATTAACGATATTGCTTCATAGAAAGGAAAGATCAGAGTCTTGAGTTCTGCGGTAGAACCGACTGCTCTAAAACCAATTTGTCACGACCCATCCTCAGGGCCTATTCTATGACTACCCCAAGCCCGCCTTCCACAGGCCAGGGGCTAGCGACTAGCACCAAAGGCATAAAACCCAAAATAAGGGAAGGAATTTCCTTTATAAAGTAACATACACAACAGAGTACACAAGTGAAGTAAGCACTAAGAAAAACTGAGTACAAGGTAAGTGCTGAAAGTAAATGGGCCAGTATAAAAAACCAACTGAAAGTACAGTACAACTAGAAGGAAAGTACAAAAATTGTAAGTAAAACAACAACATTGAGTCGTCCTCCGGAAATCCCACCTGAAGGGTGGGTACATATAGTCTCCTCAGCTCCTCGGGTCTGGCTGTCCGCTCCGTGTACATCCCGCCAAGTGGTCCACCTCCGAGTACTGTACAGCTCCACAAGCCTCCACCTCGATTAGTGTTGTCTATCATCTACATCCAAAATAACGTAGTTTGGGCATAGCCCATGCAGAGGTGAGTAGACGATACTCAGTAGGGACCTCGAGACCCCTGAAGGACTCTCAGAATCCACGAAGAATAAACCACAAAGGAAAGATACAATCACGAATTATCAATAACACTGCTTAGGTATATGCCCATACATATTCCTAAGTCATGAGTTACAATTCATCTCCGACTCTCGAGCCCATGCACAATCCAATCCACACTGGAAAACACAACCCAGTCCATACAGGAATGCACGAAAATCAAATCGATGATAATGATTGAGATCAAGACTCAGCTCACATAGGTAAACTCTACATAAGGTGATATATATTATCACATGTGGCCACTGATTCATCTAAGGTGTCAGACCCACATAGGATAAACGACCAGATATGTTGTCGGACCCACAAAGGATATATGACCAGCTACTCTGCGGTACCCACTCAAGATACAAGTACAGATTCAAATACTACCGGACCCACATATGATACAAGAATAGTATTCATCGCCGTCGAACCCACAAAGGATCCCAGTACGGTCTTCGTCATTACCGAACCCATGGAGGATCCAAGTACAGTCGTCGTTGCTACCGAACCCACGAAGGATCCAAGTACAGTCTTTCTTACTACCGAACCCATGGAGGATCCAAGTGCAGTAGTCATCGTCGTAGTCACATCCATCTCTAGGGTTCCCACACAAAGCATGCTCGATTCCGAGAGGGTCCGCTCCTCGATCAAGAGAGACTTTTGATACATAAACTATCATGAATTCTGGATTCGATTTATCCCAAAGTTCCATATCATCAAAAGAAACCCAATGCGTTAGACGATGCATCAATCGGACGCCCGGTCTGAGAGTTATTGGCTTTTCCGTCCAAGGAGCACGACTGGTTTTTAAGCTAAAACCAACCCGAAAATACTCCACCTATGTCCAAACCTCATGCGGAGTAATCCAAAAGGACCATCTCAATAAAAGGAATTAAACTCACATGAAGGCACGTCAAACGGATGTCCGGTTCTTATGTTATAAGTTTTTTCACTCCAAGGGACTGGTTTGTTTCGGGTTCGAACCAACCTGGTCGTACGCAAACTTTGCTGAAACCTCTAATGTAATATACTGACATGACCATCTCTATCCAAGGATTTATACGCAACTATCGGTGTGTCGATCGGAGGTACGTAGATCATGTTATGGGAAAATGACCAAAAATGGTGTGAAGTGGGGGGTTTGGGCCCGGTCTGACCCAGCCTAACCCGCCTAGGTTGGTCCGTACTTGGTCGACCTGACCCCAGTCCGGCCCGGTGTGGGCGACCTGCCCCAGCCCAGCCGTGGGGGGGAGGGGGTGCGCTGGCTCGGCCAGCGGGCCGAGCAGGGGGCATGGTACCCCCTTTCCGTGGACGCAGCGCCACTACTCCCCCAGATTCCGCGCCGTCGCGGCTTCAACCACAGCGGGTTCCTGCCGGGGGTGCACCGGGGCACCGCCGCACTAGCGACCTAGGCCGCTGAGGACTTCGGCGAGCCACCAGAGTCATTCTGGTCGTCTGGTTCTGTTCTCTTCTGCGCCTGCGGTCATCTCGAGACCCGTACATTACTGTGAAGATCTCCAATCGCTAATTCGGTCCCTCTTTATCGTCTCCAATTATTCCGCATATCAATAATAAAGAAGCAGTGGGTTCGGACTTGTTTGTTAGTCCACACCCACCGCATTAGTGGTTGTAAACAACACCAAATAATTTGCACGCCATGCCGAGCGTATAAAATCACATAATGAAATTTTTTCAATAAACCCTACCTCAACAGTAGATGTCGGGCGTCAGCGTCATGGGGAAGAGGATCGTAGGCGTCATCCGAGCATGCTGAGGAGGAAGCGACATCTCCTCTCTTTTCATGGAGAAGAGAAGGTTGGGACATCGTCGATCTTCGAGGAACCGTCGTTCTTTGTCATTCTTCGTCGGAGGCCGGTGTTCTTCATCATTCTTCATCAGAGGCCGGTGTTCTTCATCGTTCTTCGTCGGAGGCCGACGTTCTTCCAAAGCTCAAGATCTCTCCCCTGATCTCTCCCGCACAAAAAATTCTCTTTTCCCAATTAAATAATAGGTTCCTCCTATTATTTAATTTAACACACAAAAAAACTCCCTGAATTAATTCACCACATTTAATGATTTGATGTCAATTAATTTAAGAAGGGAGAGAGAAGTTTCCCCATTATAAAACGTGTTGGCAGTTAAATAAAAATGGGAAAAGAGGAATGTTCCTCATTATTAAATGTGTTGGCAGTAAAATGGGGGGTTTTCAAATGAATGGGGTTTTACTAACGTGTTTAGAGGGTTTTAAATAGTGGGGTCCGTGTGGGCCCCCCTCTCTAACAGCCACAATTGGGTAGTTTAGTGGATGTGGGCCCCACCCTTAACTACCCATGGGAGGAAAAAACAAACTTACAAAATAAAAGTTGTTCTGTCAATTTTTATTATTTCTTGAATAAACCCCCAAAATTATCTTCTCCTACTCTGTGAATGCAACTATGGTAAGTGTCCCCTTAATCAATTATCGGCACTGCAAGTTCATCATTGCCCTCATATTTTAATTCCGAGCAATGGTTCAAATGTTAGAAAAACCCACTCATTTTTTCACTGAATGTACCCGAGCTAAACTTCATAAATTGATTCCGGGCACACCAGCCCTTGGAATCAAATGCGGTCAGAATCCAAAGACTCGTAAAATTCCAAAGAATTTAAAAAAAAATCCTTGAAATTTCTGGTTCATTACATAGATGCAAAATTTTACAGATGAAAAAAACATGGGATTTGGTTTATCTACATTTTTGAAATATATTTGTGTGATTTAGAAGGATTATATTGGTAAATATAAATCAGATGTTAACAGTGAATTATTTATTTAATTATTGGTGAAAAAATGGTATACCAAGACTAATAGAGTTTATTATAAAAGTAGTTTTAAAATTATATCTAATTTGAATATTATAAAAGTGTAAAAATAATTGATTATAAATGATGACTATCTATTGAAATTTTTTATCCGGATAATATATTATTAGGAAGAGAGTTGATATAAGAAATATAAATTAATATCCCACTAGAATTTATAATGATGGAAATGTGGAAGCATAAGGACCATATATTGAGTAAGTCATTGTGTAGGAAAAACTAATCATCAAGTATTTGAAACAGGATATTCATGATGTCCATGATATCATTCAACTGGTGTCATAATATATTTTATCATATGATATTTAGGAAAATTAATTTAAAATTAATACATTCATTGATTATGTTGACATAATGGTATATTGAATAAATTATATAGTAACAAAGGTGATATAAGATTAACTTCCCAATGAGTTTTAAAAATAATATCTCATATCCTAGGAATAGTTTATTTGGACTATAGTATCTCAATCAAAACCAAATATTTTTATACCAAAAATATTATACACATTACTTGTTTAATGGGATTGGTTTATTTTCATCTCTACAAACATTAATTAAAATGAAAATGGATTGAAATTTTATGCCAAATCAAATCGAGTATAATTTGTTAAAGAAATAGATTATATTATTTTAGAATGGTTGTTGTACTTGTCGTATATATTTTTTGATGATTTTTTTCAATTATTTTAGTAAATTAGTTTAGGAATTACAGGGAGATTTGTATATAAATAAAGGAATGTTTGTTATAATATAGTTGATCACGAGTCCATGATAATGAAAATGTTTACTATGAAGTATTATTGGTTGAATTTAAGTGATTATAAAAAATTTGGTTTGGAATAATCAATAGAAGATAAAATATCAACTTATGACTACTTATAATTTTTTGGATATAATAAAAAAACATATAGAAACTAGAAGAAAATTTTTATATCCATATCAAGAAAAGAAACATTATTTAGTGTGACTATATCTGGAATTTTTGAATTTATATGATTATTTTTGTGTTAATGTTATTTAATTACCCAACAATGAATCTAAATTATCATTTTTCTGATAAAAAATATAATTTATATTGCTTGAAATCATTTCCTATATAAAAAAATTAAACTCATTAATGTTGATGACATTGTAATCAAATATCTTTCGGAAAATATGATTATTATGCATCCATTTTTTCATAGAAAATCTCTTATCTGATATTCTCACCAACGTATTGTCAAAATAAATCTTATAATGTATTGGAAATTTGTGAATTTCCAATATTTATTCAATAGCAGTTGGGAGATTATTACAATAAATGAATTCTAGAAACCATGTGTTTCAAATAAATTAAGGTGATTATTCTAAAATTTTCCACTTTTAGGATGTAATTTCATGTTATTTATACTCCTATTATATAATGATTAAGGTATACATTCAATATCACTAAATAAGTAGGAATTTTTTATATATATATAATAATTGTAACGTCCAAAACATTTTCAATAATACAATATTTTTTTCATAAAATCAATCATTGATTAAGTTAAAATTTATGGGAGGAAGGAAAAGTTATTCTTATGCGAGTTTTACAAAGAAGTTTTGATAGCATTTTCAAAAAAATTAATAATTATTTAATATTTTCAATAAATGAGTCAGATAATCAAAAATGAGTAAATGATATTGAATTTTCATTAAAATATAGGAAAATGATCTTGATTTAATTTAAAAATTGGTTAAAAACCACACATCAACCTAGAAAAATTTGTTGTTACAATGTGTATATGACCTAATATTTATGAAATATTCTATTTTCTATTCTCGATGATAGAGGGAGTCATGATACTCATTGAGGTAGTCTTGAGAGTGATGGAAGGATATTACATTGTTTTTCAAGAATTCACACTATGGTGACTTTATGGTAGCATAAATTTATATTTCATTACCCAAGTATATATCATGGATATAGGGGTGTAGTTCATGGTAGTTCAGAGAACAATATTTTTGATTGGTTTTCCAGTCATAATGTGACTGGGTTTTTTCACATTCGAATGATTCTTAATTAATTTTGGAAAAGAAGGATAACCTTTTCATGTTTCCACTATGAACATTAACTCTTACAAGAGTTACCCTTAGGTACTACTCCATTATCATATAGTGACCATTACATAATTAGCCCCATTTTACTTATTTTTCCATTTTTTAACCATATCATGAGGTATGTTTATCATGTATTGAAGAATTGGTTGTCAATTACGATGGTTTTGTCTCTTTAGGGTTCATTTCTCCATAACAACTACGAAACAACATGGTTTTGTTACAGGGTTTTTTCATAAAGAGATATAAGGGATAAAATTCATTTTGTAGTTACTATGAGTTTGAATGTTGTGGTTTGAGACCGTATACATGAGGTGATCCTACTTAATTCCATTATATAAATGGTTGTTTATTCAAGGAAAAGATAGATTGTTATTGGGATATCATGATATAAACTTTGGATATTGAATTTTCATGGATCGAAAAATCCCAATCACACCATGATGTAGAGATTTCAAGGAAAATTTCAAAATTTAAGGTTCCTTCAAAATTACTCCTTTTCGAATTAGAGTAACAATCCCTAATTTAAATGATACAAAATCACTTTCCAATGTAATTAATGAATAGTTTTTTGATTAAAATTGTTTTTAGTGAAATAAGTGATAATATTTAATAATTATAGAATCTACCATAGGATATATGGTTATCAACTTCATGTAAATCCACGAAAATGAATGAAAATTCCAGAGGCCATGAATAATTATATGTAAGTGGCATGCCAACAGTATGAAGAAATAGATCAAACACATGAATAATGTTAATAAGTATGAGAAGGATTTAATAAAACTATTATAGGGAAAGGTGAAACTATTAAAAATATTTAAGCTATCAAATGTCGAGAATTCGATCCACAACACGTTGAACATTTGTGCACAAAAATGAACTAATTCATGTTACTACACATTTGAAGATGAATTGTTTGTATAAAAAACTCCATTTGAGTATATGACTAGTACAATCTACCCCATGGTGTTTCTATGTCTATTGTGAGTAACATAACCCACATGGATGAGGATCAAAATCCCAATAGCTTTTTTGGAAATTAGTAATACATTTTAGAGTGGTTATAAACATTTATTTAGAGAATGATGATTCCTCAATGGTACATTTAGAATAATACTATTTCATAAATATGATGATGAATACTTCATTCATGGAGTGGTGTTGGTATATTCTGATGTACCTAGATAAGTGTGAGATCAATGAGTGGGGGGGGGGTTAGTGATTCAACTTCTTTTATAAAATCTTCTCATGTTTAAAACATTAATGATCGTTGGAGTTTCATTACACTAAATATATATATCTAATCATCTCCATTTATATAGTCAATATTTAGATACATGTCAACATGTGATATTTATAAGGTCTGGTACAAAGATCCCCTCCTTTACATATTGTATTCCCCCCACATGGATTATTTACTGTATTCTATTTGTTATTAAATGCACATTCATAAACTTGTTTTACACCCTAATAATCATCCCTCCATTGAAACTTGCTTCCACAAAACAAAGTTAGCATATTGAGGATGTTGGTTGTACGTTAAAATTTTCATTCATATATATTATTCATTCATAAATGGTCATATTCCCTAGCAATAGGACTTTTTATAATGTCTTAGTATTCCCATCTACAAGAAATATGTTATTCTTTAAAGATCGACTATAAAAAGATAGTATTCTTCAAATTCTCTTCCTCTAAAATAATAATAGATCAAATTTTATTGTATAAATCTTCATCAAGGACATTAATATTTATGTGGAGAGATTGTAGGTCTCTAAAAATCCTCCTTACTTTGAATGATCTAGATATACTCAATCTCACCTTCATAGATTTCATTGGAAATAATCTTCATCCAAATACATTCAAGAAATTAATTATATGACAATGTGTATCTGATTCTCCTCATCATGTTGTGCTATGACTAAATCTCTTCCATCTGGTACTTCTTATTCTACTTTCCCTTATAGGATGAAGTCAATCTAGTGAATTTTAGTTTGGTTCTCCTCTATATGATGCATCTTGGTATGGTTCTCCTTCTATTCATCTAAGTAGATTTTTTTTTGAAACTCAAATTGTGGACTCTCACAAAAATATCATCACTTATATTCCATTTTATAAAAAAATATAAATCTAAATGATATTTCCTTATTTTATAGGAAAATAATCTCTAATTAAATAGTAATCACGAGATCTAATTTCATATTTTCAACTCATCTAAAAATTAGTTTGAAAACCATCAATTTTTTTGAATGTTCAGAATTTAAATTATTCCTATGAACTTCATTTATATATTGCATCAATTATCACGACCCATCCTCCGGGCCCATAACGTGACATACCGCAATCCCACCTTCCAAAGGCTAGGGGTTGTTAACTAGTGCTGAAGGCATCAACCTTCAAGGGGAAGTCATTTTCTGGCAAACCATGACACACCTGCACTCAGAAACCAAATCAAAAAATCTATATAGTTAACACTATATAATCCGAAACCATAGTATAATAGAATGTAATGCTCAGAGTGGTTAAATCGGACCAGTATACAAGCCCAACAAAAAAACCTGAAACAGAAAGGTACAATGTGTATACTGATGTCCATATATGGAATCAGTCCCATTTGATCTCTAGAGAAGTAATAAAAATGTATGTCGAAGTAGTATGTATTGTCCACCTGTACAACTGGGCCCACCTGGTCCTAGGCCACCATGTCCACTATCGCAATTTCTGTCGACCCCATCTCCCTAAGAACCTCTATTAAAACGTCAAGCATCTGTACTAGACACAACATGTGCGGGTGAAGGCTATACAAGGGTGATTAACTGAGTACTAAGTTTGGGACTCTGAGACCCTTGATGGTCTCATTCAAATCCATAACGTAAAACAGCCCAAAACAACCACAAAGTTTACAACAAAGCCACAAACAAAATGTAAACCACAAATCCAAAACCTCAAAGTAAACCACAAAACCAAAACCAAGATTTCAAAATAATTCTCAAACTATAACTCAAGGATTAGGGGTACACGCTCCATGAGTGATCCATCCCCAATGGAACCTGTATGATAGATGTAATCCATCAGGTACTACTCAACCATTACTAATGGTATGTCTGAAAGGACGTGCTCCATCAGGGACTTTCTACTAGTACTACCCCTAGTACAAGACACTAGTGGTCTTGCTGTCACTTTCATTCACCCAAGGTAAGACCAAGGGAAACCAAGGGAAGTGTCCCACTCCATAACACATTGTTCTATTGGGGGAGCACTACTCCTGTCTGACCCATGATATCTCAGTTGATCCACTAATAATTGGACCACACCTTAGTCCATCGAGGGAGCACTAACATCTACCTTGGTATCAATTACATCATGTGAAAGGGCCTCTTCCATGTAACAATGTCCTGTAGTAAAGGAATATCCAACTCCCATGAAGTACCTACTCCCTTTCGGTACTCAAACATGGGGGAGTACTACCCATATGTGAGGACCCGTTCCCTACCCTGTAGGGGAGTACACTCAGGTAGTTTTTTCACTCTGGGGGACTCATGACATAGACTGTTAGGGGAGTACTGATCCCAAGTTAGAAGACCCACACCCTGTAACAACAGGGGGTACTGACTCGGCTTGAACAATATATAAGAGGACTCGTACCCTGAATTGGCAAGGGAGTACAACTTAGTGAGTAGAGGACCCTCTCCCTGGTCAAGTAGGGGAGTAACCGACTCTATAATAATATCTACAATGCGGTACCCTCTCCCAAGTACTTACAGTGAGTTCCAACACTATCATAGAACTACATAAGGAGGACCCGCACACTAGGGCGACAGGGTAGTACCTACTTCTAACATAATGTAACTGCACCCTACTCGGTAGAGGAGTTACTGACTATATGTGAGTTAAATTTGGAGGACCCGATCCCCAGTCTAATACGAGAGTACCGACTCCAACGATAGAAGGACCTAAAAGAGGAAAATGATCATGCACCGATGACATGGGGAGTATCATATGTACCAGAGTAGAGGTATAAGGAATACTCGTGCCTTGAGTCGTCAAGGGAGTTGATATCCTAACTCTAACCACAAGAAACACCATGGTCTTGAACCTTAGGCTATCAGTTGTACCCCAATTACCATAATGATCCATTAGTAAGTGACCCAAAGGACTCCCATGTCATAAGGGTTCAAACATGATAGATGATGTGTCAATCAGACGCCTGGTCAATATGTTATAGGAATTTTAGAACTGAGGGCCCTGTTGGATTCATGATCAATCCAAACCAGTCATACTTCACCTTTCTCCAAAACCCATCAGGAATATATCTAAAGGACTGCCTCACCCTAAGGATTCCAGCATCGTAGATTCTTCTTCAAACAGTCATTTGGTTTAGGAGATAAGGCCCTTTAAGTGTATTTGGGTCGAAAAGGGTCTGGCTCCGGTCTCACCAGGTCTGGGCGACTAGACTCAACCTGGGTCTAACCCAACATGGGTCGACACGCCTGGCTGTGCGGGCCACTAGGCTCACTAGTCCTAACATTACGGGATTTACCCCTTCTCCTCAGAAGTGGCATAGATGCATTCGGCACCTGCACACACATCTAGGACCAACAACCACCTCCCCCACGTCATCCCGCATGGCGGGTTGACTTTTGCAAGAGACGCCATGCTGGAGCCTCCGGTGACCAGTGATGCAGCCCTTCACGACCACATCTTCTGCCAACCAGGCGCACTATAGTGGTGCACCTCCCCTTTCGGCCGCCGGATGAGCTGGATGCCCATCTCTTCTCCACCACACATGCTTCCGGCGGTGCAGCACAATGCCCTTTGCTTCGACGAGCTGCCAGATGCACTCTGATGGCCCATTTTGTCCCATTTTTTTCACATGTGGCTTCCAGGGGATTCCCCCTTCACTATGATGGATCAGGATCCTCCTTTCCATTAATTTCAATGATCTGATCCCAATGAGTGAACATATGGAGGGACTCGAGCCTTGTTCATGTGGTCTCTCACCCTTTGCATCAGAGGACAAATACTGGGGAGGTTTCTATGAGTTTAGGGAAATTCAAAATAAATCAATCCCAACGTTGAACACCCAATGATAAACACCCACATAATGAGCGACTTTTGTACCAACATCATTTTCTGTTGATCCACATCCATTATTTAAAAAAAACAGTGAATGAAGAAGATATTTAACAAACAAACACACACCTTGAACTCGTTGGAAGATTTTGTCAATGAGAGAGATGAACTTATGATCAAAGGTGTCTGTATTTGATAGACGTTTTCTATTTCTAATCCTCCAATGGTCATCAATGCTCTATTCAATGTTTGTGGAAGATATTTTCAGCACTTCGGCAGAGGTTCCTCTCTTGATTCACTAAAACTCATGCCCAATATTTGGTTAAATCGAGATTAATCTCCAATATTTTGTTTAAAATTATGATTCATTAATTAACTGTAATTAATGATTCAATTAAACACAAATGTTTTGGGGTTACAAAACCAAAGAAATGATAGATTTAAGACATTAAAAGTCACTCATTAAAATTTTAGTGTTGTACTGTAGTCCCACCAACATCTCTCAATTGTTACAATAAATGAATAAAATAAATTTGGAGTTATTTTATTTTTATTTTTTAAGGACCAAAAATTAACATTTTCGTTCGACCCTTACCGGTCGTAGGTAAGCTTCATTTTTGTGAATCTCTGTGCTATGGATTCAACGGTTCCCTCCGATTATTAATCCAAGCACCAGTTCAAAAGATAGAAAATCTAACCCATGTGTTTATTGATCATACCTTAAAAAAGTTCAAAATTCCATTTCGGGATCCCCGAACCTCGAAATCATGTGCCGTCAAACTTCTACATATAAAAAAATCTCAATTAATGTTTTTTAAAAAATTAAATGGAATTCCAGGCATTACATCCTCCCCACAATTAGACTTTTTGTCCCCAAAAATCCAAAACCATAACATATGGGAAGAAACATGCTTAACAAAAGTATTCTACCCTTCTTCTAGTCATGCAAGATGAAGAAACAGTAAGATCTACCACTTTCATGTCCAGCTCTTGCTAGGTCAAATCATGTCGTAATAGGCTCATGTTTTATTAGCTGCAACAAGGGGTAAATCACTATGTACTATGATTCATTTGTAGTCATGGGGTCCAGCGGCTCACCTCCACCCTATGCTAATGCGGATAACAGAGAAAACCCCATGTTCTACATTCACACATTGATGCATGATGTTAAAACCTCCATGACAGTTATGAATTCTAGGTTATCATTAACACGATGAAGTAATTTCGAATGAAATGGGGATACCCCTGAGTGAACAATGAGTCTTACTGGGCCCTATTCCTAGAACCTCCAGCGGCCATACCAAATGCCAAAACAGAAACACGACCACTCCTACTTTGTGGAATCTCTACTGAGTAAGGATGGTTAAGAACCATTCTACACTATGAAAACAACTTTTAGTCAAACTCTTCCACCATAGAACAACTCAAATGGGAGTCTTTACAATATTTCAAACCATGATTCCTGGGATTCCTTCTCCTCTAAAGGATATCCCTTCTCCCCTATGTAGATATACCACATATCTTTCCTAATTTCATCATTCCAGTCTTGAATGGTAGTAGTCCATACAAAAAATGACATCGTAAGGTATTGAAGCCACGACTAAGAGATCACAACCACAAATCTCACCTAAAAGATCTAGAAAGAACTCCCCTATGAAGAGGTGCTCCATGTATATACATGTGAGGGTCTCCTCATCATGAGTCAGGATTGTCAGACTCCACCATCTTCACACGACACCCTGAAGAAAGCCTGCAACCAAGACTGACATCTGGGCAGGTGGTATCCTCACTAGGCATAAGACATGTGTAACTGCCTGATGCCAATCCTCTACTACATGATGATATGTCTCGCCACAGAAACTGGGAGGGCTCCATATTTGAAACTTGTGTAGTGTTCTCAACATGTATGCATCCTCTCTCTGAGCTACTGGAGGAAACTACTTCTTGATGGGTAGTGGAATCCTTGGGGCACCACCCAAAGGTAATGCCTATGTATCAGTGACCCACACTGAAGCCTCCCCTTCGGGAGGATCATTATCATGATTCTTCTATGGGATCTTATTTGGATATTGTCATACTGCCATCCGAAAATGAGTCAATATGAACAACAGTTAAGAGTATAATGGGAGAGATGATTCAAGAAGGGAATTTAAATCACAATCTTTCATTCATGTTTTATAATCCATTTATTTCCCCAAAACCAATGTTTCCATCTTCCAAGTTGAGTAACATGTTTCTAGAATCCTAGTGTATAGATACGTCATCCACCGCACCAACACTGGAGTCCCTGGCCTGAATTCCAAACTTAAACACATAACCTAGTTACTCTATAACAAAAACAATATACCCTTGGACATTAAGGTTGAAACGACCTCATCTAATAACACATTTTCTTGACCCGGCCCTCAGGGCATGTTTTGTGACATACCCCAAGCCCACCTCTCGAAGGCCAGGGGTTACCGACTAGCACTGAAGGCGTCAAACTACAAGTGGGGGGCATTTTCTTGGATACCTGTACACATGTGCACCCAAAAAATCCATAAAGTTGAAAGGTTAACAATATGTAATTAGTAACATGATTACAAAAAAAAATAATGAACTGAGTGGTAAAATTGGTCCAATATACAATCCCAACCAAGGAACTAGAAACAAAAATGTACAAAGGGAGCTCCAATGCCCATCTGTAGAAAAATCCCACATGGTCTCTAGTGTGGTGAAGTTACTGGAAGTAGAAATAGTATATCCTTTCCACCTAGTCGAACTGAGCCCCACATGGTTGAAGGCCACAATGTCCACTTTCAAAATCCATGTCAGTCCCATCCCCTTGAGCAACTCTATCGAAATGTCAAATTTTGGCACCAGACACAACACTATCGGGTGAAGCCCATATAGGGGTGAGTAAATAAATATTGATTTTGGGACCCTAAGACCCTAAATGGTCATTAGAAATTCAAATGGAAAACACAAAAAAAACACCACGAAGTAAAGCAAAATCCACAACTGAAAAGTAAACCACAAATCCACAACCACATAGTAAATGACAAAGCCAAAACTAGGATTTACAAATATGGCTCAAAGCGTAACTCAAGAATCAAGAGTACACCCTACTTGAGTTGGGCATCCCTGATGGCACCCGTCTGATAAATATACTCTATAAGGTACAACTCAACCATTTATAATGGTACGTATGAAAGGATGTGCTCCATAGGGAACTTTCTTCTAGATCTACCACTAGTGCCCGACACTAGAGGTCTATCTATCATAGTCTTTCACCTGAACCATACCCCAAGGAAACATTGTGAAGAATCACATTCCATGACACTACATTTAGTTGACGGAGCAATGATCTTGTCTAAACCACAATAACTCAGTTGCTCCAGTAAGATGTAAACTGCACCTCAGTCTGTTGAGGGAGCACTAACTTCTAACTTGCTATCAATTACATATATTTGAGGGGCCCAATACTTGTAACTAATTCCCTCATTCAAGGTTGAAGAAAATCACATGAAAAAGACACTTCCTATCTCTACTCGGATATTTGATAGTGCTACTCCATAAGTGAGGACTCCCACCCTACCTGGTAGTGGATTACAATCAGGTAGTTTGTTCTCTGTGGGGGGCCGGTGCCCAAGTACGGTAGGAGAGTAGTGACCCTAGGCTAGAGGATATTCACCCTTTCATGGTATGGGAGTACCGAAGCTTCTAGAATAAGATGTGTGGAGGACCAACACCCTGAATCAGTTGGGGAGCACAACTCAGTGACTAGAGGACTCGTTCCCGAGTAAAGTAGGGTAGTAACCAACTATATCACAAAATCATATATGGGGGACCAACATCCTATTATGTTTGCAGATTATTGCCTCCGTCGTAGCACTGTGTAAGGGGGACCCACACCCAGGGTCGACAGGGGAGTACCTAATCCTAACATAGAAGTCTCGTACCATACTCGGTAGGGTAGTGCCTGGATCTATGTATGTTATGTATCGAGGACCCACACCATAGTCCAATAAGAGATTACCAACACCGATGATATAAGAATCTTTTCAGATGGAAAAAACATGCACTCATTACGCAGGGAGTCCCATCTCTACCGAAGCAGAGGACTAAGGAATACACGCACCATGAATCATCATGGGAGTATCCATCCTACCTCTCACCAGAAGAAACACAATGGTCCTACTCCATTGGCTATTGGTCATAAATCAATTCCACTAAGATTCCCAAGGAGGTTACTCGATGGAAAATCAAGTCATATGGGTTCCAACATGATAGATGAGGCGTTAATCAGATGCCTAGTATGTAAGTTATTGGAATTTTTCTACCAAGGGTCTGGTAGGATTCATGTTAGATAAAACTTTTCTGTACATCAACATTCTCTAAAACTCAAGTGATATATCTCAAAAGGGCCACCTCTTCCCAAGGATTCTAGCACCATAGATGGTTCTCCAAACGAATGTTTGGTTTAGGAGATAAGGCCCTTTAAGCATAACTGGAGGCATGGCCCGCCTGGCTCAACCCGACCTTCCATTGCAGGCTGGCCCCCTTCTCCCTGGATGAGGAATAGCTGAGTCCGGCACCTACTCATGTGGTAGGGACCACCATCCAGATCCCCCTTGTCAACCCGCATTCCAGGCACTCTTCAGGGGATCACCTTCTCATCCGGCTACCGTCTAGGCCAACAAATCATCTCTTCTCTGCCAGGCATGTAGTTAGTGTCGCCACCTACCACCACTGGACGCACTCCGGTGGCCCGTTTTGAACACCATTTGTGCCTGCAACATCTATGCGATTCCCTATTCACTATGATGGATACAGATCCACCTTACCCACAATTTCATAGAGCTGACCACATGGAACGAACATGCGGTGGAAGTCGTACCTAGTTTTTATCTTCCCACGCCCTCCGTGTTAGAGGATAAAAATCGGGGAGGCTTTGGGGAGTGTAGTGAAATTCAAAATAAATAAATCCCAACATTAAACCCCCAATGATACCCTCCCGCATAAATGTGAAACTTTTAGATCAACCTATTTTTTGCTTGATCTGCATCCATCATTTTTACAAGAATGGAGAGTGGTAAAGATAATTCACAAAAAAAAACCCTACCTCAAGCTCGTTAGAAGAAGCTATAGATGAGGGAGATAAACCCATGCTTGATGGTGTCTGTCATCACATGAAGTTATCATATTTCAATCCTCTAACGAGCGTCGATGGACAATTCAATGCATGTGGAAGATTTCATTTTCACTTCAATAGAGGTTCCTCTTTTGAGTCACCAAAACTCATGCACAAGCATTGTTTAAACAGAGATTAATCTCTCAGATTGGGTTTATCATTATGATTAATTAATTAACCGTAATTAATGATTCAACTAAACAAATACTTTTTTTCATTACAAAACCAATGAAATGGGGGGATTTAGATATTAAATTTCACTCATTCAAAATTCCGACATTATAGTGTAGTCCCACTGCCATCGCTCAATGGTTATAAAAAATGAATAAACTAACATTGGAGTAATTTTATTATTTTTTTAATGTCTGAAAATTAAAATCTATACTCTAACCATTGTTGGTTGATGTTATGATTTTTTAAAGAGAAAACCACCAATATAAATTCAATGATGTCCTTAAATTTTTAGTCCGAGAAACCGTTCAAAAGATTCAAAATTATGCCTGCATGTTTACTGAACGTAACATAAAAAAGTTCAAATTTTCATTATGGGATCTCTGGACATCGGAATCAAGAACCGTCGAATTATGTAACCTGAAAAAAAAATCAAATTTAAATTTTTTATAAAAATACCAGGGAATTCTGGGACATTACATCAATGACCTCTTCAAAACATCCTTAAATCTTCAGTGAATGTATCAATGTTGAAAGAATAACTCAATACCATCATGGATGAATTTATAATGTTTTATAATCTTTCTCAAACCTCCATTTTTTTAAAAACATTAATGGAATCCATCTCTAATATAACTTCAAGAAACTTTTTTCTAATTAACACTTTCAGGTTAGCATAATTTTTATCTATCTTTTGGAATCACAAATCTATTATCTCTATGATATACCTTCATCTCGTTCAATTTTTTTCAGAACCCTATAACTTATAAAACAAGTATTTCATTATCAGATTACTTCCAAAATATTCATCAAATGATTTTATACCTTCCCATTATATTCAGCAATAAATATTACTTCTTAATAGATTAATATTCAATAAGTTTTATAAATACACTATTGAGAAGTATAGATGCTTAGTGTCTTTCGAGACTATATATGTAATTATCTGATTTCATGAATTATCTTTAGTATCTCAAACAAATATCTTTATAAAATGTACTCTTTTTAGAAATACCCCACATAAAACCTTTTTTATAACACGTGGAAGGGAAACAGAAGAAATATACAACTAGAATTATCTTTAAGGGTTAAAAAGGGATACATAAATTATTTGTTAAGTATATAATGGGTAAAGTGATTTTGAAACATGTGTGTAGCATTTTAAAATATAACCCTATTATATCATATATAACAATATTGAATAATGACATTACAATTTGATGTTAATAAGACATATATCATAAATGAATTAAAGAAAATGTTCCATTATTGTATATAAGTTTTATAATAAATTTTTTTATATCATAAACACAACAATATAGAATTATTTACCTAGTAAAATCTTTTTTTCAAGACTGTCATAAGGGACTGGGCTTAATCCCTATTATATTACGTATTATCAAATGATATTTCCATCTTTTACCAAGGTGTTAGAGGGCCATAAAATTCTATGAAAACATGTCACATATTCACAATAAATTCAAATGTCGGCCAAAATAACATAAAAAATTCATTATATATCATTCCTCAGGGAAAAGAAACACGACTCATTGATATTTCTAAAACTCACCATAATTTAACCCATGAAAAAATGGCCTTCAAAAATATCTCATCACCAAATCATAAAAAATATAGAGAATGAATATATATGGTATCATAGAATCATATCCCCTTTAAAATATAATTAAAATAAATATTTTTCAGGGTAAATGAATATTACTTTAAATGATTACATGGAATATTTATTTGGGAAAATAACCTTTTCATTTTAGAGACACATATTTAAGAGGAAAAAAATATAAAAAATATTACCGAAAACACTTTCATTAAAATGAAACGTTTATCCTTTTAAAGTAAGCTTATTATATTTTAGAGTTCATGATGGGGGTAAATTTATTTCATGTTATGTACGTTAAAACAACCTCTACATTCCCATTTATGGTAAACATTCAGTTATGCATCGTTTATAAATTTACAATGATATTCATATTTATCCATTTTTAAAAATTTTAAATAAGTGTAAAACTTATTTTAAATAGAAATATGATAATAATAATTATTATTATTGAAAATATTTTAATTAAAAATGGTAAGGGAAAAATTTATTTCCTACCACATAAAAATAATATGATTTTTTTATTAAAAAATTGTATCTCAATCATTTTAAGTACCAAGGAGTGGAATATAGTATTATTACCTAAAAATATCATAAATAACAACTGGAGAAGAAAATTAAAGACAATATTGAGTGGTATATCATGATATTTCATCATTCTAATCTTAAACATAATAAATCACAGTATATAATGATATTTGGATATAAAACCCTTACCACATTAGTGAGATTGGAATTGAAACCACATAAAAGAGGGTACCATAAATGGATAAGTAAATCCTAATAATTCTGATGAAAACAATCATTAATGAAATTTTGGTGTATAATGTCCACGACAGATATTAAAAAGGTTGTGAATATGATATGTGTCTCATAGAAATAAATGTTGAGATGAAAATCCCTTACCTTATGTTCAACATTCTTCACAAGCACTCTAACCTCATCTTCTCTTATAGACATATTTTATTTCCCTTATTAATGACCCATTGAATGATATATTAAGAATAAAATAACATCTAATTTACTTATAGGATTGTTTTATAAAAATTGGCTATGTTTTGGTTGTGGTATATTTCTGGAATTGGTGTAAAGAAAATAATTTAAGGGTGTTTTTTTTCAAGCGGGGAAGAGGACACACTTGGAATTTATTAAAATATAAAAAACAATAATTTCATACTCATAGAAAATGATTCCATATAGATAGATATTATACTAGGAGATAGTTTATTGTTAATATTTGAACAAAACATTTGATATACACTTTTTTAATATGGAAACATACCGTTATCTCTTAGTGTCACACCCTATAATCCCATTTAAACCTTATCCACAAATATTAATTTGTATTGATTAACTAAAAATTATTAAAAAATGTTATTAAAAATAGTATATAGTATTAATGAATATTATTCCAAATATTGAATATTTTTTATAAAATTATATTCATAGAAGTTGACAAATTTAATTTTAAATAAAATCTGAAAAAGCTATGAAAAGCAATTTTCCAAAAAAAATGATTCTTATGTATAAATATTTTAACACCATAATAAACCATTTAATTGATTTAAATATCATTAATTGTATAATATATAATTTAAACTGACAAAATTTTATTTTAATACCATTTTAAAATTTTACTCTATTATCATTCTTAAAATAGAATGACATTTTTAAATAAAAAAAGTATTTTTTTACTATTCATTGAAAATTAATTCATTTCAGAAATATACTAGAAATTGAACCATTATTTATTTTTCATTTTTTATTTAAAAATAAAGAGATAATTTTCTAAATAAAATTACATAATTTTAGGAAAAAAATTATTTATATTATTCACTCATAAAATGAAATTAAGTTCATTTTTCGGGAAAATACATTTTTGATGATTACAATGATTTTACTAAAATTTCATTAAATATTTATCAATATATTTTTGGTATATCAAACCATTATAAATAATTTAAATTCTATATTTATTCCTATTCATATCATTAATTTAATTTATAGGTTATAGTGCCATTCTATATTACATGTCATTTATATTCTAGTTTGTGTTTACCGCAAACATTCTGAGAAATTAAATTTATTTTAATTGAAATATATCATATAATATTTTTTGGTACATCATACCCCTATTAAAAATTATTTAACCCTATAAATTAGCTCACTATGATATAAATAGATGAATATATCTCTTTTTTATTGCATCCTCAGGATCCCATGTAGCTTCATTGAATCTCAGATTCCATTAGAGAACATTAACCAAGTTTGTTGTTTTACTCTATAGTACATTATCTATAGGATAAAATATTTCATCTAGATGTTTTTAGTATTTCTTAACATGATCAATTGGTATATTATAATATCCCCAAACCCACTCTCCTAGATCATTTTCTAAAACGTCAACATTAGATTTCATGTTTTAATTCAAACAGTTGAGAAAAAATTTTCACTATAAAATATATAAAACATCAAAAATAAAATATTAGAACACATAAATTATCAATGAATTTTTGTGTTTTGAGTTTTAATGATATAGGAATACATTTTTACATCATGTTTCCGTAATCAACTAGTTCAAGATGATTAACATCACCTCCCACAATGTCTATATTTTCATATCTTACCTTATATCATCATCATCATCATTATGAAACCATTCTAGAAGTAATTCCTTAAACATAAATATTTATATCCTTCTAAAAAGAAAAATAATTTTGGAGAGATAGAAAAATTAGTAAGTTTTAATGTAATAATTTACAATTTAATTTCATCATTGTCCACTAGAATCTCATAGGGTTATGAATTACATCATCAAAGATGATGAGAATAACAAAATAATTTCATACCCATCCAAACCTAGATCTTCAAACATTGAAAATAGTGATTTATTATTTAACAATTGAATGAGTCACCAATTTAATGTATATATTCTTATAGTTTAATATATATATATATATATATATATATATATATGGGTTATGCATGCTCAATGTTTCATGTCAAATAAGAAAATGAAATGGTTCGCTAGACAAGGGAATTCATCTATTGTGTAGTGGTAAACTAGCTGACAACATTTGAGATTGAATGGCCCCATTCTCTCCTAGTGTGCTCTCTTGATCGTGCTTTTCGTCATCTATCTCAGATTCCTTCCCCCGATGTTGGAGTATCTTTCCAGCCACTTATCTCTTCCAAAGATCTCCCTAGATCTACCCACCTTTCTTTTCCTAGGGTTTCATCCCCCATTTTTCTTTCCTGGAGAATCAAGCTTGGTCTTCAATATTATTCGTATCCCTCTACCTTTGGTTTCATCCCTCACTACTACTACTCGTTTATTAGGGTTTTACCCAAGGATCCATTCGACTTCCCCTTTTCTTTTTTCCTCTATGTATTTTAGCCCTATTTTTCATTTAGGTTAATTCTTGTTTTCTCATTGTTTCCATGGTGTTTTTGGGTTACGTTTGCAGTCCCTTTTTTACTGGAGGGTTTTTTGGGGAGTCTGGCTATGTTTTCATGGTTGTGGATTTCTTTGTAAGCCCTCCCCACTTTTAATTCCCTCTGGCCTCTAGATCCACTGATCCAATCTAGTTTATTTGGATTCCATGGTTTTTAAGAGGGTTTTGTAGGTTTTGTGCATTGTGGTGGGAGGGGGGGTTCCAGGTGACTTGGCATGTGTTATGGTGTTAATGAAGTTTTTGTTTGGTCAGATGATGTGGACATAGTTCTTACCTCCCTATAAAGTCTTGGTGCTTCTCATACTCTACTCTGGATACGGCTACCACCTCTCCTTCCTGAGCCAGTATGGCGAGGTGGTTGTCATGAAAGCTTTGGGAGGTGTTGTTTGTTTGGATATTAGTGATCCATGATTCATTTTCATTAGTATGTTGATAAAGTGGTGTTTATTTGTTGATTTTTGTTTGGGTGATGTGGATGTAGACCTGATGTTGGTCTATTGTGGTGTTTGAATGACGATGGAAATGGTGGTGGTGGATCAGTGTTCATTAAATTACCATTGGTTCTATGTGATGGTGGATACATAGGTTGGTGTAGGCAGTGGACATTAGATAACTGGCTAGCGGTGACAGCTAATGAGGACGATGTCTTAGTGATTTTTTTAATGTGATAGTGCTGAATGTAATGGGATGTTATGTCGATGACATGATGATGGAGGTGAGGTTGTTTTTAGGTATCCTCGTGATGCAGATCAGAGTTGGTAGCTTAGGGTTCGACATGGTTTTTGGAAGTTTTTATTTGGCTTTTGAATTTTGAACATGGGTTTTGAAATTTGAACGTGGTGTGTCATGTGAATGGGAATATTCATGAATGATCTCTATCTATTCATGGTTTCCACTTTCCTAAATAGATTACTTTGAAAACATAAAAAATTGTTTTTGGGTGGGGGATATAATACATCTAACGCTGTATATGTTTTATAAAATACCATGTTGCAAAATACAATCACTTTTTTTAATAGTTTTTGAGTATCAAGTATGCACATTAACAGGATAGAATCATGGATAATATCATGAAATTGAGAATAGTTCAGGTGAATCACCATGTGATATTCTACTATCCCAACTCAATCAAGAATCTCAAATTGGATAACGTACATATGGGTCCTCTTCCCATTTTTTCTAAATCTCATAAACTTCTATGATGGTGGAATTCTGTGGAATATATTCTCAAAAACATTGATTTCAATATTTTTACCATGATTATAAACATAACTTTTCATTCAAATAGGAGGTATATTGATTAGATGTTTAATGGGTATAAACTTCCCATCCATTTCCTAAGCTAACATAGGACATAAAAAAATTTCTTGTAAAAACATCATCCATGCGTGTTAGAGTTCTACACTAATTCCAATAAAGGGTGTTATAATGAATCATCTAAAAAAATAAGTGAAATATTTTTTTTATAAAATTATACCAATTGAAGTTTTTAATACCAAACGCCTTCCAAATACGTTGAAAATGATTTTAAAATAATTTATAGATTGTGATTATTCCATTCATAATGAAATTCATTTTGAGGATGATATGCAGTACTAAAATTCAATTATGTTTGCAAAGTTTAATGAATAATTCATTAGAAATTTGAGGTAAATATAAAATCCACATTATATATAATAATACATGGTACTCTATGTATCCTTACATGTTCCTTTAAAAATATTCTAGATGGTTGATCAATAGATATATAATCTCAAATGGAAATAACATGTGTTTCATTCATTTGAATTTTTTTACAAACCAATGACAATTATAGACTATTGATGTTTTGGGAAGACTCATGAAAAATTACATAATATATTGTCTTATTTCCTTGTTTATATATGTAATTATTGTAATATAACATAATAATTTATTCAGTCATCCTTAATGTTAATACTTACCAAGAACCGAGATACATAATCTTCATTATCACTCTTAATTTTTCCCAAAAATATCATGTTTCAAGATCTCTATACATATGTTAACATCTTTGATGAATATAGACAACTGAACTATGAGCTAAATCCAGTAGCTCTATATTCAAACATTTTTAGTATGTGAAACATATATTGTTTCGAAATTTTATCATTTACCCAAAATCAGATTCAAACTCATGAATATTTCATTCATTCTTTTGGTTGTCTATATCTTCCTTCTATGGCGTTGTAATCTTCACATCTATAGATTGTAGAACACCGATATGAGAAATCTCTGTTCTCTATCCTTCCTTCTAGATTAAAAATATCTGTCCTTTTCAATTCATGAAATATTATAACTTTAGTGATCCTCATCATAGACAATAAATCATAATCAATTAGACTTAATGAACCAGCCACCATGTTCAATTTACATGGGTGTAATTGTGTCGATGATTCATAATATTTAATCAAATGAAAACATCTTCTCTCGCACATATTCAATTCCTTATTTGGGAATATATATATTAAATTTTCTTGATCAGTATATTTGTCACATAATTCTCCATAACGATAATTCCACCATATCATTAATGAAACAATTATCATATCTACCTCTAAATAATGTGTTGGATAATTTTTCTCAAGAACTATTAATTTTTTTGAGGTGTATTAGATCACTATATAATTCTACATGATAAAATATCCTAGTAACATATTTGATAGTTATAAAAATATCACAAAAACATATCCATTAAAGGGTTGTGTGTGAAAAATATTGTTGAATAACCTTCTATTGAATTCCTCTAAATTTTATTCACATTCATCTGATGGATATTCGATACCTTATAAATTAACTTGTTGAGTGGATTAGAAGGCCATGACAAATTCTCAAAAGTCATCAATAATTCTCATCTAATTAAAAAATGGATATCAATCATATTGTTTAATTTTGGCCAATATTTAATAATTTATATATTTGAGGTATAAAATTATATATGCTAACTTCCAATTATATGACCCAAAAAATGATTATGCAATTACTAAAAATTCAATCATTGTAATTTTTTCATATTGTTTTACTTTCCAAACTACATTCAATGAAATACTCAAGTGATATTCATTATATTATTTGATATTAGATTATATAATTATATAATCTATATAGACATCCATTAACTAAAAAATGAAATCTTAAATTACTATATTCATAAAATTTATGATGATATTGGAGGAATTAGTATGTCAAAAAATAATCACAAAAAATTATACTATCCAAACCTATAATGAACAGATTTAGTGTGTATCTATTAACTTTTTACCCTCATATTATTGTTTCAAGATCAACAATCTATCATTAAAAGATATTAATTATAAAAAATTGATCAAAATAATCATCAATATTAGGCAGGGTTAACATATTCATTATTTTTATCATGTTCTATTCTCGATAATTGATACATATTGTAATTGATACATCATTCTTCCTAAAAAACAACTATTTGACCCTATGGGGATACACTTTAATGAATGAATACTTTATTTTATTTTCCCTAGATTTGTATCAGTAATTTCGGTAACTCAATTGGGTTAATTCTATGTAGACTCTTAGAAATTGGATTACCACTAGGTATGAGTTCGATTTAAAGCTAAAAATTACTATTTTAAGGAATACTACGTAACTATTACAAATTAAAATCTGAAAATTGTTGTATAATATCAATATTATCACTATTGAGTTTCTCTCTAACCATATGATATAAATGCCACATTTTAATAGGAATCAAGAACTATAAAATGTGTGAAATTTCAATTGGATATTCATATCTATTATTCAATGGATAAATTTTCATAGGATAATTAAGAATATAAATTGTATATTTCCATCCATGAAATTGATATTGGATTTATATAAATAAATTTAATAACTACCAATATAAAATTTATTTCAATTAGAGTGAGAATAAAAGGATTTCGTGGATATAAATTACCCCAAACATCAATAGGTGAGGAATCATAGACATGCGATGTTATCATAATACCATTTTGATCCTTAACTTCTATATAATTATCTAATAATTATGTGGTATATTGATAACCTTAAAAAATTATTGTAATTATTTACTAGGTAGATCTAAAATAGAATAAGACATTAGCAGTTCATGAGTAGATAATAAGTGTACCTTTTACAACTTCATTATCGTACCCCACAACATTAAAAGTGATAATGTTTAATCTCCCTTTATCTCGTCTCTTAAGAGGTCATTTAAAAAGGGTTTTATCATTAACATTCATATTTATTTTCAAGTTATCATAATTCCCATAATTCATTCATTTGAAACACTGGAGTGTGGGGGAGAATTCTGTGGCACTTTCTCTCCATCATTAACTAACTTCATCATCCCATCACATTACCATTATATTTACCAATAGCCATACTTTCCATACTAAAATATTTACAAATCCCCCAATGAAAATATTATCCTTGAATCCTTCCACACTTGTAGTATAACACATATCTCATCTTTATCTATAAATGATTTTTATTATTTCAAATTCCTTTGAATTCCATATTTCCTTTATTATCAAAATAATGATATTGACGGGTAACTCAAATCTCAATTTCTTAATTTATAGAATATCTAATGAATATTTCATAGAAAAAATGTCAATTATTGTTACTTTAATTTAGAGACTTCGTTTATAGTACTGAACTATTGATCAACCATACTTTTAGGTTCAATGATAATATCAAATTTGTACATTTAAAATGTTGAAAATGTTGTATTATATATAATAATATATTAATAATCCTTCTTCTTTAGCTCAATAAATGGCCTATCAATTTTTTAACAAAGAATACATGGATTTTAAATAAATAAAAACAATCTCCTAAACTCATCACTCTGTCTAGATTCAATTTCATAATGATTCATCTTTTTCCTGTAATAAATAGACCATTGATATTATTTTACTTCTAAATGATGAACAACTAAAATAACTTTTACATACTCTGAACACTAGAGAATATATATTATATATTATATGGTACTGATATATTTTTCATCATCTAGTGAATTGGAGAAACCACTAATATAAGGTTCATATTGACTCATGGTAGACTGAATAGAATATTCGTCCCTCAATTGTTCATTTTGAAGCTCAACAAGATTCATATATTGAAATATTTCAGTAATCAAAAAATATATATTATATTTCATATAAAAAAATTTGGCTTCTCAGGAGGAATATCAGTTCAATGTCCCTCATATTCCATATTGACATGATTCATTCAGGGTCAATCAATTTTCTAAAACAAAAATACATAGTGTGATTATCAATAAATATAGGGGGGAAACAAGATAATAATGTTAAATAATTTAAAGGAAGTATAAATAAATAAACATTCTATTAAATATATGACACCTTAGGATTAACCTTTGATATTTTTGGTTATTAACAATTCAAATCCATCATAAAGGATTATAAAAAATAATAATTAACCCAAGCATATACCCCAAGAATTTAAACACGGGTGTGTAGTAAGGGAACACTCATTGTAAAACTGAATAATGGTTTTAATATATTTTAAAAAAATGAGGTTATTTCCCAAAGATTCATATGTTCCAAAACTACACCCAAAAATAGATTCCATACAAGGACATATTGTTATTACAATAACATAATCACTATATTACAACAACATTAGGATGTTATCCTATATTTTGACTAATAACCATAGTTATTAAAAATTGATTCTCATCTCAAAAACTATATATTGAAAAAAACTACCCTTTATTCAAACTAAAGGGTCCCATATTTTCATATATAGATATTACATCCTAATAGATTAATGTTAAATATATTTTACCAATACATATACAAGGACCATAAATGTTTAAAATCCTTATAGACTAGATAAACAATATTTTTATTTAATTAATGATATGAAACATCTACCAAAAATATATTCCCATGTATTATTCTTATTATACATACCCTAATAAAGTCTTTTATTCATAACCATGTGAAATGAATCATTAGAATGGGTGAACTCAAATGCTCTATAATGGTAAACAAAGGAGATATCAATGATCAGATAAGTATAACATGATGAAAGGGTATGAGAACATATGAATAACATTGGAATAACTACACCCATAATATCATAAATCATAATATTGAATAATATGATAATGATTGTATGTTCATCAGACATGAATCAATAATGAATCTAAGAACCAGAACCATTAGAGAATAAAATTTTCATAAGAAATATCACTATGGTAGACAAATATGTATATATATTCATCTCTATAGTAAATGATTATTGGAAATTATAACATAGTGGATTGGGATAAACCCCTATTCCATTATATCCTTAGTCATGATTTACTCCTACGAACGTCATAGTGGACAGATTTCCTTACTGATATCGTTTCCATCCCCATTCTAGATTTTATATTATCCTTAGATATCCATCTTTAACAAATGAATTAAAGGGATATATAATTCAATCCACATCGATAACATAACCCTAATACATTCTTAATTGTTCGAGATGATCATTACTCATTTTTCATATATCTTAACCCCTGGGAAAGGATCATGTTTCATGAACATTTAAATAATTAATCTGAGCATAACTAATGGAAAATATATAATTTTCATAAATATTTCATCACTATAATCATAAAACATCTAAATAAATAATAATTATTTTATCAATAGATCATATCAAAAATAAATCATATGTATCCATAAAGGATGTTCTCATAATTGAAAATTTATTTAATAGATAACTTCGAATAGTTATTGGTGAAAGTACCAATTTATTTTTGGAATAACATGATTATAATCTAAAAAATTATAAAATATTATGAAATAATTTATTTTTAAAACAATAACTATGTAATAATATAATAGAATAACCAAATTTTTTTAGAATAATTTATAGTGGGAAATTCTATTCATGTCTTGAATGATAAAAAAATTATTCATTTCACAATTTGTAGAAAATGTTAGAAGTACCTAGTTAAAGAAATTCCAAAAATATTTATTTTAAAGAATATTTTAATAATTAAAACATTGGTCAAAATGACATTACTAAATCATAAGATAATATAATAATTAAAATATTTTAATGAAAAAAATACATGAATGAAAATATTTCCCACAAAATAGGAAATAACGTTTGTTTTTAAAAAAATATTCTAAATAAATTTATGTAAAAATGAGTGTAAAATTAATTAGTGCATTAAAATATAATTAAAAACTAATGAGTAATAAAATTCTTGAGATGATTTATTTTTAAATACTGAAATTTCATCTTAATAATAATAAATATAAAATTCCTTTCTAATCAATGATATTATATCACAAAAACATTAACTCATTCGAAAAATTAAAATAAAAACCTTGTGAATAATAGAACGTTATATAGATATTCAAATCCACATAATTATCATGATACTAATTATAAAATAAATTCATGTGTTTTGAATCAATCACATAAATGAAACCTGTGGTGAATATGGAATGGGTCTCAGGGAAATAAAAGCATGATGAAAATATCGTACCTCACATTCTGGTTTTTTAGAAATTGATATAACATCATCTATTTCTATTGGACTCATTTAGAAACCATTAAAAGGACACTTGGAAAAGACATTTAATAATACTGGTACCTCTACTTCATGGATATTATATATAAGAAGAAAATTTTTATGGGTTATCAATAGGTATATGGTTGAATATAAGTTAAATATGAAAAAGGATGGGTGTCCTTTTATATGTGGGGAGTGGAATGAAATGGAATTTCCTCCAATATTACAATATAATAAATTCATACTCAAACCAAATTCTTTTAAATGGAATGTGATTAAAGTTGGGATAATATCTATTTGTTATATTTTCATATAATTGGATTTATACAAGTTTAATTGGATAACATACCTTTATCCCTTGATTTAACCCCCAAAAAAGACATTTTAACCTTTACCACAATAATAATTTTTACCCTTTTATTGTCAATTAAGGTAAAAACCTTAAGCTATCATAATTATATAACATTATTTATGATGATAATAAATATAAAATCCAATTTATCAAACTCTCTTCATATAAGTGTTATAGTTTAAATTATAATTAAATGTACAAAACACGATTAAAATTATGTTTCCAGAAAAAAAATGTTTTCGGAATTATAAATTTTTTTACAAAAAAATTCAACATCAAAATGATTCGAATTAACATAATTATATTTTAAGCAATATAAATGATATAATTTTACATTTATGTTTTTTTAAAACCCAATGAAACATTATAAAATCTTGAAATCATTTTTAAATAATAATTTGAATTTTTGACTATTCATAAAAAATCATTGTTTTCATAAAATTAAATATATTTTATTATAATATTTTCTCAAAATTAATGTTTAATTTTTTTTTAATTTTTCATTTAAAATTTTTCAATGTGGGAATAAATTATATTATTATCTCTTGAAAATGAATAAAAATAGTTATTGAGAAAAAATATATTTTTCAAATTTATAATGATAATACTAAATATTGAATAATTATTTATCATTATTTTTTTCTTAAAAATTGTTATAATTATTTTAAAAATGCGTTCATTCTTATTCATATATCCAATTTAATAGCTAGTCTATAATGGTGTAATATATTATGATACATTTAGACTCAGGTTTTCATATATCACAGGTTATAAAAAATTCAATTTATTTGAAATTAAATATACAATAAAATATTAGGAATTTATAGGAATTATATTTCTACGCATGAGGGTATTTTGAGACACTAAATTTTGAACCCTCATTTGGTAATAATCGTCACTATTTTCCTTCTATTCTTCTTACTTCATAATCTGTTACACTGATGAACTATTTATTTCCTTTATATAATAAATCATTCTTTGAAAATTATGAATTAGATCACAACATTAATGATATTGCGCCGTATAACAAATATTCCATGAAATCATAGCATCAAACATTATATAGTTTTAAACTTCATTATTCTAAATCATCAAGAATATGTTTCTATCTACTAATATTATTATGGTGTATTTGAAATGTATCAACATAATGATCTGTAGATATTTCCATGGTCTAGTAAAACATCATAACAGAAAAAATAGGAAATCATAAAATTGAATTTTTTATCTTCCTAATTTGATCTTTTTAACTATGAAAATTCATTTTTCATAATTTCCTTGAGTATAATCATTCCATTAACCTCAATAACGTATCTACAAAGTTATAAATGCTTTTTTCATTGTCAAAATTCAACAAGATTATTGAATAACTTTATCATATTTGGGGATAATTCCATTAACCTTAGTCTTATATCCACCATGTTCTAAGAACATTATTACCTTCAACAGCTTCATATGGGAATTATCAATAACATCATGATATTTGGTACATTTATGACTACTAATAAAATATCAACATAAATAATAATGTTCTAAAAATAGAAACAAATATTCTCTCCAAGAACCCAAAAGATATCTTGTAACAATTTATATGGAAATATTACTAACAAATACTACCATTACAAGAAATTTTATTTATTTTGAATATCCCCACACTTCTTCCCACATCATCATAGTCAATTTGTGTTATGAAATCTTTAACACCTTTTTTGTGTGGATTTAATTTCTCAGCCTTATTGATAGTCAAATGAAAAGGGTAACATAGGTGTCACCTCAACTTATCATCATAAAAGTATTCCTTAAGAGATTAATAGCATCCCATGAATATCTGAACAAAGAATATATAATTAGGAAACTATATTTCTACATGGTTTAACATTATGTATAAAATATGAGTGTATAACCTTGTTGACCAATGTATTCTATAATAAATTTCATATTTAATGAAATATACAATATTATTACATTATCATTAATTAAGGGATAATATAAGTAAGATTATTAAGATAAATTATACACCCATCTAAATTGTAATGTCTTGGAATTCGATATATATATATATATATATATATATTAAATTATATTGGATTATTTTAAGGTCAATCACTTTGTCAACGTGTGATTCTATGCCCCGAAGTGCCCAGAACGACCCATCGAAAAATGATATGTTTTAGACAACACGTATTTGATGTTTTCCTGAAAAATGAAATTACTATTAAATGGTTTCCCAGATCCAAAATTAGAGGCCAACAATGCCTTCAGGAAGGTGGTTTTACCGTAGGCACAACTTATGTTTTGTCGGTGCGAGCATCCATTTTAAAAAACTGAAAATGGAATAACTATAAAAAAATATTACATATTTTTATTTTTATTTTTCAATTCCTTATAACTCACTAACGGTTACTTGGACTAAAAATTGGAGACAACCTTTCAGCTCGTGAGGGTATGATATCCTTAGCTAAACCCTACCATTGGCCGGTGTGGGCCAAAAATGGAATGTAATATTAGGCCATAAATAAAAAATTGAATAATGATTATTTTATATTCAAATACTTATTACTCATAAACACTAACTCAGAGTGGAAATCTGTGAGTACCTTTGAGCTTGTGAGAGTATTATTTCCTTAGTTAGATCCTAACATTGGCTGGCGTGGTCCAACATTGTATTGTAGTTTTTGGCTATAAATAAAATAATTGAATAAATATTATTTTATTTTCAAATCATTATAACTCATAAAAGATAACATTAATTGGAAATCCAAGAGTACCATTGACCTCGTGAGGTTGTTCTCCCCTTGGGAAGAGCCTAATATTGGTTTGCACAGGCTGGCTGTGGAAGTTGGTTTTTGGGATGTAACAGTAGATAAAATAATTTAAATAAAAATAATTATTTTATTTTCAAATCCTCAGAACACACAAATTGTAAATTGAATTAAAAATATTCACCCACCACTATGTTTTTAATGATATGTTCTCTAATGTGGGGCCTAATCTAGACCATTAGAGGCCAAGGGAAAAGGATAAGTTTATGATGTTTTAAGGAAAAATAAAATATACATAAAATTTTAAATTTATTCAAAACTATTTATTTATGACGTATCAATGAGATGACTATTTCATTCAGTAGATGGAGCTGCACAGTGACACTACAATTCCACGACATTTCATCCAATTTCCTTTAATAAATTAAACAATACTACAATGCTAATACAAATTTCAACATTTAAAATCCTGGAAGGGCTACACCGTTATATTTCCAATTGTGGAGAAATTCCCCAGGAGCACTAGAGAAGAAAAATGATGGTGAAACCTCTAATTGGAGAATGATGAAAAATGATGAATAGAAGATTGATAATCTGAGATTGGATCAGGAATCGAGGGATCAACAAACGATGAGCACAGACTGCATCTTCATCATCAATAATCGATCTAATCTAGGTAAGACTGGTTATATGTGGTTTTCCTCCCTTATAATTAAATTTACAATGTATATCATTCTACATTCATCAATCTACACACTATTTCAGCTTATGCATGTGACTACGTTTTGAAATCTCATTTATTTGAGTTGTTTTTTATCCATGGGATCCCCATTCATAATTGACTGGAAAAAACATTCTTTGCCTCGATCCATAATCCATTGTTATTGGACTTTTCCACCACTGTTATTCAAGTTATTAAATGTTAAACCACAGGGTCATGATTCAACAATGTCAGGCCATCATCAAGTGTAATCGAACCCCCGAACTCATGGTAGTGGCATGAACAACATGCAAATAGAAGGTTTATGGATAGATTGATAAACGAGTGTGATCGTGTTTGGTGAATGGGTCAGATTGGAACTATGTGTAACAACCCAAGGATTTCTAAAAATTAATTGAAATGCACGAAACTTTTCTTATTAAGATAATTATAACAAGTCTTTAATCAAAATTTTACTACTTCTATGTTTTTTATTTCGATAAACGGTTATCCACAAATGTGATCAGCAAGTTATTTGGAATCTCATGAAGACGACATGTTTTTTTGGTCAATAGTAAAATACTCTTATGAATAGTAATATGAATACTAATGTGACCAAAATAAATAGTAAATGGTATTATTATTTTATTTTCATAAGGATTTAATATAATGGCAACCTACTTAATTTTTAAATGTGATAAAAAAGTAGTTATCAAATTAAAAATGTTAATTATTAAATTATGTATGATTTTGTTAAAAAAATAAATTAATAATATATAGAAAATTATTTTAAATAATTTTACTTCATTTTGGGATTCTCCAAGTCAAATAATGGTAAGGGTTTGTTTTTGGGATTTATAAAAATATTTGATTTTTCTGTGAATAGTAAAAATACAGTTTTGAGATTCAGTGTTTTTAATTACATCATTAATTATGTAATAATGATTTAATAATTAGGGTCGACTTTGGTACATTAAAATATTTAATGTGGTGTTCCAAGTGTCTAAAACCATGGGAAAATACCATGTTCTATCCCATGGTTTTTAAAATTCCACTACTGAGGTGTCCCTTATAAAATTAATAAAATTTCCCTCACTTTTGGTATAAATACCAACCCATTCCATCATTCCATTCATTCCAAAATACTCCTCAATGAATAAATGGACTCCTTAACTCTATGGTATTCCCCCCAAGTTGTCTCTAATCCCCCTAAGTCCCAACCATCATGTTCTAGGATATACTCTACAAGGTAGAAGAAATCTCATCTTCTTTATTTTTTTTCCATTCATGTTCTCTTTAATGTGGTATAAATTTAATGTTTCCATAAAATGTTCTTATTTACTTTTTTTTAATGATATATTTTTTATTATGATTCATTAATGGATGGGTTACCCTTGTCCCCACTGTTTTTAATGTTTTCTTGAACCCCCTTGCATAGCCGTTAGGCAACCGAATTTTTGTGACGGATTTCTCATCAATTCTTTTATTTTGAGTTTGTTTCTTTTCTTATTCATTCCACATATACTTTTATCCAAGTGGCATGAAAGCTCCAAAAATATTTTATATTCAGGATTATTTCATGTTCGTGGAAAATTAATCATTCTTCTTCTCCTCTACCACTTATTCATGAAATTAAAACAAATTTTATGATGTCTCGGTTTATCGAAATCCTGGATGATATGAATTAAATTTAATTTACATTAATTGTTTCTGGTCATGAAACCATTTTTATAGTTTAACTAGGTTATAATTAATTTATTATATCTCATATAAGGTTTGGTAATATTTTTGGTGTTCATGTTATCAAATTATGAATCAAATGAGTTGATTAGGATTGACGAATCTCCAAAATGACCCAAAAAATATTAAAAATGTTTTAATGTAGGAATCATCCTCATGCAAGAATTCAAAATTATAAAAGGTATAATTCAGGATTATGGATATATATATATATATATATATGACTCCATTAATATTCTGGAGTGTCACTTTCCATTGACAAGAACATCCATAATTAACGAACCATGGAAGAATGTAAAGAACGTTTGCAAAACAATCGAAGGAACAAAATAAAAACAATTAAAGGGTGAAATTATGTTATAAAATGATCATTTAAGATGTTTTAAAGATAAATATCTATCTTGATGAATATAATAAAACCCTTTTAAATATTACAGTGTAGGTTTAAACAAGTTTAAGTAAGACAAACCTGATTAAAGGTAATTTCTAACCCAATTTCTATTCGTTGGGTTAACTCTCTACTTAGTTTTTTGTGTTGTATTATAAATGTTAGTGTGATGAATTATATTTATATTTTGTTGATTTATATGTATTTAATGTTTTTATACATATCACATCCACTCAATTCAGTCTCACTTTAATTATTTGATATTTATAAGGGGATTTCTTTTAAATTCATCTTTTAAAATTCTATTTTACAAATTTCAAAATCAATGTTTTTATGAAATTATTCCTGTGGTATGATTATTTTCACGTTCATGGTAATTGTTTATGATTAATGGTGGGACCTATATCTCCCTCCAATTCATTGGGTATGTGTATGTTTGAGGTCGGTTGTATGGTTACTCCTTGTGTAACTGTGATGGTTACCCAAATTTTAAGGTAGTCATGTGGGATACAAGTTATAAGTTAGTCATGAGGGTTACGATATTATGTAACTAATTCCATAATATGGATTTATGTTTCTATTTATTTTATTATGTTTTGTGTGGATCATGTGGAAATCTCTTGTCTCCCAAATTCTGTTTATATGAGTGACAAGTATGCCTTTTGAAAATGATTTCACACATTACATGTATTCATGGAATACTGTGTTTTTTCATATTTTTATATCCCTTACTAAGATTTTAGTGATCATCCAATGTTTTTAAATGACCTTGATAGGTTATAAGGATGTGTAATACAAATATGGAAGCCAAGTCAAATGTTAGAAAAAATTTCAAATAAATCATGTTTCATTTGAAAAGATTTATATTTTGCAGGAAATAAATACAGCTTTATAGTATCCACTATGTAATAATGTGTAATGTTATGAATGATTAATTTCCCAATTCTCTAATTTATTAAACATGTAATGATCCTAAATCTAAAATGAAGTGATATCTTGACTAAAATCATGATTAAGTAATATAATAATGACGGTCCTTATAGTTGATATCAGAGGATGGTTTAGATAATTATAGGGGTTATGATGATGTTAATATATTAAGATAAATGTTTTTTACTCTATGGTCAATTTGAAATGATATATATTTTAAATATTTCCATGTTCCTTTGACTATGACATGTTTCTTTCATAATGGATGACCACAAAAGAAAGAGGGAATCATAAGTGGAGAGGCACCGATGGAACGTTATCCTTTCGAATATGCATTCCGGAATGGAAGGGATTATATCCAACCAATTTGGGATAGTAATGGATCAGAAAAAGTGGACAATAATAGGTGGTGAAATCCATGAAAGGGAACAAATATAGGTACCAAAACAGAACATGACAATACTGGGACATTTTATGAGACAAAACAATTCTTCATTTAATTGATATTCAAACATAGTTACTCCAGAAGGATGGATTAAAGCCCATGAAAAGATTTTTGACTTTATGGGATGTTCAAATATTCAAAAGGTAAGTCTTTCCATTTATCATTTTGAATGTGTAGTTTATCAGTAGCGGTCAATGGTAAATAATATCAAGGATAGAGAGGATATTGTTTCCATTAAGTGGGATGAGTTTAAAAGTATTTTCCAAGAAAAATATTTTCCTAAAGTGGTGAGATATAAGACTGAGAAGCTATTCCATTAAATGGAGAAAAAGAAGAATATTTAGTGGTGGTATATGATGTGAACATCACCCGACTGGTGAGTTATGCTCCAAATTCTATTCTATATCTTGAAAGAAAAATCAAATACTTTTACTAATGATTAAAGCCATGTTTTCAAAGGGAACTGGACTCCCGTGAATTCAAAAGATATGATAAACTTGTGAGATATTATAAGAGGGTAGAGATAGAGATTTCTGATGATCATGTGTTTTTTTGGAAACAAGGATATGATGAGGTCCAGATGGCATTTGATGGGTAAGAATCTAAAAAATAAATCTGATGGTATGAAAATCACTTTTCTTGTTTGTGATATGTGTGGAAGGAATCACCCTATGGAATGTATTACTATAACTGGGAAGTGATTTCAATGTAGTAAGTTTGGGAATAAGGCCCTAGATTGTAATGAAAATGATCCTAAGACTAATCCTGATAATAAAACTATTATGTGTTTTAAAAGTGGTGAGATGGGTCATTATGGAAATGCATACCCAAAGTGAGATCTCAAAGATGCATAAATGATAGACTATAACAAGAAAGGTTTAGTGAGATCATTTGTGCCTATGTCAAGAGATTTCCATCCATCCAATGTATTGGTATTTGGTACTCTATTCGTTTACTCTGAATTTTCAAAAGTTTGGTTCGATACAGGGTCTACACATTCCTTCATCTCTATGAAATTTTCTTTAAAATTGGTAATATCACGGGGAATGATTATAAAAAAGTGTAATTTTAAGAATATTTCTATTTTGTTATGTTGAAAAAATTTACCTTCAATCCTTTTGGTTTTACCCTTAGACGAGTTTGATGCCATTTTGGGAATGGTTGGGATTTCTATTTATCATGATAATATTGACTATAGAGATAACGAAATTTTTATTCAAAAAGAGTTTCACATTGTATAAAATAATGAACCCATACAATTGATAATATTTTAGGAAGCTGACAATATGTTGAAAGATGGAAATGATAGTTTTCTTTCTAATATTGATGAAAACAATGGAACTATTGAGATAAATGATGTTCCATTGGTTAGTGAATATATTGATGTTTTTTCTGAAGAGTTACTTGGTGCCATACCTGATGGGGAATTCAAATTCAAAATTTACATAATTCCGGATTCTATGCCAATTTCAAAACCCCCATATTGTATGGATGAAATTGAAATTATGGAATTGAAAAAAAAAATTTGCAAAATTTTATTGATAAAGGCATCATTCTTCCAAGAAAATCACCATGGGGACCTGCTGTTTCGTTCATTAGAAAAAAAAAATATGGTTCTATGAGACATTGAATTTATTATAGAGCATTGAATAATATCACTAATAAGAAGAATTATACTATTACTCACATCAATGACTTATTTTATCAGCTCTAGGGAGATTATTACTTTTCCATGATTGACTTTTGATCAGAATACCATCAGCTGAAGGTGAAGAAGGGTGACATCCTAAAAAAAATTTCATACAAGATATTGAAATTTGGAATTTTTTGATATGCTTTTTAGGTTAACTAATTCACCTGATGTATTCTTGTATCTTATGAATAAAATATTTTAGG
Source organism: Viscum album (assembly GCA_963277665.1). NCBI lineage: Eukaryota > Viridiplantae > Streptophyta > Magnoliopsida > Santalales > Viscaceae > Viscum > Viscum album. Next base: position 1,678,038,461 of record OY728160.1, read on the forward strand.
ATACCTTGGATAAGTTTGTGGTTTTGTTTATTGATAACATTCTGTTATTTTCCAAGAGTAAATAAGATCATGAAAAATATCTAAGGGTTGTTTTAAAAACATTATAGGAAAAGAAAATATATGGAATATTCAGAAATGGTGATTTTTTATTAAAACATATTTCTTTTCTTCGGTACATTGTAAATAAAAATTTAATAATAGTTTATCCTACCAAAACAAGAGTGGTTTTTGCATGGACAAGACGGAAAAATGTTATAGTGATTCATAGATTTATTGGATTATAATGTTATTATTGACGGTTTTTTAAGAACATTACACATTTATCTAGCCTACTAACTAAGTTAGCACAAAAAACAGGATAAATTTATTTGGACAGATGAATGAGATGTTTTTTTTTTCAGGAATTGAATTTGATATTGGTGAATTCTCCATTTTTTCCTTGCATTCCAGAAATTTGGAGTTTTTCATCTAGAGTGAAGCGTCTTTGAAGGGACTTGGTTGCGTTTTTATTCAGAATGACCTATTGATTTCTTATGATTTAAAAAAACTAAACCCCATGAGTGAAATTATATCACACATGATTTGGAATTGGAAACTGTGGTTTTTTCATTGAATATTTAGGGGCATCATTTATACAGATCCGAATGTAAAATATATACTGACCATAAAAGTCTAATGTATACATTAACTTAGAAGAAAATCAACATGATGTATGGAAGATGGCTTGAACTGATAAAGGATTAGGATTTCATGATCAATTACCATCCAAGAATAGCAAACAAAGCGACAGATCCCTTGAGTTGAAAACATCATAAATCATTAACAATGTTACTTTTGGAACATTATCCTTTGATTAATGATTTGAAATTTGTTGGCATAGATGTTGTTGTTTGAGGGAATACATATCTTTTCCATCATGTTTAAGTGTATTAATCATAATTAGAAAAAATAAAAAATTCACATAAGGAAGACCATTAGCTATAGAAAAAGGTAATATTTGTTAAAATGGGGAAGCATCTAGAATTTTACCTTGATAATGACTGTGTTTTAAGATTTGGATAAAGGTTGTGTGTGCCTTGTGATTCCATTTTGAAGAAATATTTGTTCTGTGAATCATATAGTTTTCAATTTTCAGTTCATCCTAGAATTACTAAGATGTACAGAGGCCTTTGAGAGTAATACTAGTTGGATTTAATGAAAATGGATATTGAAAAATTTACTATGAAATGATTTACTTGTCGACATGTTAATGCAGAGAGGCAGTTTCCAAAGGTGATTCTACATCCTTTTGAGTTCCAGAGTGTAAATGGGAGAATATATAAATGGAAATTGTGGTTTCACTACTAAAGATTTCTTGAGGTAATAATGAAATTTGGGTTATAGTTGATCATCTGACAAAATCTACACATTTTTATTATATTCAAGATACAATGTATATGGACCAACATTCATGATTGTACCTCAACACTATTGTTAGGTTACATGGAGTTCCACATTCCATTATATCTGATCGATATCCTAGGTTCACATATAACTTTATGAATTTCCTTTAAGATTCATTGGGGGAAGAGTTAAATTTCAGTAAAACTTTTAATCCTCAATCCAATGGGATGTCAGAATGAATTGTTAATTATTTAAAGGATGTGCTTCAATATTGTTGAATTGACTATCAGGGATGATGGGATCAATTTCATTCTTTATTTGAGATTTCTTTTAATAATATTTATCATTACAGTATTCAGATGGAACCTATTGAGGCATTGTATGGGAGGTGGTGTAAAACTCTATCATTTTGGGATGAAGTTGGTGAAAGAATATTGATGGGGCTGGAATTATTAGAATAAGTGGCTGAGAAAGTTATGAATATATAGTATCACATAAGGACAACTCAGCATAGGGAGAAAAGTTATTTAGATAACTGAAGGAATGACATTTAATTCAAGGTAGCTGACCATGATTTCCTTAAAATCACTCTGTAGAAAAGTGTGATGCATTTTGTTAATAATGGTAAGATAATCTCATAGTTCTTCAGTAATTTTGAAATCCTAGAAAAATTTGGACAAGTTCCCTACCAAGTTTCTTTGTCTCTATGTTGTTCTCAGGTACACACTATTTTTCTTTTATCAATGTTGAGAAAGTATGTGCCAGATTCAACAAATTTTTTGGGCCTAGAAGTAGTTCTGCTAGAATAAAACATTTATTATGAAGAAAAACTAGTTAAATTTCTTGATCCAAGGGAACATGTATTATGGAATAAGGTAATCTACAAGGTAAAAGTATTTTGGAGAAAGCACATGGTCTATGAAGCAACATGGGAGTCTAAAAATTATATGAAGTAAAGGCACCCTCACGTGTTTAATAAGTAAATAAAATTACGAGGATTTAATTTCTAGGTGGTTGGGAGAATGTAACACCCCACTGTTTTTAAAAAATTAGTTGAAATTCCTGAAAATCTATTTTACGTATATAATTATAACTCTCCTTTATACATAATTTTAAAACATCAATAGTTTGAATTTCGAAAAACGATAATCAACAATTGTGATCAGTAAGTTATTTAAAGTCTGATGAAACCAACTTATTTTTATTTTGAATAGTACATTCCTTTATGAATAGTAAATTGACCATAATGAATGGTAAATTGTATTTTTATTTTCTTTTCTTCAGTATTTAAGATAATTTAATCCTAGTTATTAGTTCAATGTGATATAAAAGAAGTTATCCAATTAAATTTTTTAATTTTTTAATATAGAAATATTTTTAAAAAAAATTCAAAAATTAAAAAATTAAAAATTAGATTCAAAAAATGTATATCATTTTTGGATTCTACTGGTCTAAAAATTTTAAGGGTCAATTTTTTCGGATTTTTTTTTAAACAGTTGATTTTTCGGTGAATAGTTAAAATACAGTTTTGAGTTCTGATGTGTTTTATTGAACCATTAATGATGTAATAAAGAATTAATAATTCTAGTTGACTATTTTACATTAAAATAATTTATGTGGTGTCCCATGTGGATAATTCAATTGGAAAATTCCATGGTCAAGCATATGGTTTTTCCAATACCACTAATGAGGCGTCCCTTGGAAATTAAAAAAATATTCCCTCACTTTTGATATAAATACCAACCAATTCCTTCATTCCATTAATTAAAAATTACTACTTAATTAATACATGGGCTCCATACCAGAATATCAGTCCTCCAAAGGTGTCCTCAAGACCCCAATGTCACAACCTTTATGTTCTAGGAGTTACTCTACAAGGTAAGAGAATTTTCAACTTCTTTCTTTTTTTCCATTGATGTTTTATTTTATGTGGTATAACATTAATGTTCCCATTCCATGATCATATTTACATATTATTCATTCTCTATTATATATTGTGATTAATTTATGGATGGGTGACCATTTTCCCTAATCTTTTTATTTTTTTCTAAAACCCTGTTGCATAGCCATTAGGCTGCCAAATACTTTTTAAGGATTTCCCAACTATTATTTTATTTTGAGTTCCTTTAATTTTTTATTCATTACAAATATACTCTTATATAAGAGGTATGAATTCTATATAAATAATGAATATTATTTTTTATTCTCATTTTCATATTAAATTCAACATCCTTCTTCTCCTCTCCCACATTTTCAATGAATTAAAACAATGTATTTGATGTATCGATTTACTGACATCATTGATGATGTGATTTTAAATTCATTTAATTTCTTCCATTATGGTAATGATTTTGTTTATGATTTAAACAGGTTATAATTTATGTATTATATCTTATATATGGTTTTGGAATATTTTTGTACGCATGTTATCAATTTTTTAAACAAATGAGTTGATTATGATCGAAGAATCACCAAAATGACCAAATCAAATTAAAAATTTATTTTAACAAATAAATAAACCTCAAGTAATAATTAAAAATGATAATAGGAATAATTTATTGTTTTATAAAAATATATATACCATTCCATATAAATTCTTGAGTTTCACTTCCAATAAACCAGAACATCCATCAAGAACTGATCATCAAAATCATGTAAAGAACACTCCCAAAACAATAGAAGGAACAAAAAACTGACAATTAAAGGGTGAAATGATGTCATAAAATTATCATATAAGATATAAGAAAGATTAATATGTTTCTTTTTGATAATAATAACACACTTTTAACTATTATACAATATGTTTAAACAAGTTGATATAATAAAAACCCGTGTTAAAGGAATTCTTAACATGATAACCATTATTTGGGTTAACTCTTTGCTAAGTTATTTGTATTATATTAAAAAATTTTATTGATTAATTCTATTTATATTATGTTGATTATATGTATTTAAATTATATTTACATATTCCAACCACTCAATTCATTCTCACTTCAATAATATGATATTTATAAGGGTTTTTCATTTAAAATCCTCTTTTGAAATTATATTTTCAAAATTCGAAAGCAATGTTTCTATACAATTATTCATGTTGTATGATTATTTTATGGGTATTGTTATTTTTTTATAATGTATTTTGGGACCCATTTCTCCCTCCAATTCATTGGATATGTGTATTTTTGTGGTCGGATGTATGGTTACTCAATGTGTAACTACGATGGTTACATAGATTGTAATGTAGCCATGAGGGTTAGAGGTTATATGGGAGTCATGAGGGTTAAAATTTTATGTATTTAATTTTCCAATATACATTTATCCTTCAATTTATTTTGTTTTTATTTTTGGATCTTGTGGAAATATCATGTTTCTCAATGTAATTTTATAATGGTGACATGTACAACTTTTGAAAATGATTTCACACATTACATTTATTAATGGACTAATGTCTTCTTTCTTTCTTTTTTATCCCTCATTGAGATTTTTGTTCTAATCCCATGTTTTTAAATTATTTTTATCAGTTATGATGATTTTGAATATAAATAAGGAAACGATGTTAAATTTTTGATGAATTGTCAATGAAGTCATGTTTACATTGAAATGTTTTATATTCTGTAAGAAATGAATATGGTTTTTACGGTATCCACTCTGTAATAATGTGTAATGATGTTAATGTATTATGTCCCAAATAGCTAAATATATAAACATGGAAGGATCCTTAATGTGAAAGGAAGTGATATCTTGATTAAATTCAAGATTATTTAATGTAATAAGGCCAGGTCCTTATATCATGGGTGTGTTTTTGGGTTCAAATGTGGTTCGTGATTGTGTCAATAATATCCATTTTCTTAGTTGGCAGCAATGATGACTTGTAGTATGATGTAGTCAATATCGAACAAATTTTGTGGCTGAAATTCCTTGAGAAAGGATACTCGACATTGATGTTGTGATAGTTATATTTTTATATCCCACATGGTGGATGAACATGGTCAATGCAATGCGTTTAAATATTATTATTATTAAAAATAATTTGGACGACGAGTTAATAAAATGAAATGATGAATTATCATTATTATATTTTAAATTAATAAAAATGGTGACATAAAATATGTGTTAGGGGATAAAAAGATTTAATGGATTTCAACTAATGGGGGTTATTAATATTATTTATCATATAAAAAATTTGACGAATGATAAAATGTGGAAACAATTAAAGACATCCCAAAGTAGGGACCTTGCACACTGTCTGTTTTGAGGAGGGGTGAGGTCCAACATATCATCCCCATTAACATTTACATAATAATAAATGTAATAATAATAATATTATATATTATTATGAGAGAGTATAATGAATTTTAATGAGAGATGAATAAGGGATTTTCCCATGTGGTGTGTGCTGTGCACCAATTTAATGGGGGGAGATTGAGCATGCCCACATTAATGAAATCAATGAGTTTATTGATAATAATAATAATATAATATTATTATTATTATTATTGATTTCAATCAAAAAACTAGTGGTAAATCGTTCATGCGATGTCAGATCAGTGAATTGTCAACATGAAACATTAACCATAAATTGAGACGGTCATTTTATAACCAATGTTGGACATTTTATTCGGACTTGTGGCTCAAGTAAGTAATAAACCCAATAATAATGAAATTATTATCATTTAGGGATCTTGTATCCAACATATCTCTCTCATACTGTATCAGAATGATGAACCATTTTAGGCTCTATAAACCTGAAATTATGATAGACATTTGAAGACCAATTTTGTGTGTTTAAAATATGATCGAAGCACGGGCCCCATGAATATAGGTTTGGGCGTGTTATGGTGAAATTCATCCTTTTCATAGGGTCTCCATTTTGGAAGAATCAGTAGTCTATTTATTTAATTTTTTTCTTGCGGATCACAATGGTACAGATTGTAGTGTAGGTAAACCCCAATCAGATTTTATTAAAGGGAGCATGTCCCCTACCTATGGAGTTGGTTCTCCCTTATTAGACTAGGGGATGTATCCTCTATAATTGATGTATAAATAGGGTAGTTACTCTCCTATCGGGTAGGGTGTGGGTCATCTATTATATGAGTCTCTACTACCATGTCGTTCCATGGTGCGGGTCCTCCATACACATCCAGCATAGTTGATACTCAAGTTCTATGCTAGGGAGAATGTCCACTAACCTAGGGTCTGTACACCCCTAATGTACCAAGGTGTGGGTCCCCCCATATTAAATGAACTAATAGATTTGGTACTCCCTTATCGTACCAAGGTGTGAGTACTCTAGTCATTGAGTGGTACTCCACTATCGGGTACGACACAAGTCCTCACATACAAAGTTGTACTCCATTGTCTTTGAGTAGTAGTAGGTAGTAGGTCTTCCATTGGATATGGAGATCCCTCGGAAATAGAACACAAATACTATTAACATGCCCCATTACTTGATATGAACAATAACAAGATAAGAGCTAGGTGTCCTTTGACTCACAGAGGATCAGGTTACTCCTTATGGGATGAATAGATGTTACACAATATGGTTATGTGCAGGGCTACCTCTTTCATGTGTTGTGTTAAGGGGGCCTCTCCACATGGGTTTCCTTAGTATTTAATTAGGTGTATGATAGTGTGAATGAACCTCTAGCGTTCTTCACTAGAGATGGAATGAGTAGAATGTTCATGATAGAGCATGCTCACTCGGTCATACCATTAGGAATGGTAGAGTTGTTCCCCATAGATTTCATCCATCAGATGGGTGCCATTAGGGAAGGTGGAGATTGTGGAGTGTGTTCTCCTAGTTTATGAGTTACCTTTAAAACTCTTGGTGAGAATCCTAATATCAGCTATGAGGTTGGGGCATGTTGATTCATAGTGTCTGAAATGAGTATATCAGGAAGTTCTAGGTTTATAAATGGGCATATAACTGTGTCGAGTTGATGGTTCTTTTCATATGTTCTTTCCCTAGGCATTACCATGGTGGTTTTGGAGTGTCATAGTGAGTATTGTTTTACTCTCCTATTCCCAAGAATTTCGCACACATGTCATCTTTTTTGTAGATGATTGACCCTTTAATGGCGTCCTAGGAGGACCAGGACCGTGTTGTGATCTATGAGATCAGACAGATAGGTCGTAATCCTACCACTACAAGTAGCTGACCATTACCTACACTTTAGGTAGGTTTGTCAGTGTATGAGCTTCAAGGACACGGAGATTTACTCTTATTCTATCTTTTTTGGGTGGGCATGTATACTGGCCTGGTTTTCCAACCAATAAATTACCTTTTTTCACTCTGGTTGTGCAATACATAGTGATTTTCATGCATATCTTCCTTGTATATTTTACATTCTAGTACTTTTTTCCTGGAGTTGAGGGCGTGTGTACAAGTACATTGAAAAATGCCTCCCATGAGTGGGATATGCCTACTCGGTGCTAGTCCCCAGCTCCTGGCCTATAGAGAAGAACTTGTGGTGGTCATGGAATGGGCCCTGAGGGACAGGTCATGATAGTGTTGTATTATAGGTGTGTGGTTCTCCTAATGGAATACAGTTTCAGGATCTTGGTTTGGGTTTCATAGCGGAAGTTTTAAGATTTTTTGAGTTGGGATATCAAGATAGATGTTCAACTATTGTTGTGATGGCCGACATATCCATTCACTAGGAATCTGATAACTTGCTTTTCGAATTGGTACATTAGGACTCTAGTCTCCATGAAATTAATGATACATGAATCATATTGGAATTTTTGGTGTTTTCTGTGTCATTCTTGAGTAAGCTCTCTAGATATACGTCATTAATCACGATTCATCATGATATGCTTCAGGATGCCTCTACGCAGATGGCCAGCACGAATACCAGTGTGTGACCATGATGATGGTCCAAAGAGTGATGAGTCATGAGAACAAGGATTGTTTCCCTAGATGGTACCTTCTAGAGGTGTTCCAGTGATATCACTACTTGTTCATCATCAGATACTTCTGGTGCTACCAGTAGAGTACGCACATAGGCTCTGTGCCTTATGTGGGTTTCATCAACCGATACCCCTAGGTTTTGAGGTGAGCCCAAATCATAGTTTTTTAATGAAAGGATTGAGGTGGTGACAGAGTTTTCCATCTAGTAAGGGAAACATTGATCTGTTTGAGGCCCAAGAAATGAGCCTTCTGCATGGCCCAGTAGGGTTATAACGATGTTTATATTACCTGATCTGTGGATGAGGTGACTTTTTTGTGGTCAGATCATCTTAAACATTCTCTGATAAGGGAATCACCATGTAAAATATAAGGGCCATGCATGACCAAGGGCTTCTATAGATTTAGATATATGAAATTTTGGGAGTATAGTATTAATCAATGCGTATCGACCCTTCCAGGTACTAAATAAATATAGTACAACTAGTGCTTTAGGACTCAGACCTCTGAGAGAGATTTGTTTAGGGACATCTGAGCTAGCACTATTTGTTTATTCATTCCTTCTTATTGTAGGGAGCTAATGAGAACCATTGTGGTTGATGGTCCTTTGGTTGAGCAAATACAACCAGTGGATGTCATCAGTGGGAATGAAGGAAGATGAGGTCAGTCTTAGAGAATTGGATTTGTGAGATGTTTCAAGAAGAAGACCATAGATATGTGATCTAAAGAAAAAGGCTCATAGGGTGAGTTCATTTAACCAAGAAAGTGGCAATGACATTCAAGAGACTATATGGGACATCTCACAAGTTATTGTTCAGCCCATCATATTGGTAGTGAAATGGTGGATGGGAAACTATGACAGAGATGGTACATGCTACCATTGAGAAGGTGCCGGTCATCTAAGAATGGTTGAAGTCTGCACAAATCTGACAGAAGTCCTATGATGGTATGAAACACAGAACCTTGGTGTTCAAGGATGGGGACCACATATTCATATGGGCCACTCCTCAATGAGGGAGACAGAGATTTTACCTAGGTGGAAGGTTATCTCTGAGGTTCATTGGACTATTTCTGATACTATGTAGATTGGGAGTGGTTATGTACCTCTTGGATCTACCTTTGTAGTTAGTGAGGGGGAATGAAGTTTTCCGTGTATCCTAGCTAAGGGGATACATGCACCACCCATCTCACATAGTCAACCATGGGGAGCTGGAGATTGACGAAGGGGTGACATTTTCAAAGAATCTGGTTGATATAGAGGATATATAGGAGAGGATTCATTATGGATGTTCGATTCCTCTAATATATGTTTGTTGGTAGCATGAGAATATCTTGTAGAGCTAGTGGGAGTGGGAGACACAAATTCTTTCTTAGTACCCCCATTTGTATGATTAGCCTTTTTTGGATTACAAGGACGTAATGACCTAATTTTGTGGGTAATGTAGTGTCACATAATCCCATATATATTTCCTAAATTATATGGGCTTATTTTGAGAACAAGCACTGAGACACTGTTCGATTCTGTGTCCTAGAGTTTATGGAATGATCTGTTAAAAAATGTTAAGTATTAAATATCACGCATGAGCGGTTTTCATGAAAAACTGGAATAAAACATAAATAATTTCCTGTATCAATAATATGATGGCACCATTAAATTCAAGATGGTATGCTTATCCTAGGCGAGAAAAATGTTTAGTCAGAACGGGCCTCTAGTCAGAAAACCATAACAGGGCATTACCATTAATAAATTAATTAAATACAATTATTTTAATTAAAAAATCTTTATAACACACAAATAGTTAATCAGATTGAAATTATGAGACAATAGTTGAGTTCATGAAGGTATGATTTTTTTAGGTAGAGCCGAACATTGGATGGCTTGGGCCAATAGTGGAAAATAGTATTTGGCCATTAATAAAATAATTGAATAAATACCATTTTAATTTAAAATCCTTATAACTCATAAATGGTAATTCAAATTGGAAATATGAGAGTCCTGATGAGCTCAGGAGGGAATTATTTCCTTAGGAAGATCCTAACATTGTCTTGTGCATGCCAAGAATGGAATGTAGGTTTTGGATTTAAAAAAATAATTGAATAAATATTGTTTTATTTTCATACCCTTATAAATCAAAAATGGTAATAGGTTTTGGAAATCTAAGAGTATTGTTGATCTCATGGGGGAGTTCTTCCCTTAGGCAATGCCGAAGATCGGCTGACATGGGCTGACTATGAAAGTTCATCATTGGGGAATAACCATAAATTAAAAGAATTATTTTATTTTCAAATCCCCATAACTCCAAAATGGTAGCTCAAATTAAAAATATAAGCCCACTGTTGAGTTTTAATGAGATGTTCTCATTCAAATGATAATAACCTTGACCACTGTGGGTCGAGGGAAAATGTTATGTTTTTATACTTTTTAAGGGAAATTAAGATAAACATAAAAAATTTATTTTATTCCTAATTTTTTCACTACAACATAGAGACGAGATGACTATTTCATTCCTTAAATGATGTCATGCGGCAAAAAAACAACACCACTGTGGGAAATTCCATTTTATTTTAATAAATTAATCAACATGACAATGCTCAATCATGTTTCTTCATTTAATGGCTTGGTAGTGGTACAAGATTATATTGATAAACCTATAGAAATTCCAATGCAGCTCTAGAGAAGAAATTCATTGTAAAAATATCTCATTGGTGAATTACAAACAACAACGAGACAACAAATAAAAACATGGATTTCAGATCAGGCGTCAACGAATGGACGAACGATGAGCACAAACTCCTTTTTTGTCATCAACGATTGATCTATTCCATATAGGACTCGTTATATGTGGGTTTTCCCTTATAATTATATTTTTTAAGTAAATCATTCTTCAATATTTGTTATATTCCACGTTGCATCCTTTTCATGTGACTATGTATTGGAATCTCATTTATTTAAGTTGCTTTCTAACCATGGGATCCCTATTCTTGATCAATTGTTTAAAAAAACAAGTCATTTATCCAAAAACCATTAGTATTGGTGTTTTCCCATTACGTTATTCACGTTATTGATTGTTAGACCACTGGGTCACGATTCGACAATGACAGGGTGGGTTCGAGTGCGATCGAACCCCCAAACTTGTTTTGATGGGGAAAACTACATATCGATCGATTATTTGGGGAATGATTGATAAATGAGCATGTTGGTGTTTGGAGAATGGATCAAATCGGCATTGCAGGTGCATAATTCTGATCTTATGTGGTTTGGGATCATGTAGATTATCTCCATTTTCGTGGTTGGCGATGACGATGTCTAGTAGTGTGACGAAGTCAGTTTCGAACAAAGTTCATGTGTGAGATTCCATGAAGTAGGCTACTCGACATTGATTTTGTGATAGTCATATTTGTATATCCAATGTGGTGTTTGAATGTGGTCTATGTGACAAGTGTAAATATCTTTAATATTAAAAATAGTAATCCTGGCGCTTTAATAAAATTAAATGATGAAGTGTTATTTTTATTACATTAAAAAAATAATAATAATGTTGATGTAAATTATGATTGATGGGTTAATAAGATTAAATGGATTTTAACTCATGGTGGTCACTAATATTATTTATAATATTTAAAATTTGAGGATTTGATGAAGTGTGTAAATAATTGAAGACACACCAAAGGAGGGTCCTTATATGATATCTGTTTTGAGGAGGGGGTGAAATCCATCATATATTCCCCATTAAAAATTATATTATAATAAATGTAATAATAATAATAATAGATATTATTATGAGAGTATAATGGATTTTAATGAGATATAAAAATGTGATTTTCCCTTGTGGTGTGTGTTGTGAACCAATTTGCTGGAGGGAGTTTGAGAAATACATTTTTAATAAATAAATTAGTTTTTTAATATTAATTAAAAAATATTATTATTATTATTATTATTATTATTTTTGGTGTCAATCAAAAATCTGGTGGTAACTCTTTCATGAGATGTCAGTTTGACGAACCGTTAATGGGAAGCATTACACTGAAATTTAGACAGTCATTTTAAGACCGATGTTGGATATTTTTTTGGAATCGTGCCTCAGGAAAATGAATGACCCAATAATAATTAAATTATTATTGTTGTGGGATATTATATCAAAAATATCTCCCTCATACAGTATTAGAACTAAGAACCATTTGTGACACTACAACCCACAAATAATGATAGTCATTTCAAGACATATTATGTGTATTTAAATAATGGTATATGCTTGGTCCCCACATAGCCTAGTTGTAGCGTTTTACTTTGAAATGCATCATTTTCACTGGGTGTCCAATTTGGATGAATGATTAGTCCATATCGTTCATTTTTTCATGAGGATCACAATTGTGTATATGGTAGAGTACATACACCCCTATCAGATATATTCAAATGGAGAGGTTCCTCCACCCGTGGATTCAATACTCACCTATTGGACCTCGGCTCATGTCCTACATATTTGAAATATAAATAGAGTAGGTAGCCTCCTATGAGGTTGGGTGAGGATCCTCTATTATATGAGTCGGCAATCCCCTGTTATTCCAAGGTACAAGTCCTTTATAAAATTTTTTTGGGAAGAGTTGTTACTCTCTTTCCATTATAGGGAAGGGGTCCTCTAGCTTGGGGTTAGTACTCCACTAAGGTACAAGGGTGTGGGTCCCCCCTTAGAAAATGAACTAATAGAGTCGGTATTCCCCTATCGTTACAGGGGAAGGCATCTTGTCACTACGTGGTACTGCCCTACCAGGTAGTGTATGTATGAAAAACCTGCTCTTTATTACACACATTAACGTCATTTATTACATAAACATTCCCTTTATAAAACTTCGAGGATAAGGAGTTCTAGTGTCTTGTGAAATTAGGAACATTACAAGACAACTTAAGACATAAAATACAGCATAAATATTTGAAATATTATTTTACATGACCATAAAAATCCTTTATACATAGAATTGTATGTGATAACTTGAGGACATACATAAGAAAAGGGTGAGCTATAATGCCCAGTAAAGGAATAAACAAGGAATAACATGAATAATATAATACATGTTGGGAAATAGGAATATTAATGGTGCATAATAGAAACACTAATATAAATTCATGATATAGAATGATGATCAAAACATGGAAATGTTCCAACAACATACACCATGATATTATCATGATCAAGGCCTCATTGAACATGGATTAACATGAGTAAACCCTCATTGCATTTTAATTTGCATTAGAAAACCCTCATTGTAATTTAATTAGCATGAGTACACCCTCATTGCACTTTAATTAGAATGATTAGAACCTAACTTAACATGAATTAGCATGAGAAAAACCTAATTGTACATGGAATATCATGACACTAAACGTTACCCCATGCATTAAACCACTATCAAGGTGAACCCTTTTTAAATAGTTTATTTCATGCGCAAGTGTGCCATGTGGATCATATAACATGGAATCATTCAACATCACAAGATATTACATGATTAAAAATGTGGATTACATACATGTAATTACCATTCAATATATATATGTTCATAAAGGTGAATACCCTTGATAAGGAAATGGGTGTGGTATTCACTACACAATTATATTCCTTGGAAAATCGCGGTGCAATTTCAGAAACATAATGATGAGACATAAAATTCAAAAAAAAAATTATTGGAGAGAAAAGGGAATCACGTAATATGTAAATGAAATGGACTATACGGGGTAATAAATTTGCATTTCTCAACACAAGTAATTTGTAAATAGAAGGTGTAACATAATGAACAAACATTATGAAAGAGTAGAAATAGAATAACTCTTACAAAATATTTTCATGGTAACAGGTGTATATGGGGTGGATTAGTGAGAGGGAATGAGGTATCACATATCAAAAAATATAAGGAGGGATGTCGAGGTGATAAATCATACCCCAAAATATTTAGTTGAAAAAAATTGTATGACAACATAAAGAAACATGGGAAAATGTGAATGGAAGAAATCCCATACTTGAGTGTGTGGATTGAAGAGCTAGAGGAGGGGCTTCATGAGAACAAGGGGCACCTTGGGAGAATTATAATGATTTTAGGGCAGAGTATGGAAATGATAAAAGGATTTTGAGTAAAGATAACTATGATCTTACGTAGGTTTATATATGAAATGAGAGGGTAATTCTTTAATATTTCACAAACATAGGTTTTAAAACCTATGTAATTAAATATTCACACCACAAACAATACCCATGTTTTTCCCACGAATTTTTAGGAAGGGGAATTGAAAACATTATTTTATAAGGCCAATGGATGAAATTATTAAAATATTACGATTGCTTATTTTTAGATGATTCACACTATCCAGGAAATCATTTTAAAATGTAAAAATATTTTATAATTCATGGAGTGTCCACTAAGGAATTTTAAAATTAATAAAACAAAAATAAAATTACATTTTTTTAAATGTAAAAAAAATATTGATCAAATATCCCTTTTATTGTATATTATAAAATCAATACTGGGTCCTTAAGATGTCATAAAACCCATTATATATTTATATAGTTTTTATTTTTTACACAAAAATTATATTGTCTCAGAAAATTATGAAAAATAAACTATTATATAATTTCGACATACTCATTCGAAAAATAATATTAATTTTATCTATTTTTTTCAAAATATGTGAATTTTTTCCACTAAATATAAAAATTGTCATTTATTGTTAATTAATATGTTTTGACAAAAAGAGTTTCCAAACCTTAATTAAAATTACATTTGACTTCATAAAAATTGTATAATCATTTATATTTATAAATTATATATTAAAATAATATTTATTCCTAAATATCGTTATTTCATCAAAATAAATTATTTAATTAAAAATAAAATTTCAGTTTTATCGTATGAAAATATAATTCTTATCAAACTGAATATTTAATCATTTATAGAGTAAAAAAAATAAAGAATATAATCACGACTTATAATTAAATTTAGTGTTCTTATAACACTATTATAATAACAATATTAAAAAAATATATGTTTAATATAAGAATGTATATATTTATAAAATGTACCATTTTACAAAAAAATCAATTTATCTAATTCATTATATTTTTAATATAAACTATTATCATGCATGAATTGATGGAATAAGAATTATATTTATAAAATGGATTATAAAAAAGTAACTAATTCCTAGTTACATAACCCCTTATAACAACCACATAAGACCTATGTTTAAGGTATGCGATGGTGATATATTTTTGGGTTTCTTAGATAACATCTCTTGGTTGGTAATCTGTATGAGCTTCCATATCTCTTAAAGGCAATTCCATTCAAGATTATCATTTTAAATATCAACTTGTTTTGGTCTAGAGGGATGCCTATTTATACTACCTCCTTTTAGAGCACCGAAAAAATGAGCATTGTATGGCTCGAGTCGACTATATGTGGTAATCCTATCATTTTTTCGTGTCAAAAGTATTCCTATTTAAGGAATTTAAATTTTTACCAGTCATGTCATAACTATTCAACCACTATATTATCATAGAAAAGTATACTAAACGGTCATTTAATCCGAATAATAAAAACTACAAAGAGTGCAGACCATTAATTAAATAAAATAATTGGAATTTTATTAATGTATTTTCATGTTGTTGCAACATTCCCCATTTATAAATTTCACCCTCAAAATTTCTTTTTCGCACACTAAAACTGATCTTGGTAATTCCACCTTATATCTTCCTCCAGTTTCTATATTTCTTCTTCAAAATTATGGTTTCTCCACAAATATTTGATGAGGGGTATTTTATTATTTTGTACATCTTTTTTCTTATGATCCATGATCTTCACCAGCTTCTCTTTATATTAGAGGAAAATTATCCAATTATACAACCTGTATATTGAGTACATGCAATGGGTTAGGTATGTACTTCCTAAAGAGTGATACATATAATATGTCATGTACTTCATACAGGTTTAGTGGGAGTACTACAAGTTATCATACTGCTGTAATACGATCAAGGATCTGCAAATTTCAGATGTACCTTGGAATAAGAATTCCATTCCCCACAAATCTCATAACTCCATTCCACGGTAATATTTATTGGAATACCATGTATCCAACAAAAATCTATAAATATCGTTCATAGTTGTTTGCATAAATCTATTGTTTATTGTGAGCATATTTAATGTGCTGATGCATTGTCTTAACCTTCTCCCCCATTTCATCAACCATATATAGACCTAACAGTTTTCAATCCACAACATCATCCTAACATTCTGGTGTTCTACAGCTCTTCAAAAAAAGAGCTTCATAAAGATATATATGATGCTTGTGTGGTAACTATTATTGTAAGAGTTCTCAACCAGAGGAAGATGTTGATTCAATTTTCCATTGAAGTCCATTGAGAATGATCTCAACATGTCCTCAACTGTATGGATAGACAACCCATATTTTACAGAATTTTAAGGATGATATGCCATATTGATGTTCCGATCATTATTCAAAGCGTGTTGGAGACTCTTCTAGAACATAGTGGTGATTAGTGGATCTCGATCTGATACAACAGACAGTGGTACTCCATGCAGCCTTACCACTTATTTGACATATATCCATTCAATTTGATACAATGAGAAATCCTCCCGAATAGAAATTAAATATGTAGTCTTAGTAAGAAAATCCACAAAACTCCCAATAGCAAAGTTTCCTTTGCATGTCTTCGGAATTTTGGTGATAAATTACATAGTGACGTTTTCCCATTTCGACGTAGGTATGGGTAATGGTAGCATCATAGCCTTTTACTTTTTCCCTGTAACCATCACATTCTAGAATACCATGTACTTTGATATATACAAATAAATATCCATCTTCATGCTATCACACCAACAATGCCCTCAGAGATCTTGATGCATCTTTCTGTTTCCTAGGTGAATGGTGAAATTCGAACTATGTTCATCATTAAAAAGTTCTTTCTTTAACACTGAGCATGATATAACACATAGTCTTGACCCAAATATCACAACTCATTCTTCATTAACATTTAACACTGAGGATGTCCCTTTTCTAATAGTTTCCACTTTATTCTGAATACCCACATCATCCTCTTGATCATCCTTTGACCTTTCCAAAAGAGATGGTTGTGCTATAATTTTTTAATTGATTATTTTTTTCCCTTATTTATGATTCCCATGTCCATATTCATTAAATATATGAATATTTGGTCATTTTAAATTATCCTCACTGATAAAATTGATTTTCCTTTCTATATAGAGCTTCTACCACCATGTTCGCACTCCTATGGTGGTAATGGAATGAGTAGTAATAGTCATTGATAAGATGTATCCTTCTTAATTGGTGCATATTCAACTCATTATATGTGAATATATACATGAATCTTTTGTGATCCATTTATATTTCAAACTTCTCCATAAATAGGTAATATCACCAAAATTTTTATGTGTTGATTATTGTAGCTAACTCCAGATCAGGTGTTGGATAGGTTTTCTCACACAAATTCAATTTCTTTGAATCATAGGCAATGTATTTTTCATTTTTGATCAATACACATCCCATGAAATTCTTCAAGGTATTACTTAATAACACAAAAAGTTCTGCACCTATGGGTAGTGTGAGCACGAGCATCGTGATAAGACTCCTATTCAACTCCTTGAAGCTACCTCCGCATTCATCACTTGATGAAAACATTACTCCCATATATGTTATCTTGGTAAGAGGATTTAACAATTGTGAAAAAATTCTCCCAAATCATCGATAATATCAAGTGATCCAAGGTAAGATATAGATATCCATCACAAATGTTAGCCTAATTCATCCCTCAATTGCATGTGTCTTGGAGGGATCCATAGATATCCCATATCTTGTGATGATATGACCCAGGAATGATAATTACATCATCTAAAACTCACACATGTAGTACATTGCATTGGGATTCTCATTTAGCAAGGTCTCTAGTGCAGTTCAGCTCCTCATGTTTCTCTTTGGTTAGGGATTATATTTGAATATCAATTATAAAGGGTTCCACATCTTGTTGGGGGTAATCTATAAAGACTATATTCATCATGTGTATGAATATTTAAAGAGTATTAGAGTGTCTGATAGTCATTACTATGAATTAATAGAGCTCGTACCTTATACGAAACATAGTCTTGGGGATATCCACCTTCTTCACTCTTACATGGTAATATCCTGAATGAATATCCACCTTGGAGAAGTAATGTCTTCCACATAGCTGATAAAATAATTCATCAATTTGGGGAAGGGGAAAATTTTTATTTATTGTGATTTTGTTGAGCTCAGGATAATCATAAAAAAGGTTCATTGACCCATCCTTCATCATGAATCGGAGGACTGGTGCACTCCATAGTGACGCACATGGGTGTATAAACCCATTATATAGATTCTCATGTGGCTGTTTGTTTAGCTCCTCATGCTCCTCAACAGACACTCTATTTGGATACATAGATGATTACAAAGCCACATGTATATGATCAATTGATAATTCAACATGTCATCTTAGAGGAAGACTAGACAATTCTTTGGGAAACACTTCATCAAATTCCACCATAATAGGCATGTCTTCAAGGATGGTTGATTCCTTAGACTCAATCATTTGAGAAGGATATGTGTTCTCTTAGGGTAGTAATATCCTTCCTTGAGATGATGGTAATAAAGGTGATTCATCAACCTCCTTTCAATTATACATAATCAGGGGTTGATTCTCTAAATGGAGATTGATTTCACACTCATGGAAACTTATGTTGGCCTTATATAGGGAGGGTCAATTCAAGATAAGAATTGAATCTAATTCAACTTTAGTTAATATGATGATGTTTTGTAGGAAATTAAATGCACAAATTGTGACATGGGAGGAGTTATATTCTTGGGATGCATTATATTCCCCATTTTCCATTCTCACATACATCTCTACTTCATTGATTTATGGTGGGGTGGGGATTGATCGACTAAACATTTAGGATATAAATGAATGCATAGAACCAGAATCAAAAAGTTTGTTATTTATTCTTTAATGAAAAATTGGAATACCTACCACCAATTCATTGATGGGATTTACATCAGCATTAGTGATTAAGAATCCTCTCATTTATTGTATTGGAGGTTGTTGGTTACCTTTGAAAACACATGTCTTAGGGCCTTGGTTTGAAACATTCCCTAGTTCTTTGTAGTTGAAATATTGATCAATTGGTTGGGGGTAAAATAGAGAATCCCTATCCTCTGTCATAGCAATAGGTTTTTCTTGTCGGAAATTAATGGCTAGGTTCCCTTCTCTTCCACATACAAAGCATTTACTCATCTCCTTCAGGAAATTTCCAAGGTGCTTCTCACCACACCCTAGGCAAGTGTGGTTCTAGAATATCATTTACCCATAGGATTTATCCATTGGACATCCTGAATTAAATTCCACATTCTACTTCTTATCCCCATGATACCCCAGAGATTTTCTGATCTACATTTTGAATTTAATGAAACATCAGATAATTTAATCTTAGCTATCGAAGTCATAGATTGCTACGAATTTCAGTAGGATAGGTTTTAGCCCCCCCAAGAAGCGGTCAACCTTGAATTCAGGGTTAACAACAAATTTGGTGGCATATCATGAAATTATTATAATTTTTTCCTCATAGACTATAATGGATTCTTCCACTTTTTCCATAAGGGAAAGGATTTCCCTTTCCATCTTATGTCGGAGGGTGGGGAAAAATATTTAACGAAAACTTTTTCTAGAAATCCATCCATTAAAAAGCCTTGATCTCTTTTTCAGGATTTGTATTTTTGATCAATGTACACCATTGATTAGATTCACCTTCCATACAACAAGTATTCACAAGGACCATCACGTTTTCAAAAAACTGAAGGATGGAGAAGATATTCACAATGGATTTGATCCATTGTATGTAGATTGAGGGATCAGATGATCCATTGAATGTAGGCGGCCTATATCTAATGAAGATCTCGATTGTAGCATGTTTATTATTAGGGGTGGTTGAATGTTCCTCTTGATCGGTGTTTCTGTTCAAGACATTAGTTAACTAAAAGTTTATGATGACAATGTTTGCAATTCCTGCTCCCAAAAGATTGGGCACCTCCTTAGAGCAGGCATCACCATAATCTCTATATCAGTTGTCAGCCTAAGTCCTCCTATTACTAGCCATTGGATGGAATAAAATAAATGTTAGGGGTAACACATAAAGGGTAATCCAATGAGAAAAATGCATATATTATAAATTACATTAATTTCATTAACTTATAAATTTATAGTGTTCAATCTATGTTAACCATGATCTACATCCCAACATATAGGCTTAGGGAAATTTTTTCCCCTTAATAATGGTTTATACTATACTTATGAATTTACCAAATCATATCCCATAAGATTATTGAACCAAGAGTGCATCAAGGTAGGTATTAATGCACCAGTTCTCATTCGAGTCTAGCTCAATGTGGTGTTGTAACACCCGAGACTTTTATGAGAAATATTTTGTTTTTATATAAATCATCACAGGGATCTTTCACTACACACAACAGTAGCTCGTCTTGGTTTACACGCAATCACGACCTTCCTTTATAGCTTGCGTCGTACGCAATATCGAGTTTCATTAAACAACGATATGCTATTAAAATATTATTAAAAATAGCCGTTGTGAATAGTAACAACCACTTTTTGAAATTTTGTAAATTTTATTTTTCAAAAAGGACTTCATTTTTGGATTCGGAATATCGAAATTAGCCTTGGAAGAAATTTTGGTATTTTTCTAGAAACTTTGAATTTTTGATGAATAGTGAAAACACTAGGTTATTATTTAAAAACCGACTTTTTATTTAAATAATTATTTATTTTTTTTTTAATTTTATTTTAGGTCAAAATTGATACATAATACCTATATAAGTTCAATGTAATTCATTGGAGTAATTTTATAATAATTTTATATATATAAAAACTTTATTGAACATTTCACCGTCTTTTACCCACCTCCTAGGAGAATTTTCAAATTTACATAAAACATAATTTTACTACTTCTGTGAGTGGAATTTCAAAAATCCGAGAGACACGGTTGATGTCAGTAAGTATAACGTGGTTCAATGAGATGAAAATAATTTTTGGTGAATAGTAACTTTTTACTTTTATTTACCACAGTTGAAAGTAAATAGGGTAATTAAGGGTAAAAATGATATTATTATTACCCTAAAATGTGTCCTAATTATATTGGACAAATGTAATTCTACCAAAAAACAACCTTAGGAATAAAATATGACCATTTAGGCCCACTTGGATTAGATTAGGACATTTATAATTAATTTATTTAAAGAAGGGTTAAAATAGTTAAAATCCTAGTTTAATAAATAAATAATTTTTAATATAGGGTTATACATAAGATAAATTCGACTCTAAAATATTAATTAGAAAGATAAAAAGCTTTACTACATAATGGTATTTTATTTGTAATATTTAGACATTAAATAATTTAATTTATTTATGACACAAAGATGATGCAGTAATTATATTATTAATGAAATATTGACATAATTGATGCTATAAATACCCAAATAAATGTAATTTTAAACTTTTTATGAATTACACTTATTTTATAGGTTAATATGACATGTTATTATTCATTTAATTCACTTTTTTAGAACTAATCATTCTATTATGATTTTCAAAGAAATCAATTACTAAGTAGTGTCAAAATTGACATAAAATAGTTTTTAAAACAAATATTATATTATTAATTCTTATTTTATTCCTAAAAATCTAAGGTTCGGCCAAATGACTTAGATAAGGTTATATATATTAATAATAAACAATTTGGTTCGTTTGGCTTGTTATAGTATGTTTATTAACCTTATAGTGTAAGAACACAAAAAGACACGGTAAAAGTAAAATTATCTAACTCAAAGTTAAATCTAAATGGTAAGGTTAAAATAGTAACCTAAAAATGTCCAAATTCTATTGGATGAGAGGATTTAGACCCATCCCCACCTTATCTTAGAAATATATCAATTTGGAGCTATTTAAAACCGAATATGTCTTTATAATTAAATAATTTTTTTAGTTTTTCCAAAGGAGCCCCTCTCCTCCCTTATAAAAGGGCACCTCCTCCCTCTGTTCCTCACACTACATTGAGCCTTCATGCTCGGCAAACCCCTACCAATTTCTCCTCTACACTTCCCTTGAAACATCATAGAGGTCCTCTTATTCTTCGAAGACCAATTTTAGTGCTCTAAATGGAGGTCTCAAAGAAGCGCTTCAAAGAAGAGGTAATGCCCGTTACCGATTCATTCAACTTTATTTATTCTTCCACTTATTCTTCATTATTTTTTAGATTATGAATTAATAACATCAGTATCACTCATATAGTGATATGTTATTATAAGTATTAAACAACCCTATTTCACCATCTATCCATCCTACGGAAAACGAAATCACCACGGGTGCGTACGTACGGAATACTGTCTCCACCCCGTGGTGTAATCTATTTTCCACCACCACCATACTTGGATGGGTATAATGGTGTAATTAATGAATATATATTATTATTGTAAATTGATATTGATTCGTAAATAGTATACATACACTACAATAAAATTCCATGATCATGGGAACAATATCATCGCTCGTGCGTACGTACGGAATACCATCTCCACGATGTGATGCGACTCGTTCTACATGATTTTCATTGCATAATGATTACATAAATGAATTAAATGTATAAATATGATATATATTACACTCATACCATTCTGGAAATGAGGTATCTATAACCTAAAAAGAAGAATAAGAATTTATTCGACAAAACACGCATAAGAACAAAAAGTAATAAACACCTGAATAACAAGTAGCAATGAAATATTACTAATAATAAGATAAGAATATGACCCTATATGATATCATAACAATGAGAATGATTCTGGAATAAGTCAATGACATTATTTAAATCATTATACAGGAGGTTTGGACACTTACAAAGCAAATCGAACCTATGATAAGGGAAATATCACAATCTCATTTTTATCTGAGATTGTTTACACTTTGGAATTTACTGGGGTGTATTTTATCTTCCACATCCATGTTTCCTAAATATGTAATATTATTTCCATCCACCTACAACTATTTAAATCCAATTTACCCTTCGGTGAGTTTTAGTAAAAGATATGAAAGGAATCTTTTGTCGATTTTCGTACAAGGAACTTTTTGACTTTTCTGAAAAAAGTACGACAAGAATGTTTTTTTAAATTATACGGTATGAATGGATTTTTAAAATATTATTTCCAAGAAGCTTCCTTTACATGTTTTCAAGATTATTTTTAATCAAATTCTTTTAGTTTAGAATTGTATGACATGTTAATAAAGGAAAAATGTTTTTGAAGTAGAAAGGATATTTTCCTCAAGAATGGAGTTCAAGCGTTTTATCAAAATTATTTTCCATCTAAGATAATATAGGATTATGTTTCTATCCCTATTATTACATTGATTTGATTATATTGTGATGGAATTATTTTTATGAAATCCTTTGTCTTATATGAATTGTTTTATGATGTCACGATGTTTATGAATCCCATTTTTATTACATGGGTTATGCAATGATGTATGATTTATGATTTTGTGGAACACATAAGAATGGTATCATTATGAGATGGGTGGGACCTATATCTCCCTCCAATGAATTGGGTAAAGATTTTATATCTCATGAGATAGATATGGCTGGAACGACAGGTTAAACAGGTTCAGTGAAACAGGACTGAAACGAGGAATGAACTCGGTTCAGAAATGGACTTTGTCCACTAAGATAGTCTTGTCAATGAGTCTTGACTAATAAGAAATGATTCTATATGATTATGTGTGTATTCCACAATTCTTCATGTTTTATGTGATGATTATTTTGATTACATTTCACTACCATGATTTATCCCATGTTAGGAAATTATGATCGCTTTTGCAGGGTAAGATTTCCAAAATGTTAGGTTCTTCTGAATATGATGTGATTGATATTTCTTTTTCTTACCCTTACTAAGAATTTGAGATCACCCTTTTATATGTTTTCTTTCCCCAGGTCAGGAAGAAGGTTATTAAGTAAGATATGCCAAAATGGACAATATATATGATGAAATAAATGGGAGACATTGTAGACGCTTTATGAACCAGTTGTTTATGTTTCCCAGGTTCTAAAGACACTATACCTATACGGTCCATTCATGGTTTTGTTATATGTTGTAATAAGTGTACTTAAATTCTGAAGTAATAAAAATGTATGTAAATTATGGGTTGTTATAGTTGGTATCAGAGGAACGGTATATTTAACCATAGGAAACTAGGATGTGAAAGCCTTAGTAAGAACCCTAAGGATAAGTCTAAGCATATAACACAATATTAGTGTTTTAGAAATGGTGATTAATAACCTATGATAAGACCTTAAGTGTGAAATTTTATTCTCGATTATGTGGTTTTCCTATTATAATTAGTGTTTCTCACACTATTGTTCTGGTTTTAGTCAATGGCTGGAACCCGAATGAACCGTGTTAATGCGGAATACGACGGGAAATGCAATGATTATCCCCCTGAGCAACCAAACATTAAGGGAGATGGATTGAAAAATCTTGTAGCCATGCTCACACAACTTTCTCAAGCTATGAATCATGGAGGACTTCCAAACGAGCAAAGGAAGGAGCAACATTCTGTTGAATCCTTCATGAGGCAGCATCCACCTTCATTCAGCGGGTCTACTGATCCATTAGTTACTGAACAATGGATTAGTACTACTGAAAAGATATTTTCAGTTCTTCAATGTTCTGAACATGATAAAGTCATCTTAGCAGGGTATCATTTGGAAGGTGATGCTGAAAAATGGTGGAATCTTATCAAGAATATGATACCAAGAGATGAAATTTAGTCCATGGAATGGGACTATTTCAAAAACATATTTTTCAATAATTACATCCCTCGTATTCTCCGAACAAAGATGGAGAAGGAGTTTCTTGAACTAAAGAAAAAGTATGATGAATCTATTGGTACCTTTGAAGCAAATTTTACAAGACTTGCAAGGTACGCTTCTGATATTATTATCCAACCTGAGAGTAAGATCGATCGATTCTTTAGTGGCTTAAAACCAAGTCTTCAAAGGGCCTTAGCCATAAGGGACTTCAATAGCTACGAAGAAATCATTCGATGTGCTCTCAAAGTAGAGATGGATATTGGAGTAACCCATCAGTCATAAGGGTTTGATAAGAAGAAAAAATGGAATTCAAAGAAAAATCTAAAGAGCACACTGAAAAGAATATGAGTTTTCCGTTATGCTCAATCGGTGGAAGGAAACATGTAGGGAGTTGTATTAAAGGGACATGTAAATGTTTCAAATGTGGAAAGGAAGGTCATCGGGCATTTGAATGCCGCAATGATGGGAAGAAGATGTCTAGTGATGTGAACAATAAAAAGGATACATAGAGTGAACCTGTAACGCCCCGACCCCAGCTGCCCAGAGTCGGTGCATTAATTACGTAACATTGGCATGATCACAAGAAAGATCAAATCCCGAAAGACCGATTAGTTTAGTAGCCTTGGAAACACTAGATATATTCATAAGTTTTACATTACATTATAAAATGAAAAACTACTACAACAACATAATGTTTCCAACGTCCACACTATAAACCCATAATATCCCTGCAAGTCAATCATAATTTACTTCTTCACTACCTGGGAAAAATAAAACATAAAAAAGGGGTGATCTCAAATGCCCAGTAAGGATACCAATATAGCGGAACATTCAAAATAAGCATAAACATTTAAGGCAATGAATTACTAAAACAAAAGCCTTTTAAAAATTGAACTTCAACATAGTATGGCAAAAGTAAAATGAAATAATGCCATTTACTTGTTCACATGGATATTCTACTAATCGAATAATCACATGCAATATCAATAACCACTTTCATAATGTTGGAATGCATAATGCCAAACGTTAACTTCATTGTCTAGGCCTCATCCCAAGACCTAGGGGTTACTTCTAACCGGAACCCAACCCGGAGTGCCTCTAATAACCGGACACCAACCCGGAGTGCCTCTAATAACCGGACACCAACCCGGAGGGCATACTTTTACCAGTCCCTAACCTGGAGGGCTTACTTTAACCAGTCCCCAACCTGGAGGGCTTACTTTTACCGGTCCCCAACCCGGAACATACTTGTTTAGCACATTCATCTGAAGAAAAGTTTGAAATATAACATAAACATTTGGGTTAAAACTAGCATACGAAATGTCAATAGTTTCACCATAAACTATGAATGGTATAAAATAGCACATCCACATTCAAACATATCACAAAACCTTCAATACAATATAGAAGTTTTGTATTATAATAAATCAACTTCAAATAATCTTAAAATCCATCAAAGGATGTTGACATAGATGAAATCAAAATTCTTTTAAAAGAAGTATCTCCTTTTATTTTGAAATCATTTAAGATCCATATAAAATAAAACATTTTCTTTGAAAATATTCTTATAAGCTTGTAAGGAAAGCTTCGACGATTTTATAACGGCGGAAAATAACCGCACTCGCCGTATAAGTTAAAAAAAACATTCTTACCTCAATTCTGTCGAAAAGGTTAAAAAGGACCTTGTTTTGAAAACGACGGAAAGATTCCTTTATAAACCTCTTATAAAAAGTCAAACAAGGGTATAAATGACTTTAACCCATATTCTTGTAAATAGTAAAAATGTTTTGAAATACATTTCGAAGAAACATGGATGTGGATGATAAATAGATCCCAGTAGATTATTACGTATAATACAACCTCGGATAATGAAGAGATTGTGAAATAACCCTTACCTTGTACTTTTCCTTGGTTGGGGTAGGTTAACCTCCTGTATAATGGTGAAATAATTGTTATTAAATTATACAAGAATCATATATATTAATATGATATCATATATGATCTTTTAACATTGATTTGTTAATAATATCTTAGAATTATCGTCGTTTCGGGTGTTAACTTACTCATTTTCTTTTATATGTTTTGTTACATAAGTCATGTTTGTTGTATCTTATTCATATCCAAAATGATATCAAGTCCTTAAACATCATTTTTAAATCATTAAATGATAATTATACTTGAATGGATACGATGGAGAATGAATCTCATCGCGTTCGTGGAGACGGTAGTCCGTACGTACGCACGAACGCTACTTCCATTTAATTTTTATTTTAAAAGAATAGAATCCAAATGATACATAGGTATATTACTATTCCAGTATAATATTATATTTTATATATGTTACTTAAGTTCATTAACACCATCCTTTATACGTTCCATGTGTGGTATGAACGAGTCATATCATTTTAAGGGGGCGGTAGTCCGCACTTCCTCAAATGAAATTATCGTATGTATATACAACATGAAACGAATAATGGTATGAAATAAAATGGAATTACAGAAGATTATATATAAAATATATATCATTAATATCATATTTAATTACATTTCCATCATAATGGCCACCATGAGAGGTGGTAAGATGTATTTGAACAATCATCGTTTCGTGAGGCGTTAGTTTGCCATCCACAGAAACATTATGTTCATCATCCATTAGATGGAGTTGTGTGTATGTGTAGTTTGAATCCTTCTTATAACAACATCCTAGTATATTTAGGATACTGGTGTTGTTACAAAAGAAGGGAAATAAAAAGATTTTGGGGGTTGAAGAAGCAAAATAAATGAAAATAATTTAAGAGAAATCGTTACCTTTAATTTAGGTAACTCACTTTGGTTGGAACCAAAGGACTTGTTGAAATGCTTTCTGCCTAAGGGGAAGCTTCAAGGAGGAGGAGAGGGATGTGGGGAGCTTAGTTGGGCAGAGTTCGGACGAGCCAAGTGGCTTGAGAGGTGTGAGGAAAAGAGAAGGAGGAGTGCCCTTTTATAAGAGGGGTGAGGGGCACCTTTGGAAAAGCTAGAAATATTAATTTATAATAAATTCATATTCGGTTTACAAAGGCTCCAAAGTTGACTATTCAAAGGATGAGGTGTGGATAGGTCGAAAACAACTCATCCAATAGAATTTAGACAGGTTTGGGTACTTATATTAACCTTATCTTTAAGTATTAACTCTAAGTTAATTAGTTTCACTTTTACAATGTCTCTTTGTATTTTTATATAATATGATTAATAAACTTACTATATACATCCAAGCGACCCCCAAGTGGTCCATTAATGAGGAACCTATCATAATATAAGTCTCTTGGCCGAACCTTAGATTTTTAGGAATTTAATATCAATTAATAATATAATATTTGTTTTAAGAACTCTTTTATGTCAATTTTGACACTATTCAATAGTTGATTTTTTTGAAACTCCTAACAGATTGATTACTTCGAACAAAGTCCATTAAATCAATCCTAATATATCATATTATCATAGAAAATTAGTTTAATTCATTAAAAGTTTCATATTATAATTATTTGGGTATTTATAAGATCAATTATTTTTATTTTTCACTATTTTAGTAATTACTGCATCATCATTGTGTCATAAATAAAATAAATTATATAATGTCTAAAAATTATAAATAAAATATAATTATGTACGAAATCTTTTTAGCTTTCTAAAGAATATTTATAATCGAAAATCCAACATGTATAACCCTATGTAAAAATTGTTCTTCTAAAAGATGTAAGCTTATGCCATTTTTATTTTTATTTTAACTTTATTAATATAAAGTGTCCCTACCACATACAAGTGGCTCCAAGGGGTCCCCAAATTGACCAAAGGATGCCCATGGTCGGGTATGTGTCCACCAATAAGGTTAGGACACGTTTTAGGGTAATTTTTATTATTATAATATTATTTTTTTAACCCTTATTTACCGGTTTTACCCTTTAACCATGGTAAATAAAATATTTACCACAGTAACTATTCAAAATGTCTAAAAATAAAAGTTACCTATTTACACAATTTGAACATCCTGATTCCAAATATGGAATCCATTTTCCTAAATTCAAAACACAGAAGTGGCAGAAATTAATTTAAAATTAATTCCCGCTGTCAAAACAAAAAGCGTGTTTTTAAGAGATAATAACTATCAAAAGATTGACACTTGTTTATGTTCGGTTTAATTGTAAAATTATGTCCAATGATAAACATTAAATTGAATGGTAAAAATATATTCTAAATATACTTTAAAACCACTCAAATTCATAATTTATCACTATTAATTATTTTGATTAAAAAAGTTGTTTTTAATTAAATTTTAGAAATTTTCACTATTCATCAAAATATGAAAGTTATCCGAAATGTACCAAAATTTCACCCTAGGCTAATTTTGATATTCCGAATCCAAAAATGAAGTCCATTTTGAAATATAGAATATATATGATTTCAAAAAGTAGGTATTACTATTCACAACGGCTAGTTTAATTAGTTGTGGTGTGTGTTAGAACTCGAGGTTGCGTACAACACACGCTATCGCATTATTCGAAGGGAAACGTACCGTAGAAGCTTGGGGTGTTACATTCTCCCCTCCTTCAAATAATTGCGTCCTCGCAATTTCTAGGGTATTACTGCATAAAAAGACTCGGGTGGTTCTTCATCATAAGTTCCTCGGGTTCCCACGTTGCCTCTTCCATTTTATGATTTCTCCACAAAACTTTTACCAGACGCGTCGTCCGGTTTCTCAGTACTTGTTCTCTTGTATCAAGAATCCTGACGGGCTCTTCGCAATAAGACAGATCGGGTTCCAGTTCTAATTCCTCATAGGTGAGTACATGCGTTGGGTCAGGCATGTATTTTCTCAACAGAGATACGTGGAACACATCGTGAACTTTGGAGAGACTTGGCGGCATTGCCAATCGGTAAGCTACAGCCCCAATTCGTTCTAGAATTTCGAAAGGTCCGATGTACCTGGGACTCAATTTACCTTTCTTACCAAAACGTATGACTCCCTTCCACGGAGATACCTTTAGGAAAACATGATCACCGACTTGAAATTCCAAATCCTTCCTTCGATTATCGGCATAGCTCTTCTGCCTACTTTGAGCTGCTTTGATGTGATTTTGGATTACCTTTACCTTTTCCATCGTTTCCTCCACCAGTTCTAGACCTACAAGTTTTCTTTCACCGACGTCATCCCAACAGGTTGGTGTACGACATCTCTTTCCGTATAACGCTTCATATGGTGCCATCTGAATACTCGAATGGAAGCTATTGTTATAGGAAAATTCTACCAGAGGTAAATATTGATCCCACATACCCTGAATGTCAAGTGAGCAAGATCTCAACATGTCTTCTAAGGTTTGAATAGTCTGTTCTGATTGTCCGTCTGTCTGAGGGTGGTAAGCAGTGCTCAAATGAAGTTCAGTATCCAGGGATTTCTGAAGACTTTTCCAAAACCTTGAAGTAAAACGGGGATCACGATCCGAAACAATTGATAGGGGTACTCCATGAAGTCTCACAACTTCATTAATGTATAGTCTTGCTAGACGTTCCAGGGGTAGATCTTCTATTATAGCAAGAAAATGTGCTGACTTGGTAAGACGATCAACAATAACCCATATTTCATCGTTCCTTCTAGGAGTCTTTGGTAGCCCCATGACAAAGTCCATTGTAATATTGTCCCATTTCCACTCCGGTATGGGAAGCGGTTGCATGACTCCTCCAGGCTGTTGCCTTCCAGCTTTCACTTGTTGATAAACCATACATCTTGACACAAAATCAGCAATCTCCCTCTTCATGTTGTCCCACCAAAAATGTTCCTTCAAATCTCTATACATTTTGGTGCTCCCAGGGTGTATAGAGAAATTGGAACTATGAGCATCATCCAGCAATTCCCTTTTTAGATCAGGTATATTGGGAACACAAAGTCTCTTCCCGAATTTCAAAATTCCATCTTCATACACAAAGTCTCTCAATTTCCCATCATTCACAGCTTTAATCTTCTTTTGGAATTCGTCATCATCGGTTTGAGAACTCTTAATCCTTTCTAGTAAAGATGGTTTGGCAACCATTTGAAAAAGCATTGATGTTTCACCTTCCCTGGTTATTCCCATGTCCATTTTCACTAGATCCATGAAAATTGGATCCCTTTCAATTCTCATATTGTTCAAAACTCCATGGTCTTTTCTACTCAAAGCATCTGCCACCTTGTTTGCCTTCCCCGGGTGGTAGTGTATCGTACAATCATAATCCTTGAGTAATTCAAGCCATCTCCTTTGCCTCATGTTGAGTTCTTTTTGTGAGAAAATATACTTCAAACTCTTGTGATCAGTATAAATCTCACATTTTTCACCATAGAGGTAGTGCCTCCATATCTTCAAAGAAAAGATCACAGCTGCTAACTCAAGATCATGAGTAGGATAGTTTTGTTCATGAATTTTCAACTGTCGTGATGCATAGGCAATAACTCTATCATTCTGCATAAGGACACAGCCAAGTCCTTTCTTTGATGCATCACTATAAATAACGAACCCATCATTCCCCGATGGTAGAGTCAATATAGGAGCATTGACTAATCTTCGCTTCAGTTCTTCGAAACATTCTTCACACTCTTTTGTCCAAACAAATTTAACCCCTTTACGTGTGAGCTTCGTTAATGGGTTAGCCAATCGGGCAAAATTCTGGACGAAACGTCGATAATAACCAGCCAAGCCAATAAAACTACGTACCTCAGTTATACTCGTAGGTGCTGGCCATTCTTGGATTGCCTTGGTCTTAGAAGGATCAACAGAGATTCCATCTTTAGAGACAATATGGCCAAGAAAAGAAATCTCCTGAATCCATAATTCACACTTGCTAAACTTTCCATATAATTCATGCCTCCTCAGAGTCTTCAAGATAATGCGCAAGTGATTTTCATGATCTTCATAGGTTTTGGAGTATACCAAGATATCATCAATAAATACCACCACAAATTCATCGAGATACTCCTTGAAAACTCTATTCATCAGATCCATGAATACAGAGGGTGCATTAGTCAATCCAAACGGCATTACAGTAAACATGTAATGCCCGTACCTGGTTCGAAATGCTGTCTTCGGAATGTCTTCCTTCTTTACACACAACTGATGGTATCCAGATCGAAGGTCAATCTTTGAAAAGTATTGAGCTCCATGCAGTTGGTCAAATAAATCATCAATACGAGGTAGGGGATACTTGTTCTTTATCGTTATAGCATTGATCTCCCTGTAGTCGATACATAACCTCATAGATCCATCTTTCTTTTTAACAAAAATAACAGGGGCTCCCCATGGAGAAACACTAGGGCGAATAAATCCCTTATTACTCAATTCCTCTAGTTGTTTCTTTAGTTCGACTAACTCTACAGTGGCCATTCTATAAGGGGTCTTCGATATAGGCCTTGATCCAGGAATCAAATCAATAGAAAACTCAACTTCTCGTTCTGGAGGATGTCCAGGTAAATCTTCCGGAAATACATCTACAAATTCTTTCACAACAGGTACATCCTCTATTTGAACATTCCTTTCCTCACCGACAGTTATTTCATTCTCTTCCTCCCCAATAATTGAATTAAGTTGAGCTACTGGGGGTGGGTCTAAATAAGAATTAGGTGGTGACGATTCTGCTCTAAAAATAAGGTGTTCCTTATCATTATCATCAAGAATCGTAACCTCTTTCTTCTTACAATAAATCTTCGCATCATAGTCCGAAAGCCAGTCCATACCGAGGATTATATCAAACTCAATCATAGGTATGACGATGAAATCAGCAGATAAAGAAAATTTATGTGCTCTAATGGGGACTGATTCACAAAACTTTGTTGCAACGATACTTCCCTTAGGAGTTTTAACTGACAACTCCCTTATTAAATCAAATTGGAAATATCTAATTTTCTTAGCAAACTGGGAAGATATGAAACAATGCGATGATCCAGAATCAAATAATGCATTTGCTAAACTTGAGGAAACCATTAAATTACCTGCCACCACGTCTTTCGGAGTTTCTACCTCAGCAGTAGTGATAGCATAAGCCTGGCCTTGATCCCTTGGCCTTTTCTGAGGTAAGTTCTCCTGACGCTTAGGACATGCATTTGCATAATGCCCCATCTCCCTGCAATTGTAGCACTGAACGTTGGTAGCTTCCTTCTTCCCCTTGCAATCATGAGCTTGGTGGCCTTTTTCACCACACTTGTAACAGACTCCCATTCCCTTCAGGCAAGCACCGGGGTGTTTCTTCCCGCACTTACCACAAGATGGATATTCAACCTTTCCCTTCTTCCCCTTATTTCCATTCCCAGATTGATCAGCAGGTCTCTTCTTCTCTTGCTTTGCTTTAAAGTCATAAGACTTAGAGAATTCCTTTTCGGTCTTGATAGCACATGAGACAATGTCTTCGTACGATGAAAAGGATTGTGAGACTAATGCTCGACGGAGAAATGGTTTTAACCCATCAAAGAAACGATCAATCTTACTTCTTGGGTTGCGAATATAATCTCCAGCATACCTCGCTAACCTTGTAAAGTTAGCCTCATACTTTGTGACATTCTCACCCTCCTTTTGTCTCAGACTCAGAAATTGTCTTTCCATATCCGCTCGATGGTCGCGAGGGAAGTATTTTTCTAAAAACAGATCTTTGAATTCCCTCCATTCCATATTTGATACTTCATCATCTTCCTTCGTATTTTGAATCAATGACCACCATTGATCAGCATCTCCAGTGAGGCGGTAAACTGCCATGATAACTTTTTCCCTTTCACTGCTCCCCAAAGCCTGAAATATTTTCTCTAAGGAAAATATCCGTTGCTCAGCTACTAAGGGATTTGTATTCCCATTGAACGTTGGTGGTTGTTGCCTCATGAATCGATCTAACATTGATCCTCCACGCTGCGGATCAGGGTGCTCCATACGGGTAAGGTTATTATTCATAACCTGAGTAAGTTGTCCCAGTATGGTGATTAGCTGATCGACACCAGTTGCATCACCAGCCCCACTATAATTATCTTGAGCAGGAGGGCAATCCCTACATGGAGTGCGCGCATTGATACGGTTTCCATTTCTTCCACTAGGCGCCATTTCTAAACAATGGCATAAACTAGATCAGTTTATGAATCAAAATACATAATCCCATACTTATAAAACACTTAACATAAATTGATCTATTTATGGATATAATCCATAATCATAAATATGTTTTCTTTGAGGAAGTATATACTCATAAACCCTTCATAATGATTTGTAAAGAAAGTGAGAGTTATCCTAAGCATATCCCCCGGGAGTGTCGTAACCAAGAGTGCAGCAAGGCCCGTTGTCGTGCACCAGTTCCCGTTCGAGTCTAGCTCAAAGCGGTGTTTTCCGGTTTTACCCCTAGGTACATCTGTGCCAGAGCCGCCTCTACCTGCTCGTATCCAGACAGGGATGTATTGCTCGCAAAACTCACAAAGTCTCTACAATACCAAAATTCTAGGAAGTTCTTCTATACTAATCCTCAAAGATCATCTTAGGTCTACGTGCTCTAATCAGAGTTTATCTAAATCTAGCTTCCAAGGTTTGTACTAAACTTCCTCTGATACCAACTGTAACGCCCCGACCCCAGCTGCCCAGAGTCGGTGCATTAATTACGTAACATTGGCATGATCACAAGAAAGATCAAATCCCGAAAGACCGATTAGTTTAGTAGCCTTGGAAACACTAGATATATTCATAAGTTTTACATTACATCATAAAAAGAAAAACTACTACAACAACATAATGTTTCCAACGTCCACACTATAAACCCATAATATCCCTGCAAGTCAATCATAATTTACTTCTTCACTACCTGGGAAAAATAAAACATAAAAAAGGGGTGAGCTCAAATGCCCAGTAAGGATACCAATATAGCGGAACATTCAAAATAAGCATAAACATTTAAGGCAATGAATTACTAAAACAAAAGCCTTTTAAAAATTGAACTTCAACATAGTATGGCAAAAGTAAAATGAAATAATGCCATTTACTTGTTCACATGGATATTCTACTAATCGAATAATCACATGCAATATCAATAACCACTTTCATAATGTTGGAATGCATAATGCCAAACGTTAATTTCATTGTCTAGGCCTCATCCCAAGACCTAGGGGTTACTTCTAACCGGAACCCAACCCGGAGTGCCTCTAAAAACCGGACACCAACCCGGAGTGCCTCTAATAACCGGACACCAACCCGGAGTGCCTCTAATAACCGGACACCAACCCGGAGGGCATACTTTTACCAGTCCCTAACCTGGAGGGCTTACTTTAACCAGTCCCCAACCTGGAGGGCTTACTTTTACCGGTCCCCAACCCGGAACATACTTGTTTAGCACATTCATCTGAAGAAAAGTTTGAAATATAACATAAACATTCGGGTTAAAACTAGCATACGAAATGTCAATAGTTTCACCATAAACTATGAATGGTATAAAATAGCACATCCACATTCAAACATATCACAAAACCTTCAATACAATATAGAAGTTTTGTATTATAATAAATCAACTTCAAATAATCTTAAAATCCATCAAAGGATGTTGACATAGATGAAATCAAAATTCTTTTAAAAGAAGTATCTCCTTTTATTTTGAAATCATTTAAGATCCATATAAAATAAAACATTTTCATTGAAAATATTCTTATAAGCTTGTAAGGAAAGCTTCGACGATTTTATAACGGCGGAAAATAACCGCACTCGCCGTATAAGTTAAAAAAAACATTCTTACCTCAATTCTGTCGAAAAGGTTAAAAAGGACCTTGTTTTGAAAACGACGGAAAGATTCCTTTATAAACCTCTTATAAAAAGTCAAACAAGGGTATAAATGACTTTAACCCATATTCTTGTAAATAGTAAAAATGTTTTGAAATACATTTCGAAGAAACATGGATGTGGATGATAAATAGATCCCAGTAGATTATTACGTATAATACAACCTCGGATAATGAAGAGATTGTGAAATAACCCTTACCTTGTACTTTTCCTTGGTTGGGGTAGGTTAACCTCCTGTATAATGGTGAAATAATTGTTATTAAATTATACAAGAATCATATATATTAATATGATATCATATATGATCTTTTAACATTGATTTGTTAATAATATCTTAGAATTATCGTCGTTTCGGGTGTTAACTTACTCATTTTCTTTTATATGTTTTGTTACATAAGTCATGTTTGTTGTATCTTATTCATATCCAAAATGATATCAAGTCCTTAAACATCATTTTTAAATCATTAAATGATAATTATACTTGAATGGATACGATGGAGAATGAATCTCATCGCGTTCGTGGAGACGGTAGTCCGTACGTACGCACGAACGCTACTTCCATTTAATTTTTATTTTAAAAGAATAGAATCCAAATGATACATAGGTATATTACTATTCCAGTATAATATTATATTTTATATATGTTACTTAAGTTCATTAACACCATCCTTTATACGTTCCAAGTGTGGTATGAACGAGTCATATCATTTTAAGGGGGCGGTAGTCCGCACTTCCTCAAATGAAATTATCGTATGTATATACAACATGAAACAAATAATGGTATGAAATAAAATGGAATTACAGAAGATTATATATAAAATATATATCATTAATATCATATTTAATTACAGTTCCATCATAATGGCCACCATGAGAGGTGGTAAGATGTATTTGAACAATCATCGTTTCGTGAGGCGTTAGTTTGCCATCCACAGAAACATTATGTTCATCATCCATTAGATGGAGTTGTGTGTATGTGTAGTTTGAATCCTTCTTATAACAACATCCTAGTATATTTAGCATACTGGTGTTGTTACAAAAGAAGGGAAATAAAAAGATTTTGGGGGTTGAAGAAGCAAAATAAATGAAAATAATTTAAGAGAAATCGTTACCTTTAATTTAGGTAACTCACTTTGGTTGGAACCAAAGGACTTGTTGAAATGCTTTCTGCCTAAGGGGAAGCTTCAAGGAGGAGGAGAGGGATGTGGGGAGATTAGTTGGGCAGAGTTCGGACGAGCCAAGTGGCTTGAGAGGTGTGAGGAAAAGAGAAGGAGGAGTGCCCTTTTATAAGAGGGGTGAGGGGCACCTTTGGAAAAGCTAGAAATATTAATTTATAATAAATTCATATTCGGTTTACAAAGGCTCCAAAGTTGACTATTCGAAGGATGAGGTGTGGATAGGTCGAAAACAACTCATCCAATAGAATTTAGACAGGTTTGGGTACTTATATTAACCTTATCTTTAAGTATTAACTCTAAGTTAATTAGTTTCACTTTTACAATGTCTCTTTGTATTTTTATATAATATGATTAATAAACTTACTATATACATCCAAGCGACCCCCAAGTGGTCCATTAATGAGGAACCTATCATAATATAAGTCTCTTGGCCGAACCTTAGATTTTTAGGAATTTAATATCAATTAATAATATAATATTTGTTTTAAGAACTCTTTTATGTCAATTTTGACACTATTCAATAGTTGATTTTTGTGAAACTCCTAACAGATTGATTACTTCGAACAAAGTCAATTAAATCAATCCTAATATATCATATTATCATAGAAAATTAGTTTAATTCATTAAAAGTTTCATATTATAATTATTTGGGTATTTATAAGATCAATTATTTTTATTTTTCACTATTTTAGTAATTACTGCATCATCATTGTGTCATAAATAAAATAAATTATATAATGTCTAAAAATTATAAATAAAATATCATTATGTAGGAAATCTTTTTATCTTTCTAATGAATTTTTATAATCGAAAATCCAACATGTATAACCCTATGTAAAAATTGTTCTTCTAAAAGATGTAAGCTTATGCCATTTTTATTTTTATTTTAACTTTATTAATATAAAGTGTCCCTACCACATACAAGTGGCTCCAAGGGGTCCCCAAATTGACCAAAGGATGCCCATGGTCGGGTATGTGTCCACCAATAAGGTTAGGACACGTTTTAGGGTAATTTTTTATTATTATAATATTATTTTTTTTAACCCTTATTTACCGGTTTTACCCTTTAACCATGGTAAATAAAATATTTACCACAGTAACTATTCAAAATGTCTAAAAATAAAAGTTACCTATTTACACAATTTGAACATCCTGATTCCAAATATGGAATCCATTTTCCTAAATTCAAAACACAGAAGTGGCAGAAATTAATTTAAAATTAATTACCGCTGTCAAAACAAAAAGCGTGTTTTTAAGAGATAATAACTATCAAAAGATTGACACTTGTTTATGTTCGGTTTAATTGTAAAATTATGTCCAATGATAAACATTAAATTGAATGGTAAAAATATATTCTAAATATACTTTAAAACCACTCAAATTCATAATTTATCACTATTAATTATTTTGATTAAAAAAGTTGTTTTTAATTAAAATTTAGAAATTTTCACTATTCATCAAAATATGAAAGTTATCCGAAATGTACCAAAATTTCACCCTAGGCTAATTTTGATATTCCGAATCCAAAAATGAAGTCCCTTTTGAAATATAGAAAATATATGATTTCAAAAAGTAGGTATTACTATTCACAACGGCTAGTTTAATTAGTTGTGGTGTGTGTTAGAACTCGAGGTTGCGTACAACACACGCTATCGCATTATTCGAAGGGAAACGTACCGTAGAAGCTTGGGGTGTTACAGAACCTCCTACACTTCAATGTTACAAGTGCAAGGAAATGGGGCATTATGCCAATCAATTCCCTAATCCAAGGGTTGTTGATGATGATCAACGTCAAAAAACTCTTAAGGATAAATACAAAGGAAAGTCACATGAAATTTCAATTAGCGATGTGGAGTACGATAACGAAGTGGTGAAATGTACAATTATCATCCACTCTAAAGTAGGAAATATTAAATTTGATTTTGGATCCACCCACTCCTTTATTTCTGAAGAAATTTATAAGGGTATCACCATATTACCTCAACAATTAGATTTTGTGTTATTTGTGACAACCCCTAATGGCACAACAGTCGCATCATTAGTTTATAGTTCTTCTCCTATTGAAGTTTTTGGGAATGTTCTTCCTTCAAATCTTGTGATCCTTCCTATAGTGGGATTTGATGTGATTCTTTGCATGGATTGGATTTATCTATATGAAGCTCATATAAATTTTCAAATAATTGAAGTCACATTTCATATTCCAGATCAATCGTTGATCGTCTATCGATGCAAGGATGAACATAACCTTCCAGTGGAAATTTCTTCCATCTTATGGGTCTTGATTCCACTAAATGAATGTTATTTATCTCAAATGGTTGGTGAGAAACTCACGAATAAGCATATTCCCATTGTACATGAGTTTGATGATGTCTTTCCGAAGGAATTTCCGGGTCTTCCACCAAATCGTGAATTTGAGTTTTCAATAGGACTCGTACCGAGTGCTTTAACTATTTCAAATACACCTTATAGAATGGCCCCAATTGAGTTGCAGGAATTGAAGAAGAAAATCCAAGAGAATCTTGATAAGGGATCCATAGGCCCTAGTGCGTCACCTTGGGGAGCACCTATTCTGTTTGTTAAGATGAAAGATGGATCAATGAGACTTTGCATTGATTATCCAGAACTTAACAAGATCACTATCAAGAACAAATATCCTCTCCCATGCATTGATGACTTATTTGACAAACTACGCAGAGCTCAATAATTTTCCATGATTGATCTTCGTTCAGGGTATCATAAATTAAGGGTCAAAAGGGAGGATATTCCAAAGACCGCTTTCCATACAAGGTATGGACTCTATGAATTTATAGTGATTCCATTTGGTCTTACTAATGCCCCTGCTATCTTCATGGATTTGATGAATAGAGTCTTTAGAGACTACCTTGATCAGTATGTGGTAGTTTTTATAGACGATATTCTTGTATATTTAAAGATAAAGGAAGAACACGAAGATCACATGATAATTATATTGAAAACCCTGAGAAAGGAGAATCTTTAAGCCAAATTTACCAAGTGTGAATTTTGGCTTCAAAAAGATTCATTTTTGGGTCACATAATCTCAAAATAGGGGATATCTGTGGATCCAGAAAAAACAGAGGTTATCGAAAGATGGTCAAGACCAATAGCAGTATCTGAGATATGATGTTTTCTTGGTTTGGATGGATATTATCGACATTTTGTGAATGATTTTTCACGATTACCTAATCCAATCACCAGGTTGACTCGGAAATGAGTTAAGTTTGTTTGGATGGAGGAATGTGAAGAGAATTTCAAGGAGTTGAAAAGACGGTTATCCAGTGCACCTGTGCTCACACTGCCTTGTAGTGGAGAACTGTTTGTGATCTACAGTGATGCATCCAAGAAGGGATTGGGGTGTGTTCTTATGAAAAATGATATGGTGATAGCTTATGCCTCACGACAGTTGAAAATCCATGAGCAAAATTACCCAACTCATGATTTGGAGTTAGCTGTAGTAATCTTTGAATTAAATATTTGGAGGCATTATCTTTATGGAGAAAGGTGCGACATTTATACTGATCATAAAATTTTAAAGTATATTTTCACACAAAAGGATCTGAATATGCATCAATGAAGATGGTTGGAGCTGATTAAGGATTACGACTACTCAATTCATTACCACCCTGGGAAAGCGAACAAGGTGACAGATGCATTAAGTCGACAAGACCATGCCAGTTTATCCATGATGAGGATCACAAAAGAACCAATATTTATGGATTTACAAAGGATGGGTCATGAAATTATAATTAAAGGGGAAATATCGTATCTTTCTCAAATGAATGTTCAACCATCTATACATGTTATGAATAAAGAGGAACAGAAAGAAGATGTAGAGTTACAAAAGAAGGTGAGAAATGTTCCTGAATTAAACCTTGATTATGATGGGATAATAAAGTTCAGGAATCGGGTTTGTGTTCCTCCCATCCCCAAATTAAAGAAGGAGCTGCTGGATGAGGCTCAGAGTTCTTCATTCTCTATTCATCCTAGAAGCGCGAAGATGTATAGGGACCTAAAAGTGCACTTCTGGTGGGATGGCATGAAAAGAGATGTTGCTGAATATGTCTCTCGATGCTTGGTTTGTCAGCAAGTTAATGCTGAGAGACAGAAGTCTAAGGGGATGTTACTACCATTACCCATACCCGAATGGAAATGGGAAAACATCACTATGGAAATT
The DNA here is from genome assembly GCA_963277665.1 of Viscum album. Classification (NCBI taxonomy): domain Eukaryota; kingdom Viridiplantae; phylum Streptophyta; class Magnoliopsida; order Santalales; family Viscaceae; genus Viscum; species Viscum album. Next base: position 1,678,079,875 of record OY728160.1, read on the forward strand.
GTCACAGGACTTCCTATAACATCGAAAGGCAATAATGGTATCGAGGTCATAGTTGATCGTCTAATAAAGTCTGCACTACATTGCTATTAGAGATGATTTTTCTCTAGATTAGCTTTCCAGGATATATGTAAAGGAATTAGTAAGATTGCATGGAGTACCACTTTATATTATATATGATCGGGATCCGAGGTTTACCTCAGTGTTCTGGAAAAGTCTTCAGCATACATCAGATACATAGTTGAGTTTCAGCACTGCTTATCATCCTCAGACAGACGGTCTGTCTGAGAGGAAAATTCAAACTCTAGAAGATATGTTGAGAGCTTGCTCTATGGATTTCAAAGGTGGTTGGGATCAACACCTACCTTTGGTGGAATTTTCTCATAATAATAGCTTTCACTCCAATATTCAGATGGCTCCTTATGAAGCTCTCTATGGAACGAAATGTAGGACTCTATCTTGCTAGGATGAAGTTGGGGAAAGAAAGCTATTAGGACCTGATCTTGTTGATGAGATGGCAGAAAAGGTCCGATTTATTCAAAAACACATAAGAGAAACTCAGAGTCGACAAAAAAGTTTTTCCAACAACTGAAGAAAAGACTTAGACTTTGAAGTGGGTGATAAAGTGTTCTTACGAATATCTCCTTGGAAGAGAGTAATAAGATTTGGAAAGAAGGGAAAGATGAGACCTGGGTATATCGGTCCTTTCAAAATATTGGTTCATGCTGGGAAGGTTGCTTACCGGTTGGAGCTTATACCGAATCTCTCTCAAGTTCATGATGTGTTCCATGTATCTCTCCTGAGATTGTATAAACCTGATCCTTCACATGTACTTACCTCAGAAGTTGTACCACTGGAACAAGATCTTTCTTATGAAGAACAGCCGATATAGATTCTCGATCATAGCGAAAAGGTCCTACAGAAAACTACCACTCTCTTGGTGAATGTTTTATGGAGGAACCACCAATTAGAAGAAGCTACATGAGAGCATTAGGATATGATGAGGGAGAGGTATCCTTATTGGTTTTTTACAAGTGACGAATTTCTAGGGCGAAATTCATTTTAAGGGTGGTAGAATGTAACACCCGAGACTTTTATGAGAAATATATTGTTTTTATATAAATCATCAAAGGAATCTTTCACTACACACAACACTAGTTTGTCTTGTTTTACACGCAATCATGACCTTCCTTGATAGCTTGCGTCATAAGCAATACCGAGTTTCATTAAACAACGATAGGATATTAAAATATTATTAAAACTTGACCTTATGAATAGTAATAACAACTTTTTGAAATTTTGTAAATTTTAATTTTCAAAATGGACTTCATTTTTGGATTCGGAATATCGAAATTAGCCTATGCTGAAATTTTGGTATTTTTATGGAAACTTTCAGTTTATGATGAATAGTGAAAAGACTAGGTTATTATTTAAAAACTGACTTTTTATTTAAATAATTATTTATTTTATTTAAATTTATTTTAGGTAAAAATTGGTACATAATAAATTTATAAGTTCACTATAATTCATTGGAGTAATTTTATAATAATTTTAGATATATAAAAATATTATTGAAGTTTTCACCGTCTTTTACCCACCTCCTAGGAGAATTTGAAAATTTACATAAAACATAATTTTACCGCTTCTATGACTGGAATTTCAAAAATCCGAGAGACACGGTTGATGTCAGTAAGTATGATGTGGTTCAATGAGATGAAAATAATTTTTGGTGAATAGTAACCTTTTACTTTTATTTACCACGGTTAAAAGTAAATAGGATAATTAAGGGTAAAAATGATATTATTATTACCCTAACACATGTCCTAATTCTATTGGATAAGTGTAATTCCACAAAAAAAACATACTTATGAATAAAATATGACCATTGTTGCCCACTTGGTTTAGATTAGTACATTTATTAATAATTTATTTAAAGAAGGGTTAAAATAGTTAAAATCAATGTTTAATAAGTAAATAATTTTAAATATATTGTTATACGTAAGATAAATTTGACTATAAATATTCATTAGAAAGATAAAAAGATTTCCTATATAATTATATTTTATTTGTAATTTTTTGACATTAAATAATTTAATTTACTATTGACACAAAGATGATGCTGTAATTATCTTATTAATGAAATATTGACATAATTGATGTTATAAATACCTAAATAAATGTAATTTGAGACTTTTTATGAATTACACGAATTTTATAGGTTAATATGACATGTTAGTATTGATTTAATTAACTTTATCCGAACTAATCATTCTGTTATGATTTCCAAAAAATTCAATTACTAAATAGTGTCAAAAATTTACTTTAAATAGTTTTTTTAAAAACTATTATATTATAAATTGTTATTTTATTTCTAAAAATATAATGGTCTGAAAAATGACATAGATAAGGTTATATATATTAACAATAAACAACTTGGGGTTCGTTTGTCTTATTATAGTAAGTATATTAACCTTATAGTGTAAGAAAAAAAAGACACAGTAAAAGTAAAATTATCTAACTTAAAGTTAAATCTAAATGATAAGGTTAAAATAGTAAACTAAACTTGTCCAAATTATATTGGATGAGATTATTTCGACCCATACCCACATTATCTTCGAAATAAATCAATTTGGATCTATTTAAAACTGAATACTGCTTTATAATAAAATAATATGTTTAGTTTTTCCAAAGGAGCCACTCTCCCCCTTTATAAAAGGGCACCTCCTCCCTCTCTTCCTCACACCACATTGAGCCTTCATGCTCTGCCAAACCCTATATAATTTACTCTCCACTTCCCTATAAACATCCTAGAGGTCCTGGTCTTCTTCAAAGACCAATTTTAATGCCCTAAAAGGAGGTCTCAAAGAAGCGCTTCAAAGAAGAGGTAATGTCCGTTACCGATTCATTCAACTTTATTTCTTCTTCCACTTCTTCTTCATTAGTTGTTTCATTATGAATTAATAAAATCAGTATCTATCATATACTGATATTTTATTATACGTATGAAACAACCCTATTTCACCATCTATCCATCCTACGGAAAACGAAATCACCGCGCGTGCATACATACGGAATACCGTCTCCACGCTGTGGTGTAATCTATTTTCCACCACCACCTTACTTGGTTAGGTATAATGGTGTAAAGCATGAATATATATGATTATCGTAAAGTGATATTGATTCTGAAATAGTATAAATAAACTCCAATACAATTCCACGATCATGGGAATGATATAATCGCTCGTGCGTACGTACGGAATACCGTCTCCACGATGTGATGCGACTCGTTATACATGATTTTCATTGCATAATGATTACATAAATAAATTGAGTGATTAAATATGATATATATTACACTCATACCTTTCTGGAAATGAGGTATCTATAACCTTAAAATAAGAATAAGAATTTATTCGACAAAACACGCATAAGAACAAAAAGAAATAAACACCCGAATAACAAGTAGCAATGAAATATTACTAATAATAAGCTAGGAATATAACCATATATGATATAATAACAATTATTATGATTCTGGAAAAATCAATGACATTATTTAAATCATTATACAGGAGGTTCAGACACTTACGATGGAAATCAGACCTTAGGTAAGGGAAATATCACAATCTCATTTTTATCCGAGATTGTTTATACTTTAGAATTTACTTAGGTTTATTTTATCATCCACATCCATGCTTCCACAATATGTAATATTATTTCCACACACCTACAATTTTTTAAATCCAATTTTACCCTTCTATGAGTTTTAGTAAAAGATAAGAAAGGAATCTTTTTTCGTTTTTCATATAAGGTACTTTTTGACTTTTCCGAAAAAAGTACGAGAAGATGTTTTTTTAACTTATACGGCATGAATGGATTTTTAAAACATTATTTACAAAAAGATTCCATTACAATTTTTCATGTTTATTTTTAATCTACTTCTTTTAGTTTAGAATTGTATGACATGTTAAGAAAGGAAAAATGTTTTTGAAGTAGAAAGGATATTTTCCTCACGAATGGAGTTCAAGTGTTTTATCAAAATTATTTTCCATATAAATAATATAGGGTTCTGTTTCTATCCCTATTATTACATTGATTTGATTATGTTGTGATGGAATTATTTTTATGAATTCCTTTGTCTTATACGAATTGTTTTATGATTTCATGATGTTTAAAAATCCCATTTTTATTACATGGGTTATGCAATGATGTATGATTTATGATTCTGTGGAACACATAAGAATGGTATCATTATGAGATGGGTGGGACTTATATCTCCCTCCAATGCATTGTGTAATGATTTTATATCTCATGAGATAGAAATGGATGGAAGGGAAGGTTAAACTGGTTCAGTGAAACTGGACTGAAGTGAGGAATGAACTCGGTTCAGAAATGGACTTTGTCCACTAAGATAGTCTTGGCTATGAGTCTTGACTAATAAGAAATGATTCTCTATGATTATGTGTGTCTGACACAAATCTTAATGTTTTATGTTATGATTATTGTGATTACATTTCACTTCCATGATTTATCCCATGTTATGAAATTATGATCTCTTTTGTAGGGTATGATTTCCAAAATGTTATGTTCTTATGAATATGATGTGATTGATATTTCTTTTGATTACACTTACTAAGCATTTGAGCTCACCCTTTTGTATATTTTCTTTCCCCAGGCCAGGAAGAAGTTTATTAAGTAAGATTTTCCAAAAGGGAAAATAGATATGATGAAATAAATGGTATACAGTGTAGACACTTTATGAACCAGTTGTTTATGTTTCCCAGTTTCTAAAGACATTATACCTATACGGTCCTTTCATGGTTTTGTTATATGTTGTAATAAGTGTAATTCAATTCTGATTTAATCACAATGTATGTAAAGTATGGGTCGTTATAGGTGTTATTGGGTTTTACCACAAGTTACATCTATTCCAGGACCACCTCTACTTGTTCGTATTGAGATAGTGATGTATTTTTTTGATAAACCACTTATTAAACACTCATGAAAATTTAGGGATATCTTTATAACAAATAGTCTTATTCCTAAGGATTTCACTAGGGTTTTATAATCCTAATAACAAAAATAAATAAACCAATTTTTTCATACCAACTAGAAAAACCATGCTCTTTATTACACACGTAAACATGATTTATTACATAAACATTCACATAAAAAAACTCTAGGGATCGAGAGGTCTATTATCTTGGGACATTTGGAAAAATACATAACAAATTAAGACATAAAATACAACATCAATATTGAAAACTTATTTTACATGAAAACAAAATTCCTTCATAATTAGAATTTCATTGGATAACCTGAGGAAAAACATAAGAAAAGGGTGAGCCATAAATACCAGTGATGGAGTAAACAAAGCATAACATGAAGAATACAATGCATTATAGGGAATAGGCATATCAATGGAGAATAAGATAAACATGAACATAAAGTCATGATATATCATGATTATCGTAACAAGGAAATGTGGAAACAACATACAACATGATATTAGAATGATCCAAGGCTCATTGGAGAAGTTTTAGCATTAGTATACCCTCATTGCACTTGAATTATCTGGAGTAAACATTAATTGCACATGATTTTGAATGAGTAAACCCTCATTGCACTAGAATTATCCTGAGTAAAATCTCATTGAACTTGAATTAGTATGAGTAAAGACTCATTTCACATGGCGTATCATGATACAAATCATTACCCAATTCATTGGAGAACTATTAGGGAACACCCTTTATAAAAATTTTATTTTATGTATAATTATGCCACATAGATCACATAACATGGTTTCTTTCAACATCATAATATAATCCTTGATCAATAAATTTCGAATACATAGAGGTAAGTACCATTCAATATGTATATGTGTATAAAGGTGAATAAATTTGATAGAGAAAATGGCATGGTATTCACTACACAATGATTTTTCTTGGAAATCGTAGTGGAATTTTGGAAACATAATGACGTGAAATAAAAATCAAAAAAATTGTTGGTGGGAGAGAAAGGGGTATATCATCATATTTACATTAAAATGAATGTAATGGGGTAATATAGATAAATTTCCCAAAATTTAGAATTCAGAAATAGATGGAAAATCCCAATGAAGAAACTTGAAAAAAGAGGAGAAACATAATAAATTTTATAATGTTTTGGCATAGTAACAAGTGTACATGGGAGGGATTAGTGAGAGAGAAAGAGGTCTATCGTCATTAAAAAATAAGTAGGTATACTTGGGTGAGGTTCAAAATCATATCCTGAAATTTTTAATTTAAAATAAAAGGGTATAACAACGTAAAAATCATGGATAAAAACGCGAATGGGAGAAATCCCTTACTTGAGGGTGTGGCATCAAGAGCTTGAGGAGGGGATTATTGAGAACATGGAGATCCTTGGGATAATTATAGAGAGAGGAGGGAAGGTTATGGACTTGGTTAAAGGATTTTCAGTTAATTGAAGTGGGAGATGGGGTTGGTTTATAATGGAAATGAGAGGTGAATTGTTTCATATTTCAGAAACATTGGTTTTGGGACCTATATAATTAAATATTTAGAACCAAAAACCATCCCTTGGTTTTGGATTTTTTTCCCAAGGGGAGTGAGAAATAATATTTTATAAGGAAAATTACCTGAATAATTAAAATCTTATGCTTTCTTATGTGGAGGTGAGTCACAATCTCAAGATAATCATTTTAAAATGTTAAAATATTTTATAAGTATGGTGGGTCCACTAGGCCTTATAAAATTAATCAAAAAATATAAAATATAATTATTTTAAAGTTAAAACATTTATTTTAGTAATATTATTTTTATAGTATTTTTTTACTGAACTATTAGGTCATTATGATTTCCTAAATCACAATATATATATATACTGTATTTTATTTTTACCCAAAAATTTCACTTTCTCTGAAAAATATGAAAAAATCATCATTGGATTATTTTAAAGACCTAATTAAAAAAATAATATTCATTTTATCTAAATAGTTTTATAAATATAAGAATTTTTACTTTTATTAACACAAACCATCATATATTGCAAATTAAATGGTTTTGACAAAAACTGTTTTCAAACATTAACAAAAATAACATTTGACTTCTTAGAAATTATATGATCATTTATATTTAAAAATTATATTTAAAATTATATTTATTCCAATAATTAATTTATTCATAAAAATAAATTCTTTAATTAAAAATAAAATTTTACTTTTATCGTAAGAAAAGTTAATTCTTATCAAACTGAGAACAAAATCATTTATAAAGTAAAAACATTTGGAATATAGTGACCCCCTATAATATAAAGGAGCTATATTATAATACTATTATTAAAACCATATTAATAAAACATCATTTTAATATAATAATATTTATATTTATAAAAATTACCACTTTACCTAAAAATATCATTTTGTCTATTTTATTATATTTTTAAGAGACACTATTCCCATGTAGGAATTTATAGAATATATTGTTTATTTATAAAAGGTATTACACTATAAATAACAATTTCCTTCTAAAATAACCACATAAAAACACAAATAAGGCCTGAGGGTAAGGTTTTCGATGGTGATAGACTCTTGGGGAACCTCAAATAACACACTCTTGTGGTAATATCTATTAACTTACATTTAGCTTGAAGGAGATTCCATTCCAGATTAATGTGTTGAAGCTCAACGTGAGTATGGTCAATAGTGAAGGCCATTGATGATACCTCTTTTCCGATCTTTGAAAAATGAGCTTCGTACATCTTGACTCATCTGGATGAGGCCATCCTATCCTTTTTCTATGATAAAATTATTATTTTAAAAAAAACATAAATTTATAGTACTCATGTGATCACATTTGAACGACTATATTATCAATGTTAATGATAATTATCAGTTATTTAAACCCAAAAGTAAATAAAAAAAGAGTTCATACCATTAATTAAATAAAAAATGGAATTTTATTCATGAATGTTTGTGATTTTACAACGCAGGTCCTCACATACGGAGTTGTACACCCTTATGAAAGATTAGTAGCAGGGTGTGCGTCCTCTATTTGAGTTAGAGATCCCTTATAAATAGTAAACAACTATAAGTATTGGGCCCCTCCAATTGATATAAATGATTCCAATATAGGATATATTGCTCCCTCGATGGACTGAGGCATGGGATACTCATTATGGGAGTAGTATATGTTTCATGAGATGGTTAGGTGCAAGGATCCATCATTCGTGTACAATGGTGAGGGCATGCCACACAAATTGGGTTTCCATAGTCTCTCATTGGGCTTAAGACAGCGTAAATGAACCTTTTGTTCTAGGCACTAGTGATGGAGCTAGAATAATATTCCTGATGGGGCACATTCTCTAAAACATACCATTAGGAATGGTAATGTTGTTTCCCATGGAGTTCATCTCTCAGAAGGGTGACCTTTGAAATGTATGAGCCCATGGAGTGTTTTCTTCTAGTTTATGTGTTACAATTCAAACCATTAGTGATAATTCTAGTGTTGGTTATGATCTTGGGACCTCATGATTCATAGTGTCTGAAATGAGTATATCTAGATGTTATTGGTATATGTATGGGAACATAACTATATTGATTGGAATCTTCATTTCATATTTTTTTCCCTTGTGTATTAACTTTGTGGTTTCAGGGTTTCCTACTAAGTATTTTTTTTAATCACCCTTATATGGGATTTTCCCACACATATCATGTCTTGTGAAGATAATTGACACTCTGATAAAGTCTAGGGGGACTAGGACCAGGTGCTACTCCGTGAGATCAGATAGGTAAGTTTTTTTCCTATGACTACAGGCAGAAACCCATCACGTACCCTTCGGGTAGGTTTCTCAATGGGAAACCTTTATGGACATAAAGTTTTATATGTGTTATATCATTATTTTGGTGGTCTTGTATACTGGCCCAGTTTTCCACCGTATACATTACCTTTTTTTACACTGTAGTTGTGTAATGCATAGTTTTTTTCATGCTTGGATTCCATTTTTATTTACATTATAGTTCTTTTGGCTTGGATTTGTGTGCGTGTATAAAGCTACATAGGAAAATTCCTAAAAAAATTTGATATTCCTACTCAGTTCTAGTCACCAGCCCCTGACCGATCAGAGGGGGGAATGTGGTATTCCTAAAGCAGTCCCTGGGGGATGGGATATGACATAAATAATCTTATAAAAAAATTATATAGAAAACTCCCATTGTTTCTCATTATTATTGACAATATTCAATCCTTGATGATTATATTGAAAAAATCCGTGAATGTGTGACTTGCATGATTTATAATTATATTTCCTATGATAAAGGATGGCACTACATCACCTATCACAGTGATCATAAATTGATATGATGGATATACCACCTTTTTGTAAACATGGTAATTCACTCAGCTATCTTCATTTATTATACTATATCAATTAGTTACAATTCATTAAAAAATCAATATTTGGAATAATGTTTAACCATAATTTTTAATAGAAGTAAAATTTATGTTGAGATCCTTCTCATAGTCTATACTTTTTCATCTCTATCTTTAACATATCATTTGATACACTTTCGTCCTTATAATCATCCATCATAGGTTTTGAAACAAATTTATTATAATGAATTGAGACATCAAATTATATTTTCATCCAAATTATTATATATAATTTATCATTATTCCCTTGAGTTTTTAATATCCTTTTAATTATTTCCTCTTAGACTGTTAATTTTTTCTTGAAGTATTTTGAATCATTCCTATCATTCTCACAACCCTCAGAATTTCTCAGCATCATTAATCCACTATTTAAGGTATCTCATCATCCACACTATTCTACTTTTTTATTATTTCCTATCCACTTATTCATTAATTTTATTTTCTGATTCAAACACTTAATTATACAATCCCAAGACCCACACTAATTGATTCGATACTAAAATCGTGTACATTATATTTATGACATTAATAATGATAAGGGTGAACCATTTTTTCTATCCAAACCTTAGAACATAAAAAGAAAAATTGTATCAATCGAATTCTACAGGGCCTTTTAGATTTAGATAATTTGAGAAATAAGAAAAACTCCCACATAAAAAAACACATGTTATAAAATATGAATTTATCAAACTTTACCAAGATTTTATTTTTCATATTAAGGAATCAACATCATACATATGAAATCCTTTTTAGGGATAACTTGTTCCTCCTATTTATTTATAAACAAGGGAAAATGAAACAAAGTAAGTATGATCTAAAATGCATAGTAAGAGGAAATTTAAGCATTGATAAATGAATGTCAATATTAAAAATAATAATATCAGAAAGGTATGAGGACATAATCAATGTTTATGATAGAATCATAAAATAACTCATATCCATAAATTCATGATTAATCAAATATAGATACATGTAATAAGTCTTTAACAAATGAAATAACCTTGATAATCAATAACCATGAGTAATGTGATATAAATCGGGATGAAATGAATCATCTTAAACCAATATTAATAAGTGATAAAATACCATGGTATCTTGGAACATTATCTCATATAACCCTTACAAAACCATTAAAAAAACCTTAAACAACACTTATAATTTGAATAACCATACATAATACATCCAATATAAATCTCTATTGAACATAACAAATACCAAATGAATTAGAGTTCTATTTTGGTTCACCCATCATTTAAGCCATAGAAGGCTCACCTGATGCTATATAGGTTCACTCGCCATATTTAATTTCCATGAAACACAACATTAATAAAGTAGATATATATATATATTTCATCATAAAAGTCATAGAATAAATCATTATTCTTTTATTACCTTATCAACGCATGGAATATAAATGGGTTTCTTGTTATTCTAATTGAATGGTGATTAACCCACTGAAAATAAATTGGTAACATAATAATCACTTTGAGACATGATTGAAACATGAATAATATATGGAGTCCAAAGAAATTAGATTACTATTATGATTAACCCATGGAAATGAAACTGATTCCATAACATTCACTTTGAAACATTGTTATACAATTAAGGAAAAATTGGTTTCATAACAAACACTTGAAACAATATTATTACATGTTGGGAAATAATGAACATGGTATTCATAAAAATATACACAATGGAGTATATGTAAAAACAACTTTTTTTATGTTTATGTATGGAAAAACCATTAAAATATTATTAAAAACATTCTTCAATAAAATATCTTTTTCATTTTGATAATTACATTTTAAAATATAAAAAAATTAGAAAATAATTTTCATAGAAAAAAACATAAAAAAAGGATGTTTTAAAAAATAAATTAATAGTTTTATAAAATATATTAACATTTTTTATTTGAAAACCATAATTAATTTTTTTTTAAACATGGTTTTGGAAGAAAACAGATTTTTGACTAAAGAGAGAAATGAGGTCAGATTTTATTTATAATATTTCTAAAAATATTTATGTAAAAAAGTGTGGCTAAATGAAAACTTTTCATGAAATATCATTCATAACCATAAGAAAATAAAATACTTGAGTTAAATAATATTTACACATTGGATACGTAATCATACAAAATATAAATAAATGATTTGATTAAAAAAATGAATCTTACCACGTTTTCAAATTGGAATCCTAAAAGACGAGAATAAATGACATTAAATAAAAAATATAATATCATAAATAAAGATATTAATTATAAAAAATTTAAATGGGGAATTATATGCACCTAATATTATTGGATATGTGTATAAAAAACATATATCTAAAAGAATTAAAATTGACACACAAAAATCACACAATGCATTAGTAACATCCATAAATTAAGCCCAGTGAAAGAGAGATCGTAAAATGTACATATATATAAAAATAAATTTAATTTTATGAATAATAAAATAAATCCATGAGAATTATATACAACACAAAACAAAAATATGTTATTAATATTCCATATGTCTAAAATAAATTAAAATGAGATGAGAATAACCCCTTCTTTAGGTCTGATTCATCACACCCATTCTTTAACATCCTGAATAAAATACATATGTTAATAATTTTATTTTGTGATTTCCCTTTTTCATGTTTATTATTAACTTTATTTTAGTTGTTAAAAAGTTATTTACAACTACTTACTCAACTATGTTTATGTGAGAAGTTTTTACCAAACTCGGCTTATGTGTCAAATCAGACTTTGATATGTCTCCTAAGGTTATCAATATAACTATTAAAAAATAAAAATAAAAATAATAATGAAATAATTAACAGATTTACACATCAATTATACTTTAAAAAACAATCATGAAATTTGGTTATGAGAAAATAACAAATGATACAATCGTGGAGATGATGGGTCATATGTACACATGACTATCATTTCCATTATTCAGTGTTCATTATTAAAGAAAGAAAATATTATTTAATTATTATACAATGATAATTATATCATTAATAAAATGGTATTTAATTATATATTCTTACATATATAATTATTATGATGTAAAAGGTATCACATCCTTTTGAGGAAGTGGTATTCCACTCGTCGAAGTATGAAGTTATCACTTTTTTAGTGTGTGAATAAAATAAAAAATGATATATTATATTTCCATATGTATAATTATGACATGAATATCGTAATTATGTCATTTATTTTTTATATATTCTCTATAGTTAAACTTACCATATTCAGAGAAACCTATTAGTGAAAAACACTTCACATCGCAATTTGAGGTGGTACTCTATAGTACATACAAGAAACATTATCATATCCCCAACGTTATGGAGTATAAAAAGGGTGTATATTATTTGATTACCCAAGAGGTATTATTATTTTATAAATATAATTAATATCATATATAAATATAATTTACATCATTATTCTCAACCATGAGATGTTGTAATGAAAAAATGAACAACATTACTTCACGAGGCATTAGTCAACGTACACATTATTAAATATTCTATAACGCATTTGGTGGGATTGTATGTAATTGTAACAAGAAAACCTAAATTTATAAAATCTTAGAATATTTTTCATACTGAGGATATTATATAATCATGGTAAAAATAAAAATTTAAGATGGTGGAGAATGATATAAGATAAATATTCTGGTTGTATAACATTAATTATTTTTCAGGTATCTTCCTTTTGTTTGATGTAAACTCATAATAGGAGAAATTTATTCCAAAATATAGGTTTTAGAATGTGGGGATTTCTGTTGGAGAGTGTTTTTGGTAGGTTTCAGATTACCCAAGTGGACTTAGAGGTGTTTTGAAGTGGGGAGTATGAGTGCCCTTTTATAGTGGAGGAGGTGTGAAAATCATATAAATATTGAAAAAGCATTCAGAATTGCAAGATATCCCTTACCTAAAGTGATTCCAAAATTGGAAAATAATGTATTTGAGGAAAATTATGGACAATAAACACTCATAAAACACAAAAGGGAAAAATTAACATATTTTTCCATAGTCATTATGTTTCCTCAATTTTACCATATTTTTTTACCATAGTAACTAGTTTTCTAACCTAAATAATTTAATAATTAAAACTAAATTAAATTGATAATTAATTAAAAATTTAATAAATCTGATTGTAAATACAATATCTAATTTATAAAATAAATATCCAATGTTTTTCAGATAGTATGAATAAAATAACCACATGTAATGTGAAAAAACCCTTCTTTAACCCAAAATTTACTAACAATGTTTTTTTATTTATTGTCTAGTGTGTCCATTATAAGAAAAATTTATCCATTGATGGGACATATTTTATATTTATTAACATTTAAAAATAATATTTCATATTATATTATATATATCTAATATTAAATCATTTCATAAAATTTCATTCATTCTAAAATAACATTAATGTCAATTTGGAAATTATTTAATTAATTTTTTGTAGAAACATCAATAAAATTATGGAATTTGAATATATTTTATTCACATATTTTTAAAAATATATATTCAATTAAAAAATTAATTAAAGATAATAATTTAATCAATGTACTTGATATTTAATATTTTTAGTATCAATTATTTTAAATTAATTAGTGACTAAAAAATTACAATATTCACATTTAATAAGTATTTTTAGTACATATGTTATATCCAAATCGTATAGATAAATTATTAGAGAAAAGAATGTATATTTTTTAATAATAGATATAACAGAACCTATTATATTTTTTTTCAATCCCAAATCATTACCAATATTTAAATTAAGGATGGTTTTTTTCTATAGTTTAACTATTATGCATGTCAATTTCATGAGATAAAATATCCAATGGCATGTAAAAATAGAGGATACAGTGATATGTGTATGAATATGTCCAAATAGTTGGTTTTAGAAAATTTGGTATGTCTTTTGGTCCCTTATGTATAATGTTGAATCACTAAGTAATCCAGTTTTTACAAAATCAGTAAAATTAATTTTTAATATTCTCATAAATTATTACGGTAAAAAATTAATTAATAATTACAAGAGAGTATAGCTTATTATTATTTCAAATATGTGGCCAATTTTTAAAAATTAACCACACATATGTGGTAGAATTTAAATTAAAACTAATCCTAGAGACGTGATGAGAAAGTTAGGTTTATAAGTGAAAATGTTGAAAAGGGAAAAATATTATAGTAAATTTCATTATGTAAATGATTCAAATAATCTATATTGGAAATATATATGTTTTTTTAAATATTTTTACTTCAAAAACAAATCATAATTTAAATTTTACAATAAAAGTATTTATAATAAAAAGTAGTTTCCATGTAAAATAATTTATTTTTTCATTATTTGTTAAAAATTGAAACCTCTCAGTAAAATTCGAAAAACACAAAACAAAGATAATTTTGATATTATATATTAATAAATTTATTATATTATGCAATGTAAAATCCATAAATTTGTCAAAAATATGTTTCAAAATAATTACCACATTAAAAAGCGGCAAAATTATATTATTTGAAATATAAAATTGTATTCATTAAAATTGATTTTTTTTATTTCTTATCTTGGATACACATATGAAGAATGTAAAACAATAGATTTAATATTTTATATATAAATATAACTACTATAATCCATAATGAGTGATTCTTAAACCTAGTGGTGTTTGAAACAAAAGAAAATCATGATATTGCGTGTAATGAAAGCAATAACTGTCTTCATTTAAATTCTCATGGTATTAAATCATCCCCCATTAAAAATATACATCATAAAAATTTTAATATAACATAATCAATAAATGATGAAAAATAAAAATACTATTTTATGTAAACCCACATTTTAAAAATGGATAATAAAATAGCCTATTAATAGTAGAGAATATTACTTCTGGAGGTTATCTAGAATAATACATAACTATGTTTCTAAATAAGAGAACCAATGCAGAATTATAGAAAATAATAAATAATTATTGTGAGGGATTTAGGTCATTAATAAAAAGTATGTGAATGATCAATGTAATGTTAAGGGCCTCAAAACCATAAATCATTGATGATCGAAAAGATCGTATGTTCTTCAATATTGAAGGTGCTAGGATAATAATATTATTTGAAGATCCTTTAGCCGGAGTTGAGAAAATATATTACCATATACACATAGATAATGTGGAAATATACATACATTATGAGTATACTTTCATACATTAATCAATTTCTACCACAATCTCATATTTTTCTCCAATTTATGTTTATTGAAGATAAATTTTTCATTCCAAATGTACTGAAATACACATTTAATGACCAAAAAAATAATAAAATGGATAACCTAGATATTCCACTATACATTATAAATTTACCAAAATGAAAATGGTTATCACATGGTAAGATAAATCCAATAATTTATGAACTTTGATATTATACATTAATCATTAACTATAATACCCAATGTTCAAATAAAACCATTCCAAAAAAAATATCCTGAAAATTATAAAAACATTTCATAACTAATTTGGAAAGATTAATATTATAAGGATTTTATTATATATTTTAAAATGATAAATAAACTATTTTTAATCAAATATAATTTCATCTTTTTCTAAAATAAAAATAATAGTTTTCATTAAAAAATTTATATTGACATGGACATCACATATCCCAGTGGTAAGTGAAAACCCCTTATCATCCTTCGATCATGGGATCATGACTAACAACCTTAAAGAAAGAAATTGGTTGTAACCCATCATAAGAGTTGTCCTTTTTTCATTAAACATGAAAAAAATTCCCCCATAAATAAAACTTCATTTTAATCTTAGGGGATATAAATAACTCAACTGAAAAAACATCTATAAAAAATGCCATTAACAACCACAACATTTATACTACATTAATCCCAATTACATGGTGTTTACGAAATTGATCTCTTGATAGACATATGTTGGAATGCATAACTCTTATGATTAACTAAAATTAAAATACCCTATTCTCGAATGTTGTCTTATCCTTTACATTATTAAAAAATATAATAGCGTAAGACCCACACTTTTGGATTTGGTGCTTAAACCATGAACATTACATTTCCGGTAATGATGCTAATACGTATGATGCCTTTTTTTCCACCCAAACCATATAAAATCAAAATGAAAAATTATATCACTAACTTCCCTAATGACCTTTTTGGTTTAATGTTTAGAGAATTAGTAAAAACTCGTACATAAACAATTTGCATGGCTTTTAAGGAGAAGTTCTCCTTGTTAAATTAGCTTTTATTTTTCACATTAACACATCATCATCATATATATGAAATAAAGTCTATAAAATACTCATTTATCCACATTATTTTTAACAACGGGAAAATTAAACATAATATGGGTGAGTTTGAATGCTCAATAAGGGATAAAATTAAGCTTTAATAAATATATTTCAACAGTGACATTAAAAAGTGAATAATTGTATGATGACATAAACAATGTGCATGTGACAATTATAAAAAATCATACCTAAAAAATAATGGATTATAAAATATTAATTCATGGAAGAAATATTTAACAATGAAAATAGACATAAGAATCTATAATCATGAGCAAGGTCATATCAATCTTGATCAAGTGAGACATCATAATCCCATAGAATTTAAAGATAAATCATATTAGTATCATCAAAAACCATCTCATAAAACCTTTACAACACCCTTAATACTAGAATAACAAAACACTATACATCCAATTTAATTATCCATAGAATGAAATCATTACCCAATGTATTAGAGAGATATTTATGTGAACCCTTTATATAAGATATAACGAAATCGCCTAGTGCATTACGGGTTTACCCATAATATATATGTTGTACGAAACACAACATGTATAATTTCAATAGATATTTATTCATAAAACTCCAAAAATAAATAATTATACTTGTATGACCTAGTCAATACATTGTAATGAAATGGGTTTCATTTCAATCTCTTTGAAACATGATTAAACTGTGGAAAAGAAACAGGTTTCATAACAATCTCATTGAAACATGACAACCCAACGGAAATGAAATAAATTCCATAATAATATATATAATAAATTATTAACATTTAAAAATAAATTGATTATAATACAATTTCTTTTTACCAAGTTTATCTCATCAAAAATTACTTGGTTCCATAACAAACTCTTGAAATAAACTTAATACATCTATAGAAAGAATGAAAATGGTATCAATACCAAATATAACCAGTGGTGGATAAGTGAAAAATTCAATATTGATGTTGATGAATGGAAATACCATTTATATATGACTAAAATAATTTTAGATATTATTATGATTTTATCATCAGATACATAATCATACACAGTCTCAATTAATGATGAGATTATAACCAAATTCAACTACCACTTACGTAACAATGGATCAAAATTTCCATGAAGTAATAAAATAAAATAAAATTTATAATATCATAAAAAATTGGATTCATGATATTAAATTTAAAATGTTAGGTATATATACTCATAAAATAATATAGGTGTATAACATAATTAATGTCTCATAGTTGGAAAATCGAGACTAAAAATATCCCTTTACCGCATTTGTAACACGAAAACTATAATATAAATGAATTTAATATATTCAAATAATGATTTAAATGCACATTAATATAAGTATAATAACAATAAAATACATTCATGTGTAGTATATAAACTATAAAATGAAAATAATTAGGGAATATAGAATATAACTTTGATAAATTAACATTATATGAGAAACATTCTCTCCATGAGTCTGATTCATCGTTCTTGTTCCTAATTTCCGAAATAATATTCTTATGAAAATTATTTAATTTTTCGGGAACATTATTTAATGTTTATTATTAGTTTTATTTCCATTATTTATATGATATATGAAACTACTTTTTCAAACAAATTTCATTCAAATATCTTTACCATACTCAGCTTATGGTTAAAAACAATCTTTGATTGGTTTAATAAGGTCAATGAGTTAATTATTTAAAAATATCTAGAATATTAATCATGATTTTATTTACATATCTATACATAAAATATAATTATAATACCAATATTAAAATTTGGTTTTGAAAAATGAACTAACGTTACGATCAGGGAGATGATAGGGAATTCGTATGCATGAGTAATGTTTCCAATTTTCAATGATCATTATGGAAAGAAGAAAAGTAATATTTTATATTTAAAAAATTTTCATTATATAATTAATTAAATTATAATTAATTATATATATATATATATATTTATATCATTTTTTTTGATTTAAATGAATTCTCATCTCTTCGACAAGAGGGTATTCCACATGACCATGAATGATGTTTTGACATTTTTAGTTTGTGAAAAGGTAATAAAAAAATTGATATATAATATTTAAAGAAATATTATTATTCATTAATATCATAATTATTTAATTTATATAATATATATTTTTTATAGTCGCCCTTTTTGACATCTATGATGCACATGAGTAAAAAACGCTTCACATCGCTTCGAGAGGCGGTAGTATGCTATACAGAAGAGCGACATTATTGTATCCCGGTCAGTATGGAGTGTAAAATGGTTTTATAAGATATAATCAATTAAAATATATAATTGTGTTATAAATATAATAAATATCAAACATAAACTTTATTTCCACTCTTATTCCCTAACCATTAGAGGTTGAAATAGAAAAATGAATGACATTGTAATGTGAGGCAGTAGTCCATCATACACATGAATGATGATTTAGTAACCCATTTTAGGGAAGTGTTTTTTTTTGTACAGGTAATACCATTATCATAAAAATTATCATTTTATTATGAATACTATTTTATTATATAATCAATGTATAATAATAATTGAAGTATATTGAGAAGGAAATAAAATAATGATGCCTATTGAAGAATATTACATCTTCTTAGATATTCTATATTTTTTTTACTAAACACTTTATAGGTTCTATGTATTCAAAAATATAGGATTATATTTTTAGGGTAGATAATTTGGGGAATGATTTTGGTATAGTATATATGAGTTAATTTTATTGAGAGGTGTGGATAATAGGAGCGATTTAATGGCCTTTTATAGTGGTGGGGAAGTTTCATTCTTGTTAATACTGAAAATTATTCACTATTGTGTTGTCTCAATTACCTTATTATTATAAATAATTTAAAATTAATGTATTTTAGGTAAATTATGGTCTAAAATCACTAACACCTCAGAAAAATAAAAATATTTTTATCATTTTTTTATTCTTTAAGTTTAATCAATTATACCCTTTTTGTTTTTGACCCGATAATTTGTTGTCTAACCTAGCTAATTATCCACATATGAATAAATTAATGTGAAAATTAGTATAACATTTTTACCCATTTTCTATACGTAATAAAACTACTTTATTAAATAAAAATTACATGTGTGTTGGAAACAAATATTAATATATTGGAATGTAACACGCTAAAACAGTGCTTCTACCCAAACCACCCTAAAAATGATTTTGAAATTTATGGGTCAATGAGTTCATTATAATAGATAAATTGGCACATTATTGAATACTATTAAATATTTATTAATATCTAAAATGAAATGTCATAGGATATTACATTTAATAATTTTATATCATTTAATATAATATCATTTATTATAAAATAACATTAATGTAAATTTTGACATTATAAATTTAATTTCAATTTTAAAACCACAAGAAAATGACTTCATTTGAATAGATTAATTTTAAAACACTTCAACATTATATATTAGTCAAAAAAAATAATTTATGAAATCAATTTATTATATTATGTTCACATTTAATATTTTTAGTATCAATTACTATAGTTAGTTATTAAATTCATAATTATTTCATTGTAACATTTAATGATTTTTACCTAGTTATTTCATCTATAAAAATAAAAGGTAAAATATGATTATAATAAAAGATAATTTATATATAAAAATGTTATCTACAAATGATCATATGCTATTTTTCCCTATACCAATGCTTTATAGATATTAAAGTCAATGAAGGAGAATTTTTTTTCTTTTTCATTACCTAACTTATTATATAGGTCTCTCTGATGGAATAATATACATAATAACACAAAAAAATATATAATAAGTTGATATTTGTATATATGTTTCCTTAAAATATGTGTTGTACATATTTTTGGTCCATTTTCCCCTATGATTAATGTTTATGACTAAGTGATGTCATTTGTACCCTAATCATTATATTAAAATTTAATTATTTTCACTAATAATTTTGATTTAAAATTATGTAACACATAACAAATAGTATCTATTATTTTGATTTCAAATATAGAATCTATTTGTAAAAATTCATATCACTCAATTCTATGAATTTATTTCAAAATAAATCATATAGGCCTTATGAAAAAAATAGTTTTTTAGATGAAAAGGAATTTTTCATTTAAAAATTAATATGATTCACTATTCATTAAAGGTGAAACTTCTAAAAAACATACAAAAAAATCACACTAATAAAAATTTGATGTTCAGTTTTAATAAATTGCATTTCTTTTTTTCAATTAAAATTTTTAAATACTTTAGAACTAAATTTTAAAATATCTTCCAGGTCAAAAGGTGAAAAAATATAATTCCAAAAACAATTTGAAGCATAAATATTTATTTATTATTATTTGTTGTCTAGAAAACACATAGGATGGATATTTATCATTAGATTGAAAATATAATACAGAAATTTTATTAAAATAAACAAATAATAGTAATTTTTTATACTCATTGTTTCATGTAACCCCAGATAAACATGATATTTGGTGTTACACAAGAAATAATTTTCATATTTTAAATTGATGGGCTGTTAAATTTATATATTTCTCTACTTCATCATGAAAAATAAATATAAATCATTTCCTTCATTGGTTACCTATTTTGAGTTTCTCAAAATCCTCCCTTGAAACATTATCATTCATTTCATTTTGACCATTATTTTCATCCTCATCTTTCTTCCATGAATAGTTTTTTATAGTCATCAATCATTGCTCTCCCATGATTAGAACATAATTCCTAGAATATAAATATTATATAAACATGGTTAATCATTGTTACCAAATACTTCAAAGTAGAATCAGTTACCTCTGATTCTTGGCCATTCAATGTGATATTAGTTCTCCAAGGAATTTTATTATCTTTCTCTATTTATAAATGATCGGAATGCTTTTATTTATGGAAAAACATCTTGAAATATTTCACTAATTATTTATTGAATTAAATTCTTCAATAAATATATTTTTCCTTTATTACTCAATATTATCTTATTAACCTATATTTTTAGTAAATGTATATGTACCTTGAAATTTTTTAGGGAAAAACAACCTTCATCCATAGACCCTTATTTACCCCAATATAAGAAGATTCGTGTTTAAAATCAACTACATTGGTAAAGTCATTTCTATTATCATTAAACTAACTATTTTCATTAAGATATTTTAATTTTTTCTCATTGAATTATTATTCATTATATACAAATATTTTTTAATGATATTTTACCAACATAAAAAACAATCTAGCCTCAATATGTTTTTCTTAATTTAATCAACATGTGTTTTCTCTTCTTTGTTGAGATTATCAGATCTAGATAGTTTTTCTTCAAGATATTTTTTCATCATTTTTATATCAACCTATATCACATTATATAATATATTTTCATTTACAAGGATCTCCAAATTGTTTATATAATCAATATTTTCAATAAAAACGTATCTCAAATGATTCATTATTTATCTTATTCATTTCATACATTATGTCTGTAATTTGGTCAATAATTATATCCAAATACCTTTTAAAATACATTCATATTAGATTATCATTTCATCATAATCATCATTACATGATTATGTAAATATGATTTTAACATGTGTTAATAAGGTGGCATCACTATCAGATTCAAAAATGTATGATAAAGCAAACTTATCTATTATTCAAAACATTTTTTTCTTTATAATGGGAAATATTTTCCTATATTTCATACAATTAAATATCTATGACTTATTTTCAAATTCTTAGAACAAAAAATCAGGTATCGTCTTCTATAAACTACTTCCTATAAAATTTAAATCTTCATTATAAATTGAGAACATAAGATACTATTTATCTATTCTATTTTAATCCCCTTTTCTATCTCTTATAATGAAGATAAATGATTTTGATAAAGACTTATTAATCTTCCTCTACTATTAAATCACCTAATGATTCTTCTATTTATTTATCATTTAGAATTCCTTTTAATATTACATCATAAGATAATTCATTCTAATACTTTTTCATCACATATTTTTGAATCACATTTCATTTTCAATAAGAACATTCTAAGGTTCAACTAGATATAAACAATATAATTCTTCAAGATATGAAACAATTGAATTAACACAATCTGTAATTTTTCTCTATATTTTAATTATATTAGTATAATATTACATCATATCAAATAAAATAATAATATTATTATGTGTTTTGTTGAAAATTATAGAGTATTCATCAATATTATCATCAATATCCTTCTTGATATATACAAACACCCCTCAATGGATTTGTAATAGAGATTCCTTATATTTTAAATTTCATTCAAGGATGATTATAAATTTATCTCATATTTCATTATCAGTTGAAAACCCCCTGATTTTTATATCAAAGTTTTCATAGAGAGACATTAGAATCAAATTTTGAAAATTTCCATTATCAAAAAGGTTTTTTCATTTTAGCAGATGGAACTATAAGATCATTAATGGGATGAAATTCCACTATTTCAACATCTACATATTCTATGTACTGATATAAATGTTATTATGACATAATATTATTTAAAATATGATATTGTATTCTATATAATATAGGAACACCCATTATTATTTTTTAATTTATATTATCCTTCCTCAGTAGAGAGTTGGAACCTTTAGAGGCAACTAATGCTCTGATAGAAATCAAGGTGCCAAAAACAATATATGATCACTAAGAGGGGGAGGCATGATTTAGTGTTCCCTTTTATGTTGTGAATTCTTATTAGAAGTATTGATCTGAAAATTTTTATAATTTAAATCCACTAAATAAATATCACTAAAACTCACTTCATATACAGAAACTATAAATAGATATATTAGGATATGAAATTTACAATGTTCATTAAAAATTCTATCTAAATAACAAGTTAGTTTTCCCCCAACATGGATTATTTACTAACATCATTTATTTTCACAATGTAATATTAAAAAACTAGTTTTACACCCCAATAAAAATTCCTCTAATTATCCTTGGTTTAACATGAAGCCAGAAACACGTATTCTAGAGTTGGTTATAGAAAAAAATTTCCTTCAAAACTCAACTTCATTTATGATGTTTTATACCTCCCATACATAATATTTCTATACAAATTTTATACCCCAAATCTATAATCTCTTTTTTCACTATTGAAAAAATGTAGAAATATCCTCTATTTCAAATATTCTTTCACCACATGAATTTTGGATCACCTTTTCCAATGTACAATATATTTAATATCCTCAATAGATCAATAAAGAGTCTAATAGCCTTTAAAAAATATCTTAATCTATAATGATCTAGATAAACATATAATTGTATTTTATAAAATAATTTTCAAATGTGATCCTCAAAAAAAGTATATTCAACATACATTTTCTTGTAAGATGTGTATGATTACTATTATTCAGTTGTGCTCTATCTAGTGAACTCACATGTTATAATATTTATTATGTTCTACTATTATTGTTCCACTCTTAAATATGAATATATCATTGATGATCTTGTGTTTGAGGAATCTCAGTCTGAGTCTGCTTATCTTCTTCCAAGTAGAATCTGGGTTGGAAATTTTCATTGTGATCTCTTGTAAAAACAACATCACTTTCTTTCCACTTTATCATTAACAAAAACTAAAGCTCAAAATAATCATTCTAAATTTTTCAGTAAAACAACCTCTATAAATTATATAAGAAGTGTAGGATATAATTTTATGATTTTCACTCAACTCATCTTTTATCTTACCTCCTTAAATTCCATTAAATGTCCAGGATTAATATTCAAAAAATGAACATTATTAATTATTAGCTTAAAAAAACTAATCAAAAAATCTATAAATTTTGGATAGGTATATGAATATTCAGGGAATGAAAACATTATTATCATATTTATTGACTTTATAAGGTTTTTAAATTTTCCTCCCACCTCTTCCTATAGTATGAACAAAAATGCAATTTTGTTTTATTTGACTCCATAGTAAATCTTTTGATCAATGACATCATTTAAGTAAATCACCATCTTTCTCAATTTGGTGGACTACAAATTTTATTTTTAGTAGATATATCATCTTCCCATTCTATTTTACTGCTAAACCTATATATGATGGACTCATAATTTCTTGGTATAATAACATTTTGATTCTAAATATGATTATATCATATTTTTTATGTATTGGATATCTCTTGAGTCAGTATCAAGGACCTTCATTTGGTGACCATTAACTCTCAATATCAATTATTCTTATTAAAAATGAATCTAATTGAATAATAAACAGTTATTTTACTTGTGTTACAATATAAATTTCCAACCATTACGTATCTTATAACAAAATAAGGAATCATTATTTTTATAACTCAAACCCAATTTAATAAATATATTGAAATTATATATTTTAAAATTTCATAATTATATATCATTAACATTTTGTAAACTATTTTATAGCTATGGTAGTTTTTTTTACATTACAACACATTATTTGGTGATCATTATTGATTTATTATAACTATTACAACATTTTATATCATTAAATCCAAGAATTAATATGTTGGACATTGTTCTATCATACAACATGAAAATTTTAACTCTACAGCTTCATTCCTGAGAACTGCATTTGGATGAACCCTTTTAATATTCTCAATCCTATATTCATAATGTTCTACCTAAATTATTTCACTAAAAACATCATCTAGAATTCAATAAAAATATTATCATTTTTCTGACTCATTCCATTAGCCTCAATACTGTATCCACCATGATTTAAAAACCATATTTATTAAAACAACATCAAATAAAAATCACGAATTAATTCTTGATATTTGGCACATTAAAGATTAATATTTAATTGTATGATAGAATATTTTTCTCAAAAAATAGAAAAAATAATTCTCTCCATCATTTAAGGAATTATAATATACTAATAAAAATTTATATAATGGAAAAATTACAACCAACACAACGTAGTGAAAAAAATTTATACTTATCAAATGAATTCGTTCAACTACATGAAAATAATTTTTATATAGAAAATAATATAAAAATAAAAATAAAAATAGATTAAATATGTCACTCATTCTAGAGACATTCATATAATCAGTAACTAAGAAGATAATTGTTGATCATGTGAATTCTATAACAGATTGAGTTAGTTCAAAATTTGCATTATTTATTTTTCCCCTATACCTTATTTTCGTATTAGGTTTTTATTGAACATTATAAACATTTAACTTATAATATTCATGTAACATTGAGATGATTGCTTTGGTACAACATATTTCATTACATTACATATTTTTATAATGATTATCAATAGATGTGTCTTGGTATTTTGAAGACAAAATTGTGTGCAGTTATTTAGTAAAAACATAATTCATTTTGTAGATTATATATTATATTTTAATAAAAATTATTAGAAATGGATTACTATAATCTTAATTGTAATAATCTCTATCATATAGCTATCCACTTTTTGAATTATAAATTTTTATGTTTTTTCCCAAAATGTTTAAAATTAACAAGGAAATAAATCTATATTATATAATGTTTTGTTAAATTGTGACTGAAAAATAATCTCTAATAGTTTATATTTTTTAAGTGATATATATAATATTCTTGATATGTATTGAGAATTTCCAAATCAATAGTAATTTTAGTTATCTTCACTATATTTTGATAAATAATTTGAAAATTTATCTTAAAATTTAAAACTATATCTTTCTAAATATATTTTAGCTATTAAAGTATTTCATATCAAGGGGGTCAAAAATTATTATTTTTTAAAAAAAATTAGAAGATCAATTATACCCCTTCCCAGATGAAAATTAATTTCCAACTGAAATTTGGTATCAAATATGTTTTATTGTTTACTATAATCTCCATATTATTACATACATAATTTACTTTTTGGTAGATCAAGTCCTAATGGGAATATATTTAATTTATGATTTTTCATTACTGTATTATTATGGATAATAAAACTATAAGTTATTAAACATATTGACCTACTTATTTTATTTGACCTAACTATGTTCAATGGAAAATCACAATGAAAATATATGCAGATTAAATAGAATTTGATATATGGGTAATAATAGATGATGAATATTAAAAACCCTAGACATCTAGGAACGAATGGGATTATCCAAATAAATAGTTAATTATTCTAATTTAAATTATGGGAATTATTTATTCCATGTTTTGGGTGAATATGAATTTAATAAAATCTCTTCTTAGGAAACTGGTTTTGAAATTTATGACATTATATGCCTTTCTCATTGACAGAAATCTATGGTTAATAAAATTATATTAAATATATGTAACATAAATTATGGATAATTAAAGATGAAATATAATGAGTTTATTTTTGAAATTCGTTACAGATTCAATGAGATCATTTACCCAGTGAAGGAACCTAGATAACCTATGGATGATAAAAAACAAGTACTGAAACTAAAATGTTTGTTAATCGATAGGTGAAGAATTATTTTTATTTAAAATCGGCAATCCCCTGAAAAAAAGAAAAATGTTATTCAACGAATTTATTTTCAAACTAATGATGTATAAGGATTAATTAATGGTAAAAAATTTAATTTTCCGAAATTATGAAGAATGTTGTTTTATATAGATAGTAGATTCTAAATCCAAATACGCAATAAAAGATATTTCAAGTTGGGATAAATCTAAATATATGTGGGATGAGGAGGTGGATCATATTACTAGAGGAAATGAAAATGTAGCAAATAGGTTACTGTTTTTTCAAAAATATATTAATATATTAAATTATCATAATATATGAAATTAGAAATTGGATTAAATAAAAATTAATTTTCAAATAGGATATCCTATTATGAATGCATAAGGACATTACCTTTTAAATATGATTTTTGTAAGAAAAATTATATGAAGATGAATGAATATAGAGATTAGAACCCAATGAATGAAATGAATGAAACTAGGATTTATTCTATGGAATGATCTAGTTATTACGATTTATATAGTTATGGTGCATGTGAGAATGAAAATTTGGGTTTTATGGCAATCACATATTAGGTATAAAGAAAATAATAATTCTTTTTTAATGATAATGATGTTGTAGTTAAGAATAAAATGAGAAATGGAAAAAGAATAAATATTCAAATACTATACTATTTATCTAGGCAATATTAATTAACTTAAAGATAATTATATGAATTTGGAAAAGATTTGTGTTTTATCATATAATACTCAGAATGTCCATTCTATTGAAAAAATAAAATCTTATTCAATTAATATAATGATTCTATAATTAAAAATGAGAAACTATGAAAAGTATATTTAACAATTTAGGAAATGTAATGACTAGTTATATATTATTTATTTAATTTAAAAACCACCAAAACATACTATTGGAATTATATATTAAACTAGACATCAAATGATTACAAATAAAAACAATTTTTTAATAATTTTCAAAAATAGTATGTTAATCAATTAAAATAAATTTAATTATATCTATGAAAATGTTTCTAATTAATTGTGACCTAATATTTTTTTGTATTAATATGGAAACTCTATAGCTCATAATTCTATAAAAAAATTATATTCATAATGTTTTAATTTCTATGATTTTTAAATCTTGGAAAATATTAGTTCCAAAATGATTTTTTATTTGATTTTGAATAAGTAATATTTTTAAAGGGAAACATAATAAGCCTATGATATATAGATATGAGATACTATATACTCGTGTTTTTAAGAAACATAATCTAAAATATTTTAATAATGTTTTATGGAGGACATTCCACATTCAGTGATAGTGAATATGTGAAAATAATTGGATATAGAAAAATTAGTAACTTTGAAATGAGTATTATTTATAAAATTTTATTTATTAATAGCTTGAAATATAATAAACATAATGCTTAAAAATTATTTGATGATAGCTATCATGATAAATTTTATATGTCATGCATTTTATATGATAAAAATAAATTTTTAGTGTTTACTTATTTAGGAAAAGGGAAATGTTTATACTTTCAATTAAGATACGTTATTTTCTCAATATGTTACCTAATTTTGTTTCATTCCTATAGAATTTCAATTGTGTCATAAGAGACTAGGACACTCTAATATAAAATCACATTGGAATCCAACTAAGTAATTATTAGTTATCGATCTAACTAAACATGAATTACAAAATAAAAAGTGCAAAATCCGTTGTAAAATAGAAAAAACATAAAATATCTTTCAATGCTATTAATGGGGTTTCTTCCTATCAACCACTAGAAATATTAATAAATATTTTTTTGGAAATACTATATTTTCTATTTTATGAATAAAAATTATTGTTATGTGATTGTTTTTTATTATTCAAGATCTACAAGGGTAATTTTCATAGTTGATAAAAGTGAGAGGTCCATCTATTTTTTTGAAGATGCATTGTCTGTAAAAAACCATAGTACAATTACCATTAAAAATTAAGGTGTGGTCATTTAATTAAATTTTATAATCAATAAATTGAAAATTAAGGATCATAATATGGATATATTATCAATTTAAATACCCCATAAAACACCCCAATAAATTTTGTTTTTTTGAAAGAAGAAATAGAACTCTTTATAAAACATCCAAAACTATGCTAAATTGATATAACATGAATGTGTATCATTGGGTTAAAGATGTGAATATATCATTTTATTTTATCTGTTGGGGACGTTAGACTAATCATAAAGAAAACAATAGATAAACATTAAGATAGTAAAAAAGTTAATTTATTTAGAAAATTTTGTTGTAGATTCATTATTATGAATAAAGGAGAGAATTTGAAAAAAAAAGCTGAACCAAATTATCCTGAGAGAATTTTCAAGGATATTCAACCTATAGTAATGAAAATAGTTTCGTTACCATATAATATATGATTTTGGAAGAATTTAGAAATGATATTTTTGATTATATGGATCACCATGAACCAAAAGGAGATACACAAAACCTTCAGTGTGATATCTGATATTTGGATATCAATAAAAACCCTAAGAATGTTTAATAAATATATGATTTACATGATAAATATCCATGGGGAGACCATTTTGACCAACCTATCATTGAATAAGACCTAGGTGAACTATGTTCACTAAATCATAGAATATATATTACCCATAAATATCATCATATATATGTTGTACTTAGTGATCATGATATTGGGAAAAAATAGATATTATCATTGAAAACTGGTATGACATCAATCCATATTTCCTCAGTTTATTCCTATTAATATTACTAACTAAATTAGTAAAGAAAACTTATTTGTTGATTTTCAAGATGAATCTAGTTAGTTTGAAAAAACTATATTCGATGAACATGTTAAGAAACCTAAAGGTTATCTTACTTTTGGGACTAAATGGTTAATTAGAATCATAGTTGATGTATCTGTACCAATAGTATGAATGAAATAAAGGTAGATTTCACAAGGTTATAATCAATAGAATGATATTTATTATGAAGAATACATTTCACCAATATCAAAACATGAATCCATTAGAACTCCTTTTTCTTATATTGCTCAACAAAATGTCATAATGTGTCAAATTGATGTAGAGGGTACATTAATAATATGAAATATTATTGATGATGATTTTTTTAAAAACCCTATTGTATTTTCTCACCCTCATTTTCCAAGTCCCGTGTTTAAAATTTCAAAATCAAATTGTTGAATAAATCATTATCTTAGATCTTGGTATGATAGCCAAATCCCATTCCTGATTTTTATTGTATTTTCAGAATTAAAAGTAAATATTAAATTAGTTATCAATATAATTTCAAAATATTTTTTAGTTGTAGAAATTTATATTGATGATATTTATAATGACCCATGATTTTTACTAATAAATATTTCAACTTGTGTGAGGAATATTCAAAACATTACACAAACACTTTCTTGTGGACCAAAAAGGATAAGGGTAATTAGAGACTAGATATATAATATTATTATTTCAGGAAATGACATCAATACCTACAAAAACAAATCTCAGTAATTAGTAATAATTTTAAAAAACTGACACAGTCCTTTCATCATATCAGATGGAAAGGACACATAAGAAAGGATGAGTTGAGATTCAAATAATGGGTAAACATTGGAGATATCAATCCTTGATCACATGAATGAATAAGAAAAAGAAAATGGTATGATATAATGAATATAACATAAAATATTCAAACCCAATTTTTAAATGATCATAAACATGAATAATGGAATAATGCATTTTGAATTCAAAATACTTGAATAATAAGAGTGAGAAATCATCATAAATAAAAAATGAACCATAATTTCATGCCAAAAATATATGGCATCATCTTAATTATAGAAATAATTTCATATTTCAATGTTTACTTTTGGGACCACAAAGCACATTAGATCATGAATCAACACATATTTCCTATAACAAATTAATCAAATATACTTATTTAACAAAACAGATCTTATGCATTTCCTTGTTTCCAACAATTTATTTAGAACATTAAATTGATTCCAAAATTATATCAAGCAAATGTACATTTTCTCAAAATTCAACAAGCACATTGACATGATTCTCATAATAGATCTAGCATGTGGACTTGTTTCTCAAAGTTATCTCCCGAGATATAGTAATTTTCCCAAATCATTTTGGAATATAATTCTAGCCCCACCCATAAAATAATTAATAACATATATACAAGTTACACAATATCATTAAAAATTCATCATATAATCATATCAAAACCTAGGAAAATTTTACAGGTTTCATAACCATTTTAAAAATTTATCAAAACATAAAAAATGTAATATAAATAGGGTTCATAAGCATCACACCATAATTTGAAACCATCCAGAGAAATAATAAGGATTGTACAATTGGATCGTATCTTTAAGAAAACATAATAAAAGAAAATAGTTATTCTTATTGATTAATAGAAAGAATATAAAAATTTCATTAAAACATTTTTTAGGAAATTAACCTTTCTATTTTTAAATAATTTATATTAAATCAAAAAAAAATTCAAATCTATTTTTAAAATATAATACTTTGGAAATAAATTTGGAATATTTTAATGGATTATTCATGTAATTGAGTAGTCATAACAGTTTGAAATTCAATTCTTGTCATAATTGTTTAAAGAAGAAATTCATTTAAAATTTCTTTAAAATGCCAAAAGTACCTCATTTAGAAATTGACAAGAAGATTATTTTAAAAAAAAATTAAAAAAGTCAAAATTGGTAAATGAAATTAAATAATCATATGAGGATATTGAATACAACTTTGAAAACATTTATATAATACATGGACATGAAAGTGAAAGGATTTTCGATTTTTGAGAAAATATTTATTTTTCATTAAAAACATTATTTGGGTTTCATTAGAATATAATGTGACAAAAATAAATGAAAAAATGAACTCTTTTAAAATAATATATCATCTATGAACTTGTAATCCACGATTCTGTGCTAAAAATATTTATATAAAATTGCTATCTTTCATAAGGTGAAGGTGTCCCAACATTCACTATCAATGACCTATAAAATCCAAAAGAAAATATTGGATCACTTAAATTATTTTGTAGCTTTTTTGGTTTAGTGTTTTAGAGAACAAGGGTAAATATTAACATAATTTATTCACAAAAAAATAGTTTATGATGATGAACATCATCTCACACTTCACCCAGCATTCATATTCCATGTTAGGTCATAATTATCATCTAGACGAAACCCAGATTGACATAATTCACTAAACCTCAATTCTTATAATGTTGTAAAATTGAACATTTAAATGGAATGATAAAATCATTTTAAGGGTAAAATTGATCATTAAAATTTAAATTTCTTATGTGGGAAAAATAATATAATCAATTTAAGATGAAATAATCAATGTGACTATGTATAACATATGAATATTAATACCCATCAATATATGGATTTTCAAACACGATCACACAGATTAAACAAAGAAATTAGTCATCAAAAATAATAATCATGATCCCTATGATATCAATATTAGTTATAAGAAATATTATCAACCAAATTCAATCATATATAATCATTTTTGGTATCATGGAAAATTATATTCTCATCACTTCATTCGAAGGGAATAACTATTATGGTTGACTTCTGTCACATAAGTACCCAATTCATTATAGGGATATAATTGACCCAAAAATCATGGGTTTGTCATAGAACAAACCATTATTGTTTAACAACATAATCATCCAACCGTTTTTTATAACAAAAACACTCATCGTTGATATATTACGGATTTACCCATCCATGGATTATTACACAACCACCCATCATTAGAAATAATTTTCTAGAATAATATAATCAATTATGTCTGTCAAGAGTATATTTCCTCATAAATTATTGGAAAAAACATATATTATTTGAAAAATTGATAAATCCATAGTACATAAATGAGAAGTTCAGTAATAACATTGAAATAATATTAACCTATAGAAAAGAAACTAGTTCAATAATAATATCTTTAAAACACGAATAACCAATGAAAAAATGGCTTTCAAAACTATATATTTAAAAATATATATATGTATCAACAGAATGGATGAGGTTGGTATCATTATAATTTAACAGTATTTTATAATTCATAATAAAAAGGGATATTGACATTGATTAATGTAAATACCATTAAATTATCATTTTAATAAAATGTCAGGAAAATAACATTTTTATTTTGAGAATAATTTTTTCAGAATAAAAAATACCAAGAAAAAATTAAATTCATTTTATTTGAAAATAATAGAAAAATATAAATCATAATTCAAGGAAAATAATGGACATAATGGTGGGAATATCTATCTATGTCATAAAGTTTTGAAAATAACATTCTTTTCAGAACATTTTTCTAAAGGGAGTCAAAAGTCACCCATTTGATGAATGTTTAAAAATTTATATTTAAATACATTTAATATAATTTTGAATATCTTTTATAATTTATTAATTAATTAATTTATTTATATAAAATAATATTTTCACAATCAATTCATAACACATTGGAATAAAAGGGATTGATTGCTGGTCTAAATGAAAAAACAATATTGATATCACTTACTTGTTGCATTCTCAATGTTTCATTAACCAATACAGGAGGAAATGTAAATCAAACATATTGGACACATTCTTAACTAGTTTAGATGAAAAATATATTTTTTAATAAAATAATAGTATATGATTAACTACAATTATAAATTAACCTTAAACAATCCCAAAAATGTGTATTGTAATATGATGCCATTTCCACTATTGTAACTCTTTGATTGAAATACCCTTGAACAAATGACATCCTATTATACAATAAATATCACTAAAATATAGACTTTCATGATATAACATTTCAAATTTCATTATATAAACATTAAAAATAAATATTGGAGCATTTAAAACACATGTGTCACAAAGAAAGATAATTTCATATGGGTAACTATAACAATACTCACACGATTTTATTTGAGACCTTATCATTGAATAAATTATGAGAAAAAAATTAATGTCCTCATAAAATAAGTTTAAATAAAAATTATAAAATAAATAGATATTAAAAATAAAATTATGTCAAAATAATTTCAATTAATAAGTACTATATCCTAATGAAAATAACTTGACTTATGAAATTCTTTACCATATGGTAAATTTCAAGTCAATCTACCTTTAATGAAATATTTCAAATATAAATTTAATAAAAAAAATTATTTTAATGATTCATGTTATTACTTTTAAAATAGGTTGTATAGATACTACATAATAAAAATCAGTATTGAATATTGTATATGTCACAATGAAATAAAAAGTAAGATGAGAAAACCGGTTACCTCTAGTCCAAATTTTAATTTAATATATATTAAAAAACATATAAGAAACTACAAAAAATCATAGGAACTATATATAGGTTTATAATCTTATATATAAATGAATTATTTTTCTTCCTTATAGTAAAATATTTGAATACATTATCAGATAAGCCCATATTCGGTGTTTTGAGGATGTTCTATTGATTATTTCAAAATGGATTTGGTCATTTTACAATGCTAAATGAGGTCATTGTTCCAAACTCAAAAGAATAATAAACATGATAACATTATCAAACATATTCTTATATTATAATTTTAAACCTAATCAAGTGAAATGTTTATGAAAATTGATATTTGTTATGATCAGATAGATGGTAGTTCGTACGTGCGCGTGAGTAAGATTTCCATTTTTCAATGATCATTATGAAATGAAGGTATGTATTATTTTAAAATTTAATATTTTAATAATATAAAAAATATAAAATTATTTATTTATTTATATATATATGTATCATTCTAGTGATGTGGTGATGAGAAAAATAATCATATCACTTCGTGGAGGCGGCAATCCACATGTACAGAAACGACATTATCATTTTATAGTGGAAGAATGAAAATGATATGTTATTTTTTAAGAATGAAAAATATTTAATTAATATAGAATATATATACATTAAATACAACATTAAAATAATCTGTGATAGATTATGATTGAAAACGAATGACATCTGTTTGTGAAGAGGTAGTCTATTGTACACACATGCTATGATTTCATTTCTCATTTAATGGAAGAGGATGTGGATTTTTATTACATTAATACAATAATATATTATTATTATTTTCATATATTTTTTATTCATATGATAATATTTTATGAATAATTTAATGAGGTGGAAGAATAAATAATACAAAAATGCAGAGTTAGGAATTTTACATCTTCTCGGACGACCTCTTATAATTATAAGAAATATATTTCTAAAAAATATTTATAACCAAATAAAGGATTATAGGATGAGTTTATGGATATTTTTATGTTATTTTTATTCCTTTAGAAAAATTAACCGGGCATTATTTTGTGAACAAGAGAAGATGGATGTGTCATTGTATAAGTGATTTTAATGGAAAACATGTAATTATTCATAAGAAAAAGGTGCAACCACATTTTTTCACATTAAAAAGGGATAAAAATATCAAATTGAAAAGTATTATGTTGGGGAATTTCTAATTATGTCAGTAATATATTTTTTAGAAAACAATTTAGGTAATTTTGACCCTTTTTTTAGTTTAATCCAAGCTAAACCTATTTTTAACTTAAACATGGTAATTATTTTTTTACTTTCTGCATCATTCATTATCATCAAAATTTTAGTTGAACATAATTTAAAATAATATTTATTATAATAAAAAATATATACTCTATTTTAAAAAATTTAAATAAAAAAGGTAGAAAATTTTAATATAACATAAACCCCAAAAACACGACGAAAAATATCTTTTTTTTGAACTATATTTTTTAGGGAAAATTTTAAATTATATTAAATCTATGACTAATAATATTTATTTCATAAACATAAATAAATATTTATGGATTCATTATATATATTTCTAATTTAAATCATTAATCATTAGTTGTTTTTTTAATTAGTTAAAAAGAAGAATTATTTTCAAATTAAATCAGTTTTCAAAATAATGTCATTTTTAATCCCAAATAAAAACATATATTAAAATAAAAAATGAAATGAATTTAAATAAAATTCATTGGATTAAATTTTAAAAAATAATACTTATATTTTTTTAGTTATATCTATAAAATTCCGGTACTTTTAAATTTTCAAACTTACTAAAATGAAAATGAAATTTTTACTAAAATTTGTATTTTTTCAATATTCCTTAAAAAATAATTTTTTTGTTACAATAAAAAATACACACAAAGTAAATTTTAATATTCATATTTTAATATTTTAGTTCATTTCAAAAAATAAATTTTATATAATTTCCAAAAAGTAATTATAATATTTTTTGGGAAAAACAATAAAATATATTTTTGAAGAAAACACATTTTTGATTGATAAAATTTCATTACCACAATTTGATTGATTTTTTTAGAAAAAACTATCTATAATTTCTATCTAGTATAATCTATATATATATATCATAAATTAGTTAACACTTTTCATTCTCCCATATTTAATATCTAGGTTATAATGTTTATATATGTATATTTAAATATTGTGTGTCATTTAATCACTATGTTAAATGACGAATAAGATAACTGACATATTTTTCATTTATAAAGTTTTAGGGTGCTACATCATACCCAATATAATAAGTTTTTTCCTCTAAATTTTAAATTTATATTGGTAATAAAAGTTCGTACATTTTTAAATTTTTATTTTTAATCCAATATCATAGAAATAGTTAATAAAACATCCTCTTGATATGAGAGAACATGAAATATAAAGGTCACCTAGAATAAATTATACAAGTTACCAAATAAAAATACATAGGTGGGAAGTGAATATTTATACATAAATGAATATAGTAAAAAATTATGGAGAGTGATATAGGTCATTAATCATATGAAGGATAATGATCAATAGAAATTTAAGGACCTCATAACAATAAATATGGGATGGGTGAAAAGACAATCAGTTTTTCAGAAATAAATGTACAAGGATAAGTTTTTTATTTATAAATTCTTTTCTGAGAGTTGAGGAATCAGTTTAAAATATAAATTGAGAAAATAGTGAAATATACTAACAAGAAAAATAAAATTTCGTCATTTATCAAATTTCTTGAATAGTCACATTTTTTTCTCCAGATGATTCTTATTAAATATGAAATTTCTATTCCTCAAAAACTAAAATCATATTTTCAAAAGCTCATAACCATAAAATGGATAATAAATAAATTACACATGTTTGAATACATTAACCAAAACCAAATTGTTTATCACAATTTATGAATATTAGAAAAATTAGTCACTCATCATATGATTAAATAATATATTAATCTCAATAATTTTATAGTAATATACAATGTTAAAACTATATAATTCCTAAATAAACACAATAATTAATGTTTATTTCAACCTAAAATGTTATCTCATAACTTTATGATTTCAATTCAAAAATGTGGTTCGCAATTTTCTAGAAATGAAATTAATCACTTTGTCACCAAATCACATTTCAATGTTTCTGTATACATTATGATAAAAATTCCATTTAAAAATTATCTTAATATTCATGATCATATAAACCCTAATTTTTATCAATTACATAAATATTATTTTCACAAAATATAAATTAATACATCACATTAAACAAAATAAATACATATACATCAACCAAATAAAATTTGACCTAAAATTCCAGTAACCATATTATGATCTCATCACATAAAACATAAATGGGTTCTCTAATACATTATACTTATTATCATCCTTAATAACAGTGATTTTTCATAATATCAATAACTCTTCAGATAACCTCACATGAAAACATCCATATATCAAATGTTATCTAAACCATTCCTTTTATAATAGTTATAATATCTTCAAAACAACAGTCAATTTTATAGTACTAAAATCATGAAATATACATTTAAAACATTGAAAAAAATAATGGCATCCCAAATTTCACTATCCAAAACATGCAACCTCAAAAATAAAAATATTGGATAACCTATATTATCAATTATTTTTTTGTTTATAGTATTATAGTATTTGGATAATCGATTAATATAATGAACCACCATTAAACATTACATAATCTTGAATTATGTTCATAATTCAAAATGAGGGTCTTTTCAGGTTTAGAGCATTAAAGAATTATTCCATAACCTATTACATTACATCTCAAATATTACAATGTAGACACTTATACTCATTATCCATTTTTTTCATAAAATAAAAACTCATGAAAAAATAGTCATGTCAAGTTCCATATTTTAGACATCATGACTTTTCCTTGATCTCATGCATGACACTATTCATCTTTAAGTCCTGCAAAAAAAATTTCAAAAAACATGGGATGAGCATAAAATGCTCAGTATGGGATACATAAAGAAAGAAAACTATTTGTTTTTTAAAACAAGTATATCTCAAATACTTTATCATAAGTAATACAATTAACCTTTATGGAGTAGTAAATACTATTTTCTGAATAAAATATCATTTCGTACCCATTTGTAAAGAAAATATTACCATAAAACCCATAGAAAGAACATAACATATAACACTTACTGAGGATATAAACAAACAAAAATGGAATAACTGCACTGTTGAATTCCACACATATCACTAAATGGAACAGCCATATGGCCGATATCCATACCCAATTCATTGAAGCTTAAAATGTAACCACCGATCATAGATTATCATGGGACCACCTGTAATTTGGTTTGTCACGTAACCACCCATCCAATATTCTAGCACCAAAAATCATAATACATAAAATATTGAAAATATAATTATTTCACTAATAACATTGCATTTTCAATCACTTGTGATCATTTCAAGATATTGATATTATAAATCATTTTCAAAATTCATTTTCAATACAAAAACAACCAAAAACAGAATAATGGGTTTCCTTCTTGATTAAAAAACATTGAGGCTTATAGTTTAAGCCAAAGAACGGTTAATGTGGCGGAGAGGTCATTGTTTTCACAAACATTAAAAAAATTCCTTTTTTCATTTAGTAAAATGGTTCAAAAAAATATTACATTTTAATGAAATGAAAATTCAATGTATTTTATACACCATATAGAATAATGTCATGTATAAATAAAAATATTCATCAATGAATGAAGATTGAGACGAAGTCCCTTACATCATGTCTGACTTGACCTATTTGTTCATTAATTTCCAAAATAATAAACATAAGTTAATTCATACTTTCTTAAGAACCATTTTCAATTTAATTATTCCTTTTATATCACTTATTAATTTTCTATAAAAATTAGTTAACTATTTGAGTTCTTATCAAGAATTTGGTCGATGTTCGGAATTTGAGTTAAAATTAACTTATTATAATTACAAGTTATTCATGTGGAAAAAATTCCATTCTGTATAGAATTTTATTAATGATTTAGATATAATATATATTTATATTTATTTATAATTGTACATAACATTTGGAGATAATAAAGGAAATTCACCGTTCATGGTGACGGTAAGTCGTACGTACGCATAAACGCTACATTAATTTCTATTTACTATTTTAATGTAATGAAAATGTAATTATAAATAGGAATATAATAATTCCAGTTTAATATAATATGTAATTTCATTAAATCATTCCTTTATATATGACACATATGGAAAGAAAGAGTCATATCATTTTGTGGGGGCGGTAGTCCGCACTTCCTCAAATGAAATTATTGTGTTTACCCATAATAGAAACCATAAAGGAATTATATAAATGTAAAATAAATAAAAATAGATATAGTATAAATATAATATATGTCACATATAAATATAGTTCCATCATAATGGCCACCATGAGATGCGTTTGGAGATAATTGAACAATTATCATTTCGTGAGGCGTTAGTTTGTCGTCTAGAGAAACATTATACTTCTTACCCATTAGATGGAGGTGTGTATAAGTTTAGTTCGAATAATTCTCATAAAAAAAACCTATTATATTGAGTATACTGGTGTTTCTATAAAAAAAGAATAAAAATAGTTAAGGGTTTGGGAAGGAAAATAAAACAAAAGAACATAAAAAAATATGTTACCTTTAAATCGGGTAACTCCATTTGGTTTGAACCAAAAGGATTTATTGAAGTGCCTTCTGCATAAGGTAATGCCACTAGGAGGAATTTAGGGACTTAGGGAGATTTATTGGGTAGATTTGGGATGAGCCAATGTGCTTGAGAGGTGTGAGTAATGAGTAAGAGGTGAAGAATCTTTATAAGGGGGAAGAGTGGCTCTTTAAGAATGTTTAAAAAAATTATTTTATTTCATAATGATATTCATTTTATATGTTACAAAACTCATTAAAGTAGAATATAAGATGAGACATGTTCGAAATAAAATCATCCAATAATAATTGGATAGGTTTTAGATGTTGTTTTAATTTTTATAATCGTATTTATTTAAATCATTCATTAATGAGGTAAACACTGCATCATTATTGTGTCATTAAAAAATTTATTTATATGATGTCTAAAAATTATATAAAAAAATTCATGATGTAGGAATTTTTTTAGCTTTCTAATCAATATTTTTATTTTAGGAGATAACTTATATTACACCATTTAAAAATTTATTTACTGAAAGATATATGTTTATGTCATTTTTTTCTAAATGTTAAATTAATTAATATAAAGTGTCATTATCACACATAAATGGCTCCATGAAGTCCCAAAATATAAATAATGATTCCCATGGACGTAAATGTACCAAAAAATAGGATTATGACCCATGTTAGTGTAAATTAATATTATTATAATACATTTTTAACTTGAATTACCATGTTTACCTTTAACCGTGGGAAATATATCTCAAAAGATACTATTCACCAAAAATTATTTTTATCTTATTGATCGATATTTTACGTACTAAAAACAAACATGTGTGTCATATTTTCAAAATACAAATCACAGAAGTGGTAAAATTTCATTTAAATGAATAATCCAATTTTTTAACTACTACTCAGTGTTTTCACTATTCATCAAAAATTGAATGTTTTCAGAAAAATTCAAAAAATTCAGACAAAGATATATATGGTATTCCGAATTGAAAAAGGATTTATTTTTTAAAAAATTAAAAACAAATAATTTGGATCAATTAAGTTAAAATCAATTCCCGATGTCCAAATAAAAGTGTGTTTTTCAGAAACAATAACATTCAAATGATTGACACTTGTTTAGGTCCAATTTTAAAGTGAAATTAGTTCCAATGACCAAATTTTTTTTAACTGGTAAAAATAGATTCCAATTACACTTTATGAACAATGAAAAATTTAATCTTACAGTATAAATATATTATATTAAAAGGCAGATTTGAATTAAAAAACAGTATTTTTTACTATTTATTAAAAAATAAATTTTATTATAAAAATACCAAAAATTTCGCCAAAGAATTTTTTGATGTCCAGATTCTAATGAAATATATTATTTTGCCAAATATATCTTATAAAAGTTTCAAAAATATATTTAAAATGTGTTCTCAATTAAAAGGTGTTAAATCATCCTTTTAATGAATATTAGGCTATTTGTGCTTAAAATTAGATTTATTCACATTTTAATCCTCTAACATTTATAAAAAATAAATAATGAAATTTAAAAAACATGTATAATATTATTTTTGTTAGTTATATGTATTCCACACCAATACAATGTCTACGATTTAACTACTATTTCAAATAATATTATATTACTATTTTGTAGTATAACTCAGCATTGTCTGTAACATTAGACTTCAAAGAAACCCACTGTTGCATATCAGGTATGCCATTAAACATAGCATCCACCTTAAAGTAAAATTAATATTTAATTTAAAAATATTAATAAATATGAGAATGTATTATTATTTATTTACCTGTGATGTTACAATTAACATTATGGATTCATAAAAAACTGTTTCATAAAGACAAAATTCATCTCCCACAATGCTCAACGTTTCATATTCCTCATTAGTTAATCATCATCATCGATATAAAATAATTCTATAAATATTTCATTAAACACAAATCATTATAATTTTGGGAAAATTAATCATATATGGGTGATCTCTAATTTAATGTAAGGGAATTTGTTTTAAAAAAAATCATTTCAATAGTGATCATAAGAAGAGTATAAGCGTATGATGACATATGCAACATTCATAATGTCAATACAGGGAACATCGAAAATAAAAACAAGGAATAAGGATTTATTAAAGGTAGTATTCATTAGAATAAAAAAGATAAAGCCTTGTGAAATCAATATTTTTTGCATGAATGATTAAAATCCTATATAAGTCATAGATAAAACTTATTGGTTTCTTGGAACAATATTTTCACATAATATCTTATAAAATGAATACCCAATATCTTCGACATCCATCTATAGAGAACGTAATGTATTATAGGGATATAATGGATCAAACCATCCTTTTTATATTTCAAACACACCCATCCTTGGTTAATAACATAACCCCAC
Source organism: Viscum album (assembly GCA_963277665.1). NCBI lineage: Eukaryota > Viridiplantae > Streptophyta > Magnoliopsida > Santalales > Viscaceae > Viscum > Viscum album. The sequence goes on from OY728160.1 coordinate 1,678,122,540, forward strand.
ATTCTTGGTTCATAATGAAACCATCCATCATTGGTTTATAATGAAACCAACCATCATTAAAAACAATGGATAAGAACAATATCAGGAATAAAGTCTGTAGATCATTAATTTCATCAAAAACACATTTAAACTATAGTTTTTTGTTTAATAAAATGACTTACTAGTAGAAAATATGTGGTTTCCAAAACAATCTCATTTAAACCAGATTACATGGTGGAAAAGTAACATGTTTGAAAAGAATCTCAAAGAGACACGACCAATCAATAGAAAAAAATGGGTTTCAGAAAAATACCTTTTAAACAGCCCTAAAACAAATTGGAAAATAATTAGGATGATAGAATTTAAAAATATACCCATTTGAGAGTAATTAACAACATGGTTTTTTGATAGTTAGGAATGAAAATTACTAATAAGAGATCATCCAAACCATTTTTGATGAAGATAATATTTTGTTTTTGAAAAAAACTTTTATGGACTAAAAATTAAAAATAGTGTTTTGAAAACATTTATGTTGAATAAATCCTCATTATAATATGATTTAAATATCATTAAATGTAATGAAAATGTAGGACGGATAATCCTTTGATTTTATAAATTTTAAAAATAAACATTAATTTCAATAAATTTTGTAAAAGAGAAAAAAATAGTGAATTGTTATAAAAAAAATCATTTAAATCCTTATAAAAGAAATTAAAATATCTTATCTGATGAATTTTTTGAAGTCATTTATATTTTAAAAATTAAATTTTTCAAAACCACAATAAAAATATGGTATTGTATTTAAATACATCCATTTATAAGGAAAACAAAATATCATTTTAATTTATAAATGTGTTTATCAATGTTTATATAATTAATTATCGAGGGAATGGAAATCAATAGATTTTAAAAACTATCAAACCAATAAATAATATATAGTTATGTTTCATGAACATGTAATCATATCATTTACACAAATTTAGTATTTAAAAAAACACAACTAAAAATAATGGAGATTGTAACAGAAATCATTTTCTACTTTGGTAACTATTCAATCATACTCCAAGTGAAATAAAACAAATTATACATTAAATATCATGAAAAATAGATTTTCATGATATTATATGTCAAATTGATGTATATAAACCATTCACATATATTTATATCTATATCAAAAATATATATCTCCATGAAAATTAATTTGAGACAAATAACCCATACAAAAATCATAACCTTGAATATGAAAATTAATAAATTAATAGATTTTTTGTGTTTTGAACTGAACCATGATGAGGCTCATTTTTTGAAAAAATTAATACCTCCTCCATAGGTCATGTCCAGGTGAAAAGCATAGATGGAATTAAAAACATAGGGAGGAATTTTCGTAAGTACTTAGACACAAACACACACACAACAAACTCAATGAAAAAGTGAAGTGGAAAAAGAAAAAGATACAACATTGGTATATATAAAAACAAATATGCATCAAACTCTAGATGGTACTAGACAAAAAAATTAAACTAAATGGGAAAAAGGGGAAATATACACCCAATTAGAAAAGTACCACAACACGGTAACAAGTGGAAAAGAAAAATTGCTGAGAGATCCCCACTCCATGATCTGTAGATACAACCATCAGGTGTGGTCCAAGCACCTTGTATCCCTAAGATCCTATAATGTAATGATAAACATGCCAATCATCTATAAAGGCACACAAAATTATAAGAAAATCCCAGTCCCGGGTGAGTATAAAAATACATAGAAAAATTCCACAAGGGCTCAAGGGATAAGTAAGAGATGTATTGAATATGGGAAAAGTAGATAAAACAAGGTACAATAAAAGAATGTACATATCAACCCAACAAGACAGTGAAGTAAACTCATGAAAAACACAAGGATGTATAAATGGTGACAAGATGAAATTCTCATCAAGTCTTTGATACATACTGTATGAGAGTAGATTTATCCAACCATAAGAATCTAGACATAGATAACATGTAGAATTAACCAAGTGTATCCACCTCCCTAGGAAAGAGAGTAACCAAAATCCACATTGTGGGTACTGAAATAGGGTACATATGTTTGTGCTCAGTTATAGAAATCCAAATAAGAGTGTAAGGTGATCCCTATCTGATAGCTCATCCTAAGATAATAGTATCCAACAGTTCTATATATAACCACCATCAATACCTAGAATCCCACATGCCTTCTCATAAACTACAACTCAAAGGGACTCAATCACTACACCATGATATTATCTATATTGGGTGGAACTCTCTCACCATCACAGGTTTAGGTCACATCCCTAGGATGTGTCTTATTAGTAAAAGAATCCCTCTTCCTCAGAATTCCATGATGTGTCCGAGAAAGACTCATTAGTATGTCTCAATGTTTAGAGACAGTGTCTCATAGTAGAGGACCCATGACCAACCTAACTTGAGGATTCCACTCTAGTCATCAGGTATTTGTGCCATAGTTTGTTTTGGGGGATCCTCACCAGGATGTTGATGGGGACCCACATCCCAACCTAGTAAGATGGTACTACCAAGTATGTGTCATTGACGAGACCCACAACCCATCCCTGCTAGAGGGAAGCCCAAAACTGCCATTAGGGACCATTGCCCAGCCCAGCTAGTGGTAAACGTAGACCATCCATCAAGGACCACTTCCATGCCCAGTATGAGAAAACCCAAAATTTCCATTAGGGACCACATCTCAGCTTGGTAGGAGGTAAACTATGAACTGGTCAAGCCATTACTGCTGGATAGTGCCTATAAAAAATGGATAAAAAAACACTATACATCCATGGTGGATGGTTCCTCTTATAAAAGCATCAAAGGAAATTGTTAATCCTTGTTAGATGGTGCCTCTAAGAAAATAATCAAAGAACATTGTCCATCCCTTATAGAATGTACCTCATAGAAATCACTTAGGAACACATTATCCATATCGTCTAGTTGGTACATCTCCGATGAATGTTTCTAGAGTCATCATGTATCACCATGATTCATCTCACATCGAATCTCAGAAGCCACTATGGAGAAAACCATCATGTTCCATAGAGATGAACACTAATTATAGGATACTCACGAGCTAGAATCCAAGTCCATAATAAAGATATATAAATGATCAAATATTTTTAAATTTTTTCACATCGTTTGTGGGGCCCACACAATGTGTGACCCTACCTCATCATTGGGCCATGTACTTATATATTCTCATGAACAAAATTATGGACATGTACCCTTATACGTTATAGTGTACTTCTAGATTACATAACATATTAACCCAAACGGCTATCTAGTGCATGATGCTTGATGTATACTTGAAGGGAGAAATCATAATTTCAATGATATGTCTCCTCAAACAGAGCTAGAACACTTGACCGCACCTCTTCATTTAATTTCTCCATATTCCAAAGAGTTAAAGCAGACACATGGTATGGGTTCTCATCAAACACAACCAAAATAATTTCTATCTGTATCCCTTTATGATTATACATTTAATAATATCATGTAAATGGCTATGAACATCCAAATAGACCACACATTTTCAATCCTTGTAGAAAAAAAATACTAGATCGACTATTTATAAATCTCAAACAGACATCATATATAATTGTAATATATTTCCACACTTCACATTAAATGCATCATGTGGGTCTCATGCATCAATCCCAAAAGAAAATATATGTAATGAACAAATACAATCCTGACAAGAAACACACACTATTCAGACATCTCATTCATAAAATATAGATAACCGGTGAAAAAGTTACATTTCAATACAACACATGCGGATCGTGCGTCATGTGTCATACATATCTAATTATTATTTTAAACACATCAATGAATTATTTAAAAGTCCACAAAGAGACCTGGGTTTGGTCACCATAGATGCCACATCAAATGGACATACCATTTTGGAGATAGGTTTGATACAAGAGCACATAATAAAAATAATTAATTTATTATTTTTTAGCCTAGGAGTTTTAAAAATCTAGACCCCAATATCAAGACTAAAAGATCCCAAACCATCCTAAAAATATCTACCTCGAAGATAGGGATTCATGGTCACAAAAGATTCATGAATCAGATGCCTAGTGAAGAAGATAAATTTTTTTTGACTGGTACACACTTGATTTGGACCACTCTGGAACATTCTGGTTTGACTCATCCACCAGGGCTAGACCACTCCAGATAGCCTAGAAATATCTTAGTTATTGGATCCCCTCACCATCCAAGCTTTAGGACCCCGCATGTCCCCTCACATCAGGGGACCCACTCTCTGCTGGTCGTTGCCGCTAGGGAAGCGTGTCGTGACCCCATTCCATACTCTTCCAGGAACACCGTTGTGTCAGCACAAAAGCTCCAATCCTCCACCCATGAAAATCCATACTAGCTCTTCTCAAGAACTCACCACCTCACCACTATAGCTATTTGGTCCCCCACCATCCACAGCATCTCCACTCAACGTACCACCGTGCCACTGGGCATGTCTGTCATGACTCCCACCATAGCCACTATTGGCCAAAATTGCTTCAGTGGTCCCTTTAGTGGTGCACTGTGAACACATCAAGAACAAAAAATATTGCTATGTTCAGTTCTGGAATCCTTGTGATGGGATGTTCATAGAACCAGCCTGCGCTCAATGATTATTTTACTGTTTTGATGTACCAATGAAAATTAATGATGAACACCACATAGAACGATGAATAACAACAATTATAAAGAGATATTAAGTATGAATCGATGGTTTTGTTAAGATTTCCATTGGATATGGTATCATAAATGGAGAAATATATATTAAATAATGTATTTTAAATTTAAAACTTGAATCAGAACTCAAAAGTAGTATAAATCCTTCCTCAATTCATTCCTCGGTCGTCGACGACACAGCCACTACGCTACCACTTCAATTTGATAAGGATATGATGGAGATTTCTCCATGAACAGGCAAAAAATGTGAGTGGGAGGAAGTGTGTATTTGAAGAAAGATATATAGAGAATTTGGGCAAAACGAAATTCTAATTCCCCATAATTTTATTTTAGGAGACACACTTGGTGCAGAATCTGAAACCTCCACACCCCCTCATTTTATGTCGTGACTAGGAATAAAACCTCATTCTGAAATCAACATTGGTATCAGTTTCCCAATCTAAGTCCCTATTTGGAATTTATTTGATTTTTTATTCAATATAAGAAAATTATTTTTTATAATTTTATTTATGAATTTTTCCCCAAGGTGAATTTTCTCATAGATGTCATACACAACAAATGTTATGTCCCACCTGGGGTAAACACAATGATCCAGACGCATCTATGGCCACCAATTTCTGATCAGATCTACCTTTTAAGAGATAACCAATTTTCTCATGTGCATAATATAAAATTTATTTAATATTTTCTAATAATTTATTCATGTGAATATCGGGCCTCTTAATTTCACATAATCTCAGTGCCAAGCTTTGGATCTATATATAGAATTATTCGAAATTCATAAAGGAAAAAAACGGGTCGCTACATAATTCTATCCTTCAATATTTTCATCCTAAAAAATATTATGTAAACAACTCGGGATCCTGAGCTCATACAAAGCTCTCCCACTCCCAGAAAAAACATAATGTTTCTATATAATCACAACACACAATCCAAAAGGATGGTTCTTCTGTATGAGGTCTTCTCCTTCCAATGATTTGAATTGAAAGATGCATGTATCTCCTCATCTGTTATACCTGGAAGATTTCATGGACCCACTCCTACTATTGGTTATAGGTAATGGTATTATAAATCCTTTATATCCCTTTTCATGGTTTCCAACAACCAGAAGAATCTTTGGAAACATATTTCCTTCACATTAAAACCTCTACATCCCACATTGTGAGAGGAATCATTGTTTTCCCCTAGGATTGGATCTTGAGAGATTATCCATTAATATATCCATCAAGTGAAACACCTCAAGATATATGGTCAATGAAAAGTTTCATAGTTGATGAATACCAACCAAGACACTCTTACACACTTGGGAAGCGAAGGAGTCATCACCATTGATAGAATAAAATCGTACACTCACGCTCCCCCAATGTCTGCTGCAAGGATGTTAACTACTATAAAAAATCCCATAATAGGAGATTCTAGTAATTTTTTCTACATTAGTATACTAGAATGACTCTCCTTTCTAGAGTATAGACTATGTTGATGTTTGTAATACTATAGAATGTTTAACCAGCATCATCGCCTCAGGGCTGAGTCTCTCTTGGTGAAGATATACATGAGACTCTAGTGTCATGTAAAAAAAAGAAATCACCCTCCCAAAATATAGTGTCTTCACATTCATAGAGAGAATACTACCACTAAAAACACCACACAGTGTGCCACCTCATTCTGTTCATGAGGACTCCATCACCTTGACATATACAAGATAACTGTAATATCAAAAATTGAAGTTATGCATAAAAGGTACTAATGAATATGTTATGTGTGTAAACTCATCCAACTGCCATAAGATAGAAACATAAGGAACATGTCATTGCATGCATTTCATCACCTCCCTTATAAGGAGATTAATCCTCAAAACATGCACTAAACCATCCTCACTAGTGGAATTCCAAGAAAAATAAGGTTAAGCAAAAAAATCCAATAGCAATGATAGGAATGGATCTTATACTCCACAACACAACCCAAACATGAATGAAAATGAAAAAAGGGGTCTACCACTAATCCTTGATACTGTCTAATTTTAACGTAACTGAATCATAGTCACAAATTATCTCACATCAAAAAAATGGATCTCGATGTGGAAAGGAACCCTCTCATTCATGAATTAAATTCTACGTCAAACAACAATGACATATGGTTTCAAAAATCCCCTACATCGCCCTAGTAAACCCTCAAACAAGAGTAGGGAGAAATGATAACTTCACACTGTATTTAAAAAGTTCTACTAAAAAAAATTAGGGAAGACATAGGGCATACCTATTATCATCTCATGATCTATAGGATCGTAGACAATCAAAGCATACAACTGTCTGTAGTACCATTTTCAGCTCCTTAGCCTAACATGGGCCACCGGGAGGGGGTGTAAGGACCATATAATGTCGTCCTACACCTCCATATCCTCCATATCCTCTTTCAACACCATCTATCTAGGGATCATCCTGATCATGAAATTATCTCTATCGTGGCGGTCCACCTGCTGCCTACCTAGTATTCTTAGCACACCTAGTCTGGTAGCCTTGTTCCATGTAACCTGACCTATAACAAGCATAATAACATATATCCCCATGCTATTCCCATGCTCTTTGTTGTCTCATACCCATATGATTATATTCGTGACACAGATTATGGGGAAGGCCTCCGGTGTTGATATTTTATTGACTAGAATCAGCTAGTTATGACAGACATCTATGCTCTATTGCACCCTCTTCCACAACCAACAGTATGATATCCATCATATATAAAATGCCCTGTAACCAGTGCCTACTCTAACACCCTGAAATATGTAGGGATGAACAATGGCATTAAGGTAGAATGGATCACTCAACTGAGTCCCTGCATAATCTTAGGTGCTGGGAAGTAGCTTTCATGGATAATGTCCAATGAGTAGAATGTATGTTCTATGAACACAGTCGCATAATTAGTCACCATCATCCATCTTTAGTGAAACTGAATGATATCCAAATGTCTAATGGTGCACAAGATGGATGGGTATTACTACTCATGAAATAACTAATGGAAGTCATCCCATTAGAGTGTCGACTCATCATGCATATTAGTAACCAAGATCCACCAACTCCCAACTACTCCATGAAAAGGAATGACTTTCAAAGACACAATCAAATCTATCAGTGTCTGTAAATGCCAAAAGAGGAAAACCACCAACTCTAGTAAAAATTCTTTTGTCTGACGGTTTGTCTCACTACAGAACCTCCATGGTCTCCATCACTGTAACTCACGATGTGTGATCGGCCTCTGTAGGTCATCAGATCACTCTACTGGGGTTTTATGTTACTCAATACGTGGAGGTGTGGAAACATACCCACCAGGAAAAAGGAGATATCATGATGGTTCATGAAATGAGAACTCATTGCTCACAAGTTCATCCTCACAATTGAGAGCTAGTATAATGGCTTGCTGTCATCAGTGGATCATCCTGAATGTTATCACGGAGAACCACAAATAGATGATCATATATATATATATATCAACAACAATATTAGGGAGCTAACTCAATAAGGGTAGTCTGAGACTCGATCCTATGTTATGCATGTACCATTTTTTCCAACCACAAGTGTATTAGGGTGCTATGTCGACCAATAGGTAATCAGGGTCCCATTGAATATATATTTCAGCTGCATAAACCATGACTAGAATCCCTAGCTCGGGAGCATCTATTGGGAAACATCATCATTTTTTCCCTAAAACGAACCAATTACTTATTACGGAAACATCCGAACAACATCCCATGGGCCAGACCACCTCTGAAACCATTTTTTCATGACCCAAACCATGTTGGGGATCGACTACATCTTTCCCTATAATGAATCCATAGGCTAGAGGGTTGGAGATAACAATAGAATGCATAAAAACATGGGGGAGGACTTTTACTAAGTAATTGTACACATTCTCACAACCAAATCAATTGAAATTTTCAATGAAAAAGGAAATGATAAAACAAAAATATATATAAACCACAAATATACATCATCATCTAAAAAATACATGTACTGAAAATTCTTTTGAAAGGGTAAATGGGGGAAAGCACACACCCAACATGGAATGTGCCACAAGCCAGCAACAATTCTAAAATTAAAATAACTAACAGGGCCCTACTCGTGGATCATAAGCAATGACCACCTTATGCGGTCTAAGAACCATATATCCCTAATCCCATTTGATGTCACGATCAACCTGTCTGTCATGTGAAAGGGAACCCCATGTGTTTAAAAATTTCATGATGAAGTGAGTATAAAAATACTTTGTAGGATTTCATAATATATCAGGGGAGTATAAAGAGTTTTACTGATGAAGGGAGTAATAGACAGAACAACGTACAATAAAATGGAGTACAGATCCACCCTACAAGATTTTTATGTAAACTCATACTAACCACAATGACCTAGAAATGGTGATAATATGAAATTATCATCGAGTCATCACAATATATAGTAGGATATTAGAATCATATAACCATGAGAAGATTGACATGGAAAGCACGTGGCATACTTTGTGCATATTCCCTTTCATGGAAGGAGAATAACCAAAACCCAAAATGTGGGTACTGAAAATGATATATATATTATTAGTTAATATAGACGAATGGAGAGTAAATGGATGTCTATCTAAAAACTCATCCTTGCAAAAGAGTATACAAAATTTACATATGTAAACACCATATTATATTCCTACCGTCCCACATATCTGCTCTGAATTGCAAGTCAAAGGGACTTGATCACCACACCTTGATTATATCCACATTGGGATGCACTGTCTCACCTTTATAGTTTTAGGTCATATCACAAGGTTGAATCATGTTGGATGATAATCCCTCTTCCTCGTGATTCCAAGTTTTATAAAATCACACCTCGTCACTATGTCTCACAATTGAGAGATTGTGTCTCAATGTCAAGGACCCACGCCAAGCCTTTCTTGAGGGTTCTACTCTAGTCATCGAGTGATTGTGCCTTAGTACGTCAAGGGGGATCGTCACATAGATGTCGATGAGAAACCAATACCAAGACTAGTAGGAAGGTACTACCTGGAAAGAATCATCAATGGGACCTACTACCCAACCCCATTAGAGGGAAGCTTGGAACTACCATCTGGTACCACTGCCTTGCCCCGCTGGAGGTAATCTAGGAACTATTATCGAGAACCACTCCTAATCCTAGAAAGAGGTAAACCAAAAACATCCACCATTGAACACTTCTCAGTCAAACTAGAGGTAAACTCCAAAATTCTTTGGCCATAATTTCTAGATGGTTCCTCTCAAAAAATCATCAAGGAACATTGGTCATCCCTACAAGATGGTACATCTTAGAAAATTATCGAGGAACACTGACTATATCTACTAGATGGTACCTCTCGAAAAAATACCGGGGGACACTGTCCATCCATGCTTGATGGTACCTCTCGAAAAGAATCGAGGAACAGACTGGCAATCCCTAATGGATAATGCCTCTTAGAAGAACATCGCTTTAGTCATTGTGTATCACATCGTAAAATATTGCATCATATTTTAGAATCCACTATGGAGGCCACAATCATGTTCCACATAGATGAACACTTATGATAGTCTACTCATGAGATAGAATCTAATTCTAAAATATGTAGATATGAGGGATCAATGATTCGTGAAGTGGTGCACAACGCATGTGGGGAACACAAGACGTGTTACCCTACCTCATCGCTAAGATATGTACTTAGGCATTTTTGTGTGATAAATTATGATCAAGTAACCCGAGGTGCACCAATGAACTCTTAGATTACATATAATATCTTTCCGACAGGCTATCGAGCACATGACACATGATGTAGATTCAATGGAAAAAATGTAATTTTGTCAACATGCCTCCTTAAATGGTCTTAGAACATTTGACAACACCTCTTCATACATGTTCTCCACTATTATAATGGTCGAAGCCGACCCAATTCAGGGGTTCTCTTCCAAGAAAATGGATATTCTAATGATGTTCCTTCATGTTTAAACATTTAATTAGATCATGGAAAAGGATTTTACTTCCACACAGATCACACAATTGCGATCATTATGGGAAAACATATACAATATACTATTTATTCATCAAAAAAAGACATCTGATGGAAATGACGTATATCACCGTATTGAACTTGAAAATACACACGTGTGGCCCACACATCAATCTTAAATGAATACATATTGAACCATTCTGATCATCGCTTAACAACACATGAGGTAGATATCTCATTCGTCCAAAATAGATAACCGGTGAAAAGATGAATTTGACAACAACACATGGGAACCAGACATCATGGGGCCCACATGTCAACATGGGTTTTGAACACATGAATTTAGTCTTGAAAGTGTTTCATAGTGAATAGGGTCGATCCATTAATGAAGGAACATAAAATTGATGTCCCATATAAGAGATAGATCTAATACACGAATCCCGAATAATAATAATTAAATTATTATTATTGAATCATGGGGTATCGTGCTATAAGACCCTAAGACTAAGACATAAAACTCCCAAATTTGTCTAAAAATATTAGTATGAGAGGAATTCATGGATTTAGGTGACACATATATCACATTCTTGGTGAAAAAGATACATATATTAAAATGGTATGGCCTGGATTTGGAAAGATCCATCCCATTTTGGCCAGACGTATCCGCCTTGGCTGGCCTTCTTCGGCATGCCTGGTCAAATTCGGGTGGCTCTTGGCCCAACTATGTAGCCTAGCAAGATCTTCTTCAGTTCTAGACTTGGATCATCCTGGAGCACAAATCCCCTTTCCCGACAATCCTTAAAAACCATTATGTCTCCTAGTCATCACGGTGACCTGTGTCGCACAGGCCGCTACCGCCCGAGGTTTCACACCTCAACCCCTCTCCACACTCTACCTAGAACACCGCCATCCCAATGTTGGAGCCCCATCATGTCTCCCCTGAATAGTTGCACCTTCCTCACTCATGACCTCACCACCTCACAACTCCAGGCCCGTTGGTCCCCCATCGTACCCAACTTCTCCGCTCAGTGCACCACCATGCCACCATGATACTTCTTTGTGTTTCCCTACGTGGCGACTATGCACTGCTGGTCGTCGGCCACCACAGACGGGCCTTGTTCTAGTCATCCAATTAATAGACCACCACAACTTCCTTGAGCACCCAAAAATTATGCCGAGACCATTTTTGGAATCCTCACACTAGATTTTCATATTACCATCCTCTACTCAATGATTCACTGGTGTTTTGACAATCTAATAAAATTAATAACGAACGACATGAATAACGATGAAGAACCCATAGAATAAAAGAATATTTATCAATGATAAATTGTTGTGTAAGGTTTTCTATCGACGATGCTATTAAAAATAAAGATAGAAGTATTAATTGAAGGATTTTAAATTTAAAACGTGAATTAAAACTCAAAAGTTGATGAAATTCTACATCAATTCATTTGCTGGTCATTGAAGATGCATCTGTTGTGCTCCTGTATTGATCCACCGAGGATCTGGTGGATATTTTTCCTCAAATTGATGAAAATCCATAGATAGGGAGAGGGAGATATGCTTTATAGAGAGATAGAGAGATATTATTAGGTACAACCCTAATTCTATTTCCTTAATCTTCTATTTATAGGATCCTCGCTTTGAATGGAATCTAAAACCTCCACGCCATCTCATTTTATGTCATCACATGGGAAAAAACACATTTTTATCACAAAAGAGTCTTAAGTTTTCCAATCCAAGTCCCCTTTATAGTGTTATTTGTTCTGGTGTTTGAGATAAAATAATTGTGTTTAATTACCTTATTTATGATTTTCCATGGGGTGAATTTTCTCACAGAAGTATCGTGCTAACATGAGTTATGTTTCACCATTGTTAAACGCCACATTTCATATATAATAGTAGAATCAAATGTATTATCTAAGCTATTGATGAAGTTAAAATCCATTTTACATCTTTTACGTAGTATAAAATATCCTTTATGTTTTTTTAGAATTTATTCAGAGCACACCGGGTCATAGAAGTTCGTGTCGTCTTAGCGCCTAACTCAAGAAATATATGTAGAAATATTCCAATGTAAGAGAAGGAAAAAACTTTGTAGAGGTCCATATAATGACATACATAGAAATTAAATCTCTTTTGCGGAATACTTAATACATTAAAAAACACACACCCAAGTACTATAATAGTTCAATGTCTTTGGAAACTCGAAACATTATCTTCTAGTCCTGGTGAAAGATCTTAAACATCTCCCATATAATTCTTACCTGTTTTTTTTCTTACCTAAAACCCTTATTTAAATCCTACATAAAAGTAAACATATAAATGATGAGCTCAAATGCTCAGTAAGGTTATGTATGGAGAAAATAAAAAACCATATAAATTTGAATTTAAAAACATGAACATAATGTTTAAACATCAAAATAATGAGCAATGACATAAAAAATTGATGTACGTAAGGCATAGATCATAACAGAACATAAATCATAACAAAATAGCATTGGAACAAAACATATAATTGTGGAAAACCATTAAGCACAAGATATAATTTCCATAGTTTCCAACGCATTGCTGCCAAGACCATCATAATGGACAAAGTCCCTTATTGAATCGAGTTCACTCCTCATTCCAGTCCAGTATCACTGAACCAGATTAACTTGTCATTACAGCCACATCTATCTCATGAGATATAAATATTTACCCAATGAATTGGAGGGATAAATAGGTCCCACCCATATCATAGTGAAATCATTCATTCATGTGCCACAAAATAAACATATATCTTTCATAATAACCCAATGAATAAAATGGGTTTCATAAACAACATCCCATCATAACATAATCCATATAAAAGAAATGTATATCATTTCATTATATGAAAAATCAAACCATGTAAATAATAGAGACATTATACTTTAAACATAAACATAATAAATAATTTCATCATAGATGAACAATAGATATCAGAAAAACACATGAAATGAATTCTTGAGGAAAATACCATTTTTTCTTCAAATTCATTTTATTTTCCCAAAATTCCTTGAAATTTTAAAATAAATGGATTTTGTTGAAAATAATCATGAAACTTTTTTAGAGGAATATTCAATGAAATAGTCTTTATCAAACCCATAAAATTTATTAACTCTGTATAATTTAAAAACACATTCTCCACGCACTTTTTCCAGAAAAGTCAAAAAGTTCCTCGTATGGTAAACAAAAGGAAGATTCCTTCCATTACACATTGTAAAAGTCAAAGAGGGGTAAAAATGACTTTATAATTACATGTAATATTGTTAAACATTTTACGGAGAAACATTTTTATGGACATGGATGAATAATATTACCACAGTAAATACTTACATATAAGCAATCTCGAATAAAAATGAGATTTGGAAAATTATCCCTTACCTTAGGTCCAATTTCATCCCTACATGTCTAAGAATCCTATATAATGGGTTTAAACATATTAAAAAATTGTATTATTACCATAATAATATTTATGATATCATATATGATTCAATTATGACTTTATATTACTCGTTCTTTTGTAATTTCCATGTTAAAGCAGCATCATGGGTAAAATTGTTTCATTTATCCTACATGTTTCGACTTGTTTTTCAGGATATAATTAATTATAAACTTATATAATTAATTCCATAATTTAAAAAATGATTTATATAATATATATATTCATCATATAAATATATACGATAGATCATTAAATGGAATGAAATACACTATTCATGGAGACGGTAGGCCGTATGTACGCAAGATGTTGTTTTCATTTCCGAATTGAATTGAATGGAATTAAGTATATGAAACATATATTTACATAAATCCAGAATCATTATTACGTAATATATTTAATGATTATTTATTATATATACTTTATTATCATATTTGAATTGTTAATTATGGAAAATCAATCTCATCGTGTTCATGGAGACGGTAGTCCGTACATACACACGAGTGACAATATCATTCATTTCATATTAAAATCATATATAATTGGATTGTATAACATACATAAAGAATCATTATAATTTTTTATTTATTATTCATATATACCGATCCAAATGATGAAATGTTTGAATAACAAACTACACCACGACGTGGAGACGGTAAGCTGTTCGTATTCATGTGTGGTGACCTTTTCAATAATAGGATGGATAAAATAACTAATATGGTTGGACCCTTTTTATAATAACATCAAATTTTATAGAAGATACTGGAATTACAATTTTAGAATCGAAGCAACAAAGAAGAAGGAACTGGAAGAAGAATGGAACTTGAAATAGGTTGTGAGATATTTAACTCTTCTTCAGGTTCTTCCTTTTGATTTGATCAAAAGGGATCTGTAGGTTGGATTTATGGCTTATGGAAGGCCCCTATGATGAAGGGAGGATTGTTTAGAGGGTATTTGGGTATATTTTGGCCAAGAAAAATGGATATGGACATGTGAATATGGGAGAAGGGGGACTACCCTATTACAAGAGGGGTGAGGGACACCTTAAGGAAAACATAAAATATTATTTTATAATAAATACATATTCGGTTTATAATGGCTCAAAAGTGACTTATTTCACGGGTAGGGTGGGGATGGGTCTAAATCCTTTCAACAAATCTATTTTATACAACTTTAGGTTACCATTTTAAACTTATCATTTAGATTTAACTCTAAGTTAAATAATTTATCTTTTATACTGTATTCTTGTATTCTTACACGATATGGTTGATAAACATAATATAAACTTCCAATCGAACCCAAATTTGTTAATTAATGTCATTAATATTATTATATAATTCTTTTGCCCGAACCTTATATTTTTAGGACCGTTATATCAATTAATAATATAATATTTGTTTGAAAAACTCTTTTATGTCAATTTTGACACTATGTGTTATTTTGTTTTTTATTCATAACATCATTATTATTTTGAAAATAATTCATCTAACCAACCCCAATATGTTAAATTAACCTATATAATTATTTAAATTTATAAAAAGTCTCAAATTTCATTTATTTGGGTTTTTAAAATATCAATTAGGTTAATATTTCATTAATAAGGTAATTACTGCATCATCATTATGTCATAAATAAATTAAAGTATATAAAGTCTAAAGATTATAAATAAAATAAATTTTTTTATGAAATTTTTTATCTTTCTAATGAATATTTATAATCTAATTTATCTTATGTATAACTATATATTATGAATGTTTTACTTATTAAACATTGATTTAAACTCTTTTAACTCTTCTTTGAATTAAATAATAATAAATGACCTAATTTAATAAAGGTGGACCGAAAGGGTCATAATTTATCCCTAAGGTTTTTTATGGTCTAATTTTAGATATCCAATATAATTAATACATGTTTTAGGGTAATAAAAATATTATTTTTACCCTTAATTACCCAATTTACTTTTAACTGTGGTAAATAAAAGTAAAAAAGTTACTATTCGCCAAAAGTTAATTTTATCTTATTGAACCACATTTTACATACTTATATCATCCATGTCTCTCGGAATTTTTATATTCCACTCACAAAAGGGGTAAAATTAAATTTTATGTAAATTTGAAAATTCTCCAAGGAGGTGGGTAAAAGAAGGTAAAAAGTTCAATAAAATTTTTATATATCTAAATTTTTTATAAAATTCATCCAATGAATTACATTGAACTTATATAGTTATTATGTATCTATTTTGACCTAAAATAAATTTAAATAAAATAAATAATTATAGAAATTCATTTTTAAAATATAACTTAGTGTTTTCACTATTCATCAAAAATTGAATGTTTTCAGAAAATTATCAAAAATTCACCCTAGGATAATAACGATTTTCCAAATCCAAAAATATAGTCCATCTTGAATTTTAAAATTTATTAAATATAAAAAATAGGGTAATACTATTCATAATGGATAGTTTATATAATATTTTAGTAACATATCGTTATTTTGTGAAACTCAGTATTGCATACAACACAAGCTATCGAGGAATGTTTCTCAAGCATGTAACCCAAGCCAAGAATATTGTTGAGTATATAAAAAGATAATATGGTGTTCTGTATAGTGCAATATAATCTTGGTTTAGCATAAAATACAAGACATCCAAGAAATTTGAAATAATATTTCTCATAAAATATTGGGGTGTTACATTATACCTCCCTTAAAATGAATTTTGTCCTCAAAATTTGACATGGTTATAAATGTTTTAATACATTAAAGTTTCATTCATAGAAACCCACATCTTAAAAAAGAATACTAATACATAATTTTAAAAAGAAACATAACGGTTTCCAAAATTAACTCATCACTGGGAATCCACATAGGAAAACATAGGTGAAAATATGGATATGGAAGAGAAATCTTACCATCATGTTCTAATGAAGAGTGGTAGAGAACATGGCTACGAAAATGCCAACAATCACAAATCCATAAATTTTTTATGATCTATGGTACCATCTAATTATTCGAATATGAGGGTACTAGGACACTGTTTTTGGTTTTCAAGATCATTTCCAAAAATGTTGATGAAATTTTGAATTAAAATAAATACTTACTCGATTTGGGTGAAATCTCACTATTTTTTTAGCCTTGAACAATTTTCACTTCATCTCTTAATGAAATGGAGTTTATTTTATCTTCCGTGAAGTGTTAATAGATTATACGATAGAATGATAGGTCATTTCATCTATCTTAAACAAAAGGTTAGAAAAAGTCATTAGATATACATAAGTATATATCTGGTGATATTAATCGTATGTGGTTCCAAAAATGGACTTATAATTCAACTATCATACCACTTAATAATATTAAACTAATTTCTACTAACCAGGGACTTCCTGTAGGAAAGTGGTAGGCGATAAAGACCTGTCGCGCATTAGTTGTGGGTTCGATTCCTGCAACCATGTCCATCATGATGGGTTGTTGCCCGTCTTATGAGTTTTCCTTTTTAAAAAATCTATACTATTATAAATTTTCCAAAATAATATAAAAAAATTTATATCCTTAAACAATATTATCAGATGTCTAACTTAATTCATTCCAAGCTTTAGTCTTATCCAAAATACTTCTATCCAAACTAATAGAATAAATAAAATTATTACTAGATTGGTTATATACAAATCATGTAAATAATATCATTTATCCCCCATATATCATAAGATATATCTTGTTTTTCATATTCCAAACATGTTAATACCTTAATCATTAATTCTCTTGAAACATGAATTACCATATAACCTTAGTGAAAACATGAATGCTGTCAAAAGTTAACTCTTTCCACATACCAAAATCCCAAAATATATATATACTCAAATCATGATATCACTTTGTCGTTATATCATTCATGAAATCATTAATAATATCAAACATTTATTTATCTCCCGATCCCTTCTTTATGCACATATTAGGTGCTTTCCTAAAATATTTCAATCACTTTTCATGGTTATCAGTACCATTCAACATATACATTCAAATACTCAAGGAAAAACAATAGTGTAACAATCCTTAGATTTTCTTTTATTCCATAGTACCATACATTATTCATGATAAAAATTAAATCATTCTACTAGATTCTTAATCCATTTTCTGAGCTTCTTCATTTTATTCCTCAACACTTCTTTTATCTCACATATCATTTTTAGTCTCTTCATCATCATCAACATAAATACAACCCATATGACCATGCAGATTTTCTTCATGAGATTTTCCATTAGGTCATTGGTTTTCATAATGCATGTACATTCCACATTTAAAACACTTAACTATTGTTGATGTATTATGAATACCATTATCCTTGTCTATAGTGTTAACTGAACCCTTTATTTTGGAAATTACAGGATTTTTTACCTTCTTTTCCATACCCAAAGCATCTTCCAGTTCCATTGATTAATTCTCTTTGATGTCTCTTCCCACATGATTTTCATGAGTAAAATTGAACTTTCTTTCCTCTAAGATCATCATAAATATCCATCTTTCTCTTACTAGCTGAGTTAGGAAACTTACTAGAGTTGATATTATTTATCATATAATGAGATTGTTGATTAGGACTAATAATGATGATTCACATTCCAAATCCCTTTTCATTTCCTAGATCATGATGAATATCATTCCATTGTCCCTCATATTAGCCAATAACATGAATCTTCCTATTTCCAGCTATTTTCTACAACCCAAAATGAATAGTGTGAGAGGCAAAAATCACACTTGGAAAACAACATAACCAGGGGGAGTACATTCAATCTATAACATCTTAGGTTTAATCCTATGTTATTCATGATCATTTTAATAATTCTAGGATGGTAACCTTTACATATACTTGACCATAAGGACATCCCTAGATAAACCTTAGAAATATCTCCAGGGATCTTAATAAATTTTCCGCATCCTAGTTTTTAAATGTTGAGTAAACCTTTCCTCTAATTCCAACTGTAGAGACCCATAGAATGATGTAAAAATACATTAATTCTCTTTTTAAAAATACATAATACATAACAAAACCAGACACCCAAGGACCGTAATAGTTTAGTGTCATTCGAAAATCTGAGCATGGTAATCTAGTCATGGTGATAGATCTTCAATATCTCCCATAATGGCCTTCCTTATTTTCTTCTTACCTAAAATCTTTCTTTAAATCCGGGGGAAAATATAACATATAAAGATTGAGCTCAAACACTCAGTAATGGTATGTATGGAGAAAATAAAACATACCATATAAATAAGAATTTAAAAACATGAATATAATGTTAAAACATCAAAATCTTGAGCAATGACATAAAACAAGGAAATACGTAAGGCATATATCATAATGGAACATCCATCATGAGAAAATATCATTTGAATAACACATTTAATTATGGTAAACCATTAATCACATGATATTATTTCCATAGTTTACTAGGCATTGGTTCCTGGACCATCATAGTGGACAAAGTCCCTTACTGAATCGAGTTCACTCAACCTTCCAGTCCGGTGTCACTAAACCGGATTAACTTGATGTTCTATCCATGTATATCTCATGAAATATAAATCATTACCCAATTAATTGGAGGGAGATATATGTCCCACCCATCTCATAATGAAATAATTCTATCGTGTTCCCCAAAACAAACATACATCATTCACAATAACCCAACGAATAAAATGGGTTTCATAAACATCATCGCATCATAACATAATCAATATAAAAGAAATGGATATCACTTCATCATTATAAAATTCAAACCATGTAAATAATAGAGAAATTATATTTGAAACATAAAAATACTAAAAAAATTCATCTTAGATGTTAAGTAGTTTTGATAAAACACTTGAAATGAATTCTTGAAGAAAATAGCCTTTTCTTCTTCAAAATCATTTTATTTTCTCAAAAATCCATGAAATTTTATAAGAAATCGATTTTCGTGAAAATAATCATGAAATTTTCTTGAATAAGAATAATTGAAATAGTATTATGAAACACCATTCACACAGTATAAGTTAAAAAAACATTCTCCTAGTACTATTGCCAGAAAAGTCAAAAAGTTCATCGTATGGTAATCAAAAGAAATATTCCTTTAATAACACAAAGTAAAAGTCTAATAGGGGTAAAAATTACTTTAAAAATAAATTTAAGAATATTAAACACTTTATGAAAAACATTTTTATGGACATGGATGAAAAATATAACCCTAGTAAATACTTACGTATAAGCAATCTCGGATAAAAATGAGATTCGCAAAATTATCCCTTACATTAGGTCCAATTTCTTTTGTACGTGTCCGAGACTCATGTATAGTGGGTTTAAACATATTATTAACTTGTAACATGACCATAATAATAATTATGATATCATATATGATTCACTTAGAACTTTATATTACTTTTTCTTTTGTAAATTCCTTGTTAAAGCAGCGTTTTGGGTAAAATCGTTTCATTTGTCGTACATGTTTCGACTTATTGTTATTGATATTATTAAATATATCATGATATAATTAATTATATAATTTAATAAATTATTTATATTTAGTATATATTCACAATATAAATATATATGATAGATCGATAAATGGAATTAAATACACCGTTCAAGGAGACGATAGGTCGTACGTACGCATTAACGCTGTTTTCGTTTCCTTATTGAATTTAATGGAATTAAGTAAATGAAAAATATATTTACATAAATACAGTATCATTATAATTTAATATATTTCATTATTATTTATTATATATACATTATAATAATACTTGAATGGTTAGTTATGTAGAATAAATCTCATTGTGTTCTTGGGGAAGGTAGTCCGTATGTACGCACAAGAGAAAATATAATTCTTTTGATATTAAAATCGTATATAATTGGATGGTATATCATATATAAAGAGCCATTATAATGTTATTCTTATTATTTATATCATTTATACTCATTATTATACACATCCAAATGATGAAATGTTTGAATAACAAACTACACCAATACATGGAGATGGTAAGTCGTGCGTATGCACGTGTGGTGACATTTTAATTCATAGGATGGATAAAATAACTAATATGGTTGTACCATTTTTATAATAACATAAAATTATGTATAAAATACAGGATTTATTAATTTATAATGGAAACAACAAAGAAGGTGGAAGTGGAAGAAGAAATCAACATGAAATAAGTTGTGAGATATTTACATATTCTTTAGGTTCTTCATTTTGATTTGATCCAAATGGCTCCATAAGATGGATTTCTGCCTAAAAGAAGGCCTCTAGGATGAACATAGGATAGTTTTTAGGGTATTTGGCCAGGGTATGGTAGAGCCGAATGGCTTTTGAGGTGTTAATTATAGAGAAGGGTGAGTGCCCTTTTATAAGAGGGGTCAGGGGCACCTTAGGAAATAAATAAAATATTATTTTTTTAATAAATTCATATTCAGTTTATAATGGCTTAAATGTGAATGATTTTGAGGAAAGTGTGGTTTTGAGTCGAAATTCTTTCAACAAATAGGTTTTAGGAAATTTTATGTTACAATGTTAACCTTTTCATTTATATTTTACTCTAAGTTAAATAATCTATCTTTTACAGTGTCTTATTTTATTCTTACACTCTATGGTTAATAAACTTATTATAAACTGCCAATCGAACCCCAATTGATTTATTAATGTCATATATATTATTATATAATTCTTTTGGCCAAACTGTATATTTTTAGGACCATTATATCAATTAATAATATAATACTTGTTTTAAAAACTCTTTTATGTCAATTTTGAAACTATTTGGTATTTTGTGTTTTTCTAAATTCATAACAGCATTATTAATTTGAAAAAATTCATCAAAAAACCACTAATATGTTATATTGACCTATAAAATTAGTATAATTCAAATAAATATTCAAATTAAATTTATTTGGGTATTTATAATATAAATTATGTTAATATTTCAATAATAAGGTAATTATTGCATCGTCATTATGTCATAAATAAATTAAATTATATATTGTCTAAAAATTATAAATAAAATCAAATTATGTATGAAATCTTTTTGGATTTATAATTAAATTTTATAATCGAATTTATCTCATGTATAACCCTATATAAATATGTTTTACTTATTAAACATTGATTTCCACTCTTTTCACTCTTCATTGATTTAAATAATAATTAATGTCCTAATCTAATCCAAGTTCACCTAAAGGGTCTAACTTTATACCTATGGTTGTTTTTTTGTTTATTTACACTTACTCGATAGAATTAGGACATGTTTTAGGGTAATAATAATATTTTTTTACCCTTAATTACTCTATTTACTTTTATCCATGATAAATATAAGTAAAATAGTTACCATTCACCAAAAATTATTTTTATCTTATTGAACCACATTTAACTTACTGATATCAACTGTGTCTCTCGGATTTTTGAAATTCCCTTCACAGAAGTAGTAAAATTATGTTTTATGTAAATTAACTAATTCTCTTAGGAGGTGGGTAAAAGACAGTAATAAGTTCTATAAAATTTTTATATATCGAAAATTAGTATAAAATGACTCCAATGAATTACATTGAATTTATATAGGTATTATGTATCTATTTTGAACTAAAATAAATTTAAATAAATTTAATAATTATTAAAATTCGGTTTTAAACTATAACTCAGTGATTTTCACTATTCATAAAAAATTGAAAGTTTTTAGAAAAATACCAATAATTCATTGTAGGCTAATTTCAATATTCTGAATCCAAAAATGAAGTCCATTTTGAAAGATAAAATTTATAAAATTTCAAAAAGTGGCTATCACTATTCAGAACGAGTAGTTTATATAATATTTTAATAACATATCATTTTTTAGTGAAACTCATTATTGCGTACAACGCAAGCTATCGAGGAAGGTTGCTCTTGTGTTTAACTCAAGCGAAGAATAGTGTCGTGTATACTATAAGCTAATATGGCGCTGTGTATAGGGCATGATAATCTTGGTGTAGCGTACAACACAGGACATCAAAGAAATTAAAAATAATATTTCTCATAAAATCCCTGGGTGTTACTAACTTGGTCACTACAATGTGTGTCAATTGTAAATTCATCTAAAAAAATGGGAGAAAATAAATTATATAGTAAAAATTAGGTACACACATTATCATAATGTAATAATGTCAATGAAGATGTATTGTAACCCTGTAAAAAGTAATTGATTTATGAAATTATTTACCACAAGGTAAATTAAAAATTAATTGCACATAAATGAAATAATTGAAATTGAAAACAAAAATATAATTATTTATGAAGTATTAATTTTATTACATGTAAAATTTTATGTACATAAAAAAACATGAAAAACAATTTATGAATATGGAATATGTCTCATAGAAATAAAAATTATGATGATAAAAACCCTTAACTCAAGTCCCAAATTTATTTATATGACTTTCAACTCTGATATAATAATATTAAATCAATTTTATTATTTCATAAGAAAATTTTAAAAGGTTAAAATCTTATTATAGTATAATTTATTATTGTTCAATGTAATGATATATTTTAATACTTATTCTGTTACATCTATATCATGTATTTTTAGGATGCTTGGTTTATTATTTTAAAATAAATTTTGTGAGTTAATAGTGGTCAAATATGTAATTATTTCAGAATATATATAATAATAATCATGAAAGAACTATAATATTTTTTTAATTAAATAAAATATTAAATCCAATAAATAAAAATGGTTATGAAAAATGAACAACATGACAATCATAGAGAAGGTATGACATACATATAAATGAGTAATGTTTTTATTTATCAATGATCCTTGTTGAAAGTAGGTATGAATTATTTTATAATTAGATAATGATAATGATATAAAAAATAAAATATTATTTATTTATATATAATTATTTATATCTTTATTATGATGTTTTGATGGGAAAAGAATCAAGTCACTTTAGGTTGGCATCCGTCCACATGTACACGCACAATGTTTTCATTTTTTAGAATATAAAATAAAATGATATTTTATTCTTTTAGATTTAAAAATACAAAATTAATATCAATAAAATATATTTTAAATAAAATATTTTTTTACATTACCCATTTTACATTCTATTTAAAGTGTTAGTGAAAAACAAATCACATCATTTCGTGAGGCTGTAGTCTAATGTGCACATTAGTGATATTATTGTATCCCCCATGAAATATAATATAAAAGGTATATATAATATAAAAACTATATAAGTATAAATATTTAACAATATATATATATATATATATATTCTTTAAATCCCTCATGGAAACAACCATGAGAGGTGATAATGGAAAAATTGACATTGATTCACTAGTCAGTAGTCTATAGAACATAAAAATATTGATTTTATATAACATTTAGTGAAATTGGAAATGGATTTAGGTTATTAAATTATTATAATAAAATATCATTATAGTTGAGAAAATTTTTCTTCATACAAGAATATTTAAAAAAATTAATGGAGGTTTAAAAATAAATAACACTAAAAAGCATATTTTGGAATTTTATGTCTTCTCAAACCACTTCTTTAGGATTATTACTAATATATTCCTATAATGGATTTAAAACAAAAAAATTCTTCTAGGATGATGTGATTGAAGTTTTAATGTAATTTTTTCTTATCCTAGAATACCCATTAGTTTTTTTTAATATTTGTAGAATATTCATGAGTGGGTTTCCATTTGTTAGTGAGGTGAGTGTCCCACTTATATCTTTTGAAAAAAAATAAATGTCCCCATATTCGTTACAAGAAAAATATCTCGAAAATGTATAATTATTAGGACTTAGAAAGATATTGTTTAAATATTGACCTAAAATAGTGTTTATTATTGTTTTAAGGTGATTTTTACCATAATAATTTTAGTTTATCTCTTAGTAAGCCCATTTTTTCCATAACAGTGGAAATTAATTTTGAGTGTTTTCACTACTAATTAGGAAAAAAGATTAATTTGGCCTTATTAGAAAATATAATCTTATTATAATTAAAAATATTTAATCCATTTTAAAATATCAAATTCAGTTATATGGAAAATATTTTTTAAAAATTATACACCCAGATTTTATGAGGATGTAGGTATTCAATATTTTGACAGCCTTGTAATATTTTGACAAGGGAATTCCAAACACGATTTTTCTAATTCAAGTAGATCGTATAATTTACCCAATTTTATATAAAGTAGTTAATAGTCGATAAATGTCCATATAATCGGTCTTGGAAAAGTTTATCGGTGATTTTGGGCATTATAGTTAATGTTTTTTCCTATAAAAATAATTATTTAACCTTTATCTTTGTAATTTTTTTAATCAATTTCCCTAATATTAACTTTCAAATTTTTCTATCTAGATGGAAATTATAATTTACTTTTATTAAAAATATATAATCCCATTATTAAAATACTAATCATATATGTGGTATAAATTTACTTAAACATAATCCTCTATGTAGGGTGGCAATGCAATTCATTAAAGTAAAAAACAACTAAAATATTGAAATGTTTTTGTAATAAATTTAAAAGTGAAATTTATTAAAATTAATCAAATTTTACAAATTTATAAAAACAATTTCTAATTAATCTTTAAAACCAATTAAAATTATAATATATTATTTTGAAAAGTGTGGATGAAAAAGCAGGTTCGACCAAATATTTAGTATTTGGAATATTTCATTAAAAATTGAAATGATTCAGAAAAATTTCAAAATTTCACCATAAACTAATTAATATGTTTATATTTCAAATATGAAGTTTATTTTGAAATTTTAAATCAATTAAAGTGTAAAAATTATGATTTAATATGGGTTCGCAATTAAAATATGGTAAAATTTCCTTTATAAAAATATAGGGTTTTATGTGTAAAATAGAGTTTTTTCTTATATTGTGCCCTTAAAACCTAATGGAATAATATGAATAATATTTTCATAAATATATAATATATATTAAATAAATACCCCCCACTTATTATATGTAATATAATGTTTTACCATAAAATAACTTTATGTGCATAAAAATAGGTTTCTATAAAAGTATTCACTATAATTTCAATTACCTTTTATATCAATTTAAAATTAATTTTTAACCAATTAATTCATTTTTTATTTCCCTAAATCATAAATTTTCATGATTTATTTAATTCTATCTATAAAAACCCTTCTCTTTATTACACATTTAAACCTGATTTATTACATAAAATCATCACATGATACAGCATAGAGGATCGAGTGGTCTAGTGTATTTAGGGATTAGGAACACTGCATAACGACTTAAAACACGAGACACAACATATTTTTTTAAAACATCCTTTACATGACCACCACATTCCATTGTACTTAGCATTAAATGGGATAACCTGAGGACATGAATAAAAAGGGGTTAGATATAAAGCCTAATATGGGATTAAATAAGGAATAACATGAAGAATACAATACCTGGTAGCCATTAGGCCTATAAAAGTAGAATAGAGAAACATGAACATAAAGGCATGATATAATATGATTATCATAACATTGAAATGTGGAAGCAACACTTAAAATGGTATTAGCATGAGACAAGGCTCATTTCACATAGAGCATGAGTAAACAATCATTGCACATGAATTATCAACAGTAAAACATCATTGCACATGACATATCAGGATACTAATCATTACCAAATGTAGTGGATCACTATCATGGCACACCATTCTTATACATTTAATTTCATGCATAAGTGTCCAATATGGGTCATACAACATGGAATCATTAAATATCATCATTTATTCCATGATAAAGGAATATGGAATTATTACATGATAGTATATAATCAATGAGGAAACATGCATAATTTTGAATACCCTTGGTAGTAAAATGGGATTGGAATTCACGACACAATGGATTTGGCTTGGAACTTCATGGTTTTATTTCTACAACATAACAACGTGACATAGGAATTAATAAAAATAATTTATTAGAGGCAATGGAATGTCTCATCATATGTACATGAAATGGAATATATGGGGGTTATATAGATACATGACCCAACATATGTAATGTAATTTAGATTCATAATACAATAGAATTTCTTGAATGTAAATGAGGAGAGATAAACTCCTTATGGAAATTTGGCATGGTAACGGGTGTACATAGGAGGAATTAATGAGAGATAAATTGGTCTATAATCACTTAAAAATAATGAGGGATGTATGGGGGAGCTTTGAATATATACCCCATTATTTTTAATTGAACATAAAATGGAATAACAACTTAATGAAAATTGGACCAAAATGTGATGTGATGAAATCCATTACTTGGATGTGTGATCCCAATGGCTTGGGAGGGTCTTGAGAGAGACTTATTTAATGATTTGGGTGCCTTGGGAGTATTCTAAATATTGTAGGGAAGAGGTTTTTATATCTCAAAGGACATTTAGTGAAGAGGAAGTGGGGTCATAGCTGGGTTTATATAATAAAAGGGATGGAATTTTTTATTATTTTGGTTTTGGACTCTACACATCAAATTATTCAAAACCACAAACCATACCATGGGTTTTTTCCAATTATATTGCAAACTTTTAGTGAAAATAATATTTTATAAGTCCAATGGAAAAAATTCTTAAAATATGACTCCTTCTAATGTGGAGGTGAGTCACAATCTGATGGAAATCATTTTAAAAAGAAAAAATGTATTGTAAGTCCGGAATGGTCATCTAAGGCATTGAAAAATAAATCAAATAAACATGAAATGACATTATTTTAATGGTGAAATATATATTTTCCAAAAAACCATATATAGTATTTTATTACATCACTATTGAGCCATTATGTTGTCATAAAACTCATTATATGTTTAAATGATATTTAATGTTTACCCAGATATTTGACTGTGTCATAAAATTATGAAAAATTAACAGGTGGATAACTTTGACACCCTAATTCCAAAAATAACATTCGTTTTATCTAAATAATTTTAAATGCATGTTAATTATTACTTTTAAAATAAAAACCACAATTTATCGAAAATTCATGGGTTTTGACAAAAATGGATTTCAAAACCAATTAAAATTTTCAATTGTTCTCATAAAACATATATGATAATTCATATTAAAAAATAAATTTTATATTAATATTTCATTAAAATATTATTGAACTCAAAAATCCATTAAATCATCAAAAAATACTTCTTAATTGAATAATAACTAAAATATTCTATTATTTTTAAAAACTATTTACAAAGTAAAACTAATATAATGAATGAATATACTATATTCCAAACAATCATATATATATAATAATAGTGCTAAGGTCATGTTAATAACCCCTTCTCGCACCTGCATAATACCTAAGGGTAAGGTTTTCGATGGTGACAGACTCTTGGGGTGGCTCGGACAACATCACTCATAATCTTTATCAATATCCACTACTCTCATAGCTACTTCTGATTGAGAATAATGTGTTCATTATTGGACTAAGCCTAGTCACGAAAAAATCCCAACGATGCCACCTCATTTCTGAGCTCAAAAAATGGGCTTCGTGTGGGGAAAGTATACATGATGATGTCTTCACATCCTTTGAATAAGTGAATTGAATTTTTTAAAGCCATGTAATTATAATAATCATGTGATCACTATTCAATGGCTATATTATCAAAGGTAACAATTCTTAATGGTATTTTGAAATCCAAAAACATCAATCCAAGGAATTTTTTATTTTATATAGCCATTTCACATAATAAGCCATTTAATTTGATTAAGATAAATTTTATTTAATAAATGTTTGGGTCATTACAATCTTCCCCCCTAAAGAATTTTCACCATTAGAATTTACTTTTCCCACTTTAAAATAGATGTGGGAAAATATACTTCATTACATATTATGATTCCCACAATGCTTCTTTGATCATTATTCTTAACCACAACACCTTGACGAGGGGAATTTTATTATTTTGTAGAACTTTTTTCCTATGATATAAGATCTTCACTGAATTCTCTACAGAGTATAGGTCACCCTCCAATGGTTCAACCTCTGGATTAAGTACATGCGATGGGTCAGGTATGTACTTCCTCAAGACTGAAACATGGAATACATCATGTACTTGATATATGATTGGTGGGATTTCTAGTCGATACTCCACTATTCCAATGCAATAAATGATCTAAAAAGGTCTAACATACCATTGAATAATAATTACATTGTTCCAAAATCTCATAACCCTCTTCCATGGAAATATGTAGAGGAATACCATCTGTCCGACATAAAACTCTAGGTCTCGTTGATGATTATCAGTATAACAATTTTGTCAACTCTTTATAGGTTTAATGTATTACTGGATGGTCATAATATTCTCTACCATTTCTTCAACAATTTCCATAACTAGGAGTTTTTTCTCCCCAACATCATCCCAACATGTTGGAATCCTAGACCTCTTCCCATAAATGGCTACATAAAGAGCCATTTGGATGCGTGAGTGGAAACTATTGTCGTAAGAGAACTAAACTAGAGGATGATGTTGATCCCATTATACTTTAATGTATATTTAGAACACTCTCAACATATCCTCATGTGTTTGGATAGTCCACTCATATTGGCCATTAGTTTGAGGATGATAAGTTGTACTGATGTTCAACCCATAATTCAATTCATGTTGAAGACTCTTCCAAAACATAGTGGTGAATCTTGGATCTTGATCAGATACCATCGATAGTGGTACTCCATGTAGTCTTACCACATCTCTGATGTGTATCCATTCCAGTTGATCTAGTGAGAAATCATCTTGAATTGAAATGACATGTGTAGTCTTTGTATGATGATCCACACCAACCCTGATGGCATTGTTTCCTTTGGATGTATTTGGATGTCTGCTAAAAATGTCCATGGTGACGTTCTCCCATTTCTATGCTGGTATGGGTAATGGTTTCACCAACCCCTTAGACTTCTTCCTATCAGCCTTCACTTTCTGAAATACCAGACACTTTGATGTATACTCAGAGATCACCTTGTTCATGTTATCCCACCAATAATTCCCTCGGAGATCTTGATAAATTAATTTTTTTTGGGGAGAATTGAGATATTCTAACTATGTGCATCATCCAAAATTTGATTCTTTATCTCAGGATTTGATATAACACATTGTATTGAACCAAATCTCACAATTCCTTTTTCATTAACATTGAACTCTGAGGATTTCCCTTTTTTGATAATTTCCACTTTCTTCTAAATTCCCAAATCATCCTTTTGTACACCCTTTATCCATTCCAAAATAGATAGTTGAGAAATTATTTTTTAAAGGATTGATGGTGTTCCCTTCTCTATGATTCCCATGTCGATCATCATAAAATATAATAATATTGGATCCTTTTAAATTATATTCAATGTTATAATTGATGAGACCTTTATACATTGAGCATCTAACACCTTGTTCGAATTCTTATGGTGGTAATGGATTGAGTAGTTATACTCTTTAGTCAGATCAAACCATCTTTTTTGGCACATATTCAGCACATTTTGTGTGAATATATACTTGAGGTTTTTGTGGTCCTTTTATATTTCACACTTCTCCCTAAAGAGGTAATGCAACCATGTTTTTAAAGTGATGATTACTGTAACCAACTCCAGATCTTGTGTTGGATAATTTTTCGGATAAAAATTCAACTACCTTGAAGAATAGGTATGACTTTGTTATTTTTCATCCACACACAGCCCAATCCCTTCTTCAAAACATCACTGAATACCAAAAAAATTTCTCCACTTGTGGGTAGTGTGGCCACAGGCACAACGATGATCCTCATTTTCAACTCCTTGAAGCTCTCTTCACATTCATCACCCCATGAAATCTTTAATCCCTTCTGAGTTAGCTTGGTTAGAGGGTGGTATAATCATTAAATGTTTCACACAAATCGATGATAATATCCAGCTAACCCCTGGAAGTTACAGATATCCATCAATGATGTTTCTTAGGCCTTCCGTTAATTATAGATTTCTTGGAGGGATATATAGATATCCCATTGCTTGTGATGATATAGCCCATGAATGAAACTTCATTCAACCAGAAATCACACTTTCTTTACTTTTCATATAGCTTATCCTTTCCCAAGGTCTCTAGTACAGTGTTTAGAAACTACTCATGCTCCTCTTTGGTTATGGATTATATTAGAATATCATCTATAATGAATTGCTCAAATTTTTCAAGGTAATATATAAATACTCCATTAATCATGTCCATGAAGGGTGTTGGAGCATTAGTGAGTCCGAAAGGAATTACAATGAATTCATAGTGCTCTTACCTTGTATGAAATGTTGTCTTTGGGATATCATCCTTTATCACTCTTACATAGTAATATCCTGACCGCACATCCACCTTGTAAAATTAATGTGCACATCCACCTTGATGAAGAGGACACGTACACCCCATGTTGAAGCACATGGCCATACACACCATTTATCTAGATTCTCTGATAGTTTTTTATTCAACTCCTCAAGCTCCACAACAATAATTTTTTTGGAGTCTTGGATATTGGCAGCACCAGAGGTATAATTTCAATTGAGAAATCAATATCTATTTTAGGAGAAAGACTTGGAAATTACTTGGGAAACACTTCAGCGAATTCCCTCACAATATACATGTTTTCAAAGATTGTTTCTTCCTTAGAGTCAATCATCTGAGCTAGATAAGCATGCTCATAGGGAAGTATTATTCACGCTTGATATGATGGCGCTAAATAAGATTCATCTTCCGTGCAGTTGTATAGAATCATGGGTCGATTATCCACATGGAGAGTGATTTACCTCTCACAGAAATTAATTTAGGCTCTATATATAGAAATCCAATCCATGCCAATAATTTCAAAAAATTCAACCATAGGAAGTATGATGAGGTTCTCTAGGAAGTTCAATCCATATATTGTGATTGGGGAGGTGTTATATTCATGTGATTCAATGAATTTCCCATATCTCATTTTCAACGAAATTATTACATGCATGATTTTTGGTGGTATTGGGATTTTTCTACTAAAATTTTGGGATAAAAAAATAATGCATTAAACCAGAATGAAAAAGTACATTCATTGTTCCAGAATGAATAAATATAGTACCTGTCACCACATCATTTTAAGGGTTCACTTCAGTGATAGAGATTGGAAAATCTCTCTCTTACAGTCATGGAGGTTGTTGGTTGCC
The DNA here is from genome assembly GCA_963277665.1 of Viscum album. NCBI lineage: Eukaryota > Viridiplantae > Streptophyta > Magnoliopsida > Santalales > Viscaceae > Viscum > Viscum album. Next base: position 1,678,154,859 of record OY728160.1, read on the forward strand.
TTTGAAAACCCATGGCAGAGGGAACTGATTTTCAAGGTGCTCTGATTCTTTGCAGTTGAAGCAATGAACAATGCATCCAGGGTCAAACACACCATTCCTCTCCTCTGTCACAACCGTGGTTTTTTCTTGTCGGTAGTTAATTTCTAGTGCCCTTCCATTCCACACCTAAAGCATTTCTTCATCCCTTTTAGGAAATTTTAGGGGTGGTTTTTTCTACACCATTGGCATGTGGGGTGCAGGATTTTCTTATCATAATTGGATTTATCTATCCGGCCTCAAAATTGAAGTCCAAATTACTCTTCTTATCCTCATGATACCCCTAATATTCAACTATCTCCATCTCATCATTTAGGTAACATTAGACAATTTTCTAATAGCCATCGAAGTCACATATTTCTAGGGATTTCTGTAGGCTAGGATTTATCCAATCAAAGAAGCGGTCGACCTTACATTTGAGGGTAATGAAAAAGATGGAGTCATGTCATGAAATAATTTTGATGTTTTCCTTGTAGTCTCTGATGGATTCATTGTATTTTTTTATTCGGGGTATGGAAGAACCTTCCCCTCTTATGTAGGAGGGTGCGAGAAATATATTTTTCATATTTTTTTCCAAAAATCCATCCATTCTAATGCCTCGATATCCTCCTCATACATCGTATTGTTGATCAATGTCCCCAATTGGTTGGCTTTAACCATCATTCAATAAGCAGTGACAAAGACATTCTCTTATTCGAACCATTTAATTATAGGGAAGATCATTTCAATGGTGTTGATCCATTTTTCAACAATAGAGGGATTGAATGATCCATTAAAAGTATGGGGCCTTCGTGTCATGATGCTCTCGATGGCAACTTGTTCTTTCTTAGTGGGGGGGCAGTTTTTCTCTTGACCAATGTTTCTATTCAAATTTAGAGTAAAATAAGAGAGTATCAGGGCAATGTTCGCAATTCTTGATTCCATTAAATTTGTAATGTCGTTAGAAATGTCATCACGTTGATCTTCACATCAATTGATAGCTCGAGTCCCCCTATTACCGGCCATTGTCTGAAATAAAAGGAAAGATATGGGTACCACCTAAAGTGTAATCAATGGAAAAAAAGGATTACATATAAATAACTTTCATTTCCTTCACATATGAATATGTAGGTGCCAATATATGTTATCCATTATCTACTTCCCAACATTGACTCTTAGAGGAATTTTTTTATTCCCTTAAAAATGATTCATTATAACCTGGTGAATTTACAAAAGCATATCCCCACAGGGGTTTCGTAACTAGGAGTTCAAAAAGTCCCATTGTTGTGTACTTGGATACCATGGGTCATGCTTGAAACTCCTTGTCATATTTTTCACTTCTAGATACATTTGTGCATGAGCCTCCACAACCTAATCATATCTAGACAAGGATGTATTTTTTTAATTAACCACTTAATCAATACTCCCAAAAGAAAAAGGATGTATTTATTATACCTAGTCATTTAACAAATTATTTCACTATGGTTTTCTAATCCTAATCCCAAAAATAACAAATCCTATCCTCTGATACCAACTATAAAAACCCTTCTCCTTATTACACACTTAACCACGATTTATTACAAAAAAAATATTCACTTGATAAAACATAGAATATCGAGAGTTATAGTTTATTTGTGTCTTAGTAACATTTTATAACATCTTAAAACATGAACACAATATCTTCATTTAATGCTTCCTTTTCATTCCCACTACATTCCCTCATACTTAGCTTTGCTCCAGATAACCTGAGGACATGCATAAAAAGGGGTGAGAGATAAATCATTGTAAGGGAGTAAACTAGGCATACCATGAATATTGAAATACATGTTAGTAAATAGTCATATTAAAGTAACATTCATGAAACATGAACATAATGGAATGATATATCATTATTATCATTGAATGGAAATGTGGAAACAACACTTAACATGATATTAGAATGAAACAATTCTTATTAAACATGGAACATGAGTAAACCATCATTTAAATTGAATTAGAATGATTAAACCCTCATTTCACATGACATTTCATGATACTAAACTTTACCAATGCATTAGAGATCTATCGGGGTTCACCCTTCTTAAAAATTTCATTCCATGCAAAAGTGTGCCACATGGATCATACAACATGGAATCATTAAATATCCTCATTTATTCCCTGATAAAGGAAGGATAAATTCATACATTGAACTCTATAATCAATTTGTAAGCATTCATAAAATTTAATAACCATGAGAGAGAAATGAGAATGTTATTCACGACACAATGATGGTGGCTAGGAAAATTGCGGTTCCATATCGGCAGGTTAACGGTGTGACATTGGAATTAATAAAAATGGATGATCTGAGAGAAATTTGTGTCTAGTCATATGTACATCAAATGTAAAGTAAGGGGGTCATATAGATACATGTCCCAAAATATTTAATAAAATTTATATTCTTAACACAAAATAATTGTTCGAATGTAAATGTGGGGAGAGAAATTCCTTATGGAATTTTGACATATTAATGAGTGTACATGAGAGGAATTAATGAGAGATAAATTTGTCTCTCTTAATTCAAACAAAAATAGGGCAGTATGGGGGATGTTTGAAACCATACCCCAAAATTTGTTATATAAAATAAATGTACATAAAAACTTAATAAATATTTTAAAAAATGAGAAAGGAAGAAATCACTTACATGGATGTGTTAAACTTATTAATGAATATTGTTTCAAAATCTATTAAACTATCCAGTACATTGGGATGCACATTCCTCTTTAATATTCCAATGTAATAAAATACGTAATAAACTTTGGGAAAATGGGGTTAGTTCTTTACAAGGAACATGTAAATCATCATTAATTTTCAATTACTTCACATGTATTAATTATAAAAGGGGTGAAACCATTGAAATTTATTGGGATAATTCATAGGATCACTAAGATATCGGGATGGGATGATTAGAAATTGATGGAAATGGGCAGTGGATTCTATGACATTGTTTCTCCCTATGATGAATATAAATGGTGTGCTTTGAGTCTAGGTTCAATTGCTCTAAAGTGTTGATTTCTTTGGATTCTTGAATGGTACCATAATTTTCATCCCATTAATTTCAAGAACACACATGGCCAGGATTGGATTATTATCTATAAATTGAATTAGTTATGTTGGCACACAAAAATTCTTTTGGATATATCTTCTTATATTGCCCATAATATAAGGTTGGATAGATAAACGAATAATACAAGGTTTGGTCATTATGAAAGGATTATTTTTGAGGTTGATATAACCAAAGACTTTGTTTACGAGGTTGTATTAAATACTAGAGATGACAATATTATTCTTGAAATTTTCTATGAATTGAATCCAAAATTCTGTATGATCTATCAATTATTTGGGCATATGGTCTCCAACTACCGTAGGAAAAAATAGTATTAGTTTTCTCAGATTTTTTTTCCGAATGATGCTGACTATAGGAGGAGAAATAATAAGGGACTAGTCCCATAACCTCATTTTAAAGGCCCACGCAAGGAAAAGACATTGCCTTCTCATGAAGGTGGAATCATAGCTGATTTGAGAAATTTATCACCATAGAATAAAGAGTTAAATGTATGAAATATCTCTATTGATGTTGTAGTCCCATCATAAGACTTATCTTCTACTCATATGCCTAGTGTTTTCAATTCCAATCATGTGAAGGATACTAATGATATTTCTTTTTATCAAGGTTCCCCATCCATTGAGCATGTCCCTATCAAGCTACTTGAGCCAGCTGATAAGTCTATCGCTAATCATGAGTAGGTCATGTCTTCTGTACCAATGCATTTTAGCCTTACCTCTGGTCTTGAACTTGAGGAGGTTTATGAATAGGATAATACCGTGGATTCAGCTATAACTGAAAATAATTATTGTTCTCCGTCTGAGCACGCTCCTTTTATTCCACTATAGAAATATGATGATGTTTCATATTATTTAGTTTGTGAACTATCTAATAATTTTATGGTTTCCTCAGCTTATCAAAATGTAGGTGAGTTATCACAAGTTCCATTATGTAGACATTAATGAGAAAATTAACTGATATTTTTAATATCCCAATTGAAATGGATAATAGGATTGATTAATGAATTCTAAAATCTCTATATGAAGGTGATAATGATTTTTATAAATACATTCATTGCACGAGTGAAACCTCCTCTATTGATTCATTATTAAGAAAGGGTGACATAGTGATGGATTAAACTGATCTTGATAAAGGAAGGACACAAATTCATGATGTTTCTAGAACTAGCCTCAGAGCTACTAAGCAATAAAGATCCTATTTTTCAATTTCCATAGTCTTGAGATTTATCACCATATCAAGACCCTTAGACAATTTATAATGACCAAAACTACTATTTTTATTGTTCTTTTTTATCCAAGATTCAAATTTTAGTGCTGGATGGCATTTTGGTGGAGCTCTTTAGGTCACTCTTTTACTTCCAATAAAACTTTTGATGCTTCCACAGAGTCCTTGTGGGTTCTGAAGCACGATAATTTCATTATTAAATGATTTTCTAGTAACAATTATTTTGTGATCATTTCCTATAACATAAAAATTTTTATTACTATGAATTTTGTGTATTATTTCAATTTGTATATAAGATAAATGGGTTGTTGGAAAATTCTGGAATCTATCGTAGATAATATGGACTGTGGTTGGATCTTTCATAGATATTTCAATGTTTTTTAGGCCACAAGTGAAATGTAGGAGAAATTTATATAGAATATCAACAAATGAATTCTCATCATGTATTGTTTAATGTGTCATAGCCAATTTCCCCATATATGGATTTGATTATACATGGGTAGGTATACTTTAAAAGGGATTCAATCTTGTTAATTAGATGGGTGTTTCTTTTTGGTGGAAGAGAGTAATTGTGAATTTGATATATCTATCATCAACCTTCCAAAATTTATTTTTGATCATAATCATTTATTGATTGATATCAATGTTAAAAATATATGGTCATTACCATTTCCTTTTGAGTTTGAAAATTCGTGGCTAGTGATACTATGTTGTAGAGATATAGTTATGGATTCTAAGAATGTGGATTGTTTAAGCATCCCAATGAAATTTAATTACATCAGGATGAGGAACGTGAAGTCCTGGCATAATGTATGGTGTAATGCATCTTTTTCTATTCATGATAGTGACATTAAAGAGGCTAGATCTCTTCGGGTTTTTTTCTAGAAAAATAACATGTTGTATGATCTGCCCTCTCAGGAGGAGATACAAAATTTCTCCAAACATGATAGTATTTCAACACTAAGTGAGAGTCTTTACCATAATCAATTAAATTTCAGATGGTTAAATGAAGGTGATATGAATACATAAATTTTTTTATTACATTCAAAGGGAGAAAAAATTACTGAAACATTTTACCTCCATTAGAATTATTCAGAATCTGTTCACTTCTAAGAAAGAAATCCCTAATGTTGTGACATATTATTTTGAGGAGATATACTCAGATAATGGGTGGGATAGTACTAATAAAAATATCAAAATCATTGATTCTAACATTGATAACATACTAAATCAAAGTCCTGTTAATGCTCCCAATTCCAAAGATATTTGTGTATCTCTATTCTCAGTAAATATGGATATTGTTGTCAGTCCTGATGGTTTCACCAAAACATTATTTATATTCTATTACAACATAGTTCATCTTGAAATAATAAATGTTGTGAGATATTATTTTCACTAATAAATTCATTACACTGTGATATCCAATTTTATTTCATTATTTCCAAACAAAGAGAATTCTCTGGATATAGGAAACACTATAAAAAATGTCATTATTAAAATTATGACACACAAGTTAAGTGATATTTCTATGTGATTTATTTCTAAAAATCAATATCGGTTTATCCCTATGAGAATAATCTTGAATTTCCTTTCAATGCTCCTAAATGTGTGAAATTTATAAATAGAAAGGTAAAATATGGTAATATGGCCTTGAAAACTGATTTTTCAAATTCCATTGTCAAAATAAAATGGATTTTCATTTTTTCTATTCTAAGAATGCATGTCTTATAATAGGTATTTATTGTCTATATTTTCTCTATTTTAAAAATTTATAGTCATTTTATTCATGTTGATGTGTCCACAAGGGGTTTTTTTCAGTGTTCTAGTAGGGTCTGATAGAGGGATCATTTTCCTAGGATTCTCTTTATTGTGAATAAGTATTATCTAGGTCGGTGTATTACCGATGTGGTTAATGGTGGTCTTTGTCATCAGATGATGGTAAAAAGGGATTTCTATGCTCACTAAAATTTGTTATAAGTTGATGATATTTTTATTTTTGTGAAATCTGATTGATGTATTATCTCTTATAAGTAGATCATTTTATCACATTATGAAGAAGGTGAATATTTTTTTATTATATAGAACATTTTTTCTATCATTTTTTTGAAAATTGAGTGATAATTTTTATTCAAAATAAGAGGTCCTTAAGTCTCGTTGTGAAGAGATGATATTTTCTTTTAACCATATTGGGGTTCCCTCTTATAGTGTAGGGTGAATAAATGATTCATGGTGAATATTTCTAAAAATATTGTGAATCAATAGACAACATGAAAGGGGAACATAATGTCTCTGCTAGGAGGAATTTTCCTGGTAAAATCATTAATCTCTTATATGTTTGTGTATTAATTCTCATTGTATATATGTCTCATATCCCTCATTATGGAGTTGTAAACCATGATATAATAATTAAAATGGATGGGGTAGGTCCATGAGTGGAATCTAGTTATGGTTCCCTTGAAAAATTGGGTCAAACTTGTAAGCATGGGAGGATTGGGAATAAAGGACCATTGGATTTTCAATTATACACTGGTAATAAACATTAGATGGAGAGTTATCTCAACCTATAACACCCCATTTGAATTTCTTGCATCTATATTACTTTATAAACTACATAATGGTCATGTCATGTATGTTTCCCCATATTCCTAGCCAGTGGTTAACCATACCTATTCTGAAATTTTCGGCTGTACGAAATGGGTAGTTTTTAGATAGTTATCATTGAATTCCAAGAGCACTGCATGGATCTCTCGTCCTTTAATAAATGATGCAGTCATTCCAGTATCCTTGAAGAATTTTACAATTACTGATTTATAGATGAGAAATTTCATGTTTTATCAGCTTCTTATATATATTGCGGAGGTGTTTTCCAGGTAATCTTATTCTGATATTTACACCTTGATTTGTATTCCATGACAGGATGGTATATTTACTACCACAGACTTTTATAAGAAGCAATGTGGTGCCTCTCTTGGCTTTCTAGTATGGGATTCTTGATATAGAAAACCCATTATTCCTCCTATTGACATTTTCTCACTTTAAAAGATCTAGAATAATAAATTTTCCTACCAAATGTTATATTCAGCACAATGGTATTCAAATAACTTCTAAATTTTGATTCTTCATAAATTTTGTGGAGAGTATTTATAATCTATTTGTGAACTAAGAACTATCTATCAAAATATGGAATTATCTACCATATTTATTTTAATGTTGTTTTAATTTCTAGAGTATTATGGGGCTACTTATCTCTATATAAATTATGTCATGTAGTGACAAGATTCATTCTCTCATGTTAGATGATATGGTTAGTGTTTTTTCATACACAAATAATGAAAGCAATGAATTGTTCATTAATAATCATGAACCTTGTTATTTATGATGGTGTCTCTTATATCCATCATGAGATCACACTTGAACCTAACATAAAAACTGTGATAATGCATAATGACTTTTCTGAACTGATTTTTTTGAGATCACATAGTGGTTTTGGTAGGTTAAAGAATTTGATAGTGTACAAGTCAATTATATCAATACATCCACATCCAAGGTGGTTTAATGTCTATGTTAACGGGGCGGCTTCCGGTGCACTAGGACCCTCAGCTTGTGGTGGAATCATTCATACCTATCGTTTTCTTGTTAATGGTTGTTTCATTCACTTAATTGGGAATGGATACTCTATTCAATGTTAGATTTTATATATGATCAATGAAATTAGTTTTTTTGTACATTATGGTTGGAATACATCATGGTTAGAAATAGATTGAACTATTATAGTGATAATCCTAAAAATATGATCCATGAATGTGACATAGATAATGATCACAACTTTTATTGATTACCACCATCTTAAAAAATCTATTTCACTTGATGTTAATCATGTCTATTTTGAGGAATATCAAGTTGTTGACTCCCTCTGAAAGAGATCATTTTTGGAGATTAGTTCATGTTGGTATTATGTTTTACCAAATTATTGTTCTATTTTTGTTGATGCAGATTCTCCTAGATATTTGAACACCCATCATTATATGGATTATTTGTAATGTCTTGTTTGGTTCTTCGATTTTGAAATAAAATTTAATAGGCCCTTTTTTATTTCATCCTAGCATTTAAAGCACTATGGATTGATTAATCTAGATGATTCCTGAAAAACATGTTATCAATGAAGTTAGTGTTTCTTGAACATAATTACTAAAATCTAGGGGTGTTAAAATATTATCCTTATATCTAAAAATCATTTATGTATTAATTTTTTAAAATGTACTAAAATTTAAATTGTCATGTGCTTAATGGGTTAGTTAAAATTATTCGTTAGTTTTTTTATTTTAATAAATAAAGGGTGAATTATTTTAAATCAATTTATGTATTGAAACAAATCTTGTAAAATGTTTCAGTTTTCATATAAAAAAATAAGTGACAATCCATTGAAATAAGGTTATAAAGTAAATAAGAATGAAACCTGAAAATCAATTCTCCATCCTACTGACAGATATTTGATTTGGAGTTTACAATAGGTAATTTCTACTCAGGCTATTATGATTTTCAATCTGTGTATGTGTTCATTTTTAAACCAAATCCCAAAAGAATCATATTTTAATTCTATTAATATAATTTTAAAATAAAACAACAATAAAATAAATTTTGGATTATTTTAATCAATAGTATATTCAATTAAAATGGTTTGTTATTCTAAAATCGATTTGGATGTTATATATTAGATAAAAAATGTACTTCCAATACATACTACTTATTAGTCATGTATCTAGATTCATGGTTTTGTAATAAGAAGATATATACTTCTATATCCAATTTAGGAGAAGAATAATTTGCTACTGGTATTTGTTTGTGAACAAATTTTTTGGATTTATTAAATAATACAAGAAAATGGAATCTAATTTTAACATCTCGCTATAAATTGGGATAACATAACAATTATAAATATATATACATGAATCAAGTATCCCATTTAAAGGCTATACATATTGATAAAATACCTAGCTTTATAAGTGTTAATTTTCAAAATGATGAAATCAATTTTGAAATCATTGGATCTGAGCAAATATAGGATGAGATTTTCCTAATGTATTTAAATGTATAAGGTTTATTTATACCAAAAATTAATTCAGAATGACCGATTATCCTTATTTCATTTATGATTAAATAAAATATTATTTTATGTTTTAATTTATTCATTTCAATTCAATATTATAAAATTAATTCATTACTCCTATAATGGTTGTAATCCTTTAATTATTATGATTCCAATATTCCATAGATAATCTAGTATTTTTTTTAGTTTCTAAATTTTATAAGATACCATAACATTAGGCTACTTTTATATTCCTCCAATTTATTATATAGTCAATCATGATACTAGAATATTCATTAAATTGTGAATATAATTGATCGAGATACTGTGGAAAGATACCATAATGTTTTGTTCGTGCATCTGGTTATGATGTCATTCTATCTAAATCTACATAGGAATTATGGTCATTAAAATCAATGGATATTTTAAATAAATTTTCATTTAGTCAATTTACATTTTTTAGTGTTTTATAGTTTTATGTCCTAATTGAATTAAAATACACTTGAATATGAATTTACCTAGGAAAATAACTCAAATCCCCAATCCCCTAACATTGGAATTATACTTTCTCAATCATCCTTCACTTAACCAAACCCTAGACATTAAATCATCAAATATTAATGAATAACAAAAGGATAAAGCACAGTCAGTAGATCATATCTCTTTATGTGCCATCACCGTCATATAAATGAAATTTTGTATCTATTTTATAAGGCCCCAGCCTTAAACCTTACTTAATCTTGAGTTATTACAAGATTACACATTGAGGATCTTTTCAGGTTTAGAGTTTTGGAGAATTAGATCATGAAACTTACATTACATTCCACATTTAAACAAAGTGGTTACATAAAAGAAAGTATTCATTCTTCCCATCAACGAAAACATATTTAAAATAAAACATGGATTCTTTCTTGACACATTCTTGACACTATCATCTCATCATGTACCTTTCCCATGACCTGTGAAAAACATTTCAAAAACTTGGGATGAGCATAAAACGCTCAGTAAGGGTTATAAAAATATGGAAAGGAAGCATGAGCTCATATATACATAAGAATGAAATTATACTTTACCCATAAAACATAGGCACTTTAACATACCTCATAAAATCATGAATAAATCATAGAAATCATAAGACATAAAAGGTAACTTGAGGAATTCATAACATTATTACGTAGGGAGTAACACTCTTGGTTATGTTTGGAATACACACCAAAGTATATTCCCTAAATCTCTTCGGAGAAACCTTAAAGTTTCACTCCTTCGCGTTACCCAATGCATTGGAGAGCTATATCAGGCTCACCCACCAATATTTTATCACGGAACCACCCGTCTTCATACTAATTCCCAAGAACCTCAACATAATCGTATCACATAAAACATGCATAAAGGAAACATAACATTTCCACCTTTAAATCACAAGATATTAATACAACACATTGATATAAAAAAATTATGAAAACCATTTTAAATATCAAAATAAAAGAAAATTAAAACATGGTATTTATTTTTCTTTTAAAAAGAAGGTATGGCTTGTAGAGGAAGCCGAAACTCAAATAATAGTCATGGCAGCGAAGAAGTCGTTGTCGCCGCATACGTACGACAAAACATTCCCTTTTTTCGTTTAGTAAAATGCTTCATATAAAAAAGATTCCTTTTGGATAAACGTAAAAGTAAAAGGGTTTTATACACCGTATAAAATAAGGTTGTGTATAAAACAAAATATGCCTCAATGAAAAGATATTGAGACGAAGTCCCTTACAAAGACGGTATCCTTGGTTTAAGGATAAATAAATTACATAATTATGTGTGACAAACGAATACACCAAATATAAGTGGATATTAAGTGTAAAATAATCAAAGGTCATTCACACATATTCAAAGTATGACATATTCAATAACTACATGTTGAACCCAAAGAAATCGAAATTGGGTTAAGAAGTTCCCTTGACAGCCTAACGGTGTCACATCAAAATGAGTTGATGAGAGATAAAAAAAGGTATCTCATCACTTGGATATAAAATTTACATCAATAAGGATATATGAGAACATATCCCAACATAAAAAGTGGAGCTTAAAAGAAGTTACATAAAGGAGAGTACATAAAAAGAAAGAGAGAGGTTAGATCTCTTACGAAAATTTGGCAGCCTAACGATGCCACACGAAACTTCCAAAATGGATTGATGAGAGTGAATAGGGTCTCTCATCACATGAACATAAAAATTACAGTAAGATTAATATAATAGAAAATCCCAATAACAAGAAAGATGAGCTTTAAAAGTAATGACATAAAATAGTGTACTTAAAAAGAAAGAGAGGAGTAGGATCCCTTACCTCAAGTCCAACTTGTTTTGTTCGTTTCTTTATATTACTGAATAATAAACTTTGGTAAATTAATAATTGCCTAAGTAACTCCTTTAGAGATTATTATTCATTTCATATCACATATTATAATGTTATAATAATTGTTTAATAATGTTAGTTCATATCAGACGTTTTTGTCGATGTTTGGTACATGAGTCAAAAATGAACTTGTTTGAAAAAAGATTCCCCATGTAGTTATAAGTAATTAATTTCCAGAATAGTATTAATGATTAAAATATAATATATATATCCAGTAAATATTCATTTTATACTATTCTATATCATTTTGATATAAAAAACGAAAAGCACCGTTCATGGAGATGGTAGGCCGTACGTACGCATGGACGCTACTTTCATTTTTTGTCATATTATTGGAATTATAACAAAATGAGAGAGATATATATATATGTTATAATTCCAGAATTACATACATAATTTAGATGTAATTTATTACATATATATCCATTATATATATGTACTTATAATATTACATAACATTTTGAGATAAGAAATGAAATGTACCGTTCATGGAGACGGTTAGCCGTACATACGCATGAACGCTACTTCCATTTCTATATCATATTTAATGGAATTAAAACATAATTATACATAATAGTATTTTAATTACAGTATGGTATCATATATAATATCATTAAATATATCCTTTATACATACCACATACGGTATTAACGAATCAAATCACTTTGAGGGGGCGGTAGTCCGCACTTCCTTAAATGAAGATATCACGTTTACCCATAATGGAAACCATAAAGGTAATCCATAAATGAAAAATACAGAAGCTTATGTAAAACATAAACATATTAGATATCATATATAAATATAGTTTCATCTTAATGGAAACCTTTGAAGGTGTTAGAAGAATGTTGAACAATCATCGTTTCGGGAGGCAGAAACTCGCCATCGACGGAAACAGTATGTTCTTTAACCATTAGATCTAGGTGTGTGTAATTATAGCTCAAATACATATTATAACAACATAATAGTATGTTGAAGATACTTTATGTGTTATAAAATAAATGAATAAAAATAGATTAGGGGGTTGGAGAAGAAAAACAAAACAAAAGGACACAAGTGAAGACATTACCTTAAAATCGGGTAACTCCCTTTGGTTTGAGATCAAAGGCTTCCTTGGGAAGACTTCTGCCCAATGTGAGGATTCAAGGAGTAAGGGAGGGAAGTGGAGATACAAAATGGGCAGGGTTTGTCCAAGCCAAAGGCTTTGGGAGTGTGGTTAAGCAGGTAGAGGTGGGGGACTTTTATAAGAGGAGAGGAGGGGCACTCTTGTAAAGTTACAAAATGATACTTTATTTTCAAAAGATTTTCGGGTTTTAAAGGTCCCACATTGATTTATTTCTAGGATAAAGCGACAAGGGTTCGAAATCCACTCATCCAATAGGTTTTGGACATTTTTAGGTCTTATATATTACATTATCGTTCCATTTTATTTAAATCGTTAAATAATGAGGTGATCGTTGCATCATCATTATGTCATAAATAATTTAATTTATTTAATGTCTAAAAATTATAAAAAAAATACTATGATGTAGGAAATATTTTTATATTTCCAATTAATATTTATAGCCAAAAATATGACTTCTATAACCCTATGTAAAAATTGTTTTAGTAAAAAATCTCATGTTTTTGTCATTTTTACATTATCCTTAAATAAAAAGATATTTATGCCATTTTCCAACCAAAGTGGCTCTATGGGGTCCCCAAGTTGACCCATGTATTTTATTGGTCGGCCATGACACATACAATGAGGTTAGGACATGTGTCTAGGTCATTTAATTTTATTAAAACATTATTCTTACCATAAACTACACTAATTACCTGTAATCGTGATTAAAAACAAAATAAGTTACTATTCACCAAAAAATTATTTTTAACCCATTGAACCAAATTTTACTTCTTAATGACAACCATGTATGTCATATTTTTGAAATTCAAAACACAAAGATGGAAAAATTTCATTTAAACGGAAAAATCATTTTTTATAAGTACCACTTAGTGGTTTCCCTATTCATAAAAAATTGATGTTTTTCAAAAAAATCCCAATAATTCACCATAAGATATATTTGATATTCCGAATTCAAAAATGAATTCTATTTTAAAAAATTCAAAACATATAAGTCACATTAATTAATTTAATAATTAATTCCCGCTGTCAGAGCAAATATCGTGTTTTTATGAAACAATAAGTATCAAAAGATTGACAGTAGTTGAAGTCTAATTTCAAAGTGAAATTAATTCCAACAACCACTATTGAATTTAATGGTAAAAATATATTCTAATTTCACTTTAAAACCAATTCAAAAGATAATATAATCATATAAATATATTATATTAAAAGGAGTTTTTGAATTAAAATACCACATTTTACACTATTCATTAAAAAAGTGAACTTTATCGGAAAGATACCAAAAATTTACACAAAGTAAATTCTGATGTCCCAATTCTTAAGAAGAGTTTTATTTGGTCCAATAGAATGTACAAGAGTGAACAAAACTATATTTAATGACAGTTCTCCATCAAAAGGCGATATGTGAACCTTTAGTGAAAACTAGGGCATATACGCCTAAAATTGAATTCTTTCCGTATTTTAAGCCTTTATCTTTTATTGGATAAATGTAAAAACATTTAAAAACATATATAATCATATTTTAGTTATTTCTATCAATTCTCACCAATACAATGGCTACATGTAAACTAACATTTAAAATAATATTATTTTATTATTAGAGTGCAACGTAAGATTCCCAAAAAACTCATTGTTGCGTGTTGGGTATGCCATCGAGTATAGAGTCCCATTTAAAGTAATATTAATATTTTATTCACAAATATTGATAAATATGAAAATGTCCTATTCTTTATTTACCTGGGGTGTTACATCCTTCCCCCCTTTTTGGGAATTGCGTCCTCGCAATTTTTAAAATTGAGCTTGGAAACATTCTTGAATGTCCCACATCGGAACAAGAGTCGGTAAAACAATCACTTTAAAATAAAGGAAGATATATACAGAGGTCACCCGAGTTAACCCATACTAGGATTCCATGTAGAAAAACATGGACATAGAAGAAAAAGCAAAGGGTCATGTTCTTGAGGGAGAGTGATAGTAAACATGTCTAGGAGAAAGTAAACCATAAGAAAATCACAAACTTGTGATGGGTTAAACGGTATTCGATTCCCCAGTAGGAAAAGTTAATAGACAACATTTTTGTTTTATGTTAAATTTTATTTAGTAATTTATTCATAAGGAAACATAATCACTTATCATGTTGACTTTAAACTTTTACTAGATTCCTTAATCAAACTCATATTTTTTTTCCAAAAGACGAGTATTTAGAGAGACTTGTTCGCATTAAGAGTACTATAATCAACTTCTAGAGAATCACCTAATCCACCAAAGAGAACTATATACTTCCCATGTCTTTAGGCTTTAACCAAAAACAAAACCAAAAAGGTTAGTACAAGGTTAGATAATCTAGAAAAGGATAACCCTTTAAAAAGAAAATCTATGCTTAATCTTCAAAATTAGTCCAACAAAACCCAAAGTTCAATGAGGACCATCCGATAAACAATTTGTCCATAAAATTCATCAAAGTAATCCAATATAATATTGAAACCCAAATATATGAAGGATTTAGTCACATGGTCTTCCAAGTTAAATCGTAACATTTATCTCCAAACAACATCAGTTTCTCCTAAAGTCTTGTATTGAAAAGTAATTAACCTAATCACATATCCTCCATGATAGGTTAATAATTTTCATAAATAACCCAAAATCTACTTAATCTTAATTCATAAAATCATATATCTAAAAAGAATTAGTCAAACTAACCAGGGAATTCATGTAGTCCAGTGGTAGGCGATAAATACCAGTCGCACTTTGGTTGTGGGTTCGATTCCCGCAGCTTTGTCTGACACGACGGGTAGTCACACGGTCTGCGTGTTGTGCTTTTTCCAAAACTATATAAATCTCAAATCATTCCCCAAAAAGGGATAAAATCATCAAAAATAACCATAACATAATTTAACCTCAATGTTATCTCATGCATTTCACTTCAATCATAACATATAGTAACCCATAATTACCTCAAAAGTAAGGATCATATAAACCCAAATGGTTCTTTATAACTATGTTCACAAAAGAAAAGATAACTATTCCTTGAATAAAATTTTCATATATTAAACATCAGGGTTACACATAATATAAAAAGTCTTCTAATGTAACCCCATCATCAAAAAAGACTTAATACTCTTAAGAATTTCACCATAACTCTTGAAGCCCTTATATGTTGACATCTTACTCATTCAACATTCTTCATGATCCATTAACCATTCCTTTCCAACTTATTCCGAAATACCTCTTTCCTACAAACAAAATCATGAATCATATCCTAATATTCCATAATAGGGAAACAATAGTCATGAAATAATACATACCTTTGATTGGTCATTTTCAATTTCTTCATCCTCAATCGGAATAGCATTAGGTATTGGAAAACGAACATTTTTACGCTCTTGGTGACCCCATTCACGAAATTTCTTCACAGGACATGTGTTTGCATAATGACCATGCACACCACATTTAAAACTTTCAATTCATCCCTCAGAAAGAACTTCTTTCCCTTTCCTCGAGTCAACTGGATGCTTCCTTTTTCCACAGCTGGTTCTTCCTTTATGACCGTCATTTCCACATCTATAGCATATTTCTGTCCCTTTGAAACATTTTCCTAGGTGTTTCTTTCCACATCTTTGACACATAGGTTTTTGAACACACTTACCTTTATGATTATTACTTGTACTTCCGTAGGGATTTTTTTCTCGCATATATAATGCCTTAGAGAAATCACCAATGTTTAGGTGGTCAATCATGACTCCAAATAGTTGGTTGAGGATAATCACAAGTGTTCTCATTGCAGCTCCCATATCATTTAGTTGCTTGCTCAAAAAACTGTCACAGTTTCCTTCACCTCCACTGTTACTTTGGTGCCTTCTAGATCCAGCCATTTACTAAAACCAAAAACGTTAGTGTGAGTATATCAAAAAAACCATCATGTACTAATGAGGAAGATAAACACTAAGATATACTTACTCATTCACTTTATCTAAAACTAGGACTCTTTCTGAAATCCTAAACATTATGGTAATGCCTCTTATGCTTAAAGAATACCCTAACCTCTAAAGTTATATAAACCGACCATTGATACCATCTATAAGGCCCCAACCTTAAACCTTACTAAATCATGAGTTATTACAAGATTACACATTGAGGATCTTTTCAGGTTTAGAGTTTTATAGAATTAGATAATGAAACTTGCATTACATTCCACATTTAAACAAAGTGGTTACATAAAAGACAGTATTCATTCTTCCCATCAACGGAAACATATTTAAAATAAAACATGGATTATTTCTTGTCACATCCTTGACACTATCATCACATCATGTACCTTTCCCTTGACCTGTGAAAAACATTTCAAAAACTTGGGATGAGCATAAAAAGCTCAGTAAGGGTTATAAAAATATGGAAAGGAAACATGAGTTCATATATACATAAGAATGAAATCATACTTTACCCATAAAACATAGGAACTTTAACATACCTCATAAAATCATGAATAAATCATAGAAATCATAAGACATAAAAGGTAACTTGAGGAATTCATAACATTCTTACGTAGGGAGTAACACTCTTGGTTATGTTTGGAATACCCACCACAGTATATTCCCTAAATCTCTTCGGAGAAACCATAACGTTTCACTCCTTCGCGTTACCCAATGCATTGGAGAGCTATATCGGGATCACCCGCCCTTATTTTATCACGGAACCACCCGTCTTCATAATAATGCCCAAGAACCTCAACATAATCGTATCACATAAAACATGCATAAAGGAAACATAACATTTCCACCTTTAAATCACAAGATATCAATACAATACATTGACATATAAACATTATGAAAACCATTTTAAATATCAGAATAAAATAAAAGTAAAACATGGTATTTATTTTTCTTTTAAAAAGAAGGTACGGCTTGTAGAGGAAGCCGAAACTCAAATAATGGTCATGGCGGCAGAGAAGTCGTTGTCGCCGCATACGTACGACAAAACATTCCCTTTTGTCGTTTAGAAAAACGCTTCCTATAAAAAAGATTCCTTTTGGATAAATGTAAAACTCAAAGGGGTTTATACACCGTATAAAAGAAGGTTGTGTATAAAACAAAATATGCCTCAATGAAAAGAGATTGAGACGAAGTCCCTTACAAAGACGGTATCCTCAGTTTAAGGATAAATCAATTACATAATTATGTGTGACAAACGAATACACCAAATATAAGTGGATATTAAGTGTAAAATAATCAAAGGTCATTCACACATATTCAAAGTATGACATATTCAATAACTACATGTTGAAACTAAAGAAATCAAAATTGGGTTAAGAAGTTCCCTTGACAGCCTAACAGCGTCACATCAAAATGAGTTCATGAGAGATAAAAAAAGGTATCTCATCACTTGGACATAAAATTTACATCAATAAGTATATATGAGAACATATCCCAACATAACAATATGTAAATTAAAAGACCCAACAAAAAATTCTTTTAAAAAGAGGAGGGTGAAAGGTTCCCTTACCGACATGGGTATCTTTCGAAACATACACCACGTGAATGAAAGACAATACAACATTGATGTAAATACTCATAAAAGAATGTATATTACACAATGAGTAAAATAATGGGTAGTACATACACCAATCAAATTAAATTATGGAAAATGTAGCATAAATCTCACGGGAATAAAAGTGAGATGAAAAATCCCTTACGAAAACTCGGCAGCCTAACAACGCCACATAAAACATACAAAAATGGATCGATGAGATCAAATAGGGTATCTCATCATATTAAATTAATTTTTATAGAAAGAGTAATATAAAATAACATCCCCCAACATAAAAAATAAGATCTTAAAAGAAGTGATATAAAGGAGAGTACTTAAAAAGAAAGAGAGAGGTTAGATCTCTTACGAAAATTTGGCAGCCTAACGACGCCACACAAAACTTCCAAAATGGATTGATGAGAGTGAATATGGTCTCTCATCACATGAACATAAAAATTACAGTAAGATTAAAATAAAATAACATCCCAATAACAAGAAAGATGAGCTTTAAAAGGAATTACATAAAAGAGTGTACTTAAAAAGAAAGAGAGGAGTAGGATCCCTTACCTCAAGTCCAACATGTCTTGTTCGTTTCTTTATATTAATGAATAATAAACTTTGGTAAATTAATAATTGCCTATGTACCTCCTTTAGAGATTATTATTCAGTTTGTATCACATATTATAATGATATAATAATTGTTTAATAATGTTAGTTCATATCAGATGTTTTTGTCGATGTTTGGTACATGAGTCAAAAATGAACTTGTTTGAAAAAAGATTCCCTGTGTAGTTATAAGTAAATAATTTCCAGAATAGTATTAATGATTAAAATATAATATATATCCATTAAATATTCATTTTATACTATTCTATATCATTTTGAGATAAAAAACGAAAAGCACCGTTCATGGAGATGGTAGGTCGTACGTACGCATGAACACTACTTTCATTTTTTGTCATATTAATGGAATTAAAACAAAATGAGAGAGATATATATATATGTCATAATTCCAGAATGATATCCATAATTTATATGTAATATATTACATATATATCCATTATATATATGTACTTATTATATTACATAACATTTTGAGATAAGAAATAAAATGTACCGTTCATGGAGACGGTTAGCCGTACGTACGCATGAACGCTACTTCCATTTCTATTTCATATTTAATGGAATTAAAACATAATTATACATAATAGTATTTTAATTACAGTATTGTATCATATATAATATCATTAAATATATCCTTTATACGTACCACATACAGTATTAACGAATCAAATCACTTTGAGGGGGCGGAAGTTCGCACTTCCTTAAATGAAGATATCACATTTACCCATAATGGAAACCATAAAGGTATGCCATAAATTAAGAATACAAAAGCCTAAGTAAAACATAAACATATTAGATATCATATATAAACATATTGTCATCTTAATGGCAACAGTTGAAGGTGTTAGCAGAATGTTGAACAATCATCGTTTCGGGAGGCAGAAATTCGTCATCCACGGAAACAGTATGTTCTTTAACTATTAGATGTAGGTGTGTGCAAGTGTAGCTCGAATACATATTATAAAACAATACTAGTATATTTAAGATACTGTATGTGTTTCAAAATAAATTAATAAAAAGAGTTTAGGGGGTTGGAGAAGCAAAACAAAACAAAAGGACACAAGTGAAGACATTACCTTAAAATCGGGTAACTCCCTTTGGTTTGAGCTCAAAGGCTTCCTTGGGAAGACTTTTGCCCAATGTGAGGCATCAAGGAGTAAGGGAGGGAAGCGGAGAGACAAAATGGGCAGAGTTTGGCTGAGCCAAAGGCTTTGGGAGTGTGGTTAAGGAGGTA
The DNA here is from genome assembly GCA_963277665.1 of Viscum album. Classification (NCBI taxonomy): domain Eukaryota; kingdom Viridiplantae; phylum Streptophyta; class Magnoliopsida; order Santalales; family Viscaceae; genus Viscum; species Viscum album. The sequence continues at coordinate 1,678,175,194 of OY728160.1, forward strand.
GAGGTGGGGGCCTTTTATAAGAGGAGAGGATGGGCACTCTTGTCAAGTTACAAAATGATACTTTATATTCAAAAGTTTTTCGGATTTTAAAGGTCCCAAATGGATGTATTTAGAGGATAAAGTTACAATGGTTCGAAATAAACTCATCCAATAGGTTTGGGACATGTTTAGGTCTTATATATTACATAATCATTCAATTTTCTTTAAATCGTTAAATAACGAGGTGATCGTTGCATCATCATGATGTCATAAATAATTTAATTTATTTAATGTGTAAAAATTATAAAAAAAATACTATGATGTAGGAAATATTTTTAGATTTCCAATTAATATTTATAGCCAAAAATATGACTTGTAATACCCTAGGTAAATTATTTTTTACTAAAACATCTCATGTTTGTGTCGTTTTTACTTTAACATTAAATAAAATGATATTTATGCCATTTTCCAACCAAAGTGGCTCCATGGGGTCCCCAAGTTGACCCATGGATTTTATTGGTCGTCCATGACAAATCAAATGAGGTTAGGACATGTGTCTAGGTCATTTAATTTTATTAAAACATTATTTTTACCATAAACTACACTAGTTACCTCTAATCGCGATTAAAAACTTAATAAGTTACTATTCACCAAAAAATTATTTTTATCCCATTGAACCACATTTTACATATTAATGACTAACATGTATGTCATATTTTTGAAATTCAGAACCCAAAGATGAAAAAATGTCATTTAAACGGAAAAATCATTTTTATAAGTACCACTTAGTGGTTTCACTATTCATAAAAAATTGAAGTTTTTCAGAAAAATCCCAAAAATTCACCCTAAGCTATATTTGATATTCCGAATTCAAAAATGAAGTATATTTTAAAAAATTCAAATCATATAAGTCATATTAATTAATTTAATAATTAATTCCCGTTGTCAGAGCAAACAATGTGTTTTTATGAAACAATAAGTATCAAAAGATTGACAGTAGTTTATGTCTGATTTCAAAGTGAAATTAATTCCAACAACCACTATTGAATTTAATGGTAAAAAAATATTCTAATTTCTCTTTAAAAACAATTCAAAAGATAATCTAATCATATAAATAAATTAGATTAAAAAGAGTTTTTGAATTAAAATACAACATTTTACACTATTTATTAAAAAAATGAACTTTATCGGAAAGATACCAAAAATTATAACAAAGTAAATTTTGATGTCCCAATTCTTAAGAAGAGTTTTATTTGGTCCAATAGAATGTACAAGATTGAACAAAACTATATTTAATGACGGTTCTCCATCAAAAGGCGATAAGTGAACCTTTAGTGAAAACTAGGGCATATACGCCTAAAATTGAATTCTTTCCGTATTTGAAGCATTTATCTTTTATTGGATAAATGTAAAAACATTTAAAAACATATATAATCATATTTTAGTTATTTCTATCAATTCCCGCCAATACAACGACTACATGTTAACTAACATTTAAAATAATATTATTTTATTATTAGAGTGCAACGTATGATTCCCAAAAAACTCATTGTTGCGTGTTGGGTATGCCATCGAGCATAGCGTCCCCTTTAAAGTAATATTAATATTTTATTCACAAATATGGATAAATATGAAAATGTCCTATTCTTTATTTACCTGGGGTGTTACATCCTTCCCCACTTTTTGGGAATTGCGTCCTCGCAATTTTTAAAATTGAGCTTGGAAACATCCTTGAAAGTCCCACATCAGAACAAGAGTCGGTAAAAAAATCACTTCAAAATAAAGGATGATATGTACAGAGGTCACCCGAGTTAACCCATACTAGGATTCCATGTAGAAAAACATGGACATAGAATAAAAATCAAAGGGTCATGTTCTTGAGGGAGAGTGATAGTAAAAATGTCTAGGAGAAAGTAAACCATAAGAAAATCACAAACTTGTGATGGGTTAAACAGTATTCTATTCTCCAGTAGGAAAAGTTAATAGAAAACATTTTTGTTTTAAGTTAATTTTTATTTAGGAATTTATTCATAAGGAATCATAATCACTTATCATGTTGACTTTCATCTTTTACTAGATTCCTTACTCAAACTCATATTTTTTTTCCAAAAGACAAGTATTTAGGGAGACTTGTTCGCATTAAGAGTACAATAATAAACTTCTAGAGAATCACCTAATCCACCAAAGAGAAAAATATACTTCCCATGTCTTTAGGCATTAACCAAAAACAAAACCAAAAAGGTTAGTACAAGGTCAGATAATCTAGAAAAGGATAACCCTTTAAAAAGAAAATCTATGCTTAATCTCCAAAATTTGTCCAACAGAAACCAAAGTTCAAAGAGGACCATCCGATAAACAATTTGTCCATAAAATTCTTCAAAGTAAACCAATATAAGATTGAAACCCAAATATATGAATGATTTAGTCCCATGGTCTTCCAAGTTAAATTGTAACATTTATCTCCAAACAACATCAGTTGCTCCTAAAGTCTCGTATTGAAAAGTAATTAACCTAATCACATATCATCCATGATAGGTTAATAATTTTCATAAATAACGAAAAATAAACTTACTATTAATTCATAAAATCATATATCTAAAAAGAATCAGTAAAACTAACCAGGGACTTCACGTAGTCCAGTGGTAGGCGATAAATACCAGTCGCACTTTGGTTGTGGGTTCGATTCCCGCAGCTTTGTCCGACGCGACGGGTAGTCACACGGTCTGAGTGTTGTAATTTTTCCAAAACTATATAATTCTCAAATCATTCCCCAAAAAGGGATAAAATCATCAAAAATAACTATAACATAATTTAACCTCAATTTTATCTCATGCCTTTCACTTCAATCATAACATATAGTAACCCATAATTACCTCAAAAGTAAGGATCATATAAACACAAATGATTCTTTATAACTATGTCCACAAAAGAAAAGATAACTATTCCTTGAATAAAATTTGCATATATTAAACATCAGGGTTACACATAATATAAAAAGTCTTCTAATGTAACCCCATCATCAAAAGAGACTTAATACTCTTAGGAATTTCACCATAACTCTTGAAGCCCTTATATGTTGACATCTTACTCGTTCAACATTCTTCATGATCCATTAACCATTCCTTTCAAACTTATTCTGAAATACCTCTTTCCTAAAAACAAAATCATGAATCATATCCTAATATTCCAAAATAGGAAAACAATTGTCATGAAATAATACATACCTTTGATTGGTCATTGTCAGTTTCTTCATCCTCAATTGGAATGGCATTAGGTATTGGTAAATGAACATTTTTACGCTCTTGGTGATCCCATTCACGAAGCTTATTCATAGGACATGAGTTTGCATAATGTCCATGCACACCACATTTAAAACTTTCAATTCATCCCCCAGAAAGAACTTCTTTCCATTTCCTCGAGTCAACTGGATGCTTCCTTTTTCCACGACAGGTTCTTGCTTTATGACCTTCATTTCCACATCTATAGCATATTTTTGTCCCTTTGAAACATTTTCCTAGGTGTTTCTTTCCACATATTTGAAACATAGGTTTTTGAACACACTTACCTTTATGATTATTACCTGTACTTCCGTAGGGATTAGTTTCTCGCATATATGATGCCTTAGAGAAATCACCAATGTTTAGGTGGTCAATCATGACTCCAGATAGTTGGTTGAGGATAATCACAAGAGTTCTCATTGTAGCTCCCATATCATTCAGTTTCTTGCTCAAAAAACTATCACAGTTTCCTTCACATCCACTATTACTTTGGTTCCAGTTAGATCCATCCATTTACTAAAACCAAAAAGGTCAGTGTGAGTGTATAAAAAACCCATCATGTACTAATGAGGAAGATAAACACTAAGATATACTTACCCATTCAATTTATCTAAAACTAGGACTCTTTCTGAAATCCTAACCATTATGGTAATGCCACTTATGCTTAAAGAATACCCTAACATCTAAAGTTATCTAAACCAACCTTTGATACCAACTATAAGGCCCCAGCCTTAAACCTTACTTAATCGTGAGTTATTACAAGATTACACATTGAGGATCTTTTTAGGTTTAGAGTTTTATAGAATTAGATCATGAAACATACATTACATTCCACATTTAAACAATGTGGTTACATAAAAGATAGTATTCATTCTTCCCATCAACGGAAACATATTTAAAATAAAACATGGATTATTTCTTGTCACATCCTTGACACTATCATCACATCATGTACCTTAACCTTGACCTGTGAAAAACATTTCAAAAACATGGGATGAGCATAAAAAGATCAGTAAGGGTTATAAAAATATGGAAAGGAAACATGAGTTCACATATACATAGGAATGAAATCATACTTTACCCATAAATCATAGGAACTTTAACTTACCTCATCAAATCATGAATAAATCATAGAAATCATAAGATATAAAAGGTAACTTGAGGCATTCATAACATTCTTACATAGGGAGTAACCCTCTGGGTTACGTTTGGAATACCCACCACAGTATATTCCATAAATCTCTTCAGAGAAACCTTAACATTTCACTCCTTTGCATTACCCAATTCATTGTAGAGCTATATCGGGCTCACCCGCCCTTAGTTTATCACGGAACCACCCGTCTTTATAATAATTCCCAAGAACCTCAACATAATCGTTTCACATTAAACATGCATAAAGGAAACATAACATTTCCACCTTTCAATCACAAGATATCAATACAACACATTGATATAAAAACATTATGAAAACCATTATCAATATCAAAATAAAAGAAATGTAATACATTGTAATTTTTTTTAAAAAAGAAGGTATGGGTTGTAGAGGAAGCCGAAACACAAATAATGGGCACGGGGGCGGAGAAGTCGTTGTCGTCGCATACGTACGAAACAAAATTCCCTTTTGTCATTTAGTAAAATGCTTCGTATAAAAAAGATTCATTTTGTATAAACATAAAAGTCAATGGGGTTTATACACCGTATAAAATAAGGTTGTGTATAAAGCAAAATATGCCTCAATGAAAAGAGATTGAGACGAGGTCCCTTACAAAGATGGTATCCTTGGTTTAAGGATAAATCAATTACATAATTATGTGTGACAAACGAATACACAAAATATAAGTGGAGATTAAGTGTAAAATAATAAAAGGTCATTCACACATATTCAAAGGATGACATATTCAATAACTACATGTTGAACCCAAAGAAATCGAAATTGGGTTAAGAAGTTCCCTTGACAGCCTTACGGCGTCACATCAAAATGAGTTGATGAGAGATAAAAAAAGGTATCTCATCACTTGTACATAAAATTTACATCAATAAGGATATATGAGAACATATCACAACATAAAGATATGTAAATTAAAATACCCAACAAAAGAAGTCTTTTAAAAAGAGGAGGGTGAAAGGTTCCCTTACCAACATGGGTATCTTTCGAAACATACACCTCGTGAAAGAAGGACAATACAGCATTGATGTAAATACACATAAAAGAAATTATATTATATAATGAGTAAAATAATGGGCAGTACATACACAAATCATAGGAAATTATGGAAAATGTAGCATAAATCTCACGGGAATAAAAGTGAGATGAAAAATCCCTTACGAAAACTCGGCAGCCTAACGACGCCACATAAAACATACAAAAATGGACTGATGAGATAAAAGAGGTTATCTCTTCATATTAACTTAATGTTTATAGAAAGGGTAATATAAAATAACATCCCCCAACATAAAAAATAGGAGCTTAAAAGAAGTGACATAAAGGAGAGTACTTAAAAAGAAAGAGAGAGGTTAGCTCTCTTATGAAAATTTGGCAGCCTAACGGCGCCACTCTAAACTTTCAAAATGGATTGATGAGAGAGAATAGGGTCTCTAATTACATGAACATAAAAATTACTGTAAGATTAATATAAAAGAACATCCCAATAACAAGAAATATGAGCTTTAAAAGGAATGACATAAAAGAGTGTACTTAAAAAGAAAGAGTGGAGTAGGATCCCTTAACTCAAGTCCAACTTGTCTTGTTCGTTTCTTTATATTACTGAATAATAAACTTTGGTCAATTAATAATTGCCTAAGTAACTCCATTATATATTATTATTCGGTTCATATCACATATTATAATGTTATAATAAATGTTTAATAATGATAGTTCATATCAGACGTTTTTGCTGATGTTTGGTACATGAGTCAAAAATGAACTTGTTTGAAAAAAGATTTCCCATGTAGTTATAAGTAAATAATTTCCAGAATAGTATTAATGATTAAAATATCCTATATATCAAGTAAATATTCATTTTATACTATTCCATGTCATTTGGAGATAAAAAACGAAAAGCACTGTTGATGGAGACGGTAGGCCGTACGTACGCATGAACGCTACTTTCATTTTTTGTCATATTAATGGAATTAAAACAAAATGAGAGATATATATATGTTATAATTCCAGAATGATATCCATAATTTAGATTTAATATATTACATATATATCTATTATATATATGTACTTATAATATTACATAACATTTTGAGATAAGAAATTAAATGTACAGTTCCTGGAGACGGTAAGCCGTACGTACGCATGAATGCTACTTCCATTTCTATTTCATATTTAATAGAATTAAAACATAATGATACATAATATTATTTTAATTCCATAATGTTATCATATATAATATCATTAAATATATCCTTTATACGTACCACATACGGTATTAACGAATCAAATCACTTTGAGGGGGCAGTAGTCCGCACTTTCTTAAATAAAGATATCGCGTTTACCCATAATGGAAACCATAAAGGTACGACATAAATGAAAAATATAGAAGCTTAAGTAAAACATAAACAAATTAGATATCATATATAAATATAGTTTCATCTTAATGGCCTCCTTTTAAGGTGTTATAAGAATGTTGAACAATCATCGTTTCGGGAGGCAGAAATTCACCATCCACGGAAACAGTATGTTCTTTAACCATTAGATGTAGGTGTGTGTAAGTGTAGCTCAAATAAATCTTATAACAACATCCTAGTATATTGAATATACTTTATTTGTTACAAAATAAATGAATAAAAAGATTTTAGGGGGTTTGAGAAGAAAAATAAAACAAAAGGACACAAGTGAAGACATTACCTTAAAATCGTGTAACTCCCTTTGGTTTGAGATCAAAGTATTCTTTGGGAAGACTTCTGCCCAAATTGAGGCTTCAAGGAGTAATAGAGGGAAGTGGAGAGACAAAATGGGCAGGGGTTGGCCGAGACAAAGGCTTTGGGAGTGTGGGTAAGGAGGTAGAGGTGGGGGCCTTTTATAAGAGGAGAGGAGGGGCACTCTTGTAAAGTTACAAAATGTTACTTTATTTTCAAAAGAGTTTCGGATTTTAAAGGTCCCACATTGATGTATTTCTAGGATAAGGTGATAAGGGTTCCAAATCCACTCATAAAATAGGTTTTGGACATGTGTAGGTCTTAGATATTACATTATCTTTCCATTTTATTTAAATCATTAAATAATGAGGTCATCGCTGCATCATCATGATGTCATAAATAATTTAATTTATTTAATGTATAAAAATTATAAAAAAATAATATGATGTAGGAAATCGTTTTAGCTTTCCAATTACTATTTATAGTCAAACATATAACTTGTATAACCCTATGTAAAAATTGTTTTAGTAAAACAGCTCATGTTTGTGTCATTTTTACTTTAACATTAAATAAAAGGATATTTATGCCATTTCCAACCAAAGTGGCTCCATGGGGTCCCCATGTTTACCCATGGATTGTCTTGGTCGTCCATGACACATACAATGAGGTTAGGACATGTTTCTAGTTCATTTAATTTTATTAAAACACTATTCTTACCATAAACTACACTAATTACCTCTAATCGCGATTAAAAACTTAATAAGTTACTATTCACCAAAAAATTATTTTTATCCCATTGATCCACATTTTAATTATTAATGAAAACCATTTATGTCAGATTTTTGGAATTCAAAACAAAAATATGGAAAAATTTCATTTAAATGGAAAAATCATTTTTTATAAGTACCACTTAGTGGTTTAACTATTCATAAAAATTGATGTTTTTCAGAAAAATCCCAAAAATTCACCCTAAGCTATATTTGATATTAAGAATTCAAGAATGAATTCTATTTTACGAAATTAAAAACATATAATTCACATTAATTAATTTAATAATTAATTCCTGTTGTCAGAGCAAATAGCGTGTTTTTTTGAAACAATAAGTATCAAAAGATTGACACTAGTTTAAGTCTGATTTCAAAGTGAAATTAATTCCAACGACCACTATTGGATTTAATGGTAAAAATATATTCTAATTTCACTTTAAAACCAATTCAATAGATAATCTAATCATATAAATAAATTAGACTAAAAAGATGTTTTGAATTAAAATACAACATTTTACAGTATTCATTAAAAAAATGAACTTTATCGGAAAGATACCAAAAATTTACACAGAGTAAATTTTGATGTCCAAATTCTTAAGAAGAGTTTTATTTGGTCCAATAGAATTTATAAGAGTGAACAAAACTATATTTAATGACGATCGCCATCAAAAGGCGATAAGTGAACCTTTAGTGAAAACTAGGGCATATACGCCTAAAATTGAATTCTTTCCGTATTTTAAGCCTTTATCTTTTATTGGATAAATTTAAAATCATTTAAAAACATATATAATCATATTTTAGTTATTTCTATCCATTCCCACCAATACAACGGCTACATGTTAACTACCATTTAAGATAATATTATTTTATTATTAGAGTGCAACGTATGATTCCCAAGAAACTCATTGTTGCGTGTTGGGTACGCCATCGAAAATAGCGTCCCCTTTAAAGTCATATTAATATTTTATTCACAAATATGGACAAATATGAAAATGTCCTATTCTTTATTTACCTGGGGTGTTACATATTTTCCCATTCAATGCAATCATATTCAATCATTCGATTAGTGTGGTCATTCGTGAAATATAGTATATTCTTAATAGTTAATAATGAGTATGTATCTTGTTCGGAAGCCTTTTCCAAAGAAACATTGGATTAAGTGGTCTAGTGAGAAAAATATTACATTTATTACAAGGTAAGTAAAATAGTTTTACTTAAATATGGAGTTGGAAAGTGTGTCAAAAAATATTTTTCAAACATTATTTAATAGTGATTTTTTTTCATTTCTTCTATTATGGGGTTCAAAATTCAAAAAATTTATCATAAAGGGGATTTTGATGATAACAAGAGCTACTACCCTAGAAGTCATGTTATTTTTTGATATTGAAAAATTCATATAACATATTATTGGATATATAACCCCCAAAGACGTAATACTTTGGTACTTGATGAATAAATTTGAATTTTTATAAAATTAATAAAATACACCATCTTCCCATGTAACTGGGATTTCAGTGTCATGTTGTACCAAGATATTTTCATTATTTTAATAAATAAATTTTGGATATAATTATCCTACATATATATTTATATCAGTAATTAGAATGCAACATGGAATAATTTTTCCATATCTAATGCAATAATATTTCCTAATTCCATGTAATTATTTTGATGTACTAGAGAATATTTACTCATTGGGATAAAAATTAAATAGCTTCTTGTGGAATTTTTCTAAACAAAAAATGTTATTATATAATTTTGGTAAATTAATATACATGGATGAAAATTTTAGTTTCTGATAAAGATAAATTATATGATAATTTCAACCCAATGATAATCCCTTTGAGAAGTAAGGATAATGCTAATACAGGCCTAGAATAGGTTGAAATAGGGGAACATTATTTTTTATGACATTTTTTCCAGAACAATATCAAAAGGTATATCATATTTTTTGATGAAGTCGTAAGATCATATGATGAGAGGTAGAATCCCATGAGATAATGGATGATAGATTTTTAACTCCAAAATGAATTTTAGTTGGGAATCCTGAATCTGTTATATAATTAATTTTTGAGGAGAAAAATTTATATAATGATAATGATAGTGATATTGACGTTTTTAATGATCTTATTTAAATAGACAGTGAGTCTGATGATTCTATATATATGGGTAGTTCTCCCCCTTCAACTAATATTATGGAAAATAATATAGAAATAAGAAATTCTACAAGGAATAATCATGGTGGAGAATCTATAAGGATTAAGAAATATGATTTATTTTTTGAGGATTACCATACTGTTAGTAGTCCACCTAGTATTGGTGGACCATCCATATTATCATCACATACTGATCATGAGAGATCACTCTTTTTTCTAATTAATCATAATTGAAAAAATTAAGGTGTGTTCTAATATATTGATGGTACCCGAAGGTTAAAAATATCCACATGATCAATAAGATATGAATAATGTGTTTGGACTTATATCAATAAAACAGTTGAAAACCTGATATTAACTGTGAATAAGAACAAGTTAAATTTAGTGGAGTAGAATTTATTGACCATGGTGATTCTTGTGTAGTACAAAGAGAAATATATTTTGAGATGGATGGGATGAAAAAATTGGTATGTTTCAGCCTTTTAGAGACAGAACTCCCCTTTTAACGGAATTTATTTAATAGATTCTCCTCTTTTACTAGTATCACCTAATTCTCTTTATCCCTCTCCAACATATTCCATTTTTACTATAAAAGAATTTTTATTATTCATATCTAATACTAAATATGATATTAATGATTTATTTCTCAGATTTATAAAAAAATTTGAATACAATAGTAGAGAATAAATATACTTGATGATGTGTTTTATTGTCACTCATCTCTGACCCAAACTACTTTTAATGGTGGAGCACATGATTCGGGAAATTAATTGTTTAAATAAACAAATGGGAGCACTACAGGCCATCTATAATGACATGATTTTAAATTTGATGAATGGTACATGAAAACCATTTCAAAAACCTATTCTTATAATGATCCTTATACTAATAAAGCATATACTCAACCAATTAATACTTATTATAGATGAATATGCTTAAACATATTTGTAATAGATGAGATAAAGGTTGTTTTAGAATATATTTCCCAAACCATGGAAATGAATCTATCTTAATTCCAAATAATTTAAAATAATACCCTTTAGGTTTTCAAGGGTGATTAATAATAAGCTCTATGGTATAGATAAATTTTCAAAATATCCATTCCTCAATATATGAGATGAATGTTTACAAAATTTGACATATATAACTATATAGATTTCATGGATGGAAAATGAATATTCCTCTAGTCATGAGAGACATTAAAAAGAATATGTATAGATTGAAGATTTAAACACCTATTTTGGAGATATTTATGAAGGATAAGGGTAATATTTTCTAAATTATGGAACAAGGAACCTTCGTTTTTAAAAATTTACTCCACTCTTGAAACTATATCTTAATAGTGTTTATACTTCGATTATTTAACCTTTATGCATGAATCTATAACTAGATTCTCCAGATTCTAAATCTTATATTACATAATTATTATATATATCTCCAACCCATATTTTTCTATAATTCCATCAACTCTGTATTTCATATTTACATCTGGAGGTGTAATCATTTAGGGACCTTCAACCTCCCATTCATATCCAATACCTCAACCTACTACACATCCATCATAGAGGAATGGAAAATCACATATGGATTCCAGTATTAATTTTTAATTAAAATATTCTTCAAAAACCTATTATCCTATTAGATAAGATCCATATTATATTTTACTGAACATATTATAAATAAATACATTTATTACATTCTTGATTATTTTTTCATATTGAATAATTTTTTTCTTACTGTGCATAGATTTATTCCTCCCGATATTAAATTCTACCCAATGTTTTAATCATGGATCACTTTTTTATATCCCTCAAGTGGGTATTAATTAGATATAAAATATTAATTATGATTTTTAATATTTTGGATCATATCTTAGTTTTCATACATTTATGTTTTACCCTGAAATTTTTCCCTCTCATGATTTGGGATCATAATAAATGTGGATATTGATAGATTATTCCACCAATTATGTGTAATAATGATCCTAAATCTATTTTCACATTTTTTTAATAATTTCGTGATATTTTATAATCAACTATTTTTAGGTATTATTGAGAAAATATTCTAACTATGGAAGCTACAACATGATATATGGGTATTGGCTACATGTTATTCCATGAAACAGGAAGTCCATTGAAGTCACTAAGAATAATTTTCTCTATATTTATATTTCGCTACATTATGAAATAGATTTAATAATTGAATTCATATAGACACTACAATAAATATTTCAATTGATAATATTATGTAGAGATGATATATTTCTATGTTTTGAAGTTATTACACATAGAGGTTTCAATTGAAATTATAGAGATATTTTGAGAGACTGCATAATCAAACATAATAGATCATACATTGGAAGAGGATGTGACCATGTGATAAACATAAATTTACATCATTGTAAATTTGTTCTAAGAAATGGAGTGTCGACAATGATCAAGTGTAATAGAGATATTGTCTCTAATATTAAAAATCATAATCCCTAGTTATTGAATTTAATGAGATCTATCAATGTGTTTTTAAACTGTGAATCTATGAATTTTCATTCCAATATGGATAATTTTAATAGATGAATCTTACAAATACAATTAATATTTACTCTTGAATGGTATGATTTTGGTTAATTTATTTATCATGAGCTTACATTCACAAGTATAACAGTACATTGTTTAAGGGGAATTAGTGAAGAAACAAAGAAGAATGTCGATTTGATTGCAATAGTAACAACACCAACTGTTGTAATCTGTTGTTGGATTCTAAAAAATTACAATGCTTGAAGATAAAAGGGGTCAAAAAATGAATCATCTAACAATGTTAAAATTTTGGGAGACTGGATACATACCCTATTTCTATATTACATATGAAAAGTAGAACCTAATACAGTAATATTTATAGCATCACATAAGATCATTAAATGAATCCCTCTCCATATCCTATGGAAAGGAAAATATAATAAATTGTGAACTATGAATATTTATAATGTAAATCCTATAACATAAACTATCATGTTTAGAATATTATTTAAAAATATAGAAGTATGAATAATCATAACATATTCCACTTAATAAAAAAATTTGTTTGAAATTGAATCCATGAAAAATATAAACATAATAATACCATATATAATAATAATTGAAAACATATTAAAGAAAAAAATAATTTAAAAAATAATTATCTTATAGAAAATGCCTCTTTAAATGAAATCATTAGCCTTACTGTCATGCCCTTATTCCATTATATTTCTATCAAAGTGTCGGTATGTACCCAATACCAAACTAATTTGACCAACTATTTATCTCATGAAACTTCTAGATGCACCGAGGGGAAATCAATAAACTTTCCCTTACCATGACGTAAATATTTCTAATGAATCCTTAAAATAATGAAACAATATTATAATAAATAATCATAATTCCTTATCAATCAATTAATATGCATATTGAATTGGGATTATGGAATATCATAATTTACATAGTAAATGGAATGAAATTCTTAATAATCTATCTTTAAATAAAACTATATTCATATATTTTATATTACTATGAAAATATAAAATTTATTGATATGACATAGAATAAATCCATGATACTAATAAAATGGGCATTATGTAGAGAAATCATGCACAATTAATAATAGAGTGTTCAAGATAACATGATCCCAAGAATGCGAATGATCTCAAAACAAGGGTTGATAGCGACAACGATGTATCTAAGACAACTCAAGGGTGGATCCCCTTTTTATGAATCTAATTATTATGCTTTATGTGTGGGGATGTTTTTGTTTTTGGAGTTAGTAATTATTTTATATTAGAATTATAATGCATACAGTTACCACTAAAACATAAAATGACATTTAGAAAATTTAAAAATGGATTTGGATGGGTCAAAAAAATGTATAATATAACAATTTGAAATGGTTGATAGAATACCATAAATTAAACAGTAATGAATTTTTATAATAATGGAATTAAATTTTATAATTAGAGTTGAAAATGGAAAAAAATGTTAAAAATATTCTATAATGTTTATTAATTTTTTTGTAGAAGAAATTTTTTAAATCAAGTACAAATTATTTATAATAAATAATTTCTATTTTATTTTTTAAAAAAATATGGAAAAAATTATAACAAAAAATAATTTTCTATGAAATGAAATATAAACACGAACAGAAGATAATGGGTGAATAACAATGATATTGTTTGGAAAATATATTTATTCCCTATAAGATAACTATAGAATTTATATAATTTTTCTAAAAAAATAAAAAACAACCAATTTAGGAAACATTAAAAATATATTGTTTAAAATTTTGAAAACAAATACAATATTAATAGTAAATTAAATTTTAAAAAATTTATTTATTGGTTATAACGTGTGTAAAAATAGTTAAAAAACAGGGGCATGGATGATAAATAGTCCTAATCTAAAAGAAAAAATTAGAAAGATTTAATAAAAAACATCATTTTTGTCCTTCGGTTCCAAAGCGAGGGTAACTAGGTAGAAAACATGGAAAAAATAAATAACTAGAGGTATAGAAAATTGATGGGAATATAAATATATAGAGGATACTATTCATCCAACATAAATATATACATAAATAATATTTTATAATAGTGAGATTGTGATGCAGACATTTATTACATTAATATCATTTGAATTTAAACCCCTAAAAATGAAAAAATGAATTCAAACATACATTCCATTAGTAAAGTGTAATTGATGATATAAAATTTTAGTGACGTGGTATAAAAACAAATAATTGAAATTAGATTCCTTATATATAATATATCTCAATAGAGTGGAATTATGATGAAAAACCCATACCATTGATTCATTTTTGGTCAGACATGTTACATCCACTTGAATGATACATTTAAATTCATTAAATAATTGATAGTTATCATTTTTATATATATTTAATTTTATATTATATTTTATATCCATTTAGACACAATTTATTTAATAATTTTTTACTACATCAATAACTTATCATTGTTTAGTCAATGTTTTATAAAATACTTTACTGAATTGACTATAGTAAATGGTTTTTTAAATGCTTCCATATTCACAAGACTGTTATTAAATTTGGGGATTATGATTTTTTTTCATTTTAAACAATTTTAAAATGATCCATTAAATGGTGTAATAGTGAAACAAATCACATCACTTTGTGGAGGTGGCAGTCCACATGAACACATGACTGAAATTATCATTTTTTAATAGATTGAAGCATAACAAGCTATCTAATATCTTATATTTAAAAATTTATATTTATTTTATATTTATCATAAATATTCATTAATTCCAAATTTAATTCCATATAAAAGAACCTTTGATGAAAAATTAATTACATTTTTATGTGGAGACAATAGTTTGTATGAACACATGATTTGTATTTTCATTTTTACATGAGATTGAATTGATTTTTTTATATTATGTACCATTTACAAAAATATCTAAATATGATAAATAGAGTTATTTAGTTATTTAAATATAATAATTTATTATTTGGAGGTGTTTTAATAATAAATTAACTTGAAAAATCTTGGTAAGAACATTAACATCATCTAATGGTAATCCCCTCTTGCTAACTCATTAAGTACTCGTGAAGTTGTCTTTTGGTGAGATAATAAACTCTATTAGATTTTGAGATACCTACCTTTGGTATTTGGGTAGGTCATGGTCAGTATATGTTTCTTTATTAGTTAGTATAATAGAAATGATATTATTACCATTTTTAAGTGATCTTGGTGGAAAACGTGTAATGATTATGAACATTTAAAGATATTGTAGTTTCTCTCAATTAAATGTGGATCCAAATGGGATAAATTTTGAACATGGGATGACATAGGGTCGAAAAGATTTAAAACGATAGGATTTAAAAAAATTGTGTTATTTTAACCCTTATATATTTAATTTAAAAAACTTGTTGATCCTTTTTTACCATTACCATTGTGATAAGTTTTTAATAAAGTACATATTCATTATGAAAGAAATTAAATTTTGATCATTTAATATTATAAATTTTTATGATTATAAATATGGAATTCATTTTATAAGATATAATTTTTGTATAGGGATGTAATATATTTAAATATATGTTTTCATAGTGTAATGTGAATCATTTTTAGACAATTTCTTACTATAACAATAAACATTATTTTATCAAAAAATAATGAATGAAATTGAATATAATACAGTTAATTGGATCATGTTAAATATAGGAGATACATTTTAATTTAAAAAAACAAAATAAAAATGAACCATGTGAATACAAGATTAAAATAATCAAATAAAAAATTATAATAAAAAAATACATTGAATTTGAAATTGTAAATCATATATTTATAAGAAAAAACGATACTGTTAATGTAATAATAATGATTTATATAATCATTTATATTAAATTAAATGGTTTTATAAAATTTAGTTCCATTTAGTTTAATTATATTTCCATAAAATTGAAATTATTTTAAAAATAGTATATTTTTCTATTGTTCAAAAGGTCAAATATTTAATAAAAATACAAAAATTCGCCATATTTTAATTTTGAAGGAATTATTAAAAAAATTAACATTATTTAACAGAAATGAAATTATTATATTTATGAATTTAGGTTTCAGACGAATTTATAAATAAATATATGTAAATTTTTTATATTTCTTTGGAATAATAATATTATACATTATAATTGAGTCTTAAGATAATTCATTCACGAAATATTTAAAAGGTCACCTAATTATAAAATGATGTTATTTCTTCATCATAACTACTATAAGATCCCACATTTCCTCTTCTACCTTTTTATTTATCCAAATTACCATTACTAGATAACACATCTAATTCTAAAAAACATTTTTTTGAGTGTCAAGAATTGGGAAAATTTCTTCACAATAAGATATATATAAGGATCCATTTTCATTTCGTCATAAGTTAGTAAATGTGTTGGGTCTATAAAATTATACCTTAATAATGTGATATAGAACACCTCATGAAAAATATAGATCTTGAGAGGAATTTAAATATTATAATCATATAAAAAACAATATTTTTCATACATGTATATGACATCATTTTTCATTATTATTAATTACATTACAAAAACACATGTAATAAGAAAATAACAGTTTAGTGACTTCAGAAACATGGAAACATGAACACTAGTCCAAAAGTTAGCTATTTAATTTCCAAATATATTCTTCATAACTAGAATGCCTCATTGTACTATCATAAATAATTCATGAATTCAAAACCAATTCAAAGGAAACATATGTATGGGTTAGCTTAGATGATCTTTAAGTGTAAAAATGGGAGATAAATAATAATAACATTAAAGTAAGAGTATGAGAACCTAATAAAAAAATTTAAAAACCACACTCTTGTACAAAGCACATAATCCTGAGTCATAAAATAAAAATTAGAAATTCATTTGAGATTTATTAGAAGAGAATAAAATAACATGATCTATTAGAGTATGAAATTTTAATATGAAATGGATTTTTGTGGTTTTCATATAATCATGTTAAATCATTTCAATAATAGTCATGGTTAAATCCCAAAACCATCATAGTGGAAAAATTACCTTACTGAATTGGGTTCACTCAATATTTCATCCCTTTCTTACTAACCCCAGTTATGTCCCCATTGCAGACATGTCTTACTCAACTAGGTTGACTCCTTATTCTAGTATAGTATTAATAAACTTTGTTCACTTTCAGTTCCAGTCTTTTATATCTAATGAGATATAAATAATTACTAAATGAACTGGATGGTAATATTGTTCACATATATCACATAAATAATACCATATTTATGTGTGCCACAAGATCATAAGAATTCTTCATATCATAACCCATGAAATGAAATGAATATAATACAAATTTCATCATATCATAAATTATAGAAAATAGATGGGTTTAATAATAATTTCATCACGTAATAAACCTCAAAATAAACCGGTTTTAATAAAAATTTATGCATGGTATATCCTATGGAAGATAATTCACTTCATAACCACAATTTTATAAAAACACAAATCATTCAATTTAATAATATTAGTTTTATCTTTGTATCATATTGAAATAAGGCAAAGGTAAATCCAACAAATTTCCTCATTTATGGAAACTATTTTTTAAATTTAATTTAAGAAATTTAATGAGTAAAATATACTTTCTTGTTCTAAATATTCATATTTAAAACTTAAAACAGATTGAAGAGGGTTGTTATTGAAAATGGACTTTAATTTTATAAAGGAATTTATAAAAAATCATATTAAAAATTTCTTCAGAAAAATATTGATTTAATTTTGAAATAAGTTTTTTTAAAAGTAAATTTCATTAAAAATAAAAAATAATTCATATAATGTAATATTTAATGAAAATATTTTTCATGATGATGAAAAAACTCATTCATGTCAAACATGTTGAAACAAATATTCTTTGCACATTTTTGTTATGATCTAAATGCGAATAGTCTATAAATAAAAATTTAGATTACTTTGACTTTTCTTTTTGAAAAGTCATACATGGAATGAAATAACATTAAAAAATAAAAATAGATTAATAATATATTATTAAAAAAATTAATGAATACCTTATTTTGGAAGAAAATATTTTTGGACCGAAGTGATAAATAAATTCAAATTTTAATAAAATTATTTTCTTAATTGTCATAATTAGTATAGAATGAAAAACCGGTACCATTACTAAAATATATCATGAATAATTAGATTAAGATAAATTTTATGATAATTATTAATTTGTAGAACAAGATATTTCAACCATTGCGACCTAATAATTTTCAATCCAAATAAATGATTATATTATAATGTGTAATCATTACCACATTGGTAACATAAAATCATAAAACCCATGAATGAATAAGATAAAATGGAACATAAAATAACATTAGTATAAATAAAATCGTGATTTTACTGGTAATAAGGGTTGTATATACTGTAAAACCCCAGGTAAATAAAGAATATGAAATTTTTTTATTTATCCATATTTGTGAATAAAATATTAATATTACTTTAAAGGGGATGCTATGCTCAATGGCGTACCCAACACGCAACAATGAGTTTCTTGGGAATATTACGTTGCACTCTAATAATAAAATAATATTATTTTAAATAGTAGTTAACGCCTAGCCGTTGTAATGGTGGGAATGAACAGAACTAACTACAAAATTATTATATATGTTTGTCAAATATTTTTACTTTTTACAATAAATGTTAGAGGATTAAAAATGCGAATGAATCCAATTTTAAACGTTAACATTCTAAGATTCTTTAAAAGGTCGATTAACCGCCTTTTGATGGTGAACCTTTTTTAAATCCACTTTTTGAAAATTTTATGTGTTATAAAATTCTTCTTTAGAATCGGGACATCAAAATTTACTTTGTGTAAATTTTTTTTATTTTTCCGAAAAAGTTCAATTTTTAATGAATATTGAAAAATGTTGTATTTTAATTCAAAACCTCTTTTTAATCTAATTTATTTATATGATTAGATTATCTTTTTAATTGGTCTTAAAGTGAAATTAGAATAAATTTTTACCATTTAATCCAATAGTGGTCGTTGGAATTAATTTTACTTTGAAATCGGACTTAAACTAGTGTCAATCTTTTGATACTTTTTGTTTCATAAAAACAGGTTATTTGTTTTGACAGTGGGAATTAATTATTAAATTAATTTATGCAACTTATATTTTCTGAATTTTGTAAAATATACATCATTTATGAATTCATAATATCAAATATATCTTAGGGTTAATTTTTGGTAATTTTCGGCAAAACTTCAATTTTTGATGAATAGTGAAACCACTAAGTTGTACTTATAAAAAATGATTTTCCGTTTAAATGAAAATTTTCCATCTTTGTGTTTTGAATTTAAAAAATCCGACATACATTTTTTTCATTAAGAAGTGAAATGTGGTTCAAAGGGATTAAAATAATTTTTTGGTGAATATTAACTTTTATGTTTTTAATCACGATTAGAGGTAATTTGTGTAGTTTAAGGTAAGAATAATGTTTTAATAAAATTAACTGACCTAGAAACATGTCCTACCCTCATTGGATGAGTCATGACTGACCAAGAAAATACATGGGTTGGGGACCCCATGGAGCCACTTTGGTTGGAAAATGACATAAATAACATTTTATTTAATGTTAAAGTAAAAATGACACAAACATGAGATGTTTTACAAAAACAATTTTTTCATGGGGTTATAAAAGTCATATTTTTGACTATAAATAGTCATTGGAAAGATAAAACGATTTCCGACATCATTGTTTTTTTTATAATTTTTAGACATTAAATAAATTAAATTATTTATGACATCATGATGATGCAGCGATGACCTCATTATTTAACGATTTAAATAAAATGGAAAGATAATGTAAAATATAAGACCTACACATGTCCAAAACCTATTGGATGGGTGTATTTTGAACCCTTATCACATTATCCTCAAAACACATCAATGTGGGACCATTAAAATCCGAAACTCGTTCTAAAATAATGTAACATTTCCTTACTTTCCAAGAGTGCCCCTCCCCTCCTCTTATCAAAGGCCCCCACCTCTACCTCCTTACCCACACTTCAAAAGCCTTTCGATCTGCCAAAACCCACCCATTTTGTCTCTCCACATCCCTATCTAACTCCTTGAAGCTTCACTTTGGGAATAAGTATTCCCAAGGAAGTCTTTTAGCTCAAACCAAAGGGAGTTACCCGATTTTAAGGTAATGTCTTCACTTGAGTCCTTTTGTTTTATTTTGCTTCTCCAACCCCCTAAAATCTTTTTATTCATTTCATTTCTATCAACACCAGTATCTTAAATATACTAGGATTTTTTTATGAGAAGGATTCGAGCTACACTTACATACACCTACATCAAATGGTTAAAGAATATACTATTTCCGTGGATGGCGAATTTCTGCCTCACGAAACGATGATTATTCAACACTCATATATCACCTTCAAAGGCGTCCATTAAGATGTCACTATATTTATATATTATATATAATATGTTTATGTTTAACTTAAGAATATGTATTTTTTTATGCCATATATTTTATGGTTACCATTATGAGTAAACGTGATATCTTCATTTTAGGAAGTGCTGACTACCGCCCCCTCAAAGTGATTTGATTAATTAATGCCATATGTGGGACGTATAAAGGATGTAATTAATTGTATTATATATGATATTATACTGGAATTATAATACACTTTTATATCATTATGATTACATTCTATAAAATACTAAATAGAAATGAAAGTAGCATTCATGCGAACGTACGACTTACCGTCTCCATGAACGGTGCATTTCATTTCTTACCCCTAAATGACTATGTAATATTATAAATTAATGTATATACTGGATATATATGATATATATGATATATAAATCATGATTATAACTCTGGATATTATGGATACATGAACAACTTGTAATTAAAAAGAGCATATTTTGACTCAAGTACCAATGATCGTTTAAACGACCGTTATTAACTAAAATAATTACATAGTGTTCATGACATGGTAATAAGTGATATAAAAGGAATGATGAACTTGAAAAAGGTTCTTAAGGAAGTAGAAATTAACTCAAGTTTATTGTTCAGGAGATTAAATAAAGATCGAGTCATGTCGGACCCGAGTTAAGGGATCCTACTCCTCTATTTCTTTTTAATTACACTATTTTATGTCATTCCTTTTAAAGCTCATCTTTCTTGTTATTGGGATGATCTTTTATAATAATATTTCTGTAATTTTTATGTTCATATGATGAGAGACCCTATTCTCTCTCATCAATCCATTTTGGATGTTTTGAGTGGCACCGTTAGGCTGCCTAATTTTCGTAATAGATCTAACCTCTCTTTTTTTAAGTAATCTCATTTATGTCACTTCTTTTAAGATCCTCTTTGCTATGTTGGGGGATGTCCTTTTATATTCATCTTTCTGTAAACATTTTTTTAATATGATGACAGACCCTATTTGATGTCATCAATCCATTTTTTTATGTTTTATGTGGTGTCGTTAGGCTACCGAGTTTTTGTAAGGGATTTTTCATCTCACTTTTATTCCCGTGATATTTATGCTACATTTGCCACAATTTCATTTTAGTGGTGTATGAAATGCCCATTATTTTACTCATTTTGTAATATACTTTCATTTATGAGTATTTACATCAATGTTGTATTGTCCTTCTTTCACGGGGCGTATGATTCGAAAGATACCCATGTCGGTAAGGGAACCTTTCACCCTTCTCTTTTTAAAAGACTTTTTTGTTATGTTTTTTAATTCACATAATATTATGTTGGGATATGTTCTTCTATATCCATATTGATTTAAATTTTATGTCCATGTGATGAGATACCCTTTTTATCTCTCATCAACTCATTTTCTGAATTTTTAAGTGACGTCGTTAGGCTGTCAAATTTTTGCAAGGGTACTTCTTAACCCAAATTTGATTTTTTGGGATAAAATTGTACTCCATGAATATGACGTTCTATGAATATGTGTGAATAACATCTGATTGTTTTACACTTAATATCAACTTATATTTGGTGTATTCGTTTGTCACACATAATTATGTAATTGATTTATCCTTAAACCAAGGATACCGTCTTTGTAAGGGGCTTCGTCTCAATCTCCTTTCATTGAGGCATATTTTGTTTTATACACAACCTTCTTTTATATGGTGTATAAACCCCTTTTACTTTTACATTTATTCAAAAGGAATCTTTTTTATACGAATCATTTACTAAATGACAAAAGGGAATGTTTTTGCCGTACGTATGCGGCGACAACGACTTCTCCACCGCCGTGACCATTATTTGAGTTTCGGCTTCCTCTACAAGCCATACCTTTTTTAAAAGAAAAATAAATACCATGTTTTACTTTTCTTTTATTTTGGTATTGAAAATGGTTTTCATAATGTTTTTATATCAATGTGCTGTATTGATATCTTGTGATTGAAAGGTGGAAATGTTATGTTTTCTTTATGCATGTTTTATGTGATACAATTATGTTGAGGTTCTTGGGAATTATTATGAAGATGGGTGGTTCCCTGATAAACTAAGGGCAAGTGAGCCCGATATAGCTCTCCAATGCATTGGGTAACGCGAAAGTGTGAAACATTAAGGTTTCTCCGAAGAGATTAAGGGAATATACTATGGTTGGTATTCCAAACGTAACCAAGAGGGTTACTCCCTATGTAAGAATGTTATGAATGCATCAAGTTACCTTTTATGTCTTATGATTTCTATGATTTGTTCATGATTTTAGGAGGTATGTTAAAGTTCCTATGTTTTATGGGTAAAGTATGATTTCATTATTCTATATATATGAACTCATGTTTCCTTTCCATTTTTTTAATAACCATTAATGAGCTTTTTATGCTCATCCCAAGTTTTTTTGAAATGTTTTTCACAGGTCAAGGGAACGGTACATGATATGATGATAGTGTCAAGGAAGTGTCAAGAAAGAATCCATGCTTTATTTTTAAATATGTTTCCGTTGATGGGAAAAAAATGAATACTATCTTTTATTTAACCACTTTGTTTAAATGTGTAATGTAATGCATGTTTTATGATCTAATTCTATAAAACTCTAAACATGAAAATATCTGCAATGTGTAATCTTGTAATAACTCAAGATAAATCAAGTTTTAAGGAAGGGGCCTTATATATAAACATTTTTAATGAATATATGTGCATATCATATCATAAATCCCAAAGAATACAATTTGAGACAAATATGCATTAATACTTTGGTAAAGTATAAATTTTAAACACATAAAATCAAGATAAAAAAATATTTAATCCAAAATATTGTTCAGGTCAAAAAAAATAATATACATTCATGAGATGTATACACACCACATAAACGAAATAAGTTTTGAATATGGAATGTGTCTCACTGAAGTAAAAAGTTAGACATAAATCTCTTAAATATTCTCCGGAATTCCGTTATACATGTTAAAAATAAATATATAATAAGTAAAAATTTGTTATAAATTTATTAGATAACATTATTAATAAATATAAATCCATAAATTGTTTTATTATGACCTCTTATTACCCATTTATTAACAATTTAAAATTAAAGTCGGGTTTCGGTCAACAATCAAACTATTTTTCATATATGCTTTGATTTGTAATTTTTATGGTCCACTTCCTTTTATCATTGTATCATCATCTCCAAAAAATATAACTTCATATATATATTTCATATATAATATGTATATATGAATTTAATGTAATCCTTAAAATTAAGTGATAGGAAATTTAATATAATATTCATGGAGATTGTAGGACGTACATATTCATAAATGTTGTTTCATGTTTCTTTTTAGATTGCATTAAATAAAATTAAATGATATATATTTTAATTCTAGAATCATTTATATGTCATATATTTTACCCATTTTCATTAAATCTATCCCTAATACAATTCATGTAAATCATGAATGAATCACATCACTTCGTGGGGCTATAGTCTGTCGTATACACAAGTGACGATATAGTATTTCCAGAAAAAGGAGAGTATGATGGTATGTGTGTTATAATAATTTCAAAATCATAATGAAATCATAAATATCATATTTAGAAACTAAATCCATTATTACATCCACCATCTATTGGTGGTGATGGAAATAAAAATGACATCTATTCGTAAAGCGGTTGTCCTCCACATACACAAATAATGATTTCATAACACATTTGATGGAAGACGATATGGTAGAAGCTTATACCATTCACATAAAAACAAAATAGTATATTAATGATATTGAGGTTGTTATATCATCATTGTGAAATAATAATTGAATATGTTGATGAAATAAATCAAATAAAGAGGCTTGTTGTAGAACAAGACCTCTTCTGTAGATATTATTCTTAGGTTCACACTAACGGGTTACTATGATATATTTCATCCATATATATGGACTATATTATTAGCATAGGTATATTTTGAATGAATTTGGGAAGAAAATATCTAAACCAATGTGGTTTGAAGGATTGAACAAGTGATAAAATTGAGTTCCCTTTTATAGTTGAGGTGGGTTAGAATTCTTGTAAATACTCCAATGTATTCACTACAAGGATGACAATATCACTAAAGAGTCCCTAAAATTTATAATAAAAGGATTTTAGGAATTATATTTTTAATAAATACATTTACCGCCAAATGAAACTATAAATCCCAAGACTCTGACTCCCAGATTTTGTACTGAAATCAAGAACATCAACTTATTTCCTTTGATCCCGATAATGGTTTCCAATTTTTCCATCCAAATGATAAAACATCAAAGGGTAATAAATAATCAATTACTTATTAAAAAACTTATTAGGCTTATATTATTTTATAACCCTGTCAAACTCCAACTTAAACAATTTCCATGGCATTAAATGATCATTTCTCCAACTTAACCATACTTTTTCTTTTTCACAGAAAGGCATCATCGTCATCCATATGAGATACCTTATAAACATAAATTTATCAAAACATTTCTTTATAAAAAAATGAAAATTGAAAAATAATTTTGGTGATCTCAAATTCTAAATAATTTAAAACAAATAAATTATCAAATGAATATCATCAGTGAACATAAGAAGAGCATAATGGTATGATGAAATAATGAAAGTGAATTAGTGAATCATAAAATAACTCAATCACATTAATGCCTAGATCATAAAAAAAGAAAACATAGAGTAAGGATTTAAAAATTAATATATTCCTAAGAATAAATAATCATGATCCATGAAATACCAATTGTGATCCAATGAGGGATCACAAACACATAGGAATCATAGATAAAACATATCGGTATCATGAAAAAAATCCCATATAACCCATATGAAACCCTTAAAGAACCGATATAGAACCCTTAAAATTGAAATAACCATATAACTGAAATCAAATATAATTTTATATTAAAAACATTCATTAACCAATTCATTGGAAAATAATTAGGGCACACTAATCATATAAGCTATAACGGGATAACCTGATTCTATTTGCGTCAACTGATCATATATAATGTCCATGAACCACACCATGATTAACATATATACTTATTTCGTCATTAAAATCATATATTAAATAATTATTATTTTATAACATGATAAACTCATGGAAAATAAATTGTTTTCATGTCAATATATTTGAAACATGAATAACATGTTAAAAAATAGGTTACATAATAATCAATTTGAAACATGATTGACATGTGAAAACGAAACATGTTTCATAATAGTCTCTTTGAAGCATGATTAACCAATAAAAATAATTGGGTTCTATACAAATCTATCAGAAACATGGTTATCCCATTAAAAATAAATGACTTACCCAATGATCTCGTTGAAATATGATTAACCCATGAAAAATAAATGGGTTCCATATCAATCTCTTTGAAACATTGTTTTCTCATTGAAATGAAATGGGTTCCACAACAATCTCATTGAAACAATTATAATACATCTAGTGAAATAATTTGGATGGTAGCAATTAAAAATATCCCTCATGTAAGATAAGTAACAACTGGGGTTGTTGACATTGATGATTAGAAATACCATTAAAATACCATTAAATAAAATCTTGAAAAAATACCATTTTAATTATGAAAACCAAATTTTAAAATATAATACATTTTTAAAATAATATTCTTTGAAAAAAAATTTGTAAACATATAAAGGATTTCATAAAAAATCATTTAAAAATTAAATTAATAAAAAAATATTTTCATTTTTTAAAAACACATTTTAATTCATTTTGTATAATTTTTTTTTAAAATGGGTTTTTAACAATATATATTCCCGACCAAAGAGATAAATGAAATAATATTTTTTTGAAAACACATTATCAAGAAAAGTATGTAGAGAAGTGTGGAAAAATTATACAATTAATTGAAAATATAATAAATAAAAAGAGACGAATAAAATTCAATAGTATAATAATATTTCAACATTGAATAAATTATCTTACAAAATCATGATAAATGATAAGATTGTAACAAAAAACTATTAACTTTTTTAAACTAGATTCTTAATCTAACTAAAATTGTAACATTAAATGATACATAGAATATCGAAAAAATTGATATTCAAGATATAAAATTTCCAAGGGGTAATTTATAAAACTCATAAAATGAGATATATGTCAAATATAAAAAACATATCAATGAAGGGAAATAATGGAAAAAACATTGCTGCATTCATAGCATCAAAAATTCAAACCCCATGAAAAAGATCTAGAAGTGGACTTGTAAATCCAAATAAATTTATTTATATGAATCATAAAATACATCAATGGGTGGTCTATACACCATGAAATAAATATAAGTATTTAATATGTAATATATATCATAAAAATAAAATTTCTATGAGAAAACGCCTTAACGTGAGCATGATTCATTAGAGTTCTTTATTATCATCCTGAATAATAAACTTATTTATATTATATAATTTCTTGATAAACATTTTTTTTATTTTTACATTTTTTCACGATTAACTTTTAAGAAAAAACTAAAAAATTAGTTATGTTTTAGTTTGATGTTTTTACAGTATTTTTTTATATGTTACAAATGAATTATATTGGTCATCTAAGGTCAAGGGATTAAATATTTAAACAAAAATATAATAAAAAAAGTAAAAAAATTATCATATTTATATATTAATAACACATTAAAAACTAGTCCTGAAATTTGGTTATGATAAATGAACTAAAGTTATGATGATGGAGATGGTAGGTTGTATGTATGTGTGAGAATCATTTCAATTTTTCAATTTTCTTTATGGAAAAAAGTATATTAATATTTTATCAATCTATAATGATAAACATATTATGAATATCATTATATATGATTAAATATTCTTATATATATCATTAATGTGATGTAAAATGAATCACATCTCTTCTAGGATGTGGTAGGTAATACGTCCATAAATGACATT
The DNA here is from genome assembly GCA_963277665.1 of Viscum album. Taxonomy (NCBI): domain Eukaryota; kingdom Viridiplantae; phylum Streptophyta; class Magnoliopsida; order Santalales; family Viscaceae; genus Viscum; species Viscum album. Next base: position 1,678,203,196 of record OY728160.1, read on the forward strand.
ATAACTTTTTTTGTATGTGAACAGTAATAAAGTAAATGATATATTATATTTGAAAAATAATAATTATGTCATTAATATAATAATAATTTTTTATGTCATATATATTCATCATATTATCCCTTATAACCTTCCATATAGCACATTATTGGAGACTACTTCACATCGCTTTGGGATACGGTAGTTCCCCGTACACACACCCTCTATTGTATGAAGTGTAAAAATGGTTTATATGGTATAATGAATTAATAGGACTGATTATGTTTAAAATATCATAAATAAACTATATCCATCATTATTCCAAACCATTATAGGTGGTAATAGAAAAATGATTAACATTTTTTTGCAAGGTGGTAGTCCACCGTACACATTAATTAATTTCTCTTTATCGATTTGAGGGAAGTGTGTATAGGGTAACAGTGGTAACTTTAACATAAAAACATATAATAATATTTTTTAATCAATGGTTTTTATATAATCATGCTAAATTAATATTTTTATGAGGTGGAGAAATAAATAATATAAATATGCTTGTTGAATAACAATACCTCATCTTTAGGTATCTTTATTTGGTTTTCACTAAACCCATCCTAGGTCATATTTGTACAAAATAAAAGGCTTCTATAATTAGGGTACTAGATTTTTAGAGTTATTGGTATGTTTTTCAATGATCTTAATGTATTTAATGGTGTAGATCAGTGGGGAGAGAGAGTTCCCTTTTATTGTGGAGGAGGAGTGGAATTCATGTAAATACTATAAATAATTCACTTCTGAGAACTCTCCCTAACATCATGGGTATCAAAAATTGAAACATAAGAAATTTTATTTATTTTATAGATGATTATAATTGAATCTAAAAAAATAATAAAAATTTTATTATTTTATTCTTTAGTATTTTAGTTTACTCATTATTAACCTTTTTTTACCACAGCAACTATTTTTCTAACCATGGAAATTTAACCTTTACAAAAAATCAATGTGAGAATTATTAGTAATTTTAGATTATAACATTTTTAATAATATATCTAATTTATGAAAAAAAAAATCACAAGTGGGTTGGAAATTAATTTTAACAGAAACACTTATAAAGAGAAAAAAAACACATTTAATAGTAGGTGCACTTAGATCATTTTTACTATTTAGAGGTAAATGTGATAACTATAAGAGAACAAATAGTCCACAGATGGAACACATTTTATATTTAGTAAAATTTTAAAATCACTTGGAACAATATATTATTTCTTGTAATTTTAAATTATTTTATAATATATCATTTATTATTAAATAGCCTTAATTCCAATTTTGACATTATTAATTTAATTGAAATTTAAAATCAATAATAAAATTATATAATTTTACTATATTAATTTAAATCCTATTTTAAATTATATATTCATCTAAAAAATTAATTTATAAAAATAATTATTTCAATTGACCTCATTTTTAAATTTTTTAGTATCAATTGTTTTACTTAATTATTAACTAAGTAATTACTAAAATGATATTTCTTAAGTATTTTAATCAATTATTTCAAATTTAAAATTAACAATAAATTATTTTGTTAAAAAAATAATTTATATTTAAAAATAATATCTATAACTAATCCAATTTTTTCTGTATCCCTATGAATTATAGATATTCAAATGAAATAAGGTTATTTTTTTGTCTTTTTCATTACTTAACTTTTTAATAAGTTCAATTTCATGGAATATTATAACCAATAATTCATAATAATAGAGAAATAGCTGATAATTGTGGATATATGTAAATAAAATGGGTTTTGTACAAGTTGGTAGGTCATTTGGATCATTGATATAAAATTTTATCCACAAAGTAAAATTATTTTTAACATAATTAATACAAATAATTTTACCTATTTTCCTAAACCATTATGGTATAAATTTTAGTTATCATTAATTTATAATATAAATTATTTTGATTAAAAATAATTAATCAATTTTTCTAAAATAAATTTACAAAAGGGGAATAATTTAATTTGAAATTAATCCTCTAGACATGATGAGATAATTGATTTTTAATGTGATAATGTTCAAATGTTAACAATTTTTTTATATCAAAATTCATTATGAAAATGATTAATTTTTTTTAAATTATATATATATATATATAATTTAATAATTTGGTATTTAAATCCAATTCAAAGTATAATTTAACATTATAAATTACTTTGATGAAAAATCGGTTTTCAATTAAAATTATGTATTTTTAACTGTTTATCAAAAAATGAAAATTCTCATAAAAATATAAAAAAATAAACCATATTTAAATTTGATATTATGATTTCAAAAATGAATATTTTTTTAAATGAATATTATAATATTTTAAAAAATTAGTTTTAAAAAAATTGTTGTTTAAAATGGTTACATATTTTTTTATTAAATATTGTTTTAAATGTAAAATTGGATTTAATTGTTTTCATGAATATAAAACAAATATGATGAATGTTAAAAATTAAGTTGAATATATAATAAGTGAATTTAATTAACATTATCCCGCAAGAGTTTTTTTTAATCTCTGTGTTAATGTATCATAATTTAAACTAGATATTCTTTTTAAGAGAAGCCAAAATTTTCTTCTATTAATTTATCAAGGTGTCACATCCTCTCCCCTTTAAAATTTCATCCTCACAATTTGAAATTAATCTCAATAATCAATGGATGAATAGTAAAAATACTATTATAAAACCCACATTTTAAAATTTTTAATTAAACATTATCTTAATAAGTGGGAAAAGTATGCATGAATGTTATATAGAATAACCCATAACTTTTTTTTCATATAATATATCATTGGTGGGAAAGTATCAAATGAATAAAAAATTATAGGAAGAAATTTATTTCATTGATTTTTAGAAATTAAATTATCAATTGAATTTTAAAGGACTCAAAACATAAATATTTGATAATAAAAAATACCATAGGTTCATACGAATTTATGGTTATAGAATAATACTATTATTTCAAGATATATATCCTATAGTTGAGGAAATATATTTCCATTAAAATATGAGTATCTGGAACCATTACTAATTTATGAGTATAATTTAATATTGTAAACAAATTCCTCCAAACCACTTCTTTTTCCCCAAATGATGAGAATTCAAGATGAATGTTTAATTCATGATGAACTAAAATAAATATTTAAAGACCACATAAACATAGAAGGGATAGTAATATTATTCCAAAAGCCTTTAGGAATTAATAATAAACAAGGTGGTTTTTACATTTTAAGATAACTCAAAACATGGGTGAACCTTCAGATGAAACATTAATATTAAAACTAATACCAAATGATGAATCCAAACCATTCAATTAAAAACTATCTATAAAATTATTCTAACATTTATTAACCAAATTAGAACCACAATGATTAGAAGGATTTGATCATTTATTCTATGATTATAAATGTACCATTATTACTGAAATTAAATAAAATATTTTTCTGAAATATATATAATATTAACCTATACAATTTTTTATACTAAATCAGACATCACATAGGACAGTGGTAGATGTGAGACCCATATCTTCCTTCATTCATGGGTTCAATCCACACTACCATTCCCGATGCGATGGGTTGCAACCCAACCTATATTTTGCAAATTTTTTTAATGAAAAATGAAATAGATTTCATCCATCAATAACACTTCATGGTTGATCCTAAGTGTCAAAAATACCCAACCAAAAAATTCCTTTTAAGAATATCATTAATAACAAAAAATTTACAACATAAAACCCCCAAATGGGGTGTCTAATATATTGGACTCATGATAGACCTATGAAGTTATCAATAAATCTAATAATTAACATTCATGAAGTAACCAGATTCTCCAAATTTTTCAAAACTATGCCTTTGATAAAAACTATAATATTTCATGACCTACACTCCCATATTTAGAACTGACATCATGAAATTTATATTTCTAGCTTTGATGTCGATATGGTTGACTCATTTTTTTCCATTCAAACCATACTACATCTAATGGAATATTTAGGTCTCATACATCATATATAACATCTCATCCTTATTGTTTTAAATAATTAGGAAAAAATTCTACTAAAAAATAACATGACATTAAATGATCACTTCTCCCACTTAACCTGAAATTTCATTTTCAAATTAATACATCATCAACATCTATATAAAATCCCATCTAGTGATACTACATTAGACATCTTTATTTATAACTTGGGGAAACAGAAACATTATAAGGGTGACCTTACCTTCTTATTAATGGAAAAGCAAAGATTTAAAAAATTAATTTTATCAGTGAACTTAATAATAAAATAAATTGTTTGATGATATAATCAATGTTCTTGAGATACTGATAAATAAAGTTACTCCAATAAATGACTATATCATCAAATATTAAAACATGGAATAAGTATTTAACAGTGTAAGTAGTCATAATAATCAATATTCATGAGTCATGTTATATCAATATTGACAAAATTAAACATCATAAACCCATATCAAGCAAGGATAAAACATAGTGGTATCTTGGATCAACATTCTATAGATTCCTTATGGAAACATAACAACACTATTAAAAACCCTTGAAATTGGAATAACCATGTGTTGGGCCTCCAATATAATTATCTTTAGAGATTAATAGTCATCTTATTCATTAGATTATTATTTGGGTGCACCAATCATTTAATATATAATAGGATCACTTAGCTCAATCTAGGATAACCTGTCAAATATTGTGTACAAGAACCCAAATATGACTAAATTACATAGATATTTAATCATAACAATCATAAAAAAATAATTAATATATTATAACCAGATCAAACCAAGATAAATATATTATTTTCATATCAACATCGTTATAACATGATTTAACAAATTAATATAAATGAGTTTCATAATAATCTCTTTGTAACATGATCTAACCATGGAAAAGAAATAGACTGCCTAGAAATATATTTGAAAAAAGATAAACCCATGAAGAAAACTGGATCCATTAAAATATCATTGATAAATTGTCATCACATATAAAATAAATGGGTTCCATAAAATTCTCTATGAAACATGATTAACTCTTTAGAAATAAATGGGTTCCGTAATAGTCTCTTCGAAACATGGTTATCCTGTGCAAAATAAATAGGTTTCATAATGATCTTATTTAAAAAATATTAATCAACAAAGAGAAATAGCGAGGATGGTGTCAATAGAAAATATCACTTGTGGATGATATGTAACTAAAAGAGGGTTTTATATTGATGAATGGAAATACCATTAAAATATCATTACAAAAACCACATGACAAAAATATCCTTTACATTTTGAAAACCAATTTTTTAAAACATAAAAGATTTTGAAAGTACTTTTCAATCAGAAAACATTTGAAAAATATAACCGATATTTTAAAAAATAATTTAAAAGATTTATGTATGAATATTTATTTTTTTTCAAAATACTTTTAAAAACAATTTTGAAATCCTTTTTTAAAAACAAGGGTTTTGAAGAAAACATTTTTATGACCACGAATATAAATGTAGTCATATTTTATTAGGAACAAACTATCAAAAAGATTATACTGCAAAGAGTGTAAAATGTTATAACTACTCTAAATAATATGGAATAATTATATGAGTATAATATTAATGAGTTTAATGTATTTCAAGAACGAGTATATAACCATAGATAGTCCCAAAAAACAAAGAAATTGTCAGAAAATACTATTAATACTTTTATAATGCGAAATCTTAATACCAATAAAATAATTGTATTAAATGATACCTAAAATGTCGTTAAAAGATATATTCATGATATAACATTTTAAACAGATAGTATATACACATCATTTGGTAAGATATGTGTATAATATAATAAATGTCTCAAAGAATGAAAATTGAGACAAGACAACCCCTTATCACATAGGTAACATTGAAACTGTAAACCCAATGAAATAAATATCCTAAAATATATATGTAAATCCACATACTTTTTTTATAATAATCATAAATTTAATATATGGGATTTCTATACAAGATAAAACAAAAATTAGTGTTCAATAGGCTATATATCTCATAGAAATAAATGTGAGACATGAAAAAACCCTTACATTTACTCGTATTCATCGTACTTGTTCTTGATCGCAAGGAAAAATAAGATTATGTTAATTATTTCATTTCATGGAATCAATTTTGATTTTTTTTATATATTTTATTTCCATTATTATATTTTTATATTCAAATATGTAATCAATTATGTTTAAGTCAGAGGTTTTTATCATAATAAGATAATGTGTCAAAACTAAGTTTGAAAGGTCGACTATGACTAATGTGGTAATTATTTAAAAATATCCAGAATAATAATAAAGAAATTTTATAATATTTATAAACTATTTTTTATTTTACAACCAATCATGAAGGGAAACTATGATAATTGAACTGACGTTATGATAATGGTGACTATAAGTCATACTTATGCATGAGTAATGTTTCCCTTTTTCAATGATCATTATAGTAATAATGAAAGTGATATTTTATGATTTCATAATTTTAATTATGTCAATAATACCATGATAAAAAATTTTATATATATTTATACATTTATATCATTATATAATTATTTTTATTTAAAAGGAATCATATCACTTTGAGGAGGTGGTAGTCCACATTCCCATGAACAACTTTATCTCCTTTTCAATGTCTAAAAAGGTTCTAATGAAAATGATATATTATATTATTATAGATTTAGTTATTTCATTAATATCATAATAATTTAGTATATATCATTTATATTTATTATATTTACCATCACTAACTTCCATGGAACACATTAGTGAAAAATTATTCACATCGCTACACGATGTGGTAGTCTGTCTCACAGACATGTGAATATATTATATCCCCTACGATATGGTGTGTAAAAATAGTGTATATGATACAATTAATCCATAAGGAATATGACGTTATTAATATCTTACAAATAATATATAATAATTATTTCCTTCACTATTCTAAGCCCTAAATGGCGGTAATATATAAACGATTGACATCGTTCCATTAGGTGGTAATCTGTTGTACACACAAATATACATTTCATATCCCATCTGATGGATGTGTGTGGGTGTTGGTCATACCCATAACAAAACAACATCCCATAATATTTATTATACTAAGGTTATTATATAATCATGGTTTAATAATAATTTATGGAGGTGTATAAGGAAAAAAAGAATGACTCATGTGGTAGAACATTACCCCACCTTCGATTATCTTCATTTCACTTGCCCTAAAAACATCCTACGATGGATTTATGACAAAAATGAGGCTTCTAGTATGATGGTATTGAAGCATCATAGATATTTGATATGGAAATTAATGATCCACATGGCTTTATATATGTGGATTAGTGGGTAGATTTAGTTCACTTTTATAGTTGATGAGGATTGACACTCTTGTATGTACCCAAAATTATTCACTATTGAGAGGTTCCACAAATCTCATGTGATTAAAAAAGGAAAAAATAATGTATTTTATATAAGTTATGGTCAATAAGCACTAGAAATTTGACAAAAGGAAGGAATATTGTTTTTCGTTTTCTTCCTTATTCTTAATGATTACTCAATTTAACCATTTTTCAATTTTCCACGGTAACTAGATTTATAACATAGGTAGTTAATAATATAACACTAAATTAAAGTGATAAATTTTAGACAATTTATACATAGTTGTTATAAATATTATACATAATATATTTATATATATAAATCCCATATTTTTTAAGAAATTATCATTTACATAAGCATATGTAACACGAAAAAACAGTATTTTAACCCAAACTACAGTTTCAATGATTTTAATAATTTTTTTTTCAATGAGTTAATTATGAAATATTAATTAGAACATTAATGGACCATATTTTGTATTTATTAAAATTTAACAATCACTTGAGTTGGTAGATTAATTTAGTAATATTAAATCATTTATCAGCTTGTCATTTATTTTGATATTAAATTAATTTTAATTTTGACATTATTTATTTATCTTTAATTTAAAAAAATTAATAAAATTATGGAACTATAATATATTAATTTCAAACCAATATAAAATTATATATTAATATATAATGTTAATTTAAAGAAATAAGTAATTCAATTTTTTATATTTAATAAATTTTGTATCAATTATTTTGCTTAATTATTATCTAAATAGTTATTACCAAGGAATTTCTTATGAATGTAATTAAATTATTTGATCTATAAAAATTTAATATAAATAATATGATAAAAATATATTTTTGAAAATAATATATATAACAAATTCCTTTTACTTTCTGTCTATATCCCAATGCATTATAGATATTAAAATCAAGTAGGGTTCAATTTTTGTCTCTTTGTTTACTTAACATATTACATAGGTCACTTTAATGGAATAATATTCCCATAAAATCATTAAAATGTATACCAATGTGATAATGGCAGAAGTATTTCCATCGAATTGGTAGTTTAAAATTTGGTAGGTCATTTACACAATATGTTTAATATTTAAGAAATAAGAAAATTCTTTTTACATAGATGATTATAATTAATTTTGACTATTTTATCTAATCATTATAGGTAAAAATAATATTTTCTTAATATATAATATAAAATATTATGATTCAAAATATGCATCAAATTTGGTGAAATTGAACATAGATACGTTCCATAATTCAATATAAAATTAATCATACCAATGGGATGATATAGCATATTTTTTAATTGAAAATGACCAATAAATTTACAATATTTTTATATCAAAATTATTTATGAAAAATATTTAGATGACGATATTTTGATTGATATATATATTACTAAACTATTGAGTCATTAAAAAAATTAAAATAAAAATTTTCATTATAAATTATTTAGATTAAAATTGTGTTTTCAAATAAAATATAGCATTTTAACTATTCATAAAAAAAATAAAACTTCTCATAAAAATTCAAAAACAATTATACGTAAGATTATTTAAATTTTATGAATTCAAAAAAAATGTTTATTTTTTGAGATAAATTTATTAAAATTTTCAAAAACCAAAATTTCAATTATGTTCTCCATAAAAATGAAACAAAACAACTTTTTAATAAAACACAGATTTTAGTGTAAAATTTTATTTCATTTTATTTATTGTCCTGAAAAAAGACATGATGTTTTTTAGAAATCATCGTTAAAATATAATATATAAATTTCATTAATATAGTCCAATAAAATAGATTTTTTAAAACTTTTTGTTCCATGTATCCCAAGCTAAAATCGATATAGTGTGTATTAGAAGCCATAATTTTCTTCTTTTAAGTTCTCTAGGTGTATCATAAACTCATATTTTAAAATTTTGGTACCTTAAATTCAATTTCCACTTACATTTTCCAATTCATTTTTCAACTATGGTATTAGTATTTATGATCTAGGTAACTTATTCTATAAACCGAAAATGGATCCTTATTATATTATTTAGACCCATTTATTATAAAAATAATTTATAATATAATTACATTATGTGTTAGAAATTATTTTTAAAATATGTTCATTTAACAAGAAAAACTTCACATTAATGACAACCACACTAACTAATTTTACATTATTTAATGGTCAATATAGTGATTATAAAAGAAAAATTGATCCACGAATGGAACATAGTTTAAATTTTTTATCATTTAAAAATAACATGGTATAATATTTTATTTTAATCAATTTGAAATCATTTAATAAAATAATGTTTATCAAAAAAATAATATAAATGTTAATTTTTTTATAATTAATTTAAATTTAATTTTAATATATCAAGATAATGTTGCAATTTGAAACTATTATGTAAAAAACATTTATTGGGATATATTCATCTAAGCCTAATCATAGAAAAAACAATTAATTCAGTTTATATCACGTTTAATATTTCCCATATCAATTATTTTATTTTATTAAAATCTAAATATTTAATGAGATTGCATTAAGTCAGTATCTAATGTAATTATATCATCTTAAAAAAATTATCATCATAAAAAATTAAATTTATATTTAATAATTATACATATAAACTAACATATGATGCATTTGTCCCTATATAATGGATTTATAAACATTAATATTATGAAAAGTTTCATTTTTGACTTTTTATTTACATAATATATTATAAGGGTCATATTCAATAGAATGTGGAAATGAATTTATATATTCAATTTAATATATCTTATATTATCTAAATAAAGTAATAAAATAAAATTAAGATTCTATTTTATCTTATTTTTGAATACTCTTAATACTTTTACCCTATAGTAAACTCATTTTTACCTCGACCACAATAATTAATTTTAACTACATTAACTAATAATTTTGATCAAAAAATAGGTTGAACTAATTATAAATTATAAATTATTCTAATTCATAATATGGAATACATTTTTATAAATACAATACACATAATTTTTAGAGTTAAAATTATTATTAATCCTACAACCACCGTGAGAAAACATATTCTTAATGGGAAATGTTTTCTAAAAGTTTTCTATGTTTTTATATCCAAATTCAATTTGAAAATAATAAAAATGAAATAAAATATATTAATTGATATAATATTGATTAATATTAATTTAAAATCAATTCTTGATTTAATTTATCATTATAAATTATTAAATTGAAAATGTTGTTTTCAATTAAAATTCATAATTTTGAACTATTCATCAATAATTGAAATTTTTCTGAAAAATCCCAAAAAAATCACAATAAGATTATATTGAAATTATTATTTCAAAAATAAAATTTATAAATCTATTAAAAAATTATTATTTTATATGTTACAAGAAGAGAAAAAAATACTATTTGAAGGAAAAAAATAAATTTTAAGTTTAAAATTGGATTAATTCATATTTCATGGTTAGAAAGAAGATAAGATAACTTTTTAAATTTTATTTAAAATTTAATGTATATATATATATATTTAAAATAATTTTCCAAATGTGATTTGTTTAATTTATTAGAAATAACAAACTTGTGTGCCTAAAAAAAATTTCCAGAGAAATATATAATTTTAATAAAATGGGGTTTTATTTTTATTTCTAATTAATTTTTCATCCAAAAATTAATTTTATATACATGTGTAAAATATATTTTAATAATTTATGTATTCAAATTCATAACCTTCATTACAATGTCAATGTGAAAATATCATATGAAATTATAATATTTCAATATTTTGTCATGATTCATTTAAACATATTTTTTCATGTAATGCAAGCTATGGTAGGTGTTGCATATAACAAAAGGAAAAAATTATGCTTCATGTAACTCTAGAAAAAATTATCATTTAATGTTAATGGAATTCACAAAAAATGAAATTAATTTGAAAAGGATTATTTTAGAAAATATCAATGTGTTACATTCTACCCAACATAAAATAAATTTCCCCTTAAAAACTAAACACAAACATGAAAGGTTTAACATTTAAAATTTCCTTCCATGAAATCCAAAGCATAGAAATATATAATAAAATACCACTTGAGAATGGAATTTTTGAAACATTAATGTTAAATAATGTTACTCCTAAATAGGTTTTCATATAATAAAAACATGTGGGAAGTGAAAAAATGGACATTTAAGAGAAAAAAGTCCCAAATAATGATGGGGAGTGATAGCTAATATAGTGAGGATAAGGATAGTTATCAAAAAGTAAAAAAACAAATATTCATGAAAATCTTCACTATTATCATCTGAAATGATGAACAAATGAAAAAATTTGATTTCATGATATTTTTTCTATCGTTAAATAATTATTATGAGAATATATAATTACTTTATTCCATTATAATTCATAAGCCCATCCTCATCCAACTGTTATGCATTGATAAATGCCAACTTCAACTCTTACTCCATGAAATTATGGAGGATATTTTATACATAAAGCACAAATAGATCAAATGATCCATAAATAGAATGATAATTAATTTTACATATAATATGTTATTGTCATAATAAAATGTTTATCATAGGTTATCAAATACGCCAATATACTTATATGGTGACATAGTACATTAATTTCTAAAAACTCAACCAATGTTCAACATAAACCATTCCTTAAATAGTTAAGCATATAAACCCTTCCGAAATTGAAAATTTATTTTTATGGACAATAAATTTCTCAATATAAACTTACAACAAATCCCATATATATCATAAACTATCTCTTGATCGTCACATACCAAACATGTGCATATTTTCACCATGTATTTGATTTAAAGATAGTAACAATATGATATACTACCGAACCATAATAAATAAAATAATTCTTCTTCTTTCCTTGACTAAAACCATAGATAAATAAATATATTTCACATATCCAAAAAAATGATTCTCCATAATTACTAACATAAACCACATTTTCAAAAAAAAAATGAATTATATGTTACATGGTAATAAAAATTCTCTAATATACATTATTCTTATCAAATACCTCCTTTTCCCCACTAAACACCACATTCTCCACATTTGGAATAAATTAAAGGTTATTATCCATAAATCATGTGTTATCCATAAAATTTAAACCTTCCACTACATCAATTTTCATGGTCATTAGCATCATTAAACAGAATATTTTAAATTCATAATTAAAAACTTATACAGAACAATCCTTATATATTTGTGAATTATTGAATCCCAATACAAAAAAATTCAATCATACCACTTCCATCCCAAACTATTAACTAGGATTAATGATCTTTTTCCATAATACCTCTATCCTTTCATTTTACATTTGCATTCTCTTCATCATAAGTAATAAAACTATTACTCATACAAATATACTGATTTGTATCTTAAGATTTACAATTAGGACATCATATTTCATTACACACATACTTTCCATATTTAAATCATTCAATATTCAATTATATATTACAGGGAAAAATATTTTCATCATTTATGTCAACTAGCATTTTCATTTTTTCATTTCTAGTAACATTCCTTGTGTCGTTATTTTCCATAATCAAAACATATTCTCTTTCCTCTAAGAGATTCACATGGTTGTTACTTATAACATTATCTACACATAAGAAATGTATTCTTCTTTTATCAATTCTCTCTACTAATTGAACAGTTGGTGAATTATGTCCCTTTATTATTTGGATAGTAAGAGTGTATGTTAAGGTATTAATTTTAATCAAGTTACGTAAAAAATAATTAGGCATAATAATAACTTCATTTAATCCATTCAACAACCAATTTTAAATATCATTTAAAAAAATTTCATCATATTCAGCATTAACATAGTTAAATTGTTATCTATCCATTGAATAAAACTAAAATAATATTGTGGGAAACCCAAATCATATTATTGAACCGAATAAAAATTAATAATAAATTATAGGAAGTATATATAATGAAACCACTACTAGAATTCCCATTTTTTTGCAATGGGCTATTTACGATGGGATTCTGTCGCAAATAGCCTTTTGTGACGGGCCCCCGTTGCAAATAGCCCGTTGTAGAAAACAGTGTCGCAACTTATATTTTTTGCGACAGGACCGTCGGAAAAATAATCTGTTGCGACGGGAATTTTGCTCGCCACAAAAAACCTCTCGATTATATACATTATATAACCAAAAACATTTTTGTGATGAGCCCGTCGTAATTAGTTTTTGTGATGGGAAAAATTCCCATGCAAATAACCTTCCGATTATATACATTATATACCCATAAACCTTTTGTGATGAGCCCTTTGCAAATACTTATTGCGATGGGCCCATTTAAACGTCGCAAATACCAATAGTAAAAATATATTTTTCATTTATTTTCTATGGGGCCCCATTGCCAAAGACCTCGTCGCAATTAATATAAATAATTAAAAAAATTATAATAATATGTTTAATATAAAAAATATATTATTATTATGAAAATAAAAAAAAAATATTATTATTATTAGTAAAATAAACATAAAAATATCTAATACTAAAAAATATATATTTAATAAAATTATGATTAATAAAAAATTAAAATTAATTTTATGAAAATAATAAAATAATAAAAAAATATTAAAAGTTTCAATATTTTCAAAAAAAATATAAACAAATCATAAAATATTATTATTATTACTAAAATAAACAAATATTAAAAAATACAATACTAAATATAAGTAATAAAATATTAGAAAAATTAAATTATGTAATATTTCCATAAATATAAAAGACAAAAACTGTAAATAGTTCATATTATTAAAAAACTAGAATTCAAATGTTTTTAACATAAAAAACAAATCAATAGCTGGTCTTCTAGTGGAGGTGTAGGAAATCTATCCCTAAACTACGAGTTAGACGACACATATACTCCATTTGCTCATGATACTCCTATTGTCACCACTGCTCCAATCGACGCAGCTCCTCCTCATGATGCTGCCCCTGCTGCTGTTGCCACTGACTCATCTCATCATGTTGCCTCTGTAAAGTCTCTCAAAGCTCTGCCTGAGTTCGAAAATACTCCTGATACTATGAGCTAGAAGATGATGTCTCTCCATGAGCTCCTCTCGAGCTGGCGCTGACATCGCAACAGTACTATAATAAGTGGCAGGTGTCAAATGAGATCTGATAGCAACTACTCGGACCTTCTTAAAGCCATACTGAGTCGGCTGCATCCATGCCGCCTCATCGAAATGGTGACCACTAGTCTTCTCTATCGTCTCATCCAGACCCTCAGCCTGTGTCTGAGAGGTCACAGCCTGATATGACTCCTTCGATTACTATATAAAATTAAAATTGTGAAAATATTATATGCAGTAAAATTTCAAACTGAAAAAATAATACTAACCCCAGTCTAAGGTAGGAGATCACCTCTAATCTCTCCAGTGGATGGATCACTGTACATCCTCCGATAAATTTCGAACTCTGTATTATCAGGATGCTCGACTGCCTATAGAAATTTAAAATAAACTGTTAATATTTAAATTTATTTAAAATATTTAAATTATATACATACTAGATGATCTCTATGCTAACTGAATGTACGACTACTAGCTTGATGCGTCACATCTTTTCTCCCCCAGTTCTGTATTCCCACTGAATATCTCATCTGAAATCCACCACCCTACTAGTGTAAACATAATCCATCCCAAAAAAGATATGAAATTCACTCTGGTCCGTGAGCTCTACACAAGTCATCAAATTATGTCACTCCTGCTTTCTTAATGGTTGTCTTTCTCAAATTGTGCAAAAACTGAAAGAAACAGTCACACATAGAAACCTTCCAAGTCGAGTGGATAGAGTCGCGCATACTATCATCGATAGGAAACCATAAACCCTACAAATAATTTATAATATCAAGTTATTAATAATATAAATTTAAAAATTAATAATTGTTATTTACGTAGAATCCAAGGATGGAACATGTCGCATCTTACATCAATGGGAATTTGTTCCCATTTGATCCATGGATAAGAAAAATATCTGTGCAAATTAGCGCTCCCCTGTCCAATAGCTACATGCACAGAACTATGAAAAAGGAATAAATAATCAAAATAATTTGTATATATAAATAAATTAATGAAATCTAACTAAAATATGCAGGATTCCATACCTCCATGTGTGTGGATCAAAACCAAGATGTGGGTGTCGTTTGAAGATAGGGTTCGGAATCATCAGTAGTGTAGGATCGTACCCCCTTCGCGTACCCCCTGAACCGCCAGTAGGGTGAGTGTCAGATGATCCAAAATCTCTCACATCCAATGGTAGGACAACCTCCTGCAACTCAAGGAATATTTCAGAGTCCATTTGAAACACAAAATTATTGTTGTTAGCAGATAGTTGAAAATAACTATTTAATATAGATATATGTTTTTTATGATTATAACTAGCATTTAACTGTTTCAATGTTCATCTTTATCCTCTTCTCTATAGCTGTCAATGTCAATGTCTTCATCTTCCTTCTCAATATCATCAATAACCATATGAGTTTCATTTTCACCATCTCTTGTCATTTCAAATTCATTTGTAAAATCATTACACTCTTCATCACCATCGATCTTAAATTTTGGTGTGTCATCATCGATATTCCAGGATCATTGTGAATCAGATGGATTTTGAGCAGTCTCTTGAAAATTTTCATTTCCTTCCCCTTCAACGGATCCACATTCAGTTTGAGTAAACTTATTTTCCCGGGATTTTATTTTTATTATGCTCCACTAATCACTCAAGACTCTTGAAGTAGCACATTACTTTTCATAATAAATGTTATGTGCTTGTTGAGCCAGTAAAAATTGTTCATTTACTACAAGAAGCATTTATTATTTAATATCAACGATTCTATGAGGTAGATGAACATACAAGAAACTCTCGTTATCCAACCACCAACATTTAAATATTGTTATGTAATTTTGTCCCAGATAACACAACTCAATAATTTCATCCAAAATTCCATAAAAGTCATATTCTGTTTCTCTGTGATGTGATCCTCTCTTGAAAAATTCACTATTCATTCATTTTTGCATTCCTTGTATGCATGTGTATAAAATCGAAAACCATGCACCACATATGCATTATAATGTATAACCATTTTGGATAGTGGGATACTCTATATACACTGTCACTTATCAATTTTATCAGCATATTGAGACACCTGAAAATTTGTAAAACAATAACCAATATAATAAATAAGAAAAGGAATTGATATTAAACTATCAATATTTTCTATTACCAATTTTTGAAACCATTGAAATTTTATTTGGTCAGCTTTCTTCAAGAGTAACTGCTATGATTTGTGGAAGTTGTTTCTTGATATGATTATCATATAACCAACAAATAAAATCAGTTAAAATACCATAACATAAATTATAGAATACATGATAGAAGCACTCACAGGACAAATTATGTCATTTCTTCACAGTGGTGTAGAACATATGTATGAGCTCTGTGATGTTCATCATCTGAAATCCATCATTCATGGACTCCACCGAGACCAAGATTTGGCTAATTACAAACTATTAATTTACTGTCCATTTGGTCATTAACATTACCCTCATTTCATCCCATGCAGTTGTGTTTTGAGGGATATTGAGATTCAAAATAATGAGAGTAGAAAAAAGAAATTTCCTCTGGAAAATAAGATTCAGAAATTGAGCCTTTATCTAATGCTTTGTTAAATAATTTTTTCTTCAATTTCTGGATGCATCTCTCGAATGGGTACATCCATCGAAACAGTACTGGACCTCCACATTTAACTTCATGTGGAAAATGTAATATCAGATGTTCCATTGAGTCAGATAATGCCAACGGGAAGATTGTTTCCAGTTTACATATAATTACAGCAACATATTCTTCCAGTTTTCTTATTGCATCATAGTATATTGTCGTTGTACAAATGCCTCGGAAAAAATATGATATGTCTTTTATCGAATCCCTAATAATAAAATTTAACAAACCTCTGAATCCAATTGGTATTAGTCGTTCCATAATAACATGACAATCATGCCTTTTTTAATCCAGTAATATAACCATTTTTAACACATATTACCTAATTGGAATCATAGCCATCTAGAAGTCTCAAATCTGTAATCCACTGACAAAATAATAAGTGAATCTCTTTGGACAGTTTATAAGATGCTTTTGGTTTCATAATCTTCTGTGATCTGACATTTTCAAATGGTTCAAGTTCTTTTCTGCCTTCAAATTTGGGTAGGATCTAATCATTCCATTGTAGTATCTTTGGTCATACCTGGTGTATCCAAAACTGTATGATATAAAATATCAAAATAGTTCTTCTCAATATGTATAACATCCAACATGTGGCAGACCAATAAATAAAACCAATATATAATATCCCAAAAAATGCTCTATTTTATCCAATTATGTTCTTTCCCAAAGCCACAAATTTTCTATTGATTTATTGTTGGTCCAAATGTGATGGGAGGTAATGAAAATACAACTGATTTTAACTTTTTTCCTGAGATCATCATTAGAGGTTCATCCCTTTCAATTTAACCTTTTCTGAAATGAGATTTTTTCCTCCAAAAAGAATGATCGATTTGAAGAAACCTACGGTGACAATCAAAATATTATGGTTTTTTCCATTGACGAGCATAAAGGCTTTATTGTCTTTCATAATGTAAGGACATGATTTCGGACCATGTGTACTCTAACTAGATGAAATGACATATACCATAAAGTCACTAATCGTCCACATCAATGTATCTTTTAATATGATTTTTTTTTCACTGAATGATCATATGTATTAATACCATCACACCACAAGGCATTTAACTCATCAATCAATGGTTTCAAATAAACATCAATATTCTTTTTTGGATGTCCTGGGATTAATAGAGTCAAAAAGATATAAGGCTCCATTATCAACATCCATGGAGGAAAATTTTACGGAGTAATAAAGACATTCCAACATGAATACTAACTACCATAAGAACCAAACGGACAGAAATCATCAGTAGAAAGACCCAACCACACGTTGCATGCTTCTATATCAAAATAAGGATGCAGACGGTCAAAATGATTCCATGAATCACCATCAGATGGATGAGTCAATCTTATATCAGTTGAAACCTTGGTTTTGTGCCATGACATAATTGACGATGTATTCTGAGACATAAATAAATGTTGCAACCTAGGTGTAAGGGGGAAATATCTCAACTATTTTACTAGAATCGATCGAGACTTCCCTGGTTTACCTTCTTTATACCTCGATTGTCCACATGTGGGACAACTATCGAAGGTAACATTTTCTCTAGAATATAAGATGCAATCATTTGTACATGCATGAATCTTTAGATAACTAAGGCCTAGATTATGAACTAGCATTGTTCTCTCATCTTAATTTGAAAAAACACATTTATTTCAGGTAAAATTTTCTTAACCAAAGAAAATATCTGATCAAAACTGTTTTTTGAAATTGCATTATCTTATTTAATAGCCATAAATTTTTCAACCACTTATAATTTTCTTATCTTGCAAAAAGGATATAATACATCCTCAGCAGTCCTAAAAAACTTACAAAATTTAGATGGTGCCAACTCAGGAGTTTAATCAATATCATCGTGAGTTTCAGTTTGTTGCACATATGGACCTGCAACATCATGTACTAAATTTTGAAACCATGATGGATCTAGAATCAAGCTATTAGGATCTTCTCGGGAAATTCCTTCACCGTTTTGATACCATAAAACATAATCTGGTTAAAAACCAAACCGCAAGAGATATCCCCCAATGTTGTCAACAGTGTCAAACGTTCTCAGAACACATTTTTTACAAGGAAACATAATTATGCCTTCTAAAACATATTCTGGTTTTGATGATGGAAATACTAAGAAAGCTTCAACACCATCAATATATACAAGATTCAAACCATAACTATTTGGATTTCTACGCTGATTTATCCATGCGTGATAATCTAATAACGACTTATATTGACTTCCTTGTTCAATAATTTTCTACATAATATATAAAATCATCACTAGTTTTGAATAATTTGAAATTATAAAAACAATATCTGAAAAAATAATATAACTAATTACAATTATTTCTTAATAGTTACCATTAATTAAGGGCGACACAATTTCCAGTGGGTTGACGACTACTCTTTTGTCCAACGGCTCATTTACTTGCATCATTCTGACACTGAAATCAGAATGGAGAATCTAGTCGGAGGTACACATATTCATTCTCATAGGTAATGAATATTTGTACCTCCAACCATATTCTCCATTCTGATTTCAGTGTAAGAAAAATGCAAGTAAATGATTCGCTAGTCAAAAGAGCCCCCTTTTTTTGATTAATCGTCTTCTTCCAACTATCACTGCCTGAAAACATTATAAAAAATATGATCTTTTGAAATAATATCCAATATCGTGCATACAAGATTGAAAATTTCTACATAGCAACACATTTATCATAATGTTTTGAGTCGGTGAGTGTTGAAAGGAGAAAAGTCATCGAGCAAAAGGAGTGTCGTCAATCAGCTGGAAATTGTGCGATGTTTGTAAAATATATAAAAATTTATTAAAAAAATTTCATTAATGTTCCTAACTATTCCAAACTAATTATTACTAATTATAACAAATTATTCCTATTTATTCCTATTTATTCTTATATGTTCTTATTTATTCCTATATATTGCTAATTATTACAAATTATTTCTAATTGTTACTAATTATTACTATTTGTTACTAATTCTTACAATTTATAACTAATTATTACAATTTATTACTTATTATTACAATTTATTACTAATTATTACAAATTATTTCTAATTATTTCTAATTTAGAAATACTTAGCAATAATTAGAAAAATGAAAACTGTTTGAATAATGAACAGAAATTTTTTAGTCATTGTTGTAGAGATGATTAAAAATTTTCCCTTCATTATCCAAACAAATTTGGTTTATTAATTATGACTAATTATTAATGTTTAGTACTAATTAGTTAAATTTATTACTAATTATTACAATTTATTAATATTTATTACTAATTTTTACAATTTATTACTAATTATTACTAATTATTATAATTTATTACTAATTTTGCAATACATTCCAATACATAGAAAAATGAAAATTATGTGAATAATAAAAGGAAATTTTGAAATCATCGTTGAGGAGACGATTACAAATTTTCCCTTCATTATCCAAGCATATGTCATTAACTAATATTTACCAATTCATACAATTTATTACTAATTTTTAAAATTTATTACAAATTATTACAAATTATTATTAATTATTACTAATTATTGGTAATTATTACTCATTTATCAATACATAGCAACACTTAGAAAAATGAAAACTACTTAAATAATGAAAGGAAATTATGTAAACATCATTGTGGAGATGATTACACATTTTCCCATCATTGTACAAGAAGATTTTTTTTACTAATTATTACTAATAAGAAAATATATTATCAATATTTATGAAAAAAAATATTAATATTTTTAAAATAATAATAAATTTATAAAATAGTAAAATTATTAATATTCGCAACAAGTTTTTCTCTATTCTTAACATGTTAAAATCCCAATGGGTCACCATTTATCAGGTCATGTGTAATAAAAATTTTGTGTCAGCCATATCCAATGAAAACTCTATAATTGTCTTTGCATGGTTGATCACCTTGCAAGTAGTGTTGCAATTTGACGAACAAAGTAATGTCGTTCTCATCTCTAAGAATCGTCTTTCTCCCTTTACATAGATCATTAATCTATAATAATTTGATGAGACATCAGTATGATTCCTTAAAATTTTTAAGGGAGAATGTTCTATGTAATGGGTCATGTGAGATAATTCAAATATATGAGAAGGAAATGACTTGGGTTGTCCTATTCCAACGCTACATGCAAGGTGATCAACCAAGCAAGGACAATTATAGAGTTTACATTGTACATGGATATCCCAAACTTTTTATTATGCATGACCAGACAAATGGCGACCCAGTGAGATTTGAACATGTTAAAAATAAAACAAAACCTGTTGTGAATATTGATAAATTTAATATTTTATAATTTCTTTATTATTTTCATAATATCAATATTTTTTCCTAAATATTGATAATATAATTTTTTTATTAGTTAGTAAGAATTATTACTAATTATTACTAATTATTACTAATTATTACTAATTATCACAAATTATTTCAAATTATTACAAATTATTAGAAATTATTAATAATTATTACTAATTATTACTAATTATTACTAATTATTACTAATTATTACTAATTATTACTAATTATTACTAATTAATAATAATTATTACTAATTATTACTAATTATTACTAATTATTATTAATTATTACTAATTATTACTAATTATTACTAATTATTACTAATTATTACTAATTATTACTAATTATTACTAATTATTACTAATTATTTCTAATTATTACTAATTATTACTAATTATATCTAATTATATCTAATTATTACTAATTATTACATATTATTACTAATTATTACTAATTAGTACCAATTATTACTAATTATATCAAATTATTACATATTATTACAAATTATTACTAATTATTACCAATTATTAAAAATCATATAAAATTATTACTAATTATATCTAATTAATACTAATTATATCTAATTATTACTAATTATTACTAATTATTACTAGTTATTACTAATTATAACTAATTATATCTAATTATTACAAATTATATCTAATTATTACTAACCATATCTAATTATTAGTAATTATATCTAATTATTACTAATTATATCTAATTATTACTAATTATATCGAATTATTACTAATTATAACTAATTATATGTAATTATTAATAATTATTACTAATTATATGTAATTATTACTATTTATTACTAATTATATCTAATTATATCTAATTATATCTAATTATTTCTAATTATATATAATTATATATAATTATATCTATTTATATGTAATTATTACTAATTATTACTAATTATATTTAATTAGTACTAATTATATCTAATTATATCTAATTATATCTAATTATTACTAATTATATCTAATTATATCTAATTATATCTAATTATTACAAATTATATCTAATTATTACTAATTATATCTTATTATTACTAATTATATCTAATTATTACTAATTACATCTAATTATTACTAATTATATCTAATTGTTATTAAATAAATCTAATTATTACTAATTATATACAATTATATCTAATTATTACTAATTATCCCTAATTATAACTAAATTCCGCTAATTATTTATAATAATCTATAATTATTGCAAATTAACAATAATTATTTATAATTATAACTAACAATATCATTTTCATACTAAAAATAAATATAAATAAAAATCAATTTAAATCTAAATAAATTAGAACTAATTATCTACAATTAAAATTACTATAAAAAATTAAATAAATATAAAAAAACAATATATAAATAACTTAAACATTGATATTCTGAAGGTATTGATGCCTTTCAATTGCTTTCATATAAAAAACTTCAACTAAAAGAAATTTTTCCCTTAAAACTGGAGAATGAAGAGAGAAAGATATGAAGATGTGAGTGATTCGAAAAAAAACGGGTGAGGGTATTTTTAAGCTAGATTAGTTGCGATAGAGTTATTTGGGACAGGTATCCTGTCGAAAATAGTGGTATTTGTGATGGGGCCCATCGCAAATACCCTCACTCGCATTAATTACGGGTCGTAGTTTAAAAGGTATTTGCGACGGGACCTGTCGCAAATACGACATGCTGATATACTCTTTGTGACAAGAAGATTTTCCCGTCACAAATGGTATTTACAGTCGTTGGGCTTTTGCGACGGGCCCATCAAAAATACCATCATCCACATTAATTACATTCGGCGGTTAAAAATGTTATTTGTGACGAGGACACATCCTCGTCGCAAATACCCCTCCCGCGTTCTGGCAAGCAAACCGCGCCAAACCTATTGTGACGGGTTGACTATTCCTATTGTAGTTAACCTACTATTTGTGATTGGAAAGGACTCCCATCGCAAATACGTATTTGGTGGGACCTTTTGCGACGGTATAAATTCCCATTACAAATACCCACTTTTCTCGTAGTGCACGTTCTTTAATTTTTGGAATATAAAGATTATCACAAGTAATTAATACTCATTTTTTGTTTAAATCATTTATGTTGGTTCATGTATTGTCTGTGAATTTACCATAAATATCCCCATGGAGTGTCAAATTATGTATGATGCAAGGCCCATTATTGTTCTCACATTTCTAATTGATTCTAGCCCCATAAAATTTTTATTGGGGTTATTACCCCTAGGTACATCTATGCTATATCCACATCCACACATCGTATCTAGGAATGGATGAAATTTCATGGAAACCATTCTCTCTATCAATAACCAAAATTATAGTACATTTTCATGTACTATGAATCTTCTATATACACATCGTTAGATATATCCTTTGGACCTCGGTAAGGATTTATTATCCAAGTTTACAAGGGATAACTATACCTATCCTTTATATCCAAAAAAAATCAACCTAGGATTTTTTTAAGTTTGTGTTACAACAATTTTTATTAATATTTATTACATTAAATAAGCACATGCATAAGGGACATAATAGAAAAAATCATTTGGAATCATAGAGTTATAAACACTGGTCCATAAGTGATCTTTTTCAACTCCCACTATGTTTTTCGCAACTGAGAAACATCTTTGGCATAACATACATAATTAAAATATTCCTAACAAAGGGAAGAGAATCAAAATTACAGGTGGTATTAAATTCTCATTAGTGGTAAACAAGGAAGATACATTGGAATAGCATGAACAGAAGTGGTTGAGAACATGATCATAACATTTGTGAAAACCATATCCCACATTTCCAATTTCATAATCATGAGTCACGGTGTCATTATTGGGAGTTCATAAGACATGAATTATATGGGAATCAAATAAAATTATACAAGACAACATAATATAGGGATAATGAAGGGAATTTTTAGCATACACATAAGCTTATTTAATTATTCCAGTTTTATTCAATGTTTTCTCCCAAGAACATCATAGGGAAAAGTCACCAACTATATTAGGATCATTACCCATTCTAGCCCTATCTTATTAAACTATGGTCAACCCTTGTTATATTATTGTCTTACTGAACTGGGTTCACTCACTGTTATATTACGGTATTACAGAGCTGACCCCCCCATTCTAGTCCTATCTATCTCATTACGTATATATTCTTACCCAATGCATTGGAGGGAGATATAGGACCCAAAATTTACACAATGAAAACTAAATTAATGTTCTCAACAAGATCATAATTATTCATCATATCATAACCCAAGAAATGAAATGGGTATCTTAAACATTTCAACAAATCATAACCTCTGTAAAAGGGAAAAGATTCATAATCAATTCATCATAAAATAACTTTTGAAGGGAATAAAGATTTATAGAATTTCCTCTTAGTATAACCCCTTGAAGAAGAATGGGTTTTATAAAAATACCATCATCTAAACATAAATCATTTAGAGAAACAGTATTAATGTTATCCCAGTATCATAACCCAATGAAATAAAGGTAAAAACAAACGTTTTCATCTTATATAGAAAATAATTTTGAAAGATCCTTTTATAATTTTCACGAGGATAATTTCTATTATACTTTTAAATTTATTGAGAAAATATAAAACATTATGAAAACATTTATCATTAAAAATAACCTTGCATAATGATAAATGAATCATTAAAAATAATTTAAAACATATCTTGAGAAAAATTTCATTTCCATTTTGAAAACAATTTTTTATAAATTCATTAAAATCCATTCCATTTAAAATAATAACGAAAAATTATAAAAGAATATTTAATGAAAATAATGGAAATGGGGGTGGGGAAACATGTTCATGTCATGCATGTCAAAAAATGTATACTTTTGCATTTTTGAAGAACAAGAAAAATAAACTTTTTAGAAAACTTCATCAAGATTAATTTCAAAATATTGTGAAAATTTCATACATGTGTAAAATTTTCATTTAAAATCATAATATATTAAAAACAATTGGACTGTTTTTTTAAAAAAAATGGTTTCGGATGAAAATGTATTTCAGACCGAAGAGTGAAATAATATCTTATTTTATTAAAAACATTTTATTAATTAGTATAGTTACCTATGAGTGGATAATGGTACAATTAATATACTATATCTTCAGTAAAAATTGTAGAATAATTTTCAATTTATTTTTTGAGTGTTAGATAATTATATTTCAATAATTGAGGCTTACTCGTAAACAATATCATTAACTTATGAAATTATAACGTAAAATATTTACCACTTTGGAAAAATTGATTCATAATCCCCTTGAATGAATTACATAAAATGTGACATAACATAACGTCCTGAATTTAAATAGTTACAGACCTTTGAAAACTCTTTTGTATAATTCTTTAAATCAACCCAAGGTGTGCATTTGTGCATCCCACTACAGGTCTGGATCAGCTATTTAAATAATTTAAATAAATTTAGGGGATTTATGAAAAATGTTAAATTGCACTTTAGAATTGTGTTCAGGATTAAAATAATTAATTTCGGATTAAATAGAAATAAGAATATATTTAAAGAAAATTAAAATTAAATCAAGAGGGAATAAAAATATGTTTAAAAATATAATAAATTATTGGTTCCAAAAAAATTAAAAATAATTAAATTGTGAGATTAAAATTTAAATTATTTTTATCTTCCTTCATTTTCCATCTTTTTTATTCTTTTTTATTTTTCCGTTTATTTTTCCTTTCTTTTCATTTGTATTTTCTCTTATTTTTCTTTTCATTTTCCTTATTTTCTTTAATTTTATTTCCCTCTCCTCTCTTCCTCTCCTCCATCTCACGTTGCACCCCCTCTCCTTCGGTGGCAGACCACCCTACTCACTCTTCAGAAGACTATCGTGCGTCCATTCATTATTTTTTTCTTCTCCGTCAGGAGAACTTTAAACCTTAAGGAAAGGATAACATTTCTCTATTCGAATTTTAGTGTTTTGTTCAGTATCATTTGATCAGTTCTCTACAGAAGGATTTTAACCCTATTTTGGGGTTTTTATAAAAGTATATAATTTCTTCTGTTTTAGGTCAAACAAAAGCCTACCATTGGTCATAAAATCATATGAATCCATATTTTAGGGTTTCTACTCATTTTACCTCCATATTGTTGCGATATATAAAAATGAACAGTTATGCCATTCATAGGTTCCTATTGACATTTTTGAAAATTTAACCAGTCATTTAAATTCAGTTATTTTTATTAATTGTTACAGCCCTATTTTTTCGTAAATTAAATTTTTGTAATTTTTGTAACGTGTTTGGACACCCCTTTGGGTGTGCCGGTATGGTTTCTATAAATTATGTTAGCCTATGAATTTAATTTAATTAACTACATGTGTGGAGTAACTCATTTTTGTTGTGTTTAATTTAAAAAACTAATTTCTATTGATTATGGATCTTGGATTGTTGGATCCATGGTAGTTTTCTGTAGAATGTTCACATTTACCGCATAAATTTGAATTTTTCTTCTTCCTCTGGTAGATATCCTCAACAAAATCTACTGTGATAAAATTTTCATATCATCTCTATTAATAGGTAATTGGTATTCAACAAATCATAATTTATATTATTTCACTAGATAATTCTCCTCTCTGGACCATTACATTCTTTATAATGTTCTTATATATATATAAATATGGTTTATTCAACACTATATCGTTTTTTTGTATTTTTAAATTTCCAAGTACATTGAACTATTTGGACTTTGATAGTTAAATTTATTTCAACTTCACACTCAGTTATGTTATATTCCATCTATAGAAACTTTTCATTAAAGGATTCTTCATTGCATTTGATGATTTGTTTCCTTTCCCCATCCCACAAAAAATATTAAAAAAATTACATCATATCCATGTATAAAACCCATTTTTCATTTTGTTAATGATTTCAATTATAATTTACATTAAAATATTTACATACTTAATAATTCAACACTCTTATATTATGGTATTTACTATCATTTAAAGACCAATGATACTCTGAATTCCCATTCCCAATTTCTAATTCAAGACATCCATTGGTGGTATATGCTAATGGGTTGAGTTCCTCAATCTAAATTTTCTTAGGTATTCTTATGTGATACTACACACTTATAAATTTCCATGTAATATTATTTTTTATTATTTCATCTACTCAATTTTTCTATATATTTATAATCCCCATATTCATGTGACCCAATCAATTATACTTGATATTGTTAATGATTTTGTTCCAGTGAATTCTCTATTAGTTCATTATCATATGTATTTTAAAGTTCAGATGCACTCTATATCTATGATAGCTTTCCACTAAATGAAGAGATGGAATAAATCATACTTATTATTCAATAATATAATTTATAATTACTTTATATCATCATCGATGAATGTAAGAATGTATATAAAACCAATATAGAATTGAGAATGGTAAATTACCAAAACATCTGAGGGTATGAGCTCCAACATCAAGTCTATGGGAATCCAACCATCAACATTAAAAGATACCGTTTTATGAATTCCAAACACACAAAATTTGCAGAATAAAATTTATATTTGACCAATCTTCAGTAAACCTTTTTCCATGAGAATATTTCTGAACATCTCATTGTGGTTGTAGAACATGTTGTTTTATGCCTCCAGATAATAGGATGTTGATCATTCACCTATTTTAATTTTTTTTGAATTTTTCATTATCTCGAGGTCCCTAACATTTAGTCCTTTTTCTACCACTATGGAACCCAGAGTAAAATTTAATACCCTATTTGGAATGAATGTTCCATTGCATGTATCATCCAATTTTCTAATATAGATAAAATTTTCTCATAAATGAGGGATGTTGTGAAGATCCAATAGTTTCAGGAATCCACTTTTCATTATCCAGATATTGACCTCTCTTATCTAAAAAACGTCAAATGAGACACTGTTTTCTTTATAGACCTCAAAAAATCCCTAATACATCGTCATATATATATATTTGATCCTCATTCTAATTTAAAGATAAACCAATGCCAATTAACAAATATTCTATCCATTTTTTCACACTTATAATATAATTGTTGCATCCTTTTAGTAACCAAATAGAATTTAATATAGACGATTTTAAGGATTTTATGGTGTCCATATTGTGTCTTTTTAAATCTCTAATTTTATTTACTTTTTTCGAAAAATTACAGCATTTTGGACTTAGACCAACCAATTTTCTTATCCTTGTCATCATTTTTATTTTGATTACTTATGCTAATTGAATTTTTTCTTATAGGGTGAATGTATTTTCCCATAATAAATGAGACCATTATCATATGTATCATAAAATTCACCCTATGGTAATTCATTATTGTGTACTAAATTTTCTATTGTACTAAAATACCTCAATTCTTTTCCAGTAGAGTTACTAACTATAATAAGCATTTCATCCAAACATTATGAAAGTGTTGATAACAATAGAATTTTCGAAAATAAAATTATAAACTAGAAAATTAAATAATTAATTATTCTCAGGGATCATATTATTTCTTTCACAAGATTTTATATTGGTATTCTTTGCAACACTCTGATGTTTTTATGAAATATTCTCTTTAAATAATTCTAATCTTCAATAGCTAGTGTTGCATGGAACTGTGAGTTTAAATGATCCAAAATATTTCATTGTTATAAAATTACCCTTCTAACCAAGATGATATGTTAATAGGAATATGTATAACTATCAGATGGAATATAACATTGAATTCATTTACTACCAATTATTTATGAAAATTATAATCCAATTAAATATTAAGAAAATATTTTCATTTCTGTATTAATGAATTAAGTTTGTAACAATTAGTTAATGATATTAAGATTTTTATATGTTATTTATTTAATAATAAAATTATATTCATCCAATAGATTTATTAGTCATAATATATGAATAAACCATATTTTATTTATAAACCCCTTTAGTTTTAAAAATTGTTGTTTTAATACCATTAATGGAAAATCCATTTTAAATTAAACATTTGGAACATCAATAATTTTTATATGAAAACATAAAATTATAATTTTCAATGGAAAATTATATAATTAATTTTGGATTAATTTTATAAAAATTCTGATTGGTTTCATGTTTTGATGAATAGAAAAAATATACTAAAATTTAACTGAAAATATTATTTTTTGATCATAATAATTTATATGGTTAAACAATCTTATTTAATGGGTTTAAAGTGTAAATATATTATATATTTATCAGTTCATATAATTTTTTTCATTGTAATTAGTTTTACATTTAATTGAAAAGTAAAAACACTTCAATCCTTTATAATATTTTAACTTTTATAAACTCATTTATTATTCTGTCAATGAGATTAATTTTAAATTAATTACTAAAACATTAGTGTTTTGAAGTATTAAAAATATTATTACATATTTCAAATTAGTATATCAAAATTATGTTTATATCATTCTTTGCAACAACGTATTGATCTTTATATGATTTCAATTCTTGGACATGTTATTTATTCAAAGGGTGATAAGACCTAGTTTTACCTTGATCTTAAAAATAGAATATCTCATTACTGTGATTTTAATAACTAGAAATTTATTCCTCATGGGAGGGTTTTTTCATCTCAATTTTTAATTAGGGGATTATTATAATAGAGTATGGGATTTTGGAAACCTACATCCCAAACCTGGTGCATTGATATTATCTGAATGGGATGTTAATTTTAATCCCTTTAACCTTAAGTAAACCAATTCCTAGGTCTGGATTATTTTTCATAGGTTGAATTGGATATATTGGAATCCTAATATCCTTAATTAACTTTCCTCAAGTGTTGGCACTCCGATTAGGAATTCAGGTTGATCTTAATATGGAAAATAAAAGACTGGATAATGTCACATTGATTGCTAATGGTATTAAGATAGTTGTTAAAGTAGAATATGAACATGTTCCTTATTTTTGTGAGGTCTGCAAGATTTTTGGACATTCTGGGGTGAATCATATGATGCTTCAAAAAAAGTAAATGAGGACCCCAAATAAAAGGATTGGAAGAAGTTTAATCGGAAAAAAAATTATATGGTCTTTGTGGAAAAGGAGGAACCCTAAAATGTTATACCTGGTCCTTATAGAATTATAGATACTTCAAATAAAAATCAGGTAGATGTCTCTAAAGATGTTGAAAAGGTAGGATTACTGATCTGCCTAGTCCTCCTGCTAATATTGGTCAGGAAATGGATAAATATGGTGGATTTGCAGGCATAGAGGATCACATTTTAGATTAGAATATCTCTTCTAAGATTTATGACCTGGTAATTTTTTCAGAAAAAGAGATTGATGACTGTTTATTGAGGCAGGATTTGCAGGATAATAATTGTGCGCTTGTGGTTTCTTTTCATCATAGTGTGAATTATGGGACTTCCCAGGTCCTTATTGATCCAGTTATACCATGAATTGCACTTGTCACTTCCCCAATTCAGGTGGCTAGAGATCCTACTTCTCTTAATGCAGTTTCTACTATAAGGTGAGTGGAACCTTTTTCTTTCAAGCCAGATTCTACTTCTCTAGAAGGACTGATTGGGGTCCCTTTTTCTTTGGGGGGGGGGGGGTACTGCTGCACTGTTTGAGGAAATTGAGGCTCATGTTTCATTTAGTTGTGATGGGACATTAGAGGATATGGGTGTTCCTGATTCATCCAGAGGTCCAGTTAACATCCTCACTGTTGGTGTTAAAAATGGAAAAGTAACTGCCAATAATTTGGATATATGTGATCTTTTACAAGGGTCCTCTAGTCGAAAGAGAAAGGCTTGAAATCCTCCTATGTCTAAAAAATGGGTAGTAGTGGGGGTCAAAAAAGGGGAAATCATCCCGGTCAAAGAGTTAAATAAAGCTTCTTTTCTGGAATTCTCTTGGACTGGCCAATCATGATACTATGAGGTCCCTTAGGCTCTTCATTCTAAAATGTAGGCCCCTTCTCATTGGATTGTCTGAACCCAAAAGAGTTTTTTCTCCCTATATATCCAATTATAAAAATCTTGGTCTTCATTTTGTGGAATATAATATATCCTCATCAGATATTAAACAGTTGTGGGTTTTGGTTCATTGTTCTTGAGCTCATATTTCCCTAATAGTTAATATTGATCATCATGTCACTTACTCCTTCAATATTCAAGGAATCCAACATTTATTCTCTTTTTTTTATATCCATAACTATTATCAGGGTAATAGAAATTTATGGATAGATATTAGATCTCTCAACTCTTCGATCTCTGGTCCATGGTATATCCTTGTAGATTTTAATTCCATCATAAATTATGATGAGAAGTTTAGAGCTATGACTAATGTCATTTCATTAAGAGATTTAAATACTTGTATTGATTATAAAAGGTTGATTTTAGTTAATCTTTGTGGGTCTATGTATACTTGGTATAGGGAGGTTTTGGATATATTTGATGCTAGTAGAATTGATAGGTATCTTGTCAAAGAGGCTTGTCTTGATTTATAGGGTTTTATTTCTTGTATGACTCTTTCCAGAATTAACTATTATCATCATCCTATTTTGGTTGAACTTTCATTTCAGTTCCCTTGATTTTAAAAATTCCTCTCTCGAGGAATCACATCAACAAATGTAGGAGCATAATTCTTAAAATGACTTCTCTATTGATGTTTTGGGTAAGACTTAGCTGGTTTCCAAGATTAATAATTTGTTGAATCTCAAAGATGCTTTGCAAAGAGTCAATTTTAAGGCTAATTGGTTGTAAGATGGGGAAACAAATTTTATATTTTTCAATTTATTGCATAGAATTTGGAAATTATTATGTCTTATATCTTTGGTTATAAATTGGAATAGTGTCTTCGACAACAGAAAGGATCTTTCTAAGCATCTTTTTCCATATTTTTAGGATCAATTTATCGGTCATGTCCCTCTTGATAATCCAGTGGAGAGTATTATTCTGAATCTTAATAATCAATAGGATAATTCCAACCTTGAATATATCCCTTTAGACTTTGAAATCAAGTATGTTTCCTTTAGTCTAATGTCTGATAGCTCCCCTGGTCTAGATGGTTTTGGGAATTTTTCATTCAAACATATGGGACGTCATTCATGATGATGTTTGAATATTCGTTACTCTTTATTTTAATGGTTGTTCTCTTACTCGAATATTGAATGCTCAATTCCTTTCCCACATTCTATAGATATAGAATGCTAACGAGATTCATTTGTTAAGACCAGTTTCCATGATCAACACAATTTTTAAAATTATTAGCAAAATCTTGTCCACGAGGTTGTCCTATATTTCCAGTAATATTGTTTCTCAAAATTAGATTAGATTTATTAAGGGTTGGACTATTCAAGATTTTATTATTAGTGCCTCACAATGTGTTAACATTCTTAAGAAATTCACAAGGTATGGTAATATAGCTCTCAAGTTAGACGTCAGGAAAACATTTGATAATATAAATTGGAATTTCATTTATAAGGTTATGCATATTTTTGGTTTTGATGATGTTTTAATTAATTGGGTTAAAATCATTTTTGAGTCAGATCGTATCTCTATCCTTGTTAATGGTTACCCCGAGGGCTACTTTTCTTATTCTAGATGTGTCAGAAAAGGTGACTGTCTCCCGACCATTATTTTTTCCATTGCGGAGGATTATCTTAGTAGATTACATTCAATTATCATTGGCAATGGGAAACTAAAATATATTAGGGCTGGTAGAGGTTTTGTTGCTACCACTCACTTGTTGTGTGATGATGATATTATTCTATTCATTAAATAGGATAAGAGAAATATTAAAAATATTAAGCGTGTAATTTTGCATTAGGAAAAATTCTCTGGGCAAGAGATTAGTTGGAATAGGTCCTGTGTTTATTTTGGAAGGAATTTTCCTATTTCTATTAATACGAGCATTATCAGGGATTTGGGTATTCATGAAGGAGTGTTTCCCTTTATATATTGGGTGTTCGTATGTTTTGGGGGATCCCATAAACAGATTAATTTTCTGATATTCTTTGTAAAATCAAATGGCATCTTGCTACCAGGAAGGGTAAGTCCCTCTCTCTGGTGGGTCATGTTAGCTTGGTAAGGGTTGTGATCATTTCTATGTTTTTATTCTTCCATAGTCTATAAGTGGCCGATTTCTCTCATTATGATAATTAATGTTTCTATTAAAAATTTCATTTGGAGTTGAAATATTATGGAGATGAAATTAACTATGGTCTCTTGGATTAATTTTTATAAACCCTATGACGCTGGGGGTATTGGTATTAAAAACATTCTGCTGTTTAATGATTATTTACAGGATTCATTCATTTGGAGGCTTATCAATAGTAATTCTGAGTCTCTGGACTATCTCTATAACAAATCCAGGGATTGGATCATGAATGGGGTTTTTAATCATATGGATTCATATGTTTATCCTACTTTAAAATCCATTTTTTCTTCCATTGACTCCCACTCCAGATGGCTTGTTTCAATGAACACAAATTTATCCATTTGAAAGGCCAACTGAACTGGTTGTCCCCTATCTAATTCCTTGATAAATGATGATGTTAATGTTGATATGGATTCTATGATTAAAGACCGACTTGATAATATTGGGGGTATCCCTAATTATATTGTTACTATTATCAATGGATACTACTTATCTAAAAGAGAGGATTTTTTTCTTTGGTACCTTCTATAAATGGCCTACTGACTTCTAAAAATTTTTATAGTCATTCTATATCATGAAATATAGGTTGTAAGTGGATGATGGATCTTTATTTGAACTTTATTAGGCCTTCTTAGACAACATTTTACTACATACTGGCTTATGGGAAGCTTCCTACTAATTGTTTATTTCAACAATGCGGCATTTCTCTTTGTTCTTCATGTGTGTTTTTTCATCAACATTGCGAAGATATTGATCATTTGTTTTTAAGTTGTGTTAATTCCTATTCAATGTGGAAGGTTATTTATGATATTTTTGAAATCCATATGCTTGATATGTATTCAATTCATCATCTCCTTCAAGGCTGGAATTCAATTTCTCTTCTCCTCAAATTGTGGATCATTTCAGGGTCGCTACTACTGAACTTATTCATTTTATTTGGTTTAATTTGAATAAGGTCATTCATGAATGATTTTCCTTTTCGTTAAGTGGGGTTTCATCAGCTATTCTTACTGCAATGTGTAATGTTGACATTCCAAGAAATCATTTTTTTTCTTCAACTCGATTCATGATTAGTTTGTTCTGAATCGGAAATAGGTGTTAAGGGAAATTTCAATCCTTTGTGTGGTACTTTAGATGTTATTTTGAAGGAACCTCTATTTTTATGGTTAAAAGTTAATTCTGATGGTGCTCTTAGGGGTAATATTGGGATTTTTGGTTATGGTTCTATTTTTAAGAAATCATAAAGGCAACGTACTTGGTTGTTTTCATGGTCCTTGTGGCATTGGCTCTTCAATTGAGGCTGAAATGATTGGAATTATCATTGTTGTGGATCAAGCTGTGATGCGTGGTTGGGATAATTTATGGATCTAAAGTGATTCTACTGTTGTTTTTTCTGCCATAAGGACAGGTATTTCTCACTTGTCCTGGAAGCAAACTAATCAATGGATTAATTATTTGGAGAATCTATCTTTCTTCAATCAAATTATCCCTCACATTAATAAGGAACCCAATTTTGTTGCTAATGGCCTGGAAAATAAAGGTGTTATGGAAGTTAATTTTGTTTTGTATGATCATGTTCCTGATGATCTCCTTATCTTTTTTTAAAAGGATTATGAATAGTCTCCAATTTTTAGACTTCTGTAAGATGTCTCCTATATGTTTAAGGCTGTTTTATATCATTTTTTTACATCCTTGTGTTCTGATTGATTTCATTGGGGTTTTTTTCCTAGGTTTATTCTTTATTCTTATTTGGAGTGGTTTGCATCTATTTTTTCAACAAGTCTGATGTAACAGGACTTCCGTTCACTATAATTTTCTGCACCGGTTTTCAAGATGTAGACTTTTTTGGGGAATCTTTCATGGAGTTTCGGCTAAGAGAGGACAACTTTATTGGTATTTTAAGGAGAGGGATTGTCTTGTGGGAGCAGTGCATGATCTGGAGAAGTCATTTTCTGTGGTTGTTGGGTGTTTATAGGTGTCTTTGATGGTTGGTTTTATATATGGAGTCTTATCTGAGGAAAAACACATGCTTATATAGTGTGAGCCTAAAGACATCTGTTGTGGGATCCTTATGCTGAATCTTTTGCTTGTCATCCAAAGCCCACACTACTTCAATTGATGTTTCTTGTTGCTATGGTTTTTGATCTTTTTCACCATAACCATACATTATGGTTGTTTGGTGTTTCTTGTTTGTTTTTTCCCTATATTGTATTTATTTTTTTGTTAATAAAATTCCATATATGATGATGTAGAAATCGTTTAATTAATGAGAATTCAATAAAATAATTTTTAATAAAACTATAAAAACCATTAAAAGCCAAAAAACATGACCAATAATTTTGGTTGAGTATATATTTTTCAAAATAATATAAGGGTAGAGTTATTGACAAATTTATCTACATAAAAATTGTTATGAAACATATAATATTTTATTTAATGTGACGTTAAAATTTTCAAATTCAAGTTTTAATGTTTATAAATATTTTAATTTTTGATTTTATAGAATAATATTCAAATGTAAAGTTAATTATGAAATATATAGGATATAACATTGACATAGTATTTAATTTTTTAATTTTTTTTTCAAAAAATAGGTTTATTTAATAATTACACAAAACTGAAGTAGTAATTATTTTATTAATGGGGGTAATAAATTAAGGTTATTAGAAATATTAAAATAAAGAAAATTTGGTTAATTAATAATTCGAAATAAATTTTTACATGATCATAAACTATTAGTAAAATAATAAATCTTTTTTAAGCTAAATTGTTATATTTATATTGTTAACAATCAATGAATTAAATATTACCAAATTTAACACTATTGATTGTTTATAAAAATAATGTATTATTAAATAATTTAAAAATGTTAATACATTTTTTAACAATATATATTAATTATTATGTGTTCCAAAATGTTCTAAATTTTTCATTTATGTTATATCTATCAACAAATATTTAAATATCTCACCCTATTGATACTCAAATATTTCTTACCTAAGTTAAAAATTAAATAGAATAATTAAGTGTAAATTAAAATGATATTGTTTAAATTGAAAGATAAACTTATCTAAAATTTTTAGTAGATTATATTACAACCTTATCACATCTCATATTTTTAAAAATAAATTGGTAGGTTTTTAGATGTGATTTGAATTTATTATGAATTTATATTTTTGGAAATTCCAATGGTTCCCCAACCTAATCTATAAAAGGTAAATCCTCCCTCACATCATAACATAATATTAATCCTTAAAGATCATCCATACCCTAACAATTCCAATTGAAAAATACTATTGGAACATTCTATAGGTTCTAGTATTCTCCTAAGTTAAACTGTAGTTCAATTAGAGGATATCGAGATGCATCTCGATGAAGACGAGGTAATATCCTCTATCAATTCATTGAAAGTTATTTCCTCTGCTAAGTCATCATCAAGAAGTTTATTCCATTATAAAGCAATAAATTTATTATAAAATAAATATTTATATGTTAGTTTTATTGTGGAACAACCATCTTCGACCAATTATCCACCCTATGAATAAAATCACCACACGTGCATACATATGAATTACCATATCCACATCATGGTGTGGTTTTATTATCCAGAGAACATTACACGGATGGGTATAATGATGGAAATAATAAATATATATGATTAATATAATATTATATATATTGTGGAAAAATATATATACTATCCACTTATATACCATTTCATGATTATTTGAATCATATCATCGCTCAGGCGTACGTACAACCTACAATCTCCATGATGTGATGTGATTAATTCTATTGGATACCCATTAAATAATGAATATATAAATATATATATTGAATAAATATGATATATATTACATTAATTTCAATTTTAAAATGATATAATTATAACCTATGAATTAAAATCATAACTTATTTGAAAAAACATGCATATGAAAATGAACCCGTTTATTCTTGAAAAATGAGTCATAATGAAATGTTATTATAATCAGATGATTGTATGATCATATATAATATCATAAAAATTACTATGATTCTAAAATAAATTAATTACATTATTTAAATCATTATATTGGTGGTTATGATATGTAAAAATGATATTGAACCTAATGTAATTGATAATTTAACTATCTCATTTTTATACAAGATTATTATAAGTATGTATATACTAGTGTATATCTATCATCCATGTCTATGTTTCAGAAATATGTTAAATTATTTTTATTTTCTACAATTATTTATTATCAATTTCATGGATTGGAAAAATTTTATTTAAATATATTAAAGGAAACTTTTCTTTTTTTTGATATTTGTGGGACCTATATCTCCATCCAATATATTGTTAGATATTTATATCTCATGAGATATAAAACGCTAGAATATGAAGTGATCTTGGTTCAATAATTCATGGCTAGAATGAGGAGTGAACTCAGTTCCTTAAAAAACATTATCCACTATAATGGTCAATGAAATTATCCTCGACAAATATGAAATGATTTTCTATGCTTTTTCTATGCCAATAATTCCATGTATTGTTTTATTATTTATGGTAATATGTAAATTGATTCTTTATGAACTTTTATGTTTTATCCCATGACATGATATCATGATCATTCCTATGTTGTATAAGATATTCAAATGTTATGTTCTTATATATTATAATTATGATATGATTGGTATCTCTTTTGTTTACCCTTAATAAGCATCTAAGCCCACCCTTTCTTATGTCTCTCATCCCTAGGATTTGAAGAATGGTATTAGTATGATATGACAATAGAGGTCTAATTTTGAAGGAAAAAGAAGAATCTAATGTAGATGCCTTATGAACAAGTTGTTTATGTTTCTCAATTTCTAATGAGACTAAAATTATATTGTATTAGGGTGGTTTTATAATTTTTTAATTAATATTCCTCAATTTTTAAGTAATATTTTTATATTTAAGTTATGGAAAATTATAGTTGGTATTAGATCAATGGTATAGTAAATCATTGGAAACTGAGATAAAAAACATAATAAGAACCTTAAGGATATGTCAATGTATTTGTTACAATCCTAGTGTTTTAGAAATGATAATGAATAACATAGGATAAATCCTAATGTTTTCTAAAATAAAAATTAAATCATGATTATATGTTTTACCCATTATGAATATAGTTTCATATTTTATGCTTTTGGGTTTTAGTTAATTGTTGAAACCCGAAGGAACTATGTTAATTTTGATTGCAACAAGAAATTCAATGAATGTCCTCCTAAGAAACTGAATGTTATGGGAGATGGAATGAAAAATCTTATCACTATGACCACATAACATTCTAAATCTATGAATCATGTAGCACATCCAAATGAGTAATGGAGGGAACAACATTCTGCTGAGTCCTTTATGAGGCAACATCAACCTTCTTTTAGTGGTTCTTCTGATCCACTAATGGTTGAACAATGGATTCATACAACTAAAAAAATATTTTCTATTATCCAATCCTCATATCATGATAATTTATTCTTGTTTTGATTTCATTTTTAAGGTGAAGTTGATCAATAGTGGGATGTTATCAAGAATACTATAAATTGATATAAAATTTACTCTATTTAAGGAGAAAATTTCAAGAAATTATTTTCCACAATGTAATTTCCTTATATTCTTCAAAACATTATGGAGAATATGTTCCTTGATATTATGAAAT
Organism: Viscum album; assembly: GCA_963277665.1. Lineage (NCBI taxonomy): Eukaryota > Viridiplantae > Streptophyta > Magnoliopsida > Santalales > Viscaceae > Viscum > Viscum album. The sequence goes on from OY728160.1 coordinate 1,678,242,527, forward strand.
ATTATGACAAATATGTTGGTACATATGAAGAAAATTTTACATGAGTTTAAAAGTAACGCTTTAGGAAATATTATGTAACCCAATAGTAAAATTGATATATACTTTAGTTTCATAAAACAATGTCTCTAATGAGCATTATCCTTAAGGGACATCAATTACTATAAAGAAATAATTATATGTGATCTCAATATGGATAACGTGATTTGAGTAACCCATTATTCCTATGGGTTTGATAATATGAGAAAAATGTAATTCAAGGGAAAATCCAAATACCACACTAAAAACAAGATGTGTTTTCCCTTATGATCATATTATGAAAAAAAGTGGAGGAAATTTTCTTGAAGGGACAATAAAATGTATTAAGTATGGGATAGAAAGTTATCAGGTAGTTTAATTTCATAGTTATGGGAAAAAGATTTATAATTATGTGAATAGATAAAATGATATATATAATTCATCTCACAGACAACAATGCAACTTGTCTATGGAAATGGGGCATTAAAGCAACCAATTCCCCAATCCTTGGGTTAGGCATGATGATCAAAATCAGATATATTTTAAGGAAAAAGACAAAGTCACATCCATGTGATCACTATTGGAGATGTGGAATATGAAAATGATGTGGTTAAAGGTATACTTACCATTCACTGTAATGTAGAAAATGTTTTACTAGATTTTTCATCCACTTAATATTTTATTTCTGAATAATTTTTTAAATGTGTCCCTATATTACTTCAACAATTATTTTTTGATTTTCCTATCATAACTCTTAATGGAACAATGTTTTCATCAAATATTTATAATTATTCTCCAGTTGATGTTTAAGGAAATTATATTCCTATAAATCATTTGATCTACACTTATGTGGAATTTGATTTTATTGTTGGCATGGATTGGAATTATCTATATGGATCTCAAATCAATTTCAATGGAAAGGAAGTTACATTTCGTATTCCAGGTCAATCTATGGCCATCTATTGATGAAAGGATGAATGTGACCTTCTAATAGAATTTTCATCCATATTATGGTTCTTTCTTCCAAAAAATGTTGGTTATTTAAATTAGATGGTTGGGGAGAAACTCACCATTATGAATACTAATATTGTACAAGAGTCTGTTGATGTCTTTTGGGAAGAATATCAAGGTCTTCCTCCAAATCATGAAGTTGATTTTCCAATAGAACTAATACCATGTGATATGCCTATTTCAATGACACCTTATAGAATATACCTAATTTAGTTACAGCAATGGAAGAGGTAACTCCTATAAAATACTAAAGAGTGATTCATACAACCTGCGGTGTCACCTTGGGTCTCATCTCTTCTATTTAATATGAAGAAATATTGATAAATGAGACTCTATATTGATAATTGTAAACATATCAAGATCCCTATCGAGAAAAAAATAGCATCATCCCCGCATTGATGACATATTAGATCAAATACATGGATATCAATACTTTTCTAGAATTGATCTTTGTTTAGGATATCCTAAATTAAGAGTCATAATATAGGATATAACAAAGACTAAATTACGTACAAGGTATAGAAAACATGAATTTGTGGTGATCAGTTTTTTTATTAAGGATCCCACTATCTTTAGGGATATAATGAATAGTGTATTTAGATACTATTTTGATAAATTAATAGTATTCTTTAAAGATGATATTATTTTATATTCACAGAGAAAGAAATAACATTATGTTAACTTGAGAATTGTGCTCAATTCCATAATAAAGGAAATATTTTATGAAAAATTTACCAATTGTGAATTTTGGATTCAAGAAATTTTTATTTCATGGTCACATAGTTTCAAAAGGGGGGATATCCATGGATCAATCAAAACAGATGTTACTGAAAATTTCCATAGACCAAAAATGGTAACATATATCAAATGTTTTCTTGGATTGGTTGGATATTATTGATGTTTTGTGAAATATTATTCCAGAATATCTAATGTACTAAACATTGACTTGGAAACGAGTTATTTTCATTTATATAGAGGAATGTGAAGATAATTTCAATGATCTAAAATGTTGGATAGGAAATGAACTTGTACTTACACTTCCTTATAGGGGATAAATTTTTATGATATACATTGATGAATCCAAGAAGTTGTTGGGATGTTTCTCATGAAAAATGATATGGTGATAGTATAAGCCCTATGAAAATTGAAAATCCATGTGAAAATTTACTCAAATATTAATTTGGATTTTGCTAATACTGTCGTTACGTTAAATATTTGGAGGAATTATATTTATAGTGAATGCATTGATATTTATAGTAATCATAAATGTTTAAAGAATATTTTCACACAAAATGAGCTTAATATGAGCCAAAAAAGATTTTATATTTTATTAAAGGTTACAATCTCTTAATAAATTATCACCATGGGAAAGAAAAAAAGGTGAAAGATTTTTCAAGTCAAAAGGACCATGCTAGCCTATCCATGAAGAGGATCACAAAAGTTTCAATATTTTTGGATTTTAAAAGGATAGATCATAAAATCATAATTAAAGGGAAAAATATTATATTTTTTCAAATAAATGTTCAATTATCAATACATGTGAAGACTTAAGAGGTGAAGAAGGTAGATGATGATCTAAAAAATAAGGTGATAAATGTTTCCTAATTAATCTTTGATTATGATGGAATAATAAGGATTATGTTATGGGTTTATATTCATCCTATACTAGAAATAAAGAAGGGTCTATTGGATTAGGATCAATGTTCTTAATTATCTATTCATCATGTAAGCATATAGATGTATAGTTACATGAAAGAGTATATATAATCGAATGGAATTGAAAGAGATGTTGATGAATATGTCTCTCAATGTATGGTTTGGTATTAATTTATGTTATAGAGGCAGAAGTCTAAGGGGATGTTACCACCATTACCCATAAAATATTGGAAATAAGAAAACATCATTGTGTAATTTTTCGTCTAAAAACTCAAAAGATCTAATGTTCAAAATGCTATCAGGGTTATTTTTGATCTTCTTATGACTTTTTTAATCCACGTTGGTATTAGAGATGATTTTTTTCTTTCTCAGATATCAAGGACATTTTTAAAGGAAGGGGTGCGATTACATGTAGTACCAATTTACATTATATCTGACCGTGATATGAGGTTTACCACAAATATTGGGTGATTTCTTCCATGGATTAGAGATACATTGTTATGAATTATCAATATTTATCATCCCTAGATATATAGTCAGTTTAAGAAGATAATTAAAACTCTAGAAGACATATTGATATCGATCAATATGGATTTCAATGTTATTCGGGACCAACAATGACCTTTGGTGGAATTTTTTTAGAAAAAAATCATTCCCTCAATTATTGAGATTCTTCATTATAATGCCATATATGTAATTATGTTCAAAACTAGAACTTACTCGGATGATGTTGGAGAAAATAAACCAATTAGAACGTGATCTTTTAATTGAAATTACAAAAAAGTTTAGACCTATTCAACAACAAATAAGAGAAGCTAAGAGTTGACAAAAACGATATGTTGGTAACTGAAAAAATGTCCCAGAGTTTGAATCGGGTGACAAGGTGTTTCTACTAATATCTCTCCAGAGAAGAGTAATGATATTTTTAAATAAGAGAAATAATATCCCTTTGTATATGCTTCCTTTTTAAATTCATGATTGTGTTGGGAAGGGATCATATAGATTGGGACTTTCATTGAATCTATCTCAACTTCATGATGGGTTCCATGTATCTCTCCATAAAAAGTATATATCTGATCCTTTACATGTACTCATCTCAGAAGTCATACAACCAGAGTAATATATTTTTATTAAGAACAACTGATAGAGAAATGGGGTCATTGATAAAAAGTTATATGAAACAAGACTACTCGGATTGTTTAAATTGTCACGAAGAAGAAACAATTAGCGGAAGCTACATTGTTACGTAATGAATTGATTATGTAGAGTTTTCCTCATAGATTTGTATCCATGTGACAAATTTTTGGTGTAAAATTTAGCTTAATGGGGTTATAATCTAACACATGGATGTTTTTATGAAATATTATCATTAAAAAAATTAATTTTTCAGTAGTTTGTATTGCATGAAATCGTCAATTTAAATGATCCATGAGATTCTATTTTTATAAAATAACTATTATAACATATCCATTATGATAGTATAAATAAATATAACTAAATTATGAAAATAAATTATGAATTCATTGGCAGCCAATGATTTATGAAAATTATAACCAAATTAAATGTAAAGGAAATATTAGTATATTTTTTTAATAAATAAGTGAAATTAAAATTAGTAAATGAAATTAATGAAATATATAGGTTATATATTTAATAAAATATTGTTTATATTCATATAATAGATTTCATAGTGTAGGATATTAATAACCCATGTGATATACTTAAAAAATTATATTTTTCTAAACCGTAATTTTCCCAACATTAATGGAAAACCCATTTTAAATTAAACGTGTAGAATATAAATAATTTTTATATAACAATCTAAAAATCTTAATTTTATGTAGGAAAAAAAATTTTACATTGGATGTATTTATGATATTTTTTCGAAAACATTATTGTTTTGCTGAATAATTAAAATATACTAAAGTTTTATTCAAAATTACTATTTTCATTAAAAAAATTATATGGTTAAATTATATTATTAGTTTTTAAATTTATTAATAGTTCATATATTCATCAATTAATATAATGTATATAATTTGAATTAATTTTGTAATTTATTCATATGTTGAAACATTTCAATATTTTGTAATGTTTTAACATTTAAGAAATCAATTTTTTCATTTGAGTAATAATATAAATTTTAAATTAATAACTACAACCACAATGTTTTTAATAATTAAAAATTGAATGCATATTTAGAATCATTATGTTAAAATTATATAAATAATATTCTTTTATTTTTTTTTTCATTGTGAATAGTAATTTTATAATTATTTATCCGTACAGTAAAAGGGTAAATAATGTATGTATGGGTAAAAATAACAAAATAAAATTACAATAACACATTTAATAATATCATTTGATGTTTGTGTCTCATCCTAAAATAACATTGAGTGGAAATAATATCATTTAGAAGCCACTTGAATAATATTAATACATTTCATTTATTTTATTTATAGAAATGTTAAATTTCTCTTACTCAAATTTTACTAACTATATCATTTTTATTATAAGGTTATAAAAATAAAATTTTAACAATAAATACTCATATAAAATAATTTTTTTTATTTAAATTTTATTTATTTAGTAATTTTTTTGAAATACATAATTACCTTAAAGGCTTATGCATTGATGATGCATAAATAAATTAGTTAATGAAAAATCAAAAAAATAATTTCTATTAAAATTATAATAACAATTAAAAGGCAACAAAATTGACCAAATTATGTTGGCCGAGTATATATCCACCTTAATAATCCAAGGGTCATGTTATTGACCATTTGGATTCATATGTAAATGATTATGACACTCATAATATTTTATTTAATGTTATATTAAAGTTGTCACATTGATGTTTTAATACTTATAACATTTGTAATGTAGGATTTTGATTAGTATATATTTTACTATGAATATTCATATGAAATATAGAGTATATATATTCAATGTATTTTTTTATTTATAATTTTTATTCTAAAATAAATATGTTAAATAATTATAGAAAACTAATGTTGAAATTATTTAATTAATAAAGATAACAAATAAATGTCATTAAAAAGATTAAAATAAATATAATTTTGGATGAATAATATATCCAATGAGTTTTAAATATGACCATCACCTAATAAAAATATAATAAAACATTTTAGGTGGTTAACTTGTTACGTTCCTTTTTTTAATATCCAATGAATTAAATAGTGTCAAAATTGACAGTATTGGTTGTTTATCAAATTAATGTATAATGAATTTATTTAAAAATAAATAAAATTAATTAAAATTTATATAATGATTATGATATGGTCTAAATTGTTCTAAATTATTTATTTATTATCCAACTGATATCAATGAAATAAGTATTTTACCCTATTAATATTGAAATATTTGTTATGATGGTTAAAAAATTAAATAGAATAACTAAGTTAAATTAAAATTATAATATTTAAATTGATAGTTAAACTTGTATAAAATTTATTGGTTAATGATATTATAACCTTATATCATAACATATTCAAAACTAGTAAACTTTTGATGTTTTTGTATTTGGTTTGAATTTATTAAAAATTAAAATTTTTTGAAATTCCCATGGTGCCACAACCTCAATTATAAAAGGAAACATCCTTCATCAATTCATCACGTCACATTGAGATTTTTATGTTATACGTAACCTAAAAATTTACAATAAAAATATATATAGTCACATTGAAGAGTTTTTAGTCTTGTTCAAAGTCCAACTCTAGTGCCTTAAGAGGAGATCTAGATGGAGCTCATTGAAAAAGTGGTAATCTCCACTGCAGATTTATTCAAACATATTTATTCATCTACAAACTCATCATGAGTTGTTTCCATTATAAGGTAATAAATCCAATATAAATAATATAATTTAATTTCATTATTATTATGGAACAACCAAATTTTACCAATTATCCATCATATGAAAAACTATATCACCACACGTGTGTACGTACGACATACCATCTCTATACCATGGTGTAATATTTTTTTCACCACCACCATACATGGGACGGTATAATTATGTAAATAATTTCTATATACAATTATTATAACATTATACAGATCTGGAACCAAATATAAACCATCCACTTCCATAATATTTCAAGATTATGGGAATGATATCATCACTCGTGCGTACGTACGACCTACCGTCTCCACGAAACGATGTGGATCATTCTAATAGATATCCTAAAAGGATTATTATATAAATATAAAGAATTATTAAAAATGAAATATATTATATTAATATATTTCTGAACATTATATAACTATAACCTATGAATAAGAATCATAACTTGTTCTACAAAACATTCAAAAGAAAATAAAGATGTTTAGAACTAAATTACGAGTATTAATAAAATTTTATTAAGAAATTGATGATACAATCATCATATATGATATCATGAAAATTGATATTATTATGGAATAAGTCATTGAATTTATTTAAAACACTATAAAGGAGTTTTGGATACAAAAAATGATATAAGACTTAAAGTAAGTGATAATTTTTCAATCACATTAATGTCTGAGAATGATTATAAGTAAGTATTTACTCAATTATATTTTTTTATCCAAATTCATGTTTCCTAAATATTTAATAATATGTCTATTATCATTAAAAATTAACATAAATTTTAACCATTTCTTAATTTTTATTAAATGTTTGAATGGAATAATTTTTCATTTTTTATATAAGGTACATTTCGACTAATCCAACAAATGGATGAGAAGAATGTTTTCTATTAACTTATATTTAATAAATGGATTTTTACATATTCCTATCAACAAATTTAAATGAAGCTTAATTTAAAATATTTCAACATTATTTTCATTTATAATATTTTTTTAATTTTTTTTATTTTCAGAAATGATAATGTTTATAAAGAAGAAATGATATTTAACTAATGAAATAATTTCAAGTGTTCTATATAAATTATTTTCCATATAAGATGGAATAATTTAATAGGCTTATGTTTTAATTATACTATCCATAATATTTTTATGGTTAATATTTTTATAATGGTATGATATTTGTTAAATCAATTTTTTTACATGGATTATTTTATGGTTGGATGTTGTTTAAGAATCCCATTTTATTATTTTGGTTATGCTGTTAGGAATGATTATTTTTTGTGATACTTTTAAGAATAATTTCATTATAATATGGTTGGTAACTATATCTCCATACAATGCATTGGGTAAATATTTATATCTCATTTTATAGATAGGGCTAGAACAGAAAATTATCTCACTTCCATAATACGGGGTAGAATGAGGATTGAACTCGTTTCAGTAATGGATTTTTTCGGCTATAATGGTCTTGGTACGGAGACTTGGATTTTATGATATGATTATATATACATATTTTTATATTAAAAATTATATGTCTTATTTGAAGACTTTTGTAAATATTCTCAATGATTATTTATGAACATTTATGATTTATCCCATGACATGATATCATGATCTTTTATATGCAAGTTAATGTTTTCGGATGTTATGTTCTTATGTATTATGATTATGACCTGATTAATATCTCCATTTCTAACATTATTAAATATATTAGCTCATACATTATAATTTTTCTTCTCCCTATGTTGTGAAGAAGCATATTAGAATGATACATCAAAAAGGGGTCTATTTATGAAGGAATAATCAGGAAACAACATAGATGTCTTATGAACTGGTTGTTCATGTTTCCCAGTTTTAAATGACACTAAACATATACATTCTTCAAATTTTTTTTGGTTTTTAATTTATATTATTAAATGTTGAAGTGTTATATATGTGTGTATATTATGTTTTACTATATTCCTCTAGAAAACTTTTCAATAAGAAACATCATAACAGTAAATATTTTTTAATGTTCATCAGTTATTCATAGATATCAACCTAACTAATCATAAGAACCTATGTATTTTTTTCCTATAGGTTTTTGAATATAAAATTACTTTCTCAAGAAATTAATACAAAATAATACACAATAAAATTTATAAACTCTTATTTTTCATTCTTTATAATCATTGGGTTTATATTAGAAGAAGGAACTTGTATCACCCCATAAATCTAAAGTAGGAACATTTTATTCAAAATCATGTACGACACTCGACACCAAGTGTGTAAGAGAATAGAATATCCGATGAATATATAATATATTTACTATTTTAAATAAATTCAATATATTTTATAGAATTAAATTCCTATGAAACTGATTTACCATATATTGCACCAAATAATGTGTTTCGTCAATGGCTTGTGTTGCATGAAAGACTAAGTTGTACATATCAGTAATATATTATTAAAATATTATTAACTAATATAATAAGATATAAACTATAAATTTTGAAGAGTATTAACTAAATTATTAAAATATATTCTTTACAAAACAAATTAATTAGTTTAAAATTAATTATAAATGAATATAAATTCTACTTGAAAATAACGGAAATATTTTATAGAAAATAATTTTTTTGCACCCAAAGATGTTTTACGCTAATAAATTAATTTAATTATAATTATTTATTCATATTAATGTAATATATTTATTTTATAGTCAATATATTATTTTTTATATTCATAAATTATATTTGATAATCATAAGATAAGAATAACCCCAATGTTTCTGATTAAAACTAGTAATTTCATTAAATCATTTTTACGTCCTTTTAACAGAGAACAAATTTCAAACCCATTTTTTTGTATTTTAATAAATTTAATCTTTCCAAATAAACTTCATATATGAAATATAATCATAAATACTAGGTTATGGTAATTTTTATATTAATGTGGTTTTTTATACGTTAATGAATAGTGAAAAATACTGAATATTAACACCAAATTGATTTTTCATCTAATTTATTTATAAAGATAAATTATATTTTAATTTTATTTTAAACATTAATTTGTAACGTATCGGTTTCGGAAGCCACCCTGAGGTGATCCATACCTGGTTGGTCACATGGCCACAAGCGAATTTCTCCAAACTCGAGAGGCTGCTGACTAGCAGCGAGGGCCTTGGGTGTGATAGTGGGGAAACTATGCCCTCATTGGCAAAGTACACAGCGGAAGTAAAAAACATGGAATAGTGGATATAGTAAATATCCAACAATAATGCATAAGTAAACAGCGGAAGACTAAAGCAATAGACCACTGGAGCACATATGTATATATGAAATGATGCATGATAAATATCTAGGAAAACAACCAAACAGGTCCCAATTCTGGAAATACAAACAGTACACAAAAAAGTACAAAATAAATGATAAACATATCCTTAGCGTCGCAAGACTAAGCTTGGTACCATGCTCTCCTGCTCCAATGCAATCAATTACAAGAAGTCGAAGGGTTCTTGCCATTGTCTATACCAGCTACAACATAGTCTGTCTGGGCCCAAAAACATTACCCAAACAGGGTGTGATACTAAATCCCAGAAAGAAACCACCCGAAGATCTGTGCATCACAGTCAGTGAGCATATGGCAGGTAATAATACAACAATCAGAAAACAGTAACCGCAAATAGGAGACAGTAATCAATAAGCAGTAACATTATGATATGCAACAGTAATCAATCCACAGAATAACAAGTGGTAGTGACGCAACCAGTTAACCACAACATGATCCCCTCTGGGAAGTACTCACAGCCAACCCCTCTGGTCTTATCCAGGATGTACCCACAACCCTCTGGGTTGTGCTCTCAGCCTAACCCCTATGGTTTGGTCATATGAAAATATAAGACTCTCCGAGGAAGATTGCTCGGTCAATTCCCCATATAGTCTAGGGTAGTCAGGGACTCTCTAAGGAAGATCACACGGTCTAACCCCCTTATATCCCCAATGTCCAGAAACTCTATGAGGAAGCTCACTCTGTCAATTCCTCATATTGTCTCAGGTCTATCACAGACTCTCCATGGAAGATCACTCAGTCAATTCATTTTATAGCCTGGACTGGTTTTATGGAAATTCAAACAATTAATGACTCTGTGAGGAAGCTCACTCAGTCTATCCTCCTATTGTGTATAATATCCAAGACTCTCGGGGAAGCTCACTCAATCTATCCACTGTGGTCTATAATGTCCAAGACTCTTTGAGGAATCTCACACGGTCTACCATCCTGTAGTTTAGAATATCCAATTCTCTCTGGGAAGATCACTCAGTCTATCCCATATAGTCTATTGCACCAGGTTCTCAGGGCCACGTGTCAGTCAGTGCATGATAATTCAATAAGGCCAAAGTACACCTATAGAACTACATGGATAACCAGTCTACAACATAACAATAATGTCAATAATATCATTCCATCCTATGGTCACAAGTCATGGAAAACAAATATAATGGCCAAAGGCTAACAGGATCCAAAGAGGTCGTAAACAGAACAAGGTGTGGAAAAATATCCAAGCACAGAAATTATTATCATACAAGGTCAAATTACCTATACAAATTCATGCACACAAGGCATGAAAACAACAGGGGAAAACGATAAACAGGAAATACCCCATTCAGGGGTGGTGGTGGAAATTTGCACATAAAACTCAAGGACATTGAAAGGTATGGCACAAAACACCTACCTTAATTCTAGGAGATAAATATACTTTTACCATGAGGCATGATTCTCTTTAGAATGGCATAGATCAACAAAAATGCACAAAACATTCAACCCATGATATCTTGAGAAAGAGGGAGAATCATGGAATGAAAGTCAAGAAGAAGGAAGATCTCACCAGTGTGGTTCTGACACAATCGATGGCGATCAATTCAGAAAATAGACAGAGGATCAGGGGATCAGAGGGTGTTCGCTGTCGTACGGGTCACTCTCAGTCAATGAACCTGGAGAAGAAGGTGTTTTCATCGATTAACCGTGACCCCAGTCTGTTTAATGAAAAAAATGAAACTACACGGCATGTACTTTTGGGGTACACATCGTGTACATTGCATTTCCGTAATCCGCCTTAAGTGGATTCCACATAGACCTTACCCACCGTGTGTGTGGCCTGTACATGGCCGTAACATATCCTGGTGTGGCATCAAAGTACACGACATGTATATATTATGTACATGGAGTGTAATTTGAAAATTTCTAGATTTTCCTCTTTTTCTTAAAAAAACCAGAAATGGAAAAACATACCTGAAACTAAGATCCGGGTTCTTACAAACATACCCCCTTAATGAAATTCGGCCCAAAATTTCCCTAGTGAGGCATAGAAGAAGATTCCCCAAACAGCTCCAGCCACTGCGATCATACATCGGACTCCCTCCCCTAGGTCTTTTCCTATACTCGCCTGTACTGCCATAGCACCCGTACTAGAATAACAGACCAGTCGTGAAAAACCATCGTACTACGATTGAAAATACGAATAGGATGCTCTACAAACGATGTATCCACTTCGAGCTCTACCTCCTCGGGATGAGTGACATGAGACAAGTCTAAAATGTAACTTCGGTGCTGAGATACGTGGAAGATGTCATGCATAGCCCAATACCTCTGAGGTTACTGCAACTGATAGGCAACCATCACAACTCTCTCCAAAACCACAAACGGCCTGACATACAGTGGTGAAAGATTACCCAGTCTCTGAATCCTCTTGTGTCCCAACCTCAGTGTGACACAGAGTAAAACCTGATCCCCAACCTCGAACTCCAGAGGTCATCTCTACTGATCAGCATAAGACTTCTTTCGAGACTGTTGTGTAGGCATCCTTTTCCAAATCTACTCTACCTACTCATAGGTCTCCTGAACAAGTCAAGGTCCCAGAAAAGTAGCCTCTCTTACCTCTTGCCAGCATGAAGGTGATTGGTATGACCTACCGTACAAATCCTCTTAAGGTGTCATCTGAATAGTCTCCTGAAAACTGTTGTTATAGGAAAACTCCACAAGAGTAATATGCTTATCCCAAGAACCGAGAATGTCTAGAATGCAAGCTCGGAGCATATCCTCAAGAACCTGAATCGTACGCTCGGATTGGCCATCTGTCTGGGGATGGTATATTGTACTCAAAAGTAACTATGTACCCAAAGCCTTCTGAATCCCCTTATAGAACTGAGAAGTAAAACATGGATCCCTGTTTGAGATAATGGAGTGTGGAACTCCATGTAGACCTACAATCTTTCGGATGTACAACTGCCCAGGTCATCAACACTGAAGGTCTCCTTGATTAGAAAGAAATGAGAAACATTTGTAAGCATGTGGACGACAACCCAAAAAGCATAATTCCCTCGAGGAGACCTTGGTAACCCGTCTAGGAAGTACATCGCGACATCATTCCACTTCCCCTCATGAATGGGTAAATGCTGTAAAAGCCCTGCTGGTCGCAGATGCCCCGCTTTCACCTGCTAACATGTAGAACATTTCATAAGGAAACAAGAAAAATCTCTCTTCATACCTAGCCACCAATACTGGCGTTGAAGATCCTGATACATCTTCGTGATGCTAGAATGAACTGACCAAACTAAGGAATGAAAATCCCACAACATCTCCTCGCGTATATCTACCGGCACCCATACGCGTCCCTAGAAATGAAAGATCTCATCCTCACCCACTGTCCATCCTGGAAGTGGGTCCTCTCCTGACACACTCTCCCACTGGACTAGGCCTCCTGAGTCTGATATCTGCCTCATCCGTACCTGATCGATGATGGTAGAGGTAACAGCTAAAAAAGATATAAAATTCTATCCATGTATTTCATGCACCTCCAAGTGCATCTCAGAGAAAAGATCCATAAGATGCCACTCACTGCTGGCCTCCTAAAGTGCCTGAATCTGAGTTCTCCTGCTCAACACATCAGCCACTGTGTTGCCCTTTGTTGGCGTATAGGCATGATCAAAGTCGAAGGACTGAAGATACTCGACCAACCTATGCTGTCTCGGATTAAGATCATGCTGAGTGAAGATATACTTCACTCTCTTTTGTTCGGTAAACACCATAAAGTTATCTCCTAGAAGATAGTTTCTCCAACAACGTAAGGCATGACCAACATATACCAACTCCAAATCATCCGTCAGGTAGTTCCTCTCATGTGGACTCAACTATGGAGACTCGTATGCAACAACTCCATCTCCCAACATAAGCACAACACCCAAACCGACACCTGATGAATCACAATAGATTTTATAGATCTTGCCTGGATCTGGAAAGAATAGTATCAGTGCTGATGTCAACCTTTTTTTTATCTCTTGAAAGGTTTTCTCACAATAATCTGACCATAAGAACATCACCCCATTCAAGGTCAGACCTGTCAACGGTGCTTCAGGGAATGAAAATTTCGGTTTGAGACACCTGTAGTATCCATCGAACCCTAGAAAACATGGAAAATAAAAGACATTATTCGGCTGCTCCGAGGAAACTACAGATCTCACATTCTCTAGGTCTACTGATACTCCTTTCTCTGAGATAACGTGACCCAAGAATTGAATATGTTTCATCCAAATGTTGCATTTCGAGACCTTATCATATAACTGATGCCTTATCAGTGTACTCAACGATCTCAGGATGGGTAGAATGGTTGTGTAGAGTGTGAGATTACACCAAGATATCATCCATGAAGAACACCACGAAAGAGTCCATGTATGGATGGAACACTCAGTTCATCAGAGCCATACAAACTGCTGGCGCATTCATGAGAACGAATGTCATGACTGCATACTATTATAAACCATACCTACTCTTAAAATTTTTAAGAGGTATATCTGATGGTCTAACATGCAACGGATGATAACCGGACCTCAAGTCGATCATCGAGAACACCTCAGCTCCATGATGCTGATAAAAGAGGTCATTGATCCTCAGCAAGGGATATTGGTTCTTGACCGTCAACTAGTTCAGCATCTGATAATCCAAACAAAGCCTAAGTGTGTCATCTATCTTCTTCGTAAACAGGACTGGCGAACCCCAAGGTGAAGTATTGGTTCAGATGAAACCCTTTCCCTGCAACTCCTCCAACTACTTCTTGAGCTCCTACATCTCAGGTGTAGCCATCCTCTAAGGAGGAAGGGACACTGGTGCCGCTCTAGGAACAAGATCAATCAATAAGTCTACCTCCCGCTCTGGACATAAACCTGATAAGTCCTGAAGAAAGACATCCCTGAAATGATCCACCATTGGAGGGAAGTCTAACTGAGAAGTCCCCTTGTCATCTAGATAAAGACTGGAAATCTGGGATGTAACTCCTACTACCTCATGATGCTATGGTCTAGCTCTACCTGCCTGGACATCCTACTCACCTATATGAAGAAACGATCCACCCTCTGGTGATACAAAACTCACCTTGCGATGATAGCAATTGACGACTTCCTAGAAGTGAACTAACCAGTCCATACCAAGAATGACATCATAGCCTATCATCTCTAGGACATAGAGATCTCATAGGAAGTGACACCCTACGACCTGAAGAGGAAACTCTCTACACCGACGTACCCTATATTTCCTTTTCCCCAATGGTGTATCAAGAGTAAACATGTCAGAATATGAAATGATACATGGCCCAAGGCTCTACACAACAGTAACATAGTTAAAAATATGAGAAGCACCAGTATCGAAAATGGATGAAGATAAAACAGAGGCTACTAAGATCGTACCTTGAACTATAGAAGGTCTGGTATCCTACTCCTGATGGGTCTACTCCACAGAAAATATCTGGCATGTACCGTGGACCTGCACCCATGGCTGACCACTCTGAGATGATCCACTCTGCTGTCGCTGGTAACCTGGTGACTGACCACCATGGCCATGACCTCCACCTCGACCCGAACGGCCGGTAGAACTCCAATTCCCAGATTGGTGAGAATCAGGTGATATATCTCTTGCACGTGGGGTCATAGAAGAACCCCTACCACCAACTGTAGGCAAGAAGATCTGACAGAAACGAAGAAGATGGACCATCTTGCCGCAAGATTGGCACTCCATCGAGTCTCTTTAGCACTGAGGACTTGTATATCCACTCCTACCACACTGGTAGCATAGAACCTGCCTGACCACTCACAGTTCCAGAATCTCTCAAATTGCGCTCAGTGATCAGTGCCTAGTTGATGATCGAGGATATCGAAGTCAACCTGATGATATTCACCTGGGAACGGATCTCCGGCCTGAGACCATCCTCAAACTTCCAAGCATGGAACATCTCATCACCTACTGGAATCTGCGTGAAGTGATGCAGCTCAGTAAAACGAGATGAGTACTTTATAACAGAATGCGTACCCTGCTCGAGACTCATAAAATCTCGAGCTCGGTCGGCCCTCATGGTCTATGTTAAAATTATTCATAGATGATGTGGTGAAACTCATCCCAAGTCAGAATCTGCTGGTGCCCTGAATGTGAGATCACCTACCACCACCTCTTGGTGGTGTCTCGGAGCATATATGTAAAAAGATAAATCCTTTTCTCTAGTGGTATATCCAAAAGCTCTATGATCGTCACCGTGGCCTCAAACCATGACTCTGCAGCCTGCATTCCTCCATCCCCTGAGAAAGTAGGAGGATGTTGCTGATGGAACAGTAGCGTCTACTCAGTCATCGACGGGGCAGGAGGCGGCGCTCCCTGAAAGGACGGTATCATCCACATGAATTCCCACCGAAACTAGAATCGGCACCTGTAATGGGTATAAATGTTGGTGCCTAGACCGGGACAGCAGGAGGATCTACAAGATGTCCCTGATCGGCAATATCCAGTGTCTGACCACAGTCTGGCAGTTGACAAAAAACAGGAGGACATATTAGTGGCATAGATCTGAAAGAACAAAATCACACCTTAATTCTTGATTATCAAGGAAAAATAACAAAAGAGTAAAAAAAGGGGACAAGATAAAATAACAAGCAAGTTCTACAAAACATGACCACATGGCGTGTATAAAAACTGCATGAATTTTCCTCTTAATCCAGACACATGGGCGTGTACTTCAGCCAAAACTGGTCGTGTAACACCCCATACTACACAACGTGTTGTCCCCACACACGACATGTACATGAAATCCATTCCCCTTCCCGAGTCTCTTTACACATATAACTCAAACGACCCTCTAAACCCTAGACTACACGGTCTGTTCACTAAGGACACGACGTGTACTAGACAAGGTTTCATCGACCCTTATTGTTTGTTAAACGGCCGGCTACACGGCGGACCCTTACACGGAATGTTCCAAACAAACACAGTGTGTATACGAGAGATACCACCGACCTGTGTTGTTCATAACACGGATTGGTACCTTGAACAAGGCTACACGGTGTGTTCTTACCAAACACGGCGTGTTCCTGAAAACCTTTTTCACCACCCCTTTTTTCTACTCATGCAGTCAGTGACACGGTTTAAAACTACACATCACATAGTCAAGTACACACTGTGTATTCTGGGTTTTCCGAGCAGTAGCTTAGAAACTGCACCGATGCACAGAAAAAACAGAAAAACATACATGGAGGTGCCAAATTCCGATTCGAGAGGGCCCATAGTCCCCACGAATCAAATCTTGAAATCTACTACATATCATACACAAGGGTAATAAGTCAATGATCCACCAAGTTCTAATTCATGAAGGCCCATAACACCTCAAGAACATGAATTTGGAGTTCATTTAAGCATGGTACAATACAAACAATTTCAATATCAAACTACAAGGATTCTATCAAAGCATCTATCACAGCATCATGCATAATCTACACAACGTCTATAACAACAACATGAAATCGCAAATGCCCCATAGATGGCATGGAAAGAATGCATGGCATGTGATTTCTAACAATTTCCTATATGATGCATGAGAGGGAATACCTTCAACTCATCAGGTTTCGACAGAAATAGAAAAATAATAGTACAAAAATAACAACACAAGACATGTGAATCACTCTAGGTGAAATCAGATCAATAGTAAAATCCGAAAACTATAAAACTGCAATAAAAGTGGTAGATTGGTTTTTCACTCTATACGGGTTAGCAACTCCTGGGCACAACTTATTAACATGTACCGAATCCTTCATATCCTTGTATAAAGGCTTCAATTAGTAAATCAAGAGAAAAGAATCTCTATGATACCACTTTGTAATGTCCCGGTTCTAGAAGGCACCTAGAGGCACCCCATTCCCAGTTGGTCACATGGCCTCAATCACATTTCCCCAAAAGCCAGAGGCTATTGACTAGCAGCGAGGGCTTTGAGTGTGATAGTGGGGAAACTATTCCCTCATGGCAGAGTACACAGTGGATGTAAACAAAACATTCAATGGTAGAAGCAATAAATATCAAAAAACAATGCATAAGTAAACAGCAGAGGACTAATGAAATAAACCACTAGATCACTCACACACACACACATATATATATATGAAATGATTCATGATACATATCTAGGAAAACAACAAAATAGTTCACAATGCTGGAAATACAAACAGTACCAAAACAAGTACAAAATAAAAGATAAACATCTCCTCAGCATTGCAAGCATATTCTTGGTCCCATGCTCTCCTACTCCAACACAATAAAGTAAAAGAAGTCGAAGGGTGCTTTCCCATTTCTATACCTACAATATCATAGTATGTTTGGGCCCAAAAACATGACCAAAATAGGGTGTGAGACTATATACCAATAAGCAACAACCCGTTGATATGTGCCTCATAGTCAATGAGCCTATGCCATGTAATAGTGCTGTAAGAAGTAAACATTAATAGTAAACAACATATAGTAATTAGTAAGTAGTAACAGGAAGATATGCAACAATAATCAATCCACAGAACAAAAAGCAGTAGTGAAGAAACCAAATAACCATAGCAGGAACCTTTCAGGGAAGTACTCGTAAGAAACTCCTCTTGTCTAATCCAAGAAGTACACACAACCCTCTGGGAAGTGCACTCAGTATAACACCTCTGGTTTGGTCATACGAAAATATAAGACTCTCTGGGGAAGCTCGCTCAGTCAATTCCCCTTATAGTCTAGGGTAGTTAGGGAATCCTTGAGGAAGATCACGCGGTATAACCCTCTTATAGAACCAATGTCTCGAAACTCTATGGGGAAGCTCACTCTGTCAATTCCTTTTCTAGACTGGAAAGGTTTTAAGGAAATTCAAACAAGTAAAGACTCTCTGAGGAAGCTCACTCCTTCTATTATCCTGTAGTCTATAATATCCAAGACTCTCTGGGAATCTCACTCGGTCTATCCCCTGTGGTCTATAATTATCAAGACTCCCTGAGGAAGCTCACTCGGTCTGCCCTCTTGTAGTCTAGAATAACCAAGACTCTCTGGGAAGCTCACTCAGTCTATCCATTATAAACTATAGCACTAGATTCTCACGGTCCTATGCCATTCAGTGCATGATAATGCCATAAGGACAAAGTACACCTATAGAGATACTTGGATAACCATTATACATCATAACAAGCATGTCAATAATATCATTCCATCCTACGGTCACAAGGCATGGAAAACATGTATTACGGCCAAAGGATAATAAGATCCAAAGGGGACATAAACAGAACAAGGCATGAAAAAAAATCCAAGAATAGAAAATATCCTCATAAAAGATCAAATTACCTCTAAACAAGCATACATGAATCGCATAAAAACAACAGGGGAAAAACGGTAAACACGCAATACCCCATTCACAGCTATTGGTGGAAATTTGAACATAAAACTGAAGGACTTCGAAAGGTAAGGCACAAACCACCTACCTTGATGCTAAAAGATCAATATAATTTGACCACGAGGCTTGATTCTCCTTTTAATGTCATATATCAATGAAAACACACAAAACATTCAACCCACGATATCTCGAGAAAGAGGGAGAATCATGAAATGAAACTCAAGAAGAAGGAAGAGCTGACCGCTACAGTTCCGACGCAATCGACGACAATCAATTCCGAAAACGAATGGTGTCTAGGGGGCTCAGATGGTGTTTACGGCCGTACGAGTCACTCTCAGTCAATGAACCTAGAGAATAATGTGTTTTCGTTGATTAGGCACGACCCCAGTCTGTTTAATGAAAAAAACTACAAGGAGAGTACTTCTAGGGTACACGACTTGTACTTAACTTTTCTACACATCATGTAACACCCCAAGATTTCATAGTGTGTTATATCTTCAAAATAATTCAATAACTTTCACTACACGCAACACTGAGTTCAATCACACCATGACTTACAAAAAAAAGCCATTAAAAGATGTCATGAATAGTATTAACTAAATTTTAAACTTTATATAATCCTTATAATTTTAGAATCCATATTATGAGTTTCTTAGATATAATGCAAGAACAAATTCATTTTCAGTATTGCACTTTTATCAACTTTTAACAGTGAACCCTTTTTAAATACAATATTTTAAACTTTTTGACTAAATGGGGACATCAAAAAAATTTAAAATGAAACATCCCAAGCTTCCACGGTACGCTTTCCTTTGAATAATACAGTAGCGTGTGTTGTACGCAACCTCGAGTTCTAACACACACCACAACTAATTAAACTAGCCGTTGTGAATAGTAATACCTACTTTTTGAAATCATATATATTCAATATTTCAAAAATGGACTTCATTTTTAGATTCGGAATATCAAAATTAGCCTAGGGTGAAATTTTGGTACATTTCGGATAACTTTCATATTTTGATGAATAGTGAAAATTACTAAATTTTAATTAAAAACAACTTTTTTAATCAAAATAATTAATAGTGATAAATTATGAATTTGAGTGGTTTTAAAGTATATTTAGAATATATTTTTACCATTTAATATAATGTTGGTCATTGGACATAATTTTACAATTAAACCAAACATAAACAAGTGTCAATCTTTTGATAGTTATTACCTCTTAAAAACACGCTTTTTGTTTTGACAGCGGGAATTAATTTTAAATTAATTTCTGCCACTTCTGTGTTTTGAATTTAGGAAAATGGATTCCATATTTGGAATCAGGATGTTCATATTGTGTAAATAGGTAACTTTTATTTTTAGACATTTTGAATAGTTACTGTGGTAAATATTTTATTTACCATGGTTAAAGGGTAAATCCGGTAAATAAGGGTTAAAAAATAATATTATAATAATACTAAATTACCCTAAAACGTGTCCTAACCTTATTGGTGGACACATACCCGACCATGAGCATCCTTGGGTCAATTTGGGGACCCCTTGGAGCCACTTGTATGTGGTAGGGACACATTATATTACTAAAGTTAAAATAAAAATAAAAATGGCATAAGCTTACATCTTTTAGAAGAACAATTTTTACATAGGGTTATACATGTTGGATTTTCGATTATAAATATTCATTAGAAAGATAAAAAGATTTCCTACATAATGATATTTTATTTATAATTTTTAGACATTAAATAATTTATTTTATTTATGACACAATGATGATGCAGTAATTACTATAATAGTGAAAAATTAAAATAATTGATATTATTAATACCCAAATAAATATAATATGAAACTTTTAATGAATTAAACTAATTTTATAGGATAATATGATATATTAGGATTGATTTAATTGACTTTGTTCGAAGTAATCAATCTGTTATGAGTTTCACAAAAATCAACTATTGAATAGTGTCAAAATTGACATAAAAGAGTTCTTAAAACAAATATTATATTATTAATTGATATTAAATTCCTAAAAATCTAAGGTTCGGCCAAGAAACTTATATTATGATAGGTTCATCATTAATGGACCACTTGGGGGTTGCTTGGATGTATATAGTAAGTTTATTAACCATATTATATAAAAATACAAAGAGACATTGTAAAAGTGAAACTAATTAACTTAGAGTTAATACTTAAAGATAAGGTTAATATAAGTACCCAAACCTGTCTAAATTCTATTGGATGAGTTGTTTTCGACCCATACCCACCTTAACCTTTGAATAGTAAACTTTTGAGCCATTAGAAACCGAATATGAATTTATTATAAATTAATATTTCTAGCTTTTCCAATGGTGCCCCTCACCCCTCTTATAAAAAGGGCACTCCTCCTTCTCATTTCCTCACACCTCTCAAGCCACTTGGCTCATCCAAACTCTGCCCAAATAAGCTCCCCACATCCCTATCCTCATCCTTGAAGCTTCCCCTTAGGAATAAAGCATTTCAAGAAGTCCTTTGGTTCCAACCAAAGTGAGTTACCTAAATTAAAGGTAACGATTTCTCTTAAATTATTTTCATTTATTTTGCTTCTTCAACCCCCAAACTCTTTTTATTTCCTTTCTTTTGTAACAACACCAGTATCCTCAATATACTAGGATGTTGTTATAAGAAGGATTCAAACTACACATACACACAACTCCATCTAATGGATGATGAACATAATGTTTCTGTGGATGGCAAACTAACGCCTCACGAAACGATGATTGTTCAAATACATCTTACCGCCTCTCATGGTGGCCATTATGATTGCACTGTAATTAAATATGATATTAATGATATATATTTTATATATAAGCTTCTGTAATTCCATTTTATTTCATACCATTATTCGTTTCATGTTGTATATACATACGATAATTTCATTTGAGGAAGTGCGGACTACCGCCCCCTTAAAATGATATGACTCGTTCATACCACACATGGAACGTATAAGGGATGGTGTTAATGAACTTAAGTAACATATATAAAATATTATATTATACTGGAATAGTAATATACCTATGTATCATTTGGATTTGATTCTTTTAAAATGAAAATTAAATGGAAGTAGCGTTCGTGCGTACGTACGGACTACCGTCTCCACGAACGCGATAAGATTCATTCTCCATCGTATCCATTCAAGTATAATTATCATTTTATGATTTAAAAATGATGTTTAAGGACTTGATATCATTCTTGATATGAATAAGATACAACAAACATGGCTTATGTAACAAAACATATAAAAGAAAATGAGTAAGTTAACACCCGAAACGATGATAATTCTAAGATATTATTAATAAATCAATGTTAAAAGATCATATATGATATCATATTAATATATATGATTCTTGTATAATTTAATAACAATTATTTCACCATTATACAGGAGGTTAACCTACCCCAACCAAGGAAAAGTACAAGGTAAGGGTTATTTCACAATCTCTTCATTATCCGAGGTTGTTTATACGTAATAATCTACTGGGATATCTTTATCATTCACATCCATGTTTCTTAAAAATGTATTTCAAAACATTTTTACTATTTACAAGAATATGGGTTAAAGTCATTTATACCCTTGTTTGACTTTTTATAAGAGGTTTATAAAGGAATCTTTCCGTCGTTTTCAAAACAAGGTCCTTTTTAACCTTTTCGACAGAATTGAGGTAAGAATGTTTTTTTTAACTTATACGGCGGGTGCGGTTATTTTACGTCGTTATAAAATCTTCAAATCTTTCCTTACAAGCTTATAAGAATATTTTCAAAGAAAATGTTTTATTTTATATGGATCTTAAATGATTTCAAAATAAAAGGAGATATTTCTTTAAAAAGAATTTTGATTTCATCTACGTCAACATCCTTTGATGGATTTTAAGATTATTTGAAGTTGATTTATTATGATACAAAACTTCTATATTGTATTGAAGGTTTTGTGATATGTTTGACTATGGATGTGCTATTTTTATACCATTCATAGTTTATGGTGAAATTATTGACATTTCGTATGCTAGTTTTAATACGAATGTTTATGTTATGTTTAAACCTTTTCATATGGGAATGCATAGGACTTAATAAGTGACGGGTGGAGCCCGCTATAGCTCCTCGATGCATCGGTAGGTCTCATGAGACAAACTAGTGTCTTGGCACAAGGCCTTGACAAAATCTTATTTTTAGTCTTGGCACGAGGCCTTGGCTATGTGGTTATGATAGTCTGGCATTATGCATTCCAACATTATGAAAGTGGTTATTGATTTTTACATGTGATTATTCGATTAGTAGAATATCCATGTGAATAAGTAAATGGCATTATTTCATTTTATTTATGCCATACCATGTTGAAAGTTCATGTTTGAAAGGATTTTGTTTTAGTTATACATTGCCTTAAAAGTTTATTCTTATTTATGAAAGTTTCCGCTATTTTGTTATCCTTACTGGGCATTTGAGCTCACCCCTTTTATATGTTTTATTTTTCCCAGGAAGTGAAGAAGTAAATTATGAATGACCTACAGGGATATTATGTGGGGATATGAGTGTGGATTATGGAGACATTATGTTGTTGTAGTAGTTTTTCATTTTATGATGTAATGTAAAACTTATGAATATATCTAGTGTTTCCAAGGCTACTAAACCAATCGGTCTTTCGAGATTTGATCTTTCTTGTGATCATGCAAATGTTATGTAATTAATGCACCGACTCTGGGTAGCTGGGGTCGGGGCGTTACAGTTGGTATCAGAGGAAGTTTAGTACAAACCTTGGAAGCTAGATTTAGATAAACTCTGATTAGAGCACGTAGACCTAAGATGAACTTTGAGGATTAGTGTAGAAGAACTTCCTAGAATTTTGGTATTGTAGAGATTTTGTGAGTTTTCCGAGCAATACATCCCTGTCTGGATACGAGCAGGTAGAGGCGGCTCTGGCACAGATGTACCTAGGGGTAAAACCCGAAAACAACGCTTTGAGCTAGACTCGAACGGGAACTGGTGCACGACAACGGGCCTTGCTGCACTCTTGGTTACGACACTCCCGGGGGATATGCTTAGGATAACTCTCATTTTCTTTACAAATCATTTTGAAGGGATTATGATTATATACATCCTCAAAGAAAAAAAAATGATTATGGATTATATCCATAAATAGTTCAATTTATGTTAAGTGTTTTATAAGTATGGGATTTTGTATTTTGATTCATAAACTGATCTAGTTTATGCCATTGTTTAGAAATGGCGCCCAGTAGAAGGAATGAGAACTCCGGAATTGCACATGATCCAAAGAGAAGGAAGGATCATATCTTTCATGGTCTTAAGCTAGAATTTATAAGAGAAATAGTCTCCCATGTATTATCATCATATGAAGAAATAATATCATGTATTGATAAGATAAGTAAAGAGATTACTGAGTCCTATGGCTTTGAAGGGAAGCAAGAGAAGAAAAGGATAGAAGAGAGAAAGATGGATAAAGGGAAGAGGGAAAAGAATAATTTTCCCATATGTGGTAACTGTGGAAAGAAACACCCTGGAACTTGCCTGAAAGGAATGGGAGTTTGTTATAAGTGTGGAGGAAAAGGGCACAAAGTACGTGACTGCAAGGGTAAGAAAATGGTTTCAAATGTACAATGCTTCATTTGCAAGGAGTTTGGACACTACGCGAACCTATGTCCCAGTCATCAGACTATGACGCAAATGATGCTATTGGATAATAATCAAGTTATGATACTACCACAGATGAAGAGGAATGATTAGAGTTCTTATGTTGATTATGTCAATTGAGTGTTGTATCAACAATGTACTTGTTATAATAATTATGGAGTATATAAGGATTGTACTGCAGTACTATTTCATTAAGGACTTGAGATTGTGTGGAACAACGAAAAGTGACTCAATAGCAGGATAAATTTTTGGAAAATATATGGTTGAGAGAATGATAAATCATAATATAATTCTGATACTGAGGTAGTGATTTTGGAATAATACATGATTATTTTGGAAAAAATATATTGGATATTCTTGACTACCTTGGAACTGATTAATGATTTGTATATTCCATCATTGTTGGGGTTTAAAACATTTTTGGATTGATGAAGTATATCCAGCATTCTATATGGAATAAGGGAGCATGAATGTAATCAATAAGGAATATGGTAATACATGATGAAGGTATTCATATGATATTACGGGGTAAAAAGGATCTATATTATGTTTACCTTCCTTATAAATGTTAGACTGTGAGTTTGGACAGAATTATTTTGGATAGTTCTAGTTTGGATTATTTTGGATTTCCATAAAAGGACAACCCGGAGGTCGGGCGGCAACCCGTCGCGTCCGGCAAGGCTGCGAGACTTGAACCCGCAACCGAAGGGCGACAAGGGTGTATCACCTACCACTGGACCATGAGATGTCCTGGATTAAATAATGTAGTTTTTATTAAAATATCATGTAGATGAATTATAAATTCGTTTATTTTAGAACCCTATAGGAATAGTGTAAATAGAATTTTTTTTACATTCTATTATCTTTTAGAGTGAAAGATGAGTTTGTGGTAGAAATTTATTAATGGATAAAACTCTAATTATAAAGTAAGTATATCTCTTTATGATCTTAGCCAATCTCATGAATAAATTCCTCAACATTAAGAAAAGCAACTTAGAACAAAAATGTTTTCCTAGATGGTACCTTAAATCATCACTAATTTATGGATTTGGGATTGTTGGCCTTTTCATAGCCATGTTCTCTACCACTCTCCATCAGATAATTGATGGTTAGATTTTTCTTCCATATCCATATTTTCCTACATGGAACCCTAGTATGTGTTATTTTCGGTAATCTTCATACTTTCGACTCTTTATTTTAAATAGAGGCCTCGTTAATTCATTTTTCGATGTGGGATTTCAACTAAGATATTTTGAAACGTCAAAAATGTGTTATCCCAATACCCTATATTTTGTTGAACCGATGGTACTTCAAATCATCATAGATTGATGAGTTTAAGGACCTCAATTATACACTTGTTTGTGATTGATGACCTCAATCACTACCTATAAATATTTACGTTTTTCCTCCGATTATATGTCTCTAATTGCCACCAATTTTCTCCTAATCAAGATCATAATTTGGTGGTGACCCTTTCATTTCTCTTTTCCTCATATTAAGACTAAATTTTAGTAACCCAATTTCCGATGTGGGTTTTCCCACAAATATATTATCTATTTTCAACCTTTTACTTTCGAAGAACAATTTCAAATTGCGAGGACGCAATTTATTGAAGGAGGGGAGAATGTAACACCCCAAGATTTCATAGTGTGTTATATCTTCAAAATAATTCAATAACTTTCACTACACGCAACACTGAGTTCAATCACACCATGACTTAAAAAAAAAAGCCATTAAAAGAGGTCATGAATAGTATTAACTAAATTTTAAACTTTATATAATCCTTATAATTTTAGAATCCATATTATGAGTTTCTTAGATATAATGCAAGAACAAATTCATTTTCAGTATTGCACTTTTATCAACTTTTAACAGTGAACCCTTTTTAAATACAATATTTTAAACTTTTTGACTAAATGGGGACATCAAAAAAATTTAAAATGAAACATCCCAAGCTTCCACGGTACGCTTTCCTTTGAATAATACAGTAGCGTGTGTTGTACGCAACCTCGAGTTCTAACACACACCACAACTAATTAAACTAGCCGTTGTGAATAGTAATACCGACTTTTTGAAATCATATATATTCAATATTTCAAAAATGGACTTCATTTTTAGATTCGGAATATCAAAATTAGCCTAGGGTGAAATTTTGGTACATTTCGGATAACTTTCATATTTTGATGAATAGTGAAAATTACTAAATTTTAATTAAAAACAACTTTTTTAATCAAAATAATTAATAGTGATAAATTATGAATTTGAGTGGTTTTAAAGTATATTTAGAATATATTTTTACCATTTAATATAATGTTGGTCATTGGACATAATTTTACAATTAAACCAAACATAAACAAGTGTCAATCTTTTGATAGTTATTACCTCTTAAAAACACGCTTTTTGTTTTGACAGCGGGAATTAATTTTAAATTAATTTCTGCCACTTCTGTGTTTTGAATTTAGGAAAATGGATTCCATATTTGGAATCAGGATGTTCATATTGTGTAAATAGGTAACTTTTATTTTTAGACATTTTGAATAGTTACTGTGGTTAATATTTTATTTACCATGGTTAAAGGGTAAATCCGGTAAATAAGGGTTAAAAAATAATATTATAATAATACTAAATTTCCCTAAAACGTGTCCTAACCTTATTGGTGGACACATACCCGACCATGAGCATCCTTGGGTCAATTTGGGGACCCCTTGGAGCCACTTGTATGTGGTAGGGACACATTATATTAATAAAGTTAAAATAAAAATAAAAAATGGCATAAGCTTACATCTTTTAGAAGAACAATTTTTACATAAAGTTATACATGTTGGATTTTCGATTATAAATATTCATTAGAAATATAAAAAGATTTCCTACATAATTATATTTTATTTATAATTTTTAGACATTAAATAATTTATTTTATTTATGACACAATGATGATGTAGTAATTACTATAATAGTGAAAAATTAAAATAATTGATATTATGAATACCCAAATAAATATAATATGAAACTTTTAATGAATTAAACTAATTTTATAGGATAATATGATATATTAGGATTGATTTAATTGACTTTGTTCGAAGTAATCAATCTGTTATGAGTTTCACAAAAATCAACTATTGAATAGTGTCAAAATTGACATAAAAGAGTTCTTAAAACAAATATTATATTATTAATTGATATTAAATTCCTAAAAATCTAAGGTTCGGCCAAGAAACTTATATTATGATAGGTTCATCATTAATGGACCACTTGGGGGTTGCTTGGATGTATATAGTAAGTTTATTAACCATATTATATAAAAATACAAAGAGACATTGTAAAAGTGAAACTAATTAACTTAGAGTTAATACTTAAAGATAAGGTTAATATAAGTACCCAAACCTGTCTAAATTCTATTGGATGAGTTGTTTTCGACCCATACCCACCTTAACCTTTGAATAGTCAACTTTGGAGCCATTAGAAACCGAATATGAATTTATTATAAATTAATATTTCTAGCTTTTCCAATGGTGCCCCTCACCCCTCTTATAAAAAGGGCACTCCTCCTTCTCATTTCCTCACACCTCTCAAGCCACTTGGCTCATCCAAACTCTGCCCAAATAAGCTCCCCACATCCCTATCCTCATCCTTGAAGCTTCCCCTTAGGAAGAAAGCATTTCAAGAAGTCCTTTGGTTCCAACCAAAGTGAGTTACCTAAATTAAAGGTAACGATTTCTCTTAAATTATTTTCATTTATTTTGCTTCTTCAACCCCCAAACTCTTTTTATTTCCTTTCTTTTGTAACAACACCAGTATCCTCAATATACTAGGATGTTGTTATAAGAAGGATTCAAACTACACATACACACAACTCCATCTAATGGATGATGAACATAATGTTTCTGTGGATGGCAAACTAACGCCTCACGAAACGATGATTGTTCAAATACATCTTACCGCCTCTCATGGTGGCCATTATGATGGCACTGTAATTAAATATGATATTAATGATATATATTTTATATATAATCTTCTGTAATTCCATTTTATTTCATACCATTATTCGTTTCATGTTGTATATACATACGATAATTTCATTTGAGGAAGTGCGGACTACCGCCCCCTTAAAATGATATGACTCGTTCATACCACACATGGAACGTATAAGGGATGGTGTTAATGAACTTAAGTAACATATATAAAATATTATATTATACTGGAATAGTAATATACCTATGTATCATTTGGATTTGATTCTTTTAAAATGAAAATTAAATGGAAGTAGCGTCCGTGCGTACGTACGGACTACCGTCTCCACGAACGCGATAAGATTCATTCTCCATCGTATCCATTCAAGTATAATTATCATTTTATGATTTAAAAATGATGTTTAAGGACTTGATATCATTCTGGATATGAATAAGATACAACAAACATGGCTTATGTAACAAAACATATAAAAGAAAATGAGTAAGTTAACACCCGAAACGATGATAATTCTAAGATATTATTAATAAATCAATGTTAAAAGATCATATATGATATCATATTAATATATATGATTCTTGTATAATTTAATAACAATTATTTCACCATTATACAGGAGGTTAACCTACCCCAACCAAGGAAAAGTACAAGGTAAGGGTTATTTCACAATCTCTTCATTATCCGAGGTTGTTTATACGTAATAATCTACTGGGATATCTTTATCATTCACATCAATGTTTCTTAAAAATGTATTTCAAAACATTTTTACTATTTACAAGAATATGGGTTAAAGTCATTTATACCCTTGTTTGACTTTTTATAAGAGGTTTATAAAGGAATCTTTCCGTCGTTTTCAAAACAAGGTCCTTTTTAACCTTTTCGACAGAATTGAGGTAAGAATGTTTTTTTTAACTTATACGGCGGGTGCGGTTATTTTACGCCGTTATAAAATCTTCAAATCTTTCCTTACAAGCTTATAAGAATATTTTCAAAGAAAATGTTTTATTTTATATGGATCTTAAATGATTTCAAAATAAAAGGAGATATTTCTTTAAAAAGAATTTTGATTTCATCTACGTCAACATCCTTTGATGGATTTTAAGATTATTTGAAGTTGATTTATTATGATACAAAACTTCTATATTGTATTGAAGGTTTTGTGATATGTTTGACTATGGATGTGCTATTTTTATACCATTCATAGTTTATGGTGAAATTATTGACATTTCGTATGCTAGTTTTAATACGAATGTTTATGTTATGTTTAAACCTTTTCATATGGGAATGCATTGGACTTAATAAGTGACGGGTGGAGCCCGCTATAGCTCCTCGATGCATCGGTAGGTCTCATGAGACAAACTAGTGTCTTGGCACAAGGCCTTGCCAAAATCTTATTTTTAGTCTTGGCACGAGGCCTTGGCTATGTGGTTATGATAGTCTGGCATTATGCATTCCAACATTATGAAATTGGTTATTGATTTTTACATGTGATTATTCGATTAGTAGAATATCCATGTGAATAAGTAAATGGCATTATTTCATTTTATTTATGCCATACCATGTTGAAAGTTCATGTTTGAAAGGATTTTGTTTTAGTTATACATTGCCTTAAAAGTTTATTCTTATTTATGAAAGTTTCCGCTATTTTGTTATCCTTACTGGGCATTTGAGCTCACCCCTTTTATATGTTTTATTTTTCCCTGGAAGTGAAGAAGTAAATTATGAATGACCTATAGGGATATTATGTGGGGATATGAGTGTGGATTATGGAGACATTATGTTGTTGTAGTAGTTTTTCATTTTATGATGTAATGTAAAACTTATGAATATATCTAGTGTTTCCAAGGCTACTAAACCAATCGGTCTTTCGAGATTTGATCTTTCTTGTGATCATGCAAATGTTATGTAATTAATGCACCGACTCTGGGTAGCTGGGGTCGGGGCGTTACACATCACTTTAAGTGGCTTTTACAACACCCTTACACACCATGTGTGTGGTCTGGACCTAGGTAGCACACGTCCAGGCACGAAATCAAAGTACAAGGCGTGCACTTATAATGTACACAGCGTATACTTTCAAAATTTCCATATTTTCCTCTTTTTCTCAAAAAACCAGAAAGAAAAACATACCCGAAATGAAAATCCAAGTTCTTACATAATTAGATCATATTTTTATCAATTAATTTAATATAGGTCATTGGAATAAATTTCACCTGGAAATTGACTATAAAATCATTAAAATATTTTGAATTTCATTACTTAAAATCTCGGCATTGTTGTCTCGTCTGCATGATTAAATTTAAATTAATTTCTACCACCTATATGATTGGAATTGTATAAAATGGATTAAATATTTTGAATCATAAAAATTTATAATTTATAATAGTTTTATCTATTTTTTGACAAAAATTATTTTTTAAATGTAATTAAAATTAACTTCAATTAGTAAGGAAAAATTAAGCTTACTAAATGACTAAACCTTTAACATAAGGGCCAAAAGGACCAATACACTTGTCCAAAAACCATTTTTTGGACATAGTTAGGAAATTATTCTTCCATTATTTAGTTTGGTTGGGTTTTTATGAATTTTTTATGTAAAAACATTGGAACACCTAACTACTTTTCAAAAATTCAATGTGACTCCTTTTCCTTCATTATAAAAGGCCACAAACTCTACCCCATATTTATATCTCTAAAACAAATTGTGGTTAGAAATGCTATGAAAACATATCTCCTCAACACACCTACCCTCATATTAGATTCCTCACATTGGGTATGAAATAGTCCATCTAACCCTTTTCATTCAAATCAAATAAAGTTACCCGATTAAGTGGTACCATCTTTTATTATGTTTTTTAGTTTTATTTAATTTCAACACCCCATAAAATTTTATTATTTTATGATTATATAAATATATATTATCTTAAATATACATTGATATTTTATGATATGGGTTAGACATAAACATACACACATTTTCATCTAATGCATAATGAATATACTATTTATGTGTTTATCGAACAACCTCACAAAACGTTGATTGTTCATTTTTCATTTGCCACCAAATATGAAAAAAAATATGAATAAAACTCAATTTATATATTATTTTAAGATATTTATTATTTCATTATTCATGTATTATTATTTTACAACAATTATATATATACATTCAATTTTCTGTAAATGTGTTATCCTCGTTTGTGTAAATTTGAACTACATGCCCCTCAACGTGAAGCGGCTAATTCACACTATACATGAAATATAAAAAGTATGGTTTTAATTAAACATAAACGACATAAAAATCATATATATGATTTTTTCACATAATTTAAATTCTATAAATATAATATATATCATTTCCTTAATTAATTATTCACAGACATAAAAAGCTACAATGTCATCTACTGACGTGTGGAGTACCTTCTCTTCAACAAGATGTGATTTTATTTCCATAACATTAATTAAATATATAAGTATATATGATTTAAAAAAAAATTATTTATGATATATTTATCATGCTATATATACATAACTTTTCTTCCCATCATTTATTAATGATCACTGAAAATGGGAACATTACTCATGTGTACGTACTGCCTACCATCTACTTTATTGTAATGTTGATTAATTTTTCAAAGACATATTTAATGATTGGTTTTAAAATTATAATTCATATATAAATATTTTAATTATTTCATTAATAATATTTTGTATATGTTTATATAATTACTCATTTTACTATAGTCGTCGTCCAAAAGTAGTTTTTATCACATGAACCAAATTTCATCAAAACACCTGATGTAAAAATAATTATTTAATTAGTGTTATAAAAAATGATAATAAGTGAAATAAAAGTAACTATAAACATGAAAAATTTCCTGATAAAATAAATAATTAAAATATTACAATCATTTAGTAATATAGATGCACACGAGACAAGCCAAACTCAAGAGAAGATATTTTGTCTCAACTTACATTCCATTCAGACATATTTGTTATTATTAACCTAGTTTCATTTATATCATATATATACATCCATTTTAATTTAAATATCATGAATTTAAATATTTTCATGATATTCTATGTTTAATTAAATTTCATAATTTCTAGGGGATTTTGATTCAAATCTTTTAATGTTGTACGGGGAACTTTGGAATGTTTAATGATTATTCTCTTAAAGAATGTTCTTAATGATAATCATTTCAATATCACATTATACTATGATTGGTAACCTTATATAGAAAATAATACTTTATTTTAATCCTATTTAATTGTATATTCACATTCTTGGGTGATGAATATTATTATTTCCTAAATTGTATACTATTTTTACATATTTTGATTACTTGACCATTAATTTCATTATATAAGGAATTGATAATAAATTTGTATCTATTATTTGATAAAAATA
The DNA here is from genome assembly GCA_963277665.1 of Viscum album. NCBI lineage: Eukaryota > Viridiplantae > Streptophyta > Magnoliopsida > Santalales > Viscaceae > Viscum > Viscum album. Next base: position 1,678,275,829 of record OY728160.1, read on the forward strand.
TTTGATTATAATAAAAATTGTTTATAAATTAAATATATTAAATAATGGATGGGTAATTATTTGGACTGGACGGCAAGAGTGAGGACTATTTATAGATACCTCATCGATGCATCTATAGTTTCATGAGAAAAATCAATACGCAAAATCTGAATAGTTTAAACTATATTTAGAATATATCATAATGGTATAATAGTTCATGTTAAAGATACATGAAGACTATGATTAAATAATTCCATTAATTTTAGTAACCATTTTTATCTGTGAGATTTTTCACGGTCATATCTATTGATGCATTTCATTTTTATTTCATTGATAAAATGGAAGGTATTTTTTAGATTCTTACCATTATATATTGATATTGGCATAACTAGTTAATATATTGGCATGTGTTATAATTTATTTTCCTAAACCTCTTGATTATTTTTTTCATTTAATTATTATTTGTGTTCTCCTTACCCTTACTAAGAATTTCAGCACACCATTATTATTTTTCATTTCCCCATGTTATGAAGAATAAATCGTTGAAAAAACATTCAATGACATAGTTTATATAATTTTATTATGTATCAGGTTTTTTTTATTTTTTAAATATATTATTGTTATCATGTATGTATTCTAGTTTTCCATGACTTCTAAAGTAATGTTTCAATTGTGAATTTATTAAATGTAAGCATACTAATATTAAATAACAATGATGTAGCTCTCGACATCTGCTTCGGGGCATTATAGTTGGTATCAAATGAAGTTTAGTAGAATCCATGGAAACCAGTTACAGAAAACATGAATCAGGGAGAACAAACATAAGATAGACATTGAGGATATGTATATAATAACATCCTATATGTTTTTTATCTAGAGTATATGCTGTTTTTCCTTTAAATAAATAATTTTCCTAATAATATACGTGGATGTGGTTCTAGCACAGATGTACCTAGTAGTAACTATTCTTACATGGTGTGCCGATCTTGACATGAGGTATCTTGATACTGGATAACAAGCCTTACTTTATAGCAGGATTGGCACTCCCCAGAGATATGATTAGGATTATTCACATTTTATCTTACAAACCAAAAAGAAAAATTTACACAGAATATGATATTGAATAACCTAGGATAAACCAAATGGTTCATATATTAAAAAACTATGAGCAATGATTGTGGAATCCTATAACAAAATTTTCTTGATTATGTGTTTTTTTGTTTTGATAAGTGTTCGTCAAACTATGATTTCTTGTTTCAGAAAATGGCTGGAAGCAGAAGGAAATTAGTTAATATTGAATGTGATGTATATTTTTTTGATGAAAAGTTAATTGGAAGGATCAATGGAGTAAAAGATGTCTAATCATGACTACTTTGATTTAAAAAATAATTATTAACAATGTGTACCTTAACCAAATATGAAAATTATTATGGATGATAAGGAAGGTTTTCATTGAGTTTTTGGGTAAAGGATACCAAATAGTAAAGTAGATTGAGTTTCCTCTATGTTACTAATATAGAAATAATCATCCATGTTAAAGTCTTAAAGGGACAAAAAGATGATTATACTATGGAAAAGAAGGATAGAAATAAAATATCTAAAAAATAAAAATGAAGATTTCTGTTGATTGAATGGATGGAAATTTTTTTCTCCCATATGAAATCCTAATGGTTAAATTATTTATGTGTGGAATTATTGGTAATTATTAATTTTGATTTTCCAAATAAAAATATCATGAAGAGAATCAACCATGTTGTTTGAGTAATGCTTATATTGATAATGATGACGAGACTACTAGTGAAATGTGAGAGGAAAGCAGTATTATGTAATAGGTTGAGGTATCCTTACTATTGGTTTAAAGATGAAATGGAATAATCGATGTGTTTATTTATTAGGATTTATAAATTATGTCTTAAATATTTTTTAGTGATGTACAATTTATATGAATTATGGATTATATGAGGATTGTACTAAAATAATGCCTCTTTAAGGATTATATATCATAAGTTGACGGGAACCATGAAAATTTGTTCATTATATTGTTAATATTTTTATAAAACGCATGATTGCGGGAAATATAACCCTTAATACGTTCTTGATGTTGAGATAATGATGATGAAAATATTGATTTGGACAAATGTTTACAAACATGGTAATGATTAATTACTTTTAAAAAATTGTTTTATGTTATCATTGATGGAGTTTACAACACATTATCAATGAGGTATTATATCAAATAACATGTGTTATAATTAAGGGATAAGGTATAATGCATGTTCCCAATAATGAATTATGGTACATCAAGTCATTACCATATTTAAAGATAATTCACAATGAAGGTGTTTACATATTCGATATGAAATGTTTGAAGAGGTACTACATGATCATATAACATTAATGATAAGTTCATATTTGAAATTTAATGACCCTCCTTTTGACTTGTTGGATCGTAATCTTAGGTAAAAGTTAACCATTTATGAAATGGCTGATAATTGGATTTGATTTTAGAGGTTAATGTAATTCTTCACCAAATGATGAACCATGAGGTAGAATTTGAATTAAAAATAGTTCGTGTCATAAAAAATGAAGAGATTATGTTTATAGAAATATATATTTACTTATATTCTTTGAGAAAAATGTAATTACTTAAAAGGGTTTTGAAAAACAATTCCTAATACCTTAACTTTTTTTAAATATGGTATTCTAAATCAATGAAGACTTATGAAATTGTTTCTCTCCATTTTTCCTTTATCATTCACTCTTTTTTGAATTGTGACTGCAACAACTTCTTATTAATAATTACGATTTTTCCCTTTGTATGTGTCTCTACTTTCCACTAATGTGCTCCTACATTAAGTCCTAATTATATGTTTGTCTATATAGCCTATGGAATTTAGATTATATCATTTCTAGAGTATGTTTTATGAACCCTTTTCATGATTTGGGAATCCAAACATAGAAAATATTAATAAATATATCACCATGATCGAGTTTAAATTACATGGAATCTATTTAATTAAGGCGGGGAGAATGTAGCACCCTAAAAATCAAAATCAGTAACACTGTATTCGATAGAGTGTATGACACACAACACTAAGAATGTTATGTAATATTATATCCCAAATATTTATAATATACTTATTATTTAACATAAATTAAATATATTTGGTTATATGAAATTCAAATGACACTGAGTTAGCGTATGTCACACCAAACAATGAGTTTCTTCAATGTATTTCAATACCCAGAAGACCATTTTTTTCAAACAATAATATATTATTAAATTATTTTTTTGATATAATGAGGTATAAAATATTTTTAATTAATATTAATAACTAAATAACGAAAAAAGAATGTTTAAAAAACTAATTCATTGGATACAAATTAATTATAAATGAATAAAAAACCAATTTAAAATAACTGGAATGTCATATAGAAAAAAACTTTTAAGCCCACAAAGGTGTTTTACACAAAAAAATTAAATTATTTGATATGCATAGGATAAAAAACCAATATTTTCTATAAAAAGCTAAGTTTTCATTAAATCATTTTTACCCCCTTTTAATGGATAATGTATTTTAAATATATTATTTCATAATTTTATTTATTTCATATTAAAAAATTAAAAATTTCCATGAATTATAAATATAAAAATTATATTAAGTTAAAATTTAGGTTTTATTGGTGAACTTTAAATTTTTAATGAATAGTGAAATATATAGAATTTCAACTCAAAACTACTTTTTCATCTAATTTATTTATATGTATAAATTAAATATTTAATTTGATTACAAGTTATATTAGATCGTAATTTTTTAAATTTATTATGTTTAGGTCATTTGAATCAATATCAAAATAAAATTGACTATAAAACACATCAAATTTCCGAACATTTTTACATTAAATCCATCATTTTCGTCACATTTACGAGGTTATATTTAAAATAATTAAATCGAGTTTTGATTAAAAAATTTGAGAAAATGGATTATTTATTTAGAATATTTATAATTTATAATTTATAATAAGGTCAATTTAGTTTTTTACCAAAACAAATAGTGAATGTAATTAAAATTTATTACAACGATTAAGGAACCATTAAGGCTAATAAAAAGACTAATCTTTTAACATTGGGGCCCAAATGACTCGTCCAATTGTACAACACACATTTTATATCCATCATTAGGACATTTAGATTCCATTATTTTGTTTTATTGGATTTTGATATTTTTATGAACAAATGTGCACAAAACAAGATTCTTTTCAAATATACCAAGTGATTCCTTTTCCTCCCTTATAAACGTCCACCAAAACACCCCGTTCTTCACACATATAAAAAAACTAATGTTTGAAAAAAAATCCATAATATTACTAAAAGAACCCTACCCTCATCCTAGAATCATATCATTGTGTAGGAATTAATCCAAGGAAGCCTTTTTCTACAATGAAAAATGAGTTACACGATTAAGAGGTATCATCTTTTATTAAGCTCTATAGTTGTATTTTCATAATCCACACCCTAAAATATTCTTATTACATTGTTAAATAAATAATAAATATCCAAAATATACATGGATTTTTTTATCCTAATGATTCAAACAAAAATTTCACACACAACTGTCTAAGGGTTTAACATATATACTGTTTACCTGTACACCAAAATACTCCCTCACAAAACAATGATTATTTATTTTTCCTTTACCACATATTGTAATAGAAATTATGAGGAATAATATATTTATATGTTATCTATATTTTTTATGATATTATTCATATATAATTATTTTACAACACATATATTTATACATTTCATTTTTTGTAAATGTTATAACATCGTTTGTGGAGGTGTGTACTACCATACCGACAAACCTCCAAATAATTTTTTCATTTTTTAAAATAAACCACTTTTTGTGTGAGTGGTAAACATACAAACACTAAATACAAGAATGAATAACCTCCCTCTATGAACAACATTACACCTCTTACATCATTATGAACGTCCTCATTTAAAATTGAAAATTCAAATTAAAAAGGTGGTCAAACAATCCGCCTGCACAAAACGAGAGCCGCCTTGACACAATCACATCCATCATCACCTCACCGACCTTATCATCTCATCACAACCTCCAACTTCTCATCAGCTCACCACCATCACTTCTATCAGGTCACCTTTATCATTCTACTTCTCAAAACCACATCCATTGATGTCAATACAATGTCGCTAGAGCCGAATATTTATCAGGTCACCACCAACCATTCCAACAAACAATCACAACATCACTATGAAATAATCTCAACACAATTTTCATCGACGGATAAAAAATGAGAACCATACCTGACAAATAAATCCACAAACTAGGGATGCAAACACTAGAATAAAACTAGAACAAATCAATCCTCATGAATGACCTCCTCAAACTGCCTCGTTGATGTGATCATTGTCACCTGCCCGAAGCCACATAACTGCATATGCACTATAGTTAGAATCCACTAAGGCCCTCCAAAATCATGAGAAGATCTCTCTAATATCATTTGTAAAGAACACATTTCAAATAATAGATCTATAAAAGAAGCTATATCAAGGAAGATATTGACCAGATCCCATCCTACCATCGCTTTACATTCCCCACTAGCATCCTTCGGGAATCTCAGACTCGCCAATATCGTCCCCGTAATGATATGAAAATCCATCATCGAACCAAAAGATGGGAATAGAACCAACGACAACCCCCAATAGAAAACACATATTCCACCGAGATATATGAAGAAGGAATGAGGTTGTAACCTTAATCGAAACCTAGAAAAAATCACAAAAAGAAATGTGAACAAAAAATGATGATCGCAACAATGAGGGGATAAAACCCTAAATTGTAACCCGTGGTTAAAATCATAGAAAATGAAAAAAGAGTCACCAAGGGGACCCCAGACCACAAAATCCCTATCCCAAAGCCTTAGTGTGTCCATACCTCTATATCCATCCAGGTGCGGAGGTGTGGAACTGGGGGCCCTAGCACGGAATGTCGGCCAAAGAGAGGACTTTTGTCTCGATGATTGTAATGTTGATTCATTTGTCATAACAATTTTTAATGATTCATTCTAAAAGTATAGTTCCTGTAAAAATATGATAATTATTTCATGATTATTATTCATATATTTTTATATAAATACGCCTTTGACCATAGTAAACCTATCAATTTCATTTTTGTGCCATGAACCAAATTTCAACAAAACCCCTGATATAAACATAATTTTTTTAGTAGTTGTATAGAACATGGTAATAAGTGATATAAGATGAATTATAAACATGAAAATTGTTATGATGAAATTAAATAATTATCAAATGTTTATCCTTCAAGAATATAGCAACATAAGAGACAATTCAGACTTAATTTAATGGATTTCATCTCAATTTAAATTTCATTAGGATTCATTTGTTATTATTCTCTTAGTCACATTTATTTGGTGTGTATAATACTATTTGAAAATAATATATTGAATCTCATTATTCTTAATAAATAATATGTTTTATTTAATTTCAAACCATTATGGGATAATAATTTAAATTTTTTAATATGGTATGGGACATTTTGGATGGTTTAATTATTATTCTCCTCGGGATTGTTCTTAAGGATAATCTTTTTGGAATATCTCTATATTATGATTTTTAACATTATCTTGAACCAGTATATTTATTATAATCATTATTCAATTTATATACATATTCATCAATGATGGTTATTAATATTTTAGAAACAATATAGCATTTTTAGATATGGTTTTCACATGTCCAATTATTTGATTATATGGGAAATTATTAATTAATATGTATCATTTATTCCATACAAATACTTGTTCATAATGAAATTTTTGATATTTAAGTAAATTATTCAATAGATGATGAATTATTTTGACTAATTGACATGGGAGGATATTGGTTATAGAAAACCCCTCAATGCATCAATAGTCTCATCAGGTGAATTATTGGGAGAAATATGAATAATTTAAACTATCATGAGAATAGATCATGATGGTATTGTGGTTAATGTTATAGATTCATGATGCCCAATAATAAATTAATTCGTTAATTTTATTTATCATTTTAATCCATTATATTTCATGTTTCTATATCTATGGATGCATATCATTTTTATTTCATTGATTAAATGTCACATGTTTTGAGATTCTTACCTAGACATATTGATATTTCCTTATCTAGTTATTTTAATTGCATGTGTTATTAGTTCATTACCATATAATTTCTATTATTCTAATCAATTCATTTTTTCTCCAAATTTTACCTAATCTTACAAATCATATAATCCCAACCTTTATATATTTTCGTTCACCAATTTAAGGAGAAGAAATATTGGAATAAACATCCAGGGATGTAATTTTTATTTTATTTCATTATGTATTGTGTTTTATTTTATATTACTATTGAATTATAGGTGTCTTGTATGTATTTTGTTTTTATAAACATCATTATTTATTGGTATTTTATGATTTGATTCCTTGTAAAAATGATAATGTCATAAAATAATGCAGAGGCTCTATGATTCAAGGCTTAGGGCATTATATATCATCTTGGAACTTTTGACTTTGATAGAATTCATTTAGAATTTTCTATATACTAAATTTTAATCAATTCCCCTCCCCAAAATGCATTCCTATAAAATGGTCAGTGTACTAACTAAAAATAATTTATATTAAATAAACATATTGGGTATAAATCTATAAAAAACAATTCATGATTCGAATAATGACATCAAATCCATAGAGGTCAACCCACTGAAAGATCATAAATAGTAGGTTCTATATACTAAAAATACATTCTATGAATCCATGATTTTCTTTGATAGAGTATAATTAAACTAGGAAGGATAAGAACCTAAATCTCTTCCTAATTTCTCAATCCCACATAAAATAACTATCAAAAACATATAAAATACCAAAATATATCAAATCATAGACCATGAAAACAAAAACAACTAAGAATATGTACACAAAAAGTATAATTTTCTACAGACCATACCCTATGTGCAGAGGATAAATTACACTACAACCTTTTCTATTCATTGGAAATATAAGATATTATATGTGTTACAAATTTTAGTGTACAAGTAATTGATGGGGATTTATTCCTTTATATATTGATCACCCTTTGGAAACATTTATTCATATCAGTGCACTAAAGACTCTCGAACACTTATTTACTAATTTCCAACTCATTAAAAAAGATAAATATTTTCTCATTGAATCATGAATTATAGTTAATGATTTCCAGATCGTGGTTACTAACTCGATTACCTATTATTATTACTGAACATCTGATCACTTACCACTTCACTATAGAACACTTAGTATATGATATCTTGCATTGGAACTAAAACCATTGGGGTGGTTTTGTTAGCATTGTCATCATGTTATGTCCAAACCATCTTCCAATGCTCAATATCTTATAATTATAATTTTTTGGGATAAAATTTTGATGGACTGAAATAGAATTAACCAAAGAATGTATTTGATGTGTTTTAAGGGTTAATGGAGTACCATATGATAGATTTTGTAAGTCATCTTGTTGTTTTTTATTTTACTTTAGAATATAGAGGGAAATTGTTATCTAGAGGTAGGTTACTTGGTACCATGTGGTAGTAATAGTAGAGTAGGTGCCTCTATGAGGTTCACTGGACACCATGTGGAACTAGAGTAGGTACTGTAGGCTGATGTCTAGATAGAAAATTTGAACATCGGTGTTTTATTTTAATTTTTAAAGTAAACATATTATATTTAATTAACATTAAATGTGGGAACAAACATATTGAGAGATGTCTTAAATAGGTAGGTCTCCCCTCCTCATCTCCATTTTTTTCTTCTTATCACAAGTGGGACTCCTTTCCTTTTTTCATTTTCTACAAGTAATTGGCCCTTACAATCCAAAATATGTAATACTAAACATACTTCACCATATATTTTTATTGTTATCAACATTGAATAACGGTACATATAAAATATATGTTCTATATATTTATCTATGATTATTAGATTATATTATCATTTTTTCGAACTAGGTTGTGAGATTTATGTGAAGGATCATATATATGGCAGGTATATAGTTCCATGGTTTTTCTGGAGTAATATATGAGTTTACATATTGTGGGATAGTTTTGTGTGCGTAGGTTCATTTTTTTGTATATTAATTGAACCAATTGATGTCACTATTATTCATGGGATGTTCCAAGGGGAATTATCATGTTGTTAATTTTGGGTTTGATTAGGTAAGTCATGTTTTTTCGTTTTTATGATTCCAATGGGTTTAACAAGTATGATGTAATGTGTTTTAAGGTGTTTTTTATTGGGAAGGTTGAATTGATATGAATCCATGGAAAGATGATGATTATTTCTTGTTAAGTACTAGGGTAGCCATGTTTCACAAATGTGACATAATTAGTGATGACTTGTTAGGAAACAATAAAATTCAACAATTAATAAGCCACCAGATCTAGCCTATGTTGAGGCCTGAAGAGAATTCGTGATCCCCATTGTCCGGAGAAAATTACATGGGTATCCAAGAAATAACATTCAGAATGATTCCACACGTGAAAGTAATAAATATCGGATTTTTCAATAACATGAAATAAATATAACCCAAGGTATTTCATAAATTAAATAATATTCCCAAAAAATAAACACCATGATGAGATAGTTGTAGATATAAAATATGGGAAATGAAAAGAGTTCCACAAAGTTAGTTCAAAAAATATTAAAACAACACTAATAAAAATATGAAATAAACTAGAAGAACCACTACTATAAACTCTCAATGTAAATGTCTAGCAGTGGCACAAGACCCTACACTATACTTGAACTAAGATATCTAGTATCATCCATTTTATAAAAAAATCATAATATGCCTGTAATGATATTCATATGGGATAAATATATGGGCAGTTAGAAACCCATTATAATGTTTTATAATCTATTAAAATAAAAACTATTACATGATATTTTAAAAATATGTATTCAAATTTGGGTGTTCCTTGTTTCTCCTTTAAAATTAGTGTCTATAAGTTTTCTTTAAAACATACAATTTTTTAAATTATGAGGATATCTATTAGTATTCCAAAATATATATTAATTTGAGAAAATCATTACACTTTTCTATTAAAAGATTTTTATAGAAAATAATTAGAGATAAAAAAATAGTATTTCTCAAAATAAAAAATGTCATTACAGTGAACCATAATAAAATTATGGGAACCTATCTGTGTAAGTTGAACTATCTAGTATGAAGATATTATATTCATCAAATAATAAAATTCCATGAATTGGAAAAAACAACATAGTACTTGACCCAAACAAATATTGAGTCTTATTCAGTATGGCCTAACCAAGGCGTAACATCTGAGAGGCTAACCAAAGTTCTATATTATGGCCACCATCCAGGGAATAATTAACCACCATTGTAAATATTTACCTTGATGTCCCTCATATGAAAACCCCCATTCCCATGATATGTAAAGGGAGGTGGGACTTTCACATAATAAGAATACCACATACTCATATATACCATTTATCTCACTCAATCATTTGAACAAACAAATAGAAACACCACCTTTATCCACACATAATAATCCATTTAATATTTCATAATCAAGGATACATGTTATAAGAATTCAAACATCCATAATTTATATCACATATAAGGGGGAATGTCCTATAGGTTTTCATTTCCAATATACCATTAGAAGTTCTTATCTATTATTATGATCATTCTTCATAGAAATATTCAATGGAAACCCATTTGGAAGACAAGATACATTGTCTATAATTCGATTTAAAAAATAAACCCATAATTTTAATACATTTCATAAAAATGGATAAACACACCCAAACAATAATAAAAACTTATACATTTTTTTAAAATCAAGAACTTATTAAAATTGAAAATATAAACATCAAAAATAGAATGATGTTTCTTAATTTCCAAAATAGGCCAAAACCCATTAAAATAGATTCAATGACAAATTCAAAAGAAATATATTTTTTCTATTTTTTTAAAACTGATGAAATCATACATCTATTGGTATAGCTATATAATAGTAACCAGTATCTTTAAATAGTAGTCTATTATACACAATAAATGAAAAAGAAATAAGTGATTTAATCTTAATGAGATATGAATTATAAAACAAAATCAAATCCCTTTACTATTATCAACATATTATATAATCAACCACAAAACAATAGTAATAGACTAATTAAAGAGACATGTATACAAAATTCCCTAAAAAATAAAAAAATCCACAATATATAATATCCATATATCATAGATTCATCTTCTATAGATTCTAGGGTTAGGTGTATGAATGAACAATATAGAATATATGAGGATATTTTTCCTTGAATAATCAACCGTAATGCATGAAGAGAATTGAAGGATCCACCATGGAAGACGATGGAAACAAAGAATCGGATTCTATGATTCATGGGTTTTTGAGGATAGGGAGAATAACCCCCAATACTTCTAAACACATGCAATTAAGAAGTGTTAAACAAACACGATTCAAACAAGACCATCTATATTCACTATGTAAATATCTATTCATGTCCTGAATGGAATTTCCCAATAAATTAACATTCTTGGAAATTTTATTCCAGGAAAATAATTTATTATACTAATAAGATAAATGATTTATGGATGGTAATTTTGAGAGATACATAATAATATTTCATTGCATGAACCCATCTATCACATTTTTAAATACAACAATATGTAATTTCTAACATTATACCCTCCTTGGGCCCTCCAAAACTCTAATGAAAAAGAAATAAAAGAATGATCCATGGTAAAAAACTATAAATAAATTAACAAATGAAAATAAAATTACTAGATGTGAGAATTATCTCCATAATAGACTTTTTTATTCATAGAATGCATCGAAAAAAATGTTTAATCGTGAATAAGGAGAAACATATAACTTAAATGAAAAGGGAATCCCAAACTACACAACCACAATAATTATGAAGTCAAAATCCTAAGAAACAAAAAACATTAAACATGTAATAATGGAAACTAAATTAAATACAAATCTATGTCATGAATTAATCTAAGGATAGTATAAAAAATCCAAAGAATTAAAGTAAACAATTATTAATACATAAAAATCAGGACCTAAAATCCAATGCACACTTTAAATTTCAGATGAAACCAAATAACTAGTTTATGTTATAACATTCATACATTATTGCAAAATAGGAAGGAATGTTAATGGAAAAATCTATGTGATTCAATTTGGGTTCCACCCCAAAGTAATTACCCATTTTTATATAGAGATTATGAAAAATCATCACCATGAGAGAATCACTAATGTTAGTATATCCAAAATATTATAATTCCACTATTAATATATAAATTAATTAAATGGATAACCATTAAAAATAATTAAAAATGATGAAAACTCAATTAAGATTGAAAATAATTAGAATGTTTTATTATAAACATATCATCCTTTATATATATAAAATGGTTACATAATGACTTTATAAAAAACAACTAACAACCACTTGTGGAATCCTTAGCCACCAAATATAATAATACTCATACATCGCATTAGAATAGGAGAACCAATAATATTTCCACCCCAAAAAATAGAAACTCAGATAGATATTGTAATAAAATAACAGATAAAAATTGTAAATGGATCATAAGGAATCATGCCTCAACAAAAAACTACATAGTCTTTTATTAGGTTATGTAAGGGAAATCAAATATTCTACTTCAGGATCACCAGCTATCATTGAATCAATAAAAACATCCAGGCATAACTATAATTGTATCATTGATTCCTTAATAAGAACCTAATATTTCCTATGTATAGTGACTCAAAAATAATTTTATAATAAAAATACAACATATTTTTGAGAGAATAAGATCATAATGAATTATAAAACCAAATTCATTACAAATGATACCAACAACCCACGTGGTATAGTCTTGATATCAAATAAAAATAGAATTATATTGATTGTTTAATCATCCCTAGAATTCCATTTCTTTCTCCAAACTGATTCCTATAACATTATAGATTCAATCTCATAGAAATTATTTTAACAATAATTAGAAATATTAAAAAAGTGAAATATAATTACATAGGAAACTATACCAACTAGATCCTTGCATCACTAATAATGAATCCATTAATGAATCAAATAAAACTAAAAAATCACTATAAAAACTATAGAATCAACCTTAAAAACCTCTCAAAATACAAGTTAAAATATTGTATCTTTATTACATAAATATAAAACTCAAGTTTTATTCTCATCATCATCATCATTTTTAATAAGTTCAACTAGAGGATCTTTAGAGAGGGAATAATTATCTACACCTTTATTATGAAATGTCACTAAACAAAATAATTATGAATGACCCAAATGGCTTCAAGCATAATATTTTTTTTGGATATTCATAAAAATCAGGTTCATTATGTCCTTTTTTGTTGTAAAGATATATAATAAGTTATCACCGTTAAATGAAGATGCAATGAAGAAACAAGAAGGAATTTTGATAACACTGCATGTTGGGACTCATAGTGAAGACATTACAATTCTCATACATGTGTTTACCCTAACATAATTATCTATAAAATCCTCTCATACTCCCTCAAATTATGATTCATTTTTATTCTTTCATTAAAAAAGCTATTTAAAATTTGAGGCCTAGGTAAGACACTCTCTTGGATTGGTCTGTTTGAAGAACATTAATAAAACACCATTTCATTAATGAAACATCGAAAACCATATCTCAAAGGTACAAAACAAACTAAAAAAATGATGTCCATATTATTACATTATTTTATCTCTTTATATAGAGTCTGCAAATTCTCTGATCCATTGGTATATTCACTACATTAAATCATAAAATTAAGTGATTCTGAAAAGTTCATGTTTGGTAAAAATAGAATCAACCCTCTATAGCCAATCCACTACTTCCTGAAAAGAATTTTTCCTAAATATATATTGGGTTTTAGTTTCTTTATCAACAAATTAATATCATTACATAGGGGGAAGAGTGTAATAACTCAAAGCCGTGAGACTCTAGTAGATGGAAGAACCATCACAAAAATTCACAATCAACCTAATTTTCTGTGAAAACAAAATTGGTTCATTTTCTAGAAAGACATATAATATTACATAAAATCAAACTCAAGAAATCAAATCCCATAAGAGAAAAATGATATAATAATAACTCCTATTGCATCATTTATATAAACCACAAACCCAGCACATTATACATTCACACATAAACCAACAATCATATATTTAAAGAAATTAACCTATTTGTCCCAAGAGGGTTTTGTTGAGAAACATTTAAAAAGTAACATCAATTAATTATAAAATAAATATAATAAATTTCATTGCTTTTTAAATAAAAATTTTATAACAAAATATATCAAAATGATAGATTTTAAAAAATTTCTCACATAAACTCTTTAAAAATTATAGTTAAATTTTGGTAACTTCGCATAAAATAAGTGAAAATAAATATAACTATCTCTTTTAAAATGTTATTAGAAAACATTAAAAATGACATCAATCATTTTAAATCTAAAACATATTACAAAAAAAGTCTTAATAAAATGTGAATTGAAATTATTTTCAATATTATATTAAAATAATAAATTTTCCGAATCAATTTTTGAAAAATTTTATTTACGTTTTCCATTTAATTTTTTTCCACAAACATAATTTATATATTATAAATACCATAATTCTCTATAGGGAAACATTATATGAAATTAAAATACATCATAATCCTCAAATAATTTAAAAATGAATCCATGATCATGGAAAATCGCAGCTACCCAAGGATTTTCCACCTGATCAGGATAAACATACAAAAATAATATAATATTTAATGTAAATAACAAATGATATATTCTTGGTAAATATATTTCCAAAACTGGTACATGTATCCCATTCCTCATAGTTACAATCGGATTCATTACGACTCATAAATGACAAAAAAATTATTAATTTTTTTAAATAAATTGAAAACAATGATACATAATTGGAAATAATCATCTTAAAAAAAACATGAAAATAAGGTCTCAACATGAAATACAATGATTATCAACCTACCCATGATTTACCTCATTGTTTATGATTATCTAGGCTCATATATACCAAAATTTCTCAACGTAACTATGAAAAACAAACTCCCTTTAATAAATATTCATCATGAAGAAACCAAGGTCACCATTGAATCTGTTACCAATGAAATCCCATATAAGTGCCTAATTGGAATTACCAGTCCCCATGGTGTAGAGACAAGAACCTAAGAATCCAAAAACATCTATTCGGATCTATTTCTACCATAATAATAATAAATATGAGATTATCCAATAACATGGGAAAACCTAAAATATATCATTAATAAATAATATCCAGAATACGAATGATGTATGATGAGACTGTTCGAGACCCAAAATAAGATAAATTATAGGGAATATTCGTTGAATGTTCAAGGGTCCTAAAACAATAGATATAAAAATATGTCATAAATAAGGAAAACGACAACAACCATGTCACCATGTGTATGTGAGTTAGGGTTACATTCACCACCACCATAAAAGAACTACGATATCCAAGATGATCCATCATTGTCAAGAATCATACTAAAACATTAATGACATAATCATGATTTAAACAACCCATTATGTCTCTACCTATTTATATGGTGCATAATACTTTATAATAAAATATATAACACACTAGTTTCCAAATATGTATACAAAATATGTTTTAAGGTTTTCCCCTATAAAAATGTTTCTTGTATTTTTCTAAAAAATAATGAATTTTCATAAATTTGAGATTCCTTATAAATAATAGAAATTATTTTTTCCATTAGAAAATTAATTATACATTTTAGTTAAAATAGTTTAAAGGAAAATATTAAATGTGATCAAAATACTATATCTCATTATGGAAAATATCCATACATTGAATGCATAACATTTTAATGCAAATAAAATGTTATTAAGGAGAACTATCTTTTATAGAGATAACAAGGTCATTAATGAAGTTTATTCTTCACGACGGAAGATAGTTACAGAAAAATTCACCTACCCAAACCTAGGGTCATACAGTGTCTTCCCTAACAAAGTAGAGACATTATATATATTGACCTGATTCCTCACATTGGGCCAAAATCAAGAACATTATGTTATTAGAACACAATATAATCATATAAATAATTTATCACTCTCAAAACTTTGAACACCCATGTTGTATCATTCCCTTTATTCCATCATAACAAATAAAATCAACTTCCCTCGTCAAGGATACATATTATAATCATTCAGACATCCATTATTTCAATCGCATATATAGGGGAATGTATTATAGGGATTCATTTCTAATAAACTACTACATGTGCCAGCCTAGCCATAAGATCATTAATTTAATATTTAAAAAATTTATATCCACTTGGAAAACCAAAGTTATATTATATAATTTGATTATTTCAAAAAACAAAATTAGTCAAATTGTTTCTAAAAAAGATCCAAACATAGTTGGGCTTTATAATTAAACATATATATATAATTTTATAAGTATTCATCTTATATATCTTTCATGTATCCATCAAAGATCCAATCAAAAATTTCAGTTTCCAAAATAAGGATAGATCCTTACAAACATATTTATTTATCAATTCTTATTTAAATTCTTATTTTTTTATACTTTTGAAAACTAAAAAATAATGAATCATTTGATATTTCTACATTAATATATGAAATAACATGAAATATTGATATAAAATCCAGATAAAATGAATAAAAAAAATATATTTAATATTAAATATAGATTTAGGGGTCACCTAACTCAAACATTATTGCTTTTAATGATAATTGATGTAATCCACTATGAAAAAACCAATATTTCCTTTTCAAACCAACAACTATCCGTAAAAAGAATCCTAATATCCCAATTAAAAACAACCTTAGTTATGAAATGTATCCTCAATTGTTTTTAGGGTATGAGATAATTAATGTTCAAGAGGGAATAAAAAAGGATATCCCACTATAAAGAACCAAACTCAATGCCTGAAGAAACTTGAAGGATAAATTATGCGGAATAGATAATCTAGGGACATGAAAATAAGATTTAGAGTATTTTATAATAGTAAAAAGAAACCCCAAATGTGTTAATCCAAATCAGGGGAACATTGTAAAGATATACTACTAAAACTGGGTTGACTACATTCATGTTCTGAATCACTATTCATGACATGAAAGCTCTTTTCCATAAATAATCCTAATATGAAATTCCACTTCAATAAATGAATAAATTATATCTAGAATTGAAATGGTTTTAAAATATAAGTGATGAGATATATGTAACTATTTTCCATGGCATGACTAAATGTTTCATAGTGTGAAATAATGTTGTATATTATTACCTACAAAGATTCCTTCTCAGAACCTCTAATATTCTGGATAACTAAATGATGTGAAGGTTCTAAGGCAAATCACTAAAAAATCATATTCATGATATGGCATGACCATTTCCATTGGTGGCATTGATTTTTTCGGCATGAGGTGGGTAATGTTGATCACTAGTGAGGTGTATCAAAGTTTTTGGTTTCTTGATCAATCAATATGTATAAACTATATTTGAGGTATTATTAATATTATATAGGATACATATTAATTTAATGGAATATCTTTTTGGTACAATCATTAAGAATTTTGATTTCAAGGTTAAATATTATCTTAGATTACACTAATTGAGGATTTATTTTTGTTCTAATTTGACTCAATATTGATTCAGGCAATCCTCTTTTACATACCCTAATACCATAGTCAATGTGGTATATTGTCTTCATATGGGACATAAATCCAGATTGGAGACATAAAAATTTTATAACTATGAATTTACATTTGGAATTTAGGTGGATAATGATGAATATTTAGTTGATTTGATTTTTATCATATTCATAGTTATGTTTTTCTACTCCTAGATTCAATTGAACTATTTCATGTTCGATTGTATTCATAAATTGAATTACCTTCTTGACATTTTTTAGAGGATGATATTTTTTATTTATAAGCATTGGCCAAATACTTTGGGACTTTATTTAGTGAGAAATCAACTAAGGGATACTGTAAATGAACAATGAACTTTGGTATATCAATAGTCTGATATTTTATTGTTGCTTTATTTATTATGACATCCCCTTTGATAATGTAAAAATTTATACATAGATTCTTTTGATGTGGGAAGCATGTATCACTATGATACCCTCATGAAATCAAAATTAAATAAAAATTATATATATTTTGTTTTTTGGGTTTCCTCGATGAATAGATATAGATGGTGTAGGAAAATCCTAGATTAAAGATTTATGTCTTTAATTTATATGGTTGAGATTAGTGGATTTTTTAATTGGTATTTAAAATTAATTACTAGTTTATTTTAATATTTTTAAAATTATTAGCGTTATTTAATTTATAATATCATTATATATATTTTTTTCTGATGGATTATTGTGTGTTGGAATATTTTTTGTAAGGCTACATTTTTTGGGAATATTATATAGCTTTGTCTATTTTCCTACACCATGTCCCATCTCATATTAAATTATGATTTAAATATTATTTGGATCAAACGAATTATTTTTCCCATTTTGTGATATCTTTATGTGTTTCATCAATAGTTATATAATCAATCTCATAATTTTTTCCTTTATACCCACTATATTTGTTCTATATATCCACTAGTTATGTTACATGGTTGTGATTCATAATCTATACCTTTCACTATATTCAATAACCTTCTACGCTTGATTTGCTATAGATTTGGTATTATTATATCATCAAAACTGACTATTAATTAGGTAGTTACTTGATCATTGGTGTTTTGCCATTATTTTCAATAAATAATGAATTTAGCTAGAGAATCATCTTCTAGGGGTTTCTAGATTCCCCAAGTGAAATGTGGGAGGTGATTTCCCAAGATATATATTGATATTCCTAAGAAGATAACATATTATGGAAAAATGGAATGTCCTTTGTTCTTGTAAATGTTCTCTCTCAATTCCCCAATGTTATCAACAATTTCATAAAATATTGGTTTCATATATATATTGAAATTTTGTTTCTTCACTTCCCATGTACAAGGAATTCAACGATGAAAAATAAAGAATATTTTTTTGATGATGAAACAAACCATTTTTAATCCCATGGATCATTTTTGTGATACATTGTTGTGACCAAGCCAGAGTATTATAGTCTCGGTCTGGAATTCATTATTCCTTTTTATTTTCTTAATGATTTTTCAATTCTTTCACTTAGATGTAGTGCTATGAATATTTATTATTCCAAGGTTCATGATATGCGTTATATTCATATCTCATTTTTATCATCATTTCATGATTTAAAAGAGCAGAAACTACATATATTATCCAATCATGCCTTTCTATCTAATTTTATATAATATATCTTTTATTTGTATCCTCATTTTATTTCCTTGTCAATCTGATGAATATCCTGAAATATAAACATAAGACAAATCATCGATGAATGGAAAATAGCAGTGTCCTATTTATGATTTATTTACTACTTTTTTTATGTTTGATTTCATTACAATCACCACTCTCCTGGTTGAACTTTGATATTTAAAATTTATTCAACCCTCGGTGCTTTAATATTTTTCATAAAACCAAAAAACCACATGATAACTTAGTATCATTCATATATATTATGTCAATAATTTTGTTAATGTCAATAAATTAATTTAATAATTCATTTAAAGTGTACTGGTTTCAATGCATATGGTAACCAAATTGTTAAATTTTGAGTTTAGAGGGAAATAATTCAATGTAATTGAAACTGAAGGATTTTTGGATGATCTTGAACTCACATATAATTTTTAACAAAGTTTCCATAAAAAATAACACACACAACTACAAAAAATGAGTTCAATACAACCAGATGATTTTTCCCAATCCCTAATCATGCATAGTTGAGTAGCATTGTAGATTGAAGGCACAACTAAATCCTATTATGGCATGACATTGGGAAATAATATCATGTTTGCTAAATTTCCAAATATATATATGGGAATTGGGAACCTGTAGGATGAATCCATTATATAGTTTTATAAAATAGAACATTTTCTGTCCATGTCATGTTTCATTATATATTATAAAAGAGATTCCTCTAGAAGAAATATTCAATGTGGTATATGATCACTGAGGTATTTTGAATCATAAAAAAATATTTTTCAAACAAAATCTTCACCTTAATCCATATAAAGAATTACTTTTAACATATCTACCATTCAAACTATGTTTTATCACCCTAAACCACCATTATATCCTTGAAAAATTCTTATCTCCCTATAATGACCCTATTCTAAAGTTATAGACCACCATGGAAGAACCACTAAAGCTATATAGGTCGGTTGTGGTCCACTTTGAGGGATATTAATGAAACATATCCATATTTGAAGCATAACGTAGCCACTACCAAGGTGGAATGGAGGTATAATTAAAGAGGAATTATTAGTGAAGATAGATTTCATATAATAACTACCCAGATTTTATAGTAAACATGTTATCAATACTTACACTAATGTAATTTCCAAAATAGATAACATTGTTGATGGGGAAAATAGGAGTTTGAACAATAAGATTTTTTATTTAGAAGTGACATATTTCATGAATCTCATTTGTGATGTTAGATATATCGATCATGGTGTGTACATATATACAAGGAATATGAGGGATTAAGAAACATGGTTAGTATTTTGTAGATAATGGATGTGGTATAATAAATATTTTATTAAAATATTGATTTTATATCAAGGAGTTATTTCCATGATATGAAACTCTCAAATCAAAGAGCATGTATCACCATTCAAACTAATAGTGGAAGGGATGAGATGTTCTCACTAAAAGCCATCTATATACAATGAATCATCATTCAAACATGAATTAATATATATAATCTATGTGGATTTTAGGTATAAATAATGGAAAGATAACAATGATAATTCCACACAACATGAATAAATATGATGGAGATAATTGAAGAAAAAAAAACATGACCCTTTGAGATATATTTTTCTAATAAAAATAGAATGAATTCCATTGAATAGGGGATTTTCACTTTCACCAATAAGATCTAAATTTAGATTAGAACCTCGAGTCTACAAATTATACAATATGATATGATTCTATTATTTATGTGTTATTTAATTTTTCAATTTCCTCATAAATAATATTATATTTTAAATTATCTCATTATATTAAATTTTTGGAAAAGGAAGAGTCTCTAGTAATGTTCCACTTTTATTTTTATTCATGTTGGGATGTTCATTCATGGTTCCTCTTTCATCTATTAATTGTTCATGAGAATTTCAATTCTTTATGGGTGAGGGCGTGATTCTAAATATATAACTAGATTCCATATTCCAGGAAAACCCATTTAATTATTTAGAGAATCGAAATTTGAATATGATTTTTGTGAAATATATTTCTTTTATAACCTATGGTATTAACCTTGTAAAAAAAGAAATTATAGGGTTAGAATATAGATATCAAGGCCAGGTTTCACTCTCATATAACATTAGAAGTACACGAACTAAAATATATGATTCTTGGTATGATGGTCACTGATCGATTTCCAAAATTCACTTTATTATACTCAATCATTCATTTAATATTCCAATATATATACTAAATCTATCATAGTGGGTTTGACCATGAAAATACCAAATGTTAAAAAACTAATAGTAGTTGTATTTAAATGTTTTATAAATTTAAAAAATTTGATAACATAACATAATTGATTACACTTATTGGGCTTGTAATTTGTTTGGAATCATTTTTGGAACATGGTGTTGAATCTAAATTATGTTAACATTTTAGTAAACTTATATTTCCATCAATGATTACATATTCTAATTAATTTTTGTGGAATTATAAATATTTGTTTTTGTTTTCTATTTACATGATTAGGTATTTGAGTTTGTGGGTGAAGTAAAAAAAGAAAAAAAGGACCACACTTAGATATAAATCCAAATAAATATTCTTAGAAAAATAAATGTATGCACAAAAAAAGACCAATATTTAAGGATAAAAAAGTTTAAATTAATCATGTGCCCCAAGAACACACTAGATTATAGATGATAAAATCCTACATTACATGGTTGAAGGATTTTAAGAATTTTTTAAGTACCTAAATATCATGTAAGAGGAGGCTATGGAATTAAAGGATATTACCAATGAGAATGTTCAGCTCAAGGAAACACATCAAGGGAATGCAAAGTGATCTATTGACATTGAAGACAATATTGAGGTAATTTTTAATTATGACACTGATCCTATTTTTATTTAAGTCACTCTCTACACTATTGCATCAGAGGAAGAAATTAAAATATTACAATTATACAAAAAATCATTAGAAAAATACAAACAACACAAGGAGAGAATATAGATTTGTTGAATCACAAACATTATATTCATATTTATTATATCATATTTGAGGAATATTGATTACATATCATTAGGGTAAATACCAAAACCATAAATTCATCGTTTCATTGGAATCATGTATACATATGAAACTGGCCTATAAAATACGTTAATTATCTCCAACAAATTTACAAAAAACTAAAAACCTCATTATAAATATAATACATAAATGATTTCTTCATATACTCGAGAAATGGAACCGTAATAAAGGGTGATATTTAATGCTCATTAATGGTAAAATAAGGAAAATATAAATGATCATTTATGATTAATATGATTATATGGGTATAATAAAATAATCTAAACATTAGAAAACCATACCCAACAATACATTGGTCATAATCAAAATTCATTGAATAAATAATGAGTCGTTATAAAGAATGAATCATAATTGAATCATAGAACAAGTCCCATAAGAGAATAACATTTTCATAAGATAACATCATAAAATTATTTAATAATTAATATAATTGAATCATTATGTCATTGATACTCATTAAAACATTGATAAATGTTTGGCATGGGCTAAGAACTAGTGAGTCAACTTTATTATTTTTATAATGTCCTGAGAACCCTATTTTTTTTCTAGATATAACCACATGTTTACCCTTTTATCTCAGATAACATTAATATTTTTCCACTATATTATAGGGATATAACATATCCCCTTTTTTATAATCTTAATTAATTTAGATACATTCCATCCTGAAAACTTTTATCATTCCATCAAATATTAATTTGAGGAAAAGAAAATAGGTTTTTAAATCAAAAATCATCAAAAACATAAAACATTAAAGGAAATAACAAGTATTAAATCATATAGTCATATCCCCAGTGATGGTAATGTATCATCAAATGATTTTATCATTGAAGAGAAATTACATTATTTTATTTTGAAATAATTTATTTAAAATAAAAAAAATTACAATATTTTAAAGAAAATATTTTTATAATAACCTTGGAAAAGTGTAACTTATGCTTTAATACATGAAGTGATCATGATGGAATGAAAATTTATTCATGTGGTACAAATTAAAACAATGATTTTTCTCACGCCATTCCAAAAAAAGTACCTCATTTAAAAAATAAGAAAATGATTTATTTTATATTATTTTATAGAAATTATTAGATAGGAATAAATGGATTAAAAAAATATTAGTATAATATTAAAAAAATTCATCAATTTTTTTAAACAATATTAGGGAATAATAGAAGGCATTTTTGACCGAATACAATAACAATTACTACTTTCCTTTACAATATTTGTTTATAAATTTGAGTAACATGGGAGATGGAAATGAACGAGTAACAATTTATTTCCAAAAATAACCACCTGAAAAAATATTGGTGATATATCATATAAATTCATCATTGGAGTATTCAATCACAAATAGTCCGAGTAAAAATGTAATATTTTAACATAAAACAATTACCGATTTGGTGACTTTTCAGTAGTATGCACGATGAATCAAATCACTACAAATGAATTATTAAATAAAATGTACCTAATAATATTCAAGAAAATAATTATTAAATTTATATTGTACACATAACATAAACGAAGATATGGGTATAAAAAACATATGTTTCCATGATGAAAATTTCATTTGATAAACCCTTAAAATTTATTTACATTTGAATAAACTCCCCATAACTGAAATAATGAGAAATATAATATTGAATACCATTAACTAATAAGGATATATGAAATAATATTTCAATTTGGAAGAATAAAATCCTCATAAACAAAAATCCGTTAATAATATCAAACATATATCAGTGAAACAATACTGAGAAAAAAAATCATACCTTATAGCTGACATGATTTAAAAAAAATAAAAACTATATTAATAGAAATTTATATTAATAATAATATTATATATGATACATTTTTTCACTAATAATATCATATATAATCCACCAATAACATTTTAATACTCATTTATTAATAATTCATTATGAAATCATATTTTCTGTTTTTAACTGATTTTCTTTTCATGATATTTTGATTTGAATATTAATTTCCCTAAAACTTTATCATTGATAAATCATATAATAATTTTAACCATGCCATAGTTATTATATATAATTATTAAATAAAATTTTGTAATCATTCATATAAATTTGTGATGAAATATAAATTTCATCACTTCATAAAGATATTAAACCATGTGTATGCACAATTGATGATTCCATAATTTGATGGATGGAAAAAAAGAGAGGTAAATAATTATTCATAATTGTATAATAATTATTATATTAAAAATAAAATATATATACATTAAATATATCCTGATTACCTATCATGTAAATAAAATTACAAATAATTCACATCACTTCATAGGGGTGGTAGTCCACACTAATAAAGTAGAAAATATATCACGTTTCTATGATTTCATATATAATGAAGTAGAAAATTTATCATGTTTCTATGATATAAAATGAATCATAACTCTACTTGGAGGCTGTAATCCACACTTACACACGTTCAATTCTTTAATTTTTTTTTATTCAATGGTGATGGGTATATGATTAACCATAAAACTATAAAATATTAGTATATAGGGGATAATATTTCTATTATATTTTAATTTTTTATATGTAATTAACGTAGGAAAAAGAATAAAAAACTTGAAATATATTAGAAAATTATTGTCTCCACTTTGAAATAAATCCTTTGGAATTTTTCTAAAGGAAATTAGTGATGGATTTTTTTTCATATAAAAGAACATATATAACATTGATAAATATTTTCATAAGATATATTTTTAGGTTTTATTGATTTAAATATATCAATATGGAGTGAGGAATAATGGAGTAGTGGTTTCCTTTTATAATGGAGGAAAGGAAACACATGGAATTAATAAAAAAATATAGATATAACAAAATATATTTCATGTGAGGAAGTTAGTTGATATATTTTTAATATAGCTTGTTTATGATATGAAATTCTCTCATTCAATTAATAATTTAACATGTTTAGGTTATTTTTTAACAATTATCTATTAATTTGAACATATCTTTAACCATTTTGATGATTACCATGATATCAATGTATTTACCTATTTATAGGGAATGAATGTAAATATAAAAGGAATAGTAAATAATATTTTTAAATGGATGATATTATAGAACATATCACATTCATTTTCCCAAAGGTGTGATTTTTATGAATTTGATATAATTTAGTAAAATATTATTCAACTTAATATACAATTAATTAAAATTTTAAGTATATTCACATTTTTTTATTTAATGACATAAATATAGAAATATAAGGTGAATATAAAATTTTATCACATAAAATGTTTTTAATATTAATCTATAAATTTTTTGGAACACAATAATTCACCTATACATTTTTTAATTCATTTATATAGTTTTTCTTTTTATTGAACAACACTATGCCAATATTGTTTATGAATTTAATTTAACTATTCAATTTATAAAAAATAATAAAATTACCTTGAAATAATCGATGATTTTTAAAATAACAATTTTTAGCTAAACAACTGTTTTTTTCAGTATGAGAAGTATTATAGTTTTTATTTAAATTAGGGAGATATTTCGTATTCATTATCTATATAAAAACATATTAAAAACATTATCAAATGAATTTGGAAAAACATTTACCATTATAAAATGTAATATTTTTAAGGAATAAATTATTCAATCCAATTAAATAAAGGAAAGTGTTCTAGAAATTTATACCTCTTGGAAAATATTATTAACCTGGTTTTACCAATTTTACCCGTATCATGGTGAAAAATATTATCCGAGGACACTATTAATAATGGTAAAAATGAAAGGTCTATTGTTTCCCAAATCTTAACAATATAATTTATAATATTGATTACATTATATCATGATTAAATTTATATAAATTGAAGATAACTAAAAATAAATCCATATAATGTTGTGAAGAATAATTTTTATAAAATTTTCTTTTTTATGAATATAAATGAACTTTTAACAAAAAAATATAATATTGATTCCAATTTATATATTTTAATTATATATAATATTAATTATCTTCTATTAGTTTATCATAAAATCCAAATTATAATGGTACTTTTAAATTTTATGGCCTAATTAAAATATTTTACATTTTTACTCAAAAATAGCATATTTTCCGATTTAGTAAAAAAGTAATTTTGTATAAAAAGAAACAGAAATTCAACAAATGTTAATATTGTAATTGTGATATAAATTTTCTTTTAAATTTCATACTTTTTTAAATTTTATAATATAACAACTTAGTATTAATGTACGTATACATTACATCACTTTTGAGGAATACATAATACATCAGATAATAACAAACACAGACCATATTAGTTTATTTCATTTGGAATCATCTAACAAAGGTCTTATAAATTATTGAAATGTCATTAATGATTCATATAAGGGTCAACCCCTTTCTACTAATACATAAAAAACATTTTTTATAACCTGTATGAAGGAAAAAAAGAAAGGGTGACCCCATGTTCCTAGTTATGGTAAATATAGTACATACATATCATTATATAAATATAAGGGTATAAGAAAATGAGCATAAAATTATAAAATCACTCCATGAATATCAAAGATAAAAAACATGAATCATGGAATTAATATTGGTATTTTATAGGACATGAATTCTAATGGAATCATGTGTATAAGCCATGAATTCACAACTAAGGAATAAGAGATAGAATTTGTAACAACCCATGTATTTATTTGAATAATAAATTTTTATTTTTATTTGAACATATGAAAATTATATTATTTTTTCATTAAAATGTTTCTTTTTTCGACAGATTACTCTACATAAAACATGAGATTTCTTGGAAATATTACATTGCCCAAAACATTGAGTTATACCGAAAAATTAATATAATATTGTTATTATTTTAAATGGTAGATAACACCTATCCATTGAATTTGAGGAAAAGAATATAACTAACTAAAATATTTTTATAAATATTTATTAAATTTCATTAAATTTGTCAAAAATAATTTAGAGGCTTAAAATAAGAATGGCTCCGAATTTAATCTGGAAATACCATAGTATTTTTAATAGGTCAGTTTACAGCCCTTCGATGGAGAACCATCTTTAAATATAGTTTTTTTTAACATTTTTATGTTCTAATTGAAAAATTAACCTTCTTCTTTATAAGTGGGACATCCAAATTTACTATGGTTAAATTATTTTTAATTTTCTGATAATGTTACTTTTTTAAGTAATATCCAAAAATACAACATTTTATGTGAAACATATATTTTCATATAATTTATTTATACAGTTACATTTTATTTTTAATTCATTTTTAATACGATTATATTTTTATCATTTAATCCAATTATGTTCATTGAAAGTAATTTAACTTTTAAATTGGACATAAATACGAGTCAATCTTTTGATAGTTATTACTACTTAAAAACCATTTTTTAGTTTCGACTACGGGAATTTATTTTCAATTAATTACTGCAACATCTGTGATTTGAATTTGGAAAAATTGATTCCATATTTTGAATTAGGAGGTCCATATTTTTTAATTAGTTACCTTTTGATTTTAGACATTATGAATAGAGACTTCAATAATTATTTAATTTACCATGGTTAAAGCGTAAATCTAGTAAATAAGGGTAAAAATTAATATTATAATAATTTTAAACTACTATAAAATGTTTCTTAATCCAACTGCATGAGACATATCCCCCAATTGGAATTCTTTGGTCGATTTTGGGATCCTATGGAGCCTCTTTTATGTAAAAATTACATTTTATTAGAATTAATTTAATGTAATGAAAAAGGTAACATAAACATCTATATTTTAGTAAAAAAATATTTTATAGGTTTAAATAAGTAATAATTTTTACTATAAAGAATTATTCCAATGGTTAAAAAATTTAATACATCATGGTCTTTTATTTATAAATTGTAGACATCATATAAATAAATTTATTTATGACTCAATGATGAGGTAGTGATTACCTTTTTTATAAATGATTTAAATAAATGAGATTATAAATAAAAAAATTAATTTGGAAAAATTATATTATTTATAATAATTTTAGAGGTTATTATTAGTTTTTATATTTTAATTAATGATTTTTTAGAAATAATCAAGTTGATATGGATTTTTTAAATAGTCATGACATGAATAGTATAAAAATTAACATAAATGAGATTTCAAAATAAACTATTTTATTAAATGATATAATAGTATTGAAAATCTAAGATTCAACCAAATGAATTTGATAATATTAAAAATTTCATTAGTGAACCACGTGTGTTTCGATTGGCATTTTAATGTAACTATATTAACCATATAGTTTGAATTTGTAAGAAGACATGGTAAGAGTCAAATAAGTTATCTAAGGGTTAATGCTACAAGATAAAGTTGAATTTGTTACCTAGAAATGTCTAAAACCAATTAGTTGAGAGGTTTTCTTACCAATAGTATAATATCATTAATATTAATTACTTTCAGAGAATTTTAAAATGAAAACCATTTTAAAATAAAATTATATTTCAATACCTTACTAGTTGTCCCCTCCTCCCACTTATAAAAGGGAATCACCTCTTACAATTACCCACACCGCTCAAGCCCCTTGGTTCATCCTTCCACTTCCTAAAATCTCTACCCATATCCTTATCTTCCGTCTAGATGCTTCACCTTGTGAATAAAGAAATTAATTAAATCCATTTATCTTAAATCAATAGGACTTACCCGATTTGAGGTAATGTCTTCTCTCAAACTTGTTTAATTTATTTTCCTTCTCTTACCCCCTAAACTCTCATTATTATATTCATTAATAAAAACACCAGTATCTTCAAAATACTTGGATTTTTTTTAGAAGTAATATAACTACACATACACACACCTCCATCTAATGGAAATGAACAGACGATTTCTTTGTACGGAGAACTACTACCTCACGAAACGATGATTGTTCAATTTTCCCCTACCACCTCTCATGGTGGCCATTATAATGGAACTATATTTATATATTTTATTTATTTTATTTATTTTATTTATATTATCTCTATGATTCTATAATTTTTATTAAAATCCACACCTTAACACTTTTCTTGATGTATAAATATGATAATTTCATTTGAGGAAGTGTAGACTACCGCCCCCTCAAAGTGATATGAATCATTAATGCCATACATGGAAAATATAAATGATGTAATTAATGAAATTATGTAAAATATATAAAATATTATATTTTAATTTAATTATAATATATGTATGTATCATTTAATTTTAATTTCATTAAATATGAATAATAAATAAAAGTAGTGTTCAAGAGTAAATACGACATACGGTCTCCATAAACAGTGGAATTCATTTCCTATCTCCAAATGTTGTCGAAATTTCCTAATAAATATATAATGGATAAATATATATATATACTAGATATATAAAATATTTAAATCATGAATATTATTCTAGAGATAATGGAATTTTTACCACATAGACAATTTCAAAAATATAACCTGTTCATTTTTGACTCACGTACTAAACATCGATAAAATGACCAATATTAACGTAAATAATTATGTAATTATTATAATGTGGTAGTAAGTTATATAAAATGAATAATAAAAATTAAAAAATTTCTTAATCAGGTAGAAATTAACTTAATTTTAGTGTTCAAAAAATAAACAATATATGCGATGAATCAGTCTCAAGGCAAGGGATTCTTATACCCTCATCATTTTGTAAAAAAACTATTTAATATTATGTCATCTAATTTTCATTTTATTATGTTGGAATATGTTCTTCTATATAATTATTCTTATAAATTTTATTTCCATGTTATGAGAGAGTCTTTTAACTTTCATCAGACCATTTTATGAATTTTTAAGTGATGTTGTTGTGTTGCGGAATTTCCATAAGGGAAAATCTAATATCAATTTCCACTCATTATTTTCTACACATACTGTATTGATTATATTATTCCAAGATTATGTGTGGAATAAATTCTTGTTTATTTATGTTGAAACCTCCACTTCTGTTTTTTTCATATACTGTTTCTCTACATAATCACTCCAATGAAAAATTCATATGTCTATTATACGAACATTGAAGGGAAATCGTAACTCAATATCCATTCATTGAGATAAATATCCATCTCATTAGTTTTTTTTTTCTGAGAATATGTGTGAATGACCTGTGATTTTTTTACACTTAATATCTAATTATATTTTGTGTATTTATATTTTTCACACATATTTATGTCATTGATTTTTCCTTACTCTAATGTTACGCTCTTTGTAATGGATTTCATGTTAATTTACATTCAATTGACACTTATTTGTTGTAATGAACCAATGAAATTTTATATGGTATATATATTACCTATTGACATATTATATCATGAATCTTCTTATTCTCATGATATTATATGGTTTTTTTAAAATTATTATTTCATTATTTTTGTTCAAGTATTTTATCAGTTGTTAAGGGACACTTTAAATAAAATATTGTTTTAAATATTTTTAAGATTTGGTTTTAAAAATATTTCATATAAATTTCCATGTTTTCAAAATGATTTTTAGGATTTATTTATATGGATATTAATGTTTTGAAATGTTAATTACTCTGATTTTTTCAATGTTTTAGGGGACAATTTGATTAAAAAATATGTTTATTAAATGTTCTAAATGGTTTTGGAAATGGATTGATTATTTTAAATATATTTAATTGATTTAATTTGATTGATAAGTGAAATGATGATAATTTCAATCTTTTAATTGTTGTGATTATGTAATGATACAGGGACATTTTATGGGTGGTTACTCTATAAATCGTATAAATGTGGTTCCATGATGATCCTAGGGTGGGTGAGCCAGAAATAGGTCTCAAATGCATTGGGTATCGTGACAGAGGTAAACGTTAATGTTTCTCCTAAGAGATTTAGGGAATATACTCTGATGGGTATTCCAAATGTAACTCTTTATGTAGCTATGAATGCTACAAAGTAACTATGTTATGGATTCCAAAATTTTCCTATCGGATTTTGGATTTCTATGTGTTATTTATATAACATATGATTTAATGAGGTATGATATAGACCTTATGTTATATGTGTGAAAAGTATGCTTTCATTGATTTGTATGAATTGATGTAATAATGTTTTCTTTCCTTATTTAAAACCCTCACTAAGATTTTTATTCTCATCCCATTTTTTTTGAAAAGTTCTTCATAAGGTAAACAGAATGGTAAGAGAAAGGAATAATTCAAGAATATTTATATCAAGAGGATAATTTTTGTTTTATTTAAGGAGTTTTATTGTTGTTAAAGCATTGGATAGAGTATAACTGTCTAATTTATAATATATGAAATGTATTTAAATAGTTATGAACTAATTATCTAAAACTGTAAACCTGAAGAAATCTTCAATTTCAATTCATGATTTAACTCAAGATCCAGTAAATGTTTAAGGGTGGGGCCATATTGTTGGTATCAGAGGTTGGTATAGTTAAATTTAGAGTATGGAAGGTAATTTGACCATATGATATATCACTATAACGGTTAGAATATTTAATAGAGTAATATTTATTTTAGATAAATTTAATGAGTTTAAGATATACTGAATAAGTTTGTCTTAGTGTTTACCCTCCACATAAGATAGTATATGATGATTTTAATGATATAATCACACTGACATTTTTAGTTTTAGTAGATGGATAGATCTATCAGGCACCAAAGTAACAATGGATATGAAGGAAATTGTGGTGGTTTTCTGAATATGAATCTGAATGAAATAGTAGCATCATGATAAATATTGAGGATATTATTGACCAATTAGCTGGAGTCATGATTGTCCACTTGAATCCCAATGGATGTTCATGTAACAATCATAATGGTTAGTATATTCAAAAAACTATGTCTCAATGATGTATAATGAAACACCAAGGAAAATGATTCTAATGGATGGGAAGATGTTCAAGATGTGGTAATGAAGGTCATAAAGCAACAATCTTCCATAGAAAAAGGAAGTGTCCAGCTGTCTCTAGGAAATGGGAAAAAGTTCTTATAAATGATCAATTGAAAATTTTAAATGTGGTGTATAAGAAAATTACACAAATATATATCCTATGACTGAAGATATGGAATGTGATATGAAGTAATGTACATATATTTGTTTACGAATTCATAATGCCATTCTTATTGAATATAATGAAACTAAAAATAATCTATGAAATGTATGTATTAT
Source organism: Viscum album (assembly GCA_963277665.1). Classification (NCBI taxonomy): domain Eukaryota; kingdom Viridiplantae; phylum Streptophyta; class Magnoliopsida; order Santalales; family Viscaceae; genus Viscum; species Viscum album. The sequence goes on from OY728160.1 coordinate 1,678,308,560, forward strand.
TTTTACCACATGTTTTGACATTACAGAAATATCAGCACAATATGCATGATTTTGTTTTTAGGAAATAATTATAAAATAATAAAATGAAAAATCATGGATAAAGGATCATGTAGAATGTTCAATGATTAAGATGTCAAATTTTTCGGAATTGAAGTGTTATTCTGGATCTATGGATGATAATATGATTAAATGTATTAGTTATAGGATTACTTTGGAATAATTTTTTATGTTTGTGTATCCCTGATGATTGATATGTAAAAATGTTATTCAAGGAAAAATTGTCTTTTCTTGTGTGGATATAATGGATAACATTAGTGGATCATATGATCTTTTTTTGTTGAAAAAATTATGGGTTATTGTTTTTTGGGATTCAAAATTTGAGGTTTGAAATAAAGCTTGAGGTTAAACATTTTAGGGATATTTTTACGGATTTTATCTCATTTTTTAATTTCATGTGAATTATATGGTTTTTGGAAAGGAAAAAAAACATACCATGTGACAAGTCATAGCCTTGGAAAAAGCTATGGGAATCGAACCCATAACCAAAGTGAAACTATGTTTTATCATACATCACTAGACTACGAGAAGTCCCTAGTTTGTATGACTAATTCCATTTTAGTAAAATGATTTAATGGATGAATAATAAATTTATTTTAGGAATATATGTTTTATCAAATGTATACCCTTAGTATAAGAAAATTATTTGTTGATTAAGTGATAAATTTTATTTTGGAAGATGGTATCTCATTCTGGAAACAATATGCCTAAGGAAAATAGAACTCTATGGGATTTATTTTGAGGAGTAATGGTTGAATTTTATTTTGGAAGAATCTATTTTTTTTGGACTTAAAGTGATTTGGTATAGTTATGGAAATGATTAACTACTCTTTATGAATATTTGATTTGGTTAATTACTTTTCAGCATGATACTTTAGGAGAATTTGAGGTTATTTGGAGTTAGATGATAACATTCATTGTGGAAGACTATGTGATTAAATTCGTCTGAGTATTGGTTTTCAATATTTTTTTGGAATAAATTGAATAATATTAAGGTCAATTGTTTATTGAATGGTCTTTGTTGAACATTGGGTATTTTTTGTGAATTTTGGTCATTAAGAGTAGTATTTCATTTTATATAGGATTATGATTTTTGGGGATTATCTCATCTCGTATAAACGATTTTAGTTTTAGATAATTTTTAATGATTGGGAAATATATTTTTCATCTTTTTGGGATTATGTGATTCTCTAGAAGTTTATTATATATCTTTAGGTGTGATCATTTCATCATGAGTACTCCTCATTTGGAGAGAAGATGATTTTTGGTAGAAATTTAATAATGGATGAATGTCTACTTGAAAGGTATGTATATTTCCTGATGTTCTAAGTAGTTATCAAAAATAAATTTCTCAACATTATGAATAGGATCTTAAAACAAAAAAATTGTCCATTCACTTTTCCTAATAAGGAGTAAAACACCATTTAGCTCATCACATGTTTATGTTTCTCTGGTAGATTAGTTTCTCCTGATCATGTTTTTTATCCCTCTCTATCAGATCGTGATGATATATTTTATCTTCCATATCCATTTTTTCTGACATGTAATCCAAGTATATGTTAACTTGGGTGACTTTTAAAATTCCCTTTATTTCTTTTAAAGTGACATTTTTATTGTCACTTTTTCCGATGTGGGACTCCCAATGAAGTTATCAAGCCCAATTTTAAAATTGGGAGGACACAATTTCTAAAAGGAGGAAGGATGTAACCACCCAGTTATTGATAGAATAAAAGTTTTTCTTATCGGTTAATACTTATTAAAAAGGCATCAATTTTATGTTATAGGGATTCTTTTTCCAATAGTGTACTCAACATGCTACAAGGGGTTTCTTTGAAATCTTTCATTTCACACAACATTGAGTTGTACCAAAATATAATATAATAATATTATTATTTTAAATGGTAATTAATGCATAGTTTTTGTATCATTAGGAATTAATAAAACTATCTAAAATATGATTATACATGTTTACTAAATGTCTTTCAATTTATCCAAAAAATTGTAGGGGCTTAAAATAAAAATTAATATGATATTAAGCATGAAATACTCTAAAATATTTAAAAGGTATGTTTACTTCCTTTTGATGGGGAAAGCTTTTTAAATTTAGTTTTATCACTTTTATATGTTATATTTTACAAAATAAAATTCTTTTATAGAAGCGGTTCATCAAAATATACTTTTTTGAAATTTATTGTAATTTTTTTGATAATGATCATTCTTTTAATGAATAGTAAAAAATAATGCAATTTAAGTCGATAATGTATTTTAATATAACTTATTTTTATAGTTGGATTATACATTTAATTGGATTTAATGTTTAATTGGATTATATTTCTATTAATTAATCTAACTATGTTCATTGGAAGTAATTTCACTTTTAAATTTGACATAATTACATTTCAATCTTATGATCATTATTACTTCTTAAAAACCCACTTTTTGGTTATGATAACAAGAATTAGTTTTAAATTAATTTCCGAAGCTTATATGTTTTGAATTTGGAAAAATGGATTCCATGTTTATAATCATGAGGTCCAACTTTTTTAATTTGAAACATTTTATTTTTAGACATTATGAATAGTAACATTTGTAATGATTTTATTTACCATGGTTAAAAGAAAAAACTGGTAAATAAGGGTAAATTTTTTTTATTATAATATTAAAATTACTTAATATGTTTTTTAATCCTATTTTATGAGAAATTTACAGCCATGAGAATCCTTGGGTTTATTTGGGGACCCCATGGAGCCATTTTATTATCAAAATGAAATTTTATATGAGTTAATTTAATGTATCAAGAAATATTACATTAATATGTATCTTTAAAAAACATTATATGGGTTTATATAATTGATAATTTCTACTATAAATAGTAAATATAATTGTAAAATATTTCCTATATCATGGTATTTTTTTATAGTTTTTAGAAATCAAATATAAAAATTTATTTTTAACATAATGATGATTTAATGATTACTTTATTAATTAATAATTTAAATAAATGAGATTACAAATATTAAAATAAATTTATTTTGAAACATTATATACCATCCAATAATTTTAGGGATTATTATGACTTGTTATATTTTAATTAATGAATTTTTTTCGAAATGATCATGTTTTTATGGATTTTACAAAAATTCATGACATGAATAATATAAAACTTTACATATATGAGATTTTAAAAAAATACAATTTTATTAAATGATATAATAGTCCTAAAAATTATGATTAGGCAAAATGAATTATATAATAATTTATCATTTATTATTGAACCACTTTAGGTTTGATTGGATTTTTATAGTAATGATATTTACCATATAGTATAAATATGCAAGAAGACATGGTAAGGGTCAAATTAGTTAACTAAGGGATAAACCAAAAAGGTAAGGTTATATTTGTGATCTACCCTAATATAAAACATATTGGTTGAGTGGTTTTCGATCAAAAAACATATTATCTTTTAAATAAATTACATTGGGAACATTTGAAACCGAAAACCATCTTATAATAAAATAATATTTCAATACCTTCCAAAAGTGTACATCCTCCCTCTTATAAAAGGGAATCCCCTCTATCCTTTACAGACACCTCTCATGCCCCTTGGATCATCCAAAATCTTACCAAAAATCTCTTCACATCTATATCCTCATCATAGAACCCTCACCATTGGCATATGAAAATTCAAGAAATCATTTTAGCATAAATCAAAAGGAGTTACTCAATTTGAGGTAATGTCTTCTCTTATGATTCTTTCATTTATTTTCCTTCTCCAAACCCCAAAAATAACATTATTCAATTATTTTATAACAAAAAACTATCTTCAATATAATATTTTGTTTTATTAAAAGTGTTGTCACTACACTTACACACACCTCCATCTAATGGATACAAACATACTGTTTCTATGTACGGAAAACTACTACCCAACGAAATGATGATTGTTTGATTATCCCCTAATATCTCTCATAGTGGCCATTATTATGGAACTATATTTATATATGATATATTTTATAATTATATTATCTCTATGATATTGTAATTTTTATTTATAGACAAACAATTATGTTTTACATAATGTTTAAATATGATAATTTCATTTGAGGAAGTGTAGACTATCGCCCCCTCAACGTGATATGACTCGTTCTTTCCATACAAAGAACATATAAAGGAAGGAATTAATTAACATATGTAACTCATATAAATATTATATTATAAGGGAATTATAGTATTACATTGTATAATTTATTTTTAATTCCATAATATTTGATATAGAAATGAAAGTAGCTTTCATGCGTACGTATGGCTTACCATCTCTATGAATGATGCATTCCAGTTATTATCTCAAAATGTTGTGGACAATTATAAATAAATATATACTGGATATAAATAAATATATACTATAAATATATTATATTTAAACCATGTATATTATTATGTAGAAAATTGACTTTTGACCACAGAGACAATTTGTAATTTTAACACGTTCATTTTATACTCAAGTACCCTATATCGACAAAACAATCGATATTAACTTATGTAATTATTTAAATTTTATATCATGGTAAAAAGTGATATAAAAAGAATAATAAAATTTAAAAATGTTATTAATAAATTATAAATTAACTTAAGTTTATTATTTATTAAGAATAAAAACAAATGTGTTGAATCAAACTCATGGTAAGGGAACCTCTCAGCCTCATCTTTTAATCAATGATTTCAATTTATGTTATGTTTTATAATTTCCATTTTTCTATTTTCGGTTATGTTATTCCATATTTTTATTACTATAAATTTTTTTTAAAATTTTATGGGAGACCGTTTTCTCTCTTTTCAACTCGGTTTTTTATTTTTATGTGATGTTGTTGTGCTGCATAATTTTTTTAAGGAAATTTATAATCTCAATTTCCACTCATTGGGTTTTACGTATATTACATTTACTATATTATGCCAAGATTATGTATTGAATAATTTTTTTTATGTTTTATTTTCCACTTCCTTTTGTATGGATATGTCATTGTTACATCGAATTACACCGTTGATAAATTCTTATGCAATTTATATGAACTTCGTAAGGGAAATATTAACTCAATCTCCATTAATTTACTTAATCATCCATGTCATTTGTTTTTTCCAATAATATGTGTGAATGTCCTCTGATTCTTTTAAACATAATATCCTCTTATATTCGGTGTATTTATATTTTTCAAATATATTTATGTCATTGGTTTATCCATAATCTAATGTAATGATCATTGAAATGGAATTCGTCTCAATTTACATTTAATTGAAACTTATTTGTTATTAGGAACCAATTAAATTTTATATTGTTAATAAAATACCCGTTGACATATTATATAATTTACTTCATTATTCTCATGATATTGTATGTTTTGTTTAATTTTATTCTTTTATTATATTTATTGATGTATTGTCTCAAGTGGTAAGAGACTCTTTTACCAAACCATTGTTTTAAATGTTTTAATGATTTAATTTCAAAAATATTTCTCATTAATGTCCATGTTTTCAAAATGGTTTTAAGGATTTATTTATATAAACAATAATGATTTAAAATATTAATTCCTTTGAATGATTCAAATTGTTATGGGAAACTTTGATTAAAAAAATCTTTATTAAATGTTTTAAATAAATTTGAAAATAGACTCAATATTTCAAATATCATGAAATTATTTCATCTGATTGATGAGTTAAATGTTGATAATTTCAATCTTTTGGATGTTATGATTATGTAATTTTACTTTTACATTTGATGTATGGGTACATGATCAAAAAAATACTAGCAGTTTTGTAATAAACATTTGGCAGGTGAGCCCGATATAGCTCTCCAATGCAATGGGTAATGTGACAGAGGAAAACATTAATGTTTCTCATAAGATATTAAGATAATATTTTATGATGGGCATTCCAAACCTAACTCCCTATGTAGCTGTGAAAGCTACAATTTATGTATGTTATGGATGCCACAAGTTTCTTTCATGATTAAGGATTTCTATGTGTTATTCATAAATCTTTTGATTTCATGAGGTATGTTAAAGAGATTATGTTATTTGAGTTAAAAGTACGATTTCATTGGTTTTTATATATTGATGTAATACTGTTTTGATTCCTTATTTTTTAACCACTACTAATCATTTTATGATCCTCCGATGTTTTTGAAATGATTCTCATAGGGTATGAGGAAGGGTAAAAGAAATGAATAATTTCTTTAATATTTAAATCAAGAAGAGATTTTTTTTATTTAAGGCGTTTTAATGTTGTGAACGAATTAGATAGAGTAAAAGTATCTACATTGTAATATTTGATATGTAATTTTATATTTATAGCCTAATTATCTAAAACTAAAACCTAAAAATATCCTCAATGTGAATTCACAATTTAATTCAAGATCAAGTAAATGTTTAATGCTTAGACCTTATAAAAATTATATCATAAATATAATACCAGAAAAATATTATATCAAGGGTACCTACTATGACCATTATAACATTCTAGTATTGGGAAAAAATCGTTTACCAACATCATTCTTGGACTAACGACCCATTTAGCCTCTTATTTTCAGGCTTGGTCTACAACCAGTGCACCCTCTTACTTTCTTGATTGTGGTAAAATATGTATACCTTCTTATTATCAACATTACGAGATAACCTTTATACATTATTGATTTCATGTATAGCCTATAACCCACGTACATTATTGTTTTTATGCTTGGGATACAACCCATGTACCAACTATTTTTAGGATTGGGGTACGTCCTGGGAACCCGCTGAGTTGATATACAATTTATCAACACCCAGTTCATTTGATGGTGATATAGATACCACTCATCTCATAATTAAATTATTATACAATTTTCCACAAGATAATTAAACTTTTATTTTATTATAATCCAAAAAAGTGATTGGGTTCATAAATATATTATCAAACCCATGAAATGAAATTAGTGTCATAACCATGTTATAATATCTTAAACCATCAAAAATATATTAGTTTCTTAATAATTTCATCCTATAATATAATGTAAAATAATGTTTTCTTCATATTAACTTATAATGGTATATATCATTAAATATAACTGGGTTTCACAGACATCAATCCTTAAAAAACTAAACCATTTTGAGAAATAATATGAAATCTACCGTTGGATCATTTCCCTAGTTAACCAAAATTATAACCATTGACATAATCTTAGATGGGAATTCATTTTGAAAGTCCACTTGGAACATCAGTTTTTAAAACATATAACATTTTTTAAAAAAAATTCTCTAAATCTACATTGAAAACATATCATGGAAATCATTTAAAATTGTTCATGAAAATATACCATTTCCTATTAGAAGAACTCTTTTTAAAACATAATTCATTATTATAATATTTTTGTAAAATTTTTTTTGAAAAAATATAATGAACTCTTGATTAACTTTTGATGCCCATTTTCTGTAAAAACTTATAAATTATTCTTTAAAAGATTTTGAAAACCTTTATTCCTGACATCATATAAAAGAATCATGAATCCCTTTTTCAAACCCATTTTCATTGAATAAAAAGAAAAAATAATTAGATTCCAGAATAATAATAAAAATATTTTTTTAAAAAAAATAACATTGTAATCTGGTGAAGGAATCCTTATGGAAATCAAAGTCACAACAGTGGGTAAATCCATAAATGCCAAACAATCTTTCCTGCACCATTTAATGTTTTGAAAAGTTCATCAACCCAAAAATAACAAGACGATTCATTTTTAAAAATACTTTTTCATAAATTTAACACATGAGAAAATGTATTTTAATTATAATTGGATAATGGTAGAATATTTTTGGAATCATTTTTTAAAAAACATGGTTTTTAAGGAACTCATATTATTTTCTAAATAGATGGGTACAAAATTAATTTATTAAATAACGTTCTTGATAGTATTTTGTACCAAATAGTATAAAAATTGTACCATTACATGTATATTAAATGAATAAATAATTTTTGTAAAAAATCATGAGTGTTCTTGAGATATTTATTGTAATATTTCATCAATTAATGATTTATCACAAACAATCTTGATAAAGGATGATATTTTTCAAATAAAATCTTACAACATGGTAACACTGAATCATAATCCCTATTTTAGAAAATGAAATTAAATAAATTTTAAAATATCTTATAAAGATAGTTATTCATGATATAATATTTTAAATGGAATTATATACACTCCTAAAAATAATGTAAGTGCATAAAAACATTCATCTCCAAGAAGAAAAATTGAGAAAAAACTACTTTAGCAATTTGGTAAATTTTGTACCATTAAACCCATTAAATAAAGAAAATAAAACGTATATGTAAGTAACCATAAATTTAAGTATAATAATTATTGTAAAATCCATGAGAATTATATACAAAAAATAAAATAAATGTGTTGTTAATACATCATTTACCTCACAGGAATAAATTTTTAGATGAAATTCCTTTACATTGTGTTATATCCCTTAATGTACTCATTAAAACCTAACGTAAAATAATATATATGTTTATTATAAATAAATAAATAAACTAAATTATTATATATAATATAATATGTTGTTTCATTATGGCTTAATATTACCTACGTTTTATCAATTCCATGTTATGTTTTCACCTTATGTAATATTTGTTTTATTTTTCATATGTGTGTTAATTTGTTGTATCTTTTGTCCATATAATTATATTTCGATTTATAAAATATAAATCCTGATATAAATATAATTTAAATTAATTATTATAGATTTATAATAATATTTATTATATATAATCGTCACATGGAATACATCATTAATGGAGACTGTAGACTGTAGGTACGCACGAACGTTGTTTCTGTTGTATTGTCATATTGACAGAAAGGGAGTAAATGAAAAATATGTATGTGTATATATATATATATATAATTATTAATGTATCATTATTATATCATATATATCATATAATATTAATAACCCATCGATATCACATTCCATGTAAAGTTTGAACGAATCACATCACTTTGAGGGGGTGGTAGTCCACACTCGTCAAATGAAATTATAATATTTATACATAATGGAATGTACAAAAATATGCATTTTATTATAATTAAATAAGATTAAAGACATAAAATATATCACATATAACATATAAAAATAATTTTTCCATCATAATTCTCAACCATGAAAGTGGGAATGGAAAAATAATAATCATTATTTCATAAGGTGGTAGTTTTTCATAAAAATTAATAGTATGTTCCTTACCCATCATATGAAATTGTGTGTAATAAAAATTATCATTAAAATATTGCATTATTTTTTATTCTATTTATTTTTATTATAATGGAATAATTTGAGTGGTGGGAGTGAATAATGAAAATAAGATAAATGATCTTGAGGAAAGATTTTACCTTTTCTTGGGAAAACTTCTTTTGGTTTTCGCTAAAGGAATTTCCTTTGAATACATTATTAAAAAAGGGTTGATTCAGGGACATGGGTAGTGATATTGGGAATTTAATTGATCAGAACACGTCTTAACCTATTTGGTTTGAGATGTGTGATGGATGGGGAGAGGTGGTGGCCTTTTATAGGGAATGGAGGTGACACACTTGGCATTTTTGAAAAAAAGTTTTTCATAACTATGTTTTTACCAATGAAAAGTCATTTCAAGCCAAGAAAACTAAATTCTAGATGGTTTAAGGACGAAATATGTTAATAAAATGGGCCTTTACAAGTGTTTATGTCTTTTTTCATTAATAAAAATATTATTATTTATTTTTAAGATAATTTTTCTATTAACCACTATAATTAATTTTAATCATTTTTACAAATATTTTTTTTCATTAACAACGATGAACTTATTAGAAATTAAAAATAATTATTACTCCTCATATGGAATCAATTTTTGGAAATTATATTAACAAATTTGGATGTAATTAATTTAATATTAATCCCACAGACGGGACAACAATGTGGTATTTACAAGTTGAAACATTCAAAATTTTGGAATGTTTTTAAGTTCATATTAAATGACATATTAATTCAAAATACCTACATTTTATTAATTTAAAAATATTTAATATAAATTAACTTTAAATCCAAATTAATATACAATTTGTCATTTAAAATAAATTTTATGAAAATGGAGTTTTGAATTAAAATTTAGTATTTCTCATTATTCATTAAAAAATGAAACTTCATTGAAAAAACCAGAAATGCATCCCGAGGTAATTTTTATGTTTCTATTTAATATATGATGTTTATTTTGAAATAATGTTTTTTAACTGTTCTGAAAATTATATTTAAAATGTGTTCTTCATTAAAAGAAGGTAAAACTGCCTTTTTGTAAATATTTATTTATATGCAATATATTTGGTTTATTGTTATCTTATTCTCATTGGATATATTTTATAAATGTTAAAAATATTTTATTTAATATATAAAATATATATTTCATTAATACCATTCAACAATAGTTATTAATTTAATTTATTAGGATAAAATTCCTTTATGATCATAAAATTATTATTTTTTAAAACATTCCCTCTATGTTCAATTAATTCTTATATTCATTTATTATTTATTCTTAACAAATTAGTTCTACCATGTATTTTTATAAATTATTTTATCCTATTAACAAACATCAAAATTATTTCCAAGTTATGTATTATTATATTAAATATTAATATTATTAAATATATAATATTTTTCAGTAACACGACATCATCCATATTGCGCAATACATAGAGAAATATCAATATTCGGGGTAATGTAAGTAAACATAGGAGTTACCTATAGATAAATCTAACATTTTTATAGATCAAAGTGAATGATGAACTTTTAATTTCAAATAACATAATAAAACATTGTTATTTAATATAAAACTATCTAATTTCAGTGTTACATGAATTGAAGAAAATCAAAATATTAAATTAAATGAGAAAAACATATCTACTATATCTACTAATCCTGGCATTCATCTATGCCACGTGCCTTCATTATATTACTCCATGTCGATTAACCCCAACGTGTCATTCCTACGGTTTCCCACAACTCATAATTTCCCTTCTAATTTTCGTTTCTATTCCCCTCTTACCCTGTCCCGATCGGGTTTCATCTCCCGACCGACAGAGCCCTCTTCATCCCGTTCTCTTCCCCTCAAACCCTCTCCTACTCTGAAATTCCTCCCCGCTGCTGTGACGTCTCCATGATTTTTCCCCCGAGCACCTCCTCCTGATTTCTACCACAGTCTCGATGTTTTATTCAATGCTCGCTTGTGGTTGGGATCGATATATTCGCTACCTAGGGTTACCGCAGAATCCCGATGTGGTCGAAGTCTACCTCCTGGCTTTCTTGAAGATCATTTTCTTCACACATCGTATTCCTCCTTGCATTGGTTTCAGTATCGTCCTCCATCCTGTTAAAATGTGCACTCGGACTCCCAAGGATCGTAATCGGCTCGCGATTCCCTTTAATCAAGAATGCCCTACATCCAAGTGTTCTTCCGAAAACTCTATTCCCTTATTTAATGTTAGATATAGTTCCATATTTGCTGATTGTAACAACTTGCAGTCCAGTCCTGCACCCCCCCTACAATTAGCAATATCAGGCTAGTATTCACATGATTATTAGGTTTTCAATTTCAACAAAAGTCTCACCTCCTCCTAATTTATACTACAGTCTCGACGTTTTATTCATTTCTCGCTTGCGTTCGGCATCGATATATTCGCTACCTAGGGTTACCGCAGAATCCCGACGCGGTCAAAGTCTACCTCCTGGCTTTCTTGAAGATCATTTTCTTCACACATCGTGTTCCTCCTTGCACTGGTTGCAGCATTGTCCGCCATCCTGTTGAAACGTGCACTCGGACATCCAAGGTTCATAATCGGCTCGCGTTTCCCTTTAAACAAGATTGCTCTATATCCAAGTGCTCTTCCGAAAACTCCATTACCTTATTTAATGTTTGATTTAATTACATATTTGCTGATTGTGACAACTTGCAGTCCAGTCCTTCACCCCCCCTACAATTTGTAATTTCAGGCTGGTATTCACACGATTAGTAGGTTTTCAATTTCAACGAAAGTCTCCTTACGATCTCGACAGCCTTCCGGCATCTCGTATTCGTACACACATCATACTCTATCTTTAGGTATGATCCATTCCCTTCTTTAATGTTTTATGTAATTCAATATTTTTTGATTGTCTGATTTCGATTCAATTTATCATATTTGGATTTATGATTCAGTTTAATTTAATCCAGTGTGCAATGACTGCTGAATTAGTTTTTGTTTTTCAATTAATTTTTATATATTTTTAGGTAATCAAATCTCTGGTTTCATAATTATTTTCCAGTGAATATGTTTTTAGGGTGCTAAATATTGGTATTTTCTAGAATATTTTTAACTATCTAATACATGCAATTTAACTACATTTTATTCTCTAAATTATCATTTCACAGCAGTCATGAATTTATTTACCTGTGAATTCAATTTTCATGTTGTCTTTTCAACTTTCAATTAAATGCTCACATGGTTCAAACAACTAATTACTTATCACTTTAGTTGTTTCATAAATTGTCTATGGATTGCATATTTCCTTTCTCTAATTCCTTAATAACTTTTCTTGATGTGGTTTTGAAATTTTAGGCAGACTACAGACACAGAAGATTAAACCAATTAAGTGGAATGATGAATCTGGTTTCACTCCAATTTGTTAATATTAGTATGTGGTAGTAGATTTGTGAATGTTTTGGATACATTAAATAATATCATTTGGGATTAAATTTCTAATTTTTGAATGTTTTGGATGCTCTAACTGTTTTTTACATATTTATTGTTTGATGCTCTTAATTTTTATAGATATTTATCTTTATAAACTAGTTATTTATATTCGATTTCTGGTGGACACATCCTATACATGCCTTCCTATCAACAATCATAACCATGTTCACAAATGTTTTTCACATGTTGACATCATAAAAATCACCTCTCAGTAGTTGAGATATAGTTTTTTTTGAATTATTTGACTAAACATCAGAAAATACTATTAGTCCAAATAATAATATATTATATTCATGTAATATGATCATACATTTCTTCATAACATGTCTTACGATTCTAATGAATCACATACATTTATTCTTTTATGTTGTTTTTTTATCACCTAATAGACATTATTTCATCAAACAGTTGATGAGAATACTATGGGAAATTTTCTATTCAGTTCATAGAGTTTAATTCCTCTTGATTTAACTATGTTACATATCTATGTTTTAGTTCTGACAGTATTACATATTCCAAATAGTGCTATAATTAATGATATTTTTAATGGTTCTTTCATTATCTTCTTAGATGATATAACTCAAATTTATGTTATTCTCTAAATTAACATCTCACAATTTCCATGAATTTGTTTTACAACTCATTATTTCTTCAACAATCATTCTTAGGTGGTCTTTTCTTGATTTCCTCATCGCAACAAAGCCTATTGCATAGTCCGATAAGTTCATCCTATACCATTCAATATAAAATTCTTATCTTTATTTGTAGGAAATTGTTTGTTCAGATAAATATGGTACCTGATTCCTCAGTGTTTGTCAGAACATTCATTGTTATACTACTTTTTTTATATGTGAATTCATACTAAAAATATTAATTCATTTTTTGTATGATGTAGAATTGGTGGATATTTTATTTTTTCAGGTTTTTAATGTGTGATTTATATTGACTTCAAGAAATGAGTTCGCATCAAAGAAAAAAGTTTTAGGATGGTAAAGAGATGGTTCAGAACTGTATCATTATTTTGAACATAAAATCTACAAAGTGATTTTTATCAATAATAATGAAAACTACATCACCATCTATATTGACACCTTAGAACACAATTAGGATAGTGTATAATTATTAATTATTTCATTTGAAAGCATAAAATAAAAAAAAATCAATTATATTCATTACTATACAGGAAGATCAAACAAGTGGGTCCTCAATAGTAAGCAGTGTGGTTGATTATAACCAGGTACCATATCATTCAATTTTTTTAATTTTTTCTCTAAAAAATTAATATCACTTTACTGAAATATTCTTTTTAACATTTAATGATAGGCCTATGAAATAGGTTTCTGAAAAATTTCTAGTGTTTTTATTTTTTTGATATGAAATCTTTGAAATAACCAGCTGCTGAGTATGGGTCCCCCATCAGTGAACCCACTGATAAATACGTGGACACTTAATACTCTGCATTAACTACCCTGGATGGATAGAGATCCTAGATGGGACCAAATAAATAATTCTAACTAAAATAAAGACCAACAAAAAACCTCAACTGGTGATTCAATGGGACTATTCTTGAAACCACAATATATGGTGTGTATAATTTCACATGATATTCATGTACAATCTACTACCATTTTAATAATTCAGAAACTCATAAACATAACTCTTTCATGATTCTTTTGGATGAGTTTTTTCTTATCTAGACATGATTTCTTCAAGAACATTACTGAGATAAATCATATCTATCATTAGAATCTGAGAAAGATGGAGTTGATGGTGTATAATGTAATTGAGGTATATTATCATTCATTATGTTGAGTGAGACTGTGTTTTTTGATTTCTATAAACATCAAATTGTTTTATTAACCTTTATCTTTTTGATATATTACATATTTGTTTCAACAGATATATAGGTGATATATTACATGTTTGTTTCATGGTGTACGTTTTACATTCAGTTTTTCATGTTGGGAGTATTTCATTCTGATGGACGTTACTCATGCTAGAGGAGAATAAGGCTGGGTGTTTATTATTGTGTTGGAGGTTCTTGCTACTGGAAATTTATGCTACAGATTTTTGCTCCTGGACATTTTCCTACATATTTATTATCTTTTGTATTTCATGCTGGATGTTAATTCAATCTTGGTGTTTTGTTTTATTTTACATTTTTCCAGATGTCGGACGATTTTCATCAGTTTTTTATTACCAAGTTATCTCTTGTTGCTGGATGGTTTTTGAACAGTATGTTTTTTCATGTAAATTGAAAGTTTTTCATGATGGTTTTTCATTATTCTTGATGTTTTTTCATGTTTCCATATGTAATTCAATTATTTTTATATTTCTCAGTTTAATTATTTCAATCATTGTGTCCTGTTTGACTAATCTTTCATTTTTTATTCAACATTATTATTTCTTCTTTAATTTTATTAATATTAATCTCTTATTAGTAGAAGAATAGTCTACAGCAAATGAACTACCTCCGACCTGGAGATTTTAAACTCTCTACCATCTGGAGAATCAATTCACACAGTGCAGTTTATAGACAAAAATTACATCAAACAGATTTATTTACACACATGTAGTTTTTTAACAATATTTATTTGCCTGCACTTTTGATTAGCATCAAACAGTAGTACACTGCAACAGTTTTCTTTTTATATTCTCTCTGTAACAGGTTTTTATATTTTTTGTTGACCAAATTCTGTTTTGATCATACCTGGATGAAAGAATTTCCATAGTTGGTTAGAATGAATGCAGCAAGGTAGAGATAACTCCCATGGAATGTATTCTATGCTCTCTTATGGGAAAATTATTATATGCACAAAAATATCTATATGTTATAATAATTATGCTGGATTTGTTTAAATGATGATAGGAAAAGACTCAATATTTGGGTGAAAATCACCTACTAAACTAAACCAGAGACAATTTCAACCATATTGTAAGGAGATTTTTGGATTTTCTAATGTGTATGCACTTATTTGAATATGTTTTGATGAGATTTAAATCCAAGAACACAACATTCTTGACATTGAGTTATGAAACATCAACATTTAATCTTTCTTCATCTATTTTTTTTATTCAATTTCATGTTGTCAGGTAATATAGAGTGGTTGGATGCTCTCTTCAGATGATTCTTAGCATGTTTGACTGTCTCCATTCAGGGAAATGATATATGGCTTCCCCTCCACTTAATCAGGATTGGTAAGATGTAAAAACAGCCCATGTCTTTGTTTTTTTATCTTCAATGTCTTTTATTTTCTGTTCATTTATCTAGGGTGCAACTGACTGGAGGGGTTACAAATGTTTTTGAAGGAACAAAAATACTTCTTGAGAACCTGTTTTTAAATGATAAGGGGGAATCAAAAGAGTGGCCTCTTTGAAATGCTACGGAGATGCCTATGATACTCTAATGTCCAGCACAAAATCATCCATCCTGGCCCCTCGCTCCATCTAACAGTTATTATTTTTACTGCTTTTCGAAGACTCAACAGAGACCATGTCTTATTTGACATAGAAACATTATATAAATAATGAATTTCATATTTTCATATTATTATCCAACTGTTCATCCAATACTTTTTATCTTTTGGGCATGAATTTTATAAATTCTTGTAAGCTGCATATATAATTGTATGGATATTTTTTCAGTTGCAGGATTACATTTTAGGTAATGCATTTATATCTATGAAATACTTGACTTTTATATTAATTACTTAATGAATAGGAATTCACTTTAGAGTATGCAATATGCAAGTGTTTCAATATTCCATAATTTACATATTTTTATAGTATACAACAATATTCTTTGTGAATAAATATTCTACTTAGTGAATTTATATACAGAAAAGGAATGTTTATTCATATTATATGATAAAAAGTTTTATTTATACAATCACTTTTTCATTAATTCATGATGACATGTATATATAAATTATGTATTTTGTTATGCATTACCAGTATGAACATATATAGAATTTAAGTTCATTATTGTATTGATTTATTTTCCAAAAATTCAAATTGGTCAAAATCAATATCATGGTTAAGTGAATGTGTAACTAAATGATAATGCCCTAAAAATTCAGGTCTTTGGTACTAAATATAGATATAATAATCTGGACTGTTGACATTTATTGAAGAAACAACCATATTCAATTTCTCTTTATCTATTTTTTTATCAACATCATGTTGTCAAATAATATGAAGTTGATGTCAATTGTCTTCATCTATTTATTTTATTCAATTTCATCTTATGTTTCATATTTTTATCTGATCTATACGTCCCTCATTCCATATTATTCCATATACATGATGAATATTGTCTCGGTTTTTCCCCGAACAAACCACTCATCCAATTTATTATTATTTCATTTATTTTCACATTTTTTATTTTTATAATTACAACCACTATCTTATCATTGATTTGTATTTCACTTTTTATTATAGTGCCCACATTATAGTTATTGTGATCAAAATTGAAAATGAATTAAAATACTCTTCCTCAAAATTTCAAAAATCATGTACTTTTACACTATCCTTTTTTGTCAACTATTTGAATGGTGAATTCATATTCTATGAACTCATATTACATTATCAAACACCATTAAATTCTATTTATAATTTATTCAACATTACCTTTTCTTCTCAAATTTTATAAATATTAATCTCTTATTAAAAGAAAAACGAGTAATCGAATACGCCGCAAAATAGCACGGGAGAGTATTAGTTTCAAAAAATCTCAGGGTGTTACATTCTACCGGCCATAAAATAAATTTTTCTATCAAAAATCATCAGGGTTATCATCGGTTTAATTATTGATATCTCCTTTCTTAAAAAAACCTATAATAAAAATGATTATTGAAAAATAAATTAAAAATAGATTTTTGGAATCATATTTGTTACCTGATGAAATATATTACATTGTTTCCACATATGAGAAAATAAGGGGAAAATGAAAAAATGGATATAAAAGAGAAATTTAAAATATGTGTTGTGATATAGATTGATATAGAACATTGATCAATATATGATGGTGATAAAAAACAATAAATTTATGATGACCTATGGGACCATATGATTCATTGGAAAGAAAGGTAATGAGAAAAATCATTTTCAATATTATTTTCTTTTATTCGAAGAGTAATTTTTGTACCAAGGAACATAATGAAATATACATACATTATTTCGTTCCTTTTCATATGTACAATATCACACTTTAGGTTTTTCCTAGATTAAATTCACCTCATTCTCCCAGAAAGAAGCTGAATTATTTATTCCTGAATTACAAATAGATCATCAGATCCTTGATAAGTCATCCGATTTTTCATTATCTACCATGAACAAAAAAAATTATAATAGGTTATCAAATATACATGAATCCTCATGTGTTGTGATAATATATATATCTTACAAACATTTACCGAAGTTGAACACAAAATTTGCATAAATGGGTTGCATTATCACTCTTTTGAGAGATGAAAATTGGAAATTTTTAAAAATTCATGAAATCATCATTACATTGATATTTCATACATTAAAAAGAATATCATTTTTTTCACATAACACACTTAAGTATTCTCTATAAAAATATTAATGAACTGAATTACCATAAATCCTTATTGAAATATTACATTCTTCCAAAAGATAATTCACCATTTATTCCTTTAGATGTATCTTATCATAAAAAAAATCTATGTGAAGAATTGGTTAACCCAAGTAAATATAAAAAATAAATAAGATTTTATTAAAAAAAATTATACTGAGAGTGGTAAACATTTCTTTTACTCATAAAAAGTTCCATTATAGAATGAATAACAATATTTCTATATATCTTAATCATGGAAAATCTTAATGGAAAGTGTCCACATTAGTGTTACCCAATTATCAAGGTTCACTTCATATACTATGATTGAATAGTATTTCCCTTTTTCCATTTTCTTCATAGGTTGTTGGTGTTGAACACCATTATTAACCCTTGGATTTGGCCACTTTTTTGAAAAATGCACCAAATCCCAAAAATTGAAACACTGAATTGTTGGAGGATCATTTTTATAGTTTTCTCATTATTTTACTCATTATATATATATTTTCAATAACATCAGTACACAACAACCCTACGTCCTTCCTTTACAGACATAAAACATTTATTAGTCCTATTAAGAAATTTCCTTCCATGATTCATTCTAATCATATATCATAATTATAACGACCTGACCCCAATTACCCAGAGTTGGTGCATTTTTACATAACATTGGCATGATACAAAGAATCATGTCCCAAAAGACCATTCAGTTTAGTAACCTGGGAAGTACTAGATACATTCATATGTTTTACATTACATAATGAAATAAAAATATCAACTACATTTTTCACCATTTTAAAAAACAGATATCCTTATCATATCCCTATAGGTCCACCATAGAATACTTCTTCAAATCCTGTAAAAAATAAAACAAAGAAAGGGGTGAGATCAGATGATCAGTATGGATAACAATATAATAGAATCTTTCATAAATAATCAAAAATATTTAAGCAATGTATAAGGCTAAAACAAAATCCTTTTAAACATAAACATCAGTATAATATTGAAAAGATCAAATCAAATAATTTCATTTACTTGTTAACATGGATATTCAAGTTGTCGAATAATCACAAGAAATATCAATAGCCACTTTCATAATGAAGGAATACATAATTCCATACTTCATAACCACATAATCCCAGCCTTGTAACACGACAGAAAATAAGATTTTGTCAAGGGCTTGTGCCAAGCCAGTAGTTTGTCTCATGATACCTACTTATGCATCAAGGATATATATCAGGCTCCACCCATCACTTAATAAGTCCAATGCATTCATCATATTAGAAGATTTAAACAAAACATAAACATTCATATTAAGACTAGCATACAAAATTTCATTACATTATCTATAAACCATGAATGGTGTAAAAATAACACATCCATAGTAAAACATATCACAAAACCATAAAAACAATATTGAAGTTTTGTATCATAATAAATCAACTTCAATCAAGCTTTAAATCCATCAAAGGATATTGACATAGATGAAAAAAAACATTTTGAGATAAATATATCTTTCTATTTTGAAATCATTTAGAAGTCATTTAATTTTAAAGGAATACATTAAATTTTAATATATTATTATAATCATGATAGTGGATCTTCTACAATGTTATAATGACATAAAATAGCCACACCTTCAGTATAAGTTAAAAAAACATTCTAACCTTAATTTTGTCGAAAAGGTCATGAAGTACCTTGTTTGGAAAATGAAAAAAATATTCATTTCAAAACATATACTTTAAAATAAGTGTATAAAATAATTTAAACTATAGTATATTTAATGAATAAAATTTTTTGAAAATCATTTTTAGGAAAACACATATGTGGATGATAAACAAGTCCCAGTCGATAGTTATTTTAAAACAACCTCAGATGATAAAGTGATTGTGAAATTAACCCATACCATGTAATTTTCCATGGTCGAGGGTACTTTAACATCCTGTATAATAGATAAATCATTGTTATTAAATTATTAAATAACCATATAAGTAAATATGATATCTTATATGGTCTTATACTATTACTTTGTTAATAATATTTTATTATTATCGTCATTTTGGGTGTTAACTGATTTTTTATCGTTTATATGTTTTGTTATAAAGCTGTATTTGTTGTGAATAGGATGTATGTGATTCATATAAATAATGATATTATTTTCATAATAAATATTTTTAATCATAAAATGAAAATTATTCATGAATGATTATGTTGGGGAATGAATCTCATCGCGTTCGTGGAGACGACAATACGTACGTACTCCCGAGTGACATTATTATTCAATTGAAGGTGAAATCGTGTATAATTCAATTTTATAATATATATAAAGAATAATTATAATTTTATATTTATTATTTAAATCAATTATAAATCATTATTATACCAATCCAATTAATGAAGTGTTAGAATAGCAAACTACACCAAGACGTGGAGATGGAAAGAAGTACGCATGCATGTATGGTGACATTGTCATTCATATGATGGATAGAATAATTAATCTTGTTTTAACATTTTTATAATAAAATCAATGTATATAGAATAAAATGGAGTTATTATTTTAGAATGGAATCAAAAATTAAAGAGGGAGTGGAAGACGAAAAGAACATGAAAGTGGTGATGAAATATTTACCTCTTCTCTGGGTTCTTCCTTTTGATTTAATCAATAGGGCTCCATTGGTTGGATTTCGGACCAAAGGAAGGCCTATATGATGAATAAAGGAATTTTGGTAGGATATTTGTTCTAGGTTTTTACGATCCAAAATGCTTTGTAGGAGTGAAATTAAGGGAAGAAGAAGTGCCCATTTATAAGAGAGGTGAGTGTTACATTAGGAAAATATTGAAATATTATTTTATAATAAAATCAATTTCGGTTTTGAATGGCTCCAAAATGTTTTATTTTGAGGATATGCTGGGTATGGGTAGAAAAACCCTAAAATATTAGGTTTTAGATAGGTTTAGGTCAACATATTAACCTTATCTTTTATATTTCACTCTTACTTAAATAGTTAGTCATTTATCATATCTCTTTGTATTTTTATATTATATGGTTAATAAAAAACTATGAACATCCATCCGCACACCAAGTTGTTAACTATTAATATATATAACATTTTCTATGTCCTTTTTCTGGACCATAGATTTTCAAGAATATTATATCAGTTAATAATATAGTATTTCTTTTAAAAACTCAGTTTTGACAATTTTGACACTATTTAGTTTATGATTTTTTTGAAAATCATAACAGCATGATTACTTCAATAAAATTATTTAATCGATGCTAAAATTTCATATTAACCTAAGAAATTTGTGTAATTCATCAAAAGTCTCAAATTACCTTTATTTAGATTTTTATAATATAAATTATATTAATATTTCTTTAATAGGGTAATTACTGCATCATCATTGTGTCCTATATAAATTAAATTATTTAATGTATCAAAATTATAAATAAAATAAAATTATTTAGGAAATATTTTTATATTTCTATTGAATATTTTTAGTCAAATTTATATTGTGTTTAAACATATATTAAAAATGGATTAGTTATTAAACATTGAATTTAAGTCATTTAACTCGTCTTTAAAAATTTAATAATTAATGTCTTCATCTAATCCAAGTGGACCAAAAAGGAACATATATAATTCCTATGATTTTTGGACGAATTATATTTATCCAAAATAATTTGGTCATGTGTTAGGGTAATTATAATAACATTTTACCCTTAATTATCCAAATTACTTTTAATTGTGGTAAATAAATGTAAAAAGTTACTATTCAACAAAACATATTTTCCTCTAATTGAAAAAAAATTCATTCACTGATATGAACTATGTCTCTATGATTTTTTAAATTCAAATAAGAGAATTGGTAAAATTATGATTTATGCAAATTTGAAAACACACCCCGGAGAGCTGAAAATGATAGTAAAAAGTTTAATAAAATTTTTATATATCTAAACTCATTATAAAATGACTCCAATAAATTACATTGAAATAATATAGGTATTATGTATTTATTTTGTCCAAAAATATATTTTAATAAAATAATTACTTATTTAAATAAAATTTTGGTTTTAAACAATAACTTAGTGTTTTTATTTATTCATCAATAATTGAATGTTTTCAGAAAAATACCAAAAACTCACTCTAAGATAATTTTGATATTCCGAATCCAAAAATGAAGCCCATATTTAATGTTAAAATTTATAAAATTTCAAAAAGTGGGTATTACTATTCAAAACATCTAGTTTGATTGGTTGTGTTTTGTTTGAACTCGATGTTTCATACAATACAAGCTATTGTATTATTCAAAGGGAAACATGTCATTGAAGCCTGGGGTGTTACATTCTCCCGTCCTTAAAATAATTTCATCCTCAAAATTTCTAGAATATTTTTGCATAACAATATTTAGGTGGGTCTTCTTCATAAGTTCCTGGGGTTCCCACGTTGCCTCTTCCATAATATTGTTTCTCCATAGAACATTCACTAGAGGAGTCCTCTAGTTACTCAATACGTGTTCTCTATTATCAAGAATTCATATATGCTCCTTGCGATAAGACAGGTCCGGTTTCAGTTCTATTTCATTATATGTGAGAACATGCTTTGGGTATGGAATATATTTTATCAATAGTGAAACATGGAACACATCATGATCTTTGGAGACAATTGGCGACCTTGAAAACTGGTAAGCAAAAACCCCAATCCATTATATAATTTCAAAAGTTCTGATGTACCTGGGAATCAATTTTCCATTCTTACCAAAACGTATAACACCATTCCATGGAGATACCTCAATGAAAACATAGTTTCCTACATGAAATTATAAATCCTTCCTTTTGTTATCAACATATCTCTTTTGCCTACTATGAGATGATTTGATGTGGGTTTTGATAAACTTCAAATTTTCCATCATTTCCTCAACATGTTCTGGGCCTATGAGTTTACATTCACCAACATTCTCCCAAAATGTTTCTGTGTGACATCTCTTTTCATATAATGCTTCATATAGTGCCATCTGAATATATGAATGGAAGCTATTCTTCAGAAAAATTCATCCCCAGGTAAATATTGATCTAGTGTACCTTGAAAGTCAATTCATCAAGATCTCAGCATGTCTTATAAGGGTTGAATAGTCCATTCTGATTGTCCATCGATTTGAGGGTGGTAGGTAGTGCTCAAACAATGTTCAGTATCCAGGGCCTTCTGGAGACTTTTCATGAACCTTCGTGTAAAATGGGGATCACGATCAGAAACAATCGATAGGGGTACACCTTGGAGTCTTAAAAACATCATCAATATATAGTATTTCCAGAAGTTCAAGTGGTAAATCTACTATTATAGAAAGAAAATGCGCTGACTTGAAAATACGATGAATGACGACCATGTTGCATCATTCCTTCTAGGAGTAATTGGTTGCCCCAAGAAAAATTCCATTGTAATATTATCCTATTCCCACTCAGGTATGGGAAGAGGTTGCAAGACTTCTCCAGGAAGTTTCCATCCAACATTCACTTATTGATAAACCATACATCTTAACACAAAATCAGAAATCTCCCTCTTCAAGTTGTCTAACAAAAAATGTTCCTTAATATATCTATATATCTTAGTGCTCCCAAGGTGTATAGAGAAATTGGAGCTATGAGAATCATTAGACAATTCCTTTTTTAGATCAGATATATCGGGAACACAATGTATTTTCCAAAATTTCAAAATTCCATCATCATATATGAAGTCACCCATTCTTCCATCATTTATAGCTTTAATCCTCTTTTGAAATTCCTTATCATCAGTCTGAGAACATTTTATCATTTCTAGTAAATTTGGATTGGAAATCATTTGAAAAATCATTGATGTTTCACCTTCCATGGTTATTCCCATATCCATATTTACTAGATCCATGTATATAGGATACTTTTAAACTCACATCTTGTTCAAAAAACCATGATCCTTTCTACTCAAAGAATCCGCCACATTATTTTCCTTCCCTATGTTGTAGTGTATAGTAAAATAATAATCTTTGGGTAGTTCAAGCCATATCCTTTTCCTCATGATGAGTTCTTTTTGTGAGAAAATATAAATCAAACTCATTTGATCAGTTTAAATCTCACATTTTTTACCCTATAGATAGTTTCTCCATTTTTTTAGGAAAATATTACACCTACTAACCCAATATCATGAGTGGGATGATATTTTTCATTATTTTTTATCTATTTTGATGCAAAGCAAATAACTCTATCATTCACCATAAGGACACAACCAAGTCCTTTATTGGAAGCCTCACTATAAATAATAAACCCATCGTTTCCTGACAGTAGAGTCCTGATAGGATCATTACTAATCTTCTCTTCAGTTCATTGAAATAATCTTCACAATCTTTTGTCAAAACAAATTTAACCCCTTTATGCGTTAGATTGGTTAATGGGTTATCCAACTGCTAATCCATGCAATCTAAAAATCTTATTTACTATTCGAGGATGAGTCCACTCCTCCTCAACCTTTTTCATGGCAGGATCAATTGGGATTCCTTAAATGGTTACAATGTGACCCTAGAATAAAACCTTTTTTAACAAAAAATCACATTGCTATAAAAATTATAAAGAACATATCCTACTTTATAATATGTAATATAACCTTTATATGATCTTCATACTCCTCATGACTTTTGGAATATATTATAATATCATCAATAAAAACTACCAATAAGTTTCCAAGTTAGTCTTTATTAACTATATTCATCAAATCCGTAAAAATAGCTGTTGAATTAATCAGAATGAAGTGAATAAAAATAAACTAATAATTCCCATATAATGTTCATAATATTGCCATTAGAATATATTCTTTCTTCACCCTCAATTGATGATAAACATATTAAAGATCAATCATGGAGAAGGATTGAACCCCATGATGCTAGTAAAATAAATCAACAATTATTAGAAGAGGGTAATTGTTCTTCACTATCATCCCATTATGTTATCTATAGTCAATTTCTAACTGCATTGATCCGTCAATATTCTTCTCAAATAGAATAGGTTCTCCCCAAGGAGACACACATGGATAGATAAACACCTTTTCTATATGATATTAGGTATTCTTCATTAATTTATCCAGCTAAAAATTTTCCAATCAATATGGGGTCGTTGATATCATCTTGTATCAATGTATAAGTTCAACAGTGAACACTACCACTATTTCTAGGGGAGGACCGAGTATCACCTCTTCAAATTCATATATCTATTATTGAATAATGTGGACATTCTCTATTCATAAACATTAATTTTCCTATTCAGAATCACCGATCATTTTCATAAATAAAGATAAAGGTGGTGTTTTTAGACCAATCATAGGTTTATATATCTCTCATTTGAAAACAAATGTTGGTTTTGCATTCAAGACTACTGATATTTCCATGATTCTATTATTGATATTAGCATTATTCTTTGAGATCCTATAAATCCCTAGTGTAATGTTGAATTCCTACCTGGGAATGACTACTAGATCTGTGATGATATTATGCTCGAAAAAGATAACAATATAGTTTCTATACATTTTTTTATGCTTGGATAATCCCTCATGGATTCATGACTAATATATATACTTCTATAATTTTAGGTATGGATTCAATATTCTTTAAAAACGTGGAAGAAATAATGGAATTCATATAACTATAATAAAACAATGTACTTGTTACCTTTTAGAGAACAACAAGTGTACCTTCCACCACATAATTTAAAGCTTCAACTTAATCCATCATGAAAAAAACAACATTTCTCTATTGACCATTGCTGGGGTTGAGGGTGATTCCCCTAAAATACACTCAAATTTGGATATTGATTGGAAAAGTGGCCAATTTTTCCCCACGTGAAGCTTTAGAAACCAGGAAAAGCCTTAAAAATCTTCCTTTTGTGGTTAGTGTTGAGTAGTTTGTGCCTACCTCACTATGATAGTTCCAATTGATATGGCTATATCATCGACACATTTAACAATTCCCACTCTTGAGTATAATTTTCTCTAAATGTTTGTTCTTACATTTGTTTCATGAGGAATGTTTCATATTCTATCCTCATCTTCCTTGATCAAAGATCCTCTCTAATATTTTTTTTCAAATATATCACCATTTTAAATTATTTGGGCATCCACTACATCTCACCAGCCTCTACTTGTACCATCATTGAACAATATACTATCACTTCATAGCATTCATAGTCTTGATTTTCCTCATTATTCTATAGATTGGTTCATAATCCACCAAAGAATATATTATCCTTTTAATTAGTATCCATGAAAAGGCAAGAGGGGTAGCGAGAAAGTCCTGTGATGTGTATCTCATAGCTGCCCACAGATTTAGTCTCCTTCTGATTCTACTCTAGGAATTAATTCCATATTTTTGTGCACATTGAATGGGGGAAATATTTCATGAAAAAGGTTCCCGTAAAATAATCCCACTCTTTAACATTAATATCCACACTTGGATTCATATTTTGTTATCAGCGCCCACTACGAACCAGCTTTTACATCTAAGGGGTAAACATCTAGGGTGACATTCACTTATTCTGATCGATGAATTATAGAGAAGATCTATTTATAGATCTTATCTAGGGTTCAGTAGTCAATGGTTTCGTACATCCACTAAAATTTGTAATCATTGATGCGTAAAGGACTCAATAGAGAGTTGTTACATTGATGTTGAATCTAGTCTCCCACCTTGATCAATGTTATTCATCATAACTCGAGTAATTTGATTCATCATTCTCATATATTTTTCGATTTCTTCTTCCATCATAAGGTCATCATCACCAGGTCCATTTCACTCACCATTTACACAATTTCTCTAATTTTCTGCCATTTTCTAAAAAACATAGTGACAAACGTGTTTAATTTAATAATATTATAAATCTAAGATAATTTTATATTAGGAAACATCATTTTTTACTATGCTAATCAATATCAAAAATTGAATTTTATATAAATCCTTCAAAGTGGTTAGTAATAATCTTGTGATTAACTCAAAATTTCTTCAGGGAATGTCAAACCAAGAGTGGAGTAATGTCCATTTTCATGTACGTATTTATTTACAGTGGGTCTCAATGCACCATTTCAATGTTGTTACCCCTAGGTACATATGTTCCTGAGTCACATCAACTTTTTCATGCTCATAGATGGATTTTTCGGTTCAGAAACCACTTTATTTAATACTTCAAAAAAATACAAGAATGTATTCCAATACATAATAATTTATATAAGTTTTATCCCAATGTTTTAAAATAATAATTTAAAAAAATAACTAAACCATAATCTGATATTAACTATGACATCCTACATTTTATTTACATAACGTTTCATTACATTTTACACAAAAAGGGATCTTATAATGTTTTGTTTCATGGAAATAAGGTGCATAATACATGAAAACTGAAAACATTATTCAATTCAACATGAAAGATATATTGAAGATTCATCCAAATTACATTTATTTTATCCCATACCATGGGGACATAAATAAAAGGAAAGGGTGATCCTATGGTTCAGTAAGGGAAAACAAGAGAAATATTTAACTTGTGATATTGAGGACACTCCATAAGAACACAAAGAATATCATTATTGAATAAAAAAGAAAAGATGAGTCATATAAAAAATAAAAAAACATGATTCATAAAATTTAAATATTTATAAAAGATTTATTTTAGACATTCATATCAATATCACCATGTTTTCTCATCGATATGTCCTAAACATTACCATGGTTATTCAACATGGTATAGTAAAACATGTCATCTCAAGAGATTTAATTCTTTACCCAATTCATTGGATTGATATCGTAAAACACCCTTAATAAGTACTAATTTTCATTTGATTTACATAGATAGTAGTCAAACATCGCATTAATTTCTCATGTATATTAAAATAAATATGTTTCTTATCAAAATCATTGTGTTTTCAAAAGTTATTAAAAAACAAGATCATTATGTCACTTATAACCCACATAATGGGAATAAGGTTTTTATGTATGTCAATTACAGAATAAAAGAAATAGTTTTTACATATTTTTGAAGGCCTATAGAGAATAATGTTGTTTTTTATACATATAAATAAAATAACATTGTTTCTTAAAAGAATATATAAATATTGAGAAGAAAATATGTCAAAATAATGGGTCTAAAACATGGATTTTAGAACATTAAAAATAGAGGGTAAAATGATCAACCATTCTTAAAAGAATCTTAATATGGTAACAGGATAGAATAATAGGTAGAGAAGAATATTGTAGGGAAATTTCAAAGGCATACCACATAAAAATAAACATTTAAGGAAAAGAGATGTTCATATTTCCCTTACCTAGAAGAGTATCTCCAAAAAATCAATGACTGGGACCTTGGGGTCTTGAGGAGACCTTGGGGGATAACTTTTTGGTGGAAATATGAGATATTTTTGTCAGATTAATTTTTAATTAATGATAATGGATAAATTGTTTTGGGTATTTATAGCAAAAGTGTTGGAATTTTTTATGATTTCTTCAGACACATTGGTTGTGGTATTTGAAAAAACATGGGCCATACCATGTTATTTTCCAATGGTATTGGCCAAATATGGCACCTAATATGTTTTTAATCCTCAAGAGTCATCCATAATTTCATATTTTAAATAAAATTATTATGATGTCATTAAATATATTGAAAAACTCAAACTATATATTTACTATTTATTAAAAATTATCGCATTTCAAAAAAATATATCATAAATTCAACTGAACCGAATTTTTTACGTGATGATTTAAAAAATTATGTTTATTTTATCATCATAATTCTCTATGTATGAAAATTTTATCGTTTGATTAAAAATTATTATTTCTGAAAAATAATACCAAACAAAAATGCATACTAAAATGAATATTAAAATTTAGGAAACTTTTAAAAAATAATTCATCACTTAAATTTAAATAACTGTTTTTTAATCATATAGTTACATTAAAATAATTATTATTCATAATATAACATAATAATTTCTGAAAAATACATATTCTTAATGAAAAATCAATTTATCAAATTACATCTCAGTTTTTAGGAAAAACTATTCTTCAAATAGAATGATGAACGAATTAAAATTTAACTGAATAATCCTTGAAACATTACCCATAATAAGACCCTTATATTATATAAGTATACAGTGATATATAGTGATAGACTCTTGGGGTGGCTTAGATTAAATAACTATAGTGGTAACTTCCACTAACTAGAAATTCCCTCATCATCAAATTTTTTCAAACTTAACATGTTGATCCTTAGCTTGTACATGGACAAGACAGAATCCTAGTGATGTTACTTCCTATACAAGCTATGAAAAATGGTATTCATGATGCACATCTCAAATTGATGAGTCCATCGACTTCCTTCTACATTAATTTTTATTTTTCATTTCTACTTATACATAATAATTATGATGTTTAAATTATTATTAAGAGTATAGTTTTCAATGGTAATATGGACTAGTAGTCATAATTGACCAATGATAATATAATGGTTAAAACACAATGGTCAAGATTAAAATTATACTCACTTAACCATTAATTATTTAATGATTTGTTGTGTAAAATAATATAACTCACAATTTCAGAAAATAAGATTATTCAAAAAATTTGGTTCATTGCATATAATGACACCAACCCTAGTAGCACGGAGATAGTGCCTTATTTTATTACATTCCCAAAGATAAAAATGGTAAAATATAAATATTTTGATCAGATTATATTTTTTCTCAAACTATATACATACATGATACCAATATACGTTGGGAATATAAAATAAATCATATCAAATATCTAAATAAAATGATCTACACCCTTGAAAACTCATTTAAATATCACTTATTCATATACTAGGTAAAGTAAAAAATATTTGGTGAGATCAAATGATAAATAATGATCATTAAAATGGAATATATCATGAAAAAATAATAATAATAAACATAAAATGGAATATAACTAAACACACATTCCATTTAAATAACATGAAAATAATTGTTAGATAATGAAGAACCAATATAGAATGTTAAATAACTAAAAACACATAAAATTTAATTAATAATCTAAGAATGAAATAATTCCTCATATAATATATGAGCTAGAATATATTGGATAATAATAATAACTAAATTCAAAATAAAGTAAATTCTTATTCATTAGATGTCTTATTTCCAAGGAACGTGATACCACTGCCATTAAGATCTATCCTCAACACAATTTAAACTAATGAGTAGAAACACATTTAACTATGGCTAGACTGTTGATTCATCCCATGAGAATAATGATTCATCAAGGGGATTTATATAGCTGGGACCCAACTATGTGTTTTGTGTCTAAAAAATTCCTCATATATCAAATTAACGATTTAATTCATAAACAATGTAACTGATCATAAAATATCTTCTTTGAGTAAATAGTGTGGATTTATAAATATCCCCACAAAATAAAAATTTATTTTTAATGTGTAAAACCATATGTAAATATGATATAAATATTAATCAAGAAACATATCTATAAAAAATAATATGGATATTTTGGGGAAATATAATATCCAATGATCACAATGATTTAAATAATTCATTGGA
Source organism: Viscum album (assembly GCA_963277665.1). Lineage (NCBI taxonomy): Eukaryota > Viridiplantae > Streptophyta > Magnoliopsida > Santalales > Viscaceae > Viscum > Viscum album. The sequence continues at coordinate 1,678,339,572 of OY728160.1, forward strand.
AATATTATGACTATAAAACTGAACCAATGAACTTAATTTCAATACTATCCTTATTCCAATTTATCATAAACCATCCATATAGATAATAAGTATGTTACTAATGAAATATTTACCCATTTAATTATGAATTAATGGTATTTTTCATTGAGGAGTGAAAACAATATTAAAATATATTTAAAAATATTCTTGAGGAAAATACCCTTTCTATTTTTAACAATTAATACTAAAATTTCAATAAAAATATACAAATAATTTTCATTGATAATTATTTTTTAATTTTATAATAAAATATAATACATTTTATTAGTTACCAAATATATAAATTATATTCATGATATAAACACTAAAATGATTATTCATTTCACATTTTTGGTATAAAAGGGAATGTTTTTAAAATAAACATGATGATTATGTTAAAAATAATTTAAAAAAACAATAAATGAGTTAAAAAATTCCGAATTAATAATTATAAAAATGTTTAAAACATTTTTCAATACAATTTTCGGAAATAGGGTTTTAGAAGAAAATATATTTCTGACCGCGGAGTTAAATGTTGTTATATTTTCATAAAAATGTTTTCTCAATTATTTTAACCACCAAAGAGAAGAAATTAGTACAATTACATTAAAATAAAATTAATAAACATAGAAGTATTAAATAAAATTTTTTATTATACAATTAGTAATTTATTACCATTAACTAAAATCCTTGAATAAACATTCTTGGTTTGTATGGGATTGTCAAGTAAATAATTATAATAATCATAACTTTGAAGTGGGAATTTCTCAATGAATAAGTAATTTTTCTCAACTTTAAATCCACATAATAAAATTTTAGAATAAATAATATATAGTCAAAATTAATTACATGCATTTTCTAATAAAATGAAATACAATATAGGAGTAATGCAGTCCATTGAAAGGAATTTAAGTTATAAAATTCATTACCACTAAGTAAATTATTTTTCAAATCCCCATAGATAAAATAATTCAAATTAAAACATAAAATAACATGAAGAATTTATTATTTATTATATTATATATAAAAGTTTATGTATGTATACATATAAATGAAATTAGTTTCATAACATTACACAGTACCTCAATGAAATGAAATTGTGATGAAATCCCTTATCTCATGCTTCTATTGGGTTGAATATTCATTAAAATTCTATATAGGGGTTTTAAACATGTTAATAACTTCTTACAGAACCATATTAATATTTATTATATTCTATATAATACTTTTATTAAATCTCATTTCTCTTTCGTTAATAATATTTCATTATTTTCATTATTTTGTTTGTTAATTGCCTTGTTTTCCCATTCATTCATTGTCATGAATGTTCTGGTTCTTGGGAATATTATTTAGCTTCATCATACCCCGAATAAGAATAAAAATGAAATAATTACCACAATTATAAATCATTTTTATGTTTAATGGATATCATGAAATATGGTTTTGAAAATTGAAGTACATTATGATAATGGAGACAGTAGGACGTATGAACACTTGAGTAACCATTCAATTATACAAGGACCATTATTGAAAGAAGGTATGAAATATGTTATTTCTCAATAATGATTATTATATCATATATATATATATTCTTTATATATACTGATATATATCATCCATTTGGTTTTGTAATGAAAAGGGAGTCACATCATTTCATGAAGACAATAGTACACACGTACACGAAAGACATCATCATCATTCATTTAGTGAAATAGTATGAATTAAAATGATATATGTATACGTATATATATTATCATTTCGAAATAATAAATGTTTCAAGAATATAATATTTATTTCATATATAACACATAAATTCACAATCATTATATTTATCTCATTTTATGTAAAGTGGTAGTGGATGATGGATCAAATTTCCTCATGAGGCTATAGTCTATTGTACATACGAGTGAAATTATAGTATCTCTAATAGAATAGATTTTTAAAAATAATATATATGATATAATGACTCAAAAATGAATAATTATGTTGTAAATATAATATATAATATTTATGTACATCAAAATACAAAACCTTTGGAGGTGGAAATGGAAGAATGGATGACATTTGTTCGTGTAGTGGATGTTCGTTCTACACACGAATGATGGTTCAGTAACACAATTTAATGAATTGGGGATGGTTACAAGTCATTACCATAACATAAAAAATAATATGTGGAATATATTGAGGCTATCTAATTATTATTTTTTAATATTAATTTTATGGGGGTGAAAGAAGAAATAAAATAAAAAATCATATTGAATAATGTTACATGTAATACAATTTTCCTCAATAATATTTCTATAAATGCTCACTATAATGGAATTATTTACAAAATAAGGATTCTAGGATGAGATAATGTAATTTGGGATGTGATTTTTTGGTCTTTTCCAATCCAAAATAGCATGAATCTCTGAATAAGAGAGGATGGGGGTGTCTAGTTACAGGTGAGGTGAGTGGTGCACTAAATATTTTTGAAAATAATGAATTCTAAATATGTTATTTCACAAAATGATGATCCAATAATTGAAAAAACATAAATATAATAAGGTACATTGTTTAAATATATTAATAAAATGTATTTTATATACATTTTATGGTAAATGTAATCAGTTTTTGTTTAGTTCACCCATGGTAAATTTATTTTTATCTCACACACAGTAATTAATTTTTATTTTTTTCCATGATACATTTAGGTATAGAATTAATTATATATAATATGAATATATTAATTATTATGATTACAAATAGTGAATCCATTATTCGAAATTCAATTCAAAAAAGTTAAAAAAGTAAACAGAAAATCAATCTCACTGATATAATGAGAAAGTTGGTTTTCAAAGAGGAAATGATCAAATATTTACAATTTTTTATTTCAAACTAAAACATGAAAATTATTACAATTACATATATTGGATTAATAGATATAAAATGGAAAAAAATTAATTTAAAAGTGATTAAAAATATAAATTAACATTATAAATTATTTAATAAAAAAGACAGTTTTCAAATAAGATTTGATATTTTTCACAAATCATCAAAAAGTAAAATATTAATGAAAAATACCAAACAAAATAACCCTAAGTTAATTTCATATTCCAATTTAAAAAAATTGATTTTCTTAAATAAATTCACTAAAAATTTTCAGAAAATTATTTTATTTTATTTTCTCAAAGCACAACTAAACCGCCTTTTATAAGAACATAGTATTTGTTGTCTAAATAAGGTATACTGTCTAAATATATTAATAAAATGTATTTTATATAAATTTTCTTGTAAATTTAATCATTTTTTGTTTAGTTAACCCGTGGTAAATTTATTTTTATCTCACCCACAGTAATAAATTTTTATTTTTTTTCAACGATACATTTAGGTATAGAATTAATTAGATATAATATGAATATATTAATTATTATGATTACAAATAGTGAATACATTATTCGAAATTCAATTAAAAAAGTTAAAAAAGTAAACAGAAAATCAATCTCACTAATATAATGAGAAAGTTGGTTTTCAAAGAGGAAATGTTCAAATATTTACAATGTTTTATTTCAAAATAAAACATGAAAATTATTAAAATTATCTATATTGGATTAATTTATATAAAATGGAAAAAACATTAATTTAAAAGTGATTAAAAATTTAAATTAACATTGTAAATTATTTAATAAAAAAGGCAGTTTTCAAATAAGATTTGACATTTTTCACTAATCATGAAAAAATAAAATATTAATGAAAAATACCAAACAAAATAACCCTAAGATAATTTCATATTCCAATTAAAAAATGATTTTATTAAAAAAATTCACTAAAATTTTTCAAAAAATTATTTTATTTTATTTTCTCAAAGTAAAACTAAACCGCCTTTTATAAAAACATAGTATCATGTTTCATTCAAATGTGTTATTTTGAGTAATGAAATCAAAAGTAATTGTTTGTGTGTAATGCAAGATAAACACAGAATTGTGTGTAATTAAAGAAAACAATAATTTTCATTGTAATGAATGTTATTTAAGATATTAAATTTAGATAAAAATTAATATATCATAATGCATTAGGATGGTACATTCCCTTCCATGATTGGCGTTCCATGTTATAAATTATAGTGAATGTGATGTTCTTATTTTAAAATATCATATTGTTTTGTCTTATATATTTTAACCTATTAGTCTCGTATGGATAGACATGTATGTCTCATGGATTTGTATTTCCTTCCACAACATTTTACTTCAAGGATTTTATAGTCATACATGTGAATATTGGTAATTTTCTATATCTGACCATATGGTGGACCATATACAGTGGATTTTATAGCTAACCCTAGTCATTTTGTTATATATAATAATTTCATATCATATAATACTATTGATATATAGAATTTTACATAACCAAACATGCCATGTTTTAGCCTATGATTAGCGAATATTGTAATTTAGAGTATATTTTCACATTATATGGCATAAATATATAATAACAAAAAATGATTATTCATCATTATTTCTAGAATTTTAAAAAATAGATTTACCCAAAAAATTACCAAAGTGGATCTGATACCACTAATTGGTTATATATATATATATATATATTATTTAATATACATAATGTAATATAACAAAACCCAAGAAAAATAATATCAGAAGTTAAATTTATAGTTGATTATATGGATTAGAAACAAAAAAATATACTTTATATATAAACTATTCATAAATTAAATTTTAGAAATATTACTATGTGTCAATAATAATACAAGCACATCATCAGGTAATAAAAAACATCGTAAAAGTCACATTTTTAGGATTTTTATTAAAACCATAATGTTTTAACGTGTATTTATAAAGAGGACAAAGAATAAATAGAGAGAATTTTATATATAAGAGTTTATCTTGGTGCGTGGGTATTGAATGAGTATAGGACTAAAATTTATATTAATTTTAATGAAATGAATAAATATTCAAGGGTATAGGGTATTTGAAAAATTCCCATCACATATGTTATTTATTATATAATTTTTATAATTATTTTCCATTATTATCTAGAGCCTATTTAATAATAGAATAGTTTTGTGATTAAAAAATTATGTTTGAATTCTTTTAAAAATTAGGGTGACTCTAATCGTTGACATAATCACAATTATTATTTATCATAATTTTTACATTGATGATCCTCTTCTTGATTATATGGATTCTCATTGAGTCCGATTGACTATTTTGAATGATTAAATTATAATTATATTAGTAATCTAAATTAATGTAAAAAATTAATATTATTAAAAATATGTTAATCTACTCAAAAACATAAATATCTCAATAAATTTTTGTTACACTCAAAAATATTCAACATTTTTTCAGAATTTTTTTTATATAAGAGTTATAATTTTGAATTTATGAGTTTTCGACCCCATTAAGGGCCAATTTTTTATAAAATGTAAGTTATATGGATTTTTATTCTCATTATGATATTTTATGAGGAGATAAATATTTCTATGGAGTATTGCAGATTAATCTCAAGGTAGTATTGTTGATCATTCATTAAACTATTTTATTTATGAATTTTTAATATTACATGAAATTATACTATATTATTTTAATTTTTTTAATAATGTTTCATTAAATTTCATTTAACTAAAAAATATGAATAAAGGAATAAAGTGGTTAACTATAGTTGGATACTCCTTCATATCATTATAGAGATAGGATCGACAGATTTTTTGCTCATGTCATCACTTATATGGGTTGTCCTATCACACCTGGACCACCATATAACAACAACTACACCATTATAAGTGTTAGGTTTTAAAAAATGTTGATACAAAGAAAAAAAATAATCATTAATGATGAATTATATTTATTAAGATATTATAGTGGAAGTTGATTTAGAGATAATGGGGGATGAATCATAATTTCATGAACTGAAACAATACTGGTGGGGCCATAAACATCATGAGAGAAAGTAATAACGTATGAAAGGAAGATAACTACAAGAGTCTCTCAACACAAAGTCATAAAAATATAATTTTTCAATATGTCTATTTAATCATTATATTAACAAAATGGATGAGTTTTAATCATTCAATTCCCTGGTGATATTGGTTCCATGGGATCCATCTAATTTGTATTGACTAGTAATCTAGGTCATCCATTGAGTATGGATATGATTCCTAAGTATTCCATGCTGTTTTCATAGATTTAGGTATCAATGAAAATGGATCATTAAATTGAATTTTGTATACAGATATGGGCAATAAAAAATAGTGTAAACACTAATGGGAAAATAGAATTAGATTTCCATTTTCAAAATTACTACTAAATGCCTCATTTTTAATGGTAGTTTTTAAAACAGTAATTAGTTCACAAAGTTTAATTAAGTATTTCAACCATTTAAACATACTTTTTTACAATTTATTATAAAAAGGTCTAAATTTTATTTGTTGTTTTTTCATTAATTATAGTGGCTATTTTTAATAACTATTACTAATTAACATGGGATTTTAAAAATCCACTAAAATATTAAATAAACTTTATGATGATCGAAAACCTTAATTACATGAAAAATAATAATTTTTAATTTCTTATTATTATTTAATAATTAATATTTACATTTTTGTATTTAAATTTTAAATAATTATTAATTATTAATTAAATAAAATCATTTGATTGTAAATATCTAAAAAAATTAATTGTTAGTTTTAAATTTATTAGTATGTGATAGCTATTTAATAATTATTAATTGGTAATAATTATTTATTAATTATTATTTAATACTATATATATATATTATAAACATACAAAACATGATAATACATTTTCTAAAATATCCTTACATGACTATATTCTAAAAGATGTTGAAATTTTGGATTCGGGTTCAAATACCCATAACTTTTGAACTCAGTGTCCATTTCTACATTGTGATCTAGAAAATAGAAAATTTAGAAATGAAATACTTTCATATTGGATAAAAAAATATTCATTGTAAATAAAAAAATTGTTAAATTTCTCAGAGAATATACAATCCAAAAATTATTATAAAATGACTTTAATTTTTGATTTTGGTGTCTCCTTTGGCTTTTTTGCCTATCAAATTAAGGACTGTCATGATCTCTAGGGCCATTAATTTTAGTAAAACCCATACCAAATTATTTTTATTCTATAAAACAGTATTTAATGGCTTGATAATTATTTTTATGATATGTTACCCTAATTTAAGTTATGTTTAATATATTTATGATTCTTTTAAGAGGGTTTTCCGATCTATTAATTCTACTGTATTAATTTTTCCACAATTTTAAATTATAATTTATGTTATGTTGTTGAAATTTTAGTGTTAATCCTTGTTTCGGTGATTTTTCAATTATTTATATATCCCAAGGATTTCCTTGGCACAATTTATACCAAAAAATATCTCATGGGAATTCCAAGGCTTCAATTTGGATGTCATTAAAGGTTAATAATTAGTGGTTAAGAAAATTTCGTATGTTAGGATGTATAATTTTTAGAACTGTTTGTGTGTGTCTCGTTATTTATATATATATGATTGTGTCTGTGTGTGTGTGTTTATACTTAAAATATATATATATTTATTTGTATTCATTTTCTTATATCTATGTGTAGATAAATATATAATTATATTTATATATGTATATGTTTGTATTTATGTTTATTAATGAAATATTTTATATATATGTTTATATATTTAAATTAATATATTTATATATATGTTACAACCCTAAATTCAAAAGTAATAACATTATATTGTAGTGTATATGACATTCAACACTAAACTTAAATAAACAACAAAATATATTTTATTATATTTATTATCCTAGATAACTTACAAAACAAACAACCATGAGTATAAATGAACCATGATAGAGTAAATCATTGTTACCTATAAATTAAAAAATAGGGTTTAAGCATTAATAACTAAATAGTGATTATTTTTTTTATTAATTATAGATAAAATAAGAATCATATGAATGAAAAAAATTTAATCTAAAAAACTGTATTTTTCTAAAAAAGTTATTTAGTCATGCTCTACGTAAATAAATTAAAATTAATTTATAAAAATATTAGCATAGATATTTTATAAAACTAAATATATTTTGGAACCCATCATATAAAAATTATCTTATTGTTAATTTTTTTTATGTTTCATTTTTCTATAAATTATGAAAAATACTGATTTATTATTAAAAATTACATATTCATTTAAATATTTTACATTGTTAAATTATATTGAATTTTTAATGTAATATTATTTCAATTATATTTAAATTTAACTCATTTAATTTATTTTAATAAATTTTATTTTGAAGGTGTTAAAATATTTTATACATATGAGAATTTTTACCATGAAAACATGCCTTTTCATCAAGTATGTGGGTATAGTTTTAATTATTATTCTTCCACTACTGTGAATTTCATTTGTAATAGTTGATTATATATTTTCAATAGGTGTTATTTATATTATCTAATATGGTAAAATTAATTTTCTACCAACATGTACAGTTAAAATGATAAGAACTAAGTAGAGCAGTTATTGAAAAAATGGGTTTACTAGGTGTTAAAATAAAAATAGACGGGTTAAATATGACATAAAACTTTTACAAAACCCAATATGATATCATATTTCCACCTTATCACCTTCAAATTTCTATAATTTTTCATTTTCATGGCTTTTTTTATGAAAAAAACATTTGTGAAATTGAATTTTTTTTCAATCATTCCATGTGTGTCATCTCCCAAACATATAAAAGGCCACACCATCTCCTCTACTCTTCACACTTACAGATCCATTTTTTCAACCATTTCCTACAAAATTAACTTCTTTGATCACTTATACAAAAATATACATTTTTTTATTATAAATCCCATTGATGAATTAATTTTGTGAAATCCAAAATTTGTATTCCGATGAAGATATAACATTCATAAATGTGTGTTTCTATAGTGTTTATTCTTCCACCTTAATAAATTAATATTAAAAAATAATTATATAATAAAAAAATATCATAAAAATATTTATATGTTATTTTATTTGTTCATGGACTATATCCATATCCTCTTCCTCCCATGAGAAATGGAACTGTCAATCTTGTGTATGTCGGACTACAGCCTTAAGAACCTATATAATTCATTTTCCATAACCACCTTTAATGGATAGATATAATTATTGAATTAAAATAAATATTTGATAGTAATGATATTATTATATATATTTTATTATAATATATTATATACCTTCTTAATTTCTATGTCGTTTAAAATAAAATAACGCCACTCATGATTACGGTGTACTACCTCATCGCGAAGTGATGTTATTCATTTTTCACATATAAATTTCATAGAATGTGGTAAATAATAAATGTAATGAATATATACTATATATGTATGACATGATATGTATTCTATATTACGAATATATGACTCAAATATGTATCCTTCACTCATTAATTTAATGATATCATCAACCATACACACATGTGGACTACTAACAACATGATGTAATGAGATATATTTCCCATTACCATTATTCAATAATGAATATAAAAAATGTATATAATGATTAATTATGGTATCTAAAAATTAAAATTATTCTTTGTATGATTTATCTATAACATATACCCATTAAATATATCTTTCATGACAAAACATTCACGATAAAATAATTCATTTATCACCCAACACATTGAAAATTATGAAATATTATTAAAAAATAGTTTTAAAATGTTATATGATGATATATAAAACCAATTGTGTCAATTAATTTACACATTCTATATTTATATAAATTATATAATATGTTTGGGTAATGTTTGGGAGGGTTATTAAGACATTTTACTAGTTTTTAAGGTTTTCCTAGAGGTGCATGGTTTGAGAATGGTTTTTAGAAATCATGAAACTCCTACAAGAAATTGTGAAAGGTGAAACAAGGTTTTCAAGAAAGGTGTACGGTTTGGTGATCGATTTTTCCAAAAAATATGGTCACATACGAGAAACATTGAATTTAGGACAAAGGTATTTTTCATGTCTATTGTGTGGTTTTTCTAACTGCGTGATCCAACCATGTGAGTTACTTCTTTCGGTAGTGGATGGCGTAAAATTTGTGCATGGTTTCCATAAACATGTTACCCAACCATGCACAGATAATAGTTAGATCGTAAAAGTGAGAATGTCACTAATATTTAATTTAAAACCACTTGTTTCCTCCATTTCTTATCTAAATCAATTTCTTCATCATCCAAAATCTTATAGAGACAGCACCTTCAAACTAGAAGTTATCCATCAGTGAATAATGGTGCATTGAAGGATGGGTTTCATAGTAAGACACTATTTTTGAGGGTTTTTCGTAGATAAACTTTTCGTCCATATCATGGATTTATATATCTATTCTGTTGAGGATAGATATTTGAGTTTTTATGTTAATCATTATGATATTTGGTTGTGTTGATGTCATGGAATGAGATAAAAGGTTGGTTTTTGGGAAATTCAATCCAGTTTTGATGGTCTTTTCATGTCATTATATGATTCCTTCTTAGTTTCTAAGGTAAGTGGATTTATTATAGACTCTTTATATTAAAACATGATGTCTTAATTTCAAAATTTACTTTTTTCATGAAATGGATTGGGAATTTTTTGTGATATGCTTGATGGAATCCCTATTTGGTGATAATTTATTGAATTTTGATAATTAAGATTTTTAGTGTAAAGTGAAATTGGTGGAAGGATTTTAAAATGATCATTTTTTAATTCTAGGTAAGATTTGAATCATGGAATATTATTTTTATTTAAGGATAGTTTTATTGAATTTATTTTTAAAACATTGTGTTGGAAGGATTATTGGATTAAATTGTTAAGTATGAGATGAATGGGATATATATTGGTCTTTAACTACCACAATCATTGTATTAGATTATTGATGTGAAGTTAATCCATTAATAATAACACTAATCTTGTGTGGTTGAATTTTTGTGTGTGTGTGGATATGTGAAATACAATTCATTATGTTAAATGGTTGTTACGAATTGGTTGAATGACTTGTTTGGTTTCTTCATTGGAAACTCCTTTTCTTGGGAAATCTACTTTGGGTTGGAATTTATTTGGATTTTATGTAAAATATTAAGATTTTTATAAATTTCTAACAAAAATTGGTTTATATAAATATTATAATGTGTTCTATACTAGGGTCATGAGAAGGGAAATCAGTTGGGGAAATCAAACTATGTTTCATTACTCACCCCCATCTTTGGAAAATTGGTGACTTTGCAGATATTGTTTGTCGAGAAACTAGTAAATTGATGGTATCAAATTTCTTTAGTGTTGATTCATTATACATGTTCATGTACAACAGAGTTTGTTCTTAGATAATAATAGAACTTATTGAGTTGGTGTCTTTGGAGTCTTCTTAGTGTTTTTGGGTTACCCTTCTTTGTATTTGACATTGATCCTGGATTTTTCTTACTACTCAAGTATACATGATTTTGTTTCATATAGATTTAGTTGTATTACATTAATATCATGAATCCTATAGTGGTTTTGGAGATGGTTTGTTTAGTTAAGTTTTTTTATTTTCAAATGGAAAATAGTCCCCCTATTATTTTAAAGCCCGTGGAAATTATTTTCAATATTTTTGTGTCTTGGATATGTCACCTAATGCATTTTAGAAATTATTCCTCAACTCAATAAAATGTGTGTGGGGGGGTGGATGTTACAAGTGTTATCATCTAGTTTTGTCCTTGACTTACCAGTGGTATGAATTTCTTGATCCTTGGGTATCAATTTTTTGGTATTAGAGTTGAAAATTCATTCAGGTTTAGTACATGAGTTAGATTGTAATAAAGAAGTTGGATTATTAGGACCTGAAATTTAGATCCTAATTGGAAATATCTAACCTATTTATAATGAACATCATTAATCCTCAAATTTGGGAACATAATATTTTTAGAGACACTTATAAAGGCTATAATCTTATTATCATGTTTTTATCTAGATATATGAGCTTGACATGCATTGATATAAATGACGTCACACTAGGAATGAATAATTCATTTGAGTAATGATATATTACATGGTGAAAATGTTTGTATTTTTAATAGTGTTTTTTAATTTGATAGTCTTAAAAGGGAATTGGTGTTGTATTTTGAAAATTGTTTTATTTCCAAAATCATGGATAAATTTTTAAAATTTTTTGAATGCAGAAAGTATTGTTTTTTGGAAATGAATTTTATTTATATATTATGTAGTATAATTTTAAATTGTGATTAATTTTGTTTATAGACACCGAGACACATATCCATTGTTGTGTTTATAGAAAATTTCACTCGAGAGACATCGTACAAACCAATAAGCAGAGGCTTCGAAGAATAAGGTTTCACCTAATCCACAAATGGACTAATTGATGGTTCAGAGTATTTTCCATGATTTTCAGGTTATGGATAGTGGAAACTAAAGGGATGTACCATGGGATGTGGATCATTCCATTCAGTTCTGTAAGTAGAATCCACCCGTCTTTTGGATTGATTCAAAACCATAGTGGACAGAGGTGTAGTTGAATTGGATTAATCATACCATGGATTTATATGGAACGTTGTCCGAGATTAGTTTCATGTTGGTGAAATATATTCTACATTATCATTCATGCTAATGGTGGGATTTTTGTGTTCATGATAAATTATATGAAGTCATGTTGTGAAAATTGTTTTATGAGTCATTCAAAAAAAATTCATATGTTCAAAATTTCCTGAATGAAGGAATTTTTCATCATGAAGTTGGATAACCTCTCAGTGAAAGAGTACATGGCTAATTTTTTTAATTTAGACTAATTTTCAACCAATAATGATATCACTACATCCATGAAGGAATTAATTTGTGAATCAGGGAAGAGGATTTATATTTACCCCATTATTTTCAATTCTTTATATAATGAATTGTATAGATATGGTCAATAGGTTGATGGTAGAAATCACAGATATCTCAAGGGATACAGGTAGAAGAATAATTTTGAATCCTTTCGGAAAAGGTGAAATAACTAATTTTGTAAAAAGAGGAAGAGAGTGACTAATTTCAAGGTAGTGGAATGTCTCAGAATCAGATTGATAGATTGGTGAATCTTCAGGAAAATCCCAAGTGAATGTATAGATATTTTTAATGTGGATCTTTGGATCATATGAAGTGAGATTGAACAGAACCACCAGGTGGATTCTGTAATTTCAATCACATGGGTAATTGTCAGTGCTCTTGCTACAATGCTCCATGTTTGGGTGTTTGAGATAATTTTCATGTTTCATAGATGTTGTATGCTTCTATGTTCTTGAGTATTATAACTATAACCAAATATTTGATATGGATTAGTAGAATAGGGTCAAGGATCACATCAACTATTATACCCCAAATGATAGTTTTATGACTGAGGATGAGATCAAGAACCTCTTTATATGATACATGAATGTAAAGGAATGTGTAATGGGATTACTATCACCATTGGTTAGAATGTCCAAGTAAAACAGTGCAGTGTTGACTAGCGCATCTATGAAAGAGATTAAAAAAAATGTTTTTAAAGTGTCTATTGATCAATTTAAAGAATTATTTTAATAATATTTCACAGCATTACAACCCGTAAGAGAAGTAGATATTATGATGGATATCCTCTCAGGGACCATTAATATTTCACATCCATCTTATCATATAAAACCAATAGATATAAGGTAAATAAATGTGTCGTTGGATGATGTGGTAAGAAAAGGTTTCAATAGATCTATCATGTCTCTATGGGCATCACCAGTCTTTTTTCCCAAAAGAAGGATGGATCTATTTAGTTGTTAGTAGATAATAATAAACACAACCATGTTATGATAAAGAATCTGTATTTACATCCATGCATTTATGTTTTGTTTAATCATTTTAGGGGAGCATGGTAGTTCTAAAAAAATATCATGTGATCGAGATACGACCAATGGAGGGTTCAGAAAAAGGATATTCCAATGAAATCATTCAAGCGTAGATTTGACCATTATGATTATATGGTGAGCACTTTTGATACTATGAATTCATTAGAATTATTTATGTAATTAATGAATTGGATATTAAAATTATATCTGGATTATTTTTTGGTGTTATTTGTGGATATAATATTGGTGTATTCAAGGAGAAGCAATGATCATGAGCAACACGTGGTGATAGAATTAGGAATCTTTAGATATCATCATTTGTATGAAAAATTATCAATATATGATTTTTGGATAATATATATAGGTTTCCTTAGATATATAATCTATGAAAGAGAAATTTTTGGTGACCCAGAAAATATAGAGGTTGTTATAACATGGAAAACCACCAAATATTGCCTTTGAGAAATAATTTTTCTTTGGACTAACTAGTTATTATTGTTTTATTATTCAAGATTTTACATCAATATCATCATCTATGATAGCATTAACATGGAAAATTGTTCCATAACAATGGATAAAGGAATGTCTTATGTCTTTTCAAGAGTTGAGAGTTCACGTTACATCCACATCTATCTTGATTTTACCAAAATAACGAAATGGGTAAGTGTTGTTCTTTGATTCATTGGGACCTTCTCATGGGTGTGCATTCCCAACACAAGACTTGTTATTTGCAGAATGATATTATGGAAATGTCTATGTATGAATTTAATAGGATGATATAGTCTCTTAGATTGTGATTATACTTTTATATAACCATTTTGGGATACTAAATTGTGAGAAAAAAAAGTTAAATCATAATTTCATTACATTATTATTATACATAAAAAAAATCTATGTGTGGGTGTTAATAAGTACTGATGTTGTTTTACTACTTGCTTTTACTATTTCACATTAGTATCACAAGTATGGAGACATATATTTGATTATACAAATTAAATTCATTTTATCTAAGGTTATAATAGTTGAATAGTAGGTTGTTATAGTCCCTATTTTCCCCTCAAACAGTCATGGGTGGGCGCACGTGTTCTATAGGTTACTTTTCATATTCTCACTAACGATTAGCTGACTTAGTGGAAAAAATTATATAAGATATGAATAAAATTAATAGTACATTTCCCTCATAATAGAAAGATACATTAATGGTACAATGTATTGATTACCATAGATGATTTCAGTCTTTAAAAGTGGACAAAATAAAATGGGATACTATATAAAAAACTATAGTATATTTTAAACTAAAAAATACTAAAGACCATCTTCACCCTTGGGAACCAAAAATAGTAGAAATAAACCTAAAATGAATAAAATTTCATTATAAGGGAATGGATTTTATTAATCATAAATGAAAATTTATGTACCAAAAAATGTGTTTTGGAATTTTAAATGGAATTAAGTTAAAAAAATATAATGCAGATAATTTTTTTTATGAACTGAATAGTCATTTGGTACAATACCAGTAAATAAACCACAAGTTTGGAATTAATAATATTTAGTTAAAATAAATAAATTATATTTTTATGGACAATATAAATATTTTCATTATAAATAATTTATTTTAAAAAAAATTATTTATTTCTTAAAATATTAAAAAGATTCCAATTCATTACCTAAATTACATTTTATATGAAATAAATTGATATTAAGAATTATGAATTTAAATAATTATAATTAAATTTAAATAATTATTTAAATATAATGTATCAATAAAAAATAATTAATGATTATGAAATTTCTAAAATAAAATCCAACAAATAATTTTTGAATTGTAAGAAAAAATTTAATTATTCCTGTCGAATTAAATATGTTTTATTTAAATACATTATTATATATGTTTTTAATTGAAAGATAAAATTTTAATATTCATACTATTAATTTTTAGACATTTATTGTTATATATATGTAATGAATGAAAAATCATATATTTAATATCAATTTGTTATCGAAAATAGTAAAATTGTTTATTGAATGAAATTAGTTTTATAAAAATATTATTTTGTGTTATGCATTTAATTTTTTAAAATTAAATATATCATTTTCAGATGATGGTTTTAAAAAAATAAAATTTGTATATGTATAAAAGATAGATTAAGAAATTAAATTATAAGTAATTGATATTAAATAAGAATTATAATCCTTATTTTTAACCTGTTATTTTCCCAATAAAAAGTATTTTTACTATATATTATATATTTTCATTTAATGGTAAAATTGATAATAATTTAATATTTATTTTGAATAACTGTAGTTCAAATTTTATGTCATCATACTAAAATTATGTATTTGGATATATAATATAATTTTGGAAATATAATCATTTACCAGGGTGAATAATTAAATAATATAAAAAGTTGTATAATGGGGTGAAATGTAATCAAATGAATTTTAATTACTAAATTGATATTTATAAATTCTAGAATTTCATTTTTAGATTTTATTGAATTTCCTACAGTTAAAACCAAAATTTTATAACCTTACCCATCAAACTCCCATGTGATTCTATGATTACTCATATCCTAAACCAAGTTTCCAAGGAATTGTACCTCATTTGGACATATTAAAGGACCTCTCCTCCATGCACTCCAAAACACTTATATACTAAATTTTATTCTTCTCACCCATCCCAAATTTCATATAATAATGTCTTATTTATAATTGGTTATCATTTGGTCACAATATAGAGGTAGTCATCCTTAATTCTGCAGGATGTCATTGCGAGAAGGTGAAATTCCATCAAAATAAATAACAAAGCCATCTTCCCCAATTTCATTTATCATCACATATTAACTATTTGAAAATCTTATCTATAACTGAAATTATTTATTGTTTATGTTTTTTTCTTCTTTCAAATTAATTCAATAAAAAAATAATTCCATACTCGTACTCATTCATTCATAATAACACGTTCTTATTTGGGTCTTTCAAAATATCTACAAGAATGAATCCAAAAAAAATAATCATTTTTATTTAATAATATGTAAATAATATCAATATTTAATAATAAATATGATTTAATGTTACTTGTAAATTTTATAATTTAAATATATATATATGTGTGTAAATTAATTAACAAAATCAAACTATTTCACTCGTTTGAAATCCATAAAAGGAAAATCATTTAACATTCAGTACCAACCATCATTGGAACATCCCTAAAAGTATCATAGAGGTAAAAATACCTATAAAAAATATAAAATCCATGAATACTAATAATTTGATGAACACATGATCAATAATAAAGGATATAAACCTCCAAAAAAACATGATTGGAATCAATCGTGAAATTGACACCAAAATATAAATTTTAATAGTGAATAATTATTATGTTTTTAATAATAAGTAATAAAATAATTTTATTAAGAAAAATAAAAAATAATATGTTTATAAAATAAATTAATATTAAACTAAAATTGATTATATGGGAGCTTAGAGGGTGTTTAACCAAGAGATAATCTCAGATAAGGGGTCTTTATCTATGTTTCCATTATTTGAGTCAAGTTTCATTTTATACACCAATTTGTTATATGGAAAATGTAATTATAATTTATATTTATTATAATATGTCTAAAATAATTCATGTTATTTATAATTCCAATCCATATTACCTCTATTATTGGATTTTTTCCACACATTACCAATTCTAGAAGTGTTCTCTTCACTCAATATCCTTTTCTTGAGTCATAATCATTATTAATTGACTACATTATTCCTTAATTGATATATTGTTTCAATCTATATATTCTATATTTTCATTTATATTTATTTCTATTTAAATTTCATTTCTTTATCAAAATCATAGTTTTTAAATAATTTCATACTTGTTAAAATGTGACATTTTTATGAATAATTCCAACTCTATATACCACTTATTTCCCCTCTATATATATGCTTTTTCTTATGGTAAAAAATTGAATTTTAATTTAAAATGATAATTATATATCCAATTTTATACCCTTCTAATTTCTATTTATCTATAAAAAAATCATATTCTATATTTCTTTTATCAATGAGGGTTACTTCAAAACTTATAAAAATGATTTAAACATACATATTTCCTTTTTCTCTTATTTTTATTGTCTCACAAAAAAATTAACAAAATTTTATTTTAATTCATTTAAAGGACCCGTTATAATGTTTTTTTACTTTTAAAATAGTATTTTGAATAAATCCCTTTTTCAATATTTGAAAATGATTTTCAATGTGAAATATAACTTCACTTTTACTACAATGTCACAAAAATTTAAAGAAAAATATTTTCTTGTTTAATCTTCCATTTTCTGTTATATATCTAGATAATCCATAATAATTAGAATATTTCATGTCACTCATTTTTACCTTTTGGAATAATTTCATGCATGTATCTTTTGGGTTATTGAAACATTGGTATCATCTAATCTAATTATTGATGACTTCTTATGTGTTACATTATAAAAAGTGTTAACATACATTTTTTAATGGGTTAATATATATTATATATATGATGGATTTAATGACATACATAATAGTATGTTTTACCATTATGTGATGGGTGTACCTAGAATTATAAATCTTTCTGATGAACTAGGTAATTATTTTCATTTTCGAATATAACTATAGGATATTATTAGTGATGTTGAATCCACTATGTTTTAGGATATGATTACTGATTACCAGTCCATATATTATGGGTTAATGGTAGTGATTCTTGATCAACTAGGTCACGCTTTCCTTAGTGGTTATCCTTAAAATATGATATGATTTTTATGCTTTTTTTGTTCTACAATTATATGTTATGTTTCTATGGAACATGATTATTACTAAATGGACTCAAATTTATATACCATAATATATGTTATGATTTCATTATAATTAATTTTTTGTTACATGTTTATCTGACTAGTTCTATAGTTAATATAACATTACATATGATCAAATAATTGTATTCCCTGACATTATTCAATTATTCAATTATGTCACCCTTTTTCATGTTTTGACACGTGTTCATGTAATAATTATAAATTCATTATTAATCATTGATATAGATTCCCTTACCGAGTATTTGATCTCAAACTTTTATTTTGTTTTTTATTTACACTGGGTTTTATATACATAAATATTTTTTAAATGAAATATATTTTATATAATTTTATGCGACATAATTTATGTTTTATTATGTAATAATAATATTATGTAGATAATATATAATGAAAATAAAACTTTAGGATTTTTGAGTTTTCATATTTGTGAGATTTAAATTTTAATTATAGGAAAATGATATCAAATATATGCATTTTATGTCCATGTCATCTTATTTATTTTTTAAGTTTGGTCTAGTTATTTTTTTGGATTATTTTATGGAGTTTAAGATGAGGAAATTTAATGTATCCATGGTTAAATCAAGTGTGTCAAAAAATGAATTGAGAGATTTTTTGTTTTATTTTATTGTGACAAAGAGCAAACTAATATTGTCATAGATTGATAACAAATATTCCAATATTTAAGACTTATTAATATTATTTTTTATATTGAAATTATTATTAAACCTAATTTTTTTATTTCTTACATTAATATCCTTAGGTTTTTAATGGATATAAATATTAGGAATAATCATTCATTGAATCCTTTATGAAGTGATTACTGATATCCATTAGTGGAACTATGAATCTATCAGTTATTTTTTGAATATATTAATATTATATAATTTTTTTCTTATTTAAGATATAAAAACATATAGGCCACTCAACATTTTCAATTAATGTTATTAGGTAATTGATACTAATTTAAAAAAATGATAATAACTAGTGTGAAGAATAATTTATGTAATAATTTATAGTTCTACCTTCCCAAAAATAAAATTGGTGTTCCATGTGATATTTATTTTTATTGTATTACTCAAAACATCCTTATAAAGTCAATAACAGATAAAATTAAAAGGAAAACGTATATTTAGGGGGGAGATAATATAATATCCTAGATTTATGTACACATTATATTTCACTAGGTTACTTATTTAACTCCTTAAAATGAATAGAAAATTCAAAATAAAATAAATCATATATAAATTGAATTAAATTACAACATATTATTCACAAAAAATATAACATTATAAAAAGGTATGTAGTATTAAAAACAATGAATCAACACATTTATTAAAATTGAAAAAATATTCAATAAATAAATAAGAATAATATATAAAAAATTAGAAGAAGAAGAAACTCTATGTTTATAATTTGGAATCAATGTTTATAAATCTGATCATAAAATGAGAAAAATATCATTAAAGGACATTGTAATTTAAAAAAACTAAAATAAAATCAATTGAAATTTATGTTTTGTTTGAAGATTTTTAATATAATGAATTTATAAAATTAAATTGTGGGTAACATACCCATTATTTGACCATTATTAAAAATTCATAGTTATTGGGAATAATATAATTAAAAATAATTCCATTTTAAAATTATTGGTGAGTATTTGATATAAATAAAATTTATTTACTTGTTTAAATACATATATATCATTCCATTAAATAACATATTTGAAATAAAATTCTTGATATGGGAATATATTAAGAAGACACGAATTCATTTGTGAAAATAACATTTGATCTATAGAAATTGTATTTTTGAATTATTTATTTATTTAAATATATTATTTTTAATGAATAAATTCAATAAAACATTTCTATTAAACTTATTTATTATATTAATAAATAATAATAAACATAATTAATTGATAAATAATTAGTTATATATAAATATAAATTCATTTACTGTTTAAATATGCACTTTTCAACGAATCTTTTTATGAGTTATTAATTTTTATTTAATAATGAAATGTATAATGGTTAATGGATTATTTTAATAATTTAAAGACCTAGAAATTTTCAATTTATATTATTTTATATTATATTGGAATATTACGAGTCCGCAAAAATTGATGGTGCGTGATTCTAAGACCCGATGTGCCAGGAATAAATTTCTGAACTTTTTTTGGGTAGGTTCACTAAACGTGCTAGTGGGTTTTTGTAACTTTTGAACCGGAACTCAGAACAGAAATTTGAGGGCACAGTTGAACTCGTAGCACCTGTATTCTCTTAAGGAGACCTTCACCTTGACCGCAGTAGGTCGAGGGTGGAAATTAGTTTTTGGACATTTCATGGGTTTGTTAATAGAATAAAAAATAACTAAAACATCTTTATTTTATTTATATTTGTGAAACCTACCATTTGAATTTAGTGGTGTGGACCAGTTAACCACTTCAACTCCCTTTTTAATATTTAGTTAACAATTTTACTCCTCTAAATTTATTGTGCCAACTTCAAATTAATTAATGATCCAACCTTTAATTGTGTAATTAATAAACTTAGCATATTATGTTCCATCCTCATTTCCTATGGGGGATTTTTTGTTGGAAATGGTGAGGATTTTTGGGTAGATCTTTGGGAGGATTATCTTATTCAATGAAGAACACTCTCCAATGAAGGGAATCCTCTAGAATTGGAGAATGAGGATAATGCTTGAGCCCGGATCAGAGAAATCATGTGGGAGCGATGAATGCCGACGTCACTATCTCATCGACTTTGTCTTCTTCCTCACAACATATCTTACTAGAGAACGAGGTAGGGGTTTGTTTTTAATATGATTGAATTTTTTTTATTGATTCTTTATATTCTGGTTTCACAATGACTATAGCCAAACTTACATGGCTATCGTCCTGGACATATATCATACCTCTTATCTATTGAATCTCTTGGCGTTCTTCGTGTGTTCTTCATCGCCAAATATTTAATGTCACTAGAAATGCAGTATTTTGTTGAGCATGAAATATGGACATGAAGCGTAACGTACCAACCCTAGTTACCCAGAGTCAGTGCATTATTACATAATATTGGAATGATACAATGAATCATGTCCCGAACGAATGATCAGTTTAGTAGCCTTGGATGTACTAGATACATTCATAAGTTTTACATTAAATCATGGAATAAAAATATCAACAACATTTTTTACACTTTTTAACAAACTTATACCCTTATCCTATCTGTGTAGGTCAACCATAAAATAATTCTTCACATCCTCAGAAAAATAAAACATAGAATGGGGTGAGCTCGGATGCTCCATAAGAATAACAATAGAGCGGAAACATTCATAAATAAGTATAAACATTTAAGGAAATTTATAAGACTAAAAAAATACGTTTAAACTTAAAAATCAACATAATATGGAAAATATAGTATCAAATAATTCCACTTACATATTCATATGCATATTCTACTAGGCGAATAATCAATTTCAATATCAATAGCCACTTTCATAAAGATGGAATGAATAATGCCGAACATCATAACCACATAGTCAAGGCCTTGTGCCAAAACTACAAATAAGATTTTTTCAAGGCCTTGTTTCAAGACACTAGTTTGTCTCATTAGAAATATCGATAAATTGAGGAGATCTTGTAGGCTCCACTCATCACTTACTAAGTTCAATTCATAACTCATATGAAAAGGATGAAACAAAACATAATCATTCGTATTAAAACTAGCATACGAAATGTCAATACATTATCCATAAACCGTGAATGGTGTAAAAGTAACACATCCATAGTCAATCATATCACAAAACCATCAATAAAATATGGATGTTTTGTAATGTCCCGGATTATATCAAGTATTATTTTAATTTTATGTGGGAAATATTTCAAGACCAGGAATTGAGACGACGTGCAGTTCCGAGGCCCAGTGAGCCGAGAACAAATGATTGAATTTAATTAAAAATAAATAAATTATTCCCGTGTTCGGCTTTCTTGAAAAATTGTTATAACACTTAAATGGGTGCACGAAACAAATATCTGAGGGCACCATTGCGTTCAGAGTAATGAGTTTACCTTAGGCGGGACCTAACATCGGTTGGTGCAGGTCGGTGGTGAAATATAGTTTTTGACGTAATCATAATAAATTATTAAATAAAAATATTTAATTACTGTCTTTCTATAGAGAAATTTGTTTCTTTTAAATTAATGATTTCACTGGGCATCAGGTTTATAGATCTCATAACCCTGAATTTCCCCTGGAAGCACTGGGATGCCCTGGAAAAAACCTCCCAATGTGGCGATGACGTTCATGATGGGTTTTTCCGGCGATGAAGACGCATCAAAAAGATATTCACCAATGAACGCCGCAGATCTTGGTTGGGCATTTGATCTATTTGTGATTTATTTCCTGTTCATTATTTCCAAGATAGACTCAGACCAATCAACAAACAGATTGGCCAGCGGATTGATAATTATGTGGGATGGGTTATCTGTGGGATCTTTTTGGGATTGATTCTTGATGGTTATTTTGGTTTTGTTTATCCTTTTAATGGTGACAAACCAATATTGACAAGAACACCGATTGAGTTTTTCCCCTCTCAATTGGTGGTTCCTTTCTTACACGATTTATAATGTTCTTCGTGTGCATTCTACACGTTCTTCATGAAGATATGAATGAGGGATCGTTGTGCATCAGTTTTGTGACACAACGATCCCAAATTGAAGGTCTGGCATCGGGACAACCCCACGGAGGTGTGACTGTGGTGGAGATGGACAGATCGAAGTGGATCGGATGATATCGTTCTTTGAACGATTTCTGCACGGGTGAATGGAATTTGACTTTAGAGCCGATCGAAGGCCCGAAACCCATGTATTTGGCATCACGATGACGAGGAGACATAGGATCATGAGTTTCACTGAAAATTGAAGATAGATTGTGAATCCGGAGGTTTGGACGAGGTGTGAGGAAGAATGCAGTGCTTCTAGAAAAATCTCAATTACGCAGCATGTAGTATGGGATACACGGCGTGTTTTCATCGGCAGACCACCTGGCGTGTAATCAAGGATTACACAGACATGGGTTGGGTACATGGACAACTACATGACATGTATACCCTTCCCCGGCTAGACCCGACTAGATACATGGAATACCCTGTGTACTGGTCCACGGGTAGGGCGATATGGGTTGAGCCCGTGTACGAGAACAAGGCCAGCATAAACGGAGTGAAACCCGGACACTCGAACACAGTGTTTAATCCTTCTAAATGCTATTGTCAGTAGTGAGCGAGATGGAGCAGAGAACACGGAAGTAGGGAGCCGATGTCAGGGAAACAGACATGGGAGTCATTTTCATAGGAGATCATAGGATATAGGATCTTCTGTATAGTGATCGCATGGCGCATCCACTCTGCCTCGAGAGAGGATACGCGACTCATGTGATGGCAGGGGACATCTCGCAAGATATTGTTTGACCCATCGTACTACTGACATTGGAGGAGTGGATGGACCACTGGGGCCGAGGAAATGTGTGCATCAGACAGATCTATGGGGCGGTGGACGTGGTAGAGGAGCTGGAAGATTAGCTGGAGGTGGTCTGCGTTTTGACCCTTTACCACCACTACCCCCAAGAGGTCCACCCAAGGATTAGGGAGCTGGTGGAAAAAGGCAGGGACAGCTGCATGCAGCAAAGGCTTATGACCCAGGTAGTCCTGGATTGATTAGAAGTATAATATTTGTTGTTTCTATCTTAGTTGTTGTACTGATAGACAAAGGTTATAGTCTTTCTTTTCTAGCTGCTTATCTTGTTCAAGACCTTGACATTTTAGTTGAGCCATCAACTTGACCCTAACTCTTAGAAACATTGACTGGAGAAGATTCAGAGATCACACACCTTTTCCGACAATGTGATCTGACCATTCGAGACATGAGATTCGGTTGGAACCTCTTAGTGGTAGCGTTGAGGCCTTACGATGTCATTCTTGGAATGGATTGGCTATCCACAGTTCAGTCCCAGATTTACTGTTTTAGGAAAAGGGTGTCGTGTGTCTACAGTGATGGAACGAGGTTCTCCTTCATATATGAAAAGGATACCCGGGAAGCGCATGATGGAGTCGTGCATAGGAAGGTACAGCCGATTTCACATTATTTGGTTAGCCTAGCACTTAGCACAGTAGATGTTACGAGATTCCAGTTTTCGGTAGTAGTGGCTGAGTACGAGGACCTCTTTCTAGGAGATGTCCCCGGACTACCTCCCTTCCATGAGATAGATTCCTACATTGTGTTGCGACCCAAGATGACACTGATATCAGCATCAGCATATCAGGAGGCTCCTGTAGAGCTTCGTGAGCTGATAGTGCAGCTGGAAGACTTGCAGAAGAAGGGCTTTGTGAAACCCACTGTTTTAGCCTGGGTGGCCCCAGGTTTGTTTGACAAGAAGTCAGTTGGGAGCTTGAGTCTATGTGTGGATTACCGATGCTTGAATTAGGTGACCATGAAGAACCAGTATACAATACCGAGGATCGATGACCTCTTTGACAAGTTAAGAGGGCATAATGGTTCTCAAAGGTTGATTTATGATCAGGCTATAACCAGTTGCAAGTATTGGATGAGGACATATAGAAGAAGGATTTTAGATGTCGCTATGGTCACTATGAGTACTTGGTGAGGACCTTCGGCATAACGAATGCCACGACCGTGTTTCTGGAACTCTTGAACCCGATCATTCAGGCCTATCTAGACCAGTTAATGGTGGACTTCATCAATGATATCCTTGTGTACTCAGTGTCTGAGGAAGAGAATGCGAGGAACCTAAGGAAGGTTCTGGAAACACTCTGAGATCACCAGTTGTATGGGAAACTCTCAATGTGTCAGTTCTGGATAAAGGAGGCCCACTTTCTGGGACACGTGATCTCAGCAGATGGTGTAGCAGTGGACCCAACCAAGGTAGAGGCATTGTTGGCAAGTGATTCACCCCGGAGCACTATGGAGGTGCAAAGTTTCATTGGGTGAGCAGGCTACTATCGGAGATTCATTCCTGATTTCTCTAGTACTTCATCACCCATGACTGCTTTGACCAGAAAGGGGCAGCCTTTCGTATGGACCGAGAGATTCCATCAAGATTTTCAGTAGTTGAGGTAGAGTCTGACGATCACCATGATATTTAGAATACTAAAATAGGATGTTGAGTACGTGGTGTTCTGTGATGCATAAGGAACTGGGATTGGTTGTGTCCGGATGTAGAGGGTAGTGGTGATTGCCTTTGTCTCATGTCAGTTGAGGCCATACGACCCATGATCTTGAGTTGGCAGCGATTGTTTTCGCATTGATGATGTGGCGGCACAACATAATGGGCGAGTGGTTCATCACCTAATTTGATCAGAAGAGCCTAAGATATATCTTTACTTAGAAGGATCTGTATTTGATATTGAGGCAGTGGCTTGTCTTCCTCCAAGATTATTACTTAGAGATAGTTTATAGGCATGGGAAGGGGAATTTTGTGGCAGATGCTCTCAGTAGGAAATCCAGTTTGCAGTTGATGGATGAGGAGATGAGGAAGTTGTCCTCATTATAGTTTCCCTTCATCGATACAGATGAGGGATCATACCTTCATTTGATGGTCATTACCCCTCCACTCTTATATAAAATCAGGGAGGCACATCTCAGGGATGCTAGCATTGAGACTCTACGTGCTCAGATATCCACAGTTTATGCTGCTGATGGATATTCAAAAGGTGGGGAGCATGTTGTTCATTCAGAGGGTGCACAGTAGTACCACTGACGTTGCGAGAGGAGGTTCTAAGGGAGTTCTATGAATCTCCATTAGCGGTGAATCAAGGCATTGAAAATATGTACCAAGATATCTGACTTCAGTTCTGGTGGCTAGAAATGAAGAAGAGTGTGGCAGAGTTTGTTTATCGGTGCCTTACTTGTCAGCAAGTAAAGGCTGAGCACCGGGTTCTAGCAGGTTTGACTCATCCCCATAAAGAGCCAGAGTGGATGTGGGATGGGATATATATAGACTTTTTTAGGGTTTACCATGTACGTCTAGGGGACATGATGCCATCAGGGTGATCATTGACCGAATCACCATGTCGGCTCACTTCATTTCCATATGAGAGGAGAGTTAAATAGAGAGCTTGAGACTCCGCTATGTGTCGGAGATCGTTAGAATTCATGGAGTTCCATCATTGATCTTCTCAGATCATGATGCTCGTTTCACATCCTGTTTGTGGAAGGGATTGCAGGATGCTTTTGAGACTCAGTTACGTTTGAGAACATCGTTTCATTCTCAGACTGATGGTTAGAAAGAGCAGACCATCCATGTTCTGGAGGATATGCTACGAGCTTGCATACTTGACATCGGTCATAGCTGGGAGGATCACCTACCATTGGTGTAATTTTCTTATAACAACAGTTATCATTCCACTATTGATATGGCACCGTTAGAGGCTTTGTATGGGAAACCTTGCAGGTCACCACATTGTTGAACTGAACTAGGATTGTCAGCAATCATGCACCCAATGATGGTGTGAGCTACTACAGTGAAGGTGTAGGTCTTCCAGGAGAAGAAGAATACTGAACAGAGTTAAAAAAAGTCTTATGCTAACAAGATATGGAGGCCCTTGGAATTCGAGGAGGGAGACCACATGTTCTTTTGGGTATCACCTCGACGAGGATTGTGAATATTTGACCAAGGCTGCAGGGGACCTCTGAGGTTCATTGGCCCTTTTTAGATTCTGAGTAGGGTTTTCATAGTGGCATACCCCTTGCCTCCACCTACACATATTAACCGGGTACACAACATCATCCATGTGTCACAACTATGGAGGTACATGCATGATCCATTGCACGTTATTGACTAGGGCGAGCCGAACATCGATGATGGAGTGATCTTTGATGAGTGCCCAGTGGAGATCGAGGATCGACAGGAGAAGATCCTTCATGGGCATGATATTATCTTGGTGCATGTCCGGTGGCAACATGGGAATCTCCATGAGAGCACATGAGAGTAGGAGGATTTGATCCATGCATAGTACCCACATCTTTTGTAGTAGCCTTTGTTTTGGCTTTTTGAGGACGTAATTAACTAAGGTGGGTAGGATTTAATTTACCGGATTTTTCCATTTGTTATTTTAATATTATATGGGAATTATTTCGAGACCATGCTTTGAGACTTCATGCAGTTTCGAGGCCTGGTGAGCCCTAAACAATTGATAGAATTTAAATAAAAAAACTAAATAATGCGCGCATGTGGTTTTCCTAAAAAAGTTGGATAACTCTTGAATGGGTGCTCAGATCAGAAATCTAAGGGAACCATTGTGTTCAGAGTTGAGATTTTACCATAGACAGGACCTAACATCGGCTAGCGCAGGTCGGTGGTGAAATCTAGTTTTTGGAAATAACCATAATAAAATATATAATAATTTTTTTGTTAAAGTCTTTCTGCAGTGAAATATTTTTCTTTTGAAATAATGCTTTCACAGGGGATCCGGGTTTCAGATCTCATAACCGTGAATTTCACTTGGGGTGCTGGGAAACTCTGGAGAAAACCTCCCAACATGGTGAAGACGTTCTTGGCATGTTTCGCCAGCAACGATGATGCGGCGAACGGATCATTTCCAATGAATGCCACAGATCTAGGTAGAGAGTTTGATCGCTGTGTGATTTCTTTCCCGTTCTTGATTTCTACGACAGACAGGGACCAATAAATGAATAGATTGTCCTGCGGATTGATCATTATGAGGATGGGTTATTTGCGGGATCTTTTAGGGATAGATTCTTGAAGGTTATTTTTGTTTCATTCAGCCTTCTAATGGTGACGAACCAATATTGACACAAACATCGATCAAGGTTCATCCATCTCTATTTTTGGTGCCTTTCTTCCCTGATTTCTCATGTTCTTCATGTGCGTTCTACGCATTCTTCACGACGATATAAACGAGGGATCGTTTTGAATCCATTTTGCAACGCAACGATTCAAAATTGATGTTATGGAATTGGGACAACCCCAAGTAGGTGCGACTGTGGTGGAAATGGTGGATTGAAGCAGATCAGAAGATATCATTTTTCGAACGATTTCTACATGGGTGACTGAAATTGGTTTTCGGAGCCGATTGAAGAACTGAAACCAACGGATTTGGAATCACGACAACGAGGGGACCTGATATCTTGAGTTTCGTTGAAAACGGATGGAAGATCCTGAATCCAGAGGTTCGGCCGAGGCGCAAGGAAGAAGGCAGCGATTCTGGAAAAATCCCATCTACAGGGCGTGTAGTATGGGCTACAAGGCGTGTGTTCGTTGGTGGACCACCTGGTGTGTACTCTGGGAGTACACGAACAAGGGTTGGGGAAACGGCCCAGGACACAGCATGTATACCCTTAAATTTCTAGACCCGGCTAGATACACAGGATACCCTTTGTACTGGTACATGGGTAAGGCGACACGGGTTGAGGCCATGTACGGGCACATGGCCAGCATACACGGAGCGAACCCCGGACACTCGGACATGGCGTGTAATCCTTCTACATTCCATGTAGTTACTTTCTAAACAACAATCCAAGAGACATGGACCATTTTCACAGGCTGTACCCAGAGTCAAGGATCACGGCGTATGATCATTTTACATGCCGTGTAGTCTAGTTTTAACACCTGGACTACAGACACGAGCCGTTAACATGGGTAGTACATGGAGTTAGGGAACACATCATGTGATCCTACTACACACCGTGTCTCCTATTTATACATGGCTTGATACATTTGTCTTCCGTGACTTGGGGAATCTGTTTTAGGTTTCATAACCATGGTCTTTCCCCTGAAGGTTTCTGGTATCATTTCTTACATACAAGAGTATGATCACTTCAACAAGACTTATTAAATGGAGTTGTTGGAATCCCCTCTGTGAGACTTAGAGCAAAATCCTATATTCCATCTAGGTACACTAAGTAGAGTTCTTGGTATCGACGTGACCTACCTTACTCGGGCTCTGATCCTATACTTATCAGATTAGTTCAGACTGAGTTTTTGGAATCACCCCATAGATATTGGTTGTTATCCTTATATGAAAATCATATTCTTAAATACTTTTGGAGTTAGTTCTCCCAGAACAAGTACTTTGTATCTCTCTCTTCAGACCTAGAAGTGTGTCCTCCCTGTTATTTGTTTAGTGGATTCTTCGAGCTTGATCTTAGTGGTAGTTTTGTGATAGTCGATTGTGTATGAGTATATCTTGTTATTCCTATTATATATTCTTTAAAAAAATATTTTGTAGATCTAACTGTATCATTCTTTTTTGGTATTTCCTTTGTTGTATTCCTTTTTGGTTTTCGGGGTGTCCTACTGGGTATTTTTATACTCACCCCAACACAGGCTTTTCCTGCACATGTTGTGTCTTGTGCAGATGAGCGAGCCTTTGACCAGATACTAGGTGGACCAGGACCGGACAGTGCTTCGTGAGATCAGGAAGGCCGAGGTGTTTTCCTATGGCTACTGATTACAGTCCCAATACCTTTCTTTACAGGTTGGACTTTATTGCAGAGATTCTTTTGGTAGGATTGTACTTTTGGCCCAGGGTTTTATATTCATGTACTTTGCTTTCCTTCCATAATTTGTTGGTTGAGATTTTAGTGTACGCATGCATTTCCATTTTCATTAGTTTTCACATTTCAGTTTTGTGGGCTAGGGGAGTTGCAGCACGGGATCCACTAGGATGGGTCTTGACATGTTTTTTATCATAATATATCAACTTCAAACAAGCTTAAAATCCATCAAATGATGTTGACATTGATGAAATCATAACTTGTTTAGGGAAATATCAATTTCTATTTTGAAATATTTTAAAAGTAAATAATAATAAAAGAAAACATTTGTTTTGAAAATATACTTATTATCTTGAATGGGAAGCATTGACCAGGTTATAATGGAGGAAAATATGTGCACCCAATGTATAAGTTAAAAAAAGGCATTGTTGCCTTAATTCTGTCGAAAAGGACATAAAGTACCTTGTTTGAAAAATGAAAGGAAGATTACATTCAAAATATATATTTTCAAATAACGGTATAAATTACTTTAACCAATAATCTATTAAAATATAAAAAAAATTGAATTACATTTTTAGGAAAACACAAATATGGAAGATAAATGGGTCCCAGTAGATACTTAAGTAAAAACAACCTCGTATATTAAAGAGATTGTGAAATTAACCCTTACATTGTACGTTTCCTTGGTTGAGGGTACATTAAAAACCTATATAATAGTTATATCATTGTTCTTAAATTATACAAGAACTATATATATAAATATTATATCATATATGACCCTCTAATATTTCTTTGTTAATAATATTTCAGCACTGTCATTGTTTTGGGTGTTTAACTAATTTGTTTTCCTTTATATGATGGGTTATGTAAGACATGTTTGTTATGGATATGATGTATTTGATTCATATACATAATTATATTATGTTATTAAACATTATTTTTAATCATAAAATAAAAATTATTCTTCAATGATTTCGTTGGGGAATAAATCTCATCACGTTTGTGGAGACGGTAATCTGTACGTACGCACGAGCGAAAAAATCATTATATTTATGGTTAAATAGTATGTAATTAGATGTTATATCATATATAAATAATCATTAACATGTTATATTTATTATTTAAATTATTTATAATAAATATTATACACATACATGTAATGAAGTATTTGAATAACAATCTACACCACGATGTGGAGACGGTAAGCCGTATGTATGCATGTATGGTGACTTTGTCATTCATATGATGGATAGAATAATGAATATGGCTGTAACATTTTTATAATAACATTAATTTATATAGAATATACTGGATTTATTATTTTATAATGGAAACAACTAAAAAATAAATTGGAAGATGAAAATAACGTGAAAGAGGTGGTGAAATAATTACCTCTACTTCGGGATCTTCCATTTGATTTGATCAAAAGTGGTCCATAGTTTGAATTTATAACCAATGGAATGCCTCTATAATTAATGTATGAATGTTGGTGGGATATTTGGTCAGGGTTTGTACGATCTAAATGTCATTGGAGGTGTGAAATTCAAATACTAGGAAGTTCCCTTTTATAAGATAGGTGAGGGTCACTTTAGGAAAAGCATGAAATATTATTTTATAATAAAACCATTTTTAGCTTCTAATGGATCCAAAATAATTTATTTGGAGTATCATGTGGGGATGAGTTGAAAACCTCTCATCCAATAGATTTTAGACAGGTATATGTCCTCATATTATCCTTATCTCTCAGATTTAACTCTTTGTTAAATAGTTTCACATTTACCATGTCTTTTTGTATTTTTACATTATATGATAAATAAACTAACTAAAAAAATCCAAGTGAAACCCAAGTGGTTAATTATTAATATATATAACATTATTTAAGTCCTTTTTCTTAACCATTTGTTTTTAGGAATGTTATATCCATTAATAATATGCTATTTGTTTTAAAAACCCAATTATCTCAATTTTGAAACTATTTATTGTGTGATTTTTTTGAAATTTATAACAGCATGATTACTTTGTAGAAAAATGATTTAATCAACCTTAACAAGTCATTATAACCTATTAAATTATTTTAATTCATCAAATTCTTAAAATTACATTTATTTGGATCCTTATAATATCAATTATTTTAATCGTTCCTTAAAAAGGTAATTACTGCTTCATCATTGTGACATCTATAAATTAAATTATATAATGAATAAAATTTATATATTAAATACCATTATGTATGAAAACATTTTATCTTTCTAATGAATATTTATAGTAGATTTTTTATTTTTTATAACCCTATATTAAAAATGGATTAATTTTTAAACTTTGAATTTAACTATTTTAACTATTCTTTAAATAAAATAAAAATAAATTCCATAATCTAATCCATGTGAACCAAAGGTGATCCTATTTTATTCCCTAGGTTGTTTTTGGCGGAATTACACTTATCCAATAGGATTACGACATGTGTTATGGTAATTATGATATCATTTTTACCCTTAATTACTCTATTTACTTTTAACCATGGCAAATAAAAGTCAAAAGATACTATTCACCCAAAATAATTTTCATTATATTGAACCAAGTTTTACATAATGATATAAAAAATGTTCCAATTTTTTTTGAAATTCAACTCACATAAATATTAAAAAGAAATTATGCAAATTTTTAAATTTTCCTAGGAGGTGGGTAAATGATGGTAAAAAGTTTAAAAAATGTTTATATATATAAACTTATTATAAAAATACTCAAATAAATTAAATTGAACATATATGGTTATTATGTATCTATTTTGACCTAAAATAAATTTAAATAATCAAAATAATTATTTAAATAAAAAATTTGGTTTTCACCAAAAACACTTTGTTTTTCACTATTCATCAAAAATTGAATGTTTTCAAAAAAATACCAAAAAATTATCCTAATATAATTTTGATATTTAGATTTAAAAAATGAAGTCCATTTTGAGAAATAAAATATATAAAATTTCAAAAAGTGTGTATTACTATTCATAACGGTTGGTTAGATTGGTCGTAGTGTGTTAGAATCTCGAAGTTGTGTACAATGCAAGTTGTTACTTTATACAAAGGAAAACGTATCGTGGACACATGGGATGTTACATTCTCCTCTCCATAAAATAATTTCGTCCTAGAAATTTCTATAATATTATTTCATAAAATGATTTGTGTTGTTCTTCATTATATGTTCCTCGGGTTCCCATGTTGCCACTTCTATATTATGGTTTCTATATAGAACATTTACCATACAAGTTGTCCAGTTTCTCAACACATGTTATCCTATATCAAGAATCTTGACAGACTCTTCACAATATGACAGATCATGTTCCGGTTCAATTTACTTGTAGATGATTACATGTGTTGGGTCAGACATGTATTTTCTCAACAGTGATACGTGCATCACAACTTGAACTTTGAAGATACATCGCAGTAGTGCCAAATGGAAGGCTACGACCCCAATTTGTTATATAATTTTGAAAGGTATGAGGTACCTAGGACTTAGTTTACCCTTCTTACAGAATAGTATAACTCCCATATACGGAGATACTTTCAAGAAGACATGATCTCCTACCTAAAATTCCAAATCCATCCTTCAGTTATCGGCATAGCTCTTTTGCCGACATTTATCTTATTTGATTTGGGTTTGGATAACATTCACATTTTCCAACGTTTCCTTTACATTTTCTAGGCCTACGATTTTTATTTCACCAACATCATCCCAAAAAGTTAGTGTGTGACATCACTTTCTGTATAATGCTTTATATGGTTCCATCTGAATACTTGAATGGAAGATATTGTTATAGAGAAATTCTACCATAGGTAAATATTTATCCCTCATACCTTGAAAGTCAGGTGAGAAGGATATCAATATGTCTTCTATGTTTTTAATAGTTCATTCTGATTTTCCATCGGTTTGTTGGTGGAAAGAAGTGCTAAAATGAAGTTCAATATCTAGGTATTTTTTAAGACTTTTCCATAATGTTGATGTAAAATGGGGATCGTGATCCGAAACAATCAGCTGGGGTGCTACATGATGTCTTAAAACATCATTAATATATAGTCTTTCCATACAGTCAAGTGGTAAATCTTCTCTTATTGCATGAAAATGTGTTGACATAGTAAGACGATGAACAATGACCCATATTGCATCATTCATTATATATATGTCTGGTAGCCTAATGACAATGTCCATTGTAATATTATCCCATGTACACTCAGGTATGGGAAGAGGTTTCATGACTCTTCCTGATTGTTTCCTTCCATCTTTCACTTCCTGAAAAACAATACATCTTGGCACAAAATCAGTCATCTCCCTTTTCTTTTTCTTCCAGTAAAAACTTTCTTTCAAGTATCAATAAATCTTGGTTCTCCAAGGATTTATAATGAAATTGGAGCTATTTTATTCATTAACAATTCCCTTTTTAGATCAGGTTTGTTAGAAACACCAATTCTCCTCCCAATTTTCAAATTTTAATCTTCATATATAATGTCACTCAATCTCCCATCATTCACTGCATTAATCTTCTTTTGAAACTCCTCAAAATACGTCATAGAACTCGTTATCATTTCTAGTGAAGATGGGTTTTCAACCATTTGAAAAAGTATAGTTATTTCACCTTCCATGGTTACTCCCATATCTATCTTTACTAGATACATGAAATTAGGATCCCTTTTAACTCTCA
Organism: Viscum album; assembly: GCA_963277665.1. NCBI lineage: Eukaryota > Viridiplantae > Streptophyta > Magnoliopsida > Santalales > Viscaceae > Viscum > Viscum album. Next base: position 1,678,374,545 of record OY728160.1, read on the forward strand.
TATTGTTCAAAACTCCATGATTCAGTCTACACAATGCATCTTCCACCTTATTTTCCTTCCCCAGTTGGTAGTGTATAGTGAAATCATAATCCTTGAGTACTTAAAATCATCACCTTTGCCTCATGATAAGTTCTTTTTGTGAGAAAATATACTTCAAACTCTTGTGATCAGTATAAATCTAACATTTCTCACCATAGAGATAGTGTCTTTATATCTTCAAAGAAAATATTATAGCTGCTATCTCAAGATCAGGACTAGGATAGATTTGTTCATGAATCGTTAGCTGTTGTGTTGCTTAGGCAACAACTCTATCATTCTAAATAAAGACACAAACAATTCTTTTATTTTAAGCATCACTCTAACTTACAACCCCATCATTCCCTGATGGTAGAGTTATGATTGGAGCACTGACTAATCTTCTCTTCTATTCTTCAAAACATTCTTCACACTCTTTTTTCCAAATAAATTTAACCCATCTACATGAGATTTTGGTAAATGGGTTAGCCAACAAGGCAAAATTCTGGACGAAACATCGATAATAACAAACTAAAATAATAAAACTATGTACCTTAGCTATACTCATTGGTGTTTTCCAATCATGGATTGTGTTGGTCTTTGAAGGATCAATAGATATTCCATATTTTTACAAAATATGGACAATTAAATAAATCTCATGATTTCTGAATTCACACTTGCTAAATTTCCCATATAATTCATTTCTTCTAAGAGTCTTTAAACTAATGGGCATGTGATTTTCATGATCTTCATAGCTTTTGGAGTATACCAAGATATAATTAATAAATAACACTACAATTTCATCATGATATTCCTTGAAAACTCTATTCCATAGATCCATGAAGATAGAGGGTGCATTTATCAATCCAAAAGACATTACTGTAAACTCGTAATGCCCGTACCTAGCACAAAATGTTGTTTTCATAATCTCTTCCTTCTTAACACACAATTGATAATATCCTGGTCGATGGTCAATATTTGAAAAATATTGAGCTCTGTGGTGTTGGTGGTATAAATCATCAATGCGAGGTGAGGGATACTTTTTCTTTATTGTTATAGCATTGATCTCCCTATAGTCAAATTAAAACCTCATAGATCCGTCGTTCTTTTTAACAAAAAGTATTGGGGATCCCCTTGGAGAAACACTAGGAAAAATAAATCCCCTATTACTCAATTTCTCTAGTTGTTTATTTAGTTCCACTAATTCCATAGTGACCATTCTATAAAGGGTCATTGATATGGGCCTTGAACCAGGAATTAAATCAATGGAAAACTCAATTTCTTATTCTGGAGGATGTCCAGGTAAATTCTTTGGAAACACATCAACATATTCTAACACAATAGGTATGTACTCTATTCTAAAATTATTTTCCTCACCCATAGTTATTTCATTATATTCTTCCCCAATAATTGAATTTAGTAGAGCTACTAGGGGTGGATCTAGATAAGAATCATATGGGACGTTTCTACGTTAATGATTAGGTACTTCTTATCATCATCAAAAATTGTAACATCCTCCTTCTTAAAATAAATTTTCACATCACGGTCCAAAATCCACTCCATACCAAGGATTATTTCAAATTCAATAATGGGTATGATGATGAGATAAAAAGATAATAAACATTTTAAATGCCCTAATGGGAACAGATTCAAAAAACGTTGTAGCAATGATAATTCCCTTAGGATTTTTGATTTACAACTCCCTTGTTAAATCATATTGGAAATATCTAATTTTCATAGCAAACCTGGAAGATATGAAATAATTCAATGATCCAGAATCAAATAATGTAATGACTAATCTTGAAAAAACCATTAAATTACCTGCAACTACGTCTTTTAGAGCTACAACCTCAGTAGTAGTGATCACATAAGCTTGGCCATGATACCTTGGCCTTTTCTAGGGTATGTTTCCTTGTATATTAGGACATTTATTTGAATAATTACCCTTTTATCTATAATTGTATCATTCAACATTGATAGCCTCTTTCATCCTCTTTCAATCCCAATCATGGTGGCCTTTTTCACCATACTTGTAACAGACTCCCATTCTCTTAAGGCAAGTACCGGGGTGATTCTTCCCACATTTACCATATGATTAATATTCAAATTTTCCCTTCATCCCCTTATTTCCATTTCTATAGTGTTCAGTGGATCTCTTCTTCTCCTTCTTTTCAGTAATGTCGTAAAACATAGAGAATTATTTTTCTATCTTAATAGCACATGAGAAAATATCTTTTTTTGATAAGAAGGATTGTGATATTAATTCTCAATGGAGAAATGCTTTCAACCCATCAAATAATCAAACAATATTACTCCTTGGATTACATATGAAATTTGCAGCATGGCTTGCTAAACTTGTAAAGTTAGCCTCGTATTTTGCAACATTCTCATCCTCCTTTTTCCTCAGACTCAGAAATTTTCTTTCCATATATGGTCGATGGTCACAAAGAAAGCATTTTTCCAAGAAAAACTCATTAAAATAAATCCATTCTATGTTCTATACTTCTTCATCTTTCTTTGTTTTTTTCATAATATCCACCGTTGATATACATCTTCTATGTGGGGATAAACTACCATGACAACTTTTTCCATTTCGCTACTCCCCAAACCATGAAATATTTTCTCTAAGGAATTTATCAATTACTTAGCTACTAATGGATTTATATTTCCATTGAATGTTGGTGGTTTTGGCCTCATTAAGTGGTCTATCATTGATCCTCCATGTTGTGGATCAGGGTACTCTGTATGGGTAAGGTTATTATTCATATCCTGAGTGAGTTGTCCCAGTATGGCGATAAGCTGATCAGCACCAATTACTTCACCACCTATACTATAATTATATTAAGTAGTATTTAAATACCTACATGGATTACATGTAGTGATAAAATATCCTTTCCTTTCACTAGGTTCCATTTCTAAATAATGGGATGCACTAGATTAGTTTATAAATCGAAATATGTAACTCCAAACATGTGAAACACTGAATATAAATTTAACAGTTTATGTATATAACCCATAATCATAAAATTGTTTTATTTGAGAAAGTATATACTCATAAAAACCTTCTAATGGTTTGAAAAAAATGAGAATTATCATAATCATATCCTGTGGGACTGTCATAACCAATAATGCTGCAAGGCCCGTTGTTATGCACTAGTTCCCATTCGAGTCTAGCTCAAAGTAGTGCTTTCTAGTTTTAACCCTTGTTAAATCTATTCAAGATCCATCTCTACCTATTCATGTCTAGATAGTTATTTATTTCCTAGAAAACTCACAAAATATCTACAATGTCAAAATTCTAGGATGTTCTTCTATACTAATCCTCAAAGTCTATATTAGTGTAATATTCTCAAATCATAGTATTTCAAAATCATACTTCCAAGGATTGTACTAATCTTCCAGTGATACCTACTATAACGTCTCGACCCCAGTTACCTAGAGTCGGTTCATTATTACATAACATTGGCATGATAAAAAGAATCATGTCTCCATGGACTGATCATTTTAGTATCATTGAAAGTACTAGATACGTTCTTAAGTTTTACATTACATCATGAAATAAAAAATCAACAACATTTTTTTCCCATTTTGAATATACTTATAACATTATCATATACCTACAAGTCAACCATAAAATACATTTTCACATCCAGGAAAAATTAAAACATAGAAAGAGGTGATCTTAGATGCTCAGTAAGGATAAAAATATAGCAAAAACTTGTATAAATAAGAATAAACATTTAAGTTAATGTATTAGACTAAAAAATAATTTTAAACATAAAATTCAGCATAATATGGCCAAAAAAATAAAATAATTCCAATTACATATTCACATGGATATTCTACTAGTCAAATAATAACATGAAATATCAATAGCCACTTTCATAATGTTGGAATGCATAATTCCAGACTTCCAACCACAAAATCAAGGATTTGTATCAAGACTTAAAATAAGATTTTTTTCAAGTTTGTATGCCAAGATAGTAGTTTGTCTCAAGAGACCTACCGACGCATCTTGGAGATATAGCGGGCTCCACCTGTCACTTTCTAAGTCCAATATGAAAAGGTTTAAACATAACATAACCATTCATATTAAAACTAGCATACAAAATATCAATACATTTTCTATAAACTGTGAATGGTGTAAAAATAACACATCCATAGTCAATATATATCACAGAACCTTCAATACGACATGGATGTTTTGTATCAAAATATATCAACGTAATACATGCATAAAATCCCTCAAAGGATGTTGAAATAAATGAAATAAAATCTTTTTTAGATAAATATCTATTTCTATTTTTAAATCATTTAAATGACATGAAATTATTAAAGAAAATATTTATTTTGAAAATATTATTATAATATTGTATGAGAATATTTGACAATGTTATAACGGTGAAAAATAGCAGCACCCAACGTATAAGTTAAAAAAAGACATTCTTAACTTAATTTTTTCAAAAAGGACATAAAGTACCTTGTTTGAAAAATGAAAGAAATATTTCATTAAAAACATATGTGATTAAACAATGGGATAAATGAAATTAACCTATACTCTAGTAAATTATACAAATTTTTCAAATTACATATCTATGAAAACATAGATGTGGATGATAAATGGGCCCCAGTAGATACTTACATAAAAACAACCTTGGATAATAATGAGATTGTGAAATTTACCATTACGTTGTACTTTTCCTTGGTCAAGGGTACCTTAACCTCATGTATAATAGTTATATAATTGTTATTAAATTATCAAAATAAATTTATACATAAATATGATATCATATTTAAGCCTCTAATACTATTTTGTTAATAACATTTCAGAAGTATCATCGTCTTGTGTGTTTATCTGCTTTGTTTTCCATTATATGCATGGTTAAGTATGTATTTTTTATTATGGGTATGATGATTTAATTCATATAATAAATTATATTATGTTCTTAAACATTATTTTTTATCATAAAATAAAACTTATTCTTGAATGATTACAATGGGGAATGAATCTCATTACGTTCATGGTGACGGTAATCTGTATGTACGCACGAGCGACAATATCATTATATTAATAGTGAAATTGTATGTAATTGGATTATATATCCTATATACAGAATCATTAAAATGTTATATTTATTATTTACATTAGTTATACTCATTATTATGCTCATCTAAATAATGAAGTGTTTGAATAATAAATTACACCTTGATGTGGTGACGGTAAGCCGTACGTATAAATGTAGGGTGACTTTGTCATTCATATGATGGATAGAATAAAGAATATGGTTGTACCATTTTTATAATAACATAATAGTATATAATATATACTAGAGTTATTATGATAGAATGGAAACAAAAATTAGAAAGGAAGTGGATGAAGAAAAGAACATGAAAGAGGTGATGAAATATTTACCTCTTCATTGGGTTCTTCCTTTTTATTTGATCAAAAGGTTTCCTTGGGTTGGATTTTTGGCCAATGGAAGGCCTATAGGATTAAGGGAGAAAAGTTGGGAGGATATTTTGGTAGGGGTTGGCCGATCCAAATGACTTTGGAGGTATGAAATTAAGAGAAGGGGAAGTGCCCTTTTATAAAAGAGGTGAGGTTCACTTTTGGAAAGGCATGAAATATTATATTATAATAAAATCATTTTGGATTATATTGGCTCTAAAATGATTTATTTAGAGGCTAATGAGGTGAGGGGTCAAAAACCTGTCAACCAATAGGTTTTAGATATGTTTAGGTCATCATATTAACCTTATCTTTTAGATTTAACACATTGTTATATATTGACATTTACCATGTCGCTTTGTATTTTCATGTTATATGGTAAATAAACTTACTATAAACTTCCACGAAATCCCCAAGTGGTTCATTTTTAATGTATACAACCTTTCTATGTTATTTGGCTGAACCATAGATTTTTTGAAATATTATATCCATTAATAATATAGTATTTTTTTTTCAAAAAAACTCAATAAGGTAATTACATCATCATCATTGTGTCATAAATTATTGAAATTCATTAAAAATATAAAATTACAAATATTTATATTTTTTGAATATCAATTATTTAAATCCTTCAATAATAAGGTAATTACTTTATCACCATTGTGACATAAATTAATGAAATTATTTAATGTCTAAAAAATATAAATAAAATATCCTTATGTAGGAAATATTTTTAGCTTTCTAATGAATATTTATTGTCGAATTTATATTGTGTGTAACCCTATATTAAAAATGGTTTAGTTTTTAAACATAGAATTTAACTATTTAAACTATTCATTAAATAAAATAATAATAAATGTCTTAATATATTCCAAATTGACCATAGGGGATCATATTATATTACTAAGGTAGTTTTTGGTCTAATTACACTTATCCAATAGAATGCGGACATGTTTTAGGGTATGTATGATATCATTTAACCATTAATTACCCTATTTACTTTTAACCGTGGTAAATAAAAGTCAAAAGATACCATTCACAAAAAATTATTTTCATCTTATTGAAACAAATTCTAAATAATGATATCAATCGTGTCTCTCGGATTTTTGAAATTCAACTCCCAAAAGCGGTAAAATTTAATTTTATAAAAAATTTCAAATGCTCATAAGAGGTGGGTAAAATACTGTAAAAAGATCAATAAAATTTTAATATATATAAACATGTTATAAAAAGACTCCAATTAATTACATTGAACTTATATAGGTATTATGTATCTATTTTTACCTAAAATAAATTTAAATAAAAAAAATTTAGATAAAAATTTGCTTTAACCAATAACGTATTGTTTTTACTATTCTTAAAAAATGGAATGTTTTCACGATAATTCCAAAAAATCACCCTAAGGTAATATATATATTCTGAATTCAAAAATGAAATCTATTTTTAAAAATAAAATATATAATATTTCAAGCAGTTGATATTAATATTCATAATGGTTAGTTTGATTGGACACAGTTTGTTAGAATCTCAAAGTTTTGTACAATGCAGCATGTTGCATAATTCAAAGGAAAACAGTACGTGGATTCTTGGGGTGTTACATGGAGCCCTCGACACAAGGATCGTGAATATGAGATTGTTTAATTTTTAGGATTTGGAACAAAGCCGCAATGTCACACCGATGAAGCTAGCGGAGAACACCCGGACAGCCGCGAGGAAGGAAGGGCAGTGCGTGTCCATGCCACCGGATAATGAGGAAGTCGTGGTCCATATTCCACGTTAGGGTAGGGTGGGGGCCGACATCTTGTCGGTCGTTTGGTGGAGTGGCGGCGCGCATCCATGCCACCATTGGAGTAGGATGTCGGGGCTTCTTAGCTACCATGGAGGACGAAGAGAGGTTGATCATGTCAGTCATACTGGAGAAACGGCGTGCAACCACGCCGCTGGGAGGAGAACCGACAGGAACACTGGCCGGCCGTTGCGGTTCGGTGGGATTCACTCGGTTCTTGCGGTGACATGGCAGTGCCTAGAGGCACTGCCCCTTTGCAGTTCTAAATGGAAGGGGGTCTTCTACCACTTTAGTCCCATCTCAGGAGAGCCATGTCACTAGGCCGCACCACAGGGCCACGCCACCAGTCCATGCCACCGGGCCACCCCACTGGTCCGTGCCCAGTATGGGCTGGGACATGCCCAGCGGGTCGGGATAGGCCGCCCCCTCCGTTGCCTTGTCCGGACCATGACCCAGTGGGATGGGCCCACCGCAACCTAGGCGAACCGAGATAGAACCGAATTGGGACGGATTTAGATGAACTAGTTCGGGTTGGCCCAGTCCAGGTCTGGTCGGGTCGGTCCAGCTGGGTCCGACTAGACCCAAGCCCATTGGGACCCATTTACACCTTTCTGGCCATAACATGTGATCTAGGCATTCGTTTGATGAAACATATATGGAACTACAATCCTTGGATCGAGACAGTCAGACTAGAACACTACACTTGAGTTTTGGATAATGTTTGCACATGGCAAGGTTGGATCGAACCCTAAATCCAAGAGGGCCCTCGGTGCGGAAACACTAATAACATACAGATCATGCATCTAATTGACACACCGTATGTTGTGTTTTGTCCCTTACAAGGTGATGGACCATTGGGATACTTCTTCATGGGATTTCATGGTGGTTGAGGTATGACCGATGGCTTGAGGATCAGTTCTCCCAAACGTGCTATGATCATAAGAACCATGTTGCTGGTAGTTAGGTCGAAGTTAGAGATGGATAATACAGATATTAGAAACCTATCGACTCTGGGTGGGTCGGGTCCTATGTGGGTCATTGTGGGGGTTAGTACCTATCGATCCTGTGTGGGTCAGTGCTCAGTGGTCGTTTGTGGGTCTGCGCATACCCACCATGTGTGGGTCATATATTGTGTGGGTTAGTGCTAAGGGATCGTGTGTGGTTTACCGATCCTATGTTGGTCAAATCTTGTGTGGGTCAGTGCTCAACAATCTTGTGTGGGTCAGTTCATACTGATCCTATGTGGGTCATAGTGGGGGTTAGTCCCTATCGATCCTGTGTGGTCCAAACACAATATAATCAGTATCAGTGCCTCTTGACAGAATAAGATGATCTATCTTCTCGCCTAATCATTTGTAATTCTTCACATCACTAATACCTAGGTGAATTGAATCTTATATCATCAAGTTGTACAAGTTTTGTAGAATAATGTCATGGTGAACCTGAGTGGTACTATATCTTCATGGTGTTACCTTTTTGGTATTCTTCCCTCCTTTGTGAGATTTTAATAACATGATAACTTATGTATACGTATGCACATATACCTACGTTGGGTAGACTGTTGTTTCCATGCTTTGTGGTTCAACCTTTTGGTATTTGAGAGACTTTCAGGGGTCTCGGGGTCCCTACTGTGTAATGTTATACTCACCCCTACACGGGAAACACCCGCACCTTGTTGTGTCTAATGTAGACAGTGGACAGAGCTGACTGAGGATGAGGGTACCTAGACTAATGACTGCTCAGAGGTGGACCTTAGATGAGGTGATCCATAGATACGACCATTCGAGAGCTGTACCTACCCTTCAAATAGGATCCTTGGTGGGTGTTCACAGTATTTGTTCTTGGATTTAAATGTACTTTCCAGTTGGGAATGTATTCCAGACCCTTTACATTATTTACACACCCTTTTTACTATAAAGTTTACTTCGTTGATGTATCTTATGGTGTTCTTGTTTTCTGTGAGTTTACAGTTTATAAATTCATCACCTTCCCATTTTAGGTATGTCACCTTTTAGTTCAATTCACCAGCCCCTTTCCTATGGAAAGTGGGTTTTGGGTAGTCAAGGTACGGGCCCCATGGGATGAGTAGTGAAAAATTGGTATCAGAGGAGTTTGTATCTACTGATGAACATGGACTCTGGTCTTTTAATCAGAAATAGTGTTAAGTGTTATGAGTTTGGTTTTCTATCTGGGGGATCCAATGTTGGTGAAACGGCCAATGTATCCATACACCAGGACCCTGACTTATGACTTCCTACTCAGTGCATTAAAACACTGATTGCGTATGTGTTTTTAAAAGTTTTCCTGGTGATCTATTTAAGTTATCTCACCAAGTATAACATAATGACCGTGGTTCAGCAATTTTTGTTTAGGATGCCTCCATAGTGAGATCCATCTAGGGTTCCGGGTATAGAGCATGATGACATCTCACAAAGCGACGAGTCATCAGTGCAGGGCCCGCTTATGGCAGTTGTACCATCGGGTGGTGTACTAGCAGCACCACTACCCATTGGGAAGCCGATTCCACCTACCCCAATAGCAGAGGGTGCACACCGCTTGAGAGAATTTCACGAGTTCTAGCACCAGAGGCCATAGAGGTTCCAGGGGGAGAAAAATCGACATGCAGATTAGGATTGGAAGGAGGCTGTGGTTAGAGTTTTTCGACTAGTAGGGACACCAGCTGATCTAATGGTGATCCTTGTCACCCGTCTTCTTCAAGAAGCAACAGGAAGATTGTTGAGCATGATGATCTCAGATCGCGATGAGATGACTCTCTTCTAGGAAGACTTCAAGAGCGTTTTTATGGTAGAGTTCTTCCCAGTGACCTTACGCTCATTGTGTATACAAGATCTTCTCCACATGCAGTAGGGTTACATGACTATAGCTCAGTATTCCGTGAGGTTCACCGACCTCTCATGCTACTCCACAAACATGGTGCGAGACCCCTTCTTTAGGGCCCAGACTGTCGAACATGGGCATAGATGGGAGATTAGAGCTTCAATGGTTTCTATCATCATCCCAAAACTAGAGGGGGTGTTTGGGAAAGCGCTCTTAGTGGATATATTTATTGATGAGAAGTCATCGTCATTAAGACCCACCACCAGATGACATGTTGCAGAGTCATTAGTAGCATGCAGTAGACAGACGACATAGAGGTCCAAGAGGACCAGACCTATAGGTGGGCAACTGAATGATACAGGGTTGATGGTGCAGGGCTCTCGAGGCAGAGCAAGACTGGAAAGGAACAATTAGTGTTACACTTGCAATGGGCAGGGTCACATGGCTCACCACTGCCAGACCCGCCATACAGATGACCAGTAGACAGTTGAAAGATCTCCTTGTAAGAGGCCAATATTCAATCTATGAGGTCCTCATGACAGAGGTATACTTGGAAGAGGAGAAAGTCATGCAATAGTTGGTGGGCGGTGATTTGAGGTTCTACTACCACCGCCTACAAGAGGTCCATCGTGACCACAGGGAGCAGGTGGACATGTACGAGCTCAACCCTAGGTAGCTAAGGACTACGACTATGTCACTCTAGAGACGATACAAGGTACGATCATTGTCTACTACACCTTAGATTCAATACTTATAGAAACAACTTCTAGTAACTCTTTCATTGACATGACGCTCGTTCGGGGCTCGGAGATTCCGGTGGAGCCGTTGCAACACTACATATGGAAAGAGACTCCTACGGGAGAAGATTCAACGATTACACACTAGTGCCAGCAATTTGATCCTACTATAGGAGGCGAGATCCTCATCTGGGATCTCGTAGTAGTGGCATAGAGGCCTTACAAAGTCATCTTTTGTATTGAATAGTTATCTACAGTCTATGCTCAGATCGACTATTTTAGTCGCAAAGTGTGGTGTGTCTACACAGATGGGACTAGGCTTTCCTTCACCAGTGAGAAGGGATCCTTTGCAGCATTGGATGGACATACCATGAGGAGGGTGCAGCCATTCGAAAATCATTTTTCTAGACTTACCCTCAGAGTGGCAGATGGTGAGAGTCTGAGCTTTCCTATAGTGGAGGACTAGTATAATGATGTTTTCCCTATGGATGTTCCGGGTCTACCTCCTCGTATATCGGTGTACTTTTACATAGACTTGTTCCCCAGGACAACACCGATATCTACCCCAGCATATTGGATGGCTCCTGCGGAGATTCAATCGATGCAAGTACATTTGGAGGACTTACAGAGAAAGGGGTTCATTAAGCCCAATATTTCTCCTTTGGAAGATCTTATTTTGTTCTCCAAGAAGGTGGATGGTTGTTTGAGACTCTATGTGGACTATCGGTGCCTGAACCAAGTGACCTTGAAGAACAAGTAAACACTCTCGATGATTGATGAACTGTTTAAACTGCTGAAGGGAGAACATTGATTTTTGAATATTGACCTCAGGTTAGGCTATCACCAGTATAGAGTAGGAAATGAGGATGTGAATATGAAGGCCCTAAGATGTCGGTATGGCCATTATGAGTTCATGGTTATGCCTTTCAGCATGACCAATTCCCCAGATGTGTTTGTGAGACACATAAACATGATATTCCGACCATACCTCGATCACTTTGTGGTAGTATTCATCGATGACATCCTGGTATACTTAAGGATGGAGGAGGAGCATGCATATCATCGGTAGAAAGTTATGAACACAATCAGAGATCAATGTCATTATAGTAAGCTCTCAATGTGCCAGTTCTGGATCAAAGAGGTTCACTTCTTGGGATGTATCATTTTGGAGGATGGAGTCATGGTGGATCCAATGGAGATTAAGGATGTTCTTTCTTGGGAGTCACCCAACAGAATAACGGAGGTGCGGCGTTTCTTGGGTTTGGACGGTTACAACTGAAGGTTTCTGCCAGACTATTCCAGATTTGCGGCACCCTTATCAACATTGACTAAGAAGGGGAAACCCTTTGTGAGGTTGTATAGATTCCAATGGAGTTTCCAGAAGCTATGGTAGAGACTGACGAGTATCCCATCTTGAGGCTACCAGAGGGGGGAGTTGGGTACGTAGTCTACTGGGACGCATCAGGGACCGATCATGGATGTGTCCTGATGCAGGAGAAAGCAGTGATCGCATATGGTTCTCAACACTTGAGACAACATGAGATGAACTACACTACCCATCACCTAGAGTTAGTAGTAGTGGTCTTCGACTTGATTATATGGTGACATTACTTGGTGGGATATCTTATTACAGTCTACTCTGATAACGAGAGTCTCTAGTATGTCATCTTTCAGAATGACCTGAACCTGAGATAGTGGCATTGTCTTGTGTTCCTCAATGACTATGATATCGAGATAGTTTATACTCCAAGGTAGAGGAATATAGTAGCAGATTCACTCAGCAGGAGATCTGGTATATAGTGACTGAGTGAGGCGACGGAGTAACTACCCGCTTGGGGGATATGCTATGTGGATCAAGATGGAGCTACTTATCTTCAGTCTCAAATAGTCACTCCCCCACTCCATTAGCGAGTTAGGGTGGCACAGCATGGGGACACTAACTAAAAGGCACAATGTTCTCAGATATCCATAGTACAGGAAACTGATGGATTTTCTGATGGTGGGGAGAACGTCATCCTCTTCAGAGGGCATAATATGATATAGTTGGCGCTATAGGAGGATGTGTTGAGGGAGTTCCATATTTCCCATCTAACAGTATATATAGTAGTGGAAAAGATGTACCAGGACCATCAGTGTCAGCACTTATGGCAAGGAATGAATTATGTTGTAGTAGAGTTTGTTACTCAGTGCCTTACATGTCAGCAAATGAAGGCATAACATCAGGTTCCAGTGGGCTTAGTTCAGCCAGTAGAGGTACTAGAGTGGAAGTGGGATGTAATTTCAATGGACTTCATGAAATGACATAAACGTACATCCTAATGTCATGGTTCTATCTAGGTGATCCATTAACGACTCACCAAGTCAGCCCACTTCCTAACTATCAGAGAGGAGGGAACATTAGTGAGATTGGGATTCCTCTACATACAAAATATGGTGAAGCATCATGGAGTTCCATATATGATTGTCTATTATCATGATCCATGTTTCACTTCCCAGCTATGGATGGGGTTGAAGGAGGAATTCAGGACACAACTTTGGTTGAGCACCACCTTCCATCCTCAGATGGATGGTCAGACAGAGCTGACCAATCAGACCCATGAGGACATGATATGTTCTTATTTCCTTGATTTTTTTCCATAGCTCGTACTATCACATTACTTTGGTGGAGTTCTCATACAACAATATCTATCACTCCACTGTAGGTATGGAAGCATTCGTGTCGTTGTATAGATGACCTTTTAAATCACCACTGTATTGGACTGACCCAGGTAAGTCAACACTTGTGGGGATGTAGATGGTACTGGGTACCACAGAAATGGCACAGATCATCCAGGACCAGTAGAGGACTGCATCGACCAGGTATAAGTCCTATGTTGATAGGACATAGAGACCTCTGGAGTTTGAGGATGGAAACCATATCTTTTTATGGGTCTCAGATCGACGAGGTATGCAAATATTTGGTTGGGGAAGCAAGTTATCATTGAGGATCATTGGACACTTTTAGTTCCTCATCAGAGTTTGCAAGGTGTCTTACCACTTTTCTCTTCCACCTTTGATGCACTAGGTGCACATTGTTCTCCACGTTTCCCAGCTGAGGAGATACTTACATGATCCTTCACACGTCATTGAATATTAGGAGCTACAAAACGATGATAGGGTGATTTTTTCGGAGGTTATAGTAGAGATTGAGGATCTATAAGAGTGGGTCCTTTTTGGGTGGTCAATACATCTGGTGTACGTTAGTTGCAAGCATGAGAACCTCTAAGAGAGAACATGGGAGCAGGTGGCTCAGATTCATGCTCAGTACCGCCACATGTTTCCCTATTTTGTGTTTTGGATTTTGGGGACATAATTTTATGAGGTGGGGAGAATGTAAAGACCCAGAATTTTTCAATGTAATTTTTTTATTATATGGGAATATTACGAGTCCTCGAAAATTGATGGCGATTGATTCTGAGGCCTGGTGTGCCCGGAATTAATTTCTGAACTTTCATTCAGGTACGCTCAGTAAACATGAAAGAGGGATTTTTTAGCCATTCAAATGTTACTCAAAATTGAAATATGAGGGCACCGTTTAACTCACAATGCCGATATTCATTTAAGGAGACCTTCATCTTGATAGTTGTAGGTCAAGGGTCGAAATTAGATTTCAGACTTTTCGTGGTTTTGTTAAAAGAATAAAAATAAAATAAAACATATTTATTTTTTTCATTGGGAAACCACCCTTTTGAATTTAGTTTTGGGGACCACCTGACCCCTTGAAATCCCTCTTTAATGTGGATCTTACCCTTGGACTCCTACCAGTTTATTGTTCTAACATCATATTAATTAATGAGCCAACCATTAATTGTTTAATTAATAAGCAAAAACTGTTATGTTGCCTCCTCATTTCATGTTGGGGAAGTTGTGTTGGTAAAATAGATGGGTTTTTGAGAGAGCTTATGGAGGATCATCTTCGTCAATAAATAACACACCCCAATGCTGGGAATCCTAAAAAATTGGAGAACGAGGATGACGATTGAGCCCTGATCCAAGACATATTGTGAGATCGACGAACACAGATTTCACCATATCATCTACATCGTCTTCTTCCTCGCAACTTCTCTTACGGGAAATTGAGGTTGGGTTTTTTTAATATGATTAAATTTATTTATCAATTCTTTATATTATGGTTTCACAATGATGATGGCCAAACAAAACTGACCATAATCCTGCACATATACCTTTCCTCTTATCTTTTGATCCTCTAAACGTTCTTCATGTGTTCATAAATGCCATAGATTATATGAAGATGTAAACACAATATTTTTTTGAGTGTGACATTTTATGAGGGAACATCGAACCAAGGATCACGAACATGCGATCATTTTATTTTTCATGATTGGAACGAATCCGCAATGGCTCATTGAAGAATACAGCAGTCGGATGTGATGAAGGAAGGGCGGCACACATCCATTTGATGAACCATATATGACACCAGAATAAATGGATCATGGTGGTCCAATTGGTATACTCCACTTGATTTTTTTTAAAGTTGTAGTACGGCCAGGTTGGATTGAACCCCAAATCCAACTGGGTCCTCGGAGCAGAATCACTAATAACTTATAGAATGGGCGTCCGATTGACACGCCATTTGGTGTGTTGGGTCTTTTATGAAGTAATGGGCCTTTAGGATACTTCATAATGGGACCTTGGGTTGTTTGAGGTACAACTGATGGCTTGAGGAGCCGTTCTCCCAGACATGATATGATAATGAACCCAGTGGATGGTTGTGAGGCGGAGGTTGGAGGCGGATAATACGGAGGTTAGTTACCTATAATCTATGGGAAGTTTGGATCATGTGGGGGTCATTACGGGAGTTATTACCTATCAATACTATGTGGGTAAGTGCCCAACGATCCTATGTGGTTCAGTGCATACCGATCCTGTATGGGTCAGATCCTTTGGGGGTTAGCGCTCAATGATCCTATGTGGAGAAGCACATAATAATCATGTGTGCGTCAGATCCTATGTGGGTCAGTGCTTAGAGAACCTATGTGGGTCAAAGCATACCGATCGTATATGGGTTATATCCCGTTTGGGTCATAGGGAGGGTTAATAACTATCGATCCTATGTTGGTCTGACTCTGTATAATCAGAATCAGTGACTCTAGACCGAATAAGATGATCTAACATAAAAAGTAATCATCTATACTTATACACTTCAGAAATACCTCTATGAGATGAGTTTTATATCTTCTTGGTGTACCTATGTGGTACTATAACTTCATGGTGTACCTGAGTGGTATTATATCATCGTGGTGTTAACTTTTGGTATTCTTCCCTGCTATGTGAGATGTGTATTACTTAATAACATAGGTCTATGTGTGGACATACACCTAAGTAGGTTTGAATATTGTTTCCATCCATTTTTTATCCTTTTTAGATTTCAGATACCTTCAGGGGTCTCGAGGTCTCTACTGACTATTATTATACTCACCACTGCACGGGCTACACCCACACCTTTTTGTGTATGGTGTAGATGACAGACAACGATGACTGATGACGAGGCTACCTAGACTGGAGACTACTTAGAGGTGGACCCTAGATGAGGTGATCCACATAGACAACTATTCGAGAGTTGTACCTACCCTTCAGGTAGTATCTTTGGTGGGTGTTGACAGTAGTCGTTCTCAGTTTTACTTGTACATCCAATTTTACTTGAACTTCTTAGTGGGGCTTGTATTCTGGCGCCATTACATTCTGTAAAATCCCTACTTACAATATAGATTACATTGTTCTTGTATCTTTCTGTGTGCTTAGTTTGTCCGAGTTTACAGTTTCTAATAAAAATTCCTTCCTGTTTTAGGGTATTTCCCTTTCGTTGCTGGTCGCCTGCCCCTCGCCTATAGAAGGTGGGATTTGGGTAGTTACAACACGAACCTTGGGGGACAGGTCATGAAAAATAAAATATAATTTCTATATGTATAGAAAATATAATAATGACCATTGAATTATTATTTATAGAAATTAAATAGGAATAAATCAATAAACCTGTTGTAGGGTTTGAAACCTTGGAAAATGTTTATGAATGCCCATGAATTTTGTTCTTGTAATTCTGTAATTATCGAGGACTGTTTGAATCCCAACCTGGAATAATTTAATTTATTTAAATATTTACAATACTCAGATGTTTGTTATTCTATATCTTATGATCATGATCTCATATAGGGAAACAATGGTCACCACAGATTTTGATGTCTTGGATGTACCCAAGGCATGACATTAGATCTGTTTTAATCAGGATTAATGGTGATGTGAAATCATAGGTTGTTAATTTATTTCATAATTTGTTTAATTTATTTAATTCATTTAATTAAATTAATTAATATAATTCTTCCTTTACAAACTCCCATTATCAAATCCATTATTTCTATCTTCAAAACCTAGATGCATGCTTGAGAGGATATCCATGATTGAGTTCACTGGTGGGGAACTTTAAGTATTTAAATAATTAAAAACTCTTCAAAATTAAATAGTTTCTTCACATATAATGAAAAAGAACTATTTTTTGTCAATAATTGATCAGTTATTAGTTAGTGAGTTTTATTTTTTATTTTCCCCCTTTTTTGATAATCACTAGTCTAGAAATTTGTATCAAATAAACAAATCCTGAATTGAGGTTTTCCCTATGGCTAATTAATAATTTTTTTATTTTTTATTTATATATTGATTAATTTTTTTCGTATTCCAATAAAAAAATTAAAAATAATCAAGTCCAACAAAAATTATATTTTTCAGGGATTTTTACCTTCTTTCTACGCACATTCATCCTTCGTATTCACTTGACTAATGGTTAGAAAAAAAATTAGAACCTGATTCACGATGAAATCCAATGGAAATTTTGTGGATGGTTATTTGGAGTTCATAATCATGGATTTTGGAGTGATTAATGTGTAATAAAAATGTTAAAAAAATCCAATAAAGGATTCAAAGATATTTGTATCATAATATGTGGCATGTATAAAGAAAATTTCAGTATGGGAAGTGGTATAAATTCACTTATCTGGTGATTAATGATTTCAATCTAACCATTGAATAGTAATTGTTGTTGGTCAACACTTTGGGCGATTTACATGAATTATTTTATATAGTATTCGTCAAGGGAATGATGAATGAAAAGAAAATCATTTTTATTTTGAATTTTTGAAAAATTCAAGACTACTAGACATGTAATTTTGAAGGACATGATTCATGTGTATCACTACTATGGCTATTAGGGTTTAAGAGGGAGATAACTATCACATATCTATGTGACTGGCCACATGTTATATGACCCTTACCTGACTAGGTCAGTGTGTTCCAGTAGTACACACCCATTGACCTATTTTTCCCGATACACAATGTGTGATAATTCATTCTCTATATACCCATAGTGGGACACGACTTAGACAGTCGTGTAAATTTTTATGTTCTCATATAGAGATAAAACATAATTTGTCACAAATAAAAACTATGTACTTACTTTTCATATGGGTTTGTTCTTTTAAACCGAGATTCATCTATCATTATTTCCACATTTGGTTAATATCACAACCATTAGGTCTGCGATCCTCCTGGGTAGTGAAATTTCATCCATGTATTCTTGGGACATGGATCCTCTACCTATGGAATTAGATATATTTTATAATTTATCCATCGTATACATGGTAGGTCTCGATTATATATGGATTATGATTTCACCTATTTGATGATCTTGGATGAATAATGGTTTCTCCACTATAATTTCAATTTTACAAGTTGTTATGGGGTAGGGAATATCCATTGATATATTATAGAATCAATATGTGGTTTCTTAAGATATATGTATTGGAAGATATTGATCTTGCATTTTTCGGTTGTATGTGAACATGATATTGTACATTAGAATATGTGTCCTTATATGAGAAAATCTTAGTGTTCCACTTTCCTTTTCATTCACTTTTATGGGTATGATCTTACTTGATCTTTGATGTTTTAGATCTTATGATTTCTATGTTACTTATATGGTATGTATATAATCACCCTCCATGGATTTTTCATCAATTTTTAATTATTATATAGATGATATGCTCTATTATAGAGATCTAGAAAGTCCTAGTGTAAATGGTTTTCAGCAGTGCTTAGAGGCTATGGTAGAAGGGTCTTCTGGTTATACTGGTGCAGCGTGATGTGACAATTTTCCCTCTCCATGTTATGATTGACTAATAATTTTTTATTAGCCCTTTATTTTCCCCTTTAAATTGATATTTTTTTCCGTACTCATTTTGAGATTCTATAGGTTGTGCATGCATTTTGTTGTTCTAGTTATTTACAATCCATATTACTTTAGTATGTATAAGTTAGTTGTGTATGTGTGTGAGTGTTTTCATGTGTATTTGGCTATGTCCTCCCATATTTCTATTATGCCTACTTATTTCTATTTATAAACCCATTACCTATAAGAGGTTGTCTTGGGTTGTCTCTTCCGTCACATCACAAACACCGGTGGGGCCCCGATAGGTTGACGTGTGATAGAGTGGTATTATAGTATGTACTATTCTAGTGAACGTGATTATAGTTATAAATCTTATGAATATTTGTTTGGGATTTAGGGAAATGACGTGTAAGTGTTTTGAGTTCAGATCCAGGGATAGGGACCTCATTAATGGTGCAATAACGGACATATTTATACAGCATATGATTGATAACCGTCTAGTCAACTAAGTGCAAAAAGAAACTTGTTAAATGGAATACAATTTTACATATATTATATGGGAATTATTGTGGGTTTCCATGTACATATTAAGTTAGGTATTGATATATGATCAGTTCAATATTTTATATCTTTACTATTTCAAGGTGACATCGTGTAGATAGATAGTGAGGATATCATGATATCTTATAATGTGGATCATCTCAGTGATGTTGCCCCTATTAAGGTTTCTATTTTAGAGGAATTTCCTATATATGTAGAAAGAGAGAAACATTTACCCATAGATCAATGACACGAACTACCTCAATAATTAAGGACGAATAGTTACCTCATGTTAGATAGCATATCATGTTGAAAGATCATGATGTAGAAACACAGAGGTTTAGTGCACATCATGAGTTTCATAGACATAGACCACCAAGGTTTAGAGGCAATCTAGACCCATATGTGGAAGAAGACTGGTGAGATTCTATGGTCTATTAGTTTAATCACATCTAGACCACTATGGATCAAAGGGAGTTTCTTTTGGTGAATCTCCATCATTGATTAGTAGGTTGATGATAGAGTTTAATGACATAGACCCATGATATGGAGATCATTCCCTATATAGAGTTAGAGAATCTATATAAAGAGGAGTAAATCCAAATGGATCTAAAATTATTATGTATCCATGACCTTATATAACTTATGTGGGGTAGAATTTCAGTGCCTATGTATTCTTCAATATAAATTAAACACAAATGATACTCATAAGGCATGGTCCCTGAGACATAATTCAAGGATATGATGTTTATGAATGGTCTACATAGATAAATTCATGTTAGACTTGTTCCCCATTTCCTCCCTACATATGTAAGGCTATTTGATTGTTCCTTTTTGATAATTATATTTTAAGAAAATCTTTCATTACCAATTAGTGTTGCTAGTAGTCACCTACGAGAAGAGACATCAGTCCTTGGTGGAAAATGTATAACTTTAGGATTGCAGGTCTTGGTGCATATACATATTCAGTGTTATTCTATGGGATCGAATGGAAAGCGTTCATAAGGACAACACAATCATCTAAAGGAGAATCGATGCTATTTTTGTGATGGGTGAGTTCACAGTTATTGATATTGTCTTAATGAATGCAAAATTTTGGATAAGAAATCTATGGATATGATTTTGAGGCTAAGGATATAACATGAGTAAGAGAAACCCTGTAGTGGAAATAATTGTATATGACTAGAGAGATTTTAAGGAACTTGAAATGTCTATTATCTGATACTTCAATCACCAACAATAAGAGGTTTTAATCTGGCTCATGGAGATGGTGGTCAAAGACAAATGTTGTTGTTGGAGGTAGTGTTTTATAAACTAGATACTTTGGGAATGATCCAAGGTATGATATTCATATTCTATACCATATAAATATTCTTTATAGATATTGGCACAATACATTTATTCATGGACTTACACTCTTAGGGGAATTAGAGATACAATCAGAACCTATATCCCAACTGTTATTGTCAGTGGCTCTTACTGAAGGGGATTCTATGATCACATTCTTCTATTGACTATGTGACATGTCACTTGGCGATGAAACAATATCATGAGAAATTACTATGTAAATTATTTTATGATCTCTTTTCATATAATCTATTCCTATGTTGTTTGCATGAATCATAGTATATAGTTATCTCAGGTAGATAGGTCATGTTTTTCCTTTACTGGTGAGAAGGAATTTCATGAACTATAGACTTGACTCAAGTGCATCATATTATAATCAACATTTAATTAGATGGCTAGTCTAACACATAGTGTAGTATACCTTTTGGATGTATGGTTTTATATTATATGGCACGAGTAACTAGATTCCCATCCAAAATATGATCTAAAGTGACAACATTAAAGGAGATCAATATTAAAAATGAATTTCAATTAGGGGAGGCTTATATATCTTTAGTGGAATATTATATATCTCATTTCGATCTTTACGTTCTTTTTTGTTGGACCTCCAAAGTAATGGATTTATCAGACCTATTATGACCCCAAAGAAATTCTAATATTATTCTCAATGTAAGAAAATGGGAGTCTATGATAATGTGTTGATTATATTCACTATAATTAGGTGATCATTAATAATAAATATACACTAACATTTTTTATAAATCATTGAATAGATGAAAGGTGATAAAAATATATTCAATGTTAACCTCCTATTATCATATTATTAGATTAATTTATGCTAGGATGATACACCAAAGATAACATTATGATTTCACTATAACCATTGTGAATATTTTTTGAATCCCTCTGTCATGAATAATGGACCAATATATTTTATGGGACACAGAAATTTTGTCTTTCATCATTATTTTAACCCATTAGTAGTGGTTTATATTAATTATGTCTTGGTTACCCAGTATTTCCCAAAAATAATGATGATCATCTTAGGGTGGTCCTAGATGTACATTGAGAGAATTAGTTGTATATATAACTCTGTATGTATCATTTATATATTAGATATGTCAACTATCTTGGACATGTCATTTAAGAAGAGGGTGAATCTATAAACATTGTAGAGATTTAGGTAGTTCATTATTGGGATCCATCCAAGAATGTTATTGGGGAGTAGAACTTCCATAGATTCACTTTTTGTTACCATATATTTATGGAAAACTTTTTCATTACTAAAACACCTTTTACTACCATAACATAAAATTTGAAAATGTTTATCTTCTATATGGAGTGTTGAATATTTTTCAAAGAGTAGTAGAGAATGTTGAAATAAACTCCTGGCCTAAGGTTTCAAGATGAATGGGGTGGGTATGCATTTTTATGTTATCAATCTACAGCTGGAATCACATTCATGTTTATGCAGAGGCATGTGGGGATTGTTTATGGGATAGGTAGATGATACCCAAGGGATTGAACTATGAATCCCATGACCTGAAACTATAAGTTGTGGTGTTCACCCTAAATACATGGTAACACTCCCTTATTAGAGAATGATTTGTAATTTACTAAATACATAAGAGTATCGGATTCATCGTCACCTAGAGATAGCTTACAATAATATATAGGTGATTGTTGGGTTTTCTTCTAAATTATAATATTAAGATAGTCTATACTCATAGAGAGGGGAATGTGGATTCCAATTATAATAGAATAATGTCTCGTTCTATATTTCTATGAATATAATCATAGTATCCTTCCACTTTTTTAGTTATCCTTTGTGGTTGGTAATGGCGAAACTTACCATTTATTGAATGTTTTGACCCATTCTCTTCAACATAACTTATGGGTAACAAAAATTGGAGATATTGATTGTGAGGTATTCAATGATCATATATCTATAGAAAATGCTATAAGTGGATTCTCTTATAAGGGGGTACTGTGGTTCTAGTCACACTTCAAGAGGAGGTACCAAGTGAGTTACAAAAACGCTCATATTTTTACATCGTAGTTTGTTATTGATGTACCAATATATTTATAAGTAACTTTTGTGTCCACTAATAAGTAGGGTTGTTTCATAGTTTGTCTCTATATTCCATACCTATCAGAACATAAAGAATAAGAATTTTGTTCCAACATGTTTGATGAATCCCCTTGGGGTTTGAGAGTGAAATGGGATAACAAATGTAGTGAATTTCTATAAGGAATTACTTATTCAATGAGAGTTTAGGACAATATTGGGGTAACTATCAACTAGATCTCTAATTCCAGTTATTTTCATTAAAAAAATGTGTAGAGTTCAGTGGAATTCTTATGACGCTTACACTGGTAAGATATCATCTGGAAACAGGAAGCCACATAGATGATTATCATTGACTGCAATGCAATATTTACATCCTAATTGTGGAGAGGTTTGAAGGATTTTTTTTAAATATATTATGGATTACCCTGTATTTTTATTAATATAATACTTTTTATACTAATGAACTCATTCATTTTATGGAGAATATAGGGAGGTATTGTGTTTTAGACATCCTCCATATCTAGGAGGATCAATTTCCATTTGTGTAGTTTTCCTATAATGACTCTTATCAATCCATGGTTGTCATGGAGAAATTTTAGGTTCTTTCTATACGACCTTATAGGAAACCATTATTTTGGAATGAGTTGGGAGATAAAAAATTTTGTGTCTAGTGTTGGTGAAAGTGATGACTTGGAAGGTGCATATATTTCAAGAATGCATGAGGATAATAGAATGCCATCACAAGGCCAATGTATATATATTTCATGGATGCCATTGGATTTTTTGGAGGGTGATCAATTTTTTCAAAAGGTATCACCTTGGTGTGCCTTGTGGTGATTTAATAAAAGAGGTAATCTGTCATTGAGGTACTTTGGTCCATTATAGATTCTACATTGGGTTAGAAAGGTTCCATACAACCTAGATTAACCACTATAGATGGACTGAGTCCATGATTTCTTCCATAATTCATAGTTTAGGAGAAACATTATTGATTTGATAAAAATTTATTGGGGTAAGCTAAAAATTAAATATAGTGGGACCTTTTCAGAGTAGCCTATGGTGATAGAGGATCTGGAGGACAGTATCCACTAAGGGTGAGTGAGTACCCTAGGGCACATCATTTGAAAACATGGGAATCTCTTGGAGTGATTGGGGGAGAATGGGAACCAGATGTGAGCTTAGTACACTAACATATTTGTGTGAGTTTTATTTTCAAAGAAAAATCAATAATGGTGGGTAGAATATATCAAACCTACTTTTAGGGTTTAGACACTTTTAATATATTTAAGAATGACTATTAATGTTATTCTAAATATGGAAAAGTTATGTAGGGTTTTTTGAACCCTAATCTGTAGAATTATTATTTTTTTACATATTTCTTAAACTCATGCTTATATAATGTTTTATCTTTGAATATTAGGGGGAGAAACTGGAATCACAATTGATTATAGAGTGTGGTCTTCACAATATGACTGACATAATATTTGTTTGCATCTAGTTTCTGGAAGATGTGTTGTTGTGGGATGTTAATAGATAAAATGAATTTATTAATTTATTTAATTCATTTAATTAAAAAAATTACCTTATTTTATTTTTATAATATATTTTTATTAATTATTCTAGGGTTATACACATATCCTAGAGGTGTCATTGGTAGAAGATTTGTGGTAGAGATCATTAAAAATGACCTCAGAATCAAGTATTAATAAAAACATATTCGAAGTAAATCAAATCATCAATAACAATTTATTATGATCCATTTTTAATCATTGATTTATCCATTCATGAATAATGAAAGATTTTTTTTGAATATATCATCATTTGCGAAAATGATGTGATTATTTTTTCGTCCCAAAGAAACAAATTCAAGATTGGCATTTACTATATTGTAAATTCACAATTATGATTTTTTGTGATTTTATATAATGAATATATTAATTTTTATTATGATAAATAATGATGTCTAGATAAAAATGACCAAATTTTATTCCCACTTATTTAATTCATGAAATTCATCCTCCATTCAACATGTTTTAATCATCCATATTGATTTGAATGGTGGTTTTACCAAAAATGGGGACCCGATTCATTGCACAATTGATCAATAATTATATGGATCATTTTTTAGAGTTCAGAATAATATATTGAAATGTTTTTTAGGTGCAATATTTTTATATATATCCAATGTAATATTCGGATATGTTTTCATCACGTGTTTAGGAATGCGTGATGATAATTTTACATTGAGAAGTAGTGGAGAATCGATTATATAGTGAATAATGGATGAAATAACACTTATATATGTCCATTGATGATGGTCAAATAATGTTTTGGGGGTCATGTGTGTTATTAAAAGTGTAATAGTTAAATGTTGTGATGAATAAGGAATATGCAAAATGTGTCTATGTGTTTGAAAAAATTCACTACTACACATCCTTTAGTTTTAATTAAACCCATCCAAGTGTCTCACTAATGTAGTGACTAGGATTTATACTAGAGTTAAATACCATATGAGTGTGTTACTAATTAACATTAAGTGAGTTCCATACCTATAATAGAAAAAATCTATCAATAATACACAACTGCAGACCCATTTTTACCACCACACCATGTGTGATGGGACAAAAATTATATACCCTTATTGCGACCCTAATTGGATTGAAAGTTGCATACTGAGATTGTGTAAAATATACATTTTTAAAATAATTTTGTTAATTTTGATATTTTTTGTTAAATTCAACAAGGTGTTTAACTTGTGTTATATGAAATAATAAGTTTTAACAAAATGTGATATACTATCAAAATATTATTTATTTATTTAATAATAATTGGACGACCATTTTAGTGGAATGTATGAATTATATTAAATAAATTTGGAGAATATATAATTTATAATTGTTTATAAAATGAATTATTTCATAACCAATTAATGTGAAATGAAAATAAAAAAAATATTAAAATAACGGAAATCATTTTCTCAAATACTATTTTTATGCCCAGAATCACATTGTACCTCAATAAATTAAAAAAAATTGAATGATTTTTTAAATTTAAATATTATATATCAAATAAATTTTTTAACATTAATCGTATGTGTGTTTTAGTAAAGGGATAATAATAATTTAAAGTTATGCTTAAATACAATATTTTTCTAAAATATTGAATTTTTTGAATTTTGGTTCACTTATATTAAAATTAATTTATTCTAATTTTTGAAACATTATTTGAAGATATGAAATTTATTTACTAAATAATATTGTAAAAATTATGTTAGGGTAAATTTTTTAAATCATTCTAGGATGATTTTTTTCAGTGAATAGGGGAAAATGATGGGTTTTATTAATAATTTTCATTTCATTTAATGAATTTAAAAACAACTAGATTGTTTTAATATTGTTTTATACGTAAAATTAGTAATATAATTTAACCATTAATAAAATTTATTTCATTGGAATAAATTTCATATTTAAATTTTTTATAACCACTTTTTAAACTTTTGAACATTTTTGCTTTGGATAAAAATTTTACATTTGTGTCTCTAGAATTAATTTTAAAGTATAATTTTCAACTTATGTGAATTAAATTTCTAAAAATGTATTCTATAGGGGTAATAAACATTTTTATATTATCTGATAAGTTGAACTTATTTTCTCACTTTAATGGACAGTAAATATTTTAAAAAATTATATACTATGATTAAGGTAAAAATGAGTTTACTAACGGTTAACAAAAAAGATATTGTTTATGAATGAACTAAATAATATTAAAAACCAAATGTATTTATATATATAGAAAATTTAACTTATAGTTTATAAACATTTTCATTTTTTAGACATTTGTAAAATGAAAAACGTGCTTACATATTAATCTTTTTAAAAAATACATGTGTGTCACACTCACCTCCCTAATAAAGGCCACCCCTATCCTCTCTAGTACAAGCTTCCAAATACCTTTGGTGACGATATTTAATTTAAAAATAACATATTCAATTACATCCTCTCATAATGTAATCATTATTTTGATCTTAAATCCAACTTAGAAATAATTTTTTTTTGAAAACCAAAATAAGCTGTTCGAATAGGAGTTAACGTCCATAAAGGAGCATTTTATTTTATTTATTCCTCCAAATCATTCAATTATTATTAAAAAGATGATTTAAAAACATTATTATGTTCCATATACTGATATATTATTATGTAAATATTAACCTAAATACTTATTTTCTTCCATCTAATGGTTTACAGAATCATCATTCATGTGTATGGAAAATGCCACCTTGCGAACCAATGTTTTTCAATTTCCATCACCACCTCTAAAAAATGGATATAATTATGTATCTATTGTGTATATATGATATTTATAATATTATTATTCTTTTATAATCATTATATCACATGTTTATATTTACCTTCCACTACCTTGGAATACGATAAAGTCATTCATGCAAATAGTGGGCTACCATATCGTGAAGCGATATGATTTGTTCATAGTTTTCCTAGATGGTAATAAGGATGTGATTAATGAACCAATGTTATATATATTAAATTAATGTTATTCTATTATGGTAATATATTATTTATATTTCAATCATTATATCAATCATGAAATATGCAACAGAGTTCATGCGTATGCACGACATACCGTCTCTGAGAACATTGAATGTCATTTTAAATCACCAATATGTATGGATCACTATAAAGACATAGTATTGATTATATATTATATTTATATCATGTTTTAAATGGTGGATATTATAGAAGTATGATAAATGTTATAGTATCAAAAAAATCCAAACAAATACAAAAAAAGAAGATATTACCCGAAACATAGTGTAACATGGAATTATTAACAAATGTGTGATAAAATGACATATGTAAATAATATATTGAAGTATATTTATAATTACGAATTTTTATTAAATTTATAATAAATTTATAATTATTTTACATGATTTCTTAATGTGTAAAATTAAATTAATGATGTATGATAATGAATTTTGTCTCAATTTAATTTTCTATGAGACACATTACGTATTCACATGTCATTATTTCTTGTGGTGTATATAATTCCCTTGAATTATTTTTATGATTTTACTCCTATAAAATATTTGGAATTACAAATACATTTTAGTATCTCTCATTATGGGGTTTATGGTATAAAACTTATTAAATTCTTATGGGTTTTATGATACAATGTCATTGTTTATTGTGATTGTTTATATTAATTCATCTGAGGTTGAGATATTATGTTCCAAATCTCAATAAACTCATGAAATTTATTATAATAATTTATTTCATGACAATCCAAGGATTCCCTTCATTTTCCTCTATTTATTCCATCAAAATTTTATGAGAAAACGTTAAATGAAAATAGACATTATTTTTCTCTTCAGATGGAAATTATTTTCATTCAAAATAATGTTTTATAAAAATGTTTTCAAAAATGTTTTTAAATCCAAAAAATGTTTTATTAATTACATTTTTACTCATTTATGAGGTTTTTAAAAAAAATTAAAAAATATTCAGGTTATTTTCCAACCAATTTCCATTCTTCTTTAATCAAAATTGTGAAAGGAATATTTGTTTTAATGTGTCACCATAGAAGATGTTTGCCAGTATTTTGACCAAATCATTACTTTAAAGCATCATATGAAATATTCCATAATTATTTTCTAATTAAATTATTTTGAAAATGATTTATTAATTTGTAGTTTTATACATTTATGTTTACATTGGAAAGGATATTTTCCTCAAGAAGTGTTTTAGAAAATTAATAAGGATTTCTTAATAATTTTACAAGGTAATTTAGAAAAGTATTTTGAAAATTTATTATGTTTTTAAATGTTCTTTTCAAAGTGTAAACTATATATTCTTAATTAAATGTTTGATGTTATATATCAAAATAAATTTCCATTTAAGATGATATCCTTTAATGTTGATTGTTCTTTAGAGGGTATATGATTAAATGATACCATCATTATTGTTACTGCAGAAGGTTAATGTTTTTTTCAAGGATTTTTATATAAGTCTATTTATTTTCTTTTTTTATTATATATTGAATTAATTAATTGTTTATGCAACCTATTTTCCATTTAAACAATTTATTATTTGGTGATATGATGAATGTTTTGTTGTGAAACACATTATTATGGTTTTCATTGATAGATGGGTGGGACCTATACCTCCCTCAAATACATTTGGTAAATATTTATATTTAATGAGATAAAAATGGGAAACGAGTATATGTTTTTGATCTAATTTGATAAATAATTGTTTCCTAATCTATTATGGGAAATAAATGTATCCTGGTCTACACTAGGAATCATGTTTAACGTATTGATCATCCATGTTAATAGTTTTTGTAATTAACCATGACATATAAAATGGTATTTCTATATTTATTATGTTGAGATGAATCAAAAATGATATTATATATAATGATTTATTTATGATGCATTATCACTGTAATTGGAAATGTTTTTGGAAATTATAATGTTGTATGACATGACTCATATTTATGATCTATGGTATTATGGGTACGAACATCCCATATTATGTTCATCATCAAATAAACTTATAATTATTTTATGATTTAATATGACCGTGGATATATATTTCATATGTTTACATTTATATAGAATCTAATAGCACCCTTTATTATATTTATTTCCCCATGTCAAGAATATAGGTTTATGTAGGTTATTTCTAAGGGGAGTACATTACGAGAAGATCCTTGTTGGATATATTGAAGATAATTCACGAATTAAGAATATTGTACTATTACTCTCCAATGATAATAAACTATTATGGTCCTTGGGGGAGTGTTTATGAAATGTATTAAATATTAATCTAAAAATATGTAATATTTATGTGCAACAATGTGAG
This sequence comes from Viscum album, assembly GCA_963277665.1. Classification (NCBI taxonomy): domain Eukaryota; kingdom Viridiplantae; phylum Streptophyta; class Magnoliopsida; order Santalales; family Viscaceae; genus Viscum; species Viscum album. The sequence goes on from OY728160.1 coordinate 1,678,404,427, forward strand.
TCACTATACAGACTGGGTACCCACACAACACCCCTATAGTGATGACACATCATATATCGATCTTATATTTCCTATACTAAATTTAACTTTTTTTCCTAGACATATATTATTTACTCATTATTTCATTATGGGGTTCAAATATCACATGTTGGGAATGAGTTATTCCTATAGAGTGGTATTTATCAAATGTAAGAATAGGATTATGGTTCTATACCTACAAAATCAAATATTCTATGAAATTTCACCCACATATATTGGGTAGGGACCTTATATCTGCATCGAATAATTTCACTCATCCATAGAGAACATTTGAGGCAGGGACCCTCCACTATAGTAGTAATTTCACCCATAGTCATGGGGTATAGATCTTCCAGTTAAATCAAAGAGGAGGACAATTTGGTTTCACAATACTAAAGTATAAGAATTGGTGGATATTTGTATTGGGATGGATGGGAATGGAGACTATACATTGAGATGTGTGACCTTCTATGAGAAAATATGGGTGTTTTTCATTCCTTTACCTTTTTTGTTATAAATGGACATTACCTTCGATATTTTACTTTGTAATGATTTTAGGGTGTCCTTTTGGGGTATTTATATATTCTTCCATTTATAGGGAATTCTCTCACTTATCATGTATTATACATGTAGTGGGTTATGAAATGGATATATTGGATGACTTGGTCTAACAAGTTATTAGTATTAATTATAATATTTAGTAGAGATACTTATGGTCATACAAGTATTTTGGATTTTGACTATTTCCCTTATCCTGGTCATGATGGACCTACATGTTGATTATTGGCCATATATTTATAACTTTTATATTGATAATGTGTTGTTTTGACCATTGTGGGCTGCTTGAGGTTTTTAATGCTTTTAGAATTAAAATTTCCTTACTTTCAACATTAATCTAGTATGTATAAGATATTAGTATGTTTGTGTGTGAATGTAGAAGTGCATGAGGATAAAGCCTCCCATATGTGTGTTATGAATTCTCAGTGATAGTAAGAAGCCCTTGGCATATTAGAGGTGATATTTGGGTTTTCCTTCTCATATAAATTCAGGCCTAGTGGTGTCCTAGTACATGGCAGTGTGAAAAATAAGATCCCATATTGTAAAAGAAGTTACTTTTTCTACAAAAAATCATTTTATTTATATTTTATATATTCTAATTCAAATGTAAAATTATTTATAATTATATTTTTAAAATTGATAAAATGGAATCATAATTGGAATATTCATGTTGAAATATAATAATGGGGTAAAGGATATATTTTTGTTAAATAATATTTTCAATATTAAATAATTTAAAAAAGTAAAAAGTAGTAAAATGATGTGATATTAAATGGAATAAATTAATAATAATGAATAAGATATTTTTAAATTCTAGAAAACCTTAATTATGTTTTAGAGACTATAAATGATTTTCAATCATAATTTACTATATAAATCACATGAATCAAAAGTTATAGAGATGACTTGGACCCACACACCTAGATTTTGGTGCTAAAAACACACACATTATATATGAGATTTGAAATGAACCAATGAGGCATAATTTTAACCATAAATAATTCAAATATCACAAAAAAATATTTAATAACTTAAATTCAATGGACCATTTATGTTTATCATTTTACAGTGTAATGTTAGCAATTCACCAAGAAATCCCATGTTTATCACATTAAAGGGATATTATTTCCACTATATAAGGCACTACATAATTTTTAATATTTTATCAATGAATCACTCAATGTTCACTATATAACTAATTTTATTAGTCATATCATGTGTTGTGAATTTATTCAAAACATAGGGATATATAATCATATTAATGGGTGAACTAAAATGATTAATAAGATTAAATATAAGAATTAATGTCAAAATATCATAACGGTTTATAAGATAAGAATAAATAATATGGATTGGATAGATAATAATAATAAATTCATAAATGAATTTGATTGGGTTCATAACATATCCATTGTTGACATATCAATAAATAAATGCATGGACAATGATAACTATTTCTTTAGCGATGAAACTCATACATTTAGAGACTCAATTCCATGCCCTAAGATAAGTTAGCATGATCTTATAAATCACAATCTTACCATCAAGGCCTAGGGTTTGGGAAGTATACTGTTATCGGTAGGAATATACCAATATATAAAAAGTAGTTTTTCTCATGAAACTGATTGATACGTCTTGAGGATATCGACAATAGGGCCACAAAAATCACTAATTATGTTTAATGAATTTATATTATGATAAAAAAATAAACAATGTATAATCTTACTTTACAATAATCATTCATATTGTAATTACAATATAAATAATTCCATGTTTTTCTGGATGTTAATAAAATGTATAACTGGACCAAAACTATTTAGAGAAATAAGGTTGATGATTAAAAAATACATAGTCATGTTTTGTTAGGCTTCATAACTAATCAATAAACATCTCCATCAGAATAAAAAATATATTTTTTTTAATATCTCACCAATCAATAAATAGAATATCTATATAAGTAAATAATCCAAAAAAAATCACTATATAGATTAAATGGTATATAGTTAGGTCAATAATTTCCATAACAAATCGTTGTATGGATTCTACGTGAAAAAAAAATCAAGAAAAAATGAAATATAAAGTGATATATTCTCAATCTAGATGCATTAGAGTAATATTTATTCCCATTCATGGTGTATTGTTAGAAAATAAAAATGATGTGATGAATCATTTCTATTATAGAAAAGAAAATTACAAAATTTATCTATAGAAATAATGTGAATGGTGAAATTTGAAGAATATAATCGATCAAGAATAAGATAAGTCAAAGGGAAATGATGTATATAAAAACACTTTTTAGGTGTTTTAGAAAAATCACTTTTGAAATAAGAAATTAACCAAATTTTTTTAAAATAATTCTTTTATAAAACTAAGATTGTATGAATTTCATTGAGAAAATATGACATCATATAGAGGAAGTCTCATATAGAGGAAAATGATAATAGATTTATTTATCACATATAAGAAAACAAAAAAATGTATTTTAGAACACTTTTTATCATTCATAGGAAAAGATAAAGTTCCTAATAATATTAAACTATTAATATAATAAATATGGATTTCTGGATAAAACATTTGGTTTTTAATGGATGAAAAACCATTTTTAATATTAAAAATACATTTTCTGATAATCAAAATCATGAAAATAGAAATAGATTTTTAATTAGAGTAGTGTAACGGATAAATATTATAATTAGAGAAAATAATCCATATTAGAGTTTCCCCGAGAAATGTTAACTTTTCCAAGAAGTAATATATTGATATGGAAGAAAATATTTTGTCGAATTAATGGGAGTAATTATTTGAAATATCAAACAATTATTGGAGAAGGTGTTTCATCGTGAAATATGATATCAATTAAAATATGTAACATCCTTAGTGAAAAATATAAAATAACATAAATAATTGGAAGGAGAAAAGGGGAGTTGATGATCATTATTTATGAGATAATTTATAACTCAATGATATTTATTTTAAGTCGAAAAAACTATTATTGATTGAGTAAAAATAAAATCAATCCCCCTTGGGGAAATGATTTAAAATGAAACATTAAATACCCCTAATAATGATATAATAATGGTTAAAATAATTATTGTTGAATTAAATACACCATTAATAATAAATCATGTTTTATAATAAGAAATAAGTATCAAGTTGTGAATATTTGAGTAATCAAACCCCTACGTTAATAAACAAATTCCACTGATGTTCTTGAATCTCATGTATAACAAAAATAAATAAATTAATCCCATATATTTTAACCATATTCATATCTATAACCTTTTAAAATATTCATTTATAGTTATTCTTTCCATTCATATTAGTTAATCATAATCTATTTTAAATATCTCGTGAGAGTTATCGTAATAATTTTGTGCTGCTTTTTTAATGGTGGTGTTATTATTTCCTTCTCCCAAAGTTCATAATTCATAAAAAAAATTAGGTAATGTTTTTATAACTTTTATTCATTTATTAATCTCTTATCTCTTTTTAATAATATTTTATTTAGGTTTTATGTATTTTTAATTTTTGTTGGCTGGTTTTAGTAATTTTCGAGATCAAGTATGATATTTTAATAATAAATAATTAATTAACAAACCCATTATAAAAACATATAAAATAATATTTTCATATTAACCAATAATAATGTTATCATTTAAGTTCCCCTTTCCTTCTATGATAATGTTTCATACATTATTTCGAGTAGGTGGTTTGAATGACACAAAATTCAACATACCATAAATAGAAGGGTGTGTGTGGTTATGAAATTTTTATTTTCAGATAATTTAATTATAAAATAATTATAAAAATATTTATATATTTGTGTATTTTTTAATAAAATTTTATTTTTTTAATAATATTTATTAATATGATAAATCCAAAACGATACTTCATTTTGGTGACTTTCCACACAACTCTTGGATAACATTTTTATTTCATAAATAATGAGAGAAAATGATTTTGGAACATAAATGAACTCTATATATCAGTAATTAAATTATATTTTTCACATTTATTCTCAATTCATTCATTAAACCAAAATAATATGTGTGGAGGTTGAAATAAAAAAATTTCATTATAGAGGAGGTAGTTTGCGCAACACATGAATGATGTCTTTTTGGTTTTCTATGTTTAGAGGAAAGTATAAATAATGTTTGTTACATTGATATAATTTTAATTTAGTAAGAAAATGTCATTTAGGTAATTATATTTCTATGATTAGGTATGGTTTGAATGATATTTACAATGATGAAAAAGATAATGATTAAGTAATACTCAATTTGGTACTTTAAACTTTCTCTTGAAATAATCCTTCAAAAAAGGTAATAGGTTATCTAATTAATAAAAATAGATTATGAACATAATTTTGGATTATATTATGATAAAAATGGTAGATTTCTAGGATGAAATTATTGTTAATAAATATGTCATGAAAGTGTGTAATTTTCCCCCTTTTGAGTTAAAAAAAGATACTTTGGGAACACCAATTATTTTTAAATAATCGGATTACACTATTCATTTATTGATGGTTGGACAAGTGTAAAATAATATATTTCAGTAAATAATGGGTCTAGTAAGCCTCATAAATTTGTTTTTACCATATGTATTAAACTTACTAAAAGTCATTTTTTCATATATTTTTTTTTACTTTTACATTTTTTATTTGGTTGGGGTAACTAGTTTTTACCCAAGTATCATATGTATTACTAAAGATAAAAAAATAATCCCTCTTAATAAATTATTTTTTATGTTAAAAAAATTGATCCTCATTTAATCAAATTAAATATATATTTTTTATATAAATCATTTTTATATTAATTCATTTTTTATATTGAAAACCAATTTTTTATAGATGAATGATGTTTTATCCATTACATGTTCTTAATCATATTTTACATTGATTAGAAATTTATTGCATGTTAGTATAAATATATATGTTTTTAAACATCAATATATAGTGATTATTTCAAATATAAAAAATTAATTTATTAGATTAAAATTTAAAAATATTAATAAAACAATTCATTGAAAATGAAAAACTTAGAGTCATCATGGTCGTTAACATTAATAATATAAATAATTATTCTATGAAAAAATTCAATAAATTTTAATATATAATATTTTCATGTTGATTTAAAATATGAAATCTAGTTTATAGATTTAATTTCTATAAGTGATGACTTCTCATTTATAATATAATTAATCCCGAACTGTTTTTTCAAACAAATATTAATAAAGTTAATAAAATGATGAATGTAGATTTTATAAATTAATAATTTTATGTAAATTTATATATTCTTTCAAATTAAATACATATTTCATCAATTAAATGGATTTATAGACCTATAGGGCTTTATGGTAATATTATAAACTCATAAAAGATATAGTTTGGGTAAAAATTGTATTTTTCAGTATTCACAAAAAATTAACTATTTTAAAAAATTAAAAAAATAATATTTAGATAATACTGGGATGAAAAATATAAAAATAAATTTTAATTTATATAATTTAAAATTTAAAATTATATTATATAACTTTTATATAATAACCTAAACTTATAATGAAAATTATTTCTATCAAAAAATAACAAATAAAAATTTTAAATCTTCTTATTATTTTTTAAAATCAATTACCAATTAAATTAAAGATAACACATTATTCATACTAAAAAAATATTTTATCTATAACATATGTTCTTCATAAAATAATGAACATGAAAATCCAATTTTAGAAATAATACATTTTTTGACTCAAATCGACTTATTAGATATTTACCTATATTAATTTATTTTAATCAATTAATTAATATTTATAAGGATATTTATTTTTATTTAAATGTAACTCATAATTCAGATATATTTATATTTACCCAGCAATTCTATGGATATATTTTATTGGTTTTGTAGCATTATTTGTTTCGAATGGTTTGATGTTTCTTGTGTCATGAGACATCATATACATTAAGTTATCAAAGAAATAAAATATATACTGCTTAATCAGGTGGTGTAACAGTCTCCGCCCTTAAATATTTTCATCCTAACACTTTTAAATTTTTTCTCAAAGGATAATAGGTGTTCTTATCCAAAATGTAGACATGATCCAATAATTAATTTTCCATTATATATGATGTATTGTATTTTAGATACTAAGAAACTCATGCTTTGGTATCAAGACTTGTATAATAAAAATATTTTATATAGAAAGATAATAGTCAACATTGATAGATGATAAAAGGTGGATTTAGGACATGTACTGATATTTCTAAATTAAAAAAATGATATGATCCCTTAGGAATGAGTGCGAATAATTTCTTAATATCACATCAAAATAAGGGAAAACTTAACTGATATGTATATTCCCAATGAAAGTTTAGACGATTAAATAATAATCATATCACCAACAGTTTTTATGTATAAATAAATATAGAATATTTGGTGATATAACCAATTCAATAAGATATTGGGAAATATTTAAGGAATAATATCAATCCTCTTTAACAGTAGTTATTCTGTAAGAATTTCGTTTTAACATGGTCTACAACGCTTTTGGTGACAATTTTCCCAATTTTCGATTATATTACAGCATTTATTTTCACAAGGATCAATTTCCTTTCATTTAAAATAATGAATATTTGTGGATCCCCCTTTCTCATTCATAGTTATTCTTGATAACTATCAATTTCACTCTTTTTGTAAATTCACATTTCCTTTAAGATATTTCCATGTTGTTTCTTTTAATATTATTGACAATTAGAAAATTGAATCTTCTTTTCTCCATTGTCATTTCCCCTAACAATTCATGAAACTCCACATTTTTTATGGTTTTTAAAAATTTAAAAATATTAAATATAAATCCCAATATATGTTAATTCGTAATCATAATATTTTATTAGTAAACCGCTTATCATATTCGGATACATTTTGGGATTATCACCATATTTTCCATGAAATCCATTGTTAACATGGTTCTATCTAAGTCCATTGATTAAAAAACAAAAAAAATATTCATGGGTGATGAAAAATATTATAGAATTGTTTAATATTAATTATGTTACTAATATAACAATAAAATATCCATCTCAAAAAATTATCAAAACATATTTTTATTGAAAATAAATCAATATCTGTTCAATATATGTTTCTTTATGTTGGGTTATTTCATATTCCTTATCTTAATTCCATTACATAATAAATCATTAATTATGGTATGTAAAGTGAATGTGATAAACCAAATAATCCCCTAATAGTATTAATCCATGTGAGTTATCTTAGGCCAACTTGTCATATAGTAGAGTGCACTAGGTGAATTTATACCAAAGCCAGATCTGCTTTCTAGTATCTGGAATGGTATGTAATTTCTAGGATAACAACAAAATATCCACTTTAAAAAAAACATAGGATATTGTCATATACATAAAATTATACGTTATTATTATCTCAATAGCACTCATAAGAGATAACTTATCCAAATCACTAAAATTTTAAATATATCCTCAATTAACATAAAAGGTTAAATATACCTTTTATATTAAGATAATCCAAAACATATAAACCATTAGATGATCCTAAATTAAAATCATAAACATTGATGTTCTATAAACCATCCTATGATAAAAATTATGAAACCCTGGATGCATCATTCGAATATAGTGTTGAAACTAAATGCTTTACATGCTTTCTTTGAAAAGAAAAATATTGAATGAATTTTAATAATCAATAATATTCGTATCACTAAAAAATACGTAGTCAATTTAATTCCAAAAAAATTTTTTTTTCAAGAGTTATATATAGATAATAAATACTTTTAAATAAAAAATCTCATCTATACTTCATCAAATGGAATTTTATCCACCATATAAAATACTACTTAACCATTAAAGAGTCAGTAGAATCTCTTTAAAATAATTTCACAAAATCTATTCTGTTAGGCATAACATTTAATTTACATTACATTATAATCTACGGAAATATAAATATAATATGTGTTGATATTAAATTATTAGTAAGGGTAACCATAAGTTGTAAGATTCAATGATTACAACTTTTCGTAAGTTGATCATATATAATATAGAAAGAATAGATAATCAATGTAATTCAAATATCACTTGAAACTATGAGCATAAAATATTCATAGATGAAATATTAGTAATTGAATGAATGTCTTACAATAAATGGTTCCTTGGATACGAAATTCATAATTTAATGTAGGTAATTCCATGCCATAAGACAATTCATCATTATCTTAGACACCATGATCATACCTTCAAATAACTTTTTTTAGGGGAAATTTTGTTCCTAGTAGACATTCAACAAAATAACTATGATAAGTTTTCTCATGGGAGAAATCAAAGCCTTAAGGAACTATGTATAACCAGGTCCCATCTATTACTAATTTAGTCAAATTCATTCATCATATGAGAGAAATAAATAATCTCTATATTATAAAATTTTCTAATAATCAATTGTATTTGAATAACAATATAAAAAATGATAATATTTCTCTCACATCAATAAATGGGATAACATGATCGTAACCCATCTAGTAAAATATGATGTATGGTTAATCAATACATAGAAAAATTTATTAATTAATCAATAAACATATGTATTAGAATAAAAATATATGTGGATTTTCAATAGTTACCTAATCAATAAATAGAATATATTTCTATATCATCATCCCTCTAACTAACACACTATAATGAAAGGGGTAGATGTTTAAGAAAATAATTTTTCCAGTAAACTGATGCATGGAAACTACGTGCACACCCTTAAATAAAAGAAGTGTAAAATGTGGAATTTACAATATAAGTTCATTAGATGAATGGTTTTTCCTATTTATATTGGATGGTTGGACATGATAAACAATGTGATGGGTCATATCATTGATTTATTTTTTTAAAAAATTACATCAAAAGAAATAAGGTGCATGGTGATGTTTTAATATTTTAATCTACCATGTATATGTTATTAGAAGGGTATTGAATAATACGAAAAGTAGTTTTTATTATTTTTAGAAAAATAAATTTTGAATTAATAAATATCTTTTCTCATTTGAAATTTGTTAATTATTAATAGTATGATATTATTAATTTCCTTTAGAAACAATGAATGTGTAAGGATTAAGTTTTATAGAGAGGAGAATGATGGTGTACTGATTTTTTCACGTGATGGAAACATATTAATATATTTTAGAAAACATTTTCAATATTTTCATAAAAATATAATGTTTCAGGTCACTTTAAAAATTTACTTTCAAAAGCGATAATTGAAATTTCATGAACCATATTGAACAACCAACTACACTAATACCTAAGATGGATCTAACATAACCCATATAAAATTCTCAGTCCCAAAGTGTTGGATACTAGTACCTAGTAATCATGAATCGGTCATACAAAATTTTTTTCCCCCTAGAACAATTGATCAACATAAAATTTTATATGATAAAATAATAAACTCTAGTTATTAAAAACACTCCTCAAGGAGAAAATATTAAAAAACAAATCAGGTATTAGAAAGTAAAACATCATCCAAAAGTGGAGAAAACATTATTCAAGACCAAACATAGAATCACTTGGGTAAGAGATAGATCACAGATTCACTTTTAACCACCATCATACAGGGTCCCATACTAAGGCACACCTACCACCTCCATGTGGCACATTATCATTTTTTTGGACATGGTATAAAATATTCTACAAAAACCTATTTTAAAAGGTAGGGTGTGAGATAAACATCCCAGTATGGTCCCACTAAGTTCCGCATAAGCAGTTCCAAAGAAAATAATCAATTTATTATCAGATTCAATTAATTATAAGTCAGGGAAAATAATTTACCATTTCAAGAAAAATCTATATTTCATATCATATATATTGAATAAACATCAAAAACTCTATTAAATGAACATATATATAAAACAAAAAAGTAAATGATTCAAAAAAGTTCACTAACATGCTATAATAAAATAAAAATAATCACCACTATCATAATCAATAAATTTAATTAGTTACTACCCCTATATCCTTCCAATAATTAGTCAATGATCCTTATCTAATGTGTGTGGACACATCCCTAACGATCAAGAAACCATGATAATCCATCAACACCCGATCTGGGAAATCATGTTGAACTTTTTTTAGTTTTGGTTTTCATTGTAAATTCATTTATATATATTCAGAGTCCCACCATTCATGTCCTAATATCCTACATACTACATAGGATCATATTTAATTTAAAATGTTAAATAAACCAATAAATCATGTGAAAATAAATTCAATTAAAATAAAATCATCATTCATTGTTTAGTTTCACAATTTAAAAACACAACAGACCATTTCACTTATTAAATTATATTTATATTTCATCAAATTAATTCCTTTTTAAATCATATTTCATTTGAATACATTTTATAAAGAATCATATTCCAAAAATTTCATCTAATAAATTGTAAATATTAAGCTATCAGTCTCAAAATCCACCATATTTCTCTAAGAAATTGGATAATGGTTTTATTTTTAAAAAACCATACACATTTAAAAAATAAAAATTATATCGATTAATGGATTATGAAACAATTGAAAATATATTTTAATTCATGAAAACAATCAATGATTTAATTTTTGGGCATATACTTCTATAGCCACCAACCATTTATCACAAATTCAAATGTCCAACCACCCAAAATGTGTATATCCAATAGAGAATCGAACGTGAATGAGATCAAAGATGAATTCAAAGAATCATAATCAATAATGTAAAGGTTCCAATCCACCAAAAATGTGATGATTCAGGCCTCTAAATGTGACGATGGAAGAGGATAGGGGGCTTCCCAAATGAAGAAGGTTTTAATTACAAGTCAAATATCAATCATATCTATAGGAACGTTGATCAAAGAAGAAGAGGTTTACAGGGTCCAAATCACCTCTTGAGAGCTTCCAAAATTTAAATTATTATATTAGAGAAAAATGGTATGTGTTTAGAAGATATAATTGGTGTATATATATTTTAATTAAATTATTGGGGGAAGCTGTTAAAAACAAGTTATTAAGGTTTAGTGGGTTAGTCTACAAAGATAGTACTATCCATGTTTCTAAATATGCACAATCACTATGATTTTGGAATGGGTTTATCATTTTTCTAAATAGTTACACTAACCATGAACCTACCATTCAATCCTTAAATTTATAAGGCTTTATTTTTTTAATTGTTGGATGTATAGTTTTCTCTAATTGTGCTCCAACCATGTTCTACCCCCCAGTACCTTAAGACAAGACATATAGTTTGCAATGTGAACCACACTATTTCCTGTAACAATTTACCAGAAATTTATTGCCCCAAAAAATTCAAAAAATATCAAAAAGTCCATGAAAATGATCTGAAATAATAACTAATATAACATCCTAGAAAAATCACTCTTAGAATTGGTCCTAAGAGCATAAACATATCATTTCTTACATTAATTTCGATAAGGATGACACATTTTTTCCATCCAAACTGTTCAAAATCTAATGGAAACATAAGATCCCTTACATCCTAGAGTATATTTGTTAAGTGTTTTAGATAATCAGCTAGAACAACAAAATAATCAATTCAAATTACATTAAATGATAATTTCTCCCACTTATCCTTGTTTTTCATTTTCACATTAACACATCATCATCATCAATATGATATCCCTAATAGAAATAACTCAATTAACATCATTATTTAAATCATGGGGAAAATTGAATCTTAAGAAGGATGTGCTGAAATGCCCGGTAAGGGAAAAAATAAGAATTAGAAGTATAATATCATCAATGGAATTATGTATTGTATACTGGTATAGCGATATAATCCATGTTCATGAGAGAATTGTAAAATAAATCATACTCATTAGTACTTGGATCATCAAATATAAAAACATTGAAAAGGTATTAGTCATCAGAATTAATAATTATGATCCATGTTATAAAAATAGTGATCATTAGAAATAATATAAACCCCAAATATTAAATTAAAACCCATTTAAATAACATAGAGAATCACTTTCATAAAAACCTTTCAAACTCTTTTAATTAGAGTAACTATACAACTAACTTCCAATAAAATAATTACCTAATGAATTGGATTGAAATATAGGAACCCCGAATGTATAATATATAATGATATCACATGGAAATATTTAGGCCACCCCATTGTAAATATTATGATGGGATCACCAGGAGATATTTAGGACACCCCATCATCTAAGCTATAATGAGCTTACTTGAAACTATCTGGGCCACCACAACATATATGATGTCCAAGAACCCTTACATGAATAAAATTCATAGAAATAATCATTATTAATTTAATAACATGATTAACCCGTTAATATTAAATGGTTTTCATTTCAGTCTCTTTGAAACATGATTAACCCATTGAAAAGAAACATATTCTGTAACAATCTCAACGAAACATTGTTATCTCATGGAAACGAAATGGGATCCATAATAATCTAATTGAAATATTCTTAATCTTTCACAATAAGAAATGAGGATGGTATAGTTATATAATATACCCTAATTATCATGAGTAATGGAATTTTTTATTACTTTTAGGAATGAAAATACCTATAAAAAATCAAATTAAACATTTAAAAAAAAACCCCTATAAATTTTTATCATCACTTTTCTAAAACATAATTTTTTTTAAATCCATTTATATTAAAAAAACCTTGAAAAAAATGAAGTTTCAAAAATCATTTAAAAAATTTAATGAGGAGGATATTAGTTCTAAATTTTAATAACAATTTTAAAAAATTACATATTTTTAGAAAACATGGTTCTGAATGAACACAAATTACTTACTAAAGGGAGAAATAATGTTGGATTTTCAGAAACATGTATTTTTGATAATTTTAACTACCAGAGATTTAAAAAAAGAAATCGCTTATTGAATATATATATATATACAATAACTATAGTGTACAAGAACTCATGACACTTATAATATTTCTATATCTAAGACTTAATCATACACAATCTCGATAAACGATGAGATTGTGGAAAAATACACTTACAACGTTTGTAACATTGAATCCTAATGTAATTCCCCCGCCCCAGTTACCCATAGTCGGTGCATTATTACATAAAATTGGCATGATCACAAGAAGGATAAAATATCAAAAGACTGATTGGATTAGTAGCCTTGGAAACACTAGATATATTTATAAGTCTTACATTACATCATAAAAATGAAAACTACAACAACATATATTCTTCATAGTCCACACTCATATCCCCATATACTATCCCTGCAGGTCATTCATAAATTACTTGTTCACATCCTGGGAAAAATAAAACATTGAAAGGGGTGAGATCAAATGCCCAGTATGGATAACAATATAGCAAAAACTTTCATAAACAAGAATAAACATTTAACGCAATGTATAACTAAAACAAAAGCCTTTTAAACATGAACTTCAACATAGTGTGGAAAAAATAAAATGAAATAATTCCATTTACTTATTCACATGGATATTCTACTAATCGAATAATCACATGCAATACCAATAACCACTTTCATAATGATGGAATGCATAAAGCCAGACTATCATAACCACATAGCCAAGGCATCGTTCCAAGACTAAAAATAAGATTTTTCCATGTCCTTGTGCCAAGACACTAGTTTATCTAATGAGACCTACTGATGCATCTAGGAGGTATAGCAGGCTCCACCCGTCACATATTAAGTCCAATGCATTCCCATATGAAAAGGTTAAAACATAACATAAACATTCATATTAAAACTAGCATACGAAATGTAAATAATTCATCCAGAAACCATGAATGGTATGAAAATAACACATACACATTCAAACATATCACAAAACCTTCAATACAATATAGAAGTTTTGTATCATAATTAATCAACTTCAAATAAGCGTAAAATCCATCAAAGGATGTCGACATAGATGAAATCAAACTCTTTTTAGAGAAATATTTCTTTATATTTTTAAATCCTATATTTATAAAATAAAACATTTTCTTTGAAAATATTATTATATTCTTGTAAGGGAAGATTCGAAGACTTTATAACGGTGGAAAATAGACGCATCCGCTGTATAAGTTAAAAAAACATACTTGCCTTAATTCTGTCGAAAAGGTTAAAAAGCACCTTGTTTGGAAATCAATGAAAAGATTACTTTATAAAATTTCAAACAAGTGTATAAATGAATTTAACCAATATTCTTGTAAATGGTAAAAATGTTTTGAAATACATTTTTAAGAAACAAGGATGTGGATGATAAAGAATTCCCAGTAGATTATTACGTATAAACAACCTTGGATAATGAAGAGATTACGAAGTAACCCTTACCTTGTAATTTTCCTTGGTTGGGGGTAGGTTAACCTCCTGTATAATGGTGAAATAATTTTTATTAAATTATACAAGAATCATATACATTAATATGATATCATATATGATCTTTTAACATTGATTTGTTTATAATATCTTAGTATTATCGTTGTTTCGGGTGTTAGCTTACTCATTTTCTTTTATATATTTTGTTATGTAAGACATGTTTGTAATGGATTGGTTGTATCTTATTAATATCCATAATGATATCAAGTCCTTAAACATTATTTTTAAATCATCAAATGATAATTATACTTGTATGGATACGATGGAGAATGAATCTCATCGCGTTCGTGGAGACGGTAGTCCTTATGTACGCACGAGCGACAATATCATTATTTTGATATTAAAATAATATATAATTGGATGTTATATCATATATAAATAATTATTATCATGTTATATTAATTATTTACATGAATTTTAAATCATTATTATACCCATCCAAATAATAATTTATTGAATAACAATTACACCACGACGTGGAGACGGTAAGCCGTACGTACGCACTTATGGTGACATGTTATTCAAAGGATGGATAGAATACTGAATATGGTTGTACCATATTTATAATAACATAACAGTATATATAAGATACTGTAGTTATTATTTTAGAATGGTAATAACAAAGAAGGAAGAAGTGGAAGAAGAAAGGAACTTGGAAAAGGGTGGTGAAATCATTACCTCTTCTTCGTGTTCTTCCTTTTGATTTGATCAAAAGGGATCTTAGGTTGGCTTTATGCCTAAAGGAAGGCCTCTAGGATGAAGTGAGAGAATTTTAGAGAGTATTTGGGCAGTGTTTTTCCAAGACACAAGGCATTGAAGGTGTGAATTAATGTGAAGGTGGAGTGCCCTTTTATAATAGGGGTGGGGGAACCTTTCGAAAAGCTAGAAATATTATTTTATAATAAATTCATATATGGTTTATAATGGCTCCAAACTAGATTATTTAAAGGTTAAGGTGGGTATGGTTCGAAAGCCACTCAACAAATAGAATTTAGACAGGTTTGTGTTACTATATTAACCTTATCATTAAGTATTAACTCTTAGTTAATTAGTTTCACTTTTACAATGTCTCCTTGTATTTTTATATTATATGGTTAATAAACTTACTATGTACATCCAAGAGACCCACAAGCGGTCCTTTAATGATACACCTATCATGATATAAGTCTTTTGGCCGATCCTTAGATTTTTAGGAATTTAATGTCAATTAATAATACAATATTTGTTTTAAAAACTCTTTTATGTCAATTTTGAGACTATTCAATAGTTGATTTTTTAAAAAATCATAACAGAATGATAACTTAGAAAAAAGTAAATTAAATCAATCCTAATATTTCATATTATCATATAAAATTATTTTAATTCATTAAAAGTCTCAAATTATATTTATTTGGGTTTTTATAATATAAATCATTTTAATGTTTCACTATTATGGTAATTACAGCATCACCATTGTTTCATAAATAAATAAAATTATTTAATGTCTAAAAATTACAAATAAAATACCATTATGTAGAAAATAATTTTATTTTTCTATTTAATATTTATAGTTGAAAATACAACATATATAACCATATGTAAAAATTGTTTTTCTAAAAGATATATGCTTGTGTCATTTTTGTATTCATTTTAACTAAATTAAAATAAAGTGTCCCTATCACTTACAAGTGGAACCATGGGGTCCCAAAATCGACCCAACGATTCCCATGGTCGGACATGTATCAACCAATAAGGTTAGGACATGTTATAGGGTAATTTTTTATTATAATAATATTATTTGTTAACCCTTATTTACCGGATTTACCCTTTAACCATGGTAAATAAAATATTTACCGAAGTAATTATTCAAAATGTCTAAAAATAAAAGTTACCTATTTACACAATTATAACATCCTGATTCCAAATATGGAATCCATTTTTCCAAATTCAAAACATAGAAGTGGTATAAATTGATTTAAAATTAATTCTAGCTGACAAAACTAAAAGCGTGTTTTTAAGATATAATAACTATCAAAAGATTGATACTTGTTTATGTTTCTGTTTAGTTGTGAAATTATGTATGATTACCAAAATTGTATTAAATGGTAAAAATATATTATAAATATAATTTAAAACCACACAAATTCAAAATTCATCACTATTAATTATTTTTCTTAAAAAAGTTGTTTTTAATTAAAATTTAGTAATTTTCACTATTCATCAAAATATTAAAGTTATCCGAAAAGTACCAAAATTTCACCTTAGGCTAAATTCGACACTCAAAATCCAAAAATGAAGTCCATTTTGAGAGATAAAATCTATAAAATTTTAAAAATTAGGTATTACTATTCATAACGGCTAGTTTGATCGATTGTGGTGTGTGTTAGATCTCGATGTTTCACACAACACAAGCTACTGCATTATTCAAAGAGAAGCATACCGTAGAAGCTTGGGGTGTTACATTCTCCCCTCCTTCAAATAATTTCATCCTCAAAATTTCTAGAATACTACAACATTAAAATACTCGTGTGGTTCTTCATCATAAGTTCCTCAGGTTCCCACGTTGCCTCATACATCTTATGGTTTCTCCACAAAACTTTTACCAGACGTGTCGTCCGGTTTCTCAGTAATTGTTCACTCGTATCAATAATCTTGACGGGTTCTTCGCAATAATACAGATCGGGTTCTAGTTCTAATTATCACAGGTGAGTAAATGCATTGGGTCAGTCATGTATTTCCTTAACAGAGATATGTGGAACACATCGTGAACTTTGGAGAGACTTGGCGGCATTTCCAATCGGTAAGCCACAACCCCAATTCGTTCTAGAATTTTGAAAGGTCCGATGTACCTGGGACTCACTTTACCTTTCTTACCAAAATGTATGACTCCCTTGCATGAAGATACCTTAAGGAAAACATGATCACTGACTTGAAATTACAAATCCTTCCTTCGATTATCAGCATAGCTCTTCTGCCTACTTTGAGCTGCTTTGATGTGATTTTGGATTACCTTCACCTTTTTCATCGTTTCCTCCACCAGTTCTGGGCCTACATGTATTCGTTCACCAACGTCATCCCAACAGGTTGGTGTGCGACATCTCTTTCTGTATAACGCTTCATACGGTGCCATCTGAATACTCAAATGGAAGCTATGGTTATAGGAAAATTCTACCAGAGGTAAATATTGATCCCACATACCCTGAAAGTCAAGTGAGTAGGATCTCAACATTTCTTCTAAGGTTTGAATAGTCCATTATGATTGTCTGTCTGTCTGAGTGTGGTAGGAAGTGCTCAAATGAAGTTCAGTATCCAAGGCTTTCTGAAGACTTTTCCAGAATCTTGAAGTAAAACGAGGATCATGATCAGAAACAATCGATATGGGTACTCCATTATGTCTCACAACTTCATCAATATATAGTCTTGCTAGACGTTCCAGTGATAGATCTTCTCTTATAGCAAGAAAATGTGATGACATTGTATGATGATCAACAATGACCCATATTGCATCGTTCCTTCTAGGAGTCTTTGGTAGACACATGACAAAGTCAATCATAATATTGTCCCATTTACACTCCTGTATGGGAAGAGGTTGCATGACTCCTCCAGGTTTTTTCATTCAAGCTTTCACTTATTGAAAAACCATACATCTTGACTAAAAATCAGCAATCTCCCTCTTCATGTTGTCCCACCAAAAATGTTCCTTCAAATCTCTATATATTGTGGTGCTCCCAGGGTGTATAGAGAAATTTGAACTATGAGAATTATCCAACAATTCCCTTTTTAGATCAGGTATATCGGGAACACAAAGTCTCTTCCCGAATTTCAAAATTCCATCTTCATACACAACGTCTCTCAATCTCCCATCATTCACTTCTTTAATCTTCTTTTTAAATTCTTCCTCATCAGTCTGAGAACATTTAATCCTTTCAAGTAAAGATGGTTTGGCAACCATTTGAAAAAGCATTGATGTTTCGGCTTCCCTGGTTATTCTCGTGTCCATCCTCACCAGATCCATGAAAATTGGATCCCTTTCAATTATCATATTGTACAAAACTCCATGATCTTTTCTTCTCAAAGCATCTGTCACCTTGTTTACCTTCCCCGGGTGGTAGTGTATCGTGCAATCATAATCCTTGAGTAATTCAAGCCATATCCTTTGCCTCATGTTTAGTTCTTTTTGTGAGAAAATATACTTCAAACTCTTGTGATCAATATAAATCTCACATTTTTCACCATAGAGGTAGTGCCTCCATATCTTCAAAGCAAAGATCACAGCTGCTAACTAGATATCATTTGTAGGATAGTTTTTCTCATGAATTTTCAACTTTCGTGATGCATAGGAAATAACCCTATCATCTTGCATAAGGACACAACCAAGTCCTTTCTTCGATGCATCACAATAAATAACAAACCCATCATTCCCCGATGGTAGAGTCAATATAAGAGCATTGACTAATCTTCTCTTCAGTTCTTCGAAATATGCTTCACACTCTTTTGTCCAAACAAATTTAACCCATTTACGTGTGTTCTTCGTTAATGGGTTAGCCAATCAGGCAAAATTCGGGACAAAACGTCGATAATAACCTGCTAAACCAATAAAACTACGTACTTCAGTTATACTCGTAGGTGCTAGACCTTCTTGGATTGCCTTGGTCTTAAGAGGATCAACATAGATTCCATATTTAGAGACAATATTTCCAAGAAAAGAAATCTCTAATGCCAGAATTTACAGTTTCTAGAATTCCCATATAATTCATGTCTTCATAGAGACTTCAACATAATACGAAAGTGATTTTCATGATCTTCGTAGATTTTGGAGTATACCAATATATCATCAATAAATACCACCACAAATTCATCAAGATACTCCTTGAAAACTCTATTCATCGGATCCATGAATACAGAGGGTGCATTAGTCAATCCAAAAGGCATTACTGTAAACTCATAATGCTCGTACCTAGTTCAAAATGATGTCTTTGGAATGTCTTCCTTCCTCACACACAAATGATGGTATCCATATCGATGGTCAATCTTTGAAAAGTATTGAGCTCCATGTAGTTGGTCAAATAAATCATCAATGCGAGGTATGGGATACTTGTTCTTTATTGTTATAGCATTGATCTCCCTGTAGTCGATACATAACCTCATAGATCCATCATTATTTTTAACAAAAAGAACAGGGGCTCCCCATGGAGAAACACTATGGAGAATAAATCCTTTATTACTCAATTATTCTAGTTGTTTCTTTAGTTTGACTAATTATACAGTGGCCATTCTATAAGGGGTCTTCAATATAGGCCTTGATCCAGGAATTAAATCAATGGAAAACTCAACTTCTCGTTCTTGAGGATGTCTAGGTAAATCTTCTTGAAATACATATACATATTCCTTCACAACAGGTACATCCTCTATTTGAACATTCCTTTTCGCACCCACAGTCATTTCATTCTCTTCCTCTCCAATAATTGAATTTAGTTGAGCTACTGGGGGTGGATCTAGATAAGAATTAGGTGGTGACGATTCTGCTCTAAAGATAAGGTGTTCCTTATCATCATCATCAAAAATCGTAACCTCCTTCTTCATAAAATAAGTCATCGCATCGTAGTCTGAAATCCCATCCATACCAACGATTATATCAAACTCAATCATAGGTATGGCGATTTAATCAGCAGATAAAAAACATTTATGTGCTCTAATGGGGACTAATTCACAAAACTTTTTTGCAATGATACTTCACTTATGAGTTTTAACTGACAAATCCCTTGTTAAATCAAATTCGAAATATCGAATTTGCTTAGAAACCTGGAAAGATATGAAACAATGAGATGATCCAGAATCAAATAATTAATTTTCTAAACTTGAAGGAAACCATTAAATTATGTGCCACCACATCTTTTGGAGCTTCTACCTCAACACTAGAGATAACAAAAGCTTGGCCTTGATCCCTTGGCCTTTTCTGAGGTATGTTCCCCTGACGATTAGGACATTAATTTTCATAATGTCCCATCTCCTTGATATTATTTCACTGAACATTGGTAGCTTCCTTCTTACCTTTGCAATCATGAGCTTGGTGGCCTTTTTCACCACACTTGTAATAGACACCCATTCCCTTCAAGAAAGTACCAGGGTGTTTCTTACTACATTTACCACAGGATGGATATTCAACCTTTCCCTTCTTCCCATTATTTCTATTCCCAGATTGATCAGAAGATCTCTTCTTCACTTGCTTTTCTTTAAAGTCATAAGACTTAGAGAATTCCTTTTCTGTCTTGATAGCACATGAGACAATGTCTTCTTACGACGAGAAGGATTGTGATACTAATGCTCGATGGAGAAATGGTTTTAACCCATCAAAGAAACAATCAATCATACTTCTTCGGTTACGTATATAATCTCCAGAATACCTTGAAAACCTTTTAAAGTTAGCCTCATACTTTGTGACATTCTCATCCTCGTTTTGTCTCAGACTAAGAAATTGCCTTTCCATATCTGTTCGATGGTCACGAGGAAAGTATTTTTCTAAAAATAGATCTTTGAACTCCCTCCATTCCATATTTGATACTTCATCATCTTCATTCATGTTTTGAATCAATGACCACCATTGATCAGCATCTCCTGTGAGGCGGTAAACTGCCATGATAACTTTTTCCCTTTCACTACTCCCCAAAGCATGAAATATTTTCTCTAGGGAATATATACATTGCTCAACTACTAAGGGATTTGTACTCCCATTGAACATCGGTGGTTGTTGCCTCATGAAGCGATCTTGCATTGATCCTCCACACTGCGGATCAGGGTGCTCCATATGGGTAAGGTTATTATTCATAACCCGAGTGAGTTGTCCCAGTATGGTGATTAGCTGATCGACACCAGTTGCATCACCAGCTCCACTATAATTATCTTGAGCAGGAGGTAAATCCCTACATGGAGTGCATGCATTGATACAGTTTCCCTTTCTTCTACTAGGATCCATTTCTAAACAATGGCATAAACTAGATCAGTTTAAGAATCAAAATACACAATTTCATACTTATAAAACACTTAACATAAATTGAACTATTTATGGATATAATCCGTAATCATAAAAATGTTTTCTTTGAGTAAGTATATACTCATAAACCCTTCATAATGATTTGTAAATAAAATGAGAGTTATCCTAAGCATATCCCCCTAGAGTGTCGTAACCAAGAGTGCAGCAATGCCCATTGTCGTGCACCAGTTCCCGTTCGAGTCTAGCTCAAAGTGGTGTTTTCAGGTTTTACCCTTAGGTACATCTGTGCCAGAGCTGCCTTTACCAGCTCGTATCCAGACAGGGATGTATTGCTCGGAAAACTCACAAAATCTCTACAATACCAAAATTCTAGGAAGTTCCTATATACTAATCCTCAAATTACATCTTAAATATATGTGCTCTAATCAGAGTTTATCTAAATCTAGCTTCCAAGGATTGTACAAAACTTGCCTCTGATACCAACTGTATCGCCTTGGCCCCAGTTACCCAGAGTCGGTGCATTGTTACATAACATTGGAATGATCATAAGAAAGATCAAATCTCGAAAGACCGATTGGTTTAGTAGCCTTGGAAACAGTAGATATATTCATAAGTCTTACATTACATCATAATAATGAAAACTACAACAACATATTTTCTTCATAGTCCACACTCATATCCCCACATAATATCCCTGTAGGTCATTCATAAATTATTTCTCCACATCCTAGGAAAAATAAAACATTGAAAGGGGTGAGCTCAAATGCCAAGTAAGGATAACAATATAGCGGAAACTTTCATAAATAATAATAAACATTTAAGGCAAGGTATAACTAAAACAAAAGCCTTTTAAACTTGAACTTCAAAATATTATGGAAAAAATAAAATGAAATAATGTCATTTACTTATTCACATGGATATTCTACTAATCGAATAATCACATGAAATATCAATAACCACTTTCATAATGATGGAATGCATAATTCCAGACTATCATAACCACATAGCCAAGGCCTCGTGCCAAGACTACAAATAATATTTTTCCAAGGCCTTGTTCCAAGACACTAGTTTGTCTCATGAGATCTACCGATGTATCGAGGAGCTATAGCGGGCTCCACCCATCACATATTAAGTCCAATGCATTCCCATATTAAAAGGTTTAAACATAACATAAACATTTGTATTGAAAATAACATATGAAATGTAAATACTTCATCTAAAAATCCACAGTCAAACATATCACAAAACCTTCAATACAATATAGAATTATTGTATCATATCAAATCAACTTAAAATAAGCATAAAATCTATCCAAGGATGTTGACAAAGATGAAATCAAACACTTTTTTAGAGAAATATCTATTTCTATTTTGAAATCATATATTTATAAAATAAAAAATTTTCTTTGAAAATATTCTTATAAGTTTTTAAGGGATGCTTCGAAGATTTTATAAAGGTGGAAAATTGTTGCACCCACCGTATAAGTTAAAAAAACATTCTTACCTTAATTCTGTCGAAAAAGTTAAAAATCACCTTGTTTGGAAAACAATGGAAAGATTCTTTATAAAAAGTCAAACAAGGGTATAAATGAATTTAACCCATATTCATGTAAATATTAAAAATGTTTTGAAATAAATTTTTAAGAATCATGGATGTGGATGATAAAGAAGTCCCAGAAGATTATTAGGTATAAACAACCTCGGATAATGAAGAGATTGAGAAGTAAACCCTTACCTTGTACTTTTCCTTGGTTGGGGGTAGGTTAAACTCCTTTATAATGGAGAAATAGTTGTTATTAAATTATACATGAATCATATACATTAATATGATATCATATATGATCTTTTAACATTGATTTGTTAATAATATCTTAGTATTATCGTTGTTTCGGGTCTTATCTTACTCGTTTTCTTTTATATGTTTTGTTACGTAAGCCATGTTTTTAATGGATTGGTTGTATCTTATTCATATCCAGAATTATATCAAGTCCTTAAACATTATTTTTAAATCATAAAATGATAATTATACTTGAATGGATATTATGGATAATGAATGTCATCGCGTTCGTGGAGACGGTAGTCCGTACGTACGCACGAGCGACAATATCATCTATTTGATATTTAAATAATATATAATTGGATGGTATATCATATATTCAGATTTATTACCATGTTATATTTATTATTTAAATTAATTATAAATCATTATTATACCCATCCAATTAATAATTTATTGAATAACAATTACACCACGACGTGGAGACGGTAAGCCGTATGTACGCACGTATGGTGACATGTTATTCAAAGGATGGATAGAATAATGAATATGGTTGTACCATATTTATAATAAAATCACATTATATATAAGATACTGTAATTATTATTATAGAATGGTAATAATAATGAAAGAAGATGTGGAAGAAGAAAGGAACTTGGAAAAGGGTGGTGAAATCATTACCTCTTCTTCGGGTTCTTCCTTTTGATTTGATCAAAAGGGATCTTAGGTTGGCTTTCTGACTAAAGGAAGTCCTGTAGGATAAAGTGAGGGAAGTTGAGAGAGTATTTGGGCAGATTTTGGCTGAGCCATAAGGCTCTGAAGGTGTGAATTAATGAGAAGGGGGAGTTCCCTTTTATAAGAGGGGTGAGGGGCACCTTTGGAAAAGCTAGAAATATTATTTTATAATAAATTAATATTCGGTTTCTAATGGCCCAGAAGTGGATTATTAAAAGGTGAAGGTGGGTATGGGTCTAAAACCACTCAACCAATATAATTTATACATGTTTGGGTTTCTATATTAACCTTATCTTTAAGTATTAACTCTTAGTTAATTAGATTCACATTTACAATGTCTCTTTGTATTTTTATATTATATGGTCAATAAACTTACTATATACTTCAAATAGACCCCCCAAGTGGACCCTTAATGATAACAATATCATGATATATGTCTCTTGGACGATCCTTAGATTTTTAGGAATTTAATATCAATTAATAATATAATATTTGTTTTAATAACTCTTTTATGTCAATTTTGAGACTATTCAATAGTTGATTTTTGTAAAAATCATAAAAGAAATATTACTTCAAAGTAAATTTCATCAATCCTAATATGTCATATTATCCTAGAAAATTATTTTAATTCATTAAAAGTCTCAAATTATATTTATTTGGGTATTTATAATATTAATCATTTTAATTTTTCATTATTATGGTAATTACTACATCACCATTGTGTCATAAATAAATTAAATTATTTAATGTCTAAAAATTATAAATAAAATACCATTATGTAGGAAATATATTTATATTTCTAATAAATATTTATAGATGAAAATAAAACATATATAACCCTATGTAAAAAAAATTTCTAAAAGTTATATGTTCTGTCATTTTTGTATTCATTTTAACTTAATTAAAATAAAGTGTCCCTATCACTTACAAGTGGCACCATGGGGTCCCAAAATCGACGCAAAGATGCCCATGGTCAGATATGTATAAAAAAATATGGTTAGGAAACGTTTTAGGATAATTTGTTATTATTATAATATTATTTGATGACCCTTATTTACCGGATTTACCCTTTTACCATGGTAAATAAAATATTAACCGAAATAATTATTCAAAATGTATAAAAATAAAAGTTACCTATTTACACAATTTGAACATACAGATTCCCAATATGGAATCCATTTTTCCATATTCAATACACTGAAGTGGTAGAAATTTATTTAAAATTAATTCCCGTTGACAAAACAAAAAGCCTGTTTTTAAGATATAATAACTATCAAAAGATTGATACTTGTTTATGTTCGGTTTAATTGTGAAATTATTTCCAATGACCAAAATTGTATTAAATGGTAAAAGAATATTCTAAATATACTTTAAAACCACTCAAATTCATAATTTATCACTATTAATTATATTTATTTAAAAAGTTGTTTTTAATTAAAATTTAGTAAGTTTCACTATTCATCAAAATATTAAAGTTATCCGAAAAGTACCAAAATTTCACCTTAGGCTAAATTCGATACTACGAATCCAAAAATGAATTCCATTTTGAGAGATGAAATCTCAAAAAATTTAAAATGCAGGTATCACTATTCATAACGGCTAGTTTGATCGGTTGTGGTGTGTGTTAGAACTCGATGTTGTGTACAACACACGCTATTGCATTATTCAAAAAGAAGCGTACCGTAGAAGCTTGGGGTGTTACACCTAATCCCCAAGAAGAAATAAAATTAAATTAAATGATAATATCATGATAATAATGATAATAATGATATAAAATGTCAAATTATTATTATATACTCCTCATAGAATAATATTTGTGGATAACATAACTAATGTCTTAAATAAAGAATATTGTGACCAAAATTCATTAATATTTTGTTATCCTTGATACCGTAAACCCCATGAAAGAGATATTCTAAAATGTTTTTCTAAATACCCAAAAATTTAAGGATAAGAATAAAAAAATCTTTAATGGGAATTATATAAACCACAAAACAAAAATAATTCATTAATATGACATGTATTATAGAGTAACAAAAGTTGAATGATTAAAACCCTAAATGTGAGTTCAATTCATCATTCATGTTATTTATCTCAATAAATAATATAATTATATAAATTATTTACTTTATTGATAAATATTTAAAAGTTTATTATTATTTTATTTAGTTAATGTATAGTTTATATATAATTACTAAATCTGTTGAATTTATGTTAGATGTTTTGACCATCCTCATATTACACGTTAAAAATGACATTGATTAGCTAGGTAAGGTCAATAAATTCATTATTAAAACATATTATGAATAATAAACCTGAAATAATTATCATATTTATACATAAATTATAATATTAAAATTAATCATGATATATAGTTAATAAAAAAACCTACCTTACGATCATTGAGATGTTAGGTTGTACACATGCATGAGTAATGGCTCAATTTTTCAATGACCATTATGGAAAGAAGGTAAGTAATATTTTATCTTTCAATAATTATATTAATACCAAAAATATTATATAGTTTAATTATATATACTTTTATATATTATTCTTGTGATATAAAAGTGATCACATCACTTCTAGTAGGATGTAGTTCACACGTCCACAAACAATGTTATCACTTTTCCAGTATATAAAAATGTAGTAATGAAAATGATATATTTTATTTTATAAATATAATAAGGTAATTAATATAATAATATTTCATTTATATCTCATATATTCCATATATTTTCCATTATTATCATCCATGACATTCACTACTGAAAATGAATCACATCTCTTTAAAAAGCGATAGTCTATCCTACACACGAACGACATTATTTTATATCTTGCGTATTGAAATGCGAAAATGGAATATATGATATAATGAATAAAAAGAAATAATTATTATATTAATATCATAAATATCATATAGAAATATTATTTTCTTTATTTTTCCTAACCATGATATGTATTAATGGAAAAACTAATGACATCATTTCGTGAGGCGGTGGTATGTTGTACACGTGAATAATGATTTCATAACCCATTTTTCGGAGGTGTGTATGGATATAGGTCATAAGAATAACATAAATAAAATTTTTATATTTTTAATACAATGTTTATTATAAAATAATTTTATAATAAAAATTAATGGGGTGTAGAAAGAAATAAATCAAAATTGAATTTTTAAGAATGTTATCTCTTCTTTGAGTAACTGCTTTTAGAATGGCCTAATGTCCATCCCTGGATGCATTTATTCACAAATTAAGGTAAATATGATGAGAGGATGGTTGTTGTGGAGTAATTTTTTTATGTTTTGTAGGATAAAGATGGATTGATTGGGGTGGAGAAGTGGGGAGTGGGGGTTTTCTTTTATTGTGGAGAGGGAGTGTCATTTTGGTAAATACTCAAATGTATTCACTATTGGTAGGTCTCCCTTACCACGTGTGACTTAAAAATTAAAAACATAATGATTTTAGATAAATTATTTTCAATCATAAATTACACTAAAAAATATAAATACATTTTAATCATTTTTTCTTTAGTCTTTATGTTTACCTACTTCTACACTTTTTGTTTTTCCCAAAGGAACTAGTTTTCTATCTTTTGTAATTTATCCTTTAATATTAAATTAATTTGAGTATTACTTAAAATTTTCAACCCAATTATTCTAAATGTGGTATATAAATTATAAAATATAAAATCTTATCAATTTTTGAAATTAAATTTAACATTAGCAAAGGTAACATGCAAAAACAACACTTTAACTTTAACCATGCTATAAACGCTTTTAATATTTATGGGCCAATATGTTCAATAAAATAAGATAAATTATTCTCTAAAGGAACCAAATTTTATATTTATCAACACTTAGAAATCATTTTTCTTCATTTAGTATTTTTAGTAGTTGTATATCATTTAATAATATATCATATTTTAAAATAACAATAATTCCAATTTTGAATTTATTTATTTAATATAAATTTAAAAACATCAATACTATGATTGAATTTGAATATATTCATTTAAAACTTATTTAACATAATATATTGATAAAAATAATTAATAATATACAACAATTAATTAAATTAACACCACTATTAATATTTTAAGTATCATTTATTTGAGTTAATTAATAACAAAAGAAATATTTTGTTTTCATTTCATATTCATTTTATGTAATTATTTCAAATTTAAAAATTAACTATAAATTTGTAGAAAAATTTTATTTATAATTCAGGATGACATGTATAACTTAAATAATGTTCTTTCCCAATCCCAAAAAATTGTTGTTATTAAAGGCCTGAAAGGTTACATTTTTTCCTTTTTCATTACAGAACGTAATATATAGGTTATTTTCATGGAATGTTCATAAAAATGACTCATACAGATCTAGGATAATTTGACAAGGGAAAACATATGTCCCTAAAATAGGGTTTTTGAATGTTGGAATGTGATTTTACACCTTATCTTCTATATTTTACCACTAAGTAAACTCATTTTTACATTAATCACTATAATTAAACTATTCTATTTTCACTTATCATTATGTTAAAAAACTAAGATAAAATTATAATATAATATAAATTATGTTTATTCTGAGAATGTAATGAATTTGGCCAAATTATACATAAATAAGTGGTAGAAGATAATTTAAAATTAATGTCGTATACATGACAAGAAAGTCTGTTTTTAATGTGAAAATGTTCAAAATTATACAATATTCTTATATCTAAATATAATATGAAAATTCATAAAATTGGATTAATATATTAATTTTTTAACTAAATTTACTTTAAAAATAATAAAAAATATTAATTTTTATAACAAATTATTTATAAAAAAAGGCAGTCACTATACAATAAAAAAATGATTTTTTTAGAATAACATAAAAATTTAAACGTAATATATTTATGAAATTGCACATTACAATGTTATATTTATTTTTTAAAATTAAATATATAAATGCCTCAAAAATTGATTTTAAAATAATTACTCCATAAAAAGTATAAAAACAGTTCTTAGAAAAAAATACAGTTTTTAAGCATAATATTGGGTTTATTTTCTATCTAATTCCTAGAAAATATATAGGATGAATGTTAAACTGTAAATTGATTAAATTAAACCGAAATTCATTAATATAATTCATCAAAATTGATTTAATAATTTTATTCATATAAAATACACATGTCTGCATTTGAATAGTTTTTCAGAAAAGACTTCATTTTTTAATTTTTTTAAAGTGGTTTATTTTAATTTATAATTTATTTGTCACCGAATAATTCATTATATATTCATATGTACAACATATTTTCATAATTTATTGAATTTTTTCCTTATACTCCAATCCAAACTATAGGTGTTAACTGTCTTGTTATATAATAATATTAACAGTATATTATTGTTTGGTAAAAATTAATCTTCAATGGATCGCAATCTATTGAAGAAACTCAATTTTTCATGTATCATAATATAAAATCGATATTTCATACCATTTACACTATTGAATATAATTTTATTCTTTTAAAATACTTGGGTTTTACACTCAAACAAAGTATGATCAATGTAAGGGTTAAAAATAACTAAATACGAGTAACAAAATGTTATAACATCCCCACAATAAATTATTTATGTCCCCAAAAAACTATCTTTAAGTCTCCATATCAATGAAATGAGGATATTACACTCTCATCAATACCTCATTCCCAATGGTCTTATGTAAATTATATTTACGCTACCAAAACACCTGAGCTAGTGGTATAGGATTTCCAAATAGAACTTTTATCATAGAAAAAAAATATAATAGTATCTTAGTCATAGATAAATCAATTTCTTAGTCACGATCCTCCCATATCAAAACATAATATTTGATAGATATATAATTTCTGAGTTCTGGTATATAAAACATGTTATGAATCAATTTCAACTATGATAGAGAAGAAAATATTTGTGCCACCTTTAAAATATACTCAAAACCCATAAATGGTCCAATGTATCTCGCTGTCTATCATACATGTTTCTCAAGACGTCAATGTCAAAACCAAGGTTAAACTTTAAAAAATAGTCACTAATTCAGAACCCTAAATGGAATCTACAATTATCATTAAAGGATTTATATTGTCTCTATTTTATTACCATTCACTTATGAATCAAATGAATAATTTCCATCATCTCTTGAAAAAAACTTGAAAAAAATACATCTTTTTCACCAATATCCATCAAACAAAATATATATTTTCATGGGTCTCTATATATGGAATCAAATGGTGCTATACTAATGGATTACTGGTAACTATTGATATTTTAATTTTTAACTATTCCCAAGAAGATATCATATGCTCTACTAAAATCATGAACACAAGCACATCACATTTATTTATATATCTATATAGTATCTTATGTATGGACATCTATCATAGGATGATATGTTGTGCTCAAACCGACATGGGATATAATTACCTCATAGAGGATTCTCATAAAATGAAAAGTGAAATTAAGATGCCAATATGAAACTATAACATACATAACATCATGAAATCCAACCATTTATTGTATATATAATGTTCCTAAGACCCAAAGTTGATAGTTTCGGGAATGATGATTTAGGGATATAATTTATTTAGTTGGTTTATCACTATCCATATTTCATTCTTTCCCTGAGGATTATCTGGTAATCCAAACACTATGTCTATCAAAGTCTCATCTCATAAACAATTCGGCATAGGAAAAGGAAAAAAGAAAAACTTGAGGTTTTTATTTCTCATCCTTGACCTGTTAATAGGTTTATAAATGAGAAAAAATATCATCAATGTGTCATCATATACCAACCCGAAAGGATTGTCACAACATGTTAGGGAACATCTCCATGGTTACTGTGTTTACCGCCTACTAAAAATTATGTAACTCCCCCATAAAAGTATTTCTCACAACAAATGGTAAAAAATAATAGTTTAATATGTGAGGATAAGACCCACTCACTTATGGTCTCTCCACCATAAATGCCCTAATTCTATATAATTTATCATCAATCTACTACACCTAAAGGGTCTTCTCTAGAAGATATATTCTCATCTGATGATTTTCATGAGCAATTTCATCCTCATTCTACAAATCCATCCAATTAAAAAAATAAAGGGAACCATCATATTATATTAATATGAGGATTATTTCAAGGCCCAAGTCATAAAATTCACACACAAAGTATTAGTGATGACCTTATCCATACCATTGGTGTTATAAATTTCATAATTGAAATATTTAAGGAACTCCACTAACTATCATTGATGATAATTAAAATCTTTTTGATATAAGATATATCTTAGACTTTTTTATTTAAATTAAAGGTAAAAAATTCCAAAAAAAAATTGTGCCACCAGCCTTAAGATAACTAATCACAACTATGAGTTTGGGGACACGTCTAGAATAGTTTTATCATGTGGAAAAATATTTCATGAATGATAATATACCACATGATCTACACACAAGGGAATGAACACCAAACATGATCCACATGCATTATAAAAGAACACATGGCCCTACCCATCCATTGGAAGAGGCAAAATTGGAACATAAGTAAACATGATCCCCGCCTCATCAAAATATTTCTAAGATTTTGAGTCAAAAAAGAAAAAAAAACTAATTTTTGAGTTAAATATATCTTTAGAGAATCCAATTTTGAGAAATCTTATAATAATCATGGGTGTTATAATGATAATTCTAAGAATATCTTAATCATGAAAACATTTCATGGTTATTCCGATGTCATAACAACCTTCACATTCTCATGATCGAATGAATACCATATTATTATACCACCTTCCCTTTGAAATTAAATTCTTAAATCCATATATTATATTTTGATAAAAAAGAATAGATTCATTGATTTCATGATGTCTCTATAACTTATATTTAATAACACAAATGATTCCCCTCAATTTTTTACCTAAACCAAGATTTCATCAATAGATACAAAAAAGAGTCTAGATATTTATGTAATAACTTGTACATCATAACTGTAATCACTGAAAGATAATTATTTAGAACAAAAGGAATAACATGACCATAATAATGGTCATACCTAATCCAACTGGTGGACATTGGGATATCTAATTCTTTAAATATAATCTATTGGTAACCATATCGGCAACAAAACTTCCAGAACCACTTCATCCATTTCAACTAGTCAAAAAATCATCAATATGAGGTAATGTATTTTTTTTGTTTAACATAACATGATTTTGTTTTCCGTAGTCAACAAAAATGTGAAGTGTCTCATCAACCACATTTACAAAATCACTGGGCAGTAAAAATGAAAACTCATGAGAATGATTCCCTTATCTGGAAAATCATCCTCCTAAATCTTTATCTATTTATGTCCAACATGATTTATTTTGAATGAATGAATTTATATTGGATGGGTATCATAAAACATTTCAATAAAAAACATTATATCCCTAGCCAGTGGTAATCTAGAAAATTAAAATGAAAATACCTCATGAAACTTAGTGACCACTAAAGGAAGATCACTAATAAATTATTATTTATCTATATCAAAAGAAAACAAATATATATTCATCCACAACTCCGAAAGGTAGGTCTGAATCAACTTGATCTCGATTAACATTCTCATTGGAAAACAAATAACATCCCATTGGAGGGTATAAAAGAAACCAATCAATGATAATAGTCAATTTTGGATTTTTTAAAATCAACCAATACATACAGAGGATGAAATATAAAGGTTTTATATGGAGAAAATTTAAATTCAAGGTAAGATTGATCTCTAATAAGGACAAGGCCCAATGGGTACATATAACTTCCCACACTATTTTCATTTCAAGAAGATTCAAAATATACCCCAAATAAGATGTAATCTCTGAATGAATGTCGATCAGCATTACAATATCACTTGATACAAATGAATGAGATGCACAAGTATCAAATAATGTGGTCACTAGAGATGGTGTTATAGTGATGGTCCCTCTTACTGTCACATGACCCACATAAGTATCCTCTAATGAAACTTCCACTATGTGAAGAATCATCAATATGGATTTTTTTGGTTGGAATCCTTTGTTATTAAAGAATAAAATTTCAAATAAGTACCATTAGGTACTGATGATCTAATGATGAAATTATTCAGGTGACCAGAGAGACTGTGTGAACTACATATCATTGGTTCTTTAGTACAGAATTTTTTTGAGTTGAAAACAATACCACAATAAAATAAATTCAATGGACCTCTTTCAGGCATCATACAAATTTTATATGATTAATCATATTTTGATCCACCATGAGACTCATCACACTACCAATTTTTCTTAAAATAATAAGTAGACCTAGATATTAGAGTAAGTGGAACTCCCATGAACCTTGATATAAATAGTTGGTCAAGATCGGTAATAAAATATCTATCAGACATGTAAACATAATAATTGATCTTCATCATGAAAACTAAAATAAAATATAAAATTGAATACCCTTCAAAAAATTTTGAGCCTTCAGCTTCTCATTCATCAAAACATTATGAGAAAACTAAACATGTTTACTAATTCAGTTTGTATACTAAGCCCCCACTATATCACCATGTTGGGGGTTAGGAAAAAAAATTGACTTTTAAAAATACATCGACTCTATATATAACTTCAATGTTAAATGGGATCTAAGTTAAATCCCTTCCAATCCTTGGGTTTTCTCCATTATAACCATTTAATAACACTATTTCCTGT
This sequence comes from Viscum album, assembly GCA_963277665.1. Lineage (NCBI taxonomy): Eukaryota > Viridiplantae > Streptophyta > Magnoliopsida > Santalales > Viscaceae > Viscum > Viscum album. The sequence continues at coordinate 1,678,438,584 of OY728160.1, forward strand.
TGTGACCTTTATTCCTGAAGGTTTCACATTACACCTTTATCATATAGGGAATTTCCTACAAATGTAAATGAATCTAACTATTTTTAGTGAATAATATTTCTCTTGAATATTATTTGGGACATGGAATGATGGTGGTTTCTACAAAATAAACTACAACGTATGATCTCTAGTTTATCCCTTAAATGGTACACTACAGAATATGAAATTTTAATGGATGTGGATAACATTACCAAATCATGTAATACACTCACAACTATCACAATCACATTCTGATCACCTATAGGGTTTTATTGTCATGGTTGATTGTTATCTCCATTTCGAGGTCTGTTCAAATTCATTGTTGTCTAATTGTATTAAAAAATCAATAGGAAACATGATAACATTAGTAAAGACACTAAGATCCATGAATCAGTCAATATTTTGATGAATATAAATTACATGAAATTGAATTTAATTTATCTATGATTTAAAAATACTCATATCATGTTCAGAAAAATACTTTAATTGGATCAGTTTATTACTTAGATATGTTTTTTCTAAAGACCAGTGGTGAACTAAAAATTTCTATGATGAGATATGGTGATGCACTGACTCATAATTACCCCATATGACTCTAGAATTATACACTTATCTTCCAATACATCCTAGAATTTATACATACATCATGGAACGATTCTCAACATCCATTTAATAACAATTTTTTCATAAAATAACATGAATAACATATTACAGTTGTGCCTAACATAGCATTAAAAATTCCCTGTAGGAATTATTAATCCCAATGGGTTTGTGACTAGTGTATGAGTATAATGAAATGGTTATAGGGAACAATTTTTTCTCATTAACAAATGATAAATATAAAATAGTGGAATATAAAATAATAAACAATTTTTATTCAAAACACTCTTTATGGAGAAAGGAGTACCAAAAGTAGTATAATATATCCATGTAAACATTCATTTAAAATAAAAAACAACATCCTAAAAGAATAAAATCTCGAATTCCCTATAATGGATGGATCACAGCTCCACCTATCACCACCATCAACCATAGTACCAAGGTCATGCACACCCACCTCCTCAATGTTGTTCTTTCCCATTTCATGGACCTTGCATAAAAAACCTAAAAAATCGAAGGAAATGTTTGGGTGTGAGATAAAAATCTCATTAGGATCTGACCAAGTATTTTATTTTTACATCCAAAACAATAATAAAATTATACACAATTTAAAATATAGATAAGGTATGGAAAACAATTTCCTATTTTATCTAAAAACAATATTTTAAATAAATTAGATGGAAGTCATATAATCTACATGATTAAGTAAACATTTGAGTAAAAAAATTCCAAGAATAATAATAGTTCATAGTAATATAATAATCAAATAAAAATAAGAATTGTGGTCATACTCCCTAATATTAGTTGGTTCATAGCTATAGAATCCTTGAACTACTCTTTCAATAATCATAGCTCAATGTGTGTGCACACATCATTATGTCTCAGGCAATCATGTTAACCAATCAACACCCTATTGGGGAAATTGTTTTGAACATTGTTTAGTTTGGGATTTCATTTTCAATACTCTACTAGGGTTTTGGAATAATGTAATTAATTTTCTAATCACCCACTAACTACCCAGGATCATATGTTCATTCAATCAGTCATTAATGTATCAATCAGGGGATAATAAATTCATTCCATGTAAAATCATCAATCATATTACAACTTACTAATTTTTAATATCAACGATCCATTTTGATTTTAAAAAAAAATTATTGTTTTTAATCAAATTCTTACATTTCAAAATAAAATTTTGTAAGGACCTGGATCTATATGGATCAAACCATTGTGTGTTTCTAAAGACCGAGGTGGTTAGAGTATGTCTGCAGCACTACAGTCACTGAAATCTAGAATTAGAGATATTTCACATTGTAAAATACTATTATATGATGTGAATGTTTGTTTCAGGAAGATTATGATTTTGCGGTTAAAAAATTAATAAAATGGTGAAGTGACACATTTTCAGTGGAAACTGACCTAGGGACATTACATGATGTGAATGATTACTAAACCTCGTATAATCCCCAACTACAATGATGTTTTAAAACATTCTAGCAACTCGAGATGTCAAACCCTATGGTTGCATCTTTTCTCTCTCTCATCCTAGGTGACCAGGTAGCCCCCTCCTTAGCATTTTGGTGATCCCATCAACAATAATCGATCTTGTGCTTCCATATTCGATTCATGGTGACTCGACTCGACCAAAGGTTTGTTTTTCTACATTTCTAGAGGTTTCCCTAGGTTTGATAACCATTTCCTCCCATTATTCGTTCCATGTATTAGAGGATGACCTCCTATTATTATAATGGGGTTTCTATCTATTTTTATTGATACCATGGTGTTGTGACATCCTCATATGGATATAGATATTGTGGGGGATGTTATTGGAGACCCATTACGTTGACCATTCTCTTATGATGATATTTGATGATCATTTGAGGTAGGGAATTAATTCCTTCACTATTTTTCTTATGTTAAACTATAGAGCTATAATTATTCATCCCCTTCATATGATATGAAATTTTCCAAATTAATTACTTGAAATTGATAAAAGATCCAGTATCGATCGCATAGTGATGTTTTTTCTTTCTATAGTGACAGAGTTTTGCCTCTTTATTTTATTGATAGTTTTATATCTATGCATTTCTGGGATTCTCATGTTATTTATGATGAATATTGGAAAATAATGTAAAAATATAATTAATTGATAATTAATTGGATAAAAGAGTTAAAGAGAAATATTTAATGAATTTTGTTGGTGTTGTTGTAATTTGATGATAATCATATTGATGAATGTATTTGTGTTTAATTGATTTGTTTAAAGATTCGGATGCATGTTAATACTTGATGGAATAGTAAATAATAGAATTTCATATTAATTTTTTAATTAATTTGTAAATCTTATGACATGATATTTCTTAGGATCCCCATAGTTGGAACATATGAGTAATAAATTAGTAAATTCAATTTGGAATAATGAATAGGATGTGTGATAAAAGATAATACCTTTGTAGGTCTTGAGTTTCCCTCTTCATAATAAATGAAAACATACTTGTGTTTTGGATCCACAATATTGAATTTTGTGTATTAGATGGATGCTCTGTATTATGGCCAACAACCCAATTGCATGATTATTTCCTAGTTCTTGTGATATGATGTGATTGTTGTATGGCTGAGAATAGAGGTTCATCGTGGTTGTGGTGGAAGGGATTTCTGGATGTGAAGTGAGCCTGGGATGGTTGATCCTGGAGGTCTTTTTTGCGATGTAGGGCTGGTAGGCCATGTTTTACTGGCATCATTTGATGCATGTAATAACGAGATGCTTAGATTTATGCATGCAGTGTCGGGGTGGACACCTGAGATGATGGAAAGAGTTAATGATTGGAATACCAATTGAAATGAAATTCGGATGCTTTTTTCTACTTTATGTTCTCCACTTATTGAGGTAGATATTTTTTGTTACTCTCCTTAAAATATGGGTTAATATGTTTTGGGTATTTCATTTTCTTTCTATGTTAAGATTATCATTGTTCAATGAGTCTATTCTACATCTATTGGTGGAAAACAATCAACTGGTAGTTCATCTATTCATTGTGTTGAGCCCCTTGTTATTGGTAGCTTGGTATGATTTTCTAGAATACCTAAAATATGTAATGTGATAATTTTTTTAATAAATAAATAAATGTCTAACCCATGCATTTGAATCTTACTGGGAAGAAATTCTAAGGTTATAAATATAAAAAGTTGTGGACTCTGTTAGCTTATCCCTAGAGGGCATGTAACTTTGTTGTGTTGATAATGAAATGTAATGTGGAAATTTTCAAGATTTAATTAATGGATAAAGAATTAATTAATTTCAAATGAAACTAATAAGAGGTGATAAAGTAATTTAATGTATCTCTTTAAATGGTTCTGTGGTTTTAGGATATCTAGTCCTAGTAGTGGCAGCTGGGAGTCTGAGAGACATTAGCTATAGCTGAGTCTATGAATATGTTTTGGGCATAGTGTGGTTGTGTTCTATATTATACCATTTAATTTTTTTTCTATAATATACTCCACCATGTTGGTTTGGGAAGTTGACACCTAGGGGATTCGGAGCTCAGATGAGGGGAGTTCCCTATCTTCCTGGTGGGAGGATGGATGGCTGATTACCCCATTTAGCCCCAGACTCTTATCATTTTAGTTACTTGTTCTAGTATTCATGGTGGTTTGTTTTCCCATATTTTTCTATAGAGGGATTTAATTTATTGCAGTTATATCACACACAAATATTCTAGATATTGTTTCCTAAGGGCAGCTAGCGATATAACATGAATAGGATATGATGGCTTGAGGATCCTTATTTGGTGTATGGATTTTAATATCTTGATGCACAATACATGATTTATGATCCATGTTATGAGGGTTGTGGTGGCTCCCAAAAACTAATTTATTACATTAGGTTATGTGGACGTGGTGGTGTAATTCTTGAGGTTCATGTTGTGGTGCTTCACCCATGTGATTGAAGGCTAGCCTTTTGGAGACAGATGCTAAACACTTGATATGTTGAAGAAAAGAGGAAAACTAGTAGAGAAGTTATAGTGTTGTAACCTTGGTATTATTTATTATATTATTTACTATTGTATTCAATACTTAGTGAGAGGAACCATGGTGTTGTTGGGAACATAATATACTTCATTAGGTGATGAGTTAGTTTCACTAGTTGTTCAATATAAAATAGTATGCTATATTTACATTTTCATGAGGGTTTCCGGGAAGGATCCTACTAAGTATATTTTCATACTCACCCATTGTATATATAAACTATTTTTCACGTCAGTTGGAGATGGTTGGAGATCAGGGGGTTAATACGTGCTTGGGTATTTGTAGGAGTTGTTTGGGCTTTATGTTCGATGTCTTCATTTATTTTCTTTTTGTACATGATGTTTTTCCATTTAGTTGTAGTAGTTCATGAATGAAATTACATTTTATCACCTTAGTTATCCCTTATATTGTAGTTTAAGCTTTATTTGGTTGGTGTTTTTCTTATATCACTCTTTTGAATATGTTCTCCTAGAGGATAATGGCTCCCATCAATGTGTTTACTATGCACTCAATGTTAGTCGCTAAACCAAGGCCAACTGGAGGTGGGACTCATTTTTCACAATATTTCTTCACCAATTACCGACCCTAGGAGGGGTAAAAATTAAGGGGAGGTTTCATGACAAAGTGGTATCACGGTCTGGTTGAGATATTTGATGGTGTTTGGAGTTTTCCAAAAGTACGGTTGCATGTTCATGAAGGGAAATTGTGTTAGGTATGTTTAGAAGACATTGTAAACATGATAGACCGGCAGAAATAGGGGTATTTAAGGCCCCCATGTTATTTGATGGACGAACATTGAATCTTACAGTGGCTAAAAAATGAGTTTATATCGGTTTCTTGGTAGAGAAGTAAGAATGGATCATGAAACAATTTTCTTTCCATCTATGATTGAATTGGCCAACCATAGGATAGGTTAACCTATAATGAAGAAAAGAGTGAAATAAATTAATTTTAATTTCTTCAATATTCCATTTTTAAGAGCATTAACATTTTTGTTCTTCTATAGGTATAGATCTAGTTTGACATCCTTGATGGGTTTTCATAAGAAAAGGTTCTAAAAGTTGCACCAGTAGAACAACCTATAGTAGAGGTTGACGATAAAGACACATAGAGAGGACACTGCATGAGTTTCAGTTCCACAATATATAGAGGTATGAGGGATCCATTCCAGGTGTGGTCATTGAAGATTGTTTTGGAGAGGTTTACCAAAATTTTAGATCGATATGTGGTAGGAATGTTCAATGTGTCTTATTAGTTGTTAAATGATACATGGGGAAACAACGCAGTTGTGTTTCATGTTCCTAGAGGATCTTGAGGTTTTGGCAGTCTCATGGGAGGAGTCCTAATACCATTTTAGAGTATAGATTCTTTCTTTGACCAAAAAGGAGGCCACTCACCATGAGTTTCTTATCCTTCGTCAGGGGATCTTGAGTATCTGATAGTTCAAGATCCATTTTAGGCACCTTAAATGATATTCTTCAAACATATTTTTGGATGAGAAGGCAAGGATGTGGCATTTTGAGGATGCTTTACATCTAGATATCCATGACCCGGTCACCCTGTTTATGTTGAAGACATATCCTGAGGTGGGGGAAAGAGAAAATTCCCTTGAGAGAATGCTATCCAGAACCATATCATCATGATTGGGGAGTCTTCAGGACTACTAAAAAAATAGCAGTGGTTCTGGGTTCCTAGTTATCTTGTCAAAAGTGTTTCCAGCCATTCATGAGAAGGTCCCAACCCTCAATATCTTGTTTTTATGGGTACTATGACTCATAGTCCTTTTCCAAGGTATTAGACACTTAATTTTATTTGGATGCAGAGGTCATCAATGGAGAGAGTGACGAACATTATATGTAGTCAATGTGCGCTAGGTGTTCTATATTATGTCCCTCTATTTCGATAGTTCTAGATGAGGTCACAGTAGCATATTTCTCTATTTTTGGATCTGCAGATAGCATATAGTTCATACATAGGATAGCACCATGATTCTCTCCATTCTCAAAGTGAAAAGATCAGCCATGTTTGTATTCTTTAGCTTGGTTAGAGACGTTGTGGATCATGTCATGGTCAGTTTTATGATTTAGTGTTGGCATCACCATGTAATCAAAATATTGTTCAAGTTACTCTTTTCTTTTCATCCACTTGGGTGAATTCCATGATTGGTTCTGCAGTGACATTCTACTTCTTATCACCTACCCATGCTTTGGGAAATCAGGTAGAGATTCTTCGAGTTCCCTTTGAATTGATTATGCTAGTTGGAGGTCAAGAAGACGTGTTTGAAGTATGTAAAGATTATGAGGTAGTGTTCGTGTAGCACCTCTTTTGGGGAGATTTCATATGATTATGGATTTTTCCATATGATATCATCCTCATTGTGTACTGGTTTTATTCAGTACAAGATATCATTAATTTCATCATGGGGCAGGTCGTGTTCTTCTATGCTGATGAAGATACAAATGTGTTTGTTTGTTAGAGAGACCCTTGGATGGGTTAGAGGAATGTTCTTTACTTGTCACCCTTTATGACTGAGCTGATGTTGATTTTTTCAGAGGTTCTACTATTGGAAATTCAAACTGTCATGGAAGATTACCCAGATGTCATTCCAAAGAAGAGTGTATCATTACCCCCCTCAATGAGAGACCGATTTCAGGATACAGTTATAACTAAGAGTGTATCCTATCTCGATGTCTCTAAATAGGATTAAACCTTCTAAGTTGTGGGATCTGTATATACATCTTGATGGTTTGTTCCAATACCGTTTTTCTAAGATGAGTGTGTCACCATGGGGTGCAGCAATGTTTTTTATAAATATGGATAATGGATTATTTCATTTGTGTTTTGATTATATTCACATAAACCAAGTGATATTGAAGAACTAAATTTATATTCTTCATATTGATTTTTTATTTGATCAATTGAGGTTTCAAGATGGTTCTCACAGATCTATTCATAGTTAAGATATCATCAGATGCATGTAAAGGATGAGGATATTCTGAAGGCTTCTTTATATTTTTTTCTTGGTCATTATGAGTTTTGTATGATGTAGTATGGTGTGAAGAATGATCTAGTTATGTTCATGGGTTTAATTTACTCTGTGATCTGTGAGTTCCTAGATATGTTCATGGTGGTTTTCATTAATGACATCCTTATGTTCCATGTATCTAAGAAGGGGTATACAGAGAATCTGTGTGTCATTTTGGTAGTTCTTTGTCATTATCATCAATTTGGGAAGTTATCTAAGTTTTAGTTTTTGGATCAATAAGTCATTTTATAGTGGTATGTTGTATCCCAATAGAGAGTAGTTGTGGATTATTTGAAGATTGAATCAGTTGTGTCTTGGGCAGCCATAATGATAGTTGTAGAGGTTCGAAGTTTCCTTGGTCTTGTAGGGTATTAATTAAGGTTCATAGACAATTTCTCTCATATTGTGAATCCTATGATAGCATTGACTAGAAAGGGTCTTGCGTTTTTGTGGACGGATCGATGTTAGTAATCTATTGAGCATAAGAAGGAGAAGTTAGTTAGTGCTAATATTTTTTTCATGCCAACAGATGGATTTCAGTTCAAGGTTTTCAGTTACAATTTTCATATTGGGTTGGGATGTGTTCGGATGCCGCAGTGGTCGGTTATTTCTTATTGTTGAGAAATTAAATACTCACAAATATAACTATGCCACCAATGATCAAGAGACGGTATCCGTGGTGTTTTCCCTGAATTTGTAGATACATTACCTCATCAGCAGGAAATTTTTGGTCTTCACTGATCATATAATCTGGAGATATACTAACTCTCAGTGTTACATGAACCCACTTCTATTTCAATGGATGGAGTTATTGTAGTATTATGACCTTTAGATATATTATACATCAAGAAAAGTAAATATTATGGCTAATGAATTGATAAGGAAGTCGTATAGTGATGAAGTGCATGAATTTTTTGATTCCTAAAGACTAATAAAAAAATTTCATCATTATATTTCTATAAGGGAGAAGTTGCGGGAAGATTTTTTCATTTTCATAGGAATGCACATTCCTCTCCAGTGATTCATGTGGAGGAATCCTAGTTGGGGGATCATATGGTGGGGGTATGGAGAGACTGAGGATTTTTTAAAGAGGCCCCTGATGGATGGCTTGGATATGAGAAACATTGGGTGTTATTTCAGGGAATTTTTTCATTGCTTTTGTGATACCTGAGATGGCTCTTAGGGAGTTCAATAGATTTGCCTTATCTATACATCTTGGAATTACAAAGATGTGCTCATCATTTAGGAGTTGGTTTTGGTATCCTGGGTTGAAACGTGCAGTTGAAAAGTTAGGTTCTTGGTGTTTTGTCTACCAGAATGTGAAGGTTGATCACCGTGCTCCCAATAGTTATCTCCAGTAGTTACATGATCATCAATGTATGTGGGAGGAAATCTATATTAACTTTGTTACCTATTTACCAGAATCTTAGGGAGTTTTTATTGCTATATCAGAAGTGGTGGATCATATAACGAAATCAACACACATTATAATGATCAAGGAGTCAAGATCTATGGAGGTTTTATTACAGTAGTATCTACAAGAGGTGGTGAGACTCCACGGGGTCCTGATGATGATCATTCTAATCAAGATCATTATTTTACCTCTAATGTGTGGAGGGGTCTTTGTCATGGTTTTGGTTCTCAGCTATTCATTATCATTACTTTTCATCTGTTGATGAACGGTCAGACAAAATAGACTATCTATACTCTTGATGATATGTATTTATCTTGGGTCCTATTTTTTGAAGGTTCATGTATGAGGCATATTCCCTAGGTATAGTTCTCTTACAATAATAGTTTTCACTCCACTATCAGTATTGAACTGTTTGAATTATTGTATGGATGATCATTCCATTCTCTGTTGTGCTAGACTAGGGTAAGACTGTCAACATTTCATGGGCTAGAACTGGTATAGAACATGGTAGATATGTTTTATGTTATTATTTATTGGATTAAAGAATTGAAATATTTTCTGAAATTCTATACCAATCATAGAAGGAGACATATGGTGTTTGATATTGGATATCATGTGTTCCTGAAGGTGGATCCTCATCATGCGAAGCTATGGTTTGTTCGTGGTACTGATCATTCTCTCAATAATTTTGGGCCTTTTGTGGTGTTGTCTCATGTTGAAAATGTAGCTTATAATATATCACATCTGTCACAGATGAGTAGGATATAATTTTTTTTCCATGTTTCATAACTCTATTATTATCTACATGATGACTCCCATGTCATCAATAGGGAAAATATCGATTTTAATGATGATGTGACTTTCATGGAGAGGAATATAGATATACAAGGCCCCTAGGTGATGGTGTTGTGTGGGTGTGTTATCCTCTTAGTTCATGTCGTGTGGAGGAAAGGTGTTGTTGGGGATAATACATGGGAACATGAGTCACATATAATCTTTCAGTACCCCATGTTGTTTGATGATTATATTTTCTCTTGTAACATTATTTATTTGGTTATTGTATACATTTTCCGTTTAATGAGATGTATATATCTTGTTACTTTTTCAATATTTCTCTCTTTTTAAAGGTATCTTCCCAAGGAAATGTTTCTGAAGATGGTTTCTGTTGTTTCTTGATCTCGTGTTGTTCCTTTTATGAAGCTGTCATGCTCCTGTGGTGGTGAGAGTCATGAGGGGTATCTCACAAGGTGAATGTTTAGGCAAAATCTTTTTATTTTCCACTCTATGTAAGTTATTTATTCTTGATGAAAGGATTCTTTTGATAGATATCTGATGTATGGTCCTAGATATATGTGGATCAACACTTTTCTTATTTCCGAATACCGAGGTCCTCAATGTTTTCTTGGAGGATGTCATGAGTAATACAATCTCTAGAATCTAGAATCAAGGACCTTTCACATCATGAAAGACTGTAACATGACGTGAAAGAGCGTTACATGACATGTAACATTTTGGGGATTGAAAAAAAATAAATTTCATTGTGAGGCAATGAGTTTTTTAGGAAACAAACCCCAATACATTAGATAGTGTGAAAGGGGATTACAAGTCATGTAATCCACCACTATAGTAATATTGTAGAACATTATAGATACTTGGGGTTTCAAACCCTACGGCTTCATCTTCCCTATCTTTAATCCCATATGACCTGATAGTACCCTCCTTTTCATTTTGTAGATCACGTTAATGGGAATCATTCTAAGGCTTCCATCATTGATTCATGGTGACCCGACATGACCCAAGGTTTGATTATCTTTAGTTTTCTAGTAGTTTCTCGTCACATAATCACTTTTCACTCATATTCTTCATTCCATGTGATGGAGGATGATAACCCATTGTTCTAATGGGGTTTCTCTCATTTTTTAGTGTTGTGGTGTCGTAGTGTCCTCAGATGGAATTATATCTTCTTGGATAAATGACCAGATATCCATTTAATTGATCAATTCTTGTGTGATGATTTTCAAAAACCTTCTAAGGGCGGGGATTCATTGAATATCTATTTTATTTACATGAAATAGTAAATCTATCTTGATTTATCAACATGGATCACAATTAAATTTACCTAATTGAATACTTGTACTAGATTAGAGAATTGGTATTGATCACATATCAATGTCGATGATTTTCAATGTGATAATGGTTTTCCTCTTGAATTACTAGACTGTGTGTTATCTATGCCTTTATTGGGTGAATATGATGTTCATGATGAATATTGGTAAATAACATAGAGCTACAATTAATTGGATAAATTAGGTAAATAGTTATATTTATTGAATCCGGTTGTTATAATTGTATTTTTATGATTATAAAATTGATTCCAATATGTATGTTTAATTTTATTGGTTAATGAACCTAAATCAAGTTGATGAATGATGGAAAAGGAATTAATGACATGTTAAGGTAGTTGTTTAATTAATTTGTGAAATATTTTTATTTCTTTTTTCATAGGTTTCCCATAGTTAGAACATGTGGATAATGAATTGGTTAATTTAGGATAGAATAAAGAACTTTTTTTTGTGATCAATAGCAATGCCTCTATAGGGACCGTGTTTTGTTCATGCATTAATAGTAAAAGTGCCTTGTGATTTGGAGGTATGAGGGCTCATTTTTGTGATATATGTATTCCGTGTTTTAAGTCCAAGAGCCCATTTTCTTTTGTTTTCCATGCTTCTTGTGATGTGACATGAGCCTGGGATGGCTGATTCTAGATGGTTGTTGAGGTTATGGTGCCCTGGAGGCCTGGATGTGATGTGATCCTGGAATGGATGAGCCTTGAGGTATGTTGTGGTATGTGGGGTAGGGAGGCCTGGTTTTTCTGGCATTAATTGATTCCTGTAGTGGTTAGATTCACCAGTTTATGCATCTTGTGTTAGGGAGGACACCAGAGATGATGTAATGGGTTGAATATAGGCTTACCCATTAATATGAAAGTAGGATGCTTATCAAATCCATTTCTTATTTATCTAATTTAATTTCCCCATTACTTGAGTTTTTTAGTTTTATTTACACTCTGTACAAGAGGGGAGAATACATGTGGGGTATGCCACATGATTTCAATTTTTTACAACTCATGGTAGGATGAATCTATACTCTTTCTATATGTGGATAACACTCAACAGCTTGATCATCTACTCACTGCATTTATCCCCTTGTGTTTTGTATCCTAGTATGTTGTTATTAAATACCTAGAATATTGAAATATATAAATTTGTTGCAAAATTAATAAATTTTTATCCATTGGGGTGGGATATTTCTTTAATGTAATGCTGATGTTATAATTTTGAGAATCTAGGGACTCAACTTTCTTATGATTTTAGGGCATGAGACTTATTTTTTATTCTAATGAATTGTAGTTTGAAAATTTTCAATGGTTAATTAATGGATAAAGAATTAATTTATGTAAATTGGAACTAATAAAAATGGTTAAAGTAATTTATTGTAGATTTTCAAATGTTTCAATGCTTTTAGGATATATAGTCTTAGTAATGGTAGCTGGGAGTCTAAGAGAAATTAGATGTTGTTGTGTCTAAATTTTTTTTACCCACATCGTGGTTGTGAGATATATTAAATGATGTAATTTTTGTGTTTCTATATGATACTCCACCCTTTAGGATTGGTCAACTAACACCATGGGGATTCTGAGATCTATGGGGCGTTTCCCCAAAAAATAGGTGGGAGGGTGGACGGTGGACCACCCCCTTTGGCCCCTCTATATTCCCATCATAGTTAATTATGCTGGTATGCATAGCAGTTATTTTTCCCCATATATGTGTGTATGAGGATGTAATGTCTTGTTCTAATTTAACACACATATATTCTGGATATAGTTTTCTAAGGTCTACTATAGGTATAACATGTACAGGCAAGGATATATTGAGGATCCATGCTCGGTGTATGTGTTGTAATGGATTGAGGTATATATCCAATGTATGATACACATTATTTGAGATTTGATCGCTCCCATAAACTACTTCATTACTTTTGGTTATGTGTACTTAGTGTTGAGATACACGAGGTGTGGGTTTTGGTGCTTCTCACATGTGTTTGTGAGATCGCCTTTTTGGATAGTGATTCTCTATACATGAAGGGTTGGGGAAAAGTGGAAAACTAGTGGGGATGACATAGAAGGGTACCCTTGATATTCTTTATTATATTATGTCCTCTTTTAAGCGATACATGGTTAGAGAATCCCTGGTGTGGTTTTTAACTTATTAAACCTGTTTAGGTGATGAGTTGGTTTCACTTTTTGTTCACTGTGATTTAGCATGATTTATTTACATTTTCATGAGAGGTTCCAGGAATGATCCTAATGAATAAAAAATTATAATCACCCTCAATGTATATAAAATATTTTTGAGCACACTAGGAGAGGGATGGAGACCAATGTAGTTATTAAAAGATTGTGGTTTTACGTGAGTTGTTTGGTCTTCATGGTTGCTGCCTTCTATATATTCTTTTGGTACATGTAGTTTATCCATTTATTTGTAGTAGTTCTTGAATTATTTTACATATCATCGCCCTGGTTTTCTTTTATATTGAATTCTATAATGGACTTTTTTGGTTTATATCTTATCTTTATCATTCATATGTGTTCTCCTAGAGGGTACTTCCTCACATCTGTGTGTTTACAATACCCTTATTCTAGTTTCCAACCCAGGGGTTGCTTGATATAGGACTCAGGTGTCTCAATATATCTTCTCCAATTGATGAACCAGGAGGGGTACACATTTAGGGGACAAGGTTGTGACATATTTTATAGAACAATATTTTTCAAAATAATCAACAACAAATCATTTAATCAAATCATTTATCAATTAAAATCAATCATTCTCAAAATAAAAGAAATTTATCCAATCCTTTGAATATGGGTTTTATTTTAACAAATCCATGCCTTTTGAAATCTATAGCATCCCGCCTTTTTATCACATAAACTTTCATTACATTCTACAAAACCGAAGATCTTTAAGGTTTAGTGTCTTGGAAACCAGGAACAGAAAACATGAAAACATACATAAAACATTCTTCTTAAACACTTGAAAGGATTCTCATTTAGTTTATCCTAGGTTCATTACTGCATCTCATAACCTGGGGACATACACAAAATAAAGGGTGAGCAGAAGGCCCAGTAAGGGAAACAAGAGAAACATTTTACATGTGAACTTGAGATACTTCAATAAGGACATGAAAAGAACTTTAAGGCATGAGAAAGAAATAATCATAATAAAAATAACATTTTTCATAACTTGAAGATGTGGCTGCAACATTTAATATTGACAATCATTTCGTTTCACCAATGTCCATCCCCATGGTGTCATTAAAAATTACCAAGGTTATTCACCAAGGCGTCGTTAAAATGGTCATCTCTAGAGAATAAGTCTTTACCCAATGCATTGGAGCGCTATCAGGGTGCACCCTTAAATTTTCCTTTATTATAATGTGAGCCACATATATCATCATCAAAAATTTCATAAATAACCCATATAGCATAAATTAAATGGGTTTCATTTCATATTCATAACGTTTTAAAAACTGCTTTAAAGACATGATCTTTACGTTACTTTAAACCCACAGAAAGGGAAAGCGGGTATCATGTATGTAAATCCCATAATTTAAAATAGAACATTATGATATATATGTGAATACCCCTATAGAAATTAGAGCTTTGAGTATTCACATTATAACATAAAATAATTTTGAGAAAAGAGAGGCATTTTGAGACGAAAATTCTGCAGCATAACGGCTAAGTTACAAGGTTTTAGAAAACTTTGAAAAGAGAGAGAACATGGGTCGAACAATCATAATTGACCCATTAAACAGTATAGGGACAGAATAATAAGGATATATGTAAATGGTGGTGAAATTTCAAGGACATACCTTTTGAAATGAAAAACATGGAAGGAAGACAAAAATTTGATTTCTCTTATGAAAATTCGGCAGCCTAACGGTGTCACTTAAACTTCAACAAAAATGAATTGAACAGATCAAATAGGGTCTCTCATCATGTGATCATAAGAGATCAGTATTATAGATATAGCGATCATACCCCAACATAATAAAAAGTAAATTGAAAGATTTGACATGAAAATTGAACTTGAAAAATGAGAAGGGTGAAAGAATCACTTAAAAATTCGGCAGCCGAACGGCGTCACTAAAACTTTCATAAAACGAAATGATGAGAGTAAGAGGGGATCTCTAATCATATAAACATGAAAGGGCAGTAAGTGGAATATAAAAGAACATCCTCTCAAATAATAACATGGAGCATAAAAGGAATGACATAAAAGAGATTAAATGAAAAGAAAGAGAGAGGTCAGATCCCTTACCTTAAAACGTGACTCTTGAAACTCAATGTTTTGGACCTTGATAGCTTGGGGGCACCTTGGGAGGACTCCATGGGAGGTAAGGAGACCATAACATCGTTGGGGGAGACTTGGTAGTGAAAACTAAAGGAGGAAAGGGTGTGTATTTATAGGGAAAGTGAGGGGACAAGGCATTAATAGCCAAGGGACACCTCATTAGTGGTTTTGGCAAAACCATGGGCTTGCCCATGGTATTTTCCCATGGTATTGGCCACATGGGACACCTCATACCATATATTACTATTCATAATTCGAACATATTGAATATATCCTTAATACATCATTTAAGGATGTCATTAAACACCCGTAACTTAAAAACTATATTTTCACTATTCATTGAAAATTCAACTTTCTCAGAATAATCCCAAAATTTCACCTTAACCAAATATCAATGCTCTTATTTCAAAAATGAAATACATTTTATAAAAATATTTTTCTAAATATTTTTAATTTAATTTTTAAATAAAAACACTATTCATCGAGAATTCATTTTTTTCAGAAAAATCCCCAAAAATTACCTTAACATAATATCGATGCTCTGAGTTCAAAAATAAAGTCCTTTTTATAAAAATAACTTTCTAATTATTTTTAATTAAATTTTCTAATTAAAAACACAATTCACCCGAAAAAACTAATTCTTGACTAATAATTTATGAGACCGTTATTTACCCATTTTATTGAATCACATTACTTAATCTAGGTGTTAAATTATATTAAAACTTTCTTTGAGTGAAATTACTATTCTATTTGGTCACATTACTAATCCTAAGCGTAAAATCACTATTCATATTTTACTATTCATCAAAAATCATGTTGATCTTATTAGACTCTAAATTTCGTACTGAACATAATTGTAGAAGACCATTTTTTTCAAATCATTACACATTTTTAATTATTTAAGGTTAACAAAAACATTTTTAAAATATATTTTTTCTAAAATTCATCAAAAATATGCATACTATATTTATCTGGTCATTTGAAAATTCATAAACATCATCATAAGAAGAAATCCCAATTTTTATTTAAAACAAAGGATTACACAAGGTAGTTAAGGTCTCCTTACATAGCCCCTTATCACACCAGCATAGGACCTAAGTGTAAGGTGTGCTAAGGTGAGAGAATCCGAGGGAGGCTCGGCCAACATCGCATGAGTAGTAATTTCTATCAGTTTGAACTTCTCTCGAAGGAGATCATGTTCTAGCTTCACACGATGAAGTTCAGCTTGGGATTGGTCCAGAGCAAAGCCCAGTGGTGCTACCTCCTTCCCATGTTCTGTTAGATGGGCTTCGATCGGTCCAAGACTACAGGGTGAGGCCATCGAATCTTCATTCTATATTAATTAACCAAGATTTCTTGTATTTAGAGACAATAATCAAAACGTTTAGTTTCCAGTAGTCATATTGACCAATGGTCATATAACAGTAAAAAACCAACGGTATCATTTTAATTATACTCATGTTATCAAATGAAACATTTTTGTTTAGTATAAAAATAAAATAAAATAACACATAAAATTAGGAAACAAGATTTATTCAAAATTTCGGGTAGTTACAATCTTCCCCCCTTAAGAAATTGCGTCCTCGCAATTTTTTTAACATTACGTTTTGAAATTTCATTGAAAGTCCCACATAGGAAAAGGATTCAGTAAAACTATTACATTAAAATAAAGAATGGGAAGTACGAAGCTCACCCGAGTTAGCCCACACTAGGATTCCATGTAGGAAAACATGGACATGGAAGAAAAACAAAGGGTCAAGTTCTGAGGGAGAGTGATAGAGAATGTGATTAGGAGAAAGTTAACCATAAGAAAATCACAAACTTATGATGTGTGTAAACGGTCATTGATTACCTAGTAGGAAACGTAAACCAACAACGTTTTTGTTTTACGTTCCTTTTCATAATTTTGAGGAATTCATTTACTACATAGAACAAAAACATAAGAAAATATACCTACCTTCATGTAGAGTTTAATCCTTTAATAATTTTCTACCAAAACTAATCTTTTCTACAAAAGATGAGCATTCAAAACTACTTGGTCTCATCAAAACACAAGAATCATCTTCTAAATAATCACATAATTCACAAAAGATTAACTATCTATTTCTTCTATCTTTCAACATTATCCCAAAAACGGAAAGGGTAAGGTAAAACAACTCTTCAAAAAGAAAGAATCCCATATGAAGGGAAAATATTTTTAAATCTTAAAAGTTCCATGGTACTACCCAAAGTTTATCATAGACCATCCCATAAATAACGGTCCTTAAAATTCTTCAAAATAAACCAAACTAAGATTGAAACCCATATACAAGAGGGATTTGATAACATAGTCTTCCAAAATAAACTTCATTGTTTATCTCCAAACAACATCAACCACACCTAACATCTTATAACAAAAGTAGCTAACCTAACCATATTTTACCCAAGATAGGTTAATCATTTCCATAAGTAACCTAAATTACAATAAGTCCACCTTAAATTCATTGATTCTTCAAAATATAAGTCAACCTTACTTCTCAATGGAAATACCGTAGTAATATATTTACCTTGATCATATAGGGTCCTCAAAATAGTGAACGTATTCCAAAATAATAATCATCTTTTAATCCCCTAATCATCTCTGTCGTATTAATACGGCAATCGTAGCATTTCCTATCACATTGGTTGTTGGGACATGTTCTTCCATTTCCCGCCATTAACTATGAAAAGAAGCTATAATTAGGGGCTTAAATACTTGGCCAATAATCATGAAAAGAAACTTAAAGCATATAAGGATAACCTGTAGATGGAAAGTATACCCTAACTTGTGATCCCCTAGGTTCCCATCTATGTTATCCATGATCATATATTCTTATGTGAACCTTTATTTTATTTTATCTTTGTTCCTTTAACAATGGTTCATACAAAGCATATGAATTTACCAAAGAATATCCCAAGATAGTGTCGTAACCAAGAGTACAGCAAGGCCCGTTGTCGTGTACCAGTTCCTGTTCGAGTCTAGCTCAAAGCGGTGTTTTCGGGTTTTACCCCTATGCACATCTGTGCCAGATCCACCTCTACCTGCTCGTATCCAGACAGGGATGTATTTGCTTGGAAACCCCTTACTCAATACTCACCAAAATACAAGGAAGATTTCCTATATTTAAACTTTTCTATAGGGTTCTTCCTAGAGTTTTCATATCCTAATTTTCCACAAATAACTAAACCATCCTTTGATACCAACTATAGCATCCCTCCTTTTTATCACAAAACCTTTCATTACATTCTACAAAACCAAGGATCATTAAGGTTTAGTGGCTTGGAAACCAGGATCGTAAAACATGAAAACATACATAAAAAATTCTTCTTAAACACTTGAAAGTATTATCCTTTAGTTCATCCTAGGTTAATTACTGAATCTCATAACCTGGGGACATACATCAAAAGAAAGGGCGAGCAGAAGGCCCAGTAAGGGAACCAAGAGAAACATTTTACATGTGAACTTGAGATACTTCAATAAGGACATGAAAAGAACTTTAAGGCATGAGAACGGAATCATAATAATAAAAATAA
The DNA here is from genome assembly GCA_963277665.1 of Viscum album. Taxonomy (NCBI): domain Eukaryota; kingdom Viridiplantae; phylum Streptophyta; class Magnoliopsida; order Santalales; family Viscaceae; genus Viscum; species Viscum album. The sequence continues at coordinate 1,678,457,632 of OY728160.1, forward strand.
CATTTTTCATAACTTGAATATGTGGCTGAAACATTTAATATTGACAATAGTTTCGTTTCACCAAGGTCCATCCCCAAGGTGTCGTTAAAAATTACCAAGGTTATTCACCAAGGCGTCGTTAAAATGGTCATCTCTAGAGATTAAGTCTTTACCCAATGCATTGGAGATCTATCAAGGCGCACCCTTAAATTTTCCTTTATTACAATGTGATCCACATATATCATCATCAAACATTTCATAAATAACCCATATAGCATAAAATAAATGGGTTTCATTTCATAATCATAACGTTTTAAAAACTGCTTTAAGGACATGATCTTTACGTTACTTTAAACCCACAGAAAGGGAAAGCAGGTATCATGTATGTAAATCCAAGAATTTAAAATAGAACATTTTGATATATATGTGAATACCCCTGTAGAAATAAGAGCTTTGAGTATTCACTTTATAACATAAAATAATTTTGAGAAAAGAGAGGCATTTTGAGACGAAAATTCTGCAGCATAACAGCTATGTTACAAGGTTTTAGAAAACTTTGAAAAGAGAGGGAACATGGGTTGAACAATCATAATTGACCCATAAAACAATAGAGGGACATAATAAGAAGGATATATGGACATGTTGATGCAATTTCAGGGACATACCTTTTGAAATGAAAAACATGGAAGGAAGACAAAAATTTGATTTCTCTTATGAAAATTCAGCAGCCTAACGGCGTCACTTAAATTTCAACAAAAATGAATTGAACAGATCAAATAGGGTCTCTCATCATATGATCATAAGAGATCAGTATGATAGATATAGAGATCATACCCCAACATAATAAAAAGGAACTTGAAAGATTTGACATGAAAATTGAACTTGAAAAATGAGAATGGTGAAAGAATCACTTAAAAATCCGGCAGCCCAACGGCGTCACTTAAACTTTCATAAAACGAAATGATGAGAGTAAGAGGGGATCCCTCATCATATAAACATGAAAGGGTATTATGAGGAATACAAAAGAACATCCTCTGACATAATAACATGGATCATAAGAGGAATGACATAAAAGAGATTACATGAAAAGAAAGAGAGAGGTCAGATCCCTTACCTTAAAACGTGACTCTTGAAACTCAACGTTTTGGACCTTGAGGGCTTGGGGGCACCTTGGGAGGACTCTTTTGGAGGTAAGGAGACCAGAAAATCGTTGGGGGAGAGTTGGGAGTGAAAACTAAAGGAGGAAAGGGTGTGTATTTATAGGGAAAGTGAGGGGACACGACATTAATGGCCAAGGGACACCTCATTAGTGGTTTTGGCAAAACCATGGGCTTGCCCATGGTATTTTCCAATGGTATTGGCCACTTGGGACACCTCATACCTTATCTTACTATTCATAATTCGACCATATTGAATATATACTTAATACATCATTTAATGATGTCATTAAACACCCGTAACTTAAAAACTATATTTTCACTATTCATCAAAAATTCAACTTTCTCAGAATAATCCCAAAATTTCACCTTAACCAAATATCAATGCTCTGATTTCAAAAATGAAATCCATTTTATAAAAATAATTTTCTAAATATTTTTAATTTAATTTTTAAATATCAACACTATTCATCGAGAATTCATTTTTTTCAGAAAAATCCCAAAAAATTACCTTAACATAATATCGATGATTTGAGTTCAAAAATAAAGTCCTTTTTATAAAAATAATTTTCTAATTATTTTTAATTAAATTTTTTAATTAAAAAAACACTATTCACCCGAAAAAACTAATACTTGACTAATAATTTATGAAACCGTTATTTACCCATTTTATTGAATCACATTACTTAATCTAGGTGTCTAAATTATATTAAAACTTTATTTGAGTGAAATTACTAATCTATTTGGTCACATTACTAATCCTAAGCGTAAAATCACTATTCATATTTTATTATTCATAAAAAATCAAGTTGATCTTATTAGACACTAAATTTCGTACTGAACATAATTGTAGTAGATCATTTTTTCAAATCATTACACATTTTTAATTATTTAAGGTTTACAAAAACATTTTTAAAATATACTTTTTCTAAAATTCATCAAAAATATGCATACTATATTTATCCGGTCATTTGAAAATTCATATACTTCATCATAAGAAGAAATCCCAATTTTTATTTAAAACAAAGTATTACACAAGGTAGTTACGGTCTCCTTACATAGCCCCTTATCACACCAGCATAGGACCTAAGTGTAAGGTGTGCTAAGGTGAGAGAGTCCGAGGGAGGCTCGACCAACATCGCACGAGTAGTAATTTCTATCAGTTTGAACTTCTCTCGAAGGTGATCCCGTTCTAGCTTCACACGATGATGTTCAGCTAGGGTTTGTTTCAGAGCAAAGCCCAGTGGTGCTACCTCCTTCCCAAGTTCTGTTAGATGGGTTTCGATCGGTCCAAGACTACTGGGTGAGGCCATCAAATCTTTATTCTATATTAATGAACCAAAATTACTTGTATTAAGAGACAATAATTAAAACTTTTAGTTTCTCGCAGTCATATTGACCAATGGTCATATAACAGTCAAAAACCAACAGTATCATTTTAATTATACTCATGTTATCAAATGAAACATTTTTGTTGAGTATAAAAATAAAATAAAATAACACATAAAATTAGGAAACAAGATTTATTCAAAATTTCGGGTCGTTACAAAATCAATCATAAAAATAATCTCAATTCATGGTTTATAATAAAATTGAAAATAAATTCCAATTAATAAAATAAATGAGGTTTTCAATGGTTAGGAAAATCTTTACGAGACCACCTACCTTTTATCACATGATAAAATGATTAATCACCTGAAACGGTAAATGTCAATGGAGAGAAGAATGCGAGGGAGAACCAATATAAATACTTGGAATCATAATTCATCAAATCAGGGTTCTAAATCATCAACAACATAAGTACTTAACACTTTTAAAGAAGGTGAGATAATAGAAAAGAGGTATTTTCAAATAAAGATTGATTCAGTTATCTAATGAAGACTAATTACATCAACATGCACTAAAATAGAAGAATATGATAAGTTGGAGGATCCAAACCATAGATTGAGAGCCCCTAGTATATAATGGTTTAGATTAGGGTTGAATTATATGTTTTCATAATTTAAAATTCATGTTTCATAATTTTAACTTATATTTTTAGGGTGGTTAAATACCCATTCATAGAGTTTACTAGCATAGGACGTGTGGTTTGTTCTGAACATGCAGCTAATTATGCATCTTCACTAGGATTATGTAAAAGGGTTATGGTTTTGATGCATTGTTAGACTAACCATTCACCATTGATGTAGTCCCCCATTTTCCAAGGTCGCATGATTTGGAGGGGTGGTTGTACGGTTTGTGTATTGACCCCAAATTTTATAAATAGAAATTCCCTTCTTATAATTATTTTATATAGTATAAATCACATAAAATAACATATAGAACACAATAAAAACATGATAAATGAATAATGAATGAAAAAATATGTATCTATAAAAATTAAGGATCTTTTACTGATGGAATAATACCATAACCATTGGAATTGTAATATAATCATTAGGAATAGTAATCCAATATATAAAATAGTAACCTATCCTATGAAAAGTATCAATAAAATATAAGAATCTTATAAATCAAAATATTATATATTTATATCCTGGAATATGTGAATATATGTTTTAAAAATAATAAATTAAGTACTGAAATTTTAGTGAAATATTATTTTTTATTTACAATCTTATAAATAATATAACGCTTTTAAAGAAAAAATATTTTCTTAAAATAGATTAAAATATTAATATTTTGTTTTATTTTCATTATAATATAATTTTTTGGGGCTTCATTAATTTTTCAAAGTTTCATAACATCAGTTAAATTATTAAATTTTGTATTTTTATGTAAATGTGGATATTAAGTAAAAATATAATTTTTCATATTTATAAATTCATTTTAATAAGTTTGTGTCCAATTTTAAATTATACACATTATATAATTTTTAGGTTTTTTTTATTTTTATAAAATAGTTTAATTTTTTTTTTAATAATGAAATATTATAATTTAATAAATAACCTAAACACATGAATATTTTAGTCTTTTGTAATGAAAGGATATTTTAAAACCATTATCTAAATGTATCCTTCTATATTTACTATATTTATTGATTTAATTATCACTCTTGATAGTCTTATTCCAACATAATAATCAAATGAATAACATAATATGAAGACACTCCTCTCCTCACATTATAAATTCCACCCTCACCAACTCTTATCCCCGTACCTTATGACCCTTCTGTATCTCTTTTATTATACCCAATTCCTATCCCAGATGTCTTCATCAGGTTTTGGCCTTACCTGTATTACCAAAATACAATTTCTATGTTTCTTATGAAGTTTCTCAAGGAGTCAACACTGAAGAGATAAAACCCTCCCTATTTATCTATTAATTTCATTTCTTTGATTATCCTTCGCTCTCCAATCCTATCCAAATTAACCTGATAACTAAATTATAATTTATATATTTTATTTTTATTTTGTTATTGGTTTATAAATTATCAAATCTCTTATCTTATCTTTTTATTTTAAAAATGAAGACATTGATCGTGATGTGTCGATTCACCCCCATCATGGAAAATGATTTTTTGTTTTATGTTACTGCCATCACTGTTGGTCATAAAATTATTATAATTGTTAAAAAATATTTTAAAAAATATACTATAACTAGATTTATTTTCTAGAACTAATATATATATATATATAATATTAAATAATCAAACAAAACTAGTTTGTGATTATCAAAAAATCAACAAAAATAAACTAGCATTCATCATTAACATTTTCTGTAATGAATCTTTCTTATATATGAAAAAATAATATATTATACCATATAAAATTTTGGATGTGCATAAGTAACATATAATTCACTTTCAAGAATTTTTATTTCATTCTACAATAAATCACATAATTAAACATAAGGGAATGGATCATAAAATCAGGAAACTAACACTCATAAAATAGAAAATTAAACATTGTAAGTCCAAAAAATAGTAAAAAATAAACCAAATAAAAGTATATTAAATTTAATAATTCAATTATTGGTTTTGAGATAATTTATTAATTTATTTAATTTGATATATAGGACATTATGTACAAGTGAATTACACTTTCAGACATAAGGTATGTGATTCTCTCTGAACCACCATTTTTCCATCGGGTTGCACTTTATCTCTCTTTACCCCAATGCAATTCATAGTTCTTCACATGTAATCCCCCTAAATTCTATGTGTAAGTCCCAAATATATTTAACTATAAAAATTATTATTTCATTGAAGGGTTAATATATATTTTACTAGGTTCCCTTCCCAATTCCTCTCAAAAAGCAAGAACGATTTAAGGGAGCTTCCCCATTTCTTAAAAATTCTCAACTACTCTCTATAATCGGTTTTAATCGACCATTATTTTTAAAAAATCGATCATTTTTTCATGAAATTATATCTTGGTTTAATTTTATTTTTATACAAAAAACTATGCAATTTTCCTCTTTAAATACTCTTTAATATTTTACCTCAAACTGCACTAAAGTGGCTCATTTCTAAAGATTATTAAATACTGTATTTAATTGTTTCACTTCAGTTAGAAATCATTTATCATGATATGTGCATATAATTTCTTTTGAATGTACATTTAGGATTAAAATACTTTATTTCATGTATACTTTTATAAAATATACATTTATTATTCCATTTGACATGATTATGATGCCAATTTCATTCCATGGGTAACCATTGACAGAAAATTAATTTTTATTTGATTTTCAAAAAAAACCACCTTAATGATAAGAGGTAACATGTAGGATAAAAAAACATGCCTATATTCGTAAATTGAAAATAAAAAACCTATAAATTTTTCAAAAACCAAGAAAATCATGATCCAGGATCCATCATCTAAAATTTTATTGCCTCGAATAGTCAAAATTAACCAACTATTGAAATCACTATCATCACCACTATCAAGGTCGCAGTCCACTACAGAAGTTTTTGAGTCTAGAAGAGTCCATAGACGTTTCTAGTCAATATCATTATTTAACAAAAATTTATCATCACCATCCAAAAAATCACTATCATCGTCACCATACAAACACATACCAAAAAATCAGAGACCGATATAGATCTTCCATCCTCCTTGAAGAAACAACAACATTTCATCAAACAAAACCAAATAGAAAACCATAGTAACACATTAAATAAGGGGTAGAAAAATGAAAAACTGAATCAACAACAAGAATAAATCCATCAGAACCTAGAAAAAATGATGATAAACCAAAACATCTACAAAATGAAAATCCGAAATAGTCCGAATTAAGAGCACCATTGGGCAAAAAATCAAACCTCCCAAAACCACTTAGGAAACACAACTCTCAATCCAACTCAGAGAGCAGTGGAAATACTTGTGGTCAAGGAAGATATATAAATTACCTAGAGATCCATACATCAAAAATGTGATGAGCGTGAAACCATTATCTGACAATAAGAAAGATCTTGAACATGAGAGCCTAAAAATCCAATGATTTCGAAAACACATATAGAAAAACCACAGTGTATCCATCATTCTGGATCTGACGTAGAGAGGCATGAGTGAATACAATGTTAGATAATAATTTCAACGAATTCATAATTCAATAACAATAGCCTTCATTGGGACCAATAGATCCAACATGGGTGAAAATAAAACCAATAAAAACACTCCATCATGATGGAATAGGGCCAAAGGAAGTAAAAATATTTGAAGAAATGAATCAAAGTAGGAAGAGAAGATGCTCATACATGCCACCGAGATAGATACCCAAAGCATTGGGTGGTTTTTAGTCTCCTGAGACGTCATGTTGGGACATGGAGTTCACATGACTCCATTTTGGGACTTTTTTCATCATGGGATATTTTCATTCCAATTAGGCTTGACTCATGTTTATTTGTAATTTTATGTTTCTTCCACATTCTTATATTTCCATTATTACATGATCCCATTATCAGCATTTTATGATTACCTATGTATATTATTTTTCAATTCCTTTTTATGTCATCATTTTATGCCTTCATGCCCATTTTCAATTCTTTATTTCTATTTTTTTCTCTTAATGGGATTTTTAGTTCATCTCTTTGTTCATGTATTCCCCACGTTATCCTATGTAGATGTAAGAGATAAAATTAGTTTAAGATCTCATTATGGAGTTTAAATAGAATATTTTTTTGTTTTAGTTTCATGATTTCTAATTACATACCAAATCTACTAAATACACTAGATTTTACAATCCATAGTTTGTATTTTATGGTTAATTTTTCTTAAAATAATGTAATAATATGTGCTACAGGTTAGGGCCCTTATAGTTGGTATTAGAGAATGGTCAAGTTGTTTTCATTGATTATTTCTATAAAACTATGGTAAGAACTCCATGGACTATTTTATCACCATGTATAACCTAGATTGAATCTTAGGGAATTACAATATAGGATATACTTTTCATTTATACGTTTATCCTTATATTCTCAAAGTTTCATTTTTACATGATTATTGAATAATTAGTGAACCCCCTAATTATGACTTCATTTTCATAGTTAATGGTGTAAAATATTAGAACATGTTCTCACAATCATTGTGATAGGAAAAGTGAAAATCAACCTAAAGAAATGCAGAATTTGATAGGAATGGGAGCTCATAACATCATGATAGTAATAGAATAATTGGATCAAATTATGGATAATATATTCAATCATGTGGAATTTTCTCATTAAATAGAGAAAGATAGTGTTGTGTTATAATCCTTTATGTTACAATGGCCTCCAAAATTCATCCGGTCTTCTGATCCCATCATTGGAGAATAATGGATTAATTCCATTAAGATGTAATTTTTTGTCCTTCAATTATCAGAATATGATAAAGTCATACTGATGGTCTATCGTTTTTCTAAGGAATCTAATGAATTGTGGACGCTGATAAAAAACAAATTATAAGGTAAAAAATATTACATGTATGGGGATGATTTCCTGAAAATATTTTTCAATAAATATTTTCTCCAAACTCTCTATCATAATATGGAAAAGGTGTTCCTCGTAATAATGAAAAGTAATATGATTCTATGAAGGAGTATGGAGAAAAATTCACAAGACATGCAAGATCTGCCTTTGGATTTATTATGATCATTGAATAAAATGTGGATTCCTTCTTTATCAGACTAAATCTGAGTCTTTGAAAAGCACTAATATTTCAAAACATTGGAATCTATGTGGAGATTTTGTGTTGTTCCCTTAAGGTTGAAATGGATACTGAAGACTCTCAGTGGTATCATGAACTCAGATGTAAAATGTGGAAAATTTAGTTTAAAATTGCTGGATAAAAAGGTTAATAACGCGATGGAATGAAAACTCAACATCCCAAATGTAAAAATTGTAGGAAGAAGCCTCCTAGAATCTACCAAATGGAATCTAGTAGAAGCATAAAATGTGGAAGAGAGGGTAATCTGGATAATAATTTCCAAAGGGATATGAATAATTCCAAAAAATTTGGAATAAATGGGGATATATCTGATCAACACTAATCATAGAGTGGAATATTTCAACTACAAAGAACATGGGCATTATGTGAGACATTTTCCTAAGTTATGGGTTGCTGGTGGAAAACATCAACAACAACCTCCAATTCAACAAGGAAGGGAATATTCAATCACATCTAATTATGGCGTGCCTGAAATTAATGTGTTGAAAAGTATACTGGTAATTCATTCAATAACAGAGATTATACTATTTGATTATGGTTCTACACATTCATTAAGATCTTAATAGTTTATTTTAACTATTTAAACACCATCTAAAAATATGGAAGTTGAGTTATCTGTGGGAATATAAAATGATGAAATTATTGCATACAAAGTACATAACTCAACCCTAGTTAATTTTCGTGGACTGAACATCAAATAAAATCTCATATTACATTCATTCGTATAGTTTGATTCAATATTGGGCATGTATTGGATATTATTATATAAATCCAAAATAAATTGTTGAGGAAGAGATATCACTCTTCACATCCCGGGGAATCCTTTAATTTTTTACAAGTGTAAGGAGGAGGATGAATATGACTAAAAATAATCATCTTAATTGTGGATATCATTTCCATATGAGAATGCATATCTATATCAAATGATTGAGACAAATGAGAGAATCGTGATCGAGGACATGCCATATGTGAGGGATTAAATTGATGTGTTCCATGAAGAATTTCATTGTTTTCCATGTGACTGAGAGGCTTAGTTCTCAATTTAACTTATTCATGGATCTCTGCATATTTCAAATTATCCTTATAGAATGGCCTCCATAGCATTATAATAACTAAAGAAGAAGTTATAGAAGAATCTAGAAAAGGGTTTCATACACCTGGGTGCATCACAATGGGGTGAACCAGTCCTCTTTTTCAAGAATATATATTTATTAGTGTACCTCTACATTGATCATCATTATCTCAACAAAATCATGATAATGAACATGTATCCCCTTAGATGAATACATGACTTGTTCAATCAACTATGTTGTTCCTTGTATTTCTTAGAGGTGGACCTTTAGTTGGGATATCACCAATTAATGTTGATGAATAAATATATTCTAAAGATTGCATTTTGAACAAGGTTTGATGTGTATGAGTTCATAATGATTCCCTTCATACTCACTAATTCTATATAAATTTTCATGGATAGAATGAATAATGTATTTAGAAATTACCTCAAAAAATATATTGTAGTATTTTTTCATGATATTATAATTTTCTCCAAGTTAAAGGTGGAACCTAAGGTGAATTTGAATAAAATACTAAACACATTAAAAAGGTAGAAAGTATATGAAAATAATATTAAATGTGAGTTTTTGATTGAGGATGTATCATTTTTGGGGAATGTTTTCACTGTCAATAGAAATTTTTTTGACCCTTCTAAGACAATGGAATTCAATAAGTGCCCCATGATGACATATTTAATGGTGATCCATAGTTTCCACGGTATAGCTGGGTATTACATAAGATTTGAGTATATCTTCTCATGATTTTATAACCCATTAAACAATTTAACATGTAAGGGAGTATATTTTTATGGACATGTGAATGTGAAGACTACTTCAGATATTTAAAACGAGGCTTATCACTACACCAGTAATCACACATCCGACAATTGGGGAACTCTTTGTGGTGTACAATGATGCTTAAAAAATGAATTTGGTTATATACTGATTAAAAATGATAAAGTGGTAGCCAACTCCTCATGAAAGCTGAAATTTAATGATGAAAACTATCTCATACAATTTCTGGAGTTGGATTCTCTGATCAACATACTAAAAATATGACAACATAATCTATATGGAGAGAAATGTGAGATATATAATGATCATAAGAGCCTCAAATATATTTTCACATAAAAGGATATTTATATTAACCAATGAGGATGGTTATATCCCATCATGGAATATGACTACTCAATCCACTATCATCGTAGTAAGGAAAATAATGTGGTAGATTCTCTAAGTAGAAAGGATCATTAATCATTATCAACGATGATAAATTTGAAAGATCCAATATTTTTGGATTTTAAAAATATGGAAATGGGAATAAATATGGAAGTAACATCATCAATTCTATTCTCAAATGATTCCTAAATCATCCCACATAGATAAAATAATGAATTCTAAATGAAATAAAGTGGAAATTCAAAAAAAAAGGTGGAAGATATCAGAAATGGGAATTCCTCAATGTTCAAAATTTTTGAGGAAGGATTCATAAGATTCGGGTCAGGATTATGTGTATCATACATTCTATAGATAAAGAGAGGTAATTTTAATGAATCACATAGATTAACTATCCCTATTCACCAAGTTATCACAAATATGTATCGAGATATCTGAGAGAACTTTTGGTGGGACAATATAATGAAGGAGACCACTGAATATGCAACAAATATCAAGGTATGTAATAAAGTGAAGGATGAATGGAAATAGTATAATGGAAGGATGACATCATTACCCATTCCAACATTGAAATTGGAAAACCTCTCCTAATAAATTGTAATTGTACTTATAGATACATCTAGATGAAATAATTTTATTTGGGTTTTTGTTTATCATCTTATAAAGATAGAAAATTCTCTCAAAATTCTAATGGAATTCTCACTAGATCCACTTGCATGAATATACATCAGAGAAGTGGTATGTGTTTATGTAGTACTAATATCGATTATATCAAATAATGATATGGGATTCACCTCAATGTTTGTGAAATGTATCCAATAATCATTAAACATTGATCAAATATTTAGTGTGTCTTATCATACTTAAACTAATGTCCAATATGAGTGGACTATTCGGTGTTTGGAAGCCATTTTGAGATCATGTTCGACAGACTTTAGGGGAGTATGAGACTAATATTTAACTTTCGTTGAATTCTCATAGAATAACAGTTTTCACTCAACCATCCAAATGGATCCACATGAATCCATTAATGGGAAAAGATAAAGAAAAAATACATTTTTGGATGATGTTGATGAAAGGAAGTTGTTGGGGTAATGTCCCGGTTCCGGAAGCCGCGCAGAGGAGCCCTGTACTTGACTGGTCACATGGACTCAGACACATTTCCTCGAATTACAGAGGCTACCGACTAGCAGTGATGGCCATAGGTGTAATAATGGGGAAACTATGCCCACATTGGATGAGTAACACATTGGAAGTAAAATAGATAGTAATATCAAAAGCAATAAAACATGAAAAAATCAAACAGTGGAATTAATAAACAATATGAACACACATATATAAATGATACATGGTACATATGTATAGGAAAAAATCCAATGATAGAATAATTTACTAACCCAAAGTACAAAATAAAATCATGTAAACAACTCCACTACATCGTTAGCCTCAGTATGATCCCATGCTCCCCAGCTCCACAGCAAACATGTTCCTGAAGTAGAAGGGCAGTTTCCCTTATCTATAACTGGAACAATATAATCTGTTTCGGCCCAAAACCATGACTCATATAGGGTGTGAGATTAACCCCAATAGGCAACCACCCAAAGATCTATGCATAACCGTCAGTGAATATATATGAAAGGTAATAAAAAATGAATCAGTAAACAAGGAAGTACACATAATATCAATCCTAAAAATTCAATTGCATTCATTTTCATATATCAAATAATTATCTAATCAAAAAACGTAACCCTATATGAAGTATGAATATCCTAACCCCTCTAATTCAACCAAACAAACACTAGAAAACCTCTGGGAAGTACACACAATCTAACCCCTCTGGTTCATCTTTTGAAAATAAACTATGAGGAATCACTCACCATCAATTCCCCTTGTGGTCTCATATCGGTATATAATAGGCACTCTAAGGAAGTACTCAATGTTCAATTCCCCATGTGGCTAGTATCGGGGAAAATACATACACTCTATGGGTTTAGAAAGTCCATCCCCCTATGGTCTCGTAGCATAATAGTAAAATAGACACTATAGAGAAGCCCTAAACATCCTTTCCCCCTATGGTCTATTACACCAGGTTCTCACGGACCTATGTAAGTTAGTCTGGGAAAAACAATACATGGAAGCCAATGTAATCTTCAAGAACTACATGGATAAAAAATATACTACATATCATATCATTTCAGATAATAATCACTTCATCATAACAGTACTAGGCATGGGATGCAAAGCATCCTAATAGGCAAGCTAGGTCTAAGAGTCATAACAATAAACCAAGGGAAAAACCTCCATACCTTGTCAAAATTAACCCAATTCATAAACAACAACCTCTATCTTTACAAACATGGTTTATAATGAAAAAATGGATAATAACCATAAACATTCAATACCACATTCTATGGTATTGGGAACATTTGAACTTAAAATTCAATGACTATCTACAAAAAGGAACAAACCACTTACCACAATGTTGTGAGATCGATATATGTGAACCTTAGGCATGGAATCTCCCTTGAATTTTGTATATCAACACAAATTCGTAAGATGTTAAATAGAAGATAACATGTGAGAGAGAAAAAATCAAGAGATGAGGTTCAAGAATAAATATGAACTCACTGATGTGATTCCAACACAATCGATGATGGTCGATTCAGAGAATGGATGGCGAGTCAGGGGCTCAGAGAAGATCTTTGTCCGTATGTATTCTCTAAGATGAGACATGCAAATAAGAATAACGTTCTGCCAATTAGATGTGACCCTGGTCCATTTAATGAAAAATAGTACACATCGTGTAATTTAAAAGTACATGGTATGTACATTCCTTTTCTACCCTATGAATTAGGAAGTCTCCAAGTCACTATACATGTCCACGTACTCAGCTGTTACACGGCCAGTACATGGTGACCCACGATAACCGATTACATGTTGTGTACATGATATATACGGCGAGTACTCCTGGAATTTCAAAAAAAAAATCATTTTCTTAAAAATAACCAAAAAAGAATAACATAATTGAATGTAAGATTCAGGTTCTTACAAACATCCCCCCATAATGAAATTTCCCCCTGAATTTCCCTAGAAAGGTGGCGTAGAAGAAGAAACCTTGAACATCTCATTCCACTGTGATCGTACATCGGCCTCCCTCTCCTAGGTCTCATCTTGTTCTCGTCTTTGCAACCATATCACTCGTACCAGAGGAACAGACCATCCATGGATAACCATCACACTTCGATCAAAAATTGGAATAGGATGATCCTCGAAAGATGCATCCACTGCTAACTTAACCTCTTCATGTTGGAAAAAATGATACAGGTCTGAGAAGTAACATTGAAGATGAGAAATGTTGAAGTCATCATGCATTACCCGGTACCTCTGAGGTAACTACAACTGATAGTCAAGCATCGAAAATCTCTCCAAAACCTCAAACAGTATTACGTACCTCTATGAAATCTTACCCTTCCTCCTAATCCTCATGTGTCCCAACCTCATTGTGACACATAGGAAAACCTAATATCCAACCGCAAACTACATAGGTTGTCTCTGTCGATTAGTATATGCCTTCTGTCATGACTATGTCATAGACATCCTCTTACAAATCAACTCTGTATACTTTGTGGTCTCCAGGACAAGTTGAGGTCCAAGTATAGCTACCTCTCTTACCTCTAGCCAGCATAAAGGAGATCAGCATGGCCTATCGTACAAAGCATCATAAGGTGTCATATGAATAGTTTCTTGAATACTATTATTTTAGGCATACTCAACAAGAGGTATGTAAATCTCCCACAAACATAAAAAATCTAGGATGCCAGCTTGAAGCATGTCCTTTAGCACCTAAAACATATGATTGGATTGGCCATCTGTTGGGGGATCGTAAGCAGTACTCATAAGTACCTGTGTACCCAAAGACCTTTGAAGTCCCTATCAGTCAAGAGAAGTAAAACGAGTGTCCCAGTCTGAAATAATGGAATATAGAACTCAATGTAAACATAAAATCTCTTGGATGTGAAACCATCCAAAATCATCAACACTAAAGTTCTGCTTATTCGGTAAGAAGTGATCAATCTTCATGAGTCCCTCAATGACAACCATTACCGCATAATTCCCTCGAGGAGACCTCGGTAAACCTGTCACAAAACTGATCACGACATCATTCCAGTTCCATTCGAGAATTGGTAAATGCTACAAAATCCCTACTAGTAGATGATGCTCCGCATTCACCTGATGAAGGATGGAACACCTCATGAAAAAACAAGCAATATCTTTTTTCAAACCTAGCCACCAATACTAATGGTGTAGATCTTGATACATCTTTGTGACACCAAGCTGAACTTCCCATATAGAGGAATTAATGTCCCTCCTCAGCTCCTCACATATGTCTGTTGGAACCCCCACACATCCATGAAAATGTATGATCTCATCCTTGCCTACTCTCCATCTAGGAATAGGGTCCTCTCCTAACACGCTCTCGTAGGTCTAGGCCTTCGCAATCTGATATCTTCCTTATTCGCACTCGATCAAGAAGAGTAGAGGTATCAAATATCGAAGAAAGAAAATTCTACCCAAGAATTTCATGCACCTCTAAATGCATCTCAGAGAATAGATCCATAAGTTGTCACTCACTACTGGCCTTCTAAACTATCTGTATATGATTCCTCTTTCACAACACATTAGTCACTGCATTACCCTTCCCATGATTATAGGAAAGCTCAATGTCAAAATATAGAAGGTACCCAGCCCACCTTTATTTTCTAAAACATAAATCACACTGAGTGATGATATACTTGAGACTCTTGTGGTTGGTAAAAACCATAAAATAATCTCCCAAAAAATAACGTCTCTAAAAATGTAAAGCATGAACAACTGCAGCTAGCTCAAGATCATGCTTCAGGTAGTTCCTCTAATGTGGCCTCAATTGTCGAGACCCATACAAAATGACTACCTCTCCCTATATAATCACAACTCACATCCCGATAACTGATGCATCACATTAAATAGTATATATCTTTCCCAACCATGTAAATAAAATTATTGATTACGAATCCAATATCCCTTTCAACATCTGAAAGTCTAACTCACAATAATCAGACCTCAAGTACGTCACACCATTCTTAGTCAGGCCCGACATTGGAATTTCTAAGCATGAAATGTCATGTATAAAACAACTGTCGTTACCATCCATACCTAGAAAATTGTGTACCTAAAAGACTTTATTTGGTTGCTCCTAGGTAACTAATTCTCTCACATTCTATGGGTCTACTAATACTCCTGTCTCTAAGATTACATGACCCAAGAAGTGAATCTAGTCCATTAAAAAGTGAAATTTTGAAATCTTTTCATATAACAGATGCCCTCTTAGTGTAGTCAAATTATCTCAAGAAGTGTGGCGTGGTCATGTCAGGTGTGAGAGTACACTAAGATATTTTCCAAAAATACCACCAAGAAAGAATCCAAAAATGGGTGGAATACTGTGTTCGTTAGTGCCATAAATACTATCGGTGCATTCGTGAGACTGAACACAAGAACCACGTACTCGTATAAACCATACCTACCCTAAAAGTATATAAGAGTTATATTTGATGGTCTAACATGAATCTTTTGATAACAAGATCTCAATTTAATCTTTGAGAACACCCAGGATCCTCGAATCTTATCAAAGAGATCACCAATACATTGGCAGGGATATCAGTTCTTGACCATCAAATAATTAAACTTCCAATAATCCACACAATGATTGAGGGTACCGTCCACCTTCTTCACAAATAGGGTAGGTGAACCCCAAGGAGAAGTACTGGGTCAGATGAAACTATTTTCCTAAAAGTCCTCCAACTGCTTCTTGAGTTCCTGTAACTCTGGTGTATCTATCGAATAATGATGAATGGACACTGGTGTTGCTCATTGATCATGATCAATAGAAATGTACACCTCTCACTCCGAAGGAAAACCTAAAAAGTCATATGGAAAGACATTCTTGAAATGAATCACCGCTGGAGGGATGTCCATCTATGAAGTCCCTTGGTCATCCAAATATAGACTAGAGAATTAATTTGTAACTCCTCCCAACACATGATGCTCGAGTCCTGCTCTGCTCGCCTGGGCATCCCATTCTCCCTTATGAAGAAACGATCAACCCTCTGGCGACGTTAGACTCATCCAATGGTGATAGAAATCAACAATAGCCATGAAGGGAACTAACCAATATATCCCGAGATTGAAATCATAGCCTTTCATCTCTAGGACATAGAGGTCCCATGAAAAGTGACACCCACCAACCTCAAGAGCTCACACCTTGAACAAACGTACGCTAGATGTTCTAGTCCCCAACAGAGTGTATAATGTCATGATATTTTCATAAGAAAAGATACAAAGTTCAGCGCTCTCCACAACATCGATAGATATAAATCTATGTGAAATCCCTTTATCAAAAATAGAAGAATCTAAATCTGAGGAAACTATGATCGTACCTAAAACTGTATAGGGTTTGAGATTCTTCTTTTACTGGATATACTCCATCGCAAAAGTCTAATGTGCACTGCAGCCCTGTGACCCTGCCTTCCCACTTTGAGTTGATCCACCCTTTTTTCACAGAAAGCCTGGTGACTAGCTACAATGACCACAACCTCCACCTTGGCCTAAACGACAAGATGAACTCTAGTTCATTCACCAATGAGATACTGGTAGTGATGCTCTTGAATGAAGAGTCATAGAATAACCCTTGTTACTTGATTCTGTGGAGAAAAACTGACAGAAGAGCTGAAGGTGACCCATCATGATGCAATATTGGCACTACACTGGGTCTCTCGGGCAATGTGGTCTCATATTTCTGCTCTTCCTGCACTGGTAGCACACCACATGGCTACCAGAAGAAGTGTCCCACCTCCTCAGATCCCCACATGTAGACTCCCTACGGAGCTTCCTTCTATTGGTTGGTTGGATAATAACTCTAGATGTCAAATTTCCCTGGCTCACCACTCCAGAATCCATCATATTGTGCTTCATGATCAGTGTTGGGTTGACTATAGAATTGATGTAATTAAACCTAGAGTTGTTCATCTGTGATCAGATGACTTGCCTGAGACCATCCTCAAAATTCCTTTCCAGAAATAACTCATCAACTCCTAGAATAGGTGTGAAGAGCTTCTGCTCTTTGAAATGAGAAGAATATTCCATAACAGAAATAGTAACCTTCTTTAGACTCATGAACTCTCAAGATCGATCAACACTCAAAGTCTCCAGGTAGATGTAGTCAAAAAAGGCATGTTGTAACTCATCCCAATCCATAACCTACTGGAGTCCTGCCCGTGAGATCACATCCCACCATCTCCTGGTAGAATCATGAATCATATACATAACGAGATTTACCCTCCTCTCTGGAGGTGTCTTTGGATGCTCAAAGATATAAATCATGGATTCTGACCATGACTCTATAGCCTGAGGTCCTCCTTCCCCTATGATGATGGGAGGATATTGCTACTGGAAAACCCAGATCGAATCCACCATATAATGATCAGGATGTGGTACTCCTTGGATGGTCTTCATAAACCTCATAAATCCTTCTCAAAACATTGTGTCAGCACCTGGGTCTAGAATAATAGTTGGTGGTGGATTTGCTAGTTATCCCTGATCAGTGATATCTAGTGTCTGATCATTACCCTATAACTGGTGGACAACTGGAGGATGTCTCGGTGGCATGACTCTGCATGATCAAATGCACACCATAGATCAAGATTAACAAGGACATAAAAATCGAAGCGTAATTATCGAACAAGATAAATAAGGAATTAATATTTTTCAAAACATGGATACACAGTGTGTATAATTCCTACATAGTGTGTCCCCTTAAGCCATCACATGGGCATGTACTTCTACCAACCCAGGTCATGTAACAACCCATACACACAGTGTATTGTCCTAACACTTGGTGTGTACTTGAATCCTCCTCCCCTACCCAAGTTTTTATACACGGCTAAGCCACAGGGTTCTCCTATAATAAGACTACATGTTGTGTTACTGCCAGACACAGAGAGTACCAGACGAACTTCAGTGACCCATGTTGCTTGTCACATGACTGGTTACATGGTTCACTCTACGTGGTGTGTTCTAGATGGACACAGCATGTACTAGATGTATTTCACTGTCCTGTGTTGTACGCTACACAGCTAGATACATGGGTTTCATAACATATTGTGTTCAAGCATGAAACAACGTTTATAAATTCTTTTTTATCCATCTATGTCTTTGGTCACATGGGTGGACACATGGTCTACCCAACATGATGTGTACTTATGGTACACAACATGTCCCACCACGATTTCTCAACCCCATGTCTCTACCCACACAACCAGTGACATTGTTAGAGGCTACATGATGTGTACATACATTACACAGTTTGTTCTTAGGAAAAACAGTTCCTTCCCAAATAGAAATCCACATAGCATGTATTCATCATTACACACCATGTATTCTGGATTTTTTTTGAAACAATAAGCCTCAGAAACAACTCCAGAATTTAATAAAAACATTGAAACAAAAATTAATGTGCAAAATTCCGATCTGTGAGGGCCCATACTCCCTGTGAATCAAATCTTTTCATCTTATAAATTTCATACACAAGAAATAAAAATGTAATGATCCACCAAATTCTGATCCATGAGGGCCCATAACACCTTAGGAACCTATGTTTTTCATTCATTGAAACGAAACCTTATGCAATTCAATACCCTATCAAAATCAGGTATTCTATCATGTCATATATCACAACAACATGCATATCTAGCATAACATCTATCATAACAACATGTAATCACTAAGGCGCCCTAAGTGGAATGGATAGAATGCATGACATGTGACTTATAACAAGTGCCTATATGAAGCATGATATGGAATAACCTCATCTCCTTGGGTTGAAATTGAAATTGAACTTCAATAATATCAGAGAGAATTGCACAAAACATGTGAATCACCAAAAGGTGAAATAAAGTCTTCTGTAGAATTGGAAAACAAAGAAAATTTTCTATAACCGATGTAAATTGGCTTTTCCTTATACATCAGTTAGCTCCTCCTAGGAACATATTATTACAAACAACCTATTCTTTCATATCCCTAGATATAGTCTCCTAAATGTATGTCAATAAGGAAACAACCCTCTGATACCACTTTGTAGTGTCACAGTTCTAGAAGTTTCCCAGAGGCGCCCCGTACCTAGTTGGTGACATGGCCTCAAGTGCTTTTACCAGAACTCTAGAGGTTGGTCACCTGCATCGAAGTCCTTGGATGTGATAGAGGGGAAAATATGACCTCCATGGCAGAGTAACACAATGGATGTAAAACAGATAGCAATAACGAAAGCAGTTAAACATTACAAATGGAAATATGGGAAGTAATAACCAATTGGAGTACACATATATAAATGATGCAGGGTACATGTGTCTAGGAATATATCCCAAAAAATCACATTTATGGAATACAGTAGTAGAAAAAATTACAGTGTAAAAGCATGTAAATATATTCACAACGTCGCAAGCCTCAGCTAGATCTCATGATCCTTAGCTCCACAGCAATCAAGTACCAGATGTAGAAGGGTGTCTACCTTTATCTAGACCTGTATCAATATAATCTGTTTGGGCCCAAAAGCATGATCTAAATAGGGTGAGAGATGAATCCCAATAGGAAACCACCAAAAGATCTATTCTTAACAGTCAGTCAATATATAATACATGTAACAAAAAATGAATCAGTAAACAAGGAAGTAGAAATAGTAACAATCCTATAAATTCAATTACATTAATTTTCATATATCAATTAAGTAGATAATCAAAAGTATGTAACCCATTGGGGAGTATTCACATCCTAACACCTCTAGTTGAACAAATAAAAAACAAGAAACCCTCTGGTATGTACATACAGTCTAACCCATCTTGTGAAGCTTTATAAAATACACTCTGAGAAAGAACTCACAGTCGATTCCACATGTGGTCTCATATCGGTATCTAATAGAAAATATATGGAAGCACTCAAAATCCAATTCCCCATGTGGCCTATATCAAGTAAGCTGTAGACACTCTGAGGGATCACAAAGTCAATCGCCCATATGGTCTCGCAATGTAACAGTAAAACAAACACTATGGAGAAGCCCTAAACATCCATTCACCCTATGGTTTACTACACCAGGTTCTCATGGACCTATGTATGTCATTCATGCTCAAATGATACATGGAATACAATGTAAACATCAAGAACTACTCGGATAAAAAATCTACATCATATCATGGAATTCCACATAAAAATTAATTCATCCTAACAGTACTTGGCATGGGATGCAAGGAAGCCTAATAGGCAAGCTAGACCAGATGGTCAAAACAAGAAACCCTGGGGAAAACCTCCATAGCAAGGAAAAATTCACCAAATTCATAAACCACAACCTCTATCCAAAAAAATACATATAAATAAAATTATGGATAAAGAAAATAAACATGAAATACCAAGCTCAAGTGTATTGGGCTCTTTTTTACAAAAAATTCAAAGACTATCTATGGAAAGGCCCAAACCAATTACCTTGGTGTTATGATATCGATATACATGAACCTTAGGCCTTGAATCGTCCTAGAATTCCATATATCTACAAAAAATCTTATGAAGTTCAATAGAGGATAACACATGAGTTTAGAGAAATCAAGAGATGAGGTTCAAGAAGAAAGAAGAAATCACTGATGTGATCCCAACACATTCGATGACGGTTGATTCGGAGAACGGATGATGAGTCTGGGGCTCAAAGAAGATTATTGGTCGTACAGATTCTCTCAGACGAGACAGGAGAAGAAGAATAACATTTTCCAATTACATGCAACCATGGTCCATTTAATGAAAAAAAGTATACATTGTGTATTTTAAATGTACATGGCATGTCCATGACTTTTATGGCCTCTGCTTTAGGCCGTCTCCAGGTCACCACACACGGCCCTGTACTCAACCATTACACAACTAGTTCATAGTCTCCCATGGAAACTGGGTACATGGAGTGTACTTATAGTACATGGTGTGTACTACTGAATTTTCCAAAAACATCTCTTGTTATCATAAACAACCAGAAATGAAAAAAAATGGCTGAAAAGAAGATACGAGTTCTTATTGATGGGACCTGATATGGTGGTTGAAATGGTAGGAAAGGTGAAAACCATCCAACAACATATTGGAGCTTCCCAATGTCGGTATAATAGCTGTACAGACAATCATCGATCGGACCAGGAGTTTAAGGTTGTATTCATGTTATTCTTTTTCATATATCCATGGAAGAGGATCATGATATTTGGGATGAATGGAAAGGTGACTCCCAATAATATCATCCCCATATAGATTCAGGATCAGTTCAGTGCTATAACCTATCTACTAGAACATGAACCAATCATGTCTCATGTACACGATGTATTCCACATATCCCTATTATGGAAGTAAATACTATATCCCCACACATGTATTGAATCCATAGGTGTTACAACTCATGAGTGACCTCTCATAGGAATAAAATCTGATCGAGATCTTGGACCTTAGAGTAATTGCTCAAAACAACATAACTACTCACCTGGTAAATGTACTATGGTGGAACTATAAATAAAATGAGGTAACATTGTAACCAGAGGAAGTGATGAAAAATAAGTACCCTCATTTTCTTCACCATAGTATGAAAAATAAACATTTAAAGGAAAAAATTCATAAGGGTGGAAGAATAGAATCACCCTGAATATTATTTGTTGAAATTAACTTCTAACAATTATTGAATATCATATAAATCACAAAAAATCACATAGAGAACAAAATAATAATTTATAAATGAAGAATGAATGAAAAATAGACATCATTATAAATAAACAATCCTTTGTCGTTGGAATAGTAACGTGACCATTTGTAAAGTAATTTGACCATTAGGAATAGTAATATGGCCAATAGATTAGTAACCTAACATATGAAAGGTGTAAATAAAATTTACATATATTATAAATGCAAATATGATACATTTATGATTAGAATATAATTTTATGAGACAGTAATTAATTTTTCGTAGTGTTATAAAATCAGTGAAAATATAAAAATCCGTAATTTTTGTGTAAAATAATATTTAAATTAAAATTTAAATTTTCCAAAATTATAAAATATTTTTCATAAAATGGACTAATTTATAATTCTACACATCAATAAAATTTTTGGGTGCTTTTTTTGGATTTTTCTATGATAGTTAAATTGATATGGAATAGTGAAAAATGATAATTTATAAAATTAGCTAAATTCATGAATTTTTCATTTATTTTTGATATATATATGTTGTATAAACCATTACCCATAACTATAATTATCTCATTACTATAATGGGTCATTTGAATAATCACTATTGATAGTTATAATCCAAAATAAAAAAATAAATCAGAAAATCGAAAACACTCCTTTCCTCCTATTATAAATACCACTGTTCAACGCCTCTTATCCTCAAACATTATAAGCCATGGATCTGGAATATATTCTAGCATATTACTCTCCCAAACATATTCCCCAAGTTTTAGTCTTTCTTTTCTCACCAAAATACCCTTTCCAAGTTCCTTAAGGAGCTTCTCAAGGAGACAACAATCAAGAGGTAAAACCCTCCCTCTATCTCTTTTAATTTATTTTATTCTCTTATCCATCCCTCACATACCCATTGAAAACCTAAATGATAACAAAATATTAATATATATATTTTAGTTGTTCTATGTTAAGGTCTATCAATCATAAAATCGCATCTCTTCTCATTTTATATTGAAAATGAAAACATTGTACGTGATGTGTCGATTCACCACCGTCGTGGATGCTGATTTGTTTTCTATTACCATATTTGTGGATGGTTGTAAAATAAGAATAATTGATAAAATATACTTTTAAAATAATAATATATATTATTAAATGTTATAGATCTAATATATATAAATAATATTAAATAATGTAACAAAACTAGTTTGCGATGATAGAAAACTCACTAAAAATAATCTAACATTCATCACTGACATTTTCCAATGAATCATTGTCACATATGAAAAAATGATTTATGATAACATTTAAAATTATGAAGTTACATTAATATCATATAATTCCACATAAATAGTTTTTATTCCATTTGATATGAACTCTTATAATTAAACTCAAAGGAATTGATCATAAAATCATGAATCTAACTCTCCCAAAAAGATGAAATTAAACACTATAAGTCAAGGACATGGTAGTAAAAGAACCTAAGGAAATTATTATAAATAAAATTCATGTATAATTGGTTATGAATTTTTTTCATCAGGGATTTAATTGGATAATATTAACAGCCTGAGCTTCCACGATACGCCTCTCTTTCAATAATGCAATAGCTTGCATTGTATGCAAGTTCGAGTTCTAACACACCGCGACTAATCAAAGTAGCCATTATGAATAGTAATACCCACTTTATAAAATTATAGAAATTTTATATTTCAAAATGGACTTCATTTTTTTATTCGTAATATCGAAATTATCCTAAGTTGAATTTTTTGTAATTTTCTGAGAACTTTAAATTTTTTATGAATAGTGAAAAATACTTAAAACAAATTTTTTAATCAAAATAATTTATATTGATAAATTATACTATTTAGTGGTTCTAAAGTATAATTATAATATATTTTTACAATTTTATCCAATGTTGGTCATTATAATTAATTTAACATTGAAATTGGACATAAACAATTGTCAATCTTTTGATATATATTGTTTCTTAAAAACACGCTATTTGTTGTGACAGTGGGAATAAATTATAAAATTAAATAATGAAAATTATATGTTTCGAATTTTTTAAAATAGACATCATTTTTTAATTCAGAATATCAATTATATGTTAGGGTGAAATTTTGGCATTGTTCTGAAAAACTTCAATTTTTAATGAATAGTGAAACCACTAAGTGGAAGTTAAAAAACTGATTTTTAGTTTAAATAAAACATTACCACTTTTGTGATTTGATTTTAAATAATTAGACATACATGGTTGTGATTAAGAAGTAAAATGTGTTTCAATGTGATTAAAATAATTTTTTGGTGAATAGTAACTTTTAAGTTTAATTAATCGCGATTAAAGTTAATTAGTGAAATTTATGGTAAAGAAAATGTTATAATAATATGAAATGACCTTGAAACTTGTCCTAAACCTATTGGATGAGTCATGTACGACCAATAAAATAAATGGGTCAACTTCGGGACCCCATGGAGCCACTGTGGTAGGAAAATGACACTAAAAACCTTTTATTTAATGTTAAAATAAAAATGTCACAAACATGAGTTGTTTTAGTAAAACAATTTTTAAATGTTGTAATACAAGTAATATTTTTTACTATAAATATTCATTAGAAAGATAAAAGTATTTCCCAAAACATGATATTTTTTTATAATTTTTAGACATTAAATAAATTAAATTATTTATGTCACCATGATGATGTAGCGATTACCTCATTAATTAACGATTTTTATAAAATGGAAGGATAATGTAAAATCCAAAAATTACACTTGTCCAAAGCCTATTTGATGAGTATATTTCGTACCCTTATCACCTTATCCTCGAAATATAAAAGTGTGGGACCTTTAAAATCCGAAACTCGTTATATAATAATGTAACATTTAATTACTTTCCAAGAGTGCCCCTCCTCTCCTCTTATAAAAGGACCCCACCTCTACCACCTTATTCACACATTAAAAGCCTTTTGGCTCAGCCAAACACTTCCCAAATACTCTATCATATTCCCTATATTACTCTTAGAATCATTACTTTGGCATTAATTCTTCCCAAGGAAGCCTTTGGCTCAAATAAAAAAAGAGTACCCGATTTTAATGTAATGTCTCCTCTTATGTTATTTTGTTTTATTTTACTTCTGAAACCCCCTAAACTCTTTTTATTTATTTATTTTGTAACAACACCAGTATCCCTAATATACTATTATGTTGTTATAATAAGGATTCGAGCTACACTTACACACACCTACATCTAATTGTTAAAGAACGTACTGTTTCTATGGATAGAAAATTTCTGTCTCACGAAACGAGGATTGTTAAACACTCATATAACACCTTCAAAGGTGGCCATTAATATATCACTATATTTATAAATGATATATAATATGTTTATGTTTTCCATAATCTTCTGTATTTTTAATTTATGTAATAAATTTATGGTTTCCATTATGGGAAAACGCGATATTTTCATTTTAGGATGTGTAGACTACCGCCCCCTCAAAGTGATTTGAATCGTTAATTCCATATGTGGGATGTATAAAGGATGGAGTAAATGGTATTATAAATTATATTATACTGGAATTATATTATACCTATATATAATTATAACTTCATTCCATTAAATACAAAATAGAAATGAAAGTAGCGTTCATGCATACGTACGGCTTACCGTCTCCATGAACGGTGCATTTTATTTCATACCTCTAATTGTTATGTAATATTATAAATTAATGTATATACAGGATATATATGATGTATATGATATGTACATCATGAATATAATTATGGATATAATGGATATTTTACCACATGAACAAAGTGTCGTTATAAGAAGTTTATTTTTGACTCAAGTACCTCAGATCGACAAAATGACCGTTATTGACTTAAATAATTACATAATGTTCATAAAATTGTAATAAGTGATATAAGAGGAATAATGATCTTGAAAAACGTTCTTAATCAGGTAGATATTAACTCTAGTTTATTATTCAGGAGGTTAAAGAGCGGTCGAATCAAGTCGGACACGAGGTAAGGGAACTTCTTAACACAATTTCCATTCTTTGGGTTAATCTACTACATTAAAATTATTTCATGATATTATTATGTAATATCTTGTATTTGTACTTTATTTATGTGAACTTATAGTGAATACACATAATAGATCTATTTTATTTAAAAAATGATCTTTTTAAGGGAACTTCTTAACCCAATTTCTATTCTTTGGGTTAATCTTCTACTTTCAAATTATGTCATGATATTATTATGTCCTATCTTGTATTTTTACATTCTTTATGTGTAATTATAGTGAACACAGATAATAGATATATTTTATTTAAAAAATTATCTTTTTAAGGGACTTCATCTCAATCTCCATTCATTGAGGAATATTTTGTTTAATACACAAATTTCTTTTATACGGTGTATCAACCACTTTGACTTTTACTTTTATTCAAAAAGAATCTTTTTATACGAATCGTTTTTACTAAACGAAAAAAGGAATGTTTTTTCTTATGTATGTGGTGACAATGAATTCTCCGCTGCAGTGACTATTATTTTATTTTCGGCTTCCTCTATAAGCCATAACTTTTTTTTAAAAGAAAAATAAATACAATGTTTTACTTTTATTTTATTTTAGTATTGAAAATGGTTTTGATAAAGATTTTATTATATCAATGTGTTGTATTGATATCTTGTGATTGAAGTGTGGAAATTTTATGTTTCCATTATGCATGTTTTAGGTGATACAATTATGTTATGGTTTATGATATGTTTAATCCTGTTAATATGAGGATTGCATTGGACTGAAGAAGTGACGGGTGGAGCCCGCTATAGCTCCTCGATGCATCGGCAGGTCTCATGAGACAAACTAGTTTCTTGGCATGAGGGCTTGACAAAATCTTATTTGTATTCTTGGCACGAGGCATTGTCTATGTGGTTATGATAGTCTTGCATTATGCATTCCATAATTATGAAAGTGGTTATTGATATTTCATGTGATTATTCGACCAGTAGAATATCCATGTGAATAAGTAAATGGCATTATTACATTTTACCTTTTCCATATTATGTTTAAGATAATGTTTAAAAGGATTTTTTTTAGTTATACATTGCCATAAATGTTTAGGTTTATTTATGAAAACTTCCACTTTATTGTTATCCTTACTGAGCATCTGAGCTCACCCCTTTCAATGTTTTATTTTTCCTAGGATGTGAAGAAATATTTTATGACTGACCTACAGGGATAGTCTGATGTGGATAGAAGTGTGGACTATGGAGACTATGTTATTGTGATTTTTCACTTTATGATGTAATGTAACATTTCTGAATGTATCTAGTTTTTCCAAGGATACTAAACTAATCGGTCTTTCGAGACTTGATCTTTTGTGATCATGCCAATGTTATGCAATAATGCACTGACTCTGGGTTACTGGGGTCAGGGCGTTATAGTTGGTATCAAAGGAAGTTTAGTACTAACCTTGGAAGTTAGATTTAGATAAAATATGATTAGATCACATATCCCAAAAATAGACTTTGAGGATTAGTATAGAATAACTTCCTAGAATTTTGGTATTATAGAGATTTTGGTGAGTTTCTCGAGAAAAACATCCATGTCTGGATACGAGCAGGTAGAGGCGGCTCTAGCACATATGTACCTAGGGGTAAAACTCAAAAACACCGCTTTGAGCTAGACTCGAACGGGAACTGGTGCACGACAAAGGGCCTTCCTGCACTCTTTGTTACGACACTCCCGGGGGATATGCTTAGGATAATTCAAAATTTCTTTACAAACCATTATGAAGGGTTTATGAGTATATAATTCCTCATAGAAAACATTTCTTTTTATGATTATGGATTATATCCATAAATCGTTCAATTTATGTTAAGTGTTTTACAAGTATGGAATTATGTATTTTGATTCATAAACTGACCTAGTTTATGCCATTGTATAGAAATGGTGCCCAGTAGAATGAATGTGGACTCCATCAATACGTATGATCCAACGAGTGAGAAGGATCATATCTTTCACGGTATTAAGTCAGCATTTTGAAGGGAAATAGTCTCCCATGTGTTCTCAACATATGAAGAAATAGTATCATGTGTTAATAAGATAATTAAATAATTCTCTGAGTCTTATGGATTTGAAGGGAATAAAGAGAAGAAAAGGATGGAAGAGATAATGATGGATAAAGGGATGAGGGAAAAGAAGAATTTTCCAATATTTGATAACTCTGGGAAGAAACACTTTGGAACTTGCCTGTAGGGAATGATAGTTTGTTATAAGTGTGGAGAAAAAGGACACCAAGTATGTGTCTGCAAGGGTACGAAAAGGTTTCAAATGTAAAATGCTTCATCTGCAAGGAGTGGGGACACTACGAAAACCAATGTCCAAATCATCAGAGTATGCCCCAAATGATGTTATTGGATAATAATCAAGTTATGATACTACCACAGATGAGGAGGAATGATTAGAGTTCTTATGTTGTTATTAAAGTATTTTGGCATTTGAGTGTTGAATCAATGATGTACTGGTTATAATAATTATGGAGTATATAAGGATTGTACTGCAGTACTATTTCACCAAGGACTTGAGATTGTGTGGAACCAAGAAAATTGACTCCACAACAGGTTAAATTTTTGGATAATATATGGTTGAGAGAATGATAAACCATAATATGGTTCTGATACCAAGATAGTGATTTTGTAATAATACATGATTTATTTGGATAAATTATATTGGATATTCTTAAATTCCTTGAAACAGATTAATGATTAGTATATATTTTTGGATAGAAGGAGTATATGTAGTATTCTATAAGGAATAAGGGATCATGAATGTAATCAATAAGGATTTATGGTAATTCATGATGTTGCAGTGTTTTAAAAGAATACATGATGAAGGTGTTCACATGTTGTCACACAGAAAAAAAGATCTTCATTATATTTACCTTCCTTATAAAATCTGGACTGTGAGTTGGACAGAAGTACTTTGGATAACTATAAAGTTTGGAATAGATTATGTTTAACCTTTTATAGTATTGTTTAAGGTTAAAAAATTTCTGAATATTATTTTTAGAATATTATAATACTATAGTTTTAGGAAAAGGACAACCTGTAGGTTGGGGGATAACCCGTCGCGTCGGACAAAGCTGCAGGAATCGAACCCAAAACCATAGTGCGACAGGCCTTTATTACCTACCACTAGACTACAGGATGTCCCTGGTTATTATAAATAGTTTTCCTAATCTAAATGGTATGTGGTAATATTTGGAACCTTATAAAATTAGGATAAATAGAATATTTTTGAGTTCTGTTACCATTTGGAGTGAAAGATGGGTTTGTGGTAAAAATTTATTATAGAATGAATGTCTACATGAAAAGTAAGTATATTTCCTTACATTCTTAGTAAATCACTTAAATAAATTCCTCAACTTTATGAAAGGTAACTTAAAACAAAAACGTTGTCGGTTAACTTCTCTAATTGGGGAATCAATGACCTTTTAACCAATCACATGTTTTTGATTTTCTTGTAGTTAACTTTCTCCTAATCCTATTTTCTATAATTCTCCATCAGACCTTGATGGTTTGTTTCTCCTCCATATCCATATTTTCATATAATACTAGTATGGGATATCTCGGGTGAGCTTTGTACTTCTCTTTCTTTCGTTTGAAGTTATATTTTTTTTAACCTTATTTCCGATGTGGGTTTTCCACAAAGGTATTTTATATTTTCAACCATTTATATTAAAAACAATTCAAATTGTGAGGATACAATTTATTGAATGAGGGGGGAATGTAACACCCAGAGCATCCATGATACACCTCTCTTTCAATAATGAAATAGCTTGCATTGTGCGCAAGTTCGAGTTCTAACACACAGTGACTAATCAAAGTAGCCGTTATGAATATTAATACCCACTTTTTAAAATTATAGATATTTTATATTTCAAAATGGACTTCATTTTTGTATTAGTAATATCAAAATTATCCTAAGTTGAATTTTTTGTAATTTTCTGAGAACATTCAATGTTTTATGAATAGTGAAAAATACTTAAAACAAATTTTATAATAAAAATAATTTATAGTGATAAATTATACTATTTAGTTTTTTTAAAGTATAATTATAATATATTTTTTTCCATTTTATCCAATGTTGGTCATTAGAATTAATTTAACATTGAAATTGGACATAAACAATTGTCAATCTTTTGATATATATTGTTTCTTAAAAACATGCTATTTGTTGTGACTGTTGGAATTATTTATTAAATTAATTAGTTCAACTTATATGTTTGGAATTTTTTAAAATATACATCATTTTTTAATTCAGAATATCAATTATATCTTAGGGTAATATTTTGGCATTGTTCTGAAAAACTTCAATTTTTGATGAATAGTGAAACCACTAAGTGGTTGTTAAAAAACTGTTTTTTTGTTCAAATGACACATTACCACTTCTGTGATTTGATTTTCAAAAATCCAAAATACATGGTTGTCATTAGGAAGTAAAATGTGGTTTAATGGGATTAAAATTTTTTTTGGTGAATAGTAACTTTTAAGTTTAATTAATCGCGATTAAAGGTAATTAGTGAAATTTACTGTAAAGATAATGTTATAATAATAATAAATGACCTTGAAACTTATCCTACACCTATTTGATGAGTCATGGACGACCAAGACAATACATTGATCAACTTGGGTACCCATGGAGCCACTGTGGCAGGAAAACGACATTAAAAACGTTTTATTTAATGTTAAAATAAAATTGTCACAAACATGAGTTGTTTTACTAAAACAATTTTTAAATGGGGAAATACAAGTCATATGTTTGACTATAAATATTCATCAGAAATATAAAAGGATTTCCTACAACAAGATATTTTTTTTAAATTTTTAGACATTAAATAAATTAAATTATTTATGACACCATGATGATGCAGCGATTACCTCATTAATTAAGGATTTTAATAAAATGGAAGGATAATGTAAAATATAAGAATTAAACTTGTCCAAAGCCTATTTTATGAGTATATTTAGGACCCTTATCACCTTAGCCTAGAAATATATAAGTGTCGGACCTTTAAAATCTGAAAATCATTATATAATAAAATAACATTTCATTACTTTCCAAGAGTGCCCCTCCTATCCTCTTATAAATGGCCCCCACCTCTACCACCTTATTCACACTTTAAATGCCTTTTTTCTCAGCCAACCTCATCCCAAATACTCTCTAAACTTCCCAATATTACTCCTAGAAGCCTCACTTTGGGCAAAATTCTTCCCAAGGAAGCCTTTGGCTCAAATCAAAAAAAGAGTTACCCGATTTTAATGTAATGTCTCCTCTTATGTTATTTTGTTTTATTTTACTTCTCCAACCCCCTAAACTCTTTTTATTCATTACTTTTGTAACAACAGCAGAATCCTCAATATACTAGAATGTTTTTATAATAAGGATTCGAGCTACACTTACACACACCTACATCTAATGGTTAATGAACATACTGTTTCTATGGATGGAAAATTTCTGCCTCACGAAACGATGATTGTTCAACACTCATATAACACCTTAAAAGGTGGCCATTAATATGTCACTATATTTATATATGATATATAATATGTGTATGTTTTCCATAATATTCTGTATTTTTCATTTATGGCATAACTTTATGGTTTCCATTATGGGAAAACGCAATATTTTCATTTTAGGAAGTGCGGACTACCGCCACCTCAAAGTGATTTGAATCGTTAATGCCATAGGTGGGATTTATAAAGGATGGATTAAATGGTATTATACATTATATTATAATGGAATTATATTACACATTTATATAATTATAACTTCATTCCATTAAATACGAAATAGAAATTAAAGTAGCGTTCATGCGTATGTATGGCTTACCGTCTCCATGAACGGGGCATTTCATTTCTTACCTCTAAATGTTATGTAATATTATAAATGAATGTATATACTGGATATATATTATGTATATGATATCTAAATCATGAATGTAATTTTTTATATAATGTATATTTTACCACATGAACAAAGTGTAATTATAAGATGTTTATTATTGACTCAAGTACCTAAGATCGACAAAACGACCGTTATTAACTTAAATAATTACAAAATGTTCATAACATGGTAATAAGTGATATAAAAGGAATAATGAACTTGAAAAAGGTTCTTAAGAAGTTAGATATTAACTCTAGTTTATTATTCAGGAGGTTCAAGCGCGGTCGAGTCAAGTCGGACACGAGGTAAGGGAACTTCTTAACCCAATTTCCATTCTTTGGGTTAATCTCCTACTTTCAAATTATGTCATGATATTATTATGTACTATCTTGTATTTGTACTTTATTTATGTGTACTTACAGTGAATACACATAATAGATCTATTTTTTTTAAAAACATGATCTTTGTAAGGGAACTTCTTAACCCAATTTCCATTCTTTGGGTTAATCTCTTACTTTCAAATTATGTCATGATATTATTATGTCCTATCTTGTATTTTTACTTTCTTTATGTGTACATATAGTGAACACACATATTAGATCTATTTTATTTAAAAAAATTATCCTTTTAAAGGACTTCGTCTCAATCTCCATTCATTGAGGCATATTTTGTTTCATACAAAAATTTCTTTTATACGGTTTATAAACCACTTTGACTTTTACTTTTATTCAAAAGGAATCTTTTTATAAGAAGTGTTTTTACTAAATGACAAAAGGAATGTTTTTTCTTATGTACGCGGTGACAACGACTTCTCTGCCACCCATGACTATTATTTGAGTTCCAGCTTCCTCTATAAGCCATAACTTTTTTTAAAAGAAAAATAAATACCATGTTTTACTTTTCTTTTATTTTTGTATTGAAAATGGTTTTGATAATTTTTTTATTATATCAATGTGTTATATTGATATCTTGTTATTGAAGTTCAGAAATCTTATGTTTCCTTTCTG
The DNA here is from genome assembly GCA_963277665.1 of Viscum album. Classification (NCBI taxonomy): domain Eukaryota; kingdom Viridiplantae; phylum Streptophyta; class Magnoliopsida; order Santalales; family Viscaceae; genus Viscum; species Viscum album. The sequence continues at coordinate 1,678,490,875 of OY728160.1, forward strand.
CATGTTTTATGTGATACAATTAAGTTATGGTTAATGATATGTTTAAACCTGTTCATATGAGGAATTCATTGGACTTAATAAGTGATTGGTGGAGCCTTCTATAGCTCCTCGATGCATCAGCAGGTCTAATGACACAAACTAGTGTCTTGGCATGAGGCCTTGAAAAAATATTATTTGTAGTTTTGGAATGAGGCCTTGGATATGTGGTTATGATAGTCTGGCATTATGCATTCCATCATTATGAAAGTGGATATTGAAATTTAATGTGATTATTCGACCAGTATAATATCCATGTGAATAAGTAAATGGCATTATTTCATTTTACTTTTGCCATATTATGTTGAAGTTCATTTTAAAAGGCTATTGTTTAGTTATACATTGCCTTAAATGTTTATATTTATTTATTAAAGTTTCTGCTATATTGTTATCCTTACTGAGCATCTGAGCTCACCCCTTTCAATGTTTTATTTTTCCTAGGATGTGAATAAAATATTTTATAACTGACCTACAGGGATAGTCTGAAGGGGATAGAAGTGTGGACTATGGAGACTATGTTATTGTTATTTTTCATTTTATGATGTCATGTAACATTTATTAATGTATCTACTGTTTCCAAGGATACTAAACTAATCGGTCTTTCGAGACATGATCTTTTATGATCATGCCAATGTTACACAATAATGTACAGACTCTGGGTAACTGGGGTCGGGGCGTTATAATAATCCCTGAAATTAATTACAAGTACAGAAAACATTCATACATATTGTAATGGATACCCTCTGAATCCTCATTTTTCCATTAGGTTACACATTATCTATCTTTACCCCAATGTAATTGATATTTATTATTATGGAATCCTTCGAAATTGTGTTTTTATGTTCCAATAATATGTACCTATTCAACTTATTCTTTCATTGGTGGGAAAATAGATGTTTTGTAAATTTCCATTCTTAGTTCCTACCTAAAATCATGATCGATTAAAGGGAACATCCCCATTTCTTACCAATTCTCAAGTATACTCCGTAATCTATTTTAATCCACCATTAATTTTCTTAAATAACTATTTTTATCTTGATTAAGTATCATTGATCATATATTTTTCTATTAAAAAAATTATGTCTATGTTCACTTTAATGTTTCTTTAATGTTTTCCCATAAACCACATTATAGTGGATCATTTATAAAGCCTCATAAATAGTATTTTTAATGATTTCACATTAGTTAGAAAAAAACAATAATGATATACTACAATTTTCCCTAATAAATTATCATCAATTATTTAAATCCATTCTTTCATAGACACCTTTTGGATATGCCCTTTTGGTATCACAACTGGAAAAAAGACCAATTTCCACGGTTCAAAACTGTGGCAATGGGCCCCAAACCTGTGGCCATAGGCTACGACCATGGTTTTTGGACAACTATGGCTGCTATCACCATGGCAGTAGGTCCCAACCTATTTCCCCAGTTTTAACTGTGGCAATAGCTTCCTATAGCCACAATTTTGAAAATCGTGGCAATAGGTCATCAAAATTACCCCCGTGGAAGTTAACCTCTGGCTACGGTTTAAACTGTGGATATAGGAAGTTATTGCCACTATATTAATTGTGATTATAGCCTTGTTAAACCGTTCTAAAATCCTAAATAAAAAATTTCACTAGCTGGTTTTGATCCCTGCACATTTTCTCTATGAACTAGAGTACTTACCACTACATCGAGCGACATTAATGGTATATATATATAGATTATGATATATATTTCAATATAAACATTTGTAATATCCTCAAAATTGATGAGGTAGGTTCTCCCGCCAATGTGTGGGAACCCTATTGTCATGGTTTTGAAAACTATGGCAATAAACCATTAAAAAAGTGGCTTATAGCCACGATTCTAAAACTGTAGCTATAGGCCACAGAACCGTGGCTATAGCGACAGCCTATTACCACAGTTCTAAAAACTGTGGCCATAGGCCAAAATGACTGGCCTATAGACACAATTTTAAAATTGTGGCTATAGGTCCATTTCAGTAGCCTCATTTTCTAGTTGTGTATGCCACATGACGTGATGATGATACCAATTTTGTTATATGGGTAACTCATATGTCTATATGTCTATATTTTATTCTTCATGTTGACACACATATTCTTGAGCATGTTATTATGGGTGTGCCCAATTTTCACTATAATTTATTTGGTAATTTTTAATCTCATGATTAGTCATGTTGGGATAGAGTGTAAACTCGATTCATTTATGTGACTTTTTCCACTATGTTATATCGTCTTAGTTGTTTTCTGTGACTCATGTTTATGTCATCATTCATGTGGCTCATATATTCATATGATTCCATTATTTCATTATCTCAAAAATATCTATGTAATTATTCCATATGTTTATTCATGTTACATGCATTTTTGCATCATCAAGTTATGCCTTCTAACCCATGTGTTATTCTTTATTCCAATGTTTATTCCCTTTCATGTATTTTTATCTCATTTTATCATTCGTGTATTCCCCATGATATATTAAGCATATGTAAGTGCTCATAGGAAGTTAGAATCTCATTATGAAGATTAAATAAAATATGTTTTTGTTTTAGTATCATGATTTCTAATTATGTACCCACTCTTCCAAATACACTATGATTTACAATCCTTGGTTTTTATTTGATGGTTAATTATGCATAAAATAATGAAATAATATATGTAAATGGATAGGGTCATTATATATTTTTCTAACCATGTGCTAACCATGAACCACCCTCCAATGCCTCAATAAAAGGCACATAGTTTTCTAGGCTGAACTGTGTGGATTTTCCAAACGAAGCACCAACCATGTACAACCTCAAAAGCTTCCAAAAATTTAAAATTGTTCCCAAAAATGACATCGAACATGACTGAGACAAAAGTTTTTCAAAAAATGGTCTAAAATACCAGAAATTGAGTGATGGAATGATACATGAAAACATACAAAATTTAAAAAAAAATAAATAATAGATCCTTTAAACGACATAATGTTTAGGAAAATAAATGTGGAGTGGATGATATATTATTTGATTTTTAATGGATGGAATTTCCTTTTTAAATTTTGAATTTCCTTTTATTAAAGCCGAAATCAAGAAAATGGTATTATATTTTAATTTATAAATGGTACGTATAATTTTGAGTATTATATAATATAATCCATATTATAGTTCAAAAAATAAAAGATATATTGAGCAGGAATGAACATATAGACATGTAGGAAAATATCCATTATAAAGAATGTGTGTTGTACTTTTGAATGGAAAAATTTTATTTGAGATGGTATTTCAACACGAATGGTGATATCCGGGAAAATATGTTTCTTCCACCTTGAAAAGAAAAAATGAAATATCAAAGAGAAATAGATTTTTAAGGATAAAAGGGGCTTTTTAGTTCATCATCAAGTAAAAAGTTTACGACTCTCAGACAATGAATTTGAGTGAGAAAATTATTATTTCTTTAGTGACATTTAAATAAAAATTTCTTGAAGGATATGATTTCAAGTGATACAAATAGTACCCTGAATTATTAGAGGACAATGGTATAGAATATTAAAGGGTTATTTGATAAAACATTCCAAAGAAAAAATAGTGTGTAATTAGAAATATGTCTCAAGTACTGAATATTTGAGATAAGAACCCATTAACATAATTACAGAATTTTACTAAAGCAGTTAAATATCCTTGATAAAAAATAAATATATTGATACCTTATTTCATATCCTTTTCAATTTTGAAATCATTTTATAAAAATCATTTATAAATATTCACTAATTGTATATTAGTAATTTATTATCTATTTTCAAAATCAGGTGTGAGATATCTTAATTATATTAACCAATTTTTGTAGTAGTTTTATTATTCATTTTTCATCTCAAAATGTTCATACGTAGAATGTTGGGGGAAAACCCCTTTATTAAAATGATAAAATGCACACATACCCATTTTTTGGGAACAAGAGAGAAACCAACACAAATACAATGGCCCTAATGTTCAACGGCATAGGACCACTAAAATGTGCATGTGCCAAATTCTGATAAACCCAAGCACAAGGCTAAAAAGGCCCAAGGACCAATTAATGACTGAGATTCCACCAGCTACCTCACTCAACATACAACCCCACAACGTCTAGATCAATGCATGGATCACAGTCTTCCGATCGCTGAATCGGAACCTTCCTCTATAGGGACCATGAAACTGATAGACGTAGTAGCATGATCCTTCCCATATTTGACTGCACTGGAACAAAAGAAAACCTCCATGTCACTGTATCCCATGACCTTTCCCTAACCCTAATGTTGAAATATCAACCCAACCGCAACCCATCCCGCCACAGCCACTCTGACACGAACAGGAGCACCAGCCCGCCACCCATCCTATGAAACACCATCACTCACTACCCTTTACATCGTATGAACCATCCATAATAGATCAAGCTAAATCCATCGATCCCACCGGCCTATTCATGTTGGAGTCACCGGAACGTGCCTCCACACACCAGAACCCGCTGCGCTCATCACAATGTTGTCACACACAGCATCGAGCCACACCGCCATGCCTGTCGCCAACACCCGCATGTCGCCGAAGAATTCCTCACCGCCTCTCTCTACACCCAGCCTATGGACGACTTCCCAAAGAACCACATCATCAAGAGACCTACACTCCTACAACAAAATGATGCTCTGTCATCACATTCATGTATATCTAAATGCGAATGGTAGATCCGGAACCACCCAAACTTCCCCCAGATCCCGCACACCCGAACAAGACATCATCAACTGATCTTTTGGAATCTCCAAGAGATAGTTTTTTTAAATGTGTTTTTCAATTTTTTTTAAAAACTTCATAGGTTTATTTTTTTTAAAGAAACACGCTAAAATGGTGCCATCAAAGATGCCACGTTTGTGTTAGTACACAAAGGAGGCATCAGCGATGCCGCCATTGATCCTCCACAGAGACTTTGTGTAACACCTCGAGCTTCCACGATTTGATTCTCTTTTAATAATGCAATATATTGCATTGTAGGCAGGTTCAAGATTCAACACACCATAACCAATCAAAGTAGCCGTTATGAATAGTAATACCCACCTTTTGAAATTATATAAATTTTATACTTCAAAATGGACTTCATTTTTGTATTCATAATATCGAAAATATCCTAAGTTGGTTTTTTTGTAATTTTCTGAGAACTTCCATTTTTTTATGAATAGTTAAATATTCTTAAAACAAATTTTTAATCAAAATAATTTATAGTGATAAATTATAATATTGAGTGGTTTTAAAGTATAATTTGAATATATTTTTACCATTTTGTCTAATGGTGTTCATTAGAATTAATTTCACTTTGAAATTAGACATAAACAATTGTCATTCTTTTGATATATATTGTTTCTTAAAAACAAGCTATTTGTTGTGATAGCGGGAATTTGTTATAAAATTAATAAATGAAACTTATATTTTTTGAATTTTTTAAAATAGACATCATTTTTGAATTCAGAATATCAATTATAGCTTAGGGATAAATTTTGGCATTGTTCTGAAAAACTTCAATTTTTGATGAATAGTGAAACCACTAAGTGGTAGTTAAAAAACTGATTTTTCATTTAAATGAAACATTACCACTTTTGTTATTTTATTTTCAAAAATCTGACAATCATGGCTGTCATTAGAAAGTAAAATGTGGTTCAATGGGTTGAAAATAATCTTTTGGTGAATAGTATCTTTTAAGTTTCATTAATTGCGATTAAAGGTAATTAGTGAAATTTAAGGTAAAAATGATATTATTAAAATATGAAAATACCTTTACACTTGTCATAACCCTATTGGATGAGTCATGGAAGACCAATAGAATCCATGGGTAAACATGGTGACCCCATGGAGCCACTTTTGTAGGAAAATTACATTAAAAGCTTTTTATTTAATGTTAAAATAAAAATGTCAGAAACATGAGTTGTTTTACTAAAACAATTTCTAAAAGAGGTTATACAAGTAATATTATTGACTATAAATATTCATTAGAAATCTAAAAATATTTCCTACATCATGATAATTTTTTTATAATTTTTATACATTAAATAAATTAAATTATTTAGGACACCATGATGATGCAGTGATTACCTCATTAATTAACGATTTAAATAAAATAAAACGATAATGTAAAATCTAAGACTTAAACTAGTCAAAAACCTAATGGATGAGTATATTTTTAACCCTTATCACCTTAGCCTCTAAATATATAATTGTGGGACCTCTAAAATCCTAAAAGTATCTCATAATAATGTAACATTTCCTTAATTTCAAAGAGTGCTCCTCCTCTCCTCTTATAAAAGGTCCCCACCACTACCACCTTACTCACACCTTCAAAGCCTTTTGGCTCAGACATCCTCTACCAAAATAATCTCCAAACTTCCATCTCTTACTCCTAGAATTCTCACATTGGGAAGAATTTTTCCCAAGGATGTCTTTGGCTCAAATCAAAAAAAGTTACCCGGTTTTAAGGTAATGTCTTCTCTTATGTTATTTTGTTTTATTTTGCTTATCCTACTACTTAAACTCTTTTTATTCATTTAATTTGTAACAACACCAGTATCCTCAATATACTAGGATGTTTTTATAATATGTATTCGTGTTAAACATACATACTCCTACATCTAATGGTTAAAGAACATATTATTTCTGTGGATGGAGAATTTCTGCCTCACGAAACGATGATGGTTCAACACTCATATAACACCTTCAATGGTGGCCATTAAGATTTCACTATATTTATATATGATATATAATATGTCTATGTCTTACTTAAGATTCTGTATTTTTCATTTATGGAATACCTTTATGGTTTCCATTATGGGTAAACGCGATATCTTCATTCTAGGAAGTGTGGACTACCGCCCCCTCAAAGTGATTTGAATCGTTAATGCCATATGTGGGATGTATAAATGATGGATTAAATGTTATTATACATAATATTATACTAGAATTATAATATTCCTATATGTAATTTTGATTTCATTCCATTAAATATGAAATATAAATGAAATTAGCATTCATGCGTACGTATGACTTACCGTCTCCATGAACGGTGCATTTCATTTCTTAGCTCTAAATGTTACGTAATATTATGAATGAATGTATATACTGGATATATATGATATATATGATATATACATCATGAATATAATTCTATAGATAATGGATATTCTACCACATAAACAACTTGTAATTATAAGAAGTTTATTGTTGACTCAAGTACCATATATCGACAAAACGACCGTTATTAACTTAAATAATTACATATTGTTAAAAACATGGTAATAAGTTATATAAAAGGAATAATGAACTTGAAAAAGGATCTTAATCAAGTATAGATTAACTCTAGTTTATTATTCATGAGGTTATAGAATGGTCGAGTCAAGTCGGACACAAGGTAAGGGAACTTCTTAACCCAATTTCCATTCTTTGGGTTAATCTCTTATTTCAAATTATGTCATGATATTGTTTTGTCATATATTGTGTTTTTTACTTTATTTATGCGTAATTATAGTGAATACATATAATAGATCCATTTTATTTAAAAAAATGATCTTTTTACGGGACATCGTCTTAATCACCATTCATTGAGGCATATTTTGTTTTATACACAAATTTATTTTATACGGTGTATAAACACCTTTGACTTTTACCTTTATTCAGAAGGAATCATTTTATACAAAGCGTTTTACTAAATGAAAAAAAGGAATATTTTTCTTTTCGTACGTATGCGATGACAATGACTTCTCTTCCGCCATGACCATTATTTGAGTTTCGAATTCCTCTACAAGCCATAATTTTTTTTAAAAGAAAAATAAATACCAAGTTTTAATTTTATTTTATTTTGGTATTGAGAATGGTTTTGATAGTGTTTTTTATATCAATGTGTTGTATTAATATCTTATGATTGAAATGTGGAAATTCTATGTTTCCATTATGCATGTTTTATGTGATATATTATGTTGTGGTTTATGATATGTTTAAACATGTTCATAAGAGGAGTGCATTGGACTTAATAAGTGACTGGTGGAGCCCGCTATAGCTCCTCGATGCATTAGAAGGTCTCATTAGACAAAATAGTGTCTTGGCACAAGGCCTTGACAAAATATTATTTATGGTCTTGGCATGAGGCCTTGTCTAAGTGGTTATGATAGTTTGGCATTATGCATTCCATCATTATGAAAGTGGTTATTGATATTACATGTGATTATTTGACCAGTATATTATCCATGTGAATAAATAATTAGAATTATCTCATTCTACTTTTTCCATGTTATGTTGAAGTTCATGTTTAAAAGGCTTTTGTTTTAGTTATATATCGCCTTAAATATTTATGTTTATTTATGAGAGCTTCGGCTATATTGTTATCCTTACTGAGCATTTGAGCTCACCCCTTTCAGTGTTTTATTTTTCCCAGGATGTGAAGAAATATTTTATGATTGAACTAATGGGATAGTCTGAATGGGATAGAATTGTGGACTATGTAGACTATGTTATGGTGATTTTTCACTTTGTGATGTAATGTAACATTTATTAATGTATCAAGTGTTTCCAAGGCTGTTAAACTAATCAGTCATTCAAGATTTGATCTTTTTTGATCATGCCAATGTTACGCAATAATGAACCGACTCTAGGTAACTGGATCGGGGTGTTACAGTTGGAATCAGAGGTAGTTTGTACTAACCTTAGAAGCTAGATTTAGATAAACTCTGATTAGAGAACATAGCACAAAGATAGACTTTGATGATTAGTAGAGAAGAACATCCTAGAATTTTGGTATTATAGAGATTTTGTGAGTTTTCTGAGCAATACATCCCTATCTGGATACGATCATGTAGAGGCTGATCTGGCACAGATGTACCTGGGGGTAAAACCCGAAAACACCGCTTTAAGCTAGTCTCAAACGGGAACTGGTGCTCGACAACGGGCCTTGCTGCACTCTTGGTTACGACACTCCCGGGGGATATGCTTAGGATAATTCTCATTTTCTTTACAAACCACTATGAAGGGTTATTAGTATATACTTCCTCAAAGAAAACATTTTTATGATTATGGATTATATCCATAAATATTTCAATTTATTCTAAGTGTTTTACATGTATGAAATTATGTATTTTGATTCATAAACTAATCTATTTTATGCCATTATTTAGAAATGGTGCCTTGTGGGAGGAATGGAAACCGTATTAATGCACGCACTCCATGTAGGGATTGCCCTCCTGCTCAAGATAATTATTGTGGAGCTGGAGATGCAACTGAAACTGATCAACTTATCACCATGCTGGGAAAACTCACTCATGTTATGAATAATAACCTTACTCGTATGGAGCACCCTGATCCGCAACATGGAGGATTAATGTTATACAGCTTCATGAGTCAAAAAGCGCCAACATTTAATGGGGGTACAAATCCATTAGTAGCTGAGCAATGGATATACTCCTTAGAGAAAATATTCCACTCCTTTGGGAGTAGTGAAATGGAAAAGGTTATCAAGGCAATTAACCGCCTCACTAGAGATACCAATCAATGGTGGTCGCTGATTCAAAACAAAAAGGAAGATGATGAAGTTTCAAATATGGAATGGAGAGAGTTAAAAGTTCTTTTCTTAGAAAAATACTTTCCTCATGACCATCGAGCAGATATGGAAAGGCAATTTCTGAGTCTGATACAAAAGGAGGATGAGAATGTCGCAAAGTATGAGGCCAACTTTACAAGGTTAGCAAGGTATGTTGCAGATTATATACATAACCCAAGAAGTAAGATTGATCGTTTCTTTGAGAGGTTAAAACAATTTCTCCATCGAGATTTAGTATCACAATCCTTCTCATCATACGAAGATATTGTCTCAGGTGCTATCAAGACAGAAAATGAATTCTCAAAGTCTTATGACAACAAAGTAAAGAAAGAGAAGAAGAGAACGGTGGAACAAGAGACAGATAAAGGGAAAAAGGGAAATAAGTATTTTCCATAATGTGATAATTGTGGTAAGAATCTCCTCGGTGCTTGCCTAAAAAGAATGGGAGTTTGTTATAAATGTGGAAAAAAAAGTCACCAGGCTCGTGATTTAAAGGGAACGAAAGAGGATATCAATGTTGAATGCCACAATTATAGGGAAGTGGGGCATTATGCAAATTAATGTCCTAAGGGTCAGGGAAACGTACTTCCGAAAAGTCCAAGGGATGAAGGAAAATCTTATGTTGTTACTACAGTTGAAGTGGAATAATTAATGTATTGGTGCTTTTGGACTCAAGGATTATATTCTGGTTATAAGAATAATATGATATATATAAGGATTGTACTGCAGTACTTGTTTTTTTCATTAAGGTATTAATATGATGAAGGTAATCATATTTTTAGTATGTGACAGTAAGATAAACATTACTTTATTTTGGGAATCTAATGTTACAATTGAATTTGGAATTTAAGGACCTTTTATAGAAATTCTGGACGAAGGTATTTTGGATAACAATAAAGGTTGGAATGGATTAACTTGGACTGTGGATATTATTGTTTATGGTTAATACATTTATGAAGATTATTTTTTGAATATTATAATACTATAGTATTAGGAAAAGGACAACCTACAGGTTGGGGGATAACCCGTCGCGTCGAACAAAGTTTTAGGAATCGAACCCACAACCACAGTGCGACAAGCCTTTATTACCTACCACTAGCCTAAAGGATTTCCTTAGTTATTAAAAAATAGTTTTCTTATTCTAAATGGTATGTGGTAATATTTGGAACCTAATACAATTAGGATGAATAGAATAATTTTTTGAGTTATGTTACCATTTGGAGTGAATGATTGGTTCGTGGTAAAAATTTATTAAAGAATGAAAGCCTACATGACCGGTAAGTATATTTCCTTACGTTCTTAGAAAATCTCATAAATAAATTCCTCAACATTATAAAAGGTAACTTAAAACAAAAACGTTTTCTGTTAACATTTCTAACTGGGGATTCAATGACCGTTTAACCAATCACAAGTTTGTGATTTTCTTGTGGTTAACTTTCTCTTAATCCGGTTTTCTACAACTCTCAATCAGACCATGAAGGTTTGTTTCTCCTCCATATCGATATTTTTATAGAATCCTATTATGGACTATCTCGGGTGACCTTTGTACTTCTCTTTCTTTCTTTTAATGTTATATTATTATTAACCCTATTCCCTATGTGGGTTTTCCACAAAGGTATTTTCTATTTTCAAACTTTTATTTTCAAACAAAAATTTCAAATTGCGAGGATGCAATTTATTTAAGTAGGGGAGAATGTAACACCCTGAGCTTCCATGATACACTTCTCTTTTAATAATGCAATAGCTTGCATTGTACGCATGTTCGAGATTCAACACACCACAACTAATCAAAGTAGCCGTTATGAATAGTAATACCCACCTTTTGAAATTATATATTTTTTATATTTCAAAATGGACTTCATTTTTGTATTCGTAATATCAGAATTATCCTAAGTTGAATTTTTTGTAATTTTCTAAGAACATACATTTTTTATGAATAGTGAAATATTCTTAAAACAAATTTTTTAATCAAAATAATTTATATTGATAAATTATATTATTGAGTTGTTTTAAAGTATAATTAGAATATATTTTTACCATTTTATCTAATGCTGTTCATTAGAATTAATTTGACATTGAAATTGGACATAAACAATTGTCAATCTTTTGATATATATTGTTTCTTAAAAACACACTATTTGTTGTGATAGTGGGAATTAGTTATAAAATTAATTAATGAAACTTATATTTTTGTAATTTTGTAAAATAGACATCATTTTTGAATTCAGAATATCAATTATAGCTAAGGGTGAATTTTTGGCATTGTTCTGAAAAACTTCAATTTTTGATGAATAGTGAAACCACTATGTGGTAGTTAAAAAACTGATTTTTTTAAATGAAACATTACCACTTCTGTGATTTGATTTTTAAAAATCTGGAATACATGGTTTTCATGAGGATGTAAAATGTGGTTCAATGGGATTAAAATAATATTTTTGTGAATAGTAACTTTTAAGTTTAATTAATCGCAATTAAATGTAATTAGTAAAATTTAAGGTATAAATGATATTATAAAAATATGAAAATACCTTTAAACTTGTCCTACCCCTATTGGATGATTCATGGACGACAAATACAATCCATGGGTCATCTTGGGGACCCCATGGAGCCACTTTGGTATGAAAATGACAATAAAAACGTTTTATTTAATATTAATATAAAAATGTCACAAACATGAGTTGTTTTACTAAAATAATTTTTAAGTGGGGTTATACAAGTAATATTTTTAACTATAAATATTTATTAGAAATCTAAAAAGCTTTTCTACAGAATGATAATTTTTTTATAATTTTCAGACATTAAATAAATTAAATTATTTATGACACCATTACGATTCATCGATTACCTCATTAATTAATGATTTAAATAAAATAAAAAGATAATGTAAAAGATATGCCTTACACTTGTCCAAAACCTATTGGATGAGTATATTTATAACCCTTATAACCTTATCCTTTAAATATATAATTTTGGGACCTCTAATATCTGAAAATTATCTCATAATAATGTAACATTTCCTTACTTTCCAAGAGTACCCCTCCTCTCCTCTTATAAAAGGCCCCCACCACTACCACCTTACTCACACATTCAAAGCCATTTGTCTCGGCCAAACTCTGCCCAAATACTCTCCCAACTTCCCTCTATTACTCCTAGAAGACTCACTTTGGGCATAATTCTTCCCAAGGAAGCCTTTGTCTCAAATCAAAAAGAGTTACTCGGTTTTAAGGTAATGTCTTCTCTTATGTTATTTTGTTTTATTTTGCTTCTCCAACACCTTAAAATCTTTTTATTCATTTATTTTGTAACAAAACAAGTATCCTAAATATACTAGGATGTTGTTATAAGATGTATTATAGCTACACTTACACACACCTACATCTAATGGTTAAAGAACATACTGTTTCTATGGACGGTGAATTTCTGCCTCACGAAATGATGATTGTTCAACACTCATATAACACCTTCAATTTTGGCCATTAAGATGTCACTATATTTATATATGATATATAATATGTTTATGTTTTACTTAATATTATGTATTTTTCATTTATGGCATATGTTTATGGTTTCCATTATGGGTAAACACGATATCTTCATTTTAGGAAGTGCGGACTACCGCTCCCACAAAGTGATTTGAATCGTTAATGCCATATGTGGGATGTATAAATGATGGAGTAAATGGTATTATATATTATATAATACTGGAATTATAATATACATTTATATAATTATGATTTCATTCCATTAAATATGAAATAGAAATCAAAGTATCGTTCATGCGTACGTACGACTTACTGTCTCCATGAACGGTGCATTTCATTACTTACCTCTAAATGTTACGTAATATTTTGAATGAATATATATACTGGATATATATGATATAAATGATATCTTCATCATGAATATAATTATAGAGATAATGGATATTCTACCACATAAACAACTTGTAATTATAAGATGTTTATTGTTGACTCAAGTACCAAATATCGACAAAATGACCGTTATTAACTTAAATAGTTACATAGTGTTCATACCATGGTAAAAAGTGATATAAAAGGAATAATGAACTTGAAAAAGGATCTTAATAAAGTAAATATTAACTCTAGTTTATTATTCAAGAGGTTAAATAACAGTCGAGTCAAGTCGGACACAAGGTAAGGGAACTTCTTAATCCAATTTCTATTATTTGGGTTAATCTCCTAATTTCTAATTATGTCATGATATTGTTATGTCATATCATGTGTTTTTACTTTCTTTATATATACATATAGTGAATACACATAATATATCCATTTTATTTAACAAAATGATCTTTTTACGGGACTTCATCTCAATCACCATTCATTGAGGCATATTTTGTTTTATACACCAATTTCATTTATATGGTGTATAAACCCCTTTGACTTTTACATTTATTCAGAAGGAATATTTTTATACAAAGCGTTTACTAAATGAAAAAAAGGAATGTTTTTCTTTTCATACGTATGCGGCGACAATGATGTCTCTTTCGCCGTGACCATTATTTCAGTTTCGGCTTCCTCTACAAGCCATAATTTTTTTATAAATGAATAATAAATACCAAGTTTTAATTTTATTTTATTTTGGTATTGAAAATGGTTTTGAATGTTTTTTTATATCAATGTGTTGTATTGATATCTTGTGATTCAAATGTGGAAATGTTATTTTTCCTTTATGCATGTTTTATGTGATACAATTATGTTATGGTTTATGATATGATTAAACATGTTCATATGTGGAGTGCATTGGACTTAATAAGTAACGGGTGGAGCCCGCTATAGCTCCTCGATGCATCGGCATGTCTCATGAGACAAACTAGTGTCTTGGCACGAGGCCTTGACGAAATCATATTTGTGGTCTTGGAATGAGGCCTTGGCTACGTGGTTATGAAATTCTGGCATTATGCATTCCATTACTATGAAAGTGGTTATTTATATTGCATGTGATTACTCAACCAGTAGAATATCCATGTGAATAAGTAAATGGAATTATCTCATTTTACTTTTGCCATATTATGTTGAAATTCAAGTTTAAAAGGATTTTTTTAGTTATAAATTGCCATAAATGTTTATGTTTTTTTATGAAATCTTCCTCTATATTGTTATCCTTACTGAGTATCAGAGCTCACCCCTTTCAGTGTTTTATTTTTCCCATGATGTGAAGAAATATATTAAGAATGACCTACAGGGATACTCTGAAGGGTATAGAAGTGTGGACTATGGAGACTGTGTTATTGTGATTTTTTACTTTATGATGTAATGTAACATTTATTAATGTATCCAGTGTTTCCATGGATACTAAACTAATCGGTCTTCCGAGACTTGATCTTTTGTGATCATGCCAATGTTACACAATAATGCACCGACTGTGGGTAACTGGGATCGGGGCGTTACACTTTGGCCTGGATCTATGACATGGAAAAGGCGGTCGGGGGGAGGCTACCTTTGGCCTCTGCATACAGTGAAAGGCAGCTTCTGCGATGTCTCTATTAGCCTTACGCAGAGGCCAAAGGCAGCATCCATGATGCCCATTGGTCTAAACTCCCTATAAAAGGGCTGCCACCCCCCTCTCCTCACTCGATTCTTTCCTTATTCTCGCCTAAATTCAATCTATCTCTCTCAAAAAAAAATTAACTTTCTGTGTGGGTTTTACCAAGATTCATTTAGAGGTATTTTTTCTTATTTAATTTAATGTTTTTATTTAATTATTTAATTCTATTTAGTTATAAATATTTCAATTTTATGTATTTTAGGTAGTTATTAATATTTACTTTTTTAGTTTCCATAATTAGTTATATATAGTTCGAAATAAATGTTGTTAGGTAGTATAGATTATCTCTAGATTATCATAGGATTCAATATTTTGAAATTTTGGTAGCATACATATTATGTGGTTATCTATGAAATTAAAATCTTTTCTGGATACAAACAAGTGGATATGGCTCTGGCACTGATGTACATAGGAGTAAATCCTGAAAACATTGCTTTGAGCTAGACTCAAATGGGAACTTGTAAATGATAACAGGCCATGTTGCATCCTGGTTTGACACTCCTGTTGAATATGATTAAGATGAATAATATTTTCTTTATAAACTACTAAAATATCTATGAAAAGAAAAATCAAATCAGTATATTTTTCAATGATAAAATAATAAATATAATGTTATGGAATCAATTAAGGACATAAGAATTATCGAATTAAAGTTATTAGTAGTTAATTATAAAAAACTAATTAATATAATATAATTAAAGATTAATGAATAAATAATTAAAGAATAAATTAATAATGATTAAATAGTGATTAAATATTTATTGATCAGTTAAAAACCGTATTAATAAAATTAGTTTAAAATTTTAGTTATAATTATTTAAAATTAAATGGAGAAGAAAATGTTTAATAATGTAAATATAATATAGTTTAGAAATAATAGATACTATTAGACATAATAAAATATAGAATAATTAATAAATAAAATATGATTAAAAAATGATCCATATATTTATTTTCAAATGATACTAATGAAAATATAAAGTGAAATGATGAAGAAAAAACACATTAAAAAAAGGTTCCCTAAAATTACATTCTAATAAATATCATATGGTCAAACATCAGTAGCTTATTTTAGGGTATATAAAGGCACCCAAAAATTAAATTCTAATAAACTAAACATGGTAAAATATCATTTTGAATATTCGTTAAACTATAATAATTTTGATGAAAGAATCATTTTTGACGTAGAGAGTCATGTTTTCCTGTGTATACTACTATGCTGAGATTATTAAAACTGAGCAAGGGGCTTCTTACAGTACTCAACCAATTATGGTGGTTAGTACAACTAAATTTTTAACCATAAGTGACCTTCAAGATTGAATTCTTGGTTCCTTAAATCTGGGACCCAATCAAGAGATCATGTCTATGAGCTATAGACATTAGCAATATCCGACAACAGTGTGGCATCTGACTTGTCCATTGTTTGCTGATTCACAGTGGAAAAAAGCAGTTAATTTATTTTCTGAATGGTCAGATGGTAACATGATGGGGTTATATGTTGATGTTGCTACTATACCACAACAACGTCCAATTATGCAATGATATATAATTACAAGAGTGGTTTAAGATAGTCCACCCCAAAAAATTGAGCCTATTCCAAATGATGCAGTAAAAGAGGAAAACCTAGATGATCTCCTAGATATACATGTCAATCTGACTTCCAATGAAGAGTTTCGTAATGATGGATTAGATTGTAGCAGCAGTGCTGATGAGGAGGGACCAAAGAGAGATAAAAAGGTGGTTTTGAGAAATGAATTAGTTGTACATCAACCTCGACCTACAATAAATCATCCACCACCATTTTCATCTTTGTTAGAAGCAATAACACACATGCCTACATTCGACAATACTGTTCTCACACTGGTAATAGAGTTCCCTGGAGTTGTACCAGATAGGATTAGTGAGGTGGAAAAATCATTATATATTTCAAGGAATTTCCCTAGTAAATATGCCATAAAAAGAATGATAAAGTGATTTCATATTGAGGGGAACTTCAACTAAGTAGTTCATGAATCATGCTATAGTAAATATGTTATACGGTGTGGGAAGTATGGGGATGATTGTAGATATCACATGTGGGTTATTCCAGACATTACATTTGGAGGATGTAGAATCTTGAGGATTGAGGTGGCTCATACGTGTGTTCAGCCAACCCTCAAACAAGATCATACCTAATTGGATGCAGAATTTGAGTCATCTATTGTTGTTGAGATGATTCAGACATTTCAAGATGGTCCAATATCCCTTGTTCAAGAGAGGATTCAATAGATATTGGATTATAATAATTCCTATAATAAGGCTTGGATGGCGAAACAAAAGGTAATTGTGAAGGTCTATGGTGATTGGGATGACTCATATCAGGTTTTGACACAATTTATAGCCATACCGAGGTATCATAACCATGTTTTCTTCTATATGAAATCAAAAGAAAATTCGTATCATGATAACTAAATTGATCCATCTCCTGTTAAATTTCATCAGTTGTTATGGGGATTCCTTCATTGTATCTCTGAATTTCACTTTTGAAAATAGGTTATACAGATTGATGGAAAATTTCTATATGGAAAATAATAGGGTATAATGTTGACTTTGAAACCCCAAGATTTAAACAATTCACCTCTTCCTCTTTCCTTTTCCATTATAGAGAATGAAAACTATGAATCATGGAGTTGGTTTCTGTTATGTATTAGCCACCATCTCACCAACATTTGGGGTGTTTTTTTGATATGTGATCTCCAATGAGAAATTAATGATGAAATCAATGCAGATCCTGATACATGGAGATACCCAAATTCACATCATCGGTTCATCATTAGACACTTTGCTAGAAATGTGCATAAAAAATTTCACAATGAACCGATAAAGAAGGCAATCATGATTCTTGGTACGCATTCAATTCATTCTGTTTTACTATATCAATAAAAAGAAAAAATCATTTTATGTGAAATATCAACTATTCTTCAAAGAATATGAGTTGGACCAATGGTGGTTTGAAAAACATTTTCAACAAATCCGTCAGTGTAATCAAGATGTTTCTGATTATATGATGCAGGTTCCAAAAGTGAAATAGATAATGGTATACGATGGGGGGAAGAGGTATGGACACCTGACAACAAATATTGTGGAGTGAATCAATGGTATCTTCAAAGGGCTTCTTTAGATACCTATAAACACCTTAGTTTTGGAGACATTATATCGATGCGTGAAGTACTTTGTGGATAGACAAAACCTAGAATCAGACAGAATACAACATGGGCTAAGATACGATGGACACTTTCAATGAGAGATTGAAAAGAATATTAAAGAATGGTGGTATTACCAGAAACAAGTCAATGTCAATGTGGAAGCATTCAGGCCTTATGGTTTCCATGTACACATGCCATCGTAGCATGTGCCTCTGTTAACATCTCATGGGAAGAATATGTGGACCCATTGTGTCGGATGGATACCATTTATAACTATTATGCTACCCATGGACACCTATTGGGGTGTATCACTATTTCCCAATGCCTGATGTTCATTTCATAGGGATACCTGACATGAATTGGTTATGTCCTCATGGGAGACCGAAGGCGAGTAGGATGTGTAATGAGATGAACCGGCCTCAAAAACAAGAATAGATTTTGCGATTCATGATATGTCATATATATGGTCATAACTAGAAACGATGCCCTAACATTTTTTGTTTGATTTCACTATCTCATCCATAATTATGTATTGACTTCATTGTAACATTCTCATACTATAAACTAAATGTTGTTATCTCTTCTTTTTTTCTCAATTTTATAAACACCAAACATTTAAGATAACTTTTCATAATAATATTATTTCTTTCAAGAAATAAATTTAAATATGAGATATTAGAATTTATTTCATAAATCCAAAATCGGAACAATTAACCCATATTTTAATTTAGATGTTATTAACCCAGAAACATCTTTCTTAAACGTTAATATTAAATTTTTTTTACCCTAAACCCTAAAACATAAACCCATCCTAAACATGTAGGATATTTTACTAAACTATTCTATAACAAAATTGTAGTATCATAATTATTATCAAAAGTTATTGAATACATACAGTTATATAAATTCAAAAAACATAATTACTAATTGATATGGTTCATGATAATCCAATCCATATGTATTTAATCTTAATGATCCCCCAAAATATGTGTAACCAAATCCAAGACTCAATATTTTAGATAATAGAACTTATTTAATAATAATATTCTTTCTTTCAAAAATTCACTTTAAATCTATGATAATAGAATTTATTTCATAAATCTGACAGCGGAACACTTAGCCCACATTGTAAAGTAAATGTTATTTACCTTTTGACATGTTTTTGAAACATTAATATTAATATTTTTTACCATAAACCCTCAATCCAAAACCACAACCTAAACATGTATGTTATTTTTGTAAACTATTATATAATAATAATATAGTATCTTAATGATTAGAATAAGTTATTGAATACATATAGTTAGATATATTCAAAATACATCATTACTAATTGACATGGTTGATCTTTATCCAATCCAAATTTAGTTAATCATAAATCTGCCCCAAAATATGTGTAACAGAATCCAAGACTCAATATTTAAGATAATAGAAATTATTTTTATAATATTATTCATGCATTCAAGAAATAACTTTAAATATATGTTAATATAATTTATTTCATAAATCGAAAAGGAGAACACATAAGCCACATTGTAAGGTAAATGTTATTAACCTAGACACATGTTTCGTAAACATTAATATTAAATTTTTTAAACTAAACTCCAACCTAAACAAGTATGATATTTTAGTAAACTATTCTATAATGAAATTATATTATCATATTGATTAGAATATTTTATTGAAAAAATATAGTAAGATAAATTCCAAAAACATTGTTACTAATTTACGTGGTTCATCTTAATCCTATCTATAAGTTGTAAATCATAAAGCTCCCCCAAAATATGTGTAACCAAATCGAAGGCTCAATATTTTAGATAATAGAACTTATTTGATAATAATATTCTTACATTCAATAAATAACTTTAAATCTCAGATAATAGAAAATTTTTCATAAATTCCAATGCAGAACACTTAACCCACATTGTATTGTAAATGTTATTAACCCATAAACATGTTTCTTAATTGTTAATATTTAAAACTTTAACCCTAAACACTCAAACATAAACCCCAACATAAACATGTAGGATATTTTAGTAAACTATTCTATAATGTAATTATAGTATCATAATAACATGAAAATTTTATTGAATACATACAGTTAGATAAATTCAAAAATCGTCATTACTAATTGACATGGTTTATCTTAATCCAATCCATAAAGTTATATTTACATTTTACAATTACGACTCATTTAATTTGTTTATATGAAGATGGATTATACCATACTACCCACTCAGTAGCCTACCCAAATTTCATAGTCTTTGTTAGAGGTTCGTCCAGATCGATTTGTGAAGGTGAATCGAGTGCACCAGTTTCATCACATGGAGCCTCAACATGGTATTAGACCTTACTTACATCGTGATGGCTTCTATGGTCATGCCGTAACATATTTCACATTTGTAGATCATTAGCTATTTGCTGCCCCTGTTGAGATATAGAGACCAAAGACACACATGTTCCACTTTCCTGGGGAAGAGATAACAATCACCCTCGAGGATGTCGCAATGCTTCTCGGTCTGCCTATCCAGGAGAGACTTGTTACTAGACTCACTCTTGCAGCTTAGAAAGACCATGCTCAGTGCTTATTAAGAGTTGATATTTTTTTGGACTATAGGGCTACATATGGATCATCCATATCTATCCCTTGGTTGGAGTCACAGATTCCACATTTACAGGATGATGACGGTGAGCAGACTTTCTTGCGTTACGCCCATGCATATATCTTACGGCTCATTGGAAGGACCATGTGTACTAATCACTCAGGGATGCACGTATATATAATGTATATACCACTACTAGAAGAATTTTATTGGGTTGGGAGGTACAGCCGGGGATCAGCCTACTTGGAATACCCGTATTGATCATTATGCAGTCTATCCCATCGGGACCGTACAGGTCTCGGAGGATGTGTCATCCTTATTCAGATGTGGGCATGGGAGCATATCCCAATATTCCACCCTGACCTTGATGGTCCGCTGGTCGAGATGGAGGTGTTGCATGATTCTCTGTGTGGGCACTAGTATGATAAGTCATTTCTATTGGTTTCTGATTCTACTATGAGTTATTGACTATAATTTCTCAATATGTTTCACTATCGTTTATGTATTTTATAGGTGGGGTCTGTGACACAATTTTGATGATGTTCCGAGATAGAATTTGGGCGTATAGAAGCAACAGTTGAACATTATCTTACCTGACCAGGTATGTATATACAATCTATCATTGTCTAAAATATTTAATAATAACATCAATTTTGGATTTAATTAGGTGTTTTTATGACAAAATCACTTGTCATTTCAGATTACATGGCTTTTATACTAGAGTATTAGCGACCACTTCCCAGAATACTGCACTTTTGGGCTTGAGGATGCTATGGTTGTAGTACCCCCCTCCCATTCACTTCCATTTTATTGTGTGGTAGTATCATGATAGAGTCATGCACCAGTTTTTTCATACTCAGCCGATTCCATTACCATCAAGACAGACAGACAGACTTCATTGGATAAAGATGACAATGAGGCAGGATGATGACTAGTTCTGAGTAAATACCAGCATTATCGACTGCAGGAACAGATGCGAAGAGTTTTGTATTCAGGGTGTTCTTATGCATCGATTTTCTCTTTCAGAGTAACTTGACTATGCGCCTTGGTATATACTGAACTCTACACTGTGTCTTACCCAAGCCGGCATAGATATGCAGAGGATGGTAAGTCAATAAATTTCCATCAATTTGTTTATTGAATTATTTTTTTATCCAATTTGGATCAATTTATAGGTATGTCACACAGAGCAGCTTGTTCGCCTGAGTGATGAAGAGGAGGGGGTCTTTAGCTAAGAAACTGTCCATGCTATAGTACTAGAGGGAAAGACATCTTTTCGTTCACTTTCCAGGAGCATATTTGTGTGTCTGACTCAGAGAGAGGAGGTTCTAGCCCTAGAGGCACATCCTTTAGCTGCTGTTGGTGCTGAGGATCCATGACCACGGTGACATAGATAACATCTTGTTGCATGTTATCATTCACCTATTCCACATGAAGAGGTCATCCCTCTAGTAGTTTGAGGATAGCTGATTCAGCATGTTCCTCAGGTGGAATTTGATCCATCTTTGCTGACAAGATATCCACAGTTCTCTCCATCTTGGGTTCTAGATCCTTTACAGACTAGGATTCCAGAGCCATCACCATCGTGGGGGTATATCTCCATCACTGGCTGGGTTCCCCACTACGATGGAGGTAGCCCTTCTACCACCCTAGTGGGATAAGGATACAGAAGGTAGTGCGAGATCTAGTTGACAACTCCTCCCACTGACACACAGATGGAGGATGCGCCAGTCGACGTTCTAGTTCCCAAAGATCACCCTTCTCCTAGAAATCAGACTCCACTGCACACTCGATGTAGACGTCCTATTCACATACCACCATGTGAGATGGAATCTCCTTGACAGAAACATAGGCATTGATTGGAAATTTTTTTTACAAGTTTTATATCTACTTAAATAAAAAAATCTATTATTACTTGTTGGTCAGGGTAGAATCTCAAGAAAAGGTGAATTGAGTTACAATATAAGAAATGATTAAAATGTCATTCATATCGGTCTTATAGTTTATATTATATAGTCCAGTGAAGGCACATAATGGAAACATTTTAAACATTCATGTAAGTGGATTTGAAAGGTTGTAAATAAATTTTCACCAATATTTTTTAAGAAGTTATTTTTATTTTGGACTAAATGTTATATGTTTAAGAAAATTTTAAAATTTCATTCATATATGTCTTATATTTTATATTATATATGACATCGAAGTCACGTACTTGAATGATTTTCTAGTTTCAGGTAGGTTGATTTGAATGTTTATAAATAAATTTTCACCATGATTTTTTAAGAAATTATTTTCATTTTGGACTACTAGTTAAATGTTTAAGCAATATTCAAATTGTCATTTATCAGTCTTATATTTAATAATATATAGTCCAGGAAAGTCACGTACTTGATACATTTTTATGTTCCATGTAGGAAGATACGATAGGTTATAAAAAAAATTCACAAAGATTTTTTTAGATATTATTTTTATTTTTTTCTACTATATATATTTTTAAGCAATGTTTAAAATGTCGTTCATATATGTCTTATTGTTTATATTATATAGGCCGGAGAATTCACATACTTGAAAAATTTTTAGGTCTCAA
This sequence comes from Viscum album, assembly GCA_963277665.1. Taxonomy (NCBI): domain Eukaryota; kingdom Viridiplantae; phylum Streptophyta; class Magnoliopsida; order Santalales; family Viscaceae; genus Viscum; species Viscum album. Next base: position 1,678,514,441 of record OY728160.1, read on the forward strand.
ATAGGTGGATTTGAGAGGTTATAAGTAAATTTTCACCCTTACTTTTTTAGATGTTATATTTATTTTGAACTACTTGTTATATGTTTATGCAATGTTTAAAATTTCATTCATATATTTTTTATTGTTTATATTATATAGGCCAACAATGTCACTTACTTTAAACATTTTTATGTTTCAAATAGGTTGATTAGAATGGTTATAAATAAATTTTCAACAATATTTCTTATGACATTATTTTTATTTTGGACTACTACTTATATTTTTAAGCAATGTACAAAATTTCATTCATATTGGTCTGGTAGTCTATATTATATAGGTCAACAAATTCACGTACTTGAATACAAGATAAATTATGTTGAAAAATTACGTTTTATTAATATATATTTATATAACCATATGAAAATAATAATAAAACATTATAATTTTAAATATATAAAAATATAATTACAAAAATACTATTTTATGTAAAAGGCGGCATCAGAGAAGCCGCCTTTGTGCCCTAAAAGAAATGGGGAATCTTCGATGCAGCCTTTATGGCATATTTTTAATTTTTTTAACCTATAATATTTTCAGAATTTTTTTTTTAAAAATGAATATTAAAAAAAATTCCCCGAAGAGGGGTGCCCAATGCTCGGTGCAAATAGCCTCGCTGAATATGAATGAAGTCGCCCAAGGGGTCAAAACCCAAAAGCAGGAGAGATCTATCTACAGATACAGATATCCTCTCACACCTCAAAAGAACACATTGTACATAACTCTCCAATGTTCATAATTCCATGATAATGTAATGTAGTATAATAGATAAATTTTATCAGTTTATAGAGATATTATTTCATTACATTTTTTTTGTTATGCTGTGTGAAAATGGAATCATTATGGGCTTCATTTGTAATTTTTTTTGGATCAGATATGATATTATATTAATATGTTAAATTCATAATATATATTTTAAAAAAATGAAAAACAGTTATATTTTCCATTTTACTTATCATAATATTGGTATTCAATTTTCCTTTTCCATCCATTACTTTTATATCATCGATCGAGTATCTTGTTAGACTGAACCTAACATGATCATACCATAATTTGATGGGTGTGTATGGTTAGGAAATTTTTTATATTAAGAAAATTTCATTATAAAAGAATAATAATGATATTATTTATAATATTTAATGATTTTAATTATATTTTATGTATTTTTCATAAATAATTAAAATCGATATGGAAAACAAAAGAGTGCTACTTCATAGAGGCAATGGTCCGCCTAACACATGGTTAACGTCTACATTTTCCAATGAATAAGAGGAAAAGAAGATGGATTATAATAATTATCTTCATATAAATCATTATATTATATAGTCACATTAATTCTTTAATTAAATTAGTAAAACTAAATAAGACATACATTGGTTAGAAACTGGAGATGTCACTTTGTGTAGGTGGAAATCCGAAAAACACATGATCGACGTATGTATTTTCTTTTAATTGGATGGGAATGGATATATAATGTTTCTTTAATAAATATAATTACACACTTTACTACTAATTATATATGTTTCATTATTTTATTATGTTTTTTTTTGGTTTGAATGTGATATATTTTAATGAAAAGGATAAAGATTACGTAATACTCACTTTGGGACCTTGAACATTCCATTAAATATTGGTATGAAAATGAATGCATTTGGATAACTAATTGAGACCACATGATTTGAAACATGATATAGTTATCTAGTAGGATAAAAATATTTTATTTTTAGTATGAAATTTCAAGGAAGGGGTGTCTTATCAAGGGGTGGGAACCTTCTATTTTTTAGGTGACTGAAAGGCACTTTTGGAAAAAGCTATAATTTTTAAATAATAGAATGAAAATATTTATATGTAAATGGATCAATAATCATGATTCAATTTAGTCTAGTGTTATATTGGGTGAATAAATTATCAAATATTTATTTCTATACATGTCTTAAACAATTTGGAAGACATTTATTCCTATATTTTTACTCTTACATTTTCTTATTAATACCGGGGTTACTAGTTTTTATTCAATGATCATTTCATAGAAATGATATAAAATAACATCTACTACCAAATATATGTGTTATAATTATAAATTTAATCTCCACATAATATATTAAATTTCTAATATTGGGATAAAAAATTTCAAAATAGAGAATTTTTTACATTGAAAATTTATTTTATGTAGAAAAAATATTTTTTAACAATTATTTGTTCTTAATATAATTTAAATTTTATTAAAAATTAATTTTATGTTAATATAATTTTAAATTTTTTTATAAATAATAATATATTAATTATATAAATTATATTAATTAAATTTAATAAATAAAATATACAAATCATTAATAAATAATTTTTTTAAAAAATAATAACACTTTTATCATTATCATGGTAATTAAATTTAATCATAGAAATCATTATTTTATGCCAAAAAATATATTTATATTATTAACTATTATGATCATTTTGGAATAAAATATAAAAATCAGTTTTATAGATTTAATTTTTACATGCGATGAAGTTATATTTTTAATATGAGAAAACATTAATAGTTTTTATGGAAAAATACTACATACGTTAATTAAATTCAAAACAAATGTTTTATAACATTAAAATGGTTCTTGAAAATGCATAGTATTACTCATTATATTGGTATTTTATCCCTTACATTGTTTTATAAACTTCGAGGATTTATTTTCTAGATATAAAGTCTTAAAATTTATAGTTTTGGTAAAAAATAATTTTTCACTAATCACCAAGAAATAAATTATTTTGGAAAAAATTTAAAAAATTAATATTAAGATAATTTTGAAATATTAAATATAAAAATGGTGTTAATTTTATAATATTTCAATCCATAATATTGGGAATTTAACATTTATATAATAACGTAAAAATATAACGAATTTTTTTCGTAGGAAAAGGGCTTTTAAAATTTATACTTTTATTATTCATATTCACTATGAAATACTAATTACATTAGGGAAAATTCATTATTAAAATTAAAAATATTTTCTTTATTAAATAAATCTAATTTCGTACAACAAATCTCAAGGAATGAAAATTTTAGAATAAATTATTTTTTAGCCTAAAATAGTCTTATTAGTTATTCAGCCATATTAATTAAATTTTATCAACTCATTACTATTAATAAACAAATTTATTTTTATTTATACGTAAATTTCATAATTGATTTACCTCTATTATTACTAACAAATTATAAAGATATATTTTAATAACTATGTACTTTTTTTGTTTTATAATTTTCTATTGTTGCATGAATCACAATCTATCAAACTCATTATGTTATAAAGTAAATAAAATATATAATATATAGACATCGGTAGTACCATTGGTTATTTTATTTCACATAACATAAATCATGTTTTAGATAAATTTCCCTTAATTTCACTAATAAAATTACATCTCCTTCACCCACTCTAAACCAATTATATTATTCCTTTTAATCAATAATCCCTAAAAACTCATTTTTATAGTGTCCATGTTTTCATTGGTTTACCTTTGGTCAAAATATAGTGACTTGAGTCTATTATATTATAATAATCCATTTTGATGAGTAAAGATTACCTCAATTTAGGAAAATGAGTTCTTCTTTATCTCTTTAATTTATTTACTCACATACACTCTTATAAAATACTATAATTAACTATAATTATTTATTATTTATATAATTATTATTTATTTAAAATTATATCCAAAATAATAAATTCTTACTCTTATTCAATTTTTTATAACATATTTATATTTGGGTTGAATTTAAAACTGTAATGAATAATGTTATAACAATAAATCAATAATGATCAAGAATACCTAAATTATGGTAATATCTTATAATAATGAAGAATATAAATTATTTTCCTAATTAAATAACTTTAATATTTATATGTGTGTGTGCATGTGTGTGTGTTTTCCCTTGTGTGTGTGTATGTGTCTATTAATTTATAAAATCAATGATTTTCATAAACACAAAATCAAAATAAAATGAGAATTTATATTTATTTCATACAAACCAACTCCATAAAATCTTTTTAACTGTCATAGAGATCTATAAGAAATTAATAAAACCTATAAAAACTCTATGATAATTTTATTGGGGATTAAAAAAAATAAAATAGCTTGGACAAAAACAACCAAACTGATGTTAGCATAGAACAAAAAGAATAATTAAACCCTAGATGATAACTCTAACAATGAATATTTAGTAAATTTATAATAATATATAACATATGAATATTATTATGACAATTAAATATAAATAAGTATATGGAATAAATAAATAATATATATAAATTTAATATATATGAGTTTAGAGAGTGTTTGATCAAAAGGAAATAAAATGTTATCATTATTTATCCCAATTTTTATTCGATTAGACATGTTTCCTGATATGTGCCAATTTTTTTTACATGGGTTACATAATGAAACATTAAAATATTTTATCATAATTTGAAAATAATTGATGATATTTACAATTCCATTAAAATATCACAATTTTATTTGATTTGACCTTTATGTTACCGAATTCATAAGGGGTTTTCATCACTCAATATTCTTTCCTAAATCCATAATATTTCTTTTTTAACTATGATATTTTAATAATGATATACCATACCCCATTATATATATATTATTTTATTCTCTCTTTATTAATGGTTAAATTAAATATGTATTTCATAATTTTATTCATTGATTTTTTTTACTTCAATAATATTTAACAATATTAAGAATAATTATCATCATCTATATGTGATATTTCACCAAAATGTCCACATGGATTCTTAACTAAAAAATTCAATTAGTATATTAAAAGAAAAAGTTGTATCCTATTTTTTAAAATTTAAATTATTCTTTATTTCCATTCAAATGGATGTTTCATTACATTGTTATCAATGAGGTTTCTTTAAAACCATTAAAGAATGTTTCAAATTTGATTCTTTAGAATTTATATGTTTTATATCTTCTACTACATATTTAATCATCCTTATTATTATATCATTTAATTTTTTCAATTTTGGAAGATTGACATTTAATATAATATTTTCAATCTGGATTTTTAATCACCCTCAGAAATATAATTTGATATCATTTTATAACAGTGTTTTATAACTACATTAAAAAAAATAAAAAAACTGTCTTCAATTTTTCTATTCCATTTCCTTTAGTTATCTAGAAGATAAATCATCTTTTGAATATTTAATATGATTCATGTTCACCCTCAAAATTTTCTTATGATACATCTCATTTAGGTGATTCAAATTTGTGTACCATCTGATCCAATTCTTGATGGATTATTAAAGGATAACATATTGAATGTTTTGAAACAAATTTTCTATCCATGAGTTAATTAAAGATTTATGTATTTTTTATTTCATTTAGAACACATATATACAATTTATCATTATACAAATGGAGTTATAGAATTTATGTATCCCTATAATGAATTAGGTATGTCGTTACTTATCTTGATATTTCGATATTACATGAGTTGTGATTCTCAATCCACATTGTTATGGGATGGATCCAATGATTCATAATACACTATATTATTATAAATGGATTTGGATTCCTATTAATCTATGTAATGATGATATTATTGGTTAACTATGACATAATAATTTATTTCTTTACTCATGTTTCTTCCATATTCCATAGTTATATTTTTATGACCATAGCTCTTATACTATGATATCAATTTTCAAATCTGTGGTATATGGTATGATGAGTATTTTATATTTATAAGTTAATATGGATTATTCTATGATTATTTCATCATGTATTTGGTTTAATTCATATGATTTATAGTTCTTTTCCATTATTTAATTATATCTCTAATGCTCATGTTTTCTCAAATGATTGTATTCTAATAATAATTTTTTCATGAACCATTTATATTTTCCCATACTATGATTTAAGATCTCCATATTCATAAGTATCCTATTTTCCAAGTTACTTATATAATGGAATATTTTTAGAATGAAATATTATGCGGATAATTGTAAATGGTTTATTGATGTTTTATCGAGTAATTTTAAAATTAAGTAGATACCCTCCAATAGAAATAAACCATTGGGTTATAATAGATTATTTAATTGTGATATGTAAAGATTAATTATGAAAAAAATGAAATAAGTTATATCCATTTTATATTCGATTCATCTCACACCTAGGTGATAAGGTGATGATGTCATGACATGATTTTTAATGTTATTCAACCCTATGTTGGTTAAACAAATAAAACACTCCAAGAAAACATTTAAAAATATTATAGTTTGTATTTAAAACTAGCGAGTATGGACTCAATTATGGGGATATAGAATTAATAGATACCTTCCACAACCATATTTAACAAAAAAATATCCAAAATGAAACATTTAAATAAATAAAAAATTATGTCGCGTAATAATGATAATAATAAATGTATGTTATTTTAGGAAATTAAAAACAACCTACATAACTCAAAAACTTCAATGTGTTAAAAATCTCTCATTACTCCTACATCAACTATGAATCCAAACATTGCACAAAATGTTGCATCATTTACACTATTAAAATGCATATAAAATAAACTCAAAAAAATCCTTTGTGAGTGAGGCCCACATGTTAAATAGGATGATATTATTGAATCTAAACATGTAATTATGAATAAAACATATTTAATAAATAGTATACTATAAAATATAAATTAAATATAATTAAATATCAATTGAAAATGAAAAACTACATTGGAAATATTAATCTTCCACCCATCACATTGAATACATCCTTTATAAATCTTCATTATCTCATTCTTTATACCAATTGAACAATGCCAAAATCCAATATTTATAGGAACCCAGTTTGATTTAGTTATTAAACCATGTATAACCCCTAATATAATATCTATATTTCATGAGGTGGTAACAAGAAACATCATTCTATAAGAAAATTCAATTGAGGCATTGAATTTTTAGAGAATTTCAATTTAATAAAAATAGAAACATTAAAAAATATAACATCAATGTCAAAAAATACCCATTTTATAATTTACAGAGAATGTAATATAAAGTAATAGTAAAATCTAATAATAAAAACTCAATGTTACATACAAGACTAGACTTATATAATAACTCAGATAATAACGAATGAGATGCACAATACTCTTACATCAAACGAGATCTCCATTTATTTGAGATACTGTTTATTATAACAAAAAATGAGAATATCCAACAAATAAAAAATTCATATACAAATATAAAGGGTCGATTTATAAATTCATTGGCTATATTCTTCTCATAATCCATTAAGATTACATGTTAGAATAAACTATAAAATAAATTGAAAATATTTAAAATAATGAAAAAATAAACATCACAAATAATATAATCATCATCTATATCACATTTAATTCATTTAACACTACTCTAAATAGAAACCAAATAAAAAAATAGAAATTATATAGCATCATTCGTTTATTTATACATATCCACCCATCATTACCATTAGTAAATAACCTCCACTAAATTCACACCATGTAATTTATATAAGAAAACCATGTTAACCAAGTCACTCCACCAAGTATTCCTAAAATCTCATATTCAATCATAACATTAGAAAAATTCTATATAATAATATACTTTACAGAATTTATATATATATGTATATATTTAATTCTCTAAATGATCACACATTTACACTAGAAAGGAGTAAGAATTGATGTAATGAAGTTTTAGCAAAATATTATCACATAAAATTTACTCCTCTTATTATTTAAGCAACTTTACATATTTGAATTAATAAATATCATGAATTTTAATCATTCAATTCCCACCAAATTGAAAATAGATATTAAAGAGATCACAACACATCATATTTATAAAATATGAAATCCCAATATAGTTATATACTCCTTCTAGTGTATTGGTACTGTTTGAGGAACAACTGTTATAATTTTCTAATGTAATGAACATAGAAGGTTGGAAGATAACATTGATGAATCAGTTCATACATGGCATGGGATGGTATAATTCTTAAAACATGGGAATATATCATACATGAATATCTATAAAAACTATTTGTTTGTATAATATTATAATGGATCACCCCAATCTTCAATGTTCTTCCATTAAAATGTGACTATCCCAATAAATTCACGATTCTTCTCAACCACAATGATTGATATTCATCAAAGACAATAGGTATTCGGTTTTCAATAAAGATGTATCTTCAAATTCTTACCCATCAATGTTTTTTCACTTATAATTTTAGAATGATCAATGCTTTTACAGAAATATGAAATAATAAATTGTATTGTTACTTAATTATATTATATTTTAGAACTCTCTATACTTCATACAAATCACAAAATATCATGAAAAAATTCAATTTACACCTGATATTCATGTTCATGATGGAAATTGGTATTACTCACTATAACTTTAGATCATCAAATACATTACAATCATATTTATGAACATAAAAAACATCAACTTCTTATTTAACTAATATAATCATTTTAAACTTGAGATTTAAAATAATTTATTCCTAAAACTCTAATTAACTAAAATTATATTCGGGTTATGATAAACTCATTATCAAATTGATAATATATTTTGATAGATGGATAAGACTCAAATCTTTCTCTATGACTAAAAATATCTAATAGAACTCACATGTCGACCTCTATTTATATCCCCAATGTACTACATCTCAACATAAAATCTCTCTAAATGAGCCCTATTTCCTTTATCTATATCATTATGTATTTAATAATCCCTAAAATGTGGTAGTGTGAGATCTAATAATTACAATTTTTGAATTTCCCAATTTTTAAATTCAAAAACATCATTCTTTAAGGATTCTGATAAATCCATTTTTACTAATAATACTTCAAATTTGACATTAGGTCACAATTACTCACAAATTCATAAAATAATATCTTTAATCAAGGGTTATAACTCATGGTTTTAATATTGTGAATTAATTATCAATGACTTAATATTTAATTCATTTACTCTATATGTTTTCATTCCATATCATAATGTTGTCCTTCAAAAAAATCAAATCATTCAAATATAAAATCTGGGTATTAAAACATAATCCAACATTATTTCTATGATTATCGTTTTATTATTCTATATATAAGACATATCCATATACTCTTGGTTATTACATATCAATATTTATCTAAAAAACCATTCTTTTCCTCTTTTGATATTATTATATTCAATAATTCTATTAATCCACGACTTCTTCTCTCCTAAACATCCATTCTTGTGCACAAAGGGAATTTATCATATTTAATCAAATTTCAAAATAAATCAAGTTCATTTATCCATAACTTAATATTTTCAATGGTTAGACTTATTCATCATCGAATCTTTCATACATCTATTTTTATATTACTTTTATACTTTAAAAATTATTGATAACTGGTTGTTAGCATTCTATATCATCCTCAATTTGAAACTCTACTCCTACATATGATTATGGCCTTTAAAAACATTATTCTCATTTTATTCACCAATTATCATAATTTACATTTATTATATGCTACCCTAACCACATATTCCTCATTCGTTACATTATCTTCCTCTTTTCTACTATTTTTTGGAATTCATATTTCAATTTGAACTCACTTATTCTTAAGATCCTATAAAAATAAACTTATTAAATGTTATTTTAAATTTAAGTCATAAATTAATAATTTTTGAGACTATAAAAATTAAAAAAATATTCAAATTATTAAGGCCATATATTTAACTGATTCTAAATATAACTTCTAAAAAATATTTTCTCGATACATATTATTTGAAGTTTCAATTTAACTCAATCTCAATACCATTAATCAACTTATCAACTAAATAGTTAACCTTCTAATTTGTTAAAATTATAGATACATAATCATATTCTTCTAAAAAATAAATTCTAATAATGTATTACTTCTCAGTACATCATTATTTTCAATATACATCAATCATTATTTTTTGTTTTCCAGATGCGATTTAGCTATGATTATAAAACTCATCAACAAATAGTAAGAATTATTTTTGTATTATCTTCAATATGTACCACATCCAAAAATAGTTCTTATGATATTTTTCTCCATGTATTTCTATATACTATTAAAATCATTGATAAGTTTATTTTCTATAAGTGTGACATATGAACATAGCTTCTAAAACCAATTTTCCTTGAACGAAACTCCATCAATATCATCAAAGTATATTCTAAATTCCCATATGGTTTTTCATAATTTATATTAACATTTATGGATTCTTATATTCATCATGAATAAAATTAATATGAGAATTATTTCATTTACCATCAATAATTATCCGTAATTTATCAAAGTCAAGCTCATCAATTAACAGATATTTAAGATGTATATCAATTTAATTGAGTTAAACACACACAAAGTCATAATTTCCACAAATTATACCATATAATATTTAGAACCTTAAATTTTCTCTCTTTAAGAATGTCTTATTTTGGACATTATACTTTTAGTTCACATGAAGTTATATATTCATCTATAATTTACCCTTTCGATGAAGCACTTTTCATCCATGGGGTTCCTCCTCTTTATAATAAATATTTAAATCAATATATATGTTGAATTTAATTATCAATTAAAATTCAAACAATACTCTTTATCAAAAATGTTTGGGTAATTTATTCCCCCACATTGGATATTCTATTAGTACCCATTTCTATTCTAAATTCAATATCACTTTCTTCTCCAATAAGTTCTCAAAATCCAACTACCATAATAACAATAAATAAAAATGCCACTTTATATTATAATTTGAATATTCATAATTAAGGAAAAGTTATACTCATCTCATTTTCCATGATTGACTAATATTATATAAACTACCACTTATCATTTTTTTATTAAACGTAATTTTTTATTAACTGATGAGAATGACGACCTCACTTTTCATAATGAAATTTTTCATAAATTAATCCACTCTGAGTTTACATGAGCATTTCTCAGTGTGGAAAAGAAAATTCATTATCATAAATATATGGGATTTACATATATTACTCATCATGTGACACAAATATAATAATATTCTTTCAATCTCTATGGAAAAAAATTTCAACTCATCTCCAATTATAATGTACAAACTAGTTTAAAAATATTTAATATGAAGTAGGTTTTCTCCCTTACAAGTAACAATAATTCCTCCATTAATTAGTCAATTTATAACCATTTATAATAGAATTCAACCATTCCTATTGATATAAGAGAACATAATACAGATGCATCATCTATTAACATGTAAAATTTCAAGATTATATATATATATATAATCTCATTATTTGAAATAATATCCTTTAGCATTACAACATATAGAACCACAATGTCACATACAATAAAATTATATTTTTCTATAATTTCAACTCTATAAAGATAAAAATTTATATAATTATCATTTCCAAGACATATACTAATTTTATATTTACTTTTGATATTCACGTTTTTAAGTTTTGTAGCTTATCTCCCCCTTAAGGGGTAGACTGTAGCCATATATATCATTATAGATAAAACCATGTGAATTGTTTTGATAAGGAAATATAGTTCCAATATAATTATAACATGATATATATCTGTCATAGACGTAAATCATTAAAAAAAATTCAACATCCATTATTTTATCCCCTTAATTGGAATCACCATTAATTCACAACTTAAAAAAAATACACAAAACACATATAGGTCTTAGGTAGTTTCTCCTAGTCATCTTAGTGAGAGAAATAATTTTGAGAGATTTTTTTCACCCTAAAAGATCTATTAAATTTATCTAAAGCATTATGATATCTTTTTATGCATTATCTACCTTTTTTCGAACAAGACCATCCTCAAGAAAATAACTGTTCTTCATTTTTTACACATATTTTTTATGTGAATTTTTTCTTTTCACGTCATCAAAAAATACACATTCAATATTTTGTTCTAGATCCATTTTACTTTCTAATTCAAACTAGTCATTATAAATAATCATGAATTTTTTAGGAAAATGTTAAAAATTCTTAGATCATCAACATGACATATCACAATTAATTGATATGCCATTCTTTAAAAACATCCCAAAAAATTAATCTTCTCCATCATTCATGTATTCCACTAGAATAATCATTTTATTCCCTTCTTATATTTATTATATTTTTAGTTTCGTCTTGATTTTTTTTCATAAATGATATTAAAGGATTTAATGAAATAATCAATGATGTAGAAATTACAAAAATTGTAGAATCCACAATTATTTTTTGTATCATATTACTTTATAATATGTTAGGGTGTTTTTTGATTAATATAACCCTTTTTAAAACTCCACAAGGTAATTTTGACATCATTCTACTTTTTCCAATTCTTAATATGCAATGGTATTATTCCATTAGTTGTAAATGAATCATGCATGGTAGGTTTAAAATAACACTAACAATCATAGCTATCAAATTTATTATAATTCCCAAAAAAATATTCAATATATTTAAAATATTTTGAGGTAAAATGATTCACATTCTTATATATTATTTTCCCCATTAAAGAAATATATCATGTGATTTAATATTTTCTCCCACTTAATAGAGTTTTTCTTTATCTTTAAATAATTTATTTTTTATTCCATAAATTAGTTTCCATCTTCTGAAACTTTTCACTGCATAAATTTTAAACAAGAAATATTTATTTATTCCATTTTGATTATTTTTAACAATTTTATTTCCTTCCATTTTTCATGTAATAATTCCTTTCTACTAAGATATTCTTGGGGAATTAAATTTTTTACACTTTCCCACATCCACCTTTGATGAGGTATAAATGATATCAGCCTATTTATTAAAAAATATAAATCAAAAATTTAAATTTTAACCTTTATTAATAATGGATATACTTTTAGTTAAAAAATATGTAGAGTAATGGTAACATTTTTTGTGAGATTTAATCGAATTAATCTTTCAATAATTTCATGATCTAATTTCCAAAAGAGTGAGAATTTTTTGTATTAAGACTATTATTGGAATCATTTATATAAAATTATCTTCATTAATGTTTTCATGAAGATTCATAGTGTTGTTCTTCATCATTTCAACGATTTAATTCTATCCCAATACACATTTTATTTAGTGTTTTCTTCAATTATTAATGATATTTTACTCTCTCTTCACATTCATTTATCATACTCTCAACTTGATTTTCATAGAACATGTTATTATCATATAGTTAATTTTCAATATCTGTTATCCTTTTAGATATGATTAAAAATATGGACCATTGATAATAATGAATTCATTCAATTTATGAATAATTTCTTTATAAGTTTTATTAATCTCATCTATCACATCACTTTATATTTTTAAATTATTCTTCATACAGGGTGTCTATATCCTTGAATAATGATATTTACTATTACTTGGATTCATTAAGATTGATAAGTGCCTTATAATGTCGAATATATTGAGATGATCCATTTTCCATATAACCATTTTCCAATTCTAATTGTGCTTTCTCATCATACATTTTTTAATAACCTAAAATATATAGTTGAAAACAAAAAGAGTATCATTATTCAATTAATCCATAAGATCACATAAGGGTCTAAAAAATATTAAATAGATTCTTAAACTTCACTATATTTCCTTGATTCAACTAGAGGTTAATTTTTATTAGATATGAATTTTAACATGCCACTTTGATTACATTCAAATTGTGGTGTGTCCTATTTTAATTGAATATGAGTTATTAACATCATTTTCCTTCTTTATTATGAATGTATTATCATAAAAAGTATCCATTTTTATATTAATATGGGTAATTATAGACCAATATAATTGAAAATCACACAATGTTTTATTGAATAAACAACACATAATACAAAAATTTAACAAACCAATCATTTTTTAAATATGACAATTATAAACTACCTATTGATTTGAAGATTATGAATATGATTAACCAAATTAAAAAATTTATATAATGTATATAATCTATAAAGAATATTTTATTAAAATTTATTATATAATTACTCTATTTTTAGAAAATAAAAATTATTATTCCAAAATATGTTGTATTCAAAAATGGGTTTTTATTGATTTTCATGCGAAAATAGTATAATTAATATCCTGATCGTTTGGAAACTATTTTTTATAAATATTATATAATATTTAAAATCATCATATCACAATTATTTTATGGTGAAACTTTTATATGTTTTTCGAAACATTTTATATTTCAATGAATAGTGAAAATGCAAAAAAAATTTAAAAACAGTATTTTATTTTCATGTATTTACAAAGTAAAATTATTTTCGTGATAAGTATTAAAATTTAATTAATTAAATTATATTAGAAAATTTATAGTTATAGTCTTTTTAATAAATTTTATACTTTAATATAGTATAAAATTATTTTATACAAGAAAATCACTTTTTCTAAAAAACTATTTCTCATCTTGTATCATAGATATAATTTTAAATTTAATTCTACTGATTTTTAAAATTGAATACTACAAAATGGATTATATATTTGTTATATGTATTTCAAAATTTGGTAAATATCCTTTTTTATAGGTATTAATTTTGCATTGTATCTATAGAAAATAATTATCACTACAGTAATAGTAGACTGAGCAGTTATGGTTTAAAATAATATGATAAGGTCAATAAATTGACAATAAAACATTGAGTAATGCTAGTTTATGAGATTATTTAATACATTCTCATAAAATACTCAAATATATGGCCACTTGGGGCCTTATTTCTCTGACTTCTTTACTTTTTATTAATTATGTAATTGATAAAGACAAAAATAACACATTCATACTTGTAATAAATTTATATTTTTAATAGGAAAAAAAATTATATTCTATTATAAATATTCATTTTAAATATAATTTTTTATCATGGTATTTTATTTATTATTTTTAATGACTAAATAATTAAATTATATTTTTGTTCAATGATGAGACAACATCAATTTAGTTGATAGAAAAATAAAATATATTTTTAAAAATATTGAAAAATAATATTTAAATATTTAATGTTTTCAGTGAATATTTTTTATAAATAAATCATTATTGATGTTTTTGTATGATTATATTAAAATTATATTTTTTTCATATTTTTCTCAAACTCAAATTAGTGAAATAGTATCAAAAATGACATTATATATTTTTTATATCATGTTATATTTTATTAAATGAATCACAATCCATAAAAATACATTCTTATTAAATTTTGTTGAGATATGGTTAAAAATACCAAACACAATACATTTATTTTCTCATTTTCATTTTATAGTAAATAACTGGGGCCCTAATGTGTATGAACATTATTACGGCGGTAATTGTCAAAAAAGGTTAACATGGGTTCACCCCAAAATATAAGGGTGAAAACATCACCTAAAATCATCCAAATTTAAATTAATCATTTTAAATGGAAAAATAATCAAAATATATTATAATTATATCCTTTTTTATACTTTTTTATATAAATATTATTTTATAATTATTTAATATTTTATGAAAATCCAAAAGTTCTTCTCTCCTCACTTATAAAAGGTAACCTCTTCCCCTCTTTTCTTCCAACATAAAAATAAAATTGGTTTAGAAAATACTAACCCAAATACCATTCTTACATACCTTAACACATCATATGTTACTTCATTTAATCTAAAACCCTTCCTTGGAATGATTCTTTTTAAACCAAATGTTGTCGCACGAAGAAGATGTATTGTTCTTAACCGAGCATTTCAGTTTTATTTTTCTTGTTCCACTTCCCTCAAATATTATTCAATCATGATGATATAATAAAATAACTGACTCCCATATATTAAAATATTATTATGATTATTTAATAACCATCATTCGTATCTTATTCCTTTAAATGGGGAACAGAATAATCATTCTGGTGTGTGGAGAACTACCACCTACTAAAATGATTAAATTTGTATTTCATTATCTCCTCTCAAAGATTCTTATGATGATGGATATAATTATTAATTATGATATTAATGAAATATTTATCATTATTAAAGGTAATATATCATCTAATTTATTACATTTCTATACATTTTTAATTGATTCCCTCATCCCTCCATACGTGTGGACTACCGCCTCCGTGATGCGATGCGATTTTTTTTCAATCAGAACATCACACAGATGATATATGTAAGTTTATTTAAAGAAAAACTATATTATTTATTATATAATTATCATTGTAGTGATACAAAACAATTCTTATAGTTCTTATATCAGGATCATTCAAAAATTAAAATGGTACTCTTGCATTTTTACAACATACCATATCCAGGATTATAATGTAGTTCAATTTTCATAACCACATTTCATAGTAAGATTTCAAAGTATAATCATGAAAAATAATTCCTTTAAAAAAATTTAATTCATTATTTCTTAATCAACTGTGTAAATGTTAAAATACTAGATGCTCGTGAGTCCTAGTGTATTGGAAAATTACTTACATAGCACATTAACATGAAAATGGAAGTAGTGCAGAAAACATTTTTAACGTCATTTATTTATTTTTTACATCTATTTTTAGCTGATGTTATGAAAGAAGAAATTATAAATATTGTTTCTAACATTTATTATAAAATACTATCATTTTAAATATATAATGGAACCATTTTTTATATCTCTTATTTAATAACTAACCTAATAAACTATATACCATGTCGGTTATTAAATAACCAACATAAAAAAGAAATATTCTTAAGCTTTTTTTACTTCAGTTATTGAATAAATGATATAAAAAAACAGGATTTGGAGTCATTTTTTACATCAGGTATTTAATAACCGATGTAAAAACAATAAAATACATTAGTTATTAAATAACCAATGTAAAAAAGCAGAAATCTGAAGCATTTTTCCTATAAGTTATTTAATAAATGAAGTAAAAAACATTATACCACATTGGTTTTTTGAAAACCAACGTCAAAAACCATTATCCCAATCATTTTTTATCGCTTATAAAATAACCAAGGTAAAAATTATTTTAAAAAACAGTGAATCCATTCCTCTGCACTACAAAAATAGTCCTGAAACAAGTAGAACCGACCAGAACTAGACCAGAATGTCAAGCTGAACTAGACCGAATCTCGAAGAAATAAAAAAAATTAAACATTCACATTTAAAATTTAAAATGTAGAATATTAACTAAAAACAAACCTAAATCCAACCAAACAACTACCAAATACACATTTACAATTACGACATTCAAAATTACATTTTACACTACAGACAATCTAAAATCCAATCAAATGTGTAAAATAATTTGACCCTTAAACTTGTATGTGTTTGACCTCTTGATCATTATAAGGTTTTGGGTCATAAAATAGCTAAAAATTAAAAGGAATGTAGTTAAAATGTATAATGAATAAATCAAATGAAATATTATGGAACAATTTATTATGAAATCCTACCTCATCAAAATTTCAAAATTGTCCCATTTTTAATTATTTCATACATAAATCTTAACGTATAATATAATAACTTGATCCCACATTTTTGTTAATTAAATTTCTTTTTAAATTAGTTCATCAATGAAAAATATCTTTTTTATTTAATACATCCCAGATGTAAAACTTATAAATGGATATTTACCTTTACTTATATATATATTTGGTCTTCAAACTCTTTTTCTTGGTTGTTTTTCAAAAGTATTCACATAACATTTATGAATATAATATGAATGAGATAAAGTTAATATTTTTTATAAAATGAAAAACAATTAAATAATTCAAAAAATCTTTCCCAAAATATTATAAAAAATTTCTTGCACATCCCCATGGAGAGAGAATATCCAATAAAGTGTTTTATCCCTGGGAAAAAACTCTTATAATCCAATGGTATCTAATATAAAAGAAAATTTAAGATATGTGGTTTTTTATGTTGAATGATAAATAAAACATTGTGAGATACTTAGTTAATAATTATCACAAAAATGAATCAAACAAAACTACATGATTATATTCAGTTAAAATCTTTTAAAATATATATTGCTCGTTGTTACTCATCCAATGAAATCAAAATAAGGGATATAAACTACTGGCCCATGAATCTATATACCTTTTTCCCTTATTCTTATCACCAATGTAAAAAAAATACAAAACAATCATATGTATACATTTTTAATAAATTTAATTCCTGGAATGAATTATGTTAAGAATTACCTGGAAAAAACATTCACCCTCTTGATTCCCATCTGATCTCCAATAACAAGCGCCATGATATCATTTTTCATAATACCCACATATATTTCACATCCACAAACATGATCTTCTATTTGGAACATATAATGAGCCACCAAAAAATTTGAATATCATGAAAATCTATTAAGACTGATTGAATCTGTAATTTATGTCATAGCCATTTGTATTTTTTGTTTCCTATAAAATATTTATTTACCATTAAATTATTCTAGTAAATAAATAGATAAATATATTAACATTAAAATGTTAAAACAAATTTAATAAAAAAATAAAATTAAATATATAACATACACATACCTCTATTGTAATGGGTTGTATAAGTATGGATAGAAAAACTAAAAAGTAGTTGATACTTTGTCTAACGATCATGAACTCATCTGTAGGTAATGGTACTCAAGAAAAAATATCTAGAATATCAGGTACTGGGAATCTATGTTTTTCAAAGTCTAACTGTTGATGATGAAATATATTACCTATATAATATATCATCCCATTTGAAACTATATGACATTGAGGATCATCCACATACAAATCATAATAACAGCATAGTTATGGAGGAGGGTGTATGAGTGGGATAAAAAATGGGGTTTATAGGCTAAGGTGGAGGATAAATAATGGGGTCTATAGGTGGGGGAGCGAGATCTGCTGGCAGAGGTGGAGGAAAAAAAATGGGGTCTGCAGGTGGTGGAGGAGGAGTGGGAGCTGCAGTCTAAAATTTTATTTGCATGTCTACGAACATAGACTGTACCAATGTTCAAAACTTTTCCTCCATTGTGGCATTTATATTATGATCTTCTACCTCCAAATATTCTATTTGTTTGATAAATACCCTCAAGGGAAGATTCTGAAGAATGTGGAAATAATTTTATTACTGATACACCCGTCGGGTATCCTCGTACACGACCAGGGTGTTCGGGCTTTCCCAATGATGCATATAAAATATCTTTCCACCTTGAAGCTATAAATACCTCCTCTGTGCACTAATCCTTAAGATAATCCTGTTTGAATTAATTGAAAAATTCTGTAATGATTCAACGTTTATAGAAAGGGAATTAAATTATATAACTAAAATAAATATCATAAAATATTCTCAACTACAATCCTCAATTCTCATATATGATATTGCCCCTTTTTTCCCATTCGAGCCCTCTTACATTTTTCATGACTAGATGGATGGGATTGAGGGGAATCCTCTCTAAATCTTGAAGAGTCAACATTAATTTTTTAGTAATTTTTCTACCATTTTTGGTTCCTCCATTAATGTATACCCTCCACGTGATAAATTATGAGCGTATACATTTTTAGATTAGATCTCTGTAAGAGATCTCCCGTTTTTTGATATATTATGAATAATAAATCATTAACAAATAATTAATAGGATCATTAATATATGAAAATTATTAATGTTTACATTGAACATACCAAAAATGATTCTTTTTTATCTACTTTCAATAAATTATTTCCATATGTATTCCTCTATAAAAGGATATATATGACATGGATTTTAGTGTTTACTATAAACAAAAATGAAATCTGATGTGAGGGTTGATTTTTAATCCCTCCACCTACTAGCAGTAATTGATTAACATTTCTTCTTAACTCCTCAAGTATCCGTAATATCAAATTTCATCTGATAAAGAAGAAGGAAAACATATTATACTATAATCATTTAAGTATTACTTAGACAATAGAAAAATATAATACCAAAATTTCCACCCACAACTGAGATAGTGTCTATTTTTCCAAACTTTTACAGTCATTATACTAAATTCTTACTTTTATTTTTACCTTGAGTTGATACAAAAATCATAAAATAGTTTTCATTTTTATTTCTAGGAATACGATTATCATCAAACACTACCACTATCCTCTGGTCCTAGATACAGGCAAGTGATAATTTTGGTAAATGTGTGCTACCATGTTTACCAACTCTTTAACTCTTCTTTGTCATTGTAGTAGCACATGAAGATGATTGGGGAACATTATGAAGAACATGTGGATATTCCTCCCTTGACGTATGATCATGATGATCGTCTCTATAATTATGTGGTTGATCAACTGATTGACCTTTCATTATCCTTCAAATAAAAAAAAAATAAAAAGTTGTTCACAAATATAAATATTCCAATATTATAATAATAATGTTAAAAAAATGAAAACCTGATCTAAGATACGTAATAGTAAATACGGTAAACCTGGTAAGCATGGTAAATCATGGTACATGGTAAACATGATAAACATTGTAATGTAATTATCATTCAAAAAAATCAACAAATATATAATTTATGTAATAGTAAACACGATATACTAAGGGAATCATGGTAAACATTGTAAATATGGTAAACATGGTAAACATGGTAAAGTAAATTTCATTCAAAAAAATCAATAAATATATACATTTTATAATGGCAACCATGGTAAACTATGTTAAACATCACAAACATGTTAATCATGTTTATGTAATTTCCATTCATCCAAATCAATAAATATATAAGATACGTAATGGTAAACATGGTAAAATGAAAAAAACAAAAACAAAATAAACAGACATTCCTATTTATTATTTTTAATATGCATTTTCTTGAAGAAAAAAATTACAATATCTATCATTTTGTGAAATTAATAAATGTAAAGAATATAAAAAAATATCTTAAATATAATATTTGGAATATATAAATGAATTGTTATCCCAAATTCCATTATCATGATTGTTCCTTATGGCATAAACCATGTCAAAAACATTCTCTTCATTTGTTTCTACTATTCTTTCCATGAAATTAGGGATCTAACATAAACCATCATCTTAATCAAGTTGATCCTCAGCAAAAAAAAATTATTTTAAAACAATACATAATTGCATATCTAATTGATCAACAACATAGAAAATCTGTTTTTCATGTGTTTCTATTATAAAAAGAATCAGTTGTGTCTTCCAATCTATTCAGATTAACAAATGTCATTCCAAATTCACTGTGTCTGGCACTGTTATTACCGAAAAACCATTTTCAGTTAAAAATAAGAACATTAATTTTATAGTAATCAACCTCCAATATTTATTCAAGGACTCCATAATATACACTTGATGTATAAATTGGTATTTTTCCTCTTAAACTCAAAAAAATGCATTTCTTATACAAACACCAATACCCCACAATTCTGAATATCACTTTTTTTATCCTAATCTTTTGTATGAAATTTATATCCATTAATGTCATACCCGGAGCATGTTATCACATTTAGACTTGAACCAACCAATAACCATATTAATGTCTCTGATTTATCTGAACTTCCATGAACAGTTTTTCAAACACTAGAATTTTTTTTATGCTCATTCAAAATACACATTTCTCTCTTCTTTGGATGACATTGCTTCAACTCATTAATAAGTAATTTGATATAAGGATGGGTATCATCAATGTTATTAAATACCTATAAATGCATTGTATTCATCTTTTTAGTTGAAAAAATATTTAACTTTCAATCCACGAATCCTCATTCCCTAATTATTTACTCGTTTACTGAAAGATGGAGGCAAACTAATGTGCTCCTCCGTAGACATGTAGCCCGTACAAAACTCGGAAACCTTTTAAAAAATATATTTTTGAACTACGGATGCTTCAGGTTGATATGGATTCTTAACAAACCCCTTAAATATTTTCATATACCATTAAAAAGTAAACTTCCAATTAATATATATAGTTCAACAATAATTTATTTCTCAAACCAGATGAACCATTAAAGGAACCATTATATCAAAAAAAATATAGATGATAATACACATCCAAATGAAAATGTATATAAATTCCATCCTCTAACAAAATGTACAACGAATTAATATCAATCACCTAATTGCAAATTGAATTGAAAAAATAACACACCTACATGATAGTATTTCTGACACAGAGGGGAAATATTAAATGCAATGAAACTTCTAGAATTTGTTTCATCATGTAATTAAAAACATGTGATTTCATACCTATCAACTTCAAATACTTCAAAGAAACAAAATTTTTAACATTTGAAGAATAAACTAGTGGCACTTTGAAATCATCAAGACAATGACAAAAGATAATTTTCAACCTCTTTGATAATGTATGACAAGCCGGGAGAAGAAATGATTTCCTTCCATCAGGAGTTGGAGCTAACCCCAAACGCATTCTAATTGATATTATTTCTAATCTTACATTCAACCCATATATTGTTATTCCTTTAATATCTAACAGTATTCTAACTAAAATTTCATAGATATTAATCTCCATGTGAATTAAATCAATATTATTTTTCACTTAATGATATCATCAATATTTATCTCAAAATATATTGACCTTTTCTTCCAAATATTCCTATAATTACCAGATTTATGTGTCATTCCCAATGTCACATCATGTCTTTTTACCCTCTTAAAATAAATATCAGTGGATAAAGGATTTGGAGCAATATCAAATTCTTGTGTGCCATTAAATGCCTTTTTTTGTTTAGTATAAGATTGATAAATATGAAAAAAAAATTCGACTACCGATGTATACTATTTTACTCCCATGATGCAATTGAAAATATGAAGTCTATTGTTCGTAAATTATACACGCTTTATGCCCCTTGATATAGTATCAAGAAAAAACTTCCATACAATGGGAAGTCATTTACAGTGAACATAAACATTGCATGTAGTTAAAAATATTATATTTTATAATAATTGTACACCCTAATACCATCATCCCATAAAAGGTTGAAATCATCAATCAACGGTGACAAGAAAACATCAGTATCATTTGTGGGATGAATTGGAACATAGATAATTATACAAAAAATGACATATTTGCGCTTCCTACAAACTTTAATTGAAATATTTAAAATTACCAATAAAAAACTTCATGAACTATGTGTGCTACTAAGGATTCAATATGGATTCATACAATCTGTTTATAACACAAGTTTGGATTTTTAATTTCATTTTCGAATATAGCATAATGCTCATTAATTTTCATCCTTTGTGGACAATCAGCTAGATGGCGCATTTTTCCATCACATATCCGCTCAATAGAATTTCTTCCAAACCATTTTTTGCATCATGTGAATTAGAAAATAAACGTCTCAAAGGAGTAATTAGATTATGATACCAAAATACCTTGTTCAAGATCTCTGAAATATCTACATTAGCCTGTGATTTTTCATTCATATTATACTGTGATGTCCCACATTTAGGACACTATGAAAGAAATTAACTTTCCATTCTATATATTATATACCCATTCGAACATTCATGTACTTTTATGTATCCAAATACCACCGGGCATAATATTTTCATGACCTTATTACGAGAATCTGGACGATCATTATCTTTTGGAAGAATGTATTTTAACTTTTGAAACAACTCTATAAAACTCTGGCCCCTCCATCCATGTTTTTCCTTCAGGTTAATCAATATTTACACCACAAATAATAATGTAACATACATACAACCAAGATAAAATTGTTTTTCAACATCAACATATAGATTCTCAACTATCGGTTCTAACTCAATCTGTTCTGTTGCAATATCAAAAATCATTTTATCAATTTCATCGGAGATACCATCTTGCAAATCATCATCATCAGTAGATCTAAAAAATTTTCTAGTTTCTCCATGAAAATTCCAAGGGTTGTAACTCACATTAATAACAAGTCGAATCACATGATCTTTGATCTCTCTACCTTTCAACTTCTTCATATTTAATCGTTACATAGATGGACAGAAAAAACATGTTGTTTTTTAGAACATTTTGTTTAGAAAATTCCAAAAAGGCATCAAACCATCCTCATATTCATTCCTCATTCTATGTTCCATAATCCAATATTGACTCTTTGTTACCTATAACAAATATCAAAATTATAAATCTTGTTATGATGAGCCAATTTTTTATTTTTATGAAATATATCATTATATTAATGTATTATTTTTTGAAATATTACAAACTTATATGTGTATTTGAAAAATATATGCATCGAAATTATTTTAAAAAGAAAATATAGTTAAATATATTAGTTCTATATTTATATTAAATATGACATAATTTGAAACTAACAAAATTTTGAAATATAATATAAAAAATATATATACATATTTGAAAATTAAAAAAATATTTTTTTCAGCAATAAAATATTTTCTTCATTTCATGTAATTTTTATGGTCCCATATATTAGTTTTACCATTTTTATTGAGTTTATTTATGGAAAATGTTACTATGTGTGGTTGAAATTGATTGGAGTGGTAAGTTGTTATTATTAGGTTCTAATCCACTTTTTGAAATGGTTTAATATTAGACTCAAAGTACATGCCTTGAGAGGAACCTAGATTGTCCTAGGAATGTGGTGAAAATATCCCATTGAAGGTATGTTTATATGTTGTTTTGGGGGATTCAAAGCTAAAAATAAATAGTTAACTAATGAAGTGCTAAATAAATATGTAACCATGCATCAACACACTATGTAATAATATATAATAATAATCAGTATAAAATATGTACTACATATAACCTGTCCATATTGCAAGATAATAAATAAACAAATAACACAACTTCTATAGGAAGACTGAGTATATATTCATCACAAAACACCTGGGAAAATATATCTTCTTTTTTCCTTAGCTGTAATAACAAAACAATATAATGTTTTAAATAATATTACAAGGTTTCTATTGTATATAACCATTATCTCTATGATATCTGTATATGAATTTCATATTTAAATATGGAAGAATCTAACAAAAGTAACATCGAGCTAAATTCCCAATTAATTCGGGTCAAGGATAAGAAAAAAGTGTCAAATAACGATAAAATTTTTAAATAATCAATGATATGGTAGTATTTTAGAAAAATAAATTGAAAAACATAAATGTATGTCATTCACAAAAAATAACAAACAAAATCAAGCTGTGGGAGGATTACGTGAATGTTTTGAGTCGATATGATCGATTCGGTGATAACTAAGATGAAGAACAATGATGTCAAAATGAGGTTGGAGGCCATGAGTTTGATGAAACATTTCTAGGTTTTCCTCTTTTGAGAGATGAGTCAGAGGTCACCCGATCAAAATATAAAGACTCACATAATACAATGCGTGATAAATTATTTAAAAGGTTTATCATGTTGGTTATTTCATAACTGACATGATAAAAAAATTATTACATTTTTCACATTGGTTATTATATAATAGATGTGATAAACATCTTCTTATGGTGGTTATATTATAACTGACACTATAAATCAGATATTTTACATTAGATATTATATAACTAACATGATAAATCAATTTTATCACGTCGGTTATAATACAACCGATGTGATAAATCTAATATCGGAATTTCTTATAATGACCCAACCTTAAACATTACATAATCATGAATTATGTTGACAATTCAGATTGAGGATATTTTTATTTTTAGAGTTTTAGATAAATAGCACATAACTATTAGATAAAAACTTGAAAATTGCATCTAAACACTTATATTCTGTATCCATTTCTTTCATAAAATAAAAAAATATTATAAAGAAACATGTCTAGTTATATGTTTTAGACAACACAACTTTTTCGTGATCCTATCCTTGACCATATTCTTATTTATGTCCAGTGGAAAACATTTTAAAAACATGCGATGATCATAAAAAGCACAGTAAGGGTAATAAAATAAGAAAAGGAAACATTAACCCAAAAATTATCACAAATCAACGAAACCATACTTTTTAATCATAACATACCTCATGAAATAATAATATTTATAAATAACACATATGAATCATAAATCATAAAGTTAACTTATGGCATACATAACATAATTACATTGTATCTATCACAACTACATAGGGAGTTATGTAGGAATACCGATCACAATATATTCACTGAATCTCTTAGGAGAAACATTAGTGTTTACCTTTATTATGTTACCCAATGCATAAAAGGGATTTCGTCTCAATTTATATTCCACTAAGATATCATTGTTGTGATGCAACAATTCACTATTATATGGTTTATATACTGTACTTTGGAATATTATATCATGAATCCCTTAATTCTCATGATATTATAAAGTTATGACTAAATGTTATTCCCCAATTATTTATTCAAGCATCTATTATTTAATGAGTAATACATTAAATAATATATCGTTTAAATTTTTTTAAAGAATTATTCATCTAAATCTTTCTCATTAATGTCCATTTTTTAAAAATGGTTTTAAGGATTTATTTATGTGGAAAATAAATGTTTTAAAATGTTAATTCCATTAAAATCTTCAATGTTGTATGGGAAACTTTGGTTCAAAAATCTCTTTATTAAATTTATTAAATGGTTTTAAAATGTTTTGATAAAGCACTGATTATATCTATATCTTAAAATGATATATGGTGATTACAATGTGGAAATATTTTTCCATTATTCATAACTTTTGTGTTATGAATATGATATGATTATTGGGTATTTATTACGAATATAAGTGGTTTTGTGATAAACTTAGGGCGGGTGAGCCCGAGATAGCTCTTGCGGTATACTAAGGAAAAAAATTTACATAATAATGTGTTGAAAATATAAATAAAATCAATATTATTGTATATTTAGTGTAAATCAATCAGGTAACATTAACACATATTTTTTAAAAAACAACAGGAATGAATTGGATATTTAACTCAATGAATGGAATTTGACTTAAAATTTCTCTTAACAAGTTCATATCGATGACAAGAGAATTTATAAGTGGAGTTATTATGTTTATAAAAAGTATATCCACGCAAAGGGGAGTGGAAATCACCACATAAATAAATAAATAGTGAATCCACACCTAATCATAGGATGATATAACTAAGAATAAGAATATTATCCCAGGGAATGGAAATTTGGATAAAAGTTCCCTTACTGATTTGGTAACTTACAAAACATACACAACATGAAAGAAGGGTCATAAAATGAATATGAAAATAACCATAAATTAAATTATATTATAAAACGAATACAATCCTGGGATGTATATACACCACATAGAAGTAAATAGTGGCAGATATTGCATGAATCTCACTGAAATAAAAAAAGATATGAAAACCCCTTACCATATTGTAAACAATCAAGTCGTATGACCAAAAGTTAATGACCACCAAATTAATCACATAAATCCATGAATATAAATATGATAATTATAATATATATCAAATGGCAGTACAAAATACACCACATTCATGAAATAAGTGGCGAACAATGGAAATATCATGGAATTAAAAGTTATATAAGAAACCCGTTACCTCATGTCCGCCTTAACCTTTTAATTCTTTAATCACATGAATAATAAGATAATGTTATGTTATAATTTATTAAAAAACTTTTTAATGTTTATTATTTCCATTATTTCACGTATTACCATGCCAGAAACACTATGAAATCATTTTAGATAATAATGGTCATTTTGTCGGTATTTGGTACTTGAGGCAAAAATGAACTTCTTATAATTACAAGTTGTTCATGTGGTCAAAATTCTATTATCTCCAGAATGATATTAAGGATTTTTATATCATATATATAATATATTTCTATTATATGTATGTATTTATAATATTACATAACATTTGGAGATAAGAATTGAAATGCCCCATTCATGGAGACTGTAAGTCCTACATACGCATGAACACTACTTTCATTTCTTTTTCATATTTAATGGAATGAAAACATAATGGTACATAGATATATTATAATTCACGTATAATATCATATGATATATAATTTACATAATTTCATTAATTCCATCCACTATACATTCCATGTTTTTCATGAACGAATCATATCACCGTGAGGGGGCGGTAGTCCGCACTTCCTCTAATAAAATTTTCATATTTACAATTATTAGAAATCATAATTGTATAATTGTAAATAGATATTATAGAATCATAGAGAAAACCTAAAAATAATATATCTCATATATATATATATACATATATATATATAGTTCCATCATTGTGGCCACTATGAGAGGTGGTAGATGAAGATTAAGCAATCATCATTTCGTGAGGCAGTAGTTTGTCTCCCACATAAACAATAAGTTATTTACCCACTAGATAGAGGTGTCTGTAGGTTAGTTGGAATAATTATCATAACAACAACCTAGTATATTTAGGATACTTTTTTTGTTATAAAATAATGGAATAAACTGATTTTATGGGGTTTGAGAAGTAAAATAAAACAAAAGATCTTAAGAGAATACATTACCTTTAAATCGGGTATCTCCCTTTTATTGAACCAAAAGGTTTAATTGAATTTCCTAATTCCTAGAAGAAGGATTATAGGAGGAGGATAGAGATGTAGAAAGAATAATTGGGCAGAGGTTGGATGATCCAAGGGGTTTGAGAAGTGTGTGGAATGTTTTAAAGTTGAGGGCTTTTTATAAGGGGGAGGAAGGGCTCTTTAGGAATGTTTAAAAATATTATTTTATCATATTATGATTTTCGGTTTATAAAGGAAAAAAAATTATTATAGTATAATATACGATGACTGATGTTTGAAATAAAATCATCCAATAATAATTGTATGGGTTTTGGATATTGTTTTCTTCTTAATAATTTTGTATATTTAAAGAATTAATTACTGAGGTAAACACTACATAATTATTGTGTCATATATATTTTTATTTATTTGATGTCAAAAATTTATAAAAAAATACAATGATGTATTAAATATTTTTAGATATAAAATTAATATTTATATTTTAAGATAAAACTTAAATAATCCCATTTAAAAATATATTTACTAAAATATATATGTTTGTGTCATTTTTGTATTTAGTTTAAATTATTTAATATCAAGTGCCATTTTCAATCTTATGTGGTTCCATGGGGTCCCTAAATCAACCCAAAGACGTTCATGGTCATAAATATATTATCCAATATTATTAAGACACATGTTAGGGTTATTTTAAATAATTATGATAATAATTTTTTACCCTTATTTACCAGATTTACTCTTTAACCATGGTAAATAAATTTTTTTGCTGATGTAAATATTCATATTGTCTAAAAATAAAAGTTACATATTTACACATTTTAAACCTCCAGTATCCATATATGGAATCCATTTTTACAAATTCAAAACTCATAAGTGGAAGAAATTAATTTAAAATTAATTCCCAATGTCAAAACAAAAGGTGTGTTTTTTAGAAATAAAAAATGTCAAAAGATTGACACTTATTTCTGTCCAATTTCAATATGAACTTACTTCCAATGAACAAAAATGGATTAAATGTAAAAATAATAATATAATTTTACTTTAAAATTAATTAAAAAGATAATATATTTTTATAAATATAATATATTAAAATATTGTTTTGAATTAAAATACAGTATTTTTCACTATCCATTAAAAGTGAATTTAATCAGAAATATACCAAAAATTTTCCCAAAGTAAATTTTTATGTCCTAATTCTAAAAAAGTAATTTAGTTTTTAAAATATAACATATAAAAGTGATCAAAACTACATTTAAATATGGTTCACCATCAAAAGGTGGTAAATTGACCTTTTAATGAATATTATAGTATTTATGCTTAAAATTAGATTCATTCTCATTTTAATCCTATAAATTTTATTGGATAAATTTAAAAAAAAATTAACAAAAATATATAATCATATGTTTTTTAGTTATATTCATTCCCACCAATATACTGTCTATGTGTTAACTACAATTTTATATAATAATAATAATATATTATTTTTTATTATAACTCAACATTGTGTGAAACGTAAAATTTCAACAAAACCCGTTATTGCGTATCAGGTACACCATAGAACATAGTATCCCAATTAAAGTAAAATTAATATTTAATTCATAAATACTAATAAATATAAAAATTTTATATTCTTTATTTACCTGGGAGGTTATATCCTTCCCCTTTTTGGGAATTGCGCCCTCAAAATTTTAAAGTTGGGATTGGAAACATCATTGAATGTACCACATTGGAAAAAGAGTCAATAAAAATATAACATTAAAATAAATGAAGAGATGTACAAAGATCACTTGAGACAATAGATACTAGTATTCCATGAAGGCATGGATATGTAAGAGAAACAAACTATCATATATTAATAGAGAGTGAACGAGAACTTGATCATAGAAAGTTACCCACCAAAATACAATAAATGTGTGTTTGGTTAAAAGTATGATGATAAAAGAGAGATTATAAAAATTTTTATTCAAGACCCTCTTCATAGAGTATAAGAATTTTATTAACAACTAGAAAAATATCATAAGGAAATATACATACTCTTCATGTAAAGTATAATCCCGTAATAAAATTCTACTACAAAATCATCTTTTCACCACGTGGTAAGTATTCAAGATGAATTTGTCATACCGGAAGTGCTAGAATTAACTTCTTTAGTATCAAAAAATCTATAAAATATTAACTATATATTTCCCCTATTTTAGGCATCAACCAAAACCAAAATTGGGGAGTACAAGATCAGATAATCCCCAAAAGGCTAATACATTATAAAAAATACATCTCTTAATCTCCAAAATTCATGAAAAAGAACCCAAAGTTCAAGGACTACTATTCAATATACAATTGCCCTTAAAATTATTCAAAATAATAAGTTAATATTGAAACCCAAAACTCAAAAGGATTTAATCACATTGTCTTCCATATAAAATCTTATCATTTATCTCTAAAAACAGAGACCTCTCTTAAAGTCTCATACTGAAGTATAATTAACCTAAAATCATATTCTCTATGATAGATTAATAATTTCCATAAATAACCCATATCACTTTATGTCCACAATAATAAAACATATTCTTCCAAAATAATATTTCAACCGTTACTATACAAATTAAATCCCAAAGTATTTTATTTTCTGTAAGAATATATTGTTCCCAAAAGAGATAATATCATCCAAAATTACCATTATTATGTAATCACCAAATCATTTTCTTATACTAAGGATGTCTATATGATAAAACATAAGATCCAAAATAAACTTATTCTTGATCTATTAAATCATTTATCTATAAATAATTAGTCATAGTAACCTTGGACATCATGTAGGATAGTGGTAGGTGATAAAAATCCCATTCGCACTTTGGTTGTGGGATTTCTTCCTAATAATTTTTCTGATGTGATGGGTTGTGACACATTTTTTTTGTTTTCCCCGTTATAAAAC
Source organism: Viscum album (assembly GCA_963277665.1). NCBI lineage: Eukaryota > Viridiplantae > Streptophyta > Magnoliopsida > Santalales > Viscaceae > Viscum > Viscum album. The sequence continues at coordinate 1,678,545,858 of OY728160.1, forward strand.
ACTAAAAAATCCCTATAATGTTTTAAACACAATGTTTTTATTATACCTTTTATTTTCATCCCAATACATTAAGACCTCAAAATCTAATATATTTTCATTTTTTTCACCTCCATATGATAACATAAAACTATTCCCAATAGAAAGATCATCATACCTTGTTCATGGTGTTCATATGGTTTTATCATCATCCTGTTCACATAGGTAGAATGTTCATGAATTGCAACAATGATTTTGAGATCCTTCCAAATAATTTTCATCCTTCATCCAAATACACGTTGTACAACTTGGGTCATATGGGGTTTCATAGAAAAAATGTTTCAGAATATAATCAGGTATGAAGTATAATTTTAAATCATCTAATAAAACATGATTTTTATAAAATAGTCAGACCAAGAATGAGTCGAAAATTTTAGTCAACGGTTTTTATAAAATTCCATAAGTTTCTGATAAGAGAATATATTTCAAAAGAAAACATAATTAGGTTACTCAATGGTCTTCTTCTTCAGCACCTTTTTCAGAATCATAATATTCATCAAAATCTTGTGATAATGTAAAATATTTAAAAATAATTTAATAATATTTACCTTTCCTGAAAATATGAGATAATTGAGAAAATATTATTTGATTAAATACAACCCATGATCCACTATGATATCGAGGTATAACGGAGGTGTTTGATATCTCAAACAACTATATTCAAGTGAGTTGTGTGATGGAAAATGTTTTACAATCATCTGAACATGACTTTTCAATAATTATTACAACCATGTCATCAGGAAGAGATAGGAATGTTGTTTGAGATCCTCCTCATTCAACTTGTAACAGAAACTCCTTGATCTAAAAAAGTTAAAAAACAAGGATTTAAGTAAAATAAAAGATAGGGACTAACCACGTGTTTAACTAAAACTCATAATCCCTAAATTTTTCTAATCGACCTTTGATACTAACAATAAGGACCAAAAAATAAACATTACATAATCTTGAATTATGTTAACAATTCACATTGAGGATCATTTTAGGAGTATAGTTTTATATAATAAATCCAAAACTATTACATATCATCATGAAAATTACAAGTAGACACTACTACTCATTATCAATTGTTTTCATAAAAATAAAATTCATAAAAAGAAACATGTCTAGTTCCAAGATTTAGACAACATGACTTTCCCATTGTTCCATCCATGACCCTATTCATCTTTAAGTCATATGGAAAACATTTCAAAAATGTGGTATGAGCATAAAAACTCAGTAAGGGATATAAAATAAGGAAAGGAAACATAAACCCATCAATAAATACAAATCAATTAAACCATACTTTTTAATCATAACATACATCATGAAATCATAAGATTTATGAAAAACACATGGAGATCATAAATCATAAAGGTATCTTATGGAATACATAACAAAATTACATTGTAGTTATCACAGCTACATTAGGAGTTACATTGGAATACCCATCACAGTATATTCCCTAAATCATATAGGAGAAACATTAACCTTTACCTCCATCACGTTACCCAATGCATTGGAGAGCTATCTTGGGCTCACACACCCATGGTTTATCATGGAACCACCCATATACGTAAACAATTTCCAATAATCATAACATATTCTTAACACATAAATCAAGAATAAAAGAAATATAACATTTCCACATTTCAATCACAATAAATCATTCCATGATTTTGTCATAATCAATTCTTTATCTAAAAATTTTCAATACCATTTAAAAAATATAATAAAGATATTTTTTGAATTAATGTGTCTCTTACCACATTGAATATTTTAAAGGAATTAACATTTAAAAAAATTAATTGTCCATAAAAATAAATCCTTAAATCATTTTTAAAAAATGCAAATTAATGAGAAATATTTAGAAGATTAAATATTTTAAAATTTTAAAATTATATTTTAGTTAAAGAGTTCCTAAAAAATTGAGAGATGATTGAATAAATAATCGAGGAATAACATTTAATCTGAAATTTATGATATATTTAGTGTAATGAAATTCAAGAAAAAATATTCCAAATTATAGTATATACACAATATAGGATTGAATTGGAGCATAACAACAATTATGTCTCAATAGAATGTAAATTGAGACGAAATCCCATATAAAAACTGTATCCTTAGATTAAGGATAAATCAATAACATAATATTTTGGGAAAAATATAAAATCACTCAATATGATTGGATTTTGAGAGTGAATCATCCCGAGAACATTCACACATATTTATGTAAAAACAACACCAATGTCTTGGATGTTCAACTCAATGAATTGAATTTGAGTTAAATTACTCTTACAAAGTTCTTATCAATGAATTGAGAATTTATCAATGGAGTGATAATGTGTATCGATAGTATATCCACACAAAGGGGAGTGGAAATTATAACCTAAACAAACAAATAGTGAACCAGACATAATCATATCATGACATTATTATGAATTAGAAGATTAACCTAATGAATGGAAATTGGTTTAAAAAGATCCCTTACCAATTTGGTAACATAGGAAACACACACCACATGAAAGATGGGTCATACAATGAATATGTAATAACCATAAATTAATTTATATATTATAAATAATAAAATCATGGTCAATACATATACCACACAAAAGGAAATAGTGGCAAATATAGCTTGAATCTCACAAGAATGAAAAATGAGATGAAAAACCTTTATCACATTGTAATCAATCGAGTCGTATGAACAAATGTTGATACCCACCAAATGAATCACAGAATATCATTAATATAAATATAATCATGACAATATATATAAAATGGAATTACATAATACACCATATTCAAGAAATAAGTGGTGAACAATCGAAATAGCACGGAATTAAAAGTGAGATAAGAAACCCCTTACCTCGTGTTTAACATGACCCATTTGTTCTTTAATAACGTGGATAAAAATATAATGTTTAATTATAATTTATTAAAAACAGTTTTAAAGTTTATTATTCCTCTAATATCACTTATTAACATGTTATAAACCTTATTCAATCATTTAAGATAATAATTGTGATTTTGATGATATTTGATACTTGAGTCAAAATCGAGGAGGTGGTGTAGTGAGGGACTACACGGGAAGTAAAATTCTGGCCTTCATGGCACACTACGGGAGGGGAAATTCTTTACAAGCAGAGGCCAATGCAGTCCTAACCGGACTCAATCTTTGCATGAAAAAGCAGGATCACCTCACTCAGGTGGAGACATACTCAATGATCATTCACGATGCCTTGCTTGGAAGAGGACCCACACCTTGGTCTACATCTTACATCATTAGGCGGTGAAAGACGCTCGTATCCAACAATATTAAAGTAACCCATACCTGGCGAGAGGGGAACAAAGTAGCAGACCATCTTTCTTCTCAGGCGGGACAAACGTTTGAGTTCACATGTCTCCATAACATCTATTGTTTTAAACCTGAGGGGGTGAACCTGATTAGAGGGGATTCCCTCGGCCTGCATTACTTTAGACCCCCTTAGATACCAGCTGTTCCTTTCTTGGGCTTTGGCTGTTTCTTCCGCCAATAAAATATACAATGATGATGATGATGATACTTGAGTCAAAAATGAACTTCTTATAATAACAATCTGTTCATGTGGTCAAAATTCCATTATCTCTAGAATGATATTCATGATTTAGATATAATATATATCATATATATCCATTATATTTATTTATTTATAATATTACATAACATATGGAGATAAGAATGAAATTCACCTTTCATGGAGATGGTAAGTTGTACGTACGCATGAATGCTACTTTCATTCCTATTTCATATTTAATGGAATGAAAACATAATGATACATAAGTATATTATAATTTCATAATAATATAATATGATATATATGTTACATAATTTCATTAACTCTATCTTTTATATGATTCATGTATGTCATGAACGAATCGTATCACCTTAAGGGGGAAGCAGTCCACACTTCCTCAAACGAAATTATCGTATTTACAGATTTTGGGAATTATAACAGTATGTTTGTAAATAAATATTACAGAAGCATAGAGAAATAATAATAATAATATATATCATATATAAATACAGTGTCATCATAATGGCCACCATGAGAGGTGGTAGAAGAATATTGAACAATCATCGTTTCGTGAGGCAGTAGTTCACCGTCCACAGAAACAATATGTTATTTACCCATTAGATGGTGTTGTGTGTAAGTATAGTTATAATAATTCTCATAAAAGAAACCTAGAATATTTGGGATACTTGTGTTATTATTAAATAATGGAATAAAAATAGTGTAGGGGTTGGAGAAGTAAAATAAAACAAATTAACATAAGAGAAGATGTTACCTTCAAATCAAATATCATCCTTTGCATTGAACCAAACGTTTTAATTGATTTCCCTTCTACCTAGGGGAATTCATATATGAGGAGGATATAAATTTAAGGAGAATAATTGGGAATATTTTTTAAGATACATGGGGCTTGAGAAGTGTGTGGAATGGGTTAAAAGTGAGGGCATTTTATAAGGGAGAGGAGGGACTCTTTAAGAATGTTTAAAAAATATTATTTTATTATATAATTATTTTAGGTTTATAAAGGTCCAAAACATATTAAAGTAGAAGATTTGATGGCCCAAGTTCTAAATAAAATCATCCAATTATAATTGCGAATGTTTTGGATATTGTGTTAATCTTTATAGTGTTATTTATTTAAATTAATCATTAATGAGGTAAACACTGCATCATTATTGTGTCATAAATATTTTTTATTTATATTATGACTAAAAATTATAAAAAAATATAGTGACAAAGTAAATATTATTAGCTTTAAAATTAATATTTATAGTTGAAAATATGACTTATATAACCCCATGTAAATATTTATTTACTAAAAGATATATGTTAATGTCATTTTTGTCTTTACTTTACATTTATTATTATAAAGTGTCATTATCACTCTTATGTGGCTCCATGGGGTCCCAAAATCGACCCATAGATGACAATGGTCAGAAATTTATTAACCAATATGATTAGGACATATTTTACAATAATTTTATATTATTATAATAATATTTTGTTACCATTATTTAGCAGATTTACCCTTTAACCATGGTAAATAAAATTTTTACTAAAGTAAATATTCATATTATCTAAAAATAAAAGATACATATTTAAAAAATTTGGAAACCCTTATTCTAAATAAGGAATACATTTTTAAAAATTAAAAAGACATAAGTGGAGGAAATTAATTTAAATTTAATTCTCACTGTCAAAACCAAAAACAGTGTTTTTAAGAAATAATAACTATCTGAAGATTGACAATAATTAATGACTAATTTCAAAGTGAAATTACTTCCAATGAACAAAATTGGATTAAACGGTAAAAAACTAATATAATTAAATTTTAAAACTAATTATAAAGATAATATATCCCTATAAATATATTAGATTAAAAGGAAGTTTGGAATTAAAATACAGCATTTTTCACTATTCATTGAAAATGAATTTTATTAGAAAAAAAGAAAAAATTTACCAAAAGTAAATTTTGATGTCCAAATTCAAAGGGAAAATTTTATTTGTTCAAATATAACATATAAAAGTGAACCAAATTATATTTAATGAGGGTTCTCCATCAAAATGTGGTAAATCAACCTTTTAATGAATATTAGAGTATTTATGCTTTAAATTAGATTCATTCACATTTCAACCATATATATTTTTTTGGATAAAGTTAAAAACATTTAACAGACATATATAATAATATTATTGTTATTTATATTCATTATCACCCATACAATGACTATGTGTAAACTATAATTTAAAAAGATAATAATGTTATATTATTTTTTAGTGCAACTCAATGTTGTGTGCAACGTAAGATTTCAATGAAACCCGTTGTTGAATATTTGGTACGCCATCGAATAGAGAATCCCATTTAAAGTAAAATTAATATTTAATTTTGAAATATTAATAAATATGAAAATGTTATATTCTTTATTTACCTTGGATGTTACATTTTTCCATCGTTTATGTTATAACTGACATGATAAATAAACTTTTATAGCTTACATGTTGGTTATATATAACCGACGTAAAAAATGTCGACATGGTAAATGTTTTCTACACTAGTGTGGGTATAGATAAAATTATTTAAAAACTCAACAACATGTCCTCCAAACTCCATTTCTCTTATAAATCTATAAGAGATAACCAATGTATGTAAATAAGAAAGTGGTGAGCAGTAATGCTGAGTATGTTAATAATCAATGAATAACCTCATGAATGTAATACATGTGACAAAAAAGGAATATCAAATAGACATAAATATGGTCAGATCAATAATCATGAACATTGAAGCATAGTGTATGATAATAACTTGATGGAAACATAGGATTGTGCCAACAACATAAAGCAAGGAGTCAAAATCATTAGTCTAGGGTAACATCCAAGAAATCATAATCTAGTTTTCATATGATAATTTCTCAGGCACCACACATGGAATATCATAAGATTAAAACATTACCACATGTATTGGTGGACTATATACATCCAAGAATACTCCTTATATTCATATAATGTAAATAAATCAGTGTGCCACATAGATCAAACAACACAAGGATGTACTTCAATACTTTCAAACCTGAGAATTATGTATTTTAGATTAAATAAATTGATGTTCACAATCATTAAATTATTGGAATATCTATGTGAATATCCTTGAGTAGAAAATGGAATGAGTATTCACTATCCAAATGATTGGCATAGAAAATCATAAATAATTTTAGCACCATGACAAGGTTACATGAAGAATCATGGGAAGGTTGAATAATAGTTAAATTTGTATCTCATCACTTGGAAATAAATGGGAAAATAATTTTTATTTGTAAAATGATATTCCAAATTAATCAATTGGAAATAAAAATACAAAATATAAATAAGGTGATTAAATAAAGAGTATAATGAGAGGATCCCTTTCCTATAGAGGGTGCTTCTAAAAGACTGGTATGAGCTTATGAAAATCTTGGGGGGCCTTAGTATGGATATACAGAGGTAAACTTACAGTAACATTATGCATATAGTGTTTGGAGATACTAGTAATGAGCATTTGGGTGGGTTTATATAGAGAAAGAGTGGGGAATTCAATATTAATTAGTAATTTTAGGTTTTGAAATTTATATATTAAAATAATCCAAACCCAAAAATATCATGTGGATTTTTTACATTATTTCTACCAAAGAAGGGAGGATTTTATAATTGTATAATTTCAAGAAACAAAATCATTAATATAATTACCTTGGGGATGTGGAAGTGAGTCATGTATATAAATAATTGATTTATTACCATAAAATATAATATATGTTATGGATGAATCATTAAGGGTTTATAAAATTTTCCAAATAACATAAAAAACCACATTATTTTAAAGGGAAAAAATAATTTTTATCAATGATACTCTTTATATTATTTATTTCTCCACTTTTAGTATTTATGATGTCATAATATATCACACATATTCATATTGTATTTAACTTTTACTCAGATATTCAATTGTTTATAAAAATTAAGAAAAGTTTAACACAAGATAATTATGAGGTGCTAATTTTAAAAATAATATTTATTTTACAAAAATATTTCATTAAATTTTTTAATTTACAATTTGAAATTAAAAACCAAATTTATTGAATAACACTAGCCTATTTTTACAAAAATAGTTCTCTAAACCTTATAAAAATTACATTTGACATCAAAAAATATACAGTCATTTATAATTAAATAAATATTATTTAAAAATTATATATTATTTAAATAAAATTTATTTGAAAAATTCTTTAATTCCACAAAAATATTGTCTTCATCGAAAATACATAATTCCATAAAATATAATTGGTATTTTATCACATAAAAAACTTATTTTTGTCTAACCCATTATTTAATCTTTTATAATGTAATAAAAAAAATGATAAATATACATATTATTTTACTAAAAATATAAAAAATCATATCGTTAGGGTCTAGATACATAACGTCTTGTATCATCAATGTATTATCTAAGAGTAATGTAGATGATGGTGGGGATTTATAATGGAGGTTCGGTGAACATGGTTTGAGTATATTTATAAAAATGCATAAAATTATACCACAAACAGTATTGTTCATTTTTGAGATGTTAAATCACTGTTTGATCCTTTTCAAGGTAAAATCCTAGTGATATAATCCCCATTGAAATCTCAAATAAATTGTCTTCATAAGGTATGATCCTACCGATTAAGGCCCTCACATCTTCCTTTTGTAACAATTATACTTTATTATAATTCATAATATAAAAATATTAATGGCCACTTTAAAATGGATATATTATCAGTGGTAATGATTCTTAATGTTATCTTAAATTTGAAAGATGATATAACTATCCAAAATAACCAAATAAGTGCATGAGTTTTCAATATCAAAATTACATATTAATTAATTTATTCATTCAAAAAATGATTTTCATTTATAAATGTTTGAATCATTAAATTTATACCCCCCATAGAAATTCCCCCCATTTAATTTACATTTTTACACAAAAAAAATAGGGTAATTTTTTCACCAGCTCTTATATTCTAATTACACATCCGTGAAGTTGTTTTTCAGCCAGAACACATTGATTAGGTGAGTTTCCTTATTATATAGAACATTTTCTCTATGAATTCTTATCTTCACCAAGTACTCCTCATATTAAAGATCATTTCCAAATGGTAACACGTGTGGATTCAATACATGTGAAGGGTCTAGTATATACATCCTCAAGAGGGATATATGAAAAAATCATTTATATAAGGTCGTTTAGTTCGGAGTTCTAGTAAATAATCCACTAATATTATGCCATAAATGATCACAACGGGGATTATGTATATATGAATTATATTTCCATTGACCCCAAACATCATGATATTCTTCAGCGATGATATACAAAGGAATATCATTTATCTAACCTCAAACTTCAAGAAACATCGATGATTTTATGCATTCATTTTCTATCTTAATTACATATATTTCATATGTCATTGAGTTGTTTGAACACAACCTATCACTTCAGGGATATTATCAGATCCCATAAGCTACCACTCTCCAACTTCATCCATGTATGATTGAGTTTGTAACATTTTCCAATTCAGATCATTATAAGGGTCCATTTTAATTATTTAATTGAATATTCTTTATATGAGAACTTCAATAGGTTATTGTTATAATTCCAATATCCTTGGAAATACATTTAATAATATCTAAGAACATCCTATAGTGTTTGAATTGTTATCTTAGATAGATCATCCATATGATGGTGATAAGATGATCTAAAACTCATATATATTTTCTGCACTTTCTGAAGGCTTCCTCAGAACCTCGAGGTAATACTTAGATCTCAATCAGAGTGGTACTCTATGTAGTATTAACATTTCAATTATTTATATCTTTCTGAGTTGGTCTAGTGAGAAACCGTCCTTGATAGAAATGAATTGTGCATATTTTATATGGTGTTCGACTGCCACCTAAATGGAGTTATGTTCTTAAGGTGTCCTAGAAAATCCTAAAATGAAATCCATGTTTATGTTTTCTTATTTTTATACTTTTATAGGAAATGGTTTCATCATAACCATAGACTTATTTTGTTCCTCATTGACTTATCGGCTTACCAAGCATCGAGATAAAACTCAGTAAACTCCCTCTTCATGTTATCCCAAAAGAATTTTTCTTTAAATATCTATACATATTAGTGCTTCTTTGATGAATAGAGAAGTGTACGATATGTGTATCATCCATAATTTATTTTTTTCATGGGTTTTTTTTGGGATGAATAACCATCTTCCATACCCTATAAATCCACCATTGGATAAGATGAACTCCATTTATACCATTTTCTACAGCACCTCATCATATTTCAATGACTCCATGACCCACTCAATAAGTGAATGTTGATAAATTATTTTATCAATATAGGATGAAGGTCATTTTATTTTTCTGATATCCTTCCATTCAATTTCCATAAAGATTGGATCCATTTCGATCATTTTCATGGATGTTTTATGGAATGATTTCTCATAAAAAATATTGTCACATTGTTCGCCTACCAAAAATGGTAGTGGATTGAACAATTATAATACTTCATCACCTCCAATCACCTTCATTTTTGCATATAAATTTCTCTTTAGGTGAAAATATAATCATTTTTATTATGATATGTAAATGTGACACACTTCTTTAGGTAGACATAGTGACACCAAATCTTCAATGGAAAGATCTATACATACCATTCTAGATCACGAGTTAGGTAGTTATTTTCATAGATCCTTAATTGGTGGGAGGAATATGATATAAATATAAATATATTTTATTAGTGCACAACTGAAATACCTTTTTAGCTGCATCACTATACATCAAAAATCATTATTCATTGGTTGTTAATGTGATAATAGGTGTAGTGATTAGCCGATTCATTAACTATTTGAAGCTTACTTCTTATTCAATATTGTAGAAAAACATGAATCCGTTTTGAGTTATCATGGTTAGTGGATATATATAATGGTGATATTTTTCTCAAAAATTAATCATATTACCTAGTTATTCTATGGAAATGATGTATTTTTTTCACATAAATTAATATGGGACATCCTTGAATTTCATTTATCCTTTAAAGATCCACTAATATCCCTTTTATAGTGACAGCATGGCCCAGAAAAGTTACTATCTCCCAATATATGTTTGTTTGTGAAGTTAACCTCTAGATTAAGAGATGATCAATCAATGCTATGAAGAACATATTCCCCCACAATAGAAATGTCATCAAGGATGATATTTTCCATAATCTCAATAATTTTGGAAAGATAGACTTTCTCATAATGCAATAATTTCTATTATTGAGAAGATGATTCAATAGATTATTTTTCATCCTCCTTGCACATATAAATAATGAGATAATGTGTGTGAATTCTATCTCCCAAAAATTTATATTGTCTTTATAACATAAAATTAAATATCATAACATCATAATCCACTAAATGTAGAATGATATGATTTTCACAATGTAAATTTCAAAAAATGTGGACAGAAGATAAAATAGTCATATATGTTCCAACGAAATTATATAAAATAATTTTGGGTAGTGACTCAATATTTTCAGAAAACCTAATGTATATTCAATTTGGTCACGAATTAAAATAAAATAAGAAATAGAAATTTCTATAGAAGATTACAAGTGTGCTTCAGTCATCAAGATCCATCTTTGTGATATCTATAGCCATAGACCTTCTTTATTCCATCAGTTACGAAGATTATTATTTCTTATTATCCTTTTTAACCCTTATAATATAGAATTATCTTAGATAATTCCAATGTTCCAATCATTAATGAATGGTTACTATTAACAGTACATTATATACACCTTTAACACCCCATAATTCTAAAATAAGAATATTATATTCCATACAATATGCGACATGAGACACTATGATTTGATTAAAATATAACACATCATGAATTATAATGTTTTTATTTTTAAATAAATTAAAACTATTCAATAGCTTTTGTTACATGCAACACCAATTTAACCTTTCATTTTATAAAACACACCGTTTAGTAATCATTTCATGCAACACTGAGTTTAAATGAAATGTGAAATATTATTAAAATATTTTTCTCATATATTATAGTACTAACCAAGCCATAAAATTGGTGGGAATGAATAGTACAAAAAAATTATTAAAATTATTGTTTCTAATTGAATTTTTTTAAAATAAGAATCATTTCAAAGAATGAATTATTTTTTTTAAAAAAAAATTATATTCTTATAAATGTTGGATTAAACACACCATGCCTTGATTACAAAAATATAATTTTTTACAATATTTATAATATAAATTTTCAATAAAACCACTTTTCTGAAATCATAATATGGCAATTTTCTGAGGGTAATATTTTTTTGAAATATTATAGATGTGTTTCATTATTTGATGAATAGAAAAAAATACATAATTTTATTGAAAGATAACATTTTGTTTGAATAATTTCAAAAGTGAAAATATATTTTAAATTGTTTGTAATTTTAAATTAGTTAAATTATATAACAATTCACTACACCAAAATCATAAATTAGTGGTTTTTTGTAGTGTTTTTTTATTACTGCCGGTATTACTGGTACATATTTTTTAAAATATTACACTTTATCCCCAACCCCCCTGATCCGATCAAGATTTAGACCCCTCATTGTCTTGATTATTTAGATTATATATCAACTAGCCCCCTTTACACCCTACCCGCCTAAATCCCATTCGTCATTGTTGGCCCCCCTTCTCCCATGATCTCACAGAGCCCGAGTTTGAGTTGTTGGCTCCTCCCTCTCAAAAATTATCTTTTCTGATTCTCCCATTGTCACCACCACACTCCTAATACACCTTGTCACTAACCCTTCCCCATTTCTATTTCCCCTTCCCCTAAATTTTGGATCATTAACCCATCGATCGTTTACAAAAAGATGAATGAATTAAAAAATTGCATCCTTGATAGTGGGAATTGAATCTATATCCATGATTATAATTCCTCTGTTTAATTTTTCATGTTGTATATTTATAATGGGTAAATTTATTAATTCATGAGGGACATTTAGATGCAAAAAAATGATGTGTCCCTAAGATTTGTTTTTTCATTCAATATTTCTTTGAATCAGGCATTGTTTATGCTTATTAATATATTAATGATTTATTGAACATTGTTTGGTTGTGATGTTATAATGCGTTGAGGAGTGGGTAAAGTGTTTTTTTAAAGGGTATTCATTTTAATTTCTTTAATAATTTTCATACATTTAATTCTATTTTAAATAGGTCTAGGCCATTTATTTATTCTTTTATTAGGTGTAAAAGAGAAATTAACCAGTTCAGTTATATGAGTTTATACATACAAAAACAACATCATCTATTATAAAAAAACATTTTTCAGAATTTTAGGTTCATATAAAATACTCAAGAATAATCATGTTGATGTGTTGAATGTCTTAAAAATATTTTTTGATTCTAGTATTTAGAGGCATCTTGTGAATGGTTAATTTGATAAATGAATAGGATAAATTTGTAAACTACCCAACATGTTTTAGAACGTTTTTATCAAACATTTGCTTTGGAAACCCTCATGTTAACATTTTTTGTAGGCAATGAGAATTGTTTTTGTTTCACTATTTTTTCCAAAATTTTCATTTCTCATACATCCCAGCCAAATCCTAACATTTCTTTGGTGTACCATTTTTTGATTCTTGGTGTCTATGGTCTTTGATTCAAAATTATGGCCAATCCATTGTATGATAATTGAATGCAATGAATTGGAATTGATTATAGGTTATTTTTTGGTTTTGTAAGTTATTTTTTTCAATCTTAATTAGGATTTTGTTGATTTTTTTCCTAAATTGTTCTCTAGGATGTCTTCAGCCTTATTTCGGTGGGATAGCTCCACCATGGTCAATAAAAATGAGAATTAGGTAAGTGATACACTATTTTGGGACATTAAAACATAGAACATCCCTTGATTTTATTTTTAATCCTTGTTTTGGATATGAAATTAAAATAATAGTTATGATCAACATTTATTTTATGTGGAAATAATTATTCACTTCATTTCCACTTCAGTTCTAGGGTTTTTCATTAATTTAATGATTGTTAAATTCTAACTTTTATTCTCTTTGCACACAAAATGTTTTGTAAATTCCTGAACAACCTTTAAGGAATATGATTAATGATTTAAGCGAGGATTTGGTTTTAAATGTGGGGTTACATATTTTTCAAAAAATGTTTATTAATGTTATATATTTTTAAAATTTGTTTATATATAATTATATTGGTTAAACACATATACATAAGTATACATATATTTGCCTTCGAGCACAAATTCACTTTAGAAAATGTAAATTTGTGCAATGAGATATATTTATATACACTAATGTGTTAATTTAAATGGGTATAATAACAAAAATAGTGAATTTTAAGCTTAAACATGGTTATTTCATTAGTTTTCCAAATGATTGTATGTATTTTTAAGATACATTTTAATTTAATGATGAATTAAATATTTTATATTATTAGTTGTTCTATTCTGTTAAACATTATAAGAATACATGGGTTTTTGGGTAGGCTAACCTAGATTGGAAGTGGTCCTCCAACACAAGAAATTATTGTGAAACATTATGTGACAACCATTCTTACTAGAGATGTGATAAAATAGAAAATCCACCACTATGGGGATAGAGAAATACTAGGATTCCCTAGACATAGTTATTATAGGGTGTTTCTCCCATGATTCCTATTTTAATTTAATGATTGTATGTTTTTTATTTTTCTTCTATTTTACATTTTACTAAGAATGGATTATTACCTTTATTACATTGAATTTTTTAGTACTTCTAGGACAATTATTATACCGACATGGATTATATTTTTTTCACTTCCATTAATCACTTTTCCCAATTAGTAATACATTTGTGTTTTAATTTTTTTAAATAAATTATCTCCACATTATGATATAAATGGATAAAATCTTTATCACATTACTGAGGAACACAACTTAGTTTGCAAAGGGTTTGAATGTGTTTTCTGATTTTTCAATTTATAATTATTCTTTTGGTTGGAGAACATGATGTTCATATAATAAATGTAAATTTAGAATATGGTTAATGAGATATGATGTTTATGAACACTTTATATTGATTAATTCCTTTATTAATATTTGTGTTGGACTTACCACAGAGAATCAATTGTAATAGAATGTTTGAGCACTGATGTAATTTGATAGAATGTACTACCAACATCACCAAAAAGGGAAAAAGAAATGAAAAACCATATAAACAATGCATTCAGCATTTCAAGAAATCAACATAAATATCAAAAAAATTTCAGAACAACCTGTTGAGGGTGCTAAAAATTTAAAATTGACAAGTGAGATTTTTTGGACAATAGGACAAATAGATCAAGATTGTAACATATCATTGGATCCACCTTTTGATATCGTGAATACTAATGTATGAGAGAAATTCATTAAGAAGAAAAATATGTTTCATGGTTTAGTTAATGATGGAAATCAAGAGCTGTATGTTGGATGTTTGAAATATTCAAAACATTATTTTCTGCTGAATTTATATCTTACAAAATTCCTATCAATAATTACAAATAAGGTGATGTCTATGATAGTGGAATTTTCAGGTGATTTTTATCTTGAAGAAGTGTTACATGAGTCTTTTTAAGTTATAAAAAAATTTGTTAACAGGCTCGGTATGAATAATAAAAAAATACATTGGTTCCTAATGATTGTATGCTTTCTTGGGGAGAGGATTCAAGTAGATTAGATTTAAAAAAAATATTCTTCTACATGGAACACAGTGGGTTATGTTGTAATTTTGAATCAACATACTACAATGAATAAGAAGAAAGGTAACACAACTGAAAAGGTTTTTCATTAAATTCTTTTAAAGCCTCAATTGCAATGATTATTCATGTCATTGAAAACTATCGATAACATGATGTGGAACTCTATAGTTTATAAAAATTATGGGTTAATGAGACGTACAATAGATTCAATATAAAGGAATACATTTGATTCATTATATATATATTTCTCATCTAATCGAAGGAATGTTAAATTTTGAATAGTTGTAGATGGATACATCCAATTTGGGATATTGAGCAGCAGTTATATCATTTTTTCCAATTTTTTTATCCCTTACAATCTACCAATGTGGATGTGTATGCAATAAACATATTTTATCATTTTTATGATTATTACCAGAAAATAAATTTTTGGAAATGATATTAACGTATACATGTAGCCTCTAATTGAAGAATTATAGGAGTTATGAAGCAACAATGTTGAGAAATATGATGCATATTTAAAAATAATGTTCAAAATGAATGTTGCTTTAATGTGGACCATTTCATACTTTCCTAAACATGGAAATATAGTTGTTGCAACACTTAAATGGGTTTGCATCGTCTTGTTTGTGACATTGATTTGGATTTTGATTTAATACCTCATAGTAAAAAATGGCATTTCATGTATCATTGTATATTTCTCGACATATCTCATAGATTTCGGTTGAACAAGTCAAAATTCAGTGGTTCTATTGATCATAGACATCCTCCAAAATTTTTGATAGGTTTCTAAATATTGGCATAACTTGGAAATATTGAAACAAAAAATTGGAATAAATATCATTTTAATGAGAGTGGGAAATTATTTCAAAGTGCCTTTTCTATTGAAATTAGAATGAAACCGTAGAAGAAAATAAGTATAATCTTTAAACATCTATATTGGGAATTTAAATTTTTATAGCAAAATCATGATGTTATATATATTGAGAATAATGTTTGTGACAATTTGATCTTCACATTTCTTAATGAGCATGGAAAATTGAAGGGCCATATCAATACATGGAAATAGTTTTAAACAATGAACATAATGAGTTTTATTCGGACAAATGGGTATGGAATGTTTTCCCCAGCAATTTTTGCAATGACAAATGGGGATATAGATACATTCCCTAAAAATTTAAAACTGGTGTACATATCTTATGGGTCTTCAAATAACATCTCAAGGTGTTTTGACTTAAATATTCATATGTTACATAGATTAAAAATTCACAATTCACATATTTTGTTACAATAGTTACTACTATTGGAATTGTGTACATTATTACATGAAAAGGTTACTACCATTTTACTCCAAATGTTCACATTCATCAAGAAACTATGTGAGAAAACTATACATCCATTTTAGCTTTAAAAACTTCCAGAGAGATTTCTATTGACTCTTTTTTAAATGGATATGATCTTTCATTTATCGTTTTTTACTATCATGATGAATTTAATGGTGAATTTGGTCCAGAAAGCTAAATTGGATGGCCTCGTACATTATCGATGGATGTAAACAATTGAGAGGTAATTTATTTTTGTTTTTTCATCTTATGTAAAGA
This sequence comes from Viscum album, assembly GCA_963277665.1. Classification (NCBI taxonomy): domain Eukaryota; kingdom Viridiplantae; phylum Streptophyta; class Magnoliopsida; order Santalales; family Viscaceae; genus Viscum; species Viscum album. Next base: position 1,678,562,832 of record OY728160.1, read on the forward strand.
ATTATTATAACTTCATTAGATAAAAAATTATGTTTTATTTATTTTATTTCAAAAGATATCTGGGGAATTTGAAATCATGCATGGAATATAAATCTCAACCTGAAGGCTGTATTTCTAAAGGCTATTTGGTAGAGGAGTGACTTAACTTTTGTTCTCTATATTTTTATGATATTGAGAGAATGTTCAATCTATTTAGATATGATGATGAATCATCAAATCAATATCAACTACATAAGAAATCAAATATATTTCCTATTATTGGCCGATTAGTTGGGAGGTGCTCAAATTTTATATTGACAGAAAGGGAATTATTATAGGCACATATATATGTTCCTGTGATTTGTGGAATTTTAGATCCATTTTTTTAAGAGATCTCGATACAAATAAAGAGATTAATGAGAGTATATATATGAAATGAGAATAATATAACAACAGTTTTTATTAATGAGCTTGTTGACTGTTTTCCAGGATGTGTACATTCTTAAATATTACAATAAATATAGATTTTAGGTTGAGATATATATTTCATAAATATAAAAATGTTTATTAATTTTTTATATCAAGAATATTGATACACAAGTTGAGTTTTTAGAGGATTTGAATTTTTATTCTCATGGTCCTCTAAAACATGCTAAACAGTTCGATGATTAAAATGTGAATGGCTTTAAATTTCATACAGTCGATCGGGAAGAGGGTTTGAAAACAAAGAATAGTTTTATATTTATATTTTTCAAAGTGGGATATTATGTAACATTGAATAATATTATCAAATTAGGCAAGCACATGAATTTTTCAGTTGAATTATTCAAATACAAGTTGTTCTGTATTATCAATGGTGTTAAATGAGGTTACATTCAATTTACTTCTATGAAATTATCTCACATGATAGATGTCATTGACCATGAATTACATTATACTTAAATCAAATCATTTCATGAGAATGTGTTATTTTATGTGGAAGATGTTGTGTATGAAGGGTGGAGTGTATTTTATCACATAAAATAGACTTGTATTATATTTGTGATGAAGTGGATGATTTAACCTATCACATTAAATCCCATCAATAGGATGAAGTGAACTAATTTTTCTATCATGACATTGAAAATATTTTTATTACTAGGTTTGATGAAGTAGATGAAGTAATGACAGAGTAGGAAAAAGACATGATTGAAGAAAAATGATTGTATGTGCAGTCATCAATTCATTTATCAAACAATTATGTTATTTTAGTTGTTGTTAATTATCATTACTATGTATTTTTTTATTTTATTTATTATTCATATGTTATATTTTACAATTTTTTTGCTAGAATTTATTGAAATATATTTCATGAAGATAATTTTATTTGATTAAATGATATAAATGCCAAGGAAAAAACATTTTACTTATCCTAGTAGACTCTCAGTTGTTGTTTCTTCGACCATTATGATAGATGATGATCCATTAATATCCATCCCTATAACATCTAATACACCCTCTGCATTTCCCGCCTACACAGTCTCTCACAAACTTCATTCCTTCTTCTTATGGAACACCCTCCATCATCATATCATTAGAAGCTCGGCTAATTCCACCCCATTCAATAGGCTCGATAGTGAGGGAGTAATTCATCACAATTATTTTTTTATGGGGATATTGGAGGGTGACATTTATTAGTTAAAATTTTAATATAAATATATTTTTGGCAATTTTTTATACTACTAAATATTTTTTCATTAATGATGTAAATAATGATACTATAAAGATAAATTTGAAAAGTTTATATGTCTAGAATCTGAATGGATTGAAGTTAATTATCTCATTAGACTAGTATGCTGCCCTTATGGATGTTATCTTAGGATTATTTGGAAAGATTCTAAGACAGCTAGAGGTGTAACCAGTTACCCTTCGGATTACGTAGGTTGATTGGAGGCATATACCTCATTCATGAAAAATGATGTATTTTATTCATATATAATGGTAATTTCAATAAATTATTGTTTAACTAAATGCCATTATTTTTTAAAATTAAAATATTTTAAAAACTACTAACATTGTATATATGTTATTAATCATTATCATTATTGATCTTATAGCACAAAAGTGGACATTGAAAAATTTTGGTATCAAATAGAAGGATTTAAAATATAAATTATTGTATGAATTCAATGATGCATCATTGAGCACCCAAAATGTAGCGACCCCCAAAACCGGGGTGCTTAATGAGACATGATATACTTAACATTACATCATTACAAATTAAATATCATGTCTCATTACAATAGAAGATCGCGAGGCTCGGGATTCTGGGAAACCAGATGCTTTCAATTAACTTCATAGGTATCAACCATGCCTGAAATTTTTTAACAAAAACGTAGGGTGATAAAAAATGCCCAGTAAGGGGTTTTAAAACATTTTTTGAAAATCATTTCCCAAAGAAGTTCTTTTAAAGAGAATAAAACACTTTGCTAAAACAAAACATTATCTTTTCTTAAAAAATGAAATCTATCTTTCTTTGAAAACCACTTGCACAAAGAAGCACATACTTGAAATGAGCTTTAATGTAAACATGATCAGAGTGCACAATATAAAAAGAATAGACAATGCATAATGTTAACACAAGATTACTTTAATTATAAAATAATTCTATGGATAAGCAGGGAAAACATGCATATCATGGCTCATGAGTAAAGTGCATTTCATCTAACAGTTTACCATATGAAAAACAGTTCTTGTTACATAAAGTACATATTCATGATCTTGGGAGCTTTCAACTAGGGGTTGTCTTGTTAGTTGAACAAACCCCTGGTTAACATTTATCATTACATGTAGAGGGAATGTATAATCTTGGAATTTGTCAAGACTTTTCATCAAGACCGTATAACATACTTAACAGGTCAAGGATCACTTCCCACCCTGTTTCCTTAGAAAAAATCAAGGCTAACTGCCAAGACCGTCGCACATGTTCGTCTCATGAGACTCTTGCTTTACCCAATGCATTGGAGCGCTGTATAATTCCGGGCACACCCGTCACGTCATTCTTGTTGCGCTGTATAATTTCGGGCGCACCCGTCACATGTAAGTCCTATACATCCCTCACATATCTTGACATGGTCATTATTCATGGGGTTTCATGCATTCTTATTTAAACCGCATTGGCACATACATATTCATAACATGAAAATAGTTCTATCATTAAAACGTGATGACATGCATGCTAAAACTCCGTACACATAACCAGTTATCTTAACATTTGAAAAACATGGGTTTTCAAGAAAATGAGCATAACACTTAACATTACATAACATCTTAATACCCAATTAAAGCAAGGTTGTTCATAACTTACACATATGATGATAAATGGATGTCATAGGCATTTAGTACAGGCAATTGAGGTTACAATGTGCATAATCAAGTCCATCATGGGAAATCATACATATAATCGTGTAAGCTCTTCCATTAGCACTCTAAATAAACTTGAGTACATACCTATGAGTACATGTATGCATTTATAAAAGTTCAAGGAGTCCATACTATCCCTTTTAAGAAAAATCTTGATTATCCAAAATAGTGATAAATAAAAATTCTCAGTTTCAAGAATGATTTTGAAATCCAACCAACCCATAAACTTCATCATGATTTATTGTAATAATTTAAAACATGGACACTAAGTTCATATTAATGTATATACACATACGTGTATGTATATACAACAACAATGTACATCATTTACTTGCATAATTTTACCCATTTATTTGATTACTCGAAATATCTTTTTTTTATAGGCGAAAAAGAAAATCAGGGGTATAAACATAGAGGAACGGTTGTATACGTACATTTATCATCTTATACATATTTGTATATATATATATAAAAACATATATAAACATAAGGTGTGAAAAGTATGAACCCGCACCCCAAAATTAAAACAGAACCTTCGGACCTTTACCCAATATTTTTATGGTTTTACAAAGAGGTTGTCAAGATCAGTTCTAGAAATAGGTATAACAGGTTTATATGGTCTTGTATGTTTTTTTACAACAAGTGTATATAACTAAATAAAACATATAAAGAGGTAGGAAACAATGAAGAGGTCCTTCCCCCTAGCTCCCAACTGCTTCCCTAATCCTTGAGGGAGATTTCAAGGGTTGGGTTTGTAATAGTTTCACACACACCCGAATATATATATATATATATATATATGTACCATGTTTATATATACACATGTATATAAGCCAAAACTTGTCAAAACCACACTAAATTGAAACCTGTATCTTACCTTGCTTGGAGAGGAGGAAAAGAGGAGGCAAGAGGATCCGAGGGTATAAACATAGAAGGTATACATATATATATATATATATATGACACGAATATGCTTATATATATATGAAAACCGAAGTTTAAAGCAAAATTTTAAAAAACATGGTTCTACCCTTACCAGTACGGAGAGGAGGAGAACGGAACAGCGAGACTTGTGGAACCGTTCGTATACAAATAGGATGTATACGTATATACCAAACACATATACATATGTATATATAAAAAAACCGAAACTCAAACATGAACCACATCAAAACTAAAAAGCATCACCCTTACCTGTTCGACGAGGAGGAGGAGAGAACGAGGTAGCAACTAAAGTCCAGGAACCGAAGAGATCAGGGAATCTGGTCCTTCGGCCTTCGGTGCAACAGGGAGTTAAAAAAACGAAGAAGAAGAAGATGAGGACTTCTAGGGGAGAAGATGTCGTTGGCCGAGGCATCCGGGGTCGGTGTCGACTTGATGAAAGGTGGAGACAGCCGGGCTACACAGGCCTAGATGAATAAAAACGGGACTCCCTAGTCTACTGGTCTGGCGACGCGAGGAAGGAGAAGAACGCGGCGTTGGTGGAAGGAGAGGTCGCACGGAAGAAAACGCGAAACACAACGAACGGCCGGGATTACACGATGGCCAATCGGACAGCTCGGATGCAGAGTAACAATAAAATCACAGACGACCGTGATTGAGAGAGCCGGATCGGACGACTCCTGATTGCCGCAGTGTTTTAAAACACGCGGCTTCATTTTTTTAACATAATTTACTTTTTTTTATTTCATCATTTTTATCTTATAAAAACTGTTATTTTATTGTTTTATTAAACCTATTAATATTAATTTACTATAACAAAAAGATCAGTTATTAATCTTACTTTTACAATTTTAATAAAATTATTGGTCAAAAAAAATTATAAATTAATCAAAACATCTTATTAATATATGTATATATATATATATTCTATTTTAAAATTCCAAAAATTTTATTGGCCTTATTATATTAAGTATATTATTTTTAAACCATAATTATTATATTTTGGAAAATTAGAGGTTCATTTAATCAACTAAAGAGAGCATTGGTTTATTCATCATAATATATATATATATATATATTTATTTATTTATTTTTCCTTTGCTGAATTAAATGATAATTACCTTAATTTATAATTTGATGAAAACATTCAGATACACTCTTTTAAGGAGAGAAAAAGAAATTGGTTGCTTAAAAGAATTTGTGTAAACCTAAAGACGTGAGATTTGTAAATAAAACCATAATTTAATATAGTTTCCAAAATAATTAATAAAGGTCGAATTATAAGAGAAATAATATATCCAATTTGGTGAAATATATATATAACTCATAAAAAATTCATCCAGTTTGATATAAATAGAAAATAAAAGTTCAATTGTTCAAATTAATATGTATAATGGAAGAAAACAATAATATTGATTTTCTCCGTTTAGAAACATAAACTAGAATTAAAATTTTGGTAAAACTAAATTGACATTGATGAAACTTTAAAACATTAAAGAAAAACACAATTGTCATTCCGATTTTATTCCAACGGACAAAATAAAACATGATTAGAAGACCCAACGATCAAAAATAAACACAAGATTCTTTAGGAACCAACGGTCGAATTTATATTCGTTTTGGGGTTCAACGGTCATATTAAGGTGATTATAAAAAAGGGTTTGGTCTCAGGTGTCCCTTACATCAAGTGACTGAAGGATAAGCAAAGATGGTTCGTGTGATCCCCTTGGTGCTGAGCACGGTCGCGGTGGCTTCGACAATCCTCATGTTCCTTATGATGGACGTTCGAAACCCCTACCACATTCTCGGGCTCTTAGTAGTTTTAAGCAGTCTTCCCATTATTGTAATTGGGTTCTTGGTTGGAATTTTCGGTTAATTTATCTTTTCGTCTGGTCAGAGGATGTTGTAGCCAAAATGTTGCTTATTTAAATAAAAGAAATTTTCATCCATTTGGGGCATATAATTATTATTATTAGTTGTTTGTTGGTTTACTTAACGGGTGATATTGGAAAAAAAACTTGTCAAAAAAACATGGTTGTCTCGGGTTGTTACATTACTTCCCCATTCAAAGAATTGCGCCCTCGCAATTCTATCATAAAAAGAGAAAAACAGAAACCCCATACGTACAACTCTACCGAAACAGCGGTTCTGGCTCGGTTAACGGGACACCAAATTTGGCACACAACTCTTCCGTTTCCCTAGTCCAGATGCACCTCGAACAGTGCTCCTTGAACTCCTCTTCGTGTGTACTGCACATGGGCTTCTAGAGGGAGGCTCGTGCGATGCAAATCTCGGAAACGTCTGAGTAGATAAACTCCCTGATGACTCTTCTGCCACATCATGCTCGAGGTAGTCGAGAGGGATGATGCGGTTGAGGATACTGAGTTTCAAGACTTGGAACATGTAAGCTGCACTGAGCTGGACATCCTGGGCGGCCACGAGGAAACATGTTCTGGCAGAGAAGTTTTGTGCCAGAATGAAGCACTAGAACAGGCCCTCAAAGTACATTCCCCTTCTCCTATAGTAGGGGAGTTGAGCAGCAACGATGAGGTGAAAGACGCGATCATTATCTTGACATAGCCGAAGAATCTCTGGACCGTTTGAGAGATTGAGCAAACGTTGGCAGGACCCTCGCAGGTGGAGAAAGGACGGGTAATCCACCATGCATGCCTTGATCAAGATGACTTCTACTAGCTCATCGGGTAGGGATGAGAAGTTAGTTTGACCAGCCATCTGAAAACAAACATCGAAGGGAAACTCTTAACAACATAGATACGGTGAAGACATGAAAGAAAACAAGGAACTTCTATTTATGAAAAAGATTACACGGAAAAGTCCGCATTCACAAGACGTACGCCACAAAGAGTGGCAAAACTTCCTAAATCTAAAAACCACACACAAGATGAACATACAGGACTAAACTGATGGGGACATTTATAATGCCTCTTGAGTTTAGCATGAGGGGTGTGGAGTTGGGAAACATCAGTGTACACTTCTTTCCTAAGAGACACACGGGTGGAATCATCTTCCAACGCGCCAAAATCCATTAACTGGCCCCAGAAGCCGTAGTGCAGGACCTGGCACAGATAAGCCGCTCGGAGGTCTCCGGCAGCAGCAGCTTCTTGAAAAGGGTTATCTAGCATTGTGCCAAATTCCTCGCCAGTTGTAAACACTCGGAAGAGTCCTTCGTGATATCTTCCCTGACGTGCATACGAGGGAAACTGGGTCATCATCATTAGAAGATAATCCATCCCCATTCCCCGGTGGAGACTAAGCACCCTAGATGAGTTTGACACATCGTACAAGTGCTTACACGTTATGCGAATTTGGGCATAGTTTAGAAAGTTCTCGCGACTGGCTAGAGATATAATGTTCTCTAGAGCCTCAGTGGGAAGTGACAAAAGCTCCGTAGGTACATCAGCCATCTGAAAGTTATATCATTTTTACTTAGTTAGTCTTAGCAATATATCTATATCACCTGGTTTTCCAGAGTTTCCTCAACCTATCCTCTGATACCAACAATAGCGACCCCCAAAACCGGGGTTCTTAATGAGACATGATATACTTAACATTACATCATTACAAATTAAATATCATGTCTCATTACAATAGAAGATCGTGAGGCTCAGGATTCCGGGAAACCATCTGCTTTCGATTAACTTCATTGGTATCAACCATGCCTGAAAAAATTTAACAAAAACGTAGGGTAAGAAAAAATGCCCAGTAAGGGGTTTTAAAACATTTTTAGAAAATCCTTTCCCAAAGAAGTTCTTTCGAAGAGAATAAAACACTTTGCTAAAAAAAACATTATATTTTCTTAAAACATGAAATCCATCTTTCTTTGAAAACCACATTCACAAAGAAGCACGTACTTGAAATGAGATTTAATGTAAACATGATCAGAGTGCGCAATATAAAAAGAATAAACAACGCATAATGTTAACACATGGTTACTTTAATTCTAAATGAATTCTATGGATATGTAGGGAAAACAAGCATATCATGGCTCATGAGTAAAGAGCAGTTCATCTAATAGTTTACCATATGAAAAACAGTTCTTGTTACATAAAGTACATCTTCATTATCTTGGGAACTTTCAACTAGGGGTTGTCCTGTTAGTTGAACAAACCCCTAGTAAACCTTTATCATTACATGCAGAGGGAATGTATAATCTTGGGATTTGTCAAGAATTTTCATCAAGACCGTATAACACACCTAACAGGTCAAGGCTCACTGCCCACCCTATTTCCTTAGCACAAGTAAAGGCTAACTGCCAAGACCGTCGCACATGTTCGTCTCATGAGACTCTTACTTTACCCAATGCATTGGAGCGCTGTATAATTCCGGGCGCACCCGTCACATCATTCTTGTTGCGCTATATAATTTCGGGCGCACCCGTCACATGTAAGTCCTATACATCCCTCACATATCTTGACATGGTCATTATTCATGGGGTTTCATGCATTCTTTTTTAAACCCCATTGGCACAAACATATTCATTACATGAAAACAGTTCTATCATTAAAACGTGATGACATGCATGCTAAAACTCCGTGCACATAACCAGTTATCTTAACATTTGAAAAACATGGGTTTTCCAGAAAATGAGCATAACACTTAACATTACATAACATCTTAATACCCAATTAAAGAAGGCTTGTTCATAACTTACACATTTGATGATAAATGGATGTCATAGGCATTTAATACAGGCAATTGAGGTTACAATGTGAATAATCAAGTCCATCTTGGGAAATCATACATATAATCATGTAAACTATTCCATTAGCACTATAAATAAACATGATTACATACCTATGAGTACATGTATGCATCTATAAAAGTTCAATGAGTCCATACTATCCATTTTAAAAAAAATCTTGATTATCCAAAACAGTGATAAATGAGAATTCTCAGTTTCAAGAATGATTTTGAAATCCAACCAACCCATAAACTTCGTCATGCTTTATTGTAATAATTGCAAACATGGAAACTAAGTTTATATTAATATATATAAACATACGTGTATGTATATACAACAACAATGTACATCATTTACTTGCATAATTTTACCCATTTATTTGATTGCTCAAAATCTCTTTTTTTATAGGCGAAAAAGAAAATTAGGGGTATAAACATAGAGGAACGGTTGTATACGTACATTTATCATCTTATACATATATGTATATATATATATATATACATATATAAACATATGGTGTGAAAAGTAAAAACCCGCACCCCAAAATTAAAACAGAACCTTCGGACCTTTACCCCAGATTTTTATGGTTTTACAAAGAGGTTGTCAAGATCAGTTCTAGAAATAGGTATAACGGATTTATATGGTCTTGTATGTTTTTATACAACAAGTGTATATAACTAAATAAAACTTATAAAGAGGTAGGAAACAATGAAGAGGTTCTTCCCCCTACCTCCCAACTGATTCCCTAAGCCGAGAGGGAGATTTCAAGGCCTGGGTTTGTAATAGTTTCACACACACTCGAAAATATATATATATATATATATATATATATGTGTGAACCATGTTTATATATACTCATGTATATAAGCCGAAACTTGTCAAAACCACACTAAATTGGAACCTGTATCTTACGTTGCTTGGAGAGGAGGAAAAGACGAGGCAAGAGGATCCGAGGGTATAAACATAGAAGGTATACACACAAATATATATATATATATATATATGACTCTAATATTCTAATATATATATGAAAACCGAAGTTTAAAGAAAAATTTTAAAAATCATGGTTCTACCCTTACAAGTACGGAGAGGAGGAGGAGAACGGAACAGCGAGACTTGTGGAACCGGTCGTATACACATAGCATGTATACATATATACCAAACGCATATACATATGTATATATAAAAAAACAGAAACTCAAACATGAACCACAACAAAACTACAAAACTTCACCCTTACCTGTTCGACGACGAGGAGGAGAGAACGAGGCAGCAACTGAAGTACAGGAACTGAAGAGATCAGGGAAGCCGGCCCTTCGGCCTTCGGTGCAACAGTGAGTTAAAAAAACGAAGAAGAAGAGGAGGAGGACTTCGGGGGGAGAAGAAGTCGTCGGCTGAGGCATCCGGGGTCAGTGTCGACTTGAAGAAAGGGGGAGACATCCAGGCTACACTGGCCTAGACGAAGAAAAATGGGACTCCCTTGTCTACTGGTCTGGCGACGTGAGGAAGGAGATGAACGCGGCGTCGGTGGAAGGAGAGGCCACGGGGAAGAAAACGCGAAACACAACGAACGGTCGGGATTACACGCTAGCCGATCGGACGGCTCGGATGCAGAGTAACATTAAAATCACGGATGACTGTGATTGAGAAAGCCGGGTCGGACGGCTCCTGATTGCCGCGGTGTTTTAAAACACGCGACTACATTTTTTTTAACATAATTTACTTTTTTTTATTTCATCGTTTTTATCTTATAAAACTGTTATTTTATTGTTTTATTAAACCTATTATTATTAATTTAATATAACAAAAAGATCAATTATTAATCTGACTTTTATGATTTTAATAAAATCATTGGTCAAATAAAAATGATAAATTAATCAAAACATCTTATAAATATAGGTATATATATATTATATTTAAAAATACCAAAATTTTTATTGGCCTTATTATATTAAGAATATTATTTTTAAACCATAATTATTATATTGTGGAAAATTAGAGGTTCATTTAATCAATTAAAGAGAGCATTGATTTATTCATCATAATATATATTTATTTGTTTATTTATTTATTTATTTTTCCTTTTCTGAATTACATAATAATTACCTTAATTTATAATTTGATGAAAACATTCGGATACACTCTTTTAAGGAGAGAAAAAGAAATTGGTTTCTTAAAAGAATTTGTGTAAACCTAAAGACGCGATATTTGTAAATAAAACCATAATTTAATATAGTTTACAAAATAATTAATAAAGGTCGAAGTATAAGACAAATAATATATCCAATTTGATGCAATATATATATAACTCATAAAAAATCCATCCAGTTTGATATAAATTGAAAATAAAAGTTCATTTGTTCAAATTAACATGTATAATAGAAGAAAACAATAATATTGATTTTCGCCGTTCAGAAACATAAACTAGAATTATCATTTTGGGAAAACTAAATTAACATTGATGACACTTTAAACCATTAAAGCAAAACACAATTATCATTCTGATTTTACTCCAACGGTCAAAATAAAACATGATAAGAAGACCCAATGGTCAAAAATAAACACAAGATTCTTTAGGAACCAACGGTCGAATTTATAGCTGTTTTGGGGTTCAACTATCAAATTAAGGTGCTTATAAAAAAGGGTTTGGTCTCGGGTGTCCCTTACCTCAAGTGACTGAAGGAGAAGCAAAGATGGTTCGTGTGATCCCCTTGGTGCTGAGCACGGTCGCGGTGGCTTCGGCAATCCTCATGTTCCTTATGATGGACGTTCGAAACCCCTACCACATTCTCGGGCTCTTAGTAGTTTTAAGCAGTCTTCCCATTATTGTAATCGGGTTCTTGGTTGGAATATTCGGTTAATTTTTCTTTTTTTTGGTCAGAGGATGTTGTAGCCAAAATGTTTCTTATTTAAATATAAGAAATTTTCATCCATTTGGTGCATATTATTATTATTATTAGTAGTTTGTTGGTTTACATAACATGTGATTTTGGAAAACAAACTTGTCAAAACAAAACATGGTTGTCTCGGGTTGTTACAAAAAAACGGTATGATAAGGTACATGAGGGGGTCTAGGGAGTAATGGAAGGTTTTTTATAGTCATTTTCAATATGAACATGTGGGATTTGAATAAATATTACTTTATTAATCTAAATTAAAATTTATATGTGCGTTAGAAAAGGATATGCCATTTCATAAATTACAATTAAATTATATATTATTTATTTTGGGATGTTTCAAGGAATAATGCATCATGTAAAGCTAATAAAATTATCCCTCACACTATCTGCTCAAATTTTTCTTCCAGAAACCGACCGAATCTGGTAATATTTTCATTAGTTTAAATATTTATAAGAACTATTATCAATTTCAAATATTATATTTTAATTTTTTAAGTGAGTCACGAAATTTAGGGGACCAAGTCTCCCTAAAAAACTTTTCTTGGACGTTCATACAAAATTTGAGAAAAGTATTCTAGTGAACCTTCCAAATAAGTTGGGATATGATTTCATTTTTCATTATAATAAAATATTATCAGTTGTCACTATGTAAATTTGTCTTTCTTGAAATATGACTGATATTTTATTTAAAGGTAATAACTAAAGAACTATGGGTTTCCAATCGTGTGGAGTCCCCCCCAGTCTCCTAGGAAGACCAGGTTGGTTATGTCCTTTGAAAATAGAATCCTAGTCGAGTGTATGGGAAGGGTTTGGGACTATTACCTTCTCCAGTCTTTGGTAGGCCATCATGGGTTTTAGCGGAATCTACTCTCAGTTGAAGTCACTTCCTACCTCAATATTATTAGAGGGAGTTTGTTTCTACAAAAATAAAAATTCATGAATATGGGTTTCATAGATATTTTCATGACCTAACCCATGTTGCGGCTCGAGCTACAACTACCCCAATCCCGCCTCAATAGACAAGGTGGTGGCGACAAGAGCTAAAAGAATAAAAACATCGGAGAGGCCTTTGCCAAAGAACCTACACACACACAAAACAAAATCAATGAAAAAGTGCTGAGAAAAAGCAATAAAATATGAAAAACTTCCATAAATAAACTAAACATGCACGATCTTCTAAACAATACAAATATAATATTATAAAATAAAATGGAAAAGGAAAAAAATAAACACCGAACCAGAAAGAATCAACAACCTAGTATTAAATAAAAAAGAGAAAATGTTGAGAGATCCCCGCTCCTAGATCACATGCTAGGACCACTCTATGTGCTCAAAAAACTTGTTTCCCTATCCTCCTCTAAGGTCAAAATCACCCTATCCATTGTCTGTATAAGGCACGACATGTGGTGACATATCCAATGAAGAGGTGGGTATAAAAATACTCAATAGGACACCACAAATTGGAAAAGGGGGCCTCTAAGAGATACTATGAAAATAAAAATAATAGATAGTATGATGTATAATAAAAGGAGTGCAGCTCGACCCAACAATGAAGTAATGTCAGATAATCCAAGCATAATGAGCTAGAAATGGTGAGAATATGAACTTATAAGTGAGTATCCTCTTCCTATTATAGAATATTAGAGTCTTCTAACAATGTAAATCTAGACAAGGAAACCACGTGGCATACCCCACACTTATTCACCTCTCCTAGAAGATGAGTAACCAAAACACAAAGAGTGGGTACTATGAAGAGAATATATATATGCTCAGTCAATGAATACAAAATGATAGAGTAACAGGATATATATCTCATAGCTCATCCTAATAAATTGATTAGCCAATGATCCCAGATGAAACCACCATTGATGATCAGCATCCCACACATCTTATCTAAACTAAAAGTCAAAGGCACTCAATCACCCCACCTTGATACTATCCACTTTGGGATAATCTATCTTGCCCTCATGATTTTAGGTCACATTACATGGATGTGTATTTTTGGGACAAGTGTCCCTATTTCTCAAGAGCCTAATGATACATCATACCATGCCTTATCACTATTACACATAGTCAAGAGGTTGTGCCTCAAGGATGAGGACCCATGCCCTGCTTGGATTGATGGTTCTACTCAAAATTGGTCAAGGACCTACACATAGCCCAACTAGAGGGTTCCACTAAAGTGTCGCTGAGGACCCACACATAGATTGGATAGAGGGTTCCACATATAATAAGTTAACTACCCTTTCCCTACCCTAATAGAGGGTTCCACTATAGTGTCATCGAGGACCCGCACACAACCTAGTAGGACGGTTCCACTCTAGTGTCGTCGAGGACCCCTAGCCTACCCTGCCAGAGGGTTCCACTCTAGTGTGGTATCATAGAGTGGTACAATAAAAAATTGGGGATCATATAACTTTTGACCCCACCTCATCACCTGTCTTTGTTCATATCCAATCATAGGTACTAAATTGTTATGTTGTACCCAAGGCATGTTAGTGTACTCCCATAGTACTGGCTCAACTAGTCAAAATTCTGATGAGTTCATGAAACATTTTGTTAGTCCAGTGGCTCAAAAACATAACTTCACTAACACAACTCTACATGTGGTCCAAGAAAATTTGACCATATCTTTAATACATATCCTCAACTGTCATAAGATTTGAAGCAGGCCTAAGACATGGATTGTAACACCCCAAGTAAATAAAGAATATGACATTTTCATATTTATCCATATTTGTGAATAAAATATTAATATGACTTTAAAGGGGATTCTATGCTCGATGGAGTACCCAACACGCAACAATGAGTTTCTTGGGAATCTTACGTTGCACTCTCATAATAAAATAATATTATTTTAAATGGTAGTTAACATGTAGCCATTGTATTGGTGGGAATGGATAGAAATAACTAAAATATGATTATATATGTTTTTAAATGTTTTTACATTTACCCAATAAAATAAAAAGTCTTAAAATACGGAAAGAATTCAATTTTAGGCGTATATGTCCTAGTTTTCACTAAAGGTTCACTTATCGCCTTTTGATGGATAACCGTCATTAAATATAGTTTTGTTCACTCTTATAAATTCTATTGGACCAAATAAAACTTTTCTTAATAATTGGGACATCAAAATTTACTTTGTGTAAATTTTTGGTATCTTTTCGATAAAGTTCAATTTTTTAATGAATAGTGTAAAATGTTGTATTTTAATTCAAAACCTCTTTTTAATCTAATATATTTATATTATTAGATTATCATTTGAATTGGTTTTAAAGTGAAAATAGAATATATTTTTACCATTAAATCCAATAGTGGTCATTGGAATTAATTTCACTTTGAAACCAGACTTAAACTGGTGTCAATCTTTTGATACTTATTGTTTCATAAAAACACGCTATTTGCTCTAACAGTGGAATTAATTATTATATTAATTTATGTGACTTATATGTTTGGAATTTTGTAAAATAGACTTCATTTTTGGATTCGGAATATCAAATATAACTTAGGGTTAATATTTGGGATTTTTCTGAAAAACTTCAATTTTTGATGAATAGTGAAACCACTAAGTGGTACTTATAAAAACGGATTTTTCCGTTTAAATAAAATTTTTCCATCTTTGTGTTGTGAATTTCAAAAATCCAACATACATGGTTGTTAATAAGAAGTAAAATGTGGTTCAATGGGATAAAAATAATTTTTTGTTGAATAGTAACTTATTATGTTTTTAATCGCGATTAGAGGTAATTAGTGTAGTTTATGGTAAGAATAATGTTTTAATAAAATTAAATAACCTAGAAACATGTCATACACTCATTGGATGTGTCATGGCCGACCAATAAAATCCATGGGTCAACTTGGGGACCCCATGGAGCCACTTTGGTTGAAAAATTACATAAATATCTTTTTTTAATGTTAAAGTAAAAAATGACACAAACATGATATGTTTTATTAAAACAATTTTTAAATAGGGTTATACAAGTCATAGTTTTGACTATAAATAGTCATTGGAAATATAAAAAGATTTCCTACAACATAGTAGTTTTTTTATAATTTTTAGACATTAAATAAAATAAATTATTTATGACATCATGACGATGCAGCAATGACATCATTATTTAACAATTTAAATATAATGGAAATATAATGTAATATCTAAGACCTACACATGTCAAAAACTTATTTGATGAGTGGATGTAGAACCCTTATCACCTTATTCTCGAAATACATCAATTTGGGACCTTTAAAATTCGAAACTCTTTTGAAAATAAAGTAACATTTTGTAACTTTACAAGTGTGCCCCTCCTCTCCTCTTATGAAAGGCCCCCACCTCTACCTCCTTACCCACACTCCCAAAGCCTTTGGCTCGGCCAACCCCTACCCATTTTGTCTCTACAATTCCCTCTCTTACTCCGTGAATCCTCACTTTGGGTAGAAGACTTCCCATGGAAGCCTTTGAGCTCAAACCAAAGGGAGTTACCCGATTTTAAGGTAATGTCTTCACTTGTGTCCTTTTGTTTTATTTTGCTTCTCCAACCCCCTAAACTCTTTTTATTAATTTATTTTTTAACAAATACAGTATCTTCAATATACTAGGATGTTGTTATAAGAATTATCCGAGCTACACTTACACACACCTACTTCTAATGGTTAAAGAAAATTCTATTTCTGTGGATGGCGAATTTCTGCCTCCCGAAACGATGATTGTTCAACATTCTTCTAAAACCTTCAAAGGTGGCCATTAATATGACACTATATTTATATATTATATCTAATATGTTTCTTTTTTACTTAAGCTTATGTATTTTTACTTTATTTCCTACCTTTATGGTTTCCATTATGGGTAAACGCGATATCTTCATTTAAGGAAGTGTGGACTACCGCCCCCTCAAAGTGATTTGATTCGTTAATACCATATGTGGTACGTATAAAGGATATATTTAATTATATTATATATGATACCACACTATAATTATAATACTATTATGTATCATTATGTTTTAATTCCATTAAATATGAAATAGAAATGGAAGTAGCATTCATGCGTACGTACGACTTACCGTCTCCATGAACGGTACATTTCAATTCTTATCTCAAAATGTTATGTAATATTATAAGTACATATATATAATGGATATATATGTAATATATTACATCTAAATTATGGATATCATTCTGAAATTATAACATATATATATATCTCTCTCTCATTTTGTTTTAATTCCATTAATATGACAAAAAATGAAAGTAGCGTTCATGCGTGCGTACGACCTACCGTCTCCATGAACGGTGGTTTACGTTTTTTATCTCCAAATGATATGGAATAGCATAAAATGAATATTTATTGGATATATATGATATTTTAATCATTAATACTATTCTGGAAATTATTTACTTATAACTACATGGGCAATCTTTTTTCAAACAGGTTCATTTTTGACTCATGTACCAAACATCGGCAAAAACATCTGATATGAACTAACATTATTAAACAATTATTATAACATTATAATATGTGATATGAACTGAATAATAATCTCTAAAGGAGGTACTTAGGTAATTAATAATTGACCAATGTTTAATATTTAGGAATATAAAGAAACGAACAAGATAAGTTGGACTTGATGTATGGGATCCTACTCCTCTCTTTCTTTTTAAGTACACTCTTTTATGTCATTCATTCTAAGCTCATATTTATTATTATTGGGATGTTATTTTATATTACCCTTACTGTAATTTTTATGTTCATATGATGAGAGACCCTATTCTCTCTCATCAATCCATTTTGGAAGTTTTGAGTGGCGCTGTTAGGCTACTGAATTTTCGTAAGAGATCTAACCTATCTCTTTCTCTACAAGTACTCTCCTTTATGTCACTTCTTTTAATATCCTCTTTGTTATGATGGGGGATGTTATTTTATATTCATGTTTCTTTAAATTTTATTTTAATGTGATGAGATACCCTATTTGATCTCATCAATCCATTTTTGGATGTTTTAAGTGGCGTCGTTAGGCTGCCGTGTTTTCGTAAGGGATTTTTCATCTCACTTTTATTCCCGTGAGATTTATGCACAATTTTCCACAATTTACTTTTAGTGGTGTATGTAATGACCATTATTTTACTCTGTGTAATATTCTTTCATTTATGAGTATTTACATCAATGTTGTATTGTCCTTCTTTCACAGGGCGTATGTTTCGAAAGATACCCATGTCGGTAAGAGAACCTTTCACCCTCCTCTTTTTAAAAGACTTATTTGTTATGTCTTTTAATTCACATAATATTATTGTGGGATATGTTCTTCTATATCCTTGTATATGTAAATTTTATGTCCATGTGATGAGATACCCTTTTTATCTCTCATCAACTCTTTTTTCTGAATTTTGAAGTGACGCTGTTAGGCTGTCTAATTTTTGCAAGGGAACTTCTTAACCCAAATTTGATTCTTTGGGATAAAGTTGTACTCCTTGAATATTTCGTTCTATGAATATGTGTGAATAACCTATAATTTTTTTACACTTAATATCCACTTATATTTCGTGTATTCATTTGTCACACATAATTATGTAATTGGTTTATCCTTAATCCAAGGATACCGTCTTGTATGGGACTTCGTCTCAATCTCCTTTCATTGAGGCATATTTTGTTTTATACACAACCTTCTTTTATACGGTGTATAAACCCCTTTGACTATTACGTTTATCCAAATGAATATTTTTTATACGAAGCGTTTTACTAAACGAAAAAAGGGAATGTTTTTGTCGTACGTATGCGGCGACAACGACTTCTCTGCCGCCGTGACCGTTATTGGAGTTTCGGCTTCCTCTACAAGCCATAACTTTTTTTAAAAGAAAAATAAATACCATGTTTTAATTTTCTTTTATTTTGGTATTGAAAATGGTTTTCATAATGTTTTTATATCAATGTGTTGTATTGATATCTTGTGATTGAAAGGTGGAAATGTTATGTTTCCTTTATGCATGTTTTATGTGATACGATTATGTTGAGGTTCTTGGGAATTATTATGAAGACGGGTGGTTCCGTGATAAAATAAGGGAGGGTGAGCCCGATATAGCTCTCCAATGCATTGGGTAACGCGTAGGAGTGAAATGTTAAGGTTTATCCGAAGAGATTTAGGGAATATAATGTGATGGGTATTCCAAACGTAACCAAGAGGGTTACTCCCTACGTAAGAATGTTATGAATGCCTCAAGTTACCTTTATGTCTTACGATTTCTATGATTTATTCATGATTTGATGAGGTATGTTAAAGTGCCTATGTTTTATGGGTAATGTATGATTTCATTCTTATGTATATATGAACTTATGTTTCCTTTCCATATTTTTATAACCCTTACTGAGCTTTTTATGCTCATCCCATATTTTTGAAATGTTTTTCACAGGTCAAGGGAAAGGTACATGATGGGATGATAGTGTCAAGGATGTGTCAAGAAAGAATCCATGTTTTATTTTAAATATGTTTTTGTTGATGGGAAGAATGAATACTATCTTTTATGTAACCACTTTGTTTAAATGTGGAATGTAATGCAATATTCATGATCTAATTATCTAAAACTCTAAACTTGAAAAGATCCTCAATGTGTAATCTTGTAATAACTCAAGATTAAGTAAGGTTTAAGGCTGGGGCCTTATAGTTGGTATCAAAGGTCGGTTTAGATAAATTTGGAGGTTAGGGTATTCTTTAAGCATAAGTGGCATTACCATAATGGTTAGGATTTCAAAAAGAGACATAGTTTTAGATAAAGAGAATGAGTAAGTATATCTTAGTGTTTATCTTCCTCATTAGTACATGATTGTTTTTTGATATACTCACACTAACCTTTTTGGTTTTAGTAAATGGCTGGATCTAGCAGGAACCAAAGTAACAGTGGATGTGATGGAAACTATGACAGTTTTTTGAGAAAGAAACTGAATGATATGGGAGATTTAATGAGAACTCTTGTGATTATCCTCAACCAACTATATGGAGTCATTATTTACCACCTAAACCTTGGTGATTTCTCTAAGTCATAATATATGCGAGAAACAAATCCCTACGGAAGTACAAGTAATAATCATAAAGGTAAGTGTGTTCAAGAACCTATGTGTCAAAGATGTGGAAAGAAACACCTAGGGAGATGTTTTAAAGGGACAGAAATATGCTATAGATGTGGAAATGAAGGTCATAAAGCAAGAACCTTCCATGGAAAAAGGAAGCATCCAGTTGACTCGAGGAAAGGGAAAGAAGTTCTTTTTGAGGGATCAATTGAATGTTTTAAATGTGGTGTGCATGGACATTATGCAAACACATGTCCTATGAAGAAGTTTCGTGAATGGGATCACCAAGTGCGTACAAATGTTCGTTTACCAATACCTAATGCCATTCCGATTGAGGATGAATAAACTGACAATGACCAATCAAAGGTATGTATTATTTCATGACTATTGTTTTCCTATTTTGGAATCTTAGGATATGATTCATGATTTTGTTTTTAGGAAAGAGGTATTTTGGAATATGTTGGAAAGGAATGGTTAATGGATCATGAAGAATGTTGAATGAGTAAGATGTCAACATATAAGGGATTCAAGAGTTATGGTGAAAATCTTAAGAGTATTAAGTCTTTTTTGATGATGGGGTTACATTAGAAGACTTTTTATATTATGTGTAACCCTGATGTTTAATATATGCAAATTTTATTCAAGGAATAGTTATCTTTTCTTTTGTGGACATAGTTATAAAGAACCATTTGGGTTTATATGATCCTTACTTTTGAGGTAATTATGGGTTACTATATGTTATGATTGAAGTGAAAGGCATGAGATAAAATTGAGGTTAAATTATTTTATGGTTATTTTTGATGATTTTATCCCTTTTTGGGGAATGATTTGAGAATTATATAGTTTTGGAAAAAGGACAACACGCAGACCGTGTGACTACCCGTCGCGTCGGACAAAGCTACGGGAATCGAACCCACAACCAAAGTGCGACTGGTATTTATCGCCTACCACTGGACTACGTGAAGTCCCTGGCTAGTTTGACTGATTCTTTTTAGTTATATGATTTTATGAAGTAAGATTAAGTTTATTTTGGGTTATTTATGAAAATTTTTAACCTATCATGGAGGATATGTGATTAGGTTAATTACTTTTCAATACAAGACTTTAGGAGCAACTGATGTTGTTTGGAGATTAATTTTATGATTAAACTTGGAAGACTATGTGACTAAATCCATAAAATATTTGGGTTTCAATTTTATATTGGTTTACTTTGAAGATTTTTATGGAAAAATTATTTATCGGATGGTCCTTGTTGAACTTTGGGTTATTTTGGACAAAATTTTAGAGATTAAGCATAGATTTTCTTTTTAAAGGTTTATCCTTTTCTGGATTATCTAATCTTGTACTAAACTTTTTGGTTTTGGTTTTGGTTAAAGCCTAAATAAATTGGAAGTATATAGTTCTCTTTGGTGGTTTAGGTGATTCTCTAGATGTTGATTATAGTACTCTTATTGCGAACAAGTCTCCCTAAATACTCATCTTTTGGAAAAAATATGAGTTTGAGTAAGGAATCTAGTAAAAGTTGAAAGTCAACATGATAAGTGATTATGTTTCCTTATGAATAAATTCCTCAACAAAAAGTAACTTAAAAAAATGTTGTCTATTAACTTTTCCTACTGGGGAATCGAATACCGTTTAACCCATCACAAGTTTGTGATTTTCTTATGGTTAATTTTCTCCTAGACATGTTTACTATCACTCTCCCTCAAGAACATGACCCTTTTCTTTTTCTTCCATGCCCATGTTTTTCTACATGGAATCCTAGTATGGGTTAACTCGGGTGACCTCTGTACTTATCTTCCTTTATTTTAAAGTGATTGTTTTACTGACTCTTGTTCCGATGTGGGAATTTCAAGAATGTTTCCAAGCTCAATTTTAAAAATTGTGAGGATGCAATTTCCAAAAGGGGGGAAGGATGTAACACCCCAGGTAAATAAAGAATATGAAATTTTCATATTTATCCATATTTGTGAATAAAATATTAATATTACTTTAAAGGGGATGCTATGCTAGATGGAGTACCCAACACGCAACAACGAGTTTCTTGAGAATCCTACGTTGCACTCTCATAATAAAATAATATTTTTTTAAATGGCAGTTAACATGTAGTCGTTGTGTTGGAGGGAATGGATATAAATAACTAAAATATGATTATATATGTTTTTTAATGTTTTTACATTTATCCAATAAAAGATAAAGGCTTAAAATATGGAAAGAATTCAATTTTAGGCATATATGCCCTAGTTTTCACTAAAGGTTCACTTTTCGCCTTTTGATGGAGAACCATCATTAAATATAGTTTTGTTCACTCTTATACATTCTATTGGAACAAATAAAACTCTTCTTAAGAATTGGGAAATCAAAATTTACTTTGTGTAAATTTTTGGTATCTTTCCGATAAAGTTCATTTTTTTAATGAATAGTGTAAAATGTTGTATTTTAATTCAAAACCTCTTTTTAATCTAATTTATTTATATGATTATATTATCTTTTGAATTGGTTTTAAAGTTAAATTATAATATATTTTTACCATTAAATCCAATAGTGGTCGTTGGAATTAATTTCACTTTGAAATCAGACATAAACTAGTGTCAATATTTTGATTCTTATTGTTTCATAAAAACACACTATTTTCTCTGACAGCGGGAATTAATTATTAAATTAAATAATTTGAATTATATGTTTTGAATTTTTTAAAAAAGACTTAATTTTTGAATTCTAATATCAAATATAGCTTAGGGTGAATTTTTGGCATTTTTCTGAAAAACTTCAATTTTTGATTAATAGTGAAACCACTAAGTGGTACTTATAAAAACTAATTTTTCCGTTTAAATGAAATTTTGCCATCTTTGTGTTTTGAATTTCAAAAATCTGATATACATGGTTGTCATTAAGAAGTAAAATGTAGTTCAATGGGATAAAAATAATTTTTGGTGAATAGTAACTTATTAAGTTTTTAATCACGATTAGAGGTAATTAGTGTAGTTTATGGTAGGAATAATGTTTTAATAAAATTAAATGACCTAGACACATGTCATACCCTCATTGGAAGTGTCATGGCCGACCAAGAAAATCCATGGGTAAACTTGGGGACCCCATTGAGCCACTTTGGTTGGAAAGTTACATAAATATCTTTTTATTTAATGTTAAAGTAAAAATGAAACAAACATGAGATGTTTTACTAAAATAATTTTTACATGGGGTTATACAAGTCATAGTTTTGACAATAAATAGTCATTTGAAAGCTAAAAAGATTTCTTAAAACATAGTATTTTTTTATAATTTTTAGACATTAAATAAATTAAATTATTTATGACATCATGATGATGCAGCGATGACCTCATTATTTAACAATTTAAATAAAATGGAAATATATTGTAATATCTAAGACCTACACATGTCCAAAACCTATTGGATGTGTGGATTTAGAACCATTATAACCTTATACTCTAAATACATCAATTTGGGACCTTTAAAATCTGAAACTCGTTTGAAAATAAAGTAACATTTTGTAACTTTACAAGAGTTCTCCTCCTCTCCTCTTATAAAAGGCCCCCACCTCTACCTCCTTACCCACACTTCCAAAGCCGTTGGCTCAGCCAACCCCTGCCCATTGTTTCTATACACTTCCCTCTATTACTCCTTGAAGCCTCACTTTTGGCAAAAGTCTTCCCAAGGAATCCTTTGAGCTCAAACCAAAGGGAGTTACCCGATTTTAAGGTAATGTCTTCACTTGTGTCCTTTTGTTTTATTTTGCTTCTCCAACCCCATAAACTCCTTTTATTAATTTATTTTGTAAAAAATACAGTATCTTAAATATACTAGGATTTTGTTATAAGAAGGATTCGAGCTACACATACACACACCTACATCTAATGGTTAAAGAACATGCTGTTTCCGTGGATGGCGAATTTCTGCCTCCCGAAACGATGATTGTTCAACATTCTTCTAACACTTTCAAAGGTGGAAGTTAAGATGACACTATATTTATATATTATATCTAATATGTTTATGTTTTACTTAAGCTTCTGTATTTTTCATTTATGGCGTACCTTTATGGTTTCCATTATGGGTAAACGCGATATCTTCATTTATGGAAGTGCGGATTACCGCACCCTCAAAGTGATTTGATTCGTTAATACCATATGTGGTACGTATAAAGGATATATTTAATGATATTATATATGATACCATACTGGAATTAAAATACTATTATGTATCATTATGTTTTAATTCCATTAAATATGAAATAGAAATGGATGTAGCGTTCATGCGTACGTACAACGTACCGTCTCCATGAACGATACATTTCATTTCATATCTCAAAATGTTATGTAATATTATAAGTACATATATATAATGGATATATATGTAATATATTACATCTAAATTATGGATATCATTCTGTAATTATAACATATATATATCTCTCTCATTTTGTTTTAATTCCATTAATATGACAAAAAATGAAAGTAGCGTTCATGCGTACGTACGGCCTACCATCTCCATGAACGGTGCTTTTTGTTTTTTATATCCAAATGATATGGAATAGTATAAAATTAATATTTAATGGATATATATGATATTTTAATCATTAATACTATTCGGGAAATTATTTACTTATAACTACATGGGCAATCTTTTTTCAAACAAGTTTTTTTTTGACTCATGTACCAAACATCGACAAAAAAATCTGATATGATCTAACATTATTTAACAATTATTATAACATTATAATATGTGATATGAACTGAATAATAATCTCTAAAGGAGTTACCTAGGAAATTATTAATTGACCAAAGTTTAATATTCACGAATATAAAGAAACGAACAAGACAAGATGGACTTGAGGTAAGGGATCCTACTCCTCTCTTTCTTTTTAAGTACACTCTTTTATGTCATTCCTTATAAGCTCATCTTTCATGTTATTGGGATGTTATATTATATTAATATTACTATAATTTTTATGTTCATATGATGAGAGACCCTATTCTCTCTCATCAATCCATTTTCAATGTTTTGAGTGGCACTATTAGGCTGCCGAATTTTCATAAGAGATCTAACCTCTCTCTTTCTCTTTAAGTAATATCCTTTATGTCACTTATTTTAAGCTCATCTTTGTTATGATGGGGGATGTTATTTTATATTACTATTGCTTTAAATTATTTTTTAATGTGATTTGATACCCTATTTGATCTCATCAATCCATTTTTGGATGTTTTAAGTGGCGCTGTTAGGCTGCCGAGTTTTCATAAGGGATTTTTCATCTCACTTTTATTCCCGTGAGATTTATGCTACATTTTCCACAATTTCCTTTGAGTGGTGTATGTACTTACCATTATTTTACTCATTGTGTAATATTATTTCATTTATGAGTATTTACATCAAGGTTGTATTGTCCTTCTTTCATGGGGTGTATGTTTCGAAAGATACCCATGTCGGTAAGGGAACCTTTCACCCTACTCTTTTTAAAAGACTTATTTTGTTATGTCTTTTAATTCACATAATATTATTTTGGGATATGTTCCTCTATATCCTTATTGATGTAAATTTTATTTCCATGTGATGAGATACCCTTTTTATCTCTCATCAACTCTTTTTCTGAATTTTGAAGTGACACCGTTAGGCTGTCTAATTTTTGCAAAGAAACTTATTAACCCAAATTTTATTCTTTGGGATAAACTTGTACTCCTTGAATATGTCATTCTATGAATATGTGTGAATAACCTATGATTGTTTTACACTTAATATCCACTTATATTTCGTGTATTCATTTGTCACACATAATTATGTAATTGATTTATCCTCAATCCAAGGATACCGTCTTGTATGGGACTTCGTCTCAATCTCCTTTCATTGAGGCATATTTTGTTTTATACACAACCGTCTTTTATACGGTGTATAAACCCTTTTGACATTTACGTTTATCCAAATGGAATCTTTTTTATACAAATTGTTTTGCTAAACAAAAAAATCGAATGTTTTTGTCATACATATGCGGCGACAACGACTTCTCCGCCGTCGTGACCGTTATTTGAGTTTCGACTTCCTCTACAAGCCATACCATTTTTTAAAAGAAAAATAAATACCATGTTTTAATTTTCATTTATTTTGGTATTGAAAATGGTTTTCATAATGTTTTTATATCAATGTGTTGTATTGATATCTTGTGATTGAAAGGTGGAATTGTTATGTCTACTTTATGCATGTTTTATGTGATACGATTATGTTGAGGTTCTTGGGCATTATTATGAAGACAGGTGGTTCTGTGATAAACTAAGGGAGGGTGAGCCCGATATAGCTCTTCAATGCATTGGGTAATGCGAAGGAGTGAAACGTTAAGGTTTCTCCGAAGAGATTTAGGGAATATACTGTGATGGATATTCCAAACGTAACCAAGAGGGTTACTCCCTACGTAAGAATTTTATAAATGCCTCAAGTCACCATTATGTCTTATGATTTCTATAATTTATTCATGATTTGATGAGGTATGTTAAAGTGCCTATGTTTTATGGGTAAAGTATGATTTCATTCTTATGTATATATGAACTCATGTTTCCTTTACATATTTTTATAACCCTTACTGAGCTTTTAATGCTCAACCCAAGTTTTTGAAATGTTTTTCACAGGTCAAGGGAAAGGTACATGATGGGATTATAGTGTCAAGGATCGGCCAAGAAAGAATCCATGTTTTATTTTAAATATGTTTCTGTTTATGGGAAGAATGAATACTGTCTTTTATGTAACCACTTTGTTTAAATGTGGAATGTAATGCAAGTTTAATGATATAATTCTCTAAAACACTAAACCTCAAATGATCCTCAATGTGTAATCTTGTAATAACTCATGATTAAGTAAGGTTTAAGGCTGTGGCCTTATAGTTGGTATCAAAGTTCGGTTTAGATAACTTTAGAGGTTAGGTTATTCTTTAAGCATAAGTGGAATTACCATAATGGTTAGGATTTCAGAAAGAGTCCTTGTTTTAGATAAAGTGAATGAGTAAGTATATCTTAGTGTTTATCTTCCTCATTAGTACATGATGGTTTTTTGATATACTCACACAGACCTTTTTGGTTTTAGTAAATGGCTGGATCTACCAGGAACCAAAGTAACAGTGGATGTAAAGGAAACTGTGACAGCTTTTTGAGCAAGAAACTGAATGATATGGGAGCTGCAATGAGAACTCTTGTGATTATCCTCAACCAACTATCTGGACTCCTGATTGACCACCTAAACCTTGGTGATTTCTCTAAGGCATCATATATGCGAGAAACAAATCCCTATGGAAGTACAAGTAATAATCATAAAGGTAAGTGTGTTCAAGAACCTATGTGTCAAAGATGTGGAAAGAAACACCTAGGAAAATGTTTCAAAGGGACAGAAATATGCTATAGATGTGTAAATTAAGGTCATAAAGCAAGAACCTTCCATGGAAAAAGGAAGCATCCAGTTGACTCGAGGAAAGGGAAAGAAGTTCTTTTTGAGGGATCAATTGAATGTTTTAAATGTGGTGTGCATGGACATTATGAAAATAGATGTCCTATGAAGAATTTTCATGAATGGGATCACCAAGAGCATACAAATGTTTGTTTACCAATACCTACTGCCATTCCGATTGAGGATGAAGAAACTGACAATGACCAATCAAAGGTATGTATTATTTCATGACTATTGTTTTCCTATATTGGAATCTTAGGATACGATTCGTGATTTTGTTTGTAGGAAAGAGGTATTTCGGAATAAGTTGGAAAGGAATGGTTAATGGATCATGAAGAATGTTGAATGAGTAAGATGTCAACGTATAAGGGCTTCAAGAGTTATGGTGAATTTCTTAAGAGTATTAAGTCTCTTTTGATGATGGGGTTACATTAGAAGACTTTTTATATTATGTGTAACCCTGATGTTTAATATATGCAAATTTTATTCAAGGAATAGTTATCTTTTCTTTTGTCGACATAGTTATAAAGAACCATTTGTGTTTATATGATCCTTACTTTTGAGGTAAATATGGGTTACTATATGTTA
This sequence comes from Viscum album, assembly GCA_963277665.1. Lineage (NCBI taxonomy): Eukaryota > Viridiplantae > Streptophyta > Magnoliopsida > Santalales > Viscaceae > Viscum > Viscum album. The sequence continues at coordinate 1,678,590,838 of OY728160.1, forward strand.
TGATTGAAGTGAAAGGCATGAGATAAAATTGAGGTTAAATTATGTTATGGTTATTTTTGATGATTTTATCCCTTTTTGGGGAATTATTTGAGAATTATATAGTTTTGGAAAAAGGACAACACACGGGCTGTGTGACTACCCGTCGTGTCGGACAAAGCTGCGGGAATCGAACCCACAACCAAAGTGCGACTGGTATTTATCGCCTACCACTGGACTACGTGAAGTCCCTGGTTACTTTGACTGATTCTTTATTGTTATATGATTTTATGAATTAATAGTAAGTTGATTTTGGGTTATTTATGAAAATGATTAACCTATCATGGAGGATATGTGATTAGGTTAATTACTTTTCAATACGAGACTTTAGGAGCAACTGATGTTATTTAGAGATAAATGTTACGATTTAACTTGGAAGACTATGTGAATAAATCTTCCAAATATTTGGGTTTCAATCTTATATTGGTTTACTTTGAATAATTTTATGGACAAATAGTTTATCTGGTGGTCCTCGTTGATCTTTGGGTTTTGTTGGACAAAATTTTGGAGATTAAGCATAGATTTTCTTTTTAAAGGGTTATCCTTTTCTGGATTATCTGACCTTGTACTAACCTTTTTGGTTTTGGTTTTGGTTAAAGCCTAAAGACATGGGAAGTATATAGTTCTCTTTGGTGGTTTAGGTGATTCTCTAGAAGTTGATTATAGTACTCTTAATGCGAACAAGTCTCCCTAAATACTCATCTTTTGGAAAAAATATGAGTTTGATTAAGGAATCTAGTAAATGTTGTAAGTCAACATGATAAGTGATTATGTTTCCCTATGAATAAATTCCTCAACATAAATTAACTTACAAAAAATATTGTCTATTAACTTTTCCTACTGGGGAATCGAATACCATTTAACCCATCACAAGTTTGTGATTTTCTTATGGTTAACTTTGTCCTAGACATGTTTACTATCATTCTCCCTCAAGAACATGACCCTTTGCTTTTTCTTCCATGTCCATGTTTTTCTACATGTAATCCTAGTATGGGTTAACTCAGGTGACCGCTGTACTTATCTTCCTTTATTTTAAAGTGATTGTTTCACCGACTCTTGTTCCGATGTGGGACTTTCAAGAATGTTTCCAAGCTCAATTTTAAAAATTGTGAGGACGCAATTCCCAAAAGGGGGGAAGGATGTAACACCCCAGGTAAATAATGAATATGACATTTTCATATTTATCCATATTTTTGAATAAAATACTAATATGACTTTAAAGGGGACGCTATGCTCGATGAAGTACCCAACACGCAACAACGAGTTTCTTGGGAATCTTACATTGCACTCTCATAATAAAATAATATTATTTTAAATGGTAGTTAACATGTAGCCGTTGTATTGGCGGGAATGCATATAAATAACTTAAATATGATTATATATGTTTTTAAATGTTTTTACATTTATCCAATAATAGATAAAGGCTTAAAATACGGAAAGAATTCAATTTTAGGCGTATATTCCCTAGTTTTCACTAAAGGTTCACTTAACGCCTTTTGATGGAGAACCGTCATTAAATATAGTTTTGTTCACTCTTATACATTTTATTTGACAAAATAAAACTCTTCTTAATAATTGGGACTTCAAAATTTACTTTGTGTAAATTTTTGGTATCTTTCCGATAAAGTTCATTTTTTTAATGAATAGTGTAAAATGTTGTATTTTAATTCAAAACCTCTTTTTAATATAATTTATTTATATGATTATATTATCTTTTGAATTGTTTTTAAAGTTAAATTAGAATATATTTTTACCATTAAATCCAATAGTGGTCGTTGGAATTAATTTCACTTTGAAATCAGACTTAAACTAGTGTCAATCTTTTGATACTTACTGTTTCAGAAAAACACGTTATTTGCTCTGACAGCGGGAATTAATTATTAAATTAAATAATGTGACTTATATGTTTTGAATTTTGTAAAATAGACTTCATTTTTGAATTCGTAATATCAAATATAGCTTAGGGTGATTTTTTGGGATTTTTCTGAAAAACTTCAATTTTTTTATGAATAGTGAAACCACTAAGTGGTACTTATAAAAACTGATTTTTCCGTTTAAATGAAATTTTTCCATCTTTGTGTTTTGAATTTAAAAAATCTGACATACATGGTTTCCATTAAAAAATAAAATGTGGTTCAATGGGATAAAAATAATTTTTTGGTGAATAGTAACTTATTAAGTTTTTAATCGCGATTAGAGGTAATTAGTGTAGTTTATGGTAAGAATAATGTTTTAATAAAATTAAATGACCTAGACACATGTCCTAACCTCATTGGATGTGTCATGGACGACCAAGAAAATCCATGGGTCAACTTGGGGACCCCATGGAGCTACATTGGTTGGAAAATTACATAAATATCTTTTTATTTAATGTTAAAATAAAAATGACACAAACATGAGACATTTTACTAAAACAATTTTTACATGGGGTTATGTAAGTAATTGTTTTGACTATAAATATTCATTGGAAAGATAAAAATATTTCTTACAACATAGTATTTTTTTTATAATTTTTAGACTTTATATAAATTAAATTATTTATGACATCATGATGATGCAGCGATGACCTCATTATTTAACAATTTAAATAAAATGGAAATATAATGTAATATCTAAGACCTAAACATGTACAAAACCTATTGGATGAGTGGATTTCGAACCCTTATCACCTTATACTCGAAATAAATCAATTTGGGACCTTTAAAATCCGAATCTCTTTTGAAAATAAAGTAACATTTTGTAACATTACAAGAGTGCCCCTCCTCTCCTCTTATAAAAGGCCCCCAACTCTACCTCCTTAACCACACTCCCAAAGCCTTTGGCTCGGACAACCCCTGCTCATTTTGTCTCTCCACTTCCCTCTTTTACTCCTTGATGCCTCACTTTGGGCAGAAGTCTTCCCAAGGAAGCCATTGAGCTCAAACCAAAGGGAGTTACCCGATTTTAAGGTAATGTCTTCACTTGTGTCCTTTTGTTTTTTTTTTGCTTCTCCAACCCCCTAAAATATTTTTATTAATTTCTTTTGTAACAAATACAGTATCTTCAATATTCTAGGATGTTTTTATAAGAATTATTAGAGCTACACTTACACACACCTACATATAATGGTTCAAGAACATACTGTTTCCGTGGATGGCGAATTTCTGCCTCCCGAAACGATGATTGTTCAACATTCTTCTAACACCTTAAAAGGTGGCCATTAAGATGACACTATATTTATATATTATATCTAATATGTTTATTTTTAACTTAATCTTCTGTATTTTTCATTTATGGAGTAACTTTATGGTTTCCATTCTGGGTAAACGCGATATCTTCATTTAAGGAAGTGTGGACTACCTCCCCCTCAAAGTGATTTGATTCGTTAATACCATATGTGGTACGTCTAAGGGATATATTTAATGATATTATATATGATACCATACTGGGAATAAAATACTATTATGTATCATTATGTTTTAATTCCATTAAATATGAAATATAAATGGAAGTAGCGTTCATGCGTACAAACTTCTTACTGTCTCCATGAACAGTACATTTCATTTCTTATCACAAAATGTTATGTAATATTATAAGTACATATATATAATGGTTATATATGTAATATATTACATATAAATTATGGATATCATTCTGGAATTATAACATATATATATATATATATATATATCTCACATTTTGTTTTAATTCCATTAATATGACAAAAAATGAAAGTAGCGTTCATGCGTACGTACGGGCTACCATCTCCATGAACGGTGCTTTTCGTTTTTTTTTCTCCAAATGATATGGAATAGTATAAAATGAATATTTAATGGATATATATGATATTTTAATCATTAATACTATTCTGGAAATTATTTACTTATAACTACATGGGCAATCTTTTTTCAAACAAGTTCATTTTTGACTCATGTACCAAACATCAGCAAAAACGTCTGATATGAACTAACATTATCAAACAATTATTATAACATTATAATATGTGATATGAACTGAATAATAATATCTAAATGAGGTACTTAGGAAATTATTAATTGACCAATGTTTAATATTCAGGAATATAAAGAAACGAACAAGACAAGTTGGACTTGAGGTAAGGGATCATACTCCTCTCCTTCTTTTTAAGTACACTCTTTTATTTCTTTCCTTATAAGCTCATATTTCTTGTTATTGGGATGTTCTTTTATATTACTCTTACTCTAATTTTTATGTTCATATGATGAGATACCCTATTCTCTCTCATCAATCCATTTTGGATGTTTTGAGTGGTGTCGTTAGGCTGCTGAATTTTCGTAAGAGATCTAACCTCTCTCTTTCTCTTTAACTACTCTCCTTTATGTCACTTCTTTTAAGCTTATCTTTGTTATGATGGGGGATGTTATTTTATATTCCTATTGATTTACATTTTATTTTAATGTTATGAGATACCCTATTTTATCTCATCAATCCATTTTTGGAAGTTTTAAGTGGCGTCGTTAGGCTGCCGAGTTTTCCTATGGGATTTTTCATCTCACTTTTATTCCCATGAGATTTATGCTACATTTTCCACAATTTCATTTGTGTGGTGTATGTACTGACCATTATTTTACGCATTGTGTAATATTATTTCATTTATGAGTATTTACATCAATGTTGTATTGTCCTTCTTTCACGGGGCGTATGTTTTGAAAGATACCCATGTCGGTAAGGGAACCTTTCACCCTCCTCTTTTTAAAAGACTTATTTTGTTATGTCTTTTAATTCACATAATATTATTCTGGGATATGTTCTTCTATATCCTTATTGATGTAAATTTTATGTCCATGTGATGAGATACCCTTTTTATCTCTCATCAAATCTTTTTCTGTATTTTGAAGTGATGATGTTAGGCTGTCTAATTTTTGCAAGGGAAATTCTTAACCCAAATTTGATTCTTTGGGATAAACCTGTACTCCTTGAATATGTCTTTCTATGAATATGTGTGAATAACCTCTGATTTTTTTACACTTAATATCCACTTATATTTCGTGTATTCATTTGTCACACATAATTATGTGATTGATTTATCCATAATGCAAGGATACCGTCTTGTATGGGACTTCGTCTCAATCTCCTTTCATTGAGGAATATTTTGTTTTATACACAACCTTATTTTATACGGTGTATAAACCCCTTTGACTTTTATGTTTATCCAAAAGGAATCTTTTTTATACGAAGCATTTTACTAAATGAAAAATGGGAATGTTTTTGTCATACATATGCGGCAACAACAACTTCTCCGCCGCCGTGATCGTTATTTGAGTTTCGGCTTCCTCTAAAGGCTATACCTTTTTTTAAAGGAAAAATGAATACCATGTTTTAATTTTCTTTTATTTTGGTATTGAAAATGGTTTTCATAATGTTTTTATATCAATGTGTTGTATTGATATCTTGTGATTGAAAGGTGGAAATGTTATGTTTCCTTTATCCATGTTTTATGTGATACGATTATGTTGAGGTTCTTGGGCATTATTATGAAGACGGGTGGTTCTGTGATAAACTATGGGTGGGTGAGCCCGATATAGCTCTTCAATGCATTGGCTAATGTGAAGGAGTGAAACGTTAAGGTTTCTCCGAAGCGATTTAGGGAATATACTGTGATGGGTATTCCAAACGTACCCAAGAGGGTTACTCCCTACGTAAGAATGGTATTAATGCCTCAAGTTACCTTTATGTCTTATGATTTCTATGATTTATTGTAGAGACCCGAAGCTTATCGTACATGGACTTTACATTACTTTTGCGGAATACTTAGTACATTACAAACACACACACACAAGGACCGTAATAGTTTAGTGTCTTTGGAAACTCGGACTATAATCTTCTAATCGTGGTGAAAGATCTTCAACATCTCCCATAAAGATCTTCCTTTTTTTTACCTAAAACCTTTCTTTATATCCTGGGGAAAAGAAAACATAAAAGGGTGAGCTCAAATGCTCAGTAAGGGTAAACAAAAGAAATATCAATCACATCATATTCATAAGAACATAACATTTTGGAAATCATAACCTGCAAAAGAGAGCATAATTTCATAACATGGGATAAATCATGGCAGTGAAATGTAATCACAATAATCATAACATAAAACATGGAACTTTGTGGCATACACACATAATCATAGAGAATCATTTCTTGTTAGTCAAGACTCATTGCCAAGACTATCTTAGTGGACAAAGTACCTTTCTGAATCGAGTAATCCTCGTTTCAGTCCTGTTTCACTGAACCGGTATAACCTACCATTCCAGCCATGTCTATCTCATGAGATATAAAATCTTTACCCAATGCATTGGAGGGAGATATAGGTCACACCCATCTCTTAATGAATCCTTTCTTATGTGTGCCACAAAATCATAAATCATACATCATTGCATAACCCATGTAATAAAAATGGGATTCTTAAACAACATGACATCATAAACCCATTCATATAAGATAAATGAATTCATAAACATAATTCCATCACAACATAGTCAAATCAATGTAAAAATATGGATAGAAACAGAACCCTTTATTATCTTATATGGAAAATAATTTTGATAAAACACTTGAATTGAATTCTTGAGGAAAATATCCTTTCTTCTTCAAAATCAATTTCTTTTCACAAAACATCATGCAATTTTAAAAGAAAGAGATTTTATTGAAAATAGTCATGAAATCTTTTAGAGGAAGCTTCATGAAAATAAGGCTTTATAAAACAGTATAAATCCGTTCGTGCCGTATAAGTTAAAAAAAAGCATTCTTCGTACTTTTGTCGGAAAAGTCAAAAAGTACCTCGTATAAAAACGACAAAAGATTCCTTTCATATCTTTTACTAAAAACTCACGGAAGGGTAAAATTGGATTTAAAAAATTGTAGGTGGATGGAAATAATATTACATATTGAAGAAACATGGATGTGCATGATAAAATACACCCCAGTAAATACCAAAGTATAAACAATCTCGGATAAAAATGAGATTGTGATATTTCCCTTACCTTAGGTCCGACTTGCTTTGTAAGTGTCCGAACCTCCTGTGTAATGATTTAAATCATGTTATTGACTTATTACAGAATCATATTCATTGTTATGATATCATATATGGTTCACTTATGACATTATATTACCCGTTCTTTTGTAAATTCCATGTTAAAGAAGCGTTTTGGGTAAAATCGTTTCATTTATCGTAGGTGTTTTGACTTGTTTGTTCTTGACATAATTATTACTTATATCATGATTTACTTACTTCCAGAATATGATTTATATATCATATATATTCAGTATATATATATATAATAGGTAGATAAATAAAATGAAAAACACCGTTCATGGAGACGGTAGTCCGTACGTACGCATGAACGCTGTTTTTTCTTTCCTTATTGTCTTGAAATGGAAGTAAGTAGATGACATACATATGCATATATATAAATAAATCCAGTAGCTTTATAATGTCATATATTTCATTATTATGTCTTATATATACATTATAATCATTCTTAAATGGTTAACATGGAGAATGAATCTCATCGCGTCGTGGAGACGGTAGTCCGTACGTACGCACGAGCGATGATATCATTTCTATAAATATTGAATTGAATTGGAGTGGATTATACAATATATCAGAATCAATATGATGTTGTAATAACTATGTATAGTTATTCTTTACACCATTATACCCATCCATGTAAGGTGGTGGTGGAAAATAGATTACACCACGGCGTGGAGACGGTATTCCGTACGTACGCACGCGCGGTGATTTCTTTTTCCGTAGGATAGAGAGATGGTGAAATAGGGTTGTTTCATACTTATAATAACATATCAGTATATGAGTGATACTGATGTTATTACTTCATAATGAAACAACCTAAGAAGAAGAAGTGGAAGAAGAAATAAAGATGAAATAATTGGTAACGGTAATTACCTCTTCTTTGAAGTGCCTCTTTGAGACCTCCTCTTAGGGCACTAAAATTGGTCTTTGAGGAAGACCAGAACCACTAGGATGTTTTTAGGGAAGTGGAGAAGAGATTTTGGCAGGGGTTGGCCGATCTTGATTGCTCAAATTGATGTGAGGAGGAGGCGGAGGAAGTGTCCTTTTATAGGGGAGGAGAGGGGCACCTTAGGAATACCTCAAAATATTATTTTATATTAAAGTCAAAATCGGTTTATAATGGTTCCAAAGGGTCTTATTTCGAAGCTAAAGTGGGGAGGGGTCTAAATCCTATCAACCAATAGGATTTAGACAAGTTTAGGGTATTATTTTAACCTTATCAATTAGATTTAACTCTAAGTTAAATAATTTAACATTTACCGTGTCTTTTTGTTTTCTTTCACTATATGGTTAATACAATTACTATAACATGCCAAACGAACCCCAAATTGTTTATTATTAATATATATATCCTTATCTATGTCATTTGGCCGAACCTTAGATTTTTAGGAATATAATAACAATTAATAATATAATATTTGATTTAAAAACTATTTTGTGTCAATTTTGACACTATTTGATATATGATTTTTGTGAAAGTCATAACAGAATTAAATGTTAGAACCAAGTTGATTAAATCAACATTAATATATCATAGTAACCTAGAAAATTAGTGGAATTCATAAAAAATCTCAAATTACATTTATTTTGGTGTTTATAACATCAATTATGTCAATATTTCATTAATAAGATAATTACTGCATCATCGTTGTGTCATAAATAAATTAAATTATTTTATGTCTAAAAATTACAAATAAAATACCATCATGTAGGAAATCTTTTTAGATTTCTAATGAATATTTACAATCGAATTTATCTTATGTATAACCCCATATTAAAAATGATTTACTTATTAAACTTTGATTTTAACTATTTTAACCTTTCTTTAAATAAATTAATAATAAATGTCCTAATCTAATCCAAGTGGGCCTAAATGGTCATATGTTATTCCTAAGTTTGTTTTTGGTCGAATTACACTTGTCCAATAGAATTAGGACATGTGTTAGGGTAATAGTAATATCATATTTACCCTTAGTTACCCTATTTACTATTAACCGCGGTAAAAAAGTAAAAAGTTACTATTCACCAAAAAATTATTTTCATCTCATTGAACCACATTTTAGTCCTTGATATTAACCGTGTCTCTCGGATTTTCGAAATTCCATTCACAGAAGCGGCAAAATTAAGTTTTATGAAAAATTCAGTTTTTTTAACTACCACTTAGTAGTTTCACTATTCATCAAAAATTGATGTTTTTCAGAACAATGCCAAAATTTCATCCTAAGCTATATTTCATATTCCGAATTCAAAAATGAAGTCTATTTTACCAAATTCATTACATAGAAATTGCATTAATTAAATTTATAATTAAATCCCGCTGTTAAAACAAATAGCGTGTTTTTAAGAAACAATATCTATCAAAAGATTGACATTTGATTACGTCTGGTTTAAATGTGAAATTACATCCAATGACCAACATTGTATTAAATTGTAAAAATATATTCTAAATATACTTTAAAACCACTCAAATTAATAATTTATCACTATTAATTATTTCGATTAAAAAAGTTGTTTTTAATTATAAATTAGTAATTTTCACTATTCATCAGAATATGAAAGTTATCCGAAAAGTACCAAAATTTCACCTTAGGCTAAATTCGATACTACGAATCCAAAAATGAAGTTCATTTTGAAAAATAAGATTTACAGAATTTTAAAAAGTGGTTATTACTATTCATAACGGGTAGTTTTAATAATATTTTAATAGCATATCGTTGTTTAGTGAAACTCGGTATTGCGTATTACACACGCTATCGAGGAAGGTCGCGATTGCGTGTAATGCAAGGAAAGTCAAGGATGTGTGTTGTGCAAGCTCCTTTTGGTGTAGCGTACAACACAAGACATTAATAAAATTAAAAAGAATATTTTTTATAAAATCTTGGGCTGTTACATTCTACCCCCCTTAAAATGAATTTCGCCCTCGAAATTCATCGGGGTTATAAATGGTTTACTATTCGAAAGTTTCTTTAATAGAAACCCACATCGTAAAAAGGAAAGTCAAAACCAATCTTTAAAAACAAAAGTATGAAACGTAACGGTTACCCAAATAAACTAATCATTGGGTTTCCACATAGGTGAAAATATGGATATGGAAGAGAAATCTAACCATCATGCTCTGATGGAGAGTGGTAGAGAACATGGCTATGGAAAATCCAGTAATCACAAATCCATAAATTTGTGACGATCTAAGGTACCATCTGATTCATCAGGTATAAGATCACTAGGACAACATTTTTGGTTTTCAAGATCATTTCCCCTAAAGTTGAAAATTTGAATTAGAATAAATACTTACTTTATTTTGGTACAATCTCACTGTTGTTCGTGCCTTGAACAATTTCCACTTCATCTCTTAAATAAATGAAGTTGAATTTGTTATTCGTGAAGTGTTAGCAGATCATGTGATAGAATGACGGGTCATTCCATCTGTCTCAAACAAAAGGTTAGCAAAAATTATATGCATAAATCGATCTATAGTGAGATTAATCATATATGGTTCCTAAAAAGGACTTATACTTCATATATCATACTGCTTACTATAATAAAACTAGTTTCTACTAAATAGGGACTTCCTGTAGGTCAGTGGTAGGCGATAAAGGCCAGTCGCACTTCGGTTGTGGGTTCGATTCCTACAGCCTTGTCCGAAGCGATGGGCTGTCGCCCGTCCTGCAGGTTGTCCTTTTTATAAAACTATATTACTATAACATCCCATCAATAATATCGAAAAAAAACTTCTATCCTTAAATAATACTAACTTATGTCCAACATAATCCATTCTAATCTTTAGGCTTATCCATAATACTGCAGTCCACTCTCATAACATAGTGAAAATGATTACCAGAGATTTAATACCATCGTTGATCCCCATATATCATAAGATATATCTTGTTGGTCACATTTCAAACATTCAAATTCCTTAATCTTGTACTCTCTTGAATACCCATTGAACCTTATTGAAAACATGAATTCTATTAAAAGTTAACTCTTTCCACATACCAAAATCCTCAAAATTCTATATACTCAAACCATGATATCACTTAGTCCTTATATCAATCATGAGCTCATGAATACTATCAAACATTTAATTTTCTCCTTATCCCTTCATTATGCGCATATCATCTACATTCCAAAAATATCTGAATAACCTTTCATGGATACTGGATCATACACTTTCAAAACACAAGGAAAGACAACAGTGTAACAATCCATAGATGTCTCTTTATTCCAAAATTACACATGATAAACATGTAATCATTCCACTACATTCTCAAACCATTGACCGAGCTTCAAAAATTCTTTCATCTCACATATCATTTGTATTCTCTTCATCATCATCCACATAAATACTACCCATATGACCATACTGATTCTCTTCATGAGTCTTTCCCTTAGGGAATTTGTTTGCATAATGCCCATACATTCCACATTTAAAACACTTAACCATTTTTGATGTCGTAGCAATACCATTATCCTCATCCATGGTGTTAACCGACCCTTTTCCTTTGCACTTACTTGCTTTGTGTCCTTCTTTTCCACACCCAAAGCATCTTCCAGTTCCCTTGAAACATTCTCCTTGATGCCTCTTCCCACATGATTTACATAGGGGAAATTGAACTTTCTTTCCTCTATGATCATCATAGAACTCCATCTTTCTCTTATTAGTCGAGTCAGGAAACTTACCAAATTTTACTTTATTGATCATGTTGTGAGATTGCTGATTCGGCATAATAATGATGTTTGGACATCCAAATCCCATTTCATTTGGTTGCTCATGAAGAATATCATTCCATTGTCCATCATATCCTCCATTATTGTGAATCATCTTGTTTCCAGCCATTTTCTAAAACCCAAACAGAATAGTGTTAGATGCAAAAATCATGATAAAGGGGAAGTAACTTAAATATCTATCATCTTTGGTTTAATCTAATATCGTTACCATAGTTCTAGGACTATATCCTATACGTATACTTATCCTTAGGGGCATCCCTAGACATACCTTAGAAATATCTCTAGGGATCTCACTAACGTTTTCGCATCCTAGTTTCCAAAGGTTGACTAAACCTTTCCTTTGATACCAACTGTAGAGACCCGAAGCTTATCGTACATGGAATTTACATTACTTTTGCGGAATACTTAGTACATTACAAACACACACACACAAGGACCGTAATAGTTTAGTGTCTTTGGAAACTCGGACTATAATCTTCTAATCGTGGTGAAAGATCTTCAACATCTCCCATAAAGATCTTCCTTTTTTTTTACCTAAAACCTTTCTTTATATCCTGGGGAAAAGAAAACATAAAAGGGTGAGCTCAAATGCTCAGTAAGGGTAAACAAAAGAAATATCAATCACATCATATTCATAAGAACATAACATTTTGGAAATCATAACCTGCAAAAGAGAGCATAATTTCATAACATGGGATAAATCATGGCAGTGAAATGTAATCACAATAATCATAACATAAAACATGGAACTTTGTGGCATACACACATAATCATAGAGAATCATTTCTTGTTAGTCAAGACTCATTGCCAAGACTATCTTAGTGGACAAAGTCCCTTTCTGAATCGAGTAATCCTCGTTTCAGTCCTGTTTCACTGAACCGGTATAACCTACCATTCCAGCCATGTCTATCTCATGAGATATAAAATCTTTACCCAATGCATTGGAGGGAGATATAGGTCCCACCCATCTCTTAATGAATCCTTTCTTATGTGTGCCACAAAATCATAAATCATACATCATTGCATAACCCATGTAATAAAAATGGGATTCTTAAACAACATGACATCATAAAACCATTCATATAAGATAAAGGAATTCATAAACATAATTCCATCACAACATAGTCAAATCAATGTAAAAATATGGATAGAAACAGAACCCTTTATTATCTTATATGGAAAATAATTTTGATAAAACACTTGAATTGAATTCTTGAGGAAAATATCCTTTCTTCTTCAAAATCAATTTCTTTTCACAAAACATCATGCAATTTTAAAAGAAAGAGATTTTATTGAAAATAGTCATGAAATCTTTTAGAAGAAGCTTCATGAAAATAAGGCTTTATAAAACAGTATAAATCCGTTCGTGCCGTATAAGTTAAAAAAAAGCATTCTTCGTACTTTTGTCGGAAAAGTCAAAAAGTACCTCGTATAAAAACGACAAAAGATTCCTTTCATATCTTTTACTAAAAACTCACCGAAGGGTAAAATTGGATTTAAAAAATTGTAGGTGGATGGGAATAATATTACATATTGAAGAAACATGGATGTGCATGATAAAATACACCCCAGTAAATACCAAAGTATAAACAATCTCGGATAAAAATGAGATTGTGATATTTCCCTTACCTTAGGTCCGACTTGCTTTGTAAGTGTCCGAACCTCCTGTATAATGATTTAAATCATGTTATTGACTTATTACAGAATCATATTCATTGTTATGATATCATATATGGTTCACTTATGACATTATATTACCCGTTCTTTTGTAAATTCCATGTTAAAGAAGCGTTTTGGGTAAAATCGTTTCATTTATCGTAGGTGTTTTGACTTGTTTGTTCTTGACATAATTATTACTTATATCATGATTTACTTACTTCCAGAATATGATTTATATATCATATATATTCAGTATATATATATATAATAGGTAGATAAATAAAATGAAAAACACCGTTCATGGAGACGGTAGTCCGTACGTACGCATGAACGCTGTTTTTTCTTTCCTTATTGTCTTGAAATGGAAGTAAGTAGATGACATACATATGCATATATATAAATAAATTCAGTAGCTTTATAATGTCATATATTTCATTATTATGTCTTATATATACATTATAATCATTCTTAAATGGTTAACATGGAGAATGAATCTCATCGCGTCGTGGAGACGGTAGTCCGTACGTACGCACGAGCGATGATATCATTTCTATAAATATTGAATTGAATTGGAGTGGATTATACAATATATCAGAATCAATATGATGTTGTAATAACTATGTATAGTTATTCTTTACACCATTATACCCATCCATGTAAGGTGGTGGTGGAAAATAGATTACACCACGGCGTGGAGACGGTATTCCGTACGTACGCACGCGCGGTGATTTCTTTTTCTGTAGGATAGAGAGATGGTGAAATAGGGTTGTTTCATACTTATAATAACATATCAGTATATGAGTGATACTGATGTTATTACTTCATAATGAAACAACCTAAGAAGAAGAAGTGGAAGAAGAAATAAAGATGAAATAATTGGTAACGGTAATTACCTCTTCTTTGAAGTGCCTCTTTGAGACCTCCTCTTAGGGCACTAAAATTGGTCTTTGAGGAAGACCAGAACCACTAGGATGTTTTTAGGGAAGTGGAGAAGAGATTTTGGCAGGGGTTGGCCGATCTTGATTGCTCAAATTGATGTGAGGAGGAGGCGGAGGAAGTGTCCTTTTATAGGGGAGGAGAGGGGCACCTTAGGAATACCTCAAAATATTATTTTATATTAAAGTCAAAATCGGTTTATAATGGTTCCAAAGGGTCTTATTTCGAAGCTAAAGTGGGGAGGGGTCGAAATCCTATCAACCAATAGGATTTAGACAAGTTTAGGGTATTATTTTAACCTTATCAATTAGATTTAACTCTAAGTTAAATAATTTAACATTTACCGTGTCTTTTTGTTTTCTTTCACTATATGGTTAATACAATTACTATAACATGCCAAACGAACCCCAAATTGTTTATTATTAATATATATATCCTTATCTATGTCATTTGGCCGAACCATAGATTTTTAGGAATATAATAACAATTAATAATATAATATTTGATTTAAAAACTATTTTGTGTCAATTTTGACACTATTTGATATATGATTTTTGTGAAAGTCATAACAGAATTAAATGTTAGAACCAAGTTGATTAAATCAACATTAATATATCATAGTAACCTAGAAAATTAGTGGAATTCATAAAAAATCTCAAATTACATTTATTTTGGTGTTTATAACATCAATTATGTCAATATTTCATTAATAAGATAATTACTGCATCATCGTTGTGTCATAAATAAATTAAATTATTTTATGTCTAAAAATTACAAATAAAATACCATCATGTAGGAAATCTTTTTAGATTTCTAATTAATATTTACAATCGAATTTATCTTATGTATAACCCCATATTAAAAATGATTTACTTATTAAACTTTGATTTTAACTATTTTAACCTTTCTTTAAATAAATTAATAATAAATGTCCTAATCTAATCCAAGTGGGCCTAAATGGTCATATTTTATTCCTAAGTTTGTTTTTGGTCGAATTACACTTGTCCAATAGAATTAGGACATGTGTTAGGGTAATAGTAATATCATATTTACCCTTAGTTACCCTATTTACTATTAACCGCGGTAAAAAAGTAAAAAGTTACTATTCACCAAAAAATTATTTTCATCTCATTGAACCACATTTTAGTCCTTGATATTAACCGTGTCTCTCGGATTTTCGAAATTCCATTCACAGAAGCGGCAAAATTAAGTTTTATGAAAAATTCAGTTTTTTAACTACCACTTAGTAGTTTCACTATTCATCAAAAATTGATGTTTTTCAGAACAATGCCAAAATTTCATCCTAAGCTATATTTCATATTCCGAATTCAAAAATGAAGTCTATTTTACCAAATTCATTACATAGAAATTGCATTAATTAAATTTATAATTAAATCCCACTGTTAAAACAAATAGCGTGTTTTTAAGAAACAATATCTATCAAAAGATTGACATTTGATTACGTCTGGTTTAAATGTGAAATTACATCCAATGACCAACATTGTATTAAATTGTAAAAATATATTCTAAATATACTTTAAAACCACTCAAATTAATAATTTATCACTATTAATTATTTCGATTAAAAAAGTTGTTTTTAATTATAAATTAGTAATTTTCACTATTCATCAGAATATGAAAGTTATCCGAAAAGTACCAAAATTTCACCTTAGGCTAAATTCGATACTACGAATCCAAAAATGAAGTTCATTTTGAAAAATAAGATTTACAGAATTTTAAAAAGTGGTTATTACTATTCATAACGGGTAGTTTTAATAATATTTTAATAGCATATCGTTGTTTAGTGAAACTCGGTATTGCGTATTACACACGCTATCGAGGAAGGTCGCGATTGCGTGTAATGCAAGGAAAGTCAAGGATGTGTGTTGTGCAAGCTCCTTTTGGTGTAGCGTACAACAGAAGACATTAATAAAATTAAAAAGAATATTTTTTATAAAATCTTGGGCTGTTACATTTATTCATGATTTGATGAGGTATGTTAATGTTCCTATGTTCTATGGGTAAAGTATGATTTCATTACTATGTATATATGAACTCATGTTTCCTTTACATATTTTTATAACCCTTACTGAGCTTTTTATACTCATCACAAGTTTTTGAAATGTTTTTCACAAGTCAAGGGAATGGTACATGATGGGATGATAGTGTTAAGGATGTGTCAAGAAAGAATCCATGTTTTATTTTAAATATGTTTCTATTGATGGGAAAAATGAATACTGTCTTTTATGTAACCATTTGTTTAAATGTGGAATGTAATGAAAGTTTCAGGATCTAATTCTCTAAAACTCTAAACTGGAAAAGATCCTCAATGTGTAATCTTGTAATAACTCAAGATTAAGTATGGTTTAAGGCTGGGGCCTTATAGTTGGTATACAAGTTTGGTTTAGATAACTTTAGAGGTTAGGGTATTCTTTAAGCATAAGTGGCATTACCATAATGGTTAGGATTTCATAAAGAGTCCCAGTTTTAGATAAAGTGAATGAGTAAGTATATCTTAGTGTTTATCTTCCTCATTAGTACATGATGGTTTTTTGATATACTCACACTGACCTTTTTGGTTTTAGTAAATGGCTCGATCTAGAAGGCACCAAAGTAACAGTGGATGTGAAGGAAACTGTGACAGTTTTTTGAGCAAGAAACTGAATGATATGGGAGCTACAATGAGAACTCTGGTGATTATCCTCAACCAACTATCTAGAGTCATGATTGACCACCTAAACCTTGGTGATTTCTCTAAGGCATCATATATGTGAGAAAAAAATCCCTATGGAAGTACAAGTAATAATCATAAAGGTAAGTGTTTTCAAGAACCTATGTGTCAAAGATGTGGAAAGAAACACCTAGGATAATGTTTCAATGGGACAGAAATATGCTATAGATGTGGAAATGAAGGTTATAAAGCATAAACCTTCCATGGAAAAAGAAAGCAGCCAGTTGACTCGAGGAAAGGGAAAGAAGTTCCCTTTGAGGGATCAATTGAATGTTTTAAATGTGGTGTGCATGGACATTATGCAAACACATGTCCTATGAAGAAGTTTCGTGAATGGGATCACTAAGAGCATACAAATGTTCGTTTACCAATATCTAATGCCATTCCGATTGAGGATGAAGAAACTGACAATGACCAATGAAAGGTATGTATTATTTCATGACTATTGTTTTCCGATTTTGGAATCTTAGGATATGATTCATGATTTTGTTTGTAGGAAAGAGATATTTCGGAATAATTTGGAAATCAATGGTCAATGGATCATAAAGAATGTTGAATGAGTAAGATGTCAATATATAAGGGCTTCAAGAGTTATGGTGGAATTCTTAAGATTATTAAGTCTCTTTTGATAATGGGGTTACATTAGAAGACTTTTTATATTATGTGTAACCCTGATGTTTAATATATGCAAATTTTATTAAAGGAATAGTTATCTTTTCTTTTGTGGACATAGTTATAAAGAACCATTTGGGTTTATATGATCCTTTCTTTTGAGGTAATTATGGGTTACTATATGTTCTGATTGAAGTGAAAGGCATGAGATAAAATTGAGGTTAAATTATGTTATGGTTATTTTTGATTATTTTATCCCTTTTTGGGGAATGTTTTGAGAATTATATAGTTTTGAAAAAAGGACAACATGCAGACCGTGTGTCTACCCGTCGTGTTGGACAAAGATACGGGAATCGAACCCACAACCAAAGTGTGACTAGTATTTATCACCAACCACTGGACTACGTGAATTCCCTGGTTAGTTTGACTGATTCTTTTTAGTTATATGATTTTACGAATTAAGAGTAAGTTGATTTTGGGTTATTTATGAAAATGATTAACTTATCATGGAGGATATGTGATTAGTTTAATTACATTTCAATACGAGACATTAGGAGCAAATGATGTTGTTTGGAGATAAATGTTACGATTTAACTTGGAAGACTATGTGACTAAATCCTTCAAATATTTGGGTTTCAATCTTAGATTGGTTTACTTTGAAGAATTTTATGGACAAATTGTTTATCGGATGGTCCTCGTTGAACTTTGAGTTTTGTTGGAAAATTTTTTGGAGATTAAGCGTAGATTTTCTTTTTAAAGGGTTATCCTTTTCTGGATTATCTGACTTTGTACTAACATTTTTGGTTAAAGCCTAAAGGAATGGGAAGTATATAGTTCTCTTTGGTGGTTTAGGTGATTCTCTAGAAGATTATTATAGTACTCTTAATGCGTACAAGTCTCCCTAAATACTCGTATTTTGGAAAAAATATGAGTTTGATTAAGGAATGTAGTAAAAGATGAAAGTCAACATGATAAGTGATTATTTTTCCTTATGATTAAATTCCTCAACAAAAAGTAACTTAAAAGAAATGTTGTCTATTAACTTTTCCTACTGGGGAATCGAATACCGTTTAACCCATCACAAGTTTGTGATTTTCTTATGGTTAACTTTCTCCTAGACATGTTTACTATCACTCTCCCTCAAGAACATGAACCTTTTCTTTTTCTTCCATGTCCATGTTTTTCTACATGGAATCCTAGTATGGGTTAACTTGGGTGACCTCTGTACTTATCTTCCATTATTTTAAAATGATTGTTTTACCGACTCTTGTTCTGATGTGGGAATTTCAAGAATGTATCCAAGCTCAATTTTAAAAATTGCGAGGACGCAATTCCCAATAGGGGGGAAGGATGTAACTCCCCATGTAAAAAAAGAATATGACATTTTCATATTTATCCATATTTGTGAATAAAATATTAATATGACTTTAAAGGGGACGCTATGCTCGATGGAGTACCCAACACGCAACAATGAGTTTCTTGGGAATCTTACGTTTCACTCTCATAATAAAATAAAATTATTTTAAATGGTAGTTAACATGTAGCATTTGTATTGGCAGGAATGGATAGAAATAACTAAAATATGATTATATATGTTTTTAAATGTTTTTACATTTATCCAATAAAAGATAAAGGCTTAAAATACGGAAAGATTTCAATTTTAGGCGTATATGCCCTAGTTTTCACTAAAGGTTCACTTATTGCCTTTTGATGGAGAACCATCATTAAATATAGTTTTCTTTACTCTTATAAATTTTATTGGAACAAATAAAACTCTTCTTAAGAATTGGGACATCAAAATTTACTTTGTGTAAATTTTTGGTATCTTTCTGATAAAGTTCATTTTTTTAATGAATAGTGTAAAATGTTGTATTTTAATTTAAAACCTCTTTTTAATCTAATTTATTTATATGATTAGATTATCTTTTGAATTGGTTTTAATGTGAAATTAGAATATATTTTTACCATTAAATCCAATAGTGGTCGTTGGAATTAATTTCACTTTGAAATCAGTCTTAAACTAGTGTCAATCTTTTGATACTTATTGTTTCATAAAAACACGCTATTTGCTCTGACAGCGGGAATTAATTATAAATTAATTAATGTGACTTATATGTTTTCAATTTTGTAAAATTGACATCATTTTTGAATTCAGAATATCAAATATATCTTTTGGTGAATTTTTGGGATTTTTCTGAAAAACTTCAATTTTTGATGAATAGTGAAACCACTAAGTGGTACTTATAAAAACTGATTTTTCCGTTTAAATGAAATTTTTCCATCTTTGCATTTTGAATTTCAAAAATCCGACATACATGGTTTTCATTAAGAAGTAAAATGTGGTTCAATGGGATAAAAATAATTTTTTGGTGAATAGTAACTTATTATGTTTTTAATCGCGATTAAAGGTAATTAGTGTAGTTTATGGTAAGAATATTGTTTTAATAAAATGAAATGACCTAGACACATGTCCCACCCTCATTGGATGTGTCATTTCCGACCAAGACAATCCATGGGTAAACATGGGGACCCCATGGAGCCACTTTGGTTGGACAATTACATAAATATCTTTTTATTTAATGATAAAGTAAAAATGACACAAAATGAGATGTTTTAATAAAACAATTTTTTACATGGGGTTATACAAGTCATGTTTTTGACTATAAATATTAATTGGAAATATAAAAAGATTTCCTACATCATAGTATTTTTTATAGTTTTTAGACATTAAATAAATTAAATTATTTATCACATCATGATGATGCAGTGATGACCTCATTATTTAACGATTTAAATAAAATAGAAATATAATGTAATATCTAAGAACTACACATGTCCAAAACCTATTTTATGAGTGGATATCGAACCCTTATCACATTATTATCTAAATACATCAATTTGGGACCTATAAAATCCGAAACACTTTTTAAAATAAAGTAACATTTTGTAACTTTACAAGAGTGCCCCTCCTCTCCTCTTATAAAAGGCCCCCACCTCTACCTCTTTACTGACACTCCCAAAGCCTTTGGCTAGGCCAACCCCTGCCCATTTTGTCTCTCCACTTCCCTCTCTTACTACTTGAAGCCTCACTTTGGGAAGAAGTCTTCCCAAGGAAGCCTTTGAGCTCAAACCAAAGGGAGTTACCCGATTTTAAGGTAATGTCTTCACTTGTGTCCTTTTGTATTATTTTGCTTCTCCAACCCCCTAAACCCTTTTTATTAATTTATTTTGTAACAAATCCTGTATATTCAATATACTAGGATGTTTTTATAAGAATTATTTGAGCTAAACTTACACACACCTACATCTAATGGTTAAAGAACATACTGTTTCCGTGGATGGTGAATTTCTGCCTCCCGAAATGATGATTGTTCAACATTATTCTAACACCTTAAAAGGTGGCCATTAAGATGAAAATATATTTATATATGATATCTAATATGTTTATGTTTTACTTAAGCTTTGATATTTTTCATTTATGGCGTACCTTTATGGTTTCCATTATGGGTAAACGCGATATCTTCATTTAAGGAAGTGCGGACTACCACCCCCTCAAAGTGATTTGATTTGTTAATACCATATGTGGTATATATATAGGATATATTTAATGATATTACATATGATACCATACTGGAATTAAAATACTATTATGTATCATTATGTTATAATTGCATTAAATATGAAATTGAAATGGAAGTAGCGTTCAGGCGTACGTACGGCTTACCGTCTCCATGAACGGTACATTTTATTTCTTATCTCAAAATGTTATGTAATATTATAAGTACATATATATAATGGATATATATGTAATATATTACATATAAATTATGGATATAATTATGGAATTATACCATATATATATATATATATCTCATATTGTTTTAATTCAATTAATATGACAAAAAATGAAAGTAGCGTTCATGCGTACGTATGGCCTACCGTCTCCCTGAACGGTGCTTTTCGTTTTTTATCTCCAAATGATATGGAATAGTATAAAATGAATATTTAATGTATATATATGATATTTTAATCATTAATACTATTCTGGAAATTATTTACTTATAACTACATGGGCAATCTTTTTTCAAACATGTTCATTTTTGACTCATGTACCAAACATCGGCAAAAACATCTGATATGAACTAACATTATTAAAAAATTGTTATAACATTATAATATGTGATATTAACTGAATAATAATCTCTATAGGAGGTACTTAGGCAATTATTAATTGACCAAAGTTTAATATTCAGGAATATAAAGAAACAAACAAGAAAAGTTGGACTTGAGGTAAGGGATCCTACTCCTCTCTTTCTTTTTAAGTACACTCTTTTATGTCATTCCTTATAAGATCATCTTTTTTGTTATTGGGATGTTCTTTTATATTAATATTACTGTAATTTTTATTTTCATATGATGAGATACCCTATTCTCTCTCATCAATCAGTTTTGGAAGTTTTGAGTGGCGTCGTTAGGCTGCCGAATTTTCATAAGAGATCTGACCTCTCTCTTTCTCTTTAAGTACTCTCCTTTATGTCACTTATTTTAAGATCCTCTTTGTTATTATGGGGGATGTTCTTTTATATTCCTCTTGCTTTACATTTTATTTTAATGTGATGAGATACCCTATTTTATCTCATCAATCCATTTTTGGAAGTTTTAAGTGGCGTCGTTAGGATGCCGAGTTTTTGTAAGGGATTATCCATCTCACTTTTATTCCCATGAGATTTATGCTACATTTGACACAATTTCATTTAAGTGGTGTATGTACTGACAATTATTTTACTCATTGTGTAATATTCTTTCATTTATGAGTATTTACATCAATGTTGTATTTTCCTTCTTTCACGGGGCGTATGTTTCGAAAGATACCCATGTCGGTAAGGGAACCTTTCACACTCCTCTTTTTAAAAGACTTATTTTGTTATGTCTTTTAATTCACATAATATTATTTTGTGATATATTCTTATATATCCTTATTAATGTAAATTTTATGTCCATGTGATGAGATACCCTTTTTATCTCTCATCAACTCTTTTTCTGAACTTTGTAGTGACGACGTTAGGCTGTCTAATTTTTGCAAGGGAACTTCTTAACCCAAATTTGATTCTTTGGGATAAACTTGTACTCCTTGAATATGTCGTTCTTTGAATATGTGTGAATAACCTCTGATTTTTTTACACTTAATATCCACTTATATTTCATGTATTCATTTGACATACATAATTATGTAATTGATTTATCCTTAATCCAAGGTTACCGTCTTGTATGGGACTTCGTCTCAATCTCCTTTCATTGAGGCATATTTTGTTTTATACACAACCTTCTTTTATACGGTGTATAAAAACACATTTTACTTTTACGTTTATCCAAAAGGAATCTTTTTTATACGAAGCGTTTTACTTAACGAAAAAAGGGAATCTTTTTGTCGTACGTATGCGGCGACAACGACTTCTCTGCCACCGTGACCGTTATTTGAGTTTCAACTTCCTCTACAAGCCATACCATTTTTTAATAGAAAAATAAATACCATGTTTTAATTTTCTTTTATTTTGGTATTGAAAATGGTTTTCATAATGTTTTTATATCAATGTGTTGTATTGATATCTTGTGATTGAAATGTGGAAATGTTATGTTTCCTTATGCATGTTTTATGTGATATGATTATGTTGAGGTTCTTGGAAATTATTATGTGTAGAGACCCGAAGCCTGGCGTACATGGACCTTACATTACATTTGCGGAATACATAGTACATAACAAAAACACACACACAAGGATCGTAATAGTTTAGTGTCTTTGGAAACTCGGAACGTAATCTTCTAAACATGGTGAAAGCTCTTCAATATCTCCCATAATGATCTTCCTTTTTTTTACCTAAAACCTTTCTTTATGTCCTGGGGAAAATAAAACATAAAAGGGTGAGCTAAAATGCTCAGTAAGGGTAAACAAAAGAAATATCAATCACATAATTTTCATAAGAACATAACATTTTTGGAAATCTTAACCTGCAAAAGAGAGCATAATTTCATAACATGGGATAAATCATTGTAGTGAAATGAAATCATAACTTAAAACATTACTCATTGTGGCATACACACATAATCATAGAGAATCATTTCTTGTTAGTCAAGACTCATTGCCAAGACTATCTTAGTGGACAAAGTCCCTTTCTGAATCGAGTAATCCTCGTTTCAGTCCTGTTTCACTGAACCGGTATAACCTACCATTCCAGCCATGTCTATCTCATGAGATATGAAATCTTTACCCAATGCATTGGAGGGAGATATAGGTCCCACCCATCTCTTAATGAATCCTTTCTTATGTGTGCCACAAAATCATAAATCATACATCATTGCATAACCCATGTAATAAAAATGGGATTCTTAAACAACATGACATCATAAAACCATTCATATAAGATAAAGGAATTCATAAACATAATTCCATCACAACATAGTCAAATCAATGTAAAAATATGGATAGAAACATAACCCTTTATTATCTTAGATGGAAAATAATTTTGATAAAACACTTGAAATGAATTCTTGAGGAAAATATCCTTTCTTCTTCAAAATCAATTTCTTTTCACAAAACATCATACAATTTTAAACGAAAGAGATTTTATTAAAAACAGCATGAAATATTTTGGAGGAAGGTTCATGAAAATAAGGCTTTATAAAACCGTAAAAATCAGTTCGTGCCGTATAAGTTAAAAAAAACATTCTTCGTACTTTTGTCGGAAAAGTCAAAAAGTACCTCGTACGGAAAAACGACAAAAGATTCCTTTCATATTCTTTTCTAAAAACTCACCTAAGGGTAAAATTGGATTTAAACTATTGCAAGTGGATGGAAACAATATTTCATATTTAGGGAACATGGATGTGGATGATAAAATACACCCCAGTAAATACTTACGAATAAACAATCTCGGATAAAAATGAGATTGTGATATTTCCCTTACCTTAGGTCCGACTTGCTTTGTAAGTGTCCGAACCTCCTGTATAATGATTTAAATCATGTTATTGACTTATTACAGAATCATATTCATTGTTATGATATCATATATGGTTCGCTTATGACATTATATTACCCGTTCTTTTGTAAATTCCATGTTAAAGAAGCGTTTTGGGTAAAATCGTTTCATTTATCGTAGGTGTTTTGACTTGTTGTTCTTGACATCATTATTACTTATATCATGATTTACTTACTTCCAGAATATAAAATATGATTTATATATCATATATATTCAGTATATATATATATATAATAGGTAGATAAATAAAATGAAAAACACCGTTCATGGAGACGGTAGTCCGTACGTACGCATGAACGCTGTTTTCCTTTCCTTATTGTCTTGAAATGGAAGTAAGTAGATGACATACATATGTATATATATACATAAATCCAGTAGCTTTATAATTTCATATATTTCATTATTATTTCTTATATATACATTATAATCATTCTTAAATGGTTAACATGGAGAATGAATCTCATCGCGTCGTGGAGACGGTATTCCGTACGTACGCACGAGCGATGATATCATTTCTATAAATATTGAATTGAATTGGAGTGGATTATACAATATATCAGAATCAATATGATGTTGTAATAACTATGTATAGTTATTCTTTACACCATTATACCCATCCATGTAAGGTGGCAGTGGAAAATAGATTACACCACGGCGTGGAGACGGTATTCCGTACGTACGCACGCGTGGTGATTTCTTTTTCCGTAGGATGGATAGATGGTGAAATAGGGTTGTTTCATACTTATAATAACATATCATTATATGAGTGATACTGATGTTATTACTTCATAATGAAACAACCTAAGAAGAAGAAGTGGAAGAAGAAATAAAGATGAAAGAATTGGTAACGGTAATTACCTCTTCTTTGAAGTGCCTCTTTGAGACCTCCTCTTAGGGCACTAAAATTGGTCTTTGAGGAAGACCAGAACCTCTAGGATGTTGCTAGGGAAGTGGAGAAGGGATTTTGGAAGGGGTTGGCCGAGCTTGAGTGCTCAAATTGGTGTGAGGAGGAGGGGGAGGAGGTGTCCTTTTATAGGGGAGGAGAGGGGCACCTTAGGAATTCATAAAAATATTAATTTATAATAAATCTAACCCCACTTAAATACCTCCAAAAATGACTCATATTCAAAGATTAGATGAGATAGGGTTGTAATCTCATCAACCAATCAAATTTAGACATGTTTGGATATTATTTTAAACCTTATCAATTAGATTTAACTCTAAGTTAAATAATTTAACTTTTACCGTGTCTTTTTGTTTTCTTTCACTATATGGTTAATACACTTACTATAACATGCCAAACGAACCCCAAATTGTTTATTATTAATATATATATCCTTATCTAAGTCATTTGGCCGAACCTTAGATTTTTAGGAATAACATAACAATTAATAATATAATATTTGATTTAAAAACTATTTTGTGTCAATTTTGACACTATTTGATATATGATTTTTATGAATGTCATAACAGAATTAAATGTTCGAACCAAGTTGATTAAATCAACATTAATATATCATAGTAACCTAGAAAATTAGTGGAATTCATACAAAATCTCAAATTACATTTATTTTGGTGCTTATAACATCAATTATGTCAATATTTCATTAAAAAGATAATTACTGCATCATCGTTGTGTCATAAATAAATTAACTTATTTGATGTCTAAAAATTAAAAATAAAATACCATCATGTAGGAAATCTTTATAGCTTTCTAATGAATATTTACAATCGAATTTATCTTATGTATAACCCCATATTAAAAATGATTTACTTATTAAACTTTGATTTTAACTATTTTAACCCTTCTTTAAATAAATTAATAATAAATGTCCTAATCTAATCCAAGTGGGCCTAAATGGTCATATTTTATTCCTAAGTTTGTTTCTGGTCGAATTACACTTGTCCAATGGAATTAGGACATGTGTTAGGGTAATAGTAATATCATATTTACCCTTAGTTACCCTATTTACTATTAACCGCGGTAAAAAAAGTAAAAAGTTACTATTCACCAAAAAATTATTTTCATCTCATTGAACCACATTTTAGTCATTGATATTAACCGTGGCTCTTGGATTTTCGAAATTCCATTCACAGAAGCGGCAAAATTAAGTTTTATGAAAAATTCAGTTTTTTTAACTACCACTTAGTAGTTTCACTATTCATCAAAAATTGAAGTTTTTCAGAACAATGCCAATATTTCATCCTAAGCTATATTTCATATTCTGAATTCAAAAATGAAATCTATTTTACCAAATTCATAACATAGAAGTTGCATTAATTAATTTTATAATTAAATCCCGCTGTTAAAATAAATAGCGTGTTTTTAGGAAACAATATATATCAAAAGATTGACACTTGATTATGTCTGGTTTAAATGTGAAATTAAAACCAATGACCAACATTGTATTAAATTGTAAAAATATATTCTAAATATAATTTAAAACCACTCAAATTAATGATTTATCACTATTAATTATTTCGATTAAAAAAGTTGTTTTTAATTATAATTTAGTAATTTTCACTATTCATCAAAATATGAAAGTTATCCGAAAATCACCAAAATTTCAACCTAAGATAATTTCGATATTCCGAATCCAAAAATTAAGTTCATTTTGAAAAATAAGATTTATAGAATTTTAAAAAGTGGTTATTACTATTCATAACGGCTAGTTTTAATAATATTTTAATAGCATATCGTTGTTTAATGAAACTCAGTATTGCGTACTACACACGCTATCGAGGAAGGTCGCGATTGCGTGTAATGCAAGTCAAGTCAAGGATGTGTGTTGTGCAAGCTCCTTTTGGTGTAGCGTACAAGACATTAATAAAATTAAAAAGAATATTTTTTTTTATAAAATCTTGGGCTGTTACATTATGAATACGGGTAGTTCCATGATAAACTAAGGGCGGGTGAGCCCGATATAGATCTCCAATTCATTGGGTAATGCGAAGGAGTGAAACCTTAAGGTTTCTCCGAAGAGATTTAGGGAATATACTGTGATGGGTATTCCAAACGTAACCAAGAGGGTTACTCCCTACGTAAGAATGTTATGAATGCCTCATGTTACCTTAATGTCTTATGATTTCTATGATTTATTCATGATTTGATGAGGTATGTTAAAGTGCCTATGTTTTATGGGTAAAGTATGATTTCATTCTTATGTATATATGAACTCATGTTTCCTTTCCATATTTTTATAACTCTTACTGATCTTTTTATGCTCATCCCAAGTTTTTGAAATGTTTTTCACAGGTCAAGGGAAAGGTACATGATGGGATGATAGTGTCAAGGATGTGTCAAGAAAGAATCCATGTTTTATTTTAAATATGTTTTCTTTGATGGGAAGAATGAATATTGTCTTTTATGTAACCACTTTGTTTAAATGTGGAATGTAATGCACGTTTCATGATCTAATTATCTAAAACTATAAACCTGAAAAGATCCTCAATGTGTAATATTGTAATAACTAAAGATTAAGTAAGGTTTAAGGCTGGGGCCTTATATGGATTCTCATAAATCTCAAAATAAGGATCTCCCACCAATATTCTTTTCATGTTTCTATATTTAATAAGATCTAAAAAATGATATGTATGTCTAAACTAACCGTACCATTGCAATCCTTAAGAAAAAACACGAAAGATCGATTACTTATTCACCCCTAATAGACATCTAAATGAAAAGTTTCAAGACACCACATTACACTAGAAAGATGTCATGTGGGGCCCATTACTCGATCCCAAAACAAATTACATGGATAAGGCCATTGTGATCCTCAAGGGAAATCACACAGAATCAACTATTTGTTCGTCATGAACAGATACCCAATGAAAAATATGCATTTCACCATATCATGTCCTGACCGGGACTTGTGGGGCCAGCACCTTAGCTTTGGATTAAAAACTAAAAAGTATTCTTGAAAATTCCACAAAAATAGTAGGGTCACCCCACTATTTTAGACACATCAAAAGAGCATCTCATTTAGAATGTTGGACCTACACAAGAAAACCAAATAGTAATAATATTATAATTATTAATGTCAGGTGTATTGTGTATCCAAATAATGATATCAAGTCATTAATATCATGAATCAATCTAAAAAGATTCGTCTGAATGAAAGGAATGTGTGGCTATATATGGCACATTAAATAGATACACGTTGTATGAGATACAACGATTTAAAGATATATGGCCCAAAACCAAATGGCCCGACACATTCTGGTCAGACTGCTCCACATGTGTTGTACCACCCCAACACACCCATCTCGATTCGCCAACCCAAAGAGCATCAATGTGCAATGTCTTACAATCATCCTATCCAGGTCCTCCAGCTGCATCTCGACCTGCTCATCGTGTCCTGCTGGCCAGGGCCGACCACCGACCCGACACTCTCCCTGGGATCCCTACCACCTTGGTTGTTCTACTATCAGTTTCAACATGAAATCTACTTGTTTATTGTATCACGGCCTCCCCATGGTTCCCCCATGTCCTCCAGTGGCCTCGCCGCCCAACGCCGCCCCAGGTTCTGGTCGCCTACCACGACCCTGCTCCGTCCAAATTTCTAGTTGTGCCACAAAAGACGTCACCCTAGATCCTATAATTCATTCCCTCACTCAAATTCCTCACTTAGTCAACAAACACCTATTGTCACCACCTCCATGTGGCCCGCCACCTCTATACGTCGCCCCCAGTCGTCTTCGGCACTCTCGTTCCAGAGCTGTTCCACCACATTCTTCCACATGTCATACCGACTCCTTTGATTGCATGATTTCATATGAAAATATGTTATAGAATAAATGGATCAATTTCTCCATATATTAAAGCCTCGACCAACAATCTATTGGTGTTTTGATTCGTTGAAGTACATCAATGATGCACTCTACAAAGAACGACCAATTACACGATGAATAAGGGATTCAAAATGGGGATCAGATGATGGTTGTGTTCATTAAGACATCTCCTTATTGTTCAATGAATGATTTTAAATGAATAATTCTATAATAAATCATCTAATTGAAAACACATGTTCAAAAATAAATAAGATTCTTACCTCGATTCAAACACCTCTCTTTGATGAAATTCCCACTATAATCTACTTTGTTCCACCGAGGATTCAACAGAGATTTCTCATCGTTCCAAGGACGTGTGGTTTAGAGAGAGAGAGAGTAGAGAGAGACATAGTAGAGTGTGACAAGATTAAAGAAAACAATAATCCAAAATCTATAAATATCTATTTATAAGCATCCCTCTCAACATGAAATCTGATGCTCCCATACCCTCTTTTTTTTGACTTTCTTAGCTAAAACACCATATTCTAAGCTCAATAGAGGTCTCAGATTTGTAATCTAAGTCCATTTTGGAATGTAATTTTATTCGGTGTTAGATATGAAATAAATAAGTTTAATTATTTTATTTACGATTTTCCTTTGGGTGAATTATCTCACAAAAGTCTCGTACTGACAAATTTTATACCCACTTAGGTCAAACACTATGCTCCGGACTCAACCATGGGATTATATTTATGATTTCTGAAACCATTTAATAAATATCACATTTACATCATGTGAATAGTATAAAACTACATAATATTTAAATAAAATTAATTTTGGGAACACCAGGCCTCGAAATTACATGTCGTTTCAGCACCTAGCTCTTGAAATATATGTAGAAACATTTCGATGTCTTTAAAGGAAAAAATAGGGTCTCTACATCATTCCCTCCAATATTTTCATCCCCAAAAAGTACAACCAGGGGAAAATCTCAGGATACTGAGCCATCCCCTGGATCTCCCACTCCTAGGGAGACTCATGGACAATTTTGTACTGCCAAAACATACATACCAAGGGGATGGTCCTTCATTGTAATGTCTACTCCTATCGATGACGTGTGTATAAACACACACTATTTTCAAATCTGCCACATGTGGGAGACATTATGTCCCCAATATATATATTAGGTGCAGGAAATGGATGTAGGAAATCTCACCATATTTTAGAATGTTTTCAAAAGACTCGAAGAAACTTGGGGATATTTTTCCTTACAATCCAATCCTCAACACACCACGTCATTATTGGAATTAATGCATGTTCTAGGATTAAGGTCCCATGATTCCTTCATTCAGAATACCCATCTCGTGAAACATCCAACGATATTTGGTCACATAAGATTTCACAATCGACGTATCACAATAGAGACTCTCTTACATGCTCAAGTTGTGAAGGATTCAACACTATAGATTGAAGAAAATTGTAGCCTTATCGTCTGTATAAACCCCATCCTTTTACACATAACATTACATGATTTTAAGCATAATTATACATCAGGGCACAAGATAAGGATCGTTAAGTCACTTTTATTTGATGACTAGGTACATAAAAGATAAAACATGGGGCCATAAAAACTCTTCGTTATTTAATATCTATAAAAATATCCTAACCTCTTTTTAGACCTTGCTTCTACATAAGGTACCCTGGGGAACACATCAATAACAGGATGAGCATAAAAAGCCTAGTAAGGGAATGAAAATAAAGATACAAATTATTATCATGAGTTAAGTGGCATGACATAATGATATCCAAAATATGTAACATAATAAATCATATCATTTAAGAATTGAATAATATAAGCATGGAATCATATAAATGAGGAAGAATCATAAAACATGTCTTTAGTACGGGTAAAGGCTAACTGCCAATCTCGATCCACATTTCATCTCATGAGACTTAACAATACCCAATGAATTGGGGTGTTATCTAGAAACACTCAAACCAACATTTTCATGAATATTATTTCCACATTAATTATCATACATAATCAACCATACATAAACATAAGGGTAGCCATGGAATGAATCGGGTACCACAATCTTCACATAATGGATAACCAATGGGTGTATCATGAAAGTGTCCATGAAAGAAAGGTATTAAAACATAAATCAACATTTATAAGGTAAAATAGGAATATAATATGGAATTTGATGTCAATCAAAAGTAACAACATATAAGAAATGTATTTTAGAAACATTAGAATTGAAACTTTTTTGTTTGGTTTTAAGGAAAATACTATAGAGCCTATAAAATTGAAAAAAGGAACATATATTATATATAATTAGAATTGAACAAAAAATGTTGTAATAATAAAAAATAGTTATTTTATAATGGAAATGGGGTTTTAAAATAGTTAAAATAGTGCACTTAAAATTGGGTAAAAATTTGGGAAGTTCCCTAAAAATAGTTTTGCTTATCGGAAAGTTCTAACGAGGGAATCTTTTAAAAACATGTACATCCACGAAAGAGAGTGTTGAAATGGTATTCATAATTTTTTTTGGTAAACCTAAACATCATTTAGAATATGTAAATAAACATATTTTAGAACTCCTTTTTGATATAAAGAAAGACGTGGAAATCCAAAAGAACAATGGATGTTCTCGTAGATTTCGTTATGGATTATCAGCATGATGTTAGGTTTACCAAAGAGGGATTGATGAGATAGATAAAGGATTATAATCACTTATAAAACATTAGGTAAGTATGGGGGAGGTTCAAAAATATACCCCATCATTTGGGATTACCAATAAAAATGCATAGCAAATAGGACAATCTTGATTAAGAGAGAAATGGAGAGGATCCCATACCTTAAATCTGGTGGTGTTCTCCACTTGTTAATAATGACTGAAATAATCAAATTAAATTTATTAATTAAATGTTTAATAACCTCTTCTATATTTAATTGATTTATTATAACCATTTTTGGTTTATTAAAGACCTTTTGGAATGGTTATAAGGTTCAATTTCTTTGTTCGGGCTCGTTTTCTTATTTGGTTTTTAATGACCGGTTTGCTTATATTCATGTTTGGATACACATGAAAGATGAAAGTGAGTTAAAAAATGAAGTTATATTCTATTAGTGATCATCCAGGTGATATAATGGCTTCATGTATAATTAGTTTACATAGAGAAAAAATGTGTTATTATATAAAACCTTAGTGATAACTGTTTGGGTTAATTGGTGGGTTGAATTAAAAAAAACAAGTTTTGATTTATAATGTAACAAAATTTGTACAAAAGATAATAGTAACATAAATTAGATAAATTATATATATAATAATATTGTTCAACCGTAACACAAATGGTTTCTTAACCAAAGTCAATGAAGATAAAAGAAATTGAAAAACGGTGTACTTGAATGTGTTAAATTATCACATCTCAAATGGTGCATTCTTTTCTAAATAAAAGATGGAGAAAGGATATATGATAATTAAATATAACAATAGAATAAAAAAATTACATTACATTTATGTTACTGGAGTTATCATACTATTTGGGTGAAGGGAGGCGAGGAAAGAAACAAGAAATAAAAAGAACATAAAATAAATAAACAAATTTGAATGATGAATCTACCTCTTGAGTTTATCTCCATTTAGAACCTCTTAATGGGAGAGGTTTTGGTATTTTAAAGAGAATAGGGGATGTTGGATGTGGGGGAGGATCTTAAGGAGAGATTTGGGCAGAATGTTGGCAAGGCACAAGGCTTGAGAGTAGGGAAGAGAAGAGGGAGTGAGGGGGATATTATAGTGGAGGGGAGGAGGGTTTTCAATAATTTTTAATCTTTAATTTATTATTTTACCTCAAGACCAGAAATATTAAGGATTACATGACCAATAATAGTAATAAATGCATGCAAAATCGAACCAATTGTTCTAACATCAGCAGATAATCATTAATGACTAAATAAATCCATTTTTTATCATTTATGGTAAATTGATGTATTTTACTATTTATTAAAAATTCATGAATTTTATACAAATCCACAAAATTCAACCAAACAATTTTTCGACGCGTAGAATCCAAAATTGAAATCCATTTTCAAACACAATTTTATATATATGATTATTTTAATAATTATTGAAACTCATAATTTATTATTAAAAAAACTGTTTTTAAACATTCATTTACTTATTCTAAAATATAGGTACAATATAATTTCACATCAATATTATCTTTATACAATCATAGTTAAGGATACTATTCATTAGGGTATATCACTATTCATAATGGTATGTTACTATTCATAAGTGTAGGTTACTATCCACAAATTGTAATGTTTTTTTATTAGATTCAAATAACTTTTTGATCGCAATCATGTATGTAAAATTTTCGAAATTCCAAATACGTAGCTGATAAACTTATTTTTTAAGGTCACGTAGAACTAAATAGTTCATTATGTTGTGTTTTCATTTGATTTAATGGAATATTTATAAGAAAATTATTTCCATTGAAAAAGATTAGTTCGTTACATTCTTCCCCCCTTAAAAAATTTCACCCTAGAAATTCTATTTTACACTCAATGTTTTATATAGGTGGGGGTACTTTTCCTTCATTTCTTCCTCCAGTTCCCATATTTCTTCTTCATACATATTGTTTCTTCATAGTACATTGAACAGATGAGTTGTATTGTTGCATAGAACTTTGTCTCTAAGATCCAAGATATTCACTGGTGACTCCTCATAGGAATTATCATCCTCCAACTGGTACACCTCTAAAGAGAGTACATGTGAAGGGTCTGGTATGTACATCCTTAAGAGGGATACATGAAATACATTCTATAATTTTTACAAGGTAGGTGGAAGTATCAGTGTATAGGCCATAGCTCCCACTCTATCAAGGATCTCGAAGGGGCCGATGTACTTGGTACATAACTTTCCTTTATTTCCAAACCTCATGAAATTCTTCCATGGAGATATACAGAGAAATAACATGTCTCTAACTTGGAACTCAAGGTATTGTCAATGATAGTCTACATTACATTTTTGTCGACTTTGGGCTGCCTTGATATGCTACTGAATGGTTTTTGACCTTCTCCACCATTTATATGACCATTTATATTCCTAGCAGCTTACACTCATCGACTTCATCCCAGCATACCAGTGTTCTACACCTTTTCCCATAGAGGGCATCATATGGTTCAATTCAGATGCTCAAGTGGAAGCTATTATTGTAGGAGAATTCAACTAGTGGAAGATGTTGGTCTCATCCTCCTTTGAAGTCTGTAGAACATGCTCTCAACATAACATCCAGTGTCTAAATTGTTTTCTAAGATTGTCCATCAGTTTGTGGATGATAGGCCATACTGAAGTTCAGTTCAATGCTTAGATCATGTTGGAGACCTTTCCAAAGCATCAAGGTGAATCACATATCACGATCAGATACAATAGATAGTGGTACTCCATGATGCCTTACCACTTATTTGATTTATATCTGTGAAATTTGATCCAATGAGAAGTCCTCTAGAATTGTGATAAAGTGATTTGTCTTTGTAAGATGATCCAAAATAACCCATATAGAATTATTTCCTCTGGTTGACCTTGGATGTCCATTGAAAAAGTCCATGGAAATGTTCTGCCACTTCTACATTAGTATGGGTAGTGGTTGCATCATCCCCTTAGAATTTTTCCTATCATCCCAGACATTTTAACATAGTAAGATATTTTATATATATTCAACAATCTCCCTTTTTATATTGTGCCACCAAAAATTTTCATAGATATCTCAATACAACTTTTTGCTCCTATGGGGAGATTAGAGGTAGATCTATATCCATCATTCATAAAATCATTCTTTATCTATCAATCAGATGGTACAGATAATCATGACCCATATCTTACAATTCCTTCCTCATCAATCTTGAACTCTATTGTTTTCCCATTTCTGATTTCTAACACCCTTTTTAGAATTTTCACTTCATTTCATTGAGCATAATTTATTATCACCATGAGAGATAGTTGAGAAAGAATTTTTGAAATGATTGATGATGTCCCCCCTTAATTATTTCCATGTCCATCCTCTGCAATTCTAAGAAGATCAGATCCTTTTCAATTCTCATTATTGATAATGATGTAGGATCCTTTCTACATAGAGCATCCACCACCTTGTTTTCCTTAATAGGATGGTAGTGGATTGAGCAGTCATAATCCACTATGAATTCTATCCATCATTACTGTTGCATATTGAGCACTTTTTGTGTGAATATATTTTTGAGACTCTTGTTGTCAGTATATATCTCACACTTCTCCCCATATAGATAATGCCTCTATATTTTCAACGCAAATATCATCGCCACCCACTCTAGATCATGTGTGGGATAGTATTTCTCTTGGATATTCATCTTTATTGGGTTTTAGGATATCACTTTGTCATTTTCCATTAGTAGACAACCTAATCCCTTCTTTGAAACATCACTGTACACCATAAAGAGTTCTCCACTTATCGGGAGTGTGAGTAC
The DNA here is from genome assembly GCA_963277665.1 of Viscum album. NCBI lineage: Eukaryota > Viridiplantae > Streptophyta > Magnoliopsida > Santalales > Viscaceae > Viscum > Viscum album. The sequence goes on from OY728160.1 coordinate 1,678,626,894, forward strand.
AGTTGTGGTGATAAACCACTTTTTTAACTTCTTTAAAATAGTCTTCACAATCCTGATTCTAGATAATCTTTACAAAATTCCATGTCAGCATGGTCATTAGGTTTAACAATAGTAAAAAGATCTTCACAAATCACCGATAATACCCAGCTAGACCCAAAAAGATGTGGATCTCCATTACAGATATCTGCATGGGACACTCTTCAATATAATTTTATTTGGAAGGATCCAAAAATATCCCTTTACTGGTGATAACATTCCCCAAGAATGATACTTCCTCCATCCATAACTCAAATTTACTGTACTTTTCATAAAACATATCCCTTCACAAAGTCATTAACACAGTATTCAAATGCTCCTTGTGTTCCTCATTGCTCTTGGATTATACCAGAATATCATTAGTAAAGACTACCACAAATTTGACGAGGAAATACCTAAAGACTCTATTCATTAAATCCAAGAAAATATTTGGAGAATTAGTGAGTCTAAAGGGAATATCTATGAACTCATAGTGTCCATAACTCATTTGAAAGGTATACATAGTGATATCATCCTTCCTCACCTTTAATTGGTGATATCCAGACCAAATATCCACCGTAGAGAAATAAATATCCCCACGAAGATGATCGAAAAAGTCATCTATCCTTGGAAGGGGATACTTGTTCTTTATCATTATTTTATTGAGCTAACGATAATCAATGTAGAGGGGCATTGATATGTTCTTCTTGATGAAGAGGACTAGTGCACCCCAAGGTGAAGCACTCGAGTGTAAACAATCCTTCTTGAGATTATCCTATAATAGCTTCTTCATATTCTCTCGCTCAACAGTGGCCATTCATTATGGTGTCTTTAATATAGGAAGAGATCCAAGGATAAGAAAAAATGAGAAATAAACCTCATTATCAAGAGGAAGACCCGAAAACACCTCAAGGAATACATTTGTGTAATCCCTCATGATGGGAAAATCTTCAAACAAGACTTTGTCCATTGTCTCAATCATTTGAGCTAAATATGATTTCTCATAAAGAAACAATATCCCCACATGAGATGATGATTCTAAAAGAGATTCATGTTCCTCCATACACTTGTAATGAATCGTAGGATGCTTAAGGCTATGAAGAGTGACCTCCCTTTCCCAATAGTCAATGTTTTCCCCCAATCCATGCCTAAGATTGTGTCAAACTCCAATAAAGGAAGTATGAAAAAAATAGGAGGTTTAGTCCAAAAACGTTTACTGGGGAGGAGTTATAAACCATTGACACAACAATTTCCCCATTTTATATTCTCACAGATAACTTTTCCTCCAAATTTTTATGTCATGTTTTAATAGATCTACTAAACATGCAAGATATGAATGAATGCATAGAACCATAATAAAATAGCACGTCTGCTATTAATTAATGAATAACTAGAATACCTATCACCACATCATTGAATTGATCAACCTCAATATTAGTGATAGCTTAATCCCTTCCTTATTTCCTTGGAGGACATTGTTGATTGCCTCTGACAACCCTCAGCTTAGGGAAACTTTTCAAATAATGCCCATGCTCTTTGCAGTTGTAACACTGTACTACAAGATGACTGTTGATTTGAACCTTCATCACTTTTTACATATTAGGGATATTATTCAAATCTTCGAGGAATTTCTTGGATAGATGACCAATATTTCCACATTTGAATAATTTATTTGTTCCCTTCAGACCATTCCTAGGATGTTTTTCCCACTCCGTTTACAAGCGGAAAATGTAGGTTTCATTCCATTATGGGATTTCTTCAATGAACCAGAAATGTTGTTCTATATTTTCCACTTTTTTTCACTAGGACAATGAGACCACTGAGTGTCTCCAATCTCCATTTCAACCAGGAGAGAACAACATACAATATCCCCATAACATTCAATTTCTTGAACCGCCAATTCTTTTGGTAGATACATCTTTAGTCTACTAAAGAAGTGATGCACCTTGCCTTTGGTGTTCATGAAAAAGCCAAAGGCATACCTTGCATGCCTTTTAATGTTTTGTTCATAAACCTGATTGACTCGTCTTCCTTCTAAATGAGTCCAAAGAACTAAATATCCATCTTTAGATGGAGGGTTTAAGGAAAATACTTGTTGAAAAACATCTTCTTGAATTCCACCCAATTTATGGAATCGAAATCCTCTTGGGACATTGTATTCTTGATCAGTGTCCATCACCGATCAGCTTCCCCATCAAAATGATAGACTACTGATACAACATTCTCTTCATCTAAGCATTGGATGATGGAGAATATCTTTTCAATAGAGTTGATACATAGTTCAGTGAGGAGGGGATCAGAAGATCTGCTGATCATGGGAGGCCTTTTTCGCATGAAGGATTCTACGAAAGCATTCTCTTTCTTTAGAGGAGGAGGGAATTTTTTATGATTCAAGTTAATATTCATAACTCGTGATAGATGAGAAATTACGGTTATCAGATTTTGAGCACCCACTTCCATCACATCAGGCATATCATTATGGAAATCATCATATTTTTTATCTCATTGTTTTTTGAAACAGGTTCATCTATTTGCTTCCATTAACTAAGAAAAATAACGTATAATTAGCAGGCTTGAATACTTAAATATTGAGCATAAAAAGGAATCTGTAAACATAAAAAGATAATGTTATTAATAATAATTATATCCTAACTTGTGATTCCTTAGGTTTAAATCTAGGATTTCCTCTATCTATTTCATAACTAATATTCTTTTGGGATTTTTTATAGCTTAATAATTGTTTGTACTAAGCTCAGGAATCTACCAAAGCATATCCCCCATGAGTGTTGTAACCAAGAGTGTAGAAAGGCCTATTGTCATACAATGGTTCCTATTCGAGTCTATCTGAAATTGGTGTTTTTGTGTTTTAACCCTAGATATGTAACACCCTGAAAGTATTAAAACCTTATAAATAGCAATTGTGTGTTCAATTCCATTAATTTTTTCTTCTTTTAACTGAACAAAATATAAAAGATAAAACACAGAACTCCTTATTTAAGAACTTAACACCAATGTGTCTTACAACATTCTGAGTTAAAAAGGAAATATCACTATCAAAAGATACCAATTAAAAACCCTATTAATATTACATGAAGACCAATCAAAACAATGAGAACCCCGAGAATACGATAGGGGTATTTAGCATCCATCAAAACAAACATAAGAATGGTTGAAGCCACTGTAGCCACACTAAGCACTAAAGGGATGACTTGAACCATCTTCTTTTTTTCTCCTTCAATCGCCATGATTTTAAGACATCCCAAGACCAGTTTTTATATGACACGAATTTGACTGTTACCTCATGTAGCAGTTGGAAGCTCAATGGCTATAATAATAGCTGGTGGAGTCTTTAAATTTTATAACTATTGGGTATTAATGTAATAAAGTTAATATTTTTATAAATACATGGTTTTTATAATGCATTCATAATTTTGTGATGTTAAAAATGTTTTAATATATTTAAATGTTTTCAATTATTTCTTTAAATAAATGTATAATTTTATAATGAAACTTAGTCTTTATGAAATCATTATGGTCATCTAGTTCAAAACTCAGTAATCTAAATACCATTTAAAAGGTAATTTTATAAACTATGGAACCAATATACATTTGATGTCATAATTATATTTTTTTAACTTATTAATGTTATGAAGCCATGAGTCTTTAATAAGAGTGTTATTTTTAATTAAAGTGGCATTTAATAACTTTATGTAAAAAATATATTAAACAAACTAGTATTAGGTTTTTAATTTCAAAGATATTATGATCTTAGTATTTATAATAGTTTATTATCTATGAAGTTAATTTATGGTCTTTAATGTTATATTAAATATTTTAACACAAGTTCATGTATACATGCTATCTTATTTCAATATCATTAAATAATTTTAATAAAAAAAATTAGAGGCTCTTCCAGCTGAGTGCAGCCTTGTCCAATCCCTCAAGGCCTAGACCGAACCCCTGGGAGACCCGGGGTACCAACCATTGGGGTCCCACGATCATATGGGAGTTCAATTGGGTGCCTGAGTTTAGGCTGGGTATAATGTGGTCTAGCACACACGCACATGACCGTGTCTAAGTCTGGCGGTGCGCAGTGTGTAAGGGTGGGCCAAGGCCCATAGGGGACCATGTATAAAGCCCCTTCTCATGTGTGCTTGTGTCTTTGGAGTGAAGCAGAAGCATTGTGGCATATAAGCCGCACCCAAATATCTTTCTATTTCGATGTGGGATGTCGATTTTCTGGTGTCACACCATCCATGTCGTCCATCGTATCGCACGATCGATCGTTGCCATCCACGTGATCGAGGCCATGCGATCACCCTTCTTCACCCGAGACCATCGATCTCCCATGACATCAATTCCCAACAATCCTTTTTTTAAAAGATCAATCAATCTCTCACTTCTTCGCAAACTTTCGATCCAGTCCGGTTTGATCTCAGCCATTCGCCCCATATATTCTTCTTCCTCTCATCGTCTTCCACTACATGCCAACCATTGGTCGTCCCCATCACCCCCATCTCCCTCTCCATTGTTCCTTGACGGCCCATGACCCTCTACGGTCCTCTTCGGCCTCACCCTTCCATGAGCCTACCCCACTGCCTTTTTTTCCACCTGAGGATCACCGTCTCGGGTATGTTATATATATATGTATATATAAAATTATGCATTATCGAATCTTCAAGTTTCTCTAACTCAGAGGCTTGTATTCTCCTTCAGTAGTCAAGCGCAGTGTCCCTGTTTTAAGCTGAGGCTTGTTTGTCCTTTTAAAATTCCCCCCTCTATGCGTTTGGGCCCTATGAGTTCATCTCCTATTTCTCTCCCTTAAACTCTCCAAGATCTCCAGTATACTCCACCTCTCCTCCAGCCTCTTCTAATAGTCTAGGCAAGGGAGGTTTTCCTTTTTTTATTTTTATTCTCTTTCTATGAAATCCTGGTTATATATATGTATACAGGTTATGTCCATATATATTTATACATGTTTTTTAACTCTGGATTCGTCCCTTATTTCTTATAAAGCAGGATGTTTGGGTTTGTTAAGGTTTTTAAGGGTGATTATTTTCATTTGGTATTATGTTACAAAACACACATAGATAGATATGCATATTTTTTATATATAGTTTTATTTATATATGTGTATGTAAGTATTTATATAACCTCTAAACCAATCTATTTTTAGGGTTTCTAAAATGTTTTTTTTTGTGTTTTACCAGAGGTTAAATAGTTATAGAGGGTGATTTGAATCTGTTAATAATGGCAGACCCTATTTCTAAACATTTTATATATATTTTTTTACTTATATATATATGTAATTAAATACAAATAAATTTTCATTTATATTTAATAAATGAATACCCATTTTTCAATAATTTTTTAGATGAGAACTATATTTTTTTCTTAAATGGAATTACGTTTATAGTACAAAACCTTAATTTTTATATATGTATGTACATATGGTTAGATAGGTAATAAACCTGACATTGATTCATTTTTCAGTGAAGTAATTGATTAATGGTTGGTAATAGTTAGTTTTTATGGAATTAATGGACATTGTTTAAGTGGTGTAAATACCCATATATACACATAGTGTATATATGGCTATGTGTATATATCTATATACATATTTATGTATCACAATCCAAATCCATTTTATAATTTTTATAAGATTATTTCCAAGCCTTAGGTAATGTTTTAGATGAAAAATGTCATTTGGGTACATTTCGATTTATATTTAGTATGTGAAACCCTAATTTTTACATATGTATATACATTCGGTCACACAAGTTATATACCTAACATGGTTTGGCTACCAATCAAGTGATAGTGATGTATTAAAAATATTTTAAAGTATTTTCTACATAAATAAATTAATAATCATGTTTTAATTATGAGACCACATATATACACTTTATGTATATACAATTGTGTGTGTGTATATATATATATTTATATCATATAGTTTTTTTAAAACCCTAATTTCAAGCATTGATCCTTAATATTAGCATTTTAAATGCAACCAATACTTGAAGGTTAATTAATAACTGTTAATTTTGGTGTTTGTTAAATAAAAATGTATTTATGTAAAACATACATTAATTTTAAAAGTTTTAACTATATTAACTTCATTTGTTTTGAATTTGTAAGATTAGGTTAAAAATGTTTTAATGTAACATGTCCAAATGGTGTATTACCAAATGCAGTGAATGTTACAGATATATCAATTTATGTTAGAATCTAATTTAATATTCATTGACACTTTTATCATTATAATGAATGACATGTATTTCTAGTAAGAATTCATTTCCATTGGTAAGGTTCTTTAATTACGAAGCTATCATTTCATGCTGCAAACCCTAATCACACATCATTTCATGTGTTATCTTATGTGCAAATAATGTTTACCATACCATGTATGCCTTTGATTATTTATTTCTATATCTTCAATGTTATGTCGATGTGTATATCGACTACTTCAGAACAAGTAGATAAATTCTTATGAATGTATATATACATATATATGTGTGTGTGTGTGTGTGCGAACATGTATATGAATTACATATGTATCAAATATTGTTTACAAGTTTTAATATATGAAAACCCAGTGAAAATGTATACATATATAATGAATGATTAAAAACGTTTTTAGAAAACCCGACTCTCGAGTGTGGTAGACTAGAAGGGATTGGGCGTGGATCCATCATGGACTGTCATTAGTTGAGTAGTCTCAGAATTAGTTATTTTATTTTCAGAATCATGACTATGTATTTTAGAAAAACACTAAAGTGTTTTTGGGTAATATCAATTGAAAAATAAATATTGAATATCCGACCTTATTAACATATGAGGAATGTATTGGACAGTCAGGTTAGGGTCCTATTAAAAGAATGCCTTCCAGGTTGGGGACTAGGAAAAGTAAGGCCCTTGATGCATCGATAGTTTTCAACACAGTCAGATTGGGTTTTCACCCATAGGTCATGGCACGAGGCCTTAACATTCAGACATGAGTCCAGAATTATACACTTCCTCACTATGTTTTGGTATATAACCAACCAAGCGATTATTTATACTATATAAATATCCTTGGTTATAGAACCATTACCTATTAGTATGAGATTAAATTGCACATTGCATATGATGATATAGTAATGATGCATAATCATTTTTCCATTCCATAATGCAAATATTGGCATTACATTTATCATGTTATATGATGATTTTTATTGGTTGTAGTGTAATTGTATATGCGCAATTTTTATAATGTTCATGCCTAGTAGTACTAACATACCATTCATGTTATGTTTATTTTTACATAGTAGATTTCGTGCGCTTTTGAACAAACATACTTACTTTGTACATTTATTCAATTTTAGTTAAATGTCCAAACACTTGGGTTTGAAATGATTTAATTGTTTTATGGAAACCTTAGAAATGTCATGATGTTTTCCCTTAATGAATTATTTTTATGTATGTGAAATTATTTTCAAAGGTGGTTTTCAAAAACTATATTTAGGTACATTCAAAACCCCTTACTGAGTATTTCAATGCACACCCTACGTTTTGAATGAAATATTTTTTCAGGTATCAGCCATGTATTCAAAGAACTTTCAGATGTTGCTGGTTTCCCAGAACCTGAACCTCACAAGCCTCTATAGATTGGGACATGATGTGTTTTTATAAATCTATTGTAATTTAATGTAATAAATTCTAGAACATCATTTGTCATGGCCACTGGCTCCGGGCACTAGGAATCCTGGTCATTATAGTTGTTATCATAAGATGGTTTCAGATAACTCTGGAAAACTAGGTAGTATAAATATATGACTAAGCATTACTAGGTAATTATATTGTAATTTTCAAATGGAAGATGAAATATCACTAACAAGTCTATTGTCCCTTCCCACTGAAATCCTCGAGACTATAATCGTTTTGCTGTGTATGGTGGAATATGAACCCTTTGGGATCCTCCGACTATCAGGCAAGCTTCTCTACCAAGTGTTAAACAACTCAAATATCCTCAGGCTCTTATGAGGATCTATTCATGATTAATATCATATAACTTATGAAAAAATTGAGTACAATACACGTAGGGGGAAATATTATGAAGGAATTTTCCTATGTTTTACCGTATCTTCAAACTATCTGAATAAAAGGGTTTTCCAGGAAGCTGAAGAGGAGGGAAATCTCTATGCATCCATTCTGTTTCAATTGATGAGTTTCAGTATATATGGGAGATTCTTTGACATCAAACCCCTCAACTTTGAGTTAGTACAATGAATCTGTAGGGACCAAGTTCATCTGGATATCATTGAAATTTACACCTCTCATACCTCTATCAGGAAGACCAATGATTTTATGCAGGAGTTTAACCTCACTTGCCCAAGGTTTGTCTGGACAAGAGAGATTGAGGAACTGGGAACCACCTTGGGAATTGAGTTGAGGAAATTAGGGAACTAGTTACGGATAAGGGTCTGTAAATGTACAACCTGGTTGATTTATCTTCTTTTCATTTTTAGTTTCTAAATACTAGAGTGTTTGAGTATGTACATCACTAAGGATGTAAGGGAGGTTGTGTCAACAGGTCAGTAGTAGTTTGTGTGGTAGACTAAGGCACTAATGTATAAACTTATGTGTTATTGAAATATTATCTGTTTTCCATTACATTCTCTACCTTATCTGAACTGTTAAGTGAATTATCATGAATGTATTTTCATATGGATGGACAAACAAATATCTCATCCCTGGCCGATGAACTTTTGGAGGAAATCATAATCCGGATGTGCCCTGTGGACTATCCATCATTCCTCCATCTCCAAGGATCATGTCAACTAATGTTTGATTTTTCCAACAGCCACAAAATCCATCATTCCTATCAAGGGGAAGACCATGTATTCCACCTCATCACCAATACCCAACTCCTTTATTATAGGCATAGGGGGGATACATTGATAGTCTTTTTTGATGTTTCACTCTGGCACAAGAGTTTTCCACCAGAGCATGTTTCCAGGTTTCTTCTCAAGATGAGAACCACAGAGCATCCTTCATGTACCATATTCTAAACCTATGCCTATCAGATCGTATGATTCAAATGGAATCTCTTGAGCATGATGTAGTCCGGCAGAGCACCAGAGAATATGTCCATTTGGACAGCACCGATTTTTTTACCGCTTGATCCTCCATATGGAAGCCTGTGTGTAGAACACATGAGCTGGTGTTCCAAACATACTGCTCTAGGTATATCAGGGCCAATGAAGTAGAGGAACAGAGTACCAACTTGGGTATTTCGTTGACCGAGCCAAATCTCTAATTTTGGTGATGACGATTGACTGGGGGTTTTCTTTTTCATTTTACGAATAGAATTGTGAGGATGCAATTCTTTGAAGGGGGAATAATGTAACATACCTAAAATTTACAAACCTTATAAATTGAAATTGTTTGTTCAATTGCATTAATGTTTTCTTCTTTTAACCAAACAAAATATAAAATATAAAACATTGAACTCCTTATTTAAGAACATGACACCGAAGTGTCATACAACATTCTGAATTTACACAGAAATTTCACTAACCAATGATATCAATTAAAAACCCTATTAATATTACAGGAAGAACACTCAAAACCATGATAACACTGAGAAGACGATAGGGTTCTTTAGCATCCATAAAAACAAACATAAGAATGGCCAAATCCACCGTAGCCACACTATGCACTAAAGGGAAGGCATGAACCATCTTCATTTTATTTTTCTCCTTCAATCACTTTGAGTTTAAGACACCACGAGACCATGTTTTAAATGACACCAATTCGACCATTACCTCATGTAGCCATTAGAAGATCAACGACTATAATTATAGCCGATGGAGTCTTTAAATTTCATATCTATTGGGATTTAAAGTAATAAAGTTTTTCCTTTTATAAAAACATGGTTATTATAATGCTTTCATAATTTTGTGATATTTCAAATGTTTTAATATGTTTAAATGTTTTATATTATGTCTTTAAAAAAATTAATACTTTTATAATGAAACTTAGTCATTACGAAATCATTATGGTCATCACGTTCAAAAAATTTAATCTAAATACCTTTTAAAAGGGAATTTTATTAACTATGGCACCAATATACCTTTGATTTCACAAGTATATTTGTTAAACCTATTAATGTTATGAAACCATGTGTCTTAAATAAGAGTATTATGATTAATTAAAGAGGCATTTAATAAATTTATGTACAAATATTTTAACCAAACTAGTATTAGGTTTTTTATTTCAAATATATAAAATTTTTAGTAATTTTAATAGTTTATTAACTATGAATTTAATTTATGGTCGTTAATGTTTTATTAAATATTTTAACACAAGTTTGGGTATATATACTCTTTTATTTTAATATCATTAAATAATTTTAATAAAAATTTATTAGAGGCTCGGCTCGTAGTGGGTAGCATTGGACAAGCCCTCAAGGCCTAGACTGAACCTCTCGGAGACCTGAGGTACTGACCATTGGGGTCCCCCATGCTTCTGGGCGTGAAAGTGGGTGCCTGAGTTCAGGATGGGTATAATGAGGGCCAGCGTGCACGCATCGGCCCGTGTCTAAGGCCCGCAGTGCACAGTGTGTAAAGGTGGGCCAAGGCCCGCATGGTCCCATGTATAAGGACCCTTCTCGTGTGTGCTTGTGTCATCAGAGTGAAGCAGAAGTGCTGAGTTTTATAAGCAAAGCACAAATTTCCTTCTGTTTCGATGTGGGATTCCGATTTTCCAGTGCCGCACCATCCAGGCCGTCCATCGCATCATGCGATCGATCTCGGCCTTATGCCCGATCAAAGTCACGCAATCACCCTGATTCGCCTAAGACCATCTATCTCCCATGAGTTTAAATCCCTACCATCCTTTTTTTAAAGGATCGATCATTCTCCCACTTCTCCGTAGCCGTTCGATCCAGTCCGGCCTGATCTCAGCCAACCGCCCCATCTCTTCTTCTTCATCTCATCGTTTTCCACTGCATGCCAACTAGTGGTCATACCCATCACCCCCTCTTCCTATCCAATGTTCCTCGATGGCCCGTGACCCTCGAGGGTCCTCATCAGCCTCGCCTTTCAACAAGCCTACCCCACTGCCTTTTTTCACCCGAGGATCACCGTCTCGGGTATAATTTATATATATGTATATATAAAATTATGCATTATCGTATCTTTGGGTTTCTCTAACTCGGAGGCTTGTCTTATCCTTCTGTAGTCAAGCATAGGGTCACAGTTTTAAGCTGAGTCTTGTTGGTCCTTTTAAAATACCCCCTCCATTCGATTCAAACCTATGGATTCATCTCCAATTTCTCTCCCTTATACTCTCCATGATCTCTAGAAAACTCCTCCTCTCCTCCAGCCTCTTATAACAGTCTAGGTAAGGGAGGTTTTTCCTTTTGTATTTTTCTTCTCTTTTTCTGAAATCATGGTTATATATATGTATACGGGTTATATGAATATATATTTATACATGTTTTTTATTCTCTGGATTCATCCTTTATTTATTATAAAGCAGGATGTTTGGGTTTGTTAATGTTTTTAAGGGGGATTATTTTCATTCAGTATTATTTTAAAAAACACACATAGATAGATATACATATTTTTTATATACAAGTTTATTTATATCTGTGTATATAAGTATATATATTCCCTCAAAACGAATCTCTTTTTAGGGTTTCTAAAATGATTGTGTGTGTTTTACCAGAAGTTTAATATTTATAGAGGGTGTTTTGAATATTTCAATAATGGAAGCCCTTCTTTCTAAACTTTGTATATATAATCTTCTACTTATATATATATGTAATTAAATACAAATAAATTTTATTTTATATTTATGAAATGAATACCAAATTTTCAATAATGTTTTAGATGCAAACTATATTTTGGGCTTTAATGGAGTTATGTTTACAGTATAAAACCTTAATTTTTATATATGTGTGTACATATGGATAGATTGGTAATAAAACGGTTATGAATTCATTTTTCAATAAAGTAATTGATTAATGGTTGGTAATATTCAGTTTTAAAGGAATTAATGGACCTTGTTTAAGTGGTGTAAAAAACCCATATATACACATATTGTATATATGATTATGTGTATATATCTATATAAATATTTATGTATCACAATAAAAATCCATTTTATATTTTTAAAAGATGATTTCCAAAGCCTTAGGTTAATTTTTTAGATGTGAAATGTAATTTGGGTACATTAGGATTTATATTTAGCATGTGAAACCCTAATTTTTACATATCAATATACATTCAGTCACACAAGTTATATACCTAACATGGTTTGGATACCAATCAAGTGATATTGAGGTATTAAAAATATATTAAAGTATTTACTACATAAATACATTTATTAACATGGTTTAATTATGAGAACCCATATATACTCCTTATGTATATACGGTTGTGTATATATATATATATATTTATATCATATAGTTTTTTTAAAACCAAAATTTCATGCATTGATATTTATGATTAGCATTTTAAATGAAACCAATACTTGATGGGTAATTAATAAATGTTAATTTTGGTGTCTTATAAATAAAAATGTATTTATGTCAAATATAGATTACTTTAAAATGTTTTAATTATATTAACATCATATGTTTTGAATTTTTAATATTAGGTTAGAAATGATTTAATGGAACATGTCCAAATGGTGCATTACCTAATGCAGTGAATGCTGTAGATAAATCAAGTTATCTTAGAATCTAATTTCATATTCATTGACTCCTTTATCATTATAATTAATGTCATTTATTTCTAGTGAGAATTCATTTCCAAGGGTATGGTTCTTTAATTATGAATCTATCATTTCATGTGGAAACACCTAATCACCGGTATTTCATGTGTTATATTATGTGAAAATATTTTTTACCATACCATGTATGCCTTTGATTATTTATTTCCATATCTTCAATGTTATGTCGATGTGTAAATTGACTACTTCAGAACAAATAGATAAATTCTTATGAATGTATATATATATATGTGCGAAAATGTATATGCATTAATTATATATCAAATGTTGTTTAAAATTTTAATATATGAAAACCCAGTGCAAATTTATACATAATTAATGCATTCTTAAAAAAAATTTAGAAAACACGACTATCGAGTGTGGTAGACAGGAAGGGATTGGGCGTGGATCAATCGTAGCCTGTCAATAGTTGAGCATTTTCAGAATTTGTTATTTTATTTTCATAAGCATGCCTAATGTTTTCAGAAAAACACTAGAGTATTTTTGGGTAATATCAATTGAAATTTAAATATTCAAAGTGGTATGGGAAACCTTGAATATCAGACTTTATTGACATATGAGAAATGAATTGGACTATCGGGTTGGGGTCCCATTAAAAGAAATACCTCTAGGTTGGGGACTTGTTAACGTAAGACCCTCGATGCATTAATAGTTTTCAAGACAGTTAGATTGGGTTTTAACCTGTAGGTCATGGCATAAGGCCTTGAAATTCAGACATATATCCGAAATTATACGCTTCCTTACTATGTATTACTATATAACCAACCATGTGATTATATCGACTAGAGAAATATCCTTGGTTATAGAACCATTACATATGAGTATGAGATTAAATTGAACATGGAATATGATGAGAATGTAATGATGCATTATCAATTTTCCTTTCTATAATGAAAATATTGGCATTAAATTTATCATTTTGTATTAATAATTTTTATTGATTGTAGTGGAATTGTTTATGCGTAACTCTGATAATGTTCATGCCTAGTAGTACAGGAATAACTTTCATGTTATGTTTTAGTAGAATTCATGAACTTTTGTAAAAACATGCTTACTTTTTACATTTATTAGCTTTTAGTTAAATGTTCAAACACTAGTTTATGAGATTCTTCAATTATTTTATATCAACCTTAGAAATGTCGTGATGTTATCCTTTAAGGAATTATTTTTATTCATTTGAAAGTATTTTCAAATGTGGGTTTCAAAAACTGTATTTATGTACTTTCAAAACCCCTTACTGAGTATTTCAATGCTCACCCTACAATTTGAAAGAAATTTTTTTTTCAGGTATCAGTCGTGTCTTCCAAGAACATTCAGATGTTGCTGGTTTCCCAGAACATGAACCTCACGAGCCTCTGTAGCTTAGGACATGATGTGTTTATATAAATATATTGTAATGTAATGTAATAAATTATAGAACATCATGTCTCATGGGCACCGGCCCCAGGCACTCGGAGTCTGGGTCTTTGCATGATACATCTGTGACAGAGACACCTCTACATACTCATATCCAGATAGGTATATATCTTCTTGATAAACCACTTATCCAATAATCACCAATATTTTGGAATGATTTCATATACATAGTCTCATCTATAAGGATCTCACTAATGTGCTCTATTTCTAATCTCCAAAAATAACAAGACCATCCTATGATACCAAGTATAGAAACCCCAGACGTTTACACATAACATTACCTAATTTTAAGCATAATTATACATCAGGGTACAAGATATGGACCGTTAAGTCTAGTTTCTTTAAAGACTTGGTACATAAAGCATAAAACATAAAATATGTGCCTAAAAACAATTCTTTATTTAATATCTAAAAAATATCCTTACATCCATTGAGCACTTAAAAATACATATGGTACCCTGGGGAACACATGAACATTGGGATGAGCTAAAAAGTCTAGTAAGGGAATAAACGTAAGGATACATCTTAAGAACATGAGTTAGGAGGAATGAAATAATGAAATTCCAAAGCATAGAAAATATGAAATAATATCATATAAGCATTGTATTATATAAATATGGAACCATATAAATGTTTTAGAATCACAAAACATTTCTTTAGTATGGGTCGAGGCAAACCACCAATCTTGTTTCCAATTTTAGTACACGTAAAGGCTAAATGCCAATCCTAGTTCACATCACATATCATGAGACATAACCTTACCCACTGCTTTGGAGCACTATCTACGTTCAACCATCTCAATATTTTCAGGAATATTATTTCCAAATAAAAAATCATGCATACTCAACAATTCATAAACATAAGGGTACCCATTGAAAGAATTGGGTACAACAATCATTACCTAAAGAATAACCAATGGGTGTATCATGAAAGTGTCCATGAAAGAAAGGTATTAGAGCATACATGGATGATCAAAAGGTAAAATAGTCATATATCATGGTATCTTATGTCAAATAGAAGTGGCAAGATATAAGAAATCTATTTGAGAAACATTAGCATTAAAACATTTTTGTGCAGTTTTAATGAAAATACTATAGAGCCTTTAAAATTTAAAAGAGGGAAATATTTTATTTAAAACCAGAATTGAACCTAGAATATTTTCATAATAAAAATACATATTTTATATAGAATGTGGTGGCTTAAAAATAGGATATAGTGCACCTGAAATTGTGTAAAAATTTGGGAAGTTCCCCTAAAATAGGTTTTCTTATCGGAAAGTTCTAAGGAGGGGATCATTTAAAAACAAGTTTATCCCTAAAAAAGAGTGATGAAAGGGTATTCATAAATTAATTTGTTAAAATTTAACATCATTAATAATATGTACATAAACAGATAATATAACTTAATTATTATATAAAGAAAGATAATGCAACCCATAAGAACAAAGGAGGTTCATGTAGATTTTGTTATTGATTATCGGCATGGTTTCAGGTGTACCTAAGATGGATTGATGAGAGAGAGAAAGGGTGTATCATCATTTACAAAACATTAGGGAATTACGATGGAGGTTTGAATGAATATACCATCATTTGGTATTACCAATAAAATGGCATAACATAGATCACAATCATGATTAAAAGAGAAATAGAGAGGATCCCTTAACTTAACTCTGATGGTGTTCCATACTTGTTATTAATGACCTGAATAAACAAATTAAGTTAATTAATTAACAACTACATAACCTAATATATATTTTATTGATTTATTATAGCCATTTTTGGTTCAATAAATACCTTTTTTATTTTTTATAAAGTTCAATTTCATTGTTCGGGCTCATTTTCTTACGTGGGTTTTAATGATCGGTTCACTTATATTCATGTTTGGATACATATGAATGATGAAAGTGGTTATCCAAAATTAACGTTATATTATATTAGTGAACATACAAGAGATTCAAAATGTATAACCTATTCTATATGCTATTGATTTATTATAACCCTTTATGGTTCATTTAAGTCCTTTTTGATTGGTTATATGGTTCAATTTCATTGTTCGGGATTGTTTGCTTACATGGTTTTTAATGGAAGATTCTGTTATATTCTTGTTTGTATTAAAATTAAAGATTAAAGTGGTTGTCTATAATTTATTCCATACTATATTATTGAACCTAATGGATTTTACATGGTTTCAAATTTAATTTGGTTACTGAGAGAGAATTTGAATTTTTATATAAAACCTTAGTGATAACTGTTTCGGATAATTGGCCAGTTTGATCACAACGAACATGTTTTGTTTATAACAGAATAGCATTTGTAAAAAAGGATTATATAACCATAAATTGGATAAATTTTATATATAATAATCTTTTTCAAAAGAAACACAAATGGTTTCATGGCCAGAAAAATATATGATAATAGAATTTGATAAACTGTTGTCCTTGAATGTGATAAATTAACACATCTAAAATGGTGTTTTAATATCTAAATAAATTATGTTGAATTGAGAGATTATAATAATATATCCCATTATAAAGGAAAAAATTTCAGTACATGTATTTTACAAGATTTATCATACAATTTGTGTGAAGGGAGGTGGGGAAAGAAATAAAAAAATGAACTTAAAAGAAATAAAAGAATTTGAAAGTGGAATTTACCCCGTGAATTTATCTCATTTTGGAACCTATTAAAAGGAGTGGTTTTTGTATTTTGAAGTTGATAGTTGTTGTAGGATGTGGGGGAGGATCTTGGGGATATAGTTGGGCAGAATATTTGCAGGGAACTAGGCTTGAGAGTAGTCAAGAGAAGAGGGAGTGAGGTGGGGGGGTTATAGTGGAGGAGAGGAGGGTTTTCATTATTTTTTAATCATTAGTTTATTAATTTACTGAAATACTATTAATAGTGATGATTCCATAAACATAAATAGTAATAAATGTATGTGACTTTGAACCAATTGGGCTTACATCAGTAGATCATCATCAATGACTCAATAAATCCATTATTTATCATTTATCGTAAATTGTCGTATTTTACTATTCATAAAAATTCAAGTATTTTATAAAAATACCCATAATTCACCTTAAACATTTCTCGAAGTGTAGAATCCAAAAATGGAATCCATTTTTCAAAAAAAAATATAAATAAGTTTATTTTAATATTTTATTAAATTCATTATTTTTTATTAAAAAACTAGTTTTAAAACATTCATTTACTAGTTCTAAAATTTAGTTACATCATACATTCAATAGTATATACTCATTATACTATCATAGGCAATGTTTATATTCCTTAGGTTATATCACTATTCATAAGGGTATGTTACTATTCATATTTGTAGGATACTATTCATGAAAAATTATTTTTTCCTTATCATACTCCAAATAACATACTGATCACAATCATGTATGTCATATTTTCAAAATTCCAAACATAAAAGTGACAAAATTATGTTAAAAGGTCACATGGAACTTATTAGTTAATTATTTTGTATTTTCATGTGATTTAATTTCATATTTATAAGAACGGAATTTCCATTGAAAAACATTGTGTCTTACAATGCTTCACCTGAGTCGACTACTTGGAATTTAACCACTCAAATGTTTCCAAAACTATGAGAGAATGTGACATCCTATAAATGGAATCTGCTACCACCTCACCATTTTCCTTGTGTATAGACTATATCAATGTCATTACCCAATTTTATTCTCAACTAGTATCACCACCTCAAGTTCTAATCTCTCTACGTGAAGATGTATCAGAGTCTTCGGTGGTCCATGAAGACAACAATGTGTTCTCTGAGAAGATAGTGTATCTACAACCTTAGGTCAAAGACTGTTACTAATAGAACTACATAGAGATTTATGTCATTCAACTCATGGGGCCTCTATCACATAAACACTTACTTGATAAATATTGTATCAATGTTGATATTGAGCACACATTGGTACCAACAAATAGGGATGGTGAGAAAACTCATCCAACCGCAAGAAGAAAGACACGAAAACCACATGACATAACTAGTGTATCTTCTCTTCCCTTGTAAACATAGTAATACCCAAACCATATACTCTTATATAATCACTTAGAAAAATTCAAAGAAAAAAGTTTCAAGTAGGAAAACTCCAATAAAAATTTTTAGGACCTGATCTGACACTCCACTACACAACTCCACTATGAACGCAGCAACTAGAGGATCTCTTCCACCACACATTGATACTATCTTCCTTGGGTGGAACTTTCTTTACCACACAATTTTTATCACGTCAAAAAAACATGTCTTGTATGGGGAAGGAACCCTCTTCTTTTTACATTTTAAAATTCATCAAAAAATATTGAAACATGGTTACACTGACAACCAGCATCACCCATGTAAAATCTCAAGATAAGATTAGGAATAAAGATGTAATTCAAACAGAGCTTAACATGTTCTAATGTAAAAAGTATAAAAGACACAGGTGTAACTCTTATCATCTCATGCTCTATGGAATCTTGGATTTCAAAATCTTGTGGATGTCCACAGTCCCAAATACCATCTTCTTAAGCTTGACACGGACCACCTAGTGGTGGTTCAAAGACCTCATAGAATCATCCCCCACCTTCAGATCCTCCAAATACTTTGTCACCCCCCCTCCTTAGGGACAATCCTATCTTTTCATTGTTGATATCTGATCACGATGTTGTATCTACCGTGATGGTCCACCGACATCCTACCTAAGATTCTGAGCATGTCAGCTCAGAAATTATAATTCCATGAGACCTCAACCATCATAAGCATAACATCATCCCTCTCTAGGATGAACATATAATTTTTTCCCACATCCCCATACTCTTGCATTCCGTGGACCGATTATGGGGAAGATGCATATGTCAATATCTTGTCGACAAACGCCTGTTAGTTGCATCAGACGTCTCATCTTTGTTGCGCTCACTTCCATAAGCAGCTATATAACATCCCTTTTATATAAATATATAATTCAACAATGCTTTCTCCAACACCCCAAAATTGGTGGGGTTTCACAAGGGTACTATGATTGGATGTATCTGTATGTGGAGTCACTAATCATACATATGTGATCAGAAGTAGGATTCATGGTTCAGGTCTTGAGAGTATCATTTATGTTCTGTGATCTTAGTCGCATACTTAGACACTATCATCCATACATGATGTATCTCCATAATCTCCTAAACCATGACGGAGCACAAGTAGGATGTTTAATAATATTCATGAAACTACTACTCAAATTCAACCAATGATAGTGCTGACTCATTGAGTATCTGAGCAACCAAGATCTACTAATATCCTACTACACCGTGGAAAAGTCTGGCTTCTAAAGAGAACATTTTATCTTTATGTTTCCATACAATCTCGAAGTGGTTGACCACTTACTCCATCTAAACCTTTGATGCCTCCGAGTCTGGATCACCGTGAAACCTGAATAGTCATTGGCACTAGAACATGTTACCTGCATTTAGCCTATACAATTCTGTAGCCTGCTCAATTGGTGATGTCTACTTCTCAACAGGTGGAGGTACTGAAACCTTCCCACCAAGGGGAACGGGATCACATTATGGATCCTAAACTGGGGCCTCGTCACTCATGGTATTATCATCAAAAACTGAAGCTGGTATCCTTATTGGATATCGTCACATAGACATCTTGAATGTTATCAAGGAGTAATGTTGTGAGATGAGCACACACACACACACACATTTATATATACCAAAAAAATGGGAGAAAACATAAGAAGGATAGTAAAATACCCAGTCCTACATGATTCTTGTACCATGGTTCCATGAATGAAGTGTCTCCGGTTATTGAGTCGACTAGCGGGTAATCAGGGTTTAGGTGAAAGGATACGTCAGCAACCCAGACCACCATCAGACTCCATGGCTTGAGAGCCTCTATCAAGAAACCTATATACATTTCCCTAAACCAAACTAATAGCTTTTTAAGGAATCATCCGAACAACATACCAAGGTTCTGAGAACCAATGATACCTCTTGGTCATGACCCGACCCATGCTGGGTCTCGAGCCACAGCTACCTCAAGCCCACCTCCATAGAGAAGGGGGTGGAGACATGCATTGAAGTAAAAAAACTCAAGGAAGCATTTCCCTAAGAAATATAAAACACACACCACTAACGTAGTGAAGAAATTAATTGGAATAGAAACAAAAGATGAAACCCTGTTATAAATACACAAAAAAATGCATAAACCACTAAACTATACTAGTAAGGTAGAGTAAACTAAATGAGAAAAGATAAAAGTACACACCCAACCAAAAAGTCTCAACAACATAGAAGTAACTAAAAAATTGAAATATATTTGGGATCCCCACTCCTGGATCCCAAACTACAACCACCATACACAGTCCCAGAACACATATTTCTATGCTCATCTAAAGTCATGATCAACCTATCCATTGACATCATAAGTAACGTCACATGTAGGAAAGTTTCTCGCAAGGGTGAGTATAAAAATACTCAGTAGGATGCCCCCAAAAGAAGAATGGGTATCCATAAGAGATACTCTTAAAAATGAAAGTAGTAGATAGGACAAGGTACAGTAAATGTAGTGCAGCTCAACCCAAAAAGTAAGTGATGCAAGCTCATCCACGCACAAAGAGCTATAAATGGAGAGAAGATAAGCTTCTCATCGTGTATTCTCTACCTATAATAAGAGAATAAACTCATCCAACCATGATAATCTTGAAATAGAATGTACGTGGTATAACCCATGCATCATCGCCTCTCATGGAAGGAGGGTAACCAAAATCCAAGGAGTAGGTACTGGAAATAGAATATATATGTGCTCAGTCAATGAAACCAAAATGAGAGAGTAAGGGGATATCAATCGCACAGCTCAACCCAAGAATGAGAGTAGCCAAAAGACCAATAAGTAACCACCATCAATTCTCATCCTCTGACACGTCTTCTCTATGTTGAAATTCAAAGGGACTCAATCACCTTAGCTTGATACTATTTTCTTTTGGTGATAATGTCTCACCCTCAAAGTTTTAGGTAAAATGACAAGGATGTGACTTCTTGATAAGGGTGATCCTATTTATTGAGAGTCCAATGGTATGTTGAAGTCTACCTTGTCACTGTACTGCACAGTCAAGAGGTCGTGCCTCAAGTTTTAGGACCCACTACCATCCCGGTTAGAGGGTTTCACTCAGAATAGGTTGAGGACCAATCCTCGGGCCATCTTGTGGGTTCCACTCTTGTGTCATCAAGGTCCCATTCCCTCCCAGACTAGAGTGTTCAAATCTGGTGTTTCCATGACCACTTCCAAGAGTAGATGGAGTGTTCCACTAAAGTGTCATATCATAACATAGTAAATGGAACATGTGGACCCACAAAACATGTCTCCCCTCTTCATAGCCTAGCCATGTACCTAACCATTATCAGGTTTATAATTCTTAACATATACCACTATGCATGCTAGTGTACTCCTAGATTACATGGAACAACAATTCAAAAGGATGATAAGTGAATGACATCCATCGTTAGTCTGAAAGGTCAAAAATGTAACATTTCTAACATAGATCCTCAAGCGCCCCCAAACATTTGACTGCATGTCTTCATACATTATTCAGCTCTCATTAGGGTAGAAGATGACCTAACACATGGGTTCTATTAAATCCCAAAATAATGATCTCCCATATATATTACATTCATGTATTCAAATTTATTTAGATCATGAAAAATTATCTTCATGTCAAAATTAATCACAACATTGAGATCCTTGCAGAAAAAACAAGCAAGATTGACTATTTATTCAGCCCAAGTAGACATTCGATGGAAAATTCAAAAGTCTTTAAAATTCACTTGAAATATGACTTCATGGGTCCCATAAATCTATCCTGAAACCAATTCAATGGATTTCCGCAATGCGATCCCCATTGAAAAACACATGTGATAGACTACTAGTTCATCGAGAATGGATAACAAGTGAAAAAATTTACATTTAACTATAGCACGTGCGAACCAGGCCTCATGGGGGCCACACCATGGATTTGGATTAAAATCCCAAAAATATTTTTGAAATTTATGAACAAAGACATGGGTCATTCCAGCAATTACGACATGAAAAATAGACATGTCATTCAGAAGACAGGCCAGACACAAGATCCCTAAATAATAATAATAATTATAATAATATTTTTATACTAAATAATTTCATGAAACAAAACCCTTAAAAGAGGTCATAAAATTTTCAAATTGGTATAAAAAAATTCAACTCAATGATAGGAATTTTTGGCCATAGTTAATTCATCAAACGGATGCCTGGTGTAGGAGATATAAAAATTTTAAAAAATAGTGCTTGAAACGAACCATTCCATCAAAATATGGTCACGCTGCTCCCCATGGACCCGCCCTCCCCAACACTATCACAACCCGTCCCCCATGGCCCATGCCATGACTACCCCATTACCACCATCCAAAGTCCAGGGGATAGTGACTAGCACCAAAAAGGTGTATCCCTATAATTGGAAGACATTTCCTTTAAACCGGTACAAACACACATACTAGAATGCAACAAGAAGCAACTGCTATGTAATTGCTATAGTAAAAGATTGTTGAATGTAAAGGGATGGAATACAAACCCAATTGGAAAAGTACAAGTACAACTGAAAAGTACAATACAACTAAAAAAAGAAACATCTCATGGGTCATCCCCCGAGTATCCATCCTGAATGGTAGGTACAGATCACATAATGAGCACTCCATATCCACCCGTCTCCTCCATGTACCACCTCGTCCTGGATCCCTCAATCATCAACCCAACTGTTCATCATCTTCTTAAGACACAATATTGTGTGGGTGAAGCCCATGGATGGGTGGGTATAACAATAACTATTAGGGATCCCAAGACCCTCGAAGGTCTCATAGAATTCTAGAATTTAAAAACAAAAAGCATGATCTCAATCACAAAGAAAGAATTAGTAGACGTAGCTCAAAAAGATTCTCATCTCAAAATAAAATTTCACTGATGTATATAAGTACATATGATTAGTTGAGAATCTATATCATCTTATTCTATGAAGAGGCACTTCTTCTCACAATACATAGTTTGACCCACATTGGATCAATAGGTACAAAATCCACACATTGATCCAAACAAGATCTGACCCACCAGAGTCGATATGTAACTAGCCCCTGCTGACCCAAATACTATTGGACCCGCATGGGATTAGTATGCGTTGACCCACACAGGATCACTGAGCGTTGACCCACAGAGGATCTGAGGCACACATGATCGGTATGTGCTGACCCACATAGGATTGCTGAGCATTGACCCACACAGGATCTAACCCACACTGGAAAGGTATGCAGTGATCCAAAAATGATCGCAGAGTGATGACCTCCGTATGATCTATCTCCAAACTCTGCCTCACTTCCAGCCAATGGATTCCTCACACCTAATGCACTCGAGATCCATAGAAACTAACATCGAGATAAAATTCATACCTCAACAACCAATATGATCTCCAAAGGAGTAACCCAAAGGACTACAAGGTTGTAAGGGTACGCACTGTCTGTGAGTTATAAGCGTTTTAGTTCCGGGGGCCTAATTGGATTTGGGTTTGATCCAACCCTGCCATACAGAAACTATCTCCAATATTGAAGAGGAGTATACTAAAAGGAACTTCTCTATCCAAGGATCCCAACACCACATGTCATTCATCAAACAGATGTTCGGTTCTCAATATGTGGACCTTTAAGTTTTTCTGGGTCGGGTTGGCCCGTGTCCAGTTTGACCTAGTCAGCCGACCTGTCCCAACCCCATCGGATCGGCCTGGCTTGACCAGGCCTTGGATGGGCCATGGAGGACATGTCCTACTAGGGGGTAGCCAAACCCATATGGGGGTGGCCCGACATGAAAAGGGTGGCTCAAAAGGGTGGCCAGCAAGGGGGTGGCCCGACCTGCTTAGGGTGAGACCCATAAGGGGGAGGCCTAGCCTACATAGGGCACAACACTCAAGGGGGTGGCCCATCCGAAATAGGGAAAGACCTACTGGGTTGCGGCCTTTTGGGCAGCGGCCCTACCACGTGAGGTGTAACCCGCATGGGGGGTCTGCCCAAGTCGCCACCAGGGGAGCACCCCATGGTTTTCCCGAGTGACGAAAGACAATTCGGTGTTCTTTGCAATGGTTGTGGAACATTTCCCCACTAGGTGGCACATGAGACCTGCTAAGGTGGGTCCTGCCCATTCTGTTGTGGTTGGTTGGTGTTCTGGACGCCTTCCTCCGGTCGTCGAGGCTAACCATCCGTGATGCCCTTTGCTCACCGGTGGCACGCAATGGCGTGTCGTGCCTCCTCCATGGTCGTCCAGGTCAGAACGCACTGATGACCACTGCTGCATTGTGGCATGGCCTCCTCTTGCAGTATACGTTGACGCGCTAACCCCAATGTATCCAGTCGGTGTCTCCACAATGGAGGAAATCCATGGAGGTGCATGGATAGCAAGATAGTGGAGGGTTCAGGCCGAGTTCATTAGGCCCACGCCCTCTGTGTTAGCTCATAAATATGAGGGGGTTTTAAGGGTTTAATAATCAATTGAATTAAATAAAAATCAAAACCCTAAAAAGATACCCTGCATTAACCACCCAAAAAAATGAATGAATTGAGAATCAAAACATTAGTTAGTTGGTCCGTGTTCTTCATATTATTCAAGAACGGGGAAGAGGAAAACATTTAAAATTTGTAAACGAATAAACACTCTATCTCATAAACCCATTGGAGAGTGCTCACGATTGAAGGTGGATCGTGTTCTTTCTTCCCGTAACTGGTTCCCAACGATTCCACTCGAATGGAATCCTTTGGTTCATGGTTCGGTATCACCTATCACCTCCCACTAGGATCAGATCCATCCTCTAAGGGTCCGATGTCTCGCCCCTATGTTAGCACTTCGTTGCTTGGAAAGCTGTACCGACAATCCTCCCCAAACTACATATATATAAGAGAGGGGGAGGGTAGGTAACGATGTTGGGAATTCATGTGGGATCATTAATTAAGAACCTTCCTAAATCCCCAATGATGTCATTACTTAGGATTGATAGGTCAATCCATTTATTGGCTTAATACATTGCTAGTCCCACACTCTGCTTTCCTGTTGGTGGGGGAGAAAGAAAATTGAATAATAAAATTATTTTATTTATTTTATTTAAA
This sequence comes from Viscum album, assembly GCA_963277665.1. Lineage (NCBI taxonomy): Eukaryota > Viridiplantae > Streptophyta > Magnoliopsida > Santalales > Viscaceae > Viscum > Viscum album. Next base: position 1,678,652,282 of record OY728160.1, read on the forward strand.
AAAGTCACATTACATTACATTTTCTTCAGACCTACTCTGATCAATGTAAATCTTCCCTTAAGTGAATATCAGTGTTATGAATTCAACGGTGCCCTCCGATTTTTAATCCATGAAATGTTTGAAAAGATAGAAAATGCCGCTCTCGCTTTTACAGAACATAAACGTAAAAAAGTTCAAAAATTCATTCCTGGATCACCGAGTCTCGAAATCCGGAGCCGTTAATTTTCACAGACTCGTAATAATTCCATATAGTTAAAATAGCATACATATAAAATCTGGGTCTTTAAATTCTCTCCACCTTATGGATTTTCATCCCATAAAGACACAATATAGACTAAGGAAACAAAAGGGGGTAGTGAGCATGAATCCGAGCCTCCCAGTCCCATGTCCTCTATTAGTAGTTACTGTGCTTCTAGTGAATGTGCACTAGAGGTATCGACTAACCATTAAGGACATGCTCCTATTGATCCTCGTTCTCCACTAGATCCTCTATAAACATTTCTCCATCACCGAAGTCTAGCTTGCCGTGGTCGATGATGCGAGTTTCGTTATGCACATATCTCCTCATCTAGGATACGTGGAAGATTTCGTGCACTCTATCCAACTACGGTGGATGTGACAAGAAGTATTCCACCTTTCCAATCCTCCGAAGTATCAAGAAGGGTCTAATAAACCATGGTGATAACTTACTGCCTCATCCAAACCGTCATAGTCCCCATCGTGGGGAGAATCACAAGAATATATTGTCCCCCCTCCAAGAACTCCAATGGTCTCTATCTCTTATATGCATAAGACATATGCTTGCTCTATGTTGTCTTCATCTACTTTTGTATGGTCTGAACCTTCTCAGTGGTAGCCCATACCAACTATGGACCCATAAGTGCTGACTCCCCTAGGTCTGTCCAACATATAGGTGATCTGCAAGGGCAACCGTACAAGACCTTGAATGGTGCCATACCGATGGTGGAGTGATAACTGTTGTTGTATGAAAACTCCACCAGAGGAAAGTGATCCTCCAACTATAGACAAATTCTACGATGCATGCATGAAGCATTTCCTCCATTGTATGGGTGGTCCACTACGTCAGACCATCCATCTGAGGATGAAAGGCAGTGCTCAAATGTAGTTGAGTTTGGAATGACTACTATAATCCCATCCACAATTGAGATGTAATACATGCATCACAGTCAGAGATAACCATTAATGGCACCCCATGAAGTCGTAAAATATCTTGTATGTAGAGGCATCCCATGATCTCTAAAGATCCCTACAGTCAAATGGGATGGAAGTGGGATGATTTGGTGAGTCGGTCAATGACCACCCAGATGGAATCATGTCCCCTGAATGTACGTGGAAGCCATGTCACAATGTCCTTGGATATCCTATCCCACTTCCACTCTGGAACATCTAGTGGCTATGGTAAGATTTCTAGAACATGATCCACGACCTTACCTTGCTGACAAGTGAGGCATTAGGAAACAAACTCTACTAAAATCTTCTTTATCCCTAGCCACTAGTGCTAATGCCGAAAGTCCTCGTACATCATTGCTAAACCAGGATGTACCCCCATAGAGGATTTATTGAACTCCCTCAACACCTCTTCTTGTAGCACCATTGGTAACTTGGTGGATCCTTTGAAGAGTATGACATGCTTTCCACATTCCAAAAATCCTTCATGTTCCCTTCCTGAGGATATCTGAGCCCGTCGATCCTCATAGTTAATGTCGCCTAACTGTGTCTCCCTGACTCACTAAAGGATTGGGGGAGTGACTATCGAATATTGGAGGTAAGCTGCTCTATATCTACAGACAAAGGATATCTACAATTTGGAAAGCTACATTTTCCTCTCACATAGAAACTGTATACCAGAACTCCTGCTGAGTGCATCAGCAACCACACTCCCCTTCCCAAGATTTTATACTATCTCAAAGTCATAGTCCGGGAGGAACTCTAGTCATCACCTCTATCTTGTGTTCATGTCCTTCTGAGAGAATATATACCTTAGACTCTTGTGATCAGATTTGACTGTAAAATGTTCTCCCATAAAGTAATGTCACCACACCTTCAATGTGAGGACCACTGATGCCAACTCTCGATCGTGGGTAGAATAGTTATGCTCATGTTTCCTCAGATATTGTGAGACATAAGCAATCACTGCTCACTATTACATCCAGACACACCCATGTCCTATCCATGATGATTCGTAGTAGACTACATATCCAACGCCCTCTTCTAGTAGCCATAAAATGGGTGCAGTTGTAAGTCTCTGGCTTAGCTCCTGAAAACTCTGCTAGAATCTCTCTATCCATACGAAGGGGTTTACCTTCGTCATCAAAGAATACAAGGGTGTTGTTACTGTAGAAATGATAGGAAAGAATCTTTGATAGTATCCAACCAACCCCAGGAAGCTCGGCACCTTGGTCACACTCCTGGGAGGCTCCCAAGCAAGCACAACATCTATCTTCACTGGATCCACTGCTACTCCAGCCTCTAAGATAACGTGTCATTCAATGTGGTACTCTAATATTGTGAACTGTAACTTCTAGAGCTTACCATAAATCTAGAGCCCTTGATGTGTATCAAGAACTATCTGTAGATGATAGGCATTCTACTCCTCTGTCACTGAGTACACTAATAAGTCTTGGATGAAGACCACCACAATGCAATTGATGTATGACTAGAAGATCCTTTTCATGAGTCCCATGAACATTGTAGGGGAATTGTTCATGCCAAATGGAATATCCAAGAACTCATAGTGTCCATACCAACATCTAAATCCAGTCATCTACACTTCCTCTTCTTGTACACTCTGCTGATGATATCCTGATCTGAGGTCTATCTTCGAAAACCAATGAGCTCTATTCAACTGATCGAAATGGTCATAAATCCTCAGAAGTGGATACTTCTTCTTCGTGGATGCCTGGTTCAGGCACCAATAGTCCACACATAGTATCAAACTCCCATCTTCCTTCTTGATGAATAAAATCATGGGTGCCCATGGAGGAACACTAGGCCTTATAAACCCCTTTCACTACAAGTACTCCAATTGTACCCATAATTCATAAAGCTCGGAAAAATTCATATGATATGCTGGTGTAGATATCAGTGTTGTCCAGGGGTACATGACTATGTGAATGTTTACCTCTCTATATAGAGGTTGTTCTGGAACATCATCAATAAATATATCGGCATACTGGTGCACTACTACAGGATAGATCGGACTCTCAACATCTACTGCTCTGAGGGTAAGGCTATCCAAATAATGTATAATCGGCTGAAACCTCCTCTCGGTAAGTCCATCATGTTCTGCAAAGGTTCCCTTCTGAAAAGTTAACGATAACCCGGTCCAATCCATGCGGACACACCACACATTGCGCCTAATATAGTCAATTAGAGCATGGAATGTGGATAACCTGTCCATACCCAAGATGACATCATAAGGCCTTGACACTGCTACAAGGAGATCCTAACCAAAGATCTCGCCTCATAGAGTAAGCTCACACTATCAGCATGAGTGTCTAATCATCGAATATTCTCCCGTAAGAGTCTCTAGATATATGGATCAAGCAAATGACTCCACTGAAATCTTTGAGCTCTGAACGAGGGTTGTGGAAATAAAAGCATGATTTCCCCTATGTCTATAAGTACTGAAGCTATTATGAAGTAGACACATATCGTACCTCTAATCATCTCTAGAGTATTGTGGTCGTATTCCACATTTACCCGGAGTTGAGCTCATCCCTGCCCACTTGCTCCCTATGGTTGGGGTGGACAACCTGGTGGTTGTGGCGGAAGAACCTTGTATCACCACCCACAACATATTGCATGGCTATCTCCTCTACCATGTCATCCTACTGCCAGTGGACCTCATTGATTGAACCTATACCTCTACCTCGGTGATCCCTCGATCGTCTGATGGTCATCCATACAGAGGTTTTGGTAGTTGTGAGCCATGTGACCTTGACCGTTGCATGTGTAGAACTACTTGTCCCTCAACTGACCTCCTCCGCCTTGCGAGCTCTTCACCTTCAACCATGAATCCTAGGGTTATCCCCCAGAAGTCCTGGTCATCTTGGACCACATTGTCATTTGCCTACTACCAGCCACAAATGACTCTTCTACATGTCTCCTGGTGGTGGGTCTTGCTGATGGTGTCTGCTCATCTAGAATGTACTACACAAAAAGAACTCGCCCTACTACCCCATCTTGCATTGTTATGCTGAGTGATATCATCGATTATAGGATCTCCAGTAGAAGACCATTCTCAATTTTCCAAGCCCTGAAGAAAGGGTCTTGTACCATGTCGGTGTAGTAGCGTGAGAGATTAGTGAACCTCGCTGAGTACTGGGCCACTATCATGCTGCCCTACTGTAGGTGAAGCATCTCCAGTATACACACAAAGTGTAAGGTCTCTTGAACGAACCCTATATTTAAAAGTCACTCGATGCCCGCCTAGATGTGGGTCACCTCGTTGTGTAACTGGAGCATCATCCTCCACCATCTCCCTACTAATTTCTGGGAGACTCTTGCTACTAGGATAATCATAAGGTCGGCTAGTGTCCCATCTAGGAAGAAAACTCCGGCTACGACCTCCAGCCAGTCGTTAGCCGCTTGCAGGTCCATCTCACCTCAGAACCTTAAAGGCCTCTTCTGCTGAAACATATGAATCATTGTCAGGAATTGTGAAACTTCTTCTGGTGGGGAAAGAGTAAATAGCTACCCAATGGGTAGTGGTTCTACTGGTACAACACTCATAGGTGTTAACAACATAAGAGGGCCATACAAGGAGTCATCATCACTCGATGGGTTGTCATCGCGTACTCTCCCATGAATCCTGGCTGGCTATCTACGTGGATACATCCTGAAGGAAAATAGGTGTTCCATGCTCATTAAATTATATTTGGTTAGTTGACTCAATAGATCCAAATAAAACATTTCAAAACACATGAAATCAGTGTCTTCGTGTACTGAGTCGGAAATTTGAATTCAAGGTCCTAGTGTATGGTTATATCGGCCACTACACCAACAATGGATTCCCAAAACTGAAAATCACACTCATAAAAATTAACACTATTGCCACATAGAAAATATTAGAGTCGTATTTCATCAGTAGAACGGAACCCTCTTATACAACTTTTTCACGACCCGTCCCCCAGGGCCCGTGTCGTGATTACCTCAAGCCGGCCTTCCAAAGGCCAGTGGCTGGAGACTAGCATAAGAAAGGAATATCTCTATAAAGGGATAGAATTTCCATTAAACTTGTACAAACACACATAATTGAACATAATAATAAGAAACTAATAAGTAACTACTGTAGTAAAAGTGTACTGAAAGTAAGTGGTCGGAATATAGGCCCAACTAGAAAAGTACATTTACAACTAGAAAAAAGGAAATATCTCCTGAGTCATTCTCCAAGGATCCGACCTAAAGGGTAGGTAAATATCACCTTCTCAGCACTCTACATCTACATGTCTCCTTTGTGTACCACCTAATCCATGACCCCTCAAATCTAATCCCAACTGCTCATTATCTGCACAAGACACAACAAGGTTCAGATGAAGCCCGTGCATAGATGAGTATAACTACACACAGTAGAGACCCCGAGACCCCCTAAGGACTCTCAGAATTACAAAAAAGAAAAACCAAAAAGCCTGATCTCAATCACAAAGCAAGAAGAAATATATATAGCTCAAAAATAGTCTCATATCAAACTATATTTTTAGTGAAGTATTGACGTATAGAAGATTATTCGCGAAGATATATCATCTTATTCTATCAAGAGGAACTACTTATGACCATACAATGTTTTACCCCCACAGGTTCGATAGGTACTAACCCCCACAATGATCCACACATGATCCGACCCAACCATTTTCGATAGGTAACTAACCCCTGCTGACCCACACAGAATCAGACTCACACAAGATCAGTATGCATTGATCCACACAATAATGTTGAGCGCTAACCCACATAGGATATGAACCGCACTGGATCGGTATACACTGAACCACAAAAAATCGCTGAGTGTTGACCCACACATGATCTGAACCACATTGATTTGGTGTGTGCTGACCCACATAGTATCACTGAGCGCTGACTTCCATATGATCTTTCTCCAACCTTTGCCTTAACTCCATCCACTAGATTCCTTACACGTGGTGCTCTCGAGATCAGTAGAAACCGCCCTCGAGATATCAGTAATACCTCAACTACCATTATTCTCCAAAATGAAGTATCCTAAAAACCACCATAATGTAAGTGTTCCAACACGACAGATGTTGTGTCAATCATACACTCGGTCTTTGAGTTATAAACTTTTTAGTTGTTCGGGCCTGGATGGATTCAGGTTCGATCCAACCCGACCATACTACAACTATCTCCAAAACCCAAGAGGAGTATACCAAATGTACAATCTCGATACAAGGATCACAACGTCACATGGATCTTCAAACTGGTGTCATATTCTCAAGAAATTCCCTTTAATTGTTTATGGGTCTGGTTGGCTGCGTCTGGTCCAACCCGACCTGACCTAGTATGCGATGGGCCACGGCGGGCTCAGCCAAGCCCATAGGGGTGGAAGCATGGCCTGAAAAGGGGCATCCCTCAATGGGCGCCATGCAAGGGAGTAGCCCTGCCCATAGAGAGCGCGACTCGCAAAGGGGAGACACATCCCACCTAGGGCGCAGCCCACAAGGGGGCGGTCCGTCCCACAGAGGTTGAGGCCCAGCCTACATAGGGTACGACCCGTAAGGGGTCCACCCGCTGCACAGGCGGCCCACTGGGTGGAATCCCCACCGCGTGAGGCATAACCCACCAGGGGGGTCCGCCTTAGCTGCCACCAGGGAAGCGACCCAGGTTATCCCGAATGAACGAAGGACATTTGTTCTTATTTATAGAGAGAACACAACGTGGTACATCTTGCTGGCACATGGGACCCACAGGAGTGGGTCCATCTGATTCTATCGCAGTCGGCTGGTGTGTCGACCGCCTTCCTCCTGTCACCGCGGAAATCGAGTCTCAACCCCCTTTTCTCACCAGTGGCACACAACGACACGTCATGCCTCCACCGCGGCAGGCTAGTGTCGACCGCTTCGATGACCACCACAAATTTGTACCACATCCTCCTATTATGGTGCATGTTGAAGCATTATCCCCAATGTAGTTGGTCAGTGCAGCTGCGATTGTCGTCTTCCATGATGGTGCATGAATAGCAAGATATCAGAGGGTTTGGGCTGGGTTCATTAGGCCCACGCCCTCCAAGTTATCTCATAAACATGAAGGGGATTAATGCTTTTAATAATCAATTGAATTAAATAATAATCAAAACCCAACAATGATACCCCGCAACAACCTCCCACAAAAATGAATGAATCATGGATCAACCCATCTGTCAGTTGGTCCACATTCTTCATATTAATCAATAACGGGGAAGAGGAAAACATTTAAAATGCATAAAACTAATAAAACCCCGACCTCAAAAACCCATTGGATAGCGTCCGAACTTGATGGTGGATCAGGTTCTTCATTCTTGTAACCGGTTCCCAACGACGCCACTCATACGTCGTCCTTCGGTTCGTGGTTCAATTTCACCTTTCATCTCCTGCTGGGATCCACTCCATCCTCTAAGGGTTCGACATCTCATCACTCCTTCAACACTTCATTTCATGGCGAAGATATACTAATACCCATCCCCAAACTACATATATATATGAGAGGGGGAAGGTAGGTAAATATGTGGGAAATTAATAGGGGCCCATTTATTAGGATCCTTTATAATTCCCCAATGATTCCATTATATAATATTGATAGGTCAAGCCATTTATTGGCTTGACACATCACTAGCCCAACACTCCTCTTGTCCGTTGTTGGATATGAGAGATAATAAAATAATAAATTTATTTTATTTAATTTATTTAAAAATGTCACAAAACATAAATTTTTCTATAGAACCACTATATTTAAAGTAAATCCTCCCTTAAGCAAATAATGGTGCTGCAGATTCAATGGTTCCCTCCTATTTTTAATCTAAGCCCTAGTTCAAAAATTCGAAAATGCCTCTCACGTGTTTACTGAACGTACTAGAAATAAAGTTCAGAAATTCATTCAATGCACACTGGGCCTTGGACTCTGGCACCGTCAATTTTTGTAGACTCATAATAATTCTATATAATTAAAAAAATACATATAAAATTTGGGACTTTCCAAGAACAATTCCCTAGACCGTAGCCCATCAGCATGGTCTTCCCCACTCCCGGCCTAGCTTGCTGACTACAGCCCAACCCACTCCCAGCGACCTGATACCTCGACCCAACTACTGACCTGGACTTCTTCCTTGGATCCCATTCTCCTTGTAGGCTCCACCGTCCCAGTTAAAAAGGCATCCCCCCAATTCTCAGATCCTAGTCACCCCTCGATTCCCCCACCTCACTGACAGTCTCCTCACCACTAGGCATCACCCTAGTACTAGTTGCCTTCAATGACCCCACTCTACCCAGTTCTCTAGCCGTACCACATACCGACCTCACCCCCGGTTCTGGTATGCCTTCCCCTCATACAATCTAGTTTCCCAGCTGACTGGATCCTATGGTGGTCACCTCCACGTGGTCATCCAATACCATGTGTCGTCACAGACCACAACCTTCTACAATATGCTGTATCAACTGCTTCGATTTCCTAATTTCAGATCGGAATCATTTTCTAGAATTTTTAGATTGAGCTCTTCATAGACCCAAGCCTCACCTAATGAATTATTCATGATTTGAGTCATTGAAGGAAATTATTGAAAAAATCCATGATGAATGATGAAGAACTGTAACGACCAAAACCTTTATTAATGAAAATTCCCCTTCATCTAATTAAATGTGTTATTAGGATTATAATAAATGTGATCATCATTGGTTTTAGGTTTATAGATTTTAAATACTATTATAAATTGTGACCATTTCTATTATATATGTTGAACAGTGATCACAAGATTAGTATAAATATAGGTCTTTAATAAATCCAATTTACTCAAAGAAAGGAAGTGATGGCCTCCTCTAGTAGACTTTCCTCGTACGAAGCCCATTTTTGGAGTTCAAAAAGGAGGTGGTGTCATTGTGATTCACTCTTGGCCAAGCCCAATCCAAGCTTGAACATGATGAGCTTGAGCGGAACCGACTAAGGGAGAAGTGGATGTTAATAGAGATTACCACCCAAACGATGTTATCCAAGCTACCCTAAGAGTCTTTCACAATTCCACACCATACCCTTCGGCCTTATGCGGGTGTATTATGGGGTTATGTAACAAGACCCTAGCACTATGGCTATGTACGTTATTTTTTATAAACAATGTGCATTCATTTTATTATTGTTACTTTGTAAAGAGTGTTTACATTACAAATATTATTTTTAGTTAATATTAAACTAAGAAATATATTTTGATTAATTAATGGATTTTTTTAATTAAATAATATTTTCAAAAAATATTATTATTATTAAATTAATTTTATTTAATATAAATGATCATATAATTTTATGATTGCAATTGTAAATTTTATTAATTTTTGAAAGATGTTTTTGTCAAAACCCATGAATTTTCGATAACGGTCGGTATTTGTTTTAAAATTAAAATTTCAAATAATTTTCACATTATTTAGATAAAATTAATATTAATTTTCGAATCAGGATTTCAAAATTATGCTATGGTGATTATTTTCGAAATTTTCTGAGACAGTCTAATTTTGGGGTTAAAATTAAATACCGTTAAAATATATAATGTGTTTTATGACATCATAATGACCAAATGGTGAAGTAATAAAATACTATATACATTGTATTCAGAAAATATATGTTTTACCATTAAAATAATGTGATTTTTGGATTTTTTTTGATTTATTTTACAAAGCATTATTGGACCCTTCCTGGCCTATAAAACATTTAGTCCTTTTAAATTGTTTTCCTTGCGAGTGTGACACATCTCCCCATAAGTAGCCCTATTATTTTAAGATTTTCAGACATTGACCCTATAAAATAATTTTTTCCACTCCCATCTGAAAATATCCCTGGGAATAAACCATGTGGTGGTTTGTGGTTTTGATTATTTTAATGGTTGTTGTCCCAGTCCTAAATAATAAAGAATTCCGTCTCCTTTTCTATATAAACCACCCAAGCTCCCAAATCCATTTCAATAAAATCCTTTGAAGTTTGACCGAACAATGACCACATCTTCTTATAATCCTCCCATGGTGCCCCATGCTCCCAATAATCCTCTATAAATCCCTTTCCATGCTTTTCAGATCACACATCCATATATGGGATTTCTTCCTTTGTCATTTTTTTCCATTTTTCATTAAGCTGTTATACCCTTTTTTTCAATTAAAAATGTTGGGGTATGATTTAGAACCTCCCAAATACTGCCATATATATTTTCGGATGATGGGAGACCCATTTCTCTCTCATTAATTCCTCCCATGTACACCTGTTACCAAGCCAAAATTTACTGAGGGATTTTTGTCTCCTCTTTTACATCCAAATAATTCTTTTGTATTATGAATCTAAATTCCATTACATTTGTTGGGACATGTATCTATATGAACCCCTTACTATCCATTTCATTAAAATATAATTAGACACCCCTATCTCTCTCGTCAACAATTTTTAATGAATCTTTATGTCTAGTCGTTAGGATGCCAAAATTTAACTAAATTGTGTAGTGAATACCATACCCATATCTCTATAAAGGGTCTTCACCTTTATGAACAGATATATATAGAATGGTACATTCATATATTTATTCCAAAATACATAATCATGGAATAACGTATGATGTTGATTGATTCCCTGTTAAATGATTCGTGTGGCAGACTTATTCTTAAAATGAAATATTTAATAAGAGTGTGCCTTGATAGTGATTCAAAGCATTTGGTAATGTATAGTATCATGATATATCATGTGCAATGAATTTTTACTCATTTAAATTCATGTAAAATGAGTGTTTACTCATGCTTCTTATGAAATGAATGTTTAATCATGCTCCATGTGCAATGAGACTTGGCTCATGCTAATTCCATGTTAAGTGTTGTTGCCACATTTCCATGTTATGATTATCATGATTTATCATGATTTACCATGCATTTATGTTTAAATTTATCTAATACTCCATTAATATGCCTATTGACTAACATGTATTGTATTCCTCATGTTATTCCATGTTTTTCCTTTTCTGGGATTTATAGCTCACCCTTTTCTTATACATGTTCTCAGGTTATCCCCTGAAATTCTATGTACGAAAGAATGTAGTCATCAAGTAAAAGAAGTTTTCAATAAATATGTTTTTTATTTTATGTTATAAGATGTTATATAATATTTGAAATTCCCAATGACACCCGACCTCTCGATCAACCATGTTGTATCAAGTGAAGTGTTTATGTAATAAATCATGTTTAAGTTTGTAAAAAAGAGCAGGGTTGTTATAATAACACTGAGAAAAGGGGATTAAAAATGGATATCAGAGGATGGATTTTTCCGTTCCATCATCAGAATGATGTTCAAAGAAGGGAATTTAATGATGAATTAAAGAATAAAACATGGTATTGAAAACATTGGTGTGAAAATCATTTTTAATCCCACCCCGATTCAATTTCCCATTGTTTACAACATGCATGTTGCGATCCTTCATCAATTTTTCATGGTTGTGGTGGAGATTTCTCCTTGATCCATTGAAGTACGGTTGAGAGAGATATGAGAGATAGACAAATTTTAGAGAGAGCATAGATTATGGTTATCCATAATCTCCAATCCTTACATCTCTATTTATAGGCATCCCACTCGACACTGAATCCAAAACTACATAACCCTCTCATTTTATGTCTGTATTAGGTAAAACACAACATTATGTGCTCAACGATGCTCTAATATTTTAAATTTGAGTCCCTGTTTGAAATTTATTTGATTTCGATTTGAAGATAAATAATTGTGTTTTATTATTTTATTTAGTATTTCCCCCTAGGTTAATTTTTGCACAGAAGACCCATGCCAACAAAAGTTATGCCCCAATTAGGGTAAAATCCATGATTTGGGCTCATCCATGTCATCATATTTCGGATTTGAACTAATTTTTATGAAATATCATGACTTCATAACATTTATAGTATAAAAATTAATAATATTATTTTAAAAAATAATTATGGTAACACCAGAACATGAAATTTCACACCGTCTTAGTGCCTAGATCTAGAAATATCTGTAGAAATATTTTAATGTCTCACAAGGAGAATATCAGGTATCTAAACATACTCTATGTATATATCATTTATTGATTTATATCAAAATACAACTCGATCCATCCTTGGTGATGTTACATTAATGGCTTGTTGTTAAAAAGTAAATCACCCAACATCAAAATCAGTTAGTATAGAAACATTTATTTTATTAATGTTTAAATATAAATATAAAACATTGTATAAATTTCAATATAATTGTCTTACAATTTCTGGTAGAAGGAAGTGTAGACAAAGATGGAGAGGGTGTTAATCAGAGTTTATGAGGTAGTGATTAGAAGTCTCATTGAATCCAAAAATGATGTAAAACTAAATATAAGACCAAATAACATTAATTTGGTGATTCAGAAACCTTGTTGTGGATTTTGGTATGGATATTTGCTTTTTCCATAAATTTTTTTTTTCAAGTGTGATTTTTTATATGTGTTGTTTCCACCATGCATTGTTTTTTTTTGTTTTCTTCTATGGGTGAGTGTTGTTCTGAGGATGTAGATTATGCAGATTCAATTTTTTGAAAGCAAGCATATTAAAATGGTTTAAAACTCATATAAATATAGCATATTATTATATATTATTATATATTATTGGTTTAAAGTTCTACTATATTATTTATATTCTGTAGCGGTGGTTAAAATATCCACAACATAAAGTGAATAGTATTTAGTAGGTGTTGTATTCATTTTTGCAGTAGTTTTTTTTTGGACAAAACAAATTGAAGATTTTTTAGTTGATTAAACCTCATCTAAATCCTCGACACTTTTTTTTCAATAAAACCATAACTGAAATTAAAAAAACCACCACTAAATATAATTTTTATGATAGTTACTAGAATTCACCACTCAATTCAATGAACATCCATGGGATTGATATCAACACCATCTATTTATTGGTTTTTTGAAATCATCGTAGAAATAGTTAGTAGTAGATTAAACAAACACGAAATAAACAACGGAAAATAGGTGATTTTAATTTATCTATATATCCAATTTATGTAATTGGAGACATTTTCATATTTAATTTTTATATAAAATAATTGTAATGATTTTAACATATTGATTTTAAAAATGACCTATCTCATCACATCTTTGGGATAAATTTTATATTTAATGTTTCCACATATATGAATTACTTTTGTAAAAATGTATTTCATAATAACTATATGAATAATTAGTTATGACTAATATGGTGAACATATGTTTTAAAAAAAATGAATGCTGAGAACAAAAAAATCAATTACCTAGGAAAAGGTAAATATGAGTTTTCGTGGTGGTTAAACTAATAAGATAAGGGTTAGCAATTACCTAAATACTTTTCCAAAACTAATTTTTTATTCATATTTCCACCTTATATCTTCTAGGATTGATAATGGAACATTTTTGTAACTTTTTTCATGATATACACATGCGTATGATTGAATCTTTTCAGAAAATTACTTGTGTGACACTCACCCCAGTTATAAAATGCCACCCACCAAACTCTCTTATTCACATATTAAAACCTCTTTATTTCAGAAAACCCCAAAAAAATTACTTCCCAAATCACCTCATCTCATCATTGAAGCCTTATTTTGGGTATAAATCCAATAATTCAAGGCTTTTGGTGTAATCCTAAGGATGATACTCAAAGAGTAGGTAATGTTCTTCAATAAACATGCTAATTTTATGTCATTCTCCACCTCATTCAATTATGATTAAACCATTCTGAAATTATAGACTCTTTATATTCCATATATTTGGTTGTCATTATAAATCTATCTGTACTTCTATCTAATGAGTTATGAATTCATCATTCATGTGTATGGCAGACTACTGCCTCACAAATTGATGTCATTTGTTCTTATGTTAAAACCTTTCACAGTGGTGTATGATAATATATAAAATGTATATATGATATTTATATCATATTTATACCCATAGACTCATTATATCATATATATATATAAACATCATTCCATAGGAGATATGATAACATCACTCGTTTGTATGGTGGACTACTGCCTTGTAAAATTATTTGATTCATCTTTCTCTAACGCTTTACATGGAAGGTAAAAAAAGATATATTTAATGATTATATTTGATATAAAGGACATAATTATGATATTAATGATATATGTATCAGTCATAAAAATTAATATATGATTTTATATCTTACATTTTAACTCATTTAATGATGATAACATCATTTTTCTATGTGTGGATTATCGTCTTAACAATGCAGTGTTACTCTCTTTTTATCACTACTCCACATGGATGATATACATGTAAGTATAAATATATATATATAATAGTGTATATGCAATTTTTATTAACGGAAATATTATATATTACTTACCTTCATTATGTAATGATCATTGGAAAATGAGAACATTACTCATGAATACATATGACTTCTGTCTCCATGATCATAATGTAGTTCATTTTTCATAACCATATTTAAATTGGAAGCCTGAAGGAATTAAATTTTAGTTTAATTTTTGATAATACCCTTCTTGATGGATCAAGGGGAACCCTTACAGGACCCATAGGCCCAAGGGATATGACCAATATATGACCTGAAGGCCTAGAGTCACAAGGCCCATTACCAAACCTTGATGGCCTAAGACATGGAACACTAGAAACAAACCCTCCTAGTATCTGCATATTGGAGGCTCTTATAACCCCATCTCGTATGAATGATAATCTAGAATTTCATCATGAAGAACATCACAGTGCCTAGTAATGACTGCAGTTTCCATACCCTCCCATTCATCCAATATGGTTCCCGCTTCATTGGTGGTTGCTGCATTTTCTTTAAATACTATTCTTACACATCTCTTGTGTGATCTTAAAATACCTCCTCTTTGTCCTTATGAAACAAATTTTCTATGGATCGATTAAGAATGGGGTGAAAATTCCCTTTTTCCCAATGGCCTCTTGTGGCCTGATGGCCCTATGGCCAGAACTCCTTTGGTGGCTCGAAGCTCCGGAGACCTGTAAACCCAAACTAGTAGCCCGAAGGCCCAGATTGGATAAATAGTTCTGACCACTAATATGTCTCATAATACCCAGTATTTTACAACTTCAACAACCCAAAATTTCACCCCAATCTAATTTGATCTTGGGTCTTTTGGAAGCCAATCAGGAGCCTCTAGAACTTAGGTATATGTTGTTTGGCTTCATAACCATCATTCAGGATTGGATTTAAAAGTAAAATTGATGTAAAAAATATGATAATTATGTCATTATTATTATTTATATGATTAAAATATGTAACATGTTCATTAAAATTATCTTTATGGTGGAGTCATACATACGAAAACAAGGAATCGAACACCTAAAATAATGAAAATAATGAAATATTGTTAATAAAAGTGTGAAAATATGTTATAAAGAATTAAAAATCATATTATAAATAGCATTATGGTTCTTGTATAACATAAAAAAAAATTTAACCAGTATAATGGTGGTTAATGAATTTTTTACCAAAAGGAAACGTGAGGTCGGTAAATCTTAAATCCATTTATACTCATTGGGTTAAAAATATATTTCATTGATTTTTTTGATTCTAATATTATATGTATATTGTCTGTTTGTTAACTTATTTTTTATTAATAAATTTTTTATTTGGGTTTATTGTGGAAATAAATTATCAATTATTTGATTAATTACCAATTAAATTTTATGATTATTTTAAGTGTTTATTCTTTAATCTCTTTCTAGTTGAGATTATTTTTTGTCAAATTTCAGTAGATGGAATTGTATTGAACATATACTAGTAAACTATGTTAATTTTATTATCATATGTTTATTCATGACACTATTATGTAATAGTATAATTTTCTACTTTTTTACTGAAATTAAATAATGAAAAGTTTTCATGAAAAGCTGACATCATTTTTTTCTTCGATCGGAAATCTATTTACTTCCAAAACTATTTTTTCAAAAAATATTTTCTTAAATGATTTTAAAATTTAAAAAACAATAATAAATTTTATTTTTACCAATTTTTACATATAGAAAATTATTTTAAATTAATCTTATGTAATTTTCATAACTATTCCCATCTTGTTTTTTTGAAATTGTGATAGTAATATTCTTATCCTTTTAAAACAATAAATTTTCGTAACCTTTTCTTAGTGAAAAAGGAATGTTATTTTATACTTATATGGAATGTATGGAATTACCCACCATGATGAATACCATTTGTTTGATTCCTACTTTTAATGTTCACATGTATCATCTAAAATAAATTCCTGGTATTCTTGAAATTTTTAGTTTTCTAATGTTATATTAAATGAAAATATTTTTCAAAATGTTTTTCCTAATTCAGAATGAAAATGATATTTTCATTAAGAATATATAAAAAAAATTTATTTTATTTATTTTTATAAGTTACCTAAACTATTTAATGTACTTATAATACACTAGGGATGTAATGTGTTTATATCATCCCTATTATTTTAAAAGATGGTTTATGATATGTTTGATTGTGCATATATTGTTTTGATAATATTCCCCATATTACTATGGATAGTTTATTATTATGTTTATTTTATTAAGGAATGTACTGAAATTTCATTTAATAGTTTTTAATAATAATTTATTGGTTTATTATCTTTCATCCCTTTCATATGAAGAATGCATTGCAAATAGTAAGTGGTTTTTACTGCCTAATATAGAATGCACCACGATTCATTGACATGTATAATGAGAAAAAATATGTTGTAAACCACCTATGAGTTTGTATCACATATTTTTAATCTATCTTTTGAATGGTATTAATAGTAAGTTTCAAGTTAAAGGTCATGACACACATCAGTTGGCCGAACCTAAGGTGTTTGAAATCTGTAGATTTAAACCATCATGTAGATATTACTCATATTAACTAACTTGAAAAAGAGGCCTTTCTACACACCTGGTTTGACACTCCAATGGGATATTCTTATCATAATTCACATTTTCATTACAAACCATTATGAAATATTTGAAATATATATATCCCCAATGAAGTCATTTTTATTATTGTTATATTATCTATGCATAAATTTTATAATTAATGGATCACTAGTATAATATTACAAATTATGTTTCAAAATGATATGATCTAACCTGATGTATTCTATCAGTTATAAATGGACCCATTATAAGGAATGTGAACCAAATCAATTCACGTAATCCAAATAGTATAAATGCTAATTTTTTATGGGATTAGAATTTTTTTAAATGGATGTAGTATCCCATGTATTATAATCATACATGGACATAGTGTAATGTGATAACAAGAATGATAATGAATTTTATAATTATTATGTCTTATAAGGGAAGAAATATAAGAAGACTATGACAGAGAAAAATATCTATAAGTAGAAAAAGGGAAATATTTTTTCTACCATATGTGATAATTGTAAAAAGAATCAGTCTGGTACATTCATGAAGGGAATGAGAGTTTTCTTCATGAATGGAGAGAATGCCCACCAATCTCATGATTTCAAGGGAAAGCAAAAGGTTTTCAATATTCAATGCATCATCTCTAAGAAGATGGGTCACTATGAGAATAAATTTCTCAAGAGTCAAAGAAATATAACTAAAAAATAGATAATGAATGATGGTCAAGATTCTATTATTAAGACAGTCAATGTGAAATGGATAATGTGCTTGTGGTTGGATACACGAATTAAGACATTTTATTAGGTTTTAAATTATTTCCTAGTTATTAAGATTATTGTATATATAAGGATTCTAATATTGTGATTTTTCATTAAGTATTTTAATTCATATGTTGAGTGATAACGATGATGAATAAAAATGATTCAGTGGAAGGTTAAAATTCTTGTAAAACACAAAATTGAGTGAATGAAAATGATATATATGATTATGATGTTGAGATAATGATGTTGGGATTATGAGATTATTGATATAGATAATTTAAATTGGATAGTAATGACTACCTTAGATCTTATTTATGATAACATCATGCGGTAAAAGTAGTATCCTTCTTTTTAAGGTTATTTATAATAATATTTTTGAAGGGTCATGTTTTTTACCATTTAAAAAATGATTTATATTAACATTATATAGGGATTTGATATTATTTTATTATATTAGATAAAAACTGTGAACCATATTGGTTTTGGGAAATAGGTAGAGATAAATCAAATTACTTGTTACTTTTTATGGGTCTTACGATATGTTAAAAGATAATTTTAGTTCTTTAGTCCTAAAAAATCATTCATTTATTTTATTAGTATAATGAATGAATTATAAGTTGATCGAATCATAACTAATGGATAAAATTATAATTCTAAAATCAAAACAAATAAAATATGTATATTTAATTATATTCTTGGTCATAAAAATAATTCATCAACCATAAGGAATGATCATCAATTTTTTTATCATAATACCTTCATAACAAATGAATCAAATTTTCATTTAAATCATAAAATATTTATTGATTTGAGGTCGTTAACATTCCATTGATAATTAAAAATATTCTTATAAATGACCTAAAACACTCTCTATAATTATTTACTAATATCTTATATGTTCATATAGTCACTTGCAACCAATGAAGTCCAATGTAGAAACCTATTTTTATATAATTTTATTTCCTTTTTTATTCACATTATCACTGATTAGTAGAATATTTTATTAGCATTTTTTACAATGTTTCTTCTCAAAATAATAATTTTCAAATATAAAACCCAAGATTTCCAATACCATGTTTAAATTTTGAGGATGAAATTTTTTTAAGGTGCGGAGAATGAAAACCCCTAAAATTATAAAATAAGAACATTGTATTTGAATTCATATGAAACAAGAGACACCATGCTTAGAATAAAATATAATACCCTGAGAAATTCCGATATATTTTTTTTAAAAAATCAATCTATTCCATATCATTTGTTATATGGAAAAATATTTTAGTTTATACTAAATTCAACATTTAGTTCAGCTTGTGTTAGGAAAAACAATGAGTGTAAAAAAATGTGAAATATAATTAAAATATAATTATTTTATATAATATTTACAAAATTTAAATTTAATTGGATGTTATTAATAGTACTAACAAAATAATGATAATATTTGTCTTTATTATGAATTGTCGAGGAATGAGAATTATAATGCTATAACGAAAAATGGAAACATACCTATAGGAAGTCAGGGAGGCTCAAACCCATGGCCTCCATAACACCTCAAAAGGTAATTTTTCACTAATCTAGATACTAGAGACATTATGGTTAATATTTATCTGGAATAAACTAAAAATCATTTAAAATAAAAATATATTATTTATGAAAAACTATTTCCTTATAAAAGACTTTTTAATAACATCATGTGCAAAAACAAATTATGTTTTTAAAATCTTACAAAATTACATCTTAAGAATAAAAATCGTAATTTAAATCATCATATCAAAATTTTATTATGGTTATTTTTTTTATTTTAATATAATTGATTCATTTTTCGATAAATAGTAAAAAATACTGAATTTTAATTGAAAATTGAATTTTCATTTAAATTATTTATAATGATAAATGATACTTTAAATTTGTTTTTAGGTTAAAATAGTTAAATTATATATTAATTAATTCAATGTACAAAATTTTAATTTGTTTCATATTGAATCTTGATATAAAAACATTGTAAACTTTTGAACATTTTATATTAAAAAAAAGCATTCGTATCACATATATACGTTGAAATTTAAATTAAAATTTACCCCTAATATGAATTGAATATGCAAAAATGGATTATATATTTTTAATCTGAATAGTTTATAATTTGTAATAATTTCATCTTAATTTTTTACCAAAATGAATTGTGAAAAGAGTAAAAATAAATTACCTCTGATAAGGTTAAATAAGTTTATAGGGTTGTTAAACTAAGAAGATATGGGTAAATAATAACTTAAAAACATGTCAAACAAAACTTTTATGGACATATTTACACCATTTTTCTTTGATGTTAGATAATATCTCATTTTGGAATCTATTGGCATGATAAATAAATTTATATCATAGAATCATTTCAAAACATTCCATGTTTTCCACTCACCTCGATTATAAAAGGCTAGCCCTATCCTCTATTTTTAACAACATAAAATAATTTAGTTTAGAGAATTACTTCCTAATTTACATTCCAAAATATTAACAATCATCTTATAATCAATATTTTTTTCATAAATTCAACCAAATATGAATTTGGGTGCAAACCTAAGGAGGATACCTAAAGAAGACATAATGTTGTTCAAAGATGGTCTTTATTTTATTTCGTTCTCCTCAGATATCATTTCTTATAAAAAAGATGATATAAGATCCATAATATCATAAATACACATATATGTTTTTATAATAATTAAATTACCTACAACCATCTCCACTTCTATATAATGGGATAGAAAATCATTGTTATTTTGTATAGGGGACTACAACCTCGCCAACTGATCACATTCGTTCTTTCATTGCAACCTTTCATGATTGGGAATGCTAATGGATATAAAGTATAAATATGATATTAAAAAAATATTTATACCTATTTATTTGTTATATCTAGTATATATTTTTGCCTCCCATTACATAGGAGACACAATTACATCGTATGTGTGTACAACCGACTTAAGCCTTACAAAACGATGTGATTTGACTTTCAGTAATGCTTCACATGGAGAGAGATAAGGATATGGTTAACGATTATATGTGATATACAATACATAATTATGATATAAAATACATATTGATATATCATTAAATATAATATAACATTTTATATCTTACCATATCACTCAATTAAATATGATAGCATCGTTCATGTAAATGTGGACAAGCACCTTCACCAAGCAATGTGACCCTATTTCATCACCACACCACATGAATGATATATATATAAGAATATAATATGGTATATATGATATTATATAATTATGTAACGATTATATAACACTTACCATCTTTACATAATTATCTTTGGGAAAAAATGAAATGTTTCTCAAGCGTATGTACGACCTACTGTCTCCATGGTCATATCATAATTCAATTATCATAATCATCATTAATGATTGGTTTTAAAAGTAATATTTATGTAACAATATGATATTTATTTTATGATTTTTATTATAGGATGATGAAAATATGTAATATGAGAAATAAATAGATCCTTATTGACATAACACGTATTGGAAAACAAAGCAATTAACACCGAGAACAGGGAAAATAATGAGCCGTTATAAATGAATGCATGGTAAGATGTTATAAATGGATAAAATAATATGATAAATGTTAATATGGTTCAATTATTAGTTAAAAATATGTTAAAAAACACTAAATATGATGTCAAATAACATTTAATCAAATAGAATCTTGAGGTAATGGATTTCTTAACTCAATTTCCATTCATTTGGTTAAACATCTACATCATTGATTTTGTATTTCTAGGAATATGTGATTAATTAATTTTGTTTGAATTATATTCTATGTACACATTTTATATTTCCTTATTGCAGAGACACATAGTCAATAATTGTTTAATTATCACTTCAGCTTTAGGATCATTGTAATTGTTTATTTCGCAATCTCATCCTAATCGAGATTCATTATTACTAAATGTCAGTTTATAGAAATTATTTGACCATATCCAAATAAACCCACTTTATTTTACAATCATTTATTTATTAATGATATTTTCATATAATAGTACCATTTTAAACTCATTAGTATTTAAATTTTATGATAATATATTTTAAAGGAAATCTAAAATTATTTCTTACGTCGGTTAGAAATATATTTTTTTTCCAAGACCATGTTTCTTTAATATGATTTCAAAAAATGTTTTTATCATTTTGGAAATTATTTCTTATAATCATTTTAACACAATATAATTTTATTAAATTTTTTTTTAAATTATTATTATATATTTTTTCAAAATAATAGTTTTTTAGCTTTTACCAAAAATGTGAATGGAATATTATTATCCTTTTCTGAACAAGTCACTTATTTAAAAATTTAAAATTTAAAAATGAGTTCTCTTTTGACCTTGTATAACATGTAAATAATTTCCAAATATCAGGAAAAAAGTTTATTTTATTCATCCATTTCAATTTTACATGTATATTTTTTTAAAAATTATTTTCCTAATATTCTGAAAATTCAAATTTTTTACAAGTGATTTTTTAAGAATTTTTTTTTGAAAATGATTCTGATTTTAAAAATGAAGGGATGTTTTCCAAAAAAAAATTAACATATTTTTATGGTATTTCTATTCCTAAATAACAATAACCCTTTAATTTAAATTTTATTAAATGAGAATTTTTTATATTGATATCATCCTTATACTTTATAAATATTTTTTTGTGATCAGTTTGATTGTGGATATGCTATTTTGATACATTTATCCATATTAATATGAATGTTAATGAATTTTATTATTTGATTTGGGTAAGTATTAACATTTCATATGTTAGTCTTTAATATGAATATTTAGGTTTACTATGTTTCTCTATATTTATATGATGAATTCTTCAGACATAGTAAGAGGTATATGGGGAATGATATAGATAGCCCATAGATGCATCAATAAGTGTCTGAGGAAAAATAGTTTTGTCAAACCCTATGTGTTTTTACACATTACTTTCAAACTATATTGTGAACATTATTTATATTATCTGTCTTGTGAAAGGTCATGACACAAATGAGTGGGCCTAGCCTGATGAGTTTGAAATAAGTATATTTGAGTTATCTTGTGAAATTTATTGACAACATAATTAAGATGTTAGAAATTTTTCATTATCTAATTATTAATTTCATTTAATGAAATTCCATTTGATTATTTAATTAGTTTGAATATACATGGTTATGATTCATCATCATGTGATTATTTATATGGAATTTTTTGATCCTTAATTTTTCAACAATATTATTCTCAAGTTATTGATTATTAGAATAGGTTTTAGTTGGTTACATTTAAATATTTATTACTACTTACTTATTCATATCTTTGGAGTACGTTTACCCTTACTGAGAATTTGACCTCACCCCTTTGAGAAGTTCTCATTTTCCCATGGTTACAGGGAAGTATTTTATGATTGATATAGAGGGATATGATAGATTTAATAGTGATATTAAGATAAAAAATATGTTTAAATTTGTGTATTCAAATGTATCATGGGATTCAAGTATGTATCTAGTTCACCAAGATTGCTAAAATGATCAGTACTTCAGGATGTGATTCCTTAGATCATTATCCAATGTAATAAATTAAACACTGACTACATGCAAGTGAGGTTGGGGTTATTAGAATAAATTTATATCCATTCATCATGTAAATTAGATTCTTTATTTTTCCTTATTTAATTATCTACTATATTACTTATTTCTTAACCTTAAAACATATTCTAGTTCTTTTATGTCATTTTACATGATTCCTATTTCCAATTTTTTTGACATATTGGATATTTGATATTATTTCCTTTATATGATTTATCACATGAACTTCCATGATATTTTCTACTTCTCTTATTATATGTCTTTTTATATTCAAATATATAAAAATTTTAATTAAATGTTATGAAATATGATTTGTCATAATCACAAATCATATTTTATTAACTCCATTATTATTATGAATCTTATTTAAGAAGTCAAAAAATTTACCCTCACATTGGTTGTTGGATTGGTTTCTGTTATTTAAATTCATTCACTAAAAATAAATGAATAATTAGTGATGAAAATTTCATAAATTATACACATAAAAGGATACTATGAAAATTTAACTTATAACTCTTAAATGCCATACAATCCTTGCTATATGAATTTTATGGTTTTAATCATTATCATCCATGTTGTATTTCCTAACATAATTTTTTTTCATTATTATTCCCTTTATAATGGATAATAAAGAGCTTTTAAATTTACTGAATCATATCCTACAAGAGTTTTGAAACAAAGGTAAAGCAAGATTTTTTAACATGCACCATGTTTGAATCAATTCAAATCTCAATGCACCCCTTTTAGGGTCATTACCCTTTGGTAAGACTGTGATTAAACCACATCCACTAGTAGTATATAGAAAGAGATATATTTTCACATAAAACAACTGATCTATAATTTTCAAAAAATTATGATTTTTTTAAATTTTAGTTTTATCTATAATCCTTGCACTATTGTTTTATAATCTAAAAAATAAAAATAGATCAAAATTCCTCTAATTCAATCTATTAAAAATCATATATTTAATACACATATGTTCATGATTTATTACATAAAGGTACACATAATAAAATCCCATAAAATCCTAAGGCTTAGTGACATTGGGAAATTTGGAGCATATAATATTAACATGAACCATAGGTACACAAACATTATTTAAATACTCCAAAGAAAACCCTTAAAATTTAATTTCTCTTCCAATACTTCATGGGATAATATGAGGATTTATATTAGAAATGGGTGAACTATAATGCCCAATAAAATGAGTAATCAAATAATAACATGATGAAAATAATATGTGTGAGTCAATAGGCTTGTGAACAAGGCATAAAATAGAGAGGACTATACACATGAAAATTGAAGCATGATATGTGATAATAACTTGAAGAAAATATATAAATGTGGAAATAACTTAAAAAAATACATCAAAAGCATAAATTGAGGCTATCTTCCTAGACTATATAATCGTGTTATTAGGATAACCTCATAAAAACCATATATAGATTATAATATGATAAAATAATTACATAATTCATGCGAGAGAAATATAATTTCAACCTCACCCATCACATTCATATTATGTACATGCATAGGTGTTCATCATATATCATACAACATATGGATGTATTTCGTCACTTTAATTATCATGATTTAGTAGGGTGGGTTACATTCATTGTAGTCCCTAATCAATTAAGTATTGGAACATCATGGTGAATTCTATAGAGTGGAAATGGGGATGAGAATTCTCAATATATAAGTTTGTTATAAAAAATTATACAAAAATATAGGTGGTATAATGGGGGTAAAAAATGATTCATGGAAGGCTGTAATGGGTGTGAAAGGTGAATTTAATCACTTAGACATTATGAGGAAAATATGAGGGTTGTTTAAAAACATATATAATTCTAAGACATTTGAAATTACCATTTGATAAATTGATTTTATTGACATTCTATTTCAGTCAGTGTAATGTATATATTATTTTTAGTATAATGAGATTTCAACCTTGAGGAAAATTATAAATTCATATGTGGGAGACTTTGTTATGTACATTTAATTAATATATTTAATGAAATTTTAATACATTGATATCAATAATTTAATTGATATTATGTTCGATATTTTGAAATTTTTATCAGGTTTTTGATTATTTGAAGGATAAAACAAATATTAGGAAAAGGAATAAAAGAAGGAAATTTAGGATTTTTTAGACACATCATATCATTGCACGATGTTCTGTAACATGACACCAGAAGTTTGATGTTGTATTGAAGGCAGGAAGAGTAGAAGATAATAGAATATTGGAATTTATATCATAAAATACATATATTATATAAGAAGGGTTGTGGTATGGATATATTATGAATTATGCCACCTCAACAAGCATTGAAATATGGAATCATGACTTTTTTCAAAGAGTCACGGGAGGTATTTAAAACATAAACAAAAAATTTACATCCTAGCATTGTAAAATATTGACAAGGATCCACCAGTTTTACCCCATAAGTTTTTCAATGGTTACCAAATTCACATTATTATCCAATAATTTATAATGTGGGTTTCCAAATGGTGTATATTTAGAGAAGTCCAGACAGAACTTTTTCACTATAAAATTCATACTTATGATAGGGATTCATGGTCAACAGTGGAATTTATATGAAAATATGAAGGTTTATAATGATGGTGGCTTATATTTTTGAGCTTAATATTTCCTAAGAGAATTTGACAAGATATCAGACCATAGAGGAGATAGTCGTGGACAAGTGTGTGAGTTTAGAGCCCTGACACTATTACCATTCATCATCTTCATTATTCTTTGAGAATCCATTACACCATATATTGTAATTATTAACATGAAGGTGTAGTTTTATTATGGTGGGTGACCTGATTATTGGACGATGGGTTTCATATAGATTATTTTAATTTCAATTCATGTTTGGTTTTCTGCACATCTATCGTTCAATTATTAATCTCTTTATTTATTCAATTCAAGAATGTTATAATACAATCTGAAGTATATTATATTTTTGAATAAATTAATATCCCTAGATTGAATATGTTAATTATTTAATCCATATTGGTTCTATTTAAATATGGTTTTGGGTCGCCTAATCTGATAACTAAACTGAGTATTCAACCATTCCAACATTGTAATTATTAGAAATGAGAATGGTACTCTGACCAAGGATCCCTAAAGACCCAATTCAAAAAATAATAAAGAATTAACATTTAATTAACAGAATCCATTGTACATGAACAAATAAAATCAATGAACATAGATTCCTCCATAATTTGATTCCCAATAACCAATCTATTTACTTTTTTTATATCTCCACACACATCCAATCTATACCATTTTTTATTTATAAAATTAATCTAGAGAATTTTATAATACCCTTGTGGGTTAAAAACTCACAAATTCCAATTAATTTTTTTAGATAGATTGTATGAGTTTTTAAATTAATAAATTTTGGTTTCCACATAGAAATTAATGAATCCCTATATGTTGTCAAATTTTTCTCATCATTTTGTGGGATGGTTTTCATTATAATTATGTTAATTAATAATTACCATGTTTTTTTATTTTAATTCATTTAGTTATAGATGTTCATGACATTCTATTTTTTCAGGTAAAAATCTATTGCACAACTAATCTTTACATGGGAATGATAAAGTCAAAGATCCTGCATATGAGCCAGATCTTGAGAGAAACATATGACAGTAGTAAAAGTAAAACAAAGAAGATAAATAAGAATAAGAAAAATACAATATGGTTAGAGAAGTTCCATGACTGCCGCTGGATATTCACAAAGTTAAGGAATATGGAAGACCGTCATGTTTGGTCATTCATCCTAGTATTCCGGTACATTAGATCATTGCACCTCAATTCATTGTAAATTAGTAAATTATGAAGACAATTTCATGCTCCATTAAGTTTTCAATACTGGAGTATTAGGATAATAACACTCATATAGAGAGTTTTCCAAAAATGAGGGCTGATTTTTAATATAATAATGTATCCACTGATGTGTTATGGTTTAGACTATTTAGATTTCCAAAAAATAAAAAATCATTGGAATGGATCCAAAGCCTCTTTTCTCATTCCATCAAGACATGAGATTAGTTGGTGAGAAATGTTCTTACTAGATTCATACCACCATCAAAATAAATGAATATCTATGTCAAAATTTAAAATTTTAATCATTTTTATGATTATACACATTATTGTTCTCAGAAAATATTAAATTATTTATCTATAAATTTTTTTCATCATGGTATATAAATATGGTTGCTAATTAATAAAAATTTAAAATTTATCTCAAAATAAAACATTTCCATTATATATTCTTCATCTATAAGATCAATAATGAATAATTAAGATGAGGAGATCTATAAGTTTCAAGATAAGATGGTAGATAATTACTTTCAATCTGTGGAATGAAACCACCAAATGACAAGGGGTGAACATGGTGGACAATAGATGGTTGTTGTACCAAATGGATTCCGTCACTAGAAATGAAGATGTACTAGTGGAGCTCCAAAATCCCAAAGGTATGTATACAAAATATGGAAATTATATTTATTATAATAGAAACAACTAATTTCAGGTGTATCGGTGTAAACAACCACAATCTAAAGTGCATTAAAAAAGTCCTTACAACTTTCAGTGATACAAACTATATGAACCCTAACATTCAAGCTAGGTACACACCATAGAAGTGTCATTAGAAACATTCAGAATCACAATTGGGGTTATACTAATGAAAATAAAGGAATAATCAATGAAATAATATTAAATATTACAAAATTTGGATATTTATGTTATTTTTACCCCTGATCAATATAGAGAAAGGATGAGAATATTTTTATAAGAAAATTTTGAAGTATTCCCATGAGGATATGTGAAAGCTATAACACTAAAAAGTTGATAATTCACTGAGAATAACATCATGAAAATAAAAATATAGAAAAACTATTATACTCATAAATAAGTATAAGAAACTGAAAAGAAAAAAAGGATAATTCTTAGGAATAAAAGGATATATAAGAATCACCACCATTCAATCCAGATGAAATATTTCTAGAAATTATTAAATAGAATAAACTATATGTGATATAGGTAAACATCTAGAACAATTATAAAAACTGAAAATTAAAAGTTCATTTATACTAGAACTCTTTAATTTTCTAGCATACTCAAATATTTTGAATTATTTGGTTATAGGAAAATTTATGATGGAAAAGATCAAATCAATTTCTTTGATGAGAGAATTATCTATTATTGTATCATTTGGCATGCCCAAGAAACTATAATATTTGGGTCTTTTTTAATCAAATTTTCATTGGTTATAATAATATTTGGTTATACATTATGTGATTTAGGTTTTGGCGTTAATATCAGTTCATACACAACCTCCAAGAGCCTTTGACTAGAGGGCATGAAGCCCATAGTTGTTTTTCTTAAATTAGCATATTAAATAAAAAATTCTCATGGGGATAGATTGAAGTAATTTAGATAAAATATTACAATTTCATTTTCCCCATGTACTTCTTAGTTACTAATATGGAATAAGATGAGACACCTATTTACCTTAGAATACATTTTTATTTTGAATAAAATTACATTTATCAATGTAATATGTGGTGATCTGTGTTTGAGAGTCGGAATTGGGGAATTTATTTTAATAATACCCTATTAAAATGAACAATGATGATGTGAATTATGATGTATTTTAATAATAAAAAAATTATGATGTTTAAGGCATTGAAATTTTGGGAAAACATAAATAAGTACATATTGAAAAACTTGAGAGTAAGAGTGGAAATATATCTACGAAGATCACCAACAATGGCGAAGTAGCGGATGCAATAAAATCATATAAACCTTGATGGTTTGGCTAGTTCACAAAATGGAGCATAGAGTTTCATTTATAACAAATAAATGGATAATTTTCCCAATATAAATATAGAATGTAATTCTAGTATAAATATTCAATTTTTTTAGAGGAATGAATGGGTCCATCCTATATGGAAAGGTAAGTGTTGACACCATTTTTTTACCCCAACCCAATATAATATTTTGAATCATGTATCACCTAAGAGTAAACTGTTATTTTCAATGCAATGAAGTTAAAAAATATATCTAATGGGAAGAAAAATTGGTTTTGAGTATTTTTTTATTTCTTCTATTTTTGTAATTGGAACTCTTAAAAAAATTATTTCAATTTCTTTGGAAAAGGACCTATTATTCACTTATGTGTCTCCATATTATAGGACCACCAAAAAACATACAAGAATAAGATCATGAATTGACAATTTTGAATAATTAATTGATAGAAGGTTTGAGTTTCTTTTAATAATTTTAGGTTTTCCACCTACTTTTGAATTTTTTTAATAATTTTAAATAATCATTCATTCCCTTACAAAATTCTTACATTAATAAACTAATCTAGGAGACATGAACCTCTTTGGATACGTTCCATTCCATGTTTTTAAATTTCTTTGTTTATTAAATTTAATGATCAAAATGAGAGGAATAATTAGTAGAGATAGGAAAGCTGTTTGGGATTTGGAAATTCATACATTAAGGGAACTGATTGAATTTTTAAATGAAAATTTTCTATGATTTGGCATGCCTTATATTTATGATATTTTTTTAATTGGTTTTATTATTCATTTTCATTTCCCAGAGTAGTTGTCCCAAACCATTGTTATCATCCCTAAGACATTCTCTGAGACAAATATTTACCACACTTTTCTAATATATATTTATTTTAACACATCGACATTTTATATTTTTGAGTATTCATAACATACTATGAAATTTATCATAGGTTATAATCACTATTAATATGATTGTGAAATTTTATTAAAAACCCATTTTTGCATGGCCCCACCTTAAATCAATCCTTCTTTATTCCATTAGAAATCATAAATGATATTTATTAAAAAATTTCCATGTTTCAATACTACCATATAAATTGATACTATAATATTGGTATAAAAAATAATAATTAAATGAATATATTAGAGGGATAGGCTTTTCTTGGTAGATAGGGATTTACATTAGTGAGAAAACATTTTTCGGTATTTTTCTTGATATTTTTGAATATGATATATAATATTCATTTTGAGTTATTATTCACTTATATTTCTGAAAAAATAAACACAATATTGAATAAAAAAATTGAAGAATTGGGTTGTGACTTGTAAGGATTAAAACTCATCATTTCGAACCTATCAAAGTCATTTAGGACATATAAAACAAATATCATCATAAGTGTTGATGTGAAAATAATATATCAACTAAATTAATATAACATGATAATAAATAAATAAAATTACTGATATCATTAGAATATGTTCTTAATAAGTTAAATAATTAACTCAATTTTATTATTCAAGAATATAAACAATTTATGTGGTGAGGTTGAGTAGTTTTAATGTTTTTTATATCAGATTTCTTCATTGAGTATGATTTTATTATTATGTGACTAATATGTTATTATATAGTGTATATTATTCCCATTTTACATGTCATTACAGGGGACATTCATACATTATGTTATTTTATTTTTCAATATTAATTACTTCAACCCTTGGATTTTATCGTTAAATATAAAAAGTGGTAAGAGTTTTCTTAACTCAATTTACAATCATTTGGTTATAAATCAAATTAATTTACTATGTTATGTCAAGATTATAAGTGAAAGGAAGAATAAATTAATTTGTTTATTTCAATTTTTTGGATTCATATTTGACACACATATACACTCCAACTATTAATTATCACATAAAAGATAATATATTTATAGAGGATTACATCTCAATTTCATTTAGATGGGAAATATTTTAATTTTAAGCCCCAATTATATTTTATATTGTGTATATGATTAAAATTTTTCATTTTATTTCATGAATACTCCATTCTTAATTGTATTATAAGCTTATATTCAAATTATTTCATCTAAGTATTATAGAATTAAATGTTAAATGTGGTACGTGGTTTCATAACACAATTTATTTTCATTGAGTAATATTACACATTTATTGACATTGATACAATAATATCATGTGTTTAATTAACTTTTATTATTTTATTCTATATTCATACATGTTTTATGTAGATTTACATTTTTTATAGATAACCATTTCAGTGATTAATTATCACTTCAATGATACGATATTTAAAAGAGTTTGTCATCTGAGTCTTTTAGGTCGTGATACATAAATCATATTCACCATTTGAATATTTCATGTGGTGTACATACAACCCCTTCATAAACTATATAATTATTCACTATAAATTCATGGTATTAAAATATTAATTCATTGTTATTTCATTCATGGAAATTATGACTCCAATGTTACCAAATAGGTATGTGTTTATTTCACAATATCATTATTATTTATGATTTTTATGATAGAGTATCCAATGAAGGAATTACTTGATATCTTCATCATAAACACAATATATTTTATCCTATTTTATTTATTTCAATAATATAAAATATTTCCTTTCATTTTCCTACCTTTATGTAACAAATATACTAATTTTTTTTAAAGAATAATTACTTTTTTTACTTGATTGGGAGTTCTTTAATGCATATACATATTTTCCATGAAATGTTTTAAATAATAATTTTACTATTATAAAATTAATTATTAAATAAATTTTTACCCCTTTTTTTACTTTTTCTAAATATTTTGAATGGAATCATCTTATCATTTTCAGAATGATGTACTTTTTGGACTTTTCTTGAAAAAGAGTAAAATCAATGTATTTTTACAACTTATACGACATGAATAGATGATCCGGCCATCACATACACTCGATTTCTGAAATATTATTTATAGGTTTACATATTAATTATCAAAGAAAATGAATTTCTATATATTACTGTAATTTTTATTTTCTAAAATTTATTTTCAAAATTGAAAAGGGTATTTCCTCAAGAAAGGTTTTGATAATGTAATCTTGTTATTTATATTTATCAATGATAGTGAATTTTTTTTCATCACTAGGGATATATTGTATTTATAATATGAATATTATTTATTTGATTGGATTATGATAGGTTTTACAGTGGAATGTATTGAAATATCATATGTTTGTTCTTCCAATATGGTTAATTGTTTAATTTGTTGTCTTATTGAATGTATTAAATTGTTTATTAATGGGATGAATTAATTTAGATTTTTAACTACTGTGCGGTGCCTGGAATTATATATCCCCTCATAAAATTTGTAGTTCACATGAGTAAATCTAGTTGAATAGCCTTATTAAAATGAATTTTGGTGTATGTAGACCTATAGTTTCAACTATCTTGGGAAAAGGCCATGGCGGTAAGTTTCATTTTTTTGGAATTATAAATTCCATCATTATGAAATTAGTTCATAATGTTCATGAAATTATTTTGACTAATATACATTAATATGTTTCATGATTATATGATTATTTATAAGGAATCATTTTATCTTCATTTATTCATACCATATTTTTCTCTAAGAACATTATATAGAATACATAGAATGTGTTTTGTATTATTTATATTTTCATATTTATTATTACTTATATATTCATGATAGATTAAACATTATGTGACCATTACTGAGAAACTAGTCTCACCCTTATTTTTCTTCCATTACCCAAAAATACCAATAAGTGTACTATGACTAATATGTAAGGATATACTAGTGTTAATAATTATGTCCTCCAAGAATTTTTTTTTAATATCTTTAAATTTATATGAGTTGCATTTATGGATATATTTTTATATAATTTATAAAATATTTGTTACATTGGGATTTGAGGTCTTTTATCTTGTGAAAATGTAGTAAATTAACAATTTACTCCATCCCACTAGGCTCAAGTTCTGTAAAGTTGGTATCATACGAATATTAATAAAAACCATGGGATATAGATTTATTAAAATATAGATTAGGTAATAAAATCTTGTGAATAACTTTTATGATAATTTTATATATCAGATAACAACATGAATTTTTTCTATAGTAAATATTATGTGGTTTTCCTATAAATAAATCCTTACGTAGATAATATTTGTTGGCATGGTTTTGGAATAGATGTGTCTAAGTGTAATAACTAGAAAAAAGTAGGCTGAGTATATCGTCACTATAATATTGTTGTTAGTGTGTGTTCCCTTACTGGACCCTTGGTCTGACACTCTAGGTTGATATTCTTGGGTTAATTCACATTTTCTCCATGAACTATCCTGATAAAGGAGAGAATAATACTTATCATAACCTTTGATGTGCCATACTTATATGGGATTAACCTTGTAGGATATAAGGTATTTATAGTATAATAATTGTTCATAACTATTAATATTTATGAATAATATATTAATTTTACTTTAAAGTGGACACTTTTTCAGATATCATACTCGATATGCAATAATATTTTTCTCTGAAATCTTACGTTGCACACAACATTGAGTTATACCAAAAAATAATATAATATTATTCTTATTATAAATGATAGTCGACACCTAGTAATTGTACTAATGGGAATGAATAGAACTAAATAAAATATGATTACACATGTTTTTAACTATTTTTAAATTTATCCAATAAATTTTAGAGGCACAAAATTATAATGAATCCAATTTTAAGAATAAAATATTCTAATGTTCCTAAAAAGAAGTTTTACAACATTTTGATGGATAACCCTATTTAAATCTAGTTTTTTTCACATTTATATGTTATATTTGAAAAAATAATCTTATTATATAGAATTGGGTCATTAAAATTTAGTTTTCATATTTTTATTTTAATTTTAGGATAAATTTTATTTTTCATGAATAGTGAAAAATATTGCATATCAATTCAAAACTTCCATTTCATCTAATTTATTTATACAGTTAGAATGTCATCATAATTTGTATTAAAGTGTAACTGGACTATTTTTTTCATTTAATCCAATTTTGTTCATTGGATGTAATTTCACTTCTAAATTGGACATAAACTCGTGTCAATCTTGTGACGATTTTTACTTCTCAAAAACCCTCTTTATTGTTTTTGACAGCGAGATTTTTTTTAAAAAATTAATTTCATAAAATTATATGTTTTGAATTTCAAAAAATTTATCCCTTATTTGGAATCGTATGTTCAAATTTTTTTAAATATATATCTTTTATTTTTTGACATTGTGAATAGTAACATATGTAATTATTATTATTTACAATGGTTAAAGGGAAAATCCGGTAAACAAGGTTAAAAAAATAATGTTTTAATAATATAAAACTACCCTATAACTTGTAATAATCTTATTTGATGAGATATATACGACCATGGGAATATTTTGGTTCATTTTACGACCCCATGGAGCCACTTGGTTGTGGTAATCACATGTTATAAGAATTAAATTAAAATATAGGGAAATATATCACAAACAAGTATAATTTTCTAAAACTTTTAATATAAGGTTATATAACAAATAAATTTTACTATAAATAATCAATATATATATAATAATATATCCAATATAATTGTATTTTATTTATAATTTTTAATTATTAAATAAATAAATTTATTTATGACACAATGTTGATGTAATGATTTCATTATTTATAAAAGATTCCAATAAATGATATTATAAATATTTAAATAAATTTAATTTGAACATTTTTATTCCCTAATATAAATTTTGGGAATATTATAAAATTTTATATGTGATTAAATGTATTTTTTTTTGAAGGAATATTGTTTTTAGGAATGTTAAAGAAAAACAATTACTAAATTGTGTCAAAATTGTCTTAAATGAGTATTTAAAACAAATACTATTTTATTAAACGATATAATACACCAAAGAAATTTAATATTCATCCAAATAACATATATAATGTCCAAAAAAAATTAAGTGACGCACTTGGGGATCTACTAGAATTTAATTGTAATTATAGTTGCCTTATATTATGAAAATACAAGAAGACGTGGTGAGAGTTAATGTTTTTAACTAAGGGTTAAAGATAAAAAATCGGGTTAATTTTGTGACCTAAACCTATATAAAACATATTGGTTCATAGGATTTAGAGCCATTATCATATTATCCTAGAAATATTTCACTTTTTAATTATAAGTATTATAAAATCAGTTTATAAGAAAATAATATTTAAATACTTTCCTAAAGTGCCTCTTCCTTCTTATAAAAGTCCACCACCTCTACCCACTTTCGCAAACCTCTCAATTCCCTTGGATAATCCAAATTATACTAAAATAATCTATAAACATATATAACATCCTTTTGTAAACATTAAATTGGGCATAACGATTTTCAATAAAGCCTTTTGGCTCATATCAAAAGAACTTACCCGATTTAGAGGTAATACCTTCTCTCGTGTTCTTTTCATTTATTTTCCTTATTCACTACCTATTCTATTATTATTATATTATTATGGAAAAAAACTAGTATAATCAATATAATAGGATTTTTATGATATTTACAATAATTACACTAGAACACACCTCAATCTAATGGATATGAACATACTGTTTGTGTGTATGGTTGACCTCTGCCTCATGATACGATGATTGTTCAATTTTATAGTACCACCTCTCGTGGTGGTCATTATGATATAATTTTATTTATATGTGATATATATTAAATTTATATTTTCTCAATTATTGTTTTTATATTCATTTATATCATACATTTATTCATTCCATAATGTGTAAATAAGAAAATTTCATTTGAGGAAGTGTGGACTACAGCCCCCTAAAAGAGATATAAGTCGTTCAATCCATACATGGAACATATAAAGGACAAAATTTACTAAATTTTTTAACATATATAACATATATATTATACTATAATTATATCATACATATGTATCATTTAGTTTTCCTTCTATTAAGAAAACCGCGGTATGAAAGTATTGTCCGTGCGTACATGATCTACCGTCTCCATGAACACTATATTTCATTTCATATTTAAAAATGTTATGGAATAATATTAATATTTATATAATTGATATATATGATATTTAAATCATTTATATCATTATGTAGATGATATACTTGTGACTACATGGACAATTGACATAAAATCAAGCTCATTTTCGAATCAAGTATCGAATAACGTCAAAACAACTGATACGAACATGAATAATTATTTGAATATTACAAGATGTTAATAAGTGTTATAAAAGAATTAATAAACTTGAAAAAGGTTCTCAAGCATGTATAAATTAACATATGTTTATTATTGAGGAATAAGAAGGAACATACGTGATGATTTCGACTCAAGGTAAGGGACATTGTCCCAATATCCTTTCATTGAGAAATATTTTGATTTATACATGAATTCATTTTATATGGAATATAATCAGACCCTTTGACTTTAAATATAATTGAATGGTTTTCAAATGGAAAATTTTTCTATGAATAATTTTACAAAATGAAAAAATAAATGTTTATTTTTAACATACGTAGAAACAATGACCGTTCTGCCACCGTGAACATTAATTTATATTTGGATTTCCCTAAAATACATAATGTTTTTAAAAATAAAAATAAACAAAGTATTAATTTTTAGGGTATTTTGGTATTTAAATTGGGTTTGAGAAGGGATTGATAATATCAATATCTTGATCTGATATCTTATGATTACAATATAGAAAGGTTATCTTTCCATTATTCTTGTTTTATGTATTAAAATTATGTTATAGATCATTGGAATTGTTTACATATATGGGTGGTTTTGTGATAAATAAAGTGTGATAGAGCCCATGATTGCACATCAATTCATTGGGTAACATGACATAGGTAATCATTAAGGCTTGTCCTATGATATTTTGGAAATATACTGTGATGGGTATTCCAAAACATTACCATGAAGGTTGATCCCTATAAATATTTAAAAGATACAATATATGTATTTTATGAATGCCAAAAGATACCTTTAAGATTTATGATTTGTATGAGTTATTAAAAAATCTCAGGATTTCATGAGTTATATTAAATTGTTTTTTGATAATTGAAAAGTATTATTTCATTATTTTGAATGTGTTCATGGAATAATGTTTACATTCCTTATTTTTTAACCCATAATGAGATTTATTAAGCTCATACTATGTTATTTTTAATTTTTTTTCATAGGGTATATGGATGGGTATGGGAAAGGAAAAAATCAAGAAAATTTTTATCATAAAAATAATATTTTGGATTATTTATGTAGTTTTATTTTTGTGATAAATTGTATAGAGTATAAGGGTCTACTATTTAATATTTGAGGTGTAATGTCATATTTAGGGACTAATTATATAAAACTCCTAACCCGAAATGATAATCATTGTGAATTAAAGTAAAATTATTGATTGATCTGAATATTACATATTGTTTTAATTATGGGGCCTTATAGTTGGTATCATAGGCCGGTTTAGATAAATTTAGGAGTTAGGATATTGCTAAATTAAAACCCATAAATAATTTTTCCATTATGATAATATTAAAATGATATAGAATTTAAATATTACCATGTTACTTCATCTAATAAATTTCTGTGTTCAGAAAGGTTATCCATAGAGGAAACATGGAAGCTGTGATGGGAAATAATCAAGAGGAAAATAATTTACCAAATCATCAAATATAAATGGTCAGAATTGGAAGAAAACATGCTGTTGGTGTGATTGAAAAATGACTCAAGATACAAATGGTTATGGTATTAATGAATGATATTAACTATATCGACAAAAAATGAACATGCCATTAGTGGATCATTTCATGATTAAACATCCCCCATAATTCAGATGATCATCATACCCTAGGTAACTAAATGATGGATTAATGCACTGGAAAAGATTTTCAATGTCATGGGGTGTTCATAACATGAAAAGTTTAGTCTTTCTATTTCCCATTTAGAAGGTGAAGTTGGTCAGTCATTGTTGATGGTTAAAAATGGTAGGTATGGCGAGGAGATTGATTCACTATATTGGGATTCATTCAAAGGTTAGTTATATGAGAAATATTTTCCTATTGTGGTTTGAGTTAGGATTGAAAAGAATTCTGGTAATTAAGGATGGATGATGATTTAGTGGTTACTTTTGAATAAAAATTCACATGACTAGAAATGTATGATCCAATGATCATATGAGATCTTGATAGTTAAATAAATAATTTTTAATCATGATTAAATCTCATGTATCAAAGGGAATTATCTTATCATGTGTTCAAAATTTATTAAAATCTTGTTCGATATGATGTGAATGTAGAAATGGAGTTTGCTGATAATCTGGTGTTCATTGAAAATCAACAAAATAATAGGTCCTGGTGATAGGTGAATTGTAAGTACTATTCAATATTGTATTATGGTAAGAAACACAATTTTCTAGATTGTGAAACCTGTGGTAAAAAGAACACTGGGGAAAGCCTTTTGAATTATGGGAATTTATTCGGATGTGGTAAAATGAGAAATAAGGCTCATAATCGCACTGGAAAATATAAGGGTATTGGTTAAACAAAATCTAATTTATAGTCAGTAATTTTATTAAGTGTAATGAAATGGGTCATTATGAAAATGAGTGACCATTGAAGAACTCAAATGATGTAAAGGAGTCAGACTATATGAAGAATGGGGTGGTGATATCATTTACATCAACTTTAGAAGATGTTGGGACACAAATTATGTAGGATTATATACGTTGTTTATTTATTAATATTATGAGAATGTGTTGTTTGACTCTAGGTATACACATTGTTTCATTTCTGGGAAATTATCCAGAAAAATGAAAATTCCATCTCAAGATATGAATCCAAAACATGTGGTAAAAACACTTGGGGAAAATGTTGAGACAAAAAATAATTATAAGAACCTTCATTTCCTTGTGTGTGGTGGGAATCAACCTTAAAACCATATTGTTTTGTCTCTAGTAGTGTTTGATGTTATTTTGGGTATGGATTGACATTCTGTTTATCATGCTAATATTGATTGTAGAGATGAAGATGTTAAATTTCAAAAAGAATTTTTGTTTTTTTAAAACAATGAAACCTCACATTTGATAACACATTATGAATGTCAGAAACTTGTAAAATATGGAAATGGATGTTACCTAGCACATATTGTTGAAAATTGAGGAACTGTTTAGATTAATGATATGCCAGTGGTCTGTGAGTATCATGATGTTTTTACAGATGAGTTTTCTAGTATAATGCCTAATTGAAATGTTTAATTCACTATTTACATGGTTTATGATATAAAGCCAATTTAAAAAACCCCTTATAAAATGGATAAAACTGAACTTGTATAGTTAAAAAATCAGTTGTTGGAGTTATTAGATAAAAGATTCATTCGACCTTGCACATCACAATGGGGTCCACCTGTCTGGTGAGTAAAGAATAGATATAGTGCTATTAGGCAATGCATTGATAATATATCCTTGAATAACAAAACTATTAAGAATAAGTATCTTTCACTTCGTATCATTTATTTTAATGATCAGCTCCAGGGAGCTTAGTATTTCTCAAAGACTGAATTGAGGTCATGGTACCATCAGTTGAAAGTAAAGGATGAATAAATTTATAAGACTTGGTTTTGTATTAGATATGGCCATTATTATTTTGTAGTTATGCCTTTTTTGTTTACCAATTCACCTGTTGTATTCATTGATTTTATGAACAGAATTTTATGTGGGATCCTGGATAAGGTTGTGGTTGTGCTTATTAATGATATTTTGGAATATTATATATGTAAATATGAGTATGAAATTTATATAAGGGTTGTCTAGAAAACCATAAAAGAAAATAAACTATATGGGAAATTCAGAAAGTGTGACTTTTGGTTACAAAAAAAAATCATTCCTTTGTCACATTGTTTCTAAAAATTAATTAACTATTTATTATTATAAAAAAAAGTTGTTGAAGAATGGACAAGGCCCCCAAATATAACTAATATTCATTTTTTTCTTGGATGAATAGGTTATTACTAGAGGTTTCCTAAACATTTTTCAAAGTTATCTATCCCACTAAATATATTAACTCAAAAAGGTGTTATGTTCATCTGGACAAAAGAATGTAATGAATGTTTTTTGGAATTGAAAAGAAAATTGGCAAATGTTCCAGTTTTAACACTGCCTCCCAGAAATGGTGAATTTTTTATCTATAGAGATGTTTCGTTGAAAGGAATTGGGACTATCCTAATGATGAATTATCAGGTGATTTCTTATGTTTCTAATTTTTTGAAAATTCATGAGTTAAATTACACTATAGATGATTAGGAAATAGTTGTTTCTTTTTTTTCTTTAAAAATATAGTGGTATCATCTGTATGGAGTGAAGTGAGAAATTTTTATTGATCACAAAAATTTGGTTTATATATTCACACATAATGGATTAAACATGAGATATATGAGATGTTTGGAATTAATCAAAGATTATGATTTCATGATTTATTACCATCTATGTATGGAAAATTAAGTGACATACACTTTATGTCAATAGAGTAATGTTATAGTATCCATGATATGTTTTTTGTTTGAGAACCTATGATTTATGAATTGATGAATTTTAGATTTGAAGTTGCTAGTGTAGGGAATTACATTATTTTGATTTATGTGTTAGTGAAATCATGTCTATGAGATAGAATTAAGAAATCATAGAACGATGATAGTGAGTTGTAGAAAAAGGAAGAATTGGTTCAGAATGGTAATTTACCTGAATTTGACATTGTTAAAGACCGTATTATTAGGTTTATAAAGATGTTTTGTTTGACTTATGTTTCACAGTTAAAGAATGATTTATTAAGTGATGATCATAATTATCAGTTTTCAGTT
This sequence comes from Viscum album, assembly GCA_963277665.1. Classification (NCBI taxonomy): domain Eukaryota; kingdom Viridiplantae; phylum Streptophyta; class Magnoliopsida; order Santalales; family Viscaceae; genus Viscum; species Viscum album. The sequence continues at coordinate 1,678,693,509 of OY728160.1, forward strand.
CGTCATGATAGTACTACGATGTACAATGATATTCAGGAATATTAATGGAGGAATGAAATAAAAAAAGATATTACTGACTTTACCCTGAGAAGTTTGATATGCCAATAGGTTAAACTAGAGAAGAAATTAAGGATATGGATGCTAAATCCATTTCTAGTGCCACAATGGAAATGGGAAAATGTGTCCATGAATTTGGTAGTGGGTTAACAAAGACATCTCAAGGTAACAATGTAATCTAGGTTATTGTTGACCGATTGATTAAATCTACTCATTTTATATCTATTATAGACACTTTGTCTGCATATCAACAACCTCATTTTTATATTAAATAGATATACAAGTTACATGGATTTCCCCTCTCTATTGTATCTAATCCTAATCTCAAGTTCACTTTTTTACTTTTGGAAGGGACGTTAGATGTCGTTGGGTGCTAAATTAAATTTCAGTACATCTTTTCATCCGTAAAAAAATGGGATGCCAAAACAAACAATTCAGACATTGGAAGATATGATACATGCATGTAAAATAGATTACCAAGGAAGTAAGGATCAAAATGTTTCATTGGTTGGGTTTTCATATAATATCTATATTCATTCCAGTATACATATGTCACCATTTGAATCATTATATGGAATGATGTGTCCTACTCCAGCTTTATGGGATGAAGTTGGAGAAAGGAAGCATGTGGAACCGAAATTGGTTGAAGAGATTGCTGAAAATGTTTATTTTTTTCAGAAGAACATGAGGAATGCTCAGAGAATGTATATAATTTATTTAGATGACTCGATTAAGGATTTTTATTTTTAGGTAGTTGATCATGTCTTTTTCAATGTTTTTTAAATGAAAAAATTTGATACGATTTGGTAAGAAGGGAAATCATAGTCCGAGGTTCATTGGACCCTATGAAATCATAGAGAAATATAGATAAGATTCCTACAGAGGTTCATCAACTCAATGTTTTTCCAAGGTACATAAAGTTATTCATGTTTAAATGTTAATAATGTATATGTCGTATCGATCTCATGTTTTGAGTCCAGAGGTAGTTCAGTAGGAAGATAATCTTTCTTATAAGGAACAATGAGTCCAGATTCTTGACTGGAGAGAGAAAGTGTTGCGGAATAAGGTAATTCATTAGGTAAATTTTTTTTGTGAAATCAAATCTCATTTGAGGGACAATGTGGGAATATGAAAAATACAAAGAGGGATAAATACCCCAACTTATATTATTTGTAAATAAAATTGCAGTGATGCAATTTCAAAGGGGGGGGAATGATGTAGGATCCTTGGTATTTATAGAATAATAATTTTTCATATCTATTAATATTTGTGAAGAAAATTTTAATTTTATGTTATATGGGACACTTTTTTTGATATCATACTCAATACGTAACATTGAGTGTCTCCGAAATCTTACACAGCACACAATATTGAGTTATACTAAATAATAATAATATAATAATAATATTTAAAATTGTAGTTAATGAATAGACTTTTAATTGGTGGGAATGATTAAAACTAACTAAAATATGATTATACATTTTTGTAATTTTTTTTACATTTATCTAAAAAAATTTAGAGGCTTAAAATGAGAATTAATCCAATTTTAAGCCTAAAATACTCCAATATTTTTAAAAGTTATTTTTACTGCCTTTTGAAGATGAACCTTCTTTAAGTCTAGTTTTTTTTCACTTTTATATGTTATATTAGAAAAAATATAAATCTTATATTTGAGCGGGAAATAAAAATTTAATTTGGATAAATTTTGTGTAATTTTTTTATAATGTTCATTTTTTAATTTATAGTGAAAGATACTGCATTTTAATTTAAAATTGCATTTTTCATCTAATTTATTTTTAAAATTAGATTGTCATTTTAATTTCTTTTGAAATGCAATTGCGTTTCTTATTTATCATTTAATCAAATTTTGTTCATGGGAAGTAATGTCACTTTTAAATTGGACCTAAACACATGTAAATGTTATGATTTTTTTAACCTTTTAATATCATGCTTTTTGCTATTAACTACATGAAATAATTTTAAATTAATTTTTAGAAATATATTTTTTGGAATTTGAAAAAATTTATTCCATATTTTTAATTATAAGGTTATTTTTTTAAATAAGTACCTTTTATTTTTTGACATTTTGAATAGTAACGTCAGAAATTATTTTTATTTACCATTGCTAAAGTGTGAATATTGTAAATAAGGGTATCAAATAAAAATATCATAATATAAAACAACACAAACACATGTCCTAATCCTATTGTATGAGATATTTATGACCATGGGAATCTTTGGGAAGATTTTAGGAACCCATGGAGCAATTTGGGTGTGATAATGACATGTTATAAGAATTAATAAAAAATAAATAGAAATATATAACATAAACACATATCTTTTACTAAATAATTTAATAGAGGATTATATAACTTATAATATTGACAATAAATATTCATTATAAATATAAAAATATTTCACACATCATGGAATTTTATTTGTAATTTTTCTTGATTAAATAAATAAATTTATTTGTGACACATTGATGATGTAGTTATTACTTTATTAATAAATGATTCGAATAAATCCTATTATAAATATTAAAAAAAAATGAAATTTAAAAATTTTTATGCCATAAAAAAATTTATCGATGATTATGACATTTTAGCTTCGATTTAATGTTTTTTATGGTGTCATGTTTTTATATATTTACAAAAAACCAATTACTAAATTGTTTCATAACGACATAAATGAGTTCTTAAAACAAATATTATTTTTATTAAATGATATAATTATCCTAATAATATAATATTAATCCAAATAACTTATATATTGTTTCAAAAGTAGTTAATTATCTACTTGTGATTCCCATTTCAGTTTATTGGAAATATAGAAATGATATATTAAGAAAATACAAGAATGCATGGAAAGAGTTAATGTTTTTAACTAATGTTTAAAGCTAAAAGATAAGGTTAAATTTTTTACCTAGACTTTTATAAACCCTATTTGTTTAGATTATTTAGACCCATTAACATCTTATACTCTAAATATATCACATTGTATCTATTATAAATCGATAATTGGATTATACTAAAATATTATTTCAGTACTTTCCTAAAGTGACCCTCCTCCCTCTTATAAAACCCCCCACATCTACCCACCTAATCAAACCTATTATTCCCCTTGTCATGTAAAAATTCTACTAAAATAATATCCCCATATCCCCAACTTTCTCCTACAATACATAACATGGGTATAAGGTATTCCAATAAATCCTTTTGGCTTAAATCGAACGAAATTAATCTAATTAGAGGAAATAACTGATCTCAAGTTCCTTTCTTTTATTTTCCTTCTTCACTCCAAATGTTATTATTATTTTATGATTAAGTAAAAATTCCAATATCCCCAATATAATAGGGTGTTTTATTTTGAATAGTCATAACTACACTTACACACACCTCCATCAAATGGATTTGAACATACTGTTTCTATGTACGCAGAACTACTTCCTAACGAAACAATGATTATTAAATTTTCACCTACCACCTCTCATGGAGGCCATTACGATGGAAATTTGTTTAAATATTATATATATTATATTTATATTATCTCTATCATTCTTTATTTTTTTATTTACTATACAAATTTATGTATTCCAAAATGTGTAAATTTGATAATTTCATTTGAGGATGTGGGGACTACTGCCCCAAAAAGAGATATGACTCATTCACACGGTACATGGAACGTATAAACGATGTAATTAATTAAATTATTTAAAATATATAACATTGATATTATAATATAATCATAATATACATATGTGTCATTTTGTTCTAATTTCTATAAAATGACAATGAAATGAATGTAGCATTCATTCGTACGTACGACCTACCATATCCATGAACAATGCATTTTATTTCATATATCCAAATGTTATGGACTATTATAAATACATATATAATAGGTATATAAGATATTTAAATCATGAATATCATTATGTAGATGGTGGAATATTTACTACAAGAACAATGTACATCAAAACAGGTTCATTTTAGACTCAAGTACTAAATATCAACAAAATGACTGATATAAACATGAATAATTTTGTGATTGTTATAACAAGGTAATAATTAATATAAAAAGAATAATAAAATTTAATATAGTTATTAAATATGTATAAATTAACTTATGATTAGTATTTAGGAAGAACGGGAAACAGAATTGATGATTTGGACTCATGGTAAGGAGCTTCATCTCAATATCCTTTCATTGAGGAATATATTGATATATATATATATATATATATATATGAATTTTTGTTATATGGTATATAATCAAACCATTCTAATTTTAATTTCATTCATTTGTTATCAAAATAAATCATTTTCTATGAAGCATTACACTAAATAACCAATGGAATGTTTCTTATTAATGTACACGGAAACAGAGTCCTTTCCACCGCCACGAGAACTATTTGATATCTGGCTTCCTCTACAAGACATAATGTTTATAAAAAAACACCATAATCTGTTTTAGGGTATTTTTTTATTGAAAATGGTTTTGAGAATGGATTAATTATTTCAATATCATGAACTGATATCATGTGATTATAATGTGAAAATTTTATCCTTAATTTATGATTCTTTTTATGTGTAATGATTATGTTATGGATATTGGTAATTACTTACATATACGGGTGGTTCTGTGATAATCCAAGGGTGGGTGAGCCTATGATAGCTCTCTAATTCTTTGGGTAATGTGACAAAGGTAAATGTTAAGGTTTCTCCTCATATATTTATGGAATATAGTAAAATGGGTATTCCAAACGTAACCATGAAGGATACTCCCTATATTATTGTGAATTCGACAATGTATATATGTGATGGATTCCACAAGTTAAATTTATGAATTATGATTTTTATGATTTATTTATAAATCAATTAATTTCATGAGGTACGTTAAAGTGCTTATATTTAATGATTTAAAAGTACGATTATATTGATTTGTACGTAATCGTGGAATAATATTTTGTTTTCTTCTTTCACAACCCTTACTGAGCTTTTCATACTCATATGAAATATATTTAAATTGTTTTTCAGATGGTATAAGGAAGGATAAGAAAATGGAATTTTTCAAGAAGATTTTTATCAAGAAAATAATTCATTTTGTATTTTAGGAGTTTTATTTTTCTGAAAAACCAAATATATTATAAGTGTATACATTGTAATATATGAAGTGTAATGTAATAGTGATATACTAATTCTCTAAAAATCGAAACCTTAATATAACCTTAGTGTAAAATAAGGTCAAATAATTGATTGATATCAGGATTAAGTAATGTTTTATGGATGGGTCCTTATATTTGGTATCAGAGGTTTGTTTAGATAACTTTATGAGTTAGGATATAGTTAAATTAATATCCATAAATTAATTTAATTTAATTGTGATATTAAAATGATATAGAATTTAAATATTATCATGTTTCATCATCTATAATATGTCTGTGTTCTGAATGGTTTTCCGTTGAGGAAACATGGAATCAAATATGGGATGACATCAATAAGAAAACACTCTACCAAATTAGAAACTAGAAATGGTCTGAATCAGAACTGAATAGTTTGTTTTAGTGATGGAATAGTTGACTCAGGCTATAAATGGTTGTGGTATCCATGAATTAGATCATCTAGATCAACCATAAAGGAACATGTCGGTAGTTGATAATTTCATGAGGCAACATCCCCCGTCATTCAAAGGATCATTTGACCATGTGCTATATTAAGGGTGGATTAAAACACTAGAAATGATTTTCAATGTCATGGAGTGTTCATAAGAACAAAATGTTAGTATTTTTGTTTACCATTGTGAAGTTAAACAAGGTTGGTTGTGGTTGATGGTTAATTATATATAGGATAGTGAGGATATTGATACGCTTTATTGAGATGCATTCAGAGGTATATTCCTTACAAAATATTTTCCGAAGGAATATTGATTTAGGATGGAACAAAATTCATGTAATTGTGGTAGGAGGATGACTCAGAAGCTACTTTGAAGAAAAATACACTCAACTGACAAGGTATTCTGCAAACATCATATGTCATATTAATAATAAAATAACTAATTTTTACATAGGATTAAATCCATATTATCGAAGGGAATTAGCCTCTCGTTAGATCAATAGTTATGAAAAATATTTTATATATGAGTAGATGGTGGAAATGTAGTTTTCCGATGATTATTTGTTCATTGAAAAACATAAAAAAAGAGGTTGAGGTGAAAAATGAAAGGGAAGAACTCTTTCCAAAAGATTGATGGAATGAAAGTTGTGTTTATCGTTTGGGAAAATTGTGTTAAAAAGCACACTGCGGAATGACTTTTGAATTATGGTAAGTTCTACTGATGTGGTCAAATGGGGAAAAAAGCTTGTAAATGTAATATAAAATATTAGGGTAGTGTTAGGACAAACTCTAATTCACAGACAATAAAATGATTTATGTTAAATGAAATGGGTTATTATGAGTTTATGATAAATAACTGAAATGATGGAATGCATCCCAAGTACAACCAGAAAGGGTTGGTGAAATCCATTGCGACTACATTAAAAGATTTTGGGCCATAAAATGAAGTATTATCAGGTACATTGTTTGTTTATTCAAATTATGACAATGTGTTGATTGTTTTCAGTTTTACTCATTAATTCCTTTTTTAAAAATATTCTACTAAATTGGGAATTAATTATAATTATATCAATCATGATGTTGTGGTAAAAAAACATGGGGTTAATGTTGAGACCAAAAAAATATAAGAACATTCTTGTACTTTTGTGTGGAATTAATATACCTGCAAACTTTATTCTTTTTCCTCTAATAGAGTTTGATGTTACATTGGTTATGGATTAACATTCCGTTCATCATGCTATGATTGACTATAGAGCTAATGAGGTTTATTCTCCAAAAGAATTATATTTTGTGTACAAGAATGAACCCTTACTTTTGATAACATGTTAGGAATATAAGAAACAAGTTAAATATGGAAATTATTGATACATTCCTCATATTGTTTAAAATAAAGGAACTGTTTAGATTAACGATGTTCCATTGGTCAATGAGTATCCTGATGATTTTCAGGATGATTTTCTTTGTATAATGCAAAATCAGAAATTTAAATTTATTTCTGAATTGGTTCATGATGATAAGAAAATTTCAAAACCCCCTTATCAAATAGATCAAATTCAATTTTTAGAGTTAATGAAACAATTATAGGAGTTATTAAAAAAATATTAACTTGACCTAGAAGATCACCATGGGGTTCTCTTATAATATTTGTTAAAAAGAAATATGGTACAATGAGAAAGTTCATTGATTATAGAGCCTCGAATAATATCACTGCTAAGAAAAAGTATCCTTTTACTCATATCTATGATTTGTTTGATCAGATCTATAGAGTAGAGTATTTTTTATAGATTGAATTTAGGAATGGGTACTTTCGGTTGAATGTAAAGGAATCATACATTTTGAAGACCGTGTTACGTACTATATATGACCATTATGAGTTTTTAGTTATGCCTTTTTAGTTAACTAATGAACCTTCTGTATTCGTGGATCTTATCAATGTAATTTTTTGTGAGTTATTACATATGATTTTGGTTATACTTATTGAGGAAAATTTTGAACATTCTAGAAGTAAAGAGGTTCATGAATGTCATTTAAGGGTTGTGTTTCAAACCTTAAGAAAAATCTAACTTTATGGGATATTTATAAAGTGAGAGTTTTGGATTAAAAAAATTTCATTCCTTGGTCACATTGTTTCTAATTATGGTATAACTATTGATTTTGGTAAAATAATATATTTTGAAGAATTTCTAAGAGCAATAAATATAAAAAATAATTATAGTTTTAATGGTTAAATAGTTTTTATACTAGAGGTTTTTTGAAAAGTTTTCATAGTTTTCTTGCCCACTGACTAAGTTTACTGAAAAAGCTCTTAAGTCCATCTGGAAAAAAATGTGATGAATGTTTTCAGGAATTAAAGAGAATATAGGAGAATGATCTATATTTGAAACGTCTTTTAAAAAATGGAGAATTTTGTTATCTAATGTGATTCTTCATTAAAAGGATATGGATGTGTCCTAAGGCATAATGATTAGGTAATTTCTTATACTTCACATCAGTAGAAAAATCATGAGTTAAATGACTGTACATATGATTGGGAATGATGTAGGATCCTTGGTATTAATAGAATAATAATTTTTTGTATCTATTAATATTTGTGAAGAAAATATTAATTTCATGTTATATGGGACACTTTTTTTGATATCATACTCAATATATAACATTGAGTGTCTCTGAAATCTTACGCGGCAAACATTATTGAGTTATACTGAAAAATAATAATATAATAATAATATGTAAAATTGTAGTTAATGAGTAGACTTTTAATTAATGGGAATGATAAAAACTAACTAAAATCTGATTATACATGTTTCTGAAATGTTTTTACCTTTATCGAAAAAAATTTAGAGGCTTTAAATGAGAATTAATCCAATTTTAACCCTAAAATACTCTAATATTTTTAAAAGTTATTTTTTTGGAATTTGAAAAAATTGAATAGACATTTTTAATTATAATGTAATTTTTTTAAATAAGTACCTTTTATTTTTTGACATTTTGAATAGTAACTTCAGAAATTATTTTTATTTGCCATGGTTAAAGTGTAAGTATTGTAAATAAGGGTATCAAATAATAATATCATAATATAAAAAAACAGTAACGCATGTCCTAATCCTATTGGATGAGATATTTATGACCATGGGAATCTTTGGGAAGATTTTTGGAACTCATGGAGCCATTTGGGTGTGATAATGACATGATATAAGAATTCATATAAAATAAAGAGAAATATATAACATAAACATGTATCTTTTACTAAATAATTTAATATAGGAGTATATAACATATCTTATTGACTATAAATATTCATTATACAGATAAAAATATTTCACACATCATGGGATTTTATTTATTATTTTTATTGATTAAATAAATAAATTTATTTGTGAGACATTGATGATTTAGTTATTACTTTATTAATGAGTGATTCGAATATATGATATTATAAATATTAAAAAATGTAATTTACAAATTTTGATGCCATAAAAATTTTTATGGATGATTATGACATTTTAGCTTCGATTTAATGTTTTTTATGGAGTCATGTTTTTATATCTTTACAAAAAACCAATAAATAAATTGTATCATAATTGACATAAATTAGTTCTTAAAACACATATTATTTTTATTAAATGATATAATTATCCTAATAATATAAAATTAATGAAAATAACATATATATTGTTTCAAAAGTATTTAATTATCTACTTGTGGTTCCAATTTCATTTTATTGTAAATATAGAAATGATATATTAGGAAAATACAAGAAGACATGGCAAGAGTTAATGTTTTTAACTAAGGTTTAAAACTAAAAGATAAGGTTAAATTTTTTACCTAAACTTTTATAAACGCTATTTGATTAGATTATTTAGACACATTAACATCTTATAATCTAATTATATCACATTGGAACTGTTATAAATCGATAATTGGTTTATAATAAAATATTATTTCAGTACATTCCTAAAGTGCCTGTCCTCCCTATTATAAAAGCCCCCCACATCTACCCACCTAATCACACCTCTTATGCCCCTTGTGTTGTAAAACTTCTACTAAAATAATCTCCCCATATCCCCGGCTTTATCCTAAAATACATAACATGGGTATAAGTTATTCCAATAAATCCTTTTGGATAAAATCGAAAGAAATTACTCGACATAGAGGAAATAACATCTCCCAAGTTCATTTCTTTTATTTTCCTTCTTCACTCCCAATGTTATTATTATTTTATGATTAAGTAAAAATTCCAATATCCCCAATATAATATGGTTTTTTAATGTGAATAATCATAACTACACATACACAGACCTCCATTTAATGGATATGAACATACTGTTTCTATGTACGGAGAACTACTTCCTAACGAAACAATGGTTATTAAATTTTCACCTACCACTTCTCATGGAGGCCATTATGATGAAAATTTATTTAAATATTATACATATTATATTTATATTGTCTCAATTATTCTTTATTTTTTATTTACTACACACGTTTATGTTTTCTAAAATGGGTAAATATTATAATTTCATTTGAGGATGTGCAGAGTAATGCCCCAAAAAAATATATGACTCATTCATGCTGTATATTGAACGTATAAAGGATGTAATAAATTAAATTATTTAAAATATATAACATTGATATTATAATTTAATTATAATATAGATATGTATAATTTTGTTCTAATTTCAATAAAATGACAATGAAATGAATGTTGCATTCATTCGTACGTACGACCTACCGTATCCATGAACAATGCATTTTATTTCATATCTCCAAATGTTTTGGACTATTATAAATAAATATATAATAGGTATATAAGATATTTAAATCATGAATATCATTATGGAGATGTTGGAATATTTACTACAAGAACAATGTACATCAAAACATGTTCATTTTCGACTCAAGTACTAAATATCAACAAAATGACTGATATAATCATGAATAATTATGTGATTGTAATAAAAATGTAATATGTAATATAAAAAGAATAATAAAATTGAATATATTTATTAAATAGGTATAAATTAACTTGTCTTTAGTATTTAGGAAGAACGGGGAACATAAGTGATGATTTGGACTCAAGGTAAGGGACTTCATCTCAATATCCATTCATAGAAGAATATATTGATATATATATATGAATTTTTTTATATGGTATATAATCAAACCATTCTAATTTTAATTTCATTAATTTGTTATCAAAATAAATCTTTTTCTATGAAGTATTACACTAAATGACCAAAGGAATGTTTCTTATTAACGTATGTGGCAACAAGTTCCTTTCCACCGCCACGAGAACTGTTTGATATCTGGCTTCCTCTACAAGAAATAATGTTTTTAAAAAGAAAACCAAACACCACAATCTGTTTTAGGGTATATTGGTATTGAAAATGGTTCTGATAATGGATTAATTATTTCAATATAATGAACTGATATCTCGAGATTACAATTTAAAAATGTTATTGTTAATTTATGATTCATTTTATCTATAATGATTATGTTATGGATATTGGGAACTATTTACATATACGGGTGGTTCTGTAATAATCCAAGGGTGGGTGAGCCTATGATAACTCTCTAATTCTTTGGGTAATGTGACAATGGTAAATTTTAAGGTTTCTCCTCATATATATAGTGAGTATAGTATAATAGGTATTTGAAATGTAACCATGCAGGTTACTCCCTATATTTTTGTGAATTATACAATGTATATATGTGATGGATTCCACAAGTTAAATTTATGAATTACGATGTTTTTGATTTATTTATAAATCAATTGATTTAATGAGGTACGTTAAAGTGCTTATATTTAATGATTGAAAAGTATGATTATATTGATTTGTAAGTAATCGTGGAATAATATTTTGGTTCCTTCTTTTACAACCCTTACTGAGATTTTCATACTCATATGAAATATTTTTAAATTGTTTTTCAAATGGTATAAGGAAGGGTAAGAAAAAGAGAATTATTCAAGAAGATTTTTATCAAGAAAATAAATCATTTTTTATTTTAGGAGTTTTATTTTTGTGAAAAACCAAATAGATTAGAAGTGTATAAATTGTAATATATGAAGTGTAATGTAATAGTTATATACTATTTCTCTAAAAATCTAAACCTGAATAGATCTTTAGTGTGAAATAAGGTCAAATTATTGATTGATATCAAGATTAATTATTGTTTTATGGATGGGTCCTTATAGTTGGTATAAGAGGATTGTTTAGATAACATTAGTAGTTAGGGTATAGTTAAATTAATATCCATAAATAATTTTAATTTAATTTTAATACTGAAATGATATAGAATTCGAATATTATAATGTTTCATCATCCATGATATGCCTATTTTCAGAATGGTTTTCCATCGAGGAATCATGGAATCAAATATGGGACGTCATCAATAAGAAAACACTCAACCAAATCATTATCTAGGAATGGTCGGAATCAGAACTGAATAGTTATTTGTAGTGATGGAAAAGTTGAATCAGGTTGTATATGATGGTGGTATCCACGAATTAGATGATCTAGATAAACCACAAAGGAACATGTCGGTAGTGGATAATTTAATGAGGCAACATCCCCCATCATTCAAAGGATCATCTGACGATGTGCTATATTACCGGTGGATTAAAGCAATGGAAATAATTTTCAATGTCATGGAGTGTTCATAAGATCAAAATGTTAGTATTTTTTTTTTACCATTGTGAAGGTGAACTAGGTTGGTGGTGGTTGATGGTTAATATTATATATGACAGTGAGGATATTGATACGCTTTATTGAGATTCATTTAGAGGTATATTCCTTACAAAATATTTTCCTAAGGCATATTGATTTAGGATGGAACAAAAATCATGTAATTGTGGTAGGAGAATGACTCAGTAGCAACTTATGAAGAAAAATACACTCAACACGCAAGGTATTCTCCAAGCATCATATGTCATATTAATAATAAAATCACTCATTTTTACATAGGATTAAATCCATAGTATTGAAGGTAATTAGCGTATTGTTAGATCAATAGTTATGAAAAACATTTTCTTGGTGCAGAGATGGTGGAAATCTAGTTTTCCAATGATTAGTTCTTTATTGAAGAACATAAAAAAAGAGGTTGAGGTGAAAAATGAAAGGGAAGAACTGTTTCTAAAAGATTTATGGTAAGAAAGTTATGTATATAGTTTGGGAAAATTGTGCTAAAAGGCACATTGGGGAATGCCTTTTGAATTTTGGTAAGTGCTACTGATGTGGTAAAATGGGAAAACAATCTTGTAAATGTAATAGAAATGATTATGGTAGTGGTAAGACAAAATCTGATTCACATCCAGTAAAATGCTTTATGTTAAATGTAATGGGTCATTATGCAAATGAGTTTTTGATAAAGAACTCAAATGATGGAATGCATCCCAACTACAACCAGAATGGGGAGGTGAAATCCGATGTGAATACTTTAGATGATTTTGGGCCACAAAATGATGTATTATCAGGTACATTGTTTGTTTATTCATATTATGCCAATGTGATTATTTTTTTAAGGTTTACTCATTAATTCATTTTTTAAAAATATTCTACTAAATTGGGAATTAATTATAATTATACGAATCATGAAGTTGCGGTAAAAAACATGGTCGTAATGTTGAGACCAAAAAATTATAACAAAATTCTTGTACTTATGTGTGGAATTAATATACCTACAAACCTTATCCTTTTTCCTCTAATAGAGATTGATGTTACATTGGTTATGGATTAACATTTCGTTCATCATGCTATGATTGACTATTGAGCTAAGGAGGATTATTTTCCGAAAGAATTATAATTTGTGTACAAGAATGAACCCATAATTTTGATAACATGTTTGGAATCTAAGAAACTAGTAAAATATGGAAATTAATGTTACATTACTCATATTGTTGAAAATAAAGGAACTGTTCAGATTAATGATGTGCCATTGGTCAATGAGTATCTTGATGATTTTCAGGATGATTTTATTTGTATATTGAAAAATCGGAATGTTAAATTTATTACTGAATTTGTTGCTGATGATAAGAAAATTTCAAAACCCCCCTTATCAAATAGATCAAATTCAATTTTTAGAGTTAATGAAAAAATTACAGGAGTTATTAAAAAAATATTAACTTGACCTAAAAGATCACCATGGTGTTCTCCTATAATGTTTGTTAAATAAGAAGATGGTACAATGAGAATGTTCATTGATTATAGATCCTTGAATAACATCACTACTAAGAAAAATTATCCTTTTACTCATATCTATTATTTTTTTGTTCAGATCTAAGGAGCAACTAATTTTTTGTAGATTTAATTTAGTAAAGGGTATTTTCATTTGAATGTAAAAGGAATCATACATTTTGAAGACCGTGTTTCGTACTATATATGACCATTATGAGTTTTTAGTTATGAATTTTTAGTTAAATAATGAACCTTCCATATTAGTGGATCTTATCAATGTAATTTTCTGCGAGTTATTGCATAGGATTTTGGTTGTTCTTATTGAGGAAATTTTTGAACATTCTATAAGTAAAGAGGTTCATGAATGTCATTTAAGGGTTGCCCTGAAAACATTAAGAGAAATGTAACTGTATGTGATATTTAGAAAGTGAGTGTTTTGGATTATACAAATTTCATTCCTTGGTCACATTGTTTCTAATGATGGTGTAACGGTTGGTTTTGGTAAAACAATAAATGTTTAAGAATTTCTAAGAGCAATAAATATAACAATGAATTATAATTTTAATGGTTAAATAGTTTTTATACTAGAGGTTTGTTGAAAATTTTGCACAGTTTTCTTTCCCACTAACTAAGTTTACTGAAAAAACTCTTAAGTTCATCTTGAAAAAATAATGTGATGAATGTTTTCAGGAATTGAAAAAAATATAGGAGAATGTAATATATTTGGAACGTCTTTTAAAAAATGGGGATTTTTTTATCTAAAGTGATTCTTCATTAAAAGGACACAGTTGTGACCTAAGGAATAATGATCAGGTAATTTCTTATACATCATATCAGTTGAAAACTCATGAGTAAAATGAATATACATATGATTGGGAGTTAGATGCTTTTGTTTTTGCATTAAAAATTTTGAGGCATCATCTGTAAGGCGTGAAGTGTGAAATATATAATTCATGAATGGCTAAAATGACATATTTTTTATTGATTTTTGATAACCACCATTAAATGGATGAGGGGGAATCCTTACATGGCCGGTAGGATTAGAAATTATATTTCCCATAGGCTTAGAGATATTACAGAACCTATAGCTCTTAAGGAAATCATATAGACTCTTAATACCTGAAACCACCCCTCCCCAGCATTTGCATTATGATCAGCTATCCACCATTTCATGGTTTTTCAGTTAGCATGTCCATGTGCAGGTGCACAGGCGCGGTACTGATGGATAATGCCATACCCACTCATTCATGAAAATCTATTTAGCCCATGCTCTACTGAATGCACTATACTCTTGAATCCTCATCTAGGGTGGTTCATTGGGGAATCTGTCTATGCAAAAGAAAATCAAGTGGCCCTAAAGTCCTTGAGGTTGCTCAAAGACTATGAGGTGGCACAAAATTATTACTGAACCGAAGTCCAGGGTGGCCCAAATGCCTTATGGACTCAAAGCCCAAACCAAGGGCCTAAGGTGAATAGTTCTTGTTTCCACAATAACAAACATTACCTACTACAATACATACTACAGAGGAGATGGAAGAAATTAATCAAGGATTATGAGGAAATTATTCATTACCATCCCGGAATAGAAAATAAATTTTTTGACAATTTGTGTCGAAAGAGTAATGCGATATTAACCACAATCTGTTTGGAATGATATCCTTTGATTAATTATTTGATGAGTTTTGTATTAGAAGTTGTTGGTGCATTTAATTACAATATTTTGTTTCAGGTGGCAGTGAAATCATCTCTATCAGAGTTAATATTGTATGTACAGAATGAATATAGTGAGTTGTAGAAAGAGGTAGAATAGTATCTGAATGGTGATTACCTAAATTTAACATTGATATAGACTATGTTTTGAGGTTTGGAAAGAGATTATGTTTTCCTTGTGATTCTCAGTAGAAGAATTATTTATTATGTGAAGCTCGTAGTTCTCCATTTTTAGTTTATCCTTTTTGTACTATGATGTACCAAATTATACAAGATTAAATCTGCTGGGATGTAATGAAAAGAGATATTGTGGACATTACCATGAGATGCTTGATATTTCAAGATGATAAAGTAAGGTGGTAGTTACTGAAGGGGATGCATCAACATTTTCCAGTGCCAGATTAGAAATGGGAAAATGTCTTCCTTGATTTTGTAGTGGTATTACCAAATAATTCTCAAGGTAACAATGCAATCATTCTTATTGTCGACTGAATGACTATATCTACTCATTTTATTTCAATTTGAGATACTGTATCTCTATAGAAACATTATCTATTATATATTAAAGGGATATTTATGTTACATGGAGTTCCCATCTACGTTGTATCTGATCATGATTCCAGGTTCATTTATAACTTTTGGAAGGGTAATCTGAAGTCATTGGGTACTGAATTAAATTTTAGTACAGATTTCCATCCACAATCAGATGGGTAGTTAGAAATGAAAAATTAATACATTTGATGATATGATAGGTTTTTGTTAAATGGATTAAAAGGGATGTTAAGAACATCAAATTTTAATGGTTGTTTTTTCTTATAATAATAATTTTCATTTTAGTGTATAAATGAAAACATTTGAATCATTATAAGGAAAGTGGTGTTGAACAAAATCTTTTTGGGATAAATTTGGTGAATGCAAGTCTATGGGACAAGAATTTGTAGAAGAGATCACAGAAAAAGTTCAGTTGATTCAAAATCACATCAAAAAGCTCAAGGAAGGCAGAAAATCATTGTGGATATCTGAAAGAAGGATCTATCTTTTGAGGTAGGTGATCATGTCTTTCTCAATGTTTATTAATGTTAAAGTGTGATGCATTTTGTTAAGAAGGGATAAGTGATTACTATGTTCATTAGACCCTGTGTAATCCTGGAGAAAGTTGGATCAGTTTCAAAGAGATTGGATTTACCTCCAATTTTATCCTAGGTACCTAACGTTTTTCATGTTTAAATGATATGAATGTATATTCTGGATCCTTCTCATGTTTTGATTCAAGAGGTTGATCAGTTGGAAGTGAATATTTCTTATGAGGAACATCCAGTACTGATTATTGAATGTAGTGATAAAGTATTGCAGAATAAGGCAATTCATCATGTAGTCATTTTTTCAAAAAAAACGTTATAGAAGAGGAAATGTGTGAATATGAAAATGTTTTGACGGATAAATACCACCTCTTTTTTGATATGTAAATAAAATTTTGGGGAAACAATTTCTAATATAGGGGAATGATATAGAATCCCAGGTATTTAAAGATAAATAATTTTTCTTATCTATTTATATTTAGGACTAATATATTAATTTTTTGTTAATGAGTATTCTTTTCAGATAATGTACTCGATACACAAAAATTAGTTTCTCTGAAATCTTACGTTGCACACAACATTTAGTTATATAGAAAAATACTATAACAATATTATTATTTGAAATGGGAGTTAACACCTATCCAATATATTGGTGGGGTTTAATAAAATTGAATACAATATGATTATATGTTTTTGTTAATTGTTTTTTTATTTATCAAATAACTTTTAGTGGATTTAAATGAAAATGAATATAATATTAATTATAAAATACTCCAATATTTTTTATTGGTAATTTTACCTCCTTTTGAAGGCGAACTATTTTTAAATATTATTTTTTTCCATATTATATTTTATATTTAACAAAATAAACTTCATATATAGAATAAAGATATTAAAATTTAATTTGATTAAATTTTTGGTAATTTTCTGATAAATATTATTTTTAATAAATAGTGAAAAATACTGAATTTTAATTCAAAACTGCATTTTCATATTTTTTATTAATACTATTATATTTTAATTTTATTTTCACAAAAGTATAATTATATTATGTTTTTATTATTTAATCCTATATTGGTTATTGGAAGTAAATTGACTTTTAAATTTGATATAAACACATGTCAATCAAATTGATTTATTTTACTTCTTAAAACCCCACTTTTTGGTTTTTACAGTGGAAAATATTTTAAAATCATTTACTGAAAATTATGTGATTTGAATTTGAAAAAATGGATTCCAAATTTTGGAATTAGAATTTCCAAATTTTGTAAATTAGTACCTTTTATTTTTGGACATTATGAATTGTAACTTCAGTAATTATTTTTATTTTCCATTGCTAAAGGGTAGATCTGTTAAATAAGGGTAAAAAAATATTATAATAATATAAAACTATCATAACACATGTTCAAGTCATTTTGGATTAGATATTTATGATCATGGACATCCTTCGGTTGATTTTAGGACCCCATTGAGCCACTTGTGTGTTATAATGACATGTTATAAGTATTAATGTTATGTAAAGAGAAATATAAAATAATCATGTATCTTTTACATTAGAATTTAATATTGGGTTATATATCTGATATTTTTTACTATAAATTTTAATTATAAATCTATATATATTTCCAAAATAATTTTATTTTATTTATAATTTTTAGACATTTAGATAAATAATCTTATTTATGACACAATGATGATGCAATGATTTCCTTATTGATGAATAACTAAAATAAATGACATTATAAATATTAAAATAGTTGTAATTTTAAAATTATGTGGCCATTAAAGAATTTTATGGATTATTATGACATATTATATTTGAGTTAATTCCATTGGGTCTAAATAATAAAGTTGATATGACTTTAACAAAAATCAATTACTAAATACTTTCAAAATTGACATAAACGAGTTTTTAAAAAAAATACTATTTTTTTAAATGATATAATATTCCTAAAAATATATGATTCGGAAAAATGACTTATATATTGATAAAAATGAAATTAATGATCAAATTTTGGTTCTCTTGTAATTTTATTGTACCTATAGAAACCATATATTAATAAAATACATGATGACATGGAAAGAGTTAATGTTTTTCACTAAGGGTTAAAGATAAAAGATAAGGTCAATTTTGTGACCTATACAAGTCTAAAACATATTTTTTGAGAGTATTTAGATCTATAATATTCATACTCTAATAATATAATAATTTTTAACTATTTTAATTCAAATGTCAAGTTATAATAAAATATTATTTCAAGACTTTCCTAAAGTGCCACGTCTTCCTCTTATTAACGACCTCACCTCCAACCACATACTCACACCCCTCAAGCACCTTGTATCATCCAACATCTCATAAAAAATTTTCCCAAAATCCCTCCATTCCACCTATAATCCATAAAATGGGAAGAAGGAAATTCATGAAATCCATCTGGATCAAACCAAAAATATGATACCTGATTTAGAGGTAATGTCTTCTCTCTTGTTCCTTTCTTTTATTTTCCTTCTTCACTCCCCATGCTATTTTTATTAAATGGTTAAATTAACAAAATAGTATCCTCAATATACATGGATGTTTTTATGAGATTTATTGGAACTAATCTTATAGACACATACATATAATGTATACCGACAATTTATTTCTGTGTATGGCGAACTACTCCCTCACAAAATGAGTACTGCTCAATTTTCTCCTACCACCATTCATGGAGGCTATTTTGATGGATCTGTATTCATATATGATATATATGATATTTATATTATTATATATTTTATTTATTTTTTATTTTCAAAATAAATTTATGCTTTCTATAATCTCTAAATACGATAATTTCATTTGAGAAAGTGCAGACTACCGCCCCCTCAAAGTGATATGACTCATTCATTACATACATGGAAAATATAATGGATTGAATTAATGTAATTATGTAACATATATAACATATTTAATTTAATTTAATTATAAAATACATATGTATCATTTAGTTTTCATTCATTTTACAAGACAATAAAATGAATGTAGCATTCATGCGTACGTACGACCCACCATCTCTAGGAACAGTGCATTTCATTTCTTGTCTCTAAATTTTATGGACTATTAAAAATACATATACAGTGGATATATATGATATTTAATTCATTAATATCAATATGGATATGATTTTATTTTGGCTACATGGATAATTTACATCAGAATAATTATATTTTCAAATCAAGTATTGAATATCGACGAAACAACCGATATGAACTTGAATAATTATGTGATTGTCATAACATAGTAATAATTGAAATAAAATGAATAATAAAATTGAAAATTTTTCTAAAACAGGTATAAACTAACATGTGTTCATTATTGAGGATGAACAAGGATCATACATAATGATTTTAACTCATGGTGACGGACTTCGTCTCAATCTCCTTTCATTGAGGCATATTTTGATTTATACATGTCTTTATTTTATACGGTATATAATAAGCCCATTTGGATTTTAATTTAATTCAATGGTTTTCAAAAGGAATATTTTACTAAAAATCATTATACTAAATGATTAAAAGAATGTTTCTTTTTATCATATACAGCAATAAGGAGCTTTCCACCCCCGTGATCATTATTTGATATTCGGATTCCTCTACCAATCGTAATGTTTAAAAAAAACTAAATACCATATTCATTTTTTGGGTGTTTTGGTATTGAAAATGGTTTTGATAATGTATTGATTATTTCAATATCTTGAATTGATATATTATGATTAAAATTTCAAAATTTTATCGTTACGTTATGCTTCTTTTATGTTTTGTGATTATGTTATGGCTATTTGGAATTGTATACATATACAAATTGTTCCATGTTAAACCGATGGTGGTTGACCCTGTGGTAACTATCCAATATATTGGGTAACATTAATTTGGAAACAATTAAGTTTTATCCTAATGGATTTAGGGAATATATTTTTATTTGTATTCCAAATGTAACCCTGAAAGTTACTCCCTGCGTAGCAGTGAAGGCTAAACTGTAAGTATGTTATGGATGCAACAAGTTTCCTTTATATTTTATTATTTCTATGAGTTATTTATTAATCATATTATTTACTGATGAAAATTAAATAGCATATGTTTTATGTGTGAAAATTATGATTTAATTTTTTTTATGTATTCATTGATTAATGTTTTCTTTCATTATTTCATAACACTTATAGAGCTTTTTATGCTCATCCCATGTTTTTTTGATATTGTTTTTCACAAGGTATAAGGATGGGTATTATAAAGGAATAATATAAAAATATTTTTATCAATAAATTAATTCTTTTTTTATTTAATGGGTTTTATTTTTGTTTAAAATTTGATAGAGTATAATTGTGTAATTTTTAATATTTAAGATATAATGCTATAGTAATCTACTAATTATCTAAAACTGTAAACGTTAAATGATCATCAATGTGAAATAAAGTCAAATTATTTATTGATCTCATGATTATGATATGTTTTAATTATGGGTCCTTATAGTTAGTATCATAGGTCAATTTAGATAATAGTTTGTTTTAGGATATTGTAAAATGAATATCCATAAATTATATATACATTATTGTAATATTGAAATGATATAGAATTTAAAGGATTTCAAGTTGCTTCATATAATAAATTTCTATGTTAATAATGGTTTTATGAAGAGGAATCATGGTAGTTATGATCGGACAACATCAAGAGGAAAACAACCTAACAAATTAGCAATAAGAAATGGTCACCATCAAAACTGAATAGTTTGATGTTGTGATGATACAATTTACATACGCTATAAATGGTGGTGGTATCCATGAATATGATCATCTAGATCAACCCCAAAAGAACATTTCATTAGTGGAGCATTTTATGAGTCAACATCTTGCATAATTTAGAGGATCATCTGACCCCGTGCAAGCTAAAGGGTGGATTAAATCACTCTATAATATTTTCGATGTCATGGGGTGTTCAGAATATCAATCGGTTAGTCTTGATATTGACCATTTTGAAGGTTTAACTGATCACTAGTGGATGATGGTTAAAAATATCAGGAATAGTGAGGAGATTGATTCTCTTGATTGAGATGCATTAAAATGTATGTTACTTGGAAAGTATTTTTCTAAGGTGGTTTGACAAAGGATAGAAAAAATATTCTTCAAATTAAGGAAGGAGGATGACTCAGTGGATTTTATGAATCAAAATTCTCTTGTATTGCTTGGTAAGCTACAAATTTCATATAGGATATTGATTGTAAAATGAATTATATTTACACAGGATTAAATCCAATTTATCAATGAACATTATATTCTCTTGAGGTCAAATTTTTTGAAAAACAAGTTCTATGGGTAGAGTAGGTGGAAATTGAATTTTATAATGATCATGTGTCCTTTGAAAAACAATAAAACAAGTGGTAGAGGCGGCATATGGAAGGGAATAACTCTTCAAAAAATTCTGATGGTATGTAACATAAGATTGCAGTTTTCGAAAATTGTGTTAAGAATCCCATTGGGGAATGAATTTTGAATTCTATTAAGCACTTTCAATGTGAAAAACTTGGACATAAGGCTTGTAATTTCACTAGAAATGATTTGGGTAGTGGTAAGACTAAATCATATTTATAGCCAGTAACATGTTTTAAGTGAAATGAAATGTGTCATTTTGTAAATGAGCATCCCACGAATAACTCAAATGATGGAAAGTAGCTAGAATGCATGTATAAATGGGTTCTGAAATCCATTTCAAC
Source organism: Viscum album (assembly GCA_963277665.1). NCBI lineage: Eukaryota > Viridiplantae > Streptophyta > Magnoliopsida > Santalales > Viscaceae > Viscum > Viscum album. The sequence continues at coordinate 1,678,715,884 of OY728160.1, forward strand.
TAAATTAGAAAATTTTGGGCCATCAAATGATTTAGTATCAGGTACAATGACTATTTATTCATATTGTGGCATTGTTTTGTTTGATTTTGGGTCTACATATCCTTTCATTTCCATGAACCTGTATTATAAATTAGGAATTTCATATTAGGATATTAATCCTAAACATGAGGTTTGAAACAACTTGGGAAAATGTAGAGATCAAAATAAATTATAATAAAATTCTTATCCTTTTGTGTGGAAATAATCTACCTACGAACCTTATTGTTTTTCCTCTAGTGGGGTTTGATGTTATTTTTGGTATAGATTGGATTTCATTTATCTTGCAAAGATTTAATATAGAGATAAAGAGGATTCATTTCATAAAAAATTTCACTTTTTTACAAGAATTTACCATTACATTTGATATCATATTATGAAGACAAGAAACTGGTAAAATATGGGAATGAATGTTATATTTCACATATTGTGGAAAACAAAGGAACTATTTAGATTAATGATGTGATAGTAGTTAATGATTATCTTATTGTTTTTCATTATGAGTATCCTGATATAATACCTCATCGGGAAGTTAAATTTAATTTTTCCTTTGTTCCTGATGCTAAGAAAATTTCAAAACCCCCTTATCGAATGGATCAAATTTAACATTTAGAGTTAATGAATCAACTGTGGGAGTTATTAGATAAAAGGATTCATTCAACCTAACACGTCTCCATGGGGTGACCCTGTCTTGTTTATTAAAATGAAAGATGGTTCAATGATACATTTCATTGATTATAGAGCCTTGAATAACATCACTATTAAGAATAATCAATCATTTCCTAATATCGATTATTTTATTGATTAGACCTAGGGAGGTCATTATTTTTCAAATAATGACGTGAGGTTGGGGTATCATCTTTTGAATGTAAAGGAAGTATAAATTCCTATGAACACATTTCGTAATATATATGAAAATTATGAGTTTTTAGTTATTCATTTTTGGTCAACCAATACACCTGTGTATTCATGGATCATATGATTAGAATTTTTATTGATTTCTTGGATAAGTTTTTGGTTTTGTTAATTGCTGATATTTTGTAATATTCTATAAATAAATATAAGAAATATGGTAATTTATGGTTTTTCATGAAAATAGTAAAATGAAATGTTTGAGAAATATTGAAATTGTGAGTTTTGGTAGAAACAAATTTCATTACATGGACACATTGTTTCCAAGGATGAAATAAATATTGATCATGAAAAACAAAAGATGTTAATGAATGGACAAGACCCCCTAATAAAACCAAGATTAATAGTTTTCTTGGTTTATTAGGTTATAACTACAAGATTTTTGAAAATGTTTCATGGTTATCTAGACCACTGACTTAGTTAACTCAAAAATGTGTTCGGTTCACCCGGACAAAAGAATGTGATGAATGTTTTCAAGAATAGAAAATAAGATTGGTTAATGTCCCATTTTTTTAACTACCTTCATGAAATTGTGAATTCTTTATCTATAGTAATGATTTGTTGAACGGATATGGATGTTACCTAATGTAGAATGATCAAGTAATTTCTTATGCATCACATCAGTTGAAAACTCATCAGTTTAGTTACCCTACACATGATATGGAATTAACTAACATTGTTTGGATTTAAAATTTTTGAGGAATACTCTGTATGGCGTGAAGTGTGAAATATATAGTGATCAAAAAATTATTAATTATATATTCACTCAAAATGAAATAATCATGAGACGGAGGAGATTTCTAGAATTAATAAAATATAATGATTTCACAATTCATTACCATCCAATTAAGGAAAATAAAGTGGTTGAAAATCCGAGTCACATGAGTATTTCTATATTAACCATGATACATTTGGAAATAGATCCTTTTATTTTTGATTTTATGAATTTTGTATTGGATGTTGTTGTTTCAAGGAATTCCTCTATTTTGTTTCATGTGGTAGTGAAATAATCTCTATCAGAAAGAATTAAGTAAGCACCGAAAGATGACAATGAGTTGTTGAAAATGGTAGAATTAGATCAGAAGGGTAAGTTACCTGAATTCAACATTGATAAAGTTTTTACTTTGAGGTTTGGAAAGATCATATGTGTTATTTTGGATTAACAGTTAAAAAATAGTTATTATGTGAAGTTCATAGTTCTCCATTTCCTATTCATCCTGGAAGTACTATGATGTACAGACATCTTTGGGAGTAAAAATGTTGGGATGGAATGAAAAGATATATTTATAACATTACCCTGAGATGTTTGATTTATCAATAGGTTAAATCAGACCAGCTGTTATAAAAAGGGATGCTTCATCCTTTTCCTGTGCTAGAGTGGAAATGGGAAAATATGTCCATGAATTTTATAATGCTATTACTGAATACATCTCAAGGTAACAATGCAATCTAGGTAATAATTAATCAATTGACTAAATATTCTCATCTTCTTTCTTTTTGAGATTCTCTATCTCCAGATCAACGTTCATGATTATATATTAAAGAGATAGTAAAGTTACAAGGTGTTCCCCTCTCCATTATTTCTGATCATGATCCAAGGATCAATTATAACATTTTGAAGGGCCTTTAGAATTCTTTTTGTACTGATTTAAATTTGAGTACCACTTTTTATATACAATCAGATGGGTAGTCAGAACGAATAATTCAGACCTTGGAAGATGTTCTATGTTCATGTTCAATGAATTATCATGGATTTTGGGTCCAACATCTATCATTTTTTTGTTTTCTTATAATATTTTATTCATTCGAGAATTCAAATGGATCCATTTGAATCATTATATGGAAAGAGGTGTTGAACTCCATCGTTTTTGGTATTAAGTAGCTGATATTAAGTTTATGGGACCTAAATTGGAAGAAGAGATGATAGAAAAAGTTCAGTTTATTTGGATTAACATGATAATATCTTAGAGTTGGAAGAAATCTTATGCAGATTGCCGGATGATGGGTATTTCTTTTAAGGCATGTGATCATGTCTTTCTAAATGTTTATAAATGAAATTTTTTGATGAATTTTGTTATGAAGGGAAAGTTGTGTCCGAGGTTCATTGGACCCATTGAAATCTTGGATAATGTTGGATTAGTTACCCATATAGTGGATTTACCTCCAATTTTATCCTATGTACAAATTTTTTTCATGTTTCATTTCTAATAATGTATATATGGGATTCATCTCATGTTTTGAGTCCACTGGTAGTTCAGTTGGATTAGAATCTTTCTTATGAGGAACAACCCGTCCAGATTCTTGACCATAGAATTAAAGTGGTGAGGAATAATTTAATTCATTAGGTAATTTTTTTTAGGAAAAACAATATGGTTGAAGAGGCATCATGGTAATCTAAATATTTTAATAGAGATGAATACAACCACATATTTGATATGTAAATAAAATTTTGGGGTCTTAATTTCCAAAAGGGGGAATGGTGTAGGATTCTAGGTATTATTAGAATAATACCATTTCATATATCATAATATTTATGAATAAGATATTAATTTTATTTTAAATGGTACACTTTTTCCTATATCGTACCAGATACATACTAATGGATTTCTCTAAAATATTATGTTGCACCCAACTTTGAGTTATACTAAGAAATAATTTAATAATAATATTATTTTTCAATTGTAATTGACTTAGAACCATTGTATTGGTGTGATTGAATAGTAATAAAAAAATAATATTATATATGATTTTTAATATTTTTTACATTTATCCAATAAATTTTAGAGGCCTATAATGAGAATGAATCCAATTTTAAAGATAAGATACTCTAACATTATTAAAATGTAGTTTCACCTCATTTTGAAGTAGAAACCTTTTAAAATATTTTTGTTCACCTTTATAAGTTCTATTTTGAAAATTTACTTCTTATATAGATGTATTATGACAACATTTAATTTGGCTAAATTTTTGGTAATTTTATGATAAGGTTAATTTTTTAATGAATTGTGAAAAATACTACATTTTAATTCAAAATTGAGATATCATCTAATTTAATTATACAATTATATTATCATTTTTATTGGTTATAACGTTTAATTTTATTAAGTACTTATCATTTAATCCAATTTTTGTAATTGGAAGTATTTTCACTTTTAAATTGAACTTAATCAGTTGTCAATGTTTTGATAGTTTTTACTTCTTAAAAACATGATTTTTGGTTTTGAAGATTGGAATAATTTTAAATTAATATCTAAAAATTTATTGTTTGGAATTTGAAAAAACTGATTCCATATTATGAATAATACGGAATTAATTTTTTTAACAAATTATCTTTTATTTTTTGACACTATGTAAAATAACATAAGTAATTATTATTATTTACCATGGATAAAGGGTAAATCTAGTAAACAACAGTAAAACAATTATAGTATAACAGTATAAAACAACCATAACACTTGTAATAATCTTATATTACGAGATATTTATGACCATTTAAATCCTTGGGTGTATTTTAGGATCCCATGGATCCACTTGGGTATGATATTTACTTGTTAAAAGAATTGATTTAATGTAAAGAGAAATATAACATAAACATATACCTTTAAATAAATAATTTTCATATAGTGTTATATAATTGATATATTTGACTATAAATGATAATCGTAGAGATAAAAACATTCACTACATCATGGTGTTTCATTTATAAATTTTATACATTAAATTAAAAAATTATTTAGGGCAGAATGATGTAGTAGTGATTAACTTTATAATGAAAGATTCTAATAAATGATAATATAAATATTAAAATAAATTTAATTTGAATTTTTTTTTTCAATAAATGAATTTTAGGGATTATTATGAAATATTTTATTGATTTTAATTTTTTTTTTCGAATTAATCAAGTTTAATGACATTATAAAAAATAAATTACTAAAGAGTGTCAAAATTGACATAAATGAATTTTAATAAGAAAATACTACTTTATTAAATGATTTAATAATCATAAAAATCTAATATTTTTCCAAATGTGCTATATATTGTAAAAAATGTCATTAAATATCCACTTGTGGTTCTCTTTGAATTTTATTGTAACTATAGTAACCATATATTCTTAAAGTAAAAGAAGACATGGTAGGAGTTATTGTTTTTAACTAATGGTTAAAGTTAAAAGATAAGGTTGATTTTGTGACCTAAACATTTCTAAAACATATCGGTTGAGAGGTTTTATACCCATTATCATATTATCCTCAAAATATATCAGTTTTCAATTCTCATAATTCTAAAATAAATTTATAAATAAATAATATTTTAAGGCTTTCTAAAACTGCTTCTCCTCCCTATTATAAAAGGCCACAAACTCCACCCACATAATCACACCTCTCAAGTCCCTTAGATCAACCAAATTATACCAAAATAATCTTCCAGAACCAGTAACTTCCTAGAAGATTCCAAAACATATTTATAAGTTAATTCAAGAAATACTTTTGGCTCAAATCAGTAGAAGTTACTTGATTTAGAGGTAACGTCTACTCCCATGTCCTATTCTTTTATTTTTCTCCTTCACTCCCTGCGCTTTTATTATTATATTATTATATAAAAAATTAGTATCCTAAATATATTATGAATTTTTTAGGATAAGGATTCAAAATAAACTTATACACACGTCCATCTAATGGATACGATCATACTATTTCAATATATGACGGACTACTTCCTCATGAAACGATGATTGTTGAATTTACTACTACCACATCTTTTAGTGGACATTATGATTAAACAATATTTATATATGATATATATCATCTCCATATTGTCTAAATTATTCTGTATTTTTTTATTTATATAATACATTTATTCTTTCCATAATGTGTAAATATGATAATTTTATTTGAGGAAATGCGGACTACTGCCCCCACAAAGTGATATGACCAATCCATGCCATACATGGAATGTATAAAGGAATGAAATAATTAGATTTTGTAAAATATATAACATTTATATTACTCTGGTATTATATCATACCTATGTATCATTTAGTTTTCATTCCTTTAAGATGATATAGAAATGAATTTAGCATTCATGCGTAAGTACGACCTACTGTTTCCATGAATGGTGAATTTATTTTCATACATCCAAATGTTATGGATTGTTATAAATACATATTTACCGGATATATATAATATTTGAATCATGAATATAATTATGGAGATTATATAATTTTTACTACATCGAAAATTTACATCAAAACAAGTTCCTTTTCGACTCAAGTACTTAATACCGACTAAATGAACGATATAAACATAAATAATTTTTTGATTGTTATGAAAATGTAATAAGCAATTTAAAATGAATAATAAACTTGATAAATGTTATAGAAAAATTATAAATTAACTTATATTTATTATTTAGGATTAACACGGAACTTAAATGATGTGTTTGACTCATGGTAAGGGACTTCGTCTCAATCTACATTCACTGAGGCATATTTTGATATATACATGACATTCATTTATAATGTATAAAATAAACATTTTTGAATATTAATTTCATTAAATGGTGTTCAAATGGAATCATATTATATGAATAATTTTACTAAATGACAAAAGGAATGTCACTTTTTAATGTATGCAACGACAATGACCTTTCCACCATCGCACACATTATTTGATATTTGGAATCCTTTAGAAGACATAATGTTTTTAAAAAGAAAAAAATACCATATTAATTTTAGGGTATTTTAGTATTGAAAATGTTTTTTATAATGGACTTATTATATCAATATTATGTACTGATATCTTGTGACTGTAATGTGGAAAAGTTATCTTTCCTCTAGGATTATATTATGTGTTATGATTTTGTTAAGGTTTTTTGGAATTGTTTAAGTACACTGGTGGTTACCTAATAAACTGAGGGTGGGTGATCTTCTTATAGATCTCCAATGCATTTGGTAATGTGATGGAGGTAAACGTTATGGTTTCTTCTGAGAGATTTAGGGAATATACTATGATGGGTATTCCAAACCTCACTATAATGGTTACCCCTATGTAGTTTAGAATGCTACAATGAATGTATGTTATGGATGACACATGTTAAATTTGTGATTTATAATTTCTATGAATTATTCATAAATATTATGATTTCACACGGTATGTTAAAGAGGGTATGTTTGATGAGTGAAAGGTATGATTTCATTGATTTGTATGTATTCATAAACGAATGTATTCATTATTTATTTTATAACCCTTACTGAGATTTTTATACTGATCCAATGTTTTTTTGAAATATATTTTCACATGGTACATGGAAGGGTATGAGAAATGAATAATTAATGAATATTTCTATCAAAAAATGAATTCCTATTTTTTGAAGGAGTTTTATTTTTGTGAAAAATTGGATAGAATATTAGTGTCTATTATATAATATTTGAGATGCAATGTAATAGTTATGGCATAATTATATGAAACTATAAACCTAAATAGACCCTCTAAATGAATTAATGTTAAATTATTTACTTATTTCATGATAAATTAATGTTTTGTGGTTTGGGCCTTATATTTGGTATCATAGGTAAGTTTAGATAACATTACAAGTAAGGATATTGTTAAATAAAGATCCATAAAGTTTATTTACTTTATGGTAAGATTGAAATGATATAGGATTTGAATACTTCCATGATTATTTATCTAAGATATAACTGTGTGAAGAATAGTTTTCTGAAGACGAAACTTGGTAGCTATGATGGGACGACATCAAGAGGGAATCTACCTACCAAATCAACAACTATAAATGGTCAGAATAAGAACTAAATTGTTTTATTTAGTGATGATACAATTGACCCAAGTTTTAAATTATGGTGGCATCCCTAAATGTGATCAACTTGATCAACCCCATAGGAACATATCCATAGTCAAGCATTTCATGAGGAAACATCCCCCATAATTTAGAGGATCTTCTGACCCTGTGCTAGCTAAAGGGTGGATTAAGTAACTGTAAAAGATTTTTGATGTCATGGTGTGTTCAGAACAGAAAATGGTTAGTCGCGTTGTTTACCATTTTGAAGGTGAAGGAGATCAATGGTAGTTGATGGTTAAAAATATCAGGAATAATTAGGAGATTTATTCTCTTGATTCGGATGAATTCATAATTAAGTTACATGAGAAATATTTTATTTTTGCGGGTTGACTTAAGATGGAAAAAAATTATTCAAATTGAGGTTGGAGGATGACTCAATGGATTTTTGTAAATAAAAATTCACTCAACTGGCATGGTATGCTCCAAATAACATATAGTACATTGATAGTAAAATAAAACATTTTTAGTTATCATTGAATCCAATGAATCAACGGGTATTATAATCTCATGAGTTCAACACTTATAAAAAATTGTTCATTGTGTGGAGAAAGTGGAAATGAAATTTCTCGATGATTAGGTGTTTTTGAAAAATAACAAAATAAGATTTTGAAGTGGCACATGAAATGTATGAAATCAATAAAAAATTATAGTGTTAGGATACTTATTTTCACAGTTTGTTAAAATTGTTTTAAAAAACAAACAGGGGAATTCCATTTGAATTTTGTTAATTTCTTTTGTTATGTAAAAATGGGACCAATGTCTCATAATTGCATTGGAAAATATAGGGGTAGAGGTACGACAAAATATTATTTATAGTACGTAAAATGTTTTTAGTGAAATGAAATGGGTCATTTTGTAAATGAGTGTCTTTCAAAGAACTTAAATGATGGAAAAAGTATGATCTATAAGAAAAATGGGGTGATGAAATCATACATAACAACATCAGTAGATGTTGGGTCATCAAATGTTGTTATATCAGGTACATTTCTTATTTATTTAGATTATGCCAATGTGGTGATTGATTTTGGGTTAACACATTCATTAATTTTGGAGAAATTTTATAGTAAATTGGGAATTCAATCTCAAGATATAAATCATGAAATTGTGGTAAAAACACCTCTGGGAAATGTTTAGACAAAAAATAAATTATATGAACATTCTTGTACTTGTGTGCTGAATGAATCTTCCTATAAACCATATTGTTTTTCCTCTAACAGAGTTTTTTGTTATTCTGGATATGGATTAAATTAATTTTTATCTTGCTAAGATTAACTATAGATTTAAAATGTCTTATTTTATGAAATAATTGATGTTTGTGTACAATAATGTAACCTTGATTTTGATTACCTATCAATAAGCTGAGAAACTAGTAAAAGATGGAAATTAATGTAACTGTGAATATATTGTTGAAAATAACAGAAAAATTCTGATAAATTTTGTTATGGTGGTCAATGAGTATCTTGACATTTATGCTGATGAGTTACCTTGTATAATTCCTAATAGAGAAGTTGAATTTACTTTTGACATGGTTCTTAATGTTAAGCCAATTTCAATACCCTATTATTGAATGGATGAAATTGAACATTTAATGTTAAAAAAGTAGTTGCATGAGTTATTAGATAAAGGATTCATTTGACCTAGAACATCACCATAGGTTTATCTTGTCTTGTTTTTTAAAAATAAAGATGGGTCAATTAGACATTTCATTGATTATAGTGCCTTGAATGACATCACTGTTTAGAAAAATTATCCTTGACCTGATATCAGTGATTTGTTTGATCATCTCGTGGGTGCATAGAATTTCGTGAAGATTAAATTGAGGTTAGGGTACCATCAGTTGAATGTATTGGAATTAGACATTCTGAAGACCCCATTTCATAATAGATGTTGCAATTATAAGTTTGTAGTTAAGCCTTTTGGGTTAACCAAGGAACTTGTTGTATTCTTGGGTCTTAAGAATATAATATTCTTTGAGTTCATGGATATGTTTTTGGTTGTGTTGATTGATGATATTTTGGAAAATTATAAAATTAAAGAGGAACATGAATTTTATTTAGGGGCTATCATACTAACAATAATTGAAAAGAAACTATATGGGAAATTTATAATGTGTGGGTTTTGGTTAAAAGAATTGCATTCCTTGGTATCATTTTCCTTAAAGATGGCATAACTGTTAATCCTTCTAAAACAATATTTTTTGAAGAATGGAAAAAACCCAAAAATATAACCGAGCTTCATATTATTCATGGTTTATTGGGTTATTAGTAGAGGTTTTTTGACAATTTCGTATAGTTATGTATCCCACTAACTAGGTTAACTCAAAAAGGTGTTAGGTTCATCAGGACAAAAGAATGTGATTAATGTTTTTATGAATTGAAATGAAGATTAATGAATGCTTTAGTTTGTGGATATGCATTCTAAAAATGGTGAATTTCTTATCTATAGTGATTCTTAATTAAATGGACTTGGTTGTATCCATATACAGAATGATCAAGTAATTACTTATACTTCACATCATTCAAAAACTCTTGAGTTAAATTACAGTACAATTAATTTGGTATTATCTTCTGTTGTTTTTTCATTAAAAATTTAGAGGCAACATCACTATGGTTTGAATTGGGAAATATATACTGATCAAAAATGATTTAAGTTTATATTAACTCAGAAATAATTAAACACAATTTAGAGGAGATGGATGGATGTAATCAAGGATCTTAATTGTAAGATTCATTACCAACCAATAAAGTAAAATAATTTTGATGAATCGTTGATTTGAAAGAGTAATGATTTACTATCCATGTTATTTTTCGAAACATATCCTTTGATTTTTTTATTTGATTAATGTTTCATTGGTAGTTGTTGTTGTAGAGAATTCATCTATTTTGTTTCAGGTGGCAGTGAAATAACGTCTATCAGACAAAATTAAGCAAGCGCAAAAGAAGACAGTGAGTTTCATAAAAAATAATAATTGGTTTGGAAGGGTAATTTACCTTAAATTAACATTTTTAAAGAATATGTGTTGAGGCTAGGAAAGATATTATATGTGCCATCTGATTCACATTTGATGAAAGATTTATTATGTAATGCTCATCATTCTCTCTTTATAGTTTTTTCTAGAAGTACTAGAACGTACCTAGATCATTTAGAATATTGCTGGTAAGATGGAATGAAAATAGATATTGCTAATATTACCTGGAGATGTTTTATTTGTCAATACGTTAGTAAAGAGTGACAATTACCAAACGGGATGCTTCAACATTTTTTAATGCTAGATTGAATATTATAAAATTTGTCGATGGATTTCATAATAGGATTTCCAAAGACATCTCAAGGTAACAATTCTATCTAAGTTATTATTAGTCGATTAACTAAATAAACTAATTTTATTTCTATTCAAGATAGTCTATCTCTAAAAAAAATTCTCCATTTTATATTGAAGAGATGGCCAGGTTACATGGAAATTAACAATCCATTATATTTGATCATCATCCTTGTTTCCCTTCTATCTTTTAGAAGGTCCATCCGATGACATTTTCCGATGAATTAAATGTTAGTTCAAATTTATATTCATCATGATATTGGATTTTATAATGTAAAATTCATACATTTGAAGATATGTTATGTGTATGTTCAATAGATTACCAGAGAAGATTGATCCAACATATTTCTTTGGTTGATTTTTCTTGTAATAACAATTTTCATTCTAGTATATAGATGGATCCATTAGAATAATTTTATGTAAAGAGGAGTTAAAATCCATCTGTTTTGGGATGATGTAAGTGAAAGGAAGTTTATGAGAGAATAATTGGCATATGAGATGGTATAAAAAGTATAGTCAATTTAGAATCACATGAGACCATCTCAGAGAAGGCAGAAAAGTTATGCGGATATCCATAAGAAGGATATTTCTTTTGAGTTTGGTGATCATGTCTTTCTTACGGTTTCACCGTGGAAATGTGAGGTGCATTTTACTAAGATTGTTAGACTTATTTTTAGGATAATTGGACCGTTTAAAATTCTATAGAAAGTCTAATCAGATGATAAAAAAGTGATTTTACCTCCATGTTTATACCACGTAAAGAATTTTTTCATGTTTAAATTTTAATAAATTATATGCAAAATCAATCCCATGATTTATGTCTAGAGGTTGTTTATTCAGAAGAGAATCATTCTAATAAGGAGCAGCCAATCTAGATTCTTGATCGCTGAGAGAAAGTGTTGTGGAATAAGGAAATTCAATAGGTAAAGTTTTCTGAAAAAACTTATGGTTGAATAGGCTATGTGGGAATATAAAAATGTAATGATGGATAAATACCCCCACTAATTTGATATGTAAATAAAATTGCGGTGATGAAATTTCCAAAAGGGTGGAATGATGTATAATCATATATATTTATAGAATAATAATATTTCATATGTATTAATATTTAAGAACAACATATTGATTTTATGTTAAATGGGAGTATTTTTTTGATTGTGTACTCGATTACAATAATCGGTTTCTCTGAAATCTTACATTTCACTCAACATTGATTTATACCAAAAAATAATATTAAAATATAATTATTTTAAATGGTAGTTAAAGTCAATCCATAATGTAGGAAAGAATTAATATAAATAACTTTAATATTAGTATATATGTTTTTTAATTTTTTTAAATTTATCTTCTTAAATTTAAGAGGCTTAAATTTTAGAAATAATCCAATTTTTACCATAAAATAATCTAATATTTTTAAATGATATTTTTAGCCACCTTTTGAAGGAGAACCCTTTTTAAATATATTTTTTTGTAACTTTTAATTTGTTATATTTCTAAAAAATATACTTCTTCTATAGAAGTGATAAAAACAATTACTTGGGTAAAATGTTTGGTAATTTTCGAATAAAGTTCATTTTTAATAATTATTGAAGAATGCTGCATTTTAATTAAAAACTAACTTTTAAGCTAATTTATTTATATATTTAGAATGTCCATTTAATTGGTTTTAAAGTGTATATGTATTATATTTTTATCATTTAATCCAATTATATTCAAAAGAAGTAATTTCACTTTTAAATTGGACATAAAGAGGTGTCAATATTTTTATAGTTTTAGTTCTTAAAAACCCATTTTTGTTTTGACAAGTGGAATTAATTTTAAAATAATTTATGTAAATATTTTATTTTGTATTTGGAAAATATGGATTCCATATTTATTATAAGATAATCTAAATTGTTTAATTAATTACCTTTTATTTTTGTGGATTTTGAAAAGTAACTTCACTATTTATTTTTATTTATCAGGGTTAAAGGGTAAATATGGTAAATAAAGGTAAAAATACTATTTTAATAATATAAAAGTACCCTAACACATGACCTAATCCTATTTGAAGATACATTTCTGAACATGTTAATCAAGGGGTTTATTTTAGTTCCCCATGGTGCCACATGGGTGTAACAATAACAACATATAAGAATTAATTTAAAGTAAATATAAATATAACATAAACATGTATCTTTTATTAAAAAACATTATTATAGGGTTATATAACTGATCTATTTCACTATAAATAGTAATTATAAATATAACGTGATATCCTATAAAATGAAATTTTATTTACAATTATTATACATTAAATATACTAATTAATTTATGACACAATGATGATGTAGTCATTACCTTATTAATGAAAAATTAAAATAAATTATTTTAGATGTATTAAAATAAATAAAATTTGAACATTTTGTTACAACCCAACAATTTTAAGGATTATTATGACATAATAAATTTTATTGAATGTAATTTTTTAGAAGGAATCAAATTGTAATGACTTAAAAAAAATCAATTACTAAATAGTATCAAAATCGACATAAATGAGTTTTTTAAATAAATACTATTTTATTAAATGATATAATAGTTCAAAAAATGTTATAATATAATAAATGACTTATATAATTTTAAAATTTTCATTTATGATCCAATTTATGTTCTCTTGTAATTATATTGTAACTATAGTAGCCATATGTTATTAAAATACAAGAAGACATGGTAAGAGTTAATGTTTTTACCAAAGGTTTAATGAAAAAACATAAGGTTAATTTTGTGACATAGAATTGTCCTAAAACTATTTTTTGACAGAATTAAAAACCATTAATATATTATAATAAAAAATATATATCACTTTCGAACTATTATAATTCGAAAATAAATTTATAATAAAATATCATTTCAAGACATTCCTAAAGTACCCCTCCTCTTTCTTATAAAGGAAACACCCTCTAACCACATACTCACACCTCTCAAGCCCCTTTGTTCATCAAAATTCTACTAAAATAATCACCCAACATCCCTCCCTTACTCTTTGAATAATGAAAATGGGAAAATGAAATTCAAGAAAACCTTTTTTCTCAATCAAAAGAAGTTACCCGATTTAGAGGCAACATCTACTCTCAAGTTTCATTCTTTCATTTTCCATTTTCACTAACAATATGTAAATACCCATAAAATTCAAGGGAAATTTTTTCTTAATTTTATTTGGGATTTTACAAGAACACGGTTTTTGACGCACTTGATTTTGAGACCCGGTGTGCTCGGAATTTTTATCTGAAGTTTAGCTTGGGTACGTTCAGTGAACGAACGAGTGGGTTTTCTTGACTTTTGAACCGGTGCTCGGAATCGAATTCCGAGGGCACCGATGAATTCGCAGCACCGATAATTTCATAGTAACACCTTATCTAGAGATGCTTATACATGGGAGGAGTTGTTAAAAATTGTGAAAGTTAAAATTAAAAATTGAGCTACAATTTTTATTTTTACTAAGTGGTTAACCTTTGGGTAAAAGTTGGGAAACACGCAAGAGAGGTTATGAGGGTGGTGGGACCCACATGAACCCCAACACTTAATTTTCCCTAACCCCCTTAACCTCCTTTTAATTAATGTAATGTCTTGTAAAATTCAATGGCTATTTTTTCATAATTTTATTTGGGATTTTACAAGAACGCGGTTTCTGACGGCACTTGATTTGGAGACCCGGTGTGCCAAGAATTTTTGTCCGATGTTTAGCTCAGGTACATTCAGTGAACGAATGAGCGGGTTTTCCTAACTTTTGAACTGGTGCTCGAAATCAAATTCCCATTGCACCGATGAATTCACAGCGCCGGTAATTGCGTAGGAACACCATTTCTGGAGTTGCGTTTACACGGGAGGAGTTGTTAAAAATTGTGGAATTTAAAAATAAAAATTGGGCTACAATTTTTATTTTTACTAAGTGGTTAACCTTTGGGTGGAAGTTTGGTAACCACCCAAAAGAGGTTATGAGGGAGGTGGGGCCCACACGAACCCCACCCCTTTATTTTCCCTAACCCCCCTTAACCTCCTTTTAAGGAAAACATTTAATTAAGTGGTTTAAATTCAATTTCTGAATTTTAATACATAAGTCATGATAATAAAATAAGTAAAGAACTTATTTTATTTTTGGTTGGACTTGTTGTGTTGAGAGGGGATTGGGAGAAAAAGGGGTGGTTTTAGGATCTTCATCTTCTTCGTTGAAGAACGCGAAGAACGTGAAGAATGCACAGATCTCCGACGAAGAACGACGAATCCACAGGGATCGACTATGCGATGCCGTGTACCGCGATGCCAACGACCCTCTCATTCTGCGACGCCTTCATCTATGACGATAAATTCCGCGATGAACCCTCGCTCAACGAATTCGACGAGGTAGGGGATTTTGTTTTTTTCATGAATACTTCCATTTCTATTCTTTGTGAAACATTTCCACTTGGTATCGATTAACAGGAGGGGGATGGACCACACAAACACGGCTGACCCTCCTCCCTTATAAGTTGTGTTGATGTCGTTCGAATGATCCTCGAATACACCGCAGCCGGAATGGGGCCGCGGCAGAGGGTCAAGGCGCCATCGCGCCGCGCCAGACGGTCCAAGGCTGCGGCGTAGCAGGGACTGACGGCCGGTTTCGGGCCGCCGGCACCGGAGCAGGGGGACCGGCCCATGCATGTACTGTGGCGGCAGCAGCCGGCCGGTCAGAGGAGGGACGGGGGTTATGACCCCCGGTTGGCCCGAAAAGTGTGGACCCCACATGGGGGGGAATAGTTACAAATAGGTGGGGGGCAGCACCCCCCCCCCCCCCCGCACCCCAAACGTGAGGCCGTTTAGGCCGAGCCACGAGGCCAGCGCCAGTGCGCCGGGCCGCCCGGCCGGGCCTGGCCGTGCCCGGGCTGCGCCCGGGCCCGGCCACGCCGTCCGGGCCGACCCCGGACCCAGTTCGGGTCGACCGGGTTCGGGCTGACCCAGGGGGTCTTGGGCCGGATCGGTCAGGGCCTGAAACCCCCACTTTCGGACCTCTTTCGGTCTTTTACCCATAACATGGGATGTGGACCTCTGATTTATGCACCCTCTGATGCGATGCATTCCTTGGATCAATATGGTCTTTTAGGTATCTTAATCTTAAGGTTTCAGAGAACTTTGGGTTCGGCCAGGTTGGTTCGCACACAAAACCAACGAGGCCCTCGGATCGGAAACACTTATAGCATGAGCTCCGGACGTCCGATTGACGTGTCGTCGACTTTGATGGATTTCTCTTAGTAAGACGGATCTTTTGGCTTACTCCACTCGAGGTTTGGACACAGTTGGAGTATGTTCGGGTTGGTTTTGACTTAAAAACCAACTGGTCCCCTGAAACGAAATAGCCAATAACACTCAGACCGGGCGTCAGATTGACGCGCCGTCTATGACGTTGAGTTCCTGTTGACGATACGGAACTTTTGGATACATCAACATCGGACTATGTGTCATTTGATTTATTATCCCCTCAGCTCGAGGAGCGGACCCTCCCGAACGAGCTTTCTGTGTGTGGGAACCCTAGAGCTGGCTGCGACTGCGACTATGATGATGAATGTATAGAAATCCTCCGTGGATTTGATAGCTACGACTAAATCACTCAGCGATTCTACGGGGATCAGTGCTACTGATCCCGTGTGGGTCAGCGCTCAGCGGTCCTGTCTGGGCCAGCGCCTACCGATCCTGTGTGAGTCAGATCCTGTGTGGGTCATTGCGGGGGTTAGTTACCTATAGATCCTTTGTGGGTCATTGTAGGGGTTAGTACCTATCGATCATGTGTGGGTCTGACAGCTTATATTAATCAGTGGCTACATCTGATCATCTCTATCATCTTACAAAGAAGTATACCTATGTGAGCTGAAACTTGACTTTCAATCATTATCTTCTATATGATTGACTTGATTCCCTGTGTCGATTGTGTTGCGCTATCCTATGTGGATATGATCAAACTTGGGCTCGGATGTTGGAGCCGAACTGGAATTGATGACTTAGGTATATGTATGGGCATATACCTAAGTAGTGTCGGATGTTACTTTGTGATTGTATCTTTCCTTTGTGGATTATACTTTTTGGATTCTGGGAGACCATCGGGGGTCTTTGGGTCCCTACTGAGAAACTTATACTCACCCCTGCACGGGCTATGACCGCACTACGTTGTGTTGGTTGCAGACGACGGACAGCGCTGATCGTGGTTGAGGCGTGTGGAGCGATTTAGTGCCTGGAGGTGGACCACTGGGCGGGATGTACACGGAGCGGATAGCTGGACCCGTGGAGCCATGGAGATTATCTGTACCCACCTTTCAGGTGGGAATTCCAGTGGATGGCTCGACGTTGCGACTGTACATTCCGTTGTTGGTTTCCCTTTCCAGTTGTACTTTACTTTCGGTTTGGGTTTGTATATTGGCCCACTTACTTTTCTGCACTTACTATTGTAACCAGTTATTACATAGTGTTTACTTCTGCTTAATTACTCTGAGTGTTTGTTTACTTTACAAAGGCAATGGCTTCCATTTTATTGGGAATTATCCCTTGGTGATAGTCACCAGCCCTTGGCCTATGGAAGGCGGGTTTGGGGTCATCACGGAATGGGCCCCGAGGACGGGTTGTGACAAATTGGTATCATAAGAGTTCGGTTCTACCGCAGAACCCAGCACTCTGATCTTTTTCTATGTGAAGCAATTGTGTTAATGGTATTGAATGTGGTTATCAGTCCAGGGAGTCCATTGTTGGTGCAGTGGCCGACGTATCCGTACACCAGGACCCTGAGTTCTGATTTCCGAATTAATACACAAAAACATTGATTGCATGTGTGTTTTAAAAGTTTTATTTGTGATTACTTTATGTCAGCTCACCAGGTTTACTATTTTGACTGTGGCGCACCTGTCTCTTTTCCATATGGCCCCATGATGGCAGCCATCTAGGGTTTCGAGCTTTGTACATGACGACATCCCACCGAGCGACAAGGCCTCTGTACAGGGCCCTTTGACAGTAGAGGCACCATCAGAACCTCTACCCACCGAGCCACCGATGTTACTGGCCCCAGCCGCTGATGGTGCATGTCGCCTTAGTGCACTGCACGAGTTTCAGAATCAGTGACCTCCCAGTTTCCGTGGGGAGACATACCCTCAGGCAGCCGAGGATTGGATGGAGGTAGTTGTACGAGTTTTCCGTTTGGTTGGGACACCAGCAGACCTCCTGGTGATCCTTGCAGCGAGTCTCCTGCACGTGGAAGCAGGCAGATGGTGGAGCTTGATGCTCTAGGTGCACGACGAGGCATCTCTCCTCTGGACCGACTTTGAGAGCATCTTCTGATCGGAGTTCATCCCAGCCACCCTCCATGTGGTGCGCAACCAGGAGATTCTACAGCTGCGGCAGGGCAGCTTGACGGTCGCCCAGTACTCGGCGAGATTTATTGATCTCTCACGCTATTCGACAGACATGGTACATGACCCATTCTTCTGGGCCCGGACCATTGAGCAGGAATTGAGGCATGAGATCAGGGCATCTCTGATCTCCCTCAGCATTCCGACATTGGAAAGGGTACTAGAGCGAGCCCTTCTGATCGAGAGCTTCCTTGGTGAGCCTACATCAGTAGAGAGACCTACCGTAGGGTGGCACGTAGCAGATTCTTCTACAGTAGGCAGTCGACGGATGACTCATGGGTCCAGGAAGACCAAACCCTCAGGCAGAAGAACTCAGAACACTGGCTTAGTGGTGCGGGGCACACAGTGCAGAGCCAGTCATTCGAGAGGTAGACAGTGCTACGCATACGGCGGGTAGGGCCACATGGCTCGTGACTGCCCGACCTGCCATACCGAGGAGCAGCAGACGATTGAAGGACCACCCAGGCAGAGGCAGAGGGTTGACCGTGGTGGTCTGCGGGGAGCAGGCAGATGAGGCAGAGGATCTGGACGAGCAGCAGGTGGTGGGCGATGCTTTGAGGCTCTACCTCCACCACCACTAGGAGGCCCACCCCGACCATAGGGAGCTGGCGGGCAGAGGCAGGCACAACATCAGGTAGCGGAGGCCTATGACCATGGCGTGCCCGAGATGATTTGAGTTGCTATATGTGTCTATTCCACCCTTGTTGTAGTTCTTATAGAAACAGGAGCAAGTCATTCTTTCATACCCGCTACACTTGTTCGGATCTCAATGATTCCGACAGATCCATTGGCGCGATCCTTATGGCTAGATATTCCTATGGGAGCAGACTCGACGATTACGCACTGGTGCCAGTAGTGTGAGCTTACTCTAGGAGGTTATATCTTCGGTTGGGATCTTCTTGTAGCGGCGTCGAGGCCTTACGACTTCATCATGGGCATGGATTGGTTATCTACAGTCCATGCTCAAATTGATTGTATTAGGCGCAAGGTGCGATGTGTACACACCGACGGGAGCAGGTTCACCTTCACTGGCAAGAAGGGAGCCTTTGCAGCACAGGATGGACTCACAGAGTGGAGATTACAACCCATCACTCATCAGTTTTCTAGCATCATCCTAGGAGCAGTTGACGTGCGGATTCTGAGCTTACCTGCAGTGGTGGATCAGTATGCAGACGTTTTTCCCGACGACATTCTAGGACTACCTCCTTACCGAGAGGTATACTTTTATATTGACCCATACCCTGGGACATCCCCGATATCTACCCCAGCATATTGGATGGCACCCGCCGAGCTACGAGAGCTACGGGTACTGCTGGAGGACTTGCAGGGAAAGGGATTCATCTAACCCAGTGTTTCACCCTAGGCTTCCCCGATATTTTTCGCCAAGAAGGCGGACGGGAGCTTGCGACTTTTTGTCGACTATCATCACCTGAACTAGGTGGAAGTGAGGAACAAGTATCCTCTACTGAGGATTGATGACCTATTCGATCAGCTCAATGGAGCACGGTGGTTCTCGAAGATAGACCTGAGGTAAGGCTATCATTATCTCAGAGTTTGGGATGAAGACGTGCAGAAGATGGCCTTCAGATGTTGGTATGGACACTAGGAGTTCTTGGTTATGCCATTCGGCATAACCAATGCTCCAGCAGTGTTCATTGGCCTCATGAACAGGATCTTTCAGCCTTACCTCGATCGATTTGTCATGGTCTTCATCGACGGCATTTTGATATACTCGACGGCAGACGAGGAGCACGCCTACCACTTATGGGTTGTATTGGACACACTCCGAGAGCACCAGCTTTATGGTAATCTCTCGAAGTGTCAGTTCTGGATACGCGAGGTCCACTTCATGGGATACATCATCTCTGAGGAGGGAGTTGCGGTGGACCCTGCGAAGATCGAGGCAGTGCTTTCTTGGGAGCCTTCCAGGAGCGTGAATGGGCTGCGGAGTTTCTTGGGACTAGCTGGGTACTACAGGAGATTCGTGCCAGACTTCTCCAGAGTTGCGGCATCGCTTTCAGCTTTGATGAATAAGGGGAAACCCTTCGTGTGGATAGACAGATGAAAGCAGAACTTCTAGGATCTGAGACAGATATTAAAAAACGCGCCTATCTTGAGGCTACCAGAGGAGGGAGTATTGTATGTAGTTTACTACGATACATCAGGGACCAGACTCGGATGTGTACTGATGTAGGAGCGAGCAGTGATCTCCTACGGATCACGTCAGTGGAGGCAGCATGAGCAGAACTACACTACCCATGACCTGGAGTTAGCAACAGTGGTCTTCGCTCTGAAGATGTGGCGACACTATCTGATGGGCGAGCACTTTACAATCTGTTCAGATCACTAGAGTCTCAGGTATATATTCTCGCAGAAGGACCTGAACATGAGAAAGTGGGGATGGATCGAGTTCCTCCAGGATTATGACTTTGAGATAGTCTATACTCCTGGAAAGGGGAACGTAGTAGCAGATGCTCTCAGCAGAAGGACGGGCATTTGGCTACTTGGGGAGGTGACAGAGCAGCTAGCCACTTTGCAGATATCCTTCATGGATAGAGATGGAACAAACTTTCTTCAGTCACTCACATCCAGTCCTCCACTACTGCAGCGGGTGAGAGAGGAACAGCGTGGGGACACCAACTGTGAGACACAACGTGCACAGATATCCTCAGGATAGGCACCTAATGGTTTCTCTTTAGGATGAGGGAATGACGTCCTTTTCAGAGTACGTACCTTGGTACCCATTGCTTTATGGGAGGAGGTTCTAAGAGAGTTTCACACTTCCCCTTTGGCACTACAACCTAGAGTGGCGAAGATGTACCAGGATCTCAAACGATAGCACTGGTGGCCGGGCATGAAGAAGTCTATGGAAGAGTTCATTTCTCGATGCCTCACTTTCCAGCAGGTGAAGGAAGAGCACCAAGTACCAGTAGGATTGGTCCAGCCCTTGGAGTTTCCGGAGTGGAAGTGAGATGACATATCTATGGACTTCGTGACTGGACATCCACACACTTCCAGAGGTCACAAATCCATTTTAGTGATTGTCGACCGAATCACCAAGTCGGATCACTTCTTACCCATTAGAGAGCAGGTCTCTGTAGAGAGTTTGGTACATCTCTATGTTCAGGAGATTGTATGGCTTCTTGGTGTGCCATCATCCATCGTCTCTGATCGATATGCTTTCTTTACTTCCCGGCATTGGAAGGGGTTTCAGGAGGCATTCAGGATGCAACTACTTCTGAGCACCGCCTTTCACCCCCAGACAGATGGTCAGACGGAGAGGACCATTCAGACACTCGAGGATATGCTCCGCTCATGTGTTCTCGACTTTGGTCGTAGCTAGGTGGACCACCTGCCCTTGGTGGAGTTCGCGTACAACAAAAACTACCACTCCACCATCGATATGACACCTTATGAGGCGTTGTACGACCAACCTTGCAGATTTCCTCTATGCTGGACAGACCCTGGGGAGTCAGCACCTGTGGGATCGGAGATGGTCCGGGCCACGACAGAGAAGGTCCAGGTCATCCAGGAGTGGACGAGGATAGCTCAGAGCCGGAAGAAGTCTTTTGCTGATAGGAGGTGGAGGCCACTAGAGTTCGAGGATGGCGATCATGTCTTCATGTGGTTCTTACCTCAACGGGGATTACGGAGATTTGGCCGAGGCGACATGTTGTCTCCATGCTTCATTGGACCATTCTATTTCCTCAGCAGGATTGGTGAGGTGGCTTATCGCCTGGCTCTACCAACTCAGTTGCACTGGGTGCACGACGTCTTCCACGTATCCCAACTGAGGAGATACGTGCACAACCCGACGCATATCATTGACCATGGGGAGCTGGACATAGATGATGGGGTGAATTTTGTGGAGGTCCTAGTGGGGATCGAGGATCGATAGGAGCAGGTCCTACGTGGACGGTCAATTCCTCTAGTTCACATCAGATGGCAGCACGAGAACCTCTAGAAGCGCACTTGGGAGTGGAAGGCTCAGACGCGTGCACAGTACCGAAATTTGTTCCCCTAGTTTATGATGTATCTTTACGGGGACGTAAAGCCCTGTGGTGGGAGTAATTTAAAGAACCAAAAAATTCAAGGGAAATTTTTTCATAATTTTCTTTGGGATTTTACAAGAATGTGGTTTCTGAAGGCACTTGATTTCGAGGCCCGGTGTGGCAGAAATTTTTATCCGATGTTTAGCTCGGGTATGTTCAGTGAACGAACGAGCAGGTTTTCCTAACTTTTTAACCGGTTCTCGGAATCGAATTCTGAGGGCACCGATGAATTCGCAGCACCAGTAATTTCTTAGGAACACCTTTTCTAGAGTTGCGTTTACATGGGAGGAGTTGTTAAAAATTGTGGAAGTTAAAAATAAAAATTGAGCTACAATTTTTATTTTTACTAAGTGGTTAACCTTTGGGTGGAAGTTGGCTAACCACCTAAGAGTGGTTATGAGGGTGGTGGGGCCCACAAGAACACCACCCCTTCATTTGACCTAACCCCCCTTAACCTCCTTTTAATGAAAACTTTTAATTAAGTGGTTTAAATTCAATTTTATGAATTTTAAAACGTATGTCATGATAATAAAATAAGTAAAGAACTTATTTTATTTTTGGTTGGACTTGTTGTGTTGAAAGGGGATTGGGAGAAAAAGGGGAGGCTTGAAGATCTTCATCTTCTTCGTCAAAGAACGCGAAGAACGCGAAGAACCCCAAGAAGGAGAAGAACGCATCGATCTCCGACGAAGAACGCTGAATCCTCGGAGATCGACTTCGCGACACTATGTACCGCAATGCCAACAACCCTCTCCTTCCACTGTTGAGTCAATAAGGTTTTCCTTATGAATTTTCCATTCCATCTTATTTTGAAAATCACAAACACCTTATCTTTAAGGAAAATCACTTTTATAAGGAAAATCACTTTTATAAGGAAAATCGTTTTTATAAGGAAAATCACTTTTATAAGGAAATTCACTTTTATAAGGAAAATTGCATTTATAAGGAAAATTATCCTTATCATATTTTCATTCTCTATATCCATATTTTTCTTAAGTATAGGAATCAGATTCATTTCTATATTCTCGGAATCGTTTAAAACTTTGATATGAAGCATTCTGTTTTAGTCTCCGAATTCTGGATGAGAACTGTAATGAAGTTCCACTCCGAATTCTGGATACGAACTCTAATTCTACTCTGAATTCTGGATACGAACTTTCAAGAAGTTCGACGCCGAAATCTGATGACAAATCCTGATTTTGAATTCTCATTATGAATTCTGATGATGAATTGTCATTCCGAATTATCAATCCGAATTCACATATTAAACAGAATCAAATCATCTTTTCTTTATAAACTCCGAATTTATTTAGAATCCGAATATTATTTTTGGTTAGACTCTGAACATTCATTTTCTTACATATTTAGAATTTTTCTACTCTTTGACATTTTGTTTACACTCCGAACCTTCACTCCGAACATTTGTGTTAGACGTAAAACGATGTTGTACTTTCTGTTACACTTGTTTTGTTATAAAATGATATCGTCTATTCAGTTATAAACTAACCATTGGTTAAGTGACACATGTACAGGTCCCTCCAATTTTTAAGGAATATATGACCGTTGGAAAGGAGGTTGACGAAGCCTATAAATAGGAGCTCATTTGAAAGAGCTCGAGACTGATATTTGACTCATGTGATAAATGCTTGAAGTGATTTCAAGAGAGAGAGGATCTTATTGACTCTCAATGCTTCGTGCGACTCTTAATGTTGGTGATTACATTCGAGGACTTCCGGGGATAGGAAGACAGAGGTGCCGAATACCTTAATGTTCGAGGGCTTCCTTGCTGAGGAAGACAGAGGTTCCAACTACCTTGAAGTTGCGGGCTTTTGGGAATAGCAAGACAGAGATTCCGATCTTAATATCGAGGGCTTACCCTAGTGTGGGTAAGACAGAATTGCTTGAAAGTATAAATCAAGGGAGCTTTATCCAAGTTTGTTGGATACCCTTATCATTGGGTTAAAAAAATTATATCTTGTTACTTGTAGTTTTACTACTTGTTTGTTTCCGCTGCATATTGTATTCTAAGGAATGTATAACTTTCTTATATTTCCTTACTTGTACTTTGATAAATTTAGATTTTATACACTTTAAGGTAGAATCTCATATTGTAATCTATAGTCATGTTTCAATTTCTGGATCCATATTTCTGGAACCTACTTTCGGAATCTCTTTCCAGTTTTAAGCATGTACATAGAACATTAAATTTATAAATTCATTCCTTATTCCTAATTTTCAATTTCTATTAGAGGTGTTGTGAATTTTCAAAGTTTAACTTTGTTAAAATTAGCTCTTTCCTATGTTTAAGTAAAATTTTTAGATATACAATTCACCCCCCTCGTGTATATTGAGAATCTACATCATTATTTCGATCCTACAATTGGTATCAGAGGAGGTCTCTGAAATACATATACTCACGTTTACATTTTTCTTGGTCATTTTCCTTTATTCTTCATACTTTCTTAGAAATAACATTGTCATTCTGAACTTTGTCATTCCGAACATTGTGATTACGAACTTTTTATACTAACAAGTTTGTGTGTCGAAGGTTATTATAAGTATGGCTGGAGTCAATGTTGGTTCCCTTGATAATCTAAATCCTACAATACCACCAATATTTGATGGTAATGACTATGAGTACTGGAGAGATCGAATGAAGACTTTTCTTATCAATACTGGAGTGGACAACTTTTTTATGCTTATCGGAGATTAAAAAATTCCTGAAAAGGAAGTTAGAACTTTCACTAACCAGGAAAAGAAAGAGTATCAACTCAATTATAAGGTACGTAATACCTTACTTTGTTCAATAAATGGAAATATATATAGCCAAATTTCTTCTTGTGAAGCAGCTAATTGTATCTGGAAGAAGTTAGAGGTTACACAATTTGGAACTTCTAAGGTGATTGAGACTAGGAGAGCTATGCTTAAAGCTGAATACCATGGATTCAATTTTCCTTATGGTGAACCAATCTGCAAAGTTCAATAGAGATTTATGACTATAGTCAACGGTTTACAGTCTATGGGAGAGAAAGGGGTAGATGATGAAGCACTTGTGGATAAGATAATTGATATTATCTCCAATGAGTGGGAATCAAAGAGAACTGATATCGATGGGAATAGGAAGGTCACTCAAATTTCTCTTGATGAGTTATTTGGAACTCTTCTCCAACGTAAAACACGAATAAAGAGAGATGCTGACAACATCAAAAAGAAAAATGGAAATGGTATAGTTTCTTTTACAACAACACCAAATCAGTTGAAATCAAAGACTCCTGAGAGAGTAACTAGATCCAAGTCTAAGAAAGTTATTTTGCAATTTGAATCTAGTGAGAGTGACGTCTCTAAAAATGAGTTAGAAAATCTTGATCGAAGGATGAAGAAGATAGCTGGCCAAAGAAGTTTCAAATCCTTGTATAAGAAAAAATAAAGGAATGATAGGAAAGATGGATATGTTACTTGGTACGAATGCAAGAGAGCTGGACATATTAAACCATATTTCCCTCTACTCAAAAAGAAAGAATGGAAAGAAAGGAATTCAGACAGGAATAGAAATAAGTACTATAAAACCAAAGATAACAATGTTTTGAAAGATTGTGACACCTGGAGTGCCAGTGGTGGTGACTCTTCAGATGACTCTTCCGATTATGAATCTTCAGGATAGAAGAATCTTGGTCTTATAGCCATACTACATATGGAAAATCATTTCTTTATGGTTAAGGTACAAAATGATGAATCATTGACCAATGTTTCATTAAATTCTAATGACAGTAAATATTATAACTCTTCTGATGATGAATCCTCTTTTGATAAAGAAAATACTTTACCTACTTATGAAGAAGTTTCTAGGTTTGCTGAACTTATTGAAATTGAGAATTCCAAACTCAATAAGAAACTTGTTAAGGAAAACTCTAGGAATACTATTCTTACGAAAGAAATATCATATCTTTCTAAAGATCGTGATAGAAAAAATTATGATTTTGAAAGTATTTCAAAAAATCTTGAGGAAGTATGTTCTGAGAAGAAAAAACTTTCTAAAGAGTTAGAAAAAGTAATTTCTATGAAAAATGTTTTCGAGCCTAGCTCTAGTTCTAAATATAATGATTTTGAAGATAAAAACTTGGTTATAAAACACAAGTCTGGAATTTATTCCTTAAAGAAGTGTTTATCAAACTTTACCCATGGTAATGAAACTTTTGATAAAATGTATTCCCAAATATGACCTTTAAGAAATAAATCCGGATTTGGTTATACCCATGCAAAACCAACTTTTAGTAACAATTATTTTGTTCCTCAAAGTGCCCCATTTTGTACCAAGTGTCAATGTGGTGGTCACTGGGCAATGAATTGTTCCTTAAACAATACCCAATCTCTAGGATTTCACAAAGCTTATTTCTTTATGAAGATGTGGGTTCCAAAAATTTTGTTATCTGGAAATCTCGGATCCAAACAAGTTTGGATTCCGAAAGTCTAATTCGTTTCGCGATTTCAGAAAAATAAAGAGAGTACCAGCAACAACACATGGTACATGGATAGTGGATGTTCCCGGCACATGACGGGTAACAAAATCTATTTTTAAAAGATTATCAAAATGAAAGGAGGAAAGGTATCGTTCAGATATAATGATAAGAGAGAAATTGTTGGTATTGGTAATATTGTTATTCTAGGTAAAACTTTGATTTCAAATGTTCTTTTTGTTAAGGGTCTTAAGCAGATCCTCATTAGCATAAGTCAGTTATGCGATGAAGGATACCTTGTGAATTTTAGGAATGATAAGTGCTTAGTTCACAATTCCAAGGAAGAATTTATTCTCTCTTCGAATAGGCAAGAGAATGTCTACACCATAAATTTAGAAGACCTCAGGAGCCAAGATTTACCTTCCCTAAGTGCAATGGAAGATCATTCCTGGTTATGACATAGAGGACTAGGTCACTGTAACCTTAGAAGATTATGAAAACTCTCTTAGAAGAAACTAGTTAAGGATCTACTAGAGCTGAGGTTTGATTCTTCTAAAGTTTGTGATGCTTGTCAATATGGAAATCAATAGAAATCTAGTTTTAAATCAATCAGTGAAGTCTCAACAACATATGCATTACAGTTACTGCACATGGATCTTTTTGGTCCAGCACAAACTGGAAGTATAGGAGGAAAATACTATGTGTTTGTTCTAGTTGATGATTACACTAGATTTACTTGGGTCTATTTTCGAGTAAAGAAGTCGGAAGCTTTTTCTTATTTCAAAAGTTTTAGAGCTCAAGTTAAAAATGAGAAAAACCATCCATTGAAAACTATTCATAGTGATCATGGAGGAGAATTTCAAAATTCTGATTTTGAAACTTTTTGTAGTAGAAAAGGTATTACTCACAATTTTTCAGCACCTAGAACTCCTCAACAGAATGGTGT
The DNA here is from genome assembly GCA_963277665.1 of Viscum album. Lineage (NCBI taxonomy): Eukaryota > Viridiplantae > Streptophyta > Magnoliopsida > Santalales > Viscaceae > Viscum > Viscum album. Next base: position 1,678,743,858 of record OY728160.1, read on the forward strand.
TGTTGAAAGAAGAAATTTAATTATTCAAGAGATAAATAGAACAATGTTGAGTGAATATTCTATAGATAGATATTTCTGGACTGCTGCTGTATGTATTGCTTGTTATACTATAAATCGAGTTTTGATTAGACATTTCTTAATAAAAAACCTTATGAGTTATGGAATGGTAGAAAACCAAGACTATCTTACTTCAAGGTTTTTGGTTTCAAAGTATTCATTCTGAATACTAAAGATTATCTACATAAATTCACACCAAAATCTGATGAAGGAATTTTCTTAGGCTTCTCAACAAATTCTAAGGGATATAGAGTTTTCAATAAAAATACTTGTACTGTTAAAGAAACTATACATGTAAAATTTGATGAGTTAGATCCTTTTGGTTTTTAACCATCCCAGCCTACATCCTCGGATGTGTTTTCAAAAACTGATTTTCAACCTTTGATAGAAGATCCTTCTGATAAGGAAAATATTCAAGAAGATAATTTTGAAACATTTACCCCAGAAGACTTTCTACCATATGTTGATGAACATGCTTTTCAAAACCCAAATAAGTTGTTTCTTAAGAATCATCCCAGTGATAGAATCATAGGTGATGTAAATCAACCTGTAAGAACTAGAAGTTACTTAAGAAAATAAATATAACATCTTGAATTTCATTCCCAATTAGAACCAAAAATCACTAATGAAGCTTTAGGTGATGACGATTGGATCAAAGCTATGAAAGATGAACTAAATTAATTTGAAAGGAAAAAATTCTAGGTCTTGGTTGAAAGACCTAAGGAAACTTCTGTTATTGGAGTAAAGTGGGTCTTCAGGAACAAATGTGATGAAAATGGAGCCATAGTAAGAAATAAATCTAGACTTGTTGCTAAAGTCTATAATCAGCAAGAGGGAATATACAATGAAGAAACCTATGCTTCGGTAGATAGACTTGAATCTATCCATATTCTACATTCCTTTGCAACATTTTTTAATTTCAAACTTTTTCAAATGGATGTGAAATGTTCTTTTTCTAACAGTTATGTCCAAGAGGAAGTTTTTGTTGAACAACCGCCTGGCTTTGAAGATAAAAAACATCTTGATCATGTTTTTAGACTTACCAAAGCTCTGTATGGTCTTAAACAAGACCCATGAGCATGGTATGGTAGACTCACTGGATTTTTGCTTCAAAATAACAATTTTAAGGGAAATGCATATCCAACCCTTTTTATAAAGAAAGATAAGAAATATGTTTTGATTGTTCAAATTTATGTTGATGACATCATATTTGGTTCAACTCAGCAATCTTTAACCGAATCTTTTGCAAGTCTAATGAAATCTGGGTTTGAAATGAGTATAATGGGTGAGTTGACTTTTTTCCTTGGTTTTCAAATTTCTCAAAAACCAGAAGGAACCTACATATATCAATATAAGTATATTAATGATCTTCTCAAAAAGTATGGTTATGAAAACACTAAGAGTATAAGTACACCCATTGGTACCTCAAACTCTTTAGATCTTGATGAAGCTGGGAAACCAGTAGATCAAACATCTTTTAGAGGTATGATAGAAAGTTTACATTACATAACAGCTAGTCGACCAAACATAATGTTCTCAGTATGCTTATGTGCAAGATATCAATCCAATCCTAAGGATTTTCACTTAAAGGCAGTAAAAATAATTTTTCTCTACCTTAAGGGAACCGTGGATCTAGGATTTTTTAATACATCTGGAAATGATTTTGTTGTAAAAATATTTTCTGATGCTGACATTAGTTGATGTAGAATGGATAGAAAAAGTACATCCCGAACTTGTCATTTCTTTGGAGATTCACTAGTTTCTTGGTCTTGCAAAAAGAAACATTCTGTAGCACTTTCCACTGCTGAAGCCAAATATGTAGCAGCTGGAAGTTATTATGCTCAACTGTTGTGGATGCAACACACACTCACAAACTATGGATTGACTTTTACTAAAACTCAAATTTTGTGTGATAACACAAGTTCCATTTCCCTAAGTAAGAACCATGCACATCACTCTTGTAAAAAACACATAGATATTAGACATCACTTTCTTTGGGATCACACACTAAAAAGAGATATTATTCTTCAGTTTATTGGAACGCAAGATCAACTTGCTGATATTTTCAAAAAATCTTTACCTTCTGATAGATTTGAATACATTAAAGAGATGTTAGGAATGATAGTCATAAGGTAATATTTATTAATTAACTTTCTGTTGAAAATGTCTCCTTACAGTAATAAACTCCTTTTCATAGGGGGTGGACATTTGATTGTTAGAGTAACTAAATTTTTCTAAGTTAGTCTTTCAATCTATTTGTTACTAAAATTTCCGGAATGGGAATTTCCGGAACTAAAATTTTCCAGAATGGATATTTTCGTATAGAAAACTTATGGAATGGAAATTTTCGTATTGAATACTTCTCGAATGGAAAATTTCGTACTTGTGTTTCCGTAACGAGATTTTCGTACCAAGACTTTCATAATGACCTTTTCATATTCAAACTTTTGTAATGAAATTTTCATAATGAAAATCTTGTAATGAATTTTCATTTTCATTGTTGAAGAGATTTTTGCGAACTATGTCTTTCATAATAATGATTTTTCATAGTCAATTTTTTTTCTTCTTTAAGAAGTATATTACCCATTACGAATAATCCTCCTAAGCTAATCCGAAAGGTATGATTTCCTTACTCATGTTTTCATAATCATATTTTATTAGCTGGTACTTTCTTATATTTTGTTTTCGGATTATAGTTTTCTTAAATGATTGTTTACATAAAAACCTCAACAGATCGAATTCAAGTTTTCTTGAGAATTGGTTATCAACTATCTGATCTGATCTCAAATTATTACAACCGTTCGATCAACCGAGGAAGATGAACCCTTATGTCGTTGCCTATATAAAGGGGACCCCAAATGGTTGTCCCACATCGGTTTTTCAAGCTCCAGCGTCCCGAAGCTCTGCCTCTCCGTTTTAAGGCCGTTCCGATCTTCAAAAATCTCCATTCCAAACTTCTCAGAAGTCTTCAGATCCGAATGTCTGTGGAAGCATCTTCTCAAGATATGTCTTACTCTATGCCGATTTCCAAGTGGTTAGTATATAGAGAAAGGTTGGTTCATCCAGATTTCTTCAACAAATATGATTCTCTTATATCCAAGAAAATAAAGCTTAACAGATGTGAAGATGTTGTTGTGTCTATGCCTGGGAATCAAGATGAAGTATATTCGGAATTGCTTTTTGATTTCTATGAGACAGTTTCCTTCTTCAAGTAAAATGATAGGGAGAAATTTTCGTTTATGTCTTATTGCAAGACATATAATATTTCTTATGTCAAGGAAGCTATCTTGGTAGGGCTGACCTATAAAGGATAAGCCGAGTTCATCTCTCATGTTTTAGCAGATTCAAAAGGAAGCTTCAACAAGGAAAAGGCATTTAAGACTCTCGGATTGGCAGATGAAGAGGCTCCAAAGATTGCTACTCTGTCTACAAATTTTCGGATTCTAGAATTATGGGTACAAGGCTTTATCGTACTGAGATAGGGTGACAAAGATAGTTTGAAGAAGAGCGAGATATATATTCTAGATTTTCTGATAAATATAAGGAAGTTTAATCTGATTAAACACATTCTTATTACCATTGAGAATGTTAAGAAAGGGAATCTGAGAGCTCAGATCATAATGTATCCAGTAATCATCTCGAGGATAATAGTTCGGTGCCTTGAGTCTTTCAAGGAGGCTTGCAAGTCTAAGACAAGAGTTTGAAAAATTATGTTGGTGAGTGATGGAACCCTCAAAAGGATGGATGTTTCTTTCGACAAGAAGACTGGTGAGTTCTTTGATTTTCCAGTTCAAGAAGAAGCAGTTCTGAAAGTTGGTGAACCTGAATCTTCTAAGCCAGTGAAGAAGAGAAAGTTGAAAGAAGTTGAAGTTGAAGCATGGAAATCAAAATCTAAGGATGTTCATTCTGCACCTCCAAAACCGAAGAAGAAGAAATCTTACCCTGATGAGGTAGTATCTATGTGGAGGGAAATCAAAGAGAAGAGAGTGCAAGGGGAACCTCAGTTTGTCTTGGATCCTACGGAGGATAAGGCCTTAAAGGAAAAAACAGCGGATGAATTAGAAAAACAAGTGAAACAAAAGAAGCTTAAGAAGAAGATTTCAGAAGCTGAGGTAGCTTAGACTTTGTTGAAGTTTAATGAGATGGTATCTGAAAACATTCCAGTTCCGAGATCATTCTCTGTGGAATCTCAACCAGAAACTACAGGAAGAAACTATGTCACTCCGGAAGAAGTAGTTACTGAAGGTAGTGGTGAAATCAGAGATCTATTGAAGCAAGTAGACGATTATAAGGAGACACCTTTGGAACATCTGTCGCTCCAAACTTCAGAAGTTGAGTCCTCTAAGTTAGTCACTCCAGGGAAGGATGAGGATAAAGGAGAACAAGAAGTAGCTTATGATGCAGAAGAAGAACAACTTTTACATGATATTTCCCAAATGGATAATGTAGAGGATGGTGCTCAAAATGTTATTGATGATGATGAAAATATTGATCAAGTGTCTGATAGTGAACAAAAAACATCGGAACAGGAATACATTCCGAAAAAGGACATGGGAAAGCAACTTGTTCTCGATACCCCGAGCTCAGTGGCTGTAAAGAGAAGGGAAGATGGTGATTTTTCTAAGAAGAAGGATGAGCAATTTGAAGAGGAAAATTCTCCAAGAAATGTGTAGGATTTGGAATCATCTTCGTTGGGGCATTACTTTGTTGTTCAGTCATTAAAGAAGTTGGTGGGTTCTATTCTGACCTTCTCAAGTATTGATTCATCATGCCAGATGCTTCAACAAACTTTGAATCAGAAAACAGACTCTGTATCTATGGTTATGGGAAAATGTGTTGAGATAGAGGCTCAGTTAAAAACTTTTTTTGTCAGCTATGAAGCCCACAGAAGGTATAGTAAGAGAATGAATAGTTGGTCGAGGAAAACTGTAGAAGAGATGAGGCTCTTTGATGAATTCCAAGATAATGTTAAGGATGCTTTTGAGACAGAAGACAACAAGCTAAATGATCTTACTTCTTCCTTTGAAGAAAAGTTGACAGCTGAGAAGAATTCTCGTATTCAAGAAGACAGAGATCTGAATGGGAAGCTGAATTCTGTTGCTCAAAACTGGAGGAATGAAAGGGATTGTCAGATTGAGATTGAAGAGAAGTTGTTAAAGCATGAACAAGTCTTAAAAGCTCAGGAAGAAAATCTTGAAGCCCAATAAGAAAAGATTGAAGCTCAAAGTGCAAGAATAGTTGGGTTAGAGAAGCAAGCCAAGGATGATAATAAAGACTTGAAGAAGATAAAGACTATTCTCAAGGGTCTCATGGTGAAGGAAAAAAGATCCAAAATAGACAAATATGATCTTTTTTTGTATCTTAGCTTCCTTGTTTTTAAACATTCAAACCTTATGAAATTTTTTCTTGCTCGTCACTTTTGTTGTTGTAACTAATTTTTCTTGTAATTTGTTATTTTTTCCATTCCCTGAAATTCTTTTTGAAAATCAAAAAGGGGGAGAAGGAAAAAGAACCCTAACAAAAGGGGAAAATGAAAAAGAACCGTAACAAAGGGTGAGAAAGAAAAAGAACTCTAATAGGGTTTATCTAAGGGGGAGTTTTCATTAAAGAAGACATTCTTATTCTTAATGAAATATCATTCCGAAAATCTGAAATATGATCCTTAGAGTTTCAAAGCCTATGGGGGGTTAGTTGTATTCATCAACATCCATAAGAAAAGGGAGATAAGCCTTAATGTTTTTTTCTCCTTAGTCTTTCTTTTTCATAAGGATGTTTGTGCTTTCTAAAAAGGGGTAGATTGTTAAGTCAATATGGTTTTCCTTATGACTTTTCCATTCCTTCTTATTTTGAAAATCACAAACACCTTATCTTTAAGGAAAATCTCTTTTATAAGGAAAATCGCTTTTATAAGGAAAATTATCCTTATTTTATTTTCATTATCTATATCCATATTTTTCTTAAGTGTAGGAATCAGATTCATTTCTATATTCTCAGAATCGTTTAAAACTTTGATATGAAGCATTCTGTTTTAGGATTCGAATTCTGGATGAGAACTGTAATGAAGTTCCACTCCGAATTCTAGATACAAACTCTAATAAAGTTCTACTCCAAATTCTGGATACGAACTCTCATGAAGATCGACACCGAAATCTGAGGACAAATCTTGATTACGAATTATCATTATGAATATTGATGATGAATTGTCATTCCGAAATCTCATTCCGAATTCACCTATTAAATAGCATCTGATCATCTTTGATTTATACACTCTGAATTTATTTAGACTCCGAATATTATTTTTGGTTAGACTCCGAACGTTTATTTTTATTACACTTTTATAATTTGTCTATTCTTTGACATTTTGTTTACACTCTGAACCTTCACTCCGAACTTTTGTGTTGGACTTAAAATGATGTCGTACTTTCTGTTACACTTGTTTTGTTATAAAACGATGTCATCTATTCCGTTATAAACAAACAGTTGGTTAAGTGACACGTGTATAGGTCCCTCCGATTTTTAAGGAAGATATGACCATTGGAAAGGAGGTCGACTGAGCCTATAAATAGGAGCTCATTTGAAAGAGCTCGAGAATGATCTTTGACTCATGTGATTACATGCTTGAAGTGATTTCTAGAGAGAGAGGATCTTATTAACTATCAATGCTTCGTGCGACTCCGAATGTTGTTGATTACATTCGAGGACCTCCGGGGATAGGAAGACAGAGCTGCCAACTACCTTAAAGTTTGAGGGCTTCCTTGCTGAGGAAGACAGAGGTTCCAACTACCTTGAAGTTGAGGGCTTGCGGGGATAACAAGACAGAGATTCCGATCGTCGTATCGAGGGCTTCCCCTGGTGTGGGTAAGATAGACTTTTATGAAAGTATATATCAAGGGACCTTTATCCATGTTTGTTGGATACCCTTCTCTTTGGGTTAAAGGACTTATATCTTGTTACGTGTAGTTTTACTAATTGTTTGTGTCTGTTGCATATTATATTGTAAAGAAAGTATAACTTTCTTATACTTCCTTACATGTACATTGATAAATTTAGATTCTATACACTTTATGGTAGAGTCTCATATTGTAATATTTAGTTAAGCATCAATTTCCGGATCCATATTTCTATAACCTACTTTCGGAATCTCTTTACAGTTTTAAGCTAGTACATAGAACATGATGTTTATAACTTCATTCCTTATTCCGATTATTCAATTGGTGTTAGAGGTGTTATGAATTCTCTTAGTTTAACATTGTTAAACTTATCTCTTTACTTTGTTTAAGGAAATTTTTAAGTATAAAATTCACCCCTCCTCTTGTATATTGAGCATCTACATCATTATTTCGATCCTACATCTGTGACACCTTCTTCCGCGAAGATAAATTCTGTGACGAACCCTCGCTCAACGAATTCGACGAGGTAGGGGATTTTGTTTTTTGTTCATGAATACTTCCATTGCTATTCTTCCTGAAACTTTCCCCCTTTCTATCAATTAACAGTAGGGGGCCGGACCGCAAAAACATGGCCGAACCTCCTCCCTTGTATGTTGTGTTGATGTGGTTCGAAGGAAAGCGGCACAGTGCAACGACATCGTGCGGGATCATACGGTAGGGGTGCGCAACGCCATCGCAACGTGCCGTTAAAGTAGAAAAAAGGCGTGGAGCCATCACAACGCAACGGAGAACATAGAAAGAACCTCAAAGACACCGCGGCCAGAGCAGGGACGCGGCGTATGGGCGTGGTGCCGTCGCGCCGCGCCGGACGGACCAAGGCCGCGGCTTAGGCCACGGCGGAGCAGGGATCGGCGGCCGGTTCCGGGCCGCCGGCGGTGGAGTAGGGTGACCCGCCCATGCCGGTCCTCTGGCGGGAGCAGCCGACCGGTCGGAGAGGGCCGGCCGGTTAGAGGAGGAGTCGGTGGTTACGACCCCCGGCTGGCCAGACAACAGCGGCCCCCCACATGGGGGCCGCGTTTACGAATAGGTTAGGGGCATGCCCCCCCCCCCTCACCCCACACCTCGGCCATTTTGGCCTAGCCACCTAGCCAGAACCAGTGCACCAGGCTGGCCCACACCTAGGCCGGGCCAATCCATGCCCAAGCGGGCATGCCACGGACCCGGGTCTGGTCGACCTAGTTCGGGCCGTCCCATGGTGTATCGGGCCGGTTCGGTCTGGGCCCGAAACCCCCACTTCCAGACCTCTTTCGGTCATTTCCCCAAAACATGGGTTGCGGACCTCCGATCAACGCACCATCAGCTGTGATGTGATCCTTGGACCGAGGCAGTTGTTTCGGTATATTAAACTCTAGGTTTCAGAGAATTTTGGGTTCAGCCAGGTTGGTTCGTACACGAATCCAAACGGGCCCTCGGAGTGGAAACTCTTATAGCTTGAGCTCCGGACATCCGATTGACGTGTCGTCGACTTTGATGGATTCCTCTTAGTGAGATGGATCTTTTGGCTTACTTCGCTCGAGGTTTGGGCACAGTTGGAGTAGGTTCAGGTTGGTTTTGACATAAAACCCATCCGGGCCCCTGGGACGAAAAAGCCAATAACTCTCAGACCGGGCGTCCGATTGACGCGCCGTCTGTGACGTTGAGTTCCTGTTGACTATATGGAACTTTTGGATACATCATCTTCAAACTATGTGTCAGCTGATGTATCAGCCCCTCAGTTCGAGGAGCGGACCCTGCCGAACGAGGTTGCTGTGTGCTGGAACCCTAGAGCTGGCTGCGACTGCGACGGCGATGACGACTGTGCAGAAATCCTCCATGGATTCGACAGCGACGCCTACAGCACTCAGTGATCCTACGAGGATCCGTGCTACCGCATTTGTGTGGGTATGATCCTGTGTGGGTCAGCGCTCCGCAGTCCTGTGTGGGCCAGTGTAGAGACCCGTAGCCTAACGTACATGGACATTACATTACTTTGGCGGAATACTTAGTACATAACAAAAACACACACACAAGGATCGTAATAGTTTAGTGTCTTTGGAAACTCGGAGTATAATCTTCTAATCGTGGGGAAAGATCTTCAACATCTCCCATAAAGATCTTCCTTTTTATTTTACCTAAAACCTTTCTTTATATCCTGGGGAAAAGAAAACATAAAAGGGTGAGCTCAAATGCTCAGTAAGGGTAAACAAAGGAAATATCAATCACATAATTTTCATAAGAACATAACATTTTTGGAAATCTTAACCTGCAAAAGAGAGCATAATTTCATAACATGGGATAAATCATAGTAGTGAAAATGAAACCATAACATAAAACATTACTCATTGTGGCATACACACATAATCATAGAGAATCATTTCTTGTTAGTCAAGACTCATTGCCAAGACTATCTTAGTGGACAAAGTCCCTTTCTGAATCGAGTAATCCTCGTTTCAGTCCTGTTTCACTGAACCGGTATAACCTACCATTCCAGCCATGTCTATCTCATGAGATATGAAATCTTTACCCAATGCATTGGAGGGAGATATAGGTCCCACCCATCTCTTAATGAATCCTTTCTTATGTGTGCCACAAAATCATAAATCATACATCATTGCATAACCCATGTAATAAAAATGGGATTCTTAAACAACATGACATCATAAAACCATTCATATAAGATAAAGGAATTCATAAACATAATTTCTTCACAACATAGTCAAATTAATGTAAAAATATGGATAGAAACAGAACCCTTTATTATCTTATATGGAAAATAATTTTGATAAAACACTTGAATTGAATTCTTGAGGAAAATATCCTTTCTTCTTCAAAATCAATTTCTTTTTACAAAACATCATGCAATTTTAAAAGAAAGAGATTTTATTGAAAATAGTCATGAAATATTTTAGAGGAAGCTTCATGAAAATAAGGCTTTATAAAACAGTATAAATCCGTTCGTGCCGTATAAGTTAAAAAAAACATTCTTCGTACTTTTGTCGGAAAAGTCAAAAAGTACCTCGTACGGAAAAACGACAAAAGATTCCTTTCATATTTTTTACTAAAAACTCACCTAAGGGTAAAATTGGATCTAAACTATTGCAAGTGGATGGAAACAATATTACATATTGAGGGAACATGGATGTGGATGATAAAATACACCCCAGTAAATACTTACGAATAAACAATCTCGGATAAAAATGAGATTGTGGTATTTCCCTTACCTTTGGTCCGACTTGCTTTGTAAGTGTCCGAACCTCCTGTATAATGATTTAAATCATGTTATTGACTTATTACAGAATCATATTCATTGTTATGATATCATATATGGTTCACTTATGACATTATATTACCCGTTCTTTTGTAAATTCCATGTTAAAGAAGCGTTTTGGGTAAAATCGTTTCATTTATCGTAGGTGTTTTGACTTGTTGTTCTTGACATCATTATTAATTATATCATGATTTACTTACTTCCAGAATATAAAATATGATTTATATATCATATATATTCAGTATATATATATATATAATAGGTAGATAAATAAAATGAAAAACACCGTTCATGGAGACGGTAGTCCGTACGTACGCATGAATGCTGTTTTCCTTTCTTTATTGTCTTGAAATGGAAGTAAGTAGATGACATACATATGTATATATATACATAAATCCAGTAGCTTTATAATGTCATATATTTCATTATTATTTCTTATATATACATTATAATCATTCTTAAATGGTTAACATGTAGAATGAATCTCATCGCGTCGTGGAGACGGTATTCCGTACGTACGCACGAGCGATGATATCATTTCTGTAAATATTGAATTGAATTGGAGTGGATTATACAATATATCAGAATCAATATGATTTTGTAATAACTATGTATAGTTATTCTTTACACCATTATACCCATCCATGTAAGGTGGTGGTGGAAAATAGATTACACCACGGCGTGGAGACGGTATTCCGTACGTACGCACGCGCGGTGATTTCTTTTTCCGTAGGATGGATAGATGGTGAAATAGGTTTGTTTCATACTTATAATAACATATAAGTATATGAGTGATACTGATGTTATTAATTCATAATGAAACAACCTAAGAAGAAGAAGTGGAAGAAGAAATAAAGATGAAAGAATTGGTAACGGTAATTACCTCTTCTTTGAAGTGCCTCTTTGAGACCTCCTCTTAGGGCACTAGAATTGGTCTTTGAGGAAGACCAGAACCTCTAGGATGTTTCTAGGGAAGTGGAGAAGAGATTTTGGCAGGGGTTGGCCGAGCTTGAGTGCTCCAATTGGTGCGAGGAGGAGGGGGAGGAGGTGTCCTTTTATAAGGGAGGAGAGGGGCACCTTAGGAATATCTCAAAATATTATTTTATATTAAAGTCAAAATCGGTTTATAATGGTTCCAAAGGGTCTTATTTCGAAGATAAAGTGGGGATGGGTCGAAATCCTATCAACCAATAGGATTTAGACAAGTTTAGGGTATTATGTTAACCTTATCAATTAGATTTAACTCTATGTTAAATAATTTAACTTTTACCGTGTCTTTTTGTTTTCTTTCACTATATGGTTAATAAACTTACTATAACATGCCAAACGAACCCCAAATTGTATATTATTAATACATATATCCTTATTTAAGTCATTTTGCCGAACCTTAGATTTTTAGGAATAAAATAACAATTAATAATATAATATTTGATTTAAAAACTATTTTGTGTCAATTTTGACACTATTTGATATATGATTTTTGTGAAAGTCATAACAGAATTATATGTTCGAACAAAGTTGATTAAATCAACACTAATATATCATAGTAACCTAGAAAATTAGTGTAATTCATAAAAAGTCTTAAATTACATTTTGGTATTTATATTATCAATTATGTCAATATTTCATTAATAAGATAATTACTACATCATCTTTGTGTCATAAATAAATTATATTATTTGATGTCTAAAAATTACAAATGAAATACCATCATGTAGGAAATCTTTTTAGCTTTCTAATGAATATTTATAGTCGAATTTATCTTATGTATAACCCCATATTAAAAATGATTTACTTATTAAACTTTGATTTTAACTATTTTAACCCTTCTTTAAATAAATTAATAATAAATGTCCTAATCTAATCCAAGTGGGCCTAAATGGTCATATTTTATTCCTAAGTTTGTTTTTGGTCGAATTACACTTGTCCAATAGAATTAGGACATGTGTTAGGGTAATATTAATATCATATTTACCCTTAGTTACCCTATTTACTATTAACCGTGGTAAAAAAAGTAAAAAATTACTATTCACCAAAAAATTATTTTCATCTCATTGAACCACATTTTAGTCCTTGATATTAACCGTGTCTCTCGGATTTTTGAAATTCCATTCACAGAAGCGGTAAAATTAAGTTTTATGCAAAATTCAATTTTTAACCTACCACTTAGTAGTTTCACTATTCATCAAAAATTGATGTTTTTCAGAACAATGCCAAAATTTCATCCCAAGCTATATTTCATATTCCGAATTCAAAAATGAAGTCTATTTTACCAAATTCATAACATAAAAGTTGCATTAATTAATTTTATAATTAAATCCCGCTGTTAAAACAAATAGCGTGTTTTTAAGAAACAATATATATCAAAAGATTGACACTTGTTTATGTCTAGTTTAAATGTGAAATTACATCCAATGACCAACTTTGTATTAAATTGTAAAAATATATTCTAAATACACTTTAAAACCACTCAAATTAATGATTTATCACTATTAATTATTTCGATTAAAAAAGTTGTTTTTAATTATAATTTAGTAATTTTCACTTTTCATCAGAATATGAAAGTTATCCGAAAAGTACCAAAATTTCACCTTAGGCTAAATTCGATACTCCGAATCCAAAAATAAAGTTCATTTTGAAAAATATGATTTACAGAATTTTAAAAAGTGGTTATTACTATTCATAACGGCTAGTTTTGATAATATTTTAATATCACATCGTTGTTTAGTGAAACTCGATATTGCGTACTACACACGCTATCGAGGAAGGTCGCGATTGCGTGTAATGCAAGTCAAGTCAAGGATGTGTGTTGTGCAAGCTCCTTTTGGTGTAGCGTACAACACAAGACATTAATAAAATTAAAAAGAAAATTTTTTTTTTATAAAATCATGGGCTGTTACATTCTACCCCCCTTAAAATGAATTTCGCCCTCGAAATTCGTTGGGGTTATAAATGGTTTACTATTATAAAGTTTCTTTAATAGAATCCCACATCGTAAAAAGGAGTACCAAAACTTGGCTTTAAAAACTAAAGTATGAAATGTAACGATTACCCATATAAATTAATCACTGGGTTTCCACATAGGTGAAAATATGGATATGGAAGAGAAATCTAACCATCATGTTCTGATGGAGAGTGGTAGAGAACATGGCTATGGAAAAGCCAGTAATCACAAATCCATAAATTTGTGACGATCTAAGGTACCATCTGATTCATCAGGTATAAGATCACTAGGACAACATTTTTTTTGGTTTCCAAGATCATTTCCCTAAAGTTAAAGAATTTGAATTAGAATAAATACTTACTTTATTTTGATACAATATCACTGTTGTTCGTGCCTTGAACAATTTCCACTTCATCTCTTAAATAAATGAAGTTGAATTTTTTATTCGTGAAGTGTTAGCAGATAATGTGATAGAATGACGGGTCATTCCATCTGTCTCAAAAGGTTAGCAAAATTTATATACATAAGTCGATCTATAGTGGGATTAATCATATATGGTTCCTAAAATGGGCTTATACTTCATATATCATACTGCTTAATATAATAACACTAGTTTCTACTAAACAGGGACTTCCTGTAGGTCAGTGGTAGGCGATAAAGGCCAGTCGCACTTCGGTTGTGGGTTCGATTCCTACAGCCTTGTCCGAAGCGATGGGATGTCGCCCGTCCTGCAGGTTGTCCTTTTTATAAAACTATATTACTATAACATCCCATCAATAATATCGAAAAAAAACTTCTATCCTTAAACAATACTAACTTATGTCCAACATAATCCATTCCAATCTTTAGGCTCATAATACTGCAGTCCATTCTCATAACATAGTGAAAACGATTACCAGAGATTTAATACCATCGTTGATCCCCATATATCATAAGATATATCTTGTTGGTCACATTCAAAACATTCAAAGGCCTTAATCATGTATTCTCTTGAATACCCATTGAACCTTAGTGAAAACATGAATGCAGTTAAAAGTCAACTCTTTCCACATACCAAAATCCTCTGAATTTTATATACTCAAACCATGATATCACTTAGTCCTTATATCAATCATGAGCTCATGCATACAATCAAACATCTCATTATCGTCTTATCCCTTCATTATGCGCATATCATCTACTTTCCAAAAATACCGGTACCATTCATCGCATACTTTCAAAACTTAAGGAAAGACAACAATGTAACAATCCTTAGATGTCTCTTTATCCCATAGTACCATGAGATTACTTATACAACATTACACTTGATAAACATGTAATCATTCCACTACATTCTTAAACCATTGACCGAGCTTCAACAATTCTTTCATCTCACATATCATTTGTAGTCTCATCATCATCATCAACATAAATACTACCCATACGACCATACTGATTCTCTTCATGAGACTTTCCCTTAGGGCATTGGTTTTCATAATGCCCGTACATTCCACATTTAAAACACTTAACCATTTTTGATGTCGTAGCAATACCATTATCCTCATCCATGGTGTTAACCGACCCTTTTCCTTTGCACTTACTTTCTTTGTGTCCTTCTTTTCCACACCCAAAGCATCTTCCAGTTCCCTTGAAACATTCTCCTTGATGCCTCTTCCCACATGATTTACATAGGGGAAATTGAACTTTCTTTCCTCTATGATCATCATGGAACTCCATCTTTCTCTTATTAGTCGAGTCAGGAAACTTACCAAATTTTACTTTATTGATCATGTTGTGAGATTGCTGATTCGGCATAATAATGATGTTTGGACATCCAAATCCCATTTCATTTGGTTGCTCATGAAGAATATCATCATATCCTCCATTATTGTGAATCATCTTGTTTCCAGCCATTTTCTAAAACCCAAACAGAATAGTGTTAGATGCAAAAATCATAATAAAGGGGGAGTAACTTAAATATCTATCATCTTTGGTTTAATCTAATATCGTTACCATAGTTCTAGAACTATATCCAATACGTATACTTATCCATAGGGTCATCCCTAGACATACCTTAGAAATATCTCTAGGGATCTTACTAACGTTTTTGCGTCCTAGTTTCCAAAGGTTGACTAAACCTTTCCTCTGATACCAACTGTAGAGACCCGTAGCCTAACGTACATGGACATTACATTACTTTTGCGTAATACTTAGTACATAACAAAAACACACACACAAGGATCATAATAGTTTAGTGTCTTTGGAAACTCGGAGTATAATCTTCTAATCGTGGGGAAAGATCTTCAACATCTCCCATAAAGATCTTCCTTTTTATTTTACCTAAAACCTTTCTATATATCCTGGGGAAAAGAAAACATAAAAGGGTGAGCTCAAATGCTCAGTAAGGGTAAACAAAGGAAATATCAATCACATAATTTTCATAAGAACATAACATTTTTGGAAATCTTAACCTGCAAAAGAGAGCATAATTTCATAACATGGGATAAATCATAGTAGTGAAAATGAAACCATAACTTAAAACATTACTCATTGTGGCATACACACATAATCATAGAGAATCATTTCTTGTTAGTCAAGACTCATTGCCAAGACTATCTTAGTGGACAAAGTCCCTTTCTGAATCGAGTAATCCTCGTTTCAGTCCTGTTTCACTGAACCGGTATAACCTACCATTCCAGCCATGTCTATCTCATGAGATATGAAATCTTTACCCAATGCATTGGAGGGAGATATAGGTCCCACCCATCTCTTAATGAATCCTTTCTTATGTGTGCCACAAAATCATAAATCATACATCATTGCATAACCCATGTAATAAAAATGGGATTCTTAAACAACATGACATCATAAAACCATTCATATAAGATAAAGGAATTCATAAACATAATTTCTTCACAACATAGTCAAATCAATGTAAAAATATGGATAGAAACAGAACCCTTTATTATCTTATATGGAAAATAATTTTGATAAAACACTTGAATTGAATTCTTGAGGAAAATATCCTTTCTTCTTCAAAATCAATTTCTTTTTACAAAACATCATGCAATTTTAAAAGAAAGAGATTTTATTCAAAATAGTCATTAAATATTTTAGAGGAAGCTTCATGAAAATAAGGCTTTATAAAACAGTATAAATCCGTTCGTGCCGTATAAGTTAAATAAAAACATTCTTCGTACTTTTGTCGGAAAAGTCAAAAAGTACCTCGTACGGAAAAACGACAAAAGATTCCTTTCATATTTTTTACTAAAAACTCACCTAAGGGTAAAATTGGATCTAAACTATTTCAAGTGGATGGAAACAATATTACATATTGAGGGAACATGGATGTGGATGATAAAATACACCCCAGTAAATACTTACGAATAAACAATCTCGGATAAAAATGAGATTGTGGTATTTCCCTTACCTTTGGTCCGACTTGCTTTGTAAGTGTCCGAACCTCCTGTATAATGATTTAAATCATGTTATTGACTTATTACAGAATCATATTCATTGTTATGATATCATATATGGTTCACTTATGACATTATATTACCCGTTCTTTTGTAAATTCCATGTTAAAGAAGCGTTTTGGGTAAAATCGTTTCATTTATCGTAGGTGTTTTGACTTGTTGTTCTTGACATCATTATTACTTATATCATGATTTACTTACTTCCAGAATATAAAATATGATTTATATATCATATATATTCAGTATATATATATATATATAATAGGTAGATAAATAAAATGAAAAACACCGTTCATGGAGACGGTAGTCCGTACGTACGCATGAATGCTGTTTTCCTTTCCTTATTGTCTTGAAATGGAAGTAAGTAGATGACATACATATGTATATATATACATAAATCCAGTAGCTTTATAATGTCATATATTTCATTATTATTTCTTATATATACATTATAATCATTCTTAAATGGTTAACATGTAGAATGAATCTCATCGCGTCGTGGAGACGGTATTCCGTACGTACGCACGAGCGATGATATCATTTCTGTAAATATTGAATTGAATTGGAGTGGATTATACAATATATCAGAATCAATATGATGTTGTAATAACTATGTATAGTTATTCTTTACACCATTATACCCATCCATGTAAGGTGGTGGTGGAAAATAGATTACACCACGGCGTGGAGACGGTATTCCGTACGTACGCACGCGCGGTGATTTCTTTTTCCGTAGGATGGATAGATGGTGAAATAGGTTTGTTTCATACTTATAATAACATATCAGTATATGAGTGATACTGATGTTATTAATTCATAATGAAACAACCTAAGAAGAAGAAGTGGAAGAAGAAATAAAGATGAAAGAATTGGTAACGGTAATTACCTCTTCTTTGAAGTGCCTCTTTGAGACCTCCTCTTAGGGCACTAGAATTGGTCTTTGAGGAAGACCAGAACCTCTAGGATGTTTCTAGGGAAGTGGAGAAGAGATTTTGGCAGGGGTTGGCCGAGCTTGAGTGCTCCAATTGGTGTGAGGAGGAGTGGGAGGAGGTGTCCTTTTATAAGGGATGAGAGGGGCACCTTAGGAATATCTCAAAATATTATTTTATATTAAAGTCAAAATCGGTTTATAATGGTTCCAAAGGGTCTTATTTCGAAGATAAAGTGGGGATGGGTCGAAATCCTATCAACCAATAGGATTTAGACAAGTTTAGGGTATTATGTTAACCTTATCAATTAGATTTAACTCTATGTTAAATAATTTAACTTTTACCGTGTCTTTTTGTTTTCTTTCACTATATGGTTAATAAACTTACTATAACATGCCAAACGAACCCCAAATTGTATATTATTAATACATATATCCTTATTTAAGTCATTTGGCCGAACCTTAGATTTTTAGGAATAAAATAACAATTAATAATATAATATTTGATTTAAAAACTATTTTGTGTCAATTTTGACACTATTTGATATATGATTTTTGTGAAAGTCATAACAGAATTATATGTTCTAACAAAGTTGATTAAATCAACACTAATATATCATAGTAACCTAGAAAATTAGTGTAATTCATAAAAAGTCTTAAATTACATTTTGGTATTTATATTATCAATTATGTCAATATTTCATTAATAAGATAATTACTACATCATCTTTGTGTCATAAATAAATTATATTATTTGATGTCTAAAAATTACAAATAAAATACCATCATGTAGGAAATCTTTTTAGCTTTCTAATGAATATTTATAGTCGAATTTATCTTATGTATAACCCCATATTAAAAATGATTTACTTATTAAACTTTGATTTTAACTATTTTAACCCTTCTTTAAATAAATTAATAATAAATGTCCTAATCTAATCCAAGTGGGCCTAAATGGTCATATTTTATTCCTAAGTTTGTTTTTGGTCGAATTACACTTGTCCAATAGAATTAGGACATGTGTTAGGGTAATATTAATATCATATTTACCCTTAGTTACCCTATTTACTATTAACCGTGGTAAAAAAAGTAAAAAGTTACTATTCACCAAAAAATTATTTTCATCTCATTGAACCACATTTTAGTCCTTGATATTAACCGTGTCTCTCGGATTTTTGAAATTCCATTCACAGAAGCGGTAAAATTAAGTTTTATGCAAAATTCAGTTTTTAACCTACCACTTAGTAGTTTCACTATTCATCAAAAATTGATGTTTTTCAGAACAATGCCAAAATTTCATCCCAAGCTATATTTCATATTCCGAATTCAAAAATGAAGTCTATTTTACCAAATTCATAACATAAAAGTTGCATTAATTAATTTTATAATTAAATCCCGCTGTTAAAACAAATAGCGTGTTTTTAAGAAACAATATATATCAAAAGATTGACACTTGTTTATGTCTAGTTTAAATGTGAAATTACATCCAATGACCAACTTTGTATTAAATTGTAAAAATATATTCTAAATACACTTTAAAACCACTCAAATTAATGATTTATCACTATTAATTATTTCGATTAAAAAAGTTGTTTTTAATTATAATTTAGTAATTTTCACTATTCATCAGAATATGAAAGTTATCCGAAAAGTACCAAAATTTCACCTTAGGCTAAATTCGATACTCCGAATCCAAAAATAAAGTTCATTTTGAAAAATATGATTTACAGAATTTTAAAAAGTGGTTATTACTATTCATAACGGCTAGTTTTGATAATATTTTAATATCACATCGTTGTTTAGTGAAACTCGGTATTGCGTACTACACACGCTATCGAGGAAGGTCGTGATTGCGTGTAATGCAAGTCAAGTCAAGGATGTGTGTTGTGCAAGCTCCTTTTGGTGTAGCGTACAACACAAGACATTAATAAAATTAAAAAGAAATTTTTTTTTTATAAAATCTTGGGCTGTTACAGCCAGCGCCTACCGATCCTGTGTGGGTGAGATTCTATGTGGGTCATTGCGGGGGTTAGTTAGCTATCAATCCTTTGTGGGTCAATTCAGGGGCTAGTACCTGTTGATCTTGTGTTGGTCTGGCATCTTAGATGAATCAGTGTCTACATCTGATCATCTCTATCATCTTACGAAGAAGTATACCTATGTGAGCTGAATCTTGACTTTCAATCATTATATTCGATATGATTGACTTGCTTCCCTATGTGGATTGTGTTGTGCTATCCTATGTGGACGTGATCAAACTTGGGCTCGGATGATGGAGCCGAACTGGAATTTATGACTTAGGTATATGTGTATAAATATACCTAAGTAGTGTCGGATGTTACTTTGTGATTGTATCTTTCCTTTGTGGATTATCCTTTGTGGATTCTGGGAGACCTTTGGGGGTCTCAGGGTCCCTACTGAGTAACTTATACTAACCCCTTCATGGGTTATGCCCGCACCACGTTGTGTTGGTTGCAGACGACGGACAACACTGATCGTGGTTGAGGATTGTAGAGCGAGTCGGTACCTAGAGGTGGACCACTGGGCGAGACATACACGGAGTGGACCACTGGACCCGTGGAGCTGTGGAGACTATATGTACCCACCCTTCAGGTGGGACTTCCAGTGGACGACTCGACATTGCGGCTTTACTTTCAGTTGTTGTTTTCCCTTTCCATTTATACTTTACTTTTAATTTGGGTTTGTATACTGGCCCACTTACTTTTCAGCACTTACTATTGTACCTAGTTATTACTTAGTGTTTACTTCTTCTTGCTTACTTTGAGTGTTTGTTTACTTTACAAAGGCAATGCCTTCCCTTTTATCAGGAATTACACCTTGGTGCTAGTCGCAACCCCCTGGCCTATGGAAGGCGGGTTTGGGGTTGTCACAGCACGGCCCCCGGGGATGGGTCGTGACACAATACACTTTTTATTATATTATTATGTATCAAAAATAGTATCCTCAATATACTAGGATTTTGTTAATATAATTATTCAGGCAAAAATTATACACACCTCCATCTAATGGATATTAACATTCTGTTTGTGAGTACGGTGAAATACTACCTCATGAAATGGTTATTGTTCAATTTTATCCAAACACCTCTCATGGTGGACATTATTATGGAAATGTATTTATATATGGTATATATTATATTTATATTTTCTCAATTATTATGTTTTTTTATTTACATCATACCATTATGATTTCTATAATGTGTAAATACGATAATTTCATTTGAGGAAATGTGAACTACCGCCCCTGAAAAGTGATATTACTTGTTCATTCCATAAATGGAATGTGTAAATGATATAATTAATCAACTTATGTAACATATATTACATAGATATTATAACGTAATTATAACCTACCTATGTATCATTTAGTTTTCATTCCTTTATGATGACAAATAAATGAATGTAGCGTTCAAGCATACATACGACCGACCATCTCCATGAATGGGTCCATTCATTTACTATCTCCAAATGTTATTGAATAATATAAAAATATATATACTGTATATATAAGATATTTAAATCATTAATATCATTGTTGAGACGGTGTAACCTTGACAAGATGGGAAATTTCCAAAAAAATCATTTTTGACTAAAGTACCAAATATAGATAAAATGACGAATATGAACTTGAATAATAATGTGATTGTTATAATAAGGTAATAAGTGATATAAAAGGAATAATAAACCTAAAAATGCATCCCATACAATCTTCAATTAACTTATGTTTATTATTCAAGAAGAAAATGGAACATACATGATGATTGGGACTCATGGTAAGGGACTTCATCTCAATCTCCTTTCATTGAGGTATATTTGGATTTATACATTACTTCTTTTTATATGTTATAATATAAACCATGATGAATTTTAATTTAATACAATGTTTTTGAAAAGAAGGCTTTGTCTAAGAAGTTTTTTACAAAAATTCAAAAGAAATGTTTCTCATTAATGTACACGAAGACAACAAACATACCGCCACTGCAAGCATTATTTGATACCTCGATTCCTCTACAAGATGTAATGTTTTTAAAAATAAAAATAAATTCTATATTACTTTTTAGGATATTATGGTTTTGAAAATGGTTTTTAGAATTTATTGATTGTGTTAATATATTTAACTGATATATTGTGATTACAATGTGGAAATTTTATCTTTCATTTATTCTTGTTTTATCTGTTGAGATTATGTTATGGTTCTTGGAAAAGTTTTACGTATAAGGTAGGTTCACTTATAAACCAAGGGATAGAGAGCATGTGATATCTCTCCAATGAATTTGGTAACATGATAGAGTTAAATTTTATTGTTTCTCCAAATATTTTTATGGAATATACTATGATAGTTATTAAAAATATAACCACAAAGGTTACTCACTATGTAGGTATGAAATCTATAATTTAAGTATGTTACGGATGCCACAATTTACCATTATGATTTATAATTTTTATGAGATGTTCACAACTCTTATGATTTCATTAGTTATATTATAGATCTCATGTTTTATATGTGAAAAGTATGATTTCATTGATTTGTATTTATTTATGGTGTGGTATTTTCTTTCCTTATTTTATATCCCTAACTATTCTTTCTATTCTCATCCCATGTTTTTTAGTAATGCTTTTCATAGGATATAAGGACTGGTAAGAGAAATGAAGATTTAAAGAAGAATTTTATCATGAATTGAATTTTAAGTTAAATTAATGTGTTTTATTTTTTAAAAATAACTATATGGAGTAGAATTTTCTACATTGTAATATTTGGGAAGTAATGTAATAATTATGGCCTAATTCTCTAAAAATATATACCTAAAAAGATCATCGATGTGAATTAAATTCAAATAATTGAGTAATCTCAAGATTAGATAATGTTTTAAGTCTGGGGCCTTATAATCCTAAAGTTCATTGTGTTAATAATTCTAATGTTAATCGTAAATTTAAAGGTAAATAGACCCATTTTGAGGTTTTATAGGATTGTGGTTTATATTGATTATCGATATTTTGGGATACATTTATGGTAAAAAATTCATTTGGTTTAGTATGTGTTTTAGTGGAAATTTTATTTGAGGAATTATCATTTAATAAACTATGGATGTAAATTTATTTGTATTCATAACCTTTAGGATTAGTGTGACCATTGATGCAATGGGAATAATAGTCAATTAAGATTATTTGATTCTATATAAGAATATAATTTTTATTGAAAACCATAGTGTTCATAATGTTCTTTGATGGTTTTCATTGTATTTTTGCGAATATTATAAGAATTATATTAATATAGTTTTATAAAAATGGTAAACCACATTTTTGAAAATAACCTATTATATATGAGAATGTCGTAGGTCTTGAACCCAAAATTTAATGGTGAGAAGGTTAAAACAGCTACTATTTGGATATTTGATGTCTTATTTAATATGGGTTTAGTTTAACATAAAATGATTATTGGATAGCAATTATCTTGATTTTGGGAAACATATTATATGATCAATTTTTTTTGGATTTTATTAATTGTATAATGATTAATGATATTAATGGACATGTCTTATTAGTTTGAGATATATATATATATATATATATATATATATATATATATTTGGTCTGACGAAATGGATTATTTATAAAGAATGTTATTACGTAATTAAATGTGTATGATGAATGGTATTAGATAAACATTTTTATTAAAGAATTAAATAATTTTTGGGATGTTGATGTTATTTTACATTTAGGTTTATTTATTTATGGAATTATTTATGTCATTCCATTGGATTTATTATTGAATTTTTTTGAATAAAGTATTATTTCATGATATGAATGGAAATTTATATTGGGTATAATTGATTTTTTTTTATCCAATTTCATTTTATTCAATATATAAATCATATGTTGTTATTATTTTGTGGATTACATGATCCTTAAATAGGTAATTTCCATGGTCCATACATGAAAATGTAATCTAAATAAATAATAATTAAGGGAAACATCTAAGTCTATAGTGGAAAAATATTAAATTATTGCGTTATAATTTTGAAGTAAGTATGTTTCTATATTTTATTAGTTGATATGGTAAAGGAATTCTTCATCTCTAGTTAATAGATTTTGATTCAAAAATATAATTCAATAATGATCATTTCCATGGATTCTATGATCTTTTAACCAATCACATATTAATTTTTTTGGGACCATTATCATTCTCTTATCTATGTTCTACATCACTCTCTATTAATAATTGGTAATTTTTTATTTCCTATATGACAATATTTTCACATCCCATTATTGTTTTCATATTTTGATGCTTAGTTTTATTATTTTAGAAGACATTAATATTTTATTTTATATTTTTTTAGAGAATGTTTTATTACCCATTTTTATGATATATGATTTCCAAAAAATATTATTCAAATGTAAAACTCATGAATACCGAGAAAGATTTCAAATTCAGAGGAAAAAATTTATGGAATGGGGGAGAACTTAAATCCCTCAGATTTTAAAATAATTATATGTTCGATTGGGTATAGAACATGCAACACTAAAATTAAATAAACCAAGAAATATAATTTTTTGAAATATGATTCATTAAAATATACATTTAATTTGAGTATATTAATTGGATTAAATAATTATGAAATTTATATAAAGGAACAACATAGTACAAATTTTATTACTTATGTTTTGGAAAATTACATCAGATTTTAGTAAAGTCATATAAGTCTTCAAAAATATGTTTTCATCGTAAATTGATATTAGTTATTATTGTGATAAACTATTATTAGGAATATATGTGACATCATTAATTTTTATATGAAAAATAGTTTATTTTGTTTGGAAATCAGCACATAAAAATTACAATATTATGAAATTTTGGGTTTTTTGTAAAAATCTATTTTTCATTAAATATTTGAAATGTAATTTTTATTGATAAATATATTCTCATTTAATTTAATTTAAATTAAAGGTTATATTTTTTATTAGTTTTGAAAATTTTATCAGTTCATTTTTTTAACATAATCTAAATTTGTTCTATGGAATGAATTAGATACATAGTCATTTTATACTTACATTTTTTTCTGAAAATTGTTTTACATAACATCTATGGGGTATAAATTAAAATTAAATTCTACCACTTCTATAAATATAATCTTGAATAATTTATTCCATGTATGGAATCAGGATGTAAATTCTTTCAAAGTCCCCCATTTATTTTTGTCATTACGAATAGGAACTATATTATATAATTATCAAAACTATAAAGGTAAATATGGTAATTAAGGTATACATATTATTATAAGGAATAAAAATTGACCTTAGTACATTAATTTATCAACTTTTTTTTGAGTTTAATTCATTAATTTCAATCAAATTGCTGAATATATGGTCAATTGGTGCTATATTTCAATTATTTTTTTCATTTATAGTTATTACGTAAAAGAAAATGACAAAATTGTTTCTCTCTTGATTTTAGTATGTATAATATTTTGTGACATTAATATACCAAAATTATTTTAGGTTATAAATATTTATTTGAAAAAGAAGGTATTTTTTATCATAGTATTAATTTTTTTAATTTTTAGTGGTCAAATATTTTCATTAAATCCC
Source organism: Viscum album (assembly GCA_963277665.1). NCBI lineage: Eukaryota > Viridiplantae > Streptophyta > Magnoliopsida > Santalales > Viscaceae > Viscum > Viscum album. The sequence goes on from OY728160.1 coordinate 1,678,769,046, forward strand.
TGCATGACAACGACACATCATTTACTTAATTAATAGAGAAATGATATAAATGAGTTTTAAAATATATCAAGTAATATTATATGAAAAAATTATTATGTTAAATGATGTTTTATATAAATATAAAATTTTATTGTTTTTTAATGGAATATATTCTTATTTCTTTGTTTTTATGTTATTTTCAATGTTGAAAAAAATGAAAAGTTTCAAAAATGACAATAATGAAATTTTATAAAAAAATATATTTTTTAAATGATTTAAAATTCAAAAAAACCAATAATATTCAATTTATTATGGATATGGGTTAAAATATCACCCATTATTTATTCATTGTCCAATTATTGTTTTATAGTAATTGTCTTTGCCCCTTAAGAGTAAAAACATTGGTATCCCTACAATTGACCAAAAGGGTTAACATGGGTTCAAACCAAAAGATAATGGTGAAATCATTACCTAAACGTTTAAAAATTGCATTTTATGATATTATTTGGATCCATACTATATTAATATTAAAATTATATTAGTTTTACCCTTTTTTCAATGAAAATAAATTAATAATATTTTAATATTTTTTTGAAATTATAAAAGTTCCCCTCTTCTCACTTATAAAAGGGAGCCTACTGTACACGTTTCCTTAAATAATTAATTTTTTTAACAAAAATATATTCCCTAACACCTTTAATTATTCCATTCACACTTCTTAGAGTCCATGGTTTGATTATTAAACACTCCAAAGAAGGAATTTGTGGTAAACCTCAATTGGTTGTCCAAAGAAGATGTATCATTCTTGTATAAGAATTATTTTTTAATTATTCCACCTAATTAAAATATTATTGAAGCATGATAATATAATAATATCAGTTTCTCTAATATAATAATTATTCGTTATTTTAATTGAATCAACTACATATATCTCATCATCTATCAAATGGGAAATGAAACCGTCGTTCATGTATACGGTGGACTACCTCCTCCCAAAATCATGTAATTAGTTTTCCATTATCACCTCTCATAAATAATTAAGATGATGGATTTATTTTTTATATATTATATAAATAACATGTTAATCATTTTAGAATATAATATTTCATCTAATTTCATACAATTATCTCTATTGATAAATGGTAATGTTGTTCATGTGTATGTGTAGATTACTATCTCCACAAATCACTATGATATATTTTCCATAAACACATAACAATTATTAAAAAATATAATTTCTTATAAAGAAATATTTTTTTATTTATTATATAATTATTATTATATAAAGATAAAATAATTGAAATATTCTTTCCATCATGATCATTGAAAATAGAAATTCTACTTATGCTATCATACGACATACCATCTCCTTGATTGTAACATAGTTCATTTTCCTAACCATATTTTATGGATTGTTTTAAAATTATAATTTCTATATAAAATGATAATTATTTCATGATTACAGTTATGGATATCTTGAAATAATGACATATTTTACAATTGTCAACCTACAAAAGTCATTTTGGACATGTGAACCAAACATTTTCAAAACATCAAATGTGAATTTAATATATTAAGTAAATAAATATACCTTGAAATAAGTAAAATGAATGGTACAATAAAAAATAAAATAATTCTTAATAAGATAAATAAAAAAATAATTTTTTTATTCTGGCATTTAAATAACATACACGATGAGTCATACATGAGATATGATATTTTGGCTCAATTTATTCTTCATTCTGACATAATTTATTATTATAAACATAATTTATTTTATATAATGTATCTAATGTCTCTTTTACCTGTCATGTCGTTACTAATTTATAATTATTGTCATTTTATATTTCTGTTGGAATTATTTAATCCAAGGGTATTTGAGCTGAATGTTACCAAGTTGTAAGGGTTTTTACACTCAATTTCAATTCATTGGGTTATTTATTACATATTTTACTATTTTATTCCATGATTATTTTGGAAATAAAATTTTATTTTATTTTATTTATTACCATTTTTTGGGGATTTACAAATTTTATGTATAAATAAATCACTGACAAATTATCTCTTGAATGATATGATCTTTGTAAGAGATTCCATCACAATCTCACTTCATTGTGGCCTATTTAAATGTTATGATCCAAATTTATTTTATATTGTGTATATTATAACCCTTTAATATTCATTATCATGAATACCTGAGTCGTAATGGTATTTAATGTTAAAATTCAAATTATTTCATCCACAGGAGTTGACTTTAATGGTAACAAGTGTTAAGGGGTTTCATAACTCAGTTTCGTTTCATTTGGATATGTCACTTATTCAATGTCATTCATATGCTATGATTATGTTCTTAATTAAATATGATTATTTTATTTCATATTTCCATATTTTATGGTGGATTAATATATTTTACACATATTCACTTCAGTGATTAATTCACACATCATTGATGCGATCATTGTAAGTGTATCTCACGTCACTTTTGTTTCTATAAGCCATATTCCATATTCACCACTTTATTTGTTCATCTGGTTCATATACCATTGATTGGTATGAAATATCATAAATAATTTTCTATTTTTGGTATATAAATATTAATTTATGATCATTTATTTCATTGGAATTCTGATTCAAATGTTTCCAAATCGGTAAGGGTTTATTTTATAATCACATCACTTTCTCGGATAGTTTATGTTAAATAATATGCTGAGGGAATTATTTGAAATTATGATCATAAACCCAAAATATTTAGTTATCCCTTAGTTGTTTCCATAAATTTCAAATTTTCCATTCATTTTCATAACTTTATGTACTCAAAATACACATGTTTTATGTAAAACAGACATTGTTTTTGTAACATCATGAGATTTTATGAAATATATTATTTTAAATTAATCTAAATTATGTAATATAATTAACTACCTAAAATAAATATTTTATAGTACATCACAGACAATACCAATTTTATCTGTCATTTCACACAACCATCTATTTTATTTGATAACTTGTTTTCAAAACAAGCCTGAGTCTTACTAGACATTAATATATTGTTAATATTATTATGATAGTTATCACCTATAGATTGGAGTAGAGGGAGTGAATGAGAATATATAAATTATTAAAATATATTAAAATATGTTTATAAAATGAATTAATTGGTTTCCTATTAATTAAAAATGAAAATAAAGAGTAATTGAATATAAAGGAAATGTTTTTATGAAAACATTTTTTATAACTAGAATGACGATTTATCTAAAAAACATTAATTAATTACTCTTAATTATATATATTAATTATATTTAAATATTATATATTAAAAATATTTTTTTACATTCATCCCATAATTTTTATTGTCATAATATATGAATAAATCAAATTTTAGGCATAAAAAAGTATTTTTACAAAGATAATTTTCCCCCTTTTAATAGAGTAGTTGTTTCAAAAAAAATTTAACTATTTTAAAAGTTTATTATAGAAAATAACTTTGATTTTTAAATGTTAATATAAGAATTTAATTTCAGTGAATTTTTAGTATTTTACTAGACAATTTTATTTTTTGATGAATAAGGAAAAATAATGAATTTTAATTGAAAATAGTCTTTCCAATCAAATAATTTATAAGGATAAATTATTTTTTGAATTAGTTTTAATGTTAAATTAGATTAGTAATAAATATATAAATCTAATTTAGGTTATTTAAATCATTTTAATATTACATATATATATATTTTCATTGAATACTTTTGAACATTTTCACTTTAAAAACACGCTTGTCGTCCCATCTACTGGTTAAATATTAAATTATATACTTCCACTCATGTGATTTTATTTTTTCAAATTGGATTAAATATTTTTAATCATAATAATTTATAATTTTATTTAAGGTAATCTTAAATTTTTTCAAAAAAAAAATGAAATCAGATAAAATCACTTATATTAGTTAATGTAGAAATATGTTTACTTTGTGGTTGAAATTTAATCATAAGGGACCAAATTAAATATAATGTTTTCAAATACACATTGTTTGGAAATATTTACCCGATATATTATATTTTATAGAATTTTCATCCTTTTTTAGAGTAATATTATGTTAGGGAGTCCTCCCAATAGTGTTTACCGTTGTATATTTACATGAATGTCACTCCTCAACTATAAAAGGGCATTCACTCTCCCGCATTAGACACCCATATAAAGAATTTTATCATGTCAAAACCCATAAAATATAAACTACCAAAATCCCTAATATCATCCATGGAGCTTCACATTATGAATAAATCAATCAAAGGAAGTCCATTAGTGGAATCCAAAACGAGTTACCTTAAAAGTTATAACATTATTTAATAAGTACTTTTGTTTTATTCATTTTTCCACACCTTAAATTATTTTTATATAATTATTATATAATAACAGTGGTATATTAAATACAATTATGTTTTTTATTTTATGTTTTTATTCAACAACATCCCAAACATCCATAAGAATGGGATACACAATTATCATTGGTGTGTATGGTAGACTACCGCCTTGTGAACCGATTGCATTTGTTCTTCCATTACTACCTATAAAGGTTGATAATAATGATATAAAAATGATTTTATATGATGTATTAGATATAAATGATTTATTTATGTGAATTTAATTTCAATATTACACATAAATTAATGCTTTACAATTTTTGGGAATATGATTACTTCATTTGTGGATGTGTGGACTACCGCCTCCATGTAGCGATGTCATTCATTTATATGTTACATGAAATATATTAAAGGAGTTTTGAATAAAAATATACCATTTAAATTAAATATATATGATATTGAAAACATAATTATCATTCTATGATGATGATGTATTATTTTCTTCTATCTATTTTACCAAATGAAAAAGTGAAAACGTCTTTTTTTGGACGTCTGTACTAACATCTCCTCGATGAGATGTGACTTATTTTTTAATCAGAAAATCACAAGAATGAAATACATAAGTATATATAATTAAATATTATGGTATTTGTGATATAATTATAATTATATAAAAAAATTTACTTTCATTCTTCCTATAAGGATCATTGGAAAATGGGAATGTTACTCATGCCTACGTACGACCTAGCATCTCAATGATGGTAATATTTGTTGATTTCTAATAACCATATTCCATGATTGTTTTAAAAATAATAACTTATTTTTAGGTATGATTATTAATTCATTATTATTCTTTATATGTTTAAATAATGACCTCGTTTACCATATTTGACCTTTCAATGTTGTTTTTTATTTAAAAAGAAAATTATCAAAACACCCGATGTAAAATTAATTGATTAAGAAGTTTAATATAACATGGTAATAATTTTAATAAAAGTAATAATAATCTTGAAATATTTTCTCAATAAAGTAAATAACGAACACAAATTTTTTATATATGAAGATAAAGGCACATGTGACACGTCTCACTCAATGTATGGACTTCAGTTCATTCTCATTTCATTTAGGCATATTTTCATGTTATACACCCAACATCATTAATAAGGTGTATATATATCCCATTATACATATCATGTCATTAGTTTATTTGTACTAATTTTATTTTATGTTTTTTAGTAGTTATTCCTTCAAGGGGATACTAATTCAAATATTTCAATGTGTTATTAGAAACATTTATCTAAAAATCAGTTTTAAAATATTTAATGATTTAATTTCAAAACCATTTACTCCATTAATATTATTATTGATATTTTTTATATGATTATTTATAAGGATATAAAAGTAAAAATAAATAACATTTAATCTCAATTTTAAAATTAATTCAACAGTTTGGAAAAATGAATATTTTTAGTTTTTTTGTACAAAACGTTTGAATTTATTTACAATCTTCAAAAAGATTATTTGTTAATAAATACTATGAAAAACATTTATCCATCATAATAATTATTACCTGGTATTTACATTCCAGAGAAATATTACACGTTTTCATAAATGAAATATTATTTTTCCAAATTTTTTTATTTTGGTATTGAATTTTTTTTTCAATGAAATGACTGTTTTAGTATTGAAAAAGGGGTTTTCAATGAAAATGGTATTTTTATCAAATATATCATTTCAAATGAGTTTAAAAGTGTATTAAAAAGGGTTTTATGATGCATGTTTTTATTCATGATATGTTATATTTGAGTTATATGAAATGGGTGATCCCAATAAAACTTATTGGAATGGTTTATCCCCATTATAACTCACAAGTGAGTCTGATATAACTTATATAAATGGTTTAGCCCCATTGTAGATCATGAGCAACATGTGTTCCTGATATAGATCTTACTAAGGGTTGATCCCAATTATATGTCATGGATGAGGCCTGAATTCATTATATGGAGAGTGATCCCCATAATGGATCTCGAATGCACTAGGTATTGCTTATATTGGAATTTGGCTATACGGTTATATAAATGAATTTGTTTTGAAAGGGTATTATGAATATCTTGATCATAGACATAAAAATAAGTTTTAATTTCTCCATATTAGTTTAAATTATTTATTTTGAGAATACTTTGTGTGTTTTCTTCGTGCAAGTGAAAATTTTTATTTTATATGCTCATTAAACATTGATGATAATGGTAAATGTCGTATGAGTTCTCATGTGTTCACTGGACTGATGGTTTCCTTTATTTTATATCCTATACAAATATTTTTATACTCATTACACATTTTTAATTGTTTTTCATTTCTTGGGTAAGGGAAATAATGAAGTCATGTAGGATTTCATGAATAGTTTTCATTTAAAATATAATATAATGAAGTGTTTTATTTGGTTGAAAAATATATACTTATCAAAAGTGTCCAATTTATATTTTTGGGTTCTGTTTTGTATGAGTCATTTCCTGTGTCTCCAAAAATATAAACCTAAAAATACCCTCAAACATGAGTGAATAAATTTTTTACATTAAATCCTAGATTTTAAAATTATTAAATTGGAATCCATATAGTTTGAATCGAAGGTTGGTTTCGACCACATTATATGTTATAATAATGTTAATAACATACCCTTAGAAGATTTTCCATTTTGGAAAAGTAAAAATGATATATAATTTATATATTTTCAGGTTTATTCTTCAAAAATATGTCAGTTCATAATGATTTTCTATATTGGTAACAGAGAATCTATAGTAGAAAGGGCCCCATAGGAATATAACCTTACAAATCAGCATCCTGAAATGTTTGGAATTTGAATAGAATAGTTTATTTTAGTGATGGATCGGTTGACAGAGGTCAGAAATTTTGGTGATATCCATGCTATAGATGAACTATTTCTACCATGACGAAACGTGTCTTTTTTTAGAAAATTAAATGAGAACAAATACCCTATTATTTTTTGAATCATCTAACCCTACGGTAACATAAATATGAAACTATTATATAGAAAATATATTTTATTTCATGGGAGATTTGGAATATAAGATCATAACTCTTTCTATTTATCATATTGAAGATGGATATGATAAATGGTGGTCATTGGTTAAGAATTCAATAGAGAAATATGACATTGATTCCATGGAAATAGATACATTTAAGGTTATTTTCTATGAGAAATGATTCCCTAAGGGTTTTTAGCTTAGTTTAGTGAACAAATTCCATGAATTGAGGATAATAGAAGATGATTATCTGGATTCATATAATGAAAAATTCACAGTATTGGTTAGGATTTTTTAGAAATTATTCAATAAATTTATCATAAATTTAATAGATTTTACATAGGATTAATACCAATCATATGAATAGTATTTGAATCATGAGATATTAAAAGTTGTAAGAATGTTTCTCATTTTGTAGAGAATGTTGAGATGGATTTTTTCAACCCATATGTTCCATGAGATTACAAGAGTAAGAAACGATCAAGCTGTAAAAAAATACAATAACAACAAATAAATAATTCAGGAAGTAATATTAAAACATTTTCCAAGTGAAATAAATTAAATATCATAGGATGTATATGGAGATCCAGAATGTGTTATCGGGGTGATATGTCTAGTCATAATGTTTATGAATACAAAAAGAGTCCAAAAAATTTCAATAATGTGAGGATAAATATGCAGTAAATAGTGAGATGTTTTAGTTTCAAGGGGTTTGGATATAATGCTAACTTGTGTCTGATGTTACTTAATTATAGTGGATACCCTCATGATAAAAATAAAATAAGTGGTGGAAAATCATATTATACTTATACCATTGATGTTGGGTCATTTGGTGAGGTTTAGATAGCTCTAGCCTGCTTAGTATTCTTTGATTTCTAATCATAATTCCAATGTCATAGTCACCCCACATTTAATGTATTAGTTAATAGAAATACCTTGGGAGACATTTATTGAGTTTTTTATAGATTTCTGATATATATGTTTAATAGTAATTTGAGTTAGATTACCATTACTATTGGGGAAATATGTTTAATGTTATTAGTGGTCAATAGGGTTATTTATATATCGAATTATTTAGTTGTGTCTTTGGGTATTACTATTGAACTTTATATATTAATGTATTATCTCAGAAGATGAATTTTGGGTAATTTTTGAAATTATATTACTATGTGGTAACTATTTTGGTTTTGGTTATATATAAATATACGAGGAATATATTTTTATACATTAGAGGAATTTATAATACATTAGAAGATAATTCTCGTGATTCATGCGTGAAAATAAATCCTAAATACTTTTTTTGGATAAAAAGTTCATACTATTGTGGAAATTGATTAAATGATGTAATTTTTCTCATGATGTATGTATATTTCCTTATTATCATATTATATATGGTGAATGAATCCATCAACTTTATTAAAATGGAATCTCAAAATTATTATTGTAGATCATTTATTAATATTGAACCGATGGACTTTTGACTCATCATGGAATAATGGAATTAAGGACCTTAACATTATATTGATCATTCACTTGTTTATGATCAAGGATCTCAATCACTCCTTATAACTATTTATCCTTTTCCTCCATTCCCACCTGTGTGCTATATTTCATAATCCTTATTTTGTGTTATAATATATAACCATTATAATTTCATATCATAATTATTAATAATATATTTTATTAACCCTTTGCGATGAAGGTGTCTATGAATCAATTCTTACAACTTTAAACCTTTGATAACCAAGATGAATTTTGACAGAGAAATATAATTTAAGGGGGTATCATGTGACATCCCGATATTTTATGAAACATTTTATTTCAAATTACCATAATTTATTTATTATCTTTTATTACACACAATGCATATCGTATCTTTTGTCACATGCAAAACCATGTTTATTTTCTATTGCAGAAAACATCAAGTTTCTTTTTTGACAAGTGTTATACACAAGACTCGAGTGTTACAAAACAACATTATAATACTATTATTATTATAATAGTTATCACCTCGATATTGGAATTCAGGGAGTTAATTAGTTTGAATAAATTATTAAAATTTAGTTTACCCATGTTATTGAAATTAATTCTTTTCTTATCAATTAATTATAAATAAAAATAAATAATTATTGTTTATAAATTAAGTGTTTTTATAGAAATCTATTTTTATGACCAGAATGGAATTTCATCTTAATAAATTATTTTAATCAATTTTGGTGGGAATTATTAATGAACATTATATATTATATAATAAAACATATATTTTTAAATTCATCCAAAATGTATTCAATAATTAAGATGAGAATAAATCCAATTTTATGCATAAAAAACTATATTGTTCCAAATGGCAGTTTTCCCACATTTTAGTGGTGTAGTAGTATTAAAACTAAATTTCTTCACATTTATAAATATTATTTGAAAAAATAAGATTTATTATTGAAATTGAAATATCAAAATTTACCTTCAGTGATTTTTTTTGTATTTTTCTGATAAATTTTACTTTGTGATGATTAGTGAAAAATTCTAAATTTTAATTTAAAATAGTATTTTAATTCAAATAATTAATAAGGTAAAATTAATTTTTAATTTGTATTAATGTAATAATAGATAAATTATATATATATATATATATATTAGAATTTATGTTATGTTAATCAGTTTTAGATTAATATTAGGTATAAAAACATAGCTAACTTTTGAACATTTACACTTTAAAAACCTGCATGTCATCTCGTCCGGGGGATTAATTTTAAATTATATTCTACCCCTTTTGTGATTTTGATTTGTTAAAACAGATTCCATATTTATAATCAAAATAATTTATAATTTTTATTATGATTAACTATGTTTTTTTCAAAAATACTTGTGGAAGCAATAAAATCTAATTGTTGTTATTAAGGTAAAATTGTTTTTACATAGTGGTTAAACATTATTCATAGGAGGATAAATGACCATGAAACTTTCACAAAACCAATTTTATGGACATGTTTATAACATATCCCCTATTTTCCTAATTTTTTATTATTATTTGAGGCACGTGATTTATAGGATAATTCTCAATATTGTTTACCATTATGTATTTACAATAATGCCACTCATCCTCCTATGTAAAAGGGTATTTACTCTCACCCATTATACAAAACCCTCAAGAATTTTGTATCATTAAAAACCCACAAAAATAACCTCACAAAATCCCTCCTATCATCCTAGAAGATATATATTGTGAATAAAGAAATCCAAGGAATTCCATTAGTTAAATCCAAAAGGAGTTTCCTGAAGAAGAGGTGATCTTCTACAATAAACACTTTTTCATTATTTATTTATCCACCCATGAATTTTTTTTAATTATTATATAACAAATAAATTATATTAAATATATTTAAATGATTTTAAATTAATTTTATATCATAAACCTTCACACACTTTAATCAAATTAGATACACAATCATCGTTCATGTGTATTGTAGACTACTACCTCACAAACAAATATAGTTCGTTCTACCATTACCACCTATAAATGATTAGAATAATGATTTAAATTCAATTTATATACTATATATATTATATTTATGATATATTTATTCTTCTATAATATTAATATAATACATATCTGCGTGATTTGCATTTTTTGGGAATATAATGACATTGTTTTTGGACGTCTACACTACCACCTCATCAATGAAATGGGATTCGTTCAAGTAGTACATGGAATAAATTATGTATGTTTTAAATAAAAATATGTGATATAAATTAAATCATTATTATAATCATGATACTACTTTATTTATATAAATAAAATATAGAATTTTCTTCCTTACATTTCAAACACTAAAAAAGTGATAACGTCATTCATGGATGTGTGGAATACAGCCTCCTCAATGAAATGAAATTATTCATTTCTAATTACCCACAAATATGAATGACAGATATGGGTATATATAATTAAATATAATAGTATTTAGGACATAATTTCCATTCTGAAAAAATAAATTTTACTTTCCTTTTATCCAAAAATTTTATTTTAAAATTGACATGTTACTCATGCGAACGTTTGACCAACCATCTCCATGATTGTAATATTGGTTCAATTTTCATAATTTTAATTCATGATTATTTTTAAAATAATAATTAATGAATAAATATGATAATTATTTCCTTATTTTTTTCTTCATATGCTTAAATAATGACCAAATTAATCATAGTCAACCTGTTAATGTCATTTAGATAAAAAAAACGAATATGGTAAAAACACAAGAAATAAAATTAACTGATTAGGGTGTTTCATATAATATTGTAATAAGTAACCTAATGGTGAAAAAAATAATAAAAATGTCCTAATTAATGTATATAATTAACATAATTTTATTTTTTTATGAATATAAATCCACATATGACATGTCAGACTCAAGATAAGGTACATCATCTCAATATCCTTTCATTGAGGCATATTTTGATGTCATACTCCCACCTTATTTTATGCATTGAATAAAAAACCCCTTTGAAAAATCATATCATTAATTTATTTTTTATCATGTTATCTAATGCTCATTTAAATTTATTCATTCATGGGCCTTATTGTTAAAATATATTTAAGTGGCATGAGACAATTTAATTTTAAAAAATCTTTTAAGATGTTTAAAGATTTAAATTAAAACTATTTTCTTAAATTTTAATATTATTGATATTATTTTATATGTTAATTTATATGAATAGAAATGGATTATAATTGAAATTTTATTTCCATTTTTAATTTAATTGATATTTTTTAAAATGAAATATTTTTTCTTTTTCCATACAAAACGTTTTACTTCCATTAAAAATGAAAAAAATATATTATTTTTAACGTATATGGATAAAAAAATTCACAACCATATTGTTTTTTTTAATTTCAATACTCCTTTGAAATATTAAATTTTTATTAAATAAAAAACACATTTTCTATTTTTGGGGTATGTTTTTATTGAAAATGGGTTTTTATTGAAATGGTTGGTTTCTTATTGAAAAATATTTTTAAAATTAAATTATATTTTTATCAAAAATATTTTTTCATATGAGTTTAAAATATGTTTTCAATGGACAAAAACTCTTGTGAAATGGTTGATCCTGGTAAAGGTTATAAGAAGGTGTGATCCCCATTGTAGCTCACGAGTAAACCTAATATATCATATATAAAGGGTTATTCTAATCATATATCTCATATGCAGTATGTAATGATTATATTATAAGTTGGAAATATGGTTATTATAATTGAAATTATTTTTAAAGGGATTTATAATTATGATAGTATATTTCACTAAAAGAGGTTCAATTGATTTCTATTGGTTTTAATGATTTTGTTTGAGAAAAATGTCTGTTTGTTTTTTTGCTAATTTTTTTATTTCATATGCTCAATGAAATTTAAATATAAATATAAAAATCATATGAGTTTTATTTTTTTACTAGACTAATAGTTTCATATATTTTTTATCACCAACTAAACATTTAATTTCAATTCCACATTTTAAAATCTTTTACATAGGATAAGAAATGAATATTATGAATTAATGTTGCATTTCATCAACAGTTTTCATGAAATAAATAATTGTTTGTTTAATAGTTTTTATATGGTGGAAAATATGGATACTTATTGTAAGTGACCATAATTTTTTTGTTATGTATGTGTTATGTACTAACTCTCAAAAACTATATAAAAAAGGATCCAAAACTGTAAGAGAATCAGTAAATGACATAAAATACAATATTATTTTATTTTTATGGCCTGGTACATATATATTTTAAACATTTTATAGAATCATTTTTTTCCATATTGATATTTCAATTAAAATATTTCAAAAATTAATATTATTATTCTACAATGATTTATCATAGAAATTTTTACCCACAATATACTTTTATAAAATATTTTTAAAGGAATATTCCTATAAATTTATGAATGAGGTATTTTTTTAATTTTCTTAAATTAACATGAATGGGTATTTTAAATATAATATGACAATAATTTAATTTCACTATATCATCACTACTAAATGTTATAAAACTTACACAACAAGTTTCCATGTTTATTTTCAAGAAAAATTTATTTCATAATATGAAATAAAATTTTAATGTCTATGAAATTATTTTGAATAATATGCATGGATATGTTTCATTCTTATGTGATTATATATATGGCACATTGGGTCATTATTTATGCCTTCCATATTCTTCTTTAGGATCAATTTATTGATTCAATGTAATGTGATTTTAGTTATTTGCAATTCTATATTAATTATTCCTTATTAACTCGAGATATCTTCCATTATACTTAACCCTCAATGAGAATCATGGATCACCGTTGTTTTTTCTTCTTTCCCCAAGACATCTGATATATAATGATACACTAGGTAGAATAAGTATGTTACCAAATAAAATAGTATGTTATTATCTGTTTTTTCAAATGTATATGAGATTCATTTATGTATAATATTTACCAAGACTACAAAACTATTCAGAACATTGACATGGGATTCCGTGTATATAATGTAACTATAATAATATAACCACCGACTCTAGGTTATTAGTGTTGGGGTATTTACTTATATCTTTCATTTTCTTGAATTGATACATATTATTACATTTCACAAATACACACATCATGAAATTTAGTTAAAAAAAATTGGGGGAAAACAGAAATCCAATCAGAGGGTTAACCATGTGCCTTAATACTAATTAAAATCTCCAATGGATAATTTAGTTGGATTGATAAGATATAGGAATCATATTAATTTGGTTTTATCAACTTCTTATCACATATATTTTACACACATTTCTAGTTGAACCTCTATATTTGTAAGGATAAATGAATCTCATACACAAAAAGTAACACATTCACGACACATGAAAAACAAAATGTAAACAGATAACATCACATGAAATTATTTGAAAATATTAATACTAATGTGTGTATTATCTCATTTCTATGTTTGGGGTTGGTCTAATACATTGATTTTTTCATTATTATATAATAGTGACCATAAGAGGTAAAATGAATCTTCCTTAACAAAGAACTTATTTTATGTACCAAGTTATAATCATTAACCCCTATAAAGTTATCATCACTAACCTAATAAAATGAAATAATTGTGTTTATTTTATTATGATAATATCTGATCCCTACATTATATAATTATCTTTCATGAAAATGAGAAAAATTAATTTCATTTAGGAAGGTTTAACACCACAATAATAAATATTTGTCCTTAATTATATGTTTTAAAGTTCCAATAAATATATAATATCAGCTAAATACCTGTCATAGTTTTTCTCTAAAATATATTTTTCTTTAGTTATAGGTCATTTATTGTTAATTAATGGATATTTTCAAAAAAATTCATGTTTTCTATGTTCACTCAATATGTCATAATGATCAATGTATGCATGGGGACAAGCAATAATATGTTGTTTTCTTCAAAAATAAATTAGATTTCATAATTATATCTGATTCTTATAAATCATCCAAATATCATTAAAATATTTAATTTATGGATGATTGAACTATTTTGGTTAGATATTATCATTCTCTATTGAACATCAAGAATGTAAAATAATTTCCATTTATCTCTTGGTACATCTATAACATCAGCTACATTTTCCTGGAATAATATGATAATTGGAATGTTTTATGTTAAATTCATTTCATCATTGAATTGAAATTAATTAATATTATATTCAATCTAGACTCACTTCTCCATTTACTTCAAATTATAGTCTTTTTTATGTAGTTAAAACCCACATTTACGTCTTGAACTCAGAAGGTCCTCTATAACCAGTGGTCCCATATACCTTTAACTCTTTGATCTACCCCATCTTACCATAAAAAATATATTAATTGTATCTCTTTCATTTTTATCCTTAACTGAATATTTAATAATCTAATAAATGAAAAAATCGGATATATGATAATTACTCCATTTTAATTTTCAATTTTCTTAATTATCAATTTTCCTTCATAAGTTCTTCCAATAAATCAATCTTGTACAATATTACATCAAACTAAACTATTGGTCAAAAATAATTACTATTTCTTTAAATTAAATAATGAATCATTTCATAAATGGTGTGATATTTGATTATTTATGTATGACATAACATCATCATATTTATTTTACTAACTCCAAAAAAATCAATTTGTCATTATTTTGAACTTTTGAAACATTTAGATCATTATTATTTATCCTTTATAAAATAAATATTATTATAACACTTCTCCAAAATCATTAGGTGTAGTTATCTAGAAGAAATGGAAAATTTTATGATCATTTTCCAGTGAAATATCAATATTATTTCCCAAAACTCATACTCATAGATTTCAATAATACCATCATTTAGAGATATGAACATCCTCAAATTATTCTATCCTCAACATGAAAACATAAGGATATAGAGAAATTATTATCCATGAATACCTTCATGAATTAAATCTAATTTATTCTTTTATAAGTCATTATTTTCATGATTTATTCTTCTAAATCGTAGAACCATCATAGAATTACCTATTATTCTACTTTACTTCTTTCAAAACTCTTCAAAATATGATACTATATTTCTATATCATATAAAATATGTTTCATTACTTTTTGGCATAGAAACATACATCGAATGATAATGGATGAGGAAATATGTTTGGAATGAATTTGGTATCAAACAGCTCAAAAACTCTATCAAGATGATGATTTTTAAAGATCACATCCTTTTATAACTAACCTAAGCTCATGAAGCTCTTCAACCATGCTTGTCTGTCATGAATGAGAAAATACATTACTTTAATCATCTGTGCTATGGATATCGGAGTTTTGAATCACATTGTGAATGCATGAGAGGGTGATGGTGACATCAATAGTCTGATAGATCATATCACATTAATGAAGACCATAAATTCATCATAAATATTTTCTAATATTAAGGAACATCATTTCCAATAAAAAACCCCTCAGTATTAGATTCTAGATATTGTTACCTGACTATTAGGCTTCTTAATTTTTCCGAATTGAAAAACCTTCCAGACTACATGATCCAAGGAGAACATAGATCACCCATGGTATTCTAGCTTCATGAAACCCTAATCCATGTGTTCTTTAAATCATCCACCCAGGTGAGGATTTATTTCATAGGGGCATATTTCCTTCATGAAGAAATAAGGGCATATATGGTACTTGAGTATTTGTGAAGCATTCAAACATTATGAAGAACTCCCTTGACAAACAAGGACTTCCCTGTTATGTGGGATCACGCAATTTCAGGAATTTTACGACTTTATGAACCCCTTAAGCTTTGTGAGGCACCTAAAATCCTTAAAGAACCTCTATACAATGATATAGGAATCATAAAACCCCTATCCCAAGCCTCTTCAGGGTGACTCCATTCTGCTGACCCACCTTCATGTAGGTTGAGTGCCCATGGCCCACACACCCATCTAGGATATGTTCAACGACACCTTGAGTTTCCATGTGACCTATCCCACACACTCTTATATCCTACCACTCCACTATAAGTAAGTACTAAGCTTCCAAACTACACTTTTATCCTTAGTATGAGTACAATAATCTCTATTTCCTATCAATATAGAGATTGTAATGTGGACCTTCTGATTTAACACTCCCCTCATTTTTGTACCATAGAAGTTCCAAAGCCATGACCCACACAAAGGCACACGATCAGTGGTGACATAATCCCATGGTGTATGGATTTGTTCCCACTAAATCCATGACACATGATGTAAAACTACATAGCTCCACATCCTATTTGTATGATTTTAAGCTACCTGACAATTTCCTCAGTACATGATATAAATTAGTAGTCTTACCTTGTGCGATAAGCATAGGATGATATTTGTCTAAGCTGAATAGGAAAACCCCACAACTCTACCACCACATGGAATGAGATTCTCTCTGGATTATTACATACGCTCCACACCATCCCTCAAGGATGATCATTTTTAATACAAGTGACCTTACTAAAGGATGTTAAATTGCATGGATCTGTCCTATCAAAAGACCATATATTTTGGCGTTGAACTGCATGGGTTTTGATTCCTATCCTATATGAAGGGAGTGTAGGAATCCTTAATGAGGTTCAATCCAAACCAATGGTAAATATAGGTTCTACCTCATAGGGATGTACCTCCCAATCCATCTCAGGGGACATTATGATCAACTCTTCATGTTCACCTCAAGGGGTTCCCGGATCAACTGTAAACAGAGGTGATCCCTCTTTTTGATGTACCTCCTTCATCCATATCAAGAATGTTCTAATAAAATCTCCAGGTTTTACTCATGGTGCTTCCCAATAAATGGTAATATTAGGTGCTCCCACCAAATGATTTACATCTATGACCCACCTCAGAGGTCATTCTGGTTAATATATAGTACTACCTCAAGGGGATCTTGTCCAATGGTAAATGTAGGTTCTCCCTCTTATGGGTGTACCTCCATTATCCATCTCATGGTACGTTATGATCAACCTCATTGATTTATATCATGATGAATTATGATCCATACATCTAGGGATTTCCTCAAGGGGAATTCTCAACCATCAACCCAGTTAGGACATCATCCCTCTTTTGGACACACCTCCTTGATACAACCTTTTGGGCACATTGATCAAGAATTTGGATCTATCTCAAGGGGCATTATGATCCATCCATTCATGGGGTCCCTCAAGGGAAATTCTCTCCAATAAACATAGTTTTCCCAACACCCATCCATGGGAAGAGCCTCTTGGATCCACCACCACATGATGTTTTGATCCATCCATTTTTCCCTCAAGACATTAACCATGTTACTGCCTCAACACGATGTTATATTCTATCACTAACCCATATCAACCAGACATCCTAATATATCTCCATAGGATGTAGAATTTGTCACATAACCCCAAACATGTACCCCATGCATATGTGTGGGATGATTGAGGTAAAAATACATTGAATACTTACAAAACCTATCCTAATTACATCGTGATCAATACATGATGAATTAGGTTACAAGCCTTATTATGCATCAAATGTAATGACTTCCTAAGAGGAATAATAAAGGATCTCAATTCTCGTTGTGTCCAGACATGCCAAGAGATGACTAAAGTGACTACTCTCTTGATTGAAGGTTACATCCCTACCAAGAAAAAAAATTAGAAATTATAGATAAAAATAGTGTAATGAACCAATTTCCACAAAGAGATGGAACCAGTAATGTGTTCATTAAAAATTTATTAACTTTATTAGGTAGAATTGAACTAGGCAGTGAGTTCTAAGGAGGTATCCCTTGATGGAGGAAAAAGCGTCCCATTATCCTATTATAAATAAGGAGAAGACATTACCACTAAAAGTTATGAATGTTGACTGCCATTGGAAAAATGAAATATAGGGAAACAAAGACACCCGTGCACACAAGCACCATGTAGATGTGTGGGTACAACCCAAAAAAGTTTTAAGAAATATAAATTATGAATCCAACATGAAAAATTTATCAATAAAACAAGGGTTCAAGTATCAGTCCATAAAACAATGATTTTTCATGTAAATGTTTCAGAAATATGACGTAAGGTCCCCCCCAGGAAAATGATTGGCTAAGCATGGAACATAGATGATATGGGGGCATTTAGCATTTGGATGCCTTTGCTCTATGAAATTGTAATTAGGGATCCATCTATATCTTCATCAGATTAGATGATTCTGGAGAATTAGATTTTTATTTCCTTATACTTGTACTGGGGGAAGAATCCAAATATATTTCATGACCCCTACAATAGGAAATCATCCAACCAACACCCACAAGCATAGGGGATGTAGAAATTTAAATGTGATGATATTGCACAACAACACCTCTCCAAATATTTTTTCAATACCTCCTGTTACAAGGTGACCACACCATCCAATGGCGGGTGATCGAAAACCTCATATGCTGATACAAGTATAAAGGGTTTATTATCATACTAGGTATAGCCCATTAAGACATGGAGGCATTTCTGCCTCACCAACCCCATCACCCTAAAGGCCTTCATAGGGAGACACTGCACTCTGTTTTGATTGAAACTACTTTTGGTGTCTCTTCTCGGAGTGATCATACAACACACTATCCTATGATGTGGTGTTGGGGGATGATCAAGTCCCCTCAGATGTGACTAATACCCAGGATCTATCTAGGAGGTCTCCCACCAAGCTATTTTAGTGCCTTAAAGGATGAGTACCTCATGCCGAAGAACATCTTGCATTTACCCCAACTGCAGCAGCCCCAGAAAAAACCACCCAATGCCAACATCAAGGGAGCGTCTTGGAGAATTACAAATAAGGGGAATCATCTTCCATAGATTTGATGTCCCATTATACAATGGGATCAATATCTTTGATCCTCACCTATAATAAAAATCGATCCTATATTTCTCGATTGGAATTAAGACCCCCACAGCCTCATAGGTAGGCCATGTTGACTTTATCAATCATTGGAACCACTAAAATCTATTATAAGCCATCTGTAACAATGATATGTATTGTATAGGTCCTTCCCACACCATCTTAAACCATAGTGGATCTCCTCCTCACTCCATCCAAAATCAATATGTTGGTATCCTCTATTGTACTACTCCTCTATAGGGAGGTCTGCCCCATGCCCATTACGACAAGAATAAGGGTATTCTTCATTCTACATCCAACCGTCATGAAATTCCTCCCCACACCAAATAATTACCCTATCCCAAATAAACTTCCCTTGGTAGATGGGATAAATGTCACTGCCAAAGCCGGAATCATGAAAAACTGCATGTTGTCATGGACCTCTTAATCATTCTAATTTTGAGGAATTAGACGAATCTATGATTATGTTTTTACACGTACATTTAGAGTTAGGTGAAAGATCCTACCATTTACGTCCTCCATCCTGCAAGATGAAATTCAGAGGAACCCTAGGCCACTCTAAATGTATATTCCAGTGGAGGATAATCTATCTCCCTTCCAGGGGATCATGGTACTTCCATCTCCATCATCGCCCGTCTCCCTCTTTAAAACTACACTTGATAATTGAGAGTTGTTCTGGTCTGAGCTAGCTACTTCATATGGTTATCTACCTAATGATCCATCGATGATAATATCCTCCCTCACACATGAGGCATTATTGTACACCCTATACTACAAGGAAATAATTATGTGATTGGTACCGTTCCTAGGGGATGACCTAACATGCATTGAACATATACCTCATGTAGTGTCTCCTATGTCATCAAACCAAATATCCAAAACATCCACATCATTGTCACCACCCATCTCCTAGACAACACATATTAGAGCTTGGGATGACCAAGAATCGGGTTATGAGAAATAGCTCTTGTGGGAATCTCTAGCTGTGAATCGGCTATCTGTGATGTTATAGAAATTTCTAACCCCCTACATTGACACCGTAGAGTGACATATAGAGGGATTGTCCTCATGTTTCTACCAGACCAATTGGGAGATGCTTCACCACCTTTGTGATCACTAGTTGACCTATCCAGGAAGCCATGGACACCTTAATAATATTAATCATAAGTGACAATGGGTTGATTTGGTATCACATATAGTGTCTCAACAACTTGGGTCACCTTTCTTCTATTAGACCCATCAATGAAATTGTTCCAAGAGCCTTACAGTTCTCCATTATATTATTGAAGACAGATTTTCAAATATATAGATCTCAACTGAGGATATTACTCTTCTCTCATCATCAAAATTCTCTTATGATATCCTAAAATACCTATCGTTAATGATAATTCTACTCTTGGTATAGTTATAGTAAAAATGGTAATACCCATGTTTTCTATGTAAAGGGAGTCTAATGTAGGGGTTGATGGTGAAAACTCATCTCCTGGGGAAGTTCAGTACCTTGTAGACCCTCACACAAGTGTATTCACATGCCATCAATGGATGGAACACGACCATTAGAATCTCTATGAGATGTTGATTTACTATTGAAATACAGACAAAGGTGGAGATAATGATGGTCCCTCTAATCCTTCTGAAGTCACATAAAAAATAGACCTGGGTATCACTTCATCATTCTTACAATATGATCACTCAAAATAAAAGAACCTACTGAATGATTTCATGTTAGATTAATGTTTGGATTACAATACCTCTCAACAGCTTCCCATTTCATTTGCAGTGTGGTAGAAAGTCTTCTGAGATCAATTTCCCCTTTTCAAGATCAGAAACCCTATGCGTGTAGATACACTATTGCTAATATTTTATGGAAAGTGACCAATATTTGAGTTTTTGAAGCCTACCAAGCAACATGATCACAATTCTTGTGATCTAGCTCTTCTAATCTATGAGCCAGTGATTCTATTTACCGATTTGATGAACCTATCGATTCACTAGTGGAAATGAAAACCTATCAAGGTAGCGACCCTTTCGGTAATTATTTGATATACACATTCACTACTCGCCTCAAGTCCATGGAGACATGAAGGGTGGCAATCCTAGATATTATAATTTCAAACTCGACCAGCTTGGAAGACTATTGATAACCCTCTAATTTTGGGAACCCCATTTCCCCCCATTGAATGGGAGGGAGAGCCATTACAACCTTTGGACCACATCATATAAAGGTGAATACCCATGTTGGGAACCCCATATAAGTAGGAGGATGCCCTGATCTAGTGTTCTTTTCAAGGAATTGGTGGGGTCTACATTGGTCTGGTACAACTATATACCTATCATGTCCTTCAGTAGATGAGAATATATTCATATGAATTTCATATACCATTTTAGCTCCACAATTTTCAAGAAAAGTATTACTAGCCTCATAAATTGAAATAAATATCCCAATGATAGAGTCATAGATTTTTTCTCCAGCTGGGATGTCCTCATTTACTTGACGTGACACTGACTCAGGAGAATATTTTGAAAATTTTAGTCGAGAATGTCATGGTTGAGATCTTCCCCACCCTAATAACTTAGAAATCCCCAGGTGGGATATAATATTTTTCTAAAAAGGTCTAGTGTTTAAATAATTTGTGACAGTAGGCCATGAATGTTCACCCACTACCGATTTTATCTATTGTGAGAAAATATGTCAAAGAAGTGACATCAATTGCAATACAAGTAGTGGATATCGTGCCACTATATTTTTTGGGACCCATACTGGAGGAACCCCATAGAGTGTAGAAACCCAAAAAACTTTGCCTCTTCTACTATTGAACTACCATGTTCCACCTATCAAATCATGGACACTGCTTAGATAAGAGGATGTGGATTCAATGCCCTGTTAGGATCTTTCCCCTTGTCTAGGATAGGCTCCCAAAGCACCGATCCTAAATGAAAAGAACATTACCTACACTTTAAAGTAGGTATAGGTCCCTATTTATTTCCTCCATACTCTGGAGATGGGGATTTTAATTCATCCAGAATACAAGAGGATCCATAAAACTGGAATCACTGATCTCCCTATACATTTCTCTTACAACAAGATATTTTGTCCTACCATAAAAGAATATTATGTTTTAATGTATTGTCTCTAGTGACATGTGGATAAAAATTCAATCAAGTTGATAAATTTACAAGAATAGGAAACACATATCATTACCATTACTGATAATAACATATATGGTTCAGATGAATTAATGAAAGATTCCAGTAATGGTTCCCAGAAGAATCATGGTTGGATGGACAACAGAGTAGTAGCTCACAACCATGGTATCATCTGTTCCGCCCTAGGTAGGCTTAATCCACCCATTTTCATCACAAATTTTCCAGAAACTACCTCTAGATCTGTGTCGTATCCCTTCAAATATCATAAGATCATGAATCAATAGTGTAAGGAAATTCAGAGTCTCTCACTAATGCCAATGACATATTGGAGTCCCTGTTATCTCATGATCCCTTAGTTGGGAATTTCACATAGTTTTTCCCAGAACAAGAGTACTCCTCAGATTATGAGAAAGAATATTGCTCTATTAATATTTTAATGTTGTTGTATCACTTCATGAATCCAAATAATGAGGAATGTCAGGAAAATCCATTCTGTACTTGTGGCCAACATCATTGAAGGGGAGGCCATTGGGATGCAAGCCATCAGAACAGATAGGGAAATTCTTCAAACTGAGAAATGCATTGAAATGAAATTGGGAAATAATATCAATGTATATATCAATAGGAACAGTTATATCAACCCATTATTTATGGAATTCCACCACATCTGACAAGGTTGGTGGACCATACAGAGTAGCAGTGTTCACACCGTGGTCAGCCATGTCCATATAATGATAAATCTCAGTAAACATATAGTCAATTTGTTGTGGTTATGGGTGTGTTAGAAGATCCTATAAAGAATATTTATAGTACCAACTAGAACCCTATGTTTCATACACAATCACCCATTGTGATTTCTACCCAGAAACATTCCCCTCTAGGATGAAATGTGTATTTGGCATGGAACTATGACTTGTTGAATCACCTCACCAGTATATCTGCAATGCTTTTTATCCTTGAGGCCTTCCGCATGTTGAAGTAAATGCATGAATCCATTTCAAAATCCTTTATAATATCAATCCATTTTAAAGAATATTAAGATTTTATTGAGGCATACTATACATTGTAGGTCAAGTAAGAATAATTCCAATCTATCTTCTCGTTCTTTGGAAAGGATATAGGTTCCCTCATGCACGGTCACATATGACCAATGCACATATCATTCATGTTCAATGGAAGGATTTCCACCACAAACTATTACATTGGTCTTAAGATTATCTCATCCCAACCAAGCTTCTCAACAATATGGGGATGAACAAATCATATTTGAATCCATATGATTTGATGATTAAGGGTTATGATATACCGAGAAACGTCCTTGTAGAAGGATTCAGTTGAATACCGAATTTGGTGTATCTTTTTCAAACAACAATTTCATGGTGGTATCATAAAATATCACATAAAATGAATTTATTGGTAGACCTTGGCTTCATCTGTATTCCACTATTCACTCTATGTATCACTAGTTCTTAAAATACTCCCTCATTGGTCATGTAGGGGTACTCTAGGGTGATGTGTCTCTTTTTGACCCCTATGATGACCACTATCAAGACA
Organism: Viscum album; assembly: GCA_963277665.1. NCBI lineage: Eukaryota > Viridiplantae > Streptophyta > Magnoliopsida > Santalales > Viscaceae > Viscum > Viscum album. Next base: position 1,678,793,507 of record OY728160.1, read on the forward strand.
TTGGCTATTACAATAGGGAGGGGGCGTAGGATCAGTGTAATGGGGTTGAGCATGTGACTATCACAACCATTGTGTCAATAGAAATTGATGATGAATACATTCTCCCAATGCATCAGCTAGAAACCCTAATGCCAGATGTAGGACTTGGTTTGTTTTTCCTTGAGAATACGGGTGATCATGACCCTATAAGGGTGAAAGATCAAAATATTTCCACTTACTCATTCACAGGATAAAATAAGGTGGTACCATAATCCACCACATCCATAATATACGGAGATGTTCACTCCGTGGGTACCATATCACAACATGGATTCCTACTCCACAATGAATGGTTGAGCTAGAAACTAACCCACAACCATTTCAATGGCATCAAATATGGACCCCATGGTCAATATACTAATATAATTTGTTCAAAACACTCTGTAATCATGGTCTCAATAGAGAAAGAGCCCCTCCCTGAGTGTTCTATATTCACTCAAGTAGGATTTAGTCCCACCCATCCCCATCCAGTCATGCGGGAAGAATAACCTCCTACAACTAAATATTCTACCTCATACAATGAATATAACTTGGAAGATTCTCTTACTACATTTTTAGATTGTGTCTCCACCTCTAGTGATTAGTTGATTCTATTTAACCATGGTAGTGAGGAAAAACTGAGACCAATGCTCCAAAAGGTTCCTAGATACCATGGGGGGGGGGGGGGTTGAATCTGGTATGCATATTATTTTCAATTTTTTCCCCTACGTGATCTTGACCTCTTTAATGGAAGGGCCACTTCATATGCTTTATAATGTTAATTTCATTTCAAATTTTATGTGATGATGATGAACTAAAATTGAAGAAGTAAATAATGCACTAGGAGAAAAAGATTATTACTTGGTTCACCCTCATTGGGCTACGTCAAATAAGCATACAAGGACAATGTGCTGATGTACCAAATCCACAAAGGCTCACTACCAATAATGAGTACAAATTTCATGGTAGATCTTCCATGCCCAGGCTCACAAACTTTACAAGGTTTAGGGTCTGGTAACTATATTTTCAAGGGTCACCCCTTATGCCTCTTTTGCTAGCTCAATGCTGGGGGGAAAGGGTCACTGTCTTCATCTTCCTTCGCTCACTCTTCATGGAAAGAAATCCACTCACAGTTTATGGACTTGTTGGGAAAACATAGTTTATGGAAATGTAGGTCCATTTATTTGAATGATTTCATGTATACCCAAATATATATTGTTGTTCTGTTGATGTTACATTTTCACCCATAAGTTAATATCACTTTTATGGGTACTTATAGGGACTGAAAAACACTTTCGCAAACTGATATGAAGATTTCACAAGCATCCTTGTGAAAAAAATAATCTAAATTCCTCTCTCATATATTGAGTACTGGGATTGGTATGTGGGACACCTTCTTCGTGTACCACTTCTACTACTGTGATCCACCCATCATATGTAGACTACCGCTTCCTTCGCGATCAAACACCTCTACCTCTTACCGATTCTGCAAACCTAATCTACGAATTAATCTATGTCCGAGAACTATTTATTATTAAAGTACTGCATTTGGTTCCGCATATCGGAGCTCTCCCTCCATAAACCTCTTGAATAATTCTCTCTCATGTGTACTGAAGATTTCTCCTCCACGTATCGATACCAATTAATTCTACGTACCTGACTTCCTCCTCCACATACCGGACGTTCTTTGTGTGTTATGAATCCCCAAAAAATTTAGCACGAACCACATTCAAACTTTAATAAATTTCGGAAGAAAAATTTGATTTCTAATGATGTTCAATCTCAATAGTAATCGGTGGGGTAAGAATTTATTATATAGGAAAATATACCTACTTAATCTGTTGAATTAAGATTTACAAGATCATTAATTCAGCCACCACTGATTACTAATTATTCATCCACCGCAAACCTCAAGCAATTCTTAAACCATTATCCTACATGCTCAGCGTACCACCTTTGCTTCTACGCAGATGCTTTCCTCCACTGACATCAGTGCATATGTGAACCGTACTGCCTCTATGTCGCGAAATGTTTTTGATTCCACGAACCACGTCGACTTTTCGTTCCTAATTCTTGGTACATGGCCGTGTACCCAGTCATGACATGCTATGTGATCCATGTCTTAGGCTTCTCATTTCTATTCATTTTACTATTTCTATTGAAATTATTCACAAAAATTTCGGATTTTGAGGCCCTAAAATTTGACAAACACTGGGAAACTGCGCCACCATAAAAAACTATCTTCAGCAAACACCAACCATTCTCATTTGTGTTTATCAGGATTTCTCAACAACAACAATCACACACAAAACATTACAAGGGGACACCTTGATGTATTTTTTCCTACATAGTTATTCATCTTGAAGATATTCAATAGTATGTGGGTTTCCTAAAGCAACATCATAACGTTTTTTTCTATGGACGTGATGAGATTCAACGACTAAAACCCTAGGTGTCCATCCACTATCTTGGTCTCATGGGGATTCATCGTCTATTCATGTAGACTCCTTGAAAAATTAACCCCTATCATGGTTCCATGATCTAGGAAAATTTTGATAAGATTATCAAATCCAACATTAGGAAGGATTTCAAGTACCACATATATTTTACAACGTAATTCTAGTCTAAAATAAGAATAGAAATTTTCTCATTTGAATCGAATTCTAGGATCTCATCTACAATTGATCAAAGGATAATTTTACAATTATTGTAAAAGAGTTGTTTATTGATGACACATTTGGGTTTCAACATCTCTCCATCATGGATGGAGAATTTAGATTTAACCAAATCTAGATGTCCCTTGAATAAGAAGAATCTACCATCATCAGGGTGACACATGGAAACTTTTTCTATTAGTTGATTCGATATGGTCTGATGAATGTAGCAGCCACTTATCAGGGGTCCATACACAACATATTGAAAAAAATTATCCACAAATTAGTGGAATGATACAAGGATTACATAGAATAAAAATCCCACTAGTACCCATACCATATCTTATATATTGTGAAATTGTTCAAAGTACTTCACTCGCATTATTTGAAGATGGACCCCTTGAAGTGTGAATTAAGGATTGCAATGGGGAAGTTTCTCATCATCAACATCAAATATAGAGGTATCGAGATTCACCCAAATAAGATCATAGAAATAAACCAGATTCCCCCTAAGCAACCTCTGGGAATTCTGAGGCCTTCATGGGAAATTTTACAATATACATCTATTCACTGAAAATATAGTTGGAATGTGTAATCGAATTTTGAGGATTAGGAAGAATGGCACTGCCTAGAAGTGGTATGATGTGGGATAAGAAAATTTATAGAAAATAATGAACTGTCTTCTGAAACATCTAGTTTGAATCACATCCCCTCTATTGGAATCATTTTGTCCTCTACATGACTTCCCTAGAAGGGTCCCTTGGTTCCCTTATTTTCCATATGAAAAATGAATAACAGAGATCAATTTATACTATCTCAGTCACATGATCCTCGACACGAGGGAAATATTCTACAACGTAGAGAAGAATTTCCTTAAATTGGGTTTCTCAATGCCGAATTTGCGGAATTATCTATAGAATTATCACATATAGCTGGGGTCTGGATTAGACATCATATAAATTAAATTATTTATGACACAATAATGATGCAGTGTTTACCTCATTTATAAATAATTTAAATAAATAAGATTATAAAAAATAATATAATATTCAAGACCTATCCAATTATTATTGGACGATTTTATTTCTACCATGAGTCATGTTATTTTATACTTTAATGAGATTTGGAATTTTATAAACTGAAAATCATAATGAATAAAAATAATATTTTCACACTTTCCTAAAGAGGCCATCCTCCCCCTTATAAGAATCCCTCACCTCTATCCCATTACTAACACCTCTCAAGCCCCTTGTCTCATCCAAAATATTCCTCATTAATCTCACTAGATCCCTATCCTCTTCATAAAATCCTTTACATATGCTGAAGACACTTCAAAAAACCCTTTTGATCCAAACCAAAGGTAGTTACCCGATTTAAAGGTAACTACTTCTCTTCAGTTCTTTTGCTTTATTTTACATTCTAACACCGTAAAATCTATTTATACATTTCTTTTAGGAAAAAACAAGTATCCTAAATATAATAGGATGTTTATATGATATGTATTAGATCTACACTTACACACACCTCCATCTAATGGGTGTAGAACACACTGTTTATGTGGATGACAAACTAACGCCTCAAAAAATGATGATTGGTCAATTATCACTTACCGACTATCATGGTGGCCATGAGGATGTAACTGTATTTATATATGATATATATAATGTTTATTTTTTATTTATTCATATGTATTTTTAATTTATATCATTCATGTATGGTTTCCATTATGGGTAAACATGATAATTTCATTTGAGGAAGTGCAGACTACCGCCCCCTCAATCTGATATGACTCATTAATGCCATATGTGGGATGTATAAAGGATGGAGGTTATGATATTATATATGATATTATACTGTAATTATAATATAACTATCTATAGTTATGATTTAATTCTATTAAAATACCAAATAGAAATGGAAGCAGCGTTCACGCGTACGTACGGCTAACCTTCTCCATGAATGGTGCATTTCATTTTTACCTCTAAATGTTATGTACTTTTACAAATACATGTATATAATGTATATATATTATATATATGATATCTAAATGATTAATATAATTCGGTATATAATGGAATTTTTACCACATAGTAAACATGAAAATATATGTAGTTCATTTTTTACTCAAGTACCAAATATCGAAAAAATGACAGTTATTAACTTAAATGATTACATAATGTTTAGAACATTGTAATAAGTGATATAAAAGGAATAATAAACTTGAAAAATGACCTTATACAAGTATAAATTAACTTTATCTTATTATTCTTGAGATTAAAGAAAGAAGAGGTCAAGTCGGACACGAGGTAAGGGACTTCATCTCAGTATCCTTTCACAAAGGAATATTTTGTTTTAATACAAAAATTTAATTTATAAACTGTATAAAAACCTTTTAAATTTAATTTAATTCAAAGGAAATATTTTTCTAAAAATTGTTTTACTAAACAACAAAAAAATTGTTTCTTTTTAATGTCAGCGGTGACAACGACCTTCCCACCGCTGTGAGTGTTATTTGATGTATGGATTCCTTAACGAGCCATAATGTTTTAAAAGGAAAATAAATACCACATACTCTATTACATATTTTGGTATTGAAAATGGTTCTGATAATTAATTTTTTATGTCAATATATTTAAATTAAATATTGTGATTGAAACCTGGAAATGTTATCCTTACATTGTTTTTATTTTATGTGTTATGAATATGTTATGGTTCTTGGGAATTGTTACGTATACGGGTGGTTTCGTGATAAACCATGGGAGGGTGAGCTCCAGATGGCTATGCAATGTATTAGGTAATATGAAGGCGGTAAACATTAATGTTTCTCCTAATTTATTTAGGGAATATACATGGATGGGTATTCCAAATGTTACTCCATACATAGCTGTGATAGCCACAATGTAAGTATGATATAGATACCACAAGTTACCTTTATGATTTATGATTTTTATGTGTTATTCATAAATCTTATGATTTCTTGAGGTTTGTTAATGAACTTATGTTATGTCTGTAATGACGAACTAATGTTATCATTCTTTGTTTTATAACCCATATAGAGCTTTTTTATGCTCATCCCTTGTTTTGAAATGTTTTTCACAGTACATAATGATGAATAGGGTCAAGGATGTGATCAAGGAAAAGTCATGATGTCTAAAACATGTGAGTAGACATGACTTTTTTTTCAGCTGTTTTTATTTTTCTGAAAAAAGGAATCTAAGTAGATGTTTCAACCCTTTTTATACGTGAGAGGTAATGTAATATTTATTTCCTAATTCTCTAAAACTATAAACCTGAAGAGATCCTCAATGTGAATTGTTCAATTAATTTTAGATTACGTAATGTTTTAAGGGTGGTTTCATATACCCCTAACATCTATACCTCTTTATTGAAATGGGATGTGTTAGGTTACACACCCTAAGATGCCTAACAAGATATTTCCTATTAATAGGGAGAATATATGAGAGAAATGATACAACAATCTAGACATACCCAGTGATGACCAACTTGACTACTCTCCTAAAAAAATGGTTGTTTCCCTATACAGATGGAATCAGAATAACCAGACAGAAGAAATGTAATTAACCAATGTCCATAATGAGATGGCGTCAGGAATGAGTTCCATGAACACAAGTTAACACTATGAGGGAGACCTAGACTATTAAATTATTTCCATGGAGGAATCCAAAGAAGGAGGAATCGATATCCCACAATCCCATTTTGATCAAGGAGAAAATATATCCATTGAAATTTATCAATGTTTCACTCATTTAGAAATATTTAATAAAGGTAAACTAATCCTTCCACACTCACATGCACCATGTCGATGTGCGAGCACACACTATTGAAATCAAGTGAAACTCTACTGACATTACTATTTTTTTCTATAGGTTTGTTATTCCCATTTCTTATTTTGTTTTCAAATTTTCCTTCTAGTACATGATTCTAAAAGATAATCCCCAACACCTATTAATTTAACATCATTCAATCATATTTTTCTTGGAATTCATAGTCACATCTTAATATAATGCAACATAAATTATTTTGACAAAGAGCCTATTAAATATAGATTAAAAAATTACAATATAGGTCAATTTTACATGAATTTTTGTAAATTCTTAGACTTATCCAAACATATTAATGTACTCATCTTTAACTTATTCTAAAAACCAGCTTCTAAAATAAGATGTTTCTAAATTTTTTTCCATTATTAATTTAACTCAAACTCAATAACTTCCCTCAACATGTATTCTTAGTGATATATCATCTTAATAATTCAACATATGAATACACAATGGTTTATATTTATAACTAATATTTCAATTGTGTAAAAATTCATAATACTTAACTCAACATAATGTAAGTCTACCTTTATCTAATATATTCTATATGCACAAAAACTCAATATCCATAGCTAAAGAAGAAAAATCATGAATTAATTTAGTTTTATAATCATTTTTTATCTCTACTATAAAATGTAAATTTATTCATGATTTTTAGATATGGTAGGGTATATAGTGTATATTTATTTTTGGTATCATCCTCAAGTGAGACATGCTGGTAAAAAATATGAAATCACTTTCTCTCTAGATTAATGTCATTAATATCTTATAAATATATCTTAAATATCAATATACATTTACATTATTTATAAACACAAAGAATGATTTTAAAATTTTTCATCAATAAAATGTAGATTACCTTGCATTCATTAACGATGTGAACTTTTTATTGATTCAACAAAACCAAACTCATCAATCATGAAATTTTTAAGCTTCTTTGGTATTCAATTAAATTTATATTCTAACAAATCATAATTACATCAAGTGATACTATATATAATCTAGAACCTGATCTTTTATTTCATTATATAGTAAACCATACGGACCTTGGTCATTCAAACCATTAGCATCTCCTTATTTGCCTTCAATCTCAAAATTTCCTTGAGGCACATTATCATAATGGGATACTTCTTCTTTAATCATTACACTTATTTCAATATATATTTATGTTACACCTTATTGACAACAAATGAATCGCCCTTAGGTACATAAATAACCCCCATTGGATTTGTTATCAATATCCATGTAGCATATAACTTTAATATAATTTTTCTAAAAAATGTATTCTAAATTATCTGCCTTTTATTGAAAATAAATTTAATGTATCCTTTTTATCCTTATTTATGAGATGTATGAGTAATGTAAAATCATCCTCATTGATATTCTCTAATCATTATTAAAATTTATTATTCACCACATTACCATTACTTTTATTCAAAGTACAACCATATTAGCTTTAAAAATTAAGACATAACATTTCTTAATATAATGATCCATATGTAAATGTACGATATGATTACATGAACATTATTCTGAAGAGTGAAAGAATTATCTAGACATCAATTTCTTCCATAAATAACTCAATATGAGATACTATCATTGAGATATAATTTCATAGACTACTCAAAATGATTTCAACTTATTTATTGTATATAACATAAGAAATGTATTAATAATATTATTAGAAAATCGGTCTTATCCGCTTTATAGTCACATTCCTTTTACCATTAAATAATCATTTTCTATACCCATAAAAATAGGATTCAATATCTTCACATATTAATATAATAATATATTCAATATAACCGATTAATGAATGTTTTTAACATCTATAATTTATTTATTTATAATCAATTAGTCCAAAATATTAAAATATTGAACTAGAACATCCAAAAAATAACATATATTGATTTTCAAAAGTGTAGTTCTATTAACATATTGAATTTCAAGAATCAATAGTACCAGAAATTATAGGAATTTCAAATTTACTTGATATATTTATATCTGGATGTTATTCTACTCAATGACGACTTAATGGAAATCTCCAGACATATCCTTCATCTTATTTAAAAATAATTGGATTGCTATGAAGGGAAACAAGACTCTAATATATTTATTCAATTATGGATATATCATCAATCATTCAATCATTTTAAAAAATTAACCACTATGTTTTTTCACCTCAATTTCTTCTTTTTATTTTCCTAATAAATTGATAAAAATGACACATCTATCATAGTATATAAAAAATATAAAATTTTTCCTGAATGGAACACAATGGTTGAACAAGTATATATATGTTTAGGGACATTATAAATTAATAAATAAATATGTGTAATTCACTTATAATAATTTTTTGTTTTTTAATATTTTTCAAAAAAATGAAATATAAATCGGGATTGAGAATTGGAATGAAATACTATAAAATAATCCTATAATTTAAATATAGATATAATGAATGGGATTAGTAAGAAATTAAATGGTCGTAGGATTGGATACTCAAGATACATCATTTTATAGTTTAATTTACTAAATTCTATTATGATTTCCATTCCAAAGTACATTAACTAAAACCCATATCATAAATATAAAACATAGTATGCTTAGGAAGTTCATTTTTTCCACCATGTCCCACCTCCTTCAATTATCAAGAAGTATGAACTCACCACAACCAAGAGTGTGACACATTCCCATACATAACCCCATTATATGTTGTCACATCCCATGAATATGATGAACTTCCTTATTAGAAGACAATTTTAATGATAATTAATGGTTTGATGTTTGGTATGATATAAAATAATGAAGTATGGAGAATCATAAAATGATGTAAATTTACAAAATCACTCCTCAATGGTCATAGTGCCTTATTTCAAACTGAAAAAAACATATTGAGTTAAACTAAATGAATTTTTGAGAAGTTAGAAAACCTCATCTATGGAAAAGCCTTGAGTTACACTGACATTATTGCGAGCATGAATTGTCAAACTGGAGATGAGCTAGGGATAGGAAAAAAAGGAGAGATTAAAATGATTAAATTTTTTAAAAAAATATAAAAATGGGATTATAGTAAATAATAGAATACATAATCCTTGAAAAATCATACCAACATAACACATGTTTATGTTTAATTCCATGTATATTGGAAAATCCTTTCAATAGTTGAAAACTCTTCTTATTTATAATAATTTTGACCATAACATTGTATTTTTAATCTAATCCTTTGAGATTTATTCATCCAGGTATTATTAAAATATCTCCTTACATTGGGTTTTCCTTCACATCATAGAATTTTGCATCCCTAAAATCCAAATCATTTGTTTTAAAATTTCTAGTTTCAATACATTTCTTTTGTTTTATTTATCATGATCCATGTGACTACCTCTAAATGTTTGCCTGAAAACCCATGTGGATACCCTAACACATGTCCTGAATAATATTTGAGTTCCCGGAAGAATGATTGTCTTAATTATCTGAAAAATATACAAAATTTAGCAACACATGCACATTGGAAAATGACATGTACGTAGTGGGATTTCAAATATATGTTAAATTAATGATTCATAAAAAGTATAAAAATGACACATAAAAAGTGGTATATTATTGCATACCTATCATTGAATAAAAAATAGTCAGTGGGAATGACTCATATGTACACTACTATAACTCGTACACAATAATAAAATCACCAACACATAACCTCCCATTATCAATTTCTTCTACAATAAAAATCTTATAGAATTTTCTAGATTTCTTAGCATTGTTTCCAAATAAATTCACCACCAGAATTTAGTTCCACTGAGATAACACATAAAAATTTCAATATAAATATTAATAAATCACAGGATAAAGTGTATGTATTTTTAATATTATCTAAAAATAAAAATAAAAATACTCAATGATTAATAAATTATCCAATTTTTCCACAATGTCTAAAATAGCCTATTAATCAAATTATGTGATAATTACCCTTTAATTATGAAATTTGTGGGATTTAAAATAATAAAATTCATATTTATATATAAGATGATATTATATCTATAAATATTTCGACTCTTAAAAATTATACATTTGGTCATCAACTAATTCAATGGTAAATTGATATTTCTCAAGATAAAAATGACATAACTTTTCAATTTAAACGAGTGAAAAAATATCAAACCTCATAATTGGATTAAAATTACCTCTTTCTTAATGTAATAATAAAATTTTATTAAATATTTAGGTAATTATACATTAAATTTTATTCTTATTTTGTCAAAAATACATCTCCCATCACTAATTTATTTTTAATTAATGAATTTCTCATTATTAAAATAATTCATCATTTACAAAGGATTGATACCTTAACATAATTTATAATTTATAAAAAAAATAAAATTTTATTATCATGTTGACTAAACGTTGGAGATTTTTTTCTAAAATGTGGAAATGTTTTTATGTGTAATGTTTGTTGTGGCATAATGAGGTGGTTTGTCGCTATAATGAAATAAAATGGATAAAACATTTGGAACTCTTGAATGGATCCTTAATATCTTATCCTTGATCATAAATGATCTCTAAAATCCACTTTCTGTTATTACATAGTCCAATCCTTGTAATTTCTAGAATCAATCATATTTTTTCCCTCTTTCCCCATTTTCTAGCCTTCATTAAACTTGAATTCATATCATAAATTTTTTATGAAATTATTTTTTTTGGGAAAGAGTGTAAAATATAGATCATTAAATTTTGGTATACTCTCAATTTATCTTTGAATGAATTTTTTAACATTAATTACAACTTCCCAATTTTTTTTAATAAAAATTGTAATGTTACAAACTTCATAAAATAGTTTTAGTAGAATTAAGAAACTCCCTCCACCAAAATTTTGTTCAAACATATTTCAACAATTTTCTTCTACAAAAAGGTAGATATAGATTTTATTATTTTAATGTTACTACCTATCAAGGTATTTCATGGATACTATGGGATTAATAAAATTATTATATATATTCATACCCTTGAAAATAGAGTCCAATATAAAAATGTTCTTTCAAAAGTTTAACTGAATCACATTTAACAATTTTTCCTGAATTTTTGCATCAATTTTATAAAATAAAAACAATATGTTTTAGTTTTATAATCATAAATATTGTATATAATGAAAATAATAATGTAACAAGTATTTCAAATGGTCACAAAAACCACATGTTTTTTATATAAAATATTTTGGAAAACTCCATTGTACGTTGAGATTTACATTTTATCAAACTTCATTTAGTGATATTATTTAAAAATAAGAAACTAAATAACATTTTCGAAATTGTTTAAACAATATAAAAATTAAAATAATTTATTTTTAAAAAATATCAATTTTTTTATATTTTATAAAAGTATTAAATAAATCTATTGTTACAAATATCACATCAAAAATAAATAATAATAATAGAAAAATGTGAAACTTATTAAAATGATTGTTATCTTATAATGTTGAAAACTCTCTCCTCCACACATATCTAACACTATTGTCTTAAATTTCTAGAATGAGAAAAAAATTATTGGTTATGAATAAAAAAATATAATATAAAAAATATAGAGATATCATTTGGATAATCGTTAAAATTCCACCCACATAAAACCCACAAATAAAAAACAAGAAATCAATTAAAAAATATTTAACGAAACATAATGAAATAAAATTGAATGATAAATGGAAAGAAATTAATGATTGATCATCGGTTAACACCCATGTGGGATCTAGTTCGGTCTTCCCCAAGAAGGGAAGTTCATGCGGTAATCTAATGTCTGATGCTTGATAGAATTAAATTAATTTAATCCACCAAAAATCCATTCATCCAATTCATATTTCTTCATAACATTAGTATAGAATCCCTTGAATAGAGTCTATATTCTCCATCCCTATTTCCATAAATAACAAATGCATGGTAGGGGTAGGAATAATATTAGGTCCTCCTCCACTTACCCTTATACTTTTACAACATCTACATTGACCTCCATGGAATTCTCATGATGTCGTATTTTATGAAAATAAGAAAATTAAAATTAAGTGAATAATTCAATTTGAAATGATTTATATTAAGATAATTTAATATTAGAGTTTTCCCATCAAGGTGGACACCTTGTGAGTCATTTTATTCAGGAACATAAAGTAAAAATAATCATTTACTCCCTCTAAAACAATGTTCAATAAATTTATGGAGAATAATTTATTCCCCATTTGGTCCATTTTCTTCTACATTTTTATCCTACATGGGAATCCAGTAGTTGGATGAATTAGATAGATCAAATAAGGGGAGGTAATTCCCAACATCAAGGAAATTAAATGAAAATAATTTCAAGAATATATTATCTCCTAAATTTGTTTCAGATTCATGTTCATCTTTATTTTATAATACCTATTGGATTTGGGTTGTAATGGATAGAGGATGGAAGAAAATATGTTTTATAATCTCTTTTATTTCCACCATTATCATTTCTTCTTTCAAATATATTGAATGATAGAATGCGTTGAATGTTATTCTTTTAGGGAATTGTAATCATATTGAATTTTAATTTAAAAAAAATTATTTTTTTTATCTCATTTAATTTTTTATCACCCAAATGTGTGTTATCTTGATTGTTTTTTATCAAATTTCGATCAGCAATGGTTGAGTTATTTTTAATGTGATTAAATCTTTAAATTACCCCTTCTCATCATTTTCATGTTTTCATTTTTTTAAATGAGTTTGGAATAATCTCCAATCAATTGTCATAACTCATATTTCTCCAACCAACACACCTAATATGGATAGATATATTCAGTTATCAATTTAACTTAACACCTCATCTTATTAATGACTTCTCTAATCTCTTTTAACTCAGATTATTCTACATAATAAAAATTTAATTATTCTTGTTTCAGATATGAATTTGTATTCCAAGAATAATAAAGTACATTTAAATACAACATGAATATATATTGTTTTCGTTTTTTATAATAAAAAATATATTTAATAATATAAAAATAAAAAATGTGTTATCATATACTTAAAAATTAAAAAAACACACCAATATTTGACCCAATTGTCTTCATGTGTGAGAAATCAATTCATCATTTTTCTAATAAAACATAGTGTATTAGAAAGGTAATCTCTCTTAAAGATATATTATACTCAATCACTTACTATTTCAGATTCACAAATTATATTTTTATAGTTTTTTATGATTATGTAAACATGAAAAGAGATTTATGGGCTAATAATTGCAATTAAATAATTGAAAAGAAAAATGTATTGAAAATTAAAACCGAATGGATGTAGTTAATAAGAATGTTCTTAGTTATAGGGTTGGCTACTTGGGTTCCTTAATTTTCAATTATATTAGCCTAAATTTTATTTTATAGTCTATCCTAAAATACTTTAACTTTTACCCCATACTATGAGTATGAAACATATAATTCATATTATATTTCTTTCGAACCCCAAATACTCTTCCTTTAAAAGTCATAGATGATTAAAACACCTCATAAAAGTATGTTACACCTTTAATGTCCGGAATCCATCATATTATATTACATACCATTAATATAACCCCACACCATTTTATAAAGAACATTTCAAAGAGAAGTATAGGATTGATGTTTGGTAGGAAATAGAATAAATTATTATGGAGTATCATGGAATGATATAAAATTGAAACATCACACATAAATAAGTTAATGTAATTATTAAAAATAGAAAATGATATTATAGAGTTAATGTTAAATAATTGTGGATAATTTGGAAAACATCCCTCATGGAAAATCCTCACGTAAGTCAGTTCATAAATTGAATGTGAAGGATTGTGATCATGACATATTAAGGAGATGAAATGAAATTTGTAAAATATAAAAAACTTATTTTAGGAAATTTATATAATTTGATTTCATTAGATCCTCGAATATATTGGCCTAAAAATAACTATCCAATAGAACTCTAATCCATATATAATTCATAGTATAGAATCTAATCCTTTCAATAGTGGTTTCCTCCTCTAATTTATATGAAATTATATTTTCTCCGGTTTATCTAGTTATGTTCTTTGAGATTACCGATTTCATGAATCATTCAAATATTCCATTCATCCTTCATGTCTTCCTTTACATAACAATTTAGTTTTCCATTAAATTTATAAATTATATTTTTAAATTAATTGGTTATATAGTTTTTTTATTTTATTTATCATCATTTCAGTTGTTTCCATTGGTTGGATTCATTAATACTAAAGTGTCACCCTAATACATCTTCATGAAGAATAGGTGAGTCACAAAATGCGTTTTTTTATTCCTCATTAGACTAATTTTCAATAAGTAAAGATTTATACACACTATAAAATGAAATATACAATATACCGGATTCATACATACACATTGAGAATGACTCATATATAAGTGAAAAATATGACAAACACATAGGAGGATTCAAAAATATGTATGTGGGAATAAAACATACACAAACAGAATGATCCATACATTATTGTAAATCATACATATGATTAGATAAAATATCTCATACATAGCCTCCAATTTTCAATTTTGCGTTTAGAATAGACTGTTTTGACTTTTCTATATTTCTCATCAAAGTTTCTAAAATAATTCAACACTTTAATTGAGTTCAATTCATATAATGACTAAAAAATTAAAACTAAATAATTATAAAAGAAAATGATTAATTTTATTGATTTTAAATATGACCCTTATAATAAATAAAATCGAACAATGGTCAATAATAAATGATTTCTACAACGTTGTGAAAAAAATATATTTAATATATATATGTAATAATCTCCCTTTAATTTAATTTTTTTAAAGATAAAACATTAGTATTAAAAAGTGAAATATATAGAAATTTAGGAGATATCAATAATCATATAATATATGGAAATAAGTTGGTTCCGCCTTTGTTTTTTAGTGGGAGAAACATTGTTGATAGATGTTTCACTGACTAGTTACTCCTTTCAATTCAAATATAACTTTATGGAACTCATCATGCTTTCCCTTCCACTGATTTTCCAAACAAAACATTCTATATGAATAAATTTCTTCTACCTTTTTAAACAATATTTTTATATGGAATCTATATTTTCACATATGCTGCTAATGCACATGAATCACTTTGTTTTAACATAATATTCATTTCTAATTCAAACTGGTCAAACAAAACAATCATATATTTATTAGAAACATTATGAAAATCATAGCTATTCTAAATTATTTCTCATCAATATTTTAGTCCCCTATATTTGTAAAATTATCTGGAATTGGATATTTTCCATCACATGTTTCTTCTATTAATCCAATATTTAGGTTCCACTCATGAATTGATTTTTTTTTCATTTTCAAGATTATTTATTTATTCACTTAAGGTCATGTATTACTTATAAAAATATCGGATGTTGCTTTTACATAAACAATATAAACATCTATTCGTTTGTGTGTAATGTTCCTTTAAATCTTTGTGGGTGTGTTTTTTTGTGTAGTTTATTTTTATATACACCCCTATGTAATCTCACTATCATTGTTCCCTTGCTTTTAAATTATATTATGTGTTGGTTTTATATTAATAGTAAATAATAATTAATTTCATGGTGAAAGATAACACAAATTATCACAAATAAAACTAATATAATAATTTCTTTTGAATCTTTTATGATATTGAAATATGATTGAAGTAATTTAATTTAAATTTTTTTAACTTGGGAACATTCTAGAAGGATATAGCTTGCGTTAAAATTTTATCACCTTAATGTATGCCAAATTTTCATTTTAATAATGGACATATAATACAGAAAAATCAATAGAAATTTAGTCTTAAAATTTAATAGAACCAATAATAGTTAAAAATATAAATTTCTTGTATTTTTATTCTTTTTATCCAACTATATCTCTATGAATTATTCATGTGAAGATACATTCCTATATATCACTTATTTTGGAACTAAAATTAATTCCTTACTCATTCAAATTTTTTTTATGTAGTGGTTTTATCACTATTTTTATCAATCAATATACATCCATATTT
The DNA here is from genome assembly GCA_963277665.1 of Viscum album. Classification (NCBI taxonomy): domain Eukaryota; kingdom Viridiplantae; phylum Streptophyta; class Magnoliopsida; order Santalales; family Viscaceae; genus Viscum; species Viscum album. The sequence continues at coordinate 1,678,810,058 of OY728160.1, forward strand.
TATATTTTCACCTAAAATTTCAATGGAAATATTATTACTTGGAATAAAATTTTCTGAAGTATGTGTAACGTTTTCTATAATATTTCATGAAATTTTCCAATTGAAAATTTCAATCAATTCGTGTCTCATGAATGAATAATGTTATTAGTATCACTATTTATTGAAAATTTCATAGAAGAATAAATTTATACATATTCATGTGAAGATTCATCTTTGGATACCACCACATTTCTCAAAATTACCTACAATTTAATACTGTTTAGATTTGGAGTGTTGTTTTATTCTTTTATATATTTACATATATCATCAAATTCCATTCATATATTCAAAACCATATTTCTATATTATATATTCATTTCATATGGAAAATATGCACATTCTGTTATAAATTTTCCTTGATATTCATTAGAGCATCGTTGAAACCATTTTCATTATTCAATTCATGAAAATCATGTTTAATGATTTTATCAACCACATATTTATCATATATTTATTATTTATATGATTTTTCAACTATGTTTAATGATTATTTTTATAATTATAATGTGTGTTCATTATATTTGACATGTTTGATGAGTGTTTCCGGATTTCTAATTTTTATCCAATACAGTCTCTATATCATTAGAGTATAATTCAAAACAGAATTTCCCATAAAGTTGTTCATTGATAAAAAAAAATATAAGTTGAAACATCAATAATAACATTCTTCAAATAGTTTATAAATTTAGTATAGTGATCTTCAATACATCAACATTGCACATAAGCATCAATGTCTAAACCTGATTCTCTTATATATTTATTGATAATAGATAAGAAATATAACCTACCACATAGATTACATATAAATTTTTGTGTTTCATCTCTATTTGTATTCAAAAAAATTATCTTCCTCAAATTATTAGCTTCATTTTTCATCATATTCTTTAGTTTCTTAGCATAAACTATCTCTATGTTGGTATTGATAATGATATCTGCATTACTATTCGATTGAGACATCTCTCTAACTCCCTCGAATATTTAAATAACTTATTAAATTTCATAAAATACAGAGTTAAAATGAAGCTCCAATTATAGCTGTAATGTTGGGATTAGATCCATTTTGATGTACCAAGTGGATCATGTTATAAAATGGTGGTGAATCAGTTATTATATGTTCTACCAAATTCAAATCACATAATTTTTCTACTCTTATTATTAAAATATATGAACATATTAGAATAAAAAATGTCATATATATCGACCAATGTATTCACACCACATAAGATAATTAATGAAAAATGATCATAACACATGATAATATCACAAGGGTTGATCAAAAAACATGAATCATATGCTTTCTATTTTCATATTAAATTAGAGACATATATTTTATCACTATTTTAAGTCACTAGTAAATTTTATAAGGTACTATAATTGATAGAATACTTATATAGTGTGGGATGGTATCATCCTTAACCCTTATAAAGGTATCATCCTAAACCCAATATTCTCTATTGATATTAGTCATTTGGAAAAGACTAAACTATACCCCTCTAGGAATCAACGGTCATTCACTAAAATGGGAATGACTTTTTTTCATTATAAAATATTGGACAAAATACTGAAATATAGTTTTTCCTTAATAGTATGTATTAGAATACTGAAAATTTATAACATGAAAAAAATTTAATTCAACCCTATTATCATTTTGATTTCCACCCTAAAATATGGATTTTACATACAATAAATGTGTAACATCAACTGCATGTTTTTCAACCGAGATCTATAAATCTTCTAAAATGATCACCATATTCATTTGAACATGAAAGCATTCATCAATATCATTCATATTTCTTTCATATTTTGGAATCAGTTTTTTATCTTCTAAATCATCCAAATAAAATTAAATACATTATAATATAGAAGGTATAATTGTAATGAACAATCATTTTCCGTTCTCATTATAATTCCTTAAATTCAAATAAATTCTATGCGGCACTATGAACAATTAGAACATCAACATCATCTTATTAAATTGAACTGATCATTAAGAACTTATAAATATTACTAGATAATTCATAGACATAAAATGTTATTTTCATAGAAATATGAAAAAATAACTTCTCTCGTGACATCAGATTATATTCTTTTATATGATTGATGGACTCACTTATTCATCAACTAAAAAATTTATTCTGGAACTTACATAACAACATTTCAATATCTCTTCAATCTACTCCATCTAAATATCATATATATCTAAATGGGATATACTCCTTTAATTTACAATAAATTTTTAAACATTTATAGAATTATATAGAACAAGATCTATAGTAATACTTTCATTTAATTTCACATTTTTTCACTAAATGATCATCCTTCATTAATTTTTTTAAATATATCTATATTGATCACGTTTTCTCCAATTTCATATTTTTTATCAGACATATTTACCTATTCTTAAAATAATTTGTTGAATGATAGATGATGAATCATGGTATTTATATTTTAAATTACCACATATCATTATCAATATTATATTATCGACTCAATAAAATACTCTTCTGAATTATTAGGCTAACCTTCAAAAACATTTATATAATTCTTATATATCATTTGTATATTTGAAATTATTATAATGTAGCTACTAAACTTTAGGTTTTTTATTTTAATATTCCACCACATTCACTAATTTCTATATAACAACATCTATAACATTTTTCACATAAATTATCTTCACATATTTAAATCTTCATAGAATCCAGACATAGGAAATTATTTAACTTATTATCTCCTCAACATATAATATTATAGACATAGATAATTTATCAACTTGAAATTATTTTTAGACTAAACTCAATTTTGTTATTTTATATCTTTATTTTATTTTTTTCATTATCATAATGTGGTCTTTAAAGCATCACTTCTTCTCTAACATTCATACTTCTTCCATTATTATGATTTTGTTATTATAATTTATTTCGTTGGAATGGTGTTGTATACTACTGAATCTCCTTCTAGAATTTACAATAAATCTTCTCAATTATATCTTTTGCTTCAAGAAATTACTCCAATAATCCATTCTCCAACTACACATTCAACATCTATTGCTTCAGATTCCACTTTTCAACATCTCCATATCATTTATAGTTCTACAAAAAAAAATTTGTTTTAAAATATTTTTACATATATACTTTTAAATATAACATAGAAAATTAAGTCACAATTTATTCCTATATGAGAATTTATTAACTTTAAATATCCTTATAACTATATAATGTTTATTTTTTCAATTTATTATGCATTTCATAATTTGGTGAAATATGTTTCAAAAAACATCCACTATGCATTTTTTAATTTTATTTAAATTAAATACCACACACAATAGTTAACATCCACAAATATCCTCCAATATTATACTCCTTATCATTACTTAATTCATTATAATTTACATATACCTTCATTTACCATCTTTCTAATTGTCTTCTTCTTAGTATACATAGATTATAAAGAAACTTCCCGAATTAATTACGGTTTATCTTCAATGTGAACTTCTTTTAGAAATACTTCTTCTGGACCTCATCTTCAAATATGCCTGAATCCTATTTAATAATTTCAAATGTTAATTTTATATATGTATGAATTCCATATATATATTCTAGGATCACATTAAATCTAACTATACTCATCCAATATCATTATTTTTTAGTTCATCATTCAATATTAGTCTTCATTATTTATAAATATAAATAAGGATTATTAACTACTTAAAAACAGATATGTATATGAATATGATTTCATAAACCATTCAATATTTTCATTTAATTAGTAATTTACATTTCAAAAATCATCATAATTTGAAGAAATATCTATATTCATCTATGTTTATCTCATATAGAATGGAATTCATATCCAATTATTCTTTATGTTGTCCATGAACCAAATATTTTCATTCTTTAGGAATGACATCATTTAGAACATAAAATTATAGAACTTATATTAACTCCATTTTCATATTTAATTTCCACATTCCCTTCATCACTTAATCATTCATGGGATTCCCCATATCCATTATTTATATTTACATCAACACATATTTACATTACTTATCATTGGAATAAAATAAAACACTCGTCATCACGATAAATTTTGATATATATGTGTGTGTGTGTGTGAGAGTGTGTGTGTGTGTGTAGAAAAACCCACCCCCCACACACACACTAATAATCATCAATAAACTCCTTGTGGACTAAAACACACATGTTAATACCAAAATATTTAGTGTTTGGAATCCCACCACAAACACATAAATTTCATTATCCACACTACATCTATATCCAATACTAATTATCATTATATTTAATCTATACTGACTAGTTGTATGAGGAAGGTAAAAATAATATGGTAATTAAATTTGGATTATCAATATCTATATGATGGGATCTAACCAATAAAACCTCTCATGGGTGGTGGTATCATTATGAATCATACCCCAATCAATTTATATAAATTGAAATATAATTAGGTTAATGAGGAAACAATGTTTTCTAATTATTTAATAATATTGACTATGAACATAGTAAATTAATTAATTTAACATTTATATAAAATGATATTTTTATTATTTTAATTTTAGAATATTAATTTGATTGTACAATGATTTTTTGGGAGTTAGAAGAAATGCTGGTTGGAGAACGAATTCCTTAGAAATAATGTGGAGCTGGTGACATGGAGTTATGGTAATTAAACATTAAATAAATTCTATTTTCATTAATGAATAACTATTTCATTTAATTATAATTACATTTTGAAAGTTTTATATGGGTATTATTGACATGAGGTTAATTGAGAACTTTTTATAATTAATTATTGGAAATGATTGTGGGTTATTAGTTTGCCAAAAAACTCAATAGTAAATGTTGTCTTATAATCATTAAATTGCATCAGTTGATTGTGGTTTGACATGGAATTTATAATTGTAGTCATGATGGAGATTTTTTTGGATTTATTAAATTTTAAATTTTTAGAGTCATGTGATTATTGTGGTGGTCTTTCATGTGCATTAATATAAGGAAATGCATTTTGGTATTTTGACATTGAAGGAATGATAATAGATTATATTAATTGTAATTGAATTATAGTAGTATAAAATAATTCCATTGATATGGATATTATTGTAGTGAAATATTAATAGATGGTTAATATAATTAATATTGTTGATTGGGATTTGTGTTTAAAATATTGATTGGTTTTATGTGATCATGTAATGTTCTTGGTAGTGAAAAAATATAATATTCCTCATCAATCACCATCCAAATCAACAAGATAAAAATAGAATGTAAAAATATTATATCATTATAACTATTATATTTATATTAATTGAGTATGTGGAAGTATTCATGATTGTGAGAATTAAAGAAACATATAAAAGACTCATTACTTTGAGGAAATTACACTTATACCGATCTTTATTCAAAAAGATAATAATCCTTTTCATCAATGATGTTCTAGAACCAAACTCGGTGAAGATAAATAAATAACGAAGGATCAAAGAGAGATTATTATTAGGAATTAATTCATCATAGTACCCATTAATTGGGGTAGAATGATATTATCCAATTTATAGTATTTCTTCATAAAATGTATAGATTTAGAAAATCGACTTCCATATAATAGTGAATCACATACATTTCATCAAGTATAAAATTTTATAATAATTTAAATTTGATAAATTATTACACTATAAATTATATTAATTAAATTAATTAATTTTAATTATTAATTTTTGAAGAAAATGTTTTATAATATATGGAAATGTCAATGCACTCTTATCCATATCATAATCCACTATTACACTATAATAGAGGCCTAAATTGTGAGAGTATCATAAAATGTGATATAAATGTCTACAAAAAATAGATAATGAGTTATTAGCTTTATATTTCATTATATTCTTCATTTTATTGAATTTAAAACAATATCCACCTTTCACAAAATCTGTATAAATATTTTTTTCAAAAGATCAGATGAATTCATGAATCAATCCGAACTGTTTGGAAAAGATTATCAAAATTTGAATTATTACCATAAAAACATATTTTCTAATACAAATTCCTTATCCAAATTCCAAACTATATGACCAATATTAATTTATAACATTGAAAAAATATGAAATCCTAACTTCATAGATGTAAATAATCCATGGACTCTAATAAAGATTCAGTGATACTCAAGCTTTGAAAGGGTTTAATATGATCTAGATCAAACAAACACATATCTATATAAAAACATTCCCATTATAATTTTTATCTTATACATCATATTTATAGATATATAATTTAATTATATATGAAATCAGGCGACCACTGGATATCTAACATGTCTATCAAGTGTATTTCATCTACCACATTTATTATTCATAAAAAAAGGAACATGATTATGAATACATCACATCTTTTTCATATAAAATACGATAAAAAAGTACCCCATTTATTTATTTGACATTATCAAATATTACTCAACTAATAATGTCCATGAAGTTTCTCAATATAATTTAATCAAGGTCTATATGTATTTTCTTATCCTATGAGGGGGAAAATAATATCATAGTTGTGATTTAGAAAATTACAAGATCAACAACATACCCTACAACCTAAAAATTACCTAATACTCAAGGGTTATTTAATAATTTTATCAATGTATTAATGTTCTCATGCTAGGTGTCAGACCAACCTTAGGTAATGGGGATGATAAATAAGTTTACATCCCTAGGTATATCGATGAGTGTATGAAATTACATAAGATATAATTTGGAAATCTATCCCATGTAATAAATGTCAACTTATTTCCTCATGATTTTATTATTAATATATCACATAAAGAACATATTATCATCTATAATATTTTACTCATTCTAACATTAACATATCATCACACCCCATAATACACAATGATGATAATCGATTAGAAATAACTCAAATTCATACAACGAGGGAATGAAAAATTGCATTGTTAATATAATATAAATTTGAACACAACTAAATGAAGTATAAATAGAGATTGAATTTATTTTAAAATCACTATACATTTTATAACTATTACATTCAATTCATAATGAATCTTATACTACGATATTCTATATTGCCCTATTGATTCTATTAGGTTTATTTTATCATTAAAGTGTTTAGAATATTATAATATGAATCCACATAATAAATTTTTTAATCTCACCTCTCAGTGATCTATTTAATGATAGTGTGTTTTCAAATTATATGTTTCATCCTTTTTTGATACTAATATTCATTATAATTATTAATGGTTTCATTTTTTCAAAGTAAATATCAATTTATCCCTCAATTATGGCAACCACCCCATGTGTAGAAATGAATTTATTTTTCTATAAAGAACCCATCATAGCATTTTATGTAGTCATGTACTCTACCTCTATTTTCAAGTCATATACAAAGGCCTATTTATAATACCTCTAATTGATAATTCTACCCCTTTGATAAAACAAGAATAAATATTGAGATCACATGTAAAATTTTTCACATTGGAATCATGATTTAGTGTAATCTCTTATATAGAGATCATCCTGTTCTCTAAATAAAAAAACTTATCCTTAGTTCTTCTCATGTACATAAGAATGATCTTAAAAAAAATCTTGAAACTCACACTCGGATTGGATTTGTATATACTAGTGATTCTAAGAGAATTAGTGACATTGGGTTAATTACACAACCTGATATACATGACAAATAATATTGAGAATACCTATGAAATTTTATCCATCCTTTTTAACTCTTTGTAAGGATATTTAATCTTCAAAATATTCCTGCCATATAACACTGATAATTTCCCCTCTTGGAGTTCTCCATGGTATGCTTATTTTTCATTTTGATAATATATGTGTTTGACTCATTCTAACCATATTTTATGATATATCTATGTATATCATCATAACCAATAAGCTCGAAGCTTAATCTATTTCATTCATTGATAAGGATTTTATCAAACAACATCATTAAAATTATTATGATGGGGTATCACTTTTAATAAGTGGTATTATATCCAAATAAAATATAATAAATACAATTACACTCCCACTAATTATCTGGTATACATAAGAATCATATTCGTTATTTATGAATCTAAACTCCATGATTTTTTCATTTAACCATATATTTTACCTCTAATAATATTTTTTAAGATTATAAATTGACTAGTAAAACCTGAATACTATAATAGACTCATTTAAAACTTCAAAAATATTAGGCTTAATGATATATATTTTTTCAAATAAATTAATGTAAAGGAAATATTTTTTAATAATCATTGGACATATCACTTAATCCAAATTATCTATGATTTAATGGAATATCTGCATACTATATGTCATCAATATAGGTGGAAAGATCCTTCCACAATCAATACCATGAATTTTATTGTTCTCTTTTTCCACCATGAATGATTTATTGGTAAAAAAATATACCATTCATTTTATTTTTTTTATATTAAACCAAGATCAAACATATAAGTCATAACTCTTTCTACCCATCCATAAAATTGACAAATTGGTTATTGGTCATGGATTAAATTTTAGAATCTATGAATTTTAACCATTTCCCTTAATTACAAATCCTAATAGGCTAATGATGGATTTTAGTTTCATCTCCAATTAACATTTCGTCATCATTATTTTACCTTGGAAATACATATCTCTTGGGATCCTAATATTCCAAATCATGCTTTCAATGTTCCTATATAACCTAACTTAGTTAATAATAAAAAAATATATTGTTTGAAAAATCAATTTTCATCTCAATAAAAATTCTTGTTTGTTAGACTTGAACATCTAAATGTTCAAATTTACACACACGAATATTGTGACTTATGTTATCCTTCTCATGTAAAATACCATTTTTTGAATGAGACAACTTTTTTAATAGGATTATTGATACAATAACGAATATTTTTCATGAAAAAAATAATTACTTTTCAAATTTAGGAATGTGAGTTTCAAAATAATTTTTTTTACATATTCTTTACAAATCCAAATCCCTATAAGAGTAATTTCATAATATTTCCCATTAAATATATCATATTTCATCTACATAATTGCTTTATATGGAAACAAATTATATATGATTGAGATAGTCTTGAAGGGATATCTTATGAATAAAATAAGAAGGTTCTATAAACTCATTATAAATAAAACCATTTCTAGCATGGTACATTTACTCCTATCATGATCACAATTCAAATATGGTGTTCTGGGAGGATTGTTTTGTGGAAAAATTCTGAAATATATTGTTTGATCAGTGAATTTTTTACCAATGTATTCTTCATACTGATATTATAAGCTAATATTAAAATATTTTTCCAATTGATTATATAATTCATCCTACATCATTTTTTAACTTTTAACATTTTTTGTACTTTTGAATCATCAAAAACACATAAAAATGTAATTAAAGTTATCATTAAAAGTATATGGTTCCTAAAAACACAAATTATTTCTAGTCATTAGTCCACAGTGATTGATATATATAAGATCCAACAATACTCTATCCCATTATCCTTTAACAATAAATAGGTTATTTTTTATCTTACCGAATAAACTTTTTTTTTATGTTTTATATGATTTTTAATCAAATGATTCTATTAGTCCATATATAAAGATTATATGGATGTGTTTAACATTTATATTTCCATGGATACAATGCCAAATTATAGTGGGATTTGGATTATCCCTAATATTCTTGTTCTGAGTGTTATTGATAGGATTAGACATATATAAAATGTATTAACCACTTACAATATTCACAATGACATATAATTTTTCATTCATATATATTTTGAAACACATTCTCTTCATAATGAATTAAATTCTATTCTTTTCTGAGAAATAAATATATATAAAGTTTCAATTTATTATAGGAATATAGTAATAGCTTTTAAATTCTATAACAAATCGTCTATATAGTATTAGATCATAGTTTCCAGCATGTAGCATATAAACTCATGCTCCATTTCAAACATATTGAACTACATCACCCGTTTTGAATAACCACATATAATTTAGTCTTTTTTTAGATTTGTTTGACACACACGTTATCCAATACCCTTGATTCATAGTTGGATAAATTTTTTCCTATAGTAGTAACATTGCAATAGTTATTATTATTCATAGATTTTGGAACATTTCCTTTCCATAGATAAGATTATATAATTTTTTATAGTTCAAACCTATATGAGGACTGAAATTATATATATGATTCTTTAAAAGTCCACAATAAAGATATTTATGTTGGTTAGTGTTTTTTATATTATTTCACTAATGAATTTTAATGAATATACTTATAGAAATAATGATAACCCAATATATAATATCCATTTAGTGAGGTACAACCATATTTTAACATGACCTTCAATGGTTTGGTAACACAAATAATCCATTATTATATCTATTACACAAAAATGGGAAAAATTATCATATATGATTATTACATAAAATGTAGGTATATTTTTATCCAAATCCATGACATGGATCAACCTAATTTCATTTGACTAGTATAAAAACTCATAGGGTTTACCACTTAGGGGTTAGCTAATGGAAATGTAATTAACAAGAAAAATAACTATTATTGTCACCTTATTACATTCTTTGCTGACATAAGATAATTCTTGTGACCCAAACTATTAGGTGAAAATATACCTCATGATCATGGCATACACCTATGTATCGTTGGGAGGAATATCTCACATAAAATTTGAGGTGTTATAATTTAATTACTAATTAATTTAAAATGAAAATACCCTAACCCTAGTATCCTAGAGTCAATGGTTACTTTATTATACTAGAATAAGATATAAAAAATATCATCTCGAAGGAACATATAGTATAGTATTACTGTTAAACTATATACATACTTGAATATCACATTACAATTGAAAAAAATTAATTTTAATATATTAATTTCATTGATTACACTATTATCACCATAAGTATATCGATGCATATTAGTCATAATACACATCCTTGAATCCTATATAAAGTAATAATAAGAAAGGGGTGAGCTCTAATGATCTCAAGGGTTTTTGTATAGTGAAATATTTCCTGAATAAATGAGTCAAAATCAAAATGAAAAGGTAAATAACTAAATCACGTTAAATTTAGTCATCATATAGAGCATAATATGTATGGAATAAATGGTGATAAAATAATCCCATATAAATAATCACATAATCTTGAAACAAAACCATGCATATTTTATATTATCAAATGATCACATAGAAATCAATAACTATAATCATAATGATGTAATAAATAATTTTAGAGATAAAATATATACAATGAAGGCCTCATTCCAAGAAATCATATATTAATGTGTAGGCCTCGATGTAATACCCAAGATAATTTGCCGCATGGGACCAACGGAGAATTTGAGGGGATATAACATGTGATGACTATCACATAACAACTTTCATTAAATCCTCATTTTATATTTGTGAAACATAATTAATAAAATCATTTTTTTTGTAAAACTGGAATATGGATTTTTAATATATTCCTCTATAAATAATAAAAATACCAAACCATCCAGAGTAAAATATTGAGTCGTTTCAAAATATCACATCCCAAATTCAACTGATCATTAACCACCCATATAAATAATTAGTATTGTATCATTACAATATGCCCACATTAGATAATTATTAAAATTAGGGGTTTTTACATTAAATATTAGAAATTCCATAATCATATCATTATAAAATTATTGAGGAAAATAACATTTCACTTTAAAATTATTTTAAAAGGTAAAATTTCAAAAAATTCTTTGAAATTAATTTTATTTAATAGAAAATTTGAATCATATAATGGAAACATAGAAACATTTAGTGGTTATGATGATCAATAATTTTCTACATCCCATATAAGTTAAGAAACATTATTTTCATACTGTTGTAAACAAGGTAAAAAATACCTCGCTCGGAACAAGAAAAGAAGATTTCTATAAAACCATTTTGTAAAAAATTAAATCATGGGATAAAAAATATTTAATAAATATTTTTTATATTGTTGAAAAATTATTGAATTTTTTTACAAACATGGATAAGGAATAAAGAGGATTTTTGACCACATAGAGAAATAAAGTATGATTTTCATATATAAAATTCCATATTATTTTAATTTCCAAAGAGAGAAAAAATTGTATTATTACCCTAAATGTTCAAGAATAGCTATACTATAATGAAAAAAATTATTTTTTAGGATTTGATTATTGAATAATTCTGTTATGATATACTTAAACATAATCAATCTTGAATATTAAAGAGATTATGAATTAAACCCTTACAACCTCAGTATCTTTTGGAACATAAGTCCCATGAAATAAATAACATTGATTAAAACATCAAATTCCACGAATAAAAATATATTCATGATAAAAAATATATAAAGTGAATTAGATACACATTATAATATAATATAGAATGTAAAACATAACATCTATCCCAAAGAAGACAATTTAAGATGAGAAACCCTAAAATGATCATAGGGATGAAGTGAGTATTTTTCAATGAATCAATTATGTGTATCAAATTTAAATCTACCTAAAACAAATTTTAATTATATATAATAGAATAAAAATTTAATATCAATATAGTATTCTAATAACAATGACACTAAAGGAGTAATATTATCCAATAAGACGAAGTCATGTTATGAAACTCTATCAACTTGGTAACATTTATATAAAATCACATTGGATGAAATTATATGAATTGAAACATTAAAATACCGTGAATTAAGAATTAATAATTATATTAAATTTTAAAGCGGGATTATATATTCCATATACAATTTATTATCAGCATAACATTAAAACATCACCCAATTAAATAAAATTTAGATGAAATCCCTTACTTTAGGTCTGATTACCTTCATACATTTCCATACCAGATAAATAACCAATATTGATTTATTATAAATATATAAACTTATAATAATCCCATATTTAATTACATATATTACTTAATTTAAGTCTTTTATGACATGTTTATACATTATTCTCTGTTAACTCATATTTTTGGGTGACAATTACCTAATTCTTCATGTATGTTTTGGCTCGATAGTTTAGCAAATTTTACCTTGATCATGACTAAATAATCCCTAGATCGTTAACCATGACATAATTATCAAGTTTTATAATTAATAAATTATTTATAATAGTCCATAAAAATTTTTAATGGCAAAATGAGTTACACCTTCCATGGAGATGGTAGGCTGAATAAACGAACGAATACTATATCTATTTTACAAAAGATGAAATTAATGAATGGAAAATAAATCATTAAGAATATAGGAAAATTTAAAAATAAAATCATGAACTTAAATTAATTAAATATAACTTTATTTCCACCACTTTAAAAATAAAATGAAAAACATTTCACATCACTATGTGGAGGAGATAGGCCACATGTAAGCACGACTGGCGTGGTGGATTTCCAAAGGATCAGAAGGTAATAATATATATGTGATATTATAATTCTATAATTCTATTAATTTCAAAAATATCATATAAATATATTAAATTCGTCTTTATGTATTTTCCTTCAAGGTATTGATGGATAATGAATTCCATTGGTTCGTGAGTTGGTGGTCCTCCGTACACTAGATCGATGGTTTCATTTCTGATTTGATGAAATGAAGATGTATATATATTATGAAAATTATATAATGAAATCCATATATATATTGTATACTATTTTAAAAAATTTATCATATATGGATTATATTTTAATATGTTAGAAGAAGAAACCAAATTAAAATTAATGTTTGATACCATTATCTCTTCTTTGGATAACCTCTTTGGGTTTTTACATAAATCCTTCCCAGATTTAATATATGATGAAATAATTACCTATAGGATGCGAGTAGGGATGTAATTAAGATACCTGGGTAGTGATTTTATGAAAAAAAATTCATTGGGAGTGTGAAGTGGATTGGAGAGTGGGTGGCATTTTATATGTGGGGGTGAGGAAAAACTTGGAATTATTGAAAAAAAAATGTGATACCCACATTTTTAGCAGGACAAAAGTCACAAAAATGGAATACTATAGAACCATAGATGTAATTAGATCTATATTATTCCATAAAAATTATTTGCAAATGTTTTTAGGGAATTTTAACCCTTAACGTTTTAGTTTCACACCCAGTAATCATGTTTTCACCATAAAAGAGGTAAATGATTTTTAGTATTTTAACTATTAATTATGAACAAAAATTATATTTTCCTTGATATATATAATAATTTATTATTATTAAAAATTTGGATTCATTTTTATAAATTAAATACCCATATATGGAATAATTAAATTTAACATTAAACCAACTTATCTGATGAAAAAATAGATTTCCAAGGAAAAAAAATTCCAATGTTTTAAAATAATTTATAACAAAATAAATATGAAATTTATTCCAATGACTTAATTTTTATTAATAAATATATAATTAAACTAATTTTAATTTTAAATCTATTTTAAAATAAAATTGGTCTTGAAAATAATATTAATTGATGTTAATTTATATTAAAAATAATTATTTTTTTACTATTAATTAAAAAATTAAGAATTTTAAATGAAAAAAATAATGTTGGGACGATTTATAGTGAAACAATATGGGAAGGAGATGGATAATCCATGATTGTACTCCTCCACTTATGGAACTTCATTCAGCCTTACATTATGGTCTTACACATAGATGTTCAGTGGATTATGGGTAGAGGCCATATCAACTTTTGGAACAATAACTTGGTTGGTGTCCCAATCGGCCTCCCTAGATGCCATGCACTTGATATAATTTTCTAGATTAATAAAATTGTATCTAAACATCAAATTAAATTTCTTGGACATGTACCATCATTCCTTATTTTATTTCATTGACATATTTATCGATCCCGATCACTGTATATTTACATGTTTGGTGTTAGGATATCTCTCAAGGAAGGACTACCATCATTGGGTGTCTACTCATGATGATCTAGATATAAGGGGTGATTTTATATGGAATAAATGCACCCAAAAATTGTTTAAGATATGGATCATACTGAAAAAATCCTTGACCACATATGAACATGTCAAGCACACATGCATCCATCTAGCTTCATGGGGTTACGACAACACTCACAACTTGGAGGAATCCATTGTGAATACATTTTTTAAATTAGATTGGGCACACAAAATCTGGAACAATTTTTGTTATTTCACTACTATTCATACTGATGTGTACACCAGAGGCTATATTCTTGATCCATGGTTCCATGGTGCATAAACTAACAACTATGAATTGAAGGTGTTCATGAAGATCCTTATTGTTGGTTATTGGATGATCTAGAAAGATAGAAGTAAATTGTGTAATAAAGGTATATGTACTTCAATGATAGATTTTAGTTACAACACTTATTTTTCTGATTTATTTACCATATACAGTCAATAAGTGCATTTATACCCTTCATTCGGACCCCTTTTGAAAAAAAACTCTCTACATGATACCCTCATTGATCTCTATGGTAGGTGGATTAGATTATCCCCACATAGTCCAAGACCCAAATTAAACACCAAAGGCTCATGTTGTATAGGTATTATGAGTTGAGTGGGATGGTTCATGATATCTAGGGTGTCGTTATCATTACTTTCACATCAATATTTTTTAGTGGATGTTCTCTATAGGAAGAAGCTCAGGAAATGTTGGCAGGTCTCATCCTTTGTACGTAAAACCACAATGAGCTTGTAGTGGTTGAAACCAAATCCCAAATTGTATATGTCTCCCATTGTGGTCCCCATTCAATCCCATGGTGTATTTTTTATATCTTACGTATGTTAATGATGGATATCAAAAAACACATGAATGTTCTTGATTCATATTGTGAGGATAACAAAGTCATATATTTCTTTACATTGAAGGCTTCACATGACATTCCCTTGACTTGCTTTCCGGACATGGATTTTTTTTCCATTATGGAGTGGAAATATTCTGATGGGCTGACCTTGGACACTATAATTTTATACTGATTTGAGTTCTATATATTTAATTTCTCCCTTTCCAAAAAATTTAAATAATAATAGTATTAGACAATCCTAGAAAATATTATATAAGTGGTGAGCAGTGTCGAGTCATAGAGAGAATGTGATTAGAAACATGGAATATTGTCTTGGGGGAATGTTCCAAAAGATGATATATAATTGTGGGAAAAAACTATAGAATATAAAAGGTAGACAAATATTTAAAATTTATTAATTAAATTAACTAATACTATCTATGTGAACCAAAAAATATAACGGAAGAAAGTAGACATTGATAAAAGATTCAAAGTTGTGATTCTTGATCCATTAAATGCAAGTCAATTATTCAATATTCATCTCAAAATAATTATTTATAAACTTATCACTTATTCCAAATTTATTCAAAATATTACCAGTTCATTTTCTCTGATGTATGACTGTATTCTAATTTTATACCAATTATCTATCTTTTCATTATATATCCATGTGAATAATTTTCTCCTCATTTTAGCTTTGAATAACATGGTGAAATACCCCAACCCATTTCTCACAAATCCCATGTTTCTACACATGTTAGGTTAAATATTAAAATATCAATTATTTTTTATCCTTCATGAATGTTTTACTGAGATAACACACAAAATATTAATTTTTCTATTAATATATTTATTTATTCTGAATTCACTCAGGCGTGACTTATGATTCTTTCATGTGTGTGCCCACATTCTAAACAAATAAATTCTTTAATGATCTCTTTGAAATGATTGATTATTATGAATCTCATGAATGGGATTCAAAGCATGTTTAAACACTCAGAATGGAATTTAATTCAAACAGATATATATTCAATTAAATAAACATGCAATTTAAAATAATTAACTTGTAATCTAACAAGTGAATAAATTAATGGAATGCATAAACCATAATGTCTATCGAAATTTGAAACCAATAATATTAGCCCACCATGATGATGACATGATATATAACATAATAAAATGAGGATATCACTATGTTCATTTAATCACATAAATTACCAAAAATATAAAATATAAAATTGTTAAATAAAAAATATTTCTCCTCTGATAACTGCAATACTAATCCAAACCATCATTCCACAGAATGACTAATTTGACCTAACTGCACACTTGTCACACAAAGCCAATATTAAGAAGACAAAGAGAACCTTTACACACATCGATGATGCACTATAACCATCACTAGTTACCTAGAATGAAGGATATTTTTCACATGGTGCTTTATCAAAAAGTTTGGGGTGGTCATTGTTGTTGATCAGGTGAAGGAGGGAGCATTGATAAATTAGAGATCGAACTAAAGTGGTCTGCTGAGGAGGTAAGGGTTTCTGTGGGGTGGAGAGGTGAAGGGGGAAGGTGGGGGAGAGGTGTAAAGGATATGAGATCAGGTGAGGAAAGGGTGATTGTGCGATATGGGGATAGGGGAAGGGGTGGCAGGGAGAGAGCAGGGTAGGGGTTAAGGGTGAATCGGATGAGTGGGGATGGGGAAAGGGTCCATTATGATAGGGGAAGGGGTAAGATAGGGAGAGAGGTGGGTTGAGTCATTGGGAAGAGAATGGAGTTGGGAGGGGAACGATGTGGGCAAGCAGATGTTCCTCAAGGTGTGCCTATTAGGAACATTCTACTTTTTTATGAGAGAGGGTCACACCCACTTAATGTTTTAACCCACGATGCATCAAGATGAAGGCCATTCCAATCAAATATATAAAAATTAGATAGAATTGTATTATTAATAAAAGTAATAATTAAATATTAGTAAAAAATTAATATTGAAATTATAATAATATTACAATATATACAAAAATTATACTAATATAATTGAAAGATTTATTTATATATATATATAAATATAATTAGGTATATTAATATAAGATTATTAGTAATTAGACAAAATTATAATGAATATATATAAAAATAATAATATTAGTATTAATCTAAAATAATAATAAAATAATAAAATGATTACTAATATTATTAATACTACTAAAATATATAATTATATATAATAATAAATACAATATAAATATAAAAACATACAATAAATACTAATAAATGTTAATAGTGTAATATTAATATGACTAAAAATAATAATAAAAGTGTTATAAATAAAACTGTATTAATGTAATATTAATAAAAAATTATAATAAAACTAAATAACCCAAATTAATATATAATTAACTAGGATTTACAAAAAAACTAAAAAATAAAAAAATAATCTGAAAACACTAAAAATGGTAAAAATATTTACATAAATCTTTTTTACCTTTATAAAAATACAAGAAAATCGCATGTACATCAAATCCCCCATAATAATGATTTTCTACTCGTCAGAAAAATATTAAGAAATAATACAATATTGGACCCATATAAAAATAAAAAATTGATAATTACATGTTAAAAATTCAGCAATCACTTTTTCCCAGAAAATATCATTCTTCATTTAGAATTACAATTTTTATAAACAATTTTCCTTCCCCTTGAAGTCTTTCAAAGACATGCTTACACTCATACATCATTTGACCCACCTCAAAATCACTCTCATCACTTAAACAATTTGTCATTATTTTTCTTAATTCTCACAGACATGCATGTTAATAATATAATTTTCATGAATTTCACATCTCAACTAGTTGAAATAAAAGAAATTATATTAATATCGAAGACAACCTATCATGTTAAAATATATATGAGGTACTGGTACAGTCAGTTAAAAAAATTGAATTGTTTTTTTTTGGAAAAAGGAGGGCTGGATCCTGAAAAAATGCATAATAAGTTTCAGTATAAATATATCCCTGTTACTTTCTCCCCCACACAATTAAAACATTCCTTTCCCCTAACCATATGATAATTCTATGTCTCTAAATAAACTATGTATTTTTTTAAATTTTTGTTTAGATGGAGTTTTTCTTAGGGATAAAACTCACTCAAATGGTATGGGAAGAAAAAAATGGGGTGTAATAGCTCTCAAACCCCATGAAATTAATATCAGAAAAAATCCTAAATAAAGGTAAGAAAGTAGTGTATATAGTAGGTTCTAGGAACAATAGAAGCATATGATGGTTGGTGACCAAATTTTCTTTTTTCCATGATCGATGAGTAAAATTTGATTTTTTCAAAACATTGAACGTAGTGATCAACAAAACTACATAAATGAATCAGAATATACAAATCATGCCAGAACCATAAAGAGTGTCATCACATTTTATTGGTAATAAATTTCATTAACTAAATAATTAACTTTGTTTTAATTATTTCATCATTGATGAATCTAGTGACTGATCTACATTGCTCTATCATTTCATTATAGGAATCAAGTGCATGTCACTTGAACAGTGATCCACATGTGTTCTAAAAATCACGAGATGTCATCGAAGGAATATCCTAGTGATATTATGGTGGATCATTGTGGTTATGTCTTCCTCCAATGATCACTATGCGAATTTCTTCCAAAGATTTCCCCTTGATTTGGTTGAGAATTATTACACTCCATTCCTAGGAGTATTCATGGAGAGGAGATATCTTAATGTCATGAGAGGATTCTCCAAATCCATTATGTACAACCTTCCAAATGAATTGGATATCATTGAAAATATTATTATTGGGTTTATATATTGCTCTGGTTAAAATAAAATAATTTATCTAGTGTCCTTTATTATGTATTTATCTCTATAGAACACTAGGAAAAAATATATTATTTATATTATTATTTATCTACATGAAAATAAAATGTAAATTTAATTTAATATTATTTAATTAAAAATATGGAATATTTATTACTTCTAACTAGACCCAAATATTTGTTCCTCTATTACTCTCTATCTATTATGCCTTGAACAAAAACTACTTATTTATTAAATAAATATCAGGGAATTATTCAACAATAAATAAATAAATAAATATTATATTCACTAAACAGAAAATACATTTTTATTAAATATTCCACACATATTATGTGCTCTCACGTAATGGGTGATAGAAAATATGGGATCAAGAATACATGAATAAATATTAAACCACATCTAGGAGTACTATTTATTCCACTTATTAAATAAATAGCCTTAATATATTATTTAATTGATATTCTAGAAACACATAGTGTGTGACCCTGTAAACCTCTTTCATAGTGGAATTAGGTAAAGCATCATAAATTCCAAGGATAACATCTATAAACACAATAAGGCACCCAGAAAGAATAATGTTAATTCTACAATGACATGGTTCCTAATATAGACGCATATTGTTTAATATAACCCCATTATCACAATATCTAAAATCAAACATGTTGCATGTCGGTGCCTTCTACCATTATGCTCGATTTATCTATCTTGTAATTACTAGAAATTGAACAGTCTTTAAGACACCATAACCATGGATTTATTTAGTCTATATCATTTTAATTAATGGTCTTAATATATAAACATATGTTAACGAATAGAAGGGGAATATCCTTTCTGTCATTATTCATTAATTACATATTAATCGTGATGCACTAACATATCCTTCCTAACCACAAACATAATTTATCATTTTTTATTTCAATGACCAAAATATGCACCTCATAATAATAATTAATAGTAATATTATATTCTAAGGACCAATAAACATGTTAGTATACATTAACATCCAATGAAACTTATAAATGTTGTTTTCCTTCTAGTGAGTCTCGTTCTCATAACATATTACTAGATATTAACAAGGGCGTACACCATGGGAATGTTCATCAATGTTTTATGAGTCTCAACCCCATAAACAGTTTATCATTTATGTCCCTAAAATTATAGCATCCGTCTATAGAACATATATTCAATAATAGTGTCATAGAACTTCTGGGTTCCCATCATAGTGGGGGAATTACTATGACCTTTTAGAGTAATTGAAACTCTTGGTACATTTTCACAGACATTGTTACATAGAAAAAAAGAATGGTGTGATAAATAATTTATTATTATTCAAAACCTTGAATTTTTTTTTCATAAAGTACACATTATTTGGTTCTAGGAAACTTTTTACAATAAACTAACACTTGATATAGATCCAACTCCTAACAACCCTTAGTTTGTTAGCTCCCACATGATTTTCATGCTTCTTATAATAGAGGCCTTTAGTCAAGGGGAACACCAAGATCTCTTCTATGGGTACTCATCATACTGAAACATCACCCCTTTGATTAAAATCCCTCAAAATATTAATATTTCATAGTATATTCTTTGTCATTGGTTGTGACCTTTTCTCTTTTTCAAGTTCCATTTTTTAATATTATCACAATACAATGTGATTAGGTCTTTGATTCTAAGTAAAATATCATGTTGTTGGTATTTTTTTGATTCCAAATGGATTTCATTGAAAAATAAAAAGATGATATATACTTGGAATCCACTATAAAATCAGTGACAATAGGTTTCATTGAATAGTTCCATCTCACTGCTCTTATGTTAAGACAGAAGAAATAACCTGATTGTGATTTTAGATCATTCTAATATGTCTAAAAACTAGTGTCAGTATAACCCCTGGTGGCCATCTCTTAATCTCCCCCACAAACAAGGAACATATCCTTGGTTCTTCCAAGATTCATTGGGATATCGTTAACAACATTCAAATTTAGTTCTCTAAGATCTACACGATATCTCCCAACCATGATCAATTCATAGGCAATAGAAAATATTGTTCATAACATGGCTTACATGATTGATCGTACCAATAAAACTTATGGAATATAAAATTATCTCTTTCTAATGTTGTGTTTGAAGAAACTTTTTAATAGAAAGATGTAAACTAAGAGACACTAAAATAGATTCTCCCTTTGATCATTCCAAACGAAATAATAGTAGTATTTTTTCAGCTTATGTACTTTTACGTAATTCAAGAAACCTCATGGATCTACAATGAATGATCATGATCCCTAGAACATAGGTAGGTTTACCAATGTCCTTCATGGAGAAACATTTTTTAAACTAGTCCCAAAGAGACTTTAAGACTAGTATTTCATTTTTAAAAAGTAATATATCATAAATATATACTAGTAGGATTACAACTGAATTTCCATTAAACCTCTTTTAAACACATGAATTACATTCATCATTAATGAAACCAATTTGTTGTATGGCGTCATCAAATAAAATATTCCATGGATGATATTATTACTTCAATACAAAATTATATTTATGCAACTTGAAAAAGAAATTAGAATCACCTAGATTCAAAAAATATTCTAGTTATTTCATAAAACGTCTTCCTAAAGGTTCTCATTGTGTATTGAAATTTTAACATCAATATCCCAAATCATATAGTCATGGTTTGATACTATAGAATGTTCAATTCAAATGGATTTAAACAAGGAAACTAGACAAAATGTCTCATCATAGTCAATTTCTTGATGATATTTAAACCATTTGGACACTATTCATTCTTTATAGGTATTTACATTACCTTCCATGTCAAGTTCCCTATTGAATACCTGTTTTCACCCAATGGGATTTACATCAACTGGTATAGTGACCAGAACCCAATCATTGTTTTGATACACGAATCCATTTCATAATTTTGGGACTCATTCTATATTTCCTCATCCCACCGATCTACTACTTCCTTATAGATGTTAGGGTCATAATTTTCAACCAATAATGTGTCAAAATATATATTGAAAATAAAATCATATCACATTGGTTCACATTACTATTTTATGATCCTATAAATTACATGTGTTTTTGCACTTACTTATTCCATGTGGACATGTGGAAACTATTCATGTTCCAAGGCTACTGTATCGTGAGAATCAACTTCGTCGATGAAAATCATGCTCCCACACTCCATTTTTTAGATATTCTCCGACTCAAGAAGGACAACATGTCCAGCGTCAATTAGTATCATATATTAATGGATAAATAAATAGTATTCCTTTGTTTCCTTGGTAAACCCTATAAAGATACACTTTATGACTCAGGTTTCAATTCTGTTTCCTATGAATTCCTTAAAAAAGCATAGTTACCCCATACACATGTTTATGAAAAAACAGGTTTATTTATACTCCATAACTCGAAGGTAATTATGTTTTACACTTTAGTTGGAATTTGGTTCAATGTGTATACTATAGTTTTAATGAATACCATTGAAAGGATAATGTACGATATGTGTGAATCATTTTCAAACATACCATGTCTAACAAGGTATAGTTCCTCTTTTCACTAACACCATTTCACTATGGTGTATAGGGTGGAGTGAGTTGATATAGATTCACAAACTCTCATGAAAGGTTGATGAAATCTTTGTTAAGATATTCACCACCTCAGTCCAATTAGAGAATATTTATCTTCATACTGCGTTTATTATCTACATCATTCTTGAATTCCATGAATTTCTCAGAGCACTCATAGTTATATATCATCAAGTATAAATAGCCATATCTACTCATGTAATGATTAAATGTTATGGTGTAAGAATATACTACTCTAAAATCTATAGTAAATGTGTTAGGTCCACTAGGTTATGTACCCTGGGGGAGGTGAATCAGGGTATGACAGATTAAAACAACCTCCCTTATTGATCTTGTTTCACTATTAAGAAAAACTCTATTCTCTGTATTCCATGTTGTAAATTATAAATAGAAATTAAATCATGCATAAGACACATCGATTTTTACATGGTTCACCCTCACCGGGATACATCCATGGAGAATATACCAACGATGTTCCAATGTATCAAATTCACTCAAAGGGAACTATTGTTTACAATGTTTTAAGTAGACTCAGTATCCCCTCTTGTTTATAACCACTCACAATATGAAATCTCCCTGCTAGGGCAATTGAATAATGCTTACTACTTCTTTAGATGATCCACTCATAGTTTATAGAATTGTAGGTCTCTTCAATTTAATTAATATTTATATCCTCAATTTTATGTAGAATCTATTTTTATGTTCTACATTCATCTATAGATGAATAACAGTTTACCAAAAAATTTGAACTGGGAAAGCCCAAATTTTACATGCAACACTTACCACGCTTTGTGCATAATTCTCTTTCCTTGAACTCAAAATATCCCTTTTTCACTCAATACCAACTCCAATTTTCATGAAACCTAAATAATTTCTTGCTACATTCACTTTACGTGCAATGTTAGCTATTACACGTATCATCAGTTTTTATGCGTGACATGAATTTTTACATGCAACACCAAATATTATGTGCAACTTTATTTGAGTTTTTTTATGTGCACCAATGCTCGAATCTTCTCTAAGTCTTGAGATGATACAAATGAGGGGGTCACATCAAATTTATATGAAAAATCACCCCTTGTGAAAAAAAAACTTCTTGACATCATAATAATCTTTGTACATAGAAAACATATCTTTTGTGGAAGACCGTATTTCGCACAATGCTCCAATATTTTAGGCACATCAATCCTTTGAAAATTATCATGATTTTGTTCTCAAAACACCACTTGAATGAAAATCGCAATTCCTCTATTTCAAACACCACTCAATTTTTCATGAACTTCTCTAATTTTGTATGCATCTTCCTTTTCCAAAAACACATTTCTCCATTTTCCAGTTTTGTGGACCAAAATTTTTGAAAACACTAGAAAACAACACCACCTTGTATCTGAAATTTTTTTACAACCTCTATATCTTATATTCCTTTTTCGAGGTTCTTCTTTAAAACATGGATATCCCTCAACATCTCTTAAGCTGAAAATTCACCATGTATACCCCCTTTATCATCAAATTGGACATTGTGGTCTACATTGTCAACAAACAAAACAAGGAGGCCCACATTGTCAAAAAAAAACAATCACCATAAAACTACTTCAATGACACCATGAGGGATTTTACCCAAAAAATGGACCACAAACAATATTTTGTATCATTCTTAGATGTTCTATGGTCCTATCACCCGATCCAAAAAATTTGGAGTTTGTTATTTTTACTTATAAACAAGAATTCCATCTATAATGTGGTTTTAGCTCAGAAGATTATAAATAACAAGATTGATATTAAATTGTCAAATAATTATTGTTTAAATGGCCAAGATGGAAATGAAAAATTTGGGTAATATATGAGTCACGTGAACATGATTCGTTATCAATTTACAACAATTTTTTATCATAATTCAATACATAAATAACATTTTTTTACTGTTGCATACCATAACATATGATGCCCTTATAAAAGAAATAAATTTTACTACAAAACATGAAAGTAAACCCATATCTATCTGGGATGATACAAAAGTTATGTTTTGGGTAACTTTAGGTACATAATAAAATTATCTCAAAACAAAAATCATTCCTATTGGCAATAAGAGGTCTTAGCTACCAATAGCTAGGGAAGCTATCCTTGCACCATCAGTAGCTCTCATATCCACCTATCCTCTATAAATAATTTACAAAATAACATCGTACCAACATTTGGATAAATATATGTAAACCAAAATCCATATCTAGTAACTAATTTGATGATGTAAAAATATTACACTCGATAAAAAATAAATCATTACCTTCCTGTTTCTTCTTGGTGTAGTTCCACTTCCAGTGTCCTAACTAGAAACACACAAAATATATTACCTCACTTTCCTTTCCATACTTCTAGATCTTCTTCTACTTAGAAGGATGGTTCTGAGGAGATTTATATTATTAATACATCCTGGGCCGCATTCCTTTTTCTTACTTATCTTATTCGACATATTTAATGTAGTTTTATCAAGACCCATGTCCTTATCTACTTGATGAATTAATGTATGATGTTCCAAAATATTGTTTTCATTATTTTCCATATTTTAATTTATAATAAAACAGGAGAAGGTCTGCAGAAGTGATGACAGTATGATATTTGTGTTTAACTTATCTTGGAATTTATTCCCTAAGATTTCCAAGCATTTAATGTAGACAATAATCCTGAATAAATGAGTCCTATCTAGTGTGGACTCTCCAAACATAGTTTTAAACAAAGCATTGGATATCTCAAACCTCCATTTTTCTAACCTTCACATAATAGATATCATGAAGTAGACACATCGAGCTATAGGAATCCATATATTCAGGTCCATTAAAAAGATCATTGGGCAAAGATGATATCATAAAACATTGAAAATATGTGTAATCATTAATTTTTTTCTCATAGAGTGATATCTCTTCATCACATTCCATATTTCTAGGCATAATTGGAAATGGTTCTTCAAGAACATATAATTTCATTTTATGGTGAAGGATAACTGGTAGGTTCCTTTTCCACTCTTGGAAATTTGTTCAAGTGGTAAGGATATCCTTTTCAAATATGGATCACAATGATATGTTTGATGTAATTTTATTATTTTTTCTACAAATAAAACAAGCATAATGTTAGTGAATTAACTGAAAAATTTATGAAAAAAAAATAAATATTATATTTATTAGTCTCCCACTATTTTATTAAAAACCAATAGCCCTCATAGCTAGTTTCAGACTATATTATCTACTAACATTCATGTGGAAATGATCCATATCCTCCTTATACATACCCCAACATTGGTTGTTCAATCATCATAAATAGTTTTAGGTAGGCATTCCAAAACCAAAATGCATTAACTCATATTTTCATGATCCATGGAGTGGACTAACCTATCATGAAATCCATAAATGGATTTATTCATCCTTTTCCTCTCAGTTACACCAATTCTTTTTCTGGAACTCTACACTTGATGTGAAATATGATA
Source organism: Viscum album (assembly GCA_963277665.1). Classification (NCBI taxonomy): domain Eukaryota; kingdom Viridiplantae; phylum Streptophyta; class Magnoliopsida; order Santalales; family Viscaceae; genus Viscum; species Viscum album. The sequence continues at coordinate 1,678,836,819 of OY728160.1, forward strand.
TATAATCCCAAAACATCATGTTATATTTCCCTGATAATTGAAATGACCCAACACTTGGCTAGTCATGAACATTGAACTATAATTTAATTTTTACTAAAGTAGTTTAAAACTATACCAACAGAATATATATAATTGATGGATTTTATAATTTAATGCATATATTGAAAATTATAATAATAATTACATGATTGTTAATATTAATTGGTTTTACATAACTTAATAACCTTGTATTATATAATATTTATGCATATGATAATTTATTTTAGTTCTATCTTGCATGCTCATTAATTTCATTAAATGAAGTGATTGAGAAAAATCATCTATAATTATATAACCCAAAAATTTCATAGACATAGAATAATAAAGATTTATGATCATGAACTTATATTAAGGGTATGTTTTTCTATCAGATGTTTACTAACCAATGTCCTTGGGGAAAAACACCTTGAACTAATAAATGATCGTGTTGCTGATTTCCACCTTACCACCTATGCATCTCCTTGGATTGGATTCCCCATAGCTCCAAACATGAACCGACTCCACTAAATTTGGAGATCTAACCATTACAGATTCCCTTTACATACACACATGTCAGTGGAAAATGGGTATACGTATAATAAACCATGGGCACACATTCATTTCATAATAATAGTGGAAAATGAACACATTCTAACAATTTTATTTAATATTAAATAAACATAAAGGAATCCAATAACATTAAAAGTTTTTGTATAGCTCATGATAATTCACATGAAAATAACAAAATAGACATTTAATAAAACTATAATTTAATTTTTAATCATTCCTATTTTTGTTAAATCTTCATAGAATCAATTAATTATTATTTTTAATTAATAATTTCATTTATGTTAATACATATTTGAATAATCATGAGATTCTCATCCATTATAATTTTAAACAAATTAAATTAATTCATTTTAAAATAGCTATGTAAATAAATGTACTTTGAAAGAAATAAGGATAATACCCATCTTAATCTACCCATGATATATTATACTCATATATAGTTTTAATTTTTTTTCATATGGTACACACAAATTATCAAGTACTTTCATGATATGTAAAATCACACGAATTGCATGATCTTTTGACCACGATTTATGATTAAAATCAGAGAGAGTAAGAAATATAATTCGAATCACACATGATATGTAGGTATTAACATTACCAATATACTATGTAAACATTTGTATGTATATATATTAATACCCAACACGTGGAATTTCCTATCAACTAAAGGACCACTTTCCAGATCACCTCTCATGGTTTTCATAATATAATAAATAAAATTTAAATGTTTATAATTTGGTATACGTTCATAGTGTGTATAAGTGAGTAACATAATGTGTTCATCTCTCCCCATCTATCTGAGGTACATGCCATGGGACATAGTGTGTAAATTGTACGTAGGAAACTAGATTACACAGTGTGTCCAATGGAGTACACATTTTTTGATTCACAAATTACATGGTCACCATTTAGGTAGGCTGGGTATTGATATACATGGGCCATATTTGACTCTAAAGGACTAGACACAATGTACGTTGGCTACACATTTTGTACTCTATTTGACTGTGTTCCAGTCTATCTTAGTCAATATGCAGTGTAATAATTAACTACACCATGTGTCATTGATGCCCAAAAATTGAGTAATTTGAAAAATAACTCACAGTGCATTGAACACAACTACATGGCATATAACTATGGTAACATGGTTTTTACTAATATGTTATCTATTTTGAATCATTGGTACCACCAGGTGAGTTTTTTGATTTTATTTTAATCATAAAATTATTCATTCCTATTAGATCATTGACAAATGAAGGCGTAAGAAAGAAATCTCATAATTCGGATTAAAATTGTAATTAAACATGAACTGAAAAACATAATTAAAATTACATAAATCACAAATGAACATTAAATAATTATAAATAGTTACTTAACTACATTGATACCACAATTAGGGTTTGGGAGTATCAGAAGCGTGCGATGGTTGGTGCCCAACATTGATTTTTTCCTTGATCAATGACTTATCCATGATTTTCACAACATTGAACATAGTGATAAATGGAGTTATATCAATTATTTATTACATAAAAATCCCACTAGAACCAAAGGGAGGATCATTAGTGAATCTCTATACATTATAGGACAAATCTCTAAGTGTTCAGTGATTATCTACACATAATAGAATGACTATCTATGTGTTAGCATGGTAGATCCTTGCAGTTGCATCATCTTCCTTTGATCACAATGATAATCACATACAAAGCTATCACGACCCATTCCCCGGGGCCCATGATGTGACTACCCCAAGCCCTCCATCTATAGTCCAGGGGATAGAGACTATCACCGAAGGCGTATTACCTAAAACTAGGAAGGAATTGACTTTATAACCTGTAACACAGACAACCAAGAAAAATACAAGATACGAACTCAAGTAAGCTAAATACTAAATAGAGTGAGTACAATAATTAAAAAGGGGTCAGAATACAATTCCAACTAGAAAGGTACAAGTTGAACTGAAATAAAATACAACTAAAGAAAGAGAATGACAGTTACTGGGTCATCCTCCAAGGTTTATACTTGAAGGGTAGGTACAGATCACCTTCTCTGTACTCCACATCCTCCCGTCTCCTATGTGTACCGTCATGTTGTATGATCCACCTTCGGGCCCTGTCTAGTCCTGGTGCCATTATCCTCAATCAGCGATTTCTGTCATCTGCACCAAACACAACAAGGTGCATGCATAACCCGTGCAGGGGTGAGTATAACGATACTTTGTAGGGACCCCCATACCCTCAATGTCTCACAAAATCCACAATGGATAAACCAGAAAGCATGAAATCAACTGGAAACCCAACATAGGTATATCCCATGCATATACCAAAGTTATGATTTATTCTAATCTAAACCATGTGGAAACCCAGGGTCCAACCCAAAATCCCAAAGCTCAACTATTATGCAAAGGAATGAAAACCACAACGGTAAGTACCATACAGGTATGTCTCACTTAAGAATACCACCAAGGTATTACCATGAAGGAATGTACCACACAGGTACAAACTCATCTCACACCAGGTATAACCTAAGTACTATAGTATAGATTATTAGATGTAACCACTAAATCATCTTACTCTATTAAGAGGCAGTCCCACTTAGGATCACTCGGTGCTGAACCACTTTGGATCGCTCGGTGCGGACCCACACAGGATCGCTCGGTGCCAACACATATAAGATCATATGGTGCTGATCCACAAAAGATCGCTCTTCATTCTTCATGTCACAACCATCTACTGTGTTCCCGCACTATGATCACATTTCTTTGAGAGGGTCCACACCCAAAGAAAATTATTGATACTATAACTTACACGAAGTCTCAGGAACATGTATCTCAATGGACATCCATGTCACAGGGGTCTCAACGCAATAGACGATCTATCACTCAGATTCCTGGACTGTATGTAATTATCCTTTTAATCCCCAGGGCCTGGTTGGATTCGTGCTCTATGAAACCCAACATCTACCCAACATTATCCAAATATTCTAAAGTGTATAAAAAAGGGACTCTCTAACTATCTGTTTTATGGAACCTTATACGGTTCGTCAAACCGATGACCAGTGCCAATGATATGGCTTAATGTGTGTATGGGTGTCAAAACTGTTCTGGGTCCGGTCCTACTCAGTCAGACCAACCCTGCCTGACCAGGTTCTGCACGACCCGGCCTGACCCACTATGCCCTGCCTACGTGGGTGGCCCGGCCGAGGCGACAGAGTCTGAAAAGTGGTGCGAAGACGCAGAGCGATGTGAGGCCGTGAGGGTAGAGTGAGGCCACGATGGTGTCACGGAGGGCCGTTGGGCGGTGAGGTCGTGGGGCTACAGAGGCCCACTACGCGACGAGGCCGTGGAGGGATGTTGGACATCTCAGATCCATAGGATGGGGTGGTCGTGGGTGGCGGTGGCCACGGAAGGTGGAGGCAACAGAAGGCGGAGGCCGTGGAAGGTGGAGGCTACTGGGTGGCATGGGTCGCAGACAGTGGAGGCCGCGTGCGGTGTGGGGAAATGGGACGGTGAGGTCATGGGCAGGGGCAGCCACAGACGGTGGAGGCCGAGGGTGGCGCGGGATATCAGATGACAGAGGCCATGTGCGACAGAGGCTGTGCGACTGCTTTGTTGTGTAGTCTCCATCGTCATGGCCAGCGGTCGTGTGGGCCGCCGATGTCGAGTTCGACCAGTGCCAAATGTCGATACCATTCACCATCACCATCTCAGAAAAACACTCCATTAAAGTAGAACAATAGTTGGGATAGGCCATGTATGTTTGGCCCACATGCTCTACTTTAGGGAAGTACCAAGCAGCTCAAAAAAATCATGAATCGAGAACGTACAAATCTACAGATTCATAAGAATCGTGTATTAACTCATTGTGGTTAATGCACATTTTCCATGCTTTCCAAGAGTGAGTAATTAAATTGAGAAATCTCATGTATTCAATAACTACCCCTACCTCGATTATTCGTTGAAGTCGATGAGAGAAGCCAAATTTGTAGATGTTCATCACACCGACCACACGCCCTTGATCCGGAGATCTTTCTTTAGATAAATGTTCTTCGATGGAGGTGGTTCTTCATTATTGAATATGTCCACCAATGGAGGATATCCTGAGGAAGAAGTCGAAGTCGTGAGTTGGCATTATTCATTAGAGGATGTGTTCTTCCATGTTCTCCTCTTTCCAACCCTTTCCTCTCAATTCCACAAAAATGAAATGTATCCCACATAACAAAACATGTTATCTATTATGTTTGTTGGAATAATTTCAAATTACCTTATTTAATTAATTTATGAGTTTTTATAATTAATTAAGGGGTGACACAAATAAAGTGGGGAGTTCAAAAGGTTTTTCTCCCATAAATAGGGGAGTTCAAGGGGGTCTTAGTTTGAGGTGGTCCACACCACCATATCCCACATGAGAGGTTAATTTTGGTGGTCCCCACCTCCATAACCTCATATGGGTGGTTTAGTTCTGGTGGTCCCAACCTCTCAACATCCAAATGCGAGTACCCAATAAAATATAATGTTACACAATTTTATTTTATTTTATTCATTCACGAAAATCCCACATTCTATGTTTCACCCTCAACCTACAACGGTTGAGGTGAAGGTCCCCTTATGTGAATACTGGTGATGCCAGTACAACAGTGCCCTCATATTTCAATTCCATTAACCAGTTCAAAAGTAACAAAAACCCCTCATACGTTTACTGAATGTACCCGAAAAAAGTTTATAAATTCATGCGGGGCACTTGGCCCATCAGAATCACACAACATAAATTTTCACGAACTTGTTAAATTACGAATAAATTAATATAGTATTTACATAGAAATTATAGGTCTTTGAATTCTCCCCACCGAAGCACTTTATGTCCCTGTAAGCCACATCACAAAATATGGAAATGAAGTGGGGGTTCTAAGAATGTACCTGAGCCTCCCGCCCCCATGTGATCTCCTGGAGGTTCCCATGCATCCAGTGAACGCACACTATAGGTATTGACTTTCTACTAAGGAACCACTCCTATCGATCCTCAATCTCTATGGGAACCTCTGTAAACGTCACCCCGTTGTATATTTCTATCTCTCTATGGTTGATGATGTGAAAATGGTCGTGTATATATCTCCTCAGCTGGGATACATGGAAGATTTCATGTATCCAGTGCAACTGAGAGGGGAGAGCTAATTGGCATTCTTCCTCTCCCACTCTGTTGAGGACCAGGAAGGGTCCAATGAACCTCAGAGATGACTTTCCACCTCGTCCAAATCTCCACAAACCTCATCGAGGTGAGACCCATAGAAAGACATGGTCCCCATCCTCAAACTCCAGAGGTCTCCAGCTCCTGTCAGCATAGGACTTCTGCCTGCTCTGTGCATTCTTCATCTAATCATATATGATCTTCACCTTCTCTCTGGTATCCTGTAGTATCTCTGGTATCACTAGTGGTGACTCCCCTAGTGCAGTCGAGCACAAATGTGATCTAAAAGGTCACTCGTACAAATGCCTCAAAATGTGTCATCCCAATGGTGGTGTGATAGTTTTTATTGTATTCAAACACTACCAACGGAATGTGATCCTCCCAACTACGATCGAAGTCAAGGAAACAAGCACAAAGCATGTCCTTGAGGTTCTAAATGGTATATATAGTCTTACCATCCCCCTGAGGATGGAAGGCAGTGCACAATCGAAGATGCATCTTGAAAGCCTACTACATCCCCTTCCATAGATGGGTAGTAAAACATCCATCACTATCAGATACAATCATCGAGGTTAATGCATGTAGCCACATAATCTCCTACTCATAGAGGTGTCCAAAGCTCACTACTAATCCCTGCTCTCAGATTGATACGATGTAGGCTGACTTGGTGAGTCGTTTGACGATCACCCAAATAGAATCATGACCTATGGATGTACATGAATGTCCTATCATGAAGTCCATGCATATCCCATCCCACATCCAATCTGGGACTTCTAAAGGGTGATCTAAGCCTTTTGGTAGCTGATGCTCATCCTTCACTTGCTGACAAGTGAGATACCAAGAGGCAAACACTCCTACTACATTCTTGATCCTCGACCACCAGTACTGTCGTTAGAGGTCCTGGTACATCTTCTCCACTCCAAGATGTACCTATAGAGGGGATGTGTGGAACAACCTCATGAATTACTCCTGAAGAGAAATTGGTACTGAGGTACTTCCTCTGAAGTGGTTGACATGCCCCCCACCTTCAAGAAATCAATCAGGTGTCTGCCCTGTGGAAAATTGAGTACGTTGCTTGTCACAGTCATTGACACATGATGCACCTCCCTAAATCACTGATGATGTTGGGGAGTGACTATAAGAGACTGAAGAAGTAATATCAATCCCGATCCATAAATGATATCTGCAAACTGGAAAGCTACTTCGTCACTTTCCCAAGAAGCTATATACCACACCTCCTACTGATTGGATCTTCTACAATGTTCCCCTTCTTAAGAGTATAGACCATCTCAATGTCATAGTCCAAGAGGAACTCAGGCCAAAGTCATTGTCACAGGTTTAGGTCCATTTGGGAGAAGATATAACTAAGACTCTTGAGATCAGAGTACACTGTAAAATGCTTATCCATCAAGTAATCTCACCACATCTTCATGGAGAAGACCACTGATACTAACTCTAGGTCATGGTTAGTGTATTTTTTCTCATGCAATCTCAGCTGCTGAGAAATATATGTGATCATTTCTCGCTCCGACATCAGGACACATCTGAGTCATGTCCCTAATGCGTCGTAGTATACTTCGGCCCTACACCCTCCACCAGTGGACTCAATATGGGGGCACTAGTCAGCCTCTGGCACAGCTCTTGAAAGCTCTGTTGGAATCTATTCGACCACACGAAGGGTATCCCATTCATTATGAAGGCTGATAGAGGTTCTCCAACTCTAGATAAATCTATCAAAAATCTCTGGTAGTATCCAGAAAAACCCATGAAACTCTTAAACTCTGTCACACTCCTAGGGGATCCCAATAAAGTAACGCCTCAATTTTCGCTGGATCCAGTAAAAATCCACCATCCGATATGAAATGTCCCAGAATGTTAACCCCTCAGATACCAAACTGGAACATCATGATCTTACCACAATGATGTTTATCTCAGAGTGTGTCCAGAACATTCTGCAAATGATAGGTATTCACCTTCTCAGTATTAGAGTAGATTGAAATGTCATCGATGAAGAATACCACAAAGAGATCAAGATGTGGCTAAAATATTCTGTTCATGAGTCCCAAAATACTGCTGGATCTTTGGTTATGCGATTGGAATAACCAATAACTCGTAGTGGCCGTATCGATATCTGAAGGTCATATTCTACACATCCATAGCTTGCACTCTAAGCTAGTGATAGACTGATCTGAGGTCTATCTACGAGAACCACTGTGATCCCTTAAGCTGATAAAAGTTATCTTCAATCCTCAGATGTGGGTACTTATTCTTCATGTTCACCGGTTTCAGGCACCGATAGTCGACACAAAGTCTCAGACTCCCATTTTCCTTCTTGGCAGACAAAATCGTTGTTTCTAAAGGTGAAACACTGGGATAGATGAATCTCTTACCAAGAAAGTCCACCAGCTATACCCGCAGCTCGTGAAGCTCCATGGGAGCCACCCAATATGATGGTGTAGATATCGTTATCTTCCTAAGGTATAAGTCAATTAAAAATTCCACCTCTATGCGAGGATGTGGACCCAGAGCATCATCATGGAAGAAATTTGTATACTAGTCCACCACTACAAGATAGTTCAAACTATCCATATCAACCACTTCGAGGGTAAGGCAAGCCAACAGATGAGTGATTGGGTAAACTCTCCCCTGAGTAAGTCCATCCTTCACTACAAAGGCTACTTTCGCACCGGTGAAGGTAAAAAAGGTCCCATTAATGTGGACACTCCACACATTGAACCTTATATATTCTATCTATGTATGGACAATAGATAACCAGTCTATACCCAAGATGACGTTGTAAGGCCTCGACGCCACTACTCGGTGATCCCAGCCGATGCTCTTACCTCAAAGAGTAAGCTCGCACTACTAGAACCACTGTGTAATAATTGAATCTGATCCCTTAGGTGTCTCCATCCATATGTATCGATCCAATGGCTCTAATAGAATATCCAAGATCCAAACACAGTTATTGAAACAGAAGAATTACCGGCACCCATGTCTATAAGTACTACAACTAAGGTGGAGTAGAAACAAATTGTACCTCGTATCATCTCCGAATGTCCATGATCGTAGGCCTCAGCTACCTGGAGGTGAGATCACCCCTATCCTCCTACTCCCTATAATCGGGGCGGACCCCATGGGGGTGGTGGAAGTAACATCTCGAATCGTTGCCCTCCGCCAGCTGTATGACCAGCTCCTCTGCCACATCCTCCTGCTCCCTGCGGACCTCCTTAGTCGAATCCCTATATTTTCCAGGGCTATCTTTCGAATGTATATTGTTCATCTGTATGGCAGTTCAGACATTCAAGATCCATGTGAACATGCCCACCGCATGTGTAACACTGCCCACTCCTGGAATTACAAGCTTTTCTTTTTGTTCCATGCAAAACCGACCTTGAATCCCGTGGTTGTCCATCTGTAGGTCTAGTCCTCTTTGGCCTCTGCGATATCTATTTGCTTCCAGCTATAGAAGACTCCGCTACGTGATGACTAGTAGTGGGTGTCACTGCTGGTGGATTCTCCTCAAGGAAACTCTCCAGTAAAAGGTCTCGCTCTAACACTCCCTTGCGTTGGGAAGCTATGAGAAATCATCCAAGCCCTGATCTCTCAAACGAGCCACTGTTGAAGGTCATGGCCCGGAATAAGGTTTCTCGTACAGTATTTTTGGAGTAGCATCAAAGGTAATTTAACCTCGTTGAGTACTGAGCCACAGTCATGCTACCCTTCTAATGATGAAGAAGCTCATATATGTGCACTACGTGAAGATACGATAGGAACAACTCTTCTCGAAACATGATCTCTAAGTCTTCCCAGGGAAGCGTCACCTCATCAAGAATCTCGAGAATCATGCTCTACCATCTACCTGCTAGTTCTTGTAGAAGACTAGTGGTAAGGATCACCATGAGTTCGTCCAGTGTCCCTACCAGTTGGAAGACTCTCACCACGGACTTCATCCAATCCTCAGCCACCTGTGGGTCCATCTCTCCCCAGATCCTAGGTGGCCTCTGGCACTGGAACTCATGCACTGCACTCAAGTAGAGTTCACCCTCTGCTGTTGGGGCTGGTGGCATCAGTGGCCCAATGGGTAATGGTACCATTGGTGTCTCCGCTGGTACCTCAACTGGAAGAGCACCCTACACATAGGCCTAATCGCTCGGTGGGATATCACTGCGTACTATTCTTAGATCCCTAGATGGTTGTCTGTATGGAGGTATCCAAGAAACAAACAGGTGTTCCATGGTCAATAAGTTATTGAAGGTGAGATGATGCAAGATATCACAATTAAAACACTTGGAAGCTCACACATGATTAGTGGTTTCAAGCACTGATTCCAAAATTAGATTTCATGTTCCTTGTGTATGGATACGTTGTTTGACACACCAACCATGGTTTCCTTAAACTGATAACCATACCCACAACACTTAACACTATAGTAGATAATGGAAGCATCAGATTTGTATGTTCCATGGTTGAACAGACACCACAGATATAAATTTTTCATGACCTGTTCCCAGGGCCCGTGAAATGGCTTCCTCAAGCCCACCTTATATAGGTGAAGGGCTGGTGACTAGCACCATAGGCGTATTCCCTAAAACTGGGAAGGCATTGCCTTTATAACCTATAACACACACAACAATGCACACAACAATATATGAACTCAAGTTAACTGAATAGAAAGTAGTGTGAGTATAGTAAGTAAAAGGGGCCAGAATACGAGCCCATTTAGAAAAGTACAAGTACAACTGAAATAAACTACTCTTGAAGAAAGAGAACGACAACTACTAGGTCTTCCTCAATGGTTCCTACATGAAGGTTATATACATATCACATTCTCAGTACACCATTTCCACCTATCTCCTCTATGTTCCGTCACGTTTTATGGTCCAACTCTCTGCCCCGTGTGGTCCTAGTACCCTCATCGTTGATCTGTGTTGTCCATCGTCTGCACCAAACTCAACAAGATACAGGCATAACCCATGTAGGGATGAGTGTAATGAGACTCTGTAGGGACCCTGAGACTCTCATTGCCTCACAATGTTGTCAAAGGATAATCCACAAAGCATGAAATCAACTGACGACCCTAATTAGGTATTTGCACATACATATACATAAGTTATCATGTATACCCATCTTAGCCATGAGGAAACATAGGGTCCAACCCAAAATCCCAAAGCAAAAATATTCCACAAAGGAAATAAAACCACAAAGGAATGTACCACACAGGTACGCTACACAAAATAATACCAACAAGGTTTTACCATGAAGGAAAGCACCACACAAGTACAAAATCCTCTCACACCATGTATAAATCAATTATAGTAGTAGAGATGATTATGTGTAACTAAAAAATAATCTTACGCTATTAATAGGTAGAGCCACATAGGATTTCTAAGTGTTTACCCACACAAGATCACTAGGTGCTGACCCACAAAGGATTTCTAGTTGCTGACCCACATAGGATCGCTCAGTGCTGACACTCACAGGATCCCTCGGTGTAGAACCCCATAGGATAACTTGGTACTGACCCACACATGATCTCTTGGTGCTGACCCACATGGGATCACTCTTCATTCTTCACATGACATCCAACAACTGGGTTCCAGAACTACGCTCGCTTGTCTCTAGGAGGGTCCACTCCACATTCCACTGTTCCATACTCTAACTACCATGTAGTCTCACGAAGAAGTACCTCAAAGGACCGCAACCTCATATGGGTCTCAATGCAACAGACGGTGCGTCAATCGGTCACTCGGTCTGTAAGTTTTTATCCTTTTAGTCCTAAGGGCCTGGTTGGATTCATGCTCAATACAACCAGACCATTCACCAAAATATAAAAATCTTTTGTTGGGTATACCAAAGGGACCGTCTTTCTCTAAGGATTTCAGCACCACAGGCAGTTCATCAAATGAACTCCTGGTGCCAAAGATATGGTCAAAAGTGAGTGTGGGGGTCAAAACTAGTCTGGGTTGACCCGGCCCGACCCACTGGGTCCGGCCCGTCCAACGTGGGGTGGCCCAACCTTGGCAGCGGCCTACAGTGAGACAGAGGCTGTGGAGCGGCACAAGGCCACGAGTGCGGCGTTGAGGGCCATTGGGTGGTGAAGCCATGGGGCCGCTGGGCAGTGAGGACGCGGGTCTTCTGGGCAGTGAGGTTGTGGGGCCTCGGAGGGCCACTGGGATGTCCGAGCCCATAGGATGGTGAGGCCACAAGAGGTGTGGCCGCGAATAGTGGAGGCTGCGGGCAGCGTGGGGCTGTAGATGATGAAAGCTGCCGATAGTGGTTTTGGCAGACGACGATGGTCGTGGGGTGGCACTGTCGCCTTCGTCGCTGTTGGCGATGGTGTCGTCCACTGTTCTCGAGTTCCAGTGGTGCCAAATGCTGGACCCGGTCACCATCACAATTGTGAAGAACACACCATTAAACCATAATTTCAGAGGGGTCAGGCTATGTTTGTTTGGCCCGCACACTCCGCGTAATGGCGGTAGCAAGCAACTCAACGAAATCATGAATCAAGAATTTCAAACTCTAAAATTCCACAAAAATTATGGATCAACTCGTTTTGGATGACCCACATTCACCATGATTTCCATAAACGATGAATTTAACTGAGAAATTACATGAATTCAATAGCAAACCCTACCTCAATTTTTCTTTTTCATCGATGATAGAAGTCAATGTTTTCGACATTCGTTGTTCCCACAACACGACCCTAATCCAAAACGCGTTTTTCCAATAAAATCTCTTTGATGGAGGTTGATCTTTATTGTTCAATATTTCTACCAATGGCGGATGTCCTGAGTACTATGTCTAAATCGTGTGTCGAAATTATTTGTTGGAGGAGTTGTTTATTGGCGGATGTGTTATTCCATTTTCTCCTCTTGCCAAACCTTTCCTCTCAATTCCACCATAAGGAAAAGTATTCCATATAATAGAACAAGTTATCTATTATGTGTGTTGGAATAATTTCAAATTAGCTTAATTAATTAATTGATGAGTTGGTATAATTAATTAAGGTGGTGCCACAAATTAATTGGTGGAGTTCAAAAGGTTTTCTCCCATAAAGAGAGGAGTTCAAGGGGGTTTTAGTCTCAGGTGGTCCCCACCACCGTAACCCACATGGGAGGATAATTATGGTGTCCCCCACCTCCATAACCTCACATGGGAGGTTTATTTCTTGTGGTCCCCACCTCTCACCATCCACATGGTCATTCTAATGAAAATAAAATATTACACAATTTTTTTATTTCATTCTTTCACAAAAATACCAAATTATATATTTCACAGTTGACCTATTGTGGTAAAGGTGAAGATCCAATTAAGAGAATACTAGTGCAGAGAGTTCAACAATGCCCTTAGATTTCAATTCTGAGCACTGGTTCAAATGTTACAAAAACCCACTCGTACGTTTATTGAACATACCCAAGAAAATATTCATAAAGTCACTCTGGGTAATCTAGGCCTCTGAATCACGAGCCATTAATTTCCATAGACTCGTAAAATTCCCATTTAATTAAAATATATTTACATGGAAACTAAGGGTCCTTACAAAAGCATTATCTTTACTCATGTGGAAGAAGATTTCTCTCTATTCATGGGAGTGTTCATGGAGAAGAGAGATCAATAGGGATTGAGATGAGTCTCTAAATACATTTTCTACAATGAAAAAAATGAATTAGTTATGTGAGAAAATTATATAATTTGGTTTATATATTATACGGTTTAAAACATAATAATTTCACAACATCTATTTATTATTTATTTTAACCTTGAGGAAGCCCTTGTCAAATAATAATAATAATATTATTATATATCGACATGTACTTAACTTGTTAATGATATAAAATATTATTTAATTAAATAATATTAATATTTTTTATTTCTCACAATACCTAAAATATCGTCCCATCACTCATCCATATTTATCGGGCCTTGAATAATGAATTTTTCATAATTAGTTAAATATCAATTCATTACTCACTAAAAAATTAAAATAATATTATATTCACTAGTTAGAAAATAAATATATATTAATTATTCCACTCACATTATATTATCTTGAAGAACTTCTGAAGGAATAAATGTGATCATGAATACATGAATAATTATTAAACCATTTCTAGGAATAATATTTATTCAAATTGTTAAATAATAAATAATAATATATTAATTAATTGAGATTGTGGAATCATTTAATGTGTGACCCTCTGAGCCACTTTCTTGGTGGCATTTGGAGAAGCATCCTAACGTCCAAGGTTAGAATATAGAAACACATCAAGGCCACACTAGATAAATATGTTAAAGCAATAGCGACAAATTTCCTTATAAATTTTCATATGGTGTAATACAATCCTTTTTTCATGATATATCAAATCAATCAAGTTGTAAGCTTATTCCATCAACCTATATGATCTATGTACCTTTCTTTAACTTCTTGAAAATTTTACTATCCAAGAGAATTCCATGGACATAGATTTATTTATGCTATATCATTTCCAAAAAAGGGGATGACATTTCATCTTTCTTTAAGTAACATATGGGAATAATCATTTCTCTCATTATTCATTAATTCAATATTAATTATGATGAACCCAATGTATCCTACCATGAAGCGAACATCTATTTTCATGGATTTCATCATTACATCAATGTACCTGAATCGAAATACTCATTAATAATATTATTAAATTTTAAGAAACAATACATTCATATTTAAGAACATCCATTGACAAATATAAATATTTATTTCCTACCGGAGGGTCTCATTCTAATAATATCCTTCTTGATATTACCATGAGGTTACACCAAGGGAAGTTGCCTCAAAATCATATGACTCTCCATGCGTAAAAAATTGTATCATTTGTTTCCCTAAAATAATATCATCTTACTATAGAACATATATTCAAGAAATGTTTTATAGCACCTACATGTTCCCACAATAGTTGGGAGCTACTATTACACTTTAGTGGGGCATCTAATCCTCAGATATTATCATATACAATGTAATGCAGATGAACAGTCATGATATGATAAGTAGTGTATTAATATTTAAAAACCTGAATTCATGTTATCATAGTGTACCCAGATTTTGGTTATATGGAACAAAATCGAACACATACACTATAGGATCTCAAGGGAAGTAGGTCATATATAAAAATCTATGGCTCCTGGAGTAATGGATCATCACTTTTATAGGTAACCCAAAAGTGGGGGATTCTGCGTAATGACCACAAAATTACTCATTGTTGGAACAAATAAATCTACATTCACATATCAAAAATAAGTAATGAATGTGGATACTATGAAATATTAAACATAATATCATGATGGGATAATATTGATCCTTGTTAGTAAAATTAATCACTTCCATCAAACAACCACATATGTGAATAAATATTTCCCCCATACTATGACTGAAAATCATAATGAAAATATTCCAAAAATCGGTAGGGAATGATGTCGGTTGTTAGATCATCATAAAAAATATTCACCCGTGAATATAATGGCTACATGAATAAGAAAATGTATGGGTTTCATAGTTGGTCAATGTGGTTGAATAAATCAAATATATTCCTTAGTCATTTTAGAAAATCTTCTAAAATTCCTATCAATTTAATGGAAAAAACATTAAATGTTCTAGAAGAAAGAAAATGTAATAGATTCCTCCATGTAGAAGAAAAATAATAGATGATGAAAAAATAGTCCAGAAACCCCATGGGTAGGGAAATTATATATTTGATATCACGAATGTGAATGAGTGGAAATTGGTTTCCTAAAAATATAGATGTTTCCAAAAAACATTTTTGAATAACAAAATAATATCATTAGTCATATAAATCTTGGTAACATGGATCAATGTGTTAAAAATACGAGTCATGTTCTGAAACTACCTAGTGATACAAGTGTTATGTTCCCAACTGTGTTATAATTTTTTTTTGTTTTCATGTGGGCTCAAAAGATGACCTAGAAGTTAGTTCATTTTAATTTTTAATTTTTAATTTTTTTTGAGTTATTTATATTAAATGTTTTATATGAAAAATAGATGTTGTAAAAAATAAAACTCTTCACTATGTTTGTGCAGATAGATACAAAAAGGCTTCATTTATCTAATTATTCTCAAAAAATGATGTAACCTATAAATTCTACATATAAACAACTCATACGGGCATCAAATTAATGAAGTCATACCATAATCAAAAGAATGTTGTTAATAAAAATATATATTATGAACTCAGCTCCAATAAATTTCTAGATGAAAACAAATTTTGCAAAATTTATACCATTTTATTACATAAAAATGAATTGTAACTAAATTTAGTGAAATGAAAAATAAAAAATGATGTGTTGAATCCCATTGATCTATACCTTTACATCTTCATATTCAATATATTGATAAAAATCTACAAGGAACACTTGGAAATGTATACCATTAATCTGCTTATTTATTAGTGGGACTATGGAATCCATTCAATGAAAATAAAATTATCATGGAATCTACATAATATCAAAAAAAATAAGAAAAATATATTGGTGTAATTAAATTAAAATATCCTATTTTATAAAAGACTGAATAAAACTCATCTAAAGAAAATCACAATGAATAATTGATCTTTTTGAAAAGGTAATCAATTTGAATATCATAATGATCACCTCTTTGAATGTGCACAAGTGATCAAATTGCCTTACCCAACTCTTTCAATGGTCATATTATATCAATCATATCATTAAAAACTATGTTTGGGTTGATAATGGTTTCCAATTATCTTTCACCACTAACCACTAGAATTGGGAAATCCAAAAGTTTCCAACTGAAATCATGCTCAATAGTTTCATTAATTGTATCAATGTCAATAGTATTTCAAGAATCATTGTGTATTTCATGTGAGGTGTTTTTAACCTTGATACATGGGACATGTGAGGAAATATAAATTGGTGTACCTGAATCTATTGTATCAATAATGAAATATTATTCAATTTTTTATTTTATACTACCCTCGCCATATTATTCCACTAGAACATGTGTCCCCACGAACTCATTATCATCAACGTATTCCCATTATTCCATTACTTTTGGAATATTATGAGTGTTCTCTACAATAAAAAATGACTAATTTTATAACTTAAAAAATGTATCATATGTCTTTATTTTTTGTAAAAATATTTTGAATCACATCGATTTCTAGAAAGTGGTGATTCCATGTCATTTTATGTGATGTTCTCTTGCATGTGTAAATCCATGATGTGTTGGTTAAATTAATACTCTATCATAGTAGATGAGGTTCCATGATCAATTTCATCTACATCCTGAAATGGTAGAATATGATATACATTAAATGTGTGCTTTTTCACATTGGGATGTATAAGTTGTGAACTCAGATAATGAGAACATGGAATCACAATTTTTGGGATCCCTTTATAATCACCTGGGTGGATGAATCAGCTCGCATATTCATAAAATTTGATTAGGTTGTAATAATTAAATTATTATGGAAATTATTCATCATTAGTATGAAATTAATATGGATCAAAGTCATTATTAAAATCATGGCATTGGTTTTGTTCAATTGGAAACTCTAGGGCACTCTCCTCAAAATAATTGTTCTGAATTAGATCATCAATTGGTAGGGAAGTGAATAATTGTAAAAGATTTTACATTTTATTAATAAGATAATTTTTTAGGAAATAATCTTTTGATTATGTTCATCATGATGTTAAAAAATACAATTTGTCTCATCGGTAGGATATTGAAACATGTGATAATTTATTTAATCGTTTGATTTAAAGGAATTATAAAACTGTTAATTTTATGAATGATTTGATTTTGAAAATTAATTGAAGGTTTGTGGGAAATAAAATGAGAATATGAATCATAACATGTAGTTTAATAATAACTATTATGATAAATATGATTACCTAGAGAGTTCATGCATCATGAATCACTACAATCTATACTGTGTATTGTGGTCACTTAGTGTGGGAGTTGATTATAGTATTTTGGGGAATCCCATACCATTATGAGCATCTAGGTATCTCGAAATTACCTTCAATGAACAATTACTTGAGTAGTAACTATAACCATTATGTTTATTTTTTTACCTAAATCACTTTTTAATAGAACTCAAATTACTACTATTCTCCTAGTAAAAGTGACAAAATATATTCATTTGCATCATGAATCATACATATTTGAAATTATATTAACTTCTGTACTATTTTAGAGGATTAAAGTTGGGTCAAATAATATTGATAATGTGATTAGAAACTATGCATATCCTCTTGGAGGAATGTTCAAGCAGATGATATTCAATTTTGATAAACAAATAAAAATTCGAAAATGTAAACAACTATTTAAAAATGATTAATTAAATTAAAAAAACACTTTAATTTAACAAGACTATGAAATGGATGAAGTGAGGTAGAGAAAGAAGTGTCATAGTTTTTATGTTCGTTCAGGTGAATGCAATTCCAATTACTCAATCTCCACATCTATATATTTATCTATTCAATTATGATAGACAAACAATTTAATAAAAATACTACCAGATCTCATTTTGTAATTTTAGACAATATTATGATTTTTATAAAAATTATTCATCATCTTTGTTTTTATTCTAATGTATTATTTGCACACCATTTTAGCATTGAATCAATTGGTGAAATAGCACAACCCATATCTCACAATGTTGAAGTATCTATCCATGTCATGATCACTCTTACGAGATCACTTATTTGGTATCACTGAGTAATATTTTAATGAGAGAAATGAAAAATTAACAATTTTTCTATTAATATATTTATTTATTAAGAAGTCATTCATATGAGACTTTCTATTCTCTCACGCACACAATTGAATTCCAAAAAAATATAATTTCTTCAATGATATCTTACCCTTGACTACTTATAATTTATCACATTAATGGGATCCGATGAATTTTTATAAAAACTAAATGGTATTTAATTAAAAAAAATATATTCAATTAAATAGACGTCCAATTTAAAATAATATACATGTAATTAGACATGGAAATAAATTAAATACATGCAAAGACTGTCACATTCATCACATACTGACACCAAAAATATTATCCTGTGATGATGAATACATGAAACCTAAAATATAAAGTAAGGATATAACAATGTTTGTGTCATGAAAAAAATCACTCCAAGCCACCACAGAATATCGTGTAATAATAACCATCACTCCACCGATCAATGTAATAACAAACCATACCATCATTCCACTAAACAATTATCATGCATGTGCGCACTCTTTCCACATATTGACAATGTCTAGAAGCCTAAGATATCCTCTTCACATGAAGATGATATGAATGACCCACCACTGCACACCTAGAATAGATGGGACCATGGACCTGGTGCCTCAACATAGAGGTGAGGGTGGTTGCTACTATTTACCAGGTGAATAAGGATGAATCAAAGTTGCACTGGATCCAACCAGGTGTGGTCTACTATGGAGGAAGGGGTAGTGGGGGAGAGGGGTAATTGGGATGGTGGAGGTGAGGGAAGGGGACTTGGGTGGCAGTGGAGACGGGGAAGATTGATGGGGGAGATGGGATAGGGGGAGGGGTGGTAGAAGAGATGGGGGAAGGGGAAACATATAAATGTGAGAGAGGGAGAAGGGGGCCATAGAGAGAGATAGAGAGGTGAAGGGTGAAGGGGAATGATGTGGCGAGTGGATGGACCCGGGTGTGTGCCTATGTGGCACCATTATTTTTGAAATTGAGGTTCACAAAATCTAAGGGGTTCACCACCTGCGCGTCCATATGATGGTCTGGAAAATCAAATATATAGAGAAAAGTTAGAATAATAATAATAATAATAATAATAATAATAATAAGTTAATAAAAATAATACTAATGGAATTAGAATTATATTACACCATATAGAAAAATTATTTTAATATATTTAAAAGATAAATATATATATACACACATAAAATTAGGTAAATTAATTTCTGATGATATGTAATTAGATTAAATAATAATTTAAATACAAAAATAAAACACTAATAATTATATTAATCTATTATAATTATAAATAGACAAAATGAATAGTAATAATATTAATAATACCAAAATATATACTGATATACAATAATAAATATAATAAAAACATAAAAAATTAAAATTTATACTAATAAATATTAATAAAATATTTATAAAACTAAAATTAATCATACTAAGAATAATAATAAGTGTTAGAAAAAAAATGTAAACAATGTAATATTAATAAAAAATAATAACAAAAATTAATTAACAAAATTAAAATAAAATTAACTAATAAAAAAATGAAATCTTTTAAACTAATCAAACAAAATAAAAATTGTTAATATATTTTATTAAAACTATGTTAAAATTTAATTAAAATAAAATCGAACACTATGTACACCCCCCACCACAAATTTAACGACTTGATTAAAATGGAATTCTATATTATAGTTCATTTAGACTCCGTGTTCTGTGTTCCGCAAACTATCGAAGAGAAGAAATTTATATAAAATGAAATATATCATAATATCACAGGGTTTCACATTATCTTTTAAGCATGGTTCTTTATGTCATGTACACTATCAAATATGATGAAACATTAGTGTTCTTTTTTAAAATCAGGGGGTGTAACATTCTCCCCACATTTATTAAATTGTGTCTTAAAATTTTTAAATTATTATTAAATATAAAAGGTATTACATTTTAATATACCATTATTGAAATTTTACATTATAAAAAGATATAATAAAGCATCTATTTGATAAGAGAGAAATTAAAATATGAAGGTTATCTAGAATAACACATAACTAGGTAAGATATGCTAAAACATTTGTTGTAACATAAATATGAACATTAAAGATATATATAACACCCAAGGATTAATTGAGAATGATAGAGAAGATGTTCAGATGTAAATGAACAATAATAAATAAATCTTTGATTGGTGAAAAGACCATTGGTTCAACAGAAATGAATGTACATGGATAAAATTTTTTGTTTTAAGATCCTTTTCCAAGAGTTTAGAAATTCCTTTACAATCTAAATGAAGAAAACAAGGTAATATACATACATGAAATGTGTAATTTCATCCTTTATTCAATTTACACAAATATTTCATCATTTTCTATATAGGATAATCATTCAGGATGAATTTGTTATCCATGATCCAATGAAAATATCTTTAAATATATCATAATATATATAAAATAATGATAATCCCTTCCTTCAGCCTCTAGAAATTTTCAAATACCAAAATTATTTTCTTGAGTTATCAAAAAGATAATTTCTAAAATATCAACAATAACATCAATGTCCTACTTGATCCACTTAATAAATAGATATCTTTAAGACTACACCAAAATATTCCATATCAAACTCTTATTCCAAAATTTTATAAGGTTGATACAATTCTAAAATAATATTTACATTAGATTCCCCAAGATATTTAATGTCTCCCACATACTTTATATTTCAATTGGTTTATAACAATAAAACTATAATGAGAACATGGATGATTCAAAAAATCAAATCAATTATTATAAAATATATTTTATATATTAAAAAATTACATAAGCACCATCAAATATAAATTAAAGCATAAAATAACTAACCAATTTAAAGGTCCACAATACTATCAACTAAAAATATTATTATAATTATTATTCCTATTTATGGTACATATTATGTGTTATCTTTGTAACATTATAAGATTTTATGAGAAATATTTTTTTTGTCTGAGTTTATTCTTATCACCAAATGAATCTTTCACTACATGCAACACTATCTTGGCTATTGTTACACACACGAGCTACCTTCCTCGATAGTGTGGGTTGTACGTAATTTTGAGTTTCACTAAACAATGATATATTATTATAATATTATTATGAACTAGCTGTTATGAAAATTATTAACCAAAATTTTAAATTTATAACATTATAATTCACCTTAAACATCTTGTAGAACATGGTATGAGAACAAAATTAATTTTTCGAGTAAAATAATTATTTTTCATAAAATACAGTTTTTCCACCTTTTGATGGCACAACCACATTAAATATAGTTTTTGACACATTTATAAATTCAATTTTACCATATATACTTATTAATTTCAATAAGTATATAAAAATTTTCTTTGGATATTTTTTTATTATTTTTCTGTTAACTTTCATATTCTGATGAATAGTAAAAATACGCTAAATATTAATTAAAAACCACTTTTTCATCAAGATAATTTATATGGTAAATTATAAGATTGAATTGTTTTAAAGTATAAATAGAATATATTTTTACACTTTAATATAATGTAAGTCATTATCTTTAATTTTACATTGAATTCTTAGGTAAAAACATTTAAATATTTTCCAATATTTTAACTTTTTAAATAAATTTTCTCAAAAACAGGATTATTTTTAAATTAAATACTGAATATTATGTATTTTGAATGAGTAAAAATGGATTCCATATTTGGAATATGTAGGTCCATATTATGTTAATATGATACTTTTTATTTTTAAACATTATGAATAGTAACTAAGGTAAATTTTAGTTACTACAATTAAAGGTAAATCAGGTAATTATGGTTAAAAATAAAATTATAAAATTCATCTAACAACTTCCCAAATTTAATTGTATGAAAATAATTCGACCCATATCACCTAAGGGTCATAATAGATTCATTTCAGGGACTTTGGATGATGAAAATGATGTAAATATTATTAAAACCAAAGAAATTGTCAACATGTCACTCTCTTATATCTTATAATTGTAATAATTTTTATATAGTGAAAAACGTAATAAAACTTTGAACATAAATAGTCACAAAAACGATAACAAAATTATATACATCATTTGAATTTATTTATAATTTTTAGGTATTAAATAATTATAAATAATGGTGACACAATATTAATGTAGAAATTATTTTATTGATTGAAATATCAAATATCTTTTTTTTTAAATATTAAAATAAATATTATATGAATTATTTAATGTGCTCTAATATATAAAAAGATAAATATGACATGTTGTATATCTATAAAATATTTTGGTTCAAATATATCCTCTATCTGGATTTTATTTAAATTCAAATAAATGAATATTGTCAAAAATGACACTATTGTAATTTTATAAAAATAACATATTTTTAAATTGCTTTAAAATCACAAAAATATTTAATAAATATAATTTTAAATTTATATGGTCGAAAAATATCCTAATGTATCCAATTATAGACAATTTAGAACACATAATTATTTATTTATAACAATTTAAAATTAATAATTTTATTACCACAAATGAAATTAAATAGATTAAGTAATGATAAATCCAGTGGATAAGGTTTAAAATAAATTCCCAACATGTCTAAATATTATTGGCAGATGATCTAACAACCCTATCTCATCTCATATTCTAATTTGAGTCATTATGGATGTTTTTATGTAGGTTTTGGGATTATTATAAATTAATATTTTATAGGTTTCGAAAAGTACCCCTCTCCTCTCTTATAAAAGGGCACATCCTCCCTCCCCACTTCTAATCATTTCTTCCTTCAATCTCGGACAAAACCATTCCATTTCTCTTCTAAACCAACATATAAACATACTAGAGATATTTTTCTTCTTCAAAGTCCATCTTTAGTGCCCTAAGAGGAGGTTTAGAAGAGGCGCGTCAAAGAAGAGGTAATATCCTTTACGATTTCATTTAAATTTATTTCTTCTTCTACATACACATATTTATTGGTTTCATTATATAGTAATAAAATCAGTATAAATCATATAATTATATGTTATAAAAGATATTAAACAACCCCATTTTACCTTCTATCCACCTTAGGGAAAATGAAATCACTGCACGTGCATACATACGGAATATCATCTCCATGTCGTGGTGTAATCTGTTTTCCACCACCACATTACTAGGATGGGTATGATGGTGAAAAGAATAACTATATATTGTTATAATAAGATGACACTAATTCTTATATATTATATCATCCACTCCCATACCATTCAATAATTATGGGAATGATATCTTCGTGTGTACGTACGTATAGCTTACCATTTCCAAGGTGCGATGAGATTCATTCTACATGATCTTCATTAAAACATTATTATATAAACAATTTGAATTAATAAAGCTGATATATATTATAGTAATACCATTTTTTAAATGATATATTTATATCCTAAAATGATGAATATGAATTTATCCGACAAAACATATGTATGTAAATAAAGCAGTTAATACCTAAACAATGAGTAACTATGAAATGTTACAATCCAAAAGATGAAAATGTGATAATAAATGTTATCATAAAAATATTTATGATTCTTTAATAGATTCGTAACATTATTTAAATTATTATATAAATTTTTTAGATACACACTATGAATATCAAACCTATGTTAAGGGATAATTATTTCAATCTCGTTCTTATTGGAGATTGTTTATTCATAAGTATTTACTGGGGTTATGTTTATCTTCCATTTCTATGTTTTATCAAAATGTTTTCATAAAATGTTTACAATTATTCCATTTATCATTAAAGTCATTTTACCCTTTATTGACTTTTACCACATGGTTTTGATGTAATCTTTATTTTTTTACCATATGAGGTACATTTTTACTTTTTAGGAAAAAGTACGAGGAGAATGGTTTTTTAACTTATACAGCATGAAAAGATTTTTTTAGTTTAATATTTCCTTTTTTTAGTAAGCTTACTCTACAATATTTCATTATTATTTTCCAAAAAATCCCTTTCTTTTAAAATTGTGTGGTATTTTGTGAAAAGAAAATGATTTCGAAGAAGAGAGGATATTTTCCTCAAGAATTCATTTCTAGTGTTAAAACAACCCAAGTTTCCATCAATGATCAAATTATTTAATATGATTATGTTTCTAGTATAATTCCACAATAATTTAAATGTTTTGATTTTTTTATGATGAAATTATATCCATTTATTTTATATGGATTATATCATGATGGGATGATGTTTATGAATCCCATTTTATTTGTTGGGTTATGATGAATGATTTAGGTCTATTTTGTGGCACACATAATAATTATTTCATTATGATATGGGTGAGACCTATAAATCCCCCCAATGCATTTGGTAATGATTTATATCACATGAGATAGATATGGATATAATGGAAAGTTAATCTGGTTTAGTGATACAAGACAGGAAAGAGGAGTGAACTCGGTTCAATGATGGACTTTGTCCACTATGATGGTCTTCAAAATGAGTCTCGACTTATATGAAATGATTTTTTGTGGTTATGTGTGTATGCCAAAACGTTTCATGACTTATGTTATGTTTAATGGGATTACATTTCACTACTAGGACTTATCCCATGTCATGATATTATGATCTCTTTTGTGGGATAATATTTTCAAAATGTTAGGATCTAATGATTATGATATGATTGATGTTTCCATAGTTTTCCCTTACTATGCATTTGAGATCACCAATTGAATGTTTTCTTTTCCCCAGGTCAAGAATAAGGTTATTAAGTAGGATATGCCAAAAGTGACCCTAGATATTATGAAATAAATGGGAGACCATGTAGATGATTTATGAACCGGTTTTTTTGTGTTTCCCAGTTTCTAAAGACAGTATACCTATACGGTCCTATCATGCTGTTGTTATATTTTGTAATAAATATGCTTCAACTCTGAATTAATAGAAATGTATGTAATGTATGGGTTTCTATAGTTGGTATTAGAGGAAAGTTATAGTCAACCATTGGAATCAAGGATGTGGAAGCCCGAGTAATAACCCTAAGGATATGTCTAAGAATAAGACATAATCTTAGTGTTTTAGAAATTGTCATGAATAACCAATTATAAGATATAAATTGTGAAATTTTATTCTTGATTTTGTGGTTTTCCTAGTATGATTTGTGTTTCTCACACTATGCTTCTTGGTTTTAGTCAATGGATAGAACCCGAAGCAACCGTGTTAATTCTGAATGTGATGGGAAATGCAATGATTTTCCCCCTGAGAAATCAAACGTGATGGGAGATATAATGAAACATCATGTAGCCATGCTCACACAACATTCTCAAGGAATGAATTAGGAAGGTCTTGCAAATGAGAAGATGAAAGAGAAACATTCTGTTGAATCCTTCATGAGTCAGTGTCCACCTTCATTCAACGGTTCCTCTGATCCATTAGTGGAAGAATAATGGATCAATCCAAATGAAAAGATATTTTCGGTACGACAATGTTATGAACATGATAAATTCATCTTAGCAGTATATAATTTGGAATGTGAAGTTGATCAATGGTCAAATCTTGTCAAGAATACATAACTAAGGGATGAAATTGAGTCCATGGAATGGGAAGAGTTCCAAAACATATTTCTCAATAAGTAATTCCCTCATATTATTTGAACAAATATGGTGAAGGAGTTAATTGAACTAATGAAAAATGATGATGAATCTATTGGTACCTACAAAGAAAATTTTACAAGACATGTATGGTATGCTTCTCGGATTGTTATCCAACCTGAGAGTCAGATCGATAGATTATTTAGTGGCATAAAACCAAGTCTCTGAAGGGAATTATCCCTAAGGGAGATCAATATCTAAGAGAAAATTGTTCTATGTGCACTTATGGTTGAGATGGAGATTGAAGTAAACCATTAGTTATATGGGTTTGATAAGAAGAGAAAAATGGAATTAAAAAGAAAATCTAAAGACCATGCTGAAAAGAATATGTTTTTTCTTTTCTGCTCAAAGTGTGGAATGAAACATAGAGGTAATTTTCTTAAATGGATATGTAAATGTTTTAATAGTGTAAAAGATGGTCATCGGGCACTTTAATGTCAATGTAATGGGAAGAAGATGTCTAATGATGTGAACAAAGATTGGGATACACAAAATGCACATCCTATCTGTCAATGTTATATGTTCAAGGAAATTGTGCATTATGATAATAATGGCCATAATACATGGGTTATGGATGATGATTGACTTCAACAAACTCTTAGGGCTAAAGGCAAAGGAATGTCATGTGTAATTACTATCAGCGATTTGGAGTATTATAATTAAGTGGTGAAAGGTACACTTACCATCCACTCTAAATTAGAAAATGATTTATTTGATTGTGGATACACCCTATGATTTATTTCTATATAATTTCCTAAGGGTATCACCATATTACCTTAGCAATTAGATATTGAGTTAGCTATGACAACTCTTAATGGAACAACAGTCGCATCAAAAGTTAACAATTCTTCTCCAGTTGATGTTTGTGGGAAAGTTCTTCTTTCAAATATTGTGATCCTTCCTATAGTGGTATTCGATGTGATTCTTGGCACGGATTGGATTTATTTATTTTGAGCTCATATCAATTTCCAAAGTAAGGTGGTCACATATCATATTCTTAATCAAGATATGATCATTTATCAATGCAAGGATGAATATATCCATTCAGTTGAAATTTCATCCATCTTATGGGTGTTGATTCCAATAATGGTAGTTTATTTATCTCTAATGGATGGAGAGATACTCACTATTAAAAATATTCTCATTGTACTAGAGTTTGTAGATGTCATTATAGAGTAATTAAAGAAGAAACACCATGAAAATCTTGATAAGATAATCATACGCCCTAGTGTGTCACCATGGGGATAACCTGTTCTAATTGTTAAGAAGAAAGATGGATCAATGAGACATAGAATTGATTATCAATAAAATAAAAAGATCATTATCAAGGAAAAATATCCTCTCCCATGCATTGATGAATTATTTCACCAACAACGTGGAGCTCAATACATTTCCAAGATTGATCTTCGTTCATGATACCTTCAATTCAGGGTAAAAAGGGAGGATATACTAATGACAACATTCCATACATGTTATGGACACTATGAATTTGTAGTGATGTCTTTTGGTCTTACTAATTCTTGTGCTATCTTCATGGATCTAATGAATAGAGATTTTATAGACTATATTGATCAGTTTGTTGTAGTCTTTGTAGATGAAATTATTGTCTATTAGATGAGCACGGATGAACATGAAGATCACTTGATAATTTTATTGAAGTCCCTAAGAAATGTGAAGAATTATTCCAAATTTACTAAGTGTGAATTTTTTATTCAAAATGATTCATTTCCGGGTCACATAAAAATCAAATGATGGGATACCTGTGGATCTAGAAAAAATGGAGGTTGTTGAAAGATGGTCGAGACCAACAAAAGTAACTAAAATCCGATTTTCTCTTGGTTTAGCTGGGTATTATCGGCCTTTTGTGAATGATTTTTCAATATTATCTAACCCATTCACCAAATTGAGTCAGAAAGGAGTTCTGTTTGTTTGGACAAAGGATGTGAAGATAATTTCAAAGGTAAAAAAAGAAGGTTAACGAATGAAAAAATGATCACAATGCCTTGTCATGGAGAATGGTTTGTGAAATATAATGATGCATCCAATAAGGGTTTGGGGTGTGTTCTCATGAAAAATGATATGGTGATATCTTATTCCTCACAACAGTTGAAAATCCATGAGAAAAATCACCCCAAACATGATTCGGAGTTAGATGCAGTAATATTTTCATTAAATATTTATAGGAATATATTTATTGTGAATGGTGTGAAATTTATAATGATCATAAATGTTTAAATTATATTTTCCCAAAGAAGGAACTGAATATGCACCAAAGAAGATGGTTGGATCTGATTAAGTATTGTGACTGCTCAATTCATTAACACCCTGGGAAAGCAAACAAGGAGGAAGACGCATTAAGTCGACAAGGCCATGCTAGATTATCCATGATAAGGATCACAAAGGATCCAATATTCATATATTTACAAAGGATGGATATTTTAATTTTAATTAATGAGGAGATACCTTATCTTTCCCAAATGAATGATCAACCATTTATACAAGTGAAGATTAAAGAGGCGTAGAAGGAGTATGTTGGGCTTCAAAAGAAGGTGAGAAATGTTACTGGATTCAACCTTGATTGTGATGGGATAATAAGGTTCAAGAACCATGTTTGTATTCATCCAATACAAGAATTAAAGAAGGATATACTGGATGAGGCTAATAGTTATTCATTCTCTATTCATCTGGGAAGTACAATGATTTACTTGGACATAAAATAGTACTTTTGGAGGGATGGCCTGAAAAGAGATATCACCGAATATGTCTCTAAATGCCTAGTTAGTCGGAAAGTTAAAGATGAGAGACATAATTCAAAGGGGATGTTACAACCATTACCCATACTAGAATGAAAATGGGAAAACATCACTATGGACTTTGTCATCAGACATCCAAAAACATCCAATGGCAATAATAATATCTGGGTTATAGTTGGTCATCTTATGAAGTTAACACACTTCATTACTATTAGAGAAGTTTTCTCTATTGATGATATTGTTATCATATATTTAATGTGGTAAGATTTCATGGAGTACCAAATTCCATTATATCTGATCGGGAACTGAGGTTTTCCTGGAATTCTGGAAAAGTCTTCAGCATACTCTGGTTACAGAGATATGTTTCTGTACTGCCTATCATGCTTAGATAAACCATCAGTCTGAGAGGACAATTAAATCTTTGGATGACATGTTGAGAGCTTGATCTATGGATTTAAAAGGTGGTTGGGATCAACCCATACCTTTTGTGGAATTTTCTGTTAATAATATCTTTCACTCTAGTATTCAGATGGCTCCTTATGAAGCTCTCTATGGATAAAAATGCACAACTCCAACTTGTTGGGATGAAGTTGGGGAATGAATGATATTAGGACCTGATCTTGTTTATGAGATGGGGGAAAGGGTCAGATCTATTCAATAACACATAACAGAAGATTAAAGTTGGAAAAAAAGTTATGTTGACAACCGAATAAAAGACCTAGAGTTTGATGTTGGTGATAAAGTGTTGTTAAGAATAACTCCCTAGAAGAGAGTAATGACATTTGGAAAGAAGGTAAAGTTGATCCCCATGTATATCTTTCCTTTTGAAATATTGGATCATGTTGGGAAGGTAGCTTACTGATTGTAACCTCCACCAAATCCCTCTCATGTTCATGATGTGTTCCATGTATCTCTCCTGAGAATGTACATACCTGATCCTCCCAATGCATTAGGCTCAGAAGTTATACCGCAGGAGAAATATATTGCTTATAAGGAATAGGTGATAGTGATTCTGGACCGTAGTGAAAAAGATCTATGAAACAAGACCACTTGCGTGGTTAATGTTTTATGGAGGAACCACCAATTAGAATAAGCTACATGGGATCTTGAGGATATGATTAGGGAGAGGTATCCTCATCTTTTTTCACGAAGTGACAAATTTGGTGGGCGAAATTCATTTTAAGGGGTGTAGAATGTAAAACCCATAGATTTGATGAGAAATTTTTTGTCTTCTGTTATACATAATACCAAAGGAAGCTTTTACTACATGCTCACTTGGTGGGATTGTAGTACACGCAAGAGGAACCTTCCCCGATTGCATGTGTTGTACGTAATAACAAGTTTCACTTAATAATGATAAATTGTTATAATATTATTATGAACTAGATGTTATGAATAGTTTTAACAAAACTATGAATTTTATAACATTACCATTCATCTTATACATTTTCAACAACATGGTAAGATAATGAAATAATTTTTTTGGGTAAAATAAGTATTTTTCAAATACTGTAGTTTTGTCACCTTTGGATGATGCACCCACTTTAAATATTGTATTTTTACACGTTCATGAGTTAAATTTAACAAAATAATCTTCTTCATTTCAATAAGTATATAAAAATTTATTTTGGATAATTTTTTAATATTTATCAGTTAACTTTCATATTTTGATAAATAGTAAAAATACGCTAAATTTTAATTAAAAACATCTTAATTTCATCAAGATAATTAATAAAATAAAATTATAATATTGAATGGTTTTAAATTAGAAATATAATATATTTTTACCATTTAATATAATTTATGTCATTATAATTTATTTTACATGGAATTCATAGATATAAACATTTCAATCTTTTGCAATGTTTTAACTTTTAAAACCCCTTTTCTCAACAGCTGGATTATTTTTAAATTAAATAATGCAACTTCTATGTTTTGAATTTGGGAAAATGGGTTCCATATAGATAATTAGTTGGTCCAAATTAAGTTTAATAGGATACATTTTATTTTTAGACAATATTAATATTAACTACGTAAAATTTTATTTACTAGTGTTAAAGGTAAATCTGGGAATTAAGGGTAAAAATAAAATTATAAAATTACCCAAAACCTACCAAAATTTTATTGGATTAATAAAAGTCGACCTAAATCACCTAAGTGTTGGAATATATTCATTTCATGGACTTTTTACCATGAAAAGGAGGTAATTATTATTAAATCCAACGAAAGTGACAACATGTCACTCTCTTATATCTTATAAGTGTAGTAATTTTAATTTAGTTATAAAATTAATCAAACTTTGAACATAAATAGTAACTAGAATGATAATTAAATTACATACATCATGTGAATTTATATATAATTTTTTTGGGATTATATAGTTATTATTAATGTTGACACAATAGTGATGTAGAAAATATTTTATTGATTGACATATCAAATAAATTGTTTAAAAATATTAAAATAAATATTATATGAACTATTTAATGTTCTCTATGAATTTTATAGATAAATATGAATGTCATTAATCTATTAAATATTTTGGTTCGAATATATCCTCTGTTTGGGTTATATTTAAATTCAAATAAATGAATAGTTTCAAAATTGACACTATTGTTATTTTATCAAAATAGCATATTATTAAATTGTATAAAAATTAGAAAAATATTTAAAATTTATAATTTAAAATTTATATGGTCTATAATGTCATAAAGAATCAAATTATGGATAGTTAACAAAACATAACTAATTATTTATAACAATTTAAAATTTATAGTATTATTACCACAAATAGAATTAAATAGATTAAATAAGGATAAATCTAGTTGATAAGGTTTAAAATAAATCCCCAAAATGTATAAATTTTATTGGCTATTGAGAATACATCGTTATCTCATCTCATATTTGAATTTAAGAAATTTTGGATGTTTTAAAGTGGGGTTTGGGCTTATTATAAATTAATTTTTAAGAGAATTCCAAAATTGCCCCTCTCCTCTCTCATAGAAGGGCACCTCCTCCCCCTCCACTTCACAAAATTTTGAGCCTTCATGCTCGGAAAAACACTATCAATTTCTCTTCAAAACATCCCTAGAAACATACTAGAGTCCATGGTATTATTAAATTACCAAATTTTGTTCCCTAAGATGTGGTTTAGAAGAGTCGCGTCAAAGAAGAGGTAATATCCTTTACCGATTCTTTAAAATTCCTTGCTTCTTCTACTTCGTCTTCCTTATTTGATTCATTATAATGTAATAACATTAGTATCACAAATATACTTATAATTTATTATAAATATCAAACAACCCCATTTCACCTTCTATCCATCCTATGGATAAATAAATCACTGCGCTAGCGTACGTACGGAATACCGTCTCCATGCCGTGGTGTAATCTGTTTTTTCCACCACCAGCTTACATGGATGTGTATACTGGTGTAAAAATTAACTATATATGGTTATTATAAAATTATAATAATTCTGAGATGTACTATCATCCACTCAAATACCATTCAATAATTATGGGAATGATATCGTCACACGTGCGTATGTACGGCTTACTATCTCCACTGTGCGATGAGATTCGTTCTAGATGATCATCATTAAACCATGATTATATTAACGAATTGAATGAATAAATCAGATCAATATTATACTCATTCAATTCTTTAAATTATTTAACTATAACCTATAAAAAGGAATATGAACATATCCGACAAAACATACGTATGAAAATAAACCAGTTAATAAAAAAACTACTAGTAATAATGAAATGTTACTAACAAACGGATGAAAATATGATAATAAATGTTATTATAAA
Organism: Viscum album; assembly: GCA_963277665.1. Lineage (NCBI taxonomy): Eukaryota > Viridiplantae > Streptophyta > Magnoliopsida > Santalales > Viscaceae > Viscum > Viscum album. The sequence continues at coordinate 1,678,869,551 of OY728160.1, forward strand.
AATAATTATGATTCATTAATAGACCCGTAACATTATATAAATCATTATAAAGGAGGTTCGGATACACATGAAGCATATTAGACCTAAGGTAAAAGATAATTATTCCAACCTCATTCTTATCCGACATTGTTTATTCGTAAGTATTTACTGGGGTTATGTTTATCATCCATGTCCATGTTTTCTCAAAATGATTTCTTAAAATGTATACTATTATTCATTTTATGTTTAGAGTTATTTTTACCCTTTTTATCTATTACCTCAAGGTATGCTAGGAATCATTCTTTTTTTACCATTCGAGGTACTTTTTGACTTTTCCTGAAAAAGTATGTAGATAATGTTTTTTTAACTTATACAGCATGAACATATTTTTATGGTTTCTAAATGGCTTATTTTCATGAAAAGTCCTTTATAGGATTTCAGGAATATTTTCAAAAATATATATATTTTTAAAATTGCGTGGTATTTTTTGGAAATAAAATGATTTTGAAGAAGAAAGGATATTTTCCTCATGAATTCATTTCAAGAGTTTGATCAAAACTATTTTCCATATAATATGACATTCTATAATATTATTATATTTCAAGTATATTGTCCCTATAATTTTAAAGTATTGATTTCTTTTGTGATGAAATGATATTTGTTTATTTTTTATTGATTATGCCATGATGGGACGATGTTTAAGAAACCCATTTTATTTTTTGGGTTATGATGAATGATTTATGTTTTTTTAGGCACACATAAGAATTATTTCATTATGAGATGTGTTGGACCTAAATATCCCACAAATTAATTGGGTAGTAATTTATATCACATGATATAGACGTGGCTGGAATGAAAAGTTAATCTTGTTAAGTGATACATGACCGGAACAATGATTGAACTCGATTCAGTAACGGAAAGTGTCCGCAATTATTGTCTTGGAAATAGGTCATGACTAATATGAAATGATTTTATATAATTATGTATGTACGCCAAAAATATTCATGTCTTGTGTTATGATTATTGGTATTACATTTCACTACTATGACTTTTTTCATGTCATGATATTATGATCTCTATAGCATGATAATAATTTCAAAATGTTACGTTCTTATGAATATGATATGATTGATATTTCCTTTGTTTGTCCATATTAAGAATTTGAGCTCACCCTTTGAATGTAATCATTTCCCCAGGTCCGGAAGAAGGGTATTAAGTAGGATATTTCAAAAGGTACTCTAGATATGATGATATAAATGCGACACAATGTAGATGATTTATGAACCAGCTGTTTATGTTTCCATGTATCTAAAGACAATATACCTATACTATCCTATCATGGTATTATTATATGTTGTAATAAATATGCTTCAATTATAATGTAATAACAATGTATGTAATGTATGGGTCGATAAAATCATCCCTCAGTCATTTGTTTTCCAAAAATCTCAAATTTCCAGTGAATCACATTTCTTGATCATTGGTGTCATTCTTTATATATCCATTAACCCATTGAAGAAAACTAAGGAGGTAAAATCCTTATATGTTTCATGATTTATATAATGATAATATCATTGATAAAGTAATTACAGAACAAAATTCATGAATCTATGTACAAAATTCCTTTACATATTCCACATCATCTATATTAACAACATAATCTTAACATTTATCCCATAGATTATTTTAAGGTATATTCCCCTGATACAAGGGGAATTCATTTTTCTAGTGATCCGTATCATTCATTTGAAGTGCTGGAAATTGTTAGATTCATTATTAGCCTTGGAATCATGAGAATGAAGGAATGTCTATCCACACATGTAGGAAACTCTCATTCCCATCAACCAGACACTAAGGTGATTCCTTCCAAAATAATCACATCTGAAAAAATCCATTTTCCCTTTATTCCATTTAAACATTTTTTCTATATCATCAAATTCTTATCTTTATTCTCTTTGAATCCAAAATTCATGGATATTTATTTCTCCATCCTGATATAATGTGACACAAAATCCTTGTATGATGAAAAATTTCTGGAGACTAGTTCCATTTTAAGAATTGAATTACACCCACCAAAGAAATGGCATCTATTTATCTTTGGATTACTTACATAGTTTTCTTCTTTGATTTCACACATTGTGAAGCTTTATTTATAATTAGAGACATTTTCCTCTTCAGTTTTTCTGAAACTGAATAATTCTCTCTTCGTATCCGCTCATTGCTCATGAGGAATTTTTTTCTATGAATTGTACCTTATAATCTTCATTTTCCATGCTTGATATTTATTATTCATCCTTAATATTTTGTATCAATCACCACAATTTATCTGTATCATCTAACAGATGAAACACTTATATGAGAACATTCAAACATTCGTTACTACCTAGAGTGAGAAATGAATTCTCTCTGAAAATTCTTCATTAATGAGCTAAAAATAAACTTGTAGTCCCATTGAATGATTGAGGTTGATGCCACATAAAGATGTGTAAAATTATTAGACCACAGATTGGATTAGAAGGTACTTCATATGGGAAAGGTTATTACTAATAAACTAATTAATCTTCTTCAATATGGTTATAATTTTATTAGATCTAGCGCTAGCTCAAGATCTAGCTTCATATTATTTCCCATGTGGAATATCACTACATTGATGATGTGAATTGATATGGGTTCTATTTTTTCTAGAATGATATGTTTCTAAATAATGTAATACATTATAATAGATCATAAAATTTCAAATCATAATGTGTACTCCCATAACTAGGAAAATTCATGACAAAACATAAAATATTTACTAATGTATTATCTCATAATTCCAAGCATGTTTTCATTAGGAATGTTCTCAAATCTATGAAAATAATATTTTTTAAATCCTTCCTAATGGATTTTAATTAATATTTTAATTAACCAATGAATATCAACTTGAGATTTTAAAACAATTTGTTCAGTATGGGAACATTAACCATATATGAAAATTATAGCCATTATATACTCCAACCAACTCTTTGTGGTGTTATTACCCGTCGATACATCTATAAAAAAACCATGTCCACTTTCATTGTCGATACACTGACGTATTTCTAGGAAACACAGATAATAAATCTCTTATAAAAACATTGTGATGTTATCCTATATAATTACTCATCCTCAATATCATTTATGAGGTTACATTCCCTAATATATGATTTCCAAATCTAGTTTCCAAGCATTATAATAAAATTCCTCTGATATAAACTATAAAGTCCATGACCAAAGTAGCCAAGTGTAAGAGATTTCATTGTTAAATTGATATAATATATAATGAATCACATCTCAAATGGCAGAATAGTCTTGTATCCTCGGTAAAATAGACACAATGTTGAATCAAATATTAAAATTGAAAATATAAAACACAACATAGAATTTTTTTTAAGTACATTATTAATACATATAAAACATCCTTACATATCAGTGATAATACTATTTCTGGTTTATGATTTTGAAATTTTAAGATATGAATCAAACTCATTTTTTGGTATTTTTTAATCTATTTTTTATAATACCTTAGTTTAAGCTTGTATGGGTTGTGTTCAGAAGAATTTTTGTTATTTTTTAGGTATTATTAGTAGTGCATTATTGGACCACATTTTTTCCAAACCATGAGCCAACTTTATAAAACTATAAGACCCATGGTATATGGTATTTCATGGTTTGTGTTAGTTTTTTTAGACTGTGCTCCCACTTAGAAGAAACATTGTACCCCAGAGTATAAGCATATGGTTAAGGTGAATGGTTTGGTAAATTATGTTCCCTTGTTTAGAAAATTATGTTTTTTGGTTTTTAATCATTGATAAATAAAAAAACCCTAAACCTAGTTGTATTAACCCATAATTTCCTAAGGAAATCCCTAAAATATTTTATATTTTTTTAGAAGCTCCTGATTGGTTTCCAAGGCTCCTTGATCCCCTTTATTGATTGATTGAATATCTGATCAATGGATTTTCTACTCTATGGTATATGTTTTCTTTCTTAATTGGTTATAGCATTCTCCAATATCACTTTCCTAATGAAGGTGGATGATTTTTTCTCTATTGTTGATGTTTTAGATGTTGGTTTTGATGGATTTTAATCCCATATATATTGAAAATAGTTATTGGTCCTATATCTTCTGAACTATGGTGTTCATAATTGGTCCCCATCATTTTTTGGATTTTTGTTTTGAAAAATGTCCATCAATAACCCTAAGGTAAGTGGAGTAAATTTCAATTCCTATTTTCTTCATTTCAATTTCAATTATGTGACTATAATATTTCAATTTCCACATTTGGAAATCTTATCTTGAATTTAATTAATTAATTTTCTAATTAGTTAATGATATTACGGTATTGATGTAATAAAGTTATTATAGAATTCAGGGAATAATGTGATTTTTTAACTTATGGAATAATTTGAATATGAAACTGGTAAATATTATGTTTATGAAATTTATTGATTAATTCTGTAAAAAATTGATGGAGACCCGTGGGGTGTTTCAACATGATGAAAATGATGATTATTAAATTTTCAAAGGATAAAAAATGGTTGGGTTTTTAGAACTATGTGATATGATATTTGTGACGATTTTTTTGGATAAGGACTTCAACATCAAATACCCTTGGGGTTCTAGATTATGGATCTACGTCCCCATTATGTTTATGTAAACATGTTATCACTGAGTTGTGGGACCACGACTATTGCTCAAAATACCCAGAGTTTCTAGATTTTTTCCCCTATTCTCCCATTGGTAAGAATCATTTTTTGACCCTTGCTTCTAGTCGACACCCTCTAGCATATGGGGAGGCATTCCAAATGTCATTTCACCAAATAGATCAGAGAACTATCATGTGGAACCTAGTTCAAGATGTCACAATGTACTATCAAATATAATTTTATTTGTAATTATTTTATCATAACATTTGGGAAAGGTATACGTGAGTTTAGGATGAGTTGTGACTTGGTTATGAGCACAATCATGGGAGTAACTAAACCATATAGAAAGGGAAACCAAAGTTACTGTGGTGGGACTATTTTTATTGATGTTTGATGTTATAGTCAGATGTTATTTCACCTTGGGTGATGTAATTATTACGCGAGGTTACTATTTTATAATAGTTTACCCCTAACCAAGTATGGAATGGGATTGGAGAATACATGCATCATTCCAAGAACACAAAAATTTCATATGACATGCATCACTTTAGGATTTCACATAAATGAAGATGATAGGTTGGGTTATTAAAAAGAAATTAATTTTTTCCCTTGTCGAGTAAATTTAAGATAATGTGGTTCCTAATATTTAATAGAAAATTTTAATGATGCCAAATATGGTAATTGAAAGAGATTAATGGGTGTTTAATGGGAAACATTGGTATATGAGAATGTTTTACCCAATGTTATCCTTGGCCCTAGGGAAGGTTGGTTGAGGTTAGTGAGAGTGACCGAGTCAGGACCCCGTGTAAGGGTTTGGTGGATGAATTATTATTGATTTATGTGAATCCCTCACGATAAATTGTGTTCATAATGTGTTATGTGTCGTAAGATTTGTGTTTTTAATTATAGAGATAAGCCTTAATGTCAACGTTTTTTGATAAGAAGTTAGGAGGAAATTTTTGGTGATGATCCTCCCATAGTGGAACCTGAGGCTTCAATAGTTGTAGGTGAAGGATTCATAGATCAGTTGAATTTTAAAATTTCTCTCTTTATGCAGTTTATGGAAGGACACATAGGATGGGTTGTACAAGACATGTATAATATGTCATGGGAGTTCTATTTATAGCACCATCCAACATTCACAATATAGGGTGAAACTGAGGTAGATGTGTTCAGGATTGAGCCTATCCAATGATCCTTATCCTCCTAAATAAATTATCTAAAATGATATTGAAGTTCGTGGATTTTATGTTTCATTATAAGGTGTAGTATTTCTGGGAAGTCTAAAATCTGGATGGACTACTAGAGAATACAGTGTGGAAGGACATCTTGGGGAAGTTATGTGGGAAATATTACCCTAAGATACTTAGGTAGAAGAGGTAAGGTGAGTTCATTCAGTTGATCAAGGGGAGTATTTCCATGATGGACTATACCGTTTGTTTCACTGATTTTTAGTGATTTGAACTAGAATTGGTTGAGAATGGGGCTATTATGGTGAATCATTTTTATAATTGTATTAAATGTGATATTAAATCATAAGTTAATATATTTTTCCTGACTAAGTATTATGAGGTGGTGAAATAGGTTCGCATATGTGAGAGGAACCTCCAGGAGGCTTCATGTTGAATGTGTGTGGTTTTTATTAGATGAACAAGTGGCCCTCCTTATGAGAGTATGAAGAATCATTATGAGAATTTTAATTCGGGTGATATAAAACATAGTGAACATGTAGATGGACTATTTAATAAATCAATTAACTGGATTTATTTCAATCAGTGTGGTAGGTCATGAAACATTTATAGCTAGTGTCCACAAAAACAAGTGGAGTGATGAGATTATGGTCAGATGGATCATTAGTAGAGGTTTTTCTTAAACCCTAAACCTATGGGTAGTAAAGTAGGATCTATGTAGTGTCCTAACACTATTTTGGGGTCTTTGACACCATATCAGTCTCATAGTTGAATGTATTATAGATGTGGAAGTCAATGAAGTGGATGTTGCACTGTAGAGAAAGATAACCCATATTAGAAGGGTGGTGAAACACAGGGATCTGGAACCAAAACATAGTGAAGGGTAAACAAGTTTTAATGATTTTTATCCAACACTAGTGGATATTAGTACTGGACCGTAAATCGATAGAGGTATTATCCTTGTAGTTTCTATACATTCTAGTTCCTTATTCAATTCAAGAGCCTCTAATTATTTTATATATGCGTAAATTTTTAATTGATTTAGCTTGGTAATGGATTTTTGAGTGGGGTTATGATGATCGATTCACCATTAGGAGTATGTTTGAGGGTCATATTTATATGGTAGTTGTGTTCTTTTGAAGTTGGGTAGTATCATTTTCTATGGGATCCTAACATATTTGACATGTCATGATTTGACATTATTTTTGTTATGCATTGGTTGGTATAATTCCAAGACCATATTTATTTTTTACCACATTATAATGACCATTATGTCTCCTGAGGGTGAGAGTTATTTACATCATGGAGATTGGGATATCGTGATAGACCATATAAGGAAAATATGTTAGATACTAGGGGATCACACAATATAGGTTTCAATTATTTTGTTAAATGAAATCGGTGTGAAAACTTCTGCCTTTCCACATGTAGTGGACCAATTCCAGGATGTGTTTCCTATGGAATTCATAGGGACTCCATGTGATTGGGATTTTTAGTTTATAATTGAACTCATTACCGAAGCTCAAACGGTTTCTATAAAACCATATTGAATGGAACCAAAAAAATCTTCATGAAAGTAAGAATCAACTAGATGAGTTGATGAATAAGGGATATATCTATCTGAGTACATTTTATTATACTCCTATAGTTTTTTTCTAATAAGGATTAGAGACATTGCATATATGCATTGATAACAAGAGGATGAATTAGATAGCAGTGAATAACCATTATCCTCTTCACCATATTCATGATCTATATGACCAGTTGACAGAATCTTGTGTGTTATCCAAGAATGAATTGAGAATAGGGTATTATAAGCTAAAATATATACCTCCTGATATACCATATAATACATTCATATGTAGGTATTTCCTTTATCAGTTTGTTGTGATGTTGTTCGTTCTGACGAACACTCCAATTGTGCATATAGACATGGTAAAATGAATCATCCACAAGTAACTAGATCAATTTTGGGTTGTTTTGTGGATGAAATCTTATTGAACTCCAATAATCATGATCATAATTCTCAAATTATTGACTTAATATTTTGTACTGTGATATATCATCTACTATATTCCAAGTTACCAAAGTACAAATTCCAGATCAATCATGTATATTTCTCGGGGAACATTATCTTTGAGGAGGGTGTGTCGATTGATCTCGAGAAGGAGAAGGTGGATGTTTCTTGTGAGTATCCCAGTAATATTTTTTATAAAAACATATTTATGAGTTTTTCAGGTTATCATTGGTGGTTTATCCATGGCTTCTCTAGCTCAGAAACACTACTCTCTATCTTGAGCATGAAGGTTATTATTAGGAACTAGAATGGATACCATTTTACCTCAATAACTGAAATAATCTTACAATATCTGGAATGGAATTCCCAATCCATAGGGTTTGGTGACTAGAATCGAGAACTAGATAAAAAAGGGAAAAAATTTCCCGAACTATAGAGGAATAAATAGATACACATAGCAGTGTGATTTAAAAAACTCCACATGGATAATAGTACCATAAATTCAAAAAATTATATAAAAAATCCAATATTGTACATCATCAGATAACTCAAAATATACTTGATAAAAAAACCCAATTCCAAATTTTTAATGCACTCCAATACAAAAGGATCAACCAAAACCACAACCTCTAAGTGAGACATTCACCTTACTTTAAAATAGTAGAAGTAAATCTAATACTATTGAAGAAAAATGTAGGGTTTTATCTATAAGACCAATAGGGTCTCACCATGTTTTCCACAATAAGATTCTATTAAAATCAACCCAATCATACATTCAATTTCAAATAAACATGGCATGGAATGAAAATTTCATAATTTAAAATACATGTTTTCATTTTAATTGGTGAAGACATTTCAAATAATTTATTAAGAAAAAATTTTATATAAAAGAGTTTATATAAATAAAGAGTCATGAATAAAGTAGTTCATAGTCAATGGTATATATATATATATATCAAAACAATCACAGAACAAAAAATTTCATATTCTAAGAGGTAAGATATTTTTTAGTAATGAGATCCTCACACAATAAAATATGTGATCATGACAATGTGCACACACATCCCCCATGAATTGACCACACTAGAACCACAAATATCCCAATGTGGATAAGTTTTTTTGAAATAGGAATATGTTTGAGATATAAATCATCAATACATTTATATATAATTACCATGCTATAATGTTTGACCCAAAAGAACATACTTACTACCTTGTTTCACATGTTCTGAGTCATTATTGAATAATGGGAATCTAATTTCAAATTAGTTCTAAATATATTTTCCCCATTTTAGTTTCATTATGTCAATTTCCCTATAAAACCCAAAAAAATTAATCAATTAATTAATTTTCCAGATAAAACTACTCATTGTTTTATATCAACTGTATTTAATCCATTTTTCTCAAATACCAATTTTTCAATGCAATTTCACAATCTCCATAAAATTAAAATCAAACTAAAATTTCAAATTCATTTTCAATTAGGAGTTTACCCAAAATTCCATACCAAAACAATTTCCATTCCAATTTGATTTGAATTGGGTTTTCAAAATATAATTGAAATAAATTTACAACAATAAATCAATTAAAATATTATAAAATTTTGCAATTTTAACAATAACCACATAGATTTATCACATATATCACATAGAACAAAATCCAAAATGGGATTTTCTAATGTATAATGTTTCAAACATAGATCAATGAATCAATATAGGATTCAAGATCCAATGGAAATGATATTAGTCCCCGAAATAATTAAATGATCAAACAAACCCTAGAAGGAATGATGGAGAGAGTGTGGTAGAATGAATGGGATAAGATCTCTTACTAGAGTGTAATGGAATAATGTTCACCAAGAATAAATATTCTTCAAAAGGGTTTTAGAAGTGAAAAAAACCTCTCTAAATCCCCCAAGGAAGACTTATTTTCTATAGGGTTGAATGAGATCATATGGAACTTTAATTGGGGCATTGAATATTTTAAAATTTATTTTCATAATTGATAAATTACTCATGAATGATTTCATAGAGGGGGAAATATGATATACCAAATGGTTCACCCTAACCGTGAACCTCTAGAATGGAGTGCATGTTTTCTACTAGGTTGGAACCGGGTTTGGGAAACCATGTTCCAACCATAAATTCTCCTATATACAGGTAATTCATAGTTTATCCTGTAGGGGCATGCAGTTTGGGAACACATTGTGCTAACTGCGTATAACCATGAATCTTCAAATAATTTCAAATATGCAACCAAGAAACCCATAAATGAGACCCAACCAATGAATTCTCAAAAATAGGGGTCATTGGTTTCCTAAAAAACATGTTGTTTCAACCTCCCAACTAATGAAACATTATATCCCTAGAAATCCCATGAAAAATATTCCATATAAAAAACATAATGCCACTAATATCTCATCAGTGCCTCTCCCTCCAACATATAATGTGTATTATAATTGTACTACCATAGTCCTAAAACTAATGGTATCATCCTCCCACAATATACCAAGGATTTTGAATCAACAATCCTATCTGGACACTCAATCACATATAAATCATCCTCAACATCAAGATAACCCCATTTCAGAACATGAGTTGGATAAAAAAGATACATTCCCAACTGCAAAACATGGAACATGTTTTTTTATCAACATTAACAATGGAATTAGTGATAAATTATAATCCCCTTAACACACATTCTCAAAAAACTATAAAGGTCCCGCAAAACAAGGAGAAATATTCCCTTCGCTCACAAGAATAAGGTGACCCAAACAAGGTGAAAAATTCAATAACACCATACCAACTACTGAAAATTCAAATGGTCTACGGTGATGATCATCATATGATTTATATTGGCTCGGTTCCATCAAAATACTATGAAAAATAAATTGTATATTTTTAGTCCTCTCTTGAACAAAGCTCGGTCCCACCAAGGAACTCTAACTATCAACTAACCAATACATCTAAAATTTATAAGGATGTACTTGAAAGTCCCCAAAAGGACCCATCTATGTCATGGAATGATAACAATTTTTATAAGAAATCTCAACCAGCCCAAAATGGTCATCCCAAGATCCAACAAAGTTAAAAACATAGGCCTGAAGAATATCCACAATAATCTATTTCATCTCTCTATTTTACCATCTGTTTGTGGATCATGTTCCATTCTCAAATTAACCTAATTTCATAGTACATCTTGAATGACTCTCCATTGTGAAAAGTAAAATGTGGATACCCATTAGAGACTATAGTAGGTTGAAGTCTATGGATAAAAATAATCTCTCCTATATAGATATTTTATCTCTCCTCAATATTAGTTTTATCATGAATGGGTATAAAGTGATCCGATTTGTTTAGCCTACCGATCACAACCCATATAACATTCTTCTTTTTTGGTAAATGTGGAAACCCAACCAAAACATCCATAGAAACCTCATCCCACTTTCTTGTTGGAATTGGACGACTCTAAATAAATATTAAAGGAATTTGGTGCTTGGTCAAGGCATATTATAATTTATAACAAGAAGAGATAAAATCAACAAAGTTCCATCTCATAGATGGAAACCAGAATTGATGCCTCCTATCATAGAACATATATATGGTTCCTTAGTGCACAACCCATTGGGAATTTTGTTAATCCCCCATCAGAGATTTCCCCACCGATAACAGTGTGAAAAAAGGTTTAGAAAACGTAGAATACCGTTTATGATGAACCACAAATCATATATTTTCTCCCCATCATAAAATGTTTTCCTAATTCCGTGGAATTCATTACAAATATTCTTCTACGAAGGAATTATTTTAAAAATTGTATAGGTTAATTGAACACTGACAAAATCAACCTCATCCCCTATTTCCTATACTATAATATGCAGTGGTGAAAAAAGATCAATATATTTCAACTCATCTAATGACTCATTAATGGAATGGGTCAGATGTTTCCTACTCAAATCAAATATAATAAAATTCTCATTCCACATGGGATTGGAAATATTGAAATCACACTAATGTAGGTATTTCATTCAATTCCTATGGCGGAGATTCAAATATTTTTGAGTGATGATATAACTAAAGAATGAGTCATCAGGAAACATTGTACACATTGTTCCATATAGGTAATTCCACCAACTCCTTAGTACATGCATCAAGGCTAAATGTTCAAGGTAAGGGGTCAAATAGTTCTTCTTATGTGGACTATGATTCTGATAGCCATAGGAATGATGTGATCACCCTATAGATGAATACAAACCAAACCTAAACCTAATTTATCATAGAAAACCCCATATTCTTGCCCAAAATTTTTATGATTCAACAAAGAAACAGTCATCAAAAGATGTTTCATCTCAAATAAATTACTATTAATTTTATCAACCCAAGAAAGATTCACTCCCTTCTGATCTTGGGTAGTCATTGGAGATTAAAATGTTGACAAATACATAATGAACCTTTGGTAATATACATATAAACCTATGAATCTCTGAATATCAAAAACATTTTGTGATTTTATAAATGTCGTATCAACATTCATCTACATAGAATCAAATAAAATAACATATATCATGAACACGTATCCTATGAAACTCAATTACCAAATCCATAAATTACATTTAATTTTCTTTTCCTAGATTCATTGATTTCTCAATATTTCCACATCATCACTCATACGACTCACAAAATCCTCCTTGTACATAGAGTAAATAATGATTTCATACAAAAATACTACAATGGATGTATAAATATATTCAAGGAAAATCCTATTAATTAAATAAATAAAGACTATAGAAGCGTTTGTTAGGCCAAATTGATTGATAAGGTACTCATAATATACATACTTGTTTTGAAATGATGTTTTTTTAAATGGAATATTCATTTTATTATCATTTATTGATAACTATATTGAAGTGAAATATTTGAAAATCACTTCACCAATATTAAATAGTCAAATAGATCTTCAATAAATGGAAACAGATCCTTGTTCTTTATCATATCTTCATTGATCATTCAATTATCAACACAACAATGAAGTAAACCATCAACTCTCTTCAAAAAAATAGAATAGGAATTGGTTACGGTGACACACCCGGGAATATAAATCAATTCTCTAAAATATCATCCAACAATGCCTGAAACATGTTCATTTAATGTGGTCGTATTGGGTACGAATTTGATGACACCGGTTGAGTATTTGGTACTAAATGAAGAGAGAAATCTACCTCTCTCACTAATGCCAAACCGAAGAAGATTTAATAGAATGATTGGGAAACTGAATGAAAGTTAATGGGATATAATCACTCAAGGATCCATTCTCTAGATCAAAAACTAACAAATAAATTAATTTCAACAAATCTGGATAATAAATTCATGATCTACTCGACCTAAGGTCCCAGTCTCCCTGAAATATACAGTACACCCCATTAATTGCTGTAATAGTGAAACATCAATGACTGAAATCCATTAGTGATTTATTTGCATTGATCCTATCCACCTTAAAAATTAAATCATGATTCTTTATATTGTGATGTATAAAATCCTAGTTGATATCAATATTGAAAAATTAGAACACACAAGAAGGGCCACAATGTCCCCTCCGTCTCTTCATTCTAAGGGGTGAAATAATATCCACCAAATATGTTAAAATATCACTAGAAATATTTAGAATATTCAAAATATGCGTAAAAATGAATGAATGAGATGCACTGGTAACTAATAAAGCATTACCTAAGTATGATAAAATATTTATGATACCTCTCGTGGTCACTAGCCCCGTATCTGCTTCATCTACATGCACTTCCACTAGGTCAAGAAGATTTGTACAAGATTCATGTGGATGGAACCCCTTAGTTCCTAAGTAATCTAATTGCAACATAGTTATTTTTCCAATTATGATCTTGTGACACTATTTGGAGTATAATATACATGATATAACATCAAAAGGTTACTAGAGCATTCAAAGCAACCACATATCTTGGGTTCCTATGTGAAAACACATTTTGAGTTCCTTATCCGGGAAGACTATCAGAAAATCTAACGGAGTCTTCTGAACACTATAAAATGTCTACATGGACCATTATATTGAGAATATATATGATACTCTTCATGATAAATTGTTTCTTTGGATGAACTCAAATAACTTCCATTGGGTGAGATCGGAACTCCTGTCTATACTGACATACTAGCCAGATCATGCTCGATCATTAGTTCTTTATCCTTCACATCATTATAAGAAGATGGATTTAGCAAGAAAACCAAAGAACAAATATAATATCAAAATCACATATTGATACATAAATTATTAATCTTCATATTTGATACAATTTAGGTGACTATGGATCAAAGATTAGATTTTTTTTCATATTATATCGCGTTCCTCTCAACATGATTTAGTTTGAAAAACAGTACATCCTTTGAAAGCACCATAAAATCAGGATAAAACTAGTCATTGAAAATAAATTTAAAAACCTTCAACTATCATATAACATGCTTCTTCGTAGTCACAATTTTGTCCCACTATCCTTTTCATGCTCCTTTTGTCTTTAATGTTTCACATTTCACCTTGATTGGATCATAAATTTCCACAAGCTCAAATAAAATCTCAATACTCCTCAAATAATCCTTAGTCGCTTGAGGATTATTTGAGCCACGGAATGGTAGTGGATTATTATTACAGAAATAATGATAAAGATTCGAAAAAAATCCCTCTATGGTTCCATTGCTAAAGCTTTAATGAGAATGTGTACAGGCTCTTGACCTAGAGCTTAGACAACACCGACAATATCCTCCATAATATTCTGGTCCATAGGAGGATTGGCTCAGAATGGTTCATCTTTAGCTTTTTAATTGACCATATTTTTATTCCTTCTCAATGGAATGATTCTACAAAACATCATCCAACCACAAAGAATTTGTTAGAAGTTTACTGAAATCATCACTCAAACAAAAACAACAAGTAAATTAATCACATAAACTAAGAAAAAACGTTCTTTACATTAACTACCCAAATAAAGAGTTATGAAAATATAAGAACTAATCCTCAAGAGTACATTCCGAACTATCCCCTAGTGACATATGGCTCATTACGATGATGTCTATCCAGGATATCACTCGCAACTACCTCCTAATTTCAGAAAATATTATACAACTTCATACTGACATAATGTCAAGAAGAAAAAACTTCACCTCTAATATAACTTCGTCATGAACAGGCTTTGATATCCTATTTCCCGGATAACTGGGCAAATCCTAATATATCCCAAAGGGCATTCCTGATCTCCATGAGTAGATGACTAGATTTTGGAATCATTCTAGATAATCAAGGGATTTATTCCCCCAAAAATAGTAGTTGAAACCATTACACATATAAATATACTCCAAAGAAAACTCCACAGGGATAATACTAAATCATAGTAAAATAGTTATATCAAACACCCAAAAAATAAATTGTTAATTTACTATAAAACAACATGATAAACAACCCATGTCCCAAAGGAGGTGGAACTCTATGACAAAATGTTCAACAATAACAACCACCTATAAGTGTAACATCCCCTTACTCATACTTGAGAGAAGTAAAAATACAAACACCAAAATGGAATGATGGGAGGTGAGTTAGAATCCCAATTGTGTCTCACCATTTATTCCATCATATGATTCCTTAAAAATAAAACAAATCATGTTTTCAATTTCAATTAATATAGGCAGGGAAGAACATTTTCATATTTAAAACAAAACATGATCTTCATTTCAATAGATGGAATTATTTCAAACAATGGCTTAAGTAAACATTTAATATAAAATAGTTTATACAAATCAATAAGTATGGTTAAATAATTGTAGAATAATTGGAATATATATTTATATATATCAAAAAAGAACAGCAAGAAACATAGTCTTCAGCCTAGTGGTACAATATTTTATATTTATGATATCCTCACACACTCATATATATTATCAAGAAAATGTTCACACACATCCCACAATATTAAACCGAATAATACCCATAAATTTCCCACTAGGGGTAAGATCCCCCAAAATAGGTTTATGTTTGTGTTTTAAATCATCAATACATTATTGGGGAATTAACATCCCATCATGTTTGTCCAAAATAACCTAATAACTACTTAGTCTATCATATTATAAATCAATAATAAATAATGAGAAAATCATTTCAAAACCATTTAAAATAAAATCATCCCATTTCCATCTTTAATATCCCAATTTCTATTTAACACATCAACATGGTTTTTAAATCAATTCATGCATTCTTAATGATAAAACCAATCATATGTTTATATCAAATCAATTTAATACATTTCTCTCAAATGCCAATTTCAGAAAATAATTTCCAAATTTCCCTTAAATTAAAATAAAACAACAATTTATAATTCCATTGGAATTTGAGTTTTCCCCAAAAAATCCACACCAAACCAATTTTCATTCTAATTCTCTTTGATTTTGGTTTTTTCAATTTAATTGAAAAAAAATTTCAACAATAAAGTGATTCAAATGATACTAAATTGACCAGTCTTAGATGGAATTACGTACCTTTGTCATATAGATCTCATAACATAGCACCAATAATGGTATTTACCAATGATGAACTTCATAAATGGGGATAAACCCATAAAACCTAGATTCTATATCCAAAACAAAATATTTAAGTTCCACCACCAACTAGATGCTCTTAAAACACAATGGAGGAAACATAATGAGATCAGGAGATAATGAATGAGAGAATAACATTTGACATAGTGTAATTAAATTGCATTATCCTTGCTTTGATTCACATTTTAAGTGGTTTGGATTATCCAAAATCACTTATGGGGAGAAACCATGTAATAATAATTTGAGTTATGGTCGAATGGGATAATTGGTAACTTAAAATAGGGTGGTGATATTTTAAAATTTATATTCAAAATTGAAAATTTGTGTGCACATGGTTTCCTGGTGGGGACCACATGGTTTCTCCAGCGGTGTGCCCTAACCATGTTCCCCTCTAATGGGGTTCATGGTTTCTACTAGGTGGGAACATGGTTATGGAAACTTCTCCTTATTGTGTATTTCACTCTATCCAAGGGGTGAACAGTTTGTGCTGGAGAACACATCTTTCTCAAACTATGTACAAACAGTGAACATCACATAATATTCTAGTGATTTCATCTTTTCAGTCAAAACACATGTAAATGAGGCCAAAAAAATAATGATCAAAAAGAGGAGTCAATGATCACACAATAATACTATAAAGATATTATATATATACATTCTGAATGGTCCAGAGAATGTTAAAATTATTTCTAGAAGGAGATGAAGTAGTTGGAAACTGCATCGATCTTGATCCTACCTAAGCCATGGGAGGGGTATAACATGTATTGTGGCACATATGGGGTTGGACTTATAGATTTTTTGATGTATTCTGATTGATTTGAGGAATATGATTTATAGATTTTTTGGCCATAGGAATTGAATTACCCTTTTCACGATATCATATTATAGGCAGTTGTTTATGCCTTGACTTATTCGTGAAATTATCTATTAGGGGAAAATATTTTTGTGTACAATAAACAAACAATATTTATATATACCATTTCATATAAATATTTTAATCCCCGACAATAGTGATAATTTGAGTATATGTATTCTTTTTTTTTTTGGATTTTTCATACACACTCG
This sequence comes from Viscum album, assembly GCA_963277665.1. Classification (NCBI taxonomy): domain Eukaryota; kingdom Viridiplantae; phylum Streptophyta; class Magnoliopsida; order Santalales; family Viscaceae; genus Viscum; species Viscum album. The sequence goes on from OY728160.1 coordinate 1,678,887,073, forward strand.
ATAAAGATAATTGTGCTGCTAACTCTTTGACTTGTAAAAACAGAATGACGCAGTTCAAGAGTCATGTTTTGAATGGAAGACCATGAACTGATGGATGATATTCATATTGTGGTTCAGGAGGGATTGGGACAGACTGGCCTTATATTAATATTAGTTGAGTCCGCACTTATTAGCTAAATCAAGGAGTGTGAATATGATGATCTAGAATATTTTTCCTTGAGGAAAATACATGAAGATGTGGTGTCACCTTCTGATTGGACGATTGATGAGGATGATAACATCAATGTTAGTAATCATGCTGTCATTCCTATGTGTATTTATTAGGAGCTAATGTGTATGTTTCACACATTGAAGTGGGTGGTTCATCCTTGTTTGACTAAAATTTATCACGAACTACATCATATATATTGGTGGATGGAAAAGAAAAATAAGATTACAAGGTTCATGTAATTATGATACACCTATCAACATAAGGAATGGAATAAAAAAATCAGTGGTTTACTACATCCATTTTCCATTCATTAATGGAAGTCGTATTTTGATACATTGGACTAAGTGGTAGGTTTATAAATAAATCCTCAGAATAATGATGTAATTTTGGCGATTGTTTTCATATTGATGAAATTATCACATTTCTTTCCTATTAGGGATACATTCTCAATGGATCTATTGAGGGAATTGTTCATTCGGGAGACAATAAATCATTATGTGGTGTCATAGGGTTTAGTATCAGAGCGAGACTCATGATTCAATTCACACTTCTAGAAAGGACTTTAGAGGGATATTTTTACGTAGGTATTTCTTAATATGGATTTCCACCCACATACACATGGGTAGTCACATGGTACTATTCAGGTACATGAAAACAAGCAACATGCATGAATTTGAAACTTTGGTGGAAAATAGGATAATCACATAACACCCTTTTGTTTATATGATAACAATAGTTATATAGAGTGTATATAGATTCTACTATATGAGTATATTTATGATAGGAATTGCATATCACCTTTATACAGGGAAAAGGTAGATGAGTCAAAGTTATTGGGACCTAGTATCATGTAGGAGACATCAGAGCTGGTTCATCTAATTTGGATGAACTTCTCTTGGGATCAAATTAGGAAAAAAAATTATGTCGAAAGATGTCCACGACCACAAGAGTTTTCATTGGGGAAGGTGTTTTCCTTTTGGTGTCACCAATATTTGTTCATCAGAGGATTTACAGGTAGGACAATTTAGCACCAATGTTTGTTGGACCTATTGAGATTGTAGAGAGAATTAGACCAGTGAAATATCAGTTGGATCATCTATAGAATTGTTGTTTTATTCATGATGTTTTTCATGTGTCATAGCTTCAGTGGTATGATCCCAACCTTTATAATGTGATCGATGTTGATGTTGTTGTTCTTGAAACCAATTCATCTTATGCATAGAATCTGATTTGTGTTATGGATTGTAGTGATAAAGTGAAATGGGGAAATATTTTACTAATAATTACATTATTTTTGCAACATGGTCATGTTTAATAAGAAACATGTGAGAAAAACCTAGATATACAGGATGAGTGGCCTGGTATTTTTACCTCAAAATAATAGAGATGCTGGGAAGTACAGATCATGGTTGATCTTTTATAAGGTGGGGAGATTATAAGATCTCAACATTTTGGGAGAATCCTCATACTCATTTTTAGGTATTCATTTACCCTATATTTTAGCATTAAATGTTTATGGTATGTCTTGGGTGTTTTTAGGAGAACTTTGGAAGTTGATAGATAGATTTAGGGTAGTTCTCAATTTTACCGAACTGTGATACCACCCTATCAAACCATGAAACCCAAGGAAGAGTGGATTTTATGGTCAGAATATGGTTTTTAAAACCATTACCTAACATAGTAGAAACAATTCACCAATATGGAGAGGCACATGATTTGGAAAACTGTACACCCCAACATAGGAAACCACGTGCTCGGGTGTTTATTCCTCAAAAAATTTATAAATATTTCCAATAAAACCCTATGATATTAACCCCAAATCATTCTTTATCATCCCTAACAAATTTCTTCCAATTTTAGAAGCTCTCAAGAGGGTTAAAATTCTCCTTAACCCCATTTCTTAGTGAATCAAAGATCTGATTGAAGGATTGTATCCTCTAAAAATAGGGTTTTATTTCATGATTTTTTATCTCTCTCTCTCTCTCTTTAACTCTTTCAAAATAAATAGGGATGATATTTATTCCATTGGACATGGTTTGTATCGTGGTTTTGAGGTATTGTATTGGTAAAAAATGGTTTATGAAATTTATTGATTAATCATGAATGAAATTGACATGGACCCATGGGGTGTGCCGACATGATTTAAATAATTATTTTTAAATTTATAATGGTTCAAAAATGGTTGGAAGTATGGAACGTTGTGACTTTCTATATTTGATTGAGTTGTGGGATTGTTTTTTCCACTCCAAATAATCATGGGGTTCTAGAATACTTATCTAGGACCCCATTATATTTTTATATAGACGAGATCAATATGTTTTTGGATAGGGATTACATCTCTAAACACCCACTGGGTTCTGGACTACTACTCTAGACCCCCATAGTTAAAATGAGAATTTGGAATAATTTGATTAATGGAACCCCATTTTGTGATAAAATTTGATATCCCTTTTGGTACGGTTCAGACTTTTTCATATTCCAAAGAAGTTATTGATGATTTAGGAGTCATCATGAACCTATGGAATTATATAGTTGATTAATGAATAATGAAATGTGAAAACTATTTATCATATTTTTTTTATTTTATTATTCATTCAAATTTATATTCTATAATAGAATAAGTTGTTTTACATGTTCAAGGTGGTGGCCTACTGATTTTGGATCACACCCTAGTCATGTTGCCTGATCGGTACATGATTAGTCATCATGTTGAAAGGATAAGATAAGGGAAATATCCTTATGTTGGATGTCTTTGTTGGGATGGATCATGGATGAGGGAACCAAAAATGATTTTGGGACCCACATGCCTGTTTTCAGGGTTACATATTTTGGTTTTTATTTATATACTCGAAACATATATAATTAAATATCTACTAATTTTAGTTGGATAATATTTTCCTTATTTGGTTGATCATGTGATACTTGTCTATATAGGTTATGGTATTGTATTATTTTTTTATTATTATTTGAACAATGGTTATTTTCTAAACTATTGTGTCCCTTTGATAAAGTGGGTATAATCTCCTGATGATAAATATTAGACCCTCAATACAAGTTTGTAGCCTCTCCAATACAAGTAGGCATGCCTTAGGTCATGTTACCAACCGACTCTGGGCACCAACATGTGGCACTAGAGTCAAGACATCACACCCAGCATGCTGTAGAAAGGAAATATAAAAAAGAGCAAAGATATAATGCTTAGTAAGGGAATTATGATAAAAAGGAGAAATTATAATAAAATACAGAACAATCAATATAGAATGATAGATAAATGAAAATCATGAAATTTTATAAATATCATGATCATAATATGGAATGAATAAAGGATGATCAAATAATTACATATAAATAATCAATAGATCATGAATAATGTCCATGAATATTCAAACTAATCAAAAAATGATATGGACATCAATAAATAATCTGAAAATGTGGGAATCCATAATGATGGACATCATAAACATATCATCGATGCATCGTTTTATGTTATCTTATATAAATAGGTAACACATTTTCCAAATACTCGTGCTAGTGTCTCTCATGAGACCTACTATTTCATCTAGGGGTTATAGTGGGCTCCTCTCGTCACATAATAAGTTTAATTCATTCATTATTTGAATTAGGTAAAACATAATCATCATAGACAATTATATTAGAAAAATATAATATGTAATGTTAATACATTCCTCAGTCAATAAGAACAATCATAAACCATCCAGAGTAATATGGTGAAATTTATTTAATTAGTAAAAACTAAATTTAAATGATCATAAACCCTAAAAATAAATAATAAGGATGGTATCATTATAACATATCCTTATTGGAGAATAAATATATTACTGGATATTTTCATTAATTTTTATAATTTTTATTCTAGGATTATTGAAACATTCTTGATGAAAATAACCCTTTCAAATTGAAATTATCTTAAAACCTAAATGGTAAAAGAGCACCTTGAGAAACAATTTATTTTTATATTTACATGGTAATATATAATAGAAACTTAATAACATTTATTGGTCATTAAAATACTTAATTCCATACATTCTGAATAAGTTTAAAAGAATTCTATTCACATTGTTGTAAAAATTTTAAAAATTATATCATTAAGAATATGAAATGAAGATTCCATTTAGAATATTTTATATAAAATAAAACATGGGTAAATATTTCATTAATAATTCATTTGGATAATTTCAAAAAACTTATTTATATAAAATTGATATGGAAGGGAAATCATTTTTTATCAAAGAGAGATATAAATACGTATTTTCGTAGAAATATTTTCTCAATCATTTTAAGTACCAATAAGAGAAAAAATTGTACAATTACTTGAAATTTTACAGAATAACAAGTGGATAAGGTAATACATTTGGTTTAATATATCAATGCCAAATAATTCCCTCCATGGAAAAATAATCATAAAAAATCCTGGGAATTAAAATGAGACATTAGATAGCTTGAAGAAAAATTTATTCATTTTATAAAATATTAATGAGGTACTATATATACCTCATAAAATAATATAGGTGTATAAAATATAATATGTCCCAAAGAATAAAATTTGAGATGGAAACCCATAAAATGACAATAACAATGATGTCAGAATTATTAGTGAATCATTTATGTTTATCATATTTGAATATACATTAAAAAAGATGAAATATAACATAATATAATAAAAATTAATTACACAAATGGTCTTATAATATGAAATACAATAAAGGATTCATATAGCCAAATGAAAATAAATTGAGTAATAAAACACTTTATACATTATAACATTAAAGACAAATCCCCTTGGATGAAATAATAAGAATCAAAAAATTAAAATACCATAAAGTATGAATTAATCATGATATTACATGTAAAAGGTGTATTATATACACTATAAAAAATAAATTAGTTATATAACTTTTATATATGCCTCGATGAGGGAGAATTGAGACGAAATGCCTTTCTATGGGTCTGATTTTCTTCATAAATATATGTGCCTCTTATCGAATTAATAAATATTTATTATAAATATTTAAATAATAATATTATATTTTATAACATTTATTATTGACTTATAAACTTTTATGAGAAATTTTTAAATAATTATTTTCAAAATCACTATTTCAGCTGATAATTACTTTATTTTTCATAATTTTTTTCATTTATTAGTTTAGGTCCTTCTAATTTGAAAATTGTTAAATTCTATAAATAATATTAACCAAGATATAATGTCATGTATAAAAATTAAATAAGTATTTATAATATTCCATAATATATAGAGATGAGAAAATGAGTTACAATATTCATGGAGATGGTATGCCATAAAAATTAATGACCATTGTGTCTATTTTTCAAAAAAAAATAATACAGATGAAAGGTAAATAATATGTAAAATATTAATAAAAACTATAATATAAATTATATCATTTATTTTCATTGAATTTATCTTTATTTATATCCATTTAAAAATAAAATGATAAATATTTCCCATCGCTACATAGAGGTTGTAGTCTACAAAAACTGCATGAGTGGCGTTATTTTTTTCAAATGAATTCAAATATAAGAAGATATATTTGATATTTTATGTAATTAAGTATATTATTATCATAAATACCAAATAAAAATGTCCAATACATCATTATATCCATCTATTCGAGGTGGTGATGGAAAATTAATGACATCAGTTCACATGGTGGTAGTCCACTGTATACAGAATTGATGATTTCGTTTCTAATTTTATGGAAGTAAAGATGTTTATAGGTTATAAAATTAACATAATACACTATTAATACATAAAAGGTACTTTTATTTTATTATTTTATCAAAATTCGATATGGTTTTTTAGTTATAAGACAATGTAAAAGGAAAACACAATTTCAATAACATTATATTTTTTTTAGACAACCACTTTCGGTTTATACCTAAATCCATCCTATATTGGGATTATAATAAAATAAATACCTCTATTACGTAGGGAGGTTTCTAAAGAAGATATATTTTAAGGGTTTGGGTGTGGAAAAATGATTTGCGATTGTGAAAAGAAGAGAAGAGGGGTGGACTTTTAAGGGGGGAGGGGACACAGTTGAACTTTTTTAATATGAAAAGTGATACCTATCTTTTTCAAATTATTAAATGCCCCAAAATAGATCATTATAAAAAATGGAAGATATATGGTCAATATATGGATAAAAATAGAAATTAGACATGTTTTTAATTCATTTAAACCATTATATTTTTAGTTTAATCCATATTAAATCTGTTTTCCCCTTAACCACAATAAATAATTTTTACTTTTTTTACTATTAATTATGAAAAATAATTAAAATAAAATATTATGTAAAATAAAATATCTATATTCATATAAAGAACCCCATTTTTTCATATTTAACTAATATATTTAGGATAATTAAATTTGAATTTAATCTCAGATATGTGATGGAAAAACAGTTTTGCAATGAAAAAACATTCAAATGATTAAATAGATTATATACCAAAATTCCTTATTATGTTTGTTGTAATGAAAATTTTTGGATTAATAATATTATAATTAAACTATTTATACTTTTCAAACAATATTAAAATAAAATGGGCTATTAAATACTTAATGAAAAAAACTGATTTTAATAAAAAAAAAGTGTTTTTATTATTCATCAGAACATTTATCGCTTGAAATAATTCTTATAAATATAATCTAACTTATTTTTAAAATTATAATTTCCAGAATTTATCTATTTTTAAAGACATTCTATAATTGTTCATAATTAATTTTAAAATATGTATGCAAAGCACAACGAAACAACCTTGAATAAAAATTTATATTTTCAAATAATTTTTTTTCATTAAATTATTTATATTATTATTTAAACTAAATAGTTCATAAATGAATTTAATTATAATTTTATAATCTATATAATTTTCAAAAAAAATTATTCCTATTCATACCATCCAATTTAATTGCTACGTTATAATGGTATATTGTATGATGGTTCAATTTCACCTAGGGTTTCATATTCTGCAAACTATCAAAGTCATTGAATTTATTTAAAAAGAAATATATAGTATATTAGGGTTGATTTATATTCACTTATAAGTTTTTTTTTGTGTGATATATGTTTTCAAACATTATGTTCCTATTTTTAAATATCAAGCTGTTATATAAAATGAATCACATGTATACTAAATTCCTAACTATTTCATAATATGAAATCATTATTATCTCATGTTTTATTCACATATATATTTGAATTATTATAAAAATATTGTTTTGAAATACCTATTACATACAGATTGTTAATATTTTCAAACCATATTAATTTATAACTCATTACACTACCCATAATGTTTCATACTCATCCAAAAATGGAAGAACTACTTATATATACACACAGACCGAAATGCATCCCCTAGAAAAGCTATGTGAAACACTCATATAATAGTTTAGAATTATACTAATTTATAATCAACATAAGTATGACCTTGGAAAAAAATATCTAACCCTCACCTTTCTATAAAAATGGATAACCTCAACGAAAATGGAAATATTTTCCCAATGTCCCTCAACTCTGGAAGACATTACTAAATAGAGAATCGAATTAATGATAATTAAATAACTAATATGTATTAATAATCACTGTCAGCTAGATTAAATATAATATTTTTATTTAGTTATTGAGTTCAAAGTATAATAAAAATACATATTATATTGTCTAATAATGTAATGTCTCATCCTGGGTTCCACTAAACTGATCCCCAAGCCAGACTACTACATTACCTCATGTGAACCTCCTAATATGCCAGATGTTTCCATGTTGCAGTGGGTGTATAAGATTGATATGTGAGGATAGTACACCCTCATATCATAGTTCAAAACAAACTTTAAATATATAGACATCACACATATATGATAATGAATAATAAATAATATACTGAAACTAATCATGCTGTAATAAACTGAAATCCTATAATAGCCTAAACGACCATGTCGTACATACAAAAAACCGCACACTGGACCTGGCACAATACATTACCCAAATAAAAGAAACTACAAATGGAATCCACTAAATCACTAATTTAGACCCATCCTATCACTTTCTATCACTCAAGTAATCTTTCTTTATCAAACAATACGCAACATGGGACCCAGTTAAAACCTATGCCTCTAAAAAAATGTGGGAGTTTCTTATGATCTCAAGTGCAATGCTGGCCCGATCGGTGTGTGATTAAAACTAAGTTGGATACCCATAATGGAATATAAATTAAGGATAAGTTATTATATGATTGAATTTTGGAAATAATAGGGTATAATCCAATAAATAAAACTTGTTTTATTTTTTAATAATTTTCAGTTTTCAATCTTAGTCATTATTCCAAAAGTTATTTATTTCTATAAAATCAACTCATTCAAAAATGGTCTTCAAAACCATATTTCTCTAGGGTCACCATTGGGAAATAAAGGATCCTCGGTCTAAGAATCCAACCAGGATATAGTATGTCATGTATAAAAATCCCAACCACTAGGTCACAAATCTGAAAACACAATGCATCATTCAACGAATCCAACCAGGATTCAAAACACCATGTATGACCATCTTAAATATTAGGTCACATGTTGAAAAACTGGTAGAATCAATCCATCAATCTAACTGATCCTTATAAGGTCATGTCATATCATCGAAACCTTGATAAATAATTTCATGTCCTTTCCCTTGGGATCCATATTTTCAAACCTTCCCACAAAAACTATGGTACATCGGGGATCCTAGAAAATCTATCTAGCAAGATGAAATCTATATAGTGGAGTATTAGTGAAACATCCCAAAACCATTAGTCACAGGTCAAAAAACATGGACCATTAGTCCATGAATCAAACTGGGATTCAATAAGTCATGTACAACCATCCCCAATCATGCCATTATCCAATAATACAATTTCATTTAACATTTTAAACATAAAATATTTTAATAACATAAAACCAAATTAATAATTAAACCACTTCATCCTTTATTAATCAAAATAACTTACAAGGTCTCAATGGAACCATAATTAAATGCACGGTTTAATAAAATAAAACCCCGTTTTGAATTCAAGAAACATAAAAATCAATCAATATAATTAAAAATTTCAAAACAACCCGTTAACCATGAATATTCAACAGTGAAAATATAAAGAAGTTCCAAGACATTAATGTTTTATGTAAACAATTTAAAGATACACCACATACCCTTTCCCAACAAATATTTGAAATACATTAAAACCCTATATAAAATCACCTTCAGGTAAACACCTCTTTCAAAACATGTCTTTTCTGACTTTATATTCCAAAACCATTCAAAAAAAAAGAACACACTTAAACCATTTCCAAATCCTCACATATGTACTAATAAAAAATTAACACACAAAAAATTATAATTTCAAGTGTTGGAACACCACGGGGGTGGCCATAGGTCTTGAATCACGTCAACCTGGATCCAATGGGATCTGTAGATGGTCCATGGTATCAGTCTAATGATAATTTTTTTCTTTACAGTATTCAAAAACGAATAAAACAGATGGTGTATATTATATACACCATAATGATCATATAAAGAAGTTATTAATATAATTTTTAGAGCACTTAATCCACCTATCTAATTAGAGAATATTTACATTATGTTTCCAAAACCTTGGGGCCTCACCATGGCCCATCCATAAATCATTCAATCCTCTAGGAACCCATCATTCCTCATCACCACCAATCAGGATCATGTATCACACTGAAATTTAGTAATTAATTATAATTTTTTTTTATAAAAAATGAACCAAAACCCAAATTTTCATAATGTAAAAAAACTCATGATATTAGTTAAATATTTTCAAAGCTCCAAAAAACCACCATAGAAGGAACAGAACAAACTCCAAACACCATTCCCAATAGAAATACCAAATAGGTGATGAAACATTGACAACTAATAAAAGTAATTTATCTGGGAATGAAAATAAAATTCACCATAGTCGCATACATTAATTAAATTTCCTAAAAAGATTGTAGAATCCATCTCTAGATATCCTCTACCAAAGATGACCAAAATCTCTGTCATCATTGAAGAATTTCACCATGATCAGATGGAATCAGTACCAAATCCCTTAACCAAAACATCCAAAATTTGAAGGAACAAATGGAAATAATAATGGGGAGGAGGAGGAATTTAGATCACACCTTAAATATGGAAGAAAAACCACAAGTCGCCTCATTAGAGAGGCTTCATGTGGATATTAAAGGAAGAGAGATATCATTTGGTTTGTGTGCATGATAGGGAGAGAAGGGGACGTCTTTTCCTAAAAACTATTTCTGAAAATGGTAAAAAATACCATTTTAATGAAATTATGATTAGTCACATAGTTTTCTAAACTATGGAACAATCATGCACATTGCTATGTCAAAGGCGATCCTACACACACAATTTTGATGCTTTGTTTTATAAACTGTGCACCGACCATGAAAACCCCTAGTGTAAATAACCCATACCATTCATGGTTAGGATTCATGGATTGATAAATCCTATACTAAACACACTCTCAATAATGGATCCATTATTTAATAAGGAATGTGGTTTGATCGAAACATTGCATAGCGCATGCACCATGCCTTATAACCACATCATCCTCATATGTTTTCATATATCACCATGCATTATTGACCAAAAACTATGATCAAACCATGACACTCAACACTTATTATTTCAAATTGAACTAATAATACCTAATAATCAATGTTTTGCATGGTTTATCCTCAACCTTGCACACCAAACTGTGTACCCCTTCCATAATACTCTATACTCCCAAAATGTAACATGATGAATTCAAAACACATCCAAACATCTAGAATACCTCACGAGAATTAAAACACATATCAAAAAAACTTTTAGAAAATTAAAACACTCAGAAACTCATTCTGAGGTATGATTGTTGTTTCAACCCATTTGTTAATAAAAACTCAAATTCCTTCAGAAATTGTTGATCCATAATGATGTGTGTTTCCTATATCCTCCCCACCATAATACTTATTTTCCATGAGAAGCCTCTATGATCACCCATTTACACTACTAGACCTACATCGATAACCATATATTAACCAACAGCCTCATTGATATTCCAATTTCTTGAAACACTACTAAGGTACAACCTCCTACTCAAGGATGTTAATTGGCCGAAAACTTGAGCTAAATCTTATTTCGAAAACTAAAACCCCACAGTGGTGCATTCCCAATCACATCCAATGAAAACATTGCATTAAACATCACCCTAGAAGTCATCAATAATGTTTCTCCTCAACATAAGCTGTAGAATATAACAAAAAACATTTAATTATTAATACCATACACCATTTCATTACATTAATGGTTCAATGAGAACATTGAATAGTTAAATTACCCTTACTATTACTTTAAAAGTCCATTTTCCTCCTTTATAAAATCATTAATCACCACCCCAATTCTTCTCACAATACAATCCTCTTGGATTCAACAAAAATATTACCAAATAAGTACCCAAAACTCCTAGAAACTTATTAGTAGATTTTCCATCTTAAAATACCCCTATTAATTCCTTAATCCAATTTTCAAAGGAGATCATCAAAGTAATAATGTAAAATTATCATATACTCATTTTTCATTTATTAACATTTACATCAAATTATACCTCCTCCAAATATAATATACAAATGTGAAAATAATTACATAATTATTATAATTATAATAAGATGATATTATATTTATTTGATAAATATTTCCTACCATCCACTAAACCATTTGGAAAACAAAAATGTCACACATGTTTTCTGCGAACTACCGCCTCAATAAACGATGTGATAATTTTTTAATAACCACCATAAATTGATTGTTCAAAGGGAATATTTAGTGAATAAATATTATATATAAAAAATAAACTATTAAAATTAAAAAAAACTATAATCCAAATCCTACATTCTTTATATTCATTGAAAATTGAGAACTACGCTGGTGTGTATGCGAAGACTACCTCCACCACAAAGCAACACATTTATTTTTCATATAAAATATTATTTTGTATAAAAAAATCATAAAATATGATTCAAAACATAAAAAACAGAAAATATCATTATAAATATTTAATAAATATATTATCCCAATGGGAATACTTTCTTAACCATACCTACCCCTCAATTATAGAAAGTTCTCAATGGGGCCAGTTTAAATACCTATGTGAAAAAAGAAATACATTTATATCATAGATGATTATGAAAATATAAATACATGTATTTTTAAACATAAATTAGTAGATAATAATTGTTTTATGTTTCTGGAAAGGTTATACTAATATTTAACACATCATAAATATACATAATTAAGTTAATAAAAAATTAAAGGAAAAATATACCATTGATTCTATCCTCACAAATTATGAGTTAAATTGTCATGGAATGAATTTAACTATTTATAAATATTTATAAATAATATATTTCAGTACTCTAGATAATATATTAATGAATAATATGGAATAAATGAAAGGGAATCGACAATGATACATTAAGGCATGTGCGAAAAAATCATAATCTCAAACATCTGATGGGGAAAATAAACTATAACTAATTTGTAAATATATAAAAAATTAATATAAACAAATATTAAAAATGTTAATTTATTTGAATAATTATTTTTAATATGTGGTTTATATGGTTATGTTTATGATATGAGATATTAAATATCATTCATGGAATATGGGAGTAAGAGTTATGGGTGTTTCATCACAATTTAATTTTTTTGGGTCATGTTTTGTTTTATATTCTAAATTTTATTTAAGTAGTTTTTATGATTACTATTAGATATATACTATAATGAAATATCTTTTATTCATGATAAATTATGGTTTATTTTAGGATCAATCTTGCATTTGGTTTATATTAAAACATATCTTATGTTTTATTGGGTTTTTGGGATCAACTTATTTTAAAGAGTTATAATAATTCATCATTAACAGTGGTTTTATGAAATGTTTTTTGTATGTAATATTATAATATTATAGTTAATTTCAAAAAAAATTCTATTTATTTTGAATTATGTAGTTTATTTCTTAATAAAATATGATGATGTTTAGAATAACTCACATTATTTATAAGTGATCTTTTTCTTTCCCATATACTTGTTCACTCATCCTACTAATGTTATCCTTTTTTATTTTGAAATAAAAATATGATTTATATAAGAAACCGGATTTTCGTTTCAAGTATATTTTTCCTTTTTTGGTAATTTATGATAAAAAGAAGATAATCTGGAAATTTTCGAAGTACACGCCATGTACATTGTTGTCGCGCCAAGCCGTGTGCTGACAGTGTCCGAGCTACACACATAGTGTATAAGGGCGATGTAAAGGCCACTTAAAGAGGTGTATGAAAAAGCTAGGTACATGCAATGTACCTTAGAAGTACATGCTGGGTAATTTATATTATTTCATTAAATGGACTGAGGTCGCACCTAACCGATGAAAACACCTTCTTCTCCAGGTTCCTCGACTGAGAGCGACCCGTACGGCCGTGAACACCATTTGAGCCCCCATGCCACTGTCTGTTAGCCGAATAGATCTTTGTTTATTGTGTTAGAACCTCAATGGTAAGATCTTCCTTTTTCTTGAGTTTCATTCCATAATTATCCCTCTTTCTTGAGATATCATGGGTTTAACATTTTGTGCATTTTCATAGATCTACGATGTTCTAAGGAGAATCAAGACTCATAATCAAGGTATATTTATCTCCTAGAATCAAGGTAGGTGGTTTGTGCCTTACATTTCAATGTCATTGCGTTTTATGTGCAAATTTCCACCGATACCCGTGAACGGGGTATTGTGTGTTTACCATTTTTCCCATCTTGTTTACCTATCTTGATTTTATGCATGTATAGAGGTAATTTGATCTTGTATGAGGATAATTTTCGTGCATGGATGTTTTTCCATGCCATGTTCTATTTACGACCCCTTTGGCCCTTGTTAGCCATCAACGGTTATGCTTTTTTCCAAGCCTTGTGACCGTAAGACAGTGTGAGAATTCTTGACATGTTTGTTATGCTGTAGGTAGGTTATCCAAGTATCTCTATAGATGTACATTGGTTATCCATGTATCTCAATAGGTGTAAGTTGGCCTTATATAATTATTATGTGCTGACTGGCATGGGACCATGAGAACCAGGTGCTATAGACTATAAATGATAGACCGAGTGAGATTCCCAGAGAGTCTTGGATATTATAGACTATAGGAGGGTAGACCGACTGGTCATCCTGAGATATTATTGGAAATTATAGATTATTGGGGATATAACAAGTGAGGTTCCCAGAGAGTCTTGGATATTATAGACTACAGGAGGGTAGACCGAGTGAGCTTCCTCAGAGAGTCTTTACTTGTTTGAATTTCTTTAAAACCTCCTCAGGCTAGAGAAGGAATTGACTGAGTGAGATTCCTTAGAGAGTCTGTGATAGACCTAAGACTATAGGTGGAATTGATTAAGTGATCTTCCTCAGAGAGTTTATAGATCATGGGGATATAAGAAGGTTAGACCGCGTGATCTTCCTCAAAGAGTCCCTGACTACCCAAGACTATAATGGGAATTGACCGAAAGAGCTTCCCCAGAGAGTCCTATAATTTTTGTATTATCAAACCAGAGGGGTTAGGCTGAGTGCACTACCCAGAGGGTTGTGGGTACATCTTGAATAGGACCAGAGGGGTTGGCTGTGAGTACTTCCTAGAGGGGTTCCTATTGTGGTTAGTTGGTTGCTTCACTAATTCTTGTTGTTCTGTGGATTGATTAATGTTGCATATCATCCTGTTACATCTTTCTAATTACTGTAGGTTGTTTACTGATACTGGTTACTGCTTAATGCACTATTACCTTCCATATGCTCACTAACTGTGAGGCACATATCTTCAGGTGTCTGCCTACTATGATTTAGTCTCACACCCTATTTGGGTCATGCTTTTGGTCCCAAATAGACTATGTTGTTGTAGGTATAGAAAAGGGAAAGCGCCCATCAACTTCTGGTACTTGATTGCTTTGGAGTAGGAGAGCATGGGACCAAGCTTAGGCTTGTAATGCTGAGAAGATGTTTATCTTTTTTTACTTGTTTTGTTACTGTTTTTATTTCATGCATTGTGATCTATTTGGATAATTTCCTAGATATGTATCATGAATAATTTCATATAAACATATGTAATCCAGTTGTTTATTGCTATAGTCATCCGTTGTTTACTTATGCACTATTGTTGGATATTTACTGCTTCCTCTATTGCATGTTTTGTTTACTTCCGCTATGTACTCTTCCAATGAGGGAATATTTTCCCCACTATCACACCCAAGGCCTTCGCTGCTAGTAAGCACCCTCTGCCATTTGGGGAAATGCGCTTGATGCCATGTGACCAATCTGGTACGGGGTGCCTCTGGGTGGATTCCGGAACTGGGACATTACAAAGTGGTATCAGAGGAATTCTTTTCTCTTGATTTAATGTTTTGGGCCTTTATCCAGGTATATGAAGGATGTGGTACTTGGTAATAAGCTGTCCTCGGGAGTAGCTAACCCGTGTACAAGGAAAAACTAATCTACCTCATTTATTTCAGTTTTCAATTTTTTAGATTTTACAGTTGATATGATTTCACCTAGAGTGATTCAGATGCCTTCTGTTGTTTATGTTGTGCTTTTGAGGTTCTATTTCAGTCGCAACCCGATGAGATAAGGGTTTTCCATCTCATGCATCAAATAGTAAGTTGTTATAAATCACATGCCATGCATTCTTACCATTCCATATATGGTTCATTAGCAATTGCACGTTATTTTGATAGAGGTTGTGTAGATTATGCATGTTTTTGTGATAGATGCTTTTATAGAATCCCTGCAGTTTGACAGAGAAATTGTCTGTATGGTACCTTGCTTAAAAGAATGCCAATTTTTTGATCTTGAGGTGTTATAGGCCCACATGAATCAGAACACAGTGGATCATTGACTTCTTAACCTTGTATTTGATATGTAGGATATGTCAATCTTTTATTCGCGGGTAGAATGGGCCCTCACGGATCAGATTTTGGCACCTCTATGTTTTTTATTCAGTGTTTTTTGGGCTTTGGTGCAGTTTCTGAGCTACTTCTTGAAAAATCCCAGGATACATTGTGTTTACTTGACAACAAGCCGTATAGTTTAAGACTGTGTCACTAACTGTGTGAGGAGAAATATGGGGTGGTGTAAAGACTTCGAAAACATGTTCTGTACAGTTGTTACACGCCATGTAGTAGTGAGCCATGTACCCGGATGTCACTAACAAAATGGTCTAGGGAAGGTCATGAAGTACACGCCGTGTTGGGGATGCACATGCCGTGTATTCTTGTCCTAGGTAACTGGACATTTCACGAACAACACAGTACATTTTTATCTCCCCTATACATGTTGTGTTTGTTCGGAACACACCGTGTAGCCGGCCGTGTAACTAACAACACGGGTCACTAAAACCTTGTCTACTAAACTCTGTGTCCTTAGTGAACATGCCGTGTAGTCTATGCTTAAGAGGACAATGTGAGTTAGCTGTGTAAAAAGACTCGGGCAGGGAATGCAGATGAGGAACATGCCGTGTGTTGGAGATGACACGCCGTGTAGTCTGGGGTGTTACAAAACCAATGGTTGCAGACTTACACGCCCATGGTAATGGATTAAGAGAACACATCATGTAGCTTTATACATGTCGTGTATTCATGTTTTTTAAACTTGAATGTTTCTTCCTCCAGTTTCCATTTTTTACTCTCTTTTTTCTTTCTCCTTGATAATCCTGACTTATGGTGTGATTTTGTTCTTTCAAAGCTATTCCACAGAGACATCCTCTGGTTTTTTTTCAACTACCAAACGGTGATCAGACACTAGATATGGACAATCAGGGACCTCCATAAGATTCTCTTGTTGTGCAAATCTTGTCACCAACAGTTATACCCATTTTAGGTACCGATGCAAAGTTCAGGTAGGACATCCTTAGCATGATGCAGACCATTTAGCGAGCACCGTCTCCTACCCCCGTCAATGGATGAGTTGACACGGGGATTCCAAAAGCTACATCCTCATATTTCTCAGGGGATGGAGGACCCCAGGCTGCAGAGTCGTGGTTAGAGACCACGTTTACAATCTTAGAGCATCTGGAGATACCTCTAGAGAAAAGGGTAAATATTTCAACTTATATGATCCGAGACACCACCAAGAGGTGGTGGGAGGTGATCTCATAGTCAGGGCGCCAACAGAGTATGACATGGGATGACTTTAGGTGCATCTTATACGAATACCTTTATCATGAGACCTTGAGGGCTGACCGATCCTAAGAGTCTATGAGTCTCGAGTAGGGTACTCTTTCTATTATGGAGTACTCATCTCATTTTACCGAGCTGCAGTGCATCACGCCGATTCCAGCAGGTGATGAGTTGTTCCTTGCTAGGAGTTTTGAGGATGGTGACAGGAAGGAGATCCATTTCTAGGTGAATATCTTCAGGTTGACCTCTATATAATCTATCATTAACCAACTGCAGATCACTGAGCGCAATCAAAGATATTCTGGAGCAGTGAGTCAGGTCGGTTCGACCTCCACAACTAGTGTTCCTCCTTCTGATAGCAGGAAGCGCCGTAGGAAGCTGTCTCGAGGACATCAGAGTTGGTGGAGTGCATCTTCTGTTATCCAGGTTGTATGCTACCGGTGTGGTAGGAGGGGGAATACTAGGCCTTAGTTCTAGAGAGTCCCAATAAAGTGCTGATCTTGTGGTAATATGGGCCACCTTCAGCATTTTTTTCAGATCTTCTCAACCACAGCTGTTTGTAGGGTTTCTTCTATGACCCAGCGTATAGGATATGTATCACCAATTTCTCACCATTCTAGGAACTAGAGTTCTTCCGGCCATTCAGGCTGAGGTGGAGGTCGCGGTCGTGGTGTTCAGTCACCGGGTTACCAGTGACAGTAGTTTGGATCAGCTCAGAGTGGTTAGCTAGGGGCGTAGGGCTGCGATACAGGCCAGACATTTGCTGTGGAGCAGACCCATCAGGAGCAGGATCTCAGAAATTCTACAGTTCTAGGTACGATCCTAGTAGCCTCAGTTTTATATTCATCCCTTTTTGATACTGGTGCTTCGCATAGAATTATCTCTATTACTGTTATAGATAACCTTGGGATGTATTTCTTTTAATCTGTCGAAATGTTGAATCTTGATACACCGTTGGGGACGAGGACATCTAGAATACGTCATTGCAGAGAGTGTCCTCTTGAGGTCATAGGGTGTCATTTCTTATGGGACCTCTATGTCCCAGAGATGACAGGCTATGATTTCATTCTCGGTATGGACTGGTTAGTTCCCTTCTAGGCAGTCTTCGATTGCTATCATCATAGGGTGAGTTTCATATCACCAGAGGGAAGACATTTCATCATAGAGGTGAGTGGGATGTCCGGGCTGGTAGAGTTGGACCAGAGCATTATGGGCTAGGAGGAGTTACAGCCCAGATTACCAGTCATTATCTAGATGACCAGGGGACTTATCAGTTATACTTTCCTACAGTAGTGGATCATTTCAGGGATGTCATTCAAGGGGAATATTCAAGTTTACCTCTAGAGTGTGAGGTATACTTCTTGATTGATCTCATTCCAGGAGTGGCACCGGAATCCATTCCTCCTTATAGGATGGCTACAATAGAGTTTCAGGAGCTCAGGAAGTAGTTGGAGGTGTTGCAGGCAAAGGGTTTCATCTGTCCTAGTACTTCTCCTTGGGGTTTTCCTATACTGTTTGCGAAGAAGGCATACATAAAACATAGGCTTTGCGTGGATTATCGGAAGCTAAACCAGTTGACGGTCAAGAACCAATATCCCGTGACGAGGATCAATGACCTCTTTGATCAGCTTCGAGAATCCCAGGTGTTCTCGAAGATCAACTTTAGGTCTGGTTATCATGATTTGCGCATTAGACTATCAGATATACCACTTATAGCCTTCAAGAGTAGGTATGGTCTATATGATTATACATTCATGGCATTCGGTCACATGAATATGCCAGTAGTTTTTATGGAACTGATAAACGGAGTGTTCCATCCATACATGGACTCTTTTGTGGTGGTATTCATGGATAATATCTTGGTGTACTCTCACACTCGATGTGACCATGCTACCCATCTTGAGATTGTCCAGACTACACGGAGAGAGAATAATTTATATTTTAAGCTCTCGAAATGCCACATTTTTATTGATCATATTATCTTCTTGGGTGACGTTATCTTAGAGACAAGAGTATCAATAGACCCAGAGAAAGTGAGAGCTATAGATTCCTAGGAGCAGCCGAAAACTGACTTTCAGGTACATAGTTTTCTAGGGATGGCTAGATTCTACATGTGTTTCATAAAGGAATTTTCACACCTTGCATCACTACTGACTAGTCTGACCATGAAGGGGGAGAAGTTCTTATGGTCAGATTCTTATGAGACAAAGTTTTAGGTGCTGAAAGGGAGGTTGACGTCAACACTGATACTAGTCTTTCTATAGCCAGGAAAGAGCTATATAGTCTATTGTGATGCTTCAGGTTCCAGGCTGGGAGCTGTGATAATGCAGGGAGATAGAGTTGTTTCTTATGGGTCCTGGTAGTTGAGGCCACACGAGAGGAACTACCCAACACATGATTTGGAGTTAGAATATGTTGTTCATACCTTACGTTGTTGGAGACACTATCATATGAGAGATCATTTTGTGGTGTTTACCGACCACAAGAGTCGCAAATATATCTTTTCTCAGTGTGATCTAAATCTGAGATAGCATAGGTGGGTTGATTATCTTCAGTCCTTCGACTTTGAGATTGAGAATACACCGAGAAAGGGAAATACATTGGCTGTTACGTTGTGAAAGAGAACTCAGATTCAGGCAGTTCAGTAGGCCAGTAGTGAGTGGCAGTTTATGGCTCTATACTCTGATATGTGTTTGGAGGTGCACAACAGACATGGAAAAACTTTTCTAATATAGCTGTTACCTCAACCTTTCTTGATCGGGT
This sequence comes from Viscum album, assembly GCA_963277665.1. Lineage (NCBI taxonomy): Eukaryota > Viridiplantae > Streptophyta > Magnoliopsida > Santalales > Viscaceae > Viscum > Viscum album. Next base: position 1,678,907,320 of record OY728160.1, read on the forward strand.
ATGGATGAGGCAGCTATCAGACTCATAAGGCCCAGTCCTGCGAGAGAGTGTGTTAGGAGAGGACCCTCTTCCACGTGGATAGTGGGGGAGGACGATATCTTTCCTTTCCAAGGACGTGTATCGGTGCCAGTAGATATACACGAGGAGCTGATGCGGGATGTTCATTCATCTGTTTGGTTAGTTCATCCTAGTATCACCAAGATGAATCATGATCTACCCTGCCAGTATTGGTGGCCAGGTATGAAGATAGATGTCGATGGGTTCTTTTAGAGATGTTTTACTTTTCAGTAGTTGAAAGCGGAGAATCTGCAACCAGCGTAGCTTTTACAACAGTTACCCATTCCTGAGTGCATGTGGAACGATGTCGAGATGGACTTCGTGACTGGGTTACCGAGGTCACCTTGAGGGAGTGATACTTATTGATGTTTTCATCGATAGTCTTACAAAGGGTGCTCACTTATTTCCAATCAAGGATACTTGTAGTGTTGATGAGCTAGGGCTGGTGTACATCCGATAGATTGTACATCTACATGGAGTTCCATAATCCATTGTTTCAGATAGGGATTCATGTTTTACTTCTTGGTTCTGGAAGGGGCTTCTGAATTCTTTGGGTACACAGGTACTTTTGAGTACATAATACCTTCCCCAGACATATGGCATGTCCAAGCGTACGATCCAGGTGCTTGAGGATATGCTCCGATCTTGCATTCTATACATTTTCGGTTCTTGGGAAAATCATATTTCTCTTGTGGAGTTTTCCTATAAAAATAGTTTCCAGCCAACTATTCAGATATCACCTTACGAGGCTTTGTACGGTAGGCAATGCTGATCACCTTTTTGCTAGCTAGAGGCAGGAGGGGCATGGTTGCAGGGACCTCATCTTGTTCAGGAGGCCTCAGAGCAGATAGAGATGATTCAGAAGAGGATTCCTATAGCATAGTATCGACAGAAGTATTATGTTAATCAGCGGAGACACCCTCTGGAGTTCAAGGTTGGGGATCGGGTTTTCCTACGTGTCGCACCGATATAGGGACATAAGAGGATTCAGAGGTAGGGTATTCTTTCACCGTGGTACGTCGGACCATTTGTGGTATTGGAGGAAGTTGGGCCGCTTGACCATCGGTTTTAGTTAACTCAGAGGTACCGGGCTATGCACGATGTCTCCATCGTTTCTCGGATACGACATTACATTTCAGACCCGTCTCATATCATTCAACCCAAGGAGGCTGAGGTTAAAGAAGATTCATCATTTGAGGAGCATCCTATCTGGATTGTTGATCATAGTATGAAGGCTCTCCGTGGTCAGTATGTTCCTCTTGTACGAGTGCTATGGAACCATGGGTGAGTACAGGAAGAGAACTATGAGAGAGAGGCCGATGTACAACCGCAGCGGCTGAAACTGTTTAGGGATTCTTCTTCTAAGCATCACTAGGGAAATGTGGCGATAAATTTCGTTAAGTGGGGAATTTTATAAGATCCCAGATCTTCGTTTCATGTATTTTTTTCCTTTTCTGGTTATTTTTTAGAAAAATTGAAAAATCAAGAAATTTTTGAAGTACACGTCGTGTACTTTGATGCTACACCAGGCCATCTACTGGCCATGTCCAGACCACACACATGGTGTTTAAGGATGATTTGGAGGCCGCTTAAAGCGGATTATAGAAAAGATAAGTACACTTTGTGTACCCCAGAAGGACACACTGTGTAGTTTATTTTTATTCATTAAACAAACTGGGGTAACACCTAATCGACGAAAACACCTTCTTCTCCAGGTTCCTCGACCGAGAGCGGCCCATATGGACATGAACACCCTCTTAGCCCCCAATCCTCAGTCTTTTTGCCGAATCAATCACCATCAATTGCGTTGGAACCACAACAGTGATCTCTTCCTTCTTCATGAGTTCCATTCCATGATTCTCCCTTTTTCTCAAGATAACATGGGTTGAACGTTTTGTGCTTTTTGTAGATCTATGCCGTTCTAAAGAGAATCAACACTCGTGGTCAATGTATATTGATCTCCTAGCATCATGTTTGGTGGTTTGTGTCTTACCTTTCTATTTCTTTGTGTTTTATGAGAAAATTTCCACCGATACCCGTGAACGGGGTACGCGGTGTTTACCGTTTTTCCCCTATTGTTTACCTGCATTTCATGTATGCTTGTGTAGAGGTAATTTGATCTTTTATGAGGATAATTATTGTTCTTGGATGTTGTTCCATGCCTTGTTCTGTTTACGACCCCATTGGGTCTTGTTGGCCTTTGGGCGTTATGCTTGTTTCGATGCCTTGTGACCATAGGATGGAGTAAGAATTGCTGACATGTTTGTTATAGTGTTAAATGGTTATCCAAGTAGCTCTATAAGAGTACTTTGTCTATCCAAGTATCTCTATAGGTGTACGTTGGCCTTATAGCACTATTATGCCTTGACTGGCACGAGACCGTGAGAACCTGGTGCTATAGACTATAAGGTATTGACCGAGTGAGCATCCCAGAGAGTCTTTGATATTATAGACTACAAGAGTGTAGACCGAGTGAGCTTCCTCAGAGTGTCTTGGATATTATTTACTACAGGGGACAGACTGAGTGTGCTTCCCAGGGAGTATTGGATATTGTAGACTATAGGAGGGTAGACCGGGTGAGCTTCCTCTGAGAGTATTTACATGTTTGAATTTATTTAAAACCTGTCCAGGATAGGAGAGGAATTGACTGAGTGTGCTTCCTTAGAGAGTCTGTGATAGACCCGAGACTATAGAAGGAATTGACCGAGTGAGCTTCCCCATAGAGTTTATAGACCTTGGCGCTATAAGAGGGTTACACTGCATGAGCTTCCTCAAAGTGTCCCTGACTACCCCAGACTATAAGGGGAATGGACCGAGCGAGCTTTCCCATAGAGTCTTATAATTTTCGTATGACCAAACCTGAGGGGTTAGGCTAAGTGCACTACCCAGAGGGTTGTGGGTACTTCTTGGATTGGACCAGAGCGGTTGGCTGCGAGTACTTCCCAGAGGGGTTCCTATTGTGGCAAACTAGTTGCTTCACTACTGCTTATTGTTCAGTGGATTGATTGTAGTTGCATATAATCATGTTACTGCTTACTCCATGTTGTTTACTGTTATTGTTTACTACTTACTGCACCATTACCTGCCATATGCTCACTGACTGTGAGGCATAGATATTCGGGTGGTTACCTACTGAGATTTAGTTTCACATCCTATTTGGTTCATGCTTTTGGGACCAAACAGACTATGTTGTTGCAGTTATAGACAAGGGAAATCGCCCTATGACTTCTAGTACATGATTGCATTGAAGCAGGAGAGCATGGGAACATGCTTAGGCATGCGATGCGGAGAAGCTATTTATCATTTTTTTGTAGTAGTTTAGGTACTATTTGTATTTACATCATTGTGACCTATTTGGTTGTTTTCATAGATATGTATCATGCATCATTTCATATATACATATGTGCTTTAGTGGTTTATAGCTTTAGTCTTCCAATGTTTTCTTATGCATTGTTGTTGGATATTTACTGCTTCCACAATTGCATGTTTTGTTTACATCTACGGTGTACTCTTCCAATCTGGGCATATTTTCCCCCTATCACACCCATGGCCCTTGCTACTAGTCGACAACCTCTGTCATTTGGGGAAAGTTGTTGTAGGCCATGTGACCAACTGGGTATAGGGCGCCTCTGGGTGGCTACCGGAACCAGAACATTATATTTTATATAATGAAATATTAAAATTTTGATCTTCTCTTTTAAAATGAAATATTTATCAATATATTTTCCATGTCTGCTTCAATAAATGTATATTCAAAATTTTAAAATGGATTTCCCTTTCATGTTCATATTTTAAACTTTGACACCACATTTCCTATGGAAACCCATTTTGTGTGTTTTAACGTATCCATTAATTGTATTTACATTAACCTTTTTTGTAAATAATTTTTCATATTAAATTCATGAAAATTATTTTCCAATATGATTCATAATTTCATATCTTTTTAAAAATGGTAAAAACTATTTTCTAAAATCTCATTTTCATTGTTTTATTTCCATTTTCTTCGTCAAAATATCTAAACACTATAGGGTTATGTTTTATGAATCCCACTATAAATTCATCTAGAAAATATTTCTATTTGTTGAATTAATATTTGTATCAATTAATCTAATATCTAATTTTAGTTTATATTATAATATTTTGAAATTATATGAAAACAATTTTTTCAAGGGGTCTGAATGATATGATAAATGATAGATTTCAAGTTGAACACATATGTAATGATTATTGATGGATGAAGTCCAATATTTCTATCCAATGAATTAGATAGTATTTTATAACTCATGAGATAAATATGTTGAGAATGAATATGAAGGGGATTATCTATTTTCACAATATTGGCTGTGAACCTGGTGCAAAAAAGCTATGCTCACAAGCATGACCTTGAATACAATGCTGATTAGATATGTTTTTAAATATTGAAAGTGGATATGATTAAGACTATCTGAAATAACAATATTAAAAAAGAAAATGATGTGTAACAGCTATATTTAGAATATTAAATATTAATTTTATGTGCTTATCTATGTTCACAATTTCAACATTTCATATGATTTTACAAATTCAATTCTTCTATGGTATATTATTACCTAGTGATCCATAGATCTTGTTTATTATATCTTCTTTACACACTATTATATAAAGTTACAAGATTTTTATTTTAAGTTTAAATGTCCTTTTATAATGAATTAAATCAAAATATTATTATTCCATGTCATTTTAATAAGATATTTCACCCTTATTCATGTTTTCTCATGATTTAACCCTTCATTGATTGTTTATATGTTTTCTCTCGCAGAGTATTTATGACGAAAACTATTTTATATTTCCCTTTACATGGTTTTATATGTGATCATAAATGATTGGAAATAAATTAATGAGTCTGGTGTAGTTCGATTTCATAGAAATGTCCACAAGTGTCATAAAATAAATTATTTAGATAATTGATCCACAAATACTCAAAAAATTATGTTTATTGACTTGTGTGTTCATTGTGAGATTTATTGAATAAATTATTGTAATAAATGTTCATTTAGATTTCTAGATAATACATGGTATAAAATCCAGTTTTTAATGTTTGTGTTTTAGCAGAAAACCTTGGATTGGAGGTTTGAATTGCCTCAAATTTAGCCACACCATCTGTTAAATTATTGTGTGGTTAGTCCTTACACATAAAAACTGAATCATGAGTTTTTTACTACATATACAAGATCATGTGAGATTTATTTGGGATTTTAAGTGTGTAACATATGTTTTGAACTAAAATTTCACTTTTATATGAAAACACATACTACTAGTCATATTGGCCACTACATGTGTCAGAATGATGTGATGTTAATTCCTACACATTAAAAATAATGTTTTATTTTTTTGATATAGTATCTAGACAATATATGATTGTTTGAAAAAAATTTAGTATGTGATTGGGATTAGGACTAAAAATTAACTTTTAAATTAAAACATTCACTTTTAGTGAATCTTACCACACCATGCATTAAATTGACATGAGGTTGATTCCTACTTGTAATAAAATAATTATGAATTATTTTGATAAATTATAAATATAATATGATTGAATTAGCTTGATTTTGAGTATGTAGTGCATCATTTAGACTAAAATGTCACTTTTAAATCAAAACATGCACTTTGAGTTTTTTCAGGAACACCATGTTTTATATTGATCTGCAAATAATTTTTATGCTTCGAAAATAAATTATAGAATTCTTTTCCAAAATTATTATGATAATATATGTACATTTTTTTCGTTTTGAGTACGTGGGGTGCAATTTTGACTAAAATGAAACATTTAAATGAAAACACAAAATTTGAGTGATACTTGCCACAACATGTGTCGAATTTTCATTCATTAGATAATGATGTATAAAAAATGAATCATCGATAGTTTTTATAATGTTTGAGGATAATATGAGTGTGTTTTATTATTTTGGATTATGCGATGGTCTTTTTTAATGAAAATTTCACTTTTAAAGGAAATCAATAAATTTCAATAATGCCAACCTCACTATATTTCACATTTATTTGAATTTAATGCCCATACATAAAAAATTTAATAATCGATAATTTTTGTAAAGTATAAGGATATTTTATGAATGTTTACATTTTTTGTATGTGATGATTATTTTGATCAAAAATATCAAATTTAAATGATAGCACGTACTTGCAGTCATATTTTCCACATGATGTGTTAGATTGATGTTTGATTGATTCCAATTTGTAAAAAATAAATTAGAAATCAATTTACAAAAGTATCAGCATAATATTATCACATTATATTGGTTTTTAGTATGTTACATGAATTTTGAACTAAAATAATTTTTTTATCTGAAAAAAATAACATTTATTCAATCTTGATACAATGTGTATTGGATTTTTGGGAGGTAAATTAATAAAAAAATAAATGAATCGTCAATATTTTTATTAATGTATCAATACATTCTGAATTTGATTCTTGGATTTATGTATTTTATGTTTTATTTTAACTAAAATACCTATTTAAAATAAAAACATGTACATTCAGTCATACCAACTGCACCATGTGTTTGATTTATGGGTGGTTAATTCCATTACATAAAAATAAATTAAATAACATTTTACTAAATTAATAAGGCAATATTAGTATCATTTCATAGTTTTGAGTATGTCATGTGTGATTTAGACTAAAATTTCACATTAAAACTAAACACATCCAATTTCAGTCAATCCAACCACATCTTTTCTTAGATTGGTGTGATGTCAATTTTTAACCATAAAAATAAAGAAAGAACAATTTTACTAATAATTTAGGATAAAATAACAAAAAAAATTCAATTTTGAGTATATGAAACATTTTTTACACTAAAATGTCTCTTTTAAATGAAAACAAACACTTCCACTTATATCAATCATGTCATGTGTACAATTTATTTTTGGTTGATTCCTACATATAAAAAATGAATCGAGGTTAATTTTAATAAATTGTCATCTAAATAAAGGTATTTTTTCCGATTATATGTATGTGATGCATGATACGAACATAAACATCACATTTAAATGAAAATACACACATTCTGACTTAATTGTCACACCATGACTCAGATTTAATTGTGGTTAATTTATAATAATACATAATAACCATGTATAATTATTCGACACTAATATGTAAAATTATGGATATTTACTCAATGTTTTAGTATGTGATGTGCATTGTGAACAAACATTTCACTTTTAAATGTAGTCATGCACTTTCAGTCATAATGGGTACACCATGTAATATATTAAAATTTGATTATTTATTAAAAATATCCACTAAATCATGTATCATTCTATTAATGTATCAAGGTAATATAATTTGGATTTCTTGATTTGGAGTAAGTGAAATGATTTTTTGAATAAAATGTCACCTTTAAGATGAAATCTTTTACTTTCACTCAATCTAGATACACAACATATTAGACTAATGTGATGTCAATTATCCCATGTTCCAAATTGATTAGGGATATTTTTCTAATTTATAATAATAGTAATAGAGAGTCTTATTTATTTTGATTATTCTACAGGCATTTTCGACTAAAATGTCACTTTTAAACTAAAATAATGTACTTTTGGCCAATCTGGCCACATTGTGTATCATATTTATGTGGTTTTAATTCCAACTCCTCACTAATGAATCACATATAATTTTCCAAAATTATCCAAAAATTATTAGTATGATAGCTATGACTAGAGTATGTGATGCTTGTTCTAAAAGATGTCACTTTTATACAAAACTCACACATTTTGAGTTATTGAATAGACATTGTGTGTTGTATTGATGCATGGGTGATTCCTAGACCTAAAAATGAATCAAATATTTGTATAAAATGTAATGATGAATTGATCATCCTGGATCATTTTTTAGTACGTGTAATGGGTTTTTAAGTAAAGTGTCACTTTTTAAAAAATATGCACTTTCAATCATATAGGCCACACCATGTTTCCTATTATTGGAATCTTGATTAATATATTTCACAAAAGAATCGCCTCTATTATTCATCTAGTATCAAGAGAATACAAGAATGTTTTATTGGTTTTTAGTTTGTGGCATATATTTTAAACTAAAATATCACTATTAAATGAATGCATGCACTTGTAGTGATACATGCCACAGTTGGTGTCATATTGATGTGTGAATTATTATTACATTTCAAAAATTTATCATGGATCATTTTCAAAATGTAAAAAATTTTAATTCTAGTTTTTATTCTAAGTTTTATGTTTGCGACCTACATTTTGAAATAAAATGTCACTTTCAAACTAAAAAACAAGCACTTTTAGTCAGTTCCTACACATCATGTCTCATATTGACAAGATGATAATTCATACTCATCAAATATGAATTATCAATCATTATCCTATTGTATCAATAAAATCCGATCCTATTTTCTTTAAATAGACTATGTGATTCATGTTGTGAACTAAATTGTTACATTTATACGAAACACACACACATTGAGTATTACTAGCCACATTGTTTAACCAATTGATGTGTTATTGATTCTAAATATTTTATCTATTTTATGTATCATGTTTTAATACTATGATAAACATTTTCATTAATACATTCATCATATATTATGAATAATACATAATATATAAAATGACCACCTTTTGAAATATTGTGGTATCTTAATAACAAATCCATACAATTTCTATAAAATTGTTTTCTAATATGAAACTGAATATATTCTATATTATTCATAAATAGATAAAAACTATTTCATCAAATTGTCTCTTTATCCAACATAAACATAAAATGATTAGAAATTTTTTTAAATAGGAGATCGATAAACCGAATCTTTATGATCATTATGTAATAAGAAATTATAAATGTGATAAGTAATAACCTCTTCATGATGACAACAAGAATTATAATACAATGTAATCTATCCAATAATTACTGAAAAATATACTTACCCTTTTTAAAATGTTAATTATCAATGGTCTTAGTAGTAAACGAAAAATATATATAATCAAATGATTAATAAATGTTGCAACTTAAATTTAAATTACCTTCCAAAATAAATCTTCGAAGATTCTAGTTATTTGTATGGAATGTGATATACTTCATAAATTTGAAAAAAAATAATCGGCCAAAATAATTCTAATTTCATTTTGTTAGATACCAAAAAACATTGATCAAAATATTTTATTTTTATGTATGTTTTGATAGTGAAACCTAACTACATATACCGATATAAGTATCTAGATAACGTAATCTATGGGATTATAATGCATGATTTTCATCATCATACTATGGATTAAATGCCAAATAAACACCACCATATCATAAAAAAATCTATTTTTAATAAATTTAATTCATTTAAGGTAAATATTATTTGTAAAATATAAAATGAATTGCATTATATGTTCATAAGGGACACCATGTGGTCATTTTTTTATATCATTTCTTTGGACCCAAATATTTTTTTCATTATTATGAAAATTGATCACAATGAGAATCCTAGAAGTCCATAAAAAATGAATAATTAATGGAAAAATTAAAATAAAATATTTCATATGATCAGATATTTATTTTTTTTCCCAGCATTGTGGGTATTAACAATATCCTATCTTCTGGAATTTTATATATATTATTTATTAATAATTTTGGTGATTTTACTAAAATTTCATCTTCCTCTGTTGATGATGTTTCTGTTGAAGTTACATGGGGAATAATAAGTCCATAATTTTTCTCCAAGGGTTTTCCTTCAACATTTATTTGATATATACACCAATATATAATTTGAAAAGTATTAAAATGTAATTCTCGTTATAGATAAATTATTTGAAATATAGGTTATGCAAATATATCTCATTTATATATTAACAACCAAGCCTCCCAAAAATTAATTATTTAGTATTTAATTAACATTCACAATACTGATCAAGTCAGTAATGACTTCTCTATGCTTTTAATATTCAAATTAAATATAGTCTATATATTAAAATTAAATCATTTTATACTCATGAACATGTAATGTTAATAAAAGTGATAATGCAATTGGTGGGGGTAAAGGCACTATCAATGGGTCTTCTTGATCAATTAGTTTACCCTTCAGATCTCTTTGATCCAACATTATGTCCCCCCTTATATTTCACTTTTTTTAATAACAAACCTAAGATTATAACTTTTTTACATTAATTGTTAAATTTATTGAGTATGAGATTAATTATAAAGGTAAAACATCATTAACATCTCATATATTTTCATTATTACACTAAAAGTATTTGAAATATATGATAGAAATATTGATCTTTTAAAAATCATTATTGCTAAAGGGAACTGGTTGATCATCACTCAGCTCATGATCAATGTGAATCATTACTCTAACATGTTCCTGTGGAAGTTTATTTTGTAGATTATATCATTTTATACTATACATGGTGAATACCTCTATAAGGATGTGACATGGTGTTGATTGATGTAAACCATAATCAATTTAACCCAATGTTATTTTACTGAAATAATGATGTCAATATTTTTTGATTCACATTTAATATAAACTATTATGAAAAAATCGATTTCCTCAAGTATTGAATGCCACAAAGGGGAATATTTAGAACTAAAATAGAGATTAGTGTGTTATTTATTTTATTTTTTTCACTATTTTATTTGATATTATTACCCCCTTCAAAGAAAATGGTTTATCACATTAATGTACTTACTATATTTTTTCTTAGTGAATAAATTTATCCCTTTATGTTTTTTATTTTCTCATTGTTATCCCCTATTTCTTTTATTTATAAAAATATTAATTGGGTAATTTAAAAAATCTTATACATCTTAAATGTCTACACTATTATGGTCACATAAAATCCCCTAAATGTATATGTTCATCATGTTTTGTCGGTGGGGATTATTATGACTAAACTGGATAAAAATAGAGAAAAATAGGTAGTCATTGTTATATAAAAAAGTTTTTGAGTAAAAAAATTTATATTATTTCATACATACGCATTTTTAAGAAAAGTTATATGTGTTTTAATATAATTTTTTCCCATTCTATTTAAATTATACACCTTCCATAATACATCACATGGGGTAGATGTGGCATATAAATTTTTATTCATAAATCTATAAATGAACAATTGTGAAAAATTATGTTATTTCATATGAAATTAAACTTTTACTAGATATTTAGCATAAATATATTTTTTCAGTTTAATCAAACTCCATAATATCATTATAGTACGGGTACTTTTGTTTGAATACAAATTAATCATTTTTACACCTTTTTTGTTTCATAAATTAGTAAATATGTATTAAATTGATTAAAAAAACATATGTTAAATAAAATGTTATGATTTATAATATTTTTTGAAATCTTCCAACACCCACTATACAATGAATTCATATTCGGTTTATTAGTGTAGAATATGTGTCCCCTCCACATCCCTCAAAAAAATTGTAAAAAGTGTATGAAATTCTCTATAAGGATTTACAATGACAATTAATATGAATTTTATCTTCCAATAATCTAATATAATTTTACCTTATAAAGGATAATGAAGAGTAAATCAATTTTCAATATTTTATTTTTTGATATAATATATATATTATAACCTAATGATTCCCAAATTTCATCCCTAATTATTATCATCAATGGAGGCATGACATTGTTCCATGTATCTATAATAGTCAACATGTGAATTTGAGTGTTGACCATAAATTATCTAATGAATATTTACATATTGGGTTCAATAAGTTTGTATTTTATATTCTATCCCTCCTCAAATATTAATCCTTCAATCCTAAACTCAATTATATTTACAAATAATATCACATTACTCAACTCAGATAATTTATCAACCATATATTGTTCCCCTTCTGTGATTTATATAATTTTAGCATCCCCTATATATTGTTCATTAACATTTCTAGTACCAAATGGAAGTGATTTGTTTCTCTACAAAAGAAATTAAATAGATAATTTAGATTATGAAAATAATGTATTGAATAAATAATATTTTTAGGAAACACATTCTATATAAAAGAAAATAATTAGATTCATTTAAAATAGTTATTGAAATGTTATTCTTTTCTCTAAAGGATAATGGGATTTGAACCCTTATCGTGTATCCAAATACCCTCTTTATAGTCCCATGATTAAAAAAAGACACCATATACATTATTACCATCATGAAATGATGAAGATTCCACAATTAAAGGTCCATCCTAAATTAAATTTTAATTCAAAACTACTATTATTTTATACTCCAATTGAATAATTTACTGTTTTGTATTTTCTAGATAAGAGGCCAATTATTATAGTGCTTCTTGTGATTCAATTATGAATGGTTTATTGTTATTCACTTACATATATAAACTCAAATTGAAGGATCCTAATTCAATGATTTTAAATATTCCCTTGTTATCAACCAATTTGAATCAAAAAATAATAACTACGAATTTTTTATAATCCAATTTTGACATTTTATCAATGATTCCAAAGAATGATATGGTTTCATAAGTTACATTTTTGTCCTTTGTACATAATACATGCATAACATCCACCATATATTTAACGCAAATATTTTTCATCATACTATGTTAATTTTTTTACTTTCTATAGAACATATAACTAATAATTACTGAACCACTATAGGATAATAAATATATTGTTGGTTTTATCCCTATCCATGTAAATATTTAAGAAATTGAATTTGGATTTGCAGATAATTTTTAAAAAATAAAATCTTTAAACCATCCTTTAAACTATTGATTATATGAATTTGATATCTATATTCCTTCCCCTAATGGATTCAAATTCCCAACAATTTCTTTTTTGAGTTTCAAAATATGGAACAATCTCTAAACTATTATATAAAACATAAGGGTGATTTGTCACCCACACGATAATTGTAAATGTTAAAACACCTATATTGGTATTTCCTTCACCAACATGACTCCCAATATGATTAGATTTTGGGAGACTAGTGTTATCCACATCAGAAAAATATTTGACCCAATATTAAATGGATTACTCAACAATATTTATATCTAAATAAAAAACATTTAACTAACATTTATTTTTTACATTCTAATTTAAATTTTGTTGTTTGGAACTCAATGGGATACAAAAAATTGTAATGTATATGACTACATAGTTGGATCTCTATGACCTAGTAAACAATTATATCAAATAATGATGATCAGAATAACATTTATAACTATCTTAAAATGACAACACTATCATTTTACATAGTTGAAAACATAAATTGGTATATAACATTACTGCATATATCATCAAAAAATCAATGTTTATTCAATTTTTGTCTGTAATTTTTTGGCATAATGAAATATGAATACCCAAACACTAAATATTTTTTCAAAACATTATAGTACTGTAATTTTATGAATTTTAAATAGAAAAAATTTATCTACCTCTTATTTTGTATTTTTTATAAATACTGCTCGATAATCATTAAACCATTCATGAAGTTTCAAAGTTGAAATCTCGATTTCTTAGAATGAATGTAATCCCCATGAGAAAGACATGTATATATTTCACCCTTCAGTAATTATAACTCTACCCTTATCCCCATATCACTCATTTCCAAGCTATACATTATTCAATAATTCATTTTTACCTATTCATTTAGTAATCTGTCACTGAAACTATAAAATATATATTTTTTAAGTCCATGAGATCAAGAAAATTCCATATGTACAAATAATTCTACAATGGTAATTAAAAAAACTAATCAATTTTAACAAGTTATATTCATAATGTTTTTTTGAAATGGGGTTTTAAAAAAAATGGTGAAAATATACTTTACATTCTCAAAATTATTATCACCTATTAATGTAAGAGATTTTACTCCATCCCCTAAATTCTAACCAAATGGTATTGTTTTTGGATTGGTATTAATGTCGTCAAGGTAAAAATTAATGATTTCCAAAAAAACACATTCTTTAAGGAATGATTCAACAACACTATTTGTGTACCTATATCACAAATGGTAAACATAACATCTATAATTATTATCGTCCTTGTATTTTATTATACATTTCAGTGCTTCACTATGTACAATTTCAATCTAATATTTTCTTCCCACTTCCCTCTATATGAACAACCCACCCATTTATTTTCAAAAATTCATTACTTAGAGTTCCTTGATTCATATTCCATTTGTTTTAAAAAAACCAAAACCTCAATTGATTTTTCCGTTGAATTCTGTACTAGTTGTTGACCCATCAGTGTGTACAGTTCACCCAAGAATCCCTATTAATTTTTATATCCCTTATTCCTTCCCCTATTCTCTGATAAAAAATCCTCCCCAAATTCAACTAAATAATCATACCTCTTCATTTCTATATATTACCATATCAGCCTCCTTATCTTATAAATCTCATCCATCCAATCACTATGATTTTTAATCAAACATAAAGATGTAGAAACAACACAAAAGACAAAAAACCCCACCTATGGGGGTCTAAAATAGTGTAAACCGAGGGCATCGCCCCTAATCAAGCTCACCCGCTCTGGTTTGAAAAGTGTAGAATTATGAAACCAAACCACTGGTTCCCTAGGAAACACAATAGTGGCCAAGTAGTCCTCCACTTTATTACCTTACCGCCAAGTGTGTGTGACCCAAACGATGTTTTACATAAGAGCCTTGCATTGTCTAATAATGTAAGTGATCGTCCATGGCATAATGTCACACCCCTCCAAGGCATCATGCACAATCTACGCGTCGGTTTCTAGTTGGAAAATGTCCTGGCCCCTCTGATTACACAGTTACAACCCGGATAGGGCTTCCAAAGCCTCTATTCAGACAGAGCTCCCCCTCCCATAGAATGCTTAGAATGCCAAAACCACACTCCCCTTATGATCCCGCACAACCCCCCCTCCACGCATAATGTCGACTGCACAAGATCCATCAATATTCAGCTTATAACTATCTTTGAGGGGGATCCAACGAATCCAATTCCCCTGCCCCTTGTAGAAATTCTGTCTAGCCACCATCCTGGGGGACTGTAAAAACCGGAGCGAGGGCACTTCAGTTCCAATATCCTCCAGATCCCCCAGCCCAATTTGCATGCACCTGAACATTTCCAACACCTCCCTCCCTATAATATGGGTTCCCTAGAACCTTGCACTATTCCTTGCCTTCCATAACACCCAGCATCCTTCATTAAAAATAATGGCATGAGCCTCAACCTCCTTCGGGTTATCTTCGCACCCCTGAAACTGCTGCTCCAAAAAACTCTCCAGGTTATCTGAATTTGGAGAATAACATGTATGCATTCCAATGAACCTCCACACCATACGTTCCCAAACCCCCTCAAAGAAAATATGAATCGAATTCTCCTCCCTCTTGCAAGGACAACATTGGAAGCAGGATGTCAGGTCGATGCCCAGCCTTTTGATGCTCACATTCGCTGGGATAGCATTGTTCTAGATTCGCAGCATCAGGAAGTCCTGTTTGGTAGGGATACTCTTCCTCCACGCCCCCTTGAATCCATGATCCTGGTGCCCCTTATCCATGATGCTCCTATGGAATAATTTATGGTTGAACTTACCTAACGTCGAAGGGGTATACACGCACCTATCCTTATCGGGGGTAAGCACAACTGAATAAAAAACCCTCTTTTGTGCATCATCCAGAATCGATCTAAAAAACATGGGATACGAGCTTGCCTCACTGAAATAAATCAAAGTGGTCGGGCACCATGGGTAACCCAGCACCGATCCTACCCAGTTATGTTCCCAGAAACAGATCTGCCCCTCCACTATAATCCACTGAGAGTAAGGAAGCATCTGCGGGACAATGTTGCAGACCAAGGCCCACAACGACGACCCCCTGATTAGTATGGAGTTATCGGAATCTTTAAACTTCTTCACCATGCTCCTCCCACACAGTGTATCACCCCTGATGATCTCCTAGGAAAGCTTCTCACGTAAACCATGCAACGTGTCTGCCATTCTCCTGACGCTAATCCCTCCATCACTGATCGACTGAGCCAACTTCCCCCATGACACCCATTGTTGCTTCCCCTCCAGCAAAGAATCCCAAATAAAATTGTTCATCACCCTGTCAATGTGCCGAATGACCCCCAGGGGACGCTAGTAGATGCCATCGCATGCACTGGATCCACAGAAAGCACACTGTTCACTAGCGTGATCCGGACCCCAAAATAAAAGAAGTGGTTTTTCCAATCCAGAATGCGGCCCATCATCTTGTTAACCACCTTATCAAAGTCTCTATTCTGGAGCCTACCAGAAGAAACCGGAGTTCCCATGTACTCCATTGGAAGAGACCCTTTTCCCATGCCCAGCTCAGAGCTCACCCGATCCACCCTAATCTACCCCAACCTTTCCTTTATTAGTTTGTTTTCATTAGACCTCCACCTCCCCAACTTCTGGCCCCTTCAAACTCTATATCTACCCCTTCTTCTACCTCATCCTCTTTGTGTACCTCTATTTTTATTTTCCAATAATTTTTCCCATATCTTCAATATTTTCCCAATTTCCTCTATTAATTTATTGATTTTTTAATGATGCTTCCCTTTCTTTCAATGGACCATTCCAAAGGTATTTTTTATTTTTTAATACTTTTATCTCACTTTAAGTCACTCAAATTTTCATATTTCTAATTATGTGATTTCATTCAATATAATTATGGTACTTGACCAAATTACTTAAGATAATCGAATACAATATATAATATGGTTTCCAAAATATTTTATTTTCCACTGTGTACTATGTACATGGTATGGTACACAGAACACCTCCATCACATACCACTACCTCTTCTGTGAATCTCCTTTCATTCTGTAGACTGCCTCTGCCTTTGCTATCAAGTACTGCTCGATGTACTAACTCTGTGAACCTCCACTGCAATCCACCCTTTATCTTTGAACTGTTCTCTATTCGTAGAATGATTTCACAAGCCACCTACATACCGAAAGATCATCCTCAACATATTGCATACTTTATTGGATACAGTTTCTCACAAAATTTGTCTGCATAACTTCTTCTTTGCGAACCACTTCATCCTTCACAAAATTCTCCTCGTGTACTTCCTTCGGACATCACTAAATTCCCAGATCAAATAGTTATTCACTAATTATATCCACTCTCCTTCATAATTGATAGGATTATTGTCATGACCCGTCCTCGGGGCCCGTGTCGTGACTACCCCAAGCCCGCCTTCCATAGGCCAGGGGCTGGCGACTAGCACCAAGGTGTAAATCCCGGTAAAAAGGGAAGGAATTGCCTTTGTAAAGTAAACAAGCACCACAGAGTAAGCAAGAGGAAAAGTAAACACTAAGTAAAAACAGAGTACAACTGAAAGTGCAGAATAGTAAGTGGGCCAGTATACAAACCCAAAATGAAAGTAAAGTATAACTCGAAAGGGAAAACAGAAACTGTAAAGTAAAAGCCGCTACACCGAGCTGTCCACTGGAAATCCCACCTGAAGTGTGGGTACAGATAGCTCTACTGCTCCTCAGGTCCTGCCATCCGCTCCGAGCACGTCCCGCCCAGTGGTCCACCTCCAGGTACCGTCCTGCTCTGCAAGCCTCAACCACGATCAACGATGTCCATCGTCTGCAACCAACACAATGTAGTGCGGGCATAGACCGTGAAGGGGTGAGTATAAGCTACTCAATAGGGACCCCGAGACCCCCGATGGTCTCCCAAAATCCACAAAGGATAAACCACAAAAGGAAGATACAAACACGATGTAACAACTGACACTACTTAGGTATATGCCCATACATATTCCTAAGTCATCAATTCCAATACGCTCCATCCTCCGAGCCCAAGTATAACTCAGTCCACACAGGATAGTATACGTATTCCACAAAGGAAAGCAAAACAAAATCCACACAGGATATCACAACACAATCCACACAGGAAAGCAACAAGATTCAACTCACACAGGTATAATTCCTCTGTAGACGATAGAGATGATCACTGATCCATCTAAGTTATCGGACCCACAAAGGATCGATAGGTACTAACCCCCGCAAAGACCCACACAGGATCGGACCAACATAGGATCTGTAGGCGCTGGTTCACACAGGACCGCTGAGCGCTGACCCACAAATGATCGGACCCACACAGGATCGGTAGCACTGATCCACACAGGATCACTGAGTGTTGTAGTCGCCGTCATCGAATCCACTAAGGATCTCTGTACTGTCGTCGTCGTAGTCACAGTAGTAGACACTGCCAGCTCTAGGGTTCCCGCACACAACAAGCTCATTCGGGAGGGTCCGCTACATGAGCTGAGAGGCTGATACATCAACTGTCAGAAATTCCAGAGTTGATGTATCCAAAAGTTCCGTATCGTCAACAAGAACTCAACGCAACAGACGGCGCGTCAATCGGACGCCCGGTCTGAGGGTTATTGGATTTTTCGTCCTAGGGACCCGGTTGGGTTTTAAGGAAAAACCAACCCGACCATACTCCACCTGCGTCCAATCCTTGGGCGGAGTATGCCAAAAGATCCGTCTCACTAAGAGGAACTCAACAAAGCTGACATCACGTCAAACGGACGTCCGTAGCTCAAGATATGAGCATTTCCGCTTCGAGGGCCCGGTTGGTTTCGTGTACGAACCAACCCGGCCGAACTCAAAGTATTCCAAAACATTGAGTGCAATATACTGAAACGACCGTCTCGATCCAAGGATCGCATCGCCGCTGACGGCGCATCGTTTGGAAGTTCGTAGCCTGAGTTGTGGGCATTTGAATCCAAACCGCTCGGTAACGGGGGTTTCGGGCCCAGATCCCCCCCCCGGTTGGCCTGAACCGGGTCGACCCGCCCCGAACATGGTCGACCCGGCCCGGCCCGGCCTGGCCTGGCGGACCGGCCAGGCGTGCCGGTTCAGCGCAAGGCGGCGCACTGGGCGCGCTGCCAGCTCGGCCGAAGGCCGAGCTGAATGGAACGGGGGGCTCCTGCCCCCCCCCCCCTTTGTGAAACCAGCCCCCCCCCCCTCATTATGGGGGGCCATTTATTTGCTGACCGGCAGAATTAATTCCCCCCGGTTTTCCTTCCTTCCGGCCGGCCCGACCTGGTCGGCCAGTTCTTCCTCAACGGGCCCGAAAAAGACCGGTCCCCTTCCAGCTTCTGACACCGGCGGCCCGGCTGGCCACCGGTCTTATCGTTCCGCCGTGGCCCGGAACCGGCCGCGGCCCCGCTCCGGCCGCAGCACCTTCGACATTCTTTGACGCGACGCGATAGAGTCGCGTTCTTGTATTATTTTACGACGCGGCGCGACGACACCGCACGTTTCTTGTCGTATGATCCTGCGCGGTGCGACGACACCGCGCCACACCCATTTCAATCCACAACAGAATCAACATGAAAAAGGAGGAGGTCCGGCCGTGTTCGTGCGGTCCGGACCCCTCACGTTATTTTCTAACAACTGGAAAAATTTCACGATGGAATAATCACGGGTATAAATCATGAACAAAAGAATAATAAAATAAACCCCGACCTCGGTTTCAAGTGTGGAGCACGTCAACAAGCCACGGAAGACTAGCGTCGCGGAGGTCGGGCGTCGCGGAAATCGAACGTCGTTTCCGTTGACGTCGAGGTGCGTCCGAAGAGGTACGTCACTGGAGAAGCTTCGTAAGCTGACGGAGAAAGTCCGAGGAGGAATTGGCGTCTCCTTTCGTTGACACGGGAAGAAGATCGAAGATGTGGCGTCGTCGATCTTCAGAAACACACCGGCTACGAAGAAGAGAAGCGACATTCCTTGTCGGAGCTTAAGTGTTCTTTGTGTTCTTCGTCAAGGTTGAAGAAGATGGAGAGAGATCTTCCGAAAACCTCTCAAGGGACAAAGGATACCAACCAAAATAAAATAAGCTTAAAGCTTATTTTATTTACACAAGTAAACAACTTTAATTTCAAAAGATTGAAATTAAAACAACTCAACTCAATAAATAACCCATGTTGTCAAGATTAATTAAAGAGGTGTTATAGGGAGTTTAAAGTGTAGATGAAGTGTTAGGGTTCGTGTGGGCCCCACCACACTTAATCCTCTAAAGGGAGGTTAATTGGATGTGGGTCCCACCCCTAACTCCCTTTGGGAGGTTATAACCAACTTGGATAAGAATAAAATGTGTTTCCACGTTTTATTTAACTTCATTTTAAAGTCCCAAAAACTAACTCTCAACCCGCATAAAACGCAACCTCGGAAAAGGTCTCCTTAAGCGAATATCAGCGCTGCGAGTTCATCGGTGCCCTCGGAAATCGATTTTCAGGCACCGGTTTAAATGTTAGAAATTCCCGCTCGTTCGTTCACTGAACGTACCCGAGCCAAACTTTGGAAATTGATTACGGGAACACCGGGCCTCGGAATCAGGTGCCGTCAGAAACCATGCCCTTGTAAAATTATAAAGAAAATTAAGAATAAAATTTCCCTTGAATTTTACGGGTCCTTACCTTACTCCCACCTCAGGGATTTATGTCCCCGTAAAGATACATCAATACTAGCGAAACAAATGAGGGTACTGAGTACGAATCTGAGCCTCCCGCTCCCAAGTGCTCTCCTGGAGATTTCTGTGCTGCCATCTGATGCGCGCAAGAGGAATCGACCGTCCACGTAGGACCTGCTCCTATCGATCCTCGATCTCCACCGGGACCTCCGCAAAAGTTGCCCCATCATCAACGTCATGCTCCCCATGGTCAATGATGTGCATCGGGTCGTGCATGTATCTCCTCAGCTGAGACACGTGGAAGACGTCATGCACCTGGTGCAACTGAGGTGGTAGAGCCATGCGATAAGCCACCTCGCCTATCCTGCGGAGGACCTCGAAGGGTCCGATGAAGAGATGAGATAACTTTCCGCCTCGGCCAAATCTCTGTATACCACGTCGAGGTGAGACCCGCAAGAAGACGTGGTCGCCATCCTTAAACTCCAGTGGCCTCCGCCTCCTATCATCATAAGACTTCTGCCGGCTCTGAGCTGTCCTCATCCGCTCTTGGATGACCTGGACCTTCTCTTTCGTGGCCTGGACCATCTCTGGTCCCACAAGTGCTGACTCCCCAGGGTCAGTCCAGCACAAAGGAGATCTGCAAGGTCGGCCGTACAATGCCTTGTACGATGCCATCCCGATGGTGGAGTGGTAGCTGTTGTTGTACGCAAACTCCACCAGGGGTAGGTGTTCCTACCAGCTACGACCAAAGTCGAGGACACATGCGCGGAGCATGTCCTTGAGAGTCTGAATGGTCCTCTCCGTCTGACCATCTGTCTGAGGGTGAAAGGTTGTACTCAGACGTAGCTGCGTCCCGAACGCCTCCTGTAATCCCTTTCAAAGCCAGGATGTAAAGCGGTCATCTCAATTGGAGATGATAGATTATGGCACACCGTGAAGCCGCACAATCTCCTGAACGTAATGACGTCCCAAGCTCTCCACTGAGCCCTGCTCTTGGTTGGGTAAGAAGTGAGCCTACTTGGTGAGTCGGTCGACAATCACCCAGATGGAGTCGTGACCTCTGGAAGTGCATGGAAGTCCTGTCATGAAGTCCATAGATATCCCGTCCCACTTCCACTCCGGGACCTCCAATGGTTGTACCAAGCCTGCTAGTACCTGGTGCTCAGCCTTTACCTGCTGGCAGGTGAGGAATCGAGAAACGAACTCTGCCACAACCTTCTTCATGCCCGACCACCAGTGCTGTCGTATGAGATCCTAGTACATCTTCTCCATTCCAGGATGTACCGCCAAAGGAGAAGTGTGAAACTCTCTCAGAACCTCATTTCGCAAAGTGATTGGTACCATGGTACGTCCTCTGAAAAGGATGTCGTGCTCTGATCCAAGGGAGAAATCATCAGGCGCATGTCCCGATGATATCTGTGCACACCATGTCTCATAGTCAGCGTCCTCTCGCTGTTCCTCTCTGACCCGCTGCAGTAGTGGAGGGGTGACTGTGAGTGACTGAAGGAAGTCTGCTCCATCTATATCCACGAAGGATATCTGCAAAGAGGCTAGCTGCTCTGTCGCCTCCTCAAGTAGTTGAATGCCCGTCCTCCTGCTGAGGGAATCAGCTACTACGTTCCCCTTCCAAGGAGTATAGACTATCTCAAATTCATAGTCCTGGTGGAACTCGAGCCATCGCCGCTGTCTCAGGTTCAGGTCCTTCTGCGAGAAGATATACCTGAGACTCTGATGATCAGAAAAGACTGTAAAGCGCTTGCCCATCAGGTAGTGTTGCCATGTCTTTAGAGCGAAGACCACTACTGCTAACTCTAGGTCTTGGGTAGCGTAGTTCTGCTCATGCGGCCTCAACTGTCATGATCCATAGGTGATCACTGCCCGCTCCTGCATCAGGACACATCTGCTTCTGGTCCCTGATGCATCGCAGTAGACTACGTACCCCAATCCCTCCTCCGGCAACCTCAAGATAGGTGTGTTGGTCAATCTCTGTCTCATCTTCTGGAAGCTCTGTTGACATCTGTCTGACCATACGAAGGGTTTCCCCTTATTCGTCAAAGTTGAGAGTGGTTCCGCAACTCTAGAGAAGTCTGGCACGAATCTCTGGTAGTATCCAGCTAATCCCAAGAAACTCTGAACCTCCGTCACGCTCCTGGGTGGCTCCCAAGCTAACACTGCCTCGATCTTCATAGGATCCACTGCAACTCTCGCCTCAGAGATGACGTGCCCCAAGAAGTGGACTTCACGTATCCAGAACTGGCACTTCGAGAGCTTACCATAAAGCTGGGGCTCTCGGAGTGTGTCTAGTACAACCTGCAAGTGGTAGGCGTGCTCCTCCTTAGTCTTCGAGTAGATCAAAATGTCGTCGATGAAGACCATGACAAATCGATCGAAGTATGGCTGAAAGATCCTGTTCATGAGGGCCATGAACACTACTAGAGCATTGGTTACACCAAAGGGCATAACCAAAAACTCATAGTGGCCATACCGACATCTGAAGTCTGTCTTCTGCACGTCCTCGTCTCTAACTCTGAGCTGATGGTAGCCTGACCTGAGGTCTATCTTCGAGAACCACCGAGCTCCCTTGAGCTGATCAAAGAGGTCATCAATCCTCGGTAGCAGATACTTGTTCCTCACTGTCACCTGGTTCAGGCGACGATAATCGACACACAGTCGCAAGCTCCCGTCCGCCTTCTTGGCGAACAAAATCTGGGAAGCCCAGGGTAAAACACTGGGTCGGATAAACCCCTTGCCCTGCAAGTCCTCCAACTGTACCCATAGATCTCGAAGCTCAGCGGGGCCCATCCGATACGCTAGGGTCGATATCGGGGTTGTCCCGGGGTACAAGTCAATATAAAAGTCTACCTCTATACGAGGAGGTAGCCCTGGAACGTCATCGGGAAAAACGTCCGCAAACTGATCCACCACTGCAGGAAAACCAGGACTCCGCACGTCAACTGATCCTAGGATGAGATCAGCCAACTAATGAGTGATGGGTTGTCCTCTCCTCCGAGGAAGTCCGTCCTGTGCTGCAAGGGCTCCCTTCTCCCCGGTGAAGGTGAACCTTCTCCCGTCGGTGCGTACACATCGCACCTTGTGCCTAAAACAGTCAATCTGTGCATGGACCGTAGATAACCAATCCATGCCCAAGATGACGTCGTAAGGCCTCGACGCTGCTACAAAAAAATCCCAGCCATAGCTCTCGCCTCCTAGAGTAATCTCACGCTGCCGGCACCAGTGTGTAATCGTCGAGTCTACTCCCGTAGGAGTCTCTAGCTGTAAGGATCGAGCCAACGGCTCTGTCGGAATCTCCGAGCTCCGAACAAGGGCAGCAGCTATGAAAGAGTGACTTGCTCCTGTGTCTACAAGTACTACAGCAAGGGTGGAATAGACACAGATAGTACCTCGAATCATCTCGAGTGCACCGTGGTCATAGGCCTCTACTGCCTGGAGTTGTGCCTGTATCTGCCCGCCAGCTCCCTATGGTCGGGGTGGACCTCCTTGTGGTGGTGGTGGTAGATCCTCAAAGCGTCGCCCACCACCTGCTGCTCGGCCAGCTCCTCTGCCTCGTCCGCCTCCTCCCTGCGGACCACCACAGTCGACCCTCTGCCTCTGCATTAGTGGTCCCTCAACCGTCTGCTGCTCCTCGGCACGACGGGTCGGGCAGTCACGAGCCATGTGGCCCTGCCCGCCGCACGAGTAGCACTGCCTGCCTCTCGAAAGACTGGCTCCGCGCTGTGTGCCCCACACTGCTGAGCCAGTGTCCTAAGGTCGTCTGCCTGAAGGTCTGGTCTGCCTGGACCCATGAGTCATCCGTCGACTTCCTACTGCAGAAGACTCTTCTACGTGCCGCCCTGCGGTGGGTCGCGGTGCTGGTGTAGACTCAGCAAGAAAGCTCTCGATCAAAAGGGCCCGCTCCATTACTCCTGTCTGAGTCGGAATGCTGAGGGAGATCAGCGATGCCCTGATCTCGTGTCTCAAACCCTGCTCAAAGGTCCGGGCCCAGAAGAATGGGTCACGTACCATGTCGGTCGAGTAACGCGAGAGATCAGTAAATCTCGCCGATTATTGAGCGACCGTCATACTGCCCTGCCGCAACTGAAGAAACTCCTGAATGCGCACCGCACAGAGGGTGGCTGGGACGAACTCGGAGCTGAAGAGGCTCTCAAAGTCCTTCCAAAGTATAGATGCCTCATCGTGCACCTGGAGCATTAAGGTCCACCATCGGCCCACTACTGCGTGCAGTAGGATCACAGCGAGGATCACCATGAGGTCTGCTAGTGTCCTCACTAGTTTGAAAACTCGTACGACTGCCTCGAGCCAGTCCTCGGCTGCCTGGGGGTCCGTCTCCCCACGAAACCTGCGCGGTCACTGGTGCTGAAACTCATTCATTGCACTGAGGCGACGTGCATCGTCAGCGGCTGGTGCTGGAAGTATTGGTGGCTCGGCGGGTAGAGCTAACGCCGGTTCCACAGCTGACAAAGGGCCCTACATCGAGGCCTCGTCACTCGGTGGGCTGTCATCACGCTCGACTCTCAGAACCCTAGCTGGCTGCTGTCGTGGGGCCATCCTGAAAAGGAAACAGGTGCGCCACGGTCAGAACAGTATACCTGGTGAGCTGATATAAAGTAATCACAAAGAAAACATGAAACACACACGTAATCAATGTTTTCGGGCATTAAGTTGGAAATCAGAAGTTAGGGTCCTGGTGTACCGATACGTTGGCCGCCGCACCAACACTGGACTCCCTGGACTGATAACCACACTCAATACGCTAAACATTATTGCTTCACATAGAAAAGATCAGAGTTCGTAGTAAAAGAGAACTCCTCTGATACCAATTTGTCACGACCCGTCCTCGGGGCCCGGGCCGTGACTACCCCAAGCCCGCCTTCCATAGGCCAGGGGCTAGCGACTAGCACCAAGGCGTAAATCCCAGTAAAAAGGGAAGGCATTTCCTTTGTATAGTAAACAAGCACCACAGAGTAAGCATGCGGAAAAGTAAACACTAAGTAAAAACAGAATACAAATGAAAGTGCGGAAAAGTAAGTGGGCCAGTATACAAACCCAAACTGAAAGTAAAGTACAACTCGAAAGGGAAAACAACAACTGTAATGTAAAAGCCGCTACACCAAGCTGTCCACTGGAAATCCCACCTGAAGGGTGGGTACAGATAGCTCCACTGCTCCTCGGTTCCCGTCGTCCGCTCCGAGCACGTCCCGCCCAGTGGTCCACCTCTATGTACCGTCCTACTCTGCAAGCCTCAACCACGATCAACGTTGTTCATCATCTGCAACCAACACAATGTAGTGCGGGAATAACCCATGCAGGGGTGAGTATAAGCTACTGAGTAGGGAACCCGAGACCCCCGATGGTCTCCCATAATCCACAAAGGATAAACCACAAAAGGAAGATACAAACACGATGTAACAACTGACACTGCTTAGGTATATGCCCATACATATACCTATGTCATCAATTCCAATACGCTCCAACCTCCAAGCCCAAGTACAACTCAGTCCACACAGGAAAGTATACGTATTCTACACAGAAGAGCAAAACAAAATCCACACAGGATAGCACAACACAATCCACACAGGAAAGCAACAGGATTCAGCTCACATAGGTATACTTCTTCGGTAGACGATATAGATGATCAATGATCCATCTAAGTCGTCGTACCCACAAAGGATCGATAGGTACTAACCCCCGCAAAGACCCACACAGGATCGGACCCACACAGGATCTGTAGGAACTGGTTCACACAGGACCGCTGAGCGCTGACCCATATAGGATCGGACCCACACAGGATCGGTAGAACTGATCCACACAGGATTGCTGAGTTTTGTATTCGTCGTCGTCGAATCCACTCAAGATCTCTGTATTGTCGTCGTCATAGTCACAGTAGCAGTCGCAGCCAGCTCTAGGGTTCCCGCACACAACAAGCTCGTTCGGGAGGGTCCACTCCACGAGCCGAGAGGCTGATACATCAAGTGTCACAAAGTCCAGAGTTGATGTATCCAAAAGTTCCGTATCGTCAACAAGAACTCAACGCAACAGACGGCGCGTCAATCGGACGCCCGGTCTGAGAGTTATTGGCTTTTTCGTCCCAGGGGCCTGGTTGGTTTTTAAGGGAAAACCAACCCGAACGTACTCCACCTACGTCCAAACCTCAGGCGGAGTATGCCATAAGATTTTTCTCACTAATAGTAACACAACAAAGCTGACGACACGTCAAACGGATGCCTGTAGCTCAAGATATTAGTGTTTCCGGTCCGAGGGCCCGGTTGGTTTCGTGTACGAACCAACCCGGCCAAACTCAAAGTATTCCGAAACTTTGAGTGCGATATACTGAAACGACCGTCCCAATACAAGGATCACATCGCCTCTGACGGTGCATCATTTGGAAGTTCGTAGCCCGAGTTATGGGCATTTGAATCCAGACCGCTCAGTAACGGGGGTTTCGGGCCCGGGCCGTCCCGGCCCGAGACCCCCCCCGGTTGGCCCGAACCGGGTCGACCCGCCCCGGACAGGGTCGACCCAGCCCGGCCCGGCGTGGAACGTCCCGGCGCGGCGTGGCCCGACCCGGCCAGGCCTGGCGGACCGGCCCGGTGCGCCGGTTCGGCGCAAGGCAGGGCGCTGGGCGCGCTGCCAGCTCGGCCGAAGGCCGAGCTGATTGGAACAGGGGGCGCCCCCCCCCCCCCCCCCCCCCCCGTAAACATGGCCCCCCTCATTATGGGGGGCAGTTTATTTTCTGGTCGGGGGAATTAATTCCCCCCGGTTTGCCTCCCTTCCGGCCGGCCCGACCTGGCCGCCCGGTTCTTCCTCAACGGGACCGGCAAAGACCGGTCCCCTTTCGTCTTCCGACACCGGCGGCCCGGCTGGCCACCGGTCTTCTCGTTCTGCCGCGGTGCGACAGCACCGCGCCCCTCCGCCGCGGCCCCGCTCCGGCCGCAGCGCCTTCGACATTCTTTGACGTGACGCGACGGCGTCGCGTTCTTGGATTATTTTACGACGCGGCGCGACGGCGCCGTGCGTTTCTTGCTGTATGATCCTATGCGGTGTGACGGCATCGCGCCACACCCGTTTCAATCCACAATAGAATCAACATGAAAAAGGCGGAGGGTCGGCCGTGTTCGTGCGGTCCGTCCCCCTCGCGTTATTTGCTAACAATTGGACAAATTTCACGAAGAAATAATCATGGGTATAAATCATGAACAAAAGAATAATAAAATAAACCCCTACCACGGTTTCAAGTGTAGAGCATGTCACCAAGCCGCGGAAGACTAGCGTCGCGGAGGTCGGGCGTCGCGGAAATCGAACGTCGTTTCCGATGACGTTGAGGTGCGTCCGAAGAGGTACGTCGCTGGAGAAGCTTTGTAAGCTGACGGAGAAAGTCCGAGGAGGAATCAGCGTCTCCTTTAGTTGACACGGGAAGAAGATGGAAGATGTGGCATCATCGAACTTCAGAAACACACCAGCTACGAAGAAGATAAGTAGCGTTCTTCGTCGGAGCTTATGTATTCTTCGTGTTCTTCGTCAAGGTTGAAGAAGATGGAGAGAGAGCTTCCAAAAACCTCTCAAGGGACAAAGGATACCAACCAAAATAAAATAATCTTAAAGCTTATTTTATTTACACAAGTATACAACTTGAATTTCAAAAGTTTGAAATTAAAACAACTCAACTCAATAAATAACCCAAGTTGTCATGATTAATTAAAGAGAAGTTATAGGGAGTTTTAAGTGGAGATGAAGTGTTAGGGTTCGTGTGGGCCCCACCACACTTAATCCTCTCAAGGGAGGTTAAGTGGATGTGGGTCCCACCCCTAACTCCCTTTGGTAGGTTATAACCTACTTGGATAAGAATAAAATGTGTTTCCACATTTTATTTAACTTCATTTTAAAATCCCAAAAAATAACTCTCAACCCGCATAAAACACAACCTCAGAAAAGGTCTCCTTAAGCGAATATCGGCGCTGCGAGTTCACCGGTGCCCTCGGAATTCGATTCCGGGCACCGGTTCAAAAGTTAGAAATTCCTGCTCGTTCGTTCACTGAACGTACCCGAGCCAAACTTCAGAAATTGATTCCGGGCACACCGGGCCTCAGAATCAGGTGCCGTCAGAAACCACGCTCTTGTAAAATTCGAAAGAAAATTAAGAAAAAAATTTCCCTTGAATTTTATGGGTCTTTATAATTATCTATTCTTATGTAGGAATATAGATCTACAAAATTCTCTATTATATGATTTTCCAAATCTTCAATTCAACATCACCTCCACTGCAAACAGATCCTCCAACCGCGAACTGTAACCCTTACGCACACCATTTTTCACTATTGGTCCACATATTATCTTTGATCCTACACAATCAATCTCCTATCCCAATTACAATCCATCAACATACCTCAACTCTTACCCCTTCAAACCATTTTTACTTTCTCGAGCCGCTCCTATGTACTATTCATGCTATCTGGTATGCGATATCAAACCCTTATTGGAAATGGTATAACACCCATTTCCGGAGCTCTGTGTTTCTCTTAATTTGCCAATTTCATTCACTATTATTCAAACCAAATTCTTGTTTTGAAGCCCAAAAATTTTGAAAACATGAGGAAACAATGCCACTATAAAAACCTATATTCTGCAAATATCAACTTTTCTTAACTGCGGTCAGCTAGCTTTTACAAGAAACACTAAAACAACAAAAACATACTGAGAAGAAACATTAAGGTATTTCTTCCCAACATACTATATCCCAGTTATCTTGTAATAATACATTAGATATCATGGTAAGCACAAAAATAAAATGGATGTGTTATAAATCCCATTAATGGAACAATAAGAGTTACATGATACACATTAGTCAAAAGAATATCATAATAAAATAAAATAGAATACTATCATTGTGGAATTTCTATGAAAGGCTGATACTATATGATCATGTAATCTAGGGAATGTGGAAACAATATAATAATAAACAAGGTTCAATACCAATACATCATAACATATTATTCTTGGAAATCCTCCCATGCACCACACATTTCTTCTCATGAGGTGAAAGAATGACACAATGAATTGGATCATTGTTAGTGTGAGCCATTAATATATCTAAAATTATATGTCCTAGATTGATAATATATCAAAATAAATCATTTCATTAATAAAACTTGGAAAATGAGAAAGGGTTTCAAATAATCATTTTTAATAAGAGCATAAAGGTATGTGCATTTCAACGCATTAAACCTCTGAGACGGTTATTAGTTTCATACATGTAAATACCCAATAATGTATGTATATATAAATTTATAAAATTTCCCATGAAATATAATAGTATTGGGTATTCCGAATGAAATATGGTGGCATGGAAAGTCAATGAATGATTTTGGCACCATAAGGGGTATATAAAATAGCTAATGGGATATGGTTAATGAAAGGTAATGGAAGTATCTCGTTGATAATAATAATTTTCATTGAAATAAAATAGATTTAAATTTATTAAAATAATTTATGTTTAGAATTTTAATGATTACTAAAACAGAATTATTTCAATGAAATAAATGATGATGAGAATCCTCTATCCAAAATATTTCCTCCTATATATAGAGGGAATTTCATAAGAGCATGTGGATTTTTTGCAAAATAATAGGAGCGAGTGTGTGATAAGCTGGGAAATTAAAATGATCAAAAGAGTGAATGAAATATGGTAAATTAGTGTATATTTATATCCAAATTAAGTTAAATTTTTTTAATTTCTAAATATAGTCTTTATAGATTATTGGAAATGGAGAACCAGTGGATTACCCAGGGTTTTAGTTAAGGTATTTTGAAATTTAAGTTATATGGTTTGAATTTATTTTATGAGAGAATAAATTTCCATTTTTTAATATTACATCATACATTTGAATATATTTTTCCACAAAATATTTTTCTTGAAACCATAATTTCTATTTTAGAATGTAGAATGTTATTTATAGGTCTGATGATTTCTAAGATAACTTGAAAAACATTTGTTTTAAAATAACCATAGAATATTGTATATTATGATTCAACTAATTGTCATTTTATGGTGGAAGGAAATTCTATTCATGTAGTATTTGTTAAAATAATGGTTCATTTTTCAATTTTTTTAAAAATTTAAAAAACCGTAATTATGAAATCGATATGAAATTTATTTTAAAATAATTATTTTAAAAATTAATCATCGGTAAAAATAAAGTCCAAAATAATTTTAGAGTATAAAAAATAAATTCTTAACAACAATTTAATAAAATAATGGTCCTCAAAATGGAAAATTTTGGACTAGAGAGGACATAAAGTATGTTTTTTCATAAAAATAAATTTTCCAAATAATTTTATGTCCAAAAGAAATGAAAATAGTACTAAAAACTTTAAAATTCCATTAATAATCATATTATAAGAAACCTTAATTAGATTCTTGAGAAATAGGTCATAAAATGTCATCTTCATAAACTTAATCAGAACTAATGAAGATAAAAATTTAGATTTTAACGTAAATATCATACCTAAAGATCAAATTCATTATCAGGGGAATTAAGTAATATATAAATAATTTAAATTTATTATATTTCTATAAAAGAATAATTTAAATAATTTTAAATTCCAAAATTACCGACTTATATACATCTTAACAACTATTTATTAAAAATTACTTAATATGATTTTCATTATCTAGTGTTATCGATTTTCAATTTTCATGAATATATTGGTTAGGATGTTTCGCTACATGAATATTGAAAAAATTTATATAAAATACATAATATTAATCATCATATAAATATCATATATATTCATTATATTTTATTTTATATTCAAATATAAAAGGAATAGATAAGTGAATGATTTATAACATTCATAGAGATGGAAGTTCGAATGTATGTATGAACGATGTTTTTATTTTACAATGAAAAAACAAAATCAAATATAAATAATATATATTTTATAAATACCCATAATATTATGATAAATATAATATATGAATATTATTTCCACCTTTATAACCAACCATGTATATTGTTGATGAGAAATGAATTACACTACTACGTAGAAACTATAAGTCATACATACGCACAAGCGATGCTTTTTTCCATAGGATAGAAAGGTGGTTTATAATGATTGTTTTATAATCATAATAACACATAAGTATATTAAAGATACATAATAAATTATTTTATAATTTATACAAATTTATTTATATAAGTTAATGGAATAAATAAAATTGAAATTACCTGGTTATGTGTTATACCTCTTTATTGATGAAACTCTTTCTGCTTTCCCCTTAAGCCTAGAAAGGATAGTATTTTGGAAAAAAAAGAAAATCTTGGACATGGTTATGGAATATAGGAAGGTATTATGGTATGTCATATTGTATATATAATTCTCATGAAGCATGTAAAATAGAGGATAGTTTTCTATGATTTTATAAGGTAGGGAAAGGACACACATATAATTACCTAAAAGACTAAATAATATTTATATCATAATCATGCCAAGTGGAAAAATGCAACCAAAAATATAATTTCATATGTTAAAATTTATAAATGAAATAAAAAAGGCACATATCTTTAGGGTAGGGACATATTTTAATCATTACCTCTTAGCTAAGCCACTTTAAACTCATTTTAACTTTTATTGTCCTAATTTATCATTTTTCCATGATAATAATGATTTATGAAAAAAAATTAATATGGACTATATAAAAAATTATAAATTAGGATTAAATTTTTATAATAATATTTTTTATTTAATTTATATTGGTATTATAAATTAAATTTTATGTAACAGCACAAAATGAAGGAATAACTATTTTTTGGGAAATGCCCGGTTTAAGAGTAAATATCATTTTACCCTCAATTAATATTAAAAAAATTATTTATTATTTTTGTTAAATAATGAAATAAGTTTTTTAAAATTATAAATCATTCTTGAACCAAAAATAATCTTCCCACAAAACCATGAAATTTTAAGAATAAAAAATTATTTTAAATTTTAATATAATATAACTTATCATCACAAAAGCCAAGATACAATTTTCAAATTCCACATAATATTTTATAATAAAATTTATAACTCCTTAATAATATATTTAGTAAAAAAATTAGTCATAAAATAGGAAAAAGGCATGTGTCTGATTGCATTAATGTTTTACCTTATGGTTTTAACCGAATATTTCCTCTTTGGAAGAGGTGATAAATATTTATTATGGTTACTATTGACATTGAAATAAATTAAGTTCAACCTATTATATGATACTAATTATTATTATTCTTAATATGGAATACATTTTATCAAATCCAATTCTTATAATTAGTATAATTTATTTTAGATTTAAACCATCCAAATGAAATGACAACCTGTTTTATGTAAATATGTTTTCTTATGTATAAATTTTTTTATAACAAACTACAACATTAAATTGACTGTTATTAAATTAATTTGATTATTAATAATATAAATTATCTAAATTCATTTTAAAATAATTTTAAAATGAAATCAATCTTTTTAAGTGATTGAAGTGAAAAATAGTTTTCAAAAAAATCATTGTTTTTCACTATTCATTATAAAATCAATCTTTTTTGAAAAAACCCAAAATATCTCACTAAGATAATTTCGATATGATTAATTAAAAAATTAATTCATTTTTTTCAAAAAATATTTCTAACATTTCTAGAAATATATTTTAATAATTTCTCACAAATATTAATAAAGGAAATTTTTTATGAAAATGTATTTTTTAACGATAACAATATATTATGAAAAATTAAGTACTTATTTATAAATTAATTAATACTATATAATATAGAAATATATAAACTTTTCATAATGTGGATATTAATATTCATACCACTAATTTTAAAATCTTTGTTAAGAATGTCCACATTTAAATAATATTATATATATCCTGATTTATTTAAACATGAGTTTGTTTGTTTTGAATGCTATCAATGAAAGGAAATTTATTTAAAGATAAATATATCATAAAATATTGTGGTGTTTCATTATATCTCATTATAAAAATTTTGACATCTATATTTTGTCACTATCATAGAACCAATAGGGGATACATTTGTCACATCAAATCCCAATGTTCCCACAGTGCTTCCTCAAATTAATGGGTTCTCCATAAAACATTAACCATGTGTGTTGTACTATTTCATGTATCTTTCCCTCTAGGATCTATAATATTTACAATTTTTCCTTATAATAGGGATATTTCTCCGATTTCTATGATCTATGAGTTCAATACATTTGGTAGGTAAATTATATACTTCCACAAGATAGATATATGGAACACATTGTGAAATTGAGAAAGATTCATTGGAGTATTCAGACAATAACTTACCATCCCGATACGATCAATAATTTAAAAGGGACCAATATGTAATGATATAAATATTCCCTTCTTTCATAATATCATAACCTCTTTCCAAGGAGATATTCATAGAAATAACTTGTCTCTAACATCAAACTCATAATATTCATAATGCTTTTTATTATAACTTTAATGTCGACTATATGATTCAATTTTGTGGTATTTTATGTATCTAGCATTATCTACCATATATACATCTTATATAAGGCCACAATATCTTTTTTATTTTAATTTATCAAAATATGTAGGCATTCTTCAGATCCTACCATAGAGGGATTCAGAATGAGCCATCATAATTTTCACGTGAAAGCTAGTTTTTGTATTAAATTATACCAAAGGAAGGTGTTAATCCCAAAAATGTTTTAAATATATAAAGAAATATCATTACATTCCTTATATTATTTGATTTTTCCTCATAGAAATTCCATCTATCTGATGATTATATCAAATAAAAAACTCTCATTTGTATCCATATCCTGCTAAAGACATCTCTAAAACATCTAGGTAAACCTCTGATCCCAATCAGATATAACAC
This sequence comes from Viscum album, assembly GCA_963277665.1. Lineage (NCBI taxonomy): Eukaryota > Viridiplantae > Streptophyta > Magnoliopsida > Santalales > Viscaceae > Viscum > Viscum album. The sequence goes on from OY728160.1 coordinate 1,678,941,731, forward strand.
AATGTAATACACCATGATTAATTACCTCTTATTTATTATATAACCGAACAAGTGTTTGAATATATAAATATTATCTAAATCAAATGAAGAGTTCTAATTTTCTAAGGTGGTCAACCACAACCACAACCCAAATATAATTGTGCGGTTTATTCTTATTGGGTTGTCCGATGATGAAATACATAGTAATTAATTCTCATTTCCAATCAAGTATAGGTAATGTTTATAACAACCCCATATAATTATTTCTCTCAGTCTTAAAATCTTGATATATTAGGCATCTAAATACAAATTTTTTCAATATCTTCGGTCATTTTTATCCTAATACACTCTTTTAGAATTATATACATCTTCATACTTCTTGGATGAAAATAGAACTATGATCTATGATCATAGTTAAACAAATCCTTTTTAAAATTTGGTATGGATGTGACATATAAATGGTTCCCAAAATTTATCATTCCATCATAATTAATTGAAATCAGAAACATTTTTTATCTTATTCTATAGCCCCAAATCTTCCATCTATGGATCTTTAATCATCGTATGTATATATATTTTTACAAAAACTGAAAAAAATAAAATATTTCTTCCCTTCTTTCATGATTTAAATATCAATCCTTTGAAAATAAAAATGTATTTGGATATTTTGTTATCCTAATCCAAGATATGCTAGTATGAAACTTTTGACTCAATGTATTAGCCACTATATTCACCTTCTCATGGTGGTAATGTATTATGTATCCATAAGCTGTAATCATCTATAACCTTCCTATGTAGTGTGTAATTTACTCTTTATGAATAAATATTTACTTTAATCATTTATGATCTGTATATATGTCACCCCTTTCTCTGAAAATGAAATTCCTCTTTCTATTTAATGCAATGATATCAACATATAACTCCAAATCAACTGTTGGGTAATTTTTCACATGAACCATTAATTATCACTGGTTATAATCTGTCTACATATAATTCTACATGGGGATGTTTCTTATTCCCTACATCAATGTGCCACTAAATATAAAAAATTTCCCCATTGTAGGGTGGTGTAAGCCTAAGTTCACAAACTAACCTTCTCTACAGTTCTTTGAAATTTTATTTACATTCATCTAACCAATGGGACATCTATTCTTTTGTGTTTAAACTGGATAGTGGATTGGAAAACGTTGAGAAATTCTCTAAATAGTTTCTATAATATACAGAAAACACAAGAAAAGTGTGGATCTATGTCATAGTATTTGTTTTTGGAAAACATTCAATAACTTTCATCTTTTATGGGTCCCCAAATACACCCTCTATTGTTATTATATGACCGAAAAATGAGACATTCTATTTCCAAAATTCTCACAAGGTGAATTTTTCATATAGAGTATCCCTACAAGTGTTCATAAATACAATTATCATGTAATATTCGTTATCTTCTTTTCCATTATAATATATAATAGTAGAAATAGATGATTCGACAATGAGGTTTTAAAATGGGTTTCATAGAATCTAATATTAAAAGTGTATAGGCTATATTCTAACATTTGTTTTTTTATAAAACCAACATTAAATGTTTATTCCAAAGATCTTTAACAATGGTATTATATAAAACATTATCTAAATGTTGTTTAGATAACTTTTAATCTTGGTTTAAAAAAACCATTGTTAAATGTAATAAAACAATTAACCTCATTTATTAATAAAAGGGACATTAAATGTGTTTTAAAAAATTGTTGTCACCTAAAACCCCCATTTCAATTCAATCAAATAGATTTACATCTAGATTTTCCATGGTGACTGACAACACCTGATGATATATAAAAATGATTCATCCTCACTTTAACTCAATTTTCATCGTCTTTTCAGTTAAATCTTCCATCCAAAATCCTTATTTTATAATCCTTGATGTTATTTAGTTCTAAAAACCCCATTTTTGGTCAACCGACACCCATGAGTCATGGTTTTTGTTTGATTTTCTGTCAACATTATGTTTTCAAATTTTGTTTCTCAAATATTGTAGAGTTTTACCTATTACCATTGAATTCATTTTATTTTCTAAATTGATGAGTTAATTTTCATTATAGAACTCAAAACATTGTAAGTTGTATTTTTTATTCTTGAAGTTAAATTAATTATCAGTTTATTACAATTTTGATTAATTAATAAATTTGTTTATTTGATATTTATTATAAATTATAAAGTATTTCTTTTAAAATTTGTTTAAGGTTACAATTTTTTTTTTGATTATAAAAGGGTTTTTACTATAATTTTTTCTAGAAATTTTATTTATAATTATTTGTATTTATAAATGTTTTATCATTGAAATTTTTTATGGGATGAAATATCAATTTTTCGTTATTTTTTTCATTTATAATTTTTTTAAGATTAGTTATTTATTAAAAAATTGCATGTCAAAATTATTATTTTTATATATTCTTAATCACTTTTATTTACAATTTTCAATAAAATGATTAGATCATTCTGTATAATAGTTTGTTATGATCAAATAGTTATCAGTAATTTGTTGTTTTGATTCTATATGTTTATGTATAACATAATTCTATTGATATAAATTTTTAAATGTAGATATTTATTATTTTATTCACTGTTTAAATTGTGATCTTATGTAAATAATGGATTTTAATTAGAATAATTTTCAATGAACTACTAATTTATATAAAAAAGTAGTTTATGATATCGTGGAATTTTTGAAATGAAATCATTAAAAAATGGGTGGTTTTAATGTCCAAGAAGGATGTTTTTGAATATAAGAATGTTAAATTAAATAGATATCAAGAGTGAAATCATTTTCAATGTTTTTGTCTTTAATTGTAAATATTGGATCTAGCATGGTGAAATATTAGGAAATTAAACATCTAATGTTGATGAAAATATAAAAAATTAAATAAGGGATTGTATTGAAGAATTAATTCATGATGTTTGGGTTGAAACCAGGGAAAAAATAGAAACTATTGAATAATTGTATAATGATTTTGTGAAAAAAAATATAAATTTTTTGCAATAAATTTACAAAGTTTTTAAGAGTTATGATATTGGTAAATTTAAAATCAAGGAATGTGTGGGGTTATAAAGCATTCCCTAAATTTCATGAACTTTAAAAATCTCTACATCTAAAAAGAAATGGTCTTCGTTATTATAATTATAATCTAAATAAAATATAATCCCCAATTGGATTGGGGAATAAAAATACACTTTCTTTATATAATTTTCTTTTGTTGTATTGGAAGGAATTTTTTTTGCTAAAATGTAAACAATGTGGGACATCAGGGTATAAGATTGTTTAATGATTCAATTATAATTCATTTTTTAGTATATGTTTCAAACCTCCTACTAAATAAATATTGATCATTCTAATAGTTAGATATTTAAACAGTATTTTTTCAAATTCAAATGATAAAAATGGTTAAGATAGTATATTAATAAGCATAAATTTCATGGAATCTTTCTCCACATTACTAACTCATCACATTGGAAGATATTTTGATATAAAAAATTACTAATTTTAGATGTGAAGATATAAATATATGATTGGGACTATGTACAGATCAAATGTATCCATAATAGTGCCTCAATATACAACATAGTTCATTTTCAATTTTTAGATAGTTAACAATTATCCAAATAGATACGTAGGAATAAAAAAATATTATATGATGAACATAGTGATTTTTGGACCAAAATAACCCCGAAACGATATTACTTTGCATGGAATCTTATCTGGGTAATGTGTTAATGGATATAAAATCAAATATAATTTTTCAAGAAGAGGCTTCATATTATAAATCTCAAAATGGAATAGAGCTAGTGTACATGGGACAATGAAATTTTTTTATAATTGATCATCCTTATATTAGATTGAAAAAACAATTTAATGATTCAATGGAATATAATCTCTACACATAACCATTTTTCGCTAATGAATATTGTGGAAAGCTATAAGATATTTATTTCACATTCTAAAAAATGATTTTGGGTCATCCAAAAAAATATCAGGAATAATTATTCTATCTTATGTGAACCAACTTACTGGATATTTTAAGAGATAAAACAAAATTTTGATGTCATGTATACTGATAAAAAATGTGATAGTTTTATTGGATCATTTTAGAAATAATGGGAAATGAAAAAAATATAGATTGTATGAAATATTATACTTCAAATCCTTTGGAATAATTCTATATTTGTCTTCTACTATGAATGTAATGGGAACCTATTTACCCCCAACTTGTCACACATTAAATAACATAGAAAATTTGAATTTTTATTAGTTTCATTATGGTATTAAATAACCTAGTGGATATTATTAAAATTTTCAATATTTGGTGTTATTTAAATATTTCACATTAATATGAAGTAAATATCATTAATGTCTTATTTTGATGAAATAATTTCTACCATTTTCACTATATAGAATATTTTTAAAACATTTCAAAAATATGATCACTATGTTATATAATTTTTAAAATATATTTTTATAAATTTTATGTATCCAAATTTGTTTGATGTGTAGGAGAAAGAGGCTATGATAAAACATTGAAAACTAGAAATGTATTTCACACTAATTTTTTTATTATAATGGTACATCTAGTGATTCATTTGATGCATGGGGTTTGAATATGTGGGCCAATTTATTTACATTGGATGAATCCATTTGATAGTTTTATGAAACAAAATTATAGATATATTAAAAATAATAATTCACCAGATGCCTATATTGTCCAAAAATATATATCAAAATATGTTGTTGAGTTCTGTACTGATTATTTATATGAAGTGGATAATATTTATCTGTATATCTCTATATTTTACAATTTACTATGAACGTAGAGGGATTCATGGCATAAATATGTTCATTCAATGAGATCATGTAATACTAGATATTATTTACATTTTTAATAACACGGATGAGGTTCAACCATATATATCATCACATATTATTGGATTAATGATAGGATATCTAAAACGAATTGAAAATTTGTTGACAATTGAGCATAAAATGAATTTTTTCCTAGGTTAATGTGAATGTCAATAATAATTTACCTGAATCATAAACATTTAATTGGTTGGAATAAGGAATTACTCATAATGTGATTAGTTGTTCTAGGTTTCATATTAATTGATACAAATTTAAAAAAAATATTAAGATGGAAATAGAATTGGTCAAAATAATAGAATAATGGTTCTCACTAAAGCAATACATTTTTCGAGTGAATAATATATGCACCAAATTCCTAAATCAATGAAATATTTATGTGTTCTTAAGGATATATGTGAAAATGGTTATATTAAATACTACATGATAGTGTTTATGTGTAACTCGGTTTACAATAATGGTTTTGTGAAACATGATGATTTTGGGATTAGAGTTAATTATTTGAAAAAATATTGTTGTAAAGAGGATCTATTTATCATGGAGGCAGTTCAAAATACGATATTTTATGTTTTGATCCATCAAATAATCAGTGGTCTGTTATTTTTATTTGGAAAAGAATGCATTTGGGTGATGTGGATAATGATGGTTTGATTGATTTATGTGATGTTTTTTATCTCTTACATGATTTCAAAATGATAACAATGACTATAATGCAGACATGGTCCATGAAATATGAAATGATATTGCTGAATGTATTTGGGGAAAAACTCAATTACTCTAAAATTTTTAATGTAAATATTTATAATCTATTTAGAAATATCAATTTTCAAATTTTATTATTTATAATTTTCTTATTAAAGTAAAATTAATTATAGATTATTTATAAATTGTGTTCATTAGTTGATTAGTTTATATGTATTTTGTTATAATTAACAATATTATACTTTTTCAATGTTTTCAATTTTTTAGGATAATAAATTTTTTATAAATGTAATTTTTTTACTTATAATAGTTTATTATTATAAGGTTTTTTATTTATATATATTTTATAATTATAATTTTCATTGTCAAAATCATTTTTAATCATATTTTTTCAATTATAAATTTTATTTTTCATTATAATGAATTCTTAAATTTTTAACATTTTTTTAATTTTATTCAGATATAAATAATTTTATAAATTTATGGATGTCTAAATTATCTATTCTTTTATGTTATTATATGTTTCCCTTCAAATTGTTGTGTTTTCCATGTAGTCACGACCTTTGAATAAGATTAATGATATTCAAGATCTATTTACATCCAAATATTGTAATTTTTTTTATTTGTTGTAGAGAAATTAATAATATCATAGTTATCAATTAAATTCATCCAATCCTCTATTTTTATAAATTTTATTATCATATAAATTTTTCATAAAAAATAATTTCATTAAATAATTTTTTATGAGTATAACTTCTTTATAGTATTTTTTTCGGTTTGACTATTTCTATTTTTAATTGTTTATATATATATATATATATGTGTTTTAATCATTATAATAATATAATTGGATGAATTAATTTTTTCCATCATTTTTTTAAATTTTTTATTTTTATTAAAAATAATCAGTTTTTGTGTTTATTATAGTGATTTAATTTTAATAAAATATAGTTACACATACTTTTGTTGAGGTAAAGTACAACTTTAAAAATGACAAACACTAAGGCAGGGTTCTATGTTAAGAATATTTTTTCATTTAAATATATATATGATTGTAATTAAATTATTTATTTAATTTAAACAAAAATTTATTAAATTTATTTTCAAATCTTATTACTCTCTAGAGTGGATGTTACCTAATGATGGAAGACTTCGGATTACACATTTACCATACCATGCAATTTCATATGGATAGAAAAGGGAGATAAATAACATTGATGAGAATTAATTACATTCTGTCCAAAATACAACATTGTTTACGACATTTTGACTATAGATATTCATTGTATGAATTGAATTTTATAACCTAATTGGAGAATCTCCTACTAGTCTAAGAATTTTATTTTATGGGAGTCACTAATGCTAAAATTTATAAGATATTTTTTATGTTTCAAAATGGTTTATTTATTATACATTTCATAAAAATTTATTTATTAAATTATATATGAAATTTATGTTTCAAGAGACAAAAATAAAATAAAATGTGTTTATCCATATTATCAATTCGATGGAGAGACTTTAAATCTAATTTTACATAATGCTATATATTTTGGAGTAATAATGATAAAGATATATGTATTATGTAATTGTTTATTGATAGAGATATATGGGAGATTATTATCTCCGGGTGGAAGGTGGAATATTTTATGGTCTGTTTTTTCTTTATAGAATTTATTTTTTATTAATTACATTTTAATTAAAAATTATAATTTTTTTAATATAATAGTCCTTTAGGGAAACTAATTATGATATAATGTCTCAAAATTTATACCATTATACATTATAATGAGAAGGGTATCCTTTATTATTGGAAAAAATTGAAGTTAAAAATATTGAATTAAGATCCTTGTCTAGAAGCGACTATGACGATGATCCACTCGACCCTCTATCTCTTCCCATTGATCATAAAAAAATTGAATTATGCGATAGTGTCAAAAAAATGTAATGTATAATACTGAACAATAAAAATAAGTATATGAAAATATTGTATGTAATTAATTGTTACTTTTCATAAATAATACTATTTAGTAAATTTATCTTACTGAAATTACATTTAAAAAGATTACATCAGAAAAAATTCATTAGAAAATGATTCAAAATAAATTTATCCCTAAGGTTCTGACGGATATTCTTATAATAACTTTTGGAAGTATGGAACACCGTGGTCAGGTTAGAGTGTTCAAATATGGAATAAAAATAAAAGGAAAAGTTTATGCCCTTTCTATGACATAGATGGTGGTTGAATATAGGGAATAAATATATTCTTTCAATACTGAGTTATGAAACATAAATGAGTCAATATAATATAATATTAAATTAATTGTATCAGTTATTCTTGTAGATGTGATGATAAAACTATTACCTATGAAACCTTCCTACTAATATATTCCCCATCCTCATTCAGACCCAACAACAGACAACATGTTTCATGTTGGGTGATGAATATCATAGAAAACATGGGTATCCAAGAGTTTAATGAAGACTTGATGAGGATATTGGAATATACTCCAATAGACTTGAACCATTGTGAGGAATTGGAGGACCAATAATAAGAGAATGAATTAAAAGAATGGAGTGGGCCTCATATGGATTAATCATGAATATACCATGGAGGACCAATCCCTTACTTTGGGGAATTATATAAGGATTTAATTATAGTATTTATAGACCAATCATGAATTTAATACTCCAAACGATATGGTGATATGTATTTCAAGCCCTCTTTAGCTGTAAATAAGTACCCCTTGTACACATGAATCATCATGAATGATGGTAATGGTTTTAAGGTGAGTTTTTTTGAACATAATTATTTTTTTAATTATTTACATATCAAAGGATTGGTAATCCTATTTAGAATTTTGTGTATAATTCTCTTGAAGAAAAGGTCACATTGGGTTCTACCTTGACAATTTTCCCCATTCCTTATCATTTTCAATATTCTCACACCACATTTCACATATTTTCTTATAGAGTTCAAGGTGATTAACTTTATAATGTTGAAAAAATATCATAGGAAAATTTCTAGTGGGTACTAAATTTCTTATTATTTATTATCATAGACAAATTACAAGAAATCAGGTTCATCATTTTTTATCCCTTCTTTATTCTTCATTTCTCATTGAATTAGGTAGACAATAATTATGGATCATTATCTTATTCACCTAAAAACATCACATCTTCATTATTTTTATATACATTATATGATTATTGTAGTTGAGAATATTATATTTATTCTCCATTTGATTCATCAAAATCGAAGCTATAATTTATAAGATAGTATAGGTTTATGTTTTTTAATGAATTCTATAATTTAAAAAATGGATATTTTTAACATTTATTCTCTTTTATGTTTAAAATTATTTATTACACTATATTTATAATTTTAAAATTAAAAATTTTTAAATTAATTATTCAACAAACATCGCATAAATAAATAAAGTCTTAAAAATGCTAAAAAAATTGCAACATTTGGAATCTTATATCCCATTACCACTTTCACTAAAAATTTTCATCCAATTCAATAATTTTTCTTCTTTAATGATTTATAAATATTATATTTTAATTCTCATTCAGGGTTTACACATTATAATTATCCTTGAGATTTTTTTAGGAATTGGGTAAGAATGTTATAGGAAGCAATTAGAGTGGTAAAAGGCAATATGGATACATTTTTTATAAAAAATATTTACATTTGTATAAAATATGACTTAACCTATAATTTTTTAGTATAAAATTGGGATTGAGTGTGTTATGTACATATTAAATTCTACTAAAACTTTCCTATAGGATTTCTATGTATTGGAGGCGAATAACACTTAAAAATCATACCAGATTCCCTGTTGAAAGGCATTGGTTGAGTGCACCACCCCAAAAGAGAAAATTATCAAGATTAAAGGGAGATAAATTTCTAAAAAATAGATTCCTCCTTCAAAATAAGTTATATATTATGATTATAGATGGGGGTACATTAAAAATGTATAAATTGGTTTGATGTTTGATAAATTGGGGTTATCTTTGACCAAACATTCTAAGCCTGATATATTGCATTGATTAAATAATGGTGGAGATATTGAAGTGACTAAAAAAGAACATGTTTAATTTTCAATTAGTAAATATGAATAAAAGGTTATATGTGATGTTCTTACCATCCATTATACTCACATCTTCTTAGGTAGGCCTTGGAAATTTCATTGAATGTCCTCGCTTTATGGAAAAAACAACCATTAATCTTTTGAGTACAATCTGCCGATGATTGTACTTGCACACTTTATGACATTGTAGGATTATAAATACCAAGTGAGTATTTTGAGAGAATATAAAAAGAGATAAAAATAAATTAGAGAAAAAATATAGGGATTTAAAAAGTTAAAAAATAAGAGTGAAAATTAAGTGACGTGTGACATCAAATGAAATGTTGAAAAAAAGAGTTGAAAATATAAGGGGATATAAGTGAAAAAACATTAGTGTTAAGGAAAAATTGAATCTATTTATATGAAAAAAAAGATATATAGAGAGATATTTATAGGGGGAGGAAACACTTGTTATTTTATTCAAGAGATAATTTTTTAACTCTATCTCTCATAACCCATCATTTACCTTCGAGTGTTGTCTCACCTTTTCAAGAATATGATGATGTTTTTCGGAAGGAATTCTCTAGTGGATTTCCTACGTTATGTAAAATTGAAAAGTATATCTATTTCCATTATATTGAAACACTTCCAAATAACTCATCATATCAATCAAATATAGTGGAAATGAAATAAATCCATTGAAAAGTATAGGAGTTTATTAACAGAAAAAATTTGTGAGAGAGATTGAGTAATTGTGCAGTGTCGATAATCCTTATCCCTAAAACCAATGGTACATGGATAATGTGTATTTATTTCTGAACTATAAATAAAATATTAGTAAATTAACATCATCTCATTCCTCATTTGTATGATATTCTTGATTAACTATATGGTGAATTTTTGTTTACTAAAATTTTCCTAAGGTGTGGATACCATCAAATTTGAATTAAAGAGATAGATGAATAGGTACTTCATTGAAAACTATGTTTTGGTTCTACGAATGGGTAGTTATTCCATTTGAACTAAATAAAACCTTGAGTATATTTATAAAATAAATTAATCATTTTTTACATCCAATAATTGGGGATATTTTGGATGCTTTTTCTGATGAAATCATAGTTTATTCTAAGATATTTTAGGAACATCATGAAAATTTAAAACATGTTTTTTAGAATATATGAAAAATAGGTTGTTATAAGACATAAAATATGTATATTTTTTCATAATTTGGTAGTTTTCCATTCCTTTATGGTATTATATAATGTCATGATGGTCAATAAATATAAGTTTCACAAAATTTTAGAGTAACAATCACAGAATAATATAAATGAGGTAAGGATCATCTATGAACTTGAAAGTATCTACGGATGGTTTTTGAGGTATTTTTTGACCATTCTAACACCATTGAATAAGTTCTTCATGAATGGAATGAGATTAATGTAATAAAATATCCAAAATATTCCTTGTCTACACTAAATGACATTTTGATTAATTACCATATTGTAATTCTACTTGAATTTTATAAGGTATTATAGGTTTAATTTGATTACTTTAGGATATGAATTGGGGCAATACTATTACCATACATTAATCCAATCACGTAATTTAATGAGAATATTATTGGGGATAAATTGAAATAATATACCTATGAAAAATAATTATATTACCTTAAAGGAACTTTATAAATTTATCGACGTTACGTGTGGCTATAGGAATTTGCGAATCATTTGGATCATCAAATCCTAAAATTTATAAAGTCACAATTAATGATGAATAACTTAAATGTAAGATGACATGAATTCATTGAAACAATTATTTTTGTAACTTGTAAAAATCAAGGAAAAAAACTTATCATAGATTCTTTTTCTAAGAGACATTCTCTGATCACTTTTTCCAAGCTAAAATTCTTGGATTTTTAAAAATAAAAAGAATTTATAAGAATGATGTTTATTTTTCATAAATTAGTTATTTGGGTGAAGAAAATAGGATAATAATTTTTATAGAAATGAAGGGTTTCATTTCAGAAGAATAAAGTTTGTGTTCAATCTTGTTCAACTGGTGAATTTCATGTTAGAGATTCTAATAGTGGGGGATTAATGGGGTTATTTACTGTTGAGAAAACATAATATTTATTTTTTTAAAATTTATATTAGTCTCACATGTGTAGGGATAGGGTTATTTTTTTAAATAGTAATGGTTTTGAAAAGAAAAATTCCACAGTGGCACGACATGGATTATGATCCCCTTTTGTCATTTCCACTTATCCAGGGGATGAAATTTCTATGAGTTTTTGGCATGACCTTCTATTATCACAATTATTGAAGGTAATCATATTTTTTTTGGTGGAATAGTTTTGTAAATTTACTCATTTTATTTATTATTCTATGAAAATGATGAATTTTTTTTCAGACATTATTTTTCTATAAAAACCATTATTATTCATGGCTTATCCAATAGAACTGTGAGTAATAGTGATGCAAAATTACTTAGTCACTTCTGGAGGACATTATAGAACAAATATAGTACAAATTTGTTTTTCACAATGACTACACTCCCATTAAAAAATTTTCATGCATTGGAAGCCAAATGAACACATTCCATATTATTTCATTTCATCCTTATGAAATAATTGAAACTTTGGGAATAATTCAATTCTCACATGGAGTTTGCATATAATTGGGTGTTTCACTCCTCCACTAATGCATCTCCATTTTACGTTGATTATGGTTTTCACACATTGACTCGTCTTTATATTATTCCTTTTTCTTCTATGAAACTTTATAATATTAATGGTAAGAAAGGAAATGTTTTTTTTGCAGTTTCATGAAATGGAAATGGAAAACATTTATCATATGAAAGAAAATGTGGTAAAACACACCAACAAAGGTGGACATAAAACGATTTTTCACCATGGAGAATGGGTGTTGTTACACGTCAGACCAAAGATTTTACATGAGAGAGAAAAATCAATATTTCATCAATAAGGATATGGTCTAGTCTATGTCATAGATAATATCAATTATAATTCCTACAATATTTATTTACATTATAGGTTTGGAAATGTTAGATAAATTGTTAATGTTGATGATATATCTCCCTCTGAATTTTCATATTCAATGGTGAATTACAGATACCTAATATTCTCATATAGGGATGTTGCATAATTTTGTTTCAACATTCATTATATTACACAAACACATTCCTGGGGACCATAATAGTTTAGTGCCTTTAGAAACAGGGAACAAAACCTTCTAATCATGGGAATGATCTTCAACATCCCCCATGAATATTTTCTACTTTAGATCTCTAAATAAACATATTCTACTAAAAATAAGTCTTCTAACATGATGAAATGATACATACGAAAGGGTGATATGAAATTATCACTAAGTATAATGAATAAAGATACATCAGAATAACATGAGCATAAGTTTATGAGACCATGATAATAATATTGGAAAACCATACCTTGCATATAAAAGATCATAAACATGTGTCATGGAAAAACGATTTCTATTTCATAATACATGAATCATAAGGGAAAAAATAACACGAGCCATTATATCCTAAAATTTTTATAAGACTCTAAGGCCCCGACCTTAAACATTACTTAATGATGAATTAAACGAATAATTCACATAGAGGATCTTTTCAGGTTTAGAGTTTTAGAGTATTAGGACATAACTATTACATCTCAAAAGATTACATAGTAGACACTTCTACTAAGTTTCCATAAAATAATAAAACACTTAAAAAGAAACATGTCTAGTTCCATGTTTTAGATAGAATTTCTTTCCTTTATCCCATCCTTGACCCTATTGATCTTTAAGTCATGTGGAAAACATTTCAAAAACATGGGATGAGCATAAAAATCCCAAAAAAGGATACACAAAGAAGGAAAACTGTTATATTTTCAAAACAACAAGTAAACCATGAATACTTTACCAAAGAAATAATTTTCACCTTTATGAAGTAGTAAAAACCCTTCACTGAATAAAAGACCATTACATACCCTTTTGTAACCAAAAGATTACCATAAAACACATATAAAGAAATAATAACATATAAAGGTAACTTGGGACATAAACATACTTAAATGGAATAACCATATGGTCAACTTCCACACATACATAATGGAATAGCATTATGACTGACTTCCAAATCCAATGCATTGGAGGTTATAACGTAACCACCCGTCCTGGTATTCACGACACCACCCGTCATATGGTTTATCAAGTAACCACCCGTAAAATGTCCAAGTACCATCATTACACATAAAATATTGAAAATATAAACATTTCAATAACAACATTTAATTTGCAATCACAATAAGTAATTCCCAGATATTGAATTAATCAATCCATTTTCAAAAACCATTTAAAAGAGATTTTTGAATCAACGTGTCCCATAACACTTTGAAGCTTTTAAAGGAATTATAATTTCAAAACATTAATGTCCATATAAATAAATACTGAAACCCATTTTGAAAACTTGGACATTAATGATAATGATTTAGAATAATGAATCTTTAAAACATTTAAAACGATATTTTTGTTAAAGAGTTTTTAACAAAATGAGAGACTCGTGAATACAAATAATTTCGGAATAACATTTAATCCGAACATTATAATATCATGATAATAAAGGGATTCATGATATAATATGTCAAAGGACAGTATATACACCATATAAGAGTGAATTGGTGCATAACAACAATGAAGTATTAATGGAAATGTAAATTGAGATGAAATCCATTATAAAGATGGTATCCTTAAATTAAGGATAAATATATCACATAATTATGTGTGAGAGATATAAATACACCCAATATAAGTGGATATTAAGTGTGAAACAATTAGAGTTCATTCACACATATTCATAGGATGACATGTTCAAGAATTACAAGTTGAACCCAAAGAAATTGAAATTAGGTTAGGACGTTCCCTTGTAAAAATTCGACAGCCTAACGGTGTCACATTAAAACACAGAAAATGAGTTGATGAGAAAAAAAGGGAATCTCATCACTTAGAAATTGATTTTACATAAATAAGTATATATAAGAACATATCCCAGCATTATAAGATGTAAATTAAAAGACATAAAAAATAAGTCTTTTAAAAAGAGGAGGGTGAAAGCTCCCCTTACCGAGTTGGGTAACATTCGAAACGTACACCCCATGGAAGAAGGGTTATACAATGAAGATATAAATACCCATTAATGAAATTATACTACACAAAGTGTATAATAATGGGAAGTACATACACCACTCAATGGAAATAGTGTCAAACCTAGCATAAATGTCACGTGATTAAAAGTGAGTTGAAAAATCCCCTACGAAAACTCAGCCACCTAACGGCGCCACTAAAAACTTCAGAAATGGATTTATGAGATCAAATAGGGTATCTCATAATATTAACATAATATTTACAGTAATATTAATATAAAATAAAATACCAATAATAAGAAATATGGTCTTAAAAGAAATTACATAAAAGAGTGTACTTAAAATGAAAGAGAGGGGTAAGATCCCTTAACTTGGGTCCGACTTGACCTGATCTTTCTTTAACGTCCTAAATAATAAACATGAGTTAATTTATACATTCATAAGATCCATTTTAAAGTTCATTATTCCTTTTATATCACTTATTTCCATGTTATAAACATTATGTAATCATTTAAGTTAATAAGTTTTGTTTTGTCGATATTTAGTTCTTAAATCGAAAGTGGACTTCTTACAATTACATGTTGTTCGTGTGGTCAAAGGTTTATTATATCCAGAATTTTATTCATTATTTGGATATCATATATATCATATATATCTAGAATATACATGTATTTATAATATTTCATAATCATTTAGAGGTAAGAAATGAAATGCATCGTTCATGGAGAAGGTTGGCCGTACGTACGCATGAATGCTACATTCATTTCTTTGTCATATTAATGGAATTAAAAATAATTGGGAGATATATATATTATAATTACAGTATAATATATATTTTATATAGGTCACATATGTTCATTAATTTCATTCTTTATATATTCCATGTTTTGCATGAACGAGTCACATCACTTGAGGGGGCGGTAGTCCACACTTCATCGTATGAAATTATCGCATTTGCACAACATGAAAAGAATAAAGGCATGATTTAAATAAAAAATTCAGAAGCATATAGAAAACATAAATACCATATAAATCATATATAAAATATAGTGACATCATAATGGAGACCATGAATGGTGTTAAGAGGAGATTGAACAATTATCGTTTCGTGAGGAAGAAATTCGACATCCACAGAAATAGTATGTTCTTTACCATTAGACGAAGGTGTGTGTAAGTATAGCTCTAATAATTCACAAAAAAACATCCTAGTATATTTAATATACTGGTGTTGTTACAGAAGAAAGGAATAAAAAGATTTTAGGGGTTTGGAGAAGCAAAATAAAACAAAATAACACAAGGGAAGACATTACCTTTAAATCGTGTAACTCTTTTTTATTTGTGCTCAAAGGATTTTTTGGAAAGGATTCTTCCCAAAGTTTAGGCTTAAATGATGAATAGAGGGATGTGTAGAGATGAAATGGGCATGGTTTTTCCGATCCAAAGGCTTGAGAGGTGTGGGTAAGGTGGTAGAGGTGGGGGCCTTTTATAAGAGAAGAGGAGGGGCCCTCTTGGAAAGTTATAAAATATTACTTTATTATATAATGCTTTTCGGATTTTAAAGGTCCCAAAAGGATATATATAGAGGATAAGGTGATAAGGTTTCGAAATACACCCATTCAATAGGTTTTTGACAAGTGTCGGTCTTATATTTTACATTATCTTTTAATTTTATTTAAATCGTTAAATAATGTGGTAATCACTGCATCATCATGGTGTCATAAATAATTTAATTTATTTAGTGTCTAAAAATTATAAAAAACTATCATGATGTAATAAATCTTATTATCTTTACAATGAATATTTATAGTCAAATATTTGACTTCTATAACCCCATGTAAAAATTGTTTTACTAAAACAACACATGTTTGTGACATGTTAACTTTAAATTTAAATAAAAATGTATTAATGTAATTTTCCTACCAAAGTGGCTCCATGGGGTCCCCATGTTGACCCATGGATTTTCTTGGTCGGCGATGACACATCCAATGAGGGTAGGACATGTGTCTAGGACATTTCATATTATTAAAACATTATTTTTACTTTAAATTACATTAATTACCTCTAATCGCGATTAATTAACTTAAAAGTTACTACTCACCAAAAAATTATTTTAATCTAATTGAACCACATTTTACTTCTTAATGAAATCCATGTATGTTGGATTTTTGAAATTAAAATCACATAAGTTGTAAAGATTCATTTAAACGAAAATTCATTTTCTTTAACTACCCCTTAGTGGTTTCACTATTCATCAAAAATTGATGTTTTTCAGAAAATTACCAAAAATTCACCCTACGCAATATTTGATATTCCGAATTCAAAAATTATGTCTATTTTAAAAAATTCAAAACATATAAGTTACATTAATTAATTTAATATTTAATTCCCGCTGTCAGAGAAAATAGCGTGTTTTTAAGAAACAATAAGTATCAAAATATTGACACTAGTTGAAGTCCAATTTCAAGATGAAGTTAATTCCAACGACCACTATTGGATTAAATGGTAAATATATATTGTAATTTCACTTTGAAACCAATTCAAAAAATAATCTAATCATATAAATAAATTAGATTAAAAAGCGGCTTTGAATTAAAATACAACATTTTTCACTATTCATTAAAAAATGAACATTATCGGAAAAATACCCAAAATTTAAAAAAAGTAAATTTTGATGTCCCGATTCTAAAGAAAAATTTTATTATGTCAAATATAACACATAAAATTTTCAAAAGTGGATTTAAAGGAGGTTCGTCATCAAAAGGCGGTTAATCGACCTTTTAAAGAATATTAGAATGTTTATGCTTAAAATTGGATTTATTCGCATTTTTAATCCTATAACATTTATTCTAAAATGTAAAAATATTTGACAAACATATATAAACATTTTTTAGTTAGTTATTTTCATTCCTGCCATTACAATCACTATGCGATAACTAAAATATTATTTTATTATTACAGTGCAACGTAAGATTCCCAAGAAACTCATTGTTGCGTATTGGGTACGCCATCGAGCATAGTGTCCCCTTTAAAGTTATATTAATATTTTATTCACAAATATGGATAAATGTGAAAATTTCATATTATTTATTACCTGGGGTGTTACATACTTCACCCCTTTTGGGGATTGCATCCTCGCAATTTTAAAATTGGTCTTGGAAACTTCATTGGAAATCCCACATCAGAACAAGAGTCAGTAAAACTATCACTTTAAAATAAAGAAAAAGAATTACAAAGGTCACCCGAGATTACCCATACTAGGATTCCACGTATGAAAATATTTATATGGAGGAGAAAACAAAGGGTTATGTCCTGATGGAGAGTAATAGTAAACATGTTTAGGAGAAAGTTAACCACAAGAAAATCACAAAGTTGTGGTGGGTTAAATGGTATTTGATTCCCCAGTACGAAAAGTTAATAGACAACATTTTTGTTTTAAGATACTCTTAATTGAGGAATATATTTTTTAACTTAACTAAATCATAATGAAACATACTTACTTGTCATGTAGATTTTCAAATTTTACTAGATTCCTTAATCAAACTCATATTTTCTCCAAAAGACGAGTTTTTAGGAATACTTGTTCGCATTAAGAGTATTATAATCAACTTCTTGAGAATCACCTAATCCAAAAAAGATAACTATATATTTCCCATGTATTTAGAAAAAATCCAAAACCAAAATTATTAGTATGAGATCAGATAATCCACAAAATAATAATCCTTTATAAAAAGAAAATCTATTCATAATCTAAAAAATTTGTCCCAAAAAAACCCAAAGTTCCACGAAGACCATTCGATAAACAATTGTTCCATAATATTCTTCAAAGGAAACCAAACTAAGATTGAAACCCAAATACTTGAAGAATTTAATCACATCGTCTTCCAAGGTAAGAATTAACTTTCATCTCCAAATAACATCAGTTGCTCTTAAATTATCATATTGAAAAGTAATTAACCTAATTACATATCCTCGATGATAGGTTAATCATTTCCATAGATACCCCAAAATAAACTTACTCTTGATTCCTAAAATCATCTAACTAAAAATAATTAGTCAAATTAACCAGGGACTTCACGTAGTGTAGTGGTAGGCGATAAATACCAGTCACATATTGGTTGTGGGTTCGATTCCCGTAGCTTTGTCCGATGCGACGGGTTGTCAAAAGGTCTGTGTGTTGTACTTTTTCCAAAACTATATAAATCATAAAACATTCCCCAAAACGAGATAAAATCTTCAAAAATAATCATAACATAATTTAACCCGAACTTGTTTCTCATGCCTTTCACTTTTCATCATAACATATAGTAACCCATAATTACCTCAAAAGAAAAGATCATATAAACCCAAATGGTTCTTTATAACTATGTCCACAAAAGAATAGATAACTATTCCTTGAATAAAATTTTCATATATCAAACATAAGGGTTCACATACTATACAAATTCTTCTAATGTAACCCTATTATCAAAAGAGACTTAATACTCTAAAGAATTTCACCATAACTCTTGAAGATCTTATATGTTGACTTCTTACTCATTAAACATTCTTCATGATCCATTAACTATTCCTTTCCAACTTATTCTGAAATACTTCTTTCCTTCAAACAAAATCATGAATCATATCCCAAGATTCCAAAATAGGAATACAAAAGTTAAGAAATAATCCATACATTTGATTGGTCATTGTCAGTTTCTTCATCCTCAATCGGAATGGCCTTAGGTATTGGTAAAGGAATATTTGTACGATCTTGGTGATCCCATTCCCAAAACATCTTCATAGGATATGTTTTTGCGTAATGACCATTCACACCACATTTAAAACATTCAATTGATCCCTCAGAAAGAACTTCTTTCCTTTTCCTCGAGTTAACTGGATGCTTCCATTTTCCGTGGTAGGTTCTTGATTTATGACCTTCATTTCCACATCTATAGAATATTCTTGTCCCTTTGAATCATTTTCCTAGGTGTTTCTTTCCATATCTTTGACACATAGGTTTTTGAACACACTTACCTTTATTATTATTACATGTAGTTCCGTGGGGATTTGTTTCTCGCATATATGATGCCTTATAGAAATGACTAAGGTTTAGTTGATCAATCATGAATCTAGATAGTTGGTTGATGATAAACACAAGAGTTCTAATTGTTTCTCGCATATCATTCAGTTGCTCTCTTAGAAAACTGTCACAGTTTCCTTCATATCCCCTGTTACTTTGGTGCATGCTATATCCAACCATTTACTAAAACCAAAAAGGTTTGTGTGAGTATATCAATAAAACCATCATGTACTAATGAGGATTATAAACACTAAGATATACTTAATCATTAACTTTATCTAAAACTAGTATAGTTTCTGAAATCCTAACCATTATGGTAATTTCACTTATTTATAGAGAATACACTATCCTCTAAAGTTATCTAAACAAACCTCTGATACCAAACTTAAGGCCCCTACCTTAAACATTACTTAATCAGGAGTTAAAAGAATAATTCACATAGAGGCCCTTTTCAGGTTTAGAGTTTTATAGAATTAGGACATAAATATTACATATCAAATGATTACATAGTTGAAACTTCTACTATGTTTCTATAAAATAAAAAAACACTTAAAAAGAAACATTTCTAGTTCCATGTTTTATATTGAATGTCTTTCCTTGATCCCATCCACGACCCTATTGATCATTAAGTCCTGTGGAAAACATTTCAAAAACTTGGGATGAGCACAAAAACCCCAGTAAAGGATACACAAAGAAGGAAAACTGTTAGTTTTTCAAAACAACAAGTAAACCATGAATACTTTACCAAAGTAATACTTTTAACCTTTATGAAGTAGTAAATACCCTTCACTGAATAAAAGACCATTACTTACCCTTTTGTAACCAAAAGATTACCATAAAACACAGATAAAGAAAGCATAACAAATAGAGGTAACTTGGTACATAAACATACTTAAATGGAATAACCATATGGTCGCCTTCCACACATACATAATGGAATATCCATACGGCTGACTTCCAAAACCAATGCATTGGAGGTTATAATGTAACCACTCGTCCTGGTATTCACGACACCACCCCTCATATGGTTTATCACATAACCACCCGTAAAATGTCCAAGTTCCATCATTACACATAAAATATTGAAAATATAAACATTTCAATAACAACATTTCATTTGCAATCACAATAAGTAATTCCAAGATATTGAATTAATCAATCCATTTTCAAAAACCATTTAAAAGAGATTTTTTAATCAAAGTGTCCCATACCACTTTGAAGCTTTTAATGGAATTATAATTTTAAAACATTAATGTCCATATAAATAAATACTGAAAACCATTTTGAAAACATCTACATTAAAGATAAAGATTTATAATAATGAATCTTTAAAACATTTAAAACGATAATTTTTTTAAAGAGTTTTTAACAAAATGAGAGACTCTTGAATACAAATAATTTCGGAATAACATTTAATACGAACTTTATAATATCATGAGAATAAATGGATTCACGATATAATATGTAAAAGAAAAATATATACCCCATATAAGAGTGAATTGGTGCATAACAACAATGAAGTCTCAATGGAAATGTAAATTGAGATGAAATCCATTATAAAGATGGTATCCTTTAATTAAGGATAAATATATCACATGATTATGTGTGATAAATATAAATAAACCCAATATAAGTGGATATTAAGTGTGAAACAATAATATTTCATTCACACATATTTATAGGATGACATTTTCAATAATTACAAGTTGAACCCAAAGAAATCGGAATTGGGTTAAGACGTTCCCTTGTAAAAATTCGACAGCCTAACAGCATCACATTAAAATTTAGAAAATGATTTGATGAGACAAAAATGGTATCTCATCACTTGGAAATAGATTTTACATCAATAAGGATATATAATAACATATCCCAACATAATAATATGTAAATTAAAAGACATAACAAAAATAAGTCTTTTAAAAGAGGAGGGTGAAAGGTCCCCTTACCGAGTTGGGTAACTTTCGAAACGTAAACCCCATGGAAGTAGGGTCATACAATGAAGATTTAAATACCCATTAATGAAATTATACTACACAATGTGTATTATAATTTTAAGTACATACACCACTCAAAGGAAATAGTGGCAAACATAGCATAAATGTCACATGAATAAAAGTGAGATGAAAAATCCCTTACGAAAAACCGGCCGCCTAACAGCGCCACTTAAAACGTCAAAAATGGAATTATAAGATAAAATAGGGTATCTCATAATATTAACATAATATTTACCGTAATATTAATATAATAGAACATCCCAATAAAAAGAAATATGAGCTTAAAATAAATGACATAAAAGAGTTTACTTAAAAAGTAAGCGAGGGGTAGGATCCCTTACCTCGGGTCCGACTTGACTCGATCGTTCTTTAACGTCCAGAATAATAAAACCGAGATAATTTATACTTTATTAAGAACATTTTTCGAGTTCATTATACCTTTTATATCACTTATTTCCATGTTATAAACATTATGTAATCATTTAAGTTAATAATGTTTGTTTTGTCGATATTTGGTTCTTAAGTCGAAAGTGGACTTCTTACAATTAAATGTTGTTCATGTGGTCAAAGGATCATTATATCCAGAATGATATTAATTATTTGGATATCATATATATCCATAATATTCATGTATTTATAATATTTCATAATCATTTAGAGGTAAGAAATGAAATGCACCGTTCATGGAGACGGTTGGCCGTACGTACGCATGAACGCTACTTTCATTTCTTTGTCATATTAATGGAATTAAAAATAATTGAGAGATATATATATTATAATTCCATTATAATATATATTTTATATAGGTCATGTATTTTCATTAATTTCATTCTTTATACATTCCTTGTATTGCATGAACGAGTCACATCACTTTAGGGGGCGGTAGTCCACACATCATCGTATGAAATTATCGCATTTGCACAACATGAAAAGCATAAAGTCCTGATTTAAATATAAAATTAAGAAGAATATAGAAAAAATAAATAACATATAAATAATATATAAAATATAGTGACATCATAATGACCACCAAGAATGGTGTTAAGAGGAGATTGAACAATTATCGTTTCGTGAGGCAGAAATTCGCCATCCACAGAAATTGTATGTTCTTTAACCATTAGACGAAGGTGTGTGTAAGTATAGCTCCAATTATTCACACAAAAACATACTAGTATATTGAAGATACTGTTTTTGTTACAAAATAAATGAATAAAAAGAGTTTAGGGGTTTGGAGATGCAAAATAAAACAAAAGAACACAAGGGAAGACATTACCTTTAAATCAGGTAACTCTTTTTTATTTGTGCTCAAAGGCTTCCTTGGAAAGGATTATGCCCAAAGGTGAGGTTTCAATGATGAATAGAGGAATTTGGAGAGATTAAATGGGCAGGGGTTGGCCGAGAAAATGTCTTGAGAGGTGTGGGTAAGGTGGTATAGGTGGGGGCCTTTTATAAGAGAAGAGGAGGGGCACTCTTGGAATGTTATAAAATATTACTTTATTATATATTGCTTTTCGGATTTTAAAGGTCCAAAAAGGATATATTTCGAGGATAAGGTGATAAGGTTTCGAAATCCACCCATAAAATAGGTTTGTGACAAGTTTAAGTCTTCTATTTTACATTATCTTTTCATTTTATTTAAATCGTTAAATAATGAGGTAATCGATGCATCATCATGGTGTCATAAATATTTTAATTTATTTAGTGTCTAGAAATTATAAAAAAACTATCATGATGTAGTAAATATTTTTATATTTCTAATGAATATTTATAGTAAAATATTTGACTTGTATAACCCCATGTAAATTTTTTTTTAATAAAACAACACATGTTTGTGGCATTTTAACTTTAAATTTAAATAAAAAGGTATTAATGTCATTTTCCTACCAAAGTGGCTCCATGGGGTCCCCAAGTTGACAAATGGATTGTAATGGTCGGCCATGACACATCCAATGAGGTTAGGACATTTTTCTAGGTCATATCATATTATTAAAAGATTATTTTTACCTTAAATTACACTAATTACCTCTAATCACGATTAATAAACTTAAAAGTTACTATTCACCAAACAATTATATTAATCCCATTGAACCACATTTTACTTATTAAGGAAAACCATGTATTTTGGATTTTTGAAATTAAAATCAGAGAAGTGGTAAAGTTTCATTAAAACGAAAAATCAGCTTCTTTAACTACCACTTACTGGTTTCACTATTCATCAAAAATTGAAGTTTTTCAGAAAATTACAAAAAATTCACCCTAGGAAATATTTGATATTCCAAATTCAAAATGATGTATATTTTAAAAATTTCAAAACATATAAGTTACATTAATTAATTTAATAATTAATTTCCGCTGTCAAAGTAAATAGCGTGTTTTTATGAAACAATAAGTATCAAAAGATTGACACTAGTTTAAGTCCAATTTCAAGATTAAATTAATTCCAACAACCACTATTGGATTAAATGGTAAAAATATATTCTAATTTCAATATGAAACCAATTCAATTGATAATCTAATCATATAAATAAATTATATTAAAAAGGGGTTTTGAATTAAAATACAATCTTTTTCACTATTCATTAAAAAAATGAACATTATCGGAAAAATAACAAAAATTTACAAAAAGTATATTATGATGTTCTCATTCTAAAGAAGAATTTTATTTTGTCAAATATAACACATAAAATTGTCCAAAAGTGGATTTAAAGGAGGTTCATCATCAAAAGGTGGTTAATCGACCTTTTAAAAAATATTAGAATGTTTACGCTTAAAATTGTATTCATTCGCATTTTTAATCCTATAACATTTATTGTAAAAACAAAAAATATATGACAAACATATATAATCATTTTTTAGTTAGTTCTGTTCATTCCCTCCATTACAACGTCTAGGCGATAACAAAAATATTATTTTATTATTATAGTGCAACGTAAGATTCCGAAGAGACTCGTTGTTGCGTATTGGGTACGCCATTGAGCATAGCGTCCCCATTAAAGTTATATTAATATTTTATTCACAAATGTGGATAAATTTGAAAATGTCATATTCTTTATTTACCTGGGGTGTTACAAAGACATTCATTTTTTGGCATACACATACACATATAAACCCATTTTATTATTTGTTAAGGTGCTAAGATAAGTCCATACTAGAGGATAAAGTATATTACTAGAGCAGGTTTACTTTCCATTCCATCCTGGTCTTACAGTACCCATTTCACTCCCCATTCCAACCCTATCACATTGAACCACGTATACACCAACTTATATCCCCATCTTATAGAACTAGGTTCACTATCCATTCTTTCCATATATTATTGAAGAGGATCACTTAATTTTCTATTCATGTCTTATTGAACTATGTTCACTTCACATTCAAGTAAAATCTTACTGATCCAAGTTCACTAGTCACTCTAATCATATTATCTCATGATATATAAATCTTTACCCAATGAATTGTAGGGAGATATAGGTCAAACCCATATTTGGTTATAACATAACCACTATCCTTTTTTGTAATGTAACCACCCTCACATAATGAAAATCACACATACGTATTCCATAGGATCATAAAACATTCATTATATCATAAAACAAGGAAAACTTGTTTCTTAATAATTTCATCATATCATAACCTATTGAAAAGATATAGTTTTCATATTAACTTCACCATTTCATCAAATAATAACTTGTGGATAATGAAGCGGAGCTCATAAGTATTTTATCATGGTATAACCTATAGAAGAGAAATAAGTTTCATAAAAATTTTATCATCCTCTTCCCAATGAATTAGAAAAACTGTTTCATAAATATATTTTAATTAAAACATAATCCATTAAAATGAAGAATAATAATCATATCCTTTGTTCATATACTCTATATAGTATAAATTACATTAATGTATTTCAACTTTTATAGAGTGGGATTTTGAAAGATCACAATGATAATTTCTTATATAAAATGACCTTTAATTGAAAATAACATTTTAAAACATTAAATATTTTTAAAATTCATTATAGTGAAAAAATTAATGAATACATGCAATGGAAGACTTAAAGAAAATCATTGAAAATATTTCTTGAGGAATTTATGCTTTCATAATTAAGAACAATTTTTAAAACATAAAACATTTTAAACATATTATTCATTGAAAATGACCTTGAAAATTTTTAAGCTATATTATAAGAAATTATTGGTTATGATGTCAGAAAATTTCATTGACATTATACACATTAAATTGAAGATTTATTCCACATTTTCAGAAAAAGAAAAAAAGGAATTTTTTTGAAAAATGACATGAATACTTCTATCGAATAATTTTTCTAAAAACTAAAACATGGGTAAAAATTTCTTTTGAAATTCATTTTTATAATAATAAAACCTTTTTGGATAATGTTTTTACAATATATTTTTTAGAGGATAACATAATTTCGACTGAAAAGAGAAATAAAGATGGATTTTCATGAAAACATTTATGTATCGTATGTACCAATGAGTTGAGAAATGTTACCATTACATTAATATTTCAAAAATAACAATAAGATAATAAATTTCACATGAATTAATGATATATAGATCATAATATTTTATCATTGAAAACATAATCACAAATAATTCTGATAAACGATGATATTGTAACATTAAATCCATACTAATTTGGTTACATTGATTATTAATCCCCATTAAGGAATATAATAAAACTTAAAATAAAATATCATGAAGATGAATAAATTCATGATATTAAATTTCAGATATGATATATGTACACCTCATGAATGAATATATGTGCTTAATATAATGTTCAAAAAAAATTAAAATTAAGAAAAAACCATTACTGATTTGTTAACTTTTGAACCTTAAACCAAAAGAAAGAGAAATTATCAACTGTATATGAAAACCAAAATATTTTTTATTATAATAATCATAATATACATTCATGTGAAGTATATTCACCACATAAAATAAATTGGTGGTGAATATGCATGTGTGTCATAAATGTAAATTGTGCGACATAAATCCCTTACCTTATGTAATGACTTATGTCATTATCATTAAAACCTCTATGCTACATGAAAGAAAATATATAAAAATGGTTTAAAACCAATGTTATAGGCCTCAAAATAGTTGGTATACTATATACCTACATTTTATTAAACCATAGGTTATTAAATCATTGGAAAAGGATTATACCAATGGTTCTTCTCTTACCATTGGTATATGGGAGTTTAATCTCTAGTATGCCAACAGTATTCTTGAAACAATTGGTATATATTAATACCAATGGTTTATTAATTGTTTGGATATATAGCTTACTTGCAGTTTACTTGTAGTTTAGAAACTATTGGTATATATTATTACCATCGATTCTCCAAAATTGTTAGTAAAAATATTCTGGAAATAAAATTACTAATGGTTCAAAACTATTGGTTTAGTGTCTTACCAATAGTTTATTCAACCCATTGGTAAAAATTTATCAAAATAAAATTTTACAAGGGTTGAAAACCATTGGTAGAGTTTTTTTTCCAGAAATCAGAACTAAAGCTAGCACAACAACCACCCATCCCCTCTACTACATACACCTGTAAACAATCCTCCAAACAAAACTTATAATAGAACAAAAAACCACCTGAAATAGCACATAAATATACCACACTCTTCCATCCATGACATGTACCACAACATAGATTTCCCTATTCAATCTTCACATGACTATAGTCCAAGATACCTACGCCATTAACAGAATTAAAACATAATTCATATTGTAATTACATCATGTATACACATACAACAAGTATACCCATACAACAAGTGTACACATACACCATTATCACGTAATTCATTAAATAATTAAATACATAATTAATTCAATTAAAAATTCAGTGGATGGGTATGTTCAGGGGTTTGGGGTGGCTATCCTAGGGGGGTAGGGGTGGTCTATGTTTTGGTGGTGTTTGGGGATGGGGGTGTCTCAGAGGATGGGGGTGTCTAGGAGGGCTATCCATGGGGATGTACAGGTAGGTGGGGTTGTGTCCAAGGGGTTTTGGTGTCCAAGGGGGGGGTGGGTAATTATCCAGGGGGTGGGGGGCAACCCAAGTGGGATGGGGGTGGTTTTTCCATGGGGGTGGGGATGTCCAAGGAGGGTGGGGTGTCCAGGTGGTGGGGGTGTTTAGAAGTGGTGGGGTGGGGGTGGGGGTTATCCATGGGGGGTGACAAGGGGGTGGGGTGGTGTACATAGTGCTGGGGGGCCTTCCAGGGGTGGGGGTGTCCAGGGGGTTGGGTGTTTAGGGGTGGGGTGGTGTCTAAGAGTGGTGTGGGACTGTCCAGGGGGTTGGGGGCTGTCTAAGGGGGTGGTGTGTTGTACAAGAGGTACGGTGGATGAACATTGGGGTGGGGGTGTCAAGGTGGTGTGGTGTGGTCTAGGAGGGGTTTGGGCCATCAAGGGGGTTGGGGGCAGTCTAGGGGGTAGGGGTGTTATCCATGGGAGTGTGGTGTCCAGGGGGTGGGGTCAGTCCAGGGAGTCGGAGGAGACATCCAAGGGGGGTGGGTGGTATCTAGGGGGTGGGGGATATCTGTGGGGGGGGGG
Source organism: Viscum album (assembly GCA_963277665.1). Classification (NCBI taxonomy): domain Eukaryota; kingdom Viridiplantae; phylum Streptophyta; class Magnoliopsida; order Santalales; family Viscaceae; genus Viscum; species Viscum album. The sequence continues at coordinate 1,678,970,178 of OY728160.1, forward strand.
TTCTATGGGGGGTGGGGGTGTCCATGTGGTGGGGTGGTGTCTAATAGGGGTGGGGGCTATATTGGATTTAATGGAATAAATTTTATGGATTTTGAGACCATTGGAATTTTAAAAATGTTTTTGTAATAGTTTTTTTTCAAAAGTATGTGTTTCATTAGGATCAAATGAATTATTTTCATGAGTATGGTAGGAAGGGGGTTTGGTTATTAGTAAAAGTATTTCATTTTTATTGTGAAACAAAAATACTACATGAATTTTAAAATGGAAACTTAAAATATATTTTTATAAACCATTATAAATATTTAAATAAAAATAATTCTCTATTATGTAATTTTGAAATGGTTTTGTTAAGAAGTATTTATGATGCATCTTTATGGGATTTGTGATTTTATGTTCCTTATTTTAGAACGTCAGATTATTTTACTAAAGGATTTTTTTTATAATTCTTTAGAATATTACCACTATAAATGAATCAAAAAGTCTATAAGGGGATATCTATGGAAGTCATTCTTGGGTCTTTCTCTCTACTCAAACTCTTATGGAAGTTGAATAACCATGTTCTTCTCAGATTGTTTATTATGCATGGGAGTTTCTAAAATACCATCCCCTGTTTTTTATTGGTCTTCAAGGATCCTATGAGGCCACCAAGTGGGTATCTATGATTAATGGGATCTTTGAGTTGTTAGAAACCCAATAATACATGGGGGTGGGGGCGGTCCATGGAGGTCGGGGGGCTATCCATGGGGTTAGGGGGTGTCCAGGGGTTTGACAGTGTTGTCTACGAGGGTGGGGGCTGTCTAGGGGGTCGGGGGTGTCCAAGGTGTGGGAGGGGCTATCCAAGGGATACATGGTGTCTGGTGGGTTAGGCAGGCTGTCCATAGGGGTGGAAGGGATCTCTAGGGGGTAGGGGGTGTCTAGGGTTGGGCAGGATGTCCACGGGGGTCAGGTGCGTCCAGAGGGGTGGGTGGGCTGTCAATGGGGTGGGGGCAGGGGTGTCCAGGGGGATGGGCGGGTGATCCATGGGGGTGGGGTGGGGGGGGGGGTCCATGAGGGGAGGGGTGTCCTGGGGATGGGCGGGCTCTTCACAGGGGTGGGGGCTATCAATGGTTGTGTGGGGATATCCAGGAGGTGGGGGCTACGAGGGGTGGGGGGTTGTCCACGGGTGTGGGGGCAATACACGGGGGTGGGGGCTGTCCATGGTGTTAGGGGGTGTCTATGGGATCAGTGGGGATGTCGAAGGAGGTGGGGGATGTCTAGGGGGTCTTCTGTGTCCAGGGGTGGGTGGGGATATGTAGAGGGTCTGGGGTGTCCACAGGGGTTGGCGGGCTATCCATGAGGGTGTCCGGGCAATCCAGGGTGGGGGGGGGGGTCCGGGGGTGGGGGGGGCTATCCACGAGGAGTTTGGGTGTCCATGGGGGGTGTGTGGGTTGTCCACAGGTGTGGGAGGGCTGTCCACGGGGGTGGGGGCTGTCCACGGTGGGAGGGGCAGTCCACAGGGGTGGACGGGCTATCGAAAAGGGTGGGCGGGTGGTCCCCGGGGGTGGGGTTGGGGGGATTTACTCTCCAGGTGGTGTAAGGGATGTCCATGAGGGTAGGGTATATCCAGGGGGTCGGGGTTTCATGGGGAAGGTTGGGGCTGCCCAGGGGGTACGAGCTGTCCAGTGGGGTGGGAGAGCTCTCCACGGGAGTGGGTGGGCTATCCAAGGGGGTGGGCAGGTTGTCCCGGGGGCAGGGGTTGTCTATGGGGGTGGGTGTCCAGGTGACTCCATAGGGGTTGGATTGGATGTCCAAGGGGGTGGGGTGGTGTCTAGGGGGTGGGGGCAGTCCATTGGGTTGGGAGTGTCCAGGGGGGTTCCAGGTGGTGGGGTTGTATCTAGGTGGGGTGGGGGGATGTAATGGTTTTAATGGAAAAAATTTCATGGATTATAATAACATTGGTATTTTTAAATTGATATAGGATTTTATTTTTAGTGGGGAAAAATAATAATATATGATTTTTGAAATGGAACCTTCAAAGTGATTTTTTTAAACCAGGGGTGTGGGTCGGGCTATCCATGTGGGTGGGCATTGTCCAGGGGGTGGGTGGGGTTGTCGAGGGGGTACAAGGTACCCAGTGGTGGGATGGAGGTCTATAGGGGTGGAAGGGTGGTCCTAGGGGGTAGGGGTGTGTCCTAGGGTGGGAGGGCTATCTAGGGGGGCTATCCTCAGGGGTAGGGGTGTCAAAGGGTAGGGTAAGGATCTCCAGGGGGATTTGGGATGTCCTTGGGGTTGGGGGTGTCCAGGGAGTGGGCGAGGCTGTCCATGCGTATGGGGTGTCTAGTGGGATGGGCGGGAAGTCCACAGTGGTGTGTGGGCTTTCCATGGGGGTGGGGTTGGATGGTGGGTTGTCCATGGGAGTGGGGGTTTTCCGTATGGGGAGGGGTTTTCCAGGGGTGGGTAGTCTGTCCACCAGGTGGTGGGGAATCCAGGGGGTACGATGTGTCCAAGGGGTCGGGCGGGCTGTCAACAGGTGTGGGGGCTATCTAGGGGTGGGGTGAATCTATCACAGCCAATCATCAGGTCATGTTTTATTATTTATACATAAATATTTAAATATAATGTGACCAACTAATCACATATATATTCAGGCATACCAAATACATAAGAATCAATTTTTAGTAATATCAGTCAAACATGTAATGGATCAATATGTCCCTCATCACTATCACTATCAACATCGTCATCATCTGCATAATCCTCATCCTCATCTTTGTTCTCATCATCATGCCCACCCTCCTCCATGCCCCCATACCCAGCCTTTCCATCCTCCTCTCCCTTGTATGGATGGGGTCAATTCCATCAACAACATCATAGAAAATATGTCTACGAATTACATCAATAGTTAAAGCAAATTTAGGTCGAATATAGTCTTTGACATAAAAAACTTATTTCACCACTGATTCCAATACATATGGTTAATCTATTGCAAGATCTAGAGTCATATCAATTACTTGAAATCCATAATCATCAATAAATGTACCATGCCTCATCATTAAATCAAACCACTGAAATTTAATCATCGTGACTCGTCCATGAGAATAATAATCCAATATTATAATTTTTTCAATGACTTTACAATAGCCTAAATTTTCAAATTGCGGTCTACTATCATATACATTAGCCTAAAAGTTTGTTTTTTAGTAACCATAACAACATCATGTTGTGTTCTCATATACTCTACTTGTTCAGTGATAATAAATATGTACCCATTGATGACAATTGATTTACAGTCACTAACCACGGTATTAGGACCAAAAGCCAATGCTCTAATTTCCTCAGAGACAGAGTTGGCAGACAAACTCAATACCTGAAATATAAATCAATATTAAACTTAATTAATTATTGTTTTAATTATTTTAAATAGTTATATTATTACCTTCAATTTTAACTAAGCATAAAAATCGTTATAATGAAAATTCTCCATCCTTCTCAAAGATAATGAACGATGCTTTCAATTTATCATTTCTTTATGTTCCCTATAGATAAAAATAAGAATACTTTAATAGATATAAATATATATAAAAGATATACATATTCAATTTACTTATAAGATGTAGTCATCGAACAATTCATTGTTGAACCAAACTGTGTGATGTGCCATCTCCTTCTCATCAAGTCTTAATGTTGTCAATGCATATGAACCAGGAATTTATCCTATGGGAGGAAGTGATGGAAAACTGGGATCATTTTTCTCATAATGTTATTCTTCTTTTCTCATTGGTCTGTTTATTATTTTAGTATGATTAGACAAATACATAGAGCTGAAATCCATAAATTTTTTTAACCATGTTACTATTCATGAAAAAACCTTTGGGATGATTCATGTTACAGACATAAGATTTTTATCAGTATATATTTATTTTTTTCAGATACGTCCAACGAAAAGAAATAGGTCCTCTAAGAAGTATTTTTGTTGGAATATGGACATCCAGATGCATCATGCATGTGAAAAATGAGAGAGGAAATATCTTCCCTAAATCACACAAAATTAATAGGGTATATACCAACATTAATTACAATAAATACATGGAAAACATCTTAGTACAATGATATCTAAACAAATGGAACAACCGAATAACATCCACCCATACATTATTGGAAAAAAATATAATGAATTCTTATTGGAATCAACTCATGCAGAAGGACGTGATAATCAAGAGTCTTCAATGATTTTAGCTTCAACTCTTTTCTGTTTAACCATTTAATTATGTTTCTTGAATAAAAATGAGGAACATTAATAGTATTTATTACTTATAGAACTTTCATTTTTTCTATATATTTCATCACATAAGATGCACAGGGAACTTTCCATTTATTTTCACTAATACAAAAAAGATGCAATTCTGGTCTGATTCCCCAAACCACAAAGTCATGCCGAGACTGTAAATCATATTTGTTCATTTAATTAACATTTAGAAGAATCTAATGAAAATTTTCACATATATATTTTCTCAATGTGCATTTCTTCTAAGAAATGACGTAACAAATTGGTTGACCAATAAGGCATATCAAAGAAGATTATTCTATTCTTCCAATTGTAATAGATTTTTGTGGAAACACTATTTCTCTTTCAATATGTTAATTGACCCTTCCCTAATAAAAAACAGAAATCTTTCAAGTCATTAAGCACATCAGTTATAGACATACACTGCGGTGGATCATTAGTCTTCATGGTATTGTCAAATCTTCAACGATTATTTCTATATAGATGGTTCATTGGAAATATTTGTTGATGTCCCATAAAACTGAAACAAAAAGGATGTTTTAGGCTTTTGGATCATTTATTCTCATACAAATAGGACATGATCATTTTTCATTTGTGATTCATCCATACATCATTAGAAAGGAGGGAAAATCATTGATCATACAGATAATCACAACAGGAAACTGAAATATACCTTTTGAACATCCATCGTATGTGCACACACCCATATCACAGTGATGATTCAACACATTTATTAATAGATTCATGTATACATCTATATCATTGCTGGGATCAGAAGGGCCAGATATGAGTATACTCATGAATGTGATAGGTTTTTCCAGGCACAACCATGGTGGAAGATTATATATGTGTATAAAAACCGGCCATGTGTTGTACGTTGTAGGAATATACCCAAACGGATTAAAATCATCACATGAATGACCCATCCTCACATTACACACATGAGCTGCAAAATTAGGATATTGAGCGTCAAATATCTTCCATGAAAACCCATCGGCAGGGTGAACAAACTCACCATTAGTCTTCTTTCTCTCGGTATCATCCCATAACATTTTAATTTATATTTCATCAAATATAAAAATATTCTGGAGTATGGGGATCAATGGAATGTTCCCCATTACATTTCGTGGCACACGGGTTGGTGTTCCATTAGCTTTTTTCCATCCAGGAGGATGTGCCACATTTTATAAAATCAAATCATTCAATAGTTTCCTCCAATAATCAAATGAAATATTTTGGGCAAGGAATAAGTTTTTTTCTTGAAAATCCATGTTCATCAACTAACATCCATGTTATATAGTGGTTTGATGTAATATGTTCATCATATGGAAGTAATTCCTTAAAGAAGGTAATAATGTAATCAATGGAAGTATTAGAATTCCCATACATTGTTTTCCCATGATAAAATCATATTAAAAATTAATCTTTTTCATTTTATATCATTGTCGATATACTGGAGTTGTGGTAGCATCATTCAATTTTTTCACCCTGACAAAATCATCATTTTCATTAGACGCATCATGTGTGATCATATAGAAATATTCTTTGATTATAGTCCATTATTTTTCATGATGATGAATAAATGGAAACCGGTCATATAAAAATTCTCCAATACATTCCTCTCATTTAGAAAATCATCAATTTCTGATTTCATTTTATCCCCATTATGATACCATACAGAGTAGTTTTCTTGATAAATAAATTTTTCTATGTGGTAGCTGACTTTTTCGTGGCTCAACCAAGGTCTTCCATTATAATTGTAATTGTGGAAGTGTATGTGACCACTATTCATAGAATTATGAAAAGAAAAATATAAAAACACTCCAATTTGTACTGAAAATTTCTTGAGATATGATCAGTTTCATACATCCAACTTCTTTCCATTCTGTAAAAAAAATTTATAATTCATATCATTAAAGGAAATTAAATAAGATTGAAGTTCCATTGAAAATATATTTATGTAAATGAGAATTTTTCACTTTATATGAAACCATTGTTGAAACACTACTCTATATTATAATCATAATATAAATAACAAAAAAATATAAAATTTATTAAAAAAATATGTTTGATGAACTATACATGAGTGTACAAGAACATGTAAACTAGTGGAGGATAATTATTCCGGATTTGAGTAAAATTTATATTGAATAAAATTTATATTTTAGTTGATTATTTGAGTCATCACATACACTACCCATGGGTGTGGGGTGTCCTGGGGGGGGTGTATCCCGGGGGTGGGGGGCTGTCCCGGAGGGTGGTGAGCTGCCAACAGGGCACCCGAGTGTTTAGGGGGTGGGCGGGCTATCCACGGGGGTGGTGGGGCATTCTACAGGGGTGGCGGGGCTGTCCCATGGGTAGGGGGTGTCCGGGGGGTGGGAGGGTAGTCCATGGGGGGATGTCCAGGGTGGTATGGGATGTACAAGGGTGGGGGTGTCTGCGGGGATGGGGGTTTCTACGAGTAGATGGGCTCTCTACAGGGTTGGGGTCTATCTAGGTGGTAGGGTTTATCCAGGGGGTTGGGAAAGTTGTCCACGAGGGGGGGGGGGGGGTGTTGTTCAGGGGATACAGGGTGTCTTGGTGTTGGGGGTTTCCCACGGGGGTGTCCAGGGGTAGGGCGGGCTATCCACAGGGGTGAGGGGGTTGTCCACCAGGGTGATAGGGCTATCTAGTGGTTATGGGATGTCCAATGGTGGGTAATATGTCCACATGGGTTTGGGGGTTATACAGGGGGTATGTGGTCTCTAGGGGGGTGCCCGGGGTGGGGGGGGGTCCTCTGGGTGGGGGTGCCTAAGGGGGTGGGTGGGCTGTCCATGGGGTTGGGGGTTGTCCATAGGTAGGGGTAGTCCAGGGGGGGTGGCAGGCTATCCACAGGGGTGGGGGCTCTCAAGGGGGTAGGGGGTGTCCAGGTTGGTGGGCGGGCTGGCCATGGGGGTGTAGGGGCTATCTAGGGGGTTGGGGATTCTAAGGGGTGGGATTTCCATGGTATTGGGGGAATATCCAGTGGTAGGGCATGTCTAGGGGGTGAGCGGGTTGTCCACGGGGGTGGCGGGGCTGTCCAGGGGGTACAGAGTGTCCAAGTGGTGGGAAGGATGTCTATGGGGGTGGAAGTGATGTCCAGGGGGTGGGCGGGCATTCCAAAGGGGTGGGGGATTTTTAAGGGGGTCGGGGTGTCCAGGGGGTGGGGCTGTGTCCTTGGTGGTGGGGGGGGGGGTCAAGGGGGTGGGGCTGTCTAGGGGTTGGGGGGTTGTCCATGGGGGTCGGGGGTGTCCAGGGGGTGGCGGGGTACGGGGGTGGGGGTGTCTAGGGGGTGGGAAGGATGTCCATGGTGGTGGGGGATGTCCAGGGGGTACAGGCTGTCCACGAGGGTGGGGGCTATCCACGTCGTTGTGACTTAGAGATATGATAATTAATTGGGTTTTCATTCATGTTATGAAAAATAAACGATGGATAACAAGGATTAGAGATGTATTTTTTAGTGAAAACCCAATTTGGTATGATTTGTGACCTGATAACATGATGGTATCATATTACAATTCGAAAACATATTGGGTCATTGGATTCTGGTGGAAGGAATACGTGTTTGTGAATATCTATAGGTAATTATTAGGATGATTTGATGTATGGTAATGTGTTTTTAGGGATTTGCATCATCATTTTATGATGATTAATGGTGTTTTCCTATATGAATTTGTATGGATTCCTTGATATTTTTTTCATCATAACATGAATTAAATTTAGAATGTCATTAGAAGGTGAAGCCTAGATAAAATCACAATTTATATAACACATGGATAGTTAGGCATATGATCATGGGACTTGAATATGGTTTGAGTTCCCTAGTCTTGGTGGATATATATGTATATTTTCCTCCCCTAGTCTCTGTATGAATGGATTCTAAAAGGCACCCACCACCTTCTAAGGATATATTATTTCTAGAAAAATGTGTTGTCCAAAGAAGGAATCCATCATATATAGTTGATGACACTTTTAGATCAGGTGATACCTTACTTATCAAGATGACTACAGAAGAACCAAAACCATAGAGGCCTCAGACCTATCCAAATCTCTAAAAGTGATGAATTTCCATCGCTTATTGGTGAACTATGGAAGTGATGACTTCCCACCTGCAAAGCCCCCCCCCCACCCACCCCACCTTAGCCCCAACAGACTCTTGCAGCATAGCATACTCCCCCTGCACAACCCTCCCACCTGCACAATACACATCCCCCACATGCACACCCCCACCTACTCACCCCCCTCCCATCCACCCACTGCACACCCCCCCCCCCCACATGCACCCACAGCCCCACTTGCCCACTCCCCTCACCACACCCCCACCTGTAGAGACTCCCCCCCCACCCCCCACCTATACACCCCCCAACTCACCCCCAATATACTCCCACCAGCCCATCCCACCCCGCCAACCTACACACTCCCCCTCCCCCCACCCCACATGAATACCCCCACCTACAACCCCCACTTGCACAACCCCACTCCCTCACCCCCACCTGCACAGCCCACACCCACACCCACCTGTGCACCACCCCACCTCATGCCCTCCATCTCCCCCCCCCACGACACACCACCACCTGAACATCCCCCTTCACCCCACTACACAACCTCCACCTACACACCCCCACCTACACCCCCCACCCCACAACACCCCTACCACCTGTACCCCCCCCCCCACTTGCACAGCCCCACCCCCCTACCCCCATCAACACAGACCACCCGTGCACCCCCCCACCTGCACAACCCCCCCCCCCCACCACCTACCCCACTACACTAACTGGCCCCAATCCCTTCGTATGGTTCCCCTTACTATACAAGTTAGTGGCTATAAATAATTTAAATAATGTTGAATCAAAAAAATCTTACTCAGAAAATCATGATTGATGAAGTGTAAAAAAATAGAAAACAAATAAAATTAAAATTATTGGGTATACCATACCGCAAGGACCTCGGATTTAGTCCAAATAAAAACAAAAAACAAAAAAATAGATGGAAAACATTGATCCTAAGGTAACACTTACAAATTTGAAGTGCAGAACAAATGAACATTCTGATAGAAGGGTGGAATAATTTTCTGAGTGAGAGAGCACTTTGTCTCATCTTTAGGTCTAAAATCGTGCGGATGGAGGATTTGTGTTGTCAAATATTTTATGGAAAAACATTCCCAATGCTTTTTTAAAGCAGTTGGGAAAGGTAAGCATTGCCAAAAGTTTTAAAAAACCATTGGAAAAGGATTCCTAAAACTTACATTTACCAATGGTTTTATAAAACCGTTGGATAAAGTCTCACATATCCAAACAGTTTTATCAAACCTTTGGTTAAAACTCATCTAAACATCTCTATTACACTATTTTATTGAATCTATTGGCTAATGAAATCTCAATATCCCAACTTCAATGGTTTATGAAAACCATTTGAAAAAATTATTGGGTATATCCTCCATTACCAGTAGTGCTAGTATAATAAATATATGTTTTTTAGATATATATTATAGAACCATATTCATATATATCATACCATATATTATCATATTATGTCATTTTATATCATTTTTATTATCAATTTTTTTAAAAGATATGTTTTGGATAATAACTACTTTGTTTTTTTGAATATGTTTTGAATTCATATATTTTTGTTCCCATTACCTTGAAAATGGTTCAATCATCTGCAGAATTTTAAACATTTTATAAACAAAATATATATATTTAATATATATTTATTTATATTAATCCATAAATTTTAGTGACAGTAAATGAAAAACATTGTTCATAGGGACGATAGGTTATATGTACGCACGAATTTTGTTTTTCATGTTCATGTTGGGTTAATAGATAAAAAATTAAATGATATACATTATCATTATAGAATAATAATTTTTTCATATATAACACATATTTTCATTAAAACTATCCTTAATACATTCAATTTAATGCATGAATGAATCACATTACTTCATGAGGTAGTAGTATGTTCGCGCAACATTATCATATTCCCAAAACATGTAAAACATTATGTTATGTCTGATAGAAAAATTAAAAAATAATAATAGAATAAAAATATAATATATATCATATATAAACATTCAATCAATCATTGTGAGTACCCTTGAATGTTTTAAAAAAATGAAGGACATTGGTTCATGATGTGGAAGTCTACCGTACACAAAAAAGATGACTTCTAAACTCATTTGATTGAAGTGTGTGAACTGAAAAATAATAAAAGTAACATAAAAATATCTATGTATATATATGATACTGAGGTTATTATATATACATGTTTTAATAATAATTTAAATTGGTGGAGGTAGAAATTAAACCAAAATGATCTTTGATGAATGATACCTCTTATTCTGGTATCCTCCTTAGGTTTTCACTGAATCCTTGATTAGTTTTATTTATGTCCAAAATAAATTTTCTATGATGAGTTTAGGGATGCTGGGAAGTGATTTGGGTAGATATTGGTCCATCCAAATGGCATGATATGTGTGATTATGTGGGATAATGAGTTCCATTTTATAGTTTTGGAGGAGTGATATTATTGTAAATACTCAAAGTATTCACTCATTGGATATCTATCTTACCTCAAGTGGCTCAAAATATGATAATTAAAGGTTTTTATGGAGGATAATGTTGATAAAAAAATCAGAAAATATAACAAAACACAATTTTAATGATTTCAGTTCTTATCATATAAGTATCAATATTTTTACTATTTTAGGTTTTCACTACTGTAAATAGTTTTGTTCCCATAGTAACTTATCAATTAAGACTGAATTAGAGTGATCCCTATAAGATAATTTGGAAAAAATGATTCTAAATGAGAAAAATTATATATAAAATATAAATCCTATGTGTTTTGGAAATTAATTTTATAATATGATCATGTAACCTTCAAAAACACAGCTTTATCCACAACTATGATTACTATGTTTTTTCTATTTAATGGTCAATATAGTAATTATAAATTTTAAACTCGGGTATTAATGGACCTTCAATGATATTTATTTATATTTATAAATAAGGTTTCTAAATAATAGATTTGATATTTATTTTAAATCATTTAATAAAATATCATTTATTATAAACTAACAATAATGTCAATTTTGGAATTATTCATATAGTTTCACTTCATAAAATAACAAGATAATGACAAAATTAGAATATATTGTTCTAATAAATATTTATCATTATATATTCATATAAAAAATAATTTAACATAATATTTCATTAAATTTACTTATCTTTTAATTTTTTAGTATTGTTTGTTTTTTTTGTTAACTAAATAATTATTGTGTATGTTATCCAAAAGAATATAATGCATTTATTTATTCTATAAAAATAAAATAAAATACGAAAATAAAAAACTAATTTATATTAAAAATTGTTATATATAAGATTGCATTTTTATTTGTTTTCCATATCCTAAATCATTATAGACATTTAAAGTTAGAAAATTATCTTTTTGGTATTTTTCATTACATAACTTATTATATGTTTCGTATTCAAGGGAAAGTGGTAAGTAATTCCCATATTCAAAATAATTTTATAGAAAATATTGAAATAAATTCATTCAATAAAATTAATATAATATTTTAATTCATTATCACTCTTATCATTCTAATGTAACCACCTTATAAACTCATTTTCACCATAACTGAGGTAATTCATTTTTAAAACAATTTCTATTACATTAGGTAAAAAATTTAAATTAACCGTATTAAAAATTAAATATTTTTATAATTCAAAATATGGAATAAATTTTTATAGATTTATCTAAAAAACTGGGAAAAATAATATGATATTTATCTAGAAGACCTAATGAGAATGTGTATATTTCATCTAAAAATGATCAAATGTTTAAAAAGTTTCAATATCCAATTTTTATATCAAAATTGATTATATTAAACTAAATTAAATTAATATATGTATAATTTCTCTATTTATTCTTTAAATAAAATTTAAAATACAGTTTATACTTATAAACAAACTAAACCAAAACGTTGTTTTCAATAAAAATCAATATTTTTCAGTATTCATTAATAAATGAATCTTTTCAAAAAAAATCCAAAATTTCAATTTAAGATAATTTATCTCGCTAATTTCAAATATAATGTTTATTTTATGAAATTAATTTTCTAAAATTTTAATCAATTATTTTATAATTGTTCCAAAAAAGGCATAACTTTTTTGAGTAATTATTATTTTTGAAACCTATAATGACTTTTCCAAAAAAGATTATTTTTAATATCAATATTGTGTCCTTTTACCAAAAGTTTATATATATTATTTAAAAATTAGTTATTACTATTAATATTACTATGTTTAACCATTATATTAAAATGGTCACATTCAATTATCTATACTAATAATATTTCATGGTGTTTTTAAAACTCAGTGTATTGTGTACCACAAGCTAAAAATGTTTTGTATGTCGCGCAAGAAGAATTTTTCATTGTATATAATGTAAACCATAATTTTTTTTATTTATTTAAAAAATAAAAATTCATAGAGAACTCAGAGTGTTACATTATACCCCCATAAAATTGAATTTATCCCTAAAATGTTTTCTTGAACATAAAAGGATTAAAATTTGAATACTCATTCCTAGAAATCCACGTTATAAAAATGGTTAATAAAACATCCTATTGAAAATATGGAAGCTTGTGTGATGTTAATATCAAATAACACATACTAGGATTTCAAATAGGATAATAGATATGGGATGTGACTATTTATATATTTATATAATAAAATCTAAAATATTTATAGAGAGTGATGAAGATCTCTAACCACAATAAAACAAGGTGATTCATGGAAATCCAAAACCCACAAAACTATAACTAAAATAGGTGTGTAAAAGGTCCCTCATATCATAAAAAAGATTATAATAGGAAAAAATTTAATCCCAATATCCTTTAAATAATGTTGGTAATTTCTTTTCAATCTATACTGAGAATATATAAAAATATATTGCATATGTTTTTATTTCGTAAACACAATATAACCCATTGGTTGTGCCTTAATAAATTTAATGTTCATATCATAACCCAAAAATGAAGTAAAAATATTCATACATATAGAACCAATTGATAATTATATCAACAAGTAAACTTATATGTCATTCTATCTATCTTTAGTTTTCACCATGACAAATAATGTTAGCACATGTTATTCTATATTCATAAATCCTCATATGAAAAATTAATATATTAATCAATAAGAAGTTCTCCAATGTTATAGTGAAAACATTTCATAAATTCATAACCTTATAACACTTCCAAAAAACCTAATTCATAAATAATTACAGTAAATTAATCAAAACCATCTTATTATTAATCCAAAATAAATCAAAAGATAGATATTGGTTATAACATTAAAAGTAAATGAATAACTTCACATTGTATTCTATTAAAATCATAATAATAACTTGAATTTACATAGATCATCATTGGAATCATACATTAGTATTCAAAAGTGAAATTAAAAAAAATATTATTTGATATATTCCTTAAATCCAAAATTGATATAAACATCATCAATTAAAGAATATGCCACATTTTGAAAAAGCATTCTCAGCTATGAGGTCATGAATACAATCCAATTAACATTATCTATATCAAAAAACATTTTATCAAATATGAAAATTATTTTCACAGCCTCTTAAACACGTTATGGGTGATCTCAATTTAATCATAATATGTAACCCATATATTAAATCACATTTATAGATCATTTTTACCATTCAACATATTCATTTAAATCCTTAAAGAAAAACATATACTAAATAAACATTATATATTTCATCACTCACATAACATAATCTATTAAATAAAATACATAAATAATTAAATTATCCTTACTCCTCAATATTTTACTATAGTTCATTGTTCATATATTAACACTTCATTCCTATAATTTTTACTTTTTAGTCTCTTCCTCATTAAAAATATAACCATTACATGTACCACCTTACAGATTTTCATCATTACATTTCCCCATTGGTCATCGATTTTCATATTACCAATACATTCTAAAAATAATGCAATCTTTAACTGGTAATAAATTATGATGAATAATATTCTCATCCATTATGTTAACAAAAATCATAATCATTACATAGTAGTTACATTATTTATGTCATTTTCCATTGTCAAAACAAATCCTTGTTTCTCTAAGACATCCCCATCTTTGTTTTGTCCAACATTCTTAGTAGATATGAAACCGAATCTTCTTACCTCTATGGTTACGACCATGTAAAATCCCTATAAAATATTACCTTTTCTTTTTTGGTGAGTTTGAGAGTTGGTTAAGGTATATGATGATAATAATGTTTCGTGAAAATGAGTATTCACAATGTCATCCTACATTACACCAGTCATCAACCAATTTTGATGATCATAATAAATTCATCCCACACATTCAACATCAATATAGTATTTTTGGGTTCCCACCATTTATTGAGACTAAAGTGCATAGTGTGAGCAACCCTAATCATAATCAAAATTCAAATTGTATGAAAAGTAATTTTGGGGGTCTAAATCAAGAAACATTACTGTTAATATATGAAACACTAGGTTTATCTGAGGTCATTAATTGTCCTTATATATTCAAATTCATTATGATTGTACATAATGAGTATCTGTATTTACATAGAATATCCCTTGAGAGTGTCAAACTATATGTTCATCAAGGCCCATTATCGGGAACCAGTTCCCAATCGATTCTTGACCAATATAGTATTTTTGGGATTTTTAACCCCTATATACATATGTGCCAGAGTGACATACACATGTTGTGTACAAAAAGATATTTAATTTCATGGAATACACTTTCTATATCATTTACAAAAATTCTATGACATTTTACTATTCTTTGACTTATCCTTAACCTTATCTTTAGAGATATCCCTAGAAAATTCCTTAGAAATATCCCTTGGGATTTCACTAATGTTTTCTCTTCCAGGATTCGAATGCTTAAATTATACTTTTCTTTGATACAATATATAGTGACCTATAACAATCATATATGAATATTAAACAATTATATATGAATACTCATTACATAACACAAACATACACTTGAGTAATGGCAACAAACTAAATGATAATATTAAATGCTCAGTAAGGGTAATCAAGTGTTATACATACGAATAACTTGAGTATAAGGGTATAGAACAATGAGAATAATACAAGAAAAATTTAACATATATATCAAATATTATAAAATTGATTCATAGAAAAAATATTGGCAATTTAAAAGACATTAATCCTAAGGGAATCAAACATCGTGAAAAGTGGGATCACAACACTGGCATAATTCATGGATTTTTCTTCATACAAATAAGTATAAAAAATCATTTACTTTTTAATCATTTCTCACTAGCAAGGACATCATTGAATAAAATTAACTTTTTGAACAAGGTTGACTCATTATTCTAGCCCTATCATATTGAACTGGGTTCACTTCCTCTTCCTACCCTGTCATACTAAATTCAGTTCACTCCTTATTATATCTCTATCTTAAAGAAACTGGTTCACTCCACATTCATTTAATGTCCTACTGAATAGGCTCAATTACTATTATTTTCATGTCTTTATAAACCCTGTTCACTTCCCATTCCAAACCATTCTTACTGAACTAGGTTTATATCACATTCTAGTCCTATCTATCTCATGATATATAAATATTTACACAAAGCATTAGAGGGAGATATAGGTCTCACCTGTATTTGGTTATAATGTATAAACCATCTATGTTTTCAATATAAAAAATTTCACATAATGGAAATCATACATATGTGGTCCATAATATCATACAAAATTAATAATATCATCACCGATTATAGAAAAATGGATTCATAATCATTTTATTATATCAAAACCCATGGAGAAGAAACTGGTTTCATAATAATTTCATCATTTCATCAAATCATAACTCATTGACAAATAAGAAAGATTAAATTTTATTTTATCAGGGTATAATCTGTGGAATTGGAATGGGATACATTAATATTTTATCATACCATATGGAAGAGAAATAGATTTCATAATCAACTATTAATTATAAATATAAACTATCCAAAGAATGATTTAGAATGGTATCCTTTGTTCAAATCCCAAATAAAGAATAAATAATATCAGTTTATGTCATCTTTTATGGAGAATGATTTTGAAAGATCACATGAAAATTTTCATAGGGAAAATAATATTTCTTTGAAAATTACTTTTGATGACCCAAAACATTTTCAAAATAATTTTTATTGATAATATCATATAAATCTCCAATTTTAATCTTTATGAAAAATATTTTAAAACATTTCTTGACAAAAATAATGTTTTCACATTGAAAAAAATGATTTAAAATTAGAATATTTTGATATCACTTTCATGGAAAATATAAATTAAAAAATTTATAGGATTATTTGAAGTAATGATTGGTCGGGATGACATAAAAATTCATTCATTCCATACACCTTAAAATTAAAATTCATTTCACATTTTCAAAAAAATCCAAATGGGAATATTTTTTTGAAAATGAGAAAAGGATTTATATCAAAAAATATTTATAAAAACAAAAACATTTGTCAAAATTTATTTAATAAAACTTTTTGATAATAATAAAATATTTTTTAAAACATTTTAACAAAACATGAATTCGGATGAAAAAATATTTCCACCAAAAAGAGAAATAAATTTGGATTTTTTTAAAAAAATTATTATTTATATTATGTATCAATATATAGAAAATTTGAAAACTTAGATTAATATATATTTAATTAATATTGGATAAAAATATAATTATAATTATTTAGATATGGATAAAAATTTTATAATTGGAAAAATAATTTTATATAATCCATATAAATGATGAGATTGTAACATGAAATATTTACCACTTTGGTAGAATTGATTCACAAGACCTCAAAAATAATAACATACAATAAAAAATAAAATCTAATTAGGATGAATAAAATCTTGATATTTCATGTAAAAGGGGATGTATATACACCTTGTGAAATAATATAGGGGCATTACGAAATGAATGACACAAAGAATGAAAATTGATGCCAATATATCATAACGATTGGTTACATTTTAAACCTAATTCCCATTAATGATATAACAGAAAATGGATATTTAAACCGAATTATTTATAATTAGATTCATTATAATTTGATTTCATGGTCATTATATACATTATATAAAAGAAATATGTGGAGTATATGACATGTATCTAAAAAAATAAAAAGTAAGAGGAAAATCTGCTACCGTAAGTATTAAATTCTGTCGTACACATTCAAAACACTTGTATAATAGATATATTACAATTGTATGTATATTAAATAAAAATATTCATAAAAATGTATAACACCATATATTACTTTCTTATGAATTATGTTAACTATTTGTCAACAATTATTTATTAATGTTATGTTTTAGTTAATAAATTATTTGTTTTTCATATATATTTTAATTTGTTATATTTTTTGATCCTATTAATTTGATAATGATTCAATAATATATAGAATGATAACCATTTTATAAATATCATATTTATTAAAAATATATGTATTTACAGTAGTATATAAAATTTATTGACATGAAATGAAATACCTCATTAATGGAGATGGTAGGTTGTATGTATGCCTGGACGTTGTCTTCCATTTTCATATTGGGTTGAATGAATGAAATGAAAATGGAACATATTATAATTTCTGAGTAAATTTTATTTCATATATATTGCATATTTTTATTGAACATATCATTAATACATTATTTGTAAAGTGTGAATCAATCACAACACTTTGCAATGTGGTAGTCTATTATACACACGAGAGACATTCTCGTATTACTAAAAAATTTAAAGCATAAATATATTTTTGTTATAAATACTAAAAAATTATAATAATCTCATAAAATCATATATATATCATATATATAAAATATAATAAACAAATAAATCATTAGGACAAGCACTGAAAAGCGGTAACAGAAAAATGAATGACATCAGTTCGCGAGGTGGTAGTCCGCTGATCACATGAATGATAATTTTGTAACCCTTTTGATCGAAGTGAGCATGTTTTTTGGTCATAATAATAAAATAACAACATATACATATATGGAATATAATTTTGTTATTTTATGATCATGAAATAATAAGAATTTATGTGGTCCACAAAGAAATAAAATGAAAATATTTGTTGATGGTTGTTACTTCTTCTTGAGGTATACTCCTTAGGTTTTCACTAACGCCTTTACAAGTTGAATTTCTGGAATTCCAGTAAATAATCAAATGTATTCACTATTTTGTGTTCAATATTACCTACTGTGGGTCCAAATGGGAGAACTTATGGTGTGTATTGAATATAGGGTTGATAAATACCTCCGACCCAAAATTATACACATGTTTAAAACATTTTATTCTTCAATATATAAGTATTACTACTTTTTCCATTTTGTTCTTTCATGATAGTAACTAGTTTTCTAACTTTTGTAATTTAAAATTTAAGAATAAATTAATGTGTCCATATTTATAAAATTTGGAATAAATTATTATAAATATTTTTATCTAGTTTACAAAATATAAATACTATTTTCTTTGGAAGATAATTTTATTATAAGTGTGTATAACATGAAAGCACACCTCTTTAACCTTAATAGAGAAAACTATGTTTTTTTCTCATTCAAATTAAATATAGTCATTATAATAGAAAAATTGGTCCCTTAATGTTTCGTATATTATATTTACTAAAATAAAAAACACTGGGATGAATATATTATTTTTAGTGATTTTAAATCATTTAATAAAATATTATTTGTTATAAAATAACTTTAATTTAAATTTCAACATTATTCCTTTAATTTCAATATCTGAAATATCAAGACAATGGCGAAATTAGAATAAATTATTGTAACACCTATGTATCATGATTTATTCATCTAAAAAATAACTAAACATAATAATTTATTGAATATGCTTTACTTTTAATATTATAATATCATTTAATTTTTTTTAGTCAATTAAAAATTTACTCTCTTGGTATTTCATAAGAATTTAATGTAACTATTTCATGTAGAAAAATAGAAATAAATTATCATGATAAAAAAATAATTTATTTTCCAAATAATACTTATAATAGAAAATAAGATGTTTATTTCCTTATCCCAAATCATTATAGATATTTAAAGAAAAAAAGTATTTTTCTGTTTTTTTATATACCTTACATATTATATGGGACATATTCAATGGAATGTTGAATGAGATTTCCATATTTCAAATAATTTTCTTTAAGTGATCTAAATAAATTAATTCAATAAATCTATGATAATATTTACTTCATTTTATTACTTATAATTACTGTTTGACCCCTAGTAAAATCCTTTTTATCCAAACCACGGTAATTAATTTGTATTGTATATACTATTCCTCTTTTAAACACATATATTACCACATTATAAATTATTAATTACTATAAATACTAATATTTAATAAATTTTTCCAAATTCTATTCACATTAATAGAAAAAATGAATTTAAATTTAATCTAATAGAAGTTATGAGGGGCGTTAAAGTGAAAATGATCAAATTTAAACAATGATTTTATTACCAATTTCAATATGAAATTCATTTAAATGACCTAAATTAGATTAATAGAATTATAATTTCACTAATTATAATTTCAAATAGTTTTACTAAATAATGTTTTTAGTAAATAAATTAAATGGAAATGTGGTTTTCAATTAAAATTCAATATTTTCACTATTCATCAAGAGGTAAAACATTTCTAAAAAAATCTACAAATTCACACTAAATAATTTTTTACATAATGAGTTCAAATTTGGTTTTTATTTTTTCAAATTTAATTTCTAGAAGATTGAGAAATTTTTTTTTATAAATGGTCACCTAATGACATAAAAATAATTTTTAGAAATTTATAATTTTGAATTATATAAATTATTTACAAAAAATGTATTTATTTTATTATGAATATATTTTCATTATATAAAAATGAAATTAATAATTTTTATAATTTATTTATTACTATTAATATAACTAGTTTCAGTGACTAGGTTATAATAGTCACGTTTAAATAATATTATTAATAATATATCATTGTTTTTAGAGAAATCAGTGTTGCATATAACGAAAGCTATAATTGTGTTTCATTTAACTCCATATTTAATTTTAATTTTGTATAATAATAAAAATTAAAAAATAATAATGAAGAAAAAATCATGGTTATACTAAAATACTTTAGATGAGGGAGGGGCTGATGAGGATCATGGAATACACAGGAATCAAGGAGTTGAAGGCGAACATGATGACGAGAGTGGACCATGATCAAACGGACAAGACCCATTATTACAATTTGTTCTCCCAATCAAAAGAGAACATATAATAATAATGAAGGGATATTTCATGGATTAATCATGAATATCCATGGGGATACCCATTACCATTGCATGGGGGAAGTATCGTTTCCTATAAATAAATTAAATAAGGCCTAAACTATCATTTAAAAGATCAACACATTTTTTCTTTTAATATAAATCCCTATTTGGATTTATAAAGTGACCCCTTGTACTTTTGAATCACTAAAAATGAAGGTAACAATCTTTTGGTGATTTTTTCTTACAACCTTTGTGTTCTTGTTTCATTCTTGAAATATTAAATAATTGGTCATCCATTGTGGAATATTGTGGTTTGAGTTCATAGAGATATATTCTATTTGGGTTCTACCTAGACCATTTTCCCTAATACTTCTAACTTACACCATTTACAGAAAATATTTCACTTTTTTCATACAAATATTTGGGTTCTCAACATAAGAACATTTAACAAGGTTCATATGAAATATAAAAGAGATTATGTGATCACATATCACTAGGTATACCCATGTTTTTATATTAGCATATTGGATATTATATCATCTAGGGGATTATATACATCATTATAGTTTTTAGTCAAGTCTAGTAAGTGTACTGGTACATGATTTAATTAAGCAAACACCTATAATGTCGCTGCATACTAAGGAGGTTTCTATAGTTGGAAAGTGTATTAGCTATTTTTTTTACTTTAGTTAGTTAATAGTTACTACCACCTATCAAATGAGGTATAGGTCACTTTCTATTTTTTATTTGTCACTAAATTCATAATTACTTATACTCATTTATTACACTGACCATATTTCAAAGTATCTAAAATTGAAGGAATCACTACAAATGGAAGGAAATAGTTGAGTTCCACTACACATAGATATTTCTCTAAATTATGATTGGGTAACAATGATATCACATATTTTTTATATATTAGATAATTATTATACTTTTATGATGAGTAATGATATATTTGTAGGAGATTATATATTAAATATTTTTAAAAATAATATCATGGATATTTTAAAGGGTAATTAGCATAGTGTGCATGTGTTGAAGTTGTTTTCAATATATGAATATACCAGTTATTAATTTATATTCATTAAGTAAAAATATTTTATTATTGAATTAATTAATTAATTTTTTAATCAAGTTTCTCAAGATTCATTTCATCCGATATCATTTAACCTTTTAAAGGGTTTATTTAACTAGAATACATTTAAATAGATGTGGAATATTTGAACCAATTTTCCATAATTGAATATGTATATGAATTATAGTAAAACCGTGTGAGGACATATTGGTTTTTTCCATTTCTTAATGGGTAAGAAAAAAATATAATTAAAACCCATTATTTATTATATTATTATAAATATTTAATATTATTTAAGTGGAAATTTGGAGTTATGAATATTTTTCCCAAAACAATGCAAATCATTTTGGTTTTTCTCATTATAGGTTTGTGTTCGAATTAGAATTAGTGTAACAATAACGAAATAAATTTTATTCCATGATTTTATTCCTCAATCTTAATTTTTTCATTGTACATTGACATTGATAATTAAAATTTCAAATTGATGTAGGATGTGGATTGGGTTGAACAGCACACGCTATTTAATTGTGGAAACCAAAAAAGTTGATTATATGAAATTTTGGGTAACTATATTTTTTATCAGTGAATACATTGTTTTTCTTACATATATACTATTTTTATTTTTAAATTATCGATTCATAAATGTAGGTTAATCATCCACAAGGTAATTCTGAATACATATATAATGTTTTATGATTCATTTATGATATAATCCTGACCATATAAAATATTTGAAAAGGATAGTTTCATTATAATACATATAATTCCAAAAAATATGTTATTTTTAACCTTTTATCAGTTTTTTATCTAGGTGTTTGACAATGTTTCGTTATATACATCAAATGAATTAAATAATATTAAAAATTTATTTACATAATATTTTCTATGATTGACTAATTGGGATATTTTATGTAATTTACTTTTATATATGTAAAATTTATTATAAAAGTTCCAATTGAGTATGGCCACTCTTATGTTATTTCTATTCTTTTTTTTCTATTTTTGTTTGTACATTTTTATTCGAGTAGGTGTGGGAGTATGTAGATATCAATATTAATAAAATAATCATTCAACATTTATTTAATGGAAATTTTATGTGGAGATCCCCCATATAAGGATTTCAATGTCAGTTTTTACTAAAACAATCACACAAAAAGCATCCTAGGGTGTCTTTTCACATTAATTTTATATAAAATCAATGTTTAATGAGTTTTTTATGTCATGATTCTTAAAATATCCAAATTTTATAAAACCAATGTAGAATTCATCATAGGTGTTATTTTAGTGTCAGTTTTATAATAAAACAAATGTCAAAATACCTCTATAACTATCCTTATGAAATGTGTTTTAATGTAGTTATATAAAAAACAAATGTGGAATGTTTCACATTATACATATCCTAAATTATCGTTATTTTAAAATATAAATTCAAAGGTAAAAAATTACATTAATGGTTTTTTTCACTTTTTATATAATAATGTTGTATATTACACTACTATAAACTAAGCTCGGTAATATCTAGTAACCTTATTCATTAAATACATGAATATGGATGGTGAATTTGTAAAATTTGATGAAATCACTATAAATTCATAGTATACATACCTTAAACAAAAGGATATATTAGGTATGTATTCACTTTTAACCCTCAATTATTAGTATCTAGATCAAATATAAATCTTATAAAAATATTAAGCTCCATATAATTGATTGCAAAAATAATAAATACATGGGGCTGAATAATTATTCATGATTTTGATCTAATTATATTCTTAATAATCAATTCAATGTTATATTTATTTAACCTTATTCATTAAAATATTAGGTTAACCCCAATGGTGAAACACTTGGAGAAATAAATCCATTATCAACATTCTCCTAGAGTTTATTCTTTAATAGAGTATTCGGAATTGGTTTATAATGAAGAATGAGTCATATTAAATACTAATTATATCAATTAAGATGAAGAATATAAAATTATTCTTAAAATACATTAGTAGATTCCCATAAAATATGAATATCATTTATGTCGTGTTTCTCTACAACCATCTATGAAAAAACCACTTTGGAATTGTAATCAAGACCATTTCATTGGATGTAATTTCCATTCAAAAATATATTTAACTTTTCACTGATAGAGGATCATAGGTTGTTTTAGAATATAAAATGTGACTTCTATTCATGGTAAATTGATAATGGATTTATATAAATAAATACAATCCAATCAAAAAAATAACATAAAATCCAACTAGATAGAGAATATCATGATTTATATGATTCACATTCCCAAAAACTCAAATAAGGGAAGATTCATATATTTGATATGTGATCATCAGACCATTATATGTATTGATTACGAATTCAACATTTAATAATTTAGTATATTAGTTAATATTCATTGATATTTTTATTAATATAATAGAATTAATATAAATAATCCAAAATAGGATACTTCCATGTAAGATCATACCTATAACCACATAAAATTTGTAATTTTATCTTCATTCCCTTAATAATGTCAATACATTTAGCACAAACATTATCCGTTATTAATTAGTCGATATATACTCAACCAACTCTTTTTGGGTTAATCACCCCTAGATGCATCTGTTCGAAAACAATGTCCACTTGTAGTATCTATATATATAAATATATTATTTTCTTGAAAACCCACAATCATTAATTTGCCATAACATGCGATGTTATCCAATTTATAGGATTATCCAAAGGTTTCTCACTGATTTTTTAGCACCCTTTCTTCCAATGGTAACCAATCATTTTCTTGATTCGAACTATAGGGATCCCATCATTTAATATATAATTATTACATCTTATTTGATTAATATTCAACAAATAATATTATGATCCACACACTAATCATATAATTCTAGCGTCATTAGAATCTATGAAAGGTAAACATCTAGTACATAATATTTATTCATAATCTCCCACTATGTTAATCATAAATATCACCCTTCAAAGACATATCATACATAAAACCATTTTTCATATATTCGGGAAAGGATGCATAATAATGGGAAAGATAAAATTCCCTATATATGTAAATAGGGGATATATCAAGGATTAGTTAAGAATATCACAAGTATAAGTGTACGAAAACATGAGATTAAAATTTAAAAACCACACCTAACACATAATACTTCATAATCTTGAGTCGTGTTATAAAATCTGGTAGTTTATAAGACTTGAATCATATATAAATCGAAGAATGTGAGACATCAGAGAATAATAATGGTATAAAACATATTTGTATGTATAAAAATAAGCATACAAATATATTGTTTTAGTCATGTACCACATAAAATACTATCTTCATGGATTGGGTTCACTCCCCCATTACAGTTTTTCATTATTCATTGTTCAGTCTCATTACTATCATTGTAGAATAAGTGCCTTTCAGAATTGGGTTCACTCCCTATTACAGTCATTATTATCTCATGATATATCCAATATTACCCAATTTTTAATAAATATATATAATTTTAGGATCACACATAACTTAATCAAAATCCATTATTTTTTGTTCTAAAATATCATAAAATATTTCTCTTCTATCATAACACATGTAGAAGAAATATATTTGATAAACATTTCATCAATTCCTCATAGCATAATGTATTGAAAAAACGTGATTCATAAAAATTTCATCATTATAGTCATAAAACATCCCGAAGAAGAAGAAAAAAAGGTTTCTTATAATCATATCACCAGTAAATCATTAGTAACATCGAGGAATATTATCATAGATGAAAAATACCATAAAATATCATAAGAATATTTCATGAGGAAAGTAAACTTTTGATTTTGAAATAACTTATTTAAAATCTAAATAATAAAAAATATTATTTAAGTCATTGTCATTGAAAATATCAATTGAAACTTGTAATGAAAGATTCAAATCATTAATCAGTGATGAGGGTGAGAAATTTTTTTCATGTTATATATATTGAAACAAGGATTTCATCCCCAATTTTGGTAAAAAACTAAAAAGTACCTCATTCCATATTTGATAAGAATACATTTTTGAAACAATTTCTAAAAAATCCAAATCAGTGGGGGAAGTTTAATTTAAAAAATAATTGATGAATATTAAGGAACATTTTTGGAAACTTTATTAATGAAAACTTGGACCTGGAAGAAATATATTCCCGACCAAAGAACAAATAAAGTCATGTTTTGTTAAAAACAATTTTCCTTCAATTTATAGTAAAAATAGAAAATATTTGTTACTATCATTTTAAATTTACATGAATAAATATTTTATTAGACATATTCTTGAGAATATTTAGAAATAGGTCATAAACTTTCATCACCTGAAAAACTATAATAAACAAAGTGATTGTAACGTAAATATTTTACCAAACGGTTGACATGATTCAAAAGTGATCTAAAATATTATATACTAACCTTATATTAATAGAAATTATGTAATATAATTAGGTAAATACTTTAAATTTAATATATAATACACTTATAACATTTTATCACCAATTTAATAAAAATTTAATTTTATAATTGTCATTTTCTGTTGTTAATTGTTTCATTTATTTATGAATGTTTTGGTTCAGAAGTTCTAGTCCATGAACAATGATCATTGTTACATAATAAAAATAATTTTAAATATGATAAAAACATAATATATATTCATTACATATATATATAGTCATCCATAAAATTTATATATAGAAAAATTATTTACACAGTTCATGGAGATAGTAGGTCATATGTAAGCTTGAATGATATTTTAATTTTCTAATAAAATTATATAAAAAATAAAAATATTATTTTACCACTAAATAACCAAAATCATATCATAATTATAATATATAATCATTATTTCATATTTATAAACATCCAAGTGAAATGGTAATGAAAAACTATTTACATTACTCTGTGGGATGATAAGTCATATGCACACACGAGTGATTCATTTGTTTTCCATAGGATGGAATGGAAATGGATAATCGTTGATCCATATAAAAAATAAAAAATTATAATATTTAATATAATTGATTATTTATTTGAAAATGGATACCATATATATATATATGAGGTATAATATTAAACAAAATTGAATGAACTTGGTTATGATTTATACCTCTTTCTGGAGAAACCTCTTTTGTTTATCACCTTAATATTGGAAAGGATTGTATTTTGAAAAAAAAAGTCTTAAGATGTGTGAATGGAGTATATGAAGGTTTTATGGTAGGTATTTTCCAATATATAAGTCTCATAAAGTGTGTATAAGAGAGGATTGGTGATACCCATATATAAGGGATCGAAATGACACATGTGGAATTACATAAAATAGTAAATAATAATTATATCATAATCATATAAAGTAACAGAAAATACACCAAAAAGATTTCCGATAATATGTTATAAGGGTTAAATAAATTCTATAAATAAAATTTTTAATTGTTTTAGAAATATTTTATGCCTTATCTTCTTGTTAAACAACATTAAACTCATTCAAACCTTATCCACGATAACTCAACTTTTTAGCTTCAAAACATAGTTATATGATAAAAAATAAAATGGAAATTTTAATGTTTTTAGGGAATTATGATTCATATTTTGTAATCCATTTTAGTATATTTAATTTATATTGTTTTAATAAATTAATTTTAATATAAGCACACAAAATTCATGAAAATCAATTTTTAGGGAAACACCTGATTTAAGTGTAAAAATAATTTTACCAGGAAATAATGTAATAAATTGGTTTCTATGAATTTTATTTTAAAAATTATAAATTGAGAAAAAATATTTAGACTTACAGATTAAGAATAATTTTAATTTTATCTTAAAACCATTTCATTAAATGTAATGACCCAATAATTGTTTTTATTTAGAATAAAATATATCTTACTTCCACAAAAGTCAATATTGGGTTACAAAATTTAAAATAATTATTTAAAATAAATTAAATAATTTACTAAGAATAATGTTATCTAAAAATACCCCTTAAATAGGAAAAATTATGGTTTATGATATATTTTAATGTCTTACACCAAAGTTTTTACCCAATTTTAACACTTTTACTCATGTGACAATTGTTTATTATGTTTACTATTCATAGTGACCAAAAATTAAAATAATCATGTTATGTTATATTAAAAATTATAATTATAAAATTATAATTAATTGTATAAAACTATAATCAACTAACTGAATGAGTTTAATTTTAAATTAATCTAGGAAAATTATGATAAAAGCAGTTTTCTAGAAAAAACATGTTTTTTAATAAAATAAGTATTTATAAAAATAAAAAATAGAAATGATTTAAATTAATTTAATTTGATTATTCATAATATTAATTAAATAATTTAACTTTATAATAATTATAGAATAAAATTAATCTTTTTAAATGCATGAAAGAAAATGGCATTTTTCAATAAAAGTTTGTATTTTCACTCTTCACTATTTAATTGATATTTTCCTAAAATTACAAAAATTTATCCAAAATATAATTTTTATATGATGAATTAAAATATTAAATATTTTTTATCAAAAAAAATTTATATATTTTCTATAAATAAATTACAATTTTTTATTACAAAAATTAATAAAACCCATTTTAAGCATAAAAATATTTTATTGGAAATTGAGTACTTATTTGTCAATGAATTTACATTATATAAAATCTATATATATAACATTCATAATATAGTTATTTATATTCATACTAAAAATTTTAACCAATATTATATAATTGTCACATATGAATAATATAATTTAAATTGTGGTTTATTGAAACATTGGGTTTCATGTATCCCATGCTATCAAAGAAATAAAATTTATTTAATGAGAAATATGTCATAAAATCATAGGGTGTTATAGTAGGTCTAAAAATGATCCTTAAATTCCATGTTTATTTATCTTGTATTTACAATAGTTTTTATTGCATCAGTACACTATTCTCACCACAAAACTCGATTGGAAACCCACCATTTTGATGAAAATATATTCATAAACCTCACTCTGATCCCATTAGGGACATTACTATTGATATTGGGAATTTTGAAAATCTGTGTGGGTTTGTAAACTTATTTGGATTTGTAGTCATCAACATAAATAAAATCAAATAAACATAAGTTATTTTATACGGCATAAATCTATTTTTTAGATTTAGAATACAAACCATTTTCATTTTAAACGATGCATACCCTATCCTTTATTTATAGTATGGGTTCATTGGTTTTACTTAAGGTTTTTTATTTTCCTAAATCCAATTTGTTTTCATTAATTTAAAATTTTGAATCAAAGTAGATAGATTAATTAATGTATACTAAAATAATATCAACTCTACTGAACCTAAAATAATTAATCATCAAGATAAAAAATTAATGCATTTCTTATTTCATTGTTTATAATGTATTCATATGTAACTAGTGGGTTTGTTTTTACATCCTAAATTACATCCCTGATATGATTATTTGTAATATGTTTCTTGAAACTTATATGATATTTTTCAATGAACATTAAGACATATTAATTATATAAATCCTCTAAAATTAATGAACTAATAAAAATATAATCAAAAGGAAATTAATGTTTCATTATATATTTATTTGGTAAAATAGAGAAAGTATATTATAAAATTACCTTAATAACATCCTAATAGATTTTCTTCAATTCATGGTAGATTTTGTTCCACTAAACTATATAAATTTTCACATGCATTCTCGATGTGATCTCCACATAAAAAATGAAATTTAACTTATTGGGGTCATATTGTTGGCCACAATGATAATACAAAACCACAAATATTTTACCCTTACATATTTCAATGATAATTATAGTTAAAAAATGGTGTTATTTCTATAACATCCCACTAGTTATCATTTTCTTGATTTTTTTCAAAATTTCTATTTAGGCTTAAGAAACATCCCTAGGATGCTAAAGGATCGAAAAAAATGCCGAGGGCTTCAATACTCTGGGGGGATGATTTTCCCATGGAAATTTCAAATACCACAACTAATCATACCATTAAAAAATAGATATATGATGCATGATAACAATATAGGAACACTTAATGTATGGAAATCACACTAACTATATTATAGTATGAAGTAGAAATAAAGATCAACACCAACAACAATGAGTATAAAAACAAACAAAACATTTAAAACTCCAAAGACACCAACTCATCACTTTCTAACATTCCCCAAGAAACAAATACACAATTCATTCCCATGTATCTCGAATAACCACTAATAAAATGTGATACCTTCCCTTTATCTATGTCCCTATAAACAATATCTTCTAAAGAACCAATGTTCCAAAGCAGGGCGTGAGTAATGAATATAAATAGGTTTTCCCCAAATTACTTCCCAAATAATGATATTATGATAAATAGTGTTAAAGATATTATATGGAAAAATTTAAATAAAACGCATTAAAATATTTTATATCAATTTCGAGGCACTTCCATACCAAAATATTTTTCCACACTAAAATAGTTCTCCAAATAGAGTAACAAAATAATTCATTAAAACCATTACACAAGTCCATTTTGGAATAACCCATTCCATTCAACATATCTACATACCAACAAATTAATTACATGGTTATGGTTTTATACTCATTATTGTTGACTTTTTGATCTACAATGTTTTCACAATGTAACTATATACATTTTCCTCAATGCCTCACGCCCCATCCATAGGCTCACGTTAATGCAAATGGACACACAACGAACAATTTTTCAAAAACCATGACAAAAAAAATTATGCCAATCCATTTCAATACAACACATTTTCATTGAAAACCTTTTAAAAATACCATTTTCCATAAATCAAACAAGACAACCAATTTTGAAATCATCATTTTATAATCATTCAACAAAGAAATTTTCACAATAATTTCATAATTTCAAAAATCCACCAACCATCACTAAAGAAGTTTTTTAACATGATTTTCAAATAAAAATCATAATAATTATAAATTAATTAAAACATACAGAAACTAAGATTTCATGTTCTAATAATAGGACATGATAGTGAAACGACCTACAATGAGAATTATGGAAAAAATAAATAACTACCCAAATTATTAAACAAAATAAGGACGAATCTCCAAAAACCCACAATAAATATTTTTATATAACATCAATATGGCCATATATCATCAATATTGGGATAACATATAATATATCTATCCCCGAAGGATCAGATATATGAATCCAAGAGAGGTAAGAAGAGTATATCTTAGGAAAAAACCAACAACGGAGACTTACCAAGAAATATGGCATTCAATACACCATGATTTTCCAAAAAATATCTTTCATATCAAATGGGAGGGCCTATAAAACCATTGGGAGGAAGAAAAATTTATTTATAGTAAAAATCAAGGAAAAAAGAGTGGTTTATTGTCAAATACGAGTGAGACCCACTTTTTTATAATCTAACATTTAACCCTGCATGGTTGGGTAGCATAGTTAAGAAAACTATGTGCCAAAAGTGCACCAGCCACTGCCACAAGAAGAACCTCACAGGTTTTGATTACACAACATGAAAAACCATGTGCCTACCATGAAAATTATCTTTATCCCAAAATCATGGTTTTTCATAGGTGTCTCTATGGGTTTTGAAAACCATGCACCTTACTATTCATCCACATAGAATACATTATTTCACCTTTCATGATTTTTAGTATGTGTTTTAGGGTTCATATTTACGATTATCAAATCACAAACCTCATGAAAATCACTAAAAACATTCTTGAATTATTCTAAACACTCCCAAATATCACCTAAACACATTACATACATAAATTTCACAAATAAATTTTTACATACATGAAACTGGTGGTTCTACATTCACACCATAATTTTCCATTCCATCACAATAATTAGAAAAACCACAAATATCACAAAAGATTTTGGGCCATTTCATGACCATTTCATTCCCCCATTCCCATGTTTCATCCTAAATTTGACCATGTAAATACAAAACCTGAACTAATCAGATGATTTCATCGTTAAAGTCAGTGTCTCACCTATAAATAATTTGTATAGGTATTTGAACCAATGAAGCATCTAGATCTAGGTCAATCTGATTCAATCAAATCACATGGTCAGGATCAAGTTGAATCTTTTTCAGCTCTGATACATGAAACAAATTATCCAGTCACAGAACTGTACTAGAACATCCAACTGGTATTCCACCTCACCAACCCATTATAGTATATCAGAAGGGCCTATTTATTGAGGAGATAACTATCATTGGCTCTAAAAATGATGATGCCCAAGCCTTGGAGTGTTTCTCAAGAACACATGTTCACTTACATTGAATGAAAACATCTATTAATGATTATTCTCATATGATTATTTATGAAAATGATATCTCTCAATTGTCTTCTTCATATAAAAAATGTCCTCCATTATCTCATAGACAAGGCATGACCCAACCAGTGATGTTTCAACCATTTACACTAAACAAAGTGGGAAATTACATTGATTCCCAAATAATGCATCAAAAGGATACATATATATCAAGTCATATTATATATAGTTATATGGTAAATCCACTAACGGTATGTGCTCCTCCCATGAGCCACCAAAATCCATTACACAATCTTGCATCATGACTTCAATCACCTGTACCATCCTTTCAGATTTACCATCCATCGTAGATGATATCTTGTACTCATAGTTAACTATATCCCAATGGGATACTACTAGGATTTACAAAAATGAGACATTATACATGGATATTTGTCTCATAATATTGAAACTAATATTCCATGTCTCATTACCAGTTCTCAAATATATATTTTAGAAAAGTCCTCTACCATTTGAGATTCATAATAGAGATGAAATGTGTTGACTTTGGAATCGAATCCAATATCACCCATATAAAATCATGTTTCTAAATTTTTCTTTGGAGACCTTTTATAAAATCATTAGTTATCTACTGTCATTTTTAAATAGGAATAGGTACGGACTACAACATACTTTCTGGTTCATTTCCTTAAGTTTATGAGATTTTAAGCATCTTGAAACAAACTCATACACCTTCCTTTTCATACTAACCCACCGAAACTATACTTTCAACACAATATACATCTTCTTTATTCTATGATGTACAACCCATATCTGATGGTGGTAAGTATGAAGAGGTTGGTCCTAAAAATCCAATGGTATGACCATCCAATTTTGAATCCACAAAAAGTAACTCTCATGTAGTTCTCCTCCCTAAATGGTATCTCCAGCATTTAGTTATTACAACGTAGAAATGAATTCTAAATCTTATTTATATGCCTTGTTAACTATATCCACCAAATTAGTAATGAATGAAACTAGAAATTAAACCACAATACCACCTCAGTCCTCTCATTTCATGTGTTTTTTGGCCAGGACCAACATCAATTACTACTGATTTGAAGCCTCATTTTCCGACTAAGTAGATGAAATTTTGCGTAATGAATATTCCAATGTATTTACTTTAACCAGTGTCTAAAAAAATTAATTGAAAAACATTTGGAGATACTCTATTCAACTTCTTTGACTCGAGTTTGAATCTATTTGTTGGAAAATTTGTTTTGAGATCATATGATCCATAGAAACTATGAATTTCTCACCAAATAGGTAATGATCTTTAGTCTTCAAATAATTGACTATTATTGATAACTAAAAAAAGTATATTGGGTAGTTAATCTCTTGAAACCATATTTTTGATGAACCATAAGAAACAACATAATCTCCCTATATAATAAAACATCCAAACCTAGATCCCAATTCATCATTATACATCATGTACCTGTTTCTTGATTCCAGTAATATCAGTATGGGTGTTAATGTTAGCTGGAAATTATCTCTTGAAAGATCATCTGACATTCCAAATTTCATATGAATGAAACATTTTTCAATGTCAACTATATCTAGTTTAATGCTTTTCATTACAAATCCTTAAAAAAATCGAGAATAACATTCCAATTAATGGAAATTATGTATCTCAAAGAAATTCCTTAGTGGATTCAAATATATAACAAGCATTACATTTTCTTGATCAGCATAAAAACGTTTATAATCACCCAAAGGTATTCATTATTTATTATTTTTGATAATCCACCATTCAAGGGGTGAGTAGGAACCCTTATAAGGCTCAAAGGAATTGAGACAATTACAAGACCCGTAGGTCTTAGAGGTAATCAACCTGAAAAGACAACATGGAACTAATCCTCCTTAGAATATGTTAGGATATTATCACTCCACCTTCGCAGGGCTGGTCGGCTATCTATCCTATACAAAGTTGCACATGCCTGGTATCGATGGTAAAGCCATACCCTTCCATTCTTCCGAATATGATAATATCATCTCAAGTGAATGTGCTATCCCTGAATCCTGATATGAAGCCTTGTTCTTTGTAGTTAAATTTTTATATCAGAACTCAAGTGGCCAGAAGGCCTTGGGGTGGCCCCAAGGCCTTACGGCTTCCCGAAGGTCTTGAGAATCAACTGGCCGAAAGGCCTTGGGAGGAATGAAATCCTTACAGGACCAAAAGTCCTAACCGCTATCCCAATGGCCCAAATAGATGAATATTTCTAGTTTCTACAGTACCTACTACAGTACTACTACTGTACCCTAGAAATACGCTTCCACCCAGATTTGATCTCATGTCACATGGATGCACCTACATTGTCCTCACCAACCTGGATGAGGCTCATTTTCTTGATGCACATAAACACGTCTTTCAAATATTAAATGTCTACAGAAATGAACCTATTCTATCAAAAATTCAAACATTGATAATTTGGCATACAAATGATGATCTCTTAAGATTCCCAACACTTTCACAATGTGTTTCTGATGCTCAACGCTAGTCCTTGAATACACCAATATGTCATCCACAAACACCACCACAAAAGAATCTATATATATTTGAAATAGATAAATCAACCATTCCATTAATACTTTGGGTGAATGTGTAATAACTAAATTCATTACCACATACTCATAATGTCCATATCTACATATGGGGGAGGGACGGGATGAGGGCTGTAGGGCGGGCGACGACTTTCAGTGCGGAAGATGTAAACTAGGGTTTCTTCCGGGCGATTCCTCACTTCTTCGGGTTCGATCTCCTTCCTCCCGTTGGAATCTCGGCTAATCTCTCTGACTCATGGTGTTTTGATGGAGACAAGGCCTGCTCTACCTCATGGTGCCATGGTGGTTCAGCCCCGATGCCGAAGGGACCCGGTTTCTCCTCGGCCTCAACTGTTCACGGATCTGGTGTCGCGAGAGAGATCCCATTCCAGTACAGATCAAATACCCCTTGTTTGGTCGATTGTTTTAGAAACTCAAAATCTTTCGGCTCCTGCATTTCCGGTGAGATCAGGTGTTGCGGGATCTAGAAAAATAAGATCTTCAACCCTCAGAAGCTCTCATTTTTCTGGATAGAATGTGTTTCCTAGAGAAGATTTAGCTTCACCTGGTGGTAAGGTTTTTCCTTTGCTGTCTTACACTACTACTTTAAAGAATTCAAATTCTGGTTCACTGCTTGGTGGAACTCAGCCTTTGGCTCGGTTCAAGAATCCATGTCATAGTAGAATCATTCGGAAAGGTTCATGTGTGCATATTGAAGCCAATCATGCAGCCCTTGCAGAGAGAATGATGCTTGGTAAAAAAATTTGATTGCACGTACTGTTCTCCCTAAGGGTGAGAAACCATGGAATATTAATGATTTCTTTCACAGAAACCCAATGTTATGGGGTTTTTCTAACTGGAAATGTGTCTCGCTTGGTCGCGGATTCTTTCATTGTTTTTCCCCTCTGAGGAGTTGAAGCTGCATGCATGGAGTAGTGGAACCCTTCTTTTAAATCATGGCTGGCATCACCTACATGAATAGTCTATGGACTTTAATGATTCACATGCAAGAAATTATTTTTCTCAGGTCTGGATCCGCTTTCATGGACTCAATTGGGTCCTTTGGCATCCGAAGATCTTGTTTGATATCGAAGATGCTATTGGAACTCCCATCCGCCTTGATAAGGAGACTGAAGATGTCCGTTATGGTCACTTTTCCAGAATATTAGTAGAGATAGATCTCACCTCTACGCTGATTGACAATGTAATCCTCTCTACACCTTTTGACAATATCCCAATTGATGTTCAATATGAAAAAATGCCACTTTTCTGTAATCATTGTATGGCTGTTGGGAATTATTTGGACTTATGTCGGAGGAACACCCCCTGTGATGAATGTGGGAGGACGAGCCACCCATCAAATCTCTGCCAAAGGAAAAAATAATTGAAAGATACTTATTTGGCAAAGGCCACCATTCATGATGGAGACTCAAGTAAAGAGTCACCTCCTGCTACTTCTGATGTTCTGATTACTGGGAAGTCTGGTTACTGATCGACTGAGAGTGGTGCTGCTCCCAGAGAGTCATCTCTGCATGATGCAGAGAAATCTATCCCGCAATTTCATCGTGAAGAAAAAGAAATTCTAGTGGATGTGTCCCCCATAGGAGTCCAGATTGGTCCTTCTTGTGTAAATTTTAACCAAGTTCAGTAAAGTGAGATTTCTTTACCTGTGCTGGTTGCGGGGAAACAGGTTGATGATCAATAAGAACCCCTTACTGGTAAGTGGGGGGATGTTTCAGATGTTGAGGGAGAAAAGGCTAGCTTCAATACTCCGAACAGTGTTGGATCTCTCTCCTTCAAGGATATGGTCATAGCTGGGGAGGCAAAGATGAATGATGGTGAGGATTTTACTTCTGTTCCTACAAAGAGAAGACAACGCAAGGATTACTCTCATGTTCCTAAGATGGTGTCGACTAGATCAGCTTCAAAGGTCTCAGAAAAATTGATGACAATTATTGGAAGGCCTTTAACAACGATAAGTCTCAATCTGAATGGGATCCTGCTGGAGACACTGATTATGGGAATGACATATCGTGTTATGATTTTCAGTGTTTGAGAATGATGGAATTTATGATTGTGTGACCCCTTTCCCCTCCTACCTTTTTTCTATTCTCTTTATTGAATAAAGGGTCAGAAGATTTTTTTTCTGACTTGACCTTTAAAAGAATATCTACATATGAATGATATATTCATAATATCCTCTTTATTAACCATCAATTGCTGATATTATAATATCCTGTCAATTTATGGGAACCAATAAGATCTATTCAATTGACTGAAAAGATCATAAATGTGTGGAATTGGAAACTGATTCGTTATCATTACTTGGTTATGATTATGATATTTCACATACAACTAAAGAGTTTCATCTACCTTTTTTACAATGATGACTGGTGCTACCCACGAATATTTTCTATGTTGAATGAACCATCTTCTTTTCAACTCTCCCAACTAGATATTCAATTCCATTAAATATATAAGTTCAATCCTATAAGAAGGAAGTAATTTATGATTGGTCAATGGTAGGATATCAATCATAAAAACCACTTACCTTATAGGTTGAAACCTTAAGAAATTATTCCGAAAACATCCAGAATCGATCCACCACTGCTTTAAAATTGGGTTACCCTATCTCATCCACTAATTCCATGTTGTACACTTATAAGTACTATGATATCATACCATATTCTAGTTCCAAAAATCATGTTGCACATACATTTACATTTTGTTATTATCTAATGATATATTCATTGTCATCAAAAGTCGTAAAAATATCATTTCACATTTAACAATTGATGTGAGCCATGGATATTTTCATCCAATCCATACCAAGGTGTTGTGAACTGTGTTGCATTTATTGTCAATAAGGTTTCAAGGATTGAATGGATGACAAGGAGTGTCAACATGTGAATGAAATTGGAGGTGATGGTGATGGTGATGTTGCCAATAAGATGTCAAGGATTGAATAGATATGTGAATGAAAAAGGAAGTAATAGTGATGGTGATGATTGGAGAATGACCATAGTACTAAGAAGCATGTCACTTAGGAGAATAACTAAGTGGAATATGAGGTAATGGTTGAAACACACTCCACATGAATTCAGATGATTGTAGAGCTGATCATAAGTTCAAAGAACTTGTATCAAGAAGTTACAATGTCACAACATCGTTAGAAGTCCATGAATTGTCTTCACAATGCATGAGGAGATAAAGAAGTTCCATACACTATCACTAAGTGGATGAGGAATGAAGAAGGGATCCATCCACAACCTTGGGAGAAATGAACACCATCCACAGTTACTAAGTGGATGAAGTGGTTTGACGAAGACCATGCACTATCTCTTAGTGCATGAGGATTTGAAGTTGATCCAACCTCATATCTGAATGTATCAATGAAGAACACTGAAGAAACATTTGATTCAAGAGTAATGGTTGAAGAAGAACCTTAGGGGATTCCTTATTAAGTGACGAATATAGGTTGAGAGGAGTATATAATTCTAATGAAGAAGAGGAAGTGAAGGAGAAGTGAATGGCATGAAGAAGACTTGTTCCTACTTGGTTATTTAACTATGTATACAAGGAAGAGATTATGAAAAAAAATATGCCAACTATTGGGCCAGCCTTAGGGCCTCAACCCAAGGCACATGTGGGACGAGGTCACTACGGCCATGGGGAAACCGTATCGGCCAGCCCAATAGCGGAGGAGCAGTGTTTAATCCCGAGCCACGCGGAGGTGTGGCCCACGAAGCACAGGCGCCAAGAGCGCGCCCATGAAGGAGGCAGAGTGGGTGCTAGAGCGCGCCCGTAGGAGCATAGTGGGCGCAGAAGTGAGCCCGCAGGAGAACCGGTGTGGGGCGGCACCGGAGGGGGGATAGGAGCATTCTGAACCAAGGATGGCAGGAGATGGTTGTTAAACTGCACAAAAACCGCAGCACAATTCGATGTGGGATGAGTTTTTAATAAGCGGATCTAATCCTAGACGCTCATCCGATCGCGCGTCTGATCGCTGCCATCCCTCTCATCTACGGCGCTGGGTTATTATCGTGGTCGTCCCCTTTCATTAAACACGGATCCAATGGCGCTGGAGTCGTCCTCAACCTCCCGCCAGCTTAGGGTCACCCTGCATTGCCTTCCGTGAACCAGAGCCACCCGAGCAGGGTAGAAGGAGATCCCGACTGCCTCTGATGAAGATGAAGCCTCTGCTGTGTTCGTCTCCCTTTTTCGAACACATGCATGCGTTAAAAGTCCCATGCATGAAACAAGATGAATATTTTGAATTAGCCCGAGGAAACTGAAGTTTCCGAGGGTGCACTGCTCGTTCAATGTACAAAGAAAGGCTTCGCATGCATTTGTAAATGCATGCACATGATTCTCAAATCAAGAACGAAAGATCCCATGGTTGAAAAAGAAAAAGGAAATAACCGAAAATTCTGGGATATCTCATCCGCGTTTGAAGATCTCAAAACGCCGTAGATCTCGGGCCTTCAAAGATTTGTTCCCCACGGCTTTTATCGAACTCTTTTCCTATAAAAGGAGAATCTCAAACTGAGAAATGCTTGCTGATCGTCTGAGAGAAGTCCTGTGAAGCTCCTAGCCTCGCGATGTTTGACGTTCCATGCACAACCTGCACGACAGAGCAGCCCGGTGCCACCCGAGGCTTCGAGAGAACCTTTTGAGAAACCCCTGCATGAAATAAGTAAGGAGGAGGCCTCCCTACATGCTCCCTTGCGCAATAGGGAAAATCCAAAGCACATACTTGCGCGCTCGCTACCCGCATACTTGCGCGGTAGCAAGTTTCCGCACTTGCGCACCCTTTGTGCCTGCGAACTCACGCAGTAGGAGGAACCCACTGCGCCACCTGCGCGGAAGGAGAGAGCTGCCGCAACTGTGCGGCAGAAGGAGTTTCTGTTCCACCTGCATGGTAGATGCTTTCGCACCCTGCGCAGTTGTAGATAGGAGTTGGCTACATCATTTTTCCGCCCTCCGTTGGTAAGGTGTACGGTTCTCAAGTAAACGGCCACACCCATTTCAGGATTGTGTGTGTGAAAAAGGAGAGGAAGGGAACACAATATTTTTGTGTGTGTGTGGAATGAAACAAGATGGCCGAAGCATTCTTTATGTTTACAAGAGAAGGAAGGCCATGTGTGCAAAAAAGAAAAGGTGTCCAAAAGGAGCACACGTGTGGGTGAAGGGTGCATTCCCAAGGCCCTACGGGTTGAGTTTGCTAAACTAGTGAAGAGGCCATTACCTCAGATTGTGCACAAGTGGAATGTGCACACTTTGATGAAGATGGAAAGAACAAAGGAAAATAAAAAGGTGTGTGTGCAAAAAGAATTTACACCCATTGGGGGTTTTATCACACCAAGAATAAAAGGGGAGTGCATGAATTCATGCATACACATGCACACGTAAACAAAGTTTAAATTTGTGCGTGTGCGTTTGAGAAGTCCATGAACAAAGGTTCTTGAAGATATTTGAGATTCCATGCAAGTCATGCATGAAGATTCAGAATCCATGCAATCAGTGCATAAAGATTCAGAGATTCCAAGCACTCAGTGCATGAAGTTGAATTAAAGAGAGACTGAAGCCAGACTAAAGTTAAAGACATCATTCATCTATGATTTCAGTAGTTGAGAAGACCACGAATATTGAGTGGGAATACTCAATACAGGAACATAATGTGCCAATAAATATTCTTGAAGACAGTGGTCGGGTCATTCTTAGAAGAAGGAGATAAAGCCCGAGCAAAGAAGAGGAGTCCTGATCACCACAAGTGATCAGAAAAAGTGATCAAGGCCAGCAGACCTTATTCGAGGCTGTTGAAGACTCTTGAAGAGATTGAAAAGAATAAGAGCTACTTGTGTGACTCGAGGAGCCCGGAGAGGACCCCCTGTGAGACTCAGGGTGGAGAAGTCTTTGGTGGAAGCTGAAGCAGGCTAGTGGGACTCCGGTAACACTGTGGGATGTAGTATAAAGAACCTCCTGTGGGACTTAGGAGAGATACAGTGTGACTTTGTATTGACCATTGTAATTACTAACCGGATTATAGTGGAGAAACCATGTTGGGGTGTTTAACCAACATGGCAAGGATGTAGGCCTTTGGAGCTGAACCTTGTAAATCCTTGTGTCATGTGCCATTACATTTAGTGCATCACTCAAGGAAAGGCTGAGAGATACAAGAAGAGTTGATCGAGGCCTTAACAAGCCATAGAAGATTAATCTATAAGTAATCAATTAGTAAAAAGTTTTAAAGGATCACTGATTCACCCCATCCCCCTCTCAGTGATCACACTGACCCGGGCACTTCAATTGGTATCAGAGGGAGGTTACCTCTAAAATATCCAAGGGAGTCTTTATGAAGTGCAGATTTGAGGAAATGAGTGAACACCCTCAAATGAGTATATCTTCCAAGACTCAGAAAAATATAAAGAAGAAACAGGCCAAGAATTTGAAGAAGAATGTTATTACTAATAGATAAACACATTCCACAGAAGGTAATGTGAAATTCACAACAGATGACAATTCCTTTT
The DNA here is from genome assembly GCA_963277665.1 of Viscum album. Lineage (NCBI taxonomy): Eukaryota > Viridiplantae > Streptophyta > Magnoliopsida > Santalales > Viscaceae > Viscum > Viscum album. The sequence continues at coordinate 1,679,011,346 of OY728160.1, forward strand.
ATCAGTCTTTTGATGAATCCTTCTCTAGCTGTGATGATGATGGAACTATCAATGATCTTCTAAATGCACTCAAATATCTTCAGAAGAAAGTCCCCAAGGAAGTGGCAATGTGTATTTCTACAAGTATCCATGATCTTCAAGAAGAAAAATTACAGCTATAAAAAGAATCCAATTCTATGGAAGATCAGTTTGGAAAGAAGGGTTGGCATAACCAACACTCTCAAAAAGATGGTGAAGGATAAGGATGAAACCATTTCCCTTTGCAGTGAAAGAATTGATGATTTCACTGAAGAACTACAAAGAAGAATTTGTGAGAAATAATTCTTTGAGATAGTGTTTAAAGAAGTTTTCCATGCACTGGAAAAGAGGCATAGAGTGTCAATGGTTGTAAAAGATGCTCAACTAGAAGACAATGTAAAAAGGGTAAAGGAGCATGAAAATTCATTTCAAGAAATGAAGAAGGTGCATGAAGACCAGATGAAACTACTGAAATATAATTGGGAAGAAAGGCTAAGATTTGTAGAGGATGAGAAGAACTCTCTCAACATGAAATGCTTAGAGCTAGAGGTGATATTGAAAAATTAGAAATCACCCAAAACTGGAGCCTCCCAATCAGATAAATGAAGAAATGTTGCCACTCAAGTGTGCACTGAGAAGGATGATTCCAAAAAGAGGACATCCTCTTATGAAAGGGAAACATCTTCTAAGAATAAGGTACCATCCATACCATCTTGTACTAATGATTCTAAATGTGTTTCCACAAAAAGAGTAGGATGGAATAATAACTCTAAACAAGTATGGATGAAAAAGATGAAGAGAGAGGGCTCTCCTGAAAAAACACAGCAATTCAAGAGAAAGACTCAACAATCAAAAGAAGTCCAGAAGACAAGATTTGTGGGTCAATGTTGGTGTTGCAACAGGTATGGAAATTGTGCAAAAGATTGTTGGTACAATCCTCTAAATGAAAAATCACAATGGAAGCCCATTCCATGGGGGAGCAAGCCAGAGAAGAAGAAGAAACATCCACAGGTCTAGAAAAATCTGTTTACTACAAACAGATTTAGAATGTCTGATAACATCTGGGATGAATGCAAAAGTGGTCACAAGAATGTTACATACCAATCTCCAAATGTTTTCAAAGCTGGAAAGAAGGGAAGATCACAGAACCTGGCTAATAATGAAGAAGTATCCTTTGGAATCCAATAGAATAATGTTTCACATTCTCCCAAGAAGTACATGAAAAAGAAAGTGAAGTCCATGGATTTCAAATCCAAGAAGGGTGATGCATCCAGAAGGACCACCAAGAAAAAATGCTTCTACTGTGGAAAGAGAGGTCATACCATGGATCTTTGTAAACAAGCCATGGAACTAAATAAAAGCAAACCACACCCAATAGGACAATCAATCCAGAAGAAGAAGAAGGGATTTATTGAAAATAAGCTGCCTAAGAAAGGTAACTTTAAAGTATCAAAGGAACCATGTGGAACATCCAAATATGAAGCCTCACATCCAAATGATATATTAATCATCTGGCCAAAAGATTTGGAATGATTGAGAAAGGAAGAAAATAAACATGCCAAAGAAAGTGCAGAAGAAAACCAAAAGATTTCACATAAAGATGAAGTTCTGTGTGTGAGGTGCAATAAAGCTGGTCATACCAGTAATAAATGCATGACACTCATTCCAGCTGAAAAAGAATTCTTCAAGAGAATGAAGATTGCACGTGGATATTATAGTGCTCAGAAGGCACTTATAAAGAGAAGAGTAACACACAAAGAATTTGAAGAGGTGTTAAGATCCACACCAGCACAAACATCATTGAAGATCAAATGTGCAAGTGTGAAAAATGGAGAAAGTGGAATATCTCGGTTGAGAGAATCGTCTCAACCTTGTTGTTCAAACTGATGAACCAAGGAGGTTCCATCTTATTCCCTAATCATAGATATATACATGTGCATACATTTCAGGGAATTAAAGATGATGATCACTCTCAAATTGAGAATTTTATGGACATAATGGAGTCCACCCCTTGAGGGGGAGATAATCTGAAGAAATGAACTTTTGAGATTCATATCATATTTTAAAGAATGAAGGTATTCCAATCAAACTTTCATCCCTTTATTCCTAATTGTATTTAACATGTTAATTAAGGTGGAGTAATTGATTGAAGTCAAATGGAAGAAAGGGGGAGCTCTATCTTTGCACCTGATCTTTCTATTGAGTTTGGTGAAGTATGTGCAGGATTTAGAAATTCATTGATATATCTGAAAATTTTCAACCCCTTGAAGCCTAAGCATGATCTCACATGTATAGTGAATTGTGAACAAAATTGAATTCCTTGGATGCATCACTCTTGTTTTCTATACCGGGTTAGGCCAAGTAGACTTAGAGTTGATTTTCTAAAGTATCTTTGCTAAAGTGAACATGTGACATCATCCCTCTCTTAGTGATTTTCAAGAAGATGATATTTAAAGGAAGGAAGAAATATTTTGAAGGGAACCACACCACACCTTTGAATTTTGTTGCAAATAAGGGGGAGAAAAGATTGTAACACATATTGACCAATTGATATGTGATCTAGTGATATTGACAACATGTACAAAGGGGGAGATTGTTGTGCACTGTGTTGCATTTGTTGTCAATAAGGTTTCAAGGATTGAATGGATGACAAGGAGTGTAAATATGTGAATGACAAAGGAGTTTATGGTGATGGTGATGATGTCAATAAGATGTCAAGGACTGAATGGATATGTGAATGAAAAATGAAGTAATGGTGATGGTGATGATTGGAGAATGACCATAGTACTAAGAAGAATGTCACATAGGAGAATCACTATGTGGCATAGGAGGTAATGGTTGAAACACACTCAGTATGAAATCAGATGATTGTAGAGCTGATCTTAAGTTCAAAAAACTTGTATCTAGAATATACAATGTCACAACATTGTTAGAATTCAATTCATTTTCTTCACAATGCATGAGGAGATAAAGAAGTTGCATCCACTATCACTAAGTGGATGAGAAATGAAGAAGGGATCCATCCACAACCCTGGGAGAAATGAGAACCATCCACAACTACTAAGTGGATGAAGTGGTTTGAAGAAGACCATGCACTATCTCTTAGTGCATGAGGATTTGAAGATGATCCAACCTCATATCTGATTGGATCCATGAAGAACACTGAAGAAACATTTGATTCAAGAGTAATGGTTGAAGAAGAACCTTCGAGGATTCCCTCTTAAGAGAAGAATACAGGTTGAGAGGAGTATAGAATTCGAATGAAGAAGAAGAAGTGATGGAGAAGAGAATGGAATGAAGAGGACTTATTCCTACTTGGTTATTTAACTATGTATACAAGGTAGAGCTTATGAAAAAAAATATGCCAACTATTGGGCTATCCTTAGGGCCTCAACCCAAGGCACATGTGGGACTAGGTCACCACGTCCATGGGGAAACCGCATGGGCCAGCCCAATAGCGGTCGGGCCGTGTGTAAGCCTGAGCCACGCGAAGGTGAATCCCGCGCAACAAGGGTGCCAATGGCGCACCCGTGAAGGAGGAAAAGTGGGTGCTAGAGCGTGCCCGGAGGAGCATAGTGGGCGCAAAAGCGCACCCACAGGAGAACCGGTGTGGGGAGGCACCGGAGGGGGGAGAGGAGAATTCTGAACCGAGGATGGGAGGAGCTGGTTGTTAAACCACGAAAAAACCGCGACGTGATTCGATGTGGGATGAGTATTTAAAACGCGGATCTAATCCTGGCCGCTCATCCGATCACGCGTCTGATCACTGTCGTCCATCTCATCCGCGGCGCTGGGTTTTAATCCTGGTCGTCTGCATTCATTAAACATGGATCAAACGGCACTGGAGTCTTCCTCAACCTCCCGACAGCTGAGGTTCACCCCGTGTTGTCTTCCGCGAACCAGACCCACCCGAGCAATGTAGAAGGAGCCCCCAGCCGACTCTGATGAAGATGAATCCTCTGCTGTGTTCCTCTCCCTTTTTCGAACACATGCATGCTGTAAAAGTTGCATGCATGAAACGAGATTAGGATTTTGAATTACACCGAGGCAAACGAAGTTGCCGAGGGTGGACTGCCTGTTCAGTGTACAAGGAAAGGCTTCACATGCATTTGTAAACGCATGCACGCAATTCTCACATCAATAACAAAAGATACCGTGGTTGAAAAAGAAAATGGAAATAACTAAAATTTCAGGGATATCTCATCCGCGTTTGAAGATCTCAAAATGCCTCAGATCTCGGGCCTTCAAATATTTTATCCCTGCGGCTTTGATATAACTCCCTTTTTATAACAGGAGAAGCTCAAACTGAGAACATGCTTGCTGATCGTCTGAGAGAAGTCTTGCGAAGCTCCTTGCCTCGCGAAGTTCGACGCTCCGTGCACAACCTGCGCGACAGAGCAGCCCGGAGCCACCCGAGGCTTCAAGAGAACCTTTCGCGCAACCCCTGCGTGAAAGAAGTAAGGAGGAGGCCTCCCTGCGCGCTCCTTTGTGAAACAGGGATGAAGCCGAGGTGCTAACTTGCGAACCTGCTTCCCGCATACTTGCGTGGTATCAAGTGGCCGCACTTGCACACCCTCTGTGCCTGCGAACTCACGTGGCTGGAGGAAGCCACCGCGCCACCTGCGCGGTAGGAGAGAGCTGCCGCAACTGCGCGGCAGAAGGAGTTGATGCGCCACCTGTGTGGTAGAAGCTGCCGTACCCTGTGCAGTTGAAGATAGGAGTTGGATGCATCATTTGTGCGCCCTCCGTTGGTAAGGTGTATAGTGGTCAAGTGAAAGGCCACTCCAATTTGATGTTTGTGTGTCTTCAAAAGGAGAGGAAGGCCACAAAATCATTGTGCGTGTGTGCAATGAAACAAGAAGTCCGAAGAATTCTTTAAGTGTACAAGAGAAGGAAGGCCATGTGTGCATAAAAGAAAATGTGGACCGAAGGAGAACACGTGTGGGTGAAGGGTGCATTCCCAAGGCCCTACGGGTTGAGTGTGCTAAACAAGTGAAGAGGCCATTACCTCAGTGTGTGCACAAGTAGAGTGTGCACACTTTGAAGAAGAAGGAAAGAACAAAGGAAAAGAAAAAGGTGTGTGTGAAAAAAGTGTTTACAACCATTGGGGGTTTTATCACACCGAGAAGAAAAGGGGAGTGCGTGCATTATTTCATGCACATGCACATGTAAACAAGTTTAAATCAGTGTGTGTGCGTTTGAGAAGTACAAGAACAAAGGTTCTTGATGATATTTGAGATTCTATGCAAGTAATGCATGAATATTTAGAAGCCATGCAATTAGTGCTTGAAGATTCAGAGATGCCATGCACTCGGTGCATGAAGTTGAATTGAAGAGTGACTGAAGCCAGAATAAAGTTAAAGAAATAATTCATCTGTGTTTTTAGTAGTTGAGAAGACTAGGAAGATTGGGTGGGCACACTCAATGCAGGAACATAATTTTCCAATTAATATTATTGAAGACAGAGGTCGGGTCATTCTTTGAAGAAGGAGATAAGGCCCGAGAAAAGAAGTGGAGTCATGTTCACCAAAAGTGATCAGATGAAGTGAGCAAGGCCAGCAGACCTTATCCAAGGCCGTTGAAGACTCTTGAAGAGCTTCAAAAGAAGAAGAGATACTTCTGTGACTCAAGGAGCCAGGAGAAGACCCCCTGTGAGACTCAGGGTGGAGAAGTCTTAGGTGGAAGCTAAATCAGGCCAGTGGGACTATGGTAACACTGTGGGATGCAGTATAAAGAAACTCTTGTGGGACTCAGGAGAGATACAGTGTGACTCTGTATCGACCATTGTAATTACTAACCGAATTATAGTGGAGAAACCATGTTGGGGTGTTTAACCAACATGGTAAGGATGTAGGCCTTTGGAGCTAAACCTTGTAAATCCTTGTGACCTGTGCCTTTACATTTACTGCATCACTCGAGGAAAGGATGGGAGATACAAGAAGAGTGGATCAAGGCCTTAACAATCCATAAAGGTTTAATTGATAAGGAATCAATTAATAAATAGTTTTAAAGGATCACTGATTCATCCCTCCCCCTCTCAGTGATCACACTGATCCGGGCACTTCACAAGGATTATATCATAGAAATCCATATCAATCATATTTATGTCCCATATCAACTCAACTCCGTCAATAGTTATAAAACATGCTCTGCACATAAATTCTAACAAATTTATTTGACCAATAGTAGTTTAAATTTTCAAAATAGAAGGCGTCATCTAAGCATTTAAACCATGAAAATGAACATCACTATAATCAATAAAAAATGGGATGAACATACTTTTCTAAATTAGGTGTCTATAATTTATTTATGTTTATATATGTTTATATTTAGAGACACCTTATTTGATGATTTTTTTGTAACATCCCAAGTAATTAATGAATAATATATATTTTTATCTATGTCTACTAACGAATTAGATAGTGTTTTAGTGGCTTAAAATGAGAATAAATCCAATCCTAAGCATGGAATACACGAATATTTTTTAAAGATTGTTTTACTGCCTTTTGATGAAAAAACATTTTTAAATCTATATTTTGACAATTTTGTAAGCTATATTTGTCAAAATAAACATATTATTTATGATTGGGACATTGAAATTTACTTTGGATAAATTTTTGGTATTTTTCTGAAAATGTTCTTTTTTAATGAATAGTGAAAAATGTTGTATTTTAATTCAAAACCTCTATTTAATATAATTTGATTATATTATTATATTACCTTTTAAATTGGGTTTAAAGTGAAATTAAAATATATTTTTACCATTTAATCCAATGGTGGTCATTGGAATTAATTTCACTTTGATCTTGGAATTAAACAGTTGTCAATATTTTGATACTTATTGTTTCATAAAAACACGCTATTTGCTCTGACAGTGGGAATTTATTATTAAATTAATTAATGTAACTTACATGTTTTTAATTTTGTAAAATATCCATCATTATTGAATTCTGAATATCAAATATAGCTTATGGTGAAGTCTCAGTATTTTTCTGAAAAACTTCGATTTTTGATGAATAGTGAAACCACTAAGTGGTACTTAAAAAATTGATTTTCGTTTAAATGAAATTTTACCACCTCTGTGTTTTGAATTTAAAAAATCCGACATACATGGTTGTCATTATGAAGTAAAATTTGGTTCAATGGGAATAAAATATTTTTTTTTGTGAATAGTAACATTTAAGTTTTTAATCGCGATTAGAGGTAATGTGTGTAGTTTAAGGTAAAAATAATGTTTTAATAATATGGAAGGACATAGACACATGTCCTAACCTTATTGGATGTGTCATTCCCGACCACGAAAACCCATGGGTCGATTTTTGGGACCCCATGGAGCCACATGGGTAACATAAAGACATTAATGCTTTTTATTTAATGTAAAAGTAAAAATGACACAAACATGAGTTATTTTAATAAAAAAAATTCTAAATGGGGTTATAAAAGTCATATTTTTTTACTATAAATAGTCATTGGAATTATAAGAATATTTCCTACATCATAGTATTTTTTTATAATTTTTAGAAATTATATAAATTAAATTATTTATGAAACCATGATGAAGCAGCGATTACAACATTATTTAACGATTTAAATAAAATGAAAAGATAATGTAAAATCAAAGACCTAAACATGTCAAAAACTTATTGGATGGGTATATTTCGAAACCTTATCACCTTATCGTCGAATTATATCAATGTGGGACCTTTTATATCTGAAACTCTTTTTAAAATAAAGTAACATTTCTTTACTTTCCAAGAGTTCCCCTCTTCTCCTCTTATAAAAGGCCCCCAACTCTACCACCATAACCACACTTCTAAAGCCTTTGAATCGGCCAAAACCTACCCATTTTGTCTCTCAACATCCCTCTCTAACTCTTAGAAGCCTCACATTGGGCATAAGTCTTCCCAATGAAGCCATTGATCTGAAATAAGAAAGAGTTATCCGATTTACAGGTAGTGTCTTCTCTTTTGTTTTTATGTCTTATTTTGCTTGTCCAACCCCCTAAACTCTTTTTATTCATTTATTTTATAATAACACCAGTATCTTACATATACTAGGATGTTTTTATAAGAAGGATTAGAGCTACACTTATACACACCTTCATCTAATGGTTAAAGAACATATTGTTTCCATGGATGGCGAATTTCTGCCTCATGAAACGATGATTGTTCAATATTCTTTTAACACCTTCAACGGTGGCCATTAAGATGAAACTATATATATATATGATATATAATATGTTTATGTTTTACTTATTCTTCTGTATTTTTAATTTATGTCATACCTTTATGGTTTCCATTATGGGTTAACGCGATATCTTCATTTTAGGAAGTGCGGACTACCGCCCCCTCAAAGTGATTTGATTCGTTAATACCATATGTGGGATGTATAAAGGATTTAATTAATGATATTATGTATGATATTATAATTGAATTATAATACCCATTTATATCATTGTGATTCCATTCCATAAAATAAAAAATAGAAATGAAAGTAGCGTTCATGCGTACGTATGGCTTACCGTCTCCATGAACGGTGCATTTCATTTCTTACCTCTAAACGTTGTGTAATATTATAAATTCATGAATATACCAGATATATAAGATATATATGATATATACATCATGATTATAACTCTGTATATAATGCATATAATAACAACTTGTAATTTTAAAGAGCATATTTTGACTCAAGTACCAATGATCGTTAAAACGACAGCTATTAACATAAATAATTGCATAGTGTTCATGAAATGGTAATAAGTGATATAAAAGGAATAATGAACTTGAAAAAGTTTCTTAAGCAAGTATAAATTAACTCATGTTTATTATTCAGGAGGTTAAAGAACGATCCGGTCACATCAGACCCGAGTTAAGGGACTTCGTCTCAATCTCCTTTCATTGAGGCATATTTTGTTTTATACACAACCTTCTTTTATACAGTGTATAAAATCCATTTGACTTTTACGTTTATCCAAAAGGAAAATTTTTTATATGCATAATTTTACTAAACGACAAAAGTGAATGTTTTTGTCGTACGTATTCGGCGACAACGACTTCTCTATCGCCGTGACAATTATTTGTGTTTCAGATTCCTCTACAAGCCATACATTTAAAAAAAATACCTTGTTTTAATTTTCTTTTATTTTGTTATTGAAAATGGTTTTCATAATGTTTTTATATCAATGTGTTGTATTGATATCTTGTGATTAAAAAGTGGAAATTTTATTTCTCCTTTATGCATGTTTTATGTGATACGATTATGTTATGGTTCTTGGGAATTATTATGAATATGGGTGGATCCTTGATAAACTAAGGGTGAGTGAGCCCGATATAGATCTCCAATGCATTGGGTAACGTGAAGGAGTTAAACATTAACGTTTCTCCGAATAGATTTAGGGAATATAATGTGATGGGTATTCCAAACGTAACCAAGAAGGTTACTTCCTATGTAAGAATGTTATGAATGCCTCAAGTTACCTTTATGTCTTATGATTTCTACGATTTATTCATGATTTGATGAGGAATGTTAAAGTGATTATTTTTTTGAGTAGAGTATGATTTCATTTATTCTTATGTATACATGTACTCATGTTTCCTTTCCATATTTTTATATCCCTTAATGAGCTTTTTATGCTGATCCCCAGTTTTTGAAATGTTTTCACAGGTCAAGGGAAGGGTACATGATATGATGATAGTGTCAAGGAAGTGTCAAGAAAGAATCCATGTTTTATTTAAAATATGTTTCTGTTGATGGGAAAAATGAATATTATCTTTTATGTAACCACTTTGTTTAAAGGTGGAATGTAATGCAAGTTTTATGATCTAATTATCTAAAACTCTAAACCTGAAAAGATCCTCAATGTGTAATCGTGTAATAAATCAATATTAAGTAAGGTTTAAGGTTGGGGCCTTATAGTTGGTATCAGAGGTCGATTTATATAACTTTAAGAGTTAGAATTATATTAAATGATTATCCAAAAATATTTTTTATGGTCAAATTGAAATGATATAGCATTTGAAGATTACCATGTTGCTTCATCTAAGACATGTTTGTTTAGAATGGTTTTCCACAGAGGAAACAGGGAAGCAGTTCTAGGAAGGCATTCGGAAGGAAATAACCTTCCGAATCAGCATCCTGAGATGGTAGGAATTGGAACTGAACAGTTCGTTGCAGTAATGGCACAATTGACTCAAGCGATAAATTGTGGCAGTATCCATGCACGAGATCAGCCAGATCAACCGCAGAGGAACATGTCAATGGCGGAACATTTCATAAGGAAACATCCCCCATCATTCAGAGGATCATCTAACCCTATGCCAGCTGAAGGGTGGATTAAAGCACTAGAGAATATTTTCGATGTCATGGGGTGTTCAGATAATCAAAAGGTTAGTCTTGATATTTACCATTTTGAGGGTGAAGCAGATCAGTGGTGGTCGATGGTTAAAAATATCAGGGACGCTAATGAGATTGATGCTCTCGACTGGGATGAATTCAAAGTTATGTTTGTTGAGAAGTATTTTCCTAAGGATGTTCGACTTTGGATGGAAAAACTATTCTTGGAATTGAGGCAAGAGGAATACTCAGTGGCTGCATATGAGAAAAGGTTCACTCGATTGGAAAGGTATGCTCCCAATTTGATCCGAGACCTTGATAGTGAAATCAATCGTTTTCACTAATTATTAAAGCCAAAATATCGAAGGGCATTAGCTTCTCGTGAGTTCAAAATTTATGAAAAGCTTTTTTGATGTGCTAAGAAGGTGGAAATGGAGTTTGCCGATGATCAAGTGTATTATAACAACCAACAGAAGAAGAGACCGCGGTGGCAGGAGAAAGGAACGAATTCTTCAAAAAAGTCTGATGGTTAGAAAACTAAGTTTCCAGTTTGTGATAAATGTGGTAAAAGGCATGCTGTGGATTGTCTTCTGAATTTTGGAAAGTTCTACCGATGTGGTAATATGGGACATAAGGCTCGTGATTGCACTGAAAAAGATCAAGGTGAATGTAAGACCAAATTTGATTTACAGTTAGTGAAATGTTTTAAGTGCAATGAGATGGGTCACTATGCAAATGAGTGTCCGACAAAGAGCTTGAGTGATGGGAAGCAGTTAGAAAACAAGCAGAAAGGGGTGGTGAAATCCTTTGCAACTACTTCAGCAGATGTCGGGCCATCAAATGAAGTTGTATCAGGTACTTTGTTTATTTTTTCAGATTATTCCAGTGTGTTGTTTGATTCAGGGACTACACATTCTTTCATCTCTGAAACAATTTCTAGTAAAATGGGAATACCATCTCAAGAAATGACTCCTGAACTTGTGGTAAAAACACATGGGGGAAATGTTGAGGCAAAAATAATTTATAAGAATCATCCTATCCTTATCCATGGAATGAACCTACTTTAAAACCTTATTGTTTTAACTCTAGTAGAGTTTGATGTTATCCTGGGTATGGATTGGCTCTCTATTTACCATGCTAAGATTGACTGTAGAGATAAAGAAGTTTCTTTTCAGAAAGGATTTCAGTTTGTTTACAAGAATGAACCATTACTTTTGATAACATATCAAGAGGCTGAGAAACTTGTAAAATATGGAAATTAATGTTCCCTTTCACACATCATTGAAAATAAAGGAACTGTTCAGATTAATGATGTTCCAGTGGTAAATGAGTATCCTGGTGTTTTTCCTGATGAGTTGCCTGGAATAATACCAGATCCGAATGTTGAATTTACTGTTGACTTAGATCCTGATGCTAGTCCAATTTCAAAACCCCCTATCGAATGGCTCAAACTGAACTTTTAGAGTTGAAGGAGAAATTTCAAGATTTATTAGAGAAAGGTTTCATTCATCCTAGAACATCGCCATGGGGTGGTCCTGTTTTATTTGTTAAAAAGAAAGATGGTTCTATGAGAATTTGCATTGATTATATAGCCTTGAATAACATCACTATTAAGAAAAAATATCGTTTCCCTCATATCGATGATTTGTTTGATCATCTCTAGGGAGATCAGTATTTTTCAAATATTGACCTAACATCATGGTACTATTAGTTGAAGGTAAAGGAAGTAGATATTCCGAAGACCGCGTTCTGTACAAGATATGGCCGTTATGAATTTGTAGTAATGCCTTTTGGGCTAACCAAGGCACCTGTTATATTCATGGATTAATGAATATAATTTTCCATGAGTTCTTGGATAAGTTTGTTGTTGTTTTCATTGATGATATTTTGGTGTTTTATAAAAGTAAAGAAGAGCATGAAAGACATTTAAGGATTATTTTTCAAACCTTGAAAGAAAAGAAATTTTATCCGACGTTCAGCAAGTGTGAGTTTTCGTTGTAACAAATTTCTTTCCTAGGTCATATTGTTTCTAAATATGGGATAACTGTTGATCCTGCAAAAACAAATGTTGTTGAAGAATGGCCAAGACCCACAATGGTAATAGGGATTTGTAGTTTTTTTGGTTTGGCAGGATATTAAAGATGGTTTGTTAGAAATTTTTCACAGTTATCTACTCCAATGACAAAGCTAACTCACAAGGGTGTTAAGTTTTTCTAGACAAAGGAATGTGATGATTGTTTTCAGGAACTGAAAAGAAGATTGGTGAATGCTACAGTTTTGGCACTACCTTCTAGGAATGGGGAGTTTGTTTTCTACAGTGATGCTTCATTGAAAGGACTTGGTTGCGTCTTAATGCAGAATGATCATGTAATTGCTTATACTTCATGATAGTTGAAAACTCAGGAAGTAAATTATCCTACACATGATTTGGAATTAGCTGCTGTTGTTTTCGCATTAAAAATTTGGAGGCTTCATTTGTATGGAGTAAAGTGCGAAATATATACCGATCAAAAAAGTTTAAAGTATATATTCACTCAGAAAGAATTGAACATGAGACAGAGGAGATGGCTGGAATTAATCAAGGATTTTGATTGTACAATTAATTACCATCCAGGAAAATCAAATAAAGTGGTTGATGCTTTGAGTCGAAAAAGTAATGCTTCATTAACAATGTTGTGTTTGGAACGTGATCCTTTGGTTAAGGATTTGATGACCATTGGCATAGAAGTTGTTGGTACAGGATGTCCTTCTGTTTTGTTTTAGGTATCAGTGAAATCTTCTCTATCAGACAGAATCAAGCAAGCACAGAAGCAAAACAATGAGTTACAGAAAAAGGTAGAGCTTGTTCAGAAGGGTAAGTTTCCTGAATTCAACATTGATAATGATTGTGTTTTGAGGTTTGGGAAGAGATTATGTGTGCCTAGTGATTCACAGTTTAATAATGAGTTGTTATGTGAGGCTGATAGTTCCCCGTTTTCAGTTCATCCTTTCAGTACTAAGATGTACAGAGATCTGCAGGAGTATTACTGGTGGGATGGAATGAAAAGAGATATTGCTGATTTTACTATGAAGTGTTTGACTTGTCAGCAGGATAAGTAGAGTGGAAGTTACCGAAAGGGATGCTTCAGCCTTTACCTGTTCCTGAGTGGAAATGGGAGAATATATCCATGTACTTCGTTGTGGGATTGCCTAAGACACCCCTAGGTAATAATGCAATCTGGGTTATTGTTGATCGCTTGACTAAATCTGTTCATTTCCATGCAATACGAGATACTTTTTCCCTATATCAACTTTCCCGTTTGTATCTTAAAGAGATAGTCAGGTTACATGGAGTTCCTCTCTCCATTGTACCTGACCGTGATCCCAGGTTCACTTATAACTATTGGAAAGGCCTTCAGAAGTCATTGGGTACTGATATAAATTTAATACAGCTTTTCATCCCCAATCAGATGGGCAGTCAAAACGAAAAATTCAGACTATGGATGATATGCTACGTGCTTGTTCGATGGATTATCATGGATGTTGGGACCAACATCTTTCTTTGGTTGAGTTTTCTTATAATAACAGTTTTCATTCCAGTATACAGATGGCACCATTTGAGGCGTTATATTTGAAGCGGTGTCGAACTCCAACTTTGTGGGATGAAGTGGGTGAAAGGAAGTTTATGGGACCAGAATTGGTAGAGTAGATGACAGAAAAAGATCAGTTGATACAAAAACACATGATAACAGCTCAGAGCAGGCAGAAGAGTTATGCGGACAACAGGAGGAATGATCTATCTTTTGAGGTAGGTGATCATTTTTTTTCTCAAAGTATCACCATGGAAAAGTGTGATGCGATTTGGTACGAAAGGAAAGATGAGTCCAAGGTTCATTGGACCATATGAAATTATGGAGAGAGTTGGATCAGTTGCATACCGAGTGTCTTTACCTCCGAGTTTATCTCAGGTACACAATGTTTTTCATGTTTCAATGTTAAGGATGCACATGCTAGATCCATCTCATGTTTTGAGTCCAGAGGTAGTTCAGCTGGAAGAGAACTTATCTTATGAGGAATACCCGGTCCAGATTTTTGACCACAGGGAGCAAGTGTTACGGAATAAGGTGATTCATCAGGTAAAGGTTTTGTGGAAAAACCACATGGTTGAAGAGGCAACATGGGAATCTGAAAATTCAATGAGGGCTAAATACACCCACTTATTCGATAAGTAAATAAATTATGGGGATGCAATTTTATAAAGGGGGAAGTATGTAAATTCCCATGTAAGTAATGAATAATATATATTTTTATCTATGTCTACTAATGAATTAGATAGTGTTTTAAAGGCTTAAAATGAGAATAAATCCAATCTTAATCATGGAATACACTAATATTTTTAAAAGATTGTTTTACTGCTTTTTGATGGAAACCCATTTTTTAATCTATATTTTGACAATTTTATAAGCTATATTTGTCAAAATAAACTTATTATTTATGATTGGGACATTGAAATTTACTTTGGATAAATTTCTGGTATTATTCTGATAAAGTTCTTTTTTAATGAATAGTGAAGAATGTTGTATTTTAATTCAAAAAATATTTTTAAAATAATTTGTTTATATTATTATATTATCTTTTTAATTGTTTTTAAAATGAAAGTAGAATATTTTTTTACCATTTAAACTAATGGTGGTCATTGGAATTAATTTCACTTTTGAATTGGTCTTAAACTGGTGTCAATCTTTTGATAGTTATTATTTCATAAAAACACGCTATTTGCTCTGACAGCGGGAATTTATTATTAAATTATTTAATTTAATTTATATGTTTTGAATTTTGTAAAATAGAAATCATTTTTGAATTCTGAATATCAAATATATTTTAGGGTGAAGTCTTGGTATTTTTCTGAAAAACATCAATTTTTGATGAATAGTGAAACCACTAAGTGGTACTTAAAAAATTGATTTTCGTTTAAATGAAATTTTACCACCTATGTGTTTTAAATTTCAAAAATCCGACATACATGGTTGTCATTAAGAAGTAAAATGTGGTTCAATGGGATTAAAATAAAAAATTTTGAATAGTAACTTTTAATTTTTTAATCGCGATTAGAGGTAATTAGTGTAGTTTAAGGTAAAAATAATGTTTTAATAATATGTAATGACCTACACACATGTCCTACCCTTATTGGATATTTCATGGCCAAACAAGAAAACCCATGGGTCGATTTTTGGGACCCCATGGAGCCACATGGGTAAGATAAATACATTAATGCTTTTTATTTAATGTAAAAGTAAAAATGACACAAACATGAGTTTTTTTACTAAAACAATTTTTAAATGGGGTTATAAAAGACCGATTTTTTTTACTATAAATAGAAATTGGAAAGATAAAAATATTTCCTACATCATAGTATTTTTTTTAATAATTTTTAGACAATAAATAAATAAAATTATTTATAACCCGGTGATGAGGCAGCGATTACCACATTATTTAACGATTTAAATAAAATGAAAAGATAATGTAAAATCAAAGACCTATACTTGTCAAAAACCTATTGGATGGGTATATTTAGAACCATTATTACCTTATCCTCGAATTATATCAATGTGGGATCTTTTAAATCCGAAAATCTTTTTAAAATAAAGTAACATTTCTTTACTTTCCAAGAGTGCCCCTCCTCTCCTCTTATAAAAGGCCCCAACCTCTACCACCTTACCCACACTTCCAAAGCCTTTGTCTCAGAAAACCCCTACCCATTTTGTCTCTCCACATCCCTCTCTAACTCTTAGAATCCCCACATTGGGAAGAAGTCTTCTCAAGGAAGCCTTTGAGCTCCAATCAAAATGAGTTACCCGATTTAAAGGTAGTGTCTTGTCTTGTGTTCTTATGTATTATTTTACTTCTCCAACCACCTAAACTCTATTTATTCACTTCTTTTGTAACAAAACCAGTATATTACATATACTAGTTTGTTTTTATAAGAAGTATTAGAACTACACATTCACACACCTACATCTAATGGTTAAAGAACATACTGTTTCTGTGGATGGCGAATTTATGCCTCACGAAACGATGATTGTTCAATATTCTTTTAACACCTTCAAAGGTGGCCATTAAGATGACAATATATTTATATATGATATTTAATATTTTTTTGTTTTTTTTAAGCTTATGTATTTTTAATTTATGGCATACCTTTATGGTTTCTATTATGGGTAAACGCGATATCTTCATTTTAGAAAGTGCGGACCACCGCCCCTCAAAGTGATATGATTCGTTAATACCATATGTGGGGCGTATAAAGGATTTAATTAATGATATTATGTATGATATTATAGTGGAATTATAATACACCTTTATATAATTATGATTATATTCCATAAAATATGAAATAGAAATGATAGTAGCTTTCATGCGTACGTACGGCTTACTGTCTCCATGAACCGTGCATTTCATTTCTTACCTCTAAACGTTGTGTAATATTATAAATTCATGTATATACTGGATATATATGATATATAAATCATGATTATAACATTGGATATAATGGATACCTGAAAAACATGTAATTATAAAGAGTGTATTTTGACTCAAGTACCAATGATCATTAAAACGACCGCTATTAACTTAAATAATTACATAGTGTTCATGACATGGTAATTAGTGATATAAAAGGAATAATGAACTTGAAAAAGGTTATTAAGAAATTATAAATTAACTCAATTTTATTATTCAGGAGGATAAATAATGATCGAGTCAAGTTGGACCCGAAGTAAGGGACTTCGTCTCAATCTGCTTTCATTGAGGCATATTTTGTTTTATACACAACCTTCTTTTATACGGTGTATAAACCCCATTTAAATTTTACGTTTATCCAAAAGGAATATTTTTTATATGATTTGTTTTACTAAATGACAAAAGGGATTTTTTTGGTCGTACGTATGCGGCGACAACGACTTCTCCGCCGCCGTGACCATTATTTGAGTTTCGGCTTCCTCTACAAGCCATACATTTTTTTTCAAAAGAAAAATAAATACCCTGTTTTACTTTTCTTTTATTTTGGTATTGAAAATGGTATTCATAATGTTTTTATATCAATGTTTTGTATTGATATCTTGTGATTGAAAAGTGGAAATGTTATGTTTCCTTTATGCATGTTTTATGTGTTACGATTATGTTATGGTTCTTGGGCATTATTATGAAGACGGGTGGTTCCGTGATAAAATAAGGGTGGGTGAGCCCGATATAGCTCTCCAATGCATTGGGTAATGTGAAGGAGTTAAACGTTAAGGTTTATCCAAAGATATTTAGGGAATATACTGTGACGGGTATTCCAAACGTAACCAAGAGGGTTACTCCCTACGTTGGAATGTTATGAATGCCTCAAGTTACCTTTATGTCATATGATTTCTATGATTTATTCATGATTTGATAAGAAATGTTAATGTGATTATGTTTTATGAGTAGAGTATGATTTCATTGATTCTTATGTATACATGTAACCATGTTTCCTTACCATATTTTTATATCCCTTACTGAGATTTTTATGCTCATCCCATGTTTTTGAAATGTTTTCACAGGTCAAGGGAAGGGTACATTCTATGAAGATAGTGTCAATGAAGTGTCAAGAATGAATCCATGTTTTATTTTAAATATGTTTCCATTGATGGGAAAAATTAATACTATCTTTTATGTAACCACTTTGTTTAAATGTGGAATGTAATGCAAGTTTTATGATCTAATTCTCTAAAACCCTAAACCAGAAAAGATCCTCAATGTGTAATCTTGTAATAACTCAAGATTAAGTAAGGTTTAAGGCTGGGGCCTTATAGTTCTGGTTAAATGTATGTAAATAAACATTGCTATTTATAAATACCTTATTTAGTGATGTTTTTTTCAAACTCCACTTTTTTTATTGTAGTTATGTTTCATTATTTTAATTTTAGAAACATGGATAATGTTTTTTTACTTTTATAATATTTTTAGTAGAAATTTCAAAAAAATTCTTTCCCCCAACTAAATTTCCCAATACACCACCCTTAATTCCCTTCGTCCAAACCACCCATCCCCACCTCCATGTACACCACCCTCTATTTCCTTGGCCAGGATCATCTGTCCCCACCTCCATTTCCCTGCATGCCACCCACCACTCAATTCCCTAATACCTATACTAGGCCACCCTCATGTACCCCCCCATGTCACCCCACTCAACTCTCATGGAACATGAATTTCAATGCTCCATCTCTCCTGGTATCGTATCCCTATGTTTCCCCCTAAATTCCCTAATCCTTTCCTCATGCTCCATCATCTCGTATAGCCATCCACTCGTGTAATGATCCCTCCCCTCATACAAACTTCCCAGAGGGAAATGAAAGTTATCAGAATTTGCACACTTATCCACATCATTGAGGACTAATGAAGGTACAAACATAAACAATAGAATTATTATAAAACAATTTAATTTTATTATATATATATATATATTTCAGTATTTAAAAAATTAATATATATATATATTATGTGAGTGTGTTTAAATATATATATATGTTTGTATTATATTATATATATATATATATATATATCTGTGTGTGTGTTAATGTTTTATATTATATGTATGTTTATTATATATATGGGTGTGTATTGGTCTCTATTCTTATATATATATATGTGTGTATATTTTTTGTTTATTAATATGTTTAGATCTTATATATATATTCTCATATATATTTATATTGTGTTATATTTTTATATAAATATATATGTTTATATGTGTGTGTGTGTGTGTGTTTCTGTGTTTCTAAATATACGTGTCAGTCTGTGTGTATAACTTGACATGTTTTAAAATATTGATACAAATGTTAATAATATAGTCACATTTTCATAAAAACATGACTAAAATTAAAATTTCTAATTGTGTTATGTTATATTTATATATACCTATATATATATATAAATACATTTAATTATTTAAAATTTAAAATTATATATATATGAATGTTTAAATTTTGCATTTTACATTTTATGTTTATATATACATATGTTTATATTATATTATATTAATATGTATGTTTATATTTTATATTATATATATGTGTGTGTTTAGATTATAAATATATATATATATATATATATCTTTATATTTTATGTTTATAAATATATTTTTCTATTTTATATTATATGTATGTGTGTGTTTATATTTTATGTTTATAATATATATATGTGTGTGTCTGTTAGTGTTTATATTGTATATATATATATATGTTCATATATATACGTGTAAACATTAATATATATATATATATATGATTATATTAATATATATATATTTATATATGTGTGTGTGTGTCTGTGTCTGTGTCTGTGATTATATATGTGTGTGTCTGTGTCTCTGTTAATATATATGTGTCTATGTGTGTAAATATATATATAATAAAAAACTTTTAAAACACTAGTAAAAATGTCACTAAATTAGTCACATTTTCATAAAAACCTGACTACATTAAAAATATAAGTATGTTGTTAAATGTAAATATATGTATATATATATTAATATATATCTATGCGCGTGTGTGTTTTTGTATATATATATATATATATATATACATATATATGTTTATATATATGTGTATTTTCTTATATATACTATTATATATATATATAATTATTTATTAACATCGATACGTGGAAATGAGCTATATAAATATAAATATATGTATATATATATATAAAGATTTTTCCTGAAAAACATCACTAAGTTAGCAATGTCTCTGAACAAATGAAGCTAAATTGGGGATGTTTCATGAAAATGTCATGAAATTAGAATTTTTTTGGAAACACCACTAATTTAACGACATTTTCTAGGATCAATAATTTAGCGTCGTTTTTCGAGACATTTCTAATTTTTTGACTGCAAATAATTTGGCGATGTTTCCTAAAAACATCTCTAAATTATAGTTCTTATAGTGAGGAGTCATGGTATTCCTCAAATCACTATGACTAGCTCAGTTCTATTAATGATAGGTATTCTACCACCCTCTCCCTATCAATGCATAATATATTTACAAAACATTTGAAGTGTCTGGAATTCGTGAACAATGAGCATTATTTTAATAATGATAAATATTCCCCATCTGATTGTAATTGTGGACATCTCTTGGTGGTCTCATAAAATCACATTTTATGTGATCAAAAGATCTACATTAGAACAATTCGGCTATACTCATTAGTTTAAGAGGAAGATTCACACATTTTTTCATTTTATTCTATGTCATCCCATTTCCTTGGAAATTGGTGTCACTCTTCCTCTTGTTTATAGCTTTAGGGTTTCTACCTTTTCTCGCAGGTATCAACTACTTCTTCCACCTGTATCTCTTGAGATATCCCTTTATTCCACCATCTCTCTATTGACCATCTCTTTATAATCTGTTATACAATTCTTGGAAATATTGGTGTGAATCTCCCACTGTATCCCTCGTTCAAAAATGAGTTCCATCAGGGACACACTAACAATAACATCTAGTGAAATGAGGTCTAAATTGATGAATTTATCCACATTCTCTATCATTGATAGGTTCTCTTGCTTCAATATGTAATATTTCATTGTTTATGAAATCATCAATAGATGAGGATGTAATTTTTTCTTAAACCATTCTTAAAAATACCCCCATTGCAATCCATGTTGTAATTTAGTCTGAAATGCTGAATTCCACCGCTATAATGAATGATCATTCATCATATACATTACCAATGTCAATTTTTGTTTTTCTAGTGTGCTATGGAAATTGGAGATTTGATTCATCCCATTAAGCCACACCTCTGCCTTCTCCAGCTCAGAATCACCACGAAATATAGGTTGATTCTTCTTTTGATATGATATGTAATGATCCACTTAACATTGGTTTATCCCTCTGGTCACATTTAAATATATATATTGAAAAGTAAGGACTTTACATCGAACCAGTTGTTGGTTCACCTATGGCTTAGGTGTAACCATATTTTCAGCATATTTTTTTTCTTGGTTTCTATGAAAACTTCTAGGTTCCATTTTATATTAAAAATGATATGAAATAAGTATCGCTATCTAGAAACTAAAGGCTAACCAATTTCAAATTAATATTTTAATAACTATCACAATAAGGCTTTCTCAAAATTACCAAATTTTTTATTTTCATTATATTTTTGAAAGTTCCACCGTGATTTTAAAAATAAATCCATTTTCAAAATACCTCAATCATTCCACTTCCCAAAATATAAAATTTGAAAAAAAATCAAATCTTTTTTTAAATATCAATATCTTTGTACCAAATGAACAATCATTACTCAAAATGAAATATGAATACCTAGTGGGAATTCCTTTCTAAAATGATTGTCTTGTTCATATCAATTACTAAACCCCTCACAAAGAGATTATAACTCCTATTAGTGTCTCCTAAACAATTATGTACGCAACTACTTTGGAACTTGATGTTTAGCAAAAATATGCATAATATGTATTTTTATGATTCACAACTCATGTCCCGACAATCCTAATCCTTTATACCATCCAAAATCAAGAACTAATCAAGAATGAATTATGAATCTAAGATAGATAATAATTATCATTTATCCCAATATATTTGAATCGACCAAAAATGAAATAATTTTTAGGTCAAGGAGTATACAAGAGGATACCACATGTAACATATCTTCCCTCCACATTGGCATGAGTTTTGGGGTAATTTATACTTGGCCTTAGGTGATTTCTTGAGAACACCAATTGCATGAAATATGTTTCTAGGCTTCAATACCATCAGGGGATGATTTTACTTTTCAAAATAAAACAACCACAACCAAACATATTGTAATCAATCAAATATATTATTCATTATAACAAAATTATACAACTTAATTTATAAAAATAATTATAACTATATCAAAGTACCATGTGGAAACCAAGATCAACATCGACTAAAAAGAAGGATTGAAAACCAACTAAACCTAGAATAATCCATATACGCCAACTCACCAACTTTAAAAAATCCAAAATAATCTACTCCACCATCCATTCCCACGTATAATGAATCACCTCAAATGAAATTTGATTCCTTCCCATTACCTGGGTACCGATAAGCAATATCAACAAAAGCACCAAAGTACCAAAGTAAAGGGTGAGTAATGAAACCCAATAGGTTTTCCTAATATTACATCCCTACTCAAATGATAGGATATAACAAGATAGAATATTTATATGAAAAAAATTATATAAAATGCTTTAAAACATTTTATATCAAATCCAAGATAATTCCAAACCAAAACAATTTTCCACACTGAAATGCTTTTCCAATGAAAGAAATAAAAAATCATTAAAAACATTACATAATTCCCATTTTAGGGTGACCAATTCTGTTCCATATGTCAACATATACACACATCCATACCCATGTAACAATTCCATAGTCATGAGTGGTCTCTCACCTATCTACCATTTCATCACAAGGTAATAGTATATCTGTGTCCAAATGGCACATGCCCCTTCAATTGGTCCTGGTCAATGCAAATGCACACATTCCAAACAATTATGCCAAAACTATGCCCAATCAAATTTTAGTTTCATTGAAACAAATATTTATTTAAAACCATTCACCAAAAAAATTTCTCTGAAATCATAATATGAAACCAATTTTAATATAATCATTTTAAAATCATTCAGCAAATGACATTTCACAACAATTTCATAATTTCACAAATCCACCCACCATCACTAAAGATGGTTTATACCATAATTTTAACTCAATTTACCAATAAATTTCGTATAATTCAATCAAATTGAAATTAATCCTTCAATTCTAAAAAGAGGAGTCCAGAGTGAAGCCACCTACTTGGGGAATTAAGTCGAAAGGGAAGAATGACATGAATTTTTCAAATACCCGAGTTAAATCTCCATTAAAAACATAGATCTTGTTACATAACATTAAAATGGTCATATTTCATCAATATTGGAATCAAATATAATATATTTATTCCCAATATCTCAGATCTATGAATCCAAGAGTGGGATGAATATTAGATCTATGAAAAGAAAAAAAATGGAGACTTTCTTTGTAATTTGGCCATCAACATGCCATGATTTTAAAATGAATATATTCTAAATCAATTGGGACAGTCACCACAATGTTTGGAATGAATAAAAATTGAGTTAAGATATATAATGTGGAATAAATAGTTTTTTATAGTCAAATCTATGTGGGATATGATTTTTTAGGATCTAACATTTTACTATTCATGGTAGGGTCATGAGGATTGGAAAATTGTGCACCAATGTTGTTCCATCCAATGCTCCAAAGAAGTATGTGTAATGGTTTTATTAAACGTTTTGACAAATCATGTGCCAAACCTGAAAAATAAAATGTCCAAAAAGAACATTTTCTCCAGTATGTCTGATGTGTTTGGTCAAACTATATGCTCCACTGTGCTCTAGCCTATAATCTCATGTTTCTCCTTTCACAGTTTTCTGTTTGAGTTTCATGGTTTCTAAATCCAATTATCTAATCGTACTCCTACAGAAAATCACGAGAAACTTTCCAAAAGACTTCCAAACCCTCCCAACCATCACCCAAAAACAATAGATACATAAAATACATAAATAAATTCTTAATTACTTGAAACTGGTGGTGAAACAATATTGTTCTTGTTTTTTCATCATCATATTCTTCATCCAAAAATAATTACAATAATTTAGAATCAATCATGTGTTCCTAAATGGGATTGGTAACCCCATTATGTGCAGAAGTGAATATTTTAATTAGTAGAGAAACATTTAAATTTTATTACATAAGCACATTAGAGAACACATAATAATATGAGGAAAATAATAGTACATTAAATAAGTTAACCATCTCATTGAATACTATTTTTTAATAAATGGGTGAAGGGATTCAACACCACTATCAAGTATCCAATCCCCCTCTATGTGGTCACCTCAAACATTCAATTCACTATCTATATAGGTAATATTGTGAAATTTTTATTACTTCACAATGAATGGGTTATCATTAATTGAATATTCATCTAAAAATACAGTTTCTTCATTCTACATCAAGTCAATTTACCAATTTTTTTTGGCTAGATCTATGAAATAAAATACAAGCAATGATTGTGATTCTGTGTTGAACAATTCATCCATATACTATTACGCAATGATGTTCACCTTCATGAAGTTCTATTCATAGAATTTCACCACACTCCTGTTGTCTATACATGTGGAATAGAGAACTGGAACATGAAATGTATTACAATATATATTATACATTTTTTATGTTTCTGAAATATGACATTTTTTCCTAATTTGGATTTCAATCCTTGGAACTTGATTTGTGAATCAATTTCCTAGAATGTGTAACTTCACTATTTTCCATCATAGTAAATTTATATTATTAAATTTCATATAATTTAAAACCATTAATCACAAAATCAGTGTAAGATATAACATTTAAATTTTCCCCAAGATATCCATCTATCCTTTTTGGAAATTTCATTGGAATTTTTAGAGTACTCTTAAAAAAATTAATCTCAGAATAATAATATAATCTATAAGTAATGTGTATTTGATATCCCTAATTTATCCGTAGATATATTAAAATGACAAAGTATTACATTTTGGGATTAAACTTATCGAGAAACCTCTATTGTATTACGTAAAATATAATGGTGATCTTTCTCTTTATCTATGATAGTAATTGTAAAAACAACTATTCCATATATCCCTTCACGTATAAGGTGACTGTTGTGATGAAATTTTGGGAGTTTGAAGCTATCATCATCTAATAAGTCATTAGTATGTAATTGATCATATTTGGAAAACAATATATCAAACTAAAATACATACTTCTTGAAAAATTCGATTAATTATATACCCTTTCAATATATTCATATGCCATTCAATGGGATATATCCTTCTGTAATGGAAAATACCGCATAGTTGAACAACAATAACTAATGAAACCATCAAGTGGAATATTATAAAAAATATTAATGGTGTGAGAATGTTTCTAATTAACATAATATGACTACAATCTTTTATTTCTAAGTGGAAACATTTTCAAGTCTATAACATTACTGCATATGGGCTTCAAAATAAAGACGATTCATGTTAATAAACTTTGTTCATTTTTAATATTAATTCAACGTAATGGGATGGTAATTAAATATTATATAAAACATGAAAATATTTTGATTTTTTGACCCTTTAAACTCAAATTATGAATTGAAATGAAATTATTGATATTTGATGAATACCCATCTAGAACATTTACATAATTATGGAAATTTTAAAATTGAAAATTTTCATATCTTTATAGTGTGTAACCTCCTCAGGGAATAACATTTTGTATTTTACCCTCCTCCAGTGCCAACTATTCCCTTGTCCCCATATCAATCACATCCCACATAACTTTTATTCCATATTTTTTCATGAGCATTTAGTAATGTGCCAAAACATTATAAAATATATTTTCCCACATTAATGACATCCAGAAATTTACTAAATTATAAATAATTCCAATATTGTAATTCAATGAAAATTGATGTATTTTTTAAACCAAATTTCATAAGGATTTTCAAAAAAAAATTATTACTCATAATAGATTCAATGTCATATATTGTATGGAACTGTTGATCTCTTGTTAGTGGAGACATTTGTGTTCCTTTTTTTGTATTCTAATGAAATGATTTCATCTAGGATCTGTACTTATGATATCGGGAAAAAACTTATAATTTCCTAAAATCAAAGTCATTAATGAATTTTTAAAATGAACTAACTGTGCATATTCCTAAAAATGTGACACCTCAAAATTCCATTAGTGTTATATAATAAAAAATTTACAAAACCATGAAGGTCATTTATCAACTCATAAAACATAGTACTCAATGTAAATTGTCCACATCTATGGGGAAAATACAATATAACAACTATAAACCACATTATTATCATTAATTTATTAATGGACCAATATAGACATCAATATCACTATTTGGTTTTCTAGGCCCATATATAAATAGAGACAACAGATTATATTTGTGATTAATGAATATCCATGGTGGAATTTTATAATTTACCAACATAACTGGACATGTACTATATGTAATAATCATTACACAAAAATAATTTATTCCATATTTATATAATGAGATATTTTAGTTTCATAGCTCATTTCCAAATTCACCACACTCAAAATCAATCATCTTCTATTGAGGAGAGTCTATTGGATAACATTGTCTCTCGTGATCAATTATTAGATCCATATACAATTTCAATTTTCTAGAAGTTTCATAGCAAATATATTGTTATCGAAATATTGGAATGATATGAAAGTAACGAAAAAAATTTAAAGGACATGATTCATTTTTATTATTTGGATTAATGCTAGTTTACTATATGATTCATTGTCCTTGAAAAATTATATTTAATCATTTGGATAGATAGGTAATTTTTAAGAGACCATGAACATTTGATGTATAAAAATTTTATTATCATATGTTTGATGAGAAATTTAATTTAATTCTAGTATCATATCCTTCGGTAGAACAAGTAAATCTGTAAAGATGTTGTCTCTCACATGCTACTAGATTTCAAATTATATAACTTCAATTTAACTGAAAATGTTCTAAATTTAGTAAAACATGTATACAATCGTCTATTAGAAAATTTATTAAACATCATAAAAACTATGGACAATCATTATAGTCATCATTAATTTCTATGTTCAATTCTTCCAAGCGATCTCCCTCATCATTTAAACTAGTATTCAAATCAAATGATCCATAAATCATAGAATCATCCTTGCCATCATGTACAATCAGTTTCTCCCTATTTTTAGTCGAAAATTTATAATTCTAATCTATTCATTGAAAAATGAAATGTTCTTTACAACTTTTTTGGATATTTTTTTTCATAATAAAGACAAAATAAACCAGGAAAATGGATTTAATAATGGTAATAAAAATTCTCTATTTAATAATTTATAAAATCATCAACTCTATCCTCATACTATTTTTTCAAACGATCATTTTTTGTCCATTTTGATTCATAAACATCCTATTATGTTTATGAAACATTAATTTTTTAAATAAATAAATAAATAAACCTATGTTTTTAATAATAAAAGGATAATGTTATAGATAACCGTAAAAAGAGGAACCTGAAATTTGAATGTTATTGGTGATGATTCTTAATAAGTTATCATTTTATGAAAGGGTGACACGAAAAGAAAAAACCTAGTGTAAACATTTGGTTTCGGATCTAGGTTCTTGATTTTAATTTTTTTGGGGAAAACATTTCAATTCTATGATATTTTCTATAAAATTTCTAGGTGTTAGTCCAACAAGAAGTATGAGTTGATGTATATTCAATAGTTTACTTGGTATGTGGTGTATTGGTTGGTGATTCAGTGATAAGATTCATAGAATAAATATTTTATGATCATTTATCATATTATAAAACAATCTACATCATAAAAATTTGAAGAAGTTTACTTAGGGGATCACAAGAAAGCCTTATCTAAAACTAATGATTTGAGTATGGTCTCAAATATTAAGGATCACTTGAAAATAAAAATCATGCTTAGTGGAACCAAAAGAGAGAATCAAATCAATAAAAATGTCAGAGTGGTAACATAGGGTGATGATTAAACAAGATGAAAGAAGATATGGATGTTTTGAATGTGATTCATGAATATAATTTAAAGATTGAATTGAAGTTTGAGTCGATTTTTAAATAGTGGTCTATTAGTCATCATCTCAATGCAATGCTGGTTTTAATTTCAATATTTTTTCTATGGACATAAGTATTCCCACACCCTAATAATATCAAAGTTACCTCAATAATCTTATAATTGTGGATTCAATAAATTTCATATGGTTTATGTAAATTTGATATTAAGAAGAAAAATAAGAGTGGTGATTTGATGTTTATTCATTTATTCACTTTTTATGTGGAATTTCCAAGATTCTTTGGTAAAAATAAGCTTAAGATACAAATATAATTACATATATTTATATAAGTATATATATTAGAATTGAAAAATATTTAAATAAATATATATAAATATATATATATATATATGTATTAATACATAATTATATATTTTTAAAAATATAACAAATATATCTATCATTTAAATTCATTTATTATTGTTTTATAATTATTTTAAAACAAAATTAATTATTTATAATTAAATTAATTTTTAAAAAATATATATTTATTTATAATTATTATTATTTATTATAAATATAGTAAATATTAATTTATATATATTTATATATATAAATATATAATTATTAATTTATAAATATTTATTCAAAAATTTATTTTTATTAATATACTATTATATAATTCATTGTAATTGTGTTTAGGGTTCAAGAACCCTATAATCAGGTTATGAAGGGGTTCATGTTTTAAAAATATTACTCAAACCCATCCATATTAATAATTAGGTAATAATTATAAATTTAATTTTATTACCAAAAGAGCTCAGGACCAAGAAGAATATGGTCCAAAAATTTATTGAAAAGTAAAAACAATGAGTTTAGCATTAAAAGTTGTAGTTATAGATTCAGGAATTGATAAAAGAAAGCATTTCTTACAACAAACATTAATGAGATATATCACAAAATCCAAAAGGAAAAATTGAGCTCTTCCCTATAATTTCCCTTTTTAACAAAGTATCTGCAATGTAGTTGGATTCCCTTTATATATGTGGGATCTCTAATTAAATTGTGAAATGACCTGAATACATTCAATCCATTGTTCTAGAACTCCCCAAGGTAAATTCCTGGTACTTGATCTAAGATCATTAACAATGAGCTGAGAATTATATTCTATCCATACATGATTCTAATTATGATGAACGTCATGTTTCATAGAATATATCAAAGGCCAAAACTCATCTTCATATGCAGTAGCACTATAAATATATTGTGAGAAACATCCTTTCACAAATAAATGATGGGTGTGATAGGCTCTTCCATGACCTAATGGGAATGACACCCCCAAAGGCTTCACCATCCACATTCACATTAATATGAGGACTAACTGGAGGAATCTAATACATGAATTTCAAAGAAAACACTATTCCTTCCCTGAAATGTAGTTAGAAATTCATAATATATATAGATCAGGGAAATAATTATACATTGAAACAGTTTGTATAAAAGATGTAGAAAAAGCATCAATGTGAATATACATTCTTCAGTCATGAGTAGTGTGTTTGTGATTTTCAATCATGGTTGTATTCCTTGTTGTCCAGGTGTTAGAACCCATAGATTCCATGGATTCCAACAGCAAGTTGTAAACCATATTGCTGAAAAATTCCCAACAACTATAACACTAGAAAGCAGCTTCTCAACATGGCTTCTCTCATCAATGCAGACAAAAAAATCGTCTTTGATGTACTCCCACAACCTGAAAATGAGGGAGCGTTCAACAAATATACAGTGTACAATTTCCATAACTCTCATACACATTTGACATACTTAAGCCATCTAAATTCCAGCCCCCTCTGGTTGATCATATGTAGGTTGTATCTTTTACTAAATTTTATAGGGTATAATTTATCTAGAATGTTAGATTTATGGTGCTAAAAATATGTTATCCATGTTGTATTAGTGATAACTACCTTCAGTTTAGATTATAGATATCCATACAATTAAAATTCATGCTCATGTTCTGAGTTTTGACAAGAATGCCCCTATCCAAAATGGAATACCACTAAATATCAGAGGCAGCATGAGTGGGAAAAATCATATCTTGCCTTTTTCTACTGGAAATGAAATTTTCAATTGGATTTTTCTTTTTTTTTGGGTGGAACAACAATTCATTACTCAATATTTTTATCATGAAAATGAGTTGTCCAATAATTGAGATTAAAAAACTTTGAGATAATCCATCTTGAGCCTCACATCAGGCCATTGAATCATTTTGTAATAGAAGGCCATGCAGAATAGAGCATGTAATATGAGTACCCCTTCTTCATCCTTGCATTGAGTTTATAGATAGAATGTAATGAGTGAAATAATTCAATGTAAAGAGACTCTAAGTGAATTTGGTGAGATGGGAATCATTACAAATCTTGAGATCATTTATTCCAAGACCACCCATATCATTTTATTTAACATAATTCTTCCATGAATCCACTATGTGTTTTCTTTCATAAACTGACCACGCCCATATGAAGATCCTGATCATGACTTAGAGTTTCATAATGTAACACCCCGAGATTTTATGAAAAATATTCTTTTTAATTTCATTAATGTCTTGTATTGTACGCTACACCAAAAGGAGCTTGCACAACATGCATCCCTGACTTGCCTTGCATTACACGCAATCACGACCTTCTTCGATAGCATGTGTAGCACGCAATACCGAGTTTCACTAAACGAGATATTATTTTAATATTATTATGAACTAGCTGTTATGAATACTAATACCCACTTTTTGAAATTTTATAAATTTTATCTTTCAAAATGGACTTCATTTTTGGATTCCTAATATCGAAATTAGCTTAGGGTGAAATTTTGGTACTTTTCGGATAACATTAATTTTCTGATGAATAGTCAAAATTACTAAATTTTAATTAAAAACAACATTTTTAATCGAAATAATTAATAGTGATAAATTATTAATTTGAGTTGTTTTAAAGTATATTTAGAATATATTTATACAATTTAATACAATGTTGGTCATTGGATGTAATTTCACATTTAAACCAGACATAAACAAGTGTCAATCTTTTGATAGTTATTATCTCTTAAGAACACACTATTTGTTTTGACGATGAGAATTATTTTTTAAATTAATTAATGAAACTGATATTTTTTGAATTTGGTAAAATAGACATCATTTTTGAGTTCATAATATCAAATATACCTTAGGCCTAATTTTTGGTATTTTTCTGGAAACTTTCATTTTTTGATGAATACTGTAACCACTAAGTGGTAGTTAAAAAATGAATTTTTCATAAAACTTAATTTTACCACTTCTGTGAGTGGAATTTCAAAAATAAAAGAGACACGGTTGATGTCAGTAAGTAAAATGTGGTTCAATGACATGAAAATAATTTTTGGTGAATAGCAACTTTTTACTTTTTTTACCACAGTTAAAAGTAAATAGGGTAATTAAGGGTAAAAATGATATTATTATTACCCTAACACATGTCATAATTATATTGGATAAATTTAATTAGACCAAAAACAACCTTAGAAATAAAATATGACCATTTTTGCCCACTTGGATTATATTAGGACATTTATTATTAATTTATTTTAAGAAGGGTTAAAATAGTTAAAATCAAAATTTAATAACTAAATCATTTTTAATATAGGGTTATACATAAGATAAATTCTACTATAAATATTAATTAGAAATATAAAAATATTTCCTAAATGATGATATTTTATTTGTAATTTTTAGACATTAAAAAAGTTAATTTATTTATAACACAAAGATGATGTAGTAATTATCTTATTAATGAAATATTGACATAATTGATGTTATAAATACCGACATAAATATAATTTAAGACTTTTTAGGAAATAAAAAAAATTTATAGGTTAATATGACATGTTATTATTTATTTAATTAACTTTTTTCAAACTAATCATTCTGTTATAATTTTCATAAAAAATCAATTACAAAATATTGTCAAAATTGACATAAAATAGTTTTTAAAACAAATATTATATTATTAATTGTTATTTTATTACTAAAAATATAAGGTTCGACACAATGACTTATAGAAGGATATATATATTAATAATAAACAACTTGGGGTTCGTTTTGCTTGTTATAGTATGTTTATTAACCTTATAGTGTAAGAACACAAAAAGACACGGTAAAAGTAAAATTATCTAACTTAAAGTTAAATACAAATGATAAGGTTAATAAAGGAACCTAAACTTGCCTAAATTCTATTGGATGAGATTATTTATACCCATCCCCACCTTATCTTCGAAATAAATCAATTTGGAGCTATTTAAAACCGAATTTGGCTTTATAATAAAATAATATTTTTAGTTTTTCCAAAGGAGCCCCTCTCCTCCCTTATAAAAGGGAACCTCCTCCCTCCTTTACTCACACCGCTTTGAGCCTTCAATCTCGGCCAACCCCTGCCAAATTCTATTCTCCACTTCCCTAGAAATATCCTATAGGTTATGGTCATCTTCAAAGACCAATTATAATGCCCTAAAAGGAGATCTCAAAGAGGCGCTTCAAAGAAGAGGTAATGTCTGTTACTGATTCTTTCAACTTTATTTCTTCTTACACTTCTTCTTCATAGGATGTTTCATTATGAAGTAAAAACATAAGTATCATTCATATACTGATATGTTATTATATGTATGAAACAGTCCTATTTCACTATCTATCCATCCTATGGAAAACGAAATCACCGCGCATGCGTACGTACGGAATACCGTCTCCACGCCGTGGTGTAATATATTTTACACCACCACCTTATTTGGATGGGTATAATGGTGTACATAATAACTATATATGATTATTGTAAATTGATATTGATTCTGAAATAGTATACATACACTCAAATACAGTTCCACGATCATGAGAACGATATCATCGCTCGTGCGTACGTACGGACTACCGTCTCCACAACGCGATGAGATTCAATCTCCACGTTAACCATTCATGAATGATTATAAAGTATATATAATAAGTAATAATGAAATATATGACATAATAATGAGACTGTATTTATCTATATATATATGTATGTCATCTACTTAATTCCATTCAACTCAATAAGGAAGCGAAAATCGCGTTCATGCGTACGTACGGCCTACCGACTCCATGAATAGTGTATTTCTTTCCATCTACAGATCTATTATATATATATTATGAATATATATTATATATAAATCATGTTTTATATTCTGTAATTAAGTAATCATGATCTCATTAATCATATGAATAATTACATGTCATAACACGGACGACAAATAAAACGATTTTACCCCAACCGCTCTTTAACATGGAATTTACAAAAGAACGGATAAAATAAAGTCATAAGTGACCAATATATGATATCATAACAATGAGTATAATTATGGAATAAGTCAATGAAATTATTTAAATCATTATACATAAGGTTTGGACAATTACAATGCCAATCAGACCTAAGGTAAGTGAATATATCACAATCTCATTTTAATATGAGATTGTTTATACTTTGGAATTTACTGGGGTGTATTTTATCATCCACATCCATGTTTCCTAAATATGTAATATTATTTCCATCCACCTACAATTGATTAAATCCAATTTTACCCTTCGGTGAGTTTTTTAGTAAAATATATGAATGGAATCTTTTGTCATTTTTCATACGAGGTACTTTTTGACTTTTCCGACAAAAGTACGAGAATAATGTTTTTTTAACTTATAAGACATGAATGGATTTTTAAAACATTATTTCCAATAATATTCCTTTAGAATTTTTCAAGTTTATTTTTAATCAACTTATTTTAGTTTAAAATTGTATGACATGTTAAGAAAGGAAAAATGTCTTTGATGTAGAAAGGAAATTTTCCTCAAGAATGGAGTTCAAGTGTTTTATCAAAATTAATTACCATCTAAGATAATAAAGGGTTCTGTTTCTATCCCTATTATTACATTGATTTCATTATGTTGTGATGGAATTATATTTATGAATTCCTTTATCTTATATTAATTGTTTTATGATGTCACAATGTTTAAGATTCCCATTTTTATTACATGGGTTATGCAATGATGTATGATTTATGATTTTTTGGCACACATAGGAATGGTATCATTATGAGATGGGTGGGACCTATATCTCACTCTAATGCATTGGGTATAGATTTTATATATCATGATATAGACAAGGCTGGAACGGCAGGTTAAACCGGTTCGGTGATACAGGACTGAAACGAGGAGTGAACTTGGTTCAGAAATGGACTTTGTCCACTAAGATAGTCTCAGAAATGAGCCTTGACTAATAAGAAATTATTCTCTATGATTATGTGTGTATTCCACAAAGTTTCATGTTTTATGTTATGATTATTGGGATTACATTTCATTACTATGATTTATCCAATGTTATGATATTATGATCTCTTTTGCAGGTTAAGATTTCCAAAATGTTATGTTCTTATGAATATAATGTGATTGATATTTCTTTTGTTTACCCTTACAGAGAATTTGAGATCACCCTTTTATGTTTTCTTTTCCCAAGATATAAAGAATGGTTTTAGGTAAAAAAAGAAGATCTTTAGGGGAGATGTTGAAGATCTTTCACCACGATGAGAAGATTATATTCTGAGTTTCCGAAGACACTAAACTATTACAGTCCTTGTGTGTGTGTTTTTGTTATGCACTAAGTATTCGGCAAAAGTAATGTAATGTCCATGTACGTCAAGCTTCGGGTCTCTACAGTTAGTATCAGAGGAAAAGATTCGTCAACCTTTGGAAACTAGGATACGAGAACTTTAGTGAGATCCCTAGAGATATTTCTGAGGTATGTCTAGGGATGTCCCTAAGGTTAAGTATACGTTATAGTCCTAGAATTGCGCTAACCATCTAATAATTAAACCTAATATGTTAGATATTGAAGGTACTCCCCTTTTATTATATTGTATCCCCTAGCATGATTTTTTCCTCTCACACGATTTTTTTTGGGTTTTAGACGATGGGTGGAACCCGAAGGAACCGTGTTGATCAATGTAATGGACAATGCAATGATTTTCCTCCTGAACAAACAAATTTTATGGGAGATGGAGTGAAAAATCTTATTGCTATACTTACACAAGCTATGAATCCTTCTGGACTTCCAAATGAGCAGAGAAGGGAACAATATCCTATTGAGTCCATCATGAGGCAACATCCACCTTCTTTCAGTGGGTCTTCTGATCCACTTTTTGCTGAACAATGGATCATTACCACTGAAAAGATATTTTCAGTTCTTCAATGTTCTGAACATGATAAAGTCATCTTAGCATTATATAGTTTGGAAGGTGAAGCTGATCAATGGTGGAATCTTATCAAGAATATGAGGCCAAGAGATGAAATTGAATCCATGGAATGGGACGAGTTCAAGAACTTATTTTTCAATAAGTACTTCCCTCGTATTCTTCGAACAAAGATGGAGAAGGAGTTTCTTGAACTAAAGAAAAAGGATGATGAATCTGTTGGTGTATATGAAGAAAATTTTACAAGGCTTGCAAGGTATGCATCTGGCATTATCATCCAACCTGAAAGTAAATTTGATCGATTCTTCAGTGTCGTAAAAAAAACCTTCGAAGGGAATTAGCTATAAGAGACTTCAGTAGCTATAAAGAAATTGTGCGCTATGCTATTAAGGTAGAAATGGAAGTTGTTGTTACATATCCATCTCATGGTTTTGACAAGAAACGAAAGATGGAATTCAAGGAGAAATCTCAGAATAATGGTGAAAAGAATAGGACTGTTTCCTTATGCTCAATGTGTGGAAAGATGCATGGTGGGGATTGTTTAAAGGGAATAGAAAATGTTTTAAGTGTGGAAAAGAAGGTCATCGAACAGCTGAGTGTCGATGTAATGGAAAAAGGGTTTCTAATGATGTGAATAAAGAGAAGACTACAGAGAAAGCACCACCAACACTTCAATGCTACATGTGCAAGGAAATGGGAAATTATGCTAATAAATTCCCTAATCCAAGGGTTAGTGAAGATCGACATGAGCAACCACTTAAGGCAAAGGACAAAGGGAAGTCCCATGTGATCACTATTGGCGATGTTGAATATGACAACAATGTGGTGGAATGATTAAGTGTTTATGTAATGGGATTCCAAATTAATGTTGTATATAGTATTGTGGAATATTGGAATATTTATGTATTGGTCTATTGTGGTTTTCAATGGTACCGGTAACCATGGAATTTGATTGAGATATTTTAGGAAAAATAGATGATATGCGCATAATGAAGGGAAAAAAAGAAAATGAAATGTTTAACCATATTCATGAGCTCAAGATTTATATAAGGACTAAGTGATATCATGGTTTGAGTATATAGAATTTTGAGGATTTTGGTATGTGGAAAGAGTTAACTTTTAACAGCATTCATGTTTTCAATAAGGATCAATAGGTATTCACTTATTTTCAAGAGAATACATCATTAAGGCCTTCGAATGTTTGGAATGTGACCAACAAGACATATCTCATGATATATGGGGATCAAAAATGGTATTAACATGCTAGTTGTATGAACTCTTTGGTAATCGTTTTCACTATAATATGAGATTAGACAACATTATTTTGGATAAGCCTAAATATTGGAATGGATTATGTTAGACATAAGTTAGTATTGTTTAAGGATAGAACATTTTTTTTGATATTATTTATGTGATGTTATAGTAATGTAGTTTTAGAAAAAGGACAACCTGTAGGACGGGCGACAGCCCATCGCGTCGGACAAGGATGTGGGAATCGAACCCACAACAGAAGTGCGACTGGCCTTTATCGCCTACCACTGGCCTACAGGAAGTCCCTGTTTAGTAGAAACTAGTTTTATTATATTAAGGAGTATGATATAATAAGTATAAGTCCATTTTAGGAACCATATATGATTAATCTCACTATAGATCGACTTATGTATATTTAATAACTTTTGCTAACCTTTTGTTTCAGACAGATGGAATGACCCATCATTCTATCACATGATCTGCTAACTCTTAACGAATAACAAATTCAACTTCATTTCTTTAAGAGTTGAAGTGGAAATTGTTCAAGGCACAAACAACAGTGATATTGTACCAAAATAAAGTAAGTATTTATTCTAATTCAAATTCTTCAACTTTAGGGAAATGATATTGAAAACCAAAAATGTTGTCCTAGTGCTCTTATATCTAATGAATCCGATGGTACCTTAGATCGTCACAAATTTATGGCGTTGTGAATGCTGGATTTTCCATATCCATGTTCTCTACCACTCTCCATCAGAACATGATGGTTAGATTTTTCTTCCATATCCATATTTTCACCTATGTTCTCCTACATAGAAACCCAGTGATGAGTTAATTTGGGTAACCGTTACGTTTCATACTTTAGTTTTTAAAGCCATGTTTTGGTATTCCTTTTTACGATGTGGGTTTTTATTAAAGAAATTTTCGATTAGTAAACCATTTATAACCCCGACGAATTTCAAGGGAGAAATTCATTTTAAGGGGGGTAGAATGTAACACCCCGAGATTTTATGAAAAATATTCTTTTTAATTTCATTAATGTCTTGTGTTGTACGCTACCTCAAAAGAAGCTTTCACAACATGAATCCCAGATTTTCCTTGCATTACAAGCAATCACGACCTTCCTCGATAGCGTTTTTAGTACGCAATACCGAGTTTCATTAAACGAGATATTATTATAATATTATTATGAACTAGTCATTATGAATAGTAATACCCACTTTTTGAAATTTTATCAATTTTATCTTTCAAAATGGACTTCATTTTTGGATTCGGAATATGAAAATTATCTTAGGGTGAAATTTTGGTACTTTTCGGATAAATTTAATTTTTTGATTAATAGTGAAAATTACTAAATTTTAATTAAAAACAACCTTTTTAATCGAAATAATTAATAGTGATAAATTTTTAATTTGAGTGGTTTTAAAGTATATTTAGAATATATTTTTACATTTTAATACAATGTTGGTCATTGGATGTAATTTCACATTTAAACCAGATATAAACAAGTGTCAATATTTTGATAGTTATTATCTCTTAAGAACATACTATTTGTTTTGACGACGGGAATTAATTTTTAAATTAATTAATGCAACTGATATTTATTGAATTTTGTAAAATAGACATCTTTTTTGATTTCATAATATCAAATATAGCTTAGGCCTAATTTTTGGTATTTTTCTGGAAACTTTCATTTTTTGATATATAGTGAAACCACTAAGTGTTAGTTAAAAAATATGAATTTTTCATAAAACTTAATTTTACCACTCCTGTGAGTCGAATTTCAAAAATTTGAGAGACATGGTTGATGTCAGTAAGAAAAATTTCGTACAATGAGATGAAAATAATTTTGGTGAATAGTAACTTTTTACTTTTTTTTACCACGGTTAAAAGTAAATAGGGTAATTAAGGGTAAAAATGAAATTATTATTACCCTAATACATGTCCTAATTCTATTGGATAAGTGTAATTCGACCAGAAACAACCTTAGAAATAAAATATGACCATTTTGGCACACATGGATTAGATTAGGACATTTATTATTAATTTATTTAAAGAAGGGTTAAAATAGTTAAAATCAAAGTTTAATAACTAAATCCTTTTTAATATAGGGTTATACATAAGATAAATTCAACTATAAATATTCTTTAGAAATCTAAATAGATTTCCTACATAATGATATTTTATTTTTAATTTTTAGTCATTAAAAAATTTAATTTATTTATGACACAAAGATGATGCAGTAATTATCTTATTAATGAAATATTGACATAATTGATGTTATAAATACCCAAATAAATGTAATTCAAGACTTTTTAAGAAATCAACAAATTTTCTAGGTTAATATGACATGTTATTATTTATTTAATTAACTTTTTTCGAACTAATCATTCTGTTATGATTTTCACAAAAATAAATTACAAAATAGTGTCAAAATTGACATAAAATAGTTTTTAAAACAAATATTATATTATTAATAGTTATTTTATTCCTAAAAATCTAAGGTTCGGCCAAATGAATTAGATAAGGCTATATATATAATAAACAAATTGGGGTTCGTTTGTCTTGTTATATTAAGTATATTAACCTTGTAGTGTAAGAACACAAAAAGACACAATAAAAGTAAAATTATCTAACATAAAG
Source organism: Viscum album (assembly GCA_963277665.1). Lineage (NCBI taxonomy): Eukaryota > Viridiplantae > Streptophyta > Magnoliopsida > Santalales > Viscaceae > Viscum > Viscum album. The sequence goes on from OY728160.1 coordinate 1,679,050,544, forward strand.
TTAAATATAAATGATAAGGTTAATATAGGAACCTAAACATGTCTAAATTTTATTTCATGAGAGAATTTCGACCCATCCCCACCTTAGCTTCTAAATAAATCAATTTGGAGCTATTTAAAACCGAATTTGGCTTTATAATAAAATAATATTTTTAGTTTTTCCAAAGGAGCCCCTCTCCTCCCTTATAAAAGGGCACCTCCTCCCTCTGTTACTCACACTACTTTGAGCCTTCAAGCTCTACCAACCCCTGCCATATTCCCTTCTCCAATTACCTCGGAACATCCTAGAGGTTCGGGTCTTCTTCAAAGACCAATTACAGTGCCCTCAAAGGGGATCTCAAAGAGGCGCTTCAAATAAGAGGTAATGTCCATTACCGATTCTTTCAACTTTATTTCTTCTTCCAATTATTATTCTTAGGTTGTTTCATTATGAAGTAATAACATCAGTATCACTCATATACTGATATTCTATTATAAGTAATAAACAACTCTATTTCACCATCTATCCATCCTATGGAAAATGAAATCACCGCTCGTGCGTACGTACAGAATACCGTCTCCACGCCGTGGTGTAATCTATTTTCCACTACCAACTTACTTGGATGGGTATAATGGTGTCATTAATAACTATATATGATTATTGTAAAGTGATATTGATTCTGAAATAGTATACATACACTCAAATACAATTCCACGATCATAAGAACGATATCATCCCTCGTGCGTACGTATGGACTACCGTCTCCACAACGCAATGAGATTCAATCTCCACGTTAACCATTCAGGAATGATTATAAAGTATATATAATAAGTAATAATGAAATATATGACATAATATTGATACTGGATTTGTCTATATATATATGTATGTCATCTACTTAATTCCATTCAACTCAATAAGGAAGCGAAAACAGTGTTCATGCGTACGTATGGCCTACCGTCTCCATGAACGGTGTATTTCTTTTCATTTTTAGATATATTATATATATATTATGAATATATATTATATATAAATCATGTTTTATATTCTATAATAAAGTAATCATGATCTCAGAAATCATATGAATAATTACAAGCCATAACACGGATGACAAATAAAACGATTTTACCGAAACGATCTTTAAAATGGAATTTACAAAAGAAAGGGTAAAATAAAGTCATAAGTGACCAATATATGATATCATAACAATGAGTATAATTCTTTAATAATTCAATTAAATTATTTAAATCATTATACAGGAGGTTTGGACACTTACGAAGCAAATCAGACCTAAGGTAAGGGAAAATATCACAATCTCATTTTTATCTGAGATTGTTTATACTTTGGAATTTACTGGGGTGTATTTAATCATCCACATCCATGTTTCCTCAATAAGTAATATTATTTCTATCCATCTACTATTGTTTAAATCCAATTTTAACCTTCGGTGAGTTTTTTAGTAAAATATATGAATGGAATCTTTTGCCGTTTTTCATACGAGGTACTTTTTGACTTTTCCGACAAAAGTACTAGAAGAATGTTTTTTAACTTATATGACCAGAATGGATTTTTAAAACATTATTTCCAAGAATATTCCTTTACAAGATTTCAAGTTTATTTTTAATCAACTTATTTTAGTTTAAAATTGTATGACATGTTAAGAAAGGAAAAATGTCTTTGAAGTAGAAAGGATATTTTCCTCATGAATGGAGTTCAAGTGTTTTATCAAAATTATTTTCCATCTAAGATAATAAAGGGTTATGTTTCTATCCCTATTATTACATTCATTTGATTATGTTGTGATGGAATTATATTTATGAATTCCTTTATCTTATATGAATTGTTTTATAATGTCACCATGTTTAAGATTCCCATTTTTATTACATGGGTTATGCAATGATGTATGATTTATGATTTTGTGGCACACATAAGAATGGTATAATTATGAGATGGGTGGGACCTATATCTCACTCCAATGCATTGGTTAAAGATTTTATATCTCATGAGATAGACATGGCTGGAACGGCAGGTTAAACCGGTTCGGTGAAACAGGACTGAAACGAGGAGTGAACTTGGTTCAGAAATGGACTTTGTCCACTAAGATAGTCTCGGAAATGAGCCTTGACTAATAAGAAATTATTCTCTATGAATATTTGTGTATGCCACAAAGTTTCATGTTTTAAGTTATGATTGTTGGGATTACATTTCACTACTATGATTTATCTAATGTTATTATATTATGATATCTTTTGCAGGTTAAGATTTCCAAAATGTTATGTTCTTATGAATATAATGTGATTGATATTTTTTTTGTTTACACTTACTGAGCATTTGAGCTCACCCTTTTATGTTTTCTTTTCCCCAGGATATAAATAATGGTTTTAAGTTAAAAAAATAATATCTTTAGGGGAGATGTTGAAGATCTTTCACCACGATTAGAAGATTATATTCCGAGTTTACAAAGACACAAAACTATTACAGTCCTTCTGTGTGTGTTTTTGATATGTACTAAGTATTCCGCAAAAGTAATGTAATGTCCATGTACGTCAAGATTCGGGTCTCTATAGTTGGTATTAGAGGAAAATTTTCGTCAACCTTTGGAAACTAGGATGCGAGAACATTAGTGAGATCCCTAGAGATATTTATAAGGTATGTCTAGGGATGTCCCTAAGGTTAAGTATACGTTATAGTCCTAGAATTGCGCTAACCATCTTAGAGTTAAACCTAATATGTTAGATATTGAAGGTACTCCCCTTTATTATATTTTTTCCCTAGCACGATTTTTTCCTCTCACACTATTCTTTTTGGGTTTTAGACGATGGATGGAACTCGAAGGAACCGTGTTGATCAATGTAATGGACAATGCAATGATTTTCCTCCTGAACAAACAAATTTTATGGGATATGGAGTGCAAAATCTTATTTCTATACTTACACAAGCTATGAATCATTCTGGACTACCAAATGAGCAGAGAAGGGAACAATATCCTATTGAGTCCTTCATGAGGAAACATCCACCTTCTTTTAGTGGGTCTTCTGATCCACTTGTTGCTGAACAATGGATCATTACCACTGAAAAGATATTTTCAGTTCTTCAATGTTTTGAACATGATAAATTCATCTTAACATTATATCGTTTGGAAGGTCAAGCTGATCAATGGTGTAATATTATCAAGAATACGAGGCCAAGAGATGAAATTGAATCCATGGAATGGGACGAGTTCAAGAACTTATTTTTCCATAAGTACTTCTCTCATATTCTTTGAACAATGATGGAGAAGGAGTTTCTTGAACTAAAGCAAAAGGATGATGAATCTGTTGGTGTATACGAAGAAAAGTTTACAAGGCTTGAATGGTATGCATCTGGCCTTATCATCCAACCTGAAAGTAAAGTTGATCGATTATTCATTAGCATAAAACCAAATCTTTGAAGGGAATTAGCTATAAGAGACTTCAGTAGCTATGAAGAAATTGTGCGCTGTGCTATTAAGGTAGAAATGGAAGTTAGTGTTACATATCCATCTCATGGTTTTGATAAGAAACGAAAGATGGAGTTCAAGGAGAAATCTCAGAATAATGGTGAAGAGAATATGAATGTTTCCTTATGCTCAAAGTGTGGAATGAAGCATGGTGGAGATTGTATAAAAGGGATTAGAAAATGTTTTACGTGTGTAAAAGAAGGTCATCGAACAGCTGAGTGTCGAAGTAATGGAAAAAGGGTTTCTAATGATGTGAATAAAGAGAAGTCTTCAGAGAACGCACCACCAACACTTCAATGAATCATGTGCAAGGAAATGGGGCATTATTCAAATAAATTCCCTAATCCAAGGGTTAGTGATGATCGACATGAGCAACCACTTAAGGCAAAGGACAAAGGGAAGTCCCATGAAATCACTATTGGCGATGTTGAATATGACAACAATGTGGTGGAATGATTAAGTGTTTATGTAATTGGATTCCAAAATAATGTTTTATATAGTATCGTGGAATATTGGAATATTTATGTATTGGTCTATTGTGATTTTCAATGGTACCGGTAACCATGGAATGTGATTGAGATATTTTTGGAAAAAAAGATGATATGCGCATAATGAAGGGAAAATGATAAAATGAAATGTTAGACCATAATCATGAGCTCATGATTGATATAAGGACTAAGTGATTTCATGGTTTGAGTATATAGAATTTTGAGGATTTTCGTATGTGGAAAGAGTTATCTTTTAACAACATTCATGTTTTCAATAAGGATCAATAGGTATTCATTTTTTTTCAAATGAATACTTGATTAAGGCCTTCGAATGTTTGGAATGTGACTAACAAGACATATCTCATGATATATGGGGATCAACAATGGTATTAACATGCTAGTTGTATGAACTCTTTGGTAATCGTTTTCACAATAATATGAGATTAGACAACATTATTTTGGATAAGCCTAAAGATTAGAATGGATTATGTTAGACATAAGTTAGTATTGTTTAAGGATATAAATTTTTTTGATATTATTTATGTGATTTTATAGTAATGTAGTTTTAGAAAAAGGACAACCTGTAGGACAGGCGACAGCCCATCGCGTCGTACAAGGCTGTGGGAATCGAACCCACAACCGAAGTGTGACTGGCCTTTATCGCCTACCACTGGCCTACAGGATGTCCCTGATTAGTAGAAACTAGATTTATTATATTAAGCAGTATGATATAATAAGTATAAGTCCATTTTAGGAACCATATATGATTAATCTCACTATAGACCGACTTATGTATATTTAATAACTTTTTCTAACCTTTTGTTTGAGACAAATGTAATGACCCATCATTCTATCACATGATCTTCTAACACTTCATGAATAAAAAATTCAACTTCATTTCATTAAGAGTTGAAGTGGAAATTTTTCACGGCACAAACAACAGTGAGATTGTACCAAAATAAAGTAATTATTTATTCTAATTCAAATTCTTCAACTTCAGGGAAATGATCTTGAAAACCAAAAATGTTGTCCTAGTGCTCTTATATCTGATGATTCAGATAGTAGCTTAGATCGTCACAAATTTATGGCTTTGTGAATGCTGGCTTTTCCAAATCCATGTTCTCTACCACTCTCCATCAGAACAAGATGGTTAGATTTTTCTTCCATATCCATATTTTCACCTATGTTCTCCTACGTGGAAACCCAGTGATGAGTTAATTTGGGTAACCATTACGTTTCATACTTTAGTTTTTAAAGCCAAGTTTTGGTAATCCTTTTTACGATGTGAGTTTCAATTAAAGAAACTTTCGAGTAGCAAACCATTTATAACCTTGTTGAATTTCAAGGGCGAAATTCATTTTAAGGGGGGTAGAATGTAACACCCCGCGATTTTATGAAAAATATTCTTTTTAATTTCATTAATGTCTTGTGTTGTACGCTACCCCAAAAGAAGCTTGCACAACATGCATCCCCGACTTGCCTTGCATTACACGCAATCACGACCTTCCTCGATAGCGTGTGTAGTACGCAATACCGAGTTTCACTAAACGAGATATTATTATAATATTATTATGAACTAGCCGTTATGAATAGTAATACCCACTTTTTGAAATTTTATAAATTTTATCTTTCAAAATGGACTTCATTTTTGGATTCGGAATATCGAAATTAGCTTAGGGTGAAATTTTGGTACTTTTCGGATAAATTTAAGTTTCTGATAAATAGAGAATATTACTAAATTTTAATTAAAAACAATCTTTTTAATTGAAATAATTAATAGTGATAAATTATTAATTTGGGTGGTTTTAAAGTATATTTAGAATATATTTTTACAATTTAATACAATGTTGGTCATTGGATGTAATTTCACATTTAAACCAGATATAAACAAGTGTCTATCTTTTGATAGTTATTATCTCTTAAGAACACGCTATTTGTTTTGACAACGGGAATTAATTTTTAAATTAATTAATGCAACTGATATGTTTTGAATTTGGCAAAACAGAAATATTTTTTGAGTTCATAATATCAAATATAGATTAGGCCTAATTTTTGGTATTTTTCTGGAAACATTCATTTTTTGATGAATAGTCAAACCACTAGTGGTAGTTAAAAAAATGAATTTTTCATAAAACTTAATTTTACCACTTCTGTGAGTGGAATTTCAAAAATCTGAGAGACACGGTTGATGTGATTAAGTAAAATGTGGTTCAATGAGATGAAAATAATTTTTGGTGAATAGTAACTTTTTACTTTTTTTACCACGGTTAAAAGTAAATAGGGTAATTAAGGGTAAAAATGATATTATTATTACCCTAAAACATGTCCTAATTCTATGGGATAAGTGTAATTCGACCAGAAATAACCTTAGAAATAAAATATTTCCATTTAGGCCCACTTGGATTAGATTAGAACATTTATTATTAATTTAATTAAAAAAGGGTTAAAATAGTTAAAACCAATGTTTAATAACTAAATCCTTTTTAATAAAGGGTTATACATAAGATAAATTCGACTATAAATATTCATTAGAAATCTAAATAGATTTCCTATATAATGATATTTTACTTTTAATTTTTAGACATTAAAAAAGTAAATTTATTTATGACACAAAGATGATGCAGTAATTATCTTATTAATGAAATATTGAAATAATTGGTGTTATAAATACCCAAATAAATATAATTTAAGACTTTTTAAGAAATCAACAAATTTTCTAGGTTAATATGACATGTTATTATTGATTTACTTAACTTTTTTCAAACTAATCATTCTGTTATGATTTTCACTATAGGGTTCACCATTCCTCTACATTAAGATGATGTATAGGCCAATGCTCATTTTAATTGATTATCATAAGCTCAAAAAGATCAATATATAGAACAAGTATCCACTTACTTGTACTAATGAAATATTTAATTAGCTATGTGGATCATGGTAATTCTTTATGTTTGAATTTCAATTTAGATATTATCAAGTAATTGTGAAGAATGAAGATATCACCAAGACAAATTTTCTTATACTGTACGAGCACTATGACTTCACAGTGATGTCATTAGGAATCACGGATGCCCCGAAATCATAATTGACATGATGAATATAGTATTTAGAGATTACATTGAAATTTTTCAGTATTTATTATAGATAATATTCTAATATACTCCGAATTTAAGGAGGATCATGGGGGCATATTTGCATTATGATATTGAATTTATAAAAGTAGAAGATCAATACAAAGTATAAAAAATGTGAGTTCTGGTTGAAGGAAGTCTCATTCGTGGTGAATTTAATCATAAGAAATGGGATATATATGGACCATTCAAAGAAAAAATCAATTCATTAATGTTAGAAACCAATATTGGTGACATATATCCATAGTTTACTTGAATTATCTGGGTATTACTGTTGATTTGTGTGATATTTATATTGATTTTCAATCCCTCTATAAAATCTAACATGTAAGGGATTAAAATATTCTTTAAATGATGAATTTGAAGAAAGATTCATGGAGATGAAAATTATGCTTATTACTACCCATGCACTCACACTACCCACATGTGGAGAGCTTTTGTGGTATTTAGCGATGCTTCATAGAATGGACTGGGTTGTGTGTTAATGATAAATGAAAAATTCATAACTTACGATTCAAGGAAGTTGATTGTTCATGAATAGAAATTCCCAATGCATGATCTAGAGTTTTCTATAGTGATCTTAACACTGAAAACATGGTGGTATTATCTCTTCATGGAGAAGTGTTGAATATATATGTATCAAAAAAGCCTCATGTATATATTCATATAGAATGAGCTTAAAATGAACCAATACAAATGGTTTGAGTTGATCAAGGGCTGTGACGTCTCTATCCACTACCATCCTGGTAAGGAGAATAAAGAGGAAGATTATATATATAGAAAGTATCCAGAAACTCTATCATCAATTTGAATTTAGTCAAATCCAATATTCATTGATTTGAAAAAGATGGACATGGGAATAAAAAAGAAACGAACATCCTTAATTTTTTCAAAAATGATTTATTAACCATATATTTTGGAAAGGTTAAAGATGCTCGAATAAATGATGTGGGAATTCATGAGAAAACGGAAAAAATAAGAAAAATAAAATCCTCATATTTCAATATTAATGAAGAAGGAATTGTAAAATTTGGGTCAAGGCGATGTGTTCTATAAAATCGTGATTTAATGAAGGAACTATTAGATGATGCATATAGTTCAACTTTCATTATTCACCGAAGAAGCACAAAGTTGTATTTAGCTCTCTTTGAGCACTATTTTTGGATCAATATAAAGAAGTAAATCAATGAATATATATCAATGTTCCTAGTTTTCCAGAAAGTGAAGGATTAATGGTACATGCCTATGGGGATGATGCGGCAATAATTCGTACCAACATGGAAATGGGATTACATAAAAATGGTATTTCTCACTAGTCATTCAAAGACATCTCTGGGAAAAAAATCTATATGGATTGTTTTGGATATTCTTTCAAATACATCCTAAATTTTCAAAATTCAAGATAACTTCTCACTGGATTGATTAAAATGGATATACATCAAATTATTGATAAGGTAGAATTGACTACAACAATTTATTGTATTTGATTGAGATATGAGATTCCTCTCTAAGATATATTAAATTAACCAACATTATCTAATCTCTAAGTTGATCCTCTATATTGACTATCATCCCCAAAATGATTACTAATATTTTTAGACTACTCATAAACTTGAATAATTTTTTTGAACAAGTTCTATGTACTTCTGAGGTGGATTGGACCAACAGATTCCATTGGCCATGTACTTTAACTACAACAGTTTTCACTCTGGCATCCAAATGGATCTGTATGATTCAATTAATTGTAAGTGGTTCAAAACACTGAAATGTTTTGATGAATATGGTGAATTAAAACCTCTAGGTCTTGATATGATCAAAATAATAATGAAGATGGTTAGGATCATTCAGCAGTACATGAAGGCTATTCAATGTTGACAATAGATCTATGCTAAAAATCGCCATTGAGACCTATAGTTTGAGGTCATAGTCATGTTATTCCTCTATATTTATCTGTTGAAGAATGTTATGAGATTTTGGAATATTAAAAATCTTAATCAAGGATACATCAGCCCTTTGAGATCCTTGATCTCATTAGAGTGGTGGCCTATCAACTATCACTCCAACCAAACATATCTCGTGTACATGATGTTTACCATGTAACCCTATAACACCAAAAATATTTCATGGAATATTACCTAATTATTGTAATTCAATATCTTGTGCTACACTCATCACCAAGATCGAGAACCCCACGACATATAACCTAGATGTTAAAAATAGTTATGAATATTATTAACTAAATTTTGAATTTTAGATACTTTATATAATTTACAATTTCATATTTTGTGTCTCTTATTAATAATATAAGGAAAAATTATAATTTTCATATAAAAGATGTATTTTTCCAAAAAAATGAATTTATGCCACTTATTTAATGGAGATTCCAATTTAAAAAAAAAATATTTCAGACATTTATATACTCAGTTTAATGGAATTAAATTTTTTAGATCCAAGACATAATAATTTAATTTGGATAAAAATTTGGTACATTTCTAATAACTTTCATATTTTGATGAATAGTGAAAAATACTAAAATTCATTTGAAATCAACTTTTTTAATTGAAATAATTTATAGTGGTACATTATGAATTTTAATGAATTAGAAGTATAATTAGATTATGTTTTTATCATTTAATAAAATATTAGTCATCATAAGTTATTTCACATTTAAATTTTACATAATAACATGTCAATCATTTGATAGTTTTTACTTTTTATAAAACCCTCTTTTGGGTTTTGAAGATGGGGATTAATTTTAAATTCATAAATTCAACTCCTATGTTTTTAATTTGGTAAAATAGACTTCATTTTTGAATTCAATATATCAATATTAACTTAGGTTAAAGTTTTGGTATGTTTCTCAAAAAAAAACATTTTTTGATGAATAGTGAAAAACACTACTCTATTGGTTAATACAGACTTTTTATTTAAATAATTAGTTATTTTATTTTAATTTATTTTAGCGTAAAATTGATACATAATACCTATATATTATCAATTTAATTCAATGGAGTGATTTTATAAAATGTTTAGATATATAAAATTTTATCGAACATTTTACCGTCTTTTAACCACCTTCTAAGAGCATTTTTCAATTTGTATAAAACTAAATTTTACCCCTTCTATGAGTTGAATATCAAAAATATGAGAGACATAGTTAATATTTTTAAGTAAAATGTGGTTCAATAATATGATAATATTTTTTTTTGTGAATAGTAGATTTTGACTTTTATTTACCACTGTTAAAAGTTAATAAGGTAATTATGGGTAATAATGATATCATAATTACCTTAACACAAGTCATAATTATATTGGATACGTATTATTTAACCAAAAACAACCATAGGAATAATATATGATCATATTTGGTTCACTTCAATTAGATTAGGACACTTATTATTATTTTATTTAAAGAAGACTTAAAAGCGTTAAATTAATTGTTTAATAACTAAATCATTTTTAATATAGGGTTATACATAATATAAATTTGATTATGAATATTCATTGAAAATATACAAATATTTACTACATAATGATATTTTGTATATAATTTTTAAACATTAAATAATTTAATTTATTTATAACATAATGATGATGTAGTAATTACCTTAATAATGAAATATTAAAATAATTGATATTATAAGTATCCAAATGAATGTAATTTTAGTCTTTTGATGATTTACACAAATTTTATTAGTTAAAATGAAATTTTAGGATTGAAAATTTGTATTTAGTTCGAAGTAATAATGTTTTTGGAATTTAACAAAAATAATTTATTAATTAATGTCAAAATGGACATACTAGAGTTTTTAAAACAAATACTATATTATTGGTGGATATAATATTCCTAAAAATCTGAGGTTCAGCCAAAGGGCCTTAATAATGTTATATATGTAATTAATGAACCAATTGTGGTTCTTTTCGAAGTTTATATATTTTTATTAACCATATAATATTAAAATAAAGAGACATGGTAAATGTCAAAATATATATCTAAGAGTTAGATCTAAAAGATAGGTTAATACGATGACCTAAACCTATCTAATACTTATTGGTTGAGCTTTTATCAATCCATACCCACCATATCCTTTAAATAGTTAATTTTTGAGCCATTATAAACCGAAAATATTATTATTATTAAATAATATTTCAATATTTTCCAAAAAAGACTCTCACCTCTCTAATAAAAGGGCACTTCCCATTCTCTCAAATATACACCATCAAAGTGGTTTGTAACTTCCAGCCTCTTCCAAAATATCCACCCAACTATCTTCCCATCATCCTAGAGGAATTCCTTTTGTCCAAATTCTATCCTAAGGAGCCCTTTTGATGATATTAAAAGGAAGAACCTGAATAAGAGTTAAATATTTCAACAACTCTTTAAGGTTCTTTTCTTCTTCCATTTCCAATTTTTTTTTTGTTCCCATTATAAAATAATAAATCCAGTATCATCTATATACTTCTATTTTATTATAAAAATGATACATCTTTATTCATTATTATATTTATCCAATAAATGACAAAGTCACCATACATGCGTATGTACGGATTACTGTCTCCACGTCGTGGTGAAGTTTGTTATTCAGACACTTCATTATTTGGATGGGTATAATAATGAGTATATATGATGTAAATAATAAATATAACATGTTAATGATTCGTTATATATGATATAACCACCAATTACATAAGATTTCTGTATCAATATAATGATATAGTCGCTCGTGCATATGTATGGATTACCCTCTCCACGATGCGATTAGATTAATTTCCACGATCACCATAAAACGATGATTATAAAATATATTAATAATTAATAATTATGTAATATAGGAAATAATAATTATACTATATATATATCTACTTACATAAATTTTATTCACATTGTTCCATTCAATACGATACGATAACGTCAACAGCCTTTATGTGTATGTACGACCTACTGTCCCCATAAACGGTGGTTTCCATTTCATATATACATCTATTATAAATTTTTATATTCTAAATATATATGATATATAAATAATTTTCTATATTATGTAAGTATTTAAATCAATATCTAAGTGTTAAAATCAATAGTAGTATGTTAAAACATGTACGATGAAGAAAGTGATTACTAAACAACATTTTAATTTTACAAGAAAAATATTATTGAAAGGGTAGTATAAAGTCATTAAGGAATCATTTATGATATCCAAATTATTAATATGTTTTGGTTATAATTTAATAACATAAAATGGTCTTTATACATGATATTAAATGTACCCTTGACTAAAGGAAAGCTCAAGGTAAGAGTTAATTTTAGAATCTCTTTATTATCTGAGGTAGTTTTTATGTAAGTATCTTCTGGGAAATATTTTTTATCACTGTTCATGTTTCATGAAAGAGTTTTCAAATGGATTTTTAAGGTAATTTTATACTAAAACATCAATTTATTTGTATTATTTATTTATTCATGTAAATCATTCTCATTAATGTCTATGTTTTTAAACATGGGGTTTAAGGATTTATTTATATGGACATGATTGTTTTTTAAAATGTTAATTATTTTCAAACAATTCAAAGTGTTATTAGACACTAAGATTCAAAAATGTCATTATATTTTATCTTTTCTAAATTGTGTGACTTTTAATGGTTTTCCAAGAAAAGTGATATTTCTCTAAAATAGTTTTACAAATCATTTTTATCTATGTCAACATGCATTGTTGGATTATAAACGTAATTGAAGTTTATTTATTATAATACAGATCATCCATATTATATTGAATGTTTTGTGTTATTATTGACGTTGGATGTGTTATTTTTATAAAATTCATTATTTATGTATAATTTAATGACATTTCGAATGATGGTTTTAATACGAATGTGTATGTTATATTTAAACTTTTTCATATGGGGAATGTATTGGACATAGTATGTGATGGGTGGGGCACGGTAAAGATCCTCGATGCATCGATAGGTCTCATGAGACCAACTAGTGTCTTGGAACATGGCCATGACAAAATTTTATTTGTAGTCTTGGCACACGGTCTTGAATATGTGGTTATGAAGTGTGGCATTATGAATTCCATCATTATGAATGTGGCTATTGATATTGAATGTGATTATTTGAATAGTAGTTTATCCATTCGAATAAGTAAATTGAATTATTGGATTTTATATTTTCCATATTATGCGGATGTTTAAGTATAAAAGTATTTTTTTAGTCTAATATACTTCATTAAATGTATATACTTATTTATGAATGTTTCTGCTATATTGTTATCCTTACTGGATATCTGAGCTTGCCCCTTTCTATGTTTTGTTTTTCTCAGGATGTGATGAAGTATTTTATGATTGATAAGTAGGGATAAGCTAAGGGATTAATGGTGTTATCAAAGGATCATTTATGTAGTGTTTTATTTTCTAATGTATAATGTAATGTTCATGTATGTAATCTATTTTCCATGAATGCTAAACTGGTTGTTCTTTCAAGGCTTGATTCCTTGTAATCATGCCAAGGAATTAAAATAATTCCTTGACTCCCATAACTGGGGTCGGAGCATTACATTTTGTATCTGATGATGTTTAGAAATAACATGGGAAAGTAGATTTAGATAAACTCTGATTAGAGACCATTAACCTAAGATATAATTTAATGATTAGTAAAGACGAATTTCCTAGAATTTTGGTAATTTAATATTTTTTTGAGTTTTCCAAACAATACATCTCTATCTGGATACGAGAAGGAAGAGGCAGCTGTGGCATAAATGTACCTAGGGGATAAACCTAAAACACTGATTTGAGCTAGACTCGGATGGGAACTGGTGAGCAACAACAGGCCTTTTTGTACTCTTGGTTACGACCCACTTGAGGGATATGCTTATGATAATTATTGATTTCTTTACAAAACACTATGATGTGTTTATGAGTATATATCTCCTCAAAGAAAACATTGTTATGATTATGGATTATATCCATGAATTTTTCAATTTATATTAACGGAATTACAAGTTTCGAATTTTGAATTACAATTCTTAAACTAACATAGTGTATGAAATTGTTTAGAAAAGGTGCACAGTAGATGAAAGGTGACCTCTAGCAATAAGAATGATGAAAAGTGTAAGAATGATAATATATTTCATGGTGTTAAGCCAAAAATTAGAAAGGAAGGAGTCTCCCATATATTATCATCATATGAAGAAATATTATCATGTGTTAATATGATAAGTAAATATTTTTTTGAGTTCTATGGCTTTGAAGGGAAGCCAGAGAAGAAAAATATGGTTGAGAGAAAGATGGATAAATGGAATAAGGGAAAGATGGATTTTCCCATATGTGATAACTATGGAAAGATTCACCTTGGTAAATGCTTGAGGGGAATGGGAGTTTGTTATAAGTGTGGAGAAAAATGAAACCAAGTAAATGATTGCAAGGGTGACAAAAATTATTCAAATTTACAATGCTTCATCTGCAAAGAGTTGGGACACTACGTGAATCAATGTACAAATCCTCAGAGTATACCCAAAATGTTGTTATTGAATTATAATCAAGTTATGATACTACTGAAGATGAAGAGAAATGATAAAGAGATATTATGTTTTCATTAATGTATTGTGTCATTTGAGTATTTTATTAATGGTCTAAATTTTATAATAACTATATTGTATATAAGGATTGTTCTGTAGTACTATTTCATTAAGTACTTGAGATTAGTGTAACAAAGAAAAGTTACTCAATGGAATGTTAAACTTCTTGGAAAATACATGGTTTAAGGAAAGACATAACATTAATATGGTCCTGATACCAAGGTATTGATTTTGGAATAAGAGACGATTGATTTGGATAAATTATATTGGATATTATTTATATCCTTCGAACAAGTTAATGGTTTGTTTATTCGATCATTGTTGGAGTTTACAAAATTTTTGGGTATAAGGAGTATATGAAGTATTCTATAAGTAATATGGGAGCATGAATGTAATCAATATGGTATTATTATAATTCATGGTGGTACCGTATTTTCAAAGAATAAAATTCAAAGTTATTCACATTTTATTACATGGAAGAATCGATCTTCAATGTGTTTACCTCCCTTATAAATTTTAAACTGTGAGATTGGAAAAAAGTATTTTGGATATGTCTAAAGGGTGGAATCGATTAATATTGACATTGGATATTGTTGTTAATGTTAAATGAATTCTTGAGATTATTTTTGGAGTGTCATAAATATGACAACCTAGTGGTCGGCTGACAACCTGTTGCATCTGGCAAGGCCATGAGACTTGAACCTGTAACCGAAGGGTGACAAGGGTGCATCACCTACCACTAGCCTAAGTGATGTCCTAGTTTGTATAATTTAGTTTTTTTTAAAGTCGGAAAAATTAATTATAATTTCATAATTTTATTAACCCTATATGAATAGGGTAAATAGAATATTTTTTAATTCTATTGTCTTTTGAAGTGAAAGATGAGTTTGTGGTAGGAATTACATAAAGGATGAAACTCTACTTGTCATGTATATATATATATATATTCCTATTATTCTATGAATAAATTAATTATTAAACATTAGTTAAGGGATCCTATAACCAAATATGTGTTACCCTAATACCATATGTTTTTTTGAATCGATGATATTTTACATCATCTTAGATTGATGGATTTGTGGCCCTCAATTTTACACTTTTTTGTGAGTGATGACTTCAATCTCTCCCAATAAATATTTAAATTTTCCACTAATTATGTGTCTTTAATTTCCAACAATCTTTTACCAACTGAGATCATAATTTGGTGGTGACATTTTCATTTCCCTTTCCCTCTAGTTAAGAGTAAATTTTATTAAACCAATTTCTGATGTGGGTTTTCGAAAAAGGTATATTTCTAATTTTAACCACATGTTTTTAAAGAACATTTTTAAATTGTGAGATTCAATTTATTGAAGGATGAGAGAAAGTAAAACCCCAAGATTTTATAGTATGTTATCTCAATAAAGCAATTCAATTGCATGTGCTACACGCAACATCGAGATCGAGCACACCACAACTTAAAAAACTAGACTTAAAAAACGGTTATGAAAAGTATTAACATAATTTTGAATTATATATACTCCTTATAATTTTATAATTCATATTTTGTGTCTCTTAGGCATAATATAAAGACAAATTAATATTTTCAGATAAAAGAAGTATTTTTAGAAAAAAAATACAATTATACAACTTATTTAATGAAGAATCCTTTTTAAAACAAATATTTGACACTTTTATATACTAAACATAATTTAATTAAATACATTATTAGGATAGGGACATAAAAATTTAGTTTTGATAAATTTTTTGTACTTTTTTGATAACATTCTTATTTTGATGAATAGACAAAAATATTAAATTTTAATTGAAATAATCATTTTTAATTGAAATAATTTATAGTGATAAATTATTCATTTTAATGTTTTGGAATTATAATTATATTATATTTTATCATATAATGCAATTATGGTCATTATAAGTAATCTCAAATTTAAATTTGACAAAAACAGATGTTAATATTTTGATAGTTTTTACTTTTTAAAAAATCCACTTTTTGGTTATGACAATAGGAGTTAATTCCAAATTAAAAAAATTTAACTTATATGTTTTAAATTTCGTAAAATGGACTTCCTTTATTAATTTTTAATATCAAAATTATCTTAGGGTAAATTATTGATATTTCTCTGAAAACATTCAATTTTTTGATGAATAGTGGAAAACAATCCATTATTATTTAAAACAGAATTTTTATTTAAATAATTTGTTTTTATATTTTAAATTATTTTAGGTAAAAATAGATATATAATACCTATATATGTTAAACATAAATATATGGAATCATTTTATAATAATATAATATTTATATAATATTTTATCGAACATGTTTCTATCTTTTACCCACATTCTAGGTGTATTAGGAAAGTTTTATAAAACATAATTATACCTCCACTGTGAGTTGAATTGGAATAATACAATAGACATGGTTAATATCAGTATGTAAAATGTGTTTTAATAAGATGCGAATAGTTTTTGGTGAATAGTATTTTTGACTTTTATTTACCATGGTTAAAAGTAAATATTTTAATTAAGGGTAAAAATGATTTCATAATTACCCCACCATGTGTCCTTAATCTATTGGATAACTATAATTCTACCAAAAAAAGCCTTAGGAATAAAATATTATTCCATTTTTTCAAATTGGATTAGATTAGAACAAGTATTGTTATTTTTATTTAGAGACGAGTTAAAAGAGTTAAATTCAATGTTTAGTAACAAAACCATTTTTAATATAGGCTTATAAATAATATAAATTAGACTATAAATATTAATTAAAAATATAAAATGATTTCATACATAGTTATATTTTATTTATAATTTTTACATATTAAATAATTTTATTTATTTATGACATAATGATGATTCAATAATTACCTTAATAATGAAATACTAAAATAATAGATATTATAAATATATAAATATATGTAATTTTAGAATTTTTATGAATTCCACTAATTTACATAGTTAACATGAAATACTTTTATTCACAATATTAATTTAGTTCGAAGTAATAATGTTTTTAGGTCTTTAAAAAATTCATTTCTTAAATAATGTCAAAATTGACATAATTGAGTTTTTAAAACAAATACTATATTATGGGATGATATAATATTCCTAAAAATCTAAGGATCTTCCAAAGGGCCTTAATATTATTATATATCTCATTAAAGAACCTATTGGGCTTCTCTTGGACGTTTATAGTATGTTTATTAACCATATAATATAAAAATACAGAGAGACAAGGTAAATGTCAAACTATTTAACTAAGAGTTAAATCTAATAGATAAAGTCAATATGATGACCTTAACCTATCTTAAAACTATTGGTTGTCTGTTTTTATACCCATCCTTAAATTATCATTTAAATAATTCATTTTAGTGCCATTAGAAACCGAACATTATTATATTACCAAATAACATTTCCAGATTTTCCTAAAGTGACCCTCACCTCTCTTATAAAAAGGAAATTCCCCTTATCTCAAATTCACACATTCAAAGCCATTTTTATCGGAAAAATCCTGCCCCAATATCCTCCCAAAATTCCGGAATTCATCCTAGAGGCCGTCATTTGGTCATAAATCCATCTTATGGAGCCCATTTGATGAAATGAAAAGGAAGAACCCGATGAAGAGGAAAATATTTCATCGCCTCTTTCTTGTTCTTTTATTCTTCCACTTCCTCTTTCATTATGGCTTCCATTCTTAAATAATAACTATAGTATTTTATACATACTGCAATGTTATTATAAAAATTATACAACCATATTTATTAGTCTATCCATCCTATAAATGTTAAACTCACCATAAGTGCGGAAGTATATATTACCGTCTCCACATCGTGGTGTAGTTTCTTATTCAAACACTTCATTATTTGGATGGGTATAATAATTAGTATAACTAATTTAAATAATAAATATAAAATTTTAATTTCCTTTATATATGATATAACATCAAATTAAATATTATTTATCCATCAATATAATGATATATTCACTAATGCGTACGTACAGATTACCATCTCCATGACGCGATGAGATTCATTTCCACGTTCAACATTCAACGATGATTATAAAATATATATATCATTAATAAGTAAGTAATATATGAAATTATAATTCAATTGAATATATATATATATATGTTATTACATATATCTTATTCACTTAGTTCCGTTCAATACGATATGATAATAGAAACAACAATTATGCGTACGTACGACATACCGTCTCCATAAATAGTGTTTTCCATTTCACATATACGTCTATTATACATATTTATAGTCTAAATATACATGATATATAGATAATTTTTTATATTATATAATTATTTAAGGCATGATCTTTGTGATACACTCAAGAGTAATAAGTTAAAACACGTACGATAAAGAAAGCGATTGTTAAACAAAATGTTAATTTTACAAGTAAATTATTATTAAATGTGTAATATAAATTCATAAATGAATAATGTATGATATCATAAATATTAATATGGTTCTGGTATAATTCAATAGCATAATATGGTCTTTATACAGGAGGTTTAAAATGCCCTCGACTAAAGGTAAGTGTAAGGTAAGTGTTAATTTTAAAATCTCTTTATTATCTGTGGTAGTTTTTATGTTAGTATCTTCTGGGAAATATTTATTATCCAAGTCCATTTTTCTTGAAAGAGATTTCAAAGGGATTCTTTTAATTTTTTTTTAATAAAACATCATTTTAAACGTTTAAAATATTTATTCTTATTAAATCATTCTCATTAAGGTCCATGTTTTCAAAAATGGGTTTTAAGGATTTTTTTATATAACTATGAATGTTTTTTAAAATGATAATTCCATTAAAATGATTCAATGTGGGATGGGACACTTTTATTCAAAAATTTCAATCAATGTATTTCTTTATAAATTGTGTGACATTTAATGGTTTTCATGAAAAAGGGATATTTATCTCCAACAGTTGTACAAATCATTTTCATCTATGCCAACATCCTTTGATGGATTTTAAACATGTTTGATGTTTAATTATTATTATTAAAATCGTCAATATTGTATTGATGTTTTTGTGATATGTTATACTGTGGATGTTTTATTTTTAAACCATTCATGGTTTGGGGATAAATTATTGACATTTTATATGGTAGTTTTAATATGAATGTTTTGTTTCTGTTTATACCTTTTTATATGAGGAATGCATTGGACTTAGTAAGTGTCAAGTGGGTTTCTCTATAGCTCGTCAATGCATAGGTATGTCTAATGAGATAAACTAGTGTCTTGGAAAAAGGCCTTGACCAAATATTATTTGTAGTCATGGCATAAGGACATTACTATGTGGTTATGAAATCTGGAATTATGCATTCCAACATTATGAATGTGGCTATTGATATTGCATGTGATTATTCGACTAGTAGAATATCCATGTGAATAATTAAAAGGAATTCCCTGATTTTATCTTTTCCATATTATGATTAATTTTATGTTTTAAAAGCTTTTGACTTAGTCTAATACATTGATTTAAATTTTTAAGCTTATTTATGAAAGTTTTTGCTGTATTGTTATATTCTTATCCTTAATGAGCATCTGAGCTCACCTCTTTCTATTTTTTATTTTTCCCAGTATGTGAAGAAGTAGTTTATAATTGATAAGCAGGGATAATATAATGGAGTAATGGTGTTATCAAAGTATCATTTATATTAAGTTTTATTTTATAATGTGTAACATAATGTTCAGGTATGTAATATATTTTCCAAGAATACTAAATTGGTCGGCCTTTATGGACGTGATTCCTTGTAATCATGACAATGTATTAAAATAATGCACTGACTCCCATAACTGGAGTCAGGGTGTTAAAATCCCTCGTGATAAAATAAAATCCAAAACCATCACATCTACTTAATCTATTGTTAGTACCATTGTGGAATGAATTTTTCAATGTGGAGCATCTAGTGAAGATCTTATATCTTAGAGAAAAATTTATACGAAATAAGAAAGTGCACATTATCAAAGTGTTGTGGAGAAACCACATGTTTGAAGAAGAAATGTGGGATCCATAGGATATGATGACATAGAGTTACCCTAATAATTTTCAGTGTGCGGAAATAAATTTTCATGGGTAAAATTTCATAAGGGGGAAATATTTTAATGATCCAAACAATTACAAATAAAATTTCTATTTTTATTTTATTAAATGGCTTGTAATGTAATATGATTATATAAAACAAAACAAATTATTTTGTTTTATTACTTCCATTTGGATTTAAATGTCAATTATGAATCATCATCATTGATAATATATCATTTGAACAGTGATCAAATGGTTAATACAAATATAGGGTTTTAACAAGTCCAATTGACATAGACAATGGATGTGATGACCTCAACCAGGATGGTCATACCATATGATGCTCATTTATTACAACATCCGAGGGAGATAGAATATCCTAGATTTTCTCTTAACCAATCCCAATCTGATATCCATGAAATTATGCATGAGGAAAAATTTTAAGGGATGAGTTCTAGCTCATTGAGATCACAAACCAGTCAATTTTTGATGAACCGCTCCAAAAAATTTCCACCATCACTCACCTTGATCTTAGGGAATTTTCTTATGTATTAATGGGATATGTATCAAGACCCCTGAATTAGGGGAATGAAATTATTATTTATACAATGATGAATATATTTTCATCCTATTATAATTAATTTATAAATGATTTTTTTGATTAAATAAAACATAAATAGTGTTTTTGGGTAATATTCAATTTAAATTAAGGAATTCATTTTGATGAATTATTTTATTTTTGAAAAAAAAATTAATAAAAAATTAATATTAATTTTCTTTACTAAAAATAAATTATCATATAATTTGTATGAATTTAAATATTTTTTTATAAGGGTTAGAAAACTATTATTGTCAAATAAACACAAATATTGATAATAAAAATCATTTTTATTTTAAAACATAAACATTACATATGTAGAAAATTATTTAGATAAAATGAATACTATTTTTTGAATTAGAATGTCTTTATTATCTAATGGTAAATTTTTCATAATAGTCTGAGATAGTCAAATTTTTAAAAAGAAATTCAATACCGTATAAATATAATTTCTGTATTATGAAATTATAATCACAAAAATGAGATGTAATTATTATTATAAATGAGAGCCAAGACCATATATGTTTTTACATTTAAAATATTTTGATTTTATGTTTATTTTATTTATCATATAAGGCAATTATGAATCATCTACTACATATAATATATTTTAAGGAATTAAAATACTTTCGTCAAGAGTGTGACTCACCTCCACATGAGAATTGGAATTATTTTATTAATTTAGGCCCCTTTCCTTATAAAATAAGGAATTACATCCATATTTTTAAGAAACCACTGGAATAAACTATGATATGGTTTGTGGTTTTGGTTTTTTTATTATGTATAGTGAAAACCTAAATTATTAAGAAATCCTCCTATTTTCCTATACAAAACCACACATAATTGATTGTTTCTTCACCAAGACTTCATAGATCATGAAATTACTCTTCACTTCACTCTCTAGAGTCCCCCTATGGTGCCTCCAAGATCACAGTAATCCCCTACCAAGAATTTACAGTCACACACTGAAGTAAGAGATCTTCCACTCTCCTCCTTTTATCAAACACTTATTTTTATTATGTTTCTATATTTCATTATTATTATATTGGGATATTTTGATAAATATCTCCATTAATATCCATTTTATGTGTTAATTATGATTGAATATTTTCACTCCCATTATCCCATCCATGATTCATTATGTACAACCATTACTATACATAAATTTAGTAAGGTCTCTTTTCATTATCCACTTTATTCAAGATAATTTATTATACTATTCCATATACATTCAATTCAATTTAGTGTGATATGTTTTACCATGTTCCTATTACATCAATTATTTGTTAAAATGATGATAGACCCATTTATCTTTCATCTACCATTTTATGATTTTTCAAACGGCACCATTATGCTAGGTAATATCACTACATTTTTTCCATGATAAAAAAGTTATTTTTTGAATACGATACACATTTCCTAAAAAGGGTGTTCACCATTGTGCACATGTACCGTTGGATTGGGGACTTGAGTGTTTTTATTTCATGCACATTTATCATGGAACAATTTATGAAAATGAATGAGTCCAAGTTATATGATCTATGTAGCACAAATAATCATGTGAATGAAATGCATGTGATGGGTATACCCAGAATTATATAGCGCTTCAATTAATTGAGTAATATTTATGTTCATGAAATTCCATGATGGGAAATGAGGAATAATTATTACTTTATGGTACTTTTCCCACCATGAAGTCTTCTTGGTTTGTCGTTGAACAAGGATTATGATGTAGTGTTTTATATTTTTTCCACATTTCCCATGTTGTGATTATCATGATATATCATGTCTCATTGTTAATGTTTATTATTACTACTTTTCATATTACCCATTGATATGACTATTGTATAATATGCATCAATTTATTCCATGTTTATTAACTTAATTGTCTTTATAGCTCATCTCTTTTCTCATAATTTTTCCCTGGATATCGCTTGTAGTTTTAGAATGTAAGGGAATTATAGAAACTTATTATGGAAGATTTCAATATTATTATTGTATCTATTTTTCATGATGTTATGCTAACCTAATTCCCAAATTCACTATTATTTTCTATATTTTGGGTGGTATTATGAGTACTTTTTTCTAATAATAATTGAATTAATTTTAAATAAATAATAAGTTTTTTATACTGCTAGTCATACTGACCACATCAGGTTTAAAATTGATGTGTAGTAGAATCGTTAATATCACAGATAAATAATAGATTGTTTAACTAATTTTCGAAAAAATGACCCCTTTTATATTTTTTTTGATATCAGATGTATTTTTTAAATTTAAATGACACTTATTTTTTGAAAACACTCTCTTTAAGTCATATTAACTACATAACTTGTCATATTGATTTGTGTTCAATTACTGCATGACACAATTGAATTATGGATAATTTTCCAAATGTTTTAAATCAATATCATCTCGTTTTATCAATTTTTATATGTTATTTTTTTAAAACTAAAATTTTACATCTATATTGAAAACATATACTTCGAATCATACATACAACATTGTGTGTTGTCTTGGTTTGTGTGTTTGAAATTGGGAGTTAACTATTTGTATTATCTTTTTTTTGGTAAATTATAATTTTATAATATTTAATTCAATTGAATTTTTAAAAAAAATTAATTTATTATACATATTTTGTTATGTTTTATTTTTGTTTTACATTAATTTATTTGGGATATTTAAAATTTAAGAATTTGTGGAAACCTTTTTAAAACAGAACCTCACAACAAATTTCAAGGGATCCTTAGGTCAAAATTTTTGGAGTTCAAGTACATAATGGACCACATATAACCTTGCCTAATTTTTGCATAGGGAAAGCAATGAACTAACATGTGTCATCAAAGGCCCAATTAATCTCCCTTGCATTGGTTGGATTTAATGCGTCTTCATGATTGGAGGTCCCCATGTGTGATTATGTATGAATAGTTTATTTTGTTTTATCGGTGGTAAATAATGTCCTATTTGTTATACCTCTCAGTACACACATCTTAAATTTTAATATGCGAATGAAATTATACACTGATAATGAATCTCGGTCATCGATATCATCCACGATTTCATTATAACCATCATATCTTCCTTTCTCCTTCACTAAGCCATATGATATCACTTTTTCCTTCACAAAAATCCTACGCACTCTATTTTTTCTTCATATACATATTCATTCTAATCTTTCATACTTATTTTTCTTATCCTATACTTGAATTTCCCATCCCCACTCATCTTTAACTATTGTATTGTCTGATGAAATATCTCCTCCATTTTCCCTCCTACAGTGTGATCGATTATTTGAATTCCCATGCTTAGTTCATTAATATTCTTTGATTTATTATCCTATTAATTGTGTTCCATAAAGAATAATCCGGCCATAATTCACCCTTCTTCGATGTTCCTTTGGTCAAATATTTGATGGTTTTTATTTTTGAAACTGTTCATAATTTTTTTTAACACACCATTGTGTTTTTAACAACAGCAAGACAATATTTAAGACAATGTTGGTTTTAATACAACAATTTTTCATTTTGAAACCTCTATGAAAAATTAAAGGTATTCCTTTTTTTACACTTCTGTAAATTAAAAATGGTATTTCATTATTACACCATTGTAAATTCTCAAAGGTGTTTTTTTAAACCATTGTAATTCTTAATAGTGTTTCATTTATTACATCATTGTACAAAACCAAGAATATGTATTTTTTTGACACCACTGGAAATTCAAAATGGTATGTCTTTATGGAAGAATTGTAAATTATTAATATTGATTCATTTTAACACCATAGGAAATTTAAAAATATTTTGGTAGTTTTATTTTCTACATTATGTAGTTGACTATAAGATTTTGTTTTATTCCCAATGTGGTGATTATTAGTCACATGCTCCGAAAGAAGATCCTGCCTTATCTTTAAAACGAAAAATTTAAATTATAAATTTTTTAAATCATTTATTCGATTTTACCTACTATTGTTTTTTTGGTTATAGTTTTATATAGATGGAGTATTTACTGAGATATTTCAAGAGTTTCTATTTCCATGAATAAGGTGACACTATCAGTTTCTGTATAGAATATTTATTGTTTCCTTATTCCTATAATAATATTCATATCAAGATAGTTTATAGATTTTAAATTGAATCTTGTTTCATTATAGTTTCATATTGTTTTTTAGTCATGGTATTTTCATATAAGTATAATCAATCATGTCAATATTCATATTGATTATTTGATTATGTTTTCAACAAGTCGTGGTTGGGACAAAATGGAGAGTCAGGAGACATATTTGGATCCCAAAGGTGAGTCATGATACACTATTTGAAATCCAAAAAATAATCATATTATATTATTCTCTTCAAACCATTTGATTTTATTATGCATTGAAATGTTTTGGTTTTTGTTTAAATCATTTTATTTTTTCTTAACGTGACAACTGTATGCAAAACTATTTTTTGACACCGCTAGACATTTCCAATGGTGAGTCATTAGCTGGCCACCAGACATAAAACCATGATTCATGACTAGCCATTAGATAAAAAAATTATTTCACTATTTGTTTTATAATTTTTATTTAAATTTCTTAAATTTAATTACATGGATAATTTCTTAATATTATATACTCAAATATACATGAAAATTTGTTTAAAATTAATTATTTCATTTTTTTAAATGACATGTACTCATGTAGATTATTATTTATGATTCTATATTTTTCAAATCATTATGATTCATGCCTTATATATATATATTTATTATTATTTCATTTAATTTTAATTTGTTACTTTTTATTAAATATTTCTAATAATATTTTAAACATTCATTTTAATATTTCATTACAAATATTTTTTCTGAATGTGTTTTATGTTTAGAACAAATTCCGTATAGTAAAGGTAACTAATACAGTAATATTTTTTTATTAATCTCTAACAAGTTTCATGTCGAGATTCGACTCTGAAATGATCCAAAATATTTATGTTTTATTTATTCAGGAGAATGCTTCATGTTTAAACAAAATATATCCATACATATCAAATAAGTTATTGAAATTTTATAATTTTTGTGATTAGGATAAGATTAGATATTTCCCCGTTTGTTTCAATGAATTAAAAGAGAAATTCCTTATAATGATATTTATTCTATTGTGATAACATTAGATTGTCATCATTCATATCTTCCAATCATTTTTGATCAAGGAAGAAGATCAAAATAGAACTTCTTAAAGATATTCTCAAGTTATTTTTTCATTTGTTTTATATTATTCGTTTTTCAATATAATTCTTCCAATCCCTGATTTTCATTTTAGCATCTGGTTTAGGCATTTCCAAAATAAATGTTTTCGCTGGGTTATTACTTCCTTCTAGAAGGATAATTTGAATATTCCTCCTATAAAAAAGTTAGGCAGATTGTGAATCCTTGTAATTTAAGGGGTTATACCTCCAGGTAAAAAAGTTTTGTGGGGTTATACCAAAACATGGAAATGGTATTTCTATAATTATTATAATCAACTTTTTAATCCTACTCAAAAGTAAGGATATAGTGCATACCAATATTTTCAAGGAGTATAATATATTGAAGATATCAATAAGTTAAGAACCAAACCAAAATAAAATTCACCTCTGTTAATTTCATTTATTTTTAATTTATCATTTAATACATACATAAATCTGATAAATATGAATTTTTATAAATAAATAAAACGTTACAATTCCCCCACATCTAGTAACCATTTTCTTATAAAGAGAACTAACAATTGGTATTTAAGGGTGGTTCCTATTTAAGGATTTGGTTTTAATTATTTTCATTATATGTTTCAAAACTAACCATTATACAATAAAAAAACGTCTAAAGAAATGATCCACTACTTTGAAATGGATAATTATAAATTTGAGATGTTGAATACTCTTAAACCACCGCACATTAATAGTATTGATTAAGTATACTAGAAATAAAAATTGGTGGTATTGCTATAGAATATTGGTTTTATCAATTGTGGTATTATATTTAAAGCTTATAAATTACATGATGTTGAATTAGAAAATATTAAAAGAAATGAGGTTTCAAAATGTGTTTCAAATTTCAATGTCATGAAATTATTATATATCCCTTTAAGTTAGTATATTTATAGTCAAATTTAATCATGAAAAAATGATTCTAATATTTTGAGTACATTGAAAGTAACTCACTAAGTAATTGAAATGTGGTAGAGAATTACTTAAGTTATACATCATACTGAATGTCAAGAGTTCATGATTAATGATCAAGAGAGTATAAATGTGATGTATAATATATTCAGAAATATTTTCAACTGTAAGGTTTCCCTAGGAGAAACCATGAATAATGTATCCCTCATTAAAATAACACTATGAGATCTACCCAAAATATGGGATTAAATGAACGTGTTTATTGAAGAAATAATGGACTTTACTAAATATTCCATGGATGAGCTGATAGGATCATTACTATAATACGAGATGGAAACAAAGAATGAAAATACTGATGGTGATGATAAAATAAAAGGTATATAATTTTAATTAAATATAGATTTTATTGTCAATTCACTTGATTTAGAGTTCCATCAATGTGATTAGGATGAAATTTAAAATTTCACCATAGGTGTTTTCAAGTACATGAAGGGTAAGAGACTATATAAAAAGAGAACTAGAATATATTATCAAAAGGATGATTGAAAGGTTACTAAAATAGGTAAAATAGATAAATATGATTCTTTATAATTGATTTAAATATAGTTCCGGAAAGGGGCTGCATAATAACAAACTATATCAAACTAAAACATGAAGGAAAGGATAAGAAATATATAAAGGAAAAATGAAATGATCATCATGCTTGATAGAGTTGCATAGAATATTCAGACTCAGGTGATGTTGGTATTGAATGTTAAAATGAATATGAAAATATATTTTTGATGGCTACTAACATAAATGGGCTATGCTCTGATTATAATTAGTGATTAGGATTTGAATATGATATGGAAAATGTAGTTAAATAACTATCTTCTCCAAATGAAAAATACCAAATTGACCTATTATCAATGGAATAATTGTGCATTGAATTTGAAAGAGAAAATATGTAGATTAAAGAAGAAAATAAAATAATAAATGATTAAGTTTTTCTTTAATATAGAAAAAAACATTTTAGATTATATATTCATCAATTTAAAGGATAATAATGTTAATATAAAATATTTTTTTCAAAAAATTAGGAAGATCATCATATAATATTTAAACTAGTCTGTGATGATTTAGAAAATAATAAAATGGAATTAAACCTTCATAAACATGAAAATAAGAAATTGGAAAATTATATATCAATTTCATGATTGGGAATATGTGATGATCTAGGAGTTATTTAGAATGAGAATGAAAACCTTAAAATGAAATTACAATTTTAAAAGAAACTTTACAAGTCTTTATTTGAGGCCATGAAAAGTTTTAAAAAAATAACAGCTATGAAAAAACCTAAATATGATAATAATTATTTTTTATATTATAATCTTGTTACTCATAGGTATCGAATATCCTTTTTTATATTCATAAATGGAAATATGTTAAATGTAACATGTTTAAATTCTCACATGAAATGGTATTATGAAAACAAATATTCTTTAATGTATACTCGTTCTTTAGGCCATAGAATGACATTAGTTTCTGAAAATTTGTCTTCAATATTACCATAAAATAAATGTCTAACATCCATAGTGGTATAAGAATCTTATTATACTAATCTAATTCGATCCAAACATTTCTTTGTACAAAAAAAACCAAATTTATGTTCGGTTATGTAGGAAAAATTCTTGAAGAGTTAAAAAGTCACATTGTACATGGATAATGGGTGATTAGGGAACATTACTAGTGAAATTTATAATTTAATATCTTTCTAATCTTGTGATGGAGGTACTATCACTTTTTGTGAAAACTCTAAAATTATGGGTAATTTTTTTCATGATGTTTCTATGTTAACCAGTCTTATAATTTCTAAATTACTTTTTGAGGAATGATTAAAACATAATCTAATTATCATATCACAATTTTGTGATGATGGATTCTATATTGAACCTTGGATTTTCATGTTACTCATGAATATAATTTACCCAATTTGAATCTATAGAAACTTTTTTAATATTAATAGTAACAAAAACAATTAATAGGTTGAATTTACACAAAAATTTATGAGATTGTATAGTTAGTATTAAAAATTTAACATTTACTATAACATTTTCCTAATAATGGTCATTGTTATTTATCCAAATATTGGAAAAGAAACAGATGATATAGCCTCCCCCTCAAATGATGAATCATTAATTTTAGTTTTATCTTCATCAAAATTTAATTCTTTAAATTCATATACATTATCAAAAAAATCAATACATTACTTATAATTTTTTTCAATGAATTTAACATTATCAAATTCTAAAACTATAAAATTCTATTATTATATATTCTATATGACTTACTATTATTATAATTTCATTAAAGGATACCTTCATCACTTTTTGAATCAAAATTTTCTAATGTATCTTTAGTTTTAAAAATATATAGAGTACATCCAAAAAAATTTATATAACCAATTTTGGTTTTTTTAGTGAGCTCATATAGAGTTTTCATAAATAAAGGTCTGAAATAAACATTATTTAAGATATATAATAAAATGAAAATAGATTAAAAAAACATATTTTAGATTTTGGAATTCATTAATAATTGGTCTTTAAATTTGTTGAATTTTTTTCCTCTCTACAATGTCATTCTGTTGTGGTGTTTTAGGGGAGGGATTATTAACAATATAAGCATTGTTTTCACAATTTCTCTTAAATTCATATTTTAAAAACTGTACACCATTATCACTTTTAAAAGAAAGAAATTAAACGAAATTTATGATTTTGAAGTTGCTTACAAAATGTGATAAATTAGATTAATGTTTCATTTTTAGGTTCTGAGAATATAGTCTATATAAATCTACTGTAGTCATCAAAAATTAATGAAAATATCTTTTAGATAATAAAATTGTAGTTCTCATGGGTCCAAAAACATCAAGGTGAGACAAATCTAAACATCTAGTAGTATTGAAGAAATTTATTATTCTAAAAGATTATTTTATCTTCTTTCCTTTTAGACAATAATAACATATATAATATTTCCAAGAATTGAAATTTGGAAGTTTGGGAACCTATTATTGTTTGGAAATCTTGTACAACTCTAATAGATGAAAATGTAACAAGCTCCTACACCACAGAATGTGTTATGTATCTACAATATTTAATAACACTACATTCTTTATAGTTAGTTTGGAAAAATCAATTGAATATATTTTTTCTTTTCCATCTGCATAATATTAAACTTTATTATATGATAAACAAGACATTTATTATCTTTAATTTCAATATAGAATCCACCATCACAAAATTGTGATATGATAATTAGATTATGTTTTAATCATTCCTCAAAAAGTACTAGATGTTTAGATTTGTCTCACCTTGATGTTTTTGGACCCATGAGAACTACAATTTTATTATCCAATTTGAATCTATATTATTAATTGATATAATATTCCAAAACTTATTAATTGATATAATATTCCAAAAAAATCCAAGGTTCATCCAAAAGAACTTATACAAGTTTATATATATTAATAATGAACCACATGGGGTTAACTAATATTTTTATAGTTTTATTATAATCCATATAATAAAAAAATACAAAGAGACATGGTAAATGTCATACTATTTAATTAAGAGATAAATCGGAAAGATAAGTTTAATTTGATGACCTAAACCAGAATAAAACCTATTGGTTGAAAGGTTTTGAACCATATCCATATTAAACTCTAACTATTAATTTTGGAATGATTATAATCCAAAAATTATTATTATTTAAATAATATTTCTTGATTTTCTTAAAGTGACCCACACGTCTCATAAAAAAGGAGCATCCCCTTCTCATAATTTTACAACCCTATGACTTTTGGCTCAGCCAAACCCTACCCAGTAATCCTTCCAAAGTTCCTCCCTTCATCCTAGATGCCTTTATTTTGTCATAAAGCCATCATATGGAGCCCTTTTGATCAAATCAAAAGGAAGAACCCGATGAAGTGGAAAATATTTCATAACCACTTTCAAGTTCAATTCTTCTTCCACATAATCTTTCTTTGTTTTTTACATTCTAAAATAATAACTCAAGTATATTATATATATTTTGATGTTATTATAAAAATGGTACAATCAATTTCATAACTGAATCCATCCTATAAATGACAATGTCACCATACATTTGTACGTACAGATTACCGTCTCCACGTTGTGGTGTAGTTTTTTATTCAAACACTTCATTATTTGGATGGGTATAATAATGATTAAAAATGATATAAATAATAAATATAACAAGATATTTATTTTTTATATATGATATACCATCCAATTACATAATATTTCACCATCAAAATAATGATATTGTCGCTCGTGCGTTTGTACAGATTACCGTCTCCACGACGCGATGTGATTCATTTCCACGTTCACCATTCAACGATTATTAGAAAAATATATATCATTAATAAGTTTTTAATATATGTCACAATAAAACTTCTAGATATATATATATATACATATATAAATATATATTTATCTTCTTACATATAACATATTTACTTAGTTCTATTCAATACGATATGAAAACAAAAACATCGTTTATGCATACGTACGACCGACCATGTCCAAAAAAGGATTTTTCCATTTCATATATACTTCTATTATACATATTTATATTCTCAAAATATATGATATATAAATCTGTCTTTATAATATGGAATAATTTAAATCATTATCTATGTGATACAATCAAGATTAACAATTTAAAACACATACTATAAAGAAAGCAATTATTACACTAAATGTTAATTTAAGCTGGAAATTATTATTAAATGTTATTTATAATGTCATAAATTAATAATGTATTATATCATAAATATAAATATGGTTCTGGTGTAATTTAATTACACACTACTGTATTTATATAGGAGGTTAAATATACCATCGACTAAAGGAATTTACAAGGTAAGGGTTAATTTCACAATCTCTTCATTACCTGAGGTTATTTTTACGTAAGTATCGACTATGAAATATTTATTATCCATTTCTATGATTCATATAAGAGTTTTCAAGGGGAATTTTTTTATGAGTCATTTTTACTAAATCATCATTTTAAATATTTTAATGATTTATTCTTCTAAAACATTCCCATTAATGACCATGTTTTCAAAATGTTTTTAAGGATTTATTTATATGGACATGGATGTTTTAAAATGTTAATTCCTTTAAAATGATTCAAAGTGGTAGTAAAGACTTTGATTCAAAACTATATTTTAAATGAATTCCATTATAAATTTATTTACTTTTAAATAATATGTTAAAAAGGGATATTTCTCTCAAATATTTTTACAGATCATTTTCAATTATCTCAACATCCTTTATAGGAAATTATTCTTGATCAAGGTTGATTTATTATCATACCAATCATCCATGTTGTATTTAAGGTTTTTTTATATGTTTGACTGTGGATGTGTTATTTTTATACCATTCTTGGTTTACGGATAATGTATTGACATTTCGTATGCTATTTTAAATATGAATGATTTTGTTTAGTATAAACATTTTCATATGAGGAATGCATTGGACTTAGTATGTGACGGGTGGAGCCCGGTATAGCTCCTCAAAGCATCGGTAGGTCTCATGAGACAATCTAGTGTCTTGGCATAATGACTTGACAAAATATTATTTTTAGTCTTGGAATAATGCCATGACTATGTGGTAATGAAGTCTGTCATTATACATTCTATCATTATAAAAATTTATATTGATATTTCATGGTTTTTTTCTACTAGTTGAATACCCATGTGAATAAATAAATGGAATTATTTGATTTTATCATTTCCATATTATACCTATGTTTATGGTTAAAAAGATTTTGTTTTAGTATTATACATTTCCTTAAATGATTATTCTTATTTAAAAAAAATTCTGCTATATTGTTATCATTACTG
Source organism: Viscum album (assembly GCA_963277665.1). NCBI lineage: Eukaryota > Viridiplantae > Streptophyta > Magnoliopsida > Santalales > Viscaceae > Viscum > Viscum album. Next base: position 1,679,083,867 of record OY728160.1, read on the forward strand.
AGCATCTGGTCTCACCTCATTCTATGTTTTATTTTTCCAAGGATTCAAAAAAGTGCATTGTGATTGATGTGCAGGGTCATGCTATGGGAATAATGGCATTCATAAAGGGTTATTTATTTTTTGTTGTGTGTTATAATGTGTAATGTAACATTAATGTATCTCATCTATTTTCAAATACTTTTAAACCAATCGGTCTTTCGGGACATTATTACTTGTAATCATGACAATGTTTTAAAATAAGCCTCTGATTATAGGTAACTAGGGTCAAGGAGTTACATTTAGTATCATAGAAAGTTTGGAAATTTCCTTGGAAACTGGATTAAGAAAAAAATATGATTATAGAATATTATCCCAAGAATAAATTTGAGGAATAGTATAGAAGAACATTCTATAATTTTGGTAATATAGATATTTTGTGAATTTTACAAAAAAACATCTCTGTCTAGATACGATCAGGTAGAGGTGGCTCTGGAAGAGATGTAACTAGGATTGAAAACTCCGACAAGGTGTTTCGAGCTTGACCCAAGGTATCCTAGTACACAACAATGGGCCTTGATGCACTCTTGGTCACGACACTCCTTGGAGGATATGCCTTGGATAATTAATATTGTAATTACAAGCCACTATGAAATATTTTAGAGTAAATACATAATTAATTAAATCATTTAATTATTAATGATTATATGGATAATCATTTCAATTTACGTTTGGTATTTTACATGTTTTGATTTGTCCATTGAAATTCATAAACTAACATATTGTATGTCATTTTTTAGAAATGGCGCTTGGTAGAAGGAAGGATAAATCTAGCAATAATCATGGGAGAATGATTAAGAATGATCATATATTTCATAGTATTAAGCCAACATTTAAAATAGAAATATTCTCTAATGTATTAACATCATATGAAGAGATTGTATCATGTGATAATAAGATACATAAAGAATTATTCATGTTCAATGGCATTGAATGGAAGAAAGATATGAAAAGGATGTAAGAGAGAAAGATGGATAATGGGAAGAGGGGAAGAATGATTTTCCCATATCTGATAACTATAGAAAGAATAACCATGGTAAGTGATTTAAAGGAATAAAATTATGTTATATATGTGGAGAAAAAGGACACTAAGTATGTGATTTCAAGGGTAAGAAAAAGGTTTGAAGTGTACAATGCTTCATCTATAAGGAGTTGGGACACTACGTGAAGCAATGTCCAAATCATCCGAGTATCCACCAAATGTTTTAATTGGATAATAATCTTGTTATGATACTACTGAAGATGTAGAGGAATGATTATATTTAATTTGTTTTGTTAATGTGTTGTTTAATTTGAGTAATATATTAATTATTTACATGTTATAAGAAATATAGAGTATATAAGGATTGATCTGAAGTACTATTTCATTAAGGACTGAAGATTGTTTGGAACCAAGAAAAGTGAATCAATGACATGATAAATTTTGGGAAAATATATGGTTGAGAGAAAGATAAACCTTAATATGATTCTGATACTGAGGCAGTGATGTTGGAATAAGTTATGATTTATTTAGATAAATTATATTAGATATTCTTAACTACCTTGAAACAGATTTATGATTAGTATATTCCATTATTGTTGGAGTTTACTACATTTTTGTATATAAAGGGTATATCCAGTATTCAATAAAGAATAAGTGAGAATGAATTTAATCATTACAGTTATATGAAAATTCATGGTGATTCCGTGTTTTAAAAGAATACATGATGAAGGTATTCACATGCTAATACATGAAAAAAGGATCTTCATTATCTTTAACTTCCTTAAAAATTTCATTCTATGAGTTTGGAAAAAAGTATTTTGGATAATTCTAAAGGTTGGAATAGATTAAGTTTTACATTGGATACTATTGATAAGGTTATATCATTTCTTGATATTATTTTTGGATTGTCAAAAAAAGGACAACCCGAAGGTCAGGTGACAACCCGTCGCGTCCGGCAAGGCCACGAGACTTGAACCCGCAACTGAAGGGTGACAATGGTGCATCACCTAACACTAGCCCATGTGATGTCCAAGCTTTTATAATGTAGTTTTTTTATTCTGAAAAATGAATTATAAATTCATTATTTTTAAAATCCAATATGGTTAAGATAAAAAGAATACTTTTGAATTATATTAGATTTTGGAGTGAAAGATGAGTTTGTGGTAGAAATTATTTGAAGGATGAAACTCTACTTGTCAAGTATATTTTCCACTCTTATTCTTTGAATAAATTAATTCTTAAAATTTATGATATTTTACATCATCTTAGATTGATGGCTTTGAGGCCTCAAATTTTACCCAACATTGTGATTGATGACCTCAATTTCTCCCTATAAATATATAATTTTTCCCAAATTGAGTGTATCTAATTTCAAAAAAAAATTCCCTAATCAAGATTTTAATTTGGTGGTTACATATTCATTTCCTTTCACTCTTATTAATAGTAAATTTTATTAATCCAACTTCTGATGTGGGTTTTCCACAAAGGTATTTTTCAATTTTTAACCTTTAAAAATAAAAATTTCAAATTGTGAGGAGAAAATTTATTTATGGAGGGGAGAATGTAACACCCCATTATTTAATAATATGTTATCTCATTAAAGCAATTCAATAGCATGCATTTCATGCAACACCGAGTTCGAGCGCACAACAACCAACTAAACTAACTGTTCAGAAATTGGTTATACAAAGTATTATCTACATATTGAATCTTATATACTCAATATAAGTTTAAAATAAATATTATGCTTTTATTAGACATAATATAAAACAAATTCATTTTTTCATATAAATTAAGTATTTTTTAAAAAATACTATTTTACCACCTTTTACCGGAGAACCCTTTTTAAAACAAATAATTGACAATTTTATATATTAAATTTAATTAAAATAAAATTTTCATTATAAGCGGGGCATAAAAATTTATTTTGGATAAATTTTTGGTACTCCTAATAACTTTCATATTTTTGATGAATAGTGAAAAATACTATGTTTTAATTCAGAACAACTTTTTTAATAAATATAATTTATAGTTATAAATTATGAATTTTAATGGTTTATAAGTATAATTAGATTATATTATTATCATTTAATTCAATTTATGTCATTATATATAGTTCCTCATTTAAACTTGACATAAACACATGTCAATTTTTTGATAGTTTTTATTTTTCAAAAACTCAACATTTGGTTTTGACAACAACAATTAATTTAAAATTAATAAATGAAACTTCTATGTATTCAATTTGGTAAAATAGAAATCATTTTTGAATTAATAATATCAAAATTATGTTAGGGTAAATATTTAGTATTTTTATGAAAACATTCAATTTTTGATGAATAGTGAAAAACAAAGAGTTATTATTTAAAACTGAAATTTTATTTAAATAATTAGTTTTTTTATATTAATTTATTTTAGGTAAATGTAGATAAAAAATACATATCTATGTTTAATGTAATTATTTTGAGTAATTTTATAAATATAAATATATATATATATATATATATATATATATAACTTTATCGAACATTTTACTGTCTTTTACCCACCTTCGAGAAGCATTTACAAATTTTCATAAAACATAATTTTACAGCATCTGTGAGTTGAATATCAAAAATCCTAGAGAACATGTGGTCATCAATAGGTAAAATTTGGTTCAATAAGATGAAAATAATATCTCATGAATAGTAAGTCTTAACTTTTATTTAACATAGTAAAAAAGTATAATAGTGTAATTAAGGGTAAAAATGATATTATAATTACCCTATCACATATCCAAATTCTATTGGATAAGTATAATTTGACCAGAATCAACCATTGGAATAAAATATGACCCCATTGGTCTAAATGGATAAGAATATGCCATTTATTATTATATTATTTAAATAAGAGTTAAAAAGTTAAATTCAATGTTTAATAACTAACCCATTTTTAATATAGGTTTATACATAAGATAAAATATACTAAAAATATTCATTAAACATATAAACAATTTTACTACATAAATGTATTTTATTTATTATTATTTTACATGAAATAATTTTTTTTATTTATGACATAAGGATGATGGTGTAATTACATTATTAATGAATGATGAAAATAATTGATATTATAAATATCCAAATAAATGTAATTAGAGACATTTGATAAATTCAACTAATTTAAAATGTTAATATTACATTTCATGGTGGGTTAAATAAATTTTATTCGAAGTGATAAATTTTTAATGGATTTCAAAAAAAACACTAAATAGCATCAAAATTGACATAATTGAGTTTTTAAACCAAATGCTATATTATTAATTGATATAATATTCCTAAAAATATATGATTTACCTAAAGGACTTATATAAGGTTATATATTTTAATAATAAACCACATGGGGTTCTCTTCACTTGTTATAGTAAGATTATTTACCATATAATATATAAAATACAAAGAGACATGGTAAATGTCAAACTATTTAACTAAGAGTTAAATCAAACTGATATGTTTAATATGATTTCCTAAACCAATATAGAACATATTTTTTGAGATATTTTAGAACCATCACCACATTAGCCTCTAAATAATTCATTTTTTAGCCATTATAATCCAAAAAATTATTTTATTATAAAATAATATTTAATTCTTTTCCAAAAATGACCCTCACCTCTCTTATAAAAGGGAACTTCCCCTTATCTTAATTTCACACCACCAATGCATTTTTCCTCTACCAAACCCTACCCAAATATCCTCCAAACTCTTCTCCCTTAATTCTATATTCCTTCGTCTGGTTAGAAAGTCATCCTATGGAGCCCTTTTTATCAAATAAAAAGGAAGAACCCGAAGAAGAGGTAAATATATTCTCACCTCTTTGAAGTTCATTTCTTGTTCCACTTGCACATTATTTGTTGTTTAAATTTTAATATAATAACTCAAGTATACTCTATATAATGTGATGTTATTATAATAATGGTAAAAATATTTTCATTACTCTATCCATCCAATAAATGACAATGTCATCATATGTGCGTACATACAGATTCCCATCTCCACGTCATGGGGTAGTTTGTTATTAAAACACATCATTATTTGGATTGGTATAATAATGAAAATAAATTATTTTAATAGTAAATATAAATGTTAATTATTCTGTATATATTATATCCCATTCAATTACATACGATTTCACCATCAATATAATGATATTGTCATTTATGCTTACGAACGGATTACCGTCTCCACGACCTGATGAGATTCTTTTCTAGGTTCACTATTCCAAGATGATTATAAAAATATATATCATTAATATGTATGAACTATATGACATAATAATTCTAATGGGGATATATATATATATTTAGGTGCTTACATATATCTTATTCACTTAGTTTCGTTCAATACGATATGAAAACAAAAAATAGTGTTTATGCGTGCGTACGACATACCGTCTCCATAAACGGTGTTTCCATTTTATATATATGTATATTATAAAAATTTATATTCTAAATATATATGATATGTAAATTGTTTTTATATTCTAGATGTATTTAAATCAGGATCTATGTGATACAATCAAGAGTAACTAGTTAAAACACCTACGATAAAAAATGATTATTACACAAAATGTAAATTTAAAATGGAAATTATTATTAAATGGGTAATATACAGTAATAAATGAATCATTTATGATATAATAAATATTAATATGCTTCTGGAATAATTTTATAACATTCTGTGATCTTTATATAGGAGTTTAAACGTACCCATGACTAATGGAATGTAAAAGGTAAGGGATAATTTCACAATCTCTTTATTATCCAAGGGTTTTTTTATGTATCTACTGGAACATAATTTTTATCCATGACCATGTTTCATAAAAGAGTTTTCAAATGGATTTTTTAAGAGATCTTTTTACTGAAACATCATTTTAAATGTTTTAATGATTTATTCTTCTAATGTATTCTCATTAATGTGCTCATTTTCAAAATGGTTTTAAGGATTTATTAATATGGAATTGAATGATTTAAAATGTTAATTCTATTATAAAGTATCAACGTGGTATGGGACACTTTGATTAAAAACTATATTTTATATGAAATCCTTTATAAAATATGTGACTTTTAAATAATTTTATGAAAAAGGGATATTTCTCTCATTGATTTTAAAATGTCAATCTAAACTATGTCAACATCATTTATAGGATATTATTCTCGATCGAGGTTGATTTTTTATTATAAAAATCTTCCTTATTTTATTTTTGGTTTGTTGATATGTTTGACCGTGGATGTGTTCTTTTTATACCATTCATGATTTATGTATAAATTATTGACATTTTTATGCTAGTTTTAATATGAATGTTTATGTTATGTTTAAACCTTTTCGTATAAAGACTGAATTTGACTTAGTTTGTGATGGGTGGATCCCAATATAGCTCCTCAATGCATCAGTAGGTCTCATGAGAAAAACTAGCTTCTTTGAAGAAATCCTGGAAAAAATATTATTTTTAGTCTTGGCACATGTCCTTGACTGTGTGGTTATGTAGTCTGACATTAGGCATTCCATCATTCAAAAAGTGGATATTAACATTGAATGTGATTATTCGACGAGTAGAACATCCATGTGAAAATGTAAATGGAATTATTTGATTTTATCTATTCCATATTATGCTGAAGTTAATGCTTAAAATGATTTTGTTTTAGTCTTATAGAGTTTCTTAAATGATTATTCTTATTTATGAAAGATTAGACTATATTGTTATCTATACTAAGAAACTGATCTCACCCCATTCGATGTTTTGTTTTTCCTTGGATTAGAAGAAGTTTATTGTGAATGATATGTAGGTTTAAACTAAGGGAATAATTTTGATCATAAATAATTATTTATGATATGTTGTATGTTATAACGCATAATGTAACATTGATGTATGTAATTTATTTTCAATGACTGCTAAACTGATCAGTCCATCAGGACATGATTCTTTATAATAGTGCCAATGTATTAAAATAATGCACCGACTCTTGGTAAATTGGGTTGGGGCATTACATTAGTTACCTAAATATAAAATGGATATTGAAAAAGTGTAATTTTCGAAATATATAGGATGAATCTGGTAAAATAGTATGAAATAAGGCTAGATTAGTTTCCCAAGGATATATTTAAGAATAATGTAATTATTTTGAGTATTAATTTACACTAGATTATTGAAAAAAAACTATTCAGATATTATTAAATTTTAAATTTTTTAAAACTTTTAAAAAAATTTCAAATGGTTGTACATTTTTTTTTAATTGGTGTAATTTCATAGGTGGTTTATGTTAAACAACCACTGTGTTTCGAAAATAATGAATTTGTAAATCATGTTTCAAAACTGTATAAATATTTTTACGGTCATAAGAAAGCACAATGAGCATGGTTTGAATGAATAAATCAGTTTTTAATTCAAATTTATTTGGATATGGGTAATATTGATCCAACCATATTCATTAAAATAGTTTCAAATAACATTGTTTTAATACAGATATAGGTTATTGAAATCATATTTTGTTATAAAAATGATAATCTTTGTAAAAGAATTTCAAAATTGGTGACAACTAAATTGGACATGAGAATAATGGTGGGATTAAAAAGTTTTCTTTGGTTGAAACCTATTCAATGAAAAGAATGGTATTTTCCTATATCAAGAAAAATATACAAATGATATTTCCAAAATGTATGGATATGATTCTTGAAAAATTATGATAACCCCTTTGAGAACAATCTATAAACTCTATGTAGATGAATTTGGAAAGTGTTTATATGAATAGATGTAGAGAGGCATGATAGGGATTCTGTTTTATCCTACTGCTACATGCTTATATATTATATTTGATGTATGAATGTGTGATAGATATCAATATAGCCCCAAATAAATTTATCTTAAGGATATTAAAGGGGTAATAAGGTATATCAAAGGCGCTGTCGGTACTTGATTGTCCTATTATAATGATAATTTCTTTGATTTATTTATTACTCAGACTATGAATTTTGAGGTTTCATACATGATGTGAAATGCACATCAGGTATGTGTCACTATTTATGAAAATGATAAATTACCTAGAGTTATAAAAAAACATTTATTAGAACTATCAACAACATAGGCTAAGTAAGTAGCAACTTCTAGTTTCTATATTTTCTACAATTGAAAGATATATATTATATTTTATTACTTCTTATTAAAAAATCATTTTTTTTCTGAAAATGCATTTATCCGTTTATCTATTACATTTTATTATATGTAATTTCTATTTTATTATTTTATTAAATAAAAATTACTTCATCATGTTTTAATATTGCTTTCAAAAATAATATCAACTTTTTTATATAATATTATTTTACTTTTTTATAAATTTTAAAAGGGGAAAACGGTTTGAAAAATATAAAAAATTTCATTTAGTAATTTCTTAATTAAATAAATTTTATGTTTTTTAATTTAAAAAATTGGTATATTTTATGTAATTGGGTGTTAACTAGTTATTTTATAGTTTTTTATCAAATTAAAATTTTATAATATCTAATTAAATTAAATTTTTTAAACATATTTCTTATACCTATTTTTCTTATGTTTTGTTTTTGTTTTACTTAACTTTTTTTGATATTTAAAACTAAAGACTTTTTGAAAGACACCATAAGTATGAACCTCACCACACATGTATGGGGACCCTTAGGTCAACCCCATGGGAAGTCCTGTACACAGAGGCTCACAGAGAACCTCGACTAATTTTTCCATGGGATATTCAAAGAACTGTATGGTTCCGTCTAAGGCCCAATGTATCACCCTTGATTAGGTTGGGCTTAATGCACCCTCATGGCTTGTTAGCCTCATGTGTGAGTGTGTATTAGATGTTTTATTTGTTCTATCAAGGTTAAATAACTTCATCTCTTCTATACCACTTGGTCCCAGCTTCTTATATTCGGTTTGTTATAGAATGTTTACAACAATATCAATCTTTATAATTGATCTCATACTTCATTTCACTTCAGTCATAAGATCTTATTTGCTCCTTCTCTATGTTGTCCAATATTTCATACTCTTTCATGTCAGTCTCACACACTCTCTTTCTTCATCATTTATGAATTAATTTTGAACTGCCACACTAATTTTTCATTCCCACACATGAATTTCATCTTCTGACATATATTCCTCTTGGGTATTGTTTCATAACATATCTCCTCTAACTTCCCTTATTTCTCATGATTGATTTTTTATTTCTCATGCTCTATTATTCAATCATCTTTTATTTCTTTTCCTGCCCATTCACTTCCATAGAATGCATTAAATCCATACTTCACCCTTCTCCGGAATTCATCTAGAATCCTGTTGAACAGTTTTTATTGTTGACACTATTGATATTTTTTTACACACCATTGTGCTTTTAACAATGGTGATACAACCATTAAGACACCATTGGATTCAATCCAACAGTGGGTCATTTTGACACCATTGTAAAACTAATCATTATGCCCTTTTTACACCATTTGAAATTTTCAATTTTATTTTATTTTTACACAGTTGTAAATTATCAACAATTATTAATTTTGATACCATTGTAAATTCCCAACAATGTTTCATTTTGACACCATTTTAAAAAACCAGTGGTATTTCATTTTTTGTACACTGCATGAAATTCACAATGGTATGACATATTGAAAACATTTTAAATTCTCAAAAATGTTCCACTGTGACACCTATGTAAATTATCAATGATGTGTATTTTTTGATACCTATGGAAATTTCCATCAATATGTTAGTTTTATATTCTAATATATGTAGATTACTCTAAGATTTTGTTTTTGATTCTCCTTGTCATGACCATTATTCACATGCTCCCAATGATGTTCCAACCTCATCTATCATTCTATAATGTTATATTACATATTATAATATTCATTAATTAGATGATATCTACGATTTTTTTATTATAGTTTTTATTTTGTAGTGGCTTTTAATGAGTTATTTCATGAGTTTATATTACCTTTAATTTGGTACTATTATCATATTGTGTATAGAATATGTATTGTGATATTATTACTATAATAATATTTTAACATGATCTTCTTCATATTTTCAGTGGAATTTTATTTCATTATAGTTTGAAATATTTTTTCAATATTCATTGTTTTAAAAGAAGTAAATTTATTCCCTTCTATGTTCATATTGATTATCTGATTATGTTTTCAACAAGTCACCATTGGAAATCAAACAATTAGTGCTAATTAATTTTTCTCTTAAAAAAAATTAATGATATTATGCATAAAAATGTTTTTGTTTTTTTGAAATGATTTTATTTATTCATAAAATTATAATAGTTTGTAAACCTTTTTTTTCACTTCCTTTTATTTGGAATGGTGAGTGACTCACCGCTAGTTGAAAAAATTTATTTCCAAATTTTTTTTTCTCATTTTCAGGTTATGGTATTAAATTTAAATTCATTGTTAAATGATTATTTTTTATAATAAAAAATAATTCTGACATTTTCTAAAATTAATTATATCATTTTTTATATGATGTGGGCACCTGCAAATTATTAGTTAAAGTGCTCTATTTTTCATATCATTCAGCTCCTGACTTATATATATATTTTTATTAATATTTAATTTCATTTCATTTGTGATTTGTTTCAAAATATTTCTTGTAATATTTTAAACATTCCAGTTAGTATTTAATTCAAAATATTTTGTCTGGTTATGTTTTATTTCAATAATGAATTAAGTATTAATAAAGTAATTGCAGTGGCCATATTATTTCTGTTACTCTATAACAAGTGTCATTTATATATTCAACTCTAGCACACTCCAAAATTTTTATAATTTAGTGATTTGTGATAATGCTTCCAAAATATAAAAATACACCCATTCTGATCAAATAACTTATTTAAATTTTATTATTCTTTCTAGAAGGATACGATTAGACGTTTCCCTAATACTATCAATAAATTCAAAGAGAAATTTATTAAAATGATTATTATTATGTCGTGATCACATAAGATCATCATCGTTTACATCTTCAATACCTTATGGATAAATGCATTAGAGGATCATCAAAATTCATTATCATCTTCTCAAGTTCATCATTCATTTATTTTATATTTTTTGTTCTCCGTTGTAAATATCTTAATCCTTTAATATTATTCTAGCTCATGGTTTAATATTTTCCCATCAAAAATCTATTGGTGGGTTGTTACTCTTATATAATAGGAATTCCAGGTTTTTCCTCCCACACAATAGGAATAACTTTTTTTACTCCTTTCCATCAGGAAAAAATGTATATGTGGTTTTACCACCTGTTGAAAAAGGTACATATGTAATTCTTGTAATCGGGTTATTACTCCCAGTCAAAATTAAGGATATAGTACATAAAAATATCCTCAAGGAGTAGTGCAGATTGAGGAGAGGTCTATGATATTATTATCCAAACCTCTATAAAAGAGAATGTGTTAATTTTTTTCTTTTCACCATATCATTTAAAACATATATGACTCTGAAAAATTTCTATTTTCATTCATAGATTAAAAGGAATTATGCACCCCCACTAGTAATGCCTGGCATACTAATAGAAATAATAGTGCAATCAATTACAACACATGAAAAATGAATTATTGATAATTTTTGAATTTTTAAAAACATTCCAATATTTTTTTATCAGTTTTGATTATATGGAATGTGTTTTATTTTAAAATGGATCATTTATATTGAAAACATGCTCTTCGAGTTGTACAGACTACAACATGGGCTGTATTGATGTATGGTCGATTCCAACACATCTAGACTGAATTTTTAATATTTTTCCTATAGTTTTCAATAAATAATAGATGTTTTTATTGGTTCTGTATATTTGATATGTGTTTTAAACTAAAATGACAGTTGTTTAATATAACCACAGACATTGAGTCATACTTACCACATTGAGTGTCAGATTGATGTGTGTTTTATTCCTATTGGAGACAGTTGAATTATGGGTGGTTATTTAAAAATTTTAAAACAATCCAAGATCATTATCTTATTTTTGGATATATGATATTTTTTAATCTAAGATGAAAATATTATATTGAATACATGTATTCGAGTCATATAGACCACATCACGTGTCATATTGGAATTTTTTCAATTCCTAAACATGAAAAATGATTAGGGATTATTTTACTAATGTTGTGATAAAAAATTAGAGCATGTTTTATTTTTTTTCGAAATGTGACAATCATTTTAAACTAATATGGCGTTTTCATTTTGAAAACATGAACTTCAACTCATACCGACCAAATCGGGAGTGGAATTGACATGTAGATGACTCTTACTCATCAAAAATTAATTACTGATCATTTCCAAATAAATTATATAATAAGATATTTTTTTACTATTTTTGTTGATGTAATATGTGTGATAAATAATATGACACAATTAATAGAAGTCATGTACATTGAGTCATACTAACAACATCATGGTTCATATTGGCATTTGGTCAATTCGTACACATAAAAAAGGAAAAATGTAATTTTTTTTAATGTTTGAAAATAATGTATGTTATTCTTCTCATTTTTAGTTATATGATTTTCTTTTTAAATTAAAAAGACCCTTTATTTTGAATACATGTATCATAAAAACCGTATCTGTTGTTGGATTAATGTTATGTTTATTTGTACACATCACAAATGAATTATAGATCATTTTCAAAATGTTTGAATATAATATGTGATTGTTTAACTATTTTTTTCTATATGATACATCATTCAAGCTAAATAACACTTTTATAAAAAAATACATTGTAAGTCATTCTATCCACATCATGTGTTTTATTAATGTGCAGTAAATTCCTACACATCAGAAAAGGCTTATCAATCATTGTCCAAAAGTATCTAACAAATATGAATTTATTTCATGGTTTTGAGCATGTGATGCATGTTTATAAAAAACATGTAAATTTATCAAAATAATTATTAGATAAAATTGATAAGAATATTAACATAAAAATTAGATAACAAGATGAGAAAAATAACAAAATAGGTAGTAGGAAGTATCCTATTTGTGATGTTTGTATACATTCTCACACAAGGTATTATTACCATTAATTTCTAAACAAATCGATATCCACTCATAAAATTATCTTTGATAAATAGATCAAAAATAATATACAAGAATTTTTATACTAGTTATTTACATCCCATGTGTATCTCTATGGAAATATCATGTAATAGATCACAATCATATTAGGTAATCACCTAAATTTCATATCAATAAACCATCCAACACCATTTAATCTATCAACTTATATCTAAAATATTTTTGTCTTCTTTTTAGTATGTATATTATTTAAAATATTGGTAGTACTAATAAAATATAAAATTAATGATTCAGAAATATTTTTAGTGGAATTATAATTACATTTAAAAATTAATTTTTTATGTATTCTAGTCTTTTCATGGTATATGATATCATTAATAAATTTTTAAATGAAATATCCATAATTTTTTTGGTTATCTTGATTCATAAAATGCATTAACCTTTAAAAAAATGAGTAAATTGTTTTGAAATAATATTTGATAGTTAAATATTTCTATATATACTTTTTTTTGTTTTTATTTCAAGAAATCTAAGGGATTATTCTGTTCATTCAACAACCTCATACCATAATTTAGAGTATATTTATAGATCACTCTATCATAACAAAATTCTTTTTTAAACACAAAATAGAAAATATAATTTGAATAATATCTATCAAATATCGATTATAGTGAATTAAAATTTCTCTATGCAAATATTGTTTGGCTGGTTTGATGGAAATCTATGAATTGATTCCAAAAAAATATACATTTGGGGTATTTAAATAGATTATAATCAACATCCAATACTTCCAAAATACCCAATAAAATAATAACTGAAAAAAATATTATATTATGATATTTTAGAGTTTTATTGCAACACACCCATCCTAGTGGCCACTAAACCAGTTCACTGAGCTAGGTCACCACATAACATTATGAGTGCCTTCCCGTATACCAAATGTTGTTGACTATAAATGAGGGTCCAATAGGCCATGTAGGGATACTATACTCTCTTTATCAATGTAACTCACACTAGATGAAATAATACATAATGGAAATACTAAAAAATAAAAATTCATTAAAAACCATTTCATGACAACTAGGTACAAGACCACCACCATATGATAAATATTTCATGTCATGTCATACAGGGCCAAGGGTATGGAAAACCCAAAATAAAGGAAATTTGAAAAATCCCTAATGTAGGTCCCGACTCCAGGTTTGGATCCCCCCTACATGAACATCCCATGCCCAAATCAACGTGCTAATATTGGATTGATTCCTTCTTCCTGACCTAAAACAATAAAATCTACTAGGGGTACCCAACGGAAGAATGATCATAGTTAGAGTATAACTCATTAGGCCACCACCAGTGGTGTCTACCGAATATCCACTCTCAATAGATAGTGTATCCATATGGTAATATGATAAATAAATTAAATGTGTAAATAAACAACATTCCATTAGATAATAGTACACATTTAATCCCTTTTAATCGTTTGTTCAATGGGTTAGGTACTTTCATCATTTACACTATAACCAATATTGTTCAACTACTATGCATGAATGAATAAGTCACATTCCCTATATTACTTGGGACAAAATTTCACAAACAATTATATCATAGATACCTTGGAGCCTCAGTCCAGATTGACTCATCCTGGAAAAACGATAGGGGTTTATGCATTAGTTTTACTCCCAAACTTGTTCATTATAGGGGTGGGTTTAAGGCCTCAGTCCAACCTATCCCACGGGAATATAAGCTTAGTCAGTACCCCACATACCACAATTCCATGTTCACATGTTTCATTAACCATAACACATTACCAAATATAACCATAACTTTTTAATAAATTCATCCCTTTAAAAAATAATTAATGTTATAACCCATATTTATTCCATAACCCACATAGACATTCTCATTTACTTCATTATGTCCATTTAGAACATTTATCATTTCACATATTAACCCATTTAATACATTCATCATTCAAATTCCTTATTTCATTTACACATTGCCATTACAACCCATATGTCATTTAACACATTCTGTTTATATCATTTAACCCATACCGAATATCCCAAACATCCCCTATAGAAATGTAAAAAAATTCACACAACTAATATTAATGTATTTTCATTATTAAATCTAAAATTTGAAAAAAAAATTACCATGGTATATATTTTATCTCAAATAAATTCGGTAATAATCTTCATAATTATCATGTTTGGAATGGTTCCACACCCCATGGGTAGCCCTATAACTGGTCTATTAAAACTCTATACATCCTATGAGGATCATTAGGGGTTAAAACAATCATTTAACAATCCATTTTACCAAAACTACCTAAAGGAATCAATTTCACATAAAGAATATACAATATAAAATCCACATGCACATTAATATATCCAAATCCATATTTTTGTATTTTATGAAAATACTTTTAAAAGTAATGTGGGAACCCTAAAAAAATTAAAATCATGTTAAGAATATTAAACTCCTTCACTACCCACCAACAAAAATAGTTTTCAAAATTAAAAACATCATAACCTTATCCACCACCATGTCATCATGGCTTCAATCCATCAATAGCATGACATTTTTAATTCAAACCAAACTATGACCTATACAATGCACTATGAAATCCTCAAGGTATGATCCCCGAGTAATCCATAAGCCTCGATCCATGACCCAAGAGGCTAGTATGTCACTGAGGATCACCTTGAGACAACACCTCTGACATGAAACATAGCCTATTAACTTGTTCATTTTTGATTTTAAATGCAAACCACTGTAAATTATGTGTCCCAAAAACCCTTGTAATTTCCACCTCTAACCATTACAGACATCCAAGACTAGTTGATACAGCAGATGAACATCTCGAGAAAACCAAACCTAGAAACTAGGACCAACACTATTATTGATGAAGATGAACATAAAAAAATCATCGTGGGAGATAGAACCAACACCGTAGAGACATACTTATGAACATAATTGATGGAAACATCACAAGGAGACCTAAGGGAGAAAACCCCCATGATAAAACTCTACTAGAGGAATTTTACCATGAATCTAGGGAAGATTTGAGTAGACAAAAAATGTGATAGTTAAACACACACTATATGAAGACTGAACAAACAAAAAAAACCATCCAACATGAACAAAAATAGAAAAAATGAAACACTATATCCTATGGGAAATGACACTAACACCTATCAACATCATCGACATTAGCAAATAAAAATGGAAAACCACTATACGAAAACCTAAAGAGAATATAAGAATAGAGAATAAATCTGGTATGGTCCACAGTTACGAGCCACAACCATTAACCACTACCACATCCTAAACAACTGCGAATAATGACAAACATGATAAAGGGGCCCTGAAATGGTCGATACAATCAAAATAGAATTTGGGGTTCACGGTCTAAGGCCAAAAAATATTATTCAAATGCCCCTAGTTGGGAATAATAATAAGGAGAAACCCTGGGAGGTAACTGAGGTAAGAGTTAGTAGGAGGCATGGATAGAGTTAAATGACTCATGAAAAAAAATTCAATGAACCAAGGTCACTGATGAAGAGAATACCAATAAAATGTAGATAGATCCCAAGTTAAAACACAAAATTTCCGAGAGGGATAATGATAACATAACATTTTTAATTGGTTAAAGATTTCGCTGTACTATTTTCCGAAGTGTGCACCAACTGTAACGCCCCGACTTCAGTTACCAAAAGTTAGTGCATTATTTTAATACATTGGAATGATTACAGGGAATCAAGTCCCTAAAGACAGATCAGTTTAGAAGTATTGGTAAAAAGATTATATACATGAATGTTACATTACACATTATAACATACAACACAACATATGTAATGTTTTATGAAGTCCATTATTCCCATAGCTTAACCCTGTATATCAATCAAAATGCCCTTCTTGGAATCCTGGGAAAAATAAAACATATAAAGGGGTGAGCTCAAACGCTCATTTAGGGTAAGTAATACAGTGGAATATATCATAAATATTATGCATGGTGAATAAATGAAACCAATTCCTTTACCAATAATAAACATGAATACTTTTATGGTAGGAATATGAGTTGAGTAAATAATACCATAATAAAACATAATCATGGGTATTCTACTAGTCTAATTACCACATGAAAAATCAATATTATTTTCATAATGAGGGAATGTATAATTCTAGACATTATAAAGCATTTTTTCTAGGCCTCGGCCAATACGTCTAAAAAAGATTATGGCCTCAGCCAAAACCATATATAAAATTGGGAAAGGGCCTCGGCCAATTCAATGCATAGTTGTCTCATGAGACCTAACAATGCATTTGGGAGCTATAGCGGGCTCCACCCGTCACTTACTATGTCCAATACATTCCTCATATGAAAGGGTTGAAACATAACATAAAAATTTGTATTAGAAATAACATACGAAATGTCAATACTTTTACTATAAACCATGAATGGTATAAAAATTGAACATCCACAGTCAAACATATCATAACTCGTTCAATATAATATGGAATATTGTATTATAATAAATTATCCTCAATCAAAAATAATATCCAGATGCTGGCATAGTTGAAAATGAAGAGTAAATATTTTTGAAAGAAATATCCTTTTCGTAAAATCACATAAAAGTCACACAATTATAAAGGAAGTAATTTAAAATATATCTTTGAATCAAAGTGTCCCACACCACTTTGAAACTATTGACAATAATTATTATTTCAAAAAATTCTTGTCCATATAAATAAACCCTTAATATCATTTTGAAAACATGGACATTAATTAAAAAGATTTTTAAAGATAAATCATTAAAACATTTAAAATTATGATCATGATAAATAATACCTTTCAAAAATCTTTAAAATATTCATTTGGAAATCATTTTTATGAAAAAGGGACATGGATGATAAAAATGCCCCATTATATACTTACACATAAAAAATCTCAGATAATAATGTGATTGAGGAATTAATCCTTACCAATTTCGTAACATACAAAACATACACCCCATGAAAGATGTATCATACAATGAATATGTAAATACACATAAATTAAAGAATATTACACAAAAAATACAATTATGGGAAGTACATACACAACACTAAAGGTAATAGTGGAAATATGGCTTGAATCTCACGAGAATAAGAAGTGAGATGAAAACCCCTTACCTTGCACTTTATTTTAGTCCAGGGTACGTTTAACCTCTGGTATGAAGATGGTAGTATGTTATGAAATTATACCAGAAGCATATTAATATTTATGTTATCATACATTATTCATTTATGACGTTACAATACCCATTAATAATAATTTCCATGTTAAATTAACATTTCGGTTAATAATCGATTTCTTTATCGTTCGTGTTTTAACTTGTTACTCTTGATTGTATCACATGGATAATGATTTAAATAATTCCATAATATAAAACACTATTTACATATCATGTATATTTAGAATATAAATATTTATAATAGACATATATGTGAAATGGAAAACACCGTTTAAGGAGACGATAGTTCGTACGTACTCATAAACGTTGTTTCAGTTTTCATATCGTATTGAACAGAACTAAGTGAATAAGATATATGTATTTACATAAATACATATATATATATATATATATCTCTAGTATCATTATTATGTCATATATTACATACTTCTTAGTAATATATTTTTATAATCATCGATGAATGGTGGAATTGAAAATGAATCTCATCACGTCGTGGAGACGGTAATCCATACGTACGTACGAGCGAAAGTATCATTATTTTGATATTAAAATATTATATAATTGGATGATATATCATATATAAAGAATAATAATCATTTTATATTTATTATTTACATCAATTACACATCATTATTATACCCATCCAAATAATAATGTATTGAATAACAATTACACCTCGACATGGAGACCGTATGCCGTACGCACGCACGTATGGTGACATGTCATTAAAAGGATGGATAGAATAATTAATATGGTTGTAAAATATCATAGTATAAAAAAGATAACGGAGTTATTGTAACGCCCCGACCCCAGTTACCCAGAGTCGGTGCATTATTACATAACATTGGCATGATCACAAGAAAGATCAAATCTCGAATGACCGATTGGTTTAGTAGCCTTGGAAACACTAGATATATTGATAAGTTTTACATTACATCATAAAATGAAAAACTACTACAACAACATAATGTCTCCATAATCCACACTACTATCCCCTCATAATATCCCTGCAGGTCATTCATAATTTACTTCTTCACATCCTGGGGAAAAAATAAAACATAGAAAAGGGGTGAGCTCAAATGCCCAGTAAGGATAACAATAAAGCGGAAACTTTCATAAATAAGAATAAACATTTAAGGAAATGCATTACTAAAACAAAAGCCTTTTAAAATTGAACTTCAACATGGTATGGCAAAACTAAAATGAAATAATGTCATTTACTTATTCACATGGATATTCTACTAATCGAATAATCACATCCAAAAATCAATAACCACTTTCATAATGTTGGAATGCATAATGCCAGACTATCATAACCACATAGCCAAGGCCTCGTGCCAAGACTACAAATAAGATTTTGTCAATGCCTTGTGCCAAGACACTAGTTTGTCTCATGAGACCTACCGATGCATCGAGGAGCTATAGCGGGCTCCACCCGTCACTTATTAAGTCCAATGCATTCCCATATGAAAAGGTTTAAACATAACATAAACATTCGTATTAAAACTAGCATACGAAATGTCAATAATTTCACCATAAACTATGAATGGTATAAAAATAGCACATCCACAGTCAAACATATCACAAAACCTTCAATACAATATAGAAGTTTTGTATCATAATAAATCAACTTCAAATAATCTTAAAATCCATCAAAGGATGTTGACATAGATGAAATCAAAATTCTTTTTAAAGAAGTATCTCCTTTTATTAAAACATTTTCTTTGAAAATATTCTTATAAGCTTGTATGTAAAGCTTCGACAATTTTATAACGGCGGAAAATAACCGCACCCGCCGTATAAGTTAAAAAAACATTCTTACCTCAATTCCGTCGAAAAGGTTAAAAAGGACCTTGTTTTGAAAACGACGGAAAGATTCCTTTATAAAACTCTTATAAAAAGTCAAACAAGGGTATAAATGACTTTAACCCATATTCTTGTAAATAGTAAAAATGTTTTGAAATACATTTCGAAGAAACATGGATGTTGATGATAAAGAGATCCCAGTAGATTATTACGTATAATACAACCTCGGATAATGAAGAGATTGTGAAATAACCCTTACCTTGTACTTTTCCTTGGTTGGGGTAGGTTAACCTCCTGTATAATGGTGAAATAGTTGTTATTAAATTATACAAGAATCATATATATTAATATGATATCATATATGATCTTTTAACATTGATTTGTTAATAATATCTTAGAATTATCGTCGTTTCGGGAGTTAACTTACTCATTTTCTTTTATATGTTTTGTTACATAAGCCATGGTTGTTGTATATTATTCATATCCAGAATGATATACAGTTCTTAAACATCATTTTTAAATCATCAAATGATAATTATACTTGAATGGATACGATGGAGAATGAATCTCATCGCGTTCGTGGAGACGGTAGTCCGTACGTACGCACGAGCGACAATATCATTCTTTTGATATTAAAATAATATATAAATGGATGGTATATCATATATACAGAATCATTAACATGTTATATTTATTATTTACATGAGTTACACATCATTATTATACCCATCCAAATAATATTATATTCAATAACAATTACACCACGACGTGGAGACGGTAAGCCGTACGTACGCACGTATGGTGACATGTTATTCAAAGGGTGGATAGAATACTGAATATGATTGTACCATATTTATAATAACATCACAGTATATGTGAGATACTGGAGTTATTATTTCAGAATGGTAAGAACAAAGGAAGAAGAAGTGGAAGAAGAAATGAACTTAGAAAAGGGTGGTGAAATCATTACCTCTTCTTCGGGTTCTTCCTTTTGATTTGATCAAAAGGGCTCCTTAGGTTGGCTTTCTGATCAAACTAAGGCCTCTAGGTTGTATTGAGGGATGTTGGGAGAGTATTTGGGCAGAGTTTGGCCGAACCAAAAGGCTTCGAAGGTGTGAAGAAATGAGAAGGAGGAGTGCCCTTTTATAAGAGGGGTGAGGGGCACCTTTGGAAAAGTTAGAAATATTAATTTATAATAAATTCATATTCGGTTTACAAAGGCTCCAAAGTTGACTATTCAAAGGATGAGGTGTGGATAGGTCGAAAACAACTCATCCAATATAATTTAGACAGGTTTGGGTACTTATATTAACCTTATCTTTAAGTATTAACTCTAAGTTAATTAGTTTCACTTTTACAATGTCTCTTTGTATTTTTATATAATATGATTAATAAACTTACTATATACATCCAAGCGACCCCCAAGTGGTCCATTAATGAGGAACCTATCATAATATAAGTCTCTTGGCCGAACCTTAGATTTTTAGGAATTTAATATCAATTAATAATATAATATTTGTTTTAAGAACTCTTTTATGTCAATTTTGACACTATTCAATAGTTGATTTTTGTGAAACTCCTAACAGATTGATTACTTCGAAAAAAGTCCATTAAATCAATCCTAATATATCATATTATCATAGAAAATTAGTTTAATTCATTAAAAGTTTCATATTATAATTATTTGGGTATTTATAAGATCAATTATTTTTATTTTTCACTATTTTAGTAATTACTGCATCATCATTGTGTCATAAATAAAATAAATTATATAATGTCTAAAAATTATAAATAAAATATCATTATGTAGGAAATCTTTTTATCTTTCTAATGAATATTTATAATCGAAAATCCAACATGTATAACCCTATGTAAAAATTGTTCTTCTAAAAGATGTAAGCTTATGCTATTTTTATTTTTATTTTAACTTTATTAATATAAAGTGTCCCTACCACATACAAGTGGCTCCAAGGGGTCCCCAAATTGACCCAAGGATGCCCATGGTCGGGTATGTGTCCACCAATAAGGTTAGGACACGTTTTAGGGTAATTTTGTATTATTATAATATTATTTTTTAACCCTTATTTACCGGATATACCCTTTAACCATGGTAAATAAAATATTTACCACAGTAACTATTCAAAATGTCTAAAAATAAAAGTTACCTATTTACACAATTTGAACATCCTGATTCCAAATATGGAATCCATTTTCCTAAATTCAAAACACAGAAGTGGCAGAAATTAATTTAAAATTAATTCCCGCTGTTAAAACAAAAAGCGTGTTTTTAAGAGATAATAACTATCAAAAGATTGACACTTGTTTATGTTCGGTTTAATTGTAAAATTATGTCCAATGACCAAAATTATATTAAATGGTAAAAATATATTCTAAATATACTTTAAAACCACTCAAATTCATAATTTATCACTAGTAATTAATTTGATTAAAAAAGTTGTTTTTAATTAAAATTTAGTAATTTTCACTATTCATCAAAATATGAAAGTTATCCGAAATGTACCAAAATTTCACCCTAGGCTAAATTCGATATTCCGAATCCAAAAATGAAGTCCATTTTCAAATATAAAATATATATAATTTCAAAAAGTAGGTATTACTATTCATAACGGCTAGTTTGATTAGTTATGGTGTGTTAGAACTCGGTGTTGCGTACAACACACGCTATCACATTATTCGAAAGGAAACGTACTGTAGAAGCTTGGGGTGTAACATTCTACACTCCTTCAAATAATTGCGTCCTCGCAATTTCTAGGGTATTACTGCATAAAAAGACTCGGGTGGTTCTTCATCATAAGTTCCTCGGGTTCCCACGTTGCCTCTTCCATTTTATGATTTCTCCAGAAAACTTTTACCAGACGCGTCGTTCGGTTTCTCAGTACTTGTTCTCTTGTATCAAGAATCCTGACGGTCTCTTCGCAATAAGACAGATCGGGTTCCAGTTATAATTCCTCATAGGTGAGTACATGCGTTGGGTCAGGCATGTATTTTCTCAACAGAGATACGTGGAACACATCGTGAACTTTGGAGAGACTTGGCGGCATTGCCAATCGGTAAGCTACAGCCCCAATTCGTTCTAGAATTTCGAAAGGTCCGATGTACCTGGGACTCAATTTACCTTTCTTACCAAAACGTATGACTCCCTTCCACGGAGATACCTTCAGGAAAACATGATCACCGACTTGAAATTCCAAATCCTTCCTTCGATTATCGGCATAGCTCTTCTGCCTACTTTGAGCTGCTTTAATGTGATTTTGGATTACCTTCACCTTTTCCACCGTTTCCTCCACCAGTTCTGGGCCTACAAGTTTTCTTTCACCAACGTCATCCCAACAGGTTGGTGTACGACATCTCTTTCCGTATAACGCTTCATATGGTGCCATCTGAATACTCGAATGGAAGCTATTGTTATAGGAAAATTCTACTAGTGGTAAATATTGATCCCACATACCCTGAAAGTCAAGTGAACAAGATCTCAACATGTCTTCTAAGGTCTGAATAGTCCGTTCTGATTGTCCGTCTGTCTGAGGGTGGTAAGCAGTGCTCAAATGAAGTTCAGTATCCAGGGATTTCTGAAGACTTTTCCAAAATCTTGAAGTAAAACGGGGATCACGATCAGAAACAATCGATAGGGGTACTCCATGAAGTCTCACAACTTCATTAATATATAGTCTTGCTAGACGTTCCAGGGGTAGATCTTCTCTTATAGCAAGAAAATGTGCTGACTTGGTAAGACGATCAACAATAACCCATATTGCATCGTTCCTTCTAGGAGTCTTTGGTAGCCCCATGACAAAGTCCATTGTAATATTGTCCCATTTCCACTCCGGTATGGGAAGAGGTTGCATGACTCCTCCAGGCTGTTGCCTTCCAGCTTTCACTTGTTGACAAACCATACATCTTGACACAAAATCAGCAATCTCCCTCTTCATGTTGTCCCACCAAAAATGTTCCTTCAAATCTCTATACATTTTGGTGCTCCCAGGGTGTATAGAGAAATTAGAACTATGAGCATCATCCAGCAATTCCCTTTTTAGATCAGGTAAATTGGGAACACAAAGTCTCTTCCCGAATTTCAAAATCCCATCTTCATACACAAAGTTTCTCAATCTTCCATCATTCACAGCTTTAATCTTCTTCTGAAATTCTTCATCATCGGTCTGAGAACTCTTAATCCTTTCTAGTAAAGATGGTTTGGCAACCATTTGAAAAAGCATTGATGTTTCACCTTCCCTGGTTATTCCCATGTCCATCTTCACTAGATCCATGAAAATTGGATCCCTTTCAATTCTCATCATGTTCAAAACTCCATGGTCTTTTCTGCTCAAAGCATCTGCCACCTTGTTTGTCTTCCCCGGGTGGTAGTGTATCGTACAATCATAATCCTTGAGTAATTCAAGCCATCTCCTTTGCCTCATGTTGAGTTCTTTTTGTGAGAAATTATACTTCAAACTCTTGTGATCAGTATAAATCTCACATTTTTCACCATAGAGGTAGTGCCTCCATATCTTCAAAGCAAAGATCACAGCTGCTAACTCAAGATCATGAGTAGGATAGTTTTGTTCATGAATTTTCAACTGTCGTGATGCATAGGCAATAACTCTATCATTCTGCATAAGGACACAGCCAAGTCCTTTCTTTGATGCATCACTATAAATAACGATCCCATCATTCCCCGATGGTAGAGTCAATATAGGAGCATTGACTAATCTTCTCTTCAGTTCTTCAAAACATTCTTCACACTCTTTTGTCCAAACAAATTTAACCCCTTTACGTGTGAGCTTCGTTAATGGGTTTGCCAATCGGGCAAAATTCTGGACGAAACGTCGATAATAACCTGCCAAACCAATAAAACTACGTACCTCAGTTATACTCGTAGGTGCTGGCCATTCTTGGATTGCCTTGGTCTTAGAAGGATCAACAGAGATTCCATCTTTAGAGACAATATGGCCAAGAAAAGAAATCTCCTGAAGCCAGAATTCACACTTGCTAAACTTTCCATATAATTCATGCCTCCTCAGAGTCTTCAAGATAATGCGCAAGTGATTTTCATGATCTTCGTAGGTTTTGGAGTATACCAAGATATCATCAATAAATACCACCACAAATTCATCGAGATACTCCTTGAAAACTCTATTCATCAGATCCATGAATACAGAGGGTGCATTAGTCAATCCAAACGGCATTACAGTAAACTCGTAATGCCCGTACCTGGTTCGAAATGCTGTCTTCGGAATGTCTTCCTTCTTTACACACAACTGATGGTATCCAGATCGAAGGTCAATCTTTGAAAAGTATTGAGCTCCATGCAGTTGGTCAAATAAATCATCAATACGAGGTAGGGGATACTTGTTCTTTATCGTTATAGCATTGATCTCCCTGTAGTCGATACATAACCTCATAGATCCATCTTTCTTTTTAACAAAAAGAACAGGGGATCCCCATGGAGAAACACTAGGGCGAATAAATCCCTTATTACTCAATTCCTCTAGTTGTTTCTTTAGTTCGACTAACTCTACAGTGGCCATTCTATAAGGGGTCTTCGATATAGGCCTTGATCCAGGAATCAAATCAATAGAAAACTCAACTTCTCGTTCTGGAGGATGTCCAGGTAAATCTTCCGGAAATACATCTACAAATTCTTTCACAACAGGTACATACTCTATTTGAACATTCCTTTCCTCACCGACAGTTATTTCATTCTCTTCCTCCCCAATAATTGAATTAAGTTGAGCTACTGGGGGTGGGTCTAAATAAGAATTAGGTGGTGACGATTCTGCTCTAAAAATAAGGTGTTCCTTATCATTATCATCAAGAATCGTAACCTCTTTCTTCTTACAATAAATCTTCGCATCATAGTCTGAAAGGCAGTCCATACCGAGGATTATATCAAACTCAATCATAGGTATGACGATGAAATCAGCAGATAAAGAAAATTTATGTGCTCTAATGGGGACTGATTCACAAAACTTTGTTGCAACGATACTTCCCTTAGGAGTTTTAACTGACAACTCCCTTATTAAATCAAATTGGAAATATCTAATTTTCTTAGCAAACTGGGAAGATATGAAACAATGCGATGATCCAGAATCAAATAATGCATTTGCTAAACTTGAGGAAACCATTAAATTACCTGCCACCACGTCTTTCGGAGCTTCTACCTCAGCAGTAGTGATAGCATAAGCCTGGCCTTGATCCCTTGGCCTTTTCTGAGGTAAGTTCTCCTGACGCTTAGGACATGCATTTGCATAATGCCCCATCTCCCTGCAATTGTAGCACTGAACGTTGGTATCTTCCTTCTTCCCCTTGCAATCATGAGCTTGGTGGCCTTTTTCACTACACTTGTAACAGACTCCCATTCCCTTCAAGCAAGCACCGGGGTGTTTCTTCCCGCACTTACCACAAGATGGATATTCAACCTTTACCTTCTTCCCCTTATTTCCATTCCTAGATTGATCAGCAGGTCTCTTCTTCTCTTGCTTTGCTTTAAAGTCATAAGACTTAGAGAATTCCTTTTCGGTCTTGATAGCACATGAGACAATGTCTTCGTACGACGAAAAGGATTGTGAGACTAATGCTCGACGGAGAAATGGTTTTAACCCATCAAAGAAACGATCAATCTTACTTCTTGGGTTGCGAATATAATCACCAGCGTACCTCGCTAACCTTGTAAAGTTAGCCTCATACTTTGTGACATTATCATCCTCCTTTTGTCTCAGACTCAGAAATTGCCTTTCCATATCTGCTCGATGGTCGCGAGGAAAGTATTTTTCTAAAAACAGATCTTTGAACTCCCTCCATTCCATGTTTGATACTTCATCATCTTCCTTCATGTTTTGAATCAATGGCCACCATTGATCAGCATCTCCAGTGAGGCGGTAAACTGCCATGGTAACTTTTTCCCTTTCACTACTCCCCAAAGCCTGAAATATTTTCTCTAGGGAAAATATCCATTGCTCAGCTACTAAGGGATTTGTACTTCCATTGAACGTTGGTGGTTGTTGTCTCATGAATCGATCTAACATTGATCCTCCACGCTGCGGATCAGGGTGCTCCATACGGGTA
The DNA here is from genome assembly GCA_963277665.1 of Viscum album. Lineage (NCBI taxonomy): Eukaryota > Viridiplantae > Streptophyta > Magnoliopsida > Santalales > Viscaceae > Viscum > Viscum album. Next base: position 1,679,111,088 of record OY728160.1, read on the forward strand.
AGGTTATTATTCATAACCTGAGTAAGTTGTCCCAGTACGGTGATTAGCTGATCAGCACCAGTTGCATCACCAGCCCCACTATAATTATCTTGAGCAGGAGGGCAATCCCTACATGGAGTGCGTGCATTGATACGGTTTCCATTTCTTCCACTAGGCGCCATTTCTAAACAATGTCATAAACTAGATCAGTTTATGAATCAAAATACATAATCCCATACTTATAAAACACTAAACATAAATTGAACTATATATGGATATAATCCATAATCATAAATATGTTTTCTTTGAGGAAGTATATACTCATAAACCCTTCATAATGATTTGTAAAGAAAGTGAGAGTTATCCTAAGCATATCCCCCGGGAGTGTCGTAACCAAGAGTGCAGCAAGGCCCGTTGTCGTGCACCAGTTCCCGTTCGAGTCTAGCTCAAAGCGGTGTTTTCGGGTTTTACCCCTAGGTACATCTGTGCCAGAGCCGCCTCTACCTGCTCGTATCCAGACAGGGATGTATTGCTCGGAAAACTCACAAAGTCTCTACAATACCAAAATTCCTAGGAAGTTCTTCTATACTAATCCTCAAAGTTCATCTTCGGTCTACGTGCTCTAATCAGAGTTTATCTAAATCTAGCTTCCAAGGTTTGTACTAAACTTCCTCTGATACCAACTGTAACGCCCCGACCCCAGTTACCCAGAGTCGGTGCATTATTACATAACATTGGCATGATCACAAGAAAGATCAAATCTCGAAAGACCGATTGGTTTAGTAGCCTTGGAAACACTAGATATATTCATAAGTTTTACATTACATCATAAAATGAAAAACTACTACAACAACATAATGTCTCCATAATCCACACTACTATCCCCTCATAATATCCCTGCAGGTCATTCATAATTTACTTCTTCACATCCTGGGGAAAAAATAAAACATAGAAAAGGGGTGAGCTCAAATGCCCAGTAAGGATAACAATAAAGCGGAAACTTTCATAAATAAGAATAAACATTTAAGGCAATGCATTACTAAAACAAAAGCCTTTTAAAATTGAACTTCAACATGGTATGGCAAAAGTAAAATGAAATAATTCCATTTACTTATTCACATGGATATTCTACTAATCGAATAATCACATGCAAAAATCAATAACCACTTTCATAATGTTGGAATGCATAATGCCAGACTATCATAACCACATAGCCAAGGCCTCGTGCCAAGACTACAAATAAGATTTTGTCAAGGCCTTGTGCCAAGACACTAGTTTGTCTCATGAGACCTACCGATGCATCGAGGAGCTATAGCGGGCTCCACCCGTCACTTATTAAGTCCAATGCATTCCCATATGAAAAGGTTTAAACATAACATAAACATTCGTATTAAAACTAGCATACGAAATGTCAATAATTTCACCATAAACTATGAATGGTATAAAAATAGCACATCCACAGTCAAACATATCAAAAAACCTTCAATACAATATAGAAGTTTTGTATCATAATAAATCAACTTCAAATAATCTTAAAATCCATCAAAGGATGTTGACATAGATGAAATCAAAATTCTTTTTAAAGAAGTATCTCCTTTTATTAAAACCTTTTCTTTGAAAATATTCTTATAAGCTTGTATGTAAAGCTTCGACAATTTTATAACGGCGGAAAATAACCGCACCCGCCGTATAAGTTAAAAAAACATTCTTACCTCAATTCCGTCGAAAAGGTTAAAAAGGACCTTGTTTTGAAAACGACGGAAAGATTCCTTTATAAAACTCTTATAAAAAGTCAAACAAGGGTATAAATGACTTTAACCCATATTCTTGTAAATAGTAAAAATGTTTTGAAATACATTTCGAAGAAACATGGATGTTGATGATAAAGAGATCCCAGTAGATTATTACGTATAATACAACCTCGGATAATGAAGAGATTGTGAAATAACCCTTACCTTGTACTTTTCCTTGGTTGGGGTAGGTTAACCTCCTGTATAATGGTGAAATAGTTGTTATTAAATTATACAAGAATCATATATATTAATATGATATCATATATGATCTTTTAACATTGATTTGTTAATAATATCTTAGAATTATCGTCGTTTCGGGAGTTAACTTACTCATTTTCTTTTATATGTTTTGTTACATAAGACATGGTTGTTGTATCTTATTCATATCCAGAATGATATACAGTTCTTAAACATCATTTTTAAATCATCAAATGATAATTATACTTGAATGGATACGATGGAGAATGAATCTCATCGCGTTCGTGGAGACGGTAGTCCGTACGTACGCACGAGCGACAATATCATTCTTTTGATATTAAAATAATATATAAATGGATGGTATATCATATATACAGAATCATTAACATGTTATATTTATTATTTACATGAGTTACACATCATTATTATACCCATCCAAATAATATTATATTCAATAACAATTACACCACGACGTGGAGACGGTAAGCCGTACGTACGCACGTATGGTGACATGTTATTCAAAGGGTGGATAGAATACTGAATATGATTGTACCATATTTATAATAACATCACAGTATATGTGAGATACTGGAGTTATTATTTCAGAATGGTAAGAACAAAGGAAGAAGAAGTGGAAGAAGAAATGAACTTAGAAAAGGGTGGTGAAATCATTACCTCTTCTTCGGGTTCTTCCTTTTCATTTGATCAAAAGGGCTCCTTAGGTTGGCTTTCTGATCAAACTAAGGCCTCTAGGTTGTATTGAGGGATGTTGGGAGAGTATTTGGGCAGATTTTGGCCGAACCAAAAGGCTTTGAAGGTGTGAAGAAATGAGAAGGAGGAGTGCCCTTTTATAAGAGGGGTGAGGGGCACCTTTGGAAAAGTTAGAAATATTAATTTATAATAAATTCATATTCGGTTTACAAAGGCTCCAAAGTTGACTATTCAAAGGATGAGGTGTGGATAGGTCGAAAACAACTCATCCAATATAATTTAGACAGGTTTGGGTACTTATATTAACCTTATCTTTAAGTATTAACTCTAAGTTAATTAGTTTCACTTTTACAATATCTCTTTGTATTTTTATATAATATGATTAATAAACTTACTATATACATCCAAGCGACCCCCAAGTGGTCCATTAATGAGGAACCTATCATAATATAAGTCTCTTGGCCGAACCTTAGATTTTTAGGAATTTAATATCAATTAATAATATAATATTTGTTTTAAGAACTCTTTTATGTCAATTTTGACATTATTCAATAGTTGATTTTTGTGAAACTCCTAACAGATTGATTACTTCGAACAAAGTCAATTAAATCAATCCTAATATATCATATTATCATAGAAAATTAGTTTAATTCATTAAAAGTTTCATATTATAATTATTTGGGTATTTATAAGATCAATTATTTTTATTTTTCACTATTTTAGTAATTACTGCATCATCATTGTGTCATAAATAAAATAAATTATATAATGTCTAAAAATTATAAATAAAATATCATTATGTAGGAAAGCTTTTTATCTTTCTAATGAATATTTATAATCGAAAATCCAACATGTATAACCCTATGTAAAAATTGTTCTTCTAAAAGATGTAAGCTTATGCTATTTTTATTTTTATTTTAACTTTATTAATATAAAGTGTCCCTACCACATACAAGTGGCTCCAAGGGGTCCCCAAATTGACCCAAGGATGCCCATGGTCGGGTATGTGTCCACCAATAAGGTTAGGACACGTTTTAGGGTAATTTTGTATTATTATAATATTATTTTTTAACCCTTATTTACCGGATTTACCCTTTAACCATGGTAAATAAAATATTTACCACAGTAACTATTCAAAATGTCTAAAAATAAAAGTTACCTATTTACACAATTTGAACATCCTGATTCCAAATATGGAATCCATTTTCCTAAATTCAAAACACAGAAGTGGCAGAAATTAATTTAAAATTAATTCCCGCTGTTAAAACAAAAAGCGTGTTTTTAAGAGATAATAACTATCAAAAGATTGACACTTGTTTATGTTCGGTTTAATTGTAAAATTATGTCCAATGACCAAAATTATATTAAATGGTAAAAATATATTCTAAATATACTTTAAAACCACTCAAATTCATAATTTATCACTAGTAATTAATTTGATTAAAAAAGTTGTTTTTAATTAAAATTTAGTAATTTTCACTATTCATCAAAATATGAAAGTTATCCGAAATGTACCAAAATTTCACCCTAGGATAAATTCGATATTCCGAATCCAAAAATGAAGTCCATTTTCAAATATAAAATATATATAATTTCAAAAAGTAGGTATTACTATTCATAACGGCTAGTTTGATTAGTTATGGTGTGTTAGAACTCGGTGTTGCGTACAACACACGCTATCACATTATTCGAAGGGAAACGTACCGTAGAAGCTTGGGGTGTTACAGTTATTATTTTTTAATGTAAATAACAAAGAAAGAAGAAGTGGAAGAAGAAATGAACTTGAAAGAGGGCGGTGAAATCATTACCTCTTCTTCGGGTTCTTCCTTTTGATTTGATCAAAAGGGCCCCTGTAGTTTGGCTTTCTCATTGAACTATGGAATCCAGGTTGAAGTGAAGAAAGTTGAAAGGATATTTGGGAAGGGTTTGTCCGGGAAAATGTCTTTGGAGGTGTGAATTAGTGAGAAGGGGGAGGGCCCTTTTATAAGAGGGATGAGGGGAACTTTAGGAAAAGATTAAAGTATTAATTTATTATACAATCATATTCGGTTTATAATTGTTCCAAATGAATTTATTTAGAGCCTTAGGTGGTTATGGGTCAAAATCATCTCGACCAATAGGTTTTAGACAAGTTTTGGTTACCATTTTAACCTTATCTTTTAGATTTAACATTTACATAAATAGTTTAACTTTTTCCATGTCTTCTTGTAGTCGTACTCAATATGGTTAATAAACATACTCTAATATTCCAAGAGAACCTCAAGTGGCTCATTAATAACATATATAATATTATTTAAGCCCTTTGTCCGAACCTTACAATTATAGGAATATTATATCAACCCATAATATAGTATGTGTTTTAATTATTAATTTTTGTCAATTTTGAAACTATTTGGTAATATTTTTTTGAAAGTCATAATTACTTGATTACATAGAAAAAGATACACTAAATCATCCCTAACATGTCATAGTAACCTAGAAAATTCGTTGATGTCATAAAAAATTTTAAATTATATTTATTTTAATATTTATAATACCATTTATTTGATTCACTCATTTACAAGGAAATTAATGCATCATCATTGTGTCATAAATAAATTTAAATATATAATTTCAAAAAATTATAAATAAAATACCATGATGTAGGAAATATTTTTATCTTTCTAAATAATATTAATAGTCGAATTTATCTTATGTATAACCCTATATTAAAAATGTTCTAGTTAATGAACTTTGATTTTGACACTTTTAACTCTTCTTTAAATTAAATAATAATAAATCTCATAATCTAATCCAAGTGGACCTAAATGATAATATTTTATTTCTATGGATGTTTTCGGTCGAGATACAATTTTACAATAGAATTAGGACATATGTTAGGGTAATATTAATATCATTTTTACCCTTAATTACCCTATTTACTTTTAACCGTGGTAAATAAAAGTAAAAAGTTACTATTCTCCATAAATTATTTTTATCTTCTTGAACCAAATTTTACTCCTTGATATTAACTGTGTCTCTCGGATTTTGGAAATTCAAATCACAGATGTGGTAAAATTAAGTTTTATATGAATTTACAAATTCTCTTAGGAGGTGGGTAAAAGACGATGAAAAAGTTCAATATAGTTTTTACATACCTAAAATTATTATAAACTAACTCCAATTAATTACATTGAATTTATATAGGTATTATGTATATATTTTGATATAAAATATATTTAAATAAAATAAATAATCATTTAAATGAAAAGACGATTTTAAATAATAACTCATTGTTTTTTCACTATTCATCAAAAAATGATCATTTTCAGAAAAATACCAAAAATTCACCCTAGGATAATTTTGATATTAAAAATCCAAAAATGATGTCTATTTTTCCAAATTCAAAACATAGAAGATTAAATTTTTTATTTAAAATTAATTATCGTTGTTAAAACAAAATGTGTGTTTTTAAGAAACAATAACAATCAAAAGACTTACACTTGTTTATGTCGAATTTCAAAGTGAAATTACTTCCAATGACCGACATTGGATTAAATGGTAAAATATAATCTAATTATACTTCCAAACTATTCATATTTAAAGTTAAAAAGTATAAATTATTTTGATTAAAAAGTTTTTTTCAGTTAAAATATAGTATTTTTCACTATTCACACAAATATTAAAGATATCAGAAAAACACAAAAAAAATATTGAAACTAAATTCATATATCAAAATTTTAATGAAGAAGTTTATTTTGTAAAATTGAATATATATATGTTTAAAATGTTGGATTTAAAAAGTTTTCTCCATTAAAAGGCGGTAAAATTGCATTTTTTTAAAAATACTTCTTTTATCTGAGAAAAATTTATTTGTTCTCACATTATGACTAAGAAACTCATTATATGGATTCTAAAATTATAATGATTATATAAGGTTCAAAATTCAGTTAATACTCTCCATAACCACTTTTGAATGGCTAGTTTGGTAATTCGTGGTGCGCTTGAACTCAGTGTTGCATGTGGTGCAAGTTATTGAATTACTTTGAAAATATAAGATACTATGAAATCATGGGGTGTTACACCAACTGTGTTCCACCCTCAATCTGGGGGGGTCAGGTCGCACGGTTTCATGGGGAGGCTACATGGGTTGTTAAAACATGAAGTAACCATATAGATTTCCTCTATCCAAGACAACACCTTTTCCCCATCCCCCTTTCATATTTTATTCAAACAATGCAACCCACCTCCATGAAATCATAGTTAGGTTTTATTGTTAGTGTTAACCACGATCCAATAGTTCAGTATGCACTAGATGGCCCCAATCTTTCTTATTTCATTCCCCGAACCCTAAGAACACCCCCTGAGACTCTTCATAGTCTCGAGTAACATTTTATTAGAAAACATAGAGGTGTTTTAACCAGAATTTTTTATAAGAATATAATTTCACAATGTTTGACATCTTTCAACCAACCAACATTATAATGGATCTTCCCTGAGCCACTCTTCCCATGAATCATTGAACATACAATGTAAAGGGATCAGGCCACTAGGTCTACATATCCATCTCTCTCTCCTATAATTCTTCCTAAACATTACCATGCATCCATAAAACATGAAAGAATGCAGAGTCATTACGTGAAAGACATTCTCATTATGATTGAAAATATTAACTAGATGCTCCTCAAAATACGCATTAGCCTCAACCTCAAAGTTATCATCCTCAATAATATGAGATGTGTTAGTGTTATAATGTAGATGTTGGGAATCATTAAAAACACACTACATTCCACTATACTACTGAGGAATATATAATTGGTATTCCACTATCTTATCCTCTCCACAGTATCAATTGTACCCATGTACATGGGTTCCATCTTACAATATTTTCAAATACGTTTGTGGATAAACTTCTGTGAAACCCGAAGAAACAAATTATCACTCACTATATACTCATAAGATCTATGAAGATGTTCTAAATTTTACTTATTCTTATTTTGTGTTGTATCCAATCATTTCTAAATCAACTAAAATTATTCCGAAAACTCTTTTATGATACTTGGAACCTGTAACATTAATTATAATACATCCACCCAACTCAAAAAATATCTATAGGGCCTCCCATATATCTCATCAATTGGTTCCATACGAATTGTCTCTTAGTGAGTATTATTATAGTGAACTCAATAAGCACCATGTACTTCTCGCAAGATCAACCAAAATCAAGGACACATTCCATCAGCATGTCCTATAATACCTAAATATTGTGCTCTGACTACCCATCTATCTATGGTTGGAAAGACATACTCAAAAACATTTGGGTACCAAACACTTTCCATAACTTATTCCTAAAGAATAAAGTAAATTATGGATCATGATCTGAAACTATATTTCATTGTACCCCATGAAATTTAACTATTTTCTAAACATACAATTCTTCCAACTGGTCAATGGTGAATCTATCTCGAATCTTTAAGAAATTTTCCACCTTGTTCAACTGATACACTACAACCACGATCCCATTATTCTTATAAGGTGTCATTGGAATTCCCACCAAAAAAATCTATCATCACATCATCCCGTTATCATTTTGAAAGGGAAATGGGAGGTAAGAACCCAACGTGTCATTGATGCACAACCTTCACCTTCTGATAAGTGTTGCATTGTGTCCTAAAACAAGTAACCATTTTCTTCATCCCTATCCACCAACACTATCTACATAGATATTGAAAAAATTTGGTCATACCAGTATAGACCACCCATTTTGATGCACAAAACACACACGTCAACTCCTCTCATATAAAAGTTGGTACAATAACATGGTCATCAACATAAATTATCTCATCATCACTAGCTACCTAACTAGAAGGTGACTCTCCTCATTTAAGACATTCCCTCAAGGATAAACACACTAGATCTTCATATTTCCTCTCCTGATCTAGTTCAGAATTATGGAATCAACAGCCAAAGATGTAAGGGTCATCCTTCCTTGTCCATCATGGACCATAATGTTCGTCTATGAAAACAATGAAATCATCTTACACTAGGAACTGTATTCATGAGTTACCTATTTTTGTGTATTTAAGCTCTATACATACACAACACAATTTCCTTTTCATGGTGTTTATACCAGTTTGATATCAAGGTACATCATGTACTGAATCCATATTCTCTTCTGAAGATTAAAATTACTCTGGGAGAAGATAAACTTGAGGAATTTAGGATCAGTATACATATTAAATCATTCTCTCAACAATTAATGTTTCCAAAACATCAAGGCATAAATAACTACAGAAAATTAAATATAATGTATATCGTAATTTCCTTCAAGGGGCCTCTGCTCTCCTAAGCCATATGCCATAACCAGATAATTCTACATCCACATTGCTCCTAGACCAACACCATATGCATCACAATACATGGTATACTATTTACCTAGCTTTGGTATGATTAGAATTGTTTCAATTATCAACTGCCTCATTAACTCCAAAAAATAATTCTCACTTGCTTCATACCATTAAAACTTAATTCGCTTCATGGTTAATTCCAGGATTAGTGCTTCCAAATGAGAATTGTATTTGATAAATCTTCCATAATATCCCAAAAAATCTAAAAAACATCTGACAACAAAATCATTCATTGGTTACTCCCAAGATACAACATATTTCACAGTCACTAGCTCCAAAAAAACACCATCATCAAATATGATGTGACCCAAAAAATGTACCTTATTAATATATAAATGTGACATGGATATCTTGGAATATAGCCTATACTCAATTAGTATACTCATGATGATGTCAAGATGTTTGGCATGATCATCATGATTCATTGATTACACCAAGATATAATCAATGAATTCAACTATAAACAGATGAATGTATGGTTTAATGATTCGGATAATTTGGGCCATAAAAATCTCTAGCACATTAATCAATTTGAACTACGAAACAAAAAAAACATACAAATTATAACTTCCCCAGTAGGTATTCCATGATATATCAGAAGGTCTCACCCTCAACTAATGATAACTTGGTCTTAAATAAATTATGGATAACATTGAATCACCCCTCATCTATTCAAAAAAATTCATCAATTTTAGGAATTGGGTATGTATTATTAACGTTCATCTAAATTAGTATCCTATAATTGACACACAATAATATGGATCCATTATCCTTAATAGATAATATAAATGTAGATCCCTATGGTGACATAAAAAGATGAATAAACCCTCTGTTTTCCAATTACTTCATCTGAGTTTTATGTTTCTACAGTTCTGTATGTTCCTTTCTATATAAAGGAATAAAACGAGTATCCGAGAAGCATCCCTATCGTGAACTCTACATCTCTATGGGGTGGAATCCTTGATAAGTCCTCACAAAACACATCATGAAACCAATACACTACAGGTGGGAAGAAAATCTGAAATACTCCCCCATCATAAAGCATAAGAAAATATAGTTATTCTATTTGTTCACCCAAATAATTATAGACTAACCATGTGATTCCTCCTCAGATATCCCACTCACCATGGGGAACATAAGTGTCTCAATTTAGGGACATAAATGATACCCTATGGTGGTAATAGTCAATATGGACCTAGTATAACAATAGTCAATCCATCTCCAGAATCAAATCAAAACTAGACATCTCGAGCAGAAACAAGTCCCATAGAAAACGGTTCCCACCAACATCAAGAGAACACCCCTTACTCTGCCGAATAGTTTTTCTGGAAACCCTAATAGTGTATAAATTGACATAAATCTACATATATGATCCATATATATTTCCAAAAGACTCAAAAATTTGTAAAATATAAAATAATCTATTTCACCTATAACAAATAAAGTAATTGAAAACATGGAATCTACAATAATCATACCTCGAATAGTCGATGGTCCTTCTTTTCCACCTCTAGATTCATGCTAAACTACATTAAGCTGACCTATCACTCTAACTTGGACTCCGGTTTGAGTTCATAGTTCATCATCATAGAGTGAAGTTGGATGCCCTTTTCATGGACACCTAATCCACTACCCCTACCGTAATGGTGGTTGGAGCTTTATGTACCTACCCAATAAGGGGTAACTGACCCCCTTCTTATACTCTACATTGGGATTGGACCTCCATCATCACCCAACATTCATCAGTAACTATAGTATATCAATTCATTCCTCATTCTTCCTAATTCTTGATGCTCAACAGCTAGTTGGGTGCACTGAACACACATGTGTCCCGTCCTACCGCACTGATAACATTAAAATCGATCATAATCATGAGAGGTAGGTTCTATTTTCTAATTACTATGTCCAAAACCACCCTAGTGAATTTACTCTATGCAGTGATTCTAACCATCATAATTTTCACCAATGGATCACCCACCTTGAACATCATTCCCTCCAAATGAAGCCTATGTGAGATTACCTATTTAAATAAGGGAATGGTATACCACATTATAAAACCTCATTTAATAGAAAATATTCACCTGGCACTTAATCTCATGTGTAATTTTATCCTGGAATCATCTCATCAAAGCAACCTCTCCCCCTAATAATACTGCAGCAAAGAATTATAGGTTCATTAAGCGACCAACAAAATCCATCATGGTCATAGACCCATGAATCAATCTTATAAACATGAAAGCCTTCTTCTTTCACAATGTCTATATATAGAATTTTCCAGAATCTTTTCCTAGAAACCCTTCAACTATATGCCCTTCCCCTACTCAGTCTGAACCAAAACATCCCACCACCGCTTTTCCTAGCCCCATAACATGTATGTGTCTAACAGGACTGTCTTCTCCATAGGATTCTCTATGTGATCAAGAATAATCTATATAGACTCTATCCAGAACTCAACAGCCTAAAGTCCACCCTCCCCATCACAATTTATAGGGTGTTTGAGTTGAAACTCCCTTGTCACCACCAACATGATTGGCACAACCCCCCCATGTATCATTCCCTCATCTGCAAAAAATTAGAAAATATCTCACAGAACTAATCCTCTCCTATATTACCCTATATCCCCATGTTTTACTAATCCATTTTTATAAGGCCATTGATGATGACATACTGTTTTCACCAAATCATTATAGAACATCATGGTGGTATTTCACTATAATTCCCAAACACACATTTCAGAACACATAAGAAAAAACATCAATAACTTTCACAAATGATGGCTCTACATAAACCATAAACAATATATTCTTCACATACCATCCAAAATGGGTATAGTAGCATCTCAATCACTACCCTTATCCATCCCTACTATGGTCTTGTTCACCGTGGGGTAAACAAACACACACAATTGCAATTATTTTCATTAAACATATATTTTTTTTCCACATTAACAATGTAAATACATCACATTTAAGAACCTTTCAATAATTATAATTTATGACAAAAAAAATTTAACCCTTCTATAACATTTCATTAGGAAGTATTCTTTTACCATTCTATAATGTTCTTCCATTTACCCATTTAAATCATCTTTATTTGACACAATTTGATTCCAATTTTTCATGAATTGAAATTAATTCTATCAATCAGATCCCAAATAGATTCACCATGCATGCCAACCTTGACTCATAAAATGATGCATGAATCCACAACCCTGTGTATTTTCATTCATGATAAAAATATCATGAAATAGACACATCACAAAAAAATTTCATAACTTAATGGTAACATATCATCCAACTATAATAATAAATTCATGAACAACCATCCCACTATGGGTGCAAGGGTTTTGCCTCATACATAACTTACCTACTCCCAATCATTAGCTCATTTAAAAAAAATGGACACATAACAGTCTACCTTCTACCATCCCCAAATGGAAAACCTCATAAAATAAAAATCTCTGATACCACATTGCAATGTCCTTGACCCAGTGGCCACTAAACAGGTGCCCTGAGTTGTGTCACCACATGACAATAGTTGCACCTCCCAGTACACCACAAGATGCCGACTAGTAGCGAGGGTCTAATAGGTCATGTGGGGAGACTATACCCAATTTATCATATTAATCCACTCTAGATAAAACAGGAGAAAATGAAATAGTAAATGATAAAAATGCATTACAAATCAATTTCCCAATTCTTGGGTACAATCCCACAACCAAATTATAAATATTCCACGTTATGTCATATACTTCCTAGTGTAAGAAAAAACCAAAATAAAAAAAATGAGGAGTCCCAAAATGGTTCCCGACTCCAAGTATAGATCCCTCATCCAAGTAAATCCCATTCCAAAATGAATTTTTTGGATCTAGGCCTTTTCCCTTGTCATGTCCTTCAACCATGAAATCTTCTTAGGTACCCAATGGCGGCCTGAGTTTGGTGTGATTATAAATCATTATTACACCATAGATAGTGTACATAAAATATAAATTCTAAACATATAGTGTAGGCATGAATTAAAATTATTAATAATATAAACAATGAAATAAACCGGATTCCAGTAGTTAATAAAACTCGCATTAACAATTTTCATTGTTTATTCCACTGGTTTGATATTTTATACATTTCTACAACATCATATTTCAGTCATCTTATATGCATGAGTGAATAAGTCAAGTTCCATATATCACTATGGAAATATTTTAAAAACAATAAAATCATAGTTACTTTGGTTCCTTGGTCTAGGTAGTCTAATCCAATGCAACCATTAGTGGTATAGAGAATCATTCTGAATCCCAAACACATGTTTTCTATGGGTGAGTTTAGATCATCAATCCAACTCGACATGTGGGCATAGAACAATATCCAATACACAAAATTCCACAAAACCTTGAATGCATGATTATTTAACCATAACACCTTACCAAACATAACCATAACTATTTATCACATTCATCCTTTATAACAAACTTCTATTCACCACATAACCCATCTCTATTCCTTAACTTGTATTGGCATTCTCATTTATATTCCCTATACCATTTATCCCATTTACCATTCAAATCTTATACCATTTAACACATTACTCATTCACATGGATTATTTCATTTACACATTTCCATTATAACCCATACGCCATTTAACTCACTAACATTAATTCATTTATCCCATAAAAAATATCCCAAACAACCCATTATACCATGTCATCAACTTGACACACCAACCATTAATGTATTAACATAATTAATGAATTCATTTCAACATGTTTATCATGGGATCTAATTTATCTAAAATCATTTCCTTAATTATCTTCCCAATCACCATGTTTTAAATGGCGGCACACTACATGGGTGGCCCTATAACCGGTCAAATAATCCTTTGTTCATCACACATGGATCATGAGAGGATTAACCAATAATTTAGCCAACAAATTTCCCAAATAAATCTATTGGAATCAAATTTATAACATGAACATACCATAGCACAAACTCATACACATAATTAAACCATCACGACTATGTGATATAACTAGTAAACCACCTACCTCAATTATGATTATGACCGCTCACTTAACTATATCATTTGATTTAGATCCAAACACTATTCGAGGGCCCATCCTAAGAGATAAAATAAATTTTTTTTAGGGTTTCATAATGAAAATAACAATTACAAATGTCCTAATCTTGAATAAGGAACAATGGTGAGTTTTAGAATCACCCAGAGCTTCTATTCGCACCCAACGGAGCACCAAACAGGTTAGAAATAATGAATATCAATCATTGGGAAGCTTATAGAAGTTTGGTTTATCACTAGGGTTGATGGAGGATGAATTGGAAAAAATACTGAGTTATAACACTTAAGTCTTGAGGGATAAAGTGGTAAAATACAATTTTTTAATGGGAGAATAGTTTTCCAAACTATGTGATAAACGTGTGACACTCTCTGTCCAGGGGGTATGGTCACACAGTTTGTTTGAGATTCTGCTCTCTTTGAAAAACCATGTGTCAACCAAATGGATTGGATCAGTCCTAGTCTAAATGGTTTCCCCTTCCCCCATGAATGGTTTCTTCTAATCATGCACCATGCCACCTAGAAATCACAGTTTGGGAACACGATTACTGCTAACTATGCAGCAACCATGAAACATGAAATAAATGGCCATGTTATCTATTATTTCATGTCTTGAATCCACAAAACATCTATTAGATTCCTTGTATACTCGAGAAACATTTCATTAACCTAATTAATGGGGTTTTAACTACAATTTTATATAACAATGTACCTTTACAATGTATGGGATCTTGCATTTACCCTTTCGTTATAGGAATTAACAATAGTATATCATCAAATAATTTATTATCAAACATCTTGGTTAGATCATATTGTTTCTTATCAAATTTTTCACAATCCAATGAAATTTCATCTATATAAATGATACAAGGATCAATGAATCTAAATCAATTTTCATTCGGTTTTCCATTTATATATTAGAAATGTAATTTCTTGTAGAAGATATGAATTTTTTTTAGCATTAGTGAATAGAGTTGATAATTTTTTAGATAGATATATTATGAAAATGTACATAATATATGTATTCACAATTGAGTCTTCGAGCCCTTAAAGATCGAGAATTCCATTTATAATCTCATAACCAACCACATGTGTAATGACACTTCCAAATATTTTTTCTTTATATTGAATGTAGGAATCATATAAATATTTGATTGTGGTGCCGTAATGATGTTGTAAATTTAATATATACTATAGTAGAACTAGCGAGGGGAAGGTACTCCCAAAATTCCAATTTTATTATTTGTAAATTTAGTAGATTCTCTTCATTTGACGTTCAGTTTACCAATCGTTTTTATAAGGACCCAGACTTAAACCTTACTTAATCTTGAGTTATTATAAGATTACCCATTGAGGATATTTTCAGGTTTAGTGTTTTAGAGAATTATAACATAAAACTTGCATTACATTCCACATTTAAACAAAGTGGTTACATAAAAGATAGTATTAATTTTTTCCATCGACGGAAACATATTTAAAATAAAACATAGGTTCTTTTTTTAAACTTCCTTGACACTATCATCATATCATGTACCCTTCCCTTGACCTGTGAAAACATTTCAAAAACTTGGGATGAGCATAAAAACATAGTAAGGGATATAAAAAATGGAAAGGAAACACGAGTACATGTATACGTAAGAATCAATGTAATCATACTCTACTCATAAAACATAAGCACGTTAACATTCCTCATCAAATCAGGAATAAATCATAGAAATCATAAGACATAAAGGTAACTTGAGGCATTCATAACATTCTTACGTAGGGAGTAACCCTCTTGGTTACGTTTGGAATACTCATCATAGTATATTTCCTAAATCTCTTCAGAGAAACCTTAACGTTTAACTCCTTCGTGTTACCCAATGCATTGAAGAGCTATATCGGGCTCACCCGCCCTTAGTTTATCACGGAACCACCCGTCTTTATAATAATGCCCACGAACAATAACATAATCGTATCACATAAAACATGCATAATGGAAACATAACATTTCCACTTTTCAATCAGAAGATATCAATACAACACATTGATATAAAAAACATCATGAAAACCATTTTCAATACCAAAATAAATGAAAAGTAAAACATGGTATTTATTTTTCTTTTTTAAAAAAAATGTATGGCTTGCAGAGGAAGTCGAAACTCAAATAATGGTCACGGCGGTGGAGAAGTCGTTGTCGCCGCATACGTATGACAAAACCATTCGCTTTTGTCGTTTAGTAAAACGCTTCGTATAAAAAAAAATTCCTTTTGGATAAACGTAAATGTCAAATGGGGTTTATACACCGTATAAAATAAGGTTGTGTATAAAACAAAATATGCCTCAATCAAAGGAGATTGAGACGAAATGCCTTACCTCGGGTCCGACTTGACTCGATCATTCTTTAACCTCTAGAATAATAAACTTGAGTTAATTTATACTTTCTTAAAAACCTTTTTCAAGTTCATTATTCCTTTTATATCACTTTTTACCATGTCATGAACACTATGCAATTATTTAAGTTAATTGTGGTCGTTTTAACGATCATTGGTACTTGAGTCAAAATATGCTCTTTATAATTACAAGATGATCATGTATCCATTATATCCATAGTTATAATCATGATGTATATATCATATATATCATATATATCCATTATATACATGCATTTATAATATTACACAACGTTTAGAGGTAAGAAATGAAATGCACCGTTCATGGAGACGGTAAGACGTACGTACGCATGAACGCTACATTCATTTCTATTTCATATTTTATGGAATGGAATCATAATTATATAAAGGTATATTATAATTCTAGTACATAATATCATTAATTAAATCCTTTATATGTCCCACATATGGTATTAACGAATCAAATCACTTTGAGGGGGCGGTAGTCCGCACTTCCTAAAATGAAGATATCGCGTTTACCCATAATGGAAACCATAAAGGTATGCCATAAATGAAAAATACAGAAGCTTAAGTAGAACATAAACATATTATATATCATATATAAATATTGTTTCATCCTAATGGCCACCTTTGAAGGTGTTAAATGAATATTGAAAAATCATCGTTTCGTGAGGAAGAGATTCTCCATCCACAGAAACAGTATGTTCTTTAACCATTAGATGTAGGTGTGTGTAAGTGTAGCTCGAATCCTTCTTCTAAAAACATCCTAATATATGGAAGATGCTGGTGTTGTTACAAAGGAAATGAATAAGAAGAGTTTAAGGGGTTGGAGAAGCAAAATAAAACATAAGAATACAAGAGAAGACACTACCTTTAAATCACGTAACTTTTTTTGATTTGAGCTCAAAGGCTTCCTTGGGAAGACTTATGCCAAAAGTGAGGATTCTAAGAGTTATATAGGGATGTGGAGAGACAAAATGGGCAGGGTTTTTTCGATCCAAAGGCTTTGGAACTGTGGGTAAGGTAGTAGAGGAGGGGGCCTTTTATAAGAGGAGAGGAGGGGCACTCTTGGAAAGTAAAGAAATGTTACTTTATTTTAAAAAGAGTTTCGGATTTAAAAGGTCCCACATTTGATATAATTCGAGGATAAGGTGATAAGGGTTCGAAATATACCCATCCAATATGGTTTTGACATGTTTAGATCTTAGATTTTACATTATCTTTTCATTTTATTTAAATTGTTAAATAATGTGGTAATCGCTGCATCATCATGGCGTCATAAATAATTTAATTTATTTAATGTCTAAAAATTATAAAAAAATATTATGATGTAGGAAATATTATTAGATTTCCAATTAATATTTATAGTAAAAATTATGATATGTATAACCCCAATTAAATTTTTTTAGTAAAACAACCCATGTTTGTGTCATTTTTACTTTTACATTAAATAAAAAGCATTAATGTCTTTATCTTACCCAAGTGGCTCCATGGGGTCCCAAAAATCGACCCATGGGTTTTCATGTTCCTACATGACACATAAAATAAGGGTAGTACATGTGTCTAGGTCATTCCATATTATTAAAACATTACTTTTACCTTAAACTACATTAATTACCTCTAATCGCGATTAAAAACTTAAAATATACTATTCACCAAAAAATTATTTTAATCCAATTGAACAACATTTTACTTCTTAATGACAACCATGTATGTTGGATTTTTTAAATTCAAAACACCGAGGTGGTAAAATTTCATTTAAATGAAAAATCAATTTTTGAAGTACCACTTAGTGGTTTCACTATTCATCAAAAATTGAAGTTTTTCAGAAAAATACCAAAACGTCACCCTAAGCTATATTTGGTATTCCAAATTAAAAAATGATTTCTATTTTATAAAATTCAAAACATATAAGTTAAATTAATTAATTTAATAATAAATTCCTACGGTCATAGCAAATAGCATGTTTTTATGAAACAATAAGTATCAAAAGATTGACACCAGTTTAAGTGCAATTTCAATGTGAAATTAATTCCAATGACCACCATTGGATTAAATAGTAAAAATATATTCTAATTTCACTTTAAAACAAATTAAAAAGACAATATAATCATATAAAAAATTATATTAAAAATAGGTTTTGAATTAAAATAAAACATTTTTCACTATTCATTAAAAAAGAACATTATCAGAAAAATACCAGAAATTTATCCAAAGTAAATTTCAATTTCCCAATCATAAATAATAAGTTTATTTTGACAAATATAGCTTATAAAATTTTCAAAAGATATATTTAAAAATGGTTTTCCATCAAAAGGCAGTAAAACAATCTTTTAAAAATATTAATGTATTGCATGCTTAAGATTTGATTTATTCTCATTTTAAGCCTCTAAAACACTATCTAATTCATTAGTAGACATATATAAAAATATATATTACTCATTACTTACATGTAATGTTACATCCTTCCCTCCTTTAGAAAATTGTTTCCCCATAATTTATTTACTTATCGAATAAGTGGGGGTATTTTTCCCTCATTGCATTTTCAGATTCCCATGTTGCCTCTTCAACCATGTGATTTTTCCACAAAACCTTTACCTGATGAATCACCTTATTCCGTAACACTTGCTCCCTATGCTCAAGAATCTGGACCGATTGTTCCTCATAAGATAGGTTCTCTTCCAACTGAACTACATCTGGACTCAAAACATGATATGGATCTGGTATGTACATCCTTAACATTGAAACATGAAAAAAATTGTGTACCTGAGATAAACATGGAGGTAAATCCACTCGGTATGCAACTGATCCAACTCTCTCTAGAATTTCATATGGTCTAATGAACCTTGGACTCTTCTTTCCTTTCTTATCAAATCGCATCACACTTTTCCATGGTGATACTTTGAGAAAAACAAGATCACCTACCTCTAAAGAGAGATCCTTCCTCCTGTTGTCTGCATGACTATTCTTCCTGCTCTGAGCTATTCTCATGTGTTTCTATATAAACTGAACTTTTTATGCCAACACTTCTACCAATTTAGGTCCCATCAGCTTCCTTTCACCCACTTCATCCCAGAATGCTAGAGTTTGACACCGCTTCCCATATAACGCCTCAAATGGTGCCATCTGTATACTGGAATGAAAAATATTATTATATAAAAACTCAACCAAAGAATGATATTGGTCCCAACATCCCTGATAATCCTTCAAACAAGCACGTAGCATATCTTCCAAAGTCTGAGTTGTTCTTTCTGACTACCCATCTGATTGAGTATGAAAAGTTGTACTAAAATTTAATTCAATACCCAACGACTTCTAAAGGCCTTTCAAAAAGTTAGAAATGAACCTGGGATCACAACCAGATACAATGGGGAGAGGAACTCCATGTAACCTGACTATATCTTTAAGATACAAACGGGAATGTTGATCTAGGGAAAAAGTATCTCGTATAGAAAGGAAATGAGAATATTTAGTCAAGCGATCAACAATAACCCAGATTCCATTATTACCTAGGGGTGTCTTAGGCAATCCCACAACGAAGTCCATGGATATATTCTCCCATTTCCACTCTGGAAATGGTAAAGGCTGAAGTATCCCTTTCGGTAACTGCCGCTCTTCTTTAACCTGCTGACAAATAAAACACTTCACAATAAAATCATCAATATCTCTTTTCATTCCATCCCACCAGTAATACTCCCACAGATCTCTGTACATAAATGTACTTCCAGGATGAACTGAAAACGGGGAACTATGAGCCTCACATAACAACTCATTCTTCCACTGTGAATCACCAGGAAAACATAATCTCTTCCCAAACCTCAAAACACAATCATTATCAATGTTGAATTCAGGAAACTTACCCTTCTGAACCAGCTCTACCATTTTCTGCAACTCACTGTCTTGCTTCTGTGCTTGCTTGATTCTGTCTGATAGAGAAGATTTCACTGATACCTGAAAAAAAACAGAAGGACATCATGCACCAACAACTTCTTTGCCAATTTTCATCAAATCCTTAACCAAAGGATCACGTTCTAAACGCAAAATTGTTAATGAAGCATTACTTTTTCTACTCCAAGCATCAACCACTTTATGTGCTTTTCCCGGATGGTAATGAATTGTACAGTCATAATCCTTGATTAATTCCATCCATCTCCTCTGTCTCATGTTTAATTTTTTATGAGTGAATATATACTTTAAACTTTTGTGATCGGTATATATTTCACACTTTACTCCATACAAATGATGCCTCAAAATTTTTAAAGTGAAAACAACAGCAGCTACTTCCAAATCGTGTGGGATAATTTACCTCATCAGTTTTCAATTGTCGTGAAGTATAAGCAATTACCTGATCATTCTACATTAAGACGCAACCAAGTCCTTTCAATGAAGCATCACTGTAGATAACAAACTCCCCATTCCTGGAAGGTAGTGCCCAAACCGGGGCATTCACCAATCTTCATTTCAGTTCCTGAAAACAATCATCACATTCTTTTGTCCAGACAAACATAACACCCTTCCGAGTTAGCTTTGTCATTGGACTAGAAAACCGTGAAAAATTTCTAACAAACCTTCAGTAATAGCCTACCAAACCAAGAAAACTACGAATCTCGCTTACATTTGTGGTTCTTGGCCATTCTTCAACAACCTTTGTTTTTTCAGGATCAACAGTTATCCCATCTTTAGAAACAATATGACCAAGGAATTAAATTTTTTGCAACCAAAACTCACACTTTCTGAATTTCCCATACAATTTCATTTCATTCAAGGTTTCCAAAATAACCCTTAAATGTCTTTCATGATCTTCTTTACTTTTAGAAAACACCAAAATATCATTAATGAAAACAACCACAAACTTATCCAATAACTCATGGAAAATTATATTATTATGTCCATGAATACAGCTGGTGCATTGGTTAGCCCAAAAGGCATTACTACATATTCATAATGGCCATATCTTGTATGGAATGCGGTATTCGAAATATCTGCTTCCTTTACCTTCAACTAATGGTGCCCCGATCTCAGATCAATATTTGAAAAATACTCAGCTCCATGTAGCTGATCAAACAAATCATCAATATGAGGCAAAGGATATTTGTTCTTAACAGTGATGTTATTCAAGGCTCCATAATCAATGCAATGTCTCATAGAACCATCTTTCTTTTTAACAAATAAAACTGGAGCACCCCGTAGTGATGTGCTAGGTCAAATGAAACCATTGTCTAATAAATCTTACAATTTCTCCTTCAACTCTAAATGTTCAGTTTGAGCCATTCGATAAGGGGGTTTTGAAATTGTATTAGCATCAGGAACTAAGTCAACAACAAATTCAACTTCCTGATCTGGTATTATTCCATGCAACTCATCAGGAAAAACATCAGGATGCTCATTTACCACTGGCACATCATTAATCTGAACAGTTCCTTTATTTTCAACAATGTGTGCAAGGTAACATTCATTTCCATATTTTACAAGTTTCTCAGCCTCTTGATATGTTATCAACAGTAAGGGTTCATTCTTTTACACAAACTGAAATTCTTTCTGAAAAGAAATTTCTTTAGCTCTATAGTCAATCTTAGCATGGTAAATAGAGAGCCAATCCATACCCAAGATAACATCAAACTCTACTAGAGGTAAAAAATAAGGTTTTCAAGTAGGTTCTTTCCAAGGATAAGGATATGAAGATTCTTATAAATTATTTTTACCTCAAAATTTCCCCCATGTGTTTTTACCACAAGTTCAAAAGTCATTTCTTGAGATGGTATTCCCATTTTACTAGAAAGGTTTCTGAGATGAAAGAATATGTAGACCCCGACTCAAACAACACACTAAAATAATCTGAAAAAACAAACAAAGTACCTGATACAACTTCATTTGATGGCCCAACGTCTGCGGAAGTAGTTGCAAATGATTTCACCACCCCTTTCTACTTGTAGTCTAACTGCTTCCCATCACTCAATATCTTTGTCAGACACTCGTTTCCATAGTGTCCCATCTAATTTCACTTAAAACATTTCACTAACTATAAATAAAATTTGGTCTTACCTTCACCTTGACCTTTTTCAGTGCAATCACGAGCCTTATGTCCCATCTTACCACATCGGTAGCACTTTCCAGAATTCAGAAGACATTCCCCAGCATGCCTTTTACCACATTTATCACAAACTAGAAACTCAGTTTTCTTACCATCAGACTTTTTTAAATAATTCTTTCCTTTCTCCTACCACCTCGGTCTCTTCTTCTCTTGGTTGTTATAGAACACTTGATCATCGAAAGTATCCATTTCCACCTTCTCAGCACATCGAACAAGCTTTTCATAACATTTGAACTCACTAGAATCTAATTCCCCTCGATATTTTGGCTTTAATCCTGAGTAAAAACGATTGATTTTACTATCAAAGTCTCAGATAAAATTTGGAGCATACCTTGCCAATCGAGTGAACCTTTCTTCATAGGCATCCACTGAGTCTTCCTCTTGCCTCAATTCCAGGAATTGTTTTTCTCTCCTAAGTCGAACATCCTTAGGAAAATACTTCTCAAGAAACATACCATTGAATTCATCCCAGTCGAGAGAATCAATCTCATCATCATCCCTTATATTTTTAATCGTCGACCACCACTGATCTGCCTCACCCTCCAAACGGTAAATAACAAGACTAACCTTTTGATTTTCTGGACACCCCATGAGATCGAAAATTTTCTCCAGTGCTTTAATCCATCCTTCAGCTACCACATGGTCAGATGATCCTCTTAATGATGGGGGATGTTGTCTCATGAAATGTTCCACCACTGACATGTTCCTCTGCGGTTGATCTGGCTGATCTCGTGCATGGATACCGCCACCATTTATCGCATGAGTCAAATGCTCCATTACTGCAACAAACTGTTCAGTTCCAATTCCAACCATCTCAAGATGCTGATTCGGAAGGTTATTTCCTTCTGTATTCCATCATATCACTGCTTCCATGTTTCCTCTGCATAAAACCATTTTGAACAAACATGTCTTAGATGAAGCAACATGGTAATCTTCAAATTCTATATCATTTCAATTTGAACATAAAAAAATATTTTTGGATAATCATTTAATAGAATTCTAACTCCTAAAGTTATCTAAACTGACCTCTGATAACAACTATAAGGACCTGGCCTTAAACCTTACTTAATATTGAGTTATTACAAGATTACACATTGAGGATCTTTTCAGGTTTAGTGTTTTAGAGAATTAGATCATAAAACTTACATTACATTCCACATTTAGACAAAGTGGTTACATAAAAGATAATATTCATTTTTCCCATCAATGGAAACATATTTAAAATAAAACATGGATTCATTCTTGACACTTCCTTGACACTATCATCATATCATGTACCCTTCCCTTGACCTGTGAAAACATTTCAAAAACATGGGATGAGCATAAAAAGCTCAGTAACAGATATAAAAATATTGAAAGGAAACATGAGTACATGTATACATAAGAATCAATGAAATCATACTCTACTAATAAAACATAATCACTTTAACATTCCTTATCAAATCATGAATAAATCATATAAATCATAAGACATAAAGGGAACTTGAGGCATTCATAACATTCTTACGTAGAGAGTAACCCTCTTGGTTGAGTTTGGAATACCCATCATAGTATATTCCCTAAATCTCTTCGGAAAACCTTAACGTTTAACTCCTTCGAGTTACCCAATGCATTGGAGAGCTATATCGGGCTCACCCACCCTTAGATTATCATGGAACCACCTGTCTTCATAATAATGCCCAAGAACCATAACATAATCGTATCACATAAAACATGCATAAAGGAAACATAACATTTCTTTTTTTCAGTCACAAGATATCAATACAATATATTGATATAATGACATTATGAAAACCATTTTCAATAAAAAAATAAAATAAAAGTAAAATATGGTATTTATTTTTCTTTTTTTAAAAAAATATATGGCTTGTAGTGGAATATGAAACACAAATAATGGTCACAGCGGTGGAGAAGACGTTGTCGCCGCATACGTATGACAAAAACATTCCCTTTTGTTGTTTAGTAAAATGCTTCGTATAAAAAAAGATTCTTTTTGGATAAAAGTAAAAGTAAAATGGGGTTTATACACCGTATAAAATTAGGTTCTATATAAAACAAAATATGCCTCAATGAAAGGAGATTGAGACGAAGTCCCTTACCTCGGGTCCGACTTGACTCGATTGTTCCGTAACCTCTTGAATAATAAACTTGAGTTAATTTAAACTTTCTTAAGAAACTATTTCAATTTCATTATTCCTTTTATATCACTTATTACCATGTCATGAACACTATGTAATTATTTAAGTTAATAGCGGTCGTTTTAACGATCATTGGTACTTGAGTCAAAATATGCTCTTTATAATTACAAGTTGTTCATGTATCCATTATATCCAGAGTTATACTCATGATTTATATATCATATATATTATATATATCAAGTATATACATGCATTTATAATATTACCCAACTTTTAGAGGTATGAAATGAAATGCACCGTTCATGGAGACGGTAAGCCATACGTACGCATGAACGCTACTTTCATTTCTATTTCATATTTTATGGAATGGAATAATAATGATATAAAGGTATATTATAATTCCAGTACATAATATCATTAATTAAATCCTTTATACGTCCCATATGTGGTATTAACGAATCAAATCACTTTGAGGGGGCGGTAGTCCGCACTTCCTAAAATGAAGATATCTCGTTTACCCATAATGGTTACCGTAAAGGTATGCCATAAATGAAAAATACAGAACCTTAAGTAAAAAATAATCATATTATATATCATATATAAATATAGTTTCATATTAATGGCCACCTTTGAAGTTGTAAAATGAATATTGAACAATCATCGTTTCATGAGGCAGAAATTCGTCATCCACGGAAACAGTATGTTCTTTACCCATTAGATGTAGGTGTGTGTAATTTTAGCTCGAATCCTTATTATAACAACATCCTAGTATATGGAAGATACTGTTGTTGTTACAAAATAAATGAATAAAAAGATTTTAGGGGGTTGGAGAAGCAAAATAAAACATAAGAACACAAGATAAGACACTACCATTAAATCGGTTAACTCTTTTTGATTTGAGTTCAACGGCTTCCTTGGGAAGACTTCTGCCTAATGTGGGGCTTCTAAGAGTTAGAGATGGATGTGGAGAGACAATATGGGATGGTTTTGGACAATCCAAATTCATTGTAAGTGTGGGTACGGTGGTAGAGGTGGGGGCCTTTTATAAGAGGAGAGGAGGGGCACTCTTGGAAATCAATGAAATGTTACATTATTTTAAAAAGCGTTTCAGATTTAAAATGTCCCAAATCGATATAATTCTAGGATAAGGTGATAAGGGTTAGAAATATACCCATAAAATAGGTTTTTGACATGTGTAGGTCTTAGATTTTACATTATCTTTTCATTTTATTTAAATTGTTAAATAATGTGGTAATCGCTACATCATCATGGTGTCATAAATAATTTAATTTTTTTAATGTCTTAAAATTATAAAACAAATACCATGATGTAGGAAATCATTATATATTTACAATGACTATTTATAGTAAAATATCTGACTTGTATAACCCCATTTAAAAATTGTTTTAGTAAAACAACTCATGTTTGTGTCATTTTATCTTTTACATTAAATAAAAAGCATTAATGTCTTTATCATACACAAGTGGCTCCATGGGGTCCCAAAAATCGACCCATGGGTTGTCTTGGTCGGCCATGACACATCCAATAAGGGTAGGACATGTGTATAGGTCATTCAATATTATTAAAACATTATTTTTACCTTAAACTAGACTAATTACCTCTAATCGCGATTAAAAACTTAAAAGTTACTATTCACCAAAAAATTATTTTAATCCCATTGAACCACATTTTACTTCTTAATGACAACCATGTATGCCGGATTTTTAAAATTCAAAACACAGAGGTGGTAAAATTTCATTTAAGCAAAAAATCAATTTTTTATGAAACAATAAGTATCAAAAGATTAACACCAGTTTAAGTCCAATTTCAAAGGGAAATTAATTCAAATGACCACCATTGGATTAAATGGTAAAAATATATTCTAATTTCACTTTAAAACCAAATAAAAAGATAATATAATCATATAAACAAATTATATTAAAAGGGGTTTTGAATTAAAATACAACATTTTTCACTATTCATTAAAAAAAGAACATTATCAGAAAAATACCGTAAATTTATCCAAAGTAAATTTCAATGTCCCAATCATAAATAATATGTTTATTTTGACAAATATAGCTTATAAAATTTTCAAATGATATATATAAAAATGGTTAGCCATCAAAAGGTAGTAAAACAATCTTTTAAAAATATTAGTGTATTCTATGCTTATGATTGGATTTATTCTCATTTAAGCCTCTAAAACACTATCTAATTAGTTAGTATACATAGATAAAAATATATTTTATTCATTACTTAATTGGGATGTTCCGTTTTTATCCATCTATAATAACATACCTCACTTCAGATCTTTTTTCATCAACACTTAGGTATCTCATTTGGATTAAATTATTATGGGAATGCCTCAAATATCCTAATAATATTATATAACATTGTTATGAAAGATTCAATATCATCATTAATAGTTTTAATTATAAAATCATCAATTTTAATGGAAAACATTGCGATCGACTATATAGCTACTTCAATCTCCACTATCATGTGTTCTTCCAAGAGTTATCTTCTATGTAGCATATCTCTTGAGATATTATAAAATTCACCCATCACAAGAAGGTGGTGTATGGGTGTTGATTGACTAAAATCACACACAAAATTACCGTAGATAATTTTAGTCATAAATCGTTATCAGAATATGTTTAGTCACATTTATGATAAATATATATAAAAACTGATTATATTGTGTAAGGTATTCGGTTATGGGGAATGACTAGACTCAAATCTACTGGGGTCATTTGGTTGTTCATGTATTGATATTTGTTCAACTTCAAATTAACATTGGTCCTTTCACATATA
This sequence comes from Viscum album, assembly GCA_963277665.1. Taxonomy (NCBI): domain Eukaryota; kingdom Viridiplantae; phylum Streptophyta; class Magnoliopsida; order Santalales; family Viscaceae; genus Viscum; species Viscum album. Next base: position 1,679,138,660 of record OY728160.1, read on the forward strand.
TTGGTATACGAAACCAGACAAGATAATAATATGTTAAATAGAATTTATTTTCACCTATAATACATTCATAATCTTATATGTTTCTTCTTGTGGTCTTTTTTATGGAAATATAGTCAAGTGGATGCACAAAAAGCTACACCCGTGATGCAAACATATTGTTCTGGACGCTTTATAGCTACTAAAGGTAGATTTTCATTAGGTATGGTCACTACCAATTCGTGGGTCTATTCTATATAATAACATATAAACATAAACTTATTTTTTTGTAATAATGTTATAAATCATTAAAAATTATACGTAAGTCATACTTACACATTTTTTACGTATTGATTTTGTTTCCCGCCAACAATTTTACCCTCTTTATTTATGTGGTCCTCCTTCCATTGCACAAGACATAGATGGAAGTGGTTTTTGATTTAGATCCATCAATATTTATATACAAAAATGAAATATATGTTTCTTCATATCCCATAAAAATATTATTCTAGGTTTAAAATACATAACATTTTCATCTCTAATGAAGCATACCCCATCCTTTCTTTGTGATTGGTGTACATTGGTTTTCTTCACATTATGTTTTTTCAACACTCGTTTTATGTTTCATAAAATAACGATTTTGAATCTTATTGGATGGATGAAATATTGTCAAATAATTTTTTTTGAAAAAAATTAACCTAAAATGAATTATCATTATGATTACCGATTTAATCATTCCATTTTCCTTATTTATTATGTGTTTATACATACCAAATGCTTGGGGATTTACATTCCCCTCAACATACCTAAGTTAAATATTGGAATGAAATGTCTGGAATCCTTGATGGTCTTTCCCATTGCCATTATGATGTATTTCATACAGAAGTAATCCTAAATAAATAATCACTATAAGGGATAATGAAAATTAAATCAACGTTTCATTATATAATTTTTCTTCTCAAATTGAGAAATTAAATCGTATCAATACCATAATATATTCTTAATGGGTCTACAAGATTATTGGATGGGCATGATGAAATTATCAATATCAATTGACACATCTATTTTCATTTTTATCCCAATATAAATAATGAACATTGTCATTCTAGGGATAATAGTTTGGTTGCGTTGATTCTATCCAACCTCAAATATTATACCCTTACTTATTTCCTTGATAATTTTATTCAAAAAAGTAATTCTTCATCATTATTTTTTTAATCTACATTTTGTTGATCCCCAAAAAATGCAATACATTTGTCATCAATTTCATGTTCTTTCCCGAGATTGGTAAAAACATCATGTACAAATGTCATTGTCAACGTGATTAGTCAAAAATTTAATTTATATTCTTTAAAATAAATGGAGAAAACATAATATGATGAAGAAACCATTATATATTAAAAACACCTTAACCTTCTCTTTAAACTATTTTTCATTTTTATTAAAGTTTGAATGGATTTGGTCTTATATTAATAATCCAAATCCCCTCATTGTGGTCCCATATAATGTACATGAGATTTTCTACATTGGGACCACCATGAAATTATTGTGATCACATAATGAAAGGTTCATCCTTGATTGAATTTTCATCTGACCCTTGATTTTTATTAATCATCTGTAGGACAATTAATGAATTCTTGTTAATTGAATCTATGACATAAAATACATGCACTATTTATGATGCCATTATGAATGGATCATTTTTATAACCTTCCAAACTGAAATAAATATTCATGAAACCCATTTCATCAACATTTATAGCACTCCATTTTTCATGTCACGACCCATCCTCAGGGCCCGTGCCGTGACTACCCCAAGCCCGCCTTCCATAGGCCAGGGGCTGGCGACTAGCACCAAAGGCGTAAATCCTGATAAAAGGGAAGGAATTGCCTTTATATAACTAAATAAACACAACATTGTATGCAAGATGAAGTAAACACTAAGTAAACAGAGTAAAAAAGTATGTGCTCGAAAGTAAATGGGCCAGAATACAAACCCAACTAAAAAGTACAGCTACAACTGAACGAAAGTACAATAGAAATGACAAATAGCTGGAAGATAGGAGCTCCTCTTGGGTCGTCCACCTCGGATCCTACTTGATGGGTAGGTACAGATAGCCTTCTCAACACTCTCGCCCGCAAACCTCCTCCGAGTACCGTCTCATCATGAAGTCCACCTCCGGGTACTGACTCTTCGTGAGGTCCACCTATGGGTACCGTTTAGTCCTCGTACTCTCGGTCTCTATCAGCGCAGTTCGTCATCTGCATCCAACACAATGAGGTGCGAGCATATCCCATGTAGGGGTGATTATAACGATACTTAGTAGTGACCCTAAAATCCTCAAGGTCTCACTAAATTAAATATGGATAGTAACAATGAAAAGATAAAAACACGAATTATCAACCAACTCTACTTAGGAAAATGCACATATACCTAAGTCATCATTTCCAGTTGAGCTCCAACTAACGAGCCCAAGTACAACCCTGTACACACAATCAAGAACAACCAGTACACACAGGAAATAACAACCCAGTCTACACAGGAAATCACAACCAGTCCACACAGTAAATCACAACCCAGTCCACACAGGAAAATAGAACCAGTCCACAAAAAAAATCACAACCCAATCCACACAGGAAAACACAACCAGTCCACACAAGAAATCACAACCAGTCCACACAGGAAATCACAACCCAGTCTATATAGGAAAACACAACCAGTCCACACAGGAAATCACAACCCAGTCCATACAGGAAGACACAACTAGTCCATATAAGAAATCACGTCAATCAAATCGATGATAAATATTGAAAGTCAAGACTCATCTCACACAGGTATACTACTCACGAAGAAGGGTGGAGATGACTAAATGTAGCCTCTGAATCATCTCCTCTTATGAACCCACATATGATCCATGTACAGAAGTCATCACTACCAAACCCACAGAGGATCCAAGTATAGTTTTCAACGCTTCCAAACCCACGAAGGATCCAAGTATAGTCATCATCACTACCGAACCCACGGAGGATCTATGTACAGTTGTCCACGCTGCCGAAACCATGAAGGATCCAAGTATTGTCTTCATCGTTGCCGAACCCACGTAGTATCCAAGTAGATTCGTCCTCACTTCCAAACCTATGTATTATCCAAGTATAGTCGTCATCGCTGCCAAACCCACGGAGGATCCAAGTACAGTCATCCTCGTCATCACAGTCGCAGCCAGCACTAGGGTTCCCGCACACAGCATGATCGATTCCGGGAGGGTCCGCTCCACGAGCCAAGGGGTCGATACATCAACTGCCATGAATTCCCATGAATAGGTATTTCAAAAGACCGCCTTGTCGAAGGGGTCTCAACGCAACAGACGACGCGTCTATCGGATGCCCGGTCTATGAGCTATTAGTCTTTTAGTCCCGAGGGCCCTGTTGGTTTCGTGTACAATCCAACTCGACTGTATCTCAACTGTACCCCGAACTCTCATGGGGTATACTCAAAGGAACTGTGTCATAACATTATTACCAACTCCGCTGACGGTTCGTCCAAAGGATGTCCGGTTTGAGAGTTATTAGTTTTTCCATTCCAGGGGCCCGGTTGGATTTCGGGTACAATCTGACCCGGCCAAACTCCAACTGCGTCCAAACCTCAGGTGAAGTATACCAAAAGAACCGTCTCACCAAGAGGAATTCAAAAAAGTCAATGACATGTCAATTGGACGTATGGAGCTAATGTTATAAGCGTTTCCGCTCCGAGGGCTCAGTTGGTTTCGAGTTCGAACCAACCCGGCCATACCCAAACATTTCTAATATGTAATGTCTTGGATTTTCCGTTTATTATCTTTAAATTTTATATGGGATTATTTCGAGACTGGGCATGAAGCTGGCACATCATTCCGGGGTCCAGTGAGCCCATAATGGTGGTTTGAACTTTTTAAGCTAAGTGAGTCGGCACTTGTGCGTGGTTGTGGCAGTTTCCAAACGGATGCTCAGATTAAAAATATGAGCACACCATGGCGTCCGAGACAACGACTTTACCAATGAATTAGGTTAACCTTGACTGGAGCGTGTCGAGGGGAAAAGTTAATTTTTGGTCATTTTAATAATAAAATAAAATAAAATAAAAATAAAAATTATTATTTAATTTTATGGAAACAACCGCTGAAATGCAGTAAAAGGGCAGTTGTTTCATTAATTAAATGTTGTGTCATAATGACAAATAAATGGAAAGTTGGACTCTTTAATACGTAGTGACGATACGTCTGTTTTCTTAACTAATGGTGCGTCATAATGACTCAAGGTTTGGAAAGTAGGAGTCATTAATATTGCCACGTAATTAAGTATAAATCATGTTTCCCTTTTTAAAGGGGTGAAAAATTGTTGATCGTTGGCGATGTTTGAGAGGAACCTCTTCTGAATCCGCAACACGTTGAAGCAAACTCTCAGAGATGAACGACGACGGGTTAATGTCGAGAATTACTATGCCAACAACGTTGAATGATCTCGATGACAATGGCAGCGCGTCGCCTTCATCAACGATCGATCCATTCAAAATGTAGGGGTTTGTTATTTCAATTCCCTTTCCCCATTTTTGAGCTCAAACCACGAACGCGGATCAACAACGAACAAGTTGATCCGCGGATTCGTGCATTCTTGTGGGAGGGATTTTCTTTGGGATGATTTTGGGGAAGTGATCCATGCTTTATGTTTTTGTTGATTCTTGCTCCGTTTAAGCCTATTAATGAGAGCGTATCAACGCCGTAACGAACAACGGTGGAGGTTCATTCCCCAATTTGTTTATTTGGATTTTCCCCCTTCTTTCCTCATGTATTCTTCACATTCATTGCGAGGTGATGAAAAACAAATCGTTGCGCATCTGTTCTGTGATGCAATGATCCGAAATCGAAGTTTCGACACCGCAATGACCTTGTGGAGGTGCGGTAGCGATGGCGGACGACAAATCGGACCGGGTCGGAAAGAGCGTTCTTTGAGCGTTCATCATGTGGAAGATCAAAACACGTTTTCAGAGCCGATCGGTTGTCCGAAAACATTGGAAGCGGCTTTTTAGCATTGGGATGACCAAAATCTGAAGGGTTCGTGGTGATCAGACGACTGGATCAATGATCGAAGCAGCACGGGAGGCGCGCCGGTGAAGAGCATCATTTCTGGAAATATCCTGAATACATGCCGTGTACTTCCGAAGAACATTCCGTGTAGTACTGGTGGCGGCAGCTAGGGTTTCAGGGTCAGAGAAGAATCACACAGCATGTGACCCTGGTCACACGACGTGTTGGACCTACCCCAAAGCTCGGCGTGTACTTTGGGTAGTACAGGGACACAGGATGATCAACACGGCATCAGGCGACATGGCGTGTACAAAATAGCAGAATTGGCTACATGGGAATCGGCATTTATCTCGGGGATACACAGACACATGATAGAGTACATGACCGTGTACTCCATCACACGGCCAGGCAAGGCGAGCAGCGCGGGTCACCCCATGTGCAGATTACATGGGTTGGAGTACACAGGTTGATGACCGTGTACGGGCACATGGCCAGAGTACACAGAGCCTACCCCAATTACCTAGACATGGTGTGTACACTGTAATACACGCCGTGTACTTATATTTTCCAACATGACCAGTCTATGACACATGCCATTGTAGACGAGCAGTACCCAGGGTCAGACAACACGACGTGTATCTTTTCTACACGCCGTGTACTTTTTGGAAAACGGAATGGTCCTTTAATTCACCGTACCTTGGACATATTTCGTTTGGGTTAGTTCCCTTTCTTCTCATTCCCCTGATGTTCAGGCATCATTTCCCACTCAGGAGTATGATCCCTTCAGCAGGACTTTCTGTGAAAGAGTCAGTCATCCATCTGAGAGGCCCAGATCGAGATCCTTTATCCATTCGTGACCCTAAGTTGATTCATGCATCGACCTGACCAACCTTACCGGGCATTGATCCTGTACCAAGATGGTGTATCACCTAACTGATGAATCCGGATGATTCGCGGTATCCTCCATGGCCCTAGTAGTGATCCTCATCTGTGTATCGTGTTCTTTCCCTCTCAAGAGCGTGTCTCCCATAATGAGTGCTTCTACCAATCTTAACCTTTCCACTTAGGATTGTGTCTCCCCTAATGAGGGTAGACAACTCTCGTGATGGTTCCCGATGAACATCACTTCTTGGACAAATGTGACCATAACTATAAGATTCATAGAGTGTGTTCTCCCGAAACGAGTGCATCGTGGAATCTTCAAACAGAATCCCTTACGTGGGTATGTGGTTGTGTGACTTGTCTCTAGACCACAGGTCTAGGTTTTGAGTATATCTGGTTTTTTCTATATGTTCTGCATACATATACTATGCATAGATGACTATACCTTTACATTGTGTACTGCATTGTGGTTTTCGGGTTCCTCTACTGAGTATTGTTATACTCACCCATGCATAGGCTTTTCCCGCACGTCTGGTGTCTTCGGCAGATGAGCATCCTTTTGACAGAGTCCAGGGCAGACCAGGGCATGACCGATATTTCTGAGTTACCTACAGGCCAAGGCGTTCCTATGGCTATGAGCAGAAGTCCCAGTACCTTTTTTGATTACAAGTTTGACATTTCAGTTTTTAGACTCTTCTTTTTTTATTTTTGGTGGGCTTGTATTTTTGGCCCAGTTTAAATTTATAGTACTCTACCTTTCGTCGTACTCTGTTGGTTGGGTTTAGTTGTATGCATTTATTCTTTTTTCCTTAGTGGTATTTACATTTCAGCATTTGTGGGATTTGAGATGTGTGTGTGTACAGGTTCATAGGCAATGCCTCCCATGTTAGTAATGTGCCTACTCAGTGCTAGTCACCAGCCCCTTTCCTATTGGAGGTGGGATTGGGGAGTCATGGCTTGGGACCCTCTGGGACGGGTCGTCACAGAGTGGTATCAGAGGTGGTCGGTTCTACCTTAGGACAAACAGTCTGTGAGTTTGGTTTGGGGAAACAATGTTTAGTGTTTCGAGTTCAGCTTTCATGCCAGGGACCCCAGTGTTGGTGTGTCGGCCGACGTATCCATACACCATTACTCTAATAACCTACTTTTCGACTCGGTTCATGAAAACACTGGTTGTAGGTAAATAAAAGGTACATGCATCATATAGGAATGGGTTGTTTTTTCCATGTCGTTTGTGTCACCTATCCAGATATAATCATTGACCATGATAGATCTTGTATCTTTACAGGATGCCTCCACGACACATACCCGCTAGGGTTTAACAACACGATCATGAGGATAAACCCATCAGTGACGAGGCTTCAATACAGGGACCATCTCCCCATGTGTTTCCACCAGGTGGTGCACCTGCTATACCACCACCATTGGAGCAGCCAGTGGTACCTGCAGTACCGACTGGTGAGGAGCGGATGCTAAGCGTGCTCCATGTGTTTTAGAGACTGAGACCCCTCAGGTTCGAAGGCAAGCCCAACCCTTAGGAGGCTGAGGACTGGCATGAGGCGGTGACCAGGGTTTTCTGACTAGTGAGGACACTAGCTGACCAGATGTTGATACTAGGAGTGAGCTTTCTTTAGGGTTCGGTCGGATGATGGTGGCATCAGACAACATAGAATCATGAAGAGGAGACTCATTCATGGATATATTTTGAGAGATTCTTTTGGGAGGAGTTATCTCTAGTTACGCTGAGAGTTGTACGCATCTAGGAGCTTCTTCAGCTCTAGTAGGGCAGTATGACAGTAGCTGACTATTCATCGAGGTTCACCAACCTTTCTAGGTACTCAATGTATATGGTTAGGGATTAGTAAATCAGATCTCAGACCTTTCAACTAGGTCTACGGCATGACATCTGACCTAGTTTCGTGCCTCTATGCATTTCCACTTATGCTGGAGTGCTCGAGCGGGACTTGGTGATCGAGAGCTTCTTGGCGGAGCAGAGACAGCCACCAACAGTCAGCAGGAGGCAGACAGGTGCAGAGACCCCGACAACAGAGAGACAACATCAGGAATAGGGATCTGGACATGGGAAACGTCATAGGAGGACCCAAGATAGGGGATCGATAGTCCTGGGCTCTCAGGCTGGATCCAGTCAGCCTAGGGAGAAGCGATGCTACACATGTGATAGTAGGGGACATCTTTCTAGAGATTTCCCGACCCGTTGTGCTGCTGAGAGGGAAGTAGTGGATGGACAACAAATGCAAAGGTAGAGAAGAGATCAGGTAGACCTGCCAGGCGGCGGATGTGATAGAGGAGCAGGGATAGCTACAGGAGCTGGAAGTTGCTTCGACTTACTTCCACCACCGCCCCACGAGGTTCGCACAAGGCTCCGGGAGCTGGGGGACAGGGTCGAGGAGAGCTATATGCGGTCGAGGCATACGACCTATGGGCTCCATGGATGATTCGAGGTACAATTTGTGTGTTTTCTAACTTAGCTTCCATACTCATAAACACAGGTTCCAGTCATTCTCTTATATCCACATGTCTTGTACAAAACCTCAAGATTATGGTAGAACCGTTGACTCGATCCTTACACTTGGAGACACGTACGGGAGGAGACTCGATGATCACACACCTTTTCAGACAGTGTGATCTTACCCTTGGAGGTTAGAGTTTTGGTTTGAACCTCTTGTGGTAGCGTCTAGGCCTTACGACGTCATTCTCGTTATGGATTGGTTATCTTCGGTCCATGCCCAGATTGACTGTTTTAGGTGAATGGTGCGGTGTGTCTGCCATGATGGAGTGAGTTTTTCTTTTGTCGGAGAAAGGGAAACACATGCAGCATAAAATGGGCTTATGCATAGGATGGTGCAGCCGATCACTCATGAGTTGGCTAGCCTTACCCTCTGAGAAGTAGATGTTGTAAGCTCTTAGTTTCCAGCAGTGGTGGCGGAGTATGAGGATGTCTTTCTGGAAGACGTTCCAGGATTACCTCCCTGCCGGGAAATTGACTTCTGCATTGACTTACACCGAGAGACGACATCTATTTCCTTGTCAGCATATCGGATGGCTCCTGCAGAGCGTCTTGAGCTGAGGGTGCAGTTGGAGGATTTGCAGATCAAGGGTTTCGTGAGACCCATCATTTCACCCTGGCCGGCCCCGGTCATGTTTTCCAAGAAGGCCGACGGGAGTTTGAGACTGTGCATGGATTACCGGCGCCTGAACCAGGTGATGGTGAAGATAAAGTATCCACTTCCGAGAATCGATGAGATCTTCGATCAGCTAAGAGGGGGCCATTGGTTCTCGAAGGTTGACCTTCGGTCAGGCTATCTCTAGCAACGAGTGCAGAATGAGGATATACCGAAGATGGCTTTCAAATGTCAGTACGATCACTATTAGTATGTGGTGATGCCTTTTTGCATGACGAACGCCCCCACAGTGTTCATGGGGCAGATGAACTGGATCTTCCATCCGTACTTGGACTAGTTCGTGGTGGTCTTCATCGACGACATCCTCATGTACTCAGCGTTAGAGGAGGAGCACGCGAGACACTTTCGTATGGTTTTGGACATACTTCGGGAGAACCAGCTTTATGGAAAGCACTCGAAGTGTCAGTTCTGGATTCAGGAGGTCCACTTTCTGGGACATGTCATCTCAGCAGATGGAGTGGCTATGGACCCAACCAAGGTGGAGGTTGTGTTAGCATGGGAGCCACGTCAGAGCGTAATGGAGGTGCGAAGCTTCCTTCGATTGGCAGGATATTACCAAAGATTCATTCCTGATTTCTCCCAGATATCAGCACCAATGATATCCTTGACCAGGAAGGGGAAACCCTTAATGTGGACAGAGAAGTACTAGAAAGATATTGAGCAGTTGAGGTAGATTTTGATGAGCGCCCCAGTCTTGAGATTGCCGGTGGAGGGTGTTGAGTACTTAGTTTTATGCGACGCATCAGGGACCGGGCTCGGCTGTGTCATGATGCAGCGACATGAAGTTATTTCTTATGGTTCACACCATCTTAGGCCACATGAGAAGAACTATATGACCCATGATATCAAGTTTTCAGCGGTAGTCTTCGCATTGAAGATTTGGCGAGAGTACCTCATGAGAGAGAGGTTTATTGTCTACTCTGACCACAACAGCCTCAGGTACATCTTCTCACAGAAGGATCTAAATCTAAGGCAGAGGCGTTGGCTAGAGCTCCTCCAGGACTATGATTTTGAGATTATCTATACTCCTAGAAAGGGGAACAAGGTGGCAGATTCCCTTAACAGGTGGTCAAGCTCACAGCTATTGAGTGAGGCGACACAACAGTTAGTTGCGTTACAGTTATCCTTTGTGGATGGAGAGGATACATCTTGCCTACATTCGATGGTTGTCACCCCTCTACTCTTACATCTAGTTAGGGAAGAATATCTTGGGGATGTCGACTGTGTGGATTTACATGCTTAGTTATTCACAAGACATGATCCAAATGGATATTCTCAAGGTGAGGAGCACATACTTCTTTTCAGTGGATGCACTGTTGTACCATTGGCATTACAGAAGGAGTTCCTGAGGGAGTTTCCTACATCCCCTTTGGCGGTACATCCTGGAGTGGCAATGATGTACCCGGATCTCCGGCGATTGTTATGGTGGTCAGGCATGAAGAAGGCAATAAGAGAGTTCGTTTCTCGATGCCTCACATGCCAGTAGGTGAAGGCTGAGAACCAAGTTCCAGCGAGATTAGCTCACCACTGGAAGTCCTAGTGTGGAAGTGGGATGGAATATCAATAGACTTTGTGAAAGGCTTTCCATGGACATCCAAGGGGCGTGATTCCGTCGTGGTGATCGTTGACAGACTCACCAAGTCGGCCCACTTCTTAGCTATCAGGGAGCAGAGTTCCATAGACAGCTTGGGACATCTCTATGTACAGGAGATAGTTCGGCTTCATGGAGTCCCCTAGACTATAGTCTCAGACTGAGAGGCCCACTTCACATCCTGTTTATGGAAGAGATTGTAGGAGGCTTATGAGACTCATCTACGCTTGAGCACAGCGTTTCATCCCCAAACGGATGGTCAGATAGAGAGGACCATTCAGGTTCTAGAGGACATGTTGTGAGCATGTATCTTGGACTTTGGTCACAGTTGGGAGGACCACCTACCACTGGTGGAGTTTACGTACAACAATAGCTACCACTCCACAATTGGTAAGGAACCGTTCAAGGCATTGTACGAGAGACCCTGCCCGTCCCCGCTTTGCTGGACCGACCCTGGATAGTCAGCACTCGTGGGTCCAGAGTTAGTGAGAGCTACCACAGAAAAGGTGTAGGTCATCCGTGAGTGGATGAAGACTGCAGAGAGCCAGCAGAAGTCTTATGCTGAAAGGCGACGGAGACCTCTGGAGTTTGAAGAGGGATACAACGTCTTTCCTTGGGTCTGACCTCGACGAGGGTTAAAAAATTTGGCCGATGCGGCAAGCTATCTCTAAGGTACATCAGGCCTTTCCAGATTTTTTGTAGAGTTGGCGAGGTGGCGTAACGCCTAGTTCTACCACCATAGTTGCATCAGGTACATGATGTCTACCATGTGTCGTAGCTGAGGAGGTATGTGCATGACCCATCGCACGTCATCGATTGGGGCGAGCTGGACGTCGAGGATGGAGTGAACTTTGTTGAGTACATGGTGGAGATCGAGGATCGGCAGGAGAGGATCCTTCGTGGGTGATCGATTCCCTTGGTTCGTGTCCGGTGGCATCATGGGAATCTTGATGGGAGAACATGGGAGTGGGAGGCTTATATCTGTGCCCAGTACCCACATCTTTTTGAGTAGCCCTTGCATGGACTTTTTGGGTACGTAAATCCCCAAGGTGGTGAGAATGTAATGTCTCAGATTTTACGTATATTATCTTTAAATATTATATGGAATTATTTGTAGACTGGTCTTGAAGACGGCACAACATTCCAGGGTCCAGTGAGCCCAAAAGGGTGGTTTTAGCTTTTTATGTTAAGTGAGTCGGCACTTGTGCGCATTTGTGGAAGGTTCCAAAAGGATGCCTGGATTAAAAACCTGAGCACACCGTTAAGTCAGGGACAATGACATTACCTAAGAATGAGGTTAACCTTGACCGGCACGGGTTGAAGGAAAAATTTAATTTTCAGATGTTTCAATAAAAAAATAATATAACATAAAAATCTAAATGTTAATTTTATTTTATGGAAATAGCTGTTACAACGCGGTAAAAGGGTAGCTGTTTCCGTAATTAAATGTTGTGTCATAATGACAAATAAATGGAAAGTTGGACTCTTTAATATGCATCGACGGGACATCTTTTTTCCTTAACTAATGGTGCGTCATAATGACTCATGGTTTGGCATGTATGAGTCATTAATATTATCGTGTAATTAAGTTCCAATATTGTTTCCCTTTTTGAAGGGGTGAATAATTGTTGACTGTTGGCGATGTTTGAGAGGAACCTCTACCGAATCTGCGTCACGTTGGAGAAAACTCTCGAAGACGAACGACGACCGATCAATGTCCAGAATCTCTAAGCAAACAACATTGAAGGATCTCGACGACAACGACATCATGGCCCCATCGTCATCGATCGATCCTTTCAAAAGGTAGGGGTTTGTTATTTCAGTTCCATTTCCCCATTTTTGAGCATAAACCATGAACGCGGATCAACCAAGAACAAGATGATCGAAGGATTCATGCTTTCTTGTGGGAGGGATCTTCTTTGGGTTGATTTTGGGGAATTGATCCATGCTTTATGTTGTTTTTTGATTCTTTCTCTATTTAAGCCTATAAGCGGGAACAGATCAATGTCGTGAAGAACGATGACTGAGGTTCACTCCGCAATTTGTTTATTTGGATTTTCCCCATTCTTTCCTCGCGCATTCTTCTCGTTCTTCACGGGGTGACGAACAACAGATCATAGCGCATCTGTTCGACAATGAAACGATCCCAAATTGAAGGTTCGACACTGCAAAAACATTGTGGATGTGCGGCAACGATGGCGGATGCTGAATCGGAATGGATCGAAAAGAGTGTTCTTCGAGCGTTCATCGTGCAGGAATATCAAAACCCGTTTTTGGAGTCGATAGGAGTTTCAAAAACACCGGAACTGGCTTTGTGGTGTTGGGGGAAACCAAAACCATAAGGTTTCATGGCAATCGAATGGATGGATCATTGATCGGAGCAGCACGAGAGGCGCACCGGTGAAGAGCGCTATTTCTGGAAATTTCTAGAATACACGGCGGGTAATTCTGAAGAACACGCCATGCATTATTGGCGGCGGTGGCTAGGGTTTCAGGGTATGAGAAGAATCACATGGCATGTGACCTTGGTCACACGGCGTGTGGACCTTCCCCGATGCTCGACATGTACTTTGGGTAGTACACGGACACACGATGATCTACACGACTTTAGGCGACACGGTGTGTACAACATGGCAGAAGCGGCTACGTGGGACTCAGCGTGTATCCCGGGGATACGCGGAGATGGGATGGAGTACACGACTGTGTACTCCACCACACGGCCAGGCGAGGCTAGCAGCGCGGGTCACCCCATGTGCGGATTACCCGGGTTGGAGTACACGGGTTGATGACCGTGTACTGGAACATAGTCAGAGTACACAGAGCCAACCCCAATTACCCAGACACTATGTGTACACCATACTACACATTGTTTACTTAGTTTTCCCTACACGACCAACATATGACATGGTCCATTGTACACATGCATTACCCAGGGTAAGACAACATGTCGTGAATATTTTCTACACGCCGTGTACTTTTTGGAAAACAGAATGGTCCGTTTGTTCACCATATCTTGGACATCGTTCATTTGGGTTAGTTACCCTTTTTCTCATTCCCCTTATGGTCGAGAATCATTTCCCACTCAAGAGTATAATCCCTTCAGCAAGACTTTCTGTGATAGAGTCAGTCATCCATCCAAGAGGCCCAGATCCAGATCATCTATCCATTCTTGACCCTAGGTAGAGTCAGGCATCGACATGACCAACCTTACCAGGCCTTGATCCACTACCTTGCTGTTGTATCACCTAACTTGTGAATCTAGATGAGTCACAGTATACACCATGCCCCAGGAACTGATCCTCATTTGTGTATCATGATCTTTCCGACTCATGAGTGTGTCTCCCGTAATGAGTGCATCTACATATCGTATCCTTTCCACTCCTGAGTGTGTCTCCCATAATGAGTGTAGCTATCTCTCGTGACGGTTCCCGATGAATAGAACTTCATGGATGGATGTCATCAGAGCTATAAGACTCATGGAGTGTGTTCCCCCGGAACGAGTGCATCACGGAATCTTCGAACAGAATCCCTTATGGGGGTATGCGGTTGTGTGACTTGTCTCTAGAACACGGGTCTAGATTTTGAGAATATATGGTTTGTTATATATGTTCTGCAGACATATACTATGCATAGCTGACTGTAACTTTACTTTGTGTACTACTTTGTGGTTTTTGGGGTCCTCTACTGAGTATTGTTATTCTCACCCCTACACGGGCTTTGCCCACACGTCTGGTGTCTTGTGCAGAAGAGTAGACTTTTGACAGAGTCCAGGGTGAACCAGGGTAGGCCCGAGCTTTCTGAGTTCCCTACAAGCTGAGGCATTCCGACGACTACGAGCAGCATTCCCGGTACCTTTTGTGATTACATGTTGGACATTGCATTTTTCAGACTCATGATTGTTTTCATTTTGGTGGGATTGTATTTTTGGCCTAGTTTACTTTTACAGTACTCTACCTTTCTTCATACTCTGTTGGTTGGGTTTAGTAGTAAGCATGCATTATTTTTCCTTAGTGGTTTTTACATTTCAGCATTTCTGGGCTTAGAGATGTGTGTATGTGTACAAGTGCATAGGAAATGCCTCCCATGTTAGTAATATTCCTATTTGGTGCTAGTCACCAGCCCCCGACCTATTGTAGACGGGCTTTGGGAGTCTCGGTGTAGGCCCCACTAGGATGGGTCATGACACAATACCTTTAGTATAATATTCCAAAATGACCGTCTCGATCCATGGAATCCCACGCAACTATCGGTGCATCGATCGGAGGTACGTAGTTCAAGAAATGCACGTTTAACCGAAAACATTCCGAAAATAGGGGATCTTGGCCTGGTCCGTCCCGGCCCAACACCCCCTGGGACGGCCCGAACTGGGTTGACCCGACCTGGGCTGGGTCTGTCCCGGTTGGGCGCAGCTCGGCTCAACCGGGGAAGCTGGCTCGACCAGCTTTGGTTGGGCGTAACACACGGGCGGGGCAGGGGGTTGGGGGGCACTGCCCCCTGGTTAATTGAAACCGGCATGGAATTAGCCACACCCCTCCAATCCCGAACGGAAATGTCGTTCCAGTTCATCTTCCTCCGCCGCGGATCAGCCGCGGCGGTCTGCTCTGGCGGTGCGTTGCCGTAGCCTTCTGCGGACCATCGGACGCGCTCCAGTAGTCAGTTTCGCCTTCCGTCTGCGCCTAAGGTCACCACGGGACCTGAACGTCTCTGCGGAGGTTTCAAATTTCCTTTGCAGCCCCATTTGTCGTCTCCCGTTAACATGTGAAAAACGAACAATTTGCAGAGAATCTGGCATTGTTTGTTAACCCGTGGCCTCCGCGTCAGAGGCTCATAACAATGTTCAACAATTAAGAACACACAACTTAGAGGGTATAATTCACATAATTGCAATTGTATAAAACAACCCCTACCTCGATTAAGATGTTTGTTGAAGACATCATGGAAAAAGGATGACGTTGATGTCGATCATTGCGTCTTCCTCGCACTTCATATCGGAGTATAATCATCTAGAATTTGTCGGAATCCGACCTCCGTTAAAGGATTGTTCTTTGTCGAGAGGGAACATTCTTCATCAAAAGGGGGAACCTCTCTTACTAACTCCTCAAGGATTTTCCCCCTAGTACAATGTTTGCCAACCCAAAATTAAAATAAGGCCTTCCCTTATTTTAATAAATTTGCCGAGCCTTTCAAAATCAAATCACCTCATTAAATAATTGAAGATGGATCCATTTATTAATTAGAGTGTTGGCATAATTAATGGAGAGGGGAAATTGAGGATATTTCATAAATAATGGGGTTTAGGGAGTTGAGGGGGTGGTGATGAGTTAGGCTCTCGTGTGGGCCCCACCACACTAAACCCTCCCATGGGAGGTTAGGTGGGTGTGGGCCGCCACCTCTAACTACCCATTTGTAGGTTAATAATCAACTTCCATAATAGAATTTGTACACAACAAATTTTATTTATTTTATTCTAAATTCCAAATATTAAACCTCAACCCGCTCAAAACTTAACTACAACAAATGTCCCCCCTAAGCAATTACCGGTGCTGCAAGTTCATCGGTGCCCTCAGATTTCAATTTTGAGCAACGGTTCAAAAGATAGAAAAACCCTCTCATTCATTCACTGAACATACCCGAGCTAAACTTTGGAAATTGATTCCGGGAACACCGGGCCTCGAAATCAAGTGATGTTCGAAACTGCGTACTAGAAAAATTCCAAGGTATTTTTAAAAAAATTCCTTTAAATATTTAGGTCTTTATATTACTCCCACCTTAGAGCTTTACATCCTGATAAATCTATAACAAAAACTAGGGATACTAAATGAGGTACCGAGCACACATCTGAGCCTCCCGCTCCATGGGCGCTCCTAGAGGTTCTCGTGCTTCCAAATAATGCACACAAGATGAATCGACCATCATTGTAAGACCCACTGTTGTCGATCCTCAACTTCTACTAGAACATCTGTGAATGTTACCCCGTCATCGATGTCCAGATCCCTATGGTCAATGATGTGTGAAGGACTATGCACGTATCTCCTCAGATGAGATACATGGATGAAATCGTGCACCAGGTGCAACTGAGGTGGAAAGGACAAGCGGTAAACCACCTCTCCTACCCTGATGAGGACCTAGAAAGGTTTGTTGACCCTCAGAGATAACTTGCCACCTCGGACACATCTCTGTAGACCTCGTCGAGGTGAGACCCGTAGGAAAATGTTGTCACCATCCTCGAACTCCAGTGGTCTCTGTATCCTATCATCATAGGATTTATGACTGCTCTATGCAGTCCTCATCTGCTCCTAGATGATTTTCACCTTCTCCGATAGCCTCAAAATGGGTGCATTGGTCAATAGTTTCCTTATCTCTTGAAAAGATCTGCTGACATATCCCTTACCACACGAAGGGTTTTCCCCTTCTATGTCAATTCTAAAAGTGGTTCAACAACTCTGGAGAAGTCTGGCTCAAATCTATGTCTGACCGACTCATGATCGATTGAATGCACCCACTTAGGCATGTTTCTATCCTGTGGTGCCAGGGGTTCCTTTTCTCATGCCAAGGAAAACCCATCCCAACTTTCTAGGTAAACCATGTACTTTTTTCCTAATACAATCAATCTGTGTATGAAATGTGGTTTCCCAGTCCATACCAAAACTATCGCCGTAAGGCCATGACACTACCACCCAGAGCTTCCAACCGAAACTCTCACCTCAAGGGTCATATCACACTGTCGGCGTAAGCGTGATTATCGTGTATCCTCCCAAATGTATCTCTATATGTGAGGATCAAGTCAATGGATTAACCGAAAACTTTAGGTCTGGGAAAATATTCGTGGAAGAAAGGAATGACTGGTATCTATGTCTATTGATATGGTAGCTCATAGTAGACACAGACCGTATCTCGAATCAGTCCTAGAGCCCCTGGGTCACACTCCTTGACCACATGTAGCTACTCTCTTCCCATTCCCTCCTTCTTCCTGATCCTGGCAGGGACTACAAAGGCGGGTGGTTGTAACATGTTGAAATGTACACCACCACATGCTGCTCTCCCAGCTCTACTTCCACGTCTGCTACTTAGCAATTTCATATGTCCATAAAACTTCCACTTCATCAAACATTTTACATGCCCAAGTCTCTGAGACATGTGCCAGTTTCATGTTTCTTACTGCTAACCTTCACTGGCTGCATCCTCTCAACCAAAGATCATTCAACCACGAAGGTTATCTCTAGCACCCTAACATATGTAGGAATGCATTAGAGCCCTGAAGCACTGATTGCATCGTATTAATCGAGTACCAGGAATGGTTTGGTACGCCTCAATGAATACTCATCTACCGACATGTCATCCTACCGAAGGAATATAAGCTCTAGAAAACTCTCAGCCGCCTCCTTGAGACAGTCCTCGACCGCCTGTGAGTCGAGCTCACCTCAGAATCTGAGGGGTATCCGATACTGATACACATGCAAGGCACTGAACTGACATTTTCCATCTACCGGTACTGCTGGTTGGAACTGTTGACCAACTTGTAGTGATATAGCTGGCACACTACCCGAAGGTACTATCTCAGGCATCGGTCCATGTACCAAAGCCTCATCACTATGTGGATAAACCTCATGGTCACTCATAGGGAAACACCAGTAGATATGGTCACCATCTTCTATACTAGTGTCTAAACTAGGCATAAAACTCTAGCAATTGCCTACATCCAGTTCAATACTGCCTGCGAATTTGTCTCGCCTCGTTACCTCGGAGGACTCTATTGTTGGAACTCATGCAATGCGCTCTATTAGCATTGACTGCCCACTAGTACAACTGGTGGAATCTACTTCCCAACGGGTGGTAGTGCGGCTGGTGCACCACCCGAAGGTGCCATCATAGAAAGAGGGTCCTACACCGGAGCCTCGTTGCTCAGTGGACCATCATCGAGAACTCTCTCTCGGAACTCCAAATGAATCTCTGTGTGGTGGCATCCCTAACAGATGCGACACGGTAAAATGATTATACCTGGTGAGCTGACCTGGTTTTATCTAACTTAATGAAAACATTTGGAAACACACACACACAATCAGTGTTTTCGTGCACTATGTCAGAAATCAGTAGTCAGGGTCCTTGTGTATGGATATGTCGGCTGCCGCACCAACACTGGACTCCCTAAACTGAAGACCACACTCAGTACCCTTAACAATATTGCTTTATAGAAAATATTCATCAGAGTCCTGAGTTCTGTGGTAGAACTTACTCCTCTGATTCAAATTTTTCACAACCCGTCCTCTAGGACAGTGTCGTGACTACCCCAAGCCCGACTTCCATAGGATAGGAGCTGGCGACTAGCACCAAAGGCGTAAATCCCAATAAAATGGAAGGCATTGGAATTATATAAGTAAAAAAACACAATAGAGTACGCAAGATGAAGTAAAAAAACTATGTAAACTAAGTATAAAAGTAAGTGCTGGAAAGTAGACGGGCCCGAATAAAAACCCAACTGAAAAGTACAGCTACAACTGAACGAAAGCACAATAGAAAAGACAAACAGCTGGAAGATATGAGAAAATCTTGAGTCGTCCACCTCAGATCCTATGTTAAGGGTAGGTACAGATAGCCTTCTCAATTCTGTTTCCTGCGAACCTTTTTTGAGTACTGTCTCATCATGAAGTCCACCTCCGGGTACTGACTCGTCGTGAGGTCCACCTCTGGGAATCATCCAGTCCCCGTACACTCGATCGCTTTCAGCATTGTCCGTTATCTTCATTCCACACAATGAGGTGCGGGCATAGCCCGTGCATGGGTAGTATAACGATACTCAGAATGGACCCCAAAACACTCATGGGGTCACTAAATCCAACAAGGATAACCACAAATAAATGATACAAACATGAAGTATCAACCAACCCATCTCTGGTATATGCCCAAATTCCTATGTCATCATTTCTAGTTCAGCTCCAACTCACGAGCCCATGTACAACCCAGTCTACACAAGAAAACACAACCAGTCCACACAGGAAATCACAACCCAGTCGACACAGGAAATCACAACCAGTCCACACAGAAAGTCACAACTCAGTCCACCCAATAAAACACAACCAGTCCACACAGGAAATCACAACCCAGTCCACACAGGAAAAAACAACCAGTCCACACAGGAAATCACAACCAGTCCACACAGGTAATCACAACCCAGTCCATACAGGAAAACACAACCAGTCCACGTAGGAAATCACAACCCAGTCCACACCGTAAAATAGAAACAGTCCACACAGGAAATCACGTCAATCACATCGATGATAAAGATTGAAAGTCAGGACTCAGCTCACACAAGTATACTACTCACGAAGAGGGGTGCAGATGATTAAATATAGGCTCTGAATCATCTCCTCTGCCGACCCCACATAGGATCCAAGTACAGAAGTAGTTGCTGCCTCACCCACGGAGGATCCAAGTATAGTCGTCATCACTGAAGAACCCACGGGAGATCCATGTATAGTCGTCATCGCTGCCGAACCCACGAAGGATCCAAGTACAGTCATCCTCCCTGCGGAATCCACGAAGGATCCAAGTACAGTCGTCATCGCTGCCAAACCCACGTAGGATCCAAGTACTGTCATCCTCGCTTCCGAACCCACGTAGGATCCAAGTATAGTCATCATCGCTGCCAAACCCATGGAGGATCCAAGTACAATCATCCTCGTCGTCACAGTCGCAGCTAGCACCAGGGTTCTAGCACACAACATGCTCGATTCCTGGAGGGTCCTCTCCACGAGCCATGGGGTCGATACATGAACTGTCACGAAGTCCCATGAATATGTATCTCAAACTACCACATCATTAAAATGTCTCAATGCAACAGACGACGTATCTATCGGACACCTGGTCTATGAGTTATTAGCCTTTTAGTCCCGGGGGCCCAGTTGGTTTCGTGTATGAACCAACCTTACCGTATCTCAACTGTACCCCAAAATCTCATAGGGTATACTTAAAGGAACCGTTTCACAACATGATTCCCAACGCTGCTGACAGTTTGTCAAATGGACGTCCGGTCATAGAGTTATTAGCTTTTCTGTTCTAGGGGCCCGGTTGGATTTCGGGTACAATCTAACTAGGCCATACTCCAACTACATCCAAACATTAGGGGAAATATACCAAAATATCCATCTCACCAAGTGTAATTCAAAAATGTTCATGGTCCGTCAATCAGACGTCTGGAGCTCAAGTTATAAGCGTTTCCGCTCCGAGGGCCTGGTTGGTTTCGAGTTCGAACCAACCCGGCCATACCCAAACATTGACGATACCTAGAGTATAATATACTGAAACTACTGTCTCGATCCAAGGAATCCCTCGCAACTGATGGTGTGTCGATCGAAGGTTCGTAGATAAAGATATGCCCGTTTAACCAAAAACATTATGAAAATAGGGGGTCTGGGCCCGGTCCGACCCGACCCAACACCCCCTGGGTCGGCCCGAACTAGTTCGACCCAACCAGGGCTCGGGTCCGGCCCGGTTGGGCGCGGCCCGGCCCAGCAGGCGCGGCCTGGCCAGGGAAGCTGGCTCGGTCAGCTTTGGCCGAGCGTAACGCATGGGCAGGGGGGTTGCCCCCCCTGTTGATTGAAACTAGAGTAGCATTAGCTGCGCCCCTCCAATCTAGAACGACAAAGTTATTCCGGTTCATCTTCCGCCGCTGCGGCTCAGCTGCGACGGTCTGCTCCGGCGGCGCCCCGCCATAGCCTTATTCGGTCCACCGGACGCGCTCTGGTGGTCTTTTCCTCCTACCATCTACGCCTAAGGTCACCACGAGACCCGAACTTCACTACGGAGGTTTTAAATCACCATTGTATCCCTGTTTGTCATCGCTCGTTAATCCGCGCACAACGAACAATTTGCGGAGGGTCTGGGCTGGTTCGTTAGCTCGTGCACTCCGCATCAGAGGCTCATAACATTGTTTAATAATTAAGAATGCCCAACATAGAGGGTTTAATTCACATAATTATAATTATACAAAAAAAACCCTACCTCGATTAAGACATTTGTTGATGACATCGCAGAAAGAGGCTGAATTTGACATCGATCATTACATTCTCCTCGCACTTCATATCCGAGTTTGAGCATCGGGAAATCGTCGGAATCCGACCACCATTGAAGGATTGTTCCATTTTGAGAGAGAACATTCTTCGTCGAAAGAGGGAACCTCTCTTACTAACTCCTCAAGGATTTCACCCCAGCACAAGGTTTTCCAACTCAAAATTAAAATAAGGCCTTACTTATTTTAATAAATTTTCCAAGCCTTTCAAAAACAAATAACCTCATTAATTAATTGAATATGACTCCATTTATTAATTAGAGTGTTGGAATAATTAATGGAAAGGGGACAATGAGAACATTTCATAAATAAGGGGGTTTAGGGAGTTGAGGGGGAGGTGAGGAGTTAGGGTCTCGTGTGGGCCCCACCACACTAAACCCTCCCATGGCTGGTTAGGTGGGCGTGGGACCCCACCTCTAACTCCCCATTTGTAGGTTAATAACCACCTTCCACAATAAAATTTGCAAACAATAAATTTTATTTATTTTATTCTAAATCCCAAATAATAAACCTCAACCCGCTCAAAACGCAACTACGACAAAGGTCCCCCTAAGAAATTACGAGCACTACGAGTTCATCGGTGCCCTCAGATTTCAATTCCGTGCACCGGTTCAAAATATATAAAAACCCAATCATTCGTTCACTGAACGTACCTGAGATAAACTTTGAAAATTGAATCCAGGCACACCGGCACTCAGAATCAAGTGACGTCACAAACTGCGTACTCGTAAAATTCCATGGTATTTTTTTTAAAAAATTTTCTTGAAATTTCCAGGTCTTTACATGTCAACCCATTTGAAATGGAAAATCAGCACTTAAAATGTTGTATAATCCCACACATATATCTATTAGATGGTGCAAAAATATGATATATTTAAATAAATTGTATTTATATCCTTGGAACCAGATATGTTCATCAACTAGGCCATAAGCATAACTCCACTATTTTTCATCATTATACAGTTACAATATTCATTTTTATAAAATCTATAACCAATAATTTCAAAACTCGTGTATTATAAAACATTTTCATTTGTTCCCCCAACAATCCATAAAAGACATTTGGAAATTGATTACATATTTTAAGATAAATCTATGTAAATATGATCTCAAGTATATCCTATAAAAATTTAATTATCTATATTTTATATCAGTCCTTCATACCTTGAATGATTCAAATGTCTAATAATTTATTTTTGGGATTAAATATATGAATCAAATTATTCATTATTATGTACAATGTAAAGGTGAGCATGATCCAAATCATTGATTTTAATTGTAACAAAATCTATTTTGGAAATCCATTCTCCTCCAAGGTATCCATTGTGATGATATTTTTGGGAGGCCGATTATATAAACATCTGATAATTATCCAATACAAAAATCAATTGCTTCATTAATAATTTGTTGCTACTCAACAAAACCTTATAGCTGACTTCAATTCTTGATGTACCCTTTAAAAATAATCATATACAATTAAATGGGGGAAATACGTATGAATTGGACTTGTCTACATAGGTTAACTACTCTAACCAAATGATCAACCAGGTGAACCATTATATCATTAAATGGTGGTGGGAAGAACATTTCCAATTCACATAAAAAGTATGTATCCTCATTATTAATGATTGGAAACATTTTTGGGTGTATAACATTACTGTATATGGGATTCAATAAGAAGAGAAATTTAGTTAATTAATTTTGTACATTTTTAGACAGAATGAAATATACAAATACGGTCATAAAATCATGTAACAAAACATGAAATCCATTTTATTTTAGTCCTTATAACCGAAATTAGTCATTGGGACAACATTATTGACATATTACTAATACATTTTTAAAACTATTACACAATTATGGAAAACATAAAATTGGAATTCTTTTTATCTGGATAAAGTGTATGCTTCTGGGAGAAAAGAGTATAACTTTTACACTTCACTGATGCAAACTCTTCTCTTATACCACTACTGAATATAAGGCCTTTAACAGAGCTATTAATTGGTCTTTATCAGTGATATAGAAGAACTGATAACATATGAAATGTTAAAGGGTTAAAATTAATAGTTCTCATAAAAAGTGATGATAGAGGCCCCCTTTAACAAAATTTAAAAATGTAATAATAAAGTCTCCATAGATAAAGTGTATAATTGTTTTTCACACCCCATTTATCAACACTTACCACCAACCCACCCACCCCCCATTATCAGTGCTTACCCCTTATAAATTCTTCCCACAACCCTTTATTTTTGCATTAGGTAATCCCACCCCTTGTTCATGCCCATACCTCCAACGAGTTTCAAACCTAAGACCTCAAGCATATACACCAGTGCCTTTTTCACTCCGTGGTACTGTTTTGTTTTACATTTTTTATATATCATTATATTTTAATATATATAACTATATAGATTTTCCTTATATTTAGATATATATATATATATATTTATGTATTTATGTATTTATTTATATATATATTAAAATTTATATTGACTCTAAGAACACATAAAACACATTAAAATGATAATAATATCTAAAAACTCTAACACCCCTAAATACCATAAAATGACAATAACATCTGATATGGGAGTCTATTTCATCTCTAAAACCTGTGAAATTGATTCCCATGAATGGATATTTAATATGATATGTGGTACATGCCAAATGTACTACATGATCATAATTTATAGGCGTTTTAATTTTATTAATCCGGGGTCGGAGATTAAAAAGTCAAGTTTGGAGGGCTTCTTGGCCTTTCTAGGGTTTAAAAGCCTGAAATATCCCATAGAAATATTTATTATACCCTTTATTCCTTATTATTGTATCCTGATTTTATTTGATATATGGTAGATCCCAAAAATTTACCTAGATAAAAAATTATGGTCATTTGAATTTCGAGTTCAATTTCTGACTTTTTTGAAATTTTTTTGTATTATATTCCTTTGAATATAACATTATTTTAATAACATTTGGTTTTATAAAATTTTAAAAGAATAAATTTAACTGGTATTGGATCTAAAATGTACTCTTGATTCATATATTGTGGAAAATTTATGGTTTTTGGGTTTCAAAACATTTTTATGGGTTTTTAAGGTTTCTAGAGTTATTGTCGATTTTTTAGGGTTTTTTGTGTTTATAGAAATTTTGTAGTGTTATAATATATTTTCACTAAATTTATTTTATATTATGTGTACTTGACTATTTATACTTATCTAAAATATATTTAAAATATATATTATATTTATATCAACATATTATTTTGAGGGAAATATTTTTTAAAATATACCCATATTTAATGCTTTTTTAGAACCACTGATAAATGTCCATTTTATCAGAGATTTTTTAATAGAGCTGATAAATAGGGGGACTTTATCAATGATTTTTTAGTATCACTAATAATGTAACCCCTTTACCTACGCTAAAAGGAATTTTTAAAGACCCCATCTACCTTCAAATTTTCTCACGCTAAGAAAGGGGGTTTTTAATAGTGCTTTTAGCAAGAATTGTTAAAAACATTGTTCTAGATAAACCAAGCTTCATAGTTTTTTTCCCATGTTAATCTTGTCAAACCTAGCCTTGATTCCATAATTTTTTTTTCAAATATCATTTAGTAACATTACAATAACACAATTAAATACTATTTTTTAAATAAATTATATTAAGAAAATGTTTCACATACAAATATTTCTAGGTTGGTTATTTTAGGAAAATTGATATCTTTTTCCAACCTATAATCATTTAATTTGTCAAAAATGGATTACCATGAAGAGTTCCTATATCATTTACTTTATCAAATAGTTGATCACATATCTATATAGACATTTTTGTACCTTGTTTGGTATTCATGATGAATCTCCTCATCCAGGATCATTGTTTTATGTCATCGGTGTAAAAATATAAGATGTCATAAAAAATTCCTTTAAGGAATGTTTCAACCAAACCTAGTATGTTCATTATTGACAAATTGGACACATGGTTTATTCCTTTAATTCCATAGCCTGAAAAACATCCATAATACGTAAAGTCATTTTTCATCCCATAAATCCTTAATGTCGATGTGAATTATTCACTTCTATAAGAATCATACATTATAAAACATGTATTCCACATCCATTTCAGATCCATGATCAATAGATACAAATAGACCTCAATATCATTTTCTGGTTGTTTTGGTTGATATATAACAAGGAAAAAAATGATGTATTTTTTTCTCATGCATAACCATGGTGGAAAGATAAAATTTACTAACATTACTAGACATGTACTATGAGTACTTCATTGTATATGAAAAGGATTTATTACATCTATAGGTAATAAAAATGGATATTTCTTACCTCATTTACAAATGAAGGATACTCAAAATCAATTCTCAGACACTATGTTGATTATATAGAATAACATAATTTCCCATCATTAATTCTAATATTTACATCACATGATAATTGTATCATGGTTTCCTAACATCCATATAGTCGTTTAAGTGCTATAAATATATGAAAGAACCATATTTAATTTTATGGGCTTGATTCAAATTTCTTCTATCAATTCATGCAACAAATATGAAATTTTATGAGGGATTCATTGTCCTTACCAAATAATTTTCCATAATTTTGATTAGTATGTATTTTTTAGAGATCATTCCCATTGGGAATAACATTTAATTAATATTATATATATGACAAGGAAGTTTATATTCCTCTAGTTTCATATCATTCATGATGAATAATTAGTTCTATAAAGCTTGTTTCACTCTATCCACTACTAGCTTTCAAATTATATAACTTCAATATTGCTGACAATGTTGTGTATTTAGTAAGACTGGTATACAATGGTTTCATAGAACAGTTATTTTACTTCTCAAGAAACATTTTTCAATCACAAATTTCATCTTAAATTAACATTTTCATTTCGTACTTAGAACTCGATCATCACATTCACTGGAATTCATATCAAATGAGCCATAAACTGTAATATCATCCCAATCAGTGTTCACATTCAATTTTCCACATGTTTTTTCCAGCATTTATAGCATTGATCTATCCCGTGACAAATAAACCGGTCTTCCAACTCTTCCAACCTAATTATTATTTTATAACAACAATGTAATCATAGACAATGGATTAGATAATGGTTGTATTCATGACTTATTACAAACATTTTAAACTATTTAACTCCATATTAAGACTCTTTATTTATATGATAATCATTCATCCATTTTCAATTCATATCTCTCCTATTAGATTCATAAAGGATATTTTTTTATAATAAAAATATTTAGAGATATGATATTCAAAATTATAGGATAGAGGTATAGATATTTATAATAAGGGGAACTAAATATTTGAATGTTATAGGTAATTATTCGTAACTAGTTATCATTTTACATAAGGGTCATGTGAATAGAAACAACAAAGGGTAAAAATGTGTATTTTGTTCGAGGATCAAAATTTTATATTTTGTGGGTCAAATAGGTAGTAAAAAATATGTTGGAAAAAATTATTTATTATTCTATAGAAGACATACCTGGGGAATTCATCATCTTTATTATCATTTAATTGTGACCCTGTTTCTAAATTTGTGAAAAAATATTTTCCCATGAAACATAAATGATCATGTAATCAACATATTTGGACCTAGGTTTAAGGATCATAGAGTTTCTTGAAAAAAATGGATCAAATAGTTATTTATTATATTAGTGATGTTGGATCCCATGTCACATCCTTTTTATGTACATGTATTATATGTATACGGACAAATATATTTTGTACTATAACCCACTGATGATCCCCTATGTCTAAAATAGTATAGTTATCAATATTATGTGTATTTATCATATTAAAGAGTATAAATTTCCTTAATAAACAAAACATTATTTCTATTAATAAAAATTCCAAACAAATCAATTATAATATATTTCACATCATTAAAATCCAGAACATTTTGATTCCACCTCTGACAATGTCACATATCACAATATGATTTCTACCACATGCTATTGTAAAAATGATCATGGGTATATCCAATACAGTTTACACATTCATAATAAAATTAACACCGCATGAATTTTTATGGGAGATTATAATAATCTTTTTAAATTTATTCCACTATCCTCTAATCTTGTATGTGTCTAACATAAATGTGCATTATATTAGAACATTTTCTAGGTGACAATCAAACCATTGATAATGACACATAATATATAAAAATATTATTATTTTGTACATGTCATAATCAAAATAATTAATTTATTAATAATAAGATGAATCTTATACGTACCCACACACCTCAAACCATGACTCAATTTTTCCATCGCCACATATTTACGGTAACCAGATAAGAAAATGAATCTGAAGAATCATTTTCTCCAAATCAATATTTTCCAAGGAAAAATCACATCACCTTCAATCATTGGAGTCATATTCTAATACAATATTAAATGAAAAACTCTAAAACCATAAAACCACACTTGGAATTGATATACCTATAATATAACTATTTACTATAAAGTAAGGATAAAATAGGTTAAACAAAAAATGATTTGGTTTCCTCTCATTATGGGGAATCCCCCTACCCTTTCAACTCTATCAGAACATGATATAAACATTATAATGTAATATACATAATTCTATATCTCAAATCTCATATATTTACAAGATCATATCCTAAATACGTAAATTAAAACACATGTTAAATACAAATAAGAGACCCATGTAATATGTCACTCACATAAAAGAAAAAAATAACCAAAACCATTTATATACATTAAAAACACTATATTATTATTTTTAACTCTAAAAAACTTATATTCAATGTATATTTTCCAAAAAAAATTCCATATACCCTTTTAATCATTTAATATATATAGAAATTAATTTTATAAAATCATTGATTATTAATATTAATTTTCAAAACCATTTAAAAAAATAAACTACAAATCAATTTCAAGAAATCACCCTAAAGCAATAAAATTTAATTACCAAAATGTTTTTGAATTTCAAAACCCCAAAAATCCATTCATCATTTTAAAATATTTTCAAAATAAATAATAAAAAACATTAATGAGTTTTTAATATTGATAAAAAAATACATAACATTATAAAAGTATAAAATTTACATTCAAATAATAGTTATAAAAACAAAAAACCACCCAGAAAATAAAAAAATAGAGGGGGCAGGACTGCCATGTCGGTCAATTGAGGTAGTGGAAGATGGGGAAATGGTAGTTGCCTATGGGTTTCTTCATGATAGTGGGTGGCCGTCCTTGAATGATGATAGGGAGGTAAGGCAGAACAAATAAATAAATAAAGAAAACAAAAAATATAGGTTTCTTGAGACCATTTATATAAATGAGAGGTGATTGAAGACATTGATAATGTTGAGAGAAGGAGAAATATTAACATACCAGAGATTTGAGAGATTTTATTTATCTGAGAGAAGGTCAAGGGGGAGTGGAGGAAGAGATCAAATTCAATGTAATCTTCAACAAGGTGAGGGAAATCATTAGTTAGGGTTCTATTTTAAATATCGGAATGTGTTTTATCAACTCTTTTTTAAAACTGATGATAAAGATGAATTTTATCGGATCTAAAATAATAAGCATTGATAAAATACCACTTTATCAGCGCTAAGAAAATGCTCATAAGAGTTATCTTTATCGGTGCTAAAAAATCACTCATAAAGACCAATATAATTAATTTTAATAATATAATTAATAAAATTAAAAAATTTAAAAGAATATAATTATATATTAATTGATAAATAAATATTTATATAATTGTAATATAATTAAATGAACTGTAAATATGTATTTACAAATATAATTATAGATATATATAAAATTATAAATATAAATAATTATATTTATAAATATTTTTATATTATTAGAAATATATATATATATATAATTATATATTATAAATATATATATAATTATATATATATATAAATGTAGTAAATGTACTCATTTTTTAATTTTTTTAATATTTTAAAATTATTTAAAAATATGATTTTTTATGTCTAATTATGTAAATAATTTTAAATATATATATATATATATATATATATTATTTATAATTATTAATATATAACTTTATAAATATAGTAAATATACATTTATAAAAATATTTATTAATAAATATTTATTTACAAATATATATTTACCATTTTAATGAATATATCATCACAAATGTATGAATGTTAAAAATGAGTGAAATTAAATATTTAAAAAAAATTAAGACTTTAAAATATAAAAAATAGACAATTTTTTATAATTTTAAAATTTATTAAAAAAATAAAATATTGATATATATTGAAATGAAGAAGAATAAATATTAAAAATACTAAAACATTTTATATTACATTCTATAAATAATCATTAGGAATTGATTAATTTCTATAAAATGATAAAAAAATAAAAAATAAAAACTAAATAAATAATCCAAATAGAAATAATATTAAAAATAAATAAATAATTTTTTTTGATTAAAAAATATTTTTAACACCACGTAACCTTTCTATTCGGAATGTTAAATACACTATTTTGGTTTTTATTTTTTATTGGTTGAGTATTGTAGATAAAGAATTTGGAGTTTACATGTAATGATGATGTCAGTGATTTCTCGGAATATTCAGCTAAAACAAATCATTTTTTTGCAGTTTGGTGGGCATTTAAACACCTTGTAATGGTGCTACATGATGTGTAATCATCGCCTGGAATATTTTGTAAAATGGGTACATAACATCCAAGGTTAAACACCATGTACATCTTAAACACTGTGTAAATATTAAAATAGTTAATTTAATAAAATGCTAGGCCTTTCTAGCATATATGGAATCTTAGAATTAACATGATGTGGACCAGGGTTACAGTATGTGTAATTATAGGGGAATGCAGTTTTAAATGATCTTCATGACATATTTATTTTTCACATGACCTGCATCCCTCCCTTGTATGACTAAGAATTGTCCTTTGGTGATTTTGGGTGTTTTTAGAGATCTCAAATCCCTTCCGATCACCTTTTAGTGATTGTTCATCGAGTTGGTTGTGGTGCATATCTTCGAGTATGTAGTCTTCCTGTCTCTTCAATCACTCTCTATTTGCTCCTTGGTGTTTGATAGATCATTTTGGGATTGATGGATATAAACCCGGTTTTGTTGATTCATGATTTTAGATTGTGTTTTAGATATTTTGTGCCTTAATTTTCCATTGGAGGGTCTCGTTCCACATGTTTCTTTTTGTGGATAAATTTTTGTTATTCCATTTGAGTTTTTCTATATAATTAATCCTTGATTTTACTGATTTTATATAAATATCTTTAAATTGATTTATAAAAACCCAAATCAATGTGAATTAGAATTTTAATTGAACTGGTATGGTATTTTGGGGAAAACCCAAATTCTAATTGAATTAGAAATTTGGTTGAAATTTAAAATTGACGGATTATGGAATTGATTTTGAGAAAAATGAATCAAATTAAATTGATGAAAACCTATTATTGGTTTTAGTTTCAAAAGGTTTTGAATGATAAAAAACCTATTTTTCGATTTTAAAATGAAATTGAAATAATGAATCTAAAAATTTAGTAATTGTATTTTAAACTTATTAGAAATTATTCTCCTATTATGTATTGATTGATTGATTACATGTGAGACTGGGAAGTTAGTGGGTTATTTGAGATAAATATGCTAGGATGGTAATTTCTTTGGAATGGATTGATAATTACAGCTCTATGAGAAAACTATTTAGGTAGATATTAACCCTAATGGGATAACAATGAGTGATATTTATCCAGATCCTGAGGTACATCTATACAGATATTTCCATGATCACAGATATGAGGTGTGTTAGGATCCAATAACTAAAAACTATTGTACAATTGGGTAGATGAATATGGTTCTTGTTATGATTGTTTTGATATATATTTTAATGATATAAATCTTTTTACTCATTCTTATTGATTTATATAAACTATTTTATATAAAATATTTATTTCCGGACAAGTTGAAATTCCATTCCTTCATTTTTAAATGAATCCATGTTTTCTCTTAATATAAAAATCTATTCCCATGCCGTGTTTTATTAAACTTGAAATCTTGAATCATTTAATTATTATTTCATATTTTTGAGGAATAAATTGTGAGACCCTACTAGTCTTTTTAGCTCAAACCGAACCTTTTACTTAGAGAATTATTTGATTTCCTCCTACTAGGTCCAATAAAATGGAAATCACCTCTTGAAGGAGGTGGATGTTCATAATTTCTTTGGTTCGTGGAGTGATGTGTATTTTGGTTCATGTATATCCTATCATATTCTGATTACTTTGATGATGTGCTATTTTCAATTTTGATATACTTTTTTTGTTTCTGGTACAGTCTCCTTGTGGATTTTTTAGTATAATTAAATGTATCTTCATCTTATGCTATTTTTTGGTTAATTCATTCCATATTTTATGTTGTATGATTCGATGTGCTAGTCTCCAACCCATGTGGATAAAGAACACCATTCTAGCTATGTCGGATCTTTATTAGGTATTAGGGTATTAGGGTATCCGGGTGATTTCGTGACAATGTGGTATCATAGGCGAAGATTGTGCATATTTTCTTTATGTCAGCATAGAGTTTTAGATATTTTCAAGAGATGGGAGGAAGTTCTGAGTGGGTTTCTATCCATCTATCATTATAATGAGTCTTTGGGTCCTTGGTAATGGTTCCATGAGGAATAATTATAGTATTTACCATAATTCATATTTGGATTGGTAGAAATAAAAAACTTGTTCTTCTTATCATATGTGATTAATTTCCCCATTCTTGTTCTTTTATTTATTGATTTGAGTAACCTTTTGATTTCTTCAATGTTTTTTGTTTATATTGTGTAGCATCGTGACTCCAATAAGTCAATTGAATAGTATCCAGGAGGATTCTACTTATGAACCATAGTAATAAAATCCTCCATTGGACCTGAATCACTTTGAGATTGTTATGATAGTTTTCCAAGATCTAGTATATGATCCAGCACCCATTCCCATTTTGTCTCTAGTTTTCGGACTCCAGAGGGGTGAATTACAGTTTCATAATTAAGAGTTCATTTCCCAAAAGCCATCAGCATTCTATATCCCTAATAATTCACAATAGGATGACGATTGGTTGAGTAATATAGAGCTTTTGTTTTAGTTCTTGGAGAATCTTGATCTGATCAAGGTGAAATATTCCACCTTCATGCTGGAAAGACCAAGAAAGAGATAGTGATACATAATAGTGATAATAAATAAACATAGAAGTTTAGAGTTGAAGGACATCAAGGTTATTATCACTGACCAGTTCTATCTAGATTCTATGGTGCTTGCTAAGGCTACGAAGTTTTTCATACTCGAGTTGGTTGAGAGGGCTATGACTATGTGTGAAAACTAATTCTCTTATTTTTAGATGTTTTCACATGAGATTTTATTGAATGGGAATATTATGACTTGACTTATTATGATGGGACATTGATGTGATATTTGTTCAAATTTTTACTTACTGAAGATTTTTTCTAATGTAGATGTGATGAATAGAGCGTTAATGGTTTATCATGATCTGGCTAGTAAATAAAGTTTGAATGGAGTTACCCTTTCAAAAAGTGGTAGTTCATTGAGTATCGAAAAATGGAAGAGAAGGCGTGATGAGTCTAATGGTGGTTACTAACACTAGGGTTCTTCTCGACCTTCTATAGTGCCTGAAAGAGGTCGTTTGAATTTTTTGAAGTGTGGAAAGCCCAAAGATTTGAAATGGTTTTTCACTGAGGGACTCATGATATGTGGTTTTTGTGGTTGGTTAAAATACTTGAATACTTTTAGTTATACCTTTTATTCTCCAAATAGTGGCATTGGCTCCTCACTCCCAAAAATTACTATGGTAAAATTTGATGCTTCAAGGTCTAAGGGGTTCCATCGATAGATATCCAGATTCAATCCTCTTTATATAGTGGAAGAGGCTCCAAAGGAAGCAGATATGGGTCCGGTGACTTTTAGAGGTACCATTACTATAGTCTTGTATTTATTGATTTCTTTATTAGATACTGTTGAATCTCATTTGTTTATATTGAACGATATTTTAATCATTCAATTTATTCTTAAAAATATTTTCTCATGTATGATGAATTTTACTAAACCCCCTAGGAATAAGAAATAGAAGAGTCTACATTTTCATGCTTGTGTCTTCTATTTTTTAGATATCGATATTTCTTGGGATTTTCTAGTACACAAAATGAAACCTCTTGATGTCATCTTTGAGATGGATTGGCTTTTTACAAATATAGAATAAATTTATTATTATATTAAATAGGTTTCATTTATTGTTCATAATGGGGTGTGTAGAATCTTTTGGGTAGAATAGGACTCGTGGATGATTAGATCTGGACCTTCTTATCCAGATTTGTGGAAAATAATATCAGGTTTTTCTTCTTTTGTTTTGGAGTGATTGTCTGTGAGGGATGATATCCCTGAATTTTTCATCGTGATTCTTGATATTTTCCTTCTATCTACTCTTGTTTCCATTGTTAAGGGAGTTAGCATATTCTATTAATTATGTGTTGGGTACACAGTTACTATTTTTTTATTCTTACACCATGTAAATGGCTTAGACAAAAGATTTGATGACTCGGTTGGATGACCTTTTTTTTGAATAGTTTTATAGACTTGAGTTTGATAACATGGGAGTCATATGTTCTATTTTCTAAAAAAGTTGACGGAACACTTCACCTATATGTTTACTACCATAAATCAATATATTCATCGTAATTGTCATGTATTTGTTTTGACATATTAAATATCTTTTTAAAATGTTGAATTGGGTGAAGTGGTCTTCAATGATTGATCTTTGAACATATTATCACCAGTTGAGTATAAAATAATATGAAATTCATAAAACTAACTTTCATAGTAGGTTTGGAAATTATATGATCCTTTTCATGACATTTGTTTTAACCAATTCTTTTGTAGTGATTATGGATTTCATGACTAGGATCTTCCAGAAGTATTCAGATATGATAATGGTCGTCATTTTAGATGACATCCTTGTTTACATTAATTCTAATGAGGATTATGTGTGTCATCTAAGAGGAGTTCTGAGATGGTTGGGAAATCATTGTCCCTATTCCAATATGATATAATATAATTTCTTGAATCGGGAAGTGATGTTCTTGTTACATGTGGTCTCCAAACATGGTATCTTAGTTGATACCAAAAAGATGAAAGCTGTTGTGAAATGGGAGCAATCACATATTTTTTTGTATATTCAGAGATTCTTGAGTTTATTAAGATATTATAAATGGTTCATAATGTTTTTCTAATATTTATCTTCTCTGATGACCTCTCACGCATGGAAGGGAATGAATTTTTCTTAAGATGATAAATTTCAGACATCTTTTGTGGATTTGAAATTACATTTGACTTCTTTGCGGGTGTTGACTCTTCCATATTATTGGAAGGGCTATGTGGTCTTCTTTGGTGCATAAAGTTTATATTTGGGCTATGTTCTTATATAGGTAGATCATGTGGTAGCCCATGGATCTCGTTATATTAGGCCATATGATCAGAATTATCCTTCCAATGACCTTATAAATTCAGTGATGAATCATTCACTTAAAATTTGGTGACATTACCTTTTCAAATAATTGTTTACCAAATATTCTGACCCCATGATCATGAGTTACACCTTCTAAAAAATTATTTCAATATCATCCAGGGCCATTGGGTGGAGTACATAAAATATTTCTATTTTGATTTTTCCTATACCCAAAGGAATGGTAATTTCGTTGTAGATTATTTGAGCACTAAAATTATGACATAGTTCATGAATGAATCTCTATAATTGTCAAACTAGATGGACCAGTTTGAAAAGTTTTTTATAGATGTTTTGTAAACAAGGGATAAGGATATATTCACTAGAGTTTAGATTACCTCCTCTCTTCTTTGGATGATTCACTAGGAGAATCATCTTGATGATGAATTCCTCAGAATTTGAGACTCTCTTAATGGTGGAGTGACCATTTATAGGTCGTCATTCTCCATAGAGCGTATTCTATGTTTTTTGGAATTGTTTATTTATTTTCATATGAGAAATCCTAAGATTGGGGATTTCTATAATTCATAATGGTATGTCCTCCCAAGAATAAAAAAATATGTTTTATGATATGCAGTAATGATACTAGTGATCAGTTTCTATATGAGAATCATTGGATTTTTTAGTTACTATACTCTCTAACTGGTCAAGTTCATGCATCGAAGACCTTTTAGATAGCTTCATCCACATTCAGTACTGACTTGGATGTTGGAATAAATTTCTACGGACATTGTATTTAGGATTCCACATAACTATATATTAAAGAGTGTGATGTGGATTTTAATCGATATGATGACCAAATCGCTCCCTTTATTCTCATTTATGAAAAAACCAAAAGTGAGGAGCTGGTAAATATTTATGTAAATGACATTTCTAGTTTTCATGGAGTTTTATATGCTATAGTACTTGATATAGGTCTCCTTTTTACACTTTGCTTTTGGAGAGGCTTTCAAGAGGCACTAGGATCATAGGTTTGTTTGAGTATGGCATATAAGATGCATGGGGTTGTCCAAATAGAGAGGGATATAATGATTCAAGAGTATTTGATTCATGTTTGAATCATGGATTTTGTTGGGGATTGGGATGACCATTTGGGACTACATGAGTTATCTTAAAGAAATAGTTTCCACTCTATTATCAAAATGGATCCTTTTGAGGCCCTGTATCATTTTCCTTGTAAATATATGTTGTCTAGGTCATATA
The DNA here is from genome assembly GCA_963277665.1 of Viscum album. NCBI lineage: Eukaryota > Viridiplantae > Streptophyta > Magnoliopsida > Santalales > Viscaceae > Viscum > Viscum album. The sequence goes on from OY728160.1 coordinate 1,679,175,232, forward strand.
TTGGTAAATTTTCCTTGGTTAAAAAGTGTTTTTATTATGATATGACAATAATTTTTTAGTCGAATCATTTGAGAATGTTGACGGCCCATAAAAGATGTAAATCTTCTTACTGAACATTGGCATAGACCACTATATTTTTCAATTGGTGACAATATTTTTTTTGAAATTTTCACCTCATTTGGGTCATTGATTAATTGTGATGAATGTGAAGCTTTCTCCTCATTTACTGGGATCTTTAATGGGTTTTGAGATGTTGGGGAATGTTTCTTACCATATAATACTTCTAACACATTTTACATCGATCCATAACATGTTCTATTTATCTTGACTATAGAAATAACTTTTTGATCCATCTCAGGTTTTGGGCGAGAGTGACCACGATGTAGAACTTAATTTATCGGTGATTGAAAATCCAGTCAGGATTGGTGATTCTGAGACCGAGGTACTTTGTGGGAGGATGATACCTTTGGACCGGGAGATATGACAACATGTTTTTAAATCATATGAGATGTGGGGGTGGGAGGCACTGATGAGAGACCAGTGGACACAAATTATTGATAAGGAATCTTCATGATAAGCTTTCTAGGGAAAAAAATATTTTATGTTGGGGAGGTTGTAATGCCCCATTACCTTTCATTCGCGTAAGTTTTATCCATTTTTAGGTTTTCCTTTTAATTGGATGAGTAATTCTGAGACATAATTGGGATTTTTCATTGTAATGTTGATGTTAAAGATTTGTTGAAATTATGATCACAAAACCTACAGTTTTCAAATTTTATTAGGGATTTACACATCATGTTATGAGATTAAATGATGTGTATGCCTTCAATATGTCATGAAATGGGTACAAAGCAGGCAGGGTTACACACCATATATATCTTACATGAGCCATAAATATTAAAAACCATATTTTAATAAAAGGGAACTCCTTTTTCGACATATATGGAATCTGATAATTTACACGATTTGAACCGAGGTTACCTACTATGTAATTATTTGTGCTGCCAGTTGTAAACATGTTTCATGAATTATTTCCTTTTTAATCGATTGGTATCCCTACATCACATGACACATAACAATCCATCGGTGATTTTGGGAAATTTTATAGATCTCCAGTCCCACTGGATCATACGTTCAATGATTTCTCATCATGTTGAATGCGGTGAATCTATTCGGGAAAGTTGTCTTCCTATCTATTCTGGGTCACTCTCTCATTACTACTTAGAGTTTGATAGTCCATCATAGGATTGATGTATATAAACTCAGTTTTGTATAATCTTGATTATAGTTTGTGTTCTATTATCTTTACTGCCTTTGTATTCCATTGGTGAGTCATGTTTCTAGTGTGGCTTTCTGTTATTTAATGTCGGCGGTTCTATTTGGGTTTTTACATATTATTAATATTTTATTTGCATGTTTTGATTTAAATATAATTGAATTGAATTATCAAATCCCAATTTGATGATAATTGGAATGGTAATTTAATTAGTATGGATTTTGGGTAAAATCCCCCAATTCAAAGGGAATTGGAAATTAGTGTGAAATTTGAAATTAATAGATTTGAAAATTGATTTTGAGAAAAATGGATATTTTGAATTGGAAAAAAAAGATGATTTGTTTTGGTTTGAAAATGCATGAAATGATGATAAACAAATGTTTTTTTCGAAATGAAATTTTCATATTGAATCTAAATATGGGGGAATTGTATTTTAAATTTTTTTGAAATGATTTTCCGCTTATTTAGTAATTCATCAGAGAACATACGATATTGGGTAGTTAGTGGGTTATTTATGACAAGCATGATTTTATATTAATTTAATAGTAACATATTGACAAATAAAAATATACAAAAACATATTTAAAAAGATTTTATCCCCATGGGGGTGTTGTTGAGTCCTATTCAGCATGAGCTTGAGGGATGTGTGTATAAATATTTCCACAATCACTGATATGGGATGTGTGAGGATCCAATAACAAGAAACTATCGTACAATAGGGAAGATGACCATGGTTCATGTTGTGATTGTTTCGATATATATTCCTTTGATATGGAAGTATTTACTCATTCAAATTGATTTATATGAACTGTTAAATAATAAATGCTTATTTTGGCCATGTTGAATTTTTTTTTCGTCAAATTGAAATGAAATCATGTTTTGTCTAAAATATTAATACGTATTTTCGTGCTGTGTTTTATTTAAATTGAAAGAATGATTAGATTTATAATTATGAAATTTTTTTTAGAACACATGGTGTGACCCTACTGATCATTTATTCTCTTAACCAACCTTTGTGTTTATGCATTTTTTGGTTTCCTTCTACTAGGTCTCACCCAAGGAAAAGTTCCTCATAGAGGTGGTGGATGTTCATGACTCCTTTAGGGCTAGGAGATAAGTTTTTTTATGTTGATTTGACTTTCTAGATTCTGAGAACATTGATGATGTACTATTTTTTTGTTATGATATACCTATTTGGTTTTTAGTACTCTCTCCTTGTATTTTTTTAGCATATTGATACATATCTTCATCTTCCTCTATATTTGTGGAAATCGTTTCCTACTTTTATATTGTAAAATGAGAGAAGCTTGTCGCCAACCTATGGGGTCCGATAACACCCTTCGGTCTATGTCGGATTCGGATCTGGTGTAAGGGTACCAGGGAACTCGAGCTAGTTTTTGAAAATAATAAGTTATATATATTATGTTAGTAAATGAAATTCGAAAATGTATATTAAAATTGGAAAAAATAACATAAATATTATATGTGTGTGATTCAATATAAGATTTCATTAATTATAAAAATATTTGTGTATGTGAGATAGATGTGTGTGTGTGTGTGTGTATTAATTTTTTAATTATATTTTATTTAAAAATAACATTATATTGTATGTAAATTCTATTAATGAATTAAATAAAAGTAAGAATGAAGAAATTTAAAGAATTATTAATTATTAATTCTATAAATTTTTTTAGAAAAATAAAAATGAGTATATATATATTTTAAATGGATATTAATACATACTAATTATATAAATTACAATCATATTAAAAACATTAAATTTTAATGAAAAAACATGAATAAATAAATATGACATACTGGATAATGTTACAAAAATATTAAATAATTAATTATTGAAAATGAATAAATTAAAAAACAAATAAATATATTAATCTATAATTATGAATAAAAAACTTAAAATTTAATTAATTTAAGAAAATATATTAAATGAATAATAAATGAAAATCTATAAATTATACAAAATGTCAGCATACAGTTAACATTATCAAGGAGTAAATTTTATCAAATAAATGCATGTTGAAGATGAGTAAAATTTAATTGTATATAAAATTAAATAATTAATATATAGTTTATAAATAATAAAAAATAAATAATTTATTAAATACTTAATAATATATTTAATTAAATAATATACTATTTATTATTATATATATTTAATTTATGTTTATTATTTTAGAATAAGTTTATAGTTTTTTAGTAATTATAAATAGTATATTGGTAATATAATTATTTGTTAAATCAATATTGTTTTTATTATATATATATATATATATATATATTAAATTTAATACAATTAATTATAAAAAAATTTAGAGGTTGGCCTAGTCTAGCTCAAGAACTCAAATGAATAGATGTTTAAATAAAAATGTATATATATTAATTATGTACATTAAAACTGTATTGAAAACATAAAATATTTATAAAAATTATGAAACAATATATTAATAAAATGTTTATTAATTAAAATGAATAAATTAAATAAATACATATACACAAACATTAATAATTTCTAATATTACTGATCTAATTAGTATAATTATTATTTTATAAATTTATTAATTCTCATTATTCATAAATAGTGTATTACTCATTTATATATATATATATATAATATATCTATTTTTAATTAAATAATTAATACACTATTTTTTAATATATAGATATATTAAAATCAATTAATTATATATATAAAAAATTAAATAAAAAATATAATATTTACTAATATATATATATATAATACTATATATCAATATTTGATATATATCAATATATATATATATATCAATATATATTTTTATATATTTAAATTTAATATGTAAGTATATTTTTATAAATACAAAATACGAATTTAATAACACAAATTTAAGATATTTTAATAACAAATAAATTTTAAAAATATATTAAATAATTTAAAATTAGAAATAAATAAATTTAATATATATATATATATATATATATTAATATTTAATATTTTTATATATAGGAATATATATTTTTTAAAATTAAATAAGAATTTAATTATAAAAAAAATATTGTATCTGAACTTTCCATCAGGGAATGAATACATGTGTGGACCATGGTGAGTAGGTGGGCCAATGCCCAAAGGGGCCCATAGAGAGTAGAATGAGGCCAGAAGGGGGTGAGTCAAGGCCCACACATGCCCATGTGTGTAGGCACATATCCATTTAAGTTTGTTGACAATGTATGTGGGAGATCATACCTACAAAAGTCTTTTAGTGTCATGGTGTTGTAGTATTATATATAAATAAGCAGCTAACTATTTGAAATTTTGATTGGAGACTCCTGTTTCAGTTATATCAGTGATTTAATTAGTGATGATATAAATGACCATTATTGGATCATGGAAATGAGATGCGTAAAGGTATCATTTATCAACACTAAAAAATTTGATCAAAGAGAAACCCTTATGAGCCCTAAAAACATTGATAATGGGGTTATTTTGTCAACATTTTCATAGCTCTGATAAAAATTATCACTTATCAACACAAGAAAAATGTAATATTTATCTGTACTGATAAAGGGAATCATTTATGAGTTTTTTCCCTAGCTATGATACATGTTAGTGATGGATAATCCCAAAACTATAGTGGTGATATAAAGAATTATTTATTAGTGATTTAATAAAATTCTATTTTAATTTTCATTGCATTTTACCATTGTGTAGTTCAGTTCTCTTTCATTTTTGAATAATTTGTCCTCACTATAATTCTTATGGTGCATTGATACATATTAACTAGCCATGTCCATCATAACACAATGAATCTAAACATAAGAAACACATAATATGGGGTTTTATTAGGTTTTTAATTTTTATTGAAAAAATGGGATAGTGTTTCATGTATTATTAAAAATGGTCCGGAGATTTGTGAATTGGTTTTATGCATTTCTCCTTAGCAGGATGTGTGAAAAAAGTTCATGTATCTTGTGCAAATTATACGAAGGAAACATGAACCCCGTTCATGCTCCCATCATAAATTTTAATTGAAAAATTTATCGATAATTATAAATACTAATTAAATATAAATACATATTAATTAAAAAAACTTCAATATGTATATTATATAAACAATTATAAAAACCGATTAATTAAAAAAAATCAATATGTATAAGATATGAATAAATATAAATTAATAATAATACATATTAAATAAATAATAAATAATATTTATAATAGTGTTCATGAACATTTTGATCAACTGGATAGAATCATTGTGCACTACTCGATCATAGGTAGTGTAAATTATTTGTTTTTTGTAGTAGGGACATACATCTAATTATATTTGCAACTGAATTTGTAAATATGATAATATATCGACATTTCATTACCAAACATTAATTCCACTCTCTCTATCATAAATTCACAGGGAGTAAAAAGTTCAAGAGAAAATGGTATCAGTTCACAGTTATGAGCTGTGTCATCCATTACATCACTATAATTCTACATTAGTCAAACTCAATCTATAATACAATTGGATTTGATTTGGGAAACAACGTTTTCCTCGACAAACTGATCATGATACCACATAAAATGAGAACTATTGTACTTATCATAAAAGGTAATTCAATTTTATATTAGGTTGATGATATTAAATGATATATGAATCTTTTATTAGAACAATCAACCTAAAAGGAATTCACTCTCTTTAAAAAATAAATTAAAAACACAAATGTGAAATACGAATGATAAGCGATGTTGGTGTTATTCTATACTTCATCTTTTCTTATGGTGATTTTTTAATTAAATCACTACCCATTTCTGTTGAGTTTAATTTTTGATGACAAAAGAATATATATTTAGAACAATATACCTTTATTCAATAACATGATCTTCCTATAAATTCTATAGTAATTAGATTTAATTATTTTTTATATACTAACTCTTGTAGTAATTTCATATTTCTTCATGTACCTCCCCTTAATGAAAAAAATACATAAACATCTTTATATTGGCTGATCGATTAAATAATGGCTTTCTAGATGTTTCAATATAGAGAATATTCTACAATTCATCTTCATCTTATGATTGTCTAGATTTGAGAACATATATAACATTACAAAAAATGATCGTATTTTAAATACTTATTCTTCATGAAACTAAAAATATGATTGATCTATGATTATATCTTTCTTATACATATTTTTCTTTGATATGCTAACACATTCTTTAAATTCATCAATGATGAAACTATTTTGTTATTTGTATTAGAAAACTAATTGTGGAATCATTCAAGGATGATGACTTCTTCTTATCTGTGATCAAGAATTAACATCACTCACTATTTCTCAAGTTATCCCCTTAAAAACATGGTTCACCATAAATTCATTATATCATAAGAATTGATTATGAAAATAATGATTAAGGAAATATGGTTCATCTTCCTTACATTTTGATGTGAATATGAAGGTTGAGTTTTTTTCAATTATGTTGGTAAAATTCTTCTAATATTCATGATTGAATATGAAAACATCTATTATAATTTATATTAGTGTATATGGGATCCATTCACATTACATTATTATATTTGTGACGATTTTTCCCCCACATTAGCCTTCATGGATAATGAAATATTAACCCTCTTATGGATTGTTTCTTATTATAGAAGAATATGGAATCATTATTTTTCATAATATACATAATTTTATCACTTGATTTAGGTGTTTTAATGTTAAAATACTCGAGTGAATATTTTTAATCAGTAGAAACTATTTCATTTTATAATGTGTGAATATGTATCTTCTCAAATTTGACCAAATGGAATTCAAATTGCATATATCTCATCTCGTGGTTTTTTTGATCTTCAATAATGATCACCTACTCTTCCTGAATATACATTATTCATTCATTTTCTTCTTAATGAAATTTTTTTTAACAAATATTTATATTACATTATCTTTTAATGTTGTACAGAAAATATAAAATTATTGAGATCAATAATAGTTTTCAAGATTTATTCAAGTTCACATATCTTTTCATCTAGATCATTTTTAATTCAAAATAACTAATATTATTAATATTTATTATTCAATTCAATAATATTATTTATTATACATATATAGATAATAATACTATTTATTAATATGAATATTAAAATCATAATTATTGATTTTGGTAGATAATATGAAAATATTAAGACACGTATTAAAAATCCAAAAAAACACTATAATTCAGAACAGTAAGGTACATATAACATGAAGAATAAATCTAATATCAAACTAATCTATGCCTTTGGTGTAGATACTCCTCGATCCCACAGCTAGGAGTATATTGGATACATCCACAACATGTCTTTCTATGTCTCCGCTCTGGAATATGTTGCTCCTGTATATCATCACCGACATCCACCTCCACATCCTCTTATGTGAGATGTAGTCAATGTACAATCTCTACGCATAAACCATTTTATGTCTCTACGAATAGTGGATACTGTTGGGAAATATCACCAACATGTGAAGAAGATGGATGTTTTGATGGGAATGTTCATAATTTAGGGAGTAATAAATCAGCTAAATCAGTCAAGTTAATGTTTATATCTATCTCTAGCTCTGAATGAGAAGGTGTAAGAGCATTTGACTGATCACGATGAACACCCTCCTCTGGTGTAACTGAAGAATCTAGATAATCGTGATTAACGACCTCCTCTAGTGCTAAAAAATCATCCATAATAGGGTCATCAACATCTGGTGCATCAATATCATGCCCAGTTGGCTCCACAACCTCATCATCATGTGTTGGATAAAGACAAATGATAGGGTAAATTTTGTTCATCTAAGAAAGAATATATTCCCAAGAGCTATGAAAGTATGCCCATTCAAATGCACTTCTCATTATGGGATAATACATATAAAGTAGATTTTTTATAAAACAATCATACGAAAAAAATTCTACTATTAAGTATTGTTAATAACAAATATATTGAAAAATGGTAGGTAGAATGTAAACCAACTCATGAAATCCCCATACATGTCATGTCATAAATATGATTGGGGACCTACAGCACCAGGATACATAATCCAACATATCCAACAAATGAAAATTTGATGTCCCTACCCCTCATAACCGGGAATCCTTTCATCTCTCTAATAGATCAATATATGTGTAATGGTATCTCCTCAAATCAATGTCACTAATTGCTATCATATTCATGGAATGAAGTGAAGCTAACTGACTGGGTGGGTCAGGAATAGGCTGAATGAATATAAACTGCCTCATAAATCTATTGGTCTGATGCATCATGAATATATGAAAATGAATCAATGGAACCATGTAGGAGCTGATATAAATCATCACCGTATAGTATGGTGGGAGACTATTGATGATATCATCTGTACATGGAATCCAGGTAATCTGAAAGTGAAAATGAATAGTCAATTAATAAATGATGATATATAATAAATTGAATAATGACTTTACAATATAAATAACAATCACTTACATCGTCTAGTCAATGGTTCCCAGTCAAAGTCTGTATGTGTGGATGTCATATCTAGTTGTATATGAATGTCGATGGGCCAGAATCCACATATAGATAACATTGTTATAGTTAAATTTTATAATAGAAAGATTTAAAATTAAGTTATACATTAAAATTACGGAATAACTTATCATCTTCCATGCAGATCCTCTGCTAAAATATCTCCAAGAAATGACGCACAAGAATGTGGAGCTAAATGAGGAATGTACTCCCATACCAATATCTATGGTTGAACAATTCATCTTCTGATCTTCATCTTTTTAATTCAACATGCACTAGATAACACCCTATATGTATATGAAAAACAAGAAGAAACCCAGCAATACCAACCTCTCCATTCCAAATACTCCCGAAACGGTAAATACATCAAATGTATAAATGTATATGAATGATCAATGAAATGTGTGCCACTGATCTGCCTCAAAATATTATCATGTGAAAATTTCATCACAATGATCTATTCAGCATCATATATCAGATGTGTGAAGTGATATTCAATCCAGGGCATGATTAATCTACCACCGACAATGGAACTTCCATCATCTTAATCATCTTTTCCTAGTAATCTACAAACAAGAACAAATCAATCTTCTACAACTCGGTCTGTCAGAGTAAAACTATCGATGCGAAGGACCAAAAAAATGGAAACATTCTAATGAGTAATAGTTATCTCCCCCTCTCTAAAATGGAATTTATGTGAATCCTTCATGAAAATCTATATAAGTGCATCATTGAGTGGACGATTGGAAATGGTGAATTTTTACATCAATACACCATAGAATCCAGAGACAAGCTGATGGGGGACGATAGTGAGAGGTGGTATGGCATGATGGAAATGATGATATCTACTTAAAATCAGAGGATACACAATACATCCCTCTAAAACATGTCGTGATACATTAGTAGCCTAGGATTTGAGAAATGGAAAACCTTCCTTCTTCACAAATGATATCATTGTTACCTTTTTATAGTGAAATCAATCAAAATTGTAAACATTTTTTAAAAATACCACAATTTGAAAAATAATGTAGAAAAAATATATGGGTGGTTGTATTTGTTTAGATTTTTTAATTTATTATTTTATTGATATCTAATTATATTTAAATTATTCTAAATTTTTTATGTAACTTAGAAGTGTTGATGAATATTCATTACGATTTTGAAAGCATGATATATTCATTTTTTATGTATGTTTATTATTTTTAATAGTTATAGCATCACAAAATTCATTATTATTGAATCTAGAAATGAGAAAAATAAAAATTGAAACAGGTCAGAAATGGAGGAAGTCGGAAGTAAAAGAATTCATTACTAAAATTTCCACATACGAAGACAAATACACACATTCATGATAATATACATAGACTTGATCCTGGATGAAATTATGTGCAGATCTATCACACTACATAAGGACATCTCTTATAAGTATGTCCTTCTACATGACAAATACTGCGTAGTTGTAACCCTCCTCATTTCCAAGACCAATCCATCTCATTTCATGATTTTAGTTAACTCCAATCATCCTCCGGGATGCAACCAAGCAATATGAATCCAATAATTTAAAAAATATATGAAAATGAGAAAATGGAAACAAAACCAACTTACAGAACCTGGAAATATCTGGGATGAGGGTCGACTGATAAAAAAGAATCCAAGAAGCACTATAACAAATAACCGAAGAGTTAATGTGATACAACAGGTCAACATTGGGCTTCCATGATATATATATTGAATTAGAAGCTATAATAACATGTGAATATAGATATCTCAATTCTTGAAAGTTTCCCAAATAATAGTCCCTATTATCCAACATCACCACAAGAACTTGACTGCTGGATCGTTAAGCTCGATTGTAGAACCCTGTAAACTAAAAGCTTCTATGTTACCAATAAAAGGCTAAAACACTCCATCTTTATGCCTCATTCTATATCTGATCAATATAACATTGAAAATTTGGAGTAAAAAACACACCTTTTTCCAAACTCTGATATGCCTTTTGGGACTGGTAAACAATGTCGTAAAAAAATCTATGAAATTTGTATTACACTAACCTCATGATTGGGTGTTTGGGTACACCCTTGAAGACCCCATTTATGAACACCATGATATTAGTGGTCATATGGAGATATCTATTACCTCCATCTTATGCTAATGAACATTTTTCCATTGAAATATACATCATATAATCACAAACATAAACATTAGCACTTTGAATCTCTTCCCGATGTAGATCAATAATTTGTTTGGGATCATATACTGAAACCAGAAGAGTATAATTTATTAAAAATAAAATAAAATTAAATTTAAACATATTTATAAATATAATAACAAACCCAACATGAGATTTTCCGTTTTTATTCCCTCATATCTGAAATGCATATGCACATCACATTAAATATTTCTAATTTAATATTGATGACAATAATTAGTCTCAGACCATGAAACCCCATTAATATTTAAGGCCTCTATAATCACTCGATTTTGATCATATATCAAACACATTACTTGGTTTTGTGTGACATGAATGTGTACACATTCAAAAAACAAGTTCCATCATTAAAAATTATCCTTATAAACAAAAGAGTATGCAAGTGGTAGAGGAGAATGATTACCATCCTGGGTGGTAGAAATTAGTAGAACACATGTATAAATTACATAAAGGAATGATTTATCATCCTGAATGAATTGTTTACAATATGGAAATGTAATGATGCATGTTCTGAATGCCCAAAAAATCCTATTGAAATTCCACTTTGTTTGACCAAATCTGTGATTGGGGTACACATAATAAATAGTAAAAAAATGATAAACAATATGATTATTAAGAGACAATAATACCATATATTGCAGCATAATTGCATAAGATTCATCCCAACCACCATTCCCTTTTGTAATTCTATTATATTTTTAATTCCAATATTATTTATAGGATTTCATATAGTTATAAAATTATTTAATACTTTCATGAAAAAGGGAAATTGGAATATCCTGAATGGTTTGCATCATCTCGACAATTACAATCGATATAAACTTTGCATTAGGTGAAGAGTGATCCTATAACAAAATTGGATGCAGACAAGTTTGTGGGACTTATAATTTGGTTATATTCTAACATGGAAATCATTTATAATATATTTACCTTAATGAAAATTTACATTCATCTGCAAATTTTTCACAACGAATGTGATAGTTTTTCCTCATTGACTAATTAATCGCAAATTTGAAATGTCTCTCTAGGTGGTATTGCATGATCACATTTTTCATTGACTTTTTACTTTAAAACTCATGGGAAACATAGATGGAAGAATCATTTGACATAGACATATTCCGTATATTTCTAGTAAATTTTGAATCTAGTTTAATGACCTCCCAATTAAAATGATTTTCACATGACATTCATTAAACTATGGAACACAATACTTAAGGATGATTACCACTAAATGTGGGATGTTGTGGATGTATGTCTCTCATATGTACCTCAAAAGGTTCATTCTCCACATCACACAATCGTGGATTCCTATCTTCCAAAAGAACTTTAGAGAGTTCATTCCCCAACATCACCCTTACCCACATCATATCTTGATTCCCTAGTAGATTCTTCTTCCTAAGATAAACATTCATTCACTATATCAACACTAAACTAATGGATGTCATCAACATTTATTTCATAATTTTGAATATATCATCATAATTTGGTACTATCATAGGAGTCATATGAGAAGAATGTAATGAATAAGACTATTGGGAAGGACATACTTCTACATTGCTCACTAAAAACAGATATGTATTAATCGGGTTCACCACATCAATAAAACAAATCACCACATACAATTACATTAGACCGTCGGTAAACTGTTGCATGAATAACATAGATGCACATGTCTAATCCTCATTATCGAACAGAGGGTACTTGGTGTGCCATAAACATTCATGATATGGAAGTTGATGATATGTTATTGAAGTAAAAGATTGATTAGCCCTCAATTTTACCCGACTATGAATATTCTTGAAAATGTCTACCAATGTCAGACAACCATGATGATTTTACACTCTTATAGGTAGAAAACTGTATTTAGAACCCTGGTCGGTATAATTACCTCACCATTGCAATATATCTATGCATACATTATTACCTAGAAGAAAATATTATAAACAACATAAAAATTTTCATTTATTCAAATTGGATATGATAAAATAAATGACTTGATCTCGTGACTTTTTTTGTGTATTGGTTTATCACTATCGTTGTATAGTGATATTGATATTATTACCAAAGAAAAGTTAATATTACAATATATATTTTTATACGACTTATCAAGTGCTCCGTAAATTTTAATTACTTATGACTAAATAATGATGAATTGATCTTGAGAATTACTATGGATTAGATTGTCATTATCTCATAAACTAGAAAAACTAATGGGTGGACACATTACATCTCTATTATCAAATATTTCAATAATCCCTAGTCTCCTTTCAAACTACAATGCCAATTTTTGAATGCTGGTTCATTTGCACCATTTCGGGGATTCCACTTTGGGGATGCCTCTTCAGCAAAGCCACTTTTCGATCAACATTTAATTATAATTTTATTCTCATGCATGTGAGGTGGTATTGGGGTATGAAATACGTAACATTTTTTAAGCTAACACGCAGGTCCATACAAACATATTGAGAGATGACTCATATGTCATCAATGCGGAAACAAAAATTAAATTATTAAAAATTATATAACCTGTAAAAAAGACATGAAATTTCCTTTATGTATTGGTCGGTCCTCTAAAGATCATTAATCACAAAACATTCCTAACATGACTTATTATGTTCATTATATTATATTACACTACCAATTACTCAATGAAATATATATTAAATATCTACACATGTTTAAAAAAAAATAAACTTTACAATTTGTACGTATATAGATATATATATATAATAAAAAATTTAATAAATTTAATTAAAACTACTATAATTTAAACTAACATAACAACCATTACAATACTAAATAGTTATGTTATTTTAATTATTATAAAATTGTATATATATATTGTTTTTTTTCATTCTACTAATTTCCAAAATATTAGTAAATATATTTTAAAAGTTATTACGTGAAATAATAATTATTTATAATTAATATTATTTAAATTTATTGATCAAAATTTTTATTAGTAAATTAAATTAATATAATTTACACTTAAATAAAAACCATTAAAATAATATAAACTTATGTTATTTTCATTTTAATAAAATCACATATAACTAATTTTATTAGCATTTTTCTACTTTACAATATTTTATTTAATTATATTTCGTACTTTTTTTCTTCAAAAAGTATATATTTATTGTTAATAAAATATAAAATAATTATTTATAGAAGAAAATTTATACCATTAACAAAAATAATTTTCCATATATTTTTAGTAAAATTAAATATGATACTTAATATGACTAATATATTTTTAATATATTATATAGCTAGTATATAGAATATTATAATTTAAATTAATATTATTTTAAAATAACATATTTTATATACCTATAAATATGTTATATTCAATATTTAAATTAATAATATCTTCATTTTAAAAAAAAATATCCGCTTAAATATAAATTATATATTTCAAAGACAATACTGATATTTCATTAACATATACAACAAAAAATAACCGATTCAGAAATGAAATCATACAAAAGAGATTAATCTAAACAATCATTCATCTATCAATAAATATTAAATAAATAAACCATACACAGAAACAATAATTTTTAAACCTTACAAATAAAATAAACAAACATAAAAAAGAAATAAATAAACATACTTAAAAAATTAATATTTTAAATACTAAATTTATCTTCGTAGAATAATCAAATAAATGTTGATAAAGAAATTCTACCATATTATCATAAACATTCTGAATAGAAGAAGGTGTTTTGAGGGGGGTGGGCTTCTTTTATAAAAACTCAATGTGATGATGTGTGAAACCCGTTCATGCATCCTTCATCTAGTGCACGAAGGATGCTTGAAGGGGGTATGGTTCCCCAACAGTAGTAATGGTGAAGATAGAAGAATACCCCAGTATCCTTTATGGATTACTACAGTATCATAGACGAGATTATTTTTCTATGTTTTATGTAAATAATTTTTAAAATCCAAAGGTTAACTTTTTTTCAATATACACCACAATAGAGGCATCAACGATGCCGCCTTCAGTTTCATGTGCAAAGGCGTCATTAGAGATGTTGTTTTCCCTCCCTCATGCCACCTTTGGCTGAGATCGATGACACAACAAATTTAGACGGGGGGATAACGCCTTTCACCTCTGGGTAAGGAGATAGGTGGCACCGCCGATTCTGCCTTAGGCCTCACACTTAGGGAAAAAGCTACATAGTAGAAATGTGGCATTGTCGATGCTAGCTTTGCCTCGGCTCCCTATAAAAGGAAAACCCCTCCATATCCTTGCTCGATTTTCCCATAATATCTCTTAAATCTAGTCATTCCCACTCTGAAGTATTGTTTTCCCATGCTATTTTTTGTGAAGAATCATTTAGAGGTATTTTTATTTTTTTAATTTAATGTTTTTTATTTATTTAATTAAATTATTTTTTGATTTAAATATTTCATTTTTATGTATTTTAGTTCGTTCTAAATATTTTTTTATTAGGTTGTGTAATTAGATATATATAGTTTCAAATAATTATTTTTATTAGTATAGATTAAGTATATATTAAGTATATATTAAGTATAGTTTATGTATAGATTAACATAGGATTAACATAGGATTATGTATTGTGAAGTTTTGGTAGCATAATGATAATATGGTTATCTAAGAAATCAAATATACATGATGATATAAACAAGTGGATATTGCTTTGGACAGATGTACCTAAGAGTGAATACTCCGACAAGAAGTTCTAGGCTTGACCTGGGGTATCCTAGTACCCGACAATGGGCCTTGGTGCACTCCTAGTTTGAATCTCCCAGGGGATATGCTTAAGATTATTCATATTTTTATAGACTACTAATGTATAAAAGAAAAAAAAATAAAAATAGTATATTTATTAATTATAAAATGAATATTATGATGTTATATAATGAAAAAATGATAATTTCATTAACGAATGAAAGTTATTATTAGTAAATTATGATATTTAAGTTGTTTAATTAGTTATATATGGTTAATAAACAATACTTATTATTAGTAATTATTTATTATATATTAATTAATGATAACATAGGATAAAAAATGAATACATATGATTTCTTAATTATAATTAAATAACGTATACAATATGATTAAATATTAAAGAATAAATAAATAAAGAATAAAATTAATATTGATTAAATATTGATTAATGAAATATTGATTAGTTAAAAAATTTATTATTAGTACTTAAAGATTTTATGTATTAAGTAGTTTAATTAGTTATATATTGTGTTGAAATAATTAAAATTACTATTAGTGATTAATTATAGAATAATTAATGATAACATAGGATGAAAAATGAATACATGTGTTTAGTAAAATATAATTAACTAATGAATGTAATATTATTTAGGATTACAGAATAAATAATTAATGTATAAATTAACAATGATTAACTAGTGATTAAATAATGATTGATTAGTTAAAAAATATACTAAAACATTATGTGACATGTATTCTAATAAACTTTTCTGTAATGAAAAATTACAATCATTTTTTAGGGTATATGATGGATTCATAAAATTTCATTCTAATAAATATTATATTGTCAACCATAGTTGTTTATATTTGTTACAATATCATAATTTTTATGAATGAAACATTTTTTACATTGATAGTTATTTTTTCCTATGGGTACCACTATGGGGTTGTTATTCAAGCTCAGCAATGAGCTTTTTATAGTACAAAAACACTAATGGTGGTTAGTACAACTGATTGTGTAACAATATGTGACCTTCAAGGGAGAATATGTCATTTTTAAATCTTAGACCGGATCAAGAGATCGTGTTTTTGAGATATAGAAATTTTCAATTCCCAGAAATACTACGACATCTAGTTTGTCCCTTGGTTGCTGATGTGTAGATGGTCTAAGCAATTAATTAATTTTCTCAACAGTCAGATGGTAGCGTGATGGAGGTATAAGTTGATGTTTCTACTCTACAACAAAAATGGAAAATTTTACCAAGACGTAGAATTATAAGAGGGTTGATGAATATCCACCCAATGAATTTGTGCCTATTCTAACTGATGAAAAAGATTATAACCGAGATTATATCTCAGATATATATGTCAATCCATCTTCTGATGTGGAGTTTCTTAATGATGAATCAGATGGAGAAAATAGTGTTGATGAGGGGGGATCAGCAGAAGTTAGGAAGTAGGTTTCATGAAATCCATTTGTTTTACATCATCCTCGACCTATAATAAATCATCCACCACTCCATTCATCTTGGTAAGAATCCATGACATGTGTTCTTGAATTTGACAATAATGTTCTCCCTTCAGCAACTGAGTTCCTCAAAGTTCTACCGGATAGGTTTTTTGTGTTGGAAAAAACCTTATATATATATAAAATATTGGGGCCAAAGCCTCATTTATTATTAAAGAAAAAAAATGACCTCTTTAACTGGGTAGAGGGAGACCCATTACATATCTTGAAGGCCCGGTGGGAATTTTTTCCATTACATGGCATGTAGGACCAATTATTTGGGCCAAGACCCATTTTGTAACTAGTACTGCTACAGTACACGCATTGCTACAGTACTGAAAAGTACCCACCGCTGATATAGTACCAACCACTACTACAGTGCCCATCATTGCTACAGTTCTTCCGCTGCTACAGTATTCTATAGTCCCATACGCCCAATGGTTTTTGAACCCCATTTTTCATGTTGGATTAAGGTTGTTATAACCTCTGATCCAAACCCCAACTAAAATGACAAAACCTTATATGTTGGAAAAAAGATGCATTAAAAATCACACTAAAGATATTTCACATTGAGAGGCACAAAAACTATATAGTTCAACAATCATGCCTTAGTAAATATGTCATACAGTATGACATAAAAGGGGATGATTATAGATTTCTCTTGAGCTCGTTCCCAGACCAAACATTTGGAGGTTGGAGAACCTCGAGGATTGAGGTGGCACAAATTTATGTTCAGCCAAGCCTCACACAAAATCAAATGTCATTGGAAGAAAAATTTGATTCATCTATTGTTGTTGAGATGGTTAGGACATGTCATGATGTTCAGATATCCCTTGTTCAAGAGGGGATACAACAGATATTCTGTTACAATATTTCTTATAATATGTCACGGATAGAGAAATTGAAGGAAATTGCGAACATCTATGGTGATTGAGATTACTCATATCGGGTGTCGCCACAATTTCTAGCCATACCAAGGCATCATAACAATGATTTCTTCCTTCTTGATACAAACAAACATGTGTCTCGTGATAACTGACTTGATCCATCTCATGTCCAATTTCATCACTTGTTCTTGGCATTCCTTCCATGTATCTCCACATTTCATTTTAGAAAATAGTTCATTCAGATTGATTGAATATTTCTATAAGGAAAATACAAGGTTGTATTAATGATTTCAGAAAAACAAGATGAAAATTGTTCACCTATTTCGCCTGCCTTATCCATTTTAGAGATATAAAACTATGAGTCAAGGATTTTATTTCTGGCATGTACCAGCAAACATTTCACCTACATTTAAGGTTCTTTTTTGATATTTTATCTTTATTAGGAAATTAATGTGAAAATAAATATGGATCCTGATACATGGAGATACCCAAATTTACATCATCAGTTTGTCATTAGACACATTACTAGCAATGTGCAAAAAATAATCCACAATGAACTGATGAATAAAGCAATCATGAGGTTTGGTATGAATTGTATTTGTTATTTTTTACTATTTCAACATAATTTTAAAAGAAAATTATGTGAACTATCATCTATTCTATGTAGAATATGAGTCGCATCAACAGTGTTTTGATGTATATTTTTAAAAAAACTACCAGTCTAATCATGAATTTTATGTTTATATGATGCAGCTTCCAAAACAATGGACATTTCCATATGACGGGGGGAAGAGGTAAAAACACATGACTACAAAAATTTTGGTGTGCATAAATTGTGTCCTTAAATTGATTTAGAAGCAACATATAACTGCCCATGTTCCTGAGATATTATATTGACGCATGAAGTACTTTGTTGATAGACAAACACAAGTAGGGGATAATATATGGAAGAAGAATTATAATAGAGATTGAAAATAATATTGAAGATGATTTGAGTTATCATGGCTGCATTTTTGGATGAGAAGACTCTCGATTTGAAGTTCAAGAGCTTTCCAGAACCCATCAAAAAACGCAGTGTTGAAAAAAATTATGGTATTTCTGGAAATGAGGCAATGCTAATGTCGAAAGATTCAGGCCATATAGTTTCCATGCACACATAAAATCACATCATGTTTCTATGTGAAACTATCATGGGAAGAATATTTTGATCCAATTTACCAGATATATAACATTGCTAACTGTTATGATTCTCTATGGACACCTATTGGAGAGTATCTCCATTTCTCAATACTCGAAGTCTAGAAGATAGTGATACCAAATATCAATTGGTTGCATCCTCATGGAAGACCTACGACAAGTAGTATGTAGACTGGGATATAATGGCCTTAAAAACAAGGCAAGTGTTTTCAACTGACCATATTTCATAAAGAAGGTAATGACAATAAATGAAGTTTTAATGTAGTTAGGTTAAGTATGAACTCTCATCCAGAATGATGTATTGTCATCATTGTGACATTATCATATTGTAAATTAAATTTTGTTATTTCTTCTTTTTTCCCCCATTTTATAATCCCCAAAACATAAATGTAGAACACTTTACCCAAAACGTCTTTCCTAAACCTTATTATCAAAATTCTAGACCCTAAACTTCAAAACCTAAACCCTATCCCAAAATTCATAAACATAAACCCTAAAACATTAAAAATAATCTAAAAACCTTGACCCAAAACTAAATATCTGAAACCATAATATATATATTATAAAACCTAAAATATATATTATAAACCCAAAAACATCTTCCATTTACCATGATTTTGGATGAAATTATGTGTCTGATATTTTAATAAACATTTACATAACAAAATAATCATATCATAATGATTAGAATAAGTTATTCAATATAAATAAATAGACATATTCCGAAAAGATTATTAGTAATTCCCCTGGATTATCTTTCTCCAATATATAATTAGTTAATCATAAATTTCCCCCAAAATATATCTAAAAGTTTCAAGACCCTATAATTTTTTAATATTGTGTCTACGATTCTAAAAATCAGAATGTCATTATTCCAAAAATGTATATCTTAGTGACATAGACCTAATATCTAAATACCCAATTAATCTTAAATCCTTAACAAAAACATGCATTATTTTACAAGATTTATGTTTCTCCATATTCATTAAATAAACTCATAGATTATTTAATTTATTTCATATATCCAATAGAAAAACACCTAACATATATTGTAAATTAAAAGTTGTTATATATTCTTTTTTTTCATTGTTTTCTAAACCACAAAACACAAAAGTAGAGCACTAAACAAAAAAATTCATCCATAAAATTAAAAATCTAGTTTATAATGGATCTATATAGTTTCAAAAAAATCTCCTGATGTATTTTTGATAGTTGGGGATCACGTCATCCTTTTTATGTGACACACCTTAGTACTAGTGATGTTGTAGGAGGTGGTGTTGGGGGGGGGGGGGGTGGTCCTCAATTTCCCTTTGGCGGTACATCCTAGAGTTAAATGGATGTATGAGGACCTCCCTGGTAGCCAGTGATGATGAAAACGGTAGTCGAGTTCATTTCACAATTCCTCGCTTGTTCAAACGTAAAAGCTGAGCATCAGGTTCTAGAATGTATGAGCACAAATTTTACCCCATGACAGATGGTCATATGGGGAAGACCATATAAACATTATAGGGCATGATTCGTGCTTGTGTCTTAGATTTTGGTCATAGTTGGACGGACCACCCACCACTAGAGGCGTTTGCATACATCAATAGTTGTCACTCCACCTTTGGCATAACACCGTTTGAGGCCCTGTATATGTGGCCATAAAGATCATATCTATTTAGGAGAAACCTAGGGGATTCAGCACTCTAGGGTCTAGAGTTGGTACAGGCAACCACTGAGAAGATGCAGATCATCTAGGAGAAGATGACGATAGTATAGAGAAAACGTATGTTTTATGCCGATAGGAGATGGGGAATCTTGGAAGTCGAGTAGGGAGACCATGTTTTCCTTCGAGTCTTACCCTATTGGGGATTGTAATGATTTGTATGGGGTGGAAATGATTCTATGAGGTTCATCAGCCCTTTTTCAGATCCTCGATAGAGTTGGCGAGGTGGTGTACTGCCTAGCTCTTACCCCATAGATGCTCCAGGTGGAAACTTTTTTTTCACATGTCACAGCTAAGGAGGTACAATCATGATCCACCGCATGTCATCGACTGGGTCAACCAGGACATTAATGCTGGAGTGATGGTTTTAGAGTTCCAAGTGGAGATAGGGGATTGATACGAGAGGGTCCTTTAGGGATGGATGATTCCTCTTGTGCACATTCTGTGGCTGCATGAGAATCTCTAGGAGATAATAAGGGAGAAGGAGGATCATATTCATGCTCAGTATCTCCAATTGTTTTATTTTCCCCTGTTTTGGAATTCATGTATATAAATTCATTAGGTGGGAAAAATGTAATGTCCCAGAATTTCTGTATATTTTTTTAATTATAAGGAATTAATTCAAGACTTTGAAATTTGACGGTACATGATTCCAATGCCTGAAGTGTCAACAATTATCCGTTGAAAAATGTTGAGTTTGAAATTTCGTGCATGAGAAATTTTCCTAAAAATTCATAATACCTCTTAAAAAGGTGGCTCAGATCAGAAATCTGAGGGAATATTTGCATTTAGGATGGCAGTTTTACCCTAAGCGTCACTTCTGTATAGATGGTGCTGGTCTTCAGTGATAAAACCAAAAAATGGCCCAACTATAAATAAATGAATTAAATAAAATTATTTTATTTTTCAAATTCATATAACTCACAAATGGTGACTCTGATTAAAAAACTTGAGATCACTGCTAAGCACATGGGGGTTCGATTTCCTTAGGCATCTCCAAACATTGGTCGTCACATGCCAAAAATGGAAGTTAGTTTTTGACCGTAAATAAAATAATTAAGTAATAATTATTTTATTATCAAATACATATAACTCTTTAATAGTAACTTAGATTTGATATACAAGAGTAGAAATTTGCTTGTGAGGGCGTGTTCCCCATTGGTGGAGCATAACCTCGACTCGCTTGGGTTGAGGGTGACTTTTAAAATTTTTTGAACATTTTTTATGGTTTCTTCAGAAAATGTGCATGTCCAAAATTATGTCTTTTCAATCGGTGTTCAGATTGAAATTCTTAGTGAACCATTGAATTTGGAGCACCGGGATTCACATATGAAAATTTTAACTTCATTTGGAAAGGTTCATATGAAAAAGTTAATGTTGTTTTAATTTGGAAAAAGATAATAAAATAACATAGAGTTATTTTATTCTCTTTCTTCCACTATTGAGCGACGGATGGTGGGTCCAACGTGTAATGACAGACATTAATTAAGATACATTTAATGAAATGTCCCTTTGGATATGTAACCATAATTTTTGGGGATTAAAGGTTCATTAATTTCTGTTTATTAACAGTCCATATAAATGAATGCAATGTGGTGCATTTTCATTTATTTAATCAAACCATTGGCATGGGAATTCGGAGCCCATATGTGGAACCAATAATGAAACACTGCAAACCTTCCTCTCCAACGAAGAACATTGGAAGAATGACATCTTTTGGGGAAAAATTAGAAAGATATCAACACACAATGATAAACTACTTCAAACCCATTTTACTTCCCTCTCTGTAACGATTTCTACCAAACCACAGTAGGGAGTTTTATTTATTTGCGTGTTTAATATCCCTCTTTACATTCATCAATAATATGAAGAACACGGATCAACCAACCAAAAATTTGATCAAAATCTCACTATTTATTGATGGATGTTCATATCAGGTTTCATTGTGGGGTTTTAATGAATATTATTTTTCCCCACGATAGAACTTAACATAAAGGGTGCGGGCCAATCCGAACAAGGACCAGAACCCCTCCTTTCTTGGTTTAGGTGTGTTCATTTTGTGTGACTTGTCAACCTGGTAAAAAGATGAATTTAAGAGCCTTGTAGGGAAGGAGGTTACCTAGGAAACCCGTAGGCATAGATGGGAAATAAAACAGACCACTAGAGCATCTATGGTCACCCATAGAAGTAGCCACCAACAGAAAACCACCAGCGTGGTGATGCCGACAACTGTCGGTGGCGGCCTGCCGTGCCGACCGAATGGAGGAGCGGCTCCAGCAAGCACCCTAGGAGTAGTTGTCACAACCGGATGGGATATGCCTAGTGGAAAGGAGCAACATCATTGCGTCATACAGTGTGAGGCGCGACCCACTCAAGCTGCTCGGATGGACCATCGACCAGCACCAGCCTGCTGTTTTGGAACAAGGGGGGGTGCCCCGCTAGAACTACCGGCTTGCTGAACCGGATTCACCACATTCAGTTAGTGAGTATAGTAACCGGACCACATCCAAATGGGCCAAGTTTTTCCACGAAGGAAGGGTCTGCTAACTGGGACGAACACGCTAGCCAGCCGAGCCGAACCCCTTCTGCACCTGGAACCGACTGGACCCATTTCACTAAAACATGCGTATCTCACATATATGGCATATGATTGAGAGGCTGTCAGTGGTGTGAGGAACCTTGGAACGAGGTGGTCCTTTTGAGATACCCCACATGTGTTTTTTATGAATATAGAGTGTCAGAATTTTGGATTAAAATCGAATCCATCCAGGACCTAAATACCATTTCTTCCATTATCATACAAAGCGGGCATCCGATTTACTCGCCATATGTCGCGTTGGATCCCTTACAACAAGGAATAAATTTGAACTACTTATAAGTGGGACTTTTTGGCAGTTGATATATCACTAATTTTGTGAGGAGAAGATCCATTAGAAATGAAGCGTGCTAAGTGTGGAAATCTTATGGTTGACTGTCAAGTGAAGAGAGACCCTTTGTGGATCTGCAAGAAAGAAACCCTGTTTGGATCGACAGTAGTGAAACCCTATGAGTATTGGTGGTAGCGCGATCCGACGAGGACCAACCATAGATAAGCTCCTCAACGATCAGAGACTTATGACCCTCTTTGGATTAACAACTTACACCCCTATGTGGATTGACAACTTACAACATTGTGAGTATCGATGACTTACGACACTGTGTGGATATACAACTTACGAACCTCTGTGGATCAGTGACTCACGAACCTCTGTGGATCGGTGACAGATGGCCCTATATGGATCGACAATAGAACATTTTTTGTGGTTCAATAGTGGAACATTTAAATATAATAAGATTATTTTTCTTTATGACTAATCCTTATTATTCATATTATTTAAGTTATATACCTGGTTTTAGTTGCATCTTTTGTTTTGTGCTATGTGGTTGAGGTATTTCTTGGTTGTATTACCTCTGGGGTATTTTTTATTAGTTGCGTTTTCTTTATTGGATTAGTGAGAGACCTACAGGTGTCCCGAGGGTCCTAATGAATATTTCTATACTCATTCCTCCACAGGTTTCACACACACATGTTGTGTCTGTTGCATACAATCAACATTTTTACAGAGGTGCTCTGGGGGGACAAGACAGATAGATGATATGACAGTGGACATGGTGACCTAGTACCAGATGGGGACCAATAGGATTGGGCGGCTAGGAAATTCTACTTCGGCTCCCAGCAGCTTAATTACACTCATGATCATGTGGATTTTTCTATAGATGGCCATTACAGTTCCCTTTTCTACTTTACTGTTTTCAGTTCCATATTGGGTTGGTATTATGTCCTCCTTACTTTCACTTGTAGTTGGACTCAGATTTTATTTAGTGGTATACTTGTTTCCACTTTTAGTGTGTTAGGGTGCGGTTTGACGTGGTGTATACAAGTTTAAAGGCAATTCCATTCATTTTTGGGATATGCCTTTTTGGTTCATGTCACCTGCCCCTAGCCTATGGAATGTTGGCTTGGGGTATTCACGACACGAGCCCTAGGGGATGGGACCTGAAAAAAATTTCATGTAATACTTATTAAAATTTTCATACCTGAAAATCATAGACAAGTAAAATCATTCAATTCATGAAATTGTATGTTTTTATCCATGTACGAATGAATATAAACTGCTACATATGGATAAATTTTAAATTAATTCTAATAGGTCACAAATAACGATTTAATGCGTGTTATTCGCATATAAATAATTATAAAAACATAGGTTAATACTAATCAATACAATAATATTAATAATTATTGGTTTGGTGCACTCCAATTAGTTATATCACATTATTAGGCACTAACCTAGTTATAAATCAATATTATGAAAGAGAAGATTATACCACTGAATTTATTTATTTGAAATTAATGAATTAATAAAATAAAAAGGATCTTATATGTAATCATGAAAAACTATTTATTTCTATTTATCTTTTAAAAATTTAATAGAAATAACATACTAGAATGAAAAAATAGTAGAAACTATTGGAAGAAAAAATTGTCTGTTTAGAATAATTTTAATGATCACAATATCATTAATAATTATCTGTGTATAGTTACAAATAATTTCATAAATGGACAATTAAATATTATTGGAGAAAATTGGAGTTTGTCACATTTCTAAAACCAATAGCTATTACATGACCACAATCAACATGATGAACTCTTTGACCCCAAAACACACATCAATCTTAATATTAAAGACATTTAAAATAGGATCAAATATCATGGATAAATAAAATACCATCAAATGATACCAAAAATTTGTCTACATTTATATTATTTATGATCATTAACATCCTTGTTTTTATTAAATGGAAATTTTTTACCATACTCATAAAAAATAAGTTTGTGTTTTTCCTATTAAAACATTTCCTAGAAATAAAGAATCATGTTATCTTCAGATAGTTTTGCTTCAGATTTTTTTAATTTTTAAATAGGGTCATGTTGGTCAATTTGGTAGGGGTGTATTTTGATTTTTTGGTTTTCTAATTCCATCTCAAATGGTTATCTAATTTTATGTATATTGGTGCATTTTATTGTAACTATGAGTATACTTTTATGCCATCATTCATGATGTTTCAAGAATTAACTCAATCTCGATCTACTCAAAATCCAAAATTGTTATTTAACATTAACTCAATTTTAATTTTTTACATATTATTATTTCTTTCAAATAGGATGGGTTTGTAATTTGACTCACAAATGGTAATTTTATTTGTTTTATATAATCTCTCTAAATGTTTTTTTAGCATCTAATTGAATTTAATAAGTTTATAAGATTCTATCATATATATTGTTGTGGTGGGAACCACATGAAATCTCATTGACCATAGTTTTTTTAAATTAACTGAGAAACTATAACCTTGGGATGACATGGGAGAGGTCCATGCAATGTCCAACTAAACAAATTTTTTAATATCAAGTCCTACTTATTTGATTAATTTGTATACTCTATAAATATTCCATTCAATGAATTAATCTAGAAAATAGAATACATTCAAATTAAATTATTTCATCATAACACATATACTTTTGACAATCATCTAAATAAATAAATAATAACAAATAAACAATAATAGAAATTTAACTAAACTATAAAAAATCATAAGTTAAAATTGAATAAATTTATTTTTAATTAAATAATATTATTAAATGTTAGATCCATAGGGTTGAATACACTGAGAGGGGTGGTGAATCCGAGTATGACTAATTTAAAAATAACGCCTCTTCTAATCTTATTTCTCTCTTCAGAAAAAACTCTTCTCTCCCTTTCATGTTTCACAATATAAACATAAAGTAAAGCATGCACATGACACATCAATATTTACTTGGTTCACCCTCACTGGGCTATGTCGAAGGAGAATACACCGACATTGTGTGGATGTAACAAATCGACTAAAAGCGCAATACTGTTTACAAGGTTTTGGATAGATTACTTCTATTCCCATGCTCACTACCTTTACAATTTTTAGGGTCAAATCACTGCTTTCACAAGGGTCACTCCCTTTTTCTCTAACTCAGGAACACTATCAGTGGAGAGCTTCACCTTCTTCCTCTTCTTTTGCTCACTGATTTGGAAAGGTTCCACTCACAGTTTATAGACCTGTAGGTTTCTTCATTTTATCTAATGAATGCATCATTTTTTGTATGTAGATGCTCTGTTGAAGTTCAACTTTCACCCGTAGATGAATCTCTCATTCCACCGAGTGTACCAAGAGACCCCAAGTTTTATGCACAAACCATGCGACGCCTGTCGAATAATTCCTTTTCCATGCGTGAAATACAATTTTTCACGCAACATCTCTTTTACGTGCAACCTTAAAATTTTACGTGTATCCTCAAAAATGCCCAATGTGTAATTTTCTGGTCTTGCGCAAAATCCACTTTTCACGCAACAACTCTTTTGATCGCAACACATGGCTTTATGCGCAAACTTAATGTTTACGCACAACTCCCTTGCAATCTTCAATTTCGCACACCACTGCATGTGTCTTCACTAAGAAATGAACTACATGAATGAGGGGGGTTATTTCATATTTATAGGCATAATCAACCTCAACACAAAAAACCCTTCTTCCATGCACAATCGTCTTCAAGCGTGAAAAACACATCTTCTACGCCACACAGTATTTCGCGCCCCACTAAAATTTTTTTTGCACCTCATTCCTTTTCCATTTTTTGGTATTATGATCTCGAAACACCTCTTGCATGAAAAAAATCATCTCTCTATTATGCGCATCCAACACATATTTCGCGCACCGTGCAATTATTTCACGTATCCCGCTGATTTTTCGCACCACACTTAATTTTTCGCGCACCACTCCAATTTTGCGCACACCTCCCTTTTCCAAAAACACATTTCTCCATTTTCCAATTTTGAGGCCAAAACATTACTCAAACACTAGAAAATAGTGAAACCTTCTATCTTCTCTTTTGTACCGCATGCAGATCATCCAATCCTTTGTCGAGGATCTTAAATCCATCATGGATTGTTGAAGGCATCCCTTGAACGTCAAAAGTCACCATGTAAACCCCTTTGTCAACACACTCATACATCAGGGTCAACATTGTCAACAAACAAGACATGGAGGACCACTTTTTCAACAAACACAATCACCACCAAAATTCTTGATGATGCCTTGAGAGATTTTGTCCCAACAATATCCCCCTTTGGGTTTGTTGAAAACTCTTCCATATATAGAAACATCATTAACTATTCATCCACAATTCACCTATTGTGATTCCGATAGCGATCAAGGATTTACTAAACACATACTCTAATCACACATGAGAAATGTTCGGCGTGAGAAACAAGAGTAAATGAAAAGTTCATCAATGAATCACTACAACTCTGGAACAAAATATTGAAACCAAACTAATACCATTTTTTGGAAATATTCTTACCACATTCTAACACCACACTTCTGCTTCTATCACAATCCTCAGCTATCATGATATCTACTCTTTGAACGATCACTTATAGCATTGTCATATTTAATATGCTCCACCTTTCTACTTACAACTTTAACTCTTGTTAGCTGCAAATCCATTGAACCAGCTTCAACACCCCCTATAGGGCTACTCCACCTATTATCTTCTCCCTAAATCATTCATGATTTCTCAAATGGCCACATTGTCTCTCCCTTGAACATAATTATTTTGACCACATTTGTCAATGAATCCAAAGGTCACTGCTTTTTATTCTATAACATATCAGAGAACACATATCATCACATTAGGGAAAACACATCATACCTCGGGGATAGGTGGTGGATTTCTCATATACACTCTTTTAAGTGTGAGTAATCGACTAAACTCATAGATCCAGTCAATTACTTTCAAGCGATTCCTTTGGTAAGGCCTTGGTCAAAATATCTGCAACCTGGAGCTCTGTAGGCACATACTCCATCTTCACAAGCCCTTGCTCCACCTTCTCCTTATTAAAATGATATTTGATCACAAAGTCCTTTGTCTTTGAGTGATGAACTAGATTTTTGAATTGATTGATAGTACTTGAGTTATCACATTGGATACTGATCATAGACATCACTTCAACGACCATATATTCAAGCTGCTGCTTCAAACACAATAACTTTGTGCGCGCTTGAGTGGCAGCAATATACTCAGCTTCTGTGGTGCTTAATGAAATTCAATAATTCTTCTTGCTTAACCAAGAAATATATAGTCCACCAAGATAGATTTTCATCCAGATGTTGATTTCCTATCATCCACTGAACCGGCCCAATCAGCATCAATGTATCCGAATAACTCTGTCTGAGATTTTTCATTATATGTCAAGCAGAAGTCCATTGTGCCTATGATATACCAAAGTATTGTTTTTCACTGTAAGAATTTGGATTTCCTTAAGATTACTTTGATATCTCGATGCTTTTCATGTGGTGAAAAAATTTTATGCCTTGTTGTGGTCATGTATAGAATACATCCAATACTTTTCCTATATTCTGTGATATTAACTTCTTTGTCATTCTCATCTTTTGATAATTTCATCCGATTAGCAACCAATGTCTTCATTTCATTGGAATTATCTATTCCAAAACTTCTCAGATCCTTCTTGTCATATTTGGATTGAGAAATGAATGATCCATTTCTACCTTTTGTCACTTAAAGAACAAGGAATAACGTCAGCTCTACAATCATTGTCATTTCAAACTCATTTTTCATGAATTCAGAACACCGTCTGCACTAAGCTTCATCTAATCCACCAAATATTATCTCATCATCATAAACCAGTACCATCATCCTTTGATAACTATCATTGCTGAAATAATGATTGTAATCAACTCCCCCACACTAGAAACCAAGATTCTTCAAGTACTTATCAATCCTGGAGTACCATGCTCTTGGTACATGTTTCATCCCATACAATGCCTTCTTCAAATTGCAAGCTTTGTTCTCATCCGCATGAATGAGAAAAACATCTGGCTGCTCAATGTACACCTCCTCTTATAGAACCCCATTTAGAAATGCAGATTTGACGTCCATCTTGAACACTTTGAACTTTCATTGCCCTGCTATGGCTAAAAATAATCTGATTGTCTCCAGCCTTGCAAGTAGTGCAAATGTCTCATCCACATCAATAACCTCTATTTAGGAGCATCCTTTGCACACCAGTCGTGCTTTGGTTCGAATCACTGTGCCATATTCATTTATCTTATTGTGAAATACCCATTTAACCCCGATGACGTTCTTATTTTCGTGCCTCGAAACAATCTCCCACGTATGATTCTTCTCAATCTAGTATAATTCTTCATTCATATCCTCAACCCATTACTCATCTTCAGCTGCATCCGAAAAACATTTCGGCTCCACCTAAGATAAATAATGAGGTTTGCTATGATGATTTCATTCTTTGAGTCTGAACTAGAGATGTCTAATCATCAATGATATTTTGTCTATCAATTTCAGCAGAACTCCTTGGTTTCATAGCATATTCAGATATTGTTTCCTCTTTCTCATCATCAGTATCTTCTTTTGAGTCAGCCTCTGCCTCTTCTACTCCCCCTGTGATGCTTACCTCATAATCACATACATCCATAAACTGTTCACTGGGTCATTGAGTATTCTGGTCATTTTCTACTATAGTGACATCATTTCTCCCAAGAATTTTTCCCAGACTTTTGTTGAAGCCTTTATATGCTTTTATTTTCCCTGAGTAGCTAAGGAATATTCCATCATCTCTTCATAACTCAAATTTCCTGTGATTTTCATTGTTGATATTGAAGCACATAAATCCAAAGATTCGAAATTATATCAACGACGACTTCTTTCCACACAACATTTCATACCGACTCTTCCCTTCCTTTAGACACAACATATACCTCTTTGAAACATAGACCGATGTCAAAACTACCTCCTTCCAAAATTTCTCTGGTAGGTCCTTTTCAATAACATCATTCTGTCCATGTTGTCGATGATCCTATTTGTCCTTTCAACTACTCCATTCTGTTGAGGTGTTCTCACTATTGAAACATGATGCCTTATCATGTGTTTCTCGAGATAGTCTTCTACTTGACAGTTTGTGAATTCTGTACCGTTATCAGTATGAAACATCATAATTTTCTGCCCAAGCATCATTTCTGATTCCCTTCTATGCTAATTTATGAAACTGAACACCTCTATCTTATGTGTAATGACAAATACCCAGGCCATTCTACTATAGTCATCAATGGAAAGGACATAGTACATTTTCTTATTTATAGATCGTTGTGAGATAGGTCCACATACATCAGCATGCACCAATTCACGAACTCTGGTTGATTTCTGTTCCATTGGCATATATGCATTTCTGATGACCTTACCATGTTGGCAATTATATCTTATTTGAGTATAATCACATGAATGTTTGGGAAGGTCTCTAGCAGCATCACACATTACCAGATCTTCCATGAATTGTTGGCATAGATAACCATGTCTCTTAAGACACAACTGGTTTTCTTCTTCTCTGGATAAAAGGCATGATCTTCTTCCCCATTTACATGGTAAAGATTTCGCTTTGTCCTTTTTCCTTGTAGAACAACTGTTCCATCATTTACTTTCACAACACACATCATCTTGGTAAATTGGATAGAGTACCCAGAGTCACATAGTTGACTGACCCTGAGCATGTTATGACTAAGACCCTACACTACCAAGAATCAGCAAATCTCATCTCTTTTCCACCAAACATGGTCGTTTCCGAGCCAAAAATCTTTCGGAATTCATCATTTCCAAATTTTACAACTCCTTCAATGTCATATTTTATCCATGTAACAAGATATTTATTGCCTGTCATATCAGATGTGCAACCACTATCAAGGATCCACACACCAGAGCGATCTGATTCCTTAAGGGCAATTTCTGCCAGCACAAACTTCTCATTCATCTTTTTCTTGGTCTATATTTTTTCCTTCACACTCAACAAGAATTGAGACATCTATTCTTTCTCAGAGTATGATGGAACAACTTTATCTTGAAAAGCCGTAAATCTATTCATCATTTTTTACTCACATGTTGGTTTATTGGTCTGCTGCTTGCGAATGTTTTGATTCTTCTTTGGCACATTTCTCTGTATGGTCGATATACAGTACCTATCCATGTGCCCAATTCCTCCACACCAAGCATAGTGTACATTGAAATATGTTCTGGAAAACCATTCTATGTTTGGCTTCAACCACTATTCTTGTTCCCATCGATAACTCACGGCTATGGAACACACATACTATGAATGTCCCATATTTCCAAAAAAATAAAACCTGATATAAGGTGAATTATTTCATGATACTTCTGCACTATTAGTTTCCTTTTGGGATTTTTGAATATTGTGATTATGTATTCTACCCAAATCAACCTTCAATCTCGGAGTGGATGCTTGCAGTCTAACATCCAAATTTACAGCTTTTTGTTTTTTATCACGCCCCAATTTGGCTTTGGCATCTGGGCTCAATTGTTGCTTTATTCCTGCTAAACTACTAGCCTCCTCTTTCTGTTGGGACCAAGTTAAATAGAGAAGAATGTTTGAAGAGTTAGCCTTTGCAGAGTGTTGTATTTTTTTGTCAAAGAAGATAAATCAATTCACTTTGTATAAGGATCTAAAATTAGACAATGCTTTGCTGGTATGTATTTCACACAAATCATCAGTTAGGAGAACTTGTGATGCAATCCTTATCAAGTAAAGGGGGAGAAAAGATGATTCCAGTCATATAAATTTTTGATTGGAAGAAATGATGCTGCTGGAAGATATGAATGTTTCAGTTCCCATTGCAACTCTGACGATGCTAAAGCTGATCTAACAAATGATAAAAATCACGATAGTGGGATTCATGATAAGAGCAGAAGAATGGTTATGGGAAGCAGTTAAGAGAGAAAATGAAAAAGCAATGGACAATCTGGGGATGGCAGAAAAGCACAGTTTAAGGTGGCGTCGTTTTCCAGTGTTTGCCAAATTTTAGTTCCTGAAAATCAGAAGATGAAGAAATGTGCATGGAAATGGATGTTGCGTACAAGATTGAAGATGGTTTATATTTTCACATGCAAGGAGTTATTCAAGATCAGAACATTGAAAAATTAAAAAGGAATGGTGTGCGTGGAAATTTAGGCGTGTTGCGAAATAAAGTGGTGCGTGCAATATATGCGGGCTACGCGAGATAGTAGCTGGTTGCGCAGAAAATATGTGGGATGCACGAAATAGTAGTGGGTTGCGCGAAAAATCTGAGGGATGTGCAAAATAGAGGAATGATGTTTTTCACGCAAAAGGTGGTTCGAGATCAGAAGATAGAAAATTTTCAATGGCATGAAATGCGCGAATGATTGGAGCAGTGCGCGAAATATGATGTCGTGGGAAAGATTGGGTTTGCGCGCAATATGGAATGTGGTGTGGAATTTTGCACGGAATTGATGCTTCATGCTTAGAAGGATGAAAAATGGCAAATTCATGAGGTGCGCGAAATATTGAAGCATGGTGCAAAATATGATGTTGCATAAAAGAGTTTTTACGTGCATGGAGGAGGTTTTACGCGCGGATTAGTGTTTTTTCACGCGGGGTCAAAAATGCCTATAAATATGAGGCTAAACCTTGTCAGTTATGCATGATCGACACTTATAATAAATCTTGAGCTCTGGTGCACGTAGATTATATGCTAAGTGAGTTGCGCGAAAAGAGAAAAATTGCGCACAAAATGAATGTTGCGCGAAACCGTATCTCGCGCCAAAAGGGATTTTTACACGCAATCAATTTGAATTTCGCGCAAGGAAACCTAAAGGCTGCGCGAAATATCTGGGGTCTTCGCACGTATTTAGTTGTGCGTAAGAGAGTTCTTACTAGATTCTCGGTTAGAAAGTGAATATTTTTTACTTCAGAGAATACATCTGTTCAATTGTAATAAAGCACTGAAACATTGTGTTACCCTATTTGTACTAAGAGGGAGCACACGCACTATTGGATTATTTTCAAAGTGCTACACGAGTGTAAAGGTATATCCTACTTGTTGTATTCCACATCAAATGATTGTTTTCTAGTGGATTCTGAGGTACTGGTTTGTTTCTGTACCATACCAAGGACGTAGCTACTCTTGTTGAGTAGTGAACCTGGTAAATCTTGTGTTCCTGTGGATGTGTGTGATCAGCAGGGAAGATACTCTTTAACAGGAGGAGAAGGTTGTTTCAAAAATGGGAAAATTAAAAAGAAAAAGATATCACTGATTCACCCCCTCCCCCTCTCAGTGATACTTGGATCCTGATTGGGAACATCACTTTCATCTTTCCTGTCCTCTGAATGACCTGATTTTTGGATATCACATTGGGGGTCAAGAGTTTTTAATGATCCATCATTTTTTATCGCATACTGACCACTTATACTTCATGTTATTAAATACACATGACTTGATCTTTCACTTTTCAATTCAATCAATAGATCTCCCTTTTCTATTCTTTAATTTTGGGCTTATACTCACGAACAGATTCTGAGTTCTCTGGTGTTGATAACATGATTTTCTCAATTTCTTCCACCAACTCAGACTTCTCTTCTTCCTACTATTGCATATAGAGTCTGGAATCATGAAAAACTTTGTTATCTTTCTTTGTTTTGGTTCACCAAACATCTATCTCTTCAAGAGAAGCCTCTAACGCAGCTTGCATGTCAACTCTTCCATCAACTTCTTCTTCTTCATCATCACCTTCGACTTCTTTCTTATCTTGGGAACTTCCGACAACTTCCACCATTTCATTTTCTCCATGATCTTTTCAATTTTCAATCTCCTCTACCTCTTCATCCTCAGACTCATCTGAACTATCTATTTCTTATGAAAGAAGATTCTTCATCCTGATGAAATTTCTCTTGAACTGGTTCTTTCCATTCTCGTAGGCTGGAGATCTATTCTTTGGAATTTCAACTTCGTCTTCATCATTTTCTTCTTGATACTTTTTGGGGAACCTTTCCGCAATATGTCCAACCTTTCCACATAAAAAACAATAAAGTGGATGCTTCCCTTTAAACATTACTTTTCCTCTTTGAATGTTTGAGGAGAGGAATTACATCACCTCATTTATCTCATCTTCTTCCTGAGAGTCTTAAATGGTGAGCTTATTCATGGTCTTAAATTCCACCTCCTTGGATTTCCCATTTTTCTTAGCATTATTGTCATCATTCCTCATTTCATATGCAAAAAGGGTACTATGCAGGTTATCTAACGTCAGCTTTTTGGGTCTTTATGTTCCCCGACTGAGACATTCAGATTAAACTGAGGTTGAAATTTCCTCAAGATATGGTTCACAATCTTTATATCTTTGATGACTTATCCAAGACCCCACATTTCTTCTACAACATCATTTAACCTGTCGAACAATGCATCAACATATTCATTCGGGCTCAATATCATATCTTCATATTTGTTCCACAGAACATGAATTTTTTCCTCACTGACTTTTTTCTCCCATTTATATATGTTCAAAATCTTTTCACACATAGCATGTGATGTTTTTCATGTCTTCACCTTCATATAGAAATCATTTTAAATGGATCCACCTAAAGAATTAATACCCTTTGTGTCAGCAGCAAGCTCCCTTCTTTCAACTTCTGATAATGATTTACTGTTTATGTCAGCTGAGATACCATGCATAGCTGTGGAAATCACATCCATTCTCAAAGATTGGAAATAGTGTTTCATAAGATTCTTTCATATATGAAAATTACTTCCATCGAAGATCGGAATCCCTTTATGATTATTGACCTCCAATGAGAGAAGAAAAAATATAAACCTTACCCTCTGATACCAATTGTTAGGCCCACAAGGAAGAATACCCTGGGAGTGGGGGTGAACCAGGGTTTGAATAATTTAAAATTAATTCTCATTCTGATCTTGTTTCGCTAATAAGCAATAAAAGCTTCTCTCTCTTTCCCATTTGTCAATATAAATAGATAGTAAATCATGAAAAGGACAAAGAAAGTTTTACTTGGTTCACCATCACAGGGCTATTTCCGAGGATCATACACCAGCAATGTGCCGATATACCAAATCCGATAAAATTGCAATGCTGTTTAAAAGGATCGTCATAGATCACTTCTATTCCTAGGATCATTTCCTTTACAATGTTTAGGGTCATCTCACTACTTTCCAATGTGTCACTCCCTGTTTCTCTCTCTCTGGATCACTGCCGGTGGAGAGGATCACCTTCTTACTCTTATTTTTCTCACTGCTTTGGAAAGGATCCACTCATAGTTTAGAGACCTGTAGATCTGTTGATTATCACTAATTAATACATCCTTTGTTGTATGTAGATGCTCTATTGAAGTTCAACTTTCACCCGTAGATGAATCACTATTTTCCATGACTGTACCGGGCATCCCCAAGTTTTACGTGCAGCCCTTATGGGACCTTGTGCATAATTCCCTTGCCTTACGGGATATATAATTTTCACGCAACTTCTATTTTACGTTCAACCTCAAATTTTAATCACAACCTCAAAACTGAACGACGCTTAATTTTCCTGCCTTAAGTGAAATAAACATTTCGGCAATAACTCTTTTCCGCGCAACGCCTGACTTTACATGAAAACATAATGTTTATGCACAACTCCCTTACAAAAATTAATTTTTCACACAACTGCTCGGTTATTATCTATGTCTTCAACTACTTGAATGAGGGGGTCACATCATATTTATAGGCATAATGGACCTTGGCACAAAAAACTCTTCTTCTGGGTGCAATCCTATTCAAGCGCAAAAAACACATCTTTTGTGCCACACCGTATTTCATGCCCTGCTTCAATTTTTCACGCACCTCATGCCATTTCATATTTTTGATCTTCAGATCCCGAAACACCTCGTCTGCAAAAAACTTCATCTCTCTATTATGTGCATCCCACACATATTTCATCACTACGGGAAAAATGAGCAATTGCGACGGGTTATTTGCGACGGGATTAAATCCCGTCGCAAATAGTCATGTTAAAAAAGTATTTGCGACGGGGGTACATCCCCGTCGCAAATAATGAGGCATTTGCGACGGGATTGCTTTCCCCGTCGCAAATAGTTTTCCCGCGATGCGCGCCAAATCGCGGGAAACGTATTTGCGACGGGGAAATATTCCCGTCGCAAATAGCCGGCGGCGGTAAATGGTATTTGCGACGGGAATATTCCCCCGTCGCAAATACTATGTCGGCAGAGGGTTATTTGCGACGGGACCCGTCGCAAATAACTATTTACCGGTTGACCGTAATAAATGTTGGCGAAGGTATTTGCGACGGGACCCGTCGCAAATAATACTATTTGCGACGGGAATCCCGTCGCAAATGGACCCGTCGCAACTAATCTAACCTATAAATACCCCCATCCGTTTTTTTCATTTCATTCTCATTCTTTATCTTCTCTCTCTCTCAGAATCATATTTCTAGAGTTTAGTTTTTCTCCAGTTTAAGTTTTTTCTCCGGAGCTGATATTAAAGTTTTGAAGAACGATCAGAACAGATCAATTTTCAAGGTATTTATCTTCATTTTAATTTTTTATTTATTTTTAATTTTTTATTAGTTTTTATTATTATTAATTAGTTGTAATTTAATTTTGTTTACATTGTTTTATTACTTAATAAATTTAAATTATTAGTATTGTTTATATGGTAATTAGGAATAATTAGTAATAATTTTTAATAATTAAGAATAAATATTAATAACTAGTAATAAATACCAATAATTAGGAATAAGAACATTATTACATTATTAGTTTATTTTATTATTAATATTAAAATAATATAATTTTTTATATATATACAGTTCTTTTTTCATCTGTGTGTTTGCTGTCTTCACATGTATTATTTGTATGTGGAGATAGAAAACGCACAGATGAAAAAAGAACTGTATATAAATTAGAAAATTATATTATTTTAATATTAATAATAAAATATATTAATAATGTTATTATTTGTAATTATTGGTAATTATTTCTAATTATTGATAATTATTCATTTTATTACTAATAATTATCAATAATTAAGAATAATTAGTAATAATTACCAATAATTAACAATAATTAGTATTAATTACCTATAATTAGTATTAATTACCATTAATTAGTATTAATTACCAATAATTAGTATTAATTACCAATAATTCGTAATAATTAGGAATAATTAACAATAATTACTAATAATTAGGAATAATTAACAATAATTACGAATAATTAACAATAATTAGTAATAATTAGGAATAATTAGGAATAATTAGTAATAATTAAGAATAATTAGGAATAATTAGTATTAATTAGGAATAATTAGGAATAATTAGTATTAATTAGGAATAATTAGTAATAATTACCAATAATTAGGAATAATTAGGAATAATTAGTATTAATTACAAATAATTAGTATTAATTAGGAATAATTAGTATTAATTACAAATAATTAGTATTAATTACAAATAATTAGTCTTAATTACCAATAAGTAGTATTAATTACCAATAATTAGTATTAATTACCAATAATTCGTAATAATTAGTATTAATTACCAATAATTCGTAATAATTAGGAATAATTAACAATAATTAGTAATAATTAGGAATAATTAACAATAATTAGGAATAATTAGTAATAATTAGGAATAATTAGGAATAATTAGTAATAATTAGGAATAATTAGTAATAATTAGGAATAATTAGTAATAATTAGGAATAATTAGTAATAATTAGGAATAATTAGGAATAATTAGTATTAATTAGGAATAATTAGTATTAATTACCAATAATTAGTATTAATTACCAATAATTAGTAATAATTACCAATAATTAGTTTTAATTACAAATAATTCGTATTAATTACAAATAATTAGTATTAATTAGGAATAATTAGTATTAATTACCAATAATTAGTATTAATTACCAATAATTAGTATTAATTACCAATAATTAGTATTAATTACCAATAATTAGTATTAATTACCAATAATTAGTAATAATTAGGAATAATTAACAATAATTAGTAATAATTAGGAATAATTAACAATAAGTAGGAATAATTACGAATAATTAGTATTAATTAGGAATAATTAGTAATAATTACCAATAATTAGTATTAATTACCAATAATTAGTATTAATTACCAATAATTAGTAATAATTAGGAATAATTAACAATAATTAGTAATAATTAGGAATAATTAACAATAATTAGTAATAATTAGGACTAATTAACAATAATTAGGAATAATTAGTATTAATTAGGAATAATTAGTAATAATTACCAATAATTAGTAATAATTACCAATAATTAGTAATAATTACCAATAATTAGTATTAATTAGGAATAATTAACAATAATTAGTAATAACTAGGAATAATTAACAATAATTAGTAATAATTAGGAATAATTAACAATAATTAGTAATAATTAGTATTAATTAGGAATAATTAACAATAATTAGTAATAATTAGTATTAATTAGGAATAATTAGTAATAATTACCAATAATTAGTATTAATTAGGAATAATTAGTAATAATTACCAATAATTAGTATTAATTACCAATAATTAGTAATAATTAGGAATAATTAACAATAATTAGTAATAATTAGGAATAATTAACAATAATTAGTAATAATTAGGACTAATTAACAATAATTAGGAATAATTAGTATTAATTAGGAATAATTAGTATTAATTAGGAATAATTAGTATTAATTACGAATAATTAGTAATAATTACCAATAATTAGTAATAATTACCAATAATTAGTAATAATTACCAATAATTAGTAATAATTAACAATAATTAGTAATAATTACCAATAATTAGTATTAATTACCAATAATTAGCAATAATTACCAATAATTAGCAATAATTACCAATAATTAGCAATAATTACCAATAATTAGTATTAATTACTAATAATTAGTAATAATTACGAATAATTAGAAATAATTAGAAATAATTAGAAATAATTACCAATAATTAGCAATAATTAGCAATAATTAGCAATAATTTGAAATAATTAGTAATAATTAGAAATAATTAGCAATAATTAGAAATAATTAGCAATAATTAGAAATAATTAGCAATAATTAGTAATAATTAGCAATAATTAGGAATAATTAGTAATAATTAGGAATAATTAGGAATAAGTAGGATTAATTAGGAATAAGTAGGATTAATTAGGAATAAGTAGGATTAATTAGGAATAATTAGGATTAATTAGGAATAATTAGTAATAATTGCCAATAATGACCAATAATTGCCAATAATTACCAATAATTGCAAATAATTAGGAATAATTGCAAATAATTAGGAATAATTAGGAATAATCAGGAATACTCAGGAATACTCACGAATACTCACGAATACTCACGAATACTCACGTATAATCACGAATACTCACGAATAATCACGAATACTCACGAATACTCACAAATAATCAGGAATACTCACAAATAATCAGGAATACTCAGGAATACTCAGGAATACTCAAGAACACTTAGCAAAAAAAATTATATTATCAATATTTGCGAAGTGATCAACCATGCAAGGACAATTATAGAGTTTACATTAGACATGACTGACACAAACTTTTTATTGCGCATGACCTGACAATTGACGACCCTTTAAGATTTGAACATGTTAATAATAGAACAAAGTTTGTTCTGAATATTGATAATTTTAATATTTTTTAATTTTTTTTATTATTTTAATAATATTAATATTGTTTTTTCGTAAATATTGATAATATTTTTTTTATTACTAATAATTAGTAAACGAAATCTGCTTGGATAATGAAGGGAAAATTTATAACCATCTCCACAACGATGATTATCAAATTTCCTTTCATTATTCAAGCAGTTTTCCTTTTGCTAAGTATTGCTAAGTATTGCTAAATTAGTAATAAATAGTAATAATTAGCAATAAATTGTAATAATTAGTAATAAATTGTAATAATTAGTAATCCTTGCTTGAGTGTTTTTTCTAACAAATTATTCAAAACCAGTAATGCTTTTATATTTTATAGAAAAATATGGAACAGCGAGGTCGTCAACAGTCATTATTAGATGACCGCATATGGATAAATCAACGCAGAAATCCAAATGGTTCTGGTTTAAATCCAGTATATATAGAGGGTGTGGAGATTTTTTTATCATTTGCGGCATCAAATTCAGAATTTGTTTCAGAAGGAAAGATAAAATGCCCTTGCAGAAAATGTGCATTGAGAACGTTTGACACGTTTGACAAAGTGGGGGAACATCTCTTGCGTTTTGGTTTTCAAGCTGATTATGTTTTTTGGTATCAACACGGTGAACGCAGTTCCAGAGCAGCTGATACCAACTTGATTCCGGATCCATCCCAGTTTCAAGATTTAGTACATGATGTTGCAGGTTCATCTGTTCAACATACAGAAACTCCGGCTGATATAGCTTCAAATCCTGAGTTGGGACCGTCTGAATTTTATGAGTTGTTGAAGTCTGCTGAGGATGCATTATATCCTGGCTGCAAGATGAGCAAATTAGAAGCAGTTGCAAAATTTATGGCTATCAAATCAGATAACGGAATGTCAAACACATGTTTTGACCAGATATTTTCTTTGCTGAAAACACTGTTACCCGAAGGAAATGTTTTACCTGCAAATTACTATGAAAGTAAGAGGTTGGTTCGAAATTTGGGGCTTACTTGTCAGAAGATTCATGCATGTTCAAATGACTGCATTTTATATTCAGGGGAAAATGAGTCGTTGGATAGTTGTCCCACATGTGGGCAACAGAGATATAAAGAAGGACAACACGGGAAGTCTGGTTTGATTCCTGTAAAACAGTTGAGATATTTTCCGCTTACATCCAGACTTCAGCGTTTATTCATGTCTAAGAATACAGCGACAATGATGTCATGGCATAAAGAGAATATTTCAACCGATAAAAGCTTGAATCATCCAGCCGATGGTGATTCATGGAAACATTTTGATAGAGTGCATCCATCATTTGCTTTAGAAGCTAGAAATGTTCGACTGGGCCTTTCCACTGATGGTTTCTGTCCGTTTGGATCTTATGGTAGTCAATATTCATGTTGGCCTGTTTTTTTAACTCCGTATAATTTACCTCCATGGATGTTGATGAAGGAGCCATATATCTTTTTGACTTTACTAATTCCAGGACATCCGAAGAAAAATATTGATGTTTATTTGAAGCCATTGATTGATGAATTAAATTTATTGTGGAGTACTGGTGTCAGTACATATGATGTTGCAACGAAACAGAATTTCATACTGAGAGCAGCATTGATGTGGACAATAAGTGACTTCCCGGCTTATGGGATGTTATCTGGCTGGAGTACACATGGTCAGAAATCATGTCCTTACTGTATGGGAGAGAACAAAGCATTTATGCTCATTCATGGAAAGAAACCTTGTTATTTTGACTGTCATCGCAGATTTCTTCCAGCTGATCATCCTTT
The DNA here is from genome assembly GCA_963277665.1 of Viscum album. NCBI lineage: Eukaryota > Viridiplantae > Streptophyta > Magnoliopsida > Santalales > Viscaceae > Viscum > Viscum album. The sequence continues at coordinate 1,679,217,665 of OY728160.1, forward strand.
TCGCAGAAACAGATCTCATTTCAGAAAAGGAACAGTTGAAAGGGATGGACCTCCAAAAATGCTATCAGGTTCGGAGTTAAAATCGGTTGTATTTTCATTACCTCCCATCACTTTTGGTCCCACAATAAACCAACAGAAAATTTCTGGTTTTGGGAAAGAACACAATTGGATTAAACGTAGCATATTTTGGGATTTGCCATATTGGTCTGATTTGTTGGTCCGACACATGTTAGATGTCATGCATATTGAGAAGAACTGTTTTGATAATTTGTTTCATACAGTTTTGGATACGCCAGGAAAGAGCAAAGACAATGTAAATGCACGTTTAGATCTTGCCCAAATTTGCAGACGTCCAGAATTGGAACTATTTGAGAATGTCAGAACAGAAAGGTTACTGAAACCAAAAGCAGCTTATACACTGTCTAAAGAAAACCGTTTATTATTTTGTCAGTGGATTGCAGATTTGAGACTTCCAGATGGCTGTGCTTCCAATTTGGGTAGATGTGTAAAGAATGGTCATATTACTGGATTGAAAAGTCATGATTGTCATGTTATAATGGAGAGACTTCTACCAATTGGATTAAGAGGTCTGTTGAATTCTGTGATTTGGGATTCCATAACAGACATGTCTCATTTTTTTCGGGAAATTTGTGCGGCTACGGCAGATTATGATGCTCTAGGCAAACTTGAAAAAGATGTTGTTGTAATTATATGTAAACTGGAAAAAATATTCCCGCCGTCTTTCTTCGACTCAATGGAACATTTGATGTTACATTTGCCATATGAAGCCAAATGTGGAGGTCCGGTACAGTTTCGATGGATGTACCCATTTGAAAGATGCATGCAAAAATTGAAAAGAAAAGTACGCAACAAAGCATCTGTTGAAGGATCTATTGCAGAAGCTTATTTGCAAGAGGAAATATCTTTTTTCTGCTCCCATTATTTTGAATCTGAGTATCCTTCAAAACACAACCGAATGGGACGGAATGAGAGGAATATTGATGAAATCGACAATCAATTATCTGTTTTCAACCAGTCAGAGCTTGGTTTTGGTGGAGTTTCTGAACGCTGGCTTTCAGATGATGAACATCATAGAGCTCATACGTATGTTCTGCTCAACTGTGAAGAGATGACATCAGTTGTACTGTAAGTGTTTATATCACTTATTCTATCATTTATGTTACAGTAAATAACTTTGGTTTTTATAGGTTGTATGATAATCATATCAAGAAACAAATTCCACAAATTACAGCAGCTGCTCTCGAAGAACGGCGACTGAAAAATTTCTCTCAGTGGTTTCAAAAACTGGTAACATAAATTCTTTATCATTTAGCAACTCATTCAATGTATAGTTTACTATATTGATAATTATTTCACAAATCTTCAGGTGTCTCGACATGCTGATAAAATTGACAAACGGCTCTGTGTATTGAGTAACCCACCTTCCAAACTTGTTAAAACTTATAATGCATATGTGGTGAATGGATTTCGATTCCACACGCATGCATATGGGGAATCGAAAAAAACAATGAACAGTGGAGTTAGCTTGAGAGGATCTCATCATCGAGAAAATGAAGTTGACTTTTATGGCATGCTTGATGAAATCATTGAACTCTGTTATCTTGGACAACATTACATAACCATGTTCAAATGTCGGTGGTTGGATACAGAGAGAGGCGTGCGTGTTCATCCGACTCATGGAATCATCGATATTAAATGTAAAAGTGTTCTCGCAGTAAATGAACCATTCTTATTGGCTCAACAGGCATATCAAGTTTATTATGCAAAGTACTGTGCAACATCAAGAGACTTGACTGATTGGTGGAGTGTAATAAAAATCAAAATTCGAGACAATCAGTTTAGTCAAAGTGAATGTGCTTTCACTGATGTGCAAAGAATTGAAGTTTTTCAAGAAAGTACTCAAAATCAATCTTTTTTACAAAGAGATATGAGTATCGATGACGACACCCCACATTTAAGAGTCGGTGATGACGATGATGTTAATGATGTCACACATGAATTTGAAATGGTAAGAGATGAAGCAACTGCAACTCGAATGGATATCGATGATGTTGAGGAGGAATATGAAGATGACATTGACATATATGAAGATGATGATGAAGATGAACACTTATAGAATTCCATGGTATTTATATACAATCATAATATGTATATATATGTATATATAATAGTAATTATCAATTATTTGCTAATATTAACATTTTCTGTTTCAGATGGACGAGGCCACATTTCGTGAGTTGACGGAGGCTGACCTGCCTTTCGATGCGGATGAGTTGTTGGCAGATGACCCTCAGCCTGCAGGCGCTTCAGGGAGTACGCGGAGAGGGCGCGGTCTTGCACGATTGATGATTCCTGACCCCGTCCCCGAGCGACGTCCACGTCTTGGGTTTGATCCGCGCACCCGGAGGTGTGATAACCTGTGTAATAACCTGTGAATTTGACTAAGATTTCATTAATCTATTCACATAATAAATGTTTATTATTTTTTCAGTTTTTCGCATATAGCAGTCGGACAGGGCAGCGCTATTTTGCGCAACTATTTTTCTCAGCCGTGGACCACATGGGAGCAGATTCCCATTGATGTGCAGCAGGCCATGTTCGGCCATTGGTTGGTACGTACGTAAATAAATAATTTTTATTTTGAAAATTATTTCATTTCTAACTTGATATTTTGATTTATTTGTAGGGTTTATGGTATCCGATCGAGGATACCATGCGTGACGCCATCCACGAGGCATGGGAGGTGGCCATGCGTGATCGCCTTCGTCAGTTTTTGCACAATTTAAGAAAAGCTGCGATGAAGAAATCAGGAGTGTCAGATTTTGAGGAGTCATGTAGAGCACACCGACCAGAGTACATTTCATCCCATGTATGGGATGGATTATGTGCGCACTGGTTGAGTGGTGCCTTTCAGAGGAGATCATCGGTGGGGAGGCAGAATCGGGGGAGGCAGGAGGTGACTCATCGAGCTGGGAGTCGTTCTTTCAGTACTCATAGACAGCATCTGGTACGTACATTATTTATAAATATTTTATATAACTATAAATATTAACAGTTTATTTTTTATTCTTATAGGCTGTCGAGCACCCCGATATTACAGAGTACGACGTATATCGGAGGATGTATAGTGATCCTGCTACTGGGGAGCTTAGAGGTGATCGTCAGCATCACATCGTGGTCAGTATTATTTGTTTTCAAGTTTAAAAATTAACTGCATATAATATATTCACAATTTTAATTTTAAATTGCAACTGTAGGAGTCATATGAGGCCGCAGCGGCACAGGCCCGGCCTGAGAGTCAGGCCGAGTCATCAGATCAGACCACTGCCCGTCAGTTTGATGAGGCGGCATGGATGCAGGCCACCCAGTATGCCTTCGAGAAGGGCCGGGTAGTTGGTATCGGCTCTCGACTGACTCCCGGAGATTATTATGGCAGTGCTGCGATGTCGGCGTCCAGCTCGAGGGGAGCTCGTGCATCTTCTTCTACACAGTATGAGGAGCAGTTGCGATCTCAGACTGCACAGATAGAGAGTCTCCGACAGGAGCAGGAGCAGATACGTCAGCAGCATGAGGAGGAGCGTCGACGCCAGCAGCAGCTGTACGAGGAGCAGACGAGTCGGTGGCAGCAGCAGCATCAGGAGCAGATGGAGTACATGCGCCGACTCACTCATGCTTTAGGGATGGAGTTTCCTCCACCACCATCTGCAGATCCCCCACCTCCCCCCCCTCCTACAGATTAGAGTTTGTATTTCTGTTATAAAATTTGTGAAATCAAAATATTTTTTTTTTCTATTCGTAGTTTCTGTCTCATTATAAAATATTAATAATATTATATTTTTAAATAACAATATTAATATGAATAATAATAATATTTATATTTTATAATATTAAATTTTATATATATATTAAAATTTTATATATATATTAAAATTTTATAATATTATAATTTAATTATTTTTTGGTAATACTTGAATTATTTTAATATTTGAATGTAAAATAATTCTATTATTTTTATATTAATTAAAATAACTTATTAATATTTTTTTATTTATGAATTATAATTATAATATTATTATATTAATTAAATTATTTATTAGTATTCTATTATTTTTATTTTTGAATTATAATTCTACTATTATTATATTAATTAAAATAATTTATTATTTTCATTTGTAAATTATAATTCTATTATTATATTAATTAAAATAATTTATTAATAATTTTTTTTTATTTTTTTTATAGTATTTGCGACGGGATACTATGCCCGTCGCAAATACTAGTATTATTAATATTTTTTTATTTTTTTTTAAAAAGAGTATTTGCGACGGGACCCGTCGCAAATACTATTCATAGTAATTGCGACGGGTCCCGGTTCCCGTCGCAAATACTAGTATTATTATTTTTTTTATTTTTAAAAAAAAAACGTTATTGCGACGGGCCCGTCGCAAAAACAATTTGCGACGGGCCCGTCGCAAATACCTTTTGCGACGGGCCCGTCGCAATAACTGTTTAAAAAGTTTTTTACAAAAAACGGAATACTATTTGCGACGGGGAGAATGCCCGTCGCAAAAAAGGGCTTTAGCGACGGTCCCGTCGCAAATAAGTTTAGTTGCGACGGCGTTTTCCGCAACGGGCTATTTGCGACGGGACCCCGTCGCAAATGGCTATTTGCGACGGGATCCCGTCGCAAATAGCCCGTCGCAAATACCTGGTTTTCCAGTAGTGCATGCACTGCACAATTATTTCACGCATCCCATTGATTTTTCATACCACACTTAATTTTTCATGCACCACTCTAATTTTCCACACACCTCCCTTTTCCAAAAACTCATCTCTCTATTTTCTAATTTTCAGGCCCAAAAATTTCTCAAACACTGGAGAACGACGTGACCTGGTATCTGCTCTTTTGTACCACCTCCAGATCGTCCATTCATTTTTTGAGGTTATTCAATCAATCATAGATTGTTGAAGGCATCCCTTGAACTCGACAAGTCACCATGTAAACCCCCTTTGTCAACACACTCATACATCATGTTGAGCTTTGTCAACAAACAATATATGGAGGGCCCCTTTGTCAACAAACACAATCACCTCAAAATGCTTCAATGAAGCATTGGGGTATTTTTTTCCCAACATTAAATTGTGACAATATTATATCCAATATATAATTACTAAATAATGACTCTATATAATTCATATAAATACAGAATAAAAAATTAATAAAAAAATAAAATCAAAATTGAATAAATTTAATTTAAAAACAAATAAAAATGAAAACAAATTAGTTGAATAATTATCACACTTTTTTACTACTCTTTTTCATAAAAGAGAAACATGCATGATATTGGGAGTGTGAGATAAGTGTGAAAATGGTGTGGATAAATTTATTGGAGTGGTATAGTATTTATAGGTTGTGGGGGGGGATGTTTTAAGTTCATCATCACATTTCCATGTCATCTATTTGATCCACACATCATGTTCTCAATCAAATAATGTGTTAGGTATTAACACATTATTTATTAATTTTAAAGGTAAGGTACTTATATACTTGATGCATTCATCTTATAATTTGAGTGATGTGGTTTGTCAAAACATGGAATTTATTTTAAATGGTCTATGTGCCTACTAATTATAATGATGGTTCTTAAAATCATGAAAAGTAAAAGATGGAATGAAGAATTGTTGATTTGGAGTTTGATATATATAGTAAAAAACAAGAAGGTAATAGACCAAATATCCTACACGGTTAATTATCAAAAAGAAAAATTTGTATATAAGAAATAAATGTTTAACATGATTTTCAGGAGTTGGACATACATTCAAGACAATATCATCATGGTTGATTTTATGAATCATGAATAAAATATAGCAGATAAATAGAATATAAAAGGGATTAAAAAATATATAGATAAAGTAAGAATATCCTTGAAAATATATGGTATATTACTCTTTCTAAATTGGGGTGTGGAGTGATCAATCATTTCCAAAGGAGTTAACATATGAAGTCATTTAAAAAAATCTCACCAAAAGCACATAGAATTTGTAATAACCCATTAAATATGAGATGCATAAACAAATAAAACAATAAAAATAGTGAAACACATACAAATCTGAGGCTTAATAAAAAAAACTAGTTACCACTAAAAATACATACCATAAATCACCAAACATATCATTTGTAATAGTTTTTCATTATATTACCTCCAACCACAATTTTTCAATATGTGAACCAAAATATCCACCCCAAACATCATACTAGAAAACAATCCTTTCAAAAATAAATAAAATATAGCTTGATGGTATGAGTGATCGCTTTTATTTCTTTCTTCTATCTCATATTCTCCATAAAGAATGATTGGTGTTGAATGAAGGATTTAAAATACCCTATTAAATTATGCTAGAATTAATTGACTAACACAATAGGCTAGTGCAATAGATGTGTTATGAAATGATTCTGATATCAATTGAGGAATAATACATTGATGGATGACATCCAATGGAATTTTCATAAAGGCATATGAAGATATGTCAAGTGTGATCAAGGATGGAAACACGAGATGCCTTGATTATCCTAAATATATGAAAACAAATCTAACAAAAATGTGTGAAACAATGCATCATAAAAACCTTTCTAAAATTAAAAGACATCTGGAATAAATAAAATATAGCATGAAGGTGGGATAGATCACTTTATTTCTCTCTAATATCTTGTATTCTCTAAAAATAATGATTCAATTTGAATGAAGGATTTAAACCACCCCTACTAATGCATCAATAACGAATATACCAGCACAATATTCTAGTGAAATATATGTGTATTGAAAATATTATAATATCAACCAAGGAATAATACGCTAACAGTTGATTTCCTGTGGAATTACCAAAGGCACGTGAAGAAATTTCAAGAGTGATCATGGCTGGACACATGAGATGCATTGATTAGCCTAAAAATATGAAAACAATTGTTTCCAAACTAGATTGAAAACATTTACATCACGACTACAAAATCATCCTATTTTCACAGTTCATAACCATGGAAATATGGTCCAAAACTGTGGCTAATATGGCCATTATAATAGGGTCTGGCCTATAATGCTCAATCCATATAAATAGAAGGTTATTTCAATGGGATAAATCTTGGAAATAAATCATTAAATCGATTGTTAAAACCATGAAAATATGGGGTTATAGCCATGGTTTAAACTGTTGAGATATGTGGCTACAGTCATAGTTTAATCCATGTAAATCGGTGGATATGGACATGTTTTAAACAATTGAAATAAGAGTCTAGGTCCATAGTTAAAGAACTATTTCATTAAGGGGCTATTATCATAGGTTGATACGTATTAAATAATGTTAAAAAATTAAACGCTTTTGGAGAGGATTTATCCTTCTACCTCTCCAATATTCTTTCCAAGACATTACCACTATGATAATAACTACTATATGATTATATATATATACATATATAATTATAAATGTTTATAATTAATAGTCATTTAAAAAATAAAACAACATACTGTGGAAATAGTTGTTTATAGCCACAGTATAAACCATGAAAATAAGGGACTAGGGCCACAGTTCAAACCATGGTACCATGTAACTTTAACAACAATTTAAATCGTGGAACTAGGTGGCAAAGCCCATGGTTTAAACTATGACACTAGGAGTCTTGGAACATACATTAAACTATGTCAATTGGTGTCTTAGGCCACAGTATAAATTGTGGCCATAGGTGGTTATTACTCTTGTTTGCAAAACTATGGAAATAGCCCTTTACCACCAATTTATCTTGTTTTAGCATATTTTTAGGAAACCTATCAGCATAGTTTCATAAAATCCTAGATATATTTTGGTATATATCCACCATTTAAAAAACATGGTAATTACCTTTTCCTACCAAATTCTGGCATTTGTTTTGTGTTTTCCCAAGAAACCTATCACCACAGTTTCATATAACAATGGTTATATATGGTCATATAGGCATGGTTTTATAAAATTTTGGCTATAGGCGACCTAAAGACATGGTTTAAATATTGGTTATAGGAGGATATTTTGACATTTTACAAAACAGTGGCAATATCCCATTCCCAAACATTTCAAACATTTTTGGGGTTTCCCTATGATTCCTTTCACCATGGTTTAATATAACTATGTATATATTTTTTCATATAGCCATGATTTTTTGAAATAGTGGCTATAGGATACCTACAACCTTGTTTTCTCAAACCGTGGCAACAGAAAGTGTGGTTGTATCCTAATTTTCTTGTTATGGGAACATGTAATTTTGTATTGTATGGATGAATTATCAATGTTTTACAATGTCAATAAAAGGGCAGATATAACAACTCAGATTATATAAAGGAAACATTCCATCATGAAGGGTAATTTAAATGATCCCAAGAGGCTAGAATAATGGTACTCAAGGGTAAAAACAATTAAAATCACCCCATCCGGAACAATGATAGGATAAGTTTCACAATTATAATATCAAACGTATTTATCATGGGAAATTTTACCATGGTATGAACAAAAAAATTAATTTAATTTGTAAACATGAAAAAACATTCACATATGTTGAACATAAAATTATAAACATTTATTACACATGGTGTTCTTGAAAGCTATATAATTCTGCTTGGCTCATATTTAAAATACATATAAGCTGCCTAAACATAGATAATAACATTATCTTAGTCATACAATATTATAGATTATAATTTGGGTGTGTCTTATTGAAACACACAATCCCATATACGATGATATCCCTAATAATATACATCCATATATCTATATTCATTGAACGAATGTGTTAAAAATGATTTTTAAAAAGAAAAAAATATACCAGTTATTATACAAAACCCTAATAGTATAGGTGGAGAATGAATTTATTTATTAAACCATTAAACAAAATTTCTCATTTAATTTATTTTACAAATGTAATAAACTCAACATCTATGGTGGAATATACAATAATAGACTACATAATTCATTTCCAGGAAATATTAACACTCCATTAAATGATTAAAAACTATTGACATCTTTACTGGTGTCAATATTCATAATGTATTCTGGGATAACACTTCCCATCACTTCACTATTAGTATATACTTTCATACCAAGGAAAAAATAGCTATGATAAAACATAGAGATATACATGAGTAACCACTTCAATATATAGAAGTAACTTTTGTTGGTCTTGATCATGAATATGATTAAGGTATAAAAAAATATAATAAATTCATTCGAAAAATATCGTTACATACCATACACATCCAGTAATAGTACAATATGAAATTCTACTCATATAACTTATTCCAGACAATGTTTTAGGTGATTAAGTTTAAAATAATAACTTTTTTTTCTTAAATGAATACCTATAAGTTCAAAATTTTAAAAAAATTAATATTTGTGGAGTATTTTTATAATATTATTGTGATATACAAATAAATGTATTATCACATCCTCTTATAATCCCCATTCTAATATTTTCTATATCATGTCCATGGGATTTCATTTCAAAAATTGATTTTAATTGGTTTTTATAGGATTATTCAATATTATTTTTTTATAAATGATTAGTATTTCATCAACCTATAACAAAATAATAATCAATTCATGTTTGTTAGATTTATAATAACACATAACCTGTAATTAATTTTGGTAAATCCAGTTTCAAGAATTAAAAAACTTATACCATTCTCTTGAAGATTATTTCAAAACATTCAATGATTTATTAAAAAATAGAACAGGTGGTCACATTTAAGTATTTTCTACCAATTCACCATGTAAAATAAAACACGGTTCACATTTAACTACTCTGAAAATGTCAAAATATGTAGTTAATGAAAAAATATACAAATTAATGAATTATTTACTACAGTAGAGAGTATTTAATTATAATCAATCACTTTGTTTTGCAAGAAGAATTATTCAATGTGATAATATTTAAAATTAATTTTGGAATCATCTTCACTACCTTATTTTTTTCAATATCAAATTACAACCAATAATCCATACATAATTGGAAGTAATTAAAAAATTACATGGACTATTCTTATGAAATAATGACATTTCCTTATTCATAGTATCGAGTAGTGTTTTCCATTATTTTCACATGATATATTGCTTACAGTTTTGAGGTTTATATTCAAGTAGATACTAAGAAATATTAAAATAATTTTCAATCACATCAACATGGAAAAAATTAGATGGAATTTAAATAACATTTTTTTTCCTAGTAGTTACTTTCTCTACTAACAGCCTCATTATTTCATTCAAAATCATATCAAGTCACTATTTAAGGATCAGAGTGTTTAATTTTAACATGAGATTTAGTCTGAGGATTTAATTGATCTTATTCACCCTCATGATAGGTCGAGTCTGTGTTGTTAGCATCAATATGATTATCCCAAGATGTATTGGCCTCATAAAATGTACATCATGAATAATTATACATTTCTTTTGAATGGTTTTGGGTTTGATAAATGTTTATTAAAAAGATAAAAAGTGAATAGAAAAAGAAGATAAGAGGGGGAAAGACAACACCTAACTTCCCTCAACTGGAATCCAAAGGCTTACAAAATATGACACATGAAATTTAAAATTCAAATATCATACTCTGTCTGATATGCATATCCTTCATCACAAAAATCATATCCTTCACTCAAAGGGAAAAATCTATTAGTGTGCTTCAAAAATACAACAGTAAATGGGGTGGACCATTTAGTCATCACTGTCCTAAGATATGAATAGTCTATTCAAAGATTTTTTTTCTTCATAGGAATTGAATGTCCCTAATCATCTATCTTTTTTCACATTATTTTATCATTATACTTAATTCAAGTAATTTGTACATTATCTTTTTCATCGAGTTATGAAGTGCCACCCCATTTACTAGTTGGTCTATAAATATATTTTTCCTCCTTGATATCCTAGAGAAATTCCATTTTAATTTCCCCTACACATCAGAAAATTCCACCTATATGGGGTGAGCATTTATCCCATATCTTGTGTCTACATTCTAAACACCTTCATTATGATACATTGAATAACCTTCCAGCACTAAGGAGTGCCCAGTTGTGTTTCCATTACAATGTTGTTCTGTTGGTGATAATGGAAATTTCATGAACATCTCCGGAAAATTCCTTGAATCTATACCAGAATCAGTGTTTCCTTTTGTAAATTAAAAATCTGTAATGACCCATGTTTTGAGTAGATGCAAAATTCCAATGAAATTAAAACATTGACACTTAATGATTGTGGAATTTTTGAAAGTATGCATTAGAATGTAATTACAAGAGTTGTAATACTTCTAGATGTTTTTCTGGGACTTGGATGAATGGATGAGAGGTACCTTAAAGCGTCTACATAGTTTCAAGAGAACTGGGTCCCAAAAGTAACAATTTTAGTGGTCTGATATAGGTGCATGGTTGGTATAAAACCATATGTCCCCTCAAAAGAAAACTATGTGGCCATAGAAAAGGACTAGAAATACGCCACATGAGTTGAACACAGTTCACCTAAATCATGCGACTTTTCAATTTGGGTAATGCCACTTTGGCAGTGCCTTCACACTATTCATTGCATGGTTGGCACAAAGTTACACAATCCAAACTGACCAAACTGTGTGAGGTGGTTTCTTATGAGTTGGGGCAACACAGTTCGAGTGTAGTTTGGAAAACCATGAAATCAAACTACAAAACCCTGTTTTTGTAGTGAAATTGTGAAAATAAGCCTAATAAAATAATAATTTTTTTCCTTTCTTATTCTCCCTCCTGCCACATGCATCTCCCCCATAGCTCGTATAGAAATCTCAAGCTCATCCTCCTAGGCTTGGAGATAAATCCTCCATGGGTTTTTTGATTCATTCCCCATTTATCTCTATGGATCTGAATTTATAATTTCTCTTGTCATCTATATTTTATTTCATGTTCTTTCTTCAATCTACTACACTATTTTAGTGTGATAAAATTTTCCCTATTTTTAGGTAAAATGCACATTTTTATGTTTTATTCCAAACCGAATAGAATCAAACCTCTATATTGTATGATTATGTCATCCTATGGGGTTTTAGGATTTTTATATATGTTTTCCATCATTTATAAATAGGAACATTGTGTTCCTTGATGACCTTCATCATAAGTTACTTTACAGTGAGATTCATCATATTAAATTATTCCAAACACTTTATGTTATACCCATTGAGAATTTTTAGGTCAATATAAAATGTTAACCTCGACCACACACACCCCATGGGTGTGCCGACATTGGTTTCCATTATTTATTAAAATTTTCAAATTCCTGTAATTATTTCTATGCATTCATCTTGGATAGATAATGTTTTTCCCCTTGCATGTATCTACCAAAATTTAATAGATCCTTATTAATTCCATCTGAAACATTCTGCATTGAATTTCCTTATATGGAACGTTATTTTAAATTTTTCTTTTAATGAATTTTGATATTCCATTGAAATGGATTTTCAAATATGATAAATTAATATTTCAATGAACAATGAAATTTTTTTATAATAAAAACCCACAAATGAGGTTCATTGTCTTAAAAATTAAAAATTAGTTATTGGTTGATTAAGTCATTCATGGAATTTATGGATTTTGTTGTTATTATTATTTTGATTTCATTGTTTGTTTATGGAATGTTGAGACATTTCCTTTATTGATGTTACAAAATGAATTTCCTTCTGTCTATATATTTTTTTTTCAAACCAAAGATCCCCTGTTAAGTGATTAGCCTAGCCTTTTAAGGGAATTTCCAATGTAAGAATTTTCCCTCTGGACCATGGAACCTTCTAAGTGGCTTAGTGAAAATTGAAAAATTATTTTCCATGTTCACTTAATTAAGTGTAATTAAATTAAATGGGTTATATGAAATGGAATTTATTTGGGTGGTACGACCACACTTCTTGTAATAATTTAAATGAGAACCACTAATGTATTTATTAGTAAATTATTGGAATATTCATGATGGATGTCTTCCATGAATAAATTGAATGTTTATAATGAAGTGATTGTAAAGGGTGGAAAGGCCATTATGGTTATTTCATGATTAATTTGAATTGTTCTTAAGGAAATTACCTTGATTATATTTGGTAAATTAAATGAAAATCGTGAAGGATATTGTCTCATGTATTGTATTATAAATATAATGATTCCTCTATTGGGGTCTGATAGATATTGGGCATGAGAAGTATCGACTCATGGAAATTTACTATAAACATCATTACACTGTTACATAGGATGTGTACAGTGGGAAGTGTTCTGTTGATCATGGAGGAATCATTCTCCCTTACATTGATTGTAGAGCATGAGACCTCGCACCAGTGATACTATATGGGCGTTGGGCCTTACGCACCACATACCATGATTAGAGCGATTCCATAGAGGCTCACTCACTATCCAAAGTGTTTATTCTTGATTTATCGCACTATATTGGGATGTAGGGAATGAAACCTATTTTCTGAGCTTATAGGCTCTTTTAGACTAGTTATGGATGTTTGAGTTGCACTCATATCCATCCACTAGCTAGTATTCCATGTATATTTCCATTAGGTGCTGGTATGACCATGGTTACTATATGTGGATGAAATATATAACTATACTTTTTATATATCATTTCTATATATGAATGGTTATTGATAAAATATTTATTCTAGATATGATCCGAAGAAGGTATAGCTACCAGGTGTCCCTTATGAACATGGGTGGGATATTAATTTTTTATTTCAGCACTACTTGTTTATCTTTCTATTTATACCATCACACTAATTTACAATATAATTCCTGGACTGGATTTAGTTATAGACCCCATGGGTAAAAACCAACCGGGATTATTATCTCACACCCTTCTCAGGCCACCATTTCCCTGGGGTATCCTAGTAGACCTATTGATTGTTGGACCATGGGTGATTTCTTATGCTGTTTAGCTAGTACCTAGGAGTTACGCACACATGACCCTACTGGAGGATCAGATTCTTGTGGAGATCGCTCATGGGTATTTTGTTTCTTTACTTATTTATTGTAATGTATCACAAAATGATGTATGTATTTTTATGTAATTTATTATTATCCTTATATTCCAACATCTACTGTATATTGTCATTGTCCATTTCATTATTTATTCAGTCGATTGTTAATATTCTCTCATTTCTCTGTCATTTTTTATTGTTGCTTCTGATGTTGTCTAATATTTGGTTTCTGATATATCATGGTACTACTCTAATTATGAGGGTATAGTCTCCCCGCTATCAACACATTTCACGCTCACTTCTAGTTAGCAGTGTCTGATATATGGGGAGGCATTCTTGTGGCCATGTTACCCACCGGTTCGTCAAGCATATTAGTCTTCAATCGGGCTGGGATGATTCAAAGTGGCATCACATATTATATTTTCTTCTTTTTTATTTTTGTTTTGTTGTTGTAGACACAAGACTAGAAATGTTTCCGGGATTGGTAAATAGTTTTGTATAGTACTAATCATCCCACCATGAGAAAATGACATAGTGTCCAGGAATGGGATTTCAATTCATATATTTTTCTATTAAAGTGGATTATTATTTCGCCATTCATGATTAGTGTATTTTCAGTGGAATAATGATTTATGATAATAATTTAATTCGTTCCTTGGGATTGTATGGAATGGAAGAATCCTTATCTGCATCATAATAGGCACATACAAGTTCACATTCCATATATATTCTATTACATGTAGTTGCATTTTTTTTATTTTTTTTGGATTTTATTTTGTTCCTTTAGTGTATTCCATGTTTTTTTTTATTCGTATGATTATTTAGATATTTTTAAAAAATTCCTATATTTTTTCAACATAGGTAACTATTTAGCATTCCTACGTTTAAAATCATGAATTTGAAGTCATATTCCATGAGGCTTGATTTACTTAGAATGTATTTCCTATGTATCATACTTCTTGTTTAAAGAATGTTTCTATGTGATTATATCTTACAATGAAATTATGGATTTGTTTGATATGTAATTAGTTTCATGGGATAAATTTATTGGTGGGGGTTAGAAAAGAACCAATTTTTAATTGTGAGGTGTATGGAAACATTAGAACTGGGAAAAGGTAACCCGTATACTCGAACCATCTATGAGATTTATTCATGTTTTGAATTTGTTGTGAAAATATGAAAGGATTCAAAAGTTTATGTATTAAAGTGAATTGGTTGTGATTAATGGGGGCCTAATGCTGAGATATAAATTGTATGTGCACTTTTTTTATTTGTAGATGGCCACACATATAAATGGATATATATATATATATATATATATATATGAGCATGTTATATCCTAAAATAATTTTTTTTATTATATGGGAGATAGAATTCATTCTAAAAAGTGTATGTGCATTTTATAAAGTGTAGTTGTAAAACCCATGTAATCACACTTTTTCACAGAATCATGTAATATTCTAAAATGATTAAAAATGTAAAAGTAGTTTAATTTTAATCATCAATGAAATTTTTAACATCTAAAATGCACAACAAGACCAAAGTAGGTTAGTTGGGGGCATGTTTCATGTGAGATAGCCCTTTTTGGTGTTTATAATTTCTTTGATTTTGCAACTGATATTGGGTTTGTTTCTATGGAACTCCAAATTTCTTAATGATACCCTCATAGGTCACCTTATCTATTACAAATGAATTTACATGTTAAATTACCTAATTATGATTGGATATAGATAAATTTTTATCATTTAAAAAGAATGTTTGTTATAAATTTATGGGTTTTCCCGTTGGGAATTGGTCAAATATGGTACTAAGGGATTTTTTATAATTGCTGCGTGGTGTTTTCTTTTGAATAATTTAAATGTTAAAAAATAAATTTGTATAAGTTTAATTCCCTTGAAAATGGAACCCTTGGTTGTTTTGATTGATTGGACCCTCATTTAATGTAAATTTAATATTCCATTTGAGTTTCCTTGGAATGGAAGCATGATAATTTTCTATAGTCAATTTCCTTCTTAGATATGTATAAAATTATAATATCTTCACGGAATGACTTCTGATAGGAAAGAAAATGTGATATGTTTAGCATTTACTCTTCTTAAGGGGATAACCTATGGTAGGTAGCACCATCAGATGTAGAATTCCTTTCCAAAAACTGTGAATTTTTAGGCTTGGTGTCATTCGAGTATCGTTGTCCCTAGTTGGAATTTTAGTTTCCAATGAATCCCATTTATGATAGGATTTCATTTTTCCAATTTACCCTTTTTATGTGTGTGATCATCATGCAATGCCAAATTTCATCAGGTTAGACATGCCTCGGGCACGGTCGACCACTTTTAGGTCACATGACCATTTCTCTTCCTTAGTAATGTATGACTTGGTTTTTTGTTGTCTAGGTCAATGGTTGTATGGGGGAAATACAACTATAGGTTAAGTATATACTATGTTCCATAAGATACTTTAATTCATAGTGCTAACAATATATGTATAGTATTAAGGATGTATCATCTTGCTTAAAAATCCCTGGGGTAGTATCCAGTCAAGTATGTGGGTCCCATCGAGTGATAAATGGAAAAACATCTGGTTGAGTTTAGTGAAATATTTGAAATTTTAGCTGTTGTGTATGCTCTTGGGTCATATTTATAGTTGAGTAACCCTGCTATTAAAATTAATCAATTTCATCCCAATCTCATAATGAATTTCAGAGACTCTGGCGTTTTGACATGCTAGTAATATTTTTATTAGTTTTTACACCAATTTCATAAATGTCATGTTTATGGAAGTCCAGACCTAGCACACCTTTGAGTGTCTATTCTGTCTCCTCATTTAATTAAAAGTAGGTGTGCAACCGAAAAAGTCTATTTGGAAATGGTTATCTTGTCTCGAATGCCATTGAGGATTACATGTTTAAATATAATCAGTTATTGAGTGGAAGCATGATGTTATTGTGATTGTATGGGGTTTAAACTCCTTATAAAACCAATTTTTCATTTATAGACTTTGGTGTTTAAGCATGAATGGTCATAGATTTTTTAGATGTTGAAGGAATCGTTGTTCACAAAATGGTGGTGGATCGACATGCTATGTGGAGCTTCTTTCAATAATTTGACTAGTATTATTTTGAATGTTATTCTTTAAGTAACCATCATTTCCTCATATTGTAATATTATAAAAGATATGGGCATTTTACCTAGCATGACACCGTCCTTGATGAACTAAGAGAGCTTGGGTCTTACACCATGAAATTTTTTTAAAAGCTATTGATCCCGGTTTAAGTGGTTTTTTCATTGTTTCATGATGAGTGCATAGTTATTATTAAATATTTATCAGTCATTTTAGAGACTTGGGTTCTTAATTATGAGATAATTGGATGTACTATTGGAAACCAACCGTTTCTTCTGACATAACCTATAGGCAGATGTCGCCCTGGGCTCAATGAATGTTCTTGAGGTAGACATCTAGGACTTGTACCAACATCTCCCACGTTATTATAGAATACAGACTACCTTGGGTGAGTTTCTTAGACTCTATTTTAGTGAATCTTAGTTTACCCCAAATAAGTGTTTGGTATCTATGCTTTTGTTTAAAAACGTTAACAATTCTAATGGGAATGATCTATAATACACCCATTCTTGCGATATGGATTGAAAATTTTAAATGACTATGTGAGGGTTTGACCTAGGAATGTCACATGAAATTGGGACTGATATTCGGTGATCGGGTCTGAGAAAAAATCCTCAATAAATTAGTTGAATGAGTTTCACTTCAGATTATACTACACTGGCTATCTAAGACATACATTTCAAAGATAAGTAGGTTGGAGTGGCTTGACTGGATTCCTTCATGTTCAATGGGTACAGTCGAAGGAGGAGAAATTTTATTACATGATATTGGGCTAAGATGGGTTTGATCTGATGGTTTTATATGTATTTCATGGAAATCATGTGTGTCTTATTTCAGTTTCATCAATTAGGATTCGGCTACTCCTCACAAATGAGGTCTTTGTTATGACATCAAAATGTTTTTTGGTTCTCCCAGTTAAATAAATCATGACTAGGAGCATCATCGGAACACATAGAAGAATGATTTGTAAGGTAATTCTGATGGTTGGAAGTACCTTTGATTGGAATTGACCACTTTATAATGTTAATGCATATAGTGGGTTGCACCATTGGTCTGTTTTTTAATGTGATGATGACATGATCATGCTTTTAGTAAAACAAACTCGAGTAAGCACCATTTATTTGTTTCAATTGGGAAATGACCATTGGATCGAGTGCTGGTGGTTTAATCTCTATATGCATTAGTGAATTCATGTCAGTGAATTGGATGTTTAGAAATGCACCGTGGCCATGTGAACGGGCCCTCACGATCCTCTTAGGATGGGTTATGTTTTCATTGTTCCCAATCGTTTCTCTTCATTTATTAGTTCTATGGTAGGAAGGTTGTAACGACCTGTGTTTTGAGATGATGAAAAATTACAATGGAAATTAACATTGACTTTTATTGGATGGTACATTTTTTAAACTGATATTTGGAATATAATTCCAATAGTTGCAACACTTGTATGTGTTTTTGGATTTGGATGATGGCATGAGAGCTCTTTCAAAGCTTCATTTTATATTTTGAAGTACTGAGTCATGAAAATAATATTTTTAAGGGTCTAACATAGGTACACTAATTCTCTAAAACTGTGCATCCCCTCAATAGAAAATTGTACAACTACAAAAAAATAGTATAAATTCCCCAAATGGGTTCCACACGGTTTACCTAAAACATGCATATTTCTGCACAGGTGGTTCCACTTAGGACATATAATCTCAATATCCATTTTATGGTTAGTTAATAGTTAGGCTAGTCAGGTGGGACAAACCATGCGATGTAGTTTCTTATGCGGGGGGGTTCCACAAGGTTGGTGCATGGATCGGTCAAACCTTAAGGCCAAATAGTGAGACACAGTTTTTCAGGTGAAATTATGAAAATGAACTTAATGAAACTTTATGTTTTCATTTCCAATTTCTTCTCTTCCCTCTAACAGCATGCAACTCCACCTAGCCACCAATAGAGCTCTCAAGCTCATCCTCCTAGAAATGATGATAACCCCTCTACACATTGTCCAATTTGATCACCATTGATGTATATGGTTCCACATTAGTAATATCTCAAGTCATCTTTAATCTGTTTCATATTCGTCATTCCATATACAGTGTTATTTTGGTGCAATCACTTTTTTTCTATATTTAGGGAAAATGTTCATTTTATATATTTCCTCCAAAATGGATCGAATCAGACCTCAATATTGGTCGACTAGATAATAAAATGCATGAGTTAAGTGGTCTATGAGTTTTTTACTTAATTATTATTTATTATATAAATATAATCATTGTGCCAAACATTGGCCTTTGTCGAGCATTTAATTATAGTATGTTTCTTCTTATTAAAATGATCCATTGACTTTATGTTATTCCCATTGAGAATTGTAAATCAATATATAATTTTGACCTCAACCATAGACACCCAAAGGGTGTTCTAGCATGGATTTCCCTTTATAATTAAATGATTCAAATTCTTTGAGTGTATTCTGTGAGTTTCAATTAGATTTATAATGGTTTTTCTCTTATATGTATCTAGCTAAATGAAAATAGAACCTTCTCAATGCCATCTGAATCATTATGGATTGAATTTCATTATGATGTAGGTTATCTTAAACAACAGTTTTGATTATTAGTGACATTCCACTTAAATGGATGTTAAAATATGATAATTTATTTTATTGAATAATGATGACATATTATTATAACAAAACCCCTCAAATGAGGAGTAATATCTATGAAAATACAAAGTAGTGATTGGTTGTTTTCATCATTCTTGGATGTTAAGGATTTTAGTGTTATTATTGTTTTGATGTCAACATTTGGTATATGGAATTTTGATAAACGTACATTATTGTAGTTATAAAATAAATTTTCCACCTTCTATGTTTGTGTTTACCGAACGAAAGAACCCCTAATAAGTTCTTGGCATAGCTTGTTAAAGTTATTTTCATTGTATGCATTTTCCCACATTACCAAGGAACTTTATAAGTTCCCCATTGAATTGTGATAAATTATTTTACGTGTTTATATAATTAAATGGAATATTGTTAACTCAGTTAAATGAAATTAGATTTATTGAGGTATTATGACCATGCTTCTTTCTAGAATTTAAATGTCAACGTCTTAAGTATTTTTTATTACATGAATTTAATCTTCCTGATAGATTCCTTCCATGAATAAATTAAATCTTTTTAATTAAACAATTGTATAGGGTGCCGAAAAATACCAATTTCTTGATGGTTAATTTGAATTTTTATTAATGTACTCCACTTTATTATAATGGGTTATTAAATAAAAAGAATGAGAGGTATTTCATTATATATGGTATTGTAAATATGACGATGCCTAAACATGGGCTTGATAAATTTTAGGAATGGGAGTTATTAACCAATTTTCATTTACAATTATCATGATTATTCCTTTACATAGGCTATGTATGATGCTAAGTGTTCGGTTGAGTGTGGAGTCATCGTGATCCCTTACATCAGGTGTGGATCACAATATCTCACACAAGTGATACTATATGGGAATTGGGATTTGCGTGCCTTGTACCATAATTATAGTAATTCCCTGGAGGGTCATTTCACATCAAAAGTGTTGTTGCATGATGTCTCTAACTGTATTGGTATCATGGGAATATACCATTTTACTTGAGCGTATAAGAACATTTATACTGGTAATGAATGTCTGAGTTACTCCCTAGTCCATCCAAAAACTATAATTCTAGGTATATGGTAATTTTTTATTAGTAAACACTTGGTTCATATAGGTGGATGCAACCCATAACTATACTATGTATATAAAATTACTATATATATATGGTTACTAGTCAAAAATTTATTCAGGAAATTATATGAAAAAGGTATAGATGCATGGGGTCCCTTAGAAACCTAAGTAGTTTGTTGTTTGTTGATTTCAGAACCAATTTTTTTTATTCTGCTTATACCTAAGTGCTACTTGAAGTTATATTTCTTGGATTGGATTTAGTTGTTGAATCTTTGGTTGGTAACCTATTGAGATTATTAACTCACACCCTACTCAGGCCGCTATTTCACTGGTGTACCTATGTAAACCTTATGCTTTTAGGACGTTGGATGATTACATGTGAAATTTAGATAGTACCAAAAAGTTTGGCGTATAGGACTGAGCTACAGCTCATCATGCTCGTGAAGATCACCCTTATGACTTTTGTTTCTTTTTCTTATTTACTGGACTCTATCACAACCTACTGTATGTATTTTATTTTACTAATTTATTATTATCATGTAATTCATGAATATAATATATATTGGTGTTGGACATGTAATTATTTATTATGTTTATTATTATTATTATTCCACTTCGAGGTCATTTATTTATTACTTCTTTGGATGTTTTCTAGAATTTAGTTTTTCTATCCAATTCTGATACTCTAATTTTGTTGTTATATTCTCTCTAATATCACCTCCTAACATCCATTCTATTAGTAAAAAGCTTCTAGTATATGGGGAGGCACACACGAGGCCATGTGACCCACTAGTTTGACTACCACATTAGTTGTTATTTGAGCTGGGATGTTACAAAAGAAGTCCCAAACAAGATATCCTTCCCCATAATGAGGCATAGTTTAAATGTGTTTTCTACCTTTCAGGATAGTCCATAAACATCAACAATTTGTGTCTGTCCATGAACTACAAAATCTATTTTAGGGACTCCAAGATCCCCACCAGAGGAATGAACTTTGGTGGATACATGATATATTATAGTTTCTTCTTTCTAATGACATTAATCAAGATCAGAATTCCCAGAAGGGCCATGCTCATCCTGTAAAACCATGTGATCTGAAATAGGGATAAAATTACCAACTATTTTCTCAAGATCCCCATTCCATTGGTTCAGACCTATAGAATCATATCATGGATTCTACCAATTCAATCCCCTTCTTCCAATAGAGGTATGATGTTTACAAATGGAGAAAATTTATCAAGAAACAATCTTATAAAAGGTATTCCTCTCATGTACTATTTTTTTTCAATAAGAGAAATATGATATAATATTTTCATATTCAAATATAATAATAAGATTATTATTGCGTGGGGATAATACCACTCATTTGGTTAAAACTGAATTCATGTCTATTTCAACAAGCACACTGGAAATATATCCAAAACGAACATATTATGTTTTATTTTCCATTTTGATCGGAACCTATATTTACAATGAAATTTCAAGGAGTGCTTTTCTAGGCCAAAAAATGTAATTCATTCCATATAACCTAAACCATACACATAGAAATGTATTTCTTATTTAATAGGGATTGAAAAAAGAGATCCATTCATGAATTGAGAAGGCTCTTAGATTTAGATAGATTGTGCTAAAGCCCCGTGACTTCCTAATTAATTGTAAACCAGTGAATAACATATTAAATTATCTAAATACATGTGGAATATATTTCTTAGTGGATTAATCCCAGATCATGGAGAATTTTGTTACCATAAACATATAGTTTCTATGGTTTGTGTCCCATTGGAAGAACAATTCACCCAATGATGGAGCATTGACACAATTCCATCCTCTTTGAAATTGAATATTTCCTTTCCATAACTTGATATGTATCCCTAATTTTTAAAATCTAACATTCAATGGGATGTAGATAAGGAAAAATTATTCGATTCATGTAACAAGATTTACAGTTATCCTTTTACTTCAAGGCCATATCATCAAAAGATCCTGAGGGGATCCAAGTGGAAGCAATATTTTGAGATGACCGCCTCTTGTAGAGAGCCTCATATAATGTGATAAAGAACCAGGAGACATAATTACCTATCTTCCCACTATTATAGAATTCTTAAATTGAAGTTATGGTGAGGGGAATCATCCATAGATCATCTTGACTCCCAAAAAATATGATAAATCCATAATTGAGAAACCCATGATACCATCGCCACCACTATCAATGTGGAAGGACTCTCAACACCACATCCTCTCCCCAACTAAATATACATTTTTGATAACATGGATTATCAAAAAAAATATCCTTTCATACTTTTTCGATATATTATAAAGATACATTTCAGGTCCTTTGTTTCCTAATTATTAGTTTAAGATAGAATATAAAAAGTACTCTCAAAACAATTAAATAAATATATGATATTATCCTTTTATTCCACTGTTCTTTTGGGGTTTTAAGGTTAATTTATAGAAATGGGAATTTATTAATTATGTAACATACCACATTGAAATCTTCAAACATAAATTATTTTGATAAGTCAATGCATGAAAACATTTGGTCCGAATATTCCTAAATTTATCTATCCATATTTTTAGTGAAACTATTATTTTTGTGATTTTATATAATTTTTTATTCCTTTTCCTCACCCTATAAATTTCAAAATCAATCATAATCTATATGTATATATTATATTATATTATTTTTAATTATGGCATTATTTTTTAAACTATTTTTTAATTAAATGACACACTTATAGGTTTTAAATTTTTTTAAAACATTAAATTATAAAAAAGATGTAAACATAGAATTTTCTTGAAAAAACATTAATAAATGATTAATTAAAAGCTTACAATGTGAAAAGAATTCCATTATTGAACCCAAATATTTGATTTGACATACTTTAATGTATTACTAGTATAAAATTCAATGTATTTAACCCTACCCTTTTAGATTAAATAAAATACAATATTTAAAAATGAATATATTACTCTTGTAATCTAAAAATATATATATATTTTATTTAGTTATATTATCTTCATATAACTAATGTTCTTGATTCTCCTATGTTATAAAATAGTAATATCATTTCCTATGAAATTATTGGTTTTCATCCTATGTAGTATTCGACATAGAATTAAACACATATTGTTTATTAATATGGTATTTCCATGTAATAGTCATTGAACCCTTAGTGATTTATGGAAACTATTCATTGATATAAAATAAAACAATTTGTTATTAGGTATTCCTAATTAAATGAGGTTATTGGATGTTCAATAACCCACCTCACTTCATGAAGCATGATATCAATATTTTTATGTAGTTCACATATAATAGAACTGACACCCATGATTTTAAAACACCTTCCATTATAAAAAAATTTCAACAAATTATTTTTCAATCTAATAAGAAAAATATATTCTTTAAGGATATATGTTGTGGGAATTTATAAAATACATAACCCGTTAATTACCAATATAACTACTCAACATGAGTAGGAATTTTACATTATCATCACTAGATTCAACTAAAAATAAAGATTAGAATATTATATAGAATTATATTGGGAATTATTATTTGGAAAAAATTGTAATATTTTTATTCTAATTATAGAATTAACACTTAAAGATTATGCCTTTTCATTTTAATTGAATCCTCCTACCATTATTGTTATTAATTATTTTATTTCTTTTTTCTAACATATGCCTAACATTAATATAATCTACCTCATGTGGTTAAAATTTTTATATTGTATTTTTCTAGAATGAAATTAAAATTTTACTTAATAAAGGGTTATTAATTATTATCATAAATCATTATATCCCCAAAAGTATTAAATTAATTATCTATACATGTATGAATATAATAACATGGTCTTTATAATATGTTTTAATATCAATATCAGACAAATTTATTAACATTATTAACTCTATATGTGTGAATGGATGGTATTTCAAACATTATACAACCACAATTTCTTTTATTCATTATTGAATAACGACTTAGTCATATAGAAATGTTACATTTATAAATGGACTGCAATCACGACTGATTATTGTTCAACTATATACAAAATTTTATCTCCTAAAGATATTAATATTTAATTCGGGGATTTGATTAAAATATCAGAAATTACATCATTATAAGAGGTAATAATGTATCCATTAGTGAATAAATAGGAATACTTATTTTTGGGAAAACCTAAGGCATTGAATAAACCTTTCTGGAATAAAAGATAATGAGTTTTAATTTTATAAATATTATAAACCTTCTATCCTTGGAGAAATCATAATTTTAATTACAAATATGTAATCATGATAGTTAAAATGGTTATGATACATTTTTTTGGGAGATGTTTTGGGTTATAACAGGGCATCCTCATTTAATGGCCTATGAGTGAATTAACTATCTTGATGGTACATAAAATAATGAAACTAGAACAATTTCAAAGTAGATCATTTGATATAGAGTTTTACATATATTGAATAATTGATAAATTAAATAGATGCAATTCGATGTTTAGTTGACAAAAAAATAAAAAATTTGGAAAGGAAATAATATTTTATTATCCTTCAACCTGTGTTGGATAAAAAATGTTGGGGAGAACCACATGGTTGAATTTATTAACAAAATAATGAATTAGAAAATGTAATTTCAATAGATAATGACAAATAATTATTGTTAGAAATATTTTTAAATAAACTAAATGGTATATATATCATGCTAAATTTATAGTTATTGGTCAACCCCATCATGATGAGTTAGAATATGTTATTATATTAGATGAGATCATAACTGAGATACATTTCAATATATAACAATTAAAAATAATTTCTTAAGGATTTGGGAATTATATCCAAGAATATGAATATTCCGTGAAAATTAATTTTAAAATCATTAAAATTATTGATGGTAATGGAATGACATCATGATCCATACAACCTCATGCTCATTAGATGGAACCATGCTCACCACCATGAATTAATCCCCAATTATTGGACACAAAATAAATAATAAACTAGTGATTGATGGTGGAGGTATCTCTTTGTTTCTCTCTGCTCGTGATTTATATATTTGAGTAAAAAATAAAAAAGAGTGAAGGACGCCATACACTTCGATAATCAAATATATTCACAAGAAATGAATCTATAATAAATAGAAGATCCAAAGAGACTAGTACAATAAATGTGTTAGGAGGTGGTTCTTAACTCAAATAAAGAATAATATATGTTTCACGAACCTATTCTACTTGGCACCATCCCAAGGTAACCATCTATCACTAAATGCAACACTCAATTCCTATATCCAATAGTCTAAGGGCTATGTGAGATGTTGGGGTTTTAAAACAGAAATATGGGAGATATTACCCTCATTAATTTAGAATCCATATACAAATTAAGGTATAAGTGAGGTAAATATCAAGAATAATAAAATATCCAATGTATATTCCATGTTTGTCATCAATGTATATAATTTCATAAATCCAAATTAGAAATAACGATATTATAAATAAAAAATATGTCGAAAAACCCCAAAAAACAAAGAATACACAAAACCCTTTCATTCCACTAAAATTTTATATGATTATTTCTACTATACATATTAACCACATACTATGATAAAATTTTCCAATATTATAACTAAAACACTCCGGCTTATCTAAAATGTACATATGAAAGAATTGTTGAGTATAAAATTACCTATTATGATCTCACCCCAAATTATATCTGGACTGATTTGATCAAGTAATACTAATGAATTTGTGAGAGTAAAAGATAAATAAAAAACCCATCACACTCCCAAGTATGTTCCAATATCAGGAGATACCTGATAAACCATCCCAAACACCCTCATTAAAAAACCAGAGTTTATGTGTGGGTAAATATATATACTAACTCAGCTCATGAAATTACATTAAGACAAGGACACTTGAAAATCTTTCCCCTACACTAGTAGCTTAATCCCATCACTGAAAAAACTATCACTACCCCTCTATAAACTCTATCATATTAGTATCCATGCAAATAATTATAAGTAGTTATAAGTCATGTGAGGAGTTAAGGTTTACAGGGATCTCTATCTCAAATAAACCCACTATTCAAGGATTTTGGTATTCACCAATCCATCTATTATTTGGGTGGAAATTCATGAAGTGAATGTCTCTACATCAACACTCAAATAACATAGAAAATAATAGATATACACACAACCCATCATCCAAGGATACATAATTGAACATGTGGTAATATCCATTACTGACCATTGATCACATCACATTAAATTGTTTCGATAGGTGTTCTTCAATTTATCATATCATGATTCAACGCATTGGGAATGATATACTAACATAAAACCCTTTTCCAACATTGGTATATAAAAATGAAATGTGTCCTACCTATTTTCAAGACATTGATATCCCAACTATCACAATATCATACACCTTGGAATATGTGGTCTTTAAAAAACCATGGCCACACATATCTTAGGGAAAACCCATAATAGATTAATTAAAGGAGGAAACACAATTTATGCTACACAACCTGGATCCTATATTCCGGAAATCATCTTTTAAAAAAATCATGAAACAAGTCACAATGCCTTAACTAGATAAATACACTTGGTTGATAATCATACTGACCATAATAAGTAGATAGTTTTTAAGGTATTTCCCCAAAGAACTAGTAGTGAAGTCATAAATTATCACCCTTTTCCACTAGGTCAAAATGTATCATGATCGATTAATCATAATCACATCCTAAAAAACAACTTATTTCACTATTTGTCAATTGGGAAATATAAATCAAGAGAAATTAGGTTTCTGCATTTAGATTTTACTAGATATTGACACTTTGAATATGGTTTTACCATCCTTTTATAAAGAATCCCTCCAAAGACATAATATAAGTATGATATAAATGACAACACCCTATAAAACACCATTTAGACATCAAATACACATGTTACATTTTATATTATCTTAAAAAACCATAAAATCATTCGTATAAACTATAGAAAATCATAAGGATCTATATATTCTTATAGACTATTGAAAACCTTCATGAAATACTAGTAGTGAAGATTCAGGTGTCGCTAACTCATCAAGATCTGCACCAAAAACACATGCCACTAACCATGATCTTCTAATCCCCCAATGAACATTTCTTACCCACCTTTTTCAATTATCAAGTAACTTCTAGAAGTATCTCCATTGAGTAGAATGAGCCACAAACCTTAGGATTCAATATTTCTAAAACACAAATCATAATCCACATAAAAATGGTTTATCTATAAAAAAATTTCATCTAGACAATCTAATATAATTATACACAATGAATTATAAAATAGTGTTAATTAGAAAGAATGATATAAAATAATAAATCTAGAATAATCAACCTTAATTACTTATAATTAACTCTAATGGAATCTAAAAACAACTCAAAAATCTTTTCCTTTTAGAAACAATCTAATATCTCAATCTTACACTCTTGAACATCTAGAAAGAATGGAGATCCACATATCTAGTGAAACTAATTTTATGGAATGAAAAAACCTCATGATTTTTTTATTATTAATTACATCATAAATTTTTATCATTAATAGATGGAGAAATATAGAAATGGGAGAATGTCTAGAGTATTTGGATATTAATCCTTAAAGTATGATATTCTATATTTCATCTATATTTTAGACATTTTTAGTATCTACATGATTTTATCATCCATGAAATAGTGTAATATTATAATATTTTGATGGTAATTATCTCTATTTTTAAAACCCCTATTTATTGTATAGAATATAGGTAGTGTTATGGAAAGAATGAGCCACATTGGTTTAAGATTAATTTTGAATGGTAGAGATCTATTTATAAGTTTCCTAAAGGTGGATGAATAATGGGGACTTCATTTAGTAGAACTGTATGAGACTAGTAGTTTATGGGTAATATATAGTTATTGAGTTATGTAGATTTATGAGTTATTGGAATATAGGGATTGCCTAACTACATTTCTATAAGGGTTTTTAAATTTTAGTAAGATATTTGGTTTCCTTGATGTTTTAAAATTTTCGTTGGATGATTTGGATATTGTGTCTTACTTATTAAAATTAAGGAATATTGAACATTAATTCTAGAATGTGGTTCTTTATGGTGTTTTGATTTATTTTATTGTTTAATAAATTCCTTGAATGTTTTTTGTATGGATGATCCCTAGGACTTGGTTAATGGGGTTGAGTTCTAGTGGATGAAAATGGAAAAATATTAGTCTGCCATCACTTTTCTTAATAGACCACCTAATTCTAGAATAGGTTTATTTTGAGAATGCATGATGTACATGAATGTCACTAGATTTTTTTTAAATTATCTTACATTGGATAAATTAAATATTTTAACTGTTTTTATTTTTCCTCATTTATTTTCATTGTTCTGGAGAGTTTTTATTATTTTCATAGTTTTTAGTTATTTATATTTTAATATGAGTAAAATAATATTTTATTAGTTTTTATTAATTAAATATTTTTATTATGTATATAATTATTAATTAAATATAATATTTAACACTATTATATTTAATTATATTTTTATATTTTTATGTAATTCAATCTCATTAACTTTTTTATTTATTTATTATTATTATTCTATATTGAATTTTCACATGATTCACATTTAATTTCAAACAATTTAACATTAGTGGTTTAATTAATTTTTGTTTTTTGAGTTTATTATTTTTTAAGTAATTATTTCAATTTATTAAATTAGTATTATTTATTATTTATTTCATTTTTTATATTTATATTATTAATAAAAGTAGCATTATTTTTACTAGTTTATTATTTATATTAAATTAGATTAATATTAAATAATAGTAACATTATTGTGTATAGAGATTAAAATTTTATTGTACTTAAAATCTTATTTTATTTTATTTACTATTATCTCCAATTTTATTTAATTGTATATTTTTATCTTTTTTAGCTTAGTGTAGTTGAGATACTATTTTCTTAAATATATTTTATTATTACTATTATATTTATTTAAATCTATAATTTATTAATTTCATAATTTTTTGACTCTCCTTAATTGGTTTTTCTATTTTTTTATTTTTTTTATTAAAATGCATGAGTAACAATAATCATGAATAAGTCTCTCTACTAGGAAACATACATGCAACACCTTCTGCATCTAGTAAAACACCTCTTAGACAATAAACCTCCAATGCTATGAGGCCACCCCTCCTCTCCATCCACACCACCTATACAACTTTTCCTACACCCTCCCCTTACAAACCACTACACACCGCCTACTCTACTCTTCTACTGCACCACATGCCCATAAATGCAATAAACCAAATTCCTCCTCTTATTGTACTGAACTGTTTTCCCCTATACACTTTGAGGCACACTGGTTAGATGCACCCCTTACCCCTTCACAACATGCCACCGCCATGCATTACCCTTCACATCCCATGTCACCGGTCACCCTCTCCATAGAAGCACCTCCTCCACATTCATCAGTAAGACCACATACATTCTTGGGTGGAGAGAACTAGCCATACCCTCCTCCAATGTCCATATATGATGTGGACCAGCATCACACCCTCCACCCATCTGCTTGAAAAACTCTAATTAAAACCCTACAACCAATGTTCTTCCTCTCTACTATAATCGCTCATCAACACTACTTTCTAGGAAGCGATTCTTGAGTGGTTGTTCTATTGTTAGCACATGATGTTGATTTTCAAAGTGGTTTGGAGATCAATGAGAATCAATTTTCTTTATGAGGAATGTGTTGAGACAGACACTATATTTTTTCAATAAAATGGGTACAATTTTCATGATTCATCATTTTATAGCCACACATATTTTATGAATTGTGATGATGGGGTAATTTTCATCAATCAAGATATTGAATGAATAATATATATTGTTGCACATGATAGGTTGATGATTTTATTTTGTGGTTAATTTACAATAAAATTTATTTTTATTTTTATAATTTATAGACATTAATTATATTTTCTATAAATTATTTTTTGAGAATATAAGTAGGCTATTTTATTTGTTTTAGATTCATTGATATTGAGAAAGTTAACTATTTTGACCTATTTAATTGAAAATTGGACGTATAGCTTTGTGAGAAATGGGTCGTGCCATTTCACTATTTGGTATCATTCTCAAACATGTCTCCTCAATTTACTTATAAATCCAAATGATGAGACATTAAATAAATCAGATGTTATGAAATGTGTGTCTAAAAATGCTTATATTTTTTTAAATTGTTATATTGGGGAAGAATAAATATTTTATCATAGGAAAAAATATTTAGCATGGTTTCAGAATAGTTTGATTATAATTTATGAATCCTAGACACATTTTTTGGATTCAGAGTATATTGTCACTTTTTTCATTTGCATTTTATTTTGGTTTCTTTCTCTTACCCATTTTTTAGTTTTTATAAAAAAATTATAAAATAGGAACTCACTCAACTTTTTGTCTTCCTGAATATTGTCCAATAATAAAATTTCTGTTTGCCAGGTCCCATGCTCTATGTGGCTCGACTATGTTTTCCACTTTTATATTACCCTATTGGTTATAAATTTTTTCAAAATTGATATGCTATAGTGAATATAACAAATTTCTATCACCATTTTAGGTAGAAAACATTTATATATCATTAAAAAAATCCTGAGAAGACCTTGATTTAATAATTATTCTCCCAGATGGCGTAATCTCAGAATTCAGCTCGATCGAAAAAAACCACCTCTTGATCCATAACTTGAACATAATTGAAATGTAAAAAAATTAAATTTTTAGGTCAACTGAAAATAAAATTCATCAACAAGAGGAATGAATTGAGACTCAAATTCCATCACATCCTATAATCCAATTCCACCCCCTTTTCTAAAATTGAATTATTTATCAAAGACAACTGACTACTATGAGATAGGAATTGAGACCCAACAATGTCAGAGTCTGCTCATGCATAAAAACACATATAATTCAAGAGATGAATTTTTAACTTAAGATGTAGATGATCATCCTTCTCCAAAAAACATTCTAAATTTCATGTCTTGAGTATAAAAGACCCTTATATTCATGTTAACTAATTTTTCGAGGTCTATTACACATTTAAATACAATGGGGTCACTAATAATGCATTGACACTAATAATTTTTCCATTCTCATTTCAAGGAAACGATAAATACCAATTGAAATGTCTTGATCTTGAAATAGTTTTCACCTGTGAAGTGATGTGAATAAATTTTCTTAATAGATATTACATGACTGCACAATATTGGAAAAAAATTAAAACCTCATCTCCTTTTTAAAAAATGAATATGAATCACTAATATAATCTCAGGATGGATCCATTTCTATGTTAAGAAATTATCCCCATCATAGGATGAAGTTGGTGAACCAGTTTCGAGGTTTATAATATAAACTTCAACCAAAGTGTATGTTTGTAATTAACTACACTACTGGAAATGTGTTTAGAGAGATTGTTCCTAATGATTTGTACACATTATTTCAACACATGGAAGAACATACTTTCTAGTGGCCCAAATATTTCTCAAGAATAAAATAAGTATTTCATAATTTTGATTCTCAAACATTTATAGCTATTGAATTTGAATACCTCAACCAAAGGATTGACTATGTGTCATAGAGTCCGCCTATCCATTTACATTCCATGTAGATCCAGGTGAACACTAGCCACAATGTGGGGTTCCTCATGATAATACCACGGGTCTATATAACACATCTCAAACTAATATGTTTGAAGATAAATTTTTCAACTACAATAATGGAAATTTAACAAAAATAAAAAACACAATGGAAAGGAAATAACACAATTCATTGTTGGAAGGAACCAATGGATACTCAGCCAATGGATCAAAACATGGGTACATCTACTTTCCCTGATCAATCATCCTTTATACCTACCATTATATCACAAGATTAAGGATCTCAATTGAAATACTTACCACCATTTCATCAACCAAAATAGTACACAGAGAAAAATCAAACAACATATTTTTCCCCTACTATAACGCATGGTAAAAACTATTTGGTGGAAACTATAGAAACTTGGATGATGTCTAGTCAATGAGGTATTGACTCACAGAAGTCGGTAACCTAAATCCAACAAATATCTATGTGAAACATCAAATATAATTTTAGTTATTTAGTCACACAAATGACAAATTGACAGTGTGTTACTCTACCAAGTAACACAAGAGTTATCCTAAGTGACGTGGAAAAAGATATAACATGACATTGTGGCACAAAATTTCTACAGGACCAAATAGATGATGGTCATCCAATAGATGAAACAACAACACCTTCACTTAAGAAGGGGTATTCAACAAAAAAATCAATCAAACATGAATATAATTATGGGGATGATCAAAATAAACTTTTGAATCATGAATATGAAAGAAAAGAAATGGAAAATGAGGCACTCAATGAAAGAGTCAATGTTCACACACCACCTTTGAGAATGACACAAATAGTGATGAAAAGTAATTTGAATTATTAATTTTTGAAATTCATAGATACTTTCAAAAAGATACACATAAATATTTCATTCATGAAATAAATCACACAAATTCCCCACTATTGTAAATTTCGCAAAGAGATTTTATTAAATATAATAAAACTAAATGATGTGGGAACAATCATAAAGCATGTGGAATATTTAACAGTCTAACCCAGATCCATACCTCCAAATCTATGAGACCCTGTGAGATTCAATATTCCATGAAATATTAGGGGATTTTAATTTGAGATAGATGTTGTGACCTTAGAGCTAGTCTAATCATCATTCCATATATATTTCATGATGAAATGGTAATCATAGAATTTACTCCAATGGGTGTCACCTTGAAAATGGATGACCAATTAGTGAAGAAAAAACAAGATATTTTAGGGGACATAATAGTCATGGTTGATAAAGTTTAAATCCCTAAATATTCCATCGTGCTTGATATAGAAGAATATAAGGATGTAACACTCATTCATGGGAAAACATTCTTAGAAACATGTTGAGTAGTGGATGATTGAAAATAAGGAAAATTAACTTTCAGAGTTAGAGAAGGAAACAAAAAATTTAATATTAAGACAGATATGCAGAATCCCTCTATAGCTGACTTCCTTTAATGGGATACAATCAAAGAATCAGATGAGTTATCAAGGGATGTGTTCAATCAAAAGGATTTACCAAAGGAATATCAAGAGTTAATTGAATCAATAAATGATATAAAATTAATTTGGAACATAGTTAAGCCTTTGAATAGACAAGAGTTCACCTCATAGACACCATCACTTGAAAAGCCTAAAATATTTGAGATTTAACCTCTTCCTTTAAACCCACAATACAGTTATAAAGGTGATTTAAAAAGCTTACCAATGATCATAAATGTTAATCCTCCAAGTGAATATGAAAGAAATTTTTTCAATGTCTCATCGCAAAGGAAGACAATAATAGGTTGGATGATAGATAATTTTAATGTTATATGTCATGAAATATGAAATCACAAAATACATATGAAAGATAAATGAAAACCAAACATGAAACCAGAGAGACACTTAACACCTATAATGAAATAAGTAATCATGAATGAAGTAATTAATAATTTTGATGATGTTTTAATATTTCATATATCTGTTTGTCTGTGGGTCAGTCCATTGTAAGTGGTACCTAAAGAGGGTGGGACCAATGTTATTGAGAATAATGTAGGATAATTTATTCCCATTAGAATAGTTATAGGATGAAGAGTTACATATTATTATTGAAAATTAAATGATTCCACTATTAATGATCACTTCCCATTACCCTTTATTATTTAAATCATGGAATGGATGGAAATAACATATTCATATTGTTTTTTTGATGGATACTCATATTTAAATTAAATAGTTTTTTAACTAAAGGATTAAGAGAAGAGAACATTCACATTAACATATGGTACATTATCTTATCGGTGAATGCCTTTTAAATTGTGGAATACCCTCGAAACATTTTAACAATACATGATGAAATATTACATGAAACGATTGAATAGTTTTTATAAATATTTATGGATGACATCACATTTTTTTGGAATTATTTTGATGAATTTATATAACACTTTGAAAAGGATTTGCTAAGATGTGATGAAAATAATCTAGTTCTCAATTGGTAAAAATCTCACTTCATGGTATAATGTGGCAAAGTTTTAGGTTAAAAAATTTAAAATAATGGAATTGAATTTGATGCTACCATGATTACAACACTCTTTGATATACCCATAAATATGTTAATTTATTCAAGAAAATATTTTATTGGGATTGTTGGATCCATTAGATATTTTATTAAGTATTTTGTTTTTTGGCTTTCCCCATATCCCCAAGTTTCTAAAATATCTCAAATTCCACTTTAGGAAAAAATGTGTGGAACCACTTCAACTGTTATGGTAACCCTTTTTTGAGGCCCCAATATTGATCTCACCAAATTGGGAGCACGCATTTGAGTTAATTTTTTATTACAGTTACTTTGGAGTAGGTTCTTCATTGGGAAAATAAGGAAGTATATTTAGACCACTCTATTTTCAAAGACTCACATTCAATGAGGATCAAAAACATTACAAAGAAAATGAACAAAAAAGATGCTAGAAATTTTCGTTGCATTTGATAAATTTCAATCTTAACTTTTGATCTACAATGCCATTACTCATACAGATCACTCAGCCCAATGGTATCAAATGGCCACAAAAGTTTTTAATCCCATTCCAATTTGATGAATATTCTTACTTTTATAAATTGAAATTTATGTTAAAGACACAAATGGAAATAAAAATTTCATTTTAGTACAATTATCACACCTATACAATGAAACAATTGAAGTCAATGTGGAATTAATCATTGAAAAATCTTCCAATGAACAACTTTATGCCACTGATAAATCACACCTTTGTATGAAAATTTCCTGAATTAATTAACTTTAAATGTGTATACACAGATTTATCATGGAGTAGATAAAAGTATTTCTGAATAAAGCATTCCAATAATGCTCAGATGACCCATTACATTTCAATGAATTTTCCCATGTAATGATTATTAGATGCATCCCATGAGAATATTTTGACAGTGTTTGGATATTTATCCATGATAGAGAAGATGAAGGACAACATGGAATTCATCAAGAAAATTAGAAAACGATTATAATGTGGTTTTTACCTGCCCACCATGACTTATGATATTAATGAGTTCATGATGAATTGTGATAAAAAAAAATGAATTAGAGGTATAGGAAATAAATGTGAGATTCCACAAATTCAATCATAGGCTTTGAAATTTTTGACATATGGGTAATCAATATCATGGGTCATTTTCCAATTTATTTTGGAAAATTTTAACATTTTATCTATGATTAATATGTATCAAAGTGGATGGAATCTCAAAAATTTGTCAAAAATAATACTCATGTTGTTATAAAATTTCTAAAGAAACGCTTTTTTCAGGTTCTAAATTACAAGGATCGTCCTCAATGGCCGTGTTACCAACTTCAATAATGATATTTTTTAGAAGCTAATGACTCTGCATGTATGTATCCACCACATGAGCACCCCATACCATCCATATACCAACGATTGAAATGGGGTTTCAATCATGGAGATTAAGTTCATTTTGGAGAAAACTATGAGTAAATCATGAAAATATTGTGCTACCAAACATGAATATACACTTTTGGCTTATAAGACAACATAAAATATGATTATTGTAATTCCCCTATATATCTTGGTATTCTGAAAAAAACTTCCACCCACCTAGAGAATTTGAAAACAATTTTTGATGGGCAGTGAAGAAGCTGTTTTTTTTTCAAGACATC
Organism: Viscum album; assembly: GCA_963277665.1. Lineage (NCBI taxonomy): Eukaryota > Viridiplantae > Streptophyta > Magnoliopsida > Santalales > Viscaceae > Viscum > Viscum album. The sequence goes on from OY728160.1 coordinate 1,679,254,339, forward strand.
CCAGTAAAATAGGTTTCTCCAAATTAATGAATTAGAAGAGATGATGAGGGAGGAATATGAAAATTCTTTGATATATACAATGAAAACATGAACCATTGCTAATAAAAAGATCCAAAATAGATATTTTTCAATGAGAATCAATGTTTTACTCTTCAACTTAGGACATAGGATCAGAACAAGAATTTTCAAATCAAAGTGGTCATGTCCGTACACTATTATAGTTGTTTATCACCATAGTGATGTTGAAACATATGATTGGAAGATGCATCCATTTATGTTTAATGGTCACTACCTCACACTCTATCTCACTTCATATACAATATGATTCATTGAAGAATGCCAATTAAAATTATATTTCTTTCAGATGGATGAATACATATAACATAACACTTCTTGGGAGCGACCCAATTTATGTCACATTGACAACATTTTTATTAATTAGATTTAGTTTGTTTTAGGAAATAAACATGATATGTGTGGAATTTTTTAATCTACTCCCGATATTTTTTTCAATTTTTATTCTCCAAAATATCAATTTTCATCTATGTGATCTTTTTGTGTTATTGTTATGATATTATGCAGGTATGTGTATTCCATGTATGGATTTTACAGGTACATCATTTTTGATGTATGACTAGATACTGGAAGCCTTTCCACGTCTATCCTTTCGTACATAGGGAAGTGTTCTATTTTATGTTAAATTTTATTCATCCAAAATTACTAGGTAAAATATGTAACTAAAAATGAAAAAATAAAGGAAAAATGAAGAAAAGTAAAAAACATTCAAACCGTCTTTTGATCCCATAATAAAATGGATGAATTTATGTAATATCAATATCGAGAACATACCACATGTTTCAGTAGGTAATTATAGAATATTAATTTCTAGTATACGTTATTTTATCCAGGATCTCATGAATTAGATTATTATTGATATTATTCCAAAATTCGAAAAAAAATTCTAAAACATGTATAATTTTGAGACACAAAATTTCACTCATGCCAATCAATGATGCCCAACATTATCTTTCAACACTTATGATAATTTTGTCCATTTTGTACATCAACTCTTTTTTCTATTTAACTTTTTGTAATCTTGACCATGTTATGTCTTCAATAAAATTCAATGTTTTCTATCAAAGAAATAATAATTTTTAATGTTTCACTGAAATGGATTAGGCATTTTTTTGTTATTCATATCCTTTGAACCTGTAAGCCATCCATTCATTTTCTTCATCATGTATCCATTAGAATCCATGAAGAAGCCCTTTTTGGACAATCCCATAACTAATACCCTTTCCTATGTATTACATAAATATAGTCATGATGATTTTCAATGTATGTGTGGTGGAGAGATTTATTTATAGATAGGGTTGTTTGAGGTACAATGAGGCATTTAGTGCACATTGATCTAATTTATCCCATGATTATAATATGTGTTATTTTAAAAATTATCAACATTTATTACATATATTTTCAAATCATAATTTAGATTATTTTTTATCCAATAATGAATACTTTTGTTGTCATTACATGGGAATCCTAACTTATTGGGATATCTTAAAAAGTGATGATCCCTTAATTTAGGATCTAGAATGTTTTCTATAAGACCTTATTTCACTGAGATGTTACAACATATGGGATACTTTTTAATCATTATTTAGGATTTTGTAAGAAATTTATTTCATTAGAATTGGGAGCTGTTACACACTAGTTTTTATATCTATCTTTTTTTGGGAGTTGTATCACTAAAAAGAGAAGAAGGAAAATATCGAAAATAACCATCGTGACCTTTGGATTATCATATTCTATGGGAATGAAATTTTTATGTGTAGGGGACAAAACATTTAAGGGACACATTTAGGATCTATCTAATCACACATTTATTTCTAGATTAAACCCTCATATTTTAAAAAATAATAGTCATTTTTATGACCCTCCATCCCATAGCCATGGAGAAATTTGAACCTATTATAAATTCCTTATGATTGGTGAAATATTTTTATTTCCACTAGTGGAGATGTGAAATTCAGGAAAAGCCTATGGAAAGCATGAATGTGTATACGAATTAAGAAAATTATTGAAACAATTGTATGAGAGATGAGGGTGATAGCGATGTTGGTTACATGATTTTTTGTATAAGTAATTTAATTGGAAAAAAAATTACTTGAAGGGAAATAGTTTGGAAAATTAGAATAATAGTTGAAGGATTATATTTTTGGGTAAAAGAAATTGATTTTTTTACTTCTAATTTAGATGTTTTGATTTGTCTATGTTTCCACTTGTGCATTCTTTATGATTGTTTTTCTTAGGAGTGAAAAAATGTAATTATGGATGATTTGATGTACATGGATATTTCTACTATTTTTTTAATTTTTTCAAATAGTTTTAATTAAATATTTTTACTATTTTTGGTGTTTTTAATTTCATTTTTTAAAGAGTTGTTTAATATTTATATAATTTATAGTTACTATTATTTTAATATTAGTAATTTAGTATTTTATTAGTTTATTTTAATTTTATATTTTTTTATTATGACTATAAATTTTTATTTAATTTAACATATTACCCTAGTATATGTTATTATATATTTATATTTATATGTAATTCAATATCTGTAAATATTTTTGTTATTTTTTATTATTAGTTTATATTTATTTTATATATTATTAAAATTTAATTACTAACACTTTATTTTTAGTTCAATAAATAATATTTTTTTTTTGAGATTATTAATATTTTTATTAATTATTAATTTTATAATATTTGTATTATTTATTTATTTTATATCATTTTTTTATATTTAGAGTATTAAAAAGTAGTCTTAATTTTATTAGTTTGTTATATTTATTAAATTATATTAATTTTTAATTGTATTATTATGATTGGGTGTTTATATAGAAATTTTATCTGACTATTAATTTTATTTTGTTTTATGTACTAGTATATCTATTTTTATGCACACAAATATTTTCATATAGATTAATTTATTTTAGTAGATTAATGATTTATTTAAATATTTAAAAATCTTATTGTAATTATATTATCGAAAATTTATTAATATTGTAATGTTTTAACCCTCATTAATTTGAATTTCCATTTTGTTTATTTGGTTTTCTATTTAAATGAATGTGTTACAATAATCATGAAAGAGGATCTCCATTAGAAAACCAATACGCAATACATTCCTCCTCCTGGGTAATGCCTCCTAGGCTGAACACATCCAATGTTGCGAGGTTGCCCCTACTCTCCATCCATAATACCTTCATAGCCATTCCTCAACCCTCCTCCTAGAGGACACCATGCACTCCCCCTACATTCCTCCTTTATTAGACCATGCAACCATTAAAGGAAAAAGCAACATTCCTCTTACTACAATACAGAACCAGGTACCTCCCTGCTCTTCACCGCCACCAGATGGATGCATCCCTTACCCCAGCAAAGACCATCATCTCGGTGAATCACGCATCACATTCCACACTATTGGCCAACCTCACACTGAGTGCACCTATTCCATCATCAAAAAAATGATCTCATGCCTTCCCGAGTGTAGTGAAACAACCACAACCTCCTCCCATATCCATCTAGCATGAGCTCCAACGTAAAACACTCCACCATACTGCATGACCACCTTAGCTCAAAACACTACCATGAACAGTTCTCCTCTCCTCTCCACTAAAATAAATACTCTTTGTTTCCTACAATAAATAAATTCTGAGTGGTTGATCTATGTTTAAATCACAATGTCGACATGCATATAAGTTTGGATATCGATAAGTGTCACCTTGATTTGTGTGAAATGTGTATAGACCAAAACAATCATTTTATTAGTAGAACGAGTAAAATTTTCATGCATAATCATTTTTCTACGACACAAGTTTTTTTTTTGTGATTTTGGGGTAATTTTATTGTCTCTGTATGATGACTGAATAATTTTAATTACTATGCATTCTGGGATGGAATATTCTATTTTTTAGTAATTTTTCAATTGTATTAATATTCATAGGATCTTTTTATATAATTTAATTATATTTTCTTTGATTTAGTTTCTAAAAATTAAAACAGTCTAGTTTTATTTATAGTCAACTGGGAAATACCGAGATGGTTTGCTATTTTGAAGATAGTAGCCAAAAGACATGACGTGAATTTTTCAGAAATAAGTATTTCTATTTTTCCAATTGTTCCTATACTCAAATGGATCTCCAAATTAATTTATAACAATTAAGAACAATACATTAAATGAATTAAAAAATATGACATGATATTATGAAAAACACTTATATTTTTGGAAGTAGTAGTAATTTGGAAGAATATATATTTGATCATAGAAAATAATATCTATCATGATTACATTTTAGTTTTATTATGAAGCCAACAACCCTAACACTTTTTGATAACTCGGTGTTTATCATCAATTTTATAATGTATTATATTTTTTTTCATTTTCATTCTAAAATAATATTTTTATTAAAATAATTAAAAATAATAATAATTCCATTTTCTTTTTTTCTTTTTGAACATTTTCCAATGATATAATTTTAGTGATATAGATCCCCTTCTCTATGTGGTTTCTCCCTTCTTGCCAATTATATAATATCCAATAAATTATAATATTTTTCAAATTGGATGTGTTGTGACACAAATACGAAGGTGTCTTTGATAGTTCAATGAGAACTTCTTGCAACCCAAAAACATGTTTTTGAGGGTGATATGTTGTGACCTGATACTAGTTCCAAATTTTGTGTGGTTATTTTGGAAAGGTGATACCTAGTGTTTTTAGTCCATATAGTGGTGTGTTTTAAACTTCATTTATTGTGAAATTTTACTTGGATATGTGTTATTATATTTTTACCTTGGTTATATATTTCCTTGGAAGAGTGTAATATGAGAATTTGGGTAGATAAGTGTTATATCATCCATATTTAGGTAGAGGTGGGTTATTCAGAATTATTATATACCTATATTTTTGTCTAATGTATTTGTTGGGACATGATGGGATGCATTGAGGTGCACATATTCTAGAGATGTGATGAGATATGATCCTTGGTTGGTAGTTTAGATTACCGCTACTTCGCTATAGTGTCTTGGGACTATGGATTGCTTATATCTTTATTATATGTTATGTTTTATGATTGTTGATATAGATATATCTACTCTCTATACTAAAATTGGCTTCATTTCAGCTCTTGTGTTACCTTCTCATGGTGCCACGTCACCCCTGAACCTCTAATTCTACCTCCAAATCCAAAAAAAACGCGGCCCTGTTCGGGATTTTGTTCTGCTTCTACTAGGTTTCCCGATCCCCTCTCCCCGTCTCCCCTATCCCGCTCCCATTCCCGACCATCCTCTCCAATCCCACCACCGCCTCTGCGTGCTCCGCCTCCACATGATCCATCTTCGGCTCCTCTACCCACGCTACCAACATTCATCCCTCCATATTAGGTTTCCCGAAGTGAGCTTCTTTCTACTCCTCCTGCTACCAATTTTCCATTCTTCCATTTCTTGACTCGCCTCTCTAACCACGCCTCTGCCTCTACCTCCGCCTTCGATCTTCCTCAACCTTGATTTCCCACCTCCTCCCTGACTATGTATATCCTCTACCCCCCCACCTCTCCGCACCACCGACCTCCCCCATTTTCTAATTCAAACCCTAGAATGTTGATTTCACTCATATATGTTGTATTCGGTGTTCCTTTCTGAATTTTGTTGGCTTAGGATGTTGTAAAAGAGGCTTTAGGTAAGGTTCATTCTATGCCGATTCGACCTCATTTTTTCATCCCATGCGTTGTATGCCCTAACTTGGAATTGGGACCGGTTCATCTACTCGTATGAATTCCGAAGTCAATTTTTTTTTTTAGAAATTATGGTTGTTGTATGTGTGCATGCTCATATTCAAAGGACTATGATTGGGTTTTAGATTGATTTCGGATAACGCAAAAGGTGGGATCCAGAACCCCTATCAATACCTATTCGGCTACTGGAATCATTAGATGGGATGCCCTGACTTGCGAATTTAAAGAGGTTCTCCCTTAGACAATATCACCCCTTCTCTTTAAGATATTGAAAAGAACATGAAGTAGATGACTTTAATATCCCTTTAAAAAATAATGTGGGTACTTCCAGAATTGAATGATCACAATGATAATAGACGTGTAGTTTTGATTATTGGCTTTTTCTCGGGCGTAAAAGTTGATGCTATTCCATTGGCATAGACTTTGGAGGTCATAGTGCTATGTTTTTCTTTCTAAACTATTACTTCATAATTCTATAGGATTTATCCGTGATGTTTCCATGTTATTTTAAGAATTTATTTTATTTTTTCATTCCTTCAGTATCACTCCTCAGCGTTGGTTAATATATTTGTGATAGATATCAAGGATATTTCAACTTCTGTTACACACTATGGTCGCCCAGTTGCAATTATAATACTCAGGGTAAGTTGATATCTTTTAATTTGCATTAACCAAATTATTCCACCCTTTATTCCACTTTTCCCCTTCAATGGAGATGTTTACTCTATTGATTTATAATCTGTTATATAAATGAAATTACATGCTTCATATGTTGGCATGACACCCATTCTTGATAGTTTGGGTGATTATTTATCTCAATATTTAATTTCATTTGATTCATTCTTATCCACCTTTGATGCTTTTTTTGTTTTTAGGTTCTTGATTACTGTACTGTATTGATGTTACTCAACAAAAATACATTCCTGCTTCGTATAATTTATTTTGGTTATTTCTACCAGTTCAAAAATATTCAATTTCTAAAATATTTTCTCAGAATTAAAGGTTTCTTGATGTAAACATTCTATAAAAAATGATATGTTAATAAAAATTATATTATCTTCTCTTTCTGTTCATCGAAACCCTATTATTTACCTCTTTTCAGCTGCTAAGGCAAACAAATTCCAGGTATGATGTGTCATGTTCATAAAATCAGACTTTCTCTATATGGGTGGTAGTTTTGTTTTCGGTTTGTTTTGGTTCAGATTCAGTTCAGGGGCTATTTGATACATTGCATAAAAATTATTAATGTGAAGTGAGGATAATGATTGTTACTAAAATAACATTGTAGTGTGTTTTATGTAATACGATGTCATGTTCAAAATGATGTTAATGCATCAATGTTGTGTTTGAGGTGTATTTAACTTCCTAGTAATGTCAACTCAAAATCCATGAAACCTATTTTCAGCTGTTAAAATAGATGTATCATGTTTTTAAAATTACTCTTTCTTTGTATGAGTTGTTTTTTGTTTTGTTTATCTTGATTCAGATCCAATTTTCGGGTCGGTTAGTATTTTTTATAAAAATTGATCAATGGGAAATTGATTAAAATCCTTATACCTCCCCCAGTTCCCAATTATTGAGTTTTCAGTGTGTTTTTTATATAGATGATTCTCTTAGAGTCTGGGCACTCATCTCATTGATTTATAGGCCTGTATTTGATTCAATTTGAAGATTGTTTAGTGTCTTTAATATAATATCTATTTCTATGTGGTCCTGATAGTTAAGTGGTTCTGTTTATTATGTGCATGCTAATATTCTTTGAGGTTTAATTTGACAACACTTACTAAAACTTCTTATAGTGCTCATCACTTACTGAGAAGTTTTATACACAGTTTTCAGCATGCCTGTCAAACAGAGCTTGAATGACATGGAAAACACCATACTAATAAACACCAGTTTTTGTGCATGTCCCAGATGGATCCAGGTGGAAAGGTACAATGTGCTTAATTCTATTTTCATTATTCCTAAATAATAAACATAAGTAATGTTACTGTAATTTTCCTTCCAACCTTGCATAATTGGAGCATCAAACTGTTAGGTCTTCTCCATCAACTTCAAACACTGCCAGTAGGTTTGATTCTTATACATCTAATTGGTTATCTACTCAGCTATGTAACAATCATCGTATATTAATAATAACTATCTTCATTTGCATTAACAATTCATGGATGATTAGTATTATGTTTTAATGAATTTAATATACATGCCATTCATTTCATTGAAGCTTTTATTGTCCACTGTTATAAACTGCATATGTTCTGTATTGATTTGAACTTCATCAAGTAGCTTCAAATTATCTTAACTATATTCTCTATGTAGAAAAACATTTCACAAGAATTTGATATAGAGGATGACATGCAACATGGTCTTCAGTGTAGTCGAGACAGTTTAGGTACAATTACTCATTGTACTCAACATGAAAGGGGAATGAAGGCTGATTTTAACAAGAAAAATGAGAAATTAGATTGACATTTTCTGCTTTACTGGCAAAGTAATAATACTAAGTGGTTGTTTAATAGGTTTTTATTCATTTAATTTCCAACCATAACTACAATACACAATGATGTGCAGTATGATGTATTTGTAATTTCTCAGGGAGTCTATTTCAGTTGGGATTATCTGTAGGTTTATTATAATATTAACATGCTGGATGATTTTTATACAGGACGCATATAATGCTGGACAGTTTTCACGACATGCTGGACGTGCATCATTAATTTATGATTTTGTATCAGTTATCGTTCGTCATAAATATTTCATTATTCTGGAAGTTACTCATTGTGGAGTAGGATAATGGTGGAGGTGTTTAATTATATACATTCTAATTCCTTATTTTGGGTTTCTATTACTCACATTATACGCTGTTAAAAACTGGGTTATATGTTATGTATTTGGGTTTCCGAGGATATTGTAGGTTTCTTGTATGGATGTTACACATAGACTCATCTGATTGTATTGTGTAGTAAATTAGGGAAGTGAACCTCTGTTCCGACACTCATCTTCTTGCAAGTAATTTCTTCATAAAGGTTTTTGAATTCAGTATGAAAATTCAATACACTGGGAATTATGTTTCATTAAATTCGTATGAGGCAGTTATAACTTTTGTAATATTCTGTTCATTTCTCATCTGCTTACAAAACATAAATATAACCTCTAGAAGAACATCATATGGATCTATGTAAGAACCATGGACACCTCGACTGAAATTTTGGTCATGAAATTCAATCCAAGGTATGATATCTATCTTCACCCCTGCATTATGTTATCTATGGTTTCCAATTTACGAATCTCTAAAATACTCAAAATATATACAATATACCATTGTTAGTAAAACGTAACATGTTATAATACCTCCATACTGGGTTTGCATTATATCTCACCTACTAGGGAAACTGAAATATGCCCTCTAGCAGAACATCATATTGATCAATGAAAAACCCATGGACACCACAAATGAAATTTTTGTCATGAAATTCCATACCAGGTCTGATATCTATATTCACCCCTGCAGTATGTTATCTTCTGTTTCCTATTTCTTAATTTCTAAAATACTCAAAATAGTTACAATATACCACTGTTAGTATGACTGATCATGTTATAATACATGTTGATTGGGTTTTCAAGATGTGGGAAGACAATGTGTATGTGTTTTAACTGTATATAATTTTTTATTGTTATTCACTTAAAACTCCATGTTATCTCATGAGAAGGTTAGCAAGGCCCATAATATGACATATATGGATCTCTATGCCTTTGAAATCCTATATGGTGTAACATGGGATTCCTATTTCCCAATTTTGGTGCATACTCACGAGTTTGATTGGGTAAAAAGACCATAGCTTGAATATTTTGGGTTTTCATTTTATTTATTTTCTAAATAATTCAATATTATGAATTTTTTAAAGACTACTTCTTAATGTCACATTCTCTCTTGAGCACTTTACTGGCTGCTACATATGAATTGATGCGATACTTTCTCCCAGTTTTCTCCTATGTTTTCGTATTAATGTCCTTCTGCTTTATTGAATAAGTCGTCCCTTCAATCACATTCAAAATTATTGGGGTAAGAAATTATTTTTTTGATGGTGTAACATGAGAAATATTTCCCAAATGAGCAATGCTAATGGAACATTCTATATTTAGTGTTTGAGAATCCAAATTAGAAATTGAATCTATCTTTTTAATTATTTTGTATTTGTTGGGCAGTTTTTTGGTTCTGATCAATGTCATTTTTGACATTGCATTTTTAGTGATTATACTGAGCATCTGTTTGATCCTTTTTAATTATTTCATTTCCTTTAACTATTTCAAAACATTACCTTTCTATTTTCTGGGTTGTAAAAAAACAGGATAGCACTCCACACAGCACTCCACCCACCTCTTGATAAAATGGAATGCTGCTGTTGAGAGGAATTTCAAAGCTGATACTATCATAGAGAGTATTTCCATCATTTCCTGATAGTTGACTACAGGAAGGATTTTAATATCCTCTACTCCATGTAGGAACATTATGGATGAAAATAGCAAGGGGATGTCTTTCATTATATTTATACTTATGGCCATAAGTAGGGCTACCATGTTACTTCTCAAAAGGTATTCTATCATTATTTATCACTTTGTGCCGATGAATGAGGCACTCATGGTAGATACTTTAGGGTGGACCTTTCGAGATGATGTTAATAATGATTTCGGTTGGGCCTTCAAAAATCATAGTAACTCATTAATAATTTAGTAATATATTTATACGATCAGTGACCACCTGTGTTAGTTTTTTAATGGCCTTCAGAACTCTTTCCTATAATAGAACATGGTTATGAGGTTGGTCTTAATTTTTCCATGACCATTGGCATGATTTATTTTTATGTGATATATTACAGGATTCTAGGGAGACTTTCTATAAGTGAAAATCTTCATATATAGTTTTCTTTTCATGTGGTTAATTTGGTGCTTTCGATAGATTCCAGAATGTGTTACAGTGGCCACTAGAGTGGAACAATGACCCGGATTTCGAACTTGCATCAGTTTGCAATACTGTTGATAATCTCACATGATATAATTCCAATAACTCTCCTTGGAGGAAGAAGGAATGCATGTAGGGTACTGAGTGATCATCCAATTGCACAGATGAGTGACCCCACATTAGAAGGTGCGATGATGGGATTGAATCCTGTATATTTACATTGACACAATTACATCTTGGATGGATTGTAGGATATGTACCTTTTAATTTATTTTCTTTACTGTAGTCATTTTAGTATTTAATAACAGTTACTTTATGTTTTCAAGGTCGGAAAAAACATGACAGCACTCCACCCACCTCTAGAAGATCGAGTCATATTGTTGTTGTAACCATAGCCAAATCTCCAGGTTTGTGTTTCTAAATTGTATTCAATGTTTTTGATGTTTTCGACCTTCCCCATTAAATTTTATGAGATAAATTTCCCCTTTAATGTGTTTATTTCTATAAAATACATTTAATGTGTACATTTCAGGTAATTATTATTGAAGATGTGATTTACTACTCTTTGTAATGGACATTTGCGAGACTATTCAGGTAAATATCTGAGAATTTCTACTTGATGATGTGTGTTTTTACAAATTATTTAAATGATATTATTCTGAATAAGGTTCACATGAATATGGGAGATGGGGTGTGGTTTCTATATGGTCAGGATTGGGTGGTCTCAAACAACAACCACCAATATGTAGTATGAAAGATGACCTGGTTTTCAGTCAAATACCAAGTCTCTTGACATTTAGTTTTATAACAACCAGAATAAATTATTCTTCTTCTATTTTTCATTCAATTACACATTAAGTATTATTTTGTAGATGTTGAATATATATTTTCATTTATTTAATTTATTCAATAGTGTCCTATATTCAATCTTTGTCTCTAATATATTTGTCAACTAATTGAATGATGTATTCATGTTCTATTCCCCCTTTTTTCATTACCAGACAATAGTAATTCCTAATTATAATTTATTCAACATATGTTTTCATTGTAATGTTTCTAAAAATTATACCATTATTGGAAGAAAAACCATTAATAGAATACGCCGTTCTATTGCACGGGTGAGTACTAGTTATATACATGAATCACTCCCCAAGTATAGTGTTGTTGGTTGTATCCCAATATCCCTGAAGGGTAGTTGTCTTAGGCATATTGAAATTATTAGTCTTTCATTCCTCTACCTACTCCATGATACTTATGATGGTAACCATAGATATTGATATGATAACACAAATATTGGGTTGGTGATATGATGTATAATATCAATATTCGGCCAATATTGAAGTGGGAATGATTTATATAGTCCCTATTCTTGATTTATTTTAGTGATTTGAGTAATTAAAAATTAAAAATTATTCTATTCTATTCTATTATATGATTTCAAGTTCAAGTTCATAAGTTTCGATTAGTTTTGGTAAATTATTATAGCATGGAATTAGCGCAGGAATATAAAATGAATAAATTAGTGATTCCTAGAAAAATTCAATGTTAACTCTAAAATTAACTTAGGATTAATTGGTATTATCACATTATAGGATGTCACTATGACAACAACCCCAAATATATTGAAGGAAACATTATCCAATAGCCTTGATAAACCAATTTTAAATGTTCCAACAACCGTTCATACAACACCTCACCATTGTATCATGGTGGAAGTCCCCAAGAAGGCATTTCATTCCAACATAACCTCACATGAAAAAATGAAAAGGCATTGATATTCCAACATAGATTCATGTATATTCTATAGTGTATATAAAAAAATATAATGTCACTCCCCAATGCATGATATGAATTCATCTAAATATATGCTACATTATCATGCTCTATTTTCAGGGACATTGATTTCTTTGATTTTTATTCCTTTGGAGAGACAATGAAACCCCACATATATGCCTCAAATTGAACAAATCTATAATGAATCATTATTCCTTAATATAGAATCTATTCTCATTTCATTTCCATCTCACAAAAAAATCCCCAAAATCCATCATCACCTCAATTATATTTCACATACATCCCTGAGATTACATTGATTATCGGCACATCAATCATTGACCAAATATAAAAACATAATGTTTTTTCCACAGATAATGTTAATTTCTATAGAAATTTATCCTCACATTTGTGGGATATGGAGGAAAATCTTATAAGACTAAGGGATGGAAAATGATGTCACCTCCACTCCATAAGGATCACATGTAAGGCTTAAGGGTACCTCCATTATTTCCATGATCCCATTGTCTTCCCATATAGAGTATGTAATAAAACCAACTTCCTCCTAGAAAATATACAGGAGAGAGGGGGAATATTTATGATCATGGTATCAGGGATTTAAATTAAGGAATAATAATGAATAAAATTATCATTCTACATTGTTGTGATATGAGACTCCATTTCCACATGGCATGACCACACAAATTGGAACCTGATGGAAGGGTATAGTTTCTTGAAAAACTGAATGTATTTTAATGGAGGAGTCAATACATTAGGATATCATCAAATGTTGGGGGATCAAGATATTATTTTTCTTATGATCACTTATCCATCATTTCCCCTTGTTCTTATTTAGGCATTTTGTAGTGATGCTTTTTACGATACAGTATAGTGTTTAATATGGGTAATTGATTTTGATTAATTTGAACTTTTTTACATATAGAGTGTAATTGTTTTTGTGAATTTACCTCATAATCATAATGCATTCCTTTTAGAATAGTGAAAGGGAATTCAATGAGTGTGATTGATAGATAAAAGGTTAATGTTCACGTAGACATTTGATATTTGAACACTAATTATGGGTCTCTGACCTATGAGTGTGGGGTAGATAAAAAAGTTAAAACTAAACTAATCACATAAGGGAAGGAATTGTATAAATATGTGAGAGTAGTATAGTTGTAAGACATACTATTCTTTTCTATATAACATCGATACATCTATTGAGTTGAAAACTCGAAAAAGAATGCCAAAACTGGTATGATAGTGGTAGTATTACACCCTCAAAAAGTGAATTAATTTTTTCCCTTTAAGATATTAAGGAAGATGCAAGAGTATGGGTATTGGGATTAGAAAATATTTGGGGTTCCTTAAGAGAGTACGCATAGTTTGATGGGTGGTTTCTCACATCATGTTCATGATCATTATGGAGACTCATGTCATTTGGTTGATAATTATTTCCCATACATGTAATAAACACTAAAATTAGAAGGGTATCCTTGGATAATAATATATTATGTGTAGATTTAATCCATTCCACCTATCATTCAAATTCAATTTTACACATCTAAACTAATCAAAAAATAATGAAATAATCATTAAAATATAAAAATTAGAATAATAAAAATTTATTATAAATTCTTATATTGACAGACTCATATTAGAGGAATACATTGAAAATCTTTTATACAATGTGTTATTCAGACATTCAATTTAATTTGATTCCATATTATTTGTGTTTAAGGGATTTAATTTAAATTCATAATAAATGAACTTTCTTTGGTAGATAGATATATATGAAAACATATGTGTCATCTTCTTAAACATTGCATATTAATGATTACACACCGTGTAGATTTCTAGTCAAGATTTTGGGGAATTAATATCAGTTAGTAAAATGATATTTTTTATAATCATCATGGGCACATGTCAAGGAATTAATCATTCGAGAGGGGGGTTTTAAATGAGGGTTAATTTAATAAATAAAATGTGTAACATATTTATTTATTGTCATAACTCTATAACCTCAAACCCGATTATAAATATAATCACAACCCCAACACTTTTCCCCAATCGTTATGCACAACAATTCTGGATAATTCTTTCAAGACCGAAAGAACTACTTCCTACAAGAACGCTCTCAAGACAAAGAGAAATTCTCCTACATCGGATCAATGCGATCAAAGGCATACATAGAAAGCGAAGCTTCTTCCATGCTATCACCGAGAGGTCCCTTCGGCGATGTCTAGAGATACGTGACACACGTGTGGATCACGGGAAGAAGAATCCTACACAGGTATTCTATGACGCAATGACGGATCACAAGATTGTTATAACAAGACATCATAGAAGAATGAATTCCACCGAGGTAATTCTTGTGAATTAATTAAATTAATTATAATCATCATATGATGATCCTATCTCTATTGTTATGGGACTCCTACTTTTTTTTGTTTATCATTCTATTCTGAAGATCCATCATTTTATATCGTGATGGAACTTGGTTTGAATGTTTTTTAATGCTAGAATGAATTTTGGGCACTCCCACCAATGTGTTTCCACTGCGACCGAAGCCTACAATGAAAACATGAAATAAAACAGTTCTTCTAATATATTAACACACATAATTATGAAATTACATCAGAAAATAATGTATTTTCACTCATTAATACATGATATGGAGTCATCATAATGTTGTATATGATGATATTATCTCTTATTTGAATCATAAAAATGCCTCAACAATATATTTGGTTGGAGATCCAACATAACCACATGTACTTGTCTCACATTATTCTATGTTCCAACATATCCTCAAAACTAAACAAAAAGTTCATTTTTAGTCCAAATCAATCTTATATAAAAACAAAACAAGCCATCAGTTCCTGAATACTATATCACATCCAACCTAGAGATTATATTTCACATAAATCCAACATGTATTAATCAATTAATATAGATAATCATTTTAGTAACCTATGATGAGAATTTCATTATAGAATAATCAATACAATTACTGAGGACAATGGAATGTCCTAGAATACCAGGGGAGATCCTTTGAGATTGTATCCAGATTATGTGGCTCCCATGAAAGGATCAAGGGGAAAAATATTATTCCCATGTACATATTTCAAAAAAAATAGATAAAGTCTCAAATCGACTTACACATGGAGGATGATCACATAAAGATGTTGAATATTGATTAACCTGGGATTATGTGTTGAAATAAAGTCATAAGAATAATGGAAAAAATATTCCATGTTGGAGTAATCGATTATTCCATTACCATAATTTTCTATCACTCCAATTGTTGAATAAATTAAATGTATAAGAAGTGGGAATAAGTAGAAGGTTGGTTAGCCAATATTTGACTATAGAACAGAAATACTGGAGAAGGGGAGTTTCATAGCATGGGAGGTGAATTTTAGGGAACCTTTGATAATAGAAGATAATGTCAATATATAGGATAATGTGGAAAATATTCTTATTGAGATAATTGTGCAATTATTTTCCCATTTCCTTATTTCTAAATTTATCTATTATGTTTCTCATTCTATACAATAATTTCTAAAATTGGGATCAAATATTTATTAATTTTCTTATGATTTCCTTTTGTGTGTGATTTATGTTTTAATTATAACTCTTAATAATTATTAATTACATTTGGATCAGAGGGAGGGTGTTATGTGAGAGTGATTGAAATAGTGAAAATGGAATCTCATAAAACCATTAAATATATGAACACTGATTTGAGGTAATATATATTTTAGTATGGGATGAATATATTGGTTAAACCGACACTATGAACAAGTGGTACAAAATCATTATACATGGTGTTGGTAGTGTAGTATTATGAAACAAAATTTGTGTGCAACTAATATCCAAACCTCTCTATAACTGAAAAATCTAGACTGAATTCCCAAATTGGTAAGATAGTGGCATTATTGAATCATCAAATGGTGAATTAATTACTTATAATATGGGGATAAAGGAATCCTCATAGGGACCTACATCCTCATTGGAAATCATTCAATGTGTCTTGATAGTGTAAACATGGGTATGCAGTGGTGGTCGCTTACTTCATATTCAAGATAAGTATGGAGTCAGAGGGCCATTGGTTGATATATATTTCCATTAAAGGGAATAGTACACTAACTTAAAGTGTTTCCTTATTTATTACTCTCTATTAGTTTCATTCCAAATTGTATTCATATATACCATTCACATTTATATTTTCATATCCCATAATATAACTACTTTGCCATAATAATCAACCAATATCACATGTGATTTACCTCTTGTCCCTCTAGTGAAAACCCAATACTTATCAGTATTATGATATATAATTTAGGGAGTCTGTCATTCCATAACTACACATTTTTCATAATAATTATTGGAATTTTTATAGAGGATATGTAGTGAATATCTTGTTATTTTGTGGAAAAACACCAAAAATAACTGAAAATTAATATAACATTAAAATTTAGAAAAATAAAAAATCTAAAAAATATTATAAAAACCAACACTTACACTTTAATTTTAGTATAGTCCATCGATAATATATTGTGCACAGTTTTATTGGTGCATAAACATTAATTTAATTGCACCCAATTTGAGTTTAACTATTTCATTTTGATTTATAGTAAATGGACTAACAAAGATGGAAGGATAATACAATGGAACCAAAAATCACAACATGAATTTTGATAGGATCATTTATTAGACCCGATATTATTTTCATTATTTTATTTTTTCTAGACCAATATTTTTACTAATAATAACATGGGTAGTCTTCATGGGCATGAACATTGATTTCTTTATTTATCCACCATTTATGGATTTTCATAATAACAAGTATTAAGACTTCATCATTTTTAAGCACTCAATTTTTCCGATGACATGTTATATTAATACCAAGTGAGTAGAGAATCATATTTTTACAGGGGTTCCCTTTATGTGTTTATAACATAGAGTGTTATACATCTCTTCCTTTGGGTATTTTAAGGTAATACAGGTAGAACCAATCTGGTTGATGTTAATAATTTCAATCCTCTTAGCAAGAGTTGTGTTATCT
Source organism: Viscum album (assembly GCA_963277665.1). Classification (NCBI taxonomy): domain Eukaryota; kingdom Viridiplantae; phylum Streptophyta; class Magnoliopsida; order Santalales; family Viscaceae; genus Viscum; species Viscum album. The sequence goes on from OY728160.1 coordinate 1,679,271,935, forward strand.
GTTTAGAAACATTGCTAAAAAGTATCAACATGAATGAGAGTCTGATATAACAAAAAACCACCTCAAGTACTAGTTCACATATCTTAATGATCATAGTGTTTATAACATTTGATAAAACATGTGAGTTCGAATAGATCTATCCAATTTTTTTTGAAGTGTAGGGTTATATATATTTGACTAAATAATTATGATGTTTATAATCATGTAAATTTTTTTTGAAAGAGAGTGGAAATATATATTGAAAGGGAAAACTAACACCAAACAGGAATGGGATCCTGATTTAGATGTAGACCATATTATGAAGAGGTGATCACAATTTTAGGCCATATGGCTCAAACCATTGTATCATGTGGTCTAGGGTCATAGGATAAGGGACATAAATCCTTTATAAATAAGATTTTCTATTCTTACACTTAATAGGGGATTGATTCCAAATTGTGTATCACAAAATGTGACTATTCCATGTGAATATTTTGATTATTGAATTTTTAATAATAACTATAGTTGTTTGAATATCATATGATGATATAAAAAAATTAAATAAGATGAGACAAATGGACATATTTGAATGATGGTTTTTGTTGTGATTCTTTAAGTGTGTATAGATATTTGAGGAAATTTCATTTGGATATAACATTCCTTTGGTTGGTATTCTCTATTAATGTAATGAATGTAGATCCATATCATGGGAATGTATGTATATCCAAACCATGGTATCCCTAGGAGTTGGTTATGTTCATTAATGATGGACAAGAACAGTTCACATGCATTTAATCACATACATGATGGAGTGGGATTATGGATAAAAAAGTATTAGAGAAGGGTTCAAACACTCTATCAGTTAAAAAAACCTATATTAAACACAAATTTGTGGAGATATAATGTGATATAACTAATCTCTAACTCAGTGGGTCTAGTGATCACAATTTTATATTTTTAAGGGCCAAATGGCATGATCACAATACTTTATGATTTTGTTCTTTTTTTCTAGTTGTTTCCTAAGCCATGAAACTGAATTACATGGTGATTAGAGACTTTAATTTTTCCTAGGTCACACTTTATGAGTTTTTTTTAAAAAAAATTTATATCATTCACTTTCATTTCATGGTCTTATAATTCATAATATTGAGAGGTAGAGTTTAATGTTATAAATCATTCACCAAATGGGTTAGATAATTAATTTTGAAAGGGTGAATCAAACCCAAGGTAAAAATATAGACCAATACTAATATATATTATCCCATGAGTAAATAAACACTTCTTATGGTTTTAGTTAATAGACCGTAAGTGTTAGAAAATTTTTAAAACATAGGAAAAATACGATTCATTATCAACAAAGATCCCCCTATTTTTAGAGACTATACTAGGGAGTTTACATATTGTTCAAATTAAAAATTCGTAAAAAACTGTGTCTTTGATGTTATATTAAAACCCAAAAGGGTATTAAAAAACCATAGGGATTCTATTTATTGTTAGTATTTTTGTGGTTGATCTTTTCCATGAGGTTGGTGGTTTTCATGGTATTGTTTTTTATTTTTGGTGGTTTTTACAGGAGTTCATGGTTAGGGAACATAGTTTGAAAACTATGTAGGCCATGTTTGAATCCCATGTACCTCTTAATAGAGGTGATTCAAATGGATTCTTTATGGATTGAGAAACCGGGCGAGTAAATTGTGCCGCCGACCCGTAATTTGGATTTTTTTTCTCAAACTTTTAATTGTGGATTCCACCCCAAGACAACCCCATTTGAACCTATCAACCCAAAAGAATCTCATGGAGGTTCATACTCCTACAATTCTTCTCCTTGGTGGTTTAAGTTGTTTCATTAGTGATTATTTATTAGTTTCAAGATGTATAAGCTCATTTCCCTCATTATCTATGATTCCTTGTGATTCTCCATGTTTTTATATCCATAGTGGTCATTTATGGTCTATTTTATTGGTAATGGTTTCCAGTATTTGGTAATTTTGGTTTAATATGTCTTTGATTTGTATTAGTATTCCCATTATAGTGGATTTCAATGTTGGTGAACTCATTCCACCACTCAGGGTAGGTGCTTCAATTTCATTGTCTTTTATTTATGAGTTCCCTGATTTCTTGGTTCATTAAATGTGTTTTTGAATTATTTCTATGATTTAAATGATAGATAGTTTGTATTTATCAATTTTTTTAATGATTGGGTGACTTTTTCTTTTGATAAAATGGGTAAAATGATTTTTCTATAAACTTTTTGTTTTAAATTAATATTTTATGCATAGTTCATGTTTGATAAAATGACAACTATGGTTTTTAGAGATAAATGATCTTTTTATTTTGTTTTAATCCCAATGTGGGTTTAAATTTTAGTTACCCTTTCTATGTTGTGTAGTTTTCCTTGATTTAAAGGGGTGGTCTATTTTAATAATGTGAAATGGATCTAACCATGATTTAATTCGTTATGCTTTTATTTGATTCAAATTTCTGTTGGAATTGTGTTTGGAGTCAATGTTATTTAAAATAATGTTTTTTCAAATGTTTTTTCAAATGTTTTTTCAATATATTATATATTTGCAGTGATATTTAGAATTTTTTGTTGTGATATTGATTGATCCCTTTTTGACCCCCCTTGTGTGTCTATGGTGTTATGTGGTCCATGTGTTGGATGCCATAAGCTTTTTATACATGATGTGATTATGTTTTTGGGGATATTTTTATGGTAGTGGGGAATGTGGGATTGATGTGATTGTGGTTATAGATATTTGTGATTATTATTATCATGTGATGGAATTGTTTTCTCATGGTCCACCTCTTTTATTATTACATGTGGAGAATGAGGCTACGAAGTGGGAAGTGTAGGTATGATGTCTAGCTAGTTGTGGTTTTCCTTCTCCAGTACCCCTAGTTATACATCAAACATGAATAATTGGATTGTAACCAAAGAGACTGGTTAGAGTGATTTGGTGGGGGGATGGGTGATAATTAATCTTCCAGTAGTAGGTCTACCTATATGTGTCTTGAGTTGTCCCATGAGTCTCTGAGGTGTTTCCTCATACTATATATCATTTGATACATCTTATGTTATACGTATGGGAATGCTTATTTCTTCCTTATTTAATGCAATTTTATATCATGTTGATCCTTTTTTAGTTGATCCATTATATTGGATATATATCGTATATCTATTTATGAGAAATATATGTGACTTTCAATGGTACTGCTTTATTATGGTTTCCATTATTTTATTATTTACCTTTTTGTTTGGTGTGTAAAATATTTTAAAATAAAAAGAGGGAAATGTTTTCGAAATATAAATTTTTATTTGGAATGCTTCTGAAATATTTTAAACCATATAGTATTTTAATTTAAAAAATGTGGTATTTTGAAAGAGAAATGGTTGCCTTTTAGTTTGTCATGGTTTTTGATAAAAACCTCTTTATGTAATGTTATGAATATGTTGTTCATTAACAATGTGCATGTTCCATGTTTGATTGTTCTTTTACTCTCCAATGGAGAATGAATACCTATTTGTATAAATTTTTTCTGAACTGTTTTTTTTGTTTCAATTTTAATGGTAATAAATTATACTCTCGGTGATATCCTACAAGATTTAGTACACACCTTACATACTAATTTTGGTAGGTATGTTGTCTTCTTGTCTTGTGTTTGTTCTTCAATTCATTGATTTCACTATGGATCTTATTGTATCTACCATACAAATAGGATTATTTTTGGGATCATGGTGGTCACATGAGTCATATAGAGATGAATATTGAAAATTCATTTTTATGGAACTAGTTGGAATAACTTTTTTGTATCTTCCTTAATCATCAGTTTTATTTTATTTTATCTTTTTTTGTTGAAATCTTTGAAATGATTTTTACTTTTAAGTGGTATATTATAATTTATCTTTGTCTATTAAACATTATGCCATTTTTGGATGTTTAATCCTAGATTTGTATGGTGAAGTAATTCCTAATGTTTATGTTCGATAACATTGACACTTGTCTTCTTCCTGGGGGTTCTAAGATGCTATTTGGTTATATAGAAGGCTGGTTCAAATGCTAATTTGGATTATGTCATGGGTTGGTATGTTAAAAAATGGTATCAGAGGTAGTTTGTTTCATTAAAGTGGTGTAGGTTCCTGAGATTTAAATTCTTATTATTTTGGGGTCAATGGTAGAAATATAATAAAATGTCGTGACCTCAGTGGGAGGTCCATGGATGTTGTTTTCCCACTCTTCCCTAGGATGGATCTCATGTTTCCATGGGTTGTTAAGAAAATTAATACAATTTAAATTTATATTGGATTATCATTGTGTTATTATAGTGTGGAGTTTTAGTACTCATAGTGGTGTGAATGTCATGTGAGACGAATAGTGTATAATCCTCAATTGGGAATGATATTCGATGAAATCTATATGGCACATGGTTAATATTCACAATCTATCAAATCCTTCATGTCCTATGAAAACTAGTTTTGGAAAATATTTAGTTCTAGTCACACAGTTTGTTAATAGTCTAACAATATCTTCATCGAAATCATGATCAGTGTAGAATGATGGAAAAATTTATTAATTTCCCTACATTTTGGTCATAGAACTTCTCAAATCTATTTTTATAGTTTAAAATTATTTAGTGAATTATTTTTTCATTTTCATGTTATTTAAAATAAAATCACTATGATTTTTAAAGTATTTATGTTTAAAACCTTGTTTTGGTTTCCCAAAAGTTTTATAAAAATGTTCATGAACTTTAAAAAAATCATATGGGTTGTGTTAGTTTTCAATGGAGGTGATCGATTAGGTCATAGGTGATAGAAATCATAGACTATTTTATTATTTAATAATTGTGGCGATTTGATGAAAAACATATATCCTCAATGAAATGTAGACGAAAGGAAATTTTTTTTAAATAATTGAATCCTTTTTTACATGGGGAGAAATGTTTTCAACGATTCGAGCTCGTTTGGTGTTTTTAAAAGTAAGTGGGGACATGTTAAGAATATTTGAAATTATTTTTCAAATAGTTTTCATTATTATTTTGATTAGTTTTTCTTTTTTCCATTATGTTGTGTTTTTATGTGGTTTATATATTGAGTATTTTCGATTGAAAAGTTATTGTTTTTATTTGGTTTAAATTTATTGTGGTTTATTGAGAATTTTGTTTTGAGAAGATTTTAAATGAGTACCTTAGGAAAGGAATAGATATTCAATATGGGAATTCATTATGTAGTTATCCTAGTGATCCAGTAGTTGTCCCTCTAGTATCTGGCCCTATCTAGTGTCATAATGTAGTGGTGAAGACATGTCCTTCACAGCTCATAGATTGTGAATGATAATTTTTGAACCAATATCCTCATGTATTCTATGGTGATCTTGGACCCTATGTGTTAATTGAGTGGATAACTAAGGTTGATGATATTTTCAACTATCTAAAAACTCATGGAGACTCTTGGGTAAAGCTCACCATTCATTTTCTCGATGGTCTAGGTGTGCAATGGGGTAACATCATTGTTCATTACCAACCATTAAAGGCTCTCTCTTGGGTGTACATCAATGCTGCATTCATTCAGAAATTTAAACTTGATAGTGCATGAGTTGAAAATGAGATGATATTTTTGGGTATCCAACAAGGTTACCAGTTAGTAGTGTACTATACTTAATGTTCCACTAGATTTGTACCTTTCACTATAGAGTTTTTTTCTGATGATTCAAAGAAAGAATGATTCTTTGTCTAGGGACTTCGTCTGAAAATAAATTCATCAGTGCTGCAATTTTTCCTGATACACAATGTGGTAGAATTATTTAAGGTCATATTCATTGATCAAATATTATTTTGAAAACATTTGTAAAGTAATGATTTGGTTTACATTGGAGCTAGTATAGATGTGTCATCTAACAAGAAGAAAAATCCATATGTGTGTTTATAGTGTGGGAATTATGGGAATATATGATCTTCTTATCCTTAACCTCTAATGAACTATCATCTATGTGTCTATCCTAGACAAATTTAGAGGATTTTTATGATCGTTATATAGGATAATAAAAGGCTCTGAAATTACCTGATTTAGGTCAGTGTGTTTTGTTTTTTTATCTATTTGTGAGTTGGAAGATGGGTGTTGTTTTAGGAGTATCCTATTTTATAAATTTTCTTTTTGGATTGGGGGTTGTCTATTATTTTATCTATAAATTTCTGGTCCATATAATATTGGAAAATTATTTTGACCCTATTATCTTATATTTGAATGTTCTTCCCTCATTTCATTATTCTTATTGTTGGTTTTAGGGTGTTGATCATGGGTCCTTTTAGGTTATTTATTTTAGACATGGGAAAAAATTGGGTGAATGCATGGATTGTTGGGGGGTAGTTTTATTTAAAAATGGGTTGTTTATTCCACTTTATTGTACTTACGATAATAATTTCCATGGTCTAAAAACCGTAGTATTCCATTTCGTACCATGGGGATTGAGTCTTATTGTTTCTAGGCAAGGCTTGCCTCTTGTTATTAGGATTCTTAACTTTTTTGATGCCCTGAATCTTGGTGACCCAATCTGCGATCCTTAAGTATTTTTCCATACCTACATTATTTTTATGGCTGAATTTTTCATATATTTGGATAGCGTGATCTTAATAATATGTTTTTGGAGTTTATGTGAACTCAATCTCTTGGTGTCATGTTAATATTCATTGGTAGGATGTTTTCAATGGATCCACAACATTAGATAAATTATAAATGGTGGGAAGACTAATTTTTGTTCTCTATTCCCTTGTATATTTTTTTGAATCAGGACTTCGATGAGTTCTAGTGACCCATTACGTTTTCTCAATATTGTTCTCTTATTTGGTGTTTGTAGATGGTTATTTTTTGTTGGAATCGAGTTTCTTTGGAGACAATCTTCTATTGATGCTCTACGCCGAAGGTTCACAATTGTAGAAGAATAATAAATTTTGGGGGAACATTTGGATGGTATCCATATATTTTACTATTCATTTCTAGTGATATATTGAGAATCCTTTTATCTGGATTTGGGTTCATTTGGTTTTTATAAACTATGTTTTTCTATTGGTGGTATCCATGTTTGGTCTGATTTTCAATTTTGGAATACGAGATACCCGTAGGAGAAGTAGTGATGTATTGGTATTCAAAATATTAGAAAGTATAATTGGTGTGGCTATCCAAGCACATTATTTTGTGGTTTCTCCTAATCCTTTCCATGTTGGTTGATCTAAGGATATGGATTATTATACCTTATATCATCTATTTGATGTTTGGGAAGATGGTTGATAATTGAGTCCTAATTAGAGGAAATTTTATCGTTGATTTCCTACTTGTACTATGTTTCCAAGGACTTTTTGGTGGTATAAATTGTCATGGTGGTGATTTTTTTGACACCATGGGTTGTCAATTTCATTGTATTATTCTTTCCTTTTCTTCCCATTGAATTTGGGGATGTTTCGGGTCTAAATTTTGAGATTTGGTGGTTTTAATAATATGGAATGATTAGTGAACATGGTTCTAAAATTGTATAGGACAAGTGTTAAGCTTATAAACATCTTAATAGGGGTGATACTTATGGTTTATTCATGGTTTTGTAAACCATTAGGGTAAACCATTAGACCTTCCAAAAATATGGCATTTTTATCATTTTCCAATATTTTAATTTGATTCTTACACCCCAACCAACTCTCGCTCAACCCTCATGAACCGAATTCGTCCCATGGGGTTTCATCACCCTTACTATCTTATCCATGGTGGGTTGTTTGTGTTTTCTTTGATAGTTCTTCATCTCGTTCAAGAGGTACGTCCTCCTCTTCCCTCCTCTTGGTTTCTATATTTTTTTCTATGTTCCCTTAACCGTATTGGCCATGATTCGACAATTTTAATTTTAAGTGTTTCTAGGATTTGGGGATTTACGTTTCCAATTTTTGGGAGCCTAGGAGTATCTTTCTGATCAATATCATTGAAGTTGACATGATTCCACCACTAGAGGTAGGTGTTTCCAATTAAAATTCTTTAATAGTTCCATGTATTCCGAATTCTTTAAAAGTGTTTTAAAATTAATGGAATGATGTATATAATATATATTTGTTTATTGTAAATGGATTTCCATTTATAAGAGGTTTTTCCTTTAAAACAATTGGTTAAAAAGCTTTCTCATATAGAACATGGTTTTGAAATACAATTTATTCAATATTCATATTTGATAAAATTCAAATGATAGTTTCATTAAAAAATGAACTTATTCATTGGGTTTTAATCCAAATTGTGTATTCAATGTAATATCCCCATTTTATATAAATAGGGGTTTCTATGATTTCAATGGGTGGTGCAATTTTATAATGTGGAATGGAGTTGAACATTAATGAATTGGTTTCATATATATTTGATTATGATTTCATTCAGAATTATGTTTGCATTCCATTTTCTTAATGAATTTATTTTCTAATCTCTATGCTATATATGATATAAGTGACGGAGTAGTTGTCACTTTGTGATGTGAAATTGATTATTCCCATGATGTTCTGAATTTTTTCTTGGTGGTGTTATGTGATCTATGAGATGAATTATTTATGAAGTGATTAATGATGTTGTTATGTAATGGGTATCTTTTATGTAAAATTCATGAGGTGGTTCAGAAATTATTATGGTTTTATCCCTTGGGGATTGATTTTTTCTTGTGATGATGTAGTTTTATAATGGAACACCTCTATTATTATTCTATATTGAAATAAACACTACTAGGAATAATGTATACTGATGTTGTTTCAATTGTTGATTTTTTTCAAAAGATAGTCCCTATAGTTATGCAAATCACATTGTTAGTATGATTTTCACTGAAGAGACTGGTGATAGTGATATGGTTGATTGTTGTGTGATCGTTAACCCATCAGCAGTAGGTCCACAAGCACCTGTACTAAGCTATCCAGTTAGTCCATATGGTGATGAATCATGCTATTTATTATATGTTATGGATTTTATTGTATGTATTGAAATTTTTATTTATTTATTATTGTGGGGAAATATAAATTTTATTGATCATTTTATGGTTTATCATTGATGATGGATAGTTTTATTCCATACATTTTTTTATCATTATTTTAGGACATTCTAGGGTGATGATTTAGTTTGATTTCCATTATTTCCATGTATACAATTGTTTTGGGAGTGTAAATGCTTTTATATAAAACGGGGGAAATTATTTCCAATGATGTACTTTTTTGGAATTATTTTGAACGGTTCTAAATGATGTGTAGGATTAATTTTTAAAAGTGTGGTATTTTGAAAGAGAAATAGATGGATTTTAGTTTGAAATTGTTTTTGATAAGAACCTATTTATGGATTTCTTTTCATATATTGTTCTTTGAAAAATTACATGAATTGTTTTTTTAATTATAATATATAAAGTAAGATGAAACCCAATTTGTATACATTATTTCTACACGAACAATTTTAGTTTCATTTATAAGAGGATGGAACTGGAACCATGGGGGAATCATACTCGTTTTGGATCACACCGTACATACTCATGTTTTAATTTATGTAGTCTTCATGTCTTTTATAATTTCTTCAATTCATGGATTTTAGTGTATATTTGGTGCCACTTTTCTGGGGATGTGTATGGAGTATTGGGTCAAGGTGGTGAATTGAGTCACATGGATATGGTGATTGAACATTCGGTATCATGGGACAGACTGGATTGAGATCTGTTTTCCATTCTTGTTGTTATGTTTTTATTTTTTTTTTCAACTTTTTGTGAATTGTTAAGTGTTTACTTGTTGTATGTGTTTTATTGGAATTTATCTTGGTCTATTATTCTTTATTACATGTTTAGATGTTTATTTTTGGATTTTGAAGGTGCAACGAACCCCAACTATTATTTTTTATACCCTTGATTCTTTTTGATATACTAGAAGGATCTGGGATGCTCCTCATGTATATGGCGGGATGGTTTGGGCACCAGCTTCGATTACAACCTAAGGGGGATTGTTGTAGGTATCAAGGATAATATTATCCCAACACCATCAAATGGGGATTGTTGAAAATGTAAATTATTTCTTAATGTATTATAACAAGGGTGATGAGATGGGATAAGTATTTTAAGAATGGTTTATACACAATATTCTAATTAAATGTTCCACAGTAATGTCATTAAACATGTATGAATAGTGGAATTTATTTTAAGATATAAAATTCATTTGGTTGGCAGGACATATTGAGGGCACATATATAGATCTATATCATGGGATTGTATGTGTATACAAATATAGGTGTCCCCTGAAATATGATGTGATAGTTATAGGTAAACATGGAAGGTTTATAGTGACTCAAAATACATGAGAAAAAGATGGTGGATAGTGGAAAAAGATCAATCAACAAGCTGTGGAGATGTTTTAGACTTGAATCGATCATGGTCGATCCATATTGATCTTTTGTAATTCAAGATAAATGATTGATGAACTATGGTTAGGTCTGAAATATCATGTTCAAACATCACAATGTATCCCATAATAATGGTAATCAATCCACATGTAGTTATTATAATGTATATTTACTACATTGATCGGGAAAAAATGTAGGGGAATGACAATTTTTATCCTAGAATGGATTTGTGTAGGAAGAAACCCCCTTGATATTCATGTGGGAAGGCATTTTCACTATGAAAAATTCAACCATAGGATTCCCAAAAACCATATTTTTTTGATGAAAATTGGAATTTTATTCTACTGTTGGGTCTTATATGTCTTACAGACTTACATGGATCAAAAGTAGGGTTTTGTATTATTGACTTATTGAATTAGTTTAAGGTCATGCATGGTGTACCATATTTCATTAATTTTTTGGTCATGAAATGTGGTAAAAGGAGTTATGATGTTTAGAGTAATATGAAATGGATATTTATATAGGAATCTTGCAAAAATCTTTTCTTGTGCCCAAGATGAAATAACCTCACATCAATTCTTGATTTGTGAAGGGAATAAATGCAAGAAAATAATAGACCTACTAGTTATGTAAAACCCCTAGAAGTGGGGGATATTTGATTTTATCATTGATATTTGGGTACCAAGGCATGGGGATCATTCATTGAAATATTTTGTTGGGTTGTAGATAGGATATCCTAGAATCCATACACTTCCAATAATTAATGGAATCAATATACACATAGTTATTCATAAGATCCCAGTGTAAGAGGTTGTTGGAAAATACATAACATGAAGGGAAATGACTAAAAAAATAGGATATGTCAATTTTCCCAGTCACAGATTAAGTGTAATATGATATCATGAATTGAATATGTAGTAAGAGATATAGAATCCCTCGAATGCAGCTAGTGTGGATAGGAGTATTTTGGTAATGGGTTCATGGATAATACATTCCATGATCAAGAATCCAATATAGATATAGCTCATGAATAGGAAAGGGATAAATTTAATCATGAATATTGGGACCTTACATAGATCTTCCACTCATGAAAGGAATTATTCCATACCCAGTATGTTCGTCTTTGTAGTTTAGGTTTTTTCTGGATGGACCACATGTCATGAAATTTACCATAAAATGATAATGTATTTAATGTAGGAGACCTTATGTTGATATAGATCATGGGTAGAATAATATGAACTTATCTCAAAGATATCCCTATAGAGGAGAAATATGATTATAATTAAAGGGATACGATATTGAGATGAATTTAGGATTTGGTTAGAATATATGGACATACACAAGAAAATTGTTACATGTGACACTGCATTTTTTTAATAAATGAATCAATCCATACGTAGTTATTATAAATGATTTTTCATATCATTGTAGATTATTATAAAACATGATCTTTGTTGAGTTATAAGGTCCATACACTATGAAATTGATGGATATTACTGTAATAATTTATTGGAGCTGAGATTTGAGATCAAGGAATAAGTACACATCTTATTGTAACAGGAATCATGAAACACAATGTTTTGATATATATAGATAAATCATATCTTATCATAGATAAAACAATGTGTCAGGGATTATTACATCGATCTGGATTTCATTTTAGAACATGAGGTATAAAATACTAATCAACCCACTTGGTTTTAGAGGTCAGGTATAGTGGACATTATGTTGTGTAGTTTAATATCTTGCGCCGAGGAAAAAATGTTTTATACAGTTTATAATCATAGAATTAAGACCTTGAATATGAAACAAAATATCATTAAGTGAGGATGAATACAATATGGAGGATTTTTATTTGGTGAAAAAAACAAAGGTGTGAGGGAAACATGTTCTTGAAATTCCTACATTGATCTATATCACATGTAAGAAAAAATGAATAAAAAGTGATTGTGATTTATGGATAGTCTTATGGATGAAGATGTGGGAATTTTTACATATACTATAATAACTAGAATCCAGGTATGTATAGTTGTTTTGAGTGATACCTTTGTAGATCAAGATCTTATATCGGTAGGAGAAGTTTTTTGGTGGAGGATAATGGAAGGCGGAAATTGGAAACATAGAACACATACACAGATCAAGCTCATATGTAGGGGGAATGAGGCATTAAAAAGTGGGACTCTTAGATTACTTTTATGTCATTATAGATAGACTCAATGCTGTAAAACTTGTTTCTATATTGCATGGAAATCCCCTACTATTGAACATGTTTCATCTCAATCATGTTGATTGGAATAATGAACTGAAACCTATAATGACACAAGATTCATAATAGTTTTGGTAAACAAGTGAAAATTTCAATATCATTGGAATAACATGAGATCACATGATAGGGGAAAATGTTTATTATGTATTTTAGAATCATATGATGAGGAAATTTCATGAAATTTTGTGTCATGTGATAAGAAAAAAAATATAGTTTGAAGTCATACAACTGGGACTATATTCTATATAGTTTAACATTTTTCTTCACGAACGATGTCATGTAGTCTAATATAACACAACTAGGGAATTGTCCCATTTCAAAATATCATGGGATCATTGGAACAGATACATGTTCTATAGAGGTCCTCATCTATAGATATGTATTATACTTGAGAGACACATGTTTCATGAAATGGAATGATCAAATCAGTTTATGGTCTTGAAAATTAGACCATGATATATGATTTTTCATAGATATAACTCATTTAGAACAATGATATAGATTCTTCTCAGCGTAAGTTCTATGGAGGAAATTCAGATGTAAGTGAAGTTATCCAATTGACGAGACAAAGCAAAGGATTTGGTTGAAATTTGTTGTTGGGCCCGATATCAGATCTCTAAAAATCACTAAATATATTAAAATACCTTTTATCAAGACACACATAGTTATTATAATATTTCTAAATTTTTTTATATTTAGATATTATATATGAGAAATGAAATGAAACATATTCCCTCATAAGATAATTAACGATACAACGATACATGAATTAGGGTGGGTATCATCATAGTGGTGTAATCACTATAGGTAGAATATATGATTCTATAATGTCATGATATCCTAGTGTCAATATATATCCCGAGGTACCAAAAATAAATCCACACAAACATTAAATAAAATGGGGTATTATGGTCACTTTTTCATGGTGTTGAGCTAGGTAAATAAGAAATCATGAGTAAAGTGTTTTGACACCAAAAAAGTGAGGGAATATTTGAGATTACTCTCATATATAGGTCTGGTAGTTCACAAATCACAATATTTCATGAAATAATAGGAATAGAGGCACACATAGTCCTTATGATAATAGACATTCATCTTAATGTAAACACATATAGGGAGGATTGGAAGGTTCACTGAGAAGTCTTATAAGGATCTAGATCTCAGGTAAGGAAAATAAGTCTCACCAACACTATCAGATAGTCTAATGGGCCATTTATGGTGGGTTATATTTCATTATGTTTTACATCATGTGACTAGGACCATGTTCTCTGATTTTGGAAATATTGTACCTCAAATAGTACAACATGGGAAGTCAAATTGAAACACTATGGTCAATTAAATCTTTCTCACTTTTAGAAACAATATTTAGTATTAATATTATACATATGGCTTGAAGAAAGATATTTGGGGAATTTATAAAATTTAACAAGTAATTTAGTAGCATTTTAATATAATGTAAGTTCTAGGAAGTTTATAGTAATTCATATTAGACGTAAAAACTTCCAGTTTTTTTTTCTAGTAATGATGATGTAATTTCATAAATATTATTATATTACTAGGATTTTAAGAACATTCTATGAAGTAATAAAGTTATTTTTTTAGAAAAAATGTATTTACATATGATAAAATATGGTCTTTATCTAGGAAATTATCTCATTCATACCTTGCTTTCAGATTTATAGTCTTCTTCCTAGCTATCCATAATGTTCAAAAAGCTTGAAATAATATTCATCGAAGAAAAAAATGAACTTGTATATTCTTTTTGAATTCCCATTCAATCTAATTTTGATGGATTTAATTGTTATGAAATGTGAAAAATCTTTTCTTGTCACATTTCTCCTGCTCATATTGTTTCTTCTATGACTATTTTTCCTTAGAAAAACAATTGAAGACAGCGAAGTGATGTGAATAGAGCTAAAACAAAACAGGTAAGAATATCTCAATTAATTATAAAAGTAAATATCGGGTCACCATTGTAACAGTACAGATTATGGTGTTATAATACCAAAAATATGAAGAATCATATCCCTCCAATATTTCTTTTCCTTATCCACAATCTTTAAAATGATATTAGATTTAGTTTAATTGAAATCCAATATTTTTTCCATTCATCCCCACTTTGTATTTAGATGATTGGTTGGATATAATGATGTAATATTGATAAAAACATTTCAATTTAGTATATTATACAATATAATTGTTTTCAATAATTATATTGTGAGGGATGATAAATCCTGTAATGATATATGAATTCATGAGATTGTTCATAGCCATTGCCTCCAATTCATGGAGGGATATAGACATGCCCTATTTGTGGAATATGTCCCTTGAAGTAAGGATAGACATGAACATCCTAGATGTTGATGGGGGATACATACCCATGAAATCTGTTCACTTGATGGGAAATAAGTATTTAGATTTGGAGGTATGAAATAGTTCTGGGGCTTGATGGATGAAAATGGAATGTGTCTAGAAAGAATAGAATATTTTGGAGATTTCCATATATTCTTGTTTCATTTATGACTAAATGTAACAGATAATATTTATTTTATGGTATTTCTTTCCTCTTAATTTATGAGCATCATATATGATGGACTTCCTACATAATTATGCAGTTCCCTCATCCTTCAATGCACCTAAGTATGACCCCCTAAAATCCTAGTTTATAATGAACAATATAATTATATTTTTATTATAAAGGATGTAGTTCATTACCCACAATCTAATTTACACTATATTGGCTCGGTATGAAAAAAAATATAATTCTTTGGATATATTCTATTTGGGTGGACTCTCATTTTATATTTGTATCAATTTGAATGGATATTAGATTTAATTGCATTTGGTTAGCATTGATCTTATTTAATTACTCAATATCATTATAAAAAATAGAGAGACCACCCTAGGGTGTGTGAGGTTAATTAATGCCTCATCCTAATATAGATCTACTATGTTTGTGGCAATATATGTCAAAAAAATCAACAATAACATTATATAAAATTTAGATTCATGGAAATGCTGGTTTCAAGGGTAATTATTCCTTTCACCCTAAAAAATAATAATTTAGGGGAATTTTTAGCCTTCATGATGGAATATCCATTATTAATGTTCTTAATAAACCACATTGATTCTCCCTTTTTTTCTCAAATAGGCCAATAGTGTTTATAGGTCCTTCCTTAGTCCTTTAATAATAGCCTAATATTTTTCCACATTATTGGTCAAACCCATTGTTATTTAAAAAGTACATGGAATCACTGCCTTTTCTAGATAGAAGAATATAATTCTAAATTCAATCTTGTTAATCATTAAATTAGATATTAATCTTCCTATAAAAATTTTAGAGGTGTTGTTAAAATTAATCTTCTATTTATCGTTAGTTCCATGAACCAACAAACACACTCCTTGGAGAGATCAACATTTTTTAGTGTTTTTCCTTTGGTCGGATGTGTTGTAATAAAATCATCCAAATATTTATATATAAATACCACTTGAGATAAAAATTGAATAAAATAGTACTATTGGGTAATGTCCCAGAAATTATTGATATCATATCAATATTAGATAACTAAGGATGTATTTTAGTGGGTCAATTATAGTGGTCAAATGGGCATCATGATGATATAGATAACATCTCATCTTCAAAATCATTAAGATCATTACAGTGAAACATTTTTTGAAATAAATTTTTCATGTATCTGAATCTAGTATTATTATACTAAGATAATAAATACACATTTCTTTTCCTACATCATTACTATGAGAAACAAGGCCACCATGTGAACTCTCTATAGTTTCAAGATATAGAATTGTTGCCTTTCCATCATTCAATGATATGAAAATTTGTGAATATAAGATATACTAGTTGAAATTGTCAAATTATTTCTGAAAATATTCATCACTTCTATAGGGGACACCATTCATCATCAACTTTTTTAAGGGAAAGAACTTGTAATTGATATTTTATATAAAACAACTGATATATGTGATACATCTATAGATTCCTCTCATCTCCTTAAGGTTTTGAGTCACTGGAATATAAAGAATATCCTTAATCTTCTATTTTTATGTTCAATACCATGATGTAATACCAAGAACTTATTAAATTTATCTAATGTTTCCATAAAATCACGTTTTAGGGGAATCATATTTTGGTTTTTTACTGTTTTTTATTTAAAACCAATTTATGATCAATAAGATGATCACAACGTTGTTCAGATTTTATTACAAAATCATCAATGTAACAATCCATAAATTCCTCTGATGGGGAATAGAGATTTAATACATAAAACATTGGTATGTGGTACCAATATTTTCTTAGCCAAAGGGAATCACCTGATAGAAATATACGCCTTGGTGTGTTTGGGAAATAGTTTCTTCCTCATCATTGTGGTCCATCAATATATGATTTTATCCTAAATACCCATCCATGAAAGAGAGGGCCATGAAGATGGAAATTAAATCCATTAATTGATTCATGATCGGGATTATTAAATCATCTTTTATTATGTTCAAATTTAGATCTATAAATACAATGAAAACTCTAATATTAATATACTTATTTTTTATTGGAATAATATCGGTGATCCCTTTCAGGTATTAGGCATCTTGGATGATGTTTCCTTTGATAAGATTATTAACTTTGGATTAAAATTTAGTGAAATTAGTGGGTTGTATTCTCCTAGATTCTTACTTATAACCAAGATGATCATATGGGAATCACAAATTATGGTTTTCCACATTGGGATCCATACTAGGAATCTGAATGTCGTTTTGAGTGAATAAATCATAGTATCATTTAAGAAAGATGATATATGTCTCCCACTCCTTGAGAGTAATAGAATCATAGATTAATGTGATCCAAATACCCTCTTCAATTCTAAAATTAAACAGCCTAATTTCATCAACTATAGTGTAGAAGCCTTCCCAAAATATTGGTAGGGAATCTCTAATATCATCTTCCCCATCTTCATTAACCTCAATATCACCATAATCATGATATAAAGATGCATTTTGGGGCCTAAATGACGGAATGAAGACTTTTTAATCTTCTATAAGGGATTAATAGGTTACATTAGGTCCTGAGAGAGTTTATATAGGGGAATCATTATTAAGGGATATGGGATTTCCCCTTCCTCACTATCATTTTGAGAAGAAGATCTACTAATGTATTGAGATTTAACAGGTGACATGTTGTAATTACTCATTCTTTTTTATTATGGTTATATATCTATGGATACAAAAAATTATTATGAGGGGTAATATTTGGATCCTAAAGATAAGGGTTCATTTTTATCAGTGGATTGATTTCCATCAACCTAACTACATCCAATTATTTCATAAAAATGATTTTTAATGAAACCAATGTCATGAGTATAGTGGAAAACATGTATAGGCCTAATTACCACCTCATATTGTGAGGGATGGGAAATATTTGATAAAAAACCTTGATTGTGATATCTGAATATCAGTTATACCCACACCTGAGTAATGGCACTAAGTATTGAGATTATCCTATATCTATTACACAATAGTCTTTTACATAGTAGATGCCTGCTATTTGGTGGAAGAATATGGATGTCCATGATATGATTAGAAATTTATTGGATGATTCAATAATTCAAAGAAGATCATATTAATTATTGAATTCTCAAATCTAGGGTAATTTCATCCACTCGATTCATGGTCAAAATATAATATTCAAAAATCTCATTTAATGAGTTGGGAGGAGGAAATTATAAACTATTTGTGGTGGAAATTAGGATCGAATTATCTATCATTAGTTATCCCATTCACTCTTATATTTTATTGTATATATTTACCATGATTATCATGAACCAAATGGATAATTATCACCATTATCCACTTTAAAATTTCCATTAACCTTGTACCTGAGGTGCATATGATAGGATAAGGGCACTGTCATGTGAATCTGTACACATGGACTTCATAAAAAATAATTTAATGTTTCTCCTTGAGGGATAAACATGAATTTGAATCATATATGATGTCTCCAAACAAGGCACCAAGATGAATTTGGTCAAGAGTATTCTATTCAAACTTTCAAAATCCTTCGAATGATAGACTATAAGGGGGATATTTATTTCTCTCTATGACATAAGTATATATAGATTATGATCAGTATGAGATTGATCTTATAGCTAATACAATTTATATATTGATGGACACTAACATTTTCAATATATCCATTGACATACAGGGGTCTGATGCATCCCTATATAATAGCTTCCAAGTATTTTTGTGTGAATGAGATGCGATTATGTCTTACAACATGGAAAATCTATACATGATACACCTTAGATACATTGAATTATGCTTTAAACACATGAATACTTGAATTTTCGATAGTGAGAGACTCGTAAAAAGTGTATTTTTTTGTTTTTTCCTACATACCCTACCTAGAAATTGAGGGACTTTATGTTCTGTATAAGTTAATTTGAGTTTTCAATCATGATGTTTGATTTTGACTAGAAATGTATACATTCAACATACATTTATATTATATAATTTTCTAGGATCAAGATCTAGATGATTTTGGAGTTTATTATTGTTATTGTTGATCCAGTTATGATTCATTTCTCAGATTTTATACTTTAGACGTGGATTAGGGGAATATATTACTTTAATTCCAAGATCCATAATGACCACAAATTCCATGAAATCATAAAAAAATTTAACATCTTCACAAGTTATGATCACTGAATTTTGGCTCATATTCATCTTCTTCATCAGGTAAGGGATTTACCAATTAGATCACACTCAAAAAACTGTAATGAGAATCCTCATCTAATTATAATTCCATTTGGCATGGGGGTTTCAATCTTCCCAGTGATGGGGGTAGGAAATCATGAAGAGTATGGTCATGATAGGGCACTAAGAGGGGTTCCTTCATAAATTATTCATTCCTTCTATGCCAATTAGTTTGAGTCTATATAGACTATGAGGTTAAATAATCCAAATCAACTATTTCATAGGGAACTGGTGTAGTAGTTGTTTTTATTCATTTTCACTATAAATAAATAATATTATAATTTTACATATTTACTAGTCATTAAAACATCATGATTTTGATTTACTTTTTTGAACAATAATTATTATTATCCTTCCTCTTCTGCTATGATTGAATATACATAAGCTACTTCTAGAGGAGGATTTCCCATTATAACATTCCCAGAATGAACCATCATCTGGATAATTTTTTTAATGAAAAAGAACTATGGGATGTTGTGTACCAATATTAAATGGTAGGGCCAATAGTAAGGGAGGCTATTGAGGTAAATTTTATTATATTTCCTAGAGTATAATATCATGAGTATATTATTTTTCATGTCCCAAAAATATAACCCTAATACATTCTATTTTTTTTGGAAATAATACACTTTATTATTTAATTCATTAAATAGTGGATACCTCTACTCCTTTCATCCCACCATTTGGGTATGTAATTGTTGATAATACTATTCAATGGGAGACATTATTTGATATTTCATGGGTTTTGGAGCTGTAGTGGGTATTAGTGTTGGTGTTAGTGTAATAGATATCATGTCCACTCCAATAGGTTTCTTTGCATGTGTTTCTTTAATTGGTTGATATTTGGATATCGAGTTCAAAATAACATCCTCCAATCATTATGATGCTACTGTAAACTCTTTGAAATAGCTATGGTAATTCAATGTGATAAAAACTATCTTCAATTCATCATAGATATTCTATATTTATATCTTCAATAACTATTCTTATGGGAGTCAAAAATTTATGGAATATATCAATACCTTTCATTTGGAAATAAACTTCGAGACACTATTATTCTCACAATATTAGTTATTTTAGTGATCATGTATTTCCATATTCCTCAGTGTATAACTGAATTGGTAAAGGAACTTCCTGTGATGGTCTTCTTATCCCATAATAAACCAAACATGTAGATTACTATTCCAAATGATTGATAGTCCCACCAAATTCTGCACGAAGCATATAATATTTATTTCCTCTTATTATATAAGTTTTCCTATAATTGGGCCATACCAAAAGAAAAAAATGTGTCAGGTGCTGCTCTATCTCAAATGCTATTGAATATGAAGAATGGTGGATTTTTTATTTTGGGAATATGTGATGCTGAATCCCCTAATTCAGGATACAATTTTCTTTATGAATGAACTAGTGTATAGATCCCTTACGTTAAATCCATTATGAAATTCATGGATTCAATGTAAGAATGGAGTTAGTGTGGGGATTTATGTTGAGTAGATACTCTGGTAGAAGTGGAAGGTGATTTCTACTATACCCATTTTACCTATGTATACTACTATTAAACATTATGTTATGACATGGTTAGACCACCTGATATTTTTGAAGTTTCCTCCCCAAAGGCTGATATTCCTTAATTTATTTAGTGTTAATGTTTAGATACACTACTAGTATAGGCCGTTAGACTAATAGAAAATTGAAATTTGTCCTCACAAGTTTTTTAGTTTCTCAGGATGGGGATTATGTACTAGATAATTTCCATTGTTCTCTAATTTACAACTATACATAGTGGGGACACAACCCCTAAGTAATTCAACATTGATTCATCTTAACTCCTCCACCTTATCATAATATTAGGATATCTTTTCCTTAGAAGTAAGTTTCTTAGTTTAATAAAGTGCTATGTGGGATGAAATAATTCTTTTCCATTTTATGTTAGATAAATCTTTCTTAGGAGGAGGTGGATCAATGTTTAAGGTATCCCATAACATTTATTCTACCTTTGATATTGGGTACACACAACTTCTTTAAGTATAACTCTAAGGATCATCTTTTCAAAAAAATATCATAATGGTGTTACACTATATACTTTTTGTGCTCTAATCTATCTACAGTGCCTATATTTATTACATTTATTGGATCATATAATGTCATAGGAATAAAATCTTCATCAGATGTTTATGAAAATCCACTACCATATAAATACATGTTTAGGGATATGTGATGATCTTCCTTAATATTATCCTTCTTGGAGGACCATTTTTTCATAAGAGCACTTTGAGTATTTACCCTCTCCTCTTAATTTTAATGTGGAATAAATATTATTAGGGTGATGCAAAATAAATTATGATTGATATTCATTGTACACATTCCGAATTATGAGGATTGGTTGTGAATTAGGAAGAGTTGTGATGGATTTTCTTGTGAATTTTACCCCAGTTTAAATAATACTTATTTCTATAGGGGAAGAGGATGTGGTTATAAAAATTACCGCATCATTATCGAATATAATTATATCATCTCTATCACAATCACATATTATATCGACTAAATATTTTCTGATCTGAGGGGATAGTGGTAGTAAAAATCCCCCCTGTCCTGTGGGTTGAGGTTTGTCACAAATTTATATTGTGGTAGCTATCAATACTACCTTATTTTTAATTTATGATATAGTAAATGTGTTAAATATTTATGAATGTGATACTCAAAATACTAAATATTACTGGCCATGTAAACAATGAACCCATTTCTTTTAGAGAGCATATACGATTCGAACAACATAGTTACGTTCTCATGAACTGGAGTATTTTCAGGATGGGTGACCTCTTAGGAAGATTACCATGGTGTGTGTCAGTGAAAACAAGTTGTAGTGAATGATCATGCGTTGGCCTCTGTGGGTAGTCATTTATTTAATATGTTATCCTAGTGGATAATAGACAATCATTTATTTGGATGGGAACCAAGGTATTATATGAGACCTGTTGGGTTATATGTGTAGGTTCATATCCTAGGGAGGTTGGGTCATGAAAAATGATATCATATCCAATACCTATTATCATTTATAGAGGAAATGCCTATGTTTATGGTGTGGGTTACACAAAAAGGGAATTGTGATTAAGGGAGGGAGTGTAAAAACCCTTGAAAAGTAATAGTTAAAAAATAAATTTCAATACCTAGGATAATAAGGTACACCATTATTCAAATGATCATATAAGATTAAAACTTCATAGTTATGTTTTCTTATCCTGAAGAAGTGTATTCATGGTGACATCCGAGGAAGTTTCCTAGAGTACATTTGAGTGAGGAAAAATAACACTAGAAGAACATCTGTTAACATGTGTATAAAATCATTAGTCTCATAAGTGAGCTTTATGGTAATAACATGTAGTGTGGAATCAAATATGGTATTACAAGAGACCCATGGGGTTATATGATCATGTTCTTGGCCTAGGGCATTTGGGTTTTGACAATTACCATGATATGGATGCATCTCACATTATAAGTGTAAGAAACTATCAATTTATGGTATCTCTATGATCAAGAGATTTTATCATCTCAAAAGATAGACTCTCTTTAAATTCTTAGAACAATAGTGAATGATTTCATCAAAAAATCATTCAGATCGAGTGCACTGCTTATTGGAAATAGAGACAAAGAGAATGTATTGTAAAAATAATATAGTTTATGTGTAGCCTATTTATGAGACTTATTGGGATAACAAGTGTTCCAGAGATCATAATAATTTCCTTGATCAAATTTTCTTTCATTGTAATTTTATACATCAGATGATGTGTTGGATGTGAAGTGTATTCAATGGTAGAATAAATTTTCTAGTGGAAATAAATCCATTAGAATCTCACATCTATTGATAGTTAAACATTGATGAACTAATGGTCCAGAAGATAAAAAAATATTAAAGGGTGACTGAGTTTCATACATGGATTAGCTGGTCATGTTTGATGATCTATGATTTTAGTGGAGTATTTTTAACTTTTTTGAATTTTTTACACATAGTATGTAAGTGTATGGAGGAATTGAATGTTATTTTAGAAAAAATGGACTCAAGAGGATGATCTTGGATTCATGATGAAGAGATTTAGTAATTACATATACTTAGTAATTTGTAACATTTATAATTTATTATATTTTCTATTAATATAATAATTTTTAGTGGTGTTTATATTATTATTGTAAGATAATGTTTGAAACACATTAAAAATTGTATACATCTTTTTTTTTATTACATGTTTTATTATTTAATGTATTTATGATACTTTGTATGTTTTTAATCATTATTATGTGTTTGTGAATGAGAATTTTTGTGATGGGTATGGTTCTTAGTCTATGTAATTTTTTTATAATCAGTCATGGGGTAGTGAAATTCCTGAGATAAATTTTTCACTTTGTAGTGTTTTTTATTGGGATTTATCTAGTGGACCAACATTTAAGTGTTTTTATTTATATTAGAATCACTTATTAGTATTTCCAAGGTGTATCCCCAAAAAGTGATATCAAATTCATAATTTTATATCTCATGGTAATCATGTTAAATGTAGATCATAGATAGAATCATAGGAAAGAATGATCAAGATCAATAAATTTGATGAATTGGATTTGGCTCTTATGGAATAGATATTGAAGATTATTTGATTCAAAAATTCATTGAGGTTCAAGTGTTTAGAGTGATGCTAGAGTTTATGGAGAAATATGAATTATAGAAATTGGATACAAATCCACTATATCCAGTAATCATGTCTCTGTAAATAAATATTTATGTCAATATTTTTTAAAACAAAACATCATATTATGTTATGAAGTAATTACGAAATTTTATAAAAAATATATAACACTTTATAATGTTTTAATGTCGTGAAGGATTTCATGCTTAATAATTTTAGAAAGAATAATAGTGGTTGTTCATATTAATTAAATAAGCACAATCCATTTGTATATAAAATTATTTAAGATTATATTTTCTAATGATGTTTGGGCATTTCTTCTATTCTCTTCACTTATAGAGAGCTTAGATGATAATGTTATTATATATAGTAACTCCAGTGGAAATACTGAGATGGTGTTTCCTGATATGATGGATATGATACTAAACAAATAAATTTAGTGAAGGGATGTTCTGGAACCATCCAATATTCCACATAATTTTGGATTATGAGGATGATAACCTCATTAGAAGAAGGTCCATAGGACGAAGACACCATATTAATTACAATAGGAGAAGAGATTAGTGAAATCCATTCATCTGGGTCCAGCCTTTTAAAATCACAAGAACAAAGGAAAATTAAATAAGAATCGAAAAAATTGTAATGATATCATCCAAAAATGAGACAAACTCTAGTATATTAAATTATAATTGGTTACAAAAAGGAAGTAACGATAACTATATTATTGTGAACACTCTAGTATAAACAAGGGTGATTGACTATGAAGGATCATCACATTCAACTTGTGACCAAATATGCATTGTCAACTATTTATTAAGGATGTTTGGAACATTGTATCTAGAGGAAGGACAGTCCCATGAGGTTTTTGGGAATGGAATAGAAAATAGAAAAATGAAATATTGAGGATTCATGAAACCATTAGAATCTCCCAAAATTCATAGTCTACATAAAAGTATTATATCTTTTGGAAAATTTGATTATGTAGAATACAAAACTAGATTTGTAAATCCGTTAGGAAAATATACCTAGGGATACAAGGTGGTTGAATTGGAGAAATTTATGAGAGACTTTTCTTGACCAAAAAATCAATCAAATTTTAAATAATTAGAAGGTCATCTTCTGATGATATTGAATTATAGAACTATAGGTTTAACAACATAAGTGAGAAGAACAGAAAGTCTATTAAATATAAATGAATACTAAATATTTAACACATGGAAATTGGACAGTGTTAAATTTTTGTGATGGGAAATAGAAAGGACATTCATTCAATAGAGATGGCCAGAAGACCGTGGATCGCAAGTTACTGCTCATGTACATAGTATTTTGGGGACATAAAACAATTTAATCATATGGGAGTTGTTGTTAATTTATTAATTTGGATGATGTTTTTTATGAAAATTGTTTATTTAATTCTTTAATGATATCTTTGAGGTATTATAGGTTTTATTCCCTAAAAAATAAGGAATATAAGGAGTGTGAACAATAGTTGAAATGAATCAAATCAGAAAGTGGTGGTGAATACATCTGAAAAAACATTAAAACTTCATATGAAAAAATTAATAATACTTTTTAAAATGGTTCCTATAACTCCATAATACAATAGAGTGGATTAAGTAATGAATGGAGCTCTAATATAGAAATTTATTAGTATGAAGCTATACTCATAACTTCAAAAATTTATTTGGGTACTGTCACTCAGTTTGAGAACTAATCTCACCCAAAAAAAAGTCCAACATCATTAATTGGGATGAAACATGAAAAATAGATGTGGTCTAAAAAATAATTGAATGTTCATCACATTAGAGTCTTCAGTTGTTTAATATATGAAAATGTAAATTCTAAGGATATGTAAAAAATGAATCAATATCTATTTTTCCTTTGATATGAAGGGGAATTTTTTTGATATATTTTTAGGGATAATGAAATTAAACAAAAAAACAATGATATTTTCTATGATGATAAGATTATATAGAAGTAGTATATCATTGATGAGAAAGAAGTTGGAGGATAATAAACTATTTAAGTCTATTTTGATCATTGTAATAGAAAATCAAAAAAATATGTGACTCGGATTTAGGTTCATAATTAACCAAAGGACTACATATAATAATGTAATATTGGATAGAATGATCATGGGTAGATGAAGATCGAGTGCGAGCACCAGATAAACGGGTCATATAAGTACGATTCAAGGATGTTCAAGTTTCAATATAAAGAGATAATCCAAGTAGTTCATCACAAATAATTCATTTGAAGTGATCAACCAGGATCAGAATTCCAATTCAAATTCATGGGGATGATAATAATTTTTTTCTCCTAACAAATTAGGAGAACCATAAAATACATTATAATAATCATCATTTTATTGTAATTTTTTATTAGTGATTGATGAGAAAATTACTTTATTGATATTTAATATAAAATGGGAGATGGATAAAATTGAAGAGGAAAAAATTCAATTTAAAATAATTAGATAGACAAAATTAAATAATATTTCAATCATTATAATAGATATAATCTATGGCTGGCAGTGAAGGGGTTTCAAAAGAATGACAGAGTCGATTTTTCATAAATATTATGATTGATAGTTAAACATTGTACTATACTAACAAAACTAATCGTGCCTTCAATAAATGAATTTTATCAAGAATAGATTCATGTAAAAAAAACTTTCTATTATGGTTAGTTGGATACATATATCTACAAGCTTCAATAGATGAGTTTTCTAGTAGAAGGGAACCAAAATTTGATTTAAAAGGTAAAGAATGATATTTTTGGCATATAAATGTACAAAAATTGTGGAATTATATATTTATTACATTAATGTTATAATAATGGATTAATAGGTGAAACTTAGATTATTGTTATTATCAGAATAAATGATATGATGATATAGTCAACATATTTCTTTTATATGTGGATGGCATATTGATAGCCAGTCCAGATTCTCATAAAATGTGAAATTTGAAATGTAATTTATATGGATGATTTAAATGGATGGTCTTCGATAAAAAGGGATATTTATTTAATGAATATAAAAAGATATTGGAATTTCGGGATATTTTAGATATCTTAGAAGGATTGTATCCTAATGATTATGAAAAGATATGTGATGGTTTGTAGCAAAAAAATCATTACCACAATTTTTTTTATATTAAAATATTCTTAAGCCTCTGACACCAAAATTTTTCTTCAATCTATATATATGTTGAATTTCTTATATGAATAAGTAGATTGAATCTTGATGTATTCAATGGTTTGAATGTGGCCAGAAATTTCCCATACAGTAAGGGTTTTCAATTGTTACATTGGGAATATATGTAGAGTACACTGGGAGGTATTGATGTGGAGCCTATGGTACTTGAAATTATTGGAAAAAAAATCATTTTCTTTGGGGAATATGATCTCCTATAAGGGATTATGAACTGAAATTTTATTTTTAACACAAATTCAATGAAAAGTAAAATTATATTTTGGTTGAACATCGGAGGAACAATTATTATATGGCCATAAAAATTTCAAAATATCATTATTCTATGTTCAATAGAAGATATGTATGTTGCTAAAATGAAATATGGGGAAGAAATGATATGGTTAAACTAAATTAAAATAAGATATGGAGAAATCTGGATGGGGATGTGCTTTACCATGATAATCAATGTGAAATCATCTTAACTAAAAATATAGTGTTCCATGATTGGATGAAACATATCTACTTGATATATAATTTTATAATAAATTTACTATAGGAAAAGAAGTAGTATCTATTGAATATAGTGGAAGCTAAACTCTAGTATATATATATTCAACAAGGTGGAATTCAATAAATATTTAGGAAGAATTGAACATCAGTAGGACTTGGATGAATGAAATAATGGATGAATGGAGAATTATACTATATATTTTGTATGGGAGAGTTACAATGTTCCCTAAAACAAAAATTATGTGTGGGATTATTGTGAGGTTAATTCTATTTTAGATCATCTAAATTTCATGCATCAAAATTATATTTATTATAATTTTAAGAACCAAATGATGTGTTGGATGTGAGGTGATGGAAAATATAACTCAAATTATCCAATGGTATTAGGTCTATCAGAATCCAGCATCTACCAATGGATTGGTGATAATTAACTGACGTACTCAAAAGTCCAAAAGACTGAATGGTGACTAGGTTTGTAACCATGATTTTGTGTTTAGGCCTTATGAATCATGATTTCAGCAAATAAGGTTTAAATTGATTGAATGGTTGGAAATTAATATATAATTTTGTGGTGGACCTTAGTGATATTTGAGGAACAATTGATTCAAAAGGGTGATCTAGGATGAATTTTTATGAGATTTAGTTGTTAATTATAAATATAATTTTATGAATATTATTTATTATTTTATTTTATGTTAATTGAAATGGTTTTAGTGGTTCTTCCCCAGTTAATGTATGAAATAGTCTATATCAAGTAATGCTCGATTCCAAATCATTAATTCCATTATTAAATTTCATATTTTTACATTAAATATTCTTTTAGTAATTTTGATGTTTGTAATCCAGCTTGTGTGTGTGAAAGAATCTTTTTCCAGTGAGTAGGATGTTTTGTTTTCCTTATTCCAGTATAATCAATAGAGGGGAACCTATGTTTCCTATATATAGAGTCTCTTATGTGTGATATTCTGCTGGAACAACCTCTAAGGAGCCAATGTTTCTATTAGAAGCAAGGATTGGTTTTTCATTACTCTATCACCAACAATACATGACTATGGAAATAAAATTGCATGTCACTTTGACAAGTTGAATATTCTAAATATGGAGTAGTAATGAATTCAATGTGACTTTCTAACCTCACCATTCAATGTGAAACATACATGTGGAATTAGTGATCAATTGGTGAAGCTCCTTCAAACCATTTATGTTTTCCTATGGTTGATCTCTATGATAAATTTTTAATTTTTTATGCCATGAAGTTTAGAGGGAAACTAATTCTATCTAGCGGTAGAGTTATCCCATATACTCATTGTGGTAAGCATAATCCACATAAAACAAATATTTTTTCTTGAAATGAAAGATATTTCTCTATAGATTCATACACAAATGACATATCTTTTCCACACCCAATAACTCTATATTATCATAATGATAGGTGGATATGGGACAGAACATAACTGATTTAAAATATTCCTCTAGGTCCATCATTATAACCATAATATTCTCCTTACCCAGAAAATGGGGAGCATAATGTTTTTGAAACTCCTCCACTATATTATAGAATATGAAGTCAATGGTAGGTATATATGATGATCTCCATCCTAAACTATATCTCGGATTGGATGAATATCACCAGTAACTGATGAGGTACTTGGAAAGGATAGACTTGAACCCTCACGTTTCTTTATATATTATGGATTATTTAAGGAAACAACATCATTAGGAGGATGCTTTTGATGATATTGAATTAAATTATTTGGAGGACCTTTATAATGGGGATCATATGGAGGAACTACATTTTTGTCTTCAAATATTTGATTTTTTGTGATAAATTATATTATCGAATGATGTTATACTATAGCGAGAACATATGAATCATATTCCCTACAGAGGACCCTTGGGATGAACGATTTGTTTTCAATAAGGCATTTCTTCATGGTCACCCCTATATGATTTATTTTAATAAGGATAAACTTATTCTTAATTCATATTCTATATGTGTTTAGGATTCTGTTTTCTCGAACCATGAGAATGTTTTTCATTATCTCCCATTATGCTCCCCTAGGCAGGACCTACATCGTGAATACTATGGGGAGTACCTATTGAGTCATTGATTGTTGTATATCTGGGAGAACCTTTGTGACTATAGATTACTAAATATATTTTGGGTAAATAATCAAGATATATTAAAGGGCCTAAAAATACATTCATTAACTATGATAGGGATATTAACCTACAACTAGTGTATATGTTACCCTGTTCTATATTTTCATCCATATGTTCTCTATCTAGTGGTTTTTTTATATTTGGAAGAAATACCTTGGTCGGTGGAATATCTCTATGAGATTACCATGTGGTCATTAGAGTATGACTAAAATCTTCATATGATTGTGAATGAATATTATTTTTCCTCTTAGTTTTAAATATGTCTATTATCGTTCTTAGAATAAGGGGAGCACATATATGGTCTTGTTTCTATGAATATACCTAAATATTCCATCATGTGATCGTGATGTTAGTTGAGTTATGAGCCTTCCCAAAAGTAGTAGGTGTGATATATTGGTGAAATAATGTTGGAATGGGGGTATAATCTTACTACTGTTCATTATTCTTTAATAGAACATGCAGATGATCGTCATGGATGCAAGTGGGGATATAAACCCAGCTTTGAATAGGTCCCAAATACTACTAATGGGAATCTATGATATAGGGTTCATGATTATTGGTTTTCAATCAATTTCCATGGAAATATATCAGTATATTTTTTTCCTTTCTAAAAAAATAAGTTGGCTACTCTCCTTGTCATAGGAAGGGATATAAAGCATTCCTTCTATTTTCATCTAGATTTACTAATAGGTGTTTAGGATAGAGATTTGAATATAAGCCTAATATTTGGTGGGATTGGAAATATGATCCCACATCAGTCCTCAATTTTCCATTCCTACTTGTTTCTTGTGTAATTGTAGGAATATGGTTCTACCTCTTATTTAATGTTGGGATATGATGACATGGTTCCTCCAGTGATACTAGGGAATGATAATAGACCCCCCATGTGTAGGAAGGAATAAAATAATTCTATTATGTTTTTTCCAAGGTATAATTGGGTAATTATTCCATATGATTTGGAATATTATCCCACTCATAGCCTTTGATGGTTCAACACCAATGATAAGATCCTTTGGATGCTTGAGTATGGGTTTTCAGTTTTCAGACTTCCTTTGTAGAATCATCAACATGTTTTTGAGTGTTTCAATCTACGTGAAACTAGTGGATACATGTGTTTAATGGATCCATCCTCATTGACTATAGGTTTGGGGTGATGTCATGACCAATATCATCATCCATCCCCAAAGGTAAATTGTAATATTTTTTTTTTGTCTTGGGAGAGACACTTAAACTGATTCTAGGTTCCAAAGATTACCAATAGATTTTATATGGTAGTCCTCTTGAAGAATAGTGATAAATGGGTCTTAATATTTTGAAATATCTTTCATATAACCTCCAAAGTGGGGGTGGTAGTATTTTTGTGGTATTCACTCACTATTACATTGGTTAAATGCTGCTAGAGACATTAAATCGATGATAAAATTATCTTATCTGGTGATTATTTAGCTTTTTCACTTACTAAGGTATATGTATATTTCCTATTTGATTCAATTATTTTGATTGGAGGGTACACTTTCATGGAAAATCTCAAATTTATCAACAAACACAAATGAAAAATCAATTAATATATCATTATAATAGAATGTTCATTTTTTCACTTTTATTATTAAAGGATTCACATTAGGTCTAGTATTTTTTGATTTCATTCCATAATTTGGGGTTTTGAGTCAAAATGAATCTACATTTTGATGGTAGAAAGTGCCTAAGACCGCACGAGAGATTCCATGGAATGTTCTTTGGTGGATAGGATTGCAAGTTGTCCCCGATTATAAAAATATTGGGGGGGGGGATTTTTCACTCTTAAACTCTCTCATATATTTAAGATATACTCACGAATCATTCCAGAATGCCAGCATGGGACTAGTAACCCCATTTTACAATTATTTTATTGAATCTTCCCATTGACGGGAATAACTGTATATATTAAAGGGTCTCTATTAATGGAATTATATTTATTTATGAAATTGTATTTATTAGAGTCACCATTTTATTCATATCATAGTTTCTCCTCATTTAAATAGTTTATTAGTATAAACTGCTTTGGTTTAAAGATAAAAATCTAGGCACTCTTGAATTTATTTCAATCGCAGGAGGCAAATTGTGATATAATGTGGGGACCAGGCCTATGAAAAGGGCATCATACATATCCCTCTGAATGGAATCATAATACAAAAATTTAAATACAAATTAATGAGACATATAATATTGATTAAGTTCATGTGACAAAGACCAATGTGGATCCTCTTAAGGCCATCAAACACTGGCCAAGTGATTTTCCTTTTATTTTCATGCATCTATTGATGATTGAATGAGTTTTATAGTCATATAGTATTGGCTCCTAGGAAGAATATAGCTTGAAATACTTGATTTTGGACTTACATATTAGTATACCTTTTTGGTTCCACTAGTAGGGAATGTGGACCATTGAGAATCATTAAATCACCAATAATATGGTATTTTTAGAGATTTATATATCATTAAGATTACATTTTAGTTTGGATATGGTTTACATAGGGGAGTTTTTAATAATAAAATTTTTTTATCTTGTAAATGTACCTCATAAAGTCTTTCAATGTAACCTAGTTAATAAGAATAATTGTCTACATGGTTCAATTATCATAGTTTTAGGTCATGTGATAAGATTAAAACATGTATTCTAACATAATATGGTAAGGTCATTATCATGAAGTTTTACATTGTATGTCTAGTATATTAGTTTTGTAATAGTAGAGATAATAGATGATGGAGTGGGGAATAAACATTGGAGATACCCATTGTGTTTCACAGAGAATATGACCATTATAAATAATGGTTGATGAGGAATATAACCCTTTTAGAATATGACTTAAGGAATAATACTAAATAGGAGGCCTATATATATGGGTCTTACACATACTCCTCCAATCATTTTTCATAAGGAATATTTCCCATTGAAATAATGACTCATGGTGAATAAATCCCTTTGAGAATATTATTTGGTATTTCACATAAATAGTAGGCCCAAATGTGTGAGGATTATTCATATGTTTCCTATGTTCCTTTCTCTCTTCCTAAACTATTTAATGAAATATGATTATGAAATCATTAATGAGATCATTTTTAGGGATTAGACCTCGAATGGAGGTGGCGTCATACATGTCTCATTGAGTGGACCATGTCATCCAACTCAACACATCAATAATCTGGACAAGAACCATGTGATATGAGAGATTATGATAGTTTGGTCTCAATAAATACCCTCATCATAAAGGGAATATATTAATATGATCACCGTGTAGGTTATGTCTATCTTGGAAGAAAAATTTATTTCACCTTTTTTATGGAATGACTGATTTATAGAGGACACACTAGAATTACTAAAAACATGCACATGTATGTCAGTGGTTTTGTAAAAGTTTTTTTCTTCTAATATTAAGTGTTTCGAATTTCGAAAATGGATTCTGTAAACATCATTTCGATTGGATTAATCCAGGTTTTGAGAGTATATAAGATGGGCCGAATTAAACTATATTTAAAATCCATGCGGAGTGGTCATAAGAGAACTAAATTCCTATTGGATGAGCTTTATCAGGTGGGAAATGGATGCACATAGGAGATTGGGAATATCATCAGGGGATATGGTATTAGAAGTGGATTTTTTTTTGAATGAAATATCATAGTACACTAGTTTGTGAATGGTTTAGTACATGTTCCCACTCACAAATGGGCCATATGGGTTCTATGAATTGGTCATGTTGGTGATCACCTATTAAAGTTTCCAATGAGAAAGGGCATGAAAAAGTAACAAAGGGGTCTATGGACTCGTGAAGTGGAATCAAAACCATATGCCTCAAAAAGTGGACTCAAGGGATGCTGTTTTATAAATTGGAGTTTTTGATTTACCTAGTAGTAAATTCTGGATAGAAGATATATAATTTATAATTTATTAATTTTATTTTATTCATAATCAGTTATTTTATTGACAGAAATCACTTTACCTTCTTATATTAAAATTACTATTTGTTATTTTGGCCCAATATTTATTTGTGAGATGGGTTGAATTCTCTAACTTTAGATGTTATGAAGCAGGGCATGTAGTCTAAAATTAGTGACTTAAACTAAAAGCCACTATGTAGTTCATGATGAAATGTAATCCATAAAGGGGTCCATAAAGTGAGTCCACAAAGGGATCCAATAAACCCAACCATTCATGATGTCTTGAAGAAATTAGGTCCAAAAGGATGGATCAACATCCCAAATGACAACGCTTTGTGAATTATGGTCATTCATGAATGAATTTTTTTTATGAAGATCACTCATTCTTTATGAAATACCATATGTCTTCATTAAATGTAGTATGTTATTCCTAATGGATACCACATTGTCATTTTTCCCTATTTATTTCATGTTATTCAATTGTATATATTGATTTCAAATTTATAGGACTCAACAACATTAAATGCATAAGGAACAAAAAACTTTTTCATGAAATCATTTATAATATTATGTAACCAAAATTCCTATTTGATAATGTTTGGGGAAACAATTACACGACACTCATTTTTCTTGATAGAGTATAAATTGAAATGTTGGATGGAGGTATAAACCAAAATCCCACTATATATATATATATATAAATAAACTCTATATAGCATACTTCTACTAAAATACTAAAATATAATATTTATAAATCGTAATAAAAAATTTCTATGAAGTCCATAAACTAAAAAACATAGTCTTGGTTAAAGAAACCAAATCTTATGTCATCCCATGTATGAAACTCCTTGTTTAAATACTATGAAATTTATACCAGGTAAAAAATATATTTTTTGTGGAATTTGACTTACTCATATGTTTTACCTAAAGGGTAAATATTTATATACATGGTATGACATTTATAAGAGGAAGTATAACCATTTAAACTAAAGCCCACAGTCATTTATAATGAAAATATTTTTTATTCATGAATTAAATAAAAAATGCAGTGATAAAATAAATAAATGATTCATATATTTATACATTACCTGAAAATTTATGAAAATTTTATAAATAAACAATTATAAACCCTTTTTAATTAGACATAATCTTATAGAACATTTATAACATATAAAAAAGTAATTTATATAAATATCACATAAATGAACACATTATGTTTTATTTCAAAATTAACCCTTTAATATTATCAATTTACAAGGTATTTAAAATAAATTATTTTATATTTGAAATATATGATATTTTTGAAATACATACCCTTTATAATTTAGCGTTAAATTTTAAATATTATATTAAAATTTAATATAATTTAAATATAATATATTTTACATTATTTAATATTTTTTTATATACATTGTAAAATCATTTAACATGGTTTAAATAAATTTACAAGTATGGTCATTTAATATGATCATTTTATATTGTTATTTATGAATATTTATAATTTAATATACTGTAAATTTTATATAGGATTTATACACTATAAATTAACTAACCATTTCAATCAACTTCAAATTATTAAACATAAAACTATATTTTCTAGAAGAACTGTGATGTTGTTTTTGGATAATTAATTTCAGATAGAGCCTTCAAAGTGCATAATTTTGAAAAAATTGTTGTTTTTTTATAACCACATCATTGTTTTAATTATATAAATTTTTTCCCATGTAATCCCTTAGAATTTTTATATAAAACCACAATGTAAAATGACACTTTTTAAAAAATAACTATTTTATTTAAAAAATTTACAATGATTGTTCACTTAAACTAATTTACAATTTAATAACTTTTATAAACCTGATCATTTTAAATAGAATTATGTAGTGGTTATAACAATTTTCATGAACCAAACTTTTTGTTTCATGAAAAATAATGTGGTTATGGTAAAATAAAATTATTTTATATTCTTAATCTATTTAAAATTGTAATCTCAACATGATAGAAGTGTATTTGATACCACTATTTTGCTTTAGTGAGGGAAACCATTGTCCAAATAGAGCTAAAGATAATCACTAAAACCTCTTTTACATGTGTAATTTTTAAACTAAATAAAACATATATGAGTAATATATATTCTATTATGTATATTCCATTACTCCATTTATTGTTGGATAAAGATCATTGAGTAGAAATAAACCCCTTCTTGGGTAATCCATGGGTTTTATGAATCACCTAACTTTTAGGTCGGATCCTCTCTTCCTCAATGACTACTATAATGATTAGTTATTTAAAAATAATGAATGAAATATTTAGTTGAAGGAGTTTTGTAGTGATAAAATTGCAATCACAAATACATCAATTTTACAAGGAATGAACAAGTTATATAGATATCCAATGAATCCTTGTAACTCAAAATTTTTATACTATTTTAAAACTTAGATTAAAATTTTCAAAAACATTTCTTAACATCATAACTCTTTGTAACATGTAAATAATAATTATTAATACACATTTTACATATAAACATTTGTTATGAATGATTAAATCCCATTAAACATCATCACATGACGTTTTAGTGTGTTATGATATCCAATGGTATGAGAAATAAGAAATCTACATTCATTATCCTAGAACACATGAACTACCCAATAAAGAACCGTTTCATTGGGATATTTGGTATGATGTGTGTTAAACATTTACAAACCAAAGGATGGTTATTACCAAAACATCATGGTTTAATCGTGGATGATTATTTATATAAGGACCCACCATAGAATAATGATTTTATATGTAGGATAATATTTCTCATATTCTATAATTTTTATAGATATCCCTTTCTATACATTTCAATGTTGGAATATATAATAAAATAGATGCTAAATATAACAATATGTAAAATAATTAATGGTTTATATATATAATATATGTAAAAACTAATAATAATATAATTATTTGTGATGATTCTTTACTAATGTATTTGTACAAGTCATTCATCAAGATGACACTTTTTTAAGATTTTTTTGCCTTAAAATACATTTAAAGTTGAAATTATATTAAAAAACCCCAGTCTAGTAACTAATTTTAAGGGAAAATGAATAAAGTAAATATTTTTTATAAAATACAAAAAAACCACCCTTTAGTATTTCATAGGGTTTCAAAAGAAAAATTTTGTTTCCTGAAATTCTGACAAGCATAATTTCATCAATATGACACTTTCCATCCGCAAAGTATACACGTATATAGTATTGACAGATGATAAAATATGATTAATTCAATTTATAGTATGGTTTTTCTCACCTATAATTAATTCATTCAATTCATATAAATCTCATCACATTATAATTATATATTTAGGAATGTTGTTAACAGAAATAGTAAAATGTTTAATATTAATATTCATGTTATTCTTCTAAAAATTTGTAGACAAGATTTATATAAACAAGTATAATAAATAAATTCTATAATTCATGTATGCTCACCCATATATGATTGAACACACACAAACACACACATATATATATATTATAAATATATAACCCTCCCTTATGCAGAGGAAAAACATGTTTAAATAAATCCGGTAAAAAAATAGGAATATCAATAATGTGATTCAATTATCTTAAAAGTGTATGATATTAATCTTAAATAAATGATAAAAACAAGGGAAAAATTATTTTATTTTATCACATATTCTCATTTAATTGTTCATAAGATTGAGGTAGTGTTCCCAATATATGTATTCAATGTTATAACAAGGAATATGAATGAAAAATATTCATAATGATTTTAAGAACATCTTTCCAAACCCTAAAACGTTGTTAAGATCAATCCATTCATAGAAGACCCCTTATAGGGAAGTCATCATTTCTTGAGGAACCATGATATTTGGTTTTATAAAAACATCCTTGAACACCTTATTGATCATTATATCAATTCATTTTCCATTATTATTCCAATACAAAATAATGATTAATTAACTTTTCCATCAAATATTATGAGAGGAAAATAATTCATATAACCCATGTCTTTTTAAGTCATAATGTTGTTTTCAATCATCTCTAAGGAATATTGTGGGGAGGAATTGGGAGATATTTTAGCTTCCACTTTATATACAGAAACTTTATTCAGGTGCATTCTAATAGATCTTATCATAATCCTGTGTTAGTTCTCTAAATAATTTTTATGTGATCTTGGATTAATAAATTTACATGTTGAAAATACCTAAACAACAATTATTGGACTCTCCCTTTTTTGGATCAAATCATCTAAATTATCAACATTTTCATATATGGGTAATTGGGATAATCCAATTCTATAGGTAACATCACATCACCAGCTTCTTCTGAAAATCCAAATTCAAACTACATTTTCCCACATGCATCTAGAATAATACATTCCTTTTTAATGCTAGATACCTAGTGATATACACCCTCAAATAGTGCAACATACAATATTTTAGAATAAATTTTTTTAACAAGAGAGAAATTATCCCATAATTCTTTTCAATATTTGTTCTATGATTACCCACATCAATAAAAAGTTAACTATATGAAGAAAAACCTTGGAGGTGATATATTTGATCATTAACATAGTCATTCATTTCATCTTGGTCCTTTATAATTTAAGCATTATCCTTTAGTGAAATCTATATGGAAGTGAACTAGATCAGCAGGATCTCCAATATGTGAGATATAATACATATATAAAACAAAACACCCATAGACAGGACTGAATTCAAACAATATATTAAAAAATGTTAAATAAATATTTAATAATTATTATTTATAGTAAAACTTTAAAACATTATCCAATAATAAATATAAAAACACATGAATTTTATAATGTTATTAATTATAGAATGGATATAATTAATATAATTGTAATACCTCACTATACATAACCCTAGTTACAAAATAATAGTGAATGTGAAAAAATATAATCAAACGAATGTTATTTTTTTTAATTTTAATGGGGTTCTGATAACCAATTAATAAAAAATAGATAATATCAACCATGTTTGTGAAATAAATCCAAAAAAAATATTTTTTTGTTTCCCTTATTTATTTTTAATAAAACTAAATTATTAAAATAAAAAAATGATACAAAATAATTGAAGAGATGAATGGAATGTTTGAAAAAAGTGAGTGATCATAATACCATTATGAACTATTTAAGCATTTTCAATTATCTATAAATTATAACACTTTCATAAAAATTTAATAAGTCATTTATCATGACTAATATAATAGATTTTTTAAAAAAAATATTGAGTTTGTTTCAATATCAATACAAATCATTATTAAACAACCATACCTAACATATTGAAACATATTAACCTCAATAAAACAATCAATTAGAATATATTGGACATTTGAAAATTTATATAGTATCATTATTTAGAAATATATCACCAAATTAATCCGAAAAATATCTCCAATTACATTATTAATCATCATTAAATTTCTCATTATTTCGTTATGTAAGGAAAAAAATACTATAATGATAATAGATAAGAATCATCCTAAATGATGTCGCATATATAAAAAACATTATTAATGCACTATTCTGGATGGACACTAAGTAAATAAAAACTACAATTATTTATAAATATTTATTTATTAAAATATTAATTTATTTTATTAGTTTTTAATATATATATATATAATCAATTAAAATAATTTAAATCTTATTATATTCACCATTACTATTATTATTTTCATAAAAAATGACTTAAAGTACAATAAAACCATATCTTATAAAAGAGAATGCTCCTTAAAATATATTCAATATATTTTATACAGATGTAACTTCCACATTTTTTAATATTGTAATGATTTTATCCTTCTAAATGTTTCTAAAATTGAACTCTTAAAAAATATTGATGATAATTATAAACATAATTATAAAAACAGTAATAACTAAAGTAATTTATACTTGTAGTATAGGGATTGGAATAAACAAGACATACCCAACCATAGGGAATTAATGGTACCTGTCATACTCCTCCCATCAAAGGAATTTCTAATACACTATGGTGACCTATTTTATGGTACTGAATGACTATTTATAAACAACAAAACAACACATGGTGTTTAAAAAGTACTTTAGGGCCTTAATGAACAATCAATATTCTCATGGGATAACATAATTCATTTTCTCTAGAAAGATTTGACATTCCTCCATTTTTTCACTAAAATATAAACAGGATCAAATGTACAAATAGATCCTCAATATCACCTTTAAAATCCTACATGAGTGATAGATTTCCCATTTCATTGAAACTTGGAGAGTCCTGGGTGATTATAGATAGTCTAATAATCCTACTATTCCATCAGGTTTCGACAAGTCAATTTGTAATAATGTTAGTTCTAATTAATATATTTCATCAAAAAATTAACATGAAAGAAAAATAAACCCTACTATCTAATTGATTGGGAATGTTGAGACCCCTCATATCATAAATCCTTGAAACACACATCCCAAAAAACAAATTCATTGATATTTAAGTATTATCGCCATTTCAGGTGTTAACTGATTCGTTCTCCTTTATATGCTTGGTTACGTAAGCCATGTTTTTTATGGATGGGATGTATCTTATTAATATTCCGTATGATATTATTTCTTTAAAAATAATTTGTAATAATAAAATGATAATTATTCATGAATGTATACGATGGGGAGTGAATCTCATCGCATTCGGGGAGACGGGAATCTGTAAGTACGCACGAGCAACAATATCATTCTTTTGATATAAAAATTATATTTAATTGGATGGTGTATAATATATAAAGAATATTTATCATGTTATATTTATTATTTACCCCAATTAAAAATCATTATTATACCCATCCCAATAATAATGTATTGAATTACAACTATACCACAACATGGAGACGGTAAGTAATACGTATGCACGTATGGTGAATTTTCATTCAAATAATGGATAAAATAATGAATATAGATTTACCATATTTATAATAACATTTCAATATATAAAATATAGTGGAGATATTATTTTATAATGGAAACAACAAAGAAAGAGGAAGTGGATGAAGAAATGAACATGAAAGAGGTGATGAAATATTTACCTCTTCTTCGGGTTCTTCATTTTGATTTGATCAAAAGGGCTCCATAAGATGGAATTATAAATAATGTAAGACCTCTATAATGAAGGTAAGAGAGTTATTAGGATGTTCGGGTAGGGTGTGGGCGAGCCTAATTTCATTGAAGGGGTCAATTAGAGAGAAGGGGGAGTTCCCTTTTATAAGAGGGGTGAGGGGCACCTTGGGAAAAGCTAGAAATATTATTTTATAATTGTATCATTTTCGGTTTATAATGAATAAAAAAGATTTAATTAAATGATAAGGTAGTTATGGGTCGAAAACGACTCAACCAATAGGTTTTAGACTGGTTTGGGTCACTATATTTATTTTATCATTTAGATTTAACTCTTAGTAAAATTGTTTGACATTTACCTTGTCTCTTTGTAGTTTTATATTACATGGTTAATAAAATTACAATAAACTTCAAAGAGAACCCCAAGTGGTTCATTATTGATACACCTATAATTATATAAAACTTTTTTCTGATCCTTTTATTTTTAGGAATAAAATATCAATTAATAATATAATATTTGTTTTAAAAAATATTTTATGTCAATTTTGACACTATTTAGTAATTCGTTTTTGCTAAATTTATAACAGCATTATTATTTCTAGAAAAATTCATCAAACAAACCCTAACATGTAATATCAACATATTAAATTGGTGTAATTCATATAAAGTCTCAAATTACTTTTATTTGGATATTTATAATATCAATTATCTTAATATTTCATTAATTAGGTAATTACTACATCATCATTGTGACATAAATAAATATAATTATATAATGACTAAAAATTATATATAAAATACCATTATGGGTGAAATATTTTTAGATTTTTAATTAATATTTATTGTTGAATTTATATTAGGTGTAACCCTATATTAAAAATGGTTTAGTTAATAAACATTGAATTCATCACTTTTAACTCTTATTTAAATTAAATAATAATAAATGTCCTAATCTAATCCAAGTGGACTAAAAGGATAATATTTTTTTCCAAAGGTTTTTTTTGTCTAATTACACTTTTCTAATAGAATTAGGTTATGTGTTACGGTAATAAAAATATCATTTTTACCATTAATTACAGTATTAACTTTTAATCGTGGTAAATATAATTAAAATGTTTTAATTCACCAAAAAATATTTTCATCTTATTCAACCACGTTTTACTTACTTATATCTACCTTGTCTCTCTGATTTTTGAAATTCAACTCACATAAGTGGTAAAATTATGTTTTATGTATATTTTCAAATGCTCCATAGAGGTGGGTAAAGTACAGTAAAAAGTTCAATAAAATTTTATACATCTGATTTTATTATGAAATGAATCCAATGAATTATATTGAACATATATTGGTATTTTATATATCTATTTTTACTTAAAATAAATTCAAATAAAATAAACAATTATATAAATAAAAATTCAGTTTTAAACTATAACACAGTGTTTTCCACTATTTATCAAAAATTGAATGTTTTCAGAAAAATACAAAAAATTTACCCTAAGCTAATTTTGATATTAAGAATTCAAAAATGAATTCTATTTTACCAAATTCAATACATAAATGTTTCATTAATTAAATTAAAATTAATTCCCGTTGTCAAAAATGAAAAACTCTTTTATGAAAAGTAATAACTATCAAAAGATTGACATGTTTTTATGTCAAATTTTAATGTGAAATTACTTATAATCACCTTAATTGTATTAAATCATAAAAATATAATCTAATTATACTTAAAAACAATTAAAAACATAATTTATCGCTATAAATCATTTTGATTAAAAATGTTGTTTTCAACTAAAATTTAGTATTTTTCAGTATTCATTAATATATAAAAGATATTAGAAAATTTCAAAAAATTTATCCAAAATAAATTTATATATCCCAATTATAATGAAGAATTTAATTTCATTAAACTTAATATATTAATGTGTCAAATATTTGTTTTTAAAAATTGTTTTCCATTAAAAGGTGGTAAAATTTCATTTTTTGCAAAATATTTCTTTTATCTGAAAAAATGAATCTGTTCTTATATTATGTCTATGAAACACATAATATGGATTATAAAATTATATGGAGTATATAAAATTGAAAATTCAGTAAATACTATTCATTACTGTTATTGAACAACTAGTTTGGTAAGTTATGGTGCGCTCGAACTCAATGTTGCATGTAGTGCAAGCAATTGAATTAAAGAAAATAACTTATATGAAATATTGAGGTGTTAAATTCTTCCCCTTTTGAAAATTACATTCTCGCAATTTTAAAATTTTTCAAGATAACGTCATTGAAAGTACCACATCGGAAAAAGTGTCAATATAACTATCTTGTTAAAAGAAAGAAAGTGAAGTACAATGGTCACCTGAGATAACCCACACTAGGACTCCATGTAAGAAAACATGGATATGTAAGATAAAATAAGTGTCAAGTTATAGTGTAGAGTGATAGAAAACATGATTAGGAGAATGTTAAAAACAAAACAAACCACGAACTTATGAAGAGATAAACATTCATTTGTTTCGTATTAGCAAAAGTAAACAGATAACGTTTTTTTATTGCAATTTCCTTTTCATAAAGCTGAGGAATTTATTTATTTTTTTGACTAAATACATAAAAATATATACTTACATTTTATGTAGAGTTTCATATTTTAATAAATTCCAACCATTAACTCATCTTTTTTTTAAACGATGAGTATTCAAGATGTCTTGGTCACACCTAAAGCACTAGAATAAACATCTAGAGAATCACATAATCCACAAAGGATAAACTATATATATTTACCTTGTCTATATAGATTAACAAAAAACAAAATGGTTGGAGCATGATCAGATGATCCACAAAAAGGGTTATCCTTTATAAAAATATATACATATCTTAATTTCTAAAATTAATCCAACAATGCGAGAAGTTCAATAAATACCATTCATTAAACAATTGTTCTTAGAATCAATCAAAATAATCCAAACTATTATTGAAACCCAAAACGTAGAATAATTTTAAAACAGAGTCTTCCAAGTAAAATTATATTTCCAAATAACATCGATTACTCTTAACGTCACAAAAATAAAAGCAATTAACCTAATAACATATTCTCTATGAAAGGTTAATCATTTACATAAATAACCCAAATCGCTATAAGTCCACAATAAAAGAATAGTTAGAAATCCACCATTACTCTTCAAATGAAATCCCATAGTATTCTATTTTCCCTTTGCATATAGTATTCCTAACAGAGTGAATGTCTTCCAAAATCACATTTATCACTTAATCCCCAAATCAATTTCCTATACAATAGATATCCATCAGTTAAGACATAAGATCCCAAATCAAAATATTATTGATCAATAAATTCCATTAACTAAAAAGAATTAGACACACTAACCAGGGACCTCACGTAGTCTAGTGGTAGGAGATAAACCCCAATCACACAATGGTTCTGGGTTAGATTCCTATATCTTTGTACAATGCGACGGGTTTTCACAAGTTCTTCATGTTGTCATTTTTCAAAAAAAAAACTATAATTTATAACATTCCCAAAATCAGATAAATTCATCAAAATAACTATAACATATTTTCACCAAATTTTTTTCACATACCTCTCCTTTTCATTCGAAAATTTTATAACATGTAATTGCCTCAAATTGAAGGATCATATAAAGATAAATGGTTATTTATAACTATATCAACAATAGAAAACAAAATACTTCATATAATAGCATTTTAACATAATAAACTCTAGGGTTACACATAAGAGAAAATTATTCCAATGTAATCCCATCAACAAAGAGCACTAATAATTTTAAACAATTGACCATCAATTTATTTCCACGTAGGTTCTTCCATGAACAAAGGGTTATCATATAGAATATGGAATTCACTCGGGTAATTCCCAGGTCG
Source organism: Viscum album (assembly GCA_963277665.1). NCBI lineage: Eukaryota > Viridiplantae > Streptophyta > Magnoliopsida > Santalales > Viscaceae > Viscum > Viscum album. The sequence goes on from OY728160.1 coordinate 1,679,316,793, forward strand.
CCTACATTTATGGAAAATAACTGTAAAATTATTCTTGGGATCATTTTTATTTTCTTACATAGAACTCTTCATTTTTCCTATGAAATTATTTACATTATTTCCTTCTTTCTCACACATAATGGAATTTTTGGTTCCATTAAGACACTTACCTAGGTGTCTCCTTCCACATTTCCCACATGATGGAAAGTGATCTTTCTTTTCACCGTGATCTCTACTGCTAGAGCTCTTATCATTCACTGTGTTTCTCTACATTGTTGAGTTCGTATGTTGGTTAATATATATGTTGTTGATCATATTTTTGGAAAACTGATTTGGCATGAACACGATATATTTTACACCTATCAACATTTCATTCTATTTCTCATTTCCTCCACCGTGCCCACATTTTTCATCATGTTCAATGTTACTATGACTTCCTTGGAATCCACCCATAGACTAAAACAAGAAAGCATTGTGTGAGTCATAAAATCATTTATATAATATCATTAAACCTTATTTTCAATCTAAAAAACCTTAGGATTTACGACTATTTTATTCTCATCTTATACTAAAACCCTTCAAATCGGTTTATAAGGATAATGTGAATTATCGTACGAATATCCTCGGAGAGTGTCGTAACCATGAGTGCAGCAAGTCCTGTTGTCGTCTACCAAGATACCATGGGTTATGCCTGAAACTCCTTACTAGAGTTTTCACTCATAGGTACATCTGTGCCAGAGCCGACAATACCTTCTTGTATCCAGTCATTGATGTATTATTTACAAAACCGACATAATCTCTACAATACCAAAAATTCTCGTAAGTTCTTCTATACTAATCCTAAAATTCTATCTTAGGGTAATGTGATATAATTAGTGTTTATATAAATCTAGATTCCACGGTGTGTAATAATCATTCTTTGATACCAACTGTAATGCCCCAACCCCAAAAGCCCGGATTTGGTGAATTAATATGTTTCATTGGCATGATCATAAAAGATCATATCTCGGAAGACCGATTAGTTTTATTGTATTGGAGGTACTAGATACATTTATAAGGATTTCATTACATCATAAAATGGAAAACAACAACAATATTGTTTCCATAGACAACACTGAGATCCCATAGACCATCCCTACTAGTCATTCATAATATACTTCTTCACATCCTGGGAAAAATAAAACATAGAACAGGGTGAGCTCATGTTTTCAGTAAGGATAACAAAAAAGTAGAAACATTCATAATAAGCATAAAAATTTAGGGAAATTTATAAGACTAAAAAAATCCTTTTAAACTCGAACATCCGTATAATATGGAAAAGATAAATTCAAATAATGCCATTTACAAAATCACATGAATATTCTACTAGTCGAATAATCACATGAAATATCAATATCCACATTCATAATGATGGAATGCATAATGATGGACATCATAACTAGATAGTCAAAGCATTGTGACAAGACTACAAAAAAAGATTTTGTTAAGGCCTTGTTCCAAGACACTAGTTTGTCTAATTAGACGTACCGATGCATCAAGGATCTATTGAAAGATCCACCTGTCACATACTAAGTCCAATGAATTCCTTATATGAAATGTTTTAAATATAGCTTTAACATTGGTATTAATACAAGCATACAAAATGTCAATACATTATCCACAAAACATGAATGGTATAAAAATAGCACATCCACAGTCAATCATAACTCATTTAACACAATATAGAAGATTTTATTGTAACAGATTAACCTCAATATAGAATAATGAACGATATTTATATAAATGAAAATAATTATAAAAACTATTTGAGGGAAATATCACCCTTTTTTAGGAAAACATTTAAAATTCACACTATTTGTCATGAATTCATTTAAAAATAGATTTTTGAATCAAAGTTTCCCATACCACATTGAAACTATTAAATGTAATTATAATTTTAAAACATTATTTTCCATATAAATTAAACCTTAAAACCATTTCTAAAACATGGACATTAATGAGAATGATTTAGAAGAATAAATTTTTAAAACATTAAAATGGTATTTTGGTTAGAGTAACAATCCAAATAAGAGATACTTGAATACGAAAAATTGAGGTAATAAAAAAATTATAATACCAATAGAATAAAGTATATAATTATATGATATGTCAAAGGATAGTATATACACCATATAAAAGTGAATTGGTGAAAAACAACAAAGAAGTTTCAAAGGAATGTAAATTGAGATGAAATCCCTTTTAAAGACAGTATCCTTAATAAATGACAAATCAATGACATAATTATGTGTGAAAAATCTAAATACACTCAATATGATTGGATATTCAGTGTAAAGAAATCAAATGGCATTCACACATATTCATCTAAAAACAACTCCATTGACTAGGATGTTTAACTCAATTAATGGAAATTGAGTTAAGATCCAGTTTATATCAATTAATTGAGAAATTATAAATGGATTGATTATGTTTATCAAATATATATCCACACAATGGGGAGTGGAAATTACTACATAAATAATAAATAGTGATTCGACACATAATCTTGGAGTAATACGGTCAAGGACGTGTCTGTAAATCCCACTGAGTGGAAATTGAAATTTTAAATTCCCATACCAATTTGGTATCATATGAAAGATTCAAACGATGAAATAAGTTTCATAAAATGATTATGTAAATAATAATAAATTAATGTATATTACACCATGATTACAATCATGGATAGTAAATATATAACACAAAAGGAAATAGTTTCCCATATAGCATAAATCTCACTGGAATAAAAAGAGGGATGAAAACACTTAAATCATTGTAATCAATCGAGTCATATGACCAAAAGTTAATAACAAAAAAATCAATCACATAATACCATGACTATAAATATAATCATGATAATATATATAAAATGGCCATAGACAATACTCCACATGAAATAAATAAGTGGCGAACAATGGAAATCTCACAGAATTAAATGTGAGATAAGAAACCCCTTACATTGTACGTTTCCTTGATCGAGGGTACGTTAATCTCTTGTATAATGGTTAAATTATTGTTATTAAATTATAAAATAACAATATACATAAATATTACATCATATATGATCTTCTAATATTGATATTTTAGTATTATCATTATTTCAGTTTTTAACTGATTAGTTCTCGTTTATATGCTTGGTAACGTAATCCATGTTTGTTTTGGATGGGATGTATATTATTAATATTCAGAATGAAATTAAGTCTTTAAATATTATTTTTAATCATGAAATGAAGATTATTATTGAATGGAAACAACTGGGAATGAATCACATCGCGTTCTTGGAGACGGTAATCCCTACATACGCATGAGAGACAACATCATTCTTTTGATATTAAAATAATATATAATTCGATAGTATAACATATATATAGAATAATAATAATGTTATATTTATTATATAAACCAATTACACATCATTATTATTCCCATACAAATATTAATGTACCGAATAACAACTACACCACGACGTTGAGACGGTAAACCTTACGTATGCACGTATGGTGACATGTCATTAAATGGATGGATATAATAATGTATATGGTAGTACCATATTTATAATAACATAACAGAATATATAATATACATGAGTTATTATTTTTTAATATAAACAACAAAGAAAGAGGAAGTGGAAGAAGAAGGGAACTTGAAAGAGGTGACGAAATATTTACCTCTTCTTTGGGTTCTTCCTTTTGATTTGATCAAAAGGGTTCTATATGGTGACTTTATGACTAAATTAAGGACTCTAGGATGAATGGAGAAGATTTTGGATGATATTAGGGCATGGTTTGGATGATACTAATGGATTTGGAGGTGTGAATTAGAGGAATCAGAGAGTGCAATTTTATAAGAGGGGTGATGGGAAACATTGGAATATATAGAAATATTATTTTATAATAACATCATTTTCAATTTATAATGCCTCAAAAATTAATTTATTAAAAACTTAGGTTGGGATTGGTCGAAAACCACTCAACCAATATGTTTTAGATAGGTTTGGGTTACTATATTAACTTTATCTTTTATATTTTACTCTTTGATAAATAGTTTGACATTTACCATGTCTCTTTGTATTTTTATATTATTTGGTTAATAAACATACTATAAACATCTAAGAGAGTAGCATGTGGTTCATTAATGATAGAACTATCATTATATAATTTTTCTGGATGAACCATTGATTTTTAGGAATAGAATATCAATTAATTATATTTTATTTGTTTCAAAAACTCTTTTATGCCAATTTTGATAGTATTTGGAATTTTGTTTTTTCTAAAATCATAACAGCATTATTACTTCGAATGAAATTAATCTAACCATCTCTAACAGTTCATATTAACCTAAAAAATTAGTGTAATCCATAAAATGTCTCAAATTACATTTATTAGGATATTTGTAAAATTAATTATTTTAATATTTCATTAGTTAGGTAATTACTACATCATCATTGTGTCATAAAAAAATTTAATTATTTAATGTATAACATTAATAATTAAAAAAAAGTTATGTAGGAAATTGTTTTAGATTTATAATGAATATTTTGAGACGAATTTATCTTCTGTTTAACCCGATATTAAAAATAGTTTAGTTATTAAACATTGAATTTAACACTTTTAATTCTTCTTTGAATTAATTAATAATAAAGGTCTTAATCTAATAAAAATGGACCTAAAGGATCATATTTTATTCGTAATTTTTTTGGGTCGAATTATGCATATCTAATAGAATTAGGACATGTGATAGGGTAATAATAATATCATTTTTACCCATAATTACCCTATTTACTTTTAACTGTGGTAAATAAAAGTAAAAAGTTAGTATTCAGAAAAAAAATTCTTCTTATTGAACCAAATTTTACTTAGTGATATCAACTGTATCTCTATGATTTTCTAAATTCAACTAACAGAAGCAGTACAATTATGTTTTATGTAAATTTGCAAATGCTCCTAGGAGGTGGGTAAAAGATGGAAAAAGGTCAATTAAATTTTATACATCTAATTGTATTATAAAATGACTCCAATAAATTATATTGAACTTATATTTCTATTATATATCTTTTTTTACTAAAAATAAATTAAAATAAAATATCGGTTTTAATCTATAAGGCAGTGTCTTTTACTATTCATCAAAAATTGAATGTTTTTAGAAAAATACCAAAAAATTACCATAAGCTAATTTTGATATTCTGAGTTAAAAATTGAATTATATTTTACCAAATTAAAAACATATATGTTTCATTAATTAATTTAAAATTAATTCCCATTGCCATAACTAAAATGCAGATTTTTCAAAAGTAAAAACATTCAAACGATTGACATGTGTTTATGTCAAATTTTATGGTGAAATTACGTATAATCACCAACATTGTATTAAATGATAAAAATATTTCTATTTATACTTCCAAACCATTCATGTACATAATTTATCAATATAAATTATTTCTATTAATAAAGTTTTTTTCAACTGATGTTTTGTATTTTTTAGTTTTTATCAAAATATAAATGTTATTAGAAAAGTTCCAAAAGTTTATGAAAAATAAATTTCTATGTCTTAATTCTAATAAAGAATTTAATTTCATTAAATTGAATATATTAATGTGTCAAATATTGTTATTAAAAAGTTTTTTCCATTAAAATGTGGTAAAATTTCAATTTTTTTAAAAAATACTTATTTTATCTAAAAAATTGAATTTGTTCATATATTAGGTTTACGAAAAACATTAAATGGATTCTAAAATTATATGGATTATATAAAATTCTAAATTAATTTAATACTATTGATAACTACTTTTGAAAAACTAGTTTGGTAAGTCGTGGTGTGCTCGAACTCGGTGTTGCGTGTAGCGAAAGCTATTTAATTAATGAAAATAACTTACTATAAAATATTGGGGTGTTACAACTACAGCTAAAATAAATTCATGTGTAGGGTAGTTCTGTTTATGTATACTCATCTACAGTTAGTGACACTCCATAAAATAGTCTCCATACATCATCATTGATCCAATCTAAATCTGATATGCATCACAATACATTGTATACTCCTCACATGGATCAAGTAGGATCAATATTGGCACAATTTTAAAATATGTCATCAACTCCTGGAAATAATGGTCACATGGTAAAAACCATTAAAAATTTATCCCATTTTCTTCAAGCTTGAATGAGGTACTTATAAGATAGAAAAAATTTGATTAACATTTGATGATAAACCACCAATCCCAGAAAACTATAGATTTTAAAAACATTTTCTTTACTTCTTGAAAGAATCCTCAACTTTCACCTTCTCTATGTCCACAAAAAAAAGTTCTTATGAGATCATGTGACCCATGAAATTCACTTGATTTATCCATAATTGACACTTATATATCTTGGCGTATAGCCGATGATCTATTAGTGTACTTATGATTATGTAAATATGTTGCTAATGATCTCTATGTGTTTTGGAGTACACCAAGATGTAATACCAAAATTACGCCACAAATTGATCTTGGTGTGGGTGGAAGATTATTCTCATAATGTCCATAAAAACTACTTGGGTATTCATCGGCAAAAATGACTTTGCAATGAACACATATAGGTAATTCTCGATTATGATATATATGTTCTGTATATAATATTGTGTAAATATAAACTGATGATACCCCGATCTCATGTAAAAATTTGTGAAGACACAAGCTCCCCTCAACTGTTCAAAGAGATCTTCAATACATGTAAGAGGGTACCAGTTCTTCACTATCATCCAATTCAACTTCTGATAGTCTACATATAAGCGCAATATATACTTATCCTTATTTCAAGCAAAATTGGAGATCCTAAGGGTGACATACTCATATGGATAATTCCCTTATCCATAAATTCCTCTAGCTAAGGCTTATGGTCTTGAATCTTAGTTGGTGTCATTCAATATGGTGGAATAAAACATGCTAAGCCCACAACATGAGCTCAATTTTAATTTATGAATCTCTCGGAGGAGATATCCTTAAGAAGTCATTAGAGAACATGTTGTAGAACCTATCCACTGTGGGGGGAAATAATTCATTATTTACCCTCCCATAATCCAGAATAAACCACAAAACATTGGAGGTGATCTTCCCAAGTGGATAATGAATTTTTCCTATACGAGCTGTGTAAATATCCAATTCTCCATGATGATCATAATTTTCACCCCCAGGAGATGTAAACATCACTCTCTGGTGGTAAAAATATAACTGATATTCGTATTGTAATATCAAATCCACAACCATGATCAAGTAAAATCCTAACATATTCAGATTGTAAAGCCCCCATAGGAAACGATAATTCCCATCCTCAAGAGAACACCCATTTCACTAATAGATGTCTCTCAACTGTACACCCAAAAGTGTATCTATCTTCATAACCCCACCTACAAACTAAACATCCTAAATCATACCATTCACTAGTTGTGAAAATATAAATGAATGAGAGGAACCAATATCAAATATGGAAATAGAAAGCATAGAATCAACAAGAATAGGAAATATAATTGTCGATAGACCAACCTCACTATCCACTAGTATAGGGTGAATGACATGAAAATGTCCTACCCCTCTTTTGTGTAATTTAGTTTGAGTCCTTAGATCTTTAACACTCTACTTATACATGCACTCCTTCCTTATAAAAACCATGAAATCTTTCGTGACATCCTAGGTTAGAAGAACTATAGCTTCCAGACATGTGTTATGTAGATGAATCCTTTACCATACTATGGTTGTGTTTAACTACACTATCACTTCACATATATCATGGTTTCATGATGAACCTCTATAGACATCCCACATTCCACAGGATTGGAACTCAACTGATGGTTGAGGTAATTGTCTATGAAATTGTCCAATCACACCAAACAATTGACAAATCACTCAAGAAATATCCTAAATAACAAATCCTTTCCCCTGTCCAATATTCTTTTAATTTCATTCATCAAAATTTTCATATTAAATCTTCCTTCCCTCAGAAATCATAAATCGTAATCATATTTTAGAAACTACTTGTCCACCAATGGTTGCCACCTTCAGGTTCCCCTCAAATACGAGAGCCTAATCCATTGCCTCATAAAAATTCTTCTACTAAAAGATGATTGAAAGGGATTTAATATCGAATTTATGACCATACTAAAAATTTATTTCCATATAAATTTCATCCCCAACATACACTATAGAAAATAACGTCATGTTAGTTTAGTGACCAGTATATTCCATCTTGGACATAATCCCCATGGTCAGGCTCAAAAACTCAGCTACTCCCTCCAACATGATCGTATCCAGATAAATGTTATCTATGAAATTCTCCTAAACGTACTTCCAATTCATATTCTCTTTCTATCCATCCAGATTTTAGAAGTCCCGCCAACTCTTTTCTTGACCACATAATATTTAAGCATCCAAATTGAAACTCTTCTCTTTAAATGAATCCATGTGTTCAATTATCCTCTAGAAAGACTCAATCGTGAACATAGATGCCTTAATTAATCCCTCTATGGTAATGTTTGGATGGTGAGGTAACTAGAAATATCCTGCCAAATCTGACATACTCATCAAAACTCACCCTATGTTTTTTACCATAAATTTAATTAAGTGAGCAATTGTATCATATAATTACTCTCCTACATCCTCCCCCAGCACTATGGAGCCTTAGGATTCACTACCAGTGGATCATATATTACAATAAACTCATTTCATCCCATTAATGTTCATTCATATAGGAATATTTATACTATGAAAAACACACATATCATGAAATATAACAAAACATTTAACCATTTATCAAGTGAAAATCTCATATATCCTTAACAAGTTATCCCCATTTCCAACCACACAATCAAAATGGAAGAACTATAACTACCCATTACCATCCAAGATCTAGGTCGTATATAACAAAGGCTAAAAATAATTTCATATTCAAGTTCTCATTAGACACCCATTTATACGTCTCAATTTTTCCCATTTTTCATCATTTAAAATTTTATATTTTCTTATATTTATCAGTAAATTTAGATAAGAAATGAAAAATATTTGAATTCCAAAAACATATCGAAAAAATAGATTTTTCCTGTGCATGCCCCAAATGATGCATGTTGTAATAAATATTGTGATCCTAGAATGGTTTCTTCTAACTAAACTATCATTATATCCCACTCGATGAGTTAAATATCATAATGTATCCTAAAGTAATACCATCACACCACAAGTGAATAACCCAATGTGAATAACATCAAACTATAACATCAAACAGAAATAACAACAATCCTACCATGGGTATTTGGGTTTCACCCAATAAATTGATTAGCTATTACAATGAATGTGCTCATGTATAAGGCCTTAAACCACTTAATTTGCTATCTACCATTCAAAATTAGTAATATAAAATAAAATATAAAATACGCTTTGATACAACTATTCTAGAATCAAGACTATGGTGCCACATATAGGTTCCATGATCTGATTGGTTACATGATATCAATTTTTCTATCCTATACACTAGAGTCTACTAACTAGATGTGAGGGTCTAATATATATAACATGTGGAGACTATACCCTCTATATCCATGAATCGCAAAAGAATAAATAACTAAAAACAATTATCAACAACTAGAATAATAAAATAACCATAACAAACTAGTGTCACATGATGAACAAAAACATAAAGTAATACCCATAACTAAACATTAATAATGTAATCCCAAATATGATTCATTTCTAAAAATGAAAACCAAAAAAAATACCCTAAAAACAAGAGAACCAAGTCTTGGAACCATGTATGGTTCCCCTATCCATGCTCCATTACAACTCAGTATATAATATAGGGCTCTTTCCCTCGTATTGTCTAGAAAATATGAAGCCTATTTGGGTACTAATCAGGAAGCCTAAGTACTATGTGAGTACAACTCTTTTGGCCCCCAAAAATGAAATCTAAAAAAATATCTGATCATTAATAGTGTATGATGTTTTATATGGAATAATGTACACTTCTTGAAGTAAACAGTTATTACATTTCATTAAAAATAACCACATAATTTTCTAGGATCCTGAAGACACACAACCCATCAATACCTACTTCGTCCCATTATAGAGACTAAAATATCCATATAGATATCAAAAATCCTATAGATTATCAATATAAATTATCACAACGTATTTCATTATCCATTTAAATTCAATTTCATATTTATGAGCACTTGGAACCATAATCTAATGCCATCATTTATGTCCTATAATGACATGGCTAGGACCCTATGGGTAATTCAATCATCAGCCACTATCCCCCAATGAATTTATCAAACAATTACCTATTGGATTTTAAAGCATCAATCCATGTCCAATAGACATTAATTAAATGCATGCATTTGGGTCTATAACACCATTTCTACCACCCATTGGGTACTTGAAGCATCATTCGGTGTCCCAAAACACATTTATCATTCAATCACATATATAACATATATTTCATTTATTAAGATTAATCATCATTAAACCTCTCATAAACATTATAAATAATGGAATACCTCATCAATTTGTCAATCATTCATGGTTTTTTAAATTAATCACATGAAATAATAAAAAAACAATTATTCAACAATTTATCCACATTTAATCATAAAATTCATTAACCCTTCAAAGTTAATTCAAACATCCATTAATTTCCATAAATCAATTTCATAACATAACTATAATAATCAATTTAATTACTAAAATTACAAAATTCAATTTCCCAACATCAACCTGTTTCATTTCCACATAAAAATTAAATTATTTATCTTTGTGAGCCCATTAATTTATTAACCATATAATTAAATCTAATTCATGTTTCAATTGAAAATGTTAAATTTAAATAAAAGAGCACAAAAATGAAATAATAATTCATGAAATTTGTAATATACGATTTTACAACCTTAATGAAGATCATTGTTGGATGCTCACTGACCGAAAATCTCAAAATTGATGTGGAATCATCAATTTCATAGTGAAGAATGAGATATAAATCTAAAAAAAGATTCAAGATCATACAAATTAGATACATGAAAAATAGATCAAAACCATCTTATGAGGAGGAAATATACCCTTTCAAATATGAGACAATGGTGATAAAGGTGGGGGAAACAAACCAATATGGGAATCTCTTACCAGGAGAGGTGATGATTCTTCAATCCAGATTTTTATTAATCAATAATGGAGTTGGTATGGCTTTTAAATGCATCAAAATGATTATAAAATGAGGGAATGAGTTTATTTCTAAGATTGTATGATTAATGGTTAATACCTAGGGGGTCCATTTTTATACTTTTATTTTTTATGCAATTGAAATACTATATGAACGGTTTCCTATATAGGGCACATGATTTTCCCTAACAGTGCACCTACTATTAGTGGATGCACAATTAATAAAAAGTGGGTAGAAAGTTTGAAAAAATATTTTCCAAATATATAAATCCCCTCTGTTTTGTATCAGGATTTTCTGGGGGTAGGTGGACGGTTTTAGAAAACTATGCATCAACCATTCACAAACCCTCTTCCTCTATAATTTTGAATGTTTCAGCTAAAACACCTCAAAACAATAAACCACCCAATATATACCAAACAAAATTGTAATGGATTACCTAAAAAATCCTCATAAATATTTACAAAAGTTTTTCTTCTTACATTTCAGGACATACAACAATCTAAACTTCCATAAAATGGGTTACAATATATTCATTTATGTTTATGGAATACTACCACCTCATGAAATGATGTTGTTCGTTCTTCTATTAACACATTTTATGGTAGGCTACGAAGGTTGATATAAAGTATATATATGATATTTATAACATATTTAGACCTATGGAGTCAATATATAATATATATATGTATATATATTACCTTCCATTCTATAAGAGATACTGTAATGTCGATCGTGTGTATGAAAAACTACTGCGTAGTGAATCAATGTGAATTATCTTTCACTAGTGCTTCAAATAGAAGAAGATAAAGAAATATTTAGTGATTATATATTATATATGATATAATTATTATATTAATGACATATTAATCATTATTTAATGAAAATATATCATTTAATTTCTTTCCTTTTCACTCACATAAATATTATAAAATCCTTCATGCATGTGTGTACTACCACCTTCATAAAGCGATGTAACTATATTTTCATCGCCATGTCAAATGGATGATATATATAAGTATATTATATGGAATATATGATATTATTGTCATGTTCCAAGATATATATAATAATAATCATGAAATAATAATCATGTTATTATATAATTTTTTACTTTTAAAACCAGTCATGAAATATGTTTATAATAATGCATGAATGAGAATACTATGAAATTTACAACGAAAACAATGCAAATAATGAATGATTATTAACAAAAGAAGTCATGAGATATTATAAAAAGAGCATAAATGACGTAGTAAATAATAATTTGTTTATTTTTTCAGTTAATAATATTTTTCAAACCACTATAGAGGAGTTTAAATCCAATTCACCTAAAATGACACGTGAGGTAAGAGATTTCATCTCAATTTCTTTTCATTGAGTCATATTGTATTTTTATGAACCTAGTTTATATTATTTTCTGTATGCACATCCCCTATGACATGTAATATCAATACTAATTAATTAATCATTTTATTTTATGTATTAATTTGATTTATTTGATCAATGTGTATTTTACATAAAAATTATGACGTGGTAAAAGTTATTGTGAAATATCACTTTCCTTTGGGATTGTTAACATTATCTCGAAACAATAACATTATTGTTATATTTGTTTCATTTTAATTATCTTTTTTATTAAATATAGAAAATATTGTGTCATGGATATGATTATTTACTAAAATTTTACCATTTTTATCAAATGTGGTTCACATTGTATGTTATTTGATTAAATAGATAAATATTGACAAATTTGTATCCTTTACTCAATACAGATACTTTATGAGAAGTAAAATTGTTTCTGAATTAAATTTATAATTGATATATGAGAAATGATTTGGGCATGAATAAAATGGATATGGTACCATTAATAAAAATCCCATTGATGGATTAATAGTATCATGAGATGAATCAGTTGGCCAAATTAGATGGGTTTTTTTTACCTTGTATGTTTTAAACCATCTTGTGAAATTTTTCATTATAAAGGTATCATGTTCATCTGAACATGATGTCCAATAATTATGAATTTCACTCAATTAAAATGTTTTTATTATTATCATATTTTATTTTAAAAATTATATTATATATAGATGAATTTCATTCTATGTTTATTGACTTAATGGAATGTGTTTTTAGTTATTTACTTTTCAATATTGATTATTTATTATCCAGTTATATTAGTATAATGTGTGTTTTTTATTTACCATACAATTATTATTATTCTTATTTATTCATGATAGATTCTATGATACTTAACCCCAACCGATAATTCGATCTAATCGATATTTTTTTCATTCCCTAGGTTATGAAGACTAATCCTTTGAATGAGTTTTCTAGAATAAATAAAATTTAATTTTTTATATATATTATTTATTATCTTCTATTCCTAAAATAAAATGGGTATCATGTATATATCATGTTCTCCAAAACTAATTGTTTTTCTAGGGATCAAACCAATGTATCTAGGATGATGTAATAAACTAAGGCACCGACAATGAGCTACTAGGGTCGGGGTCATTAAATTTGGTATTAGATGATGTTTAGTAGAAAAAATTGGAATTAGGGTAAATAAAACATAGATTATGGAATATAACCCTGTGATAGATTTTTGGTATAATTATAAAATATTATCCTAATGTTTTGGTAAGGAGGAGATTACATGGATTTACCTTTCAATAAATCTATGTATAGATACTCTATATGTATACGTTTATAGAACAACAGTACATCAAGGTAATAAATATGAGAAAGGCACACTAGGATTGACTTGTGCATTACCTGATATATGAAAATGGGCCTCAATATTCATCTTTTATTATACTCTAAGTGGATATTCTAATGAAAATTTACACTTTCATTAAAAACCATTATAATTGATTTGAATGTAAAGATATCCCCAAGGGAAAAAAGTTTCTGATTTTGAGATTAAACATGCTTTTATTTTTAATTTATTTTAAGTGTTACACCATATTTCTAATTATACATTATAATTTAAAATTTAAAATTTTATGAGCTAATCTAGTAAATTCAATTATTTTAAAATGACACCTAGAAGAAGACTGATATTAACACTAATGGATAATATATAGATTTTACTACTAAGTAATCCAAAAAATCATTAAATGGAACAGAGAAAATTATTTCTATATTTGGGAATCCTAATCATGATATGAAAAATAAACTTTCCTAGATGGAGCATCATATTCCATAGTAATATTATACTATATTGGATCAGTCTATGTGACATGATCCCCTAAAATTTTATGGGACTAAAAATCCAGTAGTAGATGAGAAATGTATTTATATATAGGGATGATATTTATAGTGTTAGGTTGTGAGGAAATGAAAAGGATACAGAATCTATGAATTTATTTAAAGGCTATTGAGATCAATGGTTGTTTTAGATCCATAATACTATGGAAGAAGAAGAAATGGATCATATGTGATGGAAATATTTTTATGATACATTATTTGATAAATTTTTCTATGATGAGAAAAAAAATAATGAAGATAATGTTACATATCTTAATGAAAAAAGAGCAATAACCTGTTTATGGGAATGAGGATACCATTACATGGTTATATAGGAATGATATGGATTACATATGAAACATATAGTGACATATTGGTAATTTCATTAAAGGGATTGTGCTATGTCCTTGAAGGGAAATAACATCTTAAAATATTTCATCATATGATGAAATAGTTATATGTTCCATAAAAATGGAGAAGGAATTATCATGATCATACATATTCGAATGAAATCCATAGAAGAATAGGTCATTTAAACACCATGAAAATTTATATTCTTCAAATAGAAGATAAATAAAAAAAATTTCTACTATATGAGAAGTATGGAGTGAATCATCATGGAAAATGCGTGAATGGAATGTGAGTTTGTTTTATGTGTCGAGAAAAGGGTCATTAGGTAAATGAATATAAGGGAATGAAGGAAAACCTTATAATTCCACGTTTCAACTATAAAGAGATAGGAAACTATGGAAATAAATTCCCTAAGCATCATCAAAATATACAATAGAAGATGCCATTAAAAAAATTCCATGATTTTGTGGTCAGTGCATCTAAGGTGGAAATACTCAATGATGTGGTGGATGGTACATTAATACTATCTTAAAAATTATCTATTTATTTATTTTATTATGGATAATCAAACTATTTTATACCAACCTAGTTTTCAATGAAAATTAAACATTTATCATTAAATTTAAGAAGTGATTTATCTATTAAAACCCCTAAGGTGAGTCTCATTACAAAAAGGATTTTTTAACAAGTCAATATTATGAAACACAAGCATGCATTTTTTCTGATATTATCATCATAAATATGGTATACATAGGTATAATATTCTGAATTACTGTTCCTTCAAAATATGATGCAGTGATATTTTGTATGAAGAAGGAAAGTATGATTTGAAAGTAAGTTTTGGATATACATATATTTAGAAAAGGGAAATCATTATCTACGTTATACCAAGATTCCCCCTTGAATTTCTATTTAATTATATTATGGTGGGGGAATTGAAAAGACATCTAGGTATATAGAATGTAATATTAAAATTCTGGTTGTTCCTATTTTACCAGAATAAATTTATATATATCCTATGTAACAACCTGAAAATCCCCAAGATCATCAAATTGAGTTTCCCATCGATTTAATCCTTCATGCATGATCAATATAAAATTATTCCTAAAAAATAACGATTAAATAGTTAGATTAGTTTAAGATAATAATAAAGGAGATGGGTTATAAGGGATTTATGCCCCTGATCATTTCTAAACAAGGATCCCATGTTCTCTTTATTTAGAAGAAAGATGGACCCAAGAAGCATTGCATTGATTATAGGGAAATCAATTCTGTTACTATAATTAAAAAGTACCTTTTACTTTTCATTAATGAATTATTCTATCAACTTCATCGATCCTAGTATTTTTTAAAGGTTGGCCATCATTCTAAGTATCATCTATTGAGGGTAATGAAGGGAGTCATTATGAAGTCATAATTTCAATAAGGTTATATACATTAACTGTTTACAGTTATTCCATTTGGATTGAATAATTCACCCTCTATTTTTATGGATAAAATGAAATAAATATTCATGTAATATCTTTATGATTTTCTTATGGTATTAATTGATTTTTTTTTGGTATATTCTAGACCGTGATAATCAGTTGCTGATCATTCTTGAAACTCATTGTTGGAAATAGTTATAAGGGAAATTTGGTAAGTGTTATTTACTGCATCATGATGTTTATTTTATTTTATATTGACTCCATGGATAGAATACTATTTTATCCAATGATGAAAAATGTAGTCATAAAATTGAATATACTAATGAACAAAACTGTGGCACATAGTTTCATTTTTTTATCAAGATACTATAGATGTTTCATTCATAATGCTTCCATGTTTTCTGACTCTTTATTTATGTTTACACATAATAGAATGATGTTTTTTTTGGATAAAGGAATGTGATGAATTTTTTGATCAACTAAAGAAGCGATTGACCAACACATTGATATTTAATCTACCTTACTTAAGTGGGGGGGGGGGGGTTTGATATACATGTTCGCATCAATGAAGGGGCTTGTTTGTGTGTGAATAAAAATGATAAAGTCAAAACTAATGAATCAATGAAATTGAATACTCATGAACAAAACTATCCCACCAATGATCATGAGTTAGAATATTAAATCCTTGCATCATAGATATAGATACATTATCTTTATTTTGAAATATATGGGATATAAAAAGTTAAAAAATATATAAAATAAATCATTTCATAGAATGATATAAATATGAGACAAAGGGGATGTCTCAAACTAATAAAGGACTATCATTTATCAATACACTACCACTAAAGGAAAGAAAAAAAAGAAGATAATACATTGAGTAAGAAAAATCATGACATTATGACCCATTTGATGAATGGGATGGATCCTTTATTCATGGATCTAGTAAAGAGAGATAAGGGAATTATTAGAGAAAAGTGTAAATCAATAAATTTTCAAATTATTGTAAACCCATATTTATTATAAAAGATAAGAAATATCAATCTGATGATGGTGGAATTCCGAGTAAAATTAAAGATGTGAATAATGAAATATTAATATAATTCATTTGTGAATATGGTATTCTAAAATTTGGACTGATATTATTTTTTCCATCTAAACATAAGATAAATAGTTAATTTAGGATGGATCTAACAACTAAAATTTCTATATACACCCTGAGAGTACAATGATGCATTGGTATTTCAGAAAACAATTTTTGTGGGATAACATGATGTGGGAAATTGATGATTATGTATCTAGATTTAATTTTTGGAAACAATTTAGTGCTATAATACAACATCCTAGAGGATTCATGAAACTCTTACTATTCTTATATGCAAATGAGATGACATTACTATGGTCTTTTTCATAGGAATACCAAAGAATCATAGAAGGCATGATAAAATATGGGTTATCATTTAATGTCTAAACAAATATTTACAGTTTCATGCTATAAGAGCCGACTTACCTATTCATAATTTCACAACTCTCTATTTTAATGATGTATTAAGACATTATGAAACACCTCTATAAATTTTTTTCTTATCATGAAACCCATATTACATTGAAATTCTAGAATAGACATCAGAGGTAACTTGATATCGAGCATCATTTAAGAAACTGCTACCATTCGCAAACCGATGGACAATGTAAACTGACTATTTAAACAGTTTAAGATATATTGGGATCATAATCACATGACGTTCAAGGTATGGGGGACTAGTATTTTCCTTTGGAATCATTTTCCTATAACAACATTTTCTATTCAAACATTCAAATGGTCCTATATAATGCATTATATGGAAAGAGATATCATTATAAAACATGATGGGATGAATTTGGTGAAAAGAAACTCATTGGACCTGAATTTTTTGAATATACAACAACCATGGTAAAGTCTATATAATCTCACATTAAAACAGCTCGGTGCAAAAAAAACTATGCTGATAATCAGTTTATAGATTTTGAATTCCAATTGAGAGATCATATTTTCATGATGGTATATCTATGGAAGTGGGTTAAAAGGAATATTAATAAATTTATTATAAGTTCTAGGTACATTGGTTCCTTCTAAATTCATGAAATAATTGGAGTTTTTTCATGATTTTTTACAATTCTACATAATCTCTCAAAAGTATACGTTGTGTTACATATATCATTATTAAGGATGTGCATGATAAATTTGAAACATGTACTCATATATGATGAAATAGAATTAGAACCAGATATATCTTACTAAAAATAACCCATACATACTATTGACACTAGAGAGAAAGTATTGAAGAATTGGATGACTCATATGATAAGGGAACATTGGAGAAATCCTAAAATGTGGGAAGCAACATGGGAACCAGAGGATATTATGAAGAAGAAATAACCTCCTCTATTTATAAGGTAATATCCATGAATTTTATAAGAATATATTTTTTTTTGAGGGAATAATGTAACACATTAAGAAATTAAAATATATTTCCTACACAATAAATTTAATTTCATTGATATATAGTGATGGACATGACACCAGATTTAAACAAAACACCATTTAGTCAAACTTTGAATATATAAGAAAATAATTTATTTTATCACTTTTATAGTAGTCATTTGAAAAAAAAATTATACATTTTTGTCAATATCAAATAAAAATATTTTATGGTGAATTTTTAGGATATTTCTAAAAATGTTCATTTTTTGAGGAATATTGAAAAATACTAAATTTTAATTGAAAACTGACATTTCGTTTAATTAATTTGTAATATTAAAAAATATTTTGAATTGATTTTAGTACAAAATTAGTAAAAATTTATATCAATTAGTCCAATTTAAAACATTTGAATCATTTTCATATGACTTTTTGATATTAAAAAATTATAAACTTTTGAACATTCTCTCTTTAAAAACTTGTTTTCTCATCAGTTCTGCAAGATTAATCTAAAATTAATGTTTTACACTTATAAGAAAATAATTTGAAAAATTAATTACATATTTTTAATCTGAATAATTTATAATATATAATAATTTAAACATTATTTTGGACCATAATGATTAGTGAAACCAATAAAAATTAATTCTCGCGGTTAAGGTAAAAAATGATTCACCTAGGGTTAAACTAAGAGGAAAGGGATAAAAATGACTAAATCTAATTTTAGAGACACATTTAGACCATAAATATTATCGTATCTATAATGATCCATTTGGGACACTTTTTTCATGATAAAAACACAGGTATGATTGATTCATTTAATAAAATTTCATGCTTTCCACTCACAACACTTTTAAAATGCCACCCCTCTCCTATCTTATTCACTACATCAATGCTATTTGAATCAGAAAATAACTACTGAAATAAAATAAAAACTTCCCTACCATCATCGTATATTACATATTTTGGTCAGAATGAAATCTTAGGAATTAAGTAGTGTAAACCTAAAGAGTATACCCAAAGAAGAGGTGATGTTCTTAAAATGAGCATTTTTAATTTATTTATTCCAAGACATTCTTAATTATTATTAAAAAATAATTATAGAATAAACTCATTATAATAAATATAATTTAATATTATTATATAAATTTCATGACCTACAAATATCTCTACTTCTATCATATGGGATATAAAATCCTCATTCATGTTTACGCTAGACAACTTCCTCACAAACAAATGTTTTTTGTTCTTCCATTGCCACCTTTCACAGAAGGTTATTGTGATAGATAATATATATATATATAATTTAAAACATATTTATAATATATATTTAATATATACCAATCTATAGGATATACAAGAATTTTTCTCGTGTGTACGATAGACTACCGCCTCCCAAAGCGATGTTATTTATCACTCACAAACGCTTCACATGGATGGGGATAAAGATAAAGATAAAGATAATATATGATATAAAATTCATAATTTTTATATTAATGGAAAATTTATCTTCATGGAAATATAGTATATAAATTTTTTCATACCTTTCACCCACTTAATGATGAAAACATCATTTGTGTACGTGTGAACTATAACCTTCATGATGCAATCAAACTCAATTTTTACCACCACCCATCATGGATGATATATATATATAATTTTTTATATATAAAATTATTTTAATTATGTAATTATTATATATTAATTACACTCATTATGTAATGATCATTTGAAAATGGATGTGTTACTCATCCGTGTGTATGACTAACCATCTCTATGATTGTAACATACTTCATTTTTCATTAACATATTTTATGATTGGTCTAAAAAGAAAAAATGATGTAAAAATATAATGATTATTTTTTTTAGATGATGTAAATATATAATATTTACATGAATTTTATTTTTCATAATAATGCACGAATGAAAAAACAAGACAATTAATACTCAAATCAATGAAAATAATGAAAAGGTTATTAACAAACGGGTGATGAGGTCTTATAAAAGGGTTATATATGATATCAAAAATTATAGTACGGTTATTTTTTAAGTTAATAGAATTATTAAAACCAATATACATGATTTTTATTCATGTTCACCCAAAATTACTAGCGAGGTAAGATATTCCATCTCAATTTCATTTCATTGAGTCATATTGTAATGTTATGAACCTAGATTATTTTATATGGAGTGTATATTACCAATGTGAATTTTAAAACTGTTAACAATTAATTATTAATGGTATTTTATATTTCAATTTATATTATTTCATCCATGTGAATTTGACATGTAAATTACTAAGTGTTAAAATTTATTGTGAAATCTTACTTTCCTTTGCGAATATTAACATTCACATTAAAAAATAACTTTATCCTAATAATTTTTTAATTTAAATATAACTATATATTAAAAATACATATTATTTTGAGATGGATATTATTATTTCATAAGCCATATTCCATTTTTACATGTAGTGATTACATTTAATGTTATTTTATTTAATGAATAAATATTGAATAATTCATATCCTTTATGAAATACAGATACATTATGATATAAAAAATTGTTTATAAATTAAATACAATATTAAATATATGAAGAATGATTTGTAAATACATTACATTGGTATAGAAATGTTTATATAAATCCACCCAGTGCATCAGTTGTCTCAATTGATGAATCATTTAGCCCAATCAGATTGGTTTTTTCTGAGTAGTTTTTTAAACTATCTTATGAAAAGTCATGATAGTAAAGATATCATGTTCCTGGATAACATGATATCTAATAATTAAGTATTTCCATTATTCATAATTAATATATTATTTTCTATGTTTTTTCTACTATGATATTATTTATGGATTCATTTCATTCTCATTTTATTGATTAAATGGAAATTGTTTTAGGTTATTTTTCTTTACATATTGGTTATTACCAGTCTAGTCATTTATTTTTCATGTGTTTTTATTTATTTACTATTACATAATGATTATGTTTTTTGATTCATGATAGCTTCTTATATATATAACCCTTACTAAGGATTTTTTAACCCTTATTTTGTTTCTCTTTCCCCATGTTATAAAGATGAATCCATTAAATGAGTTTTCAATGATTATAATAAATTAATTTTGTTATATACTAGGTTTTATATTCTATTATCAATGTAAAATTGGTTTCATGTATGTATATGCTTCCCAAAAATTACTAATATTAATAGTAATATGGGATTTCATCTATTTTATATATGAAAATATAATAAACCATGGAACTTACTCCAGGCTATTGGGGTCAGGGTTGTTACATTCCATGTTAATCTCATAGTCCATGCATATAAATATTATGAATGGTATCAATACAACATGTCCGTAGTTGAGTTTATGCATCATCAAGGATTGTTAATATTGACGAATGGAAATTTAATTAGAATATTATTAAAATAATTCTTTAAAAAAATACAAATTTTTTAAAATCAAATTTTGAAATATAAAATTCTCAAATTATTGACAAAAAACATTTCGTTAAAAATAATATTGGACACCTATAAAGTATGATTCTAGGGAAATAGTGATCCTTATGGTGTGAAAATCCATTCTTGTTTTTATGGATAAAAATAAACATTCCTTTCAAACATTTTGTAAAGGGAGTAAAAAGTGATCGATTTTGAAAATATTAATTTTTTTCCCCTTAAAACCTTTTTAAAAAATACAAAAGTTTATGTAAAATTGATTTAAGAAATAAATTATATTTAGAAAAGAATATTATTTTTAAAATTTTTAGAAAACATTGTTATTGAAGATATTATTCTCCATCAATAGAAGTAAACCACATTCATAACCATTGTATGAGAATTGAGATGTGGTTTAGGAAAATAAGAACACCTAATTTCCATTAAAGGAACCTTGAAGATAAATAATAAAAAATAGAGAGGATATTATAAACAAGAGCCTTTAATGTTATAGTTTTTTTCAATCAAATGTAATTTAATGTAAAAATATAATATGGATCTATAAATCTCATTAATTAAATTAATGTACTTGTAAAAATTAATTCATGAGGTTTTATGAACACTATAAAAGGATATTTTGGAGTACAACATGAACCATGTCACATGAAAATGAGACTAAGAAAAATAAAACACTTGCAATGTTCATATCATTAAATTATTATTTATTTTATAGATAGATTAAGTGTATCAAGCCTGAAAAAAAGTGGAAATGTAATTAGAAGGTCCTTCTGGAACATTAATTTTCCAAAAATATGATGTTTTTGGTGTTTACAGGTAGTCCAGGTTGTTTTTTTGACATGTGAGTGATTCCAATTTGGATTTATTTAAATATTTTACAAAATATACAATTTTCCAACAGTGACACATCCAAGAATTGACTCATCTAATGGTGACTCATTTCAAGGTGACTTATCTTGTTGGTGACTGAGTTGGATGTGGCTTGTCTGGAGGGGACACAAATGGTGGTAAATCACCATCAGTGTCTCATCCGGGCGGTGACTCCTCTAGGGGTTGCTCATTTGGGGATGCCTCATCTAGCGGTGAATCATCGGATAGTGATTCACCCTGGAGGTGGATCATCTGGGGATGACATATTATTGTGGGATGGTTAGGAAGGTACTCATCTGGTGGTGGCTCGTCTGGTGGTGACTCCTCTTGTGGTGACTAATCTTACCAGTCACTCATGAACGGTGTTTCCAATTTTTCTTGAAAATTTACAAAACATCCATTAGGTGTCTTTTTTTATGAGAAATATGTTAAATTCCATATTTAATATATTTGAAAGCTCTTTCAAATGAAACCAATAATATCTATAATTTTATAAAAGTAAATAATCCTTCTAAATGTTTAAAATCTATAGACATAATGAGATTAGGTTTAATGAAAACTAAATAATTTATATATTCCCTAACAGTCAACATTTAATTTTTTCAAAAGAAAGGATTTTTACATATCCCATTTATTCTAGATTACTATTGAGTCTGACAACTGATATCATTCTTCCTTGGACTCGGGTAACATAGTCAGTGCAGTTAGTTCATGTTTTCCTTAAAGTGTTTCCTTCAACACGTGTACCTCTGTTTCTTATGCAACAAGGCAGTTTCAATCATCATTAATCCAGTGATGATTTTATTAATATTTATGATTTTTTGACATGTGATATTGGTATATAAATGATTATCCTTGTGTAGATAGTTGTTTCTGAACTAAAAAATATATTAGAGTCGGGGTAAAATAAATACAGAGGGGAAGTGTAATGTGTTGTTTGATATTACTATTTTGTTGAAGTTGATTAATGTTGTGAATGTTATGGGATAATTACCGAAAAAAGTCACGGTCATCGAGATCGATTTTTTCACACATTGATTATTGTGGATTATAATATTTTTGTGTGGCTGTTGATGTCACTTATTATTTAATTGGTTTACCACATACACACTATCAATAAAATAAACCCTCCCTTTTTAATAGAGTTTCTATAATAACACCATTAATTTTCAAAGGGAAATTGAATAATATATCCCCTTATAAATCTATACGAATTTTATTACCGGGTTTGTGATATGACATGTGTTAGTGGGAATTGGATGAGATAGGGTTATGTAGAAAGGATGTGATGGTCTTGATGTTGTTATGCAGAGGGCTTGTGGTGGAAGATAAATTTGGACATGGCTGTTTGGATTTTGTTTCATTGTATTGCTTATTGATTTTTGTGTTGTGTTTGTTTCTGGGTCAGTATGGTTGAAGAAATGACACATATTGATGAACTGAAATTGTTACATAATAATGATTTAAACAAAATGTTTAATTTTTAAATTCATGATTGGATTTCAGTAGAAGTAAAACTACATGATTAGTAGGACAGTTGTAAAATCGAAAATCTAGATATGGGTTAATGATAGTTCAATACTGAAGTATAAATTATGTATTGTGATTTTATAGTCTAGTGTTATTCATTTAGAGTTTCCAGAAAAGTAGGGAAGTCATGAGTAGGTTGGATTATAGTTTTTAAATCCATAGGTTGGTGTTATGTTCCTTTTATCTATATATATGTATACACTACTTATTCTCAAGATTTATATTGGCACCCCAACCATGTTTGGAACCTTTTACTGACACCCACATAGTCACGTGGGAAGGTGAATCTCCCAACACCCTGTTGGGATGACAGATAAATGGCTACTCGCTCTTCTATGCTCCCTATTTCACTCGATAATGGACCAAGTATTATGGGGAAAGTTGTGATGTGGTGTCCTAAATCAATTTAAGATGATTTTTGATGTGGTTTCCCTAGGTTGGTTGGGATGTAATGTGATGTGGCATCCTTGGTGCCTTTGGGATGAGTTGTAGTGTGATGTTCCATGTTTCTTAAGAATGAGAATTGATGTCTGGATTAGGTGTGTGTGGGAAATATATGATATGGCATGATGTGATTTGTTGACCATTTACGTGTGGGTGGGATTTGATGTTATATCTTTATATGAGGTGGCTGCTCCAGGACATTTTCCATTGGGGATGAGAGTGACTAATTAGTGGGAAAGTGGAGATGGGTGCCCTATGATTGATTTTCTCGGTATTGTATTATTTTTTGGATTAGATATTTGGTGATCGAAATTTGTTAAGGATATGATTTTGTCAGTATTCCTACTTAGGTTCTTTTGGTTCTCCTATTTTTTAACTGATGCAATAGTATTCATTTCCACATGTGTATGAAAGACATCAGTTTTCTACCATGTATAAGTATATTCTCATCTTATGTATATAAAAATAGTTTCCTGGTATCCAGGAGGATTACATGGAATATGTTCGGCATTTTTAGGTCTGACCGTGGGATAGTTGTAATTTCATTGTATAGTTTTATTTTAGGTATTTACTCAGGTATACTTTTTATCTGAATGGTTTTTTAATTCTTCCATTATAGGATGGTATATGGATTTTTTTATGTCAAGGAGTTTCCTGCAATTTCTTCATTATATCATGTAATTTTGAATCTGTATAAAGGGTAATGACTCTAATATTTTCATATTTGGAACCCTTGGTTCTGGTCCCAATCCCATGGTCTACATGATGTAGGACTCAAGGGTCATTATCTCTCTCCCTTCAGTATTTTATCATTGGTTGGAGGGGTCATGAAAGAGTCATTTCAAAACTAATGGTTGAGTGATAAGATGTTGTATGAAGTTAAGAAGAATAGGTTTTCCATGGGTTGGTATTATGTCAATGTTTGTTTACCTTAGTGCATAAAAAATGCCATGGAGACCCAATAGGACATGACATTATATATCCCTTATGATATAGTGCATGGAATCTGAGGTTATTAAACAACAAATTGAAACACGACTGCTTATAGGGTAGAGACCTAGGAGAGTTACAAGCATCATGATGAATTGTGTCATTATTTGAATTTGGTTTTTTGGGGAATTTTAAAATGGATTAAACGGATTAAAGTTAATTAAAATATGACATAACGAAAATTCAAACTAATAGTATTAAAAAATACTTTTTCTCTTTCATTTATGGCTCCTGGTTCCCATAAACAACTGTATCATACATCTGTGTTTTCCCTGGGTATCCTAGATGATCGGGGGGGTGATCCATCTGAGAAAGATGATCAGTAGTACAATATTTTTTACACTTATTAGTGGATGGATTTAGAAATGTAAAAGGGTATTGATTATGAAATGTATATAGAGAGTTGGATAGTGGAGTTGGAGATCACTTGTAGTTTGATCTGAATAATGATGGAGTATAAATACCTTTGGTAGTAAGTCATATGAGAGAAGTTGCACAACATAGGTGGATGTTTTACCTTTGTGAGGAGAGATTGGAAAATGTTTTATGAGTCCACCATCAGAAGGAGTTTCATGAAGAATTCCTCTCATCGACCTTGAATTTTGGGGGGGATCCTGGAGATTATCACCTCTAAATATGTGATTATGTTTCAACAAAATATTGGGATTATGCTCAAGGAACTTTTTTGATGCCACCCAGATCTATTTAAAGATGAGGAGTCCTGATTGAGGTATCGTGAGGATGCACTCAATCCTTTGATCTATTATGAAGTTACAACATTGCCATTTCTAATGATCCTGATGGTTCCTAAGAAGGAAAAGGTGTTTTAGAAAATGAACTCAGAAGAATATTTCCCATTGGAGGTGAACGAAGAAGGTTTCATAAGAAGAATTTTTTTTGTGGGAAGCCTCAGGTGTTGGTGCCTTCAATGTTTTGACCAAATAAGAGTAGAAATTGGAATCATCCCTTTTAAAATTTAGTTTTTTGTACCATAAATGTGCAACAAAGGCTGATGTTTTTCATATTTGGGGTTTATGGACATTATCAAGGAAAATTCCAACTGGTTTCTAGATATAAAATTAGTCAAGGGGGCGGGTTTGATGTTAGCCTCAAAAACAATTACTAGTGATGTTGTTCTAACAGTCAAGTCCGCATATGTATGATCTAGCTAAAGAAGATGATTTAGGTAGAGACTAACCATAGAATGTTCCTCATGATCATGGACATCGAACTGAGTGGGGTCATAGAGGTGGCAATCAGTATAGGGTCCAAGGAGATGGGAATGATATGTTTCATGAAGCAGAGTAGACATCACCATATGGGACATATATCCTTGATGGAATGATCAGTTTATCATCTATTCTTGTTTGTGGTTTTGTTTTATTTTGGAGTTTCATACTCCTTTGTGGAATAGACTCTAGTTTGGGATTTAGGACTCGATGTAGAGAGGATTCATGTACCTATGGGGTTTACTATGAAAATTAGAGTCGTGAACGCCTTGTTTGATGTGTGTCCTGGATGTATCTTGATGATGGGGCTGAATCAGTCTTGTGGGGATATTTGATTTCAGATGAAGGCTTAAGATATCATTATTAGTATCAACTTTTTATATATTATGCATGGTATTATTGAATACTTTCATTGGAGAATCAATTTTTCAGAATTGGATGATCATCTTGTGGTTTTCATTGGGGATCAGAGATTTTAGGTGGTCGGTCAGCATGTGGAGCCACTATTTTTTTTTTGGATGAGTTTTCAATGGAAATAGTGGTTTCTAGGATGGTAGTGGTTCCCAAGGTCATCGATGAGTTCGGAAAAGTTTCCCCTTAGGAGGTTGTTGGACAACCTCCTCAATGTGTCATTGAGTTTATTATAGATACGCAACTCAATGCTTCTCAGATTTTGATAACTTCTTATCGGATAACACCCTATAAGTTGTGCTAGTTGCTGATACATATTGATGATCTGATGTAGAAATGAATCATCTGTCCTTGTGTGACATCGTGGGGAGTTGTAGTTTTGTCCTCTAAGAAATAGGATGGATGTATAAGGTTCTGCATAAACTACCAAAGGTTGAATTAGGTGACAATCAAGTACTCTTAACCACATCCAAGTATCAGTGATCTTTATAACCAACTGAGAAGAGTGAGATTGATTTATATGATCGAACTATAGTCTGTATGTCACTTCTTATGTGTGAATGAGGGTGATATCCCGAACACTACCCTCATATGAAGGTATTTTCACTTCCACTTTTTAGTCATGCATTTCATTATTATGAATTCACCTATCATGTTCAAAGGCTCTTGAAGTCCATGTATCATGAGTTTTTGGACAATTTAATAATCACATTCATTAATGATATATTTAATTATTCAAATAAAGAAGTGTAGAAGTCAATCATTTATGTGCTATCTTTCAGGTTCTTTAGTGAGACATGATCTGTAAAAAGTTATCCTAGTGTAAGTTTTGGACATGAGAGTTCGATTTTTTATTTCATGTCATGTCATAGGAGGGTGAGGCAGTTGACCCAAAAAATATCACGACAGTTGTTTCTTGGGATGTTCCCAAAAAAGAGGAAGAGGTTTGTCAATATTATAGTGTCACAAGAAACAATAAAATGTTGTTTCTTAATTTATATTGAGTTTCTCCCCAATGAAAACATTTAATAGGAATGACTAAGCACTTTAGTGGACCAATTAATTCCAGGAAGAATCTGGTAACTTGAAGGGGATATTGGTCAATGCCTCTACTAATGGAGGAGGGTGTGTTGTTTTAGGTGTTATGGGATGATTCATGTTTGGGATTAGGTTGTGATTTGATGCAGTAGATGGTAGAGATCTATTAAGGGTCTTGGAAGATACTCACCTAATAATATAAATATTCCATCCATTATCTAGAGAAAGTGTTAGTTATGTTAGCACTGATGTTATGGAGACGTTGCATCATCTGGTAGAACATTGTAGTCTTCACTAATAAAAATAGTTTGAGTTATAAATTTTCTCAATGTGATCTAAATATAAAAATGTGGAGTTTTATGGAGTTCCTTCAATACTATTATTTCTAGTTCTCATACACATCTGGAAAGTGAAATGTTGTTTCCAAACCATTGATAAGGAATTCATGGAAGGGTGTTGTTCAGTTGTCTAGGGATGTTTGGAGAGAAATAGAGGAGTTGAGAGCCTTGAAAATGGATGAAATAATTGAGTGTGGAAGAGGATATTAGTTTTGAATAATGGCTTCATCTTCCATAATGCAGTAGGTGGAGGAGTCTTAGTGGTGAGACATAGAGGTAGAGGAGATGCCAGATATTGTTAGCCATGGGGATGCTCCATAGGGATAGTCGAAAGATATTCCAATCTATAAGTTGTGTAAATGGAGGAATCTTATTTCATTAGAAATTCCAAATGACATTCTTCATGAGATCCATATCTCATTTTTGTTGTACACCCAAGAATTTATTGTATGTATCAGAACATAATTCTACAATTTTAGTAGTTTTGGATGTTGTGGGAAGTGGTGGAGTTTTTGGAATAGAGTTCATTTTTCAAGAATTTAAAGGTATAATATCTTGTAATTGGTTATTTAGGCACATGGATGTTTCAAGGTCGAAATGGTATGTAAAATAAATGGATTCAGTCACAAGGATTTCTAGATCGTAGGGAGATTTGGATTCTATCTGTGTGGTCATGTATTGGTTGACAAAATTAGACCACTTCTTATCTATCAAAGAGTGAGGCACAATGTTTTCTATGGATATGAGGTACATGGATTATATTTTGTGGCTTCATATAGTTTCAAGATCCATTGTCTCATATTGATATTCCGATTTTACCTTATTATTCTGGTGTGGGCTACAACAATCTTCTTGCACCCTGTTTCACCATAGCACTGCATTCAACCCTTAGAATGATGGGAAGACTATGTAGATTATCTAGACACTAGAGAATGTTGATTAGGTGTGTGTCTTGTTCTTCGACAGATAATGGGCACAACACCCACACATAGATGAGTTTTCCTATAATAATATCTATTTTTATTCTATTTTCATGGACCCATTTGATGTTTTTCATGGATTGATGTCTTTTTCTCCATTGTGATGGACTGAGGTTTGGGAGACAATATTTATTGGTCCTGAGGTGTTATAGAAAACAACATATCTGGTTTCTTTGTTTCTAGAGAGGATGATGGTTGCACAAAACAAATAAAAGTATTATGATGATCATAGAATGAGACCTCAGGAGTTCGAGGATTGATGCCCTATGTTCTTTAAGGATTCCCCTCAATATGGACAGAAGAGATTTGAGAAGGGGAGTAAATTATTGATGCAATATTATGGACCTTTTGATGTGTTGTGGAGAGTTGATGGGGTGTAATATCGGATGGTGTTGCAACTATGGATGGGAAGGATCCACAATGCCTTCTAAAACACTCAAATCCATTGATATATTCATGATGAATCCCACGTCATTGACTAGGGAGAGTTAGATACTATGAATGGAATAACCATCATGTATCCTCCAGTGGATATCCAAGACCATTGAGAGAAGGTGATATGAGGTAGAACCATTCGCCTAGCTTGACTTATATGGCAGCATGGTGGCTTAGAGAAGAGTACTTGAGAGTGTGATATATTTGTGTGTGCCCAGTACCCATAGTTGTTTTGAGTTTTCCTTTCTATTAATTTTCATTGTGATGTGTTTTCCAGGCCTTAGTGTTTTACGACACATTTTTTCCTCTTTGATGTTATGGTTTTTTGTGATATGTGATGATGTTACGACTAGAGAAAAAGGGAAGCCCTGATTTCTAATCAAGAAACATTCTACTAAAATGCGATTAAACCCATGTGGGTGAGTTGGTGGCACCGATACTGGATAATATCTTAACATGGATGATGGAATTCAAGGAATCGTATTTCAATGATAGTATGGTTGTTTTTATATTATAAGTGATTGGGTTTGGGGGTTTTATTGGTGATAGTGTATCACATGTAACAAGATCCTTTAAAAGAATCAAGAGGGATGGTTTCTTGGACCCTTCATCTCTATTATTCTATGTTAGTATTTAAATAATGAGGATGAAACCAGTTCTAGAGGTATCTGATGTGATTTATTATACCACATAACTTATTACATATAAAAAAATATGATATTTGTGGTCTTCGGGGGTTGCTCAGTGGGATTTTGGCATATGGGAGAGAATTCAATGATAATTCATTTCAATAATTTTCCAAAATTCTTGTTCTCAAATGGTGACTCTTCCTTGTTGTGACTCATATAAGTTGTGAGTCGTTGATTGGTGAGTCATCTTGCAGTGTTTGGTCTGGTATTGAATTTTCAGGTGGTGACTCGTTGGTCATGAATCATCCAGGATGTGGCTCGTCTGGCGGTGAATGTTTGGTGGCACCTCGTCTGGTGGTGACTCATCTAGTGGTGACTCATTCGAAGTGACTCATCTTGGAGGTGTTTCATCTAGAAATGACTCATCTAATGGTGACTCATCTTGTGGCGACTCGTTTGGCAGTAACTCCTCTTGTATGGGACTCATGAATAGAGTTTTTATTATTTCTAGAAAAATTATATAATTCCAATTCATTTTATTTTATGATGAAAATGGGTTAAAATGAATTATTTATTAAAATTAAAATCTGATTAATTTGGTACCATTAATATATTTAATTTTTTAAAGTTCATTAAGACTTATAAATGTATAAAACCCATGGTCCGAATGAGATATGATTTAATGGATATTCAAAACTGTTTCTATTCCCAAACATGCAGGATCAAATATTTCTAAATAAATGATCATTCTTTCTATCATTCAATGAAGATTTATCTTAGGACCTGATTTCCCAAATCCTTCTTCCATGGAATCTTATAACATAGTATGTAGAGTTAGTAATTGTTTCCTCTGGTGAGTATCATGTTGTACATGCTCCTCTATTTTGGTGCAACAAGGTAATGTCGATAATCTTTCTTCCAAATAAGATTTCCTTTATTGTTCTTGTTTATATATCATGAGTGATGGGTGTATAAATTTTTAACCTTATATAGATAGATTATTATGAATTAATAATATAATTGGTCTAAAATACATATAAAGGGGTAGGGTAACATGATGGTTTATCTTATTATTTTTTAATGTGATTTATGTAGGGAATTGAATGTGTTAACCACCCACTGAAAATCCTTGATTTTGGGGGTCCATGTTTGTGCAATATTTGATTGTTTGTAGAATACATGATTTTTTGTTTCAATTGACATCACAATTTATGTAATTGTTTTACCATGTACAATTGGTCAAAAAAATGGATGCCCCAGGATCATATTGTTCCTATGAAAAAACCCATATTTAAAAATGTGAAATTACATAAGAGATCCCTTTATAAATCAAAAATAATTTTCTGTTTTTGTTTTTTATATGACCTATATAAGGGGGGACAGTTGACTACATATAGCTATCCAATGTGGTTTTGATGGCTATGATATGGTTCTGTAGTGGGATAGTGGTGGAAGATGGATTTGGACTTGGCTGTTGGGATTTTTCTCCATTGTAATGCTTACTGGGTTTTGTGATATGTTAGTTTAATGACTATTATGGATGGATAAATCAATAAAAACCATGAACTAAAAATTTTACATGATATTAATTTTTTTAAAAAAAATTATTTAATGAATTGATAATGGGATTTAACTACAAATCAAACTATATGTTTAATGGGATGGTTTTGAAATGCAGAATCATGATAATGTCTTAAGGATAGTTTAATACTTAAATATAAATTATGTCATATTTTTTTCTTGTACGGTGCTATCAATTTATAAGTGATAGAAATGTAGGGAATTCATGAGTATTTTTGTGTATTGCCTAGGCATCCAAAGGTTGGCTTTTTGTGCTTTTTCTCTATATGTATATATACACTATATTTTCTCATAATTATACATACACCTAACCCATGTCAATAACCATGTGCCGAAATCCAAATTTTCATATTTAAGGGTGTATTTATTAACATCATAAATTGAGGATGGACAGTTGGACACCCACTCTTCACAACCCCACATTCTTTTTGATAATGGCATATGTGTCTTTAGGTGAGTTGAGATGTGGTGTCCTAGTTGTCTTTGGGATGAGTTCTGATATGGACTCCCTGGTGTCATTAAGTTAACTTGTGATGTGGTGTCCCATCTGGCTTTGGGATGTGTTTTGGTGTGCTCGACTAGGCATCTTCAGAATGATATGTGTGGTGTTTCTTAGGTGTGTACAAGTAGGCTGACATTTGATATATTTTAAAGAGGTGGGAGCACCATGTCATTTTTCATTGGAGAATGAGAGTGGATAATCAGCGGGAAAGTGGTGTGGGGAGATGTAATATTGATGGAATTAGTATTATAAATTTTTTTTGTTGATGCATTATTTGGTGAATTAGCCTTGGTCAGGTTGGGGTTTGGTTAGTATACCTTCTTAGGTGCTTTTGGTTCTACTATTTTCTTATGTGTAAATTAGTGTTCTCTTATAGATGTGCATGATAGCCTTTGGTTTTCTTAGTGAGTATACCTATATCCTCATCCTACATATATAAAAACTATTTTTCAGGTTTCCGGAATGATTACATGAATCATGATGGGTGTTACTATCATAGAAATTGGGATAGTTACTATTATACATCTTAGTTTTATTTTTACGATTTAATTTTTTTTAGACTATTTAACTTTATCAGTTTTTATTTTTTCATGCATTGTGAGATGGTTTTGGGATTTATTTCCTTTTATGTAACCAAGTTGTTTATGATTGATTCATTTTATATTTCAATCTTGTTTCCTTACTATGGTTAATTCCTCCCATATTGTGGGATCTGTATACCATTGACACTAGTCACCAACCCATTGACTAGAGGAGGTGGGACTCATGGGTCATTATCTATCTCCATTAAGTACATTATATTTAGATGGACCTGGTTGTGATAGAAAATATATAATAAAATAATTTCATGATATATTAATACATAATTATGAAAAAAATGTCGATGAAGATGAGTTATAACCAAATAAAATTTAAATTATGTTAAGAATTCTTTTAACACTTGTTTACTTTCATGTCAAATTACCTTGGATGAATTAATTAAAATTACATATTAAATTACAATTAATTATGAAGTATTAATAATATAAAATGTAAAATTTGAAATATTACACTATATAAAAAAATTAGATGAACAACAATAAATTATACCTTAATGAAGTTAAATTGAAACAAAATCCATTACCTCGATTATAGACATTCAATGTTTGAACCCAAACTCTTGTAAAATAAAATATTATGAATTAGAATATTTCTGAAAAAATTAATATCTTTAATAAAATATAGTTAACCAATGTATTTAATTTATTTTAATAACTCATTTAATTACTTAGTATGTTTTGTCCATGTAGGGTGTTTAGAGGACATTTAGTTCAAAATTTACAAAGAGAAGCTTTGGTGTGTTGATCATGGAAAACGAAATAATTAATCCATCACCTCTAGAATAACAATAATGAAATAATTATCATTTTTATTCATTAATTATAATTTTATAACAATACATGAATGGTTCTTATGAATTATTTCCAAATTTACAATCATGGAGATGGTGGGCCAATCAAACAGAAGAGTATTGTTTCCTCTTTTCGAAGATCATTATATAAAGAAGTTAAATATTAAAATCTCATTATATAGTTATAAATTTATAATAAATTAAAAATTAAATCATTATATAGAGTTATATATATCATCCTTCTAAGGTGGTCGCTTCATGGAGGTGGTAGTCCATATGTGCGTAGGAATGCTGTTATCATTTTTTAATTAGTGGAAGAGTATGAAAATGTACAATGTAATATATTTTAAAAATGATAAATATATTATAAAAACATGTATAAACATTAATTCTATCATTATAACCATCAATAAAAAGTGGTTTTGGGAAATGAATTACACCAGTATGTTAGGCGGTAGTCTGTCACACAAAGGATGGATAATTTCATTTACCTTATGATGGAAAATGTGTTAGATATAGGTTATTCCATTAACAATATAACATCATTATAAATGAAATATATTGGTTGAAAATTTCATCATTTTTAAAAAATATTTTAATTAGGTAGAAGAATAAATAAATCTTAAACACTCATTTAAGAATAATACCCCATCTTTAGACGTCATCCTTTTCTATACACCATAAGATAAATAAGGATGGTATTTTTTAGAAATAAGACCTCTAGACCATGTGGATTCATTTTAGAATTGGATTTTTTAGGCCTTGGCAGAAAAATAATGATTTTTAATCATGAATAAAATAGGATATGAGCTTACCTTTTTAACGAGTGGGGAGGGGGTCTTTTGGAATCTCTTAAAATATTAAATTATTATAAATCCATTTTCATATTGAGAGGGATCAAAATTGACTATATTAAAATAAAATATGAAGATTATTATAAAAAATATAATAAAATAAAATTATTAAAATTTTATTTATATTTTTAATCCTTATTTATATTAAGCTGTGATAACCATTTTTAATGATAACTGTGACAATTTTTTTTACTATTTAGGGATCAATATAGTAACTATATAAGAAAAATATATCAATAAATTGACAACATTTGATATTTTCAACCTTATACAAAAATTAGTCAAAGTTAAGATTCTTGTTAATTTTAATTCACTAAATAATATATTATTTATTATAAAATAACAATAATATAAACTTTGGAATAATTTCTTTATTTAAACAATAAAACCACCAATATTGATATGCAATTAAAATATAATCATTTAAAATATACCTAATTTGATATTTTTATCTAAAAAATTCATATAACATAATAGTTTATTCAAATTATATCAATTTTAATATTTTTAAAATAATTTATTTTATTATTATATTAAATAAAAAATACATTTTTATCCTTGTGTAAGCAGTTAATGAAATTATTTCATCATTAAAAATTAAAAATAAATTAACATGATAATTAATAATCAATTGGATTTAATATTACTATTTATAACTAAAGATTCCAAATTTTATTCCATTTTATTAAAAATTAGTGCTAATAAAATAAAGCGAATGACATTTTTTGACATTTATTTACCTAAAATATTCTTACGGTAAAAAAATATCCAAATGGGGAAAATGTGAAATATTATAAATTTGGACGATTATAGGTTAGAAATATTCTTAAAATAAAATTAATTAATGTTTTTGGGGATATTTTTTTCTTCTTATAATATAATTTTTCAAATTAATTATTTGATTTAACCTTATTAAAGTGAAAAAAATTTATTACCTTTTCTATTCATAATGACAAAAAATAAGAGGATACTATTTATAAAATTTCTACCTCTTAATTCCAAATATTTAATCCATTTTTCAGGATTCAAAACATATAATTAAAATAATTAAATATCAAATTATACTAAATAAATGTGATGGATAATGGTGTTTAAAAAATTGGTTTTTTAAATGTAATTTCCTTTAATCAAAGAAAGTAAAATATTGATTCAGACCACTATTAAGGGATTATATTAAGTAAACAAACTAATTAAAATTTATAATAAAAGAAATAGAATTCTTTTTTGTAAATAGTAAAAATAAATTATAGTTTTTAATAAAAAATAACATCTTTCAATATTCATTGAAAAATAATAAGATTTAGAAAATTTCTTAAATTTCATAATTGCGTAATGTTGATAGGTTAAATTTAAAAATTATATTTAATATAAAAAAAATTCTAAAATTTATAGAAATTAAATATATTATTCACTCACTAAAATAAATAAAAAATATTTTTGAAGAATAAAATGTATTTTCTAAAAATTGAGTGTGTATTTACTAAGAATTAATCAATATATTTTATTGATTAAAACTATTATATAAATTTAAAAAATTATTTAATACTATTCAAACCCTCTAATTTAATGGCATGTTAATAATAGTCATATTTGAATAATAATATATTATTTTTCATTTAGGCATGCTATTGTGAGTCTTATATTTTATCGAACATTCTTTCTATTTAAATTCATATGATAATAAATTATCCTCAAATAAATTTCATCCTAATAATTTTAACGTGATCATGGTTATTAACATTTTAACATATGAAAATTCTATTTTTGAAATCCCACATTGTAGAAAGTGTTAATAAAGCATTCCCTTGAAAATATGGAAAGATAAATATGAAGGGAAAATGGAATAACAAATAGTAGTTTCCAAATACGATAAAATTTTTGGGATGTGAAAATATTAACATGTAGGAGAAAAATAAATATTAAAGACTAACGGTGATTCATATAGAACATGGTGTGGAGAAATTTAACAATCACCAAAGCATAAATCTATGATTGATGAAAAGAATAATTATTATTAAGAAATGGTCTTAATAGAATATATTTTTTTTTACAATATGAGTTTTCTATAGTTGAGTAATTCATTTATCATATATACTATAAAATTAAGAATATATATGTACTTTAAAAGTAAAATATCACGAATTAATGAATTTAAACCACATTATCACATTTTTCTCCAAATGGTGAGTATTCAAGGTGAATATTTATTATTTCTGAAACACTAGAAAAATAACATAATGGATCATAAAATCAAACAAAAGGGTAAAAAGATATTTCACCACACATTATTTATTAAAAAATTAATTTTTTTTTTCAAAAGCTAAGTTCATTTTCAAAATTAATAAATATTTATTTGAATAAAAAATGCCCTCAACTATAAAATTTAATAATAACACTAAATGATCAATATCTACGATTCCATAAA
Source organism: Viscum album (assembly GCA_963277665.1). NCBI lineage: Eukaryota > Viridiplantae > Streptophyta > Magnoliopsida > Santalales > Viscaceae > Viscum > Viscum album. The sequence goes on from OY728160.1 coordinate 1,679,354,573, forward strand.
TAAAAAGATTCCATATTAATATTGAACCCATGCATTTGTATGATTTGATCTCAAATTCATCCAATATAAATTTTTTAATTTACCTCTATTTGACAAAAATAATTCTTAAAGTCTCATACCAAAAAATGTATATTCCCTCATATCATAGTCTCTATGATATTCTAATAATATCAAGAAAACAAATCTAAATATCCCAAATAATCGAATTTATTACTATTTTAACCATAAAGGTTATATCATACCATTCATATTACATCCCAAAAGGAAAATAAAATTATTCAAAAATAATGATTCATGTTAAACCTAAGGGTTACACTCACCTCAACCTAATAAATAATATCCCAAAATATCTTTAGTTGCAATAAATTTCATTCTAATAAAACATGAAATGGATTATCTAAGACATGTAACTTATAATCAACCCTAAAATAATAATCCAATGATGGTATACAAAAAAATCAATATGACTTCACATTTAATAATCAAAAACTATAATGTTGTTTAAACCCATCTCTCACACAAGAAATAGTATCCTCAAACCCAAATACCCATAGCTGGTGTTGAAAACCCAATATTCTCCTTTTTTGGTTTGATTATGAAAATGATAACCATATTTTTTAAATAAAAACTGACAAAATTATGACTATATATTGGATTAGTAGCACAACTTTAATAAATTTTTGGTTTAACATTCTATTTAAATTGGAAAAACTGATAGATAATAATACACGTGTGTTTGTGTGGTACTTTTTTCACAAATACCCAACATTTATTTTTTTATAGTAAGTATTGAACATCTCCTATAAAATTCTCCATACAAGAATAGTTTCTCAATAAAAATAATTTAATATAATTCCTAATAACTAGGTGAATAAGATATAAAATAAGAGTGATCTCAAATGCCCAGTAATATAAAAAAAGAGTATTATAAAAAGAATTTCATCAGAAAAATTAACATGATCATAAGGGAATGATGATGTAATAAAATTGTACGATCATAGAATAATCGAATAAATATCCATCAATATTTGGATCACCAATCGTGAAAAATGTAATAAATCATTAAAAATATAATGATTCATTGAAAATAATAATCCTATGCTATGTAATGTTAATCTTGATCAATGGAATCAATAAGTACCTAAAACCAGCTTAGAGAAAAACATATTTGTATTTTGTAAGATTTTATACATTTCCTATGTCTTAAATAATAGGCGCACAATTAAATCTATAGAAGAAACTATTATGGTTAATACCCTCCTACTTACCTATAAAAATGGAACACTAACCAATGCACTAGAGAGCTATAATGGGTCTCACCTGTTCATTTTAAGCTATAACATGGCCTTCCCATCATATAAGTTCTATTGGACGCACTCGTTCATCATGAGATATAATGGGGATAAACCCATAGTATAATATATATATGGATCACCCTTAATCATCATAAATTTATAAGTATTATTCATTAATAATAATTTTTAAACTTTAACATTATGACATGACCATATTCATTTTTATTTCATTGCATGATTAAACCATAGAAAACAAATAGGTGTTGTGTCAATCTGATAATCCATCCAGAGAAAAAATAAGGAAGACATTATTAAAAAAATTCCCTATTGGAATGTATATAACATTATGGGTTATTTAAATTAACTAATTGAAATTCTATTAAAAGATAACTAAAAACATATTTAAGGACTGTACCCTCTTAAAAATAACTTTTAAAAATTAAAAATTCAAAAAAATATTGTAAAAATACAAAAAAAATATTATTAGAATATTATAATGTAAAATCAATTAAAATAATCTCCATGATGGAGGTAGAATCAATTCATGTTATAAATGTAAAAAATAAACATTATTTTAAAACATTTTATAATGGGATTCAATAATTTCCCATTTAAAAAATGGTAAGAAATTTCATTTTAAAAAAATTTCAATCCATGTAAAATATCATTAAAAATATCTTTATAAATTAATTTACTTTTATGAAATGAATTTTTTTTAAAATTGTTTAAAAAACATTGATATTAACATGAAATATTCCTGATCCAAAAGAAGATAGATGATTAATGTCACTTATAAACAACTTAACTAATGTTTCATTGAATAATAATGGAGGAAATGGAAAGAAAAAATGAATAAAACAATTATTAGTAGTGTAAAATAAAATATATGTTGTTCAATAAAATAATAACACAAGACTTCATTTAATGGAACCCTATATAATAAAAATCTTGAAAATATAATAAATTAGAACATAATTCATTTACCACTTTTGTAACATTTCAATAAAAATTATTTAAATTAATAATATAATATAGATCTAAAAGATCATTAATTAAATTAATTAATTTTTCAAAATTTATTCACAAGCCAGTAACCACACATTATAATGAAATCATGGTGTATTATATGAAACATGTCTCTGTAAAATTAGACCGAGACAAAGAAAACACTTGTCAAGTTCTTATCAATGAATTGAAAATTAATAAATAGACATTTTATGCATAACAAATATAAAAAAATAAAAAAAAATTAAATAGATTACAAATAAATATAGATATCAATTAAAACAAAAACATGGAAAAAAATTCAACTATGACGAGTTATGACCCAACCAATGGAAATTTTTTAATAAATCCATTTCCCACTTATTAACTATCAAGTAAAATAACTTTCGATGAATTAATTAAAATTTCAACATAAAATACCATGAAATATAAATGATTAATAATAAAACATATGAAATTGGTATTATATAAACCATATAAAATAATTAAGGTGAATAATAATAAAGTATTTACCAATGATGGAAAATTGAGGTGAAATCCCTAACCTCGACTCTATAATATAAATTTCTGTACCTAAAATACTGTATCATAAATTCATATAAATAATTTTATTTCTTTATAAATGTTTATAGGTTTAAAAACATATAATTAAAAATATTATTTCATTTATTGTAACACCATATTTATTTTTTTAGTAAATTAGGTCCATGGTTGGTATTTTGTGGGCGTTCAGTTTATAATTTTCAAAACACCTTTGTTTTCATGATAGTTATCAAAGGATTCATTATTCCATCACATTCAAAATAATAATGATGAAATAATAATAGTTTTTATAAATATTTTATTTTTTAAAAATAAACAATGTAATAAGGTTATAAAAAATGAACTATGTTACAATCAGGGAGACGGTAGGTCATAAGTAAACATGAGTAACGTTTCCACTTTTCAATGATAACTAAACAAAGAATGTATGTATTATTATATCTCTAAATAGTAATGATTTTATAGTTAATATTATATTATATATTTAGATAAATTTATATACTCCATCTATGTGGGGTGGTATTTAAAAAAGAACCATATCACTTCCTAGAGGTGGTAGTCCACATGTATGCACGAACCACATTACAATTTTGTAGTGAAGGGAATGATAATGAAATAAATGACATATTATCTTATAATAATTTTAAATATTTCATTTATTTAACATGAAAAAATAAATTCCACACATTATAACCATCCCTAAGAGGAGGTTATGAAAAAAAATTACATTGGTTCATGAGGCAGTAGTCCATCTTGAACATAAATGAGGGCTTGATTTCCCATTTGATAGTAGAGACGATGAATATAGTTTATAGAATTAAAATAATAAAATATTAGTATATTAAATATATTATTTTTATTATTTTAATCAATTTAATGAATATTTTATTGAGTTATAAGATTAAATAAAACTAAAAAAACTTGGTTAAGAAATATACCTTTTCTCAGGGAATCCTCTAATTTTTTTACACCTTCAGACCTCTAAGGATGGAATTATGACCATAATAATATGTATAAAATATGGGTATGAATTTTAGGATGGAATTGGGGTAGGTATTAACTGATATAAAAAGAATTTAAGTGTAATGAAAGGAGGAGAGGAGGTCACCTTTTATAAGATAGGGGAGGGGCACTTTAGGGATTTCCTAAAATATTTAATAAATATAAATTAATTTTACTGTAAAAATGGATCCAAATTGATATTATTATAGTTTAATATGATTATTATTCTATATAATCTCATTAAATAATATTTTGACATGTTTAGTTATGCTTTTTCCCTTATATTTTTGTTTTAACCACTGCTAACCCTTTTTAACAATTAGGGTATTAGAATTGATTTTTCACATTTGGTGTCAATATAGTAACTATAAAAGGTAGATTTTAAAAATAATGGAACGTGGATGATAATTTAAATCTTCTACCAATAATTTGAATAAATATATAATTTTTATTAATTTCCAATAATTTAAATAATTATTATTTATTATAATATGCCATTAATATCATTTTTGGAACCATTCATTATATTTGACATAAAAACACCAATAAAAAGATGTAATTAGAATAAAATACTTTAAAAATAGGTTAGAAAGATATTTTTACATAAGAAATTCAAGGAACACTTTGATTATATCAAATTATAATATATTTAGTATTTTTTTAATTATTTATTTTGGTTTCCTTTTAATTAAATTAATATGTTTCCTGTGCTGTATAAGAATTTAAGGTAATCATTTCACCAATAAAAGTTACAAATGAATTACCAGGATATATAAAAAACATTTAAATTTAAAAATAATATTCCTAAAAGAACACACCATCATTTTTTCACCATGTTAAAATATAAATTAATTAAATAAATTTAATGAGATATATTACTTTTCATTACATAAAATATTATAAAGGTAAAAATCATGGAAAATGGAGAAAAAGAAAATATATTAGATATTTTTATTATTATGGAAGTAATTTAATCATAAATTAAAATCAATTCAATTTTATCATTTTGTTTTAGTCCTTATCTTATTACTTTTAACCTTAATTAACCGATTTAGCCTTACTGATGTGAATTTGTTTTACTAAAGTTACAATTGATAATTTCCAAAAATAAAAGTTGGATATTTAATAAATTTACAACTATTTATTCCAATTTATAAATTAATTTTTTATTATTAAAATCACATAAGTCACAGAAATTAATTTATAATTAATTTCAAAAAACATGAAGAAAAACTCATCTTCAAAAAATTTCCTTTTCATGTATGAAAATATTTTTAAAGAAAATGCATGTAGAAAATTTATTTAAAATACTATAAATTATTTTCTTTAATAAAAAAATCTAAAGTTTTTTATAACTAATGGAAAATTGAATTTTACTTTGAATATCGATTAAAAACATAATGTTTTCAATAAAAATCATCATTTTCCACTCTTCATTGAAATGTCAAACTATTTTTACAAACATTTAAAAATTTCACCTTTGAAAAAATTTGATAATTTGATTTCAAAATTGATATTTATTTTATTAAATAAATTGTCTAAATTTTTTAGAAAATATATATATAATTATCTCACTAAAATAAATAGAAAAAATGAAAAAAAAATATTTCTGAAGAATAAAATGACATTACTAATAATTTAGTGCTTGCTTCCTAAGAATTAATCAATATCGTTGTATTTTATTGAACCATTTTGTATACTTTATACTGTAGTAAATCCAATTAATACACACTAGTATAATGTTTGGTTATTTTAATCATATTTAAACAACAAAATTTCATGTCTAGTTTAGCCATAATGTTTCTTGTAATATATAATTTCAAAAATAGTTTTCTTTTAAAATATATTGTCACTATAAGGAAGAAAAAATGTGTGTGTGTATATATAGGCTAATAAAAATCCCCAAAAAAAGAAAAATTTGAAAACAAAGGAGTAGAGAATAAGAACAACGATGAAAAGTTGTTTATCTTGTAATAGTTGGTTGAGCCATGAAGAATAAGGTTTAAAAGAAGTAGCTCAGATAGAAAAGAAAATGATGAGTAGTGAAAATTCAATAAATACTTTGGGGGGTTATTTTTTTAAAAAAAACATAAATGTCCTCTTTCTTGATACGTTGTACTAAATATAAATCCCTTAAAATGTTTTATAATATATTTTTTCATGAATAAAAAAGAAAATATTATATTTGATTGTTTTTAAATAAAATATTTTAGAATAGAAAACAATATGGGATGAGAATCACCATGATTGAGCTGTAAATCAATATTATTGTTATTTTTAACCAATAAAATTTAGGTCATTAATTATGTGACATAAAAAAATATTTAACAAAAGAATGTGTTATATGAATTAATAATCATGAGCCATTTAAATTCAATCTTGATCAAAACAACCATTTAATACTCAAAGAAATAATAGAAGAAACATGGTGAAATCATGGAAAATAATGATCATATCACTCTTAAAAGAACTCATAAATTTAATAACCTACCTAGTAAATTCCTACAATCTCTTAGGATAAACCTATAACTTTTTTATTGCATCTGATTAATTGATTCATTGGAGGAATATAATAGAACCACCCATCATTGGTTTATAACGGAACCACCCATCCATTGTTTATAATAGATAAAACCATCATAATATATAATTTATTGAATAATGACATGAATAATGTACATAGAGAATTTATTTCATCATAAAACTCAAAGAAACTCCCATTATTCCATTTCTAATTTGATTAACCCATAGAAAAGAAACAGGTTCCATGAAACCCTCTATTAAACAATCATAATATATCTAGAAAAATAATTTATATGGTATCGTTAAAAAATATCCATAGTAGGCAATGTGTAACATTAACGGATCTTGTAGTAGATTAATAAAAATATCATTATAATATCAATAAAACAATCTGGAGGAAAATCCCCTTTCCACTTGGAAAATAACTTTTAAAGAATAACAATTTGTCAAATATAGAGAAAATAATTTTATTTTAAAATATCCTTATAAAAATATAAAGGAATTTTACATGAAATTAATTATAATGTTGGTGAGAAAATATGTTCTTATACTAAAATTTACAAATAATTATTCTTTTCGAATATTTTGAAAGGAGAATAAAAAGTATCCCATGTAGAGAATGATAAAAAATTGCAATTTAATTTTTTAAAAATGGCCAAATATCATTTAAAATAAATTTTTGACGTAATTTATTCATATAATGGTATATTATTGAATGCATTTTTGAAAACATGGATATATAAGAGAATGATTTCCAATCATATAGAAGGTACAAGATTACTATCATCAGCAAACAACTTTAATTATGTTTTTCAAATTTTAAGGTATGAATTAGAAACTATACATATAATCCAAAAATAAAAAGAGAATAATAAAATAAATTTGGTTTATGAAAATAGGATTCTATGATTTCCCCCAATGTAATTTTGAGCAGAAATAATTCCTGAAATAAATGAGATTGAATCATAAATCCATTACCAGTTTGGTAACATTCGAAATAAAAAATAATTATTATAATGAATATGATATGGATTTATATAAAAATTCAATTAAATTATATATTATGTAAAATTAATTTTTTGGGTATTAATTAAACCATTCGGGAAAATCATGGTGCTTGAAATGAAACATGTATTGGATAAATGAGATTGAGAAAAAAAACACTTACAAAGATCACAACTTTTTAAGAGATAATTAAACAACGAAGTGATTATGTGACCATATTTAAATAAACATAATAAAAGTATAAATATATAATAAAAACATTAATACAAATTCACAAATAATTTGGAAATAACAATTTTAATAAAATAGAAGTATAACCTAGTGAATGAAAATTGAGTTAAGAAACCAATTATAACCAGGTTTGTATCAATTCCAATACCCTTGGATTAAATAATTTGCATTATAAAATTAAAAATCATCATATATATAATTCTCATTATATAATATGTAAAAATGGGAAACATATACACAATATAAGATAAATTATGTGCATAAAATTAAAATGTTCCCCAATGAAGGGACATTTTTATGAAATCTCTTACTTCGAGTCTAGACTTCCAATATATGTTCATTAACACCCATATAATAAACATACATCAATTATTTAATTAATTAGAGACATTTTTAAGGTTTATTAAATTATACTCAAATAATATTTTCATTTATTTATTGAAATATTTAATTCCATAATCGTTTAAGTTGATGTTGTGTGATATGAGATTATTCAATTCATATTTGAAAAATGACATTGAAATATTAACAACGGTGAAAGTGGTAATTCTTTCATTATATCCCGAATAATAATCAGGAAATTCTTATCATGTTTCATCATAAATTATACATATAAAACAAATAATGAAATATGAAAATTAAAACCAAATTGTGTTATAGTCCGGGATACGGTATATTTATGTACACATGTGTAATGTTTCTATTTTTAAAAAATCAAGAGAGAAAAATGTTATGTAATATTTTATATATAAATAATTATTATTATATCATAAATATAATATAAGATCTTTAAATAAATTACATTTTCCATCCATCTGATTCAGTGATGAAAAATGAATAAAATCGATTTATATATGTGTTAATCCACCCGTACACACAAACAATATTATAATTTTTCAACGAATCGAAATGTAAGAAAATATATTATCTTTTATCTCCAAAAATGACCATTTTATCATTAATATTATATATTTTTATATATATTAATCATATAATTAATGAAATCAATAAGAGTTTGTGGTGAAAAAGTACTGTTTGGTTCATGAGGTGGTAATCTACCATACAGACAAATGATTGATTTGTTTCCCATTTTGTTTAAAAAAGAAAATAGATATAGTATATTCCATCATCATAAGAACATATTAGTATATTTAACATACTTGTGTTATTATTTCATTACATTTTAAGAGAATATTAAGGATGTAGAAGGAGAAATGAAACTAAATCATTCATTTAACGGTTATACCTCTTCTTTAGACAACCTCATTTTCTTTACTCCTTAAGCCTTAAATGTTTGTAATATGATAAAGCTAAGACATAAATAACAAGTAAAGGTATGTTATAAAGGTATTTAAAATATAATTTTCGGAAAATAATGTATATTTATATCTCATGATGATAGGAGAGGAGACTGGGTAACCATTTATAATTAGTGGGAAGGGTATTCTGGAAATTTCATAAAGTATTAAATTAATATAAATTATTTTTCTAGGGAAAAGAGATTATATCATATAAAATTATAATATATCATAATTATGTGTAAAAATAATCTCATCCTATAAAATATTTACAATTTTAAGGGATGACTTCACTATTATAACTTGGTTTTACCCACACCACACAAAAACCCTTTAGACAATTACCATGATATCAATATTTTTTTACTCTTTATAAGATAAGAAATTAACCACAAATTGTCATTTGACCAATAAATGAGAATACGTTTATATTCTAAAACATATATAATTCACTTGGCTAAAGATATGATTTACCTAATTATTAAATAATTAAATAAAATATTATTTATTAAAAAATACTATTAATGTCAATTTTTGAAATTCATTTAGTAATATAAAATAATATGTTTCTGGTTTAACCACTTGATTAATTTTTTTTACCATAACATTAGTGACAAATTTTTCAATGTTAAAGGGTTATAATCTTACTTATATGTGAAGATTTATTAATAAAGGAGAAATGGATAAAAATTTATAGCATTTTGAATCTAAATATTCAACATTAATTATTATTATGATTTTTGAATAATTTAGTTAAATAAATTTAAAATAAAATACTATTAATTACTTTTTAAAAACTATTCACCTAATTTTAATTTTTTAAAAAATATATTAAATTAATGGAATTATAATATAAACCTTTCACAAATCCCTAATATTTTATATTTATTTTTAAAATTCATGGAAGACTTTAACAAATCCTAAAAATATTACTCTTGTAGTTTTTAAAATAATTTAATTGATTTGTCTATTTCTTGCACAATCATAATGTCGGTGTTGTGTTAACATTTATGGTTATTATTCATCACTAAAAATTAAAAATATATTACCATAAAAATATTTATTATTTAATATTAAAAATTCCTTTATAACATAACATATGTTATTTTTACCCCATATTAAAATACTATAGTTATAAAAAGAAAGAATGTGACATTTTTACATTATAGTTTACTGAAATATTATAGAGTTAATAATTAATGATTAATGGGAAATGGTCATATTTTGGATGTTTTTATGATTATGGTTGAAATATACCGATTAAATGAAATTAAGTCATGTGTTTGAATGAATTTAAATCATGATCACATTAGTTTTATTTGAAATTAATGCCTTCTTTCATTATAGTGATAACAAAAAATTACTATGTCCACTATTCATGTAGACTAATATTTAAGATGAACATATTTATTAATATCAATTAAACTACTTATAAGTATTTAATTTGTTTTATCTAATTCAATTCTTAGAAGTTTATGTTTTTAAATTTAAATTATACTTGAATAATATGACAAAATGAAATTTTATATAAAAATGCCCTTTAAGTATAAAAAAAATTTCATTCCAATTTCAAGTATATTTTTTATTCTGATAAATTTTATTGCATTATTTTCTTAAAAAATAAACTAATTAAAATTTAAAACATATCCAAAATGTTTTTTTTTTACATTTTAAGTACATTAAAAAATATAGGTTTCAAAAAAATTAGAGTTTTCTCTATTCCTTAAAAACATAATTTTTAGAAAATTCACAAAATATATTCCAATTATAATTTCAACATTATAATTTCAAAAATAAATCCTTTTTTTTAAATAAAATATTTAAAATTTCATCAAATTAATTATAATGTTATCTCATAAAAATATATATTATTCATTTTTAAGAAAACCACAATTTAATGAAAAATTTCGTTCTTATTTTATAATCATTAATTATTAAATTTTTATTTAGTGGGAAATCTATAGATAAATTTTCTAATATATATAAAACTATTCATACCATCCAATTTGATTGATAGGAAACAATGTTCATAAAATAATAGAATTTCAAGGTTTCTTTAAGCTTAGTGTTTCATGTTGCATATGAAATCAAACATAGTGCTCCTCTAAAATATCATGACATTATAAAAAAGACTCAGCATATGTTCCTAAAAATCAAATAAGGGAAACCTAGAAACATGGATTTTACATCTAAAGTTCTATAATTCTTATAAGTAAAACCTGGGCTTCAACCAACATATTATCCATGATCATCATACATTGATAGCCTTATAAGATCAATGATACCTCATGATACTTGATCTCATTTTGAAAATAAAACATATGCTCCTACATTCTGATTTCATTCAAACTCTGTGAGTATTGGTCAATCATATCAATCTCAATTACCCTTTTTTCCATTAAACATCAACATATGAGCTCACATAGATATGTTGAATGAACTAAATGATACTTATCACCCAATAATTGATGTGCAAGAATAATTGTCCCCAAAACCAATGAAATTGGGAATTCTAAGGCCACTTCCAACTTCAAACCTATAAACACACAACCAAGGAAATAATAATTTTTTAATGTAATATATTTATTGGAAATAAAAACTCTCTTAGATTCCCTTCTCCATTCAATGATCTCACTTGGTCTCATCAAATCAGTAGTCAATACCATGTTCATTTTGTTTATGTTCATCCATTGGCTGATGGGACTATGACAACATCAATATCGATTTATTTAGGAGTTAAATCATATTCACTATATAGATACATGATGAATAATATTTCACATGAAACTACACAATTACAACTGATACCAAAATTATATCCATATTCGAATTAAATTGGCTGGGGATTTAATGATCTTGATTCATCTATATCCATTGTTCTTATTCAGCTTCAGACAGTCTCACTCTTATGATTCTATTAACTTAGGAATCATTGTTATCATGAGGGGATTTACCAACTAGGTTTCTTTGAGGAATTTTCCACTAATAATTTTGTTCCTGTAGATGAAATATTTTTCAAGAATCTACAACTTTAATCATTTTTTCTTAAACATGGATATTAATCATTAGTTTCAGATAAGGTCCCATTAAATTTCAAAATTATTTCTCATATTTAAATAACATTGATTCAACTAGGTCTTCATAATTAGGTGAGAAAAAACTAATCCTGATCTATCCTTAGTGGACCCATGGACATCAGTCATTCAATTTGTTAGGAGGATGTCTTAAAATCATCAACTAATTCATAGAATCATTTCCATCTTACAACATGGATGGCATAAAATGGAGTTTCATGAAGACATATGTTGATTAGAAAATTCATATTATCTTCCCATATTTTATAAAATTAATATGATAGTGTATTTCATAGGAAAATTAAATACATACGTTAAAAAAATAAATGATCAATAATGAATTGAGATTTAATCAATAAAACACATAAACACATATTTTTATCATGATATTCAAATAACATAAAATTTCTACACAATTTGAAAAATATTAAAACTATTATATATTAATGAAAATTTTTAATATTAATATATATATATATATATATTTAATGAAATGTTTTTGGAAAAAATGTATGAAACTGAGGCCACATATTTTTCTATAAAAACACTAAAACAGAAAAGTAAACCTTAGTAAAATTGTTTTAAAATTTTACATAAAATATATGAATGAACAAGTATAAGAAAAAAATTATATGATGTGAGTTTTTCATCCATGAAAGAATTTATATATAAATTTATATAGAAATTATTTCTAATTTAATTTCATGAAAATAATAAATATATATTAAATTTTAGATATTTATATTATTCATAGAAATCATTATCTCTTATTCAATCCTAAAAAACATAATTTTAGTTAATCATGATTAATCAAACAATATTTTTATCTATTATATATATGTAATATAAATAAATATATCACATCACTAGATTGTTCCCTCAAAAAAACTAGGGATTATTTATATATGTACAGTAATCTATAGATCCTAATACATTCACCAAAATATAAAAAATCAACGCTTCTGACTAGGGGAATAAATTAAAAAAATGAAATTATGAAATTACTAATGAGAAACACTATTAAAAAACACATAAAATATTACAAAATTAATTGAATTAGGAAAACTCATCAATTGGAACATGAGTTCTATTGAAAATATGTCGAGGTATCTTGATTAAAGTAGATATCTCAAAATATGAAAATAAATGAATTCATTTGTATCATTGGTCAATATTCTCAACCTCACTATTCTTCTATGAAATGAATTATTTTTCACAAATATGTATGTTTCGTATCTGAAAATTTGATTGGAATAACCCATCTTGTTATATTATATTTGGTTTATTTTGGATTTTTTTACTTCTTTTTTTATCATGAAAATGGTGGATAATTTTTTAGAGATTTATATTACTATTGAGGTTATCTAATTCCTTCATATATGGTTATTTATTTATATGTGATGTTTTTTAATTTCATAGGATATATGGGTGCAAAATCCTGAAATCATTAATGATGGTTCAAACATTACAATAAATTTAATAAATATATGAGATTTTGAATGGCTGTTTAAAAGATCAATTGTAAAGAAAATATAGTTTATTTCATAGTAGTTATTATAAAAACATAACTAAATCATTAAAAATTGAAAATAATTTTGTGATTTATCACCTCATTCCCTCATCAAGATAAATCAACTTCTCATTATGTGCACCTTAAACCTAATTCTCTAGAGATGTGAAAACTAATCTCTTTCCTAGTGATGTTTATGGTGCTCTGTGGTGAACGACTTTTCCAGAAACGATCGAGATTCCCATTGATGCATGATCTATTTGATGGGTAAAGGAATAATAAAATTTTTATGAAAATTAGATTACTTATTTTTTAAACATTTATCTTCATTTTAGTTTATAATATTTACATTTTAATTTTATCATGTGATAATTATGTATGTATGTTTGTAAATATATAAATTGTTAGTCCTAAAATCCTTTTATGTTGGTATATTTGACACCATAACATATAAAAAATAATGTATGTTTTGGATCATTATTAATATGTTTTAATTTCCCTTATACCCACACTCATAAGGAAATGACATGAATCATGTCATAAACACCATGTTTATGTCCAAAAATAATTGATGATAATGTGGATGGTGATTTGTGTATCTATTTATGGAAGTTTATTTTAATATCTCTTTTTTATGAATGTGATAAATTTTATTTTTTATTTATCTGGGAAAATTATAATTATGAATATTTATAGTTCCTACTCTAATAGGTGGTGCAGATTATTTATTATGATTAAATTTAGGTTTAAAAAATAATGATCAGGATCCTTTGTTATTACTAGTCTCAGTCCACTTCTAAAAAATAAATAAAAATTACACGAGGAGGGGTTTGAGGGGATACATATTCACAATATATTCGGTGATATATATGATACAGCCATGGTAGATATGTTTTGGTGTAACCATATCATGTAGGGGCATTCTAGGAATTATATTCCACTTAAGAGGACATAAGGTATTTTCTAGAACAACATGATCCCATTTTAGGTTATTTCCTAACAAACAGATTAAAGTTGGATATTTTAAAATAATATTAAATTGTTTTTTAAAAATCATTATGATTACTTTGGAAACCATTTATGGTATTCATGATATAGATTTTGGAAAAAAAATATTTTGGGAAAATTTATTAAATATTTTTTTTGACATGATTTTTTTTTATTTTCAAATTTATTTAAGATTGAATACAATATATAATTAAACATTTCATAGGATAATGATAATAATATTAAAATATTTATATTATTTCAAAAAATATGATATAACTTTATTCCCTTTAATCATTTGTTAGTGAAAATTTCCTACTATTTACGATTTTTTCATAAATGTATTTAATATTATAGTTATAAAACAAATTTTTTCAGAAAAACAATTATTTTTAATCCTTCTATGGCCTACTGAACAGAATCACATAGTGAGGAGAAAAGCATTTGAAACATTTTATATTCAATGTGAATAAATTTTTTTATTTTAATCCATTATATTGTTTCTGAAAGTGTTGGAATGTGGTGATATATGGATAAATGTTTGATAAAATTACCTTGAAATACACCTTAGTATGATTAGGGTTGTAAGTATTGTCTAGTTTTTCAAATTTACAATCAACACATAAATTGGAGAATAAAATAACTATTCCCTAATTGAAAATTCAAAAGATAGTTAATGAGATATGGATTTTATTAACCATTCATATTGAATAAATTCCCTTCTCGTCATGTGGTTGTATTTTTCAAAGATAATCACATGTAATATATTGTTTCAGAACTAATTTAAATCTAAATAATGAAAAATTATACTTCTTGATAAGTGAAGAATGAAATTTAGAACCAAATTAATGATGATTTCAATATTTTGGGGGAAAATTATCATCATCCAGAATTATCAGTATAAACAGATTAGTAAGTTATAGATGTTATCATGGATAATGAAGTTTTTAATCATGAAGAAAAAATCCAAAATCTAACAAATTAGTGGATCCTCTTCTTAATGTTTCAGATATCAATAAAATATTAATAATTTACTTTTTAGAAAAATAAGTTTCATGAATTAGATGGAAATGAAAACAATTAACTATATGAATTATTCATCAAATTTTAAAAAATTATATTCTATTGGTGTTTTATCAAATAACGTGCCTATATGGATAAAAATATATATATTATATTAGAATATTTTAATGATACATTTCCTTATACTAAGATCCGTGATACTTTTTATGAAATAAATAAATATTTTCAATATCATTGGGATCTATTATTTAAAAAATACATGCATGTCCCAATGATTTCATTTTATATTGAGGATATTATTTCTATTGGTATGATTAAAAATTATATTCAAAATCTTGATTAATGTTAGTGAGTAATGTTGAATGTCTAAATCAATATAAATATATAAATCAGAAGAAAAATAATACTCCTATATTTTTTTCATTACTTCCCCATAAACCCTTAATTGAAGAGATTATTCATGTCATCTAAAAACACTGTGAACAAAAAATATAATTCATTGAAAAATGATTGATCCCAACAAAATTCTATAGATTTTATGTCTGGTAAAAATTTGTTTAATTACATAAGTATTTCTCATCTATTCCTATCAATATGAAATTATAATTCACTACTAATGGATTTATCCCATTAATGAATTTGGAAAGTAGTTAAAAAAAATTTGTATGTCATTTTGATCCATTATATTCTACGACAATGTATTTTTATTAAACAATAATCTTTAATCATTTAAACTATTATTTTTTAAAAATATATATTTGAATAGGAAATTGATGAATACATTCATCCTTTAATTGATGAATTTTAGGAGTTATTGAACCATGTTGTGGAAATATATAACATATTTATAATTAATATTTTAAAATTCATGTTGATAAAATGTTTAATAATTGTAAATTACCTATACATGGTTGTTTATTTGGTTAGAACACTTATATTGGTTTGGTTGGTGTAGTTTGTAACATATTTTATATGACTGAATGATAATCATTTTGTAGAAAATAATATTTATTTTATGATTATAAATTTTTTTGACTCATATAAAAGACTTTTCTTAAACATGTAAAAAAGTAAATGAAACCATTGTGCAAAGGATACCACCAATGTCACTAACAGGATCCTAAATATTGTCGTAATTTATAAATGTTGATGATGAAATTTATAATTTCCATTACTTTAATGAAAGTGGAACAAATTTTGATGTACATCTTCAATAGAGATTACAATTCAAGAAATGGAATAAAAAATAAATTGAACATGGAGGGTCTATTTCAAAAGGATTTTTTAAATGGGATTACCTTAAACATTTTCGAGGTTTATAGATTATATTGAAACAAGAATCAATCAAGTTATTCACATTGCTGATATGTTAACACAATCTCATGTTCATATAAAACTAAAAATCTTTATAACTATTGGCCAAAAAATTTAGAAGATAAAATATATGACACAGATATAGCTAGATTTATTATAATCATGTAGACATGGTCTATTGAATAGTTAAATTTCATATCCATCAACTAAAGAATTAATGATAGAAATAAAGAGATGCCTAAGAAGTCAAATAAACAATGATATATATATAATAAAAGTTGATAATAAAAATATTGTAGTATGGTTTAATCAATGTTGATGTTTATAAATAATTATAATATTATATATAATTTCTCAATACATATATTCAGTTAATATAATATTTTATTACAACTTTTTTTATGAAATATCGAAACACGGGTTGAATTTTAAAAAAATATTATGTTTTTGGACAAGGATTATCTAAATTAGTATAGGAAATTAGACACATGATATGTAAAAGGAAATAAATTATATGAAGTTATTTTAAAAATTGATTTATAACATATAATAATGCAATAAATTCATTAACATTATATATTTTGGAATATTGATTTATATTATCGATTTAAAATACAACATATTTTTTTATAAATATTATTCAAATGAATGTGGATCAATATTAATATTGATATTAAAATAATTTCCTTATAATTTGTCACTATTCCCTTATATTTCATGAAAAATATTTTTGACCATTAGGAATTGTAATAACTCGTGGCGTAATGAGTTAAGAAATTACCTAAAAATTGGATTTTGTTTTGACCCAAAGTATGTATGTTTTGATAATCAATATGTGGATCATGATTTATATAATCCCAATATATTAATAATTTTTTTTTGGACATCTTTTTTGAGTTCATAGGCTTATGATGGGGTAGTGTCAATGTGGCCCTATAGGTGATGTTTTCTCATGGTGGTTCTAGCACACCATGGTAGGTGACAGTCCTAATATGAAGGCTATTAGTTGGGAAGGAGAGACACATGTTTTAAATTACGGGGTTACTTAGTGGGAATGGTTCCATAGAAATATTCATCTAGGAAATGGTGAGGGTTAAAATTCTTGTTTCGGATGTCGTAGTGTTGTCAAAAAAGTGCAGGAAATTCCTATTCGTTATGTATCATTGCCTTGGAGGGGTGATTGTGGGTTTTATTTCACACCTACAGAAGAGGGAAATATTACTCAGTTAACCTAGTTATTTGGGGTCTTCCATATAAGAAATAGTTATATAAAAACACATATGTCCGAGTCTGTAGTGTTAGGAAAATGGTTGTGGTAACCACTCTTATCTTGGGATCTAGTCACAGAGGGTGTATCATAGTGGGGACCTCACTATGATATCTTGGGGATACTCTTTAGTGAGTATCATTCTATTTTTTATTCATGTGAAGACTCATAATTTCATTTTCTACCCCTTCATGGATTATTTTGAGTGAATGTGTGGTGAGAAACATTCTCATCTGTATTTTCCCATTTCCCTCCCTACCTGTTTCCCTTTGGGTAAGTGATATTATTGGTATATATTTCATGGTGTTTTTTGTTATGATTTCACCATTTTTTCTATATTTTTTTTATTTCCATTTAATTACTTCTGGTTTTTCATGATCTATTATAGGGTTTTAATCTTGATTCCCTTTGATCTTAGTGCAATTAGGAGGATATGATAGAGTTGTTTTGTACAATAGATAAATGATGTCTCAAGAGGATGATCATATACCATTTCTCACAATTTCATTAATGTTATTCCACAAACCTAAATTATTTTTTATTTTTGGAAAAATTAAATTTAATCTTCCAATTTTTAATGTTAATAAACTGGTAATTTTTTATTCATATGTATGGGATTGTGTTTGGAGTTGATCACACATTATCCTTTGTTAATATGAAATTTTTAAATCACTTGTTAATACTTTATAAAATTTACCAATGATTAATTTAATTGAATAATTAATTTACATATTTATAATATATTTAATTGGTTGAGATTAGGGCATGAGTGTTTATACTAGCATGGATGTGTATGGGAAGAGTTTAGGTGATGGTATTTGAGATTTTATTAAATGGAATAACTCTGTATAAGTAATGTAATTCTGGTACATCTCCCTAAATATTATGAATTTCCTCATATTCATGCTATATGTGGTTTATCCACATGTGAGTGGTTAACCTAATTTCTAAAATCAAATGAATTATTTTATTTTACTCTAATTAAATGAAAATAGTGTCAAAGGAATGATAGAACCCAAAGAACTAGCATGATGCCTTAATCACTAATGGTAAGTGATTGATTACAAAAAAACTATTATGAAATATTTTGATCGTGGTGGGTTATTTAGAAGGTAATGAATGGACATAGTTGATTTGAAATAATATGTATTGAACGTCCTAGGTTTAGTGAACATGTACTAATGACATCTAGATAAATGAAGTTACCTTGTGACTACGTCACAAAAGGGGGGAAGATGCAGGTGAGATTTATGATATGCCTGGTATTTTTAATTTGACTTTATATAATATTTTCATACATAAGGGATGATCCTCAGGTCTTTTTTTATAGTTACGATGGTCATATTCATAATAAATATGTGTGGTTAAATTTTACATCTCATGCATGATGAAAAAACCCCTCTTGAGGGTGTTCTGAGACATAGTGATATCCATGAGTTTCATAAGTCATTCCAGGATTGATTATGCATAGAAGGAGGGTTTCCTCCATGTTAAAGGTTGATATAAATTTTATGGGATATGTTAGATGAGACATAGGAGCGAGTCATTTGTATTTCATTGATGACATGGAATGAAAATTTCAAGGGGATTCATGCTAGTAACCTTGGGACAGTGCATAGGTAGTGGGGCCCTGTTGTGATCTGTGGTTTGGGAAATGATCTAGACTGGCCTCATGATGATATGGTTGTATATAATCTACATGTTATGATAACACCCTGGGGAATTGGTTATGGGACAATTCTAATGAATAGAGATCAAGATGGCTCTAAAAAACTCTAGTGGATTCTTATATGGGTGACATGAGAATATCAAGGTATTCAAGATGATGTTATTATGTGAAAATAATGAACTTGAGGGGACCATCCTTGGGGATGAGAAGATGAGGAATCATGAATCAAGGTGTTTAGCTAAGCCTTGAGTGGTTATTCTAGGTTTCTTGTTTGAGAACTGAACCTAGTGAGTATGTGTTAGCGTGGATTGACTTGTAAACCCACATATAATGTGATATGAGATTTTATGGTATGATTAATCCTCCTAACAATAGAAACTCTTTGGTTATATGGTGTACTTCTTGATGGGTTATATGTTACTTAAGGTTCTAAGTAAGATGATTCTCTGAGTGTATGTGATATATTTTATCAGAAACTAAGTGCGATGTGAACCTAATGTAATGATGGGCTGGTAAAAATTCATGGAAGGGGATAAACCCCCTTATTTGTTTAATGTGGTTTAAAATATGGGATGTTACCCCCATTGGGAGGATGAAATATTGGATTTTAAAGAGTAGATTATACCATAATAGTATGAGAGATGATATTTTAGGGTTGTTACTATTCCCCCATATGTCAAATATGAGATATATGAGGTGGAATATATTCCGCCCATGAGATATGAGATGTATGGGTGGGGTTGCATTTCCAAATGAAACATGATTTCAGATTCTAGGTGGATGCACTTTTAAAATGGATGTAATATGAGATTATAAGGTGGGTATAATTCCCCCATGACTATTAACATAATATTTATTTTGTGGATGAAATTTATCTGACCCTAAGTATAGATTTTTAACATGTTCAGAGACAAATAAAACTGGCCAATGTACGTATATTCAATCTTGGGGTTTATATTAGAACCCAAGAATCGATGGTGAATGATGTTATTATGCATAAATGTTTTATTTTTTCAGAAGATAATATGAATATGTTCATACACTATATTTGATTGTTTTGTTAAGGAAGTCGTTGGTGGTTGTAACATCCTATTCAAGTAGACATTGAACCTTTCCCTAATTCTATGGATCACATGACCTCAAGCACACCTCCCTATACTATAGAGGTTTATTATTAGTAGTGAGGGTATGAGGTTGTACATTTGGAAGAATATACACTCATTATCAGAGTATGGAATTTGCATCAGAAGTTAATAAAAAAATTTATTCATATAATAATTAACTATAATAAAGATAGTAGATAATCATCTAGAAGACTCTAATAATTAGTAATCTAAAAGTGGTTTCATGTAAAATATTATAATTCCATGTATCTATAAAAAATGGTAGTCGGAATCTTTTATATTAAAATTTTCAAATGATAAAATATAAACAATTTGAACTACCTACAAATAGAATTACAATAATATATCCCTACTATGGTCCCCAACTCTTATGGAATGGTCAAATCAATAATTATAATATGGGCACTTTCCCCAGTACCCACCTTCATCCATGAAGTCTTTCAAGGTAACCAACAATGACATGAATAGGGTGTGACATAACACTCAATAGGCTACTACCAATGGTGTCTATAACATGTCTAGTCTATTCGAAATTAATAGAATAAGTGTGTAATATATAACATTTATAATATTAATGAACGAAAATTGTTAAATGAAGAAGTGATATTTTCTATTCTACCGACTGTAATCAAGCAACCTAATAAAGGGTCAACTATTATCTAGACACTGGAATCATGGGCTACCCACTAATAATAGAAAAATATCCACAACTTCCATGTCATGTAATCAAGTGTATAAAATCCAAAAAGAAATATTCAATGTAATCTTTGGTGAAACCGAAAATGGATGGATTCAAGGTAAAAAAGACCATGGAATCTTTTTTAGTCCATTGAGCACCTCGACGATTGCTTAATAATGACTTGGGTGGATTCCTTGGATCATTTAATTACATTTTTTCCAAATAAATTTAAATCATGTTGTATCCATGGGATGGAAATTCCCTTGGAATCGTATTGAATTATGATCCATAGAGTAAAAATGTACTTGGAATACACTACCATAATCAAGATCCATGGTGTAAAAATATCCATGGAATCCTTTGGAATCATGATCAAAGAAGAGGATATTTCGTTGGAAGCTACTATAATAATAAATTTCTCAATCATTTCACTATTCATTTAATAGCCCAATTCTTAATCAAAAATAAGCAATGAGTTTATCCAACCCAATCAACATTCTCCATATAATCCATTTAACCATTAAAAGATTCTAACCACATAGAAAGGAGGGATAATAGATCTCCTAAAACATTCATAAAATTATCATTTAATTCAGAAATTTTACCAAAAAAATAGGTGGGGATATCACACATACCAAATGGTGAGGTATAACATACGACATATGCATAATCACACCTCAAATGTGACATGAGTTGAGGTAAATGTAATACAACTATATAGTGGCCCTAATTCATTATCTTAATCAGGTTCCAATTCATATAAATAATTGAATTCAATAAATTTTAGTGAAATAAAAGAATATTTTACATGTGGCACAATGGAATATAGAAATAAAAAATACCAACCATTGAGGTAAAGGTATGGACTACCTATCAAAGGTCTATGGTAGAACAATTGTCTAGTATCTACTATTGAATTGGTCAAAATCTGGATAACAAGGAAGAACAAAAAAAAACCTAGAAAATGGGAAAAAGAGATTGCACAAAAATAGATCTTCCAATACAATGTCCAATGATGAAACACATAAGATTAATAAACAACTCATTGTTGCAGATCCAACAAGAAAGAAACACTTGAATCTAAGTCTATACCAAATGTAATGGTTTTCAACTAAATTAATAAAAATTGATTTTTTTTATTTGAAATTTTAAAGGAATTTTTTTCATTTTAAATAAAAACAAAAGGTCACAAGGTTTGTCCATACAATGTTCAAAACTATGTTGCAACTGCATGCCTTTATATATCTTAATAGGGACCCTGCATAGTTCATGTAGACAGTTTAGAAAACCATTTGAAGACCTTGAAACATTCCACTATCCATGTCTCCCCTTGAATTGTCCACGATGAGTGGTAAGAAAAATAGTGTGATGACCATGTGATTATACTTTTTCTAAAATTAAATGGTTTCCACGAATGGGAATGACACAAATGGTGAATAGATAGGGAGAAATATATGGCCATGTCTTCTTCAAGAAACAATGAAGTAGTTTCCTCAAATCATGAGGCCTAGGTCACATGGTTTCTACTAACCATGTATCCCAGTAGCCTTTTTTTCATATTTGGAATCCAGGATTTGAACAAACCCTGGACATGGATGAAACTCTTGAAACCCCAATAATAACACACTTTATGTAAAAAAATCATTTAGATTGAAATTTAAAAGATATGTACATAATTGGAAAACCCAAGATCTTATAATCTCATCTCTGTAAAGTAAATTGCACTATAACATCCCATAAAAGTGAGGTCAATAATAATCGAAGAATGGATTCTTTTATTGGGAACATAATTTGGCCTCCTAGTCCTATGTCTCATCATATAAAAGGTCATTCTTCTAAATCACCCATACATGAGTGATAAACAGACCTCCGAGAGACTTTGTGCTCTGATAAAAAATATGAATATGATGCTCCTTGAAGGATTCATCAACCTAGAACTCAACAACATCCATGTTGAGGATATGTGATGGGTATGACTAATAATGGAATGGTTGATAAACATAGAAGGAATCATGCATGGAATGATAACTGTTAGGTAACTACAACTAATTGTCAATTGAATCGACTCTCTAAAGAATCTCATACCTCTTGACACATCACAGAGAAAGGAAACCCTTTCTCTTAATATATCTGTGTACAAGCTATGGTGGGATATGTAAAAGAGACCTGATCCCTGATCACTAACTCTTGCAGGAACTGATGTTGATTAGTATAATATTTCTATCTATACTATGCATTACCCATCACATTCATGATCAACTAGACAATATCTAAAGTATCTAAATGGGATATGGTTTTAGTAAAACAACTTACCATCTCTATAACAAGTATATAGGTGATAGATATATAGTACCATAAAAATTCTCTTTAGAATCCATCTGTATAGTCACCTGATTGCGATTATTGTAGGAGAACTCATCTAGGGGTATATTACTCTACTAAGGGCCTCCAAATTCTTTTAAATAATTATTAATCATGTCCTTAATATCTTGAATCATGTGGTGTGAATGGATATTAGTCTAAGGGTGGTATGTTGTGGTCATTAGAATCTATGTACTCTAAATACTCTATACTATATGAGAAAACACTATTGTAAATGCGGAATCCATGTCTGAAATGATATTAGGGGGCTCATGATAGAGCCTAATTTCATGGATATGTAGTCTCACAAACACATCTACTAAGAGGGTTTACCTAATTATTATAAAATGGGTGTCCTTTGGGAACCTATCAACAATAACCCATAAAACATCTGAACCTTGTGGCGACCTTGGTAACTATAATGACACGACATTTAATGAATAAAATTTCTATTTCTTATAAAGACATATAGATATAGAAAACACAAGAAATATTTTTTATTTGGATTATATGGTCATTATGTATCATTACTGTTGATAATGTAGCCATTGAATAGTGATCACACAAATTATATAAATATAAACTTTTTTTAAAAATGTCATTTTGATAGAGGAAAATGAGAGGATGGCATCTTCCAGTAGACTCGAGGTATTCAAATCTCACTTTTCAGAGCTTAAGGTTGTAGCATCACTAGGCTTTACTCTTGAAAAATCCCAAGCCGAGCATTAACAAATTAAGTTTAAATAGAATTTCATATGGGAGGTGTTCCGGTTAATAGGGATAACCACACATTTCATATTATCATATGCACCCAAAAAGTCTATCATCATCACACACATTACCCTTAGGTATTATATGGGGGTCATAAATGGTTATGTAATAAGGTATTAGTTACTTATTATGTAATTAAATTTTATATTTTAATATCTTATTCCACAAATTCCTTTATTAGTGTAGACTTTCTTAAAAAATAATGACCCTGATAAATTGACTCTTCAGGTAAAAATGGTACTTTGGAGAAATATATACATGATTATTTTAAAGTAAGGGTTTTATTAATAATATAATTAAAAAATCTCATAAATTTTGATTCTATTAGTTCTTTATCTATAAATTACTTGGTAATATGTTTGATAAATGATTTATTTTTTATATGAAAAAAATCAAAAGTGTATTTTTAATGAAATTTTTATGGAATTAATTAATTATTGTAATAACTAGTATTTTAATGAAATATTCTTTTTTAATTAATTTTATGAATAATAAATGAGTATATAAATTTTATGAAGTCAAATGTAAATTTTATTATGCTTTGAAAACTATTTTCTTCAAAACTCGTGTGTAATCATTAAATGATGATTTCCATTTTAAAAGTGAAAATTCACATATTTAGAAAAATTTAATATTATTTTTGGAATCAAGATGATGAAATTATCCAATGGATATTTTTCATAATTTTCTAAGATAGTCGTATTTTTGGGTAAAAATTAAATACCAAATAAATAAAATAACTGTTTTATGACATCATAAAGACCCAAAAATGATGTAATAAATATAATAATGGGAATTATTGTCCAAATATATGTTTTTCAATTAAAATAATGTGATTTTATATTTTTTTACTAATTTTATAAATCCTTATTGAATCCTCCAAAATTTATAATATACATTATGATTTTCAATTCATTTTTATCTTAATGTGACTCACCTCCACCTAAATGAAGGATAATATTTTAAAATGTTCATTAATTAGCCTTCAAAAAATTATTTTTACCAATACACTTTGGAAGAAACCATTGTAAAAAATCATGGTATGGTTTTTTGGTTTTAATATTTACTTATATATATTCCAAAAACTATGTTTGTGAAATTTTAATGAATTCCCCTCTCAATTCCTATATAAACCCACCTAATAACCCACTTATATTCACTAAAAATACATAGAGCTCATTCTTAATTGGACATTTCCTCTCTAAAATCCCTAAGAGACCCCCCCCCCAATCTCTCATGAATCCCCTCCTCAATCATTATAAGTCACACACTCGGGTATGGTATCTTCCACCCTCCCTTATTATCAATCATTTTTTTAGGATACGTATTTTAATTTTATTTATTCAAATGTTTGGATATGTTTTTAAAATCATCCTTATAGAACATTTGTTTTATAAATTATGATATCTTCTTTGAATCAGATTTATCCTACTAATGAACCCTTATGTAAACTAGTTACCTGGAAATATTTCAAAAGGGATCCGCATAACACTTACTTTTTCATTTTTATCCAAGTTTATTCATGTCGTTATACCCTCTTATTTTTATTTGAAAATGTAGGGGTATGATTTAATTACTCACCCATACTGTCATCATTATTTTTAATCATTAAATACTATTTTCTCCCTCACAAATGACTTCCTTGTACAGCTGTTACCATGTTGAAATTCCCTGACAAATTTCTCTCTTCTTATTTAAATTCAATCATTTCTTCTATATTATGTCTTTAAATTCCATTTAATATGTTGGAATATTATGTTATATGACACCATTAATATATATTACTTGAATAAATGAAGAGATACACATTTTTCTCTCATCTACTTAATTTATGAATTTCCATATGATGTCGTAATGTTGTTGAAATTGCACCATGATTTTCTATGTCAAAACCATTCTGTAGTGAATAAAATTCCCATTTCACTATAAAGTGAATTCTCCTTTATGAACATATACTTTTTAAATTATACATAAATGTATATAATACACATTATTTTATTTTTGAAACAATTATGATGTTTAGTTAATCCATTTATATGATCTATTTGGAACCCTTAAGAATGAGTTTGAAATGATTATAAAGGGTGCACCCTGATAGCACTCCAAGCATTGGGTAATATTTAGTATCATGATACACCATGTGAAATTTGGGTTTAGTAATTATAATTCCAGTGCGATGTGGGTAAACTCATGAATTCCTTGTATAATGAACCTTGTCTCGTGCTAATACTATGATGTATGTTTTTACCACATTTTCATGTTATGATAACTATGTTATATCATGCCTTTATGTTAATGTTTCTCTTATTATGTGTTGATATTCCTATTTCCTAAAAAGTATTTTATTTTTCATGTCATTCCTTTTTTACGCATTTTCATGGCATTATATCTCACCAATTTTTTATGTATCACATCGGCTTATCCCATGCATTGTTAGGAATGATGGAATGAGTTGGTCATGTCAAAGATGTATGAAATAAATATGTTGTATTTCAGGTATTATGTTGTTATGAAATGTTTCTAATTTCCTAAGAAACTAGACCTCTCAATCCTCCAACTTTCCTTAAGTTCAATTTTATGGAGTAAATCAGGTTTCCATATGTAATAAATATAAGGGTTTTTATAGTTGGCATCAAAGGATAGGTTTGTTTATTCTTTTTATTAAGGTTATAAAACACTTGTGAAATCCTTGGGGATAACAAAGAGTATATGAAAATAATATCTAAATTTGGATAGTATAAATAAAGTGTATTATCAATAAATTGCATCCCTATCTGGATGTGAATAAATAGAGGCGGATTTAGTATTTAAGTATTTATATGTAAAACACAAAAACACCACTACGAGCTACACTCGAAAGGGAATTGGTGCAGGACAACGGGCCTTGCTACACTGTTGGTTCAGCACCCATGGGGGATACAATTTGGTATAATCATAAGCATTTTATGAACCATTGTTATGAAAGTAATAAAATAATCCCAAAAGAATATATTTTAGAAAACAGATCACAAATAACATCGATTGAAGCCAATAAAAAAGTAAATCAAGGAAATAAATGTAATTTATAAGTAATCACTTTTTATCACTGGATTCCCATTATATTTATAATAGTATAAAATACTTAACCCTAATTTAAGTTTTATCTTATCCAATGGACATTAATTGGAGGAATTGTGCTAACATCTGATATGAGGATCAATGTGATGAATTTTCTAATGAGATGACCAATCCAATGGGAGAAGGAACTGAATAATTGGTCATGATACCCTCTCAATTAACTCATTTTCTAATAAAAACATGGATCAAGAGGAATTTCCACCCCTCACCCCAAATACAGAACAATTTTCCATCAAAATAATCATTAGAAAAAGGCCTCCTACATTTAATGGATCATCTGATCCCACAATCACCAAACAATAGATCAACTTCATTTAGAAGATCATATCTATCATTCAATGTTCAAAACAAGAGAAGGTTCTTCTGGCTACAAAACATATAAAGGGTGAAGCAAAATAATGGTAGAAATTTTTTAAAAATGTGAATTTGGGGAAGACATCAGGGTGTTAGAATTAAAGGATTTTCAGAAAATGATTTTCAATAAATATTTTCATTGTATGATCTGGCTTAAGATGGAAAGGGATTTTCATTCCCTCATGAAAAAATGAAGATTAATACATCAAATCTTATAAGGAAAATATCACAAGGTAGGCACAATACACCTTCAACTATGTCGTTTCCCCTGAATGCATGTTTGGATGTTTCTTTGGTGGGATAAAAACTAGCCTACCAAAATATATAGAGATCCATTACATTAAGATCTATGAGGAAATTGTTCAATGAGCCCTAAATGTTGAAATAGAAATTGGAAAAACTAAAAGGTATCATAGGGATAAGAAGAAGAAAGTGGAAATTAATTATAGTAGTCTGATGGATAAATCCAATCCTTCTACAAAATTCAAGAACCTCACTTTTCCATGGTGTGGAAAGAAACACCATAGAAATTCCCTGAAGGGGATGATAAAACGCTTTAGGTGTAGAAGAGAAGGTCACCAGACCATTAATTGCTGCCAAGAATGACCAGATACTACAACAGTGGAGAGGAATGCTCTGTTTTATCACCATTTTATTGTTCATTGGTAATAATTCAAAGACTTAGGGAACATTGTGAACTAGTTCCCCAAGGAAAGGGTTTTTTGAGGAAACCATGAACCTCTAAGGCAGTAAGGCTGAACATTTTCCATCACTACCACCAATGTGAATACCAAAAAATATGAGGTGATAGGTACGCTAGTTATTCATTCATGAATAAAGAACTTACTTTTTTATTCTAGTTATACACAATATTTTATATACATGATGTTTTGTAGAACAATCAAAACAGCACCAAAAATCATGGAAGTAGAGATGTAATTGAAAACAAAAAATGGGGAAATTTTTTCATCCCATGAATATAACACTCCCCTGACAAAATTTTGGAATTGAATATCCCATAAAACCTAGCCAAACTCACACTAGTGGAATTTGATGCAATTCCTAGAATGGATTGGCTTTCTCTATATAGAGCCAACATAAATTTCCGTGAGTTGGAAATCACTCTCCATATATAGAATCAACCCCCAATTCTATTCCAGTGAATGGAGGTGGATGAATCATATTTAGATCAATCCTATCAAGTGTGCATATTACTACCCTATGAGCTTGGGTATATTCCTCAGATGACTAACTCTAAAGATAGAACCATCCTCAAAGACATTCCTTTAGTGATGGAATACAATAATGAGTTTCCCAAGGAATTATATAGTCTTCCACCCAGAAGAGATGTTGAGTTATTGATTGATCATACTCCAAGGGAATTTACAATATCCAAGACTCCATATAGAATTTATATTGTGGATCTTGAGGAGCTATTGAAACATCTACAAGAGAATTTGCATCAAGGGTTTATACACCCATGTGTTTCACCATGGGGTTCCCTAGTGCATTATTCATGAAGGATGAGTCAATGGACATTTTCATTGATTTTTCTATGATCAACAAAATAATGATAAAGAACAAGTATCATTTTACATGAATTGAGAACTTGTTCAATCAACTAGGTGGTGAACAATACATCTCCAAGGATGATCTGCAATCGGGTTATTATCATGTAACGGTGAGAAAAGATGATATCCCCACGACTAATTTTGTACATGGTACGAGCACTATGAATTCATAGGAATGCATTTCATTAACCCTAATTATGTAGAAATATTCATCGACATGATGAATATAATATTTAGTGATTACCTAAAAAAATTTGGTAGTGTTTATAGATTATATTTTAATATACTCCAAAACCACAGAGGAGCAAGAGAAGCATCTATGAAATTTACTAGAGACACTGCGAAAGGAGATGCTCTATTAAATGAATAGAAAGTGTGAGTTTTGAAAGAAAGAAGTCTCATTCTTGGGTCATATCATCTAAATCTGTGGGATATCTGTGGATCCCTCTAATAAATATGAAATTGTGGGATGAAAAGGCCATCATCAGTGATGAATATTAGTAGATTTGATGGATTTCCTCGATATTATCACCTATTTGTGATGAGTTTCTCATGATTTTCAAACCATCATACACAGTTTACTTAGATGGGAGTCACATTTTCTTTGAATTATGAATACAAAGAGTGATTGGATGAGTTAAAAGGGTGTCTTATCAATAAACAAGTGCTCACACTGCCCACAAGTGGAGAACATTTCATGGAATTTAGTGATTCTTTAAAGAAGTGAATAGAATGTGAGTTGATGAAAAATGACACATTCATTGCCTATGCTTCATGGTAATTGATATTGAATTAGCATAACTATCTTACACATGATCTTCAGTTCCCAGTAGTGATATTTTATTTCAAAATTTTGCGACATTATCTCTTTGGAAAAAAGTTCCAAATATATACAGATCACAAAATCTCTATAGTATATATTCACCTAGAAATAATTGAATATATCCATGCGAAGATGGTTAGATCTAATCAGAGATTATAATTGGTCAATTCACAACTATCTGGTGAAAGGGAAAAAAGTGGTAGATTCATTATATATACAGTATCTATAAACTATTTCATTGATGAGAATTGAAAAACATCCAATCTTCTTAGATTTGTTGATCATGGGCAAGGGAATCATAATGAAGCTAGAATCATTAATACTTTCACAAAAGATTGTTCAAACATCTCTTTGGGAAAGGTTAAAGGATGTTCAAAATGATGATGTAGGAAATCAAAAAAAATGTGGAGACAATAAAGAATGGGAAATCCATGGAGATAAATGTTATTGAAGAAGGAATTGTGTGATCCGTGTTAATAATATGTGTTCCAGAAAAGACAGAGATAAATAAAGAACTTTTGGATGATTCACATAGTTAAAATTTTTGTATTCATCCAATAAACAAAAAGACGAATCAAGATATATGATAGCATAATTGGTAAGATAACATAAGTAAAGAGATAAATTATTATACATCGGTGTACCTGGTATGTCATCCAGTGAAGGATGTGAGGTAGAAGTATAAGTGGGTGATCCAACCATTACCCAAACATACATGTAAATGGGAGAACATCACCATGGACATTGTCACCAGACATCCAAAAAAATCCAAAGGAAACAATGTTATCTCAGTTGTTATGTATTTTCATAATAATATTGCATACATCATTGTGAATCGATAGTATTTCCCACTGGATCAACTGATATGAATATACAACAGAGAACTAGTAAGGATCTATCGAGTACCACTGCCGATTATATCCGATCGAGATCTAAGATTCACCTTAGTGTTCTAGAAGAGTCTCCACCATGGTCTAAATACCGAGGTAAACATCAGTGTGACTTATCATCCTAAAAATTATGGAAAATCTGAGCAAAATGTCCAATACCACGAGGTAATATTGAGATCATACTCAATAGAATTCAAAGGATGATGGGATCACCATCTTCCTCTAGTTTAGTGCTCTTACAAAAACAGTTGCCACTCAAGCATCCAAATGGAACATTATGAAGCCCTTAATGGGAAATGGTGTAGAACAATGGAATGTTGCAATGATGTTAGGGATAAAAAACATCTAGGTTCAAAAATGGTAAAAGAAATGGTAGAGTCAATTATGACCGTCCATCATAACATTAGAGATTTTTAGATTAAATAAAAGATCAATTCTGATAACTGCCGACGGGACATAGAGTTTTATGTTTGAGACATGTTATTTCACCACAAATCACCATGTAAGAGAGTTATGAGATTTGGGATGAATGGAAATGTTAGTCCATAGTACTTCACCCCTTTTTAGATCCTTGATATCATTGGAGCATTTTCCTATCAACTATCACTCATATCTAACCTATCTCAAGTACATGATGTATTCCATGTATCACTCTTGACGAAGTACATACCTGAACCATTGTGTGTCCTCAATCAAGAGGTGGTACAATTGGAGAATAACCTCTGCTATAATTAGAATCCTATAGAGATCGTAGATCTTAGTGAAAAGTAACTACAAAATAAGATGATGCCAATCATCATTGTGTTGTGGCGCAATAAATTTTTTTTTGAAGCAATGTGGGGTTCAGAGGAGGTGATGAGTTAGAGTTACCCTCATTTTTTAAGTGTGGAAAAATGAAATTTATTGGGAAATGTTTCAAAAGGGGTGTTGTTGTTATGACCCGATATTTTATGAATAAAATTACATTTTTTTATGACATATTGATATAGAGAGCACATTCACTCTTTTTTTTATTTTTTATGTTTGGTTTATATTTTTGTTAAGTATCATTACCATTGATAATATAGTTGTTGAATAGTAATCACATGATATATATATATATATGTGTGTTTTTTGTAAAAAAATCGACGTAGACATTGTAGAGGATGGCATCATCTAGTAGAATGGGTTGTATGAAGTTCTTTTATCAGTTCTTGAAAAGGAGGTAGCGTCACTAGGCTTCTCTCCTGACCAAGAATAAGTTGACACATAACACTTTAATCATGAATATAATTTCTTATGTGATAAATTATAGTTAATACAAATTACCACCCGAGCAATGTTATCTGAGACACCCTAAGAGTCTGCAACCATCTAAAAACATACAGTAAATTCATATATGGGTGTTATAATGAGTTACGTAATGAGGTATTAGTTACATATTATATAATCCCCTTTTATAAAAACAATGTCTTATTCCATTAGTTTCTTTATCAAAATAGTCTTTCTTACATAAATTCATGACTTTGATAAATTGAATATTTGGGTAAAATGGTATATTAGATAAATTTACACATTATTATATTAAACTAAGGATTTTATTAACAGTATTATAAATAATCGATTATTATAAATTATTAATATATCATTTCCTTATCATTTAATGATTCAATAACTAGTTTTATAGAAGTTATATATTTTTTACTATAAAACAGAATGTGTATTTTTAAAGAATTTATTTCAAGGAATTAATGAATTAATTAAATAACTAATATTTTAATAAAATATTATTATTGATTTAATTTTATGAAAAATAGAAATATATATAGATTTATGATTTCAGATGTAATTTTATTAATGTTTGAAAACTATTTTATTCCAAATCGGCGAATTTTCAATATATGTTTGTTTCGATTTTTAATGTAAAAATTCACATATTTAAGAAATTATTTAGATAAAATGAATATTATTTTTGGAAGAAAGACATCATAATTATATACTGGTTAATTTTACATAATTTTAATGGAGTAGACTTTTTGGGATAAAATTAAATATCTTATAAATAAAATATGTTCTTTATGACATAAT
Source organism: Viscum album (assembly GCA_963277665.1). Lineage (NCBI taxonomy): Eukaryota > Viridiplantae > Streptophyta > Magnoliopsida > Santalales > Viscaceae > Viscum > Viscum album. The sequence goes on from OY728160.1 coordinate 1,679,388,076, forward strand.
AATGACCCGAAAATGAGGTAATAAATATTATAATTGGGATTCTCAGCCCCATATAAGTTTTCCCATTACAATAATGTGATTTTAGATTTTTTTCCTTTTTTTAAAGAAATAGTGAGTCCACAAAAATGTATAATATACTTTCTAATTATAAATTCAATTTTTTATTAATGTGACTCCCCTCCACATAAGCAAGGCTAGTAGTTTAATATGATCGTAAATTGGACATATAAAATAATTTTTATCCAATACAATTTGGAGAATACCATCAGAAAAATCAGGGTATGGTTTATGGTTTTGAATATTTATTTATATAGATTCCAGAACCTATGTTTGTGAAATATTAATGAATTCCCCTCTCATTTCCTATATTAATCCACCCAATCTACCACTTCTCTTCACTAAAAATACATGTAATAAGTTCCTAGTATTCCCTCTCATATTTATAACCCTCAAAAGACTTCCTAAACTCTCATTAGTCCCCTTATCAAGTTTATTAAGTTGCACACTCAAATAAGGGTTCTTCGACCTTTCTCTTTTATCAAACATTCTTTTATTATTAGGTATTTTAATTTATTTTATTCATATATTGGGATTTGTTATTAAATAACCTTATTATTTCCCATTTTTTGAATAAATTATGATATCCCCCTTCACACGAATTTATCTAACCTATATTTCCTTATGTACACCCATTAGCATGCTATATTTTCTAAAGGGATCCTTACATTCCTTCTTTTTTTTTAATTTTTATCCATGATTCATTGTGATTTTATTCACTTTTATTTTCAATTAAAAGAGTTTGGCTATGATTTTTTAGCTCCACCGTACTACCCTACATATTATTGGATGATAAGACACCCCATTCTCTATCATTAAGGCCTTATGTGTCCACCTATTACCATGCCAAAATTTCTTAAGAAATTTCTCTCTTCTTATTTCCATTTAAAAATCTATTCTCTATTATGTATCTAAATTGAATTTCATAAGTTGATATATTATGTTAAATGATCCCATTACAATCTATTTCATGTATAAATTATGAGGTATCATCTTTTCTTTCATTATCCCAATTTATGAATTTCCATATGATTTCATTATGCTGTCAAAATTGCAGCTGCGATTTTCCAAGAAAAAATCATTCTGTATTGAATACCTTACCCATTTCTCTATTAAGGTTATTCACCTTTATGCAGAAACTCTTATTAAATGGTACATACATGTATGTATTCAAAATTATTTTAACATGTAATAAATTATTATTTTGAATGAATCAGTGTTATATGATATATGTGGCACACTCAAGCATTAGATTCAAATTATTATGGAAGGTGCACCCTGATAGCACTCCAATGTATTGGGTACTATTTAAAATCATGATACGCCATGTACAATAAGGGTTTAATCATGATAATTCATGTGCAATGAGGGTTTAATAATGGTAATCCATGTGCAATGATCTTTGTCTCTTGACAATATAATGTTGTATGTTGTTTCCAAATTTCCATGTTATGATAACCCTATAATATCACGTCTTTATGTTAATTTTTATCTTGTGATCCATTTATAGGGATATTTCCAAACATGTATTATATTCTTCATGTTATTCCTTGTTTACTCCCTTACCGGACATTATTTCTCACCCCATTTTTATGTATGTCGTTAGGTTATCACATGCATTGTTTAGTACGAAGGAATGAGTTATTCATGTCATACAAGTTTGAATTAAAGATGTTATATTTCATGTTTTAAGATTACATGTAATCATTATAATTTCCCAGGACAGTATACCTCTCAATCCTCATAGTTATATTAAGTGAAATTTTATGTAATAAATCATGTTTAAGTGTGTAATAAAGAGAAGAGTTGTTATAGTAACTTTGTAACATAATCAATCCCAAAATCATCCCATTTCAACTCCAGAATGGGAAACAACTTCAAAATAACTACTGGTCACCAGTGTTCTTCATAAACTTACTAATAGGCAGAACACCTCATGACCAAACTAGAAACCTCTCATTTCATCCCATAAATCCAATACTGAAAACAAATTTATCAATACATATTGGTAACGCCTGGATGTGCTAATCATGATGTGGTATGGTATTCTTATATAATCTCCTCACTTATGACTCATGGAACCCATAAATTACCATAAATTCATATAATATCATCCTCTTTCATGGTCCAACTAGAAGGTGGGTATACACCTGCCACAATCTCTCGTTATAATAGGCCCTCAGTAAAGGATAAATATCTTATCCTCACTCTATCAAGAAGAGTGGTTGTCACCGATAAGGATGATAGAAATTTTTTTCGAGAGTACCCTTCACATCTAATTTCATCTCGAAAAACAAGGCCAAAAGATTCCACTAACTAATAGCTTTATGAACTTCTTGTATCTAACTCCTCCTTCTATATGCATCGAAAACTACATTTCCATTTATAAGATTATTGTCATGGTCATTGTCAATGGACTAAAGGTATTAAACCTACCTTCATTTCCTCAAATTCAATTCATTACATGTAAATATGTATTTGATGCATTTTTTCCTTTTGAGCGACACAAAACACTCTCCCAAAAATGTATTCCTTAAACAACGTAAGGTGTGTAAAATAATAGCTAACTCGAGATCATGAATCTTGTAGTTCCTCTCATGTGGCCCCAACAGACGAGACCTGAATTCCACATCCCACACCACCAAAATCATAAATACTCTTAGATTTATGCTTAATGCATCACAATATCTTCTATAGGTTCTTCCCAACATTGGTAGAATCATGGCTGACACTAATGTCAGTCTACCTTTCATCTTATAAAATGTTGTCTCGAGGGTGTCTGATTATACAAACAGATCACCATTCTTAGGCATGCCTATAAGAGGATCATCATAATGTGAGTTGTCCTGTATGAAACACATTTTATTACATGATATCCACAATAAAAACCATATATCAATGAATGTCTTGGTATGCTTCTAGATAACTACCGCACTCACCATCTCTAGGTTAACTAATACTCCTACATCTAAGAGAATATTTTTTAAGAAGGGAATTTCATACATCCTGAGGAGGAACTATATGATATTAACAGATACACTCTCATTTTATCCAAAATGATCTCAAAACATTTTTCACTGTCGCGTTGATTAGAATAATACACTAAGATATGATCAATGAATACCACTATAAACAAATTCATATTTGGATGGAAAACTCAGTTCATAATTTTCCTGAAAAAAACCCATTGCGTTCATGAGACCTATAGTCATGAAAAAAATTCTTATATATAACATACCTAAAATAAAATGATATGTGAGGTAAATTTGAAGATCCAACATGCACCAGGTGATAACCCAAACTCAAATCAATATATGAAAAAACTGAGATTTGTGGAGATAGTGGTAGAGATCATCTATACATGGAATAGGATATGTGTTCTTATCTTTCAACTGGAAATATTTCATGTATAAAACACATATCCTAAGGGTTTGATACGATTTTTAATAAAAAGGACTATCAAACCCTATAGATAAGTACTAATTCATATAAACCCATTGACCTTTAATTCTGTTTGATACCTCTTCAGCACTTGAAACTCCATAGTAGCCATCCAATAATGAGTAATGGATATTGATGAAGCTACCAGTACTTTCTCTATACAGAAATCATCTTCTCTATCAGGAGGTAAATAAGAAAATTCCTCCTACAAAATGTCAGTGAAACAATAAACCACTAGTGTTATTTTTTCCTAATATGATACTTGGTCATCTTGATAGAAGTTAATAATTTGGTATCTCATCCCACCAAGCACATGATTATCAGGTATATCTCTTCCTACCAATATATTTAATTCACCATTGTGTATAAAAACCCACTATATGGTAATGTTAAGGTCACCATTCGACAATGAATATTGAAAAAATATTAATATGAAACTAGATATTCCATTTCAAGAATGATGGGTAACCCTTTCATATTTATGTAAAAAGATCCCATATGATGTGACACCCTCCTACATAAATGGGGGACTCCTTTCACTATAGTACAACCTCCTTTCTTATCCCAAACTGAATATCAAGGCCATTACACCATCACAAAATTTAATAGTGATTCAGAGGCTCTACAAAACAGGTATATTCATAATGATATGGAAGGCACCTATATTAAAAAGATCATATACTAGATTTGATACTATTATGATCTTACTAATAAATATAGAAGGTCTTATGATCAAGTCCTCATACGAATTGTTTACAATATATATCTATCATTAACCCCATCCTTGTGAAATAACATCACAACCCTACGAAATCCCACTCCCATGTCGTGGTTAAACATTTGCCTTTCTATCTCATCCATGACCATTATCTCTTCCTGAATGACTATTACAACGTCTACTCCTCGCTAGACATAGATCAATGAAACCCACTCCTAAACATAGAGTCTGTGTTGACCACCATCCACTAACTACTATTGGGAAGGTATTTTAGAAAATATATTCCTACCACATCCTATAATATGGTCAGCACTTGACTGGGTCTATTCCATAATGAATCCTCATATTTCCCTATCTCCCACAATAATTAATGATGAAAAAACAATAGACACTAAAATCATTTCTAGATTTCACCTCACACGATGTCTCAATATGCCTCTTCCTACCACAAGAATCCAAATCGCCATGTTTAGAGGCTGAGCTTCCACACTCCGCTCCCCCAGATTCCCTTAGGTTCCATTCAGTAATAATTTCCAAACTCATTATTATTGTAATAGTAGTCACCTAAAACATGTTGAACTATGATAAAAAAAATTCTTTATACCATCCTCGATGTGTTTCTACCTCAATGTCTCATTAGTAAGATAAATCAACACAAGATGATGTAACTCTATGAATCATAGAAAATACTCTTGTAACGTTCATCAATCCTTATTCTAGTCATATAAACAAACAAGCCATTTTATCTAATAGGGTCCCAAGACATAATTAATTTAAAAACATGAAATGAAAATCCTTCCAAACAATATTTCAACATGCATAATCGTGGTTCAAAATGTCCCAATCAAACTTTTCATCCCCCCAAATCATTTAGGCCATGAGATTCACTCTCCTCTTTGGAGGTGTCTCCAGATTCTCAAGAATTAAGTAAATATTCTCAAGAAACAAATCAGTAGTCATTGGTCCAAAATCCCCAAGACATGGGTGGAAGATACTGTACGATCATGTGTATCAACATTATCATAGATGATATAGGCTATGGGTTTCTTAAAAGGTCTATATAAAATGTAGAAAACCCTCACATAACTAGGCATGAACAACAATGTTCGGAAAAAATACTTGTGAAACAACTATAACTACAGGAGGTTATACTAGTAGCATATGGCCCACCTCCTCCAAAGCATGGTCTACACCACCCTTATAGCATACATCTAGAGGCCATCATGGTGGAATTTCTCTAAAATTACAGACATATACCTTAGAAAAAAAATTGAGTAGCGCTGAAGTCACAAATATAAAGAAAATAGGATTGGTCAATAAATTCCTTTAAAAAAGTCATACCCCTCTACCTTCCTTGAAATATTGGATTGGGTAATATAAACTACCGTAAATATCACCTGAGAAACTGCCTACTACATACTATTATGTTGAGTCACGTTCATGTCATCTGTTTCACAATTTTATTTCATTTTAAATTCATATTTATCATTTAATTCCCTTAAAATTTTGGAAAAAAAATTCACCATATCCAACCTATAAGGGACTGTAGACCTTATAAACTAAATAGTTTCTTCCATTAAATCCATTCCATGACACATTCTATACATGTGACCAATGTTCCATGGATCAATATGAAATAATTGACTACTCAGGGCGTCTACATTATCCTATATAGGGAAGAATTGTTTATGATATGTTAGTCACTTAAGTGCCAATTAATTATCTAAATCCCCTACAATAATTTCATTCAAACAATATGTATATCCCTCAATAAACACATAATCAATGTTATGAAGTCTTGTAATTCATCATATATTCAATGACATAATGCATGTCATGTGAATATAATAAGGTTAATAAAATGATTCATGATATTGAATTACCATAACTAATTGTGACATGTTAAAATAAAATATTCAATAATAGAAAAAACTAAAATCACAATTTATGTGAATTACCTAATAGTGGAATCAAATCATATGTAATATGAAAAATAAAGTACAATGATGCCCATTCATAGTAAGAGTAGAAAAAAAAACATGTGTTGATACAACTCTGTAACATTTGGGCAAAAGAGGTATTGAACGGTACCCCGAGTCAGTGGGTGACATGGCCTCAACGGGGCCTATCCGTAAGCCATAGGATACTAATTAGTAGTGAGAGTATGAGTTCATACCAGGTGGAGCCAATACTCTCATGATTAGAGTAATTCATCAATATACCATGTAAATAAAAAAAGAAGCATATAATAATTAACCAGAAAGTAGACAGAATATAAACATTGAAAAGACTATAATAATGAATAATCCAAAAGAAGGGTCATATAAATTATGAGTATGTAATGTATCAATACATAATGTATGTAGTCATCTAATAAAATACATGTATTAAAAGAATAAATTTTAAAAAAAGGAACTATCTCTAGCTAGCATCACAATCATTGCTTGGTCCTCTGATTCCCTTCACCTCAATAATGATCAAATAAAACATTATAAAGGGTGAACTTTCCAGGATACCAACCTATATCCATGAATTCAACGTAGTTATCCAAAGACTACCCAAAAAGAGTGTGAGATAACACTCCATAGGCCACCACTAATGGGGTTAATAACAAGTCTAGTACATGTAATAAAAATATATTCATTGTGCATTATATCACATATATAACATTAACGAATGTATTCACTCAAATGGAAAAGTGATACTATCCATTATTTCAAAACAAATCAAATATTAAAAACCATGGACAACATTAATAAATCCACCATATTCATGGTCTACCCATAATGTATAAAAAATTATCCATAATTCATATTTTGTGTAATCATGTGTATAACATCGACAATGTCTTACACCGTATAATCTGGTGACCAGCCATGATGGGATGAATCCAAGGGTTAAAAGACCATGGAATACTTTTTGAATCCATGGAGTATCTCTATGTTAACTCAGTAATGACTTTGATGGATTATAAGGAGCATATCCTTATATCATTTCAAAATTGAGTCCAAGAATGATGGATCCAAGGTGTAGCAATTACCTTGTCATCCTCTGGAATTAGGATTTGAGTAATAGAAATGTATTGGGAATTCACTACCATAATCAAGAACCATGGAGTATATATTTCCAGGGAATTATATAGAATCAGGATCCATGGAGTATAATTGTACTAGGAATCCATTACCATAATCAATTCCAAAATAATTTCATTATTTGTTTGAAAAAATGATTTATAATCACAAAAAATCATTATGTTCAACCAATCCCATTAATATTTCCTATAAAAACTATCTGTTCATTAAAATAATGTAGACCCATGGAAAGGTGGTATTATACCTCTCCTAAACATCCATTAAATTTTCATTAAATTAATCATGTGTCCCAAATTAGGCGACAAGGTCGCACGCACCAAACGGGGTTGTATAACAAAGGGAGGATACACAATCATACCCCAATGGTGACATAGGTTGAGCTAAATGACCTCCAAACATATAGTGTCATTGAGGGGGAATCTTAATCATCTACCAATTCATTCAATTACTTATAATTAATAAACATTAAGGAAACATAATAAATTATGGTGTGTAGTACAGGAATAACTAGACATATAAAACACTAAAATTTTAAAGAAATCTATATAACACCAACCATAAGTCTATTGTAAAACACTTATCTAGTATTGACTCTTGATTCTGTCCGTATCTAGAGAAAAATAATGAATGAATGAAAACCGTTGAAATAAGAAAATTAGAATTCCCAAAATATGACCTTCGATACATATACAAATGAAGAAAGGCATAAGTAGAATGAAGAACTCACCGACACACATCCAATAAGACAAAAAATTCATGAATCCAAATCTAGAAAAAGATTATTTATTAAATCATAGTATTTGATATTCAATCAAATATCCTAAATTGTAATGATGTTTTTAAAAATGTGGAGGGAAATAAATTATATGTTATAAGAAATATTTATGGATTTTTTTTTCATTTTACATAAGAACGTTGGATTACATCATATGGCCACATGATTTTCCAAAGTGTGTGCCATACATACACCCCTATCTACCTAAAGAGGGACTCCATGTGGTTCATGAACATTATTTAGAGAACAATTCACAAATAGTTTCACATATCATTGTCTAAGACTCCCCTAGCATGGTCTATGTCGCATGTTAAGAAACATTGTGTGAAGACCATATGTTTGGCCTCTGATAAAAAGTGAAGATTCCCATGAATTGGTGTGTGGCCATTGGTGCACTGTTACAATGAACTGTGAACCCCTTGAATCCTTATAAAACACCTCACATGGTTTCCACAAACCATGCGGCTGAGCTTCATAATCAAAAAGTTATGCCCCCATGCTTCGAACAAGACCCAAACACCCCCAAACTACTCTGACCTCATTAGGAGCTCACATTATTTCAAAACCAGAAATTTATATTGAAATTTAATAGATACATACATCATAGGAAATCCCAATATATTACATTGGTTGATTAATGAGTCTTACTCCTAACATTCTCTAATGACCCCACCACTATGGTACCTATGAAGACCTCATTGTTTGGTAGTTTATGTAGGGAATACTCCCAATGATGAATGATCAGCCTGAAGTAGATTGTTATGTATTTGGATACTAGGATTATATGAGTCTAATACATTGTAGTAAATATTTCATAATATTTTAATTTATTTTGTTTATTTTTCATATCTGATTTTCCTAATGGGTGATTATTTGAGATGTGTAGTTGTATGCTTTCATATCAAATTGTTATAAAATAATACTCATTTATAAAATTCTAAAAACATTGATAATTATATGTTCTTTTGTTATTTCAATTTATATCTTCACTCATACATGATGGTATAATTTCCCAATGGTTACCCCAATGACCATTTGTTATAGTCAACCGTCTCAGGTGTATAAGGAGGTGTTCTTGAAATCTCTTTACACTCTAGGTGGGAGAGTGAGGAGAGGTATAGGTATGGGTTACTTTACATATAACGTGATCCATGTATATATTCAAATCTCAATAAAAAATATTATATTAAATAAAATATGGAATAGATGAAGTTTTTAGTGTGGATGTGAATATGAAATAAAAATAATTGTATGATATAAGTGATGAAGAAGAGTAATTAACTCATGACATTGAATCCCATTATCTATATGATATTGACATTTTTGTATATGAGGATGATTAAAAATAGTCTCTATAGTGAAAATGATATATATGAAGTCAAATACATAATCATGGTTTATGATAATAATGTAACCATTTAAAGAAAAAATTAATTCATGTGTACTCATTTGTAAACTTATGCACTATATTATATATTTTTAATATTATGTAAATACTATAATATTTAAATATATTTTTTAGGAATTAATTATTTAATTTTTCGTGTTTAAATTGTATACTTTCTTCAAATATATATTCGAAAAACATATTTATATGTTTTTATAATAGGAATGTGGAGGTGAAAATGTTTTAGTAACAACACCTGATCAGTGATAGACTGTTTCCCTATAATCTAGACACATTGAAATTTTCCATTTTACACCCCACATACAATATCATCCATGCCATTTTGATCCATCCCAATCTTGTTTTTAGAAAAATAAAATGTATATATATATAATAGTTGAAATTTAAAATAATTTTTAATGTGTATATTATAAAAATAAAGTAAATATAGTGATGATCACCACAACTCATTAGGAGGTATTTATAATGAGGACTGGTTTATAAATCCATATTGGTCATATAATATAATTGAATGATATTTTTTAAAATATTTGTTTAATTAAATGTAACCTCAAGATGCAATAGGACATGTATGAGAGATGTAACACCAAATATAATTCTTGATAGTAGCACTCGTATGAATCAATATAAATAAATAAATAAAATAAAATATTTTATATCAAATTCTTGACATTTCATTAATATTAAATCTATATTCAAATTTCATAATTTTTTTATTAAAATAATAAAATATTTAAACATTTAATAATTTCATCATAAATTTTATAATTGTAACAATTATCTAAAGATTTAAATAATACTGAAAAAATAAACTATGAACATGACATATAAATATAATATTTAATAATATAACTACTTTTATCCTTATAAAAAATTTTAGGTTAAAATATATAAATTTTAATTATCCTTTAATTAAGTATTTATAATTAAATATTTTATTTTTCAATTATTGATAAGTATCATAATATTATCAGGCATTGATTTTATAATATTATTTTATACTAAAAATTAAATCTAATATTCATATCTAAAATAAACAGTTGGTTATTTTTTTTGATTATCTATTGAGTTCGATGAGAATGCTTTAGTATATTGACAGGTAAGCAACTAATCTATAATAACAATTTACAAAACTATAGAAGAAAAATAATTGAAAATTAAATTAAAAAACTATTTTAAATTAAATAAAACTAGTAAACTATGAAATAAATTTAGGAAAAATAAAATTACATAGTAATGGAACTATAAGAATAATTTAACAAGATTTTAAAAACATTAAATTAATTGGTAAAAAAATTAAAAACAAATAAAAAAATTTCTGAAATTTATCATTTAAAAAAATCACACATTATCTCCAGACATTATCGATAAACAACGATGAGAATTAGATTGAGTGAGGAAGAAACATTTGATTAGTGTTTATATACATTAGGGGTGGTAAGATTTAATACTTATAGGGAGTTGGGTTTAGGGTAATTCAATTTTTCCATTAATGTACTACCATATCATTGGCATCAGTCATAGATAAAATTTTGGAGTTGGAAATGAATTAATTTTGTTAATTCATTTCCTTTTATTTTATTAAGAAAATGTGTTGATGAAATTAATGAATTACTTTTAAAATTACAATTCAATACATTAATGGAATTATTATATCTTCCAACCATCTCCCATAAATATATTTTAAATTTTTAATGGTTACATATTAATTAAAATTTTCAAAAAGTGTAATTTGACATGGAGTCGTACTAATGAATAATTTTGGTAATGCACCATCCTGGATGGTGATTTAGTAAATAAAAAAATATTATTTTCAAAGAAGAGTGCTTATTAATACTTTAGTTAGTTTAATATATTTAGGTGTTTTTATATCTGTATGTATGTGTGTTTATACAAAATTGTAAACAATATTAAAAAATTAATATATCATATATTATTTTTGTTAAATTATTCTAAAAACATTCATTAATTTCAATGAATAAAAATTTTATATAAGTGAGTACCCTTTAATATATTTTCATGCATTTTTAAGTGGACATGACTTCCTATTTTCTATAATTTTAATAATCATCCACTTATAGACCATCCTAAAATTAAACTAATTAATAATAATAATAAGAATAATAATAATTACATAAATAATTAATAATATAATTAAAAATAATAAAGTAATTGGTAATTAATAATAATGAACATAATAATCATGATATAATTATTAATTGGTTACAACATAAACCATTATCTTGGAAATATGATCTTGTAGTCATCACAAAAACCATTTGAAAAACACCCACAAACCAGTAGTAATAGAGGGTGATGGGGGTGCTGTAAGAAAGTAAATGTCAAATATAGAAATTAAGATAAGAAATAAGCATCGATAATGTGATTAAAAGATTCAGTTTGGAATTAGTTATTCATCCTACCCAAATTTGAACAGCCTGCATGAAACCTTCATAGTGCCATACCAACAACATGAAAATACAAACTACTACATAGAAGATTCTATGATTTAACAATGAGACCTTCACAATCTATAGAACTACATCCTACCACAAATTTTAGTCTAGAATGACCTACAAAATTTATGAAAATCGATCCAATAAATATAACCAAGTTTCTCCATTCCATTATATTTATAAACAAAAAAATTATTTCATAATGTTTCAATAGAATAACATTGCAATTTTTAGTAGTCATAAAATTGAGTTCTATGACATTCATTAGTTTTGTTCCCAATGAGATTAAAATAATAAAAACCTAGATAGTCTGTCATAATTAATATTAAGTGAGATGTTATCATTAATATGAGAAATGATCACCTAGTCAATAAATGTTCCATAAAGAACAATGTCAAAGGGAATATAACAAATATTCCAATATCTGGCCCTATTAGTTTCATTATCTCACTTAATTGGAATTCTAATTGAGGATGCAACATCACATAACATTTTGGGATGATATTAAAACAAATTCAATCAAAACACACTAATCAAAATTTGGGATTATGTATTCCTAAAATAAAATATAATATTAATGAAATCCCATTAATGAATATGAATAATACTCAATTTAATATAATTCGATTCAAATCCTCAAGCCCACCATTTCAGATCATTTGTTGGAAATAATAAATATTAGAAATTACAATATATAGCTATGATATTTCAACCTTCTAAACCCGAAATATGATCAAATTACAAGTCATCTTAAAAAATTCATTTCTATCCAATTCATCAAGACAAACCACACCATTGTGGAATACATATTTATATTGAACCATTCAAAGATAGTTCTATAATCATCATCAATATGATGAATATTACACTTCCATATGGTTCTTCCAATTTTAAATCCTTAATATCTACAAATATTATCTTATAAATACATATTTTTTATCATTTTCTCACCATACATAACCTCTAGTTCCTTTAACATAGAGTTCTCAATATTTATTGATTTACATTCATCAATCATCACCCAATTCAAATAAATAGAATCAACCAACTTTGATTATGTACCATAATTGTGGGATACCTCCAAATCGACATTGTGATAGCTAATAAAATCAAATATTAATCTCATATTGTAATTTTACAAGTAATAAAATTATTAATAATTATTATTTTAATTAAATAATGGAGGACCAACCCAAGGGATAGGGTTTTCAATGTGGTATTGACATACTCGTTTTATAGTTTTGCAACAGGTATCCTGTTATGTATTTTAAGTAAGTAGGAGTCCTTAATCTGTGTAATTCAATATAAAATAGAAATTAAATATTTTTTAGGAATCTATTTCAGAATAGGTCTTTAATTTTAGTGAAAAATTGAGATTTTTTTGTTGGATTGTTGTATTTTGAATTGTACATCTAATTGAGATCATTAATATAGAAACATCTTAAATATGATTTATTGTACTTAAAATGAAGTCTATTGGGTATCATTAGTGCTAGAACTTGCCTGAGGTGTTTGGTATGCTGGTAGCAAGCAACTTTCATCCACTAGTGAGTTGTTAGTGTGCCACTAGGGAGCTTTTGGTTATCCAGAACCGTATGTATGATATAGTTAGCCACTGACATTCTAGTCAGGTATTTAAGGAAAAATTACAATTACCCCCTCAATTTTTTTGTGGGGAATCCCCTCATCTCCCAATTTTTTTCCTCACTCGGCTAGGGGATTCTCCCCTGCCACTCTTCATTAATATATTTCAAGGATATATTTATATTGATTTAATTATCAATCTGAGGAAATATTCAACATATTTTTGAATCGTTTCAAATCCTCATCCTTTTGTTTTTATTTTTCTTTTATCTTGTTAGAATTTTTGAGATGATTACATCAAACCATGAAGGAATATTTGGATTCCCATGGGGATTTTTCTCAACATAGATAGAGGACAAACTACTGAAAATTGGAATATTTCTGACGGGGTCCCACTGCAAAAGGTCATTTGCGATGGAACCCCATCACAAATCCCTCGTTGTAGAAAAGAGCATTGCAAAAAAGAATAATTTATGAAGTGATGTGGACCAATCAAAAATATATTCTAGGAAATTAATTAAAAAATAATATTTACGACGGGCCGTCGCAAATAACATAAATATAAAACAAAAGAAAATAATATTACCAAATAATAATAAAATAATATTAGAAAATAATAATAATAATAATTCTAATAATATAAATAACATTAATATAAAATTTATAAATTTTTTTATTAATATTATTAATATTTAAGAAATAATAACATTAATATCTATAAAATAAATAAAATTATAAAATTATAAAATTATATTATTAATAAAACTTTTAATATAATATTAATAAAATAATAATATTAATAATATAATCATATTATAATTATTAAAATTAATAAAATATTAATATTAATATTAGTAAAATAATATATAATTATAAAAAATAGAACCCCCAGTATACATTAAAATAATTAAAAAAATAATAAAAAATAATAATAAAATTGATAAAAATGATAAAAAATAAAGTAAAAAATTAATAAAAAGTTTAAAAATAATAAACAGTACATTATTCACAAAATTATTAAAACACAATATATTGATATATATAGTTAATATTATAAAAAAATTGAATTCAATTGTTTTATAAAAAACTATATCTCACTGAAGGGGAGGGCCCTCTAGAGGAGCTGGAGAAGATGGAAAAGGGAACTCCATCCCTACACCGTGCGTCCAACATCGCATGTACTCCATCTGTTCATGCTCCTATTACTATAATCAACACATCTCCTCCTTTTGTTGTTGTTTTTGTCTTCAGAGCTCTTCCTACTATTGCTGCTACCATTGATGCATCTGCAGCTATATCCATTCACACATCTTCTCCTACTCCATATGAATACTCTCTATCAGCTCACTCGGAACTGGTTTCTGCTCCAGATACTACGAAGAAAATGATGATGACCCACCATGTGCTTCGCTATAGTTTGACACTTAAATCACAACGATACAATAATAACTCCCAAGGGTCAATCGGGAGCTGGTACAAACAACTCATCCATTCTCAAAGGCATACTAGGTCACCTTTATCCATGCACCCTCATAAAATCAGTGGGCACTGGTATGATCCTCGGTCTCAGCCTGACTCTTAGTCTGTGTCTAAGATGTTGTAGCTTCATATGACACCTTCAGTTTTAATTGAAAATTAAAATATGTATTATATTACTTGCAATAAATTTTAAAACAAAAAAATAATTTAAAATATTCAAAAAAAGATGCTTGTCATCACCTCTGATCTCTCTAGTGACCGAGTCATTGTACATCATCCTATAAATGTGGATCTCATTAACATCAAGTCATTCAACTACTTATTTGAATTAAAAATAAAAATTTTCATGTAATGTTATGTTAATTATTTTAAAAATTAAATATCATATGTTTCTTGTGCATAATAAATGTATATCTTACAACTCGAGGTGTCACTTCCTATCTCCACTAGTTTTGTTGATATACTAATGATGTCCTCTAAAAACATCAACCCAACTATTTTTAATGTAATCCATCCCAAAAATGAGCTAAAATTTAATCAGGTCGGTGTGTGTTACATGAATCAACAAACACTATGACTCTTATTTTCATCATTTCATTCCTTCTTAAATTGTACAAAATCTGACGACAATATTCATAAATAAAAACCACACATTTCTTCAAGATATTTTCAAAGAATATCTCACTGATATTATACCATAAACCCTATAAATAACTTATAATATAAATTTATTATTTAAATATATTTCAAAATAAATATTATTTATTTATATATCATCCAATGATACAACATGCAATGCTGAACATCAACAGAAATCTCATCCCGTGCGACCCATGCTTTAGAAACATTATTCTGCAATATATCACTCCCCTTTCATATAGCTATATGACAAAAATTTATGAGAAATGAATAAATAATCAAATAATTAGTATATAAATTAATTAATTAATGAAAATTAAAATACACTAGTAAGCATACCTATGCATGCGTGGGTCGAAGGCAAGAGGTGGACATCACTTGAGAATAGGGTCAAGAATCCTTAATCACAAAAGACCATGCCCCCTTCGAGTACTCCCTAGACCACCACAAGTCTGGGGGTTAGATTATCCAGCATAGTACTTGTCGAAAGGTAGACCGACCTCCTGTATTAGACAAAAAAGATCCTCATCCATATAAAAAACAAAATTATTATTGTTAACAAACAGTTTAAAACAACTACTATATATAGAAATGTATTATATGTGAGTATAATCCAAATTCAGTTGTGTCAATGATTATCTTCATATTCATATTCATATATGATGATGTCAAAATCATCAAATTGTTTCTCAAAATCATCAATTTCTACTAGAGTTCCTGTTTCACCATCCCTTGTCATTTAGATTTCATTTTTAACATCAATAACAACATTTCCACCATCGACCATTAATCGTGTGGTGTCATCATTAATATTCATGTAACTACATGAAAATTATGAATTTGGGGCACTCTATTGAAAAAATTTAATTCCTTTTACTTCAGAAAAACCACATTCACATTGAGTAAACATATATTTTCTAATATTTAATTTTTATTATGCTCCACCAATCACCCTACTCTTTTTAAGTAGCATTGTAAATTATTTTTGTCGAAGTGGATACTCATGAGGGGTGTGAATTTAGTTCCAATTAAAAATTTCTGTTAAAAATATATCTCTTAATGTCCCCCAATTTAAAACCATAGTTAAACTGTAGTGAATTTATACAGATTGGAAATGTTCAATTGGCTTCTTAAAGATTGATTATATCTCAGTCAATTTAATCACAGGATTAAATGGTCTTTTGAAGCTAACCTACTGGTTCATAACAATTATAAACACTTACTAATTTAACAATCAATGTAACTTTAAAATAATTCTTTATTTCAATGTAATAGCAGCGAAATAAAATATACAAGTAGTTTACTATAACATGTACTAAAAAACACAGCAGATATAACCAGGAGGTTCAGTCTCAAGCAGAGACTTAGTCCTCTCAAATTTATATATAAATTTGATCCACACCCTGGATTAGGGTTCACAATAGTTCAATATTGTCCAGGTCCTAAGACCACTACCATAGTTCTTCATGGGAAAACAAAGACAACAACACACAAACTATCCAGGTCACACTTGACCTCTACTACTATCATCAGTGGGACACAGAATGATGTATGGAGTATAGAATGAGGATTTAGTACCCTCCAGTTCAGCACATGAGATAGTGTGTGTGTAAAAGATATACAGAGTACAAACACTACTCAATAGTAAATAACAATTCACTTTGAGAGAGTAAATGAAATTTTAGAAAGATCTAATGATTGGAAGTGCAGCTCTAGACTCGTTGGATTTAGCAGAAAATATTCTGAGTCATTATGTGGTTTTGATGTTGAAAACAGAGTATCATGGTTCAGCTTGATGTCCTTCACAAGTGAGCGTGTTTTCTGATTTCTAGTGTTCTTCGTGTGTTCTTCAATAGTGTTGGATTACATGCATGAGAGTTATTTTAAGATCATGCAAATTCCCCTTTCAAGTTTCTCATGTTTTCTCCCTTTACATATGTATATTTAATGATGAATTATTTCTCAATGCCTTTTTGTTTTTCCACACACACTTTTACTACTTCTCAGTCTTCCTTTTATTCCACACGCTATGGAAATGGGAATGATTACCTTTTTCATAGGTATGTGGTACGGTCTATTGACATGACAACAAATAACATTAAATATCATTAATTGCATTAAAAACATCAAATATGACCGTTGGAATTAAATACGAGTTTATAAAAATTCCAGCAGTTTTCATGATTATCGGTGAGTCATGATATCAGTGAGTCATTTGGAATCTGCATCAATTTCGATAGCATTAGCATCGGTGGCTCATTAATAATCGGCATCAGTGGATCATGGTCATCAGTATCCATCGGTGATACCATTTTAATTGGTGTGATTGTTCATCATTGGTGCGACCGTTCATCGTCGGTGTGACCGTTTATCATCAGTGTGACCGTTCATCATCGGTGCTACCATTCATCATCGGTGTGACCATTCATCAGTGGTGCGACCGTTCATTATCGGTGAGACCGTTCATTATCAGTGCGCCTGTTCATCATCATTGTGACATGGAAAATAACTAACGGTGAGTCAAGACATGGAATTTTCACAATGTGTCTATTCAATCCAGAATACTTCCAAGTCAATCGTAAAATACAAATTAACATAGATAAACACATTTAGACATGATTTACACATATTTAGAACAATTTAAACAAGATACTAAATTGAAATAAATAAAACCAAGTTTTGGGATTATTAAAATAAACAATTCACAGAGTGTTCAACAATCTCCCCCTTTTTGATTATCACAAATCAATGGCGTAACCGAAGAGAGAATATAGTATGTCATTCAGTATGCTCCCCCTATAAAAAATAATATATTCCATAAGATAAAGCAGTGTTAGAATAGCAAACAGAACATATATAACTGAGTCATTCACCCCATATAATAAAAGTCATATAGTTCAATCCATTCTCATTATTACTCCCACGGAGATATAGAGGCATCATTTCTCCCCCTGTGTATACATGCATGTGGTAAATAGCCATCATGGGCTCATATGCACATTCAGTTCACCCATTCATATGCATGACCCTGATTTCTCATATGCATGATCTCCCTTATTTCTTATATGCATGATCTCCCTGATTTTTCATATGCATGATCTCCCTGATTTCTCATATGCATGATCTCCCAGATTTCTCATATGAATGATCTCCCTGATTTCTCTCCCCATTTGGGATTATCAAAAATAAGAGAGAAGGAAGATAAGAAAGAAGATTCCATATCAACAATGAGTTAAAAAATCACAAATAAAATTGAAAAGTACAGGAAATATATACTCTATAAAAAATTGACAGATACAACTATTTCTCAGGGTGAAAGGGATCTTTTCCTTTAATAGTGGGAGGAATGGATGGTCTAGAAGGTGGTTGTGTGGAAGGTTGAAGTGGCCGGATGGAGAAAAGAGGTAGGACAGCCCGAGCTGGACGAATTATGGGTTCCAAGGTCACCTGTTGCGGAGAAGATCTTTCTGAAGGAGGTTGTTAAAAGATTGGCCAAATACTAGAGAGAGCTTGAGAAATAGACAGCTGACCGGGAGCAACATCTGATGATTGAAGAGACTCAGTAGTAGGAAAAACAATGGCCTCAGCTTTCACATGAAGGTAGGGTTTGTGAAAATTGATAAAGTTCTGAATTACTTATCCATCGTACATCATATGCTTTTCAAAATCATCCTTATTCTGCATGAAATTTTCTAAAGTAGGAGTAAAATCCTTCAACATTTGAACATGAGTTTTAAAAGCTTGAGTAACTAGAGGGAGTCTCAAATTGTCAGCCAGCAATTTAAAATGATGATTCAAAAAATTCTTGGTGTAAATCTTTGAGAAATAATGATCCACTTTCTCCTTGATCTCTTTTTGAGCCTTGGTAGCATCAGTTGAATACAACTGCACCATCTTATGAATATGATCACTATGCTCTTTCAACTTTTTCAATGAATCTAAATATAAAATCTTCCCAAGAGCTTCCAGATATTCTCTAACAACATCCTTCATAGTATTAATCTCACCAAGAGTAATCCTGGTTACTTTTGAAGAACTAGCATGAGTAACAACTTGCGTGATCTCAGCTTTCAACTCCCTCAAATATGCCTTCATCAAATGTTCTATCAGATTTCTTAAAACATCCATCATACCAGAGATAGTTGTTCTGAACTCTCCAAATAGAGAAAATAGATTTCTTCCTAAATCCATGAGTGTTTGATTCAAATAGGTAATGTTCTTTCCAACCGACTCACTATAATTGAACAGTTCTGGTTTGATAATGCTTACCACTCTTTGAGCCAAATCATCCATAGCAGCTTCAAATAAAGTCATAGGAGCAGGACCAGGAATATGAGATAACTCATCATTCACAATCTTTATAACAACATTAATCAATTCAACCTTAAATTTGTCAAATTTAGATTTAGCAACTGTAGGATCAGGTCTTTCTTGAAACATAGAAGGATCATGTTGGACATCTGCAATTTGAAAAAACTCTTCAACTAATTGAGGGTTATCTAAAACATCTACACATGTATGATCCACTTCTACACCTTCCTCTTCCTCTGGGTAGTCTAATCCCAGAACATCAAGACCTGGATGTTCTTCCCATGAGACTTTGCATGAAGGATACATAGGTTTCACAAACTGAGCTCGTCCAAAATTTTCAGGAAGGACTACCTCATTATCATCACTCTCCAACTATTCTGTCCTCTCACCCTCAGGGACATTTTCTTGCTCAAAAGGTTTTGGTTGAGGATCATCTTGGATCACATTCTGACCTTCTACGGGTCTAGAATCAGTATCATCTGCATCCCCACCATCACTATCACTGCCACTACTACCACCTCACCATCCACATCACCCTCATCACCATCATTACCTTCATCATCATCATCAGTATCACCATTAACTGATTTCTCACATGAATTGTCTGTTCTTCCGGATTCATACTCCATAGATGTTGATTCATCAATCTCATCTTCTTCTTCATCATCTAAAAGTGGTTAAATCTCTAGTAATTTGATAGGAGGGCTTGCAGAACAAAATTACATCCTTCTTTTATTCGAGAAAACAGTATCTGGATCACACCTCTAATTAAGAGATGATTCAGCCTCCTCTTCAGCATTCAGATTTTCACCAGGTTCTTCTTCTTCTTCTGTTTCCTTCTTGCTGGATTCACCAGTTTCTTTAGGAACTACTGCTTCCTCTTCTTCATCTGAATAAAACACTTCATCACCAGGTTTTAAACTAGGATATCTTGTCCCCTTTTGTCTCTTTGGATGATCAATAGGATTGAAGGACTCATATAACTTTTCCTCATCAGCAATCCAAGCTTTCTTACAGGGGTTCCAATTGATTCTCATCCTATTACATATAAATATGTGGAAATAGAAGCTAATTGATGAGATACACTCATCTCCATCATCCACACAGCCCAAGAATTTCAGCATGGCAGAAATTGTCTTAGAATAAAACAGAGTAGTAGCTTTCTTTGAAGGTTTTATAATCTCAACAATATAATCAGAAAAATATCTACATAGATTGATCTTTTAATTATTCAACAAGAGGAATAATAGAAACACATCCTGATACTTTACTGAAGCAAAGTCACCTTTTCTAAGACATATTTAATGTTGAATAAATTTAAACAGGATTCTATTTTCACCATCCATCTTAGTAGCAGTTATCCTCCATGATTCAGACTTCCCAGTCAATAACTCCAGGGCTAGCTCACAAGAAAAGTAATCAGTTGTGGGAAGAATATTACCAGAATAGTCCTCGTATCATCCATTGTGCGGTAATCCTATACATTCAGCCCACTGATTTGATGAAAAAGTAATCCTTTTCCCTTTTACTATAGAAGACAATCATGCATCCTCTACTCCGTCCAAAACTACATCTAGGTTAAAATATAACTCATGCACTGGCTTCGGGTAAAAGACCATATCATTATCGCAGAACCAATTCTTCGATCCTTTCATTTCCCACAGTTTCAAGAGAACAGACTTTCTAGATAAAACTCATTCTGAACATATTTCATTTTTATCTATAACTTCCCATTCTTCTAGCTCTGGGTTCACAGACCTCGACGTCAAACTGCTCAACTCACCTCAAGCATGTTGGATAAGTGAAGATCCTTCAGATTCCCTGCCCTGCCTCTTTTGCTTGGACATTCTATGGTTTGAGACAATTCAGAGGCTTGGAAAGATTCAAAAGGCTTGGGTTATAGAAAAGAGAAGAGAGAGTTCAACGAGAAATGGATGGTCAACAGTTTATAGAGAATGAAATAGTCGTGTGTCATTATTTGTATCATTTAGGGTTACAAATAATAAAATATTGATTTAGTAAAACAACGTCGTTTTAAACATACAATAATGGTTTTAGAAATAGTACAAACCAATCGGTAGTACTAATCGACTTGACAGATCGATTTCACAGATCGGTTTCACAGATCGGTTTTACAGATCGATTTGACAGATCGGTTTGACAGATCGATTTGACAGATCAGTTTGACAGATCAGTTTGATAGATCGGAATGACAGATCGGTTTCACAGATCCATTTCACAGATCTCTCATACCCAACTCTTGTTTAATCGAGTCTATCCTTTCAGAATTTAAGGGCTTTGTGAAAATGTTAGCTAATTGATGTTCAGTACCTATAAACTCACTAGTAATATCACTTTTTTGGTAGTGATCTCTCAAAAATTGATGTCTCACATCAATGTGTTTGGTTCTAGAGTGAGACACTGGGTTTTATGAAATTTTAATTGCACTAGTGTTATCATAGTTGATTGAAACATGCTTAAAATCATATCTATAGTCCAAGAGAGTGTGTTCCATCCACAGAATTTGTGCACAGAAACTTCCAGCAGCTATATACTCTGCTTAGGCTATGGAAAAAGCTATATAATTCTTATTCTTACTACACCAAGATACTATGGATTTTACAAATAAATGAAATGTTCCAGATGTGCTTTTTCTATCAAACTTTCTACCAGCAACGTCAGCATCTGAATAACACATTAACTCAATGGACTGCCCTTTTGGGTAAAACAAACCTATGTTTACAGTGTGTTTAAGATAATTAAAAATTCGTTAAACTGCAAGAAAATGTTATTATTTTTTATTAGCTTTAATCTTTTACACATACACACACTAAACATAATATCTGGTTGACTAGAAGTATGGTACAGTGATCATCCAATCATACCTCTTTAATTTGTTTGATACACTGGTTTCCCAGTTTCATCTGCATCTAATTTACGGACTGTACTCATAGGATTATCACCTTCTTTAATACTATCCAGACCAAAACGTTTTAAAATATCCTTTTTATATTTACTTTGATTCAAAATAATACGATTTTCATTTTGGAAAACATGAAATCCAAGAAAATATTTGAGTTCTCCCATTAAACTCATTTCAAATTAATTTTACATAATCTTTGAAAAATCAGTACATAAATAATGTTTAGAAGATCCAAAAATAATTTCATCAACATAGATTTGATCTATAAAAAAATCTTTATAAATTCTTTTAATAAAAAGAGTTGGATCAGAAATCCCTTTAGTAAAACATTTTGAAATAAGAAAATTACTAAGTCTATCATACCAAGCTTTTAGACCTTGTTTTAAACTATATAAAGCATTAGAAAGTTTAAAAGCATGATTTGGAAAATGAGGATTAGTAAATCTAGGAGGTTGTTCTACAAAAACATCCTAAACAATAAAACCATTTAGAAAAGCACTTTTAACATCCATTTGATATAAATTTAAATTAATATGAGTAGCATAGGCAAGTTGAATTCTAATAGAATCTGATCTTGCTACAGGTGAAATGGTTTTCTCATAGTCTATACCTTCCTGCTGACTATATCCTTGTGCAACTAGACTAGCATTTTTTCTAACTATATTTCCTGATTCATCAACTTTTTTCTAAAAACCCATTTAATGCCTATTGTAAAAGTGTCCTTAGGTCTGTCAACTAATTCCCAGACATAGTTTCATTCAAATTGATTTAACTCTTCTTGAATTTCCATTACCCAAAATTCTTAATTGATATCATCATTGACATTTTTTAGGTTCTATCTATGAAAGAAAATCTTGATGTTCAACCTGGTTTCTTAGATAAGCTCTAGTCTATGTCCCTCTATCAAGATTACCAACAATAGCATCGAAATGATGATTCTTTATAATACTAGTTGATCTAGTAAAGGTAGGGCTTGAAATTTCTTGTTCATCTCTAATTTTGGGTTCAACAGAAGCAGATTCTGGAATATGTCCAGAACTGGATGTTTTTACAGCATGTTCTTTAGATTTATCATTATGGTCCAGGACAGTCAAATCTTATTCATGATTTTCAAGAGAGGTTTTAGGATCATGTGGATCAGTTTCATCTAACATGATGTGAACATATTCTTCCACACATTTGGTTATTTTGATAAATACTCTATAGGCTTTACTAGTTAAAGAATAGCGACGGAAAATTCCTTCATCACTCTTAGAAGAAAACTTTTCGAGATTATCATTTGTATTGAGAATAAAAATGTTGCATCCAATGAATCTATGTAAATAACTTTAGGATTTATATTATTCCATAATTCATAAGGTGTCTTCTTGAGATCCGGTCTAATTAAGACTCTTTTAATAATATAACAATCTGTATTCACACCTTCATCCCAAAAGTAAATAGGCAGGTCATACTCATTAAGCATGGTTCCTGCAATTTCTTGAAGGGTTGTATTCCTTATTTCTACTACACCATTTTATTGAGGTGTCCTAAGAGTAGAAAAGTTGTGATTATGTCCATTGTGTCAGCATTAAGATTCAAACTCATGATTTTCAAACTCATGGACATGGTCACTTCTCATGGTTTTAATCTTAAGTCCACTAAGGCTTTCCACAGACTTGGAGTATTTAACAAATTAAGAACAAGCTTCACTTTTGTGAGGCATGAAGTATACCTAAGTATATCAAGAAAATTCATCTACTAGAAAATAGACATAGTTCTTCCCATTTAAACTAGAAACTCTAGAAGGTGTAATCAATTCCATGTGAACCAAATCGAGAGGTTGAGAAGTTGAGACTTCTTTTTTATTTTAAATGAAACTTTGCATTTCTTTCCCTTTTGGCAGGGATTACAAACATTGTCATTTGGGAATTCATGTTTTGGTAGGTCTCTAACTAAGTTCATTCTAGTCAGTTTTCTAAGTGAATGTATATTTCAGTGTCCTAATCTTTTGTGTCAAAGCCAAGACTCTTTATGAAAAGCATTTAAACAAGTAACATTTTTCTTAGCTAAAGAATTCAGATTAACAGAATAAACATTTTCATTTCTCAAGGCAGAGAACACTAAAACATTTTTAGAGTTAAAAACATCATAGGAATCATTTTCAGACATAAAATTAAATCCATCATAACATAATTGAGAAATATATAACATGTTATACATACTTCCATCAACAAATAAAACTTTAGAAATCAAAACTGAATCAGTGTTACCAATCTGGCCTAGGATGATGATTTTTCCTTTAGAATTGTCACCAAAGGTGACATTTCCTCCATCAACCTTTATTAAGATTTTAAAGCATGAATAATCTCTAGACATGTGTCTCGAACATCCACTGTCCAAGTACCATACCTTCTTGTGAGATCTCTTCAAACATGTTTCCAACAAAACAGATTTAAATGTGAAATGATTTTGGTACCCAGATCATCTTGGGTCCAGATAGGTTAGCAATAAAAGATTTTGGTACCCAGATTTGTCTTATGGGTCTCATATAATTTACAGAACCAATAGATTTTGAAAGATAAAATTTATTTCTTCTATAAGCATACGAATAACTAGTTGAAGCATATGAATTTCTAGAATTGAAACAAAGAGAATTTTGTCCAAACTTAGGAATAAATTTAGTTTTAGTAAACTTTTTTTCCCATGTTGATAACCTATTCTAGTAGCATACATTGGTGCCACTTTCTTTCCTAGAATTTGAGTTAGATTATCCTTTCCATTATTGAACATTTCTAAGTCCTTTCTAAGTTTATCATTAGACAATTTCAGGTCATTATTTTCCTGTATCAGTTGAGCATTCTTTTCCTTTTCTACATCAAGGGTAAATTTAACATTGGCAGTGAGAGCATACAGTTTCTTTATGCTTTTGTAATGTCCTTATGTTCATTAAATGTTTTTTCTAGCATGTTACAATATTCAAATAGTTCCTCACTTGACATGTTTCAGATTCAGAATTAGTTCCAGAATAATAAAAATTCTGCTGAGGAGAAACATGTACCTCAGAAGTATTGGTCATGAAGCACATGTTGGCATAGTTCTTTTCAGAATCAGAATCTTCAGATTCACTTGTGTTATCTTCTGAATAACTCTATGTAGCTTTAATGGCTTTCTTTTACTTAATGTCTTTGTAGTCATATTAATTTTTGAACATCAATTTTGGACAGTCTGCTTTATTGTGTCAATTCCTTTTGCATTCATAGCAGACAACGTCATCATTATTATCAGGCGTTTCCAATCCTTTTTACAATTTCCCTTGTTATCATACTTTCCTTTATAGTTTGACTTTATAAAGAGTATCTTCTTCCTATAGAACTTCTTGAATCCTCTGGCTATTTGGGCCATCTTAGCAACAGTATCAGAATCTGAATCTTCATTTGTTGAACTTTCAGTTTGTATTTGAACTTTTTCTTTTTTCCTTTCTCCTTGAAGTAGTAGATTTAAAAGCTATAGACTTCCTTTTAGGTTCATTATATTTTTCCTTATTCACATTGAGTTTTTCATCATACATCATAATCTTACCAATAATCTCCTTGACTGGTAGTTTTCTTGTGTCACATGATTCTATAATTGAGATAGAATTTCCTCTCCATCAATCTGGTAGACATCTTAATATCCTCATGATTTGTTCCATAGCAGTGACATCTCTTCCAAGAGAGATCACTGTATTGACAATCTCATTGAGCCTGAGATACATGTCAGAGATAGGTTCATCGGCCTTCATTTGGAAATTATCATATTTAATAGTATATGTATTCAATATCATTTCTTTAACATTAGTTGTTCCTTCATGAGAAATAGTCAAAGTATCCCATATTTCATAGGCAGTTTTACACGTAGATATTCTATTGAACTCTTCATCTACCAAAGCACAATACATGGAATTTATATCATTACAATTATTATTGTAAGCTATCTTAGTAGCTTTATCCCAAGTTTTTCAAACAGTTGCTGGAATCTTATATTCAGTTTCTATAGTAGTCCAGATATATACATTCTAAATGAATTTTCATTTTTAGTTTGCACTTGGAATAATTTGTAATATTAAAGAAAGGTGGCCAGTTGGTAGCAGCGCCTTCTAATGTATTGTCCATACCTGGATTACTAGTGTTTAGAAAATAACATTAAAGAGATAATTTTTTTAGAACTAACGTAAATTTAAGATCTTTAAAGATGCAACTAAAATCATAGTTGAAAAACCGAATATTTTGAAAAATCGTATTAATAAAAACACATCTGATTCCAAATGTTGGTCGGTGTGGATACTCAAGAGGGGGATGAATCGAGTTCCAATTAAAAACTTCAATTAAAAATATTTCTCTTAAATTCCCCCAATTTAAAAGAAAAGTTAAACTGTAGTGAATTTTTACAGATTGAAAATGTTCAATTGGATTCTTAAAGATTGATTAGATCTCAGTCAATTTAATCACAGGATTAAATGGGCTTTTGAAGATAACCTCCTGGTTCACAACAAGAATAAACACTTGCTAATTTAACTATCAAAGTAACATTAAAATAGTTTTGTATTTCAAAGTAATATCAGCAGAATTAAAGATACATGTAATATACTTTAACTTGTAATAAAAAACACAGCATATATAACCAAGAGGTTCAATATCAAGACGAGACTAAGTCCTCTAAAATTTACATATAAATTTGATCCACACCCTGGATCAGGGTTAACAAGAGTTCAATATTGTCCAGGTCTTAAGACCTCTACCACAGTTCTTTGTGGGAAAACAAAGACAACAACACACAGACTGTGAAGGTCACACTTGACCTCTACCACTATCCTCAGTAGGACACAGAATGATGTATAGAGTTTGTAATGAAGATTTAGTATCCTCCAGTTCAGCACAGAAGACAGTGTGTGTAAAAGATATACAGAGTACACACACTTCTCAACAGTAAATAAAAATTCACTTAGAGAGAGTATATGAATGTTTAGAAAGCTCTAGTGATTGGAAGTGTAGCTCTGGACTCGTTGGATTTAGCAAAATTGCTTCTGAGTCCTTCTGTGGTTTTTCTGTTGAAAAAAAGTCTATCGTGGTTCAGCTTGATTTCCTTCACAAGTGAGTGTGTTTTGTGATTTCCAGTGTTCTTCGTGTGTTATTCAGTAGTGTTGTATTGCATGCATGAGAGTTCTTTTAAGATCTTGAAAATGACCCTTTCAAGTTCCTCGTGTGTTCTCCCTTTTTGTATGTATATTCATATAAGAATTCTCTCTCAATTCCTTTTTATTTTTCTACACACACTTTTACTACCGCTCGATCATCCTTTTATTCCACACACTCCAGCAATGTGAATGATTACCTTTTTCATAGGTGCGAGGTAGGGTCTCTTGACATGACAACAACTAAAATTAAATCTCATTAATTGCATTAGAAACATAAAATATGACTGTTGGAATAAAATAAGAGTGTATAATAATTCAAACTGTTTTCCTGACTATCGGTGAGTCATGAGATCGGTGAGTCATTTTGAATCTGCATCGGTTTCGATAGCACTATCATCGGTGGCTCATTAATCATCGGTATCGGTGGCTCGTGATCATCAGTATCCATCAGTGTGACCGTTTTCATTGGTGTGATCATTCATCATCGGTGCAACCGTTCATCATCGGTGCGACCGTTTATCCTCGGTGCGACCATTCATCATCGATGCGACTGTTCATCATCGGTGCAGCCATTCATCATCAGTGCAACCGTTCATCATTGGTGCGACTGTTCATCATTGGTGTGACTTGGAAAGTAACTAACGGTGAGCCAAGATGTGTAATTTTCACAAAGTGTCTGTTCAATCCAGAATACTTCTAGGTCAACCGTAAAACACAAATTAACATAGATAAACACAAGTAGACATGATTTACACATATTTAGACAAATTTGAACAAGAGACTAAATTGAAATAAATAAAACCAAGATTTGTGATTATTAAAATAACCATTTCACAAAGAGTTCAACAAATTGAATAATAAATTTAATGTGCATATTGATCCTATAAAAATGGTTCATTTATAGAAAGAATAATGTTATATATAACATAAATGATTCCATTGGTCGAATGAAAATGTAAGCCTTTCCCAGTATCCAACCATGGACATTTAAACATCTTTATGTAATGTTGTCCTAGATAACATAATTCAATAATTTATTCCAACGCCCCCAAAAAATTCAATGTTATATTCTCATTGATGACATCCTCTAAATCATACACCACTATTCATTTTTTTATTCACCATATGCATGTGTATGAAATAAAAAACCATTCACCACATATATATTATAATATTTATTCGTTTTGGATGGTGGGATACTCAAGAAACATACTTGATTATAAATTTTATTAGTAAATTATGATACCTAAAAATTTGTAAAACAATTATCAATATAATAAGTAATAAATTGATTTGATATATTAAACCATAAAAATTTATTGTTAAATTTTTTCGAAACCAGTATGAAAAATTATATTTCCATCGTCCTTCAATAGCAGCTGTTGTAATTTATGGAAGATGTTTCATGATAGGATTATCATATAATCTAAATATAAAATATGATTCATTTATTATAAAAAAATTTATAGAACCAGTTAAAGGATCACTCGATGTACAATTTATGTCGTTTCCTCAAAATTGAGCTGAACATGTGTAGGAGCACTTTTATGTTCTTCTTGTGAAATACATCGTTACTGAACTCAACTGAAGCCATGGTTTGGATAATTAAAAAATAATAATTGGATACTCATTTAATTTTCATCATCTCCCTCATTATAGTCCATGAGGATTTTTTATTAGGAATATTCAGATTCGAAAATTATTAGAGTATAAAATGGAAATTTCCCCTTGCAAAAATGTTTATGCAATTGAGATTTCAAGAGATGCATTGTTACAATCATTCTTCATCAGTTTCTAAATTCATCTCTTGAATGTGTACATACATCTGATCTATACCATATATCCAGATTTTTATTCATGTAGAGAATTTAATGTAAATATTTCCATTAAGTCCATGAAATGAGGAGATGATTTTTTCTTGTTTACATAAAATTAAAACAACATCATCTTGGAGTCCGCATACTGTATTGTAGTCTGTTTTCTCTTAACAAATGTCTTTAAAAAAATATGATATATATGTTATCGAATCTCAAATCATAGAATTCGAAAAATCAATTAATAAAATAAGCACATTTCCTTCCATTATACCTTAACAGTCATAACATTCTAATCCGGTAATATTACCATTTCTGACACATATTCCAAAATTGGATGGATACCCATCTATAAGTCACAAAATATGAAATCCCCTGAAAAAGTAATTGTCTATTTTCATTATATATTGCATAAGAAGATTTTGGATTCATTAACTTATACAATCTGACAATTTTAAATAGATTATGTACTAATCTCTTAAAAATTTGTGCAATATCTAATTGTGTATTTAAATTATATTTGGTCTTTCCTAGTATATCCAAATATATATGAAACAAATTATCAAAATAGTTATTTCAAATATTCATGACATCAAACATCTTACATACCAATATGTAATATCCCAAAAAATACATCAATTTATCCAATTTTGTTGTTTCCAAAAGCCATCAAATTTCTGTCGTTTTATTATCGATCGAAATGTGATGTGAGGTAATTAAGAAAAATCTGATTTTAATATGTAATGGAGATAATTATTTGAGGTTAATCTCTTTCAATTTTACCTTTTCTGAAATTATATTTTCTATCCAAAAAGGATTATTGGTATGAGGAAATTGGTGATGATATTTGAAAACAAGGTTTTTTTATTTATGAGCATAACTGATTTTCTAACTCTTATACAGTGCATACATGATTTTAGACCATGTGTATTCTAGCCATATAACATACCATATGTTGTGAAGTTAGTAATTTTCCACATCAATGATGCTTTTAGTAGTAAATTTTGTTTTTTCAGAAACATCATATGTACTGACACCATTACTCCATAATAAATTTTACAAATCAATTAGTGGATTCATATAAACATCAATATTATTTTTTAGACGTCCTAGAGTTAATAATTCCAAATGAATATTTTGATCCTTCATCAACAACCATGGAGGTAAATTATATAGTCTTATAATGATAGGAAAACATGAATACAAACTACTGTAAGAAGCAAATGGACCGAAACCATTAGTAGGAAGACCCAATCACATGTTTCAGAATTCTAATGTAAAATAAGGATGAATATGGAAGAATAATTTCAATGAATCACCTTAAGAGGAAAGATTTATTCATTTTCTATTTCATATATTGGATTTGTACCCTGCCATTAATGTCACTGTGTTCTGAGACATAAATAAATGCAACAATCGTTGTGTCGGTAGGAAATATCTGAACTCTTTTATAGAAATAAATCCTAAATTCACTATTTGAGCCTCATTATTCCCTGTTTTACCAAATGGGGGACATCTATCCAGTGACTCATTTTCACCTTAATATAATATTCAATCATTTGGGCATGCATGAATTTTCTGATAACCATGACCCAGATTATGATATAACCTCTTCCTCTCGTAGGTCATTTTAGGAAACACAGTTCATTCAGGTAATTGTGGTTTAATGATTGACAATATCGGATCAAAATGTCTCTTTGACATTCCATTATCTAATATAATATCCATATAATTTTCAACCGCTTTAAATTTTTTTACTTTGCATCTAGGATATATATAACAACCCTAATCTCTATTACACACTTAAATGTGATTTATTAGATAAACATCACCTGATACCACATAGATGATTGAGAGGTATACTATATTTGGGGAATATGTTATTTACATAACAACTTAGAACATGAAATAAAACATCTTTATTGAAAAATTCCTTTACATGACCACTACATTCCCTCGTACTAAGCATTGCATAGGATAACCTGAGGACATACACAATAAAATGATGAACTATAAAGCCCAGTAAGGAAATAATCATGGAATAACAACAGTAATATAGTACATGTTAGACAATATGAATATCAATGGATCACAAGTGAAACATTATCTTAAAGTAATGATATAGCATGATATTCATAACATGGAAATGTGGAAACAACATTTAACATGATTTTAGAATGAGCCAAGGCTCATGTCACATGGAGAATGATTAAACCCTCAATTCACTTTAATTTTAATGACTAAACCATCATTTCACTTGACTTATCATGATATTAATCTTTACCTGATGCATTAGAGTGCTATCAGGGTGCACCCATCTTAAACATTTCATTACATGAATAAATGTTCCACATGGATCATATAACATGTATTCATTAAACCTCTTCATTTATTACACGATAAAGGAAATGTGGAATTCATACACAAAACACTATAATAAATATGTAACTATTCATAATGATGAATACCCTTGATTGAGAAATAGGCAGGGTATTCACTACACAATGCCATTGGCTTGAAAAAATCACGGTTCAATTTTGGTAGCGTAACAACATGACATAAGAATTCTGAAAAATCGATGATGAGAGGGAAATGGGTGTCTCATAATATATATACGAAATGGAAAGTAATGGGTTCATATAGATTCATGTCCCAACTAATTTAATGGAAATTATGTTTATAATATAGAACAATTGCTTGAAAGTGACTGAGAAGAGGGAATTTCCTTTCAGAATTTTGGCATGTAAACAAGTGTATCCAGATGACATTAATGAGATGGAAATAGGTCTGAAATCATTTAAAATGTAAATAAGGTAGTTTGGGGGATGTTATAAATCATACCCCAACATTTTTAATTGAAATTATAAGGTTATAACAACATAATGAGATTGAGAAAAAAATGAGAAAAGAGGAAACCCCTTACATGGAAGTGTGATCCCAAAGTCTTGGGAGAGGCTTTAGAGAGGCTTATTGGGAGCACGGGGCACCTTATGAAAATGACAGAGTGTGGGGGTAGAGTTTGGTCAAACTCCAATGGCTTTTAATGAAGATGAAGTGGTAGCTTGGGTGGGTTTATATATGAAAGGAGAGGGAATTCATTTATATATAGGTTTGGGTCACCACACACTAAACTAATCAATACCAAAAAACCAGTCCATGTTTTTTTCCGAAGGGGAGTGGAAAACAATTTTTTATAAGTCTAATGGTCGAAATTCATAAAATATTGAGGATGCTTATGTGTAGGTCAGTCACACACTCAAGGAAATTCATTTAAAAAGTGAAAAAGTTTTATTACTACTGGAGGGTCCAATAAAGTTTTGTAAAATAAATAATACAAACCTAATATGACATTATATTAATGGTAAAACAAATATTGGCCGAAAACATCATTTATTGTGTTTTATTACATCACTATTGGGTCATTATGATTTCACAAAAAACATTATATATGTAAACAGTATTTAATTTTTAGCCAAACATTAGACTATCTCGGAAAATTACAAAAAATTCATCATTGGATAATTTTGACGTCCTGATTCCCAAAATAATATTAATTTTATCTTTATAATTTTCAAAATTTATGAATTTTTACTTTTAAAATAAAAACTGTCATTTATCGAAAAATCATGGGTTTTCATAATGATGCTTTCAAACATTAATAAAAATTACAACTTCCTTCATAAAAATTAAATGATAATTTATATTTAATAAAAATTAATTTAATAATAATAATATTTTATTAAAATAATATTTAATTAATTAATGATTTAATTCATCAAAATAGATTTCTTAGTTGAATATTAACAAAAAATATTATTTGTACATTAAAAACTATTTACAAAGGAAAAATACTAAAATGAATGTATATTAATTATTATATACAAAAATAATGAACATATTCATAGTGCTAAGGTATTGTTACATAACCTCTTTTAACACGTGCATAAGATAGAAGGGTAAGATGTGTGATGGTGACAGACACTTGGGGTTGCTCGGATAGCATTTCTTGACTGGAAATCTCTATCAACATCAATTTCAATACTAGTATGTTCCGATCAAGTATAACGTCTTCATGTTCAGCTTGGGCTTGGTAAAGAGTGAAGCCCAATGACACCACCTCCTATTAGAGCTCTGAAAAATGGGCTTCGTATGGGGCAATTCTACTGGATGAAGCTATCACTTCCTTTTTCTGATTAAATTGGATTTTTTAAAGCCCTGTATTTATACTAATCATTTGATCATTGTTCAACGACTATATTAGAAATAGTCACAATCCATAAAGGTAATTTAAAATCCAAAAACATAAAACTATTGATGTTAACATTTTATATAAACACTTTACATAATTATAGATATATTTAGATTAAGAGAAATTTCCATTAATGAATGTTTGGGACATTACAATCTTCACCACTTAAGAAATTTTTCCTTGGAAATTTCATTCTCCCACAATGAAGTAGATGTGGGTAACTCGGCTTTAATACTTCCTCTGATTCCCATATCACTTCTTCAAACTAACAGTTTCACTACAACACCTTGATGAGGGGCATTGTCTTATTTCATATAACATTCTCTCTATGATCTAAGATATTATCTGGTTTCTTCATATAAGAATGATTATCATCCAACTGAACCACCATTGAATAGAGTAAATGTGATGGTCTGGTATGTACTTACATAAGAGGTATATATGAAAGAAATCTTGTATATTTCCAATGGTAGGTGGAAGTTCTAGCCGATAGGCAACAACCCTGACACAATCAAAAATCTCTAAGGGGCTGATGTACCTAGGACATTACTTCCCTTTTTTCCATACCTCCTGAACTTATTCAATGGAGATATGAATAGAAATACCATATCTCCAACTTTAATCTCAAGGTCTCATTGACAGTAATCTGTATAATACTTCAATCGGCTCATGGCTGCCTTGATATTCTACTGAATGGTTTTCACCTTCTCCACCATTTCTTCAACCATTTCTGGTCCTAGCAGCTTAGGCTCCCCAACATCATCCCAATACATAGGTGATCTGCACCTATTTCCATATAGGGCTTTTTAAGGAGCAATTTGGACGCTCGAGTGGAAAATATTATTGTAGGAGAATTCAACCAGTTGAAGATGTTGGTCTCATCCTCCTTTGAAGTCAATAGAACATGATCATAGCATATCTTATAGTTTTGGAATAGTTCGCTCAGATTGGACATCAGTTTGAGGACGATAGGTTGTACTTACGTTCAGTTCAGTACATAGAGCATGTTGAATAATTTTCCTAAACATCAAGGTGAATCTTGGATCATGAACAAATATAATAGATAGTGGTACTCCATGCAGCCTTACCACTTCTTTGATGTAAATCTGTGCAGGTTGATCCAATGAGATGTCCACTCTAATTGTGATAATGTGAGTTTTCTTCATAAGATGATCCATAATGACTCATATATCATTTATTCCACTATATGTCATTACAAGTACAGTGACAAATTCCATGGTAATGGTGTCCCACTTCAATCATGGTATGAGTAGTTGTTGCTTCATCCCCTTTGACTTTTTCCTCTCAGCATTCACTTATTGACATACTAGGAACGTTGATGAATATTTCACAATCTCTATTTTCATATTTTCCCAACAAAATTATTCATAGAGATCTCGATACATCTTTGTGCTCCCCAGGTGAATAGAGATGGTTGAGTTATGTGAGTTGTCCATAGGCTCCTTCATTTTCTCTAGATCATATGGTATACATAATAGTGACCCGATTCTCATAATTCCATCCTTTTCAACCATGATATATAAGGATTTACCATTTTTGATATCATCCACCATTTTTAGAATTTTCACTTCGATTCTTTGAGCAACATTTAACCTTTCCAAAAGAGACGGTTGAGAAATCATTTGTGAATGGATTGATTATGTTCCCTTACTAATGATTCCCATGTCCATATTCATCAAATCTAAGAAGATTTTATCCTTCTCATTTCTCATCAAAGATATAAATTCTGGATCCTTTCTAATTAGAGAATCTGCCTCCTTTTTCTCTTTCCCAAGGTGGTAATGGATTGAGAAGTCATATTCATTAATTATCTATAACCATATTGGTTTACGCATGTTCAAATCCTTCTGTGTGAATACATAATTGTGTTCTGTATATATTTCATAATTCCACCCAATGAGATATTTCCACCATATTTTTAAAGCAATGATCACCGCAACCAACTCTAGATCATGTGTTGGATAATTTTTCTCATGAAATTTCAATTGCCTCGATGAATAGGAAATGACTTTTTCATTTTTCATGAATACACATCCCATGAACTTCTTCGAAGCATCACTAAATACCACAAAGTTTTCTCCACATGAGGGTAATGTGAGCATGAGTGAAGTGATAATCCTTTTTTCAACTCTGTGATGATTTCTTTGTAATCATACCTCCATGAAAAAATTACTCATTTTAGAGTCATCTTTGTTAAAGGGTTGTACAATCATGAGATATTTATCACAAATCAATGACACTATCTAGATAATCCCAAAAATCTACAGATATATGTTACTGACGTTGGAATCAGCGATCCCTATATTTCAGATGTCTGGGAGGGATACATAGATATCCCCTGACTTGTGATGATATGACCTAAGAATGAGACCTGCTTCCAGCATAACTCACAGTTGTTGTACCTTAAATAGAGCTTCTCCTTCTGCATGGTCTCTAGTATAGTTCTATGATTCTCCTCATGATCCTTTTAGTTTTTGGAAAATATTACAACATCATCTATAAAGACTACCAAGAAATTTTCCTGGTAATCTCTAATGACTCTATTCATCAATTCCATGATAATTGTTGGAGCATTGGTGTCTCTGAAAGGAATTCCTATGAATTTATTGTGCCTATATCTTGTGTGAAAATAAGTCTTTAGGATATCTTCCTTCTTCACCCTAACTTGATAACATAACGACCACTAATCAACCTTAGATTAGTATTTTGAACCATGCTACTGGTCAAAAAAGTCATCAATTCGAGAGATAGGATACATGTTCTTTTTCGTGATTTTTTATCTCACAACAATCGATGCAAAGGCACATTGACCCATCCTTTTTCTTGATGAAGAAGACTGGTGCACCCCATGGTGAATCACATGGGCATATAAACCCTTTATCAAGATTCTCTTGTAGTTGTTTTTTTTTTCAACTCCTCAATCTCCATAATTTCTATTATATATGGAGTATGGGATATTTGAAAATCCCTAGGTATAAGGTCATTTTTGAATTCAGCATCTCTTCTAGGAGGAAGGCTAGGAAATTCCTCCGGATACACTTCATCAAATTCCCTAAAAATAGGCATTTCTTCAAGGATGGTCACATCCATGGACACAATCATCTAAGCCAGATATGAGTTCTCATAGGGTAGTAATTTCAATCCTTGAGATGGTGGATCTAAAGAAGATTCATCTTCCTCCTTGCACTTGTATATAATTGGTAGTTCATTCAGCATATGGAGAGTGATTTCCCTCTGATGGGAATTTTTATTAATCTATATATGGAAAGCCAATCCATGCTGAGAATTGCATCAAATTCCACAAGAGGGAGTATGACAAGGTTCGCTGGGAAGTTCCATCCATATAATATGACAGGGGAGGAGATATATTCATGGTATGGAATGATTTCCCCATTTTTTGTACCCACTGACATCATTACTTCCGTTATATATGGTGGTAATTGGATTGTTCCAATAAACATTCGGGATATAAAAGAATTCATAGAACCAGAATCAAAAAATATGTTCTATATTCTTGAATGAATAACAAGCGTAACAGTCAGCACTTCGTTTTTGGGGTTCACGTCAGTGGTAGTGACGGAAAAAGCTCTCCCTTTATGCCTTTGAGGATGTGGGTTGCCTCCGAAAAACCTTTTCTCAGGGAACTGATTTTCTAAGTTCCCCAGTTCATTGCAGTTGAAGAAATAATCATTGCATTGAGGGACGAGCAGAGCATTCATCTCCTCTGTCTCAACCACTGGATTTTCATGCCAATATTTAATAGCTAGGTACCATTCTCTTCCATACCTAAAGCATTTATTCATCCCCTTCTAGAAATTTCTGGGGTGCTTCATTCTGAACCTCTGGCAAGAGGGGTGCTAGATATTCATAGCACCATTGGATTTATCCATCGGAGAACCATCATTGAATTCCACCTTAATCTATATATCCCCATGATAACCATGATATTCTCTGATCTACACTTCATCCTTGAGGGCATATCAGACAATTTCCACCTAGTTGTCGAAGTGACGGATCACTGGCGCATTCCAAGGCTTGGTTTCAGCCAACCAAATAAGTGGTCAACCTTGCATTCATGGGTAATGAAAAAGTGTGAGGCGTATAGTGCAAGCCTGGTCATGTTTAACTCATATGATCTGAGTGATTCGTTGACTTTTTTCTTGGGGGAAAGGAAGTCCCTTTCCATCATAAGTCAGAGGGTGCATGGAAAATATTTATCCAAAACCATATTCCCAAATTCCTTCCATTCCAAGGCCTCTATATCCTCCTGAGGCTTCATATTTTTTATCAAAATACACCATAGATTAGCTTCCACCTCTATACTATTAGCATTAAATAGAACTTTCCCTTGTTCGGAACATTGAAGAATGGAGAATATATTTTCAATGGAGTTGATCCATTGTTTGTTGATTGAGGGATCAGATGATCCATTAAAAGTAGGAGTCCATTGTCTCCGGAATCTCCTGATAGAAACATGTTTTTTCTTAGGGGAATTGAACATTCCTCTTGACCCATGTTTCTATTCAAAGCTTAAGTTATGTGAGAGGGAAGCAGGACTAAGTTTGCAATTCATGCTCCTATCAGATTTGGCATCTCATTAGAACAACCATCACATTGATATTCACATTGATTGTTAGCCCAAGTACTCCTATTACTATCCATTAGGTGGAATAAAAGGAATGTTAGGTGTAACACCTAATGGTTAATCCATGGACAAAAAATATATGACTTATATATTACTTTTATTCCTTAACGTATGAATCAATATGAATCAATCTATGTTATCCATGATCTACATTCTAAAATGTATTCTTAGAGGAGTTTTTTATTCCCTTAAAAATGGTTCATACTAAGATTTTGAATTTACTAAAGACTATCCCCTGGGACTGTTGTAACCAAGAGTGCAGGAAAGCCCATTGTCAATCACCATATATTGTTCGAGTCTAGCTCAAGGCAGTTTTTTCAGGTATTACCCCTAGGATACATCTGGGTGAGTGTCGTCTCTTCCTGGTTTTATCTAGACATGGATGTATTTTCCTGATAAACCACTTACTTAATACTCCCCAATAAATTGGTATATCTTTATTATACGTATTTTTGTCTCAACATCTTCACTTGAATTTTCTATTATTAATCCCAAAAATAACTAAACCTCCCTCTAATACCAACTGTGATAACCCTGATCTTTATAACACCAATAAACATGATGTATTACATAAAAATAACATGATACAACATAGAAGATCGAGAGTTCTATTGTCTTTGGGGCTTAGGATCATTACATAATAACTCTAAATAAGAAAACCAAAATATTTATTGAAAACATCCTTTATATGACCACTACATTCCTTCGTACTTAGCATTGCATAGGATAAGATGAGGATATTCATAAGAAAAGGGGAGCTATAAAGCCCAATAAGGGAATAAACATGATATCAAATGAGGAATACAGTACATTTTAGTCAATAGTAATATCAATGGAGAAAAATAGAAACCTTAACATAAAGGCATGATAAAGCACGATAATCATAACATGAAAATGTGGAAACAAAATTTAAATGATTTTAGCATAATCCTAGGTCCAGTGCACATGGAGCATAGGTAAACCCTCATTGAACAATAATTAGAATGATTAAAGTCTCATTTCACTTGACGTACCATGATACTAATCTTTACCCACTGCATTGAAGTGATATTAGGGTTCCCCCTTCTTAAACTTTTCATTTCATTCATAAATGTGCCACATGGATCATATAACCTGGATTCATTCTCATCATTTATTCCATGATAAAGGAAATGGTGAATTAATACATGAATCAATATAATCAGTATGAACATGTGCATAATGATTAATGCACATGATTGAGAAATGGGCATGATATTCACTACAAAATGACATTAGCTTGAAAAACTCGCGGTCCAATTTCTGTAGCGTAACAATGTGACCACAGAATTCATAAAAGTGGATGATGAGAGAGAAATGGTTGTATCATAATATGAAAATGAATTCAATATTATGGGGGTAATATAGATACATGTACCAACAAATGTAATGAAAATTAGATTTACAATACAAACAAATTTCTTGAAAGTGACTGAGAAGAGAGAATTTCCTTACTGAATTTAGGCATGGTAACATGTGTACACGAATGAATAAATGAGAGAGAAATAGGTCCCTCGTCATTTCAAACATAAATAGGGAAGTATGGGGGAGCATAAAAATCATACCCCAACATTTTTAACTTAAATTAAAAGGTTATAAAAACATAATTAGATTGAGACAAAAAAGAGAAATGAGGAAACCCCTTAATTTGAGGTGTGATGCCAAAGTCTTGGGAGAGGCTTGAGAGAGGATTCATGGGAGATTAAGGTATCTCGGGAGGATAATAGAGATAATATGTCAGAGGATGGTCGATCTCCAAAGGCATTTAGTACAGAATATGTTGGATCTAGGGTGGGTTTATATAAGAAAGTAGTGGGAATTTTT
This sequence comes from Viscum album, assembly GCA_963277665.1. Taxonomy (NCBI): domain Eukaryota; kingdom Viridiplantae; phylum Streptophyta; class Magnoliopsida; order Santalales; family Viscaceae; genus Viscum; species Viscum album. The sequence continues at coordinate 1,679,428,685 of OY728160.1, forward strand.
TAATATTTATGTTTGGGTCACCACACAGTAAGCTAATCAATAACACAATGCATCCCATGTTTTTTCCCATGGTATTTTCCAAAGGGGAGTGTAAAAAAATATTTTATAAGGCCAATGTCCGAACTTCTATATACATTAATGGTGCTTATGTGTAGATGAGTAACAATCTTAATGAAATTCATTTAAAAAGTGAAAATGCTTTATAACTATTGGAGGGCCCACTAATGTTTTGTAAATTAAATAAAACAATCCTAAAATCAAATTATTTTAATGGTAACACATATATTTTTTGAACATATCATTTATTGTAATTTGTTACATCATTATTGAGTCCTTATGAAGTCCAAAAAGACATTATGTATTTAAACAGTATTTAATTTTTACCCAAAAATTTGACTGTCATAGAGAATTATAAAAAATTCCCCATTGAATAATTTCGATGTCCTGATTCCAAAAATAATATTCATTTTATCAAAATAATTTTCTAAATATGTGAATTTTTACTTTTTAAATAAAAATGACATTTATCAAAAAAATCATGGGTTTTGATAAAAATATCTGTCAAACCTTAAAGAAATTACAATTTCATTCATTAAATTACACAATAATTTATATTTAATAAAAATTAATTTTATAATAATAATATTTTATTAATATTTTATTTTATTCACAAATCCATTAATTCATCAAAATATATTTCTTAGTTGAATATAAACTAAAAATACTATTTGTAAATTAAAAACTATTTCTAAAGTAACAATAATAAAATTAATTTATATTAATTATTATATACAAAAATAATGCACATATTCATAGTTCTATGGTCTTGTTAAATAACCCCTTATAACACCCACATAAGACCGAAGGCTAAGATGCGTGATGGTGACAGACTCTTTGGGTTGCATGGATTGCATTTCTCAATTGATAATCTCTATAATCTTCCACTTCTCTTGTAGGCAGTTCCGCTCGAGATTAACATATTCAAGCTCAACATGGGCTTGGTCAAGAGAAAATCCCAATGACACCACCTCCTTTCCCAGCCCCATCAAATGTGCTTTGTATGGGGAAAGTCTACTAGATGAGGTCATCGCTTCTATTGTCTGTGTAAATTGGATTTTCTAAAGCTCTGTATTTATACTAATAATGTGATCATTGTTCAATGGAAATATTAGCATCGATCATAATCCTTAACAGTATTTTAAAATCTAAAAACATAAAACCAATGATGTTCACATTTTATATAAACATTTTACATAATGAGACATTGAATTAGATCAAGAGGAATTTCCATTAATGAATGTTTGGGTCATTACTATATAATTTTTCCTCATCATACCTCAACAACTCATAAAATCGTGTTAGTTCCAAATCCAAAGTAAAATAAGCTTCATATTTACTTATATATTTTAAATAATATGGACCTACCACGTCATGTGTTAGATTTTGAAACCATGATGGATCTGGAACAAAATTATTATTATCTTCTCTAGAACTATGTTCGCCTTGTCGATACCAAAATCCACAATTTAGTTAAAACCCAAAACTCAATAGATGACACCCAATGATTTCAAATGCAACAAATGTATTCCGGGAATATTTTTAACAAGTAAACTTAATTTTCCCTTGTGAAAAAAATTCTATTTTTGATGATGAAAATGATATGAAAACTTCAATACAGACAAGATATATGGGATTTACACTAGAAGTATTAGCAATCTTATGATAATTTAAACTTGCGTGATCATCTAATAATGACTATTGTTGACTTCTTTGTTCCATAATTCTATAATAAATATAAAATAATTAGTTTTTTATGTAATTTGATATTAGAGAAAAACTATCCGTGAAAGATTTAAAAATTCACTTTTTAGCAATTTATAATAATTTATATTATTTCACATTTATCTATTTTATTTGTTCTAAAATTTATACTAATATGCACTAATTTATAATAATTTATACTAATTATCCATAATTGTTTATAATTGAAAATAATTTATATTAATTACCACTAATTGCATGAGGCGTAATTTCAATCTGATTAGAGGAAATTCTTTTGCCTAACGGATCATCTCCTTGAAAAATTCTCTGACTAAAATTTCTATGAAAAATATTCTCTAACATCTGAATATATATTTTCATATAAATTACAATACATAATACGGAGGAATCACCCTGCTTATCTCAATTATCATGCATAAAAAAGTCGATATTCATATGTAAGACCAGATTTTTCATAATAATTTCAGTCATAGAAAGTTTCATTAAGATGAGGGGTCAGGAATAAGAGCCTCTTTTTTCCAAAAACTCATCTCCCTCTAACTTTCTATAGCTTATATCAAAATGATTAATCTCCCCCAACATCCACATATCCATTTTTGTATAAAAAAGAATGGAATGAAGTATGGTCATGACTCCCTACTGTCCATTATCATGCATACAAAAAATTGGTATCCAAACATTTGAGAATATTTTTCATAGTGATTTTCGTGGGAGAATGTTTCAAGGAGAAGTTCTATTAGGAAAAAGAGATTTTGCATATCTGTAGAAAATTGTGCCAATTTATAACTAATTTTAAAAAATTTTGACAGTTTATTTCTCTTTGTGACTAAAACTTATAAATTATTACTTTTTGTTATTAATTATTACTATTTATTACTATTTATTTCCAACTATTACTAAATATTACTATTTAAATCTCTTTATTACTAATTATTACTAATTATTCCAATCTATTACTATTTAATATAATTAATCATAATTATTACCAATTAGTCCCAATTATTGATAGCTAATATAAATTATTTATAATTAATCCTTCTAATTACTAATTATTCCTAATTATTACTAATTAGTCCTAATTATTACTATTAAATCCAAATTATTGCTTATTATTTCTAATTATTTCTAATTATTTCTAACTAAACTTAATTATTACTATGTAATCCTATTTAATCCTAATTATTACTAATTTATCCTAGAAAACCCTAATTAAAAATAATTAATCCCAATTTTTACTAATTAGTGCAAATTTTTACAAACTTATACTATTGAATACTAATTATTACAAATTATTACTAATTAATCATAATTATTACTAATTATTTGTAATTATAACTAATTATGACTAATTAATCCTAATCAATTCTAATTAGTCATATTTTTTACTAATTAATCCTAATTATTACTAATTAAACATAATTATTAATAATTAATCCAAATTAATACTAAATAATCACAATTGTTACTAATTATTACATATTATATTAAATTATTACTTAATATTACTAATAATTTATAATTGTTACTATTTATTACTAATTAATCCTAATTATTATGAATTATTACTAATTAATCATAATTACTACTAATTGTTATGAATTACTTATAAATATTAATGAGTGTTACTACTTATTATTAATTGTTAATTATTACAACTAATTATTATAAATTATTACTAATTAATCTCAATTATTAATAATTAATCCTAGTTATTACTAATTAGTTATTTTTTTTACTAATTAATCATAGTTATTAATAATTAATCATAATTAATTTCAATTAGTTGTAATTATTACTAATTATAACTAAATATACCCATTTATTACTAATTAATCATAATTATTAATAATTATTACTAATTATCACTAATTATTACTAATTTATACTAATTATTACTAATTATTACTAATTGTTACCAATTATAAAAAATTATAATTAATTAACAGTAAGTAATATTATTTATTAATAATTATTAATAATTATTAATATTTATTAGTAATTATTAATATTTATTACTAATTATTACTAAATAGTCATATATTTTTCATAATTATTACTATTTATTACTATTTATTACCATATACTACTAATTATGACTATTTATAACTAATTATTGTTACATATTGTTAATTATTGCTAATTACATACAATTATTATAAATATTTTGATTTATTTCTAATTATTAGAAATTATTTATATTTATTACTATTTATTACTATTTATTGGTATTTGTTAGTATTTGTTAGTATATATTACTAGTTAATCATAATTATTAATAGTTATTACTAATTATTCCTAATTGTTACTATTAATCATTAATTGTTTCTAATTGTTATTAATTAATACTAATTATTTCTAATTATCACTAATTATTACTATTTACTACCATTTATTACAATTTACTACTTATTAACACTAATTTTTACAAACTATCTGTAATTATTTCTAATTATCAATAATTATTACTAATTATGACCAATTATTAATAATTATTATTAAATTTTCTAATTAATATGAATGATTACTAATTATTAATAATTAATATAACTATTCATTATTACTAATTAATACCATACACACATAATTATTTATAAAAAAATAATCCAAAATAAGAAGATCTAATTCTGTTTTAATTTAAATGCAACTAATTAACAATAATTATAAGTAATATTAAATAAAATCAATTTACTAAAAAATAACAGAAATTGGTAAATAACTTAAAACTGAATCATTCATATGATATAAGCCACAAATATTGCTCCAATTTAAAACATTAATCATTGAAAAACATTGACAGAAAAAATAAAAGTAGAGAGGTAGAGAGGGGTGGAGAATGGGTGGGAATGAGATAAAATATAGATTGAGGGTATACATAGTTTACATTATTTGAAACAGTATTATTTGCGATGGGGCTCGTCATAAATACTGACCCCCTATTAATTATGGGCAGTGGTAAAAAAAAGTATTTTCAACGGGACCTATCGGAAATACCATCCAGTTGAAAAATTACTTGATTCGAGATGTATCTCCCATTGGAAATACTAAAATATGTTGTCTGGTATTTACAGTGGGTATAAAATCCCATCTCAAATACCCTTCTCATGGTTCGGTGCCCAAATCATGAGAAATCTTTTCCGATAGAAATAATATCACCATTGAAAATAACTAATTATTTTTAAGGGGAAGAGGGTCCCATCACAAATAGTCCCTTCAGACATACTATTTATGATGGGACCCTGCCCCATCACAAATATCCATTTTCCTATAGTAACATCTCAAGACAATGTTCATAGGTCATCACATTCCATTTCAGCAAGGATTATTTAAATAATGAATTTTCTAATACTTCCACATTAAATTGAATTATGATGAGCTTTGTTTTGACGTTGTTCGTTATGGAATTTTCCCAGGATGATACCAGGAGTGCATCATGGTCCTCTCTGTGTGTTTAGTCATAGATCGAGTGTTTTTATAGGACCTCGTATGTAATTTGAAATTTTCCCTAATATGATTAAATTTTTGTTTTATTGGGATTTATTTAAATTTTTTAAAATTAATTTTTGTTGATTTATTGGGATGAGTTTGGGAATTGGGTGAGTTTTTTATGATTTGTGGAATGTGGAAAGGATAGTACATTGCTTGGATGGCCAAGAAACAAGTTTTCGAGCATTGATTTAAATAGATAAGTGGATTTAAAATAAGGTGGGTGGTCCGGGAACTAGCCCTATGACTTTATACAATATGTTCGAGTTTATGTGAATTTTATCCTCTAAGCCAACGACCCCTTTTTATTAAATGAAAATTTTAATTTAGTCTAAATTGTAAATTTAAATAAAATTATTAAACAATCATGAGAACCTAAGGATAAAAAGGAACAAGGTTCTTATGAAACCATGGAACAATTTCATTGTTTTTGCACCTCATCTACTGATGGTTTAGGAATAGACTAATTGCATACCTTGACATTAACACCCCTTAAAGGTTGTTAATCAAATGAATGAAATAAATATGATTTAGTATCCCTTGATAAAATGAACATGATTTTGATTGGAATTATTAGGTTGTATATTGTATAGAATGAATCTTTATATACTTTTGGCTTTATGAGCTGAGTATTAGGAAAGTTATTTTCCCCTTGAGATGTGTTTTCTATTAGGTGGATACATTATAGGATAAATGGGTTCAGGTTGGGTGAGTGCACCGACATAGCATGACCCTGGATATTGGGATAGTCCAAAAGACCTCTCTTTAGTATTATTCTTGCATGTTTTACTATGTGTGGTGTAAAAACTCATATAGTGATATAATAAAGCACCTTCATGTTTTTAATCACTATAAAAATATTATGTATTTTTTAAATAAAAATGAAATTATTTTTAACTAAACACTTTTATTAGATGTTTTTATTTAAACTTTAAATTAATAAATTTTTTAATTTTATTTTTAAAAAACAATTAAGCTTTCTAAAATAATCATATTAAATTTTTAGTTCAGGTACTTTTTTTTTATTATTAGAAAATATTTATTTTCTAGTTAATAGTTAAAAATATAGTTTTTTTTGTAAAAAAACTCGTTTCTTTTCCAACAATTATAAAATTTTAAAGTACCATTATGTTTTCATTACTATTTAAGATAAAATATTTATGATTTATTTATATATATTCCAATTAATTAATTTTTAATCAAATTTATTTTGGATTTTAGAATATGTTTGTTTTTGGGTTTAAAAATTGGCTTTTTCTAAAAACTGTTTTAAAATGCAAAACATTTCTCCATTTTAATTATTTAAAATAATCCCTAATGAGGAATGTGTTAAAAAAATTTGTATATAAAATTTAAATAAATTCCAATCTACATTTATAAAATAATTATTATTATTTGGATTTAATATACAAGCATCTTTTTTATGAAAAATTCACTTTTAGAAAACCCAGTTATCTACTGCTTCTATAGGTTTTGTTATAAATTTAATTTTTATACACTTATGAGTTAAATATGGTAAAATTTAATAAATATTTTGAATTACAATTATTTATATTATCTAATAAGGGCAGTGTAATTTTTTTACAAAATGGATAGTGAAAACAATAAAAATTAATTACCATGATTATGGTAATAATGGGTATATTTGGGGGGGGGCTTAAAATAAAATAATAAGATCTAAAATTTCATAAAACTTGTCTAAAATATATTTTATGGCCATATTTATACCATATCAAATATAATTTTTGATAATTATCAATTTGGGTCTATTTTGGCAAGAGAGAAACGTCAGTACACATTTTTCATTCCAAAAATTACAAGTGTGTCATTCATGTATCATATAAAAGTACACCCTTAGCCTCTCTTATATACACATTAAAAACATTTTTCTTCATCTAGTACCTAAAATATAATCTTCCCAACATTTAGAAACAAATCCTAGTATATATTTTTGGTTATAAATCCATTCAATGAATAATTTATGTATAATTATAAAGCGGCGATTTGAGAAGAGGATAAATTCATAACTATGAATTTTTTTTTTATTTATTCTATGAATTCCTTAAAATATTCATCATTTATTATTATATAATAACACTAGTATCTCCCAAATATGGATATGTTATTTTTTGATGGTCATGACCTATATTCATATCCTCTCCACTCAGATGAGAAATGATAACATTACTTGTATGTGTGATGGACTACGACCTCATTAATTTATGTGACATGTCTTCCATAAATACCCCTTATAGTTGGGTATTATAATGGATATAAAGTATTAATATGATATTAATAACATAATTCTTCCCATATGGGTAAGGTGGCGTTTTTATAACTATGGAACCCTCACCCCAAGGTTCAAGGATCAAGTCCTCACAAGGAAACTCCTATGATGCATTTAATAATGACTCATGGTCCCACTACCTCATTGGGAACTAGCCCAATCCCATGTTTGGCCACCATGGACCATACTTAGACTATGTGGTGCGAATGTGGTGAGGCTTAACATATACATTAGTACACAAATACATGTTTTCCCTTGGGTTCAACGCTGTGGTAAGTTCCCTTGTGGGTCTTGGTGAGGTCTTGAGTTCGAGTCTCACCGAGTTCATCCATGTATCTCTTGTTGCTTGATTTTCATTGTACTATAGTACCTTCCCCAAATAAACTAACAATTCAACCTCAACTTTTAAATACATAATTATACCTGTTGAGTAATTATATCATATATATAAATACAAATATTTTTACTTTCCTTTTTTAGGGGGTATGATAACGTTGCCCATGTATACAGCATACTACCGACTCGTGAATCATTGTGATTTTTTTAACTAACACTTTAAATGGAATATAATAAAGAAAAATATAGTGAACATATGTGATATACGTGAGATTTTTATTATATTTATCACATATTAATCATTCTTAAAATTTAATATATCAATTTATTCCCAATCAACTCACTCAATGAAAAATCATAACGTCGTTCATTTACATGTGGACAACGGACATCATGAAGTAATCTGACATTATTCATATCCTCACCACATGGATGATATATATATATGTATATTTAATTAAATAATATTTTATATATTACATTATTATCCTTCATTAAATATAAACCATTACTTACCTCCCTTTCATAGTGATCATTTAAATACAGAAATGTTAGCCATGTGTATGCACAACCTACCATCTACATGATCGTAACATTCTTAATTTCTCAAAATATAATTTTATGAATGGTCTTAAAATTATATTTTATAGATAAATATGATATTTATTTTCTATTATTATTCAATATATGTTTAAATTATGACCTATTTTATGATAATCATCCTACCAAAATCATTATTGACATGTAAGCCAAATATGGTCGAAAAAATTTATATAGATCAAATAGATTAAGTAATCATATAATAAGTGAAATATAATGAATAATAAAAATTTGAGAGGTTATTATAAAATTAAATAATTAAAATAATTTTATTAATAAGGAATATACATAACATACGCGACAATTTAGACTCATGGTTAGGGAATTAATCTTAATTCGTTTTGTTTAGGCATATTTTGAAGTTATGCACCTTTATTATTTTATGAGGTGTATATAAATATCCATTGACATTTTAAATAATTAATTTCAATATCCATAGGGTATTCAAATAATTTTATTTTTATATATAATTTTTATTATGTTTCAAGTATTTTCAATGTGAAAAGAGACTTTTCTTTAAAATAATCTATTTTAATGTTTAACTAATAACTCTCTTTTTATTCCATGTCATTGTTTTTAAAATAATTCAATTATGTAATGAGTGATTTTTAAGGAGAATTTCTCTATTTCATTTAAAAATTTTCAATATAAGTAATCTTTATACGGAATGGGTATCTTTCTTTAGAAATTAATAAATGAACAATCTATTTTAACATATATGAAAACAGAAACATTTTGGTCACCATACCCATTATTTGATGTTCATATTACTTTATATGATTTCATATTTTATTCCAATGAAACCATCATTCCATTTTTTGTGTATTTTTTTTATTGTAAATGTGTTTTAAGAATGGTTTGGATTTTTTAATATCTAAAACTAATTTCATATGAGTGATGATAATTTTTATTTATTGTGATGTGAAAATATCATGATTTTATTTGATAGGATTAGGTTATGGTTCTTGGAATGTATTTATATTTATGGTTGCTTATTTTATCATACAATAATATGTGGTTACACTATTAACTAAGGATGGGTGGGTTTATGATATCCCTTTAATTAATTTTTTATGTAAGTGAATCATATGGTAATTCTTGTTAGTATGAGTAATATAGATGCTGATTTCCCATGATACAGATATGAATTATCTATGATTTCAAAGAGATTTAATGATTTATTTAAAAAAATGACTGTTTTTGTAAATATGATTTATTTATTACTCACAATGAACATCGATATAAATGTAAACATTTCATGGGCTTTCAAATTTTTGTGTTGTAGTTTCTAGATTGGGGAGACTAATTTTGGTGTGGTGGCCGATGTATCTATACACAAGGAACCAGAATTATGATTTCTGAATCGGTGTATGAAAACACTGATTACATGTGTTTTGAAAATGTATTACATTTAATATCTTTTGAGTCATCTAACCAGGTAAAAAATATTGACCGGGTTTCTCCTATTTCTATTAAGTATGCCTCCACATAGACAGCATGCCATGATTCTATAGAGAGTTCACGATGATGGACCACTGAGCGATGAATATTTTGTGGAGGGACCTCTTACAGCGATAACATCTTTGGGTGTTGCACTAGAAGCACCACTACCCATTGGGGAGTGGTTTCCCCATCCCGATTTGAAGATGGTGAATACCGACTGAGCGTGTTGTACGAGTTTCAATGGTAGAGGCCTATGTGGTTTCAAGGCGAGACAGATCCCCAGGCACCTGGCGACTAGAAGGAGGTTCTCACTAGAGTTATCCACTTAGTTGGGACAGTAGCAGAGCATATGGAGATCCTAGCTGCTGCCTTTTTATAGGATCAGTAGAGATATGGTGGAGTCTGATGTTCCAGACACATGAAGAGGTGACACTTTCCTAGTTGGTCTTTGAGACCCTCTTTAGGGCACAGTTCGTACCAGTGACTTTAGACTCAGTTAGAATTGAGGAGAGGCTGTACTTACAGCAGGGAATCCGATCAGTGGCCCAGTACTCAGTGAGATTTACTGACCTCTCAAGCTACTACACTAACATGGTATGAGACATATTCTTTAGGTCCCGAACTTTTTAGTAGGGTCTCTAGCAGTACATCAGAGCATCGATTATATCGCTGATGATCCTAATGATGGCTGGAGTACAAAAGAGAGAATTATTGGTGGAGATCTTCTTAGCCGAGCAGGCACGGACAGAAAGATACATCACCAGGTAACATGTGGGTGAGTCATATGTATAAGGCAATAGGCAGAAGACATAGAGTTCCATGATATCCAGACCCCTCAGTGCATAACCCCCGGATGCTGGGTCATAGGTGCAGAGCTCCCAAGGCATAGGTGGTCATCTGGGATGAATATTGTGCTTCACGTGTGGCGGTCCGGGACACATGGCTCGCAACAATCGGACTCTTCATACCTATGATCAGCAGATGATCGAGAGACCACTGAGGTAGAGTTAGATATTCAAGCAAGGAAGTTCACAGGGTGGCAGACATGGCAGAAATGTAGGTCATACATCAGGCAGTGTGGTCGATTTTAGGTTCTACCACCACCACCCCTAGGTGGTCCACCCTGACCACATAAAGCAAGCTGTTAGGGGAGAGAATTTCTATAGATGGTAGAGGCCTATGACAAAAACACTCCATAGATGATTTTATGAATTATCTTTCACTATTACACTGTTGGTGTTGGACTTATAGACACAGGTGACAGTCACTCTTTCATTTACATGACTCCTGTTTAGAGCTCAAAGATTCCAATGGATCCATTGGATCAGTACTTATGATTAGAGTCTCACACAATATAGTATTAAATGATAACACATTGGTTAAGATAGTGTGATATCACTCTAGGAGCCGAGAGGTTCAGCTGGGATCTCATACTAGTAGTGTCGAGGCCTTATGACATCATATTGGGTATGGACTATATATTCATAATCCATGCTAAGATGGTCTATTTTAGGCACAAAATTATGGGTGTCTATTTGATAGGGATATGGTTTACCTTCACCGGTGATAAGGGAACCTTTTCAGTATAGGATAGACATACTCGGAGGATGGTAAAGTGGATCACACATCAGTTGGCTATACTTACCCTCCGAGTAGTTGAAGTGATGAGTCTAATTTATCATATAGTGGTAGACCATTATGCTGATATATTTCCTGATTATGTTCTAGGACTACCTCCTCATAGAGATTTAGACTTCTATATTGACCTATACCTAGGGACGAAATTGATATTTATGCCCATAAATCAAATGGATCCTGAAAAAGCATTGTGATTTGCAGGTACAGCTGGAGGACTTGTTGAGTAAGGGGTTCATAAGAGACATTGTTTCTCCAAGGGAATCCATAATTATGTTCTCCCAGAATGTAGATGGGAGACTGATGTATTTTATAGACTATCAACGCATGAACTTATTGACCTTGATGAAAAAGTATCCACACTTGAGTATTGATGATCTCTTCAACTAGCTGAAGATATCTCGATGGTTTTCAAATATATGCATCAGATTTTGACATCATCATCTCAGGGTATGAGATGAGGATGTAATGAAGTTATCCTTCAAAAGTCAGTGTGGCCATAATGAGTTCATGGTAAAGCCCATCGCCAAGACCATTGCTCTGGCAGTGTTCCTGGGGCTCATGAATAGGATCTTCCAGCCTTACCTTGATCACTTCTGGGTAGTATTCATTGATGACATCTTGATATACTCAACATCTGAGGAGGAGCTAGCCCCGCACCTGTAGATATTTTTGGATATACTTCATGGGAACAATCATTATGGAAATCTCTCAAAGTACCAGTTCTGGATACCAGAAGTTCACATACCAAGGAACATTATCTCAGAGGCTTGAGTTGTAGTGGATCTAGAGAAGATTTAGGAAGTGCATTCTTGGGAGCCACCCAGGAGTGTGACCATGGTGTGGAGTTTATTGGGATTGGCTGGGTACTACTGGAGATTCATATTTGACTTTTCCAGATTTGGGACACCCATGTATTCTTAGACAATTAATGGATAACAATTCTTGTGGATGGAGAGATGCAAGTGGAAATTTTTAGGAGAATAGGTATAGGATGATTCGTGATATTGAGGCTACCAGAAGAAGGTGTTTGATATGTAGTCGACTATGATGCATTTTGGACCAGATAGGTTCTGTCCTCATGCAGGAGCAAGCAGTAATCATTTATGGCTCACATCTATTGAGACATCATGAGCAGAAATATGCTACCCATGAGCTAGAGATAACAGTAGTGGCCTTTTCGCTAAAGATGTGGCATCACTACTTGATAGGAGAACAATTTACTATTTACTCTTATCATAAGAGTATTAGGTATATATTATCAACAAAGGATCTGAACCTGAGACATCGATGATGGATAGAGTTCCTCTAAGACTATGACTATGGGATAGTATACACTCATGGGAAGGGGAATTTAGTAGCAGATTCACTCAGTATAAGGTCAGGTCCATATTTTTTTAAGAGTAGTGATAGATCAGCTAGCTGCGTTGGAGTTATCCTTCATGGATATTGCTGGAGTATCTTACCTCTAGTCATTGATAGTTTCTACCCCACTCCTTCAGCGAGTTAGGGAGGTACTACATGGGGAAGTAGACTACATGGCTCGACATTCTCATATATCTTCTGTGTAGTATCCTGATGGATTATATAAAGGTAGGGTGCACGTTATCCTCTTCAGAGGATTCACCATGGTACCGGTGTTGTTACGAGAGGAGGTGTTGAGGGAGATCCACACATCCCCTTTGGTAGTACATCCTTGACTGGCGAAGATATACCAGGACCTCCAACATCAATACTCATGGCCAGGGATGAAGAAATTTTGGGTAGAGTTCATATCTCTATGCCTCACTTGTCAGCAAGTGAAGGCTGAGCATCAGGATCCAGCAGGCTTTTCTCAGCCACTCGAGATGTCGGAGTGGAAGTGGGATGGTATCTCCATAGACTTCAAGACAAGGGTACCATATACATCCAAGTGTGATGAATCCTTCTAGGCGTTCGTTGACCAACTCACCAAGTCATCTCACTTCCTACCCATTTGAGAGCTGGGATTTGTAGTGATCTTGGGATGCCTCTATATTCAAGATATTTTACATCTTAACATGGTTCCATCGATGATCATCTCAGATCATGACACTCATTTTAAATCCCCATTGTAGAAGAGATTATAGGAGGCATTAAGGACACAACTATATTTGAGAACCACCTTCCATCTTCAAATAGATGGTCAGATGGAGTAGACCATTCAGACACTCGAGGAAATTCTATGTTCTCTTGTCCTTGATTTTGGCCATAGTTGGAAGGACAACCATAACTGGAAGTGTTCTCAAACAAAAACTAGTATCACACCACCATCAGAATCGTTCCATTTAAGGACCTGTATAGGCGACCTTGATGATCACCACTATGTTGGATATACAAAGGGAAGTTGGCTCTTATGGGTCTTGAGGTTGTACAGGCTACCACAGAGAAGATTTAGATCATCCAAGAGAGTATTAAGACTACAAAGCACTGGAAGAAGACTTATGTTGAAAGGAGATGGATAACATTGGTGTTTTATGAGGGAGACCATGGCATACTACGGGTCTCTCCCCAATGAGGATTATAGAGGTTTTTATAGGGTATCAAACTATCATTGAGGTTCATCGGACCTTTCCATATCCTTAGTAGAGTAGGTGAGGTGGTGTACCATATAACACATCCCTCATAGATGCACCAGGTGGATAATTTTTCCTATGTGTCATAGCTGAGGAGGTACTTGCAGGATCTATTGAATGTAGTCAACAATGGAAATGTGGACATCGATGATGGGGCGACGTTTGCGGTGTTCCTAGTTGAGATAGCGGATCTATAGGAGTGGTTCATTTGTGGGTGGTCGATTCCTCTAGTGTGAGTTCGTTGGCAGCATTGGAATCTCTAGGAGATAATATGGGAGTATGAGGCTCGAATACATGCTTGGTACCCCAATTTTTTCCTCTAGTTATGTTATAGGTTTCATGGATGAAAATACATAAGGTGGGGAGGATGTAAAGACCCAAAAATTCTTTGTAATTTTTTTAAATTATTTGGGATTAATACGAGACTGTGAAAATTGACCGCTCTTGATTCTGAGGACCGGTGTGCCCAAAACCAAATATTGAACATTATTTTAGGCATGTTTAGTTAACGTATGGGTAGCATTTTCTATCTTCTGAAACAGTGCTTAAAATCTAAATCCAAGGACACCGCTGAATCCGAAATTCTAGGATTTACTTAAGGGAGGATTCACATTGACAACAGTAGGTTGGGTGAAAAAGTTATTTTTTCAGACCTCCAAAAGAATAATAAAATAACACTTTGTTTCATTTTATTCTTCTTACCATCAAATGAGTAATGGTGGCAGGACCCATGGAGATGGTCGGGCATTTAATGAGGTACATTAAATGACCGATTACACATTTTAGTGTAAACAAATCTTGTGTAATTAATGTGATCCATTAATTTCACCTTTTAATGAGCCTTTTATTGTAAGGGGTTTCAATATTTTAAATCACCCTTCTAAATTTAATTTTGGGCATGAGTTTTGGAAATCCACAGGAGAACTCTGAAGAAGAACCAACAAAGAACATTGCCAAAAATTAACCGAGGAATTGAATTGGGATCGACGAACACTGGCATCTTCCATGGACAAGGATTCTTCACCCACCACCATAACATCCCCAATGAATCTTGAGGTAGGGGGTTTATTATTTTATTTATATATTTGAGGAATTAATTTGAAAAATCTTGTTAATATAATAATGTGGAGGGAGTGGGACAACGAACAAGGCCTAGAACCTCCACCACTTCGTTCTTATTGCGTTTTTTGGTGGATTAATTTATGAATTTAATGGAACCTTGAATCTGGGAGCTGCATAGCGATAAAGACATCTCTGGAGGCCTATAGGTGCGAGAGGAAGAGAAAAATGACCACTAGAACTCACCCAGTGGCCCACAGATGTTCCGATAGTGCTACACAAATGACTCTCGCCACGACAAATTGATAGGTGGCCGAATCTCGGCTGGCCGTAGAGGCGAGAGGCGACGCCACCCATTAAGAGACAAATGGAACTTTGTCCCATTCAAGAGATGTATGGAATGACCCTTGCGTGGGTCATGCCAGCAGATAGGTCATGCCGTCATGGCCCAGCCAAGCTGAGCCAGGCCGAGCCGGTCCCCCACCATGCAGGCTGAGCCCACCTTGGCCTAGCCCAACAATGGCGGGCCTGGCCGGTCTGTGGCCTAGTGGGCCAGGTAAGACTAAATGGGTTGGACTGGACCTGGACCCCATCTGGGCCCAAATAGGATTAAAAGGCCGTATTTTAGAAACCCGAAATCCATTTTATGAAACTTCTAGGATGTTGGAATCCTTTGGATGAGACGGTCCTTTTTAAATACTTCATTTGGGTTTTGGAGAAATTAAGATTTCGACCGAGTTGGATTGTACCTAAATCTAACTAGGCCCTTGGCACTAAAATTCCTATAACTTACAGACATGGTGTATGATTGACACACTTAATGATGCGTTGGAACCCTTACAACATGACAATATTTTTGGTTATTACTTTTTGGAACTTAGTAATAGTTGAGGCATGATCGATAACCAAAGGAGAAGATTGTAAAGAACTCAATCACACCATGTGCTGGGAATCCTGTGGTTGGTTGTCATCAAAATAGAAACCCTATGTGGATTAGCATCTAGTGACCCTATGTGGATAAAAATCATTTTGAACATGTATTTATTATCTTTATAGAGGCCATGCATGGATAAGCATCATAGAGACTCTATGTGGATCAAAATAATTGTGAGCCTGTGCAGATCAACATCATAATGACCCTATGTGGATCAGCATCTAGTGACCCTTTGTGGATCACCATCATAGCGACCCTATGTGGATCAACATTATAGTTACCTTGTGTAGCAATGTGAGAGACAATGAGGACCATCCATAGAGCTTCCCGTCATGGATTAGCCATATATTACCTTGTGTGGATCGATAATGGAATTACTCTATCGTGGTTTAGTTGTGGAAACATCCTAACAGAATAAAATGATATAGAATTTGGCTAATCAACTTTTATTCTGAACACTGAGTTGTATACCTAGTTTAAGATGAGTCTTTCTATTTATGAAATTTGATTGATATCATTCCTTAATTTTTCCATCGAGGAATTTTAAGAGACCGTAGGGGGTCTCTGGTTCCCTACTGGGTATTGTTATACTCACTCCTACATGTGGATCACCCTCACCATGTTGTGTCTTGTGAAGACGACCAACAACTCGGCTGAGTCTATAGGAGTAGGGACCGGGCGGTAAATGGTGGTGATGGTAAACATGGAGAGATGTGGAGACAGCTTATGCCTACCCCTCAGGTAGTATCCTTGGTGGATATTCTCAAGTGCTATTTACTATTTTCTATTGTAGTTGTATCTTTTCAGTTGTGCTTGTATTCATGCCACTTTGCATTCATTACAAAATTTCACTAAAGCATTTTTACTTCATTGATGCATAATTATGTGTTGTTGGACTATGTCATTATACCAGTTTAAAGGCAATCCCTTCCTGTTTTAGGGATACATCATTCCCCTACTAGTCCCCAACCCCTGGCCTATAGAAGGTGTGCATGGAGTTGTCATGTAAGGGGCCCCAAGGAATAGGTCCTGACAAGGTATGTGATACTAATAAACTCACCTATTAAGGAGTTCCATGATACTACTAGTAAGGTTACCATGGATTTGGAGTTGGGATTACATTGGTTCAAGGTAGATGATAAGTCATGTTACATGCTATCCTCCTAGGTTTTTGGGTCTTTGGTGTATGTGGTCGAGTATCTTTCACTAATAGGGATTAATTGATGGGGACCATTTTATAGTGGGATAGACTGTTACCAAGATTTTGATAATAGGTTGCAGCGTTACCCATGTCATTATATTGTATACTAGGGTGAGTCTTTTCCACGAGTAATTATCACTATATATCAAGGTGAAAGACCCCAAGATCATCATTATGGTTGGAATTGACATCTCGATGTTGTCAGAGATACTACCAAACTATTTGAAGTAGGTGTGTTCAATCGTTTTTGTAGACATGAGGATTGATGATGATGTATTAATTTTTTTACTTACTTATATATGTGTTTATTTTTTAATATCATTACACCAGAATGTTTCACTATTTCCACTTACTATATACGTGTCCACATTGGTTGTTACATATTTAGTTATATATTCTCATCATACATTGGAAACCATAAAACTTGGGTACCACATAATCCATTAATTGATGCTGGTTCAGGTTGGGATGAGTCTTGGTATTGAATGATCGAGTTGAAGTATCTCATGTGGGACAAGAGACTGAGATTTGGTGTGGGAAAATTTTTAGTAAGGCCACACATGTATTTTTATTTCATACATTTTTTATATGGGATTAGTGTTGTTGATGATAGACTTTGTAGAAAAGTGTCTATGCTTCTACATTTATTATTATTATTTGTTGGAATTTTTTCTAATTCTAAATATTCTAGTCAATTTTTATATGTTTCTTTTTTATTTATTTATTATTTCACACTCTGATACATGAGGTATAGTCTCCTCATAGTACCACTATAGAACCCACTATTATTTAGCAGCCTCTTGAATATGAGGAGGTGTTCTTGAGATCAAAAAGTGTCTCTAGTCCAGTTACTATTCACCATGAGTCAGGTCATGATGTTTCTAGTTTTTTATACACGTATATATTTAGTATTACATATATTCAGGTATAAACACTCATATATGAAAATAATAATAAATCAATTTTGGGATGACACTACATTGAGCTATTTTTTTTCAATTTAAAATACAAGATATTAGATTTATGAAGACAATGGGATGTTTATTTTCCAAACTAAATAAAATTCTCAATTCAATAAATAAATTTTTTAGAACCATAATAAAGAAAATAATTAAACAAATAAAAAATTTATCCATGGTTTTTTCATTGAATTTTTGGGCCTATGATTCCGATGAAAAAAATTCTAACTGATATATTTTTATTGACAAACTTATTTCCACGCCCTTAATACACTCATGGAGGGTATTTATGGGTGATAAAATTATAAAAATTTAAATTATATTTATTCTATAATTATCTTTAATAAATTCATAAATATCATAAGAATATTAAGACATAGTCATTACATTACCATGCAACGTTTCAACACAAAAAATACGACATAAACATTCCCGAAAGGATATAAAAAATGTGTAATCATGATTATTATAAAAAATAAAAGTAAACAATAATCTAATGTGCATGTGTGTTTTTCTGTTATGAATTAATACAAACATTTATATAATATTTATTTATATGAGAATAAAAAATGATATTTAATTAATAATTAATAGAAGATATTTTTCCATATCTACAATATTACATCATAAAAAATTTTCAAAACCATAATCATTGTCAATACTGATAAATACAATTATTTTAACTATTTTTTTATGGTTTCAATATAAATAATTATAACGTTATACTATTCATAAACATAGTCATAAACTATGATATTGGGTTAGAAATAAAATCAAGTTTATTTTATTATTTTTGTAGCATCAATGGTAAAATGATAAAAAATAAATAAAAGAATCATAAATAACTAACATTTTTGTGAAATTAATGTGAACTAAATATTTATGAATTTATCTTCTTAATTATTTTATAATATCTACAACACTCTAGAACCTATTCACCCAGAGCATCGGGGTTATTTGTTCCATGGAAATCGGATAACATGAGATTACATTATCAAGATAAAGTCTCCATATTCCTTAAGAGATTTGAAGAAAAACATTACATTATAAAATGAAATATAATATTATTTGATCACAAAATATTTTTCCTCAATGCTATTTGTAGATATGGCCACTCATTATATTGAACATCATTACCTATGAAAATGAGAATCCTAACGAATGGGTGAGCTCAACCACTCATTATGTGATAACGTTCAACAAAAACTAATACGGCATAATAATATCCTAAATTGAACGTTATGAATAAAAAACTAAATGTGGGAATGTTAATGAATACATATTCATAATTTTATACAAGGCTAAATTTTATAATAAATAAATAGATATTAAAAAATTATTGGTCACATAATGATGGAAATGATGGGAATTCATACTTTTGGGCATCATGACCAAACCACTAAGGACTTGTGCCAAGGAATATTCAATAAAGTTTAAAGATGCTCCCATTACCATATCTTAGTTTTCTCGAGAGACATACCAATATACGAAGGGGCAATAAAAGTCAAGGAACCACATATCATATAAAATAGTAATTTATTCAATCATATACTAATATATATTATGAAATGCATGGAATGTTTTTTCAAGAATGGACAACATATAAAAACATAGAATAATTTCCCATGAAAATTATCAGATAATATTTTCAAAAATATAAAAACAGATTATATGCGCATGAAAATAGAGTTTCTCAGTCAATTATGTAAAAAGGATGTCTATAAAAAATTAATTGAACTGTATTATGGATAATTAAGTGTTCATAATGTTCAAATATGTTCCCTTATTATGTGAATAATATTGAATTATATTTTTAGGGTATGTATATAGATTATGAAAATCAATATATTTAGAAAAATGATTACATATATTTGATATTTTAGAATTATAAAGTAATTATGGATAACATAGTCTTAAAATTATTTGTATGTAATAAAATAAATTTTATATGAATTAGTAATATAATATTAATTTAACAGGAAAACTCTATGTATGTATGATTTCATCACAAAAAAAACTAACCCCACAGTCAAATTTAATCAACGTGGGACCCAGTACAGTTTTTGCTGGATATGTCTTATTTATCCTTAATTATACAAATTACAATATTATAAGTTATTTAACTATAATTCCAAAAATATAAGACATACATAGGGATTTTTGATGATATAACTACATATAATTCCTTGATTTGTAGGATAATATTAGCAACCAAAGACCTATTAAAGAGGTACAATGTAAAATAGTGACACAAATCACCATGTAAAAGCCAGAAGAATAATGACCTCTTGAAAATATGCATATTTTAAAGAGGTTTTTGACTAAAAATGAGGTCCTAAGTCCGTCTGTTTGGAGAATATACCCTTATTATCATGTCATTGAAATGTAATAATAAATAATATAATATATAATCAATTAGAGTAACATGTGGCTATCTAAAACTAAATACATGTCATACAAATATTTGGTTCCCAATATAGAAATACCAAAATATTAAAAAGTACATAGAATTAAATAAATAAATAGTAGGGTCCTACGTGTCAATCCAAGTCTACTGACAACTCTATGCTCCTCGCCTCTGCCATCCACCATACGACCCTTTCCCTTCGCTGGATCTCCAGTCACAAAAATTACTTGAGAATCCAAATTCTTGATTTGGTTGTCAGTATAAGTCACATTAAAAAACTATGAATGCTTACATACTTTATGTGATCATGTATAGATTTTTTACGTTATTTCATCATCTTGGTGGCACAATTCCTGTGGTGAAAAAATGGTATGACAAGGATCATCACCCGTCCCTTTTTTCAGAGATGGTTTCATGTATAATTAACTATTTCATTTGTTTTGAACAATTATACATAATTATCCTTTATAATAAGGTTGGATTAAACCATTGAGAATAGAGAAATTTACCTCTTTTTCATTGCGAAGAAGACACCACAACTAGTCTATCCCGACAGGCGATTCTGTGGGGTCATGTGCTTGTGAAATCGGTCCTCCTCAGATATAACTTCCTCATATGGTCTCCAACGGGTTTATTCATGGATCCAGAAACAACGAATGACCCTAATATCCATTTTTCATGGACCTTATTTTCAAAGTTAGGTTCTTATTGATTGATGATTCAATCAACGACACATGAGGACTCCATTGGTCGAGAGGATGAGAATTCATACTCACCCCACAATTCTGAGGGGGTGAGGGTGGATTATTGCATGTTCTGAGACTCTATTATTGATTTAATTTAAATTTTAGTGAATCATTGGTTCATTATTGAATAGTGTTTCCATGGGCTACCCATGGTTTACAGGATCGTCATAGGCATGCATATATTTGATGATACATAGGTTATGCTGACATGGTCCATGTAACGACCCAATGTTTTTCAATGAAAATTCAATTTTTGTTAATATTTCTTAAAAAGAATGAAAACACAACATAATGAACTACTAAGTTCTATGTTATCTTTAAACAATAGTTTTTCACTTCTGTGTTTGGAATTTTTATTTTCTGACATACACCGTTGCAATCAATAAGCTATTTGGAGTTTGATACGAAAAACATTATTTTTGTGAATAATAACTAACCTGTATGAACAATAGCATACCCTTATGAATGTTGATATACCCTAATGAATATTATCATTACCTATTATTGAAGAAAAATAATATTCAAGTGAATGTATGATGTCCCTATATTTTTTATAGTAAGTAAATGAATGTTTTAAAATTGGTTTTTGATAATAAATTTTGATTTTAAATAAATGTTTAAATAATAATATTTTGAAGATTATTTTTGAAAAATGGATTTCATTTTTGGATTCTACACATCTAATAATGGTTATTGTAAATTTTTATGATTTTTATGAAAAGGATGAAATTTTGATGAATAGTAAAATACGATAATTTAAGATCAATTCTAAATAATGGATTTATTGAGTCATCGATGATGATCCTCTGATGTAAACCCTATTAGTTAGAATACAAATTCATTTATTACTATTATTTTTCATGTAAGACTTACTATTATTTGTATTGTGAGAAAATAATAAATTAATGATTATAATGTACTGAAATCCCTACTCTCCTCCACTATAAAACCCCTTTCACTCCCTATTTTCTTCACTACTCTCATGCCTTTTTCCATGCCAATATTCTACCCAAATCTCTTCCCAATCTCCTACCCCATGTCCAAAATCCCATATCCTCTTAAAAATACCATACCTCTCCCCTTAAGTGGTTCTCAATGGATGAAGTCTCAAGATATAAATTCATCTTCCCAATTCCACCATTTCTTTTATGTTATTTTCTTTTTGTTTATTTCATCACCCCTTCAACCAAATCATATTAAAACGATAGTAAAATACATGTAATGGAATTTTTTTATTCTAATTGGAGATTTTATTATCATCTCTCTTTTCCCCAACTATTATTTTTAAGAAATGTAAGCACAGTTTTAGACGTACTTATTTAGCACATTCAATGGCAATGGTTTATCAATTTCTATTATCATATTTAATTATGATCATTAAAACATTTATGTTGTGGTTGAACCAGATTGTTATATATTTAATATATCATATTTTTTGTTCTATAATTCTTTTTACAAGTGGAATTATGTTATAAATCGAAATATGTTCTTTGTAATCAAACCCACTGATTAACAAAAATGGTTGTCGCTATGGTTTTATATTATACATTGACTTCACACTAAGCAACCAAATTAAAATTTAAACCATGTAATATATAGTATGTTAACTAATAGCATAAAACTTCAAATCTAGACAACCAAATTCCTCTAACATGTTTATCCAAGCTTGAAGATATGCGATGTCATCATTAAAACCAAGTAAACAAACAAGCCCGAACAATGAAATTGAACCTCATAACCAATCAAAATTTTTATAAATGAACATAAAATGATTATAATAAACCAATTATATAATGTATAGGTTCTAGAATTATTAGTTAATAAACCTAATTTTTTATACAGGTCTTTAATAACATTTGGACAACACCAACAGATTTAAGTTTATGGATCCTATCCTTTTCTCTCTTAAATCAAGATTGTCCTCTATGCTATGACTGTTTATGTGTAATCCAAAATGAAGGGGTATGATTTCACACCTCCCATGTACTGCCCTAATGATTTATATGTTATGAGAAGCCCATTTTCTCTCTCATAAATCCCTCTTAGGTACACCTGACACCAAGCCAATAACCCTTAATGAATTCTACACAGACCTTTTTTTCTCTTTTGGGTTGCCTTATCATTATTTATATAAAAATTGCGTTATCTTATATGTTTATTTACATATTATAAATTTTCTGTATGTTTTATGAAATTCATTTATGAACACCATTTCATCACTCTCTTTCGGGGATATAGATTTTTTTAAAATATTCTCTCCTTAGAACATTCTGATTAGCAGAAATGTTTTAAAGGAACATCACAAATTATACACCACTTTCATGTTAACTTTATCATCTATTTTAAGCCCCAATTGAATTTATAAAATCATACTTTATATTATGAAAAAAAATCTTTGTTCAATTCTAGTTTTATAAAAAATATTTTCCTCTTTTCTATTTTAAAGGCTCTATAGTATTTTCTTTAAAATCAT
Organism: Viscum album; assembly: GCA_963277665.1. Classification (NCBI taxonomy): domain Eukaryota; kingdom Viridiplantae; phylum Streptophyta; class Magnoliopsida; order Santalales; family Viscaceae; genus Viscum; species Viscum album. Next base: position 1,679,452,624 of record OY728160.1, read on the forward strand.
AAAAAAATGTTTTAATTCGAATATTTCTCAAAAAAATATGGTATATGTTGTCACTTCTTTTTGACATAAAATACCACGTTATGTGCCTTTTTTACCTTATGAACTTCCATGTATGTTATTATTCCCTACTTTTATGTACACTTTCATGATACACCCATTGGTTATGCTTTATGTCTTGATTGTGGTACCCAATTCATTCCCGGGGTAACCTTATGTTTATGTATGTTTGATTAGGTATGATTATTTATAATAAATAATATTAATGAAAATGTTGATATGGGTTCCCCATGATAGCACTCCAATGCATTGGGTAATGTTAAGTCTAATGAGATGCGATGTGAAATGGGATTGGCGGTTAGCCATGACCCCTACAAAAAAGGGAAATAGGATTGGCGGTTAGCCTTGATCAATACATAAATGGGAAATAGGATTGACAGCTATCCATGACCTATATTCAAGACACATTTTTTGAATTTTCCACATTTATTGGATTCTATTAATATATTATCCCATTTTTATGTGATATTATTTCATATATTCCATGATTTGGACATCTATATATAATTCCTCTTATCTCATGTGCTTAATATGTATCCTTATGTTCGTTCCCTTACTGGGATTTTTAGCTCATCCCTCTGTTCATTTGATCCCTAGGGAACCCTGGGTAGATGTAAGGGTTCAAAGGATGTTAGGTGATCTATATAGAGATTAAATTAATAAATGTTTTGTAGCCCCATGTTTTATGTTTTATGTACCTAGTCTTCCAAGATTCTAGACTAAATTATCATTGGATTTTACTCTGATGCATAATTATGCTTAAAATATTATAATGTTATATGAAAATGTCTTGGGTTGATATAGTTGGTATCAGAGTATGGTGTTATTAATTTTGTAGATTAGGAATAGAGAACCTTTGTGATATCCTTAAGGGTGAGAATATGTATAAAAAAACATCCCTAAATTCTGGTGAGTGTTGGGTGAGTTCTTTATCAATAAAATACATTCTTTTCTAGATATGAGTAGGTAGAGGCAGCTCTAAAAGAGATATAACTTGGGGTAAAACGCAAAAACACCACATTGAGCTAGACTCGAATGAGAACCGGTGCACGAAAATGGGCCTCACCGCACTCTTTGTTACAACACTACTATGGGATATACTTTCTAAGATTTATGAGCATAGTACAAACCATTATTAAGGAACAAAAAACCCTATATGAATATATGTTAAGAAATAGATTGAGGATAACATAGATTTAAACATGAGGAATCACACGTTAGTATATATTTTTTCTTTATATGTTTATCCATTTAGGTTCCATTTTCCATTTTATACTTAATAGCTATGTATTGAATACCTCTAATTATACAGTATTTTTATGTGTTAATTGCAAGAAATAGAAGATCACGTTCCAAATACCAATGTGATATGAAATGTGATTTCTTCCATAATAATATTCCTAATATGATGGGTGTGGGTGCTCAAAACATTATGGAAGTACTTGCTCATCTGACTACAGTTATGAATAATATCATGAATCATGAGGAACGCCCTCCTCCTCTAAAAATTGAGAAAGTGGTCGTAGAATCCTTTATGTGTCTAAGGGCTCCAATGTTTAGCAGATCATCTATTCCCCTCTTCGTGGAATAGTGGATTAAAACCATTGAAAATAGATTCTATTTCCATTATTTATGGGAAGAAGAGAAGGTTGTACTGGCGGTCTATCATTATTTTGGGTAACCTGATCAGTGGTGGGCACAGATCAATAATACAATGTCCCAAGAGGAAATTAATTCCATTTATTGGTCAGAATTAAAAAGGATGTTTTAAATAAATATTTCCTTGATCCATCCATCTAATTATAGAAAGAGATTTACTCATACTCATGTAGAAGGAAGATGTGACCGTTAGGGTGTATGAAGTAAACTCTAAAAGGCTTGCATGGTACGCCTCTGGATTTTACATGAACACCGATAACATGGTGGATTACTTTTTTATTAGACTAAAGTTAATTCTATGAAATGATTTGGTGATTCCAGACTTCGATAATTATGAAGATATTGTATGTTGATCCCCCATGGATGAAATAGATATTGGAGACTCCCAATAGTCTTGTGGTCCTAGTGAAAGGAAATGGAAAATTGAGAACAACATGGGTAGTTCATTATACAAATACCATGATGAAATGAATCCTGAATTTTCCTCTTGTAAAAGTTGTGGGAATAAGCCTCCTCGTAACTGTCTGAAGAGAACCAAGAATATCTTAAAATGTTGAAATTTTTGAAATCTTTCCGTGAATAACCTAAGGGATATGTATATTTCCACTAATATTGAATGAGAAATGAAGTTTCATATCAACACTCTGCATGTAATGCAGTGTCACAACTACAAGGATCATGGGTATTGTGTAAGCAATTTCCCTAAGCTGAGGGTTGTCCGGGGAAATCAAAAACAACCTCCAAGGAAACATGGAAGGGATTATTCTATAACTACTACTAAGGGGGAGTCAGACAACGATGTGGTGATAGGTATTCTTGTTATTCATTGAAGAATATAGAAAATTATTTTTGATTCTGGTTCTTTGCATTCATTCATATCTTGAATATTTAGTAGAACTATTCAAACAACACCACAAAATTTAGAGGAAAAGTTATCTATGAGAATAGAAAATAGGGAAATTATTGCATCCATAGTTTATAACTCCTCCCTGGTTAATGTTTGGGGACTGAAAATCCCAAAAAATATCTTCTTACTTCCTTTAGTGAAGATCGATGCTATCTTGGGCACGGATTGGATATCTTTTTACAAATCCAACCTCAACTATCGTGAAAGGGAGATCACCCTTCATGTCTTAAATCATCCTCCAATTATTTACATGAGTAATGAGAAATATGAATCCCCTTTAGAATCTTCATCTAATATGTGGATATTTCTGCCATGTGTTCAAGCATATCTAGCTCAAATGATTTAGAAAATGGAGAGAAACAATTATGAAGAGATGACCATCGTGAGGGATTACACTAATGTTTTCTATAAATATTTTAATGTTCTTCCTCCTAACATAGAGTTTTATTTATCAATTAAACTTATCCCTGGATCTCTACCTATATCAAATAAACCTAATAAAATGGACGTTTTAGAGCTGTAAGAGCTATAGGAACTCTTATAGAGGAATAAGGAGAAGTGTTTTATATGCCCAAGTGCTTCACCGTGCGGTTCTCCAGTCCTCTTCATCAAGAAGAAGGATGGATCAATTTTCCTCTACATTGATTATCATGAGCTCAATAAAATCATGATAAAGAACAAGTATCCCCTTACAATGATTTTTGACTTGTTCAATTAGCTTCGTGGGGATAGTTATCTTTTTAAGGTGTACCTTCGGTCAGGATATCACCAATTAAAGGTTGGGAAGGATGATATTCCCTAGAATTCATTTCAAACGACTTATGGACATTATGAGTTCATAGTAATTCCCTTATGACTCACAAATTATCCAAAATATTTCATGGAATTAATAAATAGATACATTAGATATGACCTCAAAAAAATGGAAGTCTTTATTGATGATATTCTAATATACTCCAAGAGAAAGGATGAACATGAATAGAATTTGAATACTATGTCAAAGAAATTGTGAAGGGAGAAGTTGTGTGACATGTACAATAAATGAGAGTTCTAGACGGAGGATGAATCATTCATGGGTAAATTAATCACCATCAAAGGGTTATCTGTGAACCCATTCAATACGAAGGAAATTGAATTGTGGCCCATGCCTTGTTATGTAATGGATATCCTTATCATTTTGGGTCTATCTGGGTATTATCGATGAGTTGTGAATAACTTTTCATGATTGTCAAACACAATGTCCTATCTAACATGGAAGGGAGTGTAGTTTGTCTAGATTGAGGAATGTGAATACTTTTTCCAGTAGTTGAAAAATAGTATTATCACTACGCCAGTACTCACAGTCCTTACAAGTGGATAACTCTTTGTGTTGAATAGTGATGCATATAGGAAGGTATTAGGATTTGTGATAATGAAAAATGATAAAGAAAATAAATGGAAATTATAAAAAAGGTAGATGTAATCAGAAATTTGAAATCCCCTGATTTCAAAATTGATGATGAATGAATTGTAAGATTAGGAAATTAATATATGTACTATCTGATCCAGATATAAAGACAGATACATAGAATGATGCACATATCTCGACATTATCATTCCTCCCAGGGACCACATAGATGTATCAAGATCTCCAATAGAACATTTGGTGGGATAATATAAAAAAGGAGATTGCAAAATATACATCAAAGTGATGGGGATGCTAGGAAGTGAAGGCCTAGAGGAAAAAGTATTAGGGGGTGATGCAACAACAAACCACACTAGCGTGGAAGTGGGAGAACATTTCCTTTTAATTTTTCACTAGACTTCCAAGGAAATATAGAGGAAAAAATTAAATATGGTATGTTGTGGATTGTCTTACAAAGACATCTCACTTTATCATGATTCAAAAGGAAATCAAATTGGATCAACTCGCAAAGTTTTACATCAAATATGTGGTAAGGCTGAATAGAGTACAACAATATATTGTATCCAATCGTGATCCAAGATTCAATTAAATGTTCTAGGAAAGTATTCAACATTCTCTAAGCAATGAACTGAACATCAGTATGACATGTCATCTTAAAACTGATGGCCATTCTGAGTGAACTATTTAGACATTGGATGAAATTTTGAGAGCGTGTTCCATGGAATTCAGAGGAGGATGGGACCAACATCTTCCACTAATTGAATACTCCTACAACAAAAATTTCAACTTTATCATCCAAATGGAACCAAATGAATCCCTTTATGGGAAAAGGGGATGAACACCAACGCGTAGGGATTAATTCAGTGAGTGTAAGCTGCTATGACTTAAAATGGTCGATGAAATGGGGGAGAAGGTGGAAACCATGCAGCAGCATATCAAGGTAGTCTAAAGTCAATATAAATGTTTTAAATACAATCATCGATGAGACATTGAGTATAATATTGGATACATGTTATTTCTATGAATATCTATATGGAATAAGTTCGTGAGGTTTGGAATGAAAGGGATGTTATGTGCCAGGTATGTCGGCCCCTTCGAGATCCTATATTGAGTGGGAGCTGTGGCCAATCAACTCGAACTTCACCTACCATATCAAAAGTACATGATTTCATTCTTGTATCCCTATTAAAGAAGTACATAACTGACCCTTCCCATGTACTCTCTTCAGAGGTGTTATAGTTGGCGGATAATCATTCCTATGAGGAGATGTCGGTGAAGTTCTTGGATTGTAGAGATAATGTTCTACGTGAAAACACTACTCATCAAGGCAAGGAACTATTGCAAAACCATAAGTATGAATAAACGTCCTAGGAATTAGAAGAATCAATGAATGAAATGTTCCCCCACCTATTTGTTTCCTAGAATGTAGAATTAAATTTCATGGGTGGTATATCTTAAGGGTGTAAGAACGTAACGACCCATGGTTTTTCAATAGAAATTTCCTTCTTGTTAATATATCATAAAAACACATAAAAACACATAAAAATGAAATATTAAGTGCTAAGTTACCTTTAAGAATAAGTTTGTCACTTTTTTGTTTGGAATTTTGAAAATATGACAAACACGGATGATATCAGAAAGTGAATTGGAGTCTTATAAGAAAAACATAATTTTTAGGGAATTGTAACATACACTTATGAATAGTAACATACCTTAATGAATAGTGACATACCCTAATGAATAGTAGCATTACCTATGATAGTATAAAAATAATATTCAAGTGATTTTATGATGAACCTATATATTTTAGAAAAAGTAAATGAATGTCATTAAATTTGTTTTTGATAATAAATTACGATTTTAATTAAATATTAAAATAATCACATATAGAAATTTATTTTTGAAAAATGGATCTCTCTTTTTTATTATACACATCAAAATATGGTTTGGGTGAATTTCTGAGATTTTTATGAAATACATGAAATTTTTATAAATAGTAAAATACAAAAATTTATGATAAATGCTAAATGATGGATTTATTGAGTCATTGATGATGATATGCTAATTTAATCCCAATTGGTTCGAATTCAAATTAATTTATTAATATTCATGGTCATGTAATACTTATTATTCCTTGTATTGTGAAGAAATAATATATTAATGATTATAATATTATGAAATTCCTTCTATCCACCACTATAAACCCTGCCCCTCACTCCCTCTTTTTTCAATACTCTCATACAATGTGAATTTCAAATATTATTCGCAAAAATATCTCGAAGATCCCCCCATGTACAAAATCCCCATTCCACATAAAAATAACAAATCATCTCCCCTTATAAGTTTCTGAAAGGAGGAAGTCTCAAGAGGTAAGCTCCTCTTTCCAATTCCTTCATTTCTTTTATGTTATTTTCATTTTGTTTCATTCATCACCTCCCTCCCCACAAATTGTATGATAACACCAGTAACATATAGGTACTGTGATTTTTTAGGATAATGGAAAAATTCATTATCATTTCTCATTTCCCCACATTTTATTTGAGACAAATGAAAGCACCATTTGAGATTTGCTAATTTAGCACATTAAAGGATAATAGTTTATCAATTTCTATTGTCATCATTAATTATGGTCATGAAACCATGTGTGTTGTGGTTGAACCCTATTATTATATTTTTTATATATCCTATTTTTGGTTCTATAATCCTTTTTTACAATTGGTATTAAGTTATAATGCAAAAAATGTTCTATAAAATCCAACCCACCTATTAACAAAAATATTTGTCCCTCTAGTTTTCTATAATAATTCGACTTCACCCTAAGTAACCAAATTAAATTTAAAACCATGTAATCTCGTATTTTTTCACCAATATCATATAAATTTAATTCTATAAACCACATTAGTCTTACATGTTTATCCAAACATGAATATAAGTGAACCAGCCATTAAAACTAAATAAACAAATGAGCCCAAACAATGAAATTTTACATCATAATCAAACAAAAAAGTTATAAATGAACATAAAATTATTATAATAAAAAAATTAACTATATAAAAGGTTATGTAATTATTAAATAATAAACCATGTTTTTTTATTAATTCCTTTATTAACAATTTGAGAACACCAACTGATTTAAGGTAAGGGATCCCCACATTTTCTCTCCTAAATCAAGATTTTCCTCTATGCTCTGACTTATTTATGTTTAATCCCAAATAATGGGGAATTATTTATAACCTCTACCATAAATATCTCATTATTTATATGTTATGATAAACCCCTTTTATCTCTCATCAATCCCTCTTAGGTACACCTGACACCATGCCAATAAACCGTAACGAATTCTACACAGACATTTTTTTTTCTTTCGGGTCACCTAATCATTCTTTATACCAAAATGGATTTATATTATATGTTTATGTACATATTATAAATTCTGAATAGGTTTTAATAAATTCATTTATGAATACCCTTTCTTTACTCTCTTTCGGTGATATACATGTTTTTAAAATTTTATCTCCATAGAACTTTTCGATATGAAAACCAGTTTTATGGGAACATTTCAAATTTTTACCCAATTTCAAGTGCACCCTATCCACCATTTTAAGACACCATTGTATTTATAAAATCACAATTTTTATTATGAAAACCATATTTGTTGAATTCTGGTTTTATATAAATGATTTTCCTCTTTTCAATTTTAAAGGCTCTAATGTAATTTCCTTAAAATAAAAAAAAATGGTTTAATGATAATGTTTCATAAATACATTTATTATATATTATCACTTCAATTTGACATAAAATACTATTTTATATTCCTATTTTACCTTATTAACATCCATTTATGTTCTAATCCCCTACATTCATGGACACTTTCATGATACACCAATTGGTTATAATTTATGTCATGATTGTGGTACTTAATTCTTTCTCTGGGTACCCTTATATTTATGTATGGTTGATTATGTATGATTATATATGTGGAAGGAATATTCATGAAAATGATGATATGGGTGCTCCCAGATAGTGCTCTAAGACATTAGGTAACATTAAGTCTCATGAGATTTGATGTGAAATAGGAATGGTGGTCAGCCATGACCAGTACTAAAATGGAAAACGATATTGGCAGTTATCCTTGGCTAGTACTAAAATGGGCAATGAGGTTGGCAGTTAACCTTGACCCATACTGAAGACATGTATAACAATTCTTCCACATTTATATGATTCCTTGTATATATGATCACATTCCTATATAATATGATTTCATTTGTTCCAAGCTTTGGATGTCATTATGTCTTGACTACTAACTCATGTGCTAAAGACATATCATTATGTTAATTACTTTACTGGGGGGGGCTTTTCAACTCATCCCTTTGTTCATGTGTTCCCTAGGGTACCCAGTGTAGATGTAAGGGATCAAAGGAAGTTTGGAGCTCTGTATGGAGATTAAATAAAGAAATTTTTTTATCCCCATGTTTTATGTTTCTTGAACCAAGTATTCCATAACACTATACATAATGATCCTTGTATTGTACTATAATGTATAATAATGCTTAAAATCATGTAATGATATATGTAAATGGCTTGGGTCACTATAATCCCTACAGTATGGTGCTCTGATGTTTCTCGTCATCCAGGGGATAAAAGGTGATTTTATTTTGGGATCGAGTCCATAATATGGGTTTCCTTTGAATCCTTGAGTGTGGAATCATCACCCACGTACTTCAGATCGACTGTGACTTATGCATGGACGTTACCCATCAGAGGGGGGGCATTATTTTGTAAACCCTATTGTATGGGCACCTTTTTGAGCTGGGTCCTTAATTTAGGCATCCTATATATCCGAATTTGATTAGGAATCAATGTTCTCATAGTTCATATTATGTGGGGCTCATGTGTGGAAGATGCCCATTTGAAAATACCTAATTGGGTGAACCCTTTTTGATGGTCACCCTTTTGGGCTCAGACCTTCATGTAGGTGTTCTACGTATCTTAGTTTGGTTATAAATCGAATTTATCTTTGTTAATAATTGTTTGGATGTAGTGATCATCCAAAACCTTTATGCCCACACAAGACATGCGCGGTGTGGGAAACAAGAGGAATCAAGAGATCTAACCAACCACATGCTTCCACTCCTTTTGGTGGGTGAAGGAGAGCCCATGATGGATGATGTTGGGGTGACCATGGGAGAGGGCACAAAGCGATGAACCTTTTAATGTGAAATGACATTAAATGTCATGTGTATCGGCCTCAAATGATTGGGGAAATACCTTAGTGGGAGGGACCCAGAATAACATATGCTCTATATTTTAGTTTAAATCCATTTATCTTGGACGAGGGCATCAAAGTTTACGGTCATGTCGATGATACTATATTAGGCCTTTTTGTTTAGGGTCATGTGATGAGGAACACTTTCTATAGATACTATGATTATGAAGAGGAAAATCTTGTTTGGATATTCTGATGTGCCTCGAACATGAGAGGGAAATAATGTGTAATCCTCGATTCTAGAGGATATCGAATGAGGTGAAATGATATGATGCATGGAAGACATTGAGGCATACATATGTTGTAAATGACTCTATTGAGGATGAATATGGATTTGGATGACATATGTTTTGTACACATCATATGAGGGGCCATCAGTGCATGATGTTCATAGTAAAAAAGGAGTTTTTAGCAGACTGGCAATCCATTTCGGATGGTTCAGGAGGTTTATGAATATCTGAAATCAACCAATATATTATAGTTCAAAGTCATATAGCTTGGAGGATGACATCAATATTTAATGATGTGTTGTTGGGACTAGTACCATATAGTTTAATGTCATGTGGTTAGGATGATAACTCATAGTTTATGGGCATTGAGATTGGACCACTCATTATATAAACCCATGATTTGTTGTATGATAATCAGGCTAGGATTCTCTGACATGACTTGTACATGAGAGGGAAGGAAAGTGTAAACCATGAATTTAGGGATTCTCGGAATAGGAGAAATTATTCAGGCCATAGAATCCATTAAGGCATACATAGGTAGGAAAGGTAACTCTTAAGGAAAATGTTTCCATTGGATTATGGCTATTTTTTTGGGAAACATATGGAGATCCACTAGGTAATGATGAGCATAGTCTTGAAGTGGTTTCATAAGGACATTGGCCATCCACTTCGAATGGCCATGGAGGTTTTTGAGGATTCGAAATAACTAGAGACACATATATTGATGGATAGAAAGGATGTTTCCAAGAATTTAAGAAACATACATGCTTTGATTTTCCATGGATCTATGGGTCATCCTAACATATGAGGCATGTGATAGGGTTTTAGAGTGTTTCATTAAGAATGTATCTTCTCATGGTATTTAAGGGATATATGTTTGTGTGGCTTATGGGTGAAAGGAAAAATGTTGTCAACCCAACATGAGATATTTGTAGTGCAACATTCCATTATTCATTTGGGTCAGTGACAATAGTGAAGGGACTATCTCAGAGGGATGGTACTGAAACGTAGTAGGGTTGTGGGGGCACAACCGTTGTAGTATATAATGCTGGGAACGAATGGTTATTGACGTAAGGATGTCCTCTTAAGAGCTGGCCGTATATGGGCATCTTTATGGGAACTCGCCATTAACTACCTTTCTATGAAGGATGTTGTTCACAAACGAGATGGCTATGTATGATGTTACGTTGAAGATCTGGACACTAAGGATCATCCACGTACTGGGTTCTATTTATGCTAGTCCATGTATTATATTCCACATTAGGACATCCATGTTCTGTCTTCTGTATATGTGAATCCATGAACCGTTTTTATTATATTTTTTCATTGGTTAGTAGGTTGTATGTGAAGGGTCTTCTCAATATGGTTCACGGGATGGAGTCTATAAACAACATATAGTTCACGAGATGGTATCTGTAAACTACTTCATCTGTGGGAGGGAGTCCCACAAACCACTTTGGGTACTGGAGAAATTTTTTCCAACCCACTGTGTTTTTCATCCCTTTTTCTCTCATCCTAGATCACTCTCCTCTATCTTCTTTTCCCCACACCCTTTTAGAATCCCCTAGTGGTACTTTTGTAGTGTTTGAAAGAATTTGTATCATCGGTATGTAGGGAACCTTCTCTGAAATCCCATGGAGGAAATATTGCTTGCAGATGACTATGTCAACCAATATTTTGGGATCTATCATTGGAAGGGCACATCCAACTACTCGTCATCTGTGAAATACTTGTTTCCTAAGGATGGTATTCATGGTGTACTTCTGTCAAATTTTCACCAGCGAAAACTATTTGTGGAAGATTCGATTCGCGGGTTGAAATTCACCACCAACTTTTTCATTGGCTGCTGAACACCTCATTATTCAGCACTCCATATGATTTCCATGTACTTCTAGATCCTGTTTTATGCCTTCTCCTAATCATTCCTGATGATGGTATGCAGCCAGGCCAGACTCTGTTTAAAATTTTGATTTCTTCACTTTTATTCATAAATTTTCAATGAAACATGCATCCATATTCATTACCAAACTTTATGAATTATTTACCTTCCCTTTTCTGAATTTTTGGGACCATACATTCTCCAATAATGATAAATCTGTAACCGACATGACCACAAAATAAAAACTTGAGCGATCATGAACATACCAAGCATTGAAAACTGCCCAGTTGTTCCTACTTTGGATACATGTAGAAATATAGTGAAATTAGATAGAACAGCCTAACCAAATCCTATACAAGAATCCTCATAGACTAGTCGATACAATAACCCATATCATATATCCTTCAAAGGGACCATGTTACACAGATCCTCTGGATGAGAATATCTAGTACTCAAATCGACTAGGCCATCACATGGTGAATGGATCTTATAAAATCAAGGCTACCTCAAGTACACCATTGACATGAAACAGTAGATTCATCATACATACACCCTATTATTAGGACCATCATCAACATCATTTAAATCAAGTGAACTACCCCAATAAGGGATAATCTATCATAAAAAGCCACCAGAATCATTTATTGATCACAACCACAAGGGGATGGAAACAAATATATATGGTGTGGACACAAGGATTAACATTTCATTATGAGTATATAATAGCATACATAACAACATATGATCATAATAAAATAGTAAATGATCTAATATTTTATCAACGAAGGAAAATAATATTATGCTTGGTTTCACAAGCTACAAACACCAACTTACAATCACAATCAAGCATGATTATTAATTATTCCAAAACATATATTATAACCTCAAAATTGTGGACAATTCTCATGTAATTCCACATGTAAATAATTGTATGAAAACATGTGGAAATATGTTACCAATAGATAAGGAAATTCCAACCACTAGTACAAAAAAAACTAACGATAATGATTGACATTTGTGACTAATTTCCCAACAGACTCATTGTTACCTTCAAAAAAATTATTCTGTTAAAAACTATTATCATTAATATGAACCCAATGGAACCAATGGTGTGTCAATGTCATCAATATCGCATTATAAATTGAAGTGAATAGTTTGGAAGAATAAAATAAAATTAAATAATGAATATTACAGAGAGAGAGAGATAGTTAGTGGGAGGTGTGAGTAGAGGTTGGTGTGAGGTTAAAAAGCGCATAGAAGAAGGCTCCTCCCCCTTCCCCCATTGATAATTTTTTTTAATTTTCATTGATTAATTTTATCCACTCAATTATTTCATTATTTATTTTATTATTTTCTATACTCAAAATACATTGGCCCCACCCCCAATATTTCATGTGTTTTTTAAATCTCAATCGAACACATTGAATCCATTCATTATAAATTTTAAAATTCATCCATATATATATATATATGGATTATATATGAACACATATATACATATAAATATATACCCCACTATACATATATTTATTTAACCCACAAGTATATACATATATTTTACACACACACACACCCACACACACACACATACATATATATATATGTACACCCACCCACAGACACATATATATTTATTTATATTTATTTAACTCATATATATACATGTTACATATGCACACACACATATCTATATACATATATACACCTACACAGGTATATAAATACATATATACTTATCCTAAAAATATATAAACACATTATATATATGGACACATAAAATATTTTCCCCCAAATTTAATAATACAAATAAAAACATTTTTTATTAATTAATATCTATCATCAATGGTATTTTAATCATTAATTTCGTTAAATACAAAAAATAGATAAATAATTTTTTTAATCACACAAATTTATTTATTTAGAATAGGAAATAATATCACTATAATTATATGAATCCACAATAAATATTAATTCATAGTGAAATGAAACACATAAATAAAGTTAAATCAAAATTGTTTAAATACCCATGTATATTTTCATTTTTTCTACCAATGAAATAATAATACTAATAAAATTGTTATTATTATTTGTTAACTTCCCAATAAATATTCATATAACAAGTATTATCAGAATTATATGTGATCTAACCAAAAACTCGACACACACAATGGTTATGCCATGCGAAGGGTATGAAATTCATTTCATACCTAATGATAGTCTATGATTTCTCATAAGATACTCTAGTCATAAGCTACCCCGATTTTCATTGTTAAAAATTATAATAAAAATATTAAATAAATATCTTTTGCTTGCGATGTTACCAAAAACCCAATACAGAAAAAACTTATGTTATCGCATGGATAAAATGCATATCCCATGCCTTATGGTGGTCTCATATTTCCCACAAGAGACACAGTTTTGGAGACATTCCATTATTTTGGAAGAATTGTGTGCATATGATAAAATGTATTTATTATTTTTATTATATCAGAACTAAGAAACTATGGTCCTCATAATTTTGTTTTAACTCAACTTCTACCTCAAAAAATATTCTATAGAATACACCGTGGTGAAAGATGGGGTTTACATTTAAAAATACATTAAACCATTTATTAATGAATATTTATTGAATATTTATATTTTCACATAAAAATATTCATAAATTTTCATCATAGATGGTTTTATAATCATGAAAAAATTTTAATGTTACAATTCCCCCTTCTATTAACTTCTCATCCTTAAGAATTAACATCAGTGGTATTGTTTGAAAAATGTAGAATAATGAGTTAAAAATTTTGACTCCATATCCCATGTCTCTGTAATAAGAAGAACATTAAGAATATATCTAGATCATATCCACTTTAGGGGATGAAACAATGTTCTCTTAAGAGTCTACCCTTAACCAAAGGCATAACCCTCCTAGAACTAACAATGGTCTCCATCCCTACATGTTAGTCATAGTACTTATATATATACAAACACAATAATAGTCTTAGTAAATCTAATTAATGATAACAATGATATATCACAATGGAATGGAAAATGATATATCTCACAAAGAGAAACTATCAAGAATAGATAGAACAAGTCAATGTATTCAATTGAGAACTAAAATTCACCATACCAACAATTATATATATGGAACGTGATCCTACACATAAAGTCATGATGCATGAACAAACCAAGAACTCATAAATAACATATCCAATTCTTGTACATCACCCAAGTTGAATTCAATTAATGGTAACAAAAATAATAATTTTCGACACATTATGAAACTTTGTGGCCCACTATGCATTGTTAGCCTAGAACTGTGATAGTTCCCCTAACCAAGTCTCAACCATTATATCTCTCATTTAAACTATTATAACCCATAGAATGGTGAAAAACATGTTAGTAGGTTCTAGTCCTTAGATTCCATTTTGTAACATCCCAACCCCAACCACTGAGTCTGAGTGTATGCTACATGACCACATGAAAACCTCCCCATATATAATAGGTTGTTGACTAGTTGAATGGGAATCTGTCTTCCCATGGGGATACTATACCCTATGATCATGTACTAGGAAAATTAATTATAAACAATATTGTATATAAACAAGCATAGTAACATGAATACATATAAAAATTAAATACATGTCATATAAATAAAAGACTCCCAATGTAGACATATCAATAGATTAATGATTGAATATAAACCAATAAATACATTTCAGTGTTCTATAGTGTCATTTATGGTCTTTTAGATGCTTATTCTTCACTCAATAGGTATCCACCATTGGTAACACTACCTTCATTAGATCTCTCTTCGTGAATTCTACAAGGGAATCAATATTCCTGAATAGGGTGTGAGTAAAAGAATTATTAAGAAATAAAAATGATTTCATAACTGGCCTGATTACATATAACAGGTTTCTCCCAGTAATGATAAATACATAGTAAGTATAAATACACAATACAAACTGATCGATCATGCACTGACCAAGACACAACAAACCCCAAACCATACCATTGTTAGATTAATGTCGGAAGATAACAAAATGATTTGGAAGAACCATAAAAGCCCATGTACAGCTTCCCCACAGTGTTGTGGAGATGAAAACAAGAATAACATATCCCTCATGAAGACCACTACACCAAGATTATATAGATGGTAGTATGTAGTACACACATTGATCGAGACATCACGTGGTGAATGGTACTTGTAAAATCAATGCTACCTCCAGGTCAACCTCAATAAGATACCATTGATACCTCATACTTCCACCATATTCATAGCTCCATCATCACCAGCGTCATAATTAGGATGACTCCATGAGAGAGGTCTAATGTATCATGATGATCCACTTGTCTCATGTACTAATCAAAACATTAGTGTCATGGTAACACATGTACAGGGTGAGTGTCGAAGAAGGCATAACATATCACCATGAGTATATAACATCATACAAAACAATATCTGATCATAATAAAATATAATAATATTTACTATAGTATCACTCATGGAAAATAATATCATGGAAGGTTTCATAATTGACACACACACCTACATGCGATCACAATCAAGAACAATTATCAATTATGTCAGCTCATAAATTATAATAGGACAATCTGGAACATTTATCAAATAATCCGACACATAAATCATAGTATGAAAACATGTTTAATTGAGAGAAAAAGAGGTAATGAAATTCCTACATTAGTTATAATATCAATTGATGAAAATGGTTGACTTTTATGATTAACTACACCACCGAGTCCCCATTTCAATTGGAAACAAAATTAGGGCAATGAATCTGATGATCAATATGAAACAAATTTAATTTGTGTCATTTCCATCCAATTAATAACACTTGAGATATTTAACAGTTATGTTTTAAATAATAAAATAAATTAAAAGATAATAAATTAAAAAAAATATTTTGAGGGAGGTAGAGTTGGAGAGAGGTACGAGGAGACATAGGCATGATAGGAAAATCACACAGGAAAAGGTCACTCCCTTTACCCATTTTAATGAATTTTTTCTTTTTTATTTCAATAATTTTATCCATTCATTTATTACAGTATTTTTTTCTCATTCTCTCCCCTCTTAATACACAAGCATCTCTCTTTACATTTCATTCATTTTATAAAAAACCATTACGAAACAAATTTAATGCATTCATTATATATTATAAAATTATTTCATATATATATACATGAATTATATATATACACATATCATCATTTATACATATATAGATAAATATATTTATATAACCCATATATATACATCCATACATTATATATATACACCCACACACTTACATAAACATACAATAGCACAGAATGATATATATATATATATATATATATATATATACATGTTAAAAATATTTATATACCCCTCCGTATATACATATATTCCCCCCTACACACATATATATACCCTTATATATATCCCATCAATGTATATTCAAATTATATATATTCATAGACATATCGATTATTTTTTACCACTTCAATAATTACAATAGCAACAAAAAAATATTATTATTATTATTAAATATCTACCCTCTTTGAAACATCAAATATAAATTTAATTAAAAACAAAAAAAATATTAATAAATTTTTATTAATCACATGTAAGTATTTTTTTAAGAAAAGTAATAGTATCATTATTATTACCTAGCCTCACAATAAATAATCACACATAGATAAACATCACTCATCAATTAAGATAATTAAAAATTATTTAATTACACATATATAACTTTATTATTTTTCTTTTAAAAATTTCATAATAATAATACAATTATTTTTATTATTTTTAATTTCCACACAAATACATAGATAGTAATTATTGTAACCCTTACATGTGATCTAACCAAATACCCGACTAACACAATGTCTATGTCATGACAAGGTAAAATAAACATTATGGACCTAACAATGGTCTCAGATTTCTCATACAATACAATGTTCAATATATACATAAATATTATAATAAAATATATTAAATAAATTAATCTCACGTGCATTGTTACCAAGCACCCAGTGCAAAACAAATTGTATCAAATCTAGGTTAAACCCTATATACCAGACCTAAAGGTGACCAATGATTTTGATTAAGAGACACCATTTAGGAGACATTCCATTATTTCATTAAAATTAAATGAATGTGATAATATATATTTTAATGTTTTATTCAATATGAACTAAGGCACTACTGTCCCCAAAATCCCACACTAGCTCTGCTCCAAAATTTGAAAATATTTTGTCGTATATTCCAGGTTTCTGAAATGTTTTTATAACCTTATTCAAATAGTTTAAATTATTTATTATGTTATTTTTATTGAAAATTACATTTTCAAACTAAAATACAAAAAGTATTTTATGAATGAGAGCTTTATTATCCAAAAAAACTATGATGTTACATTTTTTCAGTTGGAAATAGGGTTTCACATACACTAGATATCAAAAGTATAGTACTGAATATCATATTTTTTAAAAACCAAGACAATAAATTAGAAAATTTTAGTGAAACTATAATAGAATTGTTACTAGAAATTGAAAATATATAGAAGAGGTACCCTTACCTATCATGCGCTTCTTAGTGTTTGGTCAAACCATAAAAAAAATCAAAATCTTCAATATTAAAGAGAATGATTTGGAAGAGACCCATTGAGAGCACTATGTAGAAATTAGTGTGAATTTGAGGTGGAATAAATGAAAACATGGGATAGGTATTTGTAGTTTTGGTTTATGGAATTTCATTTAATAATTACAAAATATTTTAGTTTTCCACTATATTATGTGACCCACTTCTCTTCATAGTTCCCTATTATCTCTTATAGTTCTCAACTATAATGGTCTATTCCAAAATTAAGAAATTATAACTACTATGGATGAGTTTTTTCATCATTACATATATATGAAGTCACATTTTTCATGATTCTCTATATTTCACCCTTATTTAATATTTTTCTAAAAATTACATAATTTTACGAGTTTGATATTTTTGAAATCATAATTTCTAATATATAATACATTTTATCATATTAAAAAATTAATAATAAATATTTATTCATTTATATTAGGATGATGTATTAGATAAAAATGATCTGCCATAGTAAAAACCATTTTATTTATAAAAGAATTTATACATTAATACTACTTAACCCCTAGAAATATAACCCCATGTAAAACTACAGTAATATTTAAGTATATTGTGTGTTATAATTGAAATTTCCTATGGAGGTTATACAAAAATTAATCTTGTAGTTATTTTTAATGACATAAACTTATCTGGTATAAGATTTTTTTCGAACCTCAATTATTGATGTTCATTTGGGACATATTCCAAGAGTAGCTACCAGCTTAACAAGATCAAATAAGTGAAATTCATATCTTATTTTCCTAATAATTGATGATAAATTTTCTACATTCTGTATCACTTTTCCATCATCATTACCCATAATATACAATTATTCAAATGGTCACATCATAACAGCTCCATAAACAACTACAAAAATACCTAAAAAATATTTAACAATCTTATTTGCACCAATATCTTATACATTAATTCAAAATAATACACTAAATAATAATTATCAATTTTATTTTTTAAAATATTTAGATTAAATGGATTATATTACTTTTCTATTGTACTATTATTTTTATTGTAATATTTTTCAATAGAGTAAATGAACCCAGAAAAATATATATTGTCCATGTATTATGTAATGACCCATAAAAATTCAAGGAAATTGTTTTCTTAATTTTCTTTGTGATTTTAAAAGAATGCAGTTTCTGACGGCACCTGATTCTGAGGCCCGGTGTGCCTGGAATAATTTTTCCAATGTTTATCTCGGGTACGTTCAGTGAACGAATGAGCGGGTTTTCCTAACATTTGAACCGGTGCTCGGAATCAAAATCTGAGGAGACCAATGGAATTGCAGCACCGGTAATTTCTTAGAAACACCTTTTCCGGGGTCGTGTTTTCTTGGTTGTGGTTTTTAAATTTTTGGGTTAAGTAAAGGAATAAAATAAAAGTGGTGCAACCAAATTTTATTTTATTTAAAGTTGTTAAACCTAAGTGGTTGGAGTGGACCCACAATATCCTACCCACTAGGTAAGATATTTATGAGGTGGGGCCCACACGAGCCCCACCGTTTCTTTTCTTCACCCCATCCTTTAATAAGGTAACACACCCTCACCCCTATTAAATGGAAGTCAACCCTTCCATTTATCTGTTTAAGAAACGCCTCTTTTAATTTGGCGGTTTAAACGGTTCAATTAATTCAATTAATTGACTGATTCAATTTTTTTTTAATTTCAAAGACGTTGTCTTGTGTGTTAATAAAATAAGACAAGACTTATTTTATAAAGGGGTTCATTGCGTGTGATGGCTTGGCAGATTTTGCTCAAGGTCTTGAAGTTCTTCGTCCTCGACGAATTGTGCAAAGAACGCGAAGAACACTGACCTCCGACGAAGGTCGACAAGAATGCCGGATCCTCGGATATAGACGACGCGACACCGAAGAATCTTTTCTCTGTGACATGACGATCCTCCCCCCCCCCCCGCGACGCATCCTTCTTCGACGTGCAATCCTGCAACGAGCCTTCATTCAACTACGCTCGAGGTAGGGGATTATTTTAATTGTTTGTTCGTGATTACTTTTGTCGCCTTTCTTCATTTCAAATTGAGCCGCCTAATATCTCAATAATGGGAGGAGGTCGGACCGCACAAACACAGCCGACCCTCCTGTCCCTTGTTTTTTTTATCTTGTTCTGGTACGTGTAAGGCGGCGCGGTGACGTTGCACCACGAAGAAGATATGTTAAAGGGCGGAGAAGCGCGGCGCTGTTGAAGACGAACTAAACCTCGGCGCCGTCGCACCATGCCAGAGAACCAAAAAGGCACTGAGGCCAGAGCGAGACCATGATGGAGGGGTGCGGCACCATCGCGCCATGCTGGACAGACCAAGGTCGCGGCCATAGGCCGCGGCGTAGTAGGGAACAGTGGCCAGTTTTTGGCCGCTGGCATCAGAGCAGGGGGACGGGACAGCCCCGGTCCCGTGGAGGCAGCAGTCGGCCGGCCGGGGCGGGATGGCCGATCAGGGGGAAGTGTCGGGGGTCGTAACCCCTGGCTGAACAGCAGGAGCGGCCCCCCACATGGGGGCCGCAGTTTCACAATGCGGGGGCATCCCCCCCCCCACCTCATCGCTCGGCCGTTACGGCCGAGCCGCCTGGCCACGCTGGCCAGGCCAAGCCGCTAGGCCGGGCCGCCCGGTCGGGCCGTGCCCAGGATGGGCCGCATCGCGTCCTAATGGGCCGGACCTAGACTCGGGTCGGGTCGACCTGGTTCGGGCCGACCCAGGGGGTATCAGGTCGGGTCGGACCGGGCCCGAACCCCCTATTCGAGGACCACTTTCGGTCTTTTGCCCATAACTTGGGATTCAGACCTAAGATCGATGCACTATCAACTGCGATGTGATCCATGGATCAAGACAGTCGTTTCAGTATATTACACTCAAGGTTTCAGAGAACTTTGGGTTCAGCCGGGTTGGTTCGTACACAAAACCAACCGCGCCCTCGGAGCGAAAACACTTATAACTTGAGCTCCGGACGTCCAATTGAAGTGTCGTTGACTTTTATGGATTCCTCATAGTGAGAAGAACCTTTTGGCATACTCCTCTCGAGTTTTTGATGTATTTGGAGTATGGTCGGGTTGGTTTTAACTTAAAAACCAACCGGGCCCCTCGGACGAAAATGCCAATAACTCTCAGACCGGGCGTCTGAATGACGCGCCGTCTGTGATGTTGAGTTAATGTTGGCGATACGAAACATTTGGATACATCAACTCTGGACTACATGTCAGTTGATGTATCATCCCCTCAGATCGTGGAGCGGACCCTCCCAAACGAGCTTGATGTGTGCGGGAACCCTAGAACTGGCTGCGACTGCGACGACGATGACGAATGTACATAAATCCTCCATGGATTCGACGTCGACGACTACAACACATAGAGATCCTACGTGGATCCATGCTACCGATCCTGTGTGGGTCAGATCCTGTATGGGCCAGCACTCAGTGGTCCTGTGTGGGCCAGCGCCTACCGATCCGGTGTGGGTCAGATCCTGTGTGGGTCATTGCGGGGGTTAGTTACCTATCAATCCTATGTGTGTCATTGCGGGGGTTAGTACCTATCAATCCATTGTGTATCCGACGACTTAGATGAATCAGTGGCCACATCTGATCATCTCTATCGTCATTCAAAGAAGTATATCCTGTGTGAGCTGAATCTTGACATTCAATCATTATCTTCGATATGATTGACTTTCTTTCCTATGTGGATTGTGTTGTGCTATCCTGTGTGGACGTGATCGAACATGGGCTCGGATGTTGGAGTCGAACTGGAATAGATGACTTAGGTATATGTACGGGAATATACCTAAGTAGTGTCAGATGTTACTTCTTGATTATATCTTTCCATTGTGGATTATCCGTTGTGGATTCTGGGAGACCTTTGGGGGTCTTGGGGTCCCTACTGAGTAGATTATACTCACCCCTGCACGGGATATGCCCGTACTACGTTGTGCTGGTTGCAGACAACAGATAGCACTGATCGTGGTTGAGGCTTGCTAAGTAGGTCGGTACCTGGAGGAGGACCAGTGGGCGAGACGTACTCGGAGCGGACGGCTGGACAGAGGAGTTGTGGAGGCTATCTATACCTACCCTTCAGGTGGGACTTTCAGTGGACGGCTCGGCGTTGTGACTTTACTTTTCAGTTGTTGGACTCCCTTTTTCAGTTGTACTTTACTTTCAGTTTGGGTTTGTATTCTGGCCAACTTACTTTTCCGCACTTACTGTTGTACCCAGTTTTTACTTAGTGTTTACTTTCGCTTGCTTACTCTGCATGTTTTTTCACTTTAAAAAGGCAATGCCTTACCTTTTTATCGGGAATCATGCCTTGGTGCTAGTCGCCAGCCCCTGGCCTATTGAAGGCAGGCTTAGGGTAGTCACGGCACGGGCCCCGAGAATGGGTCGTGACAAATTGCTATTAGAGGAATTCGATTCTACCGTAGAACTCAGGACTCTAATATTTTTCAATGTGAAGCAATAGTGTTAAGAGTATTGAGTGTGGTTATTAGTCCAGGGAGTCCAGTGTTGGTGCGGTGGCCGACGTATCCGTACACTAAGACCCTGACTTCTGATTTCTGACTTAATGCACGGAAACATTGATTGCATGTGTGTTTCATGTTTTCTTTGTGATGACTTTGTGTCAGCTCACCAGGTATACTGTTTGACCATGGCACATCTCTTTCTTTTCAAGATGGCCCCACGACAACAACCATATAGGGTTCTGAGTGTTGTTTGTCACAACATCCCATCGAGCGACGAGGCCTCGGTACAGGGCCCTTTGACAGCAGAGGCACCGATAGTACCTCTACCCACCGAGCCACTGATTCTCCCTTCCCCAGCTGCTGATAGTGCACGTTGCCTTACTGCACTGCACGAGTTTTAGTGTCAGCAACCGCCCAGTTTCCGTGGGGAGGCGGACCCTCAGGAAGCCGAGGATTGGCTGGAGGCAGTTGTACGAGTTTTCCGTTTAGTAGGGACACCAGCAGACCTCATGGTGATCCTTGCAGCGAGTCTCCTCCACGCTGCAGCAGGAAGATGGTGGAGCATGATGCTCTAGGTGCACAATGAGGCATCTCTCCTCTGGACGGACTTTGAGAGATTTTTCCTCTCGGAGTGCATCCCAGCCACCCTCCGTGTTGTGCGCATCTAGGAGCTTCTACAACAGCGGCATGGCAGCCTGACGGTCACCCAGTACTCGGCGAGATTTACCGATCTCTCGCACTATTCGACGGACATGGCATGGGACCCATTCTTCTGGGCCCAGACCTTCGAGCAGGGGTTGCGGCATGAGATCAGGGAATCGCTGATCTCCCTCAGCATTCTGACATAGGCATGGGTACTGGAGCGAGCCCTTCTCATCGAGAGCTTTCTTGCTGATTCTACACCAGCGGTGAGACCTACCGCAGGGCAGCACGTAGCGAAGTCTTCTGCAGCAGGAAGTCGATGGATGACACATGGGTCCAGGAGGACCAGACCCTCAGGCGGACAACCTTAGGACACTATCTCAGAGGTGCGGCGCTCTCAACACAGAGCCAGTGTTTCGAGAGGCCGACAGTGCTACGCATACGGCGGGTAGGGAAACAAGGCTCATGACTGCCTGACCCGACGTGCCGAGGAGTAGCAGATGGTTGAGGGACCACCCAGGCAGAGGTAGAGGTTCGACCGTGGCTGTCCACAGGGATCCGGAAGATGAGGCAGAGGAGCTGGCCGAGCAGTAGATGGTGGGAGATTCTTTTAGGCTCTACCACCACCACCACCACCAGGAGGTCCACCTCGACCATAGGGAGCTGGCGGGCAGATACAGGCACAACTCCAGGCAGCGGAGGCCTACGACCACGATGCGCCTGAGATGATTCGAGGTACTATCTGTGTCTATTCCACCCTTGCTGTAGTTCTTACATATGCAGGAGCGAGTCATTATTTCATAGCTGCTGCCCTTGTTCGGAGCTCGGAGATTCCGACAGATCTGTTGGCTCGATCCTTACGGCTAGAGACGCCTACGGGAGTAGACTCGACGATTACGCACTGGTTCCGGCAGTGTGAGCTTACTCTAGGAGGTGAGAGCTTCGGATGGGATCTTCTTTTAGTGGAGTCAAGGCCTTACAACGTCATCTTGGTCATTGATTGGTTATCTGCAGTCCATGCACAGATTGACTGTATTAGGTGCAAGGTGCGATGTGTACGCACCGATGGGAGCAGGTTCACCCTCACTGGCGAGAAGGGATCATTTGCAGCACAGGATGGACTCACGCAGAGGAGAGGACATCCCATCACTTATCATTTGGCTAGCCTCATCCTAGGAGCAGTTGACATGCGGAGTCCTGGTTTTCCTGCAGTGGTGGATCAGTATGCAGATGTTTTCCCCGATGACGTCCCAGGGATACGTCCTCGCAGAGAGGTAGACATCTATATTGACCTGTACCCCGGGACAACCCTGATATCCACTCCAGCATATTTTATGGCCCCCGCTGAGCTTTGAGAGCTACGGGTACAGTTGTAGGACTTGCAGGGCAAGGGATTCATCTGAACTAGTGTTTCACCCTGGGCTTCCCCGATTTTGTTCGCCAAGAAGGTGGACAGGAGCTTGCGACTTTGTGTCAACTATCGTCGCCTGAACCAGGTGACAGTGAGGAACAAGTATCCGCTATCGAGGATTGACGACCTCTTCAATCAGCTCAAGGGAGAATGGTGGTCCTCGAAGATAGACCTCAGGTCAGGCTATCATGATCTCATAGTTCGGGATGAGGACGTGCATAAGATGGCCTTCAGATGTCGGTATGGCCACTATCAGTTCATGGTTATGCCATTCCGCGTAACCAATTCTCCAGCAGTGTTCATGGGCCTCATGAACAGGATCTTTCAGCCATACCTCGATCGATTTGTCGTGGTCTTCATTAACGACATTTTGATATACTCGACCATTGAGGAGGAGCATGCCTACTACTTGCGGGTTGTACTGGACACACTCTGAGAGCACCAGCATTATGGAAAGATCTCGAAGTGTCAATTCTGAATACATGAGGTTCACTTCATGGGACACCTCATCTCTGAGGCGGGAGTTGTGGTGGATCCTGCGAAGATTGAAGCAGTGCTAGCTTGGGAGCCAACCAGGAGCGTGACGGAGGTGCGGAGTTTCTTGGGGCCAGATGGATACTACCGGAGATTCTTTCCAGACTTTTCCAGAGTTGTGGTACCACTCTTGGCTTCGACGAAGAAGGGGAAACCCTTTGTGTGGTCAGACAGATGTTAGAAGAGCTTCCATGATCTAAGACAGAGATTGACCAGCGTGCCTATCTTGAGGCTACCGGAGGAGGGAGTTGGGTACGTAGTTTACTACGATGCATCAGGGACCGGACTCAGATGTGTCCTGATGCAGGAGCGGGCCGTGATCGCCTATGGATCACAACAGTTGAGGCAACATGCACAGAACTACGCTACCCATGACCTGGAGTTAGTAGCAGTGGTCGTCGCTCTGAAGATGTGGTGACACTATCTAATGGGCGAGCGCTTTACAGTCTATTTTGACCATTACAGTCTGAGGTACATCTTTTCGAAGAAGGAATTGAACCTGAGATAGCAACGATGACTCGAGTTCCTCCAGGACTATGAATTTGAGATATTTTATACTTCTGCAAAGGGGAACATAGTAGTCGATGCTCTCAGCAGGAGGACGGGCATTCAGCTACATGGGGAGGCGACAGAGCAGCTAGCCACTTTGCAGATATGCTTCGTGGATAGAGATGGAGAAGCCTTTCTTCAGTCACTCACAGTCACTCCTCCACAACAATAGCGGGTCAGAGAGGCATAGCGTGGGGACGCCGACTGTGAGACGCGACATGAACAGATATCCTCAGGACAGGTACCTGATGGATTCTTTTTAGGAGGAGAGCACGATGTCCTTTTCAGAGGAAGTACCTTGGTACCGGTTCCATTACGAGAGGAGGTGCTGAGAGAGTTTCACACTTCCCCTTTGGTGGTACATCCTGGATTGGCGAAGATGTACAAGGATCTCAGACGATAGTACTGGTGGCCGGGCATGATGAATTCTGTGGCAGAGTTTGTTTCTCGATGCCTCACCTTCCAGCAGGTGAAGGCAGAGCACCAGGTACCAGAAGGCTTGGTACAACCCTTGGAGGTCCCAGAGTGGAAGTGGGATGACATATCTATGGACTTCATGACTGGACATCCATGCACTTACAAAGGTCACGAATCCATTTGGGTGATTGTCGACCGACTCACCAAGTCAGCTCACTTCTTATCCATTCGAGAGCAGGGCTCAGTGGAGAGCATGAGATGTCACTATGTTAAGGAGATTGTATGACATCATGGTGTGCCATGATCTAGCGTCTTTGATTGAGATGCTCGCTTTACTTCCTGGCTTTGGAAGGGGTTGCAGGATGCCTTCGGGATGCAGCTACGTCTGAGCACCACCTTTCTCCCCCAGACAGATGGTCAGACGCAGAGGACCATTCAGACTCTCAAGGACATGCTCTGCACATGTGTCCTCAACTTTGGTCATAGCTGGGAGGACCACCTACCCTTGGTGGAGTTTTCATAAAAAAACAACTACCACTCCACCATCGGGATGGCACCATACGAGGCGTTGTACGACTGACCTTCCAGATCACCACTGTGCTGGACAGTCCCTGGGGAGTCAGCACTTGTGGGACCAAAGATGGTCTGGGCCATGACAGAGAAGGTCCAGGTCATCCAGGAGCAGATGAGGACATCTTAGAGCCAGCATAAGTCTTATGCTGATAGGAGGAAGAGGCCACTGGTGTTCGAGGATGGTGAACACGTCTTCATGCGGGTCTCACCTCGACATGGATTACAGAGATTTGGGCGAGGTGGAAAGTTGTCTCCATGCTTCATCGGACCATTCCAGGTCCTCAGTAGGATTGGCGAGGTGGATTATTGCCTGGCTCTACCACCTTAGTTGCATCAGGTGCATGATGTCTACCATGTATCTCAGCTGAGGAGATACGTGCATGACCCGACACATATCATTGACCACGGGGAGCTGGACATTGATGATGGAGTAGCTTTTGCGGAGGTCCTGGTGGAGATTGAGGATCGACAGGAGCGCATCCAACGTGGATGGTCGATTCCTCTAGTGCGCATCAGATGACATCACTGGAACCTCCAGGAGATCACTTGGGAGCGGGAGGCTGAGATGTGTTCTCATTACCCACTTTTGTTCCCCTAGTTTATGATGTATCTTTACGGGGACGTATAGTCCGGAGGTGAGAGTAATGTAAAGACCCATAAAAATTCAAGTATGTTTTTTTCTTAATATTATTTGGGATTTTACAAGAACGAAATTTCTGACGGCACCTGATTCCAAGGCCCAGTGTGCCCAGAATCGAAATCCGAGGACACTGATGGAATCAAAGTGCCGGTAATAGCTTAGAAACACCGTTTCCGGATTTGCGTTTGCTCGGGTGTGGTTTTTATATTTTTGGGTTAAGTAAAGGAATAAAATAAAAGTGGTGCAACCAAATTTTATTTTATTTAAGGTTGTTAAACCGAAGTGGTTGGAGTGGAAACCACAATATCCTACCCACTAGGTAGGATATTTGTGAGGTGGGGCCCACACGAGCCCCACTGTTTCTTTTCTTCACCCCCATACTTTAATAAGGTAACACACCCACACCCCTATTAAGTGGAAGTCAACCCTTGCGCTTTCCTGTTTAAGAAACACCACTTTTAATTTGGCAGTTTAAACGTTTCTATTAATTCAATTAATTGATCGATTGAATTTTTTTTTGAATTTCAATGATGTTGGCTTGTGTGTTAATAAAATAAGACAAGTCTTATTTTATATAGGGGTTCATTGTGTGTGAAGGCCTGGGAGATTTTTCTCAAGGTCTTGAAGTTCTTCTTCCTTGATGAAGAACGTGAAGAATGACGACCTCCAACGAAGGTCGACAAGAATGCTGGATCCTTGGAGATCGATGATGCGACGCCGACGAATCTTTTCTCCACGACGCGAAGATCCTCCTCCTGCAACGCCTCCTTCTGCGACGTGCAATCCCTCGAAGAGCCTTCGTTCAACTACGTTCGAGGTAGGGGATTATTTTAATTGTTTGTTCATGAATACTTTCATCTCCTATCTTCATTAAAAATTGAGCCACCTGATTTCGCAACAACAGGAGGAGGTCGGACTGCACGAACACGGCTGACCCTCCTCCCCCTTTTTGTTTGATCTTGTTGTGGAACGTGTAAGGCAGAGTGGTGCCGCTGCACCGCGTGAAAGCAATGTTAAAGGGTGGAGAAGCGTGGTGCCGTCGTGCCGCGCCGTTGAAGATGAACTAAACAGCGGCGTCGTCGCGCCACACCAGAGAACCAAAATGGCACCGCGGCCATAGTGGGAAGACGGCGGAGGGACACGGCTGCGTCGCACCACGCTGGACGGACCAAGGCCGCAGACATAGGCTGCAGCGGAGCAGGGAACAGCGGCCGGTTTCCGGCCGCTGGCGTCGGAGGAGGGGGACGGGACCACCCCGGTCCCATGGCGGCAGCAGCCGGCTGGCCGGTGTGAGCAGGCCGGTCAGGGGGAAGTTCCAGGGGTCATAATCCCTAGTGGGCCAGCAGGAGAGGCCCCCATATGGGGGCCGCAGTTTCACAACGCGGGGGGCAGTCCCCCCCCCTCATCGCTCGACTATTACGGCCGAGCCGCCCGGCCCCGATGGCCTGACCGCGCCGCCTGGACAGCCCACCAGGTCGGGTCGCACCTTAATGGGCCAGACCTGGACCAAGGTTGGGTCGACCTGGTTCGGGCCGACCCAGGGGGTATCGGGCCGGGTCTGATTGGGCCCGAACCCCCTATTCGCGGACATCTTTCAGTCTTTTGCCCATAACTTGGGCTGCAGACCTCTGATCGATGCACCGTCAGCTGTGATGCGATCCTTCGATCGAGATGGTCGTTTAGGTATATTACACTCATGGTTTCAAAGAACTTTGGGTTCGTCCGGGTTGGTTCGTACACGAAACCAACCTGGCCCTCAGAGCTGGAACGATTGTAACTTGAGCTCCCGACGTCCAATTGATGTGCCGTCAACTTTGATAGATTCCTCTTAGTGATACAAACCTTTTGGCTTACTCCAATCGAGGTTTGGATGTAGTTGGAGTATAGTGGGGTTGGTTTTAACTTAAAAACCAACCGGGCCCCTAGAACGAAAAAGCTAATAACTCTCAGACCAATCGTCTGATTGACGCGCCGTCTGTGACGTTGAGTTCCTATTGGCGATACGGAACTTTTGGATACATAAACTCCGGACTACGTGTCATTTGATGTAGCAGCCCCTCGTCTTGTGTAACAGACCCTCTCGAACGAGCTTGATGTGTGCAGGAACCATAGACCCTCTCAAATGATTTTTTTTCTTTATTACCGTCGTCAGAGAGAACAATTTCAACAACTATAAATGTTTAATTTAAATAAATTCCAACATCTTTATTAGGTATAAAAAATTTTGATGAAGGAAATTATATACATTTCAATACCTTTTCACAATACATGTCCCTTGAATGATTTTTCTTATGATTCTTATACTTTACTTTTTATTCCAATACATTCACTTAATGAAGCATTACATAAAATGCTTCTGTAAGGGTGAGACAGATATGTGGTTCTCTTTATTTTCATTATTCCTTTCTAATCCTCTACTCATCCACAAAATCCTTTGGATAATTCTTCTGTTTCATTTATTTCATTAAGTGAAGAGACTCATCTTCTCTCTATTTTTAATCTTTCTATTAATCATTTGTGAAGGAAGGATCTTCCTTTGATGATAATATAATGATATTCTCTATAATAATTTTTGATTTTGGATCAAAAACAAACTCATTCTCTTAATCGTAGCCTCGTTGATAAAACTAATTTTTTCTGTAACAATATTGGTTATGATAGTAATATTGAAATACCTGAGGATATTTTAAATAATCATAAAATTTATTCTAGGAAACATGATAATCAATGATTTTGTATACATGTTCTTGATACTATTAATTTTCAAAACAATGAATATGGATAGATTAACCTTTATCATATTTACAAAATAATCTAAAACAAAAATATCTGATACATTAAGAGTATCTCTATGAACTATCCTTGAGATTAGAATCCCTTCCATCCAGGTTTCTAAAAATCGATGATCAGGGATAAGATTAGTAATTTTCTTTGAATCCCCATCAATTTTATACAATTACTTTTATACTATATGTGTCGTAAATGAATCATTTTTCTCTGGTAACTTTTGATAATGGAACAATGCATATCCCACATCAAATACACCATGGAAACTAGTAGAGGCTTTTAGAGTCATCTCATAAGAAATATCATAAATATTAAATGAAATCATTTATTTTATATTTTTATTTTAGAAATTAATATATTCATAAAATTATTGAGTTATATCTAGATAAAACAAATCAATTTTCATATCTGGCTATTCAACACAAAGTGATCCCCAAATTTGGAATTGAAACATTCTCTTTAGAGATGAATCATACAGGTCATAAAAAGACGTTGAGACTGAACATTTCCTAAGTAAAAAATACTTTTTATAATATTGAGTGGAATCCATCATAATTGGGATTGAAAAGGAAGAAAAATAATAGAATAATCAGATTCTTAGAATTAAATTCATTATCACTTCGTGGAAAAAAACCTAATGATAACTAATTTGGGATATGGGTGGTCCACTATTTGTAAACAATATCATGTGATGGTTTGGATTCCAAAGAGATCTAATGTTCTGAAATAAATATCTCTTATATATATGATTGAGATTGCATCTGAAGAAATATTTTCTTAAAATATAATCATTTGATGTTTTAAAAAAGGTTTTACTTTATTAGTTTATTATAATTTGAATAGTAAAACAATTTTGAAAAGTATAACAACAATAATGAAGAAAAACTATGTAAGAACCCAGTTGTTATTCTTGAGGTACGGGTTTCTTCTGTTCCTTTTCCATAAGTGTTTTTCAGAAAACAAGGGAAATGTGGGAAAAAATTCCAAATTTATGTTTACATTCCATGTACTTTTCTACAAACGCAGTGTAGCTTTGCTATGTGGGTTGATAATACAGGGCATATAGGCTTGTTAGTGATTATGGTTGTAAAAAATTACTACATGCCTTGTACTTATAATACACGTCATATAATTAGTCAGTAGATAAACAATGAGGTGGTGGGAAGTAGCTGCTAGAGGAATAGTTAAAAAGGATAGTACACATAGAGTACTTGAGAGTACATGACCTGTAGTCATGTTTTGTCGTTAAAAATAGTAAGTATCCTCCTAATTAAATAGAGGAGGAAGAGGGATCACCAAGAGTAGCGGGAGAGGAGGATGAGACTTGGAGGGGCTCCCGATTGACCACCGAGACTCTAATTCTTCTGACATTGGTCTTGTTTGAACTGTGAGGGTATGGTCTTCCCTCATCATGAAGAATTACATCCAATTATTTCCCTATGATATTTTATTATGGTTTGAACAAGTTATTTTTTATCTTATATATACATCATTCTTGGTTGTTTCGGGAGGCGCCATTCATTTTTATCGATAAGAGGAGATCGAGGAAGGTGGTCTTGTGCTTAATTCTAATTTTCGTGTTGATTTTTTGTACAGTTGTGCCACACACCAATGTTTGGGTTGTCCTATGGCTGAGAATTTGACTTTTGAGATACCCATAATTACATATGTATTCTAATGAATAAGTATACACAGTTGTTTGAGATTGTTTCTTTGATCTAGGGCCACCCGGAGGGTGCGTTTCCCTTGTTTAGCCGTTTGGATAGGATACCCATGGGTATGCCATGATTATATCATTTTTGAGTTTTCCTGAGAGAAAACATATATAAATTTCTTGCTTACGCATTGGTCTTGGACCAGTTACTTGTTTTTCCTATGGAACACCTGAGGGAAATATTTTTTTTAGCATGAGGGCAAGGTTTTGTTTAGCCTGAGGGAAATGTTTTGTTTAGACTGATAGAATTGTTTTGTTAATCCCGAGGGAAATGTTTCTTATGCTGGTGTGTAGTAGCTTTAGGATCATAGGGTGACATCTCATATACCTGAGGGCAGTCACATGAGGGTTTATATTCTGTTTTCTTGTGGGTAAGGATGTACATATCTGAGGACAATGATTACTTTGAATATTCAACGTGATGAATTTTTAGGTTGTACATACCTAGATAAACCACAGTCTTGGTATTATTATAATCTTTTACTTAATAGATATCCTATTGTGGTTTCCTCTTTGGCACTGGTATAAGATATTTTTGGTCGAAGCAGAGTCATAGAAAACTCAGAATTCAATTATATTGAATTAGTAAATAATTATTAAAATGACAATGTAACTGGTACGAAAGGTTATTTTTTAGTACTTCATAATTTATTTCATTTCATTATTGCACACTAATGTTGCATATATTCACTGATAGTTGGGCACAATCCTTTGGTGGTTTCCTACTTGGATTTATTTCTCACACATTGTTTGGGTCATGTGTTAGGCCCAAACTGATTATATTGATATCGATATCGATAAGGGAAAGAGTCCCTACACTGGTACATGATTGATGTAGAGGAGTAAGATAACATGAGACCACTTTTATGTTTTTGATGCTATTGCATTCCTTTTCACTTCTTTTTTTTGTTTTTCTATTCTTTTTACCTTGTGTTTTATTGTATCATATTGTAGTGGATCCTATTTTGGATGCCTTCATAGAATTATAGACATCTTGTATCATCATATATATGATTGTGGGTTATCTTTTTCTTCAGTTATTCTATACAGTTCAAATCTAACTATTTACTACTTCTGCTTTTGTATGTTCATATTTTTTCTACTGCTCAACAATTTGTAAAATGAGGTCATAGTTTCCCAAATATCAGTCTTATACCCTCGCAGATAGTCAGCAGCCCCAAGTGTTTGGGGAAATGCACATGAGGTCATGTGACCAACTGTGTTCAGGGCACCCATTGTGTTGCACCTGGATTTGGGATGTTACAATGTGGTATCAGAGGCAGGTGTCCTTTATCTAGGTTATTTTATTATTTGGAGACAATGGAACAAGATAGATTGGTATGAGATTCGGTAATAAATTGTGCCTGGTAGTAGCTACCCCGTGTGCAGGTAAAGACTAGATTTCCTCAAAATAAATTTTTATTTTCTGTTTATGATTATTACAATTCATTGGATTTCACCTTTGGGTGATACACATGTGGTGTGCGATTTATATTTTATAATTGGGTTCTACTTAGTTGCAACCCGATTAGATGAGGGTATGACATCTCATGAATTATTTAGGCACATGTTAGAATCACATGTCACTCATTGTTTCCATGAAAAGTAAGTGATTTAGAAATTACATGTTGTTGTGATAGATGTTGTGTTGGTAAATTCATGCTATTGTGATAGGTACCTTGATAGATATGCCTAATTCTTATAGGTTATTGGTAAATGTTAGGGTTGGTTTTATGGATGATAATATTTTTTTCTTGATAAGTATAGTCCCTCTTGGATCGGAATTTGGAAGATCATGATCCAGGATTTCGTTTCGTTATGTACTATAATGAGAAAGGTTGGGTTCTAAACATTTCTTCGCGGGGTGTATGGGCCCCCACAGATCGGAGTTTGGCATAACGACCCTTGAAATTATAGAAAAGGGGCTCTAGATTAGTTTTTGTGGTTTATTGTCTGGATACCGAGACAACAGGACGTGTGATTCTATAAACCAATGCCATATAATCTTCTGTTCAAGAAAAAAAATACTTTGTACACACATTGTACCTATATGTACATGTCGTGTAGTATAAGGCCATGTAACCCACTGTGTGAGAGGGAAAAAGGGTCTCCTAGATTATACTGAGGACACGCCATATACCTATGGGACATGCCATGTAGTCTTGATCAGTGAGAAACCGTGTGGCCTTGGCCATGTGGCTGGGGAAACAGGGTGTTGTACACACCGTGTGCAGATGTAACAAATAATGTTACTTGGGTTGAGACATGCCCATGCCAGAATTAGAACATGACCATATGAGGGGTTAAGGGTACACCCCGTGCAGACCATATATATGTCATGTAGACTCTTTTTTTTAGGTTCTTGTGGATCTTTACCCATTTTTGTTGGAAATTTTAACCGGACTAAAGAAACATTGAAATTTAATTAATCTAAGGCGTGAGTTTATCCTTGAAGAGTCATGCCACCAAGACAAAAACAAGTTGGTCAAAAGAAATTGGCAACAATTATACTCTAGATATGGTAGGCTAGGGGCTACCAATGGATCCTCTAGTAGTGGCAGATGTTGCGCCAGGCGTTATACCTGACATATGCGCAGATTCGTAGTTCCATGAAGGCTTTATGTGA
This sequence comes from Viscum album, assembly GCA_963277665.1. NCBI lineage: Eukaryota > Viridiplantae > Streptophyta > Magnoliopsida > Santalales > Viscaceae > Viscum > Viscum album. Next base: position 1,679,487,028 of record OY728160.1, read on the forward strand.
TTCATGTAGACCTTTCAGGGAGCACCACATGTTTCCACATCTATGGAAGAGCTAACACGTATAATCTAGCAGTAGAATATGACATAATTTTTATGTGATGGAATACCACATACTGCAGAGTCATGGTTGGATTCTATGCAGATAATATTCGAGCATCTGGAGACCCCTTTTGGGAGGAGGGTCAAACTCACTACTTACATGCTATGTTATTCTTCCAAGAGATGGTGGGATGTTACCACCATGACTAATAATCACTGAGACATAGCATGGGAAGATTTTTAGGTAGTCTTCTAGGACATTTTCATTCTAGAGACAATAAGGGAAGATCGAGCTAGAGATTTCAAGAATCTGTAGCAGGGAACCATGTCAGTGATGGAAAATTCTACCCACATCACTAAGATATAGCATTTTTCACCTAATCTGGTGGGTGATGAGACATTGATGGATAAACACTTTGAATATGGTCTTTGATAAGACATCCAAGCATTGGTTAATGTTTTTATGTAGCCTATAGAGCATGCTATTGTAAACTAGGCTCTGATTACTAAGCAAAACCTGTAAGAAGCTAGGGGCGTAGACCAAGGCGGTTCTGCACCGGTCTCTGGAACTGTTTCTACCAGCAAGAGGAAGAGGCAGATGGATTTCTCTCATAGTGGATGTACTATCCAGAAGAATTATTATGGTGGCTAGATAAATTGAAAATAGTGTGGTAAAGAGGGGCACAAGAGACCTTAGTGTCCACGTGACCTAGTGGACTACCAAGATTGCAGCAAGATGGGTCATCTTCAACATTTTGGAAGGTCATTTCCCCTAGTGACTAGTGACAGGGGTTCTAAACTGACTCCATGTGCAGGAGTAGGGCCACCAGCTACTTACTAGTTTGGGAATTCAAATACATCATGACGTTCAGGCCAAGGTGGTGGTCGTGGCCATGTTAGTAAGACACCAAGATCTCAGATACTGCACGACGTGTCAACTTTGGGTAGACAAGCAGTGTCGCAGGGCCGCAACACTGGGAGGACATATTCAATGCAACAGACCCAACAAGAGCAGGATCCTGGACCTTCCACTATCAGAGGTACTATACTAGTTTCTTCTATTTTGACTTATGTACTTTTCAATAATCTTGCTACACATAGATTTATTTATATTATCGTTGAGGAGAGCCTTGTGCATCGTGATTCTTCTTCTTCTGATATCATGATTCTAGACAATACTTTGGGAATTAGAATGGTAGGTGTACGTCAGTTCAAGGAGCTCCCCCTAGAGGGTGGTGTGTGTCACATTTCATGGGACCACTCTGTCATAGAGATGACAGCTTGTGATGTAATTCTTGATATGGACTTGTTGGTACCCTTTCAAGAATTTGTTTATAACTATCAATGAAGGGTCAGTTTCATGTCAACAGATGGCATAGAGTTTCTATACATGGGTGAATGGGATGTCTAGGCGAGCTGACCTGGACCCGAGAATCATGGGTGAGGTGGAGTGATAGCCCAGATTGCAATTTTATATCTGAATGAATAGGGAACATGTGAGAAGGATTTCCTTCCAGTGGATAGAAATTTCTGGGATGTATTCCTGGAGGACTTTTTAGGTCTAACACTAGAGTGAGAGGTGGACTTCTCTATTGATATTGTGCAAGGAGCAGAACCGGTGTCCATTCCTCCTCATAGGATGGCTACTCCAGAATTGCAGAAGCTCAAGTGGTAGTTAGAGGAGTTACAAGGAAAGTGTTTTATTTAACCCATTATTTCTTCCTGGGGTTCGCCTGTCCTTTTCATTAAGAAGGCAGATTGTAACCTCAGACTCTTCGTGGAATATCAGAAAAAGAACCAATTGATGGTTAAGAACTGATATCCCATATTGAGGATTTATGATATTTTTGATAAACTTCGAGGAGCACGAGTGTTCTCAAAGATTGACTTGAGATCCGGGTATCAGCAGTATTGTGTCAAAAAATCAGACATAACTCTTACAGCCTTTCAGAGAAGATATTGACTATACTAGTACTTAATCAAGCCGTTCCGACTCAAAAATGCACCAGAAGTTTTCATGGATATGATGAATCGTGTCTTCCACCCATATCTAGATCCTAGAGTGGTAGTCTTCATGGAATAAATCTTGGTGTACTACCACACTCGACATGACCATTCCACCCATCATGCAATCATACTGATTATACAGAAAGAGCATCAATTATTTTCTAAGCTCTCAATGTGACACTTTTGGATGGACCAGATTCACATCCTGTGTAATATTATCTCAGAGGCTGGAGTTGCGGTACACCCAGAGAATGTGGGAGCTTTAGTTTCTTGGGATCAGCCTAATAACTTGTTCGAAATACATAGTTTCATGGGGAGGGTTTGTTACTACATTCACATTATACAGGACTACCCCCTCTTAGTAGAATCGTTGACGTGTTTGACTAAGAAGGGTATGATGTTCGTTTGGTCAGAAGCTTGCGAGACAACCTTTCAGAAGCTGAAGGGAAGGTTGACAACCACACCTGTCCTGATACTAATAGAGTAGGGGAAAAAATATAGTTTACTAAGATGCATCATGTATTGTGTTGGGAGCATATTTGATGTAGGGAAATCGAGTAGTTGCGTACGAGTCTCAACAGTTGAGTCCAGATGAGAGTAATTACCTAACACATGATCTTGATTTGGATGCAGTTGTTCATGTGTTATGCTTTTAGAGACACTATCTCTGGGTAGAACACATTGAGGTGTTTATAGTCCACAAAAGTTTTAAATACATCTTTACCCAGCAGGACATGAATTTGAGACAACGAAGGTGGGTTTATTACCTTCATTACATCGAGTTTGATCTGGAATATACACCTGGTAAGGGTAATGTAGTAGCTGATGCACTGAGTAGGAAGACTCAGATATAGGTAGTGCATTATGCCAGTGGTTAGTGTAAGCTTTTGTCTTTCTTCTTTGAGATGCATTTGAAGGTTCACAATAGTCAGGGGTGAACCTATCTTTTATAATTAACATTGATTTCTACCCTCCATTATAGAGTGAGGATGAGACAACTTTCAGTTTCAGGAGGCCTAGTTCTATGGGAGTCATTTCCAAGTGAAGAATCTCCTCCTAGTTGGACAATATGTGATGAAAAAGTACTCTGTATCCTTGGATGAGTGTGGGTTCCAGGGGATATACATGAGGACATGATGCAAAAATTTCATTCTTCAGCTTCAGAAGTTCATCCTGGAGTTACCCAAATGTACCATGACTTGAGACCTCCATATTGGTGTTCAGGTATGAAAAGAGAGGTATCAAGTTTGGTTACAAAATGATCCACTTTTCAGAAGGTGAAGGCAGATCATCATAGACCAGCTGGACTGTTGCAACAATTACCCATTCTGGAGTGGAAGTGGGATGATGTCATGTTAGATTTCATGACGTGGTTGATGAGGTCACCTCGAGGAAATTATGTCGTATGGGTTGTTTTTGAGAGACATACGAAGGTATATCAATTTTTTCCAATCAAGGAGAAATTCAGTGTTGATGAGCTCAGGATGTTGTATATCTGAGAGGTGGTATGTCTTCATGGGGTCCCCCATTCTATCGTTTCAGATAGGGAAGCCCATTTTACATCTCGTTTCTAGCTGAATTTTCAAAGGGCACATGATACAAAGTTGATTTTGAGCAAATATTAACACCCTCAGATCGATGGCTAGTCCGCGCATACAATACAGGTGCTCAAGGACCTGCTTCGTGCATGCGTACTGTACATTGGGGGATCATGAAAGAAGCACATACCCCTTGTCTAGTTTTCCCACAATAATAGTTTTCGGGAAACAATTGATATGGAACGGTACAAGGATTTATATGGTAGGTCATGCTGATCACCATTGTGTTTGTTGGAGACAAGTGAGGCAGTATTTCGTGGACCATGTCTCGTGCAGGTGACTTCAGAGCAGGTCCATTTGATTCAGAAGCAGATGGCTACTATAGAGTCTCATCATAAAATTTATGCTAATCGTAGCAGATGACCCTTGGAGTTCATGGTTGGGGATCAGGTTTTCTGGCATGTTTCACCGAGGTTGGGACACAGGAAGATCAGGTGATAGGGTAAACATTCATAGAGGTATGTAAGGCCATTTGAGATTCTGTGGAGTGTTGATCTGTATTCCTATCGGTTGTAGTTACCAAATAGGTATGGTTCCATGAAAGAAGTATTCCACATATCTTAGTTGCACTGTTATCACTCAGACCCATATCATGTTTTCCATCCTGAAGAGGATGATCATCATTTTGATGCATCCTTCGAAGAGCATCTGATTCAGATTGTTGATAGGATCGAAAATGTTCTCTGAGGCTACTCAGTTTCACTCTTGTGGATGCTATGTCGGCATGTCTGAGTGCAGGACGAAACCTGTGAGTGGGAGACTGGCATACATGCTCAATGGAAATAATTTTTCCGAGATTTATCTTCACCACCATTAGAAGGGAAATTCATGGATGAATTTCTTTAAGGGGGTTGTTTGTAAGAACCTGATTAATACTCATGAGGTATGTGTTTCTTCTTTTACTTTTCCTTAATTGTTTTTTATTAAACAATGGAAATGTGGGGAAAAATCCCAAATTTATGGGTAGAGGCTGTGTACTTTTGTACACAAGACATGTACATAGGCTATGTGTGATGAGAATACGGGGTGTGTAGGCTTGTCAGTGATTAAGGTCAAAAAAATTAATTAAGTGCTATATAATTATTAATACACGCCTTGTAATAAGTCGATATATTAATAGTGTGGCAGTGGAACGTATCTGCCAGAGGAATAATTAAAAAGGACAGTACGTGATGTGTACTAGAGAGAACACACCATGAAGTCTTCTTTTTCAGTTAAAAACTGGAAGTAGCCTCCTCAATCGATAGAGGAGGTAGATGGCTTACCAGAAGCACCAGGAGAGGAGACTGAGACTTGGAGAAGCTCCTAATACCTCACTAGGACTCCGATTCTTCCGTTGTGGGTCTTGTTTGAACCACGCGGGTAAGGTCTTCCCTCTTCATGAATCTTTCCTTCCAATTATTTCCCTAAGGGGTGTTATTTAGTATTGAACGTGTAATCATTTATATCAGATATATGTCGTTCATGGTTGTTTAAGGAGGCACCATTCATGTACATCTATTGGAGGATTTTGAGGTAGGTGGTATTTTCTTTAATTCCAACTGTCGAGTTGATTTTGTTGTATCATTATGCAACGCAACCTTGTTCGGGGTGACGTTTGGATGAGACTTTGACTATTGAGATTCCCATAATTGCATATGTAATATAATAAATATGTATAAACATATGTTTGTGATCATTTCATTGATTTAGGTCCACTCTGATGGAGTGTTTCCCTTGTTTATCTATTTGTCCAGGATACCTGTGGATTTTTTGTGATTATAGCATGTTTTGAGTTTTCCATGGAGGTAAAATTTATAAATTGCTTACTTATGTGTTGGGATTGGCCCAGTTACTTGTTTTTCATATTGAAGATCTGAGGTCAGTGTTTTTTTAGACTGTGGTCAATTTTTTCTATTGCCTGAGGGTATTGTTTTGTTTATAATGAGGGTAATATTTTTTTAGCTTGAGGGAAATGTTTCCTATTCCCATGGGCAGTATCTTCTGTGCCTAAGGGAGATATCTCATATGCCTAAGGGAATCCACCTGAGGGTTTCATTTCTATTTTCCTAAGGGTAAGGACTTACATGTTTGAGGAAATTTTTTTTCTTTGAAAAATCACTATGGTGTTTCTAAGGTTTTATGTGCCAAGCTAATGCACATGATTGGTATTATTAATATCATTAATTTGTTAGATAGAATGTTTTGGTTTCTTTTATGGAACTGGTATAATAGATTTTTGGTCGAGACCGAGTCTCGGAAAACACAAAATTAAAATATATTGAATTAATAAATATTTATTAAAATGTTAATGCAACTTTTAGGAAATGTTACTTTTGTGTAAATCGTACTTTATTACATTTCTTTATTGAGCACTGTTGTTGCACATTTTCACTGATAGTTGGTCAAGGGTCATTGGTGGTTACCTACATGGATTTATTTTTCACACATTGTTTGGGTTATGTCTTGGGCCCAAACAGATTATATTGTTACAAATGTCGATAAGGGAAAGGGACCCTACACATGTACATGATTATTGCAGTGGAGTAGGAGAGCATGGGACTGAGCTTAGGCTTGAGATGCTTCTGCATTCCAGTTGCACTACTTTGGATTTCTTTTCATGTACTATGTACCTTATGCTTTGTTGTATCAGATTTCATTATATCTTGTTTTGGCTTCTTTAATAGAATTAGAGACATCCTACACCATCATATATATGACTGTTGGTTATCATTTACATCAGTTTTATTGTCCATATTAGGTATATAATGTTTATTGCTTTCACATTTGTATGTTTATATTTCTTCCATAGAGCTATCCTTTTAAAAATGAGGCCATAGTTTCCCCACTATCTGTCCTAGGCCCTTGCAACTAGTAGGAAGCCTCTGGCATTTGGGGAAAGGTGCTTGAGGTCATGTGACCAACCGGGTTTGGGGCACCCATTCTTGTGGCACCTAGATATGGGATGTTACAAACTAATTTGAATCTAATATTTTAAATGTTTTAAAGAATGAAATATGGCTTTTGGAGTTATTGTCTTGATATGATAATTTTTTTGTTTGATTTTTTAGAAATTAAAAAATGATACTTTTAAAAACATATGGAAAAATTCTAAAATCTTAATTAAGTGACGAATATGTGAAACAATTGATATAATCAAATCTGTTATGAAATTTAAATTCAACTTTTTTATCATGTCTAATTTTACTTACAAACCCAACTGAGTTTTCAAATCCAATTGAATTTTCAAATCTCAATGTGTTTTCTAAATTGGATTAAATTTTAAAATCCGACAAAATTTTCAAATAAAATTGAATTTTCAAATCCAATTAAATTTTCAAATCTATCTAAATTTTTAAATCTAGTTCTTAAACAATCTGAAGTTTGATTGAATTATTTAAAAGAAACAAAAATATATAAAGAGGAAATGATTAATAAAAATCAATCATATGTTCCCCCCCTTTGAAAAAATATATCTTCACATAACGAGATGGTTTAAAAAAGATTTATAAATGAATGATTACATTATACTGATAAATCATTGCTTTTTTAATGTATTCAAATCTACTATAAAGTAATGGTTTTTTTGAATATATCATCATAATTTTGTTTCATTCTGATGAATTGTAAAATGATATCCTCATGGAGTGTGTGATCCCTATGAATGTGATAACTAATTTCTATGTGATTTTTGTAAGAGTGAGTTGAAGGGTTTTAAATTAAATATATGAAACTGGTGTTATATAATATTATTTTAATATTATTAAAACACATTCCACAATTAGTGAGTGTGTGTTTCATCCACAAAACATGAGCACACCAACTTCTAGATTCCACAATTTCAACTTCAGTAGTGGAATGTGCTAATGAGTATTGTTTCTTACAAGATCAAGAAAATAAAGAATCACATATGAAAAAAATTTGTATATGTAATTTTCGTATCCATTATAAATCCTCCAATTTCTTCATGGGAAAATATTTTCAATTCTAAATCATTTAAATTGGAGGATAATAGTCATAAATCCGTAGTTCCCATTAAATGAAAATAAATACTTTTTTACTGCTTTTAAATTGTATTATTTTAGTTAGTCTTGATATATTTCACAAAATAATACTGAAAACATTATGTATGTATTACAAGATATTTAATATTGTAATAATCTTATCCTACCTCTAAAAGGTTTTTGATCAACTGATTTCACATTTTCATCAAGATCATATTTTTTTGAGGTCCTGATTTGAGTATTAATACTTTTAGTATTCTCATATCAGTAATTTTTAAGAATATCTTTAGTATACTTATGTATATATATAGGATCCTTCTAGTTTTTGAGAAATTCTAATACTATGAAAAAATGTTATCTCACACAACGTGCTTTTTTCAAACACATATTTCATAAGATTCAAAAATAATATATTAATGATTTTTAGTGAATATAAATATATTTTCATTAACATAAATTTGAATAATCAATACATTTTAATTTTTATTATTTATGAAATCAATTGGATTAGAATATTCAAAAACGTAATTTATTTATAATATAAATCATATTAATCTATCATACAAGGCTCCATGGGCTTATTTAAGTCTAAACAAAGAATTGGTAATTTTATAAATGTATTCTAGATGTTATGAATCATCAAAATCAAGAGGATGTTCAAAAAAAATTTCTACATTAACATTTGTATTAAGGAATGTGTACTTCACAACCATTTGAAAAAGTATGTAATTATAGAATGTTGCAACAGATTATAAAATATGAATAGGATTTAGTCTAGATTCCAGAGGATATGTTTCATCATATTCAATTCCCACTTGTTAATTATATCTTTTAAAAACTATTCTCTCCTTATTTCTAAAAATTATTCCATTTTCATCACATTTGTTTCTAAAACCCCATTTTACTTCAATGATTAAAGTCTTTTTAGGTCTTTCAATGGAGGACTAAATTTTGATCCTTTAAAAATCAATTAGTTCATCTTGAATATCCATAATCCAATATTCATTACCAAAAACCTCATCTACACATTTAGGATTGAATTAATGATGGAATGATAAATATTCCATTCCATCCCTCAAGGAACTTCTAGACCTCACAGGTTGATTTACATCACTAATGATACAATCAATAGTTTGATTCCTAAAAATCATCTATCTTGGGTTTTGTAAAACTCGTTCACAAACATATGGTATAAAGGCATCTAGAGTGAATAAATCATAAAATATTTCTCAATTATTCTCTTTATTGTAAGAGACTTTTATCAGAGGTTGATAATCACTTTTCAAAAAATCATTTGAATATGTAGTTTGGGATTTTCTAAAAACAAAAGGGTCAATTTCATCTAATTTATCATGCATTGTTTCCTAAACTATAATAGAGTTTTAAAAAAACCCTAATATGCCTTAGAAGTATTGGAATAATCTAAAAATAAACCATCAGTAATTTTGGGTGCTAATTTATATATTTTATCTTCTATATTCATGATTAATACTTTTCAAACAAATAATATAAAGTGTGAAACATTTATTCTTTGATGTGTCTATAATGCATAAAGAGTTTGATTAAGAAAAGGTCAAATTAAAACTCGATTTATAGTAAAGAAATTACTATGAACAACTTCAGCCAAAAAATATTTAGCAAGTAAGTACTCACTAAACATTGCTCATGTTATTTCATGAGGAATAAAATTTATTATTTAAAGAAAATCATTTTTCATATGGAGTTTTAGGTGCTAAAAAGTGATGGGTGTTTCATTTATTACTAAGAAAATTCAAAATAATAATTTTCTAATTTTTGACAATTATAACTATAATAGTTATCAATGGAAGGTTTTTCACTTATTTAACTTTAGATAATAATGATTTATAATAACAATAAGGATCATATTTTATTTCTTGAAAATTGAAGCATTTATAACTAGTGTAGTTGTTAACAAAAATAAATATATATTACTTTCCTAAAATACTATAGTTTACATGGGACAGAATAAACCCATCTGAAATAAATATAAATTATCAGTAGTTGATAATTGAATAATTTATTTTAATCTTGAAATAGGTTTCTTACCATATTCAAATGATTATAAGACTTTTTATGAAAGAATTTATGTTCTGATAAATCCTTAACAAGTCTCTACTTATTCAACTTACATAAGATTATAAGGTTATAGTGTAATAATCTTCTATTCCATAAGAAATATCGGTCATCCATTGCCCTTCAGAAAGGTAATTCTTTCCTTCTAATATCTTCGAAGTTATGTGTATAAACATTATCATGATGATGAGTAGAAAGAATTAATTCATCCTTGGAATTGTGTACAAAAAATTTATCATTGCTTAAATTCATAAGGTATCCTTCATCACATAATTGACTTATGCTTAAAAGTTTGGGGTTCATATATTTAATAAGAAAACATCTGAAACTAAAAATTTTCCAAGAAGAACAATATTACTTATACAAATTATTCCTCCTTGAGAATTATCTCTAAAGGTGAATTTTCCACCTTTAATCTTGATAATCATTTCAAAGTAATTTGTATTACCAGTCATATATAGGGAAAACCCACTATCCATGTACTAGATATTCTTGTTCAGGGCACTTTTGTTTTCCTAAAAAAATATTTTGGATTTCAGAACCCAAATATATTTTGATATAAAAATGTTAGAAAAAAGGATCAAAGGAATACAATTTTTATTTGAAATTGAACATTGTAAAATCTTAAAGAATGATTTCTATTTGAAGAATAATTTTTTTCCAGGGTCCTACAATTTATACTTTGGGAAAATGGGGCCCTATTTGGAACAAAATAGTTATTTCTTAATATAGGTTTTGAATGAGAATAACCATGTTTAAAACTATTCCTATGAGGAAGAATTTGTAGATAAATCATATAAAATCTTCATTTCTAAAAGAAACGATTGATAAAATTTTCATTAAAGAAATAATTCAAGAAAATAGTTTTACAACAACAAAAAGTTTCTTGAATAATAGTTTCATAATTTTAGTTTTTTTATTCATTATTCTCAGAAATTAATTATTCATGATCTTTAGAATATATATCCTTATTAAAAATTAATTTTTCAAGGGTTTTGGAAATATTATGAATATAAAAATCATCTTTATTAATATATTTTGAAATATTTGATACTTATTTTGATAAAACATTTATTCTAAAATTTTCATTTTCAGGTTTTCTTCATACTTTTCAATTATTATTTTCAAGTAGTTTTGAAAATATTGAATAATCTTAAAATGAATGTATATATTATTTCAATGCTAAGGATGAATCATCAAATGAAGTTATGTAATTGTAATTATTAGGGTAATTGCCACATAAAATACATATTATTAAATATTTAGAAATACTTACCTTTTCCATGATACATTGACGTTCAAATGGTCTTCTGGCATACATGCCAATATTTGTCTAATTTAAACACTCAGCATCTGAGAAACTATCTAAAGAATATCCACTAATAAAACTCCCTATGTCGTTTTCTTTTAATACATTCTTTCCTTTAGAGTTGTAATCCTTTTTCTGATTCCTATTTGAATTCATTTCTTCTGTTTTTAACTTTTGAACTTTGGAAATTCTAGTATAATATGTCCATATTTCTTGCATTCATAACATGTAAATTTAGTATCATAATTATCAATATTACTTTTCATACATAGATACTGAAAATATTTCATTGCAACTATCTTTATCATCAATAGATCATGATTAGCTAAATCATTTTAAGAATGTTCAGATTCATATAAATTCGATTGAACAGCCACAACCTTATTATTTGAATACATAACAAAATTTCTAGGATTTTGATATTTCATTGGATTTTAAGTATAATTTAATGAAACTATGTGGTTCATATTATTGGATTTATGATCATATCTTTTTAATCTATTCATTTATCAAAAAAGAGTTCAAAAATGATCCTCAAGAGTAACATTAGTAATCCTTCATGATTCATCAACAGTTATTCTCTTTGATTCCCATTCAGTTGTCATGATGTCTATAATCTTTTCCACATGTATTTCATATTCTATCCCTTTTTACCCATAGCTTGTAATCTATTAATGATATTTATGAATGTTTATTGTACCTTTGAAATATGTTCTCTATAAGGGAATTGGTAATCTTGATAGTCTACAATCAACATAGCACTTCTAGTTTCAATTACATTAGAGGTTAAAATATAAGAAATTGGTTAGTTTTTCCAAATAATATTGTAATCATCACAAGGAGATTTATGACTATATATATATATATATATATATATATATTCATGGAATATAATAAGGTATTCATTACCTTGTAATTTAATTGGAATTCCGATTTTATTGATTTGTAAAAGTTATGAAATCATTTTCTGGAATATTATAATCTCCTGTCAGTATAAAAAATTATTTCAAATCTAGTAATTATTAAAAAAAATTATTCATTGAGTGTATACAATATTCATAATCATTACTATAAAAATGGTGGTATTTTGGGATTGATAATTTAAACAGATCAGACATTTAACCTTTACATCTTTATGAAAATAGAAAAAAAATATTTCTCCACAATACCTGTTAGTGTAACACATATTTATTAACAAAATGTTTACAAAAAGGATTAATATAACTTGTAATATAAAATAATAGAATCAGTATGTAAAAGTAGTGGATTTCTCATCTAACAACAAATGTTTGAATCAGTGTCAGAGAGACTTTGATCTGATACCAACAGATCGATTGAAATATATAAGATGATGGAAAATTATAGATGGTGAATTATATTTTTTATAAAATACATTTTATATATTAATAGAATTTTATTTTAAATAATTTAAACCAATGATTTCAAGAAACAATAATCTTACTAATGCTTTGGATCTTTTGATAAGGGATATCTTAATCAAGTTGATTTCAATATGTATTCCACATATAGTATTTAGTAATTAATTATTTTCACATTATGTAGGGTATGTATCATAATTTCAGTGCTTATAATGATTAGAGTAAAAAATAACGATTCTATCATAAAGCATATAGAATCATATTAATTAATTTATTTAATAATAATTACAATGTAATACAATTGTATCATATTTAAAGTAATTATCATAAATGAAAAACAAAAAGAAACATAAATGAAATAAATTTTTGTATAAAATACAAGTGGAATTGAAATAAATATTAATTAATATAATTATAGTCACTTAAAGAGAAGGGTATAAAATCACCGAGGATATAAGTAACGTGATTTATACATTCAATAATTTCATTCTTTGACACAACATGATAAGACCTTGATACGATGACTGACTTTAGTCTATCCAATTATCCCCCTCAGCCCTTGATCAATAAGGTGATCAAATCCTCTATAATACTTGCCTCAAATATACTTAATCGTACGGATCAAATTTTATCTTTCTAGCCCCACAAGACCTCAATCAAGATGATCATATTTTTTCTTTCTATCCTCTGAAGTCATCGATTGTATTACGTACCATTAGAGTCACACAAGGTAGAACATCCTCTTAGAAGTTACAAGAACAAAGAACAATCAGTTAAATTATTATAAACAATAGAGTTCATGTATATTATATAAAATTTAGCATAACACCCATGCAGTTTATTTTTTGACATAATTTATACATGAAGTTATCAAATTACCAGGTATTTATAGGCATGAATCCCATTGATCATACTAAACTCCAACCACCATATTTTCTCCAGAAATCACTGAAGGATGTATACTATAGAGACCCAAAGCATGATGTACATAGACATTACATTGCTTTGGAGGAATACTTAATAAAATAAAAAATAGATGCCCAAATAGCGTGTTAGTTAAGTGTCGTTGGAAACTCCGAACATAATCTTCTAATCATGGTGAATGATCTTAAACATCTCCCATAAAGATCTTCCACATTTGTTTTCTTACCTAAAACCATTATTTATTTCCTGGGGAAAATAAAACATATAAAGTGTGAGCTAAAATACTCAATAAGGGTAATCATGGAGAAAATAAAACAAACCATATACATTTTAACATAAAAACATGAACATAAAGTTTAAAAATCAAATTCATGAGTTTCAAAATAAATCATGGAAGTACCAAAGACATAGTTCATAAAGGAACATCAATCATGATAAAATAGCTTGGAAATAAAACATGTCATTGTGGAAAACCATTAATCACATGATATTATTTATATAGTATCCAAGGCATTGCTACCAAGACCATTATAGTGAAAAATTCCTTTACTGAACTAGTTGACATATCGTTCCAACCTTGTATTTCTATATTGGATTTTACTCACCATTCCATCCATGTCTATCTCATGAGATATATATCATTACCAAATGTATTAGAGGGAGATATATGTCCCACCCATATTTTAATTAAATCATCCTTTAAAGTTCAATAAAAAACATAAATCATTCATCATAACCCAATGAATAAAATGGGTTTCATAAACATCATCCCAACATAAAATAATCCATAAAAAACAATGGATATAATTTCATCAAAAAAAATCAAAAAATGTAAATAATAGGGAAATTATACTTGAATCATGAAAATAAAAATAATGTAATCATATATGGAAAATAATATTGATAAAACACTTGAAATGAATTCTTGAGAAAAATATCATTTCTTCTTTAAAATCATTTTCTTTTCACTAAATTCCATAATATTTTAAAAGAAAATGACTTTGTTGAAATTAATCATGAAATATTATGCAGGAAGATCCATGAAAATAAATAGTTTTGAAACTACAAAAATCCATTCACGTCATATATGTTAAAAAATATTCCCCTCAAACTTTTTCCAGAAAAGTCAAAAAGTACCTCATGTGGTAAATAAAAGAAATATTCCTTCCATACCTTGTGATAAAAGTAAAAAATGATAAAAATTACTTTAAACATACATTTAAGAATAATTAATATTTTATGAAAACATTTTTAGAACTTATGGACATGGATGATAAACATAACCCTAGTAAATACTTACGAATAAACAATCTCAAATAAGAATGAGATTTGAATAATTATCCCTTACCTTTGGTCTGAAATGCTTAGTATGTATCCGGACCTCCTGTATATTGATTTAAATAATTTTACTGACTTATTCTAGAATAACATTCAATGTTATGATATCATATATGGTCATATTATTATATTCTTATTAGTAATATTTCATTTCTACTTGTTATTCGGGTGTTCATTGCATTATGTTCTTATGCGTTTTTTGTCAAATAAATACTTATTCCTATTTTTAGGATATAGATACATCATTTAAAGAATAGTATTAGAGTAATATATATTGTATTAATTCATTCAATTCATTTATATAGTCCTTATTCAATGAAGATCATGTAGAACGAGTCACATCACATTGTGGAGACGGTAGGTTGTACGTACGCACGAGCGATGATATCATTCCCATGATTTTGGAATTGTATTTAATTGTATGGTGTATAATATTTCATAATCAATATCACTTTACAATAATCATATATAGTAACTTATTCCATCATTATACCCATCACAATATGATAGTGATAAATAAAATATTACACCATGGCATGTATGTGGTATTTCGTACGTACACACGCACGGTGATTTCATTTTTCGTAGGATGGGTCGAAGGTGAAATAGGGTTGTTTCATAATTATAATGGAATATCTGTATATGTGTGATACTAATGTTATTACATTATAATGAAACAAATAAAAAAATTAAGTAGAAGAATAAATAAATTTGAATGAATCGGTAAAGGATATTACCTCTTCTTTGACGCGCCTCTTCTAAACCTACTATTAGGGCCCTAAAGATGGTCTTTAAAGAATACCAAGACTTCTTTAATGTTTCTAGGGATGTGGAGAAGAGAAATTTAGAGACCCAAATCTTGACGTACATGGACATTACATTAATTTTGTGGAATAATTAATACATAACAAAAATAGACACACAAGGATCGTAATAGTTTAGTGTCTTTAGAAACTCGGAATATAATCTTCTATTTGTGGTGAATGATCTTAAACATATCTATTAATGATCTTCCCCTTTTTTATTACCTAAAACCTTTCTTTAAATCCTGGGGAAATGAAAACATATAAAGGGTGAGCTCAAATTCTCAGTAAGGGTAAGCATAGAGAAAATAAAACAAACCATATACATTTGAACTTAAAAACATGAACATAATAATTAAACATCAAAATCTTGAGAAATGACATAAAACATGGAAGTAAGTAAGGCATATATCATAATGGATCATTAATCATGATAAAATAGCATAGGAATAAAGAATGTAATTGTGGCATCCATTAAGCACATGTAATGGTTTCCATAGTAGCCAAGGCATTACTGCCATGACCATCTTAGGGGACAAAGTCCCTTTCTGAATCGAGTTCACTCCTCGTTTCAGTCCTGTAAAACTGAACTGGATTAACTTACCATTCTAGCCATTTCTATCTCATGATATATAAATCTTTACCCAATTCATTGGAGGGAGATATAGGCCCCACCCATCTCATAATGAAATCATTCTTACTTGTTCCACAAAATAAACATACATCTTTCATAATAACCCAATAAATAAAATGGGTTTAATAAACATCATCCCATCATCACATAATCCATATAAAATAAATGGATATCATTTCATAATAAAAAAAGTGAAACCATGTAAATCATAGAGACATGTTATTTGAAACATAAAAATATGAAATAATGTCATCTTAGATGAATAATGGTTTTGATAAAACACTTGAAATGAACTCTTGAAGAAAATATCCTTTCTTATTCAAAATAAATTTCTTTTCACAAAGCATCATGCAATATATAAAAAATCTATTTTTTTTAAATAGTCATGAAATCATTTGGAGGAAGCATCATGTAAATAAGTCTTTATAAAACCGTAAAAATCCTTTCATTCCCTATAAGTTAAAAAAACATTCTTCTCGTACTTTTGCCTGAAAAGTCAGAAAGTACCTCGTAAAAGAATGATTCATTACATACCATGTTGTAAAAGTAAAAATGGGTATAAATAAATTTAAACATAAATGAAAACAGTTTTAGAAAACATGGGCTTGGATGATAAAGATAACACCAGTAAATACTTACGAATAAACAACCTCGGATAAAAATGAGATTGATAAATTATCCCTTACCTTAGGTCTGATATGCTTCGTATGGATCTGAACCTCCTATATAATGATTTAAATAATGTCATATACTTATTATAGAATCATATTTATTGTTATGATATCATATATGGTTCACTTATGACTTTATATTACCCATTCTTTTGTAAATTAATGTTAAAGTAATGTTTTGGGTAAAATCGTTTCATTTTTCGTTTGTGTTTAAACTTGTAATTATATATATGATTACATAGATCATGGTTACTTAAATCCATAATGTAAAACATGATTTATATATAATATATATTCAGAATATATATATATATAATAGATTGATAAATGGAAATAAATACACCGTTCATGGAGATGATAGGTCGTACGTACGCATGAACGCAGATTTCGTTTCCTTATTGAATTGAATGGAATTAAGTAGATGACATACATATATATATACATAAATCCAGTATCATTATTATGTCATATATTTCATTATTACTTATTATATATACTTTATAATTATCCATGAATGCTTAATCATTGAGAATGAATCTCATCGCATCGTGGAGACGGTAGTCCGTACGTACGCACGAGCGATGATATCATTCCCATGATCATGGAATTGTATTGAAGTGTATGTATAATATTTAAGAATAAATAATAATCATATATAGTCATTATTTACACCATTATACCCATCCAAGTATGGTGGTGGTGGAAAATAGATTACACCACGGCGTGGAGACGGTATTCCGTACGTACGCACACGCGGTGATTTCTTTTTTCGTAGGATGGATAAATGGTGAAATAGGGTTTTTTCATAATTATAATAACATATCAGTATATGAGTGATACTGATGTTATTACTTCATAATGAAAAAACTAAATAAGAAGAAGTGTAAGAAGAAATATACTTCAAAGAATCGGTAGCGAACATTACCTCTTCTATGAAGCGCCTCTTTGAGACCTCCTCTTAGGGAACTACAATTGGTCTTTGAAAAAGACCCGGACCACTAAGATGTTTCTAGGGAAGTGTATAAGAGAATTTGGTAGGGTTTGGCCGAGCATGAAGGCTTAAATTGGGGTGAGGAAGAGAAGGAGGAGGTGCCCTTTTATAAGGGAGGGGAGGGGCACCTTAAGAAATCATAAAAATATTAATTTATAATAAATATAAACCCACTGGAAAACCTCCAAAAATGACTCATATTCAAATATAAGATGAGATAGGGTTGTAATATCATTATCCAATAATATTTAGACATGTTATGAAATTATTTTAAACATTATCAACTTGATTTTTCCTTACTTAATCAAATTAATTTTATTAATGGTAATAATATTCTAAATTTTAAATTATAACAACTAATTACTTATTTGTCATGAATTTTATTTAATTGGATACTTTATAACATTTTAGACTATATAAATTTAAATTTAAAATTTTTATATATTTTTGTGATTTTTAAACAATTTTATAATATGTTATTTTTATAAAATAGCAATAGGGTCAATTTTGTCACTATTCATTTATTTTAATTTAAATAAAATATATAAAGAAGATATGTTCGAAATAAAAGATTTAATAAATTAATAAAAGGTCATATGTATCTATAAAATTAGTGTAGAACATTAAATAGTTCATATAATATATATTTTTATATTTTTGAACCCATTTATTTGGTTTAACTCTTAATAAAATAATTACTACAACATTTTTGTATAATTATTTAATATACTTATTTGTTGCATAAAAATTAAAATTAAAATTATATGATGAGGAAAAATATATTACCTTTCAGAATAATACTTTTACTCGAATTTATCATCTTAAAATCACAATATTTAAATTGTTATATTTATTAATTTATGAATGTGACAACTTTGGCATCATTTAAAATAAAATAATATAAGTGTCATAATCGCTTTTATAAGACTCCAAACAGTTATATATTAGGTAATTTGATGGTTTAGGTGTAGATATACACTAACAATAAGTTTTGGTCAGGTTTTTGGGCCTTTTAATGGGTATTATTATTTCAATAAAAACTATATGACTGAATTTTCACTTAATAAATAACTTCTACATCATTAATGTATCACCATTAATGACAATTATTTAATCCCTAAAAATTCAAAATAAATTATCATGATGTATATAATTTTATTATCTTTCTACAGACTATTCATTTTAGATGTTTTATGATGTTTATAAATAAATTAATATTATTATACATATAAGATTTAAGAGAATGACATGTTGTCACTTTCTTTGGTTTTAATAATAATTAAATTATTTTCATGGTAAAAAGTCCATAAAATTAATCTAATACAACCCTTAGGTGATATGGGTCGACTTTTATCCTTCCAATATATTTTTGGCATGTGTTATGGTTATTTTATAATATTATATTTACCATTAATTACCCGATTTACCTTTAACTATGGTAAATAAAATTTACCGTAGTTACTATTCATAATTCCCAAAAATAAAAAGTAGCCTATTAACATAATTTGAACCCACTGATACCAAATATGGAATAAATTTTTTCAAATTCAATACACAGAAGTTGCAGAAATTAAATTAAAATTAATCCCACTGTCGAATGAAAACGGGTTTTTGTTTAAATCATTGTAGAAGATTGAATTGATTTTACCTACAAATTCAAAGTAAAATCAATGCTAATGATATACATTATATTAAATGGTAAAAATATATTTTATTTATAATTTACAACCATTCAATATTATAATTTAACCACATAAGTTATTACGATGAAAAAAGTTGTTTTTTTATTAAAATATAGTGTGTTTTTACTATTCATTAAAAAAATGAAAGTTATCAGAATAATATGTAAAATTTTTCCAAGGTAAAATTTTATATCCAGATTCCAAATAATATTTTTATTTTGTAAAATTAAACTTATAAACATGTCAAAACTATATTTTAAGTGGGTGTGCCATCAAAAGGCGGCAAAACTGCATTTTTTGAAAAATATTTATTTTACCCGAAAAATTTATTTTGTTCTTATACCATGTTCTAGAAAATGTGTAAAATGAATAATAATGTTATAAAATTCAAATTTTAGTTAATACTATTCATAACGGCTGGTTCATAATAATATTATAATAATATATCATTGTTTAGTAAAACTCGGTATTGCGTACAACACACGCTATCGAGGAAGGTCACAATTGTGTGTAATGCAAGCCAAGTCAGGGTTGCGTGTAGTGCACGGCTCCTTTGTTGCTGCGTTTAAAAAAATACATTGAATATATATATATATATATATATATATATATATATATATACTCAATGTTTCGTAGAATAACTACTATCAAACAAACATGAAATTGTATGTAACACGATCCAGGATTAGTGTTGTGTATACTGCAAGCTAATATGGTGTTGTGTATAGCGCAATATAATCTTGGTGTATCATAAAACAGAAGATATGAAAGAAATTAGAAAGAATATATCTTATAAAATCTCGGGTTGTTACATTCAACCGCCCTTAAAATGAATTTCTCCCTTGAAATTCGTCGGGGTTATAAATGGTTTTCTACTTGAAAGTTTCTTTAATTGAAACCCACATCGTAAAAAGGTATACCAAAACTTATCTTTGTAAACTAAAGTATGAAACGTAATAGTTACCCAAATAAACTAATCGTTGGGTTTCCATATAGGATAACATTGGTGAAAATATGGATATGGAAGAGAAATCTAACCATCGTGTTCTGATGGAGAGTGGTAGAGAACATGGCTATGAAAAAGCCAACAATCACAAAGCCATAGATTTGTGATGATCTAAGGTACCATATGATTAATCGGATATAAGGTCACTATGACAACATTTTTGGTTTCCAAGATCATTTCCCTAAAGTTGATGAATTAAAATAAATACTTACATGATTTTGGTACAATATCACTATTGTTCGTGAATTGAACAATTTTCACTTCATCCCTTAATGAAATGAAGTTCAATTTTTTATTCATGACGTGTTAGGAGATCATGTGATAGAATGATGGGTCATTCAATCTATTTCATAAAAAAGGTTTGAAAATTTATAAGTCCGTCATATGGTTAGATTAATCGTATATGGTTCCAAAAATAAACTTATACTTCATATATCATACCGCTTAATAAAATAAAACTAGTTTCTACTGACCAGAGACTTCCTGTAGGCCAGTGGTAGGCGATAAAGGCCAGTCGCACTTCGATTGTGGGTTCGATTCCCATAGCCTTGTCCGACGCGATGGGCTATCGCCAGTCCTGCAGGTTGTCCGTTTTCTAAAACTACATTACTATAACATCCCATCAATAATATCGAAAAATGTCCCATCCTTAAAAAATACCAACTTATGTCCAACATAATCCATTCAAATCTTTAGGCTTATCTAAAATACTTTGGTCCAAGATCATAGTATAATGAAAATGATTACTTGAAATGTCACATAACAATCACGTGAATGCCATCATTTATCCCCCATATATCATAAGATATATCTTGTAGGTAAAATTACAAACATGTGAATACCTTAATCATGTATTCACTTGAAAAATGAATACACATTTATCCTTAGTGAAAACATGAATGCTGTCAAAAGTTAATTCTTTCCACATACCAAAATCCCAAAATGTCTATATAATGAAACCATAATATCACTTAGTCCTTATATGAGTCATGAGCTCATGAATACAATCAAACATCGCATTATCCTCTTATCCCATCATTATGATCATGTCATCTACTTTTCAAAAATATCTGAATAACCTTCCATGGTTACCGGTACCATTCAACATATACTTTCATATACTTTAGGAAGAACAATAGTGTAACAATCCTTAGATGATTCTATATTCAATAGTACCATACATTATTCTTTATAAACATACAATCATTCCACTAACTTCTTAAACTACTAGCTGAGCTACATCATTTATTTCATCTCATATTTCATTTGTAGTCTCTTCATCATCATCCACATAAATACTACCTGTATGACCATGCTGATTCCCTTAATGATATTTTCCCTTAGGGAATTGGTTTGCGTAATGCCCATAAATTCCACATTTAAAACATCTAATCATTTTTGAAGTCGTAGTAAAACCATTATCATTGTCCATGGTGTTAACTGAACCTTTTCCATTGTACTTACTGGCATTGTGTCCTTCTTTTCCACACCCAAATCATCTTCCAGTTCCTTTGAAACAATCTCCCTGATGCCTCTTCCCACATGATTTACATGATGGAAATTGAACTTTCTTTCCTCTATGATCATCATTAAACTACATCTTTCTCTTATTATCTATGTCAGGAAACTTACCAAAGTTGAGATTATTGATCATATTATGAGAGTGCTGATGAGGAATAATAATTATTTTTGGACTTCCAAATCCTGATTCATTTGGTTGCTCATGAAGAATATCATTCCATTGTCTGTCATATCCTCCATTATCGTGAATCTTCCTGTTTCCAGCCATTTTCTAAAACCCCAAAAGAATAGTGTGAGAGAAAAAAATCATGCTAGGGAAAACAACATACTAAAGGGGGAGTACCCTCAATATCTAACATCTTAGGTTAAATTCTATGATCGTTACCGTAGTTCTAGGACTATATCCTATATGTATACTTATCCTTAGGGATATCCATAGACATAACTTATAAATATCTCTAGGGATCTCACTAACGTTTTTGCATCCTAGTTTCCAAAGGTTGACTAAACCATTCCCTCTGATACCAACTATAGAGACCCAAAGGTTGACATACATGGACATTACATTAATTTTGTGGAATACTTAATACATAACAAAAACAGACACACAAGGATCGTAATAGTTTAGTGACTTTTAAAACTCAGAATATAATCTTCTAATCGTGGTGAAAGATCTTTAACATCTCCATTAATGATCTTCCCATTTTGTTTTCTTACCTAAAACCTTTCTTTAAATCATGGGGAAAAGAAAACATATAAAGGGTGAGCTCAAATACTCAGTAAGGGTAAGCATAGAAAAAATAAAACAAACCATATACATTTGAACTTAAAAACATGAACATAATATTTAAACATCAAAATCATGAGCAATGACATAAAACATGGCAGTACGTAAGGCATAGATCATAATGGATCATCAATCATGATAAAATAGAATAGTAATAAAGCATGTAATTATGGCATCAATTAAGAACATGTAATGATTTCCATAGTAGCCAAGGAATTACTGCCCTGACCATCTTAGTAGACAAAGTCCCTTTCTGAATCGAGTTCACTCCTAGTTTCAGTCCCGTAACACTGAACCAGATGAACTTACCGTTCCAGCCATGTCTATCTCATGAGATATAAATCTTTACCCAATGCATTGGAGGGAGATATAGGTACCACCCATCTCATAATGAAATCATTCTTACTTGTGCCACAAAATAAACATACATCATTCATAATAACCCAATAAATAAAATGGGTTTCATAAACATCATCACATAGTCCATATAAAAGAAATGGATATCATTTAATAATAAGAAAAGTGAAACCATGTAAATCATAGATACATGTTACTTGAAACATACACATATGAAATAATGTCATCTTAGATGAAAAATGGTTATGATAAAACACTTGAAATCAACTCTAGAGGAAAATATCCTTTCTTATTCAAAATAAATTTCTTTTCACAAAATATCATGAAATTTTAAAAGAAAGATATTTTTTTTAAATAGTCACGAAATCTTTTGGAGGAAGCTTCATGTAAATAAGGCTTTATAAAACTATAAAAATACTTTCATGCCATATAAGATAAAAAAACATTCTTCTCGTACTTTTGCCCGAAATGTCAAAAAGTAACTCGTAAAATAAAGATTCTTTACATACCATGTAGAAAAAGTCAAAAATGGGTAAAACGAACTTTAAACATTCATGAAAACATTTTTAGAGAACATGGGATTGGATGATAATGATAACCCCAGTAAATACTTACGAATAAATAACCTTGGATAAAAATGAGATTGATAAATTATCCCTTACCATAGGTCCGATATGATTCGTATGGATCAAAACCTCATGTATAATTATTTAAATAATTCCATTGACTTATTACAGAATAATATTCATAGTTATGAAATCATATATGGTTCACTTATGACTTTATAATACCCATTCTTTTGTAAATTAATGTTAAAGTTGCGTTTTGGGTAAAATCGTTTCATTTGTCGTTCATGTTTTAACTTGTAATTATTCATATGATTACATAGATCATGGTTACTTACATCCATAATGTAAAACATGATTTATATATAATATATATTCTGAATATACATATATATAATATATTGATAAATGGAAAGAAATACATCGTTCACGGAGACGGTAGGCCGTACGTACGCATGAGCGCTGTTTTCGTTTCCTTATTGAATTGAATGGAATTAAGTAGATGACATACATATATATATATTTAAATAAATCCTATATCATTATTATTTCATATATTTCATTATTACTTATTATATATACTCTATAATCATTCATGAATGGTTAATCATTAAGAATGAATCTCATCGTGTCGTGGAGACGGTAGTCCGTACGTACGCACGAGCGATGATATTATTCCCATGATCGTGAAATTGTATTGAAGTGTATATATAATATTTCAGAATAAATAATAATCATATATAGTCATTATTTACACCATTATACCCATCCAAGTAAGGTGGTGGTGGAAAATAGATTACACCACATCGTGGAGACGGTATTCCGTACGTACGCACGCGCGGTGATTTCGTTTTCCGTAGGATGGATAAATGGTGAAATAGGGTAGTTTCATACTTATAATAACATATCAGAATATGAGTGATACAGATTTTATAACATCATAATTAAACAACTGAAGAATAAAAAGTGGAAGAAGAAATAAAGTTGAAAGTATCTATAATGAACATTACCTCTTCGGGCACTACAATTGGTCTTTGAAGAAGACCAGGACCTCTAGGATGTTTCTAGGGAAGTGGAGAAGATAATTTGGCAGGGTATGGACGAGCATGAAGGCTCAAATTGGTGTGAGGAAGATAGGGACGAGGTGCCCTTTTATAAGGGAGGGGAGGGGCACCTTTGGAAATCTTAAAAATATTAATTTATAATAAATCTAAACCAACTTAAAAACCTTAAAAAATGACTCATATTCAAATATAAGATGAGATAGGGTTGTAATCTCATCAACCAAGAAAATTTAGGCATTTTAGGAAATTATTTTAAACATTATCAACTTGATTTATCCTTAATCAATTTAATTTTATTCGTGGTAATAACATTATAAATTTTAAATTATAACAAATAATTACTTATTTGTTGTGAATTTTCCATAATTGGATACTTTATAACATTTTAGACGACATAAATATAAATTTATAATTTTTTATATATTTTTGTGATTTTTAAACAATTTTATAATATGTTATTTTTATAAAATAACAATAGTGTCAATTTTTTCACTATTCATTTATTTAATTTAAATAAAATATTTACAGAAGATATGTTCTAAATAAAAGCTTTAATAGATTCATAAAAGGTCATATGTATCTATAAAAATAGTGGAGAACATTAAATAGTTCATATAATATTTAATTTATTATTTTTAAAACCATTTATTTGGTTTATCTCTTAATAAAATAATTACTACAACATTTTTGTATAATTATTAAATATACTCATTTGTTGCATAAAAATTAAAACTAAAATCCTATTATGAATATAAATCTATTAAATTTCAAAATAATACTTTTAATCTAATTTATCATCTTAAAATCACAATATTTAAATTGTTATATTTATTAAATTATGAAGGTGACAACTTTGGCATCAATTAAAATAAAACAAAATAAGTGTCATAATCACTTTTATAAGACTCAAAACAGTTATATATTTGGTCATTGTATGATTAAGGTGTATATATACACTAAAAATAAGTTTCGGTCAGGTTTGTGGGCCTTTTAATGGGTATTATTATTTCAATAAAAACTATATTACTGATTGTTCACATAATAAATAACTTTTGCATCATTAATGTATCACCATTAATGAAAATTATTTAATCCCTAAAAATTCTAAATAAATTATCATGATATAGATAATTTTATTATCTTTCTGGAGACTATTCATGTTCGATATTTTCTGATGTTTATCACTAAATTAAAATTATTATACTTATAAGATTTAAGAGAGTGACATGTTGTCACTTTCTTTGGTTTTAATAATAATTAAATTATTATCATGGTAAAAAGTCCATAAAATGAATCTAATCGGACCCTTAGGTGATATGGGTCAACCTTTAGCCATCCAATATAATTTTGGCATGTGTTAGGGTATTTTTATAATATTATATTTACCCTTAATAACCCGATTTACCTTTAACTATGGTAAATAAAATTTACCATTGTTACTATTCATAATTCCCAAAAATAAAAAGTAGCCTATTAACATAATTTGGACACACTGATTCCAAATATTGAATCCATTTTTTCAAATTAAATACACATATGTTTCAGAAATTAAATTAAAATTAATCCCGTTGTCGAATGAAAATGGGTTTCTGTTTAAAACATTGCAAAAGATTGAATTGATTTAACCTACGAATTCAAGGTAAAATCAATGATAATGAAATAAATTATAATAAATGGTAAAAATATATTCTATTTATACTTTAAAACCATTCAATATTATAATTTAACCACATAATTTACTACGATGAAAAAAGTTGTTTTTAATTAAAATATAGCGTGTTTTTACTATTCATTAAAATATGAAAGTTATCAGAATAATATGAAAATTTTTATCCAAGGTAAAATTTTATATCCTGATTCCAAAGAATAATTTTATTTTGTAATATTGAAATTATAAACATGTCAAAAACTAGATTTAAAGTGTGAGCGCCATCAAAAGGTGGCAAAACTGCATTTTTTTAAAAATACTTATTTTACACGAAAAATTTATTTTGTTCTTATACCATGTTCTAGAAAATGTGTAAGATGAATAATAATGTTATAAAATTAAAATTTTAGTTAATACTATTCATAACGTCTAGTTAATAATAGTATTATAATAATATATTGTTGTTTAGTAAAACTCGGTATTGCGTACAACACACGCTACCAAGTAAGGTCGTGATTGCATGTAATGCAAGCCAAGTCAGGGTTGTGTGTAGTGCACGACTCCTTTGTTGCTGCGTATAAAAAAATACATTGAATATATATATACTCAATGTTTCATAGAATAACTACTATCAAACAAACATGAAATTGTCTGTAACACGATCCAGGATTAGTGTTGCGTATACTGCAAGCTAATATGGTGTTCCGTATAGCG
Organism: Viscum album; assembly: GCA_963277665.1. NCBI lineage: Eukaryota > Viridiplantae > Streptophyta > Magnoliopsida > Santalales > Viscaceae > Viscum > Viscum album. The sequence goes on from OY728160.1 coordinate 1,679,514,142, forward strand.
CAAGATAATCTTGTTTTATCATATAAAAGAAGATATAAAAGAAATTAAAAAGAATATATCTTATAAAATATCAGGTTATTAAATGAAATGATTATGTTTTGGCTGATTTTGATGGCTCAAAATGTTGTGAGGAGGAGAGGGAGGAGGTGCGTTTTTTAATGGAGGATAGGGGCACTTTTAGAAACCTCATAAAGTATTAATGTATAATAAACTAAATCCCCAACTAAAAACCTTAAAAATGACAAAAATCAAAATATTATATTATATAGGTTTGTAATATCATAAAATAAGAAAATTTAGACATGTTGAAAATTTATTATAAAAATTATCAACATGTTTTATCATTATTTAATCTATTTAATTTTATTTGTTGTAAATACATTCTAAATTTTAAATTGTTATAAATAATTAATTATTTTTTGTTAATTTTCCATAATTAGATAATTAATTCCATTTTAGACCATATAAATTTCAATTTATAATTTATAAATTTTTTTTATTTTTAAACAATTTAATAATATGTCATTTTTATAAAATAACAATAGTGTCAATTTTAACACTATTCATTTATTTAAATTTAAATAGAATACACCCATTGAGTATATTCGAACCAAAATATTTAATATTTTCCTATAATGTCATATTCATCTTTAAAATTTGTGGAGAATATTAATTAGTTCATATAATATTTATTTTAATATTTTTAAACCCATTTATTTGATATTTCTCTTAATAAAATAATTAGTACAACATTTTTGTATAATTTTATAATATAAATATTTTTTGAATAAAAATTAAAAATAAATTATTATTATGAAGATAACTCTTGTATATTTCATATGAATACTTTTAATCAAATTTATATTCTAAAATACCAATCTTTTAAAATTTTATGTTTATTAAATTATCAATGTGACAACTTTGACATCATTAAAATAAAATAATTTAAGTGTCATAATCTCTTTTATAAAGCTCTAAATGGTCAAACATTCGACATTTGGATTCTTAGGGTTTATATTTACATGACAAATAAGTTTTTTTCAGGTATTTGGGACTTTTATGGGTATTATTAGTTTAATAAAAACTATGTTATTGATTTTTCACTAAATAAATAATTTCTGCATCATTAATGTATAAGCTATTAAGGTAATTATATATTTGTTAAAAATTACAAATAAATTTATAATCATAAAGAAAAAAAATTATCTTTCAAATGAGGACATATAACCGAATTTATATTATGTATAACCAAATATTAAAAATAATTTAATTATTAATGTTTGAATGAGTCATATTTCACATTCAAAATAAAATAATGGTTTTAATAACATACAAGTGGGTTCTAATAGATACCATTTCTACCCAATAATATTTTAGGACTAAAAATAATCATCAAATTATATTAATATATCTTTTAGGGTAATTTTATAATATTATTTTTACCCCTAATTACCTAATTTACCATTAACTATTGGTAAATAAAATTTACCGTAGTTACTGAAGTGCACTGTGTTGCATTTGTTGTCAATGAGACATGTTGTTGTCTTAGAATGAATGGATGTCAAGAATTGTCAAGATGTGAATGCCAAAGGTTGTGATGGTGTTGGTGGTGAAGGAGAATGGCCATGGTACTAAGATTCATGTCACTTAGGAGATTCACTAAGTGGTATTGGAAATTGTGGGTGAAACATTCTCTAGTAATATCTGACGATTGTTGAGCTGCTCATTAAGTTCATAGAACTTGTATCAACTGGATACAATGTCACAACAATGTTATAAGACCATGTATTGTATTGAAAATGCATGAGGAGAAGCAAGAGATCCATCCACAACTTCTAAGTGGATGAAGTGGATTAAAGAAGTCCATGTACTAACTCTTAGTGCATGTGAATCAGAAGAAGATCCAATTGATCTCTGATTAGATCAATGAAGAATGTTGAAGAACATGTGTGATTTATGAGATTCAGTTGAAGAAGTCCCTCCTAAGTATTGAACACATATGGAAGAGGAGATGAAGAAGATTAAGAAGAAACCTTGGGAATTCCATATCCTAAGTAGAGATCATATGAGAGGAGAAATGATGAATTCTTAAGAAGAAAAATGTAGAAGAAGAATGGCTTAGAGGAAGATGGCTTGGCATTTAGAATGGGAATTTTTCATATGGAGTACTTTGTTTTTGACAAAGTAACATTCTGTCCCTTTGCCAAAAATATGGCCAGCCAAGGCACCTTGAGGGTTCAACCCCAAGGCATGGGCGCTAGGGCACCACGCCCATGGGGGAACCCGTGGGGCGAGCTAGGGCGGCAGGGCGCACCCAAGACACCGTGTGGGCGCCAGGGGCGCGCCCGGAGGAGCGCAATGTGCATAGTGGGCGCCAATGGTGCGCCCGAGTGGCAAGGGTGGGCGCAAGAGCGCGCCCGCAGAGAGAACCCGGTGCGGGGCGGCACCGAGAGGGGAGAAGTTCAATTGCTGAGTGGAAGACAGCGCTTGGGTAATAAGCCGCGTGAAAACAGGAGTCCTTTTCGATGTGGGACGCGGAAAAATTCCCCGGAGCGCATCCTGGCCGCACGATTGATCGCGCGCCAGATCCGAGCCGCTCATCTAATCGAGCCATTCACCATCTGATCCAGGCTGTCCAAGGTTATTCGATCTCCTGATCCGACGGCTCTGAGGCATCTCCTTCCTCGAGCTCAGCCGAAGGCTCCTCGCGAGCTCCGTTCGAACCAGAGGCCTCCCCGACGACCTATTTCGAGTTCCCGACCACCATTGCCGAAACTGAGACCTCCATTCGGTTCGTATGGCCCTACTGAACACAACCATGCAATAAAATATGCATGCACATGATTAATGGAGGATTTTGGACTTCAGCCGAGGCAAACGGAGTTGCCGAGGCTTCTTGTGTTCGTGCTTTGCATGGACAAGTATTAAAGAGGCCATGCATGCGTTCAAAAATGCATGCACGTGAAGAAAGGGAAAATAAAAGAACCCGTGTTTGAACAGAGAGGAAATCAAGATTTGGAAGATTTTGAAGATCCGAAATCTTCGGGAGATCAAATATTTCTCACGAGGATGCACCGCCTCACCACTGCCTATAAAAAGAGAGGCTGAGCTCTCGTTTTTGCTTGCTGAAACTCTGTTGAAAATACGAGTCCCGTGAGAGATCTACCTCGCGAAGCTGAAGCCCCGCACAAATTACTTGCGCGGCTGAAGATCTCGGTGCCATCCTTGGCCCGAAGGAGTCCCTTGAGCGCAACTTCTTTGCGCGACAAGAAGAAGGAGGAGGAGGAGATCCCCTGCGCGCCTACTCCTTGCGCGGCAGGAGGAGCTTGCGTGGACAAGGTCCTTGACACCCTGCGCGCCCGAGGTGTTGCACCTTGCACACCCGAGGCAGTAGCAACCTTGCTCGCCCAAGGCTGGTTGCACCTTGCACCCTGCGCGCCCTTGCCTCCTTGAGGTGTTGCGCGGCTGTTGAAGGCAGTAGGGAGTTCGGGTGAGGCAGTATACCACCCATAAAGAGAAAGAGTAAAGAACACCCTACGGGAATTTGTGTGTGCAATTGAAGAAGAGGCCGTGTGTGTGCAAGAAGTGGAGTGAAGGCCAAAGACACACCTACGGGTGGTTTATGTGCAAAGCAACAAAAGGCAGTAGCCTTGTTTGTGCACACTTTGAAGAATAAACTAAAATAACACTAAAGTGTGTGTGTGCAACAAGAAGAGGAGGAGGCCAACTCATGTGTGTGCAAAAGTGAAACAAGTGTGTGCAAAGATACATGAAGGCCGAACATAGTGTGTGCACTAAATGTGTATACACTTAGAAGAAGAAGGAAGAGGAAATCCACACTAAATTACAACACACTTTTAAGTGTGTGAACAAACTGGATAAAGTGTGTGAAGTTCAGTGAAGGTGTGTGCTTAAAAGAATTACTCCCTTTGAGGGTTTATTGCACCAAGAGAAGAAAGAGGGGAGTGCATGCATGCATGCATGCACGTGCACACGTGAACAGTGCCAAATCAGTGGTGTGCATCTGAGTAGTCCAAGACCAGAGGATCATGAAGAGATTGAGAAGGCCATGCAGTCAGTGCATGAGGATTCAGAGTTGCCATGCATTCAGTGCATGAAGTTGAAGTGAGACTGGACCCGACTGAAGTTAAAGATATCAGTTGTCTGAGTATTCAGTAGTTGAAGAGAGAGGCCAGGTCATCCTGAGAAGAAGGAGACAAATCCTGAGCAAGACGAGAAGACCTGATCATCACAAGTGATCAGAGGTACAGAGCAAGGCCAGCAGTCTTTATCCCAGACTGCTTAAGATACTTGAAGAGCTGAACAAGAAGAAGAGCTACTCGTGTGACTCGAGCAGCCAGGAGAAGACCCCTGTGAGACTCAGGGTGGAGGAAGTCTCCAGTGGGATTCTGGAGAAGGCCAGTGGCACTCTGGTAACACTGTGGGACGCAGTATAAAGACCCTCCTGTGGGACTCAGGAGAGATACGGTGGGAAGCTGTATCGACCATTGTAATACTAACAGATTATAATGGGAGAATCCATGCTGGGAGAGCATGGCAAGGATGAAGGCCTTTGGTGCCGAACCTTGTAAATCCTTGTGTCCTGTGCCTTTTCAATACTGCATTATCCGGGAAAGGTTGAGAGACATAAGAAGAGTGGATCGAGGCTTTAACCAGCCATAGAGGTTTAATTGATTAAGAATCAATTAGTAAAAAGTTTTAAGGGATCACTGATTCACCCCCTCCCCCTCTCAGTGATTCACACTGATCTGGGCACTTCAATTGGTATCAAAGGGAAGGTTGCCTCTAAAAGATCCAAGGGAGTCTTTATGAAGTGAAGATTTGAGGAAATGAGCGACCAGCCTCAAATGGAGATATCTGCCAAGACTCAGAAAAATAGAAAGAAGAAACAGGCCAAGAAGATGAAGAAAGCCTGTCCTAGCTGTGTTGAAGTTGGAACAATGAAAGATCTTCAAAGTGCAATCGAATATCTTCAGAAGACAGTCCCCAAGGAAGTGGCAATGTGTATAGCTACAGGAATCCTTGATCTTCAAGAAGAAAAATCACAGCTAGAAGAGGAAGCCAATGCAATGGAAGATCAATTGGCTAAAAGGGTTGGCATAACCAACACTCTCAGAAAGCTGGTGAAGGCTAAAGATGAAACTGTTTCTCTTTGCAATGAAAGATATGAAGACACTACTGAATAATTGCAAAGAAGCCTTTCTGAGAAAGAATTCTTTAAGACTGTAATCAAAGATGTTTTCCATGCACTGGAAAAGAGGCACAGAGTTTCAATGGTTGTCAAAGATGCTCAACTTGAATACAAAGCAAAAAGGGTAAAGGAGCTTGACAATTCATTGCTTGAATTGAAGACAGTGCATGATGACCAGATGAATCAGCTGAAAGAAAGTTGGGAAGGAAAGCTAAGAGCTGTTGAGGATGAGAAGAACTCCCTTAACATGAAGTGTTTAGAATTAGAGGTGATATTGGAAAATCAGCAATCACCCAAAGCCAAAGCCTCCCGGACAGCTGGAAGAAGAAATGTGGCCACTCAAGTGAGCTTTGAGAAGGATGATTCTAAAATAAAGACATCCTATAATGAAAGGGCAACAACTTCTAAAAGGAAGGTACCATCCATACCATCTTGTATTCATGCTTCTAAAAGTGTTTCTACTAAAAGTGCAGGATGAAAGAATGAATCCAAACAAGTATGGATGAAGACAGTGAAGAAAGAATGCTCTCCTGAAGCAGAAATACAATTCAAGAAAAGTACCCAACAATCAGAAGGACTGAAGAGGTCAATATTTGTGGGTCAGTGTTGGTGTTGTAATAAGTATGGGCACTGTGCAAAAGATTATTGGTACAATCCACTGAATGTAAAAGCACAAAGGAAGCCCATGCCAAGGCGGAGCAAGCCAGAAGAAAAGAAGCAGCATCCACAGGTCCAGAGACATCTGTTTACTGCAAATAGATTTGGATTACTTGAAAACATCTGGGATGATTGCAAAAGTGGTCAAATAGATACATGTCAATCTCCAACTGTATCCAGAGCTCAAAAGAAGAAAAGATCACAGAACCTGGCTCAGAAAGAATCCTTGGGAAGCAAGAAGAAAGTTGAAGATGCTCCCAAGAAGGTTTTGAAAAAGGAAAATATGTCCTTGGAGTCTAAATCCAAGAAGGGTGATGCATCTAGAAGGACCACCAAGAATAAATGCTTCTACTGTGGAAAGAAAGGACATATCATGGATCTTTGTAAAGAAGCCATGAAATTCAATAGAGGCAGACTGAACTCAAACAGACAATCAATCCAAATGAAGCAAAAGGGATTGATTGAAAACAAGTTTCCTAAGAGAGGTATCTTGACAGCATCAAAGGAACCATGTGAAATTTCCAGAACTGAGGCCACACATCCAAATGACTTGTTAGTCATATGGCCTAATCAGTTGCAACTTGCCAGAGAACTGCAAAGATCTGAAGATGAAGCACTGGAAATTGCTAAGGCAAAAAGGGAACAAAAGATTTCACATGAAGATGTATTGATATCCACACCAGCACCAACATCATTGAAGATCAAACGTGCAAGTGTGAAGAATGGTGAAAATGGGACATCTCGGTTGAGAGAATCTTCTCAACCTTGTTGTTCACATTGATGAACCAAGGAAGTTCCATATTATTCCCTAATCACTTGTATTTACATGTGCTGACATTGCAGGGAATTGAAGATGATGATCATTCTCAACTGGAGGATGGTTTGGACAGAATGGAGTGCACCCCTTGAGGGGGAGCCAATCTGGAGAAGATGATGTTCTGAAATTAATATCATCTTGAGAAAGTAGATGAAAGGGGGAGATTTATCTTTTCACCTGAACATTCTAATGTGTTTTGTGAAGTATGTGCAGGATTCAGCAATTCATTGAATATCTGAAAAAATTCAACCCCTAAGCATGATCTCACATGTATTGTGAATGTTGGACACCATTGAGTTCCTTGGTTATATCACTCTTGTTATCTACACCGGGTTAGCCCAAGTAGACTTAGAGTTGATCAACTAAAGGTTCTTTGCTAAAGAAGAACATGTGACATCATCCCTCTCCTAGTGTTTTTCAAGAAGATGCTATTCGAAGGGAGGAAGAGATATTGTGGAAGAGTACCACACCACACCTTTGCATTTGATTGCCAATAAGGGGGAGAAAATATTGGCACACATATTGACCCATTCATATGTGCTAAAGGAGTGTATTGACAACAAATACAAAGGGGGAGATTGAAGTGCACTGTGTTGCATTTGTTGTCAATGAGACATGTGGTTGTCTTAGAATGAATGGATGTCAAGAATTGTCAAGATGTGAATGCCAAAGGTTGTGATGGTGTTGGTGGTGAAGGAGAATGGCCATGGTACTAAGATGCATGTCACTTAGGAGATTCACTAAGTGGTATTGGAAATTGTGGTTGAAACATTCTCTAGTAATATCTGACGATTTTTGAGCTGCTCTTTAAGTTCATAGAACTTGTATCAACTGGATACAATGTCACAACAATGTTATAAGACCATGTATTGTATTGACAATGCATGAGGAGAAGCAAGAGATTCATCCACAACTTCTAAGTGGATGAAGTGGATTAAAGAAGTCCATGTACTAACTCTTAGTGCATGTGAATCAGAAGAAGATCCAATTGATCTCTGATTAGATCAATGAAGAATGTTGAAGAACATGTGTGATTTATGAGATTCAGTTGAAGAAGTCCCTCCTAAGTATTGAACACATATGGAAGAGGAGATGAAGAAGATTAAGAAGAAACCTTGGGAATTCCATATCCTAAGTAGAGATCATATGAGAGGAGAAATGATGGAATTCTTAAGAAGAAAAATGTAGAAGAAGAATTTCTTAGAGGAAGATGGCTTGGCATTTAGAATGGGCATTTTTCATATGGAGTACTTTGTTTTTGACAAAGTAACATTATGTCCCTTTGCCAAAAATATGGCCAGCCAAGGCACCTTGAGGGTTCAACCCCAAGGCATGGGCGTTAGGGCACCACGCCCATGGGGGAACCCGTGGGGCGAGCCAGGGCAGCAGGGCGCACCCAAGACACCGTGTGGGCGCCAGGGGCACGCCCGGAGGAGCGCAGTGTGCATAGTGGGCGCCAATGGCGCACCCGAGTGGCAAGGGTGGGCGCAAGAGCGCGCCCGCAGAGAGAACCCGGTGCGGGGCGGCACCAGGAGGGGAGAAGTTCAATTGCTGAGTGGAAGGCAGCGCTTGGGTAATAATCCGCGTGAAAACAGGAGTCCATTTCGATGTGGGACGCGGAAAAATTCCCGGGAGCGCATCCTGGCCGCACGATTGATCGCGCGCCAGATCCGAGCCGCTCATCTAATCGCGCCATTCGCGATCTGATCCTGGCTGTCCAAGGTTATTCGATCGCCTGATCCGACGGCTCTGAGGCATCTCCTTCCTCGAGCTCAGCCGAAGGCTCCCCGCGAGCTCTGTTCGAACCAGAGGCCTCCATGACGACCTATTTCGAGTTCCCGGCCACCATTGCCGAAACCGAGACCTCCATTCGGCTCGTATGGCCCTACTGAACACAACCATGCAATAAAATATGCATGCACATGATTAATGGAGGATTTTGGACTTCAGCCGAGGCAAACGGAGTTTCCGAGGCTTCTTGTGTTCGTGCTTTGCATGGACAAGTATTAAAGAGGCCATGCATGCATTCGAAAATGCATGCACGTAAACAAAGGGAAAATAAAAGAACCCGCGTTTGAACAGAGAGGAAATAAAGATTTGGAAGATTTTGAAGATCCGAAATCTTCGGTAGATCAAATATTTCTCACGCGGATGCACCGCCTCACCACTGCCTATAAAAAGAGAGGCTGAGCTCTCGTTTTTGCTTGCTGAAACTCTGTTGAAAATCCGAGTCCCGTGAGAGCTCTGCCTCGCGAAGCTGAAGCCCCGTGCAAATTACTTGCGCGGCTGAAGATCTTGGTGCCATCCTTGGCCCGAAGGAGTCCCTTGCGCGCAACTTCTTTGCGCGACAAGAAGAAGGAGGAGGAGGAGATCCCCTGCGCGCCTACTCCTTGCGCGGCAGGAGGAGCTTGCGTGGCCAAGGTCCTTGACACCCTGCGCACCCGAGGTGTTGCATCTTGCACACCCGAGGCAGTAGCAACCTTGCTCTCCCAAGGCTGGTTGCACCTTGCACCCTGCACGCCCTTGCCTCCTTGAGGTCTTGCGCGGCTGTTGAAGGCAGTAGGGAGTTCGGGTGAGGCAGTATACCACCCATAAGGAGAAAGAGTAAAGAACACCCTACGGGCATTTGTGTGTGCAATTGAAGAAGAGGCCGTGTGTGTGCAAGAAGTGGAGTGAAGGCCAAAGACACACCTACGGGTGGTTTATGTGCAAAGCAACAAAAGGCAGTAGCCTTGTTTGTGCACACTTTGAAGAACAAACTAAAAGAACACTAAAGTGTGTGTGTGCAAAAAGAAGAGGAGGAGGCCAACTCATGTGTGTGCAAAAGTGAAACAAGTGTGTGCAAAGAGACATAAAGGCCGAACATAGTGTGTGCACTAAAAGTGTATACACATATAAGAAGAAGGAAGAGGACATCTACACTAAAGTACAACACACTTTTAAGTGTGTGAACAAATTGGATAAAGTGTGTGAAGTTCAGTGAAGGTGTGTGCTTAAAAGAATTACTCCCTTTGAGGGTTTATTGCACCAAGAGAAGAAAGAGGGGAGTGCATGCATGCATGCATGCACGTGCACACGTGAACAGTGCCAAATCGGTGGTGTGCACTTGAGTAGTCCAAGACCAGAGGATCTTGAAGAGATTGAGAAGGCCATGCAGTCAGTGCATGAGGATTCAGAGTTGCCATGCATTCAGTGCATGAAGTTGAAGTGAGACTGGACCAGACTGAAGTTAAAGATATCAGTTGTCTGAGTATTCAGTAATTGAAGAGAGAGGCCAGGTCATCCTGAGAAGAAGGAGATAAATCCTGAGCAAGACGAGAAGACCTGATCATCACAAGTGATCAGAGGTACAGAGCAAGGCCAGCAGTCTTTATCCCAGACTGATGAAGATACTTGAAGAGCTAAACAAGAAGAAGAGCTACTCGTGTGACTCGAGCAGCCAAGAGAAGACCCCGGTGAGACTCAGGGTGGAGGAAGTCTCCAGTGGGATTCTGGAGCAGGCCAGTGGGACTATGGTAACACTGTGGGACGCAGTAGAAAGACCCTCATATGGGACTCAGGAGAGATACGGTGGGAAGCTGTATCGACCATTGTAATACTAACAGATTATAATGGGAGAATCCATGCTGGGAGAGCATGGCAAGGATGTAGGCCTTTGGTGCCGAACCTTTTAAATCCTTGTGTCCTGTGCCTTTTCATTACTGCATTATCCGGGAAAGGTTGAGAGACATAAGAAGAGTGGATCGAGGCTTTAACCAGCCATAGAGGTTTAATTGATTAAGAATCAATTAGTAAAAAGTTTTAAGGGATCACTGATTCACCCCCTCCCCCTCTCAGTGATTCACACTGATCTGGGCACTTCAGTTACTATTCATAATGTCTAAAAAATAAAAGTAGCGTATTTAAATATTTTTTACCTAATGATTCCAAATATGGAATCCATTTTTTCAAATTACTAACATATAAGTTGTAGTATATAATTTAAAATTAATCTTGTTGTTGATAAAATAGGTTTTAAAAGTTAAAACATTACAAAAGATTGAAACATTTTTACATATGAATTTAATGTAAAATTAATGATAATGACATGAATTATATTAAATGTTAAAAATAAATTATATTTATATTTTAAAACAATTAAATATTATAATTTTACCACATAAATTATCTTGATAAAAAAAAGTTGTTTTTAATTAAAATTTAGCGTATTTGTACTATTCATCAAAATATGAATGTTATCAGAAAAATATCAAAACATTATCCAACATATATTTTAATATCCTTATTCACAACAATATGTTTATTTTGTAAAATTGAACATATAAACATGATAAAAATAGATTTAAAATGGGTGCGCCATCAAAAGGTGTTAAAACTACATTTTTTTAAAAATACTTATTTTACCCGATTTTTTTCTCATACCATTTTCTTGAATATGGTTAAGATGAATGATATTGAAATAAATTTTAAAATTTGGTTATTAAAATTCATAATGGCTAGTTCATTATTAAAATATATCGTAGTTTAGTGAAACACGGTATTGCGTACAACACATGCTATTGAGGAAGGCCGCTCTTGCGTGCAACACAAGCCAAGAATATTGTTTGCATATACTACAAGAAAACATGGTGGTGCATATCATGAAAGATAATATTGGTGTGGCGTACAACACAAGAAATCCAAGAAATTTAAAAAATTATTTCTCATAAAATATCGTGGTGTTACATTGTACCCCCATTAAAATGAATTTCGCCATCGAAATTCGTCAGGGGTTATAAATGGTTTAATACACAAATGTTTCTTTCATTGAAACCGACATCATAAAAATGAATATTAAAACATTATTTTAAAATTTAATGTAAGAAATGTAATGTTTTCCTAAATTAACTCATCATTGGGTTTCCACATAGTATAATATAGGGGAAAATATGGATATGGAAGAGAAATCTATCCATCAAATTATAATGAAGAGTGGTAGAAGACATCGCTATGAAAAATACAACAATCAGAAAGCCTTAAATTTATGAGGATCTACGGTACTATCTGATTCATCAGATATGAGGGAACTAGGACAACATATTTAGATTTCAAGATCATTTCCCTAATGTTGATGAATTTTTGCATAAGAAGATATACTTACATGATTTTAGTGTAATATCATCAGTGGTCATTCCATGAACAATTTCCACATAATCTCATATTTAAAGAAATGAAGTCGAATTTTTCATTTTTAAAGTATTAGTAGATCATGCAATAGAATGATAGGTCATTCCATCTTTCTCTATCACAAAAAAGTTATCACAGTATATTAAATATACTTAAGTCCATCTATGGTGAGGTTAGTGGTATATGGTTCAAAAAATGGACTTACAATTCATCTATCATATGACTTAAGAAAATAAAACTAATTTCTACAAACCAGGGATATCATGTAGGCCAGTGGTAGGAAATAAAGGTCTTTCACACTTTGTTTGTGGGTTTGATTCTCACAACCCTATCCGACATGACGGGTTGTCGCCCATCCTATGGGTTGTACTTTTTCTGAAACTATTCTATTATAACATTTTAGAAACAAAATCAAAAAGTTATAGCCTTAATAAATACTATCTGATGTCAAAATTAATACATTCCAACCTTTAGGCTTATTGAAAACACTTCTGTCCAATCACATAGTATATAGAAAATAATTACTAGAAAGTTCATCTACCAAGCATGTGAATGCCATCATTTATCCCCCTATATCATAAGATATATCTTGTTGTTGGTCAGATTCCAAACATGTGAATACTTTAATCAAGTATTCTCTTGAAAAATGAGTACCCATTAAACATTATTGAAAACATGAATGCTGTAAAAATTTAACTATTTCCACATAACAAAATCCCAAAATATCTATATACTCAAACCATGATATCACTTTGTCCTTATCTCAGTCATGAGCTCATTAATATTGTAAAAAATATTATTTTCTCCCTATCCCGTCATTATGTATATATCATATTCTTTCCAAAAATATTTCAATCACTTTTCCTGGTTATCGGTACTATATAATTATTTAAAACAACAAAAAACCAATACATAGATATTCAAACATTCAATGATACAGTAAATGAGATTCCACAAGATTATTGTGGAATCATGTTACATAAACACTTTATCATTCCACAACTTTATTTTCATATTCAAAATCACCAATATTGATCTCATGTGACTTCCCTTTGTCCTTTGACTTAAGAGGTTATTGATGTCGATCATCATTAACCCTTGGATTATGGAATTGGTTAGAAAAATGCCCTATTTCATTGCACTTGTAGAATTGATGTGTTGGTGGTGCGTTCTCTGTAGTCTTTTCTCTATTCACATCATTAGGTACCTTTGTCCCATTACATAGAAAATCGGCTGCTCAGTGACCTTCTTTTCCGTACTTAAAACATTTTCTAGTCCCTTTAAGAAAATCTCCATTGTGCTTCCTTCCACACTATGAGCATAACGAAACATTTGTCTTCTTTTCACCATTGTTTTGAGATTTTTCCTTGAACTCCATCTTTCATTTCTTGTCAAACCCATCGTATAGATATGTAACTCCAACTTCCAGTTGTACATTGATAGAACAAGACAAAATTTATTCATTACTACGGAAGTCTCTTATCGCTAATTTCCTTCGAATACTTGGTTTTAATCCACTGATGAATCGATCAACATTACTTTCAGGTTGGATGATAATGCCAGATTTATACCTTTCAAGACTTGTAAAATTCACCTCGTATATACCAACATATTCATCATACTTTTTCTTAAGATAATGGAACTCTTTTTCCATCTTTGTTCTAAGAATACGAGGGAAGTACTTATTGAAAAACATGTTCTTTAACTCATCCCATCCCATGGATTCAGTTTCATCTTGGGGCCTTGTATTCATAATTAGATTCCACCACTGTTCTGCTTCACCTTCTAAATGGTAGAAATCCAAAATGGATTTTTCATTTTCTGAACAGCGATGTATTGAAAATAACTTTTCAATGGTACTAATCCATTATTCAGTAATATGTGTATCAGGAGACCAATTGAAAGAAGGTGGACGTTGCCTCATGAAAGACTCAATAGAATATTGTTCCCTTTACTGCTAATTTGGAAGTCCAAAATGATTCATATCATCTCTAAGTATAGAAATAATATTTTTCACTCCATATCCCATAACAGTGGTTTGTTTAGGAGGAAACTCATTGCATTTCCATTACTTTTATCAACACGGTTCCTTTGGGTTCCAGCCATCGTCTAAAACCCAAAAAGAATAGTGTGAGAGGGAGAAATAGTACTTGGTATACAATATAATAAAGGGGGACTACATTCAATATTTAACATATTAGAATTAATTATAATATCGTTAGAATAATTCTATAATTATAACCTATACTTATACTTAACCTTACAGACATCCCTAGACATACCTTATAAATATCTCTAGGGATCTCACTAAAGTTTCTGCATCCTATTTTCTAATGGTTGGCTAAATCATTATTCTGATACCTACTGTTGAGACCCAAAGCCTGACATACATAGACATTACATTAATTTGGAGGAATAGTTAATACTTGAACAAAATAGACACCTAAAGACCGTGATAGTTTAGTGTCTTTGGAATCTCGGAACATAATATTCTAATCATGGTGAAAGATCTTCAACATATCCCATAAGGATATTCCCTTTTTGTTTTCTTACCAAAAACCATTCTTTGTATTGTTGGGAAAATAAAACATATAAATGGAGATATCAAATGCTCAATAAGGGTATTCTTGGGGAAAATAAAACAAACTATATACATTTTAACTTAAAAACATGAACATAAAGTTTAAACATCAAAATCATGAGTTCTGAAAAAAAATCATGGTTGTACGTGAGGCGTATTTCATAAAGGGACATCAGTCATGATAAAATATCATGGTAATAAGACATGTAATGGTGAAAAACCATTAATCACATGATATTATTTCCATAGTAGCCCGTGCATTTCTACCAAGACCATCATAGTGGACAAAGTATTTTACAGAACTAGGTTAACATGCAATTCCCGCCGAGTATTACTGAACCAGACTTTTCTTGTCATTCCAGCCATGTCAATCTCATAAGAAATTAGTCTTTACCCAATGCATTAGAGGGAGATATAGGTCCCACCCATTGAATAATTAAATCATTCTTTCATGTTCCACAAAACAATCATAAATCATACATCATAACCCAACGAAAAAAATGGGGTTCATAAACATCTTCCCATCATAACATAATCCTTTTAAAATAATGGATATCATTTCATCCTAAACAAAATAAAACCATGTAAAAAATATGGACATTATACTTGAAACATCACCATATTATGTAATTTCTTCTTAGATGGAAAATAATCTTGATAAAACACTTGAAATGAATTCTTGAGATAAAATATCATTTCTTCTTCAAAATCATTTTATTTTCTCAAAATTCGTTGAAATCGTAATAGAGAAGAATTTTTTTGAAAATAATAATGAAATATTTTACAAGAAGCTTAATTAAAATAATGATTTTTTAATCCATAAAATCTATTCACACCGTATAAGTTAAAAATACATTCTCCCTGTACTTTTCCAAGAAAAGTAAAAAAGTACCTCGTATGGTAAACAAATGAAAGAGTACTTCCATACCTTGTGGTAAAAGTAAAAAAGGATAAAAATGACTTTAAACTAACATTTATGAATAGTAGGCATTTTATAAATTTTTTTGAGAACATGTGGACATGGATGATAATGGTATCCCCAGCAAATAATTACGAATAAACAATATTCGATAAGAAAGTGATTGTAATAATTATACCTTACCTTAGGTCTGATACACTCTGTACCTATCTGAACCTCATGTATAATTATTTAAATAATGTCATTTAATTATTATAGAATCATATTCAATGTTATGATATCATATATGGTCATATTCTTATCTTCTTATTTTTAATATTTCATTGCTACTTGTTATTTGGGTGTTCGTTGCATTATGTTCTTATGCGTGTTTTGTCGAATAAATTATTATTCCTCTTTTTAGGTTATGAATAAATCATTTATATAATGGTATTAGTGTAATATATATCATATTTATTCATTAAATAAATTTATAAAATCCTTATTCAGTTAAGATCATGTAGAATGAGTCACATCACATCGTGGGGACGGTAGGCCGTACGTACGCACGAGCGATGATATCAATCCCGTGATTGTGGATTTTCATTGAAGTGTATAGTGTATAATATTTTAGAATCAATATCACTTTAATAAATTCATATATAGTTATTTCTTAGATCCTTATACCCAACCATGTATGTTAGTGATGAAATAAAAGATTACACCACGGCGTGGAGACGGTATTCCGTACGTACGCATTCGCGGTGATTTCATTTTTCGTAGAATGGGTAGAAGGTGAAATATGGTGGTTTCATATTTATAATAACATATCAGTATATATGTGATAATGATGTTATTATTTTATAATTAATCAAATACAGAAGAGAATTTATAAGAAAAAATAAATTTGAATGAATCGTTAAAGTATATTTCCTCTTCTTTTACGGGCCTCTTCTAAACCACATCATAGGGAATTAAAGTGGGACTTTGAAGAAAACTGGGACCTCCAGTATGTTTCTAGGGGAGTGGAAAGGACAAATTTAGAGGTTTTTTCTGGGAATGAAGGCTCAAAATGTTGTGAAGAGGAGATGGAGGAGGTGCCTTTTTATAAGGGAGGAGAGGGGCACTTTTGAAACCCTCTAAAATATTAATCTATAATAAACTCAAACCCCATATAAAAAACCTCAAAAAATTACTCAAATACGAATATTAGATTATATAGTGTTTTAATCGAATCAACCATTAAAATTTTGACATGTTGGGGTTTTATTTTGAACCATATAAACTTGATTTGTCTTTATTTATTCTATTTAATTTTATTTGGGGTAATAATATTCTAAATTTAAAATTGTTATAAATAATTACATATCTATTGTGAATTGTCAATAATTAGATAATTAAGGACATTTTAGACCGTATAAATTTAAAATTATAATTTTCAAATATTTTTGTGATTTTTAAACAATTTAATATTATAACATTTTTATAAAATAACAAGAGTGTCAATTTTGACACAATTCATTTATTTGAATTTAAATAAAATGAAAAAATAAATTATATTCCAAAAAATATTTAATAGCTTCTTAACATGACATATTCATCTATAAAATTCTTGGAGAATATAAATTAGTTCATATAATATTTATTTTAATATTTTTAAAACCATTTATTTGACATTTCTATTAAAAAAATAATTATTACAACATTTTTGTATAATTATTTAATATACTAATTTGTTTCATAACAAAAATAAAATAAAATCTTTTGATGAAATTAAATATAATAACTTTCATAATAATACTTTTAATCGAATTTATCTTCTAAAACACCCAACATTTAAAATGTTATGTTTATAAAATTATGAAGGTGACAACTTTGACATCATTTAAAATAAAGTAATATAAGTGTCATAATCACTTTTATAAGGCTCCAAATGGTCAATAATTAGTCATTTGGATGATTATGGTCTATATTTGCATGAAGAATAAGTTTTGGGCAGGTATTTGGGCCTTTTATGTGTATTATTGGTTTAATAAAAACTATATTATTGATTTTTGACTTAAAAAATAATTTCTGCATCATTAATATATAAGCTATTAAGGTAATTATATTTTACATTAAAATTAATAATAAATTACCATGATAAAAAAATTTACCTTTTTAATTAGTACTTATAAACGAATTTATATTCTTTATAACCTTATATTTAAAATATATTATTATTAATGTTTGAGTGAGACATATTTCACTTTCAAAATAAATTAAAGGTCTTAATCACATAGAAGTGGGTTCTAATAGATACCATTTGAACACAAGTACATTTCAGTACTAAATATAATCATCCAATTATATTATGGCATAGGTTATGTTAATTTTATAAAATTATTTTTACCCTTACTTTCCTAATTTACCTTTAACTATGGTAAATAAAATTTACCATAGTTACTATTCATAATGTCTAAAAAATAAAAGTATCCTATTAACATAATTTGGACCTAATGATTACTAATATGGAATCCATTTTTCCATATTCAAGACACAGAATTTGCAGTATTTAATTTAAAAGTAATATGGCTGTTGAGAATATGGGTTTTAAAAGTTAAAACATTACAAAAGATCGAGATGTTTTTACCTATGAATTCAATGTAAAATTAATGATAATGACTTGAATTATATTAAATGGTAAAAATATATTATATTTATACTTTAAAACCATTATATATTATAATTTATCCTTATAAATTATCTTGATGAAAAAAGATGTTTTTAATTAAAATTTACCGTATTTTTACTATTCATCAAAATATGAACTTTATTAGAAAAATATCAAAAATTTATCAAACCTAAATTTTTACATCCTGATTAAATATAAAATGTTTATTTTGTAAAATTGAACTTATAAACTTTTTAAATATTAGATTTAATATGGGTGCGCTATCAAATGTCGACAAAGCTACATTTTTTTAAAAATACTTTTTTACCCATAAAATTTATTTTGTTATCATTCCATTTTCTAGAATATGACTAAGATGAATTATATTGTACTAAAATTTAAAATGTGGTTAATAATATTCATAACGGATAGTTCATAATAACAATATATCATTTTTTTGTGAAACTCGGTGTTGCATACGACACACGCTTTTGAGAAAGTTCGCTCTTGCATGCTACACAAGCCAAGAATAGTGTTTGCATATACTAAGAGATAATACGGTGTTGTGTACCATGAAAGATAATCTTGTTGTATTGTAAAACAGAAGACATCAATGAAATTAAAACAAAAATATTTCTCAAAAAATCTCGGGGTGTTACATACACACTTAGCACTTCAATGGTTATCTAGTAACTGAAATCATGAATTTTCAATGCATATTAAAATTGAATACATGGAATATTTTTTTTAATGTTGTTATAGAATAAAATGATTCAATATGATAAATGATTTTTCCATATTAAGAATTAATATTTAAGTCAATTCAATGGATTTTCTTACAGAATGTCATTTTGATTATCATTATGAGTATATAACTAATGGTAGTAGTTCTGATGTAAAATCTGATTAAATAATTTATTAGTATGAATAAAATATATGAAGGTATTATAGTTATTTGATAATTTTAATCTTATCATAATAATATTCATGCTCATTATAATAATTGTAATGTAAACTCATGAATAATTTAAAACATTCTCAGAGAATGAAAAAAGAATAAGTTTTATATAAAATTTTTTAAAAAAAATTGGACATAAAAGTATGACATATTATGTATTTAAAAATGAGTTTTTCCTTTCTGAAACAAAATTTCAAAAGGAAGGTAAATGTAAAAAAGTTACATTTCACTCAACATCATTAGAAAATCAAAATAAAAAACAAACCTTACATGAAATTATGGTGGAGTCAATATATGTTTAATAACAAATTTCATTTTTAATTCCAAAAATATAACATCAAATTCCTTTATTTATTTGAATTTTGAACCCTCACATGTTACATGGTTACCATATTATCTAATATATAAATTTTTTTATTGATCCATCCTTAATAACTTTCCATGAAAATGAAACTAAAAATTTCACTTATTCTTATGGGGCTTGTTTATTTATTAGAAAACATTTTTTTATATGTTTAATAGACATACCATCATTGAAAACAATATGAACAAGTAATGAAACATATTGAATGTAAAATTCATAATTATATAATTTCCCAAACGTCTCCTATTACATCTTAACCATAGTAATGTTTTGAAAATAAGATTCATTTTTATCATAAATAATAGATTATAAAAAATTTCACCAATAAATTCCACAAAAAAACATATAAATATAATCCTCTAATATTCTATAATTCATTTTTATAAATATATAGGGTGCATTTCTCAACCCAAAATATATTACAACAAACTCAAATTGGATATACCTTATATGAATTGTTGAATTTGTGATATTCACCTTATTATCATTTAATTTAGGATAATAAAAATGAAGATCAATCTTTTAGAAGTACTTAGCCTCTTTAATCTAATTAAATAGTCCATCATTAGATTGAAATGGGACTTGTTTATTATTGTGATTTTATTTATTTCCATATAATTAATGAATAACCTCATTGAACCATAAATATTCATAGAAATAAAATAGATGCTCCCCATGCTAGAACACATGGATGAATTAAAACTATATCACATAAGCGTTCCAATTTCACCTCCAACATAACTAACTCCAATGGAACTATTCTTTATAGTGGATTAATATGATGTTTTCATATTTTATAATATCATCAATGAATTCAAATTCAGAATAAATGTGATATACAAGTAATTCATAATTAAATATATCAATATATTCTCATACAGTGGTTGTATTATCTATTCTCAAAACCACTGTACCCAATATAGATTGAATATAATTCGTTTCTCCCATAAGGATTTCATTATGATGAGAAGATGGGGGTGGTTACATAAATGATTCAGGTATGAAAATAACCCTTGGAAAAATATTTAATTTTATAATATCTTAGACAATTATTTCCTCTTTATATGTATTATAAATACTTATTTATAATTTATGATTAAATCTATCCCTACGGTTACATCAAAATCCAATATATATATAAACATTATATGCGATGAAAATGAAACACACATGAATTTTAATTTTAACCACACAGTATATATTTGTTAAAATGAAAGTATTAATCGGTGTAATAAGTTGTAAATAATGTATCAATTCATCATTTGGTGACTAAATATTCTTTTAAAAAATAAAATCTATAAAATACTTCATAAATATAGAATCAAAAAATTTGTTATCTAACATTGAAAATATAATCAATGTATCTACTATAACATCATTTGGATATTATACATCATCATTTTTATAAAAAAATCTCAAAATTGTTCTATAGGAAACTTCAAGGGTTGATTACATTTATTTATAAAGATGTTGTTATAGTAATGATTCATCTATTTGTAGTGGAAACATTCACATTCATTACTCATATAGATATATATATATATAAATATTTCATTCATGATCTTTATTAACTTTCACCCCATAATTAAATTATACCCCCAATCATCTTATTTAATAACCATATTTTTTCATACCACATTTATTATACATATATAACCCCACTCTTATATTATTTTTGTTGTTGTGGTAGTTCATTAAACATGGAAATCAGTCATTCTATTCTTCACATGTTTTCTCGTATAAATGTATTATTTTGAAAACTCTTTCTCTATCATGATATAACTTATACCCATATTTTTTTTGTTGAAAATGATTTAGAGATTTACAATATTTAAATAATTTGGTTTAGACCAACAAAAAAATTATCTTACATTTTTTAAAAAATAATCCACAATATACCATGATAACCATATGAAATTAGCCTCATACTCAATCAAAATATCTTATAAAATTTCATTAAATTTGATAATTCTATTTTAATCTCAGAATGATTCTCCTAATAAAAATACATATCTATAAAATTAAACATAAATATATACTTCTCCATGTTTTCCATGTCTTATATCATTATAGTATCATGAATTAGGTATCAGCCCTGGTTAGTGTCTCTCCTTAAACAATACACATCTCTGATAAATGTTTCCTTTTTCGGTGCACCCAAATTCGATAAATATCTTCTTTAGAGAGTAAATTTTTTTATTTTTCATCAATGAATTTGTGGGCCCATTATATTTTGGTGTTTCGTGCCTCAAAAAAAGATCTAAAGAGCCTAATACTTGATAAGGGGAAATTGGTTTCTTATTGTAGGAAAGATTATTTTTCCTAGCATAAGTAATTTTCCTTATAAAAAAAATATTATGTAAAAACACTAACTCCATTATTATGATTACTCACAAATTCCCCACATCACACTTAATTTATAAATTATTTCCATTCCTTATACTATGAACCATAATAGAATAAATGGAATAACATCATTAGTAATATTTTAAAACTATAAAAAACATGTTATATATTTAATTTATTGTTAACATGAAGTCCTATTACCACTAAACAAATATTAGAACAATATGTAGAATGTTTATAAATGTAAAATTCTATTTCTTTACATATGTTCATCTAAATATAGTTCCAAAAGATTCAAATAATCCATTCCCTGATACAAACTATAAATCATAAAATTATGGTCATTTAGAGCTAGTGGGTTATTTATTATATATAATTATATTACATTATTTTATATTTTGACATTCATGGTTTAGTAGTTGTTAGAATACTAGATAAAAAACTATATTAAAACATAACATATTACATCATGTGTGTATGAAAATTTATTCCTTAATTTTTTTCCATATATCTAATCATATAGAGAACTCCACTTCATTAACTAGGTAAATGGGTAACATAAAGAGTGGTTAATCTTATATGCTCATTATGGGATGGATTATAATGAATTCTATCATCGAATAATAATTCCATAGGTAAAATAGTGGGAATATATAAAAAATAATTTTATATGCATAAATCCATAATCATAACATAATACATGGATAACAATGTAATAAGTAACACAAGTGAAAAATTAAATGACAACATAATGATGGAAATTATGTGATTGTATAATGTTAGAAATCGTAAAAAAACTTTTGATGCATTTTTCCTAGATATCATATAAAAGGGTAAGGATACTACCATTAACCAAACTAAGTTGTATTATAGGGCCTGAAATTGAATTGACGAGATGTATAATTCTAGGCCCCACCTATCCCATAAAATTATAATAAATTATATCACATAATAAATTATTTTAGTCAAATATTTCAGAATTTTCAATGATGAAAAACATAGAAATAAATAGCATAATTTCACAATGATTATTATCTGATATGATTTTATCATATTTCAAAATAGATTATATGGAAATGAAAATAGTTTTAGCCAGTCAATAATTTTTTAAGGATTTCAATATGAATTTAAATAAAACATATTAAGATTTAATTTCAATTCACCATATTTAAATATGTAACCTTTTCATGTAATGAATATGGAATTATAGTTATTAGGTATATACAAAGATTATGATGATCAATATATTTAAAAAACATAATAAAAATATCAATGTTAAGAGACCTAAGAAACTATGGATAAATATCACTTAAAATTAATGTCATGTAATCCCACATATTTGATACAAATTAATGATATAAAATATTCATAATGATAATCCTCAGGCTAGTATGCATTGATTTCTAGCAGAGAACTCCGAAAATAAATTAAATTTCATTCACTTGGGACCTGATAGATACTCCAAAAATATTTCTAAACCATAATTCCATAGACAAGTTCCCATTTTATAAATAATGTGTCGATAATAAAATAAATATATGATATACATAGAGATTTTCTATAATTGGACAATATTGTATTTTATGCCTCTTTCAAGAATTTCATCATGAGAAAAACATAAGATATATTTATAGTGTGATTAAAATAGGTTCTCACATTGATTTGTTATTTTATGAAATATTCTTAAAATAATTGTATAATATTATTGGAATAATAAATTTTAAATTTTTAAGGATTAAATAGTGGAAATGTAAATAGGAATTGAAAATGGATAGAAAAGTGACGGTTACCTTTATTGAGATTTTTATCCTTGATCCAATCAATTTAACCAACCAGACTCTTCAAGATGAAGATAGATATATGAGAGAGAGACGATAATAGATCTACCAATAGAGAACGCAGAATTTGGTGTGGTTTAATTGAGAAGTTTTGATTGGTATTTATAGGTGTGTTGAGTGGAATTTAATGGAATAAAGTATAAAATATTTTATTTTTAAATTATAATTATTAGTCCACATATCCCCACAGTACCCCATTACCTCCCTTAATTTTAAAATATAATGGCTAATTAAAATATTAATCAAATTAAACTAATGTTTCTATGTTTAGTCAGGATTTTTATTATATGATTTCATATTTACTATATTTCACCGAATTTCACCATTTGATACATGTTTTACCAAAAATATCAAATTTCACCACATATTTAATTTAGAAATACTAATTCCAAACATTCAATATATTTTTTAAATTTATCATTTATATATGTACATTTAATGATTTATATAATGATGATACATTAGATAAAAATGCATTATCAGAGTAAACACTTTTTATCTCCAAAATAATTGACACATTAATACTAATTAACCATTATATTAAGAATACCATCTCGAAATATTATAGTACCTAATGGTTATGTGTGAAATGGTGTTAAATTAATAAGGTGTTTTATCCAAAAAAAATTCTAGTAATTATTTCCTAAAATATTACCTTCTCTCATAGATGATTCTGATCAAACCTCAAACATAACCTTCTCTCATAGATGATTCTTATTGAACCTCAATATTGAGGTTATATTGGAGAATGGTCATTTTTGAACCATAGTTATCACATCTCCTTTATAGGATCTGATAAATGATATTTGTATGGTATGTTCTTAAAGTTGATTCCATGGTTTCTCCATTATGTATAAATTATTTTTTATCATTACCCATAATATGTACTAATTATAATAGTCACATTATAATAATTATATTACCAACAATCGTAATGCCAAATGGTCATAATAACAAGTGATCATAATTTCCAATTATTATATGACAACCATATTTACATTTACTTTATACATATATATATATTAAATTATATTAGTACTATAAAAATATAAGATATTAGTATGTATTTATATTTAAATAAATACAATGTTTAATATCTTATAACACACACAACACCAATATAAAAACATTATGACATATTACAATTACAAGAAGATTAAAACTCTGTTAAATAGAATGGTAATAACATTTTATGATACTTACATTTAAATATTTTTCATTTATTTATTAAATTTTATGATTAAAAAACATATATGTGATGTGATATGATTATAATCATTCATTTATAAGAGGGGTATTTTTCTATGAATTGTTTTTGATGACTTATGAATTTTAATAAAATTATCACTTTTAAAATATTTATTTTATATTATAATATATTAAATGTAAATAGTAAATTCATATGATATAATATTCAGAACACATTGAATTTTATAGGTTCATTTTTTATAAAAGATGTTTTTTATATATTTTATAATTTTAATCGAATGATAATTTTTAAAATTATAAAAATTTAATTTGATTAAATAAATATATTTTTGAATCAATTATATTAATATTCCCTCAGGGATAATTTTTGGGATCTGTTTGAAATTGTTTAATTTTAGATGAATAGTGGAAACACTAATTTTTTTTAAATAATATTACTTTTATGACATAATTATGGTATAATAAAGACTTATAAGTTTAGAAGAAAATTTAATAGGCCAATTATATATTTATGAAGTAAAATATTTATTTAAAAATTTTAGGATGGATTTATAAACTGATGATTTATATTTTTGAAATTACGTTTTGTATTATTCCAAAAAAGATGTATTTTTAATCCATTTCATTAAATAAGTAAATGAATTATTATATAAAATTGAAAACCTGGTTTTGGGGTGAAATTATTTTTATGCTAAAAAGGGATTTTTTTTATAATTATAATTTTCATATTATTCTACATAATTATATTGAAAATAATTCTTATAAAATTTTGGAATATAATCAGAAAAAGTGGAGTCATTATTTGGAATCATCATATTCAAATTATATAACAATTCTATTTTCTTTTTCTGATGTAATGAATTGTTACCATGATAAATTTCATTTCACAATGGTTAGTGTTAAAATAGTTAACAAGGGTGTGAAACCAAGAGATAAGGCTTCAAATATCACTAAAAAATGTCTAAATATTGTTTTTAGTGTGTATTTAGAACATAAATTATTATATATAGTAAAATTTATCAACTTTTTTCTAATTTGCAATGAAAATGGATTTATATTATTTTCAAGATAAGGTTATTTATAAGGGTTCCACTCCCTTAACTTATAACAGGGAAGATACACTTCTAAATTATCCACACCACTTGAGTACCATATATCAGAAAATAAATCCCAAATACCTTACCAACACCATTATCCTTGACATAGAGGCCTTGTACATCCAAAAAGAACAATTCTGGATTCCGTAAGGTGTTCTTAAAGGATATTATAGAAGAATAGTTATATTTTCATTCCATGCTCTTTAAAGTTTAATTATTCTTATACCTATTATAAATCCCCTATAATCATATTAACATAATTATACCATTATATTTAGCATAAATATTTTTTATGATAGGGGTACCATCATTTTCTGTCTCATATCCATGAAATGAAAAATAAATGTTCTATTTGTACGTATGTATAGACTTTCAAATCCACAAATCATTGTATTTCAATTTTCACCATCTTCTCAAATTGATGACTATATATATATGAATTAAATTATTTAATATGGAATTTATGAAATAATAATTTTTATTTTAAGGTGAATCATTATCTGTTTTTTTCATTTTATCTTTTGAAAAATGAAAACACCACCCATTTGTACGTGTGTATTGCAGTCTCCATGAAGGACGTATTTCATTTTTTATAAAAAATATAAATAGGTTGTTATAAAATTGTATTTAATGTATTAATATGATATATATGAAATTTTTATCATTATTTCCGTTATTAAACCATTAAAAAGTATCAAGAACTGGAGCCACCAATTCAAAACATGCATGATAAATAGAATAGGTGACACATAAAAAACAGTTTATATCCATGAATTTCTTGTAAATGGGTAAAAATAATATTTTAATAAATTTTATCTATAAATATAGATATAATTATTTTTCTAATATATATGATTAATATATATAAATTTATTATATAATAATTTGGAAATGTCTGACTAAGAGTGAGTCCAATGTAAGGGTTTCTCGTCTCAAATTTCATTCTTTTAGAAAAGTTTCATATTCTCTTTCTAAATTTGATTATATCATGTATATAAGTTTAGTTTATTACAATTTAACTATATTATAAATTGTTTAACTTTTTTTAATGCTCCATTTCATGTTCTACACTTCAAATGGTATGGATTCTGATGTTACTAATATTGTAAGGGTTTATTTATCAATATCATTTTTACTCGGGATAGATTATATTAAAATATACATATGAGAAATTTATGATATTTCTATATTAAAAAAAAATTAACTGTTATAATATTTTTATGCCTAAGATTTTCAATAACTATTTCCATATTCCGATATTTTTTAATCAAAAATAACAAAAATGATTTTATGAAAAATTGATATTATTATTAGTATTTTTTTGGGAATATTTAACCTCCATATCCATGTTATTTTAAATAATTTTATGTGGATTATTGTATATATTTGACTGAATAATAATGATATTTAAAACTATAATTATCGTTCATTACAAAGGATTAAAATGAATACTATTAATGTTCTAAATATGGTTCACATTTTAATTTTTACAAAAAATAAGAATGTTTTTTACATTTATGGCTCGACTGTATTATAATTTTATCATAAATTTTATTTTTTATCAAGATACTAGTTAAAATATAATGGGTTTTAAAATAAAATATTAATTTTTTTTGAGTTTTTCTTTCTATAGAATTTTGAAAAGGATATGTCCTCCTGGTTTTTTAATGATACTTCATAATGTCTTTAAAGAAGTGATTTTCATTTATATTAACATTCAAAAAAATTTATAGATTAAATTGAGGGGTTTACTAGAAATTAAATATCTATTTTGAAACAAAAAAGTGGATATATGATATGGAAAAGATAAAACTATGGGAAATAAACTAAAAATATTTTTTATATATTAACTCAATATTTACTCGATGCACAACTAGTGGGCCTAACTGCACTCTTGGTTTGATAATCCTATGGGATATTATTAGGATATTACACATGATTATATATGATCCAAAATTAAATAATTAAATATATATTCCCTATAACTTTTTTTCTATATTTATTAAATCATATACTCATTATTATATATAGTGTGAACTAAAGGATGATTACAAAGAAGGTTAATTCATTGAATGTGGAAATAATGACATTTTATATTACATGAGTCAATATATATTTGTTAATTTCTAAGGAATATAGATTATTTATTTTATTGATCATTAAATGGATGATTAATGCATTGTAATTAGTAAGTGATGGCTGGGTCCAAATATTAGATATTCCCTTTATGAATCAATAAGTCTCATGCGGAAAAAAATAATGGGTGTCACTTGGTGTATTCAAACCAATATTTTTATAATGTATTGGGTGAGGGGACTTGAAAGTATGTAAGATGAATTCATATAGAGTCCTTGAAGATATGTATGATTTATTGGTTGAGATGACTTGCTGGAAAACTAAGATGTCTAATATTATGCATTATATCATTATGAAATCAATTATTATTTTCCACATGATTACTGAGTATTTATTGATGTATATATTTCATGATCATGTTTTTTATTATATAGAACATTTATTGATTTTTTATTCCTTATTTTGAATTCATTTTATAGTCATGACATATTTAACTATACGCTTTCCCCTATTGGCCTTCTTAGATCACCATTTATTATGTTTTCCTTTCTACATAGTACTATGAACATATCATATAATTATTTTAAGGTTGTAATAAAAGGAATAAGAATGTTTTTTATGTTTATATGAAATGATTTATTTTTTGAACTTATTATAGAAAACATTTATAAATCAAGTCTTATAGGAAATCTAAACAACTTGATCCTTTGTGATGTCATCTTATGTATCTTGTACCAATTTAACAATTCATACACTCGATCAGTGTTATTAGACTCAGGGTTATTTCAAATCAATAAAATAATACATTTTATTTTCTTTTATTCTAATATGATGATTTTATGGCTGGTATTACTTTTTTATTTTTTATTATTATATCCACGATGTCTGTTAGAGTACATGATCTATAAGACATCTAAATTTTACATTCATTATTTATTTTTGTTTATTTTCCATTATTATATATAACAATTTTAATAAATTTGTGTCTATTATTTGCATCTGTCATTTTTAATGAAATATTCTTATGTATTACAATATTAACTAATTTATTGCAATATGAAATTATTATAAGTAATAAATAATATATAATATTAGATGGAAAAGATGAATTTTTTTTAAATATAATAATTAATTTTGTTAATTTTTTTAATGAATTTTGATCAATATTTCGTTACACTTTCAGAAAAATCTAATAAATGAAGGTTTATGTACACAAAAATATATTGAAAATGAAAACATGCATGAATTTTTTTCATTATATCACCAACTATTATTACTTTCACACATTCTATATAATAGGCCATATTAACCTCAATAATATTACAATCTATAATATTATGGGATTTTGAAAAGGGAGGATGTGCCTTGATTGAAAATGACACTATGAAATGTAAAAAAGATAGTTTCCTTATTTTATTATTATTCAACATTTTCATCATAATTATTTTTATGATGAAAATAATATCATAATGATATAAAATACGTATTTATATTTTCTATAAAACAAGTATATAGGAATAAACCACTGTGTTGTATTTTGGATATTTAATTTGGAAAATTTATACATGTTTTTTTATAGAGCAAAAAGTAATATCTATAGACAACAGTTTTCATAATAAGTTTGTTTTATATCACTATTAATTATTTATCATATATTTTTTTAATTACATACTTATTTTAATTATTTATAATTAATCATAATAATTAATATATGAATATTTATGATTAGTAATTGGCAGTATAATTACATAAATCGATTAGTAAAATTATTTGTGATTGGGTATCGATAAAAACTATACAGTATTTATGATGGTTAATTCATAAAAAATAAAAATATTTTATTAATGGATTTAACCAAGGATGTTTATTAGTAATGAAATTTCATTTAAGAAATCACAAAATGTATCTGTGATATACTTAACCACTATGAATAATTCATCTAAAATTAAAAATAGGAAAAAATAAAATATGATTTAAACTGATTTTTTTAAATCTACTTATTATAAACTCATTATATAATTGATTCAAAAAATATCATTGAGTTTTTGGGGTATATATAGAGAAAAAATTATAATGAAGTGTAAATAGAGGAATCTTCATGTTAAAATCATACCAATCATCACACATTTTCATTCATTTATTCAATCTGTAGCTAATGGAAATATCACTTCTATCCTTTATCTCTTTCAAAAAAATTAATTTTCTTGTTTTGAGATATTATATTATACTCGTATATCATTGTATAAAAATGATAATGTTGTACATGATTTTTTTTTGGTGTTCAATGATGAAATAACTATATTTTCATAACATCTAGTCAGTGATGATTATGAATCATTATCGATCTCTCTAAATTTCTGAGTTCTAATTGCCTGATGTAATGCCTCATTATAAATATTTCAGTAGACCAAGATTTTTGTATCATATTTAATACCTTAGATATTTTCATAACCCTCTCATATGTGTGTCTCAGACTTATTCAAATCTAATGAGATTTTATAAATAAAAATCTCAATAATAATAATATTTTTTTGACAAAAAAATTAAATAATACAGGTCTTACAATTTTTCCATTATCTATCCCCAAAAATAATTCCACTAGTATAATATATTTGTATTATATTATACACATATAATACCATATAAATTGGAATATTAACAAACTATGTAAATTAAACCCTTATATTAATATTAAAAATATATATAATATAATGGATAATTAACAATCATTGTTACCTACCATCAAACAATGATATAAACCAAAAATAAAACTCCTCCATTTGTAATCACAAATTCTTTTCTACCAATATATAAAATTAAATATGATCTCGCTAGTATAAAAATCCTCCCATGAGATTGATTAAATATAATATGGTTAATTATCCACTAATAAATCGTCGAAACATTATTAAACGTTATATGCATATATTTACTCATAAAATATTCTAAGAATTTATGAAAATGATTATGCTGGAATCCCACATATTCCTCCCCAACAGAGGGTATCTCTAATTCCATAATAATATAAAATCATATATATATTTTATTTAAAAATCATGAATAAAAATAAATATGTTTTTAAATGAGAAAAATGAAAATTTATTTTTATGACAGAAAATAATTGAACATGTGATGATTTTTATCAATTGGAATCCAATCCCATGGCATCCAAGGAGTAGAAATGCAATTACATGGAAATGTAGAAACAGGAATAATGACAATATATTGAAAAATATTAATTATATTTATATTATAGTGCAGTAAATGATTGATAAAATAAATTAATTATAAATAATAAAAAATATAGATTTCATTTTACATCTTAAAAGGAGAATTGAAATTATGAGATGGATCTGAATCGATAGATGGGTTCATAATATTCAATATTGTTGGGAATTGAACCCTCTTAATTGTCTATTAGTAGAATCACCACCATGTGGATCATATGATGGAACATGGGGGGTTATCATTAGGTAAGGGGTATTGAGATATATTTTGAATAAAATTATTTAACTTCTATCTAGACATCTAAAACATTCCATATAGATAAATTATAATCATTGTTTTATTTACATATGTAAAATATTATTTTTTATCATCATCACCAACTTCGTCACCATAATTATCTTTAACTTCTATTTAATCTTCATTAGTTTCAAGAACATGTTAATTTTCATCAATCCTTATAGTTTCAAAATTATTAAAATATATGACATTAAAAATATCATCATTACCGACCCGTATTTGTATAGTATCATATGTGTTATATGTACCTCATTGAGAATTTTGTGTATTGGATTATGTATGTTAAAAAATTCAATATTTTACATCTCGGTAATTGAACTTTAATTTTCAATAATCTAGTATTAACAATTTTTCAGTACTATTACACTCTATCAATTGATAATGTCTCCCTTATAAGCATAGTAACTTTTATAAACAAAATAATGTCTTTAATATGTCAAAATATATTTTTCATTTGAGACAAGATAAAATTTATATTTTATATCAACAACTCCATGTGATGGATGAATTACCAACCCATGATCAATATCAAAACAGTAACAAATAAACATTATAACATATTTTTGTACAAATATGATAATATAATTATTATCAGATTGTATACCAAATAATTCAATTTTACATTATTTATTTTGACTTACCATTAGGCATAATATTCTTTACATTGATTTATTTGACTCTCAATATGATAATATATTATTTTAGAAAGCATTAAACAAATAATTATTATACCACTATATCAACTTATAAGATGGCATAAATAGTATATATATGTGATTATAAATTATATTTTTATATTACAAAATATATGGGAAAATGTTAATAATTATCATCATAATAAATTTCATATTTAGTTTCAATTTTTACAGGTAAAAATATTTAACTCAATATTCTATGAATCTAGAAAAAAAATGTATGGTCTTTATGATCTTTGAGAGTGTTTAGGATGATGTATGGAATTTTTTTATAATATGATCCTCATATAATCTTTAACAAAAATAAAATTATTTTTTAAAATAAATTAATATAAAAATTTTAATTGTAGAACATATATTAATAATCACATAATTTAATTAAAATTGAGTAAAACATGTGTATGATCTCTTTGTGGTTACATGTCATAAATCAAGTATTCTGGCTCACTATTGAAAAAATTCATTGTCAATTAAATTCTGATAATCAATTTGTTATGTCACAATATATTTTTTTATAATTAAAATATATCATGGTATTTTCTGAATCAAATTTTATATTGAAAATAAAATGAGTTTAAATTCAATATTTCCTCCGATAAATATTCCTATAAAATTTATCATTGGAATATTACTTTAATATATAACTATTTCTTTAGTTTCTATATACATCACTCAAATGAGAAATTTCAAATAAATTTTATTGGACCTAATTTCTGTATTCATTAGTAAAATTTAGTAATAAATTTCATATTTAATTAATTAGGCTTAGTGGAAACATTTTTTTTCTAATTTACATAAAATTATAACAAATAATTATTACAACATACTTAATAACTAAATGACACATATTGAGCTTGAATATCATGAAAAGTTTTGATTCATTGGTAAAAAACACATATTGATAAAAGAATTATTATTTCTATTATAACATGAAAATAATTACTTTTTACCCTTTTATATGAACATTCATAACATAACATGATATATTATAATCATGTCCAGCCGAAAAACTGAAATATTTTAAATCATTGATAGAATAATAAATGTTCTTTTTAAAGTGAAAATGCTACCATTTATATTCATTAGAATTTTTGAACAGTCCATTTAAAATAATTTATGACTTTATGATTGTAAATGTTTATAAGATATTGTAAAACAATAATGGAATCCTTTTTCTTTACAGTTCTATATAATAAGATATAGATTATAATGTCAAAATAATTCTTTTTAATGTGAATTATATATACATGTGAGGTAATTGGGGTCTTACCCGTATAGTAAATACTATTTTTAATCCTTTAAGGAACATGGGTTTAAGACTGAGAAGAAACAAATTTATGAAGGTATTATAGAAGAATTGTAGTATTGTATTAGTGCTAGTACTATATCAGGTATTATAGTTGTAGTAGTAATGTTCACCTAAATATGGATTTTGGGCAATGTATTAGGACTCCAATCAAGTTGGAATTTATGACATAAATGTAAGGTTGTTACACTATACTAGAGTAGGAATATGATGATCGATTATAGTATTAATTTTTACCTAGCAAAGCTAAATAAAAACACAATAATGATGGTATAGTGAAAGAACGCCATAGGGTTTAGGCATCATGTGTCCCACTATAGGAAAAGGAAAATCTGACCACATCATTGAGTGGTGATTTAGTTTTAGAAATTTTTGAAGTTATAGGGAGGGGTTATTTCAAATTTATTATGTCACATGTGTAAATACATTGTTCCTATGGGTATTGATGAAATTTATTTTATCCCTCTAGGTCACGTAAGGGATCCCTCGTAACCAAGTTAAAAAAATATATTTTCTGAAAAAAATATATTTAACTAGAGTATGCATGTGAGGGAATAAAAAATCATACTAATATACTAAATCCCATCATATAATTAATTTTTTCCAATTATGAAATATCATAAATCCAATTATATTTTAATAGATTTTATCAAGACAAATTATAATTAAATGTAAACAAGACAAAATAGTTTCCACTGAATACCTGAGATCATTGACGTAGGATCATACATATAAATATTATTTTTATTAATGTTATTTCAATTTCACTAAATATGGAAAAAAATAAAAATAATTTTTTAAAAATGTAAAAAAAGGGTTTTATTCCACTAACAATGATAAAATGTTTACTTTGAGCCATAGTGTAATAAAAAGATTTAGGAAAATATCTACTCAGTATATATATATTACTATATATACTAAAGTAACAAAATTTTCTTAATAATTATTCTCTCAATGAGAAATACTACTTTATAACAATATCATATGTAGTTACACCAGTAATCAATAATTTGAACTCACCAATCAATGGTTTCAAATATATATCAATATTTTTTTTAGATTGGTTGAAATTAATAATATTAAATATAGATACAATTATTTCGTAATCATTCAATGAAGTATGTTTTGTGGAGTTATAAAAATAAGATAGCAGGAATATTGACTCATAGAAGGAAAAAAAACAAAAACCCAACATTGAATGATCTAAAAAACATTATGAGATTTTGAAGGAAAAAATAAAAGTAACATGACATAATATTGCTTCAATTCTTCTTCACATGATTTATTAATATAACATTTTCAAAAATATTGAATAAATTCAATGTGATAAATGTTGTTATGTCTCTTGATAAAAAACTACAATTTTGGTGTAATTCAATAATAAGTCCACTATTTACCAAGAATATATTTATTTTTTAAAATTTATATATTTCATTGTGCCTCAAAAATTCAGATATAGAACCATAATTTAATGATTTATAATTAATAAAATATATAGTGTAATCATTTCAGAATTTGAGAAAATTTTGACAACTAAGACCCAAAATATTCACTAGAATCTGAATTTAGTAATTTTTTAGGGAATGAATTTTTGAATAGAGAAAATAATTTAACCAAAAAATGTACTATATTAAAAAAAGTATTTAAAATTTCAATACCAAATTTAATTTTATGAAATTTTATGACGTATTTTAACTTACGTTTCATGTATACATGATACAACAAATAATCACCAAAAAATAATAAAATTGTGATGATTAAAAATGATAATTTTCATCACTAATATGATTTTATATTTGTTGAAATGATGACCTAGAAGACCCATATTCAATATTTTTAAATTATGAGGCCTAAAAAACAATGAACGTACCTATAAATGATGATCACTAAATTGATACCTTATTATATATTCTATTTAAATAATATAATAAAATAACTCCAATAGTATGAAAATAATCATATTTCAGTATATCTCATTTAATTATAGGAAATTAAATCACCCTTTCACAAATAAATTATTTATTTTACAATGGAAATTAAATAAACTCTTTATAACCCATTACATTTAAAAGTTTTAGACTAAGATGAATTAATATTTTTTCATGACCTATCTATCTATAATCAAATAAAAAAATATAGTTATCAATTTTCTCCATCCATTAATTTATATGTATAATATACATATTATTTCTTTAAAAATCACAATAAAAATTAAATTAAAAGGTGGATATATTTAAAAAATTACTTATAACAATATTATAATTGTAACAGCCCAACCAAAACCACTAGGTCTGAGCCTGAATGACACGTGACCTCATGCATGCCTCTCTATATGAAAGAGTCTACAAACTAAAAGTGTGTGTATGAGTCCCCCCAGTGCGGAGAATATTGCATTGGTATCATGTCATAGAATCAATAATAAATCATAAAAAATATAATAAATAACATGAATG
The DNA here is from genome assembly GCA_963277665.1 of Viscum album. Lineage (NCBI taxonomy): Eukaryota > Viridiplantae > Streptophyta > Magnoliopsida > Santalales > Viscaceae > Viscum > Viscum album. The sequence continues at coordinate 1,679,549,993 of OY728160.1, forward strand.
AACATATGAAAACTGAATAATGGCATGCATGTAATAAAATTATAAGAATATCCTATGGTGAAATGATTGTCTAGTGTAAAAATAAGTAGATAAATAAATAAATAAAAATAATTCACTTTATAGTCGATCCTAGTACTCTACCAGATTGTTTCTCCCCTACTCATACATCTCCCACGGGACCCTTTCCCTTCACCATATCTCTTGTCATTACATATAATAGTAAAACAAAATTACAAATTTGGGTATGATTATAATAATTAGTTTGACACTGGAAATGCATTTTAACATATTGTTCCCCAGTATACCAAATATTTAACATAATTATAATAATAAATTTTTAATAATAAAATAAATATAAAATCCAATACAAAGTGTTTCTTTGTTAACAATGTTCCCAAAACCCCTATTTTACCTAATTTTTGCTACAGGATTGGAGGATAATTAATGAAATTTCATAAAAGTTTAAGGACAAACCACTAATATCCCAATACCTTCTAACAGTTGTACCCATAAATAGTGTTAGATCAAGTCCCCAGATTTTCATGTCCTGCACAATCATTGTTCAGGCCCCTAGATAGTCATGCCCCATGTATACTTTGGGTTAGGCCCCCAGATCATTATACCCCTAACACAATACCTTGGGTCAGGCCCATAAAAGGTCATTCCAGAAATTTTTGCATAGTTCCATAATCATCAAAATCACAATTAATGCACACATGCACACTATAATTGATAAATAGCATAAGATGCCTACCAAGGTAATAAATCATTAACAACTTCCAAGGATTTGTGACACTCATAAAGGGTAATACATACCAGGCGTCCATAACTGACCATATTGAGTGTGTAGTGGAATCACATAACTACATATCATCATAATAAAACATGGAAACATGATACACTAGAAATACCAAATAAATCAAACAGCATAGATTTTCTTATAAACTACGCAATCACACACACCAACATGCAATAAAATTCAAGATCAATTAGCAATTATTCCAGAAAAATTATAACAAGCTAACATGTTTATAAAATCCCATGAGTAAACGAAATTCCTACCCCAACATCTCATATTTCAACATCAAGGATAAACCACCATGTGTGTTTTGAATGTTATTGAGGAAGTATCAATAGTTATGAACTCCCACGTCTAAGGATTTTTAATATAGTTTTTTAAAGCCTAAAATTAAAGGATCATAAATTGTTAATTGAACCAAAACCAACTATTTGATGTAAAAAAGAGATAAAATATCACATGCAATGATTCCTTATCACTCCTAGGAAATATCCAAATTATCATTTTAGAATAGGAAAGCACTTGTGTTCGTCACCTTAAGAATTAATTTAAAAATATATTTTATACCATAAATATCTCTAGATTAACTCCAAAACACATGTGATAGTCCTCAATAATAAATAATTGAATAATATAAATAATTATCCTTTTATTAGTTGTTGGTGATTATCCTTTAATAATTATCTTATTATAATTTTTCATAAAAATTCCATTTATAATTATCTTATGATAGTTTCTCATAAATTAACCTTTAATAATTCAATAATACATCTTATAATAATTTAAATAAATATTCCTTTTAAAAGTTGATGTTACCATCAATTGATAATTCATTATAATAATCCTTTGATAATTTGACAAAATTATATATTGATTATTATTGAAAATAATTCATTTTTTATTTTGTATAATTATCTTTGATACTTATTATAATAACCTATAAATATTTTTTTATAATTATCCTTTGATATAATTTTAAATTATCCCTTAATTTTTCTTTTAAATTATCTTATGATAATTTCAGTAAATTATCCGTTGATATTTATTTAGGAAATATCCATTGATAAAAGGGGTTTTATAATTTGACATTATTCAACCATTTTCCTAATGTTTTTTAGAGGAAAATGTATAAAAAATAAGTAAATAAATGAATAAAACAGAACCTTAAGTCTTATAGACTCTGTGCATAGGAAAAAATGGATGAATGTTTGTCACACCTAGATCAGTGGGGGGTTCAAAATGTATCAAATAGGGCTTACAGATCACGCACATGTAGATATAGGGTCACATAAAATTAATAGGATTAATCCATATAATTAACTGAATGAGTTTTCTATATGGAACCAAAATAATCATTTTTTCCACTTTCTGAATCCATAAATTAAAACAACTTATTTAATCTGGGATTCAACCGAAAATTGTGTGCAATGTGAAAAAATTCATCAAATTAAGATGTTTCAAGTTTTAATGAGTCAAAATGGTTCATTTTAATTAATCTTGGAATAAAATACTTACAGAAAAATGGGGGTGTGCTGGATAACATTGGTAGATAAAAATGAAAAAAAAAACAAATAATACTAAAATAGTAATAATAATAATAATGAGGGTAACTCGTTACCCATACGTAAAGGCATGTTCCACACATCCAATGAGAACAAAGGATATATCAAGGCTAGGGTAAGATGAAAATTCCAAATATAATGGGGATATTATATCTTCCATATAAAACACTATTCAAGTGATATTCAATTATATCACAAAAGTCACTTGTGTGTTATATATTATATTAAAAATTTTATTATAACAACCCTTAGTATTTACATGCCCTATAATCCTACATAAAATCTATTACTATATTGAAATGTATTCCATAGAATTTTTTAGTATTCAATTGGGGATTTTCGTCTTACATGACCCCAAAAAACATATCATTTATCATTTTATTTTTATAGACTAATTGAATTTCCACAAAAAAACACTTATAAATTACAAAAAATAGTGGCTTTAATTGGAATATTAAAAATTGGGAATATTAAAATTATCCACTTTTATAGACTACTACTCCTGAATATGTTACTCAATTTTTTTTACTTGAACAAATCAATCCACTAAGATCAAACATCAAACTCCCACTCCCATGTCTCAATTTGTATTCTATGTGGACCATGATGAATTTCTCAATGAAGGCCTGAACCTATCCAAATCATACCTACAAGATAATGGTTTAACCCCATGGATTCCATAAAAAAAATATAATAAAAAACATTCAGTGGTGATCCATGATGAATGCATGTAATAAATGATAAATATTTAATATTGGTATAAAATATTTTGTTTTCAATTAATAATAACAACCCAAACAACAGAAACCCTTGAAAAAGTTATATCTTTTATGATTTATGTACGGTTGTATTAGGTGATTTTAGAAGTTAAAATCTTTTTTACACAGTCATGTAAATTTAATTTTTCAAATCATTTTATTTTATTATTTAATCAAAACATTTTTGAAGCCTACATAAAGATACCGGTCATCTTACACCCACATTGAGCTTGTGGGAATAAATGAGAAGGCTTAAGGTTTCATGGGTTATATAAAGCATAATATAAATTATTATAAGCCTAGGTATTTAAATCACAAACCCACATAAATCCCTAGTATAACAGATCTACTCAGATTCTTGTGTGTTTTCTATATTTATAATTCTTCAATCAAAACAAATCAAGTGGTTAGATCTATCTACGAAGAATTTTCTCATTACAATCCATAATCCACAGTACATGCTCCTTTAAGGTACATTTGGATCTATCTACATGTCCTTATAATTGATGACATGTGTAAGATCAACCATGTACCTCAAGAACTACGACATACGGAACACATCATTCATACCTTGGTAGAAAAAAGGGTTATCTAGATTATATACCACGATCCCCACCCATTCTTTGATCATAAAGGGTCCCAAATACTATGGTTCTTACTTTCCCAGCTTCTTCATAAATCAGTGACCAAATTGAACCGTCACTCTCAATAAAACATAATAAACAAAAGAAAACTCCAAATAAATTCTATTATAGTTTCCATATGATATATATGGGATCTTAGTGGTGGTAAAATTCTTATAAATAAATTAAAGTAACTCAATGGTCTCCTAAAAAAATCCTCACAACCACTACCTCACCCCCTCATGCCAAAAAATTAGTTATTGACATTGTGCCCCATAAATAGTCTTAGAAGGTTCTAACTGAATTCAATTCCAGTAACTGTTGTCTCATGAAAACTCAACTATGGTAATATAATCATCCTAGGGTCCAAAAATGTCTAGAATTAATTATCTATGAATATATTATAGTATGTGTATAGTCTATTCATACTACCTGTCTTACTGGGGATGATATTTTGTGATCAATATCATCTAACTACCTAGAGATTTTTAAATTACCATCCAAAAGAGAATGTGAAAAACGCGTATCCATCTGATACAATTTTCAAGGGTACATAATGTATGAATACAATTTCACATACATATAACATTTCATGTTTGTCTATAGAGTGAGTGTTTTCGAGTTGTATGAAATGGTAAACCTTCATTAACAAATTAATAATCATGTAGACTACATTACAACAGCTCATGGTCTTGGATAGACACATCACAAAGTCTATAATGAATTACTTCATATTTAACATGGTAATTATTATTTTATGGAGAAATACAATTTGATAATAGTGATTTTCCTTTACCCTCTGAATGTAACGACATTAGGAAACAAATCTAGTTATGTCCCTCATCACCCTTTCCACTCGAAATGTCACTTAATTTCATGGTACATCTTCATTTCACCATGTTGTACTACCCATCTTGAGTTTTGGGAGACTCACATTATATCCTTTGTGATGGAACCATGGACATCCACTATAACATTTACCGTGATCACTTTTCAATCTTCAAATGACTATCACAGTTTCTAGTGCCCACTAACTAGCTATTCTCCCATCACAACACACCCTGGGTCTGATTCCTAAGAAGTATTAACTAACTAAAAATGGATGGATGTGATCACTAATGGGGATCATGTCATCAATCACAGGTTCATTGAAGCATCTATCATAAAATAATTACAAAATATCCTCAACATCAACTAATCCAAAGAAGGCCACTCAGCAAGATCTATCTTTACCGATATCTTACAAATTATAGAATTTGAAATGATGTTACATTTCATTGGTTTTTAAGATATGTCAAATTAAAATTTACATAGAAACTCAACAAAGAACCTTTGTATCAGGTTAAGATCCTACTATGTGAAGATATACTAAAGGTTCCTATGGTTTGTTTAAAACTATCTTCTCTCTAAAGTGATAATGCTTCCAATAAGTTAGTTCATGAACCACACCTTCCTACATAAATTCCTGTGTATGTTAGTCCTACTCCAAGGTTCATAGTGGATGTTACCCATATGATTCGACCTATACTCCATGAAATCAACATCAATCCCTAACCAATGGATAAGGCATCATATTATATGGCATATCAGATCCCTAGATTAGGTAGTATCAGTACTGGACTTATCATCTACATTATATTTAAAACAATGTAAAACAATTCACATTAGTCTGACCATTGGTACATTACTATATTTTTTACTATCACAATCATAATTGATTATAATTAGGGATTTATTAGATAAAATATAAGTAATATCTTTCAAAACCAATAATGATCTTCATAATTAACATGTTCCTTAGATTTTTCATGAAAATGACTTCCATTATGTTCTATGGCTTTATGGATTTACCCATATCATAGAACTCATGTCCAAAGAACATCACCTCTCATATATATAATTCACACCACAAATGTTTATCATAAATATGATGTAGTCAAAGTATTATAAAGACTATCTCAAGGTTCATTACATGTTGATATAGTGAAAATGAGTAATTGATGATGTATTTGACAAACACCATGATAGAAGAGTCTGGAATGGGTGGAATATTTTATTCTAGAGAGATGTGAACAATTATTTCACATTCATTAGTTCAAAAAACATCCCCAAGTACTCATACATCCCATATGTACAATAAAACACCTTATTTGGAATGTTTTCACCTCTAAGTCATAGCTATTGATTGTGTGATCAATGTTTAAACATGGAGAACCACTAGGATACACATAATTCATCTAAATGTCCCTTTATCTTGTGAAAATGTTATAGATTCTTCATCATAACCTAATATTTCTTATGATAATCAATGACAAGATGAATATTGCCCACCACATTAATAGTGAACAACATAGGTGCACCCCATGGTTAAGAACACCGCCTAATGAATTTGTTTTTCTCCAATCCATCAAGATAAAAAAATGTAATCCATTATCATGACTAGATCTATATGATATTATGGTATAAATATGGGTTATGCACCTATCAAGATCTCTATCTCAGCTTAACATACTTTTCCAATAGGTTTTCTAATATCTGAATGTCACCTATAATGATTTTAACCCATTTCATATCATATAGAGGGAATATTCTAACTTATAAGTTTAAAAAATATTAGTGTTGGATGTCATTAAATATTTAATCATACTAATTTACTCTTATACCTAGTATATGAACTATGTGAAATACTTATGGATGGATTTACCTTGTTTTTTAAACCATAGAGTATATGTGGGAACAAGCCCCACTATATTCTCCTAAAATTTAGTGGTAAGGTATAAATATCATCCCTATTGGGATTATTATGGAATACTCCAAAAGTAATCCTATTATACTACATAAATTATATTTCTTCTATAATAAAAAATAAACACTATGGAAAAACTAAATACATTAGGACAAAACCTAATCAGATTACGAGATCATTCAAGGTTCTTCTCTATGTCTACCAATAACCTAAGGTATACCCCTCTTAGCAATAACCATGGTCTCAATTCCAACATGTTCGAATTTATCATCATATATACACTAATGTATTGGAATTTTTTGTTCAAAATATTAGTTCAAATTAAGATATATCATAACATCATTGAATAATATATATTTAACAAAAAGATAAACAATAAAAAACAAATAAAAACAATCAAGGAATTTATTAAACGAAATAAATAAAGGAAAAAAATATGTATATATTTCATATAAACCTACATTCTGAGTCATGATGTAAGAACCAACATAAAATCTCATAAATTATATATTATCATCATGTGGATCACCAAAAATGAATTTAATCATCAATTACAACACAACATAATTTTTCACTTTATAAAAACTCTTAGGTCGACTATACAGTGTCATCTTGACACTCTCATAGCTTCCCTACTCGAGTCCTAATTGTGTTATCAATTTTCTACACTATTCCAAATCATTGAAAGGAAATGAAATAAGTCAGAAAACTGTGGTTCTTTGATACCATTTTTTAACACCCAGAACTGATGCACTGCGACCGAGCTTGAAAGCCACATGAACTCATACATGCCTCCACATACACAATATGATACTAAATAACAGTGAGGGTCTAAATCATAAATGCTGAAAATATACACTTGAAATCATTTCATAAGATAAATAATAAATAATAAATAATATAATAAATATTAATGGTGAACATGATGATAATCAAGAATGTAATACGTGTTATACAATATTAAGAAGCTCCTAAAGTGGAAAACCTAACCAGTGTATAAAGTAGTAGATAAAAAATAACAGTTTCCTCTTTAGTGTTTATTGATGTTCAAAAAAAAAAACCTTTTCTTACCCATTAACCACAAGGTCATTTCCCTTTACTGGATCTCCAGTCATGAAATCTAATAGTTCACTAAAAATATCATGTGAGGTGTGAGTACAAGAATCTGGATGATAGTAACAATGCATCATTAACCAAGTGTCTTCAAGTATAACATGTATATACCATAATAATAATAAATTAGCAACAATACAATAAACAAACTATCCAAAACCATGTGGATGTGTGCTAAACAAGCAACTAGAAACCCTCGATTGAACATACATCTAATCTATACATGAAGGACAATCAAGGAATGTGATAATAACTGAAAGTAATGACCACTAAACATGAAATTCCATCTCACATATATGTGAAGGCATTGAATTCAATTAGGGCCATAGAGCTTCACATCCTGGCTCTATCATGGGTCAGTCACCAAGAAAACATTACCACATCTATGCATCAGGTCAGGCCCCCAGACTGTCATTCCTCGGATGCACGGCCTCTAGTATGATACACAAACCATCATGCTCCTGCCATGTACTTAGGTACACCATCATTGTGTTTAAGAGACCCATGAACTCCCCCTCTAAGAGATATGAAATAATATTATTCCACCTATCTCAATTACCCAGAATATCTTCTAAGGAATGGTAACAAACATACATGGTATAGAATACAAGATTGACATATCATATCATTATAGGAATATGGTTTCAATACATAACAATATATATCCATAATCAATCATGGGAATGTGATACACTAGCAATAATTCTAGAACCAAACATAATAGTAGGTATATTGGGCTACACACACACTCCCACATGTGGTCAATGTCAGGAATGATTTTTATTTATTCCAACATATAATATAAAATAAGGAAACATGTGTAACAAATTATCAAAGTGGTAAGGAACTCCATACCTCAATGTCACTGATGTTAAAATCAAGGGTAAAACAACATGTTTGGTTTGAAAGATAGAGTGGAAATATCAATAGTTAAGAGAACCTAATTATTGGACATATTATCATAGTTTTATAAAAGTCAATGATTGATGTTTTTCTTGGGTTCTCAGAACTGAAACATGTTATTTTATTTCATAATGAAATAAAATAACACACGATATGATACATTCACAATATTGGATAAATTACAAATTATCCTTTTAGGACACCAATGAAATATCAATTTTGTCCTTTTGAATAATTTAAAATCCATTTTGATACCATAAATATCACTAAATTAAATCAGAAAAACAAGTGGCAGTCCTTTATAATTATTCCTTGATAAATATAAATAATTAACATTTGATCATTTTTAATAAATTAATCATTCTTATTTATCGTATAAAAATTTATTATAAATTATCCTTTCATGATTATATTATTATTATTATTGCATAAATTAACCATTGATAATACAATATTTAATCTTTTTATTCTGTAAATAAATAATCATTTAATAAATCATTGAAACCATTAAAATATAATTATTTATAATAATTATTTCATGATTTTTCACGATTATCCTTTTATAATTATTATAAATTAATTTTTTCTAATTTGGGGTAATTATCTTTTGATAATTCTTAAAAATATCATTCAATAATTTTTTCATAATTATCCATTTATAATTTTATTATTTATCTGTTGATAATTCATTATATTTTTCCTCCTGTAATTTTGTGAAATTATAAATTGATACTTTATTTAAGAATTATTATATTACAATTTGGGTTATATCATTTAATATAATTAAATTTTTTTCCAAAATATCAGAAGATGAAAAACTAATAAGGAAATAAATAAAATAAAAATGAATCAAAAAAATAAAAAATACATTGAGCATTATTGGCACGGTAAACATGGGAAATAAGGAAGAATATGCACCACATGTGGATCTATAAGAGGGATCATAGAGGATTTATGATCAAACACAAGGGGATATGGTGTCACATAAACAAAATAGCATCAATCCATATCAAAATTTGAATGGTTTTGTTATAAAGAAATGAAACACACAGACTTAGTAGTTTATAAAACCACAAATTCAAACACCCAATTTAATTGGTGATTCAACCAAAAATTGATGGAGGGATGTATAAATTCATTCCATTAATCAATTTAAAATTATAATGATCTAAAAAGGATGATTTACATGAATGTTGTATGAATTTATATGAAGAAAAATGATGTGTGGTGGTTTAAATAAGAAGTATATTGAAAAAAAAAATAAAATATTATAAATAAGGTTTAAATATTACCCTTACCAGTGGACATGAAAAAAAAATATAACATACAAAAAGTTTATTTTATATTTATGGAAAAAAACTCATTCTAGAAATAATAGATGTCTTGGATTTTCCATCTAAAACACCATTCATGAGTATTTAATTATTTCTCATAAATCATGTGAATATGATTTAAAATAATTTATATTTTTATTATATCAACACAAATTTTGTGTAGGCATTCTAATTTCATTTATACATTGCAACTAACTCTAAAGATATTATATAGATTTTTCAAAACTGTTAAGATGGAATTTTATCTTATATAAAGTGAAAAAGTTATTTATAAGTTCATTTTTTTGAATAAATCAATTTCCAAACAAAAAAACATATATATTACAAAAAATGAGGGTATAATTATCCAATAAAAATTGGTAAAACGAAAATAGTTTTTTTCAAATATTTATATTTATTTATATTTTCAAAATAATTATATAAGATAATTTAAAAAATTGAAATTGTTGATTTGATTTGAAATCATTACACACAAAATTTTCATCAATGTTATTTAATTTTTCCTATCAAAATGTTTTTAATAATTATATTACTATAATAAATAAAGAACCTAATTTATTTTTTATTTCCCAAAAAATTATTATTTTTCACTTTTTAGTTTTAATTTTAAATATTAATGAAATATTAATTCCACAGTTAAAAATTTATTTCTACTACTTGTTTTAATTCATAAATATTCGTATGTTATAATTTTTTTAATGTCACAAAATTTATTACAACTCTCGTCTTTATTAAATATTAATTTAGGATTTATTACATAAAAATATACATAATTAAACCCAATATATTGAAAGGTCTACTATCTTTGTCAACTAGGTACATTACATAATAGAATAAAATTTGGAATACATATTCTTTATTGAAAACAACCTTAACCTGATCATATTATTCCTTCGTACATAACAATACATGAGATAACATGGGTACAGACATTAGAAATGGGTTATCAATAAATACTAGTATGGGAATAAACATGGAATAGCATTAGGAAATTAATAAATGTTATAATTTAATCATATCAATGGGACATAAAAGGGATGATATTACTAAATATGAATAGTGAGGAATGATATATCATAATTACCCAAGGAAGCATGAGAACTATAGAAAATACTTAAAACACAACATCATAAACATAGGTCAAGGATAACTTCCAATAAATCATGATAGAGAAATTCCCATTATAGATTAGGTTTCGTCCCTAATCCCTTGCATAATGACTCTTGAGACTAAAAAATTAAATAATTCATTGGAGTGATATATAATTTAGAGCACACCAATCACTATAATTTAATTCTCATGCTTATGTGTTCCATATAGATCATAATAAATAGATTCTTACATTATCATATTTATTACATGTTCAATAAGTGCGTAATACATACAATTAATGACCCAATAAAAATATTATTAGTTCATAAATGTGAACAACCATGATAGGAAATGGGTACAGTATTCACCAGATAGTTGTTTTGAAATGGAAAATCATAGAGAAATTTCTATATCATAGCATTGTCACCTAATGAATAATAGAATGGGTTGATGAGAAAGAAAGGGGTATATCATAGTTTGGATATCACGTGGAAATTAGTAGCAACAAGGAAAATTATATCCCATAATTATGAAATAGATATAGGGGATATAATATAATTAATAAATGTGAATAATGGGGAGAATGAAAAGAACCATTTCCTTGAAAGTGTGACTCCAAATTCATGGGAGGATATTTTCGATAGCTTGGGTGATCCTTGAGAGGAATCTTAAGTGGAATAATTTGAGTTTAGGGACGACTAAGGATGTGATTCAACTATTTTTTTTGAATAGAAATAAAGATTTTGTGGGTTTATATGGGAAATGGGTGGGGTATTCTTTATCATTCCTCAAACATTGGTTTTAGACTCTAGATAATAAAATAATCAAATACAGAAACCCTACCATGGATTCAACCAATATTGATTGGTTTTAATTATTTTTTGAGTTAATCACCTAATATTATTAAAATAATACCCTTTTGAATTTTAATGTGATCCATACTCTCAATAAAAATAATTTAAAACACTATAATATATTAATAGTTTTGGAATATTTATAAAAGATTTAAAAATTTAATATAATAAACATAAAATAGAATTATTTTTAAGGTAAAATATATATTTTCTATTTTGTACCATATATAATAATTATTAAATCACTTTTGGGTCATTATGATGTTATAATACACCCCGTATATTTATGCAATATTTAATTTTTACCCAAGAAATTGAATCTCTTAGAAAATTATGAAAAATTCACAATTAGAAAATTTTGAGATTATTATTGAAAAAAAAATTATGAATTATTTTCTAAATAAGTGTATTATAACTTTTAAAATAATAATAAAAATTTATATACAAATGTTGTATTTTTTGACAATAGCAGTTTTTGATCCCTTAAAGCAATTACATTATACATAAAAAAATTATAATATAATTAATATTTAAAAAAATTATTGAATATTAATATTTTATAAAAATATAATTTATTTCAAAAAATTAATAACTCCTCAAAAAAACATCTTAATTGAAATTGAATGCTAATTAAAAGTATAATATGATTTTTATTGGATTAATATCAAAATCATTTATAAAGTAATCATTTGATGAAAATGTGAACATTATTAAAATTAAAATACAATATACATATTCCTATTATTATTGTCTTGGTACATATCCCATTATACACCACCAAATATCTTATGTCTAAAGACTACATAGTGAGGCTTTTATAGGGTTGTTCTGCATACATGGTTTGGGTCGTGATATCGATGAGCATGATATTCTTCCATAAATGGTTTATTTATTGCTTAAGTTGTTGGATCTCAACTTCATATTGGTCATGAAAAAATTCCAGTGATGATAACTCCCTCAAAATCGTTGAGAAATGCTCTTTATAGTGTATGATTCTTCTGGTTGTGTTCATCACATCATTTGTCTAGGTCAATTAGATTTTCTAAGACCTTATTTTTATACTAATCATGTGATCACTTTTCAATAACTATATTATCAATGGTAATGACTCATAAAAAATTATAAATCTAGTAGGATTAATTAAGTCCAAATAAGTTCATGTGTTTTCTATTACCATACTACATAAAATGACCTTTAATTCAAATTATAAGGGGAATTTTGTTTATAAAATTTGGGACGTTACTATCTTCCACCCTTTAGAAATTTCACCATCAAAACATTTATTTCACACACTAAAAAAGATGAGAGTAATTCTTTTTCATCACATCCACCGGTTCCCATGTTGATTCTTCAAACATGTAGTTAATCCACAACACTTTGACCATGTAAATTTTTTATTCCATAGAAAATTTTCTCTACTGTCTATGATCAACATTGAATTCTCCTCATATGAGAGATAATTTTCTAATAGTACCACCAATTGATCAATTACATGTGAGGGGTTTGTTATTTTCTTCCGCAAGGGGGATACATGGAATGAATTGGGTGCTTGAGATAGATTAGGTGGGAGTGTCCCCCAATTGGCCTCCACTCTAATGCGGTCAAGGATATAAAAGGGACTGATATCCCATCAACTATGATTTACCATCATCACAAGTCTCATGAAAATATTCCAAAGATATATAAATAGGAATACCATGTTTCTAACATCCAAATCTTGGCCTCATTGATGATTCTCAAAATTTATCTTTTATTGGCTATACACAGCCTTGATGTGTTGTGGGATGATCTTGACATTTTCTTCCATTTCCTTGACCATTTCCGGACCTAGAAATTTATATTCCCCAACATCATTAGGACATGCAGGTGTTCTATACCTATTCCATTATAGGGATTCATAGGGATCCATTAGGATTATTTAGTGGAAACTGTTATTTTATGAGAACAAAAACAAAAGAATATATTGATCCCATCCTCCTTTGAAGTCAATTGAGCATGCTCTAAATATATCCTTGAGTTTCAAGATGGCCCTCTTTGATTGGTATATGTTTGAGTGTGATAAGAAATGATGAAATTAAACTCCAAACCTAGTGAATGTTGGAGACTCTTCAAGATCTTAGTGGTAAATCTTGGATATATATTTGATACAATAGAGAGTGGTGTTCCATGAAGCCTCACCACATATCTAGTTTATATCATTGCATGTTGATTGGGTGATAAATCAGTAAAATTTCAATGTAATGATCTTTGTTTGTGAAATGGTCCACCAAAACCCATATATCATTAATTCCTTATGATGTCTTCAGAAAACTAGAGGGAAATTCTATGGTTATGTTTTAACATTTCCTTGTAGGTATGGGAAATGGTTTAATCATCCCATTGTATTTCTTCCTTTTTTCTATCACTTGTAGACAAACAAGTCATCTTGATGTATATTCCATGAGATTCTTATTCATATTACCCCACTAATAGTTCTTGTTAAGATCACGATACATCTTTGTGCTTCCTAGATTGATGGATAATATAGAACCATCTGCATCATCAAATATATCCTTTAACATAATGTTTATTGGTACACACTATTGTGAACCATGTCTTACAACCCCTTTATTGAATAGCTTTGAACTTTGAGGATTTCCATCACATATAGATTACACTTTTTTGGAATTCCCACACGATCTCTTTGAGAACCCATTGTCCTCTTCATAAGGGATGGTAGAGAAATAATTTATGAAAATATTGATGATGTTCCTTACTTTATGATAAAAATGTCCATTCATTTCAAATATATGAAAATTAGATGCCACTCAATTCTCATGAATGATAGAATTGCAAGATACATTGTTGTCAGATCATCTTCCACTTTATTCTCTTTACCACGATGGTAGTGAATTGAATAATCAATGTCATTGATCACCTCTATCAATATTTTTAGCACATATTCATCTCACTCTGTGTGAATATATACATGAGGGTCTTTTAATTTATATATATTTCACACATCCAAAAAAAGCGATAATGTCATTATAATTTCACAGAAAATATCCTTGTATGCAACTCAAGATCATGTGTTGGGTAGTTCTATTTTTGAACATTCAACTTCGTTGAAGCATATGCTATAACATTGTAATTTTTCATTTAAACATAGCTTAATACACTATGGGAAAACCCTTTTGTTACAGTATATTTTCTATGGGAATAAATACCATCAGAAAAAAAATATTTGAAGAGGTTATTTGCGACAGGAATAGGAATCTCGTCGCCAAATGTTAAATGAGGATTGACGTGGTTTGCACGCCGAATGAAGCAAAAGAGTATTTGCGACGTGTTGGCATCGCCTGTTGCAATTTCTGGAAGGCTGTAATACCTATATGTGATGGGGGAATCCCCCTTCACAACTAGTTCGAGCCTTGAAGGGTATTTGCGAAGGGACCCGCCACAAATAACCGGCAGTGGTAAAAAGAAATTTGTGTCGAGATGTTTTCCCACCAAAAAAAGTGTATCGGAATGTTACTTTTTGCAATAGGGCTCGTCGCAAATAACCTTTTAACCATCTACAATAATTAATGTGGCAGAAGGTATTCACGACAGTTCACATCACAAATAGTACTTTTGTGACGGGATTCCAATCACTAATAGTCTCGTCGCAACTAATCTAAACTATATATACCCCCTCTATTTTTTCTTATCTCTCCCTGAATTTCTTGTTACTCTCCAACTATAAACTGTAATTTTAGAGTGAAATTTATTTAGACTTAGCTTTTTTTATGAACAAGTTGTGAAGCCACCTACAATTATAATAAATCATGTTTAAAGATATTTTTTAAATTTAATATTTATTTCATTTCATTATATTAATTTTAATTGTTGTTTATTTGTTGTAATTAAGTTAGATTTAAATTGTTTTGTCATCTATATTTATTTGAATTTATAAAATTAAATCATGAGTGTTAATTCTTAGTAGCTAGTAATAATTAATTTTTATTAATGATAATTACTAATGTTTATAAGTAATTAGTGGTAATTAGTAATTAGTAGCTTTATTTTGCAGTAATTAATAGTAATTAACAGTAATTAGTAATAATTATAAAAAAAATTATAAATATTAAAAATTAGTAATAAATAGTATTAATTAGTAATAATTAGTAATAAATACTAAAAAAATTGTAATAAGTACTTATAAATACTAATAAATTGTGATAAATAGTATTTAATACTAAGAATTAGTAATAAATACAAATAATTAGAAATAAAAATACAAATTAATAGTAATAAATTCTAATAAAGATTTATTTATACTAATAAATAGTAGTAAATACTAATAAATAGTAATAAATAGTAATAAATAATAATAATTAGTAATAAATAGTAATAATATGTAATAAATACCAATAAATATTAATAAATTGCAATAAATAGTAATAAATACTAAAAAATACTAATAAACAGTAATAAATAGTAATAAATACTAATAAATAAAAATAAATAGTACTTAATATAAATAAATAGTAATAAATACAAATAAATACAAATTAATAGTTATAAATACTAATAAATACTAATAAATAGTAATAAATAGTAATAGAGACTAATAAATACTAATAAAAAATAATAAATCGTAATAAATACTAATAAATATTAATAAATATAAATAAATAATAATAATTACTAATAAATATTAATGAATGGAAAAAAATACTAATAAATAATCACAAATAGAAATTAATACTATTAAATATTATTAAATACTAATAAATATTAATAAATAGTATAAAATTCTAATAAATATTACTAAATTGTAATAAATACAAATAAATACTAATAAAAAGTAGTAAATAGAAATAAATATTAATAAATATTAATAATTAGTAATAATTAGTATTAATTAGTAACAATTGGTAATAATTAGTAATAATTAGTAATAATTAGTAATAATTAGAAATAATTAGTAACCATTAGTTATAATTAGTAATTATTAGTAATAATTAGTACTAAACCATAACAAATTGTAATAAATAGTAATCAATAGTGATAAATACTAATAAATAGTTATAATTAGAAATAATTTGTAATTATTAGTAATAAATAGTAATAAATAGAAATAATTAGTAATAATTAGTAATAATGAGTAAAAATTAGTAATAATTACTATGAATTAGTAATAAATATTAATAATTGGTAATAATTTTTAATAAATAATAATAATTAGTAATAAATTGTTATAAATAGTTATAAATAGTAATAAATAGTAATAAATAGTAATAAATAGAAATAATTAGTAATAAATACTAATGAATACAAATAAATATTAATAAATAGTAATTAATAGTAATAATTGGTAATAAATACAAATAAATTTTAATAAATTTTATTAATTATTAATAAATACTAATAAATTCAAATTAATATTAATTTATAGTAATAAATGGAAATAAATTGTAATAAATAATAATAGTTACTAATAAATATTATTATAAACTAATAAATAGTATTAAATAATAAAAATTAATAATAAATAGTATTTCATAGAAATAAATAGTAATAAATAAGGATGAATAATAAAAAATACTAATAAATACTAATTTCTAATAATAATTACTTATAATTAGTAATAATTAATAATTATATAGTGGTTTCAGGAAATGAAAATTAAATGAAGTGGAAAATTTTAGGGCTATTAAATAAAATAATGAAATTTCATAAAACATTTTTGATCAGATATATTCTTTCCTCAAAACACTATTACCTGATGGAAATGTGTTTCTTGAAAATTACTATGATAGAAAGAGGACGGCTCGTAATATGATCTTTACTTGTCGAAATATTCATGCATCTACAAATGATTGCATCTTAAATTCTGTTGAAATTGATTCATTGTATTGTTGTCCCATATGTGCACAATCGAGGTATAGAGAATATCAATTAGGGAAGTCGGGATTGATTCCTCTGTAACAGTTGAGATATTTCTCCCTTACACCTAGGATACATCTTTCTTTTATGTCTCAAAACAAAACATTAATGATGTCGTGGCACAAAACCAAGATTTCAACTGATAAAAACAGGAATCATCCATCTGAGGTTGATTCATGGAAGCATTTTGACCGAATGCATCCGTATTATTCAGTACAAGACAGAAATGTGAAATTGGATCTTTCTACTGACAGTTTCTATCAATTGGGATTTTATAGTAGTATTTATTCATGTTGGCATATCTTTATAACTCAGAACAATTTATCACCATGGATGTTGAGGAAAGAGCCCTAAATTTTTTGACCTTATTTATCTCAGGACAACCAAATAAGAATATTGATGTTTATTTTAAATCATTGATTGATTAGTTAAATTCAATGTGAATTAATGGTGTTAGTAAATATGATGTTGCTGTGAAAAAACAATTTCATAATAAAAGCTGTATGATGTGGACGATTAGTGTCTTTTAGACATATAGAATGTTATCTGGATGGACTACACATGGCCCAAAATCATGTCCTCATTGTATGAAAGACAACAATACCTATATTCTTATCAATGTAAAAAACATTTTTATTTTGACTCTCATCACAAAATTCTTCTAACCGAACATCTTTATCGGGGAAACAAATCTCATTTCAGAAAAGTCACAATTGAAAGGGATGAACCTAAAATAAAATCTCTAGAACGTAGTAAAATTAAGTTTTGTTTTCATTACATCCCATCACATTTAGGAAATAGTAAACCAATAGATAATTCATGTCTTTGGGAAAGAGCATAATTGTATAAAACGTATCATTTTTTTGCGATATACCATATTAGTCAGATTTTTTGGTCCACCACATGTTTCATGTCATGAATATTATGAAGAAATATTTTAGTATTTTATTTCATACAATTTTGGATACACCAGGTAAGACACAAGAAAATGTAAAGGAACGATTATATTTTTCCCAAATTTGCAGACGACCGAAACATGGATTGTTTCAAAATGTCAGATCACAGAGGTTAATAAATCCCAAGAAACATATACACTACCCAAGCAAAGTTTCATGTTATTTTGTAATCTGATTTCATATTTGAGTCTTCTAGATGGATATACTTCCAATTTGTGAAGATGTTTTATGAATTGTCATATTACCGGATTAAAATTTCATGATTGTCATGTTATAAGGGAAAGAATGATGTTAATTTGATTCAGAGGATTGTTGAATTCTATGATTTGGGATACGATAATAGATATATCATATTTTTTCGAGACATTTGTATGGAGACTACAAAATATAATGCACTAAGTAAATTAGAAGAAGATGTTTTTGTCATTATATGTAAACTGGGAAGAATCTTTCTGTCAAATTTATTTTAATCAATGGAACATCTGATATTACATTTTCCACATTAAGCTAAATGTGGAGTTCCGGTATAGTTTCGATGGATGTACCCATTTGAGAGATGCATGAAAAAAATAACGAAAAATTACTTAACAAGGCATCAGTTGAAGGTTCAATTGATGAAGCTTATTTGAAAGAGTAAATTTCTTTTTTTTCATTCATTATATTGAATCTGAATATTCCTAAAAAAACCCCAATGGGATGAAATGAGATGATTTTTTAGGATGAAATGGACAATCAATAATCTGTTTTGAATATTTCAGAGCATTCTTTCTTTGGAGTTCATGAACGATCGATTTTAGATGATGAACATCACAGAGCTCATACAAAAGTAATACTAAACTGTGAAGAAATGACATCATATTTACTAAGAGTTATTTTATCACATATTCTATAATTTATGTTATTTTAAGTAAAATTATTTTCTTTGTAGGTTATATGATAATCATATCAAGAAACCGTTTTGACAAATTATAGTAGCTTCTCTTGATGAACAACGATAGAAAAAATTTCCTCAATGTTTTTAAAAACTGTTAACATAAATTATTGATGGTTTAACAAATCAATTTTGTTTGTTATTAATTATATTGATAATTTTTTTACAAATTTTCAGGGGTCTCAACATGCTGATAAAATTGATATGTGACTGTGTATATTGAGTCACCCACCAACCAAAATGGCTAAATATTTCAATATATATGTATTAAATAGTTTTCTATTTCACCGATGTGCATATGGGGAATAAAAAAAATAAACCATGGAGTAATCTAGAGAGGATCGTATCATAGAGAAACTGAAGATGAATTTTACAGCATGCTTGATAAATTATTGAACTGTTTTTATAGGGAAAATATATATAACAATGATAAAATTTCTGTGGTTAGATAATTAGAGAGGATTGCAAGATCATCCGATACATGAAATCGTTGAAATTAAATATTAAAGCCTTCTTGAAGTAAATGAACCATTTTTACTAGCTGAACAGGCACATCAAATATATTACAAAAAGTATTATGCTACTTTAATAAACCTGAGTGATTAGTAGAGCATAATAAAAATAAAATATTGGGAAAATAAGTTTACTCAAACTGAATGAGGTTATGGTGAATCACATGGAATTGAAATTTTTTAAGGGACTAGTCAAAATCCATCCCTTTCACAAAGAGACATAAAATATCGATATTGACACTCCAAAATTAAGGTTCGATGATTACGATGATGTTAATGATGATACAAATGAATATGAGATGGAAAGAGATGATGAAATTGATACTCATATGGATATTTATGGCACTGATTATGAATATGAAGAGATTGAAATCATCAGATATGAAGATGATGATCATGTTAAAAATTGACACAGTAAAATTATAGTTATTATCAAAACTAATATATATCTATATGTAATAGTTATTTTCAACTATATACTAACAACATTCATTTTGTGTTTCAGATAGACCCTGATCTACCTCGGGAGTTGGAGGAGGCTAAGCTACCTTTGGATGTGGGGAATTTGGGATAATATGACCTTAATGCTACTGACAGTTTAGGGGTTACGTGGAGGGGATGCGGTCTAGCATGACGTATGATTCTTAACCATATCCCTATGCATTGTACACATCTTTTTTTCGACACATGGATGCCGTGGTATGATAACATGTGTATTTTAGTTAGCTTTCATCAATTTTTTATATACTAGTTGTTTGATTATTTGATTTTTTAATAGTTTTTGGAATTTAGTTGTTCGACATGGGAGCACTATTTTGTGCAACTATATTTCTCACCCATGGATCACATTGGACCATATTCCCATAGATGTGCGGCTTCAGAATGTTCTATCATTGGAAGGTACAAAAATAAATAATATTTATTTTGAAATTTTGTCATTAATAACTTGATATTATATATTATTTGTAGATTTTATGGTATCCCGTCAATGATAGCATGTGTTGCACTATTTAGGAGTCATGGTATGTGTCTTTGAGTGAGCATTTCCATCAGTTTTTTCATAATTTGAGAAGGATACCTATTAAGAAAGCATGAGTGACAATATTTGATGAGTCAAATAGAGCCTACTGACCAGTATATATTTCATCTCACGTTTGGGATGGATTATGTTCACACTGGTTGTATAGTGGATTTCAATGGAGATCTTCAGTGGGCCGATAGAACTGGGGGAGATAGGAGGTGACACATCGAACTGGTAGTTGTATATTCACTATGTATAGAGAGAATCTGGTATGTATAATTTTTTAATATTTTATATAACATTGCATTTAAAAAGTTTTTTTATATTCATATGTGTAGATGAGAATCCCAATATTACAGAGTACGACATTTATCATAGGATGTATAGTGATCCATCCACTAGAGATATTAGAGGTGATCGCCAACGTTATATTGTAGTTCGTATTATTTCATTTTTAGTTTGAAAATTTACTACATATAAAATATTCACTATTTTAATTTTAAATTGAAACTAAAAGAGTCACATGAGGCCACGAACTCTTAGAAACATTCTAAGAGTCAAGCCGAGATGACTGATCAGACTAGAGCCTAACATTTCGATGAGGTGGCATGGATGCAGGCGACCATGTATGTCTTCAAGAGGGGCCGAGTAGTTGGTATCTTCTCTCATTTGACTCTTGGGAATTATTATGGTACTGTTGTGATGTCAGCATCTATCTAAAGAGGAGCTCGTGGAGAGGCATCATCTTCTGGATCACAGTATCAGGAGTAGTGGGGAGCTTAAACTGATCTTATAGAGAGTTTTTTGAAGTAGCATGAAGAGATGCTTTAGCAGCTGCAACATCAGCATGAGGAGGGCATGTGTCGATGTTAGCAACATCATCGTCATCACATGGAGGACATGCGTCGATGATAGCAACACCACCAGCAACAACATGAGGTGGAGATGCATCGATGGCAGTAGTAGCAGAAACATGATCAGATGGAGTATATGTGCCTTCTAACTCGTTGTTTAGGGATGGAGTTTACTCCACCATCTCCTCCAGCTTCTCTAGAAGTCTATCCCACCTAGTAATCCTTCTTTTTTTGTAAAATACATTGGAATTGAACATTTTGTTGTTATATGATCTATTTACAATTTTTGTCTTTTATATTGGTGCTAATATTGCACAACTTTTTTGTTATTAGTAGTATTTATAATATTTTATTATTTATTATTAGTATTAAATTTTTTAATTTTTTAATATTTATAATTATAATAATAATATTATATGATTTTTTATATGTTTGTTCTAAATATTGGTAATTTTAATATTTTTTAATATTTTTAATAATTAATAATATTAATAATATTTTTTTCATTAATCATACTTTGTTTTATTAAGTATTTGAAAATATTTATAATTATAATATTTGTTATTTATAATAATAATAAAAATAATAATAGAATTTTATTTTATAAAGTATTTTCGATGGGGCCTTTTGGGACGGGGGTCCCGTTACAAATAGATTAAATATATATTTTGAATGTTTTTTGCGGCCGATTTCTTTACCATCATAATAAATTTTTCGGACGGGATCGTCCCAATACTTTTGTTTTCGACGGGTGCTTTGCAAATGGTTTATATCATATAAGATATTTATGATGGGCTAGTATCCCATCACAAATACTTTTTTGCGGCAGGACCATTGCTAAAGGATATTGTATATATAATGTATGTAAGCAGACATCTAGTTGTGATGGGAAAACATCCCATCACAAGTAATTTTTTTGCGATAGGCCCGTCAGAAAAAAAAACTTGTTTCGATGACGTTTTCTATTTTGGCCTATTTACGAGGTGCCCCCGTCGCAAAAGGATTTTTGCGACACGATCCCATCGCAAATAGCATAATTTATAGTATTGATACTTTCATCAAAGGGTCATAAAATATCAATAACATTTCTACACATGTGGGTACTATGAGTAAAAGTGCATAGATAAACCTCAGATTCAACTATGTGAGGATCTCTTCACATTTATCCATACAATAAAACATGAATCCCATATGATTTATCTTGGATCAAGGGTTTGAAAATCGCGAGAAATTTATCCCAAATATATGATAGTAACCAGATTATTAATGGAAACTACAATAATCTATCAATAATTCAGTCCTTATCCATCCTTTAATTACTTTTTCCATTTAAGGGTCCAAAAATATACCATTTTTGTGATAAGTTACCCAAATGATGATCCTTATTTCATCCAAAACACATATTTGGAATACTTTTCATAAGTATTAACCTTCAAACTTTTCATTATAATGGTGAACTAATGCTCCTGATACTACTCCTTACATTTTTAGTATATTTGAATATAATCTAAAAATAATCAAAAATCGATTCAAGGTAATCTCTAATGAGTTTATTAGTCATGTACCAAAATATTTATGGAGTATTATTCTATCCGAATGGCGTTGCTATGCACTACTAGTGCCCATAACTTATATGAAAAGTAGTCTTGGGATATCTTCCTTCTTCACCATAACATGGTAATACCCTAGACAGAAATCCACATTTGAGAAGTATTTTTCCCCACATAGTAGATCGAAAAAATATGATATCTTTTGAGTATGAAAATTTTTATTTATTGGGATCTTATTGGTTTTATGATTTTTAATACAAAGTCACTTTGACCCATCATTCTTCATTACAAATAGGGCTGGTGTAGACAATTTTGAAGCACTTGGGCACATGAATGATTTATCTATATTATACTATAGTTAATTCATTAAATATTCAAATTAAAAAATAAATAATATATATAGAGTTTTTGAGAATGGTAACAAACAAAGTACAAGATTGATTGAAAATTCAATCATTAGATGTGGAGTAAGACCAGGAAAACATTCAAGAAACGCTTTAGGGTATTCCCACACAATGGTAATGTCTTTAAGGATAATACATTCATTAGAATCAATTAATTGTGCGTTATTTTTATTATAATAGGGATGTAATATCCATGAATGAGGTTTTGGTACTAAATATGTTCATCCATATCCTTGAATTCATATATGAATGGGGGGGGGGGGATATTCAATACATAGAGTGATTTCATTCTCATGGTAATTTATGATAGATCTATATAAGGAAAACCAATCCAAACACAAAATAGCATCAATTTCCACTAATGTGGGTATGAAAAGGATAGATGGTACATTCATCCCACAAATTATGATAGGGAAGGATTTATATACTTAGGATCAAATAAATTCCCAATTTTCCAACTTCACTAATAACTAAATTTCAATTCTTTTTTGTGGTGTTTTAATAGTTCTACTAAATTTTCAGGATATGAAAAAATGTGTGGAACCAAAATCCAGAAATTTATCATTCTCTTTTATAATGAATAAATAGTATTATTATCACCAAAAAAATTTCTGGATCCACTATAGAGGTTGTTATGGAAGTGTAACACCCTTACGACCTTCGAGATCGTTTTTTGACTTCGAAAACCCTTGAAAAAGGTCATTTGTATATAAAGTGCCATCATTACTTATATATAATTAAATGAACAATATCCCATGGGTTGACCGTATCATTCCTTTCATATATTTAATTATTGGGTTTCTCTCATCATAAATCTCTAGCTAGGTGTCATTCATTCCTGATACTAAAGCATTTCCTTTTCCCTATTAAGAAATTTTCGAGGATCTTTTTTTTAAACATTGACAAGTTGGATGTGGAAATTTATTAGAACTGTTAGTTTTATCCATTGTTATTATCAAAATAAACTACACTTTCCTCTTCTTATCCTAGTGAAACACTTAATATTCACCAATCTCTATTTAATCATTAAGATCATGTCATACAATTTCTTCATAGCTATTAAAGTCTCATATTGCATGGTCTTTTCAAAGACTATGTTTTTTCCCAACAATGAAGTGCTCAACCATGAATTTAGGGATAACAATTATGCCATATCTGTATACAACATGTCTTTTCAATCTTTCCTCTTAATCCCTAATATAATCCTCATATATTTTCTAGAGAAAAAGGAAACCCTATTCAATTTTATGTCTGGGAGTGAGAGGAAAATATTGACCAATTATTTAACTGAATTACTATCACCAAATAACATTGATATCTTCCTCAGGATTTGTATTACTAATTCATGTCAAACATTTATCATATTGTCCCTCTATATGGTAAAAATCCCGTAGAATCCTCTCTTGTTTGGAAAATTGAAGGATGGAAAAGATATTCCTAATGGTGTTGATACATTGTTCCCAGCATGAGGGATTCTATGATCCATTGAATTTCAAAGGCCCTTGTCACATGAAGGTCTCAATTTCAGAAGGTTATTTCTTTTGGGTATTTGGGCGCTCCTCCAAATACCTAATTCTATTTAGAACAAGTTTCATCCAAGAGAGTATCATTACAATGTTCATGATTTCCTCTCTCATCGAGATGGGTATATCATTGGGAATGTCATCACACTTCCTATCACATTGGTTGTTTACCCAGTTCCTCCTATTTTCGGCCATTGGCCTAATAAATAGAAAATTAAATTTATTTATTTTTAAACAATTATAAAAATAAACAAGAAACCAATGAATTTAAAGATATTACATATACAAATCATGTATTTTCTATACATATAAATTTCTAGGCTTCAATCTACATTATCCATGATCTATATCCTAAAAATATTCTTGTGGGTATTTTTAATCCCCTTAATAATGGTTTATAATAGAATTATTAATTTACCAAATCATATCACTAGGGAGTGTCAAAGACGATGTATATAAATTCCCATTTTTGTTAACCTATTTCCAGTTGAGTTATGCTCAATGTGGTGTTTTTGGGTTTTTTCCTTATGTATATTGTTTCTAGAGCCACGTCCACTTGTATTATCCAATCATTGAAGTATTTTCATGATTAAACACTATATCTAGAGTTACCAAATTTTGGAATGTTTCTTGAAATTAGTCTTATCCCAATGATTTTCACTATTTTTTTATAATCTGAATCATAAAATAAGTAAAAAATTTCCTTTGATATCATCTATAACAACCCTTCTATTTATTACATAATAATTCCAGATTTATCATGTAAAAATACACATGATAAAATTCAGATGGTTGAAAAATCTAGTGTACTTATGAATTATTTACATTACATAACTACATAAAATCGGAAATACATAATCTTTATTTAATTTTTTTAACATAATAATATTATAACTTTATACATAACACTACAGCGGATTACCTAGGAATATACAAAATAAAGGGGTAAGATATAAATCCCAGTAAGGGAATAAACATGCAATGACCTGAAAAAACGAAATACATGTTAAAAAATTGGAATATGAGTTGTAAAAGAAATGGTTTAGGATCATAAACACGAACAATGAGGCATGGTATAAAATAATAACATAAAGAAAAAATGGGTGCACTATATAATTTGGGGTGTAGCTATCAATTTTAATTTATTCTCAAGCTTATGTCTTCCACAATGATCATAAAACATTTTTTAATTCCTCATAATATATATATCCATGATCAAATTTAGTAAAATAAATATATGAATTTCCTGAATAATAGATTTATAATTGAATAAATCTAACGCCCTTGATATGAAATTGATATGGTGTTCACTACACATTTATTTGGCTATTTAAAATCAGAGTGAAATTTTGGAATCGTAACAACGTCACTTAATGATACGTAAAACGATTTTATGAGAGAGAAACAAGATACCATCATTTGGAAAAAAATTGAATATAATAGGTACATGTAAAAAGATATCCCAATATTAGAAATTGGATATAGAAGGTACAAGATGATGAAGAAATATGAAAAGGAGGACAAATAATAGAACCATTACCTTGAGAGTGTAACTCCAAAAGCTTTGGAGGATATTATTGAATGATTGGGGGAACCATGGGAGGACTTAAGAGAGGGGATAAAAGAGTATATAAGTTCCTAATGGATTTTTAGTGCTGAGAATTGGGGCATTAGAAGGATTATATAGTAAATGAGTGGGGAATTCATTACAATTCCTCAAACATAGGTTTTGGACTCTATAAAATAAATTTACCAAAACAAAAACCATAAAATGGGCTTTGATAATGGTTTCTATGATAAGGGAGTTTTTTTCATTATTTTATAAGGTTATGAGAAGAACATGATAAAATAATGCCCTTGCTGATGTGGAAGTGAGTCATACTCTAAATGAAATAATTTTAAAACATTAAAATGTATTAATGGTTTTTGAGGATTCCTAAATACTTTATAAATTTAATAAAATAAATATAATATAACATTATTTTAAAATAAAATACATTTATTTTTGCGAGTATACCAATATAGTATTGTTTTTCCTCACTTTAGGGTCATTATGATCTGATAATACACACCATATATATATACGGTCACTAATTTTAAAAAAAATCGACTATCTCAGAACACTATGAAAAATTAACCAATGTATAATTTTGACATTATGATTCCAAAAAAAATTATTTATATCAAAATATTTTTTTTATATTTGATTTTTATGTTTTAAAATAAGAATTGGCATTTATTGATAAATGTTGTTTTTTTGACAATAATAGTTTTTGAACTCACATAAAAAATACATTTTACATCATAAAAATTATTTGATAATTAAAATTTAATAAAAAATAATTACAATAAAAATATAATAAAAAATTAATTTTTAAAAAATATATTAATTCATCATAATACATTTTTTAATTGAAATTTAATACTAATTAAAAATACAATTTTTGTATTATTTTATAAAAATAAAACTCATTTATAATTAATGATAAGTAGATAATATTAACAGTATTCTATTGAAAATACAAAATACATATTTTATTATTATGGTCTTGAAACATATCCCTTTAATACACTAGAGAATTCCCTAAGCGTAAGGTGCTGGAAAGTGATTCATTCATTGGGTAGTTCAGCTTACATGGTTCAGGTCGTGATCTCAATGAGCTTCAGCTTATCCCATAAAAATAGTTTTTCTCATTATTATGTTGTTGGATCTCAACTTGGTTATTATAAAGGGAAATGGCTATGGATTCAATCTCCCTCAAAAGATATAATAAATGGGATTTATATGGTTCAATCCAAATACAAGAGGGCATCACATCCTTTGTCTATATGAATGGGATTTTTTAAAATCCTATAATTATACAAATCATGTGATCATTGTTCCGAAAATATATTTTCAATAGTAAAAATGCTTAATTTACTTCTAAATTCGAAAGGATATAATAAAACGAAAGAAGTGAATGTGTTTTCTATATCCATACTACATAATATTATATTTAATTTAAAGTATAAGGGGAATATTATTTTTAAATGTTCGTGTCGTTAGAAAATATCAATGTTTTTACATACTCAAATTTTAATATTTTCATTTTTATTTTAATATATGACTAAAATAGTAATCACAGAAATTTATTTTTAAAAATATTATTTTTTTTATTATGAATTTAATTTTAATTTTATATAATTTTTTTTTATCAAATATATAAATTAAATAAATTTAAATAATATAAATATTTTATTTATTTTCTTGTTATATTTAATTTTTTATCAATATTACATTAGTTTTTTTATATGTTACATATATATATACACACTAATAATAGTTTTAATTATTTAATAATATATTTATTTCTCTATTCATATTATATTATAACATGTTAAATAAAAATATTTACTATTAAATATAATTTTCAACATAACGTATTTTAATATTAATATTTTAAAATTTATTATTATAATAAAAAAATTATTTTTTTACCTTTATAAAATATCATAATGAAATTAAAACTATTATTTTAATATAATTTAATATTAAACATGTTTAATATTTACCAAAATCCAAACATAAAAAATATTAAATTTAAATTAAGAACTATAAATAACTAATAAGTACATAAAAAATGTAAATAAAAACAGTACACATCTGGATGTTTTCAGAGACTTTGACATCAATAACACTTTCAAGATGACAATATTTAAAAATAAAAAAAATAATAGAAATTGATGGATTTGGGAATTTGGGAAAATGAACATTAGAGAGGATGCAATATTTATAATGTCAACAAATTGTTGACAGAAGATAGTGACATATGGTAATACATCATTAGTAGTCATAGTGGAAGTAGTCATCATGTTGTTGAGTATTTTTTACAACAGTAATTTGTGATAGATAAATTATACATCACAAATAGTGCCAACGAGCCTGTACCCTAGTGGTATAGGCTCCTGCTTGGCATCCAAAAGACCCTAGATCAAATCCAGGCAGGGGTGAATTTCCCAGGTACAGTAGCTGCGGTAGCAATGTAGCGGTGGAGGAACTGTAGCATATATTGTAGCGGTGGTGGTACTGTAGCAGGAAGTGTAGCAGCGCGGGTACTGTAGCAGTACTTTTCACCGAGGGGTCCTTTGGAACATTAAAATTGTCTTTCAAGCCTTGTATTCAGGCCACTTGGCCTTGGGCCATTTGGCTATGTAATGGGTCTCCCTCTATGCGGTTTTAAGAGGTCTTTGCTTTCAAATAATAAAATGAGTCTTCAGCCCCAACCCTTAAAAAAATATCAAATAGTTTATACCTCTGTGACATTTTCATCATTTTTGAATGATAACTATTTTTAATAAATATGAATATATGTAGTTCTTCAACACCATCTCATTTTTTTGTTAGATTCTCATAGAATAATTATATTTTTAATAATTTCAGGTGCATTTTTAATTCATTAAATATGGTTCCCAAAATAAACCATTATCAATCATATTAGTAAAATAAAATTGGAGATGTGACTTATATTCCATTTATGTTCCAATTGATTCTTCTTCCTTTTATAATATACCTGGTGGGTTATATCATTAAAAAATGGCAATGTTAACTATCCTAGTAATAAAATCATAGGCACATTCCAGACTTCCACATAATAATATAATCTCTAATATGAACAATTAATTCATAAAAACCACTCATTCATTTAAAGTTATAGCTCAAAAATTATCAAGTGTGAATGAATTAATTGCTGAAAAAACATTTATGTTTAGTAAGATGAAAATCATGTTTTTATAAAAATATCAATATAGAGGGATATATGGGATAATATCTTTTAATGTTATTAAATATTTGTTTATATTAACAGGTTCATCAATTATGTTATTCTATGGCTAGAAATGATTTTTTCTCTTATATATATATTCCCATTAGAGATTTGGAATATTTATTAAAGAAGGAAAATGTGTTATAATTTTTTTGGTAAAATTAATTAAATGGTTAAGGTGTCTCATGGGGTTTTCTCATAGTGACATCATGCACCATATGTATCCTGGTCGAAGAGGATATCCTTTACTATGGAATTTTCCAAGGTAATAATGTATTTCATTCCTATTTATGGATTAATTAATTTATTTTTATCATGTCTAATTTTGTTATTTTTATTATAATTCATGTGAGTTTCCATATATTGTTTTTATACTCAAGTTGTTGCACTTTATATCTCAAACTCTCCAACCAATTTTATTATAATAAAAATTGATGTCGATGTTATCATGTATCCAACAATGTTTTTTTAAAATGTATACAAGTCATGAATTTTTTATTATTCTTGATAAAGGAATGGGAAAATAAGGAAAATGAATCCTTTAAATAGACCACATTAGATACATGCGGGAGGATCATGTTTTTGAAAAAATGGTCATTATGTACCAACCATGAATATCAAGGATTCAATCAGAATCAACATATTTTTCATCTAGCCTATTTAAATTCCATTTAGTGGTGAGTTGATAAAAAATTTAATTTCACTCCCAAGGAAAAAATAAATTTAATATGAAATTATATGACTATTTTAAATAAAATATTTATAGTTAGATAAGTGTATTGATTATATGCATTTAAAATTCATATTTTAAGGCCTAATATGGTCAAGAATTAAATGAAAAAAATACATTTTCAAAAATATTTAAATATAATTTAATTATATCTGTTGTATGTATTATCAAATTATTGTGGAATACACTATCACAATAGGATTCCTATATTATCCTTCCTCACTTGGCGCCCCAATGTAGCATGACAAACTAATGTGTTTTATCCAATATGTTTGGGACACCACTTACCCTGATCATATTCTTCTAATCACTATTATATTTAGAAAATTTCTTGAGTTATATGTTAGTCATAAGGGAATGATATATCCATTTTATGTGACCTTATAGTTCAATCGTAGATTCTTCAGAAAATATGGTATGAGAATTCCACACATCAAATGTTTTCTAATATATAATTGTAACTTGTAAACCATTTAGTACCTTCAATACCTATTTAATACTATAAAAATATTAAATATATATATATGAAAAAAAATCATAGTTGAGTATCTAAAAATAATACAACATTAAAATATACATAAAATAAACAAATAATCACAAGTATTTATATTCCAAAGACATCTCCTTCCAAAGTATTCAACCCACACACCACTTCATGATGGTGTTCTTATCTATTAATAAACCTCATATGATTATATTAAAAATCATATAAACTATCCTTATATATTATATTATACCTAAAATTCCAACATTGAAACTACAGAGAGAGAATGATGCACATGTAGTGTGTGAGAATATGACACATTAATCTACTTCCAATGATTTCCCTAACATAAACCACTACATATATGAATTCATGTATTATTTTAAATTATATTTATAAATAACATAACATTGTGATACTTTAAATTGAGTAAGAATTATCTTGTTATATTTTAATATATGAGAAACATAATTAAGTAGGGCCATTAAATATGATTTTCCCTATTTATTTAAAAAAAAAAATTGAATCCTCATTTACTACATTGATCTAATAAATGGAATGAATTAAATTTTATTCATAAATATCATAGAATAAGAAAGGGATCTACACTTTGAGATTTAAAAATTATGAGAAAATGCTTATAGGAAAGGGATTACATCCTCTAAAATAATGAATTTTTAGTTCTTAGGGAACTCCCATATAAAAATAAATTATCATCATCTCATGGGAGGTATGGTTGATTACCTATTAACCCTCTAATAGTGTTCATATGAACTATTGTATTCCCATGTGTAGAAAGTGTACATGTAAATTATGGATATAACCATTATAAAATACATATCCATGAAAATTTATTTAATTGGTCTTGTTTAAGATCTAATAAAATATGAATAGTGATTAAATATATAACCAATAGATATTCCAATGTATAACATGATCAATTATATACACCCATAGTAACCGTTATCAATAGTTTTTTATATCTACAGAAGTAATCTGTAACAAATATACAGGTTAATACCCACTCTTTAGAATTTGGAAAACACATATATAATGATAAAATTTAATTTTAAATAATATATATATAATAATTAACAACATTTATATCCTAATAAAATAATTAATAAAGTTATTCCAATCATTTCATGGATAAAAACCCAAATAATAATCTAAAAAACAATATATTCATTGATTTTTTTCATAAAAATGTAGTTTAAATCATTATGTTAAAAATACAACAGATTTTACTTCTTAGTCTCATGATACCTTTTTTCCAATAACTATATAACCACAATAATGTTTAAAATATTGAAGGGTGTAAACATTATTTAATATATAATTACTCAAGAATCACCTAATGACCATATCCAATATGAAAAAAATAGGTACTATAACTATTGATAGTAAATCAAAACTAATAATCCCTTTACAACACAATTAAGCCTAATACCTACAGATAATCCCTCTAAATCCAATCATAGTTAACCATTAAATGACTTTGATTATTAATATTTGATGCTTTATAATATTATCAAAAACAGTTTATGGGTAGGTCACTGAGCAATTTTTTTATTTGAATGTCGTGGATACCAAAATATAATATATTAAATATAACAAGTTTTTTTTAGTTTTTGCTCAGAAAATAATATGAAATTACCATTTCTTCCAAAATAGAGAATGTGATTGGAAAAAAACACTATCAGATCATGAATATGTGGTTTACCCTTGTGGGGGTATAATCTATGTTCACATATGTCAACCTAATGGGTTGAATCACCATAGGTGGATTTAATTAATTAAATTTAATTACTGATTAATGAACCAATTATATCTAAAAAAATACTATGTATCCCTTTATAATCATCCTTATGTTTTATATCTATGGTTATCCAAAGTAATCCCTAGAATTAAATAGAGAGATAGGGATAGTGAGATAGTTGTAGATTTTTAAAGCCATTGAATATATTCATCAATAGATATTTCAAATGGAGAAGGTGAAAATGATAACATCACCAATGTTTGAACATGAAATTATATAAGAATTTTTAATTTTAAATCCACTCATTAATAGTTCAAAAAATATTACCATATACAATTATTCTTGATTTATATCAAAAAATCACATAGTATTGCAAATACATATACTTTCATTTTTCTTGTCATTCCTTATTTTCACTACATTCATCATTATTGGATGATTTAAAGTCATGGATTTGTTTCCAAACCTTCAAATCATCCACCAATGATTTTTTCTGGGGGGTATTTATTCATTTTCACTTATTTTTTCTTCATTCAATCATAACCACTATTTTCCATGGTATGTGGTTCAATTATTCAGTTCATGGAATGACTAATAATTGAAATCTAGATTTGTGATCTGTTGGTTTTGGAATAGAAAAAAAATCAGGGCATGTGGGATCATTGTAGTGAAATATATGTCCTTTGTAAGGCATGAAATAATTGTACAATCGATGTCAATGTAGGGAGGCTACCCTATGGTTTGTGGAAACCTATTATAGGGTAGTTTCTATTGATAGATTGATCGAAAATGACCACAAATGTTTAGACTATGAAGGGCAATGTGGCTGATTTTAATTCATGATTAGAGGTGATAATAGTGTTAGATGATATTTTTATAGTGTTTTAAAGATAATGGGATATAAGATGAAATAAAATACTATTTGATGCATATATACACATCATGAATCATCTTGTGAGTGATGACTGAGGTTTTAGGTATGTTATATATCACATGGGGTGTATTCCTTAGATGATAAACTTAGAATGTATTGAGAATACACTTCTAGATGTTTTTTATTGATATATAATCCATTTGGGTTGGACCACACACCATGTATTATATTTTTTTAATGACTCAATTTCTCCAAAAGTACATTCAGAAAGATCTAGAAATAATTAACCATTTTCTACCCTTGATCGGACACAATGTGTCCCTTTCTCCCCAATATGACATGAGATACAATGCTACACATTGAGTGATATTTTAAACTCATACACATATACCATAATACATATTTCATTTTGTAATTCTTATACATGAAATTTTAAGAGAAACACATGTCCAAACTTTTCCCAAGGGGCTACACAGAGTGTAACCATATAATACCTATCATTTAATATTACATCATTAGTGGAAATTCGTTTCACATTGCTTATAGCTTGGATTTTGGTAAAATAGATGTCCATAAAGAGTATTTTATCATGTATAACATGATTATACAATCCTATTTTCTATAATTGGTTTGACATGAAGTGATTTTGGTAGTCTTGTATGATTAGATTCATAGGGAAAATGACATGAATCGGTCATGGGGGTCCATGTATTCAAAGGGTTAGGAACTTCTTTAGTAATGTTTTTATGATTGGGAGTGGATAGATTTATTAAATACCCTACTAATGGGTCAAAAATACTATATCCATAGAGTTTATAACTCCATAATCTAATTATCTACACTTGAGGGGTTGAAGTTTCTCCATTGGGGTTGATTTATTGCATGACTAACATTTTTCCTTCTACAAGTAATGAGTTCCCGACAATATTTTTTAGGTTGTGGTTCAATTTTTTATCTAGATAATTTATATTCTATGGATTATTAGTTTTATGATTATTTAATAGTTGATCTATCCTAAGGAGGACTATATTCTATGTCATGAGTTCCCTCTTTATATGCATATATGTTTTTCTATTTTTCTTCATTCATTTTTATCTTTGAACACCTCGAGATTCCTAGTTCCCAATTTGTTGTTTTTTGGCATCCAACTAGGTATTTATATACTATCCCATGTATGTGAATTTCAACCACACATGTCATGTATAATGAAGATGATTGATTTTTTTGTGATGAATTTAGTGGAAATAATGTTAGTATATGTTATTGGAACTCGAAGTTGACAGTTGTAGATGAAATATGATTATAGATCTCTTTCATTGTTGATATCCATTCACCTTGGTAATTTTAGGATGGTTTCCATTTAGGTTTGTTAAATATGTATTTTTTCACATTAATTTATGGTTTATAGATTGGTTTCTCCTTCATGAATCTAAAAATTTGTCACATGCGACTTATAATGTAGATGGTTTTATTTTCTAAAGAGTATATAATTATTTCCTATGTAGATATTCATGTTCTATTTATGTTAATTATGATAGGATCTCCCAAAATATGTGACATTCCATGTTGTTGCTGGCCACCATCCCTTGGCCAAAAAGAAGTGGTATTTGGGTTGTTCTATTGAAATATTACTATCCCATGTAGGGTCTATGCGGACCGGGTGGTATTAGAGTATTATTAGAGATGGTTTGTCTGAGGGAAATGGATTTGAGTTACTTTTCATGTAAATATTTTATGGAATTTCATGAAATAGTGGTAAGGGATCTAAAGATCATAATGAATATTGGAAACCCAATGTTATATCGGTGGATGAAAAATCTATTTAAGATGACATTTATAACCAAATTTTCAACTTAGAACATCAAGGAACCTATTTTAGGGAAAATGCAATTGTACATTAATTATATAAGAATTAATCATTGATTTAAATGTCCATATTATGTTAGATGACAAAAAAACATACCGTAGCTTATCTTTCTAATTGCATGATGTCCCCATATGGACAACCAGATTGAGTCCTAAGATAGGATTATGACATAAATGTGCTAGTTATTATGCCCCTATCATTAACTAGTCAAGAATGAATAATTATATTCAAAGATCAGATCTATGGACACCTGAATAAAGAATTAGAGGTGTAGTACATCTGATAGTTGTGCATTATGAAAGGCCACCTCCCATAGTGTAGGCAAACATTCCTCCCCCATTAATGTAACAGATCTTTAAAATGGGACATACTAATAATTTTTATAGGATATTTTCACATCATGAGTCACAGTGAAAGAGACCAACTAGGTTCTATGGTGACCATAACCCTCAGGAATATGATTACTATATTGAGTAATAGATTATGGTGTTATCACTAATTCTAACAGACACTGATTCGATGGTGTTACATGAATCCATCCATCTCCATGATTCCACAAGTCATGGGTTGAAATTCATCATCCAAAACCCATTACATGGTGAATATTCCTTGTATAATGTTCAATAACCCTTTCCAAGGGATGTCATTCTTACTTACATTGAGGTTTGTATACATACAAGAGCTATTAGAGCTATATAATGGTGGCATGACTATTTTCAAATGTTCTTTATCACTTATTGAACTTGTGAGTTACACTATATATATGATTCATGAATGGTTCTTTCTTGCATCTATGTTTGAGCATGACCACAATAGAGATATCCAATTAGTTGTTTTCCCAATGAATCACCACCTATGAAAGGATTCTAGTGAGATCCTTGGTGATTCATAACTTATTAGTAGAGAATAATATGATGATGGTGATTATTTATTTTATTACATGAAGAGTCATTATCTATGATAGACTAATTATTGGTGTTAGGATTGTGAGGCCATAAGTATATACATTTGTAGTCATTGTCCCGAGGATCAATAACAGAGTATTAAAAAAAATTAGTCAACCATGAGATTTATGTTTCTATGATTTTAGAGTGTAATGTTTTTTGTTCATGTTTTATAGGGATATCATATAGAATAGGCTGTTTATATAGTATATTGACATCCCTGATAGAGATATTGTCATGAACATGGACCTCCCACAGGCTAATAGGGTGGACTTTATGGATGTAGCAATGACCGTGGAACTATCAGTTCACCAGGAGGAGGTGATAAATGTTTATTTCACAATAATAATATTACAATACTTCCACCCCCAGGTGGTCCACCCTATGATTTTAGATTTGAAAGTGAGGTGTACATCCCAATATAGGTAGTTAAGGGATATTCCAAGGTAGTACACAACATAATATATGGTGTAAAAAATTCATTCTCCACAATATCACAATTTATTTTGATACCTAAATGAGTTTTTCTTTTATTTATACACTCCTAGTTTGAGAGGAAAAATATTCATTAGTCTCTAACTCAACTAATGTGACAAAGAGAATCCAACCTAAAATGTCCACATGATCACCCACAAACACAAATGATGTGATCCTATGCTAAGTGGAGAGAGGTTTTCATGGGTCCCTATATTGGACTATAGAAACATCATCATTGTTATGGGCTTTTTATCATCATTATATGCCCTGATAGACTACTACCATTAGAGAGTGGTGTGATTCTGAGATGATGGTTTTTTTTCCATCATCAGTGAGTGGAACCTTAATCCGGGATAATTATAACTTGTACATGGGATATTTTAGTAGATCTACCATCAATTAGTTAAATTTTACTTATGTGTAGTTCATTATTCAGTATATTAGATTCCAATAATCCAGGAGGAATATATAGATGTATTTTCCAAAGATGTACTAATATGTCCACCTCATCGTGAGATTGGATTCTGAAATAATATGAACCATAATAGCAATCTGATATATTATATAGCCTATCATATGGATTCATAGATCTCAGGTAGTTAAAGGTATAATTGGAGGACAATATCAATAAGTTTTTCATCAATCACAGTGTATCACCCTTGGGGATTCAAGTGTTATTCTACCCAAATGTGAATGGGGGATTAAAGCTCTATATTGACTATAAAAACCAAAATCATCATATATTAATGACCATGTACACTAAATTTATGATACAATATTTATTAAACTAGGTGAGAGGAGTGGTTTTTTTAATTATTTACCTTAGGTTCGTCTATCACATATTTTGGGTTCAAAAAGAGGATATCCTAAAGAAGATCATCACATGTCACTATTGACATTATGAGTTACTAATGATGAACTTCTACATAATGAATTCGATAAAACATTACTAATAGTATTCAGGAATATATCTTCTAATTATTATTGGACATTTTCATGATTTTCTTCATCGAGGAAATCGTTGTTTATATTTCATTGGAGAGAGATCTTGTTATGAATTTTTGTATTTTTTTAGATCTTCTTAGGAGAACCAATTATCTAAAAATAACTTTACAATATTCATTGTCCAATTGGTGCCATTATTTTGGCATGAAATCTCAAATGGGGTAGTAGAGGTGGACACAATGCAGATCAAGGTGGATGCTACTTGTCAGAAAAACAAGAGTCGATTTATGTTATAGAGATTCTGTGTGTTGGTATAATAATACAAGTGATTTATAGTGGGGTGACAATGAATCTAATATCCCATGACTACCATTTACTAAAAAATAAAATCCTATCAAATGGTTTTAGATATGCTAAATGGATTTTTAAGAACTTTTGTAAAGTTTAACAAGTCTCTTATTCTACGGTATTTAGAGGAAAGAGTCAAGTATATGGTGTTCTGTGGTTCCATTGGAGGTTGGCCTAGTTTATTTTAATGTATAGAAAATCCATGATTTTATATGGGTATAGATAGTTTATACATAATGATTATAACTACACAAACTATGATTTAATATTTATATTAGTAGTTACCACATTGAATAATTGGGCGCATTACCATCTTAGTGAGGGATTTATAGTTTTCATAGACCATAAGAGTCTCATATACTTCATCAATCAGCTCGATCATAACCTAATGTAAATGTATTGTTTATAGTAATTATAGGACATTCACTTTGAGATTGAGTACAATATGAGTAAAGAGAACGTAGTTGTATATTCCCTTAAATATATCCCATTCTTAGTTATTGGATGAGGTTTATGAGAATCTTGACAAAATATTGTTTTCCTTTGTGGATGTGGGAGAAAAATCTTATCTGAGATCAAAAGTGATGGATTATATTATTTTTTAGATCATGAAAGAGACTTAGTTGGTAGAAATTTATTTCATGATCCTGTGTAACCAAATATCATTAAGTGATTCAATCAATGAATTTTCTAAAAGTGGCGGCGGGATATAATCTCTTTTTTATAAAGAATGATATTTTTAGACAATTTGAAATAGAATTTGCTAATGGAGATACATACATCACCCTTAATTGCACATCCTAGTGTTACAAATGTGAACTAGGACCTCATAAATTAATTTTAGTGCTCAGTTATGAAGTGTATTTTTTTTTTATTTTTTTCACGCTATGACACAATTTAATAGGAAAAGGTAAAGCACCATGCCCTAAAAGTATTATCCCAAACCATATATATTTTAATATTGAAGTGGTTTTGAATATCTAATAATTTCTTTTTAGTGATTCCTTAATTAGTTAGAATTAATTATGCTATCTTGGTGACCATTGACTTATAGACCAACTCAACAAACATAAATTTTATTCCTGAACGGATTTCCAGGGAGAGATTTGGATTCTTATACAATGGGGAAAATTTAAAATTATATGGTCACCATAAATGATTTATTATAACTGAGATACATAAATAAAATTCTACTTTTAGACTATATTTTAGGAGTTATTCAAGTCAAAATTAGAGATGACTACAACATTCCACCATCATTCATATATCTTATATTAGGGAATAATTTATATTATTGAGGATATACTAAGGGAATGTGTATAAGGTTATTTTTGAAGTTGGAAGGACAAAAAATCCATTGTTGATATATAATAAAATTTAAAACACCACACCAATATTGTTATTCCACCTCCTAATTCAATTCATTAGAGAAAATACAGGTTACCCCAATATTTAATATTTATTAGAGATAAATCATTAACGGGACTTGAGTTACTGTGACGAATGAAGGAAAAGCTGAAGGTGTTCAAATTTTAGATGTGGATAGATCAATACCATAAAAATTATTATTGGGAATGGTTATAGAGGACTTTTGAGTTTTATGAGGGAGGTAATATATTCATAATGGTCTCATTATAATGTGAGTCATGGAGGAATGCCATGAATTGAAGTTATTCCCAAGGTTTATTGACTTATTATATATTCTATAAAGGGTGAATATGTTTTATTACCACCTATAATTTCCCCTGTAATTAGACCTAGTACACAATGTGATCCATGTGACACAAAAGAGTAGGTGCATGAGTAAACCATTTCACATCAATGATGTGGGTGAGCATGGGCAATGGGACTGTGTTACCTTTTCAACGTACCTTATAGAAAGCATGTATACATTGGATTTTACACCAAGAGGATGGGTGAAATTTCTAGTTGAATTGTTTTGGATGTATGAAACCTTTAGGAGCACTCAGGGGAGTGCGAGAGTAAGATTCATATTCAATACCCTCACCTTTTTTGAATAAGTTTTGTCTTTAAGGGAGAAACCCTTGAAGGTGGAGAGGATATATTGACATAAATTCTATTATTATGTACCACTAAAATATTTTAATTAATATTTTATGTGTTTTTTGATGAGTTATTTTTCTTATTTGAGAATTGAAAATTCATGAATATAATATGTTAACTATATTAAATTATTTCTAGTTTTTTAACTTTCAATCACTATAAGAAAAATTTCCTCCTAAAAATATCCTCTAATAGCGAATATGACACTATAATTTCATCTATAATAGGGTTTTAACTTAGGGGAAATATAATATATGTTTGTATCTAGGATCTCTGAGGGTTTAATCGTCCTGAGTAGAACTATCTATCAAAAGTCAGTAAGAAATCAATCTATTATTAATTTCAAAAAAATATTTCACAACACTTTAAAATTATACTTAAACTATCCCTTTTGAGTTACCTCTATATACCCTATCTTGGGAGTGGAAGAGTGAGAGAACCATTGAACCAAAGATCAATCAAATTAATTATTTACCAGGTATTACCAACAGTTATAGTTTAGATGTGATATTAACAAAGTTCAAACTTCAATTTATACAAGACACATTAATTTAATTTATCTTTTATACTCTTCTGGATTTTTGATAATGGATCATTTTTTTTAATGCCAATGAGTTCAGTTTGTTTCTCCATTTAGACAAATATTCTATGTTAGATAGGATGTGAATCATGAAACACTAAACCAATGTGAACAAGGATTTATTATGATAGAATATTTTAGTATAAAATGAAATAAATTATTATATTATTTAACACAAAATTATTTATTACAAATGGAATAAAACTCATATAATATAAATTCTATGAAAATTAAAAAGTACTAATTCTCCTTAAAAATACTACTGATTATAATGAAACTAATTATGATAATTCTATATTTTTTTAAATTTATTTTATTTAATGATATCAATAATATGAATTAATAAAATTCAAGGAATTATTTGTAAAATAATTTAATAACCTCCTACAAATAATTAATCAATTATAAAGAATTTAAATTTAAATATTCATGGCTATAAAAATATATTGTTTAGAAACATTTTTTATATGTATTTTATATATATGATTAATTGAAAATATTAAAATAATGAAATTAAATGAAAATAATTTTTTATATATTTAAAAAATGAATAAAAAATCATTCATTGTCTAAGAATTGGATAATAACAAATATAAGTCATTTGGTGTCAAAAACACATATTTTGAAATTATTTCTATTTATATGTTATTTATTTTTTAAAATAAATTAAAATGACTCTATTAAGAATAACATTAGGGAAATCAGTTTATATATATATATATATATATATATTCAAAGTAATTTTCAATCATCTAACTCCAACTACTTGGTATGAAATTAGAATAAAATCATTTTTTGACTAAAAATACGTTTCCCTAAAAATGGTTTTTATGTTTTTTCATTATAATATTAATTGGAATTTTAATACCCTTCATAAGATGAATTCAATGAATTGTTTTTCATTTTTTGAATAAAATTTTAAAAATGACTAAATAAGATCATTTTCAGTTTTAGTCTTTAAAATAACCTACCAACGTAAAAGTTATTCAACATGATAAAAGATAAAATGAGGTAAAAGGTATAAAAAACGAATAAGGCCATGAAATATAACAAAATTTTATCTATGAATTAGTTTATGAGATAATTATTGACCTAACCTTATCTAATATTAAATATTTTTTCAATTTTGATATAAATTTCATAAAATGAAGTCCCTTTTATGTTATGGAATTAGTATTTAAAGAAATGAAACACCTTCTCATATAAAAAATCACCACCCATATATCCATTTCATCCAATATTTTTCATTCGTTTTATGTTTAATAAATGTCCAAATTCTCTTCTGAACATGTATATTGAATCATTAGTAACCACTAGCTATAAGAAGAAGTACAAAATCTCTTATTTCTAGGAGGCTCACAATGAAGAGATTCACGTGTTTGATATAATTATTGTCCTCCCCATAATCATACTTCTTAATCTTCTTTATCCACTTATTCTAAAAATTTATTTAATATAGAATTGATTTTTTTTCAAATTAATAATCATCTTTAAATGATGATTTATTACTGTATGATAACATGTTCCCACAATTTAATTCTCATTCCATGTTCTTGTTTGGGTCGGTTTTACCACATATACGAATTATTTTATAATGATTACATAATGAATGAATCGAAAAAAATATTATATATTAACCATTAATTTTTAATATTTTCATAATTCTAGGATGAAAATATTCTACTCTATATAAACCAATTAATTCAACTATTTTTTAGACATAATAATCAATAAAAAGTATATTTTTAATCTTTAAAAATGAATTATAACCATAAGTTACCTAAATTCAAAATGAAAATATAGAACTATATCAATAAAATGAACTAAATCTTTATAAAAATTAAATTTATTATGAACATGTGATCAAGGTGCATAGAATGATACTGAGAAAGTAAAGCATGCATTAAAAATATTACAATTAATATCCAAATATTAATTTTAAATGTAAAAAATTAATATATCGGTAATCAATAAATATAAATGAGTAGTATTAAGTAAAATAAATAATGAAAATTTTTATATACATGTGAATAGCTCATATAAATTTATTATACAAGGATTTAGAATGTTTCTGAACATTCGAATGTTCGAGGAAAGGGTCTATTTTCCAATATCACATTAAAATTGTGTTTATTTATATGAAAATTCATATTTGGGGAAATGTAATTATTAATCCCTGTTAAAAATAAATATTTTATTATCTTATATATATTTATAGGTTTTATCTATTTTCATAAAATTATATCTTCTTTTAGTTCACTAATCAAACATATGGTTGCATTAAATTTTTGTTGAACTTGTCTTATATTTTCGATCAGGAATATTGCAACCCCATTTCTATGTTCTTTATATAATATTATATATTTACACATATAAACCTATTTGATTTTATAATGTAATTTTGTATTTAATTATCATTTATTTACAAATTTTTTAATGTAATCTC
The DNA here is from genome assembly GCA_963277665.1 of Viscum album. NCBI lineage: Eukaryota > Viridiplantae > Streptophyta > Magnoliopsida > Santalales > Viscaceae > Viscum > Viscum album. The sequence goes on from OY728160.1 coordinate 1,679,593,758, forward strand.
TATTTTAAAAATTTCCATGTTGGTGATTTTAGAACAACATTGAATTTGTTTACCAATGTATGAAATAAATTCATTTTCAATCATTTTTACTTGGAAGATTTTTCCTAAAAGAATATTTTTAGGTTTATTTTATATGATTCACCTCTATGATTATGTGTATTTACAAATAAATTTCCATTTTTATAGTTTTATAAATTATTTCATGGGAAATAAATGAATTTTAAAAATAAATGGAAATTTATTCATAATTTTCAAAATAATTTTATAATTCCTTTACTATGTGACATTAATATATCTCCACATTCTATAATATTATCACTGGGGATATTATATAATGATACCATCACAATTTTTCTATTGTATAGATTATGATAATGTTTTGTAGAAATCTTTATGAAATTCATTTATCTCTCACGAGTTAATTGTGTAATCATCGTATTCTGAATTTCTTCATATGGAACACATATGGATCATTAACATATGAAATGTGAGTATGCTAAAATCCTGCAATTCATTGAGTAATTTTTTTATATCTCATTATAATTGTATTGGAAAAAGGTGGTCAACCTATGTACAAAATGTTGTGAGACATAGGTTGTTAATTTCACAGAAAGAGATTATATAAATTACTTCATTAAATAAATATTGTATTCAATAGAATTCTCCTCCTAGAACCCTGAACTAAAATGGGTCGTGACATATTAATTATTGAAAATATATAACAATATTAGTGACTTTATAAATCAAAAATGTATTAACCAATTAAGTATGCTTACATCCAGATGATATATAATTAATGTGATTTAATATATAAAAGGATTTTCGATCCTAAAATATATATTTAATGATTTAAAAATTTAAAATTGATAAATTTAAAAAAAATATTAAAACAACTTAAAAATTTAATATATTAACTATAATATTAGTGTCATTATGTTAGGAATTTGTTTTTTATAGAATAAATAACACCAAATTTTAATAAATTTCATTTTTAAATAAAAGAAAATTTTATTTATATTTTTTATTTTCATTTAAAAATTTTATATTATTAAACAGATGAAAATAAATTAATTTTTTAATTTTCAAAGTAAAAATTTTAATGACATGATTTTTATGTGATTTCATGAAATAAAATCTTCTTATGTGAATACTAAAAAATACTATTTTAACAAATAAGATGACTTTTCTGTCATTATTAGTATACAAAATGAATTATAAATTTTGGTAACATTTTCATATGGGAATATATATATATTTTAAAACTCACCTTATAATTTTAAAAATGGTGTTTTTTCTTTATAATCCAATATTTTAAATTTTAAAACATAATTTTTATTATTTAAAAAAAATTAGTATACATTTAATATACAAAAAATTACTTTTATAATTTTAAATAATTTAAAAAAATTGATTTCATATTTTGAATCATCAAGTATAAATTATATAATTATGAACATTTTTTGGAATAAATAATGTATAAGATGATTAAAAACGGGTTAGCATGGTGATTTTTTTAAAATGTGTATCTTTATAGGAAAAAGGAAGAGCATGATAAAAAATTTATTAATTGGTGTTTTGTGGTGTGGCATTAACATATATTTTGAAAACACTATTATATCACAATTTTGGGGCTCGTTTCATTTAATGTTACATTCCATTAATGAAATGTTTTGGTTGTTTTCAAAATTTCCATCCCTTTCCACATATAAAGGTTGAACTACACTTATAATTTTTATTAACACCAAAATCCTGGATTTTATGCCAAAAATCAAACCAAAATACTCCCCAACACAACTGTCCACCTTAAAGATATTATGGCCTTCTCAAAATATCATCCATAAAATTTTTAATCACCATATAAAAAGAGATAATCCATGTTATAAGGAGTCTAAATAATTCCCATATAAATCAATAGTAAAATTCCAAGTTTTTTTATTCATTTTTTTCTCTGTGGGACATGTTAGACATTTGTAAACATAATTAATTTGATATATTTTATCCACTAGTTAATTGATTTCACAAATGACGATAACATCCACATCATAATATTTTAATTTATATTTAATTGTCATTCTATTAAGATCCTCTTATTCTTTCATAACCAATTTTATAAGAGTATCATCGACTAAATTTATGATTCATTGAGTTATAGAATTTATTACCTGAAAAAAAATTAATTTAATTTCATTCTACTCAAAACATATTATTTTTTTAATATACTTACGTTCTCTGGGGAAATTACCTTTAATAATCAATAAAAAATTCATTAATACATTTTATTCCAAAATAAAATTGTATGGTTTGAAAAAATAACTCTCAATATTACCAATGCATATTTTCTTCCATGACTATATTTTTATTCTCACAAAAATTCTCCCTCATTTTTGGGATATACAATATAAATGCATTTTTTTTATTAACATAATTCTATATAACTATTTTTATAAATATTTTTTAATTATATGTTTATTATGTTGGTTTTTTTTTAAAAAACGATATGACATAATATTAAATAATATGGTTTTATATCCCTTCATCATCAAATTTAATATCTAAAAAACACAATTTTGGATATGTATTATTTATTTTCTAGGATACTTTGTTCTCTACTCATTATAATAATATTTTCAAAATTAATATTTATCCATCCCCCAAATGTTTCTCAATGTATTTTTCTCTCTATCTATCAAAATAAGGTTTCAACAGTTTTTTGAAAATATTTTTATTTTCAATATTAATTTTCCTTAAGGTGTATCACTCATGAAGTGTTGTTTTGATAATCATATTTTTTTTATTATATAAAAATAATATGAAAATGATTTTTTTATTTCCTAAGATCTTTTATGTTTATGTTATGTGTTGTTTTTGAAAATTTTTAATAAACCCATTCTATTTCCATTAGTTCGCAAATATTGGTTTATGATTCATTTTAACAAGAAAACATATGTAAGGATGCTGACTATGGGGTATTCCATCATCATAAAATCTATTGGTTAAATCATTTATCTCCTATGATAGTCATCGATGGACATGATTAGTTTTTTTTTCACATAGGCGTGGGCATGATGGGTTTTATCACATTTTTTTGTCTTGACATAATGATTTTTTTCACATAATAATGGGCGTAATGGGTTTAATTGGAAATGTTTTATTATTATTATGTTTCTTCCACATATCCATGTTTTTTATTATGTTATTCCATTCTTCCATGAATTCATTTTTTTCAATGAAATACCATGTTTTCATGATTACACCATATTTTTTAAATTAGTTACCAATTTTATATTTTGGTCACATGTATTATTATTATTATTGATATGTATTTTCATACATGCCATATTTTTTGACACTATATTAGTAATATAGATTATAAATTTTGGTACTATATCATGTTATATTATTAAAATATATTATCATATGATCATTTTTTAAAATTTATTCTTCATAATGATTTCCTTAATATTTATGATCTGACTCGATATATTATGTTTTTTCCTTTACAAGTCTTATGAGATCACCCATTTTTCTGTTTCCATTCCCTAAGGTGTAACAATGATTATATCACGTGAGATGCCAATAATGTTTTTATATGTGAATGATTATAGATCAATGTTAAAAAAATTTATAGAATAAGATGTTTGTGTAGTTTATCACCACGACACTAAACCATTAGTTCATTGGGTTGTGTGACTTTTTGTGTGATGTATAATTTAAATCATGTGATTAATGTACTATATATGTTTTCCTTATCCTGTGTGTATTTATTTGGAATTAGATTTGTGGTTCATTTTTTTGGATTTGTTTTGAGTATATTAGAAAACACCTTAGGGATATATTTATGGGATAAGTCTATGTATAGGATAACATCCAAATGTTTTGTTAAAAAATAGATTAAGTGGTTCTCCTAGTAATTTGTTCCATATATGGATACTAAAAGTTGATATAGGATATGGGAAAAATCATCCCAGGGATGATATCATGGGAAAGTGTTTGTTGGTTATTAACTCAATCATTAGATTTTTTCATTAAAATTAGTACTTGATGCACACTTTGATCGACACTACCACGAGATGTGATTTTCAAAATAAAAATTCCATTTATGAACTGTTATGAATGATTGTAAGAAATAACATTTTTATTTAGTGAACTATTATTAGTGATGACCATGGAAAACATAGAATAAAACCTTGATATTTATTTTTTAGGTTATATATGTCATTTATATGTTATTTATTCTAGTATCATAGTATTAATTCTAAAAATATAAAAATTTCTCATTTAAAAAATTCCATTATTTAATGTAATGGATATTACCAAATGGAAATAATTAAATAGTGGGTGTAGTAGATCATGTAGACATTATCCCTATATCCATCTTAATGTGATAGAAAATGGTCAGAAATCATCATAAGAAATCTATATTAATTTATGAATAATAACTTAAACCTTGTAGATCTCTAAAACTCACAAAGGAGGTGGAATATTACTATCTATTTGATCATTACTCAATGACCACTGATCTTCAGTGGGTCTCCAAATCTAATAATTACTGAATAATTGATCAATATTGGAGAAAATTTATTTTCTATTCTACATAGATTAGATAATAAAAGGTATTTTTTGTAGTATATAATTTTGACGGGGAAGATGAACAATAATTAACCCTAATCAAGAACATGAGACCTAATGAATAAATTGATTCCACATAATGGGAAATTTTTAAAGTGGTATTATTTAGTAAATATTTTCTATAAACTCATAATACAAAAGTAGGTAGAATGTTACCTGAATTAAAGAAAATGGATGATGGATCCAATAGTCTTTATGGAAAAACATCACAAGACTTCCAAGTTATACCTACGAATTTATCATTTACCATTAAATTAATTGCAATGCCATGACCCATTTTACCCAGAGTTAGTGCATTATTACATAATATTGTCAGTATCACAAAAGATCAAGTCTTGAAATTCTAATTAGATTAGTAGCCTTGGAAATACTAGATACATTCATATGTTTTACATTACATTATAAAATGAAAAACTATAAGAAGATTGTCTCCATAGTTCACACTCATATTCCTTAGACTATCCAAGCAAGTCAATCATAATATACAACTTCGAATATTGTAAAAAATAAAACATAGAAAGGGGTGATCTCAAGAGATCAGTAAGGATAACAATATAGAGGAAACATTCATAAATAAGAATAAACATTAATTGCATTGTATAAAACTCAAACAAAGGCATTCTAAAATTAAAATCTGTATAATATGGCAAAGATAAAATCAAATAATTCTATTTAAATATTTACATGGATATTCTACAGGTCGAATAATCACATGAAATATCAATAGCCACTTTTATAATGATGGAATGCATAATGTCAAACATTATAACCACATAGTCAAGGCCTTATTCCTAGACTACAAATATGATTCTGTCAAGGCATTTTGACAAGACACTAGTTTGTCTCATGAGACCTAACGATTATTTGAGGAGCTATAGCGGGCTCCCCCCGTCACTTACAATGTCCAATGCATTCCATATATGAAAAGGATTAAACATAACATAAACATCCGTATTAAAACTAGCATAAAAAATGTCAATAATTTATCCATAAATAATGAATGGTGTAAAAATAACCCATACACAGTCAAACATATCACAAAACATTCAATATAATATGTACTTTATATATCAAAATAAATCAACTTCAAATACGTTTAAAATCCATCAATGGATTTTGACATAGATGAAATTAATACAGTTTTTAGAGAAAGATATATTTCTATTTTGAAATCATTTAAAAGAAATATAATTATAAAATGAAACATTTATTTTTTGAATATTCTTATAAGATTTTAATGGAAGCATCAACGATGATATAATGGCGGAAAATAGTCGCACCAGCAGTATAAGTTAAAAAACATTATTACCTAAATTTTATCGAAAATGTCATAAATTACCTTGTCCGGAAAATGAAAAAAATATTCCATTAAAAACATATAAGGTGAAATAAGGGTATAAATGATTTTAAACCATTGACTAGTAAATAGTAGAAATGTTTTTAAATATTTTTTTTATGAAAACATAGATGTGGATGATAAAGAGCCCCTGGTAGATACTTATGTAAAAACAACCTTGAATAATAAATAGATTGTGAAATTAACCCTTACAATGTACTTTTCCTTGGACGATGGTATGTTAACAACCTTTATAATAGTAAAACAATTTTTATTAAATCATACAAGAACTTTATACATAAATATGATATCATAAATGTTCTTATAATATTGATTTGTTAATGATATTTTAGTAGTATCATCGCTTCAAGTGTTAACTGATACATTTTCCATTGTATGATTTGTTATGTATGTAATGTTATTTATTTATAGGATGTATGTTATTAATGTTTAAAATGATATGATGTATATTACAGTATTTTTAATCATCAAATGTATATTATTATTGAATTGATATGATAAAGAATTAATCTCATTGCGTTTGTGGACACAGTAATCTGTACATACGCACGAGTGACAATATCAGTATTTTAATATTTAAATAATACATAATTGGATGTTATATAATATATACAGAATCATTATCATGTTATACTTATTATATACATCATTTATAATCATTCTTATACCCATCCAAATGATAGAGTGTTGGACTAACATACAACACAACGACGTGGAGACGGTAATCTGTACGTACACACTTATGGTGACATTGTCATTTATAAAATGGATAGAATAAAAAATATGGTTGTACCATTTTTATAATAATATCATATCATATAGAAGATACTGGATTAATTATTTTATATTGGAAACAACCAATAATGAGGAAGTGGAAGATGAAAAGAACATGAAGGCGGTGATAAAATATTTACCTCTTCTTCGGGTTGTTCCTTTTGATTAGATCAAAAGGGATTCTTAGGTTAGCTTTTTGACTAATGGAATGAATCAATGATGAAGGTAAAATAGTTGAGAGGATATTTTGGTAGAGTTTTTCCATGAAAAATGAATTTTATGGTGTTAATTTGAGATAAAGGGATGTTCCTTTTTATATGAGGGGTGAGGGGAACCTTAGGAAAAGATTGAAATATTATATTAATATAAAATCATTTTTGGATTATAATGGCATAAAAATGACTTATTTCAATGATAAGTTGTGTATGGGATGAAAACCACTAAACCAATAGGTTTTAGATAGGTTTGGGTCACTATATTAACCTTATCATGTAGATTTAACTCTTAGTGAAATATTTTGGCAATTACCTTGTCTATTTATAGTTTTATAATATATTTTTAATAAACATACAATAAACTTCCAAGAGAAACTCAAGTGGTTCATTAATGAAATATATTATATTATTTAATCCCCTTGGATGATCCTTATATTTTTAAGAATAAAATATCAATTAATAATATAATATTTGTTTTAAAAACTCCTTTATGTCATTTTTGACACTATTTGGTATTTTTTATTTGTTAAATTGATTACAGTGTTATTACTTCAAAAAAATTTATTTAACCAACACTAACATGTCATATTAACCATTAAAATTAGTGTAATTAAATAAAAGTCTCAAATTAGATTTATTTGGATACTTATAATATCAATTATTTTAATCATTCATTAATATTGTAATTGTTTCATCATCATTGTGTCATAAATAAATTTAATTATATAATGTATAAATTTTTCAAATAAAATATCATTAGGTAGGAAATATTTTTATACTTCTAATGAATATATATCGTTGAATTTATCGTATTTATAACACTGTATTAAAAATGTTTTTGGTATTAAACCTTGATTTTAACTCTTTTAACTCTTCTTTAAATATAATAATAATAAATGCCCTAATCCAATCCATGTGGATAAAAAAGGATCATATTTTATTCATAAGGTTGTTTTTGGTCGAATTATACTTGTCAAATATAATTAGTAAATGTTTTACTGTAATTATGATATCAGTTTTTTCCCTTAATTACCCTATTTACTTTTAACCATGGTAAATACAAGTCAAAAGTTACTATTTACCAAAAATTATTTTCATCTTATTGAACGACATTTTACTTACCCATATTAATAGTGTCTCTCAATTTATTTTTTATATATCTAAACTTATTATAAAATTACTCTATGGAATTACATTGAACATATATAGGTATTATGTATCTATTTTGACCTAAAATAAATTTAAATAAAATAAATAATTATTTAAATAAAAATTCGGTTTTAACCAATAACGCAGTGTTTTTCGTTATTCATAAAAAATAGAATGTTTTCAGAAAAATACAAAAAAAATCAACGTAATCTAATTTCGATATTCCAAAACCAAAAATGGAGTCCATTTTGAAAGATAATATTTATAAAATTTCAAAAAGTGGGTATTACTATTCATAATGGCTATTTTGATTGGTTGTGGTGTGTTAGAATCTCGAAGTTGCATACAATGCAAGCTATTTTATTATTAAAAGGGAATCGTATCGTGGAAGCTTGTGGTGTTACATTCTCTACTGCCTAAAATAATTGTTTCCTCGATATTTCTTGAATATTACTACATAAAAAGATTTGGGTGGTTCTTCATCATATGTTCCTAGGGTTACCACGTGGCCTCTTCCATCTAATGGTTTCTCCATAGGACATTTACTAGACGAGTACTCCGGTTTCTTAGCACTTGTTCTGTGGTCTCCAGAATTTTGACAGGGTCTTCAAAATAATACAGATCAGGTTCTAGTTCAATTTTCTCATAGGTGAGTACATGTGTTGGGTAAGGCTTGTATCTTTTTAATAGTGATACGTGGAACACATCGTGAACATTGGAGAGACATGGTGGCCCTGCCAAATGGTAAGTTGCATCCCCAATTCGTTCAAGAACCTCGAAAGGTCCGATGTACCTGGGACTCAATTTACCCTTTTACCAAATCATATAACACCCATCTATAGAGATACATTCATGAAAACATGGTCTACTACTTGAAATACCAAATATTTCTTCCAATTATTGGCATAGCTCTTTTTTCGACATTGGACTTCTTTGACGTGGGTTTGGATAACCTACATATGTTTTATTTTTTTCTCAATATTTTCTGGGAATATGAGTTTTCATTCACCAATATCATCCTTACAAGTTGGTGTGAGACATCTCTTTCTATATAACACTTCATATGTTGTCATCTGAATATTTGAATGGAAGCTATTGTTATAGAAAAATTCTACCTGAGGTAAATATTGATCCCAAATACCTATAAAGTCATGTGAGAAGAATCTCAACATGTCTTCTATGGTTTGAATAGTCCGTTCTGATTCTCCAACGGTCTGAGGGTAGTAGGAAGTGCTCAAATTATGTTCATTATCCAGGGCCTTCTGATGAATTTTCAAAAAATTTGATGTAAAAAAGGGGATCACGATTAGAAACAATCGATAGGGGTACCCCATGAAGTCTTAAAACGTTATTAATATATATTATTGCTAAATGTTCTTGTGTTAAATCTTTTCTTATAACAAGAAAATGTTTTGACTTGGTAAGATGATCAACAATGACCCATACTGCATCATTCCCTCTAGAATTCTTTGGTATCCCCATGACAAAGTCCATTGTAATGTTATCCCATTTCCACTCAGGTATGGGATGACATTACATGACTCTTCCATGCTATTGACTTCACTCTTTCACATGTTGAAAAAACATACAACTCGACACAAAATCAGTAATCTCTCTCTTCATGTTTTCCCAAGAAAAATATTCTTTCAAACCTCTATACATCTTCATGATACCATGGTGTATAGAGAAATTAGAGATATGAGCATCATCTAACAATTCCCTTTTCATATCAGTTATATCAGGAAAACAAAGCCTATTCCCAAATTTGAAAATCTAGATTTCATATATGAAGTCGACCAATGTCACGTCCTTCACAGCATTAATTTTCTTTTGAAACTTTTCATTATCATCCAGGGAACTTTTTATCCTTTTTAGTAAGGATGGTTTGGCATCCATTTTAAAAAGTATTGATGTTTTTCCTTCCATGATTATTCCCAATTCAATTTTCAATAGATCCATAAAAATAGGATCCCTTTAAACTCTCATCTTGTTTAAAACTCCATGATCCATTTTACTCAATGAATCTGCCACCTTTTTCTCCTTCCTCGAGTGGTAGTGTATTGTGCAATAATAATCCTTGAGTAGTTCTAGCCTTCTATTTTGCCTGATGATTATTTCTTTCTGTGAGAAAATATAATTCAAACTCTTTTGATTGCTATATATTATACATTTTTAACCATAGAGATAATGTCTCCATATAATCAATGAAAAGATTATAGCCGCTAACTCATGATCATGAGTATGATAGTTTTTCTCATTATTTTTTTGTTGTTGTGTTGCACAGGCAATATATCTATCATTTTGAAGAAGTACACAACCAATTCCTTTCATTAAAGAATTACTATAATTAACATACCCATAATTACCTAATGGTAGAGTCAAGATATGAGTGTTGACTAGTCGTCTATTTAGTTTTTCAAAATTTTATTTTCACTCTTTGGTCCAAAAACACTTAACCCCTCTACATGTGAGTTAGTTAATGGGTTAACCAACCGGGAATAATTCTGGATGAAACAACGATAATAACCTGCTAAACCAATAAAATTGCATACCTCAGTTATAATCGTCGGTGCATTCCATTAATGGATTTCCTTGATCATTGGAGGATCAATAGAGATTACATATTTAAAGATAAAATGGCCATTAAAAGAAATATCTTGATTCTATAATTGAAACTTTCTAAAATTTCCATATAAAAATTTATTATAGGAATCTTTAGAATATTGGGCCACTGCTTTTCATGATCTATGCATCTTTTGGAGTATACCAAGATATCATCAATAAATACCTCTACAAAGTCATCAAGACATTCGGTGAAAACACTATTCATTAGATCAATGAAGATAGAGGCTGCATTAGTAAACCCAAAAGGCATTACTGTAAACTTGTAATCCATGTACCAAGTTCGAAATGCTATTTTCTGAATTGCTTCCTTATTTACATGAAATTTAGGATATCTAGATCATAGGTCCGTCATTGAAAACTATTGACCTCCATGATGATGGTCGAATAAATCATCAATGTGAGGTAGGGGATATATTTTCATTATTTTTATAGAATTTATCTCCCTGAATCCAATGAAAAACCTCATAGATCTGTCATTCTTATAAACAAAATGGACTGTGGATCCACATGGAGAAACAATAGGGTGAATAAATCCCATATTACTTAATTCATATAGTTGATTCTTCAGTTCCACTAATTCCACAGTGGCCATTCTATAAGGGGTCTTCGATATGGTCCTTGAAACAAGAATTAAATCAATAGAAAACTCAATTTTCAATTCTGGAGGATGTCCATGTAAATATTTTAGGAGAACATCAACATATTATTACACAACATGTACATCCTCTATTTGAACATTCCTTTCTTCGCCAATAATTATTTCATTCTCTTCCTCCCCAATAATTGAATTAAGTTGAGCTGCTGGGGGTGGATCTAGATAAGAATTAGATGGCGATGTTTCTACTCCAATGATAAGGTACTCCTTATTATCATAGAAAATTGTATCCTCCTTCTTCTTACATTAAATTTTCACATCAGGGTCCAAAATCCACTACATACTGAGGATTACATAAAATCCAATAATGGTTATGATGATGAGAACAACATATAAATATCATTTATTTTCCTTAATAGGAGATAATTCACAAAAAATTGTTGCAATGATACTTCCCTTATGAGTTTTTACTTGCAACTCACTTATTAATTAAAATTGGAAACATAAAATTTTGATAGAAAACTGGGAAGATCTTAAACAAAGTAATGATCCATAATCATATAACGCATTTTATAAACTTCAAGAAACCATTAAATTACCTGCCACCACATCTTTCGGAGCTTCAACGTTAGCAGTAGTGATAGCATAATCTTTTCCATGATCCCTTGGTCTTTTCTAAGGTATGTTTTCGTGGCTCTTAGGACATTCATTTGCATAATTCCCCATTCTCTACAATTGTATCATTCAACATTTAATGCCTCTTTCTTCCCCTTGCAATCACGAGGTTGGTGGACTTCTTCAACACACTTGTAATATACTATCATTCCCTTCAGGAAAGTACTGGGGTGTTTCATCCCACATTTACTGCATAATAGATATTTATATTTTCCCTCGTTCCCCTTATTTCCATTTCCAGAGTTTTTATATGATATCATCTTCTCTAACTTTTTTTTAAAATCGTACGACATAGAGATTTATTTTTCTATCTTGATAGAAAATTAGAGAATGTCTTTGTATGAAAAGATGGATTGTGAGTCTAATGCTCAATTATGAAATGGTTTTAACCCCTCAAAGAAATGATCAATCTTACTTATAGGGTTACATATATAATCTACAACACGCCTTGCTAACCTTGTAATGTTAGCCCCGTCTTTTATCACATTTTAATCCTCCTTTTGTCTTAGACTCCAAAATTGACTTTCCATATCCGCTCGATGGCTATGAGGAAAATATTTTTCTTAAAAAAATGTCTTTAAAATCAATACATTCCATATTTGATACTTTATCATCTTCCTTTGTGTTTTGAATCAATGGCCACCATTGAATATCATCTCCTATGAGGCATTAAACAACCCTGACAACTCTTTGCCTTTCACTACTCCCCAAAGCATTAAATATTTTCTCTAAGGAACTTATAAATTGCACAACTACAAATGGAATTGTAGTCCCATTGAATATTTGTGGTTTTTTCTCGTGAATCGGTCTAACATTGATCATCCATGTTTTGGATCAGGGTTCTCCATATGGGTAAGGTTATTATTTATAAACTCAGTGAGTTGACCTAGTATGGAGACAAGCTGATCAGCACCAGTTGCTTCACCAGCTCCACTATAATTATCTTTAGTATGGGGGATATCCCTACATTGATTACATTCATTGATATAGTTTCCATTCTTTCCAGTAGGTTCCGTTTATAAACAATGGCATACACTAGATAAGTTTATGAATCGCAATACATAATTCCATACTTGTAAAATAGTTAACATAAATTGAATAGTTTATGGATATAATCCATAATCATAAATATGTTTTCATAGAGGAATAATATACTCAATAACCCTTCATAATGGTTTTTAATGAAAATGAGAATTATCCTAAGCATATCCCTCAGCAGTGTCATATCCAAGAGTGGAACAAGGCCCATTGTCGTGCCCCAGTTCCCGTTTGAGTCTAGCTCAAGGTAGTGTTTTTGGGTTTTACTTCTAGGTACATCTGTGCTAGAGCCTCCTCTACCATAATGTCTCCATACATGGTTGTATTTATTTGAAAACTCACAAAATCTCTATAGTACCAAAATCCAAGGATGTTCTTCTATACTAATCCTCAAATTCTATCTTAGGGTAATGTTCCCAAATTATAGTTTTTTCTAAATCTTGCTTCCATGGTTTGTACTAAGCTTCCTCTGATACCAACTATAATGCCTCGACCCTAGTTACCCGGAGTTGTTGAATTATTACATTATTTTAGCATGATCACAAAAGATCATATCTCTAAAGACCTATTAGTTTAGTAGACATGGAAATACTAGATACTTACTAATGTATTACAATACATTATAAAATGAAAAACAAAGACAATATATTCTTCATATCCCACACTCATATCCTTTAGACTATCCCTACATGTCATTCCTAATATGCTTATTTGCATCCGGGGAAAAATAAAACATAGAAATGGGTGAGCTCAGATGATCAGTAAGATAACATTATAGGGGAAACATTCATAAATAAGCATAAACATTTAAGCCAATGTACAAAACTAAAAAAATAATTTTAAACGTGAAATTAAACATAATATATCAATGATAAAATCAAATAATTCCCTTTACTTATTCACATGGATATTCTACTTGTCAAATAATCACATGCAATATCCATTGCCACATTCATAATGATGAAATGATTTATGCCAAAAATTATAACCAAATATTCAAGGCCTTGTACCAAAACTACAAATAAGATTTTGTCAAGGCCTTATGCCAAGACTCTAGTTTTTCATATGAGACCTACTCATGCATTGAGGAAATATAGTAGGCTCCACCCGTCACTTACTAAGTCCAATGCATTCCTCATATGAAAAGGTTTAAACGTAACATAAACATTCGTATAAAAACAAGCATATGAAATGTCAATACATTATAAATAAACCATGAATTTTGTAAAAATAATACATCCACATTAAAACACATAACAAAACCATCAACATAATAATGAGGATTTGTATCTTAATAAATCAACTTCATATAAGATTAAAAGAGATCAAAGGATGTTAATAGAGATGAAATCAAAACTTTTTTTTACAGAAATATCACTTTTTATTTTGAAATAATTTAAAAGGAATATTATTATAAAAGGAAACATTTATTTTAAAATTATTCTTATAACATTTTAAGGGAATCGTTAATGATGTCATAATGGTGGAAAACAGTGGCACCCCCATACATGTTAAAAAAACATTCTTACCTTAATTTTCATGAAAAGGTCATAAAGTACCTTGTTTGGAAAACTACGGAATGATTCCCTTCAAAACATATTCGGTCAAATAAGGGTATAAATGAATTTATCCCATTTTATTGTAAATATTAAAAATGTTTTGAAATACATTTTTTAAGAAAACATGGATGTAGATGAAAAAGATATCCCAGTAGATACTTACGTAAAAACAACCTCGAATAATAAAGAGATTGTGAAATTAACCCTTATCTTATACTTTTCCATGGTCAAGGGTATGTTTAATTGTTTTATAATAGTTAAATAATTGTTATTAAATTAAACTAGAACTATATAATGAAATATGATAACATATATGATATTCTAATATTGCTTTCTTAATGATATTTCAGTAATATCATCATTTTGGGTTTTAACTGATTTTTTCCTTTATATAATTTGTTACATAAGTAATGTTTTTAATGGATAGGATTAATATTATTCATATGAATAATGATATCAAGTCCGTAAAAATTATTTTTAATCATCAAATGTGAATTAGTCTTGAATGTATACTATGGGGAATGAATCTCATCACGTTCGTGGAGACGGTAATCCGTACGGAAGCACGAGCGACAATATCATTCATTTTATATTAAAATCATATAAAATAGGATGGTATATCATTTTTACAGAATCATTATCATGTTAAATTTATTATTTACATCATATATACTCATTATTATACACATCCAAATGATGAACTGTTTGAATAACAAACTACCCCATGACGTGGAGACGGTAATCCGTACGTACGCACGTATGGTGACTTTATCATTTATATGATGGATAGAATAATTAATATTATTATACCATTATTATAATAACATAATATTATATATAATATACTTTAGTTATTTTTTATAATTGAAGAATCAATGAAAAATTAAGTGGTAGAAGAAAACAACTTGAACGAGGTGATTAAATATTTATCTCTTCTTCAGGTTCTTTCTTTTGATTTGATCAAAACAGATCCATAGGATGGCTTTAAGACTAATAGAATTCCACTAAGATTAATATAATACAGATTATAGGATATTTGGCCAGGGTTTGGCCGAGCCAAATTTCTTTGAAGGTGTTAATTTGAGAGATGGGGAAATGACCTTTTTATAAGATGGGTGAGGGGCACCTTAGAAAAAGATTGAAATATTGTTTTATAATAAAATAATTTTCAGTTTCAAATGGCACCAAAATGGTTTATTTCAAGTATAAGGTGTGTGTGGGAGGAAATCCAGTCAAAAAATAGGTTTTATATAGGTTTGAGTCACTACATTAACCTTATCTATTAAATTTAACTCTTAGTTATATATTCTGACTTTTAACATGTCTCTTTGTATTTCTATATTATATGGTTAATAAACATACTATAAAAATACAAGAGAACAACAAGTGGATAATTAATGACATATTTAATTTTATTTAATCCCTTTGGCCTAACCTATTATTTTTAGGAATAGAATACCCATTAATAAAATAATATTTTAAAAAAAAGTCTTTTAGGTCAATTTTGACACTATTTGGTATTTTGTTTTTGATGAATTCATAACTGCATTATTACGTAGAAAACCATTCATCTAGTCAACCCTAACATGTCATATTAACCTATAAAATTAGTTGAATTCATCAAAAGTCACAAATAATATTTTATTAGATATTTATAATATCAATTATTATAATCAGTCATTAATAAGGTAATTACTACAGCATCATTGAGTCATAAATAAATTTAATTATTTAATTTATAAAAATAATATATAAAATATAATTATGTAGGAAATAATTTTATCTTTCTAATAAATATTTATAGTCGAATTCATCTTATGTATAACCCTATATTAAAAAAATGGTTTGGTTATTAAGCTTCGATTTCCTTTCTTTTAACTCTTCTTTAAATAAAAAAATGATAAATGTCATAATATAATCCAATTGGCCCAAAAAAGAACATATTTTATTCATATCGTTGTTTTTTCTCTAATTATACTTATCCCATATAATTACGACATGTGTTAGGGTAATTATGTTATCATTTTTACCCTTAATTACCCTATTTACATTTAACCATTGTAAATAAAAGTGAAAAGTTACTATTCACAGAAAATTATTTTCATCTTATTGAATCACATTTTACTTAATGATATTAATTGTGGCTCTCATATATTAGAAATATAATTCACAAAATAGGTAAAATTATGTTTTATGCAAATTTTCAAATTCTCCTAGGAGTTGCGTAAAAGACAGTAAAAAGTTCAATATAATTTTTATATATGTAAACATATTATAAAATGACTCCAATTAATTACATTGAATGTATATAAATATTATGTATCTATTTTTAAGTAAAATAAATATAAATTAAATAATTAATTATTTAAAAAAATGTTGTTTTAACCAAAAACGCAGTGTTTTTCATTATTCATTAAAAATTGACTGTTTTCATAAAAATACCAAAAATTCACACTAAGATAATTTCTATATTCCGAATAAAAAATAAAGTCCATTTTGAAAGATAAAATTTATTAAATTTCAAAAAGTGATTATTACTATTCATCACCGCTATTTTGATTGGTTGAGTTGAGTTTGAATCTCGATGTTGCGTATAATACTAGCTATTGCATTATTTAACAAAAAATGTACTGTGGAAGTTTGGGGTGTTACATTAATGTTGATATTTCCATTAGTGGTTTAAAGTCATGTCTTTGAATTTAATTGGATGTAATAGAATTGAGAATAACTGGAAAATAATTTGATGTGATCTTAAGGTTGAAATAGAAACTGGATACTCTGAATATTCTCATGGATTAAAGAATAAAAATATAAAAAATGGATTTCTATGGAAATAATAGTGATGAAAACCATATAATAAAATAATTCTAAATTTTATATAATTTTATAGGGAATAATATTATGGGGTTTGTTTCCAAGTAAAAGTTATGTACTTCATGTTTGGATAATATGTTCATCGAGCAGTTGATTATCGAAGAGATAAATAGATTCCTACCAATGAAATGGTTGGAGGTATTTCCCAGATCAATGAAAAAATATCATTCAATTTCATCAATTTTAATTATTATAGGAATTATTACAATATGTTCTCTAGACCAATGGTTGATTGAAATAATAAATTTTAACATCCACCTATGTTTATAGAAGAATTATGATACTATGAAATCACTTCAACTTATATATATTATGATACTGAAGTTGAATATGATAATTAATCCAAAAGGGTGGAAGAATGTACTTAAAAAAAGAAAATGAAATGGGTTGAATAAAAATATATGGAAGACTCTATGATGAGTAATAGAGATAACTACCCCCAAATATCAATATATCATGAGAAGGTTCTCTCTGGGGATATGAATGTTGGCTCTAACATGAGCAACGAAAAATAAGGGATCCTTTAATCTGGTAATTTTCCAATTCAAAAGGGAGGGAAGAAAATTAGGCCCTATAAAGATTAATCGAACCTACCTAAATTAGTTGTTACTATATAATTAGGGAACTATATGAATAGTGCCATAGAAATTGGAGTCGCTGAGTTACGAACTACTAAAGTTGTGAGTTTGGAGCCTATCATGACAAGAACACAACTGGTTAGTACAATCCTTGAAGGTGTTGAACAATATGTAAAAAAAAGAAATGGGGAAGAAGACAAAGGGGACACTTTGGACCTTATCCTTCATTATAATGAATAGATTCTTGAAAAAGTTTTTTGGGTCAATGCCTCAAAAGAATATATTGAAAGAATTAAGGAAAACAGATTTTGAGTTGATACCAATGAGTAGAAAGAGGGGTGGATAAAAAAACAAGACTGAATACTATCACACGGCTTCAATCAACATAAAATCAATGCGATGTAATTTATATAGAAAATGGATAGAATGTGGGATCACATTTAAGATATTATAAGTAAGGATTCTGAAAATCAGGTTAGTACACATCACTGGGGGTTATACAGAGTATCTAATTCAAATAATCTGAGCCTAATTTTTAATCAATTTTTTATCACTATTTATACTCAGTAGTTTCGTATTTTGTTTACATATGTTTCCCACTTCTCTTCAAAGTGACTTCTTAATAAAAAAAAATTTGTTGGATTAAAATAAATGAATACATATACTCTAATATAGATTTATGGTTGTCATGTTAATTTATATTTCAAATAACTATAGTATCATAAGGATGTTTTTTAAATGAATCAAATCCATCCCCATTTATTTGTTATTATTAAGATATATGTTTATTATTCTTCATTTTGATGTTGAGATCTATGGAATATGGTTCATGAAATTCATATAACCACTCCATTAGATGATATCAATATCATTTTAGAAATGTATAATCTATCTACATATAAAATCTATAATAATATACAAAATTTGGTAATAAAATTTCATATTTCATTACAATCGAGGATCATATATCAGTTTATGTATGACTATGAGAATTCTAAGAGCACTCATTCTATTATTAGAGTTACAATACCTAATCATGAGCGGTGATTAGTTAAAATTATTTGAGATAAAAAAAATAAAATTATGAATAACATATAATGGTCGAAAATGATATATTTAATAATTATTTTTATAAAACATTATATGAGAATTGATGAGATATATCACGAATGTGGAACCTTTGGTCTGACTATAGGTTCCCTCAGAGTTGTTTTTGGGAGATTGATCTATAATAGATATGAATTTCTCCATGTAAATAGTATCTATTATATCTGGTGTCTAATACCTTGGATGAGACCTATATAAGGGTCATAAGAAATTGTTAGTGGGCTTGGAATGTGATCTACGTGGTCTTTATCTAGTGTATCTTGTGATAGTCTCTTGTTAGTATGACTAAGATGACACTTGATGAGATATATCAGTTGGGTGTTCAGACCATCCTAGTGGGAAAACTTGGTATGAGATGTTATAGGAGCCATTCGCCAATATCAACATCATGGATATTTTCCATTTTGAACATATCCCTTTAGCGGCATGCCTCCTTAATCATGTGAGTCCATGTGTTTTTAGAACCTAGTGTGTGACTATGAGTCATTGGTAGGATACCTCTTATTACATATACCATCCAAGGATATTGTGTGTTTTTTTCCTAATTTATTATAATTTTCTAGTGTCCTAAGAGGATTTCCTTAATTTATGTTTTTACCTCAAGGATACTAGGTACGATGCATCTCTAGTGTTTTGAATAGAGGGAACTAATGTGTGGCTTGGTTTTTAACCAACCTAAAGCTAGTGCATTATGGGTATTGGTAGAAATGGTAGTATTTGTCACCATAGAAACTATAAAAAAGTTGTGAGTCTTAGAGTATTTTAAAATAGTGATGGGTTCGGGGTTCCATCCACCCTCACTCTTTAATTATTATCTTACATGGTTAATGTTTTTGAAGCTAAAATATCTAGACATTCAGCCTGGTATTTTTTTGATCACACTGACATGATGCAATATTTGGTTAGGATTACTTGAGGTACTTCCAAGGATCTATCAATTGAGCCTTTTAAAAATATATTAACTATTACTCCATTGAAATTACCATGCATACTACCTTGGATCAAGATTTTAGGCCTCATGGAATGATTGTTACATTATCAGGATTCCATGTTTAACTAAGATCATTTCGTATTAATGGTACATATAGTTGGTTTGACATGAATCTCCAAGACCATGAGATATTTTATCATTGATATCAATGTATAGTTAATTCCATAGTTTTGATTGAGATTGGTCAACATGATGTTCCACAGACTGGGTTGAGAATAATGGACATGGAATTCCTCTTTATTTATTTATTTCAGACATGCCATTCTTTATTATTTACAAAAAACTATTATAAATGGTGTTCCACATTACTTATATTTATTTGACATGGTGTTATTAGTTATTTATCAAAATCATTAAGACATGCAGTTCCTCATTATTTTTCATGATGATAACCTGGCTCTCAAGGTAGTGAATTGACCCCAGTATCCCGAAGCTGGTGTCTATATTTTTCATTGGTCTATGATATAAGGAATCACATCATGAAGGAGAAAATAGGTTATTAGTCATGGAAAAATATATACATACATGAAATTAACATGAAATTTTAGAACATAAAATATATATTTTTTTTGGAAATTCTATTTTTCACCATAGTGTATTCGTGGATATTAATAAAAAAATAATATATTATAGTATACTAGGAAACATAAAACATAACGACATGGTTAGCTCAGATGATCAGTAAGGGTAATTATAAATCAGAAAATATGAATATATAAGTAATAATCAATATGTAAAGGTAAATAACTAAAACACAATCCATTATATCATTAAATTGGTCCTAATATGGTAGAAATAAAAGATAATAAAACAATTACATATAAATAATCACATGATAATGAATCTTCTCTAAGGATAATATAATTAATTGAATAATACCATGGAATATATGAATTTATAATGATAGACTGCATTGTGATGGAAATCTAAAACACAACATTGAGGCTTGTCCCCTAACATCTAATATCTTCAATTCTTGTGCTATGATATATATATAAATGGGTAAGGGGTCATCCAAAACCATATATAATTTATCTCATGATGTCAAAAGATGCATCAAAGGATTATAATGATCCTTTCCCATCACACACAAATTCCATGGAATTCCTCATATTAATGGGGAGAAAAAAAATGAACATAAACATTCATATTTAAACAAGAATATAGAATTAAAATACTCTCCCCAATAAATAAAAATAATCAAAAACCATTCAATTTAAAATGGTTAATAGTATCAAAATATAACACCCACTGTCAAATTAATCATAAACCATTTATAGAAATAATTTAGAAGATATTAATACCAAAAACTCCCCAATTCATCATTAGTAAATTAAACGGTCGGTGTTATTGATGAATCGAAATACCATATAAAATATAAAATATTATTCATGAGAAATAAAATCTTTTCTTTTTGAAAATAAAAATTTAAAAATAAATGTTTAGATTACATATTGAAATCTATTTTCTTTTAAAATAACCTTTAAATCTTATGACATATTCTTCAAGACATTGATTGTTTATGATGGATGGATGTTTGGAACATACTGAGTATGCTAAAAAATTAATCCTGAATCATTTTTGGTAATATCCAAATGGGATTATTTAAAAAAACATGAAGATTAATTTTGAACCATTTTTTAAAAAATCAAAATTGCTAAAACATTATTTAACAAATAATTTATAAAATATCAATAAATCTGAAATAATATTTACGAACATGGTTATTGATGAAATTGGATTTCATACTTAATACGGTAAAAAAGTAATATTTTAATTAAAACATTTTATATACCAAATAAAAGGAAAATATAACTATTACATGAAAATGTTCATGATTAACTAGTGGATAAGAATATATATTGACTTCAAAATAAAAATATAATGTAATCCCCAAAAGGGAGAATTAAACATAAAAAACATGAATATTGAAGAGATTGTGAAATAAACTCCTACCACTAGGAATATTTTTAATCGAAATCCCCATAAATTAAATAAATTTAAATGAAAATATAATTAAAATGATGATCAAGTAATTTTTTATGAAAATTTTAAAATTGTAACTATATACCCCATTAAAAATAAATAAGTGGTGAATATTTTTTACATCTAATGGAAGTACAAGTGAGATTAGAAAACCATGGATCAAAATTTTCTTGAATGTAAATTAACCTCCAATATAGTGGTTATAAATAAGTTATTAATTTATTAAAGAAACATATTAATGCTTATAATATCATATACAGTCATTTTATAACATCTTATTTGAAATTTATTAATAATATTTCATTATTTACCTAGTTTTAGGTTTTAATTTGTCTAGTTTTCGCATACATGTTTGGTAATGAATGACTTTTTTCGTGCACATATTATATATTTCCATGAACTCCATAATAATAATTTTAATATAATTATAATATTTATTCATTAACTAAACATTTAATACCCATCATGAAATATTGTAATAAAAATTACTATATTAAAATCATGGTCATGGTATTTCATACGTACGTATTAGTAATGTTTCCATTATTCAATAACAATCATGTAAAGATGGTTGGTAATAATTTTCCATAAAATAATGATAAAAATTTCATTAATAAAATATTATTTATTTAAATATAAATATATATATATATCATATGTGTGGTGTGGTGGTGAATAGAGAGTCCCATTGCTTCGTGTAATTGGTAGTCCACACGTATATTAACAACATTACCATATTTTAGTGTAAGAAATAGAAATATATATTAATTTTTTTTAATGATAAATAATCCATTAATATTATAATTATTTCATTCATATCCCATATATTAATTAACATTTTATTTATCACATTCCATGAGAAGTGTTAGTGAAAAATGAATCACATCGCTTCATCTCGCGTTAGTATTCCATACACACGAGCGATATAATCATATCCACTATAGAATAGAAATAAAAAAGGTATATATGATATAATGACCATATAAAAAAATATTAGAAATTTAATATATATTCATTAAATCCATCATCATTCCTAACCATACGAGGTGGTAATTAAAATGAAAGACAATAGTTTTCGAGGTGAGAGTCCACATTATACATGAACCATGATTTCATAACCCATTTTATGGAAGTGGAGATTTTTCGTGGTAAATAAATATTTCTAAAATAATCATAATACATAGAACATACTGTTGTTTTTATAACATATATTTTTAATATTAATTGATGTCGGTGGAGAAACAAATAAAATAAAAACAGTTGTTGAAGAACGTCACCTTTGTATCGGGTAACCTCTTTAGGTTTTCACAAAAATACTAAATAGATTGAGTTTCTAACGAAATTATCTACTCTAAGATGATTTGTAGAAGTTTTTAGGTGATTTCTGTAGGTTTTTGGTGACTCAAATTGCCCGATAAGTGTGAATAAACAAGGTGCAGAGTGGCATTTTATAATTTAGTAGGAGTGGATTTTTTTTTAAATACTCAAAAATTATTAAATAATGGGAGGAAAATATCACATCATGTGGCACAATAATTGGTAAATAATGAATTTTATGGAATACATGGTTGATAAAAACCTCTACCAAGCACTAAAAATTCATGTTTTAAACATGTCATTCCATATCCATTAATATTACTCCCTTTTTATCACTTTAGTGTCCACCATGGTAATTATATTTTATTCCTGGATAATTATACCATTAAGTCTAAAATAAACTGATCCCCAATATATAATATGAATCAAATTATTAAAAATAAAAAATAATATTTATAAATTAGAGAATCCTTTGTTTTTTATAATTTAATTTTTACACAAGTGCATGTAACGTGTAGAATCACAACTTTTAAACTCATCGACAGTAATTAATTTTTCTTGTCATTAAAATTTATTATTAATAAAAATTAATATTCTTATATAAAAATATTAATTATTAATAATATATATTTTTAATCCATTATTTAAATTAAATTCACCTTGGTGGATGATTTTAATTTAAAATTAATATTATAGACGCAACAAGAAAGGAGGTTTTCAAAGAGAAAATATTCAAAAGGTTACACGATTTTTATATTGGAATACAATGTTAAAATAATTCTAATGAACAAAATTGGATTAATTGATATATAATTTATCTAATTTTACATTAAAACCAATTTAAAATTTAATTTATCTTTATAAATAACATAAACTAAAAGATTTTTCCAATTAAAATTCATTATTTATCACTATACAACAAATAATGAACCGTTTGAAAAAAAAACAAAAAAGTCACCCAATTTTAATTTTGATATTATATTTTCAAAAATTAACTTTATTGTGTTAAATATTTTTAATCAAATTCATAAAAATCAACAATAAATATTGTTCGCAAAGAGAGACTAAACTCTCTTTTTGTAATGGCCCGGACCTCTCCGGTCCATTCCATTGTAAAAATATGTTGTTACAGGTGTTCTGGAAGGTCAAGGTGGCTTGGGATACTTTTGGGTGGTTTTTAATAAAGAAATATAAATGGTTATGGCCTTCACATGGGAGGCGCACGGTTTGCGTAAACAGTGCGGCCAAACCGTGCAAGGCTTGTCTTGGAGGCAGTGGCTAATGCATGGTTAGAACACAATTTGTATAACCGTGCGGACTAACCATTTGAGGATTGATTGTCGAGGCAGAAGCTAACGCACGGTTTGTGCATGGTTTGTTAAACCATGTGGACTAACCGTGCGGGTACTTGAAATTAGATCCTAAAATTCTGGATCTAACTTCTTTTTCCTTTAATCACCTCTTTTAATCCCCTAATCAGCCATAACTCAGGATTACCCTTCCTTGGAGGTGGAAGAACCTCTCCCATGAATTTTGGATGTGATCCGGAGGCTTCTCTTCACGAATCGAAGCTCGTTTCTCGAGGTATATTATCCTTTTGTTTGGTTTCTTAGATCTACCTAGATCTGCTCCCCCTCTTCTCTCGAGATCTTAGATCTACATATGTTATGGGTAGATCTAGGTGTTTGGATGTCTATTGTGATGACCTTTGGTCTTGGTTGTCATAGGAGAAGAGATCTAAGGAGGATTCATGGAGAATCGAGCCTTTTTCTTGGGCTTTCATCGACAATTGTGGTTTTCCTCGAAATCCCTTGAGGTGGGGGATTTGTGTCATCTCTAATTGTTATCTGAAATCATAGAGTTAGCATGATTTATCCCTTTGGATCATAATAGAATTGACCTAATTAAATATTTGAACAGGATTAAAAGAATCGGTTTGATCACATGTTGTTTCTTTGTACCATGATAATGGTTTTCCTCTTGATTTTATAGAGAGTGTGATATATATATATATATGACTTTCTTGTTAGCATGTTTTTCTTGATGGAAATTGATAAATAACGTAAATCAGGAATTAATTGATAATTAATTGGGTAAAGATAAAGAGGCATGTAAATGAATCTGGTTGTTTCCGTTGTTGTAGTTGTTCTAATTTGATGTTAATCAAATTTGGCATAGTAAGCATCTTTAATCTTCGGTGATAGCTTACTGAATTGGTTCATGATGTTGGAACCAATGAATTGAATATGTTAATTCAACATGGATTTACAAACATTATTTATTGAATTCCCAGAAGGGTTCTGATTTACCCTCTTGCTGTGAATTAGGGATAAGAGCCCATTTGACGTGATTGTTGGTGTTTGTTGTTAGAAGGATGGATTCCTTGATAAAGGGCCAAGAGCCCATTTGTTGTAATGACTGTTTTACTGCTACTTGTGATGTGTTGTGACCCTAGGGGGGTGTTGTGATATGTGGATGCAGGGAGGCCTTGTGGTTGTGGAAGCGTATGACGCCTAGAGTGATGAGATGCATCAGTTTATGCATGTGGGTGTCAAGGAGGACACCGGGGATGATGGAATGGTATGGTTGTGATTGTTGGATGTTTGTTGGTTCTTTG
Organism: Viscum album; assembly: GCA_963277665.1. NCBI lineage: Eukaryota > Viridiplantae > Streptophyta > Magnoliopsida > Santalales > Viscaceae > Viscum > Viscum album. The sequence goes on from OY728160.1 coordinate 1,679,619,844, forward strand.
ATGTTTATCTTATTTACTTTTCCCCACTTCTCAAGGAATCTGGTCTTTCTTACCCTTCTTCCAAAGGAGGCGAAGACACGTGCGGTATGCCACGTGCTTTCCGTGTATAGCCTCTAAAGGGAGAATGGGTCTACGCTCTTGCTATAGGCGACCAAGGCTCGACGGGTAGTATGTCTACTCACCGTGTTGAGCCACCTTGTGTTTAGTAGCATAGGTTGATTTTCTAGAATTCATAGAAATATGGGAAAGTAATTCTGTAATGAGCGTTTTAATAAATGATGTTAACCCACGGGGTTGGAGTTTGTTGGAACTTAATGATGAGATAGGGAAGTTTTAAAGGGACAGTGGTCTTTGAATGTGATTCCAATAATGTTAATGTGGGTTTTTCATGGTTAATTAATGATGGAAGACTTATTTAATGTACATTGGAATTGATGGAAAAGGTAATGAAGTAACCTAATGATGTTCTTTAATTGGTTGTGTGCATATAGGATACCTGGTCTTAGAAATAGCAGCGCGAAGTCCCAGAGACATTAGCTGCAGTTGAGGCTAAGATAGGTTATGCCCATAGCGTGGTTGTGATTTATATATATTCTGTACTTTTTGTGTTTCTATATGCTACTCCACCCTGTTGGTAAGGGCAACTGACACCCCGGGTATTCTAAGCCCTGGTGGGGGTGTTTTCCCCAACATTCCGGTGGGAGGAAGAATTGCTGACTACCCCCTTTGACGCAGCTCTCTTCTCTTTGTAGATACTAGTGCAATGAGGCACAACAGTTAGTTTTCCCCATATATGTGTGTAGAGGGATATAATGTATTGTGTATTTTTCACACACATATATTCTAGATATAGTATCTTATGGACTACTATAGGTGTAACGTGTATAGGCTATGATGGCTTGAGGATCCTTACTCGGTGTATAGGCTATAATGTCTTGAGGCATAATACCCAATGTATGATACATGTTATGTGGGATTTGGTGGATCCATGAACCTACCTGGTTACATTTGGCTGTGAGGATGGTGTAGATCTTAGCCCAGGTGTCTGCAGGAAAACCTTTGTAGTGCACGTGGTGCAGATTGTGGAGCCTAGCCCAAGTTTATACAGGCACGCCTTTGGAGAGAGATGCACAAGACATATGTCTTTGGGGAAAAGCGGCAAACCAGTAGGGAATTTGTAGGAGGGTACCCTTGATATTGTTTATTATTTGATATATTCTTGTATGCATTACTTGATGAGAGTAGTCATGGTGAGGTTGGGAACTTAGTATACCTGTTTAGGTGATGAGTTAGATTCACTTGTTGTTCACTGTGCTTTAGCATTCTCTCTATAATTTTGCACGAGAGGCTTCAGGGAGTATCCTAGTGAGTATATTGTTATACTCACCCTAAGTATATAGATACTATTTTTCAGGTCACATGGAGCAGGTTGTCGATCAAGCTGGTTTTTACTAGCTCGGGGTTGCAGGAGCTGTTCGAGCTTGTGGTGGCTAATGTTTTTACGTTCTTTTGGGTACTTGTAGTTCCCACTTTCAGTTGTTGTACTTTTTTCATGACATTACATATATGAACTTGGGTTTTGTTTTACATTTCAGTTCTGAGTTGTAGTTGGTTTTTGTCTACCTTATCTCTCTCTTATGCATGTGTTCTCTTAGAGGGTAATGCCTCCCATTTGTGTGTTTAATATACCCTCGGTGCTAGTCGCCAACCCGGGGCCTACTGGAGGCGGGTCTCGGGGGTCATTATCTCCCTTCACACATTGCCATACTAGGAGGGGTACACTTTGTGGGGATGGGGTCGTGACAGAGTTGTATCAAAGGTCTAGTTGAGGGATATGATGGAGTTTGGAGCTAGGCACATGTGAGGATGCATGGGTTGGTAGGGAAACAATGACATTCATGTTTAGAAAGTGGGGTAAACACTAGAGACCGGCAGATACATAGGCGTTTAGGTCCCCCTATGATATGATGCATGGACCTTTATGTTTACAATGGCTACTAAACAAGGTCATACTGGTTGCAGGGTAGAGACCTAAGAAAGGATCATGCATCATTCTTCATTGTTTCTATGTTTGAATGGGTAGACAATGGGATATGTTATCCTAAAATGAGTGAAAGAAAACAATAAATTAATTAATGTTGAGTTTCCAATATTCTAGTCTTAGGAGCTCTAACGGTTTTTTATTTTACAGGTTTGTTTCTAGGTCGACGTCCTCATCAGGTTTTCGTAGAAGATGTCTAGCTGGCTATCCCAGCAGATCGCCGCAGGTTGGAGGTCGATGACAATGACACAAGGAAAAAGACACTCCGAGATTTTCAGTTCCAGAGTCTGCAGAAGTATGAGAGCTCCGTTTCAGATGCAGTCACGGAAGACTGGTTAGAGGAGGTCGAGATAGGCTTCAGTTCGATCTGTGCTCGTAAGGAGCATTGGGTGTCCTTGGTTGTGATGATGTTGCGTGGAGAAGCGAGGCAGTGGTGGTTCTTGTTCCTCGGGGATTGTGAGGAGTCAGTGATCTCATTGGAGGAGTTCCGAGATATGTTCAGAGTCGAGTTCATTTCTTCGACAGCGAAGGCGTCCAGTCGTAAGGAGCGTCATACCCTTCGGTAGGGGAGCTCCAGTGTTCAAGAGTTTAAAATCCGTTTAAGAAACCTTCTACGATATTCTTCGAACCTGTTACCAGATGAGGATGCCAGGGAGAGGAATTTCGAGGAGGATTTGTGTCCAGAGATCCAGTGCCAGGTCACCCCATTTCTGTTGAAGACATATCTTGAGGTGTTGGAGAGAGCAGAGGTTGTCAAGAGGACTTTGTCCAGGACCGGATCATCATGAGAGGGGAATCATCCTGAATCCTCACGAAGCAAGGCTATGGTCCGGGGTTCCTGGTTTTTAGGGAAGAAGAGTTTCCATTCAGCCGTGGGTAGGTCCCAGCACTACTGGAAATTAGATCTTTCCCAACGCTTCTATACCATCGGTTTACAAAAACCGTTGGTATAGGTCCCCTTTCCCAACGGTTTGGCCAAACCGTTGGGAAAGGCCCCCAAATTGGCCACTTTTCCCAATGGTTTGGCCAAACCGTTGGGATAGGTCTACCTTTCCCAACGGTTTTTCCAAACCGTTGGGAAAAGTGGCCCAAAATTCAACATCCTACATAGAATGAAAATCTCAACCAAAGACCTATACCAACAGTTGTTAAAACCGTTGGTATAGGTACTTTCATTTTTTTCAGACCTTCGTACCGAGAACATTATATAAATCAAAATTTAAAATATTTATGAGAATACATATATATATTTATGTAATTATGATCACAAAAGTCATGTTAGGTTAGTGGTTGAGTCGTTCAATGATAAACGAGGGGTTCTGGGATCAAATCCCAGCGGATGTTTTATTTTTGGAATTTATATACCAACGGTTCCATTACCGTTGGTATATATTTCATATTACCTATACCAACGGTTTCCAAAACCGTTGGCATAGGTCTATACCAATGGTTTTTGGAAAACTGTTGGTATAGACCTATCCCAACGGCTTACTTGGCTACGGTTTGGAGGCCTATACCAACAGTTCAAAACCGTTGATAAAGATTAGTTTTCCAGTAGTGCATCCCTTCACGTCTCATTTCTCCAGAGTCAGAAACTCTCAGACCTATGTCAAGGGATTAGGTGCTAGTTTTTCTTGTGGTGGTCAGGTTCATCAGCAGCGAGACTGCCCGACCATTCAGGATGGTAATCGTGCACTTGGCGCTCCACTCCAGGTTCCTCCGTTGATGCAGTTCCAGCCGATGCAGCAGCAACTAGTTGCACCAGCATTCGATCCGTAGAGGGTAGATGGGGTGGGCAGTGGACATCCCCATGATTCTCCTCATCCATAGAGAGCTGAGCACGATCATGGTGGTGGTCATCATCAGGGTCAGAGAGGCCATGGAGGAGGTTGTGGTCGGCTTCATGCACTAGCGTTGCCATCTCTAGATGATCCAGACGTCATTCGAGGTACCCTTTGCTTGTTTTCTACCTTGGTGTATGCCTTTTTTGATTCAAGAGTGACACACTCCTTGATACCACCTACCCTTTTCAATGCTTTAGGACTTGAGGAAGAGAGGCTTCCAGTTCCCTTGGCGTTGACTACGCCAGTTGGAGGTCATGCTAGCTTGTTTGAATTATGTAGAGATTGTGAGCTATGGTGGGGGAAGCACCTCTCTTGGGGAGATTTCCTATGTTTACGAATACAACCATATTATGGAATCCTCTACATGGATTGGTTGTATTCAATGAAGGCTATCATGGATTGATTTAGGACGAAGGTCGTTTTCCTTGGTGCCGATGGAGAGTAAGTGGTGTTTGTTGGTGAGAGAGATCCTAAGATGGGTCATAGGCGCATTCCATCCTTATCATCCATGATGGAAGAGTTGATGCTGAGTTCTTCAGAGGTTCAGCAGTTGGTGTTTCCTAGGGTTGTGGAGGAGTACCCCGATGTTTTTCCAGAAGAGGTTATAGCCTTACCCCCTCGACGAGAGATTGAGTTTGGGATCGATCTATATCAAGGAGTGTCTCCTATCTCTATGTCTCCGTATAGGAAGGACCCTTATATGTTAATAAGGCTATGTATATAGCTTTATGGTCTATTGTAGTGTGGTTTTGTTTGGCCAAGTGCTTCACCATGGTGTGCACCAGTTCTATTCGTGAAGAAGGCCGATGACAGTTTGCGGTTCTGTGTCGATTATCGTCGCTTAAACACAATGAAAATAAAGAATCTCTATCCTCTCCCAGGGATTGATGACTTATTTGACCAACTGAAGGGTGAAAGTTGGTTTTGAAATATCGACTTGCGGTCAGGATATCATCAGATGCGTGTAAAGGATGAGGATATTCTGAATACTTCTTTCTGTTGTCGTCATGGGAATTAAGAGTTAGTTGCAATGATGTTCGGCAGGACTAATATTCCAGCTATTTTCATGGGATTGATGAATGTTGTGTTCCGTGTGTTCTTGGACAAGTTCATGGCAGTATTCATCGATGACATCCTCTTGTACTCCATGTCTGAAGATGAGCATGCTGAGAATCTACGAGCTGTTTTGGGAGTTCTTCGCCAAATCATCTGTTTGGGAAGTTGCATAAGTGTGAGTTTTGGGCTCGAGAAGTCCATTTCATGGGTAATGTGGTGTCCCAACATGGAGTTACTGTGGATCCATCGAAGATAGAATCAGTTTTGTCTTGGGTATCCTCCAAGACAACGTCAGAGGTGCGAATTTTCCATGGTCTCGTAGGCTATTACAGATGGTTCGTTGAAATTTTCTCATAGTTTTTGACTCCTCTAACTACTTTGAACAGAAAGGATCAAATGTTTATATGGACTGATCAGTGTCAGGAAGCTTTCGAGTATCTAAAAGAGAAGCTAGTAAGTGTTGTAGTTCTTTGTCTCCTAGCAGAGTGAGTTTAGTTTGATGTTTTCAGCGATGCTTCGCATCTGGGGCTAGGTTTTCCCAGCAGATCACCGTAGGGTGGAGGTCGATGACGAAGACACATGGAGGAAGACACTCTGAGAGTTTCGGTGCCAGAGTCTGTAGAAGTATGAGGGCTCCGTTTCAGAGGCAATCATGGAAGACTGGTTGGAGGAGGTCGAGATAGGATTCAGTTCGATATGTGCTCGAAAGGATCACTGGGTGTCCATGGTTGGTGTGATGTTGCGTGGAGTAGTGAGGTAGTGGTGTCTCTTGTTCCTTGGGGATCGTGAGGAGTCAGCGATCTCATGGGAGGAGTTCCGAGATAAGTTCGGAGTCGAGTTCCTTTATTTGACTATGAAGGCATCCAGTAGTCAGAAGATTCATACCCTTCGGTAGGAGAGCTCCAGTGTTTGATGGTTTGGAATCCATTTTAGGAACCTTATACAATATGCTTCGGACCTGTTACCAGATGAGGAGGCTAGGGAGAGGAATTTTGAGGAGGATTTTCATCCAAAGATCCAGCGCCAGGTCACCCCATTTTTGCTCAAGACATATGTTGAGGTGCTTGGGAGGGAGGATCTTGTCGAGAGGACTTTGGACAGGACCAGATCATCATGAAAACGGAATCATCATGATTCCTCAGAAGCAAGGCTATGGTCCAGGGTTCCCATTTTTCAGGGCAGAAGAGTTTCCGTTCAGCCGGGGGTAGGTCTGATCCCTTCACGTCTCGTTTCTCCGGATGTAAAAACTGTCAGGCCTATGCCAAGGGAGGAGGCACATGTTTTTCTAGTGGTGTTCATTGTCATCAGCAGTGGGAGTGCCTGACCATTCAGGGAGGTCATCTTGCACTGGGCACTCCACTCCAGGTTCTTCCATTGAGGTAGTTCCAGTCGAGGCAGCATCAACCAGTTACACCATCTTTCAATCAGTAGAGGGTTGATGGGGCATGCATAGGACAGCCCCATGATGCTCATCATCCCCAGAGAGTAGAGCGCAGCCATGGTGGTGGTCTTCATTAGGGTCAAAGAGGTCATGGAGGAGGTCATGGTCAGTTTCATGCCCCAGCGTTTCCAACGCCAGGCGACCCAGATGCCGTTCTAGGTACCCTTTTCTTGTTTTTTACCTTGGTGCATGCCTTTTTTGATTCAGGAGTGACACACTACTTCATATCACCTACCCTTGTCCATTCTTTGGGACTTGAGTTAGAGAGGCTTCCAGTGCACTTGGCGTTGACTACTCCTGTTGGAGGTCGAGCTAGCTTGTTTGTAGTATGTAGAGATTGTGAGCTAGTGTTGGGGAATCACCACTCTTGGGGAGATTTCCTATGTTAACGGATACAACCATATGATGTCATCCTCGGCATGGATTGGTTGTATTTGGTGCAAGATATCGGGGATTTCCTCAAGAAGAAGGTTGTATTCATTGGTGACGATAAAGAGAAGGTGTTGTTTGTTGGTGAGTGAGATCATCGGATGGGTCATAGATGTGTTCTATCCTTATCTTCCATGATGGCCGAGTTGATGCTGAGTTCTTTAAAGGTTCAAAATTTGGCATTTCCTAGGGTTATGGACGAGTAACCTGATGTTTTTCCATAGGAATTTGTACCCTTAACCCTTGAACGAGAGATCGAGTTTGGCATCGAGCTACAACCATGAGAATCTCCTATCTCTATGTCTCTGTATAGGATGCCCCCTTTCGATTTACGAGAGCTACGTATACAGCTTGATGGTCTATTGTAGTGTGGTGTTGTTTGGCCAAGTGCATCACTGTGGGGTGAACCAGTTCGGTTCGTGAAGAAGGCCGACGACAGTTTGCGGTTGTGTGTCGATTATCGTCGCTTAAACAAAGTGACAATAAAAAATCGATATCCTCTTACGTAGATTGATGACTTATTAGACCAACTAAAGGGTGAAAGTTGGTTCTCAAAGACCGACTAGCTGTAAGGATATCATCAGTTGCATGTAAAGGATGAGGATATTCTGAATACTACATTCCATTTTCTTCATGGGCATTCTGAGTTCATTGTAATGTCATTCGGCATGAAAAATGCTTTAGCTGTGTTCATTGGATTGATGAATGCTGTGTTCAGTGAGTTCCTGTACAAGTTCACGGTAGTCTTCATCGATGACATCCTTGTGTACTCCATGTCTGAAGAGGTGCATGCTGAGCATATGCGAGCCATTTTGGGAGTTCTTCGCCAACAACTGTTGTTTGGGAGACTGTCGAAGTGTGAGTTTTGGGCTCAAGAAGTATGTTTCTTGGGGAATGTGGTGTCCCAACAGAGAGTGGCTTTGGATAAATCAATGATAGAAGCACTTGTGTCTTCGGTATCCCCCAAGACAGTGTGAGAGGTGCAAATTTTCCTTGGTCTCACAGGCTATTACAGGAGGTTCGTAGCAAATTTCTCATGGGATGAGACTCCTCGAACAGGTTTGACCAAGAAGGATCAAGATTTCATATGGAATGATCAGTGTTAGGAATATTTCGAGTATCTAAAAGAGAAGTTAGTAAGTTCTTCAGTTCTTTGTCTCCCAGCTAAGGGAGTACAGTTTGATGTTTTCTACGACGCTTCGCATCTAGGGCTAGGCTATGTTCTCATGAAACAGAGGTCAGTTGTTTCTTATGGGTCTCGACAGTTTCTTCCCCATGAATGCAAATATGCCACTCATGACCTTCAGTTGGGAGCCATGATGTTTTCTCTGAAGTTGTGGTGACATTACCTCATTTGTGAGGGCTTTGTGGTCTTCACCGACCATAAGAGTTTGAGGTATGTTTTGTCCCAGCATGACTCGAACTTGTGGCAACGTCAGTCGATGGAATTCATGCAGGAATACAACTTTGAAATATCATATACACCAGGAAAAGGGAATGTTTTAGCTGATTCGCTGAGCCGAAAGTCATGTAGTGATACTGTGTTTGAATCCAGTGATTCCTAGAGAGTAATGGAGGAACTTTCAGCATTGCATCATAACATGGGAGAAGTTGGTGGTAGAGGTTGTCTTTTCTAGATGATGGTACAATCATCCCTGATGCATAGGGTGGAAGAGTCCCAGTTGGGGGATCATGAGGTGGAGGTATGGAGAGACAGAGTTGTTTGTGGTGAGGCCCATGATGGTTGGTCTTAAGATGAACAACACAGAATGTTGTATCACAGAAGGCTTTTTATTCCCTTGATGATGCGTGAGACGGTTCTCAGATAGTTCCTTAGTTCACCTATAGCAGTACATCCTGGCATGAAAAAGATGTACCGATATTTGAGGAGTCAGTTTTGGTGGCCTGGGCAGAAGTGTGCAGTTGCGGAGTTTGTGTCTCGATGTTTAGTCTGCCAGAAGGTGAAGTCTGAACACCGTGTTCCTAGTGGACTTCTCCAGCCATTAAAGATTCCTCAGTGGAAGTGGGAGGACATCTCAATGGACATTTTTATATGTTTACCTTGAGCTCCGGGAGGATATGATGTTATTTTTGTGGTATTGGAACATTTAACAAAATCGTCCCACTTCATAGTGATCAAGGGGTTAAGCTCAGTGGATGTTTTGATGAGTCAGTATCAAGAGGTGGTGGTGAGACTTCATGGAGTCCCTAGGACGATCATTTCTGATCGAGATCCTCATTTTACCACCAAGGTGTGGAATGGTATCCAACATGATTTCAGTTCTCAACTTTGTCTTAGCACTGCTTTTCATCCTCAAATAGATGGTCAGACGGAGCGAACCATCCAGACTCTTGAATACAAGTTACACTCTTGTGTTCTTGATTTTGGAGGCTCATGGGTGAGGCCCTTACCATTGGTGGAGTTCTCTTACAATAACAGTTTTCACTCCACCATCGGTATGGCACCGTTTGAACCCTTGTATGGTCGACCTTGCTATTCTCCGTTGTGCTGGACTGGGTTTGGAGAGTCTGCAATTCTCGGATAGGAACTAGTGCAGAATACAACAGAGACGGTTCAGGTGATTTGTGAGAGGATGAAGACAGCGCAATATCGTTAGAAATCATATGCCAATCAAAGACAGAGACCCTTAGGGTTTTATGTTGGGGATCATGTGTTTCTGAAGGTGAATCCCCGTCATGGGAAGTGATGGTTTGGTCGTGGGAGTAAGCTTTCTCCCTGCATTGTTGGGCCTTTCGAGGTGTTAGCTCATGTTGGAGCTTTGGCGTATCAAGTAGCACTTCCCCCACATATGAGTTGGATACATGATGTTTTCCATGTATCACAACTACATCTTTATCTTCATGATGACTCTCACATCATCGAATGGGGAGAGATCGATGTTGATGATGATTCCACCTTTGTGGAGCGACCTTTGGAGATCCATGACTGTAAGCAGAAGGTGTTGCGCGGGCGTTCAATCCCCTTAGTTCATATCTTTTGGTGAAACAGTGGCATGGAAGAGAGTACTTGGGAACTTCAGTCACAGATATGTGCTCAGTACCTAGAGTTCTTTGATGTTTAACTCCTTTCATGTATTGTTGTAACATCTGTGGTTTTGAAACCTTCATGTTTATGAAATGGATCCCTTTGTTTCTTTGGTGGATTTCTCTATTTTGAGAGGTATCTCGGTGGGTGGTTGTTCAGACCCTGTTTGTTTTTCTCTTTAGGTGGGTTTTGGATTCTCGAGGATGAGAATGTATTGGGAGGTATCTGATGTAATGGCCCAAACCTCTCCAGTCCATTCCTTTGTGAAAATATGGTGTTAGAGGTGTTATGGAAGGTCAAGGTGGCTTGGGATGCATTTGGGTGGTTTTATTAAGGAAATCTAAATGGTTGTGTCCTTCACACTAGAGGTGCACGGTTTGCGTAAACAGTGCGGCTAAACCATGCAAGGCCGGTCTTGGAGGCAGTGGCTAACGCATGGTTAGCGCATGGTTTTTCTAACTGTGCGGACTAACCGTTCGGGGAGTGATTGTCGAGGCAGAAACAAACGCACGGTTAGCGCACGATTGGTTAAACTGTGTGGACTAACCATGTGGGCACTTAAGGATAAATCCTAAAATTGTGGATCTAACTCGTTTTGCCTTTAATCACCTCATTTACTCCCCTAATCGGCCATAACTCTAGATTACCCTTCCTTGGAGGTGGAAGAACCTCTCCCAAGTGTTTTGGAGGAGATCCGGAGGCTTTTCTTCGCGAATCTAAGCCGGTTTCTCGAGGTATGCAATTCTTTTTTTTGGTTTCTTAGATCTACCTAGATATGCTCCGCCTAATTCTCTTAGGATCACAGATCTATAGATGTTATGGGTAGATCTAGGTGTGTGGATGTCGATTCTGGCGAGATTTGGTCTTGGTTGTGATAGGAGAGGAGATCTAAGAAGAATTCATGGAGAATCAACCCTGTTTCTTGGGCATTCATCATCTTTTATGGTTTTCCTCGAAAACCCTTGAGGTAGGGAATTTTTGGATTCTCTAATTATTATGTGCAATCGTAGAGTTATCATGATTTAGCCCTTTGGATCACATTGGAATTGACCTAATTAAATACTTGAACCGGATTAAAAGAATTGGTTTGATCACATGTTGTTGCTTTGTATCGTGATAATGGTTTGCCTCTTGATTTGGTAGATATTGTAATATATATATACCTTGCTTGTTAGCATGTTGTTTTGATGGATATTGATAAAGAACATAAAGCCTGAATTAATTGATAATTACTTGGATAAAGACAATGTGTCATGTAAATGAATCTGGTTGTTGACGTTGTTGTTGTTGTTCTAATTTTATGTTGATCAAATTTGGCATTGTAATCATGTTTAATCTTCGGTGATAGCTTACATAATTGGTTCATGATGTTGGAACCAATGAATCGAATATATTAATTCAAGATGGATTGATGAACTTGATTGATCAAATTCCCTAAAGGGTTCTGAGTTAACAACTGGATATGAATTAGGGCTAAAAGCCAATTTGAGGTGATTGTTGGTGTTTGTTGTTAGAAGGGTGGATGCCTTGTTAAGGGCCAAGATCCCATTTGTTGTAATTATTGTTTTCCTACTACTTGTGATGTGTTATGACCCGAGAGGGGTGTTGTGAAATGTGGAGGAAGGGAGGCCTTATGGTTGTGGTAGAGGATGATACCTAGAGTGGTGAGATGCATTGGTTTATGCATGTGGGTGTCAGGGAGGACACCGGGGATGATGGGATGGGATGGTTTTGATTGATGGATGTTTGTTGATTCTTTGTTTTTTATCTGCTTTACTTTTCCCCACTACTCAAGGAAGTTGGTCTTGCTTACCCTTCTTCCTAAGGAGGTGAAGAAACGCAGGGTATGCCACGTGCTTTTCGTGTTTAGCCTCTCAAGGGAGAATGGGTTTATGCTCTTTCTATATGCAGCAAAGACTCGACGGGTAGTACGTCTACTCACCGTGTTGAGCCTTCTTGTGTTTAGTAGCATTGGTTGCGTTTCTAGAATGATTTGGAAAATGTGAAATTAATTTTGTAATGAGTGTTTTTATAAATTATGTTAACCCATGGGGTTGGAGTTTTTGGGAACATAATGATGAGATTGAGAAATTTTGAAGGGATAGTGGTTTTTGAATGTGAGGCCAAGAAAGATAATGTGGGTTGGACATGGTTAATTAATGATGGAAGACTTAATTAACATATAGTGGAATTGATGAAAAAGGGAACAAAGTAACCTAATGATGTTATTTAACTGGTTTTGTGCTTATAGGATACCTAGTCTTAGAAATAGCAGCCCGGATTCCGAGAGACGTTATCTTTAGTTGAGGTTAAGACTAGGTTATTACCATAGTGTGGTTGTGAGTTATATATATTCTGTACTTTGTGTGTTTCTATACGCTACTCCACCCTGTCGGTAAGGGAAACTGACACCCCAGGGATTCTGAGCCTTGTGGGGGTGTTTTCCCCAACATTATGGTGGGAGGATGAATGGCTGACTATCCCCTTTTACCCTTCTCTCTTCTCTTGGTAGATACTAGTTCCATGAGGCATAACGGTTAGTTTTCCCCATATATGTGTGTAGAGGGATTTAATGGCTTGTGTATTTTTCACAAACATATATTCTGGATATAGTATCATATGGACAACTATAGGTGTAACATGTATTGACTGTGATGGCTTGAGAATCCTTACACGGTGTATGGGCTGTAATGGCTTGAGGCATACTACCTGATGTAAGATACACGTTATGCAGACTGTGGTGGCTCCTAGAACCTACCTGTTTACTTTTGGTTGTGAGGATGGTGTGGAGATTAGCCCAGGTGTCTGCAGGCAAGACTTTGTGGTGCACGTGGTTCAGATTGTGGAGCATAGCCCAAGTTTATACGGGCAAGCCTTTTGGATAGAGATTCACATGTCATATGTCGTTGGGGAAAAGAGGAAAATCAATGGGGAAGTAGTAGCAGGGTACCCTTGATATTCGTTATTATATGATATATTCTTGTATGCTTATGTGGTGAGAGTATCCATGGTGAGGTTGTTAACTTAGTATACATGTTTAGGTGACGAGTTAGTTTCACTTGTTCTTTACTATGCTTTAGCATGATCTATTTACTTTTACATGAGAGGCTTCAGGGAGGATACTTCTGAGTATACTGTTATACTCACCCTATTTATATATAAACTGTTTTTCAGGTCACTTGGATCAGGTTGTAGATCAAGCTAGTGTTTACTAGCTTGGGGTTGCAGGAGCTGTTCGGGATTCTGGTCGCTGTAGTTTTTACTTTCTTTTGGGTACTTGTAGTTTCCCCTTTTAGTTGTTGTACTTTTTTCATGACATTACATATATGCGCTTGTGTTTTATTTCACATTTTAGTTATGTGTTTGAGTTGGTTGGTCTCTGTTTATCGTTCTCTTCCGCATGTGTTCTCTTAGAGGTTAATGCTTCCCATTTGTGTGTTTACTATACCCTCGGTGCTAGTCGCCAACCCGGGGCCTACTAGAGGCGGGACTCGGGGGGTCATTATCTCAATTCTAACATTGCCGGCCTAGGAGGGGTACACTCTATGGGGAGTGTATCGTGACACTTTTAGATAAAAATAATATTTTTCAGAAAACATTTCTTTTTAAATAAATTGATTATTATTTTATTTCTAACCAATATATTACAATAATTTTAATATTTTATATAGTATTATTTATAACAATAAATTTAGTTCTTAGGTTATAATCGTATAATATATTATAGTTCATTTAAACTAGATGTTTCATGTTCTACAAGCTATCAATGATATTAAATTTAATGAAATATAGTTCATGGGTTGTTTAATCTTCTTGTTTCATGTTCCATGTGCTATAAAAAACAATATTATTAATTGAAAATATTGGGGTGTTATATTCTTCCCACCTTAAATAAACTATGTCCTCATAATTTAAACATGATATATGTAATCCAAGGTTTGATTTTATAAAATTTCCTTATTGAATAAAAATATTTTAAAAATAAAAAAACATGAAATTAATAAGAAATAAAGGGGTATTAAAAAGGTCATATGTAATCACACATAACTAACCTTGTATGTAGTAAAACATTAGTGTTAAATGAAAATATGGACCTAGAAAAGAAAACTAAGACCCAAATACTGAAGTGTAGTGATAGATAACATTGATCATAAGAAATTTGGTTGATATATAGAAGGTTAATGATCACAAACTCATAAACCGAAGAGGTTTGAAAATGGTCAGTAATATAACAGAAAGTGATGATAACATGAATTTATTTTATTTCTTCATAATGTTCTAAAATATAGATATTTACTTTTCCACCTAGATTGAGAATATACGATAATTTACATACTTGATATATCTCTTTTTTATAGGAAAAACATTAAAAAATATTTTTTTTCGATTGTTTTTCACTTCAATTCTTACTATAATAAATGAGTGTCCATGAATAATTTTTTATGCTAGAGTAATTAAAACTAGTTTTTATGATATTGTATGATAATTAATAGAATGATAATTCATTTACATAGATCTATGGTTATTATTATAACAAAATTGTTCTAATTGGTTACTAAATATGCATAAATATTTATATTGTTATGTAATACATCAATCTATAATACCTCTCCAAAATTTTAACATAAATAATTCAAAAAATGGTTTACCTCTTCACCCTTACAAAATTTTATAATCCCAAAAAAATTAAAAAGGTCACTAATTTCCCAAATTGTAATTATCATTAATCTCTCGAACAACAAGATGGAGATATTAATTATCACATACCAAAACATGTGAATACCTTCCACATGTATTCTATTATAACATTGTAATAACATTAATTTCAATAAAAACATATGGAGAAAATGAATGCTTCCTTTTTCCAAGAATAAAAAACAGATTATTTGATATGTTTCCTATATAAATAATGACGTTAACTCTATCAGTGATATGATAACAAAATTTCTGCAAATCGATAATTATATCCAAGGTAGACAGTACTATATTATTTTCATTATCTAAGTCAATGGTTTATTTATCGTAACCTCATTAACACAACATCAGGATTATATTAAGGGAAATATTTCACTCAATAATGTTATTTTAGAAAAAGATCACATTTTAATGAAATCATTTCTCTAGATCATCAGTAACATTCAAAATATGATTTCAAATCTATAATTAAAAAATATAAAAGATTAATCCTTATATATTTCATAATTATTATATCTTGGATATTGTTGATAAAATACTCCAATAACATAATTAATAAATCTAAATATAAGCACATTAATCATTCAACTTCTTCAAAAGTAGTAAAATGATATTTTCCATTATTAATTAGCTATGTTTTTGTTATATTCCATTGACATTTGGGTAATTCATTTGGGTAGTGCTCCAACTACATAATTTTAAATCGCTGAATATTTGAAAAAAAATTCCCATAAAATGAATAAAATGGTGACCTTTTTCTCTACACATAACGAAAACTCCATTTCCTTATATGTATGTACCAAAAATTTTATTTCTACAGTTATCAAAGGGATAACCTATATTTCCATTATTTATCAGATAAATTATTTTCTCTTACATACTATTCTTCTTTTACTTACCTATGATGTTATAATAATTATATAATTCCCTCTTTATTTTGTTATCACATTATAATATATCCCTATATGATTATATTGTTTGCGAGACTACATCCCTTCATATGATTGGCTTAATACCTTAAATGAAATGATAATTCTTACTCATTTTTTTGTGTTAATTGATGTAGTTCTCATTATTTCATATATGAGCCATTTATAAATGATCACATATACTATATTGGATTTTATCATTATGAAACATAATTTATAATCTCAAAACAAGTGAAATACTTAACGTAAATTTAAACATTTATGCATATCCAATATCATAATCACCATTGGTGGGATATCTATTTTCAAATCCTTGAATATGGTTTGTTATGAAAATCTGAATTATCCTAGGAATATTCTTCAGAATTGTCAAACACAGTGCATAGGAATGCCTCTTTTCATGCATCGGGTGATGTTAAGGTCAATCCCAATGCTTCTTTTTGCAGTTATTAAAAATATGTACATATGTTATAGAACCATGTCTAAGTTTAATTTCCAAACATGAATTTATTTTCTTCAAAAATACCCACATACTCTGTTCCTCACCAAAAATAAGGTATATTCTTATATACTTTTCCTCGAATTTGATCATATTTTTATGTCCCCTAATACATGTTTTCTAAAATCTAGTTCCTAGTAATTCTAAAAAATATCCACTAATACCATCTATAGTTACCCTCTGAAAATAGCCTGAAATAGGTGTCGACATTCTTATATAATCATAATATATTAAGAATCGCATCCCAAAGGACCAAATTGGTTAGTAGGATTGGTAAAATAGATAATTACTTAAAATTCCAATTGAAATTTAAAAATAAAAACATACATAATTTTATTTGAGAATTCAATTATTCCCCATAGTGTATCCCTGCATATTAATCATAAAATACATCATGTAATCCCGAGGAAAATAAATCATAATAAAGGGTTAGGCTCAGATTCATAGTGATAATAAGCATACAATGAATTATATGAATAAGTAAGGCATAATCAATATTAAAAGGTAAATAAGTGAAACAAATTCCATTTAATCTATAACAGTATAATAATATTGTAGGAATAAATAATGATCAAATAAATCAATATAAATAATGACATAAGCATGAATCTTAACCATGGATATGGTAACTAACACGAATAATCACATTCTATAAAAATAATATAATTCAAATGATGGGATGTTTTGTTCTCTACATCAAAAACATATCATCAAGGATTGTGCCAAGAAATCTAATAACAACAATTCATATTAAAAATACATCTATATAAATTTTTATGGACTCAACCAACCCATATCATGTTTGTCTCATGAGACTTACCAAAGAAAAAAGGGAATTTATATGGCCCCTAACATTACATGAAAAGTTCAATTAATTCCTCATTAGAAAGGGATTAATCATAATCAATATAAACATTCATATATAAACTATCCTATGTTTTTTAAATAAATTTCTAAATCAATAAAAATAATCATAGACCATAAAAAGTAATATGGTGAATGGTTTCCCAATATCTTATCCACAATAAAACTGTTTGTAAGATCCATATAAATAATATTTATGTTATTAATACAACATATCCCTATTATATAATTAATAAATTATAGGGTTGATGTCATTGATGAATACAAAACTATTAAAATATCGTTAAGACCAATCATGTGGAAAATATCATGCTCCTTTTGAATATCACATTTTAAAACTAAAATGTCACAAAGAATTTTTAGAACACTTTTCATTGAAAATAAACATTTAAATTTAAAATATAATCATTAAATAAAAGAGTAATAATGTTGAATAAATTTACTTAAATTATTAGTATCTCAAAACAAATATTCTATTCACATTTTCTGTAAAATTCAAATGATTGTTGGTTAAAAAAAAGAAGATAAATTTTTATTTTTTTGAATAATATTTAAAAATGGTAAAATATTTTTTACTAAATAAATTTTTAAAGGTTAAAATAAGTATAAATCATTTTGATACACATATTTTTTGATAAAATAGAATTTCTGATTGATGAGGGAAATAAATTCGTATTTCCTTTAATGATGTTATTTACAATTTCAAGTACCAAGAGGGGGATTGTAATATTACATGAAAAAATTCACAAATAACTAGAGAATAATAAAATAAATTTATTTTAAAGTATAAATATCATGTATTTCCACCACGTAATACTTAAACAAAAACAATCCTGAAAAAAGATTAGATTTTGAAATAAACCCTTAACACATTGGTTATATTTGAATCATAATATTTATGAAAGTAATATTTTTAAATGAAATGTTAAATACCATGAATTTAAATTAATAATTGATATAACATACAAAAATGAATAATATTTAGATAAAAAAATTATTGAATATAGAATTTGTCTCATGGACGTAACATTTAGATGAGATACCCTTACCATGGGAATCCTTTTGGTGTAACATACATTCACCCCATATATAGTGGTTTAAAAAGTTTTAATATATTATTCTAGAACCATATATATATTTATAATATCATATTTTTTTATTTTTTATAAATTAGCACCCATTTGTTAATAATATTGCATTTTTGTCATTATTTTTGGATTTAATTGTCTTTCTATCTCATTCTAGTTTTATCTAGAATGATCCTATTTTTTAAAATATTATATAGTTATAATATATGTAGAATAATAATAAAGAAAAAAATCCATATTTCTAAATCAATTATAACAATAAAAACAACGATTAAATATGTTTATGAAAAAATGACTATGTTACCATCCTGCAGACGGTTGGGAATACATATGCATGAGTAATGTTTAAATTTTTGAAAGATCATCATTTAAAGGAAGAGAGTCATATTATCATATTACCAAATGATAATAATTTTATAAATAAAATATAATTTAAATAAATATAAATATATATATCATATGTGGGCTACAATGATGAAAAGGGAGACACATTGTTCCATAAAGATGGAAGTCCACACATACCGAAGTGACATTATCATATTTCAATATTAGAAAGAAAAAGATATATTATATTTCTAGAATGAAAAATAATTAATTAATATGATAATTATTTCATTTATATAACATATATTATTATACTTTATCCTTCTCTCTTTCCATTTAAATCTTTAGTTATCACCTTCTTTGTAAAGCATTAGTGAGAAATGAATCACATCTCTACGTGAGGATGTATTTCTCCGTAAATATGAGCAATGCTGTCTTATCCGCAATAGAATGGAAATTAAAATTTTTTATTGGATTTAATGAACCAAGAGTTATATGTATGTAATAAATATAAAATATTTTCTTTAAACCAATCATCATACCCAACTATGAGAGGTGGTAATCCAAAAATGAATGACATTGATTCTCAAGGTAGTAGTCCACCATACACATGAACGATGATTTTGGGACTGAATCATAGAAGTGGAAATTTATATAGTTCATGAAGATAATATAACAACATCCCAATATATAAAATATATTTATGTTATTATATCATTAATTTTTAATGAGAATTGAATTAGGCTACGAATGAAATAAAATAAAAATGCTCGTTGAGAATGTTACCTCTTCTTCAGTTAACCTCTTCATTTTTTCACTATCATCAATACTATGTGGAAATTAATCCCAAAATAAGGATTCTAATATTGGGGGATATATTTATATCATTTTTTATGAAGGTATTGGATGATCCAAATGGATTAAGAGGTTTGAATAAGTGTAGGGGGTGAGTTCTCTTTTATAATTTGGGAGGAGTGGCATTTTTGAAAATTGCCAAATGTATACGAAAATGAGAGGCCAATATCACCTCATGTGGCTCAAAAATTGATATTTATTATATTTGATGTATTATATATCGAATAAAAAACTAAAAAATACAAACAATCTACTATTTTAATAATTCCATTCATAAGACTTTAATATTACCCCATTTATGCGACCTTAGTTTCCACCACGATAATTACATTTTTAATCTAGGTAATAAATATTTTTACCTATTATAAAATGACTCTTATTATATAATATGGAATGAATTATTATAAAAATGAAATTAAATTTATCAAATATAAAATAAAGTTTGATTTAAAAATTAATTTTAGCACAAGTGAATGTAACACGCAAACACACTGTTCTTAACCATAACAATGGTAATTAAATTATATTCTATTTAAAAATTATTATGAATAATAATTATGTTCAAATTTTTAAAAAATATTTATTATAAGTATTTATAATATTTAATACATTTTATCAATTTAAATTCATATAAATTATATAATTTAATTGAAAATTAATCCTTCAAAAGTGATGAGAAAATATGTTTTCAAAGATAAATTATTTAAATTTCAGAATGTTTTTTATCAAAATAAATTATTAAAATTATTGAAATGAATTAAATTGTATTAATATATTTACAATTTAACTAATTTTACTTTAAACAAAAAATTATAATAAAATTTAACTTTAAAAATATTTTAACCAAAAATCAAGATTTCAATTTAAATTTAGTCTTTTCACTATTTATCATAAAAGGAATATTTTCAAAAAAGTCCAAAATATTACCCTATTAAAATTATAATATAATGATTTCAATAATATTGTATATTTTATCGAATAAATATTATATATTTGTTAAAATTATTTATAAATTATCCTTGTGAATGATTATTAAACAACATTTTATAGAAAAAAAATAAAATTACTTTTATTTTAAATGATACATAAATTATATATAATGAATATATTACCATAATTTTAATAACTTATAATTTATTATTTATAAAAAAAATTAATTAACAGGTTATAATGGTTTACCATATTATGGTTTATTTAGACAAGAGGTTTGGTGTTTGAAAATTTACCAAATAGCTTAAATTTAAAGAAATATATTTCATGGGTTGTTTATTATTGGTGTCGTGTGTTGAATATAATATAAAGAATAATTTTTTGAGAAACTTTTGATGTTACACTTGACATAGTTTATTGGGATTGTCGTACATTCCATTTTGTGTCGCCAATTTAGATGATTGGTATGATTTCTCCTTATTCTAAATATGAGACCCTTTCAATACATGGTTTAGAGAATTTCAATGATGGACAGTGAAGGTGTCATCAATCAAGATCATGGACCTGAGGATTAATTATGAATTTACATTATGTATTCATTCCATCCTTTTCTCTTATATGATATGCATATTGCATGAGCATAGACTTTTGAAAAGAGAATATTGGTTCACCCATGGGGTTGGCATTCTGATATTTATTTCGTACACCATAATTGTGTACCATGATTTATTTATATAACATATTTATTCATCTAGGATTAGCATGTGATTTCCATGGATTAGAAAAGGACTACAACTTATTATCCAAGATAAATCATATATGTATATGGATACTAATTTTGTTGTATTATATAGTGTAGAAGGTATATACATATACAATTATTTTAGTTTAATTTTTTTACATGTATAGATGTGGTCATCTAGATTGGTAAAAAGTATCGAATGTATGACATGTATTTATTAGTCTTAACTACATTTCATTTATTTTAGCATTGAATTATTTTATTATTTCCATTCGCTGATTATTTCTTTTGATAATGTTTTGTAATTTTCATTGTTTCTCTTAGTCTGATATGAAGACACAACCTTCCAACTGACACACCCTAGGACATCGTTTCTAAGTAGAGTCCACTTGAATATGCTGAGGAATTTTTAAGGACATGTCACCTACTCTTTCAACAACTATTCATAGAGTGATTGAGACTAGGAAATGAAAATTTTCCTAGTTCTCATTTAACCATTTCAATTACTATCCATTTTTGCATTCATTAAACATCATTTCCTTACCAATATTGGAAAAACATACCCTTCACATTTCAATTATTTCAATCCCAAACCATGTAGCCATACCCAACTTCATTTTTTCATAATCCCCCACTTTTCAATAATTCTATAATTATTGGGAAACAACCAGGACAACACACAATTCCATCAAGCATTACTATTTCAATTCCATATTATCATATCACACATCACCACTATATCCCCATAAAACAATTTAAAAAAACTACACCCATATTTACACCCATTTAACATACCATCACATCACTCAGCCTCTTAAGAAAATTGGCAACATGACATCTTTTTAATTCTCACATAGCCAGTTTAATTACCAACATTATGGGCCTTAACATTTTAATGTGGGTGTGATTTCATAATTATATAACAGAAACAAAAATATTCATAGCATCAAACAAATTTTGTAATCAACAGTTTTGTAAACACAATCATGAAGATGTAGTATCATGGTAATAAATAATAATTATCCTAATGTATTAATAAAATTTTCTTTCTAGGGTAATATTTTTATTATATAAATTTACAGAACATCAGAAAATATTAAGAATAATAATTCTCTATACACGTGATAATACATTCAGGGAAACAATTATCTACAACAAGATGAATCCATGTAAAATAAAAGAGATACTCCCCAATCCCATCAATTTCTATAAACTAATAAACTATATTTAGTAAGATGGTTCATAACATCATCACAAAGGATAAACAAACCATCATCCCTCCCATATGTTATAACTTGAATAAATATGAAGTATCCCTCCCCGGTGATGGTGTTGGATTCGTGTTTCACACAAATATTAGAGAATATAGAATGATTATCCATCCATAGAAAATTATGGATAATCCTCAAACAATTTTCAAGAGATATAAAAAATTGAAACATTAGGTCTTTGGGTCACCAACACTCAAGAAAGTCAAGAAATAACCCAAACACGTGGAATGAAGTGTTTTTAATATTCATGGATATCACTCTCGGATACTCAATCAAATTTCAATGTTTCATTATACATTTAATTCACATTAAATATAATCTTAATTGTGATCCATTTAATACCATTGAAATTATTAGATAAAATTTAAATGATTCAAAATCATTCAAAATCATTATTTTATGATTTTAAATCACTAAAAATGTATTTCATGATGTTATTTGAAGGAAACCCTAGGGTTTTGATAATTTTCCACTACCCACACATACTCATATGAAGTGAATAACGGTAATATAGTTTTATCATTATGTAGAATGTTGAACATATGTGAGATGAAGAAACATTAGGCTACCCGTATGTTGGGTTTGGAATCTCGAATGACCCTTACTGTGACCTTGAAACCCATGGATAACCCTTATATAACTATCCTTATGAAACTCCATCATTACAAAAATAACCATAAACATCTTTAGGGTTGAATAGTTACTATTATAATTTATTATTCTCACCCTACATAGCCAAGAACTACCCTTAAGTTGGATAGAAGGCACCATTATGCACGACATGATATTTCAATGTTACTTGTATGAAACTAATATAAATCAACCAATACCCATAAACAACTCCAAAGATTCCCATAAATAGGACTTAGAAAACCAATGCTACACTTATGTGACTAGAATATTACTATTATGTGATAAGGTTTGATGGATTTACCCATATAAGATCTTCAAAACATCAATTCCACCCTTATACAGACCATGATATTACTATATATAACCCTTAAAAATTCTAGGTTACCCGTATGCAATTTAATAAAATCACCAAAACCATTTCAAAAACATTTAAAATATACAAATTCCCTTAAAGAAAACTATTTTCAAGAGTAAGGGTTAATATTTTATTGAAATATTAACTTTTTAAATTAAACTAAATTATAAATAATTATGAAAATGGTTTATAATGACTTCTAAAAATCAATAATAATTTGAAAATAATTTTATTCTTTTAAAAACATAGTAATTAAAATACAAATAAAATTCAATACATATATGTTAGTTCTAGATTTTTTAAAACCATTTCAAAACCACTATAAAATTTCACTAGTGGAAAATGGCCATATACCAATAGACCTATACCTATGGTTCACAATAACCATAGCCTATCAATGTGAATTATATAACAATGGTTTTTAAAGAAATTGGTATAACCTTCCCAAATTTACGTAGTGCTTACGTTCCCCTCCTATCATCTCATTCACTGCAACATTGAATCCTAATAGAGTACAACCTTGAGCTTTCTTCCCCACTAGTGGTAATCTATCCTTAGTTCATATTTTAATTCCATTATTCTTTAATATTAAATATGTGAGTATATAATCATTTATCTCTTATATCAACCATCGTTTTAATTTTTTTCTATGTCTAAAAACATTTCCTATATTATTTTTTGTCATTATTCTTCTATATTCAATGAAAGAGTGTTAGTTTTGATTTTTTTGTATTTCATAATAAATATGAATGTTGGGGATCAATTTTTTCAATTCATTTTCACTCTACATCGATATAAATATAACATTATCCCATTTTTGTGTGTGATATATATGAGGTAAATATATAATTATTTACTATAGTAAATTGTTTTATTAAATATTAGGTGTTATGAATTTTTTATTTGATTATTTTAATTTAATTATTGAAATTATTATTTTCAATTCCAAATCATGTTTAGATTTTAAATTTATTATATGGTTCCCATATATAGATTGAAATTATTTTTTTAAATGGTTTAATATGGATGGACTTTTTTTACAGGAACAACTTTCTTAAATTATGATAATTGTTTGGAAAACATATTTATCAAACAGATTATTTCCTTTCATTTGATATTTTTAGAGAAACATTTTTTATGACTTATGACTCGTGTTATTTGTTATATGTATTTTTTATGAACCATTCCATACTAAAAACATTGTTTACTAGTTATATAATCTAGTTAAGAACAATAAAAATTACTTTTATGTTTAGTTTCTAACTTGTGAGATTTAGGTCAGATTATATATAATGGTTCGTATTGGATATATATTGTTTTCTTTTATATTATAGTTATAGTGTGGGATGTTTCATAAATTATTCTATACATATACATTTTTATGCTGTATTATGTAGTGTTTTAGTCATTAAGATAATGGAATTAAATATTATATTTTCATTTATTTTTTGTTTTTTAATCTAATAGGATTGAGATTCGAAATTATTTATATGGGTTATAGATATATAGTAGGAAGTATTTGAATATGTTTTTTTTTGAATATTATTATTTTATAATTAATCCAGGTTATATCTTCTTTATTGTTTAGATTACACATTCATTGTGAATTTATAATTAAATATATTGTTTTTGTCACAAATTTTAATTGAAAAACATTGAAGATGTATAAAGGAATAGGATGTAGGAAAATAATTTAATCATGGGAGTGATTTTCATTCATCCTATAGTGCCTATTGCGAGTATTATATTTCACATATATATATATATATATTTATATCAATCACCTTTAATTTCATGTCATTAGTTGTGTTTTTATTTTTTAATCAAGTACAAACAACCATTAAACAAGTATTCTATTACCAAAAGTGGAAGTGGTGCTCAGCCAGACGAAGCGTTGGGGTGGTAGTAGAGCTTATTTCACCTATTGTCAAAACAGATGACACCCATCCCAATCCTCATTTATACCATTTAGTATACTTTCTTATCATATAGTTTCATTAGATACACCTGAGATATTAAGACCAATAATACTTTTAACACTATTTACGTATGATCCTCGTATTTATTTTCATTATCCTGTGATGTCTCCCACTATCCATCCATATTTTACATTTAGACAAAAAACTATACTAGATTATTTTAATTTTGTTTTATTCTCTATCTAATTTTAGGTTCACTCTACATAAACTTATACTATGAGACATTATGAGCCTCAAAAGAAAAAAATGGACCCCACTACTACAATACATGTAAATGTTCCTTTAGTGCCTAGGCATCCCGCAGAACACATTGTTTAGCCTTGCTTAGGTATATACCTAGAACCCTAGTAATTGATTTGATGATAATTTATTTTCATTATAAATTGTATTGATATAAAATTTTTCTTCTTATTTTACATCTAGATCTTTTAGTGGGATTCATGGTAATACACTCGTTCATGAAGTGTGGAACCACCACAAAAAAACTTATGGTTTATTACATTGAGGATAATTAATTGATTAGAGAAACATGATTATAATGTAGGATTTTGTTGTGGTTCTTTCAAATACTGTAACATCATTCTTGTAAGGACACTATTTTTGGGGTTCCATCAAAATTAAGTAATGTATAATGGTTGGGTGTGAATATGGTTAAGAAAATTCATCATAATTTACAATATATTATTATTGTATCTATATGGATTAATATTTTTGTAGGGGATTCAATAAAATTTTCCCAACGTTGATGTTATGAGGACTGTATAGCTCAAGGAATTATGTGATACATTGAGGGAATATATGAATGTGTTTTATAATGGATGGGTTCCTAGATTTGTAATTTATTTAGAGGTCATACGTATTGGGAATTATTTTCTAGCAACAGAGTATCGGGAAATGGTTTCTCATTTATAGAGAACCAAGTTTAAGGTATTAATCATATTTGTGGGTTTTTGAATGATTATTTTGATGATTTTTATTAATACACTTTTTTTGGGGTAAAATTATTTTTCAGAAATCATTACAAAGATACCAAAAAACAAGGATCTATGAAATACCACCACACTTTGGGGTGGGCTGTAATTATAGAACATGTGATGAAGAAGTTATTTTTCATCAGCACATTCACTTTAATTACATATAAATTTTGAAAATATATATTTATTTTAATATTAATCTTTAGTGAATTTTTAGAACCTCTAAATATCATATTAATCATTTAGTTCCATTTAATTATATTTAATAAATATCAAAAAAATTCTATCAATTTTAGAAAAAATTAAAAAAGAATTATACAATGCATTATGTCACTAAATATCATAACCAATCTTAATATATAAAAATAATGTTGGATAGAAAAAAATTTAGAATAATGGTTTACATGACAAATACAAGAATTCAAATGGTCGGATTTTATTGGCTTGAGAGTTGAATACATTAAGCTACTAATGGATTATATTTTTATCAATGATTACTTTATATTCAAATAGTACATGATGGATTTTTTATAAATTGTTATTTTTGATTTCTCAGTCCTAAAATTTCTCTATTTAAAAAAAGTAACGCAATAAGTGTTTTTTAATTGTAAATTATATAAATTAATTACATTTTTAATTAAAACTATATTGATATATACGTAAATTAATGTACATTAAAATATATTCATGCGAAAAAATATATTATTATTATTTATTCTTCCCTTGTTGATGTAAAAAAAATTTAAACCTTCCACTTCTATCCAGAACCAACCTAGGTTGTTCCCAAACCGGTCACCCGATCATATTTGTTGAATGGTCTAATGGGTGTTCCCAATCCCCATAGCCTGGAAACTAGTGCATGGCATCAAAAAAGTGAACAAAGAATATAATTTTACATAAATAGAAATAAATAAATTAAACAGAGGAAAGATAAACAAGGTTTCCCAATATGTATAACAATATACTAACTGAATATCATTTCAAAAAAGATGTAAATACAACAAATAAACAATAAAACCAATCTACAGCCGATAACCACACATATCTGTGTGACACCAAGGGTCACTCATTAATACCAAGGACAACCATCTCCCATTGTGATAAACACAATGTTGAACTATCACCATAAGATAAAAAATGATTATCTATAAGAGAGAGTATTTAAAAATATTAGGAATTCATGAACAATCTCTTACAAATACACTTCATTTAAAAAAATATAATCAACTTCATGATTGTAATAAAATATATTAATGATATATTTTTCCACACACAATAAATTAAATCGAATTCCATTTCCCTTTTTTCATTAAAACCCACATTATTTTTCCCATAGGGAACCATTTACATTTATATGATGAAAGGTGGTTCTTTTATTTCAATATTGGGATGAGGATGACATAAAATATTTCTATGAGAAATAATTTTCTATAAAAATTTGAAAAATAAATCCAGAATTTCCAATAATGTACACCACACATAAGATAACCACAATATCTACAATGAATGAATAATGGAAATAAGCACACAATAGTACCCAACTAATAATACATCTCAATAATCCATTGTATGTAACCAAGTGGGAATATACATTGGTGAACTTAATAGCTCATCAATTATCTAGAATAATATAATGCATGTTAATTCATTCCGAAAAATTTGAATCACATGATGAAATAAATAATTCCCACATGATCAGACATCTCTTACATAGTAAACACAATGTAGAATTGTAATATAACAAGAAAACACAATATATGTCCCAGTGCTATGGGCCTCTAGTCAGAGAATAATCCTAATATGTTCATCAATTCTTCTCAGAAAATTCACTCATTACAATAGGTTCCCATGCCATGAGAAAAAAGAGTGTGAGTCAACTGATTCCAACCAAGCATCAAATCAAATGCACACACATATAATAATAATACACCCAAATGGAATCACTTGAGTCACACAATGATCAATATCCTTACTTAGACACATAGACCATAATGGATTCCACACTAAGGATCTCCCATTTTTACCAAGTAACAGGTCATGAGTATTCCAAAGTGAGGAAATCCCACCAGTTCCACATTTACATAAATGAGGAATGAGGATTATCCTAGGAGATATTTTATAATAAATCCTTTAACAATTTCCAAAAAATTCAAAATATTCCACAATCTCCTTTTATAAAAATCCACCATTTTTTATGAACAAAAAATACTTATTCAATAAGTTTCAAACCCATAGCATTTCATATCACAATAATTTTTTTTAAAAATAATTTAAATCACTCACATCATATTTACAAGAAAAATCCATTTTCAACAAGATCCATATCAGGCCACAATCCACCGAAATAGGTCAAACCACATTCAATGGAAAAATATATATATTATTTAAATATAAAACCATTTTGTAAACACATTCAAGGAACCAAAATCATCATTTACCATATCATAATTATTTTTACAAATCTAGAAAAAAATTTAAATATCATAAAGCAAAGGAATAATAAAACTAGGAATTATAACAAACACTGGGAGTGAAACATTTAACAAAAGGATTATATTGATCATGAAATAAGGAATAACTACCTAATTTTCACTCCTAACAAGCCTTTAAAAGATAACATGTCAACATTTCACATTAATTGGAGTTGAGAAAAGAATGAAACCAATGAATATTAAAATAAAAAGTCTAGTGCAAATGGAAACCAAACTCATTATCAGGGATCGTTAAAAACACAAACCCAAAACAACCTCACCAAGGTTCCATGATCCAATATGTTCTAAGAGAAACCTTGAAAATATAAAACACGCAACATAAATGAATAGAAACAAATACCTATACCCACTTGACCATGGGAGGAAGATATATTAAAATAAATTGGATGAAATTGGAAGAATTTGAAGAGAGGAGAGAATTTTACTTCATGATCTAGCCCAAAACGATGAAGAAATAAAATATCAACATCCAAGGAGGGGGGAATATTATTGAACATTGGGATAGGACCCTTAGTTTTTTACACAATAGGGGGAGGAGGAATGGGACATTTTGGGATAAAACCCCTATGGGGAATACTTTCAATTTCACAAATATTCATTTTTGGGAAGCTCACATGATTATCCATCACGGCATACCAAACCATGCGCTAATCGGGCCCCCATACTAGATACACTCAAATACATGCATGGGATGGAAGCACGGTTTACAGACCCTATTCCAATTTTGAATAATTTTTATATCCCTAGATAGTAGCTACCTACAAGCTTTATTTATCGTTTGACTAATAATGTGTGGTTTATGAACCCTCAACAAAAAGACACCCATGAACCACATATTTTCCTAAGGAATACCACACAGTTTGTACATACAATGAAATGACCACATGCAAACATAAAAACCCACTGAAACTCAATATTTAACCCCATCACACCCAAAAAATTAGAGAAAATCTAATTTCTAAATCATAAATCTGATCAGAGGTATAAAAATTGAGGGTGTGGATATTCTCCCCACCATTATCTCTTTCCACCTATAGAAATCCATAAAATTTCCCAATTGATTGATTAGAGACTAAGTATTCCCAAAAATTCATAATATGAATGCTTTGAAAAAATAATCACAACCACTACCTAATAAATCATACACATATTTATCGATAAAAAATGATAATGAAAATCTACATATCAAGAAAAATATGATCGACAAGCCACAAAATCCACAACCATTCCTCAAAAATATCATTCAGCATACTCCAAAACCCAATTCTCACTCATGTAAAACAATTTTCTAGTTAAAACAATTTGAAACCGAGAGACAATTCTGCTAGACCACCATCGGAAACCAAACTAGATTTTCACTATGGGATAGAGAGACTAACTCCCCACCATTAGGGACCAACTATCTGGAAATGAGGACATAAGAAAACAAAAAAAACACGGCATGATCCAACATAATAACTTTTCAAAAATACCCAACAAAAAAATATATCCCATATAGGTTAACCAACCCCAGCACAGGTGGCCCAACAAAAGGAAACATGGGCCCACTGGAAATCAAACCATGATAAGGAAAACCATGATAGATAACACTAACCTCTCTCCATTCCAAAACTGATGATAGAATATGGAGAAGTCCCCACACACCCAAGGTATTCCCTATAGTGTGCGAGCATCACTCAGGGGCCTATGGATAGAACACAAATGTTTGAAGCATCTCCTACCTCAATTTCATATGATTATAATCTCCAATCACCAAGACAATAATTAAAAAGGTTCACATAGGTGAGACCTCCATTTAATATGGAGGTTGATTCAGGATATCCAATATAATGAAATGATTGCATTGAAACAGGATTTCTCTAGATATCCAAAATATACCGTTACATCACAAGAAAAAGAAAAACCTCTCGACTCGACCACCATAATATAAGGAAAAATTACAAAAGAAAGGGACTTTATGTAGATACCAAAACAACACCCTAATCTATTGGACTGGCTCTAAATCTCTTCTTAGAAACACCTAGATAGAACCATTACAAGTGTCCTATGATCAAAAAATATAGGAAGGTCTTTGTTGCGCTTGGACTCAATGACTTGTTATTATCAGATTTTCCACAATGATTAATCATCATAGTTCCACACCCAAAAGATATTGAAAAAGGATCTAATGGGATTTAAATTCTATGGTCTTCTCAAATAGTTATCGACTGCTTCCCCACATCCTTACTAGAATTACTATTACTACATCTAGCACTAGAGGGAGAGATGGCCACCTCAAGAACTACTGCCATTGAAACTCCATCATGAAAATCATTCCTCAGCATGATAGAAAAATAAGTTATATTGTAATCCCACACCTTAGACTGCATATCAAGATGAATCCAACACCTGAAATCCTGATGATTCTAGGAATCGACTGAAACATACACCAGATCATATGGAACTAGGTCCATGAAGAAACAATCAGTCTCTATCCCTGACTCAACACCCTGATGATGGAAACACATATCCACTCCCTTACTCAACTTTGTAATCCCATAAAAATATTTTCATATGACCAAATCCTTGAAGAACTCCCACGTAGGATCTTCATAATGTAAATTCCAAGAGAAAAAACATCACCACATTCAAGGTGTAACATCATGAGTAAGGGTAGTGAACATCAAAATTAATTACTTGGTTAACTAAATGAGGCTCAAGTTGCATTCAATTTTCTACAAACACTTTTCCACCTTGAGAGGATCCACATGGCCATAAAATATTGCTGGGTTTATCTTTCTAAACTAAAGAAAAAAATTCATTAGGTCGATCACCTATAAGTCAGGATTATAGGGAACCACCCATAGTTACACTATGAACATCCTTTGAATATCTAGGTGGAACACAGAGAAATATGAAAACTGAGATCTCTATCCGAACCATATCATTTGAAACAAGTTGCCCACTCAAAACACCAAATAAAAAATAAATTCTAAACCATTGGGAAAAACAAACCACCAAATAATGGTTTCCAAAATGCTAAAATGTTCTTATCCAAAAAAACATTTAAAATAAAAACAAAATAAGAAGGTTTCACACACTCAAAAGGAATTACTTAGGGTCACACCCACATTCACATTCTTGTTCCACCAGGGGAACCACCAACTCATGGAATAATAAAAACTCATCAGTCAAAACAATCATCCAACCACTTTCCACCCATATCCTTGCATTTGATAACTGAAGGAGATACAATGGTTTGAACAAAAAATTTCATTTCATAAATAAAAACATTCTACCAATGTATCAAAATCCCAACCCACTTCACATTTCAAAAATTCATGAACTTCTCTAAATATTATAAACTACCAAGTCAAACTATTTTTCAAAATACATGTTTTAGTCCATTTCATGAAGTTAAAAAAATGAAATTAATTTCCATTAAAAAAATTATTTCACCTCATTCCAATAATTTTTCTACAACTGAAAATATTCCATTACATTGAAATAATTAGTTTAAAACCCCATTCTTTACTGTTTAAAACTAGTTCCACAACAAACATACAATTTTACAAGACTTTTTGTCAAAATAAAATTTAAAATCACTTTTCTATTTCCCAAAACAAAATTTTCCACTTCAATATTTATTTTTCACAATTTCAAACAAAAATTTCCCAAAAAATATCAAAATCACGAAGATCTCAAAAAAACTCATAAGGGGAAACAAGTTTTGATGGGTGAATTAGCCATATGGTTTGAAATCATTTTACAAATAGAACACCATAAAAGAGATAATTATAAGTCAGTGTACCTGAATCCACATGGATTTCTAGGCCCTATGAGATGACAAACACAACTAGCCTGACTTCTATTTGGTATCCCATATACCAAAAAAACAAGATTAACAAAAGAACCCAATTAAAACCAAAATTCTCATGGAAACGCAATTATTGGTATAGAATGTTTGGTTCAAACAATCCATTGTACCTATACACTGAGGTTACAATAATTCTACCCATGTACCTTAAAATCATAAGAATCATAGGGTTCTGTAAAAGAAATTTCCTCCAGAGACTAACCTTCTCTGATACCATTTTTTTACATATCATACTATGTCTTCCATGAACTGATCACCGAAACAGATATGTGGAAAGGACCATGGTCTTTCTCAATACCCACACAACGAAACTGGTGTCGATCATTGAACGAGTGATCAAAGGGAATTATTTCACCCAATATTAATGAATAACGTGAAAAACATAAAGATCAAGAAGGTGGGACAATATATATAACAATATCCAGACTGTAAATCATTTACATAAAGTTAGAAAATTGATAACTGAATAAAAATACCAATCTACACCTAATAGTCACACATCTCTATGTGTCCTTGATGATCACTATATGTTACAAAGAGCAACTATCACCCATGATGATCTATACCAAGATGAACATTCACTGCGAGGTAATAATAAATCAATCTATTGTCGTGAGTATTAAAACTCAGTAGCAATTTCCTAAAATCTATTTACAATGAACATCATTTAAAATCATTGAAACTTCATCTTCGTGTTTTAAATACAATATATAAATGTACTATTTTCATCACACTTTTCAACTTTTAAATTAAATCACGATCAATTGACCTTTTCATCCATTAAAACCACTATTCTTTTTACTAAATGGAAGCATTTAAAATTTTAAAAAGGAAAGTGATTCTTTTATTTCAATACCAACATGAAAATGAAATAAAACATATATAATTGAAAACATTTTATAAAAAAATTTGAAAACAAATCCACACTTTCCAATTATGTACATAACACATAAGAACAACGAAACATATACAAAATAAGGGAAATTTAAATAACCACAAAAGATTATCCAACCAATCATGCATATCAATCATACATCATATGTTACAAAGTTCCAATAAAGTTGTATGAACCTAGGAGCTCAGGAATAATCATAAACATACTAATACATATTTATTCATTCGAAAAAAGCATGACTCACTCAATGATATCGATAACATCCATATACTCATCCATCCCCTACATGGTATAGACCTTGGAGCACTATATCATAACAATAAAACTAAACATATGGCCCCAGGATATGTTCCACCAGTTAGAGAATAATCCTAACTATTATATTACTCATTCATATAAAATTCACTCTTTATTCCACGCTACCATGTAAAGAGTATAAAAATGGTGAGCCAACTGATTCCAAATGAGCATCCTATCACCCAAAAATGAAAAGACCTAGAATTTACATGTAATTTTTTTTAAATATATGGTAATTTACAAGTCCGTGAAAAGTGAAGGTGCATGATTCTGATGCACGGGGTGCCCGAAATGAATATATGAAATTTTGTTCGGGTTCATTTAGTAAACATGCAAGCATGGTTTTCTAACTACTGAAGTGATTTTTCGAATTGTAATCTAAAGGCACTGTTGAACTCATGGCATAGTTATTCTCTTAAGAATACTTTCACCTCGACGACAATTGGTTGAGGGTGAAATATAATTTTTTTGGGGTTTTTTTGGAAATAATATAATAAAATAAATACACGTTTTATTTTATTTTCTTTGATAAAACATCCAAGTGGAAGTTGAGGTGTAGGGACGATGAGTAGTTAACATCTCATGAGTGGTTATGGAGGTGGGGACCACCCGAAACTAACCTCCCATGAGGGGTTATGGTGGTGGTGGGGACCAACCGAGACCAAAACCACTAAACTCCCACAATAAATAAGGGAGAGCCACATCAACTCCTCCTACATCTAATTGGACCAACCCTCCTAATTAATTATGCCAACCCTTATATCCTCATTTTTTAATTTTATGCCAATGCATACCATTAATCGTTTCCAATTAATCATTCCAACTAATTTCCGGCAAATTATATAGATAAATATATGTTATTTGTCTGGATTTTCATTTGTTGGAAAATTATTGGCAAAGGAAGATTGGGTGAACATGGGAGAATGCTCTCCCATGAAGAACGCTCCACCAACGAAGAACGTCGACCTCCTTCAACCTTCTTCCATGGGAACTCATTGGACTTTGGATGTCCTCATCTTTGGAGAATCGATGATCATACTACCTACTTACGCAAACTCATCAAGAGAACAAGGTAGGGGTTTATTCCTAAACATTTATCACATACCTGGTACTCCTTTTTTTCATGTGCATCATTGGAACAAACATTGCAAAAGATTATAGTTTCACGTTAATGCAACGATCTTTATGAATTGCTTTCTACCACTCTAAAGGTGGAGGGTGAGGGCCAAAAAAACCTGGTCTGACCCCTCCGCCATTCTTCATTGGTGTGTTCTTCGAAATGCAAGACGTCGATGAAGACAACGGAGGCAACGACGCCGCTAGCCGTGGCCTCGCCGAGCTGCCTCGGCCGTCCCGCGACCTCACCACACCACCCTGGCTGACCCGCTACCTCGCTACGCCACCCCGTTTGACCCGTGGCCTCGCAGTGCCCCCCTGGCCTACCCACAGTCTGAGCCTTGTTTCCATCCAAGATGAGTCCTGCCACCGTTTTCCGAGCCACGCCGTCGTCCACTGAGGCGGGCCGCCATCCTAGCCGAGCCACACCACTGTTCGCTGAGCCGCGCAGCAGTCCGAGCCGTGCCATGCCTCTATCCGCCGAACCACATCACCGTCGGAGCTGAGCTGTGCTGCCAAGCGGAGATTCATTGTCGAGCTGAGAAGCTCCACCCTCCTGAGAGTAATTCCTCTGAAACGTGGTCAGCCTGCCACTCTTGCGGCCGGTTCGCACCCTCGTAGCCATCCCAGGCCGGGCTAGACCAAACAGGCTGGGCTGCACTACAGATCAAGCCATACCCAATTTGTCGGGCCAGGTCAAACTAATCCAGGTCAACCCATACATGGTCCGACCAGACCCGGGACCAATACAACCCTTTACATTTTTGTCATAACATTGGCACCAGACATCGGTTGGACGAACCATTAGAAGCACTTGAAATATTGGATCGAGATAGTCCCTTTGAGTATTCTCCATTGGAGTTTTGGATTGTGATGTGGAACAATCAGGTTGGATCGAGAAAAAATCCAACCAGGCCCCCGGGACTAAAACGCTATTAACTCACAGACAGGGTGTCCGATTGACGTACCATCTTTTACATTTAGACCCATATAACGTAGTAGACATTTGGGATTCTTCTTCATGGGACTTCACGACAGTCAGAGTATCGATCAGTAGCCTATGGAGCAGATCCTCTTGGAGATGTGTGAGCATAGTATAGATCTAGTAGCTGGCTAATATGAGACAACTGCTGACTGATTCGACTCGGAGTGACTTGACTAGCCATGTGGGGAGTGCCTTGGTGGCGTGGTAGACCCACAGTGGGGAGTTCCTCTGTGACGCGACAGACCCAGGCTACTCGAAAAGAGGAGTACCTTAGTAGGCTATGAAGGGGAGTGCCTTGGTGACGTGGAAGACCCGCAGTTGGGAGTGCCTTGGTGATGTGGCAGACCCACAGTACATGGTAGGGGGATTACCTTAGCTGTCCAAGGTTAGTGGGAAAGGCCTTGGTGTCATGGCAGGCCCACTCTACACTATAGAGGAGGAGTTCTCCAGCAGTTGAGGTTTCGAAAATGTGAATGGGGATTTCATATGATACTACCCCTAGAATAAGATTGTTGTATGAGATGAGTTCGTTTTTCTATGTTTTCCTCATGATTGAGATGAATTACTTGATAACTTAGGTACATATATAGGAATATACCAAAGTACAGTTATCTATTGGTTTCATACTTTGTGGTTTCTCCTTGGATGGTTTTTGTGAGAACTTAAGGGTCTCAGGGTCCCAACTGAGTATCAATATAATCACCCCTGGACGTATTATGACTGCACCATGTTGTGTTGGATGCAGATGACAAATAGTGCTGATTGAGGCTAAGAGTACCAGGACTGGACTGTACCCGGAGGTGGACCATACGACATGTCAGTACGTCGAGAAGAAAAGTGGATTTGGTGTGCTGAGGAGGCAATCTTTATTGACCCTTTAGGTAGGATCCTCAGAGGACGACCCAATAGGTGAATTTCCCATTTCTTTAGTTGTATTGTATTTCAGTTGTACTTGTACTTTTACTGTTGGACTTGTATTCCAATCCCTTTACATTCAGCACTCTTATTTGGAAATACATTTTTCTTGTGTTCGTAACTTGCAGTGTTCTTGGTTGCGTGCTCTTACAGGTTATAAAGGCAATGCCTTCTCAGTATTAGGGAATACACCTTTTGTGCTAGTTTCCATCCCATGGCTAATGGAAGGAGGGGTTGGGTTAGTCACTGAACGGGCCACGGGGGATGAGTCATGACAAATTCATACCAAAGGAGTTGGTTCTACCATAGAACTAGGACTCTGATCTTTTCTATGAAGTAATAGTGTTATGTGTAATGAGAGCGGTTTTCCTTTCAGGGAGTCTAGTGTTAGTGCGGTGGCTGATGTATCCGTACACGAGGACCCTGACTTTTGATTTTCGACTTAGTACACAAGAACACAACATTTGTATGTGTTTTCATATGTTTTCTTTGTAATCATTTCAGTCACCTCACCAGGTATAACATTCAGCTAACCAGGTATAACTGTTAACCGTGGCACACCTGTTTCTTTTCAAGATGCCTCCACGTAGACATCCAGCTTTATTACCTAGTTTTGTACACTAATAGCCCACTGAGCGACGAGGCCTTGGTTCAGGTCCCTCTTCTAGTAGAGGCACCAATAGAGGCACCAACTGTACCTTTCCCTATTGGGACACCAATGCAACCAGCACTAGAAGTTGATGGTGCACGCTGCATGGGCGCGTTGCACATGTTACAGCACTTGATGCCACCTAGGTTCAGGGGAGGGGTGAACCCACAGACAGTTGAGGATTGGCTGGATGATGTGGGGAGTGTTTTCCGATTGGTAGGGACACTTGTTGGCCCCATGGTGATACTTGATGCCAGCCTTCTAAATGCTGCAGCAAGTAGATGGTGGAGCTTGATGCCTCATGTTCATGATGAGGTGACGCTTCTTTGGACAGACTTTGAGATCCTGTTTTCGATAGAGTTGGTCCCAATGACTCTTTTTGAAGTGCTTATTTATGAATTACTTCATCTGCATCATGACATCATGACTGTGGCTCAATACTCAATGAGGTTCACTGACCTCTCACGTTTCTCCATCGATATGGTGTGAGAGCCATTATTCAGGGCCCATAACATT
The DNA here is from genome assembly GCA_963277665.1 of Viscum album. NCBI lineage: Eukaryota > Viridiplantae > Streptophyta > Magnoliopsida > Santalales > Viscaceae > Viscum > Viscum album. The sequence continues at coordinate 1,679,657,560 of OY728160.1, forward strand.
GAGCAGGGGCTCAGGTGAGAGATCAGGGCTTCAATGGTCTCACATAGTTTAACACCCCAGGTAAATAAAGAGTATGAAATTTTCACATTTATCCATATTTTTGAATAAAATATTAATATATCTTTAAAGGGGATGCTATGCTCGATGGCGTACCCAACACGCAACAACGAGTTTCTTGGGAATCTTACGTTGCACTCTAATAATAAAATAATATTATTTTAAATGGTAGTTAACACCTAGCTGTTGTGATGGAGGGAATAAGTATAACTAACTACAAAATGATTATATATGTTTGTCAAATTTTTTTACTTTTTACAATAAATTTTAGAGGATTAAAAATGCGAATGAATCCAATATTAAGAGTAAACATTCTAGTATTCTTTAAAAGGTCGATTAACTGCCTTTTGATGGCGAACCTCTTTTAAATCCACTTTTTTACAATTTTATGTGTTATATTTGACAAAATAAAATTCTTATTTAGAATTGGGACATCAAAATTTACTTTGTGTAAATTTTTGGTATTTTTCTGAAAAAGTTCAATTTTTAATGAATAGTGAAAAATGTTGTATTTTAATTCAAAACCCCTTTTTAATCTAATTTATTTATACGAATAGATTATCTTTTGAAATAGTTTTAAAGTGAAATTAGAATATATTTTTACCATTTAATCAACTAGTGGTATTTGGAATTAATTTCACTTTTAAATTTGACTTAAACTAGTGTCAATCTTTTAATAGATATTGTTTCTTAAAAACACGCTATTTGTTTTGACAGTAGAAATTAACTATTAATTTAATTAATGCAACATATATGTATTGAATTTTGTAAAATAGACATCATTTTTGAATTCGGAATATCATATATAGCCTAGGGTAAATTTTGGGTAATTTTTTGAAAACTTCAATTTTTGACGAATATTGAAACCACTCAGAGGGACTTATAAAAACTAATTTTCCGTTTAAATGAAATTTTTCTACCTTTGAGTTTTGAATTTAAAAAATCCGACATACATGGTTTTCATTAAGAAGTAAAATGTTGTTCAATGGTATTAAAATAATTTTTGGTTAATAGTAACTTTTAAGTTTATTAATTGCGATTAGAGGTAATTAGTGTAGTTTAAGGTAAAAATGATGTTTTAATAATATGAAATGTCCTAGAAACATGTCCTACCTTCATGGGATGTGTCATTTATGACCAAGAAAAACCATGGGTCAACATGTAGACCCCATGGAGCCACTTTGGTGGGAAAATGACATAAATACCTTTTTATTTAAAGTTAAAATTAAAATGTCACAAACATGAGTTGTTTAACTAAAACAATTTTTACAGGGGGTTATAATTGTCATATTTTTGTCTATAAATAGTAATTGGAAAGATAAAACGATTTCCTACATCATAGTATTTTTTTATAATTTTTATACATTAAATAAATTAAATTATTTATGATATCATGATGATGGAGCGATGACCTCATTATTTAACGATTTAAATAAAATGGAATGATAATGTAAAATCTAAGACCTACACATGTCCAAAACAAATTGGATCGGTGGATTTCGAACCCTTATCACCTTATCCTCGAAACACATCAATGTGGGAACATTAAAATTCGAAACTCATTCTAAAACAAATTAACATTACCTTACATTCCAAGAGTGCCCCTCCCCTCCTCTTATAAAAGGCCCCCACCTCTACCTCCTTACCCACACTTCCAAAGCCATTGTCTCAGCCAAACCCTGCCCATTTTGTCTCTCCAAATCCATATATAACTTTTAGAAGCCTCACTTTGGGGAGAAGTCTGCCCAAGGAAGCCTTTGAGCTCAATCCAAAGGGAGTTACCCAATTTTAAGGTAATGTCTTCACTTGAGTCCTTTTGTTTTATTTTTCTTCTCCAACCCACTAAAATCTATTTATTCATTTATTTTGTAACATCTCCAGTATCTTAAAAATACTAGGATGTTGTTATAATATGTATTTGAGCTAAACTTACACACACCTACATCTAATGGTTAAAGAACATACTGTTTTCGTGGAAGGCGAATTTCTGCCTCAAGAAACGATGATTGTTCAATATCCTTATAACACATTCAAAGGTGGACATTATGATGTCAATACATTTATATATGATATATAATATGTTTATGTTTTCCTTAATCTTTGGTATTTTACATTTATTGCATACCTTTATGGCTTCCATTATCGGTATAAGCGATATCTTCATTTTAGGAAGTGCATACTACCTCCCCCTCAAAGTGATTTGATTCGTTAATACCATATGTGGTACGTATAAAGGATATATTTAATGATATTATACATATTCTATAATTAAAATACTATTATGTTACATTATGTTTTAATTCCATTAAATATGAAATAGAAATGGAAGTAGCGTTCATGCGTACGTACGGCTTACCGTCTCCATGAACGGCGCATTTCATTTCTTAACTCTAAATTTCATGTAATAGTATAAATGCCTGAATATACTGGATATATATGATATATATGATATCTAAATAATGAATACAATTCTGGATATAATGGTTATTTTACCACATTAACAACTTGTAAATATAAAGAGTTTATTTTTTACTCAAGTACCAATGATCGTTAAAACGACCGTTATTAGCATAAATAATAACATAGTGTTAATGACATGGTAATAAGTGATATAAAAGAAATAATGAACTTGAAAAAGGTTCTTAAGGAATTATAAATTAACCCCAAGTTTATTATTCAGGATATTAAAGAACGATCGAGTCAGGTCAGACCCGAGGTAAGGGATCCTACTCATCTCTTTCTTTTTAAGTACACTCCTTTATATCATTCCTTTTAAAGCTCATATTTCTTGTTATTGGGATATTATTTTATATTACTCTTACTTTAATTTTTATGTTCATATTATGAAATACCATATTCTCTCTCATCAATCCATTTTGGAAGTTTTGAGTGGCGCCGTTACGCTGCCGAATTTTCGTAAGAGATCCAACCTCTCTCTTTCTTTTTAAGTACTCTCTTTTATGTCATTTATTTTAAGCTCATCTTTCTTATGTTTGGGGATGTTATTTTATATTCCTCATACTTTAATTTTTATGTTTATATTATGAGAGACCCTATTTGATCTCATAAATCCATTTTTGTAAATTTTAAGTGGCGTCGTTAGGCTGTCGAGTTTTCATAAGGGATTTTTCATCTCACATTTACTCCCGTGAGATTTATGCTACATTTGCCAAAATTTCCTTTGAGTGGTGTATGTAATTCCCATTATTTTACTCATTGTGTAATATACTTTCATTTTTGAGTATTTACATCAATGTTGTATTTTCCTTCTTTCATGGGGTGCATGTCTCGAAAGATACCCATGTCGGTAAGGGAACCTGTCACCCTCCTCTATTTAAAAGACTTCTATTGTTATGTATTTCAATTCACATACTATTATGTTGGGATATGTTCTTCTATATCCTTATTGATTTAAATTTTATGTCCATGTGATGAGATACCCTTTTTATTTCTCATCAACTCATTTTCTGAATTTTGTAGTGACGCCGTTAGTCTGTCAAATTTTTGCAAGGGAACTTCTTAACCCAAATTTGATTCTTTGGGATAATTTGTATTCCTTGAATATATCGTTCTATGAATATGTGTGAATATCATATGATTGTTTTACACTTAATATCCACTTATATTTGTTGTATTCGTTTGTCACACATAATTATGTAATTGATTTATCCTTAAACCAAGGATACCGTCTTTGTAAGGGACTTCGTCTCAATCTCCATTCATTGAGGAATATTTTGTTTTATACACAAGCTTATTTTATACGGTGTATAAACCCCTTTTACTTTTATGTCTATCCAAAAAATAATCTCTTTTATACGAATAGTTTTACTAAACGACAAATGGGAATGTTTTTGTCGTACGTATGCGGGGACAACGACTTCTCCACTGCCGTGACCATTATTTGAGTTTCGGCTTCCTCTACAAGCCATACCTTATTTTTAAAAGAAAAATAAATACCATGTTTTACTTTTCTTTTATTTTCGTATTGAAAATGGTTTTCGTAAAGTTTTTTATATCAATTTGTTTTATTGATATCTTTTGATTGAAATGTGGAAATGTTATGTTTCCTTTATGCATGATTTATCTGGTACGATTATGTTATGGTTCTTGGGAATTGTTATGAAGATGGGTGGTTCTGTGATAAAATAAGGGAGGTTGAGCCCGATATAGCTCTCCAATGCATTGGGTAACACGAAGGAGTGAAACGTTAAGGTTTCTCCGAAGATATTTAGGGAATATACTGTGGTGGGTATTCCAAACATAACCAAGAGGGTTACTCACTACGTAATAATGTTATGAATGCCTCAAATTACCTTTTATGTCTTATGATTTCTATAATTTATTCATGATTTTATGAGGTATCTTAATGTGCTTATGTTTTATGGGAAAAGTATGATTTCATTCTTATGTATATATGAACTCAAGTTTCCTTTCCATATTTTTATAACCCTTACTGAGATTTTTATGCTCATCCCAAGTTTTTTTGAAATGTTTTTCATAGGTCAAGGGAAAGGTACATGATATGGTGATAGTGTCAAGGAAGTGTCAAGAAAGAATCCATGCTTTATTTTTAAATATGTTTCCATTGATGGAAAAAATGAATACTATATTTTATGTAACCAATTTGTTTAAATGTGGAATGTAATTCATGTTTTATGATCTAATTCTCTAAAACTCTAAACCTGAAAATATCCTCATTGTGTAATCTTGTAATAACTCAAGATTAAGTAAGGTTTAAGGCTGGGGCATTACAGTTGGTATCAAAGGGAGGATTAGATAACATTAGTGGTTAAGGAATTCATTAAGCATAAGTGACATTACTATAATGATTAGGATTTCAGAAAGAGTCATAGTTCTAGATAATGTGAATGAGATAGTATATCTTAGTGTTTATCTTCCTCATTTGTACATGATGATTTTTTTGATATACTCACATTGTCCTTTTTGTTTTTAGTAAATGGCTGGATCTAGCAGGAACCAAAGTAACAGTGGATGTGAAGGAAACTGTGATAGTTTTTTGAGCAAGAAACTGAATGATATGGGAGCTGCAATGAGAAATATTGTGTTTATCCTCAACCAACTATCTGGAGTCATGATTGACCACCAAAACCTTGGTTATTTCTATAAGGCATCATATATGCGAGAAACAAATCCCTACAGAACTATTGGTAACAATCATAAAGGTAAGTGTGTTAAAAAACCTATGTGTCAATGATGTTGAAAGAAACACCTAGGAAAATGTTTCAAAGGGACAGAAATATGCTATAGATGTTAAAATGAAGGTCATAAAGCAAGAACCTTCCATGGAAAAAGGAAGCATCTAGTTGACTCGAGGAAAGGGAAAGAAGTTCTTTCTGAGGGATCAATTGAACGTTTTAAATGTGGTGTCCATGGTCATTATGAAAACACATGTCCTATGAAGAAGATTCATGAATGGAATCACCATGATCATACAAATATTCGTTTACCAATACCTAGTGCCATTCCGATTGAGGATGAAGAAACTGACAATGACCAATCATTGTTATGGATTATTTCATAACTTTTGTTTTCCTATTTTGGAATCTTAGGATATGATTCATGATTTTGTTTCTAGGAAATAAGTATTTCAGAATAAGTTGGAAAGGAATGGTTAATGGATCATGAAGAATGTTGAATGAGTAAGAAGTCAACATATAAGGGCTTCAAGAGTTATGGTAAAATTCTTATGAGTATTAAGTCTCTTTTGATGATGGGGTTACATTAGAAGACATTTTATAGTATGTGTAACCTTGATGTTAAATATATGAATATTTTATTCAAGGAATAGTTATCTATTATTTTGTGGACATAGTTATAAAGAACCATTTGGGTTTATATGATCCTTACTTTTGAGGTAATTATGGGTTACTATATGTTATGATGGAAGTGAAAGGCATGCGATAAAATTGAGGTTAAATTATGTTATGGTTATTTTTGATGATTTTATCTATTTTTGGGGAATGATTTGAGAATTATATAGTTTTGGAAAAAGGAAAACACGCAGACCGTGGGAGAACCCGTCGCGCCAGACAAAGCTGTGGTAATCGAACCCACAACCAAAGTGCAACTGGTATTTATCCCCTACCACTAGACTATGTGAAGTCCCTGGTTAGTATGACTTATTCTTTTTTGTTAGGTGACTTTATGAATTAAGAGTAAGTTGATTTTGGGTTATTTATGAAAATGATTAACCTATCATAGAGGATATGTGATTAGGTTAATTACTTTTCAATAAGAGACTTTAGGAGCAACTGATGTTGTTTGGAGATAAATGTTATGATTTAACTTGGAAGACTATGTGACTAAATCCTTCAAATATTTCGGTTTCAATCTTAGTTTGGATTACATTGAAGAATTTTATGGAAAATTTGTTTATCGAATGGTCCTCGTTGAACTTTGGGTATTGTTTGATAAATTTTGGAGATTAATAATAGATTTGTTTTTTAAAAGAATTATTCTTTTTGTGTATTATCTGATCTTGTACTAACCTTTTTGGTTTTGGTTTTGATTATGGTCTAATGATATGGGAAGTATATAGTTCTATTTTGTGGATTAGTTGATTCTCTAGAAGTTTATTATAGAACTCTTAATGTGAACAAGTCTTCCTAAATACTCGTCTTTTGGGGAAAGTATGAGTTTGTGTAAGAAATCTAGTAAAAGTTGAAAGTCAACATGACAAGTAAGTCTGTTTACTTAAGATCAAAAATAAATTCCACAATGAAAAGAAACAAAAAACAAAAGTGTTGTCTGTTAACTTTTCCTACTGGGGAATCGAATATCGTTTAACCCATCACAAGTTTGTGATTCTCTTATGGTTAACTTTCTCTTAGACATGTTTACTATCACTGTCCATCAGAACATGACCCTTTGTTTTTTCCTCCATGTCTATATTTTCGTACTTGGAATCCTAGTATGGGTTAACTTGGGTGATCTTTGTAATTATCTTTCTTTATTTTAAAGTGATTTTTTTACTGACTCTTGTTCTGATGTGGGATTTTCAATGAAGTTTCCAAGCCCAATTTTAAAATTGTGAGGACGCAATTCCCAAAAGGGGGAAAAGATGTAACACCCCAGGTAAATAAAGAGTATGAAATTTTCACATTTATCCATATTTTTGACTAAAATATTAATATAACGTTAAAGGGGACGCTATGCTTGATGGCGTACCCAACACGCAACAATGAGTTTCTTGGGAATCTTACGTTGCACTCTAATAATAAAATAATATTATTTTAAATGGTAGTTAATGCCTAGCTGTTGTGATGGAGGGAATAAATAGAACTAACTACAAAATTATTATATATGTTTGTCAAATATTTTTACTTTTTACAATAAATTTTAGAGGATTAAAAATGCGAATGAATCCAATTTTAAGCGTAAACATTCTAATATTCTTTAAAAGGTCGATTAACTGCCTTTTGATGGAGAACCTCTTTTAAATCCAATTTTTGACAATTTTATGTGTTATATTTGACAAAATAAAATTCTTCTTTAGAATCAGGACATCAAAATTTACTTTGTGTAAATTTTTGGTATTTTTCTGAAAAAGTTCAATTTTTAATGAATAGTGAAAATGTTGTATTTTAATTCAAAACCTCTTTTTAATATAATTTATTTATATGATTAGATTATCTATTGAATTGGTTTTAAAGTGAAATTAGAATATATTTTTACCATTTAATCAGATAGTGGTCATTGGAATAAATTTCACTTTGAAATTTGACTTAAACTAGTGTCAAACATTTAATAGATATTGTTTCTTAAAAACACACTATTTGTTTTGACAACGGGAATTAATTATTAAATTAATTAATGAAACTTATTTTTTTGGAATTTTGTAAAATAGAATTCATTTTTGAATTCATAATATCAAATATATCCTTGGGTGAATTTTTGGTCAATTTCTGAAAAACTTCAATTTTTGATGAATAGTGAAACCACTAAGTGGTACTTATAAAAACCGATTTTCCGTTTAAATGAAATATTGCCACCTTTGTGTTTTGAATTTGAAAAATCTGACAAACATGGTTGTCATTAAGAAGTAAAATGTGGTTCAATGGGATTAAAATAATTTTTTGGTGAATAGTAACTTTTAAGTTTATTAATTGCGATTAGAGGTAATTAGTGTAGTTTAAGGTAAAAATGAAGTTTTAATAATATGAAATGACCTAGACACATGTCCTACCCTCATTGGATGTGTCATGTCCGACCATGAAAATACATGGGTCATCTTGGGGACCCCATAGAGCCACTTGGGTTGAAAAATTACATAAATACCTTTTTATTTAAAGTTAAAATTAAAATGTCAAAAACATGAGTTTTTTAACTAAAATAATTTTTACAATGGGTTATACAAGTCATATTTTTTACTATAAATAGTAATTGGAAAGATAAAATATTTCCTACATCATAGTATTTTTTTTATAATTTTTAGACATTAAATAAATTAAATTATTTATGACATCATGATGATGCAACAATGACCTCATTATTTAATGATTTAAATAAAATGTAAAGATAATGTAAAATATAAGACCTACACATGTCCAAAACCAATTGGATGGGTGGATTTAGAACCCTTATCACCTTACCCTCGAAACAGGTCAACGTGGGACCATTAAAATCCGAAACTCATTCTAAAATAAAGTAACATTTCCTAACTTTCGAAGAGTGCCCCTCCCCTCCTCTTATAAAAGGCCCCCACCTCTACCTCTTTACCCACAATTCCAAAGCCTTTGGCTCCGCCAAACCCCGCCAATTTGGTCTCTCTACATCCCTCTTTAACTCTTATAAGCCTCACATTAGGCAAAAGTCTTCCCAAGGAAGCCTTTGAGCTCAAACTAAAGGGAGTTACCCGATTTTAAGGTAATGTCTTCACTTGAGTCCTTTTGTTTTATTTTGCTTCTACAACCCCCTAAACTCTTTTTATTCATTTTTTTGTAACAAATCCAGTATCTTCAATATACTAGGATGTTTTTATAAGAAGTATTATAGCTAAACTTACTCACACCTGCATCTAATGGTTAAAGAACATACTATTTCCGTGGAAGGCGAATTTCTGCCTCACGAAAGGATGATTGTTCAATATCCTTCTAACACCTTCAAAGGTGGCCATTATGATTTCACTACATTTATATATGATATATAATATGTTTATGTTTTCCTTAATCTTATGTATTTTTTATTTATGGAATACCTTTATGGCTTCCATTATGGGTATACACGATATCTTCATTTTAGAGAGTGCGGACTACCTCCCTCTCAAAGTGATTTGATTCGTTAATACCATATGTGGTATGTATAAATGATATATTTAATGATATTATATATGATACCATACTGGAATTAAAATAATATTATGTATCATTATATTTTAATTCCATTAAATATGAAATAGAAATGGAAGTAGTGTTCAGGCGTACGTACGACTTACCGTCTCCATGAACGATGCATTTAATTTCTTAACAATAAATGTTATGTAATATTATAAATCCATGAATATACTGGATATATATGATATATATGACATCTAAATAATGAATACAATTCTGGACATAATGTATATTTTACCACATGAACAACTTGTTATTGTAAAGAGTTTATTTTTTACTCAAGTACCAATGATCGTTAAAACGACCGTTATTAGCTTAAAGAATAACATAGTGTTCATGACATGGTAATAAGTGATATAAAAGGAAGAATGAACTTGAAAAAGGTTCTTAAGGAAGTAGAAATTAACACAAGTTTTTTATTCAGGAGATTATAGAACGATCGAGTCAATTCGGACCCGAGGTAAGGGATCCTACTCCTCTCTTTCTTTTTAAGTACACTCCTATATGTCATTCCTTTTAAAGCTCATATTTATTGTTATTGGGATATTATTTTATATTAATATTACTGTAATTTTTATGTTCATATGATGAGATACCCTATTCTATCTCATCAATCCATTTTGGAAGTTTTGAGTGGCGCCGTTAGGCTGCTGAATTTTCGTAAGAGATCCAACCTCTCTCTTTCTTTATAAGTACTCTCTTTTATGTCATTTCTTTTAAGCTCATTTTTCTTATGTTTGGGGATGTTCTTTTATATTCCTCATACTGTACATTTTATGTTTATATTATGAGGGACCCTATTTGATCTCATAAATCCATTTTTGTAAGTTTTAAGTGGCACCGTAAGGCTGTCGAGTTTTGGTAAGGGATTTTTTATCTCACTTTTAGTCCCGTGAGATTTATGCTACATTTTCCACAATTTCGTTTGAGTGGTGTATGTACTGCCCATTATTTTACTCACTGTGTAATATACTTTCATTTATGAGTATTTACATCAATGTTGTATTTTCCTTCTTTCACGGGGTGCATGTCTCGAAAGATACCCATCTCGGTAAGGGAACCTTTCACCCTCCTATTTTTAAAAGACTTCTTCTATTATGTCTTTTAATTCAGATACTATTATGTTGGGATATGTTCTTCTATATCCTTATTGATTTAAATTTTATGTCCATGTGATGAGATACCCTTTTTATCTCTCATCAACTCATTTTTTGAATTTTGTAGTGACGCCGTAAGGCTGTCAAATTTTTGCAAGAGAACTTCTTAACCCACATTTGATTCTTTTGGATAAACTTGTACTCCTTGAATATATCGTTATATGAATATGTGTGAATATCCTCTCATTGTTTTAAACTTAATATCCACTTATATTTGGTGTATTCGTTTGTCACACATAATTATGTAATTGATTTATCCTTAAACCAAGGATACCGTCTTTGTAAGGGACTTCGTCTCAATCTCCATTCATTGAGGCATATTTTTTTTATACACAACCTTCTTTTATACGGTGTATAATCTCCTTTGACTTTTACGTCTATCCAAAAAGGAATATTTTTTATACAAAGCATTTTACTAAATGACAAAAGGGAATGTTTTTGTTGTACGTATGCGGTGACAACGACTTCTCCACCGCCGTGACCATTATTTGAGTTTTGGCTTCCTCAACATGCCATACCTTATTTTTAAAAGAAAAATAAATACCATGTTTTACTTTTCTTTTATTTTGGTATTGAAAATTGTTTTCGTTAGGTTTTTTATATCAATGTGTTATATTGATATGTTGTGATTGAAATGTGTAAATGTTATGATTCATTTATGCATGTATTATCTTGTACAATTATGTTATGGTTCTTCGGCATTGTTATGAAGATGGGTGGTTCCGTGATAAACTAAGGGCGGGTGAGCCCGATATAGCTCTCCAATGCATTGGGTAACGCGAATGAGTGAAACATTAAGGTTTCTCCGAAGGGATTTAGGGAATATACTGTGGTGGGTATTCCAAACGTAACCAAGAGGGTTACTCCCTACGTAAGAATGTTATGAATGCCTCAAGTTACCTTTTATGTTTTATGATTTCTATGATTTATTCATGATTTGATGAGGTATGTTAAAGTGCCCTTGTTTTATGGGTAAAGTATGATTTCATTCTTATGTATATATGAACTCATGTTTCCTTTCCATATTTTTATAACACTTACTTAGCAATTTATGCTAATCCCAAGTTTTTTTAAATGTTTTTCACAGGTCAAGAGAAAGGTACATGATATGATGATAGTTTCGAGGAAGTTTCAATAAAGAATCCATGATTTAATTTTAAATATGTTTCCATTGATAGAAAAAATGAATACGATCTTTTATGAAACCACTTTGTTTAAATGTGTAATGTAATGAAAGTTTTATGATCTAATTCTCTAAAACTCTAAAACTGAAAATATCATCAATGTGTACTCTTGTAATAAATCAATATTAATTAAGGTTTATGGCTGGGTCCTTACACTTAGCATCTTGATGCAGTCAGGGGTGTTAGAGAGAGCCCTCTTTGTGAAGAGTTTCCTTACCGAGTAGTCACCTACAGCGAGACCCACTACAATTCACTATATAGAAGAGTCTTCTAAATGAGGCAGTAGACAGACGTCGAAGAGGTCCAAGAGGACCAAACCAACTAGTGTATGACTGCATGATTCAGATTCAGGTGTGCGGGGCACCCGAAGTGGAGACATAAATGCCAAGAGAGGGCAATGTTTCACATGTGGCGGGTAGGATCATGTGGATTTATTCTTTCTGTCCCAACATACGAATGATCAAAAAATGGTTGTAGGAATAACTAGGTAGAGACAAAGGTTCAACCAAGGATGTCCATAGGTAGTAGGTGGACATGGCAGAGGAGCTGGCCGTGTAGCTAGCGGTGGGCGATGATTCGAGATGTGGTTTCCACCACCACCAGGGGGTCCACCCCTACTATAGGGAGCATGCGTATAGGGGAGAGCTCATCTCCATGAAGCTGAATCCTGTGATCACTGAGCTCTATATATTATATTATGTAAGATCTATGTCTACTCCACCATAGCTACAACACATATAGACACAGGTTCTAGTCATTCTTTTTATTGACACTTCCCTCGTTTGAAGCTCTTATATTCCGACGGAGCCGTTGGCTTGATCCTTACAGCTAGAGACTCCTACGAGAGCATATTCGATGATTATGCCTTGGTGACAAAAGTGCGGTATTACTCTAGGAGGCGAGAGCTTTTGTTTGGATCTCCAAGTAGTGGCATCGAGGCCTTACGATTTCATCTTGGGAATGGACTGGTTATGTAATGTCCATCCTCATACTGACTGTATTAGGCGCCAAGTGTGGTGTGTCCACATGGATGTGACCAGTTTTACCTTCACTGGCGAGAAAGGAGCCTTTGCAGCATTGGATGGACTTACATGGAGGAGGGTGCAGCCGATTACTCATCAGTTGGCTAGCCTTATCTTCAGAGATGTTGAAATGGAGAGTCTGATCTATCCTATAGTAGTGGACCAGTACGCAGATGTCTTCATTGATGATGTTTCGTGTCTACCTCCTCATAGAGAGGTGGAATTTTACATTGACTTGTGCATTGGGATTACACAGATATCTACACCAGCGTATCTGATGGCTCCTTTGGAGCCTCATGAGTTGTAGGTATAGCTAGAGGACTTGCAAGAGAAGGGATTAATTTGGCCCAAAATTTCTCCTTGGGATGCCTCGATTATTTTCTCTATGAAATAAGATAGGATACTGAGGCATTGTGTTGACTCTTGGCACCTGAACCAAGTGACAGTGAAGAACACATACCCACTCATGAGGATTAATGAACTATTTGATCAGCTGAAGGGAGCATGGTGGCTCTCAAAGATAGACCTCAGATCAGGTTATCACCAGCTCATAGTATATGACAAGGATGTGCAGAAGACTGCCTTCAGGTGTCGGTATGGACACTAAAAATTCTTGGTTATGAAATTTGGCATAAAAAATGTTCCATCAGTGTCCATAGGACTACTGAATAGGATCATTCAGCCATACATTGATCACTTCATGGTAGTCTTCATCAATGAAATTATGATCTACTCGACTACTGAGGAGGATCATGCCTACTATTTACAGTTAGTACTGGACACACTCCAAGAGCCCCAGCTTTATGGTAAGATCTCAAAGCACTAGTTCTGGATCTGATAGGTTCATTTTCTAGGACATGTCATCTTAGAGGCTAGATTTGCAGTTGATCTAGCAATGATTGAGGTGGTACATGCTCGGTAGCCAACTAGGAGTGTGATGGAGGTACAATGTTTTTTGGGATTGGCTGGATAATACCAGAGATTTGTGCCAAATTTCTCTTGAGTTTCTTCACCACTATCAGCCATGACGGAGAAGGGGAAACCCTTTCTTTTGTTGGAGAAATCCCAACAGTGTTTTCAGGAACTGAGGCAGAGGCCGATTAGTGCCCCCATCTTGAGGCATCTATAGGAGGGTGTAGTGTACCTTGTCTTTTAAGACGCATCAGGGACCAGACTCGAATGTGTCCAGATGTAGGAATGAGTAGTGATCACAAATGGCTCTCGACAGCTAAGACAACATGAGCAGAAACACACTACCAATGACATGGAGTTAGCAGTAGTGGTTTTCACCTTGAAGATGTGCTGACATTATCTGATGGGAGATCATTTCACCATGTACATGAATCACATGAGTCATAGGTATATCTTCTATTTGAAGTACCTGAACCTGAGATACCGACATTGGCTTGAGTTCCTCCAGGAATATAACTTCGATATAATATATAATCTTGTGAAGGGTAATGTTGTTGCAGATGCACTTAGCAAGAGGTTTGGTATACAGCTGTTAGGCGAATAGACAGAGCTGCTAGCTGCTTTGCAGATACCCTTCGTGGAAGGAGATGGATAATCTTTTCATCAGTCTTTTACATTAACTCCCCCATGTCTTTACTGAGTCAGGGAGGCGGAGCATGGGTAAGCTTACTACAAGGATCGAAATGCTCAGATATACATAAGGTAATCACCTGGTGGATTTTTTGAAGGTATGGATCACGTCATCCTCTTTTGAGGATGTACCATGGTACCAGTGTCACTTCAGAAGAAAGTGTTGAGGGATTTACACACATCCCCTCTAGAGGTACATCCAGGAGTGTCGAAGATGTACTAGGATCTATGATGACAGCACTGGTGGCTGGGAATAAAGAAAGCAGTAGCAGATTTTGTCTCATGGTACCGCATTTTTCACAAGTGATGGCGGAGCTTTAGGTACCAACATGCTTAGTTCAGCCATTAGAGGTCCCAGAGTGGAATTGGGATTGGATATCCATTGAATTTGTGACATGACATCCATGTACATCCACATGACATGACTCTATCTCGATGATCGTTGATTAACTCACCATGCCAGCCCACATCATACCGATCAGAGAGCATGGTTCAGTATAGATCTTGGGACGCCTCTATGTGCATGAGATTGTGTAGCAACATGGAATACCTTTGACGATTTTCTCTGACCGTGACCCACAGTTTACTTCCCTTAAATGGAAGTGGTTGCAGGAGTCTTTCGAGACGTAGATCCATTTGGGCACCGCCTTCCATCCTCATACGGATGGCCAGACTGAGCAGACCATTCAGACCCCCGAGGACATGTTGTGTGCTTGTGTCCTCAACTTCAGTCGTATCTGGGAGGATCACATACCTTTGGTGGAGTTTTCATACAAAAACTTCTATCACTCCACAATAATGATGGAACCTTTTGAGTCATTGTATGTGCAACCTTGCAGATCACCATTGTGCTGGACTGACCCACGGGAGTCAACACTCATGGGACCAAAGATAGTTCCGGCTACCATAGAGAAGGTGCTACTCATCCAGGAGTGGATGACGATAGCATAGAGCAGACATAAGTCTTATGCATATAGTAGACGGAAACCTCAGGAGTTCGAGGATGACGACCATGTTTTTCTATGGGTCTCGCTCCGATGAGGTCTCTGTTGATTTGGCCGAGGTGAAAAGTTATCTCTGAGATTCATCAAAACATTTCAGGTCCTCAATAGAGTTGTCCTGGTGGCATACCGCTTAGCACTTCCACCTTAGTTGCTCCGGGTACACGAATTCTTCCATGTATCCCAACTGAGGAGATACGTTCATGCCCCTTCTCACATCATTGACAATTGTGAGCTAGACATCGATAATGGGGTGACTTTTATGGAGGTTCCAGTAGAGATTGAGGATCTACAAGAGAGGGTCCTTCATGCACGGTCAATACCTCTGGTTTGCATTCATTGGCAGTACAGGAACCTCGAGGAGTGAAAATGGGAGTGGGAGGCTCAGATGCATGCCCAATACCTCCACGTGTTCCCTTATTTTGAGTTGTGGCTTATGGGGACATAAATTCCTGAGGTGGGGAGAATGTAAAGACCAAGAAATTCTATATAATTATTTAATTTTTTTTTTGGAATTTTACAATTCTGCAAAAATTGACGGCATGTGATTCCCTGGCCGGGGGTGCCCGAAATGAATTTCTGAACATTTTTTCAGGTACGTTTAGTAAATGTGTGTGCAAGTTTTTCTAAATTTTGAACTGATGATCAGAATTGTAATTGGAGGGAACCATTGAACTCGTAGTGCCAATATTATCTTAAGAATACTTTCACCTCGACGACCGTTGGTTGAGGGTGAATGATAATTTTTTTTTGGGTTTTTTGTGGAAATAAAAAAATAAAATAAACAATCATTTTATTTTATTTTGTTTGTTAAATCCTCCATAGGGAAGTTGAGGTGTGGCGGCCACCAGACCTTAACCTCTCATGAAAGGTTATGGTGGTGGGGACAACCCAAACCTAACATCCCATGAGAGGTTATGGAGGTGGGGACAACCTGAGGCCTAAACCTCACAACTCCCACAATAAATGAGGGATATCCTCTTTAACTCCTCCTACATTTAATTGTGCCAACCCTCCTTAATTAATTTTTCCAACCCTTGGTATCCTATGTTTTAAAATTTATTCCAATGAAACCCATTAATTAATTCCAATTAATTATGCCAACAGATTTCCAACAAATTAAATATATAAAAATATTTTATTTGAATGGGTAATAATTTTTTGGAAATGTATTAGCGAAGGAGGATTGGAAGATCATGGGAGAAATATCCCCAATGAAGAACGCTCCACCAATGAAGAATGCTGACCTCATTTGAACTTCTTCCTTTAGATTTCATCCGACATGGGACGTCCTCATCTTTGGAGAATCGACGATCTTACTACCTTCTTATGAAAACTCATCAATCGAACATGGTAGGGGTTTATTCATAAATGTTTATCACTTCCCATGTACTCACTTCTTTTCTGGTGCGGGTTGGGAACAAACATTGTTGAAGATTATGGTTTCACTTTCATGTATCATTCATTGTGAACCGCTTGCTACCATACTAAACATCGAGGGTGCAGTCCAAAAAAACTTCTTGAACCCTTCTTCGTTCTTCTTTGGTGTGTTCTTAAAATGGAGGGTGGTGAAGAAAATGACGGAGGAAATGATGCCGCTACCAGCGGCCTCGCCGTGCGGCCCCGGCCGACCCACGGCCTTGCCGCATCGCCCCGGCCGACGCGCGGCCTAGCCGCGCTGCCCCGGC
Organism: Viscum album; assembly: GCA_963277665.1. NCBI lineage: Eukaryota > Viridiplantae > Streptophyta > Magnoliopsida > Santalales > Viscaceae > Viscum > Viscum album. The sequence continues at coordinate 1,679,674,624 of OY728160.1, forward strand.
CAGCCCGCAGACTCACCGCACCACCTGGCTGACCCGTGGTCCGCGCCGCACCCCACCGTCGACCCATCTAAGCCATGTCGCCATCCGAGATCAGCCACGCCGCCATCCGCTGAGCTACACCACCGTCTCAGACGAGCCGCACTTCCAAACCGTGCCACACCGTCGAGTTGATCCCCTCCGCCCTCCTGACTGAACCGCCACAGAACCGCAGCCAGTCTGCCGACCCACAGCCATTCCACCGCTCTCGTAGTTGGTCTGTGCCCTCGTGGCCAGTCTGCGACCCTCACGACCCTCATGGGCCGGGCCGAGCCAGACTCAATGGTCGGGCCACACTATGGACCAGGCCAGACCCAACAGGCCGGACCGGGTCGACCCGAACTGGGTCGGCCCTGACTGGTTCGGATCGGACTCAGGCCCACTACGACCCTTTACTTTCGTTTGGCCATAACATTGGCACCGGAAATTTGTTTGAAGAACCATCAGTAGCACATGAAATATTGGAGAGAGATGGTCCATTTGAGAATAATCCACTGGAGTTTTGGTTTAAGATGTGGTATTGTCAGGTTGGATCAAACACGAGTCCAACCGGGCACCCGGGACTAAAAGACTAATAACCCACAGACCGGGTGTCTGATTGACATGTCGTCTGTTATGTTGAGACCCCTACGATGTGGTGGACCATTGAGATACTTATTCATGGGACATTATGACAGTTGGAATATCGACCAGTAGATGGTGGAGAAGATCCTCCCAGAGACGAGTGAGCATGGTAAGGAGACCGAGTTGATGGCTAAGACCTGAAGGCTGGTGACTGATTCGTCTCGTAGTGACTCGACTAGCCTAGTGGGGAGCGCCTTGGTGTCGCAGCAGACCCACAATGGGGAGAGCCTTGGTGACGATGTAGACCCACGGTACTCGACAGGAGGACTACCTTAGCAGGACATGTGGGGGAGTGCCTTGGTGACGTGGAAGTCCCATGGTGGGGAGCGCATGGTGATGTGGCAGACCCACAGTACTCGACAGGAGGAGTACCTCAAAAGTCCAAGGTTAGTGGGAAGAACCTAGGTGTCACGGTAGGCCCACTGTACTCGATAGAAGAGGATATCTCTTGCATTTGAGGTTTCAAAAATTTGAATGGGGATGTCACTTGATACTACCCCTAGAATAAATTCCATGTTTGAGCTGAATAAGTTATACTATGTTTTCTTCATGATTGAGATGGATTACTTGAGAACATAGGTATATATGTGGGCATATAACTAAGTAGTGTTATCTATTGATTTCATACATTTTAGTTTATCCTTGGTGGATATTTGGTAGACCATGAGGGTCTCGGGGTCCTTACATAGTGTCTTTATACTCACCCATGAACAGGCTATGCCCGCACCTTATTGTGTTTGATGCAGACAAAAGACAACTCTAACTGAGGCTGAGAGTACCAAGACAGGATGGTACTCGGAGGTAGACCATACGACATGTCGGTACGCAGAGGAGACGGGTGGACATGGTTTTCTGAGTAGGAGATATGTTCCTACCCTTCAGGTACGTTTCTCGAAGGACAACCCAGTTGTATAATTTCCCTTTTCATCAGTTGTATTTTATTTCAGTTGTACTTGTAATTTTATTGTTGGGTTTGTATTCCAGCACCTTTACTTTCAACACTCTATTTTGGTTATACAATTTTCTTGAGTTTGTATCTTACTGTGTGTTTAGTTGTGTGTGATTACAAGTTATAAAGGCAATGGCTTCCCCATTTTAGGGAATAAGCATTTGGTTTTAGTCATATTCCCTTATCCTATGAAAGGCGGGCTTGGGGTAGTCACAGAACGGGCCCTGGGTGACAGGTCGTGACAACACACACACATAATAATAATCAACCTGACATTAATCACCTAATTCACCCATGGATCAATCTCTTTCCTTACACACATAGATAAAAAATGATTACACAATAATTCTCATTTCAAAATTATTTATAAAACCATTACTTTTAATCAATCAAATCACATTAACAAGCCAAATCAATTTTCATCTAGAGTCCAAATGGGCCACAATCCAGCAACACCTGTCAAACCACATTTAATGTCCAAATACCCATTTTATTTAAATCCAAAAACACATTCAAAACAAAATAAAGGAACCCAAATCATCATTTACCATTTAAAAACTATATTTAAAAATCTGAACTATTTCTTAAATATCACAAAGTATAAGAAAAAATATAACCTGACAATATAACAAACCCTTGGTGCACTACATTTAAGAAAATAATTATATTTATCACAAAATAAAGAATAATGCAGTAATTTTCACAAATGAAAAGAATTTAAATGATCAAAAAAAATATTACATATTCAAAAGAGGTGGGAAAATTAAGAAACCATTGAGTTGTAAATTAAAAATGAATATACAATGGGAAACCTATTTCAATCTCATGGTGATTCAAGAAAATAATCCCAAAAATACATTTCCAAGGATCAAATATCCATGATCTACCAAGAGGAAACATAAAAAAAACCCCATGTAAAACAAGAGAAGATCAAAACCTAGAACCACATAATAGTTGGATGAAGATAAATCTAATGTAAATCAATGAATGTGGTAGAAATAGAAGAGATGAGGGAATTTTACTTGTAGATATAGCCTATATGTAACAGCCCAAGATTTTATAAAAAAATATTCTTTTTAATTTTATTAATGTCTTGTGTTGTACGCTACACCAAAAGGAGCTTGCACAACACACATCCTTGACTTGACTTGCATTACACGCAATCACGACCTTCCTCGATAGCGTGTGTAATACGCAATACCGAGTTTCACTAAACAACGATGTGCTATTAAAATATTATTAAAACTAGCCGTTATGAATAGTAATAACCACTTTTTAAAATTCTGTAAATCTTATTTTTCAAAATGAACTTCATTCTTGGATTCGGAGTATCGAATTTAGCCTAAGGTGAAATTTTGGTACTTTTCGGATAACTTTCATATTCTGATGAATAGTGAAAAATTACTAAATTGTAATTAAAAACAACTTTTTTAATCGAAATAATTAATAGTGATAAATTATTAATTTGAGTGGTTTTAAAGTATAATTAGAATATATTTTTACAATTTAATACAATGTTGGTCATTGGATGTAATTTCACATTTAAACTAGACATAAACAAGTGTCAATCTTTTGATAGATATTGTTTCTTAAAAAACACGCTATTTGTTTTAACAGCGGGATTTAATTATAAAATTAATTAATGCAACTTTTATGTTATGAATTTGGTAAAATAGACATCATTTTTGAATTCGGAATATGAAATATAGCTTGGGATGAAATTTTGGCATTGTTCTGAAAAACATCAATTTTTGATGAATAGTGAAACTACTAAGTGGTAGGTTAAAAACTGAATTTTGCATAAAACTTAATTTGACCGCTTCTGTGAATGGAATTTCGAAAATCCGAGAGACACGGTTAATATCAAGGACTAAAATGTGGTTCAATGAGATGAAAATAATTTTTGGTGAATAGTAACTTTTTACTTTTTTTTACCGCGGTTAATAGTAAATAGGGTAACTAAGGGTAAATATGATATTACTATTACCCTAACACATGTCCTAATTCTATTGGACAAGTGTAATTCGACCAAAAACAAACTTAGGAATAAAATATGACCATTTAGGCCCACTTGGATTAGATTAGGACATTTATTATTAATTTATTTAAAGAAGGGTTAAAATAGTTAAAATCAAAGTTTAATAAGTAAATCATTTTTAATATGGGGTTATACATAAGATAAATTCGATTGTAAATATTCATTAGAAAGCTAAAAATATTTCCTACATGATGGTATTTTATTTGTAATTTTTAGACATCAAATAATTTAATTTATTTATGACACAACGATGATGCAGTAATTATCTTATTAATGAAATATTGACATAATTGATGTTATAAACACCAAAATAAATGTAATTTGAGATTTTTATTGAATTCCACTAATTTTCTAGGTTACTATGATATATTAATGTTGATTTAATAAACATGGTTCGAACATATAATTCTGTTATGACTTTCACAAAAATCATATATCAAATAGTGTCAAAATTGACACAAAATAGTTTTTAAATAAAATATTATATTATTAATTGTTATTTTATTCCTAAAAATCTAAGGTTCGGCCAAATGACTTAGATAAGGATATATATATTAATAATAAACAATTTGGGGTTCGTTTGGCATGGTATAGTAAGTTTATTAACCATATAGTGAAAGAAAACAAAAAGACACGGTAAAAGTTAAATTATTTAACTTAGAGTTAAATCTAATTGATAAGGTTTAAAATAATATCCAAACATGTCTAAATTTAATTGGTTGATGAGATTACAACCCTAGCTCATCTAATCTTCGAATATGAGTCATTTTTGGAGGTTTTTAAGTGGGGTTAGATTTATTATAAATTAATATTTTTTGGAATTCCTAAGGTGCCCCTCTCCTCCCTTATAAAAGGACACCTCCTCCCCCTCCTCCTCACACCAATTTGAGCACTCAAGCTCGGCCAACCCCTGCCAAAATCTCTTCTCCACTTCCCTAGAAACATCCTAGAGGTTCTGTTCTTCCTCAAAGACAAATTCTAGTGCCCTAAGAGGAGTTCTCAAAGAGGCACTTCAAAGAAGAGGTAATTACCGTTACCAATTCTTTCATCTTTATTTCTTCTTCCACTTCTTCTTCTTAGGTTGTTTCATTATGAAGTAATAACATCAGTATCACTCATATACTGATATGTTATTATAAGTATGAAACAACCCTATTTCACTATCTATCCATCCTACGGAAAAAGAAATCACCGCGCGTGCGTACGTACGGAATACCGTCTCCACGCCGTGGTGTAATCTATTTTCCACCGCCACCTTATATGGATGGGTATAATGGTGTAAAGAATAACTATACATAGTTATTACAACATCATATTGATTCTGATATATTGTATAATCCACTCCAATTCAATTCAATATTTATAGAAATGATATCATCGCTCGTGCGTACGTACGGACTACCGTCTCCACGACGCGATGATATTCATTCTCCATGTTAACCATTTAAGAATGATTATAATGTATATATAAGAAATAATAATGAAATATATGACATTATAAAGCTACTGGATTTATGTATATATACATATGTATGTCATCTACTTACTTCCATTTAAAGACAATAAGGAAAGAAAAACAGCGTTCATGCGTACGTACGGACTACCGTCTCCATGAACGGTGTTTTTCATTTTATTTATCTACCTATTATTTATATATATATACTGAATATATATGATATAAAAATCATATTTTATATTCTGGAAGTAAGTAAATCATGATATAAGTAATAATGATGTCAAGAACAACAAGTCAAAACACCTACGATAAATGAAACGATTTTACCCAAAACGCTTCTTTAACATGGAATTTACAAAAGAACGGGTAATATAATGTAATAAGTGAACCATATATGATATCATAACAATGAATATGATTCTGTAATAAGTCAATAACATGATTTAAATCATTATACAGGAGGTTCGGACACTTACAAAGCAAGTCGGACCTAAGGTAAGGGAAAATATCACAATCTCATTTTTATCCGAGATTGTTTATTCGTAAGTATTTACTGGGGTGTATTTTATCATCCACATCCATGTTCCTTCAATATGTAATATTGTTTCCATCCACTTACAATAGTTTAAATCCAATTTTACTCTTCGGTGAGTTTTTTGTAAAGAATATGAAAGGAATCTTTTGTCGCTTTTTCATACGAGGTACTTTTTGACTTTTCCGACAAAAGTACGAAGAATGTTTTTTTTAACTTAAACGACATGAACGGATTTTTACGGTTTTATAAAGCCTTATTTTCATGAAGCTTACTCCAAAAGATTTCATGACTATTTTTAATAAAATCTCTTTCTTTTAAAATTGCATGATGTTTTGTGAAAAGAAATTGATTTTGAAGAAGAAAGGATATTTTCCTCAAGAATTCATTTCAAGTGTTTTATCAAAATTATTTTCCATCTAAGATAATAAAGGGTTCTGTTTCTATCCATATTTTTACATTTATTTGACTATGTTGTGATGGAATTATGTTTATGAATTCCTTTATCTTATATGAATGGTTTTATGATGTCATGTTGTTTAAGAATCCCATTTTTAATACATGGGTTATGAAATGATGTATGATTTATGATTTTGTGGCACACATAAGAAAGGATTCATTAAGAGATGGGTGGGACCTATATCTCCCTCCAATGCATTGGGTAAAGATTTTATATCTCATGAGATAGACATGGCTGGAATGGTAGGTTATACCGGTTCAGTGAAACAGGACTGAAACGAGGATTACTCGATTCAGAAAGGGACTTTGTCCACTAAGATAGTCTTGGCAATGAGTCTTGACTAACAAGAAATGATTCTCTATGATTATGTGTGTATGCCACAATGAGTAATGTTTTAAGTTATGATTTCATTTTCACTTCTATGATTTATCCCATGTTATGATATTATGAGCTCTTTTGCAGGTTATGATTTCCAAAAGCTATGTTCTTATGTATATGATGTGATTGATATTTCTTTTGTTTACCCTTACTGAGCATTTGAGCTCACCCTTTTATGTTTTCTTTTCCCCAGGATATAAATAAAGGTTTTAGGTAAAAAAGGGAAGATCTTTATGGGAGATATTGAAGATCTTTCACCAAGATTAGAAGATTACATTCCGAGTTTCCAAAGACACTAAACTATTACGATCCTTTAGTGTGTGTTTTTGTTATGTACTAAGTATTCCGCAAAAGTAATGTAATGTCCATGTACGTCAAGCTTCAGGTCTCTACAGTTGGTATCAGAGGCAAAGGAGGTAGGAATGTATCTGATCCTTGGGAACTCTCACATGTGAGCGTTGGACGAAGCATGGCTCTCCGCCCAAGGGCTTCATGAGGAAATGGCTGCCACTGGGGATGGTGGTGTGTCCCGCCCAGGGGGTGTAGCCGCCCATGGAGTGCCCTGATAGGTATCAGCTGTAGTCCACTGGAAGTAATTCTAGACCGCTATAGTTGGTATCAGAGGAAAGGTTTAGTCAACCTTTGGAAACTAGGATGCGAAAAGGTTAGTGAGATCCCTAGAGATATTTCTAAGGTATGTCTAGGGATGTCCCTGGGGATAAGTATAGGTATAGGTTATAGTAATAGAATTACGCTAACGATCATAGAATTAAACCTAAGATGTTGGATATTGAACGTACTCCCCCTTTATTATGTTGTTTTCCCTAGCATGATTTTTTCCACTCACACTATTCTTTTTGGGTTTTAGACGATGGCTGGAACCCGAAGGAACCGTGTTGATCAATGCAATGGACAATGCAATGATTGCCCTCCTGAACAAACAAATGTTATGGGAGATGGAGTGAAAAATCTTATTGCTATACTTACACAAGCTATGAATCATTCTGGACTTCCAAATGAGCAGAGAAGGGAACAATATTCTATTGAGTCCTTCATGAGGCAACGTCCACCTTCTTTCAGTGGGTCTACTGATCCATTAGTTGTTGAACAATGGATTAGTACTACTGAAAAGATATTTTCAGTTCTTCAATGTTCTGAACATGATAAAGTCATCTTAGCAGTATATCGTTTGGAAGGTGAAGCTGATCAATGGTGGAATCTTATCAAGAATACGAGGCCAAGAGATGAAATTGAGTCCATGGAATGGGACGAGTTCAAGAACTTGTTTTTCAGTAAGTACTTCCCTCGTATTCTTCGAACAAAGATGGAGAAAGAATTTCTTGAACTGAAGCAAAGGGACGATGAATCTGTTGGTACCTATGAAGCAAATTTTACAAGACTTGCAAGGTATGCTTCTGGCATTATCATCCAACCTGAAAGTAAAGTTGATCGATTTTTCAGTGGCTTAAAACCAAGTCTTCGAAGGGCATTAGCTAGAAGAGACTTCAGTAGCTATGAAGAAATTGTGCGTTGTGCTATCAAGGTAGAAATGGAAGTTGGTGTTACATATCCATCTCATGGTTTTGACAAGAAACAAAAGATGGAGTTCAAGGAGAAATCTCAGAATAATGGTGAAAAGAAGATGAATGTTTCCTTATGCACAAAGTGTGGAAAGAAGCATGGTGGAGATTGTCTAAAAGGGACTAGAAAATGTTTTAAGTGTGGAAAAGAAGGTCATCGAGCAGCTGAGTGTCGAAGTAATGGAAAAAGGGTTTCTAATGATGTGAATAAAGCAAACACTGCAGAGAATGCACCACCAACACTTCAATGCTTCAAGTGCAAGGAAATGGGGCATTATGCAAATAATTGCCCTAATCCAAGGGTTAGTGATGATCAACATGAGAAACCACTGAAGGCAAAGGACAAAGGGAAATCACATGCGATCACTATTGGCAATGTTGAATATGACAACGATGTGGTGGAATGATTAAGTGTTTATGTAATGGGATTCCAAAATAATGTTGTATCATGGAGTATTGGAATATTTATGTATTGGTTTAATGTGGTATTCAAAGTGATTGAGATATTTTTGGAAATAAGATGATATGCGCATAATGAAGGGAAAATAAGAAAATGAAATGTTTAATAGTATTCATGAGCTCATGATTGATATAAGGACTAAGTGATATCATGGTTTGAGTATATAGAATTTTGAGGATTTTGGTATGTGGAAAGTGTTAACTTTAAACTGCATTCATGTTTTCACTAAGGTAATCAAGAGAATACATGATTAAGGACTTTGAATGTTTAGAATATGACCAACAAGACATATCTTATGATATGTGGGGATCAACGACAGTATTAAATCTCTGGTAATCGATATCACTATATTATGAGAGTGGACTGCAGTATTATGTATATGCCTAAAGATTAGACTGGATTATGTTGGACATAAGTTAGTATTGTTTAAGGACATAAGATTTTCGATATTATTGATGGGATGTTATAGTAACGTAGTTTTAGAAAAAGGGACAACCTGCAGGACGGGCGACAGCCCATCGCTTCGGACAAGGCTGTAGGAATCGAACCCACAACCGAAGTGCGACTGGCCTTTATCGCCTACCACTGACCTACATGAAGTCCCTGTTTAGTAGAAACTAGTGTTATTATATTAAGCAATATGATATATAAGCCCATTTTAGGAACCATATATGATTAATCTCACTATAGATCGACTTATGTATATAATTTTTGCTAACCTTTTGTTTGAGACAGATGGAATGACCCGTCATTCTATCACATGATCTGCTAACAGTTCACGAATAACAAATTCAACTTCATTTATTTAAGAGATGAAGTGGAAATTGTTCAAGGCACGAACAACAGTGAGATTGTACCAAAATAAAGTAAGTATTTATTCTAATTCAAATTTTCAACTTTAGGGAAATGATCTTGAAAACCAAAAATGTTGTCCTAGTGATCTTATACCTGATGAATCAGATGGTACCTTAGATCGTCACAAATTTATGGATTTGTGATTACTGGATTTTCCATAGCCATGTTCTCTACCACTCTCCATCAGAACATGATGGTTAGATTTCTCTTCCATATCCATATTTTCACCTATGTGGAAACCCAGTGATTAGTTTATTTGGGTAATCGTTACATTTCATACTTTAGTTTTTAAAGCCAAGTTTTGGTATTCCCTTTTACGATGTGGGTTTCTATTAAAGAAACTTTCAAATAGTAAACCATTTATAACCGCGACGAATTTCGAGGGCGAAATTCATTTTAAGGGGGGTAGAATGTAACAGCCCAAGATTTTATAAAAAAATATTCTTTTTAATTTTATTAATGTCTTGTGTTGTACGCTACACCAAAAGGAGCTTGCACAACACACATCCTTGACTTGACTTGCATTACACGCAATCGCGACCTTCCTCGATAGCGTGTGTAATACGCAATACCGAGTTTCACTAAACAACGATGTGCTATTAAAATATTATTAAAACTAGCCGTTATGAATAGTAATAACCACTTTTTAAAATTCTGTAAATCTTATTTTTCAAAATGAACTTCATTCTTGGATTCGGAGTATCGAATTTAGCCTAAGGTGAAATTTTGGTACTTTTCGGATAACTTTCATATTCTGATGAATAGTGAAAAATTACTAAATTATAATTAAAAACAACTTTTTTAATCGAAATAATTAATAGTGATAAATTATTAATTTGAGTGGTTTTAAAGTATATTTAGAATATATTTTTACAATTTAATACAATGTTGGTCATTGGATGTAATTTCACATTTAAACTAGACATAAACAAGTGTCAATCTTTTGATAGATATTGTTTCTTAAAAAACACGCTATTTGTTTTAACAGCGGGATTTAATTATAAAATTAATTAATGCAACTTTTATGTTATGAATTTGGTAAAATAGACATCATTTTTGAATTCGGAATATGAAATATAGCTTGGGATGAAATTTTGGCATTGTTCTGAAAAACATCAATTTTTGATGAATAGTGAAACTACTAAGTGGTAGGTTAAAAACTGAATTTTGCATAAAACTTAATTTTACCGCTTCTGTGAATGGAATTTCGAAAATCCGAGAGACACGGTTAATATCAAGGACTAAAATGTGGTTCAATGAGATGAAAATAATTTTTGGTGAATAGTAACTTTTTACTTTTTTTTACCGCGGTTAATAGTAAATAGGGTAACTAAGGGTAAATATGATATTACTATTACCCTAACACATGTCCTAATTCTATTGGACAAGTGTAATTCGACCAAAAACAAACTTAGGAATAAAATATGACCATTTAGGCCCACTTGGATTAGATTAGGACATTTATTATTAATTTATTTAAAGAAGGGTTAAAATAGTTAAAATCAAAGTTTAATAAGTAAATCATTTTTAATATGGGGTTATACATAAGATAAATTCGATTGTAAATATTCATTAGAAAGCTAAAAATATTTCCTACATGATGGTATTTTATTTGTAATTTTTAGACATCAAATAATTTAATTTATTTATGACACAACGATGATGCAGTAATTATCTTATTAATGAAATATTGACATAATTGATGTTATAAACACCAAAATAAATGTAATTTGAGATTTTTATTGAATTCCACTAATTTTCTAGGTTACTATGATATATTAATGTTGATTTAATAAACATGGTTCGAACATATAATTCTGTTATGACTTTCACAAAAATCATATATCAAATAGTGTCAAAATTGACACAAAATAGTTTTTAAATAAAATATTATATTATTAATTGTTATTTTATTCCTAAAAATCTAAGGTTCGGCCAAATGACTTAGATAAGGATATATATATTAATAATAAACAATTTGGGGTTCGTTTGGCATGTTATAGTAAGTTTATTAACCATATAGTGAAAGAAAACAAAAAGACACGGTAAAAGTTAAATTATTTAACTTAGAGTTAAATCTAATTGATAAGGTTTAAAATAATATCCAAACATGTCTAAATTTAATTGGTTGATGAGATTACAACCCTAGCTCATCTAATCTTCGAATATGAGTCATTTTTGGAGGTTTTTAAGTGGGGTTAGATTTATTATAAATTAATATTTTTTGGAATTCCTAAGGTGCCCCTCTCCTCCCTTATAAAAGGACACCTCCTCCCCCTCCTCCTCACACCAATTTGAGCACTCAAGCTCGGCCAAACCCTGCCAAAATCTCTTCTCCACTTCCCTAGAAACATCCTAGAGGTTCTGGTCTTCCTCAAAGACAAATTCTAGTGCCCTAAGAGGAGTTCTCAAAGAGGCACTTCAAAGAAGAGGTAATTACCGTTACCAATTCTTTCATCTTTATTTCTTCTTCCACTTCTTCTTCTTAGGTTGTTTCATTATGAAGTAATAACATCAGTATCACTCATATACTGATATGTTATTATAAGTATGAAACAACCCTATTTCACTATCTATCCATCCTACGGAAAAAGAAATCACCGCGCGTGCGTACGTACGGAATACCGTCTCCACGCCGTGGTGTAATCTATTTTCCACCGCCACCTTATATGGATGGGTATAATGGTGTAAAGAATAACTATACATAGTTATTACAACATCATATTGATTCTGATATATTGTATAATCCACTCCAATTCAATTCAATATTTATAGAAATGATATCATCGCTCGTGCGTACGTACGGACTACCGTCTCCACGACGCGATGAGATTCATTCTCCATGTTAACCATTTAAGAATGATTATAATGTATATATAAGAAATAATAATGAAATATATGAAATTATAAAGCTACTGGATTTATGTATATATACATATGTATGTCATCTACTTACTTCCATTTAAAGACAATAAGGAAAGAAAAACAGCGTTCATGCGTACGTACGGACTACCGTCTCCATGAACGGTGTTTTTCATTTTATTTATCTACCTATTATTTATATATATATACTGAATATATATGATATACAAATCATATTTTATATTCTGGAAGTAAGTAAATCATGATATAAGTAATAATGATGTCAAGAACAACAAGTCAAAACACCTACGATAAATGAAACGATTTTACCCAAAACGCTTCTTTAACATGGAATTTACAAAAGAACGGGTAATATAATGTAATAAGTGAACCATATATGATATCATAACAATGAATATGATTCTGTAATAAGTCAATAACATGATTTAAATCATTATACAGGAGGTTCGGACACTTACAAAGCAAGTCGGACCTAAAGTAAGGGAAAATATCACAATCTCATTTTTATCCGAGATTGTTTATTCGTAAGTATTTACTGGGGTGTATTTTATCATCCACATCCATGTTCCTTCAATATGTAATATTGTTTCCATACACTTACAATAGTTTAAATCCAATTTTACTCTTCGGTGAGTTTTTTGTAAAGAATATGAAAGGAATCTTTTGTCGCTTTTTCATACGAGGTACTTTTTGACTTTTCCGACAAAAGTACGAAGAATGTTTTTTTTAACTTAAACGACATGAACGGATTTTTACGGTTTTATAAAGCCTTATTTTCATGAAGCTTACTCCAAAAGATTTCATGACTATTTTTAATAAAATCTCTTTCTTTTAAAATTGCATGATGTTTTGTGAAAAGAAATTGATTTTGAAGAAGAAAGGATATTTTCCTCAAGAATTCATTTCAAGTGTTTTATCAAAATTATTTTCCATCTAAGATAATAAAGGGTTCTGTTTCTATCCATATTTTTACATTGATTTGACTATGTTGTGATGGAATTATGTTTATGAATTCCTTTATCTTATATGAATGGTTTTATGATGTCATGTTGTTTAAGAATCCCATTTTTAATACATGGGTTATGAAATGATGTATGATTTATGATTTTGTGGCACACATAAGAAAGGATTCATTAAGAGATGGGTGGGACCTATATCTCCCTCCAATGCATTGGGTAAAGATTTTATATCTCATGAGATAGACATGGCTGGAATGGTAGGTTATACCGGTTCAGTGAAACAGGACTGAAACGAGGATTACTCGATTCAGAAAGGGACTTTGTCCACTAAGATAGTCTTGGCAATGAGTCTTGACTAACAAGAAATGATTCTCTATGATTATGTGTGTATGCCACAATGAGTAATGTTTTAAGTTATGATTTCATTTTCACTTCTATGATTTATCCCATGTTATGATATTATGAGCTCTTTTGCAGGTTATGATTTCCAAAAGCTATGTTCTTATGTATATGATGTGATTGATATTTCTTTTGTTTACCCTTACTGAGCATTTGAGCTCACCCTTTTATGTTTTCTTTTCCCCAGGATATAAATAAAGGTTTTAGGTAAAAAAGGGAAGATCTTTATGGGAGATATTGAAGATCTTTCACCAAGATTAGAAGATTACATTCCGAGTTTCCAAAGACACTAAACTATTACGATCCTTTAGTGTGTGTTTTTGTTATGTACTAAGTATTCCGCAAAAGTAATGTAATGTCCATGTACGTCAAGCTTCGGGTCTCTACACTATAACATTGAATAAATCATAGATCTACACCATGGGAGGGAGGATAAATCATGGAGAACAATGGTAGAGGTCCCTTTAGGGTCTCTCGCATCATGGGGAGGAGGAAAGGGGCGTTTTTTGTTAATCATACCAAGGGTTAATACTTCATATTTCAAAAATTTTCAGATTTGTGAAGGTCGCATGGTTTTGCCACACAGTTTTCCAAAATGCACTAACCATGCACCCATTTTTGGATACACTAAGGCACATAGTTTATTAGATAATACCACATGGTTTTCAAACACTATGTGCTTACCATGCACCATGAAAAAATTACCCCAAAACTGAATTTTTAAATTTTTCACTCCAAAAACATGAGATCCAAACTCAAGAAAAAAAGATAAACTAGATCAAAGGACAAAACGAAAAATCATGGTGTGAAAATTTCACATATAATTTGGTTATCTAATTTATATATTTTAGTCATTAATATTAAATAGATTAAATAAGAATTTTTTGATGGATTTAAATGGGAATTTGGAAATATATTTCGTTTGGTTATTATAAAAACGTTCAATTTTTGTGAATACTTGTAATATAAAATAATCAAATATGGATAAAACCTTAAATTTTTTCTATTATTAAACAAATGAGTTATTATAATTTCTAATTATAATTGATTGACCATGTGATATTATATAATGTAAATTGCCATATAAAATTAATAATATAGAGCATAAAATAATATCAATAAAATTTAAGTACAATAGCATTTTAGAATGTGTTATAAGTATTTACAACTATGTAATGTAAATAATTTTCAAATCCGAGTTCCACTTTCCAAAATAAAACTTCTTTATTAACGTATTACCATTGGTTATAATATGGAATGTACTACACTTTTCCATATTTCAAGTTCAAATACACCATTACATGTGCTCTCCTTGTTATCATTATGTGTGGGATATTATAATTTCTTTTAAAATCTACTCATAACTAATTAGGTTTCAATATTTCGTACTTGATGATTTTACATATTAGGTTATATTAATTTATTTTTTTTGGTAAAATTTTGTTAAACAAGGAACTCTTCAATGACTTTTTTATTTTCTTTTTATATATTTCACTACCTCTTCAAAAACATATTCATCTTCATGATCAATATCAATAATTATTTTTATCGATATTTCATAACGAGTATTATCATCAACAAATCACTCTTGCATTTCAGACTCATCATTTTGAATGGTATAATCATATCCACATTTTTACCATAATGATTTAGTGTAATAATATCAAAAATAATTTTATAAATCTATTTATAAAATTCACTATTTCTTTTTTAAAAAAAATATATTTTATCCACATAAATTCTTTAATATATTTTTATTGAAAAAGTATTTTAATAAATATAAAAATTCAAATCATGTTTTAACAGAGACATCATCATTAGGTACTTGTCTTAAAAAATTATCAATTGTTACTGGTTAATTATTAAATCATTCATTCATCACTATGTCAATCTTTTCTATAATAAAATTTTGAAAATCAATTACATGACTCATTAATAATAACCAAAAATAGCTTAAACCTTAGGGGTAACCTCCACAACATTGATATTTTTATTACAAATTACTCAATAAATTTTGATTATCTCCCTCTTCAATAGTAGATCTTCATACATAGCATTACCAATTTACTCCACCTAATTAGAGGAAATTCAAGAAATATTTCTTATAGATGCTTCAATTTTTCATTTATTTTCATTAGACATCAACCATTATTACAATAAATATCCACTTCATCTTAAAAAATTACTAACCTTTTCAATGGTACCCTCCTTATATACCCATTAGCTTGATTACCTCCTCCCAAATGATTATTTTGATTTTTTGGTTTATTACCATCATATTTAATTATAGCAGATCCTTCATTAAAAATAAATGTTAAATTTTCTCAAAATATAGTGAATTTAAATATTATTAAACTAATGACAGAGGGATACATAACAATTAACATTTATTTAATCATATTAGAATGATTTTCATTGACAAACATGTCAATTAAATTAATATTTTAGAATACAAACTTCTTAAACACATTGGACTTCTATGAAATTTTATTTGGTAAAAACTTCCACATAACATTTTATTCTGGAGTTCAATAATCCCAAATCATCTTTTCTATGAGAATAGTTACAAATAAGAAAAATATCATATCATGAGATTATATTTCATCATAATCCACTAGATTTTTATTAAAAAATCTTACATCAAGATGTACAAGAAAAATAACTCCCATATCAATTTTGTAATATATATTTTCATTGCAGATTAATTTTATTTAAATATATCATCTATACAACCACACTAAAAAGACATTTTATACTAATGTTCCACGTATTCATTTTATTTAATTTATCAGCACTACTATCATAAAAAAACTTATATATAAAATTTTAGAACTTCATTCAACAAAAATTCCATGCTCTTCAACCAATAAAAAATATAATCTTACCCAACAATATAATCCTTTTATTGATTTGATTATTTTATACCTTCAATGATTTTTCTTGAGAAAAATAATAAGTCATATCATTAATAGCTATATCTATTATAATTTTCATACTAAAAATAACTATTTTAAGGGTTAAATTGATAATTGTGTGTTTTAGATCAAATAATTTCATGTTACATAAATGAATTATTGAGTATTATTGTATATAAAAAAGATTAAAAATAAAATGAATTTTAATAGAAAAAACCATCATGATATGATTCCAGTTTAATGCCTCTAGGTTTAGTAGGGAATCTAATATTAGCCTTTGAATCACACCTTTAATAGTGTATATAAAATACCACAATGGTGGGTTATAACACAATTTAGTGCCAAGAATGAAACGAAACCACTAATCAACATTTAAAACAAAAGAAATTAAAATTAGGTCAACCGTACGAATAAATATTAATTTCATGTTTTGTCTCTCAAAACCATAAAACTAGATATATAAAATAATCAATATGTAGATAATCAATAACTTCCCAAGGAAGAAACAACCCCTCCAATGTCCATAGCCCCCTTAGTTCATGAGCTAATATGGTCGAATCCAATATCCACCACTATCATAAAAAATATCAAATAGAATTATATAAAATTAGGGGTTAGAATATAAATACACATAGTGGTTTCCTCGCAATAAAGTATTATGTGAATGTGGAAACCAATAATAAATATTCTAAAAATAAATACTAAAAATGAAACATTCTATTCTCCTAGATAAATATAAAGAACCATCTAATCAAATATTATATATATAAAAATAAAATTAAATGATATAAATAAAATTAAATAAAATAATAATAACTATTAATGTACCACACAACCACTTATCTACCAATCTTTTCATACTCATGTGCGAAAGACACATGTCATGGAACAACCATCATTTCTTTATTCATATACCACATCATACCACAATCAAAATATCATAATACCACGACTGTATCCTATACCACATCATACAAAAACCACATGATCACTTAACCATAATTATAAAAAAATTCTAGGATAGAAGGTAGATAAGGATAGAGAAATTATTTATTCCTCTATATCCATAATATCCATGATGTTGGTGGTTTATCTGACACTCAAAACCTCATATTTGTATTGTTTTGGTTACTCTACTTAAGTAGTGTCAAGTAATATCAAAGAAGCATACAATAATATATAATTTTAAACAAGTCTAATTACACGTTCTACATCCTATAATTTTCACTTATATAACTGTATCATCATATATTTTCTCACTGCCACAGAACTACCATCAACACCATTATATTCCCTATGTAATTAATCACGAAAATAATGAAATTTTAACTTTATGTTTTACCTAAAAAAGTAATATAACTTATTTATTTATTAAAAGTAACACATAAATTAACTACCACATTAATTATTTAAGTTTTTAACATCATTAATTAATTTAGTTTATCAATATAATTCCATTCCATTACACATTCTTAGTTTATTCATTCATTAATTTTATATAAAAGTTAATATAGAATTATAATTTTAATTTTTTCATACTCTAAACACATATTCCTTCATGTAAAAACACTATAAAGTAAGCATCACAAATCCTCGATATAATTCTATATTCCATAATAAAATTAATTGAATGAAAGAAATAATTCACAAATACCAAAAATGGTAATATAAATAAAGGTAACTATTGATCTATAATTCAAAAAATAAAAAATACCCCCAAACAACCCATATAAAAAATATTCTCAAGACATTGTATAATTAAGGATTTGGTATAAATTACATATCAATTATTCGAATGATGGTACTTTAATAGATAAACTATTAGTTATCTCATATAATTCATTAATAAAATCAATATGAAGATCAACACACATAGATAATCAAGAATATTTAAATATAGAAGAATATAATGAGGATTAAAAGGGATGTAACCTAAATTTATGTTGAATAAATGTGATTTGGGATGGAAATTAAGTATTTATGAAATGGTACTCAAAAACCGTAAAATATTTGGTTATCATCCAGAAACGTTAAGGTAGAGTAAAAAATGAAAATAAAGAGAAGTGTTAAAATTAATAACTAAATTATGATAGAAAAACCATGGTGTGGTTTGGTCTATTGAAGCAAAATCAAATGACCATGATTTGTAAAAATCTTCCTTTAATATTTTTTAGGTTTATTATTTTTTATGTTTTTCACATTTTGATAAAAACCATATCATTGATGAATAATCTATGACCTAGTTTACTGGAATTTCACTTAATCCATTTGATGAATCCAAAATGACTTCCACATAAACCTATAAATTTTATACCCCAAAAAATAAACCATGGCATTGTATTGTCCAATTTTAGAAACTAAATCCACCAAAATAAACCATCCAACCATAACCAGAACACTGAACCACTAAAACAAACAATGCCACGAACACCTCAACAAGGACATAGTTTCACTTTTCCTAGATTGTATTCAAAAAAATAAATATTTATATTTTAACTGTGAAATTTCACCCCAGTAAAATCCATACACCATGGAAAATAATTAAATCATGATGTATTGAAGACACAAACTTGATTCAATTACTCTCAGAAAATTTATTGCCATCTCACAATAGACATCATATTATTCATACACTTATTGAAATTATATTTACATCTAGGAAAACCGTAAATCCTCTTCCAAGAAAACATTTAAAGCATAAAAAATGATGAAAAAAATTCCCTTCCTCCATTATAATCATCTTCTGAATGTCTACATAATCAACTTCATGAATTACAATGATATATAATATTATAAAACATCTAGAAATTAATAAAAACACAAATGTCTCATTGGTATTAATCATAAACAATGTAAATGTGTATCATATGTGTCTGGTATCCATACTCTTTTCCTTCTGATTCACCTTGTCTTATATTATCATCATATATGTCCTTATCCAAAAATAGGATTAATCATTCATCAAATCCAACAAATAAACTCTTTGTTACAATATTCTTACTAGATTTTGTGTATAATAATATTGTATCAAACATTTCCACTTTTAATACAAATTTATTAAATGTAATTTATGAATTTATAGTGAATCCTACTCATTCATCCTTTAAAAATAAAATGAATTATTCATATTTTTTTATATCTCATTTATTTATCCACCAATTTCTCATAGAATTTATCATGGTTATATAGTATTATATCTATTCCCATATTTATTTTATTTTGATTGATTATAGTTTTAAATAGTTTTGGATAAAACAATACAATTATACAAAATTAAATTGAATTAGTTTTGGTTATTAATTATCTAAAAAATATTGGTTACAATGAATTAGTATTTATTAATATTATAGTATAATTGAATAATGGGTTTCAAAATTAAATGCAAGGTATTATATATTGAAGGACGTGTGCCTCAAGGAAATTGTTTTTCTCGAACAGAAAGAAGAAGGATGGATGAACAGTAATTGGAAAACACTGCAGCAGATTATAAGTATTACACTATTGATTTAAAATTTTAATATATATCTTTTTACTAAATAGTTTATTTATATTTCAAAAAGTGAGATTTTGAGGACCTTAATGGGTGAGATAATGAATAAATTTGGCCAAATGATCATATTCACTTGGTATTAAGATCTGATTATCATGGGAGAGTACGACATTGGCTAAGGAAAATTATATCCCCACTAGATATTCGACCACATTAGGTGCATGTTCTGGTCGCATAGAGTTGGAAAAAAATCATAGAGAGACCTAATAGGCTCATACAGAGGTGTGAGTGGTGAAATAGTAGCCATGAAGGATTCTGAAAAGAGTAAAAATGTCAATAAAAAATTTAGGAAACATGTGAAAGCATTGTGACCATCGAATCCACCAAATACAACCCTATATTTTGATACTTAAATGTTGATGATGTTTTTGTTATATGATGAACCAGGTAATGTCGATGATGGTCTTAATGGTGTTCAAGATGATGACTTTACTAATGATTGGAATGGATATGGCGATGGTGATGGTGATACTGAAGCTGAATGTGAGGATTATAGTGGGTATACTGAAGATGGTGAGAATGATGGTGATGGTTATGAGGATGGATATGTTCTGTATATAGGTTGTGATGAGAGGAATATTGATCCAATAAAATTATGTCTGATATTTATGACACATGATGTTTTATGGTTGGTGGTGAATGAATATATTTGGGGTTTTAAATTTTAATTGTCACTAGTTGAATCCATTAATAGGTTTATTTTATATTATACGTCTTTAAGTTGTTTGGCTGCATGTATTTTATTGTTTGTAGGTGTATGTGTTTTTTTTCAGGTTTTGAGCCAACGTGGGGTATTTCTAGATACCAAGTTAATGTGAGGCTATACTGAATGTGTTCAATACCATTGGAATAGATATACACAAATCATTTAATGAAACCATTAGTGAAGTGTAGATTAATAAGACCTATACTAATGGCTTATAGGAATATGTTAGTATAGTTCAATACCCATATCCATATACCAAATGGTTTGGATAAAGTTAGTCATAGAATATACCAACAATGCTCTAGCCTATACCAATTTTTCCAAACCATTTATATTGCTATTTTTTCTAGTAGTGTTTAAATTTTTTAAAACTATATCAACATTTAATGATATAAATCTAAAACAATAAACACCCTAAAATGGTAACAGAAGTCTTGGGAATATTCTATATCATTACATTAGATACCTACCCAAAATATTCTCATCCAAAAAAATGGATGGCTGAGAAAAGAAATAAGAGATAATTTAACAACCCTATGAGATACCTATCACAGATATCACTATTTTTGGAACACAATAATAACTCTATAAAAGATATCTCAGGGACACAGCTCTCAGAATATAAAAAGAACACATAGATAGAAAAAATAAACCCAAGAAATTAATGCATATTGTTAAAAAACTTTACATAAGGAAACACCAACATAAAATACCACTTCCAATTATTTTAAATGGAAATCATAAAACATTATATTGAAGAAAAATTATTATTTCACGAACATGAACAACACTATTTCTGATTTATATTAATTGAAAATATATGCATACATTTTCCTAATTTTTATCTAGTTGATAACATTGCAATAATATCATTCATAACATGTCATGAAAAATTTAGACTAACATGGTTGCACAATAATTTTTTATAAACAAAGATATTATATCTAAAATATCTATGATGTTAAAAAAATTAGTCAGTATTTTCATACAATTAGTTTCTTTCTATAAATTAATCATAATGTTCCAATTTTTAAATATGTTATATTGAAAAAATGTTGAAAAAATACTTTCACCGGCATTCCTCTGAAAATCCAACCAAAACATTTTGCACAACTAATTTTAATGTAAATGAAAATTTCATGGAAATATATGATTACTAATCTAAGAAAAAATATTCCCTAAAAAATTAATTTTTATGAAAACATATTATTTCTAAAAAAACTACTTGTTAAATTATAAAATTCAATTTCCTTAAAATAAATATTTTTCATTTATCCACCCATCACTATAATTTTATCCGAATGATAACTACGAGTAATTCAAAACTTGAATTATTAAATTATTTTAATTCAACTAACTCTAATATATCAATAACATTAGAAAATTTAAATTAATATTAAATAAAATAAATTTTATTTTAAAATGATACATTCACTATAAAAAATAATGGTTTTTAAACAATAAAACATATATGGAATTATTTTTCATCCTAGTGTGATAAATTGTTTTATTCATTAGTGTACGATTCATGAAAAATATAAAAGGGATATATTATTCAATTGATGATTGGTTTAAGTCATTAATTTCAAGAGTATTCAACTTAATATCTCATCACATTACCCAATCAAAAAAATCCACTCATATTAACATATTTCACAAAATAATAGAATTAATAGGGACCCATCCATCATACAATGATATTGCCCACTTTTTTCAACACTAACTCGCCAAAAATATTTTGAATTGTTTCATAATATAATGTGTAAAAAGATGTGAATACCCCCTAAATATTTCATATTCAATTCAAAATTACTTGTAAAAAAATGTAAAAAATTACTTCTAAGAATGTAATAACACCAGGCGACAACCACTAAAAAGAATATTCATTGTCAAGAATAATTTGAAAATTCATCCCACTAACCATGGTAAATTCCATCATAAACCCTTAATGTTAGTCCAAATTACATTCCACACACCACTACACATAACAACACATCTTCAATCCATTTCCAATATAACCATTATAATCATCATCTAATTCCACCATCACATCGTTGAGAATCCCCACATATCATCCACATAACTAGAACCTCATGACATTATAACATTCTATAGAATCCCCTCCCATATCTCATCATTCATAAACCATCATCCATAATATGATAATATGAAATCACATTAGATTGTTCACATTTAGAGAAATGACATTATGAGAAAAAAACATAGTTAATAGTTCATTTATGACCTAAATAAAGGAATCCAAGCTTTGTATGAAAATTGTCTCACTCGACCCCAAAAATGTAACTTTATAAAACAACCTATTTTATTATAATTTTGATTAACTAGTTTATTTATTACAGTTCACCTCCAAAAAAACATATTGACTCAATTTTTTAATTTAATTTTTTTTACAATACTCTCAAGTATACTTTTAAATTTTAAGAAATAATAAGGAATAATATTCTCATTAACATGGAACTTCTTTATTTCCAACAACAATAATTTCAATACACATATTTTCATCCAATCCCATATACATATGGAAGAAAAATTCTATTTAAAAATGCAGGAGACATGATTTAAATTCCATCAAATTATATGAATATGCAGATTCAATAAACACACCTCTTTAATTATTTAGCTATCCATCCTTACCAAATTTAAGTGATTATGCATTTTTTATAGAATGTGTGTGATTACATAAACACAACCAAAAAAATAAACACAATTAAATTATGGAAACATTTAATAATAATAAGGAAACAAAATCCTATAGATCACATAGTTTTTTTTGTTATGAAACAAAATGTTTTTATAGAGTAAGCTTCATTACTAAAAATATTTTTCTTAAATATTTTTTTATTATAACTTTTGTATTTTGGAAAAAAAATTAGAATGAAATATCAACTCTCCAATGAATTAATCAATAAATAATGCATCTATAAAATACAATAACAATTTATATGTCATTTGTAGGAAAAAATTGTGCCTAGTATTTAAATGTGTGTATGTAAAATATGAGGCCTTTACATTTTACAAATCATGAATCATGATAAACATGAATAAACAAGTAATTATAGGTAAACATTATTACTAAGGAAAAAACATCTATTTTTTTAGAATTTATACAATCATGATAATTGTAATAAATTAATATACACCATTAAATATACAACATGATTTTATAATTCTAAAAATAAAACATTCACTTATATAAATAAATTAATACATTATTAGTTGTTTACTATGTTTCAGGATTATCATTCTCAAACTATTCTTCTTTCAATATTCCATTTTCCATGAAACTATGTCTTAAATTCAAGATATAAATAGAAACATTATTTGACAACCATATTGATACATAACATGATTTCATATTCAAAATAAAATTTGTTAAACTTTCTACATACTAATGATTCTTACACTAGAAATTTAATCATCACTACAAATATGTTTTCATCTTTAGACATGATTCCCATATAAATACACTCATGGATAAACATGTGAGGTACAATTATTTTTTCACTAAAATAATTAGTGAATATATGAATATGTTATTTTTTTTAAATAGTTTATAGTCTCAATAGGTTATCATAAAGAATTCTTATCATTTTATAAGAATAAAAAAATAAAAATATATACAATAAATAACATTCAGTCACATGATCATAATAAATTTTAAATGGGAAGAATTGAATGGAATATTAACTCATATAGAAAACAAAATTATCCAAAGAATGGGTTTTAAAAAAATCATTTAAGTACAGTAATATTAGAACTACTCAATGTAATATGATTCATAAGGGTTTCAAACTTCAAAATCTATTCTCCACAAAATATACTATAAATTATTATTTACCAATTTAATATTTTGGGTGAAAATAATTATAATATTATGAATTCCAACAATAGAAAAAATTTAATTCATGAATTACAATTACATAATGGGAAGGGAAACAACACATTCAGGTCATCATAAGTTTTAAAACAAAATTTGTAGATGATTTAATAACCAATTTATTTTTTTCCTCCAATATTATATAAATAATTATTAAAAATAGTTCATTATAATACATAAAATGGGCCCAATAAGAGTGACACACAAAAAATCATTATTTTTCTAATTAAATTCCTTTTAATTACAAAACAACCTTGTAAAATCATGAGGTTTATCAATAATGAGGCATGTAACTCACCTAGGATTACTCCATATAAGAAAAATCACATCACTTGTTCATTCGGTAGGCACATAGTCCTTACATAATATAAAAGGGGGCCCTGAAAGACGATTTCATGCCAGTGTCCTTAGGAATACTCCATACACCATGACCAAATAATTGTTTCCCTTAAAAACTCTGAAATAATCACTCTCCAAAAATATCTACTTCATCTTATCTATCAATCAAAATCCATGATAGCCCTTTGTCACTAAAATTTTTGGGTATAGTGGAAGCCCCTGATGGGGCAATCCAAAAAAATTATTTTTTGTAATCGATATTAATCTAAGATATATATTAATGACAAAAACCATGACCCATATGCCGTATGAAATCATCCCAAATAAGACAACATGCGATAGCCCCTCTCTAGCATGTATCGTGATGTTATCTCTCCACCTTCAAATGGTTGGTCAGCTAGCAGTCAGGTGTAGAGCAGCACATGACTAGTATCGATGAAAATGTCATAACCTCTGAATCTTATAAGCCTGATTACCTATTTTCTAGGGAATGTGCCTACTTTGAATCTCCTTCTGGAATCTCAATATTTGTAAACTTTCTGGTTGATTCTACATTTTTCTAATGTGTCTTAAAGGAATTGAGGTGACTCAAAGGCCTAGATGTGGCCCGAAGGCCTTGAGATGGCTTGAATGTCGTTTTGGACCAAAGTGCTTGGGAGGCCTGATGGAATTGAAGGACTTAAGGAAAATCCAGTGGACTGGAGGCCCAAACAGATGAATAGATCCAACTTCAACAAGTCTAAGAAATAACTCTACATTACCTACTACAGTAAAAGTACAATAACTATGAAATATATCTCCACACAGATTTGATCTTGGGTCTCTTTTATTCACTTGATAAGTCTTCACCAACTAGGTCGAGGCTCATGTTCCAATGAATTCATTATTTTTTGTTGATTTTTAAAACATCTCTATGTCATAATTTCATTGCATCATATGAGTTTAAATTATATTCCATATAGTTTTTATTTACACATTGTCTGCAAACCACAGATTGTTGTCGTTGGAATATTTCTATTCAATCATGGTAGATCCTAATATAATCAACATTCCTATCTGATCAACCCAATATTCTATTAATGCAATGATTCTAATCAATATTTATCGATTTCAGAGTGGTGGTGGTGGAAGATCAGTCTTCATTCATGAGACAGTACATAGTGAGGGAGCTCTCTAGTTATTCAAGAATGTTCTCTCTGGATGTCATTCTCCACAACCAATTAAAATTGAAACCAGTCTATAAAAATAATATAATCAGTAATATGTACAACTAGGGTATGAAAATAGAAAATAAAATAACAAAATTATTATATTTCTTAACACATGTGGAACACCATGTCTATAATAATAATTTTATTATATTTTATTGACATTAAAAAAACAAAAAAATTAAGTTAAACATTATTGTATTAAAATAATATTCAATATATTTTTTTTATCATAGGACCATTAAACTGATTCCTTAATTCCTTAACAATATTAATCAGATCATGGATAATGAATATTTATTTTGATAAATAAATTTCATTTACTTATTCAAAAATTAATTAATAAATTTTTTATTATCTAAATAGAAAAAAATATGTGTTAAATATTCTGGTCACAACATATTCCCTCAAATAACTAGTGATGTAATATGTTCGATCAAGAAAACATGAATAATTATTAAACCATTTTAGGGAATATTAATTTAACAACATCATGAATATTAAATTCTAATATTATTTCACTAATTTTATGGACACTTAGTTTTTTAAACTCTAGGACTCCTTCTCATAGGAAATATGTGGGGCAGCCCAATGTCCATGTTTATTATGTGTCAACAAAGAAGGGAACCCATAATGAGACATGTTAATGTTGAAATGACATAAGACCTCACCGAGATAATAACTGTGTAATATAATCACATTATCATGATTTATATAATCATGTAGTTTGTATGATTATTAAATCAACCTATGTTCTCTATGTCTCTTTCATTCACTCTTTGGAAATTGAACATTCCTATAAAAAACCACAGTCATCGATTTTTTAGGATGTATCATTTCCATAAAAGGTACTAAGATATAAAATTTTATAAAATAACAAAAGGGAAGAAACTTTCTTGCATTATTCTTCAATGAAATATTACTCCTGACACACCAAACATATCCTACAACTCCCCAAACACATTTCATCACAGTTTCCATTAATACATCGAAGTACAGTACTCATAATCTCCAATAATAATATTAATTTTTAAGGATCAATACACACATCCGCCGATATGAACCTCAAAAGTCACATATAAATATTAATTTCCTAAAGTTGAGTCACATTTTTGAAATTTCCTAAACTATAAATTACTAAGACTATAAACCATGATAATGTTCCTCAAATCCTTATGATTCGGCACCCTTGATTTCTGATATCATGTACGTTATATAAATTATTACATCTCTTTATAGAATAAATAAGTTAATAATAATTTCATGGGACATTTAGGTTATCATCATACTAGGGGACTATTGTGCCTTCTTAGTGCGTTAGAAACACTTGAAAAATTATCACATAAACATTAAAAATATAATAACAATCATTATTTGAAAAAAAAAATTTATTAATTTTCAAAACATTGAATACGAGTTATCATAAAGTACATAGATGTTTGTACTAGGGAAACAACTCCAACAAACCCCCAATTTCACTAAAGCCAACTAATAATAATATTTCGTCTATTATCTATCACATGATACTTCTGCTTCTCCTATGATAATTATTTAGTCCATGGGTCTACTACATTTTCCTCCATGGAAACTCTTCTCACGACAACTTCACATCTCTCAGAAAAATCCCTCCACTAGTGATACCTCTAAATTAGGTGATTGTCTTAATAAGGTGAAATTTTCTATTTTGTATGATGCATTACTGCAGTATTTAGAAAATATAATGTGATAAGGTCTTCACTCCTAGGTACCACAACAATCTCCTTGAATTTTTTTCCATACAAACAACTTCATTTTCTACATCAGCTCACAAATCCTCCATTAGGACTAAAAAATATCATCATTGAAACATAAGATGATTCTAATCTTTTTGAAAACAAGAATTTTTATAACCCCTAATTATTGGATCCTCATGTCCTACATACACCGAGTGCATATCCTCAATTATTCTTAGATACATAAGGATAGCCAAAAATGATGACCATTATTGTTCACCAAGATCATCTTGTTATCTATCTAACATGATTAATTCATATGAAACATCAATTATAGTGAATAAAATGGAATAATTCATTGATCCTATCACTAAATGATATATTATCTTACTCATCTCAATTTTTTCAATTCTTTATGAGGACACATTTTCCAGGAATGATGTTTACCATGTAACACTAGAACCAGTACCCTATTAGGAAATTTCATAATAAATTTATGTAGAATATGGTTAATATCAATACCTTGAATTAGTCCAAGAAGCCTCTTGGATAATTCATGTAAATACCCATAAAATTCAAGGAAATTTTATTCATAATTTTCCTTGGGATTTTAAAAGAACACAGTTTCTGACGGCACCAGATTCTGAGGCCCGGTGTGCCCAAAATCAATTTCCAAAGTTTTTCTCGGGTACGTTCAGTGAATGAATGAGCGGGTTTTTCTAACTTTTAAACTGGTGCTCAAAATCAGAATCCGAGCACACCGATGGAATCGCAGCACCGGTAATTGCTTAGGAACACCTTTCTGGAGTTGTGTTTGCTCAGGTGTGGTTATTTAAAAATAGTGGGTTAAGTAATGAATAAAATAAAATTTAGGCAACCAATATTATTTTTATTTAAGGTATTTTAAACCTATGCTTGGAGGTTGGGGTGGGACCCACTAGTTCCTAACTACCCTAGGTAGGATATTAGTGAAGTGGGGCCCACATGAGCCCCACCCCTTCAAATTCCTTTTTACCTCCCACATGCATTCATTTCTGTAACTCACCCACACCCCAATTAATTTGTAAGTCAAATATCTTTTTAATTGACTGTTTATGTTGTTCAATATAATTAATTCAAGAATTCAATTATGAATTTCGAATTTATTGGTGGCTTGTGTTCATTAATTAAATAAGACAAGTCTTATTTCATTAAGGGTGTTTGGGTTGTGCGAGGAGGATTGGAGAGGATTTTAGCAATCCTTGGAATATTCATCTTCTTCATTGGAGAACGCGAAGAATAACGAAAAACTCCGGCCTTTGACGGAAGATGATGAAGAACGCTAGTTCCCTGGAGATCGACGACGCGACGATGTGTACCGCGACGCCGACGATGCTTACAGAGCCTTTTTCCGCGACGTCCTTTTTCCCACGATAAACCTTCGTTCAACAACACATGAGGTATGGGATTTGGTTTAATTTAATTTATGTGGATTATATCCTCGAAAAATGATTAAATGGTTGGAAGTCATTTGATCCACTAACGCGGTGGGTGCGGACCAACGAACAAGTCTGAACCCACCATTTCTCTGTTCTTGATGTGTGGAACTTTGGGCCATGATGAAACGGGACAGTTGAGCGATTGGAGGCCATCATAGAAATCTATGGGTCTCGAGATGACCCTAGGCAGAAATGAGAGCATGAAAGGACCATCGGAGTGGCTCCGGTGGCCCAAAGACTTCACTGGCTGCGCGGGTCGCTGGCTGGCACCGGCCGGCCGCCCAGAGGCAGCGGCGTCCCCGCGCGCAGCCAGGAGGGACCGCGGCGGCTGAAGCCGCGGTGGAAGGCGACCGATCCCGAGGCCACATGGGACTCGGGCGAGATGCGGTGCCCAGTGCTGCATTCGCTGGTAGAAGGGAGTGTCCCCCCACATGGGGCCGCGACTTCAATCAAGGGGGGAAGCCCCCCCCCCCACCTTTCTGCAATGGCACGGCCAGCACCGAGCTGGCCGTGCGGGGCACGCCTGCACCGGGCCATCCGACCGCCCGGGCCGGGCCGTGCCCCCCCGGGCTAGGTCATGCCTTAATGGTCCGGACCCGAACCCAGTTCGGGTCGACCTGGTTCAGGCCAACCCAGGGGGTCTTTGGTGGGGTCGGTCCGGGCCCAAAACCCCTTATTTCCAGACAGTTCCGTTCAAATGCTCGTATCATGGGATACAGACATCCGAACGACACACAGTCAGTTGCGATGGGATCCTTTGATCTAGACGGTCGTTTTGGTATATTACACATAAGGTTCATAGAAATTTGGGAATGGTCGGGTTGGTTCGAACACAAAACCAACCGGGCCCTCAGAGCGGAAACACATATAACTTGATCTCCGGACGTCCGATTGATGTTCCATCAACTTTGTGGGATTCCTATTAGTGATACGGGCCATTTTTCTTACTCCTCTTGAGGTTTGGACGTAGTTGGAGTGCGGTTGGGTTGGTTTTGACTTAAAAACCAACCAGGCTCCTGAAACGAAAAAGCCAATAACTCTCAGATCGGGCGTCCGATAGACGCGCCATCTGTCACATTGAGTTCCTCATGTAGAGATGGGACTTTGAGATACATTAACCCCGGACTATGTGTCAGTTGATGTATCGACCACCTTTACCTCGTTGAGCGGACCCTCTCGGAAACGAGCATGCTGTGTGCGGGAACCCTAGAGTTGGAAGCGACTGTGACGACTGCACTGAAATCCTATGTGGGTTCAGCAGCGATGAAGACCGTACTGAAATCCCCTGTGGGTTTGATGGCAATGAGAACTGCACTGAAATCCTATGTGGGTTAGACAGTGATAAAGACCATACTGAAATCCTTTGTGGGTTCGATGGCAATGAAGACTGCACTGAAATCCTATGTGGGTTCGGCAGCGATGAAGAATGTACTGAAATCCTCCGTGGGTTCGACGACGATGAAGACTGCACTGAAATCCTCAATGGGTTCAGCAATGATTAAGACCGTACTGCAATCCTCCGTGGGTTCGACGGAAATGACTATTGTTCTTGTGTCCTATGTGGGTCTGGCAGTGTCTGACTCTGTTCTTGCTATCCTATGTGGGTCTGGCAGAGTACATGGTCTGTATCCTATGTGAGTCCGACAGCTTAGCTGGCTTAGTATCCAACATGGGTCCCATCATAGATGAATCAATGGCTATATCTGATCATCTCTATCACCTTACAAAGAAATATACTTGTGTGAGTTGAGTCTTGACATTCAATCAATATATTCGATATGATTGACTAGCTTTCCAATGTGGATTGGGTTGTGTTATCCTGTGTGGTTTGGGTTGTACTATCATGTGTGGACGTGATCTAACATGGGCTCGGGTGTTGGATCTGAATTGGAATTGATGACTTAGGTATATGTATGGGCATATACCTAAGAAGTTTTGGATGTTACTTTGTGATTGTATCGTTCCTTTGAGGATTATCCTTTGTGGATTCTGGGAGACCTTTCTGGTCTCGGGGTCCCTACTGAGTAGTGTATACTCACCCCTGCACAGGCTATGCCCACACTACGTTGTGTTGGATGCAGAAGATGGATAACACTGATCATGGTTGAGGCTTGTAGAGCAAGTCGGTACCTGGAGGTGGACCACTGGGTGGAACGTACACGGAGCGGACGGCTGGACCCGAGGGGCTGAGGAGGCTATATGTACCCACCCTTCCGGTGGGTCTTCCGGTGGATGGCTCGACGTTGTTGCTTTACTTTCAGCTGGTGTACTTTCTTTCCAGTTGTCCTTTACTTTCAGTTTGAGTTTGTATCCAGGCCCACATACTTTTTTGCACTACTTTTGTACCCAGTTTTACTTAGTGTTTACTTCTTCTTGTTTACTTTATAAAGGCAATGCCTTCCCCTTTTGTCAGGATTTACACCTTGGTACCAGTCTCCAGCCCCTGGCCTATGGGAGGGGGGCTTGGGGTAGTCACAACACGGGTCACGAGGACGGGTCGTGACAAATTGGTATCAAAGTAGTTCGGTTCTACCGCAGAACGCAAGACTCTGATCGTTATTCTATGTGAAGCGATAGTGGTAAGGGTATTGAGTGTTGTTATCTGTCCAGGGAGTCCAGTGTTGGTACGGCGGCTGACGTATCCGAACACTAGGACCCTGACTTCTGATTTCTGACTCAATGCACGAGAACATTGATTGTATTTGTGTTTCAAAGGTTTTATTTGTGATTAATTTGTGTCAACTCACCAGGTATACTGTTTGACCGTGGTGCACCTGTTTCTATTTAGGATGGCCCCACGATGGTAGCCAGCTAGGGTTCTGAGCTTTCTGCGAGACGACAGCCCCCCGAACGATGAGGCCTCGGTGTAGGGCCCTTTTTCAGTGGAGGAACCGGCGGTTCCACTACCCACCGAGCCACCAATTCTACCAGCCCCAGCCGCTGATAGTGCACTTCACCTTAGTGCACTACATGAGTTTTAGCGTCAGAGACCACCCAGGTTCTGCAGGGAGATGGACCCTCAGGCAGCCGAGGATTGGATGGAGGGGGTTGTATGAGTTTTCAGGTTAGTGGGTACACCAGCTGACCTCATGGTGATCCTCGCAGTGAGCCTCTTGCACGCGACAGTAGGAAGATGGTGGAGCTTGATGCTCCAGGTGCACGGCGAGGCATCACTCCTCTGGAATGACATTGAGAGCCTCTTCCGCTCGATGTTCGTCCCATCCACCCTCCGATTGGTCCACAACCAGGAGATTCTACAGCTGCGGCAAGGAAGCATGACGGTCGCCCAGTACTCGGAGAGATTTATCGATCTCTGACGCTATTCAACGGACATGGTACGAGACCCATTCTTCCGGGCTTGGACTTTCGAGCAGGGACTGAGGCATGAGATTAGGGAATCGATGATCTCCCTCAGCATTCTAACACAAGAAGGAGTACTGGAGTGAGCTATTCTCAATGAGAGCTTTCTTACTGAGCCTACACCATCATCGAGACCTACCGTAGGGTGGAATGTAGCAGATTCATCTGCAACTGGTAGTCGACGGATGTCACAGGGGTCCAGGCGGACTGGACCATCAGGCATATGACCTCAAGACACTGGCTCGTAGGTGCGGGGAACACGGTGTAGAGCCAGCCTTCCGAGGAGATGGAAGTGCTACACATGAGTCGGGTAGGGCCACATGGCTCATGACTGCCCGACCCGCCGTGAAGAGGAGTAGAAGACGGTTGCAGGGGCACCCAGGCAGAGGCAGATTGTTGACTGTTGCAGTCCACCGAGAGCAGGCAGACGAGGCAGGGGAGCTGGCCGAGCAGCAGGTGGTGGGCGACGCTTTGAGGCTTTACCACCACCACAACCAGGAGGTCCACCCCGACCACAGGGAGATGGCGGGCAGAGATCGTCTCAGCTTCAGGCAGCAGAGGCCTACGACCACGGCGCACCAGAGATGATTCGAGGTACTATCTGTGTCTACTCCACCTTTGATGCGGTTCTTATAGACACAGGAGTGAGTCGTTATTTTATTGTCATTGCCATTGTTAAGAGCTCGGATATTCCAATAGAGCCGTTGGCTCGATCCTTACGGTTAGAGACTACTACGGGAGAAAACTCGACGATTACGCACTAGTACCGACAGTGTGAGCTTACTCTAGGAGGCGAGAGCTTCAGCTGGGATCTTCTTGTAGCACTGTCGAGGCCTTATGATGTCATCTTGGTCATGGATTGGTTATCTATAGTACATGCTCATATCAACTGTATTAGGGGCAAGGTGCGTTGTGTACGCACCGACGAGATAAGGTTCACCTTCACCGGCGAGAAGAGAGCCTTTGCAGCACAAGATGGACTCACGAAGAGGAGGGGACATCCCATCACTCATAATTTGGCCATCCTCATCCTAGGAGAAGTTGACATGCAGAGTCCTAGTTTTCCTATAGCCATGGATCAGTATGCAGACGTTTTCCCTGATGACATTCCAGGACTACCTCCTCACAGAGAGGTAGAATTTTATATTGACATGTACCCCAGGACAGCCCCGATATCCACTCCAGCATATCAGATGGCCCCTGCTGAGCTTTGAGAGCTACAGTTACAGTTGGAGGACTTGCAGGGCAAGGGATTCATCCTACCCAGTGTTTCACCATGGGCTTCCCGTATATTATTTTCCAAGAAGGCGGACGGGAGTTTGCCACTATGTGTCGACTATCGTCGCCTGAACCAGGTGACCGTGAGGAACAGGTATCCACTACCAAGGATTTATTACCTCTTAGATCAGCTCAAGGGAGCTCGGTGGTTCTCAAAGATATACCTTAGATCAGGCTATCATCAACTCAGAGTTCGAGACAAGGACATGCAGAAAACAGCCTTCATATGTCGGTATGGCCACCATGAGTTCCTGGTTATGCCTTTCGGCATAACGAACCCTCCAAGAGTGTTCATGGGTCTTATGAATAGGATCTTTCATCCATACCTCGATCGATTTGTCGTGGTATTTATCGAGGACATATTGATATACTCGACCACTGTGGAGGAGCATGCCTACCACTTGCGGGTTGTACTAGACACACTCCGAGAGCACCAACTTTATGGAAAGCTCTTGATGTGTCAGTTCTGGTTACGTGAGGTCCACTTCTTGGGACACATCATCTCTGAGGAGGGAGTTGCAGTGGATCCTACGAAGATTGAGGCAGTGCTAGCTTGGGAGCCACCGAGGAACGTGACAGAGGTGCGGAGATTCTAGTGGCTAGCTGGGTACTACCAGAGATTTTTTTCAGACTTTTAAAGAGTTGCGTCACCACTCTCAGCTTTGACGAAGAAGGGGAAAACCTTCGTGTGGTCAGACGGATGTCAGCAGAGCTTCCAGGAGCCGAGACAGAGATTGACCAGCACGCCTATATTGAGGTTGTCAGAGGAGGGAGTAGGGTACGAAGTCTACTGTGATGCATCAGGGACCAGACTCGGATGTGTCCAGATGCAGGAGTGGCCTGTGATCGCTTTTGGATTATGTCAGTTGAGGCAGAATGAGCCGAACTATGCTACCCATGACCTGGAGTTAGCAGTAGTGGTCTTCACTCTGAAGATGTGGTGACACTATCGGATGGGTGAGCGCTTTATAGTCTACTACGACCACCAGATTCTCAAGTACATCTTCTCGAAGAAAGACCTGAATCTGAGACAGAGGCGATGGATCAAGTTCCTCCAGGAATATGACTTTGAGATGGTCTATACTCCTGGAAAGGGGAACGTAGTAGCCAATGCTCTTAGCAGGAGGACGTGCATTCAGCTACTCGGGGAGGTGGCGGAGCAGCTAACCGCTTTGCAGATATCCTTCATGGATAGAGATGGAGCAGCCTTTCTTCAGTCAATCACAGTCACTCCTCCCCTACTGCAGCGAGTCAGAGAGGCATAACGTGGGGAAGCTGACTGTGAGATGCGGCGTGCGCAGAGATCTTCCGGACAGGCACATGATGGATTCTCTATAGGACGAGATCACTTCGTCCTTTTCAGAGGACGTACCATGGTACCCGTTTCTTAACAGGAGGAGGTGTTGAGAGAGTTTCACACTTCCCCTTTAAAGGTACATCCAGGAGTGGTGAATATGCACCACGATCTCAGAAGACAGCACTGGTGGCCGGGTATGAAGAAGGATGTATCTAAGTTCGTTTCTCGATGCCTCACCTGTTAGCAGGTGAAGGCGGAGCACCATGTACCAACAGGATTGGTGCAGCCCTTGGAGGACTCGGAGTGGAAGTGGGATGGGATATCTATGGATTTCGTGAATGGACTTCCACGTACATCCAGAGGTCATGACACCATTTGGGTGATTGTCGACCGACTCACCAAGTCGGCCCACTTCTTACCCATCAGAGAGTAGGGATCAGTGGAGAGCTTGGGGCACCTCTACGTTCAAGAGATCGTACAACTTCATGGTGTTCCATTATCTATCATCTCCGATCGAGATGCTCGCTTTACTTCCTGGCTTTGGAAGGGGATGCAGGAATCATTCGGAATGCAGCTACGTCTGAGCACCGCCTTTCACCCTCAGACGGATGGTCAGACGGAGAGTACCATTCAGACTCTTGAGGACATGCTCCATGCATGTGTCCTCGACTTTGGTCGTAGCTAGGAGGACCACCTGTCCTTGGTGGAGTTTGCGTACAACAACAGCTACCACTCCACCATCTGGATGGCACCATACGAGGCATTGTATGTCCGACCTTGCAGATCACCTCTGTGCTGGACAGACCCTTGGGAGTCAGCAGTTGTGGGACCAAAGAAGGTCAATGCCACGACAGAGAAGGTCCAGGTCATCCAGGAGCAGATGAGGACAGCTCAGAGCTGGAAGAAGTGTTATGCTGACAGGAGGTAGAGGCCACTAGAGTATGAGGATGGCGACCACATCTTCCTGCGTGTCTCACCTCGATGTGGATTACAGAGATTTGGCTGAGGAGTCAAGTTATCTCCGCGCTTCATTGGACCATTCCAGTTCCTCAGTAGGATAGGAGAGGTGGCTTATCGCCTGGCTCTACCACCTCAGTTGCACCGGGTGCACGACATCTTCCACATATCCCAGCTGAGGAGATTAATGCATGACCCAACACATATCATCAACCATGGGGAGTTGGACATTGAAGATGGGGAGACTTTTGCAGAGATCCTAGTGGAGATCGAGGATCGACAGGAGCAGGTCCTACGTGGACGGTCGATACCTCTAGTGCGCATTAGATGGCAGCACGGGAACCTCCAGGAGAGCACTTGGGAGCGGGAGGCCTAGATGCGTGCTTAGTACCCACATTTGTTCCCCTAGTTTATGATGTATCTTTACGGGGACGTAAAGCTCTGAGGTGGGAGTAATGTAATGTCCCGTAAAATTCAAGGAATTATTTTTCTTAAATTTCTATGGGATTTTATAAGAACTCAATTTCTGACGGCACCTCATTCCGAGGCCCGGTGTGCCCAGAATTAATTTCTGAAGTTTATCTTGGGTACGTTCAGTGAAGGAACGAGCAGGTTTTTCTAACTTTTAAATCGATTCTCGGAATCGGAATCCGAGGACACCGATGGAATCTCATCGCCAGTAATTTCTTAGGAACACCTTTTCTAGAGTTATGTTTTCTCGGGCGTGGTTATTTAAAAATAGTGGGTTAAGTAATGAATAAAATAAAATTAGTGCAACCAATTTTATTTTTTAAGGTTGTTTAATCCTATGCTTTTAGGTTGGGGTGGGACCCACCAGTTCTTAACTACCCTTGGTAGGATAATAGTGAAGTGGGGTCCACACGAGCCCCACCCCATCAAATTCCTTTTTACATCCCACGTGTATTCATTTCTGTAACTCACCCACACCCCAATTAATTTGTAAGTCAACTCTCTTTTTAATTGACTGTTTAAGTTGTTCAGTATAATTAATTCGAGAATTCAATTTTGAATTTTGAATTGATTGGTGGCTAGTGTTAGTTAATTAAATAAGACAATTCTTATTTCATTAAGGGTGTTTGGGTTGTTCGAGAAGGATTAGAGAGGATTTTCTCAAGCCTTCGAATCTTCATCTTCTTCGTTGGAGAATGTGAAGAATGATGAAGAACGCCGACCTCTGACGAAAGATGATGAAGAATGCTAGTTCCCCGGAGATCGATGACACAATGTCGACAATCCTCTTCTCCGCGACGCCGATGAATCCTGTTCTCCGCGACACCGTGTACCATGACACCGATGATCCTCTTCTCCGCGACGCCGACGAATCTTCTTCTCCGCGATGCCATGGATCGCGACGCCGCCGACGCTTATAGAGCCTTCTTCTACGACGTCCTTTTTTTCCGCAATGAACCTTCGTTCAACAACTTATGAGGAAGGGGGTTTGGATAAATTTAATTTATGTGGATTATATCCCCGATATATGATTAAATTTTTGGAAGTCGCTTAAACCACTAACGCGGTGGGTGCGGACCAACGAACAAGTCTGAACCCAACGTTTCTCTGTTCTTGATGCACGGAACACTGGGCGACGGTGAAACTGGACCATTGAGCGATTGGAGGCCATTGTAGTAATCTATGGGTCCCGAGACGATCCCAGGTGGAGACAGAAGCAAGAACAGACCACTGGAGCGGCTCCGGTGGCCCGCGGACTTCACCGGCAGCAGGAGGCGGCGGCCGGCACCGGCCGGCCGCCCGAAGGCGGCGGCGTCCCAGCGTGCTGCCAGGAGGGACCTCCGCGGCTGATGTCGCGGCGGAAGGCGACCGGTCCCACGGCTGCATGGGACCCAGGGGAGATTCCATGCCCAGCACCGCGTCCGCTGGCAGAGGGGAGCGGCCCCCCACGTCGGGTTGTGGCTTCAATCAAGG
The DNA here is from genome assembly GCA_963277665.1 of Viscum album. NCBI lineage: Eukaryota > Viridiplantae > Streptophyta > Magnoliopsida > Santalales > Viscaceae > Viscum > Viscum album. The sequence continues at coordinate 1,679,712,875 of OY728160.1, forward strand.
GAGGCTGCCGCCCCCTATTTCCGCAACGACAGGGCCAACATCGAGCTGGTCGTGCGGGGCGCGCCCGGGTCGGGCCCTGCCGAGCGGGTCGGGCCGCGCCCTAATTGGCCAGACCCGGACCCAGTTCGGGGTGACCCGATTCGGGCCGACCCAGGGGGTCTTGGGTCGGGTCGGTCAGAGCCCAAAACCCCCTATTTCGGGACATTTCCGTTCAAATTCCCATATCATGGGATAAAGACCTCCGAACGATGCACTGTTAGTTTTGAAGCGATCCTTGGATCGAGACGGTCGTTTTGGTATATTAAACGCAAGGTTTATGTGAATTTTAGGAACGGACGGGTTGGTTTGAACATGAAACCAATCGGGCCCTTGGAGCAGAAATGTTTATAACTTGAGCTCCGAATGTCCGATTGACGTGTCATCGACTTTGTTGGATTCCACTCAGTGAGACAGACCTTCTGGCTTACTCTACTCGAGGTTTGGACATAGTTGGAGTGCAGTCGGGTTGGTTTGGACTTAAAAACCAACCATGCCCCTCGAACGAAAAAGCCAATAACTCTCAATCCGGGCATCCAATTGATGAGCCGTCTATCACATTGAGTTCCTCTTGTAGAGATGGGACTTTGAGATATATCAAACCCGGACTACGTTTCAGTTGATGTATCGACCCCATTTGGATCGTGGAGCGGACCCTCCCGGAAACGAGCATGCTGTGTGTAGAAACCCTAGAGCTGGCTGCGACTATGAAGACTGCACTGAAATCCTATGTGGGTTCAGAAGCGATGAAGACCGTACTGAAATACTCCATGGGTTCGACGACAATGAAGACTGCACTGAAATCCTATGTGGGTTCTGCAGCGATGAAGACCGTACTAAAATCCTCTGTGGGTTCGACGGCAATGAAGACTCCACTAAAATCATATGTGGGTTTGGCAGCGATGAAGACCGTACTGAAATCCTCTGTGGGTTCGACGGTGATGAAGACTGCAATGAATTCCTCTGTGGGTTCGACAGCGATGAAGACCGTACTGAAATCCTCTGTGGGTTCGATGGAAATGAATATTGTTCTTGTATCCTACGTGGGTCTGGGAGTGTATGACTCTGTTCTTGCTATCCTATGTGGGTCTGGCAGAGTAGCTGGTCTGTATCCTATGTGGTTCTGATAGCTTAGCTGGTTTAGTATCCTATGTGTTTCCCAGATTTGATGAATTAGTGGCTATATCTGATCATCTCTATCACCATACGAAGAAGTATACATGTGTGAGAGGAGTCTTGAAATTCAATCAATATCCTCGATATGATTGACTTGCTTTCCTATGTAGATTGGGTTGTGTTATCCTGTGTGGTTTGGGTTGTACTATCCTGTGTGGATGTGATCAAACATGGGCTCGGGTGTTGGAGCCGAACTGGATTTGATGACTTTGGTATATATATGGGCATATACCTATGTAGTGTTGGATGTTACTTCATGATTGTATCTTTCCTTTGTGGATTATACTTTGTGGATTCTGGGAGACCATCGGGGGTCTCAGGGTCCCTAATGAGTAGCGTATACTCACCCCTGCTTGGGCTATTCCCGCACTACGTTGTGTTGGATGCAGATGATGGACATCGCTGGTCGTGGCTGAGGCTTGTGGAGCAGGTCGGTACCTGGAGGTGGAGCACTGGTCAGAACGTACATGGAGCGGATGGCTGGACCCGAGGGGCAGGGGAGGCTATCTGTACCCACCCTTCAGGTGGGACTTCTAGTGGACGACTCGACGTTGCTGCTTTACTTTCAGCTGCTGTACTTTCTTTCCAGTTTTCCTTTACATTCAGTTTGGGTTTGTATCCTGGACCACATACTTTTCCGCACTACTTTTGTACCCAGTTTTACTTAGTGTTTACTTCTTCTTGTTTACATTATAAAGGAAATCCCTTCCCCTTTTTGGGATTTACACCTTGGTGCTAGTCGCCAGCCCTTGGCCTATGGGAGGCGGGCTTGGGGTAGTCACGGCACGGGTCCCGAGGACGGGTCGTGACATTTCATGTATGATCTTCAGACCTAGAATATTCGAAAATTCACCATTATTTCATAGAGAATCACTTGATTAACAAATTCTTAATACTCTTTTTCTCTGGTATGTTGTTTCAAATAAGTAATATATCCTAAAAATATATTACTATAGGGACAACTGCATTCCCACACTATCACTTATAAACACATTATTTAAATTTTTTCTTCTTTAATCTAAATTCATTTATAGATTTATTAAATTTAATAGTCCATGACATAGATGAATTCTTTATTCCATAAATGGGTCCCTAGAAAATACGCATATTTTTATCCTCAACAAGAGAATGAAACCCTTAATGTTGAGTCTTATAGACATCCCGTTGAAGATTACCTTTAAGGAAAGTTGTTTTGACATCCATCTTCCAAGTACCAAATTTATGGTATTTTTTTATACTAAAAAGAATACTGTTATATTTAAATTTGTAAAATAGAGACAAGGATTCATCATAGTTTATTCCATAAAATTTTTTAAAACCATTTAGCCACTAGAGTTACATTTTATGTACGTTCATTAACATTAATGAATATTTTTCACTTTAATACCCATTTTCATCGAATATGATTTACATTAGCTAGTGTATCGACCTGTTCAATTTTTTTTTCTAATACATGGATTATATTTCCTAATTTATGGTATCATCATATCTTATTTCATATAAACTCTCTAATAGCTATTTGTGGGAAATAGGTTCATTATTGTAAAAAAAATAACGATTCACACTTATTAATGATTAAAAACATATATCCCTAGATCTCTTACCTCTTTAGTGATCATACTCAGTACTCATGTTTCAGAATGGAATTATTCCATTGGGGCCTATAGAATTTAATTCTATAATAACTCTTGTGTATCTTGAGTATCAACTTTGTGAAACTCAATATTTCCCCACTATCCTTCTTGTTGATTTTCTCCCTCGATAAAAATATAGGTTTTCTTGTGATAGTCACTATCTATTCTAATGGGTTTTATAGGTATTATCTCTTTTATTATTAGGATAACCTATAAAGTAACACCTTGGGCCCTTAGGTGATATTTTGTTACCAAATAAGGCCTTAAAGAATGATTTCCAACCCCATACAACTGTATGTGACAAAAATGACTTCTTTCCACTCCATAACTCAATGAGAATTACATTTTCATCCTAATTTTTTATAATTTAAATATTTATGATATGGTTTATATTTCATATCCCCAAAAGTATAATGGATTATTTTCATTACTCACCACCAACCATACCATGTCTAACATGGTATGGTACCTTATTTCACTAACACCACTACACTGTTGTGTGTAAGGTGGAGTTAGTCGAGAATGAATAATAAACACTTTTAAAATGTAGATGAACTATTAGTTAAGATATTAACCACCTCGATCCAATAAAATCTTATTTATTATCACTTCAAGTTGATTCCCTAATTAATTCATTAATTATTTTAATTTTTCAAATGACTCAAACTTATACATACTCAAGTAGACATAACCATATCATCTCAAGTCAGTAGAATATGTTATGAAATAAGAATACCCACCACTATATTATTTATAATATGGTCCACACACATTAGTGTGAAGAAATACTATAAGAATTATGGATCATTCCCATGTTCATTGAAGGGTGGTTTGGTTATTTTTCCTTCCAAACAAGAAATACATCATTCAAGTTGTTTTAGCTAAAATGAGTCTAAATAACCATCTTGATAGAGATTTTTCAAATTCTTCTCATTTACAACACCATGACATGGATTCAATAGATGGGTTTTATATGGCTATTGTGAACATGATTTGTTACCAATATATAATACATAGTTTTTTTAATTTAATACACAAATATAATTTTTAAAATGTTTCATACCATATAATATATTATCATTATAGTACAAGCCAATTTTATTTCTAAATTTGAAAATAAAACAATCTGTATCAATATAGGATACAAAAAATATAATTTTGGTAACAATATGTATGTAATAAATATAACTTAATAAAAATATCAATATTTTTTTAATTAATGGTTGTAGTCTCCAATATCTAGATAATCCAACCTCGCACCATTGGATGCATTTAAATCCACCTCTCATTTGGAAATATTTCATAATGTACTTTATTTCTTATATTTGTATTTAAATGTGACTACCAAAAGCTATATCTAAAACCAAATTACATTATATTGAAAGATTACACTCGATTCCAAATAAACCTTTAGCTTCCCCTTGCTTCTCGGTGTAGTTCCACATCTAGAAGACAAGCTTTCCTCCTGAAGAACATAACTCTCCCTTTTCCTTTCACTGTCTATTGATATTTTTATATTTGTAATGATAGTACTTAGGAGATTTAGACTTGTTAGGTTTTTGGGGCCTCTTTTCCATTTTCTATGTTTTCTTATTCACTATAAGCACTTTCAGTTAGTCATGTCCCATATCTTTATACACCTAGAGAATCTGTGTAATATGTTCTGAAAGACTCTTCCCTTTATTTATCATCTTATAATTAAATATTAAATTCAAAAGGGACTCAGGTAGTAAGGAAATTATGATATATTTGTGTAAATGATCGTATTATTTAAACCCAATGATGTACAAAATATCGATACGTAAAATCAACTTCTCTACATGAGTCCCATCATGTGTCTAATCATAACGATTGATTACAAACTAATCATTAGAGATACCATGTATCTCTTATCTCTCATTATTTAGATAAAAATATATAAGGTGAGACATCATACTTTATGAAATATATTCCCTCATGATTCATTAGATACTCATGGATCAAAGATGGTAGTATGAAAAAATAAACATCTGTCTCATCATTCAAATTTTTCTCAAAGTGGGGAAACTCTTCTTCAAAAGCCTCATTAATATGTGTTTTAAGAATAATTTTATTTAAAAAATTAAATATCATTTCATTGTGTTTTATAATGCATTAGTTCCTTTACCAATTTTTAAAAATAGTTCCAATGAGAATTTTAGCCTTCTTAAATATCGATCATAGTGATATGTTTATAGTAATGATTAATTTTATTTTCTATAAAAAAGATGAATATAATTTAAGTACGTAGTTTTTATAAAAGGTTAATAATTATATAAACATTATATTTATTCATATCCCTATTTATTATCAAAACCCAATATCCCTAAACAATGGATTTTTTATATCTTATTTCCTAGAAAAATTAGTGGAATATATCCATATTCCCCTTATTATCACCATGACATTGTACATACAAGAAATTTTAATTGTTTTAGGAAGGCATTGCAAATTCAAACTGCATTAACTCAAAATTCCATTATCTTTTGAGTTGACCCCCCAATAATGAAGCTTATACATTGGATTTATTTAAAAATTACATCATATTTGAACCAAGTGTTTCTTTGGTAGTTACCCCTTGATGAGAACTAAGTTATATCAAACAATAAAATCAATTTATAATTCCATAATAATTTTAAAAAACCCCACATTTGGGATTCCAAGAAATATGATCTATAATTCAATTATAAAATAATTATAAGAAGGATATACTAAGTTAATATATATAATTAAGTACTTTTATCATTATATTTATGTTCCCCATTTTATATTTATTAAATTACTAATAATATTAAGTTGATTTACTTAAATAATTATCCCTGCCTTGGATAAAATTTAGACATAATCTAATTTTTCATAGTTATATATTTAATTCTCGTTAATTCTTTAAATCATGTGATCTCAAAAAAACATCCATAATTAAATATTTCTGAAACAAAATAGAAATATAATAATAATGTTGTAAGATAATTTGATTTTACAAATGTTTATCTATATAGTGAATGATATACTAATCATTGACCAAGTGGAACACAACTTGAACAATTACATAGTTTGTGTTGGTTTTCCCACATATCCACTTACGTATATCTCATCGATTGGTTTCTACTAGTCCTTAAACATGAACTGCCTCCACTCACGTGGGAGATCCATAATTTAAATAATCTTTTAATAAAATGTTGATGAGAGGATCCCAATGATTGGTTAAGGGTATTACATAAAAGGAATCCATGGTCATGTAGAAACATACATAATGAAAGAAGGTATGATGTATGGGATATAAATTTAATTTTTTTGTTGTTCCCTATACCCCATTAGAATGGAGATAGTTCAAACTACCAACACATTGGCATAAGAAACAATGAAATCATTTCCCAAATGTCCAAATAGTTTAGTAGTCTTAGTAAACTAGATAAAAACATGTTTCTTGTATTATAAGGGAATAAAAATTTTACAATAATATTTTTTTAAAATATCTTTATTCTATCATTCATATCCTTTCATATCATTCTTAGTAAACTTCATGGAATCATGGGGAATGAAATAAACAATAATATTAACTCTAATGCTCAGTAAGGGTTAGTTATAGAATAATAAGTAATGAATAAATATTAATAATCTCCAAGAAAAGTTATATAATAGAGAAAACATTCCCATTAAATAAATAGTTAGGAAATAATCAATATGGAATGGTAAATAATTTAAACACATGTCATTTAATCAATAAATGTTACTAAAATAAATCTCTATAAAATGACAATGGGTTGATCTCATCCATAAATAATAATAAAATAATTATATTCTAAAAGAATCAAATTCATAATTTTTAGTTATTGTGACTGAGGCACATGAAAACCTATACCATCAAGACCTTTCACATAATAGTTTAAAAAGACATGTACAAATTCTATCATTAAACATTGAATGCCACTTTCTTGCCCTTGCAATCACGATCTTGGTGGCCTTTTTAACCACAATTGTAATAGATTCAAATTCCCTTCTGGCATGTACCAGGGTGTTTATTCCCACATTTACTAAAGGATAGATATTTAACATATCCATTCATCCCCTTATTTCCATTTACATAGTTCTTAGTAGTTCTCTTGTTCTATTGATTTGCGTTAATGTTTTACAACTTAGAGAATTAATTTTTTGTCTTGATAGAAAATGAGACAATATATTAGTATGACGAGATGGATTGTGAGACTAATGATCAACAGAGAAATGGTTTTAACCCATCAATGAAATCATCAATATTACTTATGGGGTTACATATATAATTTACTGCAAGCCTTTCTATCTATGAAAATTTAGCCTCGTATTTTGTCACAAGCTCATCCTCCATTTGTCCTAGACTCAAAATTTTCCTTTCCATATCTGCTCGATGGTTAGGAGGAAAATATTTTTCTATGAAAATATCTTTAAACTCCATACATTCCATATTTGAGACTTTATCATCTTCCTTTGTGTTTTTAATCAGTAACAACCATAGAATATCATCTCTTGTAAGGCAATAAACTTCCATGACAACTTTTTCCCTTTTGCTACTCCCCAAAGCATGAAATATTTTATCTAAGGAACTTATCCATTGCTCGGATAAAAATGGATTTGTAGTACCATTTAATGTTGGTGGTTTTTTCCTCATTAATTGTTCTAACATTAATCCTCCACGTTGTGGATCATGGTGCTCCATACAGTTAAGGTTATTATTTTTATACTAAGTGAGTTGTCCCAGTACGGAGAAAAGCTTATCAGCACTAGTTTCTTCACCAACTACAATATAATTATATTTAGTAGGAGGGAAATCCATACATGTATTATGTGAATTTGTACAGTTTATAATCCTTCCACTAGTCACTATTTCTACACAATTTCATACACTAGATAAATTTATGAATCTTAATACATAATTCCAAACTTGTAAAACATTTAACATAATTTGGACAGTTTATGGATATAATCAATAATCATAAAAAAAATTCTTTGAGAAAGAATATAATCATTAACCCTTCATAATGGTTTGTAATGAAAGTGAGAATTATCCTAAGCATGTCCCTGATATTTTCATAACCAAGAGTGCAACAAGGCCCGTTGTCGTTCACCAGTTCCCGTTCGAGTCCAGCTCAAGGCGATGTTTTCAGGATTTACCCCTATGTACATCTATGCCAGATCCACCTCTATCTGTTCATATCCAGACATGGATTTATTTCTTGGAAAACATATAAAATCAATATAGTACCAAAATTCTAGAAATATCTTCTATACTAATCCTTAAAGTATATCTTAGGGTAATGTTCCCTAATCAGATTTTTTCTAAACCGAGCTTTCATTGATTGTACTAATCTTCCTTTGATACCAATTTTAACACCCCGACCCTAGTTACCTAGATTTGGTGCATTATTACACAATATTGGCATGATCACAACAGATTATATCTCTAAATACCGGATAGTTTAGTAGCCTTGGAAATACTAGATACATTAATAAGTTTTAAAATACATTATAAAAATAAAAAATAAAAAAACATATTCTCCATAGGCCCCCCTCATATATCTTAGACTATCCCGGTAAGTTATTCATAATATACTTCATCACATCCTGTGAAAAATAAAACATAGAATGGGGTGAGCTCAGATGCTCAGTAAGGATAACAATATTGGGGAAACATTCATAAATAAGCATAAACATTTAAGGCAATGAATAAATCTAAAAAAACAATTTAAATGTGAAATTCAGAATAATATATCAATGATGAAATCTAATAATTCCATTTACTTATTCAAATGGATATTCTACTAGTCTAATTATCACATGCTATATCAATAGCCACTTTCTAAATGATGTGATTCATAATTCCAAACTTCTTAACCACATAGTCAATGCCTTGTTCCAAGAATAAAATTAAGATTTTGTTAAGTCCCTATGCTAAGATCTGAGTATGTCATATGAGAACTACTGATGCATTGAGGATATATAGAGGGCTCCACCCGTCACTTTCTAAATCCAATTCATTTCTTATATGAAAAAATTTAATCATGTCATAAACATTCATATTAAAACTAGAATATGAAATGTCAATACATTATCTATAAATAATGAAAAAATTTAAAAGTAATATAATTATAAAAGGAAACATTTATTTAGAAATTATTCTTGTAAGATACTAATGGAATATTTGACGATGTTATAATTGTGTAAAATATCAACACCCTCCATATATGTTTTAAAAACATTCTTCGCTTAATTTTTTCGAAAAAGTCATAAAGTATCTTATTTGGAAAATGACAGAATGATTGCAATCCAAACATATAAGGTAAAATAAGGGTATAAATTAATTTAACCCATTTTATAGTACATATTAAAAATGTTTTGAAATGCATTTTTTAAGAAAATATAGATGTGGATGATAAAGATGTCCCAGTAGATACTAACATTAAAACGACCTCGGATAATAAAGATATTGTAAAATTAACCCTTACCTTGTACTTTTCCTGGGTCAAGGGTACGTTAACGTCCTTTAAAATAGTTAAATAATTGTTAATAAATTATAAAAGAACTATATAAAATAATATGCTATCATATATGATCTTATAATATTTCATTGTTAATGATTGTTTAGTAATATCATCATTTCGGGTTTTAAGTGATTTGTTTACCTTTATATGTTTTTTTACATAAGTAATGTATGTAATGGATAAGATGTAACTTATTCATATTCATAATTATACTACGTCTTTAGACATTATTTGTAATCCTCAAATTAGAATATGTCTTGAATGAATATGATGGGCAATGAATCTCATCACGTTCGTGGAGACAGTAATCTGTACGGATGCACGAGCGAAAATATCATTCTTTTGATATTAAAATCATATATAATTGGATTTTATATCATATATAAAGTATCATTATCATTTTATATTCATTATTTACATCTTTTATACTCATTATTATACACATCCAAATGATGAACTGTTTGAATAACAAAATAACCCATGACGTGGAGATGGTAATCCATATGTACGCACGTATGGTGACATTTTCATTTATATAATGGATAGAATAATGAATATTCTTGTACCATTTTTAAAATATAATAACAGTATATATAAGATACTTTAGTTATTTTGTTAATGGAAACATCAAATAAAGAGGATGTGGAAGAAGAAAATAACTTGGAAGAGGTGATTAAATATTTACCTCTTTTTCATGTTCTTCGTTTTGATTTGATCAAAAGGGCTACTTAAGTTGGCTTTCTGACTAATGGAAGGCCTCTAAGATGAATATATGAGAGTTTATTGGATATTTGGGTAGGGTCTGGCCAATCCAAATAGTTTTGAAGGTGTGAATTTTATAGAAGGGGAAGTGACCTTTTCTAAGATGGGTGAGGGGCACCTTTGGAAAAGATTGAAATATTATTTTATAATAAAATTATTTTCGATTTAAAATGGCACCAAATTGATTTATTTAAAGTATAAAGAGTATATGAGTCTAAATCCACTCAACCAATAGGTTTTAGATAGGTTTTAGTCACTATATTAACCTTATATTTAAGATTTAACTCTTAGTGAAATAGTTTGACATTTACCATGTCGATTTGTATTTTTATATTATATGGTTAATAAAAATTCAATAAACAGCCAAGAGAACCCCAAGTGGATCATAAATGACATATAAAATATTATTTAAAAACTTTTTCCGAACCTTATATTTTTAGGAATATAATATAAATTAATAACATAATATTTTAAAAAAAAAAGACTTTTATGTCAATTTTGATAATATTTGGTATTTTGTTTTTGTTAAATTCATAACAGCATTATTACATAGGAAAAAATTAATTTAATCAACCATATCATGTCATATGAACCTATAAAATCATTCTAATTAATTAAAATCCTCAAATTATATTTTATTGGATGTTAATAATATCGATTATTATAATCATTCATAAATAAGGTAATTACTACATCATCATTGTGTCATAAATAAATGTTAATATTTAAGGTCTAAAAATTAAAAATAAAATACCACTATGTAGTAAATATATTTATCTTTATAACTAATATTCATAGTAGAATGTATCTTATGTATAACACAATATTAAAAATGGTTTATTTATTAAACATTGATTTTATCTCTTTTAAGTCTTCTTTAATTAAAATAATTATAAATGTCCAAATCTAATCCAAGTGGACCAAAAAGGATCATATTTTATTCCTAAGGCTGTTTTTGGTCTAATTATACTTATCCCATATACTTATGAATTGTGTTATGGTAATTATGATATCAATTTTACAGTTAATTTCCATATTTACATTTGACTGTGGTAAATAAAAGTAAAAAGTTACTATTCAAGGAAAATTATTTTCATCTTACTGAACAATATTTAGTTATTGATATTAACTATGTCTCTAAGATTTTTGAAATTCAATGCACAAATGGAGTAAAATTATGTTTTATGCAAATTTGGAAATTCTCCTAGGAGGTTTGTTAAAGACGGTAAAAAGTTCAATAGAATTTTTATATATAAAAAGTTATTATAAAATGACTCCAATGATTTACATTGAATGTATATATGTATTATGTATCTATTTTGACCTAAAATAAATTTAATTATAATAAATAATTATTTGAATAGAAAGATTATTTTAACCAAAAACACAGTGTTTTCACTCTTCATTAAAAATTAAATGTTTTCAAAAAATACAAAAAATTCACCATAAGCTAATTTCGATATTCATAATCCAAAAATGAAGTACATTTTGAATAATAAAATTTATAAAATTTCAAAAATTGAGAATTACTATTCAACACAGCTATTTTGATTAGCTTTGGGTTTTCAAAATCTCGATGTTGCGTACAATATAAGCTATTACATTATTTAAAGGGAAACACACCATAGAAGCATGGGCTGTTTCATTAAGCATCATCTTTTCATTAGTGGTTTAAAGTTGTGTCTCTTAATTTCATTGGATGTAATGTAATTTAGGATATTTGAAAAAAAAATTGATGTGAACTTAATGTTGAAATAGAAACTGGATACTCTAAATATTTTCATGGTTATGGAATAAAAAGATAAAAATGTATTTCTATGGTAATAAATTTGATAAAACCCATATAGGAACAAAAATTCAAAATTTTACATAATTTTTTGGTGAATAATCTTATGAATACCATTTCCCAAGAAATTTTATGTACTTCATGTGTGGATAATAAGTTCATCGAGGACATTATTATCGAAGAGATAAATAGATTCATACAAATGAAATGGCAGGAGGTATTTCCCATCTCAATGAAAAAACATCATTCAATTTAATCAATTGAAAGGATTATATAAATTTTTAAAATATGTTCACTAAACCTATGGATGATGTAAATAATCAATTTTGGCATCCTCATAAGTTAATAGAACAAGTAAGATACTATACAATCACTTCAACTTATATATATTATGATACTATTTTTGAATATAATAATTAATCATGATGGTTGGAAGAATTCAAAAAAGAAAAATAAATATAGTGAATCAAATTCTATGGAAGACTCTGAGATGAGTGATAGAGATAACTACGACCAAATGGCAATATAGAATGAGAATAATCCCTATGGGGATATGAATGTTAGAGCTAAACTAAGAAATAAAAAACAATGGATCCTTTAATCTAGCAATATTCCAATTCAAAACGGAGGGAAGAATGTTAGACCCCGTAAAGATTAATCGAACCTACCAAAAGCAATTGTTACTATATCATTAGGGAATTATATGAATGGTGCCATAGTAATAGGAGTAACTGTGTTTCCAACTGCTAATGTTGTGATTTTGGAACCTATTTTAATAAGAACACAACTAGTTAGTAGAATGATAGAAGGTGTCAAACAATATGTAGAAATAATGAAGTGGTGTGAATATAAAGGGGACACTGTGGAGCTCATCCTTCATTATAATGAATGGATTCTGGAAAAAGATTTTTGGGTCAATTCCTCAAAAGAAGATGTTGAATGAATTAATGAAAAAAGATTGTGAGTTGATACCATTGAGTAGCAAGAGGACTGGAGAAAAAAACAAGACAGAATACTGGCACAGGGCGTCAATCCACATAAAATGAACACTGAGGAAATTTATATCGAAAATGAATAGAATGGGAAACATCTTTTAAGATATTTTCAGTGAGGATTTTAAAATTCAGGTTATTACAATTCACTGGGGGGTTATCCAGAGTCTCTAATTCAAATAATCTAAACATAATTATTAATTAATTTTTTCTCTCGTTTAGTACATAGTGGTTTCCTATCTTGTTTACATAGGCTTTCCACTTCTCCTCAAAGTGGATTCTTAATAAAATATAATATTTTTATAGATGATAATTAATGAATACGTATCCCCTAATATAGATTTATAGATTACATGTTGATTCTAATTCTACTAACTATAGTATCCCGAGTATGTTTTTTAAAATAATCAAGTTAATACCCATTTATTTGATATTATTAGCATATATTTCTATTATTATTCTTTTTGAAGTTGAGATCTATGGAATATGGTTCATAAAATTTATATTACCCATACATTAAATGATTACAATATTATTTTAGAAATGTATTATCTATATCCATATAAAATCTAAAATAATAAACAAAATTTAGAAATAAAATTTCATATTTCATTTCAACTGATGATCATCTATCAGTTTATGTTTGACTGTGAGAATTCGATGAATACTCATTCTATTATCAGTGTTACGATACCTGATCATGGGGGGATATTAGTTAAAATTATTGGAGAAAAAAAAAATTAAATTATGAATATGTTATTTTGATGGAAAATGATATATTTAATAATTCTTTTTATAATACATTATATGATAATTGATGAGATAGATCATGAATGTGGAACCCTTGGTGTGACTACAAGTGTCCTATGAGTTGTTTTTGGGTTACTGATACATAATAGAGATGCCTTCCACCATGTAAATAGTATCTATTATATATGGAGACTAATTACAGGGATGATACCTACATAAGGGTCATATTAAATGGTTAGTGGAATTAGAATGGGTTCTACGTGGTCTCTATCTAGTTTATATTGGGATAGTCTCTAGTTAGTGGGACTAAGATGACACTTGATGAGATAGATCAGTTGGGTGTTCAGACCAACGTCGTGATAAATCATGATTTGAGATGTTCTAGGAGCCATTCCCCAATATTAACATCATGGATATTTTCCACTTTGAACATATCCCTTTAGAGGCATGCCTCATTAACCTTGTAAGGCCATGGGGATTTAGAACCTAGTGTGTGACTGGGATTCATGGGTAGGATGCCTCATATTACGTACACCATCCAAGGGTATCATGTGTGTTTCCCTAATTTATTACAATTTCTAAGTGTACCAAGAGGGTTTCCTTAATTTATGGGTTCACCTCAAGGATACTAGGTAGGATGCATCTCTAGTGTTTTGACCAGAGGGAACTAATGCGTGGCATGGTTTTTAACCAACCCGAAGCTAGTTAATTATGGGTTTTGGTAGAAATGGCAGTATGTGGCACCATAGAAACTATAAAAAAGTTTTTAGTCTTAGAGTATTTGAAAGTAGTGATGGGTTCAGGGATCCATCCACCCTCACCCTTTAATTGTTATCTTACATGGTTATTCTTTTTGAAAATAAAATTTCTAGAGATTCTTCTTAGTATTTTGTTGATCTGGTTGACACGATGAAATATTTGGTATGGATTTCTAGAGGTACATCCAAGTATCTATCATTTGATCCTTCATAAAATTTATTAACTTTTTCTTTTTTTGAAATTCCCATGCATAATACCTTGGATCAGGTTATCAGGCCTTATGGAATGAATGTTCTTTTATCAGGATTCCTTGTTTGACTATGAAAATTTCTTATTAGTGTTATATATTTGTTGTTTGACATGAATCTACAAGGAAATGTGATATTTTATCATTGATATCAATGTATAGGTAATTCCATAGTTTTGATTGAGATTGGTGGACATGACGTTCCACAGACATGGTAGAGAATAATGGACACGAAATTCCTCATTATTTATTTTTGTTGGACATGACATGCACCATTATTTACCAAAAACAATTAGAAATGGTGTTCCACATTTTTTATATTTATTGGACATGTTTTTATTCATTATTTATCTAAGTCTATAATACATGGAGTTCCTCAATATTTTTCATGATGTTAACCTGGCTCTCCACGTAGTGAATCGACCCCAGTATCCCAAAGCTGGTGTCTAAAGTTTTCATTTTTCTATGATATAAAGAATAACAATATGAAGTACTAGATAGATTAGTAGTCTTTAAAAATTATATACATAATTTAAATTCACATTAAATTTTAAAATATAAAATAAATATTTTTTTTTGATAATTCCATTATTAACCATTGTGTATCTATGGATATCAATAAAAAAATACATCATAGTATACTAGGAATCATAAAACATAAGGATTTGGTTAGCTCAGATGATCATTAAGGGTATGCGTACATCATAAAATATGGATATATATGGCATAATCAATATTTAAAGGTAAATAACTGAAACACAATCCATTTAATCAATAAATTGATCCTAATATGATAGTAATAAATAATAATAAAACAATTCCATTTAAATAATCACATGAGAATGAATCATAACTAAGGATAATATAATAAATTGAATAATACCATGGAATATATGAATTCATAATGATAGACTGCATTATGATGGAAATCTAAAACATAACATTGAGGCTTGTCCCATGACATCTAATATCATCGATTATTGTGCTATGATATCTATATAAAGGGGATTGTAATCATCCAAAACCATATATAATTTGTCTCATGAGGTCAAAAGATGCATCGAGGGGTTATTACGGGCCTTTACCATCACACACAAATTCTATGGAATTCTTCATATTAATGTGGAGGAAAAAAATTAACATAAACATTCATATTTAAACTAGAATATGAAATTAAAATACTTTCCCCAATCAATAAAAATATTCATAAACCATTCTTAGTAAAATGGTGAACAATATCAAAATATAACACCCACTTTCAAATTAATCATAAGACATTTATAGAAATAATGAAGATTATATTAAAAAAAAACCCCCAATTCATCATAAGTAAATTAAACAGTCAGTGTCATTGATAAATCAAAATACCATAAAATATATATATAATAAAATTTATGAGAAAAATATTCTTTTCTTTTTGAAAATAAACATTTAAAAATAAAAGTTTAGATTACATATTGAAATCTCTTTTCTTTTAAAATAACCTTTGAATCATATGACATAATCATGAAGAAATTTATTTTTTATGATGGATGGAAGATTGGTACCTACTGAATACTCTAAAAATATATTCCGGAAACATTTTTGGTAATGTCCAAATGGGAATTATTTAAAAAAAATGAATACTAATTATGAACCAAATTTTAAATAATATGTATAGGTTAAAATTTATTTAACTAATCATTTATAAAAGATAAATACATTTAAATAGTTTTTTGGAACATGGTTATTGATGAAGTTCGATTTCATACTGAATAGGGTAATAAAGTTAGATTTTATTTAAAAAAAATTGTAACAAATAGTGGGAAAATGTAACTATTACATGAAAATGTTCACGAATATCTAGTGGATAAGAATATATATTCAATTCAAAATATAAATATAAATTAATCACCAAAAGGGTGACTTAACCAAAAAAATCATGAATATTGTTGATATTTTGAAATAAACTCTTACCACTTGGAAGATTTTTAATCAAAATCTCCATGCAAGAAATAAATTTAAATGGAAATTTAAATAAAATGATGACAAAATAATTTTTGATAAATAATAAAAAACAGTAAGTTTATACCCCATGAATAATAATTAAGTGTTTAATATGGTGTACGTCTCATGGAAGTATATGTGAGATGAGAAAACTATACTTCAAAATTGTTTTGTTTGAATGTAAATTTACCACTTATATAATGTTTATAAACAGGTTATTAACAAATTATAGAACCATATTAACACTTATAATATCATATACACTCATTTTATAACACCTTATTAGTAATTTATTAATAATAATTCAGTATTCACATGTTTTTAGATTTTAATTGTCTGGTTTTCGCATACATGTATTGTAATGAATGACTTTTTTCTAGCTCATATTATATAATTCCAAGACCTCCATAATAATAATTATAAAATTATTATTATATTTATACATTAACTATACCTTTAAAACAAATCATGAAATATAGTTATAAAAAATGGACTATTTTACAGTCATGGTCATGGTATGTCACACGTACGTATGAGTAATGTTTCCATTATTCAACAACCATAATTTAAAGGTGGTTGGTAATATTTTTACATAAAATACTGATAAATTTTTTTTAAAGAAAATATTTTTTATTTAAATATAAAGATATATATTATATGTGTGGTGTGGTGAAGAAAAGAGTGTCCCATCGCTTCGTGTAATTGGTAGTCTACACGTACATGAGCGACATTACCATATTTTAGTGTAAGAAATATATATATTTATATATTATATTTTTTGAATGATAAATATTCCATGAATATTATAATTATATGAATTATATAACATATATTAATTAACATTTTATTTATCACATTCCATGAAATGTGTTAGTGAAAATTTAATCACATCGCTTTGTCTAGAGTTAGTCTGCCATACAAACAAGCGACATTATCATATCCACTACAGAATATAAATTAAAAAAGAATATATGATATAATGACCATATATAAATAATTATATTACAAATGTAATATATATTCATTACATATATCATCATACCCAACCGTTTGTGGTGGTAATTGAAAATGAATGACTTGAGTTTGGGAGGTGAGAGTCCACCCTTTACCTGAACCATGATTTCATAACCCATTTGATGGAAGTGGATATTGTTCATGGTAATTAAATAATTCTAAAATAATTAATATATATAAAACATACTGATGTTGTTATAACATATAATTTTAATAATAATTGATGTCGGTGGAGAAACTAATAAAATAAAAACACTTGTTGAAGAATGTTACCTTTGATTCCGGTAAACACTTTAGGTTTTCTCCCAAATCAATACTAGATTGAGTTTCAAACATAATTATGTATTCTAAGATGATTTTTGGATTTTTATAAGTGATTTGGGTATTTTTTTGGTGACTCAAATGTCTTGATAAGTGTGAATAAGAAAGGTGGAGAGTGGCCTTTTATAATTTAGTATGAGTGGATTTTATAAATACTCAAAATTATTAAATAATGGGAGGTAAATATAACATCATAAGGAACAATAATTGATAAATAATGAATTTTAGGGAATAAATTGTTCATAAAAACCTCCACCAAACTCAAAAAATTCTTGTTTTAAACATGTCATTCCATAGCCATTAAGTTTACTCACTTTTTAGCACTTTACTGTCCAACATGGAAATTACATTTTTCCATTATAATTATATCATTATGTCAAAAATAAACTGATCCCTAATAAATAATATGGAATTTTTTTTATAAATACAAAATAAAATTTATAAATTAAAAAATCCATTGTTTTTTTGTAATATAATGTTAACACAAGCGCGTGTAACTTTCAAATACACAACTTTTGAACTCATCTGCGGTAATTAATTATTATTGTCCTTAATAATCATTATTAATAAATATTAATTTTAAAATATAGAAATATTAATTAATAATAATCCAAATATATAATACATTATTTTAATTAAATTCACATTAGTGGATGATTTTAATTTCAATTTAATCTTATAGACGCAACAAGAATGCTAGTTTTCAATGAGAAAATATTCAAAAGGTTACAAAGTTTTTATATTTAAATTCAATATTAAAATTATTCCAATTAAAAAATGGATTAATTGATATATAATTTAACTTATTTTAAATTAAAACCTATTTAAAAATTTATTTATATTTATAAATAATTTAAACAAAAAGAATTTTTTTAATTAAAATTCATTATTTATCACTATTTATGAAATAATTAATCTTTTTAGAAAAAATAAAAAAAACCTATTTTAATTTTGATATTATATTTTAAAAAATTAATTTTATTGTCTAAAATATGTTTTATCCAATTCATAAAAATTAACTATAAATCTTGTTCACAATGACAGACTAAACAGTCTTTTAGATAAAAATATTGTTTTTCAGAAAACGTTTCTTTTTATATAAATTGATTATTATTTTATTTCTAAACAATATATTACCATAATTTTAATATTTTATATAGTATTATTTATAACTATAAATTTAGTTCTCAGTTTATAATGGTATCATATATTATAGTTTATAGAAACTCGATGTTTCATGTTCCACAAGCTATAAAAGACATTAAATTTAATGAAATATAGTTTATGGGATGTTTAATCCTGGTGTTTCATGTTTACTATACTATCCAAATCAAAATAATTATTTTAAAATATAGGGGTGTTATATTCATCCCACCTTAAATAAACTATGTCCTCATAATTTAAATATGATCTATGTAATCAAGGGTTTAATTTTATATAATTTCATTATTGAAAACCCTTATTTAAAAAAGAGTTGATAAAATATGTAATTAATAAGAGATAATGGGGTATTAAAAGTTCATATGTAATCAATAAAATCTAACCTTATATGTATTATAACATTGGTAGGAAGTGAAAACATGGATATAGAAAAGAAAACTAAGACCCAATACTGAAGGATAGTGATAGGTAACATTGAGCACAAGAAAGTTGGTGTCATAGAGAAGGTTAATGATCAAAAATTCATAAACCGAAGAGGTTCAAAAATGGTCATTGATATTAGAAAAAGTGACTATAGCATGAATTTATTTTATTTCTTCACAATTTTCCATATGTTGGATATTTACATCTCTATCTAGAATGAGAACAGAAGAAAATTTACATACATGATATATCTCATTTTCATATGCAAAAGATCAAAAAACATTTGTCTTAGATTTTTTTTCACTTCAATTATTACTATGAGAAATGAGTATCCATGAATTATTTTTTAATGTCTGAATAATTTAAAAACATTTTTATGATATTGTAGTATCATTAATAGAATGATAATTCATTTACTTTGATCTATGGTTATTATTATAACAAAATTGTTCGTAATGGTTACTAAATATGCATAAATATCCATATGGTGAAGTAATACAAGAATCTATAAAACCTCTCTACACGTTAAACATAAATAATTCCAAAAATGGTTTACCTTTTGACACTTACAAACGGTTATGATCTATAAAAATTTAAAAAAGGCTACTAATTTTCCAAAATGAAATTATCATTAATCTCTTGAACAACATGAGGGAGATATTAGTTATCAAATTCCCAAATATGTGAATTCTTTCATCATGTATTCTATTGAGATATGTTAATAACAAGAATTGCATTAAAAACATACGGACAAAATGAATGCTTCCTTTTTTCAATAAAAAATAGATTATTTGATATGATTATTATATAAATAACGATTTTAACTCTATCAATGATATGATAAACAATTTTGTCATCAAATCGATAATTAGCTCCAAGGTAGTCTATATTATTTTATTTTCATTATCTAAGTCAATCAATTATTTATCCTTACCTCATTAACTCAGTATCAGGATGTTATTAAGGGATATCTTTCACTCAATAATGTCATTTTTGAAAAATGTCACATTTTCACTAAATCGTTTCTCACGATCATCAGTACCATTCAAAATATGTTTTAAAATCCATAATGAAAAAGTAAAAATGTAAAATACTTATACATTTCATAATTATTATAACTAGGGAATTGATGATAAAATACTAAAATCACATAATTATTAAATTTAAATGCAAGCACATTATTCATTAAACTTCTTCAATGGTTGTAAATTGATATTTTCAATTATTAATTTCCAATGTTTTTGTTATATTCAGTGTACATTTCGGCCATTAATTTATGTAGTTTTCCATCTAATTAATTTTTTATTGTTGAACATTAGAAAAAAATTTATCTTAAAATCAATAAAATGGTGACATTTTTCTCCACACATAATGAAAACTCTATTTATTTGTATGCATGTACCAAAATGTTTTTTTCTACAATTATAACATATGGGAAAACCTGTATTTCCATTATTTATCATAAATTTTATTTCTGTTACATTCTCTTCTTCTCTTGCTTCCCGTTGTTGTTATAATAATTATATAATTCCTTTTTGTCTTGTTATCACGTTATACAATATTCTTACATGATTATATTGATTGTGAGAATATTTCCCATCATATCATTGGTTTAATACCTTTAATGAAATGATAATTCTTACTCATTGTATTGTGTTCATTGAGGTCGTTCTAATTATTTCATATACGACCCATTTATAAATGATTACATACACTATATTGGATCATATCACTATGAAACATAATTTATAATCTCAAAACAAGTTAAACACATAACGTAATTTTAAATATTTATTCATATGAAATATCGTAATCACCAACATGATTTCTTTGGGGAGATATCTATTTTCAAATCCTTTAATTTGGATTGTTAATAAAATTTGATTTATCCTAGGAAAATCCTTCGGAAGTGTCAAACACAGCTGATAGGAATAACCATTTTCATACATCTGGTGATGTTAGGTTCAATCCCAATGATCCCTTTTTGGAGTTATTAAAAATAGGTACATATTTTCTAAGCCACGTCAAAGTTTAATTTCCAAACATGAATGTATTTTTCTTCAGAAAATCCACATACCCTCTTCCTCACAAAAAATAAATTATGTTCTTATATACTTTTCATCAAATTTGATCATATTGTTATGTCCCCTAATGCATGTTTTCTAAAATCTAGTTCCTAATAATTATAAAAAATATCCACTGATACCAACTATATTGAACCTCCACAAATACCTATGAATAGATGTCTAAATTCTTATATTGTAATAATATATTAAGAAACGCATCCCAACAGACCAAATAGTTTAGTAGGATTGGTAAAATAGATAAATACGTAAAATTCACGTTATATTTAAAAATAAAGACATACAAAATTTTCATTGAGAATTAGATTATTCCTTAAAGTGTATCCCAACATATTAATCATAAAATACAACATGGTATCGTAAGGAAAATAAAACATAAGAAATGTTTCAACTCAAATTCTTAGTAAGAATATGAATACAATGATTTCAATGAATAAATACGACATAATAAATATTGAAATGTAAATAATTGAAACACATTCCATTTAATCAATAACAAGATCGTGATATAGGAGGAATAAAAAATGATCAAATAATTTGGCATAAATAATAACATAAGCATGAAACTTAACCATGGATATGATAACTAATATAATAATCACATTCTATATAAATAACATAATTCAAATTGATGAGATGTATAGTTCTATACATCTAAACATATCTTCAAGGATTGTGCCAAGAAATATATACA
Organism: Viscum album; assembly: GCA_963277665.1. NCBI lineage: Eukaryota > Viridiplantae > Streptophyta > Magnoliopsida > Santalales > Viscaceae > Viscum > Viscum album. The sequence continues at coordinate 1,679,735,233 of OY728160.1, forward strand.
ATCAATTCCTTTGAAAAGAAATCTATATAAATTGGTATAAACTCAACCAACACCATATCATGTTTTTCTTATGAGACTTACCAATAAATAAAGGGGATTTATATGTCCCCCAAAATTACATAAATAGTCCAATTAATAACACATATGAAAGGGATTAATCATAATCAATATAAAAATTCATATATACACTAGATTAAGATTTTTAAAAACATTTCTAAATCAATAAACATAAACATAGACCACAAATAGTAATATGGTGAATGGTTTCCAAATATCTTATCCACAATCAAACTATTTATAAGATCCATACGAAGAATAGGTATGTTATTAAAAAAATATATCCCAAGTGTATCATAAATAAATTAAATTGTTGATGTCATGGATGAATAGAAAAACATTAAAATATCATTAAGACCAACCATGTGGAAAATATCGTACTCATATTGGTGTCCTATGTTGAATATAATATAAGAAATTATTTCAAAAAAAAAATGGTTGTTACACTTCACATAGTTTATTGGGATTATCATACATGCCATTATATATCACCAATTTAGATGATTGGTATGATTCCTCATTGATCTAAAAATGAGACCCTTTCTATACAAGGTTCATATAATTTCAAAGATGTCCAATGGAGGTATCATAAATCAAGATCATGGAACTGGGGATCAATTATGAATTTACATTATGTATTCATTCCAACATTTTCTCGTCTATGTTGTGCATATTTCATGAGCATAGACTTTTGAAAAGAGAATATAGGTTCACCCTTGGGGGTGGAATTATTATATTTATTTCATAAACCATGATTGTGTACCATGGTGTATTTTTATAACTTATTTATTCATCTAGGTTTAGAATGTGATTACGATTGATTTTCTGAGGCTTATAGCTTATCAAGAGAGATAACTTAGATATGTATATGCATATAGATTATGAGGTATATAAGAGTGTAGAAGGTACATACTTATACAATTATTTCAATTTAATTTATTTACATGTGTAGATGTGGTCATCCAATTCGGTTACATGTATTGAATGTATGGCATATATTTCGTGGTATTAACTACATTTTGTTAATTTTAGCCTTGAATGCTTTTATTCCTTCCATACTCTCATTAGTTCTTTTGATAATGTTTTGTAATTTCCATTGTTTTTCTAAGTCTGATATGATGATATAACCTTCCCACTAACACACCCTAGGAAATCATTGCTAATTAGAGTCCACTAGAATATGCAGAGTTAGTTTTTAGGACTTGTCAGCTACTCATTCAACTACAATTTATAGAGTGATCGAGACCTGGAAATGAAAAATCTCACAGTTCTCATTTAACCAGTTCAATTAGTATCCAATTTCACCTTCATTAAACATCATTATCTTACCAAGATAGAAAAAACAGAACCTTTACATTTCAATTATTTCTATCCCAAACCATGTAGCCATACCCAACATCATTTAGTCATAATTCCCCGCATTTCAATATTTCTATAATTATTGGGATACAACTAGGACAACACACAATTCCATCAAACATTACTATATCAAATATATATTCTCACATCACACCACACCACTATATCCCCACAAATCAATTTAAATAAACCACACCCATATTTCCTACCATTTCACATACCATCACATCACTAAACCTCACAAAAAAAGGGGAAAGATTGCAATTTATTAATTTCACATAGTCATTTTAATTACCAACTTTATGGGCCTTACCATTTTCACGTGAGGGTGATTTCATAATAATATTTCAGAAAAAAACAATATATTAATAGCATCCAATTTTTTTAATCAACAGTATTGGAAACACAATCATGTATATGCAGTATCACGCGAAATAGTATTAATTATCCTCATGTAATAATAAAATTTTATTTCTAGTATAATATTTTTATTATATAATTTTAAACAACATGAGAAAATACTAAGAATAATAATTCTCTATACATGTGATAATACATTCTAGGGAAACAATTATCTACCACATGATGAAACTAGGTAAAATAAAAGAGATACACCCCTATCCCATCAATTTATATTAACTAAATAACTGTCTTCATTAAGATGGTTCATAATATCATCTGAAAGGATAAACAAACCATCATCCCTCCCACATGTTATTACTAGAACAAATATGAAGGATCCCTCCTTGGTGATGGTGTTGGGCTCATGTTTCCCACAAATAATAGATAATAGGTAATTATTATCCATCCATATAAAATGATGGGTAATATTCAAACAATTTTTAGAAGATATAAAAATTGAAACGTTAGGTCTTTGGGTCACCAAAACTCAAGAAAGGCATGAAATAACCCAAAAAAGTGGAATAAAATGATTTTAATATTCATGGATATCCCTCTCAGACACTCAATCAAATTTCCATATTTTATTTACCATTTAATTCACATTAAATATAATTTTAATTGTGATCCATTTAATAGCATTTAAATTATTTGATAAAATTTAAATGATTCAAAATGATTCAAAATCATTATTTTAGGATTTTAAATCAATGAAAATGTATTTCAAGATGTTATTTGAAGGAAAAAATAGGGTTTTGATAATTTTCCACTTCCCACACACCACTCATAAGATGTGAATAAGTGTAATATATATTTACCACGATGTAGAATACTGACCATATGTGAGAAGAAGAAAAATTAGGCTACCCGTATGTTGGGTTTGGAAACATGAATGACCCTTACTGTGACCTTGAAACCCATGGATAACCCTTACCTAACTACAGTTCTGGAACTCCATCAATAAAAGAATAACCTTACACAACCATTATGTTTGAAGTGTTATTTTTTCTTTGATGCATCTTACCCTACATAGGCTGGAACTGCCCTTTAGTTGGCTAGATTGCCCTATTATACAACACATGATATTTCCATGTTTCTTGAATGAAACTAATATAAATCAACCTCTACCCTTAAATAACACATTGGATAGCCATGAATAGGATTTAGAAAATGGATTCATCACTTATGTGACTAGAATATTACCATTATGTGATAAGGTTTGAAGGAATTACCCTTATAAGATATTCAGAACAACATATCCAGCATTATACAAAGCATGATCATCCCATATATAACCGTTTGAACTTCTATATTACCCATATTCATTTTACTAAAATCTCCCATATCATTATAAAAAAATTTAAAATATAACAATTCTCTTACAGAACACTATTTTCATGAGTAGGGGAAAATATTTTATTGAAATATTAAATTTTTAAATTAAAATAACATATAAATAATAAATAAAATCGGTTATAATGACTTCCACAATTCTATAATACTTTTTAAGAAATTGATTCATTTTAAAAAAGAGTAGTTAATTTATTAATAACATTTAATACATCTAAATTAGTCCCATAATTTTTAAAACCCTTTCAAAACCACTACAAAATTTCACTTGTGGAAAATAGACATATACCAATAGACATATACCTATGGTTCACAATACCCATTAGTATAACCAATCAATGTGATGTATTTACCAATGGTTTTAAAAAAATTGGTATAACCTTCCCAAATTTTCCTAGTGCTCATGTTCCCCTACTTCCATCTCATTCACTCCCACATTCAAGCATAATAGTGTGCAACCTTGAGTTTTCTTCCCCACTAGATGAAATATATCCTCATTTAATATTTTAATTCCATTATTCATGAATATTAAATAGTAGATCATAGATTCCTTTACCTCTTGTATCAACCATCATTTTAATTTTTATCTAGGTCTAAAACAGTTACCTATATTCTTTTTTTTTGTCATTATTCTTTTATATTCCTTGAAAGAGTGTTAGTGTTGTTTTTTTTGTATTGCATAATAAATATGATTGTTGGGGAGGAATTTTTTTTAATTCAGTTTCTCTCAACTTCTATATAAATATAATATTATCCCACTGTTTATGTGATATATATGAGGTAAATCCATAATTATTTACAATAGTACATTTTTTTTTGGAAAATATTAGGTGTTATGACTTTTTAATTTGATTGTTTAAATTTAATAATTAAAATTATTAATTTCTAGTCCTAAAAATGTTTAGATTTAATATTAATTATATGGTTCCCTTATATATATGGGAATTGTTTTCATAAATGTTTGAATATGGATTGAATTTTTTTACATGAACAACTTTCTTAAATTATGATTATTTTGTGGAAAAAATATTTATATAAGAGGTTATTTCATATCATTTTATATTTTTAAAGAGAATTTTTTTTGTGACTTATGACTTGTGTGATTTTTTATATGTATTTTTTATGAACCATTACTCACTAAATACAATATTTACTACTTATATAATCTAGTTAAGAACAATTAAAACTACTTCTATGTTTAGTTTATAACTTTTGAGCTTTAGGTTAGATTATATATAATGGGTCATGTTGGATATACATTGTTTTCATTTATATTATAATTCTAGTGTGGGATGTTCCATCAATTATTCTATACATATACATCATTATGTTGTATTATGTAGATTTTGAATCATTAATATAATAGAAATAAATATTATATTTTTATTTATTTATTATTTTCTAATCTAATATGATTGATTTCCAAAATTATTTATACAGGTGAAAGATATATAGTATGAAATATTTGAAAATAGTTTTTTTGATTGATTATTATTATTTCTTAATTAAGTCAGGTCGTATCTTCTTTATTGTTTATCTTACACATTCATTGTGAATTTATAATTAAATATATAGTTTTTGTCAAAATTAGTAATTGAAAAACATTGATGATGAAGGAAGGAAGATGATGTAGGAAAATAATTGATTCAAGGGAGATATGTACATTCATCCTCTAGGGCCTATTGTGAGAATTATATTTATAATATATATATAACCTGTAATTTCATATCATTAATTGTTTTTTTAATTTTTAATCATAAACCAACCCCCATAAAACAATTATTCTATTACTAAAAAGTGGTAGTGGTGCTCAGCCAGATGAAGTGTTGATGTGGAAGTAGATCTTATTCCACCAATTGTCATAACTAATGAAACCCTTCCCAATCCCCATAAATAACATTTTGTACACTTTCTTATCATATAGTTTCATTAGATACAATAGAGATATTTTGACCAATAATACATTCAACACTATTTACATATGATCCTCATATTTATTTTCATTATCCAGTGATGCCTCCCACTCCCCATCCATATTATACTATTACACAAACATCTATACAAGATTATTTTACTTCTGCTTTATTATCTCTCTAATTTTATGTTCATTCTCATTCAATATATTCTATGACACATTTTGATCCTCAAAATAAAAAATGGACCCACTACTACAATACAAGTAAATGATCATTCAGATCCTAGTGATATAGTAGAACTCATTGTTTAGCCTTTCTTATGTATATGTGTAGAACCCCAGTAACTGATTTGTTGATAATTTATTTCCATTATAAATTGAATTGATATAAATCTTTTATTTGTATCTCACATATAGATATTCTAATAGGATGCATGGGAATACAATCGTTCATGAAATGTAGAACCACCACACAAAACTTATGGTTGTTTACAATGAGGATAATTAATTGATTAAAGAAACATGATGATAATGTAGGATTTTTGTGGGGGTGCTTTAAAGTACTATAACATCATTATTGTAAGGAAAATATTTTGGGTACCATCAAAATTATAAAAAGTATAATTGTTGGGTGTGAATGTGGTTAAGAAAAATGGCCAGATTTAACAATATATTATTTTTATATTTAAATAAATAAATATATTTCTAGGAGAAACAATAAAATTTTCCCAATAGTGATGTTAATAAGGATTGTATAGCTCAAGGAATTAACTGATACATGGAAAGAATGTATTTATGTGTTGTATAATGGTTGGTTTTCTATATTTTTAATAGATTTAGAGGTCATACATATTTTGAATTATTTTCTAGCAACACAAGATCAGGAAATGGTTTTTCATTTAACGAAAATCGAGTTTATGGTATTAATCATATTTTTGGGTTTTAATGAATATTTTGATGATTTATATTAATACTATTTTTTTGGGTAAAATTATTTTTTAGAAATCATTGTAATGAAACCAAAAAACAAGGATCTATGAAATACCTCTACACTATTGGGTCAGATATAATAATACAACATGTGATGAAGAAGTTATTTTTCTTCAACACTTTCACTTTAATTACTTATAAATTTTGAAAATCTATATTTATTTTAATATTAATCATTAGTGAATTTATAGAACCACTAAATATCAAATTAATCATTTAGTCCCATTTAATTATACATATTAAATTTCAAAAAATTTCTAAGAAGTCGTGAAACAATTGAATCATAATTATATAGTGAAAGAAATCACTAAATAACATAAACGTGCTTAATCATGAAAACTAATGTTGGATAGAAAAAATTTCATAATAATGGTTTAGAGGACATATACATGAATTCAAATGGTGGGATTTTCATGGCATGATGGTTGAAGATGTTATGCTGCTAATGGATTCTATTTTAATAAATGAGTACATTATAATAAAATGGTGCAAGATATATATTATATAAATGGTTATTATTTAATTCTCAATCATAAAATATTTCAATTTAAAAAAATTATCCAAATAAATGTTTTTTTAATTGTAAATTATATATATTATTTACATTTTTTCATAAAAACTAAATTGATGTATTTATAAATAAATCTACATTAAAATATATTGATGAGAAAAAATATATTATTATATTATTTTATTCGATTTTTGATATAAAAAATTATTTATACCTCCCACTTCTATCAAGAACCAACCCAGGTCGATCCCAAGCCGGTCACCCTAGTATATTTGTGGAAATGTATAAAGGGAGTTCCTAATCTCCAGAGGCTATAAACTAGTGCAAGGCATAATCAAAGTGAACAAAAGAAATAATTTCACTTAAATATTAATTGATAAATTAAACAGAGGAATGATAAAAATGGTTTCCCAATATGTATAACAATGTACAAACTGAATATCTATTACTAAAATATGGTAATACTACAACTGAACAGTAAAACCAAATAACACCCGACAACCACACATATCTGTGTGACACAAAGGATAACTCACTAATACCAAGAAAACCCATCTCCCATGGTGACAGACAGAATGTTGAACTATCACCATAAGATAAAAAATGATAATCTATAAGAGGATTATTAAAATATAGTAAGCATTCATGAACAATATATTAGAAATACACTTCCTTTTAAATAAAATAAAATCAACTTCACATTTGAAATAAAATATATCAATGATATCTTTTACACGCACATTAAATTAAATCATATTAAATTTATCTTTTTTGAATTTAATTCCACATTATATTTTCCAAAATGAACTATTTACATTAATATGATGAAAGGTGATTCTATTATTTCAAAATTGGGATGTGTGTGAAATAAAATATTTCTAAGAGAAAACATTTTCTATAAACATTTGAAAAACAAATCATCAATTTCCAATAATGTACACTACACATAAGATGTCCCCAATATCTATAATGAAAGAATAATGGAAATAAGAACACAAGTTTACCTGACGAATAATGCATCTCAATCAACCATTGTACGTAACTATGTGGGAATATACATTGGTGAACATAAGAGCTCATCAATAATCCAGAACAAAATAATGCATGTTAATTCATACCGACAAAATTGCATCACGCGATAAAATAAATAATTCCCACACGCTCAGCCATCCCTTGTATTGTAAAGACTAAGGGGAACTGTCATATAACAAGAAAACACAATATATGTCCCTCTACTATGGGCCTCTATTTAGAGCATAATTCTAACAAGTTCATCAATTCTTCTAAGAAAATTTACTCATTATACCAGGTTCCCACGTCAAGAAAAAAGAGTGTGATTCAAATGATGTCAACCAAGCATCAAATCGAATGCACACACATGTAATAATATTACACCCAACTGGAATTACCCGAGTCACACAAAGATCAATCTCCTTCCTTACACACAAAGAACACAATGGATTCCACACTAAGGATATCCAATTTTTTACCTAGTAATAGGTCATGAGTATTCCACTATGAGGAAATCCCACCTGTTCCACATTTACATAAATGAGTAAAGATGATTATCCTAGGAGATTTTTCATACTAAATACTTTAACTATTTCCAAAAAATCCAAATAGGCCTCAATCTCATTTTAAAAAAATCCATGATTTTTTAATGAACCACAAATACATATTCAAAAAGTGTCAAACAAATAGCTTTTCATATCGTAATAATTTTCAAAAAATTCCCTTTAAGGAACTCACATCATATTTAAAAGACAAATCCATTTTCATCAAGATCCCTCTTGGGCCACAATCCAACGAAATAAGTCAAACCACATTCAGTGGAAAAATACACATTTTATTTAAATATAAAACTATTTTAGAAACACATACAATGAACCAAAATCATCATTTCCCATATCAAAATTATTTTTACAAATACTAACTGTTTTTCAAATATCATAAAGAACATGAATAATCAAATTGGTAATTATAACAAATAGGAGGATTGCAACATTTAAAAAAAGGATTGTATTGATCATGAAATAAGGAATAAGTACTTACTTTTCACACATAACAAGCCATTGAAAGATAACACATCAATATTTAACATCCATGGGATGTGAGAAAAGAATGAATCTGATGAATATTAAAATAAAAATTTCTGTGCAACTGGAAACCTACCTCATTATCAGGGTTCAATAAAAACTCAAATCCAAAAGAACTTCACCAAGGTTCCAAGAGCTAATATCTTCCAAGAGAAACCATAAAAATACAAAACATCCAACATAAATTAATAGAAACAATGACCTAGACCCTTGTGACCATGGGAAGAAGATATCTAAAAATAATATGGAAGAAATTGGAAGAAGGGGAAGATGGGAAATGATTTACCTTGATGATATAACCCAAAACCTTGAAGAAATAAAATATCTAATTCATAGTAGGGGGAATATTATAGAACATTGGGATATGACCCTCAGTGTTTTACACACTAGGGGGTGGAGGATTGGGTCGTTTCGGGTTAAAAAGACTAAGTGGAATACTTGGAATTTCACAAATGGTCATTTCTGGGAAGCTCACATGATTATCCAAAAAGGCTTACCAAACCACGAGCTAATCGTGCCCCCATACTAGACAAACACAAACACCTACAAGGGCTAAAATCACATAATACAGACGCTGTGAAAATTTTGATGAATTTTTCTCTACAGAGATAGTGGATACCTACATATTTTATGTGAGGTTTGACTAATAATGTGTGGTTTGTGCACCCTCAACTAAATGAAACCCATGACCCAGATGGTTTCCTAGAGCATTCCACAAAGTTTTTCAAAACCATGAACAGATAACATGAAAACGTAAAAACACACAGAAACTCTATATTTTACCCCATCACACGCAAAACATGTGAGACAAACTAAATTCAAGAAGATAAATTTGTTCATATTTCAAAAATAAAAATGAGGGTGTAAAAATTCTCCCCAACATAAACTCCTTCCACACCTAGAAATCCACAAAATTTCCCTACTGTTTGATTAGAGACTAAGGATTCCCAAAACAATATAATATGAATGCTTTGAAAGAATAATTACAACCACTTCCTAATAGAACTTACAAATATTTATCAATACAAAATAATAATGAAAATCAACTTCTCGAGAAAAATTGTGAATGATAAAGCCACAAAATCTACAACCATTTCTCAAAAAGATCATTGAGCACACTCCCAATCCCAATTCTCACTCATGTAAAAAAGTGTTCTTATTCAGTCAATTTTAAAAAGAAAGAAAATTCTATTTGACCACCATCAGAAACCAAACTAGATTTTCACTAGGGGATGTAGAGACTAACTCCCCATTGTTAAGGACTAACTACCTTGAACTGAGGACATAAGACTACATAGAAACCCCAACATGATCCAACATAGTATATTTTTAATTATACCCACCAAAAAAATTTCCCATATAGGTTAACCAACCCCAGCATAGGGGCCCCTGTTAAATGAAACTTGGGCCCAAGGGAAATTAAACCATGATAAGGAAAACAATGATAAATAACATTATCCTATCTCCATTACCAAACTGAAGATAGAATATTTTCAATGCCCCACACACCCATAGGATTCCATAGAATGTGAGAGCATCACTTATGGGACTATGGATAGAACTCTAATGTGTGAATCATCTCCTACCTCAATGTCATATTCTTGTAATCTCCAGTCACCAAGAAAATAATTCAAAAGGTACACATTGGGGAGACCTCCATTTATAATGTACAATGATTCAGGACATCCAAAAATAATGAAATTATTTCATTAAAATAGGATTTCTCTAGAGATACGAAATATCACCTTATGTCACAAGAAAAAGAAACACCTCCCGACACAACCACCATAATAGAAGGAAAATTTACAAAAGAAAGGGAAATTAAATAGATCCTTTAACAACACCCTAATCTTATAGACTGACTCTAATTCTCTTCATAGAAACACCTTGATAGAACCATTGCATGTGTACTATAACCCAAAAATATAGGAAGGTATTTGTTGCACTTGGACACAATGACTTCTTAATATCTGGATTTCCACAATGATGAATCATCATAGTTACACACCCAAAAGATATTGAATAAAGATATCATGAAATTTTAATTCCATGACCTTCTCAAATAGCTATCAACAGCTTCCCATTTACATTTTGGGATTACTGTAACTACATCTATCAATAGATGGAGAGATGAACACCTCATGCACTCCTATAACTGAAACTCCATCATGAAAAGCTTGCCTCAACATGTTAAAAAAATATGTTATATTGAAATCCAACACCTTAGACTCCATATCAAGATGAATCCAACACCTGAAATCCCAATGAATCTAGGAATCATCTGAAACATACCAAGGAAAATATGTAACTAGTCCCATGAAGCAATGATAGAACCCTAGCCCTAACTCAACACCCTGATGAAAAAAACACACATCAACTCCCTTACTCACCTTTGTAATCCCATAAAATTTTGTTTGAAGAAAAAATCCTTGAAGAACTCCAATGTAGGTTCTTCATGGTGTATATTCCAAGAGACAAAATTACACCACTTCCAAGGTGAATCTTTATGAATAAGCAATGTGAACATTAACATTAACGACTTGGGTAACTCAATGAGGGTAAATTTTCATTAAATTTTCTACAAAAACTTTTCCACCTTGAGAGGATCGACATGGCCAAAAAATATTTCTGGATTTATCTTTATAAACTAATGAAAAAAATCCTTAGGTTGATCAAATATAAGGAATTCTAATTGGGAACCACCCATAGATACACTCTGAACATCATAGAATCTCTAGGGGGAACACTGAGCAATAAGAAAACTGAGAACTCTATCAGAACAATCTCATTCGAAAAAAGTTCTCAAAATAAAAACACCAAATAAACAATACATTATAAACCACAGATAAAACAAACCACAAAACAATGGTTTCCAAAATACCAAAATGTTCTTATTCAAAACAATTTTAAATGAAAAACAAACTCAATAGTTTTCACACACTCCCAAGGAATTCTTTAGGGTCACGCCCACATGACATACTCGTTCCACCAGGGGAACCACCTACTCATGACATAATAGGAACTTATCTACCGGTCCATCATCCAACCACATTACACAAATATCCAAACATGTGAGAACCCAAAGTGATACCAAATTTTGAATAAAACATTTCATTTCATAAATAAAAAAAAATTCCACCCATGTATCAAAATCCCAACGAACATCACATTTCAAAAATTTATGAACTTTTTAAAATATTATAAACTAACAAGTCAATTTTTTTTTCAAATTCCATGTTCTAATCCATTTCAGCATGCAAAAAAAATCAAATTAATTATAATTAAAAAATTTATTTCACCTCATTCAAATAATTTCTCAAAAACTCAAAATATTCAATTATGTCAAAAAAGATGTTTTAAAAACCCATTCCTTACAATTTAAAACTAGTTCCACAAAAAACATTCAATTTTCCAAGAATTTTTGTCAAAATAAAAATTAAAATCACTTTTCATTTTCCCAAAACAAAATTTTCCACTTCAAAATTCAGTTTTCACAATTTCAAACAAAAATATCACAAAGCAATTTGAAATTCATGACGATCTCAAAGAAACTCATAAGGGAAAACTAGTGTTGATGGGTGAATTAGCCACATGGTTGGAATCCATTTTCCAAATACAACACCATAACAGAGTGAATTCTATGTCCCTGAACTTGGATTCACAAGAATTTCTAGGCCCTATAAGATCACAAATTCCACTAGCCTGACTTCTATTTGGTATCCCATATTCCAAAAAAAAACAAGAATAACAAAAGATCCCAAATAAAACCAAAATTAGCATGTTAACCCAATTATTGGTGTAGAATGAGTGGGAAAAACACTCTCTTGTACCTATACACTGAGGTTAAATGAATTCTACCCATCTACCACAATATCATAAAAAACATAAGGTTCTATAATAGAAATTTCCTCCAAAGACTAACCTTCTCTGATACCATTTTTTATAAATAATACTATGTCTTCCATGAACTTATCACCCAAATAGATATGTGGAATTTACCAAGGTCTTTCTCCATCCCCACAGGATGAAACCGGTGTCAATCATCGAAAGAGTGATCAAAGGGAATGATTTCTCCCAATATTAATGAATAATGTGAACAACAAAAAGATAAACAAGGCGTCCCAATATATATATCATTATTCAGACTATATATCTTTTATATAATGTTATCAATACAATATCATAGCAACAAAACCAAACAACACATAACAGTCACACATCTCTATGTGACCTTGACGATCACTATCTGATACTAAGAGAAACTGTTGCCCATGATGATCAACACTAAGATGAACCTGAACAGTGAGGTTAATATAAGTAAAGATATAGATGTGAGTATTGAAACTCTGTAGCAATGTCCTAAAATATATTTACAACGAACATTCATTAGAATCATAGAAACATCATATTCATGTTTTAAATACAATATATAAAAGTGCTATTTTTCATCATTCTTTTCATATTTTAAATTAATTCATGATCCATTGACCTTTTCTTCCATTAAAACCCCCATTGTTTTTACTAAAGGGAACCATTTAAATTTTTAAGAAGGAAAGTGAATTTTTTATTTCAAAACACACATGAAAATGAAATAAAACATTTCATGTTGAAAAATTTTTATAAGAACATTGTAAAACAAAATCCACACTTTCCAATTATGTACATCACACATAAGAACAACGAAACATCTACAAAATAATGGAATTGTAAATAAGAACACAAGAGTATCCATCCAATCATGCATATCAATCATCCATCATTTGTTACAAAGTTCCAATAAACTTGGATGAACCTTGGAGCTCAGGAATAATCACGAACATACTAACACATATTGATTCATTCCAAAAAATAATGTCTCACTCGATGATATCAATAACATCAACATGATCAGCCATCCCCTACATGGTATAGACCGATGAGAACTATCTCATAACAATAAAACTCAACATATTTTCCCATGATATGTGCCACCAGTTAGAGAATAATCCTAACTATTATATTAATCATTCATAGAAAATTCACTCTTTATTCCAGGTTCCCATATAAAGAGTATAAAGATGGTGAGCCAAATGATTCCCAATGAGCATCATATCACCCCCACATGTAATGACCCATAATTTCAATGTATTATTTTAAATATATGATAATTTTACGATTCTGTGAAAATTGACGGTGCATAATTCTGATGCCCGAGGTGCCCAGAATGAATTTATGAACTTTTGTTCGGGTAAGTTTATTAAACGTGTGAGCGAGAATTTCTAACTTTTGAACCGAATCATGGAATTGAAATCTGATTGCACTGTTGAACTCGTAGAACATGTATTCTCTTAAGAAGACTTTCACCTCGATGGAAATTGGTCGAGGGAGGAAGTTATTTTTTTGGTTTTTTTTGAAATAATAAAATAAAATAAACAGACATTTTATTTTATTTTCTTTGTTAAAACCTCCAAGTCGATGTTCTGGTTTTTAGACCAGTAGACCATAACCTCCCATGAGAGGTTATGGTGGTGGAGACCACCAAAATCTAACCTCCCTTGAGAGGTAATGTTGTTGGTGGGGACCACCCAAGGCCAAAAGCACTCAACACCCAAAATAAATGAGGGAGATCCACTTCAACTCCTACTACATTTAATGGTGCCAACCCTGCTTAATTAATTGTTCCAACCCTTGGTATCCACCTTTTTGAATTTTATGCCAACGCAAACCATTAATTGTTTCCAATTAATTAACCCATTTTATTTCCATCAAATTAAATAGATAAACATATTGTATTTCTTGGATTTTCATTTGATGGAAATATATTTGAAAAGGAGGATTTGGGAGAACTTGTCAGAAAGCTCTCCCAAGAAGAACTATCCACCAAAGAAGAACGCTGACCTCTATCGTACTTCTTCCATGGGGATTCATCCAACATGGGATGTCCTCATCAACAGTGAATTGAGGATTGTACTTCCTTCTTGTGACAACTCATCAAGAGAACAAGGTAGTGGTTTATTACTAAATGTTTATCACTTCCCATGTACTCCTTTCATTTCTTGTGTGGGTTGGGAAAAAACATTGCCGAAGATTATGGTTTCACTTTACTGATTCATTCTTTGTAAACAGCTTGCTACCACTCTAAATGGAGAGGGTGCATGCCAAACAAACACGGACCGACCCCTCCGCAATTCATCATTGGTGTGTTCTTAGAAATGGAAGAAGACGAAGAAGAAGACGAAGGCAATGGTGCCTCTACCCAAGGCCTCACCGCGCGGCCCCGGCCGACCCGTGGTCTGTGCCCAGCCGCGCTGCCATCCGCCGCGCCGCACTGTCATCATCCGAGCCGCACTGCCATCCTCCGAGCCGCACTTCTATCTAACCTATTTCATGCCACATTCTGCTGAGTTGCACTTCTATCTGAGCTGAGCTACTCTATCGCACCGAACTGCGCTGCGGAGCCTAGGTGCTCCACTGTCCAAATCGAACTGCCTCTGAACCGCGGCTGGTCTGTCGCTCTCACGGTTGGTCTATTCCCTCACTGCTGGTCTACCACCCTCATGGCCCTCATGGGTCTGGCCATACCCAATGGGTTGGGCCACACTATGGATCGGTCCAGACACAACGTTTCGGGATGGGTCGACCCAAACCAAGTCATCCTAGACAGGGTCGGACTAGACCCGGGCCTACTACGACCCTTTACTTTTTTTTGGCCATAACATCTTCACCAGACATCCATTTGATGAACCATAAATGGCGCTGGAAATATTGTAGTGAGACAGTATATTTGAGTATACTCCATTGGAGTTTTGGTTTGAGATGTGGAACAGTCAGGATTGATCGAGCACAAAGTCAACCGGGCCCCTGGGACTAAATGGATAATAACTCACATACAGGGCGTCCGATTGACACGTCTTCTTTTACGTTGAGATCAATATGATGTGGAAGAACTTTGATATACTTCTTCATGGGACTTCGCGATAGTTGGAGTGTTGAAGTGTAGATTTTGGAGAGGATCCTCCTAGAGACTAGCGAGCATAGTTTGGAGACCAAGTATCTAGCTTAGACCGGGTGACTGCAGACTGATTTGACATAGACTGACTCAACTAGCCTAGTGGGGAGAGCATTGGTGACACGACAAACCCATGGTACTCGAAAAGGGGAGTACCTCAGTAGGCTACGAGGGGGAGCACCTTGGTGATGTAGAAAACCCACGTTGGGGAGAACCTTGGTGACATGGTAGACCCATGGTACTCGATAGGAGGAGTACCGTAGCAGTCCAAGGTTAGTGGGAAGTTTCCTCGTGTCGTGGTAGGCCCACTGTACTCGATAGTGGAGGAGTTCACCATCATCTGAGGTTTTGACAATGTGTCTGGAGATGCCACTTGATACAACCCCTAGAATAAAATCCTGGTTTGAGATGAGTCCATTTTTCTGTGTTTTCCTCATGATTTGAGATAGATTAATTGATAACTTAGGTATATTTATGTGAATATTCCTAAGTACGGTTATCAGTTAGTTTCATTATTTACTGTTTATCCATGGTGGATTTTTGTGAGACCTTGATGGTCTCGGGCACCCTACTGAGTATTGTTATACTCACCCCTACATGACCTATGCATGTACCATGTTGTGTTGGATGCAGACGACAGAAAGCACTGTCTTAGGTTGAGTGTACCAGGACTGTACGGTTCCCGGAGGTGGACCATATGGCATGTCGGTATGCATAAGAGATGGGTGGGGGTTGTGTGCGGAGGAGGAGATTTGTACCTACAATTCATGTAGGATCCTCGGAGGATGACCCAATAGTTAACTCTCCCTTTTCTTTAGTTGTATTGTATTTCTGTTGTACTTTTACATATACTGTTGGCCCTGTATTCTAGACCCTTTACATTCAACACTCTCTTTTGGTTATACATTTTTCTTGAGATTGTATCTTGTTGTGTTCTTGGTTGCTTGTGCTTACAGGTTATAAAGGAAATTCCTTCCCTGTTTCAGGGAATATGCCTTTGGTTCTAGTAACCAGCCACTAGATTATCGAAGGATGGCTTGGGGTAGTCACGGCACGAGCCCTGAGGAATGTCTCATGAACAATTAGTATCAGAGGAGTTAGTTCTTCCATATAACTAGGAATCTGATATTTTCTATGAAGCAATAGTGTTAAGGATTATGAGTGTAGTTTTCTGTATATGGAGTCTAGTGTTGGTGCAGTGGCTGACGAATACATACACCATGTCCCTGAATTTGGATTTTCGACTTAATACATGAAAACAATTATTTCTTGTGTGTTTTAAATTGTGTTTAATCTGATAATTTTAGTCAAATCAGGAGGTATAACATTCGGCAAACTAGGTATAACTTTTAAACGTGGCACACCTGTTTATTTTCTGGATTCCTCCAACTAGACAGCCAGCTAGAGTTTCTAGTGTTGTATGAACTGATAGCCCACCGAGAGATGATTCTTTAGTGAAGGTCCCTCTTCCAGTAGATGAACCAGCGGATGCCCCAACAGTACCTTTCCATATTGGGCAACCAATGCCACCAGCCACAGAAGCATACGGTGCACGCAGATTGAGCGCATTGGAGAAGTTCCAGCACCAGTGGACACCTAGGTTCATGGTAGGGGTGGACCCATAGGCAGCTAGGGATTGGTTGGAGCCCGTGGTGAGAGTTTTTTGACTGGTAGGGACACAAGCAGACCTCATTGTGATACTTGATGCCTGCATTCTACAGGCATCAGCAGGCAGATAGTGGATCTTGATGCTCCAGGTTCACGATGAGGTGACTCTTCTCTAGACAGACTTTAAGAGCATGTTTTGGGCAGAGTTTTTCCTAGCGACACTTTACGTAATGCACATTTAGGAGTTACTTCATCTACAGTAGGACAACATGACTGTGGCTCAGTACTCAGTGAGGTTCACTGACCTTTCACGTTACTCCATCGATATGGTGCATGACCCATTTTTCAGGGCCCATACCTTCAATAATGGACTCAGGTGAGAGATCAAGGCTTTAATTGTCTCACGCAGCATCCTGACTTAGTCAGGGGTGTTAGAGAGAGAAATCTTGGTGGAGTGTTTCCTTGCTGAGTAGTCACCAGCAGCGAGTCCCACTACCAGTCATTATGTAGCAGAGGCTTCTACAGCAGGCAGTATACAGATGTCCCAGAGGTCCAAGAGGACCATACCTACTAGTGGATAACCACATGATTCAGAGTCAGTTGTGCGGGGAACCGGAAGAAGAGAAATATATTCCAGGAGCGGGCGGTGTTTCACATGCGGCGGGTAGGGTCAAATGGATCATGTCTGCCTATCCCGGTATACGGATGATCCGCATACGGTTGAAGGACCGCCCAGGTAGAGTCAAATGTTTGACCAAGGAGGCCCATAGGGAGACTGTTAAAATGGTAGAGGAGATGGCCCTGCAGCTTGTGGTGGGAAACGATTCAAGATGTTTCCACCACCAATACTAGAGGGTCCACCCCTACCGTAGGGTGCAAGTGGACAGGGGAGAGCTCTGATCCATCCAGCTGAAGCCTATGATCATGGTGCTCCGGAGATGATACGAGGTACAATCTGTGTCTACTCCCCCTTAGCTACAGTACTTATAGATATATGTGTCATTCATTCTTTTATTTCCACTTCCCTCTTTTGGAGATCAGAGATTTTGACAGAGCCATTGGATCAATCCTTACAGCTAAAGACTCCTACAAGACCAGATTTGATGATTACACACTAGTTCAAGCAGTCTGCGGTTCCTCTAAGATAGGAGAGTTTCTGCTGGGATCTCCTAGTAGTGGTGTCGTGGCCCTATGACTTTATCTTGGGTATGGACTGGTTATCTACAGTCCATGCTTAGATTGACTGCATTACCCACAATGTGTTTTGTGTCAACACGGATGGGACTAGGTTTACCTTCACTGGTGAGAAAAGAGCCTTTTCAGCATAGGATGGACTTACTTGGAAGAGTGTGAAATCGATTACTCATTAGTTGGCTAGCCTTATCCTCAGGAGTGGTTGAAATGGAGAGTCCAAACTATCCGATAATGGTGGACCAGTACATAGATGTCTTCCCTGATGATGTTCCAGGTCTAACTCCTCACAGAGAGGTAGAATACTACATTGACTTGTACACTGGGATGATACTTATATCTACACCAGTGTATCAGATGGCTCCCGAGGAGTTTCATGAGCTACGGGTACAACTAGAGGACTTGCAGGATAATGGATTAATTCGGACCAGTGTTTCTACTTGGGAAGCCCCGATTCTGTTCGCCAAGAAGGAAGAAGGGATCTTGAGTGTTTGGGTTGACTATCGGTGCTAGAACCAGGTGACCATGATCAAAAATTGCTCACTCATTATGAATGATGAACTCATTGATCAGCTAAATAGAGCATGGTGGTTCTCAAAGACAGACCTCATATCATGTTATCACCAGCTCAGAGTACAAGATGTTGATGTGATGAAGACATCCTTCAGGTTTCAGTATAGCCATTATGAGTTCTTCGTTATGACATTTGGTGTATCCAATTCTCTATCAATGTTCATGGGACTAATGAATAGGATCATTCAGCAGTACCATGATCTCTTCATAGTAGTCTTCATCAATGACATTCTGATCTACTCGAATACTAAGGAGGAGCATGCGTACCATTTATGGGTATTATGGGACACACTCCAAGACCCCAAACATTATGGTAAGGTCTCGAAGATCCAGTTATGGATCAATGAGGTTCACATTCTAGGACATGTCATCTCAGAGGTTGGAGTTACAGTGGATCCAACAATTATTGATGAGTTATTTTTTTGGAATCCACCCAGGAGTGTGACAGAGGTACAAAGTTTCATGGGTTTGGCTGGAAACTTCCAGATATTTGTGCCTGATTTCTTCATATTTGAATTCCCACTCTCATCCTTGAAGAAGAAGGGGAAACCCTTCGTTTGGTTGGTGACATTCTTGAAATGTTTTCAGAAACTGAGGTAGAGTGTGACTAGTGCCCCAATCTTGAGGCTTGTGGAGGAGGGTGTAGTATACATTGTCTTATGCGACACATCAGGGACTAGACTCGGATGTTTCTTGATGCTGGAGTGAGCAGCGATCATAAATGGATCTCGATAGATGGGTCAACATAAGCATAGCCATGCTACCAATGACCTGTAGTTAGTAGTCGTGGTATTCTCCTTGAATACGTGGTCACAAAATCTTATGGGAGAGCGTTTCACCATGTACACTAATCACAGGAGTCTTAGGTATAACTTCTATTTGAATTACATAAACCTGAGATAATGATGTTGGCATGAGTTCCTCCAAGACCATGACTTCGAGATAGTCTATAATCTTGGGAAGGGGAACGTTTTTGTAGATGCACTAAGCAAGAGGTCTGATATACAGCTACTAGGCGAAGTGATGGAGCTGCTAGAAGCATTACAGATTTCCTTTGTGGAATGTGATGGAGAATTTTTTTCATCACTCTCTTACAGTCACTCCCTAACATCATCAGTGAGTTAGGGAGGTGGAGAATGGGAATGCAGTCTACGAGGCTCAACGTGCTCAGATATACATAGGGAAAGCACCTGATGGATTTTTTGAAGGGGGGGGGAGAGAACATCATCCTCCTCATAGGATATACCATGGTACCATTGTAACTTCAGGAGGACATGTTGAGGGGGTTCCACAT
The DNA here is from genome assembly GCA_963277665.1 of Viscum album. NCBI lineage: Eukaryota > Viridiplantae > Streptophyta > Magnoliopsida > Santalales > Viscaceae > Viscum > Viscum album. Next base: position 1,679,755,564 of record OY728160.1, read on the forward strand.
ATCGCCTCTAGAGGTACATATTGGAGTGGTGAAGATGTACCAGGATCTCTGACGACAGCACTGGTGGCCGAGAATGAAGAAAGCAGTATCAGAGTTTGTCTCATAGTGCCTCACTTTTCAGCTAGTGAAGGTGGAGCTTCAGGTACTAGTAGGCTTGGTTCGTCCCTTAGAGGTCCCAGATCGGAAGTGGGATGGGATATTCATGGACGTTTTGACTGGACATCGACATACATCAAGCAGACATGACTCTATCTGGGTGATCGTTGACTAACTCACCAAGTCGGACCATGTCCTACTGATCAGAGAGTAGGGTTCAGTAGTGTTCTTGGGATGCCACTATGTTCAGGAGATTGTGAGACTACTTGGATTACCTTTCGACAATTTGCTCTGATCATGACACATGTTTTAATTCCTAAAAATGGAAAGGGTTGTAGGAGGCTTTGAGGATGCATCTTTATTTGAGCACTGCCTTCCATCCTCAGACGGATGGCCAGACTATGCAGACAATTTAGACCCTCGAGGACATGTTGTGTGCTTGTGTCTTCAACTTTGGTCACAGCTGGGAGGATCAAATATCTTTTGTGGAGCTTTCATACATCAACAGTTTTCATCCCACAATAGGGATGATACCTTTTGAGGCATTGTTTGGGTGACCTTGCAGATCACCCTTGTGCTGGACTGACACAGGGGATTCAACACTCGTGGGACCAGAGATAGTCCGGGCCACTATAGAGAAGGTTAAGATCATCCGGGAGAGGATGAAGACTACACAGAGCAGGAAAAGGTCATATGGTGATAGTAGACTAATTCCTCTGGAGTTCGAGGATAGCGACCATGTTTTTTTACAGGTCTCACCCTGACGAGTTCTATAGATATTTGGCCAAGGCGGAAATTTATCTCTGAGGTTCATCATACCATTTCAGGTCCTCAATAGATTTAGCGAGGTGGCATACTACTAAACCCTTCCACCTCAGTTGCACTAGGTACATGACTTATTCCATGTATCCCAACTGAGGAGATACATGCATGACCCTTCTCACATCATCGACCATGGTGAGTTAGACATCAATGATGGGGTGACTTTTAGAAAGGTTCCAATAGAGATTGAGGATTGAAATTTGGGGGTCCTTCGTGGATGGTTGATACCTCTGGTGCGCGTTTTCTAGCAGTATGAGAACCTCTAGAAGAGCACATGGTATCAGAAGGCTCAGATGCATGCTCAGTACCCCCACTTGTTCCCTTAGTTTGAGTAGTGGCTTACGGGGATGTAAAGCCCTGAGGTTTGTCGAATGTAAAGACATGGAATTTCCATGTTATTTTTTTTAAATATATTGGAATTTACCAAGTCTGCGAAAAATTAAAGAGTGTGATTATGAGGCCCGGTTTTCCAGAAAATCATTTCTAAGATTTTGTTTGGGTATGTTCAGTAAATGTGCGTGTAGGTTTTTCTAACATTTGATCTGATGCTAAGAATTGAAATATGAGGGCACCGTTGAACTCACAGTGCCGATATTCACTTAAGAAGTCATTCACCTTGACGGTAGTTGGTCGAGGGTGAATGATTATTTTTTGGGTTTTTGTGGAAATAATAAAACATTATAAACCCTCGTTCTATTTAATTTTGTTTTCTAAAACCTCCAAGTAGAAGTTGAGGAGTGGGGGCCACTAGTCCTTAACCTCCCATGAAAGGTTATGGTGGTGGGGACAACCCAAACCTAACCTCCCATGAGAGGTTATGGTGGTGGGTACCACCCGGGGCCTAAGCCTCTCAACTCCAACAAGAAATGAGGTAGAGACTCTTCAACTCCTCTTATATTAAATTGTGCCAACCCTCCTTAATGAATTGTGTCATCCCTTGGTATCCACCATTTTGAATTTTATGCCAACACAACCCATTAATTTTTGCCAATTAATTAATCCAACTGATTTCCAAAAAATTCAATAGATAAACATATTTAATTTGATTTTTATTTAGTTTATAACAAAGTATTGGAAAAGGAGGATTGGGAGAACTTGGAAGAAATTTCTCCAACAAAGAATTCTCTACCAACGAAGAATGTTGACCTCCTTTGACCTTCTTCCTTGGGACATCTTCTGATGTGGGATGTCCTAATCTATAGAGAATCAATGACCGTACTAGCTTCTTGCACCAACTAATTAGGTGCACAAGGTAGGGATTTCTTCATAAATGTTTAACACTTCCCATGTACTCTCTTATTTTCTGATGTGGGGTGGGAACAAAAATTGCAGAAGATTATGGTTTCACCTTCATGCATCGTTCTTTGTCAACCGCTGAAACCACTCTAAACGCGAAGGGTGCAGGCCAGAAAAACACGGCCCGACCCCACCACTATTCTTCTTTGGTGTGTTCTTCGAAATGGAGGAAGGTGACAAAGAAGAAGGAGGCAACGAAACCGCCACCCGCGGCCTCACTGTGCCGCCCCTCCAGACTTGCGGCCCCTCCATGCTACCGCGGCCGACCCGCGACCACGCCTCACCATGATGGATGACCCGTGGCCTGGCCGCACCACCCCGGACGACCTGTGGCCATGCTACGCTGCCCTAGCTGACCTGGGGTCTGAGCCGAGCCATGCCGCCGTCTGAGCCGAGCCGCGCAGCCATCCACAGTGCCACGCTACCATCCGAGATTAGTTGCGTCATGGACCGAGCTGATCCATGTAGCCCTAACAGCCGAGCCACGCCACCACCCAACAAGATTTACCACCATCCGAGATGAGCCCCACTGCCAAACTGAGCTGCACCGCAGAGCTGAGCCGCTCCGCCCTCCGGACTGAACCACCACCAAACCGTAGCCAGTCCGTCGACCCGTTGTCGGTCTGCTGCTCTCGCATATGGTCCACACCCTCATGGCCGGTCCACCACCCTCATGGCCCTCTCTAGCTTGGCCAAACTCAACAGACAGGGCTGCACTATGGATCGGGTAGGACCCAACAGTTCTGGCCGGGTCGACCCGAACTCCGTCGGCCAAGACTGAGTCGATCGGACCCAGGCCCACTATGACCCACTACTTTCTTTTGGCCATAAAAGTTTCACCAGATGTCCGTTTGACGAACCTTCAACGGTGCATGAAATCTTGGAGTGACACGGTCCCATGGAGCATACTCCACTGGAGTTTTGGTTTGAGATGGGGAACAATCAGGTTGGATTAGTCACGAATCCAACAGGGCCTCGGGACAAATTGGCTAATAACTCACAAAATGGGTGTCCGATTAATGCACCATCTATTATGTTGAGACCCCTATGACATGACATAACATTAAGATACTTCTTCATGGGACTTCGTGATAGTTGGAGTACCGACCAGTAGCTGGTGGAGTAGATCCTCCCGGAGACGAGCGAGCATAGTGCATAGACATAGTTGTTGGCTGAGACCTGACAACTGCTGACTGATTCGACCCAGAGTGACTCGACTAGACCAGTGGGGAGAACCTTGGTGTGGCGGCTGACCCTCAGTGGGGAGCACCTTGGTGACACAGTGGACCCACAGTTCTCGACCGGAGGATTACCTCATCAAGCTACAAGGGGGAGCGCCTTGGTGACGCGGAAGACACACGGTGGGGAGCCCCATGGTAAAGTAGTAGACCCATGGTCCTTGCCAAGAGGTGTACCTCAGCAGTCCAAGGATAGTGGGTAGTGCCTTTGATTCGCAGATGTCCTACTATACTCGATAATTAAGGGGTTCTCTAGCATCCGAGGTTTCGAATATCTGGATGGAGATGTCACTTGATACTACCCCTAGAATAAAATCCTCATTTGATCTGAGTCAGTTTTTCTATGTTTTTCTCATGATTGAGATGGATTACATTATAACATAGGTATATGTATGGTCATATACCTAAAGAGTGTTATCTATTGATTTCATACATTGTGGTTTATCCTTGGTGGATTTTTTGGAGACCTTGAGGGTCTCGGGGTCCTTACAGAGTATCGTTATAGTAACCCCTGCATGGGCTATGCCCGCACCTTATTGTGTTAGGTGCAGATGACAGACAACCCTGACTGAAGCTAAATGTACTAGGACAGGATGGTACCTGGAGATGGACCAAACGGCATGTTGGTATGCATAGGATACGGGTGGATATGTTGTGCTAAAGAGGTGATTTATACCCACCCTTCAGGTTGGATTCTCATAGGATGACCCAGTAGTTGACTTTCCCTTTTCATCAGTTGAACTGTTTTTCTGTTGTACTAATACTTTTTGTAGAGACCCGTATCTTGACGTACATGGACATTACATTACTTTTGCGGAATACTTAGTACATAACAAAAACACACACACAAGGATCGTAATAGTTTAGTGTCTTTGGAAACTCGGAATAAAATCTTCTAATCGGGGTGAAAGATCTTCAACATCTCCCATAAAGATCTTCCTTTTTTTTTAACCTAAAACCTTTATTTATATCCTGGGGAAAAGAAAACATGAAAGGGTGAGCTCAAATGCTCAGCAAGGGCAAATAAAGGAAATAAAAATCATATCATATCTTTTTGAAAATCAAAACCTGCAAAAGAGATCATAATATCTTAACATGGAATAAATCATAGAATTGAAAATGAGATCCCCATAATCATAACATAAAACTTGATTCTTTGTGGCATGCACACATAATCATGGAAAATCATTTCTTGTTAGTCATGACTCATTGCCAAGACTATCTTAGTGGACAAAGTCCCTTTCTGAACCGAGTTCACTCCTCGTTTCAGTCCTGTATCACTGAACCGAAATAACCTTCCGTTCCAGCCATGTCTATCTCATGAGATATAAAATCTTTACCCAATGCATTGGAGGGAGATATAGGTCCCACCCATCTTATAATGAATCCTTTCTTATGTGTGCCACATAATCATAAACCATACATCATAGCATAACCCATGTAATAAAAATGGGATTCTTAAACAACATGACATCATAAAACAATTCATATAAGATAAAGGAATTCATAAAAATAATTCCATCACAACATGATCAAATCAATGTAATAATAGGGATAAAAACAGAACCCTTTATTATCTTAGATGGAAAATAATTTTGAAAATCACTTGAACTCCATTCTTGAGGAAAATATCCTTTCTTCTTCAAAAACATTTTTCCTTTCATAACATGTCATACAACTTTAAAATAAAAGAATTTGATTAAAAATAAACTTGAAAACTTGTAAAGGAAGCTTCTTGGAAACAATGTTTTAAAAATCCATTCATGCCGTATAAGTTAAAAAAACATTCTTCGTACTTTTGTCGGAAAAGTCAAAAAGTACCTCGTACGGAAAAACGACAAAAGATTCCTTTCATATTCTTTACTAAAAACTCACCTAAGGGTAAAATTGGATTTAAACTATTTCAAGTGGATGGAAACAATATTACATATTGAGGGAACATGGATGTGGATGATAAAATACACCCCAGTAAATACTTACGAATAAACAATCTCGGATAAAAATGAGATTGTGATATTTCCCTTACCTTAGGTCCGATTTGCTTTGTTCGTGTCCGAAGCTCCTGTATAATGGTTTAAATAATGTTATTGACTTATTCCAGAATCATACATATTGATATGAGATCATATATTAGCTTCTTGTTAGTAATATTTCATTGTTACTTGTTACTCGGGTCTTAATAACTTTTTGTTCTTATGCGTGTTTTGTCGAATAAATTCTTATTCTTATCTTTAGGTTATAGATAATTCATTTCCATAATGGTATTAGTGTAGTATATACCATATTCATTCATTCAATTCATTTATATAATCATTATGAAATGAAGATCATGTAGAACGAGTCGCATCACATCGTGGAGACGGTATTCCGTACGTACGCACGAGTGATGATATCGTTCCTATGATCGTGGAATTGTATTGGAGTATATATATATATTATTTCAGTATCAATATTACTTAATAATAATCATATATAGTTACTTATTACACCATTATACCCATCCTTGTAAGGTGATGGTGGAAAATAGATTACACCACGGCGTGGAGACGGTATTCCGTACGTACGCACGCGCGGTGATTTCATTTTTCCGTAGGATGGATAGAAGGTGAATTAGGGTTGTTTCATATTTATAATAACATATCGGTATGTAAGTAATACTTATGTTATTACTTTATCATGAAACAACTAAAGAAGAAGAAGTTGAAGAAGAAAGAAATTGAAAAGATCGGTAATGGATATTACCTCTTCTTTGGAACGCCTTTTTGAATCCTCCACTTAAGGAACTAAGATTGGTCTTTGGAGAAGACCAGGACCTCTAGGATTATTCTAGGGAAGTGGAGAAGGGAAAATGGCAGGGGTTGGCCGAGCTTGAGTGCTCAAATTGGTGTGAGGAGGAGGGGGAGGAGGTGTCCTTTTATAAGGGAGGAGAGGGGCAACTTAGGAATATCTCAAAATATTATTTTATATTAAAGTCAAAATCGGTTTATAATGGTTCCAAAGGGTCTTATTTCAAAGCTAAAGTGGGGATGGGTCGAAATCCTATCATCCAATAGAATTTAGACAAGTTTAGGATATTATTTTGACCTTATCAATTAAATTTAACTCTAAGTTAAATAATTTAACTTTTACCATGTCTTTTTGTTTTCTTTCACTATATGGTTAATAAACTTACTATAACATGCCAAACGTACCCCAAATTGATTATTATTAATATATATATCCTTATCTAAGTCATTTGGCCGAACCTTAGATTTTTAGGAATACAATAACAATTAATAATATAATATTTGATTTAAAAACTATTTTGTGTCAATTTTGACACTATTTGATATATGATTTTTGTGAAAGTCATAACAGAATTAAATGTTCGAACCAAGTTGATTAAATCAACATTAATATATCATAGTAACCTAGAAAATTATTGTAATTCATAAAAAATCTCAAATTACATTTATTTTGGTATTTATAACATCAATTATGTCAATATTTCATTAATAAGATAATTACTGCATCATCGTTGTGTCATAAATAAATTAAATTATTTGATGTCTAAAAATTAAAAATAAAATACCATCATGTAGGAAATCTTTTTAGCTTTCTAATGAATATTTACAATCGAATTTATCTTATGTATAACCCCATATTAAAAATGATTTACTTATTAAACTTTGATTTTAACTATTTTAACCTTTCTTTAAATAAATTAATAATAAATGTCCTAATCTAATCCAAGTGGGCCTAAATGGTCATATTTTATTCCTAAGTTTGTTTTTGGTCGAATTACACTTGTCCAATAGAATTAGGACATGTGTTAGGGTAATATTAATATCATATTTACCCTTAGTTACCCTATTTACTATTAACCGCGGTAAAAAAAAAGTAAAAAGTTACTATTCACCAAAAAATTATTTTCATCTCATTGAACAACATTTTAGTCCTTGATATTAACTGTGTCTCTCGGATTTTCGAAATTCCATTCACAGAAGCGGTAAAATTAAGTTTTATGCAAAATTCAGTTTTTAACCTACCACTTAGTAGTTTCACTATTCATCAAAAATTGATGTTTTTCAGAACAATGCCAAAATTTCATCCCAAGCTATATTTCATATTCCGAATTCAAAAATGAAGTCTATTTTACCAAATTCATAACATAAAAGTTTCATTAATTAATTTTATAATTAAATCCCGCTATTAAAAGAAATAGCGTGTTTTTAAGAAACAATATCTATCAAAAGATTGACACTTGTTTATGTCTAGTTTAAATGTGAAATTACATCCAATGAACAACATTGTATTAAATTGTAAAAATATATTCTAAATATACTTTAAAACCACTCAAATTAATAATTTATCAATATTAATTATTTCGATTAAAAAAGTTGTTTTTAATTAAAATTTAGTAATTTTCACTATTCATCAGAATATGAAAGTTATCCGAAATGTACCAAAATCTCACCTTAGGCTAAATTCGATACTCCGAATCCAAAAATGAAGTTCATTTTGAAAAATAAGATTTACAGAGTTTTAAAAAGTGGTTATTACTATTCATAACGGCTAGTTTTAATAATATTTTAATAGCATATCGTTGTTTAGTGAAACTCGGTATTGCGTATTACACACGCTATCGAGGAAGGTCGTGATTGCGTGTAATGCAAGGCAAGTCAAGGATGCGTGTTGTGCAAGCTCCTTTTGGTGTAGCGTACAACACAAGACATTAATAAAATTAAAAAGAATATTTTTTATAAAATCTTGGGCTGTTACATTCTACCCCCCTTAAAATGAATTTCGCCCTCGAAATTCGTCGGGGTTATAAATGGTTTACTATTTGAAAGTTTCTTTAATAGAAACCCACATCGTAAAAAGGAATATCAAAACCAATCTTTAAAAACAAAAGTATGAAACGTAACGGTTACCCAAATAAACTAATCATTGGGTTTCCACATAGGTGAAAATATGGATATGGAAGAGAAATCTAACCATCATGTTCTGATGGAGAGTGGTAGAGAACATGGCTATGGAAAATCCAATAATCACAAATCCATAAATTTGTGACGATCTAAGGTACCATCCGATTCATCAGGTATAAGATCACTAGGACAACATTTTTGGTTTTCAAGATCATTTCCCTAAAGTTGAAAATTTGAATTGGAATAATTACTTTCTTTATTTTGGTACAATCTCACTATTGTTCGTGCCTAAAACAATTTCCACTTCATCTCTTAAATAAATGAAGTTGAATTTGTTATTCGTGAAGTGTTAGCAGATCATGTGATAGAATGACGGGTCATTCCATCTGTCTCAAACAAAAGGTTAGCAAAAATTATATACATAAGTTGATCTATAGTGAGATTAATCATATATAGTTCCTAAAATGGACTTATACTTCATATATCATACTGCTTAATATAATAAAACTAGTTTCTACTAAACAGGGACTTCCTGTAGGCCAGTGGTAGGCGATAAAGGCCAGTCGCACTTTGGTTGTGGGTTCGATTCCCACAGCCTTGTCCGAAGCGATGGGCTGTCGCCCGTCCTGCAGGTTGTCCTTTTTCTAAAACTATATTACTATAACATCCCATCAATAATATCGAGAGAACTTCTATCCTTAATCAATAATAACTTATGTACAACATAATCCAGTCTAATCTTTAGGCTTATACATAATACTGCAGTCCACTCTCATAATATAGTGACAACGATTACCAGAGATTTAATACTGTCGTTGATCCCCACATATCATAAGATATGTCTTGTTGGTCACATTCCAAACATTCAATGTCCTTAATCGTCTATTCTCTTGAATACCTTAGTGAGTGCAGTTAAAAGTTAACACTTTCCACATACCAAAATCCTCAAAATTGTATATACTCAAACCATGATATCACTTAGTCCTTATATCAATCATGAGCTCATGAATACTATTAAACATTTCATTTTATCGTCTTCATTATGCGCATATCATCTTATTTCCAAAAAATATCTCAATCACTTTGAATACCACATCAATAAATATTGAAATACTCAATGATACAACATTATTTTGGAATCCCATTACATAAACACTTAATCATTCCACCACATCGTTGTCATATTCAACATTGCCAATAGTGATCGCATGTGATTTCCCTTTGTCCTTTGCCTTCAGTGGTTGCTCATGTTGATCATCACTAACCCTTGGATTTGGGCAATTATTAGCATAATGCCCCATTTCCTTGCACTTGAAGCATTGAAGTGTTGGCGGTGCGTTCTCTGCAGTGTTTGCTTTATCATTAGAAACCCTTTTTCCATTACTTCGACACTCAGCTGCTCGATGACCTTCTTTTCCACACTTAAAACATTTTCTAGTCCCTTTTAGACAATCTCCACCATGCTTCTTTCCACACTTTGTGCATAAGGAAACATTTATCTTCTTTTCACCATTATTCTGAGATTTCTCCTTGAACTCCATCTTTCGTTTCTTGTCAAAACCATGAGATGGATATGTAACACCAACTTCCATTTCTACCTTGATAGCACAACGCACAATTTCTTCATAGCTACTGAAGTCTCTTATAGCTAATGCCCTTCGAAGACTTTGTTTTAAGCCACTGAAAAATCGATCAACTTTACTTTCAGGTTGGATGATAATACCAGAAGCATACCTTGCAAGTCGTGTAAAATTTGCTTCATAGGTACCAACAGATTCATCGTCCCTTTGCTTCAGTTCAAGAAACTCTTTCTCCATCTTTGTTCGAAGAATACGAGGGAAGTACTTATTGAAAAATAAGTTCTTGAACTCGTCCCATTCCATAGACTCAATTTCATCCCTTTGCCTCGTATTCTTAATAAGATTCCACCATTGATCAGCATCTCCTTCCAAACGATACACTGCTAGGATGACTTTATCATGTTCAGAACATTGAAGAACTGAAAATATCTTTTCAGTAGTACTAATCCATTGTTCAGCAACTAATGGATCAGTAGACCCACTGAAAGAAGGTGGACGCTGCCTCATGAAGGATTCAACAGAATGTTGCTCCTTCCTTTGCTCGTTTGGAAGTCCTGCATGATTCATAGCTTGAGAAAGTTGTGTGAGCATGGCTACAAGATTTTGCATTCCGGCTCCCATATCGTTTGGTTGCTCAGGGGGACAATCATTGCATTGCCCATCACATTCCGCATTAACACGGTTCCTTCGGGTTCCAGCCATCGTCTAAAACCCCAAAAGAATAGTATGAGAGACAAAAATCATGCTAGGGAAAACAACATAATAAAGGGTTAGTACCCTCAATATCTAACATCTTAGGTTAAATTCGAAGATCGTTAGCGCAATTCTAGGACTATAACCTATACGTATACTTAACCTTAGAGACATCCCTAGACATACCTTAGAAATATCTCTAGGGATCTCACTAAAGTTCTCGCATCCTAGTTTCCAAAGGTTTACTAAACCTTTCCTCTGATACCAACTGTAGAGACCCGTATCTTGACGTACATGGACATTACATTACTTTTGCGGAATACTTAGTACATAACAAAAACACACACACAAGGATCGTAATAGTTTAGTGTCTTTGGAAACTCGGAATAAAATCTTCTAATCGGGGTGAAAGATCTTCAACATCTCCCATAAAGATCTTCCTTTTTTTTTTAACCTAAAACCTTTATTTATATCCTGGGGAAAAGAAAACATGAAAGGGTGAGCTCAAATGCTCAGCAAGGGCAAATAAAGGAAATAAAAATCATATCATATCTTTTTGAAAATCAAAACCTGCAAAAGAGATCATAATATCTTAACATGGAATAAATCATAGAATTGAAAATGAGATCCCCATAATCATAACATAAAACTTGATTCTTTGTGGAATGCACACATAATCATGGAAAATCATTTCTTGTTAGTCATGACTCATTGCCAAGACTATCTTAGTGGACAAAGTCCCTTTCTGAACCGAGTTCACTCCTCGTTTCAGTCCTGTATCACTGAACCGAAATAACCTTCCGTTCCAGCCATGTCTATCTCATGAGATATAAAATCTTTACCCAATGCATTGGAGGGAGATATAGGTCCCACCCATCTTATAATGAATCCTTTCTTATGTGTGCCACATAATCATAAACCATACATCATAGCATAACCCATGTAATAAAAATGGGATTCTTAAACAACATGACATCATAAAACAATTCATATAAGATAAAGGAATTCATAAAAATAATTCCATCACAACATGATCAAATCAATGTAATAATAGGGATAAAAACAGAACCCTTTATTATCTTAGATGGAAAATAATTTTGAAAATCACTTGAACTCCATTCTTGAGGAAAATATCCTTTCTTCTTCAAAAACATTTTTCCTTTCATAACATGTCATACAAATTTAAAATAAAAGAATTTGATTAAAAATAAACTTGAAAACTTGTAAAGGAAGCTTCTTGGAAACAATGTTTTAAAAATCCATTCATGCCGTATAAGTTAAAAAAACATTCTTCGTACTTTTGTCGGAAAAGTCAAAAAGTACCTCGTACGGAAAAACGACAAAAGATTCCTTTCATATTCTTTACTAAAAACTCACCTAAGGGTAAAATTGGATTTAAACTATTTCAAGTGGATGGAAACAATATTACATATTGAGGGAACATGGATGTGGATGATAAAATACACCCCAGTAAATACTTACGAATAAACAATCTCGGATAAAAATGAGATTGTGATATTTCCCTTACCTTAGGTCCGATTTGCTTTGTTCGTGTCCGAAGCTCCTGTATAATGGTTTAAATAATGTTATTGACTTATTCCAGAATCATACATATTGATATGAGATCATATATTAGATTCTTGTTAGTAATATTTCATTGTTACTTGTTACTCGGGTCTTAATAACCTTTTGTTCTTATGCGTGTTTTGTCGAATAAATTCTTATTATTATCTTTAGGTTATAGATAATTCATTTCCATAATGGTATTAGTGTAGTATATACCATATTCATTCATTCAATTCATTTATATAATCATTATGAAATGAAGATCATGTAGAACGAGTCGCATCACATCGTGGAGACGGTATTCCGTACGTACGCACGAGTGATGATATCGTTCCTATGATCGTGGAATTGTATTGGAGTATATATATATATATTATTTCAGTATCAATATTACTTAATAATAATCATATATAGTTACTGATTACACCATTATACCCATCCTTGTAAGGTGATGGTGGAAAATAGATTACACCACGGCGTGGAGACGGTATTCCGTACGTACGCACGCGCGGTGATTTCATTTTTCCGTAGGATGGATAGAAGGTGAATTAGGGTTGTTTCATATTTATAATAACATATCAGTATGTAAGTAAGACTGATGTTATTACTTTATCATGAAACAACTAAAGAAGAAGAAGTTGAAGAAGAAAGAAATTGAAAAGATCGGTAATGGATATTACCTCTTCTTTGGAACGCCTTTTTGAATCCTCCACTTAAGGAACTAAGATTGGTCTTTGGAGAAGACCAGGACCTCTAGGATTATTCTAGGGAAGTGGAGAAGGGAAAATGGCAGGGGTTGGCCGAGCTTGAGTGCTCAAATTGGTGTGAGGAGGAGGGGGAGGAGGTGTCCTTTTATAAGGGAGGAGAGGGGCAACTTAGGAATATCTCAAAATATTATTTTATATTAAAGTCAAAATCGGTTTATAATGGTTCCAAAGGGTCTTATTTCAAAGCTAAAGTGGGGATGGGTCGAAATCCTATCAACCAATAGAATTTAGACAAGTTTAGGATATTATTTTGACCTTATCAATTAAATTTAACTCTAAGTTAAATAATTTAACTTTTACCATGTCTTTTTGTTTTCTTTCACTATATGGTTAATAAACATACTATAACATGCCAAACGAACCCCAAATTGATTATTATTAATATATATATCCTTATCTAAGTCATTTGGCCGAACCTTAGATTTTTAGGAATACAATAACAGTTAATAATATAATATTTGATTTAAAAACTATTTTGTGTCAATTTTGTCACTATTTGATATATGATTTTTGTGAAAGTCATAACAGAATTAAATGTTCGAACCAAGTTGATTAAATCAACATTAATATATCATAGTGACCTATAAAATTATTGTAATTCATAAAAAATCTCAAATTACATTTATTTTGGTATTTATAACATCAATTATGTCAATATTTCATTAATAAGATAATTACTGCATCATCGTTGTGTCATAAATAAATTAAATTATTTGATGTCTAAAAATTACAAATAAAATACCATCATGTAGGAAATCTTTTTAGCTTTCTAATTAATATTTACAATCGAATTTATCTTATGTATAACCCCATATTAAAAATGATTTACTTATTAAACTTTGATTTTAACTATTTTAACCTTTCTTTAAATAAATTAATAATAAATGTCCTAATCTAATCCAAGTGGGCCTAAATGGTCATATTTTATTCCTAAGTTTGTTTTTGGTCTAATTACACTTGTCCAATAGAATTAGGACATGTGTTATGGTAATATTAATATCATATTTACCCTTAGTTACCCTATTTACTATTAACTGCAGTAAAAAAAAAGTAAAAAGTTACTATTCACCAAAAAATTATTTTCATCTCATTGAACCACATTTTAGTCCTTGATATTAACCGTGTCTCTCGGATTTTCGAAATTCCATTCACAGAAGCGGTAAAATTAAGTTTTATGCAAAATTCAGTTTTTAACCTACCACTTAGTAGTTTCACTATTCATCAAAAATTGATGTTTTTCAGAACAATGCCAAAATTTCATCCCAAGCTATATTTCATATTCCGAATTCAAAAATGAAGTCTATTTTACCAAATTCATAACATAAAAGTTTCATTAATTAATTTTATAATTAAATCCCACTGTTAAAAGAAATAGCGTGTTTTTAAGAAACAATATCTATCAAAAGATTGACACTTGTTTATGTCTAGTTTAAATGTGAAATTACATCCAATGAACAACATTGTATTAAATTGTAAAAATATATTCTAAATATACTTTAAAACCACTCAAATTAATAATTTATCAATATTAATTATTTCGATTAAAAAAGTTGTTTTTAATTAAAATTTAGTAATTTTCACTATTCATCAGAATATGAAAGTTATCCGAAATGTACCAAAATCTCACCTTAGGCTAAATTCGATACTCCGAATCCAAAAATGAAGTTCATTTTGAAAAATAAGATTTACAGAGTTTTAAAAAGTGGTTATTACTATTCATAACGGCTAGTTTTAATAATATTTTAATAGCATATCGTTGTTTAGTGAAACTCGGTATTGCGTATTACACACGCTATCGAGGAAGGTCGCGATTGCGTGTAATGCAAGGCAAGTCAAGGATGCGTGTTGTGCAAGCTCCTTTTGGTGTAGCGTACAACACAAGACATTAATAAAATTAAAAAGAATATTTTTTATAAAATCTTGGGCTGTTACACTTTTATTGTTGGGATTGTATTCCGGCACATTTACTTTTAGCACTCTCATTTGGTTATATAGTTTGATGGAGTTCATATCTTGTTGTGTACTTGTTTGCGTGTGCTTACAGGTTATAAAGGCAATGCCTCCCCTGTTTTAGGGAATACAGATTTGGTGATATTCGCTGGTGCCTGGCCTACAGAAGGTGGGCATGGGGTAGTCACGACATGGGCCCTAAGGGACGGGTTGTGAAAACACACAAATATAATAATAATTAACCCATCATTAATTACCTAATTCACCAATGGACCAATCACTTTCCTTACACACATAGATCACAAATGATTACACAATAATTTTCATTTCAAAATCAATTATAGCACAATTTCATTTAATCACTCAAATAACATTTACAAGACAAATCCATTTTCACATAGAGTACAAATGGGAAACAATCCATCAACACCTTTCAAACCACTTTTAATGTCCAAATACCCATGTAATTTAAATCCAAAACCACATTGAAAACAAAATCATTGAACCAAAATCAACATTTTCCATAAAAAATATATATTTATAAATCCAAATAATTCCTCAAATATCACAAATCATAAGAAAAAAAGATAACATGACATTATAACAAACACTTTGTGCACTAAATTTAACAAAATAATTGAATTTATCAAAAATTAATGAAGAATTCACTAATTTTCACAAATGGCAAGAATTTAAAAGATCACAAATCCATAATTTATTTTAATGGGAGGTAATAAAAGTAAGAAACCATTGAATAATTAATTAAAAAGGAAATTACAAAGGGAAACCTATTTCAATCTCATGGTGCTTCAAGAAAATAAACCCAATACAACCTTTCCAAGGTTCCCAGATCCATGATCTATCAAAAGGAAACAAAACCAAAAACAAAAACCCCCATATAAAAGAAGAGAATATCAAAACCTAGAACCACATAACATTTAGAGGAATATATCTCTAATAGAAATAAAAGAAAGTGGAAGAAAGAGATGAGATGAGGGGATTTTCCTTGATATATAGAATATAACCTTGAATAAATCATAGATTTACACCATGGGAGGTAGGAGGAAGCATGGAGAACATTGGTAGAGGTCCCTTAGGGTCTAACACATCATAGGGACGGGGAATGAGGCTTTTGGGTTAAACATACCAATGGGTAACACTTTAAATTAAAAAAAATCAGATTTGTGAAGGTCTCATGGTTTGGCCACACAGTTTTATAAAATGCACTAACCAAGCACCCATAACTGGACACATTAAGGCAACTCTATGGGCAGGCCACCTGGTTTACTGACTATATGCCAATCATTATGAATGTTTTTGTCCTGAGATAGTGGCATCTTGTATTCATTATGTACGATATGACTAACTATGAATTGGCCATGCGTCATCAACTATAATCACCCTAAAGCTCACATGGTTTCTTAGGGCATGCCAAATGGTTTTCCCAAACTATATTCTAAACATGCACCATGGAGAAATCACCCAAAAACTGAATTTTCAATATTTTCACACCAAAAACATGAGATCCAAACTCAAGATAAAATGATAAACAAGATCAGAGGACAAAAAGAAAATCATAGTTTGAAAACATCACATATAATTTAAATGCCTACTTTATATTTCTTATTCATTGAAATTAAATAGATCAAATCATAGTTTGTTGATGTATTTACCGAGGAATTTAGATTTATATTGAGTTTGGTTATTATAAAAATGTTCAATTTTATGAATACTTGTAATATACAATGATCGAGTATGGATAACACCATAAATGTTTTGTATTATTAACCTAATGAGTGATTATAATTTATAATTATAATTAACTGATCATGTGTTATTATTTAATGTAAATTACCTTATTGAATTAATAATTCAGAGCATAAAATAATATCAATAAATTTTAAATACATTAGCATATTAGAATGAGTTATAAATATGTACAAATATGAAAGGTAAATACATCCCAGTCCTAGTAACACATTCCAAAAATAAAACATATGTATTAAATTATTACCTTTGTGTATAACATGGAATGTACAACACTTTTCCATATTTCAAGTTCAAATACACCATTACATGTGTTCTATATGTTATAATGTTTTATGGGATGTTATAATTTTTTAAAAAATCTACTCGTAACTAATTAGGTTTCTATATTTCATTCATGATGATTTTACATATAAGACTATATCAATTTCTGGTTTTTTGGTAAAATTTAGTTATTCAAGGAACTTTTCAAGGTATCTTTTTATTTCCATTTCAATTTTTCACTACCTCTTCAAAAAAAATATTCTTCATCATGATCTCAGATGATAGTTATTTTTATGGAATTTTCATAATAAGTATTATCAACAACAAATCACTCATGTATTTCAAACTCATCATTTTAAATGGTAGATTCATATCGACTGTTATTATAATATAGATTTAGTGTAATAATATCATAACAAATGTTATGAATATATTTATAAAATTCACTATTTCTATTTTTTTTAAATTCACTTTTATAAACATATGTTTATTAATCCATTTTTATTGTAATGGTATTTTCATCATTATAAAAAATAAAATCTTTTATTATTATAGATAGCATCATTAGCTACATGTCTTAAAAAATTATCAATTGATACTGGATCATTATTAATACTTTCATTCATCACAATGTCAATCTTTTCTATAATAACATTTTGATAATCCAAAAAATTAATCATTAATCATCCCCAAAAATATCTTAAACCCCAGGGGTAACCTCTACAACATTGATATTTTCATTACAAATTACTCAATCAATTTTTTATCTCACTCATATTTAGTAGATCTTCAAACACAACATTACCAATTTACTCCACCTAATTAGAGGACATTCTAGAAATAATTTTTTATAGATTCTTCAATGTTTCATATTTTTTCATTAGACATCCCCCGTTATTAGAATAAATATCCTCTTAATCTTAAAAAACTACTAACATATTCAATCGTACCTTCATTATATACCCATTATATTTAGTATGTCCTCCCAAATGATTATTTATATTTTTGGTTTATTATAATCTTCTTTAATTATAGTAGATCCTTCATTAAATATCATTGTTAAATTTCCTCAAAATTTAGTGAATTTTAATATTATTATAATAATAACAAAGGGATACAAAGCAATTACCATTTATTTAATAAAATTATAATGATTTTCATTAAGAAAAAGTTAATTAAATTAATGTCTTAGAAAACAAACTTCTTAAACACAACGGAGTTCCATGTAATTTTATTTAATAAAAAAATTAAAATAACATTTTATTCTGGAGTTCAATAATCCAATATCATCTTTTCTATGGGAATAGTTACAGAGAAGAAAAATATCATATCATGAGATTATATTTCATCATAATCCACTAGATTTTTATTAAAAATTCTTACTTAATAAGGAACAAGAAAAATACCCCCTTATCATTTTTTGTAATATAAATATTCATTGCACATTAATTTGATTTAAATATATCCTCTATAAAACCACATCAAAATAACATATTATACTAACATTCCACTTATACATTTCATATAATTTATCAGTATTACCATCATAAAAAACATATAAATAAAATTTTAGAACATTATTCCACAAAAAATTAATGGCATTCAAACAATAAAAAAATACAGCCTTACCCAACAATATAATCCTTTTATAGATTTGACTATTTTATTTCTTAAATGATTTTTCTTGAGAATAAAAATAATTCATATAAATAATATCTATTTCTATTAAAATTTTCATACAAAAAATAATTATTTTCAGGGTTAAAATTGAGAATTGAGTGTTTAAGTAAAAGAAATTTAAGTTACATAGATGAACTATTGAGAATTATAGTATATAAAAAATATTAAAAATACAAGGAATTTTAATTTCCAAAACTATCATAATATGATTCCACATTAATGCCTCTTGGTTTAGTAGGGAATATAATCATGGCTTTGATAAACACCTTTAATATTATATATATAATGCAACATAGGTGGGGGATAAAACAATTTAGGGTGGAGAATGAAATGAAACCACTAATCAACATTTAAAACACCAAAATTAAAATTAGGTCAACCATATGAATAAATATTAATTTCATGTTATGTCTCCCAAAACCATAATACAAGATATATCCAAAAATAAATAAGTATATAATCAATAACTCCCATTGGAATAAATAGCACATCCAATATCCATACCTCCCTTAGATCATGAGAAAATAAAGTCTGATCCAATCTCCACCACTATCATGAAATATATAAAATATATTTATATAAAATAATGGGTCAGAATACATATATACATAGTGGTTTACTCTCAATAAAGTATTATGTAAACGTGTAAAACAATACTAAATATTCTAAAAATAAATGCTAATATTGAATCATTTTGTTCTCTTATATAAATATAAATAACCATCTCATTACATATTATATATAAAAAATTAATGTAAATGATATAAATAAAATTAAATCAAAAAATTTTAACTATTAAGGTACCACATAACCTCTTCTCTACCAATCTTGTCAAACTCATGTGCGAACGAAACATGTCATGGAACAACCATCCTTCCCTTATTAGTATACCACATCATTTCACAATCAAAATATCATAATACCAAAATTGTTTCATATCCCACATCATACCAAAACCACATGATCAGATAACCATAACTATAAGTAAAATCATGGATCTAAGGTAGATAAGGATAAATAGAGTATTTAATCAATTATATCCATAATATCGTAGATGTTGGTGGTTTATCCGGTACACAAAACCAAATATATTTAAAGACTTGGTTACTCGACATAAGTAGTGTCAAGTAAAATCAAATAAACATACAATAAAATATAATTTTAAAAAAGTATAATACAAGGTTCTTTATCCTATAATTTTCACTTATATAACCATATCATTGTATATTTTTTCACTACCACACATCTACCATCTACAACATTATCTTTCCTATGTAATTCATCAAAAAATAATGCAATTTAACTTTATATATTCTCTAAAAAAGTAATCTCGCTTATTTTTTTATTACACGTAACACATAAATTAGCTACCATATTCATTAATTAATTTTTTCACTTCATTTAATAATTTAGTTTATCAATATAATTCCATGACATTACACTTTTTTTGTTTATTCATTCATTAATTTTATATCAAATGTAATATAAAATTATCATTTTAATTTTTTCAACCTCTCAACACGTATTCCTTCATGTGAAAATTATATATACTTAGCATAAAAAACAACGATATAATTCTATATTCCATAATTAAAAGAAATTAATGAAAGTAATTATTCAAAAATACTAAAAAAAGGTAACTATAGATCAATAAAACATAACAGAAAAAATACCCTCAAATCACCCATATTAATGTGATGCTCAAGTCATCATATCATTAAAACATTAGATCTAATTTCCAGATCCCTTATTCATCTGAATGACCTATAATATATCAACTATTAATTATCTCAAATCATTCATTAATCAAATAAATATGAATATCAACATCCATAGATAATAAGGAATATTTAAATAGAGAAGAAAAGAATGAGGTTTAATAGGTATGTAACATAAATTTATGTATAAAAAATGTGATGATGGATGGAACAAGAGTATTTATGAAATGGAACTCAAAAACTATAAAATACTTGGTTATCGTAAAGAGACATTAAGGTAGAGAAAAAAAATGAAAATAAACATAAGTGTTAAAATTAATAATTAAATTATGATAGACAAAAAATTCTGTGGTTTGGTCAATTGAAGGAAAATCAGAGGACCATGATATGTTAATACCTTCCATCAATATTTTTTGGGTTTATTATTTTTTAGTTCTTCACATTTTGATAATAACCAAAATATTGAAGAATAATCTAGGACCTTGTTTTCCTGAATTTAATTTAATCCATTTTATTAAACAAAAATGTCTTCTACTTAAACATATAAATTTTATATCCTTTAAAATAAACAATTGCAATGTATTGTCTAATTTTTGTAGCTAAATCCACCAAAATAAACCATCCAACCATAACCTGAACTATGAACCACTTAAAAAAATGTCACAAACACCTCAACTAGGAAATAGTTTCACTTTTCCTGGAGTGTATTCAAAAAATAAATATTTATATTTTAACCGTCAAATCACATCCCTCTAAAATCCACACACCATGGAAAATAATGAAATCATTATGTATTGAAGACACCACCCTGATTCAATTACTCTCAAAACATTTATTTCTATCCCATAATCGACTTCATATTATTCTTCCAATAATTGAAATTCGATTTACTTTTAGTAAAACGTTATATCCTCTTCTAAGAAAACATTTAATGAATATAACATTTTGAAAAACATTCCCTTCATCTATCATAATAAACATCTGAACGTCTACATGATCAACATCATGAATTATAGTGATATATAATATTATAAAACATCTAAAAATTAATAAAATCACAAATGTCTCATTGTTATTAATCATGAGCAATCTAAATGTGTATCATATGTCTCTGGTATCCATACTCTTATCCTTTGGATTCACCTTGAGTTCTACTATCATCATATATGTCATTATCCAAATATATGATTGTTCTTTCATCAAATCTAACACATAAACTCTTTGTTACAATATTCCCCCTAGGTTTTTTTTATAATATTATTGTTACGAACATTCCCCTTTAATACTAATTTATTAAATGTATTGTATGAATTTATAGTGAATCATATTCATTCATTCTTTAAAAATAAAATGAATTATTCATATTTTTTTATATCTCATTTAATTATCCACCAATTTCACAAAGAATTTATCACGGTAATAAATTATTATATCTATTACCATATTAATTTTATTTTTATTGATTATATTTTTAAATAGTTTTGGATAATACAATGTAATTACAGAAAGTTTAATTCAATTAGTTTTGGTTATTAATTATCTATTAAATATTGGCAACAATAAATTTTTTTAAATTTTTTTTTATCACTGAATAATGGTTTTCTAAATTAAATGTAAGATGTAACATCCCAAGTAAGTAATGAATAATAGATATTTTATATATGTCTATTAATGAATTAGATTGTGTTTTAGAGACTTAAAATGAAAATAAATCCAATCTTAATCATGGAATACACTAATATTTCGATGTTGAGAAAGTATATGCCAGATCCATCTCATGTTTTGAGTCCAGAAGTAGTTCAGCTGGAAGAGAACCTATCATATAAAGAACAACCGGTCCAGATTCTTGACCACAGGGATCAAGTGTTACGGAATAAGATTAATAATCAGGTAAAGGTTTTGTGGAAAAACCACATGATGGAAGAGGCAACATGTGAATCTGAAAATGCAATGAGGGATAAGTACCCCCATTTATTCGATAAGTAAATAAATTACAGGGAAACAATTTTTTAAAGGGTGGAAGGATGAAACATCCCAAGTAAGTAATGAATAATAGATATTTTATCTATGCCTATTAATGAATTAGATAGTGTTTTAGAGGCTTATAATGTAAATAAATCCAATCTTAAGCATGGAATACACTAATATTTTTAAAAGATTGTTTTACTGCCTTTTGATGGAAAACCCATTTTAAATCAAACATTCAAAACTTTTATACTCTATATTTTTCAAAATAAACAAATTCATTATGATTGGGACATTTAAATTCACATTGGATTAATTTTTGGTATTTTTCTGACAATGTTCATTTTTCAATGAATACTGAAAAATACTGCATTTTACATCAAAACTGCTTTTTCATATAATTTAAATATATTGTTATATTATCTTTTTAATTTGTTTTAAAGTTTAATTAGAATATATTTTTACAATTTAATTCAATTATGTTATTTGGGATTAATTTCACTATGGAATTAGGCATAAACAAGTACCAAACTTTTCATAAATATTGTTTCAAAAAACCCGCTTTTTGTTTTGACAACGGGAAGTTTTTTTAAATCAATTATTGCAATTTATGTGTCTGGAATTTGGTAAAATGTATTACATATTTGTAATCATAAGGTCCAAATTATGTAATCATGACTCTTTTGTTTTTGGACATTATGAATAGTAATGGCGGTAATTATCTTTAATTATCTTGATTAATGAGTAATCAGGTAGTTAAGGATAATAAAATAATATCATAATAATTAATAAATGACACCAACATGTGTCCTAATTCTACTGGTTGTCTCATGGACGACCATTGGATGTCTTTTGCCAAATTTGTGGACCCCATGGAATCACTTTTGTGGAAAGTGACTTGTTATCTTTTTATTTTTTTAAAGAATGTAAATATAACAAGAATGTACCACCTGATTAAAACATTTTTAATTTTTTCTAACTAGATGATATTTTACACTATAAATATTCATTGGAAAGATAAAACTATTTCCTACTTCATAGTATTTTTTTCATAATTTTTAGACTTTAAATAAATTAAATTATTTATGGCATCATGATGATGCAGCGATGACCTCATTATTTAACGATTTAAATAAAATGGAAAGATTATATAAAATCTAAGACCTACACATCTCCAAAACCTATTGGATGGGTGGATTTAGAACCCTTATCACCTTACGCTCGAATTATTTCAATGTGGGATGTAACAGCCCAAGATTTTATAAAAAAATATTCTTTTTAATTTTATTAATGTCTTGTGTTGTACGCTACACCAAAAGGAGCTTGCACAACACACATCCTTGACTTGACTTGCATTACACGCAATCGCGACCTTCCTCGATAGCGTGTGTAATACGCAATACCGAGTTTCACTAAACAACGATGTGCTATTAAAATATTATTAAAACTAGCCGTTATGAATAGTAATAACCACTTTTTAAAATTCTGTAAATCTTATTTTTCAAAATGAACTTCATTCTTGGATTCGGAGTATCGAATTTAGCCTAAGGTGAAATTTTTGTACTTTTCGGATAACTTTCATATTCTGATGAATAGTGAAAAATTACTAAATTATAATTAAAAACAATTTTTTTAATCGAAATAATTAATAGTGATAAATTATTAATTTGAGTGGTTTTAAAGTATATTTAGAATATATTTTTACAATTTAATACAATGTTGGTCATTGGATGTAATTTCACATTTAAACTAGACATAAACAAGTGTCAATCTTTTGATAGATATTGTTTCTTAAAAAACACGCTATTTGTTTTAACAGCGGGATTTAATTATAAAATTAATTAATGAAACTTTTATGTTATGAATTTGGTAAAATAGACATCATTTTTGAATTCGGAATATGAAATATAGCTTGGGATGAAATTTTGGCATTGTTCTGAAAAACATCAATTTTTGATGAATAGTGAAACTACTAAGTGGTAGGTTAAAAACTGAATTTTGCATAAAACTTAATTTTACCGCTTCTGTGAATGGAATTTCGAAAATCCGAGAGACACGGTTAATATCAAGGACTAAAATGTGGTTCAATGAGATGAAAATAATTTTTGGTGAATAGTAACTTTTTACTTTTTTTTACCGCGGTTAATAGTAAATAGGGTAACTAAGGGTAAATATGATATTACTATTACCCTAACACATGTCCTAATTCTATTGGACAAGTGTAATTCGACCAAAAACAAACTTAGGAATAAAATATGACCATTTAGGCCCACTTGGATTAGATTAGGACATTTATTATTAATTTATTTAAAGAAGGGTTAAAATAGTTAAAATCAAAGTTTAATAAGTAAATCATTTTTAATATGGGGTTATACATAAGATAAATTCGATTGTAAATATTCATTAGAAAGATAAAAATATTTCCTACATGATGGTATTTTATTTGTAATTTTTAGACATCAAATAATTTAATTTATTTATGACACAACGATGATGCAGTAATTATCTTATTAATGAAATATTGACATAATTGATGTTATAAACACCAAAATAAATGTAATTTGAGATTTTTATTGAATTCCACTAATTTTCTAGGTTACTATGATATATTAATGTTGATTTAATAAACATGGTTCGAACATATAATTCTGTTATGACTTTCACAAAAATCATATATCAAATAGTGTCAAAATTGACACAAAATAGTTTTTAAATAAAATATTATATTATTAATTGTTATTTTATTCCTAAAAATCTAAGGTTCGGCCAAATGACTTAGATAAGGATATATATATTAATACTAAACAATTTGGGGTTCGTTTGGCATGTTATAGTAAGTTTATTAACCATATAGTGAAAGAAAACAAAAAGACACGGTAAAAGTTAAATTATTTAACTTAGAGTTAAATCTAATTGATAAGGTTTAAAATAATATCCAAACATGTCTAAATTTAATTGGTTGATGAGATTACAACCCTAGCTCATCTAATCTTCGAATATGAGTCATTTTTGGAGGTTTTTAAGTGGGGTTAGATTTATTATAAATTAATATTTTTTGGAATTCCTAAGGTGCCCCTCTCCTCCCTTATAAAAGGACACCTCCTCCCCCTCCTCCTCACACCAATTTGAGCACTCAAGCTCGGCCAACCCCTGCCAAAATCACTTCTCCACTTCCCTAGAAACATCCTAGAGGTTCTGGTCTTCCTCAAAGACAAATTCTAGTGCCCTAAGAGGAGTTCTCAAAGAGGCACTTCAAAGAAGAGGAGGTTCGGACACTTACAAAGCAAGTCGGACCTAAGGTAAGGGAAAATATCACAATCTCATTTTTATCCGAGATTGTTTATTCGTAAGTATTTACTGGGGTGTATTTTATCATCCACATCCATGTTCCTTCAATATGTAATATTGTTTCCATCCACTTACAATAGTTTAAATCCAATTTTACTCTTCGGTGAGTTTTTTTGTAAAGAATATGAAAGGAATCTTTTGTCGCTTTTTCATACGAGGTACTTTTTGACTTTTCCGACAAAAGTACGAAGAATGTTTTTTTTAACTTAAACGACATGAACGGATTTTTACGGTTTTATAAAGCCTTATTTTCATGAAGCTTACTCCAAAAGATTTCATGACTATTTTTAATAAAATCTCTTTCTTTTAAAATTGCATGATGTTTTGTGAAAAGAAATTGATTTTGAAGAAGAAAGGATATTTTCCTCAAGAATTCATTTCAAGTGTTTTATCAAAATTATTTTCCATCTAAGATAATAAAGGGTTCTGTTTCTATCCATATTTTTACATTGATTTGACTATGTTGTGATGGAATTATGTTTATGAATTCCTTTATCTTATATGAATGGTTTTATGATGTCATGTTGTTTAAGAATCCCATTTTTAATACATGGGTTATGAAATGATGTATGATTTATGATTTTGTGGCACACATAAGAAAGGATTCATTACGAGATGGGTGGGACCTATATCTCCCTCCAATGCATTGGGTAAAGATTTTATATCTCATGAGATAGACATGGCTGGAATGGTAGGTTATACCGGTTCAGTGAAACAGGACTGAAACGAGGATTACTCGATTCAGAAAGGGACTTTGTCCACTAAGATAGTCTTGGCAATGAGTCTTGACTAACAAGAAATGATTCTCTATGATTATGTGTGTATGCCACAATGAGTAATGTTTTAAGTTATGATTTCATTTTCACTTCTATGATTTATCCCATGTTATGATATTATGAGCTCTTTTGCAGGTTATGATTTCCAAAAGCTATGTTCTTATGTATATGATGTGATTGATATTTCTTTTGTTTACCCTTACTGAGCATTTGAGCTCACCCTTTTATGTTTTCTTTTCCCCAGGATATAAAGAAAGGTTTTTAGGTAAAAAAAGGAAGATCTTTATGGGAGATATTGAAGATCTTTCACCACGATTAGAAGAATACGTTCCGAGTTTCCAAAGACACTAAACTATTACGATCCTTGTGTGTGTGTTTTTGTTATGTACTAAGTATTCCGCAAATGTAATGTAATGTCCATGTACGTCAGGCTTCGGGTCTCTACAGTTGGTATCAGAGGAAAGGTTTAGTCAACCTTTGGAAACTAGGATGCGAAAACGTTAGTGAGATCCCTAGAGATATTTCTAAGGTATGTCTAGGGATATCTCTAAGGTTAAGTATACGTATAGGTTATAGTCCTAGAATTGCGCTAACGATCTTAGAATTTAACCTAAGATGTTAGATATTTAGGGTAATACCCCTTTATTATGTTGTTTTCCCTAGCATTATTTTTGCGTCTCACACTATTCTTTTGGGGTTTTAGACGATGGCTGGAACCCGAAGGAACCGTGTTGATCAATGCAATGGACAATGCAATGATTGTCCCCCTGAGCAACCAAACGATATGGGATCTGGAATGCAAAATCTTGTAGCCATGCTCACACAACTTTCTCAAGCTATGAATCATGCAGGACTTCCAAACGAGCAAAGGAAGGAGCAACATTCCGTTGAATCCTTCATGAGGCAGCGTCCGCCTTCTTTCAGTGGGTCTACTGATCCATTAGTTGCTGAACAATGGATTAGTACTACTGAAAAGATATTTTCAGTTCTTCAATGTTCTGAACATGATAAAGTCATCTTAGCAGTATATCGTTTGGAAGGTGAAGCTGATCAATGGTGGAATCTTATCAAGAATACGAGGCCAAGAGATGAAATTGAGTCCATGGAATGGGACGAGTTCAAGAACTTGTTTTTCAGTAAGTACTTCCCTCGTATTCTTCGAACGAAGATGGAAAAGGAGTTTCTTGAGCTGAAACAGAAGGATGATGAATCTGTTGGTATATACGAAGCGAATTTTACAAGACTTTCAAGGTATGCATCTGGCATTATCATCCAACCTGAAAGTAAAGTTGATCGATTTTTCAGTGGCTTAAAACCAAGTCTTCGAAGGGCATTAGCTATAAGAGACTTCAGTAGCTATGAAGAAATTGTGCGTTGTGCTATCAAGGTAGAAATGGAAGTTGGTGTTACATATCCATCTCATGGTTTTGACAAGAAACGAAAGATGGAGTTCAAGGAGAAATCTCAGAATAATGGTGAAAAGAAGATGAATGTTTCCTTATGCACAAAGTGTAGAGACCCGAAGCTTATCGTACATGGACATTACATTACTTTTGCGGAATACTTAGTACATAACAAAAACACACACACAAGGATCGTAATAGTTTAGTGTCTTTGGAAACTCGGAACATAATCTTCTAATCGTGGTGAAAGATCTTCAATATCTCCCATAAAGATCTTCCCCTTTTTTTTTTACCTAAAAACTTTTCTTTATATCCTGGGGAAAAGAAAACATAAAAGGGTGAGCTCAAATGCTCAGTAAGGGTAAACAAAAGAAATATCAATCACATCATATACATAAGAACATAGCTTTTGGAAATCTTAACCTGCAAAAGAGATCATAATATCATAACATGGGATAAATCATAGAAGTGAAAATGAGATCCCCATAATCATAACATAAAACTTGAAACTTTGTGGCATGCACACATAATCATGGAAAATCATTTCTTGTTAGTCATGACTCATTGCCAAGACTATCTTAGTGGACAAAGTCCCTTTCTGAATCGAGTAATCCTCGTTTCAGTCCTGTTTCACTGAACCGGTATAACCTACCATTCCAGCCATGTCTATCTCATGAGATATAAAATCTTTACCCAATGCATTGGAGGGAGATATAGGTCCCACCCATCTCTTAATGAATCCTTTCTTATGTGTGCCACAAAATCATAAATCATACATCATTGCATAACCCATGTAATAAAAATGGGATTCTTAAACAACATGACATCATAAAACCATTCATATAAGATAAAGGAATTCATAAACATAATTCCATCACAACATAGTCAAATAAATGTAAAAATATGGATAGAAACAGAACCCTTTATTATCTTATATGGAAAATAATTTTGATAAAACACTTGAATTGAATTCTTGAGGAAAATATCCTTTCTTCTTCAAAATCAATTTCTTTTCTCAAAACATCATGCAATTTTAAAAGAAAGAGATTTTATTGAAAATAGTCATGAAATATTTTAGAGGAAGCTTCATGAAAATAAGGCTTTATAAAACAGTATAAATCCGTTCGTGCCGTATAAGTTAAAAAAAACATTCTTCGTACTTTTGTCGGAAAAGTCAAAAAGTACCTCGTACGAAAAACGAAAAAAAGATTCCTTTCATATCCTTTACTAAAAACTCATAGAAGGGTAAAATTGGATTTAAACAATTGTAGGTGGATGGAAATAATATTACATATTTAGGGAACATGGATGTGGATGATAAAATACACCCCAGTAAATACTTACGAATAAACAATCTCGGATAAAAATGAGATTGTGGTATTTCCCTTACCTTAGGTCCGACTTTCTTTGTAAGTGTCCGAACCTCCTGTATAATGATTTAAATCATGTTATTGACTTATTACAGAATCATATTCATTGTTATGATATCATATATGGTTCACTTATGACATTATATTACCCGTTCTTTTGTAAATTCCATGTTAAAGAAGCGTTTTGGGTAAAATCGTTTCATTTATCGTAGGTGGTTTGACTTGTTGTTCTTGACATCATTATTACTTATATCATGATTTACTTACTTCCAGAATATAAAATATGATTTATATATCATATATATTCAGTATATATATATATATAATAGATATTTAAATGAAATGAAAAACACCGTTCATGGAGACGGTAGTCCGTACGTACGCATGAACGTTGTTTTTCTTTCCTTATTGTCTTGAATG
The DNA here is from genome assembly GCA_963277665.1 of Viscum album. Lineage (NCBI taxonomy): Eukaryota > Viridiplantae > Streptophyta > Magnoliopsida > Santalales > Viscaceae > Viscum > Viscum album. The sequence continues at coordinate 1,679,785,190 of OY728160.1, forward strand.
GAATTAAGTAGATGACATTCATATGTATATATATACATAAATCCAGTAGCTTTATAATGTCATATATTTCATTATTATTTCTTATATATACATTATAATCATTCTTAAATGGTTAACATGGAGAATGAATCTCATCGCGTCGTGGAGACGGTATTCCGTACGTACGCACGCGCGGTGATTTCATTTTTCCGTAGGATGGATAGATGGTGAAATAGGGTTGTTTCATACTTATAATAACATATCAGTATATGAGTGATACTGATGTTATTACTTCATAATGAAACAACCTAAGAAGAAGAAGTGGAAGAAGAAATAAAGATGAAAGAATTGGTAACGGTAATTACCTCTTCTTTGAAGTGCCTCTTTGAGACCTCTTCTTAGGGCACTTGAGTTGGTCTTTGAGGAAGACCAGAACCTCTAGGATGTTGCTAGGGAAGTGGAGAAGAGATTTTTGCAGGGGTTGTCCGAGCTTGAGTGCTCAAATTGGTGTGAGGAGGAAGGGGAGGAGGTGTCCTTTTATAGGGGAGGAGAGGGGCACCTTAGGAATTCTTAAAAATATTAATTTATAATAAATCTAACCCCACTTAAAAACCTCCAAAAATGACTCATATTCGAAGATTAGATGAGATAGGGTTGTAATCTCATCAGCCAATCAAATTTAGACATGTTTGGATATTATTTTAAACCTTATCAATTAGATTTAACTCTAAGTTAAATAATTTAACTTTTACCGTGTCTTTTTGTTTTCTTTCACTATATGGTTAATACACTTACTATAACATGCCAAACGAACCCCAAATTGTTTATTATTAATATATATATCCTTATCTAAGTCATTTGGCCGAACCTTAGATTTTTAGGAATAAAATAACAATTAGTAATATAATATTTTATTTAAAAACTATTTTGTGTCAATTTTGACACTATTTGATATATGATTTTTGTGAAAGTCATAACAAAATTAAATGTTCGAACCAAGTTGATTAAATCAACATTAATATATCATAGTAACCTAGAAAATTAGTGGAATTCATAAAAAATCTTAAATTACATTTATTTTGGTGTTTATAACATCAATTATGTCAATATTTCATTAATAAGATAATTACTACATCATCGTTGTTTCATAAATAAATTAAATTATTTGATGTCTAAAAATTACAAATAAAATACCATCATGTAGGAAATCTTTTTATCTTTCTAATTAATATTTACAATGGAATTTATCTTATGTATAACCCCATATTAAAAATGATTTACTTATTAAACTTTGATTTTAACTATTTTAACCCTTCTTTAAATAAATTCATAATAAATGTCCTAATCTAATCCAAGTGGGCCTAAATGGTCATATTTTATTCCTAATTCTGTTTTTGATCGAATTACACTTGTCCAATAGAATTAGGACATGTGTTAGAGTAATAGTAATATCATATTTACCCTTAGTTTCCCTATTTACTATTAACCGCGGTAAAAAAAGTAAAAAGTTACTATTCACCAAAAATTATTTTAATCTCATTGAACCACATTTTAGTCCTTGATATTAACCATGTCTCTCGGATTTTCGAAATTCCATTCACAGAAGTGGTAAAATTAAGTTTTATGCAAAATTCAGTTTTTAACCTACCACTTAGTGGTTTCACTATTCATCAAAAATTGAAAGTTTTCAGAAAATTGCCAAAATTTCATCCTAAGCTATATTTCATATTCCGAATTCAAAAATGAAGTCTATTTTACCAAATTAATAACATAGAAGTTGAATTAATTAATTTTATAATTAAATCCCGCTATTAAAACAAATAGCGTGTTTTTACGAAACAATATCTATCAAAAGATTGACACTTGTTTATGTCAGGTTTAAATGTGAAATTACGTCCAATGACCAACATTGTATTAAATTGTAAAAATATATTCTAAATATACTTTAAAACCACTCAAATTAATAATTTATCACTATTAATTATTTCGATTAAAAAAGTTGTTTTTAATTATAATTTAGTAATTTTCACTATTCATCAGAATATGAAAGTTATCCGAAATGTACCAAAATTTCACCTTAGGCTAAATTCGATACTCCGAATCCAAAAATGAAGTTCATTTTGAAAAATAAGATTTACAGAATTCTAAAAAGTGGTTATTACTATTCATAACGGCTAGTTTTAATAATATTTTAATAGCACATCGTTGTTTAGTGAAACTCGGTATTGCGTATTACACACGCTATCGAGGAAGGTCGCGATCGCGTGTAATGCAAGGCAAGACAAGGATGCGTGTTGTGCAAGCTCCTTTTGGTGTAGCGTACAACACAAGACATTAATAAAATTAAAAAGAATATTTTTTATAAAATCTTGGGCTGTTACATTCTACCCCCCTTAAAATGAATTTCGCCCTCGAAATTCGTCGTGGTTATAAATGGTTTACTATTCGAAAGTTTCTTTAATAGAAACCCACATCGTAAAAAGGAATACTAAAACATGGCTTTAAAAAACTAAAGTATGAAATGTAACGATTACCCAAATAAACTAATCATTGGGTTTCCACATAGGTGAAAATATGGATATGGAAGAAAAATCTAACCATCATGTTCTGATGGAGAGTGGTAGAGAACATGGCTATGGAAAATCCAGTAATCACAAATCCATAGATTTGTGACGATCTAAGGTACCATCTAATTAATCAGGTATAAGATCACTAGGACAACATTTTTGGTTTTCAAGATCATTTCCCTAAAGTTGAAAATTTGAATTAGAATAAATACTTACTTTATTTTGATACAATATCACTGTTGTTCGTGCCTTGAACAATTTCCACTTCATCTCTTAAATAAATGAAGTTGAATTTGTTATTCGTGAAGTGTTAGCAGATCATGTGATAGAATGACGGGTCATTCCATCTGTCTCAAACAAATGGTTAGCAAAAATTATATTCATAAATCGATCTATAGTGAGATTAATCATATATGGACTTATACTTCATATATCATACTCCTTAATATAATAAAACTAGTTTCTACTAAACAGGGACTTCCTGTAGGTCAGTGGTAGGCGATAAAGGCCAGTCGCACTTCAGTTGTGGGTTCGATTCCTACAGCCTTGTCCGAAGCGATGGGTTGTCGCCCGTCCTGCAGATTGTCCTTTTTATAAAACTATATTACTATAACATCCCATCAATAATATCGAAAAAACTTCTATCCTTAAACAATACTAACTTATGTCCAACATAATCCATTCCAATCTTTAGGCTTATCCATAATACTGCAGTCCATTCTCATAACATAGTGAAAACGATTACCAGAGATTTAATACCATCGTTGATCCCCATATATCATAAGATATATCTTGTTGGTCACATTCCAAACATTCAAAGGCCTTAATCTCGTACTCTCTTGAATACCCATTGAACCTTAGTGAAAACTTGAATGCAGTTAAAAGTTAACACTTTTCACATACCGAAATCCTCAAAATTCTATATACTCAAACCATGATATCACTTAGTCCTTATATCAATCATGAGCTCATGAATACTGTTAAACATTTCATTTTCTCGTTTTCCTTGCATAATATCTCAATCACTTTGAATACCACATTAGAGCAATACATAAGTATTCCAATATTCTATGATACAACATTATTTTGGAATCCCATTACATAAAAACTTAATCATTCCACCACATCGTTGTCATATTCAACATTGCCAATAGTGATCGCATGTGACTTCCCTTTGTCCTTTGCCTTAAGCGGTTGCTCATGTCGATCATCACTAACCCTTGGATTAGGGCAATTATTAGCATAATGCCCCATTTCCTTGCACTTGAAGCATTGAAGTGTTGGCGGTGCGTTCTCTGCAGTGTTTGCTTTATTCACATCATTAGAAACCCTTTTTCCATTACTTCGACACTCAGCTGCTCGATGACCTTCTTTTCCACACTTAAAACATTTTCTAGTCCCTTTAAGACAATCTCCACCATGCTTCTTTCCACACTTTGTGCATAAGGAAACATTCATCTTTTCTTCACCATTATTCTGAGATCTCTCCTTGAACTCCATCTTTCGTTTCTTGTCAAAACCATGAGATGGATATGTAACACCAACTTCCATTTCTACCTTGATAGCACAACGCACAATTTCTTCATAGCTACTGAAGTCTCTTATAGCTAATGCCCTTCGAAGACTTGGTTTTAAGCCACTGAAAAATCGATCAACTTTACTTTCTGGTTGGATGATAATGCCAGATGCATACCTTGCAAGTCTTGTAAAATTTGCTTCATAGGTACCAACAGATTCATCGTCCCTTTGCTTCAGTTCAAGAAACTCTTTCTCCATCTTTGTTCGAAGAATACGAGGGAAGTACTTATTGAAAAATAAGTTCTTGAACTCGTCCCATTCCATAGACTCAATTTCATCCCTTTGCCTTGTATTCTTAATAAGATTCCACCATTGATCAGCATCTCCTTCCAAACGATACACTGCTAGGATGAATTTATCATGTTCAGAACATTGAAGAACTGAAAATATCTTTTCAGTAGTACTAATCCATTGTTCAGCAACTAATGGATCAGTAGACCCACTGAAAGAAGGTGGACGCTGCCTCATGAAGGATTCAACAGAATGTTGCTCCTTCCTTTGCTCGTTTGGAAGTCCTGCATGATTCATAGCTTGAGAAAGTTGTGTGAGCATGGCTACAAGATTTTGCATTCCAGCTCCTATATCGTTTGGTTGCTCAGGGGTACAATCATTGCATTGCCCATCACATTCCGCATTAACACGGTTCCTTCGGGTTCCAGCCATCGTCTAAAACCCCAAAAGAATTGTGTGAGAGGCAAAAATCATGCTAGGGAAAACAACATAATAAAGGGTTAGTACCCTCAATATCTAACATCTTAGGTTAAATTCGAAGATCGTTAGCGTAATTCTAGGACTATAACCTATACGTATACTTAACCTTAGAGACATCCCTAGACATACCTTAGAAATATCTCTAGGGATCTCACTAAAGTTCTCGCATCCTAATTTCCAAAGGTTGACTAAACCTTTCCTCTGATACCAACTGTAGAGACCCGAAGCTTATCGTACATGGACATTACATTACTTTTGCAGAATACTTAGTACATAACAAAAACACACACACAAGGATCGTAATAGTTTAGTGTCTTTGGAAACTCGGAACATAATCTTCTAATCGTGGTGAAAGATCTTCAATATCTCCCATAAAGATCTTCCCCTTTTTTTTTACCTAAAAACTTTTCTTTATATCCTGGGGAAACGAAAACATAAAAGGGTGAGCTCAAATGCTCAGTAAGGGTAAACAAAAGAAATATCAATCACATCATATACATAAGAACATAGCTTTTGGAAATCTTAACCTGCAAAAGGGATCATAATATCATAACATGGGATAAATCATAGAAGTGAAAATGAGATCCCCATAATCATAACATAAAACTTGAAACTTTGTGGCATGCACACATAATCATGGAAAATCATTTCTTGTTAGTCATGACTCATTGCCAAGACTATCTTAGTGGACAAAGTCCCTTTCTGAATCGAGTAATCCTCGTTTCAGTCCTGTTTCACTGAACCGGTATAACCTACCATTCCAGCCATGTCTATCTCATGAGATATAAAATCTTTACCCAATGCATTGGAGGGAGATATAGGTCCCACCCATCTCTTAATGAATCCTTTCTTATGTGTGCCACAAAATCATAAATCATACATCATTGCATAACCCATGTAATAAAAATGGGATTCTTAAACAACATGACATCATAAAACCATTCATATAAGATAAAGGAATTCATAAACATAATTCCATCACAACATAGTCAAATCAATGTAAAAATATGGATAGAAACAGAACCCTTTATTATCTTATATGGAAAATAATTTTGATAAAACACTTGAATTGAATTCTTGAGGAAAATATCCTTTCTTCTTCAAAATCAATTTCTTTTCTCAAAACATCATGCAATTTTAAAAGAAAGAGATTTTATTGAAAATAGTCATGAAATCTTTTAGAGGAAGCTTCATGAAAATAAGGCTTTATAAAACAGTATAAATCCGTTCGTGCCGTATAAGTTAAAAAAAACATTCTTCGTACTTTTGTCGGAAAAGTCAAAAAGTACCTCGTACGAAAAACGAAAAAAAGATTCCTTTCATATCCTTTACTAAAAACTCATAGAAGGGTAAAATTGGATTTAAAAAATTGTAGGTGGATGGAAATAATATTACATATTGAGGGAACATGGATGTGGATGATAAAATACACCCCAGTAAATACTTACGAATAAACAATCTCGGATAAAAATGAGATTGTGGTATTTCCCTTACCTTAGGTCCAACTTTCTTTGTAAGTGTCCGAACCTCCTGTATAATGATTTAAATCATGTTATTGAATTATTACAGAATCATATTCATTGTTATGATATCATATATGGTTCAATTATGACATTATATTACCCGTTCTTTTGTAAATTCCATGTTAAAGAAGCGTTTTGGGTAAAATCGTTTCATTTATCGTAGGTGGTTTGACTTGTTGTTCTTGACATCATTATTACTTATATCATGATTTACTTACTTCCAGAATATAAAATATGATTTATATATCATATATATTCAGTATATATATATATATAATAGATATTTAAATGAAATGAAAAACACCGTTCATGGAGACGGTAGTCCGTACGTACGCATGAACGCTGTTTTTCTTTCCTTATTGTCTTGAATGGAATTAAGTAGATGACATTCATATGTATATATATACATAAATCCAGTAGCTTTATAATGTCATATATTTCATTATTATTTCTTATATATACATTATAATCATTCTTAAATGGTTAACATGGAGAATGAATCTCATCGCGTCGTGGAGACGGTATTCCGTACGTACGCACGCGCGATGATTTCATTTTTCCGTAGGATGGATAGATGGTGAAATAGGGTTGTTTCATACTTATAATAACATATCAGTATATGATTGATACTGATGTTATTACTTCATAATGAAACAACCTAAGAAGAAGAAGTGGAAGAAGAAATAAAGATGAAAGAATTGGTAACGGTAATTACCTCTTCTTTGAAGTGCCTCTTTGAGACCTCTTCTTAGGGCACTTGAGTTGGTCTTTGAGGAAGACCAGAACCTCTAGGATGTTGCTAGGGAAGTGGAGAAGAGATTTTGGCAGGGGTTGGCCGAGCTTGAGTGCTCAAATTGGTGTGAGGAGGAAGGGGAGGAGGTGTCCTTTTATAGGGGAGGAGAGGGGCACCTTAGGAATTCTTAAAAATATTAATTTATAATAAATCTAACCCCACTTAAAAACCTCCAAAAATGACTCATATTCGAAGATTAGATGAGATAGGGTTGTAATCTCATCAGCCAATCAAATTTAGACATGTTTGGATATTATTTTAAACCTTATCAATTAGATTTAACTCTAAGTTAAATAATTTAACTTTTACCGTGTCTTTTTGTTTTCTTTCACTATATGGTTAATACACTTACTATAACATGCCAAACGAACCCCAAATTGTTTATTATTAATATATATATCCTTATATAAGTCATTTGGCCGAACCTTAGATTTTTAAGAATAAAATAACAATTAGTAATATAATATTTGATTTAAAAACTATTTTGTGTCAATTTTGACACTATTTGATATATGATTTTTGTGAAAGTCATAACAGAATTAAATGTTCGAACCAAGTTGATTAAATCAACATTAATATATCATAGTAACCTAGAAAATTAGTGGAATTCATAAAAAATCTTAAATTACATTTATTTTGGTGTTTATAACATCAATTATGTCAATATTTCATTAATAAGATAATTACTGCATCATCGTTGTTTCATAAATAAATTAAATTATTTGATGTCTAAAAATTACAAATAAAATACCATCATGTAGGAAATCTTTTTATCTTTCTAATGAATATTTACAATAGAATTTATCTTATGTATAACCCCATATTAAAAATGATTTACTTATTAAACTTTGATTTTAACTATTTTAACCCTTCTTTAAATAAATTCATAATAAATGTCCTAATCTAATCCAAGTGGGCCTAAATGGTCATATTTTATTCCTAAGTTTGTTTTTGGTCGAATTACACTTGTCCAATAGAATTAGGACATGTGTTAGGGTAATAGTAATATCATATTTACCCTTAGTTTCCCTATTTACTATTAACCGCGGTAAAAAAAAGTAAAAAGTTACTATTCACCAAAAATTATTTTAATCTCATTGAACCACATTTTAGTCCTTGATATTAACCATGTCTCTCGGATTTTCGAAATTCCATTCACAGAAGTGGTAAAATTAAGTTTTATGCAAAATTCAGTTTTTAACCTACCACTTAGTGGTTTCACTATTCATCAAAAATTGAAAGTTTTCAGAAAATTGCCAAAATTTCATCCTAAGCTATATTTCATATTCCGAATTCAAAAATGAAGTCTATTTTACCAAATTCATAACATAGAAGTTGAATTAATTAATTTTATAATTAAATCCCGCTATTAAAACAAATAGCGTGTTTTTACGAAACAATATCTATCAAAAGATTGACACTTGTTTATGTCAGGTTTAAATGTGAAATTACGTCCAATGACCAACATTGTATTAAATTGTAAAAATATATTCTAAATATACTTTAAAACCACTCAAATTAATAATTTATCACTATTAATTATTTCGATTAAAAAAGTTGTTTTTAATTATAATTTAGTAATTTTCACTATTCATCAGAATATGAAAGTTATCCGAAATGTACCAAAATTTCACCTTAGGCTAAATTCGATACTCCGAATCCAAAAATGAAGTTCATTTTGAAAAATAAGATTTACAGAATTCTAAAAAGTGGTTATTACTATTCATAACGGCTAGTTTTAATAATATTTTAATAGCACATCGTTGTTTAGTGAAACTCGGTATTGCGTATTACACACGCTATCGAGGAAGGTCGCGATCGCGTGTAATGCAAGGCAAGACAAGGATGCGTGTTCTGCAAGCTCCTTTTGGTGTAGCGTACAACACAAGACATTAATAAAATTAAAAAGAATATTTTTTATAAAATCTTGGGCTGTTACACAAAGTGTGGAAAGAAGCATGGTGGAGATTGTCTTAAAGGGACTAGAAAATGTTTTAAGTGTGGAAAAGAAGGTCATCGAGCAGCTGAGTGTCGAAGTAATAGAAAAAGGGTTTCTAATGATGTGAATAAAGCAAACACTGCAGAGAACGCACCACCAACACTTCAATGCTTCAAGTGCAAGGAAATGGGGCATTATGCTAATAATTGCCCTAATCCAAGGGTTAGTGATGATCAACATGAGCAACCACTGAAGGCAAAGGACAAAGGGAAATCACATGCGATCACTATTGGCAATGTTGAATATGATAACGATGTGGTGGAATGATTAAGTGTTTATGTAATGGGATTCCAAAATAATGTTGTATCATGGAGTATTGGAATATTTATGTATTGGTTTAATGTGGTATTCAAAGTGATTGAGATATTTTTGGAAATAAGATGATATGCGCATAATGAAGGGAAAATAAGAAAATGAAATGTTTAATAGTATTCATGAGCTCATGATTGATATAAGGACTAAGTGATATCATGGTTTGAGTATATAGAATTTTGAGGATTTTGGTATGTGGAAAGTGTTAACTTTAAACTGCATTCATGTTTTCACTAAGGTAATCAAGAGAATACATGATTAAGGACTTTGAATGTTTAGAATATGACCAACAAGACATATCTTATGATATGTGGGGATCAACGACAGTATTAAATCTCTGGTAATCGATATCACTATATTATGAGAGTGGACTGCAGTATTATGTATAAGCCTAAAGATTAGACTGGATTATGTTGGACATAAGTTAGTATTGTTTAAGGACATAAGATTTTCGATATTATTGATGGGATGTTATAGTAACGTAGTTTTAGAAAAAGGGACAACCTGCAGGACGGGCGACAGCCCATCGCTTCGGACAAGGCTGTAGGAATCGAACCCACAACCGAAGTGCGACTGGCCTTTATCGCCTACCACTGACCTACATGAAGTCCCTGTTTAGTAGAAACTAGTGTTATTATATTAAGCAATATGATATATAAGCCCATTTTAGGAACCATATATGATTAATCTCACTATAGATCGACTTATGTATATAATTTTTGCTAACCTTTTGTTTGAGACAGATGGAATGACCCGTCATTCTATCACATGATCTGCTAACACTTCACGAATAACAAATTCAACTTCATTTATTTAAGAGATGAAGTGGAAATTGTTCAAGGCATGAACAACAGTGAGATTGTACCAAAATAAAGTAAGTATTTATTCTAATTCAAATTTTCAACTTTAGGGAAATGATCTTGAAAACCAAAAATGTTGTCCTAGTGATCTTATACCTGATGAATCAGATGGTACCTTAGATCGTCACAAATTTATGGATTTGTGATTACTAGATTTTCCATAGCCATGTTCTCTACCACTCTCCATCAGAACATGATGGTTAGATTTCTCTTCCATATCCATATTTTCACCTATGTGGAAACCCAGTGATTAGTTTATTTGGGTAATCGTTACATTTCATACTTTAGTTTTTAAAGCCAAGTTTTGGTATTCCCTTTTACGATGTGGGTTTCTATTAAAGAAACTTTCAAATAGTAAACCATTTATAACCGCGACGAATTTCGAGGGCGAAATTCATTTTAAGGGGGGTAGAATGTAACAGCCCAAGATTTTATAAAAAAATATTCTTTTTAATTTTATTAATGTCTTGTGTTGTACGCTACACCAAAAGGAGCTTGCACAACACACATCCTTGACTTGACTTGCATTACACGCAATCGCGACCTTCCTCGATAGCGTGTGTAATACGCAATACCGAGTTTCACTAAACAACGATGTGCTATTAAAATATTATTAAAACTAGCCGTTATGAATAGTAATAACCACTTTTTAAAATTCTGTAAATCTTATTTTTCAAAATGAACTTCATTCTTGGATTCGGAGTATCGAATTTAGCCTAAGGTGAAATTTTGGTACTTTTCGGATAACTTTCATATTCTGATGAATAGTGAAAAATTACTAAATTATAATTAAAAACAATTTTTTTAATCGAAATAATTAATAGTGATAAATTATTAATTTGAGTGGTTTTAAAGTATATTTAGAATATATTTTTACAATTTAATACAATGTTGGTCATTGGATGTAATTTCACATTTAAACTAGACATAAACAAGTGTCAATCTTTTGATAGATATTGTTTCTTAAAAAACACGCTATTTGTTTTAACAGCGGGATTTAATTATAAAATTAATTAATGCAACTTTTATGTTATGAATTTGGTAAAATAGACATCATTTTTGAATTCGGAATATGAAATATAGCTTGGGATGAAATTTTGGCATTGTTCTGAAAAACATCAATTTTTGATGAATAGTGAAACTACTAAGTGGTAGGTTAAAAACTGAATTTTGCATAAAACTTAATTTTACCGCTTCTGTGAATGGAATTTCGAAAATCCGAGAGACACAGTTAATATCAAGGACTAAAATGTGGTTCAATGAGATGAAAATAATTTTTGGTGAATAGTAACTTTTTACTTTTTTTTACCGCGGTTAATAGTAAATAGGGTAACTAAGGGTAAATATGATATTACTATTACCCTAACACATGTCCTAATTCTATTGGACAAGTGTAATTCGACCAAAAACAAACTTAGGAATAAAATATGACCATTTAGGCCCACTTGGATTAGATTAGGACATTTATTATTAATTTATTTAAAGAAGGGTTAAAATAGTTAAAATCAAAGTTTAATAAGTAAATCATTTTTAATATGGGGTTATACATAAGATAAATTCGATTGTAAATATTCATTAGAAAGCTAAAAATATTTCCTACATGATGGTATTTTATTTGTAATTTTTAGACATCAAATAATTTAATTTATTTATGACACAACGATGATGCAGTAATTATCTTATTAATGAAATATTGACATAATTGATGTTATAAACACCAAAATAAATGTAATTTGAGATTTTTATTGAATTCCACTAATTTTCTAGGTTACTATGATATATTAATGTTGATTTAATAAACATGGTTCGAACATATAATTCTGTTATGACTTTCACAAAAATCATATATCAAATAGTGTCAAAATTGACACAAAATAGTTTTTAAATAAAATATTATATTATTAATTGTTATTTTATTCCTAAAAATCTAAGGTTCGGCCAAATGACTTAGATAAGGATATATATATTAATAATAAACAATTTGGGGTTCGTTTGGCATGTTATAGTAAGTTTATTAACCATATAGTGAAAGAAAACAAAAAGACACGGTAAAAGTTAAATTATTTAACTTAGAGTTAAATCTAATTGATAAGGTTTAAAATAATATCCAAACATGTCTAAATTTAATTGGTTGATGAGATTACAACCCTAGCTCATCTAATCTTCGAATATGAGTCATTTTTGGAGGTTTTTAAGTGGGGTTAGATTTATTATAAATTAATATTTTTTGGAATTCCTAAGGTGCCCCTCTCCTCCCTTATAAAAGGACACCTCCTCCCCCTCCTCCTCACACCAATTTGAGCACTCAAGCTCGGCCAACCCCTGCCAAAATCTCTTCTCCACTTCCCTAGAAACATCCTAGAGGTTCTGGTCTTCCTCAAAGACAAATTCTAGTGCCCTAAGAGGAGTTCTCAAAGAGGCACTTCAAAGAAGAGGAGGTTCGGACACTTACAAAGCAAGTCGGACCTAAGGTAAGGGAAAATATCACAATCTCATTTTTATCCGAGATTGTTTATTCGTAAGTATTTACTGGGGTGTATTTTATCATCCACATCCATGTTCCTTCAATATGTAATATTGTTTCCATCCACTTACAATAGTTTAAATCCAATTTTACTCTTCGGTGAGTTTTTTTGTAAAGAATATGAAAGGAATCTTTTGTCGCTTTTTCATACGAGGTACTTTTTGACTTTTCCGACAAAAGTACGAAGAATGTTTTTTTTAACTTAAACGACATGAACGGATTTTTACGGTTTTATAAAGCCTTATTTTCATGAAGCTTACTCCAAAAGATTTCATGACTATTTTTAATAAAATCTCTTTCTTTTAAAATTGCATGATGTTTTGTGAAAAGAAATTGATTTTGAAGAAGAAAGGATATTTTCCTCAAGAATTCATTTCAAGTGTTTTATCAAAATTATTTTCCATCTAAGATAATAAAGGGTTCTGTTTCTATCCATATTTTTACATTGATTTGACTATGTTGTGATGGAATTATGTTTATGAATTCCTTTATCTTATATGAATGGTTTTATGATGTCATGTTGTTTAAGAATCCCATTTTTAATACATGGGTTATGAAATGATGTATGATTTATGATTTTGTGGCACACATAAGAAAGGATTCATTAAGAGATGGGTGGGACCTATATCTCCCTCCAATGCATTGGGTAAAGATTTTATATCTCATGAGATAGACATGGCTGGAATGGTAGGTTATACCGGTTCAGTGAAACAGGACTGAAACGAGGATTACTCGATTCAGAAAGGGACTTTGTCCACTAAGATAGTCTTGGCAATGAGTCTTGACTAACAAGAAATGATTCTCTATGATTATGTGTTTATGCCACAATGAGTAATGTTTTAAGTTATGATTTCATTTTCACTTCTATGATTTATCCCATGTTATGATATTATGAGCTCTTTTGCAGGTTATGATTTCCAAAAGCTATGTTCTTATGTATATGATGTGATTGATATTTATTTTGTTTACCCTTACTGAGCATTTGAGCTCACCCTTTTATGTTTTCTTTTCCCCAGGATATAAAGAAAGGTTTTTAGGTAAAAAAAGGAAGATCTTTATGGGAGATATTGAAGATCTTTCACCACGATTAGAAGAATACGTTCCGAGTTTCCAAAGACACTAAACTATTACGATCCTTGTGTGTGTGTTTTTGTTATGTACTAAGTATTCCGCAAATGTAATGTAATGTCCATGTACGTCAGGCTTCGGGTCTCTACATGGGACCTTTTGAATCCGAAAATCATTTTAAAATAAAGTAACATTTCTTTACATTCCAAGAGTGCCCCTCCTCTCCTCTTATAAAAGGCCCCCACCTCTACCTCTTTACCCACACATCCAAAGCCTTTGGCTCAGACATCCCCGGACCATTTTGTCTCTACACATCCCTCTATTACTCCTTGAAGCCTCACTTTGGGCATAATTCTTCCCAAGGAAACTTTTGAGCTCAAACCAAAGAGAGTTACCCAATTTTAAGGTAATGTCTTCACTTGAGTCCTTCTGTTTTATTTTGCTTCTCCAACCCCCTAAACTCTTTTTATTCATTTCTTTTATAAAAACTACAGTATCTTCAATATACTAGGATGTTTTTATAAGAAGTATTCAAGCAACACTTACACACACCTACATCTAATGGTTAAAGGACATACTGTTTTCGTGGATGGTGAATTTATGCCACCCGGAACGATGATTGTTCAACATTATTTTAACACCTTCAATGGTGGCCATTAAGATGAAAATATATTTATATATGATATATAATATGTCTATGTTTTCCTTAAGCTTCTTTATTTTTCATTTTGGGCATACCTTTATGTTTCCCATTATGGGTAAACACGATATCTTCATTTAAGGAAGTGCGGACTACCGCCCCCTCAAAGTGATTTGATTCGTTAAATACCATATGTGGGACGTATAAAGGATGGAACTATGATATTATAAATGATATTATACTGTAATTATAATATACCTTTATATCATTATGATTCAATTCTATAAAATACGAAATATAAATGAAAGTAGCGTTCATGCGTACGTACGGCTTACCATTTCCATGAACGGTGCATTTCATTTCGTACCTCTAAATGATTATGTAATATTATAAATGCATTCATGTACTAGATATATAAGACATATATGATATCTAAATCATTAATACCATTCTGGATATAATGGATACATGAACAACTTGTAATTATAAAGGGCTTATTTTTGACTCAAGTACCAATGATCGTTAAAACGACCGTTATTAACTTAAATAATTACATAGTATTCATGACATGGAAATAAGTGATATAAAAGGAATAATGAACTTGAAAAAGGTTCTTAAACAAGTATAAATTAACTCAGGTTTATTATTCAGGAGATTAAAGAACGACCGAGTCAAGTCGGACCTGAGGTATGGGACTTCGTCTCAATCTCCTTTCATTGAGGCATATTTCGTTTTATACTCAACCTTCTTTTATATGGTGTATAAACCCCTTTGACTTTTACGTTTATTCAAAAGGAATCTTTTTTATACAAAGCGTTTTACTAAATGACAAAAGGGAATGTTTTGTCGTACGTATGCGGCGACAACGACTTCTCTGCCGTCGTGACCATTATTTGAGTTTCGGCTTCCTCTACAAGCCATAAATTCTTTTTAAAAGAAAAATAAATACCATGTTTTACTTTTCTTTTATTTTGGTATTGAAAATGGTTTTCATAATGTTTTTATATCAATGTGTTGTATTTATATCTTGTGATTGAAAGGTGGAAATGTTATGTTTCCTTTATGCATGTTTTATGTGATACGATTATGTTGAGGTTCGTGGGCATTATTATGAAGACAGGTCGTTCCATGATAAACTAAGGGTGGGAGAGCCCGATATAGCTCTACAATGCATTGGGTAACGTGAAGGAGTGAGACTTAATGGTTTTTCCAAAGAGATTTAGGGAATATATACTATGCTGGGTATTCCAAACGCAACCAAGAGGGTTACTCCCTACGTAAGAATGTTATGAATGCCTCAAGTTACCTTTATGTCTTATGATTTCTATGATTTATTCATGATTTGATGAGGTATGTTAAAGTGCTTATGTTTTATGGGTAAAGTATGATTTCATTCTTATGTATATATGAACTCATGTTTCCTTTCCATATTTTTTTTATATGACCCATGCTGAGCTTTTTATGCTCATCCCAAGTCTTTTTTGAAATGTTTTTCACAAGTCAAGGGAAAGGTACATGATATGATGATAGTTTCAAGGAAGTGTCAAGAAAGAATCCATGTTTTATTTTAAATATGTTCCATTGATGGGAAAAAATGAATACTATCTTTATGTAACCACTTTGTTTAAATATGGAATATAATGAAAGTTTTATGATCTAATTCTCTAAATCTCTAAACCTGAAAAGATCCTCAATGTGTAATCTTGTAATAACTCAATATTAAGTAAGGTTTAAGGTAGGGGCCTTATAGTTGGTATCAGAGGTCTGTTTAGATAACTTTAGGAGTTAGAATTCAAATAAATTATTATCCAAAAATATTTTTTTATGGTCAAATTGAAGTGATATAGTATTTGGAGATTACCATGTTGCTTCATCTAAGACATGTTTGTTCAGAATGGTTTTCCGTAGAGGAAATAGGGAAGCAGTGCTAGGAAGGCATGTAGAAGGAAATAACCTTCCGAATCAGCATCCTGAGATGGTCGGAATTGGAACTGAATAGTTTGTTGCAGTAATGGCACAGTTGACTCAAGCGATAAATGGTGGTGGTATCCATGCATGAGATCAGCCAGATCAACCGTAGAGGAACATGTCAGCGGTGGAACATTTCATGAGGCAACATCCCCCAACATTCAGAGGACCATCTGACCCTGTGTTAGCTGAAGGGTGGATTAAAGCAATGGAGAAGATTTTCGATGTCATGGGGTGTTTATACAATCACAATGTTAGTCTTTCTATTTATTGTTTGGAGGGTGAGGCAGATCAGTGGTGGTATATGGTTAAAAATATCAGGGACACCGATGAGATTGATGCTCTTGACTGGGATGAATTCAAAGGTATTTTTCTTGAGAAGTATTTTCCCAAGGCTATTCGACTTAGGATGGAAAATAAATTCTTGGAATTGAGGCAAGAGGAATACTCAGTGGCTACCTATGAAGAAAGGTTCACTCGATTGGCAAGGTATGCTCCAAATCTTATCCGAGACCTTGATAGTAAAATCAATCGTTTTAACTCAGGATTAAAGCCAAAATATAGAAGGGCATTAGCTTCTCGTGAGTTTAAACGTTATGAAAAGCTTGTTCGATGTGCTGAGAAGGTGGAAATGGAGTTTTCCACTGATCAAGTGTTCTATAACAACCAACAGAAGAAGAGACCGAGGTGGAAGGTGAAAGGTAATAATTCTTCAAAAAAGTCTGATGGTAAGAAAAATAAGTTTCCAGTTTCTGATAAATGTGGCAAAAGGCATGTTGGGGAATGTCTTCTGAATTCTGGAAAGTTATAACGATGTGGAAAGATGGGACATAAGGCTTGTGATTGCACTAAAAAAGATCAAGGTGAAGGTAAGACCAAATTTGATTTATAGTTAGTGAAATGTTTTATGTGCAATGAGATGGGTCACTATGCAAACGAGTGTCCAAAAAAGATCTTGAGTGATGGGAAGCAGTTAGACTACAAGCAGAAAGGGTGGTGAAATCCTTTTCAACTACTTCAGCAGATGTCGGGCCATCAAATGAAGTTGTATCAGATACTTTGTTTTTTCAGATTATGCCAGGGTGTTGTTTGATTCAGGGTCTACACATTCTTTCATCTCTGAAACCTTTTATAGTAAAATGGGAATACCATATCAAGAAATGACTCCTGAACTTGTGGTAAAAACACCTGGGGTAAATGTTGAGGCAAAAATTATTTATAAGAATCATCCTATCCTTATCTGTGGAAAGAACCTACTTTCAAACCTAATTGTTCTACTTCTAGTAGAGTTTGATGTTATCCTGGGTATGGATTGGCTCTCTATTTACCATGCTAAGATTGACTGTAGAGCTAAAGAAGTTTCTTTTCAGAAAGACTTTCAGTTTGTGTACAAGAATGAACCCTTACTGTTGATAACTTATCAAGAGGCCAAGAAACTTGTAAAAGATGGAAATGAATGTTACCTTGAACACATTGTTGAAAATAAGGGAACTGTTCAGATTAATGATGTGCCAGTGGTAAATGAGTATCCTGATGTTTTTCCTGATGAGTTGTCTGGAATAATACCAGATCGGGAAGTTGAATTTACTGTTGACTTAGTTCCTGATGCTAAGCCAATTTCAAAACCCCCTTATCGAATGGCTCAAGTTGAACTTTTAGAGTTAAAGAAACAATTGTAGGAGTTATTAGATAAAGGTTCCATTGGACCTAGAACATCACCATGGGGTGCTCCTGTCTTGTTTGTTAAAAAGAAAAAGGCTCAATGAGACTTTACATTGATTATAGGGCCTTGAATAATATAACTATTAAGAACAAATATTCTTTGCCTCGTATCGATGATTTGTTTGATCAGCTCTAGGGAGCTCAGTATTTTTCAAAGATTGACCAGAGATCGGGGTACCATCAGCTGAAGGTAAAGGAAGCAGATGTTCCGAAGACTGCGTTTTGTACAAGATAAGGCCATTATGAATTTGTAGTAATGCCTTTTGGGCTAACTAATGCACCTGCTGTATTCATGGACATAATGAATAGAATTTCCCATGAGTTCTTGGATAAGTTTGTGGTTGTTTTTATTGATGATATTTTGGTGTTTTATAAAAGTAAAGAAGATCATGAAAGACATTTAAGGGTTATCTTGAAAACCGTGAAAGAAATGAAACTGTATGGAAAATTCAGCAAGTGCGAGTTTTGGTTGCAAAAAATTTCTTTCCTTGGTCACATTGTTTCTAAAGATGACATAACTGTTGATCCTGCAAAAAAAAAGGTTGTGGAAGAATATCCAAGACCCACAAATATAACTGAGATTCATAGTTTCCTTGGTTTGAAAGGCTATTACCGAAGGTTTTTTAGAAATTTTTCACGGTTATCTAGTCCAATGACTAAACTAACTCGGAAGGGTGTTAAGTTTATCTGGACAAATGAATGTGATGATTATTTTCAGGAATTGAAAAGAAGATTGGTGAATGCTCATGTTTTGGCACTACCTTCCAGGAATGGTGAGTTTGTTACATACAGTGATGCTTCATTGAAAGGACTTGGTTTTGTCATAATGCAGAATGATCAGGTAATTTCTTATTCTTCACGTCAGTTGAAAACTCATGAGGTAAATTACCCTACACATGAATTGGAATTAGCTGTTGTTGTTTTTGCTTTAAAAATTTGGAGGCATCATTTGTATGGAGTAAAGTGTGAAATATATACCGATCAAAAAAGTTTAAAGTATATATTCACTCAGAAAGAATTGAACATGAGAAAGAGGAGATGGCTGGAATTAATCAAGGATTATGATTGTACAATTCATTACCATCCAGGAAAAGAAAATAAAGTGGATGATGCTTTGAGTCGAAAAATTAATGCTTCATTAGAAATTTTGCGTTTGGAACGTGATCCTTTGGTTAAGGATTTGATGAACTTTGGGATAGAAGTTGTTGGTGCAGGATGTTCTTCTATTTTGTTTTAGGTATCCGTTTGATCATCTCTATCAGATAGAATCAAGCAAGCACGGAAGCAAGACAGTGAGTTACAGAAAAAGGTAGAGCTGGTTCAGAAAGGTAAGTTGCCTGAATTCAACATTGATAATGATTGCATTTTGAGATTTGGGAAGAGATTGTGTGTGCCCTGTGATTCACAGTTGAAGATAGAGTTGTTATGTGAATCTCATAGTACTCCGTTTTCAGTTCATCCAAGTAGTACTAAGATGTATAATGATCTTCGGGAGTATTACTGGTGGGATGGAAGGAAAAGAGATATTGCTGATTTTACTATGAAGTGTTTGACTTGTCAGCAGGCTAAAGCAGAGCGGCAGTTACCGAAAGGGATGCTTCAGCCTTTACCAGTGCTAGAGTGGAAATGGGAGAATATATCCATGGACTTTTTTGTGGGATTGTCGAAGACATCTCGAGGTAATAATGCAATCTCGGTTATTGTTGATCGCTTGACCAAATCTGCTCATTTCCTTGCTATACGAGATACTTTTTCCCTAGATCAACTTTCCCGTTTGTATCTTAAAGAGATAGTAAGGTTACATGGAGTTCCCCTCTCCATTGTATCTGTCCATGATCCAAGGTTTACTTCTAAATTTTTGAAGGGACTTCAGAAGTCGTTGGGTACTGAATTAAATTTTAGTACAACTTTTCATCCTTAATCAGATGGGCAGTCGGAACGAACAATTCAGACAATGAAGGATATGCTACGAGCTTGTTCGATGGATTATCTGGGAAGTTGCGACCAACATTTTTCTTTGGTTGAATTTTCATATAATAACAGTTTTCATTCTAGTATACAGATGGAACCATTTCAGGAATTATATGGAAAGCGGTGTCGAACTCCAGCTTTCTAGGATGAAGTGGGCGAAAGGAAGTTGATGGGACCAGAATTGGTAGAAGAGTTGGCAGAAAAAGTTCAGCTGATACAGAAACACATGAGAAAAGCTCAGAGTAGGCAGAAGAGTTATGCGGACAACAGGAGGAAGGATCTTTCTTTTGAGGTAGGTGATCATGTTTTTCTCAAAGTATCACCATGGAAAAGTGTGATGCAATTTGGTAAGAAAGGAAAGCTGAGTCCAAGGTTCATTGGACCATATGAAATTCTAGAGATAGTTGGATCAGTTGCTTACCGAGTGGCTTTACCTCCGATTTTATCTCAGGTACACAATGTTTTTCATGTATCGATGTTGAGAAATTATATGCCAGATCCATCTCATGTTTTGAGTCCAGAGGTAGTTCAGTTTGGAAGAGAACCTATCATATGAGGAACAACCGGTCCAGATTCTTGACCACAAGGAGCAAGTGTTACGGAATAAGATGATTAATTAGGTA
Source organism: Viscum album (assembly GCA_963277665.1). Lineage (NCBI taxonomy): Eukaryota > Viridiplantae > Streptophyta > Magnoliopsida > Santalales > Viscaceae > Viscum > Viscum album. The sequence continues at coordinate 1,679,806,028 of OY728160.1, forward strand.
AAGGTTTTGTGGAAAACCCACATGATAGAAGAGGTAACATGGGAATCTGAAAATGCAATGAGGGATAAGAACCCCCATTTATTCGATAAGTAAATAAATTGCAGGGACGCAATTTTCTAATGGGGGAAGGATGTAACATACCATGTAAGTAATGAATAATAGATATTTTATCTATGTCTATTAATGAATTAGATAGTGTTTTAGAGGCTTAAAATGAAAATAAATCCAATCTTAAGCATGGAATACACTAATATTTTTAAAAGATTGTTTTACTGCCTTTTGATGGAAAACTATTTTTAAATCAAACTTTTGACAATTTTGTAATCTATAGTTGTCAAAATAATCATATTCATTATTATTGGGACAATTAAATTTACATTGGATTAATTTTTGGTATTTTTCTGACAATGTTCATTTTTCAATGAATAGTGAAAAATACTGCATTTGACATCAAAACTGCTTTTTCATATAATTTAATTATGTGGTTATATTATCTTTCTAATTTGTTTTAAAGTTTAATTAGAATAAATTTTTACCATGTAATTAATTGATGGTAATTGGGATTAATTTAACTTTGGAATTAGGCATAAACAAGTACCAAACTTTTCATAAATAGTGTTTAAAAAAAACCCGCTTTTTGTTTTGACAACGGGAAGTTTTTTTAAATAAATTATTGCAATTTATGTGTTTGTAATTTGGTAAAATGGATTACATATTTTTAATCAAGAGGTACAAATTCTGTAAACAAGACTCTTGTTTTTGGACATTATGAATAGTAACGATGATAATTATCTTTAAATATCTTGATTAATGTGTAATCGGGTAGTTAAGGATAATAAAATAATATCATAATAATAAAAAAATGACACCAAAATGTGTCCTAATTATACTAGTTGTCTCATGGAAGACCATGAGATATCTTGTTCCAAACTTGGGGACCCCATGGAATCACTTTTGTGGAAAGTGACTTGTTATCTTTTTATTTTTTTAAAGAAAGTAAATATAACAAGAATGTATCGCCAGATTAAAAAAATTTTAATTCAGTCAAAATAGATGATATTTTAGACTATAAATATTAATTGTAAAGATAAAACGATTTACTACATCATAGTATTTTTTCATAATTTTTATACTTTAAATAAATTAAATTATTTATGACATCATGATGATGCAGCGATGACCTCATTATTTAACGATTTAAATAAAATGGAAAGATAATGTAAAATCTAAGAACTACACATGTCCAAAACATATTGGATGGGTGGATTTAGAACCCTTATCTCCTTAACCTAGAATTATATCAATGTGGGACCTTTTGAATCCGAAAAGCATTTTAAAATAAAGTAACATTTCTTTACTTTCCAAGAGTGCCCCTCCTCCCCTCTTATAAAAGGCCCCCACCTCTACCTCCTTACCCACACTTCCAAAGCCTTTGGCTCGGCCAAACCCTGCCCAATTTGTGTCTCCACATCCCTATCTTACTCCTTTAAGCCTCACTTTGGGCAGAAGTCTTCCCAAGGAAGCCTTTGAGCTCAAACCAAAGGGAGTTACCTGATTTTAAGGTAATGTCTTCACTTGAGTCCTTTTGTTTTATTTTGCTTCTCCAACCCCCTAAACTCTTTTTATTCATTTCTATTGTAACAAATCCAGTATCATCAATATAATAAGATGTTTTTATAATAAGGATTCAAGGAACACTTACACACACCTACATCTAATGGTTAAAGGACATACTGTTTCCGTGGATGGTGAATTTATGCCTCCCGAAATGATGATTGTTCGACATTCTTTTAACACCTTCAAAGGTGGCCATTAAGATGACACTATATTTATATATGATATATAATATGTTTATGTTTTCCTTAAGCTTCTGTATTTTTCATTTTGGGAATACCTTTATGGTTCCCATTATGGGTAAATGCGATATCTTCATTTAAGGAAGTGTGGACTACCGTCCCCTCAAAGTGATTTGATTCATTATATACCATATGTGGGATGTATAAAGGATGGAACTATGATATTATATATGATATTATACTGGAATTATAATATACCTTTATATCCTTATGATTCCATTCTATAAAATACGAAATAGAAATGAAAGTAGCGTTCATGCGTACGTACGACTTACCGTCTCCATGAACGGTGCATTTCATTTCGTACCTCAAAATGATTATGTAATATTATAAATGCATGAATGTACTGGATATATATGACATATATGAAATCTACATCATGAATACCATTCTGGATATAATGGATACATGAACAACCTGTAATTATAAAGGGCTTATTTTTTACTCAAGTACCAATGATCGTTAAAACGACTGTTATTAACTTAAATAATTACATAGTGCTCATGAAATGGAAATAAGTGATATAAAAGGAATAATGAACATGAAAGATATTCTTAATCAAGTATAAATTTACTCAAGTTTATTATTCAGGAGATTAATGAACGACCGAGTCAAGTCGGACCTGAGGTATGGGACTTCCTCTCAATCTCATTTCATTGAGGCATATTTTGTTTTATACACAACCTTCTTTTATACGGTGTATAAATCCCTTTGAATTTTATGTTTATTAAAAAGGAATATTTTTTATATGAAGTGTTTTACTAAACGACAAAAGTGAATGTTTTGTCGTACGTATGCGGCGACAGCGACTTCTCCGCCGTCGTGACAATTATTTGAGTTTCGGCTTCCTCGACAAGCCATACCTTCTTTTTAAAAGAAAAATAAATACCATGTTTTACTTTTAGTTTATTTTGGTATTGAAAATAGTTTTCATAATGTTTTTATATCAATGTTTTGTATTGATATCTTGTGATTGAAAGGTGGAAATGTTATGTTTCCTTTATGCATGTTTTGTGTGATACGATTATGTTGAGGTTCTTGGGAATTATTATGAAGACGGGTGGTTCCGTGATAAACTAAGGGCGGGTGAGCCCGATATATCTCCCCAATGCATTGGGTAACCTAATTGAGTGAAACGTTAATGCTTCTCCAAAGAGATTTAGGGAATATACTGTGATGGGTATTCCAAACGTAACCAAGAGGGTTACTCCCTACGTAAGAATGTTATGAATGCCTCAAGTTACCTTTATGTCTTATGATTTATATGATTTATTCATGATTTGATGAGGTATGTTAAAGTGCTTATGTTTTATGGGCAAAGTATCATTTCATTCTTATGTATATATTAACTCATGTTTCCTTTCCATATTTTTTTTATATAACCCATATTGAGCTTTTTATGCACATACCAAGCCTTTTTTGAAATGTTTTTCACAGGACAAGGGAAAGGTAAATGATATGATGATAGTGTCAAGGAAGTTTCAAGAAAGAATCCATGTTTTATTTTATATATGTTCCATTGATGGGAAAAATGAATACTATCTTTATGTTACCACTTTGTTTAAATGTGGAATGTAATGAAAGTTTTATGATCTAATTCTCTAAAACTCTATACTTGAAAAGATCCTCAATGTGTAATCTTGTAATAACTCAAGATTAAGTAAGGTTTAAGGCCAGGGCCTTATATAAGTTATTGAATATTGAAGGCTGTGGGCATCAAAAATTTTTTTTTTATCAATCATAAATGAGAAGGATGGATGAGCGGTAAATGGAAAAACACTATAGAAGATTATAAGTATTACATTATTTGTTTAAAATTTTAATATATATCTTTTTTCTAAATAGTTTATTTATATTTCAAATAGTGTGCTTTTGAGCCCCTTAATGGGTAGGATGATGAAATTTTTTGTCCAATTGGTCATATTCACTTAGTATTATGAGCTGATTACCATGGGAGAGTACGACATTAACTAGGGAAAATTATTCCTCCAATAGATATTCGACCAAATTAGGTTCATGTTTTGGTAGCACAGAGTTGGAAAAATCTCATATAGAGACCTCAAAAGCTCATATAGAGGTGGAAGAGGTGAAAGAATATACATGTAGGATTGTGAAAAGGGTAAAAAAGTTAATAAAAAATTTAGGAAACTTGTGAAAGCCTTATTCCCAACGAATCCACCAGATACCACCCTATATTTTGATACATCAATGTTGATGATGTGTTTGTTATATGATGCACCTGGTGATGGTGATAATGATCTTGATGGTGTTCAAGATGATGACATTACTAACAATAGGAATGGAGATGGTGATGGTGACGGTGATATCGAGGATGACGGTGAGGATGATAGTGGGTATGATGATGATAGTGAGGATGATGGTGAGGATGATGATGATGGTGATGGTTATAATGATGGAGATGGTCTGGATATTGGTTGTGATGATAGTATTGTTGATCCTATAAATTTTTTATGATATTTATGACACATGATGTTTAATGATTGGATGTGAATGAATATATTTTGTGTTTTAACTTTTCATTTTTACTAGTTGAATCCATTAATATGTTTAATTGATATTTTTAATTTTTTTAAGTAGTTTAGATGCTTATATTTTATTGTTTGTAAGTTTAGGTGTTTTTTTGTTTGTAGGTTTTGAGCCAAGGTGGGGTGCTACTACATACCTAGGTAATGTAAGGCTATAATAAATGTTTTCAAAACCGTTTGAATAGACATACCCAAATCATTTAATGAAACCATTAATATAGTGTAGATCCATAAGACCTATTCCAGTGGTTTATAGTAATATGTTAGTATAGGTCAATATCCATATCCATATACCAAACGGTTTGGATAAAGATTGGTATAGAATAAACAAATAGTTCTCTAGCCTATACCAAATGTTCAAAACCATTTATATAGTTATTTTTTCTAGTAGTGTATAATTTTTTTAAAACAATATCAACATTTAATGAAATCAATCTAAAATAAGAAACACCCAAGAATGGTAATGGATGTATTGATAATATTCTAAATCATTACATTAGATACCTATCCAAAATATTCTCATCCTTAAAAATTTCTAAAATTGTAGGGTGAGAAAAAAATAAAATATAATTTCACAACCCTATGAGATACCTATCAAGGATATCTCTAATTTTGGAACACAATAATAACTCTATAAAAGATATATCAGGGAGATGCTACTTAGAATATAAAAAGACCACATTTATATACATAAGAAACCCATAAAGTAATGAATATTGGAAAAAAATTACATAAGGAAACAACATCATAGAATACCACAACCCATTATTTTAAATGGAAATCATAAAAAATTATATAGGAGAAAAATTATTATATTACGAACTTCAATAACCCTATTTATGATTTATATAAAATGAAAATATAAGCACAAATTGACATAATTATTCTTTTTAGGGGATAACATTTTGAACATATCATTCTTAAGATGACATGAAAATTTTAGACTAACATGGTTGCACAATAATATTTTATAAACAAAGATATTATATCTAAAATATCTATGATGTTCAAAAAATTAGTCAGGATTTTCATACAATTAGTTTCTTTCTATACATGTATCATAATGTTCCATGTTTTAAATATGTTATATTGAAAAATGGTGATAAAATCTTTTCAACAACATTCTTGTGAAAAACCAACCAAAACATTTTTCACAACTAATTTTAATGTAAATGAAAATTTCATGGAAATATATGATTACATATCTAAGAAAAAAATTCCGTTAAAAATTAATTTTTATGAAAACATTTTATTTCTAAAAAAATCAATCTACTTGATAATTGATAAAATTAAATTTCCTTCTAATAAATATTTTTTATTTATCCACCCATCACTGTAATTTTATCCAAATGATAACTATGAATAATTCAAAACATGCATTAATTCAATTATTTTATTTCAACTAACTCAACTATATCATGACCATTAAAAAATCTTAATTTATATTAATTCAAATAAATTTCATTTTAATAAGATACATTCAATATAAAAAACAATGGATTTTAAACAATCCACCTTATCTGGAATTATTTTTCATCCTGATATGATAAAAAAAATTATTCACTACTGTATGATTCACAAAAAATCAACAAGGGATATATTATTCCATTTATGACTGGTTTAAGACATTAATTTCATGAGTATTCAAACTAATATCACATCAAATTCCCCAATAAAAAAACCACTCAAATCCCCATCTTTCACAAAAAGTATACAATTAATGGGAACCAATCCATCCAACCCTGATATTACCCACTTTGTACAACACTAACTCACCCACCAAATTTTGATTTTTTCATAATATAATGTATAAAAATATGTGAATCACCATTCACTATTTTATTCTCAATTCCAAATTATTTGTATAAAATGAGTGAAATTCCGTCTAAGAATGTAAGAACACCAGGACACAACCATTAAAAAAGAATATTCATTGTCAAGAACGAATCTGACAATTCAGCACACTAACCATAGTAAATTCCAGCATCAATCCGTAATATTAGTCCAGATTACTTTCCCTACACCACTACACATAACATCCCATCTTTAATACATTTCCAATATAATCAATATAACCATAATCTAATTCCACCATCACATCCTTGAGAATCCCCTGATATCATCCCCATAACTAGCACCTCATGCCATTATAACTGCCTTGAGAATCTCGTCCTATATCTCATCATTCATAAACTATCAACCATTATATGATAATATGAAATCACATTACAAGGATCACATTAAGACAAATCACATAATGAGAAAAACAAAAAACATAGTTAATAGGAATCTATGACATAAATCAAGGAATCTAACCTTTGTAAAAAATGAGCTCACTCGACCCCAAAAATGTAACTTTTTCGAACAACCTATTTTATTACCATTTGGATTAACTATTTTATTTGTCACAGTTCACCCCCAAAACAAACATATGGACTTGATTATTTAATTTCAAAAATTATTTTAAAATACTCTGAGGTATAAATTTAAATTTCAAGAAACAGTATTGAATAATTTTCTCATTAACACGGAACTTCATTATTTCCCACGAAAAGAATTTCAACCCACATATTTTCATCCAATACCATATAAATATGGAAGAAAAATTCTATTTAAAAATTCAGGAGACATAATTCTAATTCCATAAAATTATATGAATATGGGGATTCAATAAACATGCCTCTTTAATTATTTAGCTATCCATATTTACATGTTTTAAGATAATAAAATTTTTTTATGGAATGTGTGTGATTTGATAAACCCAACAAAAAAATAAACACAATTATATTATGGGAACATTTAATCAAAATAAGGAATCAATATCTTATAGATCACATAGTTTACTTAGTTATGAAAAAAAAGTTTTTATAGATTAAAATTCATTACAAAAAATATTGTTCTTAAATATATTTTTAATATTTAATTTTTTAATTTGGGAACATTTTTTTAGAATGAAATATCAACTCTCTTATGGATTAATCAATATATAATGCATCTATAAAATACAATAATAATTTCTATGTAATTTGTTAGAAAACATTGTGCCTAGTATTTGAATCCATGTAGGTTAAATATAAGACATATACATTTTTCAACCCATCCATCATGCTGAACATAACTGAACAAGTAATTATAGGAAAACATTATTACTAAGGAAAAAACATCTATTTTATCAGAATTTAATCAATCCTGATCATTGTAATAAATTAAAATACTTCATTAAATGTACAATATGATTTTATAACTTTAAAAATAAAATCTTCACTTAGATCAATAAATTAAAACTTTATTCATTGTATTACTATGTTTCATTCATATCATTATCAAACTAATGTTCTTTCAATATTTCATTTTCCATGAATCTATGCCTTAAATTCATGAGATAAATAGTAACATCATTTAACATCCATATTGAGACATAACATGATTTCATATTCAAAATATAACGTTTTAAACTTGTTACATATTAAACCTTCATACATTAGAAATTTATTCATAAGTACAAATTTGTTTTTATCTTTATACATGATTCCCATAAAAATATACTCATGGATAAGCACGTGAGGTACAATTATTTCATTAATAAAATAGTTAGTGAATATAATAATATGTTAAATTTTTTATATTTTTCTAGTTTTAATAGGTTACCACAATGAATACTTACCATTTTATAGGAATTATAAAAAAATTAATCAAAATATATACTTGAAATAAATTCCAAACACATGATAATGATAAATTATAAATGGGAATAATTGAATGCAATTTTTAATCAAATAGATACCAAAATACTCCAAATAATGGTGTTTAAAACAATCATTTCAGTATGGTAATATTACAACTACTCACGGCTACATGCTTCATAAGTGTTTCAAAATTAAAATTCTATTCTCCACAAAAAAATATGATTTATTCTGTGAAAATTTAAATCTTTTTTGGGAAATAATTATTATATTATGAATTTGAATAATAGAAAAAATTTAACTCATGAATAATTATTCCATAATAGGAATGGAAACAACACATTGAGATCTTCAAAAGTTTACAAACAAAATATGTATATTATTTAATACCAATTTGTTTTTTTACTCCAATATTATATAAATAATTCATAAAAAAAAATTTCATTACAATCCGCAACATGGGCCCAATTACAGTGACACACACAAAATTTTATTATTTACTTAATTTATTTCTTTATCATTATATAACCACCACATACAATCATGTTGTATAACATTAATGAGGAATTTATCTCACCTAGGCCTCTTCCATATAAGAAACATCACATCACGTGTTCATTCGATAAGCACATAGTCCTGACATTAGATAAATAGGGGCTCTTAAAGCCCATGTCATGCTGGTATCCCTTAGCATATACCATACACCAACATCAACTAATTTTGTTTCCCTTACAAACTATGAATTACTCACTCTCACAAAATATCAACATCATCTTATCTATCAACCAAAATCTTTGACACAACTTTTTCACTAAATTAATTGGGCATAGTGGATGTCCCAAATGGGGAATTCCAAACATGGATTTTTTTAATCGATGGTTAATCTGAGATATACATTAATGAAAAACACCATGACCCATATGTTGTAGGATATCATCGCAAATAAGACAACATGTAACAACCCCTCCCTAGCATGTATTTTGATGTTATGTAGAGACCCTAAGCTTGATGTACATGGAAATTACATTACTTTTGCGGAAATCTTAGTACATAACAAAAAAACACACACAAGGACCGTAATAGTTTAGTGTCTTTGAAAACTCAGAATATAATCTTCTAATCGTGGTGAAAGATCTTCAACATATCCAATAAAGATATTCCCCTTTTTTTCTTACCTACAACCTTTACTTATATCTTGGGGAAAAGAAAATACAAAATGGGTGAACTCAAATGCGCAGTAAGGGTAAACATAGAGAACATAAAACAATCCATAAACATTTGAATGCAAAAACTTGAACATAAAATCTAAACATCAAAATCTTTAGCAAAGACATGAATCTTGGAAGTACGTAAGGCATATATCATAAGGGAACATCAATCATGATAAAATAGCATGGGAATAAAACATGAAATTATGGCAACCATTCAACACTTGTTATGATTTCCATAGTAGCCATGGCATTGCTGCCAAGAACATCTTAGTGGACAAAGTCCCTTTCTGAATCGAGTTCACTCTCATTTCAGTCCTGTAACAGTCAACCGGATTAACTTACTATTCCAGCCATGTCTATCACATGAGATATAAATCATTACCCAATTAATTGGAGGTAGATATAGGTACCACCCATCTCATAATGAAATCATTCTTACTTGTGCCACAAAATAAACATACATCATTCATAATAACCCAATGAATAAAATGGGTTTCGAAAACATCATCCCATCATCACATAATCCATATAAAATAAATGGATATCATTTCATAATAAGAAAAGTGAAACCATGTAAATCCTAGAGACATTATACTTGAAACATACACATATGGAATATTGTCATCTTATATGGAAAAATGGTTTTGATAAAACACTTGAAACGAATTCTTGAGGAAAATATCCTTTCTTCTTCAAAATCAATTTCTTTTCACAAAACGTCATGCAATTTTAAAACAAAGATATTTTTTTGAAAATATTTATGAAATATTTTTTAGTAAGCTTAATGAAAATAAGGATTTATAACACCATAAAAATCCTTTCATGTCGTATGAGTTAAAAAAACATTACTGTCATACTTTTTCCGGAAAAGTTAAAAAAGTACCTCGTAACGTAAAAAAAGAAAGATTCCTTAAATACCATGTAGTAAAAGTCAAAAATGGGTAAAAATAAATTTAAACATACATGAAAACACTTTTATAAAACATGTACATGGATTATAGAAATAACCCCAGTAAATACTTACAAATAAGCAATCTCAGATAAAAATGAGATTTGAAAAATTATCCCTTACCTTATGTATGATATGCTTCATATGTATCCGAACCTCCTTTATAATGAATTAAATAATTTAATTGAATTATTAAATAATCATCTTCATTGTTATGATTTCATATATGGTTCATTTATGAGTTTATATTACCCGTTCTTTTGTACATTCATGTTAATGTAGCGTTTTCGGTAAAATCGATTCATTTATGGTCTGTGATTTGACTTGTAATTATTCATATGATTACTTAGATCATGATTAATTAATTCCATAATATAAAAGATGATTTATATATAATATATATTTATAATATACATATATATAATAGATCAATAAATGGAAAGAAATACACCGTTCGTGGAGACGGTAGGCCGTACGTACGCATGAATGCTGTTTTCGTTTCCTTATTGAGTATAATGGAATTATGTAGATGAAATACATATATATATACATAAATCCATTATATTTATAATGTCATATATTCCATTATTATTTCTTATATATAAATTATAATCATTCTTTAATGGTTAACATGGAAATGAATCTCATCGCGTCGTGGAGACGGTAGTCCGTACGTACGCACGAGCAATGATATCGTTTCCGTAATTGTTGAATTGAATTTGATTGGATGATAAAATATATAAGAATCAGTATGAAGTTATAATAACTATGTATAGTTATTCTTAACACCATTATACCCATCCAAGTAAGGTGGTATTGGAAAAACAGATTACACCACGGCGTGGAGATGGTATTTCGTACGTACTTACGCGTGGTGATTTCGTTTTCGGTAGGATGGATAGAAGGTGAAATGGGGTTGTTTCATAATTACAATAACATATAATTATTTGAGTGATACTGGTGTTATTACTTCATAATGAAACAACTAAAGAAGAAGAAGTGGAAGAAGAAATAATGCTGAAAGAATCGGTAACAATGTTTACCTCTTCTTTGAAATGCCTCTTTGAGACCTCCTATTAGGGCACTAAAATTGGCTTTTGAAGAAGACCAGGACCTCTAGGATGTTTCTAGGGAAGTGGAGAAGAGAATTTGGCAGGGGTTGGCCGATCTTGAAGGCTCAATGTGGTGTGAGGAAGAGAGGGAGGAGGTGCCCTTTTATAAGGGAGGAGAGGGGAACCTTTGGAAAAACTAAAATCATTATTTAATTATAAAGTCATATTCGGTTTTAAATAGCTCCAAATTGATTTATTTCAAAGATAAGGTGTGTATGGGTCTAAATCCTCTCATCCAAAAGAATTTTGACAAGTTTAGGTTACTATTTTAACATTATAATTTAGATTTAACTTTCAGTTAAATAATTTTTCTTTTACCGTGTCTTCTTGTTTTCTTACACTATAAGGTTAATAAACATACTATAACAAGCCAAACGAACCCCGAGTTGTTTATTATTAATATATATAACCTTATCTAAGTAATGTTTCCAAACCTTAGATTTTTAGGAATAAAATAACAATTAATAATATAATATTTTTTTAAAAAACTATTTTATGTCAATTTTGACACTATTTGGTAATTGATTTTTGGGAAAATCATAACAGAAAGAATATTTCGAAAAAAGTGATTTAAATAAATAATAACATGTCATATTAACATAAAAAATTATTTTAATTCATAAAAAGTCGCAAATTATATTTTTTTGGGTATTTATAACATCAATTATGTCAATATTTCATTAATAATATAATTACTGCTTTATCATTGTGTCATAATTAAATTATTTAAAGTCTAAAAATTAAAAATAAAATAAAATTATGTAGGAAATATTTTGATATTCTTAATGAATATTTATTGTCAAATTTATCTTATGTATAACCCTATATTAAAAATGATTTACTTATTAAACTTTGATTTTAACTATTTTAACCCTTCTTTAAATAAATTAAAAATAAATGTCATAATCTAATCCAAGTGGGCCTAAATAGTCATATTTTATTCCTAAGGTTGTTTTTGGTTGAATTACATTTATCCAATAGAATTAGGACATGTGTTAGGGTAATAATAATATCATTTTTACCCTTAATTACCCTATTTACTTTTAACCGTGGTAAATAAAAGTAAAAACTTACTATTCACCAATTATTATTTTCATCTCATTGAACCAAATTTTACTTACTGACATCATCTGTGTCTCTCAGATTTTTTAAATTCCATTCACAAAAGAGGTAAAATTATGTTTTCTATAAATTTGCAAATTCTCCTAGGAGGTGGGTAAAAGACGGTCAAATGTTCAATAAAATTTTTACATATCTAAAATTATTATAAAATTACTCTAATGAATTACATTGAACTTATATAGGTATTAGGTGAAAATTTTGACCTAAAATAAATTTAAATAAAATAAATAACTATTTAAATAAAAAGTCGGTTTTGAAATAGTAAACCAGTGTATTCACTATTCATCAAAAATCAAAAGTTTTCAGAAAAATACCAAAATTTCACCCTAAGCTAATTTCAATATTCCAAATCCAAAAATGAAGTCCATTTTGAACGATGAAATTTACAAAATTTCAAAAAGTGGTTGTTACTATTCATAATGGCTAGTTTTAATAATATTTTAATAGAATATCGTTGTTTAGTGAAACTCGATAATGCGTACAACACACGCTATCGAGGAAGGTCGTGATTGCGTGTAATGCAGCCAAGTTATGGTTCCATTTTGTGAAAGACTCCTTTGTTTTAGCGTACAACACAAGACATCAATAAAATTAAAAAAGAATATTTTTCATAAAATCTCGGGGTGTTGCATTCTACCCCCCTTAAAATGAATTTCACCCTCAAAATTCGTCGGGGATATAAGTGGTTTACTACTCGAAAGTTTCTTTAACAGAAACCCACATCATAAAAAGGAATACCAAACCAATCTTTAAAATATAATGTATGAAACATAATGGTTACCCAAATTAACTAATCAATGGGTTTCCACATGGGAGAACATAGGTGAAAATATGTATATGGAAGATAAACCGAACCATCATGTTCTGATGGAGAGTGGTGAAGAACATGGCTATGAAAAGGCCAAAAATCACAAAGCCATAGGTTTGTGATGATCTAAGGTACCATCTGATTCATCAGATATAAGGGAACTAGGACAACATTTTTGGTTTTCAAGATCTTTTCCTTAATGTTGATGAATTAAAATAAATACATACATGATTTTGGTACAATTTCACTGTTGTTCGAGAATTGAACAATTTCCACTTCATCCCGTAATGAAATGAAGTTGAATTTGATATTCGTGATGTGTTAGGAGATCATGTGATAAAATGATGGGTCAATCCATCTGTTTCAAACAAAAAGTTAGCAAAAGTTATAAGTCCATCATATGGTTAGATTAATCTTATATGGTTCCAAAAATGAACTTATACTTCATATATCATATAGCTTAATAAAATAAAACTAGTTTTGACTAAACAGGGACTTACTCTAGGCCAGTGGTATGCGATAAAGTCCAGTCGCACTTCGGTTGTGGGTTCGATTCCCGCATCCTTGTCCGACGCGATGGGGTGTCACTCGTCTTACAGGTTGTCCTTTTTCTAAAACTACATTACTATAACATCCCATCAATAATATCGAAAAAAGTTCTATCCTTAAACAATACTAACTTATGTCCAACATAATCCTTTCCAATCTTTAGGTTTATCCAAAATACTGCTGTCCAATCTCATATTATAGTGAAAACTATTACCAAAGAGTTCATATAACAAGCATGTTAATACCATCGTTGATCCCCATATATCACGAGATATGTCTTGTTGGTCACATTCCAAACATTCAATAGAATTAATCATATATTCTCTTGAAAAATGAATACCCATTGAATCATAGTGAAAACATGAGTGCTGTCAAAAATTAACTCTTTTCACATACCAAAACCTCAAACCATGATATAACTATTTCCTTATATCAGTCATGAGCTCATGAATACTGTCAAACATTTATTTTTCTCCTTATCCCTTCATTATGCACATATCATCTTTTTTCCAAAAATATCTCAATCACTTTCCATGGTTACTGGTACCATAAAATTATTGAAAACCATAATAGACCAATACATAAATATTCCAATATTTGACGATACTATATAAAAAATTATTTTGAAATCCCATTATATAAACACTTAATCATTCCACCACATCGTTTTCATATTCAACATCGCCAATAGTGATTTCATGTGACTTCCCTTTGTCTTTTGCCTTAAGTGGTTTCTCATGTTGATCATCACTAACCCTTGGATTAGGGAATTTATTAGCATAATTCCCCATTTCCTTGCACTTGAAGAATTGAAGTGTGGGTGGTGCATTCTCTGCAGTCTTTTCTTTATTCACATCATTATAAACCCTTTTTCCATTACTTCAACACTCACCTGCTCGATGACATTCTTTTCCACACTTAAAACATTTTATAGTCCCTTTAAGACAATCTCCACCATGCTTCTTTCCACACATTGTGCATTAGGAAACACTCATCTTCTTTTCACCATTATTCTGAGATTTCTCCTTAAACTCCAACTTTCTTTTCTTTTCAAAACTATGAGATGGATAAGTAACATCAACCTCCATTTCTACCTTAATAGCACAAAACATAATTTCTTTATAGCTACTGAAGTCTCTTATAGCTAATTCCCTTCGAAGATTTGGTTTTAAGCCACAGAAGAATCGATCAACTTTACTTTCAGGTTCGATGATAAATCCAGATGCATACCTTGGAAGCCTTGTAAAATTCACTTCATATATACCAACAGATTCATCATCCTTTTTCTTTAGTTCAAGAAACTCCTACTCTATCTTTTTTCGAAGAATATGAGGGAAGTACTTATTAAAAGATATGTTCTTGAACTCGTCCCATTCCATGGACTCAATTTCATCTCTTAGCCTCGTATTCTTGATAATATTCCACCATTGATCAGCTTCACCTTCCAAACAATAGACTGATAATATAAATTTATCATGTTCAGAAGATTGAAAAACTGAAAATAACTTTTCAGTGGTACTGATCCATTGTTCTGCAACAACTGGATTAGAAGACCCACTGAAAGAAGGTGGACGTTGCCTCGTGAAGGACTCAATAGAATATTGTTCCCTTCTCGGCTCATTTGGATGTCCAGAAGGATTCATATCTTGTGTAAGTATAGCAATAAAATTTTTCACTCCATCTCCCATAACGTTTGTTTGTTCATGAGGACAATCATTGCATTGTTCATTACATTGATCAACACGGTTACTTCGGGTTCCAACCATCGTGTAAAAGCCAAAAAGAATAGTGTGAGAGGAAAAAATCATGATAGGGAAAACAAAATAATAAAGGGAGAGTACCTTAAATATCTAACATCTTAGGTAAAATTATAATATCGTTACCGTAGTTCAAGGACTATATCCTATATGTATACATATCCTTAGGGACATCCATAGACATACCTTGTAAATATCTCTAGGGATCTCACTAACGTTTTTGCACCCTATTTTCCAAAGGATGACTAAACCTTTCCACTGATACCAACTGTGGAGACCCAAAGCTTGATGTACATGGACATAACATTACTTTTGTGGAATACTTAGTACATAACAAAAACACACACACAAGGACCGTTATAATTTAGTGTCTTTGGGAACTCAGAATATAATCTTCTAATCATGGTGAAAGATCTTCAACATTTCCCATAAAGATCTTCCCATTTTTTTCTTACCTACAACCTTTCTTTATATCCTAGGGAAAAGAAAAAATAAAATGGGTGAGCTCAAATGCCCAATAAGGGTAAACACAGAGAACATAGAACAATCCATAAACATTTGAATGCAAAAACTTGAACCTAAAATATAAACATCAAAATCATTATCAAAGACATGAATCTTGGAAGTACGTAAGGCATATATCATAAGGGAATATCAATCACGATAAAATATCATGGGAATAAAACATGTAATTGTGGCAACCATTCAACAATTGTTCTAATTTCTATAGTAGCCAAGGAATTGTTTCCAAGACCATCTTAATGGACAAAGTCCCTTTTTGAATCGAGTTCACTCTCATTTTAGTCTTATAACACCGAACCGGATTAACTTACCATTCTAGCCATGTCTATCTCATGATATATAAATAATTACCCAATGCATTGGAGGGATATATAGGCCCCACCCATCTCATAATGAAATCATTCTTACTTGTGCCACAAACTAAAAATACATCATTCATAATAACCCAACGAATAAAATGGGTTTCAAAAACATCATCCCATCATCATATAATCCATATAAAATAAATGGATATAATTTCATAAAAAGAAATGTTTAACCATATAAATTATAGAGACATTATACTTTAAACATTCACATATGAAATAATGTCATCTTAGATGGAAAAATTGTTTTGATAAAACACATGAAACAAATTTTTGAAGAAAATATCCTTTCTTCTTCAAAATCAATTTATTTTCACAAAACGTCATTCAATTTTAAAAGAAATAGACTTTTTTGAAAATATTATGAAATATTTTGGAGTAAGATTCATGAAAATAAGGCATTATAAAACCGTAAAAATCTAATCATGTCGTATATGTAAAAAAAACATTAATGTCGAACTTTTTCCAGAAAAGTAAAAAAAGTACCTCTTAATGTAAAAAAATGAATGATTCTTCACATACCATGTAGTAAAATTCAAGAATGGGTAAAAAGGACTTTAAACATACATGGAAACACTTTTATAAAACATGGACATGGATAATAGAAATAACCCCAGTAAATACTTACGAATAAGAAATCTCGGATAAAAATGATATTCACAAAATTATCCCTTACATTATGTCTGATATGCTTCATTTGTATCTGAACCTCCTGTATAATGATTTAAATAATGTCATTTACTTATTACATAATCATCTTCATTGTTATGATATCATATGTTGTTCATTTATGAGTTTATATTACCCGTTCTCTTGTAAATTCATGTTCATGTAGCGTTTGGGGTAAAATCGATTCATTTATGGTTCGTGATTTGACTTGTAATTATTCATATGATTACTTAGATCATGATTAATTTATTATATAATATAAAACATTATTTATATATAATATATATTCAGAATATACATATATATAATAGATCAATAAATGAAAAGAAATACACTGTTCATGGAGACGGTAGTCCATACGTACGCATGGACGCTGTTTTCGTTTCCTTATTGAGTATAATGGAATTAAGTATATGACATAAATATATATATAAATAAATCCAGTAGCTTTATAATTTCATATATTTCATTATTATTTCTTATATATACTTTATAATCATTCTTTAATGGTTAACTTGGAGAATGAATCTCATCGCGTCGTGGAGACGGTAGTCCGTACGTATGCACGAGCGATGATATCGTTTACATAATTATTGAATTGAATTGCAGTGGATGATACAATATATTAGAATCATTATGATGTTATAATAACTATGTATTTTTATTCTTGACACCATTATACCCATCCCAGTAAGGTGGTATTGGAAAAATAGATTACACCACGGTGTGGAGACTGTATTCCGTACGTACGCACGCACGTTGATTTCGTTTTCTGTAGGATGGATAAAAAGTGAAATGGGGTTGTTTCATACTTATAATGACATATCCGTATGTGAGTGATACTGATGTTATTACTTCATAATGAAACAACTAAAGAATAATAAGTGCAAGAAGAAATAAAGTTGAAAGAATCGGTAATGGACTTTACCTCTTCTTTGAAGCGCCTCTTTGAGACCTCCTCTTAGGGCACTAAAATTGGTCTTTGAAGAAGACCAGGACCTCTAGGATGTTTCTAGGGAAGTGGAGAAGATAATTTTTCAGGTTTTGGAAGATCTTGAAGGCTCAATGTGGTGTGAGGAAGAGAGGGAGGAGGTTCCCTTTTATAAGGGAGGAGAGGGGCACCTTTGGAAAAACTGAAAATATTATTTATTTATAAAGTCATATTCAGTTCTAAATAGCTCCAAATTGATTTATTTCAAATCTAATGTGGGGATATGTCTAAATCCTCTCATCCAATTGAATTTGGACAAGTTTAGGTTAGTATTTTAACCTTATCATTTAGATTTAACTTTAAGTTAAATAATTTTTCTTTTAAAGTGTCTTCTTTTTTTCTTACACTATATGGTTAATAAACATACAATAAGAAGCCAAACGAACCCCAAGATGTTTATGATTAATATATATAACCTTATCTAAGTCATTTTGCCGAACATTATATTTTTAGGAATAAAATAACAGTTATTAATATAATATTTGTTTTCAAAACAATTTTATGTGAATTTTGACACTATTTGGTAATAGATTTTTGTGAAAATCATAACAGAAAGATTAGTTTGAAAAAAGTTATTTAAATAAATAATAACATGTCATATTAACATTGAAAATTATTTGAATTCATAAAATGTCTCAAATTACATTTATTTGGGTATTTATAACATAACTTTTGTCAATATTTCATTAATAATATAATTACGGCATCATCATTGTGTCATAATTAAATTATTTGAAGTGTAAAAATTACAAATAAAATACCATTACGTCGGAAAATTTTTTAGCATTATAATTTATATTTATAGTCGAATATATCTTATGTATAACCATATATTAACAATTATTTACTTATTAAACTTTGATTTTAACTATTTTAACCCTTCTTTAAATAAATTAATAATAAATGTCCAAAGCTAATCCAAGTGGGCCTAAATAGTCATATTGTATTCCTAAGGTTGTTTTTGGTCAAATTACACTTATCCAATAGAATTAGGACATGTGTTAGGGTAATAATAATATCATTTTTACTATTAATTACCCTATTTACTTTTAACCGTTGTAAATAAAAGTAAAAAGTTACTATTCACCAAAAATTATTTTCATCTCATTAAACCACATTTTACTTACTGAAATAAACTGTGTCTCTCAGATTTTTGAAATTCCATTCACAAAAGTGGTAAAATTATGTTTTATGTAAATTTGAAAATTCTCCTCGGAGGTGGGTAAAAGACGGTCAAAAGTTCAATAAAATTTTTATATATCTAAAATTATTATAAAATGACCCTAATGAATTACATTGGACTTATATAGGTATTATATGAAAATTTTGACCTAAAATAAATTTAAATAAAATAAATAATTATTTAAATAAAAAGTTTGTTTTTAAATAGTAACCCAATGTTTTCACTATTCATTAAAAATTAAAAGTTTTTAGAAAAATACCAATATTTCACCCTGGGCTAATTTCAATATTCCGAATCTAAAAATGAAGTCCATTTTGAAAGATGAAATTTACAAAATTTCAAAAAGTTCTTATTACTATTCATAAGGGCTAGTTTTAATAATATTTTAATAGCATATCGTTGTTTAGTGAAACTTAGTATTGCGTATAACACACGCAATCGAGGAAGGTCGTGATTGCGTGTAATTCATCCAAGTTAGGGTGGCATGGTGTGCAAGACTTCTTTGTTGTAGCGTACAACACAAGACATCAATAAAATTAAAAATATTATTTTTCATAAAATCTCGAGGTGTTACATGTTATCTCTCCACCTTTGAATGGTGGGTCAGAAAACTATCATGTGCAGAGCTGTACATGACTAGTATCGTTGGAAATGTCATACCCTCTCAATATTTTAGGCCTGATTACCAATTCTCTAGTTAATCTACCTACTTTGAATCCCCTTCTAGATCCCCTATATTTATAATCATTCTGGTTGCAGCTACATTTTTTAATGTGTTTTGAAGGAATTGAGGTGGCTCAGGGGCCTAGATGTGGCTCTAAGGCCTTGAGATGGCCTGAATATCATGCTGGACCAAAGGTCTTTGGAGGCCTGAAGGCATTGAAGGACATAATGAAAATCCAGTGGCCTGGAGGCCTAACCAGATGAAAAGACCCATCTTCAACAACGTCAAACCATTTCTGCTACATTACCTACTACAGTAAACTACAATAACTATGAAATATATCTATACTCAGATTTGATCTTGGGTCTCTTGTATTCACATGATGAGTCTTCACAAATTAGGTTGAGGCTCATGTGCCAATGAATTCATTCTTCTCTGTTGAATCGTATAACATCTCTATGTCATAATGTCATTACAACATATTAGGTTAAAGTATATTACATATAGCAGTTATATACACATTCTCTACAAACCCTTGATTTTTGTCATAAGAATATTTATATTATATCATGGTACATCCTAATATAGTCACCATTCTTCTCTAATCAACCCAAGATTCTATTAATGCAATGATTCTTTTCAAACTCTATAGAACTGATAGTGTTGGTGGAGGATGAACTATCTTCATTCATGAAATATTTCTTAGTGAGGGAGCTCTCTACGGATACATGAATTTTCTCCATGGATTTCATTCTCCACAACCAATGAAAATTGAAACCGGTCTATGAAAATAATATAATCAGTTATATGTACAACTAGTGTATGAAAATAGTAAATAAAATTTAAAAATTATAATATTTCTTAATCCATGTTGAACACCATGTCTATAATAATAATTTTATTATTTTTTATTTACATTAAAAAAATCAAAAATTCAGTTAAATATTATTATATTAAAATAATATTTAATATATATTATTTATCATAGGACCATTAAACTCATTCCTTCATTACTTAACATTATTTATCAGACCATGGATAATGAATATTTATTTTGATAAGTAAATATAATTTAATTATTCAAAAAATAATTAATAAATTTTTTATTAACTAAAAAGAAAACAAATATTTGTTAAATATTCTTGTAACAAACTTTTCCCTCAAATAACTATTGATGGAATATGTTCGATCAAGAAAACATGAATAATTATGAAACCATTTTAGGGAATATTATTTTCACTGCATCGTGAATATTAAATTCTAATATTATTTCACTAATGTTGTGGATAATCTTAATTTTTTTACCTCTAGGCCTATTTCACAGAGGAAATATATAGATTATCCCAATGGCTATGTTTATTATGTAACAACAAGGAAGGGAACCCGTAAAGAGATTTGTTAATTTTAAAATGACATAAGACCTCACAGAGATGATTACTGTGTAATATAATCCCATTATCATGATTTATATAATCATGTAGTTTGTATGATGGTTACATCCACATATGTTCTCTATGTCTCCTTAATTTACTCATTCTAAATTGAACATTCCTATAAAAAACCACAACCATCAATTTATTTGGTATTTATCCTTTCCATCAATGGTACTCAAATATCAACTTCTATAAAATAACAAAAGGGATGATAATTTCTTGAATTATTCTTCAATGAAATATTACTCCTGTCACACCCAATATCTACTACATCTACCCAAACATATGCCATCATAGTTTCCATCAACACATCGAAGTATACAACTCATAATATCCAATAATAATAATCATAATGTTTAAGGATCAATACACACATCCCCAGATGAGAACCTAAATGGAAACATATAAATATTTATTTCTTACTAGTGAGTCACATTTTCATAATTTCCTACACTATTAATTACTATGACTGTAAACCATGAGAACATGCCTCCAAGACTTTTGAGTTGACACCCATGATATATGATATCTTGTATGTCATATAAATTATTTCATCTCTCTATAGAATAAATATGTTAAGAATAATGTCATGGAACATTTAGGTTATCATCATTATAGGGAACTACCATGTCTTCGTAGTGTGTTATAAACTGTTGGGACATTTTAAAAAAATTAAAATATAATAACAATCATTATTTGAAAAAAAAAGATTATTAATTTTCAAAACATTGAATACCAGTTATCATAATGTACATAGAAGCTGGTACTATGGAACCAACTCCAACACACACCAAATTTCACTAGAGCCAACTAATAATAATATTTAGTCTATGATCTCTCACATGATAGTTTTTCTTCTTCTATGATAATTATTTAGTCCATGGTTCTACTACATTTTCCTCCATGGAAACTGTTTTCACAACAACTTCACCTCTCTGAGAGAAATCCCTCTGTTGGTGATACCCCAAAATTATGTGATTGTCTCAATAGGGTGAAATTTTCTATTCTGTAAGAGAAAATAATATATTATTATGAAAATATAATGTGATAAGGTCTTCACTCCTTGGTACCACATAAATCTCCTAGAAAAAATTTTGCATACAAACATCTTCATTTTCTACATCATCTCAAAAATCCTTTATTAATAGTAAAAAAATATCATTATTAAAACATCAGATAATTCTATTATTTTTGAAGACTATATTTTTTATAACCCCTAATGACTCACTCCTTATCGGTTCCTTACACAATGTTCATATTCTTAGTTATTCCAAGATAGATAAGGATAGCCTAAACTGAAGAACATTTTTTTTCACCGAGATCAACTTGATATCTACCTAACATGATTAATTCATATGAAACATCAATTATTGTACGTAACATGGAATAGATTATTGATCCTATCACGGAATGATATAGTATCTTACTCATCTCTCGTTCTTAAATTATGTTTGAGGACACATTTTCCAGGAATGATGTTTACCATGGAACACTAGAACCTGTAACCAATTGGATAATTTCATTCAAAATTTCTGTAGAATATGGTTAATATGAATACCTTTAATTACTCCAAGAAGCCTCTTTGATATATCAAGAATGATCTTGATACCTAGAATATTGGAAAATTACCTAGTATTTCATAGAGAATCACTTGATTAACAAATCCTTAATAGTCTTTTTCTCTGGTATGTTGTTTCCAATAAGTAATATATCATAAAAATTTATTAATATAATGACAACTACATTCGCACTAAATCACATATAAACACATTATTTACATTAATTCTTCCTTAATATACATTCCTTTATAGATTTAATAAATTGAATGTTCCATGACCTAGATTCTTTCATGAATCCATACATGGATCTCTATAACTTAAAAATATTTTTGGCATCAACCGGAGCGACACATTCTTCATGTTGAGTCTTATAGACATCCCATTGATGGTTCCAAATAAGGAATGTTGTTTTGACATCCATCGTCCAAGTCTCTTATTCATGGTACATATTTATATTATGAAGAATTCTGCTGGATTTAAACGTGTAAATTGGAGAGAAGGATTCATCATTGTTTATTGCATAATATTTTTTGAAACTATTTATCCACTAGAGTTAATTTCTATGTATGTTCATTAACATTAATGTATATTTTTCTCTTTAATACCCATTTTCATTGAATATTATTTACATTAACTGGCACATCAACCAGTTCAATTTGTTTTCTAATACATGGATTATATTTCCAAATTCATGGAATCATCCTATCTTATATATTATAATCTCTCTAATACCTATTTGTTGGAAAGAGGATCATTATTGTCAAAGACATAATGATTCACCCTTTTCAGTGACTAAAAAACATATACGTCAAGATCTCTGAACTCTTTACTGATCCTACTCAGTACTTATGTTTCAGTATGAAATTATTCCATTTTGACCTATAGAATCTATTTCTATAATAACTCTTGAGTATCATGAGTATTAACTTTTTCAAAGTAAATCTTTCACCCACTAACCTTCTTGTGGATTTTCTCCCTCTCAACATATATAGTTAGACTTCTGATATTCACTATGTTTTATAATGGGTTGTATAGGTAATATCCCTTTTTATTTTTAAGATAACCTATAAAGTAACACTTTGGGACCTTTGGGGAAATTTTGTAACCTTGTATGGCCTTAATTAATGATGTCCAACCCCATAAAACTATATGTGACAAAAATGACTTCTTTTAACTCTATAACTCAATGTGAATTACATTTTCATTTTTATTTGGTAATAATTTAAATATGTATGCTATGGTTTCTATTTCATATCCCCAAAAAGATAATGGATGATTTTCATCACTCACCACCAACATTACCATGTCTATCATGGTATGGAACCATATTTCATTAACACCACTACACTATGATGTGTAATATGGAGTTAGTCGATAAAGAACCCTAAACACTTTTAAAATGTATATGAACTCTTAGTAATGATATTAACCACCTCAATCTAATAAAATATTTTTTTCTTTGTCACTCTAAGTTGATTCTCTATTTAATTCATTAATTATTTTAAATTTTCAAAGGACTCAAACTTATACCTACCCATGAAGACATAACCATATATTCTCAAGATAGTTGTATATGTTATGAATTAAGAATTACCACCCCTATATTATTTAGAAAGTGTTCCACAAACATTAGTGTGAAGCAATATTAGAAGCATTAGGCATCATTCCCATGTATATTGAATGGTGATTTGGATATTATTCCATGTAAAGAAGCATTGAATCATTCAAGTGGTATTCACTAAAATTAGTCTAAATAACCATGTTGATTGAGATTTTTCAAATTATTCTCATTTAACAGACCAAGATATGGATTCCATAGATGGGTGTTATTTGGATTTTGTGATCATGATTTGTTACCAAAATACAATACTTATTTCTCATAATTTAATACATAGATACAATTATTTAAATGTTTCATACCATATAATATTTTGTCTTTATGGAAGAAGCCAATTTTATTTCTAAATTTTAAAATAAAACAATCTATATCTATGTAGGATACATGCAATATTATTTTTGTAACAATATGTATATAATAAAAATAACTTAATAAAAATATCATTATTGTTGGTAATTAAAGGTGGTAGTCTCCAATGGCTATAGAAGGCAACCTCACACCATTAAAAGCATTTAAATCCAACTCTCATTTGGAAATATTTCATAATGTACTTTATTTTTTAAATTTGGATACAAATGTGACTACCAAAGTCTATATCTAAAACCAAATTCCATGATATTAAAATATTACACTTGATAACAAATGAACCATTAGTTTCCCCTTGCTTCTCGGCGTAGTTCCTCTTTTAGAAGACATGATTTCCACTTGAAAAACCTAACTCTCCTTTTTCCTGTCATTGTCTCTGGTTATTTTTATTTTTGAAATGACAGTGCTCAGGAGATTTAGACTTGTTAGATTTTTTGGGCCTCTTTTCCTTGTTCTTAATTTTCTTATTCACTATAAGCACTATGAGTTAGTGATTTCCCTTATCCTTAACCACATGGAGAATCTGAGTAATACGTTATGAAAGACTCTTCTCATTATTTATCATGTTATAATTAAATATGAAATTGAAAAGGGACTCAGGTAGTGAGTAAAATAGGATATATTTGTGTAACTGATCTTATTATTTAAGCCCAATTATGCACAAAAAAACAATACATACAATCATCTTGTCTACATGAGGTGAATATTGTGTCTAATAATAATGATTGATTATAATCAAATCATTAGAGGTACCATGCATCACTTATCTCTCATCCTTTTGATCGAAATATATAAGGTGAGACATCGTACTATAGGAATCTATTCCCTCACATTTCATTAAATGCTCACGGATCAAAGATGATAGCATGAAACAATAAACATATGTGTCATCATTCAAATTTTTCTCAAATTGTGGAAACACTTCCTCACATGCCTCATTACAATGTGGTCTAAGAATAGTTTCCTTTAAAAAAATAAGTTTCATTTCATGGTGGAGTATAATGAAAAAGATACCTTACCACTCTTCAAGATTAGTGCCTATCAGATGTTTACCTTTCTCAAATATGGATCACAGTGATATGTTTAGAGGCGTGTTTAATTTTATTTTCTATAAACAAGATGAGTATAATTTATGTACTCTTTTTTATTCATGGTTGATAATTATATAAACATTATATTTATTCATATAACTCTATATTATCGAAACCTAATATCCATAACCATTGGATTTTTGATATCTTATTTCTAAGAAAAACTAGTGGAACATATCCATAATTCCTTTATTATCACATTAACATTGTACAGAAAAGCAATTTTAATTTTTTTAGGATGGAATTCCAAATACAAACTTCATTAACTCACAATTACATTATCTTTTGAGTGGACCACCCCCCCAATCATGAAATCTATTAATAATATTCAAATAAAAAATACATCATATTTAAACCAAGTGTTTCTTTGGTAGTTATCTCTTGATGAGAACCAAGTTATATCAAAACAAAAAATCAATTTATAATTCACTAATAATTGAAAGAACCCCAAATTTGGTTGTCCAATAAATACGATCTATAATTAAATTTTAATGTCATTATTAGAAGGATATATAGATTTAATATAATAATTAAGTAATTTTATCATTATGTTTATGTTTCCCATATTATAGTTATTAAATTATTATTAATATTAAGTTGATTTACATAAGTGATTAACCATGCCTTTGATAAAATTTAAACATAATGTAATTTTTCATAGTTATATATTTCATTCTTCATAATTAATTAATTGATGTCATCTCAAAAAAACAACCATAATTAAATATTTTTGAAACATAATAGAAATAAAATAATAATGTTTTATGATAATTTCCCTTTACAAATGTTTATCTACATAGTGAATGATAAACTAATCATTGACCATGTTGAACACACCTTGAACAATTACATAGTTTGTGTTGTAGTTTCCACCGATCCACTTATGTATCTCTCTTCGATTGGTTTCTACAAGGCCTTAATCTTGAACTGCCTCCACTCACATGGGACATCCATATATTACAAAATCTTCTAATCAAATATTGATGAGAGGATACCAATGATTGGATAAGTGTATTACATAAAAGGAATCTATGGTCAAGTAGAAAAATACACAATGATATGAGGGATTATGTATGGGCTATCAATTTAAATTTTTTGTAGTGCTATATACCCCATAAGAATGGAGGCAG
The DNA here is from genome assembly GCA_963277665.1 of Viscum album. Classification (NCBI taxonomy): domain Eukaryota; kingdom Viridiplantae; phylum Streptophyta; class Magnoliopsida; order Santalales; family Viscaceae; genus Viscum; species Viscum album. Next base: position 1,679,833,212 of record OY728160.1, read on the forward strand.
TTCATACTACCACCAATTTGGCATAAGAAACAAAGAAATTGTTTCCCAAATGGAAAAATATTTCAGTATTCATAGTAAAGAAGATAAAAACATGTTTCTTGTATTATAAGGAAATAAAATTATTACCATATATTTTTTTAAAAAAATAACTTTATTATATCTTACATATCCTTGAATATCATTCTTAGTAAACATCATGGAATCATGGGGAATGAAATCTAAAAAAATAATGAACTCAAATTCCCAGTAAGGGTTAATTATATAATAAGAAGTAATTAAGAAATAAGAATAATTACCATGAGAAGTTAAATAATAGAGAAATCATTCCCATTAAATAACTAGTTAAGAAATAATCAATATGGAATGGTAAATAATTGAAACACATGTCATTTAATCAATAAATGACATTGAAACAAATCTCTATAAAATGAAAATGGGTTGATCTCATGCATATATAATAAAAAATAAGTAAATTCTAAATGAATCTATTTATTAATTTTTGGTTATTGTGTCTGAGGAACCTGAAAACTGATACCATAAAGACCTTTCATAAGATAGTTTAAAAAGACATGTAGAAATTCATTTAAATTTTCAAACTGATTTGTATTATGAGAATATGTCAATGCATTGAGGGGATATATAATATTTAGTCCCCACCCATGACTTACAATAATAATAATTACTCATATACATATTAATCTATTTAAATAATAATCAATATGCCTTATTAAACATCCATATTGAGTAAAGAATACATATTTCATAATATTTTCCCAAATAATCAAATAAAATTTTGAGTAGAAAACATATTTAAAATTGGTATATAGTTTATTAGATAATTATATCCATAATACATGAATGTCAATATTTAATTTAAATTTAATTTCTAATAAAATATGATTTTATTGAATTTATTTTTCCAAAATAAATTTAAAAAATATAATAGAAAGTGAGATATCACAATAACTGTTATTACATGTCAATTAAAATCCCCTTTGATGATTTAAATCAAAATTATTCTTAAAATACATTCATGAATTCACTATTCATTATATAAATTTTCAATAGACCATGATATAGAAAAAATAAAATTTAATTATTTCATAATAATATATAAGTCTCAATGGAATGTAAATTGAGAAAAATTCCATTACTACGTGACTAACTTTTGAACAATGATATCCATGAAATAATAACATCTATTGAAAATTTTTAACACCATAAATTACATTAAATCCATGATATAACAAGTAATATTTTAGTATATACAACACATAATCTAAAATCGTGGTGAAAATGGAATTGGTCTCACAAAAATAAAATTGAGAATATAAATCCCTTAACTAACGCTTAATTTGGGATGAATTTCATATATAATCATGTATAATGGTTTTTATCACTTTAATAACTTATTAAAAATCATATTAATTTTAATTATATAATATATGATCATTTTACAACATCTTATAACCCATTTGTTAATATTCATTAATCATTTTCACTATATCGGTTATTCATTGCCTAGTTTTTAGAGTATGTTTTTACTTTTTTTATTTTCAATTCTATTTCGAGAACATAATTTAATCATCCAAATATTTTAAACAATTTTGTAAATACATTTTATATTTATTATATATGTATTTATATTAATACATAAAATTAGGGAATTGGATATGAAATACACAATTCATAGAGACGGCAGGTCATACATATGCGAGAAAGTTATTTCCATTTTCTTATCATACTAAAAAATGAAAAATAAATGGAACATATGTATATTATAATTATATTATAATATTTTTATCATTTATTTCACATATTTTTATTAAAACTATATCTAATAAATTCGATTTTAAGCGTGAATGTTTCAAATCGCATTGAGGAGGTGGTAGCCCACATGTCCACAAGTGATGTTATCGTATTCCCCACAAATGTAAATCCTGAAGGTATATGTTTTATAATAAATAAAATATCATAATAAAATTATAAATATCATATTTATCAAATAAAAAAATAATTCCATCATTATTCTAGTCCTGTTAATTTGGTAATCGATGGACAAACGACATCAAATATTGATGTTGTAGTCTATCATACATATGAATGGTGATTCTGTATCCCATTTGAGAGAAGCGTGTCAAGTTAAAGGATTTAATAATGGAATAAAAACATTTAATTATATTTTATATTCTTATTTTATTATATAATCATGATATAAGAAGACATGAAGTAGTAGAGAAAGAAATAATTCAAAAATTCACAAAGATGAATGTTACCTCTTCTTTGGGTAACTTATTTTTGTTTATACCAAAATCCTTCCTTTATTGAATTTTTTAAAACAATGGTGATTATAGGATTATTTTTGTGATTAATTAAGTTCATTTGTGATTTTTTTGGGGGATATAATTTTATTAAGAGTTTTGAAGAAGTGAGGGGAGTGAGTTGCCTTTTATAGTGGAGGAGAAGTGACATTATTTTAAATTTAATATGTTAAACTCAATTGGGAGGCCTACCTTATGTAATTTCCATAAATTAATAAACCAAATTATATCCAAAAAGGAATAATTTCTAAATATGGACATAAAATGGGGTTTGGAGAGGTTCCTAGGCAATTTTCCCCATATGATTATGTTTAACAACTATGTAAACTCATTTTCACCTTAATCACTATAATTAATTTTAATATACATCAATAATATTAAAAAAACTATTTTGAACATACTAGTTCTTAATAATTATTATGATTAAAAAATGGAATCCATTTTTCTAAATTCTAATCGTTGAAGTGGAATAAATTAATTTAAAATTAATCCTATAAATGAGACAAGGCATTTAGTATTTAAAGTGACAATGATCAAAATATTGAAATGTTTGTTAATAATAATTGTATATAAAATTTATTACAATTAGAAAAATTTTAATAATATATGTCTAGTTGATTTATTATTACATTAAAACAAATTTATATTATAAATTAACATTATAAATGTTTTTGATGAAAAATCACTTTTGAATTAAAATTCAGTATTTTCAAAATTAATCAAAAAATATTACTTCACATAAAAAACCAAATAATAACCAAAAGATAATTTTTAAATTAAAATATCAAAAATGAACTATATTGTTCTAAAATATTTTATAAATATGTTATAATTTGTATTTAAATCTAAATTTCTATTAAATGGAGGCAAAAATGCCTTTCGAAAAATATAGTTTTTATACCTAAAATTGAATTTGTTCTTATCATATTCCTAGAAAATCTACTATATTAATGTAAAAAATATTTTATTAAATATATAATATGTATATATAATTAATATAATTAACAAGTATTAATAAAATTAATTTATTAATGAAAACACCTTTAGATGCATAAAAATAGTTTTTTATAAACACATTTCCTATATATTCATTTGGCTTTTATATCAGTTTCTATTTTATTGGTAACCAATTAATTAAAAAACATATTTTAATAAGTTAGGTTATCATATTAATAATTTCTTAATTTTATAGTTAGGAGAAATTTTAGGATAATATTATTTGTATTAATCGGTAAAACATGTTCTTACAAATAACAGAAGCCTTCAAAGGAACGTGATGTTGTGTGTTCCATAATCTCAACTTGGTGTTCCTTGTAGAGAAAGCAATACAAAAATTTAATATATTTAAAATATTAAATATATTGTAAATTAATTATATTTTATATTCTCTTCTATGCTTGGTGTGGTATGTCATACACTATATTGAAAAAAATGTTATTATTTTAAAATTTTAGGGGTGTTACATTATCCCCACCTTAAATAAATTACATCCTCACAATTTAACTCAATAATGGTAATCAATATATTAACATTTTAAAATTCATTCATCGAAATTCCACATCTTATGAAGGGTTGGTAAAAAATAATCATGGTAATATAAAGACTTAAGTAGAAAGGTCACATGGAATTATATATAATTAGGTCTCAATGTATGACAACATTAGTGGTAAGTGATGATGTGGACGTGGAGTGAAAACATAAATATCTATTTGGAGTGTTTGAGGTAATTTATCAAAAAAAACGTTCATGATCAGTGGAATAGTGAGGTCCTCAAAAACATAAATTTTTAATTATTTAATTTACCATTAGTTCAATAAAAATTAAGTTATTAGGCTAAAATTTCATTTCAAGATAAATTTCCTTATGTCAGGTGATTATTTTACTTCCTAAGAGTATATTGAAATATACTTATATAACATATATATATTTAATAAAAAAATGTATTACTTTGTATGTTCTTTTATCACTTTCAAATTTACCCATTTACCTAAGGAAATGAATGCCCAATATTTTTATACAATAAGTACTAATCATTACATTTTACAAATTGCAAGATCCAAAAAATTGTGAAAATAATTTTATAAATCTCTAACTATTTTTCAAAACCAATTAGTATAATATGTTAATATGTTAAGTAAATACTAGTAATATTGGTTCATTATTAATATTTATTCATCAGATTGTTTAATGGATAAAAATGGCATACAATGTAGGACATCGCGTTAGACTATGGTAGGTGTGAAACCCTTATCGTCCACAGGTTGTGTTTTCAAGACCTATCACCTCACCTAATGCAAGGGATATCACTCTACATGTCGAGATTCCTTTTTATAAACTACATAATTCTTATAAAATTAATAAAAAACCTGATGTACTTAATGGATATTATTTTAACCATTAAATAACTATTTCTCTATGGTTTTCCATATAACATACTTTTTTAATATCTAATAATCAAATTTGACTATTATTTCATAAATGGTCATATCATAGATATTAATTATCAATAAATTTAAAATTATTTATATAAAATATCAATATATTAGTCCTCAAATAAATTTTTATATAAAACATATACTTTCACTAATTCCCCCAAAAATGTTCTTAATATTGGTTGTCTCCTACCAAATAAAAACTAAAAGATGTCTTTTAGACTTATGGAATATGGTAAACCATAATATCATAACCCCATTATGGTATCCATCAATATTATGTCAATGAATACATATGTGATTCTAATAATTAGAAAAACCCATAAATGTTTCATAAATCTTATGACCAAGATACTACTCGTAAAATAATTCAACCAATGAATTAATGAATCACAACACATAAATAATTCAACAATTTTCCTTCAAAATAAATCCTTACATGGTATAGGGTTTTTCATAGGTCAGAAATTTTAATTATATATTAAAATCCTTTGTAGTGGATTTTGAATAAAATTTGAATTATCCAAAGAAAATCCCTCAAGAGTCTCATATAAGTTGTGCAGTAAGGCCCATTGTCATATAAAAGGTTATGCTCAAGTCAGTATGAAGACACCTTCAGAGTTATTACCCACATGTGAATCTATTCTTAAAATGAATCCAATTTTACTTTCCAGTCATGTATTTATTTTTAGGATGACCAATATAAACTCCATATTTCCAAAATATTAGTTTTTATTTTACAATTATCCTAAAATTATATCTCAAGGTTATGTTACCTAATATTGGTTTTCCTAAATCTAGTTCCCATGGGTTCTACTAAACATTCTCTAATATAAACTATAGTGACCCATATCCCAGATGTTATGAGTCGGTGTCGACCAACACTAAATTGGCATAATATACAAGGAAATCACATCCTAAAGGACCAAAAAATTAGCATTCTTGGAAAATTAGATACTTATATGATTCTTGTTTTAGATTCGAATTAAAAAATTACAATGTAACTTGTTTTGGAAAAAAACATTAATCCCTATATCATATCCTTGCATATCATTATTATCACAGTTTATAGAATCCTATTGAAAGGAATCAAAATAAGGGTGAGATAAAATTCTCAAAAATGTTAAGTAAAACAGAATAAATAATAAACCAATAAGAATAATAAATATTTGAAGGTAAATAAATAATCACATATACTATTTAAATAACTGGATAAGGAATAATCAATTTAGAAAGGTAGATAATTGAGACACATGACATTTAATCAATAAATTGACAATGGAGTGCATCAATAGATAATGTCAAATAAAATATCTCACAGATTAATAATTATAAAAATAAATGTATTTTGAGTAAAGGAAAGTTTTAATTATTGGATTTCATGTTTGGGGCACATGAAAACCTATACCATCAGAACTTTTAACAAGACAGATTAAAATTACAGGTAGAAACCAAATTAATTTGTGTAACTTGTTTTTCTTATGAGAACCTATCGATGTATTAATGGGATATATAAATTCTAGGACCACCAGTCACTACCATTCTAAATAATTCCTCATATACAGAGTAATCAATTTATATAATAAAAAATATTCCTTTTCAAATATACGTATTGAGTATAGAAAATTATTTTATGAATATTTCCTTATATAATAAAATAATTATCAATGTAAACTTCGTTTGTAAAAATGGTATACAGTTTTGGAAATAATCATTTCCATAGCGTAATATTTTAGATATTGAATGTAAATTTATGGTATAATGAATAATTTTTATAGTAAAGTAATTTTTTGAAGTGAAATTTAACGATCACCGTAGAATTAGTGATTTCACAATACCATTTATCACCTTTAAAATGAAATCCCCAAGGATGAAATAATTCAAATTAAATATTAATATACCATAATTAATGAATAATTCATTACAATACTTTTCAATGGAGTATTATGTGCACCATATAAAATTTAATTGGTTCATAATAACAAATAATTCTCAATGGAATTTAATTTTAGAAGAAATCATTTTCTTTTCGAGAAACATTTAAATAATGAGATGTGAGAAATAATAACATAATTTTGAAATTTCAATAATGTGAAATAAATTAAATTCATGATATAAGATGTCATAGTTTAGTAAATACACCACACGAAAGAAATGGGTGGTGAATATGACATAAGTCTCACAGAAATAAAAGTGATACCAAAAATCCCCTACCATTATGCTTCCTTTAGGATAAATGATATTCTACCTCATGTAAAATTTATTAATCATGTCAATATTCTATAATAGAACCATATAAATATTTTTAATAACATTTATTATATTTTTACAGTTTCTTATTTCATACTTTTTTTAATAATATTTCATTATTTTCACTATCTCTGGTGTTAATCACCTAGTTTTTCTAGTATGTTTTAACTTGATATTTTTTTCATATTACATAGATCATGATTTAATACTATTTTAAATTTATACCATGATGTAAATATCATATATGTTCATAATATATGTATTTAGGTTATTCCATTATATTTATGATCAGAAATTAAATACACCATTCAATAATATTGTAGGTCGTACATATGCATAAACGATGATTCAATTTTATTATAGTATTAAATGAATGAAATATTAATGGTATATATGTATATTATAATTATACTCTAATATTTTTATCATATATATAAAATATTTTTTTAATTCCGACCTTAATACATTCCATGTATAGGGTGAAAAAATCGTATCTCTTTGAGGAGGCAGTAGTCCACACATCCACAAACGATGTTATCATTTTCCCTAAAATTGTAAATCATGAAGGTATGAGATATATTATAATATAAATAAGAATAAATAAATTATAAATATAAAATATATAAAATATAAAATATAAATCTATCATTATTAGCATTGTTAAAAGGTTGTAATTGAAGAACTAATGACATCAGGTTGTGAGGCGGTATTCCTCCGTACATACGAACGATAATTGCATTACCCATTTGATGGAAGTGTGGGAATTTTTATGTTAGAAATGTATCATAAAAAATGTATGTATATTTAATATAATTAGTATATTAAGTAATTGTGAAATAATTATTATTGAGGGATTATAGAATGAAAAAAAATATTAGTTATAATTGAAGAATGTAAACTCTTATTTGGGTAACTCTATTGGGTTTATACCAACATCCTATTTTGGTTGGATTTATTCCTAAAGTAAGGCTACTAGGATAATTGGTGGGATGTTTTGAAAATATGTTTTAATTTTTTGGATGATAAAAAGTTTTTTATTGGTGTGAATAAGTCAGGAAGTGAGCTCCCTCATACAATGGAGGAGGAGTGGTATTCCTGTAAATAAAAAAAAGTCAAACACTATTGGAAAGTCTAATTAAGATAATGTGCCCAAAATAATGAATATAATTATATCAAATAGGGTATATGGTCTATCAATTGTCATTTAACAGGTTTTTTACATGTCTCCAGGTCATCTGGTTGCTTATGATTAATGTTTACCCACTATGAAAACTTATTTTCACGTTAATCGCTGTAATTAATTTTAATTACCTTCAAAATATATTTTTGGTAAATAACTAAAAATAAATTAGTAGAAATAGTAAATTATAATCATTAAAAATATTACCCCATATGTAAAAATTCCAATTAAAAAACATGTAGTAATTAATTTTAAATTAATCCCATTGGTGAGATGAGACAAGAGGGTTTTATGTGAAAATAATAAAATGATCGAAATGTTTTTATATAAAAATTAAAAATTAAATTGATTACACTAACCTAAACTATTTTAATAGATTCCAAATTGAGCTATTAATACAATACAACTAACTCAAAATAAAATTTAATATTATAAATTATTTAGATGAAAAGTAATTTTCTAATATAAATATAGTGTTTTCACTATTTATCAAAAAATGTAAGTCCTCAGAAAAAAATAAAATGAAAGGAATTGGTATTTATAAAATCCTATTTCAAGAATAATGTTTTTTTCAATTATAATTTGTAAAATTATTAAAATTCATATTTAAAATAAGTGATCAATTAAAAGTTGGAAAAAATACCTTTAAAAAAATATAGCATTTTAGGCATAAATTTAGATTTGTTGTTATATTATTCCTGTAAAATCTATTTTGTGAATGTAAAAAAATGTTCAAAAATATAAATATAGATTTATATATATATATATATATATCATTAATATAATTTAATAATAGTAATTAATTTAATTTATTAACACAAACACTTTTCGAAGCATAAAAACAGTTCATAAAAAAAATTCAGGTATATTATTATGGTTTTGATATTAATTTATATTTAATTGGTAACCAGTGACTTCAAAAAATATTTTCATAATTTATTTAATCTTATTCATCACCACCAACTTAAAAAATAGGAGAAATTTCATAACAAAAATATTAATATTATATATTACAACTCGGTCATTTATGTAATGCAAGCCTTCGAATGACTTATTATTGCTTGTAACACAGGCTAAAATCAATGTTCCACGTAGAGATAGTTATAATGAAAAATATAATTTATTTAAAATATTAAATATATCATAATGTCTCCATATGTTATATTCCCTTCAATGTTTGGTGTGGAATGTCACACACAGAATTGAATTATTTTTTATTCATTTAAAATTTTCTAGGTATTACATTAAAACAAATTATACTAAAACCAATCACCTAAAAAGAATGTTCTATTCTCATTATCATCCATATATAAGAAAAAATTAACACATTTAATAAAATATCATTCAATTATAATAACTCATAATTAAGAAAAATTAGGCTCAGATAACTTTTTTATCTTCATTAATTAATAAATTATGTTATACTAATTATAATTTGAACATTATTGAGTTTATCATCAATCATAACTTTAAATAAAATTAATAAAATTATTTAAAATTATCTTTATGAAAAACATGTATCTTGGAGTCAACATGTTGAGTACCCATATGAACATTCTACATTTATTATATTCATATATTATTTACTCCTGGGGAATTTTGTATACATGACATATCATGTAATTATATGTAATGTACTATCAAAAAATTGATCCCTTGGAACAAATTGTATTTATGTGTCATTCATTGATTAAATTCTCCTAGAGTAATGACTATGTTATGACTTATTCATGATCTTCAATTCCAAATATTATACAAAAATTAATTAGACCTAATATATATAACTTGTTACATGGAATTTAATGTCAACTTATAGACTACATAAAACACATGTTGAAAAGGTTTAATCAGTATAATATATTAATTTTGAATTATGTGTAATTTGGTAATATATGTAGCATGCACTATCAAGATATATAGTGTTTATATTTCTCTAAATCTACCCGTGGAACATGCATAGGGACTTGACATGTAACCATTAGATGGAAAAAAGGTATTTTATGATGTGTACATGGGATAAAAAGAATGTGGTACCCATGATATATTTTCACTAGTCATGTATGCTATGTTAGTGAATAAATGACCAATCATTGACTAATAGACTACGCATCATGTAAAAAATTTATTCTTTATATAGACAGAACGATTTTGTGACAACCTAGACAATGAAATGTGTGTTCTATATAAAGACACACTATGTGTCATAAATTCACATAGTAAATATTTATTCTAAATTAATTCTTTTTTCATTTAACACGTGTACCCAAAATTTAGAAATGGGATACATAGAATGTACTAATGTGTTATCCAGCCAAACTCCTTGATACATCCTGATAATTTCCTTGAATGTTATTCATTCTCAAAATTAATGTATTATATTATATTTTTTAGAATTAAGAGTAAAATGAGAATATATCATTATTATAAATAAAGAACGATTAAACTAGAATTGAATAAAAATCATAAATTCATAAATTAGTCAATGATATTTAAATAATTATAGAAAATTATAATACCCCTTCAATAATAATTTTTCAGTTTTCAATGCAATTAAATTAATATATGGGGAATTCGAAGAATATTTATTTGCAATCAATGATTAATCTAAGACATATATTGATTATAAATGTAATGACCAATGGAATTGAATCAAATACTAATTGGTTAGAGAATTCAAGAACCAAGGCACATGATAATCACCTATTATTTATAAATGATTGAAGTAATTATGAATTAACTTATATTGAATTTTTTCTTCACTAATGAATACTAAAAATTCTCTATGTCATACCATTATTATAAAAAAGGAATCAATAGTATATTTAGTCAAGTAGTTATCTGAATATGCTCCACTAAACCAATAATTTCCCGATAGGAATTTATGGGTTCTGAAATGGTTGATCCTAATTCTTTCCTCATTTGTTATTCATCACACTGAGAATCTCTTCACCGAAAGGTTCTATCCAATCTCTCTAGACATTTTAGTGGTGGTAGAGGAGTTTCACTCTCCATTATTTATCATGTTCTTAAAGAGGGAACTTTCATCATATTTGAGATAATTCTCACCAGATGTCGTTGTGAACAAGTAATTAAAATGGAAACCTATATAAGAAAACAATAAAAATTCGTTATAATACCACTAGGGTTTGAAAATAATAATTTAAAATGTTCCCTTTTTATTTTTCATCATTCCTGCAGAACCCCATTTCTATAATAATAATAATAATATTATTATTTCTTGAAATTTCAAAAACATAAAAATTAACTCTTATATTGTTTTTTTTAAATATTCAATATATATTATTTATCACTTAACCATTAAAATTGTTCCTCAATTACTCCAAAATATTTATCAAATCTTGAATAATGACTATGTATTTAGTAATTAAATATAATTTTATTATTCTGGGATTAATAAATAAATATTATCTTCACAAAATATAAAATTGTTATTTATTAAATATTTTTCACAAAATATATTACCTCATATAACTAGTGTTGAAGTACGTGTGATCAAAAAAACATGAATCATTATTAAACCAAGTGTACGAATTATATTTACTAAAGATTTTTATTAATAAATATGATTATTTTTAACTAACATTTTGGATACACTTACTGTGTGACCCACTAGGCCTCTTTCGCAATGGAAATAGAAGAATCATCCCATTGTCCAATTTTAGGGTCTATTAACATTCCTAGGCACACATAGTAAAAAATGTTAATGTCAAATTGACATAAAACCCCATACAGATGTTTATTGTGTAATATAATCCTTTTTCCATGATATTTCAAATTAATATTGTTTCACACTAATATTATCAACTTTTTTGGTCAATGTCCCTTTCTTTGACATTTCATAAATACAAATTTCCAATAGAACATATTGTATAGAAATTTATTTAGGATGTTTCATTTCAGTCAATGTTCCTAAAATATAATTTTTTGTTAAATAATACAATTTAAATTTACTTTCTCACATTATTCATCAATTATACATTACTCATGACACACCCAACACAACCTACCTCACCGTGAAAATTTTCATCATTGTTTACAACAATACATCAATGTACACAGCTCAAAATATCCATTAATAATAATAATAATGTATAAGGATCAATACAGAAATCAAAAAATAGGAACATATAATGACACATATAATTGTGAATTTGAGATTGGATGCTCTAGTTATCAAAATTTTCCACATCATAAATTAGGAATCGGATATAAATTGAGAAGGTCCCTCAAGGACCTATGAGTTTCTAACCCTGGAATCCTATAGCATTTATGTCCCACAAATGTTTTTTCAGCTATATAACATATATTTTGAGAATACTGTGAAGAATTTTTTGGTTTCTCATTGTAATAGGGAACTACTATGACCTTCTATTTATACAACTACTCTTATGAAATTTTAATATACTATGTCAGGAAGACGTATAATCATGATGTGATAATGTGTTTATTAATAATCTAAATAATGAATATGGTTATCATGGTGTACACAAAAGTTTTTTCAAGGACATTGAATCCCACGATCTTGACCCCCTCCCTCCAATAAAACCCCTCATGGGCTAATAATTTATAATGATAGATAATGACTACTAAATTCCACCTCTATTAGGCCATGTGTTTTCGATTCAAATAGAGGGTATTAAAATTCCCACATATGAGAGACATTACCCTCAATAAAAATAAAATTGGGATTAATATATTTGATATAAACCAAAAAAACTCCATAAAATAAGAAAATTGGAAAAATACATAAGATCGCATCATGGATGTATTTTCATAAGAATGACCTAAAATTCTCTATGTAGACATCAAATTCAATCCTATGATAGTAACCCAACATAGCTCAAATTTCCAATCTAGTAGTTCATAGATCAATACCCTAGTATATCATTAAAATATAAAAAAGTTCTTTATATATATAAGGTGAGAATACTTGTATACTCAGTAGGATCATACCTAGATTCCCTCATGAAGATATAAAATGAGCATACTAATGAACCGATGATAAAACCTCAGAACCAAAACACCTAAATTAGTCAAATGACCAATACCCTCCTTACCAAGTAACCCTCACTAAATAAAACATACATGTATAGTAACATAAATATAATCATATAAATAATGGGGTTTCATGCACCACTCTCTCCCTAGTGTTCCACTCTTACACCCGAACGTTTTATGTCCTTACTCTAACATATATTTTGTAAATTATACCCTCCCAAATACACATCGATAATCAAATATCATCTCCCTTGATGGCACATACAACAAATCATCACACCTCTCTTGAAGACATCTGGTATATCACATCACATTTCAATCACATCCCTAACCATAATAGTTTGTTATCATGAACATGATGGATATCAAGCTCATCCATCCACCTTACATGCATGATCTCCATTTTGAAATTCATCATCCTCTCATAAAACACAAACACAAGTGAAATAAAATAAACATGACATAAAAAATAATGTGATAGAAAATTTCTTAGAAGAGAGAGAAGTGAATATGGGTTATCCATTCATATGTCCTGACCATCTAGATGTTAGTAAATTTAAATACATGAGTTTTAATGGACATTTTTTTCTCTCAAATGATTTAAGTTTGATTAATTTCTTACATTTTACTAAATGAAACTTTCCTTTCATGAAAAACCAACTTGGAATATGCAGCACTAACTCACAATATATTACATGAAACATTTAATCAGTGTACAATTCACACAACACCAACTTTTCATGCATTACATGTGACACCAACTATATATTTGTTACGTACAACAATGAGATTCTATGAAACATCATTTTATTGATAAAATTATTTAAATTACATAATTATAACAAATAAATTAATATTATTAATATGATTATTAACAACTACTTTTAAGTTATTTTTTATAATGATTTTTTATAAATAAATAATATTGATAATGAAAGATATAATTTTTTTTGAAGTCCATATATGTTTAAGAAATAAAATTTTCTAAAATAATAATTTTTTCATGTCATTTTATGAAAAAGGTAAAACTAATTTTAGAAACATTTAGATGTTTTATTTTTTAAAATAAAAAAAATTAATTAATATTTCCATATATAGATTTGGGTGAATTTTTGGGAATTTTTTCCTAAGAAACATCATTTTTAGATGAATAACAAAAAATACTGAATTTCAATTATATATTTCTTATTAATATAATTTATTTATAAGGATTAATTTTATTTAAATTTTTTTAAATTATATTTATATAAAATATTTTTCAATTAATACATTTTAAGTCATTGTTACCAATTTCACACTGAAATGGGATATAAAACATTGCTAACATTGGATCATTTTATCTTTAAAAACCCAAGGTGTCACCCTGTTTGTGGGATTAATTTTAAAATAATTTATTCCACATTGGTGAATGGATCTTGGAAAATGGATTCCATATTTAGAATCATCATAATTTATAATTTCTAATAAGTTTAACATTTTTACCACAATATTAATTAATGGAATTAAAATTAATTAAATCGATTATGGAAAAAACAAGCTTAACTAATGACTAAACCATAAATTTATGGCCCAAAATCATCTAGAAACATGTCAAAGAGTCGTGGGAAGTTTTTATATTCACAATATAATATTGTTTATATAAATGGTTCCACTATTGGATCCAAATTTCTAGTGAAAAACATGTATTGAATTCTACATTCAAAATATAACAAGAGTGCCACTCATCCACTATAAAAAGGTATCTACTACTCCGCTTCATTAACCCACTGAAACCACTTATGTTAATACAATATCATCTCAAGTATGGTTCCAAAAACCCTAAAATTCCCCTTAATTTATATCATTATGAATAAGTATTACTGGGAATCCCCTTGGTGAAAACAAAAAGGAGTTACCTGATTAAAGGATAACACCCTCCCTTAAGATCCATTATTTTATTTTCTTTATCCACTACCTAAATTCATCTTATTAAATACTTATAAATGTAAAAAAGTATCCAGATATAGTGATATGTTTTATTGCAATAGTTAAACCTTCATGTACGCACACCACCATCTAATAGTTAATGAACATAATGTTATATGTAAGACAAACTACCACCTCACAAAATGACGATAGTTCATTTTTCCTTTACCGCCTATCATGGTGGATATTATGAAATACAATATGATTATATATGTTATATATTATTTTTTAAATTTATTTAATATTATGTAATCCTTTTACATAACATATCATTATACATTTCATTTTGTGTAAATATGATAATTTCGTTTGTGGGGGTGTGGATTACTGCCCCATAAAAGAGATTAAATTCATTCACACAGTACATAGAATGTATTAAGGATTGGATTAGTGACCATATACGATAAAAATGGAATATTAATTAAATTTTAATAATTATATATATTCACATATTTATTATTTCCCTTCATTCTTTTAATACAACAATTAAACGAAAACAACATTCAATCGTATGTATAGACAACTATATCCATGAACAATGTATTCCATTTTATTCTTATATATTTTATATAATATTATAATACACACATATAGAATATAAACGATATTCATATCATGGATTAAATTCCTGATATAATTATATACGTATAGGGTAAAAATATATATCAAATTATGACACATGCAAAAATCAAAGAGAATAATACCTGAAGCGTAACCTTATCATGGAAATGTTAACAAGAGGGTAATATAAAGTCATAATAACACCACATATCATATTAGATAAAATAATATTATTGTTTTATTTATGTAAAATAAATTTATATTTATTATATAGGAGGTTTGAATGACTACTAAGGGAGTCAAGACACAAGGTAATGGAATTTCATCTCAATTTTTATTTCCGTGAGACACATGATTTGTTCCCCACAGATTCTGTGGGACTGGTGTTTATATTGTGCATGGATTTATTCTATGAATCATATTATTAAATTTATGTCTATTTTATTATCCATTCTATGATATATTTTCAAGTAGTATATGTTTCTAGTGTCACAAAATGTGTAAGATAGTTTTTTGTCAATTTCACATCTTCAAGACACATGTTTTGTTATGAACTGCTATTAATTATTATAGGTATATGTAAATCAATTATTAATGTTATATAATTAATATAACTATTTTAATTATAATTTTATGCTTCATTTAATTCCAATTTCTAACATTGAGTGTTTGATCCCAACTTTCAGAGTAGTACGAGTTTAAGGAAACAATCCCATCACTTTTCGAGATTATTAATGATAATAATTATCTTGAAGAAATATAATGATCCATCTCTCAAAAACACTAATCAGTTTAATTATACTATATTTTTAATGATATATTAATGTATAAGCACAATTTTTTTTGACTCTTTGGTGCATCAAAAATTTAAGAAATGATTTTTTAGAATAATCTGACCATATTTCTCTCTTTAGTAGGAAATCAATTTTATTTCAATAATCCGAATTTAAAAAAATATTTCCAAAAAAAGTTTTTAATGGAAAATGGTTTTTAAAAATGATTTATGGTTTTCAATTATTCTTTTAGATGTTTTTAAATTTATTTTCAATGAAATTTTATTTCATTGTTTTTTATGTTTTAAAAATAATTTTTCAAATAAGAAAATATATTTTACATAAGAAACTTTCTAAAAATATATAACAAAATTCTTTCCTATATAAGAAAAAATCCATTTTATTTAATCATTCATTTATGGGGAAATGATTCAATGTTTCTAATCATATAATTTATATGAATGTTTTATTTTTTTATGGAATGTTGTTTATGAAACCCGTTTTCTTTCACGGGTAATTTTCTTTTGAAACCCGCTTCTTTTCACGAGTTTCTCTTAGGATGAAATGGTAATGAAAGATTTATATATTTTCAAATTTAATAATATGATTACATATTTATGATACCCCTTTAATTTCTTATGTTATGATATGATTATATATTATTTTTTTTATATGCATGTTTGGATTCATTATGAGACATGTGGGATGTATATCTCGTTACAATACATTGGGTAAACATATATATCTGATGATATAGACTAATAGGGTCTTGGGAGTAAACCGTGACTACTAAGATGGCCATGAGAGCTAAGAATGACTACCAAGATGGTATGAGTAGGGAACTCATGCCACTAGAATGGCTATGGGTGTGAACCATGACAACCTAGATGGTTGTGAACATATACTTTTATTATGGTCTTAGAAGTTATTCTTTTTTTACTATGTAACACATATTATATGCTTATGTATCTACTATAATTAAATGTTTTATTCATATTTTATTATTTCATGGATTATGTTTTTTAATTACCTAAGATTAATTTTGTATTAATTGCCAATCCTTATGCCAGTATTCACGAATACGATCATTGCTATGAAGGATATCATCATCTATTTTCATGATCTTGTTCTCATAACCTAATCCTAATTATAATGGATTCATATATCCTTTATTTATCCTTACCGAGAATCTTCTCTCACATCTTTTTATGTTTCAAAACAAAGGTTATGAAGACATATATAATCTTTAATTTTTTTAAGAAGGGTTTAAGTGAACAAAACCCTAGTGGGAGATAATGTACCTCACTTATCTACTAGTGATCATGTTTCCATAGGCACACGAGTAATAATGTCTTTGGGCATCTATTTGTATAATGTTTTAAGTATTACCCAAAACTTAAGTAATGTTAATGTATTTAAAGAGATTTTATCTATAGTTGGTATTAGATTGAAGGTTTAATTATACTTTGGAAACACTGATAAGAAATCCTTAGTGATAACTCTAACTACTTGTCTATGTATAAGTATAAGGAT
The DNA here is from genome assembly GCA_963277665.1 of Viscum album. Classification (NCBI taxonomy): domain Eukaryota; kingdom Viridiplantae; phylum Streptophyta; class Magnoliopsida; order Santalales; family Viscaceae; genus Viscum; species Viscum album. The sequence goes on from OY728160.1 coordinate 1,679,851,246, forward strand.
AAATAAAATAATAGAAATATTTCATGGAATTTTGTAAAAGTATAGTGTGAGTGTTTTCCATGAAATACATCCATGTCTGGATGCTACATGTGGATGAGGCTCTAGAATAGATGAACTAGGTATAACAACTCCGAAATTGTTTCTATAACCTGACTCAAGGTAATATAGTACACAAAAATGGGCCTTATTGCACACCCAGTTTGACCGTCCTGAGGGATATGATTTGGGAATAAACAAAAAAATCTTGAAAAAACATAATTTATTTAAATATAAATGGGACATGAATTACCAGGGATAAACCTACGGTGTTATTGATTTTGGGTGAGGTCATAATTTAGATATCTTATAAGTTACATTTCGTGATTATGTGGTTCCTCATTATGATAAATATTCATTAATATTTTCCTTTGGTTTTAGTCAGTGGATGGAAACTGAAGGAACCATGTTATGGTGATTTAAATGGACAGTGAAATAATTTCCCTCAGGAGAAACCAAATTCTATAGATATGTAATTAAAAAACATTTTATTATTTTAAAAAAAGATTCTCCATCTATGAATCATGGAGGACATCCTATTGAGAGATGGAAGGAACATGATTTTTTTATTTTTTTCATGATTAAACTACCACATACATTTCGAGGGTATTATGATATAGTTGATGATGAACAATATATCTGTACTATTGAAATGTTTTTCACTAATATCAAGGGTTCGGAGCCTACGAATGAAATAATATTCATTTATCGGTATGTATGAAAATAATTATAGAGGTGGAATCTAATCATGAATACAGGGAAACAAGATGGGACTGAATCAATTGATTTGGATGAGATAAAGAACATATTTTTCAATGATTACATTCCTAGAATTATTTGAATCATTATATAGAAAGTGTTATTTTATTTGAAGAAAAGTGATTATGAATCTATTTATACATATGGGGAAAATTTCATGAGACTTGTGAGGTACACTTCAAGAATTATCATCTAATATAAAAGTAAATTTTATTGGTTCTTTAGTGGTTTAGGTCCAAGTCTCAGAATGATGTTTTCTATAAGATACTTTATTATCTATGAATATATTTTGTGTTCTGATATCAAGCTTGAAACAGAGCTTGGAGTCACGTATCAATCAAATAGTTTTGACAAGAAAATGAATATGGAGTTTAATGGAAAATATAAAAACCATTAAGTAGAGAAGATGAAATTTCCATTATTCTATATGTGTGGGAAAATCAAGGATGAAATTTACTTAAGGGGTATAATAAATTCTTCATGTGTGGAAGGGAAGGAAATATGGAAATTGAATTCATGTGTGATGGGAATAAGTTAGCTAGTGTTTTGAATGGAGAAAATGCCACACAAATAGAACCTTCTATGATTCTGTGTTACAACTGTAATGAGAATGGGAATTTTTCTAATTAGTGCTAAAACCCATGGGGTGGTGATTATGATCAAAATTATCAACATCTTAGATGTACGTACAAGACGAAATATCAGGCAATCGTAATTGTTGGGTCGGAACAAAACGGGAATGATGGCAAGAGGGGGGGTGAATTGCCTTTTAAAAAATGATTAACAAATTTAAAATCAAAGTGAAAGATGCAGCGGAAAAAGAGGCAAGACACACAAAATTGATAACGGAGTTCGGCCAAAACCCGGCCTACGTCTCCGCTCCCAACTCAACCGTTGAGAGATTCCTACCTCTTACTTTTCAATGGTTTTAGCAGGAAACCCACTAGGCTTTGAGGTAGCACTAGGACCTATTACAGCTTGCTTTTTGTGGTTTAGCAAGAACCCACTTGCTTTTGATGGTTTAGCAAGAACCCACTAGCCTTTTTAACGGGTGAAGGCTAGCTCACCGAAAACTCAAGCCTTTTAAAAGGAAAGGCTTGAAGAAACCTCTTCACACCTTAATGGTGGTGTGAAACCCAAAAGAAAGAGGGGATAAGAAAATTGGGAGTTTGTAGGCACAAACTCAAATTTAAGCTCAAAATATATAAAGCAAGAAAAACCGTAATTGAGGAAGACTTGGGCGCCAAAGTATGATGGAGTTGATGTAGCGTGCTCTCCCAAGCTTCTTGAGTGGTGCTCTTGGATGTGGAATTGGATGGAGCACTTGGGGTTCCTTGAGAGGAATGCGCCGGAGGTACGCCAAATGATCAACAAGGTGTCTGTGGGCTTCCGTATAGTTCCGGTTGGTGTCCGGGGCTTCCTTGGCCTTTATTTATAGGCATGGAACCCTTGGGGAGGCTTCGGAGCCGTTGGAGAGGCTAAAAGAGTCGTTGGGAGCCAAGTGGGCCAGCCTGGTCAAACTGCAACGGCTAGTTTGACTGGCTCCACCGGCTGGCCGGTACAGTCCCACCGGCTGGCCGGTGCCTTGGCAGAGGAGGAGAATTCTGGTCCAGGCTCCACCGGCTGACCGGTGGAGGAGCCACCGGCTGGCCGGTGGTGAGGCAGTAGCCATCACTGTTGGGGCTGGATGCCACCGGCTGGCCGGTGGTCAAGCCACCGGCTGACCGGTGGAGCCTGGCAGTGGGCAATGCCTCTGCCAGGTCCACCGGCTGGCCGGTGCTATCACACCGGTTGGCCGGTGGACTGAATTTCAGTCCACTTTGCCAGATTTCTTGGGCCAATCCTTTGGAAATCTTTTGCCTATCATCCACAACACTTAAAAACAATGTTAGACAAATAAGAAAGTGATTGTGATCATGAAAATCAAACAACGAGGGGAACGAGATGTACAACAATCTCCCCCTATTTTGATGATCACAATCACCAAAAAAATTAATGTAAAAACACTAAAATTGAAAGGAAATGCTAAGCATGATGAAAAGGATTCTCCCCCAATCAATCAAGAAATTTCTCCCCCTTTGTGATTATCAAAATAGAATGGGGCATAAAACTTGATTGAGGGAAATTTTGAAAAACAAGAGATGGGTTTTGAAAATCAATTGAAATTTTGGAAATTGAAAGATTTGAATCAAAAAAATGAAATGAAAATTGAAAAGAAAATTTTGAATTGAAAAATTTGATACCAAGAGTTGAAAAAGAAGGTTTGAATTGAAAATTTTGAAATTGAAATCAAAAGGGCTTAAACGATCCTAACTCCCCCTAAATAAAAACAATAAATCACCGGGGAAAGGAAGTAAATTTTGGCCCGGAGAGACTCGCAAGAAGGGATTTTTCAATCCAAACTTGTCTCATAGCGGGTCTTCTCCTAAAAAACTCATCCGAATAAAAAATGGATTTGGGTTGGCCGTACCGGGCATTTTTGCAATTACACTCATAAATGAGGTGCCCGGGTTTTTTACAATAGTTACAAAATTTAAATTCGGAGCTCCCCCTTACAAAAATAGTGGGTGCATGGGAGGAGGAAGCTTGCTTGGAATAGCCAAGCCCTTGGGTGGTTCTAGATATTCGTTGGGAACCTAGTAGATTGTTTAAATTTTGTTCCCCTTGAGTGAACTTAGCTAGGGTCTCCCTTAGGTCTTTGATGGTTGATTCCATAGAATCAACATTTGGAAAATTTTGGATTTTAAGGGTCAACTCTTCCTTCTCTTTGAGAAGTTGTTCTTTTTCGGAAGAGAGTTTTTTGAAAGACTTTTTTAAAGCAACAAATTTTGAAGAAAGTTCGTGAAAACCATTTTCAAGTTGGTCTCTAGCAAATTGGAGATCCTCATAAGACAAATGATTTAAAGAATTTGAGTTTGAAGAACATGAGGATGAGGAGTCGGAAGAAGTTACCTCATGAAATGCCATTAGGCATTTTGTACCTTGGTCGCTCGAGGAGGAGGAGGAGGAGGATGATGAGGTGTCACTCCATGTCGCCTTGAGGACCTTTTTCTTTCCTTTTTTCCTTTGGCGTGGCCCGTTTTTTGTTGAGTGGGCAATCGGGCATGTAATGGCCCTTTTCGCCGCACCCGTAGCATTTTACCTTGGGCTCGGATCTTGCGGTGGGTTCTTGCTTTCGCGCCTTGCGAGATTTCTTCTTCTTCTTGTGCTTCTTCATAAACTTGTGCATTTGGCGGGCGAGATTCTCCATTTCTGAGTCGCCGCTTGAAGATGAAGTAGATGATGAAGATGAGGATGATGAGGAGGAGCTTACTTCTTTTTGAACCTTGAGGGCGATGTTCTTTGGTGTCTTAATTGGTGTGCCCTCCTTTTGAGCTTGCCTCTTCATCGTGATCTCATAAGTCATGAGAGATCCGATGAGCTCCTCTACCGGCATATTTTTGATGTCCTTAGCCTCTTGGATCGTCGTCACCTTTGGTGCCCATGAGCTCGGAAGGACCCATAAGATCTTCTTGACCATCGTCTCGGCTGAAACATCATCACCAAGATATTTCCTTCCATTGCAAATGTCAGTGAAGCATGTAAACATATCGGTAATAGATTCGGAAGGATGCATGGAAAAGCTTTCAAAATCTTGCCTATACATGTCTAACCGAGTATCCTTAACTTTGTTAGTTCCATCATGGGTCACTTCCAATAGTTTCCAAATTTCATGAGATGAGGTGCAAGTGGAAACTCGGTTGAACTCATTTCGGTCAAGGCCGCAATGTAGAGCATTCATGGCTTTGCCATCAAGCTCAAAGTTTCTAATATCGGCGAGGGTCCATTTGGATTCGTCGGGGGTAGACAAAGTATAACCTTTCATGAAAATTTTGTAAATAGGATATCCTATGCTTCTAAGAAAGGTAGTCATGAGGGTTTTCCAATAATTATAGTCGGTTCCATCAAAAAATGGAGCACGACCCAATGAAAAGCCTTCGGGGGCGAAAGAGGTTGATGCCATCTAAATGGATCTTTAAATTTGAAACCGGGTTAGGGAATTATTCAAATTTTCCCTCTGATACCAATTGTTGGGTCGGAACAAAACGGGAATGATGGCAAGAGGGGGGGTGAATTGCCTTTTAAAAAATGATTAACAAATTTAAAATCAAAGTGAAATATGCAGCGGAAAAAGAGGCAAGACACACAAAATTGATAACGGAGTTCGGCCAAAACCCGGCCTACGTCTCCGCTCCCAACTCAACCGTTGAGAGATTCCTACCGCTTGCTTTTCAATGGTTTTAGCAAGAAACCCACTAGGCTTTGAGGTAGCACTAGGACCTATTACAGCTTGCTTTTTGTGGTTTAGCAATAACCCACTTGCTTTTGATGGTTTAGCAAGAACCCACTAGCCTTTTTAACGGGTGAAGGCTAGCTCACCGAAAACTCAAGCCTTTTAAAAGGAAAGGCTTGAAGAAACCTCTTCACACCTTAATGGTGGTGTGAAACCCAAAAGAAAGAGGGGATAAGAAAATTGGGAGTTTGTAGGCACAAACTCAAATTTAAGCTCAAAATATATAAAGCAAGAAAAACTGTAATTGAGGAAGACTTGGGCGCCAAAGTATGATGGAGTTGATGTAGCGTGCTCTCCCAAGCTTCTTGAGTGGTGCTCTTGGATGTGGAATTGGATGGAGCACTTGGGGTTCCTTGAGAGGAATGCGCCGGAGGTACGCCAAATGATCAACAAGGTGTCCGTGGGCTTCCGTATAGTTCCGGTTGGTGTCCGGGGCTTCCTTGGCCTTTATTTATAGGCATGGAACCCTTGGGGAGGCTTCGGAGCCGTTGGAGAGGCTAAAAGAGCCGTTGGGAGCCAAGTGGGCCAGCCTGGTCAAACTGCAACGGCTAGTTTGACTGGCTCCACCGGCTGGCCGGTACAGTCCCACCGGCTGGCCGGTGCCTTGGTAGAGGAGGAGAATTCTGGTCCAGGCTCCACCGGCTGACCGGTGGAGGAGCCACCGGCTGGCCGGTGGTGAGGAAGTAGCCATCCCTATTGGGGCTGGATGCCACCGGCTGGCCGGTGGTCAAGCCACCGGCGGACCGGTGGAGCCTGGCAGTGGGCAATGCCTCTGCCAGGTCCACCGGATGGCCGGTGCTATCACACCGGTTGGCCGGTGGACTGAATTTCAGTCCACTTTACCAGCTTTCTTGGGCCAATCCTTTGGCAATCTTTTGCCTATCATCCACAACACTTAAAAACAATGTTAGACAAATAAGAAAGTGATTGTGATCATGAAAATCAAACAACGAGGGGAACGAGATGTACAACAGTAATTTCAAATGAGGGGTGTCATAATGGCATGGTAAAATTTACACATACCATCCACTCTAGATCCACAAATATATTATTTTATTCTGGATATACCTACTCTTTTATATCTAAAGATTTTTCAAATGGTGTTCAGATTCCACCAAAATGATTACATGTGGTAGTAACATTAAAAACCACTAATGCTATGCTGATGGAATTATAGGTCTATTATTCCTCTTCAGTTGAATTTTGGGGAAATGTGCTTCCTGTAAATATTTTTAGTCTTCCTTTGGTTGAATATGATATCAACTTAGCTATGTAATGGAATTATTTTACTAAATCCAAGATCAATATTCAGGTATGGGACGCTATGTTTTATATTTCGAACCCACTTTTGGACATCCATTAATGTGACGATAAGTATGAGCATCCGGTGGATATTACAACGAGTCTATGCCTCTTAATTTCCATTAATAAGAGATATATATATCAAATGGTTGTGGAGAAAACCCACATATATGATATCTACATTGCTATACAATTTTTGAATGACTTTCCAGAATAGTTTCTCAGCCTTCCACAAAAATGAAGTTGGAATCACCATATTGCTCACACATAGTTCCACACTAATATCAATAAATAGTTATAGAAAGACCCTGATTTAGTTGTCGGAACTGATGAAGGGTCACCATGAAAACCTCTATATGGGATTCATTTATCCATTTGATTCACCTTGGGGTGCACTGGTTCTTTTTAAAAAAATAAGGATGGATCAATGAGACTCTACATTGATTATCGAAAGTTGAAAAGGATCATAATCAAGAACAAGTGTCATCTTCCCTAAATTGATGGTTTTTTAATCAAATATACAGTGCTTAATACTCTTCAAAGATTTAAATTCATTTTGGATATCATAAATTGTGTGTCAAGATAGATGATATAACCAAGATATATTTCTATACAAGGTATAGACACAATGAATACATAGTGATGCCTTTTGGTCATACTAATACCACTGAAATGTTAATGTATTTGAGGAATAGAGTCTTTATAGATTAATTTGACCATTTTTTGGTAGTCTTTATAGATGATATTATTTTCTATTCAAATATAATGTAAGAGGATAATGATCACGTGAGAATTGTACTAAAGTATCAAATGAAGGAGAAACTATATTAAAAATTTCCACAATGTGAATTTGGGAGGCATATGGTTTTATTTTTGGTTCACATAATCTCAAAATATGGTATTGTAGTAGATCCATCAATTACTGATGCAATTGAATGATGAAGTAGACCATCCATTGTAACAACGATCCATACCATTCTTGTTTTCAATGGATATTATCAATATTATTTGGAGAATTTCACATAATTATAAAATCAGAAGACCATGTTAACTCAGTAGGGTGTCACATTCCTCTAGAGGGATGAATGTGTGGAAAAAATCAATGAAAATAAAGGAAGGATTTTCAGTTCACATGTGATAATAATACCCCGAAGTGGAGAATATTTTGTAATTAATATCGATGCATCTAAGAAGGGTTTGTGATTTTTTATGTAGAATAGCACGGTGTTCCCTATGCCTTGTTGTAGTTGAATATTCATGTGAATAATTACCCAAATCATCATTTGGAGTTAGCAGTGGAAATTTTTACATTAATGATATGAAAGAATTATCCTTATGGGTAAAAGTGTGATATATATACATATAATTAATGTCTAAAGTATATATTCCCATAGAAGGAGTTGAACATGTTTTAGAGAATATTCTTACAGTTGATAAAATGTTATGACTGATCAATAAAATACCACCCTATGAAAAAGAACATGGTTGTTAATTTAATGAGTTAGAAGGGTTAAGCTAGTTTATCAATGATGAGGATCACAAAAGATCCAATATTTCTAGATTTACGAAGGAAGGATCTAGTAATCCTAAAATAAGGGAGAAAATATTATATTTCTCGAATTAATTTGCATCCCTCTATCAATGTGATGATTAAGGAGGTATAGAAGGAAGATGTAGATCTAAAAAAGAATGTTAGAAATTATCAGGATTTTAACCATGAGCATGATAGAATTATAATGTTTAATAACCATGTATGCATTTCTTCCATATAATATTTGAATAAGAAATTGTTAGTGGAAGCTCATAGTTCTTTATTCTCTATTCATCTTGAATGTATAAACATGTATAACGATTTAACGTATTATTTTTGGTGGGATGGTATTAAGGGATATATCATAGTGTTTGTATCTTTGGGTTCAATATGAAAAGAAGTTTGGACTGAATGACAAAAATAAAAGGGTATGTTTCATCCATTAACAATACCAGAATGGAAATGGGAGAACATCACCACAGATTTTGTCAGTAGTCTATCCGAAACCAATAAAGAGTATAATTCTGTATGGGTGGTAGTTGATCACATTAATATTTATGTACACATTGATTCTATAATAGAAGACTTCTATTTGGATCATAATTCTAGAATATATATTAAGAAAGTGGTAAGGCTAAATGGTTTTCCACATTAAATTGTATCTAATCTGGATTTGAGGTTTACCTAAAATTAATGGTGAACCCATCATCAAGAACTTTTTATATAATTGAGGTTAAAAAGTCATATCATCCTCAAATTTATGGTCAATATATATGAAACATTCTAACATTATAGGATATGTGGAGATCTTGTTCTATGGATTTTAATGGTGTTTGGTATCATCACCATAACCTAGATGTTTTTTCTAATGACTATATATTTCACTCAATAATTCAAATAGAACATCATAAAGGCCTCTATTGGGATAAATTTTGAGCTCAACATCTTGGAATGAGGTTGGATAAAAAAATATATTGTGACCCGAGATCGCTGATGAAATTTTTGAGATGATTATAACCATTCAGTTGAATTTTAAGGATGCTCTATGTCTGTAGAAAATTTATAATAATAAGTAATGAAGTGATATGGAATTTTAATATGGTGAAAATGTTTTTCAGTGAATCTCATGATAGAATAAATTTATAAGGTTCATAATGAAAGGAAAAATATTCATTATTTTTACTGGCCCCCTTGATATTCTTGATCATATCGGGATGGTAGCCTATCATTTGGAATGTTCTCCAAATCTCTCAAATATCCATTAAGTGTTCCATGTATCTCTCTTAATTATTTAAATACCTAACTGTTAACATGTAATAATCTTACATGTGATACCACTATAGAAGGATCTCTCTTACAAAGAACTTGATGTGGAAATTTGGGATCAATCATAGAATGTTCTAGGAAACAAGACCACTCACCTGGTCTATGTTTTGTAGAGAACCCCCCTTTTAGAAGATTATACATGGGAACATGATGATATGATGAAGTAGAATCATCCTCGTTTTTTGTTCCTCAAAGATGAATTTCTATGGATAAATTAATTTTAAGGGGGGAAGAATGTAACACCATGAGTTTTTGGGGACCTTTTTTCCCTCGACAAATTTAAATTTCATTGATGCCTTGAATTTCACTAAGTCAAACATGCATTTCACATGAATCTGAATCATTGTATGCAACCATGACTCAATATATGTTACATAAAACACTAACTATTTATACTTTACACACAAAAACAATATAGATATGTTACATGCAACACCAATTTGGGGTATATTATAGGAAACATTGAGATTCAATGAAATAACATTTTACTGCTACAATTATTTAAATGAGATAATTCTAACCTATCCATTAATCATATTAATATGGTTAGTAATAAACACATTTAAAATATTTTTAACAATGGTTTTATATAAATAAAACATATTGATAATTAATTATTCAATTTTTGGTAAAGTCCTTATATGTTTTAAAAATACTATTTCCTAAAAAACATGTTTTTCATGTAATTATGTGAAAATAATAAAATTAATATTAGAAACTTTTATAAAATTTATTTGAAAAAATAAAAATCCATTTTTTATTTATAACACCACATTTTAGTTAGGGTGATTTTTTGGGGTTTTTTCTAAGAAACATCAGTTTTTGATGAATAGGGAAAAACACTGAATTTTAATTCTAAATTGCTTATTTATATAATTTATTTATAATGTTAAATTATTTATTAAATTGGTTTAACACTGTAATTAGATAATATTTTTATTAATTAATCTAATTAAGGTCACTATAAGAAATTTCACAATGAAATTGAATATAGAATTTAACAACCCTTTGATCATTTTTACTTTAAAATCCCACAGTGTCATGCCATCAGTGGGATTAATTTTATTTTAATTTATTAAACTTTTATTATTGGAATTTATAAAAATGAATTCCACATTTTTAATAATAATAATTTATGTCTAATAAGTTAAAAAAACTGAACAAAAATATCAGTGAATGTAAGTAAAATTAATTAAATCGATTATGGTGTAATTAAACTTATCTAAGGATTAACCTAAAATTTTATACCGAAAAAGATCTAAAAACGTGTCCATGTGCCATTGGATGGATATATTTCGACCATATAATCCCTTTAATATAAATTGTTTTATTGTTGGATTCACATGGATTCTGAAATATAACAACCATGGACATTATTACACACATAAAAAATAATTTATTAAATTAACATTCACTAAAGAAAACTCAAAGGATCAAGAGGTCCAGTGTCTTGGAAAATAGGAACATTACATAAAAATTTATGACAAAAAATACAACATCTTTATTGAAAACTTTTTTTACCTGACCACAAAATTCTATCAAACATAGAATTACATGTCATAACCTGCAGACAAATATAAGAAAAGAGTGAGATATAAATCCCAGTAAGGGAATAAACAAGGAATAACTTGAAGAATACAATAACGTTATGAAATAATCATATCAATATATCATAAGAGAAAAATGAACATAAAGGCATGATATAGAATGATTATCAAAACATGGGGTTGTGGCAACAAAATTTAACATAATATTAGCATGACCCAAGGTCATTGCACATGGAACATGAGTAAACCCTCATTTCACATGGAAAACCATGATACTATTATTTACCCATTCCATCGGTGTGCTATAATGTTTCATCCTTCTTAATCATTTAATTTCATGCATAAGTGTTTCACATAGATCATACAACATGAATTCATTAAACGTCATAATTTATTCCATGAGTATGAGATGTAGAATAAAAAAAATATGTCCTCAATCAATAATTACAATTCATAAAGGTGAATACCATTGATAAATAAATGGGTATGATGTTAACCTACACAATGATTTTTCATGGGAAATTTTTGGGTAACTTCATCCATATAACGACATCAAATAGAAATTATAAAATGGGTTGATGAGAGAAAAATGGGTCCCACATCATTTAAACTTGAAATGGACAAAAAGGGGTTCACGGAGCATAATATCCAAATATATGTTATTTAATTTTTATGAATAATATAAAATAATTGCTTGAATTTAAATAACAGAGCGAAATCCCTTACCCAATTTTGGCATGGTAACAAGTGTACAAGAAAGTCCTTAATGATAGAAAAAAGTGTCTCCCATAATTAAAACATAAGTTAGGTAGTATATGGGAGTTTATAAATCATACCCCAACTTTTTTAATTGAAAATAAAATTGAAAAAATATAAGGAAACTTGGAAATAAATAAGGAAGGAAGGAAAGTGAGGCTCCCTTACATGGAAGTGTGATCCCAAAAGATTCGGAGGGTCTTAATAGAGGCTTCATTGGAGATTGGGGCACCTTGGGATAATTATAGAGAGTGGGGAATTATTAGTGATGTGTTACATGGGTTTTTAGTGTAGTGAAGTGGGATTTTGGGTGGGTTTATATATGAAAAGTGAGATAAATCTTTATTATTAAGGCTTTGGACTCTGGACATTAATCTAATAAAAACCCCAAACACTCCCACAGTTTTTCCTATTGGTTTTTTAAAAGTGGAGCCTTAAAAATTATTTTATAAGTCCAATGACATAACTTATTAAAATATAAGTCTCTATTTTGTGGATGTGAGTCATAATCTAATGGAAATCATTTTAAAAAGTTAGAATATTTTATAAGAGTTGGAGGGTCCACTAAGGCATTGTAAAGTAAATGAAAAATATCTATAATCACATTATTTTAAAGGTTAAACATATGTTTAAAAAATAACCCTTTTATAGTATTTTGTTACATCACTGTTGGGTCATTGTGATGCCATAAAACACATTATATAGTTAAATGGTATTTAATTTTTATCCAAAAATTCGACTGTCTCAGACAATTATGAAAAATTCAACGTTTGATAATTTTGACATCCTGATTCCAAAAAAAATATTCATTTTATATCAAATTTTTTTTAAATATTTGAATTGTCATATTCGAAAAAAAACAAACATTTATTGAAAATTCATGGGATTTGAAAAAAAAAATAGTTTTCAAACATTAAAAAAAATTACAATAGTATTCCTAAAATTTCTACGATCATTTATATATAATAAAATGTAATTTTGTAATTATATATTATTAAAATATTTTTTAATTATAAAATCTATTAATTCATCATAATAGATTTCACAATTGAATTTTAATATTGACTAAAAATATTATTTTTTCATTAAAAATGATTTAAAAAGTAACAATGATAAAATGAATGTATATACATTCTAGAATAATAATTAAAATTATCATGGTTATAGGGTCTCATTACATAAACCCTTATAAAACCCACAAAAGACCTTTGGGAAAGGTGTGCGATGGTGATAAACTCATGGGGAAGCTTAGATAACATTGATCGGGTTGAAATATCTATTAAAATCCACTTCTCTCCTAGGAATTTGTGTTCAAGCTTAATGTGTTGAAGATTGGATTTGGCATGGACAATATTGAAGCCAAGTGACGCTACCTCCTTTTTGAGCTCTAAAAATGTGTTCTGTATGGAGAAATTCTATTGGATGATGACATCGCCACCTTTGACTATGTTAATTGGGTTTGTTAAATCCTTGTATGTATATTAATCACGTGATCACTATTTAATGGGTATATTAGAAAAGTAAATAATTATTATTTTTTTGTTAAAATCCAATAATATAAAACCAATGAATTTCATATGTTTTGTATAACCATTGAATAGAATAATGCATTTAATTATATAAAGAGGAATTTTTATCAATGAAAGACTCTTTTATTATTATATTCCCCTCTAAAGAATTTTTTCCCTCAAAATTTCATTTTCCCACACTAAAACAGATTAGAGTAACTCTTCTTTATCACATCCTCTTATTACCACATTGCTTCTTCAAACATGTGGTTTTTCCAGAACACCTTTCCAATGAGAACTGTCTTATTTCATAGAAAATATTCCCTAGAATCTATGATATTCATTTTATAATTTTCATAAGAGAGGTCATTATCCAATGGTACCACATATGTATTGAATACAATTGTTAGGTCAGGTATTTATTTCTCAAGACTGATACATGGAATACATCTTGTACTTGACATTGGTTGGGTAGGAGTACTGGTCAATATTCCACTGCTCCAACAAGATCATGGATCTCAAAAGGGATGATGTACCTTGGACTAAGATTTACCATCTTCCCAAATCTCATAACTATCTTCCATAGTGGTATGCGGAGGAATACCATGTCTCCAACATCAATCTCTAGGTCTCTTCTTTTTTCATAGCTCCTTTTCTAGCTCTGTGTGGCATTAATGTGTTGTTTGATAGTCTTAACCTTCTCCACCATTTCATCGACCAATTTAAGACCTAGTAGATTTCTCTCCCCTAAATTATCCCAACATGGCTATGTTTTTCAACTCTTCCCATAAAGGGCATCATATGGAGCCATTTGGATGCTTCAGTGGAATCTATTACTGTAAGAGTACTCGACCATAAGAATTCATTGATTCCATCCTCCTTTGAAATCCGTTGATAATTCACTAATCATTCCCTCAAGTGTCTAGATAGTCGTATAAGTTAATCCATAAAATTTATGATGATATGTCATACTAAAATTTACCTAAATATTCAGAATGTATTGGTGACTCTTCTATATCATAGTGGTGAATCTTGGATCTCGATCATATTCAATCAATAGTGTTACTCCATGAATCTTTTCCAATTCTATGATGTATATCCATGCCATTTATTCTGATGATAAATCCTCCCGAATTCCAATGAAGTGTGCATTCATTGTAAGACGATCCACAACAACCCAGATAACATTGTTTCCTTTGTATTTCTTTAGAAGTCCAGTGACAAAGTCCACGGTGATGTTCTCCCATTTCCACTTTGGTATGGGTAAAAGTTGTGTCATCCCCATAGATTTATGCCTCTTATACTTGACTTGTTTATATACAAGGAACATTGATGTATTCTCAGCGATCTCCTTCATCGTGTTATCCCACAAATAATACTATTGGATATTAAGATTCATCTTTGTGCTTCCTATGAGAATGTAGAAATTAGAATTATATGAATCATCCAATAGTTCAATATTTATCATCATACTTTATAGAATACATATTCTAGACCCAAATCTCAAAATTATATCTTCATTAACCTTGAAATTGGAGGAATTTCTTTATTCTGATAGTTTCCTCTTTCTTCTGAATTCCCACATCATAATTTTGAGAATCCATTAACCATTCCAGAAGTGAAAGTTGAACAATCATCTATTGAAGGATTTATTATGTTCCCAACATTATGATTCCTTAGTCCATCTTCCTCAAATTTAAAAACAGTTGACTCAGTTTAATTCTTATCAATGATAGAATCACTTGGTCCTTTCTACATAGAGCATTGTACACCTTGTATTCATTCACATGTTGGTAATAGATTGAGCTGTCATAGTCTTTGATCCGATCTAACCATATTTGTTGGTTCATAATCAAATCTTTATGTATAAATATATACCTGAGTCTTTTTTCCATATATATTTCACAAATCTCCCAAAAGAGACATTGCCTCCAATTTTTTAAAGAGACGGATACTAAAGCTAAATCCAGATCATGTGTTGGAAAACATTTCTCTTGAACTCTAAATTTACATCAAGCATAGTCTATGACATTTTAATTTTGCATCATCACACAACAAATGAACATCTATGATCACTAAATACAAAAAACATTCTCCACTTGTGGTTAGTGTGAGCACTGGTGTAGTGATAAGACTCATTTTCAACTCCTTGAAGCTCTCTTAGCATTCATCACACCAATAAAACTTAATTCCCTTCCATGCTAGCTTGGTAAAACGGCTTGGCAATAATGATTGATTTCTCACAAATCGACATTAATATCAAGATAACCCCAGGAAGCTGTCGATATTTGTCACCAATGTTGGCCTCGACAATCCCTCAGTTGCAGGTGTCTTGGAGGGATCTATAGATATCCAATTTATTGAGAGGATATGACAAAGAATGATAAATACATCAACCAAAACTCACACTAGTTGTACATTGCAAAGAGCTTCTCCATTCACCAGGTCTCTAGTACAGTTCTTAGATGCTCCTCATACTCCTCCTTGGTTTTATAGTATATTATAATATCATTTATATAGACTACAAAAAAGTTATCTATGTGATTTCCAAAAACTCTATTCATCATGTCCATGAAAATTGATGATGAATTAGTGTGTCTGAAAGGAATAACTCGGAATTCTTAGTTCTCGAACCATGTACGAAATGCAGTCTTGGGGTTATCCTCCTTCTTCACCCTTAATTGGTAATATCCAGACCACATTTCCACCTTGGAGATTTATTGTGCTCCACATATCTGATCATAAAACTCATAAATTCGTGGAAGATAATACTTCTTATTTATTGTGATTTTGTTGAGCTCGTGACAATCAATGAAAACATGCATTAACCTATCCTTCTTCTTGACGAAGAGGACTAGAGCACCCCATGGTTAATCACTTGGACTTATAGTCCCTTTACCCAAATTCTCTTGTATTTTTTTCCTTAACTCCTAATGCTATTCAGAAACCATTATATATAGAGTCTTGGATATTGGAAATGCCCTAGATATAAGATCAATAGAAAATTCAACATCTCTTGTAGGAGGTAGACCAGACAATTCCGATGGAAACACATCAGAAAATTCCCTCACAATACGCATGTCTTTAAGGATGATTTATTCCTTAGACTCAATCATCTATTTAAGATACGCGTGCTCATAGGGAAGTAATATCCACACTTGAGATGATAGTTATAAAGAATATTAATACTCCTCTTTTCATTTGTACCAAATCGGAGGGTTAATTCACCATATAGAGATAGATTTCCCTCTCATGGATATTTATGTATTTTTATATAAGGAAATCCAATCCATGCCATGCATAGCACAAAATTCATCCATATGGATTATGGCGAGGCTCACTGGGATGTTCAGTTCACAAATTATAATAGGGGACGAGTTATATTCATGGGATGAAATGATTGCCCAATTTTCTATTCTCACGAACATCTATACTTCCATGATTTATGGTGGATTTTGGAATGTTTTACTAAACATTTGGGATATAAATTAATTCATAGAACTAGATTCAATGATTACATTATCTATTCATGAATTAATAACTACAACACATGTCACCAAATCATTTCCGGTGTCCTCTTCTGTAATGACCCAATTTTTTTCAAGAGAAATTCCCTTCTTATATGTATGTCACATGAGAACACAACATAATGAACTACTAAGTGACAAGTGACGTTTAAAAAAACATTTTTCTCTACTGTGTTTGGAATTTTGAAAATATGACATACACGGTTGTGTTCAAGATGTTTTTTGTAGTCTAATAAAACAAAAATAATTTTTTGTGAATAGTAACATACCATTGTGAATAGTATCCTGCCCTTACGGATATTAATATGACCTTTATGAATAGTGAGTCATCCAACATAAGAGTAACCTTACCCAAGAATAATTAAATAATATTTAGACAACTTAGAGAGTTACAATTCGACCTTAGTAAACGTTTCGGAATTTGTAAGTCATAAATAATTAATTATAATTAATTAATTAATTAATTAATTTAAAAGAAAATTTATTTTCTTAAAAAGTGTTAATTAATTATCAAATCAATGTCTTATTATTTTTAGATAATTTTATAAGAACCTATGTAATTTTTGAAAGCATTATAAAATAAGTTTGAAGTTTAAAAACTGTTTCTGTAAGTAAATTATGATTTAATTAAATATAAAATTAATTATATCTATAAATTTATTTCCGAAACATGGACTTCATTTTTTTATTCTACACATCAAATAATGGTTGGGGTAATTTTTTATGATTTCTCTGAAATACATGAATTTTTTATGAATAGTAGAATCTGATAATTCACAATAAATGTTAAATAATGGATGGATTGAGTCATCAATTATGTTCTGCTGATGTAATCCATCATTTTTTGGGATCAAATGATAAATTTACTATTCCTGGTCATTCATTACACTCAATTCCTTGTCTTAGGGGAAATTAATAAACTAATGAATTTTATAGTAAGGAAACCCCTCTCCCCTCCACTATAAATACCACCCTTCACACCCGCATTTCTTCACACACCTCAAGCTCCAGGCCATCACTAAACATGTAACAAACATCTTCCCTAGCCCCTATCCCACTTCCAAGAGCTTTTGGTCTCATCGAGGGACCAATCCTATCTTCCTTAAGGAGGATCTCAAGAGGAGGATTTAAGAGGTAATTTCTCTCCCTCTTCTCCTTTATTTTCCTTTCATGTATAAGTTCATTTCTTGATCTCTCCCAATATATCTTCATCCAAATTGTATTGTACCTCCAGTATTATAAATATAATGAAATTAGATGATTCAAATATCATCGAATCCCCTTTCCCTCTTCCTTTTATTTTATTAATGATAAGGTTGTTCGTGAGGTGTTAATTTATCACCCTCTAAAATACGTGCATTCTTCTTTCATTTATACATTCATATCTAGTCATGAAACCATTTTTATTTTTTAAAAATAACATGTTATATGTATTCTATTCTATTTAATGTTTTGGAACTAACTTATGTCCATATTACTAAGTGATAAGTTAAAAAAAGTTCGTTATGATCGGAAAACCGCCCAAATTGTCCCGAATAATCACCATTAAATTCATATCTAATGATTCATCCACATAGATCTAATATAATTAATAATAATATCATTAAAACACCTTTAATATGATTAATTACATGTAATATTAGTTCTGGATTCTTACCCATGTTCTACCCAAACATCAATTTAAGAATACAAGTGAATCACTAAAGAAAACCATAAAAACAAACATTCCTGAATAATGTTTCTAAACTCTATAACTCATCCAAAGGCACATAAAATCACTTAAGGAAACAATAATTAACAATATTAATTTAACAAAAGGTTATGTATTTCTAATTAATGAATATAATGTCATTATATAGGACATTAAATAAAAGGAAGCATTCATATACAAGGTTAGGGGAAATTCTTGAACCCGACTTTCATCCTTCCGGTTCTCCCTCTTTCACTCCATTTTTTATATGGGTACTCCTTAAAGATATTTTATTCATCATTATCTTCCAATTCATTGGATAAACATGTTTTTGACAGGTTTTTATGACAAAAAAAATGTTTTCCAAAAGAAATCTTCTTTTAAGAACACAACTTTTACTTCTCACTCAAAGAGGACAGTTCTTGTATCATGTCTGTCATTCCCTCTTTCTTTTGGGAACCCATAGTTTATGAATGTGTTATTATGAGAAGAAAACCATTACATTACATGGGTTAGTTAATTTAATCATTTATTTATGTTCTATGTGGCATGCATGATAATGATAATATTATCATATGACGGGTGCACCAGAATTTATATAGCGTAATACGAATATTTGAAAGTGACGGGTGTGCCTGGAATTATACAGAGCTCCAATGCATCGTCTAAAGTGATGAATCTCATGATTAAATGTTAAATTATGTGTGAAAAATATTCTAGCTTGGTTCACAATTATTTTTGGTTGTTAACCACTAAGGCATGATGTTACATTTTTATGCATTACCATATTTCAATCTTATATTAATGCTTCCTCTCATGTTCATGTTCTTTTTCCCATGTTTTTATTATGATCACCCCATGATATATTGTTATTATCTATTATATTAACAGGTTTATATCTCACCTTTTTTGATGTATATCCTCAGATGTCAACATTTACTAAGTAGTGGACAAGTTCCAATAAGAAGCTAGAGAAGAAGAAATTAAATAATTGTTTATTCTTCATGTTTTAATTCATATGTATGGTCCTAGTTTTCCCAAGACACTAATCCTTTGGATCCTATATGTGTTATAAAATTATGATGTTTATATTTAAAATTATTTAATAGTAATTTATGAAAATGAAGTGTCTTTATAGTTGGTATCAGAGGAAAAGTTTAGTTAATTTGCGAATTAGGATTAGTGAATCTTAGAGAAAACCTATAGAATGAGAAAAAGTATAAATATGTACACAAGAATATTTACATAGGGATCCCATATGTAATGTTTTTGGTATAAATTGTTGAAATGTATATGTTATTCATGACTTGTTTGCTTATTTGTTGTTCTATCCTTTTCTATTTTAGAAAATTATGGGAACCAGGAGAAATCAGGCCAACAAATCGTGTGACGGGCAATGCAACGATCGCCCGAACAACATCCCCAATTATTTAGGAGGTGAAGTTAAAAACTTCATGGAAATTATTACACAATTATCTCATCTTATGAACAATAACCATAATAATGTGGAACTTCCTCCTTCACAAAATAGGGAGGAACTAGATATCGAATGTTTGATGCTGCAACGACCACCAACATTTAGTTGATCTTCCAATCCACTAGTTGCAGAACAATGGGTCAACTCTAGGGAGAAGATCTTTTTTGTTCTTATGTTTTCTGAAATGGAGAAGGTGAACCTATCCATTTACCATCTATATGGAGAAGCCGATCAATGGTGGGATTTGATAAAGACCTCCAAGCCAATGGAGGAAATTGAAGAGATGGAAATGGAAGACATTAAGATAATGTTTCTTAATAAGTACATCTCGTGAACTCTTTTAACAATGATGGAGAGATAATTAATAGAGCTCAATAAAAAAGATGTATTATCTTTCACAACCTATGAAGTGAATTTCACAAGGCTTTCAAGGTAAACTTTAGTTTTTGTTATCAAGAATGATATCAAAATTGATAGATTATTTAGTGGATTAAAACCACACCATCGAAAGGATCTTAAAATTAGAGACATTGGGAGTTATGAAGAAGATGTTCAATGTGACCTCAAAGTGGAGATGGAGTTTTGAGAAAGGTCCCATGTATATGGTGATAAGAAAATAAAAATGGAGTTTCAAGCCGGTGGATCTTATGATAAAGGTTGGAAGAAAACTCAACGACCCACATGCCAAAAAATGTGGGATGTTTCCCCATGAGATTTTCCTCGAAGGGACAGGGAAGTGCTTCAAGTGTGGGAATGAAGGAAACCATGCTCAAGAGTGTCAGAAAGACATGAAAAGGAATGAGAATGTTTCCAATGAAAGGAACGAACCACTCATGGTTCATTGCTACAACTGTAGGGATCTTGGGCACTATATAAACTAGTGCACAAAACCTCCAATTCTCGAGGGTAATCAGTGTCAGCAGGCACCAAAGCCAAAGGATAAAGATAATGATTATGACATCACTAATGAGGAGGTGGAGCATGATAATGAAGACATACAATGTAAACTTCCAATTCACTCAAAAATACAAAAAGTCTTATTTGATTCTGGTTCTATGCATTCCTTTATATCCTGCAAGTTTGCTAGAACTATAGAATCGAATCCCCAAAACCTTGAAGTAGAGATATCTGTAAAAACAACAAGTGGTACAATCATTACAACTCAAGTGTTTTACTCTTATTCTATTGGCGTATGTGGGAAGATTCTTCCAGAAAATCCCGTAATACTTCCCTTGGTGGAATTCGACATTATAATGGGAATGGATTGGCTCTCGTTATATTGAGCACATATCATCTATCGGGAAAAGGAAATATCTTTTCATATTCCGAACCATCCCATGATCCTATACAATTTCAAGTAAGATCATGAATCATTATTGAAAAATACTTCAATGGTGTGGGTGTTGATTCCCTATAAAGAAGCATACCTCGCCCAAATGGTTGAGTCGAAGGAAAGTGCCAACCTTGAGGAAATTCCCATCGTGAGGTAATATGGCGATGTCTTTCCTAAAGAGTTACATGGAATTCCCCCGGATCGTTAGGTAGAGTTCTCAATTTAACTCAAACCTGGAGCTACCCATATCTCAATGTGTCCCTATAGGATGGCTCCTATCGAACTGGAGGAGTTAAAGATGCATTTGCAAGTGAATATAGACAAAGGGTTCATATGCCCAAGTGCATCACCATGGGGTGCACCAGTGTTCTTTGAGAAGAAGGATGGAACAGTGCGACTGTGTATCGATTATATGGAACTCAACAAGATCTCCATAAAGAACAAGTATCCTCTCCCAATGATTGACTAATTATTCAATCAGTTAAGAGAAGCTCAATACTTCTCAAAGCTAGATCTTCGTTCTAGATATCATCAGGTAAAGGTGAAGAAAAAAGATATTCAGATGATTGCCTTTCATACAAGGTATGGGCACTATTAGTTTTTGGTGACTCCCTTCAGACTTATTAATGCCCCTCCAATCTTAATGTATTTAATGAATATAGTATTTATACATTACCTTGACAATTTTGTGGAAGTGTTTATCAATGATATTGTAATCTACTTCAAGAGCAAGGAGTAACATGAATAATATATTAGACTTGTGTTGGCGATATTAAGAATGAAGAAGTTGTACGCGATGTTCAAAAAGTGTGAATTTTTTATGAAGCAAGTCACATTCTTGGGACATGTGATCAAAAGTGAAGGAATTTCTGTGGATCCATCAAAGACAAAGGCGATTGAGGAATGTCACATTCCCTCTAGTGTACCATAAATCCATAGTTTTCTTGGATTACCTGGGTACTACCGATGTTTTGTGAGAATCTTCTCACGATTTTCAACCCCACTAAATAACATAACAAAGAAAGGGGTAAATTATGTTTGGATGGAAGAATGTGACGAAAGCATCATGGAGCTAAAGAGAAGGTTGATCACTGCACATGTACTCACACTATCGAAAAGTGGAGAAAGTGTGATATACAATGATGCTTCAAAGAAAGACTTGGGTTGTGTACTCATGAAAAATGACATTGTGATAGCCTATGTCTCACGATAGTTGAAGATCCATGAGAAGAACTACCCTATTCATGATCTAGATCTGATAGTCATGATTTTGGCTGAAAAATCTTGTAGCACTACCTTTATGGTGAGAGGTGTGACATATACACTGACCACAAGAGCCTAAAGTATATATTAACAAAAAAGGAGATCAACATGCATCAAAGGATATGGTTGGAGTTAATCAGGGATTACAATTTCTCTATTCACTATAATCTTGGAAAGACGAATATGGTAACTGATGCTCTAAGTAGAAAAGAACCTGCTACACTATCCATGTTGCGGATTGAGAAAGACCCTATCTTCTTGGATATGCAATGAATGGATTTGGAAATAATAACGGCAGAGGATACATCCTACCTTGCCCAAATTATTGTGAAACCATCCATCCAGTAGAAGATTAAGGAAGAACAAAGGGATGATGTGGAGATACAAAAGAGGGTGAATGCAGTAAAGGATGGGAAGCTTCCAGATTTCCATATCAATGGTGATGGTTTGATTCAGTTTGGAATTCGTCTTTGTGTGCCTTCATCACTCGGGATAAAGAACGAGCTATTGGAAAATTCCCATAGCTCAACATTCTCTATCTATCCGGTGAGTACAAAGATGTACCGTGATCTCCGAGAACACTTCTAGTAGGATAACATGAAGAAGGAGATTGTGGAGTATATATCAAGGTGATTGGTATGTCAAAAAGTTATAGATGAGGGACAAAAGTCCATAGGCATGAATCATCCATTTCCTATACCCATGTGGAAATGGGAAAATGATACTATAGACTTTGTCACGGGTCTCCCGAAAACGTCGAAGGGAAATAATGAAATATCGATTTTGGTTGACCGACTCACCAAGACAACCCAATTTATTGCTACTCGGGAAGATCTCTTTCTTTAACAACTTGAAAAGTTATATGTGATGGAAGTTGTGAGACTGCATGGTAATCCACTCTCAATTTTCTCTGACCATGCTCCAAAGTTCACATCTAAATTCTGGAGGAGCCTTCAACATGGTTTGAGTACTGTATTAAATTTCAGCACGGCCTATCCCCCCCCAAAACTGATGGCCAGCCTGAAATAACTATTCTGTTGCATGAAGATATTCTAAGAGCCTACTCTCTAGAATTCAGAGGTGGATGGGATCAGTATCTCCCATTAGTTGAGTTCTCACAGAACAATAGATTCCACTCGAGTATTCAGATGGATCCGTATGAAGATCTTTATGGAAAGCGATGTGGACCTCCATCCTATTGGGATGAAGTTGGAGAAAGAAATCTACTTTTCCCTGATATTGTTCAAGAGATGATAGAGAATGTTCGAGTCATCTAGAAACACATCAAATCTTCTCAAAGTCGGAAAAAGGGAAATGCCGACAACCATCGGAGTGACTTGTAGTTCGACGTTTGAGATAATGTGTTCCTTCAAATATCTCCATGGAAGAGAGTAATGTGATTCAGTAAGAAATGGATGTTAATCCCAAGGTATATTGGCCCCTTTGAGATACTTGACTGGAAAGGAGATGTGACCTATTGTCTTGCACTTCCACTTCATATGGCTTATGTTCATGATGTGTTTCGTGTTTCACTACTGAGGAAGTACAATCCAGACCCCTCACATGTACTAAACTCGGAGGTGGTGCGGCTAGAAGATGATCTCTCCTATGAGGAGCATCCAGTAAAGATTATGGATCAGAGAGATAAGGTTCTACACAACAATACAACCCATCTTTTCAAAGTGTTATGGAAGAACCATATGTTTGAGGAAGCAACTTGGGACCTAGAAGAGGCAATGAAGGAGAAGTACCCTCACCTGTTTGTGTAATGTGAAATTTCGGAGGGAAAGTTTCTAAAGGGGGGGGAGAATGTAATGACCCAATTTTTTTCAAGAGAAATTCCCTTCTTATAAGTATGTCACACTAAAACACAACATAATGAACTAGTATGTGATAATTGACTTTTAAACATAAGTTTTTCTCTACTGTGTTTGGAATTTTCAAAATTTGACATACATGGTTGTGTTCATGATGATTTTTAGAGTTTAAAAAAACAAAAATAATTTTTTCTGAATAGTAACGTACCATTTTGAATATTAACCTACCCTTACGAATATTAATATGACCTTTATGAACGGTAAATAATCCAACATAAGAGTAACCTTACCCAAGAATAATTAAATAATATTTAGACATCATAGAAAGTGACAATTTGACCTTAGTAAACGTTTTGGAATTTTTATGTCATAAATAATTAATTATAATTAATTATTTAATTTAAAAGAAAATTTATTTTCTTAAAATGTGTTAGTTCATTATCAAATCAATGTCCTATAGTTTTTAGATAATTTTATTTGACCCTACGTTATTTTTGAAAGAACTATAAAATCAGTTTTAATTTTAAAAACTATTTTTTTAGTAAATTATGATTTTAATTAAATATTAAATAGGTCATATATAGAAAATTAATTATGAAAAATGGACATCATATTTGGATTCTACGTGTTTAAATATGGTTGGGGTAAATTTTTGAGAGTTTTTGGAAACACATGATTTTTTGATGAATAGTAGAATATGATAATTCACAATAAATGCTATATAATGAATTAATTGAGACATCGATTATTTTTTGATGATGTAAGCCCAATTGGTTCGGAAGCACATGATAAAATTAATATTATTGGTCATTCAAGACTCACTATTCCTTGTTATAGTGAAAATTAATAAACTAATGAATTTTATAGTAAGGAAACCCCTCTCCCCTCCACTATAAATACTACCCTTCACACCCTCATTTCCTCACACCTCTAAAGTTCCAAGACTTCTCTAAAATTTGGCCAAACATCTTCCCTAGACCCTCTCCCACGTCCAAGTGCTTCTGGTATTATCAAAAGACTAAGCCTAGCTTCTTTAAAGAGGATCTCAAGAGGAGGATTTAAGAGGTAATTTCTCTCCCTCTTCCCCTTTATTTTCCATTCAAGTTCAAGTTCATTTCATGATCTATCCCCATATATCATAATCAAAATGGTATTTTACCTCAACTATTATACAAATACTGAAATTGTATGATGTAAATATCATCCAACCCTCTTTCCCTCTTCCTTTTATTTTATTAAAGAGAAGGTTGTTCGTGTGGTGTTAATTTATCCCCTTCAAGAACAACATGCTTTCTTCATCCATTTCAACCTTCAGATCTGCTCATAAAACCATTATTATGGTTGAGACATAATCTTTTATATGTATTATCTCCTATTTCATGTTCTCTAACTAACTTATGACCATATTACTAAGTGATAAGTTAAAACAAGTTTGTTGTGATCGAAAAACCGCACATATTAACACAAATAATCATCATTTAATTCTTATTTAATGATTCATCCACACATATCTAATATAATTCATTATAAGATAATTAAAACATCTGTAATATGATTACTAACATGTAATATCAGTTCTGGATGTTTACCCATGTTCTACCCAAACATCAATTTAAGAATACAAGTGAATCACTCAAGAAAACCATAAAAACAAACATTCTCAAATAATGTTTTTAAACTATATAACTCATCGAAAGGCACATAAAAAACATAATGAAACCATAATGAACCATATTAATTTACACAAATGTTCTTGTGTTTATAATTAATGAATATAATGTCGTTATACACGACATTAAAGGGAAGGAAGCATTCTAATACAAGGTAAGGGGATATTATTGATCCCAACTTTCATCCTTTGGGTTCTCCATCATTCACACCATTTTTGATATGGGTACTCCTCAAATATCATTTTTTCATAATTTTCGTTATATTTCTGGGATATACATGTTTTTATCTGGTTTTAATGTCAAAAAAATGTTTTCCAAAAGAACTCTTCTTTTAAGAACACACCGTTTACTTCTCACTCAAAGAGGACAGTTCTTGTAGCATGTTTGTCATTCCCTCTTTCATTTGGGAACACAATGTTTATGAATGTGTTCTTATGAGATGAAAACAATTATATTACATGGGTTAGTTACGTTCATCATTGATTTATTTTCTATGTGGCATTCATGATAATGATAATATTATGATGTGACGGGTGTGCTCAGAATTTTATAGCGCAATACGAATGTTTGAATGTGACAGGTGGGCCTGTAATTAAATAGCGCTCCAATGCATTGGGTAAAGTGATGAATATCATGAGTAAATGTGAAATGATGTGTGAACAAGATTTTAGCTTGTTTCACAAGTATGTGTGGTAGTTAACCACTATGAAATGATGTTTCATTTTTTTGCATTGCTACATTTCAAGTCTTATATTTATGCTTCCTCTCATGTTCATGATCTTTTTACCATGTTATTATTATGATCACCCCTTTCTATATTGTTCATATCTATCCTCTTACAGGGCTTCTATCTCAACCCTTTGGATATATATCTTCATGGGGCTACATGTACTAAGGAGTGGAAAAGTGCAAAGAAGAAGCTGGAGAATAAGAAACTAAATAAATGTTTATGACTGATGTTGTAATTCTTATGTATGGTCCTAGTTTTCCCAAGACACTAATCCATTGGATCCTCTATGTGTGATACTATTATGTTGTTTATATTTAAAAATATCTAATAGAAATTTATGAAACGACATGGTTATTATATCTTTAGTATCTTTGATGAAAAAATATCTCCCTTTTTTTCTTGGAGGTTGTTGGTTGCCTCTAAAAATCCTAGGTTATGGACACTAGTTTGCAAAGTACCCTAGTTCTTTGCAGTTGAAGCAATGAAGAATGTGTTTAGGGTCAAACCGAGTGTTCCTCTCCTCTATCACAGTTTCAGGGTTTTCATGCCAACTTTTATGGTCACTGTGTCATTATATTCAACACATAAAACATTTCCCCCATCCCCTTTAGACAATGTTTATGGTGCTACTTACTACAAATTTGGAAAGTGGGGTGCTGGAATTTCATAGCGATGTTGGATTTATAAATCGGACTACCATAACTAATGTCCACATTCTGCATCTTATCCCCATGATACCTATGAGATTCTCCAATATCCACTCCTACATTGAGGTAGCATTGTATAATTTTCTTATATATATTGATCTTATAGATCACTCGGGATTTCCATAGGATAAGTTTTATCCCACCAAAGAATCGGTCATACTTGTATTTGATGGTAATGACAATGGTAGAGGCATATCATGCCAACCTTGTGATGTTTTATTTGTATTCTCTGATGGATTCATATTCTTTTTTCTGAAGGGAAAGGAAGTCTCATTCCATCTTAATTCGGAGGGTGCATGGAAAATATTCATCAATTTTTTATCTAGAAATTTTTTAGTCAAACACCTGGATCATTTCATTAGACTTTCAATTTTTTATCAATTTCCACCACTGATCAGCTTCACCCTCCATACAATAAGAGGCAATAAGATACTTCCCTATTTCAAAATATTTATGGATGGGGATGATCATTTCAATGGAGTTGATCCATTGTACATCGATTAAGGGATCATATTATCCATTAAATACAGGAGGCCTTTGTCTCATGAAACTATCGATTGTGACTTGTTATTTCTGGGGGGGTGTTGAACATTACTGTTGACCCATGTATCGATTCAAAACTTGAGTTAACTAAGAGAGTATCATGAACAAATTTGGGATTCCCACTCCCATCGAAATGGGAATCCCATTAGAACTATCATCACATTGATCTTCACATCAGTTGTTAGCTGGAGTCCTCTTATTATCATCTATTAACTGGAATAAAAAGAATATTTATGGGAAACTAATAAATGGGAATACGATGAAAAAAGGGGTAACTTATAAAATACATTTATATACTTAACATAATAATTTATAGGCTTTAATCTATGGTGTCCATGATCTATTTCCATCCATATATTCAATGTGGAATTTTTTTATTCCCATAATAATGGTTAATACTATGCTTATGAATTTTCCAATGAATATCCCATGGGATTGTAGGAACTAAGAGTGTTGCAAGGCCAATTGTCATGCACCATTTTTTGTTCAAGTCTATCTCAAAGCGGTGTTTTCAGGTTTTACCCCTAGATACATCTATGCCAGAGCCACCTATACTTGTTCGTATCGAGACATGGATGAATTTTCATAATAAACCACCTACTCTATACTCACCAATATTTTGTGATGTTTTTATTATACATATTCTTACCCCAAAGTTATTCTCAAGGGTTTTCTAATCCTAATATCAATGATAAATAAACCTATCCTATGTTACCAACTATAGCAAGACTTGTCTTTATTACACACATAAACATGATTTATTACATAAATGTTCACTTAATAAAACTATGAGGATCGAGAGGTCCAGTATCTTGGGAAATTTGGAACATTACATGAAAACCATAGCCATAAAATACAACATTATTGTTGAAAACTTATTTTACAAGACCACAACATTCCATTGTACTTAGCATTTCATGGGATAACCAGATGACATACACAAGAAAAAGGTGCCATTTAAAGCACTGTAAGGGAGTAAACATGGAATAATGTGAAGAAAAAAAATGTTAGGAAATTGGAATATCAGTGGAGAAGAAGAGAAAAATTAACATAATGGAATTATATTTCATAATCATCACAATATGGGAATGAGGTAACTTTAATTAACATTATAGTAGCCTAATATAAGGATCAATGCACATAGATCATGAGTAAAGCCTCACTGAACTAGAATTAGCATGGGTAAACCCCCATTTCACATCGAACATCATTATAATATTCTTTACCCAATTTATTGGAGCATTATCAGGGTGCACTGTTATTAATCATTTCATTTAATTCATATTTGTGTCACATAGATCATAAAACACATATTCATTAAACATTATAATTTATTCCACAGATAAGAGATGTGGAATAAATAAATTCAAGTCAACAATATACTTGTACATGTTCATAAAGGTGAATACATTTGATATAGAAATGGGTATGTTATTCACTTACAAGATGATTTTGGAATTAAAATTTCTGTGTAACATCGGCAGTAAAACGACGTCTAATAGAAATCGTAAAATGGTTTTATGAGAGAGAAAGTGGTATTTCATTATTTATAAATGAAATGGATAGTACGGGGGTTCTGTAACATAATATACCAACATGTGTAATGGAATTTAGATGTATAATATAAAATAATTACTTCAATGTAATTTAGGAGAGATAAATCCCATGCGAAATTTTGACATGGTAATGGGTGTATATAGGGGGAATGAATGAGAGAGAAAGGGGAATCCCAAAATTAAAACATTTGGAGGGGAGTACAATGGAGGTTTAAAATCATATCCCAGTATTTGTAATTGACAATAAAAATGAAAAAAATTGTAAGGAAACATAGATATAAATATGGAAAGAAGGAATGTGAGAATCCCTTACATGGAAGTGTGATCCCAAAGGCTTGGGAGGTTCTTGAGAGAGGCTTCGTGGGAGATTAGGGTTCCTTGGGAGGATTCATGGGAGAGTAGGGATGAGTAGGGACGTTTTTCAAGGGTTTTGAATGAAGGGAAGTGGGTGCCTTGGTGGGTTTATATAGGAAAAGAGTGGAAATTCTTTATTATTTATGTTTTGGACACTACACATTAATCTAATAAAAAATACAAACCATCTCATGGTTTTTTACATTTGGTTTTTCAAAAGTGGAGTAGTTAACATTATTTTATAAGTCCATTGACCGAACCAATTTGTAGAGACCCGAAGATTGACGTACATGGACATTACATTACTTTTGTGAAATACTTAATGCATAACACAAATAGACACACAAGGGCTGCAATAGTTTAGTGTTCTTAGAAACTCAGAAAAATAATCTTTTAATTGTTGTAAAAGTTATTCAACATCTCCAATAAAGATCTTCCCCTTTTTTACTTACCTAAAATCATTCTTTTAATCCTGGGGGAAAAGAAAACATAAAAAGGGTGAGCTCAAATGCTCAGTAAGGGTAAGCATGGAGAAAATAAAAAAAAACCAAATACATTTAAATGTAAAAGATTGAACATAAAATATAAACATCAAAATCATGATCAATGACATAAAACATAGAAGTACATAAGGCATAAATCATAATGGAACATCAATCATGATAAAATAGCATGGTAATAAAACATGTAATTGTGGAAAAACATTAAGTACATGATATGATTTCCATAGTAGCCAAGGCATTGCTGCCAAGACCATCTTAGTGGACAAAGTCCCTTACTGAACCGGGTTTACTTGTCATTCCAGCCCTGTATTACTGAACCATATTTCTTTGTCATTCTGGCCATGTCTATCTCATTAGATATAAATCATTACCCAATGCATTGGAGGGAGATATAGGTCCCACCCATCTCATATTGAAATCATTATTATGTGTTCCACAAAAATATTATAAATCATTTATCAAAACCCAAAGAATAAATTAGGATTCATAAACATCATCCCACCATAACATAATCCATATAAAACAAATGGATATCATTTCATCATAACAAAAGTGAAACCATATATATCATAGAGACATTATACTTGAAACATACACATATGTAATAATGTCATCTTATATGGAAAATATTTTTGATGAAACCCTTGAAATGAAATCTTGAGGAAAATATCCTTTCTTCTTCAAAAACATTTTCTTTTCACAAAATACCATGCAATTTAAAAAAATGATTTTTTTGAAAATAATTATGAAATATTTTAGTGTAAGATTCATGAAAATAATGAATTTTGAATCCGTAAAAATCCATTCATGCCGTATAAGTTAAAAATTCCATTCTTCCCATACTCATGTCAGAAAAGTCAAAAAGTACCTCGTATGGTAAGCAAAAGAAAGATTCCTTCCATATGATGTGGAAAAAGTAGAAAAGGGTAAAAATGACTTTAAACATACATGGAAGAAAAGTAAACATTTTATGAAAACATTTTGAGAACATATGGACATGGATAATAATCATAACCCTAATAAATACTTACGAATAAACAATCTCGGATAAGAATGAGATTGGAATAATTATCCCTTACCTTAGGTCCGATATTCTTCGTATGTATCCGAACCTCCTTTAATTTGGGTAACATCATTTGATTTGAACCAAAAGGACTTCTTGAAGTAACTTCTGCCTAATGTAAGGCTTCTAGGGGGAGTACAGGGATGTAGGGAGCTTATTTGGGGAGATTTTGGACTAGCCAAAATTCTTGAGAGGTGTAAGGAATTGCATAGAAGTGGTCTCCATTTATAAGGGAGAGGAGGGGCTCTTTAGGAAAGTGTGAAAAAAATATTTTATTATAAACTTATATTCAATTTCAAGAGGTCCAAAACACATTAATGTCAAAGATAAGATGACTCATATTCGAAATAAAATCTTCCAATAGGAATTGAACAGTTTTGGACAATATTTTAATCATTATAATCTTATTTATTTAAATCATTTATTAATAAGGTAAATATTGCATCGTTATTGAGTCATAAATGATTTAATTTATTTGATGTCTAAAAATTATAAAAAAATACCAACATGTAGGAAATATATTTAGCTTTCCAATTAATATTTATATTTGAAATGATAATTTATATAGCCCTTTATAAAAATTAATTACAAAATGATTTTTGTTAATGCCAATTTTGTCTTTACATTAAATTAATTAATCTAATGTGTCATTGTCTTTCATAATTGGCTCCATGGGGTTCCCAAATCGTCCCAAGGATGCCCATGGTCGGACATTACTCATCCAATAAGGTTTGGATAAGTGTTAAGGTAATTTTGAATTATTATAATATTCTTTGAACCTTGAATTACCCTATTTACATTTAATTGTGGTAAATAAAAGTAAAAAGTTATTATTCACCAAAAATTATTTTTATCTAATTGAACCACATTTTAGTCCTTGATATTAACCGTGTCTCTCGGATTTTTGAAATTCACCTCACAGAAGTGGTAAAATTAAGTTTTATGAACAATTGCAAAACCTCATAGGAGGTGGGTAAAAGACGGTGAAAAGTTAAATACAATTTTTATAAATCTAAAATTATTTTAAAATGATTCCAATGAATTTTATTTAACTTATATAAGTATTATGTATATATTTTGACCTAAAATAAATTAAAATCAAATAAAATATTATTTAAATAAAAAGTCGGTTTTAAGCAAAAACTCAGTGTTTTCACTATTTATCAAAAAATGAAGTTTTTTAGAAAAATACCAAAAATTCAGCCTACGCTAAATTTGATATTATGAATTAAAAAAGGATGTCTATTTATCAAAATTAAAAACATAGAAGTTGCATTAATTAATTTTAAAACTAATTACCGTTATCAAAACAAATAGCGTGTTTTTAATAATCAATAACTATCAAAAGATCATCACTTGATTATGACCAATTTCAAAGTGAAAATAATTACAATGACCAAAATTGGACTAAATGGTAAAAATATATTCTAATTACATATTAAAACCAATTAAAAAGATAATATACCATATAAAATATTGTGATGAAAAAAGTTGTTTTTAATTAAAATATAGCGTGTTTTTACTATTCATCAAAATATGAAAGTTATCAGAATAATATGTAAAATTTATCCAAATTAAATTTTTTTATCCCGATTGCAAGGATGAATTTTATTTGGTCAAATTGAACTTATAAACATGTCAAAAACTAGATTTAACGTGGGTGCGCCATCAAAAAGTGGAAAAACTGCATTTTTAAAAAAATACTTATTTCACCCAAAATATTTATTTTGTTCTCATACTATGTTCTAGAAAAAATGTAAGATGAATAATAATGTTATAAAATTAAAAATGTATTTAATACTATTCATAATGTCTAGTCCATAATAATATTATAACAATATATCGTTGTTTAGTAAAACCCGGTATTGTGTACTGCACAATCTATCGATGAAGGTCGTGATTGCATGTATTGCAAGCCAAGCCAGGATGGCGTGTAGTGCAAAACTCCTTTTTTGTTTCATATCACAAAATACATCCATATTTCATTTATACATTAATCAAAGTATATAATTAATGTTGTGTTGATTAATTTCTACAAAACGAACTTGAAATTGTGTGTAACACGAGCCATGAATAGTGTTGCGTATACTGCAAGCTAATACGGTGTTGAATATAGTGCAAGATAATCTTCGTGTAGCATACAACACAAGTCCTCAATGAAATTAAAAAGAATAATTCTCATAAAATCTCGGGTTGTTACATTCTACCCCCCTTAAAATGAATTTCTCCCTCAAAATTCATCAAGGTTATAAATGGTTTGTCACATGAGAATTTCTTTCATAGAAACCCTCATCATAAAAAATAATGCTAAAACATAATTTTAAAAAGTGAATTATGAAACATAATGGTTACCCACATTAACTCATCACTAGGTTTACATATAGGAGATCATAGGTTAAAATATGGATATGGAGGAGAAATCTAACCATCATGTTCTGATGGGGAGTGGTAGAGGACATGGCAATGATAAAGCCAACAGTCACAAAGCCCTAAATTTGTGATGATCTAAGGTACCATCTGATTCATCGGATATCAGATTACTAGGTAAACATTTTTTTCTTTCAAGATAATTTCCCTAATGTTGAATAATTTGAATTAGAAGAATACATACATTATTTCGGTACAATCTCATCATTGTTTGTGCCTTAAACAATGTCCTATTCATCTCTCAATGAAATGAAGTTGAATTTGCCTTCCATGAAGTGTTAGCAGATCATGTGATAGAATGATAGGTCATTCTATATGTCTTAAACATAAGGTTTTCAATATATATATATATATATATATAATTCCATCTATGGTGAGATTAATTGTATATGTTTCCAAAAATGGACTTATACTTCATCTATCATACCACATAATATAATAAAACTAGTTTCTACTATCCAGGGACTGCTTTTAGGCCAGTGGTAGGCAATGAAGGCATGTCGCACTTCGGTTGTGGGTTCAATTCCCGCAACCTTGTCCGACACGACGGGTTGTCGCCCATCTTGCAGGTTTTCCTTTTTCTAAAAGTACATTATTTTAAAATTATAGCAATAATATCAAAAAAAACATTTCTATTCTTAAAAAATAATATCTTATGTTCAACATAATCCATTTGAATCATTAGGCTTATCCAAAATACATCTTTCCAAACACATAGTAGAAAGAGAATGATTACTAAAAAGGTCATATAACAAGCATGTGAAAACCATCATTTATCCCTCATATATCTTGTTGGTCACATTCCAATCATGTGAATACCTTAATAATGTATTCTCGTGAAAAAATGAAAACCCATTGAACCTTAGTGTAAACATGAATGCCGTCAAAAGTTACCTCTTTCCACATACCAAAATCCCAAAAATTCTATATACTCAAACCATGATATCACTTAGTCCTTATATCAATCATGAGATCATGAATACTATCAAACAATTTATTTTCTCCTTATCCCTTCATTATATGAATAGAATCTTCTTTCCAAAATATTTGAAT
Organism: Viscum album; assembly: GCA_963277665.1. NCBI lineage: Eukaryota > Viridiplantae > Streptophyta > Magnoliopsida > Santalales > Viscaceae > Viscum > Viscum album. Next base: position 1,679,886,057 of record OY728160.1, read on the forward strand.
CACTTTTCATGGTTACTCATACCATAAAATTATTGAAAACCACAATAGACCAAAACATAGATATTCCAAAATTCCACAATACCATAAATGAGAATCCATGATACTATTTTCAAATCCCATTACATAAACACATAATCATTACACAACATCATTTTCATACTCAACATCATAAATAGTGATCGCATGAGACTTCCCTTTATCCTTTGCCTTAAGAGGTTTCTCACATTGATCATCATTAACCCGTGGATTAGGGCATTTATTAGCATAATGCCCCATTTCCTTGCACTTGAAGCATTGAAGTGTTGGTTGTGCATTATTGGCAGTCTTTTCTGTATTCATATCATTAGAAACCCTTTTTCCATTACTTTGACAATCCACTACTCGATGACCTGCTTTTTCGCACATGAAAAATTTCCTAGTACCTTTTAGACAATCTCCACCATACTTATTTCCACACATGGAGCATAAAGTAACATTCATCTTCTTTTCACCATAATTCTGAGATTTTTACTTGAACTCCATTTTTCGTTTCCTGTAAAAACCATGAGATGGATATGTAACACCAATTTCTAGTTCTACCTTGATAGCACAACACAGAATTTCTTCATAGCTACTCAAGTCTCTTATAGCTAATGCCCTTCAAAGACTTGGTTTTAATTCACTGAAGAATCGATCAACATTACATTCAGGTTGAATGGTAAATCCAGATGCATACCTTTCAAGCCTTATATGATTCGCCTCGTATATACCAACAAATTTATCATCCTTTTTCTTAAGTTCAAGAACTCCTTATCCTTCTTTGTTCGAAGAATATGAGGGAAGTAATTATTGAAAAATAAGTTCTTGAACTTGTACCATTCCATGGACTCAATTTCATCTCTTTGCCTCATATTTTTGATAATATTACACCATTGATCAGCATCACCTTCCATACAATATACTGCTAAGATGACTTTATCATGCTCAGATCATTGTAGAACTGAAAATATATTTTCAGTGGTACTGATCCATTTTTCTGCCACTAATGGATCAAAGACCCCCTGAATGAAGGTGGATACGGCCTCATAACAGATTCAATAGAATGTTTCCCATTTCTCTTCTCATTTGGTAGTCCAGAATGATTCATATCTTATTTATGTATAGAAATAATATTGTGCACTCCATCTCCCATAACATTGGTTTGTTCAGGAGGACAATCATTGCATCGTCTGTTACATTGATCATCCTGGTTCCTTCGGGATCCATCCATCGTCTAAAACCCAAAAATAATAGCGTGAGGGAAACATTATGATAGGGAAAACAACATAATAAAGGGGGAGTACCTTCCATATCTAACATCCTCAGTTTTATTCTAATATTTTTACCATAATTATAGGACTATAACCTATACTTATACTTAACCTTAGAGACATCCCTAGACATACCTTAGAAATATCTCTAGGAATCTCACTAAAGTTTTCGCATCCTGGTTTCAAAGGTTAACTAATCATTTCCTCTGATACCAACTATAGAGACCCGAAGCATGGCATACACGGACATTACATTACTTTGGAGGAATACGTAATACATAAAAAACGGATACACAAGGACTGTAATAGTTTAGTGTAATTGGAAACTCGGAAAAATAATCTTCTAATCGTGGTGAAAGATCTTCAACATCTCCCATTAAGATCTTCCAATTTTTGTTTCCATACCTAAAATCTTTCTTTTAATCATGGGGGAAAGAAAACATAAAAAGGGTGAGCTCAAATGCTCATTAAGGGTAAGCATGGAGAAAATAAAACAAACAATATACATTTGAATGAAAAAGCTTGAACATAAAATCTAAACAGCAAAATCTTGAGCAATGACTTAAAACATGGCAGTACATAAGTCATAGATCATAATGAAACATAAATCATGATAAAATAGCATGGGAATAAAACTTGTAATTGTGGAAAAACATTAAACGCATGATATGATTTCCATAGTACCCAAGGCATTGCTGCCAAGACCATCTTAGTGGATAAAGTCCCTTACTGAACCGGGTTTACTTGTCGTTCCAACCCTGTATTACTGAACCGGATTTAATTTTCGTTTTAGCCATGTCTATCCCTTGAGATATAAATGTTTACCCAATGAATTGGAGGGAGATATAGGTCCCACCCATCTCATACTAAAATCATTCTTATGTGTGCCAAAAAACAATCATAAATAATTCATCAAAACCCAAAGAATAAACTGGGTTTCATAAACATCAGCCCATCATAACATAATCCATATAAAACAAATGTATATAATTTCATCATAAGAAAATTGAAACCATATAAATCATAGAGACATTATAATTGAACCATACACATATGTAATAATGTCATCTTAGATGAAAAATATTTTAGATAAAACACTTCAAATGAAATCTTGACGAAAATATCCATTATTCTTTAAAAACATTTTCATTTCAGAAAATACCATGCAATTTTAAAAAAAGGATTTTTTGAAAATAATTATTAAATATTGTAGAGTAAGCTTCATGAAAATAATGCATTATGAAACCGTAAAAATCTGTTCATTCCATATAAGTTGAAAATAACATTCTTCTCAGACTCTAGTCAGAAAATTCAAAAAGTACCTCATATGGTAAACAAAATAATGATTCCTTCCCTACGATGTGGAAAAAGTTGAAAAGGGTAAAAATGACATTAATCATACGTGGAAGAAAAGTAAAAATTTTATGAAAACATGTTGAGAACATATGGACATGGATAATAATCATAACCCCAGTAAATACTAATGAATAAACAATCTCCGATAAGAATGAGATTGGAATAATTATCCCTTACCTTAGGTCTGATATGCTTCGTACGTATCTGAACCTCCTTTAATTGGGGTAACTTTCTTTGGTTTGAACCAAAAAGACTTATTGAAGTGCCTTCTGCCTAATTTAACGGTTCTAGGGGGAGTAGAGGGATGTATGGAGCTTAGTTGGGCAGATTTTGGTTGATCTAAAAGGCTTGAGAAGTGTGAAGAATTGCATAAATGTTGTCTCCTTTTATAAGGGAGGGGAGGGGCTCCTTAAGAAAGTGTGAAAACATTATTTTATTAAAACTTATCTTCGGTTTCAAGAGGTTCAAAACATATTAATGTCGATGATATGATGACTAATATTCGAAATAAAATCATCCAATAGGAATTGGACAGGTTTTGGATAATATTTTATTCATTATAATCTTATTTATTTAAATAATGTATTAAGGAGGTAAATAATGTATCACTATTGTGTCATAAATAATTTAATTTATATGATTTCTAAAAATTAAATGAAATACCAACATGTAGGAAATCTTTTTAGCTTTCCATTGAATATTTATATTCTAAAAGATAATTTATATAGCCTCTTATAAATATTAATTACTGAATGATTTTTGTTGCAGCCAATTTTGTCTTTACATTAAATTAATTAATCTAATGTGTAATCGTCTTTCATACGTGGCGCTATGGTGTCCCAAAATCGACCCTAGGATACCCATGTTCGTCCATTACTCATCCAATAATGTATGGAAAAGTTTTAAGGTAATTTTGAATTATTTTAATATTATTTTAACCTTCAATTACCATATTTACCTTTAACTGTGGTAAATAAAAGTAAAAAGATACTATTCACCAAAAATTATTTTTATCTAATTGAACCACATTTTACTCCTTGATATTAATCGTTTCTCTCATATTTTTGAAATTCAACTCACAAAAGTGGTAAAATTATGTTTTATGACCAAATGCAAAAGCTCCTAGGAGGTTGGTAAAAGACGGTGAAAAGTTCAATAAATATTTTTGTAAATATAAAATTATTATAAAATGATTCCAATGAATTTAATTGAAATTATATAAGTATTTTGTATCAATTTTGACCTAAAATAAATTTAAATAAAATAAATGATCATTTAAATAAAAAGTCGGTTTTAACTAAAAACTCAGTGTTTTCACTATTCATCAAAAATATAAATTTTTCTAAAAAATACCAAAATTTCAGCCTAAGCTATATTTTATATTCTGAATTGAAAAATTATGTCTATTTTTCCAAATTCAAAACATATAAGTGGAATTAATTAATTCTAAATGTAATTCCCATTATCAAAACAAATAGCGTGTTTTTAAGAAACAATAACCATCAAAATATCATCACTTGTTTATGTCCAATTTCAAAGTGAAATTAATTACAATGACCAACATTGGATTAAATGGTAAAAATATATTCTAATTAAACTTTAAAATCAATTAAAAAGATAATCTTTCCATATATATTATCGCAATGAAAAAAGTTTTTTTTAATTAAAATATAGCGTTTTTTTAATATTCATCAAAATATGAATGTTATCAGAATAATATGAAAAATTTATCCAAATTAAATTTTTATATCCTGATTCCAAGGAAGAATTTTATTTTTTCAAATTGACCTTATAAAAATGTCATAAACTATATTTAAAGTGGGTGCGCCATCAAAAGGCCGAAAAACTGCATTTTTTTAAAAAATAATTATGTCACCCGAAAAATTTATTTTGTTCACATACCATGTTCTAGAAAATATGTAAGATGAATAATAATGTTATAAAATTCAAAATTTAGATAATAAAATTCATAACGGATAGTCCATAATAATATTATAAAAATATATCTTTGTTTAGTGAAACCCAGTATTGCGTACTGCACACGCTATCGAGGAAGGTCGTGATTGCGTGTAATGCAAGCCAAGTCAGGATGACGTGTAGTGAAAGACTCCTATGCTGTTGCGTATAAAAAATACAACCATATTTCATTTATACATTAAACAATGTCTATACTTAATGTTGCATAGAATAATTTCTACAAAACGAACTTGAAATTGTGTGTAACACGAGCCAAGAATAGTGTTGCGTATACTGCAAGCTAATATGGTGTTGCGTATAGCGCAAGATAATCATGGTGTTGTGTACAACACAAGACATCAATTAATATAAATAGAATAATTCTCATAAAATCTCAGTTTGTTACACTATTAAAATATTAGGCTTACATATATGTATGTGAGTCACACACTTCTGAAAATAATTTTAAAAAGTTTAAATATTTTATAAGTCTTGAAGGGTCCACTAAGGCATTATAAAATAAATAAATCAAATATAAATCACATTATTTCAAATTTAATACATATTTTTTCGGAATATACATTTTATTGAATTTTATTATATCACCATTGGGCCATAATTATGTCATAAACACATTATATATTTAATCATTTTTTAATTTTTACCCAAAAGTTTGACTATCTTAGAAAATTATGAAAAATTCACTATTGGATAATTTCAACATCCTGATTCCAAAAATAAAATTAGTTTATATAAATAACTTTATACGCATTTTCATTTTTTATTTTGAAATAAAAAATGATATTTTTTGTAAATTCATGGGTTTTGACAAAAATAGTTTTCAACCCTTAATAGAAATTACAATTTTATAAAAAAAAGTTATACAATCATTTATTTATAATATAAATTTATTTAGTAGTAATATTTTATTTAAATATTATTAATTTAATGAATATATTAATTCAAGAATATATATTTGTCAATTGAATCTAAATGTTAACAAAAAATACTATTTTTGTTAGAAAACGCTCATGAAGTAACATCGATGAAATGAATGTACATTCTTTATAAAAAAATAATTCACATGATCATATTGTTGGGGTCTTATTACATAACCCCTTATAACAACCGCATAAGGCCTATGGGTACGGTGTGTGATGGTGAGAGTCTCTTGGGGTGGCTTTGATAAGATCACTTGGGTGGTAAACTCTATTAACTTCCACTTCTCTCATAAGCAATTACGTTCAAGCTTAACGTGTTGAAGCTCAATTTTGGCTTGTTCAAGACCGAAGCCCTGTGATTCTACCTCATTTCCAATCTCTAAAAAATGGCCTTCGTTTGGTGAAATTATAATGGATGAGGCCATAAATTCCGTTTTGTGTGTTAATTGTGTTTTTTAATGCCCTATATTCATACTAATCATGTGATCATTGTTCAACGACTATATTAGAAATAATAACAATTGTAAACTGTTTTTGAAAATAAATAAACAAAAAACCAAGGAAGTGAATATGTTTTATATAACCATTTTACATAACAATACATTTAATTTTATCATGAGTAATTTTCATTAACAAAAATCTAGGTCGTTATATGATAAACGTGTTTGGAATTGCATTTTCAAAATATTACAGGAGTTCCACTCTTCTACAATAAAAGGGCTTCCAATCCCCCACATATTTACAACTCTCAATCCAATTATGTTAATAAAATATAATTTCCAAAATCCTCCCAAAAACCATACAAGCTTATTTTATATCACAATTTTGGATGAAATAATTCCAAGGAATCCCATTGGTTCAAACAAAAAGGAGTTACCTGATTGAGAGCTAACACCCTCGCACATCTCAATTTTTTAATTTCATTCTCCAGCACATCCATTAATCTTATTCGATGATTATAAAACTAAACAAATTATCAAAAATATAATAATATTTAGTTTCTACAATGGTTCAACCTACACATATACATACCTCCATCAAATGGGTTTCGATCATAGTGGTTACTTGTACAACAAAATGCAACCTCATGAAATAATGATAGTTCATTTTTTGTTTAACACCTATAATGGTTGATATTATGATGGGAAATATGTTTATATATGTTATATATTATATTTAATATGTATTTATGACTCATTAATCCTTTTACCACAAATACAATTATACTTTCCATTTGGTATAAGTACAATAATTTCGTCTGAGGAAGTGTGGACTAGTGCCCCCTCAAAATGAGGTCATTTATACACACACTAAAAAAATTGTATTAAGGATGGGGTCAATGAACTTATATGATATATATGATATAATAATTATATGTTAATAATAATATATATATATGATTTACTTTCATTCTTTTAATACGACAATTAAACGGAAACATCATTTATCTGTACCTAAGACCAACTATCTCCATAAACGGTGTATTCCATTTGACTGTTATATATTTTATAGATTATTATAATAAAAATATATAAATAATAAATGATATTTATATCATTTTTTATTATCAAGATATATTTGTATAATTATAGGGTACAAATATATATATAATTAAGACACATGCGAAAAAAATATAATATTACCCAAAGTGTAATATTAACAAGGAATTATTAACAAGAGGGAAATATAGAGTCCAAATAAAAAAATAATTGGCATTAAATATAATAATATTGATCTATTATAGATGTATAATAAATTTATATTTATTATACAGGGTGTTTTAATGATTATGAAGAGAGTTAATACATAAGCTAAGGGAATTTCATCTCACTTTTTATTTCAGTTAGAAACATGCTTTATTCACCACCCATTCCATGGGTATAGTTTGTATACTACCCATGGATGTATTCTATGATTCATATTATTTATTATATTGAAATATTAATTTATATTCTATGATATTTCAATTAGGGAGTTTATGTTTCTAGAGTTACTAAATCAGTAAGACAATTTTGTATAAATTTTCATTCTTTGAGACAAACGTTTTGTTATTCAGCTACATTATTTTTATATGCTGTATATAAATCAATTTGTCATGTTATATCACAAATATTTTTATTTTAATGATATTTTTATGCTTCATTTTAATTCCATTTATTAACATGGATAGTATGATACCATGTTACCAACTGGTAAGAGTATATTGAAACACTCTCATTACTTTTTGAGATTATTAATGATAATGATTAATTTTATGATATGTTATGATCTATTTCTGATGAAAAAAATTGAGTTTCATCATAAAATATTTTTTTCAATACATGTCCATGTATTAGTACCAATTTCCACTCTTTGGTACATAATATAGTTTTGAAAAAAATTTAATAATAATATTCTCATATTTCTCTCTTCTGTGAGAAATCTTTTTTATTTCAAGAACCATGATTTGAAAAATATTTAAAAAAAATTATTTTTTCAATGAAAATTCATTTTATTTTTTATATGGTTTTCAAGTATTAATTTATATTTTGTCAATGATATTTTAAAATAAAAAGTTTTTCAAAAGGTTTTATGTTTTAAAATGAAAATTTCAAAACAAGAAATGATATTTTCGTCAGTAATTGTTTTTAGAAGATCTATAAAAATTATTTACTATATAATAAGATAGCCATTGGTGTTAGTCTTGCCTTTATCATGAAACTATTCAATGTATCCATTCATATTCTTTCTTTGAATGTTTTATGGTTACATAGTACGATGTTTATGAAACTAGTTTTCTTTCATGGGTAATATGATCTGGAAACCCACTTCTTTTCCCAGGATAGGATTTTAATGAAATTATTTTGAATCTATTAATGTTTTCAATAGATTATAATATGATTATAGGTTCATCATACAAATTCCATTTATTATGTTATGATATGATTATTTATGATTTTTTGGCATATTAATGTTTAGTATCATTATTATACATGGAGGACATATATATCCCTCTAAGGAATTTGGTATTGATTTATATCTCATGAGATAGACTTAGAGGGTCATGGTAGTGAAACATTACTAGTAAGATATCTATAGTAGTGAATCATGAATACCTAAATGTTATGAGGATGGAACACATGAAACTGATATGGTTATGGGAGTGAACCATGACTACCATGATTATAGTGTGCACACACTACTAAGATGGTCTTAGAAACAATTACGTATTTAGTGTGTAAATCATATTATATTCTTATGTTTCATCCATAATTACATGTTTTATTCATATGTTATTATTTCATGTATTATGTTATTTATTTAATTATGATTAATTTCATATTAACTATTAATCCTTATGCAATGATTCATGTATGCGATATTATATATGAAGTGTATGATCTTCAATTTTCATGATCATGTTATCATACCCTTATGGACATGATTATTCATACATATCAAATTTTATTCACAATTGAGAATCCAATCTCAACCCTTCTTATGTTTCCTTCCCTAATATATAAATAAATATTTTATGATTGATATGTTTAAGAAGGGATCTAGTCAATAAGAACCTAGTTGGAGAAAATTGAGATAACATATATAACAATCATAATGATTTCATGTTTCTAAAGGAACTAGACTAATACAGTCTTTTAGCATATATATGTATAATTTTTTAAGAAATCTAAAAATGTTATGAAATTTTTATATATGTAATGTGAGGTTATATATATTTGGAATTAGGGTGATGTATTGGTTAACCATTAGAAACTATATTGATAAAACCTTAGTATGAACTACCTGTACATGTATATGGATTAGTCTATGGATACGGAAAAGTATAGAAAAAAGTCTTGGAACTTTGTTAAAGGATATAGTCAGTGGTTTCCTAGAAATATATCCATGTCGGGATGATACAAATGGATGTGGCCTAGGAAATTATGTACCTCGGAATAAAAACTCTGTCAAGATGTCCCAGACCTGACTAATGGTAATCTATTACATGAAAACAGGCCATACAACACTACCGATTTGACACTCCTAGGATATATTCTTTGGGAAATAATAACATATTCACAAACAGTCATGAAAGATTTAAATATAATTTGGATATGAATAACCTAGGATAATCCTACGTTGTCATCGTTCAAGTGTGGTGTCATAATTTTGACATCCAATAAGTGACTTTTCATGACAGCGTGGTTCCAATTTTTGATAACTATTTCTTACTGTATGCATTTGGTTTTTGAAAATGGATGGAACCCAAAGGAACCATGTTGATGGTGATTGGGATAGAAAATGAAATTATTACCCTCATGTGGAACCAAATTCTATTGGATATGGAATTATAAAACCAGTTTCATTAATCGTGCACCTTTCTCAGAATATGAATCATGGTAGAAATCCTAATAGGAAAATGAGGGAACAACATTTTGTTGAGTCTATCATGACGAAAATCACCCATTATTTTAAAGGGTCTTTTGATCTACATGTTTTTGAACCATGGATCAGTACTACTAAAAAGAAAATCATCGTGATTCAGTGTTCTTAGAAAGATAAAGTCATTATGAACATTTATCGGTAAAAAGGTTAAGTATGCTAGTGGTGGAATCTAATGAAGAATACATGGAAAAAAGATGATATTGAATCCTTGGATTGGGAAAAGTTCAAGAACTTATTTTTCAATAACTACATTTATATTATTAATTGTATTTAGAGAGAGAAAGAGTTCCTTGAGTTGAAACAAAAGGATGATTAATTTATTTGTAGTTTTTAGGATAAATTCACATGACATGAGAGGTAAGATTTAGGAATTATCATCCAACCCAAAATTAATGTTTACAGGTTCTTCAATGGTTTAATTACAAGTCTCATAATGTAATTTTTCATATGAAAAATTATTATATAAAAGGAGACTGTGTGTTGTGAAACCATGTTTTAAATGTATCATGGAGTCACATATCAATCCAATGATTTTGAAAAGAAAAGGAAGATAGATTTTATAAGAAAATCTAAAAACCATGAAGAGAAGAATATTATCATTCCTTTATGTTTTAGGTGTGTAAAGAAGAATGGAGGAACTATCCCTAAGGGGAATATTACATATTTCAAGTGTAGAAGGGAAGAAATAAGAAATTTTATTTCCAACGTTATGGGAAGAAGATAGATAGCAGTGTTAATGGTGAAAAAGGTGTACAAAATGTGCCTCAAATGATTCTGGTATACAAGTGTAAGGTGAATTAGAATTATGATAATCAGTTCTCAAACACATGGAATGGTTATGATGATCGATTCAAGAAACCACCTAAGCCGAGGGATAAAGCGAGATCTCATGAAAAAATTATTTTTTATGAGGGGTGAGATAAAGACATTGTTGAGGGTACATTTACCATCCATTCTAGATCTACTAATGTCTTATTTGATTCTATATTTATCCAGTCTTTCATATCGAAAGAATTATCTCACTCTATTATTATTCATCTAAAATGATTACCTATGGATGTAACAATGAAAAACTCTAATTATAGTTTCATTGCATCTTAAGTCTGTGATTCCACTCTGATAGACATTTTTGGAAACATGATTCCTGAAAATATTTTCATTCTTCCATTGGTTTAATATGATGTCATCATAGTCATGGATTGGATTTGTCTACATAAATCCCCCATCAATTTTCTTGGAAGGGATGTTACATTTTATATTTCAAACACTCCTATGATAATCCATAATTTATATTATAACTATAGAATTCCAATGGAAATTACATCTAGTTTATTTGTCTTAATTCCCATTCAGAACGGATGTATATCTCAATTGGATGGGGATAAAATTGACATCGGTGATACCTGCATTGATTATGAATTTTCGGATGTATTTCCAGATGTGTATCATAGCATTCCACAAACACTTGAAGTTGTGTTCTAAATAGAACTCATACCTGGTCCCACGCCAATTTCAATGACTCCTTACAGAATGGCCCTGATTGTGTGGTAGGAATTATATAAGGATATCTAAGAAAACCTTAATAATTCATTAATTAGGCCATTTTTGTCACCATCAGGAGCACCCGTTCTTTTTTTGAAAATAAATATGGGTTAATGCAATTATAATTTGATTATATGAAGTCAAAAAAAGATCACAATTATGAAAAAGTATCATCTTCCTTGAATTGATGACTATTTTTATCAACTCTATGGAGAAAAATACACTTCAAAGTTTGAGAAATGTTTTGGATATCATCAAATGAAGATAAAAAAGGATGATATACCCAAGACAATTTTCACTAAGAGGTATGGACACTATGAATATGTAGTAATTTCTTTTTTTCAAACTAATGACCCTAAAACATTCATAGATTGGATGAATAGTTTATTTAGATATTAATTTTACAATTTTGTTGTAGTATTTATAGATGATATTATTATATATTCAAATTTAATGAAATAGGATGAAGATCACAAGAGAATTTTACTAAGGACCCTAAGGAGAAACTATATGAAAATTTTATAAATTCGGAAATTTGGAATAAGGAACTAGCCTTAAAAACTACATAATCATGAATTAAGTTAGTAATACACATTGAGGATCTTTTCAGGTAGAGAGTTTTAGAGAATTATACCATAAATATTACACATAAACTTGAAAATTACTTATAGACACTACTGCTCGGTATCCATTTTTTCATAGAATAATAACTCTTAAAAAGAAACATGTCTAGTTTCATGTTTTAGATAGCATGAATTTTCCTTGATCCCTTCCCTGACCATATTCGTCTTTAAGTCCTATGGAAAACATTTCAAAAAAAAAGGGTTGAGCATAAAAATTTCAGTCAGGGTTATAAAATAAGGAAAGGAAACATAATCTAAAAAATAAATAAAAATCAATGAAACCATATTTTTTAGTCACAACATACCTCATGAAATCATTAGATTTATTAACAACACATATAAAACATAAATCATAAAGGTAAATTATGGCTTACATACCATATATACATTTTAGTTTTCACATAATCATTGGGAGTTACATTAGAATACCCATCACAGTATATTCCCTAAATCTCTTAGGAATCACGTTAACATTTACCTCTTTTACTTTACCCAATGCATTGGAGATATATCTCGGGCAAACCCACCCTAGTATTATCATGGAACGACCTGTATATGTAGAAAATTCCCAATAATCATAACATATTAATAATACATAAATCAAGAATAAAGGATATATAACATTTCCACATTGCAACCACAAACAATAATTTCATGATATAGACATAATCAATGCTTTATCAAACCATTTTCAAACCCATTTAAAACATATAGTAAAGTCATTTTTAAATCATAGTGTCAAATACCACATTTAATATTTTAAAGGAATTAGAATTTTAAAACATAAATGTCTGTATATATAAATTCTCAAAATAATTTTTAAACTGTATACATTAATGAAAATGATTTAGAAGAATAAATCATTAATGCAATATTTATGTTAAAGAGTTCTTAACCAAATGAAAGATGCTTGAATAAAAATAATTTAGAAATAGAATTTAGTAAAAACATAACAATGTCATTAGAATAAAGATATTAATTATATAATATGCCAAATAGTAGTATATACAAAATATAAAAGTGAATTGGTCTATAATGACAATGAAGTCTCAATGGAATGTAAATTAAGACGACATCCCTTATAAAGACGGTATCCTAATATTAAGGAGAAATTAAAGACATAATTATGTGTTGAAAATATAAATACACCAAATAAATGAGGATATTAAGTGTAAAACAATCATATTTTATTCACACATATTCATAACATGACATAATCAAGAAGAAAATGTTAACCCCAAAAAATTGAAATTGGGTGAAGAAGTTCCCTTACAGAAATTCAACAGCCTAAGAGAATCACTTTAACATTAAAAAAATGAGGTGATGAGAGAGAAAATGGTATCTGATTACTTGGAAGTAAAATTTATAGCAATAAGGATTTATATGAACATTTTCCAACATAATAATATGTAAATTAATATACATAATAAAAATAATTCTTTTAAAAAGTGGAGGGTGAAAGGTTCCCCTAACAGTTTGGTAACATACGAAACATACATGTTGTGAAAGAAGGATAATTCAATGAAAATTTAAATAAACATAAATTATACTATGTTAAAAAAATAATAAAATCATGGAATGTATATCCACTACAAAAAAGGAAATATTGGAAAATAAAACATGAATCTCATGAGAATAAAAAGTGTGATTAAAACCCCTTACAACGTTGTAATCAATCAAGTAATATGAACAAAAGTTAATAACCACCAAATGAATCATAGAATACCTTGAATATAAATATAATCATAAATATATATATAAAATGGAAATACAAAATGCAGAACATGTAATAAATAATTGGTGAACAATGGAAATCTCATAGAATTAAAAGTGAGATAAGAAACCCCTTACCTCATGTCCAACCTGACCTATTGGTTCTTTAATCTCTTGAATAATAGGCTAAAATTAACATATAAAATCATACGAACCGTTTTGAAGTTTATTATTCCCTTCATATAACTTATTACTATGTTATAAAAATTATATAATCATTTATGTTAATAATGGTTGTTTTGTCGATATTTGGAACTTGAGTCAAAAATGAACTTCTTATAATTACAAGTTGTTCATGTGGTCAAAAGACCAGTATATCCAAAATTATATTCAGGATTTAGATATCATATATATCATATATATACATTATATTTATGTATTTATAATATTACAAAACATTTTTAGATAACAAATGAAATGCATCATTCATGGAGATGGTAAGTTGTACCTACGCATGAACATAACGTTCATTTCTATATCATATTTAATGGAATGAAAACATAATGATACATAGGTATATTATAACTTCATTATATTATAATATTATTTATCTTTTACTTAATTTCATTAACTCAATCTGATATATGTTCCATGTATGTCATGAACGAATCATATCACCTTGAGGGGGCGGTAGTCCGCACTTCCTTAAATGAAATTATCGTATTTAAAACAATTAGAAAGCATAAAGGTATTAATGTAAATAAAAATTTCAGAATCATAGATAAAACATAAATATATTATATTTCAGGTATAAATACAGTTCCATCATAATGGCCACCATGATATGTGGTAGGAGAAGATTGAACAATCATCGTTTCGTGAGGCAGTAGTCCGTTGTCCACTGAAAAAGTATGTTATTTTCCCATTAGATGGTGGTGTGTGTAAGTGTAGTTAGAATAAATCATATATAAACAACCTAGTATAATTAAAATAATGGTGTTGTTTTAATATAAATTAATAAAAATAGTTTATGGGTTTGGAGAAGTAAAATAAGAGAAAATATTTAAAGAGATGACGATAACTTTAAATCAGGTTTCTCCATTTTCTTTGAAAAAAAACGATTTAATTGATGTTCCTTATGACTAGGGGAAGGATTCTATGAAAATTATAGGGAAGTATAAAACATTATTGGGCATATTTTGGATAATCCAAGAGGCTTGAAAAGTGTGTGGAATGGGTTAGATTGATGTTTTTTATAAGGGGAGGAGGGGATCATTAGGAATGTTTTAAAATATTATTTTATTATTTCATTATTTTCGGATTCTAAAGGTACAAAAGTTATTAAAGCCAAATATAAGATGACTAATGTTCTATATAAAATATTCCAATAATAATTTGACATGTTTTATATATTTGTCTAATGTTTATAATCTTATTTATTTAAATTATTCATTAATGAGGTAAACACATCATCCTTATCGTTTCATATATTTTTTATTGGTTGTCTAAAAGTTATAAAAAAATACCATGATTTTGGAAATATTTGTATATTTATTATTAATATTTATAGTCTAAAATACAAATTATATCACATCATGTAAAAATTGATTTTCTAAAAGATCTATTTTTATGTCATTTTTGTCTTCATTTTAAATTAATTAATATAAATTGTCATTATCACTCTTAAGTGGATCCATGGGATCCCCAAATAGTCAAAAGGATGCCCATGGAGAGAAATTTATTAACCAATATAATTAGGACACATTTGAGGGTAATTTTATATTATTATTATGATATTTTATTACCCATATTTTCCAGATTTACCCTTTAACAATGGTAAATAAACTTTTTTTTTGAATTAAATAATCATATTGTCTAAAAATAAAATTTACCTATTTAAAATATTTGTACCTCATGATTCCAAATATGTAATCCATTTTGACCAATTCAAAACATATAACTGGAAACAATTAATTTAAATTTAATTCCTGCAGTCAAAAACAAAACTGTGTTTTAAAGAAATAATAACTATCAAAAGATTGACTCTTATTTATGTCCAGTTTCGAAGGGAAATTACTTCAAATGACCAAAATTATATTAAATGGTAAAAATATAATATAATTAAACTTTAAAAAAATTAAAAATATAATCTATCCTTATAAATTTATTAGATTAAAATCCAGTTTTGAATTAAAAAACAATATTTTTCACTATTCATTAAAAAATGTGTTTTATCAAAAAAATACCAAAAATTTACTCAAATTAATTTATGACCTCTCGATTCTAAAGAAGAATTTTATTTTGTCAAATAGAACATTTTTGAGTGACCAAAACTAGATTAAAAGATGATTCCCCATCAAAAGGTGGTATATCCACCTTTTAATGAATATCAGAGTATTGATGCTTAAAATTATATTCATTCAAATATTAAGCCTATATATTTTATACGATAGATGTAAAAACATATATAATAATATTATAGTTTTTTTAGTCATTCTAGACAGTACAACAACTATGATTAAATACGATTTGAAATAATAATATTTTTATATTATTTTTCAATAAAACTCATTGTTGTGTGCAACGTAAGATTTCAATGAAACATGTTGTTGTGTATCAGGTACGACATTGAAAATATCAGCCCCTTTAATATAAAATTAATATTTATTTCACAAATATAAATAAATAATAAAATTTTATATTCTTTATTTATTTGGGATGCAACATTTGGCTACAAATGTTTTATTTTTGGGTCACCTAATCTAATAAAATATTATCTAAGTAGATCCATCAAACATGGAGACATTTTAATGATAGCCTAGACAAAAAATGGTGATGAATATACATAGCTTTCTTTTTTTAACTAGATATTATAAACAGTTTTTGTATAATTTCTCATGACTATAAAATCCTATGACCAAGTTAACTCTATATGGTGTGATGTAACTCTAGGGATATGAATGTGAGGAAAATTTCAAGGAAATTAGGAGAAGGTTATTTAAATAATATATTAATACATTATCCCATAGTGGAGAAGGATCTTTAATTAATTGTCATGCATCCAAGAAGGGTTTGGGGTTTTTTGTTATGTAGAATAACATAGTGTTCATTTATGCCTCCTGGTAGTTGAGGATTCATGGGAAAAACTACCCAACTCGTGATTTGATGATAGCGATGATAATTTTAGCATTTCAGATATAATGTAATTATCTTTATGTATTAATGTGATATATACAAATATATATTCCTATCATAAAATTAGAAAATATATATTCAAAAAAAGGAGTTGATCATTTCCTAGAGAATATGGTTAGTGTTGATAAAATATTATGATTTCCCAATATTATACCACCCTAGGAATGAGAAAAATGTGGCTGATGATTTGAGTAAGAAGTGTTTTCTTTCTTATTGTTGATGAGGATCACAAAAGATAATGTATTCCATGATTTAGAATGGAATAATATATTAATCCTAAATGAAGGTAAGAAATATTATCTTTCTCAAATAAATGTTCCACTATCTATAAAAGTAAAGATCAAGGTTTTGTAGAAGGAAGATATAGACCTAAAAAAGAATCATAGAAATGTTGCAATGTTTATTCTTGACCAAAATAGAATAATAAGTTTCTAGAAATGTGTCTGTGTTCCATTCATTTCATATTTAACGAAGTACATGATTCTGGAAGCTCATAGTTCTTCATTCTCTATTAATCCTGGAAGTATAAAGAAGTATAGAAATTTAATGGAATATTTTTTGGTGTGATGGAATGAAGGGAGATATTTTATTGTCTTTATCATGGTGTATTCCAACAAGTTATGGTTGAAGGGAAAAAAGTCAATGGGGATGTTTTATCCATTACCTATATGAGTATGTAAATGGGATAATATAACTATGGATTTTGTCTTGGGATAAAAAATCCAATAAATAGTTTAATTCAATATGGGTGGTAGTCAATAAACATACAAACTCAGCACACATAATTACCATTAGAGAATATTTAACTCAGGATCATCTTGTTATGATATTCATTAATGAAGTAGTAAGGAAAATGGATTACCACATTCCATTGTATTTGATCGGGATATGAGGTTTACCAAAAAAATTATGGGAAGCACTTAACAAACAGTTGATATAGAATTGAGATTTTGGAACCCTTATCATACTCAAATTTATGGTAAATATGAATTAAATATTACACCCTTCTAGGATATTATGAGCTCTTTTTATATGGATTTCAATGGATTTTGGGATCAAAATAATCATCTAGTTTAGTAGCCTTACAAAAATAACAATCACGCAAGAATTAAGATGAAGCATTATGATGTACAATATGGGAAGAAATTTAAAAAGCTGAGATGTTCTAATCATGTTGGATAAAAAATCTATTGTGAACTAAGATCACTGAAGAAATTTTAAAAAACGTTAAAACCATTCAATAGAATACCAAGGAAGCTCAAAGTCTGAAGAAAATATATACTGATAACCGACAGTGTGATCTGTAATTTGACGTTGGTGAAAGGGTGCTTCTATGAATCTCAACCTCAATGAATGTTATGTGGTTCAAAAATAAATAAAAAATATTACAAAGGTATATTAGCC
Organism: Viscum album; assembly: GCA_963277665.1. Taxonomy (NCBI): domain Eukaryota; kingdom Viridiplantae; phylum Streptophyta; class Magnoliopsida; order Santalales; family Viscaceae; genus Viscum; species Viscum album. Next base: position 1,679,904,501 of record OY728160.1, read on the forward strand.
CCTTTGATATTCATGATTTTATCGAGATGGTTTCCAATCATTTGGAACTTCTTCTAAATCTCCCACAAATCTATGAGGTGTTCTATGTATCCATCCTAATGATGTTTATACTAGTCCCTTTACATGTACTGAACATAGAGGACTTACCACTATAGAATGATATTTTTTTATAGACCATCCTTTCGGAATTTTTGATCGATCATAGAATGTTATAAAAATCAAGAACAGTCACCTAGTCAGTGTTTTTTGGAAGAATCACCCATTATAGGAAGTCAAATTGGATCTTGATGATATCATGAATTATAAAAATCCACATTTTTTTACCCGGATTATTAATTTCAATGGTGAAATTCATTTTAAGGGAGGTAGAATTTATCAACATGTGTTTTTATGGGAATTTTTTCTCTTGAAGGATTTAATTTTCATTGATGTCTTTCATTTCACTAATTCAAACATTCCTTTCATAGGAAACTAACTCATCATAACAAACAATGACTGATCAAATGTTACATGAAACACTAACTGAACATATGTTTCACACAACACTGACTTGGCTATGTTACATGCAATACAACGATTCTATGAAACATCATTTTTTTATTATCATTATTTAAATTAGATAATTATAACCTAGACATTAAATTTATTAAGATGAATAGTAATAAACAATTTTTAATATATTATAATGTTTTTATATACATAAATTATATTGGGATCAAAAGATACCATTTTTGGTAATGTAGTTCACTATTTTAAAAAATACAATTTTATGAAATAAACTTAATTTCTTTTCCTTATGTGAAAAAAACACATCTTAGAAAAAATTTTAAATTTAATTTTATAAAATAAAATAAAATTTTCATTTTGAATTCCAAATTTATATTAGGGTGAAATTTTGGGATTTTGTTTTGAGAAACATTATTTTTTGATGAATAATGAAAAATACTAAATTTTAATAAAAATATTATTATTTATATAATTTATTTATAGGGTTAAATTATATTTTAAATTAGTATAAAATATTATTTAGAAAATATTTAATTCAATTAATCCAATTTAGTTCATTCTAACCAACTTCACATTGAAAGTAGATATAAAAAAATATCAAATTGTTGATCATTATTACTCTAAAAACACGTCGTGTCATCCAATTAGTGGGGTGAATTTTAATTTAATTTATTCCACTTTTGTGATTGGAATTGGGAAAAGGATTCCATATTAGGATTCATAATAATTTATATTATTTGATAAATTCAAATTTTCTTTTGGAAAACAATATTTGGGAATGTAATTAAAATTAATTATATTGATTAATGTATAATTAAGCATAACAAATGACTAAACTATAAATTTAAGCGGTAAAAAGATCTATAAAAATATCTAAGATCCATTTTATGGATGTATTTATACACTAAAATCCCTTTTCTCTAAGTTTTTCCTTTATTGGATCCACCTAGAAAGTGAAAAACAGGCATGGAATTCCTTTTTTCAAAATATTACAAGTGTTCCACTACTCCAATATAATAACATCTCCAATATTACACTCATTTACACATATAAAAACACTTATGTTAGTCCAATATCTTCTCAAATATAATAATAAAAAAATACCTTCTTTTTTTATGTTACCCTTTTGTAATAAATTATTCTAAGGATTCATTTTGATGAAAACAAAAAGGAGTTACCCTATTAAGAGCTAACTCCATCCCTCAGGTTCCAATTTTTTATTTTCCTTACCCACCACCAAAATTAATCTAATTACATTATTATAAAAATAAATAATATAAAAAAAAATATTTTATTTTGTTATGTTAATTTATTATCCTAAATTTACATGCACTTACATCTAATGGGTAACGAAAATACAATTTACATGCATGGGAAACTACCACCTCATGAAATGATGATTTTTTCCCATATCACCTATAATGGTGGATATTATGATGGAAACTAGGTTTATATAAGTTATATATTATATTTAATATTTATTGATGATTATTTAATCATTTTATGACACATATCATTATATTATCCATTTTGTGTAAATATGATAATTTAGTTTGAGGAAGTCTGGACTACCACCCCCACAAAGCGCTGTGATTCATTCACGCACTACATAGAATGTATTAAGGATGGGTTCAATGAAAATATATGATATGTATGCTATAATAATCCTAATGTAAAAAATTAAATATATATATATATACATATATATATATATACGATATACCCTTTTTCTTTAAGTATGACAATTAAACGGAAAAAACATTCCCATGTATGTAGGACCTATTGTCTCCAAGAATAATGTATTCCATCTTATTATTATATATTATATAGATTTTTATAATAAAAATATAAAGAATATAAATTATATTTATCTTGTGGTTTAAATTAATGAAATCATTATATAAGTATAAAGTACAAAAGTATATCAAATTAAAACACATGTGAAAATCAAAGAGAATATTACCTAAAGTGAAACCTTTACAAGGAATTATTAATAAGAGGGTAATATAATGTAAAAATCAAACCATATATGGTATTATATATAAGAATATTTTTCAATTATATGTGAATAATAATTATATTTTTATTATACAGGAGGATTGAAAGAGTAAAATGAGAGTCATTACACAAGGTAATGTAATTTCTTCTCACAATTTATTTCCAGAAGATACATGATTTATTCACCACCCATTCCTCGGTTGTGGTGTGCGTACTAAACATTGTTGTATTATATGATTAATATTATTAAATTTATTGTCATTTTCATATCCATTCAATTATATATCTTTCATGGAGTTTATGTCTGCAGTGTTAACAAACCAGTAAGACAACTTCGTCTCAATATGCATTCTTTGAGACACATGTTCTGTTATGCACCTCCATTCTCTTTTCAAGGTGTATATAGATACATTTTTGATGTCATATCATGAATATAATTATTTTAATAATATTTTTGTGTTTCACTTTATATCATTTTTTAACATGGAGAGTATAACCCAATGTTACAAAGGATTGAGATTTTATTGAAATAATCACATCGCTTTTAGAGGTGTTTAATGTTAATACTTGTTTAGATGAAATGTTATAATTAATATGTCAAGAAAAATAATAGGATTATTTATTGTAAAAAAATATGAAGATATATCCATTTATCAGAACCATTTTACACTCTTTGGTATATAAGATAATTAATACAATGTTTCTAAGAACAATCTGAGCATATTTCTTTCTTAGCTCGGAAATCTATTTTATTTCAAAAACCATGATTTAAAAAAATAAAATTATTTTTTCAAGGAAAATATATTTTAATTTTTTTTATGGATTTAAAATATTCCTCTAAAAGTTTAATAATCCAATTTCAATGAAATAGTATATCAAATTTTTTATGTATATAAAATCAATTTTCAAAGAAGAAAGCATATATTCCTAATGATTTTTTAAAAAATGTCTATAAAAATTATTTCCCTTGTAAAATGACACCCATTGGTGTCAGTTATACCATAATGGTGAAATTATTCAATTTTTTCTATTTATATTAATTCCCTAAATGGTTTATTTTTTGATGGAATGATATTTACGAAACTTGTTTTCTTTCACATGTAATATGATTTTGAAACCCTGATCTTTTCACATGTAAGGATTTTGAAGAAATGATAATGAAACCAATTTATTTATAATAGTTAATAATATGATTACATGGTTATGATAACCCTTTCATTTCATGGGTTATGATATCATTGGTTATGTTTTTTTGGAATATGTATGTTTGCTTTCATTATGATACATGTAGGACCTGTATCTCCATCTAATGCATTTGATAAAGATTTATATCTCATGAGATAGAGTAAGATGGTCTTGTGAGTAAAACATGACTAATAAAATGTCCATGGGAATGAATAATGACTACCAAGATGGTATGAAGAGTGAACTCATGATACTAATATGTCCATGGGAGGGAATTACCACTACAATTATGGTAGTGAACCCATACTACTAATATGATCTTTGTTGAGATTCCTTATTTGTTATATATATAATATTTTATGCATAAGTGTCTTCCAAAATTCGATTTTTAAATATTATATTCTTCTTTAATATATTATGTTATTCATTTCTTTTTGATTAATGTCATATTAACTAACAACCCATATTCCATTATTCATGCATATTATCTTTAATATGAATTGTATGATCTTATATTTTCATGATCATATTCTCATACCCTTAAGCTCGTGATTACACATACATATATACTCTATTTATCCTTATTGATAATTTGATCTCACCCATTTTTATGTCTCCTTACATATGTTATAAAGATATTTATTATGTTTGATGTGTTTTAGAATGGTTCTAGTAAAGACGTAGCAGGTGGGAGATAATATATCTCCCCTGTGTACCAGTGTTATTGTTTCCATGTATCCAAAGTCAATAGACTAATATTGTATTTGGGTGTCTATTTGTAAAATGGTGTAAGTATTCCAAAAAATTTATGTAATGATAATTTATGTAAATCATGTTTGTTTATAGATTGTATAAGAGTGAATGTTTAGATAAATTTTAGAAACTAGGATGATAAAACCTTGCTGATAAATTTATGTACATGTATATATATAAGTAAAAGGCTAAATGAAGGTATAGAAAAACATCATAGAATTTGGTAATGGATAGTGTGATTGGTTTCCAAGAAATACATCCTTACCTAGATTCAATAATTATATACTGTCTCTAGTATAAAAGTACCTAGGAAAAAAAATTCTGACAAGATGTCATGTGATTGGATCAGGGTAATCTAGTACATGAAGACGGGCAAACTCCACCCCAGGTTTGAAACTCCTTGGGGATATGCTTTGGTAATTAAGAAGTACATCATGAAAAATCATGAAGGACTTAAATATATGTTGGACATGAATATCTTTGGGCAATCCCATGTATTCATCAATTAAGGATTTTATTAAAAATTTAGACATTCTATATGAGACTTGTTAGGATTTTGTGGTTCCTAATTATGATAACTATTTCTGAATATACGTTATTGGTTTTAGTTAATGGATAGAACCCGAATGAACTGTGTTCATGGTGATTAAGATGTAAAATGAATTTATTTAACTCTTGAGAAACCAAATGCTATGGGATATGGAATTGGAAACAATGTTTCTATGCTCACACAACTTTCCCAAGCTATGAATCAATTTGGACATCCTAATCAGCAAAGGAGGGAACACCATTTTGTTGAGCCTATCATAAGACAACTACCAATTTATTTTAGAGGGTCTTCTGATCCAATTGATTCCAAACTATGGATCAGTACTTATTAAAATATATTCATTGTTATCCAATGTTCGAAGCATAATAATTTCATTCTAGAAATTTATCAATATGAAGGAGTTGCACTCTACTAATGGAATCTAATTATGAATAAAAGGTAGAAATGTGAGATTGAATCCATTTATTGGGAGGAGTTAAAGAACATATTTTTCAATAAGTTCATTCCAAATACTCTTCATATCATTATTGAGAAAGAGTTGCATGGGATAAAGAACGTGATGATGAATCTATTGTCACATAAGAGGCTAATTTCATGAGACTTGTGTGGTAGGCTTCAGGAATTATCATCTAAAATGAAAATCATGTTAATTGGTTCTTCAGTTTTTTATTTCCATGTCTCAAAATTATATTTCCATAATAGACTATAGTACCTACAAATTGATTTTTCGTTGTACAATCAAGATGGAAATGGAGCGTCAATTCACTTATCAATACAATGGATTTGAAAAGAAAATGATGATTGAGATTAAATAAAAATCTAAAAAACATGAATAGAAGATTAAGAACATTCATTTATACTCTATGGGAAGAATTTTTGATGTAATTTACATAAGGGATATAATAAATAATTCATGTATAGATGGTAATGAATAAAATAATTTTAATTCCCAATTTATGGAAAGAAGTTAGCTATCAGTGTGAATAGATGAAAAGTCACATAAAATGGACCTCCCATGATTCAGTGCAACATGTGTAAGGTGGATAGTAATTATGCCAATAAGTTCCCAACCCCAATGGGTGATGGTGATGACCGATGTTAGCCACCTCTTAAGCCATGGGACATGGAGAAATCTCATATAATCATTATTTCTAGTGAGGCGTGTGATAACCACATGGTAAAAGGTACACTGACCATCCACTATAGATCTACTAATATATAATCTGATTCTTTATCTTCCAACTCCTTCATATCTAAATTGTATTATAAGGGTGTTAATATTCAACAAAAATGATTACATTTGGATGTATCAGTGAAAACCTCTAATGTTACAATGATTACATCCCAAAACACTGAATCCTTTCTCATTGATATTTGTGGAAATGTGCATCCTGAACATTTTATCATTCTTCAAGTAATTAAATTTCAAGCTATCCATCACCTTGATTTTATTTTTCTACATAAAACCCACATCAATTGTCAATGGTTGTTAAATTTCATATTTCAAACCCTCATATGATCATCTATCAGTGGGAAAATAAGTAAGAATGCCTTATGGAGATTACTTCCAGTGTATGTGTCCTAATTACTGTTAATAATGGACGTATGGCTCTAATGGATGGTAAGAAAATGAACATCAATGATACATATAATAATCGACAATTTTTTGTATGTATTCTTGGATAATTTTCCCATTCCAAAAAATTTTTATGTTGAGTTCTCAATGGATCTAATACGTAATTTCACACCAATTTCAATGACTCCTTATAGAATGAACCCAATAGAGTTGTAGGAATTGAAGAATGATCTCCAAGAAAACCACAAATATGGGATTCATTTGTCCATCTAGGTCAACATGAGGTGAAAAAATTCTTTTTTTGAAAAATTAGGATGGATCAATGTGACTCTACATTGATTATCAGGAGTTTAATAATATCAAAATCAATAAAAAGTATCATCTTCCCCGAATTGATGACTTTTTGATCAATTGTACGGAGATAAATGCATTTCCTGGATTTAACTTCATTTTTTATATCACCAATTGAGTATTAAAAATGTGAATATACCCATGATGGATTTCAGTATAAGGTACAGACACTATGAACACATAGTAATGCCTTGTTCTCATTCTAATTCACTGATAATCATCACGGATTTAATGAATAGAGTGTTGAAATATTACATTGAAACGTTTGTGGTAATATCTATAGATTATATTATTATTTATTCAAATAATATCTAAGAGGATGAATATCACTTTGGAATTGTAATATAGACCCTATGGATGGAGAAACAATATGATAAATTTTCAAATTGTGGATTTTGCTACAAAAGGATTAATTTTAGGGTCACATAATCTCATGTGATGGTATAGCAGTTGATCCATCAATGATGGAGGCAATTGAAAACTAGCCTAGACCAACCAAATGATGAAGATCTCTAGATTTCCTCATTTATCTGAATATTATCAAATGTTTTCGAATAATTTTTCATGAAATCCAAATCCTCTATCCAAATTAACTCAATACGGAGTCATGTAACTCTTGAGAGATGAGTGAGTGGAAAATTTCAATAAAATAAAGAGACAGTTGTTCCGTTCACATGTTATTACATTACCATATAGTGGATAAGGGTTTGAAATTATTAGTGATTCATCCGATAATGGGTTGAGAATTTTTAATGCAAAATAACATGGTGTTTGCTTATACATCGCGTGAGTTGAGGATTCATGTTCAAATTTTCCCATATCATGATATGGAGTTTGAAAGGGTAATATTTTCAAAAATGATATGGTTCCATTTTCTTTATAGATAAAAGTGTCATATATATACCTATCTTAAAATTATAAAATATATATTCGCACAGATTCAGTTAAAAAAATTATAAAGAAGATGGTTAGTGTTGATAAAATATTATGATTGATCAATAAAATACAACCATGGGAAATAGAACAATGTGGACGATGCATTGAGTGATAAGGGTAATCCTATATTATAGACAATTAGGACCACACAAGATCCAGTATTTATAGATTTACAAAGGATGGATCTAGTACTCTTGAAGAAAGGGTAAAATATTTTCTTTCCCAAAATAATTTACAACCCACTATCAAAGCGATGATTATGGTGGAGTATAAGGAAGATGTAGAAATCAAAAAGTTTTTTATGAATGCTATTGAGATTAACCATGATCATGATGGAATGATAAGGCAAGGTAACTTTGTATGTGTTCCTTCCATACCATATTTTATGATGGAATTGTGATCATAAGCTCATATATTGTAATTTTATTTTCATCCAGGATGTATAAAGATGTATAGTATTTAAAGGAATATTTTTTGTGGTATGAAATGAAGGGAGATAACGTAGAGTTTGTATCTTAGTGTTTGCTATTCTAACAAGCTAAGCATGGAGGACCAAAATGATTTGGGTTGTTACATCCACTAGTTATACCAAAATAGAAATGGGTGGACATCACTATAGATTTTTTCATTGTACTAAAAAAACCCCTAAAAGTTTAATTCTATATGGGTGGTAGTTGATCACCATACTAAGTTAGCACACTTAATTTATATCAGATAATATTTCTCTCTAGAATTTCTTTCCATGATATACATTAAATAAGTGCTTAGGCCTAATGGATTTCCATTTTCCGTTATATCTAATCGAGATATGAGAATCACAAAAACATTATGGTGTATCCTTCAGAAAGTACTTGACATAGTGTTGATATTCAACACTATATATCATTCTCAAATGGATGGAGAATCTGAAAGAACAATTCAAACCCAAGATGATATGTTGAGATCTTTTTGTCTGGATTTCAAAGGTGGTTGGGATCATCATCTTCCTCTTGTTGAGTTTCCTTAAAACAATATATTTCACTCAAGAATTCAAATGGAAAATTTTAAAGTCCTATATAGGAAGAAATGTAATGCTCAAACGGGTTAGGATGAGGTTGGATAAAAAAATATATTGGGACGTGCGATTGTTGAAGATATTGTCGACATGGTTTGAACCTTTCAGTAACATATCACAGAATGTTAAAGTCGGTAGAGAAGTTATTCAAATAACTGACATTGTGATATATAATTTGAAGTTTTTGAAATGGTTTTTCTATGAATCTCACCATGGAATAATGTTATGAGGTTTGGAAAGAATGGAAAACTATTCCATAGGTATATCGGTCCCTTTGATATTTTGTATTGTATCAGGATGGTAACCAATCTGTTGGAACTTCTTCCAAATCCATCTCAAGACACTAAAATGTTTAATGAATATGTCCTGATGAAGTACATACCAGACCCTTCCATATGCACTGAACTTAGAGGCCTTATCAATTAAGTGGGATATTTTTTACAAAGAACAACCTATTGAAATTTTAGATCGATCATATAAAGTTCTATGAAAGAGGCCACTCAACTGGTCATTATTTTGTCAAGAAATAACATGTTAGAGGAAGCTACATGGGATCTTGATGATATGATAAAGAATAAAAATCTCCATTTTTACCTAAATGATTAACTACAATTGAAAATTTTCATTTTAAGTGGGGTAGAATGTGACACCAATAATATTTATTGACATTTTCTACTCAAATGATTTAATTTTCATTGATGTATTACATTGAACTATATCAAAAATTCCATTCACAGGATACCAAATAGTCATACACAAAACTGACTCAACATATGTTACATGACACACTAACTCTATATTCATTATGCACAACTCCAACATAGCTATGTTTGACATATCACTGACTTGACATATGTTACATGTGACACCATGTTTCTACTAAACATCATTTAGTTTGTATATTTATTTAAATGATATAATAATAACATATCCAATAATATTATCAATATGAATAGTAATAACTAATTTTCTAATATTTTTTATAATGGTTTTATATAAATAAAACATATTTATATCGAAATATACAATTTTGGGAAAATCGCTTATATATTTTAATGATATTATTTTTCAAACAAATGTAATGTCATGTTATTCTGTGACAAAAATATTATTTATTTTAGATATTTTTAGAAATTTAATTAGATAAAAAAATTAATTTTTTTATTTATAATTCAAAATTTATTTTAGTGTAAATTTTTGGGATTTTTTCTGAGAAACATTATTTTTCGATTAATATGGAATAATAGAGAATCTTATTTCTAGACTACTTATTTATATAATTTAATTATAATGTTATAATATATTTAAAATTGTTTTAGATGATTAATTATATTTTTTTTGATCAAAAAATAATATTTATGTCATTGGAACCAATTTGACATTGAATTTTGATATAAAAACCTAACAATATTTTTGAAAATATTTACTTTAAGACCCCACAGGGTCTTCTCGTCAGTGAGATTAATTTTAAATTATTTTCTTCCACTTATGTGATTTGAATGAGGAAAAATGAAATAAATAATTTTAATTAAAGTAAAATATATTGTATAATAATGTCAAATTATTTTTTGGCCCAAAATATTAGTGAATTTAAATAAAATTATTTAAATCGATTGCGGTAAAATTAAGCTTAACTGAGGACTAATGCTTAATTTCTTGCCGGAAAACAACCTAGAAACATTTACCAAAGTCATTTTAAGGATATCTTCCAATGATATATTCCATTTTTTATAAGTATTCCATTATTGTACCAACATGGAATATAAAAATTGTTAATGTAATTCATTTGTAAAAATATTATAAAAGTGTCACTCCTCCTCCACTATAAAAGGCCTCCTCTCCTCCAAATCTATATTCGAACAAAAACACTTAGGGTTGGATATAATCTACTAAAATATCCTAAACAAATACCTCCATTAATCTTTAGAGCCTTACTTTTTTTTATGAATTCTTCCAAGGAAAACCATTAATGGAAACCAAAAGGAGTTACCAGATTAAGTGGTTGCACCCTCCCTCAAGCTCCTTTCATTTATTTTCTTTTCTCCCCCACATCAATTTATATATTCCATGATTATAAAACTACAACTATATAATAAATATACCGAGATTTTGTAATTAAATAATTTCTATCTACCCAAATTCACACCTATATCCAATGGGTGATGAACATATTGTTTACATTTACAGTGAACTACCACCTCATGAAATATTGATTATTCTTTTTTTCCTTTATAGTGTCTCATGGATGAAATTATGATGGAAAATATGTTTATATATGTTATATACTACATTTATTATCCCTTTATGCTTCTAAAATACTTTTACAACAAATATATTTTTACATTCTATTTGGAGTAAATAAGGTAATTTCGTTTGAGGTAATGTGGACTATGACCCCTCAAATAGATCTGATTCATCCACACACAACATGTAATGTATTAAATCTGATTTTAGTGAACATAATATATATATATATATGATAAAAAAAATTACTAGATTAATTATATATATATATATACATACATACATATATTTAATTTAACTTTTTTCATTAAACACTATAATTAGACGGAAACATTATTCATGTGTATGTACAACCTACCATTTCTATGAATGGTGTATTCCATTTCATACATATATATTATATATATTATTATAATAAACATATAAATAATAGAAATTATATATATATTGTGGTTTAAATTCTAGAAATGATTATGTATGTATAAGGTCCAAATATATATCAAATTAAGACATGTGGGAATAAAATGTGAATACTACATGAAGTGTTACCTTAACATGTAATTTTTTAAAATAGTGTAATAAAAAGTCATAATAAAACCGTAAATGGTATTAGATATAATATTATGGTTCTTTGATATATTTATAAAAAAATTATATTAATTATATAGGATGTTTGAATCAGTACAACAGGAGTCATGACACAAGCTAAGGGAATTTCATCTCACTTTTAATTTCCATTAGTTACATGAATTATTCACCACCCATTACATAGGTGTGGTGTATATAATGAACATTTATGTATAATTGTATTCTTATTTTTAAATTTATGTGTATATAAATATTCATTCAATGATATATCTTTCATGTAGTTTATGTTTCATGGGTTACAAAATCGTTAAGACAATTTTGTGTCAATTTTCATTCATTGAGACACATGTTTTCTTACAAACCACCATTATTTTTTCAATCTATAAATACATACCTTTGAAATTTCATGATTATTATAATCCCAAGTTACCAACTGGTGATTGTTTATTGAAACAATCTCATAGCTTTCCAATATTGTTAATGATTATGCTACTTTTGATGAAATCTTATGATCCATCTCACAATAACAATATTTATATTCATTATCCTATGTGTATTCATGTTATATCGATGTATTAATACCATTTTCCTCTCTTTGGTACTTAATATAATAAATATTTTTTATAAAAAAATTATTATAATATTTCACTCTTCGGTCAAAAATCTTGTTTTATTTAAAAAAACACGATTTAAAAAATGTTTTGGAAATATTAATTTCATTGTAAAATTATTTTTAAAAGGTTTAATATTTTTAAAATATTACTTTTTATGTTTTAAAATATATTTTAAAATTAATGTTTTTCTAATTTTTTTATGTCTTAAAAATCATTTTTGAATGAAGAAAGGAAATTTTCGACAAGAAATATTTTTAAAATATATATCCAAATTATTTCAAATATAAGATAAAATAAAATAATCATACATATCACATATGAACTATGTAATGATAAATAGGTTTTACCCACACATAACATAAAACCCTTACACCAGAAGAAGAAAAGTCATGTCACCCTTACCTGGGATTTGGGAGACTCGAATGACTCTTATAAAGGCCTTGAAACCCCTATATGATCATTACATGAATACCATTATAAAACTCCATCGTTAAAAAATACCATTATGTAAACATTAGGATTGTGTGATAAGCCTTATAGGGATATTCATTTTACCTTTATGTAGGCTTGAACTGACCAAATGTTGGCTTGGATACTCCTTTATATAGCACATTAGATTTTATAGTTATATATACAAAAAAACATCCAATACCCTTACATAACTCAAGGGAAAGCATTACTTATTCTTAAAAACATTGATTCAAATTATGAAACTATCACATTACCCTTTTTCAAGTCATATTAATGGATTTACCCTTACACTGGATTTATAACTTCAAATAAACCATTAAGAAAACAATGAGCTACCCTTACATAACCCTTAGAACTTCTTGAATACCCATATAATGGTTTATAAAATCACTTTTAACCTTAAAAACTGCTTAAAAACATCTATTACAATTACACAACTACAATTTCAGAATAAGGGTAAATATTTTACTAAAATATTAACTTTTCAATTTAAAAAACATATAATTAATTTATATAAGGGTGTCTTATAACATCCAAAATTTTGAAAAACCTCTAATAAAGAATTTGTCTAATTTTTAAATATATATGTTAATTTTAAAATGACTTTTAATACTTGTAAATAACATCAATAATTTTTATTACTAATTTAAATCAACATAATAATTTATATGACCATTTCCAAATGATTTACATATTTTAGGGAACCTCTTCAAACAATAAGGAACCGAGTAATTGTAATGGATGGATTGGGTATATTTTAGAATTTTATAGGATATGAATGGGGGTTATAAAATTGAACCTTCAACTTTCTATGGTACACCTAGGGGTTATAAAATTGATCCTTCTTCTTTCTATGGTACACCTATTATTTTAATTGATGATAAACTTGAGAAAAATATAAATGAACTATTTTTTCCTCAAGTCCTTCAATAATTGATAATGATATGTTAATCAAAATCGCCAATATGGGTAGAAAAGATTCTAAAAATATGTTAAGGTACTCATAAAAATACAAGAAGTAGATATTTTGGATTATTTCATTCTTGTGATAGGAATTTTTATTTTTTTGACTTTTGTTTTTGTGAACTAGTCTATAATTCATTCCTTTTATGATGTTTGGGAAGTGTTTTACTATTGTCGGCATTTTGTGGTAGTGTTGTTTTCATTGTTTCTCATTCCATATCCTTTTGTAAATTTTTATTATATTTCAAAAATGGAAAAATGATTTTGGTTTCATATTCTTAAGGATTCAGTCGATTCTTTATTAATTAAATTATTATAATTAATTAAATTTTATTAAACTGTAAGTCATTGTAAATTACATTATTGAAGAAATAATTTAATATCATTAGGCTTTTATTAAAAATAAATCATTTTTAATTTAATGTTATGGAATGTAGAAATTGAATCACACATTTAAAGTGTTAAATACATGGCATAGTCCTATCCAATATTTAAATGATGCTTAGTTGTGATTTTAATGGTATGATATTTTTGGAGTATATTAATTAATGTAATGTTGAATAATGAAATAGAATTTAGTTATAAAATTTTGTTATATATATGAAAAAAAATTAAATGAATTTTTAAAAGATTAATAAAAAATGATATCCAAAATTTTTTTGAAAGAAGTTTTTTTCCAATTAGGTGTCTCTTGAAAATTTCTCAGAAATATTTCACTAAAAAAACCCACCTTTATTCTTGATTATAACCATAATAATTTTTTCCCAAATTCTTAATTTCCAAAAAAAATTCTTACTTACATTGACATGGGGAATTTTCGTTCCAATGACTGGTCGTGGGATAGTTTTAGATAAGGTAAGGAATTATTTGTAGCAATTCCGATGCAGCAAGACATGTTGGTTGTGAGACCATGTGAGAGAATGTGGTGGAAAGTATTGAGTGATATCTATGTGATTTAATATAAATAATTATTTTTGACACTATAAATAGAAGCATAAATATATGTATATATGTTTTATTAAGGAAAAATTAAATTTTGGAGATTTAAATTAAAAAATATAAAAAATATGTTATATTAGTATTTAAATTAAATGTGTTAATAATAATAATAATAATAATATTTAGATATATGTGGAAATTATATATTATATCCCTGATACATAAATTAGAAAAAATTATTTTTCAATTTATCCATATAGATCATGTTGACGATATTTTCTAGTCTTATGGAGTGATTTATGGGACTTTTTGAAAAGTAAAAATAATGTACATTGAAATTTTTTATGATGATATCTTTGAAACTTTAAAAGTATCTATCATAATTGCTTCAATTATTATATCACAAAAATGTTCTTTTTTGAGTCATTTATTTATCCAACGAGAAAAAATTCAATAATATGTTTTTTGGATGTGAGTGTGCACAAGGGTAGATTGGTAATTATTTTATGATCATGATGCTTAGGAAGAATTTGGTAAAAACCATCATTATTTTTATAATTATCATAACTTTTATAAATAAATTATTTTGAATGTCATAATCATTTAAGAGTGATTTTATAATTGTTGGTGAAGAAGAACTATTGGATTGTAATTTGAATCAAGAGATGAATAGACATGAATTGTGATGATTCATGTGTTTTACTAGAATAATAGATTGTTTGGTGGAATTATTATTCCCATCTTTAAATGTTATAATTTTATGGATAATACTTGAGCTTTATATAGTTAAATGTGAACTTTGAAATATTATTAACATGGAATTATAGGATATGAGATTTAACATAAATGATAAGCTTAGTTGATGTGTTATGTTGCGACATTGAGTAGTGTTACATATATTGTTTTTTCTAATTTCATACTATAAGAGGGTAGTGTATTCAGACTACAATTTTATTTTAGGTGTGGGATTATCCAATGTATTGATACATTATTGTGATTGGAAAACTGATTGTGATCAACACTAGCTTATTGTGTCAAACTCTTAAATGTTTTGTTTTAGATAATTGTCCTATAGTGTTCTATTTAATGGTATTTGAAATAATTATGATATAAACTACTTATGATGATGAAAATTATATAAATCTACCTATATGATTCTTCCTTGGTGGAAGGTATAGTCATGATTTCCAACACGATTACTTTGACATTGTGATAGTTATTTGATGGAAAAAGATGACTGTGTTAATGTTTTGGATTGTATATTGGTTAGTATTACTTCATAGTTGTTGTGAGGATGGCTTATTTTGATATCTTTACTATGGGTATGTGATATATGAGATTATACTTATTGTATTTTTATTTCATTTAATCATTGAGAGTACCATTGTCTACACAGGCACCACTTGAGGCAGGTTTTCTCATTTATGATCATACATTTAGATAAGTGGGTGGATTGATATGATGGTTGGACTAGAATACCCACCTATACACCAAATATTATAATGGTTTGGGTATGAGTAATATGTATACTAGTTAAACTATGGTATGATTAAAGATATATATATATATATATATATATGGATGCAGTGTGTCATTAACAGTGGTTTGTAATATGTTATTTATCAATAGAGATATGGACACTAACTAGAGGAAATTGGTTTGATGGGGTCCTAATATATTTTTATAGAGTTTTTTATAGTAAAAATATATTTTCATGTGGTGAGTGAAATTTTTAGTGACCTTGGGAATGGTATATATTGATGAATTATATGGACTAATAGTGATTTGTAGAGTTATGATATGACGTAATCTCATATACCATATTTGATGTAGCTTGAGAAAAGAATAATTCACTGGTTTATGTTTATTATGAATACATAGTATTAAATTGGTTATTCATCACAAGGACAAATATTCACCATCTTTCCTTGATTATGGACCTTAAATACATGTTTTTGAACAATTGTGATATTTTATAGTATTTATTTATTAATTTTTTGATATAGTCCTTGTTAGTATAGTTTTATTGCCATGGATGAAAAATAAATTATTACTGTAGAAACCATGTAGTCACAGTTTAGAAAAATCATGAATATAGTTATAAAAAAAAAAATACTATTATGGATAAAGAAACCACAACTATTTGGTAATTACAGTTTTGATATTTCAAAAAAATAGTCACTATAAATGACCTATAGTCCCAATTATTGAAATTGCAACTATAGTTTTATTAAAAAAATTAGGATACGGAAAAACCCCCTAACCTCATAAATTCCTAGAACATAAGCCAATATCAGTTAAAATATCAAATAATAGCCACCACCAATTCATTTATTCAAGGGAGACTTTATGAAACATGAGAAGTGATGTTTTATAATGTTAAGAAAACACTGAATATCATTAAATAATTAATAATTGTAATGAAATTGTTATTGATGAATTAAAAAATACAAAATCAATATTTATATAAAAAAACCATTAAACCATATCACAATATTTATATTTCTTCATATTACATATGGTCTGAGATAAAATTGGATTTTTTTTAGTCCATATGAAACTGAAAAAATTCAGTCCCCACATTTGTCATAAATACAATTCAAAACAAACACTTTCACGTAATATTCTTTATTTCCAATCATATTCTTACTTCAATACTTTTTTATAAAAAAAATATAATCCATTATCACAATTTAATAAAACTATAATAGAATTAAATAACCCCAGAACAATTTTCTATAAAACTAAAAAATTGAAAAATGACTGTAAAATTTCACAAAATTTAAATTTGAAAATAATCCATCCATGAAAATAACATTTATATGAAGTTCATACTCACCCAAAAACACCATACACCATACAATTATCATTGTTTCATTATCTATATAATAATAAATTTCCATTTCTATGAATTTTGGGTTGATATTGATGATCATTGTCCATTTGGATTCATATTTTGATTAAATATTGTAATAAAATCATAAAAACATTTAGAACCTCATATAAATAATTTAAATTATGACATGGCGATTGAATAACTCAATATCTCAAAAATACTATTTTATATCCAAAAAACCATCAAATAAAAACCAAATATAAATATTTAAACATATTACTTATGGTTCAATATTTAGTTATAAATTTTTAATCGATATGAAACTCAAACTCAACTATCCCTAAAGAGGTATTGAAAATAATATAGGATAGGAACTTTAATGAAAAACTCCATTAATAGACACTCATTACAACCAGAATTATTATTCATAAAAAATTTAAAACATCATCAAAATTCAAAAACAATTCAAGAGAAATAAATCACTCCAAAACAATTTTTAAAAAAAAATTACAAATGAATATAATAGTTCCAAATTTTAAATTTTCAAAATATTTGAACCATGAAATCATCTTTTTGAAATATGAAAAATCAACGGAACAACACCATACACTGAATATAAATAATTATTAAAGTACAAAATTAATTATTATTTATCATACCACTGAGTGATGAGATTATATTTAGGATGAGATAACCATTTTCATTGAAATTTGTTCAAAAATTATAAAAAAATAATAAAAATAATCATTACATCATATGAAAATAATTAATAACAGAATGGATATTGAAGAAATCAATATTCTTAAATAATAATTCAAAATAAAAAACCCCTAACAAAATCCCAACATTGCCATTTTGTCATGATACTAATGGATTGAGCATAAATTACATGAATTAAATAAACGTTCATCCAAAAAAGAACTATACCGATAAATATCATGAAATGAATACAAAATAAACACTTTTAAGTAATAACCCTCTAATCAAAACATGTTCTTTATTTATGTACTTATCATAAATAATTTAAACTATTTTAAAAATTCATGTACATTTCAAAATTTTGAAATCACCATTTAAAAACAACTAATAAAATCATAGAATTTACACATTAATATTAATGTTTAATATTTTGACTTTTCAAAACCATAAAACCATGAAAAGATGTTTTCAAGAAAATGAAACTCACATTAACATTGAGATACACCTCACATACATCTTACATAAATTATAAAACATTTTATCACCTAATATAAAATTTAGTGATGCATTATTGTTGAGGATTATATGAGAAGTTGGATTCATATTTGGTTCAAATTTAATGAAAAAATAAAACAAATGATCCCAATAAAATAAAAGTAACAATATAATTTTTACCCAATAAAAAATGTTGTTTTCCCAATTTCGTTTTCTGTGATGTTATTAAGGTAAAAAATATATTTAAATGAAATTAATTAATGTATAAATAGGATTATAAATTAATTAAAACTAATTTATTAATTTTATTTTATTTTATTTTAAATTCATTTTAAATACAATTAAAATACTATGAACTATGTTTTTAAAACTATTTTCTTCAATCTCCATTTGTTCTAAACAATTTCCTTTAACTGTTACAAAAATTAAAATTATTTAAAAATTTAAATGTAAAAATTTAATTATAAATAAATAATATATTTAAATATAATAGTTATAAAATATATCTTTCTGTTAATAAATAGAAATTTCCATTATTCATGTTCTCACTTATCAATACCAATAACTTGATTATTAATAAATTCTATTAAAATTAATTAACTACACAAAATTATTTTTAAATAATACATGAAATAAAAATATATAATATATATTTAGAAGTGGTGGGTAAAATATATTAATCTAACACATAATATAGTTATTATAGACCAGATTTAGTGTTTTAACCAGAGTCATCAAGTAATGAAATAAAAAAATTATTAATGCATCAAAAATGATCTTTAAAGATAAAAAATATATAATTTATAATTATTAATTGAACCTCCAATGAAATATTAATATTTTTATTAGGATAATTTCCAATGCATATTAGTATTCTATTACGTATGACCCAATGTTCAATATCATAATTTACGATATAACTAAATTACATGGTATGATATATATAAAACAAATTCACATTGAATGTATTTTTTTTATATCATTTACTAAGATATATGGATATCATAGATACTCTCTTGGCCTATAATATTGTATGAAATGGATATTCCATAAGGTATGAATTTTATTGTATGATTAATGATAAAATATTATTATTAATGGGTATATGAATGATAATAATTGAAATTCAGTTATTTTTACCATGTTAGCTATCATATTTTCTTTGTGTTTCATAAACACATCGGGAGTGAATTGTTCAGGGGGTATGATAGTGGTAACTGATTAAATTCACAATTAAATTATGAATTTTAATTGTGAAATTATGAAATACCCAATAGTGTAATAGAGGGATTTAAATGGTGGAAATTACCATGATATTGTCATTCAGGGTTCTTACCTAGGGCCCACATAATTCTCCCTATACGAGAGCTCACTTTTTTCCTCCTCTACCTATTGAAGCACTAGTTTACCATAGAGAGTATAAGTACCCCCCTTGGGTGTTGGGAAATTTATTTTATACCATTGATACACTATGAAGGAGGGAGTCATTTAGTTACCTATAAGGGATCTTTATCAAACCACATTATTGAATCCAATAGACGATTCCCCTTGGTTTAATGTACTTTCAATATCTTCATTTATATTTATACACTATTTGGTTATCAAGCATTATTAATCCTAGGTTTTAGGATTCCTTATTAGTTATATTATGTTTATTTAATTTTAATCAATCTTTATAAACTAATCAGTAGTATGAAATATTCTTCCTATTTTTTGATTAATAAAACCATGTTGCGAAATTATGAAAATATATATATCATTTTTGATGACATATATCATTAAAAATGATATAGTTTTTGCACCATTGTTGGTGATATTTTGGTTTATTTAGTGAAATTTTTTTTTGATCACTTTATATGATACGTGATATCGTAGAAATTTATTGAGAGAAATCCTTCTATTTTATGTCTCTCATAACATATGACATGTGGAAGTCATAAGGAATGATGGTGATGATCCAAATTTCAAAACAATGCATCATATAGTAAATTTTGATATTATGAATATCTTGAATTATGACTAAATGGAAATAAATGTATAAGTTGTATTAATTCATTATTTGTCGTAAAATAAAATAGACAATGAATTAAATTGGTCCTTACGATATAGTTGACATCGTTAAATGTGATATCAATGAAAAATAAATTTATCATTTTTTATTTATGAATTGAATTATATTGTTTATAAAATAATTATAAATCATAGAAAATATCTTTTTGTGATATGTTTCTAATTTATTAAATTATTAAAAACAAATTATTTATCAAATATCTTTAATTACTTAATAATGGTTTTTGAAATGTGTAATAAAAAATCATTTACAAAAAATATATTTTAATATTTAATAATAGTTAAATTATTTGTGATGAACTATAATTTGCATTCAAATGGTTAATATGAAAATTATAACTGTACTTTATAAAGTGGTTTTAAAATAAATATAATTTATAATATAACTGATTTTATTTTGTGTTATGAATATTTCATAATTATGATTTTTTATTGTTCATATGAAAATTCATTATTTAAGAAAAAATTAATCCATATCTAAGGATTCTTGATTTTGGATATGATCAAGGATAAAATAATAAATATGTTATATTTCAATTTAAATTCTTTTCTTTCAGATGTTAGAATGGGGTATAGTGGAAATTTTTTCTTAGAAAATGATCTAAAATAATTATCATAAACACTATGTTGATTATAGATTTGGGTTATTTCTCATGGAAAATAGTTTTCTAGTATTTTGTTGATTTTTAATTTTCATGGTATATTTTATATTTAATATATTATTAATTAAATATTAATTTATTCAAACAAATTTTTTCAGTTATTTGTTTTGAATGGAGAATAAAAATGATATTTCATCTTCACCATTGAGTCAAAATGTTGCGTTTTTCTGAGATGAGGCATGTATATTTGTTGGGTGTCGTGGCTCGGTATGTGCCCCATTTTTTTATTCCTTTTCGGTTCCTTTTCTCCTTTTAATTTCCCCCAAAAGCTTCTTTCATACACCCAAGTGGGATGCACTACAATACTACCTAGAGGGAAAATGGATATGTATGGAGAGATATATATAGATAGAGGGTATAAGGGAGGATCCTCTATGTATCTGGGTTGTTTCAGGATCTTTGTGTGGATCTTTCGGAATGCAAATGCAAACGAAGCTTTGGTGGATTCTTACCAAAGATAGGATGTTTCCATGTATTATACCTAAATACAATTATATTTAATTATATATTGTTTTTATATCTATTTTTATAACTAAATGTAACCATTTAGTCGATCAATTGGTTAAATGGGTGAAAACAGGGTTTTTGGAAAATTTGGAGGTTTTATGTTAGGGGAAAACCATGTAAAAGCCATGTGGTTTAGATAAAATATGTCATGTGTTATCCACATTTGTGGAAGAATAATTTTTAGATGTACAAACCATTTACAAGGAATACACACCATGTAGTCACTCTCACACATGTAACAATGGCCACACAGCCCATGTAGGGCCAGTTGGGCATGTAGAGTACATAACGTTCCCTCAAGTGGGTTAAAGGCCATATAGAGGTACACAAACCAGATAAAACACATATCTAGACCATGTGATGTTCTTATAAATGTACCATGAATATGGTAAACACCATTTACAATACATACTATAGTAATCAAACCCTTTCATACATAAATATTACATCTTTAAAAATAGATATTCATTACATAACATACTGATCCACATCATAATTGTTTAGTTCAAGAACCACTAAAAAAACAGATACACAAAAATCTTGTTCATAAGTAAACTATATCATCTATCATTATGTTCTTAAAAACTAGAACACTTCTTAGTCACACGATACCTAGTATCATTCTTCATAATCTAGGTAATAATACATAATAAAGGGTGAGATCATATTCTCATTAAGGGTGAACCATGGACATATCATCATAATATGAAAATAAGTGTATGAGAAATTGAAAATATCATTTTAAGATCATATATTTAATATCACATAGCAGAGACGTGAGTTATGAAATAAATTTTAGTAGATCATAATACATGAATCATAATAGAATAAAATAATGTCATTATATATTGGATTAACACCCCAAACCAATGTAGAAGTCAATGTTTACTCCCACATCAATCATAGTGGATTGGGATTACTACCCAAACCATCATAGTAGTCTTGTATCTCTTACATGACTATCATAGGGGGAAAATTCACATACAGAAATAGATTCACTCGTTATTCCATACCTATTTATTTCATGTGATCTGTGTCTTTATACACTAAATTTTATTGATATATAGGTTCCACCCATCCTTGGTTATATTGGGACTACATTATGTGGTTATGACATAACCACAATCCTTGGTCATAATGTAACCAGTATCACATAATGAAAACCATATATATGTGTTCCCCAAGATGATAAAATATTTGCCTATTTATGACCCATAAATAAATATTTTTTCATTAATAATACATCATATCATAACTCATTAAGAGAAACATGTTTAATAAATTTATCATCATATTATAATCATGGAAAATAATGTGGTTTCATAAAAATTTCATTATTTCATCCCAGCATAACCCAAGGAAATGAAATGACCAACATAAAAAACATTCATCATAAACATAAACCATCCATATTATTTATTATAATGGTATCATTGAATCATATACCCATTAAATCTTATTTTACATCTAGGGATGTCATCATATATGGAATATTGTTTTGAAAGATCTCTAGGAATATTTCATGGGAAAATTAATATTTTTTCTTTGAAAATAAGCTTTTATAAAACTAAAAGATCCCAAAACATTGAAAAAATAATTTAATTTGATAATATCCATTTAAAAAAATTATTTAAACATAATAATATTTTGTGTTCATGATGGTGTGTAATTTTATTAATGTCAAAGATGTTAAAACATAGATTCATTTCACATTTTTAGGTAATTCCAAATCAGTCTTATTTAGAAAACATCATGACGACTCGTCTAAATATTTTTTGAAAAAAGATAAAAAATTTGTAAAACTTACATTAAATTATATTATAGTAACATTAATATATTCATGAAAAAAATTTAGAAACCATGGATATGGTTGAAAAAGGGTTTTCCACTCGAAAGTGAACGAATGCCATTTTTCTTTAATATTATTATTTTTGGATATTTTGTACATTATGAAAAAAATACATCTAAAACAAATATTCTAAAGATATAACCATATGGGAATAAAATTAAAGAATTTTTTTTCAGAAATAGAGCATATGATTTTATCATCTATTTAATAATTATAAACAATGTAGATAAACAATGTGATTGTTACATAAAACCCTTACTACATTGGTAAATTTTGAATCATAACTCCCATGAAAGATAGATCCTTATATTGATATGTATATCTCATATGTTTTTTGAGAATAATAATAAAATTAATTCATGGGTAGTATATAAACCACATAATAAATAAGTTATGAATATGACATATTTTTCTTATAAATAAAAGAGACTTAAAAGCCCTTGCATTATGCATCAGCATTCTTCATAAAGGACCAAACCTCCGACATAATAAATAAAATTTTATTATAAATATATTAAATAAACATTATTATATATATCATTTCATATGTGATTTACATTTGACATTTTGTACTCATTTATTAAGAATTCCTTGTTAAAATAACATTTTTGGTAATAGCTTCTTTTTTAATGTATGCTTTGATTTGGAGATTCCAGTCCTTTTAATTACATCATTGTACCGTCATCTATAGAATATTATTCATGAAATAAATATCATATATATTCATTATAATCTTATTTATAGTAATAAACAAATTTAAGAGACAAAAAATGAATTACACTATTCACATAGGTGGAAGATTGTACAAACACATGAATGTTGTTTTGATTTTCTAAATAGACATAATGAGATAAAGGTATATAATACATATAATTTATAAATTCATTATTTTAAAATATTTATCACATATATTAAAAAAAAATTCTTATTAAGTTCCATGTAATGCCTAAGAGAAAAATGAATAACATCACTTTGTGATACGGTAGTCTGTCCTACACACCAGCGACATTACTGTATTGCCACAGAATGAAAATAAAAAAGCTATATGTGATATTATAAATTTATAAGTATAATAATATCATAAATATGACACACACAAAATTAAATCCAACCTTATATATAGTCATGATAGATGGCGATGGAAAATGACTTACATCTGTTTGTAAGGTGGTTGTCTGTCGTATAGATGATCGACAATTTCATTTCCCACATTATAGATAAGAATATGGATATAGGGAATGTTATAAACATAAAAAAATATCAATATAGTTTATATAATTTTTTATTATATTTATATTATGAGGACAGTAATGGAGGTGGTAAGAGAATAAGTGAAAAGAAAAATCTCTGTGAAGACAATTACCTTCCCATAGAACAACCTCCTTTAGATATCTATTTAAAAACACCATTTTTGAGATTTTGGGCTGAAAAAAAGATATAGAACATGGTTCATATGTTTGGGAGATTTTTTTGGGGGTTTAATTAGCAATATCGATTAATATGTGTGAATAAATAAGTTGTGGATGTGCCGTTTTATAAATGAGGTGAACTTTTATTTTTTGTAAATACCTAAAAATATTCCATAATGGGATGTCACACTCACCCCATGTGCATAAAAAAATTGATATTTAAAGGATTTTTGGTAATATATGGTCGATCTAAGCCACAAAAATATAAGAAATTATTTTAAACTAGTTATTCTTTAGCCTTTAATTTTATTTAATTTAACCATTTTAGTTGTCTACAAGGTAATTAGTTTTTTATTTCATTTACCTATGTCATTTATCAGTTAATTACAAAACTAAAAATTATATGATTCGATAATTAGAAACTAATATTTCAAAATATAAAATCCATTATAATAATAAAAAAATATGTGCGTGAAAAATTAATCTTAACAGAGGAGTATATCACATGAAAACAATATTTAAACCTTAACCACAGTAATTAATTTTTACTGTTTATACTATTCTTTATGATAAAAATCAGTTTATAATTATTATTTAATTAATATAATTCTTATTATAAATATGGAATCTATTTTTTTAAATTTTTTTCTTATAAGTGGAATGTTTAATTTGAAACTAAACCCACAGACGTGATGAAAAATTGTTTTTCGATAGAGAATGTTCTCATAAGTAGAGAAAGTTTTAATATGAATTTTCAATTTGAAATTGATTCCAATCAACTATATAGGATTGATAAATAAATAATAGAAATTTTTATTCATTTAAAACCATATTAAAATAAAATTAATATAGTATATTCATTAAATGAAAATATAGTTTTTAATAAAAAAATTGTTTTTTACTATTCATCGTAAAATTTGTATCTTTTAAAAATTATCGAAAATTCACTGAAAGATAATTTTGAAAATTATATTAGAAAATTTAATTTAAAATTGTAAAATAAATTATATTAATGTGGAGAAAATTAATTTTATTATTTTTTCATAAAAATCAATGAAATCATTTTTATTGAAAAAATAGTGTTTTAATAACATATAAAGTCATTACTAAAAAATTAAGTAATTTTTTATAAATATTTTATATTTATATTAAAAGATTATATATTATATTTGAATGGAATTTATTCCTACTCATAGAATAATTTTTAACAGCTATGGTTAGATAATAATGTTAATAGTATAACGTAGTTCGCTACAACTCAATGTTGCATGTTAGAGAAGCTATCAAAAAGATTAAATTTATTTGAGAAATTATTAATTCACAAAATATCAGGGTTATACATTATAACCCCATTAAAATAAATTGAATAATCTTAATTACATTAATATGATAATAAAATTAAGGATACATCAACCCCAATATATCCTCATGTTCACACATAGAATCCTCAAGCTAGAGGTTTCTCCTCAAAACATTGACTAGACGAGTGGTATTGTTTTGTAGAAAATTATTTAAAAAACCTAGAATCTCAACTGGTTGTTCCTCATAATATGTATCATGATATACTAGTATGAAAATTATTTTTAGTACTTGTTATAGATCATGTATGTAATTCCTCAGGAGAGATACACGGACCACATCTTGGATTTAAAAGCGGTTTGGTGGAATCACCAACCAATAATCTACAACCCCATTGTGATCAAGAATTCCAAATGGATTCATATAACTAGTA
Organism: Viscum album; assembly: GCA_963277665.1. NCBI lineage: Eukaryota > Viridiplantae > Streptophyta > Magnoliopsida > Santalales > Viscaceae > Viscum > Viscum album. The sequence goes on from OY728160.1 coordinate 1,679,931,489, forward strand.
CGTAGTTATCCATTAATAAAAAATATCATTAAAATATTCTATGAATAAATTCTTAGAGACACCATGTCAGAAACATCAAATTTTATATCACATGAGGGATTGTAAGCGTAGAATTTTTTCTGACTTTTGGTGGCACATAAGTTTTACTGAATTGATCTAAACATATATTCAATTTCATCAATTAAATTAGGTCCCAATAGATTTATTTATCCAACTTCATAATTTTACATTATATTTCTACAAATATTTCAATATAGTTCGTAGTTTTCCATACAATTACTAATTTAAAAGAAATTTTTGTATAAAAACATAACAATAGGAAGGTGTTAATCATAGACACCTTTAAAATATAGTGAAAAAGATCTATACATATCATAATTGGTATTAACTATTCTCTCATACTAATTATATGTATGTGGATGACACAAATTGTTGATATTCAACTCCATATTATGATTTTGATGATGAATATTCAATAATTTTTAGGTAAACCTCCTATCCCAACACGACACTATATAATATTGTACTCCATATAGCCTTTACGATTCCTTAATATATATCATGTAAATATAATATAGAGATAAATACTCACTAATAGATATGATGTATAATGATGTTATAAGGTTATGGACTTCGACCCCTAGAGCATGTTACCCTTTATTTTTTTAAGATGTACGATTATAAAATCTTGAGTGAGATTTTCACATTTCCTTTCTCTTATGGATAATTTTTAAATGATTATTTTGGAAATTTGTATCATAAGATTAACTTTTTGACATTCCAAGCACTGAGATACATGTTCCAAAATATATCTCTTCATCTTGCCCCACTATAAAAACTCTTTCATGTAAGCCCTGAGATTGAACTAAATTGTTTCCTTCCATCAATTGTGAGTTTAAGCCATGTGTCCATACATGAAGGGACATGTTGTTTCACAACAAGTGGGTAATAATTTTCAAACCCTATATTAATATAATTCATATAAATTCCATAAATGTCAATAACCCATAATTAACTGGACATTAATTATTATACAAACCCTAATGGTTCTCAATACCATTAATATTATGTTTAAATAATAAAAAGGCATTTAAAATTAAATAAATTTTTCTCCAAAACATATAAAAATCCCAATAATGTTGTTTCCACAAATATTTCCCAAAATATCCTTATTTGTGAGAGCCTCACATATCATAATCCCTCAAAATTGTTATCTATGACATTAAAATTATGATCATCCATAAACTCATAATCTCGTAATGGTATCCAAAAATATTATTCGAATCTTACATGGATATATATTCTTATAAAAGATTATTTAACATTTATTCCATAAGTATGATCTTATATTAAACAAAAACAATTTTATTTTAATATTGGGTTTATCCTTGCACTGGTATAATATTACATTTGATTTCATTATTCCATAATCCTTATGAAGGGAGAAAATATTTGTTTATAATCTTATCCAATTTCACTAAATGTTGAAAAAAACATTTGTAGATTTTTTTTTAAAAAAACTAAACATTAAATTCTCAAATAAATAGAGAAGTATATGTGTTCCCTAATTATATTGATTCACTTCAACTGTTGTGATTTCATAAGATTTACCTTTTTTTCTTTTTCATCAAAGTTTATTAAGGTTTATCATCCTCAATATCCCTTTGTTTGGGTATTTTATTAATGTAATTCCAATAATCTTTGTAATTAATGCATTAGAGTGTGGGTGGTTCATTCTATATAGGTTTCTCTCCATTTGAGTCATTTCATATCTTCTTCATGTTACATTATAATTCATCCACTCTCTGACCTTCCTTTACACACTTGAAACATTTATTAGTCCCCTTCAAACAGTGTCCTCCATGTGTCCTCCCATCCATCATCTATGAAGAAAATGGCATAATTATCTCTCTATGGTTTTTAGAGTTTCCATTGAATTCCAAATTTCTTTTGATATTAAATCCATGCGATTTATTGGTAATGATGATCTCCATTTCCACATTGATAGAAAATATAATGATTTCTTCATAGTTACAGTATATCTTTCATACAACCCACATCATATAATTATTTTTAAGAAACTTAGTATTTTATATGTATAAAATTCATGTTAGATGATAATACTATAAACATACATCATGTGATTTTTAAAATTCAACTCATAGGTATGAATTTATTCACTATCATTTTCCTTTAAGACTGAGAATTACATCACCATTTTTATGTGAGTAATATAAGGAAAGTATTTATTGAAAAATAATTTCATAAACTCATCACATTATATAGAGAAAATATAAACTTTTTGAGTCATATTCTTGATAAGAGTACACAATTGAACTACATTACCATCCAAATGATAAACAAACATAATGAAATTTTCATGATCTAAGCACATGAGAATGGAAAATATATATTTATAGATAATGATGAAATTATATTAATATAGAGGATTAGAAAAACGAATAAAATAATGTTGTTGTTTCATCATTAAGGACTCAACAAATGTGGTTCCCTCCTTCTCTTGTTTGATGGTTTAACATGAATCATTTATTTAAAAACATGTGCAAGGAATGAAATGTAATTTTTCATTCTCAATCAAATAAAATTTGGTTCCTTTGAGGGGTAATCATTTAATTTTCCATTCAATTCAGCATTAACATGGTTCCTTTGGGTTCCATACATAGAATAAAATTAGAAATCATAGTTTCAGAAACACTATTCACTATCAGAAAATACATAGTAGTGAATAATTATTTATCAGTTATATAAATCAAGAAAACATATTTTAAATCTATAACATCATAGTTTTATTCCCAGAAATCAATTATCCTAATAAATTCAATCATCCATGATAATACATAAATAAAAAGTGAAATAACAAAATCACATCCCTTGAGATTGTCAAAAAAAGTGTGTACTAAAGCCCATTTTCATGAACAAAGTAATGCTCGAGTCAAGAAGAACATTCCTTTCTCATATGTATTACCCTTGGTTTTATTGATTCAAAATACACCACAATGTGTAGTATACTGAATGGGTTGTATTTCTAGGTAAACCACATAATGTTTTTCATAATAAAACCTTATGAATTTATCCTATAATTTGGATTATCCTAAATATTTTCACAAAATATTTCTCAACCATGTTTCCAATCGATAACTAAAACACAATTTGATACCAACATAGCCGAAAAAAATATTAATACATAAATATTTAATCATAATAAATAAATAATCATTATATAATATATTGATCCTTGCAAGAATTATTTAGGTCCATTTATTTTGAATACTCGTAGAATAAAGAATATGTTCATTAGTAAATTATAAAATCTACCACTACATTTTTTATAACTATAACCATTACTATAAATGTTATATAGAATACCAGTTTTAATAACCTAGGGAATGGAAACAAAATAAGGGGAGATATACGATTCTATGTAATGGTAAAAAAATAAGTTTCCATAATAACCTAAGAAAAAGGGTATGAAAACATGATAATGACATTTTAAAACCAAACCATTCATATCATTGATCATAAAAATGATTTTCATCATAAATCATGGTTGTTTATAAGACATGAAACAAAAGAATCAAATAAAACGAGCCATTTGAACCTAAAATTGTTATATGATATAAATTTTTGGAATACACAAAAGCCTAGAAAATCATTTCCTAGGTAGTAATGACTCATTTAAAATACTATCATTGTTGATTGTGTTAACATACCAATCAATCATAGTAGATAGGGTTCAATCCCAATACTTTCATATTTTATTGGGTTCACTCCCCATTAAATATTAATAGTCATGGTTCATTTCCATGACTATCATAGTGGAAAAAATTATTTACTAAACTAGGTATAGTCTCTATTCTAGTCCTATTAATCTCATGAGGTCTCAATATTTACCCAGTGCATTCGAGGGAAATATAGGCCCCACTCTTCCATGGTTATAATGTGACCTAAATTATTTTTCATAATGTAATGACTATCCTTATTTATAATTTAACCACTATCACATAATTAGAACAATAAATATATGTGCCTCATAAGCACAAAAAATTAATTATATCAGAACCCATGAAAATAAAAAGGTTTCCTTAAAGCCATTATTATATTATAACCGATGAAAATAAAATGGTTTCATAAATAATTCATTATATCATAACACATGAAATGAAATGGTTTTAATAATATTTTCATCATAACACAACGAATTAAAAATAAATTGGCTTCATAAAAATATCATCATTTCATCCAAGTACATCATGTGGAAAATGAATGTGTTTTATAAAAATATTTTGATCATAAAAATAAACAGTACATATAATGAATAAGGATGAAATAATCATATTATAAGACTATTAAATATTATGGTTCATTAAGGGATTCCATAGTAAATGGAAAATTATTTTTCAAGATCACATTGAACATTTCTTAATGAATATAAACTATTCAATTTGAAAATCATGTTTTCTAAAACTATAAGATCACAAAACATTGTGGAAATAAGTTTATTAGATAATGACCATTGAATCATATAAGTTAATCTTTAATACAATTTTTGTTCATTATAGAGAAAAATATTATTCATGTCATACACACTAAAACAAATATTCCATTAACATTTTTATAGAAAATCAAATAGGGATTTTTTGGAAATAAACGTGATGATTCCTCGGAATTTATATATAAAGGTATAAAAAAATTGAAAATGGAATTAATACATGATATAGTAACATTAAAAAATTCTATAAAAGATTTTTGTAAAACATGGATATTGTAGAATAATGGTTTTTGACTATAGATAAAAATAATGATGGTTTTTTAAAAAGCATTATTTTGGAGTCTTGAGTGAAAAAATAGAGTAAAATGAAGGGAAAATGTTTATTATTAATAAATAGACATGTAATAATAATATTAATCATGTTATTTATAAATATTTCATAATATTTCATTATCCATGGAATAACCATAATCAATCCCAAGAAATAATGAGATTGTATCATCAAACCCTTGCCACTTTCTTAATTTTTGAATTGTATTTACCAATAAAGAGATAACCATATATGGATATTCTTATACAGTAATTTTCATGTGAAGAATAATTAAATAAATTCATGGTAAATATGTACACCCCATAAAATAAACAATTTGTGAATATGGAATATGTCTCCTAAAAACAAACGTGACACTAGAAATATCTAACCTTAATTCTCGACATGCTTCATAAATGTTAGATTGTATTATATAATAAATATTGGTTTATTATAAATATATTATAGAACTATAATTTTATATATCATAACAGATATTTTTTAATTATGACCTTTTACTACATGTTTATTAAAAATTCATGGTTAAAATTACATTTTGGGTAATAAGTGCTACATTTTTCATATATATTTTGATTATGAATTTTTCATCCTTTTACATGATCTCAGTTCCATAATTTCCATAATGTTAAAAATGATATAAATATCATATATATTCATTATATATGTATTTTTAGTAATCTATGAAAGGTATATGTAGAAAATGAAAAATCATTATTTATGGAGATGGTAGGATGTACGTACGAATGAATGTTTTCTCAATTTTCTCAACATATGGAATGAAAGAATGGTAAATAAAATATCACCAAATAAAAATTCATTATTATATCATATATATATAAATAATATATTAATTAAATTTATATTTATTAACATCAAAGAAAATTGTAAATGAAAAAAGAATCACATCACTATTGGTGGAAGTTGTCTGTCGTACACATAAGCGATGTTATCTTATTCCCAAAAAATATAAATTAAGAAGGAATATGTGATATTATAATTAAATAATTATAATAATATCATAAATATTTAAAATAAATATTTAATATTTTTTTATATTTACAAGTGATAGGTGGTGATAGGAAACGAAATACATTAGTTTGTGAGGCGGTAGTTCAATGTAAAAATAATTGACAGTTTCATTTCCCACATGATTGAAGAGAAGATGGATATATTATATTCCCTAAAGGTAATAAAATATAATTATATGACATAAAATTAGTTAATTATATTTGAATTATTTGGACATGTTTGTTGGTGGTAAGAGAAGGAGAGAAAAGAACGAGCATAGGAAAAACAATTACGCTTCCTTAGAACAACATCCATTGGATATCTTATTAAGGAACCAAGGGTTATTGTTTTGGGAAAAAAATAAGCTATAGATCATGTATAAGGAATTTTTAGAGGTATTGTTTTACATTTTTGGTATATCCAAAGGGATTAAGATGTGTTAATATGTTATAAGAGGATGTTTCATTTTATAATTAATGAGGAGTGGATTTTTTGCAAATACCCAAAACAATTCAACAATCAGATTCCATTCTCACCCCAAGTTCCTCAAAAAATTAAAATTAAACTATTTTACAGAATATATGGTCTACATAAAAATCCATAACACATAAAAACACTTTTTTTAAATATTATACTCCTTATCCTTTTGGATTACACAATTCTACTCTTTTTTTACCACAATAATCAGTTCTTTTAATTTATTTAACTAGGTGATTTTTACCGTTTTTTTTAAAATAAAATGAGTCTTATTAGATAATTTTTACGAAGTTATTCTAAATATTTAATAATATTTATTAAATAAAAAACATATTTGTGTGTAAAATTAATTTCAACCAAAGAACCTAAAACACATAAAACCCCCTTTTATACATAACCATTATAAATAATTTTAAATCCTTTACTCGTACACTACTAGAAAAACAGGTATTTGCGACGGGGCAATTGCGACGGGATCCCGTCGCAAATAGCCCGTTACTGAAAACGTCGTCGCAACTACACTTATTTGCGACGGGCCCGTCGCTAAAGCCTTTTTTGCGACGGTCATTCTCCCCGTCGCAAATAGTATTCCGTATTTTTGTAAAAAACCTTTTAAAATAGTTTCTGCGACGGGACCCGTCGCAAATCCTTTTGTGACGGGTCCCGTCGCAAATACTATTTTTTAAAAAAAATAAAAAATATTAATAATACTAGTATTTGCGACGGGCATGGTATCCCATCGCAAATACTATAAATAGTATTTGCGACGGGTCCCGTCGCAAAAACTGTTTTTTTTTTTAAAATAAAAACCTATTAATAATACTAGTATTTGCGACGGGCATAGTATCCCGTCGCAAATACTATAAAAAAATAAAAAAAACTAAATTATTAATAAATTATTTTAATTATTATAATAATAGAATTATAATTCACAAATAAAAATAATAAATTATTAATAAATTATTTTAATTAATATAATAATAATAGAATTATAATTCAAAAATAAAAATAATAAAATATTAATAAATGATTTAATTAATATAATAATATTAGAATTATAATTCATAAATAAAAAAAAAATATTAATAAGTTATTTTAATTAATATAAAAATAATAGAATTATTTTACATTCAAATATTAAAATAATTCAAGTATTACAAAAAATATAAATAAATTATAATATTATAAAATTTTAATATATATATATAATTTAATATTATATAATATAAATAATTTTATTATTCATATTAATATTGTTATTTAAAAATATAATATTATTAATATTTTATAATGAGACAGAAACTACGAATAGAAAAAAAAATATTTTGATTTCACAAATTTTATAACAGAAATACAAACTCTAATCTGAAGGAGGGGGGAGGTGGGGGATCTGCAGATGGTGGTGGAGGAAACTCCATCCCTAAAGCATGAGTGAGTCGGCGCATGTACTCCATCTTCTCCTGATGCTGCTGCTGCCACCGACTCGCCTGCTCCTCGTACAGCTGCTGCTGGCGTCGACGCTCCTCCTCATGCTGCTGACGCATCTACTCCTGCTCCTGTCGGAGACTCTCTATCTGTGCAGTCTGAGATCGCAACTGATCCTCATACTGTGTAGAAGAAGATGCACGAGCTCCTCTCGAGCTGGACGCCGACATCGCAGCACTGCCATAATAATCTCCGGGAGTCAGTCGGGAGCCGATACCAACTATCCGGCCCTTCTCGAAGGCATACTGGGTGGCCTGCATCCATGCCGCCTCATCAAACTGACGGGCAGTGGTCTGATCTGATGACTCGGCCTGAATCTCAGGCCGGGTCTGTGCCGCTGCGGCCTCATATGACTCCTATAGTTGCAATTTAAAATTAAAATTGTGAATATATTATATGCAGTTAATTTTTAAACTTGAAAACAAATAATACTGACCACGATGTGATGCTGACGATCACCTCTGAGCTCCCCAGTAGCAGGATCACTATACATCCTCCGATATATGTCGTACTCTGTAATATCGGGGTTCTCGACAGCCTATAAGAATAAAAAATAAACTGTTAATATTTATAGTTATATAAAATATTTATAAATAATAATGTATGTACCAGATGCTGTCTATGAGTACTGAAAGAACGACTCCCAGCTCGATGAGTCACCTCATGTCTCCCCCGATTCTGCCTCCCCACCGATGATCTCCTCTGAAAGGCACCACTCAACCAGTGCGCACATAATCCATCCCATACATGGGATGAAATATACTCTGGTCGGTGTGCTCTACAGGACTCCTCAAAATCTGACACTCTTGCTTTCTTCATCGCAGCTTTTCTTAAATTGTGCAAAAACTGACGAAGGCGATCACGCATGGCCACCTCCCATGCCTCGTGGATGGCGTCACGCATGGTATCCTCGATCGGATACCATAAACCCTACAAATAAATCAAAATATCAAGTTAGAAATGAAATAATTTTCAAAATAAAAATTATTTATTTACGTACGTACCAACCAATGGCCGAACCTGGCCTGCTGCACATCAATGGGAATCTGCTCCCATGTGGTCCACAGCTGAGAGAAATAGTTGCGCAAAATAGCGCTGCCCTGTCTGACTGCTATATGTGGAAAACTGAAAAAATAATAAACATTTATTATGTGAATAGATTAATGAAATCTTAGTCAAATTCACAGGTTATCACACAGGTTATCACACCTCCGTGTGCGTGGATCAAAACCAAGACGTGGACGTCGCTCGGGGACGGGGTCAGGAATCATCAATCGTGCAAGACCGCGCCCCCTCCGCGTACTCCCTGGAGCGCCTGCAGGCTGAGGGTCATCTGTCAGCAACTCATCTGCATCGAAAGTCAGATCAGCATCCGCCAACTCACGAAATGTGGCGTCGTCCATCTAAAACAGAAAATATTAATGTTAGAAAATAATTGATAATTACTATTATATATACATATATACAAATTATGATTGTATATAAATACCATGGAATGCTATCAGTGTTCATCTTCATCATCATCTTCATATATGTCAATGTCATATTCATATTCCTCCTCAACATCATCGATATCCATTCGAGTTACAGTTGCTTCATCTCTTACCATTTCAAATTCATATGTGACATCATTAACATCATCGTCATCACCTACTCTTAAATGTGGGGTGTCGTCATCGATACTCATGTCTCTTTGTAAAAAAGATTGATTTTGAGTACTCTCTTGAAATACTTCAATTCTTTGCACATCAGTGAAATCACATTCACTTTGACTAAACTGAATGTCTCGAATTTTGATTTTTATTACACTCCACCAATCAGTCAATTCTCTTGATGTTGCACAGTACTTCGCGTAATAAACTTGATATGCCTGTTGAGCCAATAAGAATGGTTCATTTACTGCGAGAACACTTTTACATTTAATATCGATGATTCCATGAGTCGGATGAACACGCACGCCTCTCTCTGTATCCAACCACCGACATTTGAACATGGTTATGTAATGTTGTCCAAGATAACAGAGTTCAATGATTTCATCAAGTATGCCATAAAATTCAACTTCATTTTCTCGATGATGAGATCCTCTCAAGCTAACTCCACTGTTCATTGTTTTTTTCGATTCCCCATATGCATGTGTGTGGAATCGAAATCCATTCACCACATATGCATTATAAGTTTTAACAAGTTTGGAAGGTGGGTTACTCAATACACACAGTCGTTTGTCAATTTTATCAGCATGTCGAGACACCTGAAAATTTGTGAAATAATAATCAATATAGTAAACTATACATTGAATGAGTTGCTAAAAGAAAAAGAATTTATGTTACCGGTTTTTGAAACCACTGAGTGAAATTTTTCAGTCGACGTTCTTCGAGAGCAGCTGCTGTAATTTGTGGAATTTGTTTCTTGATATGATTATCATACAACCTATAAAAACCAAAGTTATTTACTGTAACATAAATGATAGAATAAGTGATATAAACACTTACAATACAACTGATGTCATCTCTTCACAGTTGAGCAGAACATACGTATGAGCTCTCTGATGTTCATCATCTGAAAGCCAGCGTTCATAAACTCCACCAAAACCAAGCTCTGACTGGTTGAAAACAGATAATTGATTGTCGATTTCATCAATATTTCTCTCGTTCCGTCCCATTCGGTTGTGTTTTGAAGGATACTCAGATTCAAAATAATGGGATCGGAAAAAAGATATTTCCTCTTGCAAATAAGCTTCTGCAATAGATCCTTCAACAGATGCTTTGTTACGTACTTTTCTTTTCAATTTTTGCATGCATCTTTCAAATGGGTACATCCATCGAAATTGTACCGGACCTCCACATTTGGCTTAATATGGAAAATGTAACATCAAATGTTCCATTGAGTCGAAGAAAGACGGTGGAAATATTTTTTCCAGTTTACATATAATTACAACAACATCTTTTTAAAGTTTTCCTATAGCATCATAATCTGCCGTAGCCGCACAAATTTCCTGAAAAAAAAGAGACATGTCAGTTATGGAATCCCAAATCACAGAATTCAACAAGCCTCTTAATCCAATGGGTAGAAGTATCTCCATTATAACATGACAATCATGACTTTTTAATCCCGTAATATGACCATTCTTTACACATCTACCCAAATTGGAAGCACAACCATCTGGAAGTCTCAAATCTGCAATCCACTGACAAAATAATAAACGGTTTTCTTTAGACAATGTATAAGCTGCTTTTGGTTTCAGTAACCTTTCTGTTCTGACATTCTCAAAGAGTTCCAATTCTGGACGCCTGCAAATTTTGGCAAGATCTAAACTTGCATTTACATTGTCTTTTCTCTTTCCTGGCGTATCCAAAACTGTATGAAACAAATTATCAAAACAGTTCTTCTCAATATGCATGATATCCAACATGTGGCGGACCAAAAAATCAGACCAATATGGAAAATCCCAAAATATTCTACGTTTAATCAAATTGTGTTCTTTCCCAAATCCAGAAATTTTCTGTTGGTTTATTGTGGGACCAAAAGTGATGGGAGGTAATGAAAATACAACGGATTTTAACTCCGAACCTGATAGCATTTTTGGAGGTCCATCCATTTCAACTGTTCCTTTTCTGAAATGAGATCTGTTTCTGCGAAAAGGATGATCAGCTGGAAGAAATCTGCGATGACAGTCAAAATAACAATGTTTATTTCCATGAATGAGCATAAATGATTTGTTCTCTCCCATACAGTAAGGAAATGATTTCTCACCATGTGTACTCCAGCCAGATAACATCCCATAAGTCGGGAAGTCACTTATTGTCCACATCAATGCTGCTCTCAGTATGAAATTCTGTTTCGTTGCAACATCATATGTACTTACACCAGTACTCCACAATAAATTTAATTCATTAATCAATGGCTTCAAATAAACATCAATATTTTTCTTCGGATGTCCTGGAATTAGTAAAGTCAAAAATATATATGGCTCCTTCATCAACATCCATGGAGGTAAATTGTACGGAGTTAAAAAAACAGGCCAACATGAATATTGACTACCATAAGATCCAAACGGAGAGAAACCATCAGTGGAAAGGCCCAGTCGAACATTTCTAGCTTCTAAAGCAAAGGATGGATGCACTCTATCAAAATGTTTCCATGAATCACCATCGGCTGGATGATTCAAGCTTTTATCGGTTGAAATATTCTCTTTATGCCATGACATCATTGTCGCTGTATTCTTAGACATGAATAAACGCTGAAGTCTGGATGTAAGCGCAAAATATCTCAACTGTTTTACAGGAATCAAACCAGACTTCCCATGTTGTCCTTCTTTATATCTCAGTTGCCCACATGTGGGACAACTATCCAACGACTCATTTTCCCCAGAATATAAAATGCAGTCATTTGAACATGCATGAATCTTCTGACAAGTAAGTCCCAAATTTCGAACCAGCCTCTTACTTTCATAGTAATTTGCAGGTAAAACATTTCCTTCGGGTAACAGTGTTTTCAACAAAGAAAATATCTGGTCAAAACAGGTGTTTGAAATTCCGTTATCTGATTTGATAGCCATAAATTTTGCAACTGCTTCTAATTTTCTCATCTTGCAGCCAGGATATAATGCATCCTCAGCAGACTTCAACAACTCATAATATTCAGATGGTACCAACTCAGGATTTGAAGCTATATCAGCCGGAGTTTCCGTATGTTGAACAGATGAACCTGCAACATCATGTACTAAATCTTGAAACTGGGATGGATCCGGAATCAAGTTGGTATCACCTGCTCTGGAACTACGTTCACCGTGTTGATACCAAAAAACATAATCTGCTTGAAAACCAAAACGCAAGAGATGTTCCCCCACTTTGTCAAAGGTGTCAAACGTTCTCAATGCACATTTTCTACAAGGGCATTTTATTTTTCCTTCTGAAACAAATTCTGGATTTGATGCCGCAAATGATAAAAAAATATCCACACCCTCTATATATACTGGATTTAAACCAGAACCATTTGGATTTCTACGTTGATTTATCCATATGCGGTCATCTAATAATGACTGTTGACGACCTCGTTGTTCCATATTTTTCTATAAAATATAAAAGCATTACTGTTTTGAATAATTTGTTAGAAAAAACACTCAAGCAAGGATTGAATATATTGAGAATAAAGCAAAACCTGTTACAAATATTGATAATTTTAATATTATATTGATTTTTTATTTTTTTTAATAATAATAATATAATTTTTTCATAAATATTAATTATATAATAATAACATTATTACATTATTAGTATATTTTATTATTAATATTAAAATAATATAATTTTCTATATTATATACAATTCTCCTTTCATCTGTGTGTTTAACATTCTGTCTCCACATGTAATATTGACATTCACTTTCACCTCTCCATTGGCGATTAGGTTGATAATTTTGAAAAAGAATGCCAATATTACATGTGGAGATAGAAAACACACAGAAAAAAAAGAGAATTGTATATAATATAGAAAATTATATTATTTCAATATTAATAATAAAATATACAAATAATGTAATAAGGAAATTATTCCTAATTATTGGTAATTATTCCTAATTGTTGGTAATTATTCCAAATTATTGGTAGTTATTCCAAATTATTGGTAGTTATTCCAAATTATTGTTAATTATTCCAAATTATTGGTAATTATTCCAAATTATTGATAATTATTCATAATTTTTGGTAATTATTCCTAATTATTACTAATTATTAGTAATTATTAGTAATTATTGCTAATTATAACTAATTATTGCTAATTATTACTAATTATTGCTAATTATTACTAATTATTGGTAATTATTACTAATTATTACTAATTATTACTAATTATTACTAATTATTGCTAATTATTACTAATTATTGCTAATTGTTACTAATTATTGCTTATTATTACTAATTATTGCTAATTATTACTAATTATTGGTAATTATTCCAAATTATTGGTAATTATTCCAAATTATTGGTAATTATTCCAAATTATTTATAATTATTCATAATTTTTGGTAATTATTACTAATTATTGCTAATTATTACTAATTATTGGTAATTATTCATAATTTTTGGTAATTATTACTAATTATTGCTAATTATTACTAATTACTGGTAATTTTTGCTAATTATTGCTAATTATTACTAATTATTGCTAATTATTACTAATTATTAGTAATTATTGCTAATTATTACTAATTATTACCAATTATTACTAATTATTACCAATTATTACTAATTATTACCAATTATTACTAATTATTACCAATTATTACTAATTATTACCAATTATTACTAATTATTACCAATTATTGGCTATTATTTGTAATTATTGGTAAGTATTGTTAATTATTACTAAATATTGGTAATTAATGGTAATTATTACTAATTATTGTTAATTATTGTTAATTATTACTAATTATTAGTAATTATTACTAATTATTAGTAATTATTACTAATTATTACTAATTATTGGTAATTATTACGAATTATTACTATTTATTGGTAATTATTACTAATTATTGGTAATTATTCCTAATTACTACTAATTATTGCTAATTAATACTAATTATAGGTAATTATTACTAATTATTTGTAATTAATACTAATTATTGCTAATTATTGCTAATTATTGCTAATTATTACTAATTATTCCTAATTAATACTAATTATTCCTAATTTTTCCTAATTATTACTAATTATTCCTAATTATTACTAATTATTTGTAATTATTTCTAATTATTACTAATTACTGGGAATTATTACTAATTACTGGTAATTATTACTAATTATTCCTAATTATTACTAATTATTCCTAATTATTACTAATTATTGCTAATTATTACTAATTATTACTAATTATTAGTAATTAATGCTAATTATTACTAATTATTACCAATTATTACTAATTATTACCAATTATTACTAATTATTACCAATTATTACTAATTATTACCAATTATTGGCAATTATTGGTAATTATTGGTAAGTATTGTTAATTATTACTAAATATTGGTAATTATTGGTAATTATTACTAATTATTGTTAATTATTGTTAATTATTACTAATTATTATTAATTATTACTAATTATTATTAATTATTACTAATTATTACTAATTATTGGTAATTATTACTAATTATTACTAATTATTGGTAATTATTGGTAATTATTGGTAATTATTCCTAATAATTACTAATTATTGGTAATTAATACTAATTATTGGTAATTAATACTAATTATAGGTAATTATTACTAATTATTTGTAATTAATACTAATTATTGCTAATTATTGCTAATTATTGCTAATTATTACTAATTATTGCTAATGAATACTAATTATTCCTAATTATTCTGAATTAGTACTAATTATTCCTAATTATTACTAATTATTGGTAATTATAACTTATTATTACTAATTACTGGGAATTATTACTAATTACTGGTAATTATTACTAATTATTCCTAATTATTACTAATTATTCCTAATTATTACTAATTATTGCTAATTATTACTAATTATTGCTAATTATTGCAAATTATTGCTAATTATTGTTAATTATTGCTAATTATTGCTAATTATTGCTAATTATTGCTAATTATTGCTAATTATTCTTATTTATTGCTAATTATTGCTAATTATTGTTAATTATTGCTAATTATTGCTAATTATTGCTAATTATTGCTAATTATTCCTAATTATTGCTAATTATTACGAATTATTACTAGTTATTACTAATTATTGCTAATTATTGCCAATTATTGGCAATTATTGGGAATTATTGGCAATTATTGGAAATTATTGGCAATCATTGGTAAGTATTGTTAATTATTACTAAATATTGGTAATTATTACTAATTATTACTAATTATTGCTAATTATTACTAATTATTGCTAATTATTGCTAATTATTGCTAATTATTGCTAATTATTGCTAATTATTGCTAATTATTGCTAATTATTGCTAATTATTGCTAATTATTCCTAATTATTCCTAATTATTGCTAATTATTGCTAATTATTGCTAATTATTGCTAATTATTGCTAATTATTCCTAATTATTACGAATTATTACTAATTATTGCTAATTATTGCCAATTATTTGCAATTATTGGGAATTATTGGCAATTATTGGCAATTATTGGCAATTATTGGTAAGTATTGTTAATTATTACTAAATATTGGTAATTATTGGTAATTATTACTAATTATTGGTAATTATTTTTAATTATTACTAATTATTGGTAATTATTACTAATTATTAGTAATTATTGGTAATTATTACTAATTATTACTAATTATTACTAATCATTGGTAATTATTACTAATTATTGGTAATTATTGGTAATTATTCCTAATTATTACTAATTATTGGTAATTAATACTAATTATTGGTAATTATTACTAATTATAGGTAATTATTACTAATTTTTGGTAATTAATACTAATTATTAGTAATTATTACTAATTATTTGTAATTTTTCCTAATTATTGGTAATTTTTCCTAATTTTTCCTAATTTAAGATATTTATTACTAATTATTACTAATTATTGCTAATTATTGCTAATTATTGCTAATTATTAATAATTATTGGTAATTATTGATAATTATTTCTAATTATTCCTAATTATTCCTAGTTATTCCTAATTATTCCAAGTTATTACTAATTATTACTAATTATTACTAATTATTCTTAATTATTACTAATTATTACTAATTATTACTAATTATTAATAATTATTACTAATTATTACTAATTATTACTAATTATTCCTAATTATTACTAATTATTCCTAATTATTATTAATTAATGGTAATTATTGGTAATTATTGGTAATTATTGGTAATTATTTGTAATTATTACTAATTATTACTAATTATTGGTAATTATTGGTAATTATTACTAATTATTACTAATTATTGTTAATTATTGGTAATTATTCCAAATTATTGGTAAGTATTACTAATTATTGGTAATTATTACTACTTATTGGTAATTATTACTAATTATTACTAATTATTGATAAATATTACTAATTATTACTAATTATTGTTAATTATTACTAATTATTACTAATTATTCTTAATTATTGATAATTATTGATAATTGTTCCTAATTATTAGTAATTAAATGAATAATTATGAATAATTAGGAATAATTACCAATAATTACAAATAATAACATTATTAATATATTTTATTATTAATATTAAAATAATATAATTTTCTAATTTATATACAATTCTCCTTTCATCTGTGCGTTTTCTATCTCCACATACAAATAATACATGTGAAGACAGCAAACACACAGATGAAAAGAAAATTGTATATATATAAAAAATTATATTATTTTAATATTAATAATAAAATAGACTAATAATGTAATAAGTTTATTATTCATAATTATTGGTATTTATTACTAATTATTAATATTTATTCTTAATTATTAAAAATTATTACTAATTATTAAAAATTATTACTAATTATTCCTAATTATCATTAACTATGAACAATACTAATAATTCAAATTTATTAAGTAATAAAACAATATAAACATAATTAAATTACAACTAATTAAGAATAATTGAAACTAATAAAAAATTAAAAATAAATATTAAATTAAAATGAACATAAATACCTTGAAAAATTGATCTGTTCTGATCGTTCTTCAAAACTTTAATATCAGCTCCGGAGAAAAAAAATAAACTGGAGAAAAATTAATCTCTAGAAATATAATTTTGATAGAAGGAGAAGATAGAGAATGAGAATGAAATGAAAAAAACGGATGGGGGTATTTATAGGTTAGATTATTTGCGACGGGCCCATTTGCGACGGGTATCCCGTCGCAAATAATATTATTTGCGACGGTACCCGTCGCAAATACCTTAGCCAACATTTATTACGGTCAACGGGTAAAAAGTTATTTGCGACGGGACCCGTCGCAAATAACCCCTGCCGACATAGTATTTGCGACGGGGGAATATTCCCGTCGCAAATACCTTTTACCGCCGCCGGTTATTTGCGACGGGAATATTCCCCCGTCGCAAATAAGTTTCCCGCGATTTGGCGCGGAAACCGCGCCAGTCCTTTTGCGACGGGAAAAGCTATCCCGTCGCAAAAGGCTACTTATTTGCGACGGGCAAACAACCCCGTCGCAAATAAGTTTTTAACCGGACTATTTGCGACGGGATTTATTCCCGTCGCAAATAACCCGTCACAAATGCCTATTTTTCCCGTAGTGGTAATCGTGAAAAAGAATTTATTTTACTTTATTATATAATATAAATTAATATTATTACAAATATAGAATACTTTTTTCCAAGTTACCTTTAAAAAATTGAAAATATTAATTTAATATTTAACCTATTGATGCAATGAAAAACTAGTTTTCTAAGGAGATACATTTCATATGAAAAGAAACATTCAATATAAAAATTCAATATGAAATTTTTTATAATTAGATATATTTGATTAATAAATATTTAAATTTACATTTTTAACTTTTAAAATCATCTTTTAATAAAAAGGTACCTGTGAAATCATTAAAAGAAATGGTTATTTAAAAAAACATGTATTTTTTACTACAAATTGAAAAATGAATATTTTCAGAAATTTTTTAAATATTATATGATTTTTTATGATATTTATATTTTAATATGGTATTTAATTAATAAAATAATTTTTCAGTAATTTTTAAAAAATTACTTTTAATAGTTTTTCACATATTTCATTAATTGTTTTTGAGAAAATAGTTTTTTTTTAAATATATAAATACTTTACTCAATAAATTAGTACATTTTATAAAAATGATTTCCTTATATATAATAATTATATATAATATTTAAATGGATTTTATTCCTATTCATACCACCATGTTTAATAGGTTGGTAATAATAGTCATGTTTAAATAATAATATTAATAGAATATCACAGTTCATTTAACATCTGTGTTTATGTAACGAAAGCTATCAAAGAAATTAAATTTATTTGAAACAATAATAATTCATAAAATATTGGATTTTTACACTTAAACACCATGTACTTTGGTTTTTCCAAACATTTATGGTAGGAGTACCCACCCATGTTGTAATTTTAGATTTGATGTCATGTACATGGGTATACATGT
Organism: Viscum album; assembly: GCA_963277665.1. Classification (NCBI taxonomy): domain Eukaryota; kingdom Viridiplantae; phylum Streptophyta; class Magnoliopsida; order Santalales; family Viscaceae; genus Viscum; species Viscum album. The sequence goes on from OY728160.1 coordinate 1,679,950,434, forward strand.
AATGTACTTAACCCATGATACCCATTTGAAATTTCTTTTTTTTTGCACCCCAAAATCAGAAATGGAGATACAAGGAGTTGATTTTGAGATTTTTTATTCATTGAATTTTTTTTGAACCCCATGGGATTATTTTAGGTCTCCTAAAAGGTGTCATGGGGTGAATGAGCTTTGATGGAAATCTTCTTCCTCAAGTAATCGAATAACGATGTCTCATAAGAGTGAGACCTTGATTAATCATGGTCAACACACCGTCTCCCATAAATGGAAATTACAAATATTTTACCTTGATTTTGTCTCAAATTAGATATGTTTCCTATTGTTCGATGAGTTCATGTGATGTAAGAGACGAAGTAGTAGGATTTGTTACCCTGAGAGAATAATCTTGTTGAGGATCCCATGTAGGATGCCTCGGTTTACTTATTCATTATGAGGATCAAAAGTGGGATGTATTTACTTAAATTATATCGTAGAGGACCCAAAGTTTGATCTGTTATCTTTTTTATAGATGTCTAATATCCCACATGTGATTCCACTTCAGTTCTCTAGCCTAAGAGCTCTAGTGGGTTCCTTAACATTTGACAAACCCTGAGCTAGTGCGTTACAGGGTTGGGTATTGATTGAAGTGAGTGTCTCCTAAGAACTCATACAAAACATTTCAGCTTGGGAGGCTATTGTAGTATTTATGGGTTTATGTATTTGGATACCCTTAGAAATTATTTATTCATTCACATTGTTTACAGTTTTTTCAACTATGATTCTATATGTGGTTTCAAAAAAATAATCAGTTGGGATTGATATAGTGTGATCCTATAAGGGGATTCCTATTTGTACATCATATGATCCAATTCATGTCCCGTCCTATTTTGAGATACTAATAATTTCTTATAATGATCTGGCTATGATCTCTACATGTGTTCCCAATATGGAATTAATTGGTCATTATCATTGGTTAAATTAATCAATATTATTCCTTTAGCGATGCATGGGTTCATTATATAAAATTATTGTTCTAGGTATAGGGGATGCATGGTTGGAATGATAGCCAACATTAATTTTTAATACGATCAGTGACTATTCTATGATAAATATGACGATGAATGTCTGTATCCAATGAATAGAATTAATAATTTGGACAAAGAAGGAAGATTCCCAAAACCTTTATAGATGATCTTGCACATCATGTTAACATTTAAATTAATTATTTTCTTAAATGATGGAAAACCTAAATCCTCACTATTTTCTTCATTGATGTTGTTGATCATCAAGAATTGCCCTTATAGATTTTCTCGTTGAGCTTTAGGGGATCCAAACTAGAATCCCTATAGTGGTGATCCACACGTGCTCGGATGGCCTCAGATTGACAGAACATGTTCTCCAATTACTAGTGCGGTGAAGCAGGTGTCTTTTGTCGGTAGTTCTTGATCGCTTGAACATTGATAATGAAGAATGACTCTCCTTCTTGAGAGGGGTGAGAAGAGAATTTGAGAGATAAATTTTTTTTCTCAACATTCCAAAATTCACCAAGTTTGCAGTACAACATGTTATATAATAGACGTACTTGTTTGTTATCATCATGGAGCTTTGATTGCAATATTTAATTGCATAATATCAATTAAATAAATTCATAACCATAGAGAAAATCCATTATTTTAATAATAAGAAAACATCATTATTTTTGGTTCTCCAATGTGCAAAAAAATGATTATAAATAAAATTTCATGTCACAAAATAATGGCAACATTTTTATTATTTTAATTTGTACCAACTTATTAAAAAATTATTTATGGTCTTGCAAATTATTATTTTACTACCGAACCGATGTTGGTCCACTTGAACTCGACTCCCCTTTACTAATCACCCAAATATATTAGTAAATAATTTATTATCATAAATAAATATTTTTATTCAAAAACTATTAAATAAATTTTTATGAAATTTCTAATAAAATAAATAAATAAATTTTACCCACAATCCTGTGATTAAATATTTATATATTTTATGAAATAAATATAACACGAATTTAGTTATTCCACATTCTTGAGAATAATATTTATTCCCTTAATTAAATTCAAATAGAATTTAACCGAGACCACCAAAAACACTTAGTGTGTGACCATTTAGGATTCTTTATCATTGGAAGTAGGTGGGTTTACCTAAAGTCCAATAGTACTATCTACTAGTGCATCAAGGAACGCAAGAAAAAAAATTAGTGTTGTTAAAATGAAAACCATATACAAACTCTCACTATATAATATAATACAATTCTCTCAATATCTCATCAAGCAGGTTTCAAGATGGTTTCATCAATCATTGTCCTTGATACGTTGTTCTTTGACTACCTGAAATAAATATGTCGTTACAACATTACCATGGAATCTTGTAGGATGATACTTTTTCAATCAAAGGGTTGATATATCAACATCCATAAATAGAAAGTATAGATCCTTCAATTTTTCATAAATAACATGCCACTTGTGTCACACCCAATATTCTCTACTTCCCAACAACTGTATTCATGAATGTTTTCATGAGTAAATCAAAGTTTAAAAGTCATTACACATAATAGTGTTAATATTAAAGTCCAAGGATCATTACACACGCTCTCTAATAGGAATATCCAATGACACCAAAACATGCAGAATTCCTACTGGTGGGTTTGTTCTCACAATCTCCCATCTTGGAGATTACCAAGTATGAACATCAAGTGAGGAAGTCTCATCTGCTTATGATTACTCAAAACTAACAATATGTATACTATGGGTCCCATCATAGTATTTCATCCAACTATAGAACTATATTTAACAATATTTTCATAGAACATGAATGTTCCTATCATAGTGGGGAACTTAAATGACCTTGTCAATGTAACAAATACTCCATGATATTATTACACTATAGTCTTGGAGAATAATGAAATATATGTAATAAGATGTTTTATATTTTGATATATATAATAATCATTTAAACAATGTATAACCTGTTGGTTCTACGACACTCATTATTACACCCACTTGGAAAAGATCCAATATCATATAAATTTCATTCCGCTAGACCTCACATGATGATCAAGATTCTACTATGTCAATGGTTTAGTAAAGGGGTCCACCCAGTTTTATTCTATGGAAACACTACTCACAACAACTTCACCTCTCTGCGAAAAATACCTCAAGAGATGATACTTATGAAGTATGTGCTTAGTCCACTGATGTGACCATGGTTAATTTTTTAGATCCACCACTATATAATTATCAATATACATTGGGCTGAGATATTTAGAGCTATGTGTCACATACAACTCCTGGATGAAGATTTTCATCCAAAATTATTTTTTAGCATCCTCATAATCTGTGTTATACTCAAGCTCTAATATATAATCTATGACTAAACTCTACTTTGAGCTCTTCATGCTCACTAAATCTCCATTAAAAGTGAATATGTATCATGTTTTTGACTTCATTTCATCTTGATCAGTCTTGGAAACTAGCATCTGTTTATCCTCTGAGGGATACTTCCTCATCTCTTACACAAACCAGAAACATGTTCTTAGTATGGATCTAATACTTTGGGATAGTCTTAACTACTCTACTATGGCATTCACCTAGGTCTTCATGATATATTCCTACTGCACTCAATTATTAGGAGACATCCAGCAGTGTACATTGCATGGAAAACATGACTGACCCAATCACTGATGCATATGGAGTCTTTGGCATTATGTTTCGTTCCACTTGTGGCTAAAGAGACATTTTCATGGAATGATGAATGTAATGTGACACTGGAAACAATTCATTAATGGATATTTCCACACTAAATCTCTTTAGTGTCTTATCAATGTATATAAATTGACATAGCCCCGTCAATCTCTTGGATATATCATGATGGATCTTGATCCCATGAATATATACTGCCTCACTCAAGTCCTTTTTGGAAATTATTGATTCAACCATTCTTTAACAGACTGTAAGACTGGTATCTCATTTCCAATAATTAATATGTCGTCAATATATAAAATTTGGAAAAGGATTTCACTCCCACAAAATCTTTTGTAGACATAGGGATCACATTTGTTCTTGAAAAAACCCAATTTCATTATGGTTTCTTCAAAATTAATGATCCATGACATCAGTTCTTGCTTTAATCCATAAATGGATTTCTGAAACTTCCATAATTTATTGACAATCATTGCAGTAAAAAAATCAATAGGTTGTGTCATGTAGGCATCATCTTAAAGGTTCCCATTAAGGAAGGATGTTTTGACATCTATTTTACAAATAGCATTGTCATGGTAAGTGGCTTTATAGTCAATGAATTTATTTTGCTTGAACCCTTTAGAAGAATTTCACGACTTGTAGGTATTGAATTATCCTTCCACTTCTAATTTCTTCTTGAATAATAATTTTATATAAACTGGATTTACATCAACTGGATGATCTACCAAAATCAAGACATGGTTTTATTATATAGAATCCATTTCAGAATTCATGGTTCTTGTCACATGGAAACATCTTTACCACTTATTATTTCCTTATATGTTAGAGGATAATTATTATCATCTTATATTGATTCACCATCCTAGGTAACTAGAAAACCATCCTGTTCCATTTCTATAACCTCTCTTTTACTCTTATGTTGTTCTTGTGCCTCTTTACTAGTTCTTCCTTCCATGGGGCTTTGTGGAATCTGTTCATGTAACAACTCTTGTATACCATAATCCAAACATCATCAAAGTCTATCTCTCTCACACTATATCTTTTGAAGATGTGCACCCCCTCATGGAATATGGCGTGTCATTCCACGATAAAAATTTTTAATGGGGGGAAGTATATGTAATATCCAATTGTTTCCTTGGGGTATCCTATAAATTCAAACATTGTGCCTCAGGGTGCATGATGGTTACTAGAATAGGTCATAATAAACACATCGCTTCCCCACACTTGTAAATTTTAGAACATGGATTTCGTTCTACTCTATAACTCATATAGAATACCGTTTATCGGTTTAGTTGGTACTTGGTTTAGTATGTTTTCCACTGTTTGTAACACATATTCAAAAAAGTTTAATGGACAACTCGTATAACTCAACATTGATCTCACCATGTACAACAATATGTGTTTCCTCCTTTCACTCACACCATTACACTGTGTCATGTAATGAGGAGTGAATTGTGATAAAATCTCAAAATCCCATAAGTAATCAATAATGTATCGATTAAGATATCCTCCACCACAATCTGAGTGGAGTTTCTTAATCATCTTACCAAGATGGTTCTCAACATCACTCTTATATTCAATGAACTTATCAAAAAAATCAAACATATACCTCATTATGTAGATATATCCATATATTCTAATATAATTAGTAAATGTTTTGAAGTATGAGTACCCACCACTTTCTTTAACTAGAAATCGTCAAAAAACATTGATATAAACCAGTTCAAGAAGCTCTTTAGCCATTTCACATTTCCCACTAATTGGGGATTTGGTCATTTTTTCCTGTAAACATGCATTGAATACACCATGTGGTTTTAGTAAGAAAGAATATAAATATCCATCATGATGTAACATTTTCAATCATTTCTCTTTTACATGACATTTCTATTGATTCCAATGGTGGATCTAGTATGAGTTATGTAATTTGTAATTGTTATAGATTCCCATTACTTGGTTTCTATAGTACAACACATAAAGACCCTTGTATAAATATTCCCTACCAAAACAAATGTTATATTTGTAAAATATGAAAAAATAATTCCCAAACATGATAAAAATTCATTTGTATCTAATCTAGAGAAAGAAATAATGTTTTTAGTAACATACAACCCATTATAAGAACCCATTTACACCAAGATCATCTCTGTTGGAAACATTAGGTGTTAATCCTTGATAGCTAAAACAGTGAGTATGGCTCCGTTTAACGCTCATAGATCTACCTCTCCTTAGTCAATTTTCCTCAATCTTCTAGACTCCTATATTTGGTTATATTTTTTAGAACTACAAGCTGTATCTAATATCGAATTTTTTGAAATATATAGATTACATTCGATAAGAAATGAACATGATGTGTTCTCCTGATTCTTAGGCTAGGTGAAGTTATTTTATAGTGGTCCTTCTTAACATATTAGAAACAAACAACTATATGTTCCCTTGCCTCCCCATTGATGTACCTTTTCCCAGATGGGTGAGCAAAATTCTTTGGTCTTAAAGCTCTTTGCATTCCTTTTCCTCTTATTCACCACATGGACAGAAGGCTTTCCACGCATCATATTTTTGTCCACATGGTGAATGAGGATAAGAAGATATAATAGTGGATTCTCAATGTTGTTCATATTGAAATTAACAATTATGATGTTGATGCTAGGAGATAGTGATGCATGATTGTGATCAGTACTCGGTTCTTTGGGGGGTTTAAAACCTTGAGCCTCCAAGTTCCAAATGTAACAAATGAGCCTCACTTTGTGAGGCTCAACTCGGGGACCTTCTCCAACCTTACTTTAATGTTCTAGAAATTCCGTAGAATTTTTTTAATTATATTGAATTATTACAAGACTATGAAATCTGACGTCGCAAGATTCTGATGCCCAGAGTGCCGTGAATGATCTATAAAAGTTATGATAATCTTAAATTAGTGCAAGAGGTTTTCCTAGAAAAGTGAAATAACTCTTGAACGGTTTCCTAGATCATAAATCAAAGGTTATAGTTGTGTTTATAATAGAGGTTTTACCCTAGGCGCGACTTATGTTTGGTTAGTGTGGGCCTCCTCTAAGAAAACCCTAAAATGGAATTATCGTAAATAAAATAATTAAATAAATTATTTTATTTTTCAAATGCTTATAACTCACAAATGGTAACTTCGGTTGAAAATATGAGACAACCAATGAAATCCTGAGGGTATTATTTATTTAGGTAGATACTAACTATGGCCTGTGGGGGCCACTAGTGAATGTTAGTATTTAGTTGTAAATAAAATAATTAGGAAGTAATTATTTTATTTTAAAATCCATAAGTTTTAAAAGGTAACTCAGATTGGAAATCTAAGAGTACCATTGGGTTTTTTGGGGCATGTTTCACTTAGGAATAGCATATACTTGACCGATGTGGGTCGAGGGTGACTGAAAATAATTTTCCAAACTTATTTTCAGGTACATTCAGTAATCGCGCAAGCGGCGTTTTATAACATTTGAACGGGTGCTTGGAATTAAAATCTGAGGGCACCGTAGAACTCACAGCATCGATAATTACTTAAGAAGACCTTCACATTGACCATAGTACGTTGACAGTAAAATTTAGTTTCATGAGTTTCTGTGGTGAGTTAAAAGAATAAAAATAAAACGAAGAACAACACTTATTGTATTTTTAAAACATCCCAATTTTTATGTACTGTGTTGGGGATCACCTGACCCCATTGAACTCCACCTATAATATGAGTTAACTCTTTTTTTCCCCAAATTAAATGTATGAACATTAGTTTAATTAATGTACTGAACATTAATTGAGTTAATATGCATAACTCAATTAAAATCGGATCCTCATCCTTTTGGTGGAGAACGTTGGCAAAGGAGAATTGGGAGAGCGTTGGAGAACTGGTAAGAGAATCCACCAAATAAAGAACCTGTACAATGATGATTCATTCTCCAAATCGAGGAACGTGGAACCAACTTCGGTAGTGTTGTGCAGGAGTGACGAATGCAACCTTTATCGACATCATCTTCATCCTCACGCTAACACCAAAGTGCAATCGATATAGGGGTTCTAATTTGAAATATGATTGAATTTATTTTTTAATTATGTATATACAAGATTCGAAATGAAGATGGCCCCACTAACATGGTCATCATGTCATGAATATACTGTGACCCTTTTTATTTTGTTCTTTGTGCATTCTTCATGTGTTCATCAAAGCCAAATAATTGAGCACGCTGGAAACACAAAATTGTGTTGAGCACAACATATGGATGCAAAGCCCTCAACTCTAGGATCCCAAATATGTGGTCGGCATATTTTTCGGGGTTAGAATGAAGATGTGGCGGCTCATGGAAGGGGTGACATGGCGGTGTGATTTCTGGAATGTTTTCCGGGTGCGGCTCCGGGTGAGGTAGAGGGTGCGATGGGTAGTGATGAAGGACATGCAGATGGCAGCATCTAGGCAGTGTTTCTAGCCAGAGGTGGTTGAAATTGTTTTGGAAGTGCGGAGGAACCAAACCATTTGCTAAAGGTGTTAATTGGAGCATGAGAAAACTGTTGAATAAGAAATGGTTGATTAGAGAGAGAAAATTATGGAAATGAAATAATAATAAAAATAAAAAATCATGGAAGACTGGAAGAGGCACCATGTGGAAGGCACATTCACCAAATGAATTCCTTATGCGTGATTGAGTTTGGAGTTAAGGAAATAAGTAATTGACAATAATAATAAAATATTAATATTATTACTTCTGTTGATAAAACAATTTTTTGACAATAACAAATCTCTATGACCTCGGTTTTACGAACCGTTAGTGGAAATATGACACTGGCGTCAAGATGGAATCTATGAGTCCAATATAGGATGTCTTTTTAGGTTTTTGGATCAGGTACCCAAAATGATCATATAATTATAATAACATATTAATATTAAATCTTCATCCCTCTATAACTCATGGATACAACATCTAGTTGAATTATCAAAAGTGGCGACATGATTCTGACATTAAGACGATAGATTTATGTCTAATATTGAATATTTAATTTGGGATCTGACATGGGTCCCTGAAACTCCCAATAAAAATAATAATAATACTATTGTGGGATATTTTTTTGACTTATCTCCCACATACGGTGTCGAAGGGAAGAACATTCTACAACACTAAAATCCTTGATATGAGTCGGTCTTTTTGATATACTCCACGTGACTTTCAGAGAAAGTCAGAGTTTGGCTGGGTTGGATAATACTCGAATCCAACCGGGCCCTCAGCACTAAAACAGTTATAACACACAGACCTGCTGTCTGATAGATGCACCATCTATTGTATTGATAACCCTTTTATGTGTCGGTCCGTTGGGATACATCTTCGTGGGACTTCATTGAAGTTGGAGTATCGGCCAGTGGCTTGAGGATCGGACCCTCCAAGATACAAGAGAGCATAGTGCAGGAATCCTGTAACTGGTTGTGATGATAAAATAGGATCTTGTGTGGGTTTGAAAATGTACTGATGGTGTACTAGGATCATGTGTGGATATGATGTCGTATTGATGATGTACTAGGATCATTTGTGGGTCTGACAAGGTACTGATAATGTACTTGGATCCTGTGTGGGTCTGACGACATACTGATGATGTACTAGGATCCAGTGTGGGTCTGACGATGTACTGATCATGTTCTAGGATCCAGTGTGGGTCTGACGATGTACTACGATCCTCTATGGGTTTGATGATGATTTAGGATCCTCCGTGGGTCTGCCTCTTAACAAAGTAAGATGAATTAGTAGTTACATCTAATAATCTACACTACCACACCTATGTTATACCTGGTATGAGTTGATTTCTTACCTTCGTGGTGATACCTTTGTGGTATTCATCTATGTTTTGTACCTCTGTGGTACATACCATCGTGGTGAAAACTTGGTGTTATTATTCTATTTGGTGTACATTTTTGGTACATACCTTCCTGGTATTTCGTCATTTGAGGAACAGTTGAGCTCTAGGATTTTGAGTTAGACCCTATCTTTCCTCATTAATGTGATGGGTAATATTTGATTACTTAGGTACATGTATGGGAATATACCTAAGTAGGGTTGTCACTATTTTGAATGCATTGTGGTTTATCCTATGTGAATTTTGTGATACCATGGGGGTCTCTAGGTCACTATTGTGTATCTTTATACTCACCCATGCACGGGCTATGCCCACACCTTGTTGGGTTTGGTGTAGACGATGGACAATGCTGATTGAGGATGAGAGTAATAGGATTGGAGGTATCTTGGAGGTGGAAATTTGATGAGGTTTACCATAGTGACGGTCATTCGAGTTTTGTATCTACCCTTCACGTAGGATCCTTAGAGGGAGTTCACATGAGTTGTTTCAGTTTCCTTTTAGATTATAGTTTTCTTCCACATTCTAGTAAGGCAAAAATTCTAGCCCCTTTTCCTTTCTGTACCCACTCTTTTCACTATATAGTTTACTTGTGTTCATATCATGATGTGTTCTTGGTTGTGTGTGTTTATAGGTTATAAATGAAATGACGTCCTGTTTTTTAGGGAATAATCCTTTTGGTGCTAGTCACCAGCCCCTGGCCTACAGAAGGCAAACTTGGGGTAGTCTCGACATGGGTTGTGGGTGACGGGTCATGAAAAATAGGTTCTAGAGGAGTCGGTTCTACCATAGAACTATGACTCTGATCTTTTCTGTGTGGAAATACTATTATGGGTTTTGAGTGTGGTTTTCATTTTGGGGAATCCAGTGTTGGTGCGGCAGCTGACGTATACATACACCAAGACATTGATTTTTGATTTCTGACTCTGCGCGTGAAAACACTGATTGTGTGTGTTTTTTAAAAGTTTTCCTTCCAATTTATTTGATTCATCTCAATAGGTATATCTTAATAATCGTGGCACACCTCTTCCTTATCAGGATGTCGTTGTATAGACACCCAACTAAGATTCCTGAGAGAGTACACGATGATGGCCTCTGAGCAACGAGGATCTGGTGCAGGGCCCTCTTACTAGGTTGGCACCTTCGGGTGTTGTACCAAGAGCACCACCACCCATTGGGAAGTAGTAACCACCAGCTACACTGGTGGATGGTGCACACCAACTGAGAATGATTCACAAGATCCAACGGTAGAGGCCTCTGAGGTTTTGAGGTGAGATAGATTCCTACGCAGCTGAGGGCTGCCTGGAGGAGGTTTCTAGATTTTTCTGCCTAGTTGAGACACCAGTTGAGTAGATGGTGATCTTAGATATGTGTTTTTTCAGTGACTTACCATGAGGATGGTCCACATAGTGATGAGGCTTCAGTACGTGGACCATTACATTAGATAGTACCTTCAGGTAGTGGGTCAGCCATATCCCTACCTGTTGGTCAGCAGTTACAACCAGCGGTACCAGTAGTGGACACATATAGGCTATGTGCCTTGTGCGTGATTCATCATCAGATACCCCTTAGGATTCTAGGTGAGCCTGACTCACAGGCGTCCAAGGAATGACTTGAGGAGGTGGTTGAGAGTTCTCTAGAGCTTCTACAGCTTCAGTAGGATGACATGTCAGTAGATGATTATTCATAGATGCGTACCGATCATTCCTGGTACTCGATGAATACAATATGATCAGGGCTTCGGGGATCATACATTCGAACACAGTCTATTTAAGGACTTCTGAGCCAGAACTATTCCTTTATGTTGGGGTTATAGATTTTAGCTTTAGGTTTGAATGTTATTTGGGTGAGTGGATATATCTATTGAATGTTAGTAGTGTTTAAAAAGGAAACTAGCACCAATACCAGAGAGTTGGGCATGTAAAATGATTCGGGAATAAGAAGTGTTAGGGACGGACCAATCTGTAGCGCAGTTGATGTGGAATTAGATCTTGGAGAGAAGCATGAGGTGGTGTAATTTTTGACATGTTACAACCACCACCCGTTGTGGTCCTCTCCAGGATCAGGGAGCTGGAAGATAGGAGAAGAGAGTGGATACATGCGGTCAAAAAGTGCAACCCAATGGCTGTAGGAATGATTTGGGGTGTGGTTTGTGTCTACTACTAGCTGCCATATCAATAGACATAGTTACCAATCATTCCTTCCACGAATCTTGTCCAAAACATGGAGTTTTCGACTAAACCATTTAATTTACCCTCATGTCTGGTGATACCTTTGGGAGGAGATATAATAACAACACATACGCTGATGGTGTGATATGACCCTTGAGGTGATAGTTTCTATTGGAACCTCTTGGTGGAAGTGTCGATGCATTAGAACGTTAGATTGGGTATGACTTGACATCCATAATTTATACTCAGATTGACTATATTATGCCAATATTTTGTGGTTTATCGACAACATTGTGATGAGGTTTTCCTTAGTATGCAAAAAAGGAATCTCAGGCATCACATGATAAAATCATTCATAGGAGGGTGCGACCAATCATTCAAGAGTCGTCCAGATGTACCCTTGTGGTAGTATGAGTTTTGAGTTTTCAGTTCCCAATGATAGTTGCTAATGTTCCTCCAGGACTATGACTTTGAGATAGTATATACTCATGGAAAGGATAAAGTGGTAGCATATGCACTCAACAGGAGGTCTGGCCTGTAGCTACTGAGTGAGGTGACATCTCAGCTTGCCCCTTTGCAGATATCCTACGTGGATCGAGATGGATCATTTTATCTTCAGCCTATGATAGTCACTTCCCCTTTTCATCAGCAAGTCAGGGAGGTGCAACTTGGTGGCATTGGATGCGAGGCTTGACATGCTCAAATATCCTGGGGGCAGACACCTGATGGATTATCTAAAGGTGGGGAGCACGTCCTCCTCTTCAGTGGATGTACCATGGTACCAGTGGAACTTTGGGAGGAAGTATTGAGGGTGATCCATACGTCTCCTCTGGAGGTACATTCTGGTGTGGTGAAGATGTACTAGGTCCTCGGGCGTTAGTACTGGTGGCTAGAGCTGAAGAAAGCAGTGGCATAGTTTGTATCACGATGTATCACTTGTCAGCATGTGTAGACTACACAGAGATGGTAGAAGTCTTATGCTGACAAGATAGAGAGACCCTTGGAATTCTAGGATGGGGACCACATATTCCTATGGGTCTCACCCCGATGAGGATTGTCAAGATTTGGTTGGGGCGGTAAGTTATCTACAAGGTACATCGGACCCTTTCAGGTCCTCTGCAATGTTGACAAGGTGGCTTACCGCTTAGTTCTTCCACCTCAGTTTCCCCGGGTGCATGGAGTTTTCCACATATCCCAGTAGAAAAGATATGTGCATGACCCATCTCACGTCATCGACCATGGCATGATAGACTTTGACGATGGGGCGACATTTTTTGAGGTTCCATTGGAGATTGAGGATCCCCAACAGTGGGTCCTTCAAGGGTTGTCGATACATTTGGTGCACATATTCTAGTAGAAAGAGAACTCCTGGAGATCATAGGAGAGAAGGAGGCCCAAATTCATACTTAGTTCCCACTTTTGGTTGTTTTTCCTTTGTTGCGGTTTTTTGGGACGTAAATCCTTAAGGTGGGAAGAATTTAATGTCCCATAAATTTTGTAGAATTTTTTTAATTATATTGAATTACTATGAGACTGGAAAATTTGATGGCGTGAGATTCCGAGGCCCGGAGTGCCCGAGATGATCCGTTGATGTTTTTTTATGCTTTAATTAGTGCCCATAAGTAGTTTTTTCTGAAAAAGTTTAATAACTATTAAATGGTTTCCTGGAAAAGAAATCTGAGGGCACAATTGCATTTAGAATGGCAGGTTTACACTAAGCGTGACTTATGTTTGGTCAGTGCGGGCCTTTAGTGAGAAAACCCAAAATGGAATAATTGTAAATAAAATATTTTATTTTTCAATTGCTTATAACATAGAAATGGAAACTCAGATTGAAAACCTGAGACAATCGCTGAACTCATGTGTCTATGATTTATTTAGGCAGATACTAACTATCTCCAGCGGGGTCCACCAGTTAATGTTAGTTTTTAGATGTAAATAAAATAATTATTTTAAAATTATTTTATTGTAAAACCAATAACTTTTAAATGGTACCTCGGATTGAAAATATTAGTGTATTGTTGTGTTTTCTGGGGATGTTTCTCTTAGGCAAAGCCTAACCTTGACCAACGCGGGTTGAGGGTGACTGTAAATAAATTTTCGAACTTTTTTTCGGGTACGTTCAATAAACGCGCAAGTGGAGTTTTATAATATTTGAACCAGTTCTTAGAATTGAAATATTAGGGAACTATTGAACTTTTAGTGCCAATATTTTCATAAGGAGACCTTCACCTTGACCGCAGTAGGTAGAGGGTGAAATTTAGTTTTCATGAGTTTCGTGGGAGAGTTAAAAGAATAAAAATAAAATAATGGGAAACTTTTATTTTATTTTTCTAACCTACTAATTTGTATGTGCAGCAGTGGTGACCACTCAAACCCCTCGAACTCCAATAGTAATTTGAGTTAACTCTTGGTTTCTCCCCCAAATTAAATGTGCCAACTTTAGTTTAATAATTATGCTGAAAATTAATTTAGTTAATATACATAACAAAATTAAAATTGGATCCTCTTCATTCTGGTGGAGATCTTTGGAAAAGGAGATTTGGCCGAGCCATGGAGAACTGGGAAGAACATCCTCCAAACAAAGAACCTCTCTAATGTAGAAACATTCTCTAAATGATGGAATGTGTACCGAAAATCGGGAGCATGGTGCGGGGGAGACGAACGCCAACATTGTCAACAGTATCTCCTTTCTCACGTCGACACCAAAGATCAATCGAGTTAGGGGTTATAATATGAAATATGATTGAATTTATTTATTAATTATTTATAATATAGATTAAAAATGAAGATGGAAAAAATAACATGGTCATCATCCCACACATACACATTGTCCCTTTTTCTTTTGTTCTTCGAGCATTCTTTGTGCATTCATCGACACCAAATAATTAAGTGCACTGGAAATGCAATATTTTGTGTTGCACAACATATGGCCACAAAGCCCTCATCCCAAGGATCATGAATATGAAATCAACATATTTTTCAGGCTTATAATGAAGATGTTGAGACCTATTGGAGGGGATAAATGGCAGTGTGATTTCGGGCGTGTGTTTAGGGTGTGACTTCGGGTGAGGTAGAGGGTGAGACGTGCAGTCGTGATGGACAACCGGAAGCCAGTGTCAAGAAAATGCGGCTATCTAGAGGTGGTGGCATCGGTTTTGGACATGCAGAGGTTCCCAACTATTTTCAAAAGGAGTTAATTGGTGCATGAAAAAACTATAGAATAAGAAAGGGTTTATTGGAGAGAGAAAATTATGGAGATGAAATAATACTAAAAATAAAAAATCATGGAAGTGTGGTAGAGGCACCATGTGGAAGCCATAATCACCAAATGGTTTCCCTATGCCTGATTGAATTAGGAGTTAAATAAATAATTAATTAACAATAGTAAAAAAATATTATTTTTATTTCTTTTTTTATAAATCATTTTTTTGACTGTAACATATCAGTACGACCTCGGTTTTACAAACCGTCAGTGGATGTACGACCCTAACTTAGAGATAGAAATTATGAGTCCAATATTGGATGTATTTTTCAGGTTTTTGGATTGGGTACTTGAAATGATAAAATAATAATTATAAATTATTATTATTAGATCTTCAACCCTCAATAACTCCTGCGTGCGATGTATGATAGACTTAATGTAAGTGGTGACGAGATCCTAAAATTAATACGGTCAATTTAAGTCTAATGTTGAATATTAAATTCTATTTCATGGCTCGGGTCCATGAAACACCCAATAATATTAATATTATTATTATTGAGGTATCTAATATTATATTTATCACCCTCATACGGTGTTTAAATGACAAACCGTCTATGGAACTAAAATCCTTGAGATGAGGCAGTCCTCTTGAGATACTCTATATGAGTTTTGGAGAATGTTGGATTTTGTCCAGGTGGGATCGTACTCAAATCCGACCAGGCCCTTGGCTCAAAAAAAGTTACAACTCACTGACTGGGCGTCCGATTGACGCACTTTCTATTGCGTTAAGAACCATTTTATGGGAGGTCTTTTGGGATACTTATACGTGGGACTTCATGGTAATTGGAGTATCAACCCGTTTTTTGAAGAGTAGACCCTCTCGGAGATAAGCGAACTTAGTGAGGGAACCCTGTAGCTGGATGTGATGATGTACTAGGATCCTGTGTGGGTCTGACAATGTACTGACAATGTAATAGGATCATATGCGGGTATAACGACGTAAGGAAAGTGTACTAGGATCTTGTGTGTGTGTGTGTGATGTAATGATGTTGTACTAGGATCTTGTGTGGGTCTGATGTGTACTGACAATGTACTAGGATCTTCTTTGGTTCTAACGATGTACTGACGATCTACTAGGATCTTGTGTGTGACAGATAAGGTACTACAATCCCCCTTAGGTCTGATGACGACTTAGGATCCTTAGTGGGCTTGCCTCTTAATGAAGTAAGATGAATTAGTAGTTACATATAATCATCTCTACTATTGTACGTATGTTATACCAGGTATTAGTTATTCCTTACCATCATGGTGATACCTTTGTGGTATACTTTTATATGGCATACATGTGGGGTACATTCCTACGTGGTGATACCTTGGTGGTATTATTTAGTGTGGTGTACCTATGTGGTACATATCGTT
The DNA here is from genome assembly GCA_963277665.1 of Viscum album. Taxonomy (NCBI): domain Eukaryota; kingdom Viridiplantae; phylum Streptophyta; class Magnoliopsida; order Santalales; family Viscaceae; genus Viscum; species Viscum album. The sequence goes on from OY728160.1 coordinate 1,679,966,795, forward strand.
GTGGTATTTCATCCTTTGTGGAACAGTTGAGCTTTGAGATTTTGAGTTGGACCCTTTGTTTCCTCATGAATGTGATGGGTAATTTTTCATTACTTAAGTATATGTATGGGAATATACATAAGTAGGGTTGTCACTAGTTTTCATTATTTTTGGTTTATCCTTCGTGGATCATGTGAGACCATGAGGGTCACAGGGTCAATACTATGTATCGTTACACTCACTCCTGCATGGGCTACACCAAAACCTTGTTGTGTTTGGTGCAGAAGACAAACATCACGGACTGAGGACAATAGTACTAGGACTGGAGGTAGCTCGGAGGTGGACATTAGACGAGGCATACTATAGTGACGGTCGTAAGAGAGTTGTACCTACCTTTTGGGTAACATGCTTGGTGGGATTTCACAAGAGATGTTTCATTTTACTTATACTTTTCAGTTTTCTTGCACTTTCCAGTTCGGCATGTATTCTCGCCCCTTTTCCATTTTGTACACACTCTTTTTACTATACAGTTTACTTGTGTTCATATCGTGCTGTGTGCTTGGTTTTGTGTGTTCATAGGTTATAAAGCAATAACTTCCTGGTTATTAGGGAATACCCCTTTTGGTTCTAGTCTCCAGCCCGTAGGTTATGAAAGGCAGGCTTCGGGTAATCTCGTATGGGACCCGGGGATGGGTCGTAACACTTACTATAAAAGACGTCCCTGGAGACCTCACACCATTCTTGTCTTTCTCTCTCCTAGTAAAGACTATGGAGGTGCTTGAGCATGCTATAGGTATCAATGTTTTCATGTGGCATCATGAGCGCAATAGATATTGATTATAGCATCAAACATTGAACTTCGACAATGTTTTTTATATTTTTATCATAGACCAAGAACTCATTTTCACTTGACACATTGGAAGGCGGATGAGGTAATGCCGACTCCAGTACATAAGACCTCAGTCAATGGCCTAGAATAACTCAAAGGTGTCTAAACTATTCCTAGAAGACACCTCTAGTGAAGATGTTGTATTTAACCAGAATTGATTTTCCAAATATTAATGTTAAAGAGTTTGTCATATTATTATAAAATTAAAAGACCATGTCATTAGTACATTCTTGAATACATTTTATAATAAATTAATTTTATCAGGTCTCACACTCTATTATGAAGTCAAAAAGGCCATCACCATTGAACTTGTAATATCCATCTCCCATGAAATTCTTGTGGAAACGACCCATATTCTGCTTTTCATAACCCCATCAAGGGTTGGTCATGATATTTTATTGTATTTAGGTAGGTAGTTCTTTTCCAATAGTGGGTTTGTGGCTCTTTAATCAATTGAGTGGACTCCGCAAACCTGAAATCCTATCTTTTGGATTTCCACAACTGTTGCCTCCAATATTATACCATTACTTACACGGGATACTCTCATTGGTGTAATATGGTTTAGTCATCCTCAAACCATTCATAAGGTATTCTTGTATAAATTTTGGTGTCTTAAAAAGGGTTGGTGAAACACATAGATTTATTGATTTTTCCCCTTAATCAGGTAATTGAAGGCTTGGTCTAAATTAATATTTTATTTGAGGGATTTTTTTCCCTTATGTGTTAATTTCTTATTATCATTATCACATTCCTATTAATATTTATTTTAACTTGCTTAAGAAATTAAACACATCTTTATAATATTTACGCATAATCCTAGATTATTTTAATTCCATCTGGCAAGCTTGTTTAATTATTTAATTATGTGATCATGAAAGAACATCCATAATGATAAACCGTAGAACTAGTGTAAATAAAATAATGAAAATTGAATGATCATGAGCTTTTTTAATGGTTAGTTTATCTGGAATTTGATAAACAAACCCATACATAGAGTAAAAACACCTTGAACCTCTTGGTTTCATGTTTACAACATTCCACATACCACCGTATCTCCTAGGATTGGTTTCTTCTTATATCCCTGATTGAAACACCTCCACTAGATTTGGAGTTCCATCAATTACATATTCATTTGAACTCACACACAGGTGAGGGGTAAAACAAGACATTAAATAAAAGACACTTTTGGCATGCATGCCTTATATATTAAAGAGGAGAAAGTTCACTGACCAACATATTTAATTTAAATTAATTAAAAGTACTATCCACATAAAATGGACCTAATTTATCTCATGATCATCCATACATGAAATGATATTTATGCATAAGTAATACTAGTATTCAATTCATTAACTTTCTTATATAAGATAAATCACGCTTGAATCAATTAATTATAATCTTTAAATAATCAATCATTTTATCATAAAACCTTTTCTGAATTTCCTTGATATTTTTATACATCATAATTTTAAAAAATAATTTCATTTTAAATTATATATGTTCATAACATTCACCTTGGAGTCAACTCAATGAATTCCAATTCCTAACTATCCGATGAGTAGAAATGAACATTACACAGATGTTAAATTAAACACATATATATATAATACACCTATCACCTCTTATGCCTCAGCTTTACACCAGCATCATGGTACACGTCTCAAGGGTTTTTATGATATAACAATAAACTTTAATTAAAATGCTTAATTTGGATGAGTACATGACATGTAGTTCCAACTACATGACTTAAACTATTTTCCACTATCGATTTGAAGAACATTCCCAGGGATACGACATGTGAGTATACATTGAAAATAATCAAAGTACACAATGTGTCCAGTGGGCCACATGTCATGTAGTATTAGAATTACAGAGTCTCTATCCAGGAAAGTCATGTACGGGGTACATAGTCTAACCCTAACCCAAAGGGACTACACGCCCTGCCCATTCTTCCAAACAGTGTGTAATATGGAACCCGTGTGCCACCTATTCCTGGTCAACACACTGAAACATTAATACTTAGAAAGAATCCAATGACACGACATGGTTTGGAAGACCGGACCCAATGCATTAGACCTTGACTACATGTAATTTACTGCTGAATACATGTTGTATGTTCTAGTGTTGTACAACCAAGATCCTTTGGCACCTCTAGAGGAGATCCTATATTTTATTTTAATAACAATTTAATAAAAATATCATTTTTTATGGTGAATGAAATATGAAAGACGTGGAACAGATCTCGAGATTCAGATTAGCATACCAATTAACATGAACAAAAACAAATAAATTATTAAATTTGTAAATCATCATTGAAATATTTTAATAATTATAAAATATGAGGTAACCTCCCTCTAATACAACTTGATGGTTTCAGTCATAGTGGAAGTGAGGACTGGAAAAAAACCAACATTAATTTTTACCATGATCAGTGATTATTCTGAGATCAATATTATATTGAATTCATGTCTCCATAGAATAGAATCAAATATTTGGATAAAGAAGGAAGATTATGGAAACCGTTAGAGAATATCTTTCACATCATTTTATAATTAATTTAATTAATTTCATATAGAAATGAATACATGAATATTGGGTATTTGATTCGTTTATGATGATGATAATCCAAAAAGATCTTTCCAAATTGTCTCGTTGTGCATGAAAGGATCCAAACCAAAATCATTCTAGCTATGATAGACACTTGTTCTGATGGCATCCAATCGACACTACTCATTCTACGGGTGCTGGAACGGTGAATTATATTTACTGTTTCAATTGTTCTTGATATATTTTTTTTCATCCTTGAAGAACACCACTCATTCTTGATATGGGAATTAGGAGGATTTGAGAGAGAAATTATTTATCTCAAAAATATCAATTCACCAGGCATGAAGTTCGTTACATGGAACAATAGACATACATGTCTGTTTATCTATATGGGGATTTGGTTATAAAATTTTATTGGGTAACAAAAATTAAATAAATTCTTAAGCTTAGATTAAACCCATGATTTTAATCATAATACTTCTTCATTATTTATGGTGTGCCAACATGGGAAAACAGAATTATAAATGAAATTCCACATCACAAAATAATGGTTGTGTTATTATTATTTTACTTTGTTAAAGCTGGTTAAATAATTATTTAATGTCATTCAAATAATTATTTTACTACTAGACCAGCCTTGGTCTGTTCAAACTCCAATTCCATTTATTGAGCAACTGAATTATTAAATAATTTATGTATTCAATTAAATTAATATTTTATCTACAATCTAGTAAATAAATATTTATTAAATTTTCAATAAAAAAATAAATTTATTTTTCCAACAATCAAATGAATAAATATTTATTTAATTTAGTCAATAAATTTAACTTAAAAAAAATTATTCCAATGTGTTGAGAGTAATATTTATTTCATTAATTAAATTCAAATGGAATTTAAACTATACCACTAGAAACACTATGTGCATGATCCTCTGGGATTCTTTCTAGTTTGCATTGGTTGGGCTTTCCAAAAGACTTGAAGAATTTTCTAGCAATAGGTCAAGGAACCTAAGAAAAAGAACTAAATGCCTCAACAATGAAATACATGTAAGAATTTTCATTGTGTAATATAATCACATTGTCTCAATATCTCATCACGATGGTTTCATAATAGTGTCATTAACCTTTGTGCCTGATATGTCATTCATTAACCACCTGAAATAAACTCGTCGTTACACCATGGCCATCGAATTTTGTTTGACATTTATATTTCAATAAAAGGGATGAGATATCAAATTCCCTAAATGGAAAGTGGAAAATCATTCCTCAAGTTATCCATTAATAAAATCCCACTTGTGACACACTTAAGGAACTCTACTTCCTATCAACTACCTGTGTGACGGTTATTCTCAGTAAAAAAAGTGCATGACTAATGAAACGTATTAATGATAATATTAAGGTATAAGGATCATTACACATGGTCACAGATAAAAATATATGACTACATGAAAATGTGTGTAATTCCTAACATGAAGTCTATTCTCATAATCTACCATCTTTGCGATTACAATGTATGAACTTAATGGGAGAAAGTCTCATCTACTTACAAGTACTCACACCTGACAGTCTATATACTATGTGTCCTATTATAGTATATCATCCAATCACTGAACTATGTTTATGGTTATTGGCATAAAATTTTAATGTTCTCACCATTGTAGGTAACTATTATGACATTATCAATGCAACCAATACTCCAGGAAATTATTACACTATATTCATGACGAAAAGTGAGCAATATGTAATCGGATGTTTAATATTTAAATACATTAAATATTAATGTAATCAAAGTATTACTAGTTCTTTTAAGGATGCCATATCTTACATACAATCACTTATATAGGATCATAGGAGTATTTATTATATCAATCCATGAGGTATAATTTGATTCATGTCATGAAATTACATTGGATGTCTCTAAGATAAAATTAAATTTTTATTATTTATTGGGATATACATGGGTTTCTTATATGAAATTCTTTGAAAGGGATCATTGGACATATGGGATTATGACTCCATAGAAGAAAATTGTGTTCTCAATATGGAATTATTTAGATTGTCTCATATGTAAAATGAACTTATGATTCCATAGGTGACACTTGGGTTCCTAATATAGAATTTCGTGGATCGGCTTGTAGGTCAAATGAAATTTTGATGCCATGAGTGAATATTTGGTTCATGGTTCAGAATTTTTTATATTGGATAATACAACCAATTATATTATTTTTCTATTGATTATCACTACCCATGGATTCCTTGGTTTTGTACCTTAGGTCCCAAATTTATTGACACAATATATAAGTTATTTATTTTCTAGATGTATTGTTTACCTATTTAGTAATTCATTGTAGTTATTAGAGTTTTTTACAGGTGAACTCAAGGATATATAACATATCTACCTTTGGGGACCCAGCTTACATAGAGAAGTATATAGTGTTGGTTGTAGTATTTATTTTAGATTGAGACTACAGACCCAATGATTGACTTTATTATACACGTATTGAGTGGTATCGCATCTAACACATTGACTTATTCTTATGCTGTCGTGAAAATCGGGATCACAAATCAATGGATCAACTGTGGAATGAGTTTTTTATACTATTTATTTCCTTACTCACACACACACACATATTAATAAGAATATATGTTTTTTATGGAAATTGTTGAGAGACATTTCAACATTGCATAAAGTAGGTTTGATCAATCAGCATCACGAACTCATGTTTTCATTATGTGTTTTACATAATTTATCATTTCCAGTTGATTCTAGGATAGGTTGGGTATATTTAATGAGAATGTACATATGAAAAAAGGTTATAGGTTCACCATTGGGGGTGGAATACTCATATATTTTTTATCACCCCCAATATTTATACCTCGTTCTAAATAAAGAACTCATGTATACATTCATGTTGACTACAGATGTTCGATGGAAGGGGTTGAGTCCCATGGTTGCATGATCGAGCAGAGATATTCATGTGAATTCTCAAAATCAGGTTGGAGTATCATGAGAATGTCAAGGATACAGGGAATGTTATTCAACATTGAGTTATAAATAGAGCTGTGTATTTTTATATATAGTCCTTTTAATTAATCCTATATATCTGATTATCATAGTGGGATATTAGTGTTGTATGTATGAAATGGATATTCATGCCCTTACCTTATTCCATTTCTTATTAATATATTGTTCTATTTTAGTGCATTTACTACTTATTCACTCTTTTTGTTTAATTTTTTGGATGACATGTGGTTATTTTGGTTATTTTTTAGTTTTATATGAGGGAATAGTCTCTCCATGGAAACACCTAAGGCCCTCACTACTAGTCGGTAGCCTCTAGTATATAGAGAGGTGTTCATGAGTGCTTGTAGAGAACTAGAAAGGGGAACCAGTTTTGTGGCATCTGAGTCGTGAAGATACAAATTGGTATCAGAGGAGTTTATTTCCTGTCATATTACCATTTGGAATATGGTATTTTGGTGTTTAAGAAATGTGTAATAATAAGTGATGGATAACGGACTGGTGCATCGAGAACACTTATTCCGGAAAGAATTCCTATTTTCTTGGGATTCAGTTTTTCTATTATTAATATACGATGTTATAATTATATATTATTTTCATTATGAGTGACTCACTAGTTGTTTGGAGTTTATAAATAACTATAGATTTATAACTCATTGACCATTAGTGAGATTCCATTGAATGATTTTTACTCATGGACATAAAATTAATGTTCCATCTCATATATCATATTTGGCACATAGGGTCCACATGATATAGGACTTCAGGTGTTTTATTTTATTGTTGTTGATAGAGGCCAATTGTTTAAAGGGTTTGAAACAACCTAAATGGTGTTTTTCTATATAGGTTCTTGGGGGAATTTTGTTCAATTAGACTAACATGTTTACGTATGTATATATATATACCCATTATATGGAAGGTTATATGGATCTACAATGAATGGTTGGTAGTGAAGCTGATGACTCAGTCCACACACATGGGAGGTACAGTGGCCCTACTTGGTCGATATGGTACATAGTTCCCATTTATGGAACCCCTCATAGGGTATTGATACAAAGTATTAGTTAGTTATAATTTCTATACCAACCTTTTCTACATTTTCAAAAATAGCTTGTAATGGAATTATACATAACATAACCATATGTGAGGGAGACAATAAATACATTGTTAAGACAATGTCCTTCATTTATTATTGACTCTGTGTGGTTATCTAGTCAGATCCTCTATTGTGATACAGATAGGTACCAGAATATTTATAGATTTCTTGAACCTAGAGGTGGTATTACTATATATGGATCCCCAATGGGGATTATATCACTTTACTTTTAATTTATTTAATAACCCTTTAGGGAATAGTCCATAATTATAATGTTCGGAGAGAACCCAGTCCTCGTAGGCCAATGTCAGCAATTTTGGACCTCATAGGTCTATGTTATCTTTACCTCCCTTAGATATTGTTGATAGATGCATTAAATTACTTTCATTATGATGGTTTTGTGGATGACACCCCCTGATATGTGGCCTTGGTGATAGGTTAGATTAATGGGCTAGATAGTTAGATATAGTGAACTTGTTATGAGACATGTTCATTAGGAATATCTGGGATACACATAGGCTCTATGTTTTTACTCAGACCCCTGTAGGTTGTCATTTATTAGATCATTTTGAATCTATTAAAGGTGTTGGACATGGTTTATGGGTTCCCTTATTGGTAGTGAATTTTTTACGCTCTTTGTCAGACTCATTCACGGTTAGTGATTGGAATTTATGATATAGGCATGTTGAAGACAATGGTTCCTATAAAATAAGCTCAGGTGCATAGTTATAAATACTAAATTTGATGGGTATGACTATATAGTTTTATATCCCTACTAAAAATTGAATTATATTAAAATTTTGATAGAGAATCGGTGGATTCTCATGATGTAATGACTTCGAGTAATGAGAGGTCCTGGAATAAATCCTAGAATAGTATGGGTGACCGATTTTGAAGAGGATTTACATGGGACCATATTGTTTAATGATATTGGTGTTTCATGTAGCATAGTAAACATATCCTTAATACTGATAACTCACTGGAGAATGAGTCTGGTAATAATGGTATTTTTTGGTTATATGTGGTACCATTTAAATAAAAACTCAATGAGAAGACATGTGTGAATAGTGTAAAAATGGATTTATAGAAATTTAGTAATATTTTTTTCTCAAAATCGGTGGTAAAATGTTTATTGAACCATTGTGGTAGAAGAAATATGAAAAATAAATCTGGTTCCATGAGGCTGTTGACACATGGATGAACCTGGACACACATTTTTGGGAAGAGTTGGTTTTATTATTTGGTTGAAGGAATGTATTTCCCGGGTTTATGTGAGAATAAACATGGGAAGATATACATTCTTATTGATGAAATATTATTTTGATCCTCATCAAGAGATGATCATTCCCAATATATTAACATCGTCCGGAGTATCCTGAGAGACCCTTAGCTATACACCATGATTCTTTTCTTTTTATATATTTTCTATAGTTGGAAGAATGAAATCCTTGGGAGATGGAGTTAATTATTTTTATAAGTAATTCCATATGGTGGTGAGTTCTCCATTGGGAATTGAGGGTGTGGAGTGTCATTTTCAGTTTATTATTTTTATTTTAAAAGGAAACCATTATTTTTATTTGAGAATAGGTGATGTGTTGATATTTCAAGGTGATGCTTGGGTACAGAAATTTTGGCCCTTGCTAGTCATGTAATTTAGTGATGCATAGCATTTGGCCCCTAGAAAATACAGTATAGTTTTCATGGTGACGATAAGGGTACTCCAACTATACATAGTAACGGATTGGTCAACATTGAATGCATTGCATGATTAGGAGTGTTTTTGACATTGTGGAACAGGTCATTGGATGATCAAGATAGCGTAGTTAAATAAATTATTAGGATAATATTACGCTTCGGTTTTACCACAAATTATTCATGTGGATGAGAATGTTTATGGTGGGATGGTTACAAAGAACTGTGTTTTTTCATACTGTGAAATTTAGTACAAATTTGATTTTTTTCATTAAGAAACATAAACTAAGTAAAACCATAATTTTCACCTAGATAATGATCCAGAATTATTTTTATAATCACTATATTGGTTAATAAATAGGTTTTTACCTTAACAATGTAGTTTGGTAGGTTTCTGATCCATTTGAATTTTCATGGAATAATTAATAATTAATATTTACTAAATTAAATATTAAGTTCCTCACACATGTTTTTAGGATAAATAAGTTGAATATATCTTTATATTGAGATTATATCTTCTAAATTATTTTTTCAATGGGGGGTGCTCCATGATTATGCTTGAACTCATATCAGGTGCCATGGCAGGGCTCAATCCCCTTTTTCTATTTCTATTGATTTTGTCCTTTTTTCCTCTTTTCTTTTTTTTCTCCCACAATCCACTCATGTAAAACCCAGTGAGATATTCTTCACCCTAAACTAGAGGGAAACAAGAGAGTGATATATTGGGATAGATTAATGAAGGGTGATACATTCATGGTGTTTCAAAGGTGACAGATCGTCATCTGGACGATGTGGAATGTCAATACGGGTGTAGCTTTGGTGAATTCCACCCTATGGTGGGTCATTTTTATGTTTTTGTTGTAAATACTAGTAAATTTATGTTTTTATATTTTGGATCTATATTATCACTTATATAGACCCCCATTAGGTTAATCAATTCTTAAACGGGTGACAATGGGGGGTTAGGGCTCATTTGGGGGTTTCCATATTGAGAGAACCCATGTACAAGCCCCGCGGTCTAGAGAACACAAATCATGTACTATTACCATTGGGAAAAGATGAATCATAAGTATTAAATTCCATTTACTATGAGTAAAGACCATGTAATCACAATCATCCAGGTAACTATGTCCATACATCCATTATAGGGGAACCTGGTAATGTAGAGTACAAAACCATACCCTGAGTGGGTTGCACACCATGTAGTGGTTAAAGAACAAGGTAATTCTCAAGGCTGTTCCATGTGTGGTAAATTGGAATGAAACATTAGTATTTTAAATTTAAATTATATAACATACACTATATGTACATTTCTTTTATATACAATGTATCGATGTATTACATGCACATATAGGGATTTGAGTGTACATGTCATGTACTTTGGTATACACACTCTGTACTTCTCCCATGTTACCGTTGTGTGGTTTTTTGTTGTTTTAACAACCCATAGTTATAATTTGACATATTAGAGTCCAATTATGAGTTTAGTTATGTGTATACAGTGATGGTGGAACCTTTGGGTGATTGGTGGACTCTTAAGAGGCGTTTTGGAGTGAATGATCATTGATGCAAAGGTTCTTCCTCCAGGTATCTAATATAGGTATATCCTGAGAGTGAAACCCTGATTTGATATGGAAAATGAACCATATCCCATAAAAATTTCATCTTTATATTTTCCTATGATTATATATTCCTTCTGATATTTTACCTTTTGTTCTAGAGGTCATGAGATGATAGAGACGGTGTTACAAGATATATTTCCATAAGAGCATATTTTTTCCTAGGATCCTATGTAATATTCCTTTGTTTACTATTTCAATATGATGATCCAAATATTGATTAATTTCGTGAATATATTTCTTATAATATCTCAATAGGCGTTCCATTACTTATTTAAAATCCTTTTGGATCCCATGTATGAGGCCTCTTTGGAGTTTTGACCATAGGGACCAAGTGGTTTCCCTAAAATTTGAAAGGCCCTTAGCACGTACATTATTGTTTTTTTTGTAGAATTTTTTTATGGTGTAACCATAGAGCCCATACCAAACATTTGTTCCTAAGAGGATGTTGTATTAGTGTTTGGTTTTGGTGTTCTACCACACTCAAACTTTTATTATGCATTCACTTGGTTAATATTAATACAACTACAGTTCCAAATGTGCTTCTTAGAACTCGGCCATTGGTCCTGGATATAGTTTGATGCTATGAGGGGATTACCAATGGTGACTCATTGGATCCAGATCCTAATCATTAAAATATCTAAGATACCAAGATTTGATTAATGGGATCCAAACTTGAGCGATACTTGGGATCCTAACATATAATACATTAGACCAGATAATAGGTTAAATGAATTTCTATTAAGTCTAGAGTCATACAAGAGATCCTTATAATGAATTTCATGGATTTTCTCATATGAAAATTTATTATATCCATACTTGGGTGATACTTGTATTCTTGTCACAAAATAGCATGGATGGGCTCATAGTGAAATTTAATCTATATTATGCCTAAGGTGAGACCTAGGTTCCTTATATGAAATGCCTTGGAAGGGCTCATATGGTAGATGGGATTATTTTCCATGGTTGAGAATTTGTTCCCTAATATGATATTCCAGGTATGGGATATTAGTTCAAAGGAAATTATGATTCCATAGGTGAAGCATGGGCTCCAAATATAGTCTCCCTTAGATGGGCTCATATATCAAATGTAATTATGATTCCATGAGAATCACTTGGGTTCATGATATAGAATTACATGGAAAATATCATAAGTCAATTGAAATTTTGTAATGATTGATTATATATATATATTCCTTGGTTATATACATCATGTCCTAACTTTATTAACTTAAATAAATGTGCCATATTTATAGGATGTTCAGTTTAGACCTAAATGTATTTAATTTTAGTGATTGGAGGTGAGTATAGGTGAAACCAAGGGAAGGAAATTTACACACCTATAATGACATAGCATGGTCATATATTTTTCTAACACTATCCAATATAGGTATTTTTTTAGATTATAAAACCAAGGACATACTTGATTATAAATGGATTAAAGGGTATGTCATCCAAGTCAATACCATATTCCTTGGATGTCCAAAAAATCTAGATCATAGACTCATGGTTCGACTATGGAATGTGTTTTTTATACTATTTTCTCCTAAAATAATGATATATATTGGAAATTTTTTAGTAAAATTTTTAGGCTATCCAAAGAAGGTATCAATGATATTTATGATAGAACCAACTATTGAAAGTGGCTATATTTTATTTATCATTTCTAGTTGATTTGTGTCTAGGTTAAGAATATTTCATGAGCATGCACTTATAACTTCATATTATATGATCATCATTGGAGTGGCCTACTGTGGTTATTTCTCAAATCTAGCACATGCACCTCAGTGTGCATTTAGAAATTATGTCTTCTTTTAGGTTGAGAAAATGTTTTCAATTGATGGGGTTGAGTCCTTGGGTTGCATGATTTTTTAGATACCCTCGTGTGAATTATCATGATCAGGCAACAACAACTCGATGATGTCATAGAGATCAGATATGTGGTTTGAATCAATGTTATCAGTAGTCCCATGTGGGTTTATTTAAGTTATTATTATTCACTCTAGTATATGAGATCATCCTAGTGTACAATCAGTGTTGTATGTATGAAATGTCTATTGGTACCTTTACTTCATTCAATTTATTATTACAACATACTTCTATTTCTATTTATTTTCTTCATTTGCACAGTGTTTATTTATTGTTGTGGATTATATATAGTTAATCCGAATATGTTTTTCAATGATAAATGGTAATATTATCTCTATGGAAACACCATTAACCCACAATAATTTTTGTAGCCCCTTAGAATATGGAGAGGAGAACTTGAGATATTGTGGAAAATAGGATATGGGCACTGGTTTAGAGGCATCCAGATCGTGATGTTCCACCTGGGTAATACTAATCATTTCTTCATTCTAAATGTAATACACTGACCCTATTAATCATGAAACAATGTTTATCATACTTCATTATCAAAAGATACAAGAGATATCATCTGAAGGTATTGAATAGTTTGGCTATTTTGGGAGACTAGATGCATACATGATTGTCACATTACATTTGAATACATTATATAAAAAAGAAAATTATAGAGAGGAATTTTTTATTTATTCTTGAGTATCCAACTAATAATTCATATATCTCTTATTGGTATCCCATATAAAGAAAAAATATATATATTGAGCTCGGATTCTCAGTAATGTAATGTATACATCTTTTTTATTTCATTTATTCTATCCAAATAATAATTCAATAATCGAAATATTTTTTCTCTCATAAGACATAATGATTCATTAAGGGGATTATTATTTCTAGAACCCACCCATAAATAAATAATTTCAGTGAATTCATCTTAGGAATATGCATATGAGATAATCAAAAATCCTTAGTAATCAACAACCATTAGTAATTTAAGAATCATCATACAAAATTTCTATAATTTCACTAGACAAAAATGATCATAACTCATCCAATGAAAAATTGTGGATGGTGAAATTATAACAAATCTAAATTAATTAATAATATTCATAAATTTATTTTTATATATATTAAAATAATTTTAAAATATATAGGGACATTTTTTATAAAAATATCTTGTTTAATTTGAAATCAAATATTTAAAATAATAAAAAAATTATAAATAATTGAAAATAATTATATTTTAGAGGAACTGTGGAAAAGTTTAAATTAATCTTCAATTCAATGAATATTCATGATTGAAAAAAGTGTCAATCATGTCATGTATGCTAAAAAAAATCTTCTTTACACACTATAACGAATTTCAAAATGTTCCATACATAAATGATAAAAATATTCCTTTTTAAATTTTTTAAATACATTCAAATATTTTCTAAACATTCCATAATATATCCCTGAAATGTAAATAAGAAAATTATGGAATCATTTTTCTAAAACCTGGACATGGATGAAAAATTTATTCTATCAATAATGATATGGGATTGTTCTTTATTAAAAAATTGAATTCTAAATCATATTTAGAAGAGAATGGAGGAAAATTAAGGGAAAACATGTAAACACCTTATATTTCTAAACAGGAATAAAATATATGTAGTTTATAAGATCAATATCATATAACTTCTTTAAATGTAAATTTAAACATAAAAAATCTTTAATAAAAATGGGATTATATAATAAACCATTACCAATATGGTAATATTCAATCGTAACCCCCATGAATGAAATAACATCCAATGAAGCATTAAATACAATGAATTTAATAATATTCTAGATATATAATTTAAAAATGGTAGTATATATACCACATTAATGAAACATGTGGGGAATATAACATAAGTTTAATTTAAATGAAAGTGAGATGATAAACCCTTACAAAGATTATAGTATTGAGGTGTGAATTAATTAATGAAGTGATTATGTGTAAAAAATTTAAATCCATTTAAAAAATTTTAAATAAAAATACACAATAATCAAAGTTCATTATATAAATAATCTTGTTATAGCATAAACAATGAATAACTAATATAACCCAACATAAATAAATTGATTTAAGAAACCCCTTACCATTACTCTAACTACCACATATGTATTAATATCCTATAAAATAAATAATAGTAATTTTCTACTTGATTAATAAACTTTTATAAATATATTAACTTATTATTTTCCCTTTTATCATTTACTTCCATAACAAATATATTTGATAAATTTGTTAAGTCTGTATCTGATGTTTTGAGGACATTCTTTTTATAATCACAGAAGAAATTTGATAGGTTGACCATGGTAAAATGTGTCATGGTTTCATTATATATATAAATTTAATAATTAAATTATTATAATTTTTATTCATAAAATTCAATTTTATAGTCATCCATGAATTTTGGTCATGAAAAATTAAACACATCACCTCATAGAGGTGTTTTTCCACACATACACATGAGTGAAATTACCATTTTTTTAGTAGGTGGATGTGTAAGAAGGTAAAAAATAAATTATATTTACATAATCATAATTAATTCCTTAATATCATATATATTTATTAAATATTTCATAATAAACATCCATATACGATAGTTATGTAAAAATAATTGTATCGCTACATTGAGGCAATAGTCCACACATACAAACGAGTGTTACTATAATTTCCCATTTGATAAAAAGGAGGTGGAAAATGGTTGTACCATAATAATAATATAATATTAATATATTTATGAAACTAGATTCATTTTTTTATTCTTGGTAAAACATATTTTTAGGAAGTATAATAAGGAATAAACATTGAAGAAGATAGGTAAAAAAATTACCTTCTCTTTGAGAGACCTCCATTGGTTAACACATTAAACCTTATTAGGATGGTCTTAGGAGAATACCAAAAGCTCTAGGAAGTGGATAAATAATATAAGAAGGAATTAGGGTATGGATTGGATGTTATATATTTCTCAAACATTTGTAATATAGGAGAATAGTAGTATCCCTTTTATAAGTGAGGGAAAGGATAAAAAATGGAATTACATAAAATATTTAAATAATATATTTATCATAATTAATTAATGTGAAAAAAATTGAAAAAATATAACCACCCAATGTTTTATCAATAAAAATTCCCTTCTTATAATTATGTCATATTCTATAATCTCATAAAATAAATTTTATAATGCAATACAATCGTTTTAAGTGATGAATTAATGAAATAAAAAGTATTTTTAGGAGTTATGATACTTATATCAAAAGAATTGTAAAAATTACACTTGGAATAGTAACACGAGACATTAATAAAAACTATTTCAATTGAATAGTAACCCCCCCAAAGAATGTATAAGTAAAATTTATCCATAATATAAGGGACACTGTGATATAATTATATCATAGTAGAAAAAAATAACTTTTTTTAAAAAAATTTAATTTATTGTTTGTATTTTGTAGGTCATAAATATTTAATTATAATATTATGATTAATTTAATGATTAAATAGAAATATTATTTCCATAAAATTTATTAATAAATTAAAATTTTATTTAATTAGGATAAGAATATTATTTTATGAAACTATTGTTAATTTTTCAAAGTGTAATAAAAGCAGTTATAATTTTAAAATATTTTTTTTTAGTAAATTTTGGTTTTAATTAAAATATAAATTTTTCTTATATAAAACCTTATATTCATAAAATTTAGTTCATTTTTTAATTGAACATGTCAAAAAATGGTAAGGTGGAATATTTTAATTTTATAAAAAAGTATTGAATTAAAGGTGAATTGTGACATTCAATAATTTACAACATATATACAATATAAGTTACAAACACTATTCATTGAGTCATAGATGTTGAAAAACCCATTGATTAGAACTCACATGATCTAATTACTTTATTAATCATTAGGAATCACCACTATTCCTAGTTTTGAGAAAAATAACAAACTAATTAATTAGGAAATAAGAAAACACCCCTCTTCTCCACTATAGAAACAACCCCTCACCACCTCTTATCCTCACACCTATCATGCATTGATCCTTGTCCATTTTTTTCAAACATCTCACCAAGACACTCACCCACACCCCATATCATTGGTTTTTAACAAAATATCAAAGCCTTACTTGTTTGGATGATCTCCAGGGGATGGAATCAAGAGGTAAAACCCTATTATGTTTTCATTCAATCTATTTTAAAGATCTTTTATTTTCTTCTCTTATCATCAATTCTATCTATCCAAGTTGAAATAAAACTATGTATATTTATTTATACTTTAATTTTACCCAGTTGATGGAATAATTATTCATCACACTGCCTTTTATTTTAATAATGAATACCATCCTCAGTGAGGTGCTGATTTAATACCTACTTGGAAGACATGATTTCATCATTCAATTCCTCCTTAAATTATAAACCTGAAATAATTTTCATGGTTGGAAAATATTATAATATATTTTATATATCTTATTTTATATTATTAAATCATTTGAAACATGTTATCTTAATTTAGAAAACGAAATGAGTTCAATGTGGTCGAAAACTATCAAAGTAAATCCAAATGATTATCATTAAATATTAATATAGTGACTTATACCAATGAAATAAAACCAAATGATATATAAGACCAATTTTACCTATGTAATATCATTAATAACATATATGTTAAATTATAGATAATTGACCCCACCTTACATGATCTTCCACACATGTATATATGTAAACTGGTCATGAGAACCAAGGATCCCAATACACCCAAAAATGAAATTGAATCTATTATCCAATCAAGAAGGCCATAAATGAACTTAGAGAATATATTGTAAATAAAATACAAGTATAAAAGGGTTTTTAATTAATAATTAATCAATCAAATTATATTATCCCATACATTAAGCTCAAGTGAAAAACACCTTCAAACATACGGTATGAAATTCTTTCCAAACCTCTATTATTCTTTTAGGTTACTCTTTATACCATTTTAACCAAATGAAACTCTCTTTTATTTTTAGGAAAATATTCTAAATTCTATGTTACGTCTCAAAATTAGGCATCAATATCCTTTCACACTTCTTTATTTGGAATATACATGTTTTTAAAGGATTCCCCACTCGATTATTCACTATAAAAAATCCTTATTTAATGGAACTTCGCATTTTTTCTGATTTTCAAGTGTACTGCTGAAATAGTTTTAATCTACCACTATTTTTTTTTAAAATAAATCTTTTTTCTGAAAATATTTCTTGGATATGTTACTATTTTATACAAAATATTTTTCCATTTTTCTTTATTAAAATATATTTAATTTATTACTTAAACAAACACTAAATTTTTTATTTTTAATATTTATTAAACGCTATATTTACTGGTATTCAATTTAGTTTATCCACAAATATCATGTTTTATGCCTATTTATCCTTTAGGAATGTCCATGTATGATTTAAAGCTTTTATTTCATGGAAACCCTTTTGATAATCCTTTATTTTACGTCTTTTGACAAAATTATGATACTCTATTACTACCATGGTTGTCCATTATCTTTATCTTTGATTAGTAATTTATTATTCTTCCTGAGGGACACATAATCATGAATATGTTATGATGGGTGCAACCAGAAATCACTACAATGAATTGGGTAATGTTTATACTCATGATATGTTATGTGCAATGATCTTGCGGGTTAACCTTGACTAGTGCTCCTCTATGTGCAATGAGCCATTACTCATGCTCTAATTTGTGTAAAGAGCCTTGACTAATGCTAAATACATTCCATATACTCTTGAAACTGTATTATGAGTCCATGGTTATATCAACATATTTTCTATATATTATTATTATTTATGTTTACTCATGTTCAATGCCTTTCAATATCATTAATGTATGTGTTCCACCCATCTGCTTAGATTTATTTTAATTTTTATTCCCTTATGGATTTTAGCTCATCCCTTTGTACATGTTATCCATAGGATATCCTATTTTGATGTAATAGTTCAATGGATTTTATGATATCTTTATGAAGATTAGATAAATAAATGTTTTATTTAGTCCTATATTTTCTGTTTTATATACCTAGTCTTCTTGGGCCCTAATCTTTATGATCCTTAGATTGTAATTTTTTTGTTCAATTATGCTTAAAATCATGTTATGATGTTTGTTAAAGATCAGGGATTCTATAGTTGGTATTAGTGAGATGTTTAGATTTTTGTAGATATGGACAAGATAAAATTAGTAATAACGTTTGGTAAAAGGGGAAGTATAATAAAAAACCCTAAATTTTGGTATGTATAGAGTAACTAGTTTATCAAGAAAATAATACATGTATGGAAACTAGATATGTATACGGTGTCCCAAACCAGACTCGGGGTAACCTGTTACATGACAACACTCATGGGGGATATTCTTTGGTAAATTCATAATCTCATTAGGAACCATTATTAAGAGGAAAAACCCCATAAGTTTACATGTTAGGAAACATTTCATGGATAACCTAAATTGAAACCCAGGGTATCACAAGATTGGATATAAAATTAATTTTAGAGTTTAACCTTTTATGTTTGATTTTTCCAATTTATGAATATTATGTAAGTATTTAAGCCCCCTAATTAGTGTTTATCTTTTTAGTTAATTGCGGGAAATAGATGAACATGTGCCAACAATAAATTTTAGGGGAAATGTGATTATTTCCCTAATGATATTCCAAATATTATGGGAAAGAGTGCTTAAAACATTATGATAGATCTTTCTCAACTGACTCATGTTATGAATAATAAGATGAATCATGTTTAATTCCATCCTTATCCAAAGAAATATAATTTTACCCTCGAATCCTTCAAGTAGAAATGACCTCTAATGTTTACTGTAATTTTGTATCCCATCCTTCCAAAATTGAAGATTAACTGCACTAAAAATATATTTTTTATACTCTAGTTCAATGGAGAATAATATGTTGTTATGAAAATCTGTCATATTAATGGGGAAGAGGATTAGTGTTGGATAGAAAAAAAATACATAGTCATTGATGGAAATTTATTCCATGGAATCAGATGACATAAAGAGAATATTTTTCAATACATATTTTCCAAGGACCCTTTAGGTCATTATGAAAAAAAATACCTCATAATAAAGAAAAATTAAGATGATTCCATTAGGGTGTATGGTTATAAATAAACAAGGGTTACAAGATATACCTCTGAATTTTTCATGAACACTGAAGGAAAGGAAGATTATTTCTATAAGAGACTAAAAATAATCCATTGAGAATAATTAGTAATTTGAGGCATCGAATGTTATTAGGAGATTATTCATTTTTTCCTCAAGGATAAAATATAGATAAGATACACTCAATGGTCTCATGGTCCTATTGAAAAAAAGTTGACAATAGAGTATAATATGTGTGGATCAATAAATAAATCCCATGATGGAAAAAAGACAAAATACCCCATGTGTCCAAATTGTGGGAAGAAACATCGTGAAAAAAATTTATTAGGAACTAGGAAATGATTAAAATGTGGAAGATTGGGGAATCTAGAAATGAAATACGAATTGGATATTAAGAATCCTTCTAACATGGAAGAATAATGGAAGGTTTAAATCAATGCTTAGCCAGTGGTATTGTGTTTCAACCATAAGGAACATGGGAATTTTATAGTGCAATTCAATATGATTAGGGTTATTAGTGGAAATCAATGACAACAACCATGGAAAACAGGAGAGGATTATACTATCATTACTACATTTGTGGAGCCACACAACTATGTGGTGATAGGTACCCGTGTTATTCATTCAAGAATATATGAAAAACTATTTCATTCTGGTTGTACACATTATTTCATATATTTTAATTTTAGTAGAACTATTCAAACACCACCTCAAAATATAGAGGTTGGTCTATCAATGATTACATTTAATGGGGAAATTATTGCATCCAATGTTTATAACTCCTACTCAGTAAATTTTTATGGACTAAACCTCTCATAAAATCTTATCACACTCCCCTTGGTAGAGTTTGATACTAATTTTAGATTGTATTATCTATATTTATATAAATATAACAACAACTATCAGAAAATGAAGATCACTCTTCACATCCCAAAGTTGCCTCTATCCCTATAAAAGTGTAAGGAGGAAGAGGGATATCCTTCAGAATCATCATCTCAGGAATGGATATTGTTGTCTTATGAGAAAACATATCTTTCTCAAGTGTTGGTGTAATAGGAGAGTATCACACTCAAAAACATTCCCATTTAAAGGGACTATATTGATGTGTTCCCAAAAGAGTTTACTAGTATATAGAACAAGTTATTGAGTTCCAATTATACATTTTCTGGGATCTCAACCTATATCAAAGACAACATAAAGAATGGACATTGTAGATCTATCATAGATTGCAAAAGAAATTATATGATAATCAAGAGAAGTGTTTTATATACCTGAGTTATTCATTATGGGTGCACTAGTCCAATTTGTTAAGAATAAGGTTGTAAAAATGTTCCTATACATTGTTTATCCTGAGTTAAATAAAATCATGATAATGAACTAGTATCCCCTTCCTTGGATAGATGAGTTCTTTGATCAGCTATGTGGGGCCATTTATTTCTTGTAGGTGGTCCTCCAGTAGAGATATCACCAATTAATTATGATGATGGAATATATTCTCAAGACTACAATTGTAATGAGTTATGGACACTATGATTTCATAGTGATTTTCATTATACTTACAAATTCTCTAGAAATTATCATGGATTTAATGAATAGAGTATTTTGGGGCTACATTGAAATATTTTTGGTAGTCTTTGTCGATGATATTCAGATATAGTCCAAGATAAATGAGGAACATGAGGAGAATTTTAATATTATGTTGATGACTTGGATATTGGATAAACATTATTAAAATTACTGTAAATGTGTGTTTTAGCTGGAAAAAGTATCTTTATTGGGTTATGTTATCACTAGAAGAGGAATTTCTATGGACCATTCCACGATAAAGGAATTCTATGAGTTGCGGAGGTCAATATCTCAAATATTGGAATATCACTATGACAATACACACACTCATGACAAGGAGAGAACTCATTATGGTGTACAAAGATGCTTAAAATAGGGCTTTTGATGTGTACTAATGGAAAATGATAATTTGATAACTTATGCCTCATGAAAGTTGAAAACCTGTGATCAAAACTAACCCACACATGGTCTGATGTTTGTAGTTATGATATTTTTGTTGAAAATCTTGAAACATTTTCTCTATAGGGAGAATTATAAGATGTATTCAGATCATAAGAGACTCAAATATATATTCACATACAAGTAAATTTAATATGTTCCAAGGAATATGGATAGATATCATTATATATTATGACTTCTTAATCCACTATCATCCTGGAATGGAAAACAAGGTAGTAAATTCTCTAAGTGGAAAGGATCATGAATATTAATTAATGATGATAATATAGAAGGATCCAATCTTATAGTAGATGTAAATTAAGGAAATAGATATCATTATGGGAGTAAAATCATAATTTCATTCTCAAATTATTTCTCATCTATCCTTTTGGGAGAAAATAATGGATTCTCAAAGAAATGATGTGGAAATTCTAAAATGGGAGGAAGCTATCAGAAATGGTTAAACCTTTGAGTTCATGATTTTTAGGGATGGAGTTGTAAGATTTAGATCATGAATATTTGTACCATCTAACCCAGATATAAATAAAGTGCTTCTAAATGATGAACATATCTCATCCTTCAATATTCACCTAAGGAGCACAATGATGTCTAGAGACTCTGGGAGAAATGATGGTCAATAAATATTAATAAAGAGATCACAAAATATACCTAAAAGTCCATAGAATTTAAGAAACTGATGGCTGAAAGACAAAATTATAAAGGGTTCATTAAACCATTACCCATACCATCATTGAAATTGGAAAACATCAACATGGACATTGCCATTGGACTTCCAAAGTTATCCATTGGGAACAATACTATATTGGTTATTCTGGATTGTCTTAAAAAAATATAAAATAATCATAATTTGAGAGGAATTATCAATGGATCAACTTAAATAAATATATATCAAATAGGTGGTAAGGTTACATCGAGCACCACTTCCGATTTTATCTAATCGAGATCCGAGATTCACCATGATGTTCTAGAAAATTACCTATCATGCTCTAATAATTGAGTTGAACTTCAATAAGGCATGTGATCCTCATACTTATGGCCAATATGAGGGATCTATTCTAACACTTGGAGAAAATTCAAGAGAATTCATGGTTGACTTTTATTGAGTATGTGACAAACATCTACCTCTAGTTGAATTATCCTACAAAAATATTTTCCACTCAAGAATCTGAATGGCTCCATATGTAGCTCTTTATGGGAAAAGGTAAATTACTCGGACATTTTGGGATTGAGTTAGTGATTATAAGATTATGGTACCTGAAATGGTTGATAATTTGAAAACTATTTAGAAGTAGATGAAGGAATCCCAAAATTTACAAAAGTGTTATGGAGACAATTGTAGACGAGACCATGATTTTAAGGAAGGAGACACGGTATTACTATGAATCTCACAATTGATGAAGGTCATGAAATTTCAGAAGAAATGAAAGATAATTCCCAGGTACATAATCCCATTAGTGATTATTGATCGTGTCGGAGCTGTGACATACCGACTACAACTTCCAACTACCATGTCTAATGTACATGATTTATTCCATGTATCTATCTTAAGAAAGTACATACAATAACTTTTACATGTACTAACATTAGTTGTTGTATCGTTGTTGAATGATCTTTCTTACATGGAGCAGCAAATGAAGATCTTAAACCATAGATATAATTTCCGTTGTAACAAGACAACTAACTTGGTAAAAGAAATATAGAGGAACCATATGTATGAAGAGGGAACAAGGGAACTATAGGATATGGGGATGGAAAAGTATCTACAAATGTTATCATCATAGATTTTAAAATGAAATATGAAGGGAAAAATTTTATAAGGGGGATGAATGTAACAAGACTTCATTTTATCAATTGAAATTCCCTTAATATAATTATTTCATATTGTATAATAACATAAAATTACATTTATAACATAACACAATCCATATAAAAAATAAATGAATGAAACAAGAAGTATTCTGATAAGATAAGGAACATATACCAACCGAATAATAACATAACCACTGGACTAGTAACATGACCTTATGAACAGTAAACCATGAAATATAATAGTTACACCACCAACAAAAGTATATGTAATATTTTTTCCATATTATAAGAGACACTATGATGTAATTATTACAGAGTGTGAGCAAGTAAATATATTAAATGTTATTAATTATGTGTTGGTAATTTTGAAAGTCATAAATATTTAATTACAATTTTATGATTAATTTTATTACTTAAAATAAAACTTATTTCCATAAAATGTATTCATAAATTATTATTTTTATGTCTTATGATTATATGATAATTTTATGAGAACTTAGTTAATTTTTCAATGTGTAAATAAATTACTTATACTTTCAAACTATGTACTTTTCAAGTAAATTGTTATTTTATTTAAAATTTTCATTTCAACTATATAGAAAATTATTTTCATAAATTATAGATCATTTTTAAATTCACTACACTATGAAATGGTTAGGGTGATCTTTTTGTATTTTTCTGAAATACCTGAATTTTTTGTGAATAGTGAAATACTGTAATTTATGGTATATATACATTATAAGTTAAATACAGTACTCATTGAGTCATTTTTCGTGAAGGAACCACTGTTTCAAACTAAACATATCACATTAAATAAATTTTTCTCATGAAAAATCACTATTTATGGTATTGATCAAAATAATGATCTAATGAATTAAGTAAAGAGAAAAAACCCCTCTCCTCCACTATAAAAACCATCCCTCATCACCTCTTCTAAGAACACCACTCAAGCCTTGCGGGGTTTCCAAATTATTATCAAATATACTACCATGCCACTCCCCCATTTCTAGGTGATTTTTTTCTTATTAAAATACCAAAACAAAACCCCTATCGAGGTTCTCAAGAGTAAGGAATCAAGAGGTAAAACTCTCTTCTTCTTTTTTCAATTTCCATTGAAGTTCTTTTCTTTTCTTACTTTCTCCTAATCTATGATGCTTAAAAACTCTATTATATAACATATATGATAATTAATTCATGTATATGGAATATTATTTCATCAATTCTATTCTCCTCTATTTTTTTAATGATTTAAAACCATCATCTGTGATGTACCGATTTACTGCCTTCATAGATGACATGATTTCATCCTTAAATTCCACCATCAAAGATGGCCAAGAAACCAATTTTATTGTACAAAAGTATTTTCTATATATTTTTTATATCTTATTTAATGTTATGGAATAATTTTAGAACCATGATATTAATTTATAAAACAAAATGAGTTTTTTTATCCGGAACAGGCAAAGAAACTCTTAATGATTATCATCAACTATTAATATAATGCTTCAACCTGTAAAAAATTATTTATAAGGACAATATGACCGATAGATGATAATAAATAAAATATATGTTAGGTTTGGAATAAATATATCCAATTTACATTATCTTTTGTACATGTATACAAGTAAACAGATCATGAGAACCATGGAATGCATCACCCCAAATGATGAAATTGAATCTCTTAACCAATAAAAATGACATAAATGAACATAAAAAATTTATAATAAACCAAATACACCTATATAGTTTTATTTAATTATAAATTATTTAAACTAATTTTAATATCCAATACTTTATGATCAAATGAAAAACACCTTTAGACATAAAGTAAGGTATTTTACCCGAACCACTATTATTCTTTCATATTACTATTTCTCTATTTTTCCAAAATGAAATTATCTTTTATTTTTATGTAAATATTATAAATTATATTTATATGGTCTAAAATTACATATCATGGTCCTTTCATCCTTATTTTTCATGGATATACCGGTTTTTAAAAGCTTCCATACTCAATTCTTCCCGATTAGCAATCTGGAATTAAGAGAACATCCATAATTCTAACCCATTTTCACGTGCACACCATAATATGTTTTTGAATATTGATTATTTTTAACTAAATAAATATTTTTATTATAAAAACATTCTAGTTTTACTTTTTATTTTATATGATTTTTTATTCTTTTTTCTATTTTAAAATATCTTTAATATTTTCCTTAAACAACACTAAAATGATTTATTTCTAAAGTTTCATAAAATCCATTTTTATATTTATTCAGTTTATTTTGTCATCACATATTATGTTATAAGATTTGTTTTCTTTATGTTTGTCCATTTATGATTTAAATCCATTCTTTCATGGTAATCATTTTTTTAATCCCTTAATTTAGTCATTTTGACAAGATTATGATACCCAATTCCTACTATGGGTAACCCTTATATCTATATTTGATTCCTCATGTATGGTTCTTCTTGTGATACACATATACATGAACATGATATGATATGTGTTCCCATATTGTTCTCTAATTATTTAGGAAATTTTTAGTCTCATGTTATATTATGTGCAATGGTCTTGGTGGTTTTCCTTGACTCCTGCTCCTCAATACACGACATGCATTAACCTGCGCTCCTCTATGTGAAATGATCCTTTACATGTGCTAACGTCATGTCTTATGTTTCTACAAAATTACTATGATTATAATATTATATTATCCCATTTTATATATGTTATTATTTCTTCGATTTAATAATGGTCCATGCCTTTCAATATCATTACATTATGCATTCTAAACCATGTGATAAGATTTATTTTAATGTGTATTCCCTTACTGGGATTTTAGTTCATCCTTTTACTCATGTTCTCCCTAGTATATCTTATGCTTAGGTAAGGTATAAAAGGATGTTAGGAGGTATTTTTGAAGATTAAATTAGGATATTTTTCATTTAGTCCCATGTTTTCAGTTTTATGAACTTTGTCTTCTAAGACACTGGACTCTACGATCCTGACTTGTAACTCGATGTTTAATTCTACTTAAAATAATTTAATGATATGTATAAAAGTCTAGGGTAGATATAAATTATTTATAATTAAGTACATTATATGATCTAAATACCTTTTAAAATCTAATTTAGACATCCATAAGGTACATTTTAAACCTCTTCATTGGGTTTACCCCCATCGTTATCCCCTTATATCCATAACTATTGTAACACATTTTTTTAGCAATTAAGGGTAATAAATTATCTTATTGGGTGTAAATGGATCACAAAATGGTTATGGGGATAAATATTTATATATTAAATTCGAAACATTTATATTTATTTTTTTAATGAATTAATTAAATATTATCTACCATAAAATATCATTAAAGTTATTTTTGGGACTATTCATATAATCATAATTAAATGACATAAAAACAAAATTTTAATGAGAATATAAAAAATATTAAAAAAATTATACTTTATAATTACCTATTATATTTTTTAAATACAAAAATTCATCCACAACAAATTATAATTATAATTATTAAAATAATTTACCTTTATTTTTCTACTTCATGCAAAATCACTTTATCAATTTTGAGTTAGCGTTTAAAAATAAAAAATAAATTTATATAAAAAATTTAATGTATTGAAATTAAAAATAACCATTTATAACTTATCATAACATCATATTCTTCCAACTAATATATATTCACAATATATTAAAATTAATAGAGTGGTATTGTTTAACCTTCTTAATGTAAAATAATATAATTTTCATTATCAAAACAATGGAGCCAAAATTCCATATATTCATATTTATGATGAATATTGTTGAATTATTATAACAAAATGCAATAAAATAAAGCGATAAATTTATTTTTAGATCCTTGTCTCATTATTTTTTATCATTAATTACCTAATTTACCGATTATTTTATTGAAAAATATTTACCCTGGTTATTATTCCTAATGATAAAAAATAAAAGGACCTCTTTTTCCAAATATGAACCTTATTATTAGGAAAATGGAATAAATTTTTGAAGATTTAATTTCTACATGTTTTCAGAAATCAATTTTAATATAAGTGTTTAAAACGCAACAAAAATAGTTTCTAGAGAGACCTGTTTTTAAGTATAAAAATAAACTCATACCAAAATACAATATAATATTTATTATTATGGAATTATTTATATTTGTTTAATAAAAATAATCTATTTCTACTTTTATAAAAATAAAAATTATAATGGGTCTTTTAAATTACATTATTTACTGAAATTAAATGACAATTTGATATAAATTGGTATTTTTACTATTCGCTGAAAAAAATACTTTCTAAAAAATTGCAATATTTAACCTAAGATAAAATTTTAATTCTGTTTTCAAAAATTATATTATTTCTCTACAATAAATTTCATTAAAATGATAAAAATTAATTATAATTTCTGCAAATAAAATGAAACGGAACCCATATTTGATGAAAACATATTTTCATATATAAAAATAATTTCATAAAAATTTTATACATGTTTATTATAAGTTAATTTATACATTTGAATTATATTGAAACTGTATAAATAATTTTCATAATATGTTTATATCTATTCATAACACTAATTTAATGGCTATGTTATAATGGAAAAAATTAAAGAATAATAATATTTTTGTTGTATATCATTGTTCTCTTAAAACATGGTGTTGCATATTAAAAACATATAAGGTTTATTATTATTTTAATCTAAAATTCATATTTTTATATATAGTCATATTATAAAAGCATTTATTTTTCAATAATTTCATTATAATAATCCAATTCTACTTTTAATTTAATCCTTTAGAGGGGAATATTAATATATGGAACTTCTCAGACGGGTACAAAGTTAAGAATAATACTTAAGAGATTAAAAATTTTCTGGGTTAGAGATACCGCTTCCTAATAAAACTACAATTGATGTTTTAAAATATTTAAATATATATATTTATGAAAATAATATGATAATTCACTTAAGTTTTTATATAAAGTTTCAATGAAAATTTAATCTTTACTCATTTATTCAAAATTGGATATGTTAATGTCTTTGAGAGATTATATGTTTCATTAAATCTTGTTTGGGATATTTAATTTTTTCTATAATCCTCATTGTAAATGATTCAAAAATTTAAATTTGTTAAATATGTTTTTTTATTATTTTCACAACTTATTGAGGAAAAATTAAATAGGGAATGTGATATCTAGGTTTTGATGTTGTATTAGTTGAATAAGTCTGTAAAAGTTCAAATTTAAGTAAGATAAAATAATTGGATAATCCAACAAAGAATATATAAAATGTATAATAATGGTCATTGGAACCAAAATATATTATTACGAAGGATAGAAATAGTTTCTAGATTATGACATTCCTCTTGTACGCTGAAAGAGTTTTTCAAGGACGATATAAATTTTATGTATTGTATTAGTGTTACAGTATCAATTCTATGATTTTAAGGGTATATGAAACCAGATGTATAATTTAAAATTATTATAATTATACAAGAGTTAATAATTAAGGTAGAAATTTATGAAGCATACTTTTTCATTAAAATTATGAAAATGGGTTGTTGGGGGATACATTTTAATATAATGAAAAATACCATGATTTTAGGCTTCAGAAAAAATATTTTTTCACTTATTTATCTTATATAATAAGAATAGTTGTTTGTAAACAAAAAATTGATATGAATAAATTTAGGCAATGGTTTTAATACACAAGGTCTATGAATTAATTTATTCTATAACATGCTTTTTAGGAATATAATGATTAAAAAGTTGAAACATAGAAAAACGAGTTTATCCAAATGATTGTTAAAATATATGTGATCTGATCTCTATTATATCCATGGAATATATTTAAGAATAGTATTATTTTAGGAAAACCCTCCATGAATATAAAATACCATTTTTTATATATACACAATTATTTATTTCTTATGTATTCTTTCTATGACGAAATAAGTGTTATATCCTTACCCAAAAAGAGTTTATGTGTATGAAATAAATATATAATGAAAATAATATAAAATCATAGAGTATAATAGGAGTATATATATAATTATAGAAGCTTAATTATTAAAAATAATGGATTTTTCCTATAAAAATTCTAGGAGAGATTCAACTGATACCATAAAATAGTATAGGGTAAATCAGAAAATAGATGTCCAAGGAGATACATTTAGTCACAATAACGATCTGAATATCACATTGTATCCTAAAGGATATGGGATGTATTGTTAAATAAAATTTTAAAATTTTATATATTATTACCATAATTATCTCAAATAAATTTTCTGACAAGAATAGTTCCAATAATTATGATGATGATGAAAATTGGAATAGTTGACAACCAAAGTTGTTAACTTCCTAATTTTTAATGTTGTGATATTATGTGGTTTAAATAATTTTTTAACGGGTTTAATGTGTATAATATTTTTCTTAATTATCACCATTATTCAAGAAAATATATCCTCATGAATTTTAGTCTCAAAATTAGTTTTTAGGAGGGTTTTTTAGATGGTCGCATAGAGATCTAGAAATAATTATATAGAGATGTAATGTGATTAATTAAAATATTATTCATGAAACAAACATAATCCCAATATGGTGTTCTTCAATATTTGAAGTTATTACTTCAGAAATTTTGTGTGTTTTTTTAAATTTTAAGAAAATTGTTTCTTAATATTAAATATATCATGATTTTATGAAATAATGATGCATATATTGTTTTAATTAAACATTGGATGCATATATTTTAGTAATTAAATTATAATTTACTTCTAAATGTATGGCATTGAGTTTTACCTAACAAATATTCATCATTGAGTATAATTGATTTTAATGCATTGTTATGGTTCTGAGGAGTTGGATTTCATATAGAGATATAAAATATTCTCATTAGTTAGAGTGTGATTTTTTAAAATTGAATAACCCCTATGTATATCAAATGGAGTGTCATATATTACGTCTTTCATATTTTAGGGTGCATGTTTTATATTTTTATTTCACCAATACTTGATGTTGGTGAGATACCAAACACGCTAACCTTCATAATTTTATACATTTCTTAAATAAGGCTTGAGTCTTATATTATTAGGGGTGGTTGGGTATGCTATAGACCAGGTTATCATGTAAGGATTAATAATGATTGGATTTTTATTATCATGTGATGAGTATGACATAATATACCTGATTAAGATTGAATAATGACGTTTAAAACAATAAATTGATAAGAAATATTATTGGATTATCTCATATTTTAGGGGAATGCGATATCCTCATCTTTAATGGAATATATCATGTGACGTATTCATCATCCTAGATAGACTATTATTTGAAAATTGAAAATTTTTAATTAGCTATATTGGATTGACATATTATGTGTCCCATTAATATTGGATGTCTTGGGAAAAGGGGTTCAAATTAAAATTTATGATTTCATATGATTCAGATAGTGGAAATAGATATATAGATACATGTGTTTTATGAATATCATTCTATATCTCTTTATAGATTGAGTATTATTAGTTATTTTCTATAGGATTCTCTTGTCCCACATTTATAGATTCTATAACTCATTTTTTTCTAATGTTACAATTTACCATGGGTTTACACTTTTTGGTTAATTGAATGAGGATTAATTTTAACTCTAAGAGTTTCTCTTAAAGTTTTTTTGAGTTATCCAAATTGAGTTTGGGATTTTTATTCACAAACTATTTCATATGATATGATATTACATAAAATTGATGATAAAATTCTCAATGTTTTTATTAACATATAATTAAAATGTGTTTTGGATGTGGATTCAAAAGGTTTTTATATCATAAAATAAATGGTTAATTGAAATTGTTTTTAAACATTCAGTATATGTCTGTGATTATCAGAGATATTTCCTAAATTTATTTACTGTAATGTATAATATAGATATATAATTTGTAATCTAATATATACACCAACATTATATTAATGTATTTATTTTGGAATTTCATTAGTTGTGATAAATGAATATCATATCCATTACCTTATCTTATCATGTGGAATGATGTGGGAATATAATATGTATTGAAAAAAAATGTATGATTCATGATAACACCCTATGATTTATGTGATATGTGTTAGGATATCTTATCTTGATAATGGATGTGAAAAAGCCATATTATGCCTAATATATATTTAACAATCAATCTATTAAGATATATAAAATAACAAACTTCTATTTTGTAAGTAGTGGCCCCTATCTCCTTCAAATATCTTAATAATGATCACAAGGGTATAAAACAACACATTATAACCGTCAAGGAGATTACACTAGCATAAGGATCTCATTTATTAACATGAAGAAACTCAATTATTAAATGGGTGTTATCACCTCAACCATTGTGATAAACAACGATCATGGAGGAATTCATGTTTGGATAAGCTTCATAAGAAACTGCTTAAAGTATTAGAAATGGATTTAATCTATTTATGCATAAACAACATTATACATTCAATGAATATCATCAACCATGCTAAAAATATTTGGTTCCAACCCAAACATAATCTTTCATTAGATCATTCCTCAATTGAAAAATCAGTAAAGGTCCCATACTCCATGAATTATGTATCTCATTGATCTAAAATAAAGAAAACCATGTGGTAGTTAACACAGATAATACATATGCATCTCATATTGAAAATTTTATTACTATATGTTTTTTATGCTATGTTATATATGGAAATGACACTTCCTAAACATCCTTTATGATTTATGATAATCATATAGTATGATATGCATCTCATGTATATCTCACCATGTGATTCCAATCAGTCATAAAATGTTATTGTCTTATTTTATGTTTATATCCATTAATCTCACACATGCACATAAATCCTATAATGAATTAATAATAAACATTATAACTCTTTATAATTAATCTAAGACTCTTATTGATCGGGTTTTATGAAACTCTCTTCATTTTGGATCAAAAGCATTATAAAAAAAATAATCATTACCTAAACCCCTAACTATGGCAGCCTATTTCCCTTATTATTCCTAAAAAAATATGAAACTATTATTTAATAGTTTTAAGGGAAAGGTTTAATCTATAAAATCAATAATGTTACTAATGCAATTAAGGGGTTTGATGTGATATCTATCAAACATACTTATATCACATATGGATATGACTACTATAATATGTATCATATAGACCATATATTTACATATAGAATCCCTTTTATCATGGAACTAAGTGACAAAAATACATAGTAAAATATAAATCTAATTGATGTTATATCATCATAATTTATTATCCAAAAAAAACATACAAGATCAATCAATAAATTACAAGTAATTCATCTAGTGGATGAGGAAATCACATTACACTAATCTACAGAACTGAACACACCAAATGTTAACCTGCAATGAATCACTATGAATTTCATAATTCAAATTCAATCAAGGGATATATGACTTTACACTCTATATGAGATTAAAAAACCAATCATAGTGGAGATTAAACCAATGAAATGGCCAAAATCATAAACAACCACCCCCATAATTATCAATGTCGTAATTACATTAATGATAATAGTATCAATTTATGCATGTTACTTTTCTTGGTTTATCACTAACCTCATTATGGAAGTATTTATTATAACCATGATCCCCCGATGTTTTCAGATCGTTCTATGAAATCCCATGGGTTATACACGGTGGGTCAGTCCAAATAATAATTCCCCTTATATAATCTCATGACTCCGCTAATCACAATAATATTTACATATGATCACCATCCATACTACTCTATGATCATAATTGATAAGGAATTACACAGATTCAAACTTTTTGGGGATATTATCGTTATACTATTCATTTAATGTAAATTGTATCACATGTGATTAAATAATAAATATATATTATAATTTATTATAATAACATGATATATAACATAACCATTACATCAATATATTATGTATAATAAACCAAGAGATGCTACATGAATATATTCTTCTTTTTGTTGATAATGGTTTCATCAATATATAATATATATTTTCATCTTTTTCCTCTCAATATATCCTAACATCATACCTCTCAAAAATATATTTTATAAAATGGGTTTTTAAGGATGTGTTTCGTACTTTGGTTAGATCATGGTTAATTCTTTAAGTATTATAGAAAATACCTTCATTTAATCACATAACCAGATAATTCGAACATCATATCTTAATGTAACCACATAACATTATAATTCCAACAACATATATTAATTGAACAACCTAACATAAAAATTACAATATCATATTTCTAGAGAATTAACCAATACTCAATGTGTTTGAGGGATATAATAGTGCCACCGATCACATAATGATAAAGTATTCTTATGTATGCTATAAGAACATAAGATAATTTTTCATTAATTAATAGATTAATTACCATATGAATGAAATGAGTTTCAGAGAAATATTCAATGAATTATAATAAGGTATCTAGAGATATATGGTGGATTATATTATTAGAGTATATCCCCATTGAATAATAAAAAACACCAAAAGATTTTTTCATAGATGAAAAATGTTTTACAAAATCATTTAGAAATATTCTTTGAGAAAAAAGAACAATTATTCTTTTATTTTCATAATATTTATCAAATTTAAAAATTCATGGAATAATGAGAAAATGATTTTATTTGAAAATACATGGAATCCTATAATGCTTTATTAATAATGAAGAATAATCATAATTGTGGGAAATCGTTATCAAGTGGTAAATATTTAAAAGAATTATTTTCAAATATTTATAAACAAAGTGAAAAATAACACATATAGAAGATATTGAAAATATTCTATTTAGATCCATTAAAAAAATTAAAAGATAGTTAAAATTTACCAAATTTTTCTTTGAAATATGTAGACCAAAATTCTTGTTATAGTATAAATAATATACATAACGAATAGATATATTTGTGTAAATGTTTTCAAAACATTTATATAACTAACTTTAAATAAAACCCCTCGTGACTTTTTTAATCTAACGACCATTAAAAAAATAACAATATAAAGAACCAGAATTTTGATTAATTCAAAGTTATTCAAGTTATAATATATAAAATAGATAGTATATACATATGAAAATTATTATAAGTTCTCAATATAAATTATTAATCAATGAATTGTAATTCAGATTAAGATCCCATAATCCGTTATTACTGAGTGAATCAATATGATATAAAATTAATATTATGAAATGTAAATTATAATGACATGATTAATATTATATTTATGAAGAAATAATTCTATGGGGTAGTAGTCAGACCATGTCACTGAAAAATAAGTGCATAAGTGGAAATATTTTTCCAAGCAAGTAGACACCAAGAACCCTTACCATGGGCATTTGTTTTGATAGAAACACTCTAACCTCCATGTATAATAAATTTTTGTTTATTATTTATATAAATAATATCATTTTACATATATTTTTTTAATACCATCTATATATAATTTATTATCACCGATATGTTAATGAATTACTTTTAAAATAGATATTTAGTTTCTAACCTCTCATTTTCTCATAAATATTCTAGTTTGACGGTTCTGATAATTGATTATTTTACATTGTTTAATCACCTTAAGAATTCTCATGGTAAATTAATTCACATGTTTATTATAGATCTATTTTCCCATATTCATTTCATGGAAATTATGGTGATGGTTCTCGTGAAACACTAAAAATAAAACTTTTTGGTGATTGTCGAATTAATAATAGAATAGAATATATTTATAAATTTAATTATGAATATTATCCCTATATAATTATGAAAAAAATAAATAAATAATTATTACATATTTTTCTACGTGTTTTAGTTTTATTATTCACTCATGAGAGAATAATTTTTTCCCTCTTCACGTACGATGTAAAATTGACCAAAATAAAAACATGTTCTAAAGGTTGAATGAACAGGAACATGTTACTATATAATAACATTACATATTTCATTGTGGTTTAATGGTTTCAATTAAATAATTTCCTATTTTTTAAAATTAATATTAATAATCATTATATGATGAAAATAAAGTAAAGATAATGGTAAGATGTTTTTACTTTTGATTTGTTTCGGTATGCTTATTTTAGGTGGTTAAATTTTACAATAACCATTTATTGTTAACATTTTTAATACACTAGAAAAAATATATATATAGAATAATAATAATTTTATAAATATAATATTTATTCCTAAAATCCAATTTTATACCCATCCATATAAATTGGTGAGGAAAATTGAAATACATCCTTCATAGAGGCGGTACTATACATATAACACATACAACATTTGCATTTTCTTATTGATAAAATGGAGGTATGTAATTGTTATTCCAAAATCCTAATAAAATTAATGTATACAAATGACAAGTTTATAAATATATTAGTATGTTTATAATATATTTCATGGCAGTTGAAGAAGACATAAACATGAAATAACACGATTAAGACAATCACCACATCATCAGATATCCTCTATTAGATAAAATTGAATTTCATTAGAAGAGTGGATTATAGAAACACAAAGAAATTTAATATGTTGAAATAGAAGAATGAATAGAGATTTGGGTAGAATTTTTTGGATAAAGGAGCTTCTATGTTCCATTTTAATGGTTATATTGAGTACCCTTTTATAGGAAAAAATCAATGGTGTTTTCATAAATAATAATTCTTTAAGGGTCAAGAATGAAATTTAAAAAAGGAAAGTTGATCTAAAATAGAAAATGAAAAATATTATTTACCAGTTATCATAACATTTTCCTAATATAATATTGTATTTATTTTTAAATAAATTAATAAAATACTTTTAAATAACAAATACCTTTAAAGTTATATTCTACACTACTCACAGAATTTGACTTGAAATATATAAAGATAATAATGGGATTAGAATTTAAAAATTAAAATTACTTATTAAATATAATTTTTATATATTACAATCAGGAAAGCCTATAAGTAATCCAAATCATATAACTATTCAAATTTTTAAGTCTATTTACTTTGACATTTCAACTACGGGCTCAAGAATTATATCAATGATACATACTAATTTTAGATAATTATGTCAATATTTAACATTAAAAGTAAATTACATAGATAAATATAATTTATTAATAACAAATATTATCATATAAATTATATAATATTATATTTTTATTACTATTATTTACTTAAAAAAATTTAAGAAAAAAATCGGGAGAAAAACTTTTTAGTAAATATTAATTTATGGTTATAAAATAATAGCCTTATTCAAAATAAGTTGATAAAAAGATTAGAAAAAATTTATAGGGATGATTTGATGGTTAATAAATCATATATACACAAATTTACAGATGTTGTTTTTGTGATATGTTTAGGATTTACCCCTTTATTTATCACTTTTACCCTAATTTAGTCTTTATCATGGTGACTGACTTTTAACTTGGTAACATATATTTGGGAAAAAAAATTAATTATAATTTTCTCCTAGTTTAAATATAATAATTAAAAATTTTAGAAAACATTTATAAGTATCTATTTGTAAACTTATTAATAAATAATTTCCTTAAAAATACGTTTAACTCAATAACAAATGATTCTAGAAAAGAAAATCTTTTTACAGAAAAAAATTAATATACACAATAATCAAATATAGAACTGATTCTAATTATATTTAATGTTTTTTAATTAACAAAATAAGATATTTTTTCATTAAAAATAATAAACACGAATTGAAACTTAGGAATACATAATTAATGGAAAAGTACCAACCATAGTTCTTGACTAGAAAAAAAATCGTTTATGTTCCAAAATGTAAAACAATTATTTCAAGAATGGTGATAACTTTTTCAATATTTTTTATTTTGGAACATAAATACATACTATATCAAACCCAAGGTTTTATAATATTTTATTTCATTATTATATAATGTTGATTTCATTAATGTTATAGTATCTATAAAATCTTTATTTTTCATTATTCACCCAAAAATAAACCTAGTAAGAAGAAACCCAAAAATACATATCCTTATATAATTTTGACATGCTCGACCAAAGAAAGATGTTCATTTTTTTAATTAAAATTCTAAAACCTAAAATTTTAACTTTTAAAAAAAATTGTCTAGTAAAGTAAAATATATTTTACATAAAAACAATCTCTTTTACAAATGAAAAGTAGTATTCTTTGGGACATCCCAACCAAAATAATTGGTTCTAAGATTAAAGGTTAGATGGCCTAATGCATGACACCCTATACACAGGATGATGCTCACTAGTACCAAAGGTGTGAGCCTATTAGTGGGGAAATTATACCCACAGCATAATGTCATTGGATCAATAATCAATAATAAAAAATATAACAAGTAATCAGATTAAAACACACAGTATGATAAATATGGTATAAAAGTCATATAAATAAAGCATCTCCTAATGTGGTAAGAAAAAATATTATAATAATGAGTAAAAAATTATATAAAGGGTCCTATAGAGTACTTCATGATCTTCTACTAGCTTTTTTCTCCTCTACTAAATTGTCCACCATATATCCCTTTCCCTTCACTAGATCCCTTATAAAATATACAAGCGCATCGAAATGAACAACTATGATGTCAGTAAACGATTGGTTAGGACACCACCATTGCATCCATTACTCGATGTGCTCATGTAAAGCAGTTTATTTCATAATAAATATTAATGAATTAATATAATAAACATTCAATGTGAAACCAAGTGGTCATGCACTAACAACGCCACCAAAAACCCCCATCCATACCTATTTTGGCTCCATGGTGGAAGGATAATCAAGATGTTAGAAGAGTCAATGAGTTCCCATGAGGAAAATGCATCAATCTACTCAACATCATGTTATTATTCCCCTTGGTATCACGACCCATCAAGGAATTAATGTTCACAACATTGGTTATGAATCAAGAGTGACTCGGTGTCTGATAGGCCTGAAAAAATACCCCTGGACTTCTTCCAGTCAACGAGTGAATCACATGGAAAATCCGAGGAACCATTCTATCATTACCTTATGAATATGTCCCAAATCATCATCATAATCACAAGTCAGGTGCACTCTTCCTTGAAAGGATAAAAATTTCATGATGATCCACCTTCATTGGGTTCCAACAACAATACCACAAAACCACACATTGCATGGTAGGAAACATGAGCATGAATATCACTTCATCATAAGTAATGTAGCATATAAAATACATGTGATCAACAGAAAACATAAATAATAAGCTGAAATTTACTCATGGAAACAATTGTGACATATGGTTTTTAGGGATACACACACACTAACATGATATCATAATCTAGCATAGTCATCAAATACGTCTATGAAAAATAATATTATGAATATATATGTAACATAACCCAAAAGGGTTAGAGACATCCTACTTCAAAAGACAAAAATGATAAAAGTTGATGATAAAACAATCAAAAACACCACTTCATAGCCTTATTATAGGAAAACATTTATACATGAGGTTCTACAAGGGTCTTAACTTCCAAAAAAACAATATTTTATTTCAAAATTAAATAAAATATCACTTGAAATGATTGTTTCTCACACTTAGATAATTTCAAAATTATCATTAATAAATATAACATATGATAATATTTTATCTCTCATGGATTTTTTTCAAATTATCATTTAAAATATTACATACAATAATATATTATTTAACCTTGATAAATTTATATTTGAATTTAAAATATAAAATAAAATAATATTTTATCTCTCTAGGATAATTTTCAAATTATGATTTAAAACATTACATGCACAAATATTTTTCCTCTACTAGATTATTTTCAAATTATTATATAAATTATTACATGTGGTAATATTTTTTCTCTCTGGGAAAATTTTCCGGTTATCTTTTAAAATATTTCATGTCATAAAATAAAATATCCCTTGGATAATTTTTAAATTATAAATAAAATTATTAAAAGTGATAATATTTTATCTCTCTTGGATAATTTTAAAATTTTTATTTAATGTATTTCATATTATAATATTTTATTTCTCCATGATAATTTTCAAATTATCATTTAAAATATTATATATGATACTATTTATCTATTCACGATAGTTTTCAAATTATCTTTTCAAATATTACATGCAATAAAATTTTATCTATCTTATATACATTTAATATTATTATACGAAATATTACATGCGATAATATTTGATCTCTCCTATCTAATTTTAATATAATCACATAAATAATATTATATACGATGATATTTATCTTTCCTAGAATATTTCATTTTACCATTTAAATTAAACACATGTTAGTTAAATTATCCTTTGATAAATCATTGCAATTATCATTTTATGATTTATTTCCATTATTAAAAAGCTGCACTTTTATGTAATTATCTTTTGATAATTCAATCAGATTATCATTTGGAAATCCTTTAAAATAGTCATTTGATAATTACTCATTATTATTTTCCAATATTTTCATTAAATCAATGTTGATATTATTACACAGTCAACATTAATAATTTATTTAATGATTATTGTTGGTCGGAGTTGATACTCAAGAGGGGGGTGAATTGAGTTCTAAATAAAATTTCGGTGGAAACAATTTCTATTTAAATCCCCCAATTAATAAAACAAGTTAAACTATAGTGAATTTATAAAGATTTTAATTTTCAATTAGTCTCTCAAAGATTGATTACATATCAGTTTACTTAATCTGAAGATTAAGTTGGATTTTGAAAATAACTTACTAGTTCATAATAAGAATAAATACTTACTAGTTTAACTATCATAGTTACTTTAAAACAGATTTATATTTAAATTACGTAGTAGTGGAATATTCAAAATAGATTTTAACAAAGATAAAATGCATAGAAATTTGTAAAACAAGAGGTGCAGTCATAAACTGAGACATAGTCTTCTCAAATAGTTTATATAAACTATGATCGACACCATAGATCGAGGTTTTACAACAATACTCAGACTGTTCAGGTCCTCAGACCCCTACCATAGTTCTATGTAGGAAAAGAAATAGCAATAGCTCTCAGGCTGTCCAGGTCACACTTTACCTCTTCCAAAACACATAGTGGGATACAAGAAGTTGTAGAATGTTTGGTGTGAGTATTTAGTATCCTCCAGTTTAGCTCAGGATTCAGTGTGTATCTAAAATAGACAGATGCACACACACTACTCAAGAATGTGACACAAAGGATATACGAGAGGAAATAAAAGAGTTTAGAATGCTCTGTGTAATAGTATATGAGCTCTGGACTCATTTTGATGTTGTAGAAATAATTCAAGTCCTTTCTAGTGAGGATGATAAAAAACAGAGTATTGTTGTTATTCTCAGCTACAGTTACGCAGACATGTGCATATGATCTTTAGTAAGGAACAACAACCCGTCTTTTGTGTTTGTTCCAAGTTATTGATCAACTTTAAGCTCTCTGGTTTTTATAGTTGTTCTTCATATTCTTCCCCTTCTGTGAGTATTTACACTCGTGCACTTTTCTTTTCATGTGTACATTACTTTTTTGTTGAGCTCTTCCCTTTTTCACTGCAGATACTCCTTCATATTCTTTGAGATATGGAAAAATGAATGATTACCTTTTTAAAGGAACGAGGTACAGCTTCTTGACATCCACCAACCAACATTAATTAATAGCAGGTGCATTAAACTAACCAAATCTGACCGTTGGAATTATATAAAAGATAATAGAAATTCCAAAAAATATCAAGACTATCGGTTAGTCCTGAGATCAGTAAGTCATTTGAATGTGCATTAGTATTGGTAGTTCATTTGATCAACATCGACTTCGGTATTTCATATGATCAGCATCAGCTACGGTAGTTCATTTGATCAGTATCAGTTTCAGTAGTTTATTTGATCATTATCGGCTTCGGTAGTTCATTTGATCAGCATCAGCTTCAGTAGTTCATTTGATTAGCATTGGCATCAGTAGTTCATATAATCAGCATTGTTGTGACCATTATCATCAGTGAGACCGTTTTCATCAGTGTGACCAATCTCATCGGTGTAATCGTTCTCATCGGTGAAACCGTTCTCATCGGTGTGACCATTCTCATTGGTGCGATCGTTCTCATCGGTGCGACCAATCTCAATGGTGCGACTGTTATCATGCCTTTAACTAACAGTGACTCAAGAAAATAACTAACAGTGAGTAAAAAATATGAAATTCTCAAAAAGTGATTGTTCAATCCAGAACACTTCCAGGTCAATAGTTAACCATAAATAATCATAGATAAACATCTGTAGACATTATTAATCATCTATAAACACATTTAGAATGGAATGAATAATTGAAAAAATTCATTTACAAACAAAGATAACAATGATTTGTGATTATTAAAATAACCATCATATAGAGGGTTCAACAATCTCCCCCTTTTTAATAATCACAAATGAATGGAATAAATGAAGAGGGAGGAGAGGATATAACATTCAGTGTGCTCCCCCTATTTAAATAGAATATATGACCAAAGATAGATAGTTCATTAGAGAATGCATCAGGTCATAAACAAGGTGAGAGTATATCATCATAGCATCGGATTACAGAGATCACCCCTTTATATAAAATATTTTATCTATGTATTATTTTATATAAGTAGTCATTTCATCCCATTTGTATATATATATATATATATATTTGTTTCTCCCCTTTTATCTATGTATTCATTTATAAATATAGTCATCATTTCTCCAACATTGGGATTATCAAAAAGAGAAAAAAAAATTGAGTAGAAAGAGACAAAATAAGAAAGGTCCATTGAAATAACTACAGAAAAAGGTACAAAGAAGAGAAAGACAGAAAAGACACCCTATCAAAAACGACATGCATAACTAATTCTTGGGGTGCAGTGGAGCTTTTCCTTAAGTAGATGGAGGAATGGAGGGTCAATAGGGTAGTTGGGTGTAAGGTCGATCTGACCGAATGGAGAGAGGAGGGAGCACAACATGGGTTGGTAGGACAGTGGGTGCTAAGGTCAATTGTGGTTGAGTTGAAGATCTTCGAGAAGGCGGCTAGTAAATGACTTGTTGAATATTGGTGAAATCTGGAAAAACTGATAACTGACCAATAGCAACACTAGATGGAGTGATAGGCTCATCAGTAGGAAAATAAATTCCCTTAGCTTGCACATGAAGATATGGTTTGAGTAGATTGATAAAATCCTGAAGGGATTCACCACCATATTTCATGGCCTTCTCAAAATCATCAATTTTCTGCATGAAGCTATCTAGAGTATGAGTAAAGTCTTTCAACCGATGGACCTGAGCCTTGAAGGCGTGAGTGATGGGAGGAAGCCTCAAATTCATAGTCAAGACATTAATATGATGGTTCAACTCTTGCTTGGTATAGATTATAGAGAAATAGTGATTCACCTTTTCTTTGATCTTTTTCTGAGCCTGAGTAGCATCAGCCGAATAAAGCTTCACCATCTTGTGAATATGATCACTGTTTTCTTTAATTTTTTTCAATGAGTCCAAATCTAGAATCTATCCAAGGGATACTAACTCTTCATTTATAACATCTTTTAAGGCATTGTTCTCATGTCCAATAGTCTTGGTCACTTTGGAGGAGCTATCATGGGAAAAACCTGAGATATATCAGCCTTAAACTTTATCTAATATGACTTCTTCAGATGTTCTATCAAATTTCTCAACACCTCCATCATTCCAGGGATGGTTGATCTAAATTCACCTGATAGAGAAACCAAGTCATTGCCTAAATCCTTGAGTGCTTGATTCAGAGAGGTAATGTTCCTTCCAAACATCTCACTAGTATTGCACAAGTCTGGCTTGATAATATTTACCACTCTTTGAGTTATAGTATCTAAAGTATCCTCAGATAGATTCATAGGAGAAGGAGGATGAGCATGAGATAATTACTCATTCATTGTCTCTCTAACTACATGGAGCAACTCATCTTTAAATCTGTCCAAATAATATCGAGAAACTAAAGGACCAGGTCTTTCTACAGCCATTCGCACAAACTCAGTAGCTAGTCTAGCCTTAACTGAAAGGCTTGCCCTTCCTTTTTTCACCCCTTGTTCCTATTCTTTGGAATAATCCAGACCTAGAACTACATGACCTATATGTTCTTCCCATTAATCCTTACCAGATGTGTACATAGGCTTTAAAAATCAGCTTTACCAGAATTTTCATGAGATCTTTATCCATCTACATCAATCACTAATTGTACTGTTCTTTTAGTCTCAGGAACTGTTTCTTCGTCAACTCGTTGCGGTTGTGGATCAGCTTGGATCACATTTTGACTATCTACAAGTCGAGTATCAGCATCACCATTATCACCACCATCATCATTTCCACCATCATCATGGCCAGTTCTATTTCCA
The DNA here is from genome assembly GCA_963277665.1 of Viscum album. Lineage (NCBI taxonomy): Eukaryota > Viridiplantae > Streptophyta > Magnoliopsida > Santalales > Viscaceae > Viscum > Viscum album. Next base: position 1,680,010,897 of record OY728160.1, read on the forward strand.
TTATTATTTACTGATGTCTCATTGGAACTGTTTTTGTTACTAGATCCATACTGATCAAAATTTGATACTTCAGTGTCAGCTTCTTCATCATCACCTATAAGTGGTTCTGAATCAGGTAACATAAGAGGTGGACTAGCTTGTCCAAATTCCATTCTTTTTTAATTGGACTTACTGTATCAGGATCACTACATTCATCAGGAAGTGAATCAGGTACCTTTTCCATATCCGCATCATCATCAGCTTCAGATTCCCCTGTCCCCTTCTTACTAGACTATCCAGTTTCCTTAGGAACTTCTATTTCTTCTTCCTCATCAGAATAAACAACCTACTAATAAGGTTTTAAATCGGGATCTCTTATCCCTTTTGGTCTCTTAGAGGTGTCAGTAGTATTGAAGGATTCATACTGCCTATTCTCATCAGCAACCGATGACTTCTTTCATGGATTCCAATTAATCTTCATTCATTGGCAGATATCCTTGCTAATACAAAAACTACTACTAGATGAGATACACTCATATCCATATTAAACACAACCCAAAAATGTTAAAATAGCTAATATTTGTTTAGAGTAGATCATAGTTCTAGCCTTTTTGTATGGATTCACCATCTTAGCAATATGGATAGTAATATATCTACACATGTTGATCTTTTAATAATTTAGCAACATAAACAATAGGAAAACATCCATATACTTCAAAGCAGCAAAATCAACCTTTATAGGATTGATTTGGTGCTGAATAAACATAAAAATAATTCTACTTTAACCATCTAACTCAGCAGTTGTTATTCTTCGTGATTCAGAATTGCCGGTCACCATCGTCAGAGCAAGCTCATATGAAAAATATTTAGTAGGAGGACGAATATTACCAAAATAATCCTAATATATACCTTTATGAGGTACTCCCAAACACTCAGCCCACTGGTTTGAATAAAACGATATCTTTTTTCCATTTGACTACTAAAGATAATCTTTCAACTTCTGCTCCATCTAATACAATGCTCAAATTCAAATAAAACTCATGGACTAGATTTGGGTAGTATACTCGGCGATTATCACAGAACCCGTTTTTCCATCCATGCATATCTAAAATTTTAAAATATAAGACATACTGGATAACACCCATGGAGAACATACGTCTTTTTTAGTAGTGACAACCCAAGTCTACAACTTCGGGTTCACAGACCTTTGAGTCATGCAGCTCAATTCTCCTCTAGCGCATTTCACCAGAGAGAAACCTCCAGATTCCTTGTCTTGTCTCTTTTTCTCTTCCATTTGGAGGTTCTATAGGTTTGATTGGATTGAAGGATTTAAAAAGGATCAAGAGGTTCAAGAGGTTCAAGAGGTTCAAGTTGTTCAAGTTTTAGAAAATGTAAGCTTCAGTGGGAGATGGAAGGTCACAGTTCATGGGAAATGAAATATCCTCAGGTCATTAAATGTATCATTTTGGGTTACAATATTAAATATAAAATCGATTTTGTAAAAAAACATTGTTTTGACAAACAATAATGCTTTCATATAATGTAAAACACAAACGGTAGTAAAAATAGGTTTCACTGATCGATTTCACTGATCGGTATCACAAATCGGTTTCAGAGATCAGATTCACAGATCGGTGTCACTGATCAGTTTCAAAGATCAGTTTCACTGATCATTTTCACTGATCGGTTTCATATATGGGTTTAACTGATCAATTTTACTGATCGGTTTTGAGAGATCAGTTTCATTAATCAGTTTCACTGATCGGTTTCATTGATCGGTTTCATAGATGGAACATACCTATCTCATGTTTAATAAAATTTTCCCTTTTTTAGCTCAAGGGTTTGGGGAATATATCATCTAATTGATGTTGAAAATCAATAAATTTTAGATAAATATCACCCTTTTGATAATGATCTCTCAAAAAGCGATGTCTGAAATCAATGTGCTTAGTCCTAGAGTGAGAAACAGAATTATTAAGGATGTTAATTGCACTAGTGTTATCAAAATTTAATTACACATGTCTAAATTGATATCAATACTCCAACAAAGTGTGTTTCATCGACAAAATATGTGCACAATAACTACCAGCAGCAATGTTTTTTGCTTTTGCAGTAGAGAATGCTACAAAGTTCTGTTTCATACTACACCAAGATACCAGGAACTTTCCCAAGAGATGACCTGTTCCAGTTGTTCTCTTCCTATCTAACTTTCAACCAGAAAAGTCAGCATTAATTTAAAGGATTTTCCTTTTGGATAAAACAAACATAAATTGGTTGTATGTTTAAGATATTTGAGAATCCATTTAACAGCAAGTAAATTTGATTCTTTAGGATTATCTTGAAATCTTGCTCCCATGCATACACTATACGTGATATCTGGTCAACTAGAAGTATTGTAAAGTAAACTTCTAATCATACATCTATAATTGGTTTGATCAACTCGTTTCCTAGTTTCATCATCATCTAACATATAGGTGGTAATCATAGGTGTATCACGTCCCTTATTACAATCCAAACCAAAAAGTTTTAGAAGATCCTTTGTATATTTACGTTGATTTAAAATAATACCATCTTTCTTTAGAAAAATTTGAATTCCATAAAAATACTTGATTTCTCCAATTAAACTCAATTCAAATTCATTTTGCATAATCTTTGAAAAACCAGTACATAAAGAATTTTTATAAGATCCAAAGATAATATCATCAACATAGACTTGTACAATAAAAATATCTTTAGAAATTCCTTTAATAAATAGAGAGGGATATGCAATTCCATTAGTAAAACCATTACAAATAAGAGAATTTGTATGTCTATCATACCAAGCTGTTGGAGCCTGTTTTAAACCATATAAAGCTTTAGAATGATTAAAAACATGATTTTAAAAATTGGGATTTGTAAAACCCGGTGGTTGTCCAAAAAATAATCTTCAATTATAAAACCATTTATAAATGAACTTTTGACATCCATTTGATATAACATGAAATTTAGATGAGATGCATAAGAAAGTAACCTTGTGCCCCTAATCTGGAATTATTTCTAATGATGTTTCCAGATTCATCAAATTTATTTTTAAAAACCCATTTAGTACCAATGGTCAAGGTGTCCTAAGGTCTTTCTACTAATTCCAAGACATTGTTTCTTTCAAATTGATATAGTTATTCTTGCATAGATATAACCCAAAATTCATCATTGATTTCATTATTGATAATTTTAGGTTCTAGCTATGAAATGAAGGCATGATGTTCAACCTGATTTCTTAAAGAATCTCTACTCTATGTCCCTCTACCAAGATTACCAACAACATCATCTAAATTATGATTCTTTAGAATCCTAGTTGATCTTGTGAAGGTAGGACTATAAATTCCAGGTTCTTCTCTATGTTTGGGTTCATAAGAAGCATATTATGGAACATTTCTAGAACTGGTTGTCATGACAACATGGTCACTATTTGTTTCATTATGATTTGTAAATGACAAACCTTCTTCAATATTTTCAACAGGGGTCTTAGGTTCATGTAGATCAGTTTCATCAAATTTGATGTGAATAGATTCTTCCACACATTTGGTTCTCTTGTTAAAAACTCTATAGGCTATTCTAGTAATTTAATATCCTAAAAATATTACATCATCACTCTTGGATGAAAATTTATCAAGATTATCCTTAGTATTGATAATAATGAATTTTCAACCAACAACTCTAAAGTAACTAACTTTAGGATTCCTATTTTCCACAGTTCATAAGGGGTATTTTTGAGAACAGGTCTAATAAAGACTCTATTTATAATACAACAAGCTGTATTGATAGCTTCAGCCCAAAAATAAAAAGGTAAAATATATTCATTGAGCATAGTTCTTGTGATTTATTGAAGGGTTCTGTTAATTATTTCTACTACACCATTTCATTGAGGTGTCCTAGGGTCATGAAAGTTGTGACTATAGACATTATGTTAGCAGTATGATTCAGACTCATGATTTTCAAACTCACAGCCATGATAACTTCTCAGGGTCTAAATCTTAAGTCCAGTAAGGTTCTCTACATACTTGGAGTATTTAATAAAAAGAAGAGGTTTCAATTTTGTGAGCATGAAATTATACCCAAGTATATCAGGAAAAGTCATCTACTAAGACATAGACATTATACTTCCCATTTAAACTTGAAACTCTAGAAGGTCCAAACAAGTCCATGTGAACCAACTTGAGAGGTTGAGATGATGAAACTTCTTTCTTTAATTTGAATGATCCTTTATGTTGCATTCCCTTTTGACAAGGAGTAAAAACTTTGTCTGATGGGAATTTTAGTTGAGGTAGGTCTCTAACTAAATTTTTCCTAGTCAGTTTTCTAAGTGAATGTACATTGTAGTGTCTTAATCTTCTGTTACAATGCCAAGATTCTTTATGAAAATCGTTTAAAGAATTACCATTTTGTTTGGATAATGAATTTAAATCTACTGCATATACATTTTCATTTCTCAAAGAAGAAAATACTAAAGTATTTTTAGAATTAAAAACATTACAAGAATAATTTTCAAATTTAACATTGAAACCATCATCACACAACTGAGAAATACATAAAAGGTTTTATTTTAATCCATCAATAATTAAAATATTTGAAATTAAAATTGAATTAGTTTTACCAATCCGACATAGGACGTTGATCTTTCCTTTTGAATTATCACCAAAGGCGACTTCTCCTCCATCAAACTTGATTAATATTTTGAATCATGAAAAGTATCATGTATTGTGACTTGAACATCCACTATCTGAATACCTTGTCTTCTTATAGAAAATCTTTAAGCAAGTCTCCTGCAAAACATGTTCAGACAGAAAATGATTTTGGTACCCATATTTTCTTGGGTCCAGACAGGTTAGCAAGCAGAACTTTTGGTACATATATTTGACTAATGGGTTTCATATAATCAATTGATTCAAAATATTTTGAAATATAAACATTGTTTGATCTATAACAATGTGAATAGTTGTCTGAGACATAAGAATTTCCATAGCTGGAACTAGAACCATACTATCTAGTTTTTGGAATAAGCATATTTTTTGTAATATGTCTCTGTCCAGGTTTGTATCCCAAACTAGTAGGGTACTTCGGTGCCACTTGTTTTACCACCATTTCAGTCAGAGTATTCTTTCAATTTTTGAACATCTCTATGCCTTTTCTATGTTTCTCATTGGACAATTTCCATTTAGTATTTTCCTTTAACAATTGATAATTCATTTTCTTTTATACTTCTAGAGCAGATTTGACAGTGCTAGATAAAGCATGTTTATAAGGCCTCGGCCTTAAACATTAATTAATATTGAATTAAATGAATAATTCACATTGAGGATCTTTTCAGGTTTAGAGATTTAGAGAATTAGGACATAACTGTTACATCTCAAAAGATTACAAAGTAGACACTTCTTCTAAGATTTCATAAAATAAAACCTCTTAAAAAGAAACATGTCTAGTTCCTTGTTTTATATAGAATGACTTTCCCTTGATCACATCCTTGACCCTATTCAACATTAAGTCCTGTGAAAAACATTTCAAAAAAACTTGGGGTGAGAATAAAAATCTCAGTAAGGAATACACAAATAATGAAAACTATTAGTTTTTCAAACATCAAGTAAACCATGTATAACTATATCAAAGTAATACCTTCACCTTCATGAAGTAGTAAAAACTCTTCACTGAATAAAATATCATTACTTACCTTTTTGTAACTAAAGGATTACTATAAAACCCATATAAATAACACATAACATATAAAGGTAACTTGGGACATAAACATACTTAAGTGGAATAACCATACGGTCGACTTTCACACATATAACTTAATGGAATAGCCATACGGCCAACTTCCATACAAACTTAATGGAATAGCCATACGGCCGACTTCCATACCCAATGCATTGGAGGTTATAACGTAACCACTCGTCCTGGTAGTCATAGCACCACCCGTCATATGGTTTATCACGTAACCACCCGTCAAATGTCCAAGTACCAATATAAAATCATAAAACATAAAACCAATATAAAGGAATTATAACATTTCCACATTTCAATCACAATATATCATTTAAATATATTGACATAATAGAATCCTTTATCAAAACCATTTTCAATACCAATATACATAAAAGAGTATATGGTATTAATTTTATTTTAAAAACATTACGGCTTGTTGAGGAAGCTAAAGACCAAATAATACTCACGGCCACGGAGAAGTCATTGTCGCCGCATATATACGACAAAAACATTCCCTTTTTTCATTTATTAAAATGCTTCGTATAAAAAGATTACTTTTGAATAAAAGTAAAAGTCAAAGGGTTTTATACACCGTATAAAAGAAAATTGTGAATAAAACGAAATATGCCTCAATGAAAGGAGATTGTGACAAAGTCCCTTACCTCGGGTCCGACTTGACTCGATCATTCTTTAACGTCCTGAATAATAAACATGAGTTAATTAATATTTTCATAAGAAACTTTTTCATGTTCATTATTCCTTTTATATCAATTATTGCCATGTTATAAACATTATTTAACCATATAAGTTAATAATGTTTGTTTTGTCGATATTTGGTTCTTAAGTTGAAAGTGGACTTCTTACAATTACATGTTGTTCGTGTGGTCAAAGGTTCTTTATATCCAGAATAACATTCCTGATTTGGATATCATATATATCATATATATCCAGAATATACATGTATTTTTCATATTACATAATCATTTAGAGGTATGAAATGAAATGCACCGTTCATGGAGACGGTAAGCCGTATGTACGCATGAACACTACTTTCATTTCTTTGTCATATTAATGGAATTATAACAAAATGAGAGGTATGTATATTTTAATTCCAGAATTATATTCATCATTTAGATGTATCATTCATCATATATATCCATTATATACATGTACGTTTAATAGTACATTACATTTGGGGATAAGAAATGAAATGCACCCTTCATGGAGACGGTAAGCCGTACGTACGCATGAACGCTACTTTCATTTCTATCTCATACTTTAATAGAATGAAATAATAATGATATAGAGGTATATTATAATTCCAGTATAACATCATATATAATAACTTTAAATCCATCCTTTATATGTCCCATATATGGCATTAACGAATCACATCACTTTGAGGGGGCGGTAGTCCGCACTTCCTTAAATGAAGATATCGTGTTTACCCATAATGGAAACCATAAAGGTATGCCCAAAATGAAAAATACAGAAGCTTAAGGAAAACATAAAAATATTATATTTCATATATAAATATAGTTTCATCTTAATGGACACCTTTGAAGGTGTTAAAATAATGTTGAATAATCATCGTTTCGAGAGGCTGAAATTCGCCATCCACGGAAACAGTATGTTCTTTAACCATTAGATGTAGGTGTGTGTAATTGTAGCTATAATACTTCTTATAAAAAAATCCTAGTATATTTATGATACTGGAGTTGTTACAAAATAAATGAATAAAAAGATTTTATGGGGTTGGAGAAGAAAAATAAAACAAAAGGACTCAAGTGAAAACATTACCTTAAAATCAGGTAACTCCCTTTGGTTTGAGCTCAAAGGATTCCTTGGGAAGACTTATACCCAAAGTGAGGCTTCAAGGAGTTAGAGAGGGATGTGTAGAGACAAAATTAGCAGGTTTTGGCCGAGCCAAAGTCTTTGGGAGTGTGGGTAAGGAGGTAGAGGTGGGGGCCTTTTATAAGAGGAGAGGAGGGGCACTCTTTGAAGGTAAAGAAAAGTCACTTTATTTTAAAATGGTATCGGATTTAAGAGGTCCCACATTGATATAATTCGATGATAAGGTGATAAGGGTTCTAAATCCACCCATACAATAGGTTTTGGACATGTGAAGGTCATATATATTACATTATCATTTCATTTTATTTAAATCATTTATTAATGAGGTAATCACTGTATCATCATGATGTCATAAATAATTTAATTTATATAAATTCTAAAAAATATAAAACAAATATCATGATGTAGGAAATATTTTAAGCTTTCTAATGAATATTTATAGTAAAAAATCTCACTTGTATAACCCCATGTAAAAATTGTTTTAGGAAAACATCTCATGTTTGTGTCATTTTTACTTTAGCATTTAATAAAAAGGTATTTATGTCATTTTCCAACCAAAGTGGCTAAATGGGGTCCCCAAGTTGACCAATGGATTTTCTTGGTCGAACATGATATATCCAATAAGGGTAGGAAATGTGTCAAGCTCATCTCATATTATTAAAGCATTATTTTTACCTTAAACTACACTAATTACCTCTAATCACGATTAAAACTTAATAAGTTACTATTCACCAAAAAATTATTTTAATCCCATTGAACCACATTTTAATTCTTAATGACAACCATTTATGTCGGATTTTTGAAATTCAAAACACAGAGGTGGTAAAATTTCATTTAAACGAAAAATCAGTTTTTATAAGTACGACTTAGTGGTTTCACTATTCATCAAAAATTGAAGTTTTTCAGAAAAATACAAAAAAAATCACCCTAAGATATATTTGATATTCCGAATTCAAAAATGATGTCTATTTTACAAAATTAAAAACATATAAGTCACATTAATTAATTTAATAATTAATTCCCGCTGTCATGACAAATAACGTGTTTTTATGAAACAATAAGTATCAAAAGATTGACACTAGTTTAAGTCCAATTTCAAAGTGAAATTAATTCCAATGACCACTATTGGATTAAATGGTAAAAATATATTCTAATTTCACTTTAAAACCAATTCAAAAGATAATCTAATCATATAAATAAATTAGATTAAAAAGAGGTTTTTAATTAAAATACAACATTTTACACTATTCATTAAAAAATGAACTTTATCGGAAAAATACAAAAAATTTACACAATGTAAATTTTGATGTCCTGATTCTAAAGAAGAGTTATATTTGGTCCAATTGAATGTATAAGAGTGATAAAAACTATATTTAATGACGGTTCGCCACCAAAAGGTGATAAGTGAACCTTTAGTGAAAATTAGGGTATAAATGCCTAAAATTGAATTCTATCCATATTTTAGGCCATTATCTTTTATTGGATAAATGTAAAAACATTTAAAAAAACATATATAATCATATTTTAGTTATTTCTATCCATTCCTGCCAATACAATGGCTACAAGTTAACTACCCTTTAAAATAATATTATTATATTACTAGTGTACAACGTACGTTTTCAAAGAAACCCATCGTTGCATATCAGGTACGCTATCGAACATAGAAACCCTTTTAAAGTAAAATTAATATTTAATTCGTAAATATTAATAAATATGAACATGTTTTATTCATTATTTACCTGAGATATTACATCTTTCCCCCCTTTTGGGAATTGCGTCCTCACAATTTTATTCACTTATCAAAATAAGTGGGGGTATTTATCCCTCATAGCATTTTCAGATTCCCACATTTCCTCTTCAACCATATGGTTTTTTCCACAAAACCTTTACCTGGTGAATTACCTTATTTCGCAACACTTTCTCTCTTAGGTCAAGAATCTGGACTGGTTGTTCTTCATAAGATAGGTTCTCTTCCAATTGAACTACCTCTGGACTCAAAATATGAGATGGATCTGGCATATATTTCCTCAACACAGAAACATGAAAAACATTGTGTACCTGAGATAAACTCGGAGGTAATGCCACTATGTATGCAACTGATCCAACTCTCTCCATAATTTCATATGGTCCAATAAACCTTGGACTCAGCTTTTCTTTCTTACCAATTCTCATCACACTTTTCCTTGGAAAAACCTTGAGAAAAACATGATCACCTACCTCGAAAGATAGATCCTTCCTCCGGTTATCCGCATAGATCTTCTGCCTTCTCTGAGCTGTTATAATGTGTTTCTGAATCAAATGAACTTTTTCTGCCATCTCTTCTACCAATTCTGGTCCCATCAGCTTCCTTTCACCCACTTCATCCCAAAATGCTGGAGTTCGACACCGCTTCCCATATAATGCCTCAAATGGTGTCATATATATACTGGAATGAAAACTGTTATTATAAGAAAACTCAACCAAAGAATGATGTTGGTCCCAACAACCCTGATAATCCATCGAGCATGCTCCTAGAATATCCTCCAAGGTCTGAATTGTTCGTTCTGACTACCCATTTGATTGAGGATTAAAAGCTATACTAAAATTTAATTCAGTACCCAAGGACTTCTGAAGGCCTTTCCAAAAGTTATAAGTAAACCTGGGATCACGATCGGACACAATGGAGAGAGGAACTCCATGTAACCTGACTATCTTTTTAAGATACAAACAGGAAAGTTGATCTAGGGAAAAATTATCTTGTATAGCAAGGAAATGAGCAGATTTAGTCAAGCGATCAACTATAACACATATTGAATTATTACCTCTAGATGTATTTAGTAATCCCAAGAGAAAATCCATGGATACATTTTTGCATTTCCACTCTGGTACTGGTAAAGGATGAAGCATCCCATTCGGTAACTACCGCTCTGCTTTAACCTGCTGACAAGTCAAACACTTCACAGTAAAATCAGCAATATCCATTTTCATTCCATCCCACCAGTAATACTCCTGAAGATATCTGTACATATTAGTACTGCCAGGATGAACTGAAAACGGGGAACTATGAGCCTCACATAACAACTCATTCTTCAACTGTGAATCACAAGGCACACATAATCTCTTCCCAAACCTCAAAACACAATCATTATCAATGTTGAATTCAGGCAGCTTACCCTTCTGAACTGGCTCTACCTTATTCTGCAACTCATTGTCTTCTCTCTTTGCTTGCTTAATTCTGTCTGATAGGGATGATCTCACTGATACCTGAAACAAAACAGAAGAACTTCCTGCACAAACAACTTCTATGCCAAATTTCATCAAATCAAAAACCAAAGGATCTTGTTCCAAATTTATCATGGTTAATGAATCATTACTTTTTCGACTCAAAGAATCGGCCACTTTATTTGCATTTCCTGGATGGTAGTGAATTGTACAATCATAATCCTTGATTAATTCCAGCCATCTCCTCTGTCTCATGTTCAATTTTTTCTAATTGAATATATACATTAAACTTTTGTGATCAGTATATATTTCACACGTTACTCCATACAAATGATGCCTTCAAATTTTTAAAGAAAAAACAACTGCAGCTAATTCCAAATCATGTGCAGGGTAATTTTCCTCATGAGTTTTCTACTGACGTAAAGCATAAGCAATTACCTAATCATTCTGCATAAGGACACAGCCAAGTCCCTTCAACGAAGTATCACTGTATATAACAAAATCACCATTCATTGAAGGAAGTGCCAAAACTGGAGAATTCACCAATCTTCTTTTAAACTCCTGAAAACAATCATCACATTATTTTGTCCCGATAAACATAACACCCTTCCGAGTTAGCTTAGTCATTGGACTAGATAACCGTGAAAAAGTTTCAACAAACCTTCGGTAGTAACCTGCCAAACCAAGAAAACTACGGATCTCGGTTACATTTGTGGGTCTTGGCCATTCTTCAAAAACTTTTGTTTTAGCAGGATCAACAGTTATGCCATCTTTTGAAACAATGTGACCCAGGAATGAAATTTTTTGTAACCAAAACTCACACTTGCTGAATTTCCCATATAGTTTCTTTTCTTTTAAGGTTTCCAAGATAACCCTTAAATGACTTTCCTGCTCCACTTTACTTTTAGAAAACACCAAAATATCATCAATGAAAACAACCACAAACTTATCCAAGAACTCATGGAAAATTCTATTCATAAGGTCCATGAATACAGCAGGTGCATTGGTTAACCCAAAAGGCATAACTAAAAATTCATAATGGCCATATCTAGTATGGAACACAGTCTTCGGAACGTTTTCTTCTTTTACTTTCAACTGATGGTACCCCAACCTCAAGTCAATCTTCGAAAAATACTGAGCTCCCTGGAGCTGATCAAACAAATCATCAATATGAGAAAAAGGTTACTTGTTCTTAAGAGTAATATTATTCAAGGCTCTATAATCAATGCAAAGTCTCATTGAGCCAGATTTCTTTTTAACAAACAAGACAGGAGCACCCCATGGTGATGTGATTGGTCGAATGAAACCTTTATCTAATAACTCTTGCAATTGCTTCTTTAACTCTAAAAGTTCAACTTGAGCCATTCGATAAGGGGGTTTTGAAATTGGCTTAGAATCAAGAACTAAGTCAACAGTAAATTAAACTTCTCGATCGTGAATAATACCAGGAAACTCATCAGGAAAAACATCAAGATACTCATTTACCACTGGCACATCATTAATCTGAATAGTTCTTTTATTTTCAACAATATGTGAAAGGTAACATTCATTTCCATCTTTTACTAGTTTCTCAACTTCCTGATATGTTATCAAGATCAAGGGTTCATTCTTGTACACAAACTGAAGATCTTTCTAAAAAGAAACCATTTTAGCTCTATAGTCAATCTTAGCATGATAGACAGAAAGCCAATCCATGCCCAAAATAACATCAAACTCTACTAGAGGCAAAACAATAAGGTTTTCTGGTAGATTCTTTCCACACACAAGGATAGGAAGGTTCTTATAATTACTTTTTGTCTCAACGTTCCCTCTGGGTGTTTTTACCATAATTATAGGGTTCATATCTTGAGATGGAATTTCCAATTTACTAGAAAACTTCTCAGAAATGAATGATGTGTAGACCCTGAATCAAAAAACACACTGGAAAAATCTGAACAAACAAACAGTGTACCTGATACCACTTCATTCGATGGCCCAACATCTGCTGAAGTTGTTGCAAAGGATTTCACCACCCCTTTCTTCTTGTAGTCTATCTGCTTTCCCCCAGTCGAGTTCTTCGTTAGACACTCATTTGCATAATGACCCATTTCATTACACTTAAAACATCTTACCGCTGGCTTTTTATTGCCTGCTTGATCATCTCCCTTACAGTTACGAGCAATATGACCAGACTTACCACACTGAAAGCACTTACCATACTTGGATAAAAATTCTCCAGGATGCATTTTACCACACTTCTCACAGGATAGATATTTGGTTTTCTTACCTCCTTGCTTCTTTGATGAATTCTTCCCCTTTGCCTGCCAACTGGACCTATTATTCTGTTGTCTGTCATAGAACACCTGATCACCGGAAAACTCCATTTCCACCTTCTCCGCACATCGAAAAAGTTTTTCATAACTTTAGAACTCACTAGAAGCTAAAGCCCTTCGATACTTTGGCTTTAACCGTGAGTAAAAATGGTTTATTTTACTATCAAGATCTCTTATGAAGTTTGAGCATACCTTTCCAATCGAGTGAAATTTTCTTCATATGAATCCACTGAATCATCCTCCTGCCTCAACTCTAAGAACTATTTTTCCATCCTAAGATGAACCACCTTAGTAAAATATTTCTCAAGAAACCTACCTTTGAATTCGTCCCAGTTAATATCATCAAACTCATCACCATCCCTGATATTTTTCACCATCGACCACCACTGATCAGCTTCACCTTCAATACAGTAAACCGCAAAACTAAACTTTTGATGTTCTGAACACCCCATGACATCAAAAATATTCTCCTGTGCATTAATCCACCCTTCATCTTGCATGGGGTCAGATGATCCTCTGAATGATGGGGGATTTTGTCTCATGAAATGTTCCACCACTGACATGTTCCTATGTGGTTGATCTAGCTGATCTCGTGCATGGATACCACCACCATTTATAGCCTGAGTCAACTGTGCCATCATTGCAACAAACTGTTCAGTTCCAATTCCGACCATCTCAGGTTGCTGATTTGGAAGGTTGACTTCCTCCTGATTTCATCCCAACATAGGTGCTTTTTTTCCTCTACGGAAAACCATTCTGAACACAGAAATATATTAGGCGAAGCAACATGGTAATCTTTAAATGCTATTTCATTTCAATCATTCCATAAATTAACTTATAATTTTACACTTTTCTAACTCCTAATGTTTTCTAAACCGACCTCTGATACCAACTATAAGGCCCCGGCCTTAAACATTACTTAATATTGAATTAAATGAATAATTCACATTGAGGATCTTTTCAGGTTTAGAGATTTAGAGAATTAGGACATAACTGTTACATCTCAAAAGATTACAAAGTATACACTTCTACTATGATTCCATAAAATAAAAACTCTTAAAAAGAATCATGTCTAGTTCCATGTTTTATATAGCATGAATTTCCGTTGATCCCATCCTTGACCCTATTCCACATTAAGTCCTGTGAAAAACATTTCAAAAAAACTTGGGGTGAGCATAAAAAGCGCAGTAAGGTATACACAAAGAATGAAAACTGCTAGTTTTTCAAACATCAAGTAAACCATGTATAACTTTATCAAAGTAATACCTTCACCTTCATGAAGTAGTAAAAACTCTTCACTGAATAACATATCATTACTTACATTTTTGTAACCAAAGGATTACCATAAAACCCATATAAAGAACACATAACATATAAAGGTAACTTGGGACATAAACATACTTAAGTGGAATAACCATACGGTCGATTTCTACACATATCACTTAATGTAATAGCCATACGGGCAACTTTCCATACATACTTAATGGAATAGCCATACGGCCGACTTCCATACCCAATTCATTGGAGGTTATAACGTAACCACCCATCCTGGTATTCACGACACCACCCGTCATATGGCTTATCACATAACCACTCTTCAAATGTCCAAGTAGCAATATAAAATCATAAATCATAAAACCAATATAAAGGAATGATAACATTTCCACATTTCAATCACAATATATCATTTAAATATATTGACATAATAGAATCCTTTATCAAAACCATTTTCAATACCAAAATACATAAAAGATTATATGGTATTAATTTTATTTTAAAAACATTACGGCTTGTTGAGGAAGCCAAAGACCAAATAATACTCGCGGCGATGAAGAAGTCGTTGTCACCGCATACGTACGACAAAAACATTCCCTTTTGTCGTTTAGTAAAACGCTTCGTATAAAAAGATTCCTTTTGAATAAAAGTAAAAGTAAAAGGGTTTTATACACCGTATAAAATAACGTTGTGAATAAAACAAAATATGCCTCAATGAAAGGAGATTGAGACGAAGTCCCTTACCTCGGGTCCGACTTGACTCGATCGTTCATTAACGTCCTGAATAATAAACTTGAGTTAATTCCTATTTTCTTAAGAACCTTTTTAAAGTTCATTTCTCCTTTTATATCACTTATTTCCATGTTATAAACATTATGTAACCATTTAAGTTAATAATTTTTTTTTGTCGATATTTGGTTCTTAAGTCGAAAGTGGACTTCTTACAATTACATGTTGTTCATGTGGTCAAAGGTTCTTTATATCCAGAATAAAATTCATGATTTGGATATCATATATATCATATATATCCAGCATATACATGTATTTATAATATTACATAATCATTTACAGGTAAGAAATGAAATTCACCATTCATAGAGACGGTAATCCGTACGTACGCATGAACGCTGCTTTCATTTCTTTGTCATATTAATGGAATTAAAACTAAATGAGAGGTATGTATATTTTAATTCCAGAATTATATTCATCATTTAAATGTATCATTCATCATATATATCCATTATATACATGTACTTTTAATATTACATTACATTTGAGGATAAGAAATGAAATGCACCGTTCATGGAGACGGTAAGCCGTACGTACACATGAACGCTACTTTCATTTATATCTCATACTTTAATGGAAAGAAATAATAATGATATAGAGGTATATTATAATTCCATATAACATCATATATAATAACTTTAAATCCATCCTTTATATGTCCCACATATGGCATTAACGAATCACGTCACTTTGAGGGGGCGGTAGTCCGCACTTCCTTAAATGAAGATATCACGTTTACCCGTAATGGAAACCATAAAGGTATGACCAAAATGAAAAATACAGAAGCTTAAGGAAAACATAAACATATTATATTTCATATATAAATATAGTGTCATCTTAATGGCCACATTTGAAGGTGTTAATAGAATGTTGAACAATCATCGTTTCGGGAGGCAGAAATTCACCATCCACGGAAACAGTATGTTCTTTAACCATAAGATGTAGGTGTGTGTAAGTGTAGCATGAATCCTTCTTATAACAAAATCCTAGTATATTGATCATACTGGAGTTGTTACAAAAGAAATGAATAAAAAGATTTTAGGAGGTTGGAAAAGCAAAATAAAACAAAAGGACTCAAGTGAAAACATTACCTTAAAATCGGGTAACTCCCATTGGTTTGAGCTCAAAGGCTTTCTTGGGAAGATTTCTACCCAAAGTGAGGCTTCAAGAAGTTATAGAGGGATGTGTAGAGACAAAATGAGCAGGTTTTGGCCGAGACAAAGGCTTTGGGAGTGTGGGTAATGAGGTAGAGTTGGGGGCCTTTTATAATAGGAGAGGAGGGGCACTCTTGGAAGATAAAGAAAAGTCACTTTATTTTAAAATATTTTTCGGATTTAAGAGGTCCCACATTGATATAATTCGAGGATAAGGTGATAAGGGTTCAAAATCCACCCATACAATAGCTTTTGGACATGTATAGGTCATATATTTTATATTAACATTTCATTTTATTTAAATCCTTTATTAATGAGGTAATCGCTGCATCATCATGATGTCAAAAATAATTTAATTTATATAAACTATAAAAATTATAAAAAAATGTCATGATGTATGAAATTTTTGCAGCATTCTAATTAATATTTATAGTCAAAAATCTGACTTGTATAACCCCATGTAAAAATTGTTTTAGCAAAACATCTCATGTTTGTGTCATTTTTACTTTAACATTTAATAAAAAGGTATTTATGTCATTTTCCAACAAATGTGGCTCCATGGGGTCCCCATGTTGACCCATGGATTGTCTTGGTCGGCCATGACACATAAAATAAGGGTAGGACAAGTTTCAAGCGCATCTCATATAATTAAAACATTATTTTTACCTTAAACTACACTAATTACCTCTAATCACGATTAAAACTTAATAAGTTACTATTCACCAAAAAATTATTTTAATCTCATTGAACCGCATTTTACTTCTTTATGACAACCATGTATGTCGGATTTTTGAAATTCAAAACGCAGAGGTGGTTAAATTTTATTTAAACGAAAAATCAGTTTTTATAAGTACCACTTAGTGGTTTCACTATTCATCAAAAATTGAAATTTTTCAGAAAAATACCAAAAATTTACACTAAGATATATTTGAAATTCCAAATTCAAAAATGAAGTCTATTTTACAAAATTCAAAACATATAAGTCACATTAATTAATTTAATAATTAATTCCCACTGTCATGACAAATAGTGTGTTTTTATGAAACAATAATTATCAAAAGATTGACACTAGTTTAAGTCTGATTTCAAAGTGAAATTAATTCCAATGACCACTATTGGATTAAATGGTAAAAATATATTCTAATTTCACTTTAAAACCAATTAAAAAGATAATCTAATCATATAAATAAATTATATTAAAAAGAGGTTTTGAATTAATATACAACATTTTACACTATTCATTAAAAATGATCTTTATCAGAAAAATACCAAAAATTTATACAAAGTAAATTTTGATGTCCCGATTCTAAAGAAGAGTTATACTTGGTCCAATATAATTTATAAGAGTGATCAAAGCTATATTTAATGGCAGTTCGCCATCAAAAGATGATAAGTGAACCTTTAGTGAAAATTAGGGTATAAAAGCCTAAAATTGAATTCTTTCCGTATTTTAAGCCTTTATATTTTATTGGATAAATTTAAAAACATTTAAAAAACATATATAATCATATTTTAGTTATTTCTATCCATTCTCGCCAGTACAACGGCTACATGTTAACTACCATTTAAAATAATATTATTATATTACTAGTGTGCAACGTAAGTTTTCAAAGAAACCCATCGTTGCATATCGGGTACGCTATCGAACATAGAAACCCTTTTAAAGTAAAATTAATATTTAATTCATAAATATTAAAAAATATGAAAAATTTTTATTCATTATTTACCTCGGATGTTACAATGTTGTTTCATTAAGGCTTTATATTTATCCTTCAGCTCATTGAAAGTATCCTCTAGCATATTGCAATATTTAAACAAATATTCACTAGAAATGTTTTCAGAATCAAAATTATCTCGCGAATAATAAGAATTTAATGCAGGAGTATCCAATGTTACCTCAAATGTGTTTTTCATGAAACATATATTAGCTTTTTGATTTTTTTTCTTCCTCAGTTGAATCGGAATCACTTGAACTGTGTTCTGAAGCACTCTAGGTTTCTCTCATAGCATTCTTATATTTGTTGTCCTTGTTGTCATATTTCTTCTTGTACTTTAATTTTGGACAGTCATATTTCACCTGTACTTTCCCTTGTATTCGTAGTAGAATATATCATCACTTTTATCTGTTCTTTTCCAATCTTTCTTCCATTGACCTTTCTTGTCATATTGTCACTTATAGTTTTATTTTCAAAAGAACTTCTTCTTCCTGTATAATTTCATGAATCTCCTATCTATTTGAGCCATCTCTGCATCACTATCAGATGTTCTTTCCTCACAGCTTGATCTATCACTTTCACTTTGATGTTTTCCTTTGTCCTTATGTTTTGAAGTAGAAGTCTTGAAAGTTACAGTCTTCTTTCTTGGTTCATCATCTTCTACCTTGTTTACTGTTATCTCTAATTCATACATCATTAACTTACCAATAAGTTCCTTGAAATGTAGATCACCAATATCACATGATTATTTAATTGAAACTAATGTGTCTCCCCATTTTTCAGGCAGACATCTTAGAATCCTCATGATTTTCTCTTATACAGGAACAACTTTTCCAAGTGAGATCATTGTATTTACAATTTCGTTGAACCTGAGATACATCTCAGAAATAGGTTCATCAAGCTTCATTTTAAAGTTTTCATATTTAATAGTGTATGTTTTCAATATCATTTCTTAACATTGGTTGTTCCTTCATCTTAAACACCCAAGGTATCCCAAATTTCCTAACCAGTTTTACAAGCAGATATGTGATTAAATTCCTCATATTATATGCACAATATAGGGAATTCATTTCTTTAAAATAATTATTGTAATCTATTTTAGTAGGTTCATCCAAAGTAGTTCATTCTGTTTCTGGAATCTTATACTGAGTTTCTATAGCAGTCCAAATGTCAAATCCCATACTCTCTAAATGAATTTTTTTTTTCAGTTTCCATTGGGCTTAGTTGACACCATTTTAAAGAGGTGGCATGTTGGTAGTAGCACCTTTTAGTCTATAATTTATTATTACTATGTTTCGGAAAACTATATAAAGATATTAAAATTTAGAATTAACAGAAATTTTGAGATCTTTAAGACACAACTAAAATCACAGTTGAAAAACATAGTATTTTGAAATAGTTTATTAATAAACAATCCTTTGATACCAAATGTTGGTCGGAGTGGATACTCATGAGGGGGGTGAATTGAGTTCCAATTAAAATTTATGTTAAAAATTTGTCTATTCAAATCCCCTAATTTATAAAACAAGTTAAACTGTAGTGAATTTGTAAAGATTTTAAATGTTCAATTAGTCTCTGAAAGATTGATTACATATCAGTTAACTTAATTAGAAGGTTAAGTTGGCTTTTGAATCTAACTTATGGGTTCACAAAAATTATAAAAACATTCTTGTTCATCTATTAGAGTTACTTTAAAACATATTTATATTTAATGTACATAGTATAAGAATATTCAAAATAGGTTTTAACAAAGATAAAAAGCACAAAAATTTGTAAAAGAAGAGGTTCAGTCTCAAGCTGAGAGTTAGTCCTCTCAAATAGTTTATATAAACTATGATCCACACCCTGGATAGAGGGTTTAAATAGTACTCAGACTAATCAGGTCCTCATACCTCTAAAATAGTTCTACATGGGAAAAACAATATCAACAGCTCTCAGGCTATCCAGGTCACACATGACCTCTTCCACAAATCACAATGGGATACCATAAGGTGTAGAAAGTTTGGTGTGAGGATTTAGTATCCTCCAGTTTAGCTCTGGATTCAGTGTGTATCTAAAATAGACATATGCACACACACTGCCAAGAATGTTATGAAATGGGATTCAATAGAGGAAATAAAATAGTTTAGAATGCTTTCTGTAATTGAAGATGAACTCTGGACTCGTTTTGATGTTGCAGATGTAATTCAAGTCCTTTCTAGTTAGGATGACACAATACAAAGTATCATTGTTCTTCTCATCTACAGTTATACGGACTTGTGACAGTTCTAATCGGTGTGATCTTTATCATCGGTGTGACCATTCTCATCAGTGTGACCGTTCTCATCGATGTGACCGTTCTCATCAGTGCGACCGTTATCATTGGTGCAACTATTGTCATCGGTGTGACCGTTGTCATCAGTGAAACTATTCTCATCAGTGCGACCGTTCTCATTGGTGTTACTTTTATCAGGCCTTTAACTAATAGTGACTCACAAAAATGACTAACAGTGAGTCAAAAACATGAAATTCGCACAAAGTGTATGTTCAATCCAGAACACTTCTAGGTCAATATTAATCCATAAATAATCATAGATAAACATCTTTATACACAATTAAACATATATAAACAAATTTAGAACAGAATGAATAATTTACTAAACCGACTTATAAAGAAAGATAATAATGATTTGTGGTTATTTATATAACCATCTCACAGAGGATTCAACATTTATCATTGATAATTCGAAATAATTATCATTTTTTGATTCAAGATTACTATGCTTGATAATTTTATGCAGATATCATATAATAAAAAAATTAATCTACTTGTTATATTTTCAAATATTTATCATTCGATAATTTATTTTAATTTCCCTAGATAATTTATTTGGGTTTTATTATTTTATTTAAATTCAACATATATTTTTTGTGAATTATTCTAAAGAGAATAAACCAGTTATAAAAATAAATTCTATATAAGAATAAAAGAAAATATCCCATGGACTGAACCTTTAAATGTGGAGGAGGATACCCGCATCATTGTGCATGGAATTGAAAAACCGGACAACATAAGGCTTCAATTATCACACCAATGAGGTTTCTGGGTTTCTAAAACTAAATCGGACTATCCAATGGTTAAATATGAATCATTCATTAATATGGAAACCTATATTCCATAATCCTTCAGTCAAAATAAAAACTCCCATTTAGTTATCCATTTCAACCAAAAAACATAAGACATAATAATTAGTTTCTCCCCATTAAGATATCGTTGAAATTTATTGGTCAAAACATGCTCAAACTCAATATTTTTTATGAGACCCTAATCAAAAGTTGCATTAAGTGGGCTTGTGAATGGGGAAGAATACGAAAAAAGAATTTAATGATTAAATTATTAATAATAATATAATAAAAAATTATTTACTTAACATTGAGATTGATGTGTCCAAACGTCTAACACACATAGATGTTCTGCCCTTCTAAGGGAAAACACCATGTCCCCGACCTAACTATGCTATCAGATATCTCATACAATGCACCATTTGTGAGATAATTAATTATTTTTTAAATAATATATAAAAAATTATAAAATAAAATATCTTGGTATGAAATTTAGACAAACATCAGATGTGAAAAAAAGTTATACAATTCCAAGAGTAAACCGCACATCCGAGACATAAATGTGGTCTCTAATTCCACATACGATGCACTATTTGAGATAAATTCAATTATCTTGGATAAATCACATAAAAATAATATAATATAATAATATTTTATTCCATCTATGGTAATTATCTATGGTCCTTAGATTGTCATACTAACTCATCATCGAGCACCAAAACTATTCTAGAGAATATTCAAAGATGCTACCATTGATTTTATCCTTACACATGAGATAGGATGGTTGGGAGATGGGTAGAGGAACTATGAATTTTCTGGGAAATTACTATATAATGGTTTTCTAAGTTATAATAAATGATAAATTATGATTTTCTATATCATTGATTAAATTCATCTTTGCAGATACACATGATGTTGATATGTGATTTATGATATTTTTGGTGAATTCATTCATCCTGACTACTCACACAGGATCACATGTAATATATATACTTCTTTTTGTGTTGAATAGATGTTCATTAATTAAATTCCAATATTTTTGTTTCTATTCAAGATAAATTTTCTTTATGTGATTTATTTGTGTTGTTTGAATTGGGATATCTCTTTATTGGCATTGATTAGATGAATTGGGAATGTTGTTGCATTAGCATATATATGATGATAGTGTCTAATTTGTAGGGAGGGAATCAAGGGTTAGTGCTACGAGGGGTATACCTTGGGTTTAGGGAATACTCCATGGAAAACCTTTTTTTATCACATAAACTGGTTTATAGAAAACTTGGGTGAACCTAGAGACTTGTTATTATTTATTGTAACAACTCTATTTGTTTTCTGAAGTGTTTCCTTTATGTTACAAGGGACGTTATGTCCATGTAGTCATTTAGGAATAAATATGAGTAAGGATGGAATAAATAATAAAGGGACTATGTTTCAAAATTACCATGGGACAATTTATATAATTATGTTGGTCTTTCTCTAACACCATCTCTATGGTTTCAGCAGTAGGGTCAATTGAATTAGAAGACTTTCCCTTCGTTCAGGTTCTAGGCATAGAATTTTATAACTACAATAAAATATTCCCTTAATTAAACATCATTATTCTTCATACATCTAGTGAAGTAGAGTACCTTAGGATTTTGGGTAGTGTGTTGAAATTTTTGTGGATCATTAATATTTTCAAGAATTTGATGGATCAGTTAGTTAATATGAAAAGAGATTATTATGATTTGGAATCCCATTTTCATACCCCATATAATATGGTGACATCCAAGATGAATGAGATAAGGGTTATTCTGAACAACTTTGTGTTTAGAGGACTCATATTCCTAAGTACTTAATTATGGGGATTACCTATGTTGTTTTTCAAAAAGGCAGATGAGAGTCATTGTCTTTGTGATGGTTTCCAGATGCTGATTCTAGTGACGGTGAAATGATGATAATACTTTCCTAGGATAGAAGATAATTTTATCATCTATAGGGAGCATGGTGGTTCTCTATGATTGATCATAGATCGGGCTATCATTATTTGATATTTAAGTAGGATAAAATTCTAAATATGGTTTTTTGCAGTGGGTATGGATTGTGTGAGTACTTAGTAAAGCTGTTTAGGCTAACGAACACACCAGAAGTGTTCATGGACCACATGAACAAGTCATAAAATCCATAAATAGACTCATTCTCCATATTTTTAACCAATTAAATCCATAATCTACATGAAAACACCAGAAAAATGCTAGGCACATGGAGATAGTCTTAAGTACACTTCATGAACACATGCATTGTGCTAAGCTATAGAAGTGTGACTTCCAGACTTGAGAGGTGAAATCATATAGAAATGTTGTGTTTAAAACCAATATATCTGTAGACCTAGTGAAAGTTATGGTAGTCATGTCCTAGAAACATTCTAAAAACTTTTTTTAGAAAAGGATCCTTCTGGGATTAATAGGATATTACAAAATTTTTATCAAAGGCTTCCCAAGACTACTATTACCCATGAAAGCATTCAAAATAAAGTGAGTGAATGTACAGTGGTCATACCGGTGTTAATGACCATTTATTTAACTAAAGGGAATTTTGATGTCCACTCCAGTACTTATAGTCCAGGAGCCTGGGAATTGATATGCGGTGTACCGTGATGCATCATATGTTGGTCTGGGAGTGGTGAGGATGCATAGAGAGTAGGTGGTATCCTATGGGCCTCGATAGCTATGAACCTATGAGTGGAGCTTCCCTAAAAATTACTAGGATAATGTTTTCATTGTTCATGTGCTGAAGTGTTGGGGATATAATATATTTTGTATGAAATATGTTTGTCTATAATTTTCATAAGAGAATTTGTTATATCTTCACATAAGGGGATTTAAAACTGAGACAGAGGTGATGGGTTGTCTATATGTAGATGTTTGACCTTATGGTGATGTATTAAACTATTAAATCTTAATATATGGTATATATTATTCATCTTAAGATAGATTATGAGTGGGGGATCTATAAGAGGAAATTGGAGGAGTAGTAATGCTTTATGATCCTATTGGAAGACCGAAGGATTGATACTTCTGTAGATCAGGTATCAGTGTATTTTTATCCTTTAAAGATCACATCCTCACATGTGGTCTTGTAAAATACTTGATATGAGTTTTAGAATGATTATGTTGTGATGGGAGAAGGTCTAGTTAGTAGTTATATGAGGCCTTAGTGGTCTATGGACAACAATGATATGATCTTGGCACATGGGAGAGTGGTAGTCCTTAATTACATCAAAGAGAAGATAATGAGGGAATACAAACCCTTTATATGGGAAGTTCATCTCTAGGTGAGAAATATGTATCATGAATTCTAGTGGTAGTTATGGTGTACAATGATGAAGATATACATTTCCAGTTTTGTCTCTTGATTCCTAACCTATCTAAGGGTGAAGGTCAATCACAAGAATCTTGGTGGGGTGTCACATTCTTCTTCCAAACCGTAATAAAATTACTCAAATGATTAAAATAATAAATATCAATTTTAATCCCTAAAATTACCATTAATATGCATTTATAAAATATATAAAATGTAATAATTTTATAGATAGATGAAATTAAAAATAATGTTGTTAATATATATAAAATATATTTTTTATCAATGTAAGACTAATAATATTAAATGTATAATAGGCATAGAAATTATTATATAATATATATCAAATAAGATATAATCACATATAACTTTTAAATAATTTATAAATTATCATATTCTTGAATGTGATGTTATTATAGAGTCCCCCACTGTACATGACCTATTAATAGGAAATTGCCTGAGGACTTGACCCTGGGATGTGATCTAAGCCCATCTCAACCATTAAAGTGATATATTATTAAAAACAATTAAGTTTCAATGGTTTGATCTATGTTACTAAAAATATTTATCTTCCCTAAGATGTAATATTTCAATAAAAATCTAATTATACCTTTTTTGTATCCATAAATCCACTTCTTAGCACCAAAATGGGAATCGATTAAAGAGATTTGATACCTAGTAAAAAGTGTAAAAACATATTCTAAATCTAATATTGAATATTTAAATAACAATATAATTGAAATAAAATATAAAAATTCCAACATATAAACTTTTATTCACTATTCATATTTTGTTATATCTATTCTCAATAAAATTAGAATTGAAATTTTAATTTAATCCTCCCTGTAAGAAATTTTATAATGGCCTCTATCATAGTTCCCATGAGATAAAAAAACATGATCTTTCTCATGAGAATTTTTTTGTCCATTAATGTAGCTTATCTTATCATGCACATATGTTTTTAAAAGTTTCTCCATGAAATTGAAAAATTCTCAGAGTATTTTTCATCACTACAAAAATATATGATATCATTTACATAAAAAATAGAAAATAGTGAAACCTATTTGACACCTTTGTTATAGAGGTTGTTGTCCACTATTTCTATTTGAAAATTTACCTTCTGTAATAAAGTTTCAATCAATGAATAAGACGATCATGTGGCTTGTTTCAACCTATATACATCATTCATTAACATTCAAATATGATTAAAGTGTTTTTCAAATCATGAAACTGTAACATTTATCAATAAGTAACTTCTCTTATAACTCTCCATTATAGATGGAGAACTTTATATCCATTTGAAAAGTCTTATATTTCATTTGGTCTATAATAGAAAGAAATATCCAAATTATCTCAATCCTTGCAAACAATGGAATGGTCTCAGAAAATTGTACTCCATCAACATATTAATAACCTCTAAACAATAATCAATATTTTTTCCTCAATACTTCACCTCTTTTATTCAACATGATCTAGAATACCCACCTTTTCCCATTGAAATTCTTCTCTATGATCTTCGTAATTTGATCCAATATCTCATTCTACTCGATAAATTAAAATTATTCATTTATGGAATGAAACTACTCATGATTCATCAATTATTATTCAACATACTGAGTTTTACTTGATAAAATAATGAAGTATGAGTAGGTTTCCTTACTCTTCTCGATATTCTTACTAATATATTTGATTTGTAATTATGTTTTTGAACTACAATTGTATTATCAACCATGGATGAGATTATTTAAGTTATTACTTATTACTTGATGTTGCTAAATATTATTCTCCAAACTATACATCATCATCATTACAATATCTATCTAAAATTTATGCAGGCAATTCAACTAAAAAACATCAACATAACATCTAAAATTGTTTCTTCACAACTAACACCCTTATTTAAATGTTCTAGGAGCATAAAATTATAGGTATAATAAATTATTTTGGTATCATTATTTTAAATGTCTTATCCCCTTCTATTTGGAGGATACAATGTAAAGATCACATCATGTCCTCACTTTTCAACCTTCCCATGATTATTACATTTTACGTTGATAAAAATATGGATGAAAAACATCTGAAGATACTTAAATATTGGATATTTTTTAAATAAATAACATATACGGATATAAATGAATTTAAATTTTATGAAAAATTATTTTTAATGAAAAATAATTCACCAATATCATTCCTCCAAAAGTACTGAGATGTATAATGTATAACATGTATAGTTTGAGCCATCTGCAACAAACTTATATTCCACTTTTCATCAACACCAATTTTTTTGGTGTGTATGGTGCATTGATTCCATGTGGTATGCTTCATTTTATAGTATTATAAATTCCCATTTGTAAACATAGTTCCATGGTCTATCTAAATCTTTCTAGAAGAAAAACCATACTCATTTTCTTCAAATATTAAAAAAAATTAAAATATTTTTAAGTCATAATAAAGTTGTTTCATAAATATAACAAGTAATATGAGTTAATCATAAATAAAATTATTAAATTACTTATCTTCATTGGTTAATCACATAATAATTGGACTGCACACATCTAAATGAAAAATCCCAAAAGGTTTTTTACATTGAATTTACATCTTCTTATACAATGATTTTACCATATTTCACTTTTGTAATGTGGATAACATCAAATTTTTATCTCTTCTCATCAAAGGTGCTTTAGAAACATTTTTTTTACTTTGTGATATTTTCCATGTGATTTGGACCAATATGTTCAACCATTTAATTCAATAATTCTTTCACTTATTTCATACTTAGATAACATGAATTTCTAGCATCACCAAATTGGAATTATTTTCCTATAGTCGAATATCCACATGTATCCAGTCTTCTATATTCAACGATCTGGACCAAGATCCCATCCTTCATAAAAAACAATTCATTTATGTCATCAACAACTTATGAATCCCGTAATATATTGTCATTCAATCCATCAATATTTTTAATCTAGAGTGACCAATAATTTATATGTTTCACTAATTCGTATTTTCAATTTTAACAATCCATCAAAAGGTCTAAATCTGATATCATGTAAGAGGAATATTCATGGTCCAAAATCCATGAATTATCCCCTTTGAATTCATTTATTTATAATTACATTACTAAATAATTTTCCATACCTTTTTTCCTCTTCTCCAGAAGAAAGATGACAGATAAAAATCATTTTTTTGGAATAATATAATAATGAGACATGAATTTTTTTAGTTACCATTATTTTCACACAGTACACAAAATTCTACAAGAATATAAAACCTATAATATGACTTCCCTCAGGAATTATTAAACCATTCCGAACCTCTATATTTTGAGAGGACTAAATCTCCTAAAAAATTCATAAAAAACTATCCATGAACATTATGATATTTTTAGTTTTAATAACACATATTTACTAAATTACCAAATCCCCTATAGAACCAAAATAATTCCATATTATCCATACATACCATTGGAAGAACCATGTTATCTAGAATTTTTAGGATGTCTTCCTTCCTTATTTATGTTACCATAATTGGATCATTTTCGAAAAAAATTAATAAAACTATTTACATCTTCTTATTTATAATATACTTTTTATAAGACTTAAAGGAATCACTTTTAATGTCATATTTTGAATTCAAGTTGGTGTTCTCAGAATTTCTATATTTCAATGTGATATAATATTATTCTAAAAACATGTTCTTCTTGATATACATATTCTTCTAAAAAATTTAACTATCATTTTCAGAATTATCGTCACCCTTAAAAGTTTTTTTATTTAAAAGACTCTATGTTATTCAAAACTCATATACTTCAAAAGTTTAATTACTAATGTTGTATCTACACTTGTTCAACTGTTCTTATGTTTTGAAAAATATTTGTTGAATATGGTCAAAATACATCTCTTTACCCTTAACTATATATTACATATTTATTTTAACTCTCATTTCATCTTCAATAACCACTATTAAATTTTAAAAATCCTATAACAACATGGAATTATCTTCTATAAGGATATATTTTGTAATGTTGATATATTGATGTATTCCTTCAATTTTTTGTTCTCTTTCTCATAAATTATAGATCTTTTAAAGTAATTATTTTAATTATATCTTCATAATAAATTCAATCTCAATATCTTATTCTCAACCATAAGAACATATTTCATCACTAGAAGCATCATGGTCATTAAATTTTGAAATAATTAGTTTTCCACTATCTTCATCACCTAATAACCCAATGTGAACTCCATATTAACAAAATTAACTTTTATTTTACATGATTTTTTCACATTGAAAATTTGGTAACTTATTAACCTTATCATTGGATGAATCCATTATCATATTTGATTTTTTATTTGAGAATATTCATGGATTAACCTTTTAATCATCACTAGTTTCTTCATTTTTTTATCTTGGATAACTTACTGAGAAGCTCTCAGAAGATCCACACCTAGAACTTTTTAAAGGAATATTTCCTATATATTTTAATTGCTTATTATCATTTTTTGTGAGATAATGTGCATGAATACATAAACCCTTTCATTTAATTATTAATGAATATATGATATTTTTGTGTCATCATCATTATAATTTATCTTCTTAGAAATATCATGTTTTGTGGTTTTAAATGAAATCACCTTTTTAGCCATTCCCTTATTCATCAAGAAATTATCATTTATCATACCATAAGATATAAAATTACCTTATTATGCATCAATAGGTATATAAACTCGATATTTTCCTTCCAAACAAAATAATTTTACATAAATGATGTCATGTTAGATAAACAATACATTCTCTATAAAAGTAGACTCTTCCAACATCTCACTCAACCTCTTATCATGATCATAACTTCATTTACCTTAGTTAAGAAGATATACCTAATTCCATCATCATTCATACAGAGAAACTCATTCATAAGTATATGAAAATGCAATATTTTTCACTATATATTGATTTTTTATAGATATTCTCTAGTTTATCTAAAATTACTTTTTCTTTTTGGATTTATTTTACTTTAAAATTTTTAATATTTGAATGAAAAGAATAAAATTTATTTCTAGCATAATAATCATTATCTTTACTCCTCTTATCTACTGTTATTCTGGTATAACCATATGCATGTGGTGTAAATACATTAATTTAAGCTTTTAATATAGCCTAATTGGTAGAGAAAATATATGGATACATCCTATTATTAAATATATGATTATCATTCCCTTTAAATGTGGGAATCATTTTATTGTTTAATATGTTTAAATTATTCATATATAATAATAGAAAATAGTACCAAAATATAGAACCATAGAGATAATAAATATAGCTTCCAAACAACCAATCATAAAATAATGTAACAAAGATCTGATACGAATTCTAGAACCAACTATAATTTATATTGATGATCATTTAGTAGGGAATAATAAATCAATATTCTTATTTAGTTTATCTTAAAAAACCTTCAATACATATAAGTGTATTGTGATGTTTTTTTGTCATCACCCCAAATTCACACTAACATAAGGGAACATGACACATCAAAAAGGTTCACCTATAAATGTGGGAAGGCTATCTCTTTGTGTGATATTAAATCTTCTAAGATTATTCTACCTACGAAAATAATAATGTAACTACATGATAGAAATGTATTTCATTGAAAATTATGTTTTCACATCAATGAAAAATGTTTCGGTGCATCCCATAATTTAAATTGATCATTAGTTTGGGTGACAACATGTATTTCTTCTTTCTATGGATAATTATAATGTTTTTGGGTGTGACGACATCTTCTTCATCTAATATTTTTTTCAAGGTAGAAAGACTTCTCTTAAATTTTTATATCTATATCCCCCTTTAATAAATCTCATGACTAACTGTCCGGATACTATTATTAGGATTAATAAATCATATTTTATTATTATGTATTGATGAATATACATTAATAGATATATGTGAATAATATTCCCACAATTTTTCTCATTTTCTTTGGATTTATGTCTTCATAACTATCACGAATATTTTAAATTTAAATTCACTTGATACTCATCTCTTTTTAATCCATGGTAATAATATTACCACCTTCTTACCTCAAAACTAATAATTACCACTTCAAAAATATCAAAACAACATATATAAGTGATTATTTAATTGAATATGGTTATAGATATTCAGGTCACAACATAAATCACTCACTAAAACTTCTCTTTATTATTCTTCATGAAATTTATCCCTACAATGAAACATCAATTTTAATCCAATTTTTATTATAAATGTATTTATTCACAAAATTTAATCCAAAATGATAAGTTTTAACATCATCTGACTTAATTATATGATCATTCAAATGTGTTTAAAAGATATATGTATGATCAAAGGTATCCCAAAATGTTTTGGGAATATAACATAACTTCTAGTTGAACCAATGATTTTTTGAGGTCTACAGACAACACGTATTTAAAATCGTAATAATTGGCCACCCATACATAGATCTTTGTTCATAAATCCCCTTATATAGAGTAATCATACAAGACTCTTATTATTCCAAATACTGTTATATAGAAATTTCAAAAATTCCCTCCCATACATTTACCAGAATAAGTAAAACCCCTAACATAATCATTCTTCCATATAATCCATTTATATAACATTACAAATATGAATAAAATAAAATTACATCGACAAATACCTACATGAGGACGTCAATATTTTTACACAAATTAACCAAATGATATTAGATTTGTTCAAAGATACTTCAATCCAATCCCATACACAATTACACATCACAATTATCCTTCATATCAAATGATAATAATTATTTCATGAATGATTAAATTTTTTAATGCATTAAAAATAAAATCCATCCCATTATTCATTCCTTGACCAATATTTATACATTATTTAAATTAAATTATCTAGATAAATACCATATTTTATAGTAACTTTTTCAATATAAAATGAATACTTCTTCATCTCAACTCACCGATAATTATCCCATATTCTCAAGAATTCCTTAACTCTAGATTTGATCTCAAAAAAATCAATAAATTATTTAGATAAAGTGTTTATCTACATTTCTATATAAGTATCATACAGGATGTGATTGAAAAGTTATTTTATACCATATATAGTCATGTCTAATGTATATGTTTCTTAGTGTTTGTCATAATGATGTATCGTTCTCGGCTCACTAAATGAGTATGATGCATGGGGAAATCATTTTAGGTGGGAGTAATTCCATTAATACTCCTTGTTGAAAAAGCATAAAAGATGATAGTCACCATTATATATGTCATCGAATTAGATTTTAGATTATATAATGATATTCATATTGAGGTCCCTTATAGGTATGACATAAAAATCAAAAAAATTGGAATCTATGTTTGAGAGGCATTCTAAAAAAGAATCATTTTGAGAATCTGAATTTGAATATTACATAGGATAATTTAATAATCATTAAAACATGGGTATTGGATACCAGTTGTGCATTATTGGTTTGTGATGATGAGAAAACTACATGATATGAGTTAATTGATAATTTTCGGATTTTTATCTTCATATCATAAATAGAGTCTATGATTTTTCATTAGAAGTTATCACTTATTATTTTACTATAACAAGATGATTAATTATAGATTTGGATAAATTTTATTATCTAAGAACCATAAATAGAAATTTTATTTCTGCATAATTTTCGGATAAGAAGTTATTTATTTCACTATAACTAAAAATTTTAACACCAACATGTTACTACTATGAAAAATGTATTTGTTTTGGTGTTTATGGTGTATCGTATGTATTTTGGGATGTTCGGTAGGACCCGATATGATATAAGATTAAAGCTACAGTAGTTCATGATATGAACCATCCTTCCCAAAGTCATCGGTGTTCTTCTATGTGTATTTCACCCCATGAATAATTTTCACCCCATAAATCTTTTTATGTGGGGTTCTAGTCATTCCAAAATGAATTGGTCCATGCCATGAATGGTTCCCACCCCCCCTGATTTTTCATTTTTTACTTTTCCAAGAATTAACAATAAATTTTATGTCCATAAATAGTCTTCTTAACCAAATATCATGAGATTATTCTTTGAGAGATCCAAGAAACCACTACTGGATTCAACTCTCTCTATATGGTGAATTTAGGGACTCTTCTTTGGTTTATTGATGATTTATTATGGTTTTATAAACCTTATTATTCTTCCTTCATGTGTTATTTTGGTTTCTATTCTATTAATTAATTTTTCTTCTTCATTTTCTAACCATTGGTTGGTTATGGATCTATTTTTTTTAGTTAGAAGGGTGTGTAATAATTTTTATGGGCCTTGTCACAATACATCCTCGGGGCCCGTGCTGTGACTACCTCAAGCCTACCTCCCATAGGCCAGGGGTAGGCGACTAGCACCAAAGGCGTAAATCCCGGAAAAAAAAGGTGAGGGCATTAACTTATAATGTAGACAAGCACAACAGAGTAAGCCAGCAGAAGTAAACACTAAGTAAAACTGGGTACAATAGTAAGTGCGGAAAGTAAATGGGCCAGAATACAAACCTAAACTGAAAGTAAAGTACAAATAGAAAAAAATACAACAACTGAAATTAAAGCAGCAATGTCGAGTCATCCACTGGAAGTCCCACCTGAAGGGTGGGTACCGATAGCCTCCTCAGCTCCTCGGGTCCACTCGCCCGCTCCGTGTACGACCTGCCCAGTGGTACACCTCTCGGTACCGACTTGCTCCACATGCCTCAACCACGATCAGCGTTGTATGTCGTCTACATCCAACACAACGTAGTGCGGGCATAGCCCATGCATGGGTGAGTATAAACTACTAAGTAGGGACCCCGAGACTCCTGATGGTCTCCCAGCATCCACAATGGAAAGATATAATCACAAAGTAACATCCAACACTACTTGGGTATATTCCCATACGTATACCTAAGTCATCAATTCTAGTTTGGCTCCAACATCCGAGCCCAAGTTCGATCACATCCACACAGGATAGCACAAATCCAATCAACACAGGATAACACAACCCCATCCACATAGGAAAGCAAGTCAATCATATCGAAGATATTGATTGAAAGTCAAGACTCAGCTCACACAGTTATACTTCTTCGTAAGGTGATAGAGATGATCAGATGTAGCCATTGATCCATCTAAGCTAGGACCCATGTAGGATACTAGACCAGGTAAGATATTGGACCCACATAGGATACAGAACAGCTACTCTGCCAGACCCACGTAGGATACAAGAATAGAGCCATACACTGCTAGTCCCATGTAGGATACAAGAACAATAGTCACCTCCGTTGAACCCACGAAAGATTTAAGTATGGTCTTCATTGCTGTCGAAACAATGAAGGATTTCAGTGCAGTCTTCATCGCTACCGAACCCACAGAGTATTTCAGTGCAGTCTTCATCGCTTCCAAACCCAAGGAGTATTTCAGTGCAGTCATCATCGTCGTCGCAGTCGCAGCCAGCTCTAGGGTTCCCGCACACAGCATGCTCGATTCCGAGAGGGTCTTCTCCAAAAGACAAGGGGGGTCGATACATCAACTGACACGTAGTCTGGAATTGATGTATCCAAAATTTCCATCTTGACAAAAGGAACTCAATGTGACAGACGGCGCGTCAATCGGATGCTCGGTCCGAGAGTTTTTGGCTTTTTCGTTCCAGGGGCCTGGTTGGTTTTTAAGTCAAAACCAACCTGACGACATTCTAACTATGTCCAATCCTACATAAGAGTAATCCAAAAGTATTTTCTCACTAATAGTAATCCAACGAAGTCGACGGAACGTCAATCAGACGTCTGGAGCTCAACTTATAAGTGTTTCCGCTCCGAAGGCCCGGTTGGTTTCGTGTTTGAACCAACGCAGCCATACACAAAGTTCTTAGAAACCTTGAGTGTAATATACATAAGTCACCGCCTCGATCCAAGGATCGCATCGCAACTGACGGTCCATCGATCGAAGGTCTGTAGCCCATGATACTGGCATTTAAACAGAAATGTCCAAAAATAGGGGGTTTTGGGCCCAGACTGACCCGGCCTACGCGGCCCGCATGGCCAGCTCGTTGCTGGATGAGCAATCGTAGAAAGGGGGCGCGCTGCCCCCCTGTTTGAGAAACGGCCCCCATGAGGGGGACCTACCATTTTCTTGCTGGGGGTTTTGACCCCTGGGTTTCTCGGAACCGACCGGCCGGTTTGGCCGGCCTGTGTGTCACCACGTGTCCCACCCTCCTTGCGCCGACGGCCGGCGATTCCGGCCGCCGCTCCCTGCAGTACCGCGACCTTATGCTGTGGCCTTGTCCTACCAACGCGGCACGACGATAGCGTGCCCCTCCACCGCAACCCCACTCCAGTCGCGGCCTCATCGTGTTTCTCCGGCACAGCGTGATGGCGCCGCGCTTCTTCACCGCATTACTCCACGTTTCCGCGTGCTGTCATTGAACCATGCCACCTTCTTTCGAGCCACAACAAACACAACAACAAAGGGGGAGGAGGGTCGGTCGTGTTTGTGTGGTCCGACCTCTTCCCATTATGTTGAAAACAAGCGGCCTAAAATAAAAGAATAAGAACAACAAAGAATATTTCAAGAACAATATTCCAAAACCCTACTTCGATAAAGTCGTCGAACGAGGTTCGTCGCTAGAAAAGGACATCGCAGAAGACGACGTTGCAGAAAACGGCGTCGCGGACGACGGCATTGCGGTTTGATGCTTCGTAAGCATCGTCGGAATTCGCCCGAAGAAAGATATGGCGCGTCGTCGTTCCCCAAAGAAGGTGTCTCTCACCAGCTGCGAAGAAGATAGGAAATGGCACGGTGATTCCCTTGCGGTGATGGAGTTATTCATCGAAGACTCGGCATTCTTCACGTTCTTCAACGAGGAAGAATATATTATTCAAGAGCACAAGAGTCCCCTCCTTCTTTTCGCACAACGAATCAACCCCTAATAAAATAAGTCATTCTCTTATTTTATTAACACACACGCAAACCATTAATTTTAAATTCACAAGGAATCTCATTAAATTAATTCACTTAATTGAAGAGCGTTTAAAATTCAAATTAATTTGAGGGTTGAATTGCCTTTAAAAAGGGGGTTGCAGGTGAGTTACAAACTTAATGCACGAGAGGGAGGTTAAAGGAATTGAAAGGGTGGGGCTAATGTGGGCCCCACTTCACTAATATCCTACCTAGTAGAGTTAGGATATTAGAGGGTCCCACTCCAACCACCATGCATAGGTTATACTACTTAGAATAGAAAATAAAAATTGTTGCACAAATTTTTATTTCATTCTTTAGTTAACCCATTTTTTTAATAACCACACCCGAGCAAACACATCTCCAGAAAAGGTGTTCCTAGGAAATTACTGGCTCTGAGGTTTCATCAATCCCTTCAGATTTTGATTCCGAGCACGGGTAGAAAAGTTAGAAAAACCTGCTCGTTCGTTCAGTGAACGTACCCAAACTAAACTTTGGAAATTGATTCCGGGCACACCGGGCCTCGGAATCAGGTGTCTTCAGAAACTGCGTACATGTAAAATCCCAAAAAAAATTTAGAAAAAAAATTTCCCTTGAAATTTATGGGTCTCTACATTACTCCCACCTCATGGATTTACATCCCCGTAAAGATACATCACAAACTAGGGGAACAAATGAGGGTACTGAGCACGCATCTAAGCCTCCCGCTCCCAAGTGCTCTCTTGGGGGTTCCCGTGCTACCATCTAATGTGCACTAGGGGAATTGACTGACACATAGGACTCGTTCCTGTCGATCCTTGATCTCCACTAGGACCTCTGCAAAGGTCTCCCCATCGTCACGGTCTAGCTCCCCATTGTCGATGATATGTTTCAGGTCGGGCACGTATCTCCTCATTTGAGATACGTGGAAGACGTCGTGCACCCGGTGCAACTAAGGTGGTAGAGCCAGTTGATATTCCACCTCGCCTATCTTACTGAGAAACTAGAATGGCCTGATGAAGCGCGAAGATAACTTGCAGCCCCGACCAAATCTCTATAATCCACTTCAAGGTGAGACCCGCAAGAATATGGGGTCGGCATCCTCGAACTATAGTGGTCTCCGCCTCCAGTCAGCATAAGACTTCTTCTGGCTCTGAGCTGTCCTCATCTGCTCCTGGATGACCTGGACCTTCTCTGTCATGGCCTGGACCATTTCTGGTCCCACAATTGCTGACTCCGCAGGGTCTATTAAGCATAGAGGTGATCTGCAAGGTCGGTCGTACAATTCCTCGTATCTTGCCATCCAGATGGTGGAGTGGTAGGTGTTGTTGTACGCGAACTCCACCAAGGGTAGGTGGTCCTCACAGCTACGACCAAATTCAAGGACACATACACGGAGCATGTCCTCGAGAGTCTAAATGGTCCTCTCCATCTGACCATCTGTCTGAGGGTGAATGGCGGTGCTCAGTCCTAGCTACGTCATGAATTCCTCCTACAACCCCTTCCAAAGTCGGGAAGTAAAGCGAGCATCTTGATCGGAGATGATAGATGATGGCACACCATGAAGCCATACAATCTCCTGAATGTAGAGACGTCCCATGCTTTCTACTGAGCCCTGCTATTCGATGGGTAAGAAGTGGGACGACTTGGTGAGTCGGTCGACAATCACCCAAATGGAGTCATGACCTCTGGAAGTGCATGGAAGGCCAGTCACAAAATCCATAGATATCCTGTCCCACATCCACTCCGGGACCTCCAAGTGTTGTACCAAGCTAGCTGGTACCTGGTTCTACACCTTCACCTACTGACAGGTGAGGCATCAAGAAACGAACTCAGCTACAGTCTTCTTCATACCCATCCACCAGTGCTGTCATCTGAGATCCTCGTACATCTTCACCACTCCTGGATGTACCGCTAAAGGGGAAGTGTGAAACTCTCTCGACACCTCCTTCTATAAAGCAGCTGGTACCATGGTGCATCCTCTGAAAATGAAGACGTGCTCTCCTCCCACAGAGAATCCATCAGGTGCCTGTTTTGAGGATATCTGTGCCCGCCGTGTCTCACAGTCAACGTCCCCATTCTAAGCCTCTCTGACCCACTGAAGAAGTGGAGGAGTGATTGTGAGTGACTGAAGAATGGCTGCTCCATCTCTATCCATGAAGGATATCTGAAAAACGACTAGCTTCTCTGTCACCTCCCTAAGTAGCTGAATGCCCGTCCTCCTGCTGAGAGCATCGACTACTACGTTCCCATTTCCAGGAGTATAGACTATCACAAAGTCATAGTCCTGGAGGAACTCGAGCCTTCTCTGCTGTCTCAGGTTCAGGTCCTTCTACGAGAAAATGTACCTGAGACTCTGGTGGTCAGAGTAGATTGTAAAGCACTCGCCCATCAGATAGCGTCGTCACATCTTCAGAGCGAAGACCACTGCTGCTAACTCCAGGTCATGGGTAGTGTAGTTTTTCTCATGCTGCCTCAACTGACATGATCCATAGGCGATCACTACCCGGTCCTGTATCAAGAAACATCCGAGTCCGGTATCTGATGCATCGCAGTAGACTACGTACCCTACTCCCTCCTCCGGTAGCCTCAAGATAGGTTCACTGGTCAACCTAGGTCTTAGATCCTGGAAGCTCTAATGACATCTATCTGACCACAAGAAGGGTTTTCCCTTCTTCTTTAAGTCTGAAAGTGGTGCCACAACTCTGGAAAATTATGGCACAAAACTCCGGTAGTACCCAGCTAGACACAAGAAACTCCACACCTCTGTCACGCTCCTGGGTGTCTCCCAAGCTAGCACTGCCTTGATCATCACAGGATCCACCACAACTCCCGCCTCAGAGATGACGTGTCCCAAGAAGTGGACCTCTCATAACCAGAACTGATACTTTGAGAGCATGCCATAAAGTTGGTGCTCTTGGAGTCTGTCCAGTACAACCCACAAGTGGTAGACATGCTCCTCCTCAGTGGTCGAGTATATCAATATGTCGTCGATGAAGACCACGAAAAATCGATTGAGGTATGGCTGAAAGATCAAGTTCATGAGACTCATGAACACCACTTGAGAATTGGCTACGCCGAATGGCATAACCAAAAACTCATAGTGGCTATACCGACATCTTAAGGTCATCTTCGGCACGTCCTCATCTCGAACTCTGAGCTGGTGATAGCCTGACCTGAGGTCTATCTTTGAGAACCACCGTG
Source organism: Viscum album (assembly GCA_963277665.1). NCBI lineage: Eukaryota > Viridiplantae > Streptophyta > Magnoliopsida > Santalales > Viscaceae > Viscum > Viscum album. The sequence continues at coordinate 1,680,049,513 of OY728160.1, forward strand.
CTCCCTTGAGCTGATCGAAGTGGTCATCAATCCTCGGTAGTGGATACTTGTTTCTCATGGTCACCTGGTTCAGGCGACGATAGTCGACACACAGTCGCAAGCTCCCATCCACCTTCTTGGAAAACACAATCGGGGAAGCCCTGGGTGAAACAATGGGTCAGATGAATCCATTGCCCTATAAGTCCTACAGCTATACTCAGAGCACTCGAAGCTCAGTGGGAGCCATCTGATATGATGGAGTGGATATTGGGGTTGTCCCGGGGTACAAGTCAATATAAAAGTCCACCACTCTACGATGAGGTTGTCCTGAAATGTTGTCTGGAAAGACGTCCGCATACTGATCCACCACTATAGGAAAACTCGGACTCCGCTTGTCAAATAATCCTAGGATGAAGCTATCCAACTGATGAGTGATGGGTTGTCCTCTCCACTGCGAGAGTCCATCCTACGCTGAAAAGGCTCCCTTCTCGCCAGTGAAGGTGAAACTGCTCCCATCTGTGCGAACACACCATACATTGCGCCTAATACAGTCGATCTGAGCATGGACTGTAAATAACCAATCGAAGCCCAAGATGACATCGTAAGGCCTCGACACCGCTACAAGAAGATCCCAACTGAAGCTCTCGCCTCCTAGAGTAATCTCACACTGCCGTCACTAGTGCATAATTGTCGAGTATACTCTCGTAGGAGTCTCTATCCGTAAGGATCGAGCCAACGGCTCCATCGGAATCTCCTAGCTCAAAGCAAGGGTAGCGGCAATGAGAGAATGACTTGATCTTGTGTCTATAATAACTGAAGAAAGGGTGTAGTAGTAGCAGATAGTACCTCGAATCATCTCTAGTGTGCCATGGTCGTAGGCCTCCGCTGCATGAAGCTGAGCCTGTCTCTGCCCGCCAACTCCCTATGGTCGGGGTGGACCTCCTGGTGGTGGTGGTGGTAAAGCCTTAAAGTGTCACCCACCACCTGTTGCTCGGCCATCTCCCTTTCCTTGTCCGCCTGCTCTCTGCAGACCACCACGGTCGACCCTTTGCCTCTGCCTAGGTGGCCCCTCAACTGTCTGCTGCACCTCTGCATGGCGGGTCGGGTAGTCACGAGCCAAGTGGCCATGCCTGCCGCATGCATAGCACTATCTGTTCCTCGGAAGGCTGGCTCTGCTCTTCGTGCCCCGCACCTCTGAGCCAGTGTCCTGAGGTCGTCCACCTGAAGGTCGGGTACACATGGACCTCTGTGACTTCCGTCGAATGCCATATGCAGACGACTCTTCTACATGCCACCCTGCGGTAGGTCTCGCTGCTGGTGTAGGCTCAGCAAGAAATCTCTCTATGAGAAGGGATCGCTCCAGTACTCCAGCATGTGTCGGAATACTGAGGGAGATCATCGATTCCCTGATCTCATGCTTCAGTCCCTGCATGAATGTCTGGGCCCAAAAGAATGGGTCTCGTACCATGTCCGTTGAATAGCGTGAGAGATCGGTAAATCTCACAGACTACTGGGCGACCGTCATGCTCCCCTGCTGTAGTTGTAGTACCTCCTGGATGTGCACTGCATGGAGGGTGGCTGGGACGAACTCCGAGCGGAAGAGGCTCTCCAATTCTGTCCGGAGGAGAGATGCATCGTCATGCACCTGGAACATCAAGCTCCACCATCTTCCTACTGCCGCGTGCAGGAGGCTCACTGCGAGGATCACCATGAGGTCAGCTGGTGTCCTCACTAGCCTCAAAACTCACACAACCGAGTCCATCCATACCTCGGCTACCTGAGGGTCCATCTCCCCATGGAACTTGGGTGGTCTCTGACGCTGAAACTCATGCAGTTCCCTAAGGTGATTTTCACTCTCACTGACTGGGGCTGGTGGCATCGGTGGCTCGACGGTTAGTGGTACTACCGGTGCCTCCGCTGAAAAAGGGCCCTGCACCGAGGCCTCGTCGCTCGATGGGCTGTTGTCTCGCACAAAGCTGTGAACCCCATATGGCTGCCGTTGTGGGGCCATCATGAAATGAAACAGGTGTACCACAGTCAAAATAGTATACCTTGTGAGATGACACAAAGTAATCACAAAGAAATCTCTTGAAACAGACATGCAATCAATGTTTTCATGCATTGAGTCGGAAATTAGAAGTCAGGGTCCTGGTGTACGGATACGTCAGCTACCGCAACAAAACTGGACTCCCTGGACTGATAACCACACTCAATACCCTTAACACTATTGCTTCACATAGAAGAAAGATCAGAGTCCTGACTTCTGCAGTAGACCCGAACACCTCTGATACCAATTTGTCTGGACCCGTCCTTGGGACCCGTGTCGTGACTACCCCAAGACCGCCTCCCATAGTCTAGGGGCTAGAGACTGGCACCAAAGGCTAAATCCCAGAAAATAAGGGGAAGACATTACCTTATAAAGTAAACAAACACAACAGAGTAAGCCAGTAGAAGTAAACACTAAGTAAAACTGGGTACAGGACTAAGTGCGGAATGTAAATGGGTCATAATACAAACCCAAACTGAAAGTAAAGTACAACTGGAAATAAAATGCACCAACTGAAAGTAAAGTAGCAACACTGAGCCATCCACTGGAAGTCCCGCCTGAAGGGTGGGTACAGATAGCCTCCTCAGCTCCTCGGGTCTAGCTGCCCGCTCCGTGTACCTCCTGCCCAGTGGTCCACCTCCAGGTACCGACTTGCACCACAAGCCTCAACCACAATCAGCGATGTCCGTCGTCTTCATCCAACACAACGTAGTGCGGGTATAGCCCATGAAGGGGTGTGTATATGCTACTCAGTACGGATCCTGAGACCCCTAAAGGTCTCACAGAATCCACAAAGGATAATCCACAAAAGAAAGATACAATCTCGAAGTAACATCAAACACTACATAGGTATATGCCCATACATATACCTAAGTCATCAATTCCAGTTCGACTCCAACATCCGAGCCCAAGTTCGATCACGTCCACATAGGATAGCACAAATTCAATCCACACAGGATAACATAACCCCATCCACATAGGAATGAAAGTCAATCATATCGAAGATATTGATAGTAATTCAAGACTCAGCTCACATAGGTATACATCTTCTTAAGGTGATAGAGATGATCAGATGTAGCCACTGATTAATCTAAGCTGGGACCCACGTAGGATACTAGACCATCTAAGCTGTCGGACCCACATAGGATATAGACCAGCTACTCTGCCAGTCCCACATAGGATATAAGAATAGAGAAAAACACTACCAGACCCACGTAGGATACAATAACAGTAGTCATCATCGTCGAACACATGGAGGATTTCAGTACGGTCTTCATAGCTGCCAAACCCACGGAGGATTTCAGTGCAGTCTTCATCGCTACCAAACCCACAGAGGATTTCAGTGCAGTCTTAATCGCTGCCGAACCCACGGAGTATTTCAGTGCAGTCTTCATCGCTGCCGAACCCACAGAGGATTTCAGTGCAGTCATCATCGTCGTCGCAGTCGCAGCAAACTCCTGGGTTCCCGCACACAGAATACTCGATTTCAGGAGGGTCTGCTCCACGATCCAAGGGGGTTCGATACATAAATTGACACGTAGTCCATAGTTGATGTATCCCAAAGTTATGTATCAACAGAAGGAACTAAATGTGACTGACGGAGCGTCAATCGGACGCCCGATCTGAGAGTTATTGGCTTTTGTCTTCTAGGGGCCCAGTTGGTTTTTAAGTCAAAACCAACCCGACCGCACTCCAACTACGTCCAAACCTCGAGTGGAGTAAGCCAAAAGGTTTGTCTCACTAAGTGGAATCCAACTAAGTGGACAACATGTCAATCGGACGTCCGGAGATCAAGTTATAAGCGTTTCCGCTCCGAGGGCCCGGTTGGTTTCGTGTTCGAACCAATATGGCCGTACACAAAGTTCTCCAAAACCTTGAGTGTAATATACTGAAACTACCGTCTCGATTCAAGGATTGCATCGCAACTGACGTTGCATCGATCAGTGGTCCGTAGCCCATGATACAAGCATTTAAACAGAACTGTTCGAAAATAGGGGGTTTTGGGCCCGGACCGACCCGACCCAAGACCCCCTGGATCCGTCCGAACCAGGTCGACCCGACCCGGGTCTGGGTCTAGCCCATTGGGTGCGGCCTGGCCTAGCCAGGGTGGCCGGACGGCCTGGCGCAGGCGTGGCCCGCATGCCCAGCTCATCGTTGGTCGAGCCGTCGCGGAAGGGGGGGGGGGCGCTGCCCCCCTGTTTGAGTAGCGGACCCCAGGAGGGTGGCCTACGATTTTCCAGTCGGGGGTTTCGACCCCTGGGTTTCTCGGAACAGGTCGGCCGGTGTGTCACCGCGGGACCCCCGCGGGTCACGCCCTCCTTGCGCTGGTGGCTAGCGGTACCGGTCGCCGCTCCCCGCACCCCGTGGCCCTAGGCTGCGGCTTTGTCTGACCGTCATGGCGTGACGGTGCCGCATCCCTCCTCCGCGGGGCCCCGCTCCAGCCGCAGGCTCATCGTGGTTCTCCGGTGCGGTGCGACGGCGCCGCGCCCCTTCGCCGCGGCCCGACTCCAGCCGCGGCTTCGTTCGACCTCAACGGTGCGGCGCAATGACGCCGCATTTCTTCGCCGCATTCCTCCACGTTTCTGCGCGGTGTCGTTGTACTGCACCGCCTTCTTTCGAGCCACAAAAAACACAACAACAAAGGGGGAGGAGGGTCGCCCGTGTTCGTGTGGTCCGACCTCCTCCCGTTATGTTGATAACAAGCGGCCCAAAATAAAAGACGAAGAATGGCAAATAATATTTCACGATCAATATTCCAAACCCCTACATCGATGAAGTCGTCGAACGAGATTCGTCGTGGGAAAAGGACGTTGCGGAAGATGATGTTGGGGAAGACGGCATCGCGGTTCGATGCTCTGTAAGCGTCGTCGGTGTTCTGCCGGAGAAAGATGTGGCGCGTCGTCATTCCCCGAAGAAGGTGTCTCTCAATGGCTGCGGAGAAGAGAGGATATGGTACGTCAATTCCCTTGCGGTGATGGAGTTCTTCATCGAAGACTCGGCATTCTTCGTGTTCTTCGATGTGGAAGAAGATATTCTTCAAGAGCGCAAGAGTCCTCTCCTTCTTTTCGCACAACGAATCAACACCTAATAAAATAAGTCATTCTCTTATTTTATTAACACACACACAGGCCATTAATTTGAAATTCAAAAGGAGTCACATTCAATTAATTCACTTGATTGAAGAGTTTTTAAAATTCAAATTAATTTGAGGATTGACTTGCAATTAAAAATGGGGTTTTGAGTGAGTTACAAAATTAATGCACGAGAGGGAGGTTAAAGGAATTTAAGGGGTGGGGCTCGCGTGGGCCCCACTCCACTAATATCCTACCTAGATGAGATAGAATATTCGTGGGTCCCACTCCAACCACCATGCATAGGTTATACTACTTAGAATAGAAAATATAAATTGTTGCACAAATTTTTATTTCATTCCTTAGTTAACCCATTTTTTTAATAACCACACCCGAGAAAACGCAACTCCAGAAAAGGTGTTCCTAAGAAATTACCGGCGCTGCGGTTTCATCGCTGCCTTCGGATTTCGATTCCAAGCACGGGTTCAAAAGTTAGAAAAACCCGCTCGTTCGTTCACTGAACGTACCCGAGCTAAACTTCAGAAAATGATTCTGGGCACACCGGGCCTCGGAATCAGGTGCCGTCAGAAATGGCGTACTTTTAAAATCCCAAAAAATATTAAGAAAAAAAATTTCCGTTTAAATTTACGAGTCTTTACAGGCCACCCCCTCATCGTTTTTTAGGATTCACAACATCTATGCTTCTTTAGGTAACTATATCCTTACTATTTATATTTTATTTAGTTTTATGTTATTATATCTATTTAAAACACATTTTCCACAAAAATTATACGTGATATAGATGTATTTAGGTTCCAAATTTTTTTTTCTAATTAATGGATTTCTTGGAAAGTAATGTTTTCAATTACAAAAGGGGTTCCCATGGGTTTTGTTGGGAATGAATTTTAAAGTTGTCTTCTGTGTGTGATTCTAATTTTTCATTTTTTTGATAACATATTTACATTTTTATAGTCATTTTAAATTCATTAGGTAATGTTTTTCATTATGATTTTATGACTCATCTATGTATTTTTTGTTTTAAATAAAAACAATTCTCTTGGATTCAAAGGAATTTCCAAATGTCATGTGATTCCAAAATAGGTTATGTATATATATATTGGACTCTATGTATATATACAAATACATATACGTATTCATATACATACACATATACATTAAAATATACATATACATATACATATACATATACATATACCTATACATATACATCTACATATACTTCTACATATACATATACATATACATATACATATACCTATACATATACATATACATATACATATACATATACATATACATATACATATACATATACATATACATATACATATTCATATACATATACATATACATATACATATACATATACCTATACATATACATATACATGTACATATACATATACATCTACATATACATATACATATACCTATACATATACATATACATCTACATATACATATACATGTACATGTACATTTACATATACATGTACATCTACATATACATATACATGTACATCTACATATACATATAAATATAAATATACATATACATCTACATATACATCTACATCTACATATACATATACATATACATATACATATACATTTCTCAACCCAAATACAAACATACAAAAACACATACAAACATACATACATACAAACATACATACATACATACATACATACAAACATATAAAATTATTACCATGGAAATAGAAATCCCATTTTTAATTATAAAATGTAGATTTCAAAATGAGATTAATTTTTCAAATGGATTCCATGGATGTTTTGGAATGAATTATTGTAGTTTCAAATTTTAGTTCATTACGAAACATTAAGAAAAGGGATTATTTCCAAATGAGACACACCATTGAATTAATTCCCTACGGACATGTGATAAAATTGGTTTATTGATTTTATGTTCCTATTGATGTTATTTATATGATTTTAAATATGGGCTTACTGAGGGGTGTGTGAGTGTTTTTTTGGTATGTGATTTCCATGGTTTCTTTTGTAATCTATTATGGGCATGTGCATACTGTGATAAAAATTATTCCTCACACATTATTTTATATATCATGGGGATACTATGAATGTTATTAATAGTTTAACAAATGGTAAATATATTGTTACGATTCAATAAACTAGACCCACATTGGTATGGTAGGGTCCTAGGATTTGGGGGAGTTCTATGGTGATGCTAGATTAGAGTAGTGAAATAGTAATAGATTATGAATCCATTAATAGGATATAAGATAATTCCACCTAGGCAAGTCAAGGATCATATCACTTGATGTTTATTAATTTACCATTATTTATACATCATACCTTGACTTTTATTATTATGATTTTTTATTCCTTGTTTACCAGTTCTATTAGGATACGAGTTGTTATATGGTTCTTACCTCTATTTTGTGATTATTTAGCCTTGTTTTATTTATTTATATAATTATATATTCTAATGCATAGTTGGATTAATTAATTTATGTCCCAAATGGTTAGATTACATTTGTTTAAGTGGTTTTTTTGAAATAATGATTCTAAATGTCTTTCAAAAAACATGTTTAATTGTATTATTATGGTAAAAGCTACGAACCATGTTTTCAAGTATCATTCGGGTTAGTGTATGGGAAAATGGGGTTTAGAGGAAATAATTATCATTTTTTTTTAAAAATTATAGATATAAACTTCTAAATATTTTAATAAAAAAATGAATATTTTTTGGAATATTAAAAATAGGAAAAGTACTAAATTGTTGCTAAAATACCATTGGACTTAAAATACTCACACACTAATTGATCCACTAGATGTTTGTTGGCCTAGTTTGTTTATTAATAGTTTATGTTATAGATTTGGGGTTATTGTAGAGAATTCATATTCATATTAATATGGATAGATGGTCACTTGGAGTTGTATAGAGTGGGTGGGTTTTCTTTTTTTGAGTTATAGTTTTTATCTATTTTATCTCGTGAGTGTAACAAGTGATTCTATCTACACATTATTTCTCTTAAGTTAGATTTCATGTTATTATTATATCAATTTTTCTTTATTTCCATTCTGAATTTGTTTATTTAACTTTATCATGGAAATATATATTCTAGAATAATCATGTCAGATTATCAATAATACTTCATTACATCTTTAATATTATTTATTTTGGTGAAATTGTTCCCAGTTGTGTTTATTATGATTCTATTTAACATATTTAATGTCCATGATGATCAAAAATTCCATTTAAATAGGTCATGATTCATTTTAGAAGCCTATTATATGGGTTTCCTTGGTTTGTTAATGAAAAATAGGTATCAGATCATCGGTTCTTTATAGGAACTAGTTTTTTAATCCACCCCAGTTATTTGAGGAGTTTTCTTATTGGGAGATAGGATTTTGTGGTTTCTGAAAGAATTTCAAGCGTAGTATTATGATCACCCCTATCATGATGAATCTTAAGTTACAATGGTATTTCAAAATTTAATTCTTGTTTTTATGAATTATGTTTTACCAATCCTTTTTTTTGGTTTTGACATTGAAGCGATTATGTTTTAATTATTATAAGTTATTAATATGTGTTTTTGAATTGTTTTTTTTATTTATAGAGATAAGTTTACAATAAATGGAGGTTCAATACTTTCCCATATGTCCTGAAAATCATATTTTTCTATACACATGATTTTGTGAGGCTCCCAGTGGTCTATATCATAATATATGAATGGTCTATCAAACCGTGTCGATAAACTACTCACAATCCCTAACTGATTTTATATTATTATTATTTTTCTTGATTTAATATTATTTTGTATTACCTTGGGCCTTGTATCATTTTTTTGAGATATTTTTGAGGGAATTATATGAGGTTCTCGTTGTCTTTGGTTTAATTTTGTGATTTTTTGTAACAAGGGACATGATTTAAAAGAATAATAATTTGGTCTTAATTTTTTTTATATGAATTTTTCTAAGAATATTTTTAAAATAAAAAGATTTTTTGAAATATGATATTAATTTCGAATGGGACATGTGATTTAAAAACATAAATGGATTTTAATAACAAATCATTTAATTTTTATTGAATGTGAAATTTTATCAAAAAGATTTAATAAAAGTTTGATTTTATGTGTCCCTTTTGTTCTAATGAGTTTAAAATTAAATATTATTGATTTTTGTTTTATGTTTTTTCTTATTATTTAGATCAGAATTCCTAGAAAGTACCCATATAAACTTATATATTTTATGTCATGGAATGACCCTTAGTCATGTTTCTCCTAGGGTTAAAATGATTTTTTCCAACAGTTGAACCTACCCATACTATAGGTAGAGTGGTATGGTCAAAACCAGTTTTTCATTCACTTGTTTTCTACATAAAACAAGGACCTAAAGAGGTTATGGAGGGGTTTAATATATTTAAGGGATATTAAAATAGTTGAATTCTCTAGAATCGTGAAGAGTGAAGATAATCCTGGACCTATTTGTAGGATCAATTTTAGATTAGTGGAGGACCATTCATTTTCTCCCGATACAAAGTAACATATATTATATGTTCATTAATACCACAATGATTTAGATGAAATTCCCTATGAGGGGAAAAGTAGAAAGGTAGATTGATCTTATTAACCTCTTGTGGGGATATCATTAACTGAAAGTGTATACCTCCCATTTTAACTTGTTAATCCTCTTATCTACTATTTTTAAATTCAAGGATTCATTGACGTTTCCTCTTTTTTAGTATTCCTATATTTAACACAACATAACATGATGATGTGGTAAATAAATCCATAATAAAGGATGTTGTCTCTCCGAGATAACCCATTAGTTGTGGTTACTATATTCCTTTCTGTGTTAGTAAATATTCAATGTATTGTGATAATTAGATATATGTTGCGATTGATTCAGTGAATCAAAGTGAACGTGGATGATCTTATTATTCTAATGGAATTATTTAGGTAATTCAATATTCTATTATATGCTATCAGTGTGGTCTATTTTTATAATTTCAATCTATTTTATTCAAAATTCCTTCACAGATATCGTAACTATGGTTGTTTTTTTCCATATTCAAAATTTTTGTAAGTTTGAGAATCGATGAAGAAATTAATAATTATCTCATTTGGATCTTATTGGTGATCTAAATGTACTTCTTTGAGGTACTTCCCTTTATTACATTTTTCCTAAATATAATTATCTATTTTTTCATGATTTCAATATTTTTTGTTTGATTATTCATTTAATTGTGAACTGTTTAGGATAATGATTCAATTTGATTTAATTAGACAATAGTTGATATATTAGAGAATGCGATTCAGATATCTATGGTTCAGGGGGTAAGTTTTTCTTATTATTCTCTCCCATGGGAATATTAATATTATTTCAACCACCATTGTTAGGGGAAGTCTAATATTGTAAGAATACTAATTAATCATCTCTAATATTGACTGTTATTTTTTTGAATCAATACATTTATTTCTTCCCTAGTGTTTTAGAACTGGGTTGTAGTTTAGATTATTGTTTTAAATTTTGGTTCATGATTTTTATTTTGATACATATCTCAGTGACGTTATAATCTTCATGTTATTAAATATTTACTAGTTTCTGTGTCTTGTTACTACCTATTAATTTGATGCCTTCAACATTTATATATTGTTTTTTGAACTCTTGGTCATGACTTGGGTACTTCAGAAACAATCATGGGAGATAAAGTGACAAGGTGGGGATGATTTTCACACCCACATATTTCAATTGTGATTAATTTATTTTGGGTTATTTTTTTGTTTCTAGTGTTTCTGTGTTTATATGAGTTGTTTGTAAGGAAATATAATGTTGTGTGTCTGAACGTATATTAGTCTACACAGTGAACCATCCATGCCAGTGGTGTGGGTATTCTACCAAGTGTAGTTCACCCCAGGAATTGTCTAATCATCCATTGAAATATTCAGGTAGAGGTCATTCATGCCATTTAGAATTTGATCAAATCCTGAATGGGAAAAACCCATGTACTAAATTTTTGGTATTTCCAAATATTCCATTTTTATTTCATGTACTAAAATGGGTTTGATTCCCATAATTTTTTTATGAAATTATAAGAATTTCTAGGTCCCCTATGGGTGGATTCTTTCATTATCCCTTGTAATTTGTGGGATGCATATTTTATTTATTGATGATTTCAAATTTTTTGATCCCTAATCTTATTCCTTCCTTAATTTTTATATTTTTTCCTTTCTCTCTTTTATAATGGTTTAGTATGGGACACATATATAGTTCTTTATGGGTCTAATGTCTTAGGTTTTTTGTTCCTAGGGTTATCAAATTTATTCATTTACCCCCTCTCTCTATTTTTTTATATATTAGAACCATATATACTTATTAAAAAATATTTTTTACATTATTGATCTGTTTTATGTATATCCCACACAATGTTTGATTTACCAATATCTTTTATTAAAAAATAAATGTTTTCTAGAATTAGTTACCTTTGGAAATGGATTTCATGGAATGATTTCTTTTAAAAAATGATTTTTTCAATTAAAAATGGGGTTCATATGAGCTTTTTCATAGGACATCATTTTAAAGTAAACATATGTGTGTGTTTCCAATTGATTAAATTTTTCTATGGATTTTATTTTTTATGTTACTATCTAATTATATGATGATTTTTTCATTATGGTTTTATCTCCAAGACATCATTGTTTTAATTAAATATTTTCTCTTTGGTTTCCAAGTTATTTCTCAATGTCATGTTATTTAAAATTGGAATATGTTTAAATATAGATATATTTTTTATACAAAAAAACCCAGACACCCACATAGATATATATATCCAAATATATATATATATCTATTACCATTGAAATAGAATTCATGTTCAGGATTTTAATATAGTAATTTACGAAGGGTGTAGATTTTTCTAATTGCACTTCAATAATATTTTGAAAAAAAAATTGTTTAAAATTTTCTTCCCATTTGGAACCTCAGTTAAATTAATGGTTTAAATGATCCAAATCTGTGCACCAAATCCCTAATTAGTTATCATAAAATGGGTTTGATGATTATCTTTAATAACTAATGTTATTTATGTGTGTTGTAATAGGGGATTAGTGAGGGATATCATGCTTCCTCGCTCCCTATTAATTATATCATGGTGATCCTAATAATTATATTGACAGGTTTAGTGATGGTTACAATTTAGTCATGATGATATGGACTCAATCTCATTGGGTCGGGCATGATCTTTGTCTCAGGGGGAGTTCCATTGGTGAGGTTTTGTCAGATTAATTAGTTACTTATAAACTCGTAAATCATAACTAGACCAAAATATGATTTCACCCAACCACATATAGGATATTATAATTTTAATTTTTGGAATTTTTCATGATTTATACATCTTACATTAATTTTTATTATTATTCTTTTTTATTCCTTTCTTACTTCTTTTATTCTAATATGGATTTTTGTAGGGTTATCACCTCTATTTTGTTAATATATATCCATGTTTTATTTATTTTCCTTCTTCTAAATTATCTTAATTAGTTGTATTCACTTGATTATGCCTCACATGAATATATTGGATATCTATCTGTGAATTTTATGAAAATGGGATTCAAAATGGTTTTAAGAAATTAATATTTTAAAATAATTTTTAAATGAAAAGTAATTCAACTGGTTTTCAGGTATCATTATAGTTGTGAAAAGGGGAATTGTTTTTTAAAGGAAATATTTATTAATTTATTTTTAAAATGTGAGGGAAATTTAATTTAAAATATTTTAAATCAAACAAGTCATTAAGGATTTTTTAAAAATGGAAAAGCATTGAATGATTAGTGAAATCCTAATAAGATTCTTATAATCACTAATTATTTGCACCACCGTGTGTCAATAGAATTATTGGGTTTCTTTTAGGTATAGGTTTTGGTTTTGGGTCACTTGTTTAGTGGTCGTTTTGGTCATAGGATAGATGAATACTGACTTGGATTCAAGTATAGCGATTCTGTATAATTGTTTTTATTTTGAGTTAGAGTTGTTTCACTATGTTCAAATTCTTATTGCATCCATAGATTCTATTTAATTATTTATTTCTATTGGGTTTTATATTTTGTAATTATTATTACTTTACATTTTTCTTACCATTTAGAATAAGTTTATTCTGTTTTTTCATGGACATATAATGTTTGGATGCATCATGAAGAATTTTCAGCATAAATCCACAACATGTATAAAATTATTTATTTTAGTGAAATAATTCTGTCTTTGATTTATAATGTTTATTTGGAATTTATTTCCACCCCATTTATATGATTCATGACCCTTAGGTGTGTTATAGGATATCTTGGGAGCCCGATTAATGGGTGGCTTGGGTTAGTTCATGAGAACAATAGTTGTTATATATATTAATATGAATGAAACGTTTTTTGTGATTCAAAATATTATAAATTATATTTTTATTGATAATTATAACCTATACTATAGAATTTATAATAATTATTTCATGGTTGGTTATAATCCCACTTATCATTATAATTTTCAACATGGGAATATAAATAGGAAAGACATCGAAATACTACACAGAGTTATATTATAATAACTATTCAATTAAAAGCAGTTGAAAATTTTTAATCTTGTAAATTGGGAAATATGAATAAAGAAAACATTCATGGAAAAGGTGAAATAGGTAGTTCAATATTGGATCTGAAACATAATGATGTATGTGAGTTAATAAGTACTCAAGAAAGTGGTAGGTTTGAGTACTTAATTACTTTTAATGATGACTTTTTTTCAGTATGGATATTTTTTTCTGATGCGACACTAGTACGAATATATTTTAATTTTCATACCTTTTCACAACAAAATTCATAATAAACTCAGAAAAATATATTAAAATCCTTTTATCAGATCTTGTTGGTGAATGATTGATCTAGAAAATCACATATAATATGATATATTATGGAATAGTTTCATAATACACTACTCATGGAATATCTTATAAGAGTAGAGTTTCTGATAGGTAGATTTATATCATTTTAGACATTTTCAGATAAATTATGAGTCAGTGTGACCATCATATATCATTTTGGGTTTATTTAATAGATACTTATATGTTTTGACTAAACATTGGACCAATTAAATCATTTATAAATTCACAATATGAAAAATGGAATGAAAAATATTGAAATATGTATTTTATAATGATTTGGGGTTTGAATCATTTTTAAAACATTTCAATTCTCTTAAAATCCACCGTAAATCAGATACAATCTTGTTTTTTTGTTTTCCCAATGAAACAATGGGATATTAATTTTACAATCTTGTAGAACAAAAAGAATTTTTGACTAACATGGTTTTGTCCATGAGAAGGATCTCATATGTTAATTAATTAGTGGGAATAATGTTGAACTATGAAAAATCCAGTAACACAAAACATAAAATGATCTAAAGAGTTCATTTGATATTGTTCTATAAATATTTATTTAAAATAACTAACATAATTTACACATGAACATTAACAGTTTGGTAGGATTCAACCAGAGATCATGAGATATGGATTTCTCATGGTTGTGGGTGTTAATGAGGTAACACTTATATATTATATACCTAACACCAAACATGTTTAAATCATGATTTTTTATTCCTTGAAATAGTCCATGTAATGGAAGCTAAATTGTCATATATACACTATCCAAATTTGGATCATTGAGGTTACACTAGAAGGGGTGAGACCCATATGGTGGTAGTGGGTTTTCTACCAGAATACGGACTTGTATAGTAGATTTCCTATCTATAAATAATTCTTTGTTGTAATATTTTACAAGATAATTCTTAGTATTAAATATAAATAAATATTTTTCACATATAACTATGATAAATTATATTCAGATATTTCTCTACATAATAGAGTACTTTGACTATGAGATATATGAAATGGATTCCAAAATGTATTTTCATAATGTGAATTTATTCAAGAATGTTAATATGATACATCATGAAGGTTTTTATAACATAATGAAATTTTTATGTTATGTACACCAAATAGTATATTTATGGATTGATGAAGGATTCTCAGAGTTGGAATATTTGGTTTGATGGAACAATTAAATATTTTAGTTTGATAAAAAAGTAGATGAGTACTGTATATATAAATGGATTAGTGGTATTTTTTTAGTATTTCTTATAATATTTTTGGATGACATGATATTTATCAAAAAAATATCCCAAATGTACAATAATTAATGATGTCTCTGGGTAAATGATTCTCACTGAATTACAATGGGTAATGAGACTACAGAGTGGGTATGAACATATATATAAATATCTAAATGGTTTCTTTTACATATTCAATAATCATACAATGGTATGGTTCTTATGAGGTTTATCCTGGAAAACTCCATGAATGGGTTCTTTGTCGATGATATATGGCACAAGTCTTGGGAATGTTCTGAATCCTTTTATAGAGATTAAAAGAATTGAAAGAATTCCATTTATATAAACAATAGGCTCTATAATATATTATATATTTAATACTCAGTATTATTTCACCTATGATTTTCTAATTACATAAATAACAATCTAATATCTGTTAGAGTCACATGATTTTTTTGAAAAAAATCTTTACGTATTTGAGAAGTAATAAGCATATGTTCATGAACATTTGAATAAATTATGAACCTTGTATAATGTTTTACAAAGATAAAAGTTCCCATATGATAGAATGGATATGAAATATCAATATATTTTCATGTTTTTCCAAAATTGTGGATCTATTAGTTGTTATAGTTCCAAACAAGCAACTATAGAGGACTCAACAAATAAGGAAGAGTATATCATTGTGTCAGATTCTAAAAAATGAAGTTTTTTAGATCCATAATTTGAGAAGGAAATGATTATTTTTATTCCTTAATTATTCTCATTCCCGTCATTTTTAGCCCTATGAAGATTATATCCTTCTCATCTCTCAATATTGATAAAGTTGCAGGCTCCTTTCTACTTAGTTAATTTGACACTTCATTTGCCTTACAAGGATGGTATTTGATTGAGAAGTCATATTCCTTGATCAGATATAACTATATTTATAATTGAATATGCATCTCTTTCTTTGTGAATATATGCAAAAGATTTTTTGATCCATATATATCTCATAATTCTCCTGAAATTGATAATTCCGCTTTATTTTCAAAGGAAATATCACTACAAACAAACTCAGATCTTGCATTGGGTAATTCTATTCATGATAATTCTTCTTCCTTGAATCATATGTGGTGTCTTTATCATTATTCATTAACATACAACCTAATGCCTTATTCAATTAATCTCTAAATACAATGAAATTATCTCCACTTATGTATAGTATTATTATAGGTGTAGTGGTAAGACTCCCCCTTAAATCCTTGAAACTCCCTTCATATACAAAATTCCAAAAAATATTGACTCCCATCCGAGTAAGCATAGTTAGATGAGACGATAGTCATGAATGTTATTTCAAAAATCTGTAATAATACCCTAGTAACCTGTATACGCTTTAGATATCTATCATTGATTTTTTCCTCTTTCATCCTTCAATATCTTCCATCATTGATGGATTCGTGGATATCCCATTATTTGAGATTTTATTCCCTAATAAAGAGTCTTCCTTCCACTGGAAGTAAAATTTTTTGTACTTGGAATAATAATTATCTTTTCATATTGTCATTAACACAATGTTCGAATTCTCCTCATGATCCTCATTTCTATTGGATTATATGAAAATATTATCTATAAATACTACAAAAAAACATCAAGGTAATCTATAAATACACAATTCATCATGTTGGCATATTTCTAAAGAATTAGTGAGTCCAAATGGAATCAATATAAATTTATATTGCTTGTAACTTGTATGAAATAATTCTTGGGATATCTTCTTTCTTGATCCTTATATGAAATCATCCTAACTAGATGTATACATTGGAAAATTAATGTGATCCACTTATCTGATAAAATAGGTAATCAATCGAAGGATGTGGATACTTATTCTTTATCATGATCTTTTTGATCTCCTGATAGTCAATGTAAAGGTGAATTAACCCATCCTTCTTATTAAGTATGAGGAATGGTATCCCCATGTTGATGAACATGGGTGTATGAACCCTTTATCTAGATTATTAAGTAGTTTTTTCTGTATCTCATCATGTTCCATAACATAAATACTATATGGATTAATGGATAATAGATATTCCTTAGGTATAAGATCTATTAAAAATTTAACCTCCCAACTAGGATTAAGATCTAACAATTCCATGGGATACACATTAGTGTATTCCCCCATAATAGGAATTTTTTCGAGGATTCTTCATTTATTAGACTAAATAATTTGGTCTAGATATTCTTTATCATAGGTAAATAATATAAAAACATGAGATGATGATTCTAAATAAGATTCATAATCCTCCTGCACTTTTATAAAATGTGGGTTCAATTTGAAAAACAGATAGTGTAGAGACCCTAAGTTTTACATACATGGATATTACATTACTTTTTCGGAATACATAGTACATTACAAAAACACACAAATAAGGATCGTAATAGTTTAGTGTCTTTGGAAACTCTGAAATATAATCTTCTAATCGTGGTGAAAGATCTTCAACATCTCCCATAAAGACCTTCCCTTTTTTTCTTACCTAAAACCTTTCTTTATATCCTGGGGAAAAGAAAAATAAAAGGGTGAGCTCAAATGATTAGTAAGGGTAAACAAAAGAAATATCAATCACATCATATTCATAAGAACATAACAATTTGGAAAACTTACCATGCAAAAGAGATCATAATTTCATAACATGGGATAAATCATGGTAGTGAAATGTAATCACAATAATCATATCTTAAAACATGATGATTTTTGGCATACACAGATAATCATAGAGAATCATTTCTTGTTAGTCGAGACTCATTTCCAAGACTATCTTAGTAGACAAAGTCCATTTCTGAACCGAGTTCATTCCTCATTTCAGTCCTATTTCACTGAACCGGTTTAACCTGACGTTCCAGCCATGTCTATCTCATGAGATATAAAATCTTTACCCAATGCATTGGAGGGAGATATAGGTCCCACCCATCTCATAATGATACCATTCTTATGTGTGCCACAAAATCATAAACAATACATCATAGCATAACCCATGAAATAAAAATGGGAATCATAAACATCGTGACATCATAAAAAAATTCATATAAGATAAAGGAATTCATAAAAATAATTCCATCACAACATAATCAAATTCAGTGTAATAATAGGGATATAAATAGAACCCTTTATTATCTTAGATGGAAAATAATTTTGATAAAACACTTGAACTCCATTCTTGAGGAAAATATCATTTCTACTTCAAACACACTTTTCCTTTCGTAACATGTTATAAAATTCTCAACTAAAAGAAATTGATTAAAAATAAAATTTAAAACTTGTAAAGTAAGATTCTTGGAAATAATTTTTAAAAATCCATTCATGTCGTATAATTTTAAAAAAACATTCTTCTTGTACTTTTGTCAGAAAAGTCAAAAAGTGCCTCGTACGAAAAATGAAAATAGATTCCTTTCATATCATTTAATAAAAACTCACCGAAGGGTAAAATTGGATTTAAACAATTGGAGGTGTATGGAAATAATATTACATATTGAGGAAACATGGATGTGGATGATAAAATACACCCCAGTAAATACCAAAGTATAAACAATCTCGGATAAAAATGAGATTGTGATATTTTCCCATAACTTAGGTCCGATTTGATTCGTAAGTGTCTGAACCTCCTATATAATGATTGAAATAATGTCATTGACTTATTACAGATTCGTACTCATTGTTATGATATCATATATGGCCATATTCTTATCTTCTTATTAGTAATATTTCATTGTTACTTGTTTTTCGGGTGTTTATTGCTTTTTGTTCTTATGTGTGTTTGGTCGAATAAATCCTTTTCTGCTTTTAGGTTATCGATACCTCATTTATAGAATGGTATTAGTGTTATATATATCATATTCATTCACTCAATTCATTTATGTAATAATTATTTATTGAAAATCATGTAGAACGAGCCGCATCACATTGTGGAGACGATATTCCATACGTACGCACGAGTGATGATATCGTTCCCATGATCGTGGAATTGTATGGGAGTGTATGTAAACTATTTAAGAATAAATATCACTTTAAAATAATCATATATATTCATTCTTTACACCATTATACCCATCCATGTAAGGTGGTGGTGGAAAATAGATTACACCATAGCGTGGAGACGGTATTCCGTACGTACGCACGCGCGGTGATTTTATTTTTTGAAGGATGGATAGATGGTGAAATAGGGTTTTTTCATACATATAATAACATATCAGTATATTAGTGATACTTATGTTATTACTTCATAATGAAACAACTAAATAAGAAGAAGTGGAAGAAGAAATAAAGTTGAAATAATCGGTAATAGACATTTCCTCTTCTTTGAAGCGCTTCTTTGAGACCTCATTTTAGGGCACTAAAATTGGTCTTTGAAGAAGACCAGGACCTCTAGGATGTCTCAATGGAAGTGGAGTGAAGAAACTGGAAGCTTTTTTCCGATCTTGAAATCTCAATGTGGTGTGAGGAAGAGAGGGAGGAGGTTCCCTTTTATAAGGGAGGAGAGGGGCACCTTTGGAAAAACTAAAAATATTATTTTATTATAAATCCATATTCGGTATTAAATAGATCCAAATTGATTTATTTCAAAGATAATGTGGGGATGGGTCTAAATCCTCTCATCCAATATAATTTGGACAAGTGTAGTTTACTATTTTAACCTTATCATTTAGATTTAACTTTAAGTTAGATAATTTTACTTTTACCATGTCTTTTTGTGTTCTTACACTATAAGGTTAATAGAATTACTATAAGAAGATAAACGAACCCCAAGTTGTTTATTATTAATATATATAACCTTATCTAAATCATTTTCCCAAAAATTAGATTTTTAGGAATAAAATAACAATTAATAATATAATATTTGTTTTAAAAACTATTTTATGTCAATTTTGACACTATTTAGTAATTGATTTTTGTGAAAATCATAACAGAATGATTAGTTCGAAAAAAGTTAATTAAATCAATAATAACATGTCATATTAACCTTTAAAATTAGTGTAATTCATGAAAAGTCTCAAAATACATTTATTTGGATATTTATAACATCAATTATGTCAATATTTCATTAATAAGATAATTACTGAATCATCTTTGTGTCATAAATAAATTAAATTATTTAATGTCTAAAAATTACAAATAAAATACCATTATATAGGAAATCGTTTTATCTTTATAATGAGTATTTATAGTCTAATTTATCTTATGTATAACCCTATATTATAAATTATTTACTTATTAAACTTTGATTATAACTATTTTAACCCTTCTTTAAATAAATTAATAATAAATGTCCTAATCTAATCCATGTGGGACTAAATGGTCATATATTATTCCTAAGGATGTTTTTGGTCGAATTAAACTTATCCAAAATAATTAGGACATGTTTTAGGGTAATAATAATATCATTTTTACCCTTAATTAACCTATTTATATTTAATCGCGGTAAAAAAAACAGTTAAAAGTTACTATTCACAAAAAATCATTTTCATCTCATTGAACAACATTTTACTTACTGAAATCAACCGTGTCTCTCGGATTTTTGAAATTCCATTCACAAAAGCGGTAAAATTATGTTTTATGTAAAATTGCAAATTCTCCTAGAGGTGGGTAAAAGACGGTGAAAAGTTCAATGAAATTTTTATATATCTAAAATTATTATAAAATTACTCCAATGAATTACATTGAACTTATATAGATATTATGTGTCAATTTTGACCTAAAATAAATTTAAATAAAATAAATAATTATTTAAATAAAATGTCTGTTTTTAAATAGTAACCTAGTGTTTTCACTATTCATCAAAAATTGAATGTTTTCAGAAAAATACCAAAATTTCAACTTAGGCTAAGTTCGATATTCCGAATCCAAAAATGAAGTCCATTTTCAAAAATAAAATTTATAAAATTTCAAAAAGTGGGTATTACTAACCATAACGGCTAGTTTTAATAATATTTTAATAGCATATGGTTGTTTAGCGAAACTCGGTATTGCGTACAACACACACTATCGTGGAAGGTCGTGATTGCATGTAAGGCAAGACAAGTGAGGGATGCGTGTTTTGAAAGCTCCTTTTGGTGTAGCGTACAACACAATACATTAATGAAATTAAAAATAATATATTTCATAAAATCATGGGGTGTTACATTCTACGCCATTTAAAATAAATTTCGCCCTCGAAATTCGTCGGGGTTATAAATGGTTTACCACTCGAAAGTTTCTTTAATAGAAACCCACATCGTAAAAAGGAATACCAAAACTTGGCTTAAAAAACTAACATATGAAATATAATGGTTATCCAAATTAACTAATCACTGGGTTTCCACATAGGAGAACATAGGTGAAAATATGGATATGGAAGAGAAATCTAACCATCATGTTCTGATGGAGAGTGGTAGAGAACATGGCTATGAAAAATCCAACAATCACAAAGCCATAAATTTGGTATGATCTAGGGTACCATCTGATTCGTCAGATATAAGGGCACTAGGACAACATTGTTTGGTTTTCAAGATCATTTCCCTAAAGTTGATGAATTTGAATTAGAATAAATACTTACTTTATTTTGGTACAATATCACTGTTGTTCGTGCTTTGAAAAATTTCCACTTCATCTCTTAAATAAATGAAGTTGAATATGTTATTCATGAAGTGTTAATAGATCATGTGATAGAATGATGGGTCATTCCATCTGTTTCAAACAAAAGTTTAGAAAAAGTTACCAAATATACATAAGTCCATATATGTTGAGGTTAATCATATACGATTCCAATAATGAAGTTAGACTTCATATATCATACCGCCTAATATAATAAAACTACTTTATACTAACCAGGGACTTCCTGTAGGCCAGTGGTAGGCAATAAAGGTCACTCATACTTCGGTTGTGGGTTCGATTCCCACAACCTTGTCCGACGTGATGGGATGTCGCCCATACTGCAGGTTTTCCTATTTCTAAAGCTATATTACAATAACATCCCATCAATAATATTGAAAAAGTTCTATACTTAAACAATACTAACTTTTTTCCAACATAATCCATTCCAATCTTTAGGCTTATCTAAAATACTTCGGTCCAAACTCATAGTATAAAGAAAATTATTACTTGAAATGTCACATAACAATCACTTGAATGCCATTATTTATACCCCATATATCATAAGATGTGTGAATACCTTAATCATGTATTCTCTTGATGAATGAATACCCATTGAACCTTAGTGAAAACATGAATGCAGTTAAAAGTTAACACCTTCCAAAAACCAAAATTCTGAAAATTCTTTATACTCAAACCATGATATCACTTAGTCATTATATCAATCATGAGCTCAAGAATACAATCAAACATCTCCTTATCTTCTTATCCCTTCATTATGCGCATATCATCTGCTTACCAAAAATATCTCAATCACTTTCCATGGTTACCGGAACCATAAAATTATTAAAAACCACAATAGACCAATACATAAATATTCCAATATTTCACGATACTATATACAACATTATTTTGGAATCCCATTACATAAACACTTAATCATTCCACCACATCATTGTCATATTCAACATTTCCAATAGTGATCGCATGTGACTTCCCTTTGTCCTTTTCCTTAAGTTGTTTCTCATGTCGATCATCATTAACCCTTGGATTAGGGCATTGATTAGCATAATGCCCCATTTCATTGCACTTGAAGCATTGAAGTGTTGTTGGTGCGTTCTCTGCAGTCTTTTCTTTATTCACACCATTAGCAACTCTTTTTCCATTACATCGACACTCAGCTGCTCGATGACCTTCTTTTCCACACTTAAAACATTTTCTACTCCCTTTAAGAAAATCTCCACCATGCTTCTTTCCACACTTTGAGCATAAGGAAACAGTCATCTTCTTTTCACCATTATTCTGATATTTCTCCTTGAACTCCATCTTCCGTTTCTTGTCAAAACCATGAGATGGATATGTAAAACCAACTTCCATTTATACCTTAATAGAACAATGTACAATTTCCTCATAGATACTGAAGTCTCTTATAGATAATGCCCTTCGAAGATTTTTTTTTAGCCACTGAAGAATCGATCAACTTTACTTTCAGGTTGGATGATAAATCCAGATGCATACCTTGCAAGCCTTGTAAAATTCGCTTCGTATATACCAACAGATTCATCATCCTTTTTCTTTAGCTCATGAAACTCATTCTCCATCTTTTTTCGAAGAATATGAGGGAAGTACTTATTAAAAAATAAGTTCTTGAACTTGTCCCATTCCATGGACTCAATTTCATTTCTTGGCATCATATTCTTGATAAGATTCCACCATTGATCAGCTTCACCTTCCAAACGATATACTGCTAAGATGACTTTATCATGTTCAGAACATTGAAGAACTAAAAATAACTTTTTAGTGGTAATGATCCATTGTTCAGAAACAAGTGGGAAAAAAGACCCACTAAAAGAAGGTGGACGTTGTCTCATGAAGGACTCAATAGAATATTGTTCGCTTCTCTGCTCATTTGGAAGTCCAGAATGATTCATTGCTTGTGTAAGTATAGAAATAAGATTTTTCACTCCCTCTCCCATAACATTTGTTTGTTCAGGAGGACAATCCTTGCATTGTCCATTACATTGATCAACACGGTTCCTTCGGGTTCCATCCATCGTCTAAAACCCAAAAAGAATAGTGTGCGCGGAAAAAATCATGCTAGGGAAAACAATATAATAAAGGGGGAGTAACTTCAATATCTAACATCTTGGGTTACTGTAATTCTAGTACTATAACCTATACTTATACTTAACCTTAGGGACATCCCTATACATACCTTAGAAATATATCTAGGGATCTCACTAACGTTTTTGCATCCTAGTTTCCAAAGGTTGACTAAACCTTTCCTCTAATAACAACTGTAGAGACCCTAAGCTTGATGTACATTGACATTACATTACATTTGAGGAATACTTAGTACATTACAAAAACACACACATAAGGACTGTAATAGTTTAGTGTCTTTGGAAACTCAGAATATAATCTTCTAATCGAGGTGAAAGATCTTCAACAGGTCCCACAAAGATCTTCCATTTTTTTCTTACCTAAAACCTTTCTTTATATCCTGGGGAAAAGAAAACATAAAACGGTGAGCTCAAATGCTCAGTAAGTGTAAAAAAAAGAAATATAAATCACATCATATTCATAATAACATAACAATTTGGAAATCATACCCTGCAAACGAGATCGTAATTTCATAACATGGGATAAATCCTGGTAGTGAAATATAATCACATTAATCATAACTTAAAACATGAAGCTTTGTGGAATACACACATAATAATAGAGAATCATTTCTTATTAGTCAAGACTCAATTCCGAGACTATCTTAGTGGACAAAGTCCATTTCTGAACCGAGTTCATTCTTCATTTCAGTCATGTTTCACTGAACAGGTTTAACCAGCCGTTCCATCCATGTGTATCTCATGAGATATAAAATCTTTACCCAATGCATTGGAGGTAGATATAGGTCCCACTCATCTCATAATGATATCATTCTTATGTGTGCCACAAAATCATAAACCATACATCATAGTGTATCCCATGAAATAAAAATGGGAATCTTAAGCATCGTGACATCATAAAACAATTCATATAAGATAAAGGAATTCATAAAAATAATTCCATCACAACACAATCAAATAAATGTAATAATATGGATAGAAACATAAACCTTTATTATCTTAAATGGAAAATAATTTTGATAAAACACTTGAACTCCATTCTTGAGGAAAATATCCTTTCTACTTCAAGAACAATTTTCCTTTCTTAACATGTGATAAAATTCAAAACTAAAAGAAATTGATTAAAAATAAACATGAAAACTTGTAAAGGATTCTTCTTGGAAATAATGTTTAAAAATCCATTCATGCCGTATATGTTTAGAAAAACATTCTTCTCGTACTTTTGTCGGAAAAGTCAAAGAGTGCCTCGTACGAAAAACGACAAAAGATTCCTTTCATATCTTTTACTATAAACTCACCAAAGGGTAAAATTGAATTTAAAAAATTGTAGGTGTATGGAAATAATATTATATTTTAAGGAAACATGGATGTGGATGATAAAATACACCCCAGTAAATACCAAAATATAAACAGTCTCGGATAAAAATGAGATTGTGATATTTTCCCTCACCTTAGGTCCGATTTGCTTCGTAAGTGTCCAAAACTCCTGTATAATGATTTAAATAATGTCATTGACTTATTCCTGAATCATACTCATTTTTATGATATCATATATGGTCATATTCGTAGCTTCTTATTAGTAATGTTTCTTTGTTACTAGTTATTCGGGTGTTTATTGCTTTTTGTTCTTATGCGTGGTTTGTCGAATAAATCTCATTCTGTTTTTAGGTTATAGAAACCTCATTTCCAGAATTCTATTAGTGTTATATATATCATATACATTCACGCAATTCATTTATGTAATAATTATGTAATGAAAATCATGTAGAATGAGTCGCATCACATCGTGGAGACGGTATTCCGTACGTACGCATGAGTGATGATATCGTTCACATGATCATGGAATTGTATTGGAGTGTATGCATACTATTTCAGAGTCAATATCAATTTTCAATAATCATATATATTCATTATTTACACCATTATACCCATCCAAGTAAGGTGGTGGTGGAAAATAGATTACACCAGGGCGTGGAGACGGTATTCTGTACGTACGCACGCGCAGTGATTTCGTTTTCCATAGGATGGATAGATTGTGAAATAGGGTCGTTTCATACCTATAATAACATATCAGTATATGATTGATACTGATGTTATTACTTCATAATGAAACAACTAAAGAAGAAGAAGTGGAAGAAGAAATAAAGTTGAATGAATCGGTAACGGACATTACCTCTTCTTTGAAGCGCTTTTTTGAGATGTCCTTTTAGGGCACTAAAATTGGTGTTTGAAGAAGACCAGGACCTCTAGGATGTCTCTAGGGAAGTGGAGAGAAGAAATTGGTAGGGGTTGGCCGAGCATGAAGGCTCAATGTGGTGTGATTAAGAGAGGGAGGAGGTCCCCTTTTATAAGGGAGGAGATGGGCACCTTTGGAAAAACTAAAAATATTATTTTATTATAAATCCATATTTGATTTTAAATAGCTCCAAATTGATTTATTTCAAAGCTAAGGTGGGGATGGGTAGAAATACTCTCATCCAATATAATTTTGACATGTTTATTTTACTATTTTAACCTTATCATTTAGATTTTACTTTAAGTTAGATAATTTTACTTTTACCGTGTCTTTTTGTGTTCTTACACTATAAGGTTAATTAACTTACTATAAGAAGCCAAAAGAAACCCAAGTTGTTTATAATTAATATATATAACCTTATATATGTCATTTTTCCAAACCTTAGATTTTTAGGAATAAAATAACAATTAATAATATAATATTTTTTTTAAAAACTATTTTATGTCAATTTTGACACTATTTAGTAATTGATTTTTGTGAAAATCATAACAGAATGATTAGTTCTAAAAAGGTTAATTACATCAATACTAACATGTAATATTAACCTATAAAATTATTGGAATTTATAAAAAGTCTAAAATTACATTTATTTGGGTATTTATAACATCAATTATGTCAATATTTCATTAATAAGATAATTACTGCATCATCTTTGTGTCATAAATAAATTAAATTATTTAATGTCTAAATATTACAAATAAAATACCATTATGTATGAAATATTTTTTATATTTCTAATGAATATTTATAGTATAATTTATCATATTTATAACCCTATATTAAAAATTATTTACTTATTAAACTTTGATTTTAACTATTTTAACCCTTCTTTTAATAAATTAATAATAAATGTCCTAATCTAGTCCAAGTGAGCCTAAATGGTCATATTTTATTCCTAAGGGTGTTTTTGGTTACATTACAATTATCCAATAGAATTAGTACATGTGTTAGGGTAATAATATTATCATTTTGACCCTTAATTACCCCATTTACTTTTAACCGCGGTAAAAAAAAGAAAAAAGTTACTATTCACCAAAAATTATTTTCATCTCATTGAACAACATTTTACTTACTGACATCAACAATGTCTCTTGGATTTTTCAAGTTCCATTCACAAAAGCGGTAAAATTATTTTTTATGTAAATTTTCAAATTCTCCTAGGAGGTGGGTAAAAGACGTTGAAAAGTTCAATGAAATTTTTATATATCTAAAATTATTATAAAATTACTCCAATGAAATACATTGAACATATATAGATATTATTTATCAATTTTGACCTAAAATAAATTTAAATAAAACAAATAATTATCTAAATAAAAAAGTCCGTTTTTAAATAGTATCCCAGTGTTTTCACTATTCATCAAAAATTGAATGTTTTCAGAAAAATACCAAAATTTCATCCTAGGCTAATTACGATATTCCGAATCCAAAAATGAAGTCCATTTTCAAAAATAATATTTATAAATTTTCAAAAATTTTGGTATTACTATTCATAACAGCTAGTTTTAATAATATTTTAATAGCATATCGTTGTTTAGCGAAAATCAGTATTTCGTACAACACAAGCTATCGTAGAAGGTCACGCTTGCGTGTAATGCAAGCCAAGTCAGGGATGCGTGTTGTGCAATCTCCTTTTGGTGTAGCGTACAATAGAAGTCATTAATGAAATTAAAATTAATATTTTTCGTAAAATCATGGGGTGTTATAGATAGTGATTTTATTCTCTCTACAATTTTTGTTGGATCTATATAGGGATGGTCAATTTGTTCCAATAATACCATAAAATTCAATCAAATAATGTATGAAAATGACGATTGGGATCTTCCACCCACAAATTATGATATAGGAGGAGTTATATACTTTGGATGCAATATTTTCCCCAATTTTCATTTTCCTCAATAGCTAGAATTCCATGCATTGTGGTGTCTGTTGGATAGTTATACTAAAAAAATTAAATAAAAAGGAATCCGTAGAACCAGAATCATAAAGTTAATTCACTATTAATAGATGAATTACTTGAAAACCTATTACCACTTCGTTTTCATGATCTACATTAGCAGTGATTATAGAGAAAATATAACCCTTTCTACATTTGATATTAATGGTTGTCTCTAAAAACCCTAGTATTAGTGCAGTAGTTAGAAATGTTCTCTGTTTCCTTTTAGTTGAAGAAATGGAAATTGTGTTGATGGTTCACCAGAAAATTCCTTCCCCACATCGAATTAGTTGGTTTATTCAATAATCAATTTCAAGCTATGTGTCTTCCTTCCCACACCAAAATCATTTCTTTGTTCCCCTTAGGCAATTTCCAGGGTGCATATTCCCGAACCTCTAACAAGTGGGATGTTGAATGTTATTGAAACTATCAGATTTCTCCATCAAAGAAAAGGAATTAAAACCCACTTTTTTCTTCTTATCCCAATGATAACCTTGAAATTATATGATCCTTATTTTTACATTAAAAGAAAACCAAAAAATTTCATCATAACTATCCATGTAATGGATTTCCAGGTATTTTCCAATACAGGGTTTTATCCCACCAATGAACAAATAAACCATACAATCGAGGGTAAAAAAGAGAGAGGCATATCAAGAATGTCATTGATGTTATCCTCATATATCCTGATAGATTCTATATAATTTTTCTTAAGGTAAAGTAAATACTGTTCCATTTAAATTAATATAGTGTGAGGAAAATATTTATCAAAAAACATTTATTAGATTTCATTCCACTACATTACTTCAATCCCTTCTTTATTCATTGTATTCAGGATCAATTACCACCACTGATAAGCTTCTACATTCATATTATAAACACCCATTAGAACCTTCTCTTAATAATAACATTTAAGTATGTATAATATCATTAAATTTATTTGATCCATTATTCTATGACTAAGGGATCCAATGATTCTTTGATAATAGGAGGCCTTTATCACATGAAGTTCTCGATTGCAAATTGTTTCACATAGGGGGTTTGGGTATTCCACGTAATCTAGGATTTTATTCAAAACCATAGTCATTAAAGAGAGTATCATCATAAATTTCATGAAACCTTCTCCCATCAGGTTGGGCATCTTATTGGGGCAGTCATCACATTGCATGTCGCATTGACCATTAACTTGAGTCCTCTTATTTTCAGCTACTGGATAGAATAAAGGGAAAACTAGTGATTATTATTTTAAAACTATAAAACAAATAAAGGTGATTCAAATGACATTAAAGTGATTACTTAAAAATTATATTTATATCCATAGATTATGAATTTTTAGGATTCAATCTATGTTATCCGATATCTATATCAATGAATATATTCTTTGGGGATTTTTTTAATTCCATTAATAGTGGTTCATAATAAGATTATGAATTTTCTAATGCATTTTCCTTAGGAGTTTCAATCAAGGGGATTAGTAAGGCCCTTTTTCATGTATGAAGTTACCCCAAGTTAGTACTGGTACACCTTGTCAGAGTTACTAAACCTATGTACATTTGTACTAGAACAACATCGACATGTAGCATCCAGAGAGGAGGTATTTTTAGATTAACCACTTACTCAATACCTGCCAAACTTTATGCATGTTCTATTATTCATAGTCTTAATAGTAATAATTTCTTAGGATTATTCTAATCTAAATCTCAAAAATCACGATACTAGTCTATTATACCAACTATAACAACACTTCTATTTATTTCACATTATTACATGATTTATTACATAAAATCACACATAATAAAACCCAAATGATAGAGAATTATGTTGTATTTTAGAGTTAGGAACATATCACAACATCTTCTACATGGGATACAACAAAGTTTTTGAAAATATCTTTAACATGCTTCTAACATTCCATGGATTTTTAAAAATCCACAGAATATCACGATGAAAAAATAATAAAGGGGGAACTATAAAGCCTTGTAATGGAATAAACATGGAATATGTTGAAACATTTTAGAAAATATACATATCAATTGGGCATGTAAATAGTTAGAATCATAAACATGAACAATTGTACAAGATATATAATGGTAATCATAACATGGGGAATGTTGAAAAAATATAAAACAATGCATCATTAATATAGGTCAACGATGAAATTAAAAGACATAATTGTAGGAATAGTACCATAAAATATTCATGTTCTCTCCATATCCCAACATGATGTAACATGATACTAAACATTATCTAATTCAATGGAGCTCTATATAATTTAGTTCACACTCATCATATTCATTTCATTCTAATGATTTTTTGTAACACATAGTTCATACGACATTGATTCATTCATCATCATAATTTTTTACATGATCAGTGAATGTGGAAAAAATACATTTAATGCCAAAAAAATAGGTATATTTTCATAAATATTAAAACACTTGTTTGAAAAAAGGGTATATTATTTAATAATGAATTTTTTTCATGGAACATTCCTGTGAAATTTTATCAAAATAACAACATTGATTAAAATTAATAAATAAATTTATTAGAGGGAAAGGGGTATCTAATCAATTAGATATAACATGGTATGTAAAATAAATACATGTCACAAAATTAGGAAATGTTAATATAATTCATATGTTCATAAAGAAACTTGAATAAAGAAGATTTGGTGAGGATCCCTTGTGGAATTTTGTCATAGTAACCTCCTAGGTAAGGGTACAAATGAGAGAGGATAAATGAACCTTCATTCAAAAAACATCAATTTTAAAGTAATATAATGGTTAATGAGAATGAATATATAACCAATTTAACATTAAATAACTATTTTCCAAGATGGTGCATGAATTTGAAAGGATGGGAAGGTCCCATACAAAAGTCGGTATGGTAACAGGTGTATATAATGGTTTACATGAGGCATAACGAGAGGGAAAAGTAGCATCTAGTTATTTATAAATCAATTTTTATGTAAAATTAATATTTAATAAAATATCCCAACATAAAGAAGTGGAAACAAAGAAGCATAAAATAAAATAATTGCTTGAAGGATCATAATAAGGCATAATGAGAGTTAAAGAAGAATCTAATAATTTACAAATTAAATTTTAATGCATATGGGATATGTATGAATGTTTCCTAACATAAGAAAAATGAGATTTTGAGACATTACAAAAAGAATTGATTTATAAAAAGAGGAGAGTTAAAGATTCGTTACTTGTGTGCGTGACTCCAAATTCCTTGGAGGGGATTCTTGAAAGATTGGAAGTGCATTGGGAGGACTATAGAGAGTGTAGTTAATTTAATTTAAGTACTTCATGTATTTTTAGTGAAGATAAATTGGAGAATAGTAATGACCAATTATTTTATGAATAAAATCCCATTACTTTTAATGACTTATAGATATAGAAAACGCATGCATTCTATTTTCATTTTTTATTGGGTTTAAATAATTGTTAAGTATCATTACCTTTGATCATATAAATATTGAATAGTGATCACATGGCCAATATAGATATATAGTTTTTGAAAAAACTCATTTTATTTAGACAATGGATAGGATGACGACTTATAGAAGACACGAGTCATATGGAGATCATTTTTCAGAGCTCGGAAAGGAGGTAGTGTCACTAGGATTCACTCTTCACCAAGATCAATTTGATATTCAACGCATTATGTATGAATGTAATAACCTATGGGAGAAGTTCACATTAATAGACATTACCACCAGATCGATGTTATGCAATCATACCAAATTGTCTGCCACTATCCCACACCTTACCCTTAGGTCTTATGTCAGTGTTACAAGGGGTTATATAATAAGGTATTAGTTATTATTTTGTAATACATTTTTATAAATAAATTTTTTATTCCATCAATTTCATTTGTATGAATTATCTTTCTTAAAAATGATGATTTTGATAAATTGATTTTTTGGGTAAAAATTGTAATTTTGAGAAATATATAAATTATTATATTAAACTATGGTTTTTATTAATAATATTACTTAAAAAATTCTTATAAATGATGACTATATCAGTTCCTTATCTGTAAATGATTTGGTAATTAGTTTGATAAGAGTTACATTTTGTATACAAACAAATAGAAAGTGTATTTTAAAAAAAATTATTTTAAATAATTAATGATTTTTTTAATAATTATCATTTTAAAACAATATTTTAATCAAATTTATTTTATTAATAATAAAGGATTATATAATTTTAATGAATTCAAATGTATTTTTTTCTGGTTGGAAAACTATTTTTCTCAAAACATATGAATTTTCAATAAATGATTCGTTTCCGTTTAAAAGTGAAATTTCAAATATTTAAGAAGTTATTTAGATAAAATCATTATAATTTTTGGAATCATGATTTCAAATTTATCCAATAGTTATTTGTTCTATATTTACTAAGACATTTGAATTTTTTGGTAAAAATTAAATATCGTATACAGAAAATATGTGTTTTATGACATGATATTGATCCCAAAATGAAGTAATAAACTCTATAATGGGTATTATAGGAACTATATTTAACTTCCCATTAAAATAATTTGTTTTTATATTTGTTTTATTTATTTTATAAAGCCTTAGTGAATCCTAGAAAATTTATAGTATACTTAGTGATTTTAAATTCATTTCACAAATAATGTGACTCACCTTCACATAAGAAAGGCTAATATTTTAATATGTTAGGCCATTGGAATTATAACACATTTTTTTCAAATCCACTTAAAAAACCCTGGTCAATAACCATGGGATGGTTTTTGGAATTTTATATTTTATTATATAGATTCCAAAATCAATGCTTGTGAAATATTAATAAATTCCCCTCTCATTTTTTTAGATAAACCCACCCAAGAGCCCACTTTTCTTCATTAAAAAACATTTTTGAACGTCCATAATATTCCTTCCCTTATCGATATTCCTTCCAGGGATCCCAAATATCTAAATAATCCCCTATTATAGCTTTTATAGTCACTCACTCATGTAAGGGATCCGTACATTCCTTCCTTTCTAATTTTTTTATCCAAGTTTTTTTTGACCCTTTTATTTTAAATTAAAAATGTCGTTGTAATGTTTAACCCCTCTCATATAATTTATTTCTTTTTTTAATGATGAAATACCCATTTCTCATTCATTAATTCTTTCTATGTACACTAATTACCAGACCGAAATTCCATATGGGATTTCCCTCTTCTTATTTATATTCAAGCATTTATTCTATATTATGTATCTAAATTCCATTTTGTATATTGGGATATTATGTTACATGATCCCCATATTTTCTATTTCATGTATAAATTATTAGGGACATATTTCTCTCTCATCACCCTAACTTATAAATTTTTGAATGACAATGTTCTACTGCCGAAATTGCACCGTGATTTTCCATGCCAAAATCATCATGTAGGGAATACAATATCCATCTCTTTTTCAAGGTTATTCACCTTTATGGACATATAGAATTATTTAATGGTACTTGTATTTATTTATTCCAATTTCTTTAATCATGTAATAAGTTATTAGGTTTAATGATTTCATGTTATTTGATCCATGGGGCACACTTACGTGTGAAATGAAATATTTATGAATAGTGCACCCTAATAGTGCTCTGATACGTTGGGTAAAGTTTAATATCAAGATAATCCTTATGAAATGAGGATTTAATCTTTTTAATTCATTTTCAGTGATGATTTACTTATGATAATCAATGTTCAATTAGCCTTGTCTCATCCTAATATCATGTTTTATGATGTTTCCACATTTCCATATTGTGATAATCATACAATGTTAAGTACGAAGGAATGAGATGGTCATGTAAATGAGGATTTCAATAAATATGTTGTATTTTATGTTTTATGTTCTTATGTATTGTTCTTAATTTATAAATACAGAATAAATCTTGATCCTTGGAGTTGTATTAAGTGTATGTTTATGTAATAAATCATGTTTAAGTATGTAATAAAGAAAAGGGTTGTTATAGTTGGTATCATAGAAAAGGTTTAGTTATTTTTGGGATTAGTGTTATAATACTCTAGATAAAGCCATATAGTTAATTATATGTATAAGAAAAATATCTCTATATTTGGGTGAGTATAGATTTAGTGGTTTATCATGAAAATACATCTATTTCTCAATACAAACAAGTATAGGGGGCTATGGTATAGTTGTTTCTAGGGGTTAAACCTGAAAATATCACTTTGATCCTGACTCGAACAAAAAACGGTGCACAAAAATGGGCCTTGCTTCACTATTGGTTAGATAATCTCTTGGGATATTCAATTTATGTTAATAATATTATTATAAACCATTATTATGGTAATAAAAATTTCCCCTAAGAAAATATTTCGTGAAGTAAAACATATATCACTAATATTGAAGCATATAGATGCATATGTTATGAAAATAAATGTAACATATAAGTTAACCTTTTTATAATTAGATTCCCATTATGTTATTAATATTTTAAAATACACAACCCTAATTTTACTTTATTCTAGGCAATGGTCATTAATAGGAGGACTCATACTAAAAACTGATGCGAATATTAATGAGATTACTGTTCTAATGAGATGCCCAATCTAATGGAAGAGGAAATGAAAAACTATTTCATGATAATATCTTAGTTAACTCATTTTTTTATAGAAACATGTTCCATTATGAATTTCCAAAACCCCTAAGAAATAACAAGCCACAATTGGGATATTCATGAGAAAAAGGCCTCTTAAATTCAGGGGATTTTCTGATCACTTGATCGTCAAACAATGGATCAACTCCATTGAGATGATATTCTCTATCCTTAAATTTTCTGAACAAGAGAAGGTTTTTATGGCTACTTATTTTATAGAGGGTGAAGCTAATCAATGGTCAATATTGATCACGAATATGAATCCTAAGGAAGAGATCGAGGTGTTGAAATGCAACTCTATTTGGAATGAAATAGATAAATATTTTTCTCACATCCTCCGACTCAATATAGAAAGGGACTTACATGACCTCAAGAAAAGAGAAGACAAATCCATCAGTGTGAACGAGGAAACCTTCACAATGCTTGTACGATATGCCTCTGGGATTTTCATTACCCTTCAATGCAAGGTTGACTGCTTCTTAAGTGGGGTAAAACCTATCTTACAGAAAGTCCAAGTTATCCTTCATGTTGGTAGCTCTGAAGAAGTGGTGTGATGTTCCCTTAAATTGGAATTAGAGAGCATAGAATCTCAAGGGTATCATGGGGATACAAAGCAGAAAGTGAACATTAATTCAAGTAATCTGATAGATAAATACAAAAGTGCTACGAAATTCCAACACTCCTGTAAATAGACAATTTCTCAATGGTTCTGAACTGTGGGGAAAGCCTGCAGAACCATTGTTATAACTTATACCAATGGTTCTGCAAACCGTTGGTAAGTAATCCATTGGGAAAGCTTTTCCCAATGGGTTACACAAAACCGTTGGGATAGGTTATAAAATTGATCATATCCCAACAGTTTGGCATAACCGTTGAGATAGTTTTTCCCAACAGTTTGACTTGAACTGTTGGGAAAACCAACCATATGACTTCTTTCCCAATGGTTTCTAAACAAATGGGAATGTTTTTTTACCAAAAGATCATAGAGAAACTTTGGTAAAAAATACTGAGAATCCTATCCCAACAGTTTGAAACCTTTGGTATACCCTATGTTTTGAAAATTTCACAGCAGCCAGCAATTTTCACAACAGGTAGACAGTAGGGTGTCCATTCCCTCTCCTTTCCAGTTACCTCTCATTTACAATTATTGTACCTGCAATAATCAACTAACACATACATATACAATTACTGTACCTTCAATAACCAACTAACACATACATATACAGAAAAAATTCATAAACATTTAACATATAATGCATCCTGGAACTATACAGATCCAGAATTGAATCAAAATTCATAACATAATTATAAACATACATAATTCATTTAGTATTCAATTTAAAATTTAGATGAGAATTATATGTGGAAACTGGAATTAAATTCCTAATTTGATCGGTTTTTAATATACCAGATGTTTTTACAATAAATGATGTCCATTTTAAACAAAATACATACACCTGGAGTGATAGCGGCCACACCATGCCTTAGATTGAGGCGTGGTTAACTCGTGCATGTCACAAATGAACCATGGATCGTTGTCCTAACGTATCAACATATTCTAAAACCGTTTTCTCGGTTTTTCTTATGTTAGTTTTTGTTTTCACTAAAAATGTAGTACTTTTTAAATAAAAGGGAGACACTTTGACTGGTTCCAACCACACCACGCCTCATATTGGGGAGGGGTTGACTCGTACACGTCAAAAATGACCCATGGATCTTTGTGCTAAAGTATCAACCCAATCAGAAACTATTTGGTCGGTTTTCCGTATGTACTTAAAATGTTGTCCATTTTAAACATAAGAGAGACACTTTGGGTTGTACCGACCACACAATGAATCAGATTAAGGTGTGTTTTACTCGTACACGTCACATATGACCCATGGATCATTTTCCTAATGTTTCAATAGATTCCGATTGTGTTTGGTCGGTTTTTTGTCTTCCAATTGTTCTTTTCACTTATAATCCAATCCATTTTAAACAAAAGAGAAACAGTTAGAGTGGTACCGGCCACACCATGCCTCAGATTTAGACGAGGTAGACTCATACATGTCTCAAATGACCCATGGATCATTTTCCTAAAGTATCAACAAAATCAGAATGCGTTTGGTTATTTTTTCATATGACATTTGATGTTTTCACATAAAATGATGTCCTTTGAAACAAAAGAGTGACACTTTGAGTGGTTCCGGCCACACCGTGCCTCATATTGAGGTGGGGTTGATTCATACACGTCACATATGACCCATTAAACGATGAGATAATGTATCAACACAATCAGAATCTGTTTGGTCAGTTTTCAGTATGTACTTAAAATGTTGTCCATTTTAAACAAAAGAGAGACACATAGAGTGATCTCGGCCACACCGTGCCTCGGATTGAGGTGGGGTTGACTCGTAC
The DNA here is from genome assembly GCA_963277665.1 of Viscum album. Taxonomy (NCBI): domain Eukaryota; kingdom Viridiplantae; phylum Streptophyta; class Magnoliopsida; order Santalales; family Viscaceae; genus Viscum; species Viscum album. Next base: position 1,680,086,740 of record OY728160.1, read on the forward strand.
ACGTCAAATATGACCCATGGATCGTTTTCCTAAATCATAAACACCTTCCGAATGTGTTTGGTCAGTTTTTCGTATGCCAGTTGTTGTTTTTACTTAAAATGATATCCATTTTAAACAAAAGAGAGACACTATGAATGGTTCAGCCACACCACACCTCGTATTGAGGCGAGGTTATCTTGTACACATCATAAATGACCCATGTTTCGTTGTCCTAATGTATCAAAAAATCCCAAAAGCTTTTGGTCGGTTTTCCGTATGTCAGTTCTTGTTTTCACTTAAATTGAAGTACTTTCTAAATAATAGAGAGACACTTTGAGTGGTGTCTTCCACACTGACCCTCAGATTAAGGAGGGGATGACTTGTACATGTCAAAAATTACCCATGGATCGTTGTGCTAGTGTATAAACACAATCATAATCGGTTTTGTTCGTTTTCCGTATGTACTTAAAATGATGTCCATTTTAAACATCAGAGAGACACTTTGGGTGATTTCGGACACACCACAACTCGGATTGAGGAATAGTTGACTCGTACATGTCACATATGACCCATGGATCTCTTTCATAAAGTTTCAACATATTCAGAATGTGTTTGGTCGGTTTTCCTTATGCCAATTGTTCTATTCGCTTATAATCATGTCCATTTTAATCAAGAGAGACATAGTTAGAGTGGTACCGGCCAAACAATGCCTCGAATTTTGATGGGGTTGAATTTTACACATCTCAAATGACCCATGGATCGTTTTCCTAAAGTATCAACACAATCCGAATGCATTTGGTTGATTTTCTATATGCCAGTTGATGTTTTCACTTAAAAAGATGTCCTTTTGAAGCAAAAGAGAGACACTTTGAGTGGTTCCAGCAACACCACGCCTCAAATTGAGGCGGGGTTGTTTCGTACATGTCACATATGACCCATGGATCATTTTGATAAAGTATCAACACAATCAGAATATTTTTGGTCAGTTTTCTGTATGTACTTAAAATGTTGTCCATTTTAAACAAAAGAGAGACACTTAGAGTGGTCTCGGCGACACTGTGCCATATATTGAGGTGGAGATTACTCATACCCATCACATATGAACCATGGATATTTTTCCTGAAGCATCAACACATTCTGAATGTGTTCGGTCAGTTTTTCATATGTCAGTTTTTGTTTTCACTTAAATGATATCCATTTTAAACAAAAGAGAGACACTATGAATGATTCCAACCACACCGCGCCTCAGATTGAAGCGAGGCTAACTTGTACACATCAAAAATGACCCATGGATCGTTTTCCTAGAGTACCAACATATTCTGAAAGCGTTTGGTTGGATTTACGTATGTCAGTTGTTGTTTTCACTTAAAATGAAGTGCTTTTTAAATAAAAGAGAGACACTTGAGTGGTGTCGGAAACACCGTGCCTTAGATTGAGGAAAAGTTGACTCGTACACGTCACAAATGACTCATGGATCATTGTGCTAAAGTATCAACAAAATCAGAATCTGTTTGATTGGTTTTCTGTTTATACGTAAAAGTTTGTCCATTTTAAGCATAAGAGAGACACTTTGGGTGGTGCTGGCCACACCGTGAATCGGATTGAGGTGCGGTTGACTCAGACTTGTCACATATGACCCTTGTGTCATTTTCCTAAAGTTTCAATAGATTCTGAATACATTTGGTCGGTTTTTCATTTTTCAGTTTTTCTTTTCACTTATAATCCTGTCCATTTTAATCAAAATAGACCCAATTAGAGTGGTACCAACCACACCACACCTCATGTTTATACGGGGTTGACTATTACATGTCTTAACTGACCCATGTATCATTTTCCTAAAGTATCAACACAATCTGAATGTGTTTTTTCAGTTTTCCATATGGTAGTTGATGTTTTCAATTAAAATGATGTCCTTTTGAAATAAAAGAGAGACAAATTGAGTGGTGTTAGCCACACCACACCTCATATTGAGGCAGGGTTGACTCTTACAAGTCACATATGACCCATGGATCATCGTTCTAAAGTATCAACACAATCAGAATCTGTTTGTTCAGTTTTCCGTATATACTTAAAATGTTGTCCATTTTAAACAAAAAAAGAGACATATAGATTGATCTCGGCCACACCATGACTCGGATTGAGATATGGTTGACTCATACACGTCACATATGAACCATGGATCATTGTCCTAAAGCAGTAAAACATTCCGAATGCATTTGGTTAGTTTTTCATATGTCAGTTGTGGTTTTCACGTAAAATGATGTCCATTTTAAACAAAAGAGAGACACTATGAATGGTGTCGGCCACAACGTGCCTCGGATTTAGGTGGCCTTGCTTGCCAAGTATCTCACATAGGGGTCCGGGTATCAACTAAGGCATGGTATTACCATCTTTCCAAACATACATGTCCTCAGTTTATCTTCAAGGATCCAATATCACTCATGAGTAATAGAAACCATCCTGGTAGCCCTCACCTAGAAACCAAAGCATTCATTTTGGAATTTCAAGTCTAAATTCCCTGAGCATGAAGAGTCAGTCCATGTGTCCTTAACATGTAACCCATGTCTTATCCTAAAAATTGGCATGTGAACCAAATCAAAAAAGGAATAATTCACATTACATGGAGAATGTATAACAAGGCATTGTATCCAATTTAGAGCATTTCATCACATGCATTTGATGAGAATGAGCTAATAAGATTACCAAGAAATTCATATAATTCAAGACATATAAAAATGGAATAAACCTAAATAACATTTCATGATCAGAGAAATGAAAAAAGGCATGTGAAATAAAGGAGGGTGGGGGCTGTCTGGGGGTCCAGGGAGGAGGGTGGGGGGTTGTACGGGGTCTAGGGACGAGGGTGAGGGGGATGTCTGGGGGGGCTGTCTGAGGGGATGTTCGGGGACCAAGGAGGAGGGTGTGGGGGCTCTTCGGGGGGATTTCCGGTGGGATATCTTGGGTCTAAGGAGGAGGAGGGGGGGGGGGGGCTGTCCGGGGTCTAGGGAAGAGGGTGGGGGTTGTCCGGGGGGTGTCCTGGTGGCTTACCGGGGACCAAGGAGGATGGTGGGGGGCCATTGGGGGGGGGGGGGTGGTCCGGGGGCTATCCGGGTGGCTTTTTGGGGTCCAAGGAGGAGGGTGGTGGGGGGTTGTCCGGGGGGGCTTCCTGGAGGGCTGTCCGGGGTCTAGGGAGGAGGGTGGGGGGGCTGTCCGGGGGGCTGTCTGGGGACCAAGGAGGAGGGTGGGGGCTATCTAGGAGGCTATTCAGGGGGTTGTCTGAGGTCCAAGTAGGAGGGTGGGGGGATATTCAGGGGGGTGGGGGCTGTCCGAGGTCTAAGGAGGAGGGTTGGGGGGCAATCCGGCTATCTGGAGTCCAAGGAGGGTGGGTGGCTGTCCGGGGGGCTGTCTGAGGGGCTGTCTGTTGGCTGTCTTGGGGCTGTCAGGGGGGGATATCTTGGGGGTGTCTAGGGGGGCTGTCTGGGGACCAAGGAGGAGGGTGGGGGGCTATTCAGGGGGCTATTCAGGGGGTGTCCGTGGGTTGTCTGGGGTCCAAGGATGAGGGTGGGGGGGGGGGGGGCTATCTTGGTGGTTGTCCAGGGGCTATCAAGGGAGTTCCCAAGCACAAAAAATTATAAAATCATGCTCAAGATACACTGAAACAACAAAAAGACATCAACACCCAGGAATAAAGAAATATATAAAAATAAATCAACTCCAATACTATACTATGTGTCTAGATAAAACCAACACTATAATTGATTAAACATTAAATCTCAGTAATATTATTAAAAAGTATAACGGATCAATTTTTCCCACATCACCATCACTATCATCACTATCATAATCACCCTCATTATTATGGTAATCATTTTCCCCATCATCGTCCCTGCCCTCCTCAACGCCCTCCTCCTCGCCCTCGCCCTCTACCTCGCCCTCCTCCTCCGCCTCACCCTCCTCCTCTCCCTCCTCTTCCGCATCAAACTCCTCTCCATCATCATCATCAAGCTGGATATCGTCTTCACCACCACTAGAACTGCAACCTAGTGCACTATATATAGAATTTATCGATGACATATATTCATAAAAAGCTGGGTTGGCATCTGCTAGAATTATTGGACGTAGAACTTCAATAAATTCCATAAATGCACAGTTTTCCCAAGCTGACTGTTCTGCCATCTCTACGGCCCTTTATTCAACCTGTTCAGCCTGTGCCCTAACTTTTTGCAGCTAAGTGGAACTACAACTTGTTAATGAGGTGGGCCAATACTTCGTCGGGGCTATCCTAGGTTGTCAGCGTACTCTTCCAGAATGCTCCTCTCTCAACGCCCGATGTAAGTGATCAGTTGGACCAAAATTGTCTTATTCATGGGCATCAAGGGCCTCTAATGCAGCCTGTTACAAATATAAATATATTATTATGTTACAAAATTGATATTAAAATATAAAATTAGTAGATTAAAACAATCAATCTGCTACTAAGTCAGTTCGTTGAGGGAACTTCCATCCTTTTTCCGTCTACTTGAGAAAAATAGTGTTGGTCGAGGCACACGTCCGTAAATATTCAGTTTTTTCCTCTAAAATAACATTGAAAACTAAATTTATATGAAAACATTAGCAAAATATTAAATAATTGAGGAAAAAAAAGAAACTGTAAGTCGTAAAGAAAATTTATAAACAATTTTCATACTAGCTTCCTCTCATGATATGGCATCGTAGTACGTCCCAGTGTGTGGAGGTATTTTTTTGCATCAATGTTTTTTTTATTTTTTCCAGATTATTCTTAAATAAAATTATATAATTAAAAGGATAATATTAATGAAAAACATGAATGTTATTATTTAAATACCTAAAATGTAATTAATACCTTAAACTGAATAATCATCCAACGAGTAATCATCTCCTGATACTACTCTATAGGACAATCATCCACAACTGGTACCGCCTATAACTTAGTGCCTACACTAGCACACCATCCAATATACAACACATGCTTTTAGGCTCTCCAAAACTGACCCAAATCCTTTAGATGTGTCGGTCGTGCACCCTCACCATCGGGAAAATTAAATAAAAGCTGACACCAAAATATTAATTCAAATAAATACAAAAATAATTCATGGAATTAAATAAAACATATTTTTTTACCCATATCCCTGCCCAAGCTCTATCATTGACCTCATCTGGAAACTATCTCCATGATAGCATGCTGACGAGAATGATGTCGGAGTATTTGGAAAGCTTCGGCAAAAAACTCTGACCTGCGCTGTTTTCTCAACCATTTGGTTGTCTTCATTGTAATCCAACATTAAATGCGTGCAGTGGTTCCACACCGCACGCATGCATCTATGAACCTGCCCCCTCCTCCTATCAGCAGATGTATCTGTCATGAAATAAAAATAAATATTTTATCAAAACATGTTATAATGAAAATAAATATTGGTATAAATTTTTTAGGGTTCTATAAATATTCCTATTCCAGTTTGATCGTTGAGCGCCGCTGGATCCACAGAAATTGATGGAACACCCTGTGGTGGAACAAGAGTCAAAGAAGATGGAATAAAAAAGCTTGGAGAGACAGAAGTATAAGGAATATAATATGGGATAGCTGTATGACGAGATTCTGGCTGGGGAGTGGGAGTCATCATGGGATATGAAAAAGATGGGTTAGAAGATGAAAAAGGTGGAGAAAACATGCAAGTCCTAAATATCTCATGTGTCCCTAACGACACACCTAGATCAGAATGTGGGAAGGATGTCATGTTTGAGGGAGGGGCAAGGTCTATTTGGGTATGCAGAGATGCTCGTCTCCTTCTGGTACGAACCCCACTCGTACAACTGGCCTGAATACTAGGACCAGTACTAAGCTCCTCGTTGAATAACTATCAACGTATAGGTGGATCCTACAAAAATGATTACAAAAAAATTAATCAAATGAAATTATATATTCTTTAATGTTATATATTAGAAATACACTGCTCACTATAGACACTAATGGTGGACCGCCCATCTCATCCATTCGATGATTGTTCTCCACCATTTTTTCCATTGTCTCCCTTCAATTGGATGCATTTCTTGCTTTTGAAAACAAATATGTAATTAATTAGAAAATTTAAACTAATTTATAACCCTAAAAACTAAAATTATGATGGAATATGGGGCTTTATTGGTAATTTAGCTATCAATTGTTTTTATTAGAGCTTGAATGGATTTAATAAATCATACAAGTTTTAATGTTCACCAAGTTAGAAATATTGTTTGACTAGGTTTGAATACAGTTCAATTCCAAATTAGAAAATGCTATTAAAAAAACTGCAACCAATAAAAATAAAAAATTCACATAACGGTCAAGTCAGATAAAACATATTTGTGAGAAATACTAAATCAATTTGAATAGTACCAACCAAAACAACCCAACTCGAGGTAAACCTAAATAATTGATAACATGGATGAATGATTCTATATATTTTCAACCACATCTTCAGGTTCACAATCAACTCTGATAATTGAGCTATTGGAGTCATCAAAAGAAATAAATGGATTGGTTTAAATGGCAGTAGAGAAAGTGTCAATCCCATCATCACCATCATCATAAATATGTCTTGGAATTACATCAAATATGACACCAAATATAGGTCAAAGTTGGTCTTTGACATAATAACCATGTTTACACATTGATTCCAACACATATGGTTCTTCGGTAGCAAGAGTACGAGTCATATTAATTACTCGAAATCCACAATCATCAATAAATGTGCTCTGTCTCGGCATCAAATCAAACCAATGTCATTTCATCATTGTGACTCATCCATGAGAGTAATAATCCAATATTATTATTTTCTCAATGAATCCATAATAACCCACATTTTCAAATTGATTCCTACTATCTAATGCACTAGTATAAAAATCTGTTGTGGCAGTATCCATAACAACATCAAGTTGTGTTCTCATTTTTTTTGCTCGTTCAGTGAAAATAAATTTGGACCCATTGATAACAATTGATTTACAGTCACGAACCATGGTATTAGGACCAAAATCCGAAACTCTTATATCCTCAGAGACAGAGTCAGCATAAAAACTCAATACCTGAAATATAAATGATTATTAAACTTAATTAAATATTGATTTAATTATTTTAAATAGTAATATTTTTACCTTCAATTTTAACAAAACAGAAAACTCTTTGCTATGCAAAACCTCCCTCCTTCTCAAAGATTAATAATGATGAATTGTATTCATTATTATATTATGTTCCCTAAAGATAAAAATTATGAATAGTTTAATAGATATATATATATATATATGTAAGATGTAAATATTAAATTTAGTTACCTGATATAGTCACCAAAAAAATCATTGTTGAACAAAACTGTGCGATGTGCATCTCATGCTCTTCATGGCTTAATGTCTTCAATGTATATGATCTAGGAATTCATCCAATTTGAGGAAGTGATGGAAAAATAGGTTCAATTTTCTCATACTATTCTTCTTCATTTCTCATTGGTCTGTTCATTCTTGTAGTATGATAAGACATATAAATTGAGAAGATATCCATACAATCTTGAGCCAAGTAACCATTCACAATAGAACCATCATGATGATTCATGTTTCAGACAATATACTTTAATGTTTACAAATTCCTTTCAGTTGGATTCATCCTACAAAAAGAAACTGGTCCTCTGAGAAGTATTTCTGTGGGAATATGGACAGTCAGATGCAGCATGCAAGTGAAAAATTATGGAGGAAATATTTTCTCCAACTCACACAAAATTAATGGGGCATCTGTCAACATTTTTTTCAAGAAATACTGATAATACTTCTTAGCACAATGATCTCTAGAAAAGTGGCACAACTGAATAACAGTCACCCTTACATTATTGGAAAAAAGTTGATGGATTTCTATTACAAGAAACTCATGTAGAAGAACATGATAATTATGAGTCTTAAAAGATTTTAGCTTCAACTCTCTTCTGTTGACCTGTTTTGATATGTTTCCTGAATAGCCATCAGGAACTCTAATTGTCTCTAATACATCCCAAAATTTTTTTTCATAGGTGTCAACACATAAGAAGCATGTGGATGTTTCCATTTATTTTCACTGATTCACAAAGGATGCAATTATGGTTTGATGACCCAATCCACCAAGTCACGCCGATATCATAAATCATCTTTTGTCTTCTCCTTGAAAGTAAGAAGAATTGAAAACAAAATTTTGAATATAATCTTTTCAATATGAATTACTTCTATGAAATGGAATTACAAATCAGTTGACCAATAAGGAAAATCAAGAAAGATACTGCTCTTCCTCCAATTGTAACAGGTTTCAGTGGAAACATTCTTTCTCTCTCCAGATTTCATTTGTCCCTTCCCGAATGAAAAACTGAAATATTTCAATTAATTAAGGACATCAGTTCTAGACATACGCTGAGGTGGATTATCGGTCTTTATAGTATTATCAAATCTTCAATGATTATTTCTATATTGATGGTCCAATGGAAAGAATCATCAATGTCCCATAAAACAAAAATAACAGCGATGTTTCTGTCTTCTGGATCTTGTATTCTTCATAAAAATAGGACATCATAGTTTTCCCTTCGTGCTCCATCCAGACATCATTGCATAAGCTAGAAAATCATTGATCATCCACATAAGTGAAGCCCGCATTGGAAATATGTCTTTCAAACATGCATCGTATGTGCGCACACCCACATCCCAAATAAGTTTCAACTCTTTTATTAAAGGTTGCATGTATACATCAATATCAATGTCGGGATAAGAAAGGCCAGATATGAGTATACTCATGAATGTGAAAGGTATTTTCATTCACAACCTTGGGGGAATGTTATAAATGTGTATAAAAAATGTACATGTGTTGTGCGAAGTAAGCATGTTCCCAAATGGATTAAAATAGTCGCATGAAAGACCCAGCCTCACATTACGCACGTCTGCTACAAAATCAGGATGTCGAGCATCAAATCTCTGCCATAAAAATCCATCTGCAGGATGAAATAACTCATCGTTAGTCTTATTTCTCTCGGTATCATGCCATCTCATTTTTATTGATATGTCATCAGACATAAAAAGAATCTGGAGTCTGGGGATAAATGGAATGTGCCACATTACGTTCTGTGGAACAAGGGATGGTGTTCCATCAGATTTTGACTTCCAGCAGGATGTGACACATTTTATACAATTATTTCGTTTAGTGGTTTCCTCCCAGAATAAACTGAAATATTTTGGGAAAGCAAGAATTCTGTTTCTTGAGAATCCAAGTTCCTCAACTAACATCCATTCCATATACTGGTTTGAGGGAATATCTATGTCACCAGGACATAAATCCTTCAAGAGGGTATGAATGTATTCGATTGCTGTGTTTTAAATCCCATACATAGTTTTCCCATTAAAAAATCGGATTAAAAATTTTAGATTTTTCATTTTTTTTCATTGTGGATATACTGGATTCATGGGAGCATCATTAAATTTTTTCACCCTATCAATATCATCATTTTCACAAAATGCATCATATGTCCTCATATCAAAGTATTCTTTTGTCGAAATCCTATATTTTTTCACGATGACGAATAAACAAAAACTGATCATCTAACTAATTCTCCATTCCAGTCCTTCCATTTAGATCATCACCAATTTGAGAGTTAATTTCCTCCACATTGTGATTCCAAAAACAGTAGTTTGATCGAAAACCATATTTGGTTAGGTGGTAGCTGACTTCTTCATGGCTCACCCATGGTCTACCAACACAATTGGAACATCGGTTGTGTATGCGACCACTATATGAATCATTGTGAAATGCAAAATCTATAAATCTCTCCAAATTCTTATGAAAATCGCTTGAGATCCGATCGATTTCATACATCCAACTTCTATCCATTTTGTAAAAAGAATTTATATAAGTCATTTTGTCATAAAAAATTCAATAGTATTGAACATTAATAGAAAATACATTTAAGTAAATGATAAAGGAAGAAGTTTCTAGTCGATGTAGTGAAACAATGTAAAGAACAAGTACTAAAAAATGAAATTAAAATTTATTTATATTAATTTTCATTAGGTATATAAGAGGCACATGCCTCATGTCCCATTATGTATTATATGAATCCAAAATCATTCACTCATGTTCAATAACTCATTATTGGCAGCTCTATGGCCATACCTTTCATTAGCCAATTACTTCCCCAAGTCAAGCGCACCCCATGGGTGAATAAAATTTAGGCCTCTACACTAATAAGAAGTTCCGGGCTTGTAAAAATATTTAATTTCATAAAGTATAGATAAAAAAATTTATTTTTAAAGTTGAGATTCATAATAAAGTATGTCAATGATAAGGCCATTACTGAATTAAACTTGTGACTTATCTAACATATTTATGGATGTCTACACATGCCAGCATGGATAGTGAGAATCACCCCACCCTCATAAAAGTGAGTATTGGCCAAGAAGGACACCTAATATACAACGTACAATGAGAACCATATTTAATTTACCATAAATTTATATTAGTACAGTTATCTTGGGGGAAATGTAATATATGATCCTGTTTAATTGGTGAATTTAGAAGCTCTTATTCATTATGTTGGACACTATCTAAGGTAAGAAATCATGTGAGGATGGGTATACATCATTCAATTTCTTACATGCTAGTGAGAATGAAGGCTTGAATTAATGACTTGAGTTCACTAATTAAATGAGGGTATAGGTCGCATAGGCTGTGTAAACAGAATGATTAAATAAGGGTATAGGTTGCAAACACTATGCATGTTGGGGGATTCTCAGCCCATTTAGAAACTAAAATAAATTCCCATCATAGGTATCAATAAGTAACATCACCATCAAAAGAAAATCCAAATAAAAAAGGAGTAAAAACATAAAAAATTTCATGAATTCACTACTATGAATGGTTTATCCACATGTTTACTAGAAATTATATGTCTTAATAATGTACCACCTCTACAGCTCCTAGTTTTAACCAATAAACAAAAGGTAAATTTCTCAAAATATCATTAAAAATAATCATTAATAGGCTCAAAAAGTAATAATAATATTGAACCAACCATGGAATTCCTTTCACAACAAATTCTCACACACCAGTTATCTCATGTTTTACTAAATACCAAACATAGTCACATAACAAGTGTACTACATTACACAATCCTTATTAAATAAATTCTCATTTTTACAAAACACATTCCTCAAGATTAAATCATTTCTGAAATATCTTTTGAAATACATTTTAAATTATAATATCCTTTAGATCATTTTTCACAAATAATTGGAGTATTCTCAAGGAAACCCAATTTGGAAAAGTCACATTAAATTCCCAATTTCCACGCCATACCATTAAAAACAACTAACATGGGACAATCATCAACGACAAATAACTCAACTGGAAATAAAAAAAACATAAACCAAATGTGATATAGAATTTAATGTTATGTCAGGGAAAATGAGATTAAATAAAGACAAAAACATCATAAATGGTTCCAACATCATAACTTTTAATTAAAACCAGCCATAATAGAAAAGGGAATTCCTCATACAACAAATCCATAATAAAACAAACCAAATCTCCAATTAAGAACGATAAGTTTTATACACTAAATTTAGGGTTTCCACCTTCATAAATGGATAAATACGATAGATAAGTGGAAAATGAGCGAGAATACATGAATATTTGGACTTCTAACCTGGTTGGGGAGCAACTGATTTGATTCAGTAGGGCATGCTTGGGGCTTCTGCAAATTGGGGGAGAGGGGATTTTGAAATTAGGGGAGAACTGCCGAATGCAGGCTGTACAACCCGATTTGGTCTAAATCGGGGTATCTTTTCCCAATGGTTTTTAAAAACCGTTGGGAAAAAATTATCTTTACCAATGGTTTTTCTAAACCTTTGGTGAAGGGAAACATTTTCCAACCTTTTCCAACAGTTTGTGAAAAACCATCGGTAAATGGAATTATTTCCCAACAGTTTTCATAAAACTGTTTGGAAATCATCACCTATGTCTTCCTTTACCAACTGTTTTATGAAACCCTTGGTAAAGTCCTCATATACCAATGGTTTTGATGAACTATTGCTATAAGAGCATTGGGAAAACCCAGGTTTCCAGTAGTGCAACACACCACTTGACAAAGGATCAGACATAGGCACCTTGGAAATTGTCTGAAGGGATGAGGAAATGCTTTAGATGTATAAGATAAGGGCACATGGAAATTAATTTATGAAAAGTATTATCTAATACTTTGATAGAGGATAACAATGCTCTATTCAAACCTCAATGCATTGTTCATTACTATAACTACAAATTACTAGGGCAATTTGGAACTAGTTCCCTAATCAAAAGTTTTTTAAAGGCAACCAACAACCTAAAAGGTAGTAAGGGTGTGCTTTTTCAATCACTACCACCGAATATAATCCTAACAACAAAGTGGTGATAGGTATTCTAGTTATTCATTCAGAAATCAAGAATTCACTTTTTTATTCATCTTCTATTAATTATTTTATATCCAAAAAAATTATCAGAACAATATAAACACCACCACAAATCATAGAAGTAGATATTTATGTGGGAATGGAAAATATGGAAATTATTTCGTCACATGAATACAACTCCTCCCTTGTCAAAATTTTTTGGATTGAACTTCCTGGTGAACCTCATCATTCTCCATCTAGTATAATTTGATTGAATTCTTGGCATGGATTTTATTTCCCTATATAAAGCCAATATAAATTGCCTTTATAGGTAAATTACACTCCATATGGAGAATCGACCCTTGATTCTATACAAGCGCAATGAGGATGATGAATCTTCTTTAGAAACATCAACACAAGAATGGATATTATTTCCCTATTTGTGGTCTTATCTTGTTTAGATTATTGATTCTAAATAGGGAACGATCCCCAAAGACATGCCTTTTATGAGGAAATTCACTGATGTATTTCTTGGGGAATTTTATGGTCTTCCTCAAAGAAGATATGTTAAATTTTTGATACGTCTTAATCTATGGGAATTTCCAATATCCAATGTTCTATATAGAATGGATGTAGGGGAGTTTGTGGAGCTAAAGAAACAACTATAGGAGAATTTGGATAATGGGTTTATACACCCATGTGCTTCACCAGGGGGTGCACCAATCCTCTTCATCAAGAAGAAGTATGGATCAATGCTCCATTGCATTAATTATAGTGAGATAAAAAAAATTGATAAATAACAAGTGTCATTTGCCACAAATTTATGACTTTTAAATCAGCTACATGGAGCACAATACTTCTCCTAGGTGGATCTACAGTCGGGATATTACCAAGGTTGAATAAGGAGGATATCTCAAAGACTGCTTTTCGTACAAGGTACAGTCACAACGAATTTATAGTAATACCTTTAATAGTCTCTAATTCTCTTGAAATCATCATGGACCTAATGAATAATGTCTTTAGTGATTACCTTGAAAAATATTTTTCTGTATTTATAGATGATATTTTAATATACTCCAAAACCACGGAGGAGCATGAGGAGAATCTATGTATTTTAATAGATTCCTTGTGAAAGGATAAGCTCTATGAAAAGTATGGAAAGTGTGAGTTATGGTTGAAATAATTCTTATACATAAGTCATATCATCATAAGAAATGGAATATCTATAGATACCTCCATGATAAATTCAATTTAGGGATGGTTGAGGCCATCATCTATGACTGATATCAGTAGCTTCCTTGGGTTGTCAGGATATTATCACTGATTTGTGATAAATTTATCTTGATTTTCAAAACTACTTACTAGGATATCTCAGAAGGTAGTCATGTTTTCATGGAATGACTATTGTGAAGAAAGCCTCAATGAGTTGAAAAGGAGGCTTATCATTATTCCCATGCTCACACAACCAACAAGTGGAGTCATTTTTTTAGTTTTCATTGATACTTCAAATAAGTCAATGGGTTGTGTGTTGATAAAAAATGACAATGTCATTGAATATACGTCAATACAGTTGAAATTTCAAGAGAATAACTATCCACCACATGATTTGGAGTTGGCTGCAGTGACATTTTCTTTGAAAATTTTGCGACATAACCTCTTTGGGGAAAAGTGTTGAATATATACGGATCACAAAATCCTCAAGAATATATTCCTAGAGAAAGAGATTAATATGCGCCAATGAAGATAGTAAGTGCCGATCAAATACTATGAAAGATCAATTCACATCCATCTAGGGAATGTGAAGAATGAAGATGATGCTCTAAGTAGAAACGATCCAACAACACATTCATTGATGATAATTGAAAAAGGATCCAATATTCTTAGATTTAATGAAGATGGACATGGGAATCATAAAGAAGGGAACATCTTCAATACATTCAGAAATTATTTCTCAACCATCTCTTTTGGAAAGGTTAATGGATTCTCAAAAGTATGATGTGTGAATTTAGATGACTGTGGAAACTATCCGAAAAGATAAATCCTTGTATTTCAATGTTAATAAAGATTTATTTGTGGTATGTTTGTCAAGAATTTTTGTTCCACCAAATCTGGAATTAATGAATGATCTTTTGGATGATTCATGTTGGTCAAATTTTCACATTCACCCAGGAAACTCAGAGATGTAATGAGATATTTGATAGCATTATCGGTGGGATAACATGAAGAAGGAGATAACTGAGTATGCATCAAAGTGCCTTGTATGTAAGAATGTAGAGTCTGAGATATAGATGTATAAGTGGATGATGAAACCATTACCTATACCAAACTGAAAATTGGATAACATCAACATAGAATTTGTCACTGGACTTCCAATGATATCCAAAGGAAAACAATTCTATCTAGGTTGTGGTGGATTATCTTACAGTGATTGCACACTTAATTGCGATTCAAGAGGATTTCCCATTAGATCAACTTGAATGGATATACATTATAGAATTTGTAAGGCTTCATGGGTTACCACAATTTATCGTATCCGATCATGATCCAAGATTCACCTCTATCTTCTGGAAGAGTCTCCAACATGCTCTGAATACTGATCTGAACATCAGTATGAAAAATCAACCTCAAACTGATGGACAATCCAAGAAGAATATCCAAGAACATGAGGACATGCTGAGAGCATGATAAATGTACTTCAATGGAGGATGGGCTCAACATCTTCCTATGGTTGATTTCTCTTACAAAAATAGTTTACACTCAAGCATCCAAATGGCTTCTTATGAAGCCCTTTATGGGAAGAGGTGTAGAACACAGGTATGTCTGGATGAAGTTGGGAAGTGAAAACTTCTAGGTCCATAAATGGTCAACGAAATATTGGGGAAGGATAAGACTATCAAGAATCAAATTAAATATTCTTAGAGCCGACAAAAGAGTTATGCTCATAATCATTGATGAGACCTAGAGTTTGATGTTGGAGAATGGTATTCCTTCGAATATCACCATGGAAGAGAGTTATGAGATTTTGGAAGAAGGGAATGCTTAGTGCAAGGTACATCATCCCTTTTGTGATCCTTGATCTCATTGGAGAATCAGTCTATCAAAAAGCACTACCACTGAACCTATATCAAGTACATGATGAATTCCATTTATCATTTTTGAGGAAGTACATACCTAACCCATCACATGTACTCAAACCAAAGGAGGTGTGATTTGAGAAAGGAATCTCCTATGAAGAGAATATGGTGATGATCATATATCTAAGATAAAATGTTTGATGAAATAAGATGATTCCACTCATCAAGGTGTTATGGAAACACCTCATATTTTAAGATGCAATGTGATAACTCTCGGAAGTGATGAGGGAATGTTACCTACATCTATTTTACTGTGGGAAAAATAAATTTTGAGGGTAAAATTTCTTTTGGGGGGACTTTTTTAACGACATGATATTTTATGATTAAAATTTCTTTTCTTTTGATAAAATATAGATATAGAAAACACACACACACTTTTTTTAGTATTTTTATTGGGCTTAAATGTCCATTATCTATCATTAACATTGATAATATATCCCTTTAATATTGGTCACATTAGTGATATAAATATATTTTTTTTGAAAAAAAAGCCATTTGACACGGGAAATGGAATGGATTGCCTCATCCAGTAGAATCGGGACATACGAAGCTCGTTTTTCAATGCTCATAAAGTGGACAGCGTAAATAGGCTTCACTCTTGACCAAGTGAAAGTCAATATTCAATATGTTAAGCTTGAACAGATCTCTTATGGGAGTAGTTCAAGATAATAGAGAATTTCACCAATGTTATTTTATCTGAGCTGGCCAAACAGTCCGTCACCATCGCACACCTTACCCTTATGTCTTATGCGGGTGTTATATGTGGTTATGTAATAGGATATTAGTTATTATTTTTTAATCCCTTTATAAAAATAAAATTATTATTCCATAAATTCTTTTATAAGAATAGACTTTCCTAAAAAATTATGAATTTTATATATTTATTTTTCAAGTAAAAATCATAATTTTGAGAAATATATACAATATTATATTATAATAAGGTATTTATTAATATTATTATAAAAACAAGACATATAAATGATTATTACATAAATTCCATATCTATAAATGAATAGGTAATCAGTTTAACAAGATTTTCATTTTTTATATGATAAAATAGTAAGTGTATTTTAGAAGAATTTATTTTAATGAATTAATTAATTTTTTAAATATTTAATATTTAAATAAAATATTATGATAAAATTAATTTCATTTATAATTGATGAGTACATAATTATTAGGAAGTAAAATATAATTTTTATTAAGGGTTGAAAACTGTTTTTTTCAAAACCTGTGAATTTTTATAAATGATGGTTTTCATTTTAGAAGTATAAAATTTACATACATAGAAAACTATTTAGATAAAATTTATATTTTTTATTGAATTAGGTTTTTGAAATTATCCAACTGTGATTTTTTAATAATTTTATGAGACAGTTGAATTTTTGGGTTAAAATTAAATACAGTATAAATAAAATATGGGTGTTATGATATCATAATGACTCAAAAATGATGTAATTAATACTATAATGGATTTTATAGAAAAAATGTAGGTTTAAAAATTAATATAATTTTATTTTATATTTGTTTTTGTTATTTTATAAATCCTTATTAAATCCTCCAAAACGCATAATATACTTTATTATCTTAAATTCATTTCTTTAAAAATGTGTCTCAGCTCCCCATATGAAAGGATAATATTTTAATATTTTTGGACATTAGCCTTATAAAATAATATTTCCCACTCCACATTGGAATAAAATTGAAAAAAACCATGTGAATTTTTGTGGTTTTGAATATTTAATTGTATTGATTAAAAAACATTATTTGTGAAATATTAAGGAATTCCCCTCTCATTTCCAATATAAACCCACCCAAGATCAAACATATCCTCCATAAAAATAGTAGTAACAGGTTCATACTCTACCCTATCATATCTAAAATCCTCCCAAGGCACCTTGAGCTTACACGAATCCCTTCTATATGCTTTTGAAGTCACACACTCAATTAAGGGATCCATACATTCCTTCCTTTCACATATTTTATCCACGTTTTGTTATTTTGTTATACCCATTTATTTTCATTTAAAAATGTTTGGGTATGATTTCCCACATCCCCCATAATTTCCTCTATAATTTTGAATGATGATTGACCCCTTTCTGTCTCATTAATTCTTTTCTTTTACAGCCATTACAATGCTGAATTTCTATAATGGATTTCTCTCTTCTTATTTTGATTCAATAATTTCTTCTATATTATGTATCTAAATTCCATATTTTATGTGGGGATATTATGTAACAGGATCCCATTAACGTATATTTTATTTATAAATTATTAGGTACCCCTTTATATCTCATAAACTAAACTTATGGATTTCCATATGACGATGTTATGCTGCCGAAATTGCACCACGGTTTTCCAAGAAAAAATCATCATGTACTGGATACCATACCCTTTTCTCAATCAATGGTATTCAACTTTATAAACAAATATGTATTGAATGTTACATACATGTATTTATTCAATGTTCCTTAATCGTGCAATAACTTTTTATGTTGAATGATTCCATGTTATATGATCCATGTGGCACACTTTTGCCTGAAATGAAATGTTTATGTATGGTGCTCCATGATAGTGCTTCAATGCATTTGGAAATATTTTTTATCATGATACAGCATGTAAAATGATGGTTTAGTCATGAAAATTACTGTGAAATTAGGGTTTTTTTTAGGCTAATAAATGTGCATTGAGCCTTTCCTCATGCAAATATCATGTTGTATGTTGTTGGCACATTCCCATATTATGATAATCAGGATATATCATGACACTATGATCATTTTTCTCATATGATCCATTGATATGCCAATTTCCTAACATGTATTATATTATTCATTTTATTCCTTGTTTACTCTCTTACTAGGCTTTATATCTCACCCATATTTTATGTATGTCCTTAGGTTATCATATTCAATGTTATGTACGGAGGAATGAAATGATCATGTAAATGAAGTTATCAACAAATATATTGTATTCTGTGTCTTATGTTGTTATGTAATGTTCATAATTTTCCAATACACTAGTCTTCCAGATCCTTGAAGTTTTATTTTGTGTAATATTATGTAATAAATCATGTTTATGTAGGTAATAAAATGTAGGGCTGTTAAAAGTGTCGGTGTGTCTATATAGGAAATTAAGTCGATTGCATTATTACTTAGGTTTTGGATGCTATATAAGAAAATAACCAAAACCACAAACCATCCAAGGATTTATGCCCATGGTTTCTTAAAAATTGGAGTGGTTATCATAATTTTATAATACAAATGTCTCAAAATATTAAAATAATCCCCTTTATTATGTGGAGGATAGTCACACTCTTAAAAAATTATTATAAACAATAAAATAAATTATAATTTTTTGGAGGAATCATAATGGCTTTAAAAAATACATAAAATAAACTTAAAATTAAATTTTTATCAATGTAAAAAATATATTTCATTGTGGATCTCACTTATAATAATTTTGACATCACTTTTGTGTCATTATGATGTCATATTTCAGAATGTATATTTATATGGTATTTAATTTTACCTCAATAATTTGACTATTTTTGAAAATTATGAAAAATTTACCATTGCATTATTTCACTACTCTGATTCCAAAAATAATATTCAATTTATTTGAATAATATTCATAATTCATGAATTTTTACATGTAAAAATAAAATCTATATTTATTAACATATAAAGGGTAATATAAAAATAATTATTTTCAAAACATTATTAAAATTAAATTTAAGTTAATAAAATTTATTTGGCCAGTTTTATTTAAAAATTATTTTTTTTAATATTAATATTTTAATAAAATATTATTTAATTCAAAAATAAATTAATTCAACAAAATAAATTCCTTAATTGAATTTCAATATTACCAAACAAATATAATTAGTACTTATTGTATCAAAAGAAGAATCATTTACAATGTAGAAATAGTATAATAAATATATATTCATTATTATATAAAAAATAAGGTACATATTCCTAATACAGGTTCTTTACACATATCCCTTTAATGCACCATCAAATTACCTAAGTTTAAGGTGTGTGATATAGGGAATTGTATGGGGTGCTTCAGTGAGCCTAGTATGGGTTGTGATATCGATGAGCTTGAACTTCTCCAATAAAATTTTTCATTCATGATTAATCTATATGATATGATATTTGGATTGGTCAAGGGAAAATCCCAGTGATTATATCTCATCATAGGCTCTGATTAATTGGATTCATAAGGTATGATACTACTGGTTGAAGTTGTCATGACCATTGTCTATGTCCATTGGATTTGTTAAAAATTTATATTTACACTAATCATGTGATCACTTTTCAACATATATATTATTAAAGGTAAGGATACATAATGGTCATTTAAATCTATTTGGATATAATAAACTAAAAATTATTCATGTATTTTTATAACAATATTATAAAATAATACATTTAATTAAATTAAAAGGGAAATCCTATTCATAACAATTTGAGTCATTAATGTTAAATTATTCATATTTCTCTTTCAATCTACACTATAAATGGATTGTGTATTTAGAGTATGATTCATTTTTTAGATGTAATTTTATCTATAGTTCAATCTGTAACTATGATAATATATGCTTGTGTCATTGAAATTAGAATGATGTATTTTTTACCTACTAGTTTGATGGATCCGGATTGACCATTACAAATATATAAATTATTAAAATTAGTTATTAGAATAGGATTTACAAACATTCACTATAAAACAAAATAATAATAATTAAATTTAGAAAATATAAAAGGAATTTTTTTTATTTCCATTTGGAGGTACTTTTTTGAAAAAGGATTTTATTTTTTTACACTACAACAAATATAGCCTTTAAGAACACTAGAAATTTCCATCTAGAGTGCTAAAACTAGCACTATTAATCGAGGCACTAATTAAAGGTGGTCCCTTTTATGAATGCTAAAAAATGAACTGATAAGATGGTCATTTATCAGATTTTTTTAGCACTGATAAAATACCACTTTTATCAGTGCCTTATTAAAATCATTAATAAAATTTAAAACACATTAAAAATATAATAAAATATTTCTTCAATTTCATCATAGGCTTCCACAGTTCTTGATGTTCCGCTTCAATAGCCACCCCTCTCCACACTTTAACAACACCCCACCCATCAATTAACAGCTCCCCACCCACCCTTTAACAATACTAGCTGCAATTCCCTCAACACGCACAACCTGCTTCCCCCTAGATTTAGACCAGATACCTCTTTCTTGTGCACCTAAACCTTTACCACTCCACCATATTACTTTTTAATTAATTTAATAATATATCTACTTATCTATTTACATACATATATATAAATAGTTATATTTTCTCGCATATTAATATATATTTATATTAACATATATATTTATATTAATATGTAAATTTTTTTATATTAATATATATATATCTATATATTAATATATATATATACACACATAAATACTTATATTTATATATTTATATATATATTTGTATATTAATATATATGTATATCTATTTATTAATATATATATATATATATATAATACCCAAGTATTTATTCATATATTAATATATATTTATAAGATCGGTTTTGAAATCGTTTATAAAATATTATTTTTGATGTGTGTTTATAAATAAATACATTTATATATACAACACACATAGACACACACACACACACACAGATATATATATATGTGGTTGTGTGTGTCTATTTGTATAGTTGTATATATAATTATACATACGTATTTGTATTTACAAATATTATATATTAATATAGATATAAATTTGTTTATAATATATAGATAATATATATCATTTTTTCAATACAGACGTGAAAATATATATATATATACATGTACACATTATATAGGTATATAAATACACGTATATTTTTATGTTAAATAAAATAGTTACCACTTTTTTATTTAGATAAAACTTATATATTGGTAAATATATTAAATATGTGAATATGTTAAAATATTTATTTAGAAAATTAAATTTTTATTTGAGAATATAAAAAAATATGTATATATTAGTATATATTTGATTATAAAGAATAGTATATAATGAAAACCGATAAAATTTAAAATCCATAATATGAATATGAAGGTAATCCATTGAAATATATCCATCCCCCACTAGAAAAAGGTAAAATACCCCCTTAAACGAGGCTGAAATTCCATCGAATGTTAAAACATTTTGGTATTTTGACTAAAAACTTAGTTTTTGAGGCCTTATGGGCCATTTTTGGCCTAATCAAATTGTGGAAAATTTTTCCCTTTTCCAACTAGCACGTAGAAGACATCTCATGCTTAGATTTGATATGTTTTAGAGACCAAACAGACACTCGGGTAAAAGATATGGTCATTTAAGGTTTAAGTTATGTTTTCAACTTATTTTCGATATTTTATTAATTTTATTTGGATTTTTTTGTGTCTTAAAATTTTTATTAAATGATTATTAGAAGATGATGAATATAAAATTATTAATTAAAAAAATTAGATATTTTATAAGTCATTTTCACTACTTATCTTATATATGAAGTGCTAATGTTTCTATGTACTTAAATAAAACATATTTAAAATATATATATTATATTTATATCAATATAAATACACTCATTTATTTATATATCAATATATTATATTTTATTAAATATAATTGTTTTGAAATATACTCTTGATCAGTGCTAGGAATTTTTTTTTAATAAACCCCCTATCCGCACTACTAAAAACCCTCATAAAATGGGGCCCCATTAACATCGTCAAAAAAGAACTGATAAAGGGGGTTCCTTATGAGCACTATAAAAAATACCTAATAATGGTGTGCTTTTAAAAGTGCTTTTTGAGCGATGTTAAAAGTAACCTTTATCAGCGCTTTTGTGTAGTGCTAGTAAAGGCACCCCCTTTATCTGCACTTTTTTTATCACTGTTAAAAGGTGGTGCTATGGAAGCCCAATTTTGTGGTAGTGATAAAATATACCGAAAAAACATTCCCTCATCCAATTCATTCACAACCCCATTAAACTACCCTAGTTTTCCTATCTCTAATTTTAGGCACATGATGACTAACTTGTCCCTATAAATCACCAATATTGTCCATTTTACCCTTCCTTATTTCCACATTACCTTCCTAATTCATTGTCAACTTTCTCCCCGTCCACAAAACACTCTATTTTGGGTTGATTTCCATTGTTATGGTTGGTTGTCTCTTCTTCATTATATATCTTTTGCAGTGACCTAAATTCTTGTTGACTGAGACATAACACATTTTTCAATTAAGGTGTCTTGATAGCATCTTATGTGTACAAAAAAAATTACACTTATATATAATACTTGAAATATTATTTGACGGTTCTATTGAATATGGGCTATAGTGATTTCCCCCTAGATGGGCCAATGTTAGATTGTGAGAGCATTAGTTCCTTGATAAAAATATTTAATGTTAAAAAATAATATCTTAATCCGACAGATGTTCATTATTTATAAATATTTATTTTCATCTTAGTTGAGCATAAAATGGCAGATCTAATACATTGGTTACATGTGTAATGTTATATTCAACCTAGGGGTGGAATAAGGTCCATTGGTATTAGAGAACCTGATTTTAGCCAATGTTGGTGCGAAAATACATGATTTTTAATAGGTAAATAGTTATAAAAAATAAATAGTATGTAATGGTAATTAAGTGTTAAAAACCCTATCTATAACTCAATAAATATGATTTTCACAATATTACAAGGGTTATATTCTTATAAATCATGTAATTATTATTTATAACGGTATAAAATTCAAGAGAATGATTCGAGAATGAATCCATAATTTAATCATATATTAGTAAAAAAGATTCATCATGGAATGAACATATTCCAATATAAGGCTAAGTGATTTATTTTATTCATTGTATTCATGGTTTTATTCATTTAAATTATTAGGAATAATTGATATGATTTTCCATTGAGTATTATGAATTATTTTTCCAAGGTTTCATCGTTATTTATGAATTTCTTATGACTATGATAAATATTAATGTTATTCACATGTTCTCAATGAATTATCAATTTGATAAATTGTTTTAAATTGGTAAATATAGTGGTAGTGAACAATAGATAATTTAGCATTTTTTCAATCCCCTCACAATCTATTTTCTGAATTATTCATCAAATTATCTTTCTTTCTCTCACCCCCACACACATAATCTATTAGTGAATACAGTCACATGAATTATATGGGGTAGGGGTGATGTGAATACTTGATATGAAGGCAACATGAATTGGGAAAGATGTAGGACATGGATAAAAGATGTTGTTAAGGAATGAAAAAGGGGTGATTAGTGTATTGTATAATCAAGGAGTACCATCCTCCATTATATCTGATATTACTCAAGTCGAGGTCCATCCACCATTGTGGTAAAAAGTGTGTGTTGTAGGTTGGCTCAATTGCAGGTGGAAGTGAATACGAGCAGGCTTTCCACCTGATTAACTAACAATACATGTATTACAAATTCCATATTTCTCCTATGGAAAGTCGGTCTCTATAGTGTAATTATGATGAAGCCCTATAGGAATGGATAAAAAATACTAGAAAATGGTTCACATCAATAGTGTCCAAAGATGATCACAATGAAATGAGAAGAACATAAACCTAAAATAAATCTTGTCATCACTATAAATGAATGCCTCATGAGGATAGTTTCACTTGTGGAAGTGACCCTTGATGGGGCCTACATGAAGAATGGAAATAGGGTTCCACTAATACACCATAGTCGCATAAAATCCTAGGTCCCTTTAACCTAATATGGGTCGAATGACCCTAACCAGGGAAGCACTATATGATATAATCTTCGGTTTATCAATGTCCTTGATTTGAAGGATAGTCTCCATGGGCCCTACCCACTGTCTAACACATAATTCCACGTGTCACGGTCCATCTGACAGGAAGGCATGGCCTACCATACCAAAACTGAAGCTCAATGTTACCGTCTTAAATATCACCATGGCATTCTATGTGGAACATCATGTGGCACACTGTAGGGCTACCACATGGTTGTATGACTTCTCCTTTGTAGAGTCTTTTGAAATCATCAATTGGTGTTAATTTTGGTCATGTGAATATATTATCCTATCTGTTTTTATTATTAGACCACAATGGTATGATCTATTTAGCATTCTAAGGCATTTTGTGAGGTGAGATAGAAAAATATAGAAACTGAATTTTTGGGATGGACAATAGGGTTGAGGTGTGATGAGTGGAATGTTTTGGGTTTTAGTATCACACTCTCATATATTGAGTGATTCTCTAAATGGAGGTTCTCTTTCTCTCACTTGTTAAGTTCTACCCCTATCATCTATGTGTTTTTGTATATTTCCTTGGTCACATCTCTTCTTATCGAATCTATTTCCCTCTCAACTGATACTCTTTCCCATAGTGAGTCATGACAACCCCCACTATAGTTCCTATTATGTTACATGAGTTACATGGTGTGGGTAGGTCAGCTCATTGATTTATAGAATGTATATGGTAGACCCAAGGTTGTTATATTCCCTTTCATGATGGGCATGATTCCATGATGAGAATTTTTCCATACATAGATTCTATTTCCTATGTAGAAAATGGACATCACTAATAATAGTAGAATTTTTTGATATTATTATGTCCCTAGACCCCCCTTGGATATGTTTAATATTTGATATTTGGGTGGCATGTGACATTAGATTTAAGTTCATTTAATCACTCTGAGTATCCCCCTCGGTACACATGAGATTCATGAATTATTGAGTTGGTGACTATATAATTGGAACAAACCTTCATGGATTGGAGTAGTGATGAATGAGACTCATCTATTCCCCTGTGACTTTGGATTATAGATAATATCTATACTTTCTAATTTTTATTCTTCTTAGTCACCTCTCAAACTATTATTTATAGTTGACATGTTATTTTGAGCACTATTATTTTTTTGAGGTGTCCTACTAGGTATGTAATACACACCCCTACATATTACTTTTGTCCACACATGTTTTTTCAATTTATATGATACACATATTCATATATGGCTTGGGTAGACATTATTAAGGAATGTAATGTTCAATGGTGACTCTTAGTGACTCTTGGTGATGAAAGATTGATCTTGATGGTATTTGGTGGTAGTGGTATCCATTGGAGTTTGTGGATCCTCCATGAGTTCATCCATCGATGTAGACTTTTCTAGATTCCCATTTTGTTCATATTTAGGGACATTTCATAAGTAAACATTATTTTGAACATAATAATTATGTTATAAACTTATATTTTTAATCACATTCCTTTTTATATATATAGTAGAATGTTTTTTACATATTACATGATGATTTTACATGTTATTGTTATACTCTAGAAATTTGTGTTGTTATATGTTCATTTTAGCTAAGGCATCCTATATTTTGAGATTTCCTACTTCATTCGAATCATCATCCCCTAACATATTAGATCTCAGATTTGGGTGGAATCCTCACCTTACCATCAGCTAGGGTGGGGGGGCTAGTGTGTTTGGTTGTGTTACAGTGGTATATAAGTGGGTATTTATAATGGATGGAGAATAGATCTTTCGGTCATGTGAGGATTGGTTAGGGAATTTTTTTTAAAATATGTAAAAGTGTTTTGAGTTTAGTTAATAAACCAGGGAGACAATATAAGGTGTAACAGCTGACAAATCCATTCACTAGGATTCAGATAACCTTTTATTCAATCCATATCATTGAGACATCATTATATGGTAGATGTTAGTACATTAATTCATCATATATTGGATTATAGTTATATATTATGTCTTTCTAATTCCATCTCATCATGATATGGTTGATTCCATGAGGGTTAACCATATCAAATAAATGGTCACACTCACTGATATCCACCTCATTTATAGATGTAGTTTCATAATGACCATGTGCCTTTAGTTGGGACTTATGATTTTGATTGGTAAGATTATGGGATTGTTAGTCAATTAGTTTAGTCTATTATTGATTTTGTGATTTTACCTATTGTGTTATTTAATATTTTATGTACATCACAACAAATTGGGGTTTCTACCATTGTTAGTTGTGTGTCATTTGATAAGGAACCAGTTCACTATGGTTACTTAATCTCTCTACTATCTACTCTGTTCTACGCAAAAAAATTGTCTTCCACCCTCATCATTTCGGTGCAATTTGGTGAGGCATGGGTTCCCCCTTATTTTTTCTTTTATACGAGATTGTTTTGTGTCACACTTATATGTCGAGTGTTATCTAATGTGGAATAGTTTCACCTTTATAATTATAGAGGGATGATGATGAGTGTTTTATAATACATGATTTAGTGACATTATTTCCATGATTAGGGGAAGTTCCAATTCTATTTTATTTAGGTACATACCTTTCTCATAAGTTATGAAATAGTCCCCACCTAGTTGACTTGGACAACTCGTAGGGTGGGTATTTTGAGTGTGATCTGATGAAAAAGGGCAATATGGGTTACCAATGAGAAACTGGTTCTATAGTGATAGAATAATGGGTAATGATTGTGACTCATGTTACCATTTGGTTTTGATATCCAATGACATGATGATGATTCTTATGATGAATTCATTACATAATTTATCAAGTTATTAGTGGATTTTATTAACTCAAGATCGTGATGGTACTTATCTACCATTACTAGAGTTCGATCACTTTATTGATATGGAATAATATGACTGTGTTTAGCCCTTTTATGGGTAGTGTGATTATCTTTATGTCTACATTGTGGACTATAGACCACACAATGTTTTCCATAGACATGATTTATGGTGGTAACCTATGTTCAAGGGTCATTGGGTGCATCTCAAAGTAAAAATTGTATCCTTTCATCATGGACCCTCATACTGGGAATTATATGTGTGAGTTATTACATTAGTATGAGATGTTTAGGATTCAGAGATTCTAATGATACCCTATTCTTTTCCCTTGTGAACTAGAGAGTTTCCATTTCTAGAGACAATCTTGTATACACCTCTTATAGTGTAAGATCTTATTTTTCAAATATGAGGTTATAAATTCAAATATTTATCATATTTCCAGCATGAAACATTATAAAAAATTAAAATCTTTAAGGTTAATAGATTAGAACACTTCATTCAAAATAATCCTCTATATCCTAGATGATAAATAGTAATACTTATATTAGTATAATTATGGAACCCTAGATAGTGTGAAAAGTTTTGTAAATTTGTGTATGACACATGATCCAGGACTAGTGGAGAGTGGGATCCCCATATGTGTGGTGTGAAAATCCCACCATCAAGAATTTGTTTCCAAAACACCATCATTTGGTACACATTCCTTTATATTATATATGCATAGATGATAATTATACATCCTATTGAGGAAGGCACTCATGCTTTTTATGGGTGGCCAGTGATTTAATGTTGTCGAGTGACCAGTGTATGAACCATATTATATTCCAAAGATGATGATGGGATATTACTTAGTGGATGGATGATAACCCTTGAAGAATTTATGAATCACTGAGATTGAATCCTTCCTATAAACATTTTTCGGTGGATCTTGTTAGTGTTTAGAGATAATTATCTGGTCATTAATCAAGAGTATAAATTATGTATTAACCTCCCATTTTTCAATATCTAAATACATCATGTAGAATTTGTTTTTCAGTTTTTTCAATTGAGGTGGTTGATGAGACCATATTTGAATACTAGTATAATGGTGGTTGGTTCTTCTATTTGGTGACTCTATGTCCAAATGGTGGAGTATGTTCAAGATCCAATAGCATTGTATTAGTTATTATTAAGTATATATAGGGATATGTATCACATGTGAACAATTTTTGTAGCCCCACATTCATTCTACGTATTTATGAATAACTTGGTGTTGATGTAAACTACATAGCCATATGTGACCATATCTTCATCGGCATTATACCATAAGGTTTTTTCTGGAAGGTAGAGATCATATCATATTCTTTCCTAGGTGGATATCAGTTCTTTCATAGTAATCATATTATATACTTGGGTCCATATCAAATGTGGTGACCACCTATATGTTGCACGAACCACATTGTGGGATGTTCAGTGAATAATTGTGGGAATACCCATTATACAAAAACACTTTATATGTAGTGGAGGATGAGGTTTTTCAATTGGTTTTGGATTTTGGTCGCTAACTCAAGAGTTATCCTGGGATCGAGAGCCAAAAATATAGGGTCATGTAATCTATCATGACATTTTTCTTTAGATATTGGTATAATGGAAAACTATTATTTCAGTTGTGTGGTGTTGAGAAACATTATTTACTTTAAGATGATTTTTAATTTCACATCTGAGGATTTCGTGAAAGAGAAATGATACCATAACCATTATACCTTCCATAATGGTCATAAACCTATTGGTGTTCAGGATATAGAAAAAGTAAATCTTTCAATTACTTTCATGAATACTCATGAAAGAAAGCCTATACTACTCTATTTTCATAAGGAAGTGACTTAGTTTCTTACAATATTATGGAAGATGATAACAAAAATGATAATGTGGGTCTAGGGGAACATTATTATATTAAACTCTTCTGTTTTTAGAGTGAAATATTTGTGAATTTTTCCTTGGGGATATGTGGTGTAGGAGGATTTATCGTATATAATTTCCATATATTACTATCTTTAAATGGTGGGGATAATTCTGTTGCTGCTATAAATACCCTTGGTGGTGAGTAGATTCATGATTGATGATAGTTATTTGAGAATTCTTCTTATACCACATGTAATGATGAAATATGGATCAAGAGATTCTTTTTGTGCAGTGGAATAAAAAAGGGTCTCCTTCCTTATATAAATGTTTTATCATTATATATATTTCATGATTAATTGGAACCAATATCTCTGTAGGTGATAGGGGATGATTCCTTCTGAACCCAGTGTGTATTGACTTCACTTAGAACTCACATATCTAAAGAAATTGTATAATTCTCTGATGGTGTGTTATTATATATGTCATATAGTTCATCTATTATATAGATTAGGGGCTCTTGATGTATCCTTTTTATGAAAAAATTATTTAATGTGAGGAGGATGCACAGAACCAAATTTTTAAAGAATGACACTTATATAAAAATTTAGTATTGGACTCTTAATACATTCATGTGGGTGAACAGGTAAATTTATCCTATTTGATGTCTCAAAAAAATTATCTAATGGTTTCGTTGAATAAGAGGTGTGGTCTCAACCCTTGAGTTGAGTCTATGTAGTATTTCATGTGTGGTTGGGCATAAATAAATAAATATAAATTATGAAAAAAAAAATTTATCCCATGTTCACATATTCGTGATAGTTGATTCATTCATACATAATATATTATTACATAGAAAATATTATACCATGGTCAAAATTGAAACATGGGTTTTCTCTATGGGTGGTTGAAGTTCCATTTTCAACGAAGACCTGGGTTTCGACAAATGTTAGTGAAAAAAGATGTGATTTTAAAAAGGGAAATAAAAATATGACATAATTTACATATTATGGTAATTAAATGGGATAAATCCCTAATATAAAACTGTGAAACTGTGTTTAATAATATTACTAGTGTTAGTATATTAAAAAACTATGAATTTTTGTCACCATTGGAGGGTACATATGAAGAGGGATCAAAGAAAGACTCCTTGATTTTTATTGAAATGGGAATAGCAAATTCATGAATGAATGATCTTATTCCATGGTTAGGCTGGGTGATTTATTTTATGATACAACCTTCATAGTTTAATTTTATTTGAATTATTTGTTATAATTTATATCCTTCATCTTTTTAGTTTAAGACTTATTTATTCTTAGGATTCATCATTCTTCATGAATTTTACATTATTGTGATAAATACCCATGTTCATTGTATGTCCTTTATGATTTATCAATTTGAAATTTTATCTTTATTTTTTTCTATATAGTGGAAAAAAATAATAGATTATTTATATTTCGTTCTATTACCTATCTCTCTATTATCAAAATTATTCATCCACTTGACTCTCTCCCTCCCCATATATATCATACCTCTAAAATTAACTAGTAGTTTTTATACCTATTTTTGGTTAGTTGTGGGTGGAGTTAAGGATTTTTGTGTATTGACATGGAAATAGGGTGATGAGGGGACCTAGAGAAGAGACAGAATCATTGAACAATAAATGTGATTTGATGAAAGTAGAGAAAAATTGAGGTAAATTGACCACTATCATTGCTCAAATTTCATAAGTAGAGGGTCAAACACTATTATGGTTGGATGTTTATATATTGAAGGTTGGTTTTCATCATGGCCGATATCATGTATAGAGAGGAAAAATGGCTGAGAATCCAGTACAATACATGGTTCATAAATAACTTGTTCATCATGTAAGGTATGATATGAATCCTTCTTGACAAAACATACATACTGGAAATGACCATAAATAATGGAATTTTATTCTATAGGGAAGAAACCCCAGTAGGCCCCCATAAGGAGTAAAAAATGTTGTAATAAAATTAATTGTTTCTTCTATATAATAGGCTACTTTATGTAGTCATTGTTACTTGATATGTAAATCCATGATGGTTTTGTCTAGAGGAACATCAATGAAAATACACTATGTCACTATGACATGGGAGAACCTACTACCCATTGACCTAGATGAGTCTAATCATCCCTATCCAAGATAGATCCCTAGACTAACATTACAGGATGGTCTAATGGTCTAGCCTATAGGTTTATTCTACAAATTTTTGTCCTATTTCCCATATCACAATTCTAAGTAAATCGGTTCAACCCACGAGTGGGAATATGTGTGGGCTAGTTCTTCCCGACCTGAATTTATGCATGGAGTGTGTGGATCATTCATTATAGTGGCATTCCATTTGGCATAACCTAGTTACCACCATGTGGTTGGGGGACTTTTCTTTTGTGGCATCTTAATGACTCCTTCATCTGATATCCATTTCCTGAAAATAAATAACCTGTCATTGGTCTTTTTAACATAGTTCCCAATGGTGTAATCCATTCAGATATTCATGGATGTTTATACTTATTTCTAATATCAGTAGTTTTGTTCTTCTCTCTCTTATGGTCTGTAACCCATATCTTTTATGTGTTTGTCTTGTCTTACTTAGGGCACGAGCCTTCTAATAGTTTTTGAAATACACTTGGCTAATAATAGTACGTATGTGAGACATGGGATCTTCCATTATTTCCCATATCATGATATGTATATTTCTTTTCCTTGGTAGTCCAGATCCTTGATCGATAGAATTGCATTAGAAGAGAACAAGGTATGATGTTCCCTTGACTGATGAGCATGATTCAATGTGGAGTAGGCTTCCCTGTGTAGATTTTATAGCTACACATTAAATTTAATAGATTGGGTCATATAGAATTATTTAAGACTTATGAATCCATCTTTTAAAAACCCAATATTTTATTTTACATTTCTATTTATTAAAATTTAGTTTCTTAGATAGTTTACATTACACAAACACTAAGTTTAAATGAACAATGATTTATTATTGAATTATTATTATATAATTTTACCGTTATCACCTATCCATCATATTTATGGGTATGAATAAGAATAATTTAATTATGGGAAAATATTTTTTAAATATCGATAATATTAATTAATTATCATTAAATTGGTTATTAGTTAAA
Source organism: Viscum album (assembly GCA_963277665.1). Lineage (NCBI taxonomy): Eukaryota > Viridiplantae > Streptophyta > Magnoliopsida > Santalales > Viscaceae > Viscum > Viscum album. Next base: position 1,680,118,938 of record OY728160.1, read on the forward strand.
ATAAAATCATTTAAAGGTAAAAATATATGTTTTTTTGGAAAATGGTTTTAACAGAGATAATGTTTTTTTATCAGAATAAAGTAAATAAATATCTATTTATGAATTATTTTAAATAAAATTTTAGATAATATTTTCAATAAAATATATTAATATTCATATAATATTTTTAATATAACAAGGAATTCTCGTAAACTATTTTTTATGATTAAAAAGTAATTTTTCAAAAAAATAGTATCATTGCATGTTAAAAACATATTTTAAAAGTTAATTTATTCCTATTATTGAATTTTAATTTTTTTACATGGATCCATTATTTGGAATCATAATTATTAATATTACTTAATAATTTCAACTAAATTTTTGGTAATTATTAATAGAAAGTGAGGTAAAATTCATTTTCATGGTAGTGGTTAAAGTGGGTTAAACTAATATTATAAGGTTTAAGATGACCTAAAAACCGGAATAAATCCTATTGGATCATAATATTTTGACCCTAAAATATCAATTATTAAAATAAGAGTCATTTGTTATCCATTTTTCTTTTGTAATAAATTAAAATATTTTAACCCTTTAAAATATTCCAAGCAGGTTCTCTACCTCCTTTATAAAAATACCCCACCTATCCTCACTTAATAACACATCATGAACCTCTTATATCTTCCAAGAAATACCAAAATACGTTTATAACATTCATACCCAAATACTATAGCTCTAGTTTTTATTGTAATACCAACCTTTAAAGGCATAATGTGTAATCGAAATAAGCCTTCTCAATGAAGAGGTATAACTCTTAACCAAGTACATTCAATTTTATTTTGACTTAAACCCTATATTAACCTATTTTATAAATCATAAAATGATGAATATAGTATCATAAATATGATAATATGTTATTATGTTCATGTTACATTATTTATTCATCAAATAGAAAATGAATGTGTTGTTCATGCGTGCATACGGACTGCCACCTCGTGGAGTGATGTGTTTTGTTTTTTCATCACCATCATTCTTGGTAAGTATGTATGATGGTTTTTGTAAGAACCTAGATCTTCCTTTCAGGTATGTTTTTCCTTTTCTGTTCATTTTTTAGAAAAAGAAGAAATTATGTAAATTTTCTATGTACACGTCGTGTACATTAGGTGAACATGCCGTGTAATTATTTACTGCAGGAGGCCATGTGCTAGCCATGTAGTATCCACACACACGGTCGTGTGGGTGTGACTTAGATACCCCTTAAAGTGGAGTATGGAAATAGTGATTACATTCTATGTACTTCAAAATTACATGTCATGTACTTTCACTTTTATTCATTAAACACACTGAGGTCGTGTCTGATCGCCGAAACTCTCTTCTTTTAGGCCCCGTTCAACCGAGAGCTCTATACGGGTATAGATCTTCGATGAACCCCAGAGCGTGCATCCTTCCTTTGAATCGAACACTGTCAGTTGCATTGGAATCGCATCAGTGAGTTATCTCTTCCCATTGAACCTCGTTTCATGTTTCCTCTTTTTTCTCATGTTACCGTTGGTTGATCATTTTGGAACTTTTTGAATATTTCCATCATTCTAAGGTGAATCATGCTTTGTGGTTTACATATATCGATCTCCTAACACCATGGTAGGTGGTTTGTGCCTTTCTGTTCAATGTCATTGAGTAATATGTGAAAATTTCCCCAATACCCTTGAACGGGGTATTGCGTGTTTACTGTTTTACCCCTCTTATTGGCCTACAATGATTGTATGCCTATGTAGAGGTTAATTGGATATGAGTATGGTGTTTTTCCATGATTTTCACGTATTTTTCCCACACATGTTATTTTTAGGACCGTTTGGTCCTGGTTATCCTTATGCTACCTTTCATGTCTTCCATTCCTGGTGTTGTAGGATGAAAAGTTTGTATTCTGACATGCTTGATATATTATAGACTATTTAGCCTTGTAGTTCTGTAGGTTTATGTAGGCCATATTGCATTGCAATGATTGTTAACAAATATGGGGCTGTGACAACCTGGTGTTGTACACTACAAGGGTAATTGACCGAGGGAGCTTCCTTAGAGAGTCTTTGACCACTTTAGGCTATAAAGGGGTTGATTGAGTGAGCTTCCTCAGAGAGCCTAGAACGACCTGGGGCTATAAGTGGAATTGACCGAGTGAGCTTCTTCAGAGAGTCTGTGACTACTTAAGACTATAATGGGAATTGACAGTGAGTGCTTCCCCATAGAGTCTATCAACGACCTGATCTATAATGGGAATTTACTGAGTTATTTTTCTCAGAGAGTCCTTGACCTTGAAGATTTAAGGGGAATTGACTGTGAGTGCTTCCTCAGAGATTTCTTGACTACCTTAGACTATAAGTGGAATTGACTGTGAGTGCTTCCTCAGAGTGTCTTTATATACTAAACCATAGGGGTCAGGCCGAATGTACTTCCCAGAGGGTGGCTTGTAGTTTTAGGTAGGACCAGAGGGGATCAATGTGAGTACTTTCCATAGGGTTACCGGTTTGTGCTTGGCTATTTGTTAATGATGAAACTGTGGATTCTTTACTGCTGAGTTCTTTCCTGCTTACTATTTTCTATACTTTACCTACCATATATATCTTGTGACTGTTAGGCACAAATATTTGGGTGATGGCTGTTGTGATTTAGTCTCACACCCTATTTGGGTCATGCTTTTGGGCCCAAACAGATTATATTGTTGTAGGTACAGATAATGTAAAGTGCACTTCTACATCAGGTGCTTGACTTGTTGTGTATTAGGAGAGCATGAGACCACGTTTAGTATTGCGATACTAAGGATTTTTTTAGATTCTTCTTTTGTTCTTTGTCATAGTACTATTTGTATTTCCACCATTGTGACTTGTTTGGACACATTCATACACATATGTATCATGCATCATTGTATATATGTGTGTGTGTGTGTGTTCTCCATTTGTTTATTATTCCAGTCTTCTGCTGTTAATGTTGTTGAATATTTACTACTTCTGATATTGTATATTTTTTTTTACTCCCATTGTCTACTCTACTAATGAAGGCATAATATCCCCACTATCACACCTTAGAGCCTCGCTACTATTCAGCAACCTCTGGAATTCGAGGAAATGTGTTGGGGGCCATGTGACCAACAGGGTATGGGGTGCCCCTGGGTGGTTTCCGAAACCAGGATATTACAAAGTAGTATCAGAGGAATTCTTCTCTCTTGATTTACTATTTAGAGACTTTTTCTAGGGGTATTAATGAATAGGTACTTAGTAATATTTTTTCCAGAGGATAAGCTAACCCGTGTATAGGGGAGAGACAATCTACCTCGTTTATTGCAATTTCATCTAGTTTTTAAAGTTTATAGTTGATCTGATTTTCACCATTGGGTGACTCAGATGTTTTGTTCAGTTATTGTTGATGATATTGAGGTTCTATATCTATTTCAACCCAATGAGATGAGGGTATGACATCTCATTCATCATATATGAACTTGATAGAAAGTACATTTCATTCATACTTTCCATGCCATTTAGGGTGTATTAGTAATTTCATGTTGTTATGATAGATATTGTGCTAGATATGAATTTGGTTTTGATATATGCATTGATAAAAATACATGATGTTTGATAGGGTATTGTTTGTTTAAATTTTGTCTGGATGAGGGAAAAACATTGGTTCTTGGGGTGTTAAGGGCCCCCATAGACGGAAATGTGGTGGATCATTGACTTGTTTAAATTATTATAGAATTTTTATGATGCCATGATTTGATTCGCAGGGAGTTTTAGCCCTCACGGATCGTAATTTGGCACTTTCAATGTTTGTTTCAGTGTTTTTCTGGGTTTCAGAGTAGTTTCTGAGGGTTACAATCTGGAAAAACCAAGAATACATGCCATGTAGTTTTGACTACATGCCATGTGTTCTTTTGTTCTGGAAGAAACTATTTTTCATAAGAACACATCGTGTAATTTATATACACGTTGTGTAGTCTCTAACCATGTCATTGGTCGTGTGTGCAGAGACACTGGATGGGGAAAGTCTATTGGGAACACGTTGTGTACCAGTTGAACATGCCATGTAGTGTTTATCCTAGGTCTTCCATGTAACTAACAACACAGAGGGATAAACCATAATTTATACACACTATCTCAGTATGGAACAAGTTGTGTAGTCTAACCTATGTACCTAGCCATGTTAGAAACAATATGGGTCAGTGCAATCCTTCACGAACACAAAGTGTCTGTCTAGAACACACCGTGTAGTGTGACATGTGTGTCAGGTCGTTTCACTTACAACACGGGCTAGGTGAAGCTTTCCTAGTACACGTCATGTCTACATTGAACACACAGTGTAGTCTTGTATTAAGAGAGTCATGTTTCATTACTGTGTAGAAGGACTCATGCAGGGGAAGAGGATTCAAGTACACTCTGTGTGTTAAGACAACACACCATGTGTTGGGGTGTTACACGACCAATTTAGGTCTGAGTACAAGCCCATGTAAATGAATTAAGGGAACATTCCATGTAGGAATTTTTCACACAGTGTAGTCATGTTTTGTAAAACATGAATGCTTCCTTATCTTGTTCCCTTATTACGCTTCTAGTTTTTAGTCCCTGATAATCTTGATCTAAGCTGTGTGCTTGGCCATGCAGATTCATGCCACTGAGAGGCCCTCTTGATTTGCGCCAGTTACAGGGTAGTGATCTGACACTCGATGTGGCTGATAAGGGACAATATGTAGATCCTCCTATTATGTCCGTCATGGCAGTAATCGTTATACTAGACATAGGTGATAATGAACAGTTCAAGGAAGGCTTTATGAGGATGATGTAGACCTTTTAGGGGGCACCACATCCTACTCTGTCAATGGAATAATTGTTGCGGGACTTTCAGTAACAACATCCTTCCACTAGCTCAGGGGATGGAGGACCCCAGGATATAGAGTCATGGCTAGAAGCCATGATGATGATCTTCAAGCATCTAGAGATAACTTCAGAGAAGAAGGTGAAGCTCTCTACTTACATGCTTCAAGACTCCTCCATGAGGTGGTGGGATGTGATCTCACAATCGGGATGCTAGAAGAATATGGATTGGTATGAATTTTGTCGTATATTCTACGGTTATATATATCTGGAGACCATGAGGGTCGCTCGACCCAGAGAGTTCATGATTCTGGATCAGGTTACTCTTTTTGTTATGGAGTATTCCTCTTGCTTCATAGATCGGTACCATTTCACATTGATTCTAGGATTTGATGAGTTGTTCTATACATGAATGTTTGAGGATGGTCTGAGGCACGACATCCGATATCTGGTGATCATCTTTATGTTGACTTTGATATCTTATATCGTCAACATGCAAAGGATTATTGAGTGTAATCTGAGAGATTCCAGAGTAGTGACCCAGGGAGGTTTGACATCCAGTGTTAGTGCTCCGCCAGCTGATAGCAGGAAGCTCCATAGGGAGACTACACAAGGAGATCATAGTAGGTGTGTTGCATCTTTGGGTAGCCAGGTTGTTTGCTACCAGTGCGGGAGGAGTGGGAATAAGAGGCCGCATTGCTTGACAGATCCGGTGGAGTACCGATCATGCAGCATGATGGGTCATCTTAAGTGCATCTGTCAGATCTTCTCACCTGTAGCTGGTGAAAGGGGTTTTTCTATGACTCCATGTTCAGAAGTAGCACCACCAATTTCTCAAAATTCGGGGAACTAGAGATCTTCCGGCCATTCGAGCAGAGGTGGAGGTCATAGCCAATGTAGATAGTTTGCCGGTATTTAGTGATAATGGGGTGGATCAACTCAATGTGGACAGGCACGGTCATAGGGCCGTGGAGCCGGCAGACTATTTTAGTTGAGAAAACCAAATATGACCAGGATATTGGAACTTCTACAGTTCATGGTACAATACTCGTATCCTCTGTTTTAGCTTCTTCTCTTTTCAATATAGGGGCTTCCCATATCTTTATATCTATTGCTGTTGTGGAGATCTTTAGGCTCTGCATCCTTTCTTTTTCTGATATCATGATAGTAGACACTCTTTTGTAAAATATAATGGTGGGTGTACATTAGTGTAAGGAGTGATTTCTAGAGGTTTTTGGGTGTCCCTTTTTATGGGACCTCTATGTCCTAGAGATGACAGGTTGTTATTTCATTCTCATAATAGACTGGCTAGTTCCCTTCCAGGTAGTCATCGACTGTTATCACTGCATGGTGAGTTTCACATCACTATAGGGAATATCATTCTTCATAAGGGAGAGTGGGATGTCTAGGATAGCAGAGAAGGTCTAGAGAATCACGTTTTAGGAGGAGTTACAACCATGATAGTTAGTTTATATCTGGATGACCAGGGGACTTCTTAGTTAGACTTTCCCCCAGTAGTGGATTGTTTCAGGGACATCTCTCCAGAGGACTTTTCAGATTTCCCTCTAGAGCATGAGGTATAATTTTATATTTATATGGTTCCATGGGATGAACTAGTGTCCAGTCCTCCTTATAGGATGGCTACACTAGAGTTTCAGGAGATCAAGAAGTAGTTGGAAGAGCTACAAGCAAAGGGTTTCATCAGACCCAGTTCTTCTCCATGGGGATCGACTGTCATGTTTGTGAAGAAGGCAGTTTGTATCCTCAGGATTTGTGTGGATTATCGGAAAATGAACCATTTGACGGTCAAGAACTGATATCCTTTATAAAGGATTGATGATCGATTTTATCAGCTTCGTGTATCCCGATTGTTCTTGAAGATTGACTCGAGGTCTGATTATCATCATTTGTGCATTAGACCATATTATATACCACTCACAGCCTTCCAGAGCAGGTATGATGTATATGAATATTTGTTTATTCAATTCGGTCTCACGAACGCACCTCCAGTTTTCATGTGACTGATGATCCGAGTGTTCCATCCATACTTGGATTCATTCGTGGTTCTCTTCATAGATGATATCTTTGTGTACTCTCACACTCAATACGACCATGCAACACACCTTGAGATTGTTTTGAGTACACTGAAAGAGCATCAGTTATTTCATAAGATCTCAAAATTAAAATTTTGGATGGATCAGATTCACTTATGGGGTCATGTTATCTCAAAGAAAAAATTATTAGTAGACCCAGCGAAAGTTAGAGTAGTAGTTTCCTGGGAGCAGCCGAATAACATCTTTGAGATATGAATTTTTCTAGGGATGGCTGGATACTATAGATGCTTCATACGAAACTTTTCACTCATAGAGGGACCGCTGAAGGGTTTGACTAAGAAGGGTGTGATGTTCTTATGGCCAGATTCTTGTATGTCATTCTTTCCGGAGTTGAATAGGAGTTTGAATTCATCACCAATACAAGTCTTTCCAGAACTAGGAATGAGCTATACGGTTTACTGTGATTCATCAAGTATCAGGTTGGGATCTGTGCTTATGCATGGTGATGGAGTCATTGCGTATGGGTCTTGGAAGTTGAGGCCACATGAGTGTAATTACCCGACATAGGATCTCGAGAGGGTTGTTGTTGTCCATGCCTTACATTGATGGAGACATTATCTGATGGGAGAGAAATTTTTGGTTTTCACTGACCACAAGTGTCTCAAGTACATCTTCACTCACCATGATATGAATTTGAGGCAGAAAATTTGGGTTGAGTATATTCAGTCGTTTGATTTAAATATTTCCTATTTTCCTTGGAAAGGCAACGTAGTTTTTGATGTGCTGAGTAGGAGGAATGAGATTCAGGCAGTTCAGGAGGCCAGTAGTGAGTAGGAGATTATGGATCTGTTCTATGAAATGCATTTAGAGGTTCATTAAAGGTACATACAGACTCTTCTATCTTCTGTAGCTATTTCCTATACTCTTATTGATCGAGTGAGAATGAGGAAACATTCAGATTCAGAAGGCCTAGTCCTACGGAAGAGCGTGTCAGGAGTGGACCCTATTTCTGGATGGACGATAGGTGAGGATGAGATTTTGTGTTCTCGGGGCATGTGTGGGTTCTAATAGACATTCGTGTGGAGCTGATACATAACACTAATTCCATATTTTGGGCAGTTCATCATAGTGTCACCAATATTTATTGTGATATACACCGTTATTATTGGTGGCTAGGTACAAAGAGGGACGTTGCTAGTTTCATCATAAGGTGTTCCACTTGTCAGTAGGTGAAGGCGGAGCATCAGCGACCAGCGGGGATTTTACAGCAGTTACCCATTCCCATGTGGAAGTGGAATGATGTCACGATGGATTTCATGATATGTTTAATAATATCACCTCGAGGGAATTATGTAGTTTGGGTTGTCATTGACAGAATCAGGAAGGTAACCCACTTCTTACCGATCATGGAGACCTTCAGTGTTGATGAGCTGGGATGGTTGTACACCTATGAGATTTTACATCTTGATGGTGTTACGCACTCTATTATTTTAGTCAGGGATGCTCATTTTACTTCTCAAGTCTCGCATTGGCTTTTGAAGGCGTTCGGTACACATGTACTTTTGAGTACAGCTTACCATCCCCAGATAGATGGCCAGTCCAAGCATACTATTCAGGTGCTTGAGGACATGCTCCAAGAAAGCGCTCTAGATTTTGTAGGTTATTGGGTGAAGCATATACCCCTTGTGGAGTTTTCCTAAAATAATAGTTTTCATGAAACTATTCAAATACCACCTTATGAGGCTTTGTACGGTAGGCCACTCTGATCACCCTTATGAAGGATGAAGGTAGGAGAGGCAGCTTTATTATGACCTCTTCTGGTGTAGGAGACCACTAAGTAGATAGAGATGATTCAAAAGAGGATGGATACCACACAGGCTCAACAGAAGTCGTATGTTGATCAGTAGAGACAACCTCTGGGGTTCGAGGTTGGGGATCAGGTTTTCTTACGTCTCACACAAAGGTTGGGACACAAGAGAATTTGGAGACATGGAAAGCTTTCGCCAAGATAGATCGGGCTATTTTAGGTATTGGAGAGAGTTCGGCCAGTTTCTTATCGGTAGCATTTACCTCAAAGGTACCAGGCTATGAATGACATTTTTCAGGTTTCTCAGCATCGATGTTACTTTTAAGACCTATCTCATGTCATTTTACCTTAATAGGTTGAGCTCGAAGTTGATTCATCATTCGAGGAGACTCCTTTCTGGATTGTTGATTGAAGTACAATGGTTCATCATGGCCAGTCTGTTCCTTTGGTATGAGTGATATTGCAACACAGGCGAGTACAAGACGAGACTTGGGAGTGGGAGGCTGATGTACGAGCATAGTGTCCGGAATTGTTTGGGGTGTCTTCTTCTACACCATGCTAGGTAAATTCTAGGATGAATTTCTTTAAGGTGGGAATATTGTAAGAACTCAGATCATCCTTTCAGGTTTGTTTTTCCATTCTATTAATTTTTGAGAAAAGATGAAATTATGGAAATTTTATAAATACACACCGTGTATTTTATGAGTACGCACCATGTACTTCATTTCCATAGGATGCAGTATGTTGGCCATTTATTAGCCACACACACGACCGTGTTGGAGTGACTTGGAGGCCACTTAAATTGGAGTACTAAAACAGTGAGTACACGCCTTTTATATAAAAAATACATGTCGTGTACTTTATTTTTTCATTAAACACACCTGGGTCACGTCTAATACCCTAATCTCTCTTCTTTTAGGTCATGATTAACCGAGATCTCCGTACAACTATGGATCATCGACGAACCCCTGAGCATCTGTCCATCTTCTTAATTGAACATCGTCAGTTGTATTGGAATCGCATCAGTGAGTTCTCTCATCTCATTGAGCCTCATTTCATGTTTCCTTTTCTTTCTCATGTTACATTATGTTAAACATTTTGGATGTTTTTTTATTAATCATCGGCGTTATAGGGTGAATCATTCATCTAGGATCACATATATCGATCTCCTAATGCCAAGGTAGGTGGTTTGTGCCTTTCCATTCATGGTCATTGAGTATTATGTGAAAATTCCACCAATACACTTGAATGGGGTACTGCGTGTTTACTTTTTTACCCATGTTTTTTCCCAACCATTCTTATATGCCTGTGTGGAGGTTAATTGGTTCTGAGTAGGGTGTTTTTCCATGTTTTAGATGTATTTTTTCCCACACAAGTTCTGTTTATGACCGTTTGGTCTTGCTTAGCCGTATGCTTCCTTGCCTATTTTCCATGCCTATTTCTATAGGATGGAGAGTTTGTATTCTGAAATGCTTGATATGTTGTAGATTATTTAGCCAAGTAGTTCTATAGTTTTACATTGTCCATATTGTATTGCTATGCTCATTGACCTATACGGGGCAGTGAGAACCTGGTGTAGTATACTATAAGGGGAATTGAATGAGTGAGCTTCCTCAGGGAGTCCTTGAGCACTTTAGGCTATAAGGGGGTTGACTATGTGAGATTCCTCAGAGATCCTAGAACGACTTTGGGCTGTAAGGGTAATTGACTGAGTGATCTTACTTACAGGGTTTTTAACTACTTAAGAATATTAGGGGAATTGATGGTGAGTGCTTCCCCAGAGAATCCATGAATGTTCTAGGAAATAAGGGGAATTGACCGAGTAAGATTCCTCAAAGATTCCACGACCATGGGTATATAATGGGAACTGATTGTGAGGGCTTCCATAGAGTGTTCTTGTCTACCTTATACTATAAGGGGAATTGACTGTGAGTTCTTCCTCAGAGAGACTTTATATACTGAACCACATGGGTTAGGCTAAGTGTAATTCCTAGAGGGTGGCTTGTACATGCTAAGTAGAACCAGAGGGGATGGATGCGAGTAATTCCCAGAGGGTTACCTACTTGTGCATAGCTGTTTGATTAGATATTATTTGATGTTGAAACTGTGGATTTTTTACTCCTGAGTACTTTCCTGCTTACTGTTTTATGTACTTTACCTTCCATATATTAACTGACTATTAGGTACAGATCCATGGGTGGTTTCATATTTGGATTTAGTCTCACACCATATTTGGGTCATGATTTTGGGCCCAAACAGACTATATTGCTACAAGTATAGATAAGGGAAATCACCCTTCTACTTCCGGTAGGTGACTTGCTATGGAGTTGGAGAGCAAGGGACCCTATTTAGGCTTGCGATATAGAGGTGATTTTTAACTTCTTCTTTTTAAATTTTTCTTAGTACTGTTTATATTTCAATCATTTTGGCTTGTTTGGATACTTTCGTACACATATGTATAATGTGTCATTTTATATATATATGTGTGCTCCAGTTTTTAATTATTCCAGTATTCCGATTTTACTATTGATGTATATTTACTACTTCTACTATTGTATATATTTTTTTACTCTTATTACGTACTCAGACAATGAGGGAATAGTTTCCGCACTGTCACACTCATGGACCTCACTGATAGTCGGTAGCTGCTGGTGTTCGAAGAAATGTGTTTGAGGCCATGTGACCTACCATGTATGAGGATCCCCTAGGTGGCTTCCATAATTGGGACATTACAGATTTAATGTTTATATATGATATTTATGAAAAAATTAAGATTTAGTTTTTATAATCACTTATCTATCTTCTTACCTTTCCATTAATTGGGTAATATCAATGTCATTCGTGTGTAAGAGTGGGCTACCTCCTCCACGAAGCGATATGTTTCGTTTGGAATTTCTACATTACATGGATAGTAATGAGGATAGATTTAATATATTTTATATATTATTAAAAAAGTTTAATTATTTTATAAATGGAAATTATTATTTTGAATTATTTTATTCCATCCATCGAAAAGTGGATACATCGCTCGTGCCTATGTAAGGACTACCATTTCTATGAAGTCATATAATTCATTTTTCATCAATGATTTATATGAATAATTATAAATTTTGACTTGATTGATAAATTAGAATATTTTTTAACTATTATTATTATGGAAATTATGATACTGGGATCGAGATGAATATTTTGGAACCATTGAACTGAAACATGGATGGAAAACTGACAATTTTTCACTTGAATGTTAATTATAATGAGGATATTTTCAATAAAATATTATTTATTAACTATAAAGGAATGAAAAATAACAATTTATATATTAATATATTTATATAATATACATAAAATAAATCTATATTTATTATATTGTATAATTTAACACCTACAAGGAAATATGAGACTTGAGGTAAGGCATTTATGTTAAAATCTCAATTGGTTTTAGGATTGTCTATGATAAAAAAATTGAGTGAAATTTTATAAATCATATCCGTTAAACCCCATTTATTTAATTGTCACTATTATATTCCATAAATATTTATATATTAGTTTAATTTTTCATTATTTATTACTTATAATCATTGGTAAAATGTTTTTATAGAAATTTCCACCGTATTTCCCTTTCGGTCGATGAACTTTTTCTTCTATGTTTATTCTATTTAAAATAGACTTATGTATTTTTTTAAAAATACATGAAATTATTTAAAAATTTAAATTTCATTAACATTAATTTTTATTAAAATTTTAAAAATATAAATTTTAAAATATATGTTTTTAGAGAAATTTGATTTTTGACTTTTTTTCAAATGTGTAAAAATAATGTTCCCTTTAAATATATATGGTATAAATAAAATATACCAAACACATGGATGTAATTTTAATTAGAGAATTCGATCACAATTTTATGAGATTATTTTCAATGAAAATTATTTTCTAAATTGTTTGGGGATTTTGAGTTAAATTTTTTTCAAAATAAAAGGATAATTTGCTCATGTTTTTAAATAATGGTTAAAATGATATGTAAAGTTATTTTTCATAAATATTAACATTAATTGTGGAAATTTTATTCTTACCTAGGGATATGATATTAGGATAAAATCTTATTTCATTTTTGATGGAATTCAATGATGATTATTTAAGAGTGCTTCTATGAAACCTATTTCATTCATATAGGTTCATTATGTTATGATTAAACCTTTATGAAACTCATTTCATTCTCATGGATTGTGCTATGATGAAATGTTCATAAAACCTATTTTCCTTTTCATATGTTATTATATGATGATATAATAAATGTTTAATAATCATTTGTAACACATATGCATGGGTTTTAATATGTGATGGGTGGGCACAAAATTAAATATCCCTCCAATGCATTATGTAATGATGGATATCTGAAGAGATAGTAAAGACTGTAATGGGGAGTGAAATTAATTTTGTATGTGAATCTATCAAATAATATAATCATGGTACTGAAAATTGGTTATGTAAATGATGAAATGAGTAGTAAACCCAATCCACAACGATATTCTTGGAAATGATCCTTGACTAAGGAAATAATTTTTATACACTTCTATATATTCCACCAATTTATTTCTTATTCTTATGATACATTCTCATGAATCATTATTTATTATTATTGATTCAAAATACATATGAAAAATTTATATTGTTTTGAAAAATATTTCATCCATGATTTTTTATTAATGATCATTCACAGATTTGGTTTGGTTTTTTTAAATTGTGATTATGTTCTCATACCATTACGTTTATATTGTGATCACTTCTAAACATTGATTTATATCCCCTATGTTTACCCTAACATGACATCTAGGCTCAACCATTCTACTATTTCCTTTCACATGTTTATAAAGAAATATTTTATTCAGGGTATATTTACGATGTTTACTATATGATAAGAACATTGTAGGATATGTTGTAGATCATTCATGAATTATGTTGATTGTGCATGCAGTGTCTAAAGACACTAATCCTTTACGGTCCCTGGGAGTTTATTATTATGACATGAATTAAATATTCCTCTAAAATTTTGTAATCTATATGTCATAAATACTCAGGAAAACTTAGTTGGTATCAAGGTAATGACTCATTATTTTTAGTTATTGGCACTTGAGAACATTGTTAAAACCCCTACAGAAAAGTACAATTATCAGATAACAACATAAAGAATTAATAAATAAGAAAATGTATTGTTTTTCTAAAAAATTAATCCATTATGAATACTAATATAGGGATATCTCTATTCCACATATCTGATTAGGGGTAGAAACTCTAAAATGGGTGGATTGGGTAATAAAATGATCATAAATTAGGCATGATGAGTGTGGATAAGACAATACACCTTACAATAAAATCATCAGGGTTATTATTGGGTTAATTCGCATTTTCATTCTGAACTATTATAATGTATTTGAATAGATGATTACCATAAATGACCTTGGTTACACCAAATGTTTTTTTATTGAAAAGAAGGTTCCATGATTTGGACATCATATTAATAGTATTTCATGATTATATGATTACACACTATGATTTTTATTTTACATATTATTATTTTTTGTTTTATTCAATTGAATAAACTAGGATAAATCATGTTAATGCTGAATGTGATGAATAATGGAATGATTTTCCCCATGATAAACCAAATAAAATGGCATAAGGAATATGAAACATTTTGAATTTTCCTAATTATCTGTCTCATTAATAAATTTACAACATCATATTGGGTGACTTTCCTAAAAATATTAATAAGATATAAATGATATTTCATGGGATTTTAGTTGATGAAGACCATAATGGAATGAAAATTTTGCTTCTTACATGTCCAAAATGTGGGAAGTAGCACCCATGTAAATGTATCTAAAGAACATGAAGATGTTTAAGGTTTGGAAAAAAATGAATAGGGTATGTAATTTCTTATTAAAAATAAAATGTTTGATAGACATAAATATGGTATATACAACTGTACCATTTATAGTTAAATTTATTATGTGTAGTGAACATGGTAATTATCCGAGTAAATACCATAATATATTGTCAATCTCCTAGACAATTTAATTTTTTGTGCTGTGTCAATATCAAAAGATGACCATGAAGGTTATGACACGCTTATCCTCCACTCTAGATATTGGGATGTCAGGTTAAAGTATATAATAATTTTCCTTATGAAAATAGTATTTTTTATCATTTGGTGTTATTTGATGTGATCTTGAATAGTGAATATATCTCTCAACATTGATTCTAAATAAATTTCATGGAATATGAAAATCATGTTTGATATTACGAATCAACTTATGATCATATTTTTATCTGAGGAAGAATATGAACATCTAGTAGAAGTAACTTCCATTGTATAGGTATTAATGTATATTCATGAGGGATATATATCTCAAATGGTTGTAGAGAAGATCTACATTGAAGATATTCCTATTGATTAGAAATATGATGTTGAATTTCCCAATGACCTGTATAGTCATCCCTAGAATCATGATGTTGAGTTTTCACTATAACTCATACTTCCTGCTATGCCTATTTAAAAACATCATATATAATGGGCCTGATTATGTTTCATGAATAAATAAGAAACTCTAGGAGAATCATGATATGGGATTCAAAAAACCT
The DNA here is from genome assembly GCA_963277665.1 of Viscum album. Lineage (NCBI taxonomy): Eukaryota > Viridiplantae > Streptophyta > Magnoliopsida > Santalales > Viscaceae > Viscum > Viscum album. The sequence goes on from OY728160.1 coordinate 1,680,134,273, forward strand.
ATTAAATCATTATGGGATGAACCTATTCTTTTTTAGAAGATATGCGGTTAAATGCGTCTTTTCATTGATTACTGATAACTTACCTATAACATTATCAATAGAAAATATCTATTACCTTGTATTTATGAATTTTTTATCAGTTTCATTGACCTCAATACTTTTCCAAGATTGAATTTAATTCTAGTTATTGAAATTTGCGGGTTCTAAAGGAGGATATATCAAATACAACCATTCGTATATGGTATGATCTTTATGAATCTATAGTGATTCCATTGGGACTTTTTTATTCCCTTATTGTCTTTATGTATTTAATGAATATAGCCTTCAAATATCACCTCTATCAATTTGTTATAGTATTTATAAATGATATTCTTAAACATTATAAAATCAAGGAAGAGAATTAATATTATAGTAATATTGTGTTGAAGACTATATTGAAAGATAATATACATTAAAAATAAATATAATTTTAATTGGGTTAGAAAAAATTCATTATTAGGTCATATAATCTCAACTGAGGGTAAATTGGTGGATTGATCAATGGTAGAAGTTATTGATCAATGACCTAGAACAACCACAATGATTGAGATCCATTTTTTTCTAGGGTTTTCTTAATAATAACATTGATTTGTGATAGATTTATATTTTCTACATATTCAAATAACCTTGCTAACATATAAGTGAATCATGTTCCATTATCTAGACGAATGTAAGGAAAATATCAAAGGTTTGTAAAGAAGGTTACATAGTGCACCTGTTCTTTGAACACCATGTGTTGGAGAAGAGTTTGAGATATATAGTGATTCATTGAAGTAGTTAAGTTGATTATTATTCATTAATAATGATATAATAATTGCTTATGTCTCTTTCCAATTTAAAATTCTTGATCAAAATTATCTGATCCATGATCTAGAGTTATAAAATGTAAAATTTTATTGAAAATGTAGAGAAATTATATTTGTGGTGAATGATGTAATGTAAATTATAAACATAAAATTTTAAAGTATATATTTACATAGGTAGAGGAGAATATGAACTAAATTTGATGGTTGTAATTGACTAAAGATTCTGATTTCCCAATACATTACCACTATGAGATGGCGAAAGAGGTGGCTGATGTTTTGAGTTTGAATTAACATGTTTGTTTTTCCATGTTGAGGATCTATAGAGATCAAATATTTATGTATTTTTGTATCTTTCAATATATATGAAATGGGATTGATCATGTCTTTATCATATGAGTGTTCATGCAGCCATTCATGTGAGGATTAAACTGCTTCCTAGGGAGGATCCAGAACTACAGAAGATGGTGAGAAATGTTCCATAGATCAACCATTATTGGGAAAGAATGATAAGTTTTAAAAATTGACTATGTATTCCATGAATACAATATTTGAATAATTGTATTTTGGATTAAGGTCAAAGATCATAAATCTCATTTCATTATGGATGTATTAAGTTGTATAGAGATATGAAAGGGTATTTTTAGTTGGATAACAATAAATTGATATTATAGAGTATGTATCATGTTGTATGTTGTGGTAAAAACATTAAGGCTGAGAGACAGAAGTATATGGTGATTTTACAACCATTACCCATAACCAAATAGAAATGATAAATCATTTCCATGGATTTAATCATCAAACACCTCAATACATATAAAGGTCACAATGTTATTTGGGTTCTTTTTTATCCACAAAAAAATTAAGCATGTTTAATTTTTAATCAATGAATGTTTCTATAATTACGATCCTTCCATGATACAAATTATTTAATTTTCAATGTTTCATGAATTACCACATTTTATTATATCTAAAAAGGATCCGAGGTTTTCCTCAAAGTTCAGTAGAATTCTTCAACATGATTTTAATATAATGTTGAAATTTAGCATTACTTATCATTATATTTGTGCTCAATCCTAGAGTAAAATTAAAATAATATATGATATTATGAGATATTTTTCTATTTATTTCAATGGTTGTTCGGATCAACACCTTCCTTTGGTTGATTTTTCTTACAACAATATCATTCACACAAACATTATGATGGATCCTTATTTATTATCTCTGCACCATATTTCATGTTTTTTTATATGATTGATATAATTTTAATATATCATATTTAGGAAAAATAATTATGATTCTATATTTAAAATATCTTATCTATCATCTAACCATTACATCTATTGGAAAATGATAATGTCACTCGAGCATACGTGTGGACTACCATGTCCAGGAAGAAAAGTGATTCATTTTCCATTTGTTATTTATATATATGGTAATAAGGATATATCTAATAAATATATATATGATATTTATGAAATCATAATGATTATTTAAAGTTAAATTATTATTTACCATTCTTTAATTTTATCCATCAAAAAGATTAAACATTACTCATGCATACGTACAAACTACTCTCTCTACAAAATGATGTAATCTATTCATCATAACCACATTATATGAATAATTATTAAAGTGTATAAAATAATTAAATATGAATATTATGTCACTATTAACACACTATAGGTTATGATTCCATAAAAATGTTGTAATTACCAGAACCATCAAACCTAAAGATTCATGGAGAACATACCAGTTTTCATTGAAATTATCATTTTAATTATTATATTATCAGGTAAATAATAATTCAAAATTATAATGTACTGATATATAATGATTAATTTTTTATATAGTTATAATGTAATTTTATAATAATTATTTATTTATTATATTGGATACATGAATGAGTGTGAATCAAGATGAGATATAGGGTTAGGGACTTATGTTACAATCTCATTTATTTTTAGGATTATATATTCTAAATTTCCATTGAGGGGTGTTTTATGGATCAATAACTTTTAAAACCTTTCTATTTTATTATCTTTTGGTTATTCATGTATTTTTATATATTAGTTTAATTTTTCACTCTTTTTAATATGGAATTATCGATAAATGTATTTAAATAAAAGCCAACCTTATTTTATTTTTGGTAAATGAACTAATCCTTCCATGTAAATGTTCAAAAAAATAATTTTATCTAGGTTTTTACATATGAAATAATTTTTTTAAAGGATAAATTTTATAAGATTTTATTTTTTTAAAAATATTTTGAAATTTATCTTCTTAAATACTTTTTTTAAACAATAAATTTCTAACTTTTGTCAAAGTGTGAATATATTATTCTCTTCAATGTACATGGTATGAATAGATTTTACCACTATCATGACCATTATTTTCTTAGAATCTTCCTTTATTGGTTTAAACTATGAATTTAAAATTAAAAAAATTTCTCAATATTCTTAGAATTTAATATTAAAATTTTATCAAATGATTAATATATTTTTCTCATGTTTTCAAAAAAAAAGGATTGAATGTTCTTTTAGAAGAATTTTTCATTTATGTTAATATTGTTTATATATAGAGATTATTTACTAGGGATATGATATTATGATACCATCCACTATCGTTATATGAATGTCTTATAATGGGGATGATTTTAGGATGATTTTATAAAGCATTTTTGTTTCCAATAGGTTTATTATGTTATGATGAATCCATTATGAAACTCATTTTTGTACCATGGGTTATGCTATGATAAATCGATGAAATGTTTATGTAATCTTTTTTCCTTCCATAGGTTATGATATAATGACTTGATAAAGGTTTTATAATCATTTTTAACAAAGATATATGCTTTTAAATATGTTGTAGTTTTGCCAATAATTATATATCCCTCCAATGTGTTGGGTAAACATGGATATCTCATTAAATAATAATTACTAGAATGGTAAGAGAACCTATTTATATAATGAAATCTAACCAATAATATATCTCAGATGTGAACCTTTACTAACCAAATTATGGAATAATGAGTGAACCCAATCCAATTTGATATTCTTGACAGCGGTACTTCACTAATTAAATAATTATATATATCTATGCATATTCAAAAAACCTATGTGGTTTGATTATATGATATTTTCATGGATCGTGGATAATTATTGATGATTGTACACACTTATATCTTTTTTATTTTGGGTTGAAAAATACATATTCCATTATTTATGATTAATGAAGTTTGATTTATTAGGTAAGGTTTTCATAATTTATGATCATGTTCTCATACTATTGTTCTTATCTTATGATTAATTATGATCATTGATTGGTATCTTCTATATTTACACATTCTGGGAATATGAAATCACCCTTTATTATATTACCTTTATTTAGTTTATGAAGAAAGGTATTATATAGGGCATGTCTAATAAGTGTTGTATGTGAGAAGATCATTGGCAATGTTATTGAAGATAATTTATGAAACAAGATGATTATGTATCTAGAATCCAAATAACCAAAACCTATATGATCCACAAACATGTAAACAAAAGAGATATATTAAATATTTATCTCAAATGATGTAATATATATGTATGAATTTCTTAGGTAACCTCACTCGAACACACCTTGGTTTCCTTTAAGATACAATATAGGATATGCAAGTGAATTTCATTATATGATATTTTCAATAGGATTACCCCTGTTAATTATGATATTTTAACATTTATGGGTTGTTGTAGATAATATTTAAACAAACCATTATGGAATAATTATTTTATGACTAGGACTACTCTCTATCCCAATGACTTCAAGTTTTAGAAAATATCATGATCTCCTCTTTGTATTCTTGTTGATAACTTATCAAACCCAGAGTTTGAGTTTACTTGTTTAATTATGTTTCCTCTGTGGTTTTTGGCGAATCAAATTGGGTACTTTATAGTCACACTGTCGTGGTATTGTTTCTCATACATGTTTTTCTTTTTGCAGATAACCCACAAGTTTGGAGGTGGTTTTTGGAAGACATATAACATGTTTATCTGGTTTAGAGTTGATTCATAGTGATTATTAGTGATGAATTATGGAGAATTTTGGTCAATATTTTTTAGTGGTATCCATTTTAGCTAGAGGAAAATACAATACTACATGAAATGAGGAAGTTATTTTTGAGGTATGGTGATAAAAAGATCAATTAATTTCTATATGTACACATTCTTTTGTACATTAAATATATCAGATATACTTGTATCTATTATCACATGCAAGTGTTATATTTATAGTTCAGTTATTTACACATTTTCTAATGATGTTTCTAGGTTTTTTATACTATATAGAACTTTTTTGGATCATTTAGGCTATTTCCTCCCATATTGTGAGATTTCATACTCAGTTATTTTAACTTTACAGTAACCAATTTGAGGCTGGATTAGGGTATAACTATCTGATTACCATCTGCCTGAGCAGGAGCTCAATGTGGTGGGTCATTTCTTATTTGATGTTTTCTTAAATCACATCACTTTTAATTTTTATCAATTTTTTTTACCAATTACAAATAAGGATTTTGTGTTATGTTATAGGAAATTTAATTACACTCTACATTAGGTATGGAAAAATTATTTAGATCATATTATAAAATCTAAACCATAATAATATTTTATGATCACTCAAATTGGTTATTTTAATACTAAAATCGAGCATAATTATTTTGAAAATTACTCAATTACGTTATTTTAAATCTCCAGTTCAAATTTATGTTATCTGTAAACAGTTCAAGAGGAACCTCTACTTAAAAAAAGGATATAAACAGAACTGTTATTTAAATTTATTTTATATGGTGTGTGGGTTTCATTATAACATTCACATTCCTAATTTTAAAAATCAATTGTTAAAGTAACTTCATTTTATATATGATTAAATATTTACGTTTAATAAAACTATTGTTCTAATAAAAGTAACCTATCATAAAATTATGTCTAGAAAAATATTTTACAAAATATATTTCAACTATTATTAATTTAAAAAATATTGTTGTGAAATTATATTTAAAAGATACAATTTTATCACCTTAAATTCATAATGGGTTTGAGTGGGTCACCTAAAATTTTAGACGATGGTTGAAACCATTCCCTTTATTACATACACTCCAATTTGGGGAGAATTTCATGTGATGCTTCATTTAAATCCTGAACATAAAAAAAGACTATTCATTTTCTTCATTAATAATATTATTTTATAATATTTTCAAATTATGTTAAATTTAATATTTTTATATCAATTTAATGAAACTTCAATTTTTATTGCCACATGCAAATTTGGTCCTACGGATTTCTTATGCATGGCTACTGTAGAATATTTTTCATCCTTGATGTGAAAATCATTTGATTATTTTAACTATGTTTGACTATATTTTATCATTTATCAAATGTTGATTATTTTTATTAAATAAATATTTATTTTATTATAAAATTACACATAAATTATAAAAAACTACTTACATTAGTTTTTTGTGTTATTTAAATGGTTATTCTCATGATGAATTGAGTTAATTTTATTAATCATGCTATAGTGGGGATGATTCTAGCATGTAAACTTTATTTTCTATTACGAAAAAAATTTGGTTGTTATATATAAATATTTGAAGGGGATAATTTCATTTCGAAGTCATTATATTTTTTTTAAAATTCATTTGAATGATTAAATTGACAAAAAATATGTGATTTTAAAGGGATATATATTTTTTTGATAAAAAGGGTTTTTTAAAAAATATGAACAATTTTTTAAATTTATATATTTAGGATAGTTTTATATTTTTAACTAAAATATATTATTTTATTACTATATATTTATATATAACATTATCGATGGGGGAAAGTAATATTATTGTCAAATAAGATGAATTATGAATATATGAATGTAATTTTTCCTTTTTTATTTATAGATTTATTAAATAAATAAATAAAGGTGTCATTTGTTTATTTTGTATAAAATTTAATTAAATTGATATGAGTGTTATGAATTTAAACTATAAAATGTTACATATAATATTTTCCTTATAGAATTACTTTAATGATTTTTTATAATTGTTTTATTTAAAATAATTTTTATTGGCTCTAATTTATTTTTATTATAGGGATTCCAAAGACTAATAGCTTTAGAGATTTTTGACAGTCAATTTTATAGAGTACATCAACAACGTCATAATGTAAATTGATAGAATTAAAAAGTATTACAATGAAATTACATATTATATCAAGGACATCATTGAGTACACTATTGAAATCACTTAGTACACCAGTAGAATCTATAACATCCCAGGTTCAGAGACATTGGATTTTTTCCCTCGACCAATTCACCATATGACCCTTTGTGCACCTCCCCATATATGAGAGGATGCAAACTAGCATATGGGGTCATGTTTGGTACCATGGGGAGACTACCCCGCTATCAAAGTGCATAGTAATTGTAAAATAATCTAAATATCATCTATAAATAATAAATATCCATAAAACAATGTGAAAGTAATAGAAAAGTATCAATAATAATAAATTTTATTTAGAAGAATACAATAATAAAACAATTATTGTTCACAGGGATGATCACATAAAAAACTAATTTTTTTAAAAAAAATACAAGAGGCTCCACTACACCCCTGAGCCTCACCTAATCCCAATATCCATTTTCATTCAAGCGATCCCACTGGACAATCCAATATCAAGCCTCATACCATCCTAAAACAACAAACAATAAGATCCTCTTGAGCACCCAAGTGAAATGTTCGACCAAGTAGGGTGTTAGTAAAACTCAATAAGGAACCACCAATGTGGAACCATATATAATCTGAAAACGTAGTGTATATATTTTATATTTTAGGAATACAAGTAAAATAAAATGAAGAAGAAAAAAAATTATCACTATTGATCCTTACGTAGAACCATGGAATCTTGACATACCCTAAACTACATCATCCATTTCCAAAGTATCTTTTAGCATGTTAAATAATCAATAAATTCAATAATCAGGCTAAAAACTATATACTATCATAAAAAATTTCATGATCCATGGTTCATGTCCATAGAATCCCAATGTAGCAAGTGTCATTACAAGATGTGAGGAGTGTGTCAAGTGAATCCAATAGTCGTCAAAAATATATTCAGAAACCCTAGAGGTAATCTTGGACACTATATTATCATCACGAATAAACTATGAACCCTATGAGGTAATCTCAATCATTCTATAGTAATCATGTTCTAAGAAGATCCATGTGAGGTAATCATAGGTGATCAATAGTCATCAAGAATCATCAACAAACCATTGCAGTTTCACCTAGGAGCCATAATAATCAAAAGGATCATTGTTGAACCATATATAATATCCCAAGTGTTTGATAATAACAGGGATAAAGGACCTATCTAAGAATACCATCCGAGGAATACCATGTATGCATTAGATCTTAGAGGGAAGTAATTCCACTCGTAACATATCACAAAGTGTGGCTATATTCCCATGACTATCTCATATAAAAAATGTTCTATTCTCATGTGGATATAATGTATTAATCACTGTTTCTATATAAGGCTAATGTCAACTATCCTGGTTCCCTCGTAAAACTTGTGATCATCACAACCCTTTTCCCATGTACACCCTCTCACTATGGTCAATATATCTCAGGGGAAGTCATAATTCCCCCTATGTAACATCTAACCATTACACCTCATAAGGGTTCCTAAAAAAAAACCCATATATCGGGTCAACAACCAACAATCAATGTGCTTACCACCACTCAATATCATCAATGTCTCATTGAGGGTTCACTATCCTTCTGGGAAATCCATACCAACAAAAATTTCATAAGATGGAATAGAGCCCGTCTTGAATATCAATTCATCGCTAAGTTGGTCTTCCCACCGCCAACACATATAGGGTCTACCTAGGGAATACCCACCTTGATACACTCATGTCAAAGGGGGTGGTTCAATCACCCCATTACCATTATTTCTAACCGAGATCTCTATGACAACTTAATGTTCGACTATGGCCTTCTCAAAATACTCATTGTCATTTTATCACATCCCTCTACATAGTGGTCTCAATGGTACCTATACGAATGAATTAATCTCACAGAACCCATTTACACCCCTTAATGGGTCTATATATCCAAGAATAAATTTCAATTCAAGGCCCTAAACATCGGTGTAGGAGGAAATCAAACAATTTCCCAAGGAACCTCATGGGAATTCCACTTGGTTTATTTCATTTTGGAATCACTTTTAAAATAAATCATTTTTTAATAAATATCTTCACCCATGGTTGAAATCTCGCACATCACATTACATAACAATAAATCCTTATACCATATCCTGGATGTTTAAGGACTATATACCTTAGACAATTTATTTCCCTTTTTAAGAGAAACCCAAAATCTCTCACTTGATCTCGTCCAAGCCCATCTGGCCACCAACCATCCTTATGAGGCCCTCAATATATCAAATGTATCCAAACCAATTAACTATAACAATTTATAATTAATAAAATTATGAAACATAAATTAGAATAAATACCTAAAATCTTATATGGTCATCCTATCATTCCTTAACCACTAACAATGATATGAAATTCCCTCTAAATTCACCCTCAAACCTATGAAAAACAAAATAAAAATTAAAAATATTGATTAAATGACAAAATATCTCAATTTAGGGCCAAATCCCAAGAAAAATATAAACATAAACATACCTTTAGGGAAAAGAGGTGAAATTATGTGTGGATAGTGTCGAAGGCTCCCCTATAGCTTGGCTAGGTAAAATACCCATAAAAAAGCCAATTCCCCCATGATCTGGTTGATTCATCACAAAACATGAAACTGGTTTGCACCAAAACTAGAGATGGTAGAGGGAAAACAAAGATAACCGAATGTGGAGGAGGAAACATACCTATAATGTTGTCAAAACACACCTTCAACTACCCAAAATAGAGGCAGTAAGGGATATTGAGATCTCTAGCTGACACTATAAAAAATATCCCTGCTTAGAGGGGTTTGTTATTCATATTAGAGGTTGTCATAATCCCCAATAAACACATTTGTGGTGGTTGTGGGAAATAACCACCAATGTGGATTCCCTATCTTGTTAATGCCAATTTTGAAAAATCACTATTGAAATGAATTTCAATTTAGTCTAAGGTAAATTAAAAGGGGTTTAAACCTATTCTAATTATTCCCTTAACTTCCTTTTTAATCATTCTTCACACATTCTTCCATTTTAAACCACTAGAACTACATCAAAATATTCACATCACTTATTTAATTTTTTTTCACAACTACAACCACTGGACAACCGCTATTGTCCACAGGTTGTCTCCCATTTCCCATTTGACTTCCGCCACATCCCCTAGGGGAACATTCCGTCACACACCTCTAGACCCTGCCCACATTTTATAGGATCTCCTGCACTTTTCTGGCTTAAAATGGACAACTTCGTCGGTTTTGAACCCATGTTATAGGGGTTCCCATTGAGTGCCTCTACCACTAACCTTCCACATTCTTTGTTTATTATTTATGCTTAACATTAGTTATTTACATATATAAATAAATTATTATATATATATATATATATATGTTTTGAAATATAAATAATATTATATATATATATATATATATCTGTGTATATATAATATATATAAATAAATATATTTTCATATATATATATATATATATATTTGAATATATATTTATAAACATTTATATTTGAGTGTGTATGTATTTATATATTATTTATAGATATAATATATATTTTTTTATTTATATAATTATTTTTATATACTTATACATGTGTGTGTCTATAACAATAATATTAATTATTATTATGATTATTATTATAATTACACCTATTTTTTAAACAATAAAAAATCGATATTGGTATTATGAAAATTTAACAATTATTTACTGATTTATATTATATTAAATGACTTTATATTATATATTTATTATTTTATTAGATCATGTATTCACATATATATAAACTCGAAATTAAATACTTCCATATTATAAGAAATATACAACAAAATTAAATAATATGTATATATATAGTAATAAGATAATTTATAATTAATATGTCATACTACTATATTATATATATATATATATATAATTATATATATTGAAATATATATTGAATAACATAATTATAATATATATATATAAGCCTATATTATATATATTTTTATACATAATATAATATTAATGTATTTACACTTAAATATAAAATATAATTTTACTTAATAAGTATATTTTTTTATAAAACAACCTATAAATCTTATGTATTTGAATAAATATATTAATAATTACATTTATATTATTATACCAATATTTATATATGTATACATTTTTGTTTATATGTGTAAGTGTTTTTATAATGTATTTAAATATATGTGTATAATGTATTTAAATACATTTATACAATGTGATTATGTGATATATATATATACACACAGACATGAGGACATGAACATATATATTATAAAATTTAAATTTATATATGATTTAAATTTAAAAAACAATTAGAGGAGGTTAAACCCCATTCTTATCTTTGAGATTAGTGGTCACTCATGAACCACCTCTAATGTATTTTATTATAGGGGGTTCAAAATCCCTTCTAATGTCATAAATTAGAGGTTATTAGAAACCCACTCTAATCTAAGGGAATATTGGGGGCTCATGAAACCCCATCTAATGACGTTTATTAGAGGGGATTCAAAAACACATTTAATCATTGGGATTATTAATTGTTCATGAACCCCATATAATATCTTAAATTAGATGTGGTTTAAAACCCCCAATATTTACTTTAAAAATTCATATATATATATATATCCATTAAAATAAAAACAAATAGTATTTACATAGTTCCTTTAAAATGAAAACAAATATATCATTCTGTTAATTGTTAAATTAGTTTTTTTTATATTAAAACCTCTAAAATCCATCTAAATATTTAAAAATAATTATGATAACAAATTTAGATGGGTTTTTACATAACCACATTTAATTTTTTAGATGATGAACTTATAGGGGTTTGTGCATACCACCCCTGGAAAATCCTCCACTAATCTGCTGTTTTTTTTATATTGTGAGATTCCCTTAAATACTACTCCATATAAGATGAAAGGTGGCTTGTTCCCCCTTTTAAAATTTTAAAATAACTGGGGACACAATGTCATTCAATGAACATGGTTTTCACACTATAAATATTTGTACTATACACCATTATCCTTCTACAAAACATCTTTAACACTCTAAATCACCCCATGAAATACATTCATGGTGTAAATTACTGGTTCACATCATGAATGACTTGAAGCTATACTTTTTAGAATCTCATACCCCCAATTGCATCTCTGATGTCCTCCTAAACCCCATGAACATTCTCTAAACCTTAACCGATGTCCAAAACAAATTTATAGATGTTCTAAGCCTAAAATACTTTTTTTGAGTTTCTATTCTCAAAAATAAGCGTCCACTAAAATAATTCAAAATCCCCTTGAATTTCATAACACATCTGAACATGGGGTATTAAAATCTCCCCAATATATAATTTCTTAGTACTATTAGTCCCATCAACCATTTCACCAAATAAATCCAATGTACACTAAATTTTAATGCATGATTATCACATCACACTCGATCCTCAAACTTCAAATGAACTCATATTGTGCAACACCAAACACATGGAACCGAACTCATAATAAATTATCTGACGCCTTTAACCATCATCAAACCACCAAGAGGGAAACAATTTTATTTATCCATCATAAGTGGAAACTACAACACCAAATCATTCATCATCTAGCTCATATTTCTCCCCACCATGAAAGTAAAATTATCTTGGACAATCTGACCCATGATATTCCCACAATATAAATCATATTTTAAAAAATCCACAGTGATCTCTTAACCTATTCGATTTAGATTTCATCTCAATACACTCAAAAATTTTGGAAAACATTATGGAAAACATAGTATTCCCTCTCATATAAAATTCCATAATGAATAAAAAAAGTGTCCACTACCCATATACAAGGCCCACATACTATGTCCATTCTTAAATAAGTCATGTCTAATTATAGGGATAAACCAACCGTACTAAATACATTTTACCTGATGTGGTCTCCAAACATCCACATCTAATATCAAGAAAATGATCATCACTATGTTTCACCAAAAGATTCACCATTTAATCATGTGAAAATTTTGGTTTACTCATGAAACAAAACATGAATCACTAGTTCACCCCTAAACCACATGAAGAAGTTTGTTAACCCCCTAAATCACTTAACGAATCACCGATTTACCCCTTCATCCACCTGATGAAAATGGTTCACCCCATGAATCACACCACAAGCTTCATTTCACCTCTTGAAACACATTAGGATAATTTCAAAATTGTCCCGAGTTGGATTCCAGAGCACCAAATCATCAAATATCCTATCAAAATATCAAATCTTTTATTTAAATTAGAACAAATAAATAATATTTTAAACCTACTATGTATCAAAATTTTATGTCCACCTTCCAATAATTGGTGCAATGCAACCAGAAACCTACCAAATCTGGTTGATAACTCCTTAACGGAGTATAAAGTCCTCTCAAACTCGTGTTCCAACATGGAATACTAACTACCTATCATTCCCAACATACAAGAACATCATCCATGAAATCCAGTGAAATTAAAATCATAATGAGGGTCATGGCCTCAATGAAAAATGGTGTACTCCTTAACACATGGATTACCTTATACCAATCTTATAATTCTACCTAATTATTTTTTAAAATCACCTATGTGTTTCTCCTCTTGAGACATGGTCATTTAATCCAGAGTATCTACTACATATAATTAACTCACAGATTAATTGTGCCACAAAACCAGATTGATTTCTTACATCTCCTTTTCCATGAATGGGCAGTTATCATTTCAACACACCTCCATGGGAACCATGGGAATATCATTCCGTCAAAACCATTATTACATGGCACACCCATAATCACCCTCTAATTAATAATTCAATAATGTTACTGGTATCCAATGCATGCCACCTTAGCCTCATAAAAATGTAATGGGTGTATACACCAGTAATTCCAAAACACTAAATGTGACTTACTACCATGAGTCACATTTTATAAAACTATCTAAAATGGCCTTCCTTGTTAAATATATCAAATTTACCTAATTTATTAAATCTATCATTTTTTACTTCATGAAGCCACATGAATTTCCCTCTAGAACGATTCCCAACATACCCTATTACCAAAAAAGTACCTATCCAAGAGGACATGGACCCCCTTGTCTCCCAATTATATCATCTGATATAAAAAACACCATTTCTTTTATCTGTAAAGCTAGGATCACGTGCCATAATGTTTGACTGTGACCATCTTCATATCAATTTCATCTAAACAAAATATCCTTAGTTATCCTTTAAAATAAGCCAAACATTCCACAAATTTCAAGGAAAATCACATGATCATGTGACATCCATATATAGTTCAAAAATAATACATGTTTATCCAGGCTCTAACAACATATCTAAAAAAATTATCTAACAGCAGAATGTATAATAACTCAATTGGTCATGCCCTTCAAAATGAATATTTCATTCCAAAATACATACACTCAATGTTTTTTTAATCATGAAAAAATAAGGAATAATCATGCAGATATTGTATACCACTACACCTTCTATGAACTGATCTCATGGAAAGGAAACTACATGTGCCTTCCATTTTTCAAATATATAGGGAATTGTTATGCCTTTATCCCATAACTAGTAGCACACATTTTCATGAGTATCTAAACCTATGAACTTACCAATACTTTTGTCTATTGGGGAACTCAAAACCCCAATAAAACACCTCATGTGGATTACCCTTGTAATTCGTACACATGTCAAACAAATCACCTAACTCACAAACCCTCTATTGTTTCTCAAACCACTAGGCTCAACATCCTAACCCATAGGTCAAAACACATATAAATCAAAACTCATTGTAAACACCTCTCTATTATCATACCAAATATCGTGTGGCATCTCACATACAAAAATATCCACTATAAGGCATCATACATCTCTCTCTTACATCACATTCCAAAACACCAACTACTAGGGAACATATTCTCCATGATAATCCTCATAAGATACTACCCCGTCAAGAATCATGATCTGTGTATTTCTGTTTCCATGCCTATATATATGGTATTCTCCCCCTTGAGGATCATAGAATCATTTGTCTACTAATACGTATAACAATATCTCCCGTCCTTGATCGGTGTCATGTATATTATAGTTATAGGGTATAGTTAAGTAGAATTTTATTAAGAGCTATATGGGAAAACACCATATAGGTTTTTAGTGAAACATTAAATAAATGGTCTTATATAATTCCCCTAGACCAATATCATGATCACAAACAAGGGACTAATCATAAAAGAATCAAATTCTGTAGACAACCTACTTAGGTCACTACACATCCCTTACAAAGAGCAACCATGTAATCATCATCATTGATTTTATTTTGATATATCCACATGTCCTTTCACCAAAATAAAAATATATTCTTGATTATCCAAGTAAAATTTCATTCTAATTAATATTATAAAAAACCATATAATTTTTTACTAGTGCTTTAAACAACAAAATCCTCACAATCAGTGACAAAAATAATATAAAATCATCTATATTCCATGTGAACCCTATGTTCCAAATATGATTCAGGTATACAACCTCTTTCCAATGGTTCAAGTGGAAAAAAATCTAATAACTAGACTCATGTCATTGGGAAATGATCTATAGGTCCAATAAATCATAAATAATAAAAATCAAAACTCATGTGTGTTATGCTAGGGTAAAATCATAAAATAATAAAATCAAAATCCTTGAATAGTAATCTCGTGCCATGTTAAAATGGGATTCAAACTAGAAAAGGGGTTAATGACACCCTAGAATGAGGTAAATAATAATCCCTAACCAATACATATGTTTCATGTTTACCATTTCCAAGAATAGTAAGACAAAATAAAAATTCTAGGACACTCTAGGATATTAATCACATAAATACTCTAATAGATATTTGTAATTTTATAATTAATATTCCTATTGAATTGTTCCCCAACTCGGTTCTCTACGTCAACTCAGTTTTACCTCCCCGTATTATAGAGGTTTCATACTAACAATGAGGGTCTAGGGTGTTAACATGGGGACATTATACCCCCATTTCAGAGTGAATAATATTATTAAAATAAAAAACATCATCTATCAATAATAAACATCCTTCAAAGTATGTGGATGTAATACAAAAGTATCAATAGTAATAAATATAATGCAGAATCATACATTCATACAATAATGATCATCCACCAGGATGATCACATATACAAAGATTAAACAAGAATAAAATAAAAGTACATGAGGTGATTTTATATTAGAAAGCCACACCTTATTTGAATATCCAATAATGCGTAAGCTATGTAGATAAAAAATATATTACCAAGCCTCTAATCAACTAAAAACTACAAACAGGGAGGTTTTATCAGTTAACCATGTGCTATGCTCGCCCAAGAAGGGTGTTAGTACCACTCAGTAGGGAACCACCAATGTGGTCCCATATATAATTAGTAAATGAATTTTACAAACTATATATGATTATAATATAAAATAATAGTATGTTAGCATAAATAAATAACCATTATTGATAATGGGGTTCTACAATGGAACATTGATCAACCCAAACCAACTTTGGCCAATTTTATAGTGTCACTAATAATGTCACAAAAAATTCTGAAGCTAATAATCAGACCCAATGACCAGATAGTATGAGGAAAAATTTCCATATCCAAGCAACATTTTCCTATAATCTAATATTAGTTGGTTCCATCATAATATACAAGGAGTGTGTTTGAGGAATCCAATAGTCATCAGGCCTAACTACCAAACACCTAGAGGTAGAACTGATAATTCTTTAGTCATCAATAATTAATTCTGATACCTAGGAGGTAATCCGAATTGTTCAATAATAATCTGGCCCTAATCATATCCCTTTGAGGTAATCCTAGTAGATCAATAATAATTATATTTCATCTCAAGACATCAATTGGTGGTCCTATGTCTTCTTGTGTTCATCATGCTCTATGTCGAACCTTGGGTGAAATCCTGAGCATTTCATAGTAGAATTCTGAAGATCCTGATTTAATAGATCATTCAAGGTATCAAATTTATTCAATACATATCAGTGGTAATTACTTCCACTTCAAACATCTCACAAAATAGGGTCATATGCCCCAGCTCATACTACTTAAACATGATTTTCCACTCAAGTGCACTACCTATAATTGTAATTGTGACTATTTATGGCTCACATCATCGATCCAAGTTCAAAAATGACATCAACAATAATGACTTCCCATTTACCATGTACACCCACTCATTAGGGTCCATATATCCTTGGGTAAACAATCGGGGTCCCATAGGCCACATCAATTCAAGGTACCTCACAAGGGTACCTAAATCCTGAACATATCTCTCATGTCAACACCCTTCACTCGAAGGGCTTAACAGCCATTGAAATTAACTATGTGTCAACAAGTCCTCATTTTACTCCTTGAAAATTTATATTTTCATTAATATCAAGAGATAATAGAGAGCCAAAATCGAATCCAATGTCTGCACTAGGTCATTCCTTATGCATCCCACCCATCTAGGGTCTACCTAGGGCATAACCACCTAGGTAATCACATGTAAAAGGGGAAGGAACTCTCACACCATATTCATTATTCCATGACTACTCCTCTACTACATCTCATAGTTTGGTCACAGTATACTCATCCCACTCATTCTCATCCCATCACAACCCTTTACTCATAGGTCAATAAAGAACCAATATTGAGGGAAATTATTGTCACAAAACCCATTTAAACCCCTCAACATGAACATATCTCAATCCATACATTTTTAGCCATTGTCTTGAACATCGACCGTCGAGGAAATCAAGTTAGTTCCTAAGGACCCTCATGTCCTAGACACATTTTTATCTAATTATAAAAAAATTATTTTATTTGACAAAGTTAACCACATTGGTGATACCACACATCACATTCCATAATAATAAATAATAATAACATATGTTGGATTTATATGGACCTAAAACCTTAAACATATTGTTTTCATTTGGTATCACAACTAGGATACTCTCGCATGACCTCATTTATGTCAATCTATACACTGAACATCATTGAGATGTACTAGCTCCAGACAAGACATTCAAAATGTAATAATTATAAAAAAATTTAATTAATTAAAATATTTAATTTAGATAGGAATAAATTCTTGAAATATTACTATGTCGTACCATCATGATGAAACTACCAGCAATGAGGTGTTTTACAGTCCTGACACACCCCTGGACCTAATTAACATGATAAAACCAAGAATAAACACTCATTCAAGGTCTAAATAAATTAATTTTGTTCCAAAACCTATAAAAATAAAAATGTAAATATACCTACAGAGAAACTAGGTTAGCCAATTCATAGATAACATCTCAAGTTTTCCTCTAGTAAGGATGTTAAAAATTCTCATAAAAAGAGATTATTTCACAATAATTTAGATGAATCATCCAAATATGTAAACCAGAGGAGAAAAAAATTCTATATGATAGATGGAAAAAAATAAAGTAGGTGGTAGCAGAAACATACCTACGATTCCATCTAAACAAACATAAACCAGTCAAAATAGGGTTATTAATAGAAAGGTTGAGCTCTGAGCAAGAGACCCCCCCTCAAGTGAACTGCTCTATTTGAGAAGAAAGGGGTTCCATGCCTAGTTTTTCCATTTTAAAAAAGATGGGAACACCATGTCATTGTGTAAACTTGTTATTCATGTCATGATCCTTCGAGGTGTACCCCTTATCCCTTCACTAAACCAATTTCATGCTCTTAATCAGCTCATGAAACTAATCCATGGTGTTAATGACCCATTCTCCCTATGAATGGCCTACAATAAAACTATTTCAATAACCCTAGCCTCCAAAGGATTCTCTGACCACCTACTAACCCCTAAATATGCCCAATAAACCATAAAACACATCTAAAATCACATATATTGGTTATTAAAAAAATCATAAACTCTTTATATTCCCTGATTCTCAAAATGAATTATCTACCAAAAAATAATTCAAAATCCCCTTGAATTTATTATCTCATCTGGATAGGGGATATTACATTATCATGGAGTACACTGATGAAATTATATAGTACATTGGTGGAAAATTACACCCCTCAACATTTGTAGCATTATATGGGACAACAGATGTTCTTTGGGTCTCTTATGGGGTTGTTTTCAATTCTTATTGTATGCTTCTTCTATCCTACCTTATCCCTTTAGATGGGTATGATTTGGAATCAATCATATCATCATTAATAGACCCTTATAGCAATGAAACAATGATTATACAATCTGTAATATATTGGGGGTTCATTATTACTGGTACATATTTCATTATGATGGCACTGATTCATTAAATATATTTACAAATACTTGAAATTTTTATCATATAGAAAATAATAATAATAATAGACAAAAAATATAAACATGAAATATTTTTTAGATTCATTGATATATAGTTAGATGTTCCATTAAATGAATTTAGGCTACCCACAGAGCTTTATAGGTTGCATCCATCTCCAGAAATTATTCAAATTGGAGTAATATTATTTTTTAATGGAAGAATGAATTATTCAATAACCATACAGAGCTAATATACTGATTATGTATCAAAATATAATTTTATTTTAAAGTGTTAATTATAATATTAAAATTGTATGGAGTTTAATATATATTATTTGTAGATGGTTATCTATTTTTATATGACTTGTGAGATTGTGTGACTTGAGAAATTAAGGGAATAAATTGAATGATTTCAAGGTATGATTATTTAATGAATTTAATGAAGCTTCTTTAATAGTAAAAAAGATATAATAGAAGGTTGTTGAATGTATCTTGAGGGACCAACAGCTGTTGTTTAAAGTTATAATTCATGTTTATTTTTTGTATGTTATTTTCCTTGATTAACGTGTTATTATTTTATAATTTTTTGGTTCTTATTGTGAAAATGATAGGAATATACCAACATAAAAAACTAATGGATTTGTGATAAAAACAAAGAATCCTATGAATTTTTCTACAAAGGAAAAATATATTTTGAGAGAAGGAAAAAAAATATCATTCGGCATACTAGAATCATCAGAGAAAGGATATACAATGGTGGTATCATTATCAACAACGGTGTATATTTGAGGTGACATAGAGGATCAAGATCCTATAAAGGATCAATGATAAGTAAGAGTGGAGAGTAAAGACTATATTTGGGTTTAGCACCCTAGGAGGATACAAATGGATTTTTGACAAATCTTACCTTATCAAGTGGACACAAGATAGTGGAAAATATGATGTGGGGTCAACTTATTAACCATGTTTAAAAATATAATGCATGCATGAATATAATGAAGATATGTAATTTTGGGATCATGTTCCTCACATAGGGTAGTGTACTTTCCATTACTAATAAGCTCACATTGTGGTAGTGGAAACACCAAAGACTTCATCATTCAATTAAATCCCACACTAATTTGATGCTTGATCATGCTCTCACCATGATGATAATAAAGCTTTGGGATGGATCAACGTTACATATAATAAATGATGGTGGTAAATATGTAATATATTTTCACATCATGCCTTTGTGTTTCACGTCAGGGATCCCCTAACCATTGGAGCATAAGAGGGAATACAAGAGGGGCTGCGTACATAAGTGTCAAGATTATTATTTGGACTTCTACAATTTTATAATAGATTAATATAATGATACAAAATATAATGCCACAGTATGACCGATTTGTTTACACCATGGAAAATTTGTGCAGATAGATGTGTGAAAGTAACCTTACCATACAGTTGAGATGCTTAAAATATTTCCTTTTTATTATTTTTATCTGTGGTTAATATCATGATTTATTCATCCATGTCATGACATAAATCAACAAGGGAGTGTGTGGGTGTGGCATGATACTATCAAACCGTGGTGGAATATGATCACTATCATGATGATATAAAGAGTTAAAATAATTTGATCTATAAGAGTCATGGGAGGTATCACAATCATGGACAGGTTTTTCTAAAGATGAAGGAGAGGTCCTCAAATATGGAAGTTCTTTTACACAATTTATGTAAATTGGGTCATATTTTGTGATAGCTGCATATGGGTTACAATTTAAAAGTATATCAACTATCATAATGTGGGTATATGTTTCCACACCATTCTCATGTTGATGCGATAATGGGATATTATGATGGATTTTCTATTGTAATGTAAGAGATTCTATCGTGGTATGAGGAGTCGAGATATAAAATATTTTATTATTTCAATATATGAAGAATTTATGTCATAGTGTGGGTGAGAGGTGTAATGTCAAGGCCATGAAGAGAGGGAGGTAAGGGATTATGAATCATTCCATGATAATTTAATTCACATCATAAGGATGGTATATATAATTGATTAATAGATTTGAGTATTTCTTGATTTGTGAAATTTTTTACGATACATCATTGGGAAGATAGAGGATATTTATCTTGTAGATTTTAGCACTTATCTGCATGGAGTTAGAGTTATAAATAAATAGGAAAATATTTTTCAAGATACCATGAGGTGGGTGGAGATATAATAATATTAATAGAATGTTTCTCTTATAAATAATGGTTGGTGCTGCACAATCAGACACTGGAGGAATCTCTTTGGAAGGTCACTACTAGTATCTCAAGTTAGTTTATGATTTCATTTTCACCCGCTTAGTGATATCATAATGTGTTAGTTATTGTTATATTACTTTTATAATGAAATGGGATTTAGTTTTGAGGTATTCATGATTTTAATGGTAGTTTTCATTGAGTTTTGGAATTCTACATCTTATTTCAAATCTCCCCTTCATTCATGTACATGAACATGATTTCATTTTGTGAGGGATTTATTTTTGAAGGTTTTTACTAGAACATATCTCTCTCTATCGCCATTTGGTGGGTTATTTCCTATATTTGGAAAAACATTTGTGTTACCTTCCCTATTAATTAACCAATGTACATGACCATATGATTATTGGAATTTTTTAACTATAGAGTGATAACCAACACCAAGGGCCAACTTAAATCCAAATTAAAAAATGACAAGGTTAACCATCATTCTTTTTTGTTTAATATTTAATTTTACTATGATTTCAAGAATATGGTACATTCTTCATTCATGTGACCTTTAAAAAAAGAAATAGTTTTCCCTTTATTTTGAGTTGATTATAATAAAATTTTAGTATGATATTTGCATTATTAGTTACCCCAACTCTTTGGTTTGACATCATTTCGTTCATATCCAAAAATAATCTTTTGTAATTTTAGTAATTTAGTGTCATTATTATAAAATTATAAACAAGATAACTCATACGATGTAATGACACCCTGGGAGATATCATTTATTGACCATCATTATAACAAATCACATAAGATATTTTATTATATGTAGTTGATAAAAATTATTATATTAAAAAATATTACTCTTTTAATGATATGTAAAATTTAATTTTTAGGGGATTTTTTTAGAAATTACACCTTTTATGTTAAGAAACTAATTCTACACATATCATGATAAAATAATTTCCATATGAAGATATTTTTCATGTTATACTTTAATATCATTCAATGTTAAATTATAATACTTTAAAGACCTTAATTTTCATAAATATTAGTAATTTACATTATCAATGAATTATTTATTTATAGTTAATGATATCTAATGGATATAAATATTATTTTTTGACCATGGAAAAATGGGTGGATGTTATGTGAATGAAACTTATAAAAACCCATGGGAAAAATGATAATTACAAATTGATTATCTATATACCAACACTTCATAATCAGAATAAATATTTGAGAGAGATATTATGGTTTAGGTTTTAAGGAAGGTGAATTATATTAATGTGAGGGGGTTGGATTGTGTACGATTCCCATCATAAGTCTTTGTCATGTCTCATATATCATTATCCTTACCTTTAGCTATAGCTGGGTGTACCCTAACCAGGGGTCTAGAATCATAATTGGAAATTAACTACTTATGGTTCACGAACATCAATAGTTTATTAAAATATAAATTTTTAGGTCTCAAATTTTGATAATAATGTCGAGTATTTATATTAAAGGATGATACGAAGGATCCCTGAATAAATTACAATAATGATAGGATCTTTTTGACTTTAATGTTTCATTAATTTTTATATTGTCATTGAAAACTACTCAATTACATGCATATGATTTATTTTTTAACTAAAATTATTACCCTTGAAATTTGTTAACTTATTAATTCAGGAAAATATATTATCTTACTAAAAGGTAATTTAATGTAGAATTCTTTTTCATGTTCGAAAAAATATTATTATTATTCTTTATTTTTGGGTGTTAAAATAAGATACGCCTTAAATCTTATATTTGGGAGTTTTTATTATCAAAATATTTTTTTCATTACCAAAATAGATGAAACATGGTTTTATAATGATTAAATTGTCAATTTTTTTATATTTGATTTATATTGTTAATGGAACTATATAGAAAAATTATTATATAATTTTTTCAAATATTAAATTGTATTTATGATATAAATTGAATGATTTAGTGATTTAAATTGAAATAATTTATTTTTTAAAGTTTATTGTACTATTGATTCAATATTTTATTGAATAACTCTACGAGGAAATATTATATTACCTTTATATATTTTTGAATATGATATATGCTTGTTGGAATTAGGATTGCATTGGAATATTTTTTTTGCAGGCAGTGAAGGTTTGTAGTATGCAGGGGGTTATAACCATTACTCAATAGAGGGTGAAGGGGATGCCAATTAACGGATCTATTAATATGTTATTCTACTTGTTTTTGTTTAATGTGGGAAATATTGTATTCTAATAACATAAATATGAGTGTTTATATCATTGAAATATTGTAATTATATATATATATATTAGTTTATATATGGTGTAAGAGAATTTAGTTGACTTAAATTTTGTGGTATGTTTTCTAGTTGTGTTTTATTCATGTAAATTTATCATGTTTTATATAGATGAAAGAAATAAAAAATTCTATGTTTTAAAAAATACAAAACATTATGCCATTTTTAGCCACCTCGAAGTATCATTTTCACTAGTGATAGATGTAAACATCGTTAATTACAAAAAAAAATTAGAGGTGTGAAACCACTCCTAATAAAAGTAATACCACCAATAATTATCTTATTTTTTTCAATTACACGTAACCCTCACTAATTGATAAAACCCAATATGGTTATATTATAGAAAAATATATCAACTGTAGTTAAAAAAATATTCTCTAATGGGTGTTTTTAATATAGTGACCAAAGTGAGTTTTATAGTTTTATGTGTTTGATGTAATGATGATGAAGAATATATATAATTATGAAATTTATAACATTATCTCTAATGGTGTATACATAGTTGGAGGGTAATTTCCTTATTACATTAATGAGTACATTGACCATCAGATCATTTTTTGGAAGACAATGATGTGATTGATGGTGTAGATCGTATGTCGATGATCATCATTACATATAAGTTTTGAGGATTCTTATGTAAATAGATTTACAATGGGTCTAGGTTTTTCACATTATCCTTATTGTATTTATGATGGTATTTTATTGATGGTAATACCATTATCTTTTCAACCACTACCAAATGTAATATTTCATTGGGGTGACCCTAGATTCAGATTGGTTAGTGGACTGGCAGAATAAAAATAAAAATATACCCTCTTCAACCCCATTTATTAAAATATATTGGGTATTGATTGGATATAGACTGTTATGTTGTGTTTCAATTGTCTCTTTGGATTTGGATGTAGTGTGTTTATGATATTAGATTTTGATATGACATTTATCAATAAATATGTGGATATTAACTTATATGAGTGATTTTATGGTTTCCCCAATATATTATAATAGAGGATTCTATTATACAAACCATTTAGTTTGTGATTGAAGTTTTTTGGTGAGTTTATGGAAGGAATATACTAGAAACTAGATTTATTGATAGTAATATATATATATATCTGTGTGTGTGTGTGTGTGTGGAAGGAAATAGACTAATGCAAAATATTTAGTGATTCTTATGGGTAGTATAATTTTTTATTTTTTATTTAATAAATATTACCCCAGGGTAGTTATGGATTCTGATTTTGGGACTATTTATTATGATTTACTGGTTTGATTATTAAACATGTATGATATTTATGTGGTTATTCATGTTTGTGGAATAAATTACTAAGTGTGTGGATACACTCAAAATAACTTTTAAATACATTTTTAAAGGTTGTGTTGGTGTATTTTTCAGATAGCATTTTCTAAAATACCAAGGTGGATATCACAAGTCTGGTGTTTGGAGATTATTCATGAACTTATTTGGTATAGGTATTTTTTGAATTTTTTACAAGTAAATAATTATCATTTTTTCTTCAATTGTATTTGTATTTATTTTTTATTTATATTTCATGGAATTTGTGAATTATAAATTATTTACAATATCAATTGATCATGGATTCTTTATTATGAATGGATTCATAGTTTTAATTATATTTTCTGTCTTTCATTATGTTATACAAATGTTAATACCTACCCTTTTTGAAATTTAAACAATCGACACTAGTCATCATCCATTTGCCTATATTGTAGGTGAGCTTAATGAGTCAGACTCGATTTCATCACAAACTCAGGTAGAGTCCTAATAAATTGGGATAAAATAATGTTATTATATTGGAATGGTTAGTACATAATTGAATGTTTTATCATTATCAATATTAATATCACCCAAATCGATAATGTGATAATCATCTTGAAGATGGTTGAAATGATGGGACACAAATAATACATCATTGATTAGGATCATCTTTAGGGAAAGTGATAAATACTATGTGATAGATCCAATAGGCAACAACACCTTAAAAAGACTAAAAATCAAGGAGAAATATTACTCCCACAACCAAATCTTCACTACCTACAACATGGATTCACCTTCAAAAATGTATGATCTCTAACATAGAAATACATAGGCCTCCTCATATGGTCAGTATTGGAATTCAAATTATCATGTGTTACCTTAAAATTCTTGAAAATTTCTGTTACTATTTCTAACAAACTCTATAGCAGTTCCCACACAATAATTGATAACTCTATGACACTAATTCATCACATTGATTAAAATAATGTTCATCCATATAAAGCTTAAAACAATAACATATGAATGGGGGATTAAAAACAATTGTTTTAAGAAAACTCAAACAAGTTTAGTCACCCCATCCAAATTCTTCAAAATCTTGGACACAAGTATGTAACATGCCTTTAATTGTTTGGATGGTATGCTCTATCTAACCATCCATCTATGGATAAAAATATGTACCAAGTCACATGTGAGATCCAAAATGATTTTAATGTCCTCTCCACACCATATAAGTGAAATTAACATCACACTATCATCCTTGAGACTCCATAAATCCTCATCACCTACTCTAGATACTACCTCGATAAGTCCACCATTGAGCATGTATCCTAGATTCGAAAGAAGTGAGATGAATTATTCAAATGGTCTACTATTACCCGTATCACATCATAACCTCCCTGAGATCGAGGTATAATAATTTATAATCCCATATAAATTTACTCTAGCTTACACTGAGGAACATATAATATCTAGATAAAACCTTCAGGAACATGGTTTGCAGCCTCTACCTTATGGAATACTAAACATCAGGACATAGACTCAGAAAATAAATGCATCAACCGATGAAACAAAAACTAAACTCTTAGAGCATGAAATATATTTTTTATTCTAGGAATACCTCTAAGGGTGATCAATGTAACTCATCCATAACCTCTTCATGAATAACTAATGGAATGAAAATGCACCGCTAAAATACCACCTGATATTTGTCATCCCCAGACAATCCATCTGGGAAGTCACCAGAAACCACTCGATATCACCAAACTTCCACATTGGAATCCCCCATCTAGAACTGCTCCACTAAAAACAATAAATATTAGTAAACCATCATCTAATAAAGTCTCCCTATGCCACTGGGCTCTCTCAAATTTTGATACATTGTGGAGAGCTTTTCCATCACTCTTCGGGAGTCTCTAAACTCAGGTACAACAACACAGCATGACTTCCTACATAGTGAATCAGCTACAACATTGCCTTTTACCATAATATAATAAATATAAAATTCATAATCCAATAATAATTATATGTATCCTTTTTTCACATGTTCAGATCATGTTTTAAGAAGACATACCGGATTCTCTCATGATCAGTGAAAACCACTAGTAATTCAATGATAAGACAGTGTTTCCAGAAATTCAAGGAAAAAAAGCTCACTTCAAACATGAGATCATTGGTGACATAGTTACATTTAGGGGTTCTTAAAAAATGATACAGATAAAAATAAACCACTCTTATCTAGACCATGATACTACCCAAGCCAATATTTCAAGCATCATGGAGGACGTCAAATCGAACTACCTCTAATAGAAAATGTAGTACTGGGGTGATGACTCATTTCTCCTATAGATACATGAAATTATCTGAACACTATTCCTTCTATAAAAATTCTTAATCCATTGTGGTCATGTTTTTATGATTGGTTTCTATCTAATAGAATTTAGGTGTAAAAAACTTATATAGCATGGGAAACCCAGGAAACTCCACACCTCTAAAAAATTCATAGGGGCTTCCCAAGATTTGACTACTATGTTCTTTGAAGGATCCATGGAAACTACATGATACGACATGGAATTCCCTAAGAAAAAACATCAAAATATAATAACTCAAGCATTGATAGCTTACCAAATAGATGATGACATCAATGAACTCCCAAAATGGCCCACATTTTCTCTATAAGATTATTCTTAGAGAAGTAGTACGTGAGGATATTATTGATAAACACAACAATTAAAAATTCTAGAAACACACCGAACATAGTATTCAATAGTCTCAGGAATATATCTAGATAATTAATCACACTGAAAAACATTACAAAAAACTCATAATGCCCATAACGACCTCAAAACGTAGTATTTAGTATATCTTCATCCTTTATGCATGCCTGGTGATATCCTAACCGTATATCGATCTTCGTGAACCTAATTGAACTGTACATCTATTAGAATAAATAATTAGTCTTTAGAAGAGGGAATGATTATTTTCTATCTCATAATTCAAGTGAGGATATTCGAAAATAAAACAAACATTTCCATAATCCATCATGAGAAAAAACACTGGACCACCCCACATCGACATGATCAACCAAATAAAACCTCACACTAAGTGATATTTTATATATATTCTTATCTCTCCCAACTTATATGATGTTGTCCTATAAAGGGACATTTAAATCAGATAAGTTCCAAGTTCTAGTTCATTCCTGAACATAATATCCCATCAAGGGGGATCCCCACAAACACCTTAAGTAATACATCATGGTAATATTTTATAACCAAATGAAACACTTCTAATTGAACCACCAATGAACTTAGCTACAAATTTTCCATTAAGGTGGAAATGTATCATGCATGACTCTATCCTATCTAGGGATCTCACTTACCCAAAAAACAAAAAATGCATTATATAAGCCTAATGTGATACAATCAACATTATCACTCAATCCGAGGTATCCTACACAAAATACATCCATTTGATGTCATGTATAATTATGTATGGCTTTAATTGATAACATAGTAAGTCTCCCCAAGATTA
The DNA here is from genome assembly GCA_963277665.1 of Viscum album. Lineage (NCBI taxonomy): Eukaryota > Viridiplantae > Streptophyta > Magnoliopsida > Santalales > Viscaceae > Viscum > Viscum album. The sequence goes on from OY728160.1 coordinate 1,680,163,005, forward strand.
GATATTCTCGAGATACATATCACAGTCTCTTCATACTTCACACAAACTAGATAAATCCCCAACTTGTGTAGTAAACTCCATGGGAATTAGAAGCCTCTTCACCTCGAGTCCTAAATCAGGGACGAGGGTAAATATCACTATGGATTGGGTAGATACTGATAAAACAAGGCATGATCCCAATTTGAAAAACTATACCTCAAATGAAACTTATCCCAATGAGAACTAGAAACTCTAAAGTGTGCATCTAACCACAACCTACCCCACGAAATCTCTTTCCCTTATAATTACCTCTTCCGTGGAAAAAATCCACACTCTATAGATGGGGATCATATCAAGGTTTTCATATCCCAACCCAAAATCACATTTGTTTGAAATAGGATAAGGAAACATGTTTTTTTGCTTTGGCTAATACATTGGCTATGGTATAACTTAAAGAATACCACCAACCACATGTTTACTTCATAGAGTGGTCAAGCACTACGGTGATTGATCAGTGTAGCATCTTCAATAAAAAACCAATAATCCCTTGATAGGGGCATGAAAGCCATTGTCCCAATTGATGTGATTTGGAGAGGGATGGGACCTACCCCTGGATGTATAAATACCCTTACTTCTTAGAAATTGGGAACTCGAGACCATATATCTTCTACACGGAGAATCTTGAAGACTCCCCTCTCATTATGGTCCATTCCAAGACAAAAAACACTCAAACACCTCTTCTCTATGAGTACAACATGTTATGTTGGTAACATAAGTAGAGTGACATAGTGTTTGATTTGTAGAAGTATGTCTCCTTATAATTGACTCACTCTATCCTCCTCATATTGCAATAGGTCCATATAATATCAAAGATGGTTCTAGAAATGGATCTTAAAATCCTGTATTCTACAACTCAAATGTCAATGGGTAAGCATCTCATGATGACTGGACACCTTTTTGGTTATTGAAATAATGTTTTTTCAGAACTAATGTATGAAATTATCTAATTAAACAACTAAATATTCAAAATCATGGAGCAACCTAAACCAAAACATCCGTACTTACTCATGTAGTATGATAACATGAAATGAAAATACATTCTCCTTCTAAGCACATATGCAACCAAAGGATATCTTTATTATCTCCAACCAACCCTCTATCACTAAATCAAAAATAAAACCCTCGTACTTCGTCATATTTTGGCACTAAAACTCTTAGAGTGTCCTCCTCTAGGTTTCATTTTTATCAATCTCATCTCTATAGTAATAGGACAGAAGATATTACTGAAAATCATTGGCATGAACCTGATGGGGACACCGACATGGATCCATACTTCCAAAGGAACAAAATTTTTAGGGATCCTATACCAATAATATGAAAATTTTAATATGTAGGTCAGATTATGACACTCAAGAGGGGGTGAATTGAGTTCCTAAAAAAATTGGTTAAAAAATATTTATTTCAAAGCCCCAAAACATAAAATTAAATATGATTTTTTACAAAAGTAACATATTTGAAAAATAATTGATAGTTTGAAGGATTCTTCAAATATTGATTAATTCTTATTTAAATCAATTTATGAAGTTACTTTAAATTTTTAAATCAGTCCACTAAAACAAATTCTTGGACAAACAATATATCAGATTAACTATCAAAGAAATTTAATGTTTTCTGATTTGAATCAACAATGAAAGACATGAAAACAGATCTTGAACACAGTGGATACAAACAAGAGGTTCAATATCATGTAGATACTTAGCCCTCTCCTCATAGTGATCACCTTTCACCATGTAGTTTATATCAATAAACATGATCCGCACCCTGGATCGGGGTTTACAACATCATACAAAGTAGTATAGGGCTAACTGGACCTCTACCATAGGTATTCATGGGAAACTAAAATAACCAGCTCACAAAGGGACCTCTTCTATAGTTGTATGTGGTAGTGAAATGGTGTAAGAGAGTGTAAATGAGAGGATATCTAGTATCCTATAGTTCAACATAGGAAATGATGTGTCTTTCTCATACAGATACACACACTACTCAAAAACTATTAAAATAGTACAAAATTGACATGAAATGATAAAAATGTGTATTGAATGCTCTGAGTGATGTCCTTGATGCTTCAAGACTTCTTGGATGTGGCAGTTGTGAAGCTCGAGTACACATCTGAATGAAAACACCAAAAAATGAGTATCATGAAAGATTTATGTTCTTGTTTTTATAAGAAATGATATGTTTTATGAATATATCTTTTTCTAGGTTTGTTACATTAGGGATGTTCATACATTATTGGAGAGCATGTTCTCCTCTTATTCAATATAAGGAGAAGAAGTTTCATGTCTCTAAATCTTGGTTTTGTATTACACCATGAATTATTTTTTATCTTCTTCACATGAAACTATTTTAATGTAATATTCGTTGATTCCATTTTATCTCACAGGGAGATTGATCTCCCCAAATCATACCTCATACTATCTATGGAAATATCTTAAAAACATCATTAACAATTTTAGTGTCATTTAATAAAGCATATATGACCGTTAGAAATAATTTTTTACTTTTCTTAAAAATAAATTATTGAGTCTGGAATGGTGTCATGGAAGTGGTTACTTAGGATTGTTGTCTTAAAATGGTGTCACTAGAATAGTGTCACCAGAATGGTGTCACTAGAATAGTGTCTCCAGAATGGTGTCACTGGAATGGTATCATATGAATATTGTCACTGACTTTGCGAGAATTATGAAACTGGTAGAATGGTGTTTTGTCTATATCAATGGTCTCAGGACCTTTTTGAATATTCTAAATTTGGTTTCACGGTAAAATGATTGATGGTTCGTTGTAAAGATTCTGAGCTGGTACATCACCAAAAAATTGACTCATACTTTTCCAATTTTCAAACTAAATGGAAATTGTGAGTCCTCTAACTAGTGACTGTGAGTTCACCTTCATGGTGACTCATACGTACCAAATATTTGAATCCTATCTTATGAAATAATACTTAAGAAAATAGATTTAGAATATTCATAATCATATTGAAACATAATAAAACACAATTAAGCATGATTTGTGAGAATTAAAACAAGGGGAGTCCAAAACTCTCCCCCTCTTTGATGATAAAAAATCATGGCATTTTCAAGCCATACATATTGGTCATAGTAAAGGATCTACATTTTTATTAACATAGTAGATATATTATGTTATTTTAGGATATATATAGATATGATTTATAATTTCTCCCCATTAATACCATAAATATTGTTATGTTATTGAATTGAAAATTTCATCTATGAGTTCTCCCCCTATTGGGATTATCCAAAAAGAAAATAGGAAAATGAAAATAAAGAAGAAATATTAATAAGAATTAACAAGTGAATAAAATAGAACACATTGCATTGAATAAAATAGAGAGAACCTATCATTGAATACATCCATATAGTATAATGAAAAAAGTTAATCACATACCTATTAAAAAATCATCAAATAACATTAGCTCTAAGTCCTCCAACTCTTTTCCTTGGTAGAAGACATGTAGTGTAGAGGAAAGAGGTACAGAAGTGGTAGTTTTGGATGATACAACACCAATATTGAGTGAATTCAGAGGCATCCCTTAAAAAAAGTGGGTTGAATGCTTGTTCTGGATAAATAAAAAAGAAGCGGATGCTCAGTAATTAATGGTCTGATCTAGTTTCGAGCCTTGGTAGGGGTCATGGTTATAGAATAAAAAGCGGTAGAGGAATAAATAGTTGTAGAATGAACCAGGACAGGTCTGGGAGGAGTAGTTTTAGGAGAAACTATTATTTTGATGTGATGATGTGGATAATTCTTTGATAGATTTATGAAATACTTTGTGATATCACCCCCATACATTGTACCCTTCTAAAAATAATCCATATATTCTATAAACATCTCTAGAGTATGTGTAAAATCCATCAAATACATGACCTCCTCCTTGAATGCTTGTGTCGTTAGATGATGTATCAAATTATACACAATATATTTGAAATGACATGTCCACTGGTGCTTGGTATAAATATTTTTAAAATGTGAATCTGCGTTCTTTGAAATCTCTTATCGTGCATTGGTGGTAGTCTTGGAATAAAATATGAACATATCATGGACATGATCATTTTACTTTTCAGCCTTACTCAGGCTTTCCTGACTTGGACCACCAACCAAAGCTTGAAGCTCTTCTTTAATCACTAATATGATCATCTTATTGTCAAAAGGATGAGAGTTTTGAGTAGAAGAATGTGGAGATGAAGTACATGATTATAGATCATTAATAATTTCTAAACAATTTATAATAATCCTTTATACTCATTTGTTAGTCGATTGATTGTAGCCAAAATTCCATCCCTTTCATAAGCTACTTTGGTGTTGTTCAAGACCACTTCTTTAACAACTAAAATCAAATTATGTAGAATATGATATACCAACATCCCTGAGAGCATGTGAAAATCACCCTAACTAACACTAGAAACTAGAGATGGAGTAGGATCAGCTTGAAATCCTTCCCCATCTCCCCATAAAAATATTTTATGGATTTCAATTCATCACATAGTAGATTATTTTTATTCCTAGATTCCTGAATATCATGAAGAATTCTAGGTTGATTTTTCCATATCAACTTTTCGAGATGAATTCCAGAATCTCTTTCATTGAGGTTAGTCACAGGAGAAAGATATGAATTCTTACGATTTATAAAACTAAGTAATAAATTATCTCAAAAAGATTATAAATCATTATGGCATACATAATTTGGTGTTTCTTGTGTAGGAGAAGGAATATGCACTGGAACTGGAATAGAAACCACTTCTTTAGTATGATAGGTTTGAGTTGAGAATTTTTTGAAATGTCAATTTCCCTAACTCAGTAATTATTATTATCATCAACAAAAAAAAACCCTGGAAACCAGTACTAGGTATCCAGTGAACTTTAATCCACAGGATTTGGAACATCAATCCTTTCCAAAATGGGGGTTTTCTCCCCCTCAATTGATTCTTCACTTAGAGAATTATGTGATTCCATCATGTGAACTCTTTCAACATCTTATATTATCTGTTATTACCTCTCAGTATTAGACATATCTACATTGAAAAATTAAGCATGTTCAACACTTGTTCCAGTAGGTACAAGGACTTCTCTTTCATGACCTTCATCACATACCTATTTTTATTTTTCTTTTCCTATTTTATTCACCTCATCTATAGAGGTTTATCATTCTTTCTACTTTTCCATTTCAACAACTTCTTCCAAATAATCTTCTTTATTATTAGAAACATCGCCATGAGATGCATTATCTTCACTTTATTCTTTATTCCCCTTATACTATGTCTCATCATCATCTTCCTCTCCTTCATCTGAATATTCTATTATTTCATCTGATTCAATGTAAGGGTAATTGATATCCTCATGTCTTGAAGGATGACCAACATGATTATAATCCTCATAAAACTTTTCATTATCCAAAACCCACGACTTATTCTATGGATTACAATATATTTTCATTCATTTTAAAATAGACATAGAAAAAAAGTTCCTAGTCTTCAACGTTTTACTCATATTTCCCAATAAGACCTTTAGAATGCAGCATTGTAGAGAGGAAGCTTGAATAGAACTGGAAAGTGGACCCGAAGGATGTTTTTATCATGTCCCACATATGAATAATATGATACATGCATATATTTATTTTATGACCATTCTTTAATAAATGAAATAGGAATAAATCTTGATATTTCAGAGTAACATAGTCCCCATTCCTTGAAAATATTTGGTGTTGAATGAACATGAAAAACAACCTAGTTTCTCCATCCAACTCAGTAGAAATTAGTCTTCTCTTCTTTTGGTTTCCTATTAAAGCACCCAACGCCTCTTATAGGCTAAAAATATAACTTGATAGAGGATGGATTCATTGATTATCCTTGATGATAACTTAATGAAGTACTCCTAAACTAACATCCCAAATCCTGGCATTAAAAAAACATCATTGTCCATTTACCCAACTACTATCTTCAAAGTCATCCATTTTATTGAATGAAAACTCAACATATTAGAAAAAATAAAAATCATGCGCTTGATATATGGGTCACCATTCATTTTTAAACCAGTCTTCCAATCCCTACTCTTACAAAACATTAAGAACAAGAAACTTACTCTAGTTAATCCACTTCTCACATAATTTCATTTCATACACAAGTACACAATCTACAAGACCATGGATAAGAGATTTCTTGGGCATTTTGATCAGGGTTTTTTTTTATTTCATTGAAAAATAGAATTTCTCTAGATTTGAGGAAGAATGACACTTTAATCATTCCATTTCAGACATTAGGAAACAGTGTTCAAAAGAGAATAAAAGGTTTGAGAGGGAAGGGTTTTGATTTCAGGATTAGATAGAAAAAGTTAAGTGAATAAGGGATTCATATTTACTAGATTCATCATTTAGGGATTTGAAGAGTCACAAATCAAAAATGAAGGAAAAAAATAAAATAATAGATTTAAATTAACGAAATAGATATATTTCTAAATATAAAATTTTTGGTCACAGTGGTGAGTCAAGATGGTGATCTATCAGTGGTGAGACAACAAACGGAAAGACATAAAATAGTTAGACATCAGATGATGAGATATCAAATGGTGAGACATCAAATGGTGAAAAATCACATGGTGATATATCAAATGGTGAGACATCAAACAGTGTGACATAAAATGGTGATATATCAAATGGTGAGACATCAAATGGTGAGACATAAAATGGTGAGACATCAAATGGTGAGATATGATATAATTACACCATGTTGATCATTCCCAATTAATCTATAATGTAACCAATTCTTTTAGAACATAATGTCTCAGTGAAAATATCATCATGATGATGTTATGTGCTAATTAATTCTAAATTAATATTTTATTATTGATAATGATCTCTAGAAAAGTTATGTCTTTCTTAAATATGTTTTTTATTTAGTGGTAAAATGGATTCTATTATATGTTAATAGCACTTGTAATATCATGTTTTATATGGACATGTCTAAACTAATATCCATAATCAAGAAAAGTGTGTTTCATCCACAAAATCTAAGCATCAAAAACTACTAGCAGCTAAGAACTCAGTTTCAATAGTAGATAATTCAACAGAATATTGATTCTCAGTACACCATGATACTAGTGACTTTCCCAAAAAGTAACATGTTCTAGAAGTGATTTTTCTTTCTAACTATCAACCCCCACAATCTGAATCAGAATAACTAAATAAGTCAAATTAATTTCATTTAGGATAGAATAGTCATATGTTGTTAGTATGTTTGATATATTTAAATATTATTTTAACAATAGTTTAATGAGATTCTTTAGGATTTTCAGGAAAATAGGCACACATACATACACTAAACATAAAATCATGCTTGCTAGAAGCCATGTAGAGTAGAATTCCAATAATTCCTCTATAAGTGGCTTGATGAAAAGATTTAAAATTTTCATAAAGAACCAACTTATAGGTGGTACTCATAAGTGTTTCACTAATTTTAATGATATCCAAACCATAAATTATTAGAATATATTTACTGTATTTAATCTGGTTTAAAATAATTCCTTCATTATTTTGAAATATTTGTATCCCAAGAAAGAATTTATGTTCACCCATTAAAATCATTTAAAATTTATTTTTAATCATTTCTAATGAATCAACACATAATGATTTTATTGAAGATCCAAAAATAAAATAATCAACTTATATTTTTACTACCAAAACATATTTAGAAATTCATTTTATATAAATATTACAATCAAATATACCTTTGGTAAAACCTTTAGAAATAATAAAAGTATATTGTCTATCATACCAAGCTCTTGGAGCCTATTTGAAACCATATAAAGCATTTCATAACTTAAAAACATGATTTTAAAAAATAGTTTTTGTAAAACCATGGGGTTGGTCATAAAAACATCCTCAACTGTATACATATTTTGGAATTAACTCTTTATATCCATTTCATAAAGCTTAAACTTATGATGTTTTGCATATGCTAGTAGGATTATAATGGCTTCAAGCCTAGAAACTGTTGAAAATGATTCATCATATTCAATGAATTATTCATGACTATATCATTATGAAACCAATCAATCTTTATCTCTTACAAATGTACCGACTTCATCAAAATTTTTAATAAACTCCCACATAACACATATAGTCACGTTGTCTTTAGATCTATCCATTAGTTTTAAAACGTTATTTCTTTCAAACTCTTATATTTCTTCATACATAGCAATTGACCAAAATTCATAATTTATTTTATCATTTATGTTCTTAGGTTCAAGATATGAAAAAAAAAATTTGATGTTAAACCTAGTTTATATGAGAATCTATAGTTTGTGTTCATTTATCTAGGTCTCCAATTACAACATCTAAATGAGGGTTCTTAAGAGTTATTTTAGATCTAGATAATGAAGGGTGGGTATGTAACATCCCAAGTAAGTAATGAATAATAGATATTTTTATCCATGTCTATTAATGATTAAGATAGTGTTTTAGAGGCTTAAAATGAAAATAAATACAATCTTATGCATGGAATAAACTAATATTCTTAAAAGATTGTTTTACTGCCTTTTGATGGAAAACCATTTTTGAATCTATATTTTGACAATTTTATAAACTATGTTTGTCAAAATAAACTTATCCTTTATGATTGGGACATCAAAATTTACCTTGTGTGAATTTTTGGTATTTTTCTGACAATATTCATTTTTTAATGAATAGTGAAAAATACTGCATTTTACATCAAAACTGCTTTTTAATCTAATTTATTTATATGATTAGATTATTTTTTGAATTGATTTTGAAGTGAAATTAGAATATATTTTTACCATTTTATCCAATGGTGGTGATTGGAATCAATTTCACTTTGAAATTAGACTTAAACTGGTGTCAATCTTTTGATACTTATTGTTTTGTAAAAACACGCTTTTTGCTCTGGCAGCGGGAATTAATTATTAAATTAATTAATGTGACTTATATGATTTGAATTTTGTAAAATAGACTTCATTTTTGAATTCGGAATATCAAATATAGCTTAGGGTGAATTTTTGGTAATTTTCTGAAAAACTTCAATTTTTGATGAATAGTGAAACCACTAAGTGGTAATCAAGCAAACTGATTTTTCAGTTAAATGAAAGTTTACCACTAATGTGTATTGAATTTTAAAAATCCTACATACATGGTTGTCATTATTATGTAAAATGTGGTTCAATGAGATTATAATAATTTTTTGGTGAATAGTAACTTATTATGTTCTTAATCACGATTAGTGGTAATTAGGGTAGTTTAAGGTCTAAATAAGGATTTAGTAATATGAAATGACCTAGACACATGTCCCAACCTCATTGGTTGTGTCATGGGAGACCATGAAAAGACATGGGTCAACTTGGGGACCCCATGGAGACACTTTGGTTTGGAAATGACATAAATAACTTTTTATTAAATGTTAAAGTAAAAATGACACAAACAAGAGATGTTTTACAAAAACAATTTTTACATGGTGTTATAAAGATCATATTTTTTATTATAAATATTAATTGGAAAGCTAAAACGATTTCCTACATCATAGTATTTTTTATGATTTTTAGACATTAAATAAATTAAATTATTTATGACATAATAATGATGCAGCGATGACATCATTATTTGACGATTTAAATAAAATGGAAAGATAATATAAAATCTATGAACTAAACATGTCCAAAACCAATTGGAAGAGTGTATTTCGAACCCTTATCACCTTATCCACGAATTATATAAATGTGGGACCTTTTAAAACCGAAACACATTTTCAAATAAAGTAATGTTTCTTTACTTTCCAAAAGTGCCCCTTCTCTCCTCTTATAAAAGGCCCCCACCTCTACCTCATTTCACACACTCTTCAAGCCTTTGGCTCGTCCAACCCCTGCCCATTTACTCTCTCCATATCCCTCTACTCATCCTAGAGGATTCCCTTTGGGCAGAATCCTTTCAAAGGAAGCCTTTAGGCTCAAATCAAAAGGAGTTACACTTTTTAAGGTAATTCATTCTCTAATGTTCATTTGTTTTATTTTGCATCTCCAACCCCCTAAACTCTTTTTATTTACTTCTTTTGTAACAACACCAGTATCTTCAATATACTAGGATGGTGTTATAAGATATATCTGAGCTACACACTCACAAAACTACATCAAATGGTTAAAGAACATACAGTTTCCGTGGATGGCGAAATTCTGCCTCCCGAAACGATGATTGTTCAATACTCAGTTAACACCTTCAAAGGTGGCCATTATGATGTCACTATTTTTATATATGATATATAATATGTTTATGTTTTCCTTAAGCTTCATTTTTTTTCATTTTGGGCATACCTTTATGGTTTCCATTATGGGTAAACACGATATCTTCATTTTAGAAAGTGCGGACTACCGCCCCTCAAAGTGATTTGATTCGTTAAATACCATATGTGGGAAATATAAAGGATGGAACTATGATATTATATATGATATTATACTGGAATTATAATATACCTTTATATCATTATGATTCCATTCTATAAAATACAAAATAGAAATGAAAGTAGCGTTCATGCGTACGTACGGCTTACCGTCTCCATGAACGGTGCATTTCATTTCTTACCTCTAAATTATGTAATATTATAAATGCATGTATGTACTGGATATATATGACATATATGATATCTACATCATGAATACCATTCTGGATATAATGAACCTTTGACCAAATTAACAACATGTAAGTGTAAGAAGTCTATTTTTGACTTAAGAACCAAATACCGACAAAATGAACATTATTAACTTAACTGGTTACATGATGTTCATAACATGGGATAAATGGAATAATGAACTTGAAAATATTCATAATCAAGTAGAGATTAACTCAAGTTTATTATTCAGGAGATTAAAGAACGGTCGAGTCAAGTCGGACACGAGGTATGGGACTTTGTCTCAATCTCCTTTCATTGAGTCATATTTTATTTTATACACAACTTTCTTTTATACGGTGTATAAATCCCTTTGACTTTTACGTTTATTCAAAAGGAATCTTTTTTATACGAAGCGTTTACTAAACGACAAAAGGGAATGTTTTTGTCATACGTATGCGGCGACAACGACTTCTCTGCCGTCGTAACCGTTATTTGAGTTTCGGCTTCCTCTACAAGCCATGCCTTCTTTTTTATAGAAAAATAAATACCATGTTTTACTTTTCTTTTATTTTGATATTGATAATGGTTTTCATAATGTTATTATATCAATGTGTTCTATTGATATCTCGTGATTGAAATGTGGAAATGTTATGTTTCCTTTATGCATGTTTTATGTGATATGATTATGTTATGGTTCTTGGGCATTATTATGAAGACGGGTGGTTCTGTGATAAACTAAGGGCGGGTGAGCCGTTATAGCTCTCCAATGCATTGGGTAACGCGAAGGAGTGAAACGTTAAGGTTTCTCCGAAGAGATTTAAGGGAATATACTGTGATGGGTATTCCAAACATAACCAAGAGGGTTACTCCCTACGTAAGAATGTTATGAATGCCTCAAGTTACCTTTATGTCTTATGATTTCTATGATTTATTCGTGATTTTATGAGGTATGTTAAAGTGCCAATGTTTTTATGGGTAAAGTATGATTTCATTCTTATGTATATATGAACTCATGTTTCCTTTCCATGTTTTTTTTATAACCCATACTGAGTTTTTATGCTCATCCCAAGTTTTTGAAATGTTTTTCACAGGTCAAGGGAAAGGTACATGATAAGATGATAGAGTCAAGGATGTGTCAAGAATTAATCCATGTTTTATTTTAAATGTGTTTCCATTGATGGGAATGAAGAATACTATCTTTATGTAACCACTTTGTTTATATGTGGAATGTAATGCAAGTTTTATGATCTAATTCTCTAAAACTCTAAACCCGAAAAGATCCTCAATGTGTAATCTTGTAATAACTCAAGATTAAGTAAGGTTTAAGGTTGGGGCCTTATAGTTGGTATCAAAGGTCGGTTTAGATAACTTTAGGAGTTAGAATTCTATTAAATGATTATCCAAAAATATTTTTTTGAAATGATATAGCATTTAAAGAATACCATGTTTCTTCATCTAAGACATGTTTGTTCAGAATGGTTTTCCGCAGAGGAAACAGAGAAGCAGTGCTAGGAAGGCATACAGAAGGAAATAACTTTCCGAATCAGCATCCAGAAATGGTCGGAATTGGAACTGAACAGTTTGTTGCAGTAATGGCGCAGTTGACTCAAGAAATAAATGGCGGTGTTATCCATGCATGAGATCAGCCAGAACAACCGCAGAGGAACATGTCAGCGGTGGAACATTACATGAGGCAACATCCATCATCATTTAGAGGATCATCTGACCCTGTGCTAGCTGAAGGGTGGATTAAAGAACTGGAGAAGATTTTTGATGTCATGGGGTGTTCAGACAATCAAAAGGTTAGTCTTTCTATTTACCGTTTGGAGGGTGAAGCAGATCAGTGGTGGTCTATGGTTAAAAATATCAGGGACGCCGATGAGATTGATGCTCTTGAATGAGATGAATTCAAAGGTATGTTTCTTGAGAAGTATTTTCCTAAGGCTGTTCGAATTAGGATGGAAAAGCAATTTTTGGAATTGAGGCAAGAAGAAGACTTAGTGGCTGCCTATGAAGAAAGGTTCACTCGATTGGCAAGGTAAGCTCCAAATTATATCCAGGACCTTGATAGTAAAATCAATCATTTCTACTCAGGATTAAAGCCAAAATATCGAAGGGAATTAGCTTCTTGTGAGTTTAAAAGTTATGAAAAGCATGTTCGATGTGCTGAGAAGGTGGAAATGGAGTTTGCCGATGACCAAGTTTTCTATAACAACCAGAAAAAGAAGAGACCGAGGTGGCAAGAGAAAGGTAAGAATTTTTCAAAAAAGTCTGATGGTAAGAGAACTAAGTTTCCAGTTTGTGATAAATGTGGCAAAAGGCATGCTAGGGAATGTCTTCTGAATTCTGGAAAGTGCTACCGAAGTGGTAAGATGGGACATAAGGATCGCGATTGCACTGAAAAGGATCAAGGTGAAGGTAAGAACAAATTTGATTTACAGTTAGTGAAATGTTATAAGTGCAATGAGATGGGTCACTATGCAAACGAGTGTCCAACAAAGAGCTTGAGTGATGGGAAGCAGTTAGACTACAAGCAGAAAGGGGTGGTGAAATCCTTTGCAACTACTTCAGCAGATGTCGGGCCATCAAATGAAGTTGTATCAGGTACTTTGTTTGTTTTTTCAGATTATGCCAGTGTGTTGTTTGATTCGGGGTCTACACATTCTTTCATCTCTGAAACCTTTTCTAGTAAAATGGGAATACCATCTCAAGAAATGACTCCTGAAGTTTTGGTAAAAACACCTGGGGGAAATGTCAAGGCAAAAAGAATTTATAAGAATCTTCCTATCCTTATCTGTGGAATGAACCTACTTGCAAACCTTATTGTTCTATCTCTAGTAGAGTTTGATGTTATCCTGGGTATGGATTGGCTCTCTATTTACCATGCTAAGATTGATTGTAGAGCTAAAGAAGTTTCTTTTCAGAAAGACTTTCAGTTTGTTTACAAGAATGAACCCTTACTTTTGATAACATATCAAGAGGCCGAGAATCTTGTAAAAGATGGAAAGAATGTTACCTTGCACACGTCGTTGAAAATAAAGGAACTGTTCAGATTAATGATGTGCCAGTGGAAAATGAGTATCCTGATGTTTTTCCTGATGAGTTTCCTGGAATAATACCAGATCGGGAAGTTGAGTTTACTGTTGACTTAGTTCCTGATTCTAAGCCAATTTCAAAACCCCCTTATCGAATGGCACAAATTGAACTTTTAGAGTTGAAGGAGCAATTGCAAGATTTATTAGAGAAAGGTTTCATTAGACCTAGAACTTCACCATGGGGTGCTACTGTTTTATTTGTTAAAAAGAAAGATGGTTCTATGAGACTTTGCATTGATTATAGAGCCTTGAATAATATCACTGTTAAGAACAAATATCCTTTGCCTCATATCGATGATTTGTTTGATCAGCTCCAGGGAGCTCAGTTTTTTTCAAAGATTGACTTGAGATCGGGGTACCATCAGCTGAAGGTCAAGGAGGCAGATATTCCGAAGACCGCGTTCCGTACGAGATATGGCCATTATGAATTTGTCGTAATGCCTTTTGGGCTAACCAATTCACCTGCTGTATTCATGGACTTAATGAATAGAATTTTCCATGAGTTCTTGGATAAGTTTGTGGTGGTTTTCATTGATGATATTTTGGTGTTTTCTAAAAGTAAAGAGGAGCATGAAAGACATTTAAGGGTTATCTTGAAAACCTTAAAAGAAAAGAAACTGTATGGGAAATTTAGAAAGTGTGAGTTTTGGTTGCAACAAATTTCTTTCCTTGGTCACATTGTTTCTAAAGATGGAATAACTGTTGATCCTGCAAAAACAAAAGTTGTGGAAGAATGGCCAAGACCCACAAATGTAACCGAGATTCGTAGCTTCCTTGGTTTGGCAGGCTATTACCGAAAGTTTGTTAGAAAATTTTCACGGTTATCTAGTCCAATGACTAAGCTAACTCGGAAGGGTGTTAAGTTTATCTGGACAAAAGAATGTGATGATTGTTTTCAGGAATTGAAAAGAAGATTGGTGAATGCTCCAGTTTTGGGACTACCTTCCAGGAATGGTGAGTTTGTTATATACAGTGATGCTTCATTGAAAGGACTTGGTTGCGTCCTAATACAGAATGATCAGGTAATTGCTTATGCTTTACGACAGTTGAAAACTCATGAGGTAAATTACCCTACACATGATTTGGAATTAGCTGCTGTTGTTTTTGCTTTAAAAATTTGGAGGCATCATTTGTATGGAGTAAAGTGTGAAATATATACCGATCACAAAAGTTTAAAGTATATATTCACTCAGAAAGAGTTAAACATGAGACAAAGGAGATGGCTGGAATTAATCAAGGATTATGATTGTACAATTCATTACCATCCGGGAAAAGCAAATAAAGTGGCTGATGCTTTGAGTCGAAAAAGTAATGCTTCATTAACAATGTTGCGTTTGGAACATGATCCTTTGGTTAACGATTTGATAAACTTTGGCATAGAAGTTGTTGGTGTAGGAAGTCCATCTGTTTTGTTTCAGGTATCAGTGAGATCTTCTCTATCAGATAGAATCAAGCAAGCACAGAAGCAAGACAGTGAGTTGCAGAAAAGGGTAGAGCTGGTTCAGAAAGGTAAGTTGCCTGAATTCAACATTGATAATGATTGCGTTTTGAGATTTGGGAAGAGATTGTCTGTGACTTGTGATTCATAGTTGAAGAGAGAGTTGTTATGTGAAGCTCATAGTTCTCCGTTTTCAGTTCATCCGGGCAGTACTAAGATGTATAGAGATATGCGAGAGTATTACTGGTGGGATGGAATGAAAAGAGACATTGCTGATTTTACTGTGAAGTGTTTGACTTGTCAGCAGGTTAAAGCAGAGCGGCAGTTACCGAAAGGGATGCTTCAGCCTTTACCAGTACCAGAGTGGAAATGGGAGAATATATCCATGGACTTTGTTGTTGGATTACCGAAGACATCTCAAGGTAATAATGCAATCTGGGTTATTGTTGATCGCTTGACCAAATATGCTCATTTCCTTGCTATACGAGATACTTTCTCTCTTGATCAACTTTCCCGTTTGTATCTTAAAGAGATAGTCAGGTTACATGGAGTTCCTCTCTCCATTGTATCGGATCGTGATCCCAGGTTTACTTCTAACTTTTGGAAAGGCCTTCAGAAGTCTTTGGGTACTGAGTTAAATTTTAGTACAGCTTTTCATCCTCAATCAGATGGGCAGTCAGAACGAACAATTCAAACATTGGAGGATATGCTACGAGCTTGTTCTATGGATTATCAGGGAAGTTGGGACCAACATCTTTCTTTGGTTGAGTTTTCATATAATAACAGTTTTCATTCCAGTATACAGATGGCACCATTTCAGGCATTATATGGGAAGCGGTGTCGAACTGCAGCTTTCTGGGATGAAGCGGGTGAAAGGAAGTTGATGGGACCAGAATTGGTAGAAGAGATGGCAGAAAAAGTTCAGCTGATTCAGAAATACATGAGAACAGCTCAGAGCAGGCAGAAGAGTTATGCGGATAACCGGAGGAAAGATCTATCTTTCGAGGTAGGTGATCATGTTTTTCTCAAGGTTTCTCCTTGGAAAAGTGTGATGAGATTTGGTAAGAAAGGAAAGCTGAGTCCAAGGTTTATTGGACCATACGAAATTCTGGAGAGAGTTGGATCAGTTGCATACCGAGTGGCTTTACCTCCGAGTTTATCTCAGGTACACAATGTTTTTCACGTTTCGATGTTTAGAAAGTATATGCCAGATCCATCTCATGTTTTGAGTCCAGAGGTAGTTCAGCTGGAAGAGAACCTATCTTATGAGGAACAACCGGACCAGATTCTTGACCACAGGGAGCAAGTGTTACGGAATAAGGTGATTCACCAGGTAAAGGTTTTGTGGAAAAACCACATGATTGAAGAGGCAACATGGGAATCCGAAAATGCAATGTGGGATAAGTACCCTCATTTATTTGATAAGTAAATAAATTGCGGGGACGCAATTTTCTAAAGGGGGGAAGGATGTAACATCCCAAGTAAGTAATGAATAATAGATATTTTTATCCATGTCTATTAATGATTAAGATAGTGTTTTAGAGGCTTAAAATGAAAATAAATACAATCTTATGCATGGAATAAACTAATATTCTTAAAAGATTGTTTTACTGCCTTTTGATGGAAAACCATTTTTGAATCTATATTTTGAAAATTTTATAAACTATGTTTTTCAAAATAAACTTATCCTTTATTATTGGGACATCAAAATTTACCTTGTGTGAATTTTTGGTATTTTTCTGACAATATTCATTTTTTAATGAATAGTGAAAAATACTGCATTTTACATCAAAACTGCCTTTTAATATAATTTATTTATATGATTAGATTATGTTTTGAATTGCTTTTGAAGTGAAATTAGAATATATTTTTACCATTTTATCCAATGGTGGTCATTGGAATCAATTTCACTTTGAAATTAGACTTAAACTGGTGTCAATCTTTTGATACTTATTGTTTTGTAAAAACATGCTTTTTGCTCTGGAAGCGGGAATTAATTATTAAATTAATTAATGTCACTTATATGATTTGAATTTTGTAAAATAGACTACATTTTTGAATTCGGAATATCAAATATAGCTTAGGGTGAATTTTTGGTAATTTTCTGAAAAACTTCAATTTTTGATGAATAGTGAAACCACTAAGTGGTAATCAAGCAAACTGATTTTTCAGTTAAATGAAAGTTTACCACTAATGTGTATTGAATTTTAAAAATCCGACATACATGTTTGTCATTAGTATGTAAAATGTGGTTCAATGAGATTATAATAATTTTTTGGTGAATAGTAACTTATTAAGTTCTTAATCACGATTAGTGGTAATTAGGGTAGTTTAAGGTCTAAATAAGGCTTTAATAATATGAAATGACCTAGACACATGTCCCAACCTCATTGGTTGTGTCATGGCCGACCAAGACAAGCCATGGGTCAACTTGGGGACCCCATGGAGACACATTGGTTTGGAAATGACATAAATAACTTTTTATTAAATGTTAAAGTAAAAATGACACAAACAAGAGATGTTTTACGAAAACAATTTTTACATGGGGTTATAAAGATCATATTTTTTATTATAAATAGTCATTGGAACGCTAAAAATATTTCCTACATCATAGTATTTTTTTATGATTTTTAGACATTAAATAAATTAAATTATTTATGACATAATAATGATGCAGCGATGACATCATTATTTGACGATTTAAATAAAATGGAAAGATAATATAAAATCTATGAACTACACATGACCAAAACCAATTGGAAGAGTGGATTTCGAACCCTTATCACCTTATCCACGAATTTTATCAATTTGGGACCTTTTAAAACCGAAACACATTTTCAAATAAAGTAATGTTTCTTTACTTTCCAAAAGTGCCCCTCCTCTCCTCTTATAAAAGGCCCCCACCTCTTCCTCATTTCACACACTCTTCAAGCCTTTGTCTCGGCCAACCCATGCCCATTTACTCTCTCCATATCCCTCTACTCATCCTAGAGGATTCCCTTTGGGCAGAATCCTTTCAAAGGAAGCCTTTAGGCTCAAATCAAAAGGAGTTACACTTTTTAAGGTAATTCACTCTCTAATGTTCATTTGTTTTATTTTGCTTCTCCAACCCTTTAAACTCTTTTTATTTACTTCTTTTGTAACAACACCAGTATCTTCAATATACTAGGATGTTGTTATAAGATATATCTAAGATACACACTCACACAACTACATCAAATGGTTAAAGAACATACGGTTTCTGTGGATGGCGAAATTCTGCCTCCCGAAACGATGATTGTTCAATACTCAGTTAACACCTTCAAAGGTGGCCATTATGATGTCACTATTTTTATATATGATATATAATATGTTTATTTTTTCCTTAAGCTTCTTTTTTTCATTTTGGGCATACCTTTATGGTTTCCATTATGGGTAAACACAATATCTTCATTTTAGGAAGTGTGGACTACCGCCCCCTCAAAGTGATTTGATTCGTTAAATACCATATGTGGGACATATAAAGGATGGAACTATGATATTATATATGATATTATACTGGAATTATAATATACCTTTATATCATTATGATTCCATTCTATAAAATACGAAATAGAAATGAAAGTAGCGTTCATGCGTACGTACGGCTTACCGTCTCCATGAACGGTGCATTTCATTTCTTACCTCTAAATTATGTAATATTATAAATGCATGTATGTACTGGATATATATGACATATATGATATCTACAACATGAATACAATTCTGGATATAATGAACCTTTGACCAAATTAACAACATGTAAGTGTAAGAAGTCTATTTTTGACTTAAGAACCAAATACCGACAAAATGAACATTATTAACTTAACTGATTACATGATGTTCATAACATGGTATAAAAGGAATAATGAACTTGAAAAGATTCATAATCAAGTAGAGATTAACTCATGTTTATTATTCAGGAGATTAAATAACGGTCGAGTCAAGTCGGATATGAGGTATGGGACTTTGTCTCAATCTCCTTTCATTGAGGTATATTTTATTTTATACACAACTTTCTTTTATACGGTGTATAAATCCCTTTGACTTTTACGTTTATTCAAAAGGAATATTTTTTATACGAAGCGTTTACTAAACGACAAAAGGGAATGTTTTTGTCGTACGTATGCAGAGACAACGACTTCTCCGCCGTCGTAACCGTTATTTGAGTTTCGGCTTCCTCTACAAGCCATACCTTCTTTTTTAAAGAAAAATAAATACCATGTTTTACTTTTCTTTTATTTTGGTATTGAAAATGGTTTTCATAATGTTATTATATCAATGTGTTGTATTGATATCTCGTGATTGAAATGTGGAAATGTTATGTTTCCTTTATGCATGTTTTATGTGATATGATTATGTTATGGTTCTTGGGCATTATTATGAAGACGGGTGGTTCCGTGATAAACTAAGGGCGGGTGAGCCGTTATAGCTCTCCAATGCATTGGGTAACGTGAAGGAGTGAAACGTTAAGGTTTCTCCGAAGAGATTTAAGTGAATATACTGTGATGGGTATTCCAAACGTAACCAAGAGGGTTACTCCCTACGTAAGAATGTTATGAATTCCTCAAGTTACCTTTTTGTCTTATGATTTCTATGATTTATTCGTGATTTTATGAGGTATGTTAAAGTGCCAATGTTTTATGGGTAAAGTATGATTTCATTCTTATGTATATATGAACTCATGTTTCCTTTCCATGTTTTTTTTATAACCCATACTGAGTTTTTCTGCTCATCCCAAGTTTTTGAAATGTTTTTCACAGGTCAAGGGAAAGGTACATGATAAGATGATAGAGTCAAGGATGTGTCAAGAATTAATCCATGTTTTATTTTAAATGTGTTTCCATTGATGGGAATGAAGAATACTATCTTTATGTAACCACTTTGTTTATATGTGGAATGTAATGCATGTTTTATGATCTAATTCTCTAAAACTCTAAACCCGAAAAGATCCTCAATGTATAATCTTGTAATAACTCAAGATTAAGTAAGGTTTAAGGCTGGGGCCTTATAGGGTAATTTCATCTTCTTTAGTAGGTTTGGGTTTACCGTGAAAAGAGTATAGATAATTTCTAGAACTTGATGATTTAACATGTTTCTTAATTAAAGAATCAGAATATTTTGTAGTTATGTCCAAATTTGACATATCATCCTAAATATTTTTCTGGAATTTCTTGGGTTTGTGTTTGACATGTAAAAATTCTTCCACACAGTAGGTTAATTTATTAATGACTCTATAGAATTTTATAGAGATTGTGTATCCAATAAAGATTTCATCATCACATTTGGAGGCATACATTCCAATATTATTCTTAGTGTTAAGAATATAAACTTTGCAACCTAAAACTATAAAGTAGAAAACTTTTGGTTTTTTATTGATCTATATTCATATTATGTTTTATTAAGAATAGGTCTGATTAATACACAGTTAATTATGTCATAATATGTATTTATATATTCAGCATAAAAATAAACTGGTAAATCATATTCATTAAGAATATTTGGGTTATTTTTGGTAATATTATGTTTCTTCTTTCAACAACACCATTCTACTGGGGTGCCCTAGGAGAAGTAAAGTTATACTATACCCATTTTGTAATAAAAATGATTCAAACTCATTGTTTTTAAACTCACAAACATGGTAACTTCTTATGGTTTTAATCCTAAGACCACATAGTTTTTTTACTATTCTAGCATACTTTGTGAAATGAAAGAAAACATCACTTTTGTTAGTAAGAAAAAACTCCTAGTATATCTAGAGTAGTCATGTAATAATACATAAACATAGTTCTTCCCACTAATACTTGAAACTATAGAAGGTCCAAAGAAATCCATGTGAAAAAACATAAGAGGTTGAGAAGTTGAAATTTCATTCTTTGGTTTGAATGATATTTTTTTCTATCTTCCTTTTTTACAAGGATTACAGACATCATTATTCAAAAATTCTAGTTTTGGTAGATAGTTAAATAAACATTTCCTTGTTGGCTTCCTATGTGAATATTACACTATCTTAGTCCCCTATTCAAGATCCAAGACTTTTTGGGGAAAATCTCTCAAACAAGAAACATTTTGATAAATTAAGGAATATAAATTAACATTATAATCATTTTCATTTCTAAAATCAGTAAAAGATAAATAATTTATAGAATTAAACATATTACATAAACCATTTTAAAATTTAACTTTGAAACCATTATCAAATAATTGTGAGATTCTAAACATATTATATTTTAATCCATCCATGAAAAGAACTTTGGAAATTAAAATTTAATTATTATGATTACCGATTAGGATGAGGAAAATTATATTTCCTTTTTCATTTCCACAAAAGGTGAAATGAAAATCATAAATATGTATCATATACCTGAATAATGAATAATACCTTATCATATGTCTTGAATTTCCATTGTAGATGTTCCAAAAACATTTACATGAGTGCTCCAAATAGCTTTCCCCCGATGTGTTTGTTATGAAATACATATTGAATTTATTAGTCTTTTAATCATGTGATGACATTGAGTCACTAGAGCTATCCTCAGAAGCACTTCAAGTGGACTTAATTTTCTTCATGTACTTCCTATCATTTTACTCATATTTATTATTTTAATATAACATAGTACAGTTAGTCTTTACATGTTGTTTTCTTTTACATTCATATAAAACAATATCATTTTTATTTTTATTTTTCTTAGAGGCATTTTTTCTATTTCCCTTATTGTATTATTTTCCTTTGTAGTTGTGCTTCCTAAAAACATCATCGTTCTATAAAAATTTTCATTACTTCTTGGTAATTAGGCCATTTATTTATCATTTTCATATGGTGAATCTTCATTACATGTAATATCTGAATGTATTTGTACCTTCTCCTTTTCATTATTTCTAGAAGAAATGGTTTCGAAATCCAATGACTTTCCCTTGGGTTCATCCTCTTCTACTTTTTTTACTATTAATTCTTCCTCATACATCACCAACATTCTTATTATTTCCATGAATATAAACTTAATGATATCATAGGATTATATAATTAATATTGAGGATACCATCCCCTTTTTTGTAGACATCTAATTAGCCACATGATTTTCTCTTTTACATCCATCGGCTTCCCAATAGAGCTCATTATATTAAATATCTCATTGAACCAGAGATACATATTATAAATGGGTTGATTAGGATTCATATTAAAGTTATCATATTTGATAGTATAGGTGTTAAGTCCATTTTCTTTAAAATTAGTTGTTCCTCCGTGTGAAATATCTAAGGTATCCAAAATTTCATATGAAGATTTACATGTTGAAATTTTATTGAATTACTCATCTCCTAAATAATAATATAAGGAATTCATATCTTAGATATTATTATTGTATTATTTTTTTTGGATTCACCCCATGTAGTTCTTAGAGTGTTTGGTATGCCATATTAATCTTCTATTACATGCCAAATATCAATCCTCATGCTTTCTATGTGCATTTTCATCTTTATTTTCCATTGGGAATTATATGTACCATTAAGGTAGGGAGGTATATCGGTAGAAGAAACTTCATGTCTATTATCCATAAAAAATATATACTATATTTTAGAGGTCTAAAAATCATGAACTAACAAAAATTTAGAGATCTTTAAAACACAACTAAAATCACAATATAAAATATTTTAAAATAGAATTATAAAAACAACAACTAATACAAAATTATTGTTAGAGTAGGACAATCAAGAGGGGGGAATTTATTTCTTATAAAAAAATTATTTAAAAAATTATTTATTTGAAAGTCCCACAATTTAAAATCAAATATGATAGTTTACCAAAGTAGTAGATTTGTAAAATATTTTAGAGAATCAATTATTCCTAAAGCTGGAACAAATACATAATGGAAAACTATATATGATTAACTATCAAATCAATGTAATGTTCTCTGGTTTGAGGAAACAAAGACATAAAGGAAAATAGAACTTGAACACAATAGATAAATACAATATGTTCAGTATCAAGTAGAGACTTAGTCTACTCCACTTGGAAATCACCTTACACCATGTAGTTTATATTAATAAACTTTATCCACACCATAGATTAGGGTTTAAAATAGAATAAAAAGCTATCCTAGCCTATCTATAACTCTAACATAGGTATTCGTGGGAAAAAAACAACCAGGCCGCATAAGAGCCTATTTCATAGTTGTACATGGGAGTCAAATGGTGTAAGAGAGTGGTAATGAGAGTATAACTTGTATTCTCTAGCTTTTCATTGGAGACAGTGTGAGTTTGTAATAAAGATGAACAAACTTCTCTAAAAGTATTAAAATAATACACAACATAGCAAAAATGATAATAATGGGTTCAGAATGCTCTAAGTGATGTTCTTGATGCTTTGGGACTTGATTTGAAGCTCGAGTCCAGTAATAAAAGTAGACACCAAAAATAGGGTATCTTGAAAGATTTGTGTTGAGCTTTCCTAGAAAAATGAGATGTTCTACAAAGATCTCCTTTTCTAGGTTTTTTTCTCTATGGATTTTCATACTTTGTTGTAGAGAAAATTCTCATCTTGTTCACTCCAAGAAGAAAAATTTTCATGGATCTTCTTGTTGGGTTTTTATTAAACCATGCATCATTTTTATCTAGATCGCACACCACCTTATTGATATAATCTTGTGTTATCCTCATTTAGCTAATAGAGAGAATTATCTACACATATTGTACCTCAAACTGTCTACCGACATGTCTATAAAAGATCATTAATAATATTTGTTTCATTTAATAACTCATATGTGACCTTTAGAAATAATTTTTAACTTAATTTAAAAAGAAATGAATGTTTCTAGAATGCTTTCATAGTAGTAGTGAATTAGGATCAGTGTCAGGGAATGGTCTCACTATAATGGTGTCACTGGAATGGTGTCACAAGAATGGTTTGCTGGAATGGTGTCTCTGGAACAGTGTCACTGACTTTGCAAGAATTATGAAACTAGTAACATGGTGTATAGTATATATAAATAGATTAAGGTCCACTATGAATATTTTGACATAGGTTCCATTGTACAACAGTGTTCAGTCCTTTGTAAACATTTTGAACTGATAAGTTACTAAACTAGTGACAAATACTTTACAATTTTCATACTAAATAGTGATTGTGAGTCCTCAGACTGGTAAATATGAGTTCACCTTACTAGTGACTCATATATATCCTCCAACTTGTCTTATGATATAATAATTAACATAAAATATTTAGATTTTTCATAACCGTATTGTAACATAATGAAACACGATTAAACATGATTTGTGAGTATTAAAATTATAGGAGTTCAACATAATATTAATTATTTAAGTTTCAACCTAACCATGAATTTTAACCATTTCATCAATAAGAACCAAAAAATTTCTTGTTTGATTCATTCTTAGGTTTCTGCCCTATAACTAGTATCATCTATCTTAGTGGGTTTGGTAAATTTAAATTTCCCTTCATTATATCATATGGGGGACTAAATACCAATGTCTTAGATGGTCTCCCATGTTTACATTTCATACTAATATCATCTGACACTATTTCTCTACCATCACATGTAGTCATCACCAATGCCTACCCCAAACCATAGAAAATCCCTCAAACAGGCCTCTACTGCAACTTTTTCACGCCTCCCCCCCCAAATGTGCCCCACTAGGGTCAGTAATGAAGGGAGGGATAAAATGACACCGAAATATCACCTTCAATAGTCTATGGGCAAAGGCCATCACCAATGGCATAACATAAAACCAAATGGGAGGAATTACCCTTTAATAATATTGTTGAATGGGAGAAGATAAGACCATCAGACTACCCCTGTTTATATCAAATAAAAAATATCAATACATTTATGTAGTTTCATACAACTAGAACTACAGAAGATAGGAAATTATATGTACCAAATATAAAACCTCAATAATGACCATAAACCCCAAACATCTCCTAAATAACTCTATGATATAGCAATGTCCATTCGATTCACCAACTATCTCATGTGTATATAGAAAATATTGTATATAGATATAGGGAGAGAATAATAGATTTATTAGGTTGGATCCACTTTAGAGCCTCTCGTGAAAATATGATGAAAATATAATAAATCACAGTGAATAGGTAATGAAACCAATGATTCACCTAATCATATATACCAAATTAATATCGTTATCTGGCCTCAATCATCAAATATCACATAAAAGTAAACATATAATCTCCAACATAACAAAAATGTGGAGGTACCTTCCTACCACTTACCCTCTACTTTTCCAATCCAACCCCAAAATCACACATCCTAGTCCATCTATCTACAACAAGCCTCTATAAAAACATGAAATTATGATATATTATTACCTTTAAATAATTCAAACTGTTTGATAGCTTTCTCCACATGTAGGACTAAACTTAAATAAAACCATGATATATATAGATAAAATATAAATATTTAAGTATAAATATAAAAAAAACTATCCATTGAATTTCCATGAATTAATATGGGTAACCACTTAATTAATAATATATAAATAATAAATAATGGTTACTTCTAATCTAGATGAAATTCAATTAGTTTCCCAAAAATTACTAATATTTTTTTATTGTTTAGAAAATTAATTTCACATAAAATTTAATTTTATGCAGTATTCATTTCTATTTTATGAAAAATATTATTAATGTTAAATTATTATTTATATTAATTATTTTTTAATGAAAATTTAGTTGGTAGATGATAATAAATAAAAATAATAAAAGTTTTTAATTTAAAATTTCATTTTTTAATTAAAATGGGATTTCAATTATATTTTAAGATTTTACTAAAAAAGATTTATAATTTTAATAATTTTAAATATTAAAAAATAATCATCATTTTTTAATTCCACATATCAAAATTGACTTATTATGAATTTTTTATTTTTTTCTGAAAAGGTTAGTTTTTTGTCGAGAAATACAGTTTCCACAAAACTTTTAATTTTTATGATATTATTATTATATAAGAATGGCATAAAAATTTATAAAAACTTATTTATGCCCAAATATTAACTTTTGGAATAAAATTTTTATATTAAAATATTATTTTATCTATGAAAACCATTGGAATTGATTTTTATAACGAATTAAACTGTTATTTTAATATAAAAATGGTTTTTTTTATTTTCATTGAATGGATTATTTCTCGAGTAAGATCTTTTTTTTCTTTTCTTGGAAGCCTCATGTCATATTTTTTATAATTCATCTTTTTCCAATATAATTTTTATTGCATAAAATTTCACATTATATATAAATTTATAGATAGAAAATGTTATTTCTCTAAAAGTAATTTTATGTATTTAAGTGTCTATATTATAAAATTTTATTTTCATACTTGTAGAAAAAAATTATAAGATTGTTCTAAAATTTTAAATTATACTTTTTAAATTATTTAATTAGTTCAATTTTAATTTTTTTTCATTAAAATTAATTACAAAGGTTAAAAATTAGTTACCCAAATAAAAATTAAAAATGGTGAACAAACATTTACTATGGTGGAAAGGGAAAAAATGTATCCAAATTTATTTTTGAGGTTCTTATAAAAAACTCACCCCATTTTCTCATCTTTTTTCTATTTTAATTTATTTGAACCTTTAATAATAAAATTAGCTTATTGAAATCTAAAAGGTATTTAAAAAACTACCCTTCTCATCACATATAAAATGAAGACTACTTCCCCATGTCAAGACTAACTTATCCTTGATTTTATCCAAAAAACAATACCTTTATTCTCCTAGAACCATCTTCCATGGTCAAAATATTCTATTAACCATTATTTATCAAATTTTTGTCATTTAAAAGGACACTACTATGGAAAATTCAAATCCCTGACATGACTATCATTTTCTAAATTTTTTTTATCTTAATTAACTTAATTAAAATTTACAATATATACAATAATATAATAATATTATTTTCATTTATATACTTTAATTTTACTACATTAAAGGTTTTATCATTGTCTTTTCATCTATGTCTTCTATTAAGAAAAACAATTATCATTCGGGCATTGTACAAACTACCAACTCTACAACATAATGTGTTTCATAATCCACCACAGCCTTACATGGAGGGATAATATGATGGAATTAAAGGATATATACAATGATTAATTTATAATTATGGTTTGTTTATGACAAATTATAGTGCCTATTAATGAGATTATCAAAAAATGATCATTGTTAATTTTATCATCTAAAATAATCTATCTAAGAGGATAATGATCTCTTATTTTGAAGAAATGTATTTATAAAAATCATATTATATTAAAATTATAAAATATCCCAGTAATAATCACTAAATAAGAACATTGTACTTCTGGATTAAATATATTATAAAAAACCACAACATAATCATTATTTAAATTAGGGTATATTCATGTTTGGGTCGGTCTAACCACTTACTAGATCAATGCTATGAATTTATGATTTGAATGACTATGGGAACATAATTATGTGCATAATAGGATATATATGAGTAAATAATGTTTTTTAATGGGTTATAGATATTTTATATCAATTTTCAATTCATCAATTAATAAAACCCACTTTGATTGTCAATAGTAACTAAAACATACATCTTATCAATTTCATCTTAAAGGGTAAAGCCAATTGCACACATTGATGGATTTTAAAACATCATATTATAATATAAAAATTCTATATTAGTAAACTTAATTATCTATTATTGATTATCTTTAAAATAATAATGAATTCATAATCCTCTATTATGAAACATGTACGATCAACCAAGAATATTAAAACCTGATGTGGAAAATAAAAATAATTCATACAAAGAATAACTATTTATGAAAAATATGGAAGAAAATGGATATGATAAAACTTATAAATTATTTGATAAATATATCAGTTTTTATTAAAATATGTTAAATTATTACTGTGGAAGTTAAGAATAAGAGGTGGGGGTTTTCATCACAACTTCTTCTTTTTGAGAGGCATTTGATATTATGCAAGAATTTCCATTTACGTTGTGTATATAATGCCTTTAATAGGTATTATATCATGAATTTTAATTTAATTATGGTATTTTTTTTTTCAATTACAATCCCTTAATTTTTTTGTTTTTTAATAAAGTGTTACTAATGTGGCAATACTTTTCTTTCTCTTAATTATGATTCATTGAGACATGTTTCATATTAAGAACCTTGTTTCCTTTGTATTAGGTATTCAATGCCCATTTAAAATGTTTTAATCATACTCTTTATAGTTATTTTCATATACTAGTTAAATCACATTCCATTATTCAAGTGTCTGTTGATATAGTTATTTCCCCAACAGTAATGATTTTTGGTAACTCAAATACCCTTCATGGATTTATAATGTTTTATATTGAACATTGTTTATCCATGATTGTATTCTCCACAAATAATATTTTATATATGGTATTTTAGAATCATTATAGTTGAAGATATGATTTACTAAAAATAATTTTTAATTACTCTTTATACAATGTGGGTTTTCAAAGAAGGTGATTTCATGTTTTAAAAATGTCCCTTTCATAATAAAATGATTTGGATCCACAATTCATATAGAAAATATTTGTTTATTTTATTGGAAACATTATTATAGATTCATTTAAAATTATTTCCTTTCAATGAGTTTTCACATCACCTTTTTAAAAATACTTTTTAGGTGACTCATTACATCTTCATTTACATCAATGTCAAAAAAGTTTTCTAAAAGCATTTTTAATTTCTCACTTCCATTTCCCTAACCGTTTTCAACAAGTTATCCAATATTAGTGACCTTATTTCACTACTTATAATACAGTATTTATATATTTATATAAATTGGGGGCATTAACTGATGATACAAATAAATCCAATTCATCATCAATTCTTGGGTGGTCTCATTCAAGAATTCTTTTATATAGTATATTTTCATCTATTTTTATATTATTTTAGGTTTCCTTTGTTACAATTGTGATATTTTAATTTGATACCATCCCCCTTATTCTTATTTATGGTTTATGATAATTTTATTTAATTGTTGAATTTGATATATACCTATTTACCTATAAAGTGTGAACATCACATGTTATATTATTTATATTAAAACATGGTCACTCAGAATGAATGTTATTCTATATACACTTGAAAAAGTATAATTTTTTTATATTTTTATTTCAATATAGATCAAATTTTACTATATAATTTTTAACCATACACCATCTTCCAGTGGATGGGTTAAGGCAATGTTATCCTCTTTATTGACATGGTGTTTTAAATTGGAATTATTGATGGTCATTGACTACTAATGTAGGTTGATTATGTGGTTAATTTTTGTATTTATCATTATATGGATATATTTGTTTTACATATCAAGCAATTCTTTAGGGAATGGTATAAAAGGCATTATGACTCATATATTGAATGAAATGGTCATAATAATTTGATGGGTGCGTCATAGAATTATATATCCTCTCTATACATTGACATGTCTCAAGAGATAAAACATGTTTGGGTATTTAGTTTACGCCTACACACTCATGAAATATATTTTGACTCCAGTATTAACAAAATGACATTTGTCTTGGAAAAAGGCCTTCAAAATTTGTTTTGAATGTCTTGATTTTTTCATTCCATTAGTATGAGATGAGCATAGTTGATATCTCTAGTTTCATACATTTTCAATAATATAGAATGCTCCCATGTTATATTTAATTATGGATTCATGTAGATTATATATTAGTTCTTTAATATTTATGGCATGATTGATTTAGTTATATCTTTCCCTTACTCAGTGTTTGATCTCACCACATTCTTAGGCTTCCATTATATAGTTTATGAAGAAAATTTTTACATATGAAATTTTATGAAGGATAACATGCATGGAATCATTTAAGAGAGACGTTGCATATTATCATCAATAAATAAAAAAATTATATATATATTTGAAAAAAATACACACATTTAGAAATACTTGAGTATTATTAGTTTATTATGTGTCTAAATCTCTAAATCTCTAAACCTGAAAAGATCCATTAGATATAAGATATTCAATAATCATTTTTTATTTTGTAATTAACGATGGATATATCTAGGATTTTACAACTGGTATCAAACTAAGAATGTCAAGTATGTGTATATGAGATCCAGAATAAGGAGTGCGGATCAAGGGAATCATAGATTTTAATAAAGGAAATGTTGAGATAACTTTTGATATTGGGATTTTTATTGAGGATAATTTAAGGATTGGTAAAATTTCAAAGGTATAAACAATTTTTAATATTATAAGATTCAATGTTATGGAAATAATTTTAATTTGTGATTAGGATAAGAAATATTTAGTAAAACCCCTAGGAATAACACTATGTTGTAGATAACACCCTCATGTTTTAGTAATGTATAGATTATGTTGTTTTTTATGTATAAAACCCTTTATATGTGTACTGGAATGTGGATGTAGTTATAACACATATGAACTTAGGGGTAATCACCCAGAAAAGGGTTGGTTGAGCATTGAATCAATCATCACTTGGATATGTGATGAGAGGGTCTAAGAGTGCACACGTGGAGGGAGAATCTCAAGGGATATTCTTTTTTAGTAACATTCTATTTATAAACTATAACACCCAAATATTTCATAGTATGTTATCTCTTAAAATTAATTCAATAACATTCGCAACACGCAATACCGAGTTTGAGCGCACCAGAACATACCAAACTAGCCATTCAAAAAGTGGTTATGAATAGTGTTAACTATATATTGATTTTTATATTATATATAAAATTTTATAACCATATTATGTGTTTTTAAGAAATAATATAATATCAAATTCATTTTTTCAGATAAAATGAATTTTTGAAAAAATGAAATTTTATAGACATTTAATGGAGAACACATTTGAAATACAGTATTTGACATTTTTATATATTATATTTGTAAAAATAATCTTATTATTTAGAATCAGGACATAAAAATTTAGTATTGATAAATTTTTTGTGTTTTTTCTGATAACATTCATATTTCGATGAATAGTGAAAGTTACTAAATTATAACTGAAAACAAATTTTTTAATCAAAATAACTTTTTGGGTTCAATTATACATTTTAATGGTTTGGAAGTATAAATAGATTATATTTTTATCATTTAATACAATTTTGGTCTTTATAAGTAATTTCACATTTAAATTTCCCATGAGCACATGTCAGTCTTTTTATAGGATTTACTTTTTTAAAAACTGACAATTTGGTTTTGACAACGGGAATTAATTTTAAAATAATAAATGATAATTATATGTTTTTAATATGGTAAAATAGACTACATTTTTTAATTCTTAATATCAAAATTAGCTTACGGTGAATTTTTGGTATTTTTATGAAAACTTTCAATTTTTGATAAATATTGAAAAATAGTACGTTATTGTTCAAAACTGATATTATTTTTAAATAACTATTCATTTAATTTTAATTAATTTTGGTCAAAATAGATACATAATACCTTTATATTTTCAATTTAATTCATATGAGTCATTTTATAATACGTTTTGATATATAATATTTTGTATAACTTTTTACCATCTTTTACACACCTTGTAGGAGCATTTGAAAATTTGAATAAAATATTATTTTACCACTTCTGTGAGTTCAGTTTCAAAAATCATAGAAACACGGTTAAATTCAGAAATTAAAATGTTGTTCAATAAGATGAAAATAAATTTTGGTTAACAGTAACTTTGACTTTTATATACAATGGTTAAATGTAAATAGGGTAATTAAGGTTAAAAATGAAATTATAATTATCTTAACCTATGTACTAATTCTTTTGGATAAGTGTAATTCTACCAAAGAACAACCTTAAGAATAAAATATGATCCTTTAGGTCCACTTTGATTAGATTAGGACATTTATTATTATTTTAATTTAAAGAAGAGTTACAAGTGTTAAATTCCGGTTTTCTTAACTAAAACATTTTTAATATAAAGTGTTACATTAGATAAATTCAAATATAAATATTAAATAGAAATATAAAAATATTTCCTTCATAATTGTATTTTATTTATAATTTTTAGGCATTAAATAATTATATTTATTTATGACACAATGAGGATGCAGTAATTACCTTATTAATAAAATATTAAAATAATTGATATTATAAATACAAAAATAAATGTAATTTGGGACTTTTGATGAATTCCAATAATTTGATATATTAATACAACTTTTTAGATTTATTAAATCTATTTTTTTGATTTAATCATGTTGTTATGATTTTTTTTAAAAAAAAGAAATAACAAATAGTGTCAAAATTGACATAAAATAGATTTGAAAATAAAAACTATATTATTGGTTGATATAATATTCTTAAAAATATATGGTTCATCCAATGGTATTAAATAATATTATATATGTCATTAATGAACCTTTTTAGTTTCTCTGGGAATATTGGATTATTTTTATTAACCATATAGTGTCATAATACAAGAATAAACTGTAAATCTTAAACTATTTAACTAAGAGTTAAATCTAAAAGACAAGGTTAAAATGGTAACATAAACTTGCCTTAAACATATTGGTTGAGACGATTACGACCCAAAGCCACCTAAGGCTCGAAATAAATCAATTTTAATCCATTATAAATGAAATATGATTGTATAATAAATTAATACTTTAATCGTTTCCTATGGTGAGCTTCATGCCTCATATAAAAGGGCACACCCCTTATCTCAAAATCACACCTCTAATGCCATTTGGATCTACCAACACATCCCCAAATATCCCCCCAACATCCCTCAAATTATCTGAGAGTCTATAATGTTATCATAAATCCCACCTAAGGATCCCGTTTGATCAACTCAATAGGAAACACCAGAAGAAAAGGTAATAATTTCACAACCCTCTTTCATGTTCTTTTCTTCTTCCACATCCTATTTCTTTGTTATTACCAAACCAAAATAATTACTACAGTACATTATACATACTATTATCTTGTTTAAAATATCGAACAATCATATTCATTACTCTATACATCCTAAAAATGATAATGTCCCCATGTGTGTGTACGTACAACATACAATCTCCACGTCGTAGTGTAATTTGTCATTCAACACTTTTATTTGGATGGATATAATTATGAGTAATATGTAAGTAAATAATGAAAATAACATGATAATTTTTCTATAAAATTATTACACCATCCAATTCCACACCTTTTAATCATTAAGGAATTGATATCCTCGCTCATGTGTATGTACTGACTACTGTCTCCACGACACGATAAGAATCATTTCCAGGTTCACCATCCAACGATGATTAAAAAAATATTATTAATAAGTATGTAACATATGACATAATAATAATACTGGATATATATATATATATATATATTAGTGTTTGTGTGTGTTTTTGTGTTAATTTGTGTACTTACATATTCCTTATTCACTTACTTCCGTTCAATATGATATGAAAACAAAAACAGTGATTATACGTATGTACTACCTACCGTCTCCATAAACGGTGTTTTCCATTCCATATATCTATCAATTATAAATATTTATATTCTAAATATATATGATTTATAAATAATGTTTATATTCTGGATGTATTTAAATCACGATCTAAATGATATTATAAATAATAACAAGTTAAAACATGTACGATAAAGAAATCGATTATTACCCAAAATGTAAATTTAACATGTAAGTTGTTATAAAATGTGTAGTATATAGTCATAAATGAATCATTTATTATATAATAAATATAAATATTATTCTGGTATAATTTAATAACATACTATGGTCATTATTCAAGAGGTTAAGTGTACCCTCGACCAAAGAAAAGTGCATGGTAATGGTTATTTCCTCAACATCATTATTATATGAGATTGTTCATGTGTAAGTATTTTCTATGACATACATATCATTGATGCCTATTTTTCATAAAAAAAATTAAAAAGTAATTTTTTAAGGTTTTATGGGAGGTTCTATTTAACTAGATCATAATTTTAAATGTTTTATAGATTTTTCTTTCTAAATCATTTAAATTAATATACATGTTTTCCAAATAACTTTAAGGATTTATTTATATTGACAAAAATGTTTTGAAATGATAATTCTTTTAAAAAATTTCAAACTGGTATGGGAAAATATTATAAAAAAATCACTTTTATATGACTTCCCTTATAAATTGTGATACTTTTAAATGATTTCATTAAAAAGGGGTATTTCTCTCAAAGCATTTTACTGATCATTTTCATAATTGTAAACATCCTTCGGTGGATTTTAAACTTGTTTAAAGATGATTTATTATAGATACAATATTTAATATTGTATTGAATTTTTTGTGATATCTTTCAATATGTATGTGCTATTTTTATACCATTCATGGATCATGGTTAAAGTATTGACATTTCGTATAGCAGTATTAAAATGAATTTTTATGTTAAGTTTCAACCTTTTCATATGAGGAATGCATTGGACTTATTAAGGGATAGGTGGATACCTTTATAGCTCCAAGAAGAATCAGTAGGTCTCATGAGACAAACTACTATCTTGGCCCATGGCCATGGAAAAAAATTATTTGTAGTCTTGGCATGAGGCTTGGACTATGTCAGTATGATGTCTAACAATATGCATTCCCTCATTATGAAATTAGTTATTAAATGTGATTATTCGACTAGTAAAATACCCATGTGCATGTTAATATGGTAATGTTTGATTTATTATTGCCAAATTATGTATAGGATTATGTTTAAATGGATTTGTTTTTATTACACATGTTTCCATAAAATTTTATAGCTTCTACTAAATTATTTACCCTTACTAAACTTCTGAGCCCACCCCTTATGTTTTATTTTCCAAGGATCCCAAGAAGTGTTCTATGATTGAGATGTAGGATTAAGCTAAGGGAACAATGGAAATCTAAAAGGATTATTTTTTTGTTTAATGTTATAATGTGTAATGTATCTTTCATGTATGTATTCTATTTTAAAAAACTACTAAACCAATCATTCCTTCGGGACTTGATTCATTGTAATTATGATAACGTATTAAAGTAATGCACCAACTCTGGGTAACTGGGCTAGGGGTGTTATATTCGGTATCAGTGTAAGTTTATTAAAATCCTTAGAAACAATATTTAGAAAAACTCTAATTAGATAACACTACCCTAAGATGGTCTTTAATGATAAGTATAGAAGAAATTCCTAAAATTTGGGTACTATAGAGATTTTGTGAGTTTTTCAGGCAATGAATACATGTCTGGATACGAGTAGGTAGAGGCGTCTTTGGCACAGATGTACTTAGGGGTAAGACCCCAAACAACCGATTTGATCTAGACTCAAATGGGAACTGGTGCGCAACAATGGGTCTTGCTACACTCTTGGTTATTACACTCTTAGGGGAGATGCTTAAAAGAATTCACATTTTCATTACAAGACATTATAAAGGATTTAGGAGTAAAATCTTCCTAAAAGAAATTTTTTTATGATTATGGATTATATCCATAAATTTTTCAATTTTCATCCGGTATTTTACAAGTCTGGAATTATGAATTGTTATTCATAAATTGACCTAGTGTATGCCATTGTTTATAAATGACGCCAAGTAGAAGGAATGAAAACTCCAATAATACGTCTGATCTAAAAAGTTAGAAGGATCATATCATTCATGGTATTAAGCCAACATTTCGAAAGGAAATATCCTCCCAAGATCTCTAAACATATGAATAAATAATATCACGTTTTAATAAAATAATTAAAGAATTATCAGAGTCTTATGTCATTGAATGGAAGAAAGAGAAGAAAAATATGGTAAAGAGAAAGTTGGATAAAGGGAAGATGGGAAAGAATGATTTTCCCACATTTAATAACTGTAGAAAGAATCACCTTGGTAAATTCTTGAAGGGAACATAAGTTTGTTATACATTTAGAGAAAATGGACACCATGTACGTGATTTCATGGGTAAGAAAAAAGTTTAAAATTTAAAATGCTTAATCAGCAAAGAGATTCGACACTACTCGAATCAATGTACTGGTCATTAGAGTATACCGAAAATGATGTTATTGGATACTAATCAAATTACGAAACAACCATAGATGAAGAGTAATTATTAGTGTTCTTATGGTGTCATTAATGAAATATTTCATTTTATTTTTGAATCGATGGTATACCTGTTATATGAATAAATACGGATTGTACTACAGTACTATTTCCATGAGGATTTGAGATTATATGTTTCTATGAAAAGTGAATCAACATCAAGTTAATCTTTTTGGAGAATACATGGTTGGAGAAAAGATAAAACTTTATATTTTCCTGATACTGAGGTAGTAATTATTGATTAAGAGATGGTTGATTTCGATAAATTATATTGGATATTATTGACTACCGTGGAACTACTTAATGGTTTGTTTATTTCATTATTGTCGGAGTATTCAAATGTTTTGGATATAAGAAATATATCTAGTATTATATAAGGAATAAGGGAGCATGAATGTCATCAATAAGGTATTATTGTAATTCAAGGTGTTACCATTTTTTAATATAATACATGATGACGGTATTGACATGTTATTACATGAAAAAAATAACTTTATTATGTTTACCTTCCTTATAAGATTTAGACTGTATGTTTGGGAAGAAGTATTTTTGGATAAGTCTAAATTTTGGAATGGACTAAGTTTGAAATTGGATACTATTGTCAAGGTTAAATCATTTATTACGATTATTTTTTTGATTGTTATAAAAAGGACAACATGAAGGTCGGGGGACAACCCATCATGTCCGGCAAGGCAGCGAGACCTAAACCTGCAACCGAAGTACGAAAATGGTGAATCACCTAGTACTGGCCTACATGATATCCTAATTTGTGTAATGTAGTTTTTTAAAATTTTATGACAAACGAATTATAAATTCATTATTTTTGGAACCCTATACAATTACGATAAATAGAATATTTCTTAATTCTATTATATTTTTGAGTGAAAGTGAGTTTGTGGTAGGAATTAATTGAAGGATGATACTCTACTGGTCACATATATTTTTTCCTCTTATTCTATTAATATATTAATTGTTAAATTTTAGGGAAGATATCTTAAAACAAAAAATGTGTTATCCTAATACATTATATTTTATTAAACCAATGATATTTAAATAATCAGAGATTTATGGCTTTGAGGCCCTCAGTATTCCATTTTTTGATTACAAGATTATGATTTATGACCTGAAAAACACCCTATAAATATTTAATTTTTAACTCTAATTATGTTTCTGTAATTTCCACCAATGTTCTCCTATTCAAAACCCTAATTTGGTGGTGAAATTTCCGTTTTCCTTTCTCTGTTATTAAAACTAAATTTTATTAACCCAATTTTTGATGATGGGTTTCCACAAAGGTATTTTATATTTTTACCATTATATTCTCAAAGAACAATTTCAAAACGTGAGGAATCAATTTATTTAAGGAGGTTAGAATGTAGAATCCCATGATTTCATAGTACGTTATCTCTTCAAAATAATTCAACAACATATGCAACACGCAACACCGAGTTTTAGCGCACCACAAATTACCAAAAAAGATGTTCAAAAAGCGGTTATGAATATTTTTTACTGAATTTTGAATTTAATATACTATATAAAATTTTAGAATACATATAATGTTTTTCTTAGACATAGAATAAGAACTAATTAATTTTTTTCAGAAAAAAAGAAGTATTTTTTCAAAAAATGAAATTTTACTGCCTTTTAATGGTGAACCATTATTAAATATAGTATTTGACACTTTTATATATTAAATTTCACAAATTATACTTATTATTTACAATTGAGACATAAAAATTTAGTTTTTATAAAATTTTGTGTTTTTCTAATAACATTCATATTTGGTTGAATAGTGAAAATTACTATTTTTTAACTGAAAACAACTTTATTAATCAAAATAATTTACAGTGTTCAATTATAAATTTGAAAGGTTTTGAAAAATAATTAGATTATAATTTTATCATTTAGTAATGTTTTGGTCATTATAAGTAATTTCACAATTAAATTTGACATAAGCACATGTCAGTCTTTTTATAGTTTTTACTTTTTCTAAACCCGCTATTTTGTTTTGACAGTAGGAATTAATTTTAAATTAATAAATGTTACTTCTATGTTTTTAATATGGTAAAATATATGGAATTTTTGAATTTGTTATATCAAAATTATCTTATGGTGAATTTTTTGTAATTTTCTTGAAATCTTTCAATTTTTGCAAAATAGTGAAAAATACTACGTTATCTTGCAAAAATAACTTTTTATTTAAGTAATTAGTTATTTTATTTTCTTTTATATTAGGTAAAAATAGATACATAATAACTATATATGTTAAATGTGATTCATTTGTGTCATTTTATAATATATTTAGATATATAAAATTTTATTTAACTTTTTACCGTCTTTTACCCACCATATAGGTGCATTTCAAAATTTGAATAAAACATAATTTTACCACTTCTGTGAGTTGAATTTAAAAAAATCTAAGAGGCATGGTTGACCAATGTATGTAAAATTTGGTTCAATAAGATGAAAATAATTTTTTTTGAATGGTAACTTTTGACTTTTATTTACCACTGTAAAAAGTAAATAAGAAAATTAAGGGTAAAAATGATATTATAGTTGCGATAAATCATGTTCTAATTCTATTGGATAAGATTCATTCGACTAGAAACATCCTTAGGAATAATATATGATCCTTTAGGTCCAATTGAATTAGATTAGGACATTTATTATTATTTAATTTAAAGAAGAGTTAAAATTGTTAAATTCATGTTTTCATAATTAAATATTTTTAATATAATGTAATACATAAGATAAATTCGAATATAAATATTCATTAGAATGATAAAAAGATTTACTACATTATTTTATTTTATTTATAATTTTTATACATTATATAATTAAATATATTTATGACACATTGATGATGAAGTAATTACATTATTAATAAAATATTAAACTAAATGATATGATAAATACTAAAATAAATGTAATTTGAGACTTTTGATTAACTCCACTAATTTGATAGGTTAATATGACATGTTAGAGTTGATTATGACAATTTTTTTCGAAGTAATCATTCTGGTATTATTTTAACAAAAACAAATACCAAATATTGTCAAAAATGTCATAAAATATATTTTAAAATGAAAACTATATTATTATTAAATATAATATTCATAAAAATATATGGTTTGGCCAAAGGGCATAAAAAATATTATATATGTCATTAATGAACCACTTTATTTTCTCTTGGATTTTTAGAGTATGATTATTAACCATATATTGTAATAATACAAGAAGATACGGTAAAAGATAAACTATTTAAAAGAGTTAAATCTAAAAGACAAGGTTACAATGGTAACCTAAACAAGTATGAAACCTATTGGTTGAGAGGATGTCAACCCAAAACCACATAAGGCTCGAAATGAATTCATTTAGAGCAATTATTAATAGAATATTATTGTATAGTAAATTAACACAATAATCTTTTCCTAAAGTGACCCTCACCCCTCTTATAAAAAGGAACTTGTCCTTCTCTCAAAATCACACCTCCAAATCCATTTGGCTCGCCAAAACCTACCCAAATATCCTCCAAACTTCCTTAAATTCATCATAGAGTAATTAATTTGATATTAAAGCCCTCCTAAGGAGACATTTTTATCATCTCAAAAGGAAACACTCGAGGAAGAGGTAATAATTTCACCACCCTCTTTCAAGTTCTGTTCATCTTCCACATCCTATTTGTCTGTTATTACCATACCAAAATAATAACTCTAGTAACTTATACATACTTTGATGTTATTATAAATATGGCACCACTATATTCATTATTCTATCCATCCTATGAATGATAATTTCACCATGCGTGCGTACGTATGGCTTACCGTCTCTACGCCGTGGTGTAATTTGTTATTCAACACTATGTTATTTAGATGGATATAATGATGAGTAATATGTAAGAAAATAATGAAAATTACATGATGATATTACAGTAAAATTACTACACCATCCGATTCCACACCTTTTAATCATTAAGTAAATGATATCCTCACTCGTGTGTACGTACGGATTACTGTCTCCACAACGCGATGAGATTCATTTCCAGGTTCATCATTCAACGATGATTATAAAAATATATATTGTTAATAAGAATTTAGTATATGAAATAATAATGGTACTAGAAATATATATGTATATATATACTAATATACGTACTTACATATATCTTATTCAATTACATCTGTTCAATATGATATGAAAACAGAAACAACGTTTTTGTGTACGTTCGGCCAACCATCTTCCTAAACGGTGTTTTCCATTTCATATATCTATCTATTATAAATATTTATATTCTAAATATATATGATATTTAAATAAAGTTTATATTATAGAAGTATTTATATCATCATCTGAATTATATGATCAATAATAACAAGTTAAAACACGTAAGATAAAGACAGTGGTTATTACCCGAAATGTTAATTTAACAAGGATATTTTTAATAAATGGGTATTATAAAGTCATAAATGAATAAATTATAATATAATATATATAAATATGGTTCTGTTATAATTTAATAACATACTATGGTCATTTTATAGGAGGTTAAGCATACCCTCCACCAAAGGAAAGTGCAAGGTAAGGGTTATTTCTTCAATTTATTTATTATCTGAGATTGCTAATGTGAAAGTATTTTCTGAGACATACATATCATTGATTATTATATTTCAAAAAAAAATCAAAATGAGTCATTTAAGGTCTTATGGTAGGGTTTATTTAACTAGATCTTCATTGTAAAGGTTTTACAGATTTATCTTTCTAAACACTTTTAATTAATGTCCATGTTTTCAAAATGATTTAAGGATTTATTTATATAGACGTGAATGTTTTGAAATGATAATTATTTTAAAAAGTTTCAATGTGGTATGGGACACTTTTATTAAAAAATATCTTTTAAATTACTTCATTTATAAATTGTGAGACTTCTAAATGATTTCATAAAAAAGAGGTATTTATCTCAATGAATTTTACTAATCATTATCATCTATTTCAACCTTTTTTGATGGATTTTAAACTTGTTTAAAGTGACTTATTATAGGTAAAATCTAAAATTTTTATTGAAGGTTTTGTGAGATGTTTAACTATGAATTGATATTTTCAAAATAATCATGTTTCATTGTTATAGTATTGAAATTTCATATAATTCTTTTAATATAAATGTTTATGTTTTGTGTCAACCTTTTTATATGAGGAATACATTAGAATTATTAAGTGACTAGTGGAGACTGCTATTGCTCCTCGATGCATCGGTAGGTCTCATTAGACAAAGTAGTGTCTTGGAACAAGTCCATAGAAAAGAAAATTATTTTAAGTCTTCACATGAGGCCTTGACTATGTGGTTATGATGTTTTCCATTATGCATTCCCACATTATGAAATTAGTTATTACCTGTGATTATTCAACTAGTAGAATATCGATGTGCATGTAAATGTGGTAATGTTTGATTTATTATTTCCATATTATGTTCAAGTTTATATTTAAAAGGCTATTGTTTTTATGACACATGTTTTCATAAAATTTTATAGACTCTACTAAATTATATACCCTTACTGCACATCTGAGTTCACCACTTCCTTATGTTGTATTTTCCCAGGATCCCTAGAAGTGTTTTATGATTGGGATTCAGGGTTAATCTAGGGGAACAATGGCACTATAAAAGGATTATTTATTCTTTATTTTATGTTAGAAAGTATAATGTAAGATTCATGTATGTCATCTACTTTCAAAGGCTGCTAAACTAATCAGCCCTTTGGGACTTGAATCCTTGTAATTATGCCAATGTATTAAAGTAATGCACTGACTCTGGGTAAATGGGGTTGGGGTGTTACATAACCACAATGAAGTAGTTAATAATGATATTAACTAATTAGGTTAGAGAATATAAGGTAAAAATTATCATGGACAACCAATAATTGAACAAAGAAGATTCATAGATTTATCTGAACTTGTCATAACGTAAAAAATATCTTCCATAAGGGAAGAACTATTCAGATTAATAATTTCATATAAATATTTTTGATATTATCATAAACATTTTAGTTTTAGTATTTTGTGGAAACATGACCACAATGATTAATCTCAAAGGTATGTATCATTAAATAAAAATCTATAATAACTGAATAATTAATAACACATAAATGGTTATGAATTTTAATATATTCTTATTATCATAGAAAATGGTGTGTTTCCTATTCTTACCTATGTTAGTGAGGTTGATATCATAATATAAATTAATAATTCATACTCTTATCTACATGAATTAGTGAGGTAACAATTATCTATAGATTGTTTTATATTCTATATGTTATTAAGGATTATTTGAAACATCAAAGGATTATTCATTACTAGTTTTACATTAATTTTTTAGAAAAATTTACTAAATGGTGTTAATAACCGTGAAATTTCATTTTATGATAAGATATATATTTTTTGGATAACTATTAGAGAACACATGACAGAGCTATGGATAACTCTTAAGTATAAATTAAATATTATATTAAGACAATAATGGTCAGATTTATTTTTAAGAAGTTATATGGTAATTTATAACAATGTAATTGATAATTGATTCCTAAAATTTTAAATAATTTTATATCATTTTTGGGATTATGATATATACTCACTAGTGTGTGACCTTATGATGTATTGATTAATACCATTTCAGGTTTAATGATATAGTTTATTTTTATATGAATATATAATCTCATTTAGTATTAATGTCTTGTAATTTCAAATAGGTTTTGGGTATTATATGTTAATGATATTTTACTATTGTAGGAATGATTAATGTTATTTAAAGAAGGATGATTTGGGTTTGGAGATTATATATTTCAGTGATGATTGGGACTGGTCAGGGTAATTTGGGATCTTTATTTTATGGACTAGGTTAATAATTATAAGTAACCCAACTCAAAGTAAACTAGGTTGAAAAATGTATGATACATGCTTAGTTGTAATAACTATAGTCAATCATGATAATTTTAGAAATAGATTTATCATGAGGTTAAATTTTCCAATGGTTATCTATGATAATTCATTTATAATGATCTTAACTCATGTTAACTATTATAATTTGTGTAGTGGATAGAACTAGAAGGAACCATGGGTGTGAGGGATAGTGCAATGATTACCTTGATGAAAAAGTAATCAAAATGGGACAAAGAGTGAGAAACATGATGATTATTCCAAACCATCTATAATGAAATATGATTAACAATATGAAAATATTTTAAGTCACAAAGACACCAAGGAAGGTATAGTTGGAGTCACATTACTGATCAAGTGACAAAGATGATGATGGAAAGAGGATTAAATTGAATATATTTCAAAAAATTGAGAAACATCATGGGGGATATTACCTTAAAGGGATGGTAAAAAACTATAAGATTTGAGATGAATGTTATCATACTCAAAAGTGAAGGGAATGAGAGAATCTATAAAAATATATTGCTTCAATTGCAAGAGAGATGAGAATTATCTTACTCATTGTCCAATACATGGGTCAGTAAGCTAGATAGTCAATAATAACCATGAAATCAAGGAAAAATTCAAAGTAACAACTACTAATGAATAAGATATTTAGTTTTCACTCTATATTTTCTTGTTTCCTATGTCATGTATGTTTTCAATAATTCCTAGATATTTAGTTATAAAAAAACCAGTGGTCTGATTATTATGGTAATCATTTTCAGGATTAGTGGGACGTTATTGCTTATAGATCTAGATCTTCATCCCTTATTGTAATTTTGTGTAAAATTAGGAATGGGATTCACTCCATATAAAGTACTTAAATTTTTTTCGTATATATAAATATCAATCTTTATCCTAAATTATCCCATGATCATATACCAGTGTATGGGGTAATTATAAGTTTATTATAGTAATTACAATGAGTAAAATGATAATAATTTAACTTATTTAAGGGTTATAATGAAATTTTGTGAAATTATAATATATGATTACATTTAAATAAGTCAAAGTGT
Organism: Viscum album; assembly: GCA_963277665.1. NCBI lineage: Eukaryota > Viridiplantae > Streptophyta > Magnoliopsida > Santalales > Viscaceae > Viscum > Viscum album. Next base: position 1,680,207,269 of record OY728160.1, read on the forward strand.
TTGATTGATTTCTCTACACTCAACATTGAACTTAAACAATACCATGATATACTTAGATGAAACAAAAATATTTAATTATAACCATTTAAAACCAATCTGTTTAACTAGAGATAAGGAATAGGGTTTACAGTTTTATAAATTATATGTATATAAAGTGTGATTTTATTATTAATTAAATTCAACAATTTTACAAAAAATAACTAATAAGATAAATTATTATTTTGAAAATTAATTTTTCAAAAACAAAATAGTATTTAATTTTATAAAAATATATATTTCCAGAAACATATGATTAATGATAAATAATGTTTGATATTAACAATTGGATAACACTAATTTGTTTGTTAGATGATATAGAATAATAATATTAATAGTTAATATTTGTAAATATCATTTTCCAATGACACCAAGTAGTTATTTATATTTTATATTTTTTTGTAAAAAATGAATTTGTAAATTTAATAATTTTAAATTAATAAATAAAGAATTAGTTTTTTAATTCCTCGTATAAAAATTTACTTATAATTATTTTTTGATATTTTTCAAAAAAAATGTCTGTTTTTTTGTTAAAATATGTGGTTTTTATGAAACATATAATATGTGTCAATTTATGAATATATAAAAAAGTCCTAAAAATTAATAAAAAAATTATCTCATAAAATATTAATTTTAGGAATAATATTAGAAATAATAAATTATTTTTTAAACTTATAAAACCAATATAAAATGTTTATATAACTAATTAAAATTTTACATTAATATAATAAAGTCGATAATTTTGTTGAATCGTGTATTTTTCCAGGGATATTAGGTTTTGATTTTCCATAAAGTCATAATATAATTATTTTTTATAATTCAATTTATTTAAATATTTTTATTATCCATGGTTATTTTTCTATATAAAACAATTTTATGCTCAAAAATGTAATTTTTTCTAAAAATGATTTTACACATTTAAGTGTTTATATTTTAAAATTAAATTTACATACATGCAGAAATTGTATTTTATAAAATCGTCTTCAAATTTTAAATTATAAGGTTAAAATTAGTAAATCGGTTCAATTCTAGTATTTTTCATAAAAATTAATTTCTGGTGTTAAAAATAAATTACCTAAGTAAAAAAATAATAAATTCTAAAAGGTCTTTTACTGAGGGGGGAAAGGGAAAAAATGTTAAAAAAATGTTTCCAAATGGATATTTTTGGTTTGAATCAACCGAAACTCACACCCATGCATCATTTTTACCTTCTTGATTCCCTTTTCTAATTAATTGTGAAATTAAAATATTGAGATCCAATGGGTTTTTCTAGAACAACTTTATTCTTCACTTATACATGGGTAACATCATCAAAACATGAAGACTCCATTTTCCTTAGAATTTATAAATGAAAATATTTCATTTATCTCTTAATATAACCCTATTCTATGTTCAAAATATTTTGGTCACTATTTTTTATCATAAGTGTTTCATTTCTAATGAGAATTCCATGGAAAATTAAAGTCAGCGGCATGATTATTATCAACCATATTGTATTATTCTTAATTATATTATTCCAAATTTATTATATAAAAACAAAAATAATATTTTTATAATCATTTATATACTATAATAATACTATATGAATGGTATTTCGAATATCTATTCAAATATTATATCAATTAAGAAAAACAAAACCATCATTTCTGCGTGGTGTGGACTAATGCCTCCATGATTTAACATGTATCATTTTCCTTCACCTCTTTACAAGTATTGATAAGAGTATTCTTTTAAAGGATAAATATTGTGGTTACAGTATCATTAAGGTTATTTTAGGAAAAATAAGATAACCTATTGATGATATTATCAACAAACAATCATCATCAATTTAATAATTTAAAATAAGATTAGTAAGAGGATAATGATCTCTTATTAATAAAAAATATAGTTATATAAACTATCGTCTCTATTTAATGATTTAAAATTATTTAATATATCACTAAATACTAATAAATATGATCATTATACTTATGATATAATTATATTATAAAATAACCACCACATAATCATTCATTAATTCAAGGTATGTTCATGTTTGGGTCGACTTAACCATCCATTTGAAAAATAATATGAATTTATATTATGAATGAAAATTGGAAATTAATTAATAGTATAATATTATATAAATGATAAAATAATGTTTTGTTTTTTAGGGATATTTTGTATAAAATTCTAATTAAATAATTATGAAAAAACACTTAGATTGTTAAGAATAACTAAATCATGATTATTTTCAATTTCAAAACCAAGGATAATGAATAAAACACTCATGAAAGGATTTTTGAATATTATAAATGATTATAAAATATCCAGATTAGTAAACATAATGATTAAATAATGATGTACATGGTAAGAATAATGAATACAGACACTGCTACTATGAAAATAGTACAGAGGATCATGTTCATAAACACCCGATGTGGAAAATAAGAATAATTCATTTTGAGAATGAAAATATATGAAAATAATGTATGATAATATATATTATTAATATTATAAATTATGTTATTAATATTTCAAGGTTTATTATACAATAGGATTAAGTACATCCATGGAATTCTGGAGCAAGAAGTAAGGTTTTTCATCTCAAAATCCTATTTTTGATACATATTTGATATTATGCGCCTAAATTTATATGTGATATATAATATTAGTAATTAAATTCTAGTAATACTATTTTAATTTCAATTAAAATCCCTCTCTTTTAGTGGTTTTCATTAAAGTGTTACTCAAGATGCAATATTTTTCATAGTCTCAATTTTAATTCTTTGAGACTTGTAATATGATGTCATCCTTGCTTCCATTGTGTGGTGTATTCAATGACCACATATATGATTTTTTAATAATATTTATATTTAATTTGATTTACTAGTCAAATAATTCTCCCCTATTCAAGTGGAAACTATTGTTGTATCCCCAATAGTAATGATTTTTGGTAACACATATTCCATTCATTGAGTTGTAATATTTTATCTCGAACATTATTCTTCAATGCACGGGTTCTACCACCCTAATATTTTATTATATGATTTTTTATAACTATTTGAGAGAAATATCTTTTAATATAAATAATTTTATATCACCCTTTTTAAGATATGGGTTTTCAACAAAGGTAATTTCATGTATTAAAAATTTCACTTTCTTAATCAAATGTTTTAGATCCAAATTTCCAATAAAACATGATTTAATTTTTGAGGGTCCATTATAAATATTTTTTAAAATTAAATGTTTTTAATGAGTTTAACGTTAACCTTTTTAAAAAAAGTTTAGAACTAACCCATAAGTTCAACTTTTATGAAAATGATAAAAAAATCTAAAAGCTCAATTAAGTTTTCACTTCCATTTCCCTTTTATTTTAAAAATGGTTTTTCTATATTAGGGTTTATGTTTTTATATTTTTATTGTAATATATATATATATATATATGTATATTTTTTTGGTGAATGAAATATTGATAGGAAAGAATCAAATTCATGACCCTTTCTTGGGTGGTATCCCTCAAGTATTCTTTTACAAGGATGTTTTTTTTCTACGTATACATCCTTTTATGTTTCATTTTTTATACTGGGAATATGTTCTTTTAAAACAATTAATTTTATTAATATGTATGGATTTTGATCCTATTATATATGTATTGTGTTATACATGTACTCATATCTCTATAGGTGGTGAATATCAAATTTTACATAATTCATATTGGGGACAATTCACCCAGAATGAATGTTATTGTACAGACTCGGGGGAAATTATTTCCAATTTTTATGTTTTTATTTAACTATAGATTGTTATTAGAATGTTAAATATGAATTTTTTATCCATATTCTTTCCCCCTCATGATTATTTATGGTCGTTATATCATTTTTATTAATATGAGAAAAGGTAATGGAATTCATAATGATTATTGATTGTTAATGGAAGTTGATTATGCATTTTTTCATATTTATCATTATATGTATAACAATGTTTTTTGAGAAAGAGGGTCCGAAAGGAATGGTATTCATGGTCATGATGAATCATATAGTGAATGAATTATACCTAATCAGGTTATATGTGGGGAAAATAATTATATATTATTAGAACCAGGGAAATTAATTTCTAGAAATGAAGCATGGTTTTTGTTTTTTTTCAATCCACACTTGGATGATAAGGGAATTTTCAAGGAAGATAGCCTTACAGTTCAAGCTGGCTATTGTATTGATGGTGGTTTCATTTACTAGTGTCTGCAATAATTTTCAGCTCAAAATCAGGAGAAAGATTCTAGTATCATGAAAGATAGTTTTCTAGGAATGAAACTTCATAAAAATGGTAATGGAATGGGTTTTTCAAAGACTAGGATGTGAAGAAGATAATATATGAAGTATCAAAAATTTTATGGTGTTCTCTATGATTATGAGAATTGGATCCTCCAGAGTGCATCATGGTTTTATGGAAATTTTGGTAATAATGAAAAACCTCAACAGAGGTTCTTGAAAGGAGGATCTAGTTGAAGATGTTTGTGAAGTTCAAGAAAAACTATAAAGAGGAGGTATAACATCATGAATATTCGATCCTATAAATTTGAGGCCACCCCAACGTCAATACATATGAAAAAATAGAAAATGTATTGAATCTCTATGATTTCATGAATGAAAGGGAGCTCTAAGAATTTGGATTTCAATGTGATCTTGGGAATCTTGAAAAGATTAGTTATGTATTGAATGATGAAAATTATTCTGAGTAATGCATGAATCATAATGAGGGAGTATTCTTCAATAGATAATTAACTTTCCAAATATATATCATTCTATGAAGGTAGTTTGCTTTACAATGGTAGGGAACTTCATGAAGGAGATTCCGGAAAGGCGATTTTGAACACTAGTTTTTCAATGAAAAGTGAATTCAAAGTAAATCACCTGAGGTTTTTGTCGAAGTAGAGACTCATGTTATCCAGGTAAAAATAATTCAATTCTAATCTATAAAATTGACCTTCAATTTGATAAACTAACTGAGACTTCACCCAAGGCAGTGAGCATGGGGGAGTCGACAGATGTGTATAAAGGGACGCAGTAGGCTATCCCTAAAATCTTGTAAAGGCCGTGTTCTTGGAAAATAATAACTATGTCTGAAATTCTACATTCAATAACTATTTGTGATTCGTGGATTTATGTTTTATCACAACATTTTCGGTGTATACTCCTCTGAATATCCCGTAGCGGTGAACCAAGTAAAAATGACGTGTTTTCATTCTACATGTGAATGTTAAAAAACTAAATAAATCCATTAGTTTAGTTTTACAGTTTCCCACTAACATGGAACCGGATTATTTATTTTAAAATAAAATATTGACACCCTAATTCAACCCTCCCCTCTTAGGGTACTCTGGGGTTCTACGAGAGCTATCAGAGCCATGGATCACTTGTATTGGATTCTCTATTGTAAAGTTTTTTTAAAATAAATGAGCTTATTTACTAATTAAAAAATGAAGTTTAGTTTTGATGAATACCTATTTCCCATTGAGAAGAATTCAATATTCCCAATGACCATGATGAATAGAAAAAATAAAGATAAATGAATGTTGAAGAAGTCTATATTATCTTATGAAAATGAACTATCAAGTTCTCAATTCCATTCTATCAATGAAGATATATCCAGCATTGAATGTAAATATTAGTTGGCCTAGTATTCCACCAAATAAAATTAAAACCTTTATACATCATTTAATTCAAAATATTCAATTGATCAGAATGTATGCATTATCACCTTTCAATGATTTCCTTGATATAAGGATCCATGCACAAGTGATGATGATGAAATATCTAAAGCCTCACGAGAATTTTCAATTGATAGATTAAGAAATATTATACAACATATTACTAAGAAAGTGCTTCCCTTTTTTTGATTCTTTCAATATATGCATGCAGAGATCACCCAGCTAGAAAGAGAAGCTGATTCATTAGGAATGAGTTTGGAAAGAAAAATTATTGAATAATTAATTATCTCAAGATATGTTGGAACCTTGGAAGAAGAATATAGGGAAATTGAAATATTTTCCTCAAAATATCTCAATGTAGATGAATAGATAGATGGAGTTAAAAATAATCATTTTGAAAATATCCATTCATTAGAAGAGAAATTGAAAAATATCATGCATTTGAAGCGATTACAATTGGAGGAAATATCCATGAAGATCAAGGAATAAGAATATTTGATTCAGAATAATGATAAGCTGCATAAAGATGGAGTTGTTTGAATGAAGAAGGATTTTGAAGAAAAGATTATTATAATTTAAGATTAGAAAATCATCATTAATATGAAATGTATAGATTTTAAATTTTAGTTATCCCATCCTAAGAATACATATATCCAGACCTCAAAAAATATGGAAACAGTTGTTGTAGATACTCAATGTTCACTAGATGTTTCTAAAGCTAAATGGACTCCAACATGTGATATTATGATAATGTAATATTTTGATGATCTATCTCAAGTAGCTGAGAAGAAATGGGTACCATCCATAAAAATTTTAATTAATTTCATAAACCTTTTATCAAGAAGAGTGTAGGTTCTATTTAAAATATTGAACAAGTATGGATGAATAAAGATCATAAGAAACCTACCACAATGGCTATGATGTATAAGAAAAATATTATAGAATCCAGTTACCCACAAAAGACACAAAAATTCATCAAGGGGTTCCAAAAACCTTATACCGAATATTTAAGTATATTGAGGTTTTTTCCCAATGTTGATGTTGTAAAAAAAATTTCATTATTCATTAGATTTTTTGTACAATCCTATAAAATAAAATGCATAAAGGAAGCCTACTTCAAGAGAGAAAATTTTAGAGAATAAGAAGAAACATACATAGGCCCTGAATAATTTTTATACTTCAAATATATTTGGGATGCCTGACAACATCGTTGATATGTGAAATAGTAGTGGCCAGAAGGTTGGTACCTTATTATATCAACATGAATTAATTATTGATAAGAAAGTAAGACTAAAAAATTTGGATAATTATAAAAAAGATACCTTATGAACATATCAGAATAATATTTTGGACAAAAACTCTCCCAAAAATATCTCATGTATGGAAGTAGAGAAGACACTTCATTCTAAATACAGGATTTTTAGGGGTATTGAATTTGAAATAACTACTAAGGAGGATGAAACTCAGACAATACCATGTGGGAGACCAAACATGCTAAAACATTTCCTAGTGAAATTTTATTTATTTGTATATAATATTTAAAAAGAATATTTAATATGAAGATTCACATGTTAAGGCTATTGAAAAAGAGAAATAAATGATTCTGCATGATGAAGACTATGTGAATCGGTGTTTTCAAAAAAATAAAACTCTTGTGTCAAAGATGTTTACTGATAGAGATGCAAAAAATACGGTCACTTTGAAAATGGTTCTTTAACCTTACAACCATAATAAGAATAATTAATTAAGAGGATTATGAATCTATCATCCCTGATGGGTGTTAATAATGAAAATTATCAACACATAGAAGAATTTAATGTGAAGACATCCTTGTTACCTCAACATAAATCAGAACAAATATTCATATGTGCATGCATGATGATTGCAGAAAATAGAGCAACTTTGTTGGAAAGATCAGCTCAACTGTGTAGTTTATATTGATGAAGAAATGAGAATCCACTTTAATCGCTTAATATTTTCTTTGTACTTATAATATATGGAATTTCACGGTGAATAAAGTTAACAAGGATATCACCTATGAAGTAGTGAGGGTGAAAATTATTTATAAGTCAGGGTGAATAAGTCTCCATCCTTAAATGATTCCATTATTTTTTATCAAATACAAAAATGATGGTGGATCAAATTTTATGAATCTAAATATGTTATATTTTAGTCAAATATGATAAAAAAGATACCATATTGTGTTGATCTTATTTATGGTATCCTAGGGAACAAGTATTCATGAAGATTATGCTTGGTGAAGTTGTGAAGGATGTCTAAGGTGGTTAGTATCAAGTAGAAGATCCATTATGGCTTTTTCTCTATACTGAAATTTCTTGAAACCCATTCTTGACGGCATCCACCATTATGAATATGTTGAGTAGTATTTCCCTTGAGGGGGAGAAAAATGAATAATTGTGAATAATCTTCTAGAATCAATATTTCAATTGTTATCAAACATGATTATTTTTAATTTTTTTTGAAGATCATACCATTAGTTGATGTAGAAATTTGGAGAGATTAAAAAGTTTATCAGATGGATTTAGAACATGATTAATAAATTTAGTTACTGAATAAAAAGTCCACATTGAAAACCCAGTGGTGGTTTTTATTGTAAATTATTAAGCAAAGGTTTGTATATTAATGAAGGCCCTATATAGTCTAAATTGTCCATCATGAGAATGGTATTCTCGTCTGGATTCTTATCTAAAGAAGATTGAATTTAAAAGAGGACGTTTTTTACATAATCTCTATGTATAGGAATTAAAGGGAGATCAATTTATAGTGTTGGAGTATGTGGATGATATTATATTTGGTAGAAGATGGGATGGATCAGTGAAAAAACATTCCAATCAAATGAAATCGGAATTTTAAATGTCTATGACTTGTGAACTCATGTACTTCTTAAGGCTATATGTGATTCATAAGAGGGATTATATTTTCATTTATTAGGAAGATTATTCAATATAGTTAATTAATAGATTCAATATTCATGACTCCGTACCAATATCGACTCTGATTTCCATTGGGACAAAACATGAAAAGCATGAATATGAGTCCTATATAGATCCCAATATGAATAGGAGAATCCTTGTATTCCAATGGTACATGACTTCAACATAGATAGATATCATCTTTTCAGAATTTTATGTGGCCCACTTTATATATAATCGAAATAAAGAGAATTATTTGGTAGTTATAAGAATCACGAGGTGCATTCAAGGTACTCACAATTACAGATTATATTTTATGTAGGAAGAGATAAAAAACTGTTAGCATTTTTTTATACAGACTGGGATTGAGATGTGGTGGGTAGAAAATCGAAAAGTAGTAGAGTATTATTTATTTAAATTAAATGTGTGGTATGATATATTAAGAAGCAATAAATCACTTCTCTTGGTACTTATAAAGTAGTGTATATCTCTTCTACAAGGTCTTGCACTCAGCAATTGGGGACGAAGCAGCAACTGACTGATATTGGTGACAAGGTGAAATAGTCTATGGTGAATCATTGTCATAACAAGAGCATGATTGATCTTTCAAATACTCATATTTAGTATTCTCATAAATCCATATTGAAATTAGATATAACATCATCAATGAAAAAGTTGAACAAGGCATGATTAAAATGGATCATGTTAGACCTGATGACCATGTGGCTGACATTCAAACCATGTCATTGGTAGAACATGTGTTTGAGAAACATCGGTTGAACCTCGGTGTTCATCCACCTCCAAATTCATGATTAGGTAACATATGTTCCCCTCTCCCCACTATTGATAATTATTTTAATCAATCTATGGAAGTTATATAGGTTTATGGTGGAGATACGATATAGGGGGAGCGGGATTTTGAGCTCTATAAGTACAAATAAATGTCCTTTGGGTTTATTTCTAATGGGGAGAGTAGATAAATTCATTTTTTTGAATGTAGATAACAGAAATTCATTGTTTTTACTTTTTCTTAGTTATAGATTTTTGACAAACCATGAAATTCTAATATGAAATAATGAGAATTTGGTGTAATGAGGAAACAATTAGTGCTAAACATTAATATCTTTATGCATTCCAAAACCCAAGAACCCAAGGTGAGATATGATATAGGTGGGGTGTTTTGAGCTCTTCAAGTAAAAATACAGGTTCTATTGGGTTTATTTAAAAAGGTTTATAATGGATAAGTTAAACATAAAAAATGGGGAGTATAAAAATTCAACATTTTCTGGATTTCTGGTTTCAAAATTTTGACAGACCATGCAATGCATGTATGAAACGGTGAAAATTCTATGATATGAGAAAACATTTGGTGCTTATCTTGGAAATTTTTAACAATGTAAAACATTAGAAAGCAATTCATGATTTCCCTCTTATTTTCTACACTGATTTCAGTCACATAGAAATAGAATATTAATTGACTTATCAGTCTCATTTTAGGTTTATATAGTGGTTGGTGAATTATTGAATTTATTTGTAGATTTCCAACAAACCCAAATGGGTAGATTATTGGAACCTGGGCTATTAATTACTGAAAATATATTTTTCATAGTATTTATTTCTAATCCACATGTGGATAATTGTAGAGTTTTCATGGAAGGTGATCATACATTTCAAGATGACTATAGTATTGAATGTGGCATTGTTTCTAAGTGTTTATAATTGTTTTAGGCTCAAAATTTGAAGTAAGATTCTAGCAACATGAAAGGTATTTATCTATGAATGAAAAAACATAAAAATGGTAAATTCATAGGTTTTTCAAATACTGGGATTTGAAAAATATGATATGTAAAGAATCTTGAAGTTGACAGTTTTCTCCGTGCTTATGAAAAATGGAGCCTCACGAGTGTGTAATGGATTGACAGAAATCATTGGGACAACGACAAACATCAATGGTGCTTCATAAATTGTGAAACATTATTATTATGTTTTTGAATGGTATGAAAAAATACATAATGAGGTGATGGAGAATCCTGAATTATCGATCCTACAATTATATGGCTACCACCACTACATTAAACAAGAAAAAAACAGAGAAAATTCAAGATCTCTCTAATTTCATGTGATAATGGGAGATCCGAAAATCTTTATTTCTATGAATGACTTAGCATCATGAAATTAATAATTATTTGTTGATTAATACTAGTTCTTCTGATTAATGGTTGCTTCATGATAATGGTGTATTCCACGTTGGCTAAGTACGATTTTCGAAGATAATTTGTACCGTGAGGGAAGTCTGCTTGGTGAAGGTAGTGAGCTTCGCAAAGGAGCTTCGTGAAAGGACATTTGGAACATTAGTTTTTCATTGAATAGTTATTTCAATGTGAATAACCTCATGTCTATAGTTAATGTAGAGTCTAGTGTTATTCATGAAATTTGGAAAAAATGCCAATCTACTGAATAGACCTTCTTGTCGATAAACTGGGTAAGACTTCATCCAAGGTAGTGAGCTAGGGGGAGTCGATATAAGTGTTAATAGGGGTGTAGTGTGTTATACATAAAATCATATACATGTATCTATTTTGATATAGAGAAACTATTTCTGGATTTATGAATTCCAAAACTAGTTAAGATTATTGGATTTAGGTTGGATCAACATAATGTCAGTGTATGCTCTTTGGACTAGCCCTTAGTGGTGATCCAAGTAAAAATTGATGTGTTTTCTATCAATATGGGAATGTTAAATAACTAAATGAATCCATCAGAGTGAATTTATAGTTTTATAAAAATATGATAATAATCTTCATTATTTTAAATAAAAAATTTGACCGCCTAATTCACCCCACCCCTCTCAGGGTTCTCTGGGGTCCTATAAGTGGTATCAGAGCCAATTTTCACCTATGTTGGATCTCTAGAGTATTTTTTTATAATATGAGCTTCATTCCAAAGTCAAAAATGAATAGTAGTTTTGATGACGATTTAGTTATCTTGGAGAAGAAATATATAGACACTAAGACCATGATGAACATGACAATAAAAGAGAAAAGAATGTTGAATATGTCCCACTCTTATAAAGAAGAGAAAGTGTTTGGTTTTCCATTCCATTCTAATAATGTTGTTATATCAGGATTGGAATGTAATGAGAAGTTGGATCAGTTTTCCACCAAAGATATGGACAACATTAATACCTCCTGTAAATCAAAATATTCAAGTGATCATGAGGTAGATGTCAGAACCTATAATATTTTTCCTCCACATAAGAATCCTAGAACATATGGCGATGGTGATCACTCTAAAACATCACATGAATTTTCAATTGATGTATTATGAAACATTTTAATGGTATTCCTAATGAAATAGTCTCCCTGGTTTGTGGAGTCATTTAATGTATGCTGGCTGAGATCGCATACTGAAATGATAAGCTGATTCTATCAAAAAGGACTTATAGGAAAAAATTCCTAAATGTTTAGTGCTCTATGGATATGATGGAACCATTGAATAAGAAAATAGGAAAATTGATATATGTTCCTCAAAAGACTTCAAATATGTTGAAGATAAATAGGGATTCATAATGAATCATAAAGAAAATATACATGTGATTGAAGATAAATTGTGAAATAGAATGTATGTTAAGGGTTTATTTTTGGATGAAAAATCCAAGAAAATGATCGAACATGATGCTTTGATATAGAATAAAGTTAATCTTCCTAATGATTAAATTGTTAGAATGAAGAATGCTTATATGGAAAATATTATTATGATTGAAGATCATAAAATAATAATTAATATGAAAGGTCTAAATTTGGATGCCCAGTTGGCCAATCTTAAAAAAACATATATTGAGACGTTATAAAATTGAAACAGTTTTTACATCTACGTTAATGTTCACTATAGGAGCCTAAAGATAAAAGGCCTCCAACTTGTGATAATATGATCATGAAACATTTTGATGATCTATCTCGAGCAGCTAACAAGAAATTGGTACCATTCATACCATCTTGTATTATTACCTCTAAACATATTATCACGATGTCTGTAGTTTGTAAAAAAAATTATGAAAAATAATGGATGAATAAATTTCATAAGAAATCTACCACCATGACCATAGTGGATAATAAAGATAGCATGGAATCTAGTAATGCAAAAATATCACAAAATTAATTAATATTATCCAATAACATTACAAAGAAGATATAAGGAGATCAAGTTTTGTTGATAATTAAGGGAGATCCAATAGATTTTGGCATTTCACATTGGATTGTTGGTACAATATTCTAAATGAATATGTATAAAGGAACCATATTTTATGGGAGATAAACCAAGAGAAGAAGTAGAAACATCCACTAGTCTAAAAGAATATGTATACATCAAAAAGATTCTGGAATCATGATAACATCTTTTATGTGTGCATTGGGAGTGTCCACAAGGATGGTACATTCTTATCTCAACATGAATATATTGTGGATAAGAAAAGAATACCACAATTGATGGCTGTGTTTGAAGAAGCTACAATGGGAAGAAATCAGAATATTTTTGTGAGAAGAAATTCTACCAAGAAGATCTCAAGTTAAAGAATATATGAAGACCCTAGATTATAAATAACTGAATTTGAAGGGTAGTGCATCCAAAAGAACTAATAAGATGGATGACACTCAAACTAAACCCATGTGGGAGATCCAAACATCCTGAAACAACTCATAATGACATGTTAGTTATTTCGCCAGAATATTTGAAAAGATTGAGAAAACATGAATATGAATGGTCCAAGGGTAATAAAAAAGAAAATGAAATGATTAACCATGATAAAAACAAAGTTAATTAGAGTTTTCAAAAAAAATGAAACTATTGGGTTAAATAATTTCTATGTGGGAGATGTTAGAAATTCAGTCAAATTGAAAAGGTTTGTTTAACCTTACTACCGGAACAAGAAGAAATATTTATGAGTAAGAATGTATCATCCATGGTGGGTATTAAGAAGGAAAATTATCAACACAAATAAGAATATAATACGAAGAGATCCATGATACCACGACCTAAATCAAAATAGATATTCAGAAGTGAAATCATGAAGACGGAAGAAAATGGAGCAATGTGGTTGACAAGATCTTCTCAAATGTGCAGTGCATATTTCTAAAGCAAGGGGGAGACACCTTATTCTATTAATCTATTTTTATTTGTGATTATAATGAATGGAATTAAAAGGTGATGTATCTTCTAAGTGTTATAACATGAAATTTATTTGGGGATGTCAATTTTTTTTAATCCAATATGAAGAAGTCACTATCCATGAATGATTCCTTAATTTTTTATTCAAATAAAAACATTTTGGAGGATCATTTTTTATGAATATAAATATGTTATATTATAGAAAAATAAGATAAAGAGATTATTTTATTGTCTTGATCATATTTCTAGAATCTTGGGGAATAATTATTCAAGAATATTTTCTATAGGGGAATTTTTATGGTTTTCCAAGGTGGACAGTCATATGTTAATTATCCATTCTATTGTATTCTTCACACTAGAATTTCTCGATTCCATTCTTGATGAGATCCACCATCATGAAGATGTTGAGAAGTGTTTCCCATTAGAGGGAGACAAATGATAAAGGATGAAGAAGCTTCCATAATCATTATTTCAGTAGTTACTACACCTGTGTACTCTAAAATTTCATTAAGATCATTCCATGGGATGTCATGGAAATTTACTGAGAATTCATATTTTATCACATGTATGTCAATGTATAATTATTAAAAAATATATTGAATAATATTTCTCCATATAAAAAATAGTGGTATTTCTGATTTGAAATGATAAAGTAATTTTTTTAGACCAAAGAGGGCCCTCTATGGTCTATAGCGGGTGCCACATTCATGGTATTCTTATCTGGATTCTTATCTGAATAATATTGAATTTAAAAGGGGGGTGACATGCATATTATCAATGTGAATTATTCAATGTAATATAAATTTATGGTAAAATTTTATCTGGATGATATTGTAGTGGGTGGAAGAAGACATAGATTGGTGGAAAAAATTTCCATTCACATGAAATCAGAATTTGATATTTCTATGGTTAGTGAACTCACATTCTTCTTGAGGCTATATTTAATTCAGAATAGGTGTTTAAAATACGTTTCTTAGGAATACTATGTAATATTTTTATTGAATAAATTCAAAATTCATGATTCCAAACCAATGTCGACTTCAATTGTGGTTGTGACAAAACATGTAAATCATAATGATGATACATTTATGGATCTAACCATGTATAGGATAATCATTGGAGGAATATTTGAAATGGATTAAATATGGCCAAATATCATATTTACAACATTTTTAGTGCCCCACTTTCAAAGTAATCCAAAGGATTAATATTTGGAAGTTGTTAAAAGAAACATGTGGAACATTTAAGGTACTCACAATTATGTCTTATACATTGCTACAAGTAGAGATAATGAACTATATATATTTTATGA
The DNA here is from genome assembly GCA_963277665.1 of Viscum album. Lineage (NCBI taxonomy): Eukaryota > Viridiplantae > Streptophyta > Magnoliopsida > Santalales > Viscaceae > Viscum > Viscum album. The sequence goes on from OY728160.1 coordinate 1,680,222,402, forward strand.
TGTTGAATGGGATGGATTCTAGGAGAAAAGAAAGTCAACAAGTTGAAATAGTTGATGGTGATTCATAGTGATAACAGGAGAACGATTGATCTTACTAAGAATCATGTTCATCATTATCATATGAAACTTATTGAAATTATATATCACTTATTCAATTAAAAACTCGAACAAAGCATGATCAAAATGGATCATGTTAGAGCTGATGACCAATTGGCCAATATTCTAACCAATATATTGGAAGCACATCTATTTGGTAAACATTGGTTGAACATTGGTGTTCCTTCACTTTCTAGTGCATGAGGAGGTTATATATGTTCCCCTCTCCATAGTTGTGTTAAATTTTTTAATCTGTTTGTGGAAGTGATGTATGTTTATGGAGTAGATAAAATCTAGGGGGAGTGTGTTTTGATCTATAAAAGTACAAATACAGGACCTTTGGGTTTACTTCCAAAGGGGGAGAATATATAAATTCAATGTTATAAAGGGGGAAGAAGAGAAATTCATCCTTTTTATGGTCTTCTTTTTGGAGGTTTTTGAAAAAACATTCAATACATTTGTGACATGATGATAATTCAATGTTATGAGGAAATGGTTAGAGGTTATCTTTTACATCTTTAAGAGTTCAAAAACATGAGAACCTAGGGGGAGATATGATCTAGGTAAAGTGTGATTTTTGATGTACATGTACAAATATAAGTCCTTTTGGTTTATATCCAAAAGGTGAGAATGGATAAATTCAATGTTATAAAGTTGGAGAGTAGAAATTCTATATTTTTATGGTTTGTTGGCCGTAGTTTTAGGAAAAACCATGCAATGATTCTATGACATGATGATCATTTGGTGTTATGAGGAAACAATCAGATCTTAGCTTGGATATCATTATGTGTTTAATAACACAAAAACCTTGTTCATGATTCCCCTATTTTTTTACCAAGGTTTGATCTTATAGAAATATAGTGTTTTAGGACTTATCTATCATGTTTTTGTTTTTGATAGTGGCTAGTTATTTATTTAATTTATTTATAGGTTTCCAACAAACCCAAAGTGGGGTATTGTTGGAAGTATGGTAAGTAATAGATAAAAATGAAGTCTATTTTCTTTTTCAATCCCCGCATGGATGATCATGGTGTTTTAAAGGAATCTAACCTTGCAGTTCAAGATGACTACAACATTGAATGTGGTGTTATTTACAATTTCTTACTAGATTTTTGGACATAAAATCTGAAGGAAGATACTAGAATTAAGAAATTCAGTTTTATAGGAATAAAAATTTATAAAAATGGTAAACTAATAGGTTTCATGAAGGCTGGGATTTGAAAATATTAGGATGTGAAGTATTGTGAAGTTGATTGTTTTCAATATGATATTTATAATTGGATCATCTTAGGTGCATGATGGTTTGATGTAAATCATTAGAATAATGGAAAACATCAATGGAGCTTCTTGAATGTAGGATCTGCATGTAGATGTTATTAAAGGATTAGTAAAATCTATAAACAGGTGGTGGAGCATTGAGAATAGTCGAGTTTGTAAATATGAGGATATCCCAACTACATTACACACAATAATATAGAGAAAATCTATAATCACTCTGATTTCTTGATGAAAGGGGACCTCCATGAATCTGGGTATCTATGAGAGCATGAGGATCATGAAAAGAATATTTATGTATTCAAAGATGAAAATTCTTCTTATTAATGGGTAACACTTGACTATGGATTATTTCATGATGTCTATGTATGATTCTTGTACAATGTTAATACCTTGAAGGTAGTTTTCTTCAAGAAGGTGGTGAGCTTCGAAAAAGGCAGTTTTGAACATCAAATTTTCCCTGAATAGTTTTTTCAATGTTTGTAAACATAGGTCCATGGTGAAATTAGATTATTATTATTTTTAGGTACAAATACATTAATGTAAATCTATTTAAGAGGCCTTATTGTTGATAAACTATGTTAAACATCACCCAAGGTAGTGATCTAGGTGGATTCAATAGAATATTTCTAAAGGACACAATGTGTTATCCCTAAAATCATGTAAAGGTAGTGTGCTTTGAATATAACGAATGTTCCTAAAATTTATTATTCTAAAACTAATGAATATTAGTGCATTTAGGTATAAATTACACAATTTCATTGTATTCTTCTTATACAGGCCCTTTTTGGTGAACCATGTAAAATACTAATGTGTTATTTCACTACATGTGAATGTTAAATAACTGAAAAAACTATCAGAGAGGATTTATAGATTCCGATCAATGTGGGAACAAGATCCAGAATTTCAAAAGAAAAAGTTGACAACCTAATCCACCCATCCAATATCAAGGGGTTAGGGGTTCCAATATATATATACCCTCGATTCACGTATAGGTCTCACAATGGAAAACATGTTTATGTATTTTGTCAAATCCTTCCCAATTTCACAAGGTGCTTTCACTATGGTCTCAATGATGAGTAATGTGTCTTTCACCATGGCCTTGAAAACATTTTTTATGTTTATATTTATAAATTCCATTTTTATGTGTTTATTATTATTGATATACATATTTTCAATTATTTGCATGGATATAGCATGCTACTAGTTTCATGTTGATTGTGGCTTCATGTACATTACCTATTTCTGCAATAAGATTTATTCCATGATATCTTCTATTATATGCTTCCCTTAATGATATTTTGACCTATTCCCCTTCTTATGTTTCCATTACATTGGTTACAATGAAATTTAGTACATTTTAAATGATTATATTGAAATCATATATGGAATAATTTATCGGATATGTTCAAGATTTATCACGAATCAAGTAGTTTCATATATATAATGGAAAAATATATCCATTAGTTGAGAAATACCTGAGATTTATTAGTATATGACATTTAATAATTATATAAGACTCTAAACCCAAAATGATATTTTGGATGTTACATATTCAATAATTCTTATTGATTTTGTAATTATGAATGTTTATGTTTAGTATTTTACAACTGGTATCAATGTGAGTGCCTAATGTATGAGTCTATGAGTACTGGACATGGGAATGGAAGTCTAGGGTGTCACAATTCTTACATAAAAAGAATATATATACTAACTAGACATCATGTTTATCATGATTTTATCATCAAAATAAACTCTAGTTAGTAACCATATAGATTTATAGTAGCCATCACATCTCATACAATGTCTAAGATACCTCATTCCATAAAATCAAATACATTGAATACCTATAATAATCCTTATGATAATATATTAAAAGATACATCTGTTTTAAATAAGAACAATACATTAACACCCTATACACACATATATTGGAATGTAACCTCAGTAGAGACCAACACAAAATACTAACGAGAGAAGAGAGGGAGGGAGAGGTGGAGTCATCTATCCATCCCCACTGACCCAGATGTTGGGTAAAACACCCCCACAGTCTACTGGGTGTTGGTCTCCCTATATAAATGGTAGAGGTAGCATATTAAATCACATAACATTATATATAAATATATATTGTTAGTATCCCAAGATAAGGGAAACTACCATTACTTAGACTAAATTGATGAAAACATCTCCCAGATGTCTGGCTGTAGATATTAAGGACTAGATAACCTATAATAATATATGAAAAAACAAATTAATCATTTTTTATAAAAATTTCAAATATATTATTACTAATTAAATATCCAATCCCCCCATCTTACTCCATTACCCATTGGTAAAATCATATAATATCAATTACCATTCCATAATTCGTGGTACTCTGGGACTTGTCTTGTTCTACTATAAAGATGCATAGACCAAGAACATCCAGTTCCATTAAATAGTGAGGAAGGATATATGAAAGAATGAAACTCTTCCATCTAGATACATATGTAAATCATTCATTAAATATAATTAATAAAATATTTCAATAGAACAAACTATGGGCAAGAACCACTTCAACTCAATCATCAGTCTTGGTGTGATCCTTTATCTCACTAAGCACTTCACCATATATCCCACCATCATCGGGCCCAAATACTACTACCAACTCATGTATCCCAACCAATCTCTTATGAACTATCATCTATCCCAGGATCACATCATATTACCAAGAAAATATCCATATCTAGAGCTAACACAAACTATAGTTAAGAAACAATGAACATATTATCAGGAATCTATGCCCATGAACCAAGGCATGCTGCCTTCAAAAAAATGAGCTCAGTTATCCCCAAATAATTACGTTTGACGAAAAAAATAAAATTTTAAACATCTTTAATTATTTTTTTACTTTAACACAGTTTACAACCATACGTAACCAATGGCATTGACTATTAATAGCTAATAAATTATTTTACTTTGCTCTAAGAATTACCTTCATTTTATGAATTATAAGGAATAACATATTCAATGTAGCATGAAACTTTATTATTTTTTATCAGAATTTATTAGAATAATTATATTTGTCCAATTTAAAATCATAAAAATCATGATAATCGAAAATATAAACAAATGATAGCATACTATCTAGAAAATAAAGAGGCAAAATGTTAACATGGAATAAGCACATGTCATCACTATAAGAACTACTAATTTACACAAAATATATAATGGAACTAATCAGTACTAAATATTATAATAATACAATATATTAAACCATCTCATTCATTATAGTGGTTGATTTGAAACTCCACCAAAAAAAAGATTCACTTTGGTTCGACAACACCACTAGTAAAAAGACCACTAATAATTAATATTCAGCTTAGTAAAATAAGGCGGTATCATAAAATATTTTGAATCATGTAGAATAAATTTAAACTATCGCATAATTTAAAAAAATGTTAGATATTTTTTTCTTGTATTTCTCTTACCTGGTATAAATTTTATTTTTTAAAATAATAGATACTTATTGATTAAATTAATCTCTTTTCATACATCAGATTAATCAATATTTTTAAAACATGTATTACTACACATAAATTTTATTTCAAATCATCAATCAAATTCATTTAAAAAACATCTATTTAAAGTGAAAGTTATATCATCTCATACATGTGTTAAATTTCATTGTTAAAAAAAATTACACATGAAATTTATATTAGCTCATTCATGATATGAATTTCATTTTTTAGATGATTTATTATTTTAGGTGAAATTTTTTCATTTAATACATTAGATAAATTAAATTTTAAAAAAATATTTTCAATATATATTAAATTTTCCTCATTTAATACATGACATAAATTTTATTTTTTATAATATTTATAAAAATATAAGAAATTTGTCTCATCTCATAAATGAGATTGCATTCACTTTTTAAAAAAATTATTATATCATGTGAAATTTTGTAATTATAATGCATGAGAAAAATTTAATTCTATAAAAATAAATCATTATAAACTTTTTTCCTTTCGTAGATAAGATAAATTTTATTTTTTAATAGATATATTACTACTGGTTAAATTTATCTCATATCATAAATTTTAAAATTTTTATTTTATAAATGTAATTGGATCATGAAGACACACATGAGAGGAGGAGGGGTGAATAAGGTATGTTCAAATTTTTACCAAATTACAATTCTCAATTTCATCCTTATAAACCCCTTTGGACATTGAAACTATAATGTTAATTAAGAATATTATATTGTTTTTATTAATCCTAGAATACCCACGTAAGCAATATAGTGGGAAAAAAGAAGTTAGCGTATGTGTATTTACAAGGTTTGACCCCTCCCAGGAATCCCACACCTTATCATGTTCTACTCCTATTGAGACCCATATTTTCCACTATAAATATTTTAATAAACATATAGTGGGTGGAAAAGAATAATACTTTTACCAATTATTCAACATTACAAAATTTAAATGACTCTACTATATTACACGAGTGAACAAAAATATTATAATACCTCTCATGGTATTCAAACTAGCACTACACCAACTGGTCTTCTCATCCTTTCCTCCTTCGGAAGTAGTAATTTTAAACTACACATGGATGTTACTACATCAAAAAGAGGTGAACTTATTTCATAAAAAATTTCTTCAACTTCCTTTTTATAATAATGAAAATTAATTACAACTTGGTATTTATTTTTTTGATAAATTACCAGTTCATTCAAACATATTCAATGAATTCTCCCATCCAAATATTTAGTACAGAATATAAACCAAATAACTCAAGTAATATTTCTTATCTCTATATTATTATCTTTATGTAATTTATTAAAACACAATATATAGTATATGTTCTACACAGCCTTGACTTCCCGGTCCTTCCTCACAACATCTTGTTGTCTCTTCTTCTTTTTATTCGTCCTCAATAGTTCTGAGAATTTCTTAGAACCTTAACCGTATATTCTTTAATAGGATCTTCCTCTATCTTAGAACATCACCATAAATAGGAATGGAATGGTTAGTGATCCTTTTTCTGTAAGGGACATAATAAACTATGATAATATTAGCAGTGGACATTGATTTCTATGATATAATACAGAATGAACCCAAAACAAAATGATAGTCATGGAATTGAGCCTTGACCACTATGGAAATTATTTTATATTCTTATCCCATAATTCTATGTCTGATTCCAATGTCATTCTCTAATTAATTGTGTTATTTGAATCATTTATTAATCAAAATTTTTTAAAAACAAATATTTATGTCATGAATAAAAATTATGATCTTTTCTATATAGGGTATCATTTTGAAATGTTATTCTCATGATCTCAAGAAATTATGATATTTCTATGTTGATGTGATAATTTATCTATCACTTATTTATCCTTAATAAAAATATTAGATAAATCTTTATTATGATTAATTTCCCCATGTTATTGAGAAAGGTATGATGTATGAAATGTTTAAGAATGGTTATAGTTATAAAGAAACTAATGGGAGAAAATTATGTACTGGTTTTAATGTGTAAAATATTGCAATGACACTATAACTATATGACTATAGCATTTATTGTAATATACTGTAATTATTATTCATATAATAAGGTGTAAAATCAATGTATTAAAAGTATGGGTTGTTATTTTTGGTATAAGAAATAGGCCTAGTTATCCTTTAGAAACTTGGATGACAAAACATTAGTGATAACCTTAAAGATAAGTATAAGTATAGGATAAAATCCTAATGTTTTAGTAAATATCAAAGATTACCAAGGTTAAGAATAATAATTCATATATTTAAAAAATCTTGATTTATATATCCTATAAACTATTATTCATGATTATGTGATTTTTATTACTCAAACTATTTTTTTCTGATTTCATTCAATGGTTGTAACCCAAAGGAATCTTGGAAATGATAAATGTGATGGGTAATGCAATGATTATACTAATATATAACTAAGTTTCATTGGATCTAGAATAAAAAAATATCATTTTTATGCTCACAAAAAATTATTATTCTATGAATCGTAACAAAATTTAAAATGAGAAAACAATGGGACATGTTATTATTGGGTATTTTATGTAGAAGCATACACCATATTTTAGTGGATATTCTAATACACTAGTGGTTTGTTGATGGATCATCAACATTGAGAAAATATTTTTTATGCTCCATTACACATTATAAGAATATTTTATCCCAGTAGTTTTTCATTTGGAAGGTGAATAAGGTCAATAGTGGGATTCTATTAAGAATACAATTCAAGCGTAATAAATTGAATTCATGGAATGTGACGAGTTTAAGAGAATAATTTTCAATAAGTATGTTACATTTATTCTCTACACTGGGATGTAGAATGAATTTATTATAATAAATCATATGGTTTATGAATCTATTGGAACCTATGAAAAAAAATATTACAATACATACTAGGTATTCTTCTAGTATAATCATCATCTCTAAAAGAAAAATTGATATATTTTATGGTGTCATATAAAACATTAGTTGAATGGAATTATCAATAAGATCCTTTAGTATAAATTAATAAATAATTCAATGTGTAGTAAAGGTAGAAATAGAAATTTGGGATTCCCACAATTCTCATGTTTTTATAAGAAAAGAAGATTGAGTCTCATGGGAACTCGAACAAATCACATCGTGGAAGGAAATTATAGTCCACTGCATACAAGAAACGTTGGAAGAAACATCATGGGAATTTATTGAGTGAGACATGGAGCTATTTTAAATGTGGTAAGGTTTTTCATAGGTTTTTTGAGTGTTAAAATGTAGTAAAAGTGTTATTATATACAATAGAGGCAAGGAAAGTGTTGATTAATGAACCACCCATGTTCTGATGCTCAAATGCAAGGAGTATGGGGATTATTCCAACCTTTTTACGAATCCAAAATGTTTTGTTGATAAATTTAAATGGATTCTTAATCCTAAAGAGAAATGTAAATTTCAGATGATCACAACTCTCACATAGGGATATGAGAATGAATTGTGAAAGGTACACTTATCATCCAATATAGAACTAATAATTTCATATTGGATTTGGGATCTTACCACTATTTTTTAGTTGAGTAATTGGGTAAGGCAATAATAGTATTTACTCAATGATTTGATATTGAGAGTTAGTAACTAACCAAAATGGTATGATGATCGTATCTCAATATTATGATACTTATCCAATTGATGTTTCTTGTATTGTGCTTCCTTAATATCTCATTATTCTTACACTAGTGGAATTTGATGCTATATTGGACATGGATTTAATTTATTTACATAAATAACACATACATTTTCATGGTAGGTAATTTACATTTGATATAATGAACCAACCTATGATCTCATATAAGTGTGATGGAAAAATGATCATCCAATGTAAATTAAATCTATTGTATGGTTCATGATTTATATTAAAAATTATTTTTTCCCTCAAATTATTGGGTTGAAACTCAGCATTGAATATATTCCTATTTTACAAGAGTTTATTGATACCTTTATAGAATATTTTATTATTCTTTTACTAAATCAAGATGATGAGTTCTAAATAGTACCCATATATGGTGCTACAACTATTTCAAATAATTTATAAAAAAATGGACATAATTGAGTTTTAAGAATTAAAGAAGTGAATCTAGGATAATATTGTCAAGGGATTCATTCATCTAACTATGGAAAAACGGCGTGCACCTATTATTATTTTTAATAATAAATATTGGTCGATCAAACTCTAAATTAATTATTAGGAAATAAAAATTATTACAATCAACAATAAGTAACTTCTACCCTAAATTGATGACTTGTTTAACAACTATGTAGAGGTCAATATTTTCTAAGATTGGACTTTGATCATTATATCATCAATTGAGGGTCTATACGGATAATATATCCATAATAATATTCCATACATGTTATGAACACTATGAATGTTTTTTGACTCCTTTTAGTCTTAAAAATTCCTATACTATGTTAATTTATTTAATGAATAGTGTAATTATATATTACCATGATTAGTTTGTGGTATTATTTATAAATGAAATCATACATACTCAAAGATAATGTAATATCATGAAGATCACTTGAGGATTATGCTTAAAACCCCAAGTATAATCCTTATGAAAAATTTACCAATTGTGAATTCTAGCTTCAAAATGATTCATTCTTGGGTCATATAATCTCATTTGAGGGTATATCAGGAAGATCCATCATTGATATATGTTATTTAGTATTGTCCTAGACCAGCCACTATGACTGTGATACATAGTTTTCATGGTTTGGAAGTATATTATTAATACTTTGTGGATAATTTATCATGTCAATCTAATCCACACTCAAAGTTAAATTAGAAAGGATCCATGTTCATTTAGACTGATGAATGTGAGGATGATATCAATGATCCATAATGAAGGATGGTCTATGCACCTATACTAACACTACCTTGTAGTGGATTAGGATTTGTATTATATAAAAATACATAAAATAAGGGACTAAGAGACATTATAATTCAGAATGATATGGTGATAAATTATGCCTCATTCCAATTAAAGTATCATGATAAAAATTGTGTGACTCATGATTTAGAGTTAACAGTGGTACTTTTTTCATTAAAGATATGGAGGAATTATCTTTATGTAGAAAGATGTGATATATATATTGATCATAAAATATTAATATATATTCTCAAATAGAACTTGTTGAATATTCCCTTGAGAAAATCATTGGAGAATGTTAATGTTTATGATTTTTCAATACATTAACACCTTGGGAAGGAAAACAAGGTGGAATATTCATTAAATTTAAAGAATCATGCTACAATATCAATGATGATGATCAAGAATGATTTGATGTTTCTATATTTTCAAATGATGGATACTGAAATATAGAAGGATGGGAGAGATATTATCTTTTTGAAATGATTGTTTAACCATCTATTCAAGTTAATAATAAAGAGGCACAGATTGAAGATGTGGCACTGAAGAAGATGTTATGAAATATTATAGAGTTTAACATTGATTGTAATGGAAGAATATGGTTTAAGAAACCATTTATGTGTCCCTTCCATACAATATTTGAAAAATTTGTTTTTGGAATCTCATAGTTCTTCATTCTATATTCATCCTAGAAGTACAAAGATCTATAAAGACTTCAAAGAGTATTTATTGTGGGAATTTGGGAAGAAATATATTTCAGAGTATGTTTCTAAGTGCATAGTATATTAGAAAGTCATGTATGAGTGAAAAAATTCTAATGGAATTTTACATCCATTAACCATACGAGAATGGAAATTGGTAAAAATCAACATAGATTTCATCATTGGACTCCCAAAAACATCTAAATGAAATAATGCTATATGGGTTGTAGTTTATCGCCCTATGAAGTCAATATGATTCATTTCCATTAGAGAATATTTATATTAGGATAATATTTCCAAAATTTATGTTAATGTAGTGGTAAAGTTTCATGGATTACCACATTTTATTTTATCTGATTATGATCTAACATATATCTCAATGTTTTGGTTATGTCTTTAGTAGAATCTAGATATAGTGTTTAATTTCAGTACATCATATCTTCCTCAAGAATATGTTCAGTTTAATAGAAAAATTCAAAAAATATATGTTTTATTGTGATCTTTTTCAATGTATTTTAAAGGTTGTTCAAATCAACACCTTCCACTAGTAGAGTTTTTTTACATCAATATCTTTTAATCGATCATTTAGAGGGATCCCTATGAAGACCTTTGTGTAAATAATTTTATAAATCCAACAAGTTGAGATGATATTAAAGAATGAAAGTAGTTGGGACCTGATCTAGCTATGTAATTGACATAGAAAGTTGTATCTATTCAGATGAACATCATGATATCTTAGAGTCAACATAAAAGTTATGTTGACAATCATTGGTGTGAACTAGATTTTGAAGTGGTTCAAATGTTTTTTCTATGAAATTATTCTTGGAAGAAGGATATGAGATTTGGAAATAAACAATGTTGATCATTATGAATATTTTCCCTTTTGAGATTCTTTATTGAATTGGAATGGTAGCATATCACTTGATTCTTTTACTGAACCTCTCTCAAGTTCATGATGCATTCCATGTATCCCTCTTATAGAAGTACATACTTGATCTATCATATATAAACATAGAGGTTTCACCACTGTAACATGATATTTCTTATGAATAACAACCATTAGAAATATGTTTTCTTAGAGAAAAGGCTCTATGGAACTAGACTACTCACCTGGTGAACATTCTCTAGATAAATCAAAAACTCGAAGAAGCTACATGGGAACCTAAGGCTATATTGAATCAAAAATACCCTAATTTATTTTTATCCAAGTAATAAATTTTTATGGAAAACTTTATCTTAAGTGGTTTATAATGAAACAACAAAGATTTCATGAAAAAAAATTTAAATAAATTTAATTTCATAGGTAGCTTGTGTTTCACGCAACGATGATTTTAAACAAACTTCATGATACTATTAAGATATTTTTATTTCCTACATACTATACTATAGGGTATAAATATGAATAACTAAATTATGAAAAATTTATTAATACATATGTAAAATTAAATTTTTGGGTATTAATTAATTAGAATGAAAATATTTGATAGTAAGAGTGATATTTCTCTGAAAAATTGTTTTTATGTGAACAATGTATTTTTATCTTAATAAATTAAATTATTCACAATTAGTGAATGATTTTAATTAAATTTATATATTATATAGTTAAAAAATGTTTAAAAATCCATTTAATATTTTGTCAAGCATGGGATAATAATAAACCATGTTTTATACTTAAAAATGTATTTTACTAAAATTTGGTTTTCATCATGTGTTGCACACATATTTTGAAATTAATTTATTTATCTTCTAAAAATTGAATTTGATAAAATTTATTCCATATTTGGAATTTTTTGTTTTAATTTAGGTATTTTGGGCCCTTTTATTTTTTTCCAACATGAATATTAACCATGGTAAAATTTATAAACACTGTAAAGAAGAAATCACATTAATCTATGTTTAAAATATGTGATAATTTGATAGTACTTCATAAATTTTTTTATTATATTTAGGTAACTAAACCATTATCACCTTACGAGAAAACTAGAGTTATTTTAATGGAAAATTTTCCATGAAATTTTCCTATATAATATTTCAATAAAATAATGATACAAAATGTCACTCTCTTAGATTTAAATATCTCTTATGTGTTCACATAGGGACAATTCACATGGTGAATGAATATTAATGGCCATTTTATGAAATGTGAAATTATATTCATCATAGAAATTTATTTCTTATTTTTACTGATTAAATAATTACCTTAAATTCATGTGCAATGATCATAAAATATTTTTTCAATAAATAGAAAAATAAAATAAATTGTTTTAAAAATATAAAAAGTTATATAATTGGAAGGACTAAATGTGTCCCAAAAATTTTATAGATTTATATGACATGTTTGAGAGTTTTGAAATAATTATATTCAAAGACACCAATTTTATTGATGTATTTAATGTCAAATTCAATGAATAGTGTGAAAAATGAAATTATTGATATTTTAAAATAAATCATATTTTATTAAATGTTTTAAAATTATTAAAAATAATAATTTTTTTCAAATTAATAGGATATAGTTTTGGAAATTAAAAATGTAACTTTTAGGGTCTGCATTCCATTTTATAGAAACATTATTAGCCCTTAAATGGTAAAAAACATTAATATTATGGAAATTATCGAAATGGTTAACATGGGATAAAACTAAACGATTAGGCTGAAAAGTTACTCAAAAATGTCATTTCTTTATAAGAGTATGTGGAATAATATTAATATTATCATAAAATTTTATCAACTTGAATCCTTTTATACATCAAAATTATTTTCTATTACTTTAATATTATATTAAAATACAAAAGTTCTCCTCCCCTCAATTATAAAAGGGAACCCTATCTTTCTGTTATTCATACCACATTGATACTTCTAGCTAAACTATAAGATGAAAAAATTCATTATAATTTTAATTATAAAAATTATATAAGTTATGTTTCTTCTCAAATAATAATTCTATGAACTTTATGTGTAGATATAAATGAGTTGTTACAGAGAAGAGGTAATCGCCTTAACCAATCACTTACTTTTTAATTATTCTTTTACTGCCTATAAATCTATTATATTATTCATAAAATAAAAATTAAATATCAAAAAAATTATTAAAAAAATTATTATGAAAACAACTTTATTCACCCTCTTTTCTTCAAATTGTATGTAAATGTATCACTTGTTAGTATTTACATATTATCATTTCTAAATAGCAATACAATTCATTTCCCATCTATATATTTTATGGATAGTTATTTTGAGGGGATTGATTTTATTGATATGTTAATTGTGGAATAATTTAAATTATATAATTATAATATAACATCTTCCTTCTTACCTTCCAATCTGTCGATAAATGATAACATCCCTTAGGCGTAGGTGTTGACGACCACCTCTACAAAGCGAGGTGGTTTGTTTTTCATTTCCATTTTACATGGATGGTAATAAAGATATATTTATGGAAAATATATTATATATATTATAAATAATGATTATATAATGGATAATTATTATTTACCATTATTTCATTCCACCTATAAAAAAGTGAAAATAGTATCCAAGTGTATGTACGGCCTATCATCTCTATGAAAAGTGTTGTTCATTTTTCTGTATCTATATTTTATGAATTATTATAAATATGTATATAATTGAAATATATGATATTATACGTATTTAAATTATTCATATATATATTTATAATAAATTTAAATCTATTAAATAGTATGTTTGAGTACCTTCAAATCAAGTGGAACTCAATATTAATAGATTTTCATCTCACTTGTATTTTTATGAGACACATGTCATATTCCCCACTTGTTTTTTAAGTAGATTATATACGACACATTAATATATTATAGGATTAATATTATGAAATTTATGGGTATTCATAAATCCATATAAATTTAATTTCATGTGACTTGAAATTCTAAGGTGACCAAAGTAGTAAGAGATTTATGTTTCAATATTATTTTATCACAAATTTTTATGGTTTAATTTTAATTAGTGGAAATTATTTTATTCTTATCTTATTAATCCAAATAATTTCCACTTATCCTGTAGTTATTTTTGGAGGATAAATTTTTTCCTTTCATTTCCAGCGCTTTAAATATTCATGAGACCTAGAAAATTTTTAATTAAAAACCAACAACATTTTACTATTCATTCTGGAATTTTTTTCTTAAATATTAATTTTTTTCTAAAAAATTTTCATGAAAGTATTTAATATTATTAAACTATTTTTTTAATTTTTTTTAACCTTTATTTTATTTTTACAAAAAAAATGATTAATCTTATCATTTTCCAAACGAGGAACTTTTTTACTTTTACGAGAAATGATAAAGGAATATTTTCCATTATCATATATGACATGAAAAGAATCTCATACTATTATGACCACTCTATTTTTCAATATTACTTAAAAAATTTCAATGTTTCTTTCAAGTAAATTTTTTCCCATAATATTTTGTAAATATAATTATTTTAAAATTGATTTTCCAAAGTGGAATGGTTATTTTCCTCAAAAAATATTTTACTGATCTTTTAACAGAATTTTCATATATGATAACATCCTTTTATGTTAATTTTGATTCATTGGGGATATGATAAAATGATACCTTTATTATATTCTGTGTATTTTTAATGTTTTTATAGATTTCATAATGTTATGGGTGGTTCTGTTATTAACCAATGATGATGTTTACCTTATAACAGAGGATGGTGGTTGCATTATAAACAAAGGTTGGTGGTAAAATTTTAGATTATGATGGGTGGTCCCATAAATATATAGACCTATTATAAATTGATTAATTATTAATGTCTTGTTAGATAAAAAATAATGGAATGTGGAGTAAACCCAGTTCTATAAGGTATTTTTTCCACTATAAAAGTGTTCGATGTAAACCTTGAATACTATAATAGAATGAGGAGTGAACCCAATCCACTATAATAGTATTGGAGATGGGGCTTAACTAATAAGGAAATTTTTTTCTATAATTTTTCCTCAATCCCATGTATTATGACAATATTATGCTTTCATGGATCATGTTATTTGATTCCTTTATGATTCATATCTTGTTAATTGCCAAAATTTATTCCCTGAAAAAATATTATGATATTTTCTATAGGGGGTATGTTTTTAAAATGTTATTCTCATATTTTCATACCGTTAATATCTTGTTATGTTTTTTATCATGCATATCTCCCTTATATAACCATGTTAAGGATATGAGTTCACCCTTTCTTATTCTTCCATTCCCCAGATTATGAACAAAGGTATTGTTTATGTTATTTCAAAGAAGGGTTATAGTTATAAATAACTTAATGGAAGACACATATGAACCAAATTTTTTCTGAGTTCATGTTTTTATATATACTAGACCTATATGATTATATCATGGATCAAAATTTTATGTAATGAATATTCATCTAGTAAGATGTAATATCAATGTATGAAAAGTATGGGTCAATATAAACTGACAATGAACTTAGATTAAAAATTAGTCTCTTCTAGTAACATATCTACTATTTACGCTATCTATTTAATGGTATTTATATTCAAAATAAATGGATTTGGAAGAATGAAGTGTTCATATTGAAAAATTTGATGAGAAATGTTTAGTTTTTTGTAATTTTTTAGAATACATGATTTTGATTAAAATTAAAAAAATTTGATATTAGTTTTTTATTCCATTTGTTTATTCCCATGTTTCATAAGGTTTCTTATTTGAAGGATTTTGTTTAGTTTATTATGTATTTTAAATTCTAGCTAACTTCTGTTCTTTCCCCCATTCTGTATTGTTTAATATTACTGAGTATTAAATTTACCGTATATTATGTTTTCTAGGGACTGATGAATCTCATGTGGTTTTTTATGTTAATCTTCAAAAAAATGCATGATATGAGATGCATGGTTTCAATATCACATGGTTGAGATAGATAAATTTACATATCCCCTTATGTCCAAAAGCTCAATCACATACAGGAGTGGTATCACCTTCTATAAAAGGTTAATTATGAATAAATATTATGCATGTTAAGTAAGTTTCATATCATTTCATTAGATGGATTATGAAGTGGATCTCCATACATAACAAGGGAATTTTCACATCACATAGTGAGGTTTTAATTTTATTAAATGGGGAGTTTATGCTTACATATTCAGGATATGGAGTGTTTATTATTCCATATAATGGGGGTTCCTCACCTGATGTATTTTGGACATATTTTATTTTTCCTAATGAAATTATAGGATGATTCTTAAATAATTACATCTATCTAAACTAGAATGCACCAATTATTTCTTCCATTTTCACCTTGTCTAAATGTGTGTATCTTGTTTGTTTAAATGGAATTATTCTCATATCATTACCATTCTCAATGATTTTTCATACTGTTAATTCAAGAATATATTTTTAGTATATTTACTATTGATTTTTCAATCTAATACTACCTAATGTAGTGAAATAATGATGAAATATTATAGGAATATTTCATTGAAGGAATGTTGAGCCTTGGATGAATTTTCAGGGATTTTCAATCATTTTCACCAAAAAAAGTGTGTTTGATATACGACCTTGGAAAAAATATATTTTTGGTTGAGTAACCCTGGAATCATTGTCACGAACCTAAAGCTCAACACTGTGAAATAATCCAAATAGATAAACAAGGTAAAACCTAAAATTGATTCATCTTATAACACGTGGATTAGACTATTCCAATGATCCTTGAGTATAAATGTATAAGTAAAAAAACCATAGAAAGGTGATTCCAAAACATCAAAAGAGTGATTCAAAATATTCTCAAGTGCTATGGAAATTATATAATAATACCTTACACCATAAGAGATGATGTCATATCATGACTATGAAATCAAAGATTGGATAAGTATAAATAACTTCTAAAGGGTAATTTTAAAGTAATTAATAAGATTTAAGGAGAAATTTTATGATATATATATGCCCCAATTTATGAGGTTTCTCCACAAAGGTGTCCTTATAAGAATCATTTCAAAGTGTGTAAGAATGATATGTTTCGTGACATAAAATTTCATGATGTTACTATAAGATCTGTATGATTTGGATGAAGTAAACTTCCAAAAGGAGCAGTTCTTTTGAGTCTACACATAGCTTCTAAAGATGGAAAAATACTCTCACCAGGAAATTATTTACCATGCTATAATGGACATAGTCAATATTAAATGAAGAAAAAATTTCATCTAATCACCTAGAGATATAACACCATGATCTTCAAGGGAGATTCAAAATAAAAAAATGAACATTACAATATTGACCTTACTCAGAAATTCATGGTGTAAATAAAACATTCCATATTTTTATTTTTATGTTCCCCAAATAATAAAGTGATCTTTGAGGGGTCAACTGAAATATCTTCTACTTTCATAGTTGATCACATTAGTCATAGTTTGATAGAGTTGCTTATGGAACCAGTTGTGTTTTTTCTTCAATATAATAATATAGACTCATATTTACCCAAGGAGCTCCCTCAACACTGCACATGTAGTCAAATGACTCATACATAGTACTCCTTGTGGAAGAGTACCTCATCCAAATCTTCTCAATCATATGTTTATTGCGCAAAATTCTATATCACAATGATGATCATTTGTATTCACATAAAAATGACTCATATTATGTTACCTCTACATCTTATAGTACTCTATAATTATAAAACATTCTTACATACATTCCCTAAAAAACTATAAAAAGTCATTTTGAATTACTTTTATGATATTTCTCAATCATATCCAATTATTTATTTCTTGATTGTTGGATGACATCATCAGTCATGGTGTAAATCATTCTTCCAGAGTTTATATAACTCTTACAAATAGTGGAAATAAATTTTATGATGTTTTGGAATCACTACTTTATAGTTTGTATATCTTATCTATTTGTCCCCAAGTTTAATGGTACACTATGAGCCACATGTCACAATATGAATCAATGAAATCTTCAAGTTAATATCTCTGTTTAAATTATTTCTTGGTAAAAATCTATGTGATCATGTCCTCAATTTATGGGTTACTCATTTAAAAATTAATTTTTTATAGTTGCTCCACAAGAATTCCATTCATTCGTAGAACAACTATAATTACCTTAAGATATTTTCAGGGATTATTAAGTCATTAAAGGAACAATACATCAATATTTCATCATAATTTTACCACATTATGAAGTATTACACTAAAAAATAAATAATAAAGATACTAAAAAGTATGAATTAATTGTAAGTATCAAATATCCCCACACATTATCAATCTCTTATCCTAATGAAAAAACAACACAATAATGATCTCAAAGGAAAAAATCATCAACAAAAGAAAAATCACCACCAAGCATGATATTTGAACAAAAATTTAATGTAAAATAATTTAATTTAAAAACCTCACACTTCTAAGAAACTAATAATGCTTCGATATTAAACACTAACTCTAGTTCCTTTTTCCTTTAATTTTCATCTCTCATTTTTTATTTAATATGTATATTTATATTGTGATTTAACATTTTAGATTACATGAAATCATCATAAATTGAGTTATGATCATTATCAAGTTCACAAAACCGATCCATTTTAATATAGTATATATACATATGTTGATATAAATGAAACCACAAAAATCATCATAAATTTTCATTTATCTGTTAACAATTCTGAGGCTAAAGGTTTGTGGGTTATAATATGACAATTAAAATCTAATACTTGAAGAGGAGGCTGAATTATTTAAAGCACAAAGCATGATAATAAATATAAATCATAATGAAAACTATTTCTCCTCAAAATTATCTCAATTATAAGAATCGTTTTTCCTTCTCCTCTTCCCCATGGGTACACAAAATAATCCTTAAAATAGTGAAGAAATTTATTCTTTTTCCGTCAGTTTTTTTCCTCTATAAATTTTTATGTGAGACCTATGTAAGGATGGTTTCATAACCTTCGAATTAATACCATTATAGTACCTCAATCCCCACCATGAATATTAAATTGAACCTATTATTTACACTTATTATATGAATTATAAATGTTATTCTAGTAATAGTTCAATCAAAGGTATAATGCTTTCTCAATTTTCTAGGAGATTTCGTTTTTCTAATGATTTTATTTATATATCCACATTTTAGATTACTAAAAAAACATAGTTTCAATAGTAATAATTCTTTCTCCAAAATAACCAATTGATCCCCCATACTAATTTCAGTAATTCTCACACAATGGCACTCTAAGACACAAAACCCCTCTTCAAATCTCCAAAAGGAAAAATCATGAAATAAATATCATGAATAAGTGTATGAAGGATAAAATGGATTTTATCTTTTCATACCTTAAGTTATTTCATGGTTTCTATTGTCTCATAATGTATATGTGAAGGGTAGGAATAAAGATAAAATAGGCTAAAACATGTCAATCAATAGAATAAGTCATTTAAATGTGGATCAAAATCATATGTTTTGATAAGATATACAAGAAATTTTTATTGTTGATGTGTTTCATGAGTTATCAAATGAATGACAATATGTGAAATAATATGCTACAATGTCATAGAAAACATCTTTTTAATATAATTTAATGTTTTAGGAAACCCCTTAATGCATAAACTATACATAATCAATCAAATAATAATAATTTTTGAAAATTAAAACCATATATTGAAACAATTTTTTTAATCATGTTATATTTCATCCTAGAGTTGAACAAGAACTAGATTTCCAAGGAATCCCATATAAAAATAATATAACTATTCTTATGGTAGTTATGAAATTTTTAATTATAAAAATGTTCCCAATGAAAATTGTATCCTAGACCAATGATTCCAAACACAAGTCAAGTGGTTTATATGTAATCCCCAAAATATCCCTACTTAAAATCAAATAGTTTATCCACTATTAGAGATCAAGGTAGTAACATTTAAATAATTATAAATAGATAGTGAATCCTAAAAAAAGATGATGATAGAAACAATTCCTCCATTGAGTAATGTAGTACTTTTTAAAAGCCACGGTCTATAATGAACCTAGAATTTAGGATCAGCTATATAAAAAGTGAGTGATGCCTAAAATTAAATACCTATAATTTGAAATCTATGAGTTCAAAGAAAATTCGATCTGATCTTCAATAAGTATTATAGGGGGAAAGGGTTTTCTATAAACTATAAAAATTATTGTATTATAAATAATCATTATTCTCAAAAGAAAATGAATACATCATGGTGAGAAAATAACCAATACAAATAGAAATGAAAAAAGAAAAGTAGGGAGATAGGGAAAATCATAATGACTTTTTGGTCTATCCCGTCAATCTTTGGTTGTCCTCATTATCATGGGATACCATATGAATTTGGATACAATCACTAATAGACTCAATACTCCCTAGAACGGATGTGGGGAAGCCAATGTATATACCGACCACTACTATAAAGGGGGTACTCCCAAATTGAAAGATTGGATATGTGTATAAATTCTAGTTCAATAAATGGGATCACACTCCCTGGTGTTATGGCCAAGACCTTTCACTTTAGATGATTCTAGATAATGAAATATTGTTATTCCTCTAGATATTTTAAGTTAATCAATATTGATACGTATGTTCTTTCTATAAACTAAAGGATATCTTTCTAAAATGTGGTAGGGAATGGTTTCTATTCTGATTCCCTCAAGGGCTACAGAACCATGTGGATTGCATGAACAAATAAAGATATTTCCAATCACCTTAAGAAATTTCTACCTCCTCTCCTAAATTAATACCCTCTAGTTCTCAATAAAGAACCTAACGTCAGCCCCAAAATAGTAGAACCATAACTCCATAGTGGGGGATATTCCTAACAATTAGTTAATTTATATCTACTCACTCTTAAGAGTATGTCTAGATGTCTTCCCACTCATAGAGGAATCCTAGAAATCATATTATTTTGATTTATCATCTACTAAAACATAATCATACTCATCATCTCTTTCATACATATTTCTCGCTTTCTCTAGTTGTAGAATCTTAAAAAAATGGTTGTCAACTTTCTACGATCACCCCAAGGATGAGGGAGGAATATAGGAATAGAAAAAATTATAATGTTTATCTAGATGGGTAATAGTTTTATTTCTTATCAGATTCCATCTGGACTTATTGACTTATCAATATTAATATTATGAAAACTGATGTGTCATGTTCATTATTAGCATTTATTCGATAGTTGACAGATATTTTACCTCAAGATGACTATCCATACCGCGTGAATCACCCTTTCTAACCAAGCAGGTTAGGGGATCATGTACAATTAAGTTTAAATAATCCTAATGTTGTACTATTATAATCATATTTATACAATGCTTACTATTGGGATCATACATGATCTTGGACAACTTTATTGGGAATCAATTCTAGCATGCTCAAGGATTCAAGTTTTATATTCATAAAAGGACACAAATTCTACACTATATACACCTCATCTAAAAATAAAATATATTAGAGATAATATTAACTCCTTCCATACCAATTAAGATGTAACATAAACCAGGGTCTTCTCAAAGGTTTATAGACACTCTATAAATGACTTTGGCAATGTCTCCTCCTACACATGTAGAATTTTCTCTAATTGTAAGACCAAAAGGGCCTCTAAGATCTCATTTATTTTATGTTCTAACTAACCTATGGTTCTAATATTATATAGGTTTCATTTGTGTTTATTATATCTTCACTAGTTAGTACTTGTGAATTGTTATGTGAACTGGAGGAAAGGGTGAATTTACTACCATGGTGCATCATCTCCCATGGAAAAATGGGAAGATGAATGGTAGATGTAGTTGGATGAAGTCAAGGATAAGGGATTGGTGAAATTATTAGGAGGGGGTGAGGATGAGGTAGTGCACTGGAATTCATATATGGGTTTAGTATGGATCTTAGTGATATGATAGGTGGATGGATGTTCAATCGGGTGCATGGTTGGTGGTTTGGTGGCCTGGGATTTGACACAATCTATGAAAAATATGATAATGAAATAAAAGGTGCAATGTTACTGGATATGAGGAATATTTCTGATACATAACAAAGAGGAATTCTTAAGTATAACTAGAGACCTAGTGGCTTAATGAGAGGTGAAGCTGATAAGGAGTTGCAGGTTGTAGGAGCTTTGTTTAATATGGAACAAAAGGTCCACATCATGAATTTAGGTTTAGAACTGAATATTTTAAACCCCCAAGTTCATCATAGTGTTATGTTTCACATCAAACTATATAAATTGAATGTAAAATATTCTATATTTTTATGTTTGGGTATAGAAAATTTCATTTTATGTTCCATATCCTTTTCAATGTTACTGTTCGAGTGGATTTTGAGATATGACTGTTTGATTTTTCCTAGGAAGTGTCACGGTCTGAATAATCACTTCAAATTGTGACCAGTATTTAACTTTACAAACAACTAAATTATAGACTTGGGTCATGGAATAGGGTCCCCCTTAAAAATTATAACCAAGTTGGAGTTTGAAAACTCTTTTATTTCATGGGTCCAAAGTCTCCCTCACAAACTAAAATTGCTTAAAATGTGTCTTCGAACAACTTCATTTTTCACAATATGACCTATCATGGCCACTGGATGTTAAATTCTACTTAGATTTGTGACCCATTGAGGATTAATTAATTCTGAAATGGATAGGTAAAAAAATTATGTATGATATGTAAAATTCTAACCTATTTTAGGATAATGATAAAATTAATCATGAATACATACATTGGTCTCCTCCTAGTAAGTCCATTATTTAATATATAGAGCTACATGTTCCTTCAAATCCACTCAATATTTAGTGAAATATTTAACCTTCTTGAAATATTTGCATTAATAATCTCAATATCTATCCATTTACCTTTATATAGTCCTCCTTCTCTCTTTGAATCTCTATAGATCCATGTGGGAAGTCACCAAAAATGGCCTCAACCTACAAGACATTAGTTTTTAAAAAAATCAATAAGTGAGTTATTAAATACCTTTTATTTATTTTTATAGGTTCTTTAGGAAATTTAAAGGTCATGCCATCATTTTTAATACTTAGTATAGATATTTGTGCTCTCAAAAGAATCCAACCTCAGCTTATCCATCTCATCTAGAAATAAAAACATGTTCTCTCATGCTTGTTTTGAATCTGTCCTCATCTTCTTCACAACCCAATAATATTGGTGTTCAAGATCCATAGGATGATGAAATGTATTTGTATACACTATCCTTGAAGGGTTATTTATAATTGGGGTTTTATATGATAACCAGTATACCTATTGTCTATTATCCATCATCATACTCTATTATTATCTTATTATATTCACCTTCTTCTCTTTGATTTGTTTTATCTATCAGTTAGATTGTTCTAATTTATAAGTTTTTTATAGGTGGAAAGGTTTTTGGTGATGTATCAGACTCTTAAATTTTAAATAAATCCCTTTATAAAGTGGTTATAAAAATAATTGTGTTGATCAATGATGAGTAAAAAATGTATTTTTAACTGTGTAAATTCATCTTCAAAAATTGCATGAATAACTTTGTTGTGTTGAGAGATGTAGCTTTAGAATCCACCCATTTATACATGTAAACCATAAATAATAGTATGTATTTATTTTTGGATGAATTTGGTAAGTGGACCATGAAATATATGCCTATTACATAAAATAAATTAGCTTTATGAAAGGATTATTGTGTAATTTCATTCCTTCTACCAATATTTCATTTTCATTAGAAGAAATCAAAGCTCTAATAACAATCTATTGCATCCCAATAAATTATTATCTATTTTAATACCCTTGAAGTATCTTTGACACCGTTCTATTAGGTACATGATGTTATCTAATAGGTGATGAGTGAAAGAATTATATAATAACTTGAATAATATATATGGATATTTACCTGCAAATTAAACCATATCAACAGTGGTTAAATAGATGGGATCATCCAATGATTAATGAGTGGTGTCTTTGGAAAACCACTTATTTTCTTGTATAATAAGTGAGGGTATAGAGTCTTGGTGGTAAAAAAATTCACTATTTTTAAAAACTATTATTGATATTTAAAACGAGCATAAAATAATATATCATCCAAAAAACTCATCCAGAATATCCAAGTCATCCTCTTCTTTTAAATGTGGAAATATTAGTCTTAATAAGTGTTCAGATACAATTTTGTATGATCACTTCTTATCCTTAATTATTATAATTAATTATCTTATCAAAAATCTGATTTGTCCTCAGACATTGTAAATTATTTATTAATTGGATAGTTTTTTTAAATTATATGATTTGTTAGATCCTTCACTACTACAGGGGTGTAGATTGTGGAAGTATAAGGTTTTCCCTTGAAGAGGTGGAACTATGATCCTTTTGAGTTGTTTGAATTATATTTTGATTAAATAATATTATTATATAGGGAAAAAATATGTAAATCATTATCATTAAAAATCTTTTATTAAAGTATTTTTTTGAGATAAATTTCCTAGGATTTATCAAAAGGTTGATACATCTCTTAATCATGTTTTGGTTGAATTAGTTGGTCACAAGTCTATTCTGAAATCAACAACTTCATATTTTCAAAATCATTTGTAATGTAAAAAAAGTAAAAATACCTTGGTTATTAAAATAAACTAATCTAACATACATAAATCTAATCCCTAGAAGAAAAATAAAAAAATATGTGGGTTTTGTCATAAAAATATTCTCTTACTAGATCAGAGTTACTCCATCAACACTCTTATATAATATTCTTGTTCATAGGCATAGTATTTAATTAAGTTCTCAATCTAATTACAAATCAACAAAACCATCCATGAATGAGATTAGAAAAAAAATAACTTCCTCATCTTTATACTATTGATCCCTCACCCCTTCAGTAACTATCAGCGAATAATATAAGAAAACAATATCATTGTAAGAACTCGGTTCTTATTTTCGAGATACGATTTTCTTCTTTTCTGTTTTCCATATGTTTTTTTGAGAAAATAAAGAAAAATGGGGAAAATCCTCAATTTTGGGACTACATGCCATGTACTATTCTACACGCCTTATACTTCGGTCATGTGGGTTGAGTACACAGGGTGTGTAGCCCTGTCGTCGACACAAGGTGTAAAAACTGACTACACGCCGTGTAGTGGATATTTACACGTCGTGTAGTCAGTCGGCATGAAAATAGTAAGGTGGTGGAAGTAGCCTCCAGCAGAGTGACAATACATGCCGTGTAATGAGAAATACACGTTGTGTAGTCATGTCGACAGATGAAAAGTGTGGCGGTGCTTCCAAAGGAACAGTTAAATGAGAAAAGTACATGTCGTGTAGTCAATAGTACACGCCGTGTAGTTGGTTTTTTCACTTAAATGGGTTGTAGCCTCCCCTGTTCACAGGAAATGCATGGAATCGGAGGAAGGAGTTGGGAGAGGAGGTTGGACCTTCGAGGATCTCTAGATCGAGTGTCCGGAATCCCTTTCCGTCGTTGACAATCTCGTTGGAACCGTACAGGTTAGCTCTCCACTCTCCCTAAGCCGTTATTTGTAATTCTTCTTTTAAGGGATGTTATTTATGTTTGAACAGGGTTTTATTTCACCTAAGATCTACATCATTCTTGGACGATGAGAGGATCGTCGTTCGAGATTACCGTTCAGGGGAGTTTATGGTAGGTGGCTTGGTGTTTAATTTCCAAATGGTGGGCGTATATGTGAATTATTGAGCCATGAACCCATGTTGAGGTTTCATGTGGATGAGGCCTTGGCTATTTTATATACCTATAATTGTATAGGTAATTAAATGTAATAATAAATTGTGGTTTGGGATCGATGCTTGGATCTAGGACCACCCCGGGGGTGTGTTCCTCTGTTTAGTCGTTTAGCCAGGATACATGAGGGTATTCCATGTTTATTTTGTGCATTATGTTTTCCTTCAGAATAATTGTATGTGAAATGCTTGCATACATGTTGGGTATGGCCTGGTTACTTGTTTAACCCAAGGGCGTTGTCTTACTTATCTTGAGGTTAGTGCATCTTTTAGCCTGAGGGAAACTTCTTTTGTGCATGTGGGCAATAAACTTTGTGCCTGAGGGACATACATTGTACGCCTGCGGGCAATATCTGTTATCCCTGTGGGAAATTACCTACGGGTTACGTTTCTGATTACCTGAGGGTAAGGGTTTTTGTGTTTAAGGAAACTGACCGTTTACATAGATATTCATTATTGTGGTTTCCTTATAATGAACGATTAAATGAATATTAAAATGGAAATATAACTGGTAAAGTTAGTTACTTGTGAGTACTGCTTAGTTTATTTCATTTAATAACTACACACTGTTGTTTCAAATTTTCACACAGATGGGCACGGGCCTTTGGTGGGTGCCTACAGGGATTTAATTCTCACACCCTATTTGGGTCATGTCTTCGGCCCAAACAGATAACATTTCTGCAGGAGTGGATAAGGGAAATGGTCTTTATAGAGGTACTTGATTGCTGCTGAGGAGTAGGGGAGCATGGGACCGGGCTTAGGCTTGCGATGTTACCAGCTGTTTTGTTTTGGTTTTGATGTACTCTATGTTGTACCATACTTTTTTGTTGTGTAACATGTTCTAGCTATTTTCATAGAACATGAGACATGTTGCATCAGAATCTATATAATTGTTGGATATCTTTTACTGCAGTTGTTTATTTTAAATGTGTATGGATTATTGTTTCTGTTGTTGTTGTGTATATTATTTATTTCATTCCTCTGCGCTACACATTAAAAAATGAGGGAATAGATTCCACACTATCATACCTGGGCCCTCGCTTCTAGTCATTAGCCTCTGGAATTTGGGGAAATGCACTTGAGGTCACGTGGAGAACCGGGTTCAGGGCACCCATTGAGTGGCACCCGGAACCAGGATGTTACAAAGTGGTATCAGAGGAAGGTTTTTTTATTTGACCTGCTGTATGGAGCCATAGTCAGGGATCGAATGGATATTGTAGTTGGTAATAAGTTGCTCCCAAGAGTAGCTAACTCGTGTAAAATGAAAATCCAGTCTACCTCGGGTATTGCAATTATTCTGATTTTGCAAGTTTTAAAGTTGATTTGATTTCACCGTTGGGTGATGCACTTGTGATTCTGCTGTTTATATTTTATCCATGGTTTCTATTTAGTTGCAACCCGATGAGATGAGGGAATTCCATCTCATGCATCATTTAGGCACATGATAGAAATCGCATTCCATGCATAGTTTCCATTCCATGTAAGTACATTAGAAATTGGATATTGTTGTGATAGTTCTTGTGCTAGAAAATCATGTTGTTATGATAACTACATTTATAAATACCTACTATGTGATAGGGTATTTGTGTGATCCTATTGATAGAATGGACGCCAAAATTTTGTTTTTGGGGAGTATGGGCCATCATCGATCGAAATTTGGTGGATCATTGGCCGTTTACTATATCTATAACTCAGATAAGATGTCAAACTTTGATTCGTGGGGAGTATGGTCCCTCAGGGTTCAGAATTTGTCACTAGGAGTTGTTTCAGTAGTTTTGTCTTGGTTCAGGAGTAGTATCTGAGGCTTTCTATCTAGAAAACCCATGATAAACATCGTGTAGTTCCTCGAACACACGTCGTGTGTTCTTCTATTTAGTAAGAAAAGAAAACATTTTAAGTACAAGCTGTGTACCCTAACTACACTTCGTGTAGTATCTTCCTGGGTCAATACCATGTGGGAAGGGACACGGGGAAGGGAAATTCTTGGTGTGAACACGACATGTAGTGTTGACCCGGAGTCCGCCTATGTAACTAACAACACAGACAGAGGAGACCTTAAGACCTACACGTGGTGTCCACTATGGAACACGTTGTGTAGTCTGACCTGGGGACCCAGCTGTGTAACTAACAACATGGGTCAGTGTAATCCTTTCATGAACACGCTGTGTGTATATGGAACACGCCGTGTAGTTTGAGCCGTGTATCCGGTCGTGTAACTAACAACACGGGTCAACAAATATCTTCTAGTACACGCCGTGTGTATATGGAACACGCCGTGTAGTTTGATCCGTGTATCCGTCCGTGTAACTAACAACACGGGTCACCGAATCTCTTCTAGTACACACCGTGTACCTGTCGGACAGCCTGTGTAGACTTGTCCAAGGACAGACCGTGTGGACATAGCCATGTGGCTTGGAAACAGGGTAGTGTATACATCATGTGTAGGTGTAACACGTCGTGTAGTATCAAGCCGAGTATTCGTCCATTTCACAAACGATACGGGAAGTTGGAAAATTACACTATACAAGCCGTGTAGATTATATGCACGCCGTGTAGTTTTGTTCAACAGGAGCCATGTGGCTTAGTTGTGTAGAAGGACTCGGGCATGGAAGCGAAGTCAGGTACATGCTGTGTAGTCAGTATACATGATGTGTAGTCTTGTTTTCCAAATCATGAATGCTTTCTTCAACCTATTACCTTTTGGTCCCTTCGTTTTCAGTCTTGATAATTTGGATCTAAGGTGTGTGTTGGACCTTGTAGAGTCATGCCGCCGAGACGACCACGCGTTGTTCGCCAGGAGAGCGGCAAAAATTATACTCCAGAGATGGTGGGACATGGGCTACCAGTGGATCAGCTAGCAGATCCAGATGTGGCGCCAGCCGTTATACTGGACACAGGCGCGGAGGCGCAGTTTCGTGAAGGATTTATGCAGTTCATGCAGATCTTTCAGGGAGCACCGCTGGCTGCCACAAATATGGCTGAGCTGACTCATATATTCTAGCAGCAACATCTGCCGATGTTCTCAAGGGATGGTGGACCACAGTCTGCGGAGTCTTGGCTGGGGTTTATGCAGACTATCTTCGAGCATCTTGAGATGCCTCCAGGGTTGAGGGTCAAGCTCATGACTTATATGCAGCGTAATTCTACCATGAGGTGGTGGGATGTTACCACCCAGTCAGAGCATCACAGAGACATGGCATGGGAAGATTTTCAGGAAGTCTTTTACGACTTCTGCTTTCCTGAGATGCTGAGGGAAGATAGATCTCGAGAGTTCATGAACTTGAAGCAGGGCGCTAGGTCGGCGATGGATTATTATTCTCGTTTCACCGAGCTTCAGCGTTTTGCACCCATTCTGGTGGGTGATGAGACATTGAGAGCCAGACGCTTCGAGGATGGTCTTCGATATGATATCCGAGAACTGGTGAATGTTTTCAGGTTTCCTTCATTACATGCTATTGTGAACCAGGAAGTAATTACTAAGAGGAACCTTCGAGAATCTAGTGGTGTGGGCCATGGCGGTTCAACACCAGTTTTGGGTAATATTTCCACTGGAAAGAGGAAGAGACAGATGGACTTCTCTCATGGTGGAAGTACCATCCAGAAGAATGTTTCAGGTGGCCAGGTCATGTGCTACGAGTGTGGTAAAGAGGGGCACAAGAGACCTCAGTGTCCACAGGACCTAGTGGAGTGCCGAGCTTGTGGCAAGATGGGTCATCTGCAGCGCTTTTTCAGGGCGTTTCAACCAGTGGCTAGTTATAGAGGTTCTGTGTAGACTCTGCGTGCGGGAGAAGGACCAGCAGCTTCTTACCAGTCGGGGAACTAAAATACGTCAGGGTGTGTAGGCAGGGATGGTGGTCATGAACATGGTAGCCAGACACCAGGATCTCAGAGGCAACAGGGCGGGACAGCTCAGGGTATCGAGGCTGTGTCGCAGGGTCGCAGCTCTGGGCAGGCATATGCAGTGCAACAAACCTAGCATGAGCAGGATCCCAGACCTTCTTCTGTCTGAGGTACTATACTAGTATCTTTTATCTTATCTTCAGTACTTTTTATATGGGTTCTACGCATAGTTTCATATCTGTGCCTGTTGTGTAGAGCCTTGGCCTTTCTGTTTCTTCTTCTTCTGCTGTTATGGTGCTAGACAGTCTGTTGGGGATGAGAACGGCATGTGTGCGTCAGTGCAAGGAGTGCCCCCTTGAGTTTGGTGGGTGTCACTTTCTTTGGGACCTCTATGTCTTAGAGATGACGAGCTATGATGTCATTCTTGGGATCGACTTGTTGGTTCCCTTTCAAGCCTTTGTAGATTGCAATCATCCTAGGGTGAGTTTCATGTCACCATAGTGTGGAGAGTTTCTATACAAGGGTGAATGGGATGTTCAGGTGAGTCAAGATGGACCAGAGCATCATGGGCGAGGTGGAGTAACAATCCAGATTACGAATTTATATTTGGATGATAAGGGAACTTGTCAGCAGGATTTCCCTCCAGTGGTTGATCATTTCAGGGATGTCTTCCCAAAAGACTTTTTAGGTCTACCTCTAGAGAGCGAGGTGGATTTCTTTATTGATCTTGTTCTAGGAGCAGCACCGGTGTCCATTCCTCCCTATAGGATGGCCATGCCTGAGTTTCAGGAGCTCAAGAGGCAGTTAGAGGAGTTACAGTCAAAAGGTTTCATCCGACCCAGTACTTCTCCTTGGGGTTCTCCGATCCTTTTTGCGAAGAAGTCGGACAGTACCCTCAGACTATTTTTGGAATATCGGAAGCTAAACGAGTTGGCGGTATAAAAACGATATCCCTTGCCAAGGATCGATGATCCTTTTGATCATCTTCATGGATCACGAGTGTTATGAATGATTGACTTGAGATCCGGATATCATCAGCTGCATGTGAGACCATCGGATATACCACTTATAGATTTTCGAAGCAGATATGGTCTATATGAGTACTTGGTTATGACATTCAGACTCACGAATGCACGAGAAGTTTTTATGGCTCTGATGAATCGTGTGTTCCATCCTTATGTGGATTTTATTTGGTAGTATTCGTGGACAAAATCTTAGTGTAATCTCACCCTTGACATGACCATGCCACCCATATTGAGATCGTATTGAGTACACTGAGAGAGCATAATATATATGCTAAGCTCTCAAAGTGCCTCATTTGGATGGACCAGATTCACTTCCTGGGTCATATCATCTCAGAGGCAGGAGTTTCAATAGACCCAGATAAGGTGAGAGTAGTATTTTCCTGGAATCAGCCTAAGAACGTGTTTGAGATACAGAGTTTCTTGGGGATAGCTGGTTAATAAAGACACTACATACAGGATTTCTCCCTCTTAGTAGCTTCGTTGACGTGATTGACTAATAAGGGTGTGAATTTTGTCTGGTCGCAAGATTGCGATACAGTCTTTCTGGACCTAAAAGGAAGGTTGACATCAGCACCAATCTTGATACTCCTAGAGA
Source organism: Viscum album (assembly GCA_963277665.1). Classification (NCBI taxonomy): domain Eukaryota; kingdom Viridiplantae; phylum Streptophyta; class Magnoliopsida; order Santalales; family Viscaceae; genus Viscum; species Viscum album. Next base: position 1,680,254,087 of record OY728160.1, read on the forward strand.
AGGGGAAGAGCTATACAGTTTACTGTGATGCATCAGGGATTGAACTGGGAGCTGTGTTGATGCATGTAGATCGAGTTGTTGTTTACGACTCTAAGATGTTGAGGACAGATGAGATTAATTACCCGACGCATGACCTCAAGTTGGCTGTAGTTGTTCATGTGTTGCGCTATTGGAGACATTATCTCTTGGGAGAGCATTATGTGGTTTTCACCAACAAAAAAAGTATCAAGAATATTTTTACACAGTGTGACTTGAATTTGAGAGAGGGAAGGTGGGTCGAATACCTTCAGTCCTTCGACTTTGAGCTTTCCTATACACCTGGTAAAGGTAATGCAGTAGCTGATGCACTTAGCAGGAAGACTCATAAACCAGCAGTTCATGAGGCCCATGGTGAATGGTAGCTGATTTCTTTGTTCTCTGAGATGCATTTGGAGGTGCACAACATTAAGGGGAAGACCTATCTTTCATATTTAGTTGTGACCTATACCCTCCTAGAGAGAGTGTGGTTGAGATAGCTATCTGATTCAGAAGGCCTAGTCCTACGGGAGTCAGTAGTAAGTGAGGACCCTCCTCTTTTGTGGAAGATAGGTGATGATGAGGTATTCCATTTCCATGGACGAGTATGGGTTCCTGGGGATTTATGCGAGGAGATGATGTGGGAGTTTCATTCATCAGTCTGGGTAGTTCATCCCGGAGTTACCAAGATGTAATGTGACTTGAGACGTCAGTACTGGTGGTCGGGTATGAAGAGAGAAGTAGATGGTTTTGTTATGAGATGTTCCACCTATCAGTAGGTGAAGGCAGATCATCAGAGGCCAACTGTACTTTTACAGTAGTTACCCATCCCAGAGTGGAAATGGGATGATGTCACGATGGACATCATGAATGGGTTGTTGAGGTCACCTTGAGGCAATGATTCCATGTGGGTTGTCGTGGATAGACTCATAAACGTAGATCACTTTTTTCCAATCAAGGAGACCATCGGTGTTGACAAGCTCATACGTTTGTATATCCAAGTGGTCATATGTCTTCATGGGGTCCCTCGTTCTATTGTTTCAGATAGGGACGCTTGTTTTAAATCTCTCTTCTAGCAGAGTTTTTAGAGGGCACTCGGTACACAGGTGCTTCTGAGCACATCTTACCACCCTCAAACCAATGGCCTGTCAGAGCATACGATACAGGTGCTAGAGGACATGTTGTGTGCATGCATCCTAAGCTTTGGGGGCCCTTGGGAGAAGAATATACCCTTAGTTGAGTTTGACTATAATAATAGTTTTTAGGAAACCATTGAGATGGTACCATACGAGGCTTTCTACGGTAGGCCATTCTGATCACCTTTGTGCTGGATAGAGGAAAGTGAGGAAACTTTACTGGGACCATGTCTCATGCAAAAGACTTCTGAGTAGGTCAAGTTGATTCAAAAGTTGATTGCTACCGCATAGTCTCGTCAGAAATATTATGTTGATCGTCGTAAACGATCCTTAGATTTCATGGTCAGGGATCATTTTTTCTTGCGTGTTTCACCGAGTTTGGGACACAGGCGGATCAGGGGATAGGGTAAACGTTCACCAAGTTATGTAGGGCCATTTGAGATTCTGGAGAGAGTCGGGCCAGTTGCCTATTGGTTACAATTACCACAAAGGTACCGAGCCATGCATGACGTCTTCAATGTATCTTAGTTGCGCCTCTACCATTCAGACTCATCTCACGTCTTTCAGCCAGAGGAGGTTGAGCTTGTGGTAGATGTGTCCTTTGAGGAGCAACTGATTCGTATCGTTGATAGGAGCACGAATGTTCTCCGAGGTCGTTTAGTTTCTCTCGTACGGGTGCTATGATAGTATGGCCGAGTGCAGGGCGAATCCTGGGAGCTAGAGACCGACATACGTGCTCAGTGGATAGAGTTGTTCTGAGCTCTATCTTTACCACCACTGTAAGGGAAATTTAGGGATGAATTTCTTTAAGGGGGAAGTTTGTACGAACCCGATTCTTATTTTTGAGGTACGGTTTTCTTCATTTCACTTTTCCATAAGTGTTTTGAGAAAATAAAGAAAATGGGGGAAAATCCTAAATTTTGGGACTGCACGCTGCGTACAATTCCATACGCCATGTACTTTGGCTTTGTGGGATGAGTACATAGGGTGTGTATCCCTGTTAGTGAAGAAAGATGTAAAAACCGATTACACGCATTGTAGTGGATATTTACATGCCGTGTAGTTAGTTAATAGGAAAACAGTAAGGAGGTGAAAGTATCTACCAGTAGAGCGACAATACACACCGTGTAATCAGAAATACATGTTGTGTACTCATGTCAATAGATGAACAATGTGGTGGTGCCGCCAAAGGAACAATTATCTGAGAAAAGTACACGTCGTGTAGTCAATAGTGCACGCCGTGTAGTTTGTTTTTTTCGCTTAAATGGGCAGCAGCCTCCCCTGTTCATAGGGAATTCTTAGAATCGGAGGAATGAGTCAGGAGAGGAGGACGGAACTTCGAGGATCTCCAGATCGAGTGTCGGGAATCCGTTTTCACTGCTGACATTCTCGTTGGAACCGCACAGGTAAGCTCTTCAATCTCCTTAAGACGTTATTGGAAATTCTTCCTCTAAGGGAAGTTATTTAGGTTTGAAAAAGGTTTTCTTTCACCACAGATCTACGTTGTTCTTGGATGATTCAAAGATCATCTTTTGAGTATACCATTCCGGGGCATTTAAGGTAGGTGGCTTGGTGTTTAATTTCCAATTGTTATGTGTTTGTCTGAATATTTGAGCCACAAACCCATGTTGGGGTGTCATGTGGATAAGGCCATGGCTGTTTTTAATACCAGGAATTGTATATGTAATTAAATGTGATAATAAAGTGTTGTTTGGGATCGATACTTGGATCCAGGACCACCCCGGGGGTGTGTTCCTCTATTTATCCATTTGGCCAGGATACCCGAGGGTATGCCATGTTTATTTTGTGCAATAAATTTTCCTTTAGAGGAACTGTATGCGAATTTCTTACATAAAATTTGGGCATGGCCCGGTTACTTGTTTAGCCTGAGGGAGTTGTTTTATTTAGTCTGAGGGAAGTGCATCTTTTAGCCTGAGGGCAACTTCTTCTGTGCCTGTGGGCAATAGACTTTGTGCCTGAGGGCGACACTTTGTACGCCTGAAGGAAATATCTGTTATGCCTGTGAGAAATTACCTGTGGGTTGCATTTGTAATTACCTGAGGGTAAGAGTTTGCATGTCTGAGGACACTGACTGTTTACATAGAGATTCACTATGGTGGTTTCCATAGAATAAACGATTAATTGAATAATAAAATGGTAATATAACTGGTAAAGTTAGTTACTTTTTAGTACTTCTTAGATTATTTCATTTTACCACTGCACACTATTGTTGCATATTTTCACACGGTTGGGCATGGTCCTTTGGTGGGCGCCTAGTGGGATTTATTTCTCAAACCATGTTTGGGTCATGTCTTCTGCCTAAACAGATTACATTTCTATAGGTGTGGATAAGGGAAAGGTTCCTTATACAGGTACTTGATTGCTGTTGAGGAGTATGGGAGCATGGGACTGGGCTTTGGCTCACGATGCTACCTACTATTTTGTTTTGGTTTTGTTGTAATTTGTGTTGAACTATACTGTATTGTTGTGTAACATGTTATGGCTATTTTCTTATAACTTGAGACATGATGCATTGTCATCTATATAACTGTTGGTTATATTTTACTGTAGTTGTTTATTTTAAATGTGTTTGGTCTATTTCATCTGCTATTGTTGTGTATATTATTTATTTTCTTCCACTGTACTACACATTGACAAATGAGGGCATAGTTTCCCTACTATCAGACCTGGGCCCTTACTGCTAGTCGGTAGCCTCTGGCATTTTGGGAAATGCGATTGAGGTCAAAGGGCGAACCGGGTCTGGGGCACCCATTGAGTGGCACCCGGAACTAGGACGTTACAATCACACATAGAAAAATCAACCTAATATGTGAATCTTGGAAAAAATAAGATTATTAAAATAATGACAAATTTATTGCATGAAGAAATTACTAGAAATAATTATAATTATTATATAGATAATGTACTAGAAACCAGAAAGTTAATAAATAACATGAAAGGAAGATTAAATGATTTAAAATGATCAAGAAAATTATCGATTACCTGAAAAATAGTTGAATCCTATTTAAATAGAAAAATAATACACAATGATATGATGAATGATTTCATAGTGTGAACCTAATTTTTTTTAACCAGGAGTGTATTTATTCTCACTTATTCGAAAATGTCATGATATAAATTATACCATTATTTTTATGGTGAGTTTGTGGATTTTTAACTTATATGGGGACTCGATGGTGATAGTGTAACATCAATGTTTTTAAAAGGTGATATTGAACCCTATTAGACATATACTAAAATATGGTATATCATATTGTAGGGTATGCTTGATTCGTAGCCAGTGAAATGTTCATTATGATTCTTTTATCATAACATACAATTGGTATCTATCATAGTGCATGATAGATAAGTTAAATACAATATTGAGTGTATGTCTTTTTCCTTATATTCCACACAGTCTTCCTATAGATAATAAAAAAAATGTTGATTAATTTATGGGTATATATGAATGATATAGTCATTGAAACATTGAATGATTATTTAAACCCAAATGGGCATGAATTTGAAGGTTTTGTGGGCACAAAATAAGAATTAGGGTAGGGAATACAAATTTTTTCCATTTGTTTCAATGGATAATATTCAAAGACCACAATGAATATAACCATTGAATATTTTAGTGAGGACCTTTCATATTAAATTTATAATTAATTTTAAATAAGACTCAACTAAATGTGATAATTCTTTCTGCATATCAATTTGACTATCTCTCTTATTGTATCATTACTGTGTTGAATATTATATTGTATAATTTTTTTGATATGTCTCCACATTATCCATGAATCCTTAAAAGGTTCTCATTATATTCTAGGATCCAGTGGAGAGGAACCAAGTACTTAGAATATTTTTTATCATAAAAATAAGAATGTTGTGTTCTCTTTTTTCCCTTAAGGGGGAGATAGGAGGATGTTCTCTCTAGGATATTGATAATACATTAAGTATATTAATTTTGAAAAACATGTCATATTTTTCTAAAATTAAATAATTAGTATTTCATTCTTATGGTGAAAAATTTAATAATTGTGCAAGTTCCCTTTATTTAATTTTTTGTTCTATGTAATCCCCATGTCAAATAATAATAATAATGATTATGATTATATAATTATAATTATAATTATAATAATAATTATTATTATTATACCCCATTACATCTTCTAAACTCAAGGATATTGAAATATCATCAAATATATAAATAAATCAATATTTATTTTAATGATATTAAATAAATTATATAATTTCTGTTATACCCTTAAATCATCCATTCAATCATCCTATATACATATCAAAAATTGAATAAGAAAATATTTAATCAAAAAAATATTTTTTTTTCAATAAACAAAAAATTCAATATTCACTAGACTCATGAATAAATATAAATTGTAATATAATATGTAACTGAATAATTATTCATATTAATATATTCACGAAATGGTGAATGAAAAAATATTTATTTATTTCAATATGAATAATTAAAAATGTAGACACCCGAAGCTTGACGTACATGGACATTACATTACTTTTGCGGAATCCTTAATACATAACAAAAACATACACACAACAATCGTAATAGTATAGTGTCTTTGGAAACTTGGAACGTAATCTTCTAATCGTGGTGAAAGATCTTCAACATCTCCCATAAAGATCTTCCACTTTTTTTTCCTTACCTAAAACATTTATTTTGATCCTGAGGGAAAATAAAACATAAAAAGGGTGATATCAAATGCTCAGTAAGGGTAAGTATGGATAAAATAAAACATACCATATACATTTGAACTTAAAAACAATAACATAATGATTTAACATCAATATCTTGAGCAATGACATAAAACATGGAAGTACATAAGGCAAAGATCATAATGGAACATAAACAATGATAAAATAGCATGGGAATAAAACATGTAATTGTGGAATCTATTAAGAACATGTAATGATTTCCATAGTAGCCATGGCATTGCTGCCAAGACCATATTAGTGGACAAAGTCCCATTCTGAATCGAGTTCACTCCTCGTTTCAGTCCTGTAACACTGAACCAGATTAACTTACCGTTACATCCATGTCTATCTCATGAGATATAAAATCTTTACCCAATTCATTTGAGGGAGATATAGGTCCCACCCATCTCATAATGATACCATTCTTATGTGTGCCACAAAATCATAAATCATACATCATTGCATAACCCATGTAGTAAAAATGGGATTCTTAAACAACATGACATCATAAAACAATTCATATAAGATAAAGGAATTCATAATAATAATTCCATCACAACATAATAAAATCAATGTAATAATAGGGATAGAAACATAACCCTATATTATCCTAGATGGAAAATAATTTTGATAAAACACTTGAACTCCATTCTTGAGGAAAATATCCTTTCTACTTCAAAAACATTTTTCCTTTCTTGACATGTCATACAATTTTATTCTAAAAAAAGTTGATTTAAAATAAGCTTGAAAACTTTTAAAGGAATATTCTTAGAAATAATGTTTTAAAAATCCATTCATACCGTATAAGTTAAAGAAAAAATTCTTCCTGTACTTTTGTCGGAAAATTCAAAAAGTACCTCGTACGAAAAATGACAAAAGATTCCTTTTATATATTTTACTAAAAACTCAACGAAGGGTAAAATTGGATTTAGACAATTGTAGGTGGATGTAAATAATATTACATATTTAGGAAACATGGATGTGGATGATAAAATACACCCCAGTAAATATCAAATTATAAACAATTTCAGATAAAAATGAGATTGTCATATTTTCCCTAAACCTTAGGTCAGATTTGCTTCGTAAGTGTCTGAAACTCCTTTATAATGATTTAAATGTCATTTAATTATTCCATAATCATACTCATTGTTATGATATCATATATGGTTCAATTATGACTTTATTTTACCCGTTCTTTTGTAAATTCCATGTTAAAGAGCATTTTGGGTAAAATCATTTCATTTGTCGTCCGTGTTTTGACTTGTAATTATTCATATGATTACATATATCATGATTACATAATTATAGAATATAAAACATGATTTATATATAATATATATTCATAATATACATATATAAAATAGATCAGTAAATGTAAAGAAATACACCGTTCATGGAGACGGTAGGCCGTACGTACGCATGAACGCTGTTTTCGTTTTCTTATTGAGTTGAATGGAATTAAGTAGATGAAATACATATATATACACATAAATCCAGTATCATTATTATGTCATATATTTCATTATTACCTATTGTATATACTTTATAATCATTCATGAATGGTTAACGTGGAGAATGAATCTCATCGCGTCGTGGAGACGGTTGTCCGTACGTATGCACGAGCGATGATATCGTTCTCCTGATCGTGGAATTGTATTGGAGTGTATGTATACTATTTGAGAATCTATATCACTTTAAAATAATCATATATAGTTATTATGTAAACCATTATAACCATCCAAGTAAGGTGGTGATGGAAAATAGATTACACCACGGCGTGGAGACGGTATTCCGTACGTACGCACGCGCGATGATTTCATTATCCGTAGGATGGATAGATGGTGAAATAGGGTTGTTTCATACTTATAATAAAATATAAGTATATTAGGGATACTGATGTTGTTACTTCATAATGAAACAACCTATGAAGAAGAAGTGGAAGAAGAAATAAAGTTGAAAGAATCGGTAACAGACATTACCTCTTCTTTGAAGCGCCTCTTTGAGATCTCCTTTTAAGGCACTAAAATTGGTCTTTGAGGAAGAACAGAACCTCTAGGATGTTTCTATATAAGTGGAGAAGAGAATTTGGAAGGGTTTGGCCGAGCTGGAAGGCTCAATGTGGTGTGAGGAAGAGAGGGAGGAGGTACCCTTTTATAAGGGAGGAGATGGGCTCTTTTGGAAAAACAAAAAATATTATTTTATTATAAAGCCAAATTCGGTTTTAAGTAGCTCCAAATTGATTTATTTTGAATCTAAGGTGGGGATGGGTCGAAATAATCTCATCCAATATAATTTAGACAAGTTTAGGTTCCTATTTTAACCTTATCATTTATATTTAACTTTAATTTAGATAATATTACTTTTACCGTGTTTTTTTGTGTTCTTACACTATAAGGTTAATAAACATACTATAAGAAGCCAAACGAACCCCAATTTATTTATTATTAATATATATAACATTTTATAAGTCATTTGGCCGAACCATATATTTTTTTGGAATAAAATAACTATTAATAATATAATGCTTGTTTTAAATACTATTTTATGTCAATTTTGACACTATTTAGTAATTGATTCTTTTGAAACTCATAAAAGAATGATTAGTTCGAAAAACGTTAATTAAATCAATAATAACGTGTCATAGTAACCTATAAAATTATTGTAATTCATAAAAAGTCTCAAATTACATTTATTTGGTTATTTATAACATCAATTATGTCAATATTTCATTAATAAGATAATTACAACATCATCTTTGTGTCATAAATAAATTAACTTATATAAAGTCTAAAAATTACAAATAAAATATCTTTATGTATGAAATATTTTTATATTCCTATTTAATATTTATAGTCTAATTTATCTTATGTATGGCCCTATATTAAAAATGTTTAACTTATTAAACTTTGATTTTATCTATTTTAACCCTTCTTTAAATAAATTAATAATAAATGTCCTAATCTAATCCATGTGGGCCTAAATGGTAATATTTTATTTCTAAGGTTGTTTTTGGTCGAATTAAACTTATACAATAGAATTAGGACATGTGTTAGGGTAATAATAATATCATTTGTACCCTTAATTACCCTATTTACTTTTAACCGTGGTAAAAAAAAGTAAAAAGTTACTATTTACCAAAAATTATTTTCATCTCATTGAACCACATTTTTCTTACTGACATCAACCGTGTCTCTCGGGTTTTTGAAATTTCACTCACAGAAGGGGTAAAATTATGTTTTATGAAAAATTCATTTTTTTAACTACCACTTAGTGGTTTCACTATTCACCAAAAAATGAAAGTTTTCAGAAAAATACCAAAATTTAGGCCTAAGATATATTTGATATTATGAAATCAAAAATGGTGCCTATTTTACCAAATTAAAAACATATCAGTTTCATTAATTAATTTAAAAATTAATTCTCATCGTCAAAACAAATTGCGTGTTTTTAAGACATAATAACTATCAAAAGATTGACACTTGTTTAGGTCTTGTTTAAATGTGAAATTACATCCAATAACCAACATTGTATTAAATTGTAAAAATAAATTATAAATATACTTTAAAACCACTCAAATTAATAATTTATCACTATTAATTATTTCAATTAAAAAGGTTGTTTTTTATTTAAAATTTAGTAATTTTCACTATTCATCAGAAAATGAAAGTTATCCAAAAAGTACCAAAATTTTACCCTAAGATAATTTTGATATTCCCAATCCAAAAATGAAGTCCATTTTCAAAAATAAAATTTACAAAATTTCAAAAAGTGGTTATTACTATTCATAACGACTAGTTTTAATAATATTTTAATAGCATATCGTTGTTTAGTGAAACTCGGTATTGCATACTACACACGCTATCGAGGAAGGTCGCAATTGCCTGTAATGAAAGGCAAGTAAAGGATGCGTGTTGTGTAAGATACTTTTGGTGTAGCGTACAATACAATACATTAATGAAATTAAAAATAATATTTTTCATAAAATCTCAGGGTGTAACATTCTACCCCCCTTAAAATGAATTTCGCCCTCGAAATTCGTCGGGGTTATAAATGGTTTACTACTCGAATGTTTCTTTAATAGAAACCCACATCGTAAAATGGAATACCAAAACCTATCTTTAAAAACAAAAGTATGAAACGTAACGGTTACCCAAATAAACTAATCACTGGGATTCCACATAGGTGAAAGTATGGATATGGAAGAGAAATCTAACCGTTATGTTCTGATGGAGAGTGGTAGAGAACATGGCTATGGAAAAGCCAGAAATCAGAAAGCCATAAATTTTTTACGATCTAAGGTACAATCTGATTCATCAGATATAAGAGCACTAGGACAACATTTTTTGTTTGCAAGATCATTTCCCTAATGTTCATGAAATTTGAACTAGAAGAAATACTTTCGTGATTTTGGTATAGTCTCACCGTTGGTCGTTCTTTGGAAAATTTCCACTTCATCTCTTAACGAAATGAAGTTGAATTTTTCATTCGTGATGTGTTAGCAGATCATGTGATAGAATGATGGGTCATTCCATCTGTTTCAAATAAAAGGTTAGAAAAAATTGTCATATATACATAAGTCCATCTATGGTGAGATTAATCATATATGGTTCCTAAAATGGACTTATACTTCTTATATTATACTTCTTAATATAATAAAACTAGTTTCTACTCAACAGGGACTTCCTGTAGGCCAGGGGTAGGCGATAAAGGCTAGTCGCACTTCGGTTGTGGGTTCGATTCCCACAGCCTTGTCTGACGCAATGGGTTGTCGCCCATCCTGCAGGTTTTCCTTTTTCTAAAGCTATATTTCTATAACATCCCATCAATAATATCGAAAAAATTTATATCCTAACTTATGTCAAACATAATACATTCCAATCTTTAGGCTTATCTAAAATACTTTGGTCCAAGCTCATAGTATAAATAAAATGATTACTTGTAATGTCACATAAAAATCACGTGAATTCCATCATTTATCCCCAATATATCATAAGATATATCTTGTTGGTCAAATTACAAACATTCGAATACCTTAATCATGTATTCTCTTGAAGAATGAATACCCATTGAACCTTAGTGAAAACATGAATGCAGTTAAAAGTTAACACTTTCCACAAACCAAAATCCAAAAATTCTATATACTCAAACCATGATATGAACTTCTCCTTATATCAGTCATGAGCTCATGAATACGGTCAAACATTTCATTTTCTCGTCTTCCTTTCATTATGCACATATCATATTTTTTTCCAGAAATATCTGAAGCACATTCTATGGTTACCAGTACCATTGAAAACCACAATAGACCAATACATAAATATTCCAATATTCCATGATACTATATACAAAATTATTTTGGAATCCCATTACATAAGTACTTAATCATTCCACCACATTGTTGTCATATTCTACATCGCCAATAGTGATCGCATGTGACTTCCATTTTTTCCTTTGCCTTAAGTGGTTTCTCCTGTCGATCATCACTAACCCTTGGATTAGGGCATTTATTAGCATAATGCCCCATTTCCTTGCACTTGAAGCATTGTAGAGTTGGTGGTGCGTTCTCTGCAGTCTTTTCTTTATTCACATCATTAGAAACCATTTTTCCATTACATCGACACTCAGCTGCTCGATGGCCTTCTTTTCCACGCTTAAAAAATTTTCTAGTACCTTTAAGACAATCTCCACCATGCTTCTTTCAAAACATTGAGCATAAGGAATCATTTATCTTCTTTTCACCATTATTCTGAGATTTCTCCTTGAACTCCATATTTCGTTTCTTGTCAAATCTATGAGATGGATAAGTAACACCAACTTCCATTTATACCTTGATAGCACAATGCACAATTTTTTCATAGCTACTGAAGTCTCTTATAGATAATTTCCTGTAACAATTGGGTTTTATGTCACTGAAGAATCAATCAACTTTACATTCAGTTTGGATGATAAATCCAGATGCATACCTTGCAAGCCTTGTAACATTCGCTTCTTATATACCAACAGATTCATCATCCTTTTGCTTTAGTTCAAGAAAAATCTTTCTCCATCTTTGTATGAAGAATATGAGGGAAGTACTTATTGAAAAATAAGTTCTTGAACTTGTCCCATTCCATGGACTCAATTTCATCTCTTGGCCTCGTATTATTGATAAGATTCCACCACTGATCAGCTTCACCTTCCAAACGATATACGGCTAAGACGACTTTATCATGTTCAGAACATTGAAGAACTGAAAATACCTTTTCAGTGGTAATTATCCATTGTTCAGCAACAAGTGGAACAAAACACCCACTAAAAGAAGTTGGACGTTGCCTCGTGAAGGACTCAATAGAATATTGTTCGCTTCTCTGCTAATTTGGAAGTCCAGAATGATTCATAGCTTGTGTAAGTATAGCAATAAGATTTTTCACTCCATCTCCCATAACATTTGTTTGTTCAGGAGGACAATCATTGCATTGTCCATTACATTGATCAACACGGTTCCTTCGGCATCCATCCATCATCTAAAACCCAAAATAAAATAGTGTGAGAGGCAAAAATCATGCTAGGGAAAACAATATAATAAAGGGGGAGCAACTTCAATATCTAACATCTTGGGTTACCGTAATTCTAGTACTATAACCTATACTTATACTTAATCTTAGGGACATCCCTAGACATACCATAGAAATATATCTAGGGATCTCACTAACGTTTTTTCATCCTAGTTTCCAAAGGTTGACTAAACATTTCCTCTGATACCAAATGTAGAGACCCGAAGCTTGACATGCATGGACATTACATTACTTTTGCGGAATACTTAATACATAACAAAAACAGACACACAAGGATCGTAATAGTTTAGTGTCTTTCGAAACTTGGAATGTAATCTTCTAATCGTGGTGAAAGATCTTCAGTATCTCCCATAAAGATCTTCCACTTTTTGTTTCCTTACCTAAAACGATAATTTTGATCCCGAGGGAAAATAAAACATAAAAAGGGTGAGCTCAAATTCTCAATAAGGGTAAGTATGGATAAAATAGAACATAAAATATACATTTGAACTTAAAAACATGAACATATTGTTTAAACATCAAAATCTTGAGCAACGACATAAAATATGGAAGTACATAAGGAATAGATCATAATGGAACATAAACCATGATAAAATAGCATGGGAAGAAAACATGTAATTGTGGCATCCATTAAGAACATGTAATGATTTCCATAGTAGCCAAGGCAATGCTACCAAGACCATCTTAGAGGACAAAGTCCCATTCTGAATCGAGTTCACTCCTTGTTTCAGACCTATAACACTGAACTGGATTAACTTACCATTCCAGCCATGTCTATCTCGTGATATATAAAATCTTTACCCAATGAATTGGAGGGAGATATAGGTCCCACCCATCTCATAATGATACCATTATTATGTGTGCCACAAAATCATAAATCATACATCATTGCATAACCCGTATAGTAAAAATGGGATTCTTAAACTACATGACATCATAAAACAATTCATATAAGATAAAGGAATTCATAAAAATAATTCCATCACAACATAATAAAATCCGTTTAATAATAGGGATAGAAACAAAACCCTATATTATCTTAGATGGAAAATAATTTTGATAAAACACTTGAACTCCATTCTTGAGGAAAATATCCTTTCTACTTCAAAAACATTTTTCCTTTATTAACGTGTCATACAATTTTAATCTAAAATAAGTTGATTAAATATAATCTTGAAATCTTGTAATGGAAGATTCTTGGAAATAATGTTTTAAAAATCCATTCATGCCGTATAAGTTAAAAAATCATTCTTCCCTTACTTTTGTTGGAAAAGTCAAAAAGTACCTCGTACGAAAAACGACAAAAGATTACATTTATATATTTTACTAAAAAGTCATCGAAGGGTAAAATTGGGTTTAAAAAATTGTAGGTGGATGGAAATAATATTACATATTGAGGAAACATGGATGTTGATAATAAAATACACCCCAGTAAATACCAAAATATAAACAATCTCGGATAAAATTGAGATTGTGATATTTTCCTTAACCTTAGGTTTGATTTGCTTCATAAGTGTCAGAACCTCCTGTATAATGATTTAAATAATGTCATTGACTTATTCCAGAATCATACTCATTGTTATGATATCATATATGGTTCACTTATGACTTTATTTTACCCGTTCTTTTGTAAATTCAATGTTAAAGAGCGTTTTGGGTAAAATCCTTTCATTTGTCATCCGTGTTTTGACTTGTAATTATTCATATGATTACTGGGATCATGATTACATAATTCCAGAATATAAAACTTGATTTATATATAATATATATTCAGAATATACAAATATATAATAGATCAGTAAATGGAATGAAATACACTGTTCATGGAGACGGTAGGCCGTACGTACGCATGAACGCTGTTTTCGTTTCCTTATTGAGTTGAATGGAATTAAGTAGATGACATACATATATATACACATAAATACAGTATCATTATTATATCATATATTTCATGATTAATTATTATATATACTTTAGAATCATTCATGAATGGTTAACGTGGAGAATGAATCTCATCCCGTCACGGAGAGGGTAGTCCGTACGTACGTACGAGCGATGATATCGTTCTCATGATCGTGGAATTGTATTGGAGTGTATGTATACTATTTCAGAATCTATATCACTTTAAAATAATCAAATATATTTATTATGTACACCATTATACCCATCCAAGTAAGGTGGTGATGGAAAATAGATTACACCACGGCGTGGAGAAGGTATTTCGTCCTTAGCACGCACAGTGATTTCGTTTTCCGTAGGATGGATAGATGGTGAAATAGGGTTTTTTCATAATTATAATAAAATATCCATATATGAGGGATACTGATGTTATTAATTCATAATGAAACAACCTAATAAGAAGAAGTGTAAGAAGAAATAAAGTTTAAAGAATCGGTAATGGACATTACCTCTTCTTTGAAGCGCCTCTTTGAGATCTCTTTTTAGGGCACTAAAATTGGTCTTTGAGGAAGACCAAAACCTCTAGGATGTTTCTAGGGAAGTGTAGAAGAGAGTTTTTCAGGGGTTGGCCGAGCATGAAGGCTCAATGTGGTGTAAGGAGGAGAGGGAGGAGGTGCCCTTTTATAAGGGAGGAGAGGGGCCCTTTTGGAAAAACTAAAAATATTATTTTATTATAAAGCCAAATTCAGTTTTAAATGGCTCAAAATTGATTTATTTCGAATCTAAGGTGGGGATGGGTCTAAATCCTCTCATCCATTATAATTTTGACAAGTTTACGTTCCTATTTTGACCTTATCATTTATATTTACCTTTAAGTTAGATAATTTTTCTTTTACCGTTTCTTTTTCTGTTCTTACACTATAAGGTTAATAAACATACTATAAGAAGCCAAACGAACCCCAAGTTGTTTATTATTAATATATATAACCTTATCTAAGTCATTTGGCCGAACCTTAGATTTTGGGGAATTAAATAACAATTAATAATATAATATTTGATTTAAAAACTATTTTATATCAATTTTGACACTATTTAGTAATTGATTTTTGTGAAACACATAACAGAATGATTTGTTCAAAATAAGTTAATTAAATCAATAATAACATGTCTTTTTAACCTATAAAATTAGTGGAATTCATAAAAAGTCTCAAATTACATTTATTTGGGAATTTATAACATCAATTATGTCAATATTTCATTAATAGGATAATTATAACATCATCTTTGTGTCATAAATAAATTAACTTATATGAAGTCTAAAAATTAAAAATAAAACATCATTATGTAGGAAATATTTTTATATTTCTAATTTAATATTTATAGTCGAATTTATATTATGTATAACCCTATATTAAAAATTATTTACTTATTAATCTTTGATTTTAACTATTTTAACCCTTCTTTAAATAAATTAATTATAAATGTCCTAATCTAATCAATGTGGGCCTAAATGGTCATATTTTATTCCTAAGGTTGTTTTTGGTCGAATTAAACTTATCCAACAGAATTAGGACATGTTTTAGGGTAATAATAATATCATTTTTACCCTTAATTACCCTATTTACTTTTAACCGTGGTAAAAAAAGTAAAAAGTTACTATTTACCAAAAATTATTTTCATCTCATTGAACCACATTTTTCTTAATGAAATCAACCGTGTCTCTCGTATTTTTTAAATTCCACTCACATAAGTGGTAAAATTATGCTTTATGAAAAATTATTATTTTTTACTACCACTTAGTGGTTTCACTATTCATCAAAAAATGAAAGTTTCCAGAAAAATACCAAAAATTAGGCCTAAGCTATATTTTATATCATAAACTCAAAAATGATGCCTATTTTACCAAATTCAAAACATATCAGTTGCATTAATTAATTTAAAAATTAATTCCCGTCGTCAAAACAAATAGCGTGTTCTTAAGAGATAATAATTATCAAAAGATTAACACTTGTTTATGTCTTGTTTAAATGTGAAATTACATCCAATGACCAACATTATATTAAATTGTAAAAATATATTCTAAATATACTTTAAAACCACTCAAATTACTAATTTATCATTATTAATTATTTCTATTTAAAAGGTTGTTTTTAATTAAAATTTAGTAATTTTCACTATTCATCTGAAAATGAATGTTATCCGAAAAGTACCAAAATTTTACCCTAAGCTAATTTCGATATTCCCAATCCAAAATTGAAGTCCATTTTGAAAAATAAAATTTACAAAATTTCAAAAAGTGGTTATTACTATTCATAACGCCTAGTTTTAATAATTTTTTAATATCATATCGTTGTTTAGTGAAACTCGGTATTGCGTACTACACACGCTATCGAGGAAGGTCTTGATTGAGTGTAATGCAAGGAAAGTCAAGTATGCTTGTTGTGCAAGCTCCTTTTGGTGTAGTGTACAATACAAGACATTAATGAAATTATAAAGAATATTTTTCATAAAATCTCAGGGTGTTACAAAAAAGTTATAAAAATAAACTCTCATATTATAGACATGAACATATCTTGTGATTAAATTTATGTTATTAACAGTACATGAATAATTATTATTCCACAATAAGAGAATATTATTTATTCTTTGTATTAATTTAATAGGGTTTAATGAGATTTTGGACACACTTAGTGAGTGACCATGTAGACCTTTTTCTCAATGACATTTGGTGAACATACATATATTCCTAAATCAAATATTTAAAACATGTGAGGGAACTCATAGAGAATGAAGTTAATTTCACAACATTAACAAAAATACAATGAGAGATTCTCGATAATATAATCCATTTATCATGATATCTCATTAATTTCATTTTATACTTTTGTCATCAAACTACATGCTTGATTTATTGTTCATTAAAAACCTAGAGTGATATCATTGCAGGATTAACATAGATATGGATTTAATAAAATAGTTCCATTTTAATTAGTGGGATGTAGATATCTTATTACCTTAACTTTGAAGGGGAAAGTCCTTTCTTTAATTATTCAATTAATGAAATCTCACTTATGACTAACCCATTGTATTCTACCTTTTTGTGAGCATATCTCATCATTAGTTTCATTAAATGTATCAAATCATGTGATTAATGATATATAATAATAACAATATCAAATCTATGAAATGATGAACAAGTTTATGTATAGGAATATCTAATGGAACATATATCATATGGAATTATTTTTACTATGTATATCATTAAAACCATATATTTTGAAGATTACTAAATGATAACTTATTGATAAGAATACTTAATGCCTTATTAGATTTTAATGCCTAATAGTCAGATATCATCCATGTCTCATAAAACATGTTTTATCAAAACTATATGACATATGGTTAAGAATATTTTCATAGCATATCTTGGTTCTCATTATAGTGGGGAACTGTTATAACCTTTCAATGTGATAGATTCTCTAAGGAAATCATAACTCTAATATTACATAGAAGAACAATCATCATGTCATAAATTTTTTATTTATTTTGGTAATCATAATTAAAATGTTAGTTGGTTCTATGAAACCAAATCTAATATACTTCCATTTTCACAAAAATCAATTTCTATTGGAAAAATTGTTATATCTCACATGGTTAACATACTTATACAGAGATATGGAAATAATTGTTGAGTCTTCCATGTTCTGCTATGGTTAGTTTTTCTAGATGTGACTCTACCTCTTTGATAATATCCTGTAATAGGTTTTATTACTGAGTACTTGTCTTTTATACTATTACATGGACTTCACATCTTTGATAATACCCTAGTATTAATTTTATCATAATATTATTATGATAATAATTTACAATCTTGGTATAATTCTGAAATCATTTAAAAAACCATTGCTAAACTACTTTTTACACAATATCAGAATCTAAAACAAACTCAGTCTATGTGTATACAGATAGCATCATCTTCAATAATAATCTATTTAATATTTAATAATGACTATCTATGATACTATATAAAGTTAATGTAAAATAAAAATATTTATATTCCTTCTTGATAACATGTATTCCAATTTCTTTAACTAGTATGTACAATTCCTTTGTACATTCTCAAGTACATGCAGATAGTTTTGACTACTAGATAATGTATTTCTAATGGTTTTATTTTATATTTAATATATACTCTTTATTTATAATTAATATCTAATCTCAATACACGTCATGTAATATATTGAAGATTTTAATATTTTAAGAAAATGGAATCTTATACATAATAATCCCCTCATATTCATTAACCCATTAATATTAAGAGATTTCATTCCACATGACATAGGAAATAAATATCTCATTGAATTATTCTAACCTTTATTTTTCAATACATTGTAAATTTATTTACTATAACCTGATATAAGAAAACCCCAAGATATATCAAGGTTGATAGTGTTCTCTTGAACATGGGTTTCTACATTAACTTATCCTTGGATAAATATCTTTTATCATAGTCTTAAATAACTATAATAATATTCATATATTTCCAATATATTATCAATATATTTTTATTTGAAAACTGTAATTCTCAAAAAAAACTTCATGTAGACAAATGACTTAAATTAATTCCTGCTAAATCTAAACTCTATTATGGCTTTATCAAAATGAATATTCAATGATCATGATTCTCTCTCCAATAAATAAATTCATATCAATAACTTCCATACCTTGTGGTAATTTATGGTGTCATTGACACTTATAGTAACATTATATTGACATCTTCAATATGGTTTTCATTGGGGAATGTTTCCTTGACACCAATTTTCCTAATTACATGATAATAGATTATTACTCTGATAAGTATAATTATAATGGATTTTATAATTATAATGGTTGGAATGGTTTTGAAAAGTACTCTATTTAAACATTCCATGAAACCATTAGTAACCAAGAATTCCATTTTGGTATAAATATTATGATCTATATCTAGATTCTACTGGAATACTCACCAGTGACATTAAATCCACAAGAAAAACTATCAAAATATCCGACAAATTTTTTGTTAAATGGGATCCAATACTTAATTTTTATGAACATTTCAATATTAGATTACTTCCATTTATAGGTTACTTTTAAGATTCATTATTCTAATAAAATAATATTTCACCTAACATGGTTAATATAAAACCAAAATTTTATAAATTACTTAAATAATATGTGTCTCTCGAACAACTCATGCAACCATATCCTATTGATTTCCCTATTCTTATTCCAACCCATGTTCATATTTTTACAGTAATTAATTAAATTTAAACTTTCTCCCACCACTTAAAAATATAAATACTTCAAAATTATATATATATATTTATGATCACATGGCTAATAACTTTCTATCTTAGGGATGTTTTATGTCCTATGTATCTTTTAACATATTTAACTAAGATGAATTTAGTATTTATCTAATATAATATTTTGCAAATATTGGATTTAAAAATGGTTCTCGCCAAAACACATGAAGCTAAAACATAATTTATTAATTTTATATTAAAACATATATGATATCCCTTAGTCAATATATTTGGAACAAGGATAGATATTAACACTAATATTTTAAAAAAAGTCTTAAAAGGGTTTATAAAATACATTTAATACTTATACGATGCATTATTGATCCTCTTTTTGACATTATCAATACTCTAATGAATATAAGGTAATGTGAGTTTAGGAATAACTCCACTGTACATTTAATTTATCGATGAATTCATGGATATTATATTGTCAGACTAACCAACACAGATGATCTCTTATCTTTTACCATGTATATTATCTACTCCATATTTCACCCCAAAAAAATCTTAAAATAACCCCATGAACTATATTGACATACCTATATCATTTCCTTATAATAGTTAACATGTCTCCATCTAAACTAATTTTAAAATATTTATAGAGACATCATTATCTCTTAAGGTTTATTAATATTAAAACATAACGAGTAAGAATGTAAAAATAACTAGAAGTCTAATCATGCTTCTGGGTATATATTTAAAAATTATGTTTAGTTTTACATAACAAAGATTTATCATGCCATTACTAGGTATGATTACTATATATTTTATATTAAACATTATTTTTTCAAAATTTAATATGTGGGATTTAGGCATCCTTGAACTATTAATTAAGTATGATATACCATAACAATATTCATTTCATAAATTAAATAATTTATCCTTGTGTAGAAAACATAACACTGATATAAATTTTTTAGTAACACTCAATACATATCAATAGTATTATGTGAATCACTCCACATGGAAATGTGAACGTATGGACTTCTCATTATTGAATAAAGAGTCTATATCTTATGACTACTTATAGGGCTCTCTTTAATTACTATAATCTTTTCAAACTTTTTTATTTTCAATATTTTAATATAGATACTTGAGTTACATTTTGTATTTAATGCCCAAGAAGTGATCAGATAAAAAACATCCAATGATGAATATACCTTAAACAGAAACATTTATTCACTTCTTCTTAAATTCATCATATTTCCACTATTAGTGACATTTTCTACTACATGTGATGTTGATAGTGTCATTTTCATTATTCTCCCTTTGAATCATTTGTCTCATTAAATAACATTGTGAAAGAACTATTGACTCTTAAGATTTTAGGGTATTTTCAAAATTTTACCTCAACTCATTCACCATATGGGGTATGTAACCATGTTCCCAACAATCCATATCATCTTGGTGAATCAATGTCAAAAAATTACTAAGTGTATTATCTATATTTTTCATTTTGTAATAATTAATTAATATGTAGAATTTTGGTGATCAGGTTGATAACATCATATTAATAGATAATTTAGTATCTAAATGTAATCCCAAAATCCATAAATAATCCATCCAATTCAATAAATAAAATGTTGGATCAGTAGCTAAATAACCATCATCCAATTATCACTGGTACTATATAGTGACATTCTCATTTATCTTTTGCATCTCTTTCTATATTTCATGTTCTATTTGATAACTTATCGTGGTGTATAATTCTATGTAATTATAGTATTTCATTATCTCTCTAGAAATAGTTTATAACATGATACAATATAATTTTGAATCATCCTCTCTATATCTTTTATAGGCATCATTTTCACCTTGGCTCACCCACTGAGGTGAAAAATCATGAATTGGGGTTTCAAGAACAAAATATAAAATTTCTTATAGTAGTATAGTGTATTAACCAATCATGGAAATTTTCTTTATTGAGGAAACTTTTTCAGTATATTGAAATTATTATAGTGTTATCATTGTTTTTATTTCCACTTTTCTAAATAAAATTCTAAATTTAGAACATTATCTTGATTATCAGTTGTGAAATTATAATTTAATTTTCTAATTCTTATACTATTTTAGAAAATCCTAACATCCCTCACTATTAGAATCAAAATATCACATGACATTAGTATTTTTATTAGAAATGAATCATATTCTATTCCAATCAAAACAAATAGTGTCCTTATCAAATTATTTAAAGGTATTTAAGAAGGCATATCTTTCCAAATGTATTAACTCACAGTTCCATAATCTGTTGAGTGGACTCCCTGATCCTAAAATCCTAAAATAATATTTCCTTAATTCTTTACTCTTAGTTAGACTAATTCATGTATATGAGATAAACCCATGATGATAACATGTCTCGGTTGACCTATGACATTCATTAGAACTCCCCAATAAATGATTGTATCCTCAAGAAGGTTAGAAAAATTATTGGATATATATATTCAATCTTACTCAAATGAAATAATGTTGTATTTTAATTAATAATCTATTTAGGGGATTTTATTTAACATATGAATAAATATGAATTATGTTATTACTTAACTCCATTTTACTATTTTGTGTATTTGACATAATTAATTAAATATATATGGTAAAATAATTTACATGTAACTAATTATTTTATTTTATCTTCGCTATCTTATAAATTTATATACATTAAGTAATCATGTTTAGTTAACCAAATTAATCATGGATCAAATAAATATTTAAATAACCAATTAATTTAAAAAATAAGATAAATATGTGATATGACAAGGGTTTTTTCTATTGGTTGGTTTATTAAGGGGAATATATATGAAACTCAAAACTAGGGGGAATAACTCCTTATGTTGATGTTTGAATTAAGTTATAGCAGTCAATCATTAACTTATGTATCTTCTTGGCTAGTTTTACCTCGAATCAGTTCAGAAACTATCTTCACTTATTAGTATGTCCAGCCATTAAATATTCATACTCACTTAGAGGTGAGGGGTTCAAGGGGTTCATGGTTAAACAAATAATCCTTATACAAACATGTATTTATCTAATAAAGGAGTAATAAATGATACACAAAACACCATACATAATTTAATAATAAACTTATCACAAACCCCATCTAATAAAAAAATAAATTAAATAGAAACCAAACACATACATAGCTCATTGAGGCTCATGATCAATCACAAAAAGTAATAAATATTTATTTAAAATTTTATCATTCATTTCAATTAGTTTTTATTAATATAAATTTACAGGATTAAATAAATTAATCAACATAATAATTATTTATTTATTTATATTAATTATATATCCAAATATTCATTAATATTAACATCTTATATAATTTTAAATATGTTTAATATAATTTAAAATTATTAATTACATGTCATTTGTTGATGGGGTCACATGAAATGTACAATTTTGGTTACTTCGAATTTGGTTATGGAATTAAATATATAGACGACATGTACTAGATACAACACAAAATTAACCATTATACATCTAATTAAATATTATTTTAAAGTTTCATTGTTACTTGGTTTATTTTTTCACTCTATATATCATGTGACTAATGTTGTGTATGGTATTTATCATGTACTATGGACTTACACACCATGTATTAATACATGGACTATTGTAATATACATGGGATGTTGATCTAGGGGTAAATCCACATAGTCTTTGTGAAATGTATGACTAAAAAAATTTCATGAATACACATGTGTGTACCACTAGAAATTCCCGATGATATACTCTAAATGTACGTGGACCATACATGTCGTGTAGTTAAAAGATAACATGGAAAATGGTAATAAATAATTTATTACAACAAGACATGATAAAAATTACACATCAGGTTTCTAGTGCATATTTACTCATACCCCAAAGAATGTACATCTTGTTACACATTGTATAGTTCATGTCTCACTTAATTATATTATGTGTTGAATAACATGGCAAGCCTATCTTTCTGCTTAACTTGTGTGAGTTGAATTGTATTACACATCATGTATAACTAGATATGGTCAATTTAATCTATATCTTATATTGGTTTTCTTGTGTTAAAAGTCATGTACATCTAGAAACAGTATAAGGTCATTATTATTTTATAGTCATTCATTTTTGTATTTTGGTGGTTATAGGTGTCTGGGAAAGGTACCAGGTTAGAGGTGTAGTTTTAGATAAAATTTAAATAATAATAGGATGATGGTGGTGTGATAGAGTAGGTTTTGGCGTGGTGTAGTCCTGATGATGGACCTTACAGAATAACATTGATCCTTGTGTCATGGAAGCTAAATATATGTATTTCGGTGATTCATCCTCCTAATAGGTAGTTGAGGCATGGAGATAGGTTATGTTCTAGGTTTTGGGGGATTGGGTATTTTTTCTATAGTTCCTAATGGATTACTATATAATATAGGTAAGTTGTTCTAAGGAGTCCCAAGGGGTGGGTTTGATTATCTCAAATATTTGGGGGACCAATGATTTATAAAGCATGATTTGTGCCACAACACTCTATTGGAGTTATAGGATATAAGAAAATATTGGGTTTGTATTGCACCATGTATTGTATAAGATGTTATACCATGGTCCCTTGAGGCATAGCTTTCCTAGTTACACCACATTTTATGTTAAAACACTTATAATTGTGGAAGGGTCAAGGGTGTTGTGTCATTATGTCATTAAATTATAATATGTATAAATTACATTGGTATTTAATGATATTATTATTTTCAACCATATCCTTTAATCTGTAGGAAACCTAGAGGCCTCATTCAGATACTTTGATCACCATTTTCTTAGATTTAACCCCTAGATTCTAAAGATTGTTCCTTAGTGATCTGAGGCCATTTTCTTCTTCTCTATTTGGTTGGGAACTATTATTTTCCCTCTTCCCAAGACATTGTTTTTTGTTTCTTTTGTTTTCATAATTTCACTTATAGTTATTGATGGAATATTCCATATGGGATGATATCTTTAGGCATTTATGATTCCTTGTGTCAGAGTAGATAAAATATCCATGCTTGTCCTTACATTATTTCTCATTGAACAATAGATATTTGGCATCATGGTAGAGGATTTGTATCCATTATTTTATCATGTGAAAGTGTGGGACTATCATTATTTATTGTCTATGGGTATTACTATAATCATCATAAAGTATTATAATAATTGAAATTATGAATGAATCATATGGGTATTGTGATCATATGGGGGGATGTAATGTTGATGTATCCACTTGATACATTCTAGAGAGTGTGTTATCTATTTTTTGTGATTATTACTAAGTTTTATAAAGTTATATATTCTTGAAATTAGTTAAACAACATAAATATTGTAAATATTTTGTGATTAATTAAATAATAAAGTGATTTATATTACCATTCATCTTTATAATTATGCTAAATATATTTGTTTTTATTGAATAATGTTAGTAATTGATTCTTAAAAATTGATTGTTTCATTATTAATTGGTGGCCTATTGCTGAAACCAATACATAATGATTATATTAATTCAATAGAGTAAATAAAAAAATAATTGAATTAAATGTTTGGGTCTGTGAGAGTCTATCGTTGTTTGTTAAATGGTTTTTTTCCTTAAAATTATAGACATTTCTACCCTTCAGTATCATATGTTGAAAATAATTTCTTATGTGTGTTATTTATCTAGATTGATCCCTTAATATGAATTTTTGTCAACTCATTGGGGATAGGATATTAAGAAAGGGATGTATGAAATAATTTAACAGTGGATCTTATAATAGGTTTGTCATCAATATGAGAATAATGTTGGGATGGATGACATAAGATGGGATATGGGATTTCCTATTTTCCAAATTATAGAACGGATTGTTGAATGGTTTATTTATAAAGGTTATTATATGGGTGTTACCATTTTTTATGAAGTTTTTATTTGACGTGTAGTTTGTATAATGGTTGTTTACGGTAATTTATAACCCCATATGTAGTAGCCTTATGCATCATGAGTGAATCCCATGTTGTGGTATTTTAGTTCAAGTCCAAGAATACCATTATTATGGAATGTTAAATGAATAATGAATGATCCCATGACATGGGTATGGATGATGTTAATGATTAATTAATTAATAATGAACTATAAGATAGTTGGAATGAATTCACTAATAGCAAGTAATGAATTTTGGGAATTATAATATAAATTATGAAATAATGTTTGTTTGTGAAGAATGAATTGAATAAAATAGAATTTATAATTGGATGAAGGAATGATTGGTAATTATCTAAATTTATAAATTGGAATTATTAATAATGTCAGATCTCGATGTTAGGGGTCTTTCCTAAAAAAAGTTCATTAAACCGTAGTGGTGGTAATCAGGTATCCTGAAAAATACTATATTTAGTTGAGTCTAAGTCTTTGTAGTTTTCCATTGCATGGTTTTGGATGATATATAATTATTTTTTCTAATTTCATATGCTCCACCACCAATTCATAGAATCATATATTGCCGAAATTTACGGGGTTTCGATTTTTTCCCTAATATCCAGGTAGGTGATGAATGAATGGATGACTTCTCCCTATTCCACGCTCTGACATTGATATACAATGATGTGTAGAAATATCCATGGTGTAATTTATTAAGGTATAGGGTGTGTTTCTACATGAGTTTTAATGTCTCTTAATTCTTCGATACCTTTGTTCGTGAGATGTAACAGATCAATGTTATATCACATATATGTATTATGGTTGTATTAACTATAGTTACTATAGGTGATATTGAATTTTTTGTGATTTTATTGGGTTTAATTCTTGATACATGGGCTATAGTGCCTTTTGAGCATATTACATGGTTGTGGATGAGATTGTTTCTGGTTTCGTATTTTTGTATGGGGTGAAAGATGACATATGAAAGGGATTATAGAACAAGATGTTTGTAAATGGCACTTGAGAGTAATAAAACAATGGGGAAGTATAAGGGAAAACCCATTATTATTTATTTGATATCAAATTTTGTTACTTGTTTAGTGAACCATGGTGAGGATGATATATAGTTATACCAATTTAGGTGATGATTTTATTTCATTTATTTATTCAATTTGATTTAATATGACTCTTTCACAATTTAATAAGAGGTTTTGGAGAGTATCATACTGGTTATACGTATATTAGTAACCCATATATATATATATATAATATTTTTTATGTCCATAAGAGATGGTTGGTGATCAATTTTGGATTTATTACTATTGAGTGGTTTTCAAAAGACTCTAGAGTTTGTGGTCACTATCTAGGATTTTTTTGGTATTTCTAGTTTTTTATATTAAATATAAAATTACATTAATTTAATGGGATGTTTAAATTAACTATCTGTTTGTTTTTATTGATTGAACTAATCTTATCTCTTGTCTATTAAGTCATGAATTAAGGGTAATGTCAACCATTTTTGTTTATTCTATACCTTCATTCTTAGTCAACACCTCATAGACAATTAGAGGTGAGCATGGGGTGTTCATTCCTATATTCATTTCCAGCCTAGGAGGGGTTACAGTAGAGGGTGGGTTAGAAAAATGGGGTGTTAGAGCTAATGGTTGATAGATAATATAGACTTCATAGATAGTCATTGGTGAAGAATGCATATGTTATAAAGGAAACAATATTGGATAGAGA
The DNA here is from genome assembly GCA_963277665.1 of Viscum album. Classification (NCBI taxonomy): domain Eukaryota; kingdom Viridiplantae; phylum Streptophyta; class Magnoliopsida; order Santalales; family Viscaceae; genus Viscum; species Viscum album. Next base: position 1,680,281,391 of record OY728160.1, read on the forward strand.
TATTAAATGATGTAAAAAAAGGATGGTTGGTCAAGGAATGAATATTTATAGCTCCTTGTGATCCAACATAAGGACCCTTGAGTTTATAAAACAATCTAAGAAATTTAATGTTACTTTTAGGGAAGAGAACTATGTAAGGATGATGCATCATTATTATTTATTGTAGTGTTTTAATTGGGCATAAAATTAAATTATGTTGAATTTTAATTGATTAATTAATATTAAATATTCCATATTTTGGGTTTTAGGATTTCAAAACATTTGTTCATTTACATGTGTGGATCTTGGTTGACATCTTTTAGGTAAATTTCAAATATGTTAAACAATATTTGTTTGTATATTGACATATATTTGAGATAAATGATTATTGATCTTAGATGTGGAAAATCCAATAGTATCAATACTATGTTCTATAGAGTTATGAGAGATTCATTTTATATTAATTGGCTGAGGATTGGTTCGAGGAGGTAGAGATGACTTTTATATTTATATATTTTTGGAGGGAGCACTACGTATCATTATATATGACGATTTTTCATGTGGTAAATAGATAATGATGGTTCTTATTCCTTGGGTGTCATAAGGATTGAGTTGTTACACGATTAAAGATAAATGATCAGTTTTAGGATGGTTTTATTTCTTTGACCATAATGGTAAACTATTGGTTGGAGGTCCTTACTCTTTCCCAAGATAATTTCTGATTATGGGAGTTCTATATCTATTTTAATATCATATTCTATAAAGATTCATACCTTTTACCATATGAGTAGGTAAGTTAGATTCATGTGAAGGAGGTATTGTATCTGGATTCTAGCTCTATGTCACCTCATTCAGGTTACAAACATATCTCAAGGTGTTGGTGAAGGAAGATGTTATAAAGAGGGTGTTGAATATGATCATATAATCATGGTAGGGGTGTCACTATTATTATATATACTGAAAATTGTTTGTTAGAATATCATAGATTACTAGATAGAGGAATATTTAGACATAATGGATCTTGTTTCATTCATCTCATTTCACTAGAGTAAGAAGTTATTATACTCATGATAGTAGATTAGTCGTGGTTTGTTGTACATGTAGAGGTCATGGTCATAAATAAATTGAGTACAAGACCTTCATCAACATCCATCATAAAGATGGATTCCCTCTTCAGGATCATCCATTAAAGTAGTATACACTGAGTTAGTGGTAGTAGGGTGATATATATTATAATAAGTATATAGGGGGCGAGGTTGGTAGAGGATAGCCTTTTCATGCCTCTTTCCCTTAGGAAATAATTTAGAGTGTGGTTATGGAACTTATCTCTAATAGATCTAGATAGTCCATAGATTATATTGCTGTACACTACTGGAATTTAGTCTTTTCCCAATGGTAGTATACCAACGGTTTACTTAAACCGTTGGTATAGTGAGCCTTTGCCAACGGTTTAACAAAACCGTTGGCAAAGGGAATTTAAGTGGACCATTTCCCAAAGGTTCACTGGAACCATTGGGAAAGGGGTGCTAAACTCACACATTTCCCAACGGTTCACTGGAACCGTTGGGAAAGGGGTGCTAAACTCACACATTTCCCTACGGTTCACTAGAACCGTTGGGAAATGTGTGCCTTTGCCAACGGTTTTTATAAACCGTTGGCAAAGGTTTCCCCCAAATTCCAGATCGCGATCTCCTCTCCCCATTTGGACAGAGCCCTAATCTATTCGCTCCGCTGCTCTCACCAACCCCATCCGACTCCACTTCTCTCATGAATCCGAACACCAGCACCCCCCATCCCAACAGGTACACCCCCATACGAATAGGTAAAATTTGATCTCAACCATATTGTTTTAGTTGTTTTAATGAATAGATTTTTTCCAGGTGTTGGTGGTTTAATTGATTATTGAAATTAATATCTAAATAGGATATTGTTTGTGTTTGTGAAGACTTCTTTAATGTTTTTGTATTCTATGTTTGGAATGAGAGTGTTCAAAACTTGTAAATCAAAGTTGGGGGAGGCTATCGTGAACGTTTACATGTTTTGGATAATGGATTGTGGGAAATATGGATTGTGTTCAAACCAATTTGATTTGTTTTGGATAATGGATTGTGGGGGTAGGGGGTGTCCACAGGGGTGGGTGGGTTGTCCACGGGGGTGGGAGGGGGTGTCCACGGGGGGGGGGGGGGGGGGAGGCTGTCCACGGGGGTGGGCGGGGCTGTCTAGGGGGTGTGGGCTGTCCTGGGGGTCTGGGTGGGGTGTCCTGGTGGGGGAGGGGTGTGTGGGGTGTCCAGGGGGGGTGGTATGTCTAGGTGGTGGTGGTGGGGTTGCAGGGGAGGGGGGTGTGGGCTGTTTGGGAGCATGGGCGGGGCTATACAGGGGGGTACGAGGTGTCCAGGGGGGTACGGGGGTGGGCGGGTTGTCCACAAGGGTGGACGGGCTATCCACGGGGGTGGTCGGGCTGTCAAGGAGGGGTGGGCGGGCTGTCCAGGGGGGGTGGGGGGGCTGGCCACGGGGGGTAGGGGTGTCCAGGGGGGTGGGCTGGCTATCCATGGGGGTGGGGGCTATCCATAGGGAGAAGGGGTGTCGAGGGGCGTGGGTGGGCTGTCCACGGGGGTGGTTGGGCTGTCTAGGGGGTAGGGGGTGTCCACGGGGGTGGGCGGGGCTGTCCAGGGGGTGTGGGCTGTCCTGGGGGTCTGGGTGGGGTGTCCTGGTGGGGGAGGGGTGTGTGGGGTGTCTAGGTGGGGTGGTATGTCTAGGTGGTGGTCGTGGGGTTGCAGGGAAGGGGGTGTGGGCTGTTTGGGAGGGTGGGTGGGGCTATCCAGGGGGGGTACGGGGTGTCCAGGGGGGTACGGGGTTGGGCGGGCTGTCCACAAGGGTGGATGGGCTGTCCACGAGGGTGGTCGGGCTGTCAAGGAGGGGTGGGCATGCTGTCCAAGGGGGTGGGTGGGCTGGCCACAGGGGGTAGGGGTGTCCAGGGGGGTGGGCGGGCTATCCAAGGGGGTGGGGGACTGTCCATAGGGAGAAGGGGTGTCGAGGGGGGTGGGTGGGCTGTCCACGGGGGTGGTTGGGCTGTCTAGGGGGTAGGGGGCGTCCACGGGGGTGGGTGGGTTGTCCACGGGGGTGGGCGGGGATGTCCAGGGGGTGTGGGCTGTCCTGGGGGTCTGGGTGGGGTTTCCTGGTGGGGGAGGGTTGTGTGGGGTGTCCAGGGGGGTTGGTATGTCTAGGTGGTGGTGGTGGGGTTGCAGGGGAGGGGGTGTGGGCTGTTTGGGAGGGTGGGCGGGGCTATCCCGGGGGGGGGGTACGAGATGTCCAGGGGGTACGGGGGTGGGCGGGTTGTCCACAATGGTGGACGGGCTGTCCACGGGGGTGGTCGGGCTGTCAAGGAGGGGTGGGCGGGCTTTCCAGGGGGGTGGGTGGGCTGGCCACAGGGGGTAGGGGTGTCCAGGGGGTGGGCGGGCTATCCAAGGGGGTTGGGGCTGTCCATAGGGAGAAGGGGTGTCGAGGGGGGTGGGTGGGCTGTCCACGGGGGTGGTTGGGCTGTCTAGGGGGTAGGGGGTGTCCACGGGGGTGGGTGGGTTGTCCACGGGGGTGGGCGGGGTTGTCCACGAGGGTGGGAAAGGCTATCCACGGGGGTGGGTGGGGCTGTCCAGGGGGTGTGGGCTGTCCTGGGGGTCTGGGTGGGGTGTCCTGGTGGGGGAGGGGTGTGTGGGGTGTCCATGGGCGTTGGTATGTCTAGGTGGTGGTGGTGGGGTTGCAGGGTAGGGGGTGTGGGCTATTTGGGAGGGTGGGTGGGGCTATCCCAGGGGGGTACGGGGTCTCCAGGGGGTACTGGGGTGGGCGGGCTGTCCACAAGGGTGGACGGGCTGCCCACGGGGGTGGTCGGGCTGTCAAGGAGGGGTGGGCGGGCTGTCCAGGGGGGGTGGGTGGGCTGGCCACAGGGGGTGGTCGTGCTCTCGCGAACCCCCCGTCCGTACATCATCGACCCCCATGGACAACCCACCTTTTATCCCAAATTCCATAGACTTATACATTATTTTATTATATTATGTCTCAAATTATGTAAAATATGTGTTTGATGTTCTTCACGTGACCTATCATAATTCCTTCTCATAATCTATAGTGATCATGGGAAGATCCCATGCATGATTCATGATCACCCAAATTATTCTGCAGATCATACATAATGGAAGCCTTAGAGGATGTGAGATGATTATATCTATGAAATCTACTCAGGTACCTGGTGAGGAAGTGCATATTAATTCAAAAAGGTAAATCGCATATGAGGATACCCTACTAATATGGTTATGGGATGAGGCATGCTCTGATGTGATAACACATTATGTTCTTGTTGGTTTTACATTTTTTCAATAACACATTAGTATGTTTTTTTCACATGTGTAGTTGATACCATGATTTTTTTCTTCCTTTATCGTTTACTTAAATGTATTTTCTATTAAAGTTCAATCCTATTGAATTTTTTATGACAAAATGTCTTATATGAATTCTTTTTACAGAATGGACAGAAGTTGGATGTATGAAACCGATCGTATCTCAAGCGATTTTCAAAACAATTTGGAGAGCTTTATAGATTTTTCATTTCACAATGCTTCAGATAGTGGTCGCATACACTACCCATGTTCCAATTGTGTTGGTAGACCTTGGTTGAGTCGTGAAGAAGTCAGCTACCACATAACCAAAAATGGTTTTCAAGCAAACTACTTTGTGTGGTATCAAAATGCGGAGAAAATGAAATCTCACATTGGTGATGATCGAAATGAAAGGACTGGAATGGAGAATTTGTTAGATGATCGGTTTCCGTTTATCCGTCATCCTGAAAAAGAAAGGATTTAGACTCAAGAAGACGTCGATATGAGGACAACTGATGCATCTAGTGAAAATGATGATATTGATAGGGTGAAAAAATTGAATGATGCTGCCACGACTCCAGTATATCGACAATGCGATAAAATGATAATGATGGAATTTTTAATCCGATTGATTCATGGAAAAACTATGTATGGGATTTCTAATACAGCAATCGATTACATTCTTACCCCCTTGAAGGATTTACTTCCAGATGATGCAGATATTCCCTCAAACCACTATATGGCATGGAAGTTAGTTGATGAACTTGGATTTTCCAGAAACAAAATTCATGCTTGCCCGAAAGATTGCAGTTTATTCTGGGATGAAACCGCTGAACGAAATGAATGTATAAAATGTGGAACATCCCGCTGGAAGTCAAAATCTGATGGAACACCATCCTGCGTTCCACAGAAAGTAATGTGGCACTTTCCATTGATCCCCAGACTCCAGAATCTTTTTATGTCTGATGACATATCAATAAAAATGAGATGGCATGATACCGAGAGAAAGAAGACTAATGATGAGTTGGTTCATCCTGCAGATGGATTTGCATGGCAGAGATTTGATGCTCGACATCCTGATTTTGCAGCTGACGTGCGTAATGTGAGGCTGGGTCTTTCATGCGACGGTTTTAATCCGTTTGGACAGATGCTTACTTCGCACAACACATGGCCAGTTTTTATTCACATTTATAATCTTCCCCCATGGTTGTGTATGAAAAAATCATTCACTTTCATGAGTATACTCATATCTGGTCCTTCTGATCCTGGCATTGATATTGATGTATACATGAAACCTTTAATAAAAGATTTGAAACTTCATTGGGATGTGGGTGTGCGCACATACGATGCATGTTTGAAAGACATATTTCAGATGCGTTCTACGCTTATGTGGACGATCAATGATTTTCTGGCTTATGCAATGATGTCTGGATGGAGCACGAAGGGAAAACTGTCATGTCTAGTTTGTATGAAGAATACACGATCTAGAAGACTGAAACATCATTGTAGTTTCAGTTTTATGGGACATCGACGATTTCTTCCAAAGGATCATCCATATAGAATGAATCGTCAATGATTTGATAATACTATAGAGACCGATGATCCACCTCAGTGTATGTGTGGAACTGATGTTCTTAATGAATTGAATGATTTCAGTTTTTCGTTCGGGAAGGGTCAAATGAAATCTGGAAAGAGAAAGAATGTTTCCACAGAAACCTGTTACAATTGGAGGAAGAGGAGTATCTTTTTTGATTTGCCTTATTGGTCAACCAATTTGCTACGTCATTGCTTAGACGTAATGCATATTGAAAAGAATATATGTGAAATTTTGCTTTCAGTTCTTCTAAATGTCAAGGGGAAGACAAAAGATGATTTACGATCTCGACATGACTTGGTGGATTGGGGCATTAGACCATAATTTCATCCTGTGCGTATCAGTGAAAATAAATGGCAACTTCCATGTGCTTCTTATGTGATGACACCTACTGAAAAAAAAAACAATTTCTGGATGTATTAGAGACTATTAGAGTTCCTGATGTCTATTCAAGCAACATATCTAAACGGGTCAACAGAAGAGAGTTGAAGCTAAAATCTTTGAAGACTCATGATTATCACGTTCTACTGCATGAGTTGCTTCCAATAGCAATCCGTCATCTTTTGTCCAATAATGTAAGGGTGGGTGTTATTCGGTTGTGCCATTTGTTTAGAGATCTTTGTGCTAAGAGGTTTTCCAAGTCTTTCTTGCAAAAAATGTTGACAGATTCCCCATTAATTTTGTGTGAGTTGGAGAAAATATTTCCCCCATCATTTTTCACATGCATGCTGCATCTGACTGTCCAAATTCCAACTGAAATACTTCTCGGAGGACCTGTTTCTTTTCGTTGGATGTATCCAACTTAATGAAATATGTTCACATTAAAGTCTTATGTTCAAAACAAGAATCATCCCGAAGGTGCGGTGTGACCGACACCACTCAAAGTGTCTCTATTTTGTTTAAAATGGACTTCATTTTTTGTGAAAACAACAAATGACATACGGAAAACCGACCAAACAGATTCTGATTGTGTTGATACTTTAGCACAATGATACATGGGTAATATGTGACGTGTACTAGTCAACCCCGCTTCAATCCGAGGCGCGGTGTGGCCGGCACAACTCAAAGTGTATGTCTTTTGTTTCAAAAGGACATCATTTTAAGTGAAAACATCAACTGGCACACGGCACGTCCGATTGACGTGCCGTCTGCTCGACCACTTCATAAATCACTCACCCGTATTTTTCGTCTGATTTCAGGCCATTCCAAAATCGTTCGGCCCGTTTGGACCACCCTCACGCGCGTTTACGAAGCGCACGCATCACTTAAAACATGAATATTGAGTCGTACCATGCAAACCACGCATCTGATTGACGTGTCGTCTGCGCGTACACATCACGAATAATAATTATAATGTTTCACGGTGGTTTCAACTCAATCCAAGGTCGTCCGCTATGAATTTGACCGTTTGACGCCCGTTTTGGCCGTTTATGACACGAGAACTGCGTTGTCGGTCACCGCGGGCACATGGCACATCCAATTGACGTGACGTCTGCTCGACCACTTCAGAAATCAATCACCCGTATTTTTCGTCTGATTTCAGGCCATTCCAACTTCGTTCGGCCCATTTGGACCCCCCTCACGCGCGTTTACGAAGCGCGTGCATCACTTAAAATACGAATATTGAGTCGTACCGTGCAAACCGCACGTCCGATTGATGTGTCGTCTGCGCGTACACGTCACAAATAATAATTAGAATGTTGCACGGTGGTTTTAGCTCAATCTGAGGTCGTCCGCTATGAATTTGACCGTTGGATGCCTGTTTTGGCCGTTTATGACACCAGAACTGCGTTGTCGGTCACCGCGGGCACACGGCACGTCCGATTGACGTGATGTCTGCTCGACCACTTCATAAATCACTCACCCGTATTTGTCATCTGATTTAAGGCCATTCCGAAATCGTTCAGCCCATTTGGACCACCCTCACGCGCGTTTACGAAGCGCGCACATCACTTAAAACACGAATATTGAGCCGTACCGCGCAAACCGCACGTCCAATTGATGTTCCGTCTGTGCGTACACATCACGAATAATAATTAGAATGTTTCACTGTGGTTTCAGCTCAATATGAGGTCATCCTATATTAATTTGACCGTTTGATGCCCGTTTTGGCCGTTTATGACACCAGAACTGCGTTGTCGGTCACCGCGGGCACACGGCACATCCAATTGACGTTCCGTCTGCTCGACCGCTTTATAAATCACTCACCCGTATTTTTCGTCTGATTTCAGGCCATTCCGACTTCGTTTGGCCCGTTTGGACCCCCCTCACGCGCGTTTACGAAGCGCGCACATCACTTAAAACAGAAATATTGAGTCGTACCACGCAAACCACACGTCTTATTGACGTGCCGTCTACGCCTACACGTCAAGAATAATAATTAGAATGTTGCACGGTGGTTTCAGCTCAATCTGAGGTCGTCTGCTATGAATTTGACCATTGGACGTCCGTTTTGGTCGTTTATGACACCAGAACTGCGTTGTCGGTTACCGCGGGCATACGGCACGTCCGATTGACGTGCCGTATGCTCTACCACTTCATAAATTACTCTCCCGTATTTTTCATTTTATTTCAGGCCATTCCGACTTCGTTCGGCCCATTTGGACCCCTCTCACGCGCGTTTACGAAGCGCGTGCATCACTTAAAACACGAATATTGAGCCGTACCGCGCAAACTGCACGTCCGATTGACGTGCCGTCTGCTCGTACACATCACGAATAATAATTAGAATGTTGCACGGTGGTTTCAACTCAATACGAGGTCGTCCGCTATGAATTTGACTGTTTGACGCCCGTTTTGGCCGTTTATGACACCAGAACTGCGTTGTCGGTCACCGCGGGCACACGGCACGTCCGATTGACGTGCCGTCTGCTCGACCACTTCATAAATCACTCACCTGTATTTTTCGTCTGATTTCAGGCCATTCCGAAATCGTTCGGCCCGTTTGGACCACCCTCACGCGCGTTTACGAAGCGCGTGCATCACTTAAAACACGAATATTGAGCCATACCGCGCAAACCTCACGTCCGATTGACGTTCCGTCTACGCGTACACGTCATGAATAATAATCAGAATGTTGCACGGTGGTTTCAGCTCAATCTGAGGTCGTCCTCTATGAATTTGACTGTTGGACGCCTGTGTTGGCCGTTTGTGACACCAGAACTGCGTTTTCGGTCACCGCGGGCACACGGCACGTCCGATTGACGTACCGTCTACTCGACCACTTCAGTAATCACTCTCCCGTATTTGTCGTTTGATTTCAGGCCATTCCGACTTCGTTCGGCCCATTTGGACCCCCCTCACGCGCGTTTACGAAGCGCGCACATCACTTAAAACACGAATATTGAGCCGTACCGCGCAAACCGCACGTCCGATTGACATGCCGTCTGCGCGTACACGTCACGAATAATAATTAGAATGTTTCACGGTGGATTCAGCTCAATCCGAGGTCGTAAGCTATGAATTTGACCATTTGACGCACGTTTTGGCCGTTTGTGACACCAGAACTGCGTTGTCGGTCACCGCGGGCACACGGCACGTCCGATTGACGTGCCGTCTACTTGACCACTTCATAAATCACTCTCCCGTATTTTTTGTCTGATTTCAGGCCATTCCGAAATCATTTGGCCCTTTTGGACCACCCTCACGCGCGTTTACGAAGCACGCGCATCACTTAAAACACGAATATTGAGCCGTACCGTGCAAACCGCACGTCCGATTGACGTGCCTTCTGCACGTACATGTCACGAATAATAATTAGAATGTTTCACGGTGGTTTCAGCTCAATCTGAGGTCGTCCGCTATGAATTTGACCGTTGGGCGCCCGTTTTGGCCGTTTATGACACCAGAACTGCGTTGTCGGTCACCGCGGGCACACGGCACGTTCGATTGATGTGCCGTCTTCTCTACCACTTCAGAAATCACTCTTTCATATTTATCGTCTTATTTCAGGCCATTCCGACTTCGTTCGGCCCGTTTGGACCCCCCTCACGCGCGTTTACGAAGCGCGCGCATCAGTTAAAACACGAATATTGAGCCGTACCGCGCACACCACACGTCCGATTGACGTGCCGTCTGCGCGTACACATCAAGAATAATAATTAGAATGTATCACGGTGGTTTTTAGATCAATACGAGGTCGTCCGTTATGAATTTGACCGTTTGACGCCCGTTTTGGCCGTTTATGACACCAGAACTGCGTTGTCGGTCACCGCGGGCACATGGCACGTCCGATTGACGTGTCATCTGCTCGAACACTTCATAAATCACTCACCCGTATTTTTCGTCTGATTTAAGGCCATTCTGAAATCGTTCAGCCCATTTGGACCACCCTCACGCGCGTTTACGAAGCGCGCGCATCACTTAAAACATGAATATTGAGTCGTACCACGCAAACCGCACGTCCGATTGACGTGCCGTCTGCACTTACATGTCACGAATAATAATTAGAATGTTTCACGGTGGTTTCAGCTCAATCCGAGGTCATCTTCTATGAATTTGACCATTTGACGCCCGTTTTGGCCGTTTATGACACCAGAACTGTGTTGTCGGTCACCGCGGGCACATGGCACGTCCAATTGACGTTCCGTCTGCTCGACCACTTTAGAAATCCCTCACCCGTATTTTTAGTCTGATTTCAGGCCATTCCGACTTTGTTCGGCCCATTTGGACCCCCCTCACGCGCGTTTACGAAGCGCGCACATCACTTAAAATACGAATATTGAGTCGTACCGCGCAAACTGCACGTCCGATTGACGTTCCGTCTACGCGTACACGTCACAAATAATAATTAGAATGTTTCACGGTGGTTTCTGCTCAATATGAGGTCGTCCTCTACGAATTTGACCATTGGATGCCCGTTTTGGCCGTTTATGACACCAGAACTGCGTTGTTGGTCACCGCAGGCACACGTCACGTCCGATTGACATGCCATCTGCTCGACCACTTCATAAATCACTCTCCCATATTTTTCATCTGATTTCAGGCCATTACGACTTCGTTCGGCCCGTTTGAACCCCCCTCACGCGCGTTTATGAAGCGCGCACATCACTTAAAACACGAATATTGAGCCGTACCGCGCAAACCGCACGTCCGATTGACGTGCCGTCTACGCGTACACGTCACGAATAATAATTAGAATGTTGCACGGTGGTTTAAGCTCAATCCGGAGATGTGGTGTGGCCGGCACCACTCATAGTGTCTGTCTTTTGTTTCAAAAGGACGTCATTTTAAGTGAAAAGCATCAAATGGCATACGGAAAACCGACCAAACGCATTCCGAATCTGTTGATAATTTATCCCAACAATACATGGGTCATATGTGACGTGTATGAGCCAACCCATGATGAATCCGAGTCACGGTGTGGCCATGATAAGTCTAAGTGGCTCTCTTTTGTTTAAAATGGACACCATTTTAAGTACATACAGAAAAACGACCAAACGAATTCCGTTTCCATTGAAACATTAGTAGAACGATCCATGGGTCATATGTGACGTGTAAGAATCAACCTCGCCTCAATCGGAGACGCGGTGTGGCCGGCACCACTCAAAGTGTCTGTCTTTTGTTTCCAAAAGACGTCATTTTAACTGAAAAGCATCAATTGACATACGGAAAACTGACCAAAGGCATTCGGACTGTGTCGATACTTTAGCACAAGGATCCATGGGTCGTATGTGACATGTACGAGTCAATCCCGCCTCAATCCGAGGAGCGGTGTGGCCGACACCATTCTAACTGTGTCTCTTTTGTTTAAAATGGATAGGATTATAAGTGAAAAGAACAGCTGGCATACACAAAACCGACCAAACGCATTCTGAATCTTTTGATAATTTATCACAACGATCCATCGATCATATGTGACCTGTACGAGCCAACTCGGGCTCAATCTGAGTCGCGGTGTGGCTGAGATCAATCTAAGTGTCTCTCTTTTGTTTAAAATGGACAGCATTTTAAGTACATACGGAAAACCAACCAAACGCATTCGGTTTCCATTGAAACATTAGGAGAACGATCCATGGGTCATATGTGATGTGTACAAATGATCCCCGCCTCAATCCAAGGTGCGGTGTGGCTGACACTGCTCTAAATGTGTCTGTTTTGTTTAAAATGGATAGGATTATAAGTGAAAAGAACTGGCATACTCAAAACCGACCAAACACATTCGGTTTCCATTGAAACTTTAGGAGAACGATCCATGGGTCATATGTGACGTGTAAGAATCATCCCCGTCTCAATATGAGACGTGGTGTGGCCGACACCGCTCTAACTATGTCTCTTCTGTTTAAAATGGACATGATTATAAGTGAAAAAGAACAACTGGCATACGCAAAACTGACCAAACGCATTCCAAATCTTTTGATCATTTATCACAATGATCCATGGGTCGTATGTGACCTGTACGAGGCAACCCGGGTTCAATCCGAGTTGCGGTGTGACCGGGATCAGCCTAAGTGGCTCTCTTTTGTTTAAAATGGACACCATTTTAAGTACATACGGAAAACTGACCAAACGCATTTGTTTTCCATTGAAAGTTTAGGAGAACGATCCATGGGTCATATGTGACGTGTATGAATCATCCTCGCCTCAATTCGAGGCGCGGTGTGGCCGACACCGCTCTAACTGTGTCTGTTTTGTTTAAAATGGACAGGATTATAAGTGAAAAGAACAACTGGCATACGCAAAACCGACCAAACACATTCAGAATCTTTTGATAATTTATCACAACGATCCATGGGTCATATCTGACGTGTACGAGCCAACCCGGGTCAATCCGAGTCACGGTGTGGCCAGGATCAGTCTAAATGGCTCTCTTTTGTTTAAAATGGATACCATTTTAAGTACATATGGAAAGCCAACCAAACGCATTCAGTTTCCATTGTAACATTAGGATAACGATCCATGTGTCCTATGTGACGTGTACGAATAATCCCCGCCTCAATCCGACATGTGGTGTGGCTGACACCACTCAATGTGTCTGCCTTTCGTTTCAAAAGGACGTCATTTTAAGTGAAAGGCATCAACTGACATACGAAAGAATGACCAAACGCATTCAGATTCTATCGATACTTTAGCACAACGATCCATGGGTCATATGTGACATGTACAAGTCAACCCCGTCTTAATCCGAGACACGGTGTGGCCGACACCGCTCTAACACTATCTCTTTTGTTTAAAATGGACATAATTATAAATGAAAAGAACAACTGGCATACGCAAAACCGACCAAACGCATTCAGAATCTTTTGATAATTTATCACAACAATCCATGGGTCATATGTGACATGTACGAGCCAACTCGGGATGAATCTGAGTCGCGGTGTGGTCAGGATTAGTCTAAGTGTCACTCTTTTGTTTAAAATAGACAACATTTTAAGTACATACGGAAAACTGACCAAACGCATTCGGTTTCCATTTAAACTATAGGAGAACGATCCATGGGTCATATGTGACGTGTACGAATCAACCCCGCCTCAATTGGAGACGCGGTGTGGTCGGAACCACTCATAGTGTCCGTCTTTTGTTTCAAAAGGACATCATTTTAAGTGAAAAACATCAACTGGCATACGGAAAACCGACCAAACGCATTCGGATTGTGTCGATACTTTAGCACAACGATCCATGGGTCAAATGTGACGTGTATGAGTCAACCCCGCATCAATCTGAGGTGCGGTGTGGCCGGTATCACTTCAGGTGTATGTATTTTGTTGAAAATGGACATCATTTGAGGTAAAAATATATGGTATAGAAAAAACTGATCAAATTATGAATTGAATTTTGGATTCCACATATAATTGTCATCTAAATTTTAAATTGAATTATATATGAATTATGTACATTTATAATTACATTATGAATTCTAATTTAATTATGGATGTGTATAGTTTCAGGATCCATTATATGTTAAATGTGTATGAATTTGTTCGTAATTGTATATGTATGTTTTATTTTATTGCAGGTACCATAATTGGATTGATAATGATGTCAAAATGAGGCCTGATGGAGAGGGGCCAGATGGATAGGGGTTGTGCAAATTGTAGGGTGCTGCAATTTGCAGCATAGGGTATTCCAACGGTTTAAAACCGTTGGCATATAATCCCAAAGAAGTTTTTACCAACGGTTCATTGAACCGTTGCTAAATATCTCTTTTCCCAATGGTTCTAAACCGTTGGGAAAGAGTTTGGGATATTGATATTTCCCAACGGTTCTCCCAAACCATTGGAAAAAACTATCCCAATGGTTTGGCAGAACCGTTGGGATAGGGTGGCTTTTGTGAGCCTATACCAACGGTTTCCAGTAAACCGTTGGGAAAACCTTTTCCCAACGGCTTACTTCCCTACGGTTATCACAACCGTTGGTATATCATATACCAACGGTTAGAGGGGCTTTCCCAACGGTTGTGAACCGTTGGGAAGTATTATATTTCCAATAGTGGAAATATGTATTACATAGAGTATCAAGAGATGGGTTAGACATATTTCATTTTTTGTACTATCAACCTAAATTATACATGCGTGTATTCCTTGTTTTATTCAATAACTACACACTTCATCATTTCACCCACAATCGTCTAGGTTTTAGGACACGAGTTAGAGAGGATTATGGTTATGTTGTCATTGACTACACCTATTAGAGTTCAAGAATTTATATATGAGTTGTTAAGATATTGATAGTTGATTCTAGGGTAGCATATATCTTGGAGAGATATCCAATGTTTATGGATACAACCATATGAAATTATCCTTGACCTGGATTAGCTATATTCAGTTCATGATTTTGGTAATTTCTTCAAGTAGCACATTATATTCTATGTCACTGATGGAGAGAATAATGTGTTTTTAGTGATAAATACCCTTTGATAGGTTAGAGTCATATCTATTACTTATCTTCCTTAATATATGGGTAGATGTTGAGTTCAGTGGAGGATCATTTGGGGGTGTTTCCAAGGGTTGTAAAAGAGATCCCAAAGGTCTTTCAAGAAGAGTATTTGATGTTATCCCCTTGATGACATATTTATTTTGGGATAAATTTTCATATGGGTTTCACTCTGATAATGATGAATCTATATATGATGACAACTAATAAGATTCATGAGTGGTCGATTTAGATTTATGATCATTTAGGGTAATGTTTTATTCAGCCTAGTGTGTGATATTAGAGAGTTTCACTTATTTTTATGAAGAAGGAAGATAAGATTATATATTTTTGTATCCATAGTCATTACTTAAATAAAGTTACAATGATGAAACACTACCCTCTACCTTGGAATGTGGATTTATTATATCATATTAAGGGATCATGCTGGTCCTTGAAGACCAATTTTATGTTTGGATATCATCAGATGCAATAGATGGACAAGGAAATTCTAAATACTACTTTTATATCTCTCCATATGCATTATGAGTTTGTATTAATGTTTTTAAGTGTTATTAATTTTCCATAAATGTTTGTGGAACTGAGGAATTTTGAGTTTCATTATGTTCTGGATATGTTCATAATGGATTTTGTTGGTGGAATCCTTGTGTATTAGGTTTATAAAGAAGTGCACGTAGAGAATCTATTAGTTTTTTTGTTATTTATTCAGTGTCACAAGCTATTTTAGAAGTTTTCAAATTATTATTTATAGTCTTATGTTGTATTTCTATTGGGTTATTTTGTTCCTCAATGTAGAGTAATCATTGATACATCAAAAATTGAGGTAATTGATTCTTGGGTAGCCCATATGATTATTTCATGTGTGTTGCGTATTATTATTGTTGATGGCTATTAAAAGTGGTTTATACATGAATTGTAATGGATTGAAACTCCAAGGAATACATTGATCATGAAGTATTATGTTTATTCATGGACTAACTAGTGTTAGGCTACATTTTAGTATTTATAGGATTATTTTTTATGTTCTCGAGTTATATGTTTACTAGTGGATGGTGTTTCATTCATGGTTTATTATTACACTTTATGTCTTGGATTAGATTTTTTAATGTACATTATAGAGGTTATATCTTATGGGTGTTGATACTTATGGACTTGTGAATGTAATTATGCTACCCATGATCTTGTGATTATTTTTTTCATTCTTTTTCTGATATTGTAGAAGCATTAACTTATTGGTGAGTGCTTTTTAGTCTTCAAAGATCCCAAAATCCCAAGTTATATCTTCTCCCAGAATGATTTGAATTGGAATCAATGATAGTGAATATAATTATTGTTTTATTGTGACATAAATATTTCTTATACATTAGGAAAATATAATTTTCACTTGATTCATTGAGTATGAATATGCACAATGATGTTGTGTGTAAGTTGGGTGATGATTAGAGGGAGATGGATGATCTCTATGTGATGAATATTGATATTGGAGTAGTTAATGGTAAAGGTTTTTTTACAATATGATGGTGTAGTATTTTTTTAGCAGGCGGAGGAGTCCCAACCATGGTATTATGAGGGGAACATTTAGAAATATTGATTTTTTTGAGGCTATAACCTTGAATGGTTCTCATAGGATGATTGACATCTTGTATTGTTTCCAGGGATTCTAATCATTACTTTGGTGATGCATCTTGTGGATATCTACGAGTTCCATGGTTCTATATTGGGGATATATCTTGTTGTGTTTATGATGTGTCATGCCTTTCAAGTTTAGTTTTGGTGGTCTACGATAAAGTGATCTATCACAAATTTTTTCTCATAGTGTTAGATATTCTATAGGGTTACAGCTGAGAACTATTTCTCAGGTGGGTTTCATTAGCCACTTAATGTTTCCAGATGGAAGTGGGAGGAAATATTGATAAAATATTTCATAGGGTTTTTATAATATTTGGGGGGAAATGATTCTATATGGGTCATCATGGACCATTTGGAAAATTCATCTCACTTCTTAGTGATTAAGGAGTCTATATTTGTAGAGGTTTGGTTGAGGTAATATCAAGATTATGTGGTGGAAATTCATGGGGTTCTAAAGAAGATCATAATGAATCATGATCTCTATTTCAGATCTGGGGTTTGGAGAGGCTTCTAACATTCATTTATCTCTCATTTATTCCATAGCACCACTATTCATATATAAATGTACGGTTAGAAAGGGTTCAATATCTATAATTTAGAGTAAATGTTTTGTACAATAATTCTAGATTATATATGTTTTTGGGTAAGTCACCTACCATGGGTGGATTTTATTAAAATAAAAATTATCACTCTTCCATCACGATGGATTTACTTGAATAATTCTATGGATGATATTCTTAATCCTTTTTGCGTTGTACCGAGGTTAGAGAGTAAGCTTCTTAGGGGCTGAAATTTGTATAGAGCATGATAGACAGGGTTAAATATATTTGAAATTGAATGAATCCAACACATGGTTATTATAAGTCATATGTATATCATAGGAGGAGAACTCTAGAGTTTGATTCTTGAGGTCATGTGTTCTTGAATATTTCTTCTCATCATAGGAAATAGAGGTTCAACCCTTGTAGTAAGCTTTATTCCAAATTTTTTAGACCATTCAAGGTCTTGGAACATGTTGAAACCATTAGGTATCAGTTATAAATACCCCTAAAGATAATCCAAATTCATTAAATCCTTCATTTATCATAGCTTCACCAGTATCTTCATGAAGATTCACGCATCAATTATTAGGGTCATTGGGATATGAAGATGGTGAAACCTTTTAGTAGTATCCTATTGAGATTAAAGGGTATCATATGAAGTAGTTTCATTCCTCTAGTTTGCGTCTTTTAGTGTCTTAATGACTTAGAAGAGAGTATATGGGAGAGGGAGCTAAAAATTATCATTCAATATCATGAGTTGTTTGATTTTTTGTTGAGATTATATGTTTGACCATTATTTTTATTTATAGTATGATGTATTGTGTTTCATTACTATTCACCATGTTCCATGGATGTGCTGATTATGTTCTTGATATATTACTATCCTTGAGAGGTATCATTCATGGAGGTTTTTTATTCCCCTTTATTTTCTTCATATGGTTTGGATTCAATTATTGTAAAAGAGAATTTTTTGAGAGGTATCTGAAATGAGGTACCAATTTTTCTTAAGCCATTAATTTTTTGTATTTGGGTGGTTGGAGGTATTCAATAAATTATATAGGGGTATATATGTGGTTTGGAAAAAAAATTGATACAAGAAGAAGTTTGTAGCATGAGATAGTAGGTTGTGGTTTGATGTGGTCTTAGAGATGTACCTTGTGGTGTAACTCTAATACATATGGAATAAAGGCTTGGGATGATGATTTTCAGTTATTCATCCTCTATAGATTAATCTTATACATGGATATAGGTTATTTTTTAGGGCATGGGGAGTCTGGGTTCTTGCCTTTTTCACCCGAGGGACTTCTACAATGTGGAGGTAGTCTTCAACGTGGAATCTCAAGGGTGGGTTTTCTTGTCACATTGATTCATGGGACCATTGTTTCATGGTGTGGGGGTTTCACCACAAAAATATGTTACTATATCTAAGAGAATATAGAGAATATATTTTAATATGTATTTCAAAGGTGGTGGATCAAGATCCCCTTCTGTGAAACCTTCATTATTCATTCATAGTTCAATTTAAATCCCTATTAGTTATGGTGTGCTCAAGGGGGTTGGACCATGGTGTTATTAAATTAAATATTGTATAAATTATTAGGCTTCATTGAAATATTCTAATTTTATTTATTTTAATTTGAACCTTAGGTGACCTAAGGTTCTCTTTCATAGAATATAGGACACTTTTTCTTATATTTAACCATATGACTTCAAGAGGTTGATCCATCCTGATCCATGGTGAATTTTTTCTTTTTAATTTGGTTTTAATCTATCCTATTGCCTATTAACAATCCATTGTTATTTATTTATTCATTTTAATGGGGTTACTTCTATATAATTATCGATGAATTTTTTTCTTGTTGATATCCTTATGGATTGAGGATTCTCTAATAGATATGAGATTGGATAAGCATTCTTGTTCTACCATTCTATCTCAGAGAACATTTGATGTTTCACATAATGATTGGGGAATCACAATATTTCTTTTGTTAAGTGAAATTTGTAGAGTCTAGACGGATCATGTCGGGACCCTCAGATGGGTGATCAGTGTACCCAATTGTTATTATCAAATTTATACTTTATTTTAAATTATCCCCTATCACTCTCAATCATCTTCCGTAGTTTAGAGGAATGGATCTTTTGTGCACTATAAACAATCACATACACATGAAATTTAGATAATAAAAGTAAAAAAACACGTAGATTTTTACAAAGATTGGTATTTATTTGAGAACCTACTCCTTATTGTGATCTACCTTTGGCTGTTTCATAGATTTTCTATTCACTGTTATTTGTAGATATTAAAAATGACTAGAATTGGTGCACAATGTTCATGATGGAAATTAAAAAACTTCCCCATGTTAGTGGAATTATTTATTATGGTACTACCTATATATAATGGAATTTTTTATATTGTAACCACCAGTTCCTCAAAAATATTAATCAAACATATGAACACGATCTCTCTGTTGCATTGGATGACTTTTCATCAACTAAAAAACCATTTTATTCAGTATTAGTTATTCTAGTAAAACTATATCAGCAATATTATTTTAATGTTTTCCTAGTACTCCTTAATAATTATAATATACAACTTCCACTTCAACTAACTAAATTATTAGAATGATCAACTAAATAATGTTTTAACACACTACAATTTTTCATCTTCCTCGCATAATTTTTCCTCTAAACACATGTAATTTATTATTGTATGTATTTTTAACTATTATTCTCAAATAATATTTATTTTATTTTATATTTTTAAAAAATACTCAAGATCTTAGTGATGACTCCCCAATTCCTTCATGAAAGTATATTACATTCATATAATACTCTTCTATTTTCCAAATACTAAACCTCTTCATGAAATGAAGACACTAAAAAACAAAAATCCCTAGGCAGTACACATTATGTATGAGAAAAATAATTCAATTAATATAATAAGAGGTTATATTATTAAATCCTTTATTCAATAATATGTGTGGCATAATATCTCATATTCATTCATGTAAGTGTTGATGGTTTAATCGAAGTTCATTCTTCTTCACGTAGGAATTTATATGTAGATTCTATATTATCATATTCTTGTTATTATTTTTCATCTCGAAAACCAAGAAATAACCTTGAGGTTATACTATTGTAAATAATTTAAATACAATGAGATAATATTATAATCTTCATCGAGTATCCCTTGTATGTTCTAAGCATAAAATAGGGTATGTGGTTCTCTTAAAATAACATTATGTGTAATATGGTTCTTCATCATGTAATATTTTTGTGGTACCTTCAAACAAGTGAAGTGTGATACCTTTTTATTCATTAATCTGAGTGTCTCATGGACTCTTTACTCATGAGCTTAAAAGTGTTTCAAGGAACTCCCCATTTGGCTGTTGTTTAAAGCATGGTTTCTCTATTTTTAATGAAAAATGAGATCATTATGAATATTTTTAATAGCGGTCATGATCTCAAAATATATACATTAATCGGAGTTCTGTACCACCATTATATCGAAAAAAAATCCATCTCAAGACTTGTTAAAATACGTATGATATCAATTCGATGTCCAATATTAGTTGAGATTCACATATGAGTTTAATATCATTGAATCATTCAGTATATTAAACTCCAGGATGGTTTCCTTAACTTTTGAAAATGATTAAATTCATATAATAATCAATTAGCTTCTTCCTTCATCACTAAATGACCAGGTGCATGTGGGCATGAACCATCTTGTGCATTAATATCTCCCAGTTTCTTCATTTCTTCTTAGAGAGAAGATACATCTTTTTGTAAACATAATCATGTCATTTTAATATACATGCCATACGATCTAGTATGTGATCATTGAAAAATATCGAGCTCATCATGATCATGGTGATCCATAGCTCGATCGAGGTTCATATCTATAGATGATTATAATTGAATGACAACATAGAGGGATGTGGGAGGTTGAATATAATCATTTGATTCGATCGAACAATGCTACATCATTTGATTGGGTGGAACATGTTATATCTATATTTTTAGCAGAGGAATAGTGTCTATATAACACTGGTATCCCACATTATACTTCTATTCATTATGTGCTTGCTTAATAATACTATTCTACCCTTAGTCTTCTTGAGATAGAACTAGGTCCAACACCTAGATACATAGCACACACTTAAATGTGGTGGGATAACCCTATCACCCCTATGTATTCATGTTGACTAAACAATGTAGGTCATATGAATCCTTTATTCACATGCCTTCCTATAGGTATCTCAATCCATGATGTCGTGCACCCTTCTTGGGGATATCTCTCCCTTGTGGTTGAGCATACTCCCATATATAAGTTTGATTTGGGATGTACCCTTGTTGATTACATGGATATCCAATTTTCTTAAAATTCCGATGATGAAATATGTATTATTATACTATGTATATAATATAATGTCAAGCCATCATAAAAAATTTAAATAAAACATAATATATATTTAATTATATTTTTTTCTTGAACAATATGAACTCTTCCATATACAAGTAAATATTTTCATGATCATCCTAATTTTCCTCAATAAGTAATTAGACATTTCATGAAATTCATTTAACTTTCTAAAACGGGATCTATCAAAAAACACTTTTGGATGGATCTTCTTAATTTTTCAACAATTCATCATTCTACATATAAATATATTTTTTCATTTTCAGGACATAAATTCATCATTTATTTTGCATGACCTTATATATCTTTATTAAAATTTTGTAAAAATGAGAAATATCAAAATATATCTTGTTCATAGCGTAGGAAATAGAATTATTTCAACAATCATCAGGCTTAGACAAGGAAATTTTCCCAAGAATAACATCTACTATCATTTTATGAATCTATAATAATTCTCTAAGAATAATCACAAGCCTTCTTCAATAATTCATAAAGTATTTACATATTTATCATTCCATGATTAATCACTAATCATTGATGTATTCATTAAATATTGGAATTGAATCGTCATTATAAATTGATAAAAAATACATTCATACTCATCAACCGTGGACATGGGTCTTTTCATAGTTGTGAAACTATTATGATTTTTTTAGGTAGTAGTTGAATTAACCTAAAAGGAAATAATAATTGAAATTTAGAATTAATAGAATGGTAATTGTGATTTTATGTGATGATGTTATGATGATCATGCCTCTTGATACATTCTACACACTTTTCTATCTATTTTTTGTGATTACTGTTGATTTTATCAGGTATTATTTTCTTGAAATTGATTAAAAATATAATTTTGGTAAATATAATGTGATTAATTAAAGATGCATGAAAATTTTATTATCATTATTTATGGAAATTATTAAACAACTAAGTGTTTCTCAATGAATTTTTTTAATTGATTCATAGCTCTTAATGGATGTTATACTAATAGGTTTCTTATATATTAAACCTATTCATAATGAATCATTTCATTGTAGAGGGTAATTAAAAATATTTTTTCTATAATATAATGTTTGCGGTTATTAAATTTCATCCTTTATAATAGAAGGTATGGATTGAAATATTTTTTTTCTATGTATGTAACTTATATTATTTTGCACCTTGATATGAATGGGTGTGTACCCACTGTGGTTGGGATATTAGAAAAGGGATAGAACATGAATGTTCGTAGTGGGGATTACTTTAATCATGTCATTGAGATGAGGTCAATGTTGGGATGGATTATGCATGTTAAGAGTATGGATTTCCTATTTACTAATTTAGGTGTGGGTTATTTATTAGTTTATATGAATGTATTGATATCAAGGATTTCCCATCTTTAAGGATGTTGTATTTTGGTGGATGGTCTTCCAATTTATTTTTTGTTTTGATTTCCAATTGCTAGATGTAGTTGGTCTATACACCATGAATGCATTCATTATTATAGTATTTCAACTCAATTCTTAGAATACATGGATTTTGGAATGGTAAATTTTTAATTAATGAACCCATATTATGGGAATTAATTATAGTAATGATATATGAGTTTATAATGAAACCATGGTAATGTTGGAATTAATTCTCTATGAGCATGTTATCAAATATTGGAATTGAAATATGGATTTTGAAAGCATGTTGGTTTGTGATACGTTAATTTAATGAACTATAATTTGTACATGTATTAATAAAATATTGGTAATTTTGTAAATTACTATACGGTAAAGATTAATGTTATCAAATCTTGGTGCTTTTTTGATGGTATGAAATCTAGTTCTTTTGTCCTTTGATGTGGAAGTTTGGAATCCTATGAGATGATAGATATAGTTGACTCTAGGATATGTTGATTCTCTTAGAATTTTTTCATATCATATATATTTATATTATCATATTTCATATGCTCCACCACCCAAGTTTATCAAACAGTAGGCAGCTAAATGTATTGGGTTTTATGTGTTTTCACCAAAATCCCAGTTGGTATGGGAATTGATTTGTTGAATTGTCCCTCTTTCATGAACTTCGTTCAATGTATCATGGTGTGTAAAAATATATAGGATTTGATGGATTAAGTTATATAGTAAATTTATTCATGGGATATTATGGATCTCATTTTTACCTACATGTGTGTGCATGGTATAATTGCATGAGGTTATAACACATACATGTATTTTGGTTATACTGACCAGGATTACTAAATGTATTCTTGTATAGGATGTGATGTATTGATGTGTAAGTCCAGATACATAGGTTTTATTATCATATAAACTTATTACATATTTATGGATGTCATTAAATGTGGTTATGGTTTATATGTTCGGGTGTAGGATGACTTGTTGAGGGAATTGTATCACAAGATGTTTGGAACTTGGTAATGAGAGTGAAAAATTAGTGGGGAAGTGGAGGATAGGTAACTTTATTAAATATATTCTTTTTATATGGATTATCTCACTTCACTATGTTACTTTCTGTGTGATGTATTGGGAATATGAAATATAGTTTTACATGTTTAGGTGATGAATTGTCTTTATTTATTCATTTAATGGGTTTTTTCATGATTCTTTCTCATTTTCATGAGATTTTTTGAAGAATATCTTACCAAGAATACATATATCCTCATCCATTATATAAAAATACATAATATTTTTAGGTCTTTGGGAACTATTTGGTGATATATATGATCATCACAAGATTAGATTGGTTGTTCAGGAGTTGTTGGAGTTTATTGTTTTTCCTAGGATTTGTTTTGGTATTTCTATTTTTTTTTGATTTTATATGAAATTATCTTCGTATACTTGGAAGTTTTATTTATCTATTTGGTGGTGTTTATTTTTTGACCTTTTTATTATATCTTTCCTTTAAATTCATATATTGATGTCAATGCCTCCCTTTTATATGTATTGTATACCCTCTGTGCTAGTTTCCATCTCATGCACTATTGGAGCTGGTATTCAGTGGTCATCCTTGTATTCAATACCATATAAATATGGGTACTAGTTTATGGGGTAATGAAATACAATTTTTGTAATTAAGGTTTTTCCATTCTACTGGTCTCACTATTAAAATGCGTTGTGTATTTATGCAACCTAATTTGACCACACTTCTTGCCTCAATTTACAAAAAAACAATATCAATGGAGGTACATTGGTTGTACACCACATAAAAACCATTTTCTCATTATCATATTTTCTTCCATATAGTGGTTGATTTTCAATGTGTAATGACATTATGTTCTCATCCACACAATGTTCCATGATTACATTTCTCACATCATTTCTGGTTGGTCAGGGGTATATGACATGTGACATACTATTACATGCCATATATAACTGTTATGTGACCAACATACATGGAACCAATATACAAGATCTTCAATATTTCTATATCTATTTATAGATAGTTCTTTTCTATATGAATTTTTTTTAAAAAGATATCATTAATTTCACATGAATGAAAAATGTATAAATGAAAACTAACAAACAAATATTGAATTGATCATATAAATAAAAATAATTACATATCATAATATGACCACTACAATACAACTTTAGTTTTATAGTGTAATAGTGGGTGAATTGGTGTGTTTCCCAATAATGTTTTTTGTTAGTTTCAGTAGATAATATCCGATGAACATGACAATGTCCACCTTGGAATCTTCAAGAGAGGATCACTTGTATTTAATTTATAATTAATTTAAAATATGAATTATCTTGACTATATAATTCTTCATGTTGATTAATTTTATTATAAGATTTTTATATCATTGTTACAGTGAAGAATCCAAACTAAAATTCCACTAGTAGTTTCTATATGTGCTCCAAAAAAACTCCGAATCAATCTCTTGGTACTTATGGTGATAACATGGGGAACCAAGTGCTTTGCATCATTCATCATAAATCACAGTAATAAGAATCTATATTTTTCTCTTTATTCTTAAGAGGGAGGGATGGGGATGTTATCTCCATGCTTGAGATAATTCATTGATTCTATTTTTTCATATAGAATTTTCATTTCTAAAATCATATAATCACGATTATGTAATTCTGGTAAAACAATTATCAATGTAAAAGTACCCTTTTTATGTTTTTTATTCTCTGTAATCACCATATCATACAATATTTATATTATTATGATATACCGTGATATTCACTAAAATCATGGATATATAAATATCATCTCTTAAAAAAATAAATATATATTTTATTAAATAATATTAAATAAAGAATAAAATTTTAGTTAGACACTTAAATCATCTCGTATATCCTCCCCCGTGTTTATCAAACCTTGAATGATAAAATATTTAGTCAAAAAATAATTTTTTTATAATTAAATAAATATTATATTCAATAAACACATGAATAAATATTTATTTGAAAATTCATGTATCTAAAAAAATATTTTTATTAATATATTCACTAAACTAGTAAATAAATTAGTATTTATTTATTACCATGTGAAAAATAAACAAAAGATAAAATTATACTCACATAATCTAAACATGAATTTATATGGGGATCCAATTTAGTTGATTGATGATACATGAATAATTTCCATTCCACAAGTTGATAATAATATTTATTTTTAATATTTTATTCAATATAATATATTGAGATTTTGGAAACACTTATGGTTTGACCCTTTATGAATATTTCTCAGAAACATTTTTTTGAACATACCTAAAGTCCAAAATAAATATCTAGCAGCACATTAATGAATCCATAAAGAAATAAGTGAGTGTCCCAATTTTAATAACCTTCCTACATAATCTATTATGTAAATAGATCTGTTTATCATGGTATCTCATCATGAATGTTTCATACATGTTTCATCAATCTATATGCTTTATTTGACATCCGTTGATCACCCGAAATAAACTCATTAATGAGCTAACATGGATAAGGATTTAATTATATGACTTAATTTCTACAAAAGTGCCATATATATTTTCTTCAATTAATAAGGAAGGGGTAAACTCTTTATTGACTCAATCAATTGATTTATTTTCACATATTATGAACCCAATGTATACTAACTCACCAAGAGTATATGACATCATGGATTTCTTCCATACATAAAAGTACATGATTCATGTTATACACTAATAATAATATAATTCTTAAGGACCAATACACACATCCAATGACAGTGATACCCTATGATAAATATATCATTTTGAATTAATAATAGTAGGTTTATCTTCATGATCTCATATATTATAGTTACCAAGTATTAAATTCATTAGAAGAAATCTCAATGTCATTTCATCCTCTAACACCTGATATTCAAACATCAATTGTGTCCCATCACACAAATGTTACCTAGACTATAATACATATGTTTATGAATATTATCAAAGAATCCCTATATTTCATATTATATAATGGAACTATTAAAAAATTATAATGTGATAGATACTCTCTAAGAAATTTATCAAATTTATGTTACATAGAAGAACAATCATTATCTGATAAGATATTTATTTATTTTTTCAATCGAATGTAAAAAAGTCATTTTGTTCTAAGAAAAATAATTGAACAACTTTAACATAATCTATATTAGCATCAATGCAATGGGAGTAAATTATTTTTTACTCTCTTCATTGAATTAAGGAAGACTATATAAAGGTTTGGATCCTCCTATTGTACATAATGTGTGTTTTTGTTATTCCTATAATCCATTTCTGAATATCTATTAAACACGATTCTCTTATTATCATCAAAGTTACGGAAATATAACATCATTAGATTTTAGTGTCCCTCTTGTTGTTAATGAGAATTCTATTGGTCGATGTACAACATACGGTGGTATGAATATAATTTTTGTTTCTCAACCATCTTTATAATGTATGGTATTGATAGAGAACATTGTATTTATGGAACATCTATTTACATTTATGTTGTATATATTATATGTTGGTTCCATTGATTATAGATCTATCGTTTTTGTGGTACTCTTCCACTGTGTTCATCATGCTGTGGTCTTCAAAAACAAATTAGTTTTATAAACTCCACATTAGCCAGCGAATAAACATGAATATTTATTAATTTTATGAGGAACATTTGTATCTTAATCATATTGAGACCATATCATAGTGTATGATATGGAATGGTTGAATTTCAGTCATTGGATCACTCTACTGACATTTATAATATAAGATATCATAATGTGTAATTATATTATTATTATTAGTAGGGTATGAGTGAAATTTATCATAAAGTAAGACAATTTAAAAAATCATGGTTTTTTGTATGTGTATTTCATGCATTTCTTTTTTGGTATTTTCTTACACTGAATTATGTAATGTAATAGACATTATTTCCAATATATGAACTATAAAGTTTTTTAATTATTTATTGAAGGGTAAGACCAATATATAGAAATTGAACAAAAGTAATTTTAAGGACAAAAAACATGATGCAATGCCATAAAATGATTTTTATTAAAGAAATACCATAAATAAAAATATCACACATTAGCATTTTCATTTCTTGAATTTCTTGGGGGAGGAAGATTTAAAGAGTTACATTGAATAAATCATCACCCATGATAGCTATGAATTGGAGATTCATGGCCTGTGAGAAATACATGTTGCACATTTATTGGGATAGAAAATATTTGAAGGTAAATCTGGTTCTTCATCTTATATGACATGAACATAGTTCATGAAATGTAACCACCAAACAAATTTTTTTGACATATTCACTGTAGGGGATTATTTTTTGAAAAAATCTTATATATAGAAACCTATTTCCATACCTTGGAGGAATCTGAGTGCTGTGATTTGGGAGAAAGATGGCCAAAGTTATGTTTTTTTCACTACATAGCCCTATTGTTGTCATTATTCAGCGCCATTCTTCTCCATGTATCCATGATACTCATTCTCATAATGTCTATAATGAGTAATTTGTTTTATTATATATTGGGTGATGTGATTATAGGGGAAGTTATATTAGAGGTTATCTTAATTTCTATTCATGTTTGGGATTTCTAAGACCTTATTTATGAATTCCAATTCTCTTTATTTCTCAATTACATGGCCATTGTAATGTGAATCAAGGAGAATTATTTTATTACCCCAATTAATTTCAATATATTGTGTATGGTCATCATTCCATATTGGGTGGTTATGTTAAAATAAGTTTTTGCTTCACATAATCCCATTATAAGACTTAGTAGTTGACCATATCAATGATCTGATTATTAGATTCATATATGCTTCCCAGACCAAGGATCCCAGAATACCTAATTACAACACAAAATTATAGATAGACCCAAAATTAATTGATTCAGTAGCACAAGAAGCTAAAAATAACTGTACCAAGAATGCACGATCTCTTGATTTAAAATACTGATATTATTTGGTATTTTCCTCTATCTCCAAAACAGACACTCATTTATGTTTTTAAATCCTAGAATTAATTTTGACCACACAGATCATCCTTGTGGGTTTGAAACTTAGACATTCCATGTACCACACTTTTATATTTAGTTTTTCTGAGATTTATTAATTATTAAATTTGTGTAGCCCCATAAGAAATTAACAACACCCTATAGGCTATCAATTTTTTTATATGATATATGCTATGATATGAAATATTTTTTCATTTAACTAAAAATTATTTTTCATGAAAATAGAAGATAACTAAATAATGAAAATATATTTATATAATCAAATAAAATAGGTTTCTTCATATAGTAGTGTAAGGGTTATGAGATGATGTGTGCAATTTATACTACATGTGACTTCAGATATGCCTTTATATGATGATTAGAAATTAAATATCCATTTAAATTCTAGTAAACCTTTTGTATTCCTTTACATTATATGTTATATTTTTTTATTCATATCAATCCACATTTATATATGCCTTTGTGAAAGTGAATTTTCCATATAAATGATTTGTAACATCCTGACCTAACCACCTCGACCGAGCAGAGTATTACGTTATCTCATGTGCACCTCTCCATATGTAAGAGGTTTCCAATTAGGATAAAGGGTTTGACTCCATCAATGGGATACTATACAATTTGTATCAAGCCATTGGATCAATAATAACTAATAACCAATATAATAAATCATCAGAGTAAACATGCAGAACTAAATAATGGAATACATTTCATATTGAGAAAACAACCCCCAATGTAGATATAATTTCCCAAGAAATTAAGCAGATAAATACAAAAAATATTGTGGGGTCCACCAAAGTCTTTCCTATTCCATTATTAGATACACCCTCCTCTACCTGGTTATCCACAATAGGGTCCTTTCCATTCAAGGGATCTCTCATGAAATCTATAATCACGTAGAAATTCCCAAGTATAGTGTGTGTACTAAACTCAGTAGGAAACCACCAATGCATCCATAACCTAATATTCTCATGTATAACATGTGAATACCACAGTAATAATAAATGTAATAAGTGTATGAACATAAAATCCAAAAAGTAGTGGTCATATGCTCACTAAGATTCCCAAAATCCTCAACCCTACCAACATCATCTCTATTACTAATGATAATGGAATAAATTAGTAGTAACCAAACCAACCCCTTTGTGGATTCCTCACAGTTCCATTTTTTACATGAAACCCAACATAATATATCCTTCTAGAAAATATATCACACAGTGTCCTCTAAATTAATAATATTGAGTACTCCATCGACCAGGCTTTCTCAAAATGAGGGGAACTTGGAAAATCTAGGTTACCTTGAGTAAATTAACAAACTGATAACATGGATAACTCACACCTCCACCCTATTCCCAAGTCTCTCATCACTATAATTGCAACTTAGTACACCCCTCATAAAGGTATTATATGACATGATGGTCCAATTTTCTTTATTATCACTACTAGAAACCATGTATATTTAAAATACATAGAGGGTGATCACAAAATCTAGCATAGAATATCATCATGAGTATATAGAAACACACTAATTCCATGTGATCACCATTAAACATGTAAATAAGAAACACTAATATCACTAATGGAAATAATATATCACAATAGATGACATGGTCTATACACACACACCTACATGAGATAATAATCAAGAATTGTTTCAAAATGCCAACACATAAATATTCATCTTGGAAACAAGTGTATACATTACCATAATAAGGTAAAAAACTATACTTCTATAAGTCAATGATCTCTAAATCCAATTCCATCAAATGAATTGATAACCAAACCATGTTATTACACCACCATAAACATGATTACATGTCAAGATCACCTAGAATCGGTCTAATAGAATATGTCAAGATCTCCTCGAAAATCATCTCTGGGTTTCCTTCTTAAACAACTTAGGCTATTGAGATCAAATCTCATCCTCCTGTTTCTGCGTATTCTTTTCGATCCACCCATATAGCTACCGAATCTAGAAAAGTGGAACCATATTCCCTATAAGAACATTCTCAATCTAGTCAACAAAATTCATCAATCACTCCATATAAGATGTGTCTATATCTATCTCAACTTCATCATAGTTGAAAACATGCACACGTTCAATTATGTACCTCCAGAGTTGTGACACATGTAATATTTAATTCATAACTCATTAGAAGAAGAGATTTCTAAATGATTTACAACTTCACCTATCCATTTAGTGATCTCAAATCATCCAAAAAATTGAGGTTCTAGTTTTCCTTAATTTCATGGAAATCTATGACATAACTGGGGATCCATTCTCAAGAAAACTAGATCACCCTTAGGGAACTGCAAAGGTATCCACCTCTGATCATCCTACAATCTATGGCTTCTTTGAGCAGTGATCATCCTCTTCAAAATCATCCACACTCTCTCAGATGTCACCTAAAATATTATGGGGCCAAAACTACTACCTCATGCACCTCATGCAAATAGAGTGGTTAATGAAATGACTTCTTGTAAAGAACCTCATAAGTTAACATATTAATTGAAAACTGTTAAATATTATTTTATGAAAACTAAAAAAGGTGATTATCCCATTCTCCTCCAAATTATCACATGAAGGATTTTATTAAATCCTCTAATATTTATATATTCCTTTTGGACTATCCATCTATCTAAATAGTCTACACTATGCTTAGTCTCTACTAATTCCCTATGGATTTTTTACAATACCTTCCAAAATCAAGATGTAAAATGTGTGAATCTATCCAAAATAATGATCAAGTGAACACCATATAAGGGTATGATCTCATAGATGTATATATTCTCTAGCTCTTCTATTTAGTGTGTCTCTATTGTTTGTAAAAATTAGGATTCTTTCTTCAACCAATCGATAACCTCCGAAATTATGTCATGATTCTTCAAGGTCCTAGGTAAACCTATCAAAAATTAAATCACGATGTCTTCCAACATCCACATGGGTAAAGGATGTGGAAGGAGATATCTACTATGATACTGGTGCGGAGCCTTATCCATTGGATAGGTAAGACAATGAGAGACAAACCCTACAATGTCTCTCTTCATTCCTAGCCACCAAAACTATTTTCTGATGTTGTGGTACATATTCATTATTTTGGGATAAACCACGCATCTAATGTTAGGTTAATCCCTCAAAGTCTAATATCTAATGAAAGTAATTACTAATACTCTCCCTTGTACTATTATCACTTCCTCATAATCCATCAATCATCTGGGCATTGGATCACAACTAGCCAGTTGTTCCCTCATCACAACACACTCTAGCTCAGATACCATAGTAGTATTTACCTGATCCCTAAGAGAATATGTGACAAAAGAGGAAAAAAAAGTCATAGAACCATATTCATTAATGGAATCCATCATATAACCATCAAACAAGATCATTATTAACTATTGTTCTGTAGATGGAAACTCACCAACCTCGTGCTCATCTTTTATCTTATAGCTATGAGTATCCACAATAAAGTTACCTTTTTTTATTTTCATACACTATATCAAAGTTAAACATTTTTAGATACTCAACCAAGATCCTCTAGAACATATTGACGTTCCTATTTGTGAAAATATACCAAAGGCTATTTGGGTATGTATAACTAATAAATCTCTCACCAAGTAGATCCTGTCACCAATACTTTAGATCATCGACCATGGATATAAGCTCCAAGCCATGTGTATATTGATTCCACTCATGGTGTTGTAACTCCCAAGACCCATAGTCCACTACCATCCATCCATACATCATTACTACCCCCCAACCAATACCTGATGCAACAAAGTATACTATATCACTAATCTTGGGTGCAGGCAGTGTCAGTACTAGTGTTTCTGTCAAACTTCTCCCTAGCTTAAGGAAATCCACTTCACAATGGTCTAACCACTAGAACTTTTCTCCCTTCTTTATCAGATTTTTCATGGGTGTTGATAGTTTGGATAATTCATAGATAAAAGTTTGGTAATATCCTCTTAAAATAAGACATATCATCATCTCAGACAAATTTTGATGTCATTTATAATACATGAATGCTTCAGCCTTCTCTATGACTATAAATTTACCCATCCTATATATAAAATGTCCTTGTAACTTCACAACTTGAATCTAAAATTCACACTTTGACAATACAGAGTAAATCTTATGTGAATGAAGCATAATCAATATGGTCTCTAGGTTCCTAGCATGTTTCTCTGGTGTCAGTGAGTAGGTAAAGATTTCATCAATACACAGCATGATGAATGAGTCCATGTATGGATATAATCTCATATCCATGAGGTCCCTAAACATTTTTATGTGTTTTTAGCCTGAACTATATCAATGGGTACTTGTACGATCAATAACTACTCTAAAACGGTATCATTGGAATTTCATCATCTTTTAATTGAAACTGGTGATTGACCGATCAAATATCAATCATAAAAAACCACTGATATCCCCATACCTGGTCGAAAATATCATCATTCCATTGAAATGGATATCAGTTCTTCATCATCACCACATTTAGCTTTTGGTAATCTATGCAAAGTTGAATACTACCATCGACCTTCTTATAAAACAACACAAGTGAACCCCATAGTGAGTTACTAAGCCAGATAAAGACTTTCTACACCAATTCATCCAACTTTAACTTGACATTCTTCCGCATAATCCTCACCATACGATATGGGCATACCAAAATAAGTTTCCCACCATGTATGATCTCCCACTCAATGTGAACTCCTTTATTGGGTGGGATTCATAATAAATCATTTATAAATATTTCCTAATAGAGATCTATGTCTAAAACAAAATAAATGAGTGTTTACTATGATCTAGATAAGAGTTACCAAATAACCATCTATGATGTAATCATCCCACGATGACTCAATTTTGATCTACTTCTACCAGATCCTTGATCCTACTCACTAGTCATCAAATACTTATCTACCGTTGGAGAATTGAATGACACATGCCTTTGGTATGGGTTAATTTGAGATTGGAGGATGTTTATATAGTCCATTATGAGAGTCATGTATAATTTATTCATCTCCAATTTCATAAACACCCATAGATTCCCATAATCAGTGAAAACTAAAGAGAATTTTGGGTATCACTGGAGGTGGTCCACTTTCATTCCCAATGGTGAATCTAGGTAGACTAACATAAAAGAAAAATTGACTAGTAGGTCAATTACAACAACTAAATGTGGAAATATAGAGGAATATGAAGTTCCAATATCAATAAAAGTAACAAATAGAGTGGGTGTGATCAATATCATACCTTGACTGTAGATGTCCCCTCCCTACCATCTAATATAGTATGATCCACAATATAAATGTGGTTTGTCCCTCATATG
The DNA here is from genome assembly GCA_963277665.1 of Viscum album. Classification (NCBI taxonomy): domain Eukaryota; kingdom Viridiplantae; phylum Streptophyta; class Magnoliopsida; order Santalales; family Viscaceae; genus Viscum; species Viscum album. The sequence continues at coordinate 1,680,315,563 of OY728160.1, forward strand.
TGACTCTTCCCTTGAGGAGTACATCTAGTATAGATCTATTATGAAGAACCCCAGTCTAACCCATGGTTCACAAATCATGGATTACACCACCTCCTTGATGAAATTATTTCACAAAACTATTAGGGATGTCATTTCCTTCTACGCAACTGGAACTTGCTCTCCGGTGTTGAGTGTGCCCAAATATAGTGTCCAAGCTACCCATAGTTGAATAACTACGGGTCTCCACCAGATAAAACTAAAAAGATAGAACTCAGCTGAAAATCCATCCCACTAATCCACTAAATATCTCTGTCCTTCCTCTTCTTTCCATCAGAAGAGGCATGCATAATACCTATAGGGGGTCCAATGGTCTGAGGAGTGAAGGGTAGGAAAAGTATACCAACTCATCCATCCTCCAAAATTCCATCAATGGATAGAGCCTTCCTCAATTCCTATATGTATGAAGGTATTTCAAAAATTCATAACTACTATCTATAGTTTTTTTAATGTCTAAATTTGATATTCCTAGCCTTCTAAGCGTCATTACTGATAAGAATAGGTGTGAAACAAAGGATTTCAGTAAAACATGCATTGTATAATGACGTAGTCATTGATACCTATTGTAGTTCCATGAACTCCTATTAATGGTCAATATTCATCATTTGAAGAAATAAATATATGAAAAAATTCTTTGAAGTCCTCCTATGAGTTTCCCTCTTATTAACCGTCCTAAACCAAACTCCCCACCATCACTTGTCGGGTCAATGCAACATGAATACTACCAATTTCACCTTCTAGTCTAATGTTTTATCAATGAGATAAAATATGGTATCTATGGTTTACATCCATTTCAATGTATCTCTGGTCCACCCATTAATATAAATTATGAGGGTTGTGGGAGATGTAAATCCTTATCATAGTCTAACATTTATTTCAGAGGCTGCTAGTACAGAACCATTTCCTTCACCAATGGGGAAGGATTTAGAATGGGATTTTGTGCAGATTTCCCAACAAGAGGCCCCACCAAATGTTTTCAAGGTGACATATTCTATTATATAAGCGAAATTATGAACATAATCACATTCTAGTCTATATATGGGATCATAAACTTTTTTCCCTAGGAGTCATCCCTCAACCCAAGGTTTTTCCCCCATATCATTAACCATGATCTCTATTCATCCACATTAGTAACATTCACCATATACATATACTAACACAACAGAATTCTCAATATAAATAATTAATTCTATTAATGATATATCACAATACCATGGAATCACATATATATCTCACAAGAATACTATCCCAAATAGATAGCATAAAAGGACATTAAATTAAAGAATTGTTCTGCCACTCAATAATAGGTATATATATAATGTGAACCTATATTCCTATAAATGATTGATAAACATACAAAAAATCTCCAAAACCACATATTTACATCATGTGCATCACTTTTGGAGAATTTAGTCAATTGTAATAGAGAAAATATAAGTTACCACTTTTATGGAAACTCATAGGTCCATTATACATGGATGGATAGACACTAGCACCATTCCCAAGTCCCAACCATCCTAAATATTTACTATACTATCACAAATTAGGGAAAGACAATAGAAAAGTTAGTAAAATATTGAAACTATTATTCCACTTTGTAATATCCCAATTTAACCAATTGGTCTGAGCTGAGTGTCACATGACCTCGTCTACACCTCCCCATATATAAAAGGCTATCGACTAGAAAAGAGGGTCTAATTATATTAATAGGGAGCCTATACCCTCTATATCATGTCATAGGAATGATAATAACCAATACGAAATATAATAAATCACTAGAGTAAACTTGTGTAACTAAATAATGGAATACATGTCATATAGATAAAACAAACCCAATCATGGATAGAATATCTGGTGAAATAAAGTGGATAAATAAAATAAAATAACTATGGGGCCCACTGATGTCATTCCCAATCCAATTTTAGCAACATCTTCCTCTAATACATTATTTCCAAAAAGTCCATTTCCCTTCATCCAATCACTAATGAGATCTACATGTTCATCCAAATTCTAGAGTCATGTGGGAGTACAAGACTCACTGGGACACTACCAATGTCTCCTTAATCTACTATGTTCAAGTATAAAATGTTCATTCCATAATAATAATAAATTAAATAATGAACTAAACATATATTCCAAAACTGAGAACTCCTTCCCTAGCCAAGACACCTAAAATCCCTAGTCGTTCCTGCTTCGACCCCATATTAGAAGATGAAGAAATAAATCAATTGTAGCTAAAGAACCCCTTGTTTGTATATCTCATAGAATCATGTTTGCAAGAAACCCATAATAACATATCTATTAGGAAAAAATGTCACCCAATTTCCTCTAAATCTAGAATAACAGGTACTCAATCAATCAAGATTCGTCAAAGTGAGTGGCACTCATAAAATCAATGATACCTTGAGTTCTTGAAAGATACGAGAAGATAGATACCTTATACCTAATCCTGATTCTCTAATATCTCATTCCCATTGGTGTAACATAGTTCAATCCCTCAAAAAAGGATAATATGTTTGACAGTCAACAAGTCTCAACTACCACTCATAACTGCAAAGGAATGGTAACATACATACATAGTGAGCACAAAAGAAGGAATAGTATATAATCAGAGTATATAGAATCATTCAAACAAAATGAAATCATAATAAAACATAGAAATAAGATAAAATTATACCACATATGAATATTATATATCATAATATATACACAAGACACACACACACATGCAATCATAATCAATCATGGTGTCAAAATAACAACACATAAATTGTCATCAAAGAAACAAGTGTAAACATAGTTCCAAGAAGGTAAGTAACTTCCTACCTCAATTAATTGATGGCCACGCCATATTATTTCAAAAACCTTGATAATTGAACCACATTTTCATACCAACTATAACATGATAGCCATCCAATATCTCTTAGAATGGTCTAATAAAACACATCCTGTGTGATAGAGTAAGGCATGAAAGAATCATGACCAATGGGGTCTAACCCACTTACCTTGGGTAAATCATTTATGAAAGAGATCTATAAGGTCGGTTCAAGAAGGAGGAGGAATAGATTATAGAAATTTGGAGAACTCGATGGTGCAAGGTGGTAGTCGAAACATGGAGGGGGTGTTGGATCATGCAACATTGTGTATGATATACACCATGGAATAGTGTGGTGCTGGCATAGGAAACCCACAATCCAATAGGAGAGAACCTATGGCCTATTAGGGGTACATTTTTCCATATATCTCATATTTGGTAATCAATAGTTATTAGAATGATGATGAATGATGGAGGGGAATTAGGGTATTTATAGAGAACATTGGGAGGCTCCATATTGATGAACAAAACTAGATAAAACTCTCATAAAGCCTCCAAATTAAAGTCATGAATTTAATTAATTGGATAAATTTAATTCTAGGAGACTAAAGAACCTATAAAAATTTTATAACCTACTCATAGTTAGTCATGTGGCATGGTATTAGGTGCAATGGTCCAGCCATCAATGGATCCAGCCACGAAATTCAAGTCCATATCATTGCCTCAATTAAATATCCCTCCTCGTATATAGATGTGGTAAAATCTCCCCCAAGTGGAATAGCTATGGTGAATTCCCTTCTTTACGGCATGGGTAGTCTTTCTACAACATAGATACTTGGGCTATAGAATAGTTCCTCGTGTTTTGGTAGTAAACATTCCAAAACACATCTTTAATCCAATTTTATCTTCTCAAGCCATAATTGGGTTTTCAAAACAATCCCAAACTCAAAAACACGGTCGAAAAATAGTTTTATTGAGAATAATAATATTTTTACTTTACATGATGCATGTGGTACTCTCTCCAAAACGTAAGTGTTACACAATTGGGCTCTCTAAACATAATGGTACACATTTTTCAACTATCACAAAATTGAAATGTATGGGTTACATGCTTAGGGGTTCCATGCATAACAGTTACACCATAATAATTTTTTTTACTTTTTATGTATAATTGAATTGTAAGGTTAATCTCCTTTTCATGTTGTAGCTTATGATTGATAATATCCTTACCAAACATTAGCTACGATATAATCCTAAAAAGTTTATGTTTATTATATTTGGTTTATTTTATTATAGTTTAATATTTTTTAATAAATGATAAGTATTTGGATTTATAATTTGAAGATTCACATTATTAAATGGAATATTAAATCTTTATAGTTATATATCATGTTAGGAAGATAAATAAAAGGTTTATTTTTTTTATTTATTTCTTTTAAACATTCATGTATATAAATTAATTATATAATTTGAATATAAGGTATATATTAATAGATATATTAATTCTTATAGATTGTTTAGTATGAATAATGGTGTAATACAAGATATAATAAATATTTCATGGGATGAAATAATTATGAAATTAAATATTCATATTATGTACATTAAATCAAAAAAACATATATGGCATTACCTATTGTATAGATATAATGTTTTTATATTAAAATTGTATGTGTGATTTATAAAGTGTTTATAAGCTTTAAAATAAGACCAAATATAAAAGTGATGATATTTAATATTATTAATTTTTCATATTTATTAATTTTAATTGTTCAAATTAACAGCCTTATTTGGGGAAATTATTTTAACTGCATCAATGTGATTTTTGATGATTGATTTGATCAAGGTTTAAATAATATTAAATAAATTATATTTATATTATCCAAAATATTTTATATAATATAAATTGTATTATAAAAGTATTATAATTCTTTAATATCATATATTTAATTTAAATTTGATATATAATTAATAATATAAAATATTATATATTATGAAATGAATATAAAGTGTTCATATTCAAATTTATTGTCTGTCCATAATGACATTCCGATTTATAAAAATTTTATCTAATGTTTAAAATTTTAAATTATTCATAGGTTTAAAATTTATTCCATAGATTATTCATTGATACGAGTTTATTATTATTATTATCTTGTGCATACCTTAGATTAGATTTGGTAAACTAATTTTATGTTATCAAACATGAATCTACAGAGTAACATTTTAGGTATGTTATTGAGTTTTGTTTTCATCAAACATTAATAATGATTGTAATTAAATTTATTATCATGAATTTAGTTATTGAATACAGTTTATACATATTAGGTATTATCGTAATGATTAATTGAAATCCCTCTTGATTAAAGTATCTCGTGATAAATGGACTTTGGTTCGGACATCAAACTATTCTAGAGGGTTATTAATTATTCAAGAAAGGCGTAGGTTGGTTATTTCTGGATCCATGCTTACTCATGTGGGGATTGTTAATTTCAAATAATTTAAAACTTTTATAAGTAAATATAAAATATATTATTCTTAACATTCCTTTGGATATGTGTAAAATTTTTTGGATTATATTTTTGAGAAACATAAATTGTGATCTACGAAAGAATAACACACCAATGTTGTTTTGAAAATATTGGCTTCATGGGAGGGATAAGATTACAAGCTAATTCAATCTAATTATGAATACATATGAAGGGAATAACATGAAATAAGTTGGTGAGATTTAAATCCTCATAAAAAATACTAAGTGTCATATTTCCTCCAAAGTGTAACATGTAAATATCTCAATCATTTAACAATATGGGGTTTTCTACAGAAGGGATCCCATGGATTATATTATGTAAATCATCTTAGAAGTGAATAACCCTAATATTTAGGTAAAAATTCATGATTTCCACATTAGGATACACTTATCTGTGAAACAAAAATGTTTTTGGATACTATTGGAATATATTTCATTTTATACATATAATGGCTTTAGGAAATAGGTTTTTGACTATCCAAGAATCTCATTTGATATGATTAGGATGATAACCATCCTAAAAAACTATGTGTTGAGAATATTTTCAAATAAAAACCATTTTATTTTAAATTTTTTATTTTTCCCACTGTTTAATAGGATGAAATTAAAAGGGGATATCATTTTAATGGAATAATATTCATTAAAAGTTCTTAATGAGAATATGTAAAACAAGATACTCGTTAGATAAATTATTTATATAAAATAATGTCATGATAACCGCTATGAACAACATTAAAATTAATCCATAAAATTGATATTCTTAATGAAAGAAACTCTATAGAATAGTATCATAATAATGTTTCTTAACTTGGAAAAATTCTGTGTTAGATCAATCTTTCAATAGTAACCAAATGTTGATGTATTTAAATAAGTGTATCCAGATTCCTATGAAATGCATAAATTTTTTTCATGATATTTAAAATTAATTCATTAAAACCTAAAATAAATTGATTCTAGTTTTCACTCATATACTTAGTATAATTCAGTATGTTAATGACATAGTGAAACTAGTGGATTAATTATGGTTTTTCCTACTTGTGTAATTCATCGATTAGAAATGTTATCAAAATTTTAATGAGATTAATAAATTTTTACCTTTTTGTCAAAGTGTTGAGAAAATACGCACTGGTATAATGATGTCCATATTCATGTTTTTTGTTGATATAAGAAGTGAATAAATGTTTAAACTAGACAAATAATAATTAGATGTGTTGTAAAAAAAGGTATCTTATATATTATTGTCTAGGTCATTGAAACATAAATGTGTTATTCTCAAGGAATAGTAATGATTCCAAATGTTGGAATTTTTTATAATACCCCAATCATATTGAGTAATTCTATGGAATTTCTATGTCATGTATCAGTGGAATAGAAATAAATTCTTCATTTTTTTATTGGTATATGATACCAAATGTATACATTACAAATTTTGGGAGTATATACGAGTTCAAAATCAGGATAATAATTGATAGAAATTATTATTTTTAATTTTATGGATGAAGTAAAGAGTTTCTACATCATTGATTTGAATGTGAAGGAATTTATCAAACTCTATTGAATAAAAAATTGATGTCTATTTTATATAAACTCTATTTTGTGATAAGATACATTGTTTTTTTGAAAAATATTTGAATGAAAAATAATAAATGATACACATGGTTTATGGTTCATTATATTCTACAATGTGTTTAAAAATGAGAGAATGATAAAAATGTATGATCCAAGATAAAATTTTATCATCGATATAGTTTCAAAATTATTATGATTTATGTTCTCTCTAGCCATAATTTTCATAGTTTAAAGACCAATGTATTATATTCTGATTAAATTCCTCCAAACACATATAATACCAGGTATAATTTGGAAATAATAGTTTACTGGTTTAATCTTACTACTAAAAGAAAATAGTTTTCATTTCATAACATAATGGGGTTTTGTATATCATAGAAACATATTTTGAAGATAATATAGTGTATATGGTGTAAGTGTGTGTTTTTATAACTTTAAGAAGTTAAAATATAACAAATAAATGTTTATTCCAGTTGAAATTAAAAATTAATTTCTCATAATATCATAAAATATTTTAGGATAGGATGGTGAATAGAAATGTATACAGTTATTTTTATTTACTATAACTAAGTGAATGTCACTCAATCCTAATGACATTAATGTATGATGGTAATGATTATTGTAAATAATTATAGTAAATACTAAAAAAATTCAAGTGAATATTTTGATGGGAATGATCCCAAGGATGATTATGATAAAATTAAAAAATGTTATAAGTAGGCAATGAATGTTATTAACATAATAAAATTAGAGGTTATGGATTTAAGGAGTTTGAATATGTTTAAGGAGTTTAATAATTAGAATATGGTTCATAGGTCTCACCATTTTTCAAACTATCATACTTCATGGATGCTACTCACTAATTATTTTAATAAGAGGGTTTTATCAGGTGGTCATATAGTGATGTGTTAATAATTAAATAGAAATGTAATGAGGTAACAAACCTTAAAAATTAAAGTAGACATTATGTTGAATTATGAGTTTATCATGTAGGATATATCCAAAAAGATATTATATATGGTTTTTAAGTATTATTAATCTATTTTAAGGAGATAAAATGTTTCATGTAATGTGAAATTAAATCTCTACTTTGTCATTCTTTCAAATTGGATGCATATTTTCATCAATTAAAATGATAAAACCTCCCAATGTATGACTTTGAGTTTTCCTTAATCCATAATTTTCATGGATTATAATGGGTTTTGATGTAATTTATTATTGAATCTAGTAAAATCTTATACTTAATACAAATAGTTACATAAATCATAGAAAGAGTTGAATTGTGAGGTAATAATTTGAGAGTTATTATCCTAATATATCCATCAATGTATATCACGTAGAATGACTTATAATCATTTATATAATTATGGGTGTATGAAAAATATTAATCCCCATTAAATAGGGTTGGTGGGATACATGGAGTGAGAAACTTTATACTTCGATACCTTCCTTATGTAAGCATAAAGGCTTAGCTAATAAGGGGGTGATTGGGATTGTTTTTTATTATATCATTGGTTTGAGCTCAACCAGGATGAAACATGTACACTCATATAAAAAAATTACATCTCCATGATTGAATTATAATTAGGAAATTCATTGGAATGCTTATTTGAGTGACATGTGATGTGATTTAATTCTTGGATGATGGGAATCTGGTCTACTCATCAAGTAAATGAATGACATATGATGTATTGATCAACCTAGTTAGGATTTTAGGGAATAATTAATGTATCATATGACTTATATTATATTTATATGTTACCTTTCTAGTGATCACTCAATGACATAGAAATAATGGATTCTAAAGATACACATATGATGTATATGTTTCATTTTATACTAGACGTGTTCATATAAATATATGAGTATGTTTAATAAAGATCATACCTAACCCATTTATATATTAAGTAGAATTAATGTTTTTATAGAGGTGTCCCATTTGTTATATATTTAATTTCCTCTTTATTTTAATTGCTAAAAAGGAATATTGGGTCACAAAGTTATGTCATAGAATAGAAAATAAATTTTAGACAATTTTTTTGTTGTAAAATTAAAAGATTTTGATAAACCATATCTAAAATTTGTTGGATGGATTCATGAAAAGTTGTCATGTTTTTGTATAATGTCCTTATAAGATTTCAGTGAAAAGGTAGATTTTTGGATATACACTAAAATTTAGAATATCATATGGTATGATACACCTGAGTCATAGTTAGATAAATGGGCATGCATTTTCTTCTATCATAACTTACTATTGTTATTTATCATATTTTATGATAGATAAGTGTTATTAGATATCAAGAGAGTGTACACATCCAAGTCTTCCGCATGGTTTTCCATTAGATGTTAATCAATATTTTCATTCGTTTATGGTTATACAAGGAAAATATAACAATTTAAACATTCAATAATTATTTTGACCACAATGTATAGTAATTTTAAATATGTCATCCACCATGCTATAATAATCTATTTTTGACTCCCTTCATTGAATAAAGGGAGACTATATAAAATATGGAATCATATTATTGGACATAGAGTGTTTGTTCTTGATTATGATAATCTCTATTCAATATAGTTCTCTATTTATCATTGAGGTGGATGTTAAAGGACACATTTGGAGTTCAAAGGTCCTCTAATTATGAATAAGGATTTTAGTGTATATGGTATAATCTATGGAGGAAAGAGTATAATGATTATTTCTCGGTGAAATCCATCAAGAACAATAGAGATGGATCACACTACATTTGAGGTAATATTTTTATATTTTTGTTCTTCATATTACATGTGGGCAGTATTGACTATAAATTGAGAAATATTAGGGGTTTCTTCTACTACGTTTATAAGGCCCGATCCTTAAACCTTACTTAATCTTGAGTTATTACAAGATTACACATTGAGGATCTTTCAGGTTTAGAGTTTTAGAGAATTAGATCATAAAACATGCATTACTTTCCATATTTAAACAAAGTGGTCACATAAAAGATAGTATTCATTTTTCCCATCAACAGAAACATATTTAAAATAAAACATGGATTCTTTCTTGACACTTCCTTGCCACTATCATCATATAATGTAACCTTCCCTTGACCTGTGAAAACATTTCAAAAAACTTTGGATGAGCATAAAAAGATCAGTAAGGGATATACAAATATGGAAAGGAAACATGCGTACATGTATACATAAGAATCAATGAAATCATATTCTACTAATATAACTTAAGCACTTTAACATTCCTCATCACATCATGAATAAATCATAGAAATCAAAAGACATAAAGGTAAATTGAGGCATTCATAACATTCTTGCGTCGGGAGTAACCCTCTTGGTTATGTTTGGAATACCCATCACAGTGTATTCCCTAAATATCTTTGGAGAGACCTTAAAGTTCAACTCCTTTGTGTTAACCAATGCATTGGAGAGCTATATCAGGCTCACCCTCCATTAGTTTATCACGGAAACACCCCTCTTCATAATAATTCCCAAGAACCATAACATAACCGTATCACATAAAACATGCATAAAGGAAACATAAAATTTCCACTTTTCAATCACAAGATATCAATACAACACATTGATATAAAAACATTTTGAAAACTATTTTCAATACCAAAATAATAGAAAAGTAAAACAGGGTATTTATTTTTCTTTTTAAAAAAATGTATGGCTTGTAGAGGAAGCCGAAACTCAAATAATGGTCACGGCGGCGGAGAAGTCGTTGTCGCCGCATACATACGACAAAAACATTCCCTTTTGTCGTTTAGTAAAATGCTTCATATAAAAAAAGATTCCTTTTGGATAAACGTAAAAGTCAAATGGGGTTTATACACCGTATAAAAGAAGGTTGTGTATAAAACAAAATATGCCTCAATGAAAGGAGATTTATACGAAGTCCCTTACCTCGGGTATGACTTGACTCGATCATTATTTAACATCCTGAATAATAAACTTGAGTTATTTTCAACTTGATTAATAACCTTTTTCTAGTTCATTATTCCTTTTATATCACTTATTACCATGTCATTAACACTATGAAATTATTAATGTTAATAGCGGTCGTTTTAATGATCATTGGTAGTTGAGTCAAAATATGCTCTTTATAATTACAAGTTGTTCATGTATCCATTATATCGAGAGTTATACTAATGATTTATATATCATATATATAATATATATCAAGTATATACATGAATTTATAATATTACACAATGTTTAGAGGTAAGAAATGAAATGCACCGTTCATGGAGACGGTAAGTGGTACGTACGCATGAACGCTACTTTCATTTCTATTTCATATTTTATGGAATAGAATCATAATGATATAAAGTTATATTATAATTAAGGTATAATATCATTCATAATATCATTAATTAAATTCTTTATACGTCCCACATATGGTATTAACGAATCAAATCACTTTGAGGGGGCGGTTGTCAACACTTCCTAAAATGAAGATATCGTGTTTACCCATAATGGAAACCATAAAGGTATGCCATAAATGAAAAATAAAGAATCTTAAATAAAACATAAACATATTATATATCATATATAAATATAGTGTCATCTTAATGGCCACCTTTGAAGGTGTTAAAATAATATTGAACAATCATCATTTCGCGAGTCAAAAACTCACCATCCACAAAAACAGTATGTTCTTTAACCATTAGATGTAGGTGTGTGTAATTGTAGTTATAATCCTTCTTATAACCACATCCTAGTATATGGAATATACTGGTTTTGTTACAAAAGTAATTAATTAAAAGATTTTAGGGGGTTGGAGAAGCAAAATCAAACAAAAGAACACAAGAGAAGACACTACCTTTAAATTGGGTAACTCTTTTTGATTTGTGCTCAAAGGCTTCCTTGGGAAGACTTCTGCCCAAATTAAGGCTTCTAAGAGTTATAGAGGGATGTGGAGAGACAAAATGGTCAGGCGTTGGACGATCCAAAGGCTTTGGAAGTGTGGGTAAGGTGGTAGAGGTGGGGGCCTTTTATAAGAGGAGAGGAGGGGCACTCGAGTAAAGTAAAGAAATGTTACTTTATTTTAAAAAGAGTTTCGGATTTAAAAGGTCCCACATTGATATAATTCTAGGATAAGGTGATAAGGGTTTTAAATATACCCATCCAATAGGTTTTTGACATGTGTAGGTCTTAGATTTTACATTATATTTTCATTTTATTTAAATCGTTAAATAATGTGGTAATCGCCAAATCATCATGGTGTCATAAATAATTTAATTTATATAATGTCTAAAAATAAAAAAAATAATATATTGTAGGAAATATTTTTAGATTTCCAATGACTATTTATTGTAAAAAATATGACTTTCATAACCCCATTTAAAAATTGATTTAGTAAAACAACTCATGTTTGTGTCATTTTTACTTTTACATTAAATAAAAAAGAATTAATGTATTTATCTTACCCAAGTGGCTCCATGGGGTCCCAAAAATAGACCCATGGGTTTTCTTGGTCGGATATGACACATCCAATAAGGTTAGGAAATGTTTCTAGGTCATTCCATATTATTAAAACATATTTTTTACCTTAAACTACACTAATTACCTCTAATTGCGATTAAAAACATAAAAGTTACTATTCCCCAAAAATTTATTTTAATCCCATTATAACACATTTTACATCTTAATGAAAACCATGTATGTCAGATTTTTTAAATTAAAAACACGGAGGTGGTAAAATTTCATTTAAATGAAAAATCAATTTTTTAAGTACCACTTAGTGGTTCACTATTCATCAAAAATTGATGTTTTTCAGAAAAATACCATAACTTAACCCTAAGCTATATTTGACATTTCGAATTCAAAAATGATGTCTATTTTAAAAAATTCAAGACATATAAGTTACATTAATTAATTTAATAATAAATTCCCGATGTCAGATCAAATAGCGTGTTTTTATGAAACAACAAGTATCAAATGATTGACACCAGTTCAAGTCCAATTTCAAAGTGAAATTAATTCCAATGACCACCATTGGATTAAATTGAAAAAATATATTCTAATTTCACTTTAAAACCAATTAAAAAGATAATATAATCATATAAACAAATAATATTAAAAAGAGGTTTTGAATTAAAATACAACATTTTTCACTATTCATTAAAAAAACACCATTATCAGAAAAGTACCAGAAATTTATCCAAAGTAAATTTCAATGTCCCAATAATAACTAATAAGTTTATTTTGACAAATACATCTTATAAAATTTTCAAAATATCGATTTAAAAATGGTTTTCCATCAAAAGGCAGAAAAACAATCTTTTAAAAATATTAGTGTATTCCATGCTTAAGATTTGATTTATTCTCATTTTAAGCATCTAAAACACTATCTAATTCATTATTAGACATAGATAAAAATATATATTATTCATTACTTACTTGGGATGTTACATCCTTCCCCCCTTTAGAAAATTGCATCCCTGAAGTTTATTTACTTATCGAATAATTGGGGGTATTTATCCGTCATTGCATTTTCAGATTCCCATGTTGCCTCTTCAACCATGTGGTTTTTTCAAAAATACTTTACCTGATGAATCACCTTATTCCGTAACACTTGATCCTTGTGGTCAAGAATCTGGACCGGTTGTTCCTCATAAGATATGTTCTCTTCTAGTTTAACTACCTCTGGACTCAAAACATGAGATGGATCTGGAATGTACTTCCATAACATTGAAACATGAAAAACATTGTGTACCTGAGATAAACTCGGAGGTAAAGGCACTCGGTATGCAACTGATCCAACTCTCTCCAGAATTTCATATGGTCCAATGAACCTTGGACTCAGATTTCCTTTCTTACTAAATCGTATCACACTTTTCCATGGTGATACTTTGAAAAAACATGATCACCTACCTCAAAAGAGAGATCCTTCCTCCTGTAGTCTGCATAACTCTTCTGCCTGCTATGAGTTGTTATCATGTGTTTCTGTATAAACTGAACTTTTTTTGCCATCTCTTCTACCAATTTTGGTCCCATCAGCTTCCTTTCACCCACTTCATCCCAGAAAGCTGGAGTTCGACACCGCTTCCTATAGAACTCCTCAAATGGTGCCATCTGTATACTAGAATGAAAACTGTTATTATAAGAAAACTCAACCAAATAAAGATGTTGGTCCCAACATCCCTGATAATCCATCGAACAAGCACGTAGCATATCCTCCAAAGTCTAAATTGTTCGTTCTAACTGCCCATCTGATTGAGGATGAAAAGCTGTACTAAAATTTAATTCAGTACCCAACGGCTTCTGAAGGCCTTTCCAAAAGTTAGAAGTGAACCTGGGATCATGGTCAGATACAATGGATAGAGAAACTCCAGGTAACCTGACTATCTCTTTAAGATACAAATGGGAAAGTTGATCTAGGGAAACATATCTCGTATAGCAAGGAAATGAGCAGATTTAGTCAAGCGATCAACAATAACCCAGATTGCATTATTACATCGGGGTGTCTTAGGAAATCCCACAATAAATTTCATGGATATATTCTCCCATTTCCACTCTAGAACTGGTAAAGGATAAAGCAGCCCTTTCGGTAATTGCTGCTATTCTTTAACCTGCTGACAAGTCAAACACTTCATTGTAAAATCATCAATATCCCTTTTCATTCCATCCCACCAGTAATACTCCCTCAGATCTTTGTACATCTTAGTAATACCAGGATGAACTGAAAATGGGGAACTATGAGCCTCACAAAACAACTCATTCTTCAACTGTGAATCACCGGGCACACATAATCTCTTCCCAAAACTCAAAACACAATCATTATCAATGTTGAATTTAGGCAACATACCCTTCTGAACCAGATCTACCATTTTCTGCAACTCACTGTCTTGCTTCTGTGCTTGCTTGATTCTGTCTGATAGAGAAGATTTCCCTGATACCTGAAACAGAATAGAAGTACATCATGCACCAATAACTTCTATGCCAAATTTCATCAAATCCTTAACCAAAGGATCACGTTCCAAATGCAACATTGTTAATGAAGCATTACTTTTTCGACTCAAATCATCAGCCACTTTATTTTCTTTTCCCGGATGGTAATGAATTGTACAATCACAATCCTTGATTAATTCCAGCCATCTCCCCTGTCTCATGTTCAATTATTTCTGAGTGAATATATAATTTAAAATTTTTTGATCGGTATATATTTCACAATTTACTCCATAAAAATGATGCATCAAATTTTTAAAGCGAAAACAACAACAACTAATTCTAAATCATGTGTAGGATAATTTGCCTCATGGGTTTTAAACTGTTGTGAAGCATAAGAAATTACCTGATCATTCTGCATTAAGATGAAACCATGTCCTTTCAATGAAGCATCACTGTAGATAACAAACTCCCCATTCCTGGAAGGTAGTGCCAAAACTGGAGCATTCACCAATATTTTTTTCAGTTCCTGAAAATAATCATCACATTCTTTTGTCCAGACAAACTTAACACCCTTCCGAGTTAGCTTTGTCATTGGACTAGATAACCGTCAAAAATTTCTAACAAACCTTCTGTAATAGCCTACCAAACCAAGAAAACTACGAATCTCGGTAACATTTGTGGGTCTTGTACATTCTTCAACAACCTTTGTTTTTGCAATATCAATAGTTATCCAATCTTTCGAGACAATATAACCAAGGAAAGAATTTTTTTGCAACCAAAACTCACACATGCTGAATTTCCCATACAATTTTTTTTTTTTCAAGGTTCTCAAAATAACCCTTAAATGTATTTCATGCTCTTCTTTACTTTTAGAAAACACCAAAATATAATCAATGAAAACAACCACAAACTTATCCAAGAACTCATGGAAAATTCTATTCATTAAGTCCATGAATACAGCAGGTGTGTTGGTTATCCCAAAAGGCATCACTAGAAATTCATAATGCCAATATCTTGTACGGAACACAGTCTTCGGAATATCTGATTCCTTTACCTTCAACTAATGGTACCCCGATCTCAGGTCAATCTTTGAAAAATAATGAGCTCCCAGGAGCTGATCAAACAAATCATCGATATGAGGCAAATAATATTTTTTCTTAACAGTGATGTTATTCAAAGATCTATAATCAATGCAAAGTGTCATAGAACCATCTTTCTTTTTAACAAATAGAATAGGAGCACCCCATGGTGATGTGCTAGGTCTAATGAAACCTTTCTCTAATAAATCTTGCAATTGATCCTTCAACTCTAAAAGTTCAGTTTGAGCCATTCGATAAGGGGGTTTTGAAATTCGCTTAGTATAAGGAACTAAGTCAACAGTAAATTCAACTTTCCGATCTGGTATTATTCCAGGCAACTCATCAGGAAAAACATCAGGATACTTATTTACCACTCGCACATCATTAATCTGAATATCTCCTTTATTTTTAACGATTTGTGCAAGGTAACATTCATTTCCATCTTTTACAAGTTTCTCAGCCTCTTGATATGTTATTAACAGTAAGGCTTCATTCTTGTACACAAACTGAAAGTCTTTCTAAAAAGAAACTTATTTAGCTCTACAATCAATCTTAGCATGGTAAATAGAGAGCCAATCCATACCCAGGATAACATCAAACTCTACTAGAGGTCAAACAATAAGGTTTTCAAGTAGGATCTTTCCATAGATAAGGATAGGAAGATTCTTATAAATTATTTTTTCCTCAACATTTCCCCCATGTGTTTTTACCACAAGTTCATGAGTCATTTCTTGAGATGGTATTCCCATTTTACTAGAAAAGGTTTTAGAGATGAATGAATATGTAGACCCAGAATCAAACAACATACTGGCATAATCTGAAAAAACAAACAAATTACCTGATACAACTTCATTTGATGGCCCGACATCTGCTGAAATAGTTGCAAAGGATTTCACCACCCATTTCTACTTGTAGTGTAACTGCTTCCCATCACTGAATCTCTTTGTCAGACACTTGTTTGCATAGTGAACAATCTCATTGCACTTAAAACATTTCACTAACTGTAAATCAAATTTGGTCTTACCTTCACCTTGATCTTTTTTAGTGCAATCACAAGCCTTATGTCCCATCTTACAATATCAGTAGCACTTTACAAAATTCAGAAGACATTCCCTAGAATTCCTTTTACCACATTTATCACAAACTGAAAGCTTAGTTTTCTTACCATCATACTTTTTTGAAGTATTCTTTCCTTTCTCATGCCACCTCGGTCTCTTCTTATGTTGGTTGTTATAGAACACTTGATCATCGGCAAACTCCATTTCCACCTTCACAGCTCATCAAACAAGCTTTTCATAACTTTTGAACTCACGAGAAGCTAATTCCCTTCGATATTTTGGCTTTAATCATGAGTAAAAACGATTGATTTTACTATCAAGGTCTCGGATAAAATTTGGAGCATACCTTGCCAATCGAGTGAATCTTTCTTCATAGGCAGCCACTAAGTCTTCATCTTTCCTCAATTCCAGGAATTGTTTTTCCATCTTAAGTCGAATATCCTTAGGAAAATACTTCTCAAGAAACAAACCTTTGAATTCATCCCAGCCAAGAGAATCAATCTCATCAGCGTCCCTGATATTTTTAACCAACGACCACCACTGATCTTCTTCACCCTCCAAATGGTAAATAGCAAGACTAACCTTTTGATTGTCTGAACACCCCATGACATCAAAAATCTTCTGCAGCGCTTTAATCCACCCTTCAGCTAGCACAGGGTCAGATGATCCTCTGAATGATGGGGGATGTTGCCTCATGAAAAGTTCCACCACTGACATGTTCCTCTGCGGTTGATCTGGATGATCTCGTGCATGGATACCGCCACCATTTATCGCTTGATTCAACTGCGTCATTACTGCAACAAACTGTTCAGTTCCAATTCCAACCATCTGAGGATGCTGATTCGGAAGGTTATTTCCTTTTGTATGCCTTCCTAGCACTGCTTCCCTATTTCCTCTGTGGAAAACCATTCTGAACAAACATGTCTTAGATGAAGCAACATTGTAATCTTCAAATGCTATATCATTTCAATTTGACCATAAAAAAGATTTTTGGATAATCATTTAATAGAATTTTAACTCCTATAGTAATCTAAACTGACCTTTGATACCAACTATAAGGCCCCAGCCTTAGTCCCTACTTAATCTTGAGTTATTACAAGATTACACATTGAGGATCTTTTTAGGTTTAGAGTTTTAGAGAATTAGATCATAAAACATTCATTACATTCCATATTTAAACAAAGTGGTTACATAAAAGATAGTATTCATTTTTCCCATCAACAGAAACATATTTAAAATAAAACATGGATTATTTCTTGACAATTCCTTGACACTATAATCATATCATGTACCCTTCCCTTTACCTGTGAAAACATTTAAAAACATGGTATGAGCATAAAAACATCAGTAAGGGATATAAAAATATGGAAAGGAAACACGAGTACATGTATACATAAGAATCAATGAAATCATACTCTACTCATAAAACATACGCACATTAACATTCCTCATTAAATCATGAATAAATCATAGAAATCATAAGACATAAAGGTAACTTGAGGAATTTATAACATTCTTACGTAGGGAGTAACCCTCTTGGTTACGTTTGGAATACCCATCACAGTATATTCCCTAAATCACTTCGGAGAACCCTTAATGTTTAACTCCTTCATGATATCCAATGCATTGGAGAGCTAAATCGGGATCACCTGCACTTAGTTTATCACGGAACCACCTGTCTTCATAATAATTCCCAAGAACCATAACATATTCGTGTCACGTAAAACATGCATAAAGGAAACATAACATTTCCACTGTTCAATCACAAGATTTCAATACAACAAAATGATATAAAAACATTATGAAAACCATTTTAAATACCAAAAAAAATGAAAATTAAAATAGGGTATTTATTTTTCTTTTTTTAAAAAATGTATGGCTTGTAGAGGAAGCTGAAACTCAAATAATGGTCACAGCGGTGGAGAAGTCGTTGTCGCCGCATACGTAAAACAAAAACATTCCCTTTTATCATTTAGTAAAACGCTTTGTATAAAAAAAATATTCCTTTTGGATAAACGTAAAATTCAAATGGGGTTTATACACTGTATAAAAGAAGGTTGTGTATAAAACAAAATATGCCTCAATGAAAGGAGATTGAGATGAAGTCCCTTACCTCGGGTCTGACTTGACTCGATCGTTTTTAACCCCCTGAATAATAAACTTGAGTTAATTTATACTTGATTAAGAACCTTTTTCAAGTTCATTGTTCCTTTTATATCACTTATTACCATGTAATGAACACTATGAAATTATTTAAGTTAATAACGGCTGTTTTAACAGTCATTGGTACTTGAGTCAAAATATGCTCATTATAATTACAAGTTGTTCATGTATCCATTATATACAGAGTTATAATCATGATTTATATATCATATATTTCATATAAATCCAGTATATACATTCATTTATAATATTACACAACGTTTAGAGGTAAGAAATGAAATGAACCGTTCATGGAGACGGTAAGCCGTACGTACGCATGAACGCTACTTTCATTTCTATTTCATATTTTATGGAATGGACCCATAATGATATAAAGGTATATTATAATTACAGTCTAATATCATACATAATATCATTAATTAAATACTTTATACGTCCCAAATATGGTATTAATGAATCAAATCACTTTGAGGGGGTGGTAGTCTGCACTTCCTAAAATGGAGATATTGCGTTTACCCATAATAGAAACCATAAAGGTATGCCATAAATGAAAAATGCAGAAGCTTAAGTAAAACATAAAAAAATTCTATATCATATATAAATATAGTTTCATCTTAATTGCCTCCTTTGAAGGTGTTAAATGAATATTGAACAATCATCGTTTCGTGAGGTAGGAATTCGCCATCCACGAAAATAGTATGTTCTTTAACAATTAGATGTAGGTGTGTGTAAGTGTAGCTCGAATCCTTCTTATAAAAACATCCTAGTATATGGAAGATAATGGTGTTGTTACAAAAGAAAATAATAAAAAGAGTTTAGAGGGTTGGAGAATCAAAATAAAACATAAGAACACAAGAGAAGACACTACCTTTAAATCGGGTAACTCTTTTTGATTTGAGATCAAAGGCTTCCTTGGGAAGACTTCTGCCCAAAGTGAGGCTTCTAAGAGTTAAAGAGGGATGTGGAGAGACAAAATGGGCAAGGGTTGGCAGAGCCAAAGGCTTTGGATGTGTGGGTAAGGTGGTAGAGGTGGGGGTCTTTTATAAGAGGAGAGGATGTGCACTCTTGGAATGTAAAGAAATGTTACTTTATTTTAAAAAGAGTTTCAGATTTAAAAGGCCCCAAATTGATATAATTCGTGGATAAGGTGATAAGGGTTTAAAATATACCCATCCAATAGGTTTTGGACATGTGTAGGTCTTATATTTTACATTATATGTTCATTTTATTTAAATAATTAAATAATGTGGCAATCGCTGCATCATCATGGTGTCATAAATAATTTAATTTATTTAATGTCTAAAAATTAAAAAAAAATACTATGATGTAGGAAATCTTTTTATATTTCCAATGACTATTTATAGTAAAAAATATGACTTGTATAACCCAATTTAAATTTTTTTTAGTAAAACAACTCATGTTTGTGTCATTTTTACTTTTACATTAAATAAAAAGCATTAATGTCTTTATCTTACCCAAGTTGCTCCATGGGGTCCCAAAAATCGACCCATGGGTTGTCTCGGTCGTCCATGACAAATCCAATAATGGTAAGACAAGTTTTATGTCATTCCATATTATTAAAACATTATTTTTACCTTAAACTACACTAATTACCTCTAATCACGATTAAAAACTTAAAAGTTACTATTCACCAAAAAATTATTTTAATCTCATTGACCCACATTTTACTTCTCAATGACAACCATGTATGTCAGATTTTTGAAATTCAAAACACAGAGGGGTAAAATTTCATTTAAACAAAAAATCAATTTTTTAAGTACCACTTAGTGGTTTCACTATTCATCAAAATTGAAGTTTTTCAGAAAAATACCAAAACATCACCCTAAGCTATATCTGATATTCAGAATTCAAAAATGATGTCTATTTTACAAATTTCAAAACATATAAGTTACATTAATTAATTTAATAATAAATTCCCACTGTCAGAGTAAAAAGCACGTTTTTATGAAACAATAAGTATCAAAAGATTGACACCAGTTTAAGTCCAATTTCAATGTGAAATTAATTCCACTAACCACCATTGGATTAAACGGTAAAAATATATTCTAATTTCACTTTAAAACAAATTAAAAAGATAATATAATCATATAAACAAATTATATTAAAAATAGGTTTTGAATTAAAATACAATAATTTTCACTATTCATTAAAAAAAGAACATTATCAGAAAAATACCAGAAATTTTTCCAAAGTAAATTTCAATGTCCCAATCATAAAGAATAAGTTTATTTTAACAAATATAGATTATAAAATTGTCAAAAGATAGATTTAAAAATGGTTTGACATCAAAAGGCATTAAAACAATATTTTAAAAATATTAGTGTATTCCATGATTAAGATTGGATTTATTCTCATTTTAAGCCTCTAAAACACTATATAATTTGTTATTAGACATAGATAAAAATATATATTATTCATTACTTACTTGGGATGTTACAACATTGATCATAAAATGATCTTCTAAAAACCAATATGAAAGGGGGGATTAGTTTGGCTCACATTCCTATTGGTTCTTTTTCTTTAAATATTTCATTGTTTCATTATCCTTTTGTTTATGGGTGAATTTAGAATTTTTCCATGGTAATATATTTTATTGTTTTATTAATTTTTTTCTATTTATAAGATACCATTTGATTCTTTACAAAATAATTTTTTTATTAAGTGTTCTTACCCATCATTTTGGACCAACGTGGTCTAAATCATGTTAAATCTTGTGTTCTTTAATATCTTCTAGTTTTTAATTTATGGGTTACAAAAATTTCATTGTTGTTGTCTTTATGGTATTTTTTATCATTTTTTTCATTATTATATTTTATATTTGTGAATTTTATAATTATACATGATCTTTTGTTTGTATCTATTGAGGGGTTGGTAAGGGTTAAATGACTTCCCTCCCCCCAGGATAGAGAATAAACATTCAATTCTATCTAATCAATAAATATATTGATATTATATCAAAGGGTCAAATTGTAAGTAATTGAAAAGGTGGGATGGGAAATTCTCAACAAAAATTAACTTGGACTAGTTAGGATAGTGATGGAATAGAATGTTCACATCCACATTTGAGTGGTGAATAACACTAATGAGCTTCTAAAAATAACAGCTGATATTTTTGAAAACTCAAACTCTATAAACAATTTATATCAGATGTTATGAATTTTTGGAAAGATGATTTTGAAAAGAAATTCTTTTTCCAATCATTTAAATGGCTTCACCTTGATTTAAATTCATTTTGAATTAGTGTGAGTGAAGTTTGGATGGTTGGTGTTGGATATGATACTAATTTAAACACTCTTATAATATTAGGATGTGATGGTTACCATTGTTTGAAAATATAGTAGTATGGTCAATTTAGTGTTTTAGGACATCCATGATCTCATTATAGATGAGGATATTAAGATAAAGGAAGTCTTTAAACATGCTAAAACCACATTCAATGTGAATGGTAGATTAATCTCTATTCAATTTTTTTTTAATAATTTTGATGAGAATAATGAATGAAATTATGTAAAATTTGCTTGTCCCTGACCCATATGATATAATTATTGTAATAGAGGTCACCTAAAGAGGGATTATAGGAACCTAAGAGTCAATTTTAGAATAAGATAATTTTAAATATTTTTTAATAGAATTGAATTGGATGAATTTAGTTTCATTAAAAAAATAAATAAATATAACCATGAAGCCACTATCATGGTAAGGGTTTCCCATGTCTATATGTCAAAAAAATTATTGAAGAAAATTTCAGGAATGTGCATAAAAATATACCCTATAGCCATGAGTAGAAATTTAAGTTGATATATACCACCTAAAGATGTTGTCTTAAAATTACTACGACTATATCATTTAGAAAATAACTTATATCCATAATCATCAATAGTTCATGGCTATATAATTTGAAAAAATTAACTATATCCATAGTCCTCAAATATTTATTTCAATATTATTCAAAAATAATAATCAATATCCCTGTTATTCAAATATCAATGGCTATAGCCTTTAAAAAAATAACATATTTCGATAATCCTCATTCTGTATGGCTATATATTTTGAAAAAAAAGTATCATATAGCCTTGGAAAAACATTCTTATACCTATAGTACTCAAAACAATAGCATATAGCCCTGAGAAAAAAAATTACATTGTTACAGCCTACGAACCAACATATTATAGTCATGGTAAATTAAGCCCATATCTATAGATTCCAAAAAATACCCTATATATATGGGAACTAAATACTTTTGGTTATTGTTATATTATTAAAATTTCATATATTTTTATATATAATTATATTTTTACATTTAAAAACGTGAATTATATCATGTCATATCATATTAGAATATGAATTCAAATAGACATTGTTCATCCTTGTTTCAAATAATGTATGCATTTTTATTTTAAATACCATTATATATATACATATATATATATATATGAAATTGTATATAAAAAATTTGAATATCAATCATATCATAGTGGAAGAATACCATGATTAGGATACCACCTGTATTTTTCAAAATACATTGTCTATTTATTTTTCAAACCACAATATATATATGTGTGTGTGTATATATATATATTTGTGAAAATATATTTTTGAAATCTGCTATAATAGAGTGAATTAAGTGCATGTAAAAGGTTATTTGGTGAGGGTTCAAAACAAGCCCCCTCAAATTTTATTTTGTAAATCCACTACAGCCACTTTTAACAAGACTATGGAAGCATATTTCTCTAGGATTCACATATAGTTATGACTATGGAAATATATAACCCATGTTCACTATCCTATCTATATGAACCACTTTCTCATGGATATAGGTCCTTGGTGGTCTAGGTTCCATGTTTGGATCGTTATATTCATGGGATATAACATACAACTAGGTAAAAAAACATTATATCCTTGAATTTTATAGCCATGAATGATATTCTCATGGTTATATTCTATAGAAATGGGCATTTCAGATATGTCCATGAGAATTTTCTATGGATATAGGGATTTTCAAAGATTATATTATGAATTACAAGGGTCTAAAAATAATTTAAAAGGGTATCTTCAATTCGGGATCTCAAATAGAGGCTTGTTAAAATTTCCAGCAGTTTAAAACATATCATATTTATAGAATAATCTAATCTTGATAGGTTAACTTGATGAATCTAGTTTTTGTTAATATTTTTCATATAGAGTATTGAAGATCACATGGGGATCTATGGTGGTGGTCAAAGGAGTTAACGATGGAATTATATATATTATGGGAATATTGGTTGTAATAATTATCATCATGATATCATCTTTTGAAAGTGAAGAATTTTGGTATTGTCATCATAGCCTCATGAGTGAGAATACCATGTGAAACATAGAAGATAAAGATATATTAGTATATATAATTTTGATTTTGAAACATGTGAGATTTATATCCATATAAACAATAATTATACATCATTTCTAATATATGGAAGGACACCCAAGACTTAGAATATAGGTATTGATCCCATAAATGTTTGGTGTCAAAACCTGGTTCATTTTTGTAGAGGGTCACTATATTATGCTACCTTAATCAATGATTACCCTCATAGAATGTGGGATTTTTATTTAATAAAAAATAAAAGGTTTTGAAACAATCATTATATGGATATCCATAGTGAAGAAAGAGAGTAGAATGAGTCAAACATGCATAAGGTTTGATAATGGAGGTGAGTACACAAGTATAGAAATGAAAATGTTTTATTAGAAGAATGAGACTTGTTTAAAGAATATTTTACTACAGAAACTAGATAAAAATGGTGTGGTAAAAATAATTAATTGATCACTAAATGAGATATCTTGGATCATGATGTTTTAATCTAATTTACCATGGAGATTTTTTGTAAAATTTTCTATCTATGTCACTTATCTCATGAACTGGAGTCCCACCACAATGTTTGGGAATTAGAACTCTAGAATAACTATGGACTAATAGATTAGTTAAAATTTATCGCAAGAATGTTTTTATAGGTATAGTGTACATCCATATTGATTCCAAGGAAATGTATAATCCTAATGAAAAATGTCAAGAATGTTTCTTTATGTTGTATGGTGATGAAAATTTTAGATTTTGGATATGGGATAACGGTTAACAAATGGTAATCAGAATATTGAATGTTCTCTTAAATAAGAATATTTTATAGAACAATCATAAAATGGAAGGATACGTGGTTAAGATAAAAGAATCAATTGTGCATGACAAAGTTAAATTTAATGGATGTATAAGAGTTCAAGATGTTCAAGGAGTACCAAAGTTCAAAAATATCCAACATGGATGGATGTACTAGAATCCTCTAGGACTACAGAATGATCGGGAGGAGTACTGAAATACATAGTTATAGAAGGATCAGAACCTTAGGTTGAATTTAAAATTTATACTGGGATTAGATAGATATTTAAAAGGTTTTAATTGATCTTCACAACCTCCTCTTTGCAATTTGTGGAAACCTAGAATACCTAGAAGAGGAAAAAACTCCCAGTAATTTGTTTAGTGGGAGTTATCAATGAAGTTAAAAAGGACTCATTTATTATCAATAGAATATGAGAACAAACAATTTATCGCATGTGAAGAATGAACCACAGAATAAATACCTCTAATGGTTAAAGCCTGAATAAGACTATAGATAATGGTACAATTATTCGGTAGTAATAAAATATTTTCAATAATTAAAAGATGTCGATTTCATAGAAATATTTTCTAAAATTATTGACCATAAAATAATTTTTGAAGTGTTAATCATTTTATCATTATAATATTTCCATCTTGAATAATTAGATATGAAATTTAATTTCATTCAAGGAGATATGTAGGATAAAATATTCAAAGAGTGGCTGGAAGGATTAAAAAAATCATTAAGCAATTTGGTTTCCTTGCACAAACTATGTTTTTATGGGTAATGTATGAACCAAGATATTTGAACTCAAATTTTTATGTATATGTGGTGGAAAGGGGTTTTTTTTAATATGTGTGATTAAATTTACTCTAAAAAATTGTTTGATGAAGGAATATTTATCTTGATTCTCTAATATATAGATTATATGCTCATTTTTTGTTTGAATATAAAATCCATTAATAATTTTATAACTTTTCCATATAGAAGGTTTGATTACATGAAACTGAGAGATTCCAAATGAACTTTGTGGATGCTGATAAGAAATGACTCGAAGACCAAATCCTTGGAATTCTCTATGAATGAGTATATCCATAAAGCCTTGAAAATATATGAAATATATATATTCAAGGATTTGTTATAAATTTTAAGATTTCCAATGAAAAATATGCTAAAATGGAAGATGTGTAAAAGTTTATGGAAAAGGTTCCATTTACATTGGAAAAAGTTTTTGATTTACTCTATTGTTTATACTTGTTCAGAAAAGGAACCTACAATGGGAGTTATCAGTAGTTTCTTGGTTTATATAGAAATGGATCATTGGGAATATATAAAGTGGATTCTCCTATATCTCAAATAAATGGTAAATTTATCCTTATTATTTAGAATGGATGATTCATTATAAGGTTATATTGATTAAAACATATTTAGAGATACAGATACATGAAAGACTGCGACCGGATTTGTGTTTTCCTTTAAAGGATAACCATAAGTTAGATGCAAAAGTTGTAGTCACTTGCTTCACTTTCTATTAAAAAATTAGAGTATATATCCATTATATAAGAAATGAAGGGGTTGTTTAATTTGAATTTTTTATTATAGGATCTCACAAAGAAGTTGTAAAGTGGAATTTTTTCTATCATTTTTATAGTTAAATCCATGATTCAATGAATATATAACATTAATTATAGATAAAAAATATCCAGATAAAGTACCACTTAATCTTGGGTATACTAAAAAATTGATTTTTGGAACTACAGAATATTGGAGAATGTTATAATCTGGTAGAAATATTGATTAAGGTCATAGTGTGGGAATATATAAAGTGATTTGTGCCTCAGTGGGGATTGGTTAATTGGAATTAATATAAATGTATATTCATTGTTTATTACAATTGTGAAATTTAAGTGATCTAGAGGTCGTGGTGACAAATCATAGAAAGAATTCTTTAAGTGGGATATTTCTAGGCTTGGTTGTCAAAACAACATTCCAGCTAAGTAAACATAGCTTTCAAAATGATTTATTCTAAATTTTTATTTATATAAATTGTTGAATTTAGTGTGAAGAATCACCAAAATCCATATTAATCCTTTTATAAAAGAAAATTTCCATATGATAGAATCCATAAGTTGGGGAGGATGACTTTATGATGCGAGAACACTATTAACTAGAAACTAAAAGTTTATATAGTGAAATTAGTAGGTTGTTGGTGGTTTCCATGATCATGTGGATGATCATCCACAACGATTGGATGGAAATTTAACAAATTTAAATGGATATAATCACATATATATTTGGTGGATGGAGTCACATTTCATGTGTGATTTAATTGTTTTATTCTTATTTTTACATAATAAAATTATTAATATTTTTTGAAGAAGATATTCCCTAAAGGCCATGAATATTTGATATACCTGGGCCATATTTTATTAAATGATATTTTTATGTTTTAAAGTATAAAATAAATGAGAAAAAAATTCATATTGTCTGCCTTGATTTCAGGATACCGTAAGGTTATTATATGATAACAACCACTACCTTGATATACATGGAATTTTAATGTTAACGTATTAACATTTGAATCTCATCATATTATATATCATTTATGTATTGTTTTATGATGATTTAAAATGGATTTGGTTTTTCGATGTGGTTACAATGAGTTTTTAATTACATGTATAACTCATTCATTATAGAATATATGAGATAATTCATGAGAAATATGGAAATGTCTTGAGCGATATATAAGAGATTATTTCCATCAAAATGGTAGTAATTCTGGTTCCTGTTGAGCTCCCTATTAATTTTTCCAAGATCTATTTCTCATTAATCCTTCACTTAATTGAGGTATTAGTATATCATAGGTTATATGAGAATCTCACTCATTCTTTGTGTGATTCAGCAAACATATGGACATTCGATAGAGTAAGGATTTCATTTGGATGTATCTTTAGTGATCTTCATTAACCATGGATGAAAATTATTTCAATTATGTTTAGTGATAAAAGGTACAAAATCAAAATTTTATTTTTATTTATTCAATGTTTCATATTCTTATATGGTTATCATTGATTGAATGTTTTATT
Organism: Viscum album; assembly: GCA_963277665.1. NCBI lineage: Eukaryota > Viridiplantae > Streptophyta > Magnoliopsida > Santalales > Viscaceae > Viscum > Viscum album. The sequence goes on from OY728160.1 coordinate 1,680,343,941, forward strand.
TAGTTTTTTTGTACATGTGTTGTATTACCTGTATAAACCCATCATTTCTCCCATATAATAGGGAAATTATTAAAACACGTAAACTCTAGTGTTCTGATTTGTGAGTGTGTTTCTACTTAATAATTTGTTTTTTCAATTTTTATTAATATATCTATGGTGAAGTGTGTTAATTCAGTGTTTGTCTGTGGAGCATGGTCATATATGTTCTAGATACATCAATATAGGCATCACAACATTTCAAAAGTTCTATAATTTTTCGATTGAAGTTATATAATGTATTCTAAGAATCGTGGTGTTTATTGGTGAATAATAATGAAGAATTTATTCATCCACAAGGATAAACACCAGGAAGGGGGAATTAATTTATATGAAAAAAATAGAGAGACCCTCCAAAATAGAAATGAAATTACAATATTTGGAAAATATTATTTTATTTATAAATATTTAATATTTATAAATTATTATAATCATATATTTGGAATTATTTATAATGAATTTAAATATTTTAGTTTCTCTGGAAGCTACTATTAGGTGTTGGAACATGGTATTTATATCTAAATGTTTGGAATTAAAAATGATTATAGTGATTACCTGGATTCAATACCATTTTTACCAAACTCACGAAGTGTCACATTATAGGGTAAATCATGTAATATGATTTTATTTTCCTAATATGATAATTTCTCTAAAAAGGGACACCATAGTGTGAAAACGTTTTTATTATATTATGTCCCATAGTAAAATCATGCATTATTTTCAGGCTCATATTTTGGTGGTTAAGATAAAGAAATGATTCCACAGAATCTTTAAGAAAATTAAGTGCATGAAATCATTTCATTATTTTTAAATTTTTGTGTAGAGAATAGTGTGAATTGATTTCATGGTTTTCTTATAAATTCAAAGAGAATAGTTTTTAGTCATTTAATATTCCTCTCTGGGATACATATAAAAGGGAATCCCCCTCCCCCGTTAATATATTACATTCACACATCCACATTTCCCTCTAAAGTAGTTTCAAATATTTTGAGGTGATCCTTTGGTGGTTTGGGAATTCTGATATTCAAAATATGATGTATTTATCAAATTTTAGACATCTTAAATATTTATTTCTTAGATTTTTCTGAATATTAGGTTTTTATATTTAATTAGTTTATTTATTAATTTTTTTATCTAATTAAATGAATATGGTAATTAAAAATATTTAGTTTCATGTTTAATTATTATACTTATGTTGTAATATTTGTATGTTGTCTTATGTAATGTTTAAATAGTTATTTATTAACAATAGTTATGGATTAAGATATATTACAAGAATAAAGTATTAACTGCAATAATATAATTGAAATTTCCGTCATAACTATTGTTTAAATAGGTTTCATGATAAAAATATAAAGTGTTATTTTAGCTAATAGTTTATTTATATTTATTTAGTGTGTGAAATATGGGTTTTAGGGCTTCATATTGGACCGCAAACATGGAGATATAGAGTATTTTCATTGACTAAGACCGGTGGGATGTCTATTTATTAATCCTCTGGGCTCGCATTGAGTAATATCTTTACATAATGTTAATTAGAAGAATCTCACATAAAATAAAATTCTAAAAAAAATAAATTGTTATTATTTTCCCCTGATCAAATACAATTTGTAGATTAATTAAAATTAATGGTTTTGGTTTGTTTATATAATAAAATTATTTAATATTTATTACTATAATATAAAGTACAATTACAGATAAAATAATTTATTAATATATTTATTACAATGATAAAATAATTTATATTAAACAAGTGGTCAGTTATAAAATGAGTTGTAATTATTAAGGGATCTATTACAAGGGAATCTGTTTGAAAAAAATTCATCAGTAGTTAAACCATATGGTTAAAGAAATGATATAATCCAACAACTACTAGCATATTTAATATATAGTTCGGTTGTGAAATATATCTTATCCGATATTTGAGGATGAGTACTAAAAATAAATATTTTCACTAGTTAAGAATCAATACAAAGATCAAACGATGGAGTTGTGTGCCACAATATCTATTGTCGAAGATACTCCATTTTTAGTAGAAGTTGGCTTATCGTAGCCTCATGATAAAACATTGTATCATTATATTAAAAAAACACATAATGAGTGTCAATTTTTTAGTGAAATATATCCAAATGATTCATGCTTTATGTTATGTAATATCATAAGTGATGATGATATGTTTGATGAGATTAACTCTAATGATGAGGATGTATAACAAGATAATATTTTTGAGGTATATTCCAGGTCTACTCTTTTGGAATCACACCATCATTTGAATAATTCTATACAATTGTAATTATGGTATTTATAAGTTATTACATGTCGACTAGAGTTTGAATGATCAATCATTACTCCAAGCCTAAATTTATTAGAATAATTGGGGGCACGAATCGAGTTGTAGATGAATGTTTTTTGTAATTTAGGAGAATGTTTTATAGAAACAAGCATTTAAAGATGTGATCAAACATTATAAATTTGAGTAACATTGCAATTATATCAACAGAAAAATTGAAGAGATCTTTTTATATCATTTTGTGTTTCATGTTTGATTTAGATTTTTAGATATATTTATGAGATATACTTGATAAAAATCACTAATATTGGTTAGTATATTGATTGAATCAGTACATATGGGTGAAACCAAGCCTATTAATATGTCACATGCACTTAGATGTTGAATTCATTTCTACTATTTATTGTTGAAATGATTAGATCTTATCAATATGTTTCATTAGTTCTATAGGTGGATATAATTAAAAAAATAGTTAGGATATTTCTTTTATTAAATCATGGGATGAATGATTGAAAGCCATTGTGAATTTTTATGGTGATTGGGATGGATCCTATCATGTTTTACCTTGTATTGTAAATTCACTATTTCAAAATAATCAATTTTTCTAACGATTACATACTATTTAAATGTCAAAAAAACCAAGTAGAGTAGTAGAAGGTCATTTTTGATATATTTTTTTAAACACTATTACCTTGTATAGTTTCTTCAAGACATTGAATGAAATTTATCTAGATCTAGATAATTGTTTTGTAAATAATGTATATAAGAATGTTATTTATTTCCACTATAATGATGGAAATCGTGCCCTAATACCATTGGAACTCACTATTATTGATAAGGAGAACTTATCATTATGGATTGGGTTCTTTGATCCATTTTAAGAGGTTCTGAAAAAAATTAAAGTATTTATTTGATTTTTTATAGGAATTAATTGTTTAAGGAGGCAGTATAGTATCAGGGTAATACATAGAGATCACTCCATTATTATCATTGAAATAGTATCAGATATACTTCAAGAAACATTAAAAAAGTTCAAAAATGTGTCCATGAAAAAAGTAAATCATCAATTTTGGTATGTATATATATATTTTTAAAAAATAATTCAAATAGAGAGGATATTGTTATATGTAATCTTATTAATTATTTTTTATTTTAGCATATGATTCCCAATGGAAAAGTATAGAGGATGATTTTAAAGGCACTCACAGAGCTAATATGGAGGTATATGTTATATTATGAAAATTCCAAAATATAAATAGTAACTAGCTTATAATGATGGGAGGATATATAGACATGTGGTGACAAAAATCATGGAATTAATTAATAGTCTTTTCATAGTAGTTAATAATATACTCAATATAGGTTTAGTATAATAAACCTTTTAGTGCATAGTGATGTTTTTTTGGAATGGGGAAGGAAGGGTGAATAGGATTTTCATAGAGGGATGTGATATATGAACCATTTTAAATGAAATATTGATAAGACAATATATAAGGATACTATTATACAATGAGACCCCAGGAGAGGGGAGGGTTGAATCTGGTTATCAAATTTCAATTTTACATTAAATCTATCTGGTCCTTATATTGGTAACAACTCTTTAAAATTTTTTTATTACAATTCATATTCAGTAAAAAAACGTGTACATAAATAAAATAGAACAATGAAATTTTTTACTTGGTAGTCCACTAAAAGATATTATCTGGAAAAATTGTTAATATTTTTTTAGTCAGACAAGAATCCACTATGACTTACAACATTAAGTGTATTAAAATTATTTTTCCATGGACAGTTTGTTCTAAGAAGACTACCACTATAACGAATTTAAGGATAAAACATTACCTCCCTCGGATCATAATCATTGAATCCTCCTTTTAAAATTCTCTATAAATATACTACCTTATTTTATAATGTTTTTGGCCACTTCCTCATCAGAACAAATATTTTGAATGATTTATTTACATCATTAGTGCTAGAATACAAATCTCCCTTGAACTATAGTCTCTATAATACCAACCAATATATACCATAAAAATATTATCTCCAAAAATTTATTTATATGATTTCAACATAATATATTTTTCACCACATGATGTTCTTCATGAACCACACAATTACTTCATTTAATGCTCCTTAGGGTAAAGCTCCTCTGCATAATGCATGTCTGTGAGTTTTCTTTGCATGATTTTTTTTCCACATGAATCTTCTCCACATTCAACCTCTATAACATCCCCTCACGAACTATGTTTACAAAAAACAACTACAAAAATTTTATTTTTGGTTCCTTCACATGTACCAAATTATGTGATCTCTACTCGAAATATATTTTATTACACTAATTAACTCTGAAAACTCCCTTCACAAAATTTTAACTCCATTAAACACTTTCAATCATTATGGAAAACCCAAAAAAAATCCCTTGTAAATTTTTCTCTTCTTAATGTTGTGGAAATGTGTTCTTTATATGAAAGTGTTCTAAAAATACAAAAATGAAAATATCAATACTTATTAATTCTTTTGTAAAACCCATCAATTTCATATCACTACCTTAAAACCATGATAAATTAACTTCTTGTGCAACAACATGATCCTATTAGGTGGTCTTCCTATATCGACCCCTTCAGACTAGAAATGACATACTTCTTATGTAGTCTCATGATTCCCATGTAGGTATATATTAGCTCTTAACATATGACTATGAGGGATATGTATATAAAATGGATTTCATGATTATTTAATGTAGTCCTCCTAATTCTCATGTGGTTCTTGTAATTATAACACATAAATTATCCCTTTACCAATATTTTTTACACTCCAAAAAATGACATTGGAAAAAAATTCTATTTTCTCCAATATTCTTAAAATCATCATCTAGATTTCTGCCTTAATAAAAAAATATTCTTTTAGCATTAATATCATTGATCATCCTAGAATTTATTTATGACAAACACAGCCTAAAAACCATATCAAAACACTAGAGTTACAAAAAACCATATTTCATATCCATTCATTTTATTTTTTAGGGATTAGATTTAAGTCATATAATTTCTGCAATCCTTTAACTTTTAATAGTTCCCAAGTTATTATTGTTTTATTGGTGTAGTGTTTCTTTGACTATGATAACTTTGATGAAATAAATTTTCCTTGTGAACATTTGATCACATCATGTTCTTATATATTCATATATTTGGAGAAATTCATTGATATGATATATTGACTATATATTATTAATGAATCTTGCAGCTCTCTATAGATACCTATAGGTGAATATAAAATCTTCAACCTTTCTTTTGATGCAGTTATGCTTATACTGAATATGAATAGGCTAAGACAAAGAGGGAATCCAAAGTGTATTTGTATTCAGAATTAGACGGATTGTACCTATGGATAATCAACTTAATGGAGATGTGGTTTGTCTGGTCTAGAAGATCTCACACACATATGTTTTCCTTTTTTAAAAGTAAAATCGTCAATAAATGCAATGGATTTATGTTGTAATTTGGATACTACTATCAAAATATTTTCAAGAAGTGATTTGAATTTTGTTTAAAAAAACATTGTATGATTTTATTATTGATTTTAATCCATATTATCATGTAAATAACAAAAATTTTAGTAATAATATTATAGTTTATTATAATTATATTATTTTTATTAATAAATGTATTATGAAAATTTTTATAAATGTTAAACATTTAGATAGAGGAGGCTATCTTATTTCCCCAACAGGATCATGTCTCATGTGACGTGTTGGAGGGGTGACCTATTCAAAATCATACAATTTATAGATCATATAATTTCAACCATGATTTACCTTTGGATCTCATTGTTACATACCTCTGTTGAGAATCATTTTATATTATCTTCATGTGTGACTTCAAGACCATTGATCACCATCTGATTGTTACATTGTTCGAGAGATGGTTAATAGAGATGTACACATTCCATTTTCTTATGGGGGATATGTCAGTGAATTTAAAGGATGTAGAATACATTTTATTTTTTCCATTATATGTTATGGTGGTTATGATTGTGACAATGAGATACTACTATGATTTCATTCATCATTTACTAGGCATATAGGTTTTCAGATGACAATATGTCTTTTATGGTAGATGATTTCACATGGGTTGGATCAATGAGAAATTCATAGTGATTCCTAATGGTATAGATTAATTGAATCTTTTCAAACACATATTTGTAAATATTATGTGGCTACATGGAGTCACATTGTGTGTCAACTACTCTACAACCTTAGAACACATAATTCACTTATAGCTACTTGAGGATGAATACTAAACAACTTAACATTGTTGGGACTCACCTCTATTAGTACATTTTTCTAGAATCCATTAAACATTATATCATTTAGAGTGGCATAATGTTATGTGATATGTGATTTTACTATAGATTTGGGAATGTGAGAATTTTCCACAAATCACTCCTAGTGTTATCACATGGGTTCCTTAATGCCTTTTTCATAAATCTTCTCATGGATATGAGCATATTTGATTAATTAACAAAAATTGATTTATTATTATATTGATATCATTTTTAAACTAACAATATATTTCTTTTTTTACCATGTGGATTCAAGATCATTATTATGCATGTGAGTCAACGAATAGTGTTCATGGTTTGGGAATTTCTTTTACTCTCTTAAACTATGGGATATAATTAAAAAATTAATTTTTTATATACATTTTAATTTTTTTATTAATTTAATATGATATTATAATGGTAATTTAGTTATTTTTTAATAAATTTATGTATAACCTTTTATATCACCATATTAGGTTTCATGGATGCTATATACTGATGTTTTCATAATGTCACTTCCATTATACAACACAACTATGTTAGGAGACTTTGATATAGTGATGTCACTCATACCCTACTACATCATTTAGAAAAACCATCCAGATCAAATCATTTGATAGTTTGGGTGCTTCTGGAACATCCCCAAAGCACCATGATAGGTTTATATATTGCATAGTGTTATGTTCAAAGGTATGTTGGAGGTTAGTTTTCCATTCTATCATGCTCATTGTAGGGAGTTTTGTGGTGGAACCTGAGTAGTAATCACCCCATTATTCTGCATCAGATTCCTAATTTCACATCTATGTTTGGGATTATTTCTGAATCTAATATAGTGATAAATGCAATAGTACTGTAATATTGAAACTATTCACTTTAATTAGTCCTTGGAACCACTGAATTAGGACTATATTCTATATGACCTTTATGATACAAATTTTTGATAGAATGTGACTTGGAGGACCCACAAAAACAACCCAATACAAAAGGATGTTTGTGTATCAGGGAAACATGCAAGTTCCACCAGGTGGATGAAATAGACAGAGGTATGGGCATGTTGCTGCCTATCAACTATCCACTTCTCCCCTTAGATTTCTAATATGGGATAAGTTGGAGCTGAGCCAAGGACTATAAAATTAGTGAGACCAATCATATGATGAATTATAAATGGTAGGTGATTCCACTAGCTGACGTTCAAGGCATCATATGGTGGGAAACTCAAAAGATATATGGGCGTGCTACAACTTATCATATGGCCCTTTTCCAGTTTGGTAGATATGGTTGAAGGGGTGCTTTCCATGGTGTGTTTAAGGGAAGAATTTTTCATAAATTATATAAAGGTGTTTCATTGAATTCAGACTAGCGACATTGTTTTATGACAACTGTAAAAGGAGAAACAAGTCATTAATTAAGTGAAATGACATGATGTATGCTACTTTATTAGAACTTTTGGACACTTATTGGGCCACCGGCCCACTAAAATAACGATCCATGTTATGCCATTGATCCAATCAGTATTTTAACAATTATTTGTAATAAATTTTTTTACATTGGTTCTTTGTTTTCCTTATGGAGAGGGATGAGGCTTGGCCCATAAGGGTGTCTTGGTGTGTGTGTTTTTTTGTTGATTGTAATCGCCTCTTCCTATAATACAAACAAGGATTGTTGGGGAATAAATACCCAATACAATATCTTTTGGAACAGATATCCCATAACATGAATCTACATATCTAATCAGGGAGAATATGTGTATTAGGATTGACATCACACTTTTACATATCATACACCCCATTAGGATTGGCATCTCTGAGTTGTTATTCTTAATACCTTTCATTAGATATTTTTATTTCTTAATTTTTATTTTATTTTATGTTATTTTAATTATAGTCATAGGATTTTTATTGTCCTATACACATCTCATATCATCATGAGGGGGGATGTTTTTTTATATTTCATAGAAACCCGGTAGTCCTCAGAGCTCATCTATGTTCATCGTATGATAGTGTATGTAATGAGGGGCCAAAAATATAACTTGATCTACATTCACACATTGAGGTAGTTGAGTATGTCGATGTGTCTTATAAGATCATTTTGGAGGATGTATCACTACATTAGTATGATGAAACTAATGGGGATAGAGAAACTAACACGGGAAATTATTCCCAATAAAGGATGTAATACTACAGAGAGAGGATCTTACACGGTAGGGAGAGGATCTCACATAATAGAGAGATGATCCTCCACCATGGATATTTGATCAACAATCTAATATTCCATCATATTCTCTAACACATCCATTAATAGATGTTCTTGGAGCTCAGAAGGGGTGGGAAATGAGTATTCTATCATAGTTTCTATAGTACCTAGGAGTCATTAATTTCAATGAAATGATTTACATGTCCATTCCATTGTCATCATCATCATGCTGACCTAAAAAAAGACATAATTGTTAATATATGGATAAACATATTATGTTGGTGAGTCCTCTATGTGGTATGTTAGGGATTTAACTAGTCTACAATATATCTATATAGTAACATTGCATCATTTTCAGGTGTCAACAACAGCACAACATTATGAGGTACCAGTTGCGACACTATATTATGTGGAGGAAGCATCACCATAGTTGTACGCGCTCTCTATTAAGGTAGTTCTAAATCACAAAGTTGAACCCACTCCAATAGAAGACACGCCAGATTGTCCTAAACATTAGACCTAAAGTGGTCATAATGTTCATATGTTTAGCTATGGAATTGAAAGGCGAAAATAATTATATTTTCCATTAATTTTTTTAAAAAAACTTCAAAATTTAATAAATGTATTTTTATATTTAAAATATAAAAATAATATTTAAAAATAACATTAAACAATCATTTTAATCAGCTGATAAATTTAAACATGCAGATTGTCAACTTTAAAAAAAAAATATGCACATTGATGGTTAAATGTTTTTTTGTCAATAAATTAAAAAAGTATAAAAGAATATAACATTATATTATTATAGATGTTAAAAGAATACATAAATTTTTATATTCTTATTTTAAGTAACAAAATTATTGTGTAACCGAGTGATTCTATATCAAATATAACATAATAAATATTTTTTATCGTATTTTAATTTTATGGACATTATAAATTAATTTAATTTTACTATTATCAAAATTTTCATTAATAATAAGATTACAACATATCCATTATCATATATATATATATATATATATATATTATAGTTTTTAATATACATTAATGAAATAGATTACTTATTTGTAAGTGGTGCACAAAATTTTGTCTTGCTTTTAGCAACCATTTTTGTAAATAAACTGACCTATAAGGATAAGAATTAAATGTCTTAATGGTTTTAATTTTTTATTTTCCTCTCTATTGATCAAATAAAATATAAAATAGACTATATATTTCAATAAATTATATTATAAATCTATATAAACATATTAATAAATCTTATAAATCAGGAATATGAAATGGTTGCACATTAGTGTGTCCATATCCATAAATAATCTCACATGTGACCACAAAAAAATTATATTTTGGCATCTTTTCCTACATTATATATATATATATATATATATATATATATATATATATATTAATTATATAGTTTACCAATTGGTTGACTTAATAAATTATAAAATTATGAATTTTTTAATATAATTCAATTTTTTATTATTTTGATTTTTGTTCTCAATTATGTCGCTTCATTTATTAAATAATATCAAAATGATATATTCATGTTTGGAAAAATATGAACCATTTTAAATAATCTATTTATTTTATCATCCCCATTAAAATTTGGGCCTTATGGTTCTATTGAAGAAGCACCATTTAAGTTTTGAATAGAAATTATTATGGCGGTTCTTGTATGGAAGATCAATGTAAAGGTGTTTTTTGAATGCTACACACACTGAAAAATTCAGAAATATGTGTTGTAGAATAAAAAAATATTATTACAAAATTTTATTTTATATCATTCCATAATAGAATAAAAAATATAAAACATAAATAACTCATAACAATGTTAATATAAACCCCCTATATGGTATAACAATCCCCCCTCCAATAAACTAAGGATAGAAAAGATTATTCTCTGAGTTTAGGTCAAAATGTAAGAATCTATACATAATGGATGGACAAATTAGATGATATACTATTTTCTATATAGAAAAAATATGATAGACTTTAGGATAATAATTTTAGATATGCTCATATAGAAAATGAAGGTCGATCTCAAAAATCATGGTTCAAGCATGAATTGTAGGGTTAATTGCAAGTAAAAAAACACTTTAATTGTCAAAGTGTAATATAGTGAGTTCCTCATAGAGATGAATATAGAGGTCTCCAAGAGGAAGTTTTAACCAATAAATTTTGGCATCTCAACTACCTAGATGATGGTATTCAACTTCAATGGATGAGAAAAAAGCAACATATTTTTTCTTTGAAATCCAAGAAAAAAAATTATATTAAAGAAAAAACAAACACCAATATTTGAATGATAATCATATCGATTGGAATAATAGTCTGCCTCAACCATCATCATGAACCATAAATTTGAGGATCAATGTAATATAAAAGAAAAACTCATTTTTCTGTGATGATATTTTAAAATAAACTTCACTACTTCCCAATGTGCTTCAGTGGGTTATCCCATAAATTAACACACATGATTTATTGGTAAATAAATGGCAGGATGAGTTGTAGTTATAAATTTCAATGCCCCAATAGTTAAATGATACAATTTAGGATCAATAAGAAGAGTGGAATCAATGACAACAAAATGGAAACCCCCAACCTTGGGTGTAGGACATGGTTTGGACATATCCATGTTTGTTTGGTGAAGGAGATCTTGTATATACTTAGAGTAAGAAAATTAAAGAACATCTAATGGAAGATCAATGACACAAAGACCCAAAAATTGTGTGGAGTGCCCAGATCCTCTGATGGAGAAACTATATTGTGATCTATTTCAAAATCATATATACCCTGAGAATTATATCCAGTGATAAGAATGTCATCAATGTAAACTATCTCTTAATGAACAATACATCGGAAATGATGAATGAATAAAGAAGGGCCACTAAGAGTTTACATGAAACCAAATCCTTTCATAAAGGAACAGATTCATTTAAACAATGAATTGGGATCTCTTTTGAGACCATAGATATCATATTTCAACATTTAAAAATGAAAAGGATTATAAGATTGAAATCAAAATTGTTGTTTTTTATTGTCATCCAATTTATGAAACCCTTTTAAAAAGGAATTATTAATATAAATATAATTCATGAACCCCTAAAACTAAAAAAAAATAAAAATACATGAATCATCACATGACCAGCTAGTAGGGGTATAAGATCCCATGTATTGTTTCTATGTTGATATATATACTCCTCATACATTTCATGGTGACACTATGGTTGACTGTGATATTGTTTAACTACTTGAGTATTCATCGAAACATTATATACCTTTGGTTTAAAAATTCCAACTTTGGAACAGGTAACCATAGGATTAACATTATTAATTTTAAAATTAAACCCCAACTAATTTCTAGGTTTATTTTCTTTCAAGTTGGACTTTAATATTCCATTCTTTGAAGAAGCATAGGATACAAAATATGAATAATACACTCGATAATTAACTATATTCTCCAAATCATGATGAAAATAATCGTGTTTAGTTTCATCGATAACATTGGAAGTGGTTAAAACTAACAAATTCATCATCAGAGGATGATATGTGTTATCTGAATCAGTAAAGTGACAAAATATACCAGTATAAATCAAATTAAAAATCCCAAATAGAAATCTGAAATCACCAAATATAACATGATGAGAAAATATAAATCTACCCATTTTTATCAAGACACTTAAGACCCATATGATTATTTGAGTAAGCAATAAATTCCCACTTATTTAAAGTAAAACTCAGCTTATGTTTTTGATAAGGATGAAATGATAAATAATAAGAACAACCAAATAATTTATGTACACTAAAATCTAGTTTATTATTTAAAATAACTTTATATTGTCAAATCATGTTTAAAACCGTTGCATGTAATAGATTAATCTGATATATAGCTCTTGTAAAATCAAAATCCTAAAGTTTGAGATGAATAAATTATATAAATGTAGACATAACATCATACTTACACCCTAATAAATATATTCAATAACATCATGTAAATTTATAAGTGGAATAAGCTTAGTAATGAAACCAACCATAAGAAAATAGAGCAGACACAAAAACGTTTTAATGAATAAATTTTATGGGATACTATGAATCATGTATAGAATATTGAAACACAAGTTTATGTGAATTATTTTAACGAAATATTTCAATATAAATTCAAATAAATTAATAAGGTGGGTAAATTAAATTTTCTAAAAACTAAGAATATAACCATAAGTGATGGATGATCAAATTAATAATTTCAATGAATTGAAGATTCAGAAGTCCAGGATACTACTAGGGGACATGGAGAGAATTGACATATATATTGTAAGGGTGGAAATAAATAAATTCTATCCTTAAGAAAACCCCTACATAAAATCTGATTGGTTTTCTAGGATTTAATATAACATCAATTATGAAAAAAAATCATTATTGTCATGGGAAAATTTTGAAAAACTCATCAGTTTATTGGTAATAACCAAAGTATGTACAAAATTATTGAATTAAATAATTCCGTAAAGAAGAGAACAAACAACAGTGTGACCAATATTATCCATTATTATACAAGAAAATTCAGTAATATGAACAGTTCTGTACCATCCATAGTTAATTATACCATCATTTAAATTGTTTTTAAGATGTAACAGGAGAAGATGCACCTAAATAAAGATACTAGTTAGGTTCGTTAATAGATGATGGAATAGTAACCACAATCGATTATGTATAATTACGAATAAAATTCCATGGATATAGTTGGGAATAACATTTATTCATTACTTATGATGAAAATTTTAAAGAGTTTTAAGAAAATAGACAGATAAAATTTTGATCATAGTGATGATAACATTTCCAAACAATATGATGAAATCTTTAATAATCCCAGAATTGATGTCAATTACCAGATACCAATGGTAATGGTGTAGCTATATTCTCTAGATGAAGATGAGATATATACTAGGTTATATTAAAATATATTCACTCACTATGGTAGAGCTGACCGATGACACTTACATGACACTTTATTAGATTGGACTTTGATAAGTATTGTTGCACAATGTAACTTGTGACATCAACATATAATCGTTTCTCAAAAAACTTATAGCCACGTGTTACTATAGCACAATGGACTTCTTATGTAGTTTGTGACACTATTGAAATGTGTGTTTTTTTATCACCACATTACTTTATGATGTTATTCGAGCTAGGGTTTCTGTAACTCTAAAGTTTACCCAATAATACCACTCTAGAATTAGTGAATTGTGATCTTCTTCTTCTTATTTTCTTTATTTTTCTCAATTTTACACTTCTTTTTTTAAAATATATTGTTTTGGTCTCCCTGTGTTTTCCATATAAAACAATTCCACTAAATATTCCATTTCAACATTATTTATGACCTTGAAAGAAACAATTAAAGGATTATATGGGAGAATAAGAAAAAAAAGATAATTTTTTTTGGAGATCATATTGTGTTTTGATGGAATAGTTTTCCAGATTATCTATGATTTCCAAATCAGACACATTTTTGAGATGATTGAGAATCTAACATCAATCCCAAGTAAAATAGATTTAATCTCCATGTCTATATAATATTATTATTGTGTGGGTATGGGGACATAAAATTTTGTATATATTTCTGGAAGACCGTCAAGAATATCCTCAACATGATTGTATCTTGAACTATGTGAGCTTATAGAACCTAAGGCATCAACAATTTTATATGATTTTATAATTTACAGGTTATCTAATAGATAACCTTTACAAACATTACACAATTGTGTTTTAAAATTATTTTCTATAGAACATGTTTACAATGTAAAAAAAATACCAAGAGTTTTCAAATTCTTAGTGGGATCATTGCAACCAACCATTTGATTAATGATATCTTCACTCATGGAAGTCAATAAAAAGGAAATATAAGCGGGTTATTATTAATTAAATGAATATATCCTTCCATAAAAATCATTGTATCTGATAATTAGTAATATAATGTTTTTTAGGAGGGATTTTCTAATCTGAAAAAAAATAAAAGAGTAACAATGAATTTTTTATAAGATATTTTTCTATAAAGAAGATGATTTTAATCTTTGAGATTCATGGAAATTAATATATATTTGATAACCTTTAAAATAAAATATTTTTAATGAGATGTGTCAATGACATAAATATCTAGATCGATCATTGTATTGAGGTTTTAATCTTCAATGTTAACCATATAAAGGCTTTGATACCGCGTGATAGTTGCACAAAAAAGAAAAAATAGAAATATATATAGAAAAATAAAAGAATATTTTTCCCAATTTCAGTCCATCTCATATCATAAATAAATAATAAATATAAAACATAAAAAAAATAAACCTATATATAGTATTACAAGGCCCAAAAAGTGAGAATACCGATGGATGATAAGTGTGTTTCCTTATAATGTTTTCACAATGGTCAAAGGGGACTAGATGTCTAGATTCATAAAACTAGTGTTTAATAGGATTAATTTTCATTTTCATTATACCATTCATTCAGTTGAAATGGACATAGAGAGTAAAGCTCATTAAAATTAATAAAATGGGATTATTCTAATATAGTTAAATGTTTTCATGAGGGAGAATATCCTTGAGTTCAAATCATGCATCCAAATTATTTTTTTCTTTTTTAGATTCAGTTCGCTTTTATTTATACATTTTTCATTATTTATTTCAATTCAAGAGATATCAATATATATAGTTTATATCTTATAATAGCTATATCTATCTCTATTCATATAATTATCCATGGTTCTTTATTTTTTTACTTTTTTGTAGTGTTATTCCATGATTGGTTTTTTATTTTACATAGTTTATAAAATTAGATTTGTTCTCTTGTTGTTAGTCATAATTTTATTATCTTTTATTTGTTTCTCTAATATCCTCTTATTTAATAATGTTCATTTTTTTACTCTCCTAATAGGTCATCTTCTTTATATCCTAAATTTTTTTCCTATAACCTATTTTCCTTAAATTGGAATAACAATATTTATATGGTGCATAAGAAATATAGTTTTCTGTAGGAGTTTAAACCACCACTTTAGGTTAAATTTCACAATCATGATGTTTTTAATGAAGTTTCATTCCTATAAAATGATGTACAATGAATAAATCTTTAGGATGAGATTTTTATTTTGTCCATGAAGGTATTAAATTAAAGTTATAAAATTGTTTAACATTTCTTCTTATTAAGGTATATAAATTCATTCATCATGGTTTTTTGATGAAATATTTGACAAATTATTCTTAGATTATAAACTAATATAAGGATTCTATTATGAAGAATGATTTATTTATTAATTCAAGGATTAAAGATTTAACAATGATACAATTCAATTAATTTTAAATCAATTTTTATTTTTTTGAATGATTTTCCAACTTGACCTAATGAATTTACTACTCCATGATTTTAAAAGGTAAATCAAAAAATTTATTTGATTAAATAAAAATTGTTTTTTTATTTTATTACTCTTCAGTGATCAATAAATCTATATTTTTCCAAATATAAACAAAATTAACAATTTTTTTTAAAATCATATATTCCTTTATAAATTCAAATCTAAGAAAAAAACTAATATTACATTAGTATGGGAAATGAAAAAATAATTCTTCTGTGTTAATACAATAATAAACTATTTCAACAAGTTTCCAATTTCATTTCCATAATAAGAAAGATTAATGATAGGGTTCTATCATAGTGTTCTAAAATCCAAATATAAAGAGATATAATGAAAATCAAAGGTTGTTACTCAAGAATTCAAAAAAATCACATAGACTCTTAATATCAATTATTAAATTTTTGTTGGGTATTTTTAATAACTTTTAAATCAAGAACTCTTTTTGACCCACTATCACTCTTTCTACAGTAGTTGTACTACATGATACTTTATGGAAACATGAATCATTTCATCAGACCGTTCATTAGAAACCACCTTCTATACACCTTCATAATGTCATTTCCTTCAACCTCTCGATACAAACTGTGACCGCTACAACACTCACCTCACTTTGTGGGGACCGGTCCTGATTAATAGAGTTATTAACAGATGATTATTTTTCAGAAAAATCTAATGTGTGAATAGATTTTATTTAGTGGAGAAGAAACTAGGTGAGCATGGAATCAGTTATCCTAGATCATTTAATTGTAGTAAATGATGGGAAAATTCATCAAGGGTAGATGAACTACCCTTGAGTGTTGATGTTTTTATTTATATAAGATCAAGTCATTTATCCTATAAAATTTAATTTTATGATCCTATAAATGTTATCTAGAGAATTAATAGAATGTATCATCCTCCTCCCATAGACATAGGCACCTCACGGAACATTGTAAAATCAATTTGTTCAAATTCTTTTTCATTTCTATTCAAATTCATTTTTTCATGTAGAAGTTCCACTTCCAAAATTAGACTCTATCAGAGACATCATGGTCAAAACATTGATGAAGAGGGAATATTTTCTATAGAAAAAATGATTAAAGGTTGTCAAGAATTATTTTTGAAGCTGAATTATGAGAGTTCACATCGAGACTATTCCAATGGAATAAATAGTGTTAATGATAGAGATAAAATTAGATTTTGGGATGAAAAAATATTTGGGTTCATCTCTAAGGAATTACAATACCCCCATTTTAGATAAGGTGACATTTTTTACATCAGAAAATAATTCTAGTGAGACATCTAACAACTAGTCTGGCATGCCACATTAGTGTCACATTTTCAGTCAATCTCAAATGTCGATATTGTTTTTTTTCTAAATCAGTGTCAACCAATTATTTTATTTGATGATCAAATATTTGATTACAACTATTTATATGGTTCTATACAAAAATGTATAAACATACTAGTTATATCCCCAATAAATTTATGGTTGAAAATAATTCTAATTTAATTAAGTCTATCTATGAAACCAAATATGACATGATAACAGACCCTATCTATGCATGTGCCTCTAGCTGTGGGTGTGGCTCATATGCAGTAAGAGTTAGAGGATCATCTAGATTATAATGATTAAAACCATCCTCATGTTACACATATGTGTCCATAACATGTTTTCCTCCCCCAACATATCCATATTAGGCTTAGATGCCTCAGCATCATAGAGCAGATCAACGAAACTTCCAAGATGAATCTCATCCCTGGGTGGAAACAACTCTGTCGAAACACTATGAAAATATTCCTGGTTAAATGTGCCTTCCTCTATCATATATGATATGTAAAGGATATGGGTGATACTAGCATCCTTTATTAACAAATTATGTTTCTATGTAATGTTAATAAAATATTGTTCAAGAGTGGAAGGAAGAAATCTTATAATTTCGTGATAGTATTATCCATTTTGTGTAAGAAATCTCACTGGGGACATGTGGCACTAGGGGTATAATCCAGCTGTTCAAATAATTTCACACATATTATTCCCTCCCCTCATAGTTGGGACTCATGTTGTCTATATTATAAGTCCATATATAATACATGATATTGCCTCTAGTCAATGTTTCACTTCCCTTACATCTTTAGGTAATGAAGTTAACGTAACTGACTTGGTGGTGTATGAATAGGTTGATAAAATCAAAATTGCCTCATAACCCTATCATCCCGATGCCACTTTACAAAATGAAATTGAATAATAAGAATGATGTAAAATCCAACATCAATCATCATCATACAATATGGTGGGTGACTCTAGATGATATCAATCCATGAAATCTTAAAATAAAATGAATAATAAATTAATAAATAAAGACACATACAGTAAAGATTGAAAATTTAACTGTATAAATAATAATCATTTATATTATCTGACCAAAGATTGTCTATCATAAGTCTGTAAGAATGGACATCGTGTCTTCCTGTATCATAATATTAATGTGTTTGACACCACTTGTAGATAACATTGTTATAGTTATATTTCAAATTAGAAAGTTATAAATTTTATTTTGACATTAGAGGGAAATAATAACATTAAATTTTCCATGATAATACTCTACTATAATATCAATTTGAAATAGTGCATGTGCATGTTGATCTAATAAAGAGATGTGCTCTCACATCCACATCTGTTTAAGAATAATGCATCATGTGATCTGCATCTTAACAAAGTGACATGTGTTGTATAGTTCATTGTATTTATATGAAAGACAAGTAGACCCCCAACTATACCGGCCTGCCTAGTCAAAGTTCTCCATTAAAGGTAAATACATCAATTGTAAAAATGTAGTTGAATGGTCAACAAATAGAGTTCCACGAATCAGACTCAAAATGTATGCTCATGAAAATAGTTTCACGATGATCTCAGCAGACTCATCATCTTGATGAGAAATGTGTTAGTCTATCAATGACATCCATAATATATTACCAATGATGGAACTAAAATAGTTGTGTAACTCAGTGTCTAGTATTCTGTGAACTAGTTCAAACCAATCTGCTCTGACTCAACCTGTCACAATCCCATCGTCGATGCGGAGGCCCGACATAATTGACACATAATTGTGTGTAATAGTAACCCCCCACAGAATAATTGAATGTATGTGTCTCTTTCCTTCATCTCTCTACGAGCGCAATAATGAGCTAATGATCGTAAAATGTGATGTCACACATCGCTATGTCATAGAACCCAACACGATAAAGATGGGGGTGATAGAGGGAGGTGGTGAAGCATGAAATAAATTAGGATATCTATGTCATTCAAATTAGACACTAAATGTCCATCTAAAAATAGTAGTGAAACATGTATATCCTAGAATGTGAGCAATATGGGATTGGCCATATATACATTTTATATCATCCTATCTTTTTTATATTTAATTCAATAAAATATGAAAATTATTTTTTTTCAAAAATTCAACAAGGAAAATGAGATAGACAATTTGGATATATAATTCAAAACTATGATGAAAAAGTGGTAAAACATTATAAGTGATAGATTATGTTGGATTAGTCTATCAATTTATTATTTTATTTATCTCCAAAAATGTTTAATTTATTTCTAAATATTATTATGTAAATCATAAATGTTGAAAACTCCACATAGAACATGTGGCTGCATGATACATTCAATCAACCATTTGAATTGAAGTACAGATTTGAAGAAAATTAATATACTGGCTAAACCACTTTTTATTCGTTTTCATTTTTTGTTAATTTTTTTAATATATATATAGTATCACCAAATTATTTCTGATTGAATATAGAAATCAAAAAAACCAAAGTTGATACATGTCAGAAATAAACCAAGATAGAAATAAAAGTATTCATTAATGAAACGTCTATATATATAAAAATTCTGATTCATGATAAAATACATAGACTCGATCATGGATGATGGGAAGTGGAAATTCTCCTTCCATTTGGGTACATCTCTTATGTGTATGCCCTTCTATGTGAAAAATTCTATATCACATTCCCCCTCCATATTTCCAATAACAGTCCATCTCATTTCTGATTTGAGTATAATTTGGTCTTCCCCAGGTAGAAACCTAGTAATATCAAAATTAAATAATTGAAAATTACAGAAATGAAAAAAAATGAAAAAAACCAAAATATGATACATGGAAATATCAGAGATTATAGTCATCTGATTTTTAGGTAAGGTGATAAAATAAAAGTCACCAACATGCATCCAAGGTTCACTGTAATAGTTAACCAGAGTGCCCATGTGATACACCGGGTCAACATAGAGCTCCAATGATATGTTTAGCAATTCACAAGTAGCAACATTATGTGCACATGGATATCTCAATACTTGGAAGTTACCACAGTCATAGTACCTGTTATCCAACATGACCACTAGAACTCTACAATTGTTGCATTTAACCTGGTTAATGCACTCTCTTACCTAAAAGTTGAATTTTACCCAGTCAAAGGTTAGAACAAGCAATACTGATATGCCATGAAGTATCAAATCAACAGAATTATTGAAATGATGAGTAAAAAAATTCCACTTTCATCCTCTGATAGAAATGTTGGGACCTTTCAACAAATTACTTCACACATCTATAAAATGTTTCTTGAACTAACCCTATGATCGGAAATTTGTGCACACCATTGAGGACCCAATTTATGCACTCCACTATTTTAGTGGTTTTATTCCCATATCTCCTACCACCATCATATGCCAATAACCATTTATCATTTCAAATAATCATCATATTATCATAGAAATTTTCCTTATCGCATATAATTTCACCCAGATTTTGATCAAACCTTTCTTATCGGGGATCGTATGTTGAGACCATAATAGAATATTATATTTAAAATGATATTAAATTTTCTTTAAAAAAAAGTAATTATAGAAATACATACCCAACATTATGATCACCGAAATTTTTGAATCATCTCTAAAATACTTATGAATATTACTTATAATATGTCTCATACAATGTTGATGATAAGAATTCTATTCTCTCCATGAAACCTCATACCTATTAACATCTTCTATAAGTGTGTGATGGAGATCATATGTCAGATAAACTCTCTGGTTTTCCATAACATGAATGAATATAAATGAAAGAACAAAATTCATGATTCAAAATTATCATTTTCAATAATAGAAAATGACATTGGAAGAGGAACACAATTACTATCCTATTTGGATGTAATAAGTAGATCACATATATAATTTCCATAAATAAAGGTTCCATCGACTTGAATGAATTGTTTAAAATTGGGGAGACTAGTGATACTTGGCATGAATGTCCAAAACATCCAATTTTACTTCCCCTTTGATTGATCAACTCGGTGATTGGGGGAGATATACTGAATAGTATCCAAATGATAAATAATCTGATTTTTTAGACACAAAAATTCCATAAGACCTAGAAACATTTCATATGATTCATCCCAATCACCATAAAATTTTAAAATTCCATGCCTTTTCCATTCCACATTTTGAAAGAGGATATCTTATAGTTAAAAAAATTATATGTTCCTAAAGAAGGTACATATTAACATCATGTCACATTCATATCATCTGTACAATACTAATTGATATAAAATTTAAATCAATTAAAGAGTGGTTCTATGAAAATATTGGATGTACACAAGTGTGTGTACCATATAATTTGGTTAAATTCATACATGAAAAAAATTATCAAATATTGACCTCAATCAGAATTTATATTCAGGGCCATATTGTTCACATCGAATGAGATATTTTTCCATCATCAAATCATCAACCAAAAATTTTAAATGTCGATATTTGTGGAATTATTATATAACATTTTTCATTGAAAAACTACTATCAAACTCCTTCCAAATAATATTGGTGTTATTGATTGATTAAAATCTATTACGTATAATTCTATTGAATTCAGTATCTGGTGTAATGAAATCCCAATAAAAATGTTGTGCATGATACTTTCCTTCGTCTAAGGAAGTCCATAGTGTATGATGATTACCACAAACTGGTGGATTCCAATCTATCAGAGGAACCACAAAAGGTTAATTCCCCATATCACCCTCACCCATATCATCTCATAATGCCTCACCAGATAATTCCTCATCTGATAAATAGTCATTAATTATATCAAGAGTACACAAAGGAATATACCCTACATTTCCTTCCAAATGTTGATAATATTTTTCATTAATTTTTTTTATCATAGGTGTAATATGATCATGAAATGAATGAGAGTGTCCTAAATGGATGACTTGGATAAAGCTAACAAAACATGGTTCTATATTAGTAGATTGCACCACTTAAATATCATAAATTTTCACATATAATTCCATTATATCTTTACTATACTATTTCCTAAATAACAATCATATATCCCTCTAATCATCATCATCAAACATGGAACACTCAGTGTTCCCTAAACATTCATTATATTGAAGATATTGATATGTTATTGAAATAATTGATTGATAGATCCCCAATTATAAATGACTATTAATCTTCTTACAAACATCATCCAATGTCAAACAATCATGAAGATTTTTCATTATTATTTGTGGAAATCCATAGCTAAAACCCAGATTGGTATAAATTACCTGACTGTTGCAATATATTTTCTCATGCATGATTTCTAGAAAAAAATTATTAATAAAATATTATATACTACATGAGGAAATTTGAAAAGATTTTTAAATTGGATATGATTAAATAATCGAATTAATCATTAGAATTTTTTCTTGGGATTGGTTTATTATAATTTGATATACAAACCAAAAGCTAAGGGGGCTCTATGAATGTCTATTAGTTTAGATTTTAGCTACCATCTGTTTCTTCTTAGGCATGTTGTAAAAATCTAGCTTCAAATAAAAACACCTCTTATTAAACATACTTTTATTACAATGATACTCACATAAAAGTGAAGGGTTCCAATGTTTTCAAACACATAACATTTTTAAGTAGACATGTTGGTCTTTACATACTTTGGGAGAGGTATGAAACTCCGGTCATAAAAGAGGGGAAAATGAAATTATTACAAATTATATTACTTAAATAAATAAGACAAGAAATTTCAATCATATATTAATCAGTATTATCAAGATCATACAATTATTACAAATTAAATAATAAAATATAAAAAATACAACATGGTATTTTATTCATAAAAAGATGGTCATCTCATGATAAATAAACATTCTATATTTCTAACATGTTTTTTGAGTTATTTATTATGTTCTACATCTTCTCACATTACTTGCTATATTTAATAAATAAATAATATTTATTTATATTTATTTATTTATATTCACGTGTTCATGAAGATTTTTCACTATTACATGTGACATACTATAACTAAAATGTTGATCGATATAAATAACCTCACTGTTGAAGTATATTGACAGTGATATTATTAATAAATAAAACATAATACAATGTTATATATTTTGATACCACATCATCATAGTTATAATAAATTAGAATTACCCATGAATAAATAACTATGACTTGATCATGAGACTTATTAAATGGATTAGTTTATCATTATTTGTTAAACTAAAAAAAACCTATGGTTGTGGTACTATAGTATCAATTATTGCATATTTTAGCAACCACTAGTCTCCTTTCAAATAGAAATTCCTTTTGTGGAACACCTCTTGTCAAAAACATTTTTATTACAATGTTACCAACATTTATGTGAGGGGGTCAAGGTGTATGAAATTCAAAACATTTACTAGGAGGACACACATGTCCTTATATACATAGAGAGGTATGACTAAAAAGTCAACAAAGAGGAAAGGAAAATTACATTATTACAAATTATATAACCACATACACACAAAAAATACATGCAATTTCAATTATGCATTGGTCGGTCATCTCACGATAATTCATCACACAATACACTTAACATGTTTTTTGGTACACTTATTATGTTCTAAATATTATATAACCAGACGTATAATTAGATATAATATATAATAAATATCTACAGATGCATTCAAAAATTTTAACTTTTCAACATGGGTATGCATATATATATATATATATATATATATATATATATATATTTAATATTAAAATTTATTAAATTTAATTAATATAATTAATATAATTTACACATACATAATAACCATTAAAATATTGTACAATTCTGCTATTTTAAATTTTATTAAATTGCATATGTATATATAATATTTTTGTCATTATTCTATTTTCCAAAATTTAAGTAATTATATTTTATACTTTATTACATGGTTGAATAATTATTTACACGTAAAATAATTCAAATATATTATTCAAAATTATAATTTATTTCAAATAAATGTAATGAAATTTACAATAACATAAGAATAATTAATATACTGAAATTAATGTTATTTTTATTTAATAATATTACATATTTATATATAAATTTTTTGGCATACATCTACATTCCAAAATATAGGTAATTATAATTTATACTATATTAATTGGAATAATTAATATTTATACTTAATATAATTTACTCTTACATAATAACCATTAAAATAGAATAAACAGAAGTTATTTTCAATGTTTTAAAATTACAGATGGATATATGATTTTTTCATATTTCTACTTTCCAAAATTTAATTAATTATATTGTGTATGTTATTACATGAAATAATAATTATTTACACATAATGTAATTTGAAATTATAATTTATTGTTAAAAAATTATACCATCAACAAAAATATATTATACATATATATATTAATAAATTTAAATATGATACTAAACTTAACTAATATATTTTTAATAATATATTTCTAATAAAGTATTTAGCTAATTACCTACATGTATTAAATATTCTGATTTAAATTTATGTCAATTAAAATATAATACACCTTATATACATATAAATCTATAAAAATCTAATTACTCAGCATTTTGATTATAAATATTTTCATTTTAAAAAATGAATTATTTCCCTAAATATAAATAAAATTTTATACATAACATTTCAATTATATAAACACTGTGTTTATATTTCCTAAACATTCAATATAAATTATATCATAAAAAAACAATCACACATTTATAAATTAAACCATACAATGGATAGTAATTTATACATACATACATTCATGCAACCATACATGTTAAATAAATAAATCATACAAACAAAAGAAATAAAAACTACTAGACAAATTGAAATTTTAAATCGAAAATTATCCTTCTTAAAAGCAGCAAATATATGTTGACAAAGAATTCTGGGAAAGCTTCATAGAAAATTCCAGTGGAGAAGAATGAAAATTGGAGAGGGGGGGACACCATCTTTTATAGAAAATGGGTGTCCATGAGGTGTGAACCTTGTTCACATATAATTTCTAAATTCTAAGAATTAAGAGTGGACGGGGTTCACACATCCTTGGAATGAGAGGGAGGAGATTGAACCTCGTTCATGATTCTCTCTGAAAATGTAGAAGCATGAAAAGGTTCATGATTCTCCCATCACATTTTCATAAATATCAAAAACCCAATCCCTTTATTTGAATAAAATAACTAAAAACTCCTTAACAAAATTAACCATTTTCCAGTTCAGTCTTGGTCACATTATATTATGTGCTACTGCTACATCATCTTTTGATGATTCTTATTCTAGCTTCTAATTGTTCATGCTATCATCATCCTAGAGAATTTCTCATCAAAACTACTATGATGATATATTTCACCACTTATAGTCTTGTATTATCAATCCACTACATCCACCTAGATAATTATCATATGAACATTCTTTTATAATACAGTAGCTCGACATACGTTACACTAACTCTCGCATCACACCAATGTGGTGGATGCCAATCTTGGAAACAAATTTCTTTTACCCAATTGTTGAAGGTGACATATAATACCAATGAGGCACTAATGCATTCATAAAAACATTCATCTTCTAGTATACCATCACATTGAATGCTCAATTTCTAATATTTTGAGATCTCAATATTTACATTTTAGTACTTCTATATTTTTCTAAATTTTTATTCTTGTAATGTAAAATCACATTAAATTCATATAAATCCAATGTTTTTTTAGTTAGTGTGTTCAGTGTATCGCCACAAATATTTTTAAAATTAAGATCAGTCCATTCAATTGCCTTAATTTTTATCTTATATATATCCAATTTCAATGAATTTATTTTTAACTCAAAATGAAGGATAATGTGTTTCCCCATTCTTCAGCACGATCTGTGAATACAATGAATTTTACTACGATCAATCATTATATGTATATATGCACAATTAAACCGGAAGGCCTGAAAAGTGCCATAATATTACTTTGTCATCATAAAAAATAACCAATAATTAGAGCACCCTTAAAATTCGTAGGCCTATATCAGTGGTAAAAAGTAATGATAAAGGTTACCCATTATCATCATTTTTATTTAGAATTGATAAAGGGGTATATTTTTTCAATTTGATTATAAAATCACATAACACTACAACGTCACAAACATGGATCAAATAGAGAGAGAAAATACATAAATTTGTTGTAATAAAGATTACAAGACAAATGGAATAAAATAATCTTATATACAGTCATTTTGAACAATGGTTTTTATAATTACATAAGTAAATAAACATTATCACATATGGTAAAAAGCATCAACAGTCCTTTGTCTTTGGAACCCAACCCCCAATAATTCTATTAGTTGCTAAAAAACTACCTCATCTCGAGAAAAATAATTCACATGTTTATGAAAACAATTCTTATGTAAGTTATACTATAAATATATAAATTAAACACATATTTACATTTTAAAAATAAAAAAGTGTGCTTTGAGTTATACATGGCACCCCAAGTATCAGATTAAGTTCTAGTTGTTTCTCACACATCACATCATTTCTTATTTTTCTCGAAAGTAGGTGCTATTGAATTGGAACAACTCTGTAGTTATAAAAAACTTATGATGAATGTGATCTAATTCAAGAGAACATGATTTTTTATAATAATGCTTCAACTATCACCACATTTATTGCTCACCTTCAAGTATTTATCTCTCTTAAAAATAACTAAATAAGCATCATATAATAATTATAATTAAATTAATTAAGTAATAATTGATAAAATTATGAGAAAACAATATGATCCCATTTGCACAGTTTTTCCTTTGTGATTCGTGTTTTATGCTAAAATTACTCTTATATGTTAATAAACAGTATTTCAAGTCATTCCAACCACATCGTGTGTCGGATTCATTGGCGGTAAATTTATCAATGCAAAAAATAACTATGGATCATTTTTATTATGTTTTAAAACAATTTGATCTTGTTTGCTTAGTTTTGGATAGTAACACACGTTTTAAAATAAAATGACACCTTTATAATGAAAACACACACATTGGATCATAAAATTCGCATTGTGTGTTTGATTAATGTCTGGTCAAATATCAGAAGTCACAAATTATTTATGGAACATTCTCCTATATTTGGAAAACAATCTGATCTTATTTGATCAGTTTGGTATATTTGATGTTTTTTAAAACTAAAATAACACTATTTTATTAAAGACATGTACTTTGATTCATAACAACCATGTCGTGTTTTGGATTGGAATGTGGTCAATTTCTATATATAAAAAATGATATATGGATCATTTCCAAATTTTTAAACATAATCTGAGCTTGTTTTCTCGAATATGGAAATGTGACATGCATTTTAATCAAAAATGACACGTTTGTATAGAAAACACATACTTGAAGTCGTGCTAACCACATTGGTTGTCAAATTGATGTCTGGTTTATTCTGACATGTCAAACATCAATTATCAATAATTTTCCTAATTTATGATTGTAATCCGAGCTTGTTTTCATAGTTTTGGCTATTTGATATGTGTTTTAAACTAAAATGACACTTTTGAATTGTAAACAGACACATTGATTCATACTAATCACATCATGTGTCATATTAATATGAGTATTATTCCTACAAGTCACAAATGAATTATGGAACATTTCCAAATATTTTGAAAATAATATGAGATTGTTTTCTGGGTTTTGGCTATGTGATGAATTTTAATGTAAAATTACACATTTATATTAAAAACATGTACATTGAGTCATATCAACCACATCATGTTTCAGAATGGTGTTTGGTCAATCCCTACACATGAAAAAATGAATTTGGTATTATGTTACTATTGTTTGAAAACAATACAAGCTATTTTTTTATTTTTGGTGATGTGACATGTGTTTTAAACTAAA
The DNA here is from genome assembly GCA_963277665.1 of Viscum album. Classification (NCBI taxonomy): domain Eukaryota; kingdom Viridiplantae; phylum Streptophyta; class Magnoliopsida; order Santalales; family Viscaceae; genus Viscum; species Viscum album. The sequence goes on from OY728160.1 coordinate 1,680,372,401, forward strand.
ATGAAACTTTTATATTGATAACATGAACATCAAGTCATACTAACCACATCAGGTGTCAGATTTATGTGTGATAAATTTTTACATGTAAAAATGAAGTATCAATCATTTTTCTAATGTTTGAAAGAAATATGATCTCATTTTCTAGGATATGGATATTTGATTCGTGTATTAAACTAAAATGACACTTTTTTTTAGAACATGCACTTTGAGTTATACTGACCAAATCAGGTGTCGGATTGATGGGAGTTTGATTCCTAAAGGTCAAAAATGAATTATGGAATTTTTTCCTAATGTTTGAAAATAATACAACCTTGGTTATTTGGTTCTGGCTATATGATGTATTTTAAAATAAAATGACACTTTTATATTGAAGACATTTTCTTTGAGTCATACTAACCATGTCGTGTTTTTGATTGAAGTATGGTCAATTTCTACCCCTGAAAAATTAATTGTGGATACTTTTCCTAAAACATGAATGTAATTTGAGATCATTTGTTTAGTTTTGGAAAATGACACGTTTTAAACTAAAATGAATCCTTTATATTGAAAACACACACATCGATCCATAGTGACCACATCGAGTGTTTGATTGATGTGTGGTCGATTTATACATGACAAAAATGAATTATCAGTAATTTTAAAAATTGTGGAAGATATTACAAGATTGTTTTCTCAGTTTTTGATATTTGATTCAATTTTTAAACTAAAATGTCACTTTTTAATTTAAAATGTACAATTTGAGTCATACTGACCACATTAGGTGACAGATTGATGTGTGGTTGATTTCTACATGTCACAAATAAAATAGGGATCAATTTATTAAAATTTTAAAATAATCTGATCTCATGTTTTTGGTTTTGTCTATATGATGTGGTTTAAGATAAAATGACACTTTTATATTGAAAACACATAATTCAAGTCATACCGACATCATTGTGTGTCATGTGGTCAATTACATCACTTTAAAAATGAATTATGGATCATTTTACTTGGGTTTAAAAACAACCCAATATTGTTTTGTCGGTATGGAAATGTGACATGAATTTTAAAATAAAATGAAACTTTTATATTGAAAACATGTACTTTGAGTAATACCAACCACATAAGGTTTCATATTAACATGTGGCCAATTCCTAAATTTTAAAAATTAATCATTAATATTTTATCTCAAATTTTAAAACAATTTGAACACGTTGGTTCAGTTTTTGTGTTATGACACATCTTTTAAACTAAAATGACACTTTTATATTGAAAAAACATATTTTATGTCATAACAACCACAATGTGTGTCAGATTGTAGGGCAGAAAATTCCTACATGTGAAAAATAAATTATGGTATTTCTTAAATAAATCTTGAAAATAATATCTGCTCATTTTTCTCAATTTTGGATATGTAATGTAATTTTAAAACTAAAATGACACTTTTATATTGATACATGTACTTAGAGTCATATCATTCACATCGGGTGTCAAATTGATGTGAGTTCAATTCTTATACATGAAAAATAAATTATGAATTATATTCTCGAAAAAATTAAACAATACGATCTCATTTTCTACTTGATGGATATGTGATATGTTTCTCAAACTAACATAACACTTTTGTATTGAAAACATATCCTTTTTTTCATACAGACCACATCATGTGTCAGATTGATTTGTGGTGAATTCCTACATGTCAAAAAATGACTTATAGATCAATGTTCTATAGAATCAAAACAATATGAATTTTTTTCTTGGTTTTGAACATGTGACGTGTGTTTTGAAAAATTTATAAATTATAAAAAATAAGTAACATATAAAAATGATAAGGAAATTAATTAAAAAAATTGTATAAAATGATTAAAAATTGACTAAATAAGGAGTAGTAATTCACCTATTCACGAGGTATGTATAGATTTTGACAACATCTATTCTACCCATTCATTTATGAACAAATCGATTTCAGCTATTACAATTGTCCATGAGAAAAAAATAAAAAATATTATATAATCATTATGATACTAATGCTTCACATCCCAATTGTGTCTCAAATTTCATACCCCATACTAGATCACAACATAATAGGTAATCACCTAAATTTGTTGTTGAAAAACATTATAAAACCATGTAATCTACCCACTCATCTCTAATCAAATTTAATTCTTCTTTTGAGTAAGTAAATTATTGGAAATATTAGTAGTACTGAGAAAATATAGAAAAAAATGATTAAGAACTATTATTAATAAAATTGTAATTCAATTTGGAAATTAATTGTTGGAGGATGATAGTATTTTGATGGTAAATAATATCTTTTATAAAATTAAAAACAAAATATCCACAATTGGTGTGGTTATCTTACTTCAGACACTATGATGATATTAACCAAAATGAATAAATTGTTCTGAAATTTGTTTTGATTGTTAAATATTTCTATATAAACCTTAATATGTTTTCATTTAAAGATATACATAGGTTTATTATGTTCATTCAATGACATCATACCCTGAACTAGCCTATACTTATAGATTTCCCTATTAAAATAAAATTCTTTTTAAAACACAAAATGAAGAATATAATTCAAATTTAATCTATAAAATGTTTATTTTGGTGCATATAAATTCACAATACACATAATATGTGTTCAATTTAATGTAAATATATTCATTATATCCAAAAAAATAAACATTTTGTGTATCCAAATTGTTTGTGATCAGAATCTAGTACATCCTAAAAAAACTAATAACTAATGAGAATACGAAAAATATATTTTATATGATTATATTGAGAAGTTTTACCCCTACATTGTAGGTATCAACATGATTCTATTATCTATTATTTTTCCCTCAATCACCATGGTTATATCTCATTTTTTCTTATCAATTTCATCTAACCCCAATGAAATTTCTTCTATAGAAATGATACAAGGATCAATGTATCCAAATCCGGCATCATTATGTTTACCCTTTAAAAAAATAGTAATACAAATGGCTTCAAAAAATATGAATAGTTATTAACATTAATGAACATTTCAGATCATTTTATTAACATACATATTATTAAAATGATTGCCATGTATGTATTTATATATGAGACTCCCATCCCTTCAAACATCATAATCTCATTTATACTCTCAAGACCAACCTATCTATAATTACAGTTCATAAAATTTATTGTTCTTAATAAATGTAGGATGCATCTCCATATTTAAATGATGCGTCTTCATGGTGTTTTAATTTTAATTTATGATGCATTGGATCTTGTGGGGAGAAGGTACTCTGAAAGGTCCTTTTGTACTCTTAGTCCATTCATTTGATTGACTTGATCTGACCATTTGTTTCCCCATCGTTTTATCCATATGTAATACCATACCTCAATTAATAACATTTTTCATAAACTATTATAGGGTTTTTATTTCAAAAAAATGTTCAGGACATACCTCATATATATTTATAAGATTAAATGGCCATGCTATAAATGTTCAAATAGTATCAATGACCATTTTAATACCTGGATCATCAAGTGCAACAAGGAACTCGGGTCTCAAATCATGATCTACCTCAATCCACACTTTCTTGTGATCTTTCGATAGTTTATTATTTTATATCAGGTCTTTTTGGATATTATACATTGTACCCCTTGCAACAAGGAGGTCATTGGATGTTTATAGATAGAAACCACATACAACTCTACCTGGTATAATTTTAGTTATATAATTTTTTCATTTTTTATTCACATTTAAGAGAAAGATATTTGAAAAAATTGATTACCTCAGGTAAGGTATGTGGTTGAGGGGAATGACTACTCTCAAACTGGCGGTGTAATTTATTTGTTCATGTATTGATCATTATTCCACTATCCTTTCACAAATATTGTTAGGAAAAACCCGACCAAACAACAATATCTTAGAAAACATATATTTTTTCTTTAAATCCTTTCATCAACTAATTTTTATGTTCTTCTGGTGTTGTCTTCTCAAAATACGTTCAAGGTAACACTCCAAAACCTACTCCTCTAATGTGGCCATATAGTTCTGAAACCATCAAATCTATTGAAAAAAGTTTTTCTTCGGGTACGGTTACTGCCGGTTCTTGTGCCTAAAATATATAAAAAACATATGAACATAATTAGACAATTTTATCTTATAATATTATATGTATAATTAAATACCATTATATCATACTTACACATGTCTCCCATACTGATTTTTTGTTTTCATCATCTACTTTACCATCATTATTAATGCAGGCCTCCTTCCATAACACATGACATGGGATGGATGTGGCATCAAATTTTGAATCATAATTATTATTATAAAAAGTAAACACATGTTTTATCAAATCACATAAGCTAAAAAATATTTCACTTTTTCCAATGAGGGCATATCGATTGGTAAAAGTACATTTTATGTTGGAAAAATATTTTCCCAATATATATGTCCCTGTCACTAAATTTTTGGTAAAAACTCTATTCGTAAATGGTTTTTGTGATAGATAAAATCATTACATTTCAATTATAATAATACTGACAAATAAAATATATGTTGGTTCAAATTATTATGAACATGTTATAATTACAAAATTTTCTATTGGTAATAATATTACCAACATATAATATCTGTTTATAAAATACATTTGAATAAAAATTATAAATTCTTATTTCTAGTAAAATTTCATATTATATTTATTAATTTATCATATATAACGCATCTATTTTAATAATTAAAGAGAATTTGTTTTTTTGACATATTTAAAATTAGAAAAAAAAATAATTATGTTAATAATGAAATTTAATACACAATGAATCAATAAAAAATCCATTCCCCAATAGGATATATCACACACCCCACCAACACCTAGACCCCCCCCCCAATGCCAGTATCACATCAATGCCAAGCTAGGGACCAATGAGCACAAGTAACACATCAATACCCCTTGACCAGTGAGACAACAGTATCCCATCCATGCCAATGAGCCAGCAGTAGCCCATCCATGCCACAACAAGAGGAAACGAGCACCATACACCCATTTATCCATTCCTCAGGACCAGAAATGGATTTTTCCTCACCATAGTATTCCTAGTAAGTGAACAATCAATCAAGGAAGAATTATGTGAAATGTTAAAATGCAATGGTTATATGCTCCATATATCACCATGCTGCCACTCTACCTAAAACCCCAGTTAAGGATTACACAATCATTTCCACTTTTGAAAACCATTAAAAAAAATAAAGATAATTAAATGAGTAAATAGATAACCAAAAGCAATCCAAATCATTAATATAGCCTCAAGTTTTCAATAAACATTTTTTCTGAACTTCAAGGATCTTGAACTGACTTGAGAATTTATTTGATCTAGCAACAGATGGTTTGCTTTATGATTGTAAAATGTAGAATTCCCTACATTGACCTTGAGTTAACTAATTATAGAATATAATTCATAACACTACCTACTCATGTAGCCTAAAATATCTTGAAGAAATTATACATTGTTATAGAAACAAGTCTGGAATCAAATTTAGGGAACACAAAAAATACGAGTGCACATACTACAGAAAAGATTCAATGAATAAAGGATTTATCTGAAAAAAATATATTACATCATACCTATGAAACTATTCAGTTGGGTTTGTGGTCACAGCCAAATTAGTCCTTCTAGCCACCTTAACAATTTTTTGCATACCTATAATATCACAAAATGTCAATCAGACATCCACTTTCATTCATTGACATGAAAATGAATAAAATGATAAAATTTACAAGACCCTATATATTGAAAAATAATTAATACAACTTATAGAAATACAATCTAGTATTATATAAGGGATTCTCATGTAGTGAAGATAAAGCCTTCCCACTTACCACATGTATTGCTGCTCACAAAGTAAAATAGTCACATAGTTGAATTTTCAAAAAATTTAATGTAATGAAGAAGAAAATTATTTAAGATCAATTACATTTACAATATACATTATCAATATATATTTGGTTAACATTTAAAAATCCTATATCCACATGAGTACACCATCATAATTAATTTCCATTAAACAACAGAATCAACATTAAACCAACATAATTTTTCCCTATGATGTCTTTTAAAGCAATAATAACAATTGAGTGTAATTATTATAGATGTATAATAATAATAAAAGGAAACATAAAATTTGATATTTTGAACAAGAAGATCATTATGAACAATATTAAAATGAACATATTAAAAAAGAAAATAAGAAATAAGCATAAGTGTTTTATGTTATTTACCCAAATAAATCCCAAATAAATATAATTAAAAACTATTAATCATAAACATCATAAAATTTTACTAAGGTAACAATAAATTTACTTGAACCAAACATGAAAAAGAGAAAGAAAGATTACTCACACATTATAACGTAATCATCTCCCTATGTTGTATCTGGGCATCCCGCTCTCCCCAGGGCGTGGTAATAAAATTTTCTTTGAAGACATCCTGAATCGCATTCTAGGTAGAATCCTTAACCGGAAGAGCAGGTTTCTTTCCTTTAGTGGATGTGTCATGCTTATCAACTGCATCCTCACCTCCATTCCTCTTCATGTTCTATCGATCATCCAACCACCGAAGGGGACCATGGAAATGATTGGGAGTGTTCTAACTGCTTTCCTGTGGGACGCCAACTAGTTTAGTCACTGCCATTTGGCATCCTGGTAGCATATGGAAAGTCTAGTGGAGGAAGTTAGCATGGGGTTATGTGATATTTCTGACATCATGCTAGGAATCCAAGCACGAATCACATGGAACATCCTCTCCAAATAATCGTTCTGCGCCTCATTTTTCAAAACCTGCTATGGTGATCCATAGAGGGCTGGGGAAGAAAGAAGAGTAGGCCAATCTAGGTTGGCTCGGTGCATGTTCAGTCATATCGATGAGCATGAAAATGTTACTCAATGGATTATTAGAAGAAGTGATGTTGGATTTTGAAAGGATAACTGGGATGAGAAAAGGCTCTTTTTCCCAGGCTACCCTTCCCCGGATATTTTTTTCAAAGAAGCAGGTATCCCATGTTCCTTATGGAAGTCCTTAATGAGGTGTAGCAGATGGTGTTTGATATAATCTGCATGGTTGAGAAGGATGATCAATGTTATTTCACGGTTTCGAATCTGGGCTTCATCTCCTCCTAGGATTTTAGGAGGAGCCGACATGCGGGGGTTGCTTCGGATGAGTGGGATGTGAAGTATTTGTGTAAAGAAATCCCCACCAAAATGGCCCTCCTGGTTTGGCATATTAAGAACAAGGATTTTATTATCGAAGATTGTATCCAGAGGAGGGGTATTTCCTTAGCCTCGTGTTGCTTATGTTGCTCAAACTCAAGGATAGAATCTATTGACCATATTATTGTGCAGAGTAACTGGGCGATTGAGCTGTGGTATCTTTTCTCCTCGAAGCCATGGTTCAGCCTTCATCTATCCTACTTAAATGACCTCATATCCTCTTGGATTAAAGGTTTTCAGAGCAATAACATCGAATGTAGAGTGTGATCTATCATCCATGCATCTTTATGCTGGAAAATTTTGGAGGCAAGGAACTGTTCTCATTTAGGTACTTGCACTACTTCATTGCATCTTCTTCTTCTAAGGGAGAAATACTTAATCTATGAGTTTGTGGAACTCCTCAAATGGTTCCAATAATCACCCCTTGTGTGAAACATGCTTAATAGGTCCTTTTCGCTTTGGTGTTCGGGGGGAAGGTGGGTCAGATGGAGTCCCCCTTCTAGTGGGATGAAAATCAATGTGGATGGATCTCTTAGAGATGGTTTCATGAGCATTGGTGGAGTTCTTCGCGATGATTTGGGTTCAGTTCTTATGGCGTTCAGCTCTTTCTGCGGTCCAAGTAACTCTCTGGGGGTGGAGGCATGAGCACTGCTTTCTGGGCTCCAAGTCTACCAGGAGTGCAGATTCCAGGTGGCTGAAGTGGAATCAGATTTGGAGTCCTTGGTGCGGATAGACCAAGGTAGGCATGAGGACACTTGGGAACTGACCTATATTATCAGAAAGTGTTCTATTTAAATCACTTCAGGACATAACATCTAGAATATTGGGAGGTAGACTAATTTTCTTGCTAGCAAGGGATGTTCAGGAGAGGGGCTTATCATTTTTGACAGCTTAGGGTCACTTTCACAGGCGTGCCAAATTTTTGCGGAAAATTATTCTCTTGGGCTTCACTATTTTCTCCTTCCCTGAAGGTTGTTGTTTTGAGGGGGTTCAATCCTCTTTTTTACAAATAATAATAAAAAAGTAATTTTTAGAATAGATCAGTCTTGAATGAGATCTTGATGGGGAAGTCAATCTAGAAAGTGATACATTCTTCAAATATGGAATGCAACTATTCGTTGACACAATAAATAGTTTAATGAATTAATGTCACAAAATTTCATACATAATATTACAAATTTATTATACAAATCATACCAATAATATATAAATTTGAGAAATAATCTCATAATCAATGTGAAATAAGGTAATTTCTCAGAATGTTCCATGAAAAATGATCATATTTATGTGTCATCTTCTCATCATTGAAGATAAACATACAATGAATAATTTGAAAACAAATTGAATACCATCAAATTTAATTACAATATAAATGTTTATAAAAACATCACAACCAAACCTCGTTAATATATCTATTTACGTTATGAGTATTTTTATGAATAACCATCCTAAGTAGTCATAACAGGATGTTTCGTATGAATAAAACATAAGAGAAGCCAAAGAACAAATATTTGCAATTGTTGAGGAACTGAAGTAGGAAACATGGTCTCCTATATCCATCCATGGACCCCTTCTTATCATGTAATCTTGAGAAGATAAATGGACCATCCTAATTATGGACCTTCTCTAATCTAGTGGAGTCACTATGCACTATAATGCCTACACAATGGTAAATCTCCATAAGAAAAAAAAACATGAATAGCTTGAGCAAAATTCATGGTGGGTACTTAATATCAAACCAAAAATCCAACCATTCTGGGTTAAAACACTATTTAAAGCTATTGATTATCAGAAAATACAAACCATTCAGAAACCATAGAGGATCCTTCTTTATATATTTCCATGAGCACATCCAGACCACAATATTCATTCTCAGTATTATAATATGATTCCACATATTTTTTTTTGAACATTGATTTGATGAATTACTTATCATATTTCTTTGGATAGAGTAGAGGATGGACTACCTTAACTGGAGGTATTATAAATATCACAATACATTTCATACAACATTAGGCATTACAACCAAAATAACTAAAACCTTGAAATTAAATACATATCGAAACCATACTAGGAATACCATGAACATGTACACCTTCATACAGCCTATCCAAATAATATCCTTCAAAATCCACATCAGAAACTAAAATGGAACCTCAAACAAACACCATCTTCATCACATCTCCCCACTAAATGCATTGTGAAAAATAGAATAACAGCCACCCTAAAGTAGGAACTATCCTGACCACCCTTCGCTGCTAGGGAGCATGAGCATAGTGATGATTTGGGTACCTGTCGGACCATTATGGATTGACCAATCACGCTATGGGATGGGGGATCTCCTTCATGAACATGTGGGGCCAACATTGATAACAACTTCACACACACTTAACGACATCAATATTTTAGGTCTTCCCACCAAAACAATATATGAAATAGGGATATCAAAATAGGTTTTAGTGTAAATGAAAATACTCCAAAGCTAAATAGGTAATGGGAAGATAAAATCTAGTCTAGTTCTGATATAAACTGATGGGGAAGCAATAATAAATATAAAACATCATATGAAAGTTAAACAACACTAAAACCACAATACAAGATTGGCCCCACATATCATCACAAGAAAGAAATAAAAGGTGTCACTAAATGTGATAGAAGAGAGAACCATAGAGGGAGTGAGATGAAAGTTGAGATTAAATATATGAGATGTTATGTGGGTTGATGTGAGGTAGGACGGAGTAGGGTAGCAGGATATGAGGTGGGGCAACCAGATTTGTGGCCAAACAAATAATAGGGGATAAAGATTCCTTGAGGAAGATTTGGGATTTAGTGGGGTTAATTTTTTTATAAAAATTACATAAATGCATATTAATTAAATAATATTGAAAAATATGAAAATAGTTAATAGTTCAAGAAAACTGAATAAACAATATTGAAAAATATAAAAACATTATTGTTTCAAGAGAATTGAAAATTTAAATCAATTATGAGATTTTTTAACAAAACTATGTGAAAATAAAATTTATATCAATCATATATATATATATATATAAACACACACTATGTTTCTCTTCATTGGTTGTCTGATAAAATATTTTTTTGTTATTGAAGGGTTTTTTTAACATTTTTTATTGATAGAAAAATATTTGTAGCTAATATAATTATTAATAAAATATTCATGTGTTAATAAAAAAATTAGTATTACTATGATAAAGTAATATATTAAACTGTTGGTAAATGATATCTTCGTACTGAATGATCAATATAAATAGATATATCTATTAGTAAACAGATGTGTTGGTATTAAAAATTAATACCAATAGAACATAATATCTTTTCAAATTGATCACTTTTACCAAGAGAAATAATACCTTTTAATAAATTTATATTGTTATATGAATTTTTTAGTGATAAAACATTAAATATAGATTTAAAATAAATACTATTTTCTTCTATAGTGATGTGTACCCTATACTTGTTTTGCAATAGTGGTACATTGGTTTTGAGGAATGTTTATTGTCAGAACACCTTTATTGTTTAAAAAATTAAAAATTTTGAATCAAATTGGATAAAATAAATATTTGTTAAATAATATATTATTGACTATATTTCACCTAAAATTATTTCTCATCATGTCGACTGAGGAATGAATTTCATGTTTCCTTCCATTTAATGTGTGGGAAAGTTACTGGTTAGTGGGGATTTACTTTACCATTAGCATCACTAACATGATGCTTGTTAAGATTATTCTAGAAGCCTCTATGGGATTTTCCAACATCCATTAAGACATATTTCATACATAAATAGTCTAAATAAATGAAATATGAGTGATATAATGAAAATTAAATCAATGTTTCATTATATAAATTTCTAGTAAAATAGATAAAATATATCTTAACATTACTTTAATATCATAACATAGGGTATCCTTCATTACATGTTGGAAATGGATCCCATAATCTATATTAATTGGGACATTCATTCTCATTGTGACCCTATAATAAATAATGAAAATTGACATTCTAGGGTCAATAGGTTGGCCACATTGATTAAATCCAACCTCAAATTTTATACCCTTGATTCTTGACTTGTTAATTTTAGTCAACATAATCATTCTACACCATTCTTATTTTTTTCATCAACATGTTATAGATTCCATAATAATTAAATATTTTCAGCATCAACTCCCTATTCTTCCCAGATATTGGTAACAAAATAATTTGTATATGTCATTGTCTACATGTGTTGTCAAACATTTCGTTTATATTATGTTAATACAGTAGAAAACACACAATATTATAAAGATAATAATAGTATATTAAAAAATTATTTTACTAACTCATTGAGATCTCTTTAGTATCATTAAATGTCGAAGGGATTTGGATCCTCTATCAATAATCTAAATCCTCTATTTGCAGCCCCTATTACAGATAAGAAATGTTCCACATTGAGACCACCCTAAAATTATTGTTATCTCACAATGAATGTGTCATCCTTGATTGAATTTACATCTAACCGTGTTGTTGTTTTAGTATCTGGCAGGATAGTTGACCAATTCTTTTTTTCTGGATCTAAGACAAAAAAAACATGTTTTTCATGTGCTTCCATTATGAATAGTTTGTCCTAATATGCTTCCACACTGAAATTCATATTCACAAAACCCATTTCATCAAATTTAATTGCACTCCTGTTGTCAACCCATTTCCAATGGAAGATAAACACTTGAAATGTTGTATAATACAACTCATATATCTATTCACTAATGAAAAAATATGATATATTCCTATAAATTTGATTTTTATCCTTGGAACCTATTATGTTCATAATTTTTCAACAAGAATAACACCACAATTTCTCAATGCACTGTAGCTAACATTTTTTTATAGAATGTATAACAATAAAATAAAATACCACTACAATAAATCACATTTGGATCCCTAGCTAGCGATCATATTTTTTTGAAAGTTGGATTAATATTTTTAGATAAATCTTTACAAATATGATATCGGAGCCATTTTATAAATTGTTATTTTTGTGTATTTGATTCCCATCCTTCATCATTTCATGGATTCAAATGTATATGTTTATCATTGTGGTATTCAACATATGGTTTAACATATTTAATATTATATAAAATTTATTGATTAGCTTACTCCCAAACTATTATATTTGTTGTAACAACATATCTTCTAAAATTCTCTTCACCCATAAGGCATAAGCAGTGATGAAAATTTTAGAGATAGATTCTATCAACAAATGATAGGTAATCGATATAGAATTTAACATTTTCTTAAAAAATTCACCATTCTACAGTACATCCTTTTGGAAAACTTGTATTCAAGAAGTACCCTATCAAAATCTTCATATACTATTTAATGGGGTATATCCATTTGTAATGGATATGACCAAATAGTTGAACCTATGGATCCAAGTAAACCATCAGGTGGACCACTATATTAAAGAATTATGGTGTGAGGAACATCTCTAATTAACATAATATTAGTGCAACTGCATTATTCATGACTGATAACTTCACCAGATCTATAACTTCACTACATATGGATTTGAAAAAAAAGGAGAGTTTGGCTAATGTATGTCATAAATTTTTAGGAAAAATGAAACTTAAAGTGACAAAAAACAAATATTGCATTAAAACAATACATTTGTGTGATTTTAGTCGCCATAAAATCAAATTAGTCATTGATGTGAAATTTTTGATATTTTATGAGTACCCCTATGGAACTTTTATATCCTTAAAAAATTAGAATTAAATAATTTTCTTTCCTGGATAGAGTTTAAGAAATTGGAGGAAGAAAATTCCACCTTTTACCCATCTGTGATGCCAACTCTTCACTTATCTCAATTTTTATCAAGTCATACCTAGCTTTGATATCATATTTTGTTTTTCCAGGATGTTTTAGTAATGTTCCAATAATACTATCAATAGATTTTTTTACAAAAATAACATCAGGGAAATGAATGACGTACAAACAATTCATATACGACAATTCAAAGAAAATTAATATACTTTTAAAAAATGATTTTGTAAGAGTTTTTGAAAATAGTTTACTGAAAAATAGTGTAGATATTTTTCAATATATCAAATAGATGATAACCCATTAGTGGAGATAGTGCTCTTCCTTTTTCGCTATTCCATTCAAATGTTGTCGTCCAAGATCGGTGTTTATGTCATCAAGGTAAAAAGTTCTAACATTCTAAAAACCTAATCTTCATGGAATGTTTCATCCAAACATAGTTTCTAAATTATAAAAAAATTGGGCACCCCAACATTCCATTAATTCTACAGCCTGAGAATTTTTTATTTGAAAGAATGCCATTTATTTTCCTGATAAAAAAACCATCAATGGGAATTTTTTACTTTTGTAGACATGAAACATTTTAAAACCAATTTCTTAAATCAATTTTAGATATTTGATCAAGGGATCCAAATAGACATAAATATCATTACCTAGTTTCTTCGGTCTAAATATAAGAAAATAATACATAATTTTTTTTCACTTCATACATAACCAGGGAGACAAGTTATAATTTACCAACATAACTGTCCATGTACTACTATTATTATTTATTATACCAAAAGGAATTATTCCATCTATTAATAACATAAGAAAAACGTTTCATGGAACATTTAAAAATTTAGGATACTCGTAATCAATTTTATTCTACTGAGGAGAGTCTTCTGGATGATGTAGTTTCCTATCATTAATTATTTTGTATTCATGTCATGTCAATTATCTCATGGTTTACTAACATTCATATAATATTCTAAACTTTGTAATGATAGAAAAACACCATAAAACTTTCAAATTATTTGATTAATCTTTATTGTGTCAATTAACAGCACACAAAGGGAATTTTATAGGTGATTCATGGTCCTTTAGAAACAATATGAAAACAATTGGAAAAGAATTTATTTTTCATAAATCCTTCCCATTGTACGATAACATTCATTTAGTTTCATACCATCGATATTAAAGTTCATTTTCTACTTCTAACATATCATTTAGGTGACCGATCAGTTCTATAAAGTTGGAATCACTCTGTCCATTTCCAACTTTTAAATTAAATAAATTCAATATAGTTGAGAATGTCCTTAATTTAGTATGACCAATATACAATGGTCTCCTAGAACATCTATTTAACTTCTCAAATAAATTTTAAAAACAGAATGGTTATATACAATTTCCATTTTAATTTCTTCCACACGTTCTCCATCATCATTTACTATGGTATTCATATCAATTTATCAATAAAACACAGTATCATCCCAATCAGTGTGCATGTTTAGTCATTCCCTATTTTTAGTCCAATTTTTATAGATATGATATATTCTATGACAGATAAAATGTTCTTCCAACTCTTATGGCCTAATTCTTCTAGAATAAAAACAATGTAAACTTAGATAATGTATTCAAGAATGGTCATGTTCATACATTATTACAAACTTGATGAACTCTTTAACTCCATCTTCATACTCTTTTGTTATATGAATTGCGTTCTTATATTTTTTATTCATAACCATTCTATTAGCTTAATAAAATATTCATTTTGTACAAAAAATAAATAAATACCCATAATATATTCATAATCAAAGGATAATGTTATAGACAAATTTAATAGGGAACACAACATTTTAATGTTATCGGTTTCAATTCCAGACAAGTTATCATTTTACAAAACGGTTATAAGATAAGAAACAACTTGAGTTAAATATATGCCTATTGGTCCATGTTCTCCATTTGATGTTTTGTGGGATAAAAAGGTGGAGATAAATATTTTGGAAAAAAAATATTTATTATTTTATTGTAGAATTATCATGGAAATTATTTTTCTTTCGTATCATTTAATAATGTTATGAATTTATAAATTTGTGTAAAAAAATATTTCCATATAACATAAAAGGTCAGGAAATCACTAAATTTTGAAACATGGTCATGGAGCATGGAATTTCAAGAAATGAATGGATGAAACTACTATTGTTAATAGAAGTGAGGATGTATTCCACGTTACTCCTTTTTTTATATTATTCAAGACCATTTATTATAACAATACCATTAAATATGTTTATACACTAACACACTGAAAAAACCCTATTTAAAAATTAGTAGATTTACCATTATTAGGTATATTTCTCATATCCTACAATATCCATAACCATTATTCAATTTCCTCAAAAACACCACAAATACATTCCACTAATAAAAATGTCACTTTAGAGACATCCTAAAAAATTGTAACGTTCCATTAATAAACATTCCAAAAAAATATAGTTTTCATGTATTTAACATCATTGAGATCCAAAACATTGTGATTCCACCTCTATCAATGACATGTATCACTATAATCGATCTCCTACATCTTATAGTAAAAATATTCACATGTATATCCCAAAGAGTATGCTCATTCTTAATAAAATACATATCACAAGTATGGTTATGTGAGATTATAATAAAATTTATAAAATTATTCCACAATATTTTAATCCTATATGTGTTTGAGATAATTTTTTTTTAATTATTACTTTTTATGGCTGACACTAAAAGAAATCATAGTGGTAGAAAATTTACCAAAATAACAGTAGTACTATGTACATGGATTAATAAAAATAAATCATATTATAAATAATATGATGATGCTTATACATACTCACACACCTCAAACCATGACTAATTTTTATATGTTCTACCCTAATATTTATGATAACTGGATCTGAAAATGAATATAAAAAATAATTTTCTCAAAATATATATTAACCAAGGAATAATCAAAACACCTTCAATACTAGGTGTCTTATAATAATATAAAAAGTAATAGAACACTCTAAAAACCTTGAAACCTCCCATAAACAAACATTTTCATCAATAAAGAAAACAATCAAACATGCAATCAATCAAGAAGACATGTATATACAATAAATGTAATTAAATGATGATAGTGAGTTATTAGATTTAAAAATAAATCAACAATTGATAAATCATTCTTATCAATTCATGTTATAAAAAACAACACATCATAATACATGATATCACGAAAAAAATTTACTATATGATCATGCTAATATATAACTCACTATCACTTCATGAATTAAACACATCCACTTAAAGGTATAACACAATTTTATAGTACAATGATTAACATAATATCCATAAGATAACACTAACCATAATTTCCCAAGATGAATTAATCAACCAAAATTACATTACAAGAATTATCAACCTTTAATTTTATTATCTCATTTAATCATCATATTATTAGATTCCTTAAATAATTTTTCATATACTCATTAAAACATAATGTTTAAACTTATACTCAACACTTAAACCATATGTGGTGGTATGAAAGGGGGTAAGAAAAACATGTTTATTCTTCCTTATTAACTTTTACAATTCCAAATTCTAGACACCCATTACACTAATATTGCATTAGGGTTATCAACCCGGCCTGAAGGACTTCGAGTATTTTATTTATTTTTTGGATAATCCCCCTTCTATTGGTTGAGGGGGGAACCTTACATAACCTGTAGGAATAGTTGCAAAATGGCCATTATATGACCAAAAGTCCCATGAAACAATTCTTTATACATGACTGAAAATATCAAGGCCCGACAACACAGGAACTTCCCCTCTCTAGAATCTACATCATTGATGGCATCAATCTCCCCACATCACATTGCTGGTTGAATAGCGTTGTCCCATGTAGAGTTGTAAGGTGTCAAGTACTGATAGCAATTGTCATACCCTCTCACCCATCCAATCCAGTTAGATCTTCTTTGGTTGATGCTACTTTAGTCTGAATCCTCATCTGAGGATTTCTACCCTATGATATATTAGATCCGCTTTTAGACCTTTGTGGCCTGGAGGCCCAGTTACCGGAAGGCTTATGGGGTCCCAAAGGTTGTGTGTCCCAATGACCCTAAGACATGTAGGCCCAAATCGATGGCCTGAAGACCCAAATTAGATGAATAGTTTTAACTACTATAGCACCATATAGTACATGTTACTATCATTCTATAGTAACCCAGAAGTTCACCCCCACTTGGATTTGATCATGGGTCTTTTAGATGCCAAGTAGGAGCCTATACCACCTGGGAATATGCTCGTTGTCCATCTCATAATAATTAATTAGATAATTTCACATTTAGAATCATAATTTATTACGAATTCTTAAGTGTAATTTAGGTACAAATACACATCTGATTTCCAACATGATATTATTATATTAAATAAATATAGAATATATAGAAATATTATTCATAATATAAACAAATCATCCAAAAACACATAAATAATTATTAGTGGAATCGTATTAATTTTTATAACATACTCTATTTTCATTCAAATTATATTCCAAAAAAAATATTACAATTCTCATGGGAAATCGGGTAATTGAAGTAGAATATGAATATATTTTAATTATCATAGTAATATAGCCTAAAAATGATATATCTCAAAATTAGTGTTCACATAAAATATGAAAAGAACAATATAGATCCAACATGACTAATAAATTATAATTTTGAATTTATATGGATGAATAAAAATATATTAAACTCTTCCCATTGTCCTAGCTTACCAAACAAGCCATTCAGTAAGAATTTGAGATAATTATGGCGGTGTGGTGGTTAGAAATGGAGAGGGGGAAGGCTTGTTTCATTGGTCAAATAGGGGAGTGTATGGTGGGGAATGGGTGGTTACTAGTGGACTGCTTCATAATGATGGGTGGTTGGCCTTGGCTAAAGACAGTGATTGTGGGGAGTTGATGCGGCTGAAGGCGAGAAATAAATGTGTTTTAGAATAGGTGTGCACAAAATAGTTGATAGAAAACACTAATAAATGAAAGGGGACAAATAATAACATACCTTAGATATGAGAGATTTTATTCATCTAAGAGAAGCTTCAAGGGGAGCAGTAGTAGAGATGAACTTCTGTGAGATCATGAATGGCACGAGAGGAATCGATTCAGTTAGGGTTCTATATAAAATATCTAGAAGAGTTTCATAAACCCTTCCAAAAAAGTAATGATAAAGACCAATATAATTAATTTTATAAATATAATGAATATAATATATTTTTTTGTATATAATTATAAATAAATAAATAAATATAAATGTATATAATTATAAATATATAAAAATAATAGAAAATTTGTTTCATATATATATATATATATTAATAATTATATTTATAAATAAATATATTTATAAATATATTTATAAACATTTTAACATAATTATAAATATATATATATATATAATATTAATTATTTAAATATATATATTAATATTTTATAATAACTTAAATATATAGTTATTTATATATAATTATATAAATACTTTTCTATAAATATAAATAAATATATATATATTTAATTAAAAATATATTTTTGATATTATTAATGACTATGTAATATTAAATGCATGAATGTTAAAAATGAGTGAAATTGAAAAATCCAAATTGAGTTGACTTAAAAAATATTTAAAAATGGATAAGTTTAATTCCTTCAAGACCATTTTTATTGATAATTAGACAACTTTGGAATGAGTGGGAACCACAAACATGAAATCTCGAGAAAGAGACTCACAACAATAAGAAAATATAATCATACAAAATAGTTGGCCCCTAGCCCGAGGGTTCTCATCGTTATTTTCGTGCTAGATTTTTGGTGTTGAGCTCATTCTTCATCAGCTCAAAAAAAATGTAGGGGGAGAGAGAAGTGTCTTATATTGAATCCATTAAGGGCCATCAGGTCTTATTTATTCACCTCCACCAGGGAATCCTATGCTATTGGGTCTGGTGGCATAGGAAAAAAGGTATGAGTAGGATCCCAACCTTCAATCTCAGTTTGTAGTGACTCACCAAACATGCATTGCATTTGAGAAGATACATGTTCTTCAAAAAGATATTGAATTTCACCAATAGCGGGTTGGTTCACCTCTGAAATCCCTTTCCCTTTTTAGGGGATACTTCAGGATCCTTCTCTCCAAATTTTCTCCCCAATTATCTTGTGTCTATTGGCATGGGTAGATATGAGTAGCCTTTTTGAGGATTATATTTATTCCTAGGAGAAACTAGAAAATACCATGATTTAGAGAGACCCTTCTAAACACTATCATCACCCATTCAGAGGTGATTCTCAATTTCTTTAAGATCATTAAGGTTTGGTGAAATCTCTGTATACTCCCCTTACTCCTTCATAGATTCATTAGGACTCCCAGAGCTCTCTTCAATCTTCCTTTTTGATTCTACTACATTAATGATATCAGTGGTTATTCCACCATTGTGGTCTCGCTATCTTAACTCCTACAACCATATGTATCAAAATTATTATTCTTCTTAGACCCACTATCATCCACCCTCATCACTTTAATAGAATTTTGGATATATCACTGAATAAGGAAAACTGGTTTCGTAGAGTTATGGTCACCCCTGCTTCCAAGTTAACACTATCCTTATTTAGCTCACCCTAGTCATTTTGGAAGTTAGATAAATATGGAACCCAGTCAGTTGGAGGCTTAAATGGCCCAACCAGAAGAATCAATGGGGAATATGCTATTTCCTAATTGACCACTTGCACAAATTAAACATTCACCACTCTTCCTTGGTCATCATATATATTGTGATAAATCAGTTTGAGTCATTCTTTTGATTCAAATCGATGAAATAGGATGTCTTACTCAGGTATATGAATGACATGACTGATCAATCAAAATAATCCAACACATCAAAACATTTTTCACATATTCCACCATACATCCAATTCGATTCACTTTCAAGATTTTGTGGTGGTGAAATTGTAGACACATGATACTCAAAATCTCGTGTTGCAGAGCGTGGAGGTTCAAGTCTTCTTCGAGGAAAATTCATGGAGAATAATCATTCAATGATAAAGCAGTGGATTTTGAATTATGAGATCCTTTATTAGGTTATGATCTCCATCCCAGGCAAGCTCAATCCCTTTAGTAGATACAGGCGCCTGACAGGAAACCGAAAGACACCTTGATGGTCGAGACTGGCCATTACCATTTCCATTACCAGATCACTAGTCCACCGATCTTCAGTTCCTCTAATAGAATTGGGGTTTAAAGAAATATGGAATCTAGAAATAAGATCCTTGAACTTACCTCATCAACAATGGTGAACCAAATATCCCAGATAGAAAAAATTAAAATATAAATCGGTCCATGAATCATAAGAAAAATCTTACCTGAAGCAGTACTCCCCACCTATATAAATACAAAGGAAATCAATTGGTTCCTTCAAAACTTCTACCTCCCCAAATATCCAAGGTGATACAGGGTGGAAAGGATATTGAGTTCAGAATTTTTTCATAGAGAAAATTCCTAAGAGTAATTCCTATCAATATAATTATGGAGATATTCTGAAAGGAAAGGGGTAAGCCAAGAATATGTACCCAAATGTCGCAAGAGGGAAGGTCAAGATGGAAGTGAAAATACATCAACGCCAAAAATAGATATAACCACATGGAATAGAGTTGTTGAGGAGCCCTAAACCGTACTGAATCCATGTCATCTTCATCACTAAAAAAATGATTAGATGTTGTGGGTCGAGTTGGACAACAACTACTGGACTCAATAATCAATATGATTTGTTGATGAACCTATCAAAGTCGCCTTTCAGAGTATAGAGACTTCCAAATCAAGCCACCAAGGAGTAGTTGGGGAGAGAATAATATGCAGAAAATTACTTGGAAGAAATTAGAAGTGATGTCTCTTTTTTGTGGAACCCTAAAAATATTAGATAAAGGGGATGTTTGGGAAGTAGAAGACAACTCGAATCTGCAGAAGGTAGGAAAGGTCATAGTAACCCTCCCTAGCAAAATGGGGTGAGGTCGGGATATCAGCAATGGACAATTAGGTCACCAAGGGAGGGAGCGACGACTAAGCCAAAACTACATCCCTACCTTGTTTACCATTGGATAAGATAATTAAATATAAAAAAAATTTAAAAAATAAAATATGGATATTTTTATGAAATATTAAATTTGAATGTCATAATAATGTAAACTCACATTCCAAATAAACCTCTTCATGTTCTCTACCTTTCATATGACAACTTTTGTCATTCATTGTATACTATAAATAATTGGGAATGATTAATGAAAGGTGATGGTTTTTTGGGGATCTAAATTGTGTTCCTTACTTCTTATATTTCTATTTTATTTGTATTTATATTAGTCGTCATCATCATCATACAAAATTTTGATACTCACTTTCTCAATGATGTGCTTCACTTAAGATCGGTCTTACATTTCCGGCTTCAAAATTCTTTGCGGTTTCAATCGGCATTCGATCAATTTCACAACACGTTATCATCATGATCTTCTTCTCTGCATTTATCATTATTATGATTCTACCTTCATACCCCTCATCTACAAAAGAAAAACCTCTATGAAAAAGGTATATCAAATGTTTTTTAAACATTATTATTTTGACATACTATTTCTCATGTGCATCGACTCCACTCATTCAAGGAGATACATCAAAAGGTGAGACTTATTTTATATTTAAGATACTGTTACATTTATTTTTCTCCTCTTGATAAGTTATAAAATAATAAATTATTTTCTTTATCTTTGTTC
Source organism: Viscum album (assembly GCA_963277665.1). Lineage (NCBI taxonomy): Eukaryota > Viridiplantae > Streptophyta > Magnoliopsida > Santalales > Viscaceae > Viscum > Viscum album. Next base: position 1,680,394,246 of record OY728160.1, read on the forward strand.
TGGTAAAAAACAATGAGCTCCTGATGAGATGTAATGACTCAAAGTTGAAAAATTCCACTTCATTCCCTAATGAAATGTGTTTGATTAATAAATGGTGTGGTCGATGTCGAGACAAACATCATTCATCAAATGAATAAAAAACTACACCACCAGAAGTGGTTTAAGTATGAACATCTTCTACCCATCGTATGTCGAGCCAATGTTTGTGGAACATCACGTACCCATAGTTCATCGAGATGATGTTTGTTGATCTTTGCGTACCTATCATATATCAATCCAATGTTTGATGAACATCGTGTACCTGTCATACATCGATCAAACGTTTATTGATCATCACGTACCTGTTAAACATCGTTCAAAAGTTCGCTAATCATTCCATGAACCATGAAATTTCATCTCACTTGTTCCATTGTTCACCGAGAAGGTGACAAGTTTGACTATGATATATAAATTCTCATAATGAAGATTATATTTAAATTGAATATTTTTTAATATATGTTTTATTTACTTTTTATTTACTTTATTTCTTATAATATGTTTTAGAGAAATTAAATATTCTTGATGATTGAGCGTAAATAAATTATATATATTAATCCTCTGAAGTGGATGAAATTGATAAAAATTTTTAATTGAATATTCATTCAATTGTCTTGAAGACAATATAAAACTCAAACAAATAATTTTATTCTGTTCCATAGATTCAATGGGAATACTTATTAAAATTGATCTATTTCATTCTCTAAAGTGAATGAATATATTCCCGATTTAATTATAAATCAAGTTCCAGGTGAATATGAATTTGTGGTAATGATCATTGTGTTGAATTTTTTTACAATAAATAATAATAAAACCACCCAAATTGGTTTGATGGTAGTAAATATTTAAAGAGAACAATGAATTTTGTTAATATTTATAAAATAATGCATCCATGAAGGATGACATGAAAATAATGTCTTTTACATTATATTTTCAAATATATTGATTTATCAATTATTACTTCTAAAGCAATAATATCAATGTATTTTTTTTCCTCACATGTTTATTGATTATCAATATCATCTCATGTCATTCATTTATCACATAAAGTTTATATTTCTATTAATATAGTTCATAAATGAGAAGATAGGATTACATAGTTTTGATAATTTGAAAATGATTTTACCATATGAAGTGGTTAAAACAATGATCATCGTAATCAATAAAATGAGTATTTTATGCCAGATGATCATTATTGATAAATAATAAATTTTCATTCATGTATCATGAAATCCGTTGATGGAATGAATTCCCAAATTTGAATTTTTTATTAATTATTATATCTCATTTCTTGAAGTGAATTAAATTATTCATGAATATTTTGATATATTTTGTGGTATCATGGATAATTTAGAGTTGATTAGGTTTGATCAAATGATTTCACCTTAATTTTATAAAGTGAATGTTGTTTATGAATTATAATTTTGGATGGAGATATGGTGTGAGTTTTGAATCCATAAGATTATTTTACATTGATTCTTTCTACCACATTCACTGTCACAAAAGATCTGGGGGCTCATATCCTGGGTAGATGTATTGTAAAATAATATTTGGGCCAAAAGTTTCAAAATATCTATGAAAAAAGTTCTAAATTATACAATAATCCACCTCGTGATGGGATTCACTCGTTATAATTATATTATGAATTCATCAGCCACCATAATTTGAAATTATAATGACAAAAATGAGTTTCCACAATGAAAGATAATAGAGATCTTATATAAGATGATCTTGAAGAAGAATATTTATAAATATTATTTTGATTAAATGTTTCAAATGAACTCATATATCAGTATATTTACCAATAGAGAAAATTAATTAACGGCTCCCAATGAGAAAACATATTCGTATATGGTAGTAAAAATTCTTAATGATTTGCTATATTTTAAGTCTTGATGAGATATATGAATGGTATTCTTGAAAATTATTATCATATAGAGAAAATAGATAAAATAGGTACCTCGATATGTAGCAAGAATGCATAAAAGTGATTATAAATAATTTTTTATGTACAATCAAATCAATAATGGTAAACCTGAAGTTTATCAATCATGGCACTTCATTTATATGAAATAAGCCATTCATGATCAATTATAATGAATGATATTGATTCATGTGTACACGAGCGTTGATTTTTTGATAATATAGTAGATATCCATCAGTTGGAGAATGGTGAATTTTTTTAATTGATGCATGTCTAATAAATTATCAATGAACTCATTCTCGTTAAGTTATTATGAATACCCCATGTATAATAATATCCCCTGAGGTACCCATTTTTTAGGTAAATTATTTATATCATTAGCATCTATTGTGGAAGTAAATTTCCCAAATACTTATGAAGAAGTATATATGGGTGTTCCCACCAGGTGATCAATCAATATGAATGATTCATCCACTAAATGATCACATGTGTTATTTGATGATGGTGAGTATACTTTACATGTTATGCATGTTGATTAAAATAAATAGTGAGTATCATATATTATACGGTCCTATAGAACCATGGATAAGATTCTCACAACACTTACATGAATGTAAAGTATTGGAAATCAATAGTCTGATTATACACACATGATGTGTGGTTGAATTAATTTTATAAAATCATTATTCATAATGAGTAGAAAGCAATAAAAATATTTTCCCTTGATGAGGAAAATGAATATATCGACAACATTATATATTTATAGATGTTGTCCCTAAAGTGACATTTGTACCAGAAAAATTATGATAACTCAATCAAATGTTGTTAATGATATATTTTCATTGAATGATTTTAAAAATCATTGATGACAATGGATTTTGACAGAAGTCAATATCATAATAACTGGAAAAAATATTAATGGAACTTATGAAATGTTCGACATATAAAGTTCTGGATTGTGTATCCAAACAATCCAAACTATTGAATATCGATAATATTATAATAAGAAATAATCATCCTTGTATATTTGGATATTTATATGAATCCTCGAAAGGTTTTAATTTCCTAAAGCATATTAAAAATTATGAATGATTAAACCAATATGATAAAATATGAGGTGAACTGAATAAGATGTATCCATAGTATGTTAAGGAATAATATTAATTGAATTTATCATCCCATGGTTTGTATGAGTCATTATATTCATCATATTATTGAGAAGTTTTGAAAAACATCTATACTCTCAAAGTCTTTTCTGGAACCATTGACTTATTTGATCATGAAATTATATTTTATGTCCTTGTATTTTGAATTAATCACCCGGAAGATGAAATATTAAATTTTGGAATGGTTTTACCCTTAATGAATAATAAAAACTCTTGTTTCCAAGAGTAATATATTTTATACATTTGGTGTTCATGATTAACATAATTATCCCAGAAGGGTTAAATATAAATTTATATTTTATTTATTCATGAAGGGTATACATGTTCATGTGAATCTCGATCATGAAAATACAAATAAATCATATTAGGATGCAAGGTAATTTTCTTTCCCATTCATTGAAATCTAAAGGGTATAAATTATTATTAATCTAATGTTTAAAACTAAATGTTTTTGTTATGAATTTATCATGGACATTCAATGAGTTAAATGATGATCATTATGAATGGTAGAAGTTAATGTTGTACTCTTTTTCCATTAGTCATGTTTTTCTACTGGGTTTTCTTGATAAGGTTATTAGTGAGGAAACACTTTGGGGACTTGAAGTTATTGTACTCTTTTTCCTTAATAAAGTGTATTCCCTTAGTGGTTTTTTCCTTGATGTGGATTTTTACGAGGAAACCATCCATCATAATAGATATGAAAGGGAATGTTACAAATTTTTATGGATATATATAATTTATGTAAATTTTTAGTATTCCGTGAGTTATAAGTTTTTAGTGAGACCATTAATTATTAAGTATGGTCTTCCACCCATGTCCTGAAGACAAAATTAAATAATATTATTAATTTATGTCTTGGTGAAATAATTAAATTATAAAATCAGTGGGAGTATGGAACATTGTACTCTTTATCCCTTCATCAGGTTTTTCCCACTGGGTTTTCTTGATAAGGTTTTTAATGAGGTAGAATGACAAGGAATTCAATTATTTTGGCTTCACTTATTTTTACACTATGTACTTTAATGTGAAGATTATATAAAATTCATTGAAATTTTGAAATTCAAGGTGTAGTGTTATGAATTACTAAATGTGAATTCCATAATTATGTTAAATCCCATTCCTAATAAAATGTTCATGTTCCCAACATTTCATACGCCATCTTTTGGCATTCTGTGTGCACTATAAATACATGGGAATGATTAATGAAAGGTGATGTTTTTTGGTGGATCTACATTATGTTATTTACTTATTTTATTTTTATTTCTATTTTTGGCCAACATTTTCATACGCAAATTTGACACTCACTTTCACAATGATGCGCTTCACCTATGATCGATCTTTCATTTCTGATTTTGAAATTATTTGTGGTTTTAATCAATATTCGATCGATTTCACAACAAATATATATATATATATATCCATTAAATATACTAAATAATGTCCACCCTATCCAAGTGTCTCCACCTCCTCCATTTCCCTAACGTTCCTTCCTCACTGTGATTCCATATTACCCTGTTTTCTTTATTCCTCTTCCTCCCCTCTCTCGATTCCCCTTCTCCCTCCCCGACTCCCCTGATTACCTACACCTATGCCTATGCCTCTGCTATTACCTCCCTAAATTCTTCAATGATTCATCCTGGCCACCACATCCCTAAATCCACGTACCTCCCATCAGGTGGTACTCTTCCAAACCCTCTCCTCCACCCTGATGCCTATTATGGCCCAGTCAGTGTGAGAAATTCAGTCATCCATCTTTTTTTCGCTCCTCATAGTATTATCTGTAATAATTATACCTACACTATAATTCTTCCCCTGAATCTGATGTAATTACTGATGTTTTAATTCCAGGGATTTGTGACAGATGACGATGGAGATCGCGATTACCAATGGAGATATGGACGACAGGAGAATCTCAGTGGTGGTCAAAGAGATCAGAGAAATGGACGATTGTTTCTATAATATATGACCATATATTCCTATATAGGTCAGTTATTAAATCATTAAATAAATATTTTAGTTCTTATTATCCCCAAACATTATTTTTTAATTGATTATCATGTGTGTGATTTCATATTTTGTAATTTTCGGAAATTGCGGCCTCTAGTGTGCGATAATTTATTTTGTAAATCATAGTCATTCTTAAATTTATATATTTCATTCATTGTAACCTCATGATCTAGGAATATTAGAATATTATTTTAGTTTGGATCAATTTATGTAATATTTATGATTATGAAAATTGAAAATAACCTTCCTAATTTAAAATTTAGGATGCATGTTTGGTAGGAAATGTGTAAAGTAGTGGGGCCTTTAACTCATTCTTTTGGGGAAAGCATGAAAATGGGGATGAATTCTTCCAATTGTGTTGGTGGTTGGCCATGGCCCATGGAATCAACTATACAAACAATTTGAATTGCAAAATTCTTGAGATCAGATAGTCACCAGCCGCACCGCTGAAGATGTCCAATGCCTTGGCTATATTGGACAGTTCAACCATAGTGGAATTTTCTCTAATATAGATTACTCAAATATGGTAATTTCTTTATGATCCATTCTGAAATATTTAATTCCATTGATTGGAATGAAATTGAATGTAATTAATTCTTAGTGCAGTGTTACTCAACATGTCCCCTGACCAAAGATCTCATACCAGATATGTCAAAGCTCCACATCGATATTTTGGAGACCCTCTAGCTGAAGTTGTTGTAGAAGATGAAAATGATTAATTTATCCTATATATCATGCTCAGATTTTTCTTTAATCTTAGAGATGTATAATATCATGTATTGGGTTTCACTTTTCTCTTTTAATTTTCCAAAGGCAATTTTTGTAGTTGAGGTTTCCCAAAGGCCAATATATAATAATCCAATCATGTAAAAGTGACCTTCAAACTAACATGAATTCTAATTGAATTCTCTTAAATTTTTTTGATTTTTTTGTCAATAATTTTTTTCAAATACATCTAAATATGTTTCATATTTTAGTTTGATCATCATAATTTTTTTATTTATTAAATCCTTTTAATCATATTATTTTCAAAAATTATATATTATCAATGATAATTTTCATAATTTCATAATTTCATAATGTTTTCATATTATAATATGTACTTATATTTTTTTTAATTAATTTATTTAAGTTCAATGATATATTTAAAATTTATGTTAGCTTCAATATTAAATAATTTGCATTAAAATTATTTCTTGTATGTTTTCAACTTCTAATTATATTAGGTACCTTATACACCACTACATTCTTTATTCAATTTTCCTGTAATTTTTTTAATAAACATATTATCACACTAACATAACTATTGTTTCAGAATGTATTAGTGATATAAAATCACATGACACTACTTAATAAAATAATTAAGAGTTTAAACCAATATTCTAATCTTAACTATTTTTATTTATTCATTAACAATTGGATTAATTATTTTATATTTCTTTTTATGAATCTTTTCCTTTTTTCATGGTTTTAATACATAAGACAAAAATGTTTGGAAAATCAAACATTGAATCTCCAGCATCATATGACATTGGAAAAATACATGTTTGATGATTAGGTTTTATATATTATTTTTCTTCAATATTGTCATTTCATAAAAAGGTCATCATTCATATTAGAATACAATGACTGATTACCTTAATGATCAAGGAAAATTGGAATCTAGAACCATTGACTCATGGATATTGATTATAAGTTTGGGGTTTTTGGGAAGTGGATGATGAAATCTTCATATTTTTTACTAGTTTATGTTTTAATATAAATTATACCCATCAATTTTTTTATCATGATTTGACTCCAAGATAGTGTGTGTTTACTATTCAGGATTACTTTCATTATTTTTGACCCCTAAATTAAATTTAGGTACCTTAGTCTCTTATATTGTGAATTTTTTTTATCAATATTGATTCATATTATTATTTATAAATTTCTCTAGATTTTACTATGTATGTGTTCTATTCATTTCTCTGCATTAATGGTTTGATTAGTGGCCACCACTTGGTTCGTCCATGTTAATTTATACTAGTAGTATATCCTATCCCCTTGTATTTCCTTTCGGATATGATGTCAGCTCTTGGTATAACTATTCCCCCCCCCCCATGAACATCATTATTTTTTATAACATAGTTGTAACACTATCCCTATGAGTCTGCATATTTTTGGATTACAGAAGTAAAACAGTAGTTGTAGATCCATCATGTTTTTTTTTTGACAGGACTTAATTTTAGATCTCAATATCATTCCAAACATGAATGAATAAAATATTATAAACATGTTTAATCGTTGTAGTAGAGTAATTTAAATTGGTTAAATATATATATATATATATATATTTTGGATATCTATTCTAAATATATATTCTGATAAATATTAATTTATATTCTGATATATATACACATGTATTTTATGAGTTATGATATTACATTAAAAGTAGTCATCAGATTCATCATAAATGGTTTTTTTATATGAACATCACTTTCATATTGTATCTATATACATTTTTTCAATTCCAATAGGGGTATTTATTTAAACTTATATTCTCCATTCCTTCCACAAAACAATTATTGGGGTATTTCTTATCCTTCATATTTTATCCTCTCCACAAAATTTTGTAAAGGGTGGACCTACTGCACTGAGGAGGTAATGATTCATACTTATGGATCCTATGTTATGATGTGTTATCTCGGAGTGACACAACTCTATTGTGTTTTCTGTTGTTTTTATAATTTTTTATTATCTGAGTTTGTTTGGTTATACGTTGATATTTCTGGTTATTAAGTTGTTTTTTATACTAGGAACACCATATTCATGTTAAAAATTGGAGACCATGGTTCTAGTTCTTGATTATTGTGGAAATTCATATGGATTGTATTTGTTGGTAACAGTTTCATATTTTTTGTGTTTTATAAAAAACATGGTCATGGGAACTGGCTTTTGTCATGTTCAGCTCTGAGATGTTGATATTATAAACAAGTGGTGCTAAATTTTGTGTTTTTTCTTCTTAGGTGTTAGTGTTTTTTTCAAGGTTTAAAGATGAATTATTTTGGATTTGTTTGTTTATTCTATTAATATATATTGGTACCCAAGAAGATCTTGAAAAGTGACTTGGATTCATGCTATGATAATTTCACTTGGTATAAATAGTTCCTCTCCATGCACATCATCATTCATGATAATAGATTTGTAAATATCCCTAGGAGTCTACTTATTTTTTGATTTCTAATGTAAAATATTTGTTTCAGATCCATCATGTTTTTTAATGATAGTTCATAATTTTAAATCTCACCATCCTTCAAAATCTGAATGAATAAAATTCTATATACTAGTTTAATCATTGTCGTTATGTAATTTAAATTGGTTAAAAATATTTATATATATATTCTGGAGATTTGTTTTGAATATATATTTTGATAGATATATATATTTATATTCTGATATATATATGCACATGTATTTTATGAGTTATGATATTTCATTAAACATAGCTTGTCCATTCATTTTAATCTGTATATTTTTTATGAAAATTTCCTTCATATTGTATCTAAAAACATTTTTTCAATTCATAGAGGCATATTTATTTATACTTATTTTCTGTATTCATTCTTCAAACAATTATAAGGTGATTTTATCTCCTCTATAATGTATCCCCTCCATGCACTTTTGGAAAGGGAGTAACTCCTTCTCTGAGGATGTATTTATTCAGACTTCTGCCCCATTCATCATGATGTGTCATCTATGAGTGAAACCCATATATTTTTTTTATTTTTTTTATAATGGTTTATCATCTGATATTTTTTTATTTTCTTTGGAAATTTCTAGATTTTGGGAACTCCTCATTCTTTTTAAACATTAGAGACCATGGTTTTAGTTCTTGATTATTGTGGCAATTTGGAAGGATTATATTTATTGGTAAGATAGGTTTAGTTTTTTTATGAAAAACAGGATCTTGTGAATTGGATTTTTTCATGTTCATCTCTAAGATTTTGTTGCTATCTATAAGGGTGGATAAATTCTGGGTCTTTTTTCCCTTTTTATGTGTTAGTTGTTTTCTATTTATTTTAAATATGAATTATTTTGGCTTTGAATCATTACTCTATTAATAAATATTGATACCCAAGAAGATCCTAAAAAGTGGTCATTGTCACCCGCCACTGTTTTGAGCACATTCATAGAGAGGTGCTCAAGTAGCCCATTCATCTTGCCATCTCACCAAGAGGGGTTTGAGTGATGAGGGAATGAATGTTCCACCACAACTGTATCACCTGTTTCTCTGCCATGACATCTAGGTCCAAGTCCACATTATTATTCATAGCAGACTCATAATATGGAATAATATCACTCAGTTATGGATGATTCTCGATCAAGGGTACCAATGAGGTCGAGTCATATATCATCACAGATTAAATTGGCTTATGTGTTGGTTTAGGAATCATAGGAGACAAATCATGACTTGGATCATTGAGAATATATTAATTTCTCGGTAACCATTATGTCATGTTTTGAAACATTATAATATTTTAAATTTATATTTATATTTATTATTCCTCTCTAATTGGTTTCACATTATAGTTTGTGTTATTCTTACCATCTCAAGTAAGTGCATTTTCATCTAGGATTTTCATTTCTATTGATTTTAGTAAATACTTATTCCTCTATAATTTTGTATCATTATTAAATCTATCAAGAATTTTTTATCATTTTTTTGTACTGTGGTTTGGGGTGATTTTTGGTATCTATATTTATCTTTTATGTCATATTGGTTGCTTTTGAATGTGATTATGGGTTTTCCCCCAAGACATTTCCTACTGCATGATCCTCAGAAATATGAGAATCCCACCTGAACCTCTTCCACAACGGAAATATCAAATGAAGGGAGAACCGTATGACATGCCTATCCAAAGCCTTCAGAACTGGCCTTTACTCCATGAGAACCATATTTATAGGCATAAAAAGGGTCATTATAGAAAGAGATTCAGCAGGATTCGTCCCATGTTTTCTATATTTTTTACCCACGTATTTCTGAAACATATTCATTATGAAAAGGTTTTTGTACAGTGGTATGAGTTGATTTAATTGAAAAAGTGTGTATTTGAACCTTTGAATTGTATATTATTGATTTTATAGAGTAATTTTTATTTTATTTATTCTTGTATTTACTATTTCATGACAAAAAATGTGATTTCAGTTTACTGATTACTGTTAAACCAGTAGGTCCTTTTGATAATTTGACCTTATAAAATTTAATGGAATTACTTCTTTTTGAAAAACTTTTGTAACTAATAAATATGGTTTTATATAAAATTTATTCTTCAAGACAAACATGAATACATTTTTAGTTTTTATTCAATCCATGAGTGTCTGCATGTTCATAATTGTGTGTAATTATGCATAGATACAGTTTGATTTTATTAATTTTTTATAAGAGTTTATAATGAATTTTTTTATTAGGTTCATTTAATGAACTTTTATATTTTTTAATTTATGAATCACATCTGGTAATATTTCATGGAATGTTGGTATATAGAGGTCGATGCCAATATAAAGATTAGAATTGGATTGATTCTTATGATGGTTTATAAACAGGAGCCATACGATGCAATTATATGTTTTCATTATGTATTTGAATTGTAAATTGATGATGATATGTATATATATTATACCACTAATTGATATGTTTTAGTTTTATATGCACAATTAAAATTTTCAATATTCATTCATAATAATAAAACATCTCTAAAAAATCTATAAACATTTTCAGGTTTGTCAATCATTATTTTTCAATATATACTTACTTTTATATCATTTCAATCCTAAATTCACCACTTTTTCAGCAATATATTCATACATTATATACTCTATGCTATTATAGTACACATTCCTTCTACATGCAGTTTACTATTCCATCCATGCCTCATCTACATTAATAAGTTTCCAATAGTATTGTGCATGTTTAAAAAGTATCCATAATTTATACATACAATGATTAAATTTATATATATCTATGCACATAAATGAATATCTATAGTTATATAGAATAATTTTAGAAACATGTCATCACCAGCCTTCATTCTATTTCTATGTGTCATAAGAACCCCTGCTAATTCATTTCTTCTTCCAATTTCGCCCAACTCTATGAGTGAGTGACAGGGATTCCATAGATCATCACCACAAAGGATATTAAATTTATATTCAAACAACATCAATGCAGAATGAAAATAAAAATTGAATATATTGGCCAACAATCAATTAATGTGTTCAATCTTTTTTGTGATTCGATTTTTTTATATATAAAATACTATTTACACTTAGGTTACTATCTCTTCCTATATTTAATCTTTATTAATGTTTTAATAACACCAAATAATGAATGTGTGTATGAAAATATGTAATTGAATGACATGATCATATCATGCAAATGCACTGGTTGGGTACTAGTATATATATATATATATATATTGATGCGTGTGTTTGATGTAATTGTACCCCAAAGAACCTAATATATATATATATATAATGAGTGTTTGTTAAAAATGAGTGAAAATTAATTATATATATATAATATAAAATAATTAATATACAATTTATAATAAATAATAAAGAATAAAATTATTAGAAAATTAAATTTAATATATATATATAGCAATATATAGTATATTGATTGTTTAATTAGTATATCAATTATCTAATTAGTATATCATAAAAAAATGGTTGTTAATTTTTTTATTAATATATTAAGTGTTTAATAATATTAGTCATTTATATTAATTATAAACAACATATTAATTATTTAATAATATGTATAAAAAATATACTATTTATTACTATATATATATTGATTGAATTTATTAAATTTAATAATAACAAATCTGAGGGTCAGCTCGGTCCAGTACGTGAAACCACATGAACATATGATGAAATAAAAAGGGAAATATATTAATTGCGTAACTTACCACTGTATTAAAAATGTTAAATGATAAAAAATTATTAAAAAATTTATTAAAGAAACCATTATTAATAAGAAAGAAAAATTTAATATGTACAATAATAAATAGTATATTAATGATTTAAATAGTATATTAAGTATTTAATAAATTTATTCATTTTTATTAATCATAAACAATTTTCTACTAATTTAATTATATATATAATTTTATATTTATTAATTTTCAATTAAATAATTAATATATTATTTATGAAATAATTTTTTATTATATATATATATATATTAAATTTAATAATATATATATTTTTTAAAAATAATTAATATACTATTAATTACTATATTTCAAAATATTTTAATATATATATATATTAATACATATTCATATTTAATATATATCAATGTATATATATCAATATATTTTTATAAATATAAATATATATTTTTATATATTATTTTTTAATATATCAATATATATTTTTATATAGAAAATAAGAACTTAATTTTTAAAAATGATTAAAAAAAAAAATTTAAAATGAATAAATTTTTAAAAATATTAAACTAATAAAAATTAAAAACAAACAAATAATATATATATATATATATAATATATTCTTATATATTAATATGTATTTTTATAAATGAAATAAGAATTTAATTATAAAAAGAAATTATATAACTTAGCCCTATGGTGTGTGGACCATAGTGAGGAGAAGGTGGCCCAATGTCTAAAAGAGCTCATGGTGAGTGGATCACGGTGAGAATATGGTGGTACAAGGACTGTGTGGGCCCAATAGTGTAGGAACAAACCCATTTATGTGTGTGGAGAGTGTGTGTGGGAGCTCCCCCCATAACAGGCTTCTTGTTTACTGTTGTCGTAAAATGACATAAAAAAAGTAGATGACTATCTGCAAATTCGATGTGGGACTCGCGCGCTAGTTTTATTAGCACTAGAAAGTGTGCTGATATAGTGTACCCTTTATCAATACAAAAAAGAGATGATAAATGTTTTATTTTATCAACACTTTCATAGCATTGATAAACGGTATCCTTATCAGTGTTTTTTTCTTGATAATTAAGGAATCCGTTGTTATATCTTTTTTCTAACAGTGATAAAAGCTAGTGATGAATAAAACAAATTTTTTAGTAGTGATGACTACTTTGAGATAATATTATTTCCCTGAATTAATCCATAAAAAATAGTCTTCACTCCACTTTCCATCATTACATTTGATGACACAAGTCTTACATTTTCTAGATAAATCATTCAATATTACATCACTATCATCGTTCTAATGTAGAACATTCATCTATGGTATTCCTTCTTTGTATGGTTTTATCATTGAGATTATGTACTTTCGGTTGACAAAATTTAGGAACACCCATAGATGACTTCATTTTATTTTGACTTATTCAATGAGTTTTCTATAACCCATTGAAAAAATTGAGAACATATTCTTCATCATCATCAAATTAGTAATTCAATGTCCCATTTAAATGTGTATTCAATTTCAAATTCACATTAAATTCAATGTGTTTTTTCTCCACTTTGTTGGATATAAATTCAAATTCATCTATGTGAGAGATCATTTTCATCAATTTTCCCTCTTCCACGTTGATTTGAATTTGAATCCCCCTTATTGGAATCTTGGGTTAAGGGCTGAACATTCAACATAATTTTTCATATTATCCCCTTATATTTTTATGAATATATTTTAAACCTTGAATTTTTTAAGAGAAGTATTACATCGGTTTTTTATAGTAATAAGCCAAAAATAATCCAACTATAACTCTACATGATACTTTCTCGATGTAGAAAACCAAATAGATTAACTATGATATTAATGTTATCAATATAACTAACCAAGTGATTCCAATATTTATAAAATTTCATTTAATGGGTAAGTTCATCATATTTTTATTCAACATAGATTTCTATTTCCATCTCAATAAATATATCTAAAATTACAAGAATTAAATAATAGGCTTATCTTCATTTGTAAAAACATTTGTGTCATCAAAAAATCAATTTTCCAATTTTTCATTTAAATTGTAGTTTTAATAAAATAATGGGAGTGTATGGGAAATGTACCACATTGATGAAAACACTTTATTTTCTCTAGATTTTATGTATCTACTACATCATCATAATTTTGGATATTCTATTCTCTTATAATGAAATTTTTACTTTACCATAACATCAATATATTGTTTCTTGAACATTGTTTTTTTGATAATATTCTCTTCATTTAAACTGCATTTAGTCTCTTAAATCAGCCACTTAATATTTAGGAGAAAAATCCCCCTAGATTGCATCATCTTCAATTCATTTTTTCATTGAACATATTCACAACTTATAAAGGAATAAAGTGGATCATCTTTTTTCTCATTAGAACAGGAAATAAGGCTGATAAGGATTTGTCAACCTAGAAACTCCCATTACTCTTGCTTCTATCTCCATTATTATTTTTCCATGGTTTCCAAGAATTAATATTTATGGGCTTTATGGATTTATTCCACTTTTTTTATTCTATATTTTTTATGTTAAATTAATTTTAACTAATGGAAGTAAGGAATATGAATTATTATTTTATTTTAGTCCAATTTTATTTCTTCCAACAACTATTCTGGCCATAAAATCATGAATTTTTTGGAATATATATATATTTCTTCTTCCAATGAGATTTTCTTTCACAACAACATTTTTATACATTGAAGATTACTTCTTTTGATTTATCAATTTATCCTATCTAGGTAACCATGCCAAAAAAATTAAGAGTGTGTCCAAAATTATTATATCTTATATATATATATATATATATTATTTTCATATGTTAGATTTTTCTTTTATGTTAACTCCTAATGATCCAAAACATCATTATTAGAGATAACATCCATCATTCTAATCTGATTGTTTATATCTCGTATTTACTCACTTTACAACATCGTGTTGTTTTCGCTAAAATTAATATTCACTGCTTTCTTGCATCTTTCCTAAATTAATATTTCCTTATATGTAGAAACATCTTTTCTTTTGTATCACATCTTTGTTTTCATTCATCTTGGGTGCATTAGGATTTGTAACTTCCATTTCTTTACACCTCATGGTTGACTGACATTCTACCTTACATTAATTTTTCTTCATCTTTATTAACCTCCATCCCTTAGTTGCAACTAATTTATTCTTGGTAGAAGTAAACCATCACTCCTCGTCATTATGGTTACTTATTACAAAAATTCCATGGAAACTTTCAAGACATTCATATATATTGGATATCAATATATTTTCATTATTCAATGATGTTTGGGTGTTTTTATCAAATTTTTCATTACCTTTAAATCTCCACGGCCTTTAATGTTGTCCTTCTATTACTTACATACCATGGCATATTACTCCAATAGTTGATAGCCATATGTATGAAATTTCCAAAATTCCAACATTATCAAATAAATTGTACCTTCTTATTTTGTGTTCAGAACTAGATATCTAATGTATATGACACATGCCCATCATGGAGTAAGAATTTTTTATAAAATTTTTTCATGGGGTATCACAGTATCTAATCAGGGTTGACTCACATGGGGAGAAGAACAATTTTATACATACTAATTCAAATGCACTTAAAAAATCTTTTTTCATTATTTTATAAATCAATAATAATTTTGTTTTTTTTAATTAATAAAAAAAATAAATGTAATTCTACCTTACCTTGGACTGATAAAAGGAATTAAATTGGAAAAAAATAACTTGGTCTAAGGTTTGATTTTGGGTTCTATCATTATACAACTTTATTTGTTCAATTATTTTTTGATAATACAATTATGAAATATGATGCATGAATTTTTATCCTTTTATCTAGAATTTGTGAAATGTTGAATGCCTAAGAAATTTAATTATGCCTCCCATTCTAATCGAGGTTGATGGAACACCTCATTAAAGTGTGACATATTTGAGGTTAGGAAACCATCATATATCATTTTATACATTAATCGACTAAACTCCACCATGTGAAGATATTATGATCAATAGAAGGGAGGGAAATGATAAAAAAAATTTAATTGAGTTTTATGTCATGCTGGACATCCTGGATACCCATGCATGTCACTCGAATCTACCACCAACACAAAATAAACATTAAGAAAGAATTGAAGAACACCAAACCACCCTTATTATAAGCCTCATGGAAGCCCTCATTATTGAGGGTATAATATCACAATTGTGTAAATAAGAGAAGAGGATAAATAAAATAAAAAGAAGAATGACGAGAGATAATAGAAGAGACAGAGAAAGAAAATAAAATAAAAAAAATATTATAAAATAAGATAATGTATAAACAATTGAAAGAATGGATAAAATTAAAAAAAATAAGAAGAAGAATAATAATAATAATAATAAAGAGAAGGAGAAGAAGAATGAGGAAACACATTGAATGAGAGAAGAGAATAATTAATGTTTTATTTTAAATAAACTAACTTAAAATTACATGTATAATGAAACTAAATAGAAATTAAAAAGAATAAGAAAAATAGAATAACATGTGGTCAATCCTCCCTAGATGGTCCATCAGGGACCAACTCATTCTTCCTCCTGTGGTGCTCTTTATTTATAGTCCAAGAGAGGTCCACAACCACCTCCTAAATATACCTTCTATTTACATATTAGAGATATATATATTTGTGTGTATTGAAAATTTTAAATTGTGTATCCTCTAAGACTCAGGTTTTTCCTATATGAGATTGAGGATATTTTGTTCCAAATATTTACAGCGTGGATTGCGGACTTTGTAGACCCAATACTGAACTTCACATCTCATGTTCAACGGTTTGATAATTTCCTAGTTCAGTGAAATGTGATATGTGCCATAGTGGTGCTAATATGTGGTGGTTCACTAACGAACCAATCGTCCTTCACTGGGGACAGTTGGATCAAACTTCTCTTCCTCAATGTGAAAGGTGGTCATTCAAGGAGAAGAAGGAGATCCATGATGATCAGGGGCCTCAACAGCGATGATCAGGTCAAGCCTAATATCTCTATGGAATTGGATATAGTGATTCCCAATGTTGTAGAAGGTGGAAGGTGGTTAATAATTGGGATTAATTGACAGATATGGAAGGGTTGAGGTGTTTGAGGATGAGGCATGCAGGGATGAGAGGTACAAAATTGTTTCAATTATGACGAGAAATACTAAATATGTCATCATACCACATAGTAATTGATAATTATCTCCATGGTAATTTATAAGAAATTGATCTATATCCTCAACTCAAAATCCTACTCCAAGGATTTGATTTTGGTTACAAATGCACACACACGAGCTGTCATGGCCCATGCAGTCCTTAGCCAACCTATACAACTGTGAGCTATTTCCATAGCCCACACACTGTGTGGCCGAATCTCCCATGTTACTCACCTCTCCACCATCTTGTTCAGTACCTCACAATGTTGGCATGGATGAATAACCCATGTTTCGGTATGAAAATGTGACGGGAAGCCAAGATTGAGGTCTATCATGGGCCTAGACCTATTTTTTTGTGCATAATATGTTAAAACAATTTAATGAAATCTTGAAAAATATTCCTAATTAAAATAAAACCTTTTTAAAATATTAGTTATTTATTTATTTTAAATTTGCCATATTTTCACAAAATATTACATTTCAAGGAAATATTAATTGAAAACCATAGAAAATCATTAAGAAAACACATAAAATTTTTCATTACCCATCTTAGAGGGGCCTATTCCACGACTACTCCAATCCCACCTCCAATAGGCTAGAGGATGGTTACTTGCACTGAGAAGAAATATCCCACAAATATGAGGTACTAACCTATGTATATATACACACTCACACATCTCTATGCCACAAAATGCTGAAATGTAAAAACCACTATGTAAAAAATGAATGAATACCACTATATCCCACTACTAGAGTATAGAAGGTAGTAAAGGAAAAGTAAACAACGATAAATATTGGAACACCACGGTGAGCCTGTATAATATTTCCAATGTAGACGTCGAGGTACTAAGACTATTTTTTGAAATCCATAAGAACACACCTTGGTTTTCCTGGTCTCTCTAAGCACCATTTCGTCAAGGTCCACCTAGGACTAGGTCAAAATTTCAATCATATATACAAGACATTACATGTGTAGGAAAATCTTATCTCGGGGTGAGTATAACAGTACTCAACAAGACACCCTGAAACCAAAAATCAATAAAACAAGAAATGTATATTTAGCTCTACATATGTATATGTATACAACATATATAACAAGAGTGTATAGATATATATAGGAGACACCACACAATAAGGCGGTCATAATCAACATCCAGTAACAAGATTCTCTTTAAAGAATTCTTGTTCCAACCGAACTCACTCCTTGATCCATGATATCATTAGAGGCACACAAAAAAGTTATCAAGCTCATTTGGGACCCACCCAAAGAGATCATGTATGTCAAGGAATATTTTGATACACAGAGATAGGATCACACCTAGACTCACTAGGGGATTCAACAAACCCAAACCAGTTCAACCCACTAGGTAGGGGATCATGCCCAGATGTGTTGAGGGAAACCATAGACCCTACCGATGTGGCCCTCTAGATAGAGGATCAACGCCCTACTCAAGCAAGTCAAGCGATATCAAAAACGTATACTAGGGGGATAGAGGATGGAACTCTAGTATCAAGGAAGGATACCGTACTCTATCTGATACTTGACCTCTAGAGGGGATTACTATCCTGTTATGGGGATACGGTGCCATACTAAACCCTCAAGGAAAGTACCAAAGGAAATATATCAACTTATATTACTCCAAAACTAAAAAACACCATTTTTACATAAATATAGTCTCAATGATAGTGTCTAAATGCATTATATAGAAAACTTATTGGACTCTCTATTTAGGAGATATGCTTATTTGAACGAAACCATCCATGGGTCTATTTGGGGCATATGGAACTACCTCCATGGTGAACTAACCTTGATCTAGGCACATGGTCACTACACTAATGGTCTGTCTTTAGAGTCAACCATAACAGTAGGTTCACCCATGGTAGCTCGAGCTAACACGTCCTCACAGTGGACCTTCATGGTCAGCCGCAACCGGGCTTCGCCCTGATTCCCCATATCCAACCAGAGTCTGGCATGGGTCTGGCCTAGCTCAGTGGCCCAACCTAACCCACCAATATGACCTATACCTTTTTCTTGACTTGGTCCAATAGGCTCATCCCACTATGTGTCTTCCACTCACATCCACCGTCATGTCTGCATCTGCCATGCCATGGCTGCCAGCCGTTGTCCCACGTCCATTGGTTGGTGTGTGTCGGTGATCATTTCTATATACCAATACACCACCTATGTTGCTTGAACAAATAAAACATCCTTTATCAAATCTCATTTTGTCTTGATCTACTCAGATCTACCCTCAGTCATTGATTCACATTGAATAAGGGGGTCTGACTAAGTTTAAAACAACCTGACAATGTCAAGATGAAAACCACGAGGTTCCAAAGGTGAAGAATGTGAATAATAGAGGGAGAAAAAAATGGAAAAACCTTTAGGATCAAACCCAAACCATTGTTCATGTTGGCCTAACTTCATTTCTATTATTATGATAAATGTAGATGAATTAATCAACAAATAAAAACAATTACATCAATTGAAATCCACCAATGATTCACGTATCAATTCTTGTTTGTTGAATTGATCCACATTTATCTAGGATTATGAATGAGCTGAAAATCACAAGACAAAACACCATTCCATATATTAGTTTGATCTATGATGAATAATGATTGATGTGTCACATTAGTTTGCAAGATCCTTCACATCTATGGTGGCATCGATCGATCAATCCCTGATCCACAAATTCATCATCATTCGTTTGAGATAATTTTCTATAGGTATCTCCAAAAATCCCCCAAAAGATCCATGTTTATGTGGATAACCCTAAAATTATGACCTAAGAATATATTTAATGAAAAGTTAAGTCAGTACATCAAAAATAATTTTTAGTAGTTATTTTATTTCTTTTATATCCCACGAAAATGTTTTGACAAACAACCCACACCGACTAAAGTTAGGTTGCACATAGGGTATATACATTATTCTAAAATAAAAGGTGCCATTATATTTCTGATCCAATCACCCATTTAATAGTTATCCCTATTTTTAAGTAAAATTGTGCGTGTGGGCAATTAAATATTTTAATATTTTTCAAACATTTATTTGGAGCACATTGTGCCTCAGAATCCCATATTGTCTTAGTTCCTGGTTTTTGAATCATTGTGTGTACTATCCAAAAATAATACATTGAAAATATGAGATGTTAAATTCTCCCCAACATGGGGCTTTACATCCCCAAAAATCCAAAACAAGGTCTACTAAAATAGAAGAGGGTTCCGAGCATGAATATTATCCTTCCACTCCCACGTGCTCTTCTAGAGATTCCCATGCTTCAAAAACATTATCATTAATGTAATCAATCACCTTCATAGGATACACGCATATTTATCTTAGATCTCCACTATGTAATCATCAAAGGTCAATCCATCCTCGATGTCCATCTTTCCATAGTCGAAGACATGCGATGGGTCACACACATATCTCCTCAGCTACAATGCATGGAGAACATCTTGTAACCAGTCTAACTACTATGGTTGACCCACGAAATTATCCTTCTCACCAACTCTATATAGTATCTAAAAAGGTTCGATGGACCTAGGAGATAGCTTATGGCCCTGACTAATTCTCTGTAATCCTCGTCAAGGTGAAACCTGAAGGTACACATCGTCTCTTTCCTTAAACACCAATGGTTTCTACCACCATTTAGAATAAAAATTATTATAGCTCTGTGTAGACTTTATCTACTCCTAAATAATCCTCACCCTCCCTATATCATATCACACTAAATTTGGGACCATTACTACTGACTCTCATGGGTCATTCCAGCAATGTGGTGTCCTATATTGTTGCTTGTACATGGCCTCAAATGGTGTCATACCAATGCTGGAATGGTAGCTGTTGTTATACAAAAACTCCACCAGTGGTATGTGATCCTCAAAAATACAACCAATGGTTAACATGAAATCCCAACACATGTCTTATAATACCTAAATAGTCTGCACAGTCTATCCCTCATGATGTGGGTGAAACGATGTGATCAAGCATATTTGGGTCCCAAATGCCTCCTACAATACCTTACACAACTGTGATGTAATGAAAGAATAATTATCTAAAACTATAATTTATGGGACTCCATGGAGTCTAACTACTACATACATGTAGAGGCTTCCCATGATCTCTATTGAACTCTGCTCTCGAATAGATAAGATGTGGGTTGACATAGTGAGTCGTTCAATGATCACCTAGATGGAATCATTTCCCCTAGATGTATGTGGTAAACCCATCATAAATTCCATTGATATTCCATCACACTTCCATCCAGTCACCTCAAGGGGTTGAGCTAAACCCACTAGAACCGGGTTCTCATCCTTCACTTGCTAAAAAGTAAGGCACTGGGAAACTGACTGTGCAACTCCCTACTTTATTCCTGGCCATCAAAACTAATTTTGGAGGACCTGGAATGTCTTCTCCACCCCTAGATGTACCACAAGAAGGGATTTATGAAACCCCCTCAATATTTCCTCCTGTAACATAAATGGTACTACTCTTTTCCCACTAAAATGAATGACATCCTCCCCACCATTCTAATATACAAAAAGAGCATGCCTTGTGGACAACTAAACACCTAGGGTCTCGCAATCAGTATCCCCATGTTGTGACTAACAAACTCGCTATAAGAGAGGAGTGATGAAACCCGTCGACTGGAGTTATGCTACTCCCCCTCCACCCGTAAATGATATCTCCAATGAGGCCAATTACCTTTATGACTCATTCAACAACTGCGAACTGGATCTCTTACAGGGAGCATCTATCATAACGTCCCCCTTCCCAATAATATAGAAATTATCAACATAATAATCATAAACTAACTATATAAAAAACCTATATCTCATGTTCAAATCCTTATATGATATGACATATGTGAGACTCTAGTGGTTAGAGTAGATGACAAACTGCTCGTCCATTTGGTATTGTGGCCACATCTTCGAAGCGAAGACTACCATTTCTAACTCAATGTCTTGTGTCATGTAATTTTTCCCATGTGGTCTCAACAGAAATGAACCATAGGAAATCACTACTTGCCTATACATAAATACAAAATCAAGACAAGTCCCTAATGCATTGATGACAACCATGTTCTCAATGGCTTCCTCTTGTAACCTCATGATGGGAGCCCTCATCAACCTCTGATTTTGCATCTAGAAGCACTACTAGCACCTTTATTTTCAAATGAAATGTTTCCCCTTTCATTTAAAGGATTTCAATGGTGCTTCAACTCTAGAGAATTACGGAACAACACTCCAATAGTACCCTTTTAGTCTAAAGAAACTTTATACCTCAGTAACACTCTTGGGTGGATCCCAAGCAGGCACTGCCATGACCTTCACTGGATCAACTACAACTCCAGCCTCTGAGATGACATGTCCCAAAAAATAGAAATCATGAATCAAGAAATGACACTTCAAGAGATTTATGTAATGTTTTTTTTCTTAGATTTTTTCCTAGAACATCCTCAAGTGTCTCGCATTATCATCCTTAGAATCTGAGAACACCAGGATGTCATCAATGATGAAATCAATGAACTAGCCTATGTGTGGCTAAAAGAAACTATTCATGAGTCCCATGAAAATTTCGAAGGTGTTCATCATGTGAAATTGTATAACCATGTTCTTATAGTGACCATAATAACATTTCATGATTGTATTTAGTATATACTCATACTGTACTCATTGATGATGATATCCTAATCTAAAGACTATCTTCGAGAACCAACATGCCCATTTCTATAGGGAAAAGTTGTTATAGTGGATACTTTTTCATCATGGACACCTAGTTTAAGTGTTGGTAATCTAAAAATAACCTCATGTTCCGATATACCTTCTTGTAAAACATAACTGTGGTTGGCCATCCCTTCCTCTACAAGTCCTCCAACTGTATATTCAACTCCAAATCCACCATGGGATCAGTTAGATATTTAGTGTAGATATTGGGGTTGTACGAGGGTAATGATCAATTCATAAGTCCATCTTTATACGGGGAGGTAAACCGAGAACATCTTCATAAAAGACGTCCTCATACACTGCACAAATATAGGAAATTGAGGACTCGTATCATACTCTACACCAATGTTGATTCTATACAACTAATGAGATATTGACTTAACCCTCCTATGTGTTAGTACATACTACACTTCCAAATTTTCCTTTTCAACAAAAAAGTAAAAAATAGTTATATCACTGATGAAACATTACACTTTTCACCTAAAAAGTCAATATGTGCATGAACTGTGGATAGAAAGTCCATACAAAGAATGAAGTAATAAGGCCTTGATGTTGCTACCAAGAGATCCCAAATTAAATTCTTTCCTCTAAGAGTCAGTTAAAACTGTGGGAACATGTATTTTATCATCAATCCTCCTCTAGTAGGAGTCTCCAAGCATAAGGGTCAAGTCAATGGTTCACCCAGAATCTATGAGTCTCAAATAAGATTCATGGAAACACATGAATGACTATCACTTGGGTCTATAAAAACTAAATCTTGGATGAAAAAGACACATATATTACATCGTATCATCCATGAAACCTTGGGTTCATAAACCTCCATAGCATGTAGATGGACACGTCTCAATCCACTAATTCCTTGAGCCTAGTTTGGATATCCTGGGGGTGGTGGTTATAATGATTTAAACCTATGAACACCTCCTACTACCCCGCCTACACCTCTTACATGTCAACTGCCCTATAGAACACCATGATACTATTTCAGCCTATACCTCGACAGTCCCTCAACTGTCTGCCAATCAGCTATATGACTGGTCGAGCAATCTCATTCTAGATGTCCCTGATTCCCGCATGAGTAAAACCTTATATACCATGGACGATTCGAGCTTCCCTAGGATCCCTACATCACTGACCATGAGTCCTGGGATTTACCCATGAAGTTCCTAACCTTCTTGGATCACTATTACTATGAGCATATACTAGCTACAATGGTCTTATCTAGGTAGTTCCCACTACTACCTCCCACTACATGTGCCTACTTTGCCAGAAAACACTTCACTTACATGGCTCGCTCAAGTACCCTATCATAGGTAGGAATGCTAGAGAGACCATTAATTCCCTGATGTCCCAGAGTAAACCCTACTCGAATTTATGATCCTTGAAGAACTGGTCTCAAACTATGTCTAAGGAGTAGAAAAAAAGAATAGTAAACTTCACTGAATACTCTACCAGAGTCATACTTCCCGACTATAGATGTAGAAGTTCCTATATGTGCACTGATCACAACATGATTAGATAGAATATCTCTTTGAAGATACGCTCAACGTCTATCCAAGATAGAGTTTCCCCACCATGTGATTGAATCACCAATCACCATCATTGCCCTGCAAATCCCTAAAGAAGACTCATGAAAAGTACATCCATCTGGTTGGAAGTAGTCCTCACTAGGAAAAAATCATGGGTGACTACATCTATCCAATACTCATCCATATTGGGATTTGTGTCATAGGAAAACATGGGAGGTCACTACCTCTGAAACTCATGCTACACACTTATCCCATGTGAATCCTCAACTATAAGTGATGGTAGTAGATGTTGCTCGACATATGGTTGTATAGAAGGTAAACCACATAGAGGTTCTACCTATAGCACATGACCATATACTGATGCCTCGTCACTAGGTGGATCATCCTTGTGATCACACGGTGGAATCATGGCAGGCTGTCTCTGTAGAGTCATCTTGAAATAAACCAAGATGTACTACAGACAATAGAGTATAGCAGGGGAGCTTACTCAAGATAGACATGGAAGATACAACCATTCATTCATTTACAATTGTTTTCCCTGAATCCATTGTTTCATGTACCATGTTGAAAAAATGTAATCAGATTCTTATAGTACGGATATGTCGGCCACCACACCAACATAGGGATTCTTGGCCTGAAATCCTAACTCAAAACACTTAACACTATTTCCCCAAACCAACATCATAGACCCTCGGTCCCAAAGTTGAACTGAACACTATGATACCACTCTATCATGACTCATACTATTGGTTTCCATGTTGGGACTACCCCAATCCATCCTCCAATAGGCCAGGGAATGGCGACTAGCAATGAGTAGGCATATCCCCCAAATGGGAGGCATTAGCCTAAGTACCTGAACACAAGAACACTTCTTCGTGCCAAAGAATGATTAAATGTAAAAATAACTATGTAAAAAATGCATGCATACCACTATATCTCACAATAAGAGTACAACAGGTACTAATGAAAAAGCAAATAGGTCCAAATACATGGCCCCCACAAAGAATTTGTATAACAAGACCAAATTGGAAGTCTAGGTACTAGGAATGGAATCTGAATTCTGGAAGAACACACCTCGTTCGGTCTAGTCTCAATAAGTACCTTCTAGTCCTGGTCATCCAAGGACTCCATCGAAATGTCGATCATCTACATAATACATGACATGTGTGGGAAAATCCAATTCAGTGCTGAGTATAACAATACTCAGTATGACCCCCTAAAACCACAACAAAATACAATAACAGAAGGTACAATCAGCACTACACATGTATATGTCTACGACACATATAATTAGAACATCCAAATATTCTAAGGAAAGACACCACACCATCAGGTGGTCATAAGAAACTACCATCCACATGTTTCCACTTGAAGCATGCTCATTCCGAGAGATTTCAAACAGAGTTGTGATACCATTAGAGACACTCAACAAAGTGGTCTACCTCATTTATGCCATGCCCAAAGCGAAATATTTGGCCAAGGAAGGCTTTGATACATATATAGAGGATCATTCCAAGAGAGACTACGGGATTCCATGAACCCAATCGGGATCAACCTACTATAATGGGGATCATGCCTAGAACATTTGGGGCATACCAAGGACCCTACCAATGTAGCCCGCTATATGGAGGATCAGTTCCCTACACAAGGAGGTCACATGATTCCAAAAACTCCACTAGAGGTGATAGAGGACTCACTCCAGTCATGGGGATGGATACCATACTCTATCTGAGACTTAGCCTTTAGTGGGGATTGCAATATGGTGATGTGGATGCAATGTCGTACAGAACCCTCGCTGAAATTACCAAGGGAATACTCTCAACCTATAGTAGTCCAAACTAAAAACCCACCATTTTCCTCAAAAATATCATCTCAACATTAGGGTCTCAACACCATAGATGGATTGTAGATTGGAATATCAGTTTAGAAGATTTTCTCGTTTGAACGAAAATTCTTGTAGGACTGCTGGGGGCTTGAGGATCTGCCACCACGGTTGTTCTACATACTGCTGTCATTGAAGACCAGCATTATTGTTATGTGGTTTTTGCACCTGTAGTCGACCATTGTGGTTGACTGTCGTAATAATTTCACCTATTTTTTACTATTGTGGCCGGCTAAAACTGGGATCCACTTTGGGTTTGACCAAGGTTTGGCCTAGCCCACCAACCTGAACCGACCCACCGACCTAACCCAACCCACTTTGTCTGGCTCTGTATATGTTCACTACCCTCATCTTCCTCCTATGTCCTATGACTCATTATTTTCGTCCCACATCCAATAGTCATTGTGCATTGGTGGCCCCTTCAACATACCTTCATGCCTACTATGTATCTAAAAAACTAAAAAATCACATATTTGAGCTTTTTGGGTCTTGTTCTACACAAATCAAGCCTCAATTGTCAATTCACCTGGAATCTGGGGGTATGATCGAGTTCGGAACCACCCGAAAATGTCATGATAGGAACTGTGGGGTTACAATGGTGAAGAAAATAAAGAATGAAGGGAGAAAAAAAATCAAATTGAATACATTAGAAAAAATCCATAGCTATTGTTTGTGTCGACCTTGAATAGTTTATATTATAATGATTAATGAAGATTAATAAATCAATGAACCAAAATAATTCCATTAATTGAATATAACAAATATGCACGTATCAAATCATGTTTGTTGAATTGAACCACATTTTTCTTATATTATGAACAGGGTGTAAATATCAAGACAAATCACCCTACCTCGATTCACTTCAATCACTAATGAAGAAATATTATTGTATCACATTCATTGGTGAGATAAGTCGAATCCAATACTGAGTCAATTAATCAAAACAAAATTTGTAAATTCTCTACCATTAATTCAAGATAATTTTCTAGAGGTCTATCCAACAATCCTCCAAAAGTTATAGGGTTATGAGGCTAACCCTATTATTCTTACATATGGATAAATTTAAATAAAATGCATGTTTATGTGTCAAAATTAATTTTAATTAATTAATTTTATTCCTTTTACGTATCTTGATTGATTTTTCATAAACGACTCTTGCTGGCACAAGTTAGCTTGCACATAGAGTAAATTCGTTATTATAAAATCAATTGTGCCCTTTGATTTTAGATATGGGAACCTATTTAAGAGTTATCCAACTTTTTTAGAAAAACCACATGTCTGTGTTATTAAATATTTCAATATTATTCAAATATTTATTTAGGACACACCAAGCCTCGGAATCACAATCCATCTCAGTGCCTAGTCTTTAAATCATTCCATATACTATCAAAAAATAGTACATGGAAAATCTATGATGTTACAAAATTATGCATGAAAAATAGTTGTGTCATGTACCCCCACACTTAAACTATTCTTGTCCTAAAGCATTAAATCACAACATTGAATTTCAAATTTCACCAATGTTACTATTATTTAAAATTAAAATAAATTCAATAAAATGACTATCTATGGTAAATCATAATTTCAAAAATCAAAAGAAAATATCTATTTAATTTCTCAATTTTTAAATAATCAACTAGGTAAAGTATTTTTCTTTTTCCCATTGAAAATGATTGAACTTATTCATTCATCTATTCAAGCTCCTTAATTCATTATTATAAAATATTCTAAGTCTTTATTTACCTCTATTTTTAATCCTTTCTATCAACACTCATGATACAAATTCTTATATAGTTGTGCTCATATCATGAGAACATTATCCGTATCCATAAACTTGAAAAGGAACAAATTTCTCCTCTTTTTAATGATAAAAGACACATTAAATCATCATGGATTTTAAATTAAGATTCTAATGAATTTTATTCGTATGTTTGGTAGGAATTATTGTTAAATGTTAACGATTAAAGGAGTATGTTTCCCTCTAATATATAATGCATGATATCAGAAGTAAGTGTAATGAAATTCTCCCCTTAAAATTATAAACTCCCACTTCCCTAAATTCAATGTAATGTTGATGATTCCTAAAATCATAATGAATGATTTATTCACCCACTTTAATTTCTATTATACTTTTTTATTCTATATTTTTAAAATTCCATTTTTTAAAGTTATTCTTGGAATAAACATCACAGCCTTTACCTAACCACATATTATCAAAATAATTGGTATGGTAATGGTGATTTTTTATTCTCTTAAGTCGAGAACCAATTATTCATGTTTTCATTCAATAATGGAAATCAATAAAAAGTATAATGTGTGAATCGATAACCATTTTCAATTTCCAATTCCGAAGATAACACCCCCACACTTTTTCCTTACAATGAATTTTATCCTTTTAACATGAAATTCCTCACCATCAAACATAGACATTAAAATATCCTAAAAATACCAAGGGGGATAGGAATGGATAAAAATGGATTGAATCACAGATCATTTATAAAAGGGTCATTCATGGTCTATATGGTTTAAATAAGGATTTTTGTAAAAGGTGGTATCAAGGATAAGGGATTATCAAAAGATGCCTCAATAATTTAAAATTCATTTTAACACAATCCTATCTTTGACAAGTTCAAATGAAAGTTTTAGTAGGTGACATGTCCCAAAATAACTGAAGAAATATGATCAAGATAAAATAGGAAATATTTTATCTAGAAAAATTTCTAGGAATGGGAAATATGACATTGTACTGTCACTCATGGAATGAATAAAAAAATATACTTAAATAAATTTTATAAATTCAAAGCATGAAGAATAAATGATAGGGAAATTTCATTTACGTTAATCAACTAATCCCCTCAAATCATGAGTCCTCATTTTAATATCCATGCTTCACTCTAATTATTAAATTCTCTATAGTACTCATTCAATATTGTTATCATTAAAATCTAAAATAAGGAATGATAAGATTCCTATGATATTCATGTCTCCTCAACAAGTCCGGTAAAACAATAATTCAAATGATGAGAATTCAGTTTTCTAGTTTAAAGGTAAAAACATGTTTTTGAGACAATTATTTATAGATTTTAAAATATGAACATTAAAAGTGAAATCACATTCAAAAATAACACTTTATTCCTCATCCTTCCATGTTTAGGGGCTATCTTTTTCCATCGTTGTCTTACAAATGTAAATCAATTAATAAAAACACATGTATAATTCTATTAAAGCTCAAAATGACAGAGAGAGTGGGGAACCGTGATAAACTCTCACTATGAATGAAAGTTGAATTCATATTAAACAATAAGAAAGATAAATCTTCGTATAATCTCCCAAGTAGGTCATTGAGTTTTATGGTCTACATAAGGGTAGTACTAGCTGTTGTAGATAATCATATGCTGGGTAGAACATCTTTTATTTGAACCACCACATGTAGATTTTACTAGCCTCATATTATTCTTTATTGATGGGGATTTATTCATTGATAGAGTATAACAAATCCTTCCCATTAAAAATTAGTTATAGATTGCGCGAAGAGAGAAGGATGAATTATGGATCAACCTCCATCATGGTTACAAATTGTGAAACATCTTCCTTCTTATCTAGTGTGTTCTTAATATGGGCTACATGAATTGTAATTTCAATGTGGAGTTTAGAATGTTTTTTAAATTTGAAAAAACATAAACATTCATAATGAAAATCAGAATTCTCCCTGTCAAAATGAACAACCTCTGTCCTATTCTCCTCAGTCTTAGCCACTAATATTTCATCAAGTTCTTCCTTAAATTCACATTCAATTATTTCTTTGAGTTCCATGTGTTCCTCAGAAGAAGCACGTGTAGTTTCTTTATCACCCTCTAATGAAAAATTTGGATTAAAAGAATCTAAAAATTAAATATAATGCTAGTTAATACTCAATTTATATTTAATAAGGCCCAATGAGTAATATTTTGGGATAAGATCAACTCCCTTAGTTGGTTTAACTTTAATATCTTCTTTATTAGTGAGTACCACTTAATATTGGATTTCAGTGGGTGGATGTAGGTAGTTACGATCCCCTATCATTTATTCAAATTCCACAACTTGGGTTTTTCCCTCCTCTTCTTTGTCTAAATAGATATGAAAATTTTCTAACTCTTAAACATTTTATGGAATTGGAAGATCATGTTGTACCTCTCACTCATTCCATAAGTTTCATAGATCTTATTGATCAAACACATATAGCTCATTTGGATAGTATTCCTCATCATGAAACCACTCTAGCTCATTTTGGTCATCTTGGATATGGTTTTTAAAATATTATCTTTTTTTATTGTACTTGAGTTGGGACTCAACTTCTTGGATGTGTTCAATTAAATTTGGAAAGACTAAGGCCTCTTCCACTATTTAATGTTATATTTTCAATTATGATGCTTGGAAATATGTATTTATCCATTAAATTTTCCCCTCTAGTTTTTATATTATTTATTTGGGTTATTTCACTAGATATTTATTTTTAGTCACTTTTTATTGATATTTTACATGATGGATTTCTTTAGAAAATTAAGGAGAAAGAATGGAAATATCTAATTATTACATAGAATCTTTCTATATAACTCTGAGAATTACTACCAAATTTCAATTACTTATCTTGTAAATCCATAAACTATTGGTTGATTGAGTGTATATTTATGTTAGTAGATGAGTTCCTTGAATTGTTGATATTTGATTATTTGCCTTCATACTCCCCTAATATATCTAGAAAAAGTGGAACTCCTTCTTTTGTAGACCAGGGTGAGTCTTCTATGTGTTCTTGTACCTATGAGTATTTAGTTCATGCAGAATAATAATCTTTTGAATACATAATGAAAAAATATATTTTCTATTATTTACACAAATAAAATAATCAAAATACTATTTACAATGTGAAATAAAATTATATAAACTACTAATTGGATCCTAGATGACTATGTCTATTTTGAAACATGCTTATTGCGGGGAGTGGGAAAAGAAAATTTATAAATTTTTCTTAGTGCAGTATAGTATCTTACTAGGGTCATCTCACTTGAGAAGATTTACATCTTTCTACTTAATAATTAAAATTCACATAATAACTATTTTTTATATTTTATGAAAACAATGATATTTTGGGTTTTTTTATTTTATAAAATAATGAAAATACATGTAATTATAAATTACCATAAAATTATAAATAGAATAAAATTGGAACGAAAGAACTTAGTCAGGGGTTTAGTTTTGGATTTTATCATTATTATACTTTATATGATTAATTTTAGTTTGACAATACAATTACGAAATCTTATGAATGAATTTCTATCCTTTTATTTAGGATTTTTGAAAACATGAATTCCTAACATATTAAAATTCGACCTCCTCATGTAATAATGGTTTATGATACACCTCAATCAAGAGTGTGATATCTTACATGACCAACATACATCATAGGCTCTTTCATCCATTGATCGGATCAAATCCACCATGTGAAGATCTTAAGATCAATGGGAAGGAAAATGTAAAAATAAAAATAATAGAAATAAGAACTATATTAATATCATGGTGTAAAATTTCCACATGCATGTATGTCACTCGCATATACCACAAAAACCAAGTAAACCATATGAATGAATTCAATAACACCCAATATCCCTCAAGAAAATAGTTGGTTCAACCCCCATTATTTAGGGAAAGAGATCATAAGGGAGATATGATGAGAAGAATAGAAATAGAATAAAAATAATAATGATGAGAGAGAATCAAAGGTAGATTGAGAGATAAATATAAAATAAAATCAAATAGAATGATAAAATAAAATAAAATAAAATAAAAACAATCGATATAATTGAGTATAAGAAAATAAGAATAAGTAGTAGTGGAATAAAAATAAAGAAGAAGAAGAAGAACAATGAGAAGAAAAATAAAAAGAATGAGAAGAATGTGGAAACACTTTGAACAAGAGAAGAGAATAATTTATGTGCCATTTTAAATATCCAAGATTAAAATTACATAGATAATAAAACTAAACAGATGGAAAATAAAAAGAAGAAAAATAGAACATTATGCAGCTAAGCCTCCCTCGATGGTCGATCAGTGTCCAACTATTTATTACTATATCGGTGCACTTTATTTATTGGATAATAAAGGAAAACAACCTCCTCCTCAATCTCTCTGGTATTTTCTTATTGGAGGGAGATATATTTGATGTTTTTGAAAATTTTAAATTGATACACCCTCAAGAATCGAGAGTTTTCCAATGGAGCCTAAGCATATCTATTTTCCTTTAATTGTATCTTGGTCTACGGATAACATGGACACAAGCCTCAAAATTTCATATCATGTGAATTCATATGAGATTTTCAAGGTGTACAGCAATGTCGTATTCACCAAGGTGGTGTTATGTAGTGTTAACTACTTGATGAACCAATCGTCCTTTACCATAGTCAGTTGGCTCAAACTCCTCGTACTCAGTTTTCAAGGTGGTCATATTAGGTGAAGAAGGTAATTTGTGATGACTAGATTTCTCAATAATGGTGATATGTTCAAGAGTGATCTCTATGTGTACTCATTTATGGAAAATTATAACATTACAATTTGAATAAGGCAGTCGAGCTGTGGTTTCGAGTGTCGGAGAAAGCGGAGTGATGGTGTCTATGGATGAGGAATGCAAGGCTGTGTACCATGGTAACATTTCAGTTATAATTATGTGTACCACTAATATCATCATCCCAGTTCGAAAGTGATAATTCTCTCTATGAAAATTTAAATAAAATAGAGCCATAACCTCAAATTAAAATCCTACTCCAAGGATAGTCTCCCAGATACACACTCACACACACGAGTTGTCACAAACCTTTGGGCCACCTATACAAATGTATGTTCTTGTAGTGGGACACATGCATATTGTCCTAATACATGATTTGGATCACATCCCATCAATATTATGCAGGCCCTCTCCATGCTGGCTTGGCTAGCTGACCCATTTTGTGGGCTGAATATGTTGTGGACTGGCCCTATTGAGTGCTATCTTGAGCTTGGCCCTATTTTTACCATTCTTAAATGTTAAAAAATTTAATAAAATCTCAAAAAAATATTTCAATAAAAAAAGACCATAATTTAATTAATTTTTAGTTCTTTGTTTCAAATCTCCCATATTTGCATAAAATATTACATTCCATGGCTGTATTCATTGAAAACCATTGAAACCTATTAAAAAATAACATAAAATTATGCATAAAAACCCATGTCAATATATTACTTTATTATATTAAAACAAAACCTTATGTACAACTTATGGTGAAAAAAATCTTTCATTCATTATTTCTTTCTTTCACCAGTACAGAAGTGGCAGGTTTCCCTAAACTTTTTCTAACCACGTTTGTTTGGAACTAAAACCTACACTATTAAAAGTATCATAATTAATGAAAAAAAATTCATCAGAATATAGGGTGGCCTTCTTCATTAGAATATAGGAAGATGATAAATCTGATTGACTCAAGCATCACTTTTCATTATAATGAGTCTTATATGATGTAATAATTTTTTAAGGAACATCATCATATAATATTCTCTTGTATTCATGTTAGTATTCATCTAAATTGGTTTTTAATATCCATAATTTCATTTAAAACTCAAGACACAATAAATTTAATGTTTTTTTATTATATTTAAGAATATTACTTTACCATCATAGTTATCCTTCAACTTGTGAATATTTTATTCATTCATCTTAACATTATTATAATAAAATTTATTAATCACTTTTATTATTCTGACATTAATTTCAAAATAAGAGTTGTTGACATTAGTGGATGATTTTTATTCATTGAAAATTTCTTCTGAAAATTTCTTAAATATTTATTTATCACATAAACGCATATGTAATTATTCTTTCCCAAGTAGGAAATTTTACATTAAATCAATACCATTTATTCCATTAATTTAGTGTGTTTAGTAACGGTTAAAAAACACTAATTTTCTTCACCAATGGTTCCTCTATTTCATTAATTTTCTTCTTAAGCAGTGATTTTTCATTATAAAGTACCGTGATAAATGAAAATATGGGCATGATAACCTAAATAGTAACATCATTTTTGTGATATTTAAATGTAAAATATAATTAATAATATTAATGGATTAATGATCACCATCATAAGATCGTAAATCGTATTCCAAAATATTCTTTGGAAAGGATTTTTCAAAATAGGTCCAAGTGAATTTAATTTCTGATGGTGGTGTATGTTCCTTTTGCAAATATCAAGAGGATAAATTTCTTAATTTAAGAGAATCCTTCTACTTTGGATTATATAATGTTTGGATCAAAACATTAATGTTTCTACTAATATACGTATCATTAATGAAATAAAATGTTTGACTAATTTGATGATATTCTATAGAAGGTATCCTAGTAACTTTTTTAACTTCTAGAAAAATTATTTATAAACTTTTGAAAATATAAAATTCATATATTTTGGTGAAAATAAATTGGGATAAAAACATGTAGATCCAATTAGAGGAAACCGGTGTTCTGATACCACGTAAGACTCCCAAGAGATCATGTAGTCACCTTGAGAGGGGAGGGATGAATCTAGATTAAACAACAATTATATATTTCATTCAACATAAATTCTTACTTTATTATGTTCATCAACCACAATCATTAGTCATGATGTATGGATGTTATTTATGATATATCACAAATTTTCTCTTATGTTATGTAGATAATGAAAAGTAAATAACACACATGGATTTTGTAAGGTTTCTCTTAATGTGATAACCTACTCCTTTCTATATTCACACCAGAAAAGTCAAATATTTTCACTAATAATATTTTTATCAATTAATTTTTTTAAGGAAAATTATTTTCCATAAAATTCTAATGTTTATTGCATATATAGAGTCATAAGAAAAATATTAATATAGACTCCCACCAGTTTTCAATATTCATCTATGTTTAGTATGAATTTAACTCTAACTTCTTAATCAGGGGGTGTATTTACACATTGGATATGTTACACTTCTAGTAAACTGAATCCTTATCCCTAAAATTTCTTATTTTGATCATGTGAATCTGGTGACTTAATTCAGTATCCTCAAAACCTAAAGTTCTTTTCTTCTGAAAACAATGAACCGAATGAATTTTAATTGAAAGATTTGTCCAATTTCTTTCCCTCAATATTTTCTCATCAATGGAACTCTCTTAATGGTTTGTAATCTCTATGATCTATCATTATTTTACACTTAATGATCTTATACCCTTTTTTATACTAATACTACCATGATAAATTCAGTAATTTCAAAATATTTCAACTCCACAGGTTTATTTTGAATTCTATCAAAAAATATTTTAAAAACTCAAGGTTAATTAAAATTAATGAAAATATAGGATCAAATCCCTTTTTAGGTATTACTAAAAATTCATTTTGAATTAATAACACAATCCTTATGAATATTGGACAATTGATAGTATAACTCAATATTATAAAAATTGATTTCAATTTCCTATAAATATAAATTTCCTCAACATCATCTGGTGTACACACTTTCGATGACCTCAAAACATATATCATAAACATTATTCTATATATTTAATAGACATATCTTTTTCCTCCACATCAATGAAACCCAAAAATCATGAATGATTTAAACTCCTCATGCATGACCAAAAATCATTTATATATTGAACACATAAAATTTCCATGTATGGATTCTCATTTTTATCGATCCGGTATATTTTTCAAACACTTAAACCTTTTTTATTATGATTTAGTAGAATCATGATAAATATATTATCATGATAAATTTTACATTGAAGGATTATTATGAAGTATCATCATAATTCTTTTGGATGTCACATCTGAATTATTCTCATTCATCACTATTTTATATTTTTGTAAAATCAATTTCATATGATAACAGTTATTCCAATCACCTTATATTATTTTATTTGCATATCAACTTTCCTTGGTTTGGGTAATTTAAAAAAGTTCCTTCTGATATATAACAATAGGCTTTGGTTTGATTAAAATTGAGAAATTATATCCCCTTCAGAGAGCTTTTTCTTTAATATTGTTATTTTGGTTGTCCTATAATCATACATGGTGTGGTTTCATTTATATTCATTTAATGAACATTAAATAATATGATTTAGTTATTTAATTAGAATAATATAATGACAAAACTTTTAATTTTTGTGGTGTGGTGAGAAAATAGAAATACATATTTTTAATTTTAAAAAATCGTATCGTACATTTTATCTTCTAGTGAGCTCAACACTTGGAATGTACTTCATTAATACCCCAATATTTCAATAATTTCATGATGTCCCATGTAATTCAACATTTCATCTCCTTATAAATATTTAATGGATAATGAACATAACCAGATTTCGAAAACGACAGTTTTTCTTTCACTACTCAATAATATAGAAGATGATTCTAGTGAACTCTTCTTAAAATTTCTTCATTATTTGAACTTCGCTTATTTTATAATATGTAGAAAATATTCCTTCATCATTATCACCTAGTACTATATAAAACATCTATTTCTTCACTATATTATTTCACAGTATAAATATTGAGGTGTTATTGTTTTCGGTAATTACAGTATGGTTCTTATAGACACTTCTTGAGCCCCGGACAAGATGATAGAGATGAAATTATTGAATTTTAAGCCATCACACAATATCCCTATACACTCAAGTATTCTCTACACTATTTAAAAAATAGTGTGCTTTTAGCACCTAAACTAACACTTCTTTTTTGTCCTCATTCTTAGTCACGTTATTTTTATTCTACTTTTACTTAATCATCGAAGGATTTTTCTTCTAGATTATCATCTTTTGTGTGTTGATCATCTTGAAGAATTAACTTCCCAATAAAACTACTCTGATGATATATTTCATCTCTTTTATTCTCATACTATCACTCAGATACATTTATACATATTTTTAAAATCTAAAAATCCTTTTATCATTTAGTAGCACATCATTCGATACACTACCTATCACATCACAACTACAAGGTGGATTATCATATTTGATGTAGAATTTGTTTTAATCAACTATTGATGGTGTCACATAATGAATATAAGTCAATATCACATTCAACCAATCATTTAGATTTTGGTATTATATCTCCAAGAAACATCTACATTTGATACTTTGAGTTCTCAATGATTATGTCTAATTTCATCTAGAGTTTTCTGAATCTTTAGTCAATTAATATGAACATAATTAAAAATCTAATAAATCCAATTTGAATGTTGTCAATATATACAATATATCACCACATAAATTTTCAAATAAATATTTTTCTATTTAATTTCATGATTTTTTATCATCAAGAAAACTTTTTTTAACTCAAAATATTGGTGATAGTTTATCCTCATCCTTTAGAACATGTCATGAGTATAATGGAGTTTCGTGCAGTAAATCAGCAGATATATATTTTTTTCATTTCTATAAAATATTATTTCCATGAATTCCTCCCCCATACAATAGTTTCTTTCACTCCACTTTCTTGCATTATTTCTAGTGAAATGAGTTTTAAATTTTTTTGGATAAATAATTCACCATTTCCTCAGTGACATCCTATGGTAGTAGAACATGAATATATGTTATACTTATTTTAAATGGTTTTATATTATGGAATATTTACTTTTGGTGGACAAGCTTAAAGAACCCCCTTAGACACCTTTATTTTACTTCAAATTACAAACTAAATATTACACATTCCATTGACAAAAAAAAGAAAACAATTTAATCATTGTCATCAGATGAGTACCTCATATCAAATAAAATTAGCGAGTTCAAAGGTATTATTATGAGTTATATTATATGAAACTAATGGTTGATGATGAGTTATAGGAACTTTTAATGTAGAGTTCTTTAATGAAGATATGTAACACACTAGTCAGGTCAATTAGAAATTTAGCTATTTATAAAAAGATAAATTTGGAAATGGTGAAAGCTAGAATGTTTAATTAAGAGTCCTGAAGGAAGGATGAATGGTGTACACCAAAATCATAGTCTCTGGTCACTTAAATATAGGTAAAATATAAATGACCCTTAAAAATTATAGTAAAGTAATCCCACGATAAAAATAAAAAAAGATGTAAGAAATAAAATCCTTGTCAATATATGATATGAAGGGTCACCATTATGAAGATCTCAAACACTTAATCTTAAAGTGTCATAATTTGAAGTTTGAATGAAGGAATCAGAAAGGTATATCTCAAAAAAATTGATTCTATAATTTTTGAGGAAGATATCATTATTCATTAGTAAAATTATTAGTAAATATTTTGAAGCCATGATTCGAAATGGGTGATTTATTCTAGACCCTCTTATAATGTCATATCCAAA
Source organism: Viscum album (assembly GCA_963277665.1). Taxonomy (NCBI): domain Eukaryota; kingdom Viridiplantae; phylum Streptophyta; class Magnoliopsida; order Santalales; family Viscaceae; genus Viscum; species Viscum album. The sequence goes on from OY728160.1 coordinate 1,680,432,992, forward strand.
AGATATTTCAATTCATATTTCACTTCAGGGTGCCTTGGGCACATGAAATATGGGAAATAACAATGCATATGAAAGTACTAGTATTGGTAATATTTTTCAAGAGACTAATATAGGATGAATGTTACTTTTGAATGATGTCAGGATTGTTCCTGACACTTACATAAATCTTATATCAACTATAATGCATGATGATAATGGAAATGTCATATCAGGGGTAGAAAATGGAATTCTACCAAAAGTAACATGGTAATTATTAAACTAAATAAAAATAAATCATTTAACCTCATAAATGCTACCACATGTGGGGAATAAGTCAATGTAGCTAGAAAGTAGATTTTTTCAGAAGTGTGGTACATAAAAAATCTTCACATGAGAAAGAGTGTAATGTTAATTATATTCATGAAGGATATATTTTTAGTAAGTAAAGGTATAGATTTTGATAATTGGGTTGATTTTATCATTTGAAAACAACACAGAGTATATTTTCATTGTTATTTTCCATACCTAAATGTAACTTTTTTAGATTTTATACACACTAATGTTTATATAATGAACACCTAGTTGATGTGTGGTGTTATTTATCTTATAACATTCAATGATGATTATTCTAGAAAAATTTGGTATTTTCCTTTGAAAATTAATGAACATATAAAAGATGTTTGAAATAAATTTATTATAAATAATGAAAGAGAAATAGTAAGATAATTGAAGTGTGTATGTATAGACAATTAAGGATAATATCATGGTAAATTTGATAAATAACACAGGAGTTTCAATATCAGTCTAGAAAAATTAATACTAAAGATGATTTAGCATAACTGTGTTGCTAAGATAATGAATAAAATCATCTACAAGAGAGTCAGGTGCATTCTCTTGAAATCAATTAATCTAAACAACATTTAGGGGAGTCAATGAAGAAAGTAATTTATATTATCAATTTTTCTCTATCAATTCTGTTGAAATAAAACAGTCCCAAATGGTTTTTGAAATGAATTGAAGTTTCATACAAGAGCTTGAGAGTATTTAGATACAGGGTATTTATATACATCTCAAAAGAGAAGATAGAGATGATAGAAGGGAAGGAAATTTAGTTTAATTCTTTATGATATGATCATAAAGAGTTTGGATAAGGAATTTTGGATCCTTTCTGCAGTTTTATCTTCAAAATAATAAAATTTGTATTTCTTAAAGACTAAATGATTTTGGATTTTGAGAATCCAAATAAACAATAAAATATAAAATCCTTGGAAAATACAGTAACTTTTAAATAATTCACACAACTATTTGTTTTAGATATTAGGAGAGATATTCCAGACACTAATGATTTATCACCTAAAATTAATATGTCTTCATATACCTATATGTCTCCATAATCTGGTACATGTGATAAGATCCCACCAAAATCATTATTGTGGAGATCCACCAAACAAAAAAATATTGATTCACAAATACTCACCACATGAGTATGTGATTCTCATTGATGGAGGAGTTCTTGGCAGTTATGATAACTTAACATGGAGTCGAAAAATTATGGATTGAAAAAGAGATATTTAAGTGAAGATTTATTCCTTGTATAAGAACTATAAATATGATTTTGTAATGTTAACACTTGTAAAGAAGTAACTCAAGAACAAGTGGGTTTATAGAATCAATGGTGATGATGGAAGGTCATAAAAACACTATATAGTTATGATGGTTGTGATGGGATTATATTAAAATAATGATAATGAATATAATGATATTTTTTCCCATTCATAAAAAATGTATTATATTAGAGTTGTTTTTGGATTGGATACATGCCTAAATAAAAAGTTTCAAAAACTAGCTATAATGACTACATTCTTACATGATGATATTAAAGAGGATATTAACATAGTGTAGCTAGAGGGATTTCCAGTTAAAGGAAAATAGACCATGGTATGTAAACTAAATAAATATTTATTTGGTCACTAAATAAATTTTATAATAAGTTTGACTCATTCCTAAAGAAAAATAGGAACATTAGAATAATTTTTTATCACTTCATCTTCATCAAATGGTTTTTTGATGGTGATTTCAATATTTTTTTAATCATGTTGAGTATATGCTAATTAGTGGAAGATATATAACAAATATTGATATTTTAAATAGATATTTGAACAAATATTTTAAAATTAAGTCCTCGAGAGATGATATTCAGATTCATGGTATGATGATTACTCATTATATAAGGAATCACTGTATTTTTATTTTTATAATTGTACCCCAATAAATTTTTTAATAGTATTAACATGGTCAATGAAAAATCATTTATTACCCAACATTAAATATATTTCAGGGCCACAATAATCCAAATTCAATCAATTGAATAGGAGAATGTGGGGATATAATTTTTTTAATAGTTTTCAGTTCCCAACATCATATATGATATATTGTGCACCTGACCATATATTTCTCACATATTTTTCATTATGATGAAATTTTTATCTAATCTATGAAAGGAGTAGTATAGAAGGGAAAATTTTATATTAAGGTATCATTGATACACATTCAGACGTTAATTGGAGTTAGAAGTGAGAAACATGTCATATAAAGAAATGAATATGTATATATGAATAGAGATATTGATATGAGTAAATATATATCTATATACCTAATATCATTTTTAGGGGTGAATTATAATATAATTCAGGACATTATAAGTGGGTTGTCTTATGTACCACATGATTAGAGTATATTGAAATTACTAAATATTGAATGGATGCAATAAGGATGAATAAATTTTACGTGATTTTGGAATGAGTCTAGAGAATTACATTCTATATTGTGATGTTTAGAGTTATATTCATCTCAGTAGGAACCAAATATTTCATCAAAGCCCAATTAAATTGACCTTTGATATCACAATATCTATAATGGATTGGAATATATATTATTGAAAAATTATAATATCCACACTAATTATAATTAGGTGTACATGATAAAAATTATTCCACTGAAAGAAAAACCAAGATCCTACCAGGAGACTGTAGGTCAAGCTCATCATAAAAATTAGGCATGAGGGGGAGATTTTTGGTTGCCACTACAAATTATTATAGTAAATAATAAATGGTTTCATATATGGAATAGTTGTTTAGGGAGTATCTTTACTCTAGAGGAAACAAACCTAGATGTTTTTGGAATCAATTAGCATAAATTGATGAACAATTTTAGATAGACTAAATGTTATTAAAATATAGATAAATCATTCTTCAATGTTGATGTTTTTCTTCATATAAAATCTTAGAAAATTCTCCATAGAATGTAATTTTTTTATACAATGAATATTATCATTATATTAAATAAATTCTGACACCCTTATCCTATTGATATTGTCACCACACCGAACCCTGAAAAATTAACATGTTATTATATTTTTCATTTCTGTTTTCATTTTTTCAATCATATAAGAGTTATGATTCCCAAAAAACCACATTATATCTTTCACAATTAATTATTCTCATCCACTGCCAAAACACCCTCCCAATATTGAATCATCCCACCACATCGAAGAACTCAATGTCATCATCATCACTATTATCATAAGAACACCTCACCAAGACGAACTACCTAATAATTTCTAAAACCCCTCCATCCTCAATATCTATAATGACACATACTTTAGATACATGGTTATTACTTTAGAATTTAAGCATACTTATTAAAACATATAAAAAACCATGGTAGGACCGTATATGTATAGTTTCTTTTGAAACTGGGAAACATAAACAATTGGTTCATAAATCAACTACATTGTCTCCCACTTATTTCATCATATCTAGAGTCCCTTTTTGGAATATCCAACTTAATACCCTTCTTCCTGACTTAGGGAAAATAAAACATACAAAATGGTGATCTCAAATGCACAGTAAGGGTAATAAAAAGAAATATCAATCATATCATATTCATAAGAACATAACATTTTGAATATGTTAACAAGAAAAAGAGATCATAATATCATAACATGGGATAAATCATAGTTGGGAAATGTAATCACAATGATCATAACATATAAGATGAAACTTTGTGGGATACACACATAATCATAGAAATTAATTTCTTATTAGTCAAGACTCAGTTCCAAGACTATCTTAGTGGACAAAGTCAATTTCTGAACCGAGTTCACTCCTCGTTTCTGTCATGTATCACTGATCCGGATTAACATTCTGTAACAACCAAGTCTATCTCATGAGATATAAATCATTAATCAATGCATTTGAGGGAGATATAGGTCCCACCCATCTCATAATGAAACCATTCCTATGTGTGCCAAAAAATCATAAATCATACATCATAGTTTAACACATGTAATAAAAACAGGCTTCTTAAACATCGTGACATCATAAAACAATTCCTATAAGATAAATGACTTCATAAAAATAATTTGATTTCAACATAATAAAATCAAAGTAATAATATGGATAGAAATAGAACCCTATGTTATCATAGATGAAAAATAATTTTGAAAAAACACTTGAACTGCATTCTTGAGGAAAATAGCCTTTCTACTTCAAAAACATCTTTCATTTATTAACATGTCATAACATTTTAAACTATAACAAGTTAATTAAAAATAAACTTGAAAATTTTTAAAGGAGTATTCATGGAAATAAAGTTCTATGGAAATCATAACAATCCATTAATGTCATATAAGTTAAAAAACATTATTCAGGTACTTTGGCTGAAAAAGTCAAAAAGTATCTCGTACTAAAAATGACAAAAGTTTCCTATCATATCTTTTACTAAAAATTCACCCATAGGAAAAATTGGATTTCAAAAATTGTAGGAGGATTGAAATAATATTACATATTTAGGAAACATGGATATGGATGATAAATATTCCCCAGTGAATTCTAAAGTATAATCAATCTCAGATAAAAATGAGATTGCGAGATTTTCCCTCACCATAGGTCTGATATGCTTCGTACGTATCTGAACCTCATTTATAATGATTTAAATAACGTCATTGACTTATTATAGAATCATATTAATTGTTATGATATCATAAATGGTCATATTATTATCTTTTTATTTATAATATTTCATTGCTACTTGTTATTCGGGTGTTCATTGCTTTATGTTCTTATGCATGTCTTGTCGAATAAATTCATATTAATCATTCTAGGATATAGATACCTTATTTAAAAAAATTTATTAGTGTAATATATATCATATATATTAATTCAATTCATTTATATAATCATTATTCTATGAATATCATGTAGAACGAGTTGCATCACATTGTGGTGACAGTAGGCCGTACGTACGCACAAGCCATGATATCGTTCCCATAACTATGGAATGCTATTGGAGTGGAAGATGGAATGTATCAGAATTAGTATAATCTTATAATAATAATATATAGATATTCTTTACACCATTATACCCATCCAAGTAATGTGGTGGTGGAAAACAGATTACACCACAGTGTGGAGATGATATTTCGTACGTACGCACACATTGTGATTTCATTTTCCGTAGGTTGGATAGAAGGTGAAATAGGGTAGTTTAATATTTATAATAACATATAATCATATTATTGATATATATTTTATTAATTTATGATTAAATAAATAAATAAGAATATGTAGAAGAAGAAATGAAATGGGAAGAATTGGTAAAGGATATTACCTCTTCTTTGATGCGCCTCTTATTAACCTCCTCTTAAGGCACTACAGTTGGTCTTTCAAGAAGACCAGAACCACTATTTTGTTTCTAGGGAAGTGGAGAAGAGAAATTGGCATGGGTTGTCCGAGCTTGAAGGCTCAAAGTGGTGTGAGGAGGAGACGTAGGAGGTTCCCTTTTATAACGGAGGAGAGGGGCGCCTTTGGAAATCTAAAAAAATATTAATTTATAATAAATTCAAACCCCGAGTCAAAAACATCCAAAATTACTCAAATTTTAATATTATATGATATAGGGTTGTAATATCCTCAACAAATAAAATTTATACATGTTGGGAATTTATTTTAAACATTATCAACTTGATTTATCCTTATATAATCTATTTATTTTTATTTGTGGTAATAATATTCTAAATTTCAAATCACTATATATAATTACATATATGATGTGAATTGTCCGTAATTGTATAAGTTATTAAATTTTTGACCATATAAATTTTAATTTATAATTTTTAAATATTTTTGTTATTTTTAAACTATTTTATAATATGTAATTTTTATAAAATAACAATAGTGTCTATTTTGACACTATTCATTTATTTGTATTTATCACTATTGTGTCATAATTAATGATAAATATTTAATCCCTAAAAATTATAAATAAATTCAAATGATGTAGATAATTCTATTATATTTATGGATACTCTTCATGTTCAAAGATTCATGAAGCCTATCACTAAATTAAAATTATTATACTTATAAGATTTAAGAGAGTGACATGTTGTCACTCTATTTAGTTTTAATAATTATTACATCATTTTCATGGTCAAAGGTCCATGAAATGAATTGATTCTGACCCTTAGGTGATATGGGTCTACTTTTATTAATCCAATTGAATTTTGGAAAGTGTTCACGTAATTATATAATCTTATTTTTACCCTCAATTACTAGATTTACCTTTAACTGTAGTAAATAAAAATTTCCATAGTTACTATTAATAAAAAAATAAAAGTACCCTATTAATATAATTTGGACCCACTAAATCAAAATATGGAATCCATTTTTCCAAATTCAAAACACAGAAGTTTTAGTAATTAATTTAAAATTAATCCCATTGTAAAGAAAACGATTTTTAAAAGTTAAAACATTGCCAAAGATTGAAATGTTTTTAACTACATATTCAATGTAAAATTAATGCTAATGACATACATTATATTAAATGGTAAAAATATATTCTATTTATACTTTAAAACCATTCAATAATATATATTAATCATTAATTTTTTTTTTATGAAAAAATTTGTTTTCAATTAAAATTTTTTGTATCTTTACTATTCATCAAAATATGAAAGTTCTCAGAAAAGTATCAAAAATTTATCCAAAGTAAATTTTCATATGTTGATTCCAAAGTAGAATTTTATTTTTTCAAATTGAACTTATAAACATGTCCAAAATTAGATTTAATCTTGGTGCACCATCAAAAGGCGACAAAACTACATTTTTCAAAAAATACTTATTTTACCCGAAAAAATTATTTTGTTCACATACCATGTTTTAGAAAATTGTAAGAAGAATAATAATATTATAAAATTAAAAATTTAGTTAATATTATTCATAATGTCTAGTCCATAATAATATTATTACAATTTATCTTTGTTTAGTGAATCTCGATATTGCATACAACACACGCTATCGAGGAAGGTTGCTCTTGTGTATAACGCAAGCCGAGATAGTGTTGTGTGTAGTTAAAGATTCCATTGATGTTGCGTATAACATAAGACATAAAAAATATCAGGGTATTAAATTCTTCCCCCCTTAAAATAAATTTCACCCTCGAATTTCGTCACTTCATAACAAACAGATGAGCATACCTCTCACTCATCATATCCTCAAGCTCACATGTATCTTCTTCTAATTGGTGGTTCCTCCATAAAACATTCAACAAGTGACTGGTATTGTTCTGTAGAAATTTTTCGCTACGATCCAGAATCTCTATCAGATGTTCATCATAAGAAATATCATTCTCTAGTGGTACAACTTCTGAACATAGTACATGTGAAGGATTGGTTATATACTTTCCCATGAGAGATACATGGAACACTTCATGAACTTGGGAGATATTCAGTAGAAGCGCCAATCGGTAAGCTACCTTCCCAACACGATCCAGCATTTCAAAAGGACCGATATACCTAGGGCTCAACTTTCCCTACTTTCCAAATCTCATTACTCTCTTCCAAGGAGATATTCGTAAGAAAAATTTATCATCCACTTCAAACTCTAGGTCTTTTCTTCAGTTGTCAGAATAACTTTTTTGTCAACTCTAAGTTGCTCTTATGTGTTGTTGAATAGATCGGACCTTTTCTACCATCTCACCAACAAGATCAGGTCCAAAAAGTATTCTTTCCCCAACTTCATCCCAGCAAGTTGGAGTTCGGAATTTCTTTCCATATATATCTTCATAAGTAGCCATATGAATACTAGAGTGAAAGATATTATTATAAGAAATTTACACCAAAGGTAGGTGTTTATCCCAACAACCTTTGAAATCCATAGAGCAAGCTCTTAACATTTCTTATAGAGTTTGAATTTCTCTCCCAGACTGACCATCTGTCTGAGGATGATAAGCAGTGCTGAAACTCAACTCTGTATCTGGAGTATGCTGAAGACTTTTCCAGAACTTCCAGGAAAACCTCAGATCCTGATCAGATATAATGGAACGTGGTACTCCAAGCAATGTTACCACATCTGTTACAAATATCCTGGAAAGATGATCCATAGAGAAATCTTCTCTAATAGAAATGAAGTGTAATGACTTCATAAGACGATCAACTATGACCCAGATAGCATTATTGTCTTTGGATGTTTTAGGAAATCTGGTGACAACGTCCATAGTGATGTTTTCCCATTTTCATTCTGGTATGGGTAATGGTTGTAACACCTCCTTAGACATCTGTCTCTCAGCTTTAACTTGCTGACAAACCAAAAATTGAGAGACATATTTAGTAACATCTATTTTCATGCCATCCCACTAGAAGTACGCTTACAGGTCCCTATACATCTTCGTGCTTCATGGATGAATAGAGAATTAAGAACTATGAGCCTCATCCAGCGGCTCCTTCTTCAATTCTGGGATGGAAGGAACACAAACTCGATTCCTGAACCTTATTATTTCATCACAATCAATGTAAAATTAAGGATCATTTATCACCTTCTTTTTTAACTCTACATCTTCTTTTTGTGCCTCTTTAATCTTCATATGTATAGATGGTTGAACATTCATTTGAGAAAGATAAGTTTTTTCCCCTTCCATTATAATTCCAAGATCCATCCTTTGTAAATACATAAATATTGGATCTTTTGTGATCCTCATCATGTATAAGATAGCATGGTCTTTTCGACTCAATACATCTGCCACCTAGTTTTCTTTCCTAGGGTGATAATTAATTGAGCAGTCGCAATCCTTAATCAACTCCAACCATCTTCTTTGGTGCATATTCACCTTCTTTTGTATGAAAATATACTTTAACGTTTTATGATCAGTATAAATATAACACCTTTCACCATAAAGGTAATGCCTCAAAATCATTAATGCAAAGATCACCACAACTAACTCCAAATCATGAGTTGGGTAATTTTGCTCCTAGATTTTCAACCGTCGTGAGGCATAAGTTATCACCATATCATTTTTCATGAGAACACAGCCCAATTCCTTTTTGGATACATCACTGTAGAGCACAAAACTTTCTCCACTACAAGGTAGTGTGAGCACATGTGCACTAGATAACCTTCATTTTAACTCCTTGAAATTTTCTTTACACTCCTCCATCCAAACAAACTTAATTCCATTTCGAGTCAACCTGGTGAGTGGATTACATTACCTTGAAATTTTTTTCAAATAACGTCGATAATATCCATCCAAAGCAAGACAACTTCGGATCTCAGTAAATATTGTTGGCCTCGATTATCTTTTTATAACCTCTGTTTTTGCTGGATCCACAAATATCGCCACTTTTGAGATTATGTGACCCGAAAAAAAATCTTTTTGAAGCGAAAATTCACACTTGGTAAATTTGGCATAAAGCCTTTCCTTTCTTATGGTCTTTAATACAATTCTCAAGTGATCTTCATGTTCTTCCTTGCTCTTTAAATAGACAAGAGTATCGTCTATAAAGACTACCACAAACTGATCAAGATAGTCTCTAAAGACTCAATTCATTAGATCCATGAATATAACAAGGTAATTAGTAAGAACAAATGGAATCACTATAAATTCAGAGTGTCCATACCTTGTACAGAAAGTCATCTTTGGTATATCCTCCATTTTGACCCTTAATTGATGATACCCTGAACAAAGATCAATCTTGGAAAATTATTGAGCTCCGCATAGTTGGTCAAATATGTCATAAATGTGTGGGAGAGGGTATTTGTTCTTGATAGTGATCTTGTTATGTTCTCGATAATCAATGCAATGTCTCATTGATCCATCTTTATTCTTAACAAAGAGAGCAGGTGCTCCCCAAGGTGACACACTAGGGTGAATGAATCCTTTATCAAGATTGTCTTGGAGTTGCTTCTTCAATTCTAGCAACTCAATTGGGTCCATTCTATAAGGTGTCTTTGAAATAGGCATAGCACCCAGTATAAGTTCTATTGAAAACTAAACATCATGATTCGGAGGAAGACCAGGAAATTCCTCCGAAAAGACATCATCAAACTCTCATGAAATGGGCATATTCTTAATCGTGAGTTTCTCTCCAACCATTTGAGATAAATAACCTTCATTTAGTGGAATCAAGACCCATAATATGGAAGAAATTTCCACTGTAAGGATATGTTCATCCTTGCATCGACATATGGTCATAGATTGATCGGGAATATTAAATGTGATCTCCATTTTTTGGAAATTGATAAGATCTCTGTATAAAGAAAGCCAATCAATGCCAAGAATCACATCAAACTCCACTATAGGAAGGATCACAAGATTTTCAGGAAGCACATTCCCACAAACTTCAATCAGAGAAGAATTGTAAACTTTCGATGCGACCATTGTTCCATTAGGAGTTGTCAGAGCTGACTCAAAATCTAATTCTTGAGGTAATACGGTTATACCCTTAGAAAATTCTTCATAAATAAACGAGTGTGTGGATCCAGACTCAAATAAGACATTTTCTACTTTAGAGTGGATGGTACGTGTACCTTTCACCACTTCATTATTGTACTCCACATCGCCGATTATAATTGCATGTGAATTTCCTATGTCTTTGGCCTTAAGAGTTTGTTGACATCGATCATCATCAACAACCCTTGGATTTGGGCATTGATTGGCATAATGCCCCATCTCCTTGCACTTGAAACATTGAAGTGTTGGAGGTGCATTCTGTGTATCCCTTTCTTTGTTCGCATCATTAGACATCTTCTTCCCATTATTTTGACATTCAATTTCTTGATGACCTTCTTTTCCACTCTTAAAACATTTTCTTTTCCCTTTATGAAAATTCCCTCCATGTTTCTTTCCACAATTTGAGCATAACGGAAAACACATATTCTTTTCAGTGTGGTCTTTAGATTTTCCTTTAATTCAATTTTCCTCTTTTTATCAAACCCATTTGATTGATGGGTTAGTCCAATCTCCATCTCAACCTTGAGAGCATATTGAACAATTTCCTCATAGCTATTGAAGTCCCTTATGGCTAACTCCCTTCATAGACATGGTTTTATGCCACTAAAAAATTGATCAATTTTACTCTCAGGTTGGATAATAATTCCATAATTGTACCTTGCATGTCTTGTAAAATTATCTTCGTAGGTACCAACCGATTCATCATCCTTTTTCTTTAGTTCAAGAAAATCCTTCTCCATCTTTGTTCGAAGAATACGAGGGATGTACTTATTGAAAAATAAGTTCTTGAACTCGTCCCATTCCATGGACTCAATTTCATCCCTTTGCCTCATATTCTTGATAAGATTCCACCATTGATCGGATTCACCTTTCAAACGATATACTGCTAAGATGATTTTTACATGTTAAGAACATTGTAGAATTGAATATATCTTTTCAGTGGTACTGATCCATTTTTCATCCACTAATGGATCAGAATACCCGCCGAATAAAGGTGGACGCTGCCTCATGAAGGATTCAATAGAATGTTTCTCCTTCCTTTGCTTGTTTAGAAGTCCTTCATGATTTATAGCATGAGAAAGTTGTGTGAGCATGGCTATAAGATTTTACATTACGTCTCCCATAACGTTTGGTTTCTCAGGGGACAATCATTGCATTTTCCGTCTCATTCATCGTTAACACGGTTCCTTTAGGTTGAATCCATTGACTAAAACCAAGAAGCATAGGGTGAGAAACACTAATTTCAATAGGAAAACCACATAATTAGTAAGAAAATTTCACACTTTAGGTCTTATCATAGGGTATTCATGGACATTTCTAAAACACTAATATTGTGTTCTATGTTTAGAAATATCCATAGAGTTCATACTAAGGCATTCACATCCTAGTTTCCAAAGATTGACTATACCGTTCCTATGATACCAACTATAACGACCCATAATTTAGATACATGGTTATTACTTTAGAATTGAAGCATACTTGTTATAACATATAAAAAACCATGGTCGGACCATATAGGTATAGTGTCTTTAGAAATTGGGAAACATAAACAACTAGTTCATAAATCATCTACATTATCTCCCGCTTATTTCATCATTTCTAGAATCCCTTTTTTGCATATCCTACTTAATACCCTTATTCCCGACATGGGGAAAAGAAAACATACACAAGGGTGAGCTCAAATTCTAATTAAGGGTAAACAAAAGAAATATCAACCATATCATATTCATAAGAACATAACATTTTGAATATCTTAACCTACAAAAGAGATCATAATATCATAACATGGGATAAATCATAATAGTGGAATGTAATATCAATGATCATAACATATAACATGAAACTGTTTGGAATACACACATAATCATAGAAAATCATTTCTTATTATTTAGGACTCATTTCCAAGATAATCTTAGTGGACAAAGTCCATATCTAAACCGAGTTCACTCCTCGTTTCGGTCCTGTATCACTGAACCAGATTAACTTGTCATTCCATCCATGTCTATCTCATGAGATATAAATCTTTACCCAATTCATTGGAGGGAGATATAGGTACCAACCATCTCATAATGAAACCATTCTTATGTGGGCCACAAAATCATAAATCATACATCATAGCATAACCCATGTAATAGAAGTGAGATTCTTAAACATCGTGACATCATAAAATAATTCATATAAGATAAAGGTCTTCATTAAAATAATTTCATCACAACATAATCAAATCAATGTAATAATAGGGATAGAAAGAGAACCCTATATTATCTTAGATGGAAAATAATTTTTATAGAACAGTTGAACTCTATTCTTGATGAAAATATCTTTTCTACATCAAAAACATTTTTCATTTCTTAACATGTCATAATATTTTAATCTAAAAGAAGTTAATTAAAAATAAAAATAAAATTTTTTAAAGAAATATTCATTGAAATAATATTCTATGGAAATCATAAAAATTCATTCATGCCGTACAAGTTAAAAAACATTATTCTCGTACTTTGGCCGAAAAAGTCAAAAAGTATCTCGTACTGAAATGACAAAAGATTCCTTTCATATCTTTTACTAAAAATTCACCAATAGGTAAAATTGGATTTAAAAAATGGTAGGAGGACAGAAATAATATTAAATATTGAGGAAACATGGATATGGATGACAAATATTTCCCAGTAAATTCTAAAGTATAAACAATCTTAGATAAAAATGAGATTGCGAGATTTTCCCTTACCTTAGGTCTGATATGCTTCATACTTATCTGAAACTCCTGTATAATTATTTAAATAATTTCATTGAATTATTATATAATCATATTCATTGTTATGATATCATAAATGTTCGTATTCTATCTTTTTATTAGTAAAATTTCATTGATATTTTTTTTTCTGGTGTTCATTGCTTTATGTTCTTATGCATGTCTAGTCGAATAAATTCTTATTACTCTTTCTAGGTTATAGATACCTTATTTACAGAATGTTATTAGTGTAATATATATCATATATATTCATTCAATTCATTTATATAATTATTATTCAATGAACATCATGTAGAACGAGTCGCATCGCATCGTGGAGACGGTAGGTTGTATGTACGCACGAGCAATGATATTGTTCCCATAAATATTGAATGGTATTGGAGTGGAATATGGAATGTCCCATAATTAGTATCAGGTTATAATAATCATATATATAGTTATTATTTACACCATTATACCCATCCAAGTAAGGTGGTGGTGGAAAAAAGATTACACCATGGCGTGGAGATGGTATTCCTTATATACGCACGTGTAGTGATTTCATTTTCCGTAGGATGGATCGAAGGTTAAATAGGGTTAATTCATATTTATAATAACATATCAATATATTATTGATACTGATGTTATTAATTTATTATGATCCAAATAAAGAATAATAAGTATAAGAATAAATAAAATGGAAAGAATCGGTAAAGGATATTACCTCTTCTTTGACGCGCCTCTTCTAAACCTCCTCATAGGGCACTACATTTTGTCTTTGAAGAAGACCAGAACCTCTATTATGTTTCTAGGGAATTGGAGAAGAGAAATTGGCCGGTTTTTTCCGAGCTTTGAAGCTCAAAGTGGTGTGAGGATGAGAGGGATGAGGTGCCCTTTTATAACAAAGGACAGGGGCACCTTCGGAAATCTAAAAAAATATTAATTTAAAATAAATTCAAACCCCACATAAAAACTTTCAAAATTACAAAAATTATAATATTAGATGATATACGGTTGTAATATAATCAACCAATAAAATTTATACATGTTTGGAATTTATTTTAAACATTATCAACTTAATTTATCCTTATATAATCTATTTAATTTTATTTGTGGTAATAATATTATAAATTTTAAATAATTATAAATAATAATTTATATGTTTTCAATTACCCATAATTGTATTATTTATTACATTTTAGACCATATAAATTTTAATTTATAATTTTTAAATATTTTTTTGATTTTTAAACAATTTTATAATATGTTATATTTTTAAAATAACAATAGTGTAAATTTTGAAACTATTCATTTATATGAATTTAATTAAAATACACACAAAATATATGTTCTAACTAAATGATTTAATAGATTCATAACATGTCATATTTATCTAAAAAATAAATGGAGAACATTAAATAGTTCAAATAAAATTTATTTTAATACTTTTAAAATCATTTATTTGATAATTCAATCAATAAAATAATTTCAACAACACTATTGTATCATAATTAATGATAATTATTTAATACCTAAAAATTATAAATAAATTCACATGATGTAGATAATTTTATTATCTTTCTGTATACTATTCATGTCCAAAGTTTCATGAAGTTTATCACTAAATTAAAATTATTATACTTATAAGATTTAAGAGAGAGACATGTTGTCACTTTCTTTAGTTTTAATAATAATTACATCATTTTAATTGTCAAAGGTACATGAAATGAATATATTATGACCATTAGGTGATATGGGTGGAATTTTATTCATCCAATATAATTTTTTCAAGTGTTATGGTAATTATACAATCTTATTTTTACCCTTAATTACCCGATTTACCTTTAACTATAGTAAATAAAAATTATCGTAGTTAATATTTATAAAAAACTAAAAGTAACCTATTAACATAATTTAGACCCACATAATCCAAATATGGAATCCATTTTTTAAAATTCAAAACACAGAATTTTCAGTAATTAATTTAAAATTAATCCCATTGTTAAGCAAACGAGTTCTAAAAGTTAAAACATTGCCAAAGATTGAAATGTTTTTAACTATGAATTCAATGTAAAATAAATGGTAATGACATGCATTAAATTAAATGGAAAAATATATTCTAATTATAATTTAAAACAATTCAATAATATATTTTTATCATATAAATTATTTTGATGAAAAAATTTGTTTTCAATTAAAAATTTGCGTACTTTTACTATTCATCAAAATATGAAAGTTATCGGAAAAGTATCAATTATTTATCCAATGTAAATTTTTATATCCTAATTCCAAAGAAGAATTTTATTTTGTCAAATTTAACTTTTAACCATGTCAAAAATGAGATTTAATGCTGGTGTTCCGTCAAAAGGTTTCAAAACTGCTTTTTTTGAAAAATACTTATTTTACCTAAAAATTTTATTTTCTTCACACACCATGTTTTAGAAAATATGTAAGATGAATAATAATGTTATAAAATTAAAACTTTAGTCAATACTATTCATAATGGCTAGTCCATAATAATATTATAACAATATATCATTGTTTAGTGAAACTCGATATTGCGTACAACACACGCTATTGAGGAAGGTTTCTCTTGCGTATAACGCAAGACAAGCTAGTGTTGTGTGTAGTGAAAAATTCCTTTTATTTTGTGTATAACATAAGACATAAGAAAATATATTTCTCATAAAATATCAGGGTGTTACTCTATAATCTTTCATTGTCAAACCATTGTATACCACACTAGGAGGCACCATTATTTATCTCTATTACACTATAATATGTAATGAATAAATCTCTATTACTACACTCATATCTCAATCCCACTCTAATAGTTTTTATATCACCACCAAAAATTTAACATAATGGTTTTCCTTTTTTAGTTTTTTTAAACATTTATCTAACACCATATGTGGGTGGGGGATTATTGATTCTAATAACATGTAGAGGTCTTCACAGATTTTTGTCTAATGTATCACAACACACTACCATTCAAAAAATATTAATCATGGATATTTACGTTATTTTGTTATTAACTTAACTTAAATTCAAGTCTCTATGTTAATTTATCACAATTATTGTCCTAACATCTCATAAAGCTACATAATTGGAAGAATTGAACACCATAAATATCAAGTTCAATAAAAATAATTAAATAAACATTAATATAATAAAAAATAAATAGTAAAACATATTATTATTATCAATATTTTTTAAGTTGATAAAATTTCACCACATTATTTTATTGAATATTTAATATGAATTTTTGTTTAGATATTGAATTTAAAAATTCCATGAAAATTTTATTTTTACCCTTTTAATTTTAATCTAGTGTTTTTATCAAATAAATTATTTATGAATTATTTGGACATGAAATTATGTTTAAATTTAATATAATAAGTTTCCCATATTTTTTATTTTTTCTATTCTAGCAGGATCACAATTTATAAGTAGTAAAAATTGGCCACTAATAAAAATTTGTAAAGGATTTTATATATTGGACCTTATCTCACTATTTGGACCATAAATTATTTCATCCATTCATGTAATTGGATTAAATTTTCAATGATTTTAAGTAAAATGGTTTTGATCATTTCATTCAACTTGACTGATAGCTGGTTCATGTGAGAACATAGATGAAAAGGTGGCACAAGGTAGTGTAACTTTTGTGGGCATAATTCTATACGTACCCTTGTTAAAATTTAAAAACATCATCCTCCCAGTATATATTTAATTGTTTTTTTCATCACACATAAAGAGAGTTTTTCAGGGAATTGTGTAGGTGTCACCGAAGAAACTTGTTACTTTCTATCACTCTAACGATTTGTTTCATGGATCTCTTCTAAGAAGGCTATGATACACTTATTCTAATTTTAATTTCTTTGATTTTTTTATTATTGTCTCATTTTTTCCATAAAATTATTATTTTCATATCCAAAAATATTTTTCTTTTACTTCTTTAGGTTAAAATCCAATATTCACTAATATAAATATTATATTTAGGGTCATATTTTTAATAATCAATTTTAAATAATAAATATTTATATCCATAAAGTATGTATTTTAATGTCAGTTATTCTGTAAAAACATTAAAATCATTTCTAATTGAATTTTAACATGCTTTGTATCTACAACCATTGTTAAAATCATTTTTAAAAAAAATTATCACGTGTCATTTATCATTATTTTTTCATCACACTCATTCATGAAACCCTAATTCACTCGACTCATGATCATACTCTAGTTACACTCCAACTGCTTCTTTTGATATATTCTATACTTATTTTGGAATTTTTTCACTTCTATCTTGAATTTTTTATCCTTTGGGTTCTCAGAATTTTTTTGCCTCCAGGTTTTATGAAACCTAAATCAAGTCTTATAAAAAACGCACTCCACTGAAAATCAAATTATTTTTTTGGATTAATTTTCTACTTTTGGAATAATTTTTCCTCACTTATACACAATCTTACATACATCTACCACCCTCAGATATATTTAAAAATCTATATTTTTTTTTCTAGTTGTCCTGTTCGAGTTTCACAATCCTCGGTTTTTGGTATCTATTTTTAGTAACCTATTATTTTATGTGTTGAAATATAAATTATTTGAATTATTATTTTAGATTTTTTAGATATTCAAACTAAATCCCCATATTTTGTATATTTGTTTTGAAATATTTAATAATTATTTGTTAGTTATAAATTTCACCAATTCATTTTCTGTATTCATATCTTTATTAATTATATTTGTTTTGTTATAATTAGTTTGTGGTTATAATAGTTGTTGTTATTATAAGTTGTTTGTGATTATAAATTATAGGTATAATTTTTTGTGGTTTCATTTTTTTATATTTCAAATTTTTCATATTTATAAATTATTTTTCATTATAACTTTTTTCATACTATTTCATTATTCAAAAATTTATTTAGTTTTAAATTTTTATTTTTCTTTATATTTATTTCTGGTGGTAAATTCTTTTATCTTTCCAAAATTTATCATTTATAAATTGTCTATTATAAATTTATGAATGTTTATATGATTATTTTCTTATATATTCAAAATTTATCAGTTTATATATATAGATAATTTTTTATATGTTGTAATATATACATATATTATATTTTTTATACTTTAGGTGATTAATGTATTGTAATTGGATAAATGTATGAAGAACTACTGATGAATAATTTAAAATGGTTGAAAATTTCTTGGAATTTACTAAATGAAAACATGAAAACAAATATCTGAATTTTCGTACATTCTTGAAGTGTTAGAATATTAGAAAATTATGTCACATATAAATAATTAACTATATGATTTGATCTATTTTTAATCATATTTTCACATGCTGGATATATAAAATTAAATAACAATAAATTCATTATATAATGATGGTGATTATGTTCATCATGATACATAGGACCATCTTGAAGAATTAATTCAAGATATAGGAGTTGAATCCAATGAAATATAAAATGTGTTGAACAATTACACAATGATGATAAGGAACCACTATTACCATATTGCACTAAAATTATATCATTATTAGTAGTTCTAATATTAGTTGACTTGAATAAAAGAAATGTTTGGAGTAATAAATTTTCACTAAATTTCATGAAATTTTAAATGTGATTCTTACATAAGGAAACAGGCTTCCAAATTCCAATCATAAGAAAAAAAATTTATTCCCAATGGGATTTTTGTATAAAAAGATACATGGTTTCCCAAATAATTATATACTATAGGGGAAGAAATATTACAGTCTATCAAAAAAAATTAAATGTTGGAATTCATGAAAAAAATGGGTGAAAAATATAATTGTTATTCATTATCATGAATAGGCACTGAAAATCAGGATAAAGAAATTTGGCATCTTCTAATAGTTCCTCCTCTAAAGAATCTAGTTTCAAATTAAATTAATTTTTTTGGATAAGATTACATAAAAATAATTGAATATCTGGTCGAAACCTACTTCACCTACTGATTCAACACAATGGAAGAGATTTGATCAAAAGTTTCATGATTTTTGAAATAAATTTAGTTATCATAGAATGAGATAGTGCATATATATAATGAAACCATATCATAGCCTAAATAACCAATATAATTATAGGTATGTTATTTTGGTTTTTTATAATCTTCATTAATATATATATATATATAGAGAAAATATGTTTTGATGAGGTTGATGATTTCATGAAAAACAAATCCAAAAAATGAAAATGATGTTTACATCTCAAAACAGATCGATGATTTAACATTTCTATCTATGAGAGCATGGTGTTATAATTTTTTATAAATACATTAAAAAGTGTTTTCCTTGGCATGTTTTGATAATTTTCACTATAAATGACTTCCCAACATACAGAAATGTATTTAGATATAGTGTTAGGTGAAATAAAACTTATCTATTTTGTTAAGAAGGAAATTGATATCATAAATTTGAGAATGTAAGAAATTAATTGTACAATGGGCATCATAGATTTTTGTGAATTGATCATCCTTATAGGATATTTAAAAATAAATTTAATATTTTTACAAAGTATGATTTTTATCTATAACCATTTCAGCTGAATAAAATTAAAACAAGTGGAAAATGTTGATTTAAAATTTGGAAAGAAATCAAATTTTGGTCAAAAAAATACCTGTAAGAAATGGCCAGTATTATTCAAGATACCTTATTGAATATTTTTAGATGTAAACCTAAAATTTACAATACACATGATGATAAAAACATATTTGATAGTTTGATTTTAATATCTTTAAAGAAAAAGGATATACAATATATTAATTGAATGAAATATTGAACTTCATATCCATGGGAATATAGTTATATTTTTCTCCCACTAAGAGAAGAAAAAGAACCTATTTACCTCTAGTTTATCACATATTAATAAATAGTGGGAAGATAATTTTTTTAATGTTTACATAGTAATAATGTACTCCTTATATTTTCTTCAAATGTAATTTTTTTATCATTGAAGGATTTAATGTTAATTGGTGTGAAATATCATAACTATTATATATTTTTGTAAAAGATTCCACTGCTTTCACTGTGTGGCATATGTCTAATAACTATAAAAAATAAAGTTATTTTCCACTAATGTTTTTTGAAAAAATTATTTATATAATTATTTATTTTGGTTGAGAGAAATAATATACATGACTATTTATTTAGGTTGGTTGTATCCTTTTGAAGAATATAAGAAAATTTCGAAGGGATGTGTTAAAAATCCCCATATACTAAAGGCTTTTATTGTTCAAAAATATATATCAGATGAGGTGATATAGTTCTAAAATGATCATTTATATGAAGTAGACCTCATTGGTTTATATATATATATATATAATTGACTATTGATAGTGAAGGTAAATGAATTTCTCATTAATGTATAAGATAATTCAATGCGATTAATTGATGAAATGACATCTATACATTTTAAACAATATAGTTGAGGTTCAAAAATATATATCATCAAATATTTCTGGATTTGTAATGAATATGTTTCTTTAGATGTGGGAATTTTAGGAGGAATTTGAATCCTTGAGTTTAGTGGATGGTTCATTTTGTGAAATATTATTTTTCATCAAATTCTAGGAGTTTAGACATGTCAAAATAATGTTTTTGGAAGATAAATGATGCTTTATAGGAATCTTGGGGGCTCTAGAGAGTCTTCGGAGAGGTCAGAGTGGTTGTTGAAGCCTATGCTAAACAAAACCACAAGCTAGTTGGTAGTAAAAACTAATTAGACACTGAAAAAGGACAATATTAGTTCTTATACTATATAATTTTCATTTTCACCATTTTCCATAAACACTATTTTTAGTGAATTTTACAATTTGAACATTATTTCACATTATGATTGTAATTATTTCTTATAGTGCACTATTACGTTGTACATTTTTAGACACATTGAAAATAATCCATTAGTCTTGATTTGAATTTCATATTTACTATTATTGTCACCCATTCTATGAGATACATTATATACTTTTGGATATATTGGGGATTTAATTGGCATGACGACCAAAGTGGGTCTAAAACCTAGAATAATCTGGGTGAAGTCAAATTGATTGTATCCCAATAAAATTATTGTATCATCCATGTTATAGTCCCAATAAAGATAAAATTTGTACTAGCGGTAATGAAAATCATTGGTAACCATAAATTAAATTTTTGATATAGATAATATTGATTGTAATCAGATTTCTATGTATCCCATGTGGAAGATGATACTATAAGAGAGATTCTATTACCCAGAATGATATCCCACCATTTTTATAATATCTACCAAAATAAAAATACAATGGGGGTAAACTTTTATAGGCTATTATGGTAATTATTTAGATTCAATTTATTATTATATTTACCACAAAATATCGTCAATATAGAATCTCATTTTGGTTCTTTTGTTAAGTGGTTTGAAGCTTGATTGGCTTATTGTTAAGGGTGGAAAATTCCACTCTCCCTTAATTTCCCACCAACCTATTACTTCAATAATGAATTGAAAAAACATATACTATTGGGGGATCAAATCAATGATCCCAAATTCTTATTTATGGCATTTTTATTGGAGGATTTTGAATGATGTTGCGTATGTTTTCACTATAATGTTATGATGTTAATTTCATGTCTTAATCACATTTATTCAATTATATGTTGATTGAATCCCATTATATTCTTAATAAAACATCTTATTATTATAATTTTATAATTTTTTGACACATTTTTACCATTTAATTAAATCTGGAATTTATTCAAATATATAAGAGTGAAATCCTTCACACAATGGTAGAGTGTTTGTTATTTGTTTGTTTTCTCTTCTTAAATCCCACATCCTTCAATCAATATATTCCTTCCAATAAGAGATTTGCATCAATTGAAGAATAACCCAATGTTGTACAGATTCTATGGAGTTTCATGTTGGTTTTTATTTTATGTTATAATATTATTATATTTTTTCATTATATAATGATTTACATTTAATGAATTACTTTCATATTCAACTTTTCTAATTTTTAATGATGACATATTCTCAGTGATAGTATGATCCAATTACCAGTAGTTCTCGTTAATGTGATCCTCTATGTAAATTTTTGATTATCCTTAGAATTTTTGGGTGATTAAATTTTTGAATGATGTTAGGGAATTATCATATTTAAAGAAAAATTCTTGAACTAGTAATTTCAAATTTTATAATCAAATCAATTTCATCCATTATAATCATATAAAGAACCTATGATTTTCATATATTCTATAATTTTTTTATTTCAAAATATTAAGGTGTTTCATTTATCAAATTCAGATAAATCTTGTATACACTTTTGTATTCTAACATCCCAATTCTAATCAATACCTATGTTGGCCACTTCATAGCCAAAATCCCTAACAAATATGAGTGTCTCAAGGTTACTTATTCAGTCCCTATGGATTTTACCCCTACAAGTAAATATATGACCACTTATACCTATAGGATAAATTTGTGTGAGACCAAATTTTTTCAACTTTTTTTGGGACTAAAGTATGTTATCATAGACATACACATCTTATTCTCACCCTACTTCTCTGCTATCATTGCTAATTTCAATCCTATAGAAGGGATTTTTGAAAATTTCCCCACATGAAGTACCTCTCTCTACTTTGACAACCACACACCAAGTGTGATGTAAAATAAACATCATATATTATATTGGTGGGATATTCAGATACCTAATCAACCAAAAATTTTTAACTCTTATTCTCCACAAAATATTCAAACCTATAATGATTTTAAATCCAAATAAGGAAAATCCTAGCATCCTCCAATGTAATTTCATCCACTTAATAATACTCCTCGAATAAACCATATAGACCAACCACTTATCTAGCCATATCACAAACTTTTCTTTATAAATTTTAAAAAAAAATAGAGAAAATGAATTATGAAATCCCATCACTAAATTTTGAAGCGAATAGACATAATATTGAAGAAAAAATCATTCCCAATATTGTTTAAAATTATTTAAGTTTCTGGGGACAATCTATTTTCCTAAAAACATCTCATGAAAATATGGAATAACCAACCCTTTAATTTAAGGTAGATAAAGAGGAACAAATACTTTATAATTGTTGTTTATGTTAAAAGGAAATAGATTTCTTTTATTCAAATGAGATAAATTTGTCTTCATGTATTAAATCCCCAAAATCTGGCTCCATTATAGAACTTTCATAACCTCATATCTTTTAGTCCTTATAATAAATTGTGAACTATATATTTATAACCATTAATTTCTCTAAAAAAAAATTTCATGGAAAAAAATTAGTTTTAAATGAATTTATGTAGCTTATTTCTAACTCTTAAACTCTCTCATGTAATTTTGGTGTACCCAAACATGAAAATAAGGCCTTTCCATCCTCCCTCATGTTTTTATTCTCTAGGGATATATAAAAACATCTTGTTATCAACATTTTATCTCTTTACACCAATAAAGATTTAATGGTACTTATTTTCTTAGGATAGATTATAAAAGTAATTGGGTCAATCATTTTTTGTATTCCTTGGATTTTCCAACTAATTAGAGCACATAGGTTTTTTTAGGAAATATTTTATAAAGAAGACTCAATATAATTCTAATGGATATGGTGAAAAAAATCAATATTAAAAATGTATAATGTTGTTATTAGGTATGTTTGGGGGTATATGTTTATCTAATGATGTTAAACTAAGTACATTATAAGAGGAATCATAACATCACTGTGATTTTTTTCATTTCATTTTATTATTGTGTATTTTTGTTTTACAAAAATATAATGCCTTTCATTCTTCTCTTATTATTCAATTTATTTATTTTTATTTTCAATTTTCTCTCTTTTATATCATATTTATTTAATGATGTGTTTTTTTAAGTTAAAATGAAAAAAAATAATACATTAAAAACAATATTTTTTAAAAAAAGGGAACAACGTAGTTCATGAGGAAAACCCTGTTGCAACCAATGAAGCTGTGTGACTCTAAATAATGATTGAAGAGAGAAAAGGGAGTGTCAATTCCACTAATCTATGAGATATAGTGCTTTCATATTCTACTTTGTATATATAATTTTATTTGAATATATATATATATATATATATTTAAATTTTTTTTACTTGTTCCTGGTAATGGAATTTTGTGTGTCAATATAATTAGGGGTCATTATGGATGAAGTTAATTTCACGAAAATCACCATCATCTAGAAATTACACCCTATTCTACCATTCATTGTTGGGTTTACACGAGTGACATGAAAATAAAAAGAGTAATTAGGAGTATCATGGAATTATAACATCAACCACTAGGTGGTTGTTACATGTTTTTATGTTTTAAATTTTCTTTTAGAAGAACTCTTATCTTCCTATACCCCCTAATAAATTTTATTTTCTTAAAAGACTATATTCAATGTTATTATATTTTAGGGGGGTGAAAAAAATTGTTTGGGTCAAATACAGTTTGTGTGTAAATTGATAAAAAAAATTATTTATCCTTGGATATTAGAATACACTCTACAATCTTTGAAACTAAGCATCAAATTATTTTTCATTCCATTATTGGAATTTTAATCCATGTTTATGTTCATAAGAATATATTTTTGAAAGTGTGGCTATCTATGATTTTCCCCATTTACATTTTCATCCATTTAAAAAATCCTAAGGCATTTCCTTTGGATTTTGTGGTTTTAGAATGAGTTCTTGGCGTAAACTAATAAATATCATTGGTTTATTGATCTTTTTTGTTTTAACATGATTATTTAAAAAACTAAAAAAAGTAGAAAACAATAAAAAAATTTAATAGAGAAATGGATTGACCTAATTTGTGTCATTCAACAAATCAGAATCATGATTCCATAGTTTTCTATCATATAGTTTGAGATTTTTCTACATTTCATGTAATTTTAATTAGTTATTTTTTTACTTAACTCTAGATAATGCCCAATTATGTGTGCTTCGGTTGGTTCCCTTGTGTTTTTTAGCCTAGGAGTTATTATCACTGTCTCGCATTAGGGGTTAAATCAATTGAGGGAAATTTCAATTACCAAGGCTACAATGTAGGAAAAAAAAGTAAATAAATTTTTTTATTAATACTCATCTTAATATTAATATTTTATTCAATAAAATTCTTCCATTTTTCCCCTTGGACTAATTTGAATCCCCTTGTCTATTATGATACCCAAAAAATCATAATGCTTATTTGAAATTGGATGAAATGTGGTGATGAATTTGAATAAATGAATGTTCTTAGACATAGGATATTCTTATGAATATATCTATTGTAAACAGTTTTTTATTAGATTCTTAATTGTTTTGTATGAGTTATTTTCGTTAGTGTTGTATGTTAAAATGTTCTTTTAAAAAGGGAATTCAAAAATTAATACTGTTTTATGGTACTTATTACTTGGGACTAGACAAAATCAAGTCGGGGTGTGATTATAAACTAAAACAGGCTAATGTTAATTATTATAATATATAATTTTCATGTGATTCATTATTAGTGAAACCTATTTCTAGTTAATTTTATTATTTGAACATTATTTTACATTATGATTGCAATTCTTTATTGAAGTGAACTATTGATTAGTACATTTTTAACACATTTTAAATAAACTATTTGTATTTATTTGAATTTTATATTTCATTTTTAGGTCCCCCATTCTTAGAGGAACATTGTATATATCTGGAGCTTTTGGAGATTCAATTGCTATGATGGCCAAAGTGGACCATTAACCTACAACATTACGGGAGATTTCCACTGGATAACAACCCACTAAAATGACTATATCGATCATGATACAAACCAAATGAAGATAAAAAATTTAACACAAGATAGAGTATAGAATAAATCAATATTTACATTTAACTCAATAGAGTCTAGAGATAATTATTTTTGTTTTAAGTTAGTTGTCGATGTCCCATGTTGAAATGAAATTCTAGGCCAAATTCTATGGCCCAGAATAAAATCCCACCATTTTGATCATATCATAGAAAATAAAAAATAAATTTTTCTGAAATTTATTAGGATGTTAGGTGAAATACATAGATTAAATTTATTATTATATGTACTCCAAAAAAATTGGAAATCTAGAAGCTGATTTTGGTGCCTATGTTTTGTGGGTGCAAGTTGGCTCTAATTTTTTTTAATGTTGGAAAATTCTAATCTACCTTATTTTTCACCCTCCAATGACTACCCTCATTAATTAGGAAGACATTTAATGTAACATCACAGGTAAATAAAGAATAAAGAATTTTCATATTTATTAATATTGGCGAATTAAATATTAATTTTACTTTAAATGGGTTTCTATGTTCGATAGCGTACCCGATACGTAACAAATAGTTTCTTTGAAATCTTACGTTGCACACTAGTAATAAAATAATATTATTTTAAATGTTAGTTAACACGTAGCCGTTGTATTGGCAGGAATGAATATAAATAACTAAAATATGGTTATATATGTTTGTTAAATGTTTTTACATTTATCCAATAAAGGATAAAGGCTTAAAATACGAAAAAAATTCAATTTTAGGCATATACACTCTAATTTTTACTAAAGGTCCACTTATCGCCTTTTGATGGAGAACTGTCATTAAATATAGTTTTGGTCACTCTTATAAATTCTACTGGACCAAATAAAATTCTTCTTTAGAATCAGAACATCAAAATTTACTTTGTGTAAATTTTTGGTATTTTTCGGATAAAGTTTATTTTTTAATGAATAGTGAACAATGTTGTATTTCAATTCAAAACCACTTTTTAATCTAATTTATTTATATGATTAGATTATCTTTTGAATTGTTTTTAAAGTGAAATTAGAATATATTTTTACCATTTAATCCAATAGTGGTCGTTGGAATTAATTTCACATTGAAATTGGACTTAAACTAATGTCAATATTTTGATATATATTATTTCATAAAAACACGCAATTTGTTACGACAGTGGGAATTAATTATTAAATTAATTAATTCAACTTATATATTTTGAATTTTTTAAAACAGACATCATTTTTGAATTTGGAATATCACATATAGCTTAGGGTGAAGTTTTGGTATTTTTCTGAAAAACTTCAATTTTGATGAATAGTGAAACCACTAAGTGGTACTTAAAAAACTGATTTTTCGTTTAAATGAAATTTTACCACCTCTGTGTTTTGAATTTCAAAATTCAGACAAACATGGTTTTCATTAAGAAGTAAAATGTGGTGCAATGGGATTAAAATAATATTTTGGTGAATAGTAACTTGTAAGTTTTTAATCGCGATTAGAGGTAATTAGTATAATTTAAGGTAAAAATAATGTTTTAATAATATTAAATGACCTAGACACATGTCTTAACCTTATTGGATGTGTCATGGCCGAAAAATAAAATCCATGGGTCTACTTGGGGACCCCATGGAGCCACATTGGTAGGAAAATGACATTAATAACTTTTTATTTAATGTTAAAATAAAAATGTCACAAACATGAGATGTTTTAATAAAACAATTTTTAAATGGGGTTATAAAAGTCATAATTTTGACTATAAATATTAATAAAAAATATAAAAATACTTCCTACATCCTGATATTTTTTTATAGTTTTTAGACATTAAATAAATTAAATTATTTATTACACCATGATGATGCAGCGTTTTCCTCATTATTTAACGATTTAAATAAAATGAAAAGATAATGTAAAATATTAGACCTAAACTTGTCAAAAACCTATTGGATGGGTGGATTTAAAACTCTTATCACCTTATCCTTGAAATATATAATTTTGGGTCCTTTAAAATCCGAAAGCATTTTACAATAAAGTAACATTTTATAACTTTCCAAGAGTGCCCCTCCCCTCCTCTTATAAAAGGACCCCACCTCTACCACCTTACCCACACCTCTCAAGACTTTGGATGGCCAAACCCTGCCCATTTTGGTTATCCACATCCCTCTCTTACTCCTAGAATCCTCACTTTGGGAAGAAGTCTTCCCAAGAAAGCCTTGGAGCTCAAATCAAAAAGAGTTACCCATTTTAAAGGTAGTGTTTTCTCTTGTGTTCTTATGTTTTATTTTGCTTCTCCACCCCCCTATGCTCTTTTTATTCCTTTATTTTATAACAAAACCAGTGTATTAAATTTTATAGGATGTTTTTATGTGAAGGATTCGAGCTACACTTACACACACCTACAACTAATGGTTAAAGAACATTATGTTTCTGTGGATGGTGAATTTCTTCCTCACGAAACGATGATTGTTCAACACTCATATAACACCTTCAAAGGTGGCCATTAAGATGTCACTATATTTATATATGATATATAATATGTTTATGTTTTACTTAAGCTTCTGTATTTTTCATTTATGGCATACCTTTATGATTTCCATTATGGGTAAACGCGATACATCATTTTAGGAACTGAGGACTACCGCCCCCTCGAAGTGATTTGATTCGTTAATGCCATATGTGGGACGTATAAAAGATGGAGTTAAAGTTATTATATAAGATGTTATACTGTAATTATAATATACCTTTATATCATTATTATTTATTTCCATTAAAGGATGAGATATAAAATGAAAGTAGCAGTCATGCGTACATACGACTTACCGTCTCCATGAAGGGTGAATTTCATTTCTTATCCCCAATTGTAATGTACTATTATAAGTAGATATATATAATTGATATATATGATGTATGTTACATCTAAATGATGAATATAATTCTGGAATTAAATTATACGTATCTCTCATTTAGTTTTAATTCCATTAATATGGCATAGAAATGAAAGTAGCATTCATGCGTACGTACGGCGTACCGTCTCCATGAACGGTGCATTTCATTTCTTACCTCTAAATGATTATGTAATATTATAAATGCATGTATATACTTGATATATATTATATATATTATATCTATATAATGAATATAATTCTTGATATAATGGATATTTTACCACATGAACAACTTGTAATTATAAAGAGTTTATTTTTGACTCAAGTACCAATGATCAACAAAACGACCATTATTAACATAAATAATTACATAGTGTTCATAACATGGTAATAAGTGATATAAAACGAATAATGACCTTGAAAAAGGTTCTTTATGAAATTATAAATTAACTCAAGTTTATTATTCAAGACGTTAAAGAACGATCGAGTGAAGTCGGACCTGAGGTAAGGGACATCATCTCAATCTCCTTTAATTGAGGCATATTTTGTTCTAATACAATACTTTCTTTTATACGCTATATAAAACACCTTTGAACTTTCATTTAATTCAATGGTAATCTTTTTCTACGAAGCGTTTTACAAAACAAAAAAAGGAATGTTTATTTTAATGTATGCGGTGACAACGACCTTTTCCGCCGCCGCGAGTATTATTTGGTCTTTGGCTTCCTCAACAAGCCATAATGTTTTTAAAATGAAATAAATACCATATACTCTTTTATGTATTTTGGTATTGAAAAGGGTTTTTATAATGGATTTTTTTATGTCAATATATTTAAGTGATATATTGTGATTGAAATGTGGAAATGTTTTATTTCCTTTTTAATTGTAATGATTTTATAATGGTACTTGGAAATTTGACGGGTGGTTACATGATAAACCATATGATGGGTGGTGACGTGAATACCAAGACGGGTGGTTACATTATAACCTCTAATGCATTGGGTATGGAAGTCGGCCGTTTGGTAATTCCATTAAGTGATATGTGTGGAAGTCGACCGTATGGTTATTCCATTTAAGTATGTTTATGTCCCAAGTTACCTTTATATGTTATGTGTTCTTTATATGGGTTTTATGGTAATATTTTGGTTACAAAAGTGTAAGTAATGATATTTTATTCAATGAAGAGTTTTTACTACTTCATAAAGGTGATATTTATTACTTTGATTAAGTATACATGGTTTACTTGTTGTTTTTAAAAACTAACAGTTTTCATTCTTTGTGTATCCCTTACTGAGCTTTTTTTGCTCACCCTATGTTTTTTTGAAATGTTTTTCATAGGACATAATGTGGAATAGGGTCAAGGATGGGATCAAGGAAAAGTCATGCTTTCTTAAACATGGAACTAGACATGTTTCTTTTTAAGAGTTTTTATTTTATGGGAACTTAGTAGAAGTGTCTACATTGTAATCTTTTGAGATGAAATAGTTATGATCTAATTCTCTAAAACACTAAACCTGAAAATATCTTCAATGGGAATTTTTTATCTAATTCAATATTAAGTAATGTTTAATGCCATGGCCTTATAGTTGGTATCAGAGGTCGGTTTAGACAACTTTAGGAGTTAGAAAATTGATAAATGATAAATTAATTTATGGTATTATTGAAATGATATAGCATTTGAATATTACCATGGTGATTCTCCTAAGATATTTCTGTGTTAAGAATGTTTTTTTATAGAGGAAACTGAACAGATTTTTTGGGAAGGCATACAAAGGGAAATGAACTTTCAAATTAGTATCCAGAGATTTTCAGAATCAGAACTAAATAGTTTGTTGCAGTGATGGCTCAGTTGACTCAGGTGAAAAATGTTGGTTTTTTTATTGATGATATTTTGGTGTTTTCTAAAATTAAATAGGATCATGAAAGTCATTTAAGGTTTATCTTGCAAACCTTAAAAGAAAAGAAAATGTATGTAAAATTTAGAAACTGTGAGTTTTGGTTACAAGAAATTTCTTTCCTTGGTCACATTGTATCAAAAAATGGAATAACTATTGATACTCCTAAAACAAATGTTATTGAATAATGGCCAAGACCACAAATGTAACTACGATTCGTAGCTTCGTTGGTTACACAGGCTATTACCAAAGGTTTTTTAGAAATTTTTCACGGTTATCTAGTCCAATGAATAAGCTAACTCAAAATGGTGTTAAGTTTATCTGGGAAAAAGAATGTAATGATTGTTTTCTGGAACTGAAAAGAAGATTGGTGAATGCTATAGTTTTGGCACTACCTTCCAGGAATGGGGAGTTTGTTATCTACAGTGATGCTTCATTGAACGGACTTGGTTGCGTCCTAATGCAGAATGATCAGGTAATTGTTTATGCTTCACGACAGTTGAAAACTCATGAGTTAAATTACCCTACACATGACTTGGAATTAGCTGCAGTTGTTTTTGCTCTAAAAATTTGGAGGCATCATTTGTGTGGAGTAAATAGTGAAATATATACTGATCACAAATTTTTAAAGTATATATTCACTCAGAAAGAATTGAAGATGAGACAGAGGAGATGGCTAGAATTAATCAAGGATTATGATTTTACAATTCATTACCATTCGAGAAAAGAAAATAAAGTGGCTGATGCTTTGAGTCGAAAATGTAATTCTTCATTAACAATGTTGCATGTGGAACGTGATCCTTTGGTTAAGGATTTGATGAAATTTGGCCTAGAATTTGTTAGTGTAGGAAGTTCTTCTGTTTTGTTTTAGGTATCAGGGAGATCATCTCTATTAGATAGAATTAAGCAATCACAGAAGCAAGATAGGGAGTTGCAGAAAAAGGTAGAGCTGGTTCAGAAGGACAAGTTGCCTAAATTCTACATTGATAATGATTTTGTTTTGAGATTTGGGAAGAGATTGTTTGTTCCTTGTGATTCACAGTTGAAGAGAGATTTGTTATGTGAAGCTAGTAGTTCTCCATTTTCAGTTCATCCTAGTAGTACT
The DNA here is from genome assembly GCA_963277665.1 of Viscum album. Lineage (NCBI taxonomy): Eukaryota > Viridiplantae > Streptophyta > Magnoliopsida > Santalales > Viscaceae > Viscum > Viscum album. The sequence continues at coordinate 1,680,465,138 of OY728160.1, forward strand.
AATATGTATAGAGATCTTTGGGAGTATTACTGGTGGGACATAATGAAAAGGGATATTACTGATTTTACTGTGAATTGTTTGACTTTTCAACAGGTTAAAGCAGAGCGGCAGTTACCAAAAGGGGATGCTTCATCCTTTATCGGTGCCAGAGTGTAAATGGGAAAATATATCCATGGACTTTATTCTGGGATTACCGAGGACATCTTGAGGTTTACTTCTAAATTTGGTAAGGGCCTTCAGAAGTCGTTGGGTACTAAATTAAATTTTAGTACAGCTTTTCATCCTCAATCAGATGGGAAGTTTGAATTAACAATTCAGACTTTGGAGGATATGATACATGATTGTTCGATGGATTATCAGGGAAGTTGGGACCAACATCTTTCTTTGGTTGAATTTTCATATAATAACAGTTTTCATTCCAGTATACAGATGGTTCCATTTGAGGCATTATATTGTAAACATTGTTGAACTCCAGCTTTTTGGGATGAAGTAGGTGAAAGTAAGCTGATGGGACCATAATTGGTAGAAGAGATGGCATAAAAAGTTCAGATGATTCAGAAACAAATGAGAACAGCTCAGAGCAGACAGAAATGTTATGTAGACAACAGAAAGAAGGATCTCTCTTTCAAGGTAGGTGATCATGTTTTTTTCAAAGACTCACCGTGGAAAATTGAGATGTGATTTGGTAAGAAAGGAAAGCTGAGGCCAAGGTTCATTGGACCATATGTAATTTTGGAGAAAGTTGGATCAGTTGCTTACCGAGTGGCTTTACCTCTGAGTTTATCTGAGGTTAACAATTTTTTCATGTTTCGATGTTTTCAAAGTATATGCCAGATCCATCTCATGTTTTGAGTCCAGAGGTAGTTCAGTTGGAAGAGAATCTCTCTTATGAAGAACAACCAGTCCAGGTTCTTGACCGAAGAGAGCATGTGTTGCGAAATAAGGTAATTCACCAGGTAAAGGTTTTGTGGAAAAACCATATGGTTGAAGAGGAAATGTGGGAATCTGAAAATTCTATGAGGGATAAATACCCCCCACTTATTATGATAGGTGAATAAAATTGCGAGGACGCAATTTCCAAAAGTGAGGAAGGATGTAACATCCCAGGTAAATAAAGAATAATTAATTTTCATATTTATTAATATTTTTGAATTAAATATTAATTTTACTTTAAAGTGTTTGTTATGTTCGATAGCGTACCCGATACGCAACAAAGAGTTTCTTTGAATTCTAACGTTGCACACTAGTAAAAAAATAATATTATTTTAAATTGTAGTTGACACGTAGCCGTTGTATTGGCAGGAATGTATAGAAATAACTAAAATCTGGTTATATATGTTTGTTAAATGTTTTTACATTTATCCAATAAAGGATAAAGGCTTAAAATATGAAAAGAATTCAATTTTAGGCATATACACTCTAATTTTCACTAAAGGTCCATTTATCACCTTTTGATGGAGAGCCGTCATTAAATATAGTTTTGGGAACTCTTATACATTCTATTGGACCAAATAAAATTCTTCTTTATAATTAGAACATCAAAATTTACTTTGTGTAAATTTTTGGTATTTTTCTGATAAAGTTCATTTTTTAATGAATAGTGAAAAATGTTGTATTTTAATTCAAAACCTCTTTTTAATCTAATTTTTTTATATGATTATATTATCTTATGCATTGGTTTTAAAGTGTAATTAGATATATTTTTACAATTTAACCCAATAGTGTTTGTTGGAATTAATTTCACTTTGAAATTAGACATAAACAAGTGTCAATCTTTTGATATATATTATTTCATAAAAACACGCTATTTGTTCTGACAGCAGGAATTAATTATTAAATTAATTAATGAAACTTATATATTTTTAATTTTGTAAAATAGAAATAATTTTTGAATTTGGAATATCGAATATAGCTTAGGGTGAAGTTTTGGTATTTTTCTGAAAAACTTCAATTTTTGAGGAATAGTGAAACCACTAAGTGGTACTTAAAAAACTGATTTTTCGTTTAAATGAAATTTTACCACCTCTTTGTTTTGAATTTAAAAAATCCAACATACATGGTTTTAATTAAGAAGTAAAATGTGGTTCAATGGGATCAAAATAAATTTTTTTTGTGAATAGTAACTTTTACGTTTTTAATCGCGATTAGAGGTAATTAGTGTAATTTAATGTAAAAATAATGTTTTAATAATATGAAATGACCTAGACACATGTCCTACCCTTATTTTAAGTTTAATGGACCACCAAGACAATACATGGGTCAACATGGGGACCCCATGGAGCCACTTTGGTAGGAAAATGACATCAATAACTTTTTACTTAATGTTAAAATAAAAATGTCACAAACATGAAAGGTTTTACTAAAACAATTTTTAAATGGGGTTATACAAGTCATAATTTTGACTATAAATATTAATTGGAAATATAAAAAGATTTCCTAAATCATGATATATATTTTTATAATGTTTAGACATTAAATAAATTAAATTATTTATGACACCATGATGATGCAGCGTTTACCTCATTATTTAACGATTTAAATAAAATGAATAGATAAGGTAAAATCTAAGACCTAAAGTTGTCAAAAACCTATTGGATGGGTGTATTTCAAGCTCTTATCACATTATCTTCTAAATATATAATTTTGGGACCTTTAAAATCCTAAAAGCATTTTATAATAAAGTATCGTTTTATAACATTCCAAGAGTGACCCTCCCCTTCTCTTATAAAAGGCCCCCACCTCTACCACCTTGCACACACCTCTCAAGCCTTTGGCTCAGAAAAACCCTGCCCATTTTGTCTCTCCACATCCCTCTCTTACTCCTAGAAGCCTCACTTTGGGCATAATTCTACCCAAGTAAGCCTTTGAGCTCAAATCAAAAAGAGTTACCCGTTTTAAAGGTAGTGTTTTCTCTTGTGTTCTTATGATTTATTTTTCTTCTCCAACCCCCTAAACTCTTTTTATTCCTTTATTTTTTAACAACACCAGTATCTTAGATATTATAGGATGTTTTTATGTTAATTATTCTAGCTACACTTAGACACACCTACATCTAATGGTTAATGGACATATTGTTTCCGTGGATGGCGAATTTCTGCCTCACGAAACGATGATTGTTCAACACTCATATAACACCTTCAAAGGTGGAAATTAAGATGTAACAATATTTATATATGATATATAATATGTTTATGTTTTACTTGAGATTCTTTATTTTTCATTTATGGTATACCTTTAAGGTTTCCATTATGGGTAAACGCGATATCTTCATTTTAGGAGGTGCAGACTACTGCCCCCTCAAAGTGATTTGATTCGTTAATGCCATATGTGGGACGTATAAAGGATGGAGTTAATGTTATTATATATGATGTTATATTGGAATTATAATATACCATTATTGTAAAGACCCGTAAAATTCAAGGGAAATTTTTTCTTAATTTTCTTTGGAATTTTACAAGAGCGCGGTTTCTGACGGCACCTGATTCCGAGGCCCGGAGTGCCCGGAATCATTTTCCGAAGTTTGGCTCAGGTACGTTCAGTGAACGAATGAGCGGGAATTTCTAACTTTTGAACCGGTGCCTAGAATCGAATTTTGAGGGCAATGATGAAATCGAAGCACCGATATTCACTTAAGGAGACCTTTTCCAAGGTTGCGTTTTATGCGGGTTGAGAGTTAGTTTTTGGGAATTTAAAATGAAGTTAAATAAAATGTGGAAACACATTTTATTTTTACCCAAGTTAGTTATAACCTCCCAAAGGGAGTTAGGGGTGGGACCCACATCCACTTAACCTTCCTTGAGAGGATTAAGTGTGGTGGGGACCACACGAACCCTAACACTTCATCTTCCCTCTAAACTCCCTATAACTCATGTTTAATTAATCTTGACAACTTGTTTAATTAATTGAGTTGAGTTGTTTTAATTTCAATCCTTTAAACTTCAAAGTGGTTTTCTTGTGTAAATAAAATAAGGCTTTAGCTTATTTTATTTTGGTTAGATTTCTCTTGCCACCTTGAGAGAATTTGGGAGCTTTCTTCTTCTTCTTCAACCACGACGAAGAACAAGAAGAACACTTAAGCTCCGACGAAGAACGCCGCTTCTCCTTTTTGTAGCCGGTGTGTTTCCGAAGATCGACAACGCCGCATCTTCGATCTTCTTCTCGTGTCAACGAAAGGAGATGTTGTTTCCTCCTCGGACTTTCTTCGTCAGCTTACGAAGCTTCTCCAACGACGTACCTCTTCGGATGCACCTCAACGTCAACGGGAACGACGTTCGGTTTCCGCGACGCCCGACCTCCTCGACGCTTGTCTTCCGCGGTTTGTTGAAATGCTCCGCGCTTGAAACCGAGGTAGGGGTTAATTTTATTCTTTTGTTCATGATTTCTACCCGTGATTATTTCTTCATGAAATTTGTCCAATTTTTAGCAAATAACGCGAGGGGGCGGACCGCACGAACACAGCCGACCCTCCTTCTATTCTTGTTGATTCTGTTGTGGATTGAAACGGGTGTGGCGCGGTGTTGTTGCCCGCGCAGGATCATACGGCAAGAAACGCATGGCGCCGTCACGCCGCGTCATAAAATAATTCAAGGACGTGACGCTGTCGCGCCGTGTCGAAGAAAGTTGAAGGCACCGCGGCCGGAGCGGGGACGCGGCGGAACTAGAAGACCAGCGGCCAGCCGGGCCGCCGGTGTTGGAAGCCGGAAGGGGGACCGGCCTTACCGGTCCCGTTAAGGAAGAACCGGCCGGCCAGGTCGGGCCGGCCGGAAGGGAGGCAATCCGGGGGAAATCAATTCCCCCGGGCAGCAAGTGAAATGGCCCCCATAATGAGGGGGACCGGTTTCACAAAGGGGGGGGGGGGGGGTAGGCGGCCCCCCGTTTTCCAGCAGCTCGGCCTTTGGCCGAGCTGGCAGCGCGCGGCGCGCTGCGCCGGACCGGCGTCGGGCCGGTCCGCCAGGCCGGGCCGCGCCGCGCCGGTCCGGTTCGACTCCTTCCGGGGAGGGTCGACCCGGTTCGGGCCATCCGGGGGGTCTCGGGCCGGGACGGCCCGGGCCCGAAACCCCCGTTACCGAGCGGTTTGGATTCAAATGCCCATAACTCGGGCTACGGACCTCCAAACGACGCGCCGTCAGTGGCGATGCGATCCTTGGATCGAGACGGTCGTTTCGGTATATTTCACTCAAGGTTTAGGATTACTTTGTGTTCAGCCGGGTTGGTTCGTACACGAAACCAACCGGGCCCCCGGAGCGGAAACGCTCATATCTTGAGCTACGAACGTCCGATTGACGTGCCGTCAGCTTTGTTGAGTTCCTCTTAGTGAGACGGATCATTTGGCATACTCCGCCCGAGGTTTGGACGTAGGTGGAGTACGGTCGGGTTGGTTTTGTCTTAAAAACCAACCGGGCCCCTGGGACAAAAACGCCAATAACTCTCGGACCGGGCGTCCGATCGACGCGCCATCTGTTGCGTTGAGTTCCTGTTGACGATACGGAACTTTTGGATACATCAAATCTGGACTTTGTGACAGTTGATGTATCTGCCTCTCGGCTCGTGGAGCGGACCCTCCCGAACGAGCTTGTTGTGTGCGGGAACCCTAGAACTGGTTGCGACTGCTACTGTGACTTCGACGACGACAGTACAGAGATCCTCAGTGGATTCGACAACGACGACTACAGCACTCAGCGATCCTGTGTGGATCAGTGCTACCGATCCTGTGTGGGTCCGATCCTGTGTGGGTCTACGCTCAGCGGTCCTGTGTGAACCAGCGCCTACAGATCCTGTGTGGGTCCGATCCTGTGTGGGTCTTTGCGGGGGTTAGTACCTATCGATCCTTTGTGGGTTCGACGACATAGATGGATCAGTGATCATCTCTATCGTCTTTCGAAGAAATATACCTGTGTGAGCTGATTCCTGTTGCTTTCCTGTATGGATTGTGTTGTGCTATCCTGTGTGGATTTCGTTTTGCTTTCCTGTGTGGAATACGTATACTTTTCTGTGTGGACTGAGTTGTACTTGGGCTCGAAGGTTGAAGCGTATTGAAATTGATTACTTAGGTATATGTATGGGCATATACCTAAGCAGTGTCGGTTATTACTTCGGGTTTGTATCTTCCTTTTGTGGTTTATCCTCTGTGGATTTTGGGAGACCTTCGGGGGTCTCGGGGTCCCTACTGAGTAGCTTATACTCACCCCTGCACGGGCTATGCCCGCACTAAGTCGTGTTGGTTGCAGACTATGGACAACGTTGATCGTGGTTAAGGCATGCAGAGCAGGACGATACCTGGAGGTGGACCACTGGGCGGGACGTACTCGGAGCGGACGGCGGGACCCGTGGAGCACTGCAGCTATCTGTACCCACCCTTCAGGTGGGATCTCCAGTGGACAGCTCGGTGTAGCGGCTTTTACTTTACAGTTAATGTTTTTCCTTTCGAGTTGTACTTTACTTTCAGTTTGGGTTTGTATACTGGCCCATTTACTTTTCCGCACTTATAGTTGTACTCTGTTTTTACTTAGTGTTTACTTTTCTGCTTTCTTACTCTGTGGTGCTTGTTTACTTTACAAAGGCAATGCCTTCCCTTTTTACCGGGAATTACGCCTTGGTGCTAGTCGCCAGCCCCTGGCCTATGGAAGGAAGGCTTGGGGTAGTCACGGCACGGGCCCCGAGGACGGGTCGTGACAAATTGGTGTCAGAGGAGTTCGGTTCTACCGCGAACTCTATTCCTTTCTATGTGAAGCAATAATGTTTAGCATATTGAGTGTGGTTATCAGTCCAGGGAGTCCAGTGTTGGTGCGGCGGCCGACGTATCCGTACACTAGGACCCTGACTTCTGATTTCCGACATAATGAACAAAAACATTGATTGCGTGTGTGTTTCATGTTTTCTTTGTGATTACTTTGTATCAGCTCACCAGGTATACTGTTCTGACCGTGGTGCACCTGTTTCCTTTTCAGGATGGCCCCATGACGGCAGCCAGCTAGGGTTCTGAGAGTCGAGCGTGACGACAGCCCACCGAGCAACGAGGCCTCGGTGCAGGGCCCTTGTTCAGTAGTGGCACCGGCGGTAGCACTACTCGCAGAGCCCCCGATACTTTCAGCACCAGTCGCTGACGATGAACGTCGCCTCAGCGCACTGCATGAGTTTCAGTGCTAGTGACCGCCCAGGTTTCGTGGGGAGATGGACCCCCAGGCAGCTGAGGACTGGCTGGAGGCAGTCGCACGAGTTTTCTGGCTAGTGAGGACTCCAGCAGACCTCATGGTGATCCTCGCGGCGAGCCTACTGCACGCAGCAGTAGGACGATGGTGGAGATTGATGATCCAGGTGCACATTGAGGCATCTCTTCTTTGGATGGACTTTGAGAGCCTCTTCCTCTCGGAGTTCGTCCCAGCCACCCTCCGTGCGGTGCGTATACAGGAGCTTCTTCAGCTGCGGCAGGGCAACATGACGGTCGCTTAGTACTCGGCGAGATTTACCGATCTCTCGCGCTACTTGACCGACATGGTACGGGACCCATTCTTCCGGGCCCGGACCTTTGAGCAGGGTTTGAGACACGAGATCAGGGAATCACTGATCTCCCTCAGCATTCCGACTCAGACAGGAGTACTGGAGCATGCCCTTTTGATCGAGAGCTTTCTTGCTGATTCTACACCAGCGCCGCGACCCACCGCAGGGCGGCACGTAGCAGAGTCTTCTATAGCAGGCAGTCAACGGATGACTTAGGGGTCTAGGCAGACCAGACCCTCAGGCAGATGACCTCAGGACACAGGATCAACAGTGCGGGGCACACAGCGCGGCGCCAGACATTCAAGAGGCAGACAGTGCTACTCATGCGGCGGGCAGGGCCACATGGCTCGTGACTGCCCGACCCGCTGTGCTGAGGAGCAGCAGACGGTTGAGGGACCACCGAGGTAGAGGCAGAGGGTCGACCATGGCGGTCCACAGGGAGGAGGCAGACGAGGCAGAGGAGCTGGCCGAACAGCAGGTGGTGGGCGACGCTTTGAGGCTCTTCCACCACCACCACCAGGAGGTCCACCCCGACCACAGGGAGCTGGCGGGCAGAGACAGGAAAAGCTCCAGGCAGTAGAGGCCTACGACCACGGCGCACCTGAGATGATTCGAGGTACTATCTGTGTCTATTCCACCCTTGCTGCAGTACTAATAGACACAGGAGCAAGTCACTCTTTCATAGCCGCTGCCCTTGTTCGGAGAAGGGAGATTCCGACAGAGCCGTTGGCTCGATCCTTACGGCTAGAGACTCCTACGGGAGCAGACTCGATGATTACACACTGGTACCGGCAGTGTGAGCTTACTCTAGGAGGCGAGAGCTTCGGCTGGGATATTCTTGTAGCAGCGTCGAGGCCTTACGACATCATCTTGGGCATGGATTGGTTATCTATGGTCCATTCCCAGATTGATTGTTTTAGGCGCAAGGTGCGATGTGTACGCACCGACGGGAGCAGGTTCACCTTCACCGGAGAGAAGGGAGCCTTTGCAGCATAGGATGGACTTCCGAGGAGGAGAGGACTTCCCATCAGTCATGAGTTGGCTAGCCTCATCCTTGGAGCAGTTGACGTGCGGAGTCCTGGTTTTCCTGCAGTGGTGGATCAGTTTGCGGACGTTTTTCCCGATGACGTTCCAGGGCTACCTCCTCGTAGAGAGGTAGACTTTTATATTGACTTTTACTCCGGGACAACCCCGATATCGACCCCAGCGTATCGGATAGCCCCTGCTGAGCTTTGAGATATTCGGGTACAGTTGGAGGACTTGCAGGGCAAGGGGTTTATCTGACCTAGTCTTTCACCCTGGGCTTCCCCGATTTTGTTCGGCAAGAAGGCGGACGGGAGCCTGCGACTTTGTGTTGACTATCGTCGCCTGAACCAGGTGACAGTGAGGAAAAAGTATCTGTTACCGAGGATTGATGACCTCTTTGATCAGCTCAAGGGAGCACGGTGGTTCTCGAAGATAGACCTCGGGTCAGGCTATCACCAGCTCAGAGTTCGAGACGAGGACGTACAGAAGACAGCCTTCAGATGTTGGTATGGCCACTATGAGTTCTTGGTTATGCCTTTCGGTGTAACCAATGCTCCAGCAGTGTTCATGGCCTTTATGAACAGGATCTTTCAGCCATACCTCGATCGATTTGTTGTTGTCTTCATCGACGACATTTTGATATACTCGACGACTGAGGAGGAGCACGCCTACCACTTGCGGGTTGTACTAGACACAATCTGAGAGCACCAGCTTTATGGTAAGCTCTCGAAGTGCCATTTCTAGATACGAGAGGTCCACTTCTTGGGGAACGTCATCTCTGAGGCGGGAGTTGCAGTGGATCCTGCGAAGATCAAGGCAGTGTTAGCTTGGGAGCCACCCAGGAGCGTGACAGAGGTTCGGAGTTTCTTGGGATTAGCTAGATACTACCGAAGATTCGTGCCAGACTTCTCTAGAGTTACAGCACCACTATCAGCTTTGACGAAGAAGGGGAAACCCTTCGTATGGTCAAACATATGTCAGCAGAGCTTCCAGGAGATGAGAAAGAGATTGACCAGCGCACCTATCTTGAGGTTGCCTGAGGAGGAAGTAGGGTACATAGTCTACTGCGATGCATTAGGGACCGGACTCGGATGTGTCCTGATGCAGGAGCAGGCAGTGATCGCCTATGGATCACGATAGTTGAGGCCGCATTAACAGAACTACGCTACCCATGACCTAGAGTTAGCAGCAGTGGTCTTCGCTCTGAAGACATGGTGACACTATCTGATGGGGGAGCGCTTTACAGTCTTTTCTGATCATCAGAGTCTCAGGTACATATTCTCGCAGAAGGACCTGAACCTGAGACAGCGGCGATGGCTCGAGTTCCTCCAAGACTATGACTTTGAGATAGTCTATACTCCTGGGAAGGGGAACGTAGTAGCCGATTCCCTCATCAGGAGGACGGGTATTCAGCTACTTGAGGAGGCGACAGAGCAGTTAGCCTCTTTGCATATATCCTTCGTGGATAGAGATGGAGCAGCCTTCCTTCAGTCTCTCACAGTCACTCCTCCACTACTACAGCGAGTCAGAGAGGCACAACGTGGGGACGCTGACTGTGAGACGCGGCGTGCACAGATATCCTCAGGACATGCACCTGATGGTTTCTCCTTTGGAGCAGAGCACGAAATCCTTTTCAGAGGACGTACCATGGTACCAGTCACTTTACGGGAGGATGTGCTGAGAGAGGTTCACACTTCTCCTTTGGCGGTACATCCTGGAGTGGCAAAGATGTACCAGGATCTCAGACGACAACACTGGTCGCCGGGCATGAAGAAGGTTGTGGCGGAGTTCGTTTCTCGATGCCTCACCTTCCATCAGGTGAAGGCTGAGCATCAGGTACCAGCAGGCTTGGTACAACCCTTTGAGGTCCCGGAGTGGAAGTGGGATGGGATATCTATGGACTTCATGACTGGACTTCCACACATTTCCAGAGGTCACGACTCCATCTGGGTAATTGTCGACCGACTCACCAAGTCGGCTCACTTCTTACCCATCAGAGAGTAGGGCTCAGTGGAGAGCATGGGGCGACTTTACGTTCAGGAGATTGTACGGCTTCACAATGTGCCATCTTCTATCGTCTCTGATCGAGATGCTCGTTTTACTTCCTGGCTATGGAAGGGATTGCAGGAGGCGTTTGGGACACAGCTACGTCTGAGCACTGCCTTTCATCCTCAGACAGATGGTCAGACGGAGAAGACCATTCAGACTCTTGAGGACATGCTCCGCGCATGTGTCCTCGACTTTGGTCGTAGATGGGAGGACCACCTACCCTTGGTGGAGTTTGCGTACAACAACAGATACCACTCCACCATCGGGATGGCACCGTACAAGGCGTTGCACGACCGACCTTGTAGATCTCCTTTGTGCTGGATAGACCCTGGGGAGTCAGCACTTGTGGGACCAGAGATGGTCCAGGCTACGACAGAGAAGTTCCAGGTCATCCAGGAGTGGATGAGGACAGCTTAGAGCCGGCAGAAGTCATACGCTGACAGGATGCGGAGACCACTAGAGTTCGAGGATGGCGACCACGTCTTCTTGCGGGTCTCACCTCGACGTGGTATATGGGGATTTGGCCAAGGCGGCAAGTTATCTCCGTGCTTCATCGGACCCTTCCAAGTCCTCAATAGGATTGGAGAGGTGTCTTATCGCCTGGCTCTACCACCTCAGTTGCACCGGGTGCACGACGTCTTCCACGTGTCTCAGCTGAGGAGATACGTGCACGACCCGACACACATCATTGACCATGGGGATCTTGACGTTGATGATGGGGCGACTTTTACGGAGGTCCCGGTAGAGATCGAGGATCGACAGGAGCGGGTCCTACGTGGACGGTTGATTCCTCTAGTGCGCATCAGATGGCAGCACTAGAATCTCCAGGAGAGAACTTGGGAGTGGGAGGCTCAGATGCATCCTCAGTACCCTCATTTGTTTCCCCAGTTTTGATGTATCTTTACGTGGATGTAAAGCCCTGAGGTGGGAGTAATGTAAAGACCGGTAAAATTCAAGGGAAATTTTATCTTAATTTTATTTGGAATTTTACAAGAGCGCGGTTTTTGACGTCACCTGATTCCGAGGCCCGGAGTGCCCGGAATCATTTTCCGAAGTTTGTCATGGGTACGTTCAGTGAACGAACGAGCGGGAATTTCTAACTTTTGAACTGGTGCCCGAAATCGAATTCCGAGGGCACCGATGAACTCGCAGCGCTGATATTCGCTTAAGGAGACCTTTTCCGAGGTTGCGTTTTATGTGGGTTGAGAGTTAGTTTTTGGGAATTTAAAATTAAGATAAATAAAATGTGGAAACACATTTTATTTTTACCCAAGTTGGTTATAACTTCCCAAAGGGAGTTAGGGGTGGTACCCACATCCACGTAACCTCCCTTGAGAGGATTAAGTGTGGTGGGGCCCACACGAACCCTAACACTTCATCTTCCCTCTAAACTCCCTATAACTCCTCTTTAATTAATCTTGAAAACTTCTTTAATTAATTGAGTTGAGTTGTTTTAATTTCAAACCTTTGAAATTCAAAGTGGTTTTCTTGTGTAAATAAAATAAGGCTTTAGCTTATTTTATTTTGGTTAGATTTCTCTTGCCACCTTGAGAGAATTTGGAAGCTTTCTTCTTCTTCTTCAACCACGGCGAAGAACACGAAGAACACTTAAGCTCTGACGAAGAACACCGCTTCTCCTTTTTGTAGCCAGTGTGTTTCCGAAGATCGACGACGCCGCATCTTCGATCTTCTTCCCGTGTCAATCTAAGGAGACGCCGCTTCCTCCTCGGACTTTCTCCGTCAGCTTACAAAGCTTCTCCAACGACGTACCTCTTTGGACTCACCTCGACGTCAATGGAAACGATGTTCGGTTTCCGCGACGCCCGACCTCCGCGACGCTTGTCTTCCGTGGTTTGTTGACGTGCTCCACGCTAGAAACAGAGGTAGGGGTTTATTTTATTCTTTTGTTCATGATTTCAAACCGTGATTATTTCTTCGTGAAATTTGTCCAATTGTTAGAAAATAACACGAGGGGGTCGGACTGCACGAACACGGCCGACCCTCCTCCTATTCATGTTGATTCTGTTGTGGATTGAAACTGGTGTGGCGCGGTGTCGTCGCACCGCGCAGGATCATACGGCAAGAAACGCGTGGCGCCGTCGCGCCACGTCGTAAAATAATGCAAGGACGCGACGCCGTCGCGCCGCGTCGAAGAAAGTTGAAGGCGCCGCGGCCGGATCGGGGTTGCGGCGGAAGGGCGTGGTTCCGTCGCACCACGCCGGACGACGAAGGCTGCAACCGGTTCCGGGCCGCGAAGGAATAAGAAGACCGGCGGCCAGCCGGGCCGCTAATGTCGGAAGCCGGAAGGGGGACCGGCCTTGCCGGTCCCGTTAAGGAAGAACCGGCCGGCCAGGTCGGGCCGGCCAGAAGGGAGGCAACCCGGGGGAAATTAATTCCCCCGGGCAACAAGTGAAACGGCCCCCATAATGAGGGGGGCCGGTTTCACAAAAGGGGGGGGGGGGGCAGGCGGCCCCCCGTTTTCCAGCAGCTCGGCCTTCGGCCTAGCTGGCAGCGCGCGACGCGCTGTACCGGACCGGCGCTTGGCCGGGCCGGGCCGGGTCTACCCTGTCTGGGGCGGGTCGACCCGGTTCGGGCCATCCGGGGGGTCTCGGGCCGGGACGGCCCGGGCCCGAAACCCCCGTTATCGAGCGGTTTGGATTAAAATGCCCATAACTCGAGCTACAAACATCCAAACGACGTGCCGTCAGCGGCGATGTGATCCTTGGATCGAGATCGTCGTTTCGGTATATCGCACTCAAGGTTTCGGATTACTTTGAGTTCATCCAGGTTGGTTTGTACACAAAACCAACCGGGCCCTCGGAGCGGAAACACTCATATCTTGGGCTACAGACATCCGATTGACGTGCCGTCTGCTTTGTCGAGTTCCTCTTATTGAGACAGATCTTTTGGCATACTCCGCCTGAGGATTGGACGTAGGTGGAGTACGGTCGGGTTGGTTTTGCCTTAAAAACCAACCGGGCCCCTGGGACGAAAAAGCCAATAACTCTCAGACCGGGCGTCCGATCGACGCGCCGTCTGTTGCATTGAGTTCCTGTTGACGATACAGAACTTTTGGATAAATCAACTCTGGACTTTGTGAAAGTTGATGTATCAGCCTCTCGGCTCGTGGAGCGGACCCTCTCGAACGAGCTTGCTGTGTGCGGGAACCCTATAGCTGGCTGCGACTGCTACTCTGACTTCGACGACGACGACAGTACAGAGATCCTCAGTGGATTCGACGACGACGACTACAGCACTTAGCGATCCTGTGTGGATCAGTGCTACCGATCCTGTGTGGGTCCGATCCTGTGTGGGTCTGCGCTCAGCAGTCCTGTGTGAACCAGCACCTACAGATCCTGTGTGGGTCCAATCCTGTTTGGGTCTTTGCGGGGGTTAGTACCTATCGATCCTTTGTGGGTCCGACGACTTAGATGGATCAATGATCATCTCTATCGTCTTTCGAAGAAGTATACCTATGTGAGCTGATTCCTGTTGATTTCCTGTGTGGATTGTGTTGTCCTATCCTGTGTGGATTTCGTTTTGCTTTCCTGTGTGGAATATGTATACTTTCCTGTGTGGACTGAGTTGTACTTGGGCTCGGAGGTTGGAGCGTATTGAAATTGATGACTTAGGTATATGTATGGGAATATACCTAAGCATTGTCAATTATTACTTCGTGTTTGTATCTTCCTTTTGTGGTTTATCCTTTTTGGATTTTGGGAGACCTTCGGGGGTCTCGGGGTCCCTACTTAGTAGCTTATACTCACCCCTGCACGGGCTATGCCCGCACTACGTTGTGTTGGTTGCAGACGACGGATAGCGTTGATCGTGGTTTAGGCGTGTAGAGCAGGATGGTACCTGGAGGTGGACCACTGGGCGGGACGTACTCGGAGCGGACGGCGGGACCCGTGGAGCAGTAGAGCTATCTGTACCCACCCTTCAGGTGGGATCTCCAGTGGACAGCTCGGTGTAGAGGCTTTTACTTTACAGTTGTTGTTTTCCCTTTCTATTTGTACTTTACTTTTAGTTTGGGTTTGTATACTGGACCATTTACTATTCCGCACTTATAGTTGTACTCTGTTTTTACTTAGTGTTTACTTTTCCGCTTTCTTACTCTGTGGTGCTTGTTTACTTTACAAAGGCAATGCCTTCCCTTTTTACCGGGAATTACTACTTGGTGCTAGTCGCCAGCCCCTGGCCTATGGAAGGCGGGCTTGGGGTAGTCACGGAACGGGCCATGACGATGGGTCGTGACATTTATATCATTATTATTTCTTTCCATTAAAGGATGAGATAGAAATGAATGTAGCGTTCATGCGTACGTACGGCTTACCGTCTCCATGAACATTGCATTTCATTTCTTATCCCCAAATGTAATGTACAATTATAAGTACATATATATAATGCATATATATGATGTATGTTACATATAAATGATGAATATAATTCTGGAATTAAAATATACATATCTCTCATTTAGTTTTAATTCCATTAATATGACATAGAAATGAAAGTAGCGTTCATGCATACGTACGGCTTACTGTCTCCATGAATGGTGCATTTCTTTTCCTACCTATAAATGATTATTTAATATTATAAATGCATATATATAATGGATATATATGATATATATGATATCTAAATCATTAATATATTTCTTGATATAATGTATATTTTACCACATTAACAACTTGTAATTATAAAGAGTTTATTTTTGACTCAAGTACCAATGATCGACAAAACGACCATTATTAACTTAAATAATTACATACTGTCCATAACATGATAATAAGTGATATAAAAGGAATAATGAACTTGAAAATGGTTCTTAAGAAACTTTAAATTAACTCAACTTTATTATTCAGGATGTTAATGAACGATCGAGTCATGTCGGACCCGAGGTAAGGGACTTCGTCTCCATATCCTTTCATTGAGGCATATTTTGTTCTAATACAAGAATTTCTTTTATACTCTATATAAAACACCATTTACCTTTCATTTTATTCAATGGGAATCTTTTTCTATTAAGAATTTTACAAAACGACAAAAAGGAATGTTTATTTTAACGTACGCGGTGACAACGACCTTCTCCGCCGCCACGAGTATTATTTGGTCTTTGGCTACCTCAACAAGCCATAGTGTTTTTAAAAATAAATAAATACCATATACTCTTTTATGTATTTTGGTATTGAAAAGGGTTTTTATAATGGATTTTTTTATGTCAATATATTTAAGTGATATATTGTGATTGAAATGTGGAAATGTTTTATTTCAATTATAATTTTTATGATTTTATAATGGTAATTGGACATTTGATGGATTGTTACGTGATAAACCATATGACGGGTGGCGTCATGAATACCAGGATGGGTGGTTACATGATAACCTCCAATTAATTGGGTATGGAAGTCGGCCATATGGTTATTCCATTAAGTGATATGTGTGTAAGTCGACCTTATGGTTATTCCATTTAAGTATGTTTATATCCCAAGTTACCTTTATATGTTATGTGTTCTTTATATGGTTTTTATGGTAATCTTTTGGTTACAAAAGGGTAATTAATGATCTTTTATTCAGTGAAGATTTTTTACTACTTCATAAAGGTGAAATTTATTACTTTGATTAAGTATACATGGTTTACTTGTTGTTTTGAAAAAATAACTGTTTTAATTCTTCGTGTATCCCTTATTGAGATTTTTATGCTCACCCCAAGTTTTTTTGAAATTTTTTTCACAGGACATAATGTGGAATAGGGACAAGGATGTGCTCAAGGAAAATTAATGCTTTCTTAAACATGGAACTAGACATGTTTCTTTTTAATATTTTTTATTTTATGGGAACTTAATAGAAGTGTCTACTTTGTAATCTTTTGAGATGTAATAGTTATGATTTAATTCTCTAAAACTCTAATCATGAAAAGATACTCAATGGGAATTATTAATTTAATTCAATATTAAATAATGTTTATGTCGAAGGCCTTGTATTTAATATTATTGGATAGAAAAAAGTCTTACCATATTCTTATTTAAGGTAGTAGTGAGGTAGAATTTAGGATAAATTTTTTTATGTTGTCATTGTAATTTTATGCTTCCAATTTTATTTTCTAATTGCATTTCATCAATTTTAAGTTGCTTAAACCCCCTTATCTTATTAATAAAACATATTCTTATTAAAATTTTCACTTTTTTTGTTAATATATAGATATTATTTTATTACTTTTTGAATTTATTCAAACAACATGGATATAAATACTTTACACAATGGTGGAGTGTTCGTTATTGGTTTGTTTTCTCTTCTTTAATCTTACTTCCTTATGTTGACGTCAACATTATATTGAGTGATTTTAATCAATGTAATAATAACCATATGGTGGTCATATTCAAGGGTGTTTCATGGGAATGGATTAAATGTCATTTTGTGTGTGTATATTGATAAATTAGTTCATTATTTTTAGAGTTCAATACAATGAAATATTTTCATCTTCATCTTCACCAATATTAATGATAAAATTTTTTGAGTAATAGTATGATACAATTCCTTAGATTTCTCATTAAAGTTATCTTATAATAGAATTTGTTATTAGCTTTATTATTTTATTGGGATTATAATGGTGATTGAGGTTTCACACTTATCTCATTAATTGGTAACTTCTTGAACTAGTCCTCTGAAATTTCTAATGAGAACAATTACATCCATTATAATACTAGAATTAACAAATAATCATCCCATATTATTTAATTATTTTATTTAAAATTATTAAGGTGTTCCATTTATTATATTCAAATTAATCTATTATGTAATTTAATATTCTAATATCCCCAATTCCAATCAACCCCAAGGATTTCCACTTTATATCCAAGATCCCTAACAAATATGAGGGTCTTAGGGTTTCTTTTTTGATCCCTATGGATTTGACCCATACTTGTACTACAATGACCACATGTACATGTTGGGTAAATTTGTGTTTGGAAACCCACCTTATATGGGATTCCATTTCAATTATATACCAGGTTAGCTCTCACTTCTCATTTATTATTTCATGCAGAGGGTGGGTTGGAGCGCATAGTTTAGATTGAGTTGGATGGCTTGGAATCGAGAGGTTGAAGAGTTATGACTCAGAGTTTTGGTGAAGAACTATGTCACTATTATTTTAATTATTTATTATGTATAAGTGATCATCCTAATGGGTAGTCAATATTGGTGGTATGTCTATCCATATTTCATTTTTTATGGTGTTTCCATTAATTACTACTTCTGCTGATCAGTTTATTTATGTTATGTATGATACTTGGTTATTTTTATTCCTATTGGTGACTTTGATACTAGGGGTATATCCTCCCCATGGTACCTTCTTAGACCCCTAATTCTTATTGAAGGCCTCCAACATTCAATGAGGCATGCCTATGGTCGTAGGGAAATCCGGTCCAGTCACTATTTAAAGTAATCCGAGTTAGGGAATTTCAAAGTGGTGTCATAAGATTTTTGTTTTTCATTATTGTTCCAAAATAAAGTTAAAAAAATATTTATGAATGTTTTAGAATATGTGATGTAACTCAGACTGGTGCACCGCGAACACCTTCCTGGTGGAAGTTGAGGTCACCATGGCCATGGGGTAAATGTTCTTGGATTATTTTGTTATAGTTATTTGTGATTTTAATCTAATGTGATTCACATGAGGTTTGGGATTTATGATTTATAATTTTTTTTGATTTTGGATCCTAGATCATTTCCAGTAGACCATGGATTATATTTTTCCTCTTAGATAATTAGAAAGATGTATCTCACACATCATATCATGCACAGAAGATTCTTATGATATATTATCTTGTTAGTTTGATTATTCAACTGAAGTACGAGGCTTTAATGTTTAATGTTTTTTTAAATTAACATATGGATTTTTCTCATATAATTACATTGAGTCATTTTACTCTTCTAGTTTTTCTTCAGTACATATATTTTATTTTATTTTTAGGATATATGTATCCTATGGTGAGATGAAGAATGAAAAAAAGGAGGCACAATCCCTTTCATAGGGGGTGAGTGGAGTCCTTAAGTGGTCAATAAGTGTAACAAATTTCATATAGGTACACCATGTGAGGATAAGTATGGAATATGATTAGTTAATTAATTCTCCAATAACAACATGTATTGTTTTTCTTATATACATTGGAATGAAACTCTACTTAACCAGACCTGGTGACCATGGTTCTCTAACATGGATCATCTCAGATGATGTTTTGGTGGATAATCCTATGTTTTTTATTCTAGAGGAAGTATTCATAAGTATTGATTCTCTATGAGAATTAGTGCATTGTTTGGATTTTGGGTTGGAATATGGTGTCTTTGTATAAATGAGACCCTTTAGAGGGATTTGGCACATGATATAATACATGGTTTATGGAAGAGAACATGATATCTTCCTCATGAGTTTCACACCAATTAGACTTTGGTTTTTGGGATAGATGGGAGGACATAGATACCATGGGATACAAATCAGTTTTTAGTGAGATGGAGTCTTGTGATGTTCGGGGAAAACCTAAAATAGGGGTCGACCATATATATTGGGTCCTTTGAGTTAAGAAGAATGGGTTAGTACTTGAGTTGATATCAATGCATGGGAGGTGTCTTTGAGTTAGGGATATGGGATGAGAGTCAAAACTTATGTTAATTAGAGTGCCTAGGGTGCTCCTCGTTGATTGTAAATATCATACAGTAGGAACAACATCAATAATTTTGAATGATGATCCTTGAAATATGTGAGATGTTAAGCCCCATTTTAGATGAGAGAATTTGGGATCATTTTAGTTGGTTAGAATTGACGTGAATGTAACATCGTCAGATATTGAACTAGGAATCTGTTACTATTTTTGGTGTTATGTGACTTGTGAGAATTTGAGTCAGGTTCTAGGATCGGGTGATGTGGGAGCATACACAAATTATGCTTAAAAGATATCAAGGTGGTGTAATTTGTTCGTACATGGAAAATGAAAAAATTTAAATCAAAAAAGTCCATGAGATTGTCAAGGATTGATGTAAATTGTAATGATGTGCCTATAAGAGTGGTTACATGGAGTATTTGATGAAATAAGATGGGTGATCTCTACATTGATATAACAATAAGAATGGTGTGATGTAAGGGGATAGTAGTGATGAATGCGGCTATGGAGGAGTGAAAAAAATTAACATAGGATTATTCCTGATATGGTAATGATCAAAGAGTGGTATAAGGGAATCCATTTGGTGGGGAGTGAACCTATGGACGTTTGGGTGTGTGAACCTTGTTCATGATAGAATTTTAGTAGTTTTCGTGGAAGATTTTTCCATGAGATGGGGAAGAGTAATGGTTCAGTGTTTTAGGTTAGATCTAAAAGATGATCGAGTTTGTCTATTTATGTTCATTGTGTTCAAGAATGGATAGGTATTGGGACATAGTGTCCATGATTTGATTAAGTGAAACAATGAATAGGATACTCCTATGGCGGGGAGTGGGATATATGTCGCATTTGTGCAGACCTCATGTGGGAATTTTCATGGGAGTATGGGATCATTCATTGGATATTCATTTTGGAATTATTATTCTAGTGAATAAACGGATCCAAATACATCTAGATTCCTCAATGAATTCCATGTATAAATGCAGATATGATATCAGGTGGACCCCAAGCATGTGCATCAGTCTAAGGATGTTTTTTTCTATCTGAATGAGTTTGATGTGGAATGATTTAGTGATCATAGAAATAACAACACGGATTTAGTAATCTTATTATCTAATCAAGGATATCACACTATGTGTCACATAACTATCTTGGTCTACGTACTTGAAAGATAATGGGATTCCTCCCGACATAAAGGCATCAGGTTTGGATATTTAGGTAATATAATGGTGGTGGAAGTCATGTGCTTTTAAGAAGGGTCTTCTACAGTGTGTCTGACCATTTTTGTCATGAGATTGAATATGGTGAGCTAGAAACCTCATAGATTATGTTGTATCAGGTGTGGTGAATTTTTTTTGTGGTAGGATGGGTCTTTTTTGGGGAATTCTGTGTGTTTAGGCCTCACATGTATGGGTAGTAAGACCCATTGGTTCTAGATCTGAATTGAGAAAAATGGATACTATGGGTCTTGACCATCATTTTTATGAGTTTTTGAGCATTGTGAGATGGAAACTGCACTAAGAACATATTTAGAACATGAGAATTATATTATTTTGGGAAATTATGATAGTGGGGAACACTAGGATTCGAAACTCAACCTTTGAACTAAATCCTATGGTGAGGAGAACTATAGGATGGATAATTAATTGTATTATGATTCTGTCATGTTTAGATAAATATGGTATGAGGTATGCACTGTCTCATTATTTCAATATTGAAAACATGTGTTGGCGTGGGTTTTTCTGGATTGATCACCTTCAATTGGAAGTTAATCCTTCAGTGTGTTCCATTAATTTGGGAAATGAATGAGGTTGTTTGGATTTAAATTAATTACTTAAGTAGGACATGTTATGATATTGTATGACCATTCAAGATTCTCAAAGATGATAAGTGTTATGGCGGTGAATTTATAATTCCTCATGTTCTTTGGGGTCTGAAAATTTCAAAATAAATTTGAATATTTGGTTTTAGTGGTAGGTTTATTTCGAAAAATAAGATTTTCAATTGAATTATTGGAGTTTAGAAACATCAAATGAATGTTTTTGGATAAATAATGAATATTTGGAGGCATCCTAGAGGATCAGATCAGCCCTGGAAGAGGTTGATGGTGTTTGTAAGTAGAATATTCTACTATTAGTAGCCACCAACTAGCTGGTGGTTTTTTAAAGGGGTTGATTACTATATTCCAACCCTCGTGGTTTTTATAGGGAAACCTTATACTCACCCAATTTTTTTATATGTGAAACCATTATCATCCCACTCTACAAATATTTTCAACACACCTTATATTTGGTTGTGTTTTGAGGTATTCTTTAGTGATTCATTGGAACATGAGCCTCTACCCAGTTGGTGAGGAATCCTTAAGTGCATCCATAAGACCCGGGTTAGAAACCAGGTGGAGGTATATTTTTGGGGTACTGTAGTAGTATAATAGCAGGCACTATAGAAGTTTTATACATTGTGCGGTGATGTAGCATTTTCTAAATAAATTATTATTCTGTACTATAGCTGCCAGAACTATTCACCTTAGGAAAAAAATTTGGGATTGAAGTCCTTAAGGCCTTCGAGCCACCCAGTCCTTCATGTCAATATGGATTTTAGGCCATATTTAAGGCCTTTAGGAAACCATAAGGCCGGAAGGCCACCACAAGGCCTTCAAGACTCATGTAGTATCCCCAGACACACTCTACAAAAAATGAGCAGACTCAGAGGAGGATTTAGTGCTGGCACACTCACCATAGAAGAACCAATAAATTTGAAAGAATGGGATGGTATGGTTGTTCCATTGGGACCAGCCTGTCCATGCACATGAATCTTAGCTAGATAGTCAAGAGAAGGTAGAGATCTACCATCACGATGTAGATGCTGGGGAGGGGCACTACCTTGTAGTTCTAATCTGGTGGAATTCCCTAAGACCTTTAGGTCATGTAATGTCTCTTTATACTGTGGTATATTTAATAACTAGGCCTATGGGACATTTAAGGGTTCCCCCACATCACTTGATTATGGGGTTATCAAAAATCAATAAAAATAAAATCCTTAGAGCCATTCGGGCTTAATGATTCATGGTGTGTCTCACCCTATATTAATCTTCATTTGATTCTTCCTTAAATATTGTTTAATTTTGAGTATCTTCAAAATACTTTTTTTTCAGATTCCACCTGATCATGGTGGAATTGAATGATATTTATGGAAATTTCATTCCACTTGCGATGGTGGCTTCTCAAGATTCTATATGCACGCCACCACATTTTGTTTGGATAAAGGTATGTGGCACCAAAAAATTATTTATGGTTTATATTTTAAATTAAACTATTTTGTCTTATGAAATGGTAATTTTTGTTAGATATTTGTCCAAGAATTATGTCAAGATTCCACTGATGAATTCTCGTTGGTGGTTTCTTGAGGTTTTATTTAGAATCTTGTGGCTAGTTAGTTAATCAACAAATGTTCTTTTTTTAATTAAATGGTTAAATAAATTTAATTTTTTTAATTAATTATGAATTGATTACAATTGATTAAATAGGAATCTTGGGATTGATTTAGAGGCTTGGTAATAGACAAGATGTTGGATTGAACTTGAATAAGGCTTGGCAGGTTGGGGATGCAATGATTGGCCTATGGAAATAAATGGTAATAATATCCAATTGTGGAGGGTTATTTCTTATAATAACCCTATGGTTGTTATACTTGTGTTATATGGAATTTAATGAATTGGCTCTCCATTATGGATGGTTCCCACTTGATTAATTAGAATACTTAGAAAGAATTAAATATATAATTTTAAAATGATAAATTAAATGAATAAATTGAGTAAATTGAGTAATTTCTTAGCCCTCATTAGTCCTCTGGAACTAGATTGAAATCCCATACAAAGATGGATGAGGTATTGAATTTTGTAATTCCCCATGATGTATATACCCCTCCAGAGGATTGAGACATATATGAGAAAAATAAGTTAAACCAAGCTATGTGTCATTTTCTTATGAGCCTTTGACACCCCGAATAGGGGTGTATATTAATATTTACATGCTCATCCCATGTGGCCCATGGGGTATCCTTTGATGACATAGAGTAGTTTGGATCATAGTACTAAGATGGGGTGAGTGTTACTCCACCATTTGATGTAACCCGGCCAAGGTGGATAGATCATAGGTAGACTAGGATTAGGTTGGGTGAGCAGACCAACCCAATGAGACCATGAGGACTAAGATGCTTTTTAGAAAATTTATTTGACTATTACCATTGTGTAGAACCCCATGTAGTCAATGATTTTGTACTACCTTGTTAATGATTTCAAGGAACACGATGTACTTTGAGACTTGGGTGTTGACCCAAGAACTAGTTCAAGATTGAGTCAACATGTGATATTCCTTCTGCTATACAATAACATTATGGGACCTTAGATGGTTTCCTAATAGTAAAAGAACCATAACTGGGTATATGTATTTAGGTAGTGATTATTGTGGGTGTCACCTTAGAAATTGGACCAATATATAAGCACTATGGGGAAATGATGATAGTTATTGGTATGGTATTTTGTCCATAACTAGTTTTAAATTTGTTGCACATTGATTTATGTTATGCATGGTGACATGTGATTACTCAGGATGGATTGGAATTGACTACTGGGACTAACAACGTTTTGATTTCCCAAGATTCCCAGGAATAACCATTTGAGATGAAATATGACCCTGGGATGCTTGGTATATTTGGGATCTGGTCTCATAGTTTTCTGGAGTGTTGATTTCTAATCTGACTAGCATACAGTGACATGGATGATGTAGTACTGAATGCCTAGAGATGATATATAGTATCATGTGTCAGAGCATACATGACAACATGTGTATATGAATTCCAATGATGCTTAGGATTTCTTTATTAGAGTGAGACCATTGTGAATGTATAGGGATTGAATAATTTTAATGGTTATACCATTAGACCATTAAAATTACAAGGAATCTTGGAATTGAGTGGAATATTAAGGTGTTGGCTAGGTGTATATCCTAGAGAACATATTGTAGTTGCATGATCATGGGATCCAAAATGTGTTGAAAGAGGTTCCCAAAACATGATACTCATACTTGGAGAAACAATGACATATACTAAATCTAGTATGGTCAATCAGTTTCGCATACCTAAAGATAAAAATAGTTTCTTGGGCTCAGCCTAAGATATATGAGTATGCCCTTAGGGTGGTGGTGACATAATGGTTGGTGTGATCATCATGATGTACTTATAGATATGCCATCATCGTGATAAATTAGGCATTTTCAGTAATTTAATTACTCATTTTATGTATTTTACCTATTTATTTCTGTTTATCATTTCACATAAAAGTATCACAACTTATTTCAATTAGTATGGAGCCACATTGGTGGTTCCCTTCTTAGATTTTTACTCACACCCTACCCAGGCATTCATTTCATTTACATACCTGAGTATCTCTCATTTTTTATAATAGGAAATGTCTAGGCTAGATCCCATAGCTTAAATCAAGAAGGATGGATCTAATTCTAGAGAATGAGGTGTTATAGCCTAATATTATGGCAATGCCGATAAACATTATTCATTTATTTTTTTAATCTATATAAGTGATCAGCTCAATGGTAAATCAATCTTGAATTCTATTATATCCGAATTTAATTTTTAGGGTATATATTATATTTTATGCTTCCACTGATTATTTTATTTATATTGTATGTGAATTTTTCTTATCTCCACTCTTATTTGTTACTCCAATTTTGGGGTATATCTTCCACACGGTACCTTCTTAAACCTTCAACACTAGTCATCAGGCTCTAGTATTTGTGGTGTTGTGCTTGAGGTCCTTTTATGATCAAGTCGATTACATGTTTAAATTTAATTTGGATGGGATATTATAGATTAGTGGTATAATATCTGAAAATAAATGAAACATTATTTATAAATGAACATAAAAATAAATTTGGGTCATTATTAGTGATGAATTCAACACAAATTTATCAACATAATAAACATTAAATCAGTTAGTTGGGTGACTATGTTTGAATATGATCACATGGTCTAATTTTTATATTCAACGATACACATTTTACATAAAAAAATATGGTATGTGTACCGTTAAAAATAGTATAGTATTTTTCATCACTGAATCACTACATTTTTCGAATTCCAAAGGTAATAACCCAATTCTTATATGAATAGGATATTTTGGATTTTGTAAGAATATATGGGATATTAATTATAATATATTTTTATCAGTGTTTAAGTGTAATTGGTTTGATAGTAATATTGTTAATAAACATAATGATTATAGATTTTCACTCATCCGTTTGAAAATATTTAGTTATAAAGAGGAACCATTTATCATGGAAATGCATGTAGAGTATAAATTTTATGTTACTTACCCATCGAATAATAAATGGTCTATTTTTTTCTAGAGATAAAACATTAGTTGGGTAATTATGATATTGATGATTTTAATAAATTAGGTGTGGTTTATTCATCCATTGCATGATTACTTGATTATAAAAATTATTTTGATGACGATATATTCCATGTTATATAAAGTGATCACTTCGAAGGAATATGGGAAAATGTTCAGTTACTCTCATAATTATTTAGGTTATTTTTTTATTTCTTTTAGAAACATATACATACAAAAAAATGTATTCTTTTAACTTGGATGTTTAAATCTATATATCTTATCATTTGTATTATTTTTTTTGAAAAACATAATCATTGTAAATTTTATTTAAATATTTTTTGGTTGAAGAAGCTTGATTTTTTTTAAAAAAAATTATACATGTTAAATTTTTTAACATAAATATTTAAATCTATAAATATTATTTACTTCGACCATTTTTAATTAAATTTTATATTCATCAGTTTTAGTTAAAAAAATTGGTTAAAAAGCCTGAAATCCTTATTTTTTTGAAACATAGATATGCAATGATATTATTTTCTACTTGAATATTTTTTATTTATTTTTTTAGATATTAAATTTTCTAAAAATATATTAGTTAAAATAATAGATATAATTATCTTACTATTATTCTAAGTCAATTTTTTTATTTATAAAAATAACATTTTTCTAATAACATATAGTTATATATAATATCATTGAATCCATATATTTAAATGATGGACATAAAGTAAAAGAAACATTTACATAGGTTTTTGTATGTTTGTTTATATTAATATAACTTCAATAATTATTTTATTTAATGAAATTAAAAATATTTTTATCAAAAATATTTTAAACACGACTGATGAGCCTCCTTGTGAAAATTATCCATCATTTTTTCTAGAGAAGATGATACCCAATGTTGTTAGATTTGTAATTACTTATTTACTAAAACATACAATTTATCATTTGAAGTAGAGGATACATATAAAATTTCATGATAATAATAAATCATTTGCAGATATGAAATGCATTTTAAGAGTTACATGGCTATACAGAGTCACTGTATGATTAACATTTTATATCTTGATTGGAGGAGAATTGACAATATGATGAAATATTTCCTTTGAGATTCATTAGAGATAAAAAATCGTAACTAATTTATTTGTTTCTAATTTCTAAAATATTATTTTTTTCAAATGAAAATTATTAAATATATTTAATGATATGTGTCATTTTACATTCAATAATTGAATCTAATTAATAATAGGTGGATATATTTTTCAAAATATATATGGATAGATTTTAAAAAACAAATTAACCAAATTTATAGTTTTAGGGGAGATACAAAATGAAAACCCCTGACATAAGTATGGGGTTTTAGATATAGAGAATTGGAAAAAATTTATAACAAACTTGTGGGATGTAGACATTCTATTATGATAATTATTTTATATAAAACCAATATTTAGAATTATTATTTTATTATCTAGTATCTTATTCATTTACTCCTATGTAACTGGACATTATGGGATCGGACTAAGTGATCGAATCATAGAATGTATACCCTCAAACTTTATCACATGGACACTATCATTTAATTAGTTAGATATTTATTACCAAAAAGATTGATTCATTAAGAGGTAAATCTACTAGCGACTCCAAAGTGGTTCAGTTTTTTACTCCATATCCCCCCACTCTCTATGAGAAATGAAAAAGGTTGAGGTTGTAAAAAGGGAAATTTTCTTATGAATCTATCAAGAGAAATAGTTGAGACAATTGTAGGAATTTATTTATAAATTTTCTTAAATATTAGTATCTATAAATTAATTTTATTAATATTACATTTTAATATATCAATTTAGGATGTCCTTTAGGGGAAACAGACACATAGGACCTTAATCCCTGAGGTTGGGATGGAAATTCTGGCTACTACATTAGGGAATCAAGAACAGTTGGTATATATAAAAGTATATAAAATGAGTTTCATTAATATAAACTTTTCTTCCCTCCAAATACAACATCAAAAGTGAAAGAATACAAGGTAGAAAAATATTGTTGAAGTTAGGGAAAAAATATTAAAATATCAACAGATAATTAAATTAAATCATATATATAGTCTATGTTTATAGAATACATGAGTCATATGGAACTTTCATAAATTATCTATCAAGAATGTACACCTCATAATGGATAAATGATTGTCTGTTATGAGTTACATGATAGGGACCTCCAAGTACATAATATATCATAACAAATCATACATAATTTAGTGGTTATATGTATGTAATAAAAATATGTATCTCGGTTAGGTTAAAGTAGTGGTACAAGATATTACTGACCCTAATTATCTAGTGTCATTACCTAAAAATTTGGTGGAAAGAGTTGAAGATGATATAGATTATTTCATACTCTAGCCAGTAATTCTTCTTCCTCAACTGACGTATGATGTATGTGTTGTTTTTTAATTTTTATATGTTTATGATTTCAAATTATTTTAATATTTTCTTAAATTTATCTTATATAAGAGAGTCTAAAATCAAAGGAATCAGTGAAAAAGGAAAAACGGGTCAACAATCCACACATTCAAATAATATTGTTGATTTTGACTGGATAACAAAATTATCTCATAAATCATCCATTTTACAGTCTTATTATGATATTTAGATTATTGAAAATATATGTGGGAGAGAATATCCATTAAATAATATTTAAAAAATATTTCATGGATCTTGTTAATGGTTTGGAGGTCTATGTACCTATGTTGTATTTTTTTCCATGTAATAAAATTTCTATTTCTATTTTTATTTCATTAATTAAATATAATTTATAGTTACTTAACTTATTTATTATCTTATTAGGTATCACAACACTATTTTATTACAAAACAATATCACATTTTTTTATGATTTTATGGATCCATAATAAATTTCAAGGGTTGTGAAATATCTTAATAATAATGTTAGAGATAATTATGTATTTGAAAAATTAGAAAATATAGATATTAAGTGTTGGTTTCTTCCATTCCCTAATAGGTAAAAAGACTATAATATAATTATGAAATACTAAAACTATATTGTATCTAATATTAAACCTTTTATATTGTAGTGGTCATTGGATTTCATGCGTATCCTGCACACATGAATGCATGACATATTGGTTATGATCTTTATTGGGTTGTGTTTGAAAATGTTTTAAAAACTTACTAAATTAATAAGTCTTATTCTATTCAATTTGTTCATTAAACATAAATTTTCCTTTTTATAACTATTTTGTAAATTGATATATGAAATTATAGGTCATGTAAATTTTTTAACAATGTCCACTTATTGAAAAATAATCCAAATAAGACTAGATATTTTAATGTGTGTGTAGATTAGTTTTATATTAGTTAATACTTGTTTTTTCATACATTTATAATTTTTATTATTTTCAAATTGTTGTTTCATATTCATAGTTTCATCATCAAAAATGTGTTTTTGAAAGTGGTAATTAGGTTTTAATATTCATTTATGAGATTATCACGACTGGAATGATGATGTATTTTCTTGATGTCAGTTCCATTAAAAAATTTATGTTTTATAAAAATATATTCTGCTGTAAATTATATAACATTCATTATATTGATAGGTTTTTTTATTTCACACCATATATATATATAATGAATTAAAACACCTTTAAATTTTATTTTTAAACTATTTTTTAAGAATGAATATTCTTTAGAAGTATATTTAAAAGTTCCATGTATATTTATTTTAGCTATGGTAAACATTTAAATAGTGAGTGTTTTATTGCTTATTTAATTTTTTATGCTACTATTAATTTCTATTTTTTATACTATAAGATTTTTTTTTAATGTATTTTATATTGTTCTTTCAAATAATAATAAGTTTTGAACATCTATTTTTTTAAACTAATGATGAAACGTGCTTTCTACATCACTTTATCTGTAAAATGATGTTGAAAGTTTTAATAATATAAAATTTTGATGAGTTTCAATTTTGGTTTATAAAAAAACTAATTCTAAAAAATATTGTAAACATCCGTTTTTTTATGAAAAAACGTTAAAAATTCTAAAAGAATTGATATTTTTAACAATTTCAATGTCAAATTATGGATAAAATGACATTGAAAGTATGTTTCAATGTCAATTTTAAATAAATGACTATAACACAATATATTTTAAAATAGTATGAATTTAAATCAATTTTTGACTGACATTAAAAGCCTTCTTTCAACTAGTGAGTGGGGAGAAGACGGAGTTTTACCAAATCCAACATTTACTTATGAAAATCATCTCCGTGATGAAAAATCTCCCCATAAAAGATTATATTTTATTCATAGTCGATATAATTCCTACTCCATCCACTTATTTTTTTAATCCATGAGAAAACTATAATTAATAAATTTTTATCAATTAATTATGTTTTTATTTCTAAAGAACATGAGCTATTGAACATTGATCATGAGGCTGGGCCTTTGTGAATTGTGAGTGAAAAAAATTAATCATAAAAAAAAACTAGATGGAAGTATAGGGTTGGAATCAGATCCCAAAACCCAAATAGTTCTCATTTCTAGGGTGGATATGCATCAACAATTTTCCACGAACATAAGTTGAATTTTGGACCATGATCAAAGAAGGGTGTCATGATTGGAATCCCCAAATTCCTTGAGTTAGTTTCTTCTAGTATTTTTTGTCTTGTTATTTATCATATGATTTGGAGGACAAAAATATAATGGGATTATAATAAAATATATTTAAACATAATTTATAATTATGAAATAATAATTAAGGAGAATGTTGGATCAAATATTTCATTTCAAATAAGTGTTTTCAATGAATTTTTTTCATATTTTATTTATTTTATTCCAAATTCACTCACAAAAACCCTTCATTTCCATTTTTTATATATAAAATATAAAATACCAAAAATATAAAATAATTAATTGTAATATTAGTTGATTAATATAAAATATCCTTAAGAGAGATGGCCAAGCTCTTCCCATATGTTACATATAGTAAAATCATAAATATTTTTAGACTGCTTGTGGCAACATTCATCTAATTGGAATCTTTTAGGGGAGTAAAATCAATCAACTAACATTTATTTTCACTTATTAAATATTTTACTACTTCAATTTTTGTTAAGAAACTTGAATAATTGAATCGTTATTCATTACCGACTCACCATTAAGGAAACTATGGATCTATTTATAAGGAATATTTAATGAGTGTGGAAATATAGCTATGAAGAGAATGATTTAAAATTGATCATTAGGTATTGAATGGAAGAACATGAGAAACCAATTTTAGAATACTTTTCCAAGCTGTTCGAATAATCCATGCACTACAATATAGATTTATATCAAGAGGCGGATGAGTCATAAATGTAGCTCATCTATAGTAATTTTTAATAAGATATCATAGATGTGGAAACTGAACTGTATAAAATTTATCAGCTATATAATTTTGTAATCCTCATAGAGACCTTATAAGTAGAACCAACTATAACTACCCATATCAAACAACTAGTAGTTGTACAGGTTCACCACACAATATCCAGCATTCCTCCATGTATGTCAGAGCTTGCTAACTAAAAGTGAGGGTCTGATAAAAATTTGGGGAGACTATAACATCTTAATTAGAGTAGGAAAACAACTGATATCATTATAAATAGTAATAAATAATAAACTACTTGAAAACAAAAATCACGTTATAAATTCAAAAAACTGGGTATGTTCCCACAAACCAATATATAAACATTTCATGTCAAGATATCCTCATGTTCCAAAATGATAATACATGCTTGAAAATCCCCAATATGGATCCCAACATGTAGTCTAGTCCCCTCATCTGTTCTACATCCCATATGACCCAACATAATAATCTATCACCATGAATTTTCCATTTTCCAGACCTGAAACCATGAAGTCTACTTAGGTGACAATGGTTGGCCAATCAAGGTGTGATTACAACTTAGAAGGATACCACAAGAATGTCTAGAAAAATTTCTAATATCAACAATAGTTTTTTTATATGTAACATTAAATAATAGAAAATTCCATTGAAGAATTTTTTTTAAAAAATAAAAAGTTATCAATTAAACTTTTTCTACCCTTGGGATCCACAATCACACCCAGGAAAACAAATATATTTCGACCTAAGTCATTCATATTAACTAATACCATTGGGATACAAACATAAATAAAATAAAGTTCTTCATAAATTATTTAAATCTAGGTATCAAATAGAATTAGAACAAGTACCCACACTGTTTCAAATGCTATTGGAGCCCGAAGCATCAGTCCAACATCCAAATCATGCATACCCATCAATGGTGCCGAGATCACATGTCTGGCACCAACCCAAAGTTGAAGATAATCAGTTCTATATCCCAACCCATACCACCATTTACAATTTCAAAATTTCATCATCATTATCCTTTTAACACACTATGATAACAAGGTGTCCCATTTTAACATTCATTAGTCACTATGTTATAACATACCCAACACCTTTTACCTAACTACACAATTAAACCCTTCCATCATTTATCCATATAGAAAATTTATTAAATGTTTGTTAAAATAATTTAACAACATAAAAATTCCCATTTAACCATTTAACATTTCTTCTCTATATCAAGACATGGAACATTTAATTCACAAGTTATGAAAAATGACCCCTTATTCCATGATAACAAACCAAGAATCAAGTCTAACCAGATTAAGCTAAAAACCCCCTATTTCACCATTTAAACCCCACAATAACATTTCAATGAAATTGGTACACATTATTTATGGCAATAATATTTGTGTCTTAGTCATAAAACGACCCAATCGGTTCAACAAAGTGTCTAAGACATCACTTAAAGGCCTAATTTATTTTTTTAAAACATGGAATCAAATGAAAAGAATGTCAGTTCCATTTAAAATACAACATACACTTAAATAATAACATGAATAAAGAAAAATATCTTAGAACACTCACCTTTGGTTTCTATATAACTACTCTTCCAAACTTATCCTTTGATTCAAGCTAAAATGGATAAAACCACAAAAGTAGAAAACATCCATAAAAATTGCTTATGAGACCGAGAAGATGATGGATAATCAATAATTTAATCACCTCAAGAATATAAGTATATATAATTGTATTATTACCTAGGTATTTGAATAGAAACAACTGACACTTAGAACGCCAAAGAAGTGAAAGAGATACAACCTTGGAGGAGGAGGAAGAGTATGAAGTTTACACTAGGTTGTTGGGAGTCAAATTGGGGAGAAAATTAGGTGAGTTAATGTAATGGATTTTAGGTAAAAATAGTAAAATTTACACTTTTAATGGGACGCATGGTTTGGTCGTACGGTTTTCTAGACCATGTGCCTGATTTTTTACCACACAGTCCAATGGAAACTACACTCACATGGTAACTCTCCCTCATGGTTTAGAAAACCATATGGAATCTATGTGAATGATATATACTAAACCCACATGGTTACCAGGTCTCCTCGCATGGTTTTAAAATCCACGCTCCCCTTTATACCACTCCACACATCTACGCTGCACAGTTAGAACTATGTATGCATTATGTTACATCCATGTGTTGTAAGGACAAATTTTCCGAATTTTTCAAGTCCCAAACCCTCCTAGGATGATCTTAATAACCTATCCACTCTCAAGAAATCATTTTATAATACATTTAATTTTATTTTTATATAAAATTAAAATAAAAACACTCAATTATGATGTTCAGGATATTTCATCATCCCCATTGTAAAAAAGATCATCTACATGTTTCACTCCCCAATGTCAATATGCACCCAAGATAAAAATGACTAGATATTAGGCTCTTATATTAGCTTACCTCTCCCTTGTTCCCTCCCAAACATTTCCATTCTTCCACAATACTCAAATTAAAGGCACTATCTTACCCTGAAAATATTTCTCACTATGATCCACAATACGAATCAAATGCTCCATAAAGCATGCATCGACCTTAAACTCAACATCATTAATGTAAATCATAGGACAATGGTCAAGGTGATAATTCCAAATTCATGAAAGATAAAAAATTTCATACATAACACTATACCATTGTGGATGATCCAATTGATATGCTACAAGAATGGTCCTATATATAATATCAAATAGCCTAACATACCTGTGTGCCGCCATACACTATTTTTTAATCTGATGGTGACCCAATCTTGGTGATACCTGAAGGAATACGTGGAAACCCACTAAAAAATATTGGACTCAACAACAATAAACAACATATGACTTTTTTCTACTCTAGGGTAGTGTTGTACACTTACAGATCAACTGAGAATTTTTTGACATCTCCTATAAAAGACTCAATCCCAAAAACTCTAATTCTTCTTCTCTTATATAGCACACAGGTGATCTATGAGTCCTACTATAAAATTACTCATATTATGGTATCTAAATAGTCATATGATAACTATTATTATAGGGGAAATCAACATGTGATAAATTCTTCTCCAAGGTTCTTCCAAAATATAGGATGCATTCTCTCAAGTTGCACTCTAACATGAGGATCATCTCCATAGATTTACCATCCATCTATGGTTGGTAGATAGTACTCAAGAACACCTAAGTATCAAGAGCCTCATACAATACTTGTGATAAGTGTAATGTAAAATAGGGACCTTTGTTTGAAAACAATAATGTGGAACCACATACAGATGTACTATATCTAGAAGGTATTGGTCCATCAACTCATCAATAGTGAAGGTCCCCCAAATTTGTAATAAATGGGTTTCCATTGTCAACAGATCCAAAATCTCTCATATTATTTCACTCTTCCAACAATTTATTAGAAAAAACACAAGAAAACCCTTGGTAACGTCATGTCACTTCCATTTCAGAATTTGAAATGATTATAATAAACTATAAAGAAACTGGTTCACATCCTTTACTTGCTAAAAGGAGTATCATCTTGTCATAAAACTTACCATCACCTTCTCTATTATTGGCCCCCAATACTGTCTATGAAGACCATGGTACATTTTGGTCAAACTAGGGTCAACCTCCAACATAGAGGCATGAAATTCATGCATCAAATCTTACTATATAATCATAGTAATGTTAACACGACTATGAATTTGGATAATATCATCGCCATTGATGATCCATTCAATAGGTAACATCCCACCATCAAAGTGTTCCATCAACACCAAGAACTCTAAATCCTGATACTACCTACAGTTGATCTGGC
This sequence comes from Viscum album, assembly GCA_963277665.1. Classification (NCBI taxonomy): domain Eukaryota; kingdom Viridiplantae; phylum Streptophyta; class Magnoliopsida; order Santalales; family Viscaceae; genus Viscum; species Viscum album. The sequence continues at coordinate 1,680,499,994 of OY728160.1, forward strand.
TCAGAAGAGAGGTTACAATATATAATGAAATGAGTGCCATCTATTATCATTCCCCCCAAACACTTATATGCGTCTTAGTGAGAAAGGATATCATCTTCCACACAAAACAGTACTCATGAACATCCTATGTCTATGTATTCTAACTGAAATCGTCAACAAAAATGTTTCCATTTCATGGAATTTATGCTAGATAAAAATAAAAAAATTTCATATAATCATCCCATCTACACTGGTAGAGGATTAGATCATAGTATAAAATGATTTATTTTAGACTCTTATAACCAATATAAATAAAAATACTTTCAACCAGGAGATAAATTTTCAAATATTTCATGGTGTGGATAATTACCACCAACTTGAGATCATGTGTAGGATAGTTACATTCCTATAGCATCAATATCCATGATCCATATGACATGACTTTATCTAATTGCTTAAAAAAATATACCAATCCTAATCATGGGACCATTAAAATATATAGTATATTCTTTACCTGGTTCTCATAAAATCTGAATCAGTGTGGTATTTAAAAGACTATTTATCTCCTTAAGAGAATCCTCGCATGATCTGGACCACTCAAAATTTACTACCATCTTATTTGGGACATAGAGAGGTGTTTACAAGTGACAAAACTACCCATTAAACCCATGGTAGTAACTAATTAAACTAAAAAGGCTTCATATGTAGAAATCATTCTTGGGATGCTCCCAAGAAATAACTGGTCAGACCTTTTCCTAGCCCATTGATACACCTTACTCTAAGATGATTTCACCTAATAAATGAACCTTTTAGATCCAAAAAATGAATTTATATACTTTACCATATAGATTATTCTATCGTAGAATACTCTTCTTGATGTCAAAATGTTGGGTATCATCATCTATTGAATGAAAGTACACTACGATTTCATCATTGTATACCACCAAAAACCAATCTATATATTGGTGAAATATTCATTTCATCAAGTCCATGAACAGAACATTAGTTTTCATCATCCCAAACAACATTACAAAGAAATCATATAAGTTGTATCTACATTTGAATGTAGTCCATGGTAAATCATATGGTCTCACCCACAACTAATGGTAACACGATATTAAATCAATCATTAAGAATACATGGTCTACCCTCAGTTGGTCAAATAATATTATCAATATGTGCAAGAGGGCACTAGTTCTTAATTTTCATCTGATTTTACATTCAATAATTGACACCCAAGAACAATTTTCCTTCGACGTTTTTTGAAAATAGAATCGGAGAACCCCATGGTGGCGTACTTGAGAAAATTTACCCTTTGTACTAAAACTCCTAAAAATATTATGCTCTTGAATCTCTACTGGTGTCATTCTATAAGGTGGAATGGAAACTGTATAATCCCCAAGCATCAACTCCATAGTGAACTAAATCTCTCCCTAAGGTGGAATCCTTCAAAACACCTTAGGAATTACAACCTAAAACTACTCCACTACAGTAGGGAAGACATCCTAGTCTTCTCACCCATCATCTAGAATAAGAATCACATCCAATGATCTGATCTTTCCCTATTGCTGAAGAACAGGCCTTGATAAACCATCTTTGATATCTCATTCCATATAATGAACATTACTGTCAGCCTTGAGAGACATGAATGTCACCCACCTATGGTAACAATCAATGTGACCATGGTACATAACCAACCATCCCATTCCAAGTATGAATTTAAATATTTTCATATAAATCATGAAAAAATCCCAACATAAATATTACCTAGAAATATTGATGGAAGACTCCTTACAACAATAGATACCCTCCAACTACAACCCTAATGACAAGTCGGTCAACATAACCCCATATAAGAACTCTAATTCCATACCCAAAACACATAAAAACTGATCAAATATAATAGAAGGTGTGTATCATATGAAAAATAAATCAATATGAATTGCATAATCAATAAGAATCATATCTTATACAGTTGACGACCCAACCTCATTTTCAATGTGATTAGGTTGAACTGGATGCAGATGGCATGTCTATCTACCATGAACTCCTTCATTTGTCCCATCTATTTCATTACATGGTTGATATTTCAACTCCTATAGTAGAGTACGTAGTTTTTCATACCGACTGGTATATCCAGTAGAACTCCAATTGTCAAAGTAATTCAAGGTAGTAAATCCCCTCCAAGTTCATGGTGTCGAACTATGTCTTCCATTACTACTCATCTTCTAAAGTTTCCTGCAAAACCTCTTTACAGATAACTTCTTACCATAATATAAACACTCCACTTCTAGTCTAGGAATCATTCCACACATGTTACCGGGCCTACTTCACTGATCGATAAACCCTCGATCACTGTCCATAGCTACTGACCCTCTCCCCTGGCTATTCTGCACACCACTACCTTGGCAGAAGACCTCATAATGAATCTTTTTACTATCTATTGAAATATTACATGATCTCCCTGGTAAAACTATCCACCATACCCTATATTCCTCCCTCAGGTCCCCCTTGGAAATGTGATCCAGTTTTACCACTTCAAAAAACATCATCAAGTGGACAATAATTAATTGTGAATTGATCTCGCTTTTGAGCCCAACCTAATTTTTTCTAGTTACATCATATCCTTCCACCATAAGAGAAAAAAAATTAGGATAGTAAAGAGGCCAACATATTCTAGCAGTGAAATATTTTCATAAGTGAAACATATAAAATTAATGGAAATTTCCATATCAAGGTATCTATGTAGAATTATTCCATGAACATCTCCTTGAATTCCTTCCAAGACATTCTCTATTACTTCTCATCCAAGACCTAAATATCTAACCAATTATTCACTATTCATCACAACATATAAGAAACCAATTTAAAACATCTATCCAGAGGAGTCTGAAAATGGTTAAGTATCACTTGGATTGAATCAATCCAAAACTTAGATACCACCTAACGACCCCTTCGGTGAATGAAAGGGGATGTTATAGCTAGAACTCCCTAGTAAAATTTGAAAAACCCAGTGAAACCAAAAATTTATCCCTCTTCATATAATATATATTGTGGGGGAACTTATCATGGAAATTCTCTACTAACCTTCCATGTAGAACCAATGAAGGCTTTATCCCCACCTCCCAAGGTCCATCTCATAAATTTCCTCTCATAGACATATCAGTAAACGCCGTCGTGTATGTATCCCTCTATAATTCTAAACACGTGTTTTAAAGAACATACCATACACTTTACACAATTATGAAAATTTGTAGTCAAAACTATCCATAAAAAAAGATACCTCACATACATTGTCAAAACATATATAACTGCAACATTGCCACACATCAAACCACCCCTTTCTAGGGCCACTAGCTAATTAAGGGTAAAATTTCCATCATTCAATTTTAAAAACATTCAAACTTTTTTTAAAAAACTATTTCTTTATAATAATAAAATTTAATAAAATAATTTTATTTACGATTGACCAATTTCTCAATTTCTAGTAATTGAAAAAAACATGATTTTCCATGTTTGTCAAATATTATTCAGGAAATATAAATCCTTGAGTGCCTGAAATGATGCATGTATAAAATATGTCAAACCCTGACCTCAGAAAATCCTATATTTTGTATTTTATTTAGTTTTTGATCTTCTGGTTGAGATTAGGGTTTGAGACCTAGTATAAATTTCGAGTTTTTGGACTATTTGGGAAAATTTCTAGGTGGAGCATGATTTCTGCATGACTAGTAGTAACCATATGGCCAGGCCATGAGACCGATCTAGGGGACCGATCCGCCAGCATAGCCGATGCATGGCCATGAAATATGTTCCATGTAATCATGTACTATCTGTTCCCTAGGCAGAGAAGGCCGCAAAATGTCGACATAGTTTGGAAAACTGTGTGTCCAAACCGTGTGGCCCTGTCATGTCCTTAAAATTCCCTCTTTTTATTTCTCTATCTCTTAACGTTTTCCCTGGATTAGGCTTCTAATCCTCCCCTTAATCTTGGGACCCTAAGGGATCCTCTGTAGTCATTCTCCTATGCTCCCAATCATCCATTATGGCCTCTTTATCAGATTCAAGGTAAGGTTTTAGGGTTTTGTGCCATTTTCCTCCTATTCTTCTTCCCCTCCTCCTTTACATGGTTTTCTTTGGGGGTTTTCCACACATATCTAAACACTAAAACTTAGGGATTGTGTTTTATTCATTTTTAATTGTCTGAATGGTGTGTTCTTGGTTTGTGGGGTGTGATTCCCTCTCCCATTGATGATTTATCACATTTGGACTTGGTTTTAGTAGGTTATTCCAAGATTTTCATTCCAAAATCCTTTCTCTTTGATGATTGGAATTTTAAATAAATTTATTATATTGACATTAACCTCTATTTAATACTTTTTAAATATATTATGGTATTGTGGAATTTATTTTGTTTTCTAAAAATAGGTTTATATGAGTTTTGTGTAAATTGTCTAGGTTTATAACACCTAGGCTACTTTTTTGAATTGCCTAAGTTATTTTTAAGATAAATTGGGTCTTTTATGAAATGTATGGATATTATTATTGTATTAATTACATTTTTTGTCAGTGAATTTGTATGAGTGTGTTTGATTAGGTTATGATATGGTTTGATTATTGTGTTAAAACACTTTGGTAGGGTTTAGTACCTCCAATGTAAGGTTTTGTATTCTTTTAATAATGCAATTGGTTGGTTTTGGTTTTTATGCAGTTGGTGTCTTATGGGGATGGTTTGGAAATGTATCTTTGGTGGATTGATGTTCCATTAGATGTTTGAACGTCCATGGGTGCACTAGGTGCACATGTGGATGCACCCTCAAATGATGATGGCACCATAAAAATAGAATTTCCCTAAAAACCTTGGTTTCATAAAATAGTTCCTTGGATTCTAAAGGACATGGGTTGTTTTGTGTATTTTTTAAGGATGTTTTTAGATGTGTTCATCATGTTTTTGGTCTGTTTGGACTTGAATAATACATTGGTTGCATGTTTGGAACTCAAGGGGTTGTTTCATCATTTTTACAAAATGGTACACTATTGTAAAGTGATGAAATACTTTTATGTTGGTGATTTGAGAACATGGAACCTTAATAACCATTTAAAACATTCAACTAAATGGTGATATTTTTATGAACATTTAGAATGGTTTTTGGTTTGGAAAATGCATGTGCCCAGTTGCTAACTTGGTGATGTTTTTTAAAATGGTTTAAATGCTATATGATAAGGTGGCCTGATTGTCACTTTAAACTACGTGAAATGAAAGTGTATGTATATAGGGCACCTTAATATGTGGGATTTCCCTTAGGGTTTATCATATATTGGTGTCCATGTTTGGCTTTGGCTAGTCTAATAGCGATAGCCGAGCTGAGTAACTTGCCTGTTGGCCTCATACTGACATAGTATTACGTTTACAACCATGGGTTCCTAGGCGTATGTTAGATGATGGAGTGACAATATCTTACTAGCCCCGATTAGATAGGTTGGTACCCCTTGGTAGATATATAGTGTAGGAAGAATTTTTTCATTGGTTTTGTCCTGAGCACAATCAATGGGTTATAGACTTTGGAGATTCACCACACGCTGGTGTGTGGTTCTGAACCAAGAACATCCACCGGTTGTCTAGGGATGTTTAGTGTAACAACACAAACATTTATGAATAAAATTTCCTTTTTTTAATATATTTATGATATAAAAAATACATGCACTCTATTTTTTATTGAATTTAAATGACTATTAAGTATACTTACTATTGTTGAATAGTGAACACATAACTGGTATATATATAATGTTTAAACAAATCCTTTCGACACATACCAAAGAAGTGATGGGCTCAAGTAGTGAGATCATACCCTATAGAACCCATTAATCAGATATTTTGAGGTAGATAGAATTTCTGGTCCTTTCTCCAGACCAAGCCCAATATGAGATCCAACAACTTAGCTATGAGAAAAATCATTTACAAGAGAAATTCAAGCTCATCGAGATCACATCCCAAACCAGGTTCACCGAATGACCACATGAATACCCCACCATTACACACTTTACTCTTAGGGAATATGTTGGTTTAGTAAAGAGATATTTAACAAGACCGTATAATTATTATTATGTGCATTGATTTTGTATATAATAATGAATATACATTCATTATATTATTGTTACATTGTAAATGGTTTTTAAATCATAAATAGTATTTTTTTTGTTCATATTCATATTTAATTAAGAAACATATTTTTAGGAATTAATGGATTTTTGAATTAAATAATTTTTTTAATAAAATATTACTATTAAATTACTTTTATTAAATATAAATGATCATATAATATTTATGAATTCAATTGTAATTTTTATTAATGTTTAAAAACAATTTTTTTCAAAACCCGTGAATTTTCAAAAAATATCAGATTTTTATTTAAAAATTAAAAAAATTAAAATATATATATAATTATATATATATATATATTATTTTTAGAATAAGGATATTTAAATTATATAATGGTGATTTTTTAATAATTTTCTAAGACAGTCAAATTTTTGGATAAAAATTAAAAACTATATAAATATATAATATGTTTTATGACATCATAATGACCCAATAATGATATAATAAATTAAAATAAAATTTATATTGGTAAAACTAAATGATTTTCATTTAAAATAATGTAATTTTAGGTTTATTTTATTTGATTTATAAAGAATTAGTGAATCCTCCAAGACATAAAACATTTTATGATTTTAAAAACATTTCCTTTCTAGTGTGACTCACCTCTACATAAGCAAGGGCATTATTTTAATATATTATTACTGTATACATTTAAAATAATTTATTCCACTACCCTTTTCTGGAAGTCATTGGAAAAATATATGGTATGGTTTTTGGTTTCGAATATTTTAGTGTGTAGGGTCCAAGACCAAAATAATAAAGAATTCCCCCACCTTTCCTATATAAACCCACCAAATAACCCATTAATATTCAATAAAACCATTTTTATATCGGCCAACCAATACTAAAAACTACTTAGAGTTCTCCCTAGGCACACCAATTCCCTTAATGGTCCTCTCTAAAGCCTTTGGGATCACACATCCAAGTTAGTGATCTTCCATCTCCCACTTTTATCAATCATTCTTTTTAGGTCATGTCTTTTAATTTATTTTATTAATATATTGGGATATGTTAATAAATAACCTTCATACTTGATATTTGATGTATAAATTATGATATCCCATTTCACTCTTATTTATCCCTATTATGAACCCTTATGAATTCTCGTTACCGTGCCAAATTTTCGTAAGGGATCCCCACTTTCCTTCCTTTCCCATTTTTGTCCAAGTTTCCTTATATTTTTATACCCTTTTATTTTTCAATTAAGAATTATCAGTATATTTTCAAACCCACCTCCATAATTCCCTTCTTATATTTTAGTGGTTTATACCCCTTCCACTATCATTAATCCCTCCTATGTACACCTGTTAAAATGCTGAAATTCCATAAGGGATTTCTCTCTCCTCGTTTCCATTAAAGAATTTATATAATATTGTGTATCTAAAATTACATTTCCTATGTTAGGATAATATGTTCCATGATACCCTTACATAAAATTTCATTTATAAATGATTATTTACCCCTTTACCTCTTATTAACCCATTTTATGAATCCCCATGTGATATCGATATGCTGCCAAACTTGCCCTGTGATTTTCCATGCCGAAATCATCATGTAGTGAATACCATGTTCATTTATCTATTAAGGGTATTCACCTTTATACACATATACATATTTATTATAGTCTTTCATGTATTTATTCCATATTTATTTATCATGAAATAAATGATGATGTTTAATAAATCCGTGTTATATGATCTATGTGGCACACTTTAGCATTAGATTGAAATGATTATAAAGGGTGAGACCTGATAGCACTACAACAAATTGCGTAATGTTTAGTATCATGATACATCATTTTGGTATATGGGATTACCTGTTTCATTTTAGGACATTTTCCAAACATGTTGGGACATCATTTTACCAGATTTCTTTATGATTATGATATAGTGTTTTAAGTTGTTGCCACATTTCCATGTTATGAAAAGAATTATATATCCTGACAATATGTTCATGTTTCTCTCATGATCTATTGATATCTTATTGCCTAACATGTATTTTATTCTTCCTATTATGACTTTTTTACTCCCTTAATGGGCTTTATTTCACACCATTTTCTTATTTGTGTCCTCATGTTATCCAATACAATGATAAGTACAAAGGAATGATGTGGTCATGTAAAATATGGTTTCAATAAATATGTTGTGTTTTATGTATTATGTTTTCATGTATTCATCTTAAGCCTCAAATAAACTAGACCTATAGGTCTTCTATGTTGTATTAAGTGAATTTCTATGTAATAAATCATCTTTAAATGTGTAACAAAGATCATGGTTGTTATCGATGGTATCCGAGGATATGTTTAGTTATTTTAGGAATTAGGATTAGGAATCCCTAGTGAAATCCTTAGGGACAATATAAATTATAAGAAAAAAATACCTAATTTTTTCCAAGTATAGAGTAATTGGTTTATCAAGAAAATAAATCCTTGTCTGGATACAAGAAATTAGTGGTGTCTCTAGCGTAGATGTATCTAGGGGTAAAACTCAAAAACACCACTTTTAACTAGACTTGAATGGGAACCGGTGCACGACAACATGCCTTGCGGCACACTTGGTTCGACACTCCCATGGGATATGATTCTATAAATTAATAATCAAATTATGAAACATTATTAAGGGAACAAAAAATACAATAAGAATATATGTTAGGAAATATATCATTGATAACATTTATTGAATCTTAAAAATTCATAAGTTAAGGAAATTAAGGTAATTAATATGTTAACCCTTCCAATCATTAGATTTCCATTTATGTGTTTAATAGTTTAAAATAATTATCCCTAATTTTCCTTTTATTCTATCCAATGGTTGATTATATGAGGAATGGGTTAACAACCAATGTGAAGGGTAATACGAGGACTACCTCAATGAGATTCCATTTCATATGGGAACTCAAGTAGGATATATCGTGATTTGGCCAAACCAACTATCAAAAATCATGATTAAAAATTGCAATTTTTTTTAATTCTTAATGAAATAAAGCAAGATGAAGGAGACATATCATGAATGTCCATCTATTAAAGGTGATAAGGGAAAGAAGTCCCAATTTCCTTTATGAAACAAGTGTGGAAAGAGGCACCCAGGAAAATGTCACAAATGGGCTAGGAGATGTTTTATGTGTGGAAAGGAAGGGGAAAGTATAAAATTACGGTGAAAAAATGGATAATGTGATAAATGGAAAAAAAATTCCAAATAAAGAATCCTACATAGTTTTATGACATATATTTGGAGAAGTTGGTCATTATCCAAGAAGATTCTCTTTTGCAAGTGCTGAGAAGCATGATGAGCATCAATAATCTCAAAGATCAAGGGAGCAAGGAAATCACTATGATAATATCAATAATGATGAATGAATTATATGTAACCACTAATTCAATGTAGTGTATTAAATAATGTATTTCAATTCATGTACTATTATTATATCTTTTATGTTTTCTATGAATATTGAGGCCCCACCAAAAATGATATTAAATAATTAAGAAAAACATCTATGAGTATTATATCAAATGTTGAATTTTGTGGGAATTTTATTCTTGAAAATATAATAAGACTCCCTTTTATTGAATTTGTGTCAAAATAAAAAAACATTGCCTATTCCTCAAGGCAGTTGAAAAATCATGAGCAAAACAATCCCATGCATGATTTGGAGTTGGAAGTTGTGCATTGAAATATGGGCGAATTATCTCTTTCGTAAAAAGTGTGAAATATATATGGATCAAAAAAGTCTCAATTATGTATTCTCTTAGAAATAAATGAACATGAACCAACAAATATGGTTAGATAACATCAAGGATTATGAATTTTGAATAAACTACCACCCTTGGAAAGCAAAAAAGGTGGAAGATACTATAAGTTGAAAGGAACTAGAAATTATATCACTGATGAGAATTGAAAAGGATTCAATATTCGTATATTTGATGAAGATAGTCATGTGAACCATAAATAAGGGAACATGATCAATGGTTTCACAAATTATTGCTCAATAATCTAATTTTTAAAGGTTAAAGGATGATAAAAATATGATATGGGAATTTAGAAGAAAGTGGAAACTATCAGAAAATGTAAATCATCATACATTAATGTTAATTAAGAAGGAATTGTGAGATTTGGGTTAGGACTATGTGTTCCATCAAATAAAGAGTTAACAAAAGAAATTTTTGATGATGCACATAGTTATAATTTATTCATTCACCTAGGAAACCCAAAGATGTATCGAGATATTTGACAGAATTGTTGGTAGGATTACATGAATAAGGAGATTGTTGAGTATACATCAAAGTGCCATGTATGTCATAAAATTACGGTTGAGAGGAAGAAGTCTAAGGGGATGATGAAACAATTACCCCTACCAACATTGAAATAGTAAAACACAACCATGGGATTTTTCACCACACATCTGAAGATATATAACGGAAACAATTCTATCTGGGTTGTTCTAGATCTTCTTACAAAACCTATACACTTTATAGTAATTTGGGAGGGTTTCTCAATAGATCAATTGGAATGGATATACATCAGATAAGTTGTAAGGTTTCATGGTGTGCCACTATCTATTGTAACTGATGGAGATACAAGATTCACCTCTATGTTCTAGAAGAGTCTCAAACATGCATAGAATACTGAGCTAGACTTCAGTATGGATTATCACCCTCAAATTGATGGCCTATATGAATAGACTATCTAGACACCTGAGTACATCTTGAGAGTTTTCTCAATGCACTTCAAAGGAATATGTGAACAACTACTTCCTTTGGTGGAGTTCTCTTACAAAAACAATTTCCACTCAAGCATCCAAATGGTTCCTTATGAGTCCCTTTATGGGAAGGTTTGTAGAACATCGTCATGTTGGGATTAAGTTGATGAGAAAAAACATCTATGTCCTGAAATTGTCAAAGAAATGGTGGATAATGTTAATCCCATCCAATAGTACATTAAAGCTAATCATAGTCGACCAAAGATCAATACTAACAATCATTGATGAGACCTGGAGTTTGATGTTAGAGAAAAGGAATTCCTCCACAAATCTCTATGGAAAAGGGTTAAGAGATTTGGGAATAAGGGATAGCTTATCCAGAAGTACATATGCCCTTTTTATATCCTTGATCGCATAAGATCAGTGGACTATCGACTAGCACTCCCACCAAACCTATCTCAAGTAAATGACATATTCCATGTATCACTCTTGTGAAAGTACATAACTAACCCATTACTAGTACTCAATCCAGAGGAGGTATCATTTGAGAATGACCTCTCATATGAAGATACGTTAGTGGAGGTCTTATATCATAGGGAAATAGTTCTACGAAATAAGGCAATTACCCCCATTAATGTGTTGTAGAGAAACCACAATTTTTTAGAAGAAACATTGGATCCCGAGTAAGTGATGAGGAAGAGTTAAACTCATCTATTTTAGTGTGGGATAAAGGAAATTTTAGGGGTGAAATTTCTTAATGGGGGAAGGTTATAATGGACCAAACATTTATGAATAAAATTATCTTTGTTAATTTATTATGGATATATAAAATAAATTCACAGTTTTTTTATTATTATAGGATTTAAATTACCAATTGGTCTCCTTGCTATTGATAATATATCTATTTAGTAGTACTCACCTAACTAGTATAAATATAGGGTTTTAACATATCCTTTTGACACATAAAAAATAAGTGATGGCCTAAACCAGTAGAATCATACCCTATGTAGCCCATTTAACATAGTTTCTAAGGGAGATATAATTTATGGGATTTTTCCTAGACCAAGACCAATCATTGATCCAATAACTTAATGATGATAAAAACTATTTACAAGTGAAGTTCAAGCTCATCGACATAAAATCCCAAACTATGTTCACCAAAAGACCCCATGAAAGCCCCACCATTACACACATTACTTATAGGAAGTATGGTGGTGTAATAAAGGAATTTGTAATAGGATCATAGAATTATTACTATGTTCATTAGTTTTGTTTAGAATAATTAATATTGTTTCATTCTATTATTTTTACTTTGTAAATGATTTTTCAAGAACAAATTGTATTTTTTGTTGATATTCAAATTTAATTAAGAAATCTATTTTGATGAATTTATGTATTTTTTAATTAAATAATTGTTTAATAAAATATTATTACTTAATTAATTTTATTAAATATTAATTATCATATATCTTTTATGAATTATGTGGTAATTTTTATTAAGGTTTAAAAACAGTTTTTGTCAAAATCTTCAAATTTTTAATAAATGTCTGTTTTTATTTTAAAAGTAAAAATTCACATATTTATAAAATTATTTACATAAAATGAATATTATTTTTGGAATCAGGTTGTCAAAAATATCCAATGGTTAATTTTACATAATTTTATGAGATAGTCAAATTTTTGGGCAAAAATTAAATAGCTTATAAATATAAAATGTGTTTTATTACATCATAATAACATAATATTGATGTAATAAAATACTATAAAATCTATATTATCCCAAATATATGTTTTTAATTTAAATTAAAGTATTTTTGGGTTTATTTTATATTTTTTTATAAAACCTTAGTGAAACCTCCAAGATATGTAAAACATTTTACGATTTCAAAGTCATTTCCTTGAATGTGTGACTCACCTACACACAATAAAGAGAAATATTTTAATATATTAGGCCCTTTTACTTTTAAAATATTTTATACCACTCCCTTATTTTAGAAATTATTTTCAAAATCCATAGGATGGTTTGTATTTTTGAATATTTTACTATGTAGGGTCCAAAACCAAAAGAATAAAGAATTATCCCACCTTTCTTATATAAACCCACCCAATCTCCCATTTCACTTCACACAAAAAATTTGGATCATGACCAACCACTACCCCATAAATCCTATATTCCTCCCAAGTCTCACCATGTTCCCTATAACCCTCTTCCAATCCTTTTGGATTATATATCCAAATATGGGATCTTCCAACCTCCCCTTTTATCAAGCATTCTTTTCATGGTTTGTCTTTTAATTTATTTTATTCTTTTGTTGTGATATGTTAATAAATATCATAATTACATCCCATTTTATTTATAAATTATGATATACCCTTTAACTCTCATTTATACCTCTCAGTAACCCTTATGTACAGTCATTACCATGCCGAATTTTTGTAAGAGATCCTCACATTCCTTCATTTCTCATTTTTGTCCATGTTTCCATATATTGTTATACACTTTTATTTTTCAATTAAAAATGTTTTGGTATGTTTTTTAACCTCCCCCATACTTCCCTTATTATGTTTTAATGATGATACACCCCTTACACTCTCCTTAATCCCTTCTATGTACACCCATTACCATGCCAAAATTCCGTAATGGATTTCCCTCTCCTCATTTTCATTCAATCATTTCTCTTATATTGTGCTTCTGAAATTACATTTTGTATGTTGTGATATTATGATACATGATACCCATATTATAAATTTCATTTATAAATGATTATATACCAATTTTCTCTCATAAAACCATTTTATGAATCCCCATGTGATGTCATTATGATACAAAAATTGCACCTCAATTTTCCACACCAAAATCATCATGTATTGAATACCATACCCATTTCTCAATAAAAGGTATTAACCTTTACACACATATACTTATTGATTATATAAATTAATTTATGCATTCCAAATTCATTTATCATGGAATAAATGATAATGTTGAATGAAACCATGTTATATGATCTATATAGAACAATTAAACATGAGATCAAAATGATTATGAAGGGTGCGCCTTGATATCTCTCAAATGAATTAGGTATTGTTTAGTATCCTGATAATCATGTTGGGATAGAGTTTTACCTGATTCCTTTTTGAAAACTTTTCCAAAAATTTTAGGACATGGTTTTACTTGATTCTTTTATGATTATGGTGTAGTGTTTTATGTTGTTGCCACATTTCCATGTCATGATAAGAATGAAATATCATGCCTTTATGTTCATGTTTCTCTTGTGCTCAATTGATATTACTATTTCATAACATGTATTTTATTCTTCATGTTATCCCTTCTTTACTATCTTATTGGGATTTATAGCTCACCCTTTTCTTATGTATGTCCTCAGGTTATCCCATGCAATGCTAAGTATGAATGAATGTTGTTGTCATGTAAAACAGGTTTTTAAATAAGATGTTGTATTTTATGTGTTAATTTGTCATGTAATGTTCCTAATACCTAAGGATACAAGATCTATCGATATTTTGGGTTGTATTATGTTCATGTTTATGTAATAATTCTTGTTAAAAATTGTAATAAAGGATAGGTTTGTTATATTTAGGATCAATCAGGGTTATTATTTATGCTTCTTGTTTACTTTATATGTACTAGTTTTTATGCCAGCATTTCCTATATGTTTCTTTTTGAACTTTCTTGGTTTCTCCCTGTTTTAGAATTTGAATACAAAAATAGCCTCTAGTTTTGGAAAATGAGATGTCTTGTGTGTTGTTTTTAAAAACATGTGAAACCCTGTATTTATGGATGTATTTATGAACTTGTGTAACTAGATTGATTTGGGTAAGGAAACACTTGGATTCAGTGGTTTACATATATAATCCTTACTTATAATTTTTTGTGTTCACTCTTATCCTTTAACATATTAGTTACATGTTTAGCTATTTTTAGGCTTCTTTTAATAGTTTCTCATCATGGGAGAAGTTTTGGTCTTTTGGTTAGAGGTTACCAATGGGTCACACAGAGATCATGGTAGCGAGGTCTTGTTCTATGTTTTTGTTTCTTTTTAGTTGTATTATGTATCTCATTTAGTTATTTAGTTTATTTATTCTTAGTGGTTTTCCCATATGGTTTTTTTTATCTCTATATTAATTGATCCTGGTTTTATTGGGATGAAATAGTTCCATTTAGTTTGTTGTTTTGATGTTTGGCACCAGTTTCCATCCTCGCGGGATTGGGAACACCCCTCGGGACACTCTGTGGTCCGGCTTGGGTGACTAGTTTAGGGACGACCCAGGTTGGTTCATGAAAAACATGTATTAGATTAAGACCATATTATTTGGGGTGTATGGTAAATGAAGATTAAGAAATTAGGTAATCAAGAGGTAGGTGAGGGAAGGGCTTCAAGAACACTTGCTTATTTTGAACCTCGAGTTTCCATGGGTAGTCCCGGATTTGAGAATTATGTCGTGTGTTATTTTGGATCGAGGGATAAAAAGTGAGGATAAATTATTCCATGTTGAAACCTCACATGGTGTGGTGAGACATGTCAATTCCAAGTGACTAGTTCAAGGACCACACAGTTTTATACATTATTAGGGGCATAGCACACCACTATGTCACCGTGTTAGGCATTAACACTAGTCCCTCATGCTGGTGGCTCATCATTGATTGTGTTCTTTTTTATTTCTGTTGATGTGGTTGTATGTTAAAAATATAAATGATTTTGAAATGGTATTGAATATGCTTTCTTGAAAATGGTTTTAAACTATTCAGGTGGATTTTAAAATTGAATGTGTTTTGGGTTTGAGAATGTGGATTCAATATGACCCTTGGTATTCCTTATAGATATTGACATGTGTTTGGTATGATTGTAATTTTCTTCTGGGAACGTGGGGATAGTAATAAATTGACACAAATTTAATGTCTAATAAGATACCAGGGGTTGGTATATGAAATTAATGGTTTGTAATGGTTTTCCTAAAGTAGATTTTAATGGGAACAAAATTATGGAATTTTTTTCTTTAAAAAATGGGTTTTGGTAGTTGATAATTCTCCTTGGAAGAAGGATGTTTTAAATTTTAAATTCAAATGGTTGTATTTGAAAATTTATGTTTTTTGGTGATTATGTTTGGTTGGTCTCTGGTATATTTGTTCTTGGATCGATGTCTTATTTTAGTTATGCATTAGTTCATTGTTGGATATGGGTTTTGATCCTTTTTTTCTCGGGAAATATCACCAAGAAAGGTCCCGAAGGTCTCTAATGAGTCATGCTCAGTTCCTGATAATCCTCGAGTTTTTCATATTTTTTTCTAGTGATTGAGGTCTGAATGATGATATGGAGTGTCTTGAGGAAGTTGAGTGTGTTTTCATGTCATTAGGAACTCCCAAATATATTAGAGTATGTGTGGTTCAGAAGTTATTTGAGTGTATATCTTTGGACTAGTGGGACTTGGTTGCCCCATCATCGATACCGGCTGAGATGACATGGGAGTTGTTTAATTCCACTCTTGTCCAGTGGTTCATACCAAATGACATGAAGTTGAGGAATATGGAAAATTTACAGTGTCTTCAGTAGGGTCAACAGTCGGTAATGTTTTCTATTGATGATTTTAGAGAGCTGGTTACATTCTCTTTAATGGTATCATCACAGAATAAAATGAAATACCCTCTCTTTTTTGGGCTATCCTTCTTGAAATTGTTGAGAATGTTCTCCCATATTATGAAACTTGTTTTGGGATGTTTTTGGATGAGGATTTCATAGATTAGTTTGTTTTTGGGGAGCAGCCAGTGGTTGTTTTATATCGTACATTTTTCCCTTCTGTCAAGCGGGGTATTCCAGATGAGCATATTTTTGTAAATTTTCATTTGTTAGTTCCAACTTCTAGTTCATCAGACCATTCTCTTTTATGATTTTGGTTTGGCCGATTTGGAAACTCAAAGCCATCTTATTGTATTCCTCTGAATAATTACCATCATTGTGGCTGTTTAGGTCCTCTAGAGATGTTTTTTAGAATTTTTTGTTTGAAAAAGAAGTCTTCATTGAGGGATGCCCTTCCAGATTGTGAGGCAGGAGATGCTTCAACTGTCAGATCCCTAGCCACAGATCTTGGGGTAAAGCTCACACATAGTCAGGAGTTTCATGGGGTACTAGAAGCCCATGACTAATCTTATGTTCACATTTTTTTGTTATTATATCTATGTTGTGTTCATATTGTATTATAATGGTGTGATGGAAATGTTATACTAAAATATAAGTGACTTTTTTTTTATTCTAAATGGTGTCACTCTAAATCATTTATTTTCCCTAATAGATGTTTGTCATGGTGATGAACGGGTTCGTTTTGGTTTTAGTTTTGGTTTTGGATTCCTCAGTGCTTGTTTGGGAAATGTTTGGGTTTTTTGAAAAGGTTTAGTAGTATCTTCAGTTTTTTAGTTGGTTTAATATTTAATTATTCTCGTGAGTTTTCCCTAGTGTTCAAGAAAATTGTTATGTGTGGAGAATTTTTTTATGTTCTGGTGTTGTGTTGTTCACCCTTACATGGAGGTTTATATGTATTTGTTGGGAGTTTCCCCATTTCAGCACCTGATATTCTATGTTTCTCTCTCATAATTGTTTTATTTGAGTTCATGGGGTGAAATTGTTTTATTGGTACTAGATGTTGGGTAAGGTCTAGTTGGGAGTTCCTACGTCATTTCCCCTAGGGGGTGTTTGAGTTCGAGTTCTCATGTCAGAGGAAGTATTATGGTGTGGAGAACCCTCTTTTGTTATACATTCATTTGGTTATGTGATTTATCAGTGTTTGGATGGGTGTGACATGATGAGAGTGAGGTCAATCTGGGATCCTTAGCATTCTGCCATTTTGACTGGGCAAGGACCAGAGTATTAGTTGTCCGGTGGCTTAGTCACTTTCTGGAGGAATAAAGTGTCTTTGGTGGAGAGAATTGTTACCCCCTGACCTCACACACTCCATTATTTTCTCCATTATTTAGTATTGGATCTTTTTTCAAGGATAGGGTTTCATACCTGGTCAGAATTTTGAGTTTTCTTATTTTTTGGGTAAATTTACAAGTGGAGCATGGTGTCTGCAAAATTAAAAGTAACCCTGTGGCCGGGCCTATACGGTATATCTAGGGGAAAGATCTAACCACGTAGCCTACGCATGTCCATGTGGTATGTTCTAGGTAATTTTGGGTTATATTTTCCTTAGGCATAGAAGTTTTCACAGTTACCACATGTTTTGGAAAACTGTGCGGTCAAACCATGCGACCCGGCTAGGTCATTAAAATTCCCTCTTTTTTATTTCAATATCTCTTCTCTTTTGGCTGATATTTGGCTTCTCCCCCCCCCACATTATCATTTCTCACCAGGGGGGTCATCCCTAGGCCTCCTACCTTTCTCCCAATCATCCAGGATGGCCTCAATTTCAGATTCAAGGTTTGGTTTTATGGATTCTGTTCAATTTTTTCTCCACTTCCTCTTCCCATCCTTCTTTTCCTTGTTTTCCCATAGGTTTTTCCTCGAATGGCCAAACCCTAACACATTGTTATTATGTTTGTTTCATTTTACCTTGGCTCTAGGATGTAAGGTTGGTCTATGGGGTGTGATTCTCCCTCCAGTTAGAAGCTTTTTCACATCTGCACATGTTTTCAGAAGGTGTTTCCAAGATTTTCATTCCTAAAGCCTTTACATTAATGCTTTTTATTATAAATAAATTTATTACATTTATTATCACCTTTATTTATTCCTTTTTAGAAATATTATGATATTTTGGAATTTATTTGTTTTGCTAAAAATTGGTTTTATATGATTTTTTTGTAAATTTCTTAGGTTTATAATACCTATGTGGAATGTTTGAATTACCTAAGTTATTTTTAAGAGGAACTAGGTCTTTTATGAAATTTATGACCATAATTATTGTAGCAATGTAATATTTTGGTTGGTGAATTTTGGTAGCTGTGTATAATTTGGTTATGTAATGGTTTGATTATTATGTTAATACACTTTTTAAAATACTCAAATTTTATGTATTGTGTTCTTTTAATAATGTAAGTGGTTGGTTTTTGTTTTTCAGAATATTTAATCTTGTGGTAATGGTTATGAAATGTATACTTTTTTGATTGATGTTATATTTGATGTTATCACATCCATGGGTGCACTAGGTGCACCCATGGATGTGACCTCAAATGATGATGGCACCTTAAAAATGGTTCTTCCTTAAAAGCCATGGTTTAATAAAATAATTCCTTCGATTCTAATAGATGGGGTTTTTGTACATTTTTTAATGACCGTTTTAAGTGTATTATTCATGTTTTTGGTCCATATGGACTTCAAAATTACTTCGATATCATGTTTGGAACTCAAAGGGTTGTTTCTTCATTTTTACAAAACAATACATTATTGTAAAGTGATAAATGAATTTTATGTTGATGCTTTGAGAACAAGGAATCATAAGATCCATTCGGAAATTTAAAATCAAAGATCATAATTGTATTAACATTTTTAATGGTTTATGGTTTGGAAAATATGTGTCTCTAATTGGTAACTTGATGATGCTTCATAATTTTTTTTAAATAATATAAGATAAAGTTTCCTGATTGGCACTTTTAACAACATGAAATGAAAATGTATGAATATGGGGCCCCTTTAAAGGAGGGATTTCCCTTGGGGTTATCATATATTGGTTTCTGAGTTCGGGGTAGGAAAGTGCAGTGGCGATAGCCGAGCTGAGTAACGTGTGCATTGTCCTCATACTTAAATAGTAGAATGTTTACCACCTTGGGTTCTTGGGTATCTATTAGATGATCGAGTGATGATAGCTTACCTGCACCAATTAGACGGGTTAGTACCCCGGGAAGATATAGTCTTGGTGGGATTTTTCTGCTTGTTTTTTCTCAAGGGAGATTAGTGGGTTATTGACTATGGGCCTCACCATACACTAAAAGGTTATTCCGAACCGAGTATATTGAGGGGTTATAATGGGGTGTTTAGGATCACCCATGGTTATTATTTATGCTTCTTGTTTACTTTCTGGGTACTAGTTTTTATGCATTCAATTCTTATTTGTTTCTTTTTGTACTGTAATGGTTTCTCCCTATTTTTTAATTTCATTACAAAAGAGCATATGCTTTTAAAAAATGAGATGCATTGTGTGTTGTTTTTAAAAACCTAGAAAACCCATTTTTTGTATAGATGTATTTACAAACTTGTTTCATTGGACTACTTTGCATAAGAAAATTCTTGTATTTAGTGGTTTACTTATGGAATCCCTATTGAGAATTTTTGTTAACCCACATATATGTAACTATTTCAATTGCAGTTTCAGCTATTGTTCAGGTTTTGCACAGTGGTTGCTCATTATGGGATCAGTTTTGGACTTGTGGTTGGAGATGACCAATGGGTCACATTGGAGATTGTGGTAGCGAGTCATTCTTCTGAGTTTTTGTTTCTTTCCAATTATATTCAGTATCTAGTTTAGATATTTGGTTTAATTATTCTAAATGGTTAGCTCATGTGGATTTCTTGGCTCTCTATATTTATCGATCCTAGTTTTTTGGGCTGAAATCATTCCCTTGAGTTTATTTTTTTTGATGCGCGACACCAATTTCCATCCCTGGGGGGTCAGGAAATCCCCTCGAGACATGCCACCAACCATCTCTGGTGACATGTTCTAGGTCATCCAGGGTTGGTTCGTGACAAAAAAATCTAATTCCATAACATCCCACGATTAAATTATAATAAAATAATAATATCAACAAAAAAATGTATCACCCAATATAAAAAACATTTCATCTATAAAAAGAGAGCCTCATGAACTGCAATAACATCCCTCGAAACATTGGTTTTCCCCCACACATTAGTAAGATACTCCCATGAACAAGATCATTTACAATCCCTCACACATCCTAATATCATGTATACCTTCCCAGACTACTGAATCAATAGAAAATATTAGTGGCTCTTATACCAATTTGTATCATCAAACCTAGCTCACTCTAACTAGCAGCCAAACTAGATTTCCCCACAACCTCAGGCACACCTCCCCATATTCCAGAGGTGGAATACATGCAACAATTGTCTATTGTGAATTTTGGGAGACTATATAGAGATTATTAAAGTTTTAAAATAGTTTAAATTATAATAAAAAATAAGAAACAATAATCCAAAATTAACCATGCATCACATAAAAATATCCCAAAACTGGGTAAGGGCACACAAGATAATAAATAAACATGTCATTTCCTGATATCCAAATGTTAAAAAAGGAAAAAAAATAAAAGACACAACTAAAAATACCAAAAATGCATCTCATTGTATAGACTATTTCCCCCACCAATGCTTCATCCTATACGTCCCAAATGAACCATCTATATCTGGGGGAAAACTCTAACCACTAGGATTTTATATTGAGGTTTGATTGGGGATGAGCCCGTAAGGGGTACAGTGTCTCTAGGGTTCATCCCATGCCTCTTTCCTCCATTCTGGATTGACTCCCCATATTCTCCCTTGTTCAGCAGATCTAGGCGGTTGTTCTCTTCTATAGTGGATTCTCGTTTCATTCTTCACACTCTGTGCTCTTTCTTCGACTCAGATGAGTTTGGTTTCTAAGGCAGCAAGGTGTGGCGTTCGAGATTCGGCATTGGCAGTTTGAGAACGACTCTGTGTCCACGGATCTGGGTGTTTGGTGGCCGAGAGTGGTCTGTGTGGATCTTTGGGATGGAGGCGATGGGAAATCGTCCGGGATTGAGGTTGGGCTTCTCTCAGAAATCTAGTGATGTTTTATTTTTTTCTTGTTGTTTTTTTGTCAATATTTCCATTTGGGTGATTTCTAGGATGGCGATTTCTACACTGGCATGTTTGATTTGGCGAGGGTGCTTCGACGGAGGCATGGTTGATGAATTTTCTTTCACTTCTTGCATTTTATATACAAGTGTTTGATGATTTTTATGGATTGTTATGGAATGTGGGCTGGTCGGTATGAATCTAGTTTTGTGTTGGTTGATGTACGAGATGGTTATGCGATGATGATGAAGGGGGTATTGTGGTTTAAGGGCAAGATGTAACTTTTGGGTTGTTTGCGGATCAGAGTTCTTGTGGCGTCAAGATCTGGTGAACTTCATTCTGGTTTCATTGACATCATTTTGTGGATGGATACTTCATGCAGGTCCATTTCATTTCATTTTAAGGCTGGGTGAACTCCTTCTAGAATTTCCTGATGGGGGGGTTTTGGTCCCGTGTTGATGGTCGCACCGGGGGATGTTCTAGGTGACACATTCTGAGGTTTGGCCACCAGTTCTGATGTTCTTGTTCCCTAGTTCATGGTTTCTTGGACTTGTTCATGTTATTGGTTCATGGTGTTTTTTTGTTATGGTTGGAATCAAGTAGTGTTTCTCACTTTCTACCTCAAAAGTGTTTTCATAATAAAAAATTTAATTTTCAGTCAGTCAACCATCTATATCTGGGCATTTTCCCTTATCCAGACCTTCAATAATGAAGTTTGATCAAGTGCTAATGGTGGACTGAGCATGGTGAGTATAACTCAGTAAGAAACCACCAATGATATCTAAATAAATATCTAGTGTAAAAAATATTCTATATAGATGCATAAGGATATAATATATTATGTAATAAAGGAAAACACATTTTAAAAATTAATAGTTATAAATTATACTTTTTTTATCCCTTAGGTTCCAAATTAACGCCTAGGCCAACTAACCTACTTTAGACTCTGGATGAAATCTGAACCATATACCATAAGGGACATCAAAATTAATAAAAAAGGGCTTCATCACTTACTTAAATCTACGTATCAAGGTGAATCATTCAAATTACCCACACCATGTCAACTGTTATTAGTTCCCAGAGCATCATTCCAACATCCAAACAATGAATACACATCGGTTGTTCCCAGAGAGTTTGTATAGAATAATCCCAATGATGAGAGGATTCAATCCAAAATCCAAACCCATACCTCCATTTAAATTTTCCAAGATTCATCATCATTGTCCTTTTAACAGACTAATATAACTAGGTGTTCCATTTAAACATTTATTATTCACCATTGTCTCACATACTCAACACCATTATTCCAACTACACAATTAAAACTGTCCATAATTTATCCATATAGAATAACCATTAACTATTATTTAGAACAATTTAAGAACGTAAACATTACCCTTTAACCATTTACCATTTCCGCCTTTTATGTTATTGTGAAACATTCAATTACAATGTTAATCCAAACAACCCCTTATTCCATGCAAACAACCAAACAAAAATGTCTAACTAGGTCAACCTCATGAACTTCCTAGTTCAATAATTAAACCCCATAATAATATTTCAAATGAATTTTAGTACCCCATGTAATAGGTCTTGTCGCTTATTCAATTGCAGACCTGACAGTTTCTCCGATGTGTTTAAGACATCACTGAAAGAAGCCATTTATTTTTCATAAATAAAGAATGAAATGTGAAACACTTCATCACCATTACCCATATAAGCATAAAATTGAATCATAAAAATACTAGGTCAAAATCACTTTTACCTCCTGCCCAAGGTTCGTAGATTACCACTCATCTAGCCCTGACCTTTGATTTGAGCTAAAACAGATGCAACCATAAAACTAGACAACTCCCTAGAAAAATGGATTATGAAATATAAAATAAAAAGGAAAAAAAGGCAAATCCCCTTTAGAATAATATTAAATAGAAT
Organism: Viscum album; assembly: GCA_963277665.1. NCBI lineage: Eukaryota > Viridiplantae > Streptophyta > Magnoliopsida > Santalales > Viscaceae > Viscum > Viscum album. The sequence goes on from OY728160.1 coordinate 1,680,523,534, forward strand.
TTTAAACTTACCTGGGGAAGAAAATAAAAATAAGACACTTTTAACGATCTATAATCAAATGAGGTACACCCTTGGAAGAGGTGGAAGAGTTTGGAGTTCACCCTAGGCTATTGGGAGAGAAATCAAGGAGAAAATCAGGTGAGTTACAATAATGGTCAGGAGGGAAAAATAGTAAAATTTAAAATTTTAATGAGTTTCATGGTTTGGACACATGTTCTTACTAACCATGAACCAACCATAAAATACCTATTATCTAAGGGAAAATACACTTGAATTATCTCTTGGTTCATCCACACAGTTTTGAAAACCATACGGAAGCTATGACACTATCTTTGGACTCAATCCTCATGGTTACTAGGCCACCTCATATGGTTTACAAAACCATGCTCCCCATCAAACTTTGTTTTATGTTCATGGATCAGGATTATCACTCGACATGAACCATATTTCATAGAGTCCACATCCTACATTTTTAAAATACCAAACCCCCCAGGACACTCCAAATACCTTCTCCACTATCATGAAAGCATTACCCAGACCATATGAAATTTTGTTATCCAAAAATTTAAAAAAATCCCTTTGATGAAGGTCGAGATAATAAACCAACAATTGAATCTAATTAGTTGAAGGGAGAGGAATTAACAATAGATTATGATTTATTTGATTTTACACTATTATCAATGCCAAATAACAACCCTTATTTTTTTATGAATAGGCACATATGAATGACCTCGATAGAGAAAGTAATGCTGATGAAGTGACCATAATCAAGGAGAATGTGGTTATAAAATTCAAAGATGGATATGTTTTATGGGTTTTCCAAGGTAACCTAAAAGTTCTTTACAATACGATAGGGAATGATAATTTTAATTCTTTATGTTTTAATCTTTATCAAATATAATTTTAAGTTAATTTTCGCATGATTTTTCGTATAATAATATGTTTTTAAACTAGGCCTAGGTGTTAACAATGAAACCAACCAATATTTGGTACTAAAATAAGAATAAGAGCCTAAGGATCCCAAGGTAATTTTAAAACAACTACTACATCAATATACACATATACTATATAAGGAAACCATGAATGTTAAATGGGAGTATCCCTTCCTTATTCTCCATCACACTAATTATTATTTCGTTCTTTTCAAATTCATGGGGTGCGATTATTTTTATAGTTTCTAGTGAACTCCACTATTTGTATCCACTTATGGATATCAAGAGAAATAACATGTGTTTGTTTCTACCACAAAAATCATACAGACTGGAGATAACTATGAGACTACCCCTCTATAGGATGTATAAATGACAAAAAATCATGAGGATAACCCAAGTTTATCTTAAATTTATTTATAAATTTCTTTTGATTTATTTTGTACATTTAATAAAGTGGTAATTAGGAGTTTATCTCAAAGACACCAAATGAAAAATAAACCATGTTATATTTCTTACTCGTAATTTATTTCTTCCCTACACCTCCTACTTATTATTTAATTCAAATGAGATATTTCATTTCAGTAATAAGAAGTCTTAATATTCTAAATATATGTTTCTATTTTTTCCATTTTTTAGAAACGTTGAGATTTAGTGAATTTTTCTAACAGTTTTTCACACCTGAATTTATTTTGAGTGATTTGACATGATTTTTTGATGAATAGAATTTAAATGATTTTTATTGTGGAACTTTTTCATGTAATTTTATTTTAAAACATTTTTATGAGTTTGTATAATTTATAAAATTTGTGTCCATGAAACACTAAAATAAATATTTTTTACAATAATGTGAGGTATTGTAAAAACATTTTGGAATATTACTTCAAATTCACTCACATTCATGAAATAAATGGTTATTTTTCTTTGAAATGGGTTTTTTTATTTCTCTTTCAATAATTTTAATTTCATAAAATCTTTTTTATATGATTAGATCAGTTCCATTTATAAATAAATTTTTAACAAGAGACCCACCCCTTACATCAACCCCTATTTTCCCTTTCAAATACATGAATTTATTTATAGGTTTAAGAAATATTAACAGCCAATTTTTTCTTACCTATCCTCACTAATAATATTTTCATATTTTTATTTCAATTTTGAGTCTGGGGGAATGGTATTTCTTGTGTGTTATATGGGAATTAGTTAATTGTTGGGTGTGTGAGGTGTGTTTCACTATTCTAGGAAGTAGAGAGAGGGAGGGAAAGGATTTGGAAATTATTCTTTTTAATTTATTCATATCATAATATTCTCTAAAATAGAAAAAAAAATAGAATGATTAAGAAAATGGATATAAGATTGAATTATTTTTTATGATTACATTCATGATCTATCATCCATTCAGTACATTTTATTTTCATCTCATCCTCTATAAAAAATTGAAAATTCGGATAATCAGGTTGAAATACTTCATTTCATTCATTACTTGATTGATGGTCTATTCCATTAAAGTGGGAGCAGTGTTTTAAATTTTTTAGTGTAATTTAGGGAGTTATATTTCTTGTGTTTTTACATTAGTATTCATGAAAATATATTTTAGAGTTTAACGTCCCCTTTTCTACTTTTAATTTTTTATTTTTTATCCACAAAACCACAGCCACCAAATTCACCTCAAAACACCCTCAAGATTGTAAATATTATTTTATGTCCTTTTGTATGGAAAGATTACTTTTCTTATAGTATAATTTTTATATATAAATTTTCCAAGTATAAGTGTAACTCTGGATTAAATATTTGTTAACTGAAGAGTGACAGTAATTTCCCTGTGAGGTATGTTGTGGCGGGATCAAGGAATGATATTTTAGGTTGAATGATCCTAAAAGTGAGAGAAGAAAATAAAATGGAAATTTAAGTTCATAGATACGAAAATATAGATATTTTTGAAAATATCTTCTAAATTCTACCATTTTTTATTTTGGTATGAATTGGGTATGGTTGTTAAAGAATTTGTTTCCTTGGAGTGAAAATATGTATGTATAGGTGAGTTTATAAACAATGTTTTTATTGAATATTTTTTTTGATAATAGTTGATATAACTTCATCACAATGATATTTATTTTAATATTTAATGGAAATTTTTATTTACGGCTTGAATTTGAAAATTCCATAAAGATTCAATTTTTCCATTTAAATATTACTCTAGTATTTTTATCATTAAATTTAATTTAGGATTAATTTTGACTTGAAATTTAAGGGTTATTTTCCAGAATAATTTTTAGATATTTTTTATTAATATCATTATATATGTATCTTGCATTTAATCACCATATTGTGTACATTAATTAAAATATATTTTGGATTTTATTTATCAGAAGTAACCTCTCTATTTGGGAAATATATATTATTAGTGCATGGAATGTGCTAAACATTTTATAAATGTTAAAGAAATTTATTTTTATCATTCGATTCATTTTTAGTGATATCTAGTTCATATGGTAACATGTAAAAAATGTTTCTCAAGGCATAGTGACTTTTGTAGACAACATTTTTCATGTACTCTTATTAATATTTCAAACTCTAGACCTCATACACAATTTTTAATTGATTTTTAACACTTGTAGAGTATTGGTCGTGGGATTAAAAGGAAAATTTTAAATTGATTTTTCCCCTCCCTAACAATATAGAAAAAACAAGTGTTGTTGCATAGATCTATTCCAAAATGGATCCAACTCGATTCTTTAACATTTTATTTCTTTTCTTCTGTTCTTGTTATATCACTCTTTTCAATAAAATTTATTTTTTATTTTCCCAAAATATTTTTATTTTTATTATTTGAGCTATAATATATGATTTTCGATAAGATTGGGTTATACCATTTCAATCAGTTTCTTGTGAAAATATTCTCTATGATAAATACTCTTTCTATATAAGACAGTTTTTATTTATAGTCAATATAATTCTTACAAACTTAACATATTTGGTTTTAATTCAAGAGAAAAATATAATTCATAAATTGTGATTAATTAATTGAATGTGAATTTATAATGAGCACAATTGATTCAAACATTTACTAAAACGTTGACTTTATGTGACCTGTGGGAGTAAAAATTTAATCATCAAATTAAATCAACTTGGTATAGAATTATAGGGATTGAATCTAATGCCCAAACTCAAATAATTCTTATTTATATGGTGGATATTATTCCTCAATTTTAAACTAACCATTAGTGGGATTTTGGACCACCATATACGCATGATTATATGGTTATATGTCCTGATGTTGAAAAATAGATCATTTGTTCTAATATTTTCATTCATTTTAATTTCAATCAGATTTAGGAGTTGACACGATAATGGGGTCATAATTAAATGGATTTAAACATAAGGGAAAATGATGAATTAATAATGAAGGGGCAAATTAGATTGATAAAGTCTTGTATTATAGGTTTTTTCAATAAAATTGTTTTCTTTATTTATTTCTCTCATTCCAAAGTAACTCGTCAAAATCCCTCATTTCATTTTTTTATTCTTAAATATAAAAATAAAAAATTAATTTTGAAAATTGTAATTTTGTGTGATCAATACTATGTCTCCTAAAGATAGATAGTCTATGTTAGCTGTTATGAAACCCTTATAAAAAATAAAAAATATTTTTGAGAGTGAATTTGAAAACTCTAGTCAATAACCATATTTAATAATTGTCTCACTAAATAAAGATTATATATTTTAATTTAATAGGTATTATTTATAATTCAAAAATTAATTAATTATAGGGTTCACGATCCTATTTTGGGGACCATTATATCCACTACATCATCCTTTAAAAATCACTATGTCCTTGAATCATGTTAATAATGAGTATTAAGAGATCCTAAACTTCTATTTTTATGAAAAAAATTAGAATGAGTTTGGGTCGGGCCAAAATCCAAACGAAAATACTATCTTGGATATATTAATCTATCCAACATAAAAAAATTAATTAGGGAATGATTTATCCATACCAAATAAAAAAAATATTTGGGACATATTTGTCTCACCTTGAATTTATCTTTCCTTATTATTTTATTTATTTACTATTTTTGGGCCTTGTACATTAGTTTTGGGTTGAATTTATTTGAAAATTTAATTTTGTGATGTTTCATTACAAGGTTCGGGGTTAGTGTATGGTTATTAGTAATTGTGCGACTAACTGTGTGAAGGATAATAGTTTTTAATAGATTTGTTTTGAATGGTTAGTGTATGTACTATCAAACCATGCGGTGAAATATCATTGGATTACCAAGTGTGTCCAGTGATAGGTGTATGTATGGACCACATTTTGTTAAAATGTGTGGATAAATAGTACAACTTTCCTAGATTTTAATTTTTCTGAAAATTATTTTTCTCCCATATTTGTTTAAGACCACTAGTGGACTCCTTTTCATCCCAAAATCTCAACTCATTAGAGGGAATACATAGGAATCCCACTCCCACATATCGTCTATGGATTTCATTCTTTCTTCATTTATTCCTAGTCTATTTTATATGGTTATACGTTTATTTCTTCTATTGGACTCTTCCCATTATCTATTATATCATTTTTATACACATGGAACCTAATGGTTGAACCTTATGTTTGGGCTTAGTTTAAAACCACTATGATTCGTGATTTTAGAGTGTATTTATAGTTATTTTCCCAACTCTTCCAGTATTCTAATTTTTCAAACAATCAACGCCCGGTTTTTGGTATGTATCTTATATGCATAAATATTTTCCAATATAAAAATATTTTCTTGAGATTCCAAACATATTTTTTTAATGTTTTATGACCCTTACTAATTTTGTTTAATAGTGTTTTACAAAAATCAGTTATTTTAATATGGATTTCATGGAATGTGAACAGGTGCCTTTTTTATTTGAGGCCCAAAATTATTTTAAAGACCGACTCAAGTATTGTAATTGATTAAATTATTAATTCTCCATTAAAACATGTTTCTTAAAACATGAGTGGTTTTTAGGTTTTTTTCTGGTATTAACGGTCCATCTTTAAAATAATGAGAGGGTTTGAAATAAATTATATATTATTTTTATGAATTTAAGTTTCATGATAAACTCTTTTGTTATTTATGTCATTTGGTGTTTAAAATTATTATATTATATTTGGTTTCAAAATGTTCTTTGGTTTTATTTTAATTTTTTTATGATGGATATTGATTTTTTTCTTATAATAATTTTTTTCAAATAATTTAATTACATTTTTCTTTAAGATAGGGGATTTATTGATTTGATTTTTTAATATAGTATCAAGGCCATATTTTCACTTTGTGAAAGATATGTTATTAATGGGGATGTGAATGGAGTGTTTGTCTATTTTAGTATTTAGTATTACTTACTTATTTTCTATTTACTCACCTTCTATTGGTTTTCCATAGGAAACCAAGAACGTGGGTAGTATCCCCTACATAAGATGAGGACACTCGGCACTAGGTATGCAAGTGAGGTAGTATATGTGGCACCCCACTAGCCAGTGACATAGTTCTATATCCATTCCCAGAATTTATGGAACTATCGAAATTAATGATGTGTTATTACCATGTGATACTAGATTCAATTTCCCTTGGGTAACTCTCAGAACATAATATTTTTCTAGTTCTTCTTTCTACATTATATCATAATGTTATAGATTATTGATGATCTTTTTATTATAATCCATTTAGAGTGTTTTCATTATCTGATACAATTTTATTATATTATATCTTTGTTCTATAATTATTATGGACACATTTACTAGTTACTCTTATTTTAATTCCCTTAGAATATTACTTCAAAATAATGTTTATAAAATAAGTGATGCAATTTTTTGAAACCAAATTAGTATAGAGGGGTTTTTGAAACAAGTTATTTATCTTATTTGGGGTTTAAAGGTATTTTAGTGTTAAATTTAAAATGTTATTTATTAAATTCAGTGATTTGTTTTTATAATAAAAGAAATCCTGGGATTTTAATCATACATCTTGGTTAGTTAAAATGATAAAATGGTCATACTTTTATAAATTTTATTTCAAATTTCCATGAAATATTTTTACATTTAATTGGTACACAGAAGGTGTGGGAGGATACCTAATGGGAATCTTTATGCCCATGAATATTACATATTATTAGGTTATCTCATGCCTTAAAGAATACCCACTAAGATAACTCCTTCAATAAAGATGCTTCTAGACTAGGATTAATTCTCAGGCTTGATGGTGACCGTGGGTTACACATAGATTACAAGTTCTATGTTTTTTTTGTTATTTATTTGGAAGTAGTATTTTTTTCCTCTAAACATATTATAGGACGATAAAATAGTTAAACATGGCATAAATAATCAATAAATATAATGACATAAATGATACGTCTCACAAAGATTCACATATCCCAATGTTTGAAAGGTTTAGTGTTAAGGATATTAGAAACATAAACAGATTAATTTAGAAAACACTTAAACATTTATCCATAATTATACTACATGATACCCTTTAAATAAATCTCACTGGATACAATCATCTTTATAAACTAGGTATTGGAAACATAAGAAAAGGGGTGAGGTAAAATGCTACGAGATGGGAAATAAATATCAATAAATATTAGGTCATAAACATAAAGAGAATATGGGAAAAATATATATAACATAAAATAATCTCCAAATACAATTTAAAATAATCATAAAACTTGATGGATAATCATAGGATCATAATACAATCATTAAGGAACCGTAAAATAAATGAATTAACTTAAAAAATATATCATTACTCCTAAAATATTTGAGTATAATATAAATGTATAAAATACTTTAAAAATAAGGAATATTCATGAAAACATGGAATAATATGAAAAACAACATGAAATTATGGAAACTCATAAACATATGATTTATATTCCGTATGAACTTGGATACTCACCCAACTTTTCACATGTAATATTTTGAGTTGATCATAACACCTTCACACTCACCCATTGTGAACCTAGTGACCTTCAAACAAATTTACTTGTAAAATTCTGAGTAGAAATTAACACTGTCACTATCAATATATGTGAACCTAGTGAAATTTTAATATATTTACATGTAAAATTTTGAGCAGTTCTTCATCCCATCACAGTCATTCATTGTGAACCTGGTGAATTTATTCACATGTAAAATTGTGATTAGAACTTTTTTTAAACACTCTCCTTGTAATCCTAGATATCTTCTAACCTATTCACTTGTTAAATTTTGATTAGAGCTTAAAACCATGACACTTACCCTTTGTGAACCTAGTGAATTATTATCATTTTCAAATTTAAATTTGTGACTATATCTTAATTTTTCACAATCACCCTTTGTAATCCAAGAAGCATAGTATCCTTTTCATATGTGAAATTGTGGGTAGTTCTTAATTCCATCATATTCACAATTTATGATCCTAGATAATTTCAAAATTGTACACTTATAATTTCTATCTCATGAGATTTAATCCCATAACAAATTCATTAGAGGGATATATAGGTCCCACCCTTCATTTAATCTATTAATTTATGTACTAATTGAAAATCAATCCATCATCATCTCATGAAGAAGACACTAAATAAGAATGTGTTTCATATGAAATTCAAAAGCATCACAAGATACTGACAAAATAAATCCTCAAATATCATAACTATAATTTTGAAAAAAAAAATATCATAATAATATATAAAGGGTTATAAATACATAACTTTAAGAAAATACTTCTTCGAAAATAAATATATGTTTAAATAATTATTTTGAAAATATTTTGAAAATATTGATATCAAAATTTATTTTAAAAATATTATGAAGGGAAAAGTAAAATGTTTTGACACCTTATTTTAAAGAGTTTTTAATAAAAATTCCTTGAAAATAGATAAATTATTAAAAATGATGAAGTCATAATACGTTAAAATTTTAATTTTATGAGAATATTTAATAATGTAAACTCAAAAAATAGATAATGTTTTCAATGAAATAAGTGAAAATAATTTGATAAATTTTACATAAAATTGAATCTTTTATAATGGAAACATGAAAACGACATGAAATTTTCAATAGAATAAGTGGAGATACATTGAAAACCCTTACTTTTAAAAATAATAATAATATAAACATAAAATTGATGTAATGTTTTCAATAAATGAAGTGGAAATTATTTGAAAAAATTTGCTTCTAAAAACAATCGTCGGTAAACAATATTTGAAAAATGAATAAAGACATAAAATAGAGAAGTAAAAATACTAGAAAAAAATACATTTAAATGAATCTTTGATAATAGGGGATTGAAAAATACCAAATGTTTTAAAAAAAGATAGTAAAAATACTTTGAAAACTCTTTCCTTTAAATGAATCTAAAATAATGTAGAGTTGAAAAAACCATTAATTTATCAAAATAGATAGTGAAAATACAGGGAAAAAATTTCCTTTTGGAATAATTATTTAATAATGGAACCTTAAAGAATATATATAAGTAATTAAAATAAAATTTAGAGTGGATTATAAAAACTTTATTTTGGAAGGATTAATTTTCTTGATCATTTGTAAATAACCATGTTCTAAACCCACTTCATTAAAAAGGATTAAGAAATATTTACATTAAAATGAAATAAGGGGAATAAAAGGGTTCATTGGTGATAAATTAATTTATTTTCCACTAGGTAATGGAGAGAATTTCTAGGAAGTAAAAACATAGATATGGATGGAAAATATATTAAAAGTATTGATAACTATTATTAATAAAATGAATTTTGAGGAAAAAATAAAATCATCGAGGAAGAATAATTTAGGGTAAAACGTGATTTCCCCAAAACAATAAGGGGTAAATATAATATAAAATTAAATCAAATTTAAAATATAATAGGCAATTATGAGTGAATATGAACCAATTAAGAGATTTAAGTCATGAAAACCTTATACCGCTTTTGAAATTTTTGAGTCAAAATTCTTTGGAAGATTGAAAGTAATATGGTTTTGTAAATAAAATGAATAAAATCTTGGATTATTCCAAAATAAATTATTGGACACTCTATACACCCTAGAAATAATAAATTGGAATATAACATTTAAAACAACTATAAATTATGAGAAATTGAAACGAATACCCTTACCTAGTTTCATTTCATAGTTGATCACACATTAAACTATTATCATACAAACATAAATAACATAATATCCTATTAAATAACCTTATTAATAAATATTACCCTTTTATAATCCATATAATAATTTATTATCATGATTATAATGATTAGTTATAGTGTATTATGACCACTAGGAGTTAATAAATATAACTATTTTGTACATGCATAATAATTTAGATATCACTACTCATCATTTTAAACCAATTTCATTATTGAAATATAATTTAATATTATTCTATACATATATTTTGTTGATTTAAAATTTTTCTTATTTCATTCTATATGTGGTTTGATTATGTTATGTGAGAATCGAATTGATAACAACTTATTTCGTAAATTTTGGCGAATAAAATTATACTTTAATAATAAGGAAAAAAATAATTTAATATTTATATTAAAATATAATATATATTATTTTATTAATATATTATAATAATATTATTTCCCAATTTACCATATTTATCTATAATCATATTTTAATTTTCTGTTCATGTATGTTGTTAAACTTACCCAAACTTCATCATGTTATTACATGATTGGTGAGTATGTTTCTATTGAAATAATATCATTATAAAATAATAATAATGAATTTTTTTTTATTTTTTAAAATATTTAAACATATTTTTGATATTTAATTATAATTTATGAAAATCTAAATGAAAAATGAAAAATGGTTCATCTTGGAGGGAGTAATTCACACATATACATGATTAGAGTTCTCATTTATAAATGTGAGATAGGGGTGAAGGTGGATATTAAATTATCATTTATGAAAAATAATTATATGATATTTTTATATTAATTCGTCATTTCCACTAGTAATACCAGCCTGTAAAGGAGGTAATGAAAAATAAACAATGTTTCTTTGTAGAGGCTGTAGTCTATGAAACACAATACTGAAGTTATTTTACTATTATTAGTGTATAGAAATGAAAAAAATAAGGGTTTTACCCATAATATAAAATCATATAATTACACTAATTATACTTAAGTCATTATACTATTATAGTTATAAGATATTTTGAATATTAAGATTATGAAAAAACATTATAAGGAGATAATACTTACAGTAGGGACTTGATTTTTTCCTTGCACATCCCCTTGAAATTGAATGGCCTGGTATTACTATGAGTTTCTAGGGTATTATATTTGTGTTATAGGGTTATAATAAGATTAAAATGTCATGTCATACAGGATTAATATGGAGAAAAATTGATTTTTTTAAATGGTGTAAGTGATCCCCTTTTACAAGAGAGGAAAAATGCACTTTTGGAAACACACTTTATAATTTAATACTTCCATGACTCTATTCCAATGTGAATGGATCCAAAGTTTTTAAATTATTGATTTATGGGTGTATTTTTGTTGATAAAGTCCAACAAATTCATTTCAAAACAATTTTTAAACATGTTATTGGTTTTTTACCATTATGTTTTTACATATTAATATTTTAATTTTAAATTATATAACCAGTTTATAACTATGTGATTTTATGTTTTATTAAAGTTATACCATATCCCATATAACATAATTTTAGTGTTATAGAAATAAATTTAATATATATTCAATCAATTTAAATCTAAAAACATTATAAAATTGTCTTTTAAAATAAAATTTATAATGTGTAGAAAAATTGTTTTAGTAGAAAAGTGACATTTTGAAAATTATGGATTCTAAATCTTATTTGGTATACAATACCAATTAACTAGGTAATAATATATTTATTTGTTTGTTTAAACATAATATTATAATAATTATTTAAATGAATTAAATTTACTTTTTTCAAATTAAATTCCATAACATTAATGAAAAAATAGTTTGAAAATAAATTTTTTGTCCTTATTGTGGTGATTATAATTAATTCTATTAATAAAAATTTTATACATAAAAATTAAATTTTCCATAATAAAAAATATTAACATAATTATATAAAGTTTCATAAAAAAATTAGAAAATTAAATTTATATGTATATGGAAATTAATTTTAACATTATCACATGTAACTCAAAAAACCCCATTTTTGATAATGTTTAGATTTAATAAAAAAGATTTGTGATTATTATAGAATTATAATTTTAATTTATTATAATGAATTTGAAATAATAATTATTATTCAAAAATTATTTATTTCACAATAAAATAAATAAAATACTCCATTTCATCATGTTATAATTAATTTAACAATATAGTGGGAAAATACTTTTCATTAAAACACTACATTAATTTTCAAAAAATTGAGAATTAGTTTATAAATTAAAAGTACAATTTTAAAATGATTTATTATACTTTATATTATATACTTTATTAGGAAAAGGCTTTAAAACTTCCAATCTATTCAAAAAGGTGATGAAATTATAAAATGTGTATTGATTTACTACTCACCTAAAAAGTGATTATTTTAGAAATTTCTTTGAAAAATATCATAAGCTAATTTTATTATGAAGAATTAAAAAAAATATTAATTTATTACTGTAAATTACAAAATTTGAAAAAAAATATTTTAAATTAAAATATATGATAAAAATAATAATTTTATTGAAAATAAAAATTTCAATATTATCTTATATTAATTAATTTCCATATAATACTAATAAGTATTAATTGTTTAATATTTTAGTGTTTATAATGTCTTCTTAATATGTTGTTGTTTTATTACATTGGGTGTGTTATGTTGCACCAGTTATAAAACATAGAATGTATTTTAAAGGATCCAAAATATTAGGTCATTACATTTTACCCCCATTAAATAAATTGCATCCTCATAATTTTTAATTATAATTTATTAAATGAAAACATACATGGGATCTATGAGGAACTCATGATATATCTGATACCAATATATCAACCTCATTATCCATGGTAAAACAAGGAAACTAATTATCCCAAATATTCTGTAAGTAGTTCTTAGGGATATACATTTCACATCATCATTTCCTTTATCATTATTCAACTAAATACAAAAACTATAATTTTCTGATAATATAAAAATGAATTTTAATATTTGAATATAAAATTTTAATCATCGGATGTATTATCAAATTACATCATCATTTATACCTATGATACTTTATTTTCAAATATATACTAATTGATAAATCATATAACTCTCTTAGTTCCACCTAGGTTACATTAAGTTGTGTTATTTCATACAACACAACCTAATACCTAAAATTAAATAGGAAATCAATCCTTTATAATGGTTCTTAAAGAGAATAGGATAAACCATTTCATATCCCCTAAGAGTATCTATCTAGGTCTAAAGTCTTTGGACCACTCATCATTCATCAAGGTAATTCTGGATTCAATGTTAAACAAACCCGTTTTAAGGCCATTACCCCTACGTAAATTTGTTACACAACCACATCAACATGAATATATCTATATAGGGATGTATTTCTAGGAAATCCACTTACTCAAGACTTTACATATATTTCATGATATCAGATTATACATAGAATCAGCTGTAGGGTTTTATTAAGGTTAAATAACCCTAACACCAATGGTAACTAAATTGATTTCCATAAATGGATAAACTAATATCCAAAATAAATAATCTTTTCTCTAACACTAATTAAAGAGACCCAAGATAAACATGTCTTAAATAAACCATTAATATCAGGATTTATATAATACATCTCATAAACAGTCGCATAACCCAATGATAGAAAGGTTTAGTGTCTTGAAGATTAGCTGTATAAACATCTTAATTTAAAAAACATGAAAACATTTCTCCATAATCATACACCAGTAAACCCTTTATATAAATTTGACATGATACAATCATTATAATAACTCCGGTAGTGGAAGCATAAGAAAGTGGTGAGCTCAAAAACTCAGTAGAGGAAAAGACATATCATAATGTGTTAGGTCATAAACATGAAGGGGAATATGAGAAATATATAAATAACATACTAAAATCCCAAAATACCATGGATAATAATCATAAAAATTGATGGAGAAACATAATGTTATAAGAATATTATTATGGAACCATCAAATTAAGGAAATAGATTTAAAGGAAATTTCAATACTCTTAAAGCATGGGAGTATGATATAAATGTGAAAAATACCTTAAATATAAGGCATAATCATGAAAACATTTCAAAATTAAATGACCATAAACCCAATGGGGAAAAATAAGATCTTAATAATATCATTAAGGAACCATGAAATAAATTACCTACCATAAAAACAAATATCATTACTCGTAAAATAGGCGATGGTGATATAAAAGTACAGAGTACTTTAAAAATCAGCCATAGTCATGAAAACATGGAATAAGATGACCAAAAATTTGAAAATGTGGTACAATCATAAAAATTGGATTTCTAATCCTTGTGAACCTGGTTACTCACTAACATGTTCACACATAAAATTGTAAGTAGATATTAATGCCTTCAGATTCACCCTTTGTGAACCTAGAAACATGCTAACTTGTTCACATGTAAAAATTTTAGTAGAGCATAACACCATCACACTCACACTTTATAAACCTAGATACCCACTAACCTATTCCCATATAAAATTGTGAGTGGATATTAACACCATCACACCTAATCATTGTGAGCCTAGAAAAAATTATAATCTATTCTGATGTAATATTTTAAGTAGATATAAATGAAATCACATGGAACCTTTATCAACCTATATACATTCAATAATATTGACATGTAAATGTTTTAGTAGATAGTAATTCCTTTACACCCACCCTTTGTAAACCAAGTGACTTCCTAACCAATCCACATATAAAATTTTGAGAGGAGATTAATTCCATTACACTCTCCATTTATGAACCTAGTGACTTTCTATCCTATTCACATGTCATATTTTTCGTATATATTAATTCCATAACATTCAACATAAAATTTATCACCTATTCACACACAAAATTTTGAGTATAACTTAATTCCATCACACTCACCCTTTCTGATCCTCGAAACTTTATACCAAGTTCAGATAAAATTTCTATCTATTGAAATTGAATCCTTTACCCAATTAATTAGAGGGATATATATTTCACACCCTTCTCATAATTCATACATTTTTTGTGACACATGAAAATAAAAGATTCATTATCTCTTAAAGTACCAATGATAAATAATGAGTTTTTTAAAACATTTATGAAACAAAGATAACGTAAGTTTTATAAATTACAGAATATCATAACTCTCATCTTAAAAAATAAATCATATCATAGTAGTATATAAAGGGTGATAAAAACATCACTTCATGAAAAATTAACATTTAAGGGTAAATATAAGTGAAAATATGAAAAAAATTACAAAACCTTTTTGAAATGTTATTGGGTAAATTTGTTTCAAAAACATTTTTGTGAATGGAAGGAGAATACTTTTAAAAACCTTATTATAAAGAGTTACTTATAAAAATACCTTGAAATATATATAAATGTTTCAAAAAGTAATGTTAAAATACATTGATAAAATTTAACATTAATAGAATATTTAAAATTTTAAACTTGAGAAATACCTAATTTGTCCAATAAACCAAATGAAAATACTTTTGATGAATTTTACTTTTAAAAAAGAATCATTAATAATAAATACATGAAAATGAAATAATGTTTTCAATAAAACTAGTTTAAATAAAATGAAATAATATACATTTAAAAATAGTCTTTAATATTGGAAACTTGAAATAGAAATAATGTTTTCAGTATAATAAGTTGAAATAATTTTAAAAAAATACTATTAAAAAGAATATTTTATATTGGAGTGTTGAAAACGATAAAAACTCATTAAAAAGGGGAGTGAAGATATTTTTAAAACATTTAATTTCTAAATAATTTTTAATAATGGGGGACTAAAACATACTTAATGTTTTCAAAAAATTTATTGAAATGCCAGGAAAACTATTACCTTTAAAATAATATTTTTTAATGGATAAATGAAGAAGAAATGATGTTATAAAAAAGGACAGTGAAAATGCATTGAAAAAATCATGTTTATACAAAATATTTAATAATGAAACCCTGAATAATACATAATAGTTAATAAAATAATTTTATTAATGGATGATAAAACATTTATTTTGAAAGGACTGACAAACATTTTGAACACTATGAAATAACCTGGTTAAAAATCCACATCATTAAAAAGGTTAAATATATATATTGATTTAAAATGAAAAAATTGCAATAAAATGGATCATTAGAGATAAAAAAAATTATTTTCCACTAGGTAAAGGATAATATTTGCAAGATGTAAAAAATCAAGATATTTACGGAAAATCGTTAGAAGTAATGAGAATTGTTCAAAATAAAATTCATTTTAATGTAACAACAAAATCATAAAGGATGAAAAATTTTGCCTGAAACAAGATGTCCACAAAAAAATAAGAATATATAAATAAATAATATAATGTTCATAGGTTATAATTGGTCAATTTTGAAGGATAATAGACAACAATAATGATTATGACTTATGAAAGATATATGAATCATGAAAACCCCTTGAGGCATAAGAAATTTATTTAATGAAAAGTAATTGGAATACAAAAAATCATATGGTTCTATAAATTAGAGGCATAAAATTATTTATTTTTCCATAATAAATTCTTATATTATATATACACCATAGAAATATGAAATTGGGGAATGAGATTTAAAACATTCCTCAAGGGGGAGAAATTGAGATTGAAACACATACCTTGTTTCCTTGAATAATTGATAACACTATAAACTCATTAAAAAAAACATAAATATCTTAATATCATATTTACGAACCTTACTAATAAATATAAACCTTTTATAATCCTTATTATAATTCATTCTCATGAGTACATTATGAGCTATGGTACATTTTGTCCTTAAAGTGTTAATACATTTAACTCTTTTGTGCACACTTAATAATTTTTTTATCATTACCCATCATTTGATATTAAGTTAATTATTTATATATCATTTAATATAAAATAATATATAACTTATATTTATTTAAAATTTTCTCATATCATTCCATAAATATTTTGGTTACATTATGTGAAAACTAAATTTATAACAGCTTATTTCATTAACTTTAATGAATGAAAATGATACTTAAATAATTAGTCAAATAAATAATATAATATATCTTGAACTATATAATAATCATGAATTTATAAATATACTATAAAAATACCAGTTTCCATTTCCCCATAATAATCCTTTGCCAGATTTTAAAGTAGTTTTTACGGTTGTGGTTAAATCGACCCAAACATGATCACGATTTTACTCTATTCGGGGGTATGGTTATGGAGGGGTTTATTTTTAAATAATATACTTATAAAAAAATAATAATTTTACTTAATTTTTTCGTTATGGTGACACATATTTTAATAGTTTTATATAATTTATGAAATTCTAAAGGAAAAACAAAAAATGTTTCATCGTGGAGGTGGTAATCCTCAAAAACACAAGATTTGGGTTTCCAATTCTCAATACATTAGAGGGATAATGGTGGATAAAAAATTTACATTTAAGAATAATAATTAAATGATATATATTATATTAATTCATCGTTTTCATTGTTAATACTATCCATGAGAGGAGGAAATAAATAACAAATTTCATTTCCTTATGACGAAGATAATCTGCGCAACACACTAATGATGTTTTTTTCTAAGTAGATGGAAATAAATAAATAAGGATTTTAATACTAATATAAAAAATATATAAACATACTAATCATATTTAAATAATAATATCATTATGGTGATAGGATATTCTAAAAAGTAAGATTAATATGATAAACTTAAGAATGTTATAATACTTATGTTGGAGAGTATGTTTTTCCTTAAAAGTCCCTTTGAAATTGAAAGGATTAGGATTACGTTGAGTGATCAGGGAATTATGTTTATGGGAGAGGGTTATAGTGAGAGTAAAATATCTGATTTTAAATGATTAATTATATGTATATTTGTGTTTTTGAAAGGGTTTAATTGATCCTCCTTTATAAGAGAGGAAAATTTCACTATTGGAAACACCCTTTAAAATTTAATAATGCTATGAAAATATACCAAGCTCCGTAGATAAAAATATTCCAAATTATTTTCATTTTTTCCAATTAATTTAATAAATGTAAAACCATTTTTCCCTCACTATTTTAAACAATTTATTGATTTTTTCAATTAAGTTTTTAGATTTTACTATTTTTCTTTTAAACTCGGTAACTAGTTTTTAACTATGTGATTTTATGTGTTGTTAAAACTATAACATATCCCATGTAACAAACTTTAGGTGTGATGGAAACAAATATAACAGCCTTTTAATCCAATTTATTTTCAAAATATTATAAATTTAACTTTAAAATTTTAATATATAATGTTTATAAAATAGTTTTAGTAAAAAATGACATTTTAGACACTATAGATTCTCAATCTTATTTATTATTGAATACCAATTAAATGAGTGATAACATATTTATTTATATGTTTAAACGTCATATTATATTTATTATTAAAATTATTAAAATTTAATTTATTCAATATAAATTCATTGACATTAATAAAATAATAATTTTAAAATAATTGTTTCATCATTGTCATTGGTATTAACATTAATCCTCATAATCTAAATTTTATATCTGATAATGAAATTGAAAATATTAAATAATATGAAAAATATTGTCTCTAATATAATTATTGTGTTATAAATGTTACTTTATATATGTATGGAAATTAATTATAATGTTATCACATGTAACATGTAAAAAAAATTAACAAAATTATGAATTTTTTTATTAGGATAACATTATAAATGTAATTGATTAAAATGAATTAAAAACAATAGTTTTTTTTCAAAAGATATTTATTTAATAAAAATATAAATTCAAAATTTAGCAACATTAGTTTTAATATATTTTTTCTTTGAATATTTTTATGTGTATATATATGGAATTATCATTCCTATTAGTGAAGTGTTTGGGTGTCTCGAGACCCCAAAATTTGTATATATTAAAAATATTACTATATATTTTCATTATTGTGAATTATATTAGTTTAAATGGTTTTCCAATTGTTTGGGACCACATATGTGAAATTTAAAACCACATTTGATTCCAAAACATGGGTTTTACCCAAGGTTCAACATAATGTTGGACGGTTCCATATATTCGGCCAAAGCAATCATTAGTGGTTGCATTTATTAAAACAAATAATGGAGTTATTTTTTATTCTATTAAATGATGTAACCAAAATCCCCAATATAATTATTTCATCATGAAATTTTTCAATGGTTATCCTCATAATCCCTTGATGATTAGAGGAGAGTTTTCTTCGTCGACAGATTGAGATTGAAGAATTCCAATCATTAGATTGAGGTAGACTGAGAGGTAAAAAATGTTGTGGGTCTACTTCATTACTGGAAAACAAGTTTGTCACTAACTATCAATCATAAATTGAATTAGGGATCAATATTTTTTATTTCATCCCATTTTATTAAAATAATGTGTATGGCCCCTTATCATATTTCTTTTTTTTTGATATTTTCATTCTTCACATGAGCCCAACATTGAATTATAATATTTTTGTTGCATTTCCACCACCAATGAACACCCTATTTATTTGGTCATTGGCTTAAAATATATGGATAATGATGGATTTTCCCTATCCTTTTTCATTTATCCCCACCTTTCTTCGTGTTATTTTCCATTGGCCTATGAGGTCACATTTTGACAATGCCAGGGTGGGTCCAAGTGTGATAGAATACCCATATTCAGGATTTTTTCCTTAAAAAATTGTGGGATGGATATTTATAGATAGAATGAGATGAGTTTTGTGTTTCAGGTAATGATTTTTTGGATCTGGGATCTGGAGAAGCAATGGGAGCATCACGATGGCGTTGATAAGAGATGTTCAAGGTATTGGGTGGATGGAATTTGCCCACCAGTGGAGGATCGGGTATGCATGACCCTAGATTTTTACTCTCATACATGTTTGGAGGAATAATCAGTGACAACAGTGGTGGCATGGTGGGATTTATGAAGTATTTTTTAGGTTTCTATAAAAAATATACTACATGACATGTTTTCCAATAACACAATCCATGAATCCCCCTAAATATGATGCTAGGGTTTTGGGAAGAGTTGAAGATCACACACTATGTGGACCCATAACACAACATGTGACCGAATATTAGTGGCTTGGAATGTAATTTAAGAGTACATGTTCATGGATATATCCATGAACATGGATGAGACAAAATTACATGGGAATGACCATGTAATTAGACACAACAATGATACATGGATATTACTATGTACATAGGCCAAGACTGATGTAAACAGGCACAAGTTGAAAGAGCATGGCTTGGCCTTGCGTGGAAGAGACACGTTGTGTACTACTGGTAAATACCATAGAGTGCAGCATGGCATCTCAATCCATGTATATTTGAGAACACATCCAAGTGGTGAGGTGAGGTCATACACTATGTGACCCATTTTAAAAAAACATGTACCTTCCCCAGAATCTTCTATCTTGAATAAGTCCTTCTAGACTAGGATTTTGGCTCCTAAATTATCCTATCATCAGAATTTTTAAATATAGAACAAGATGGATGCCTTCATGGTCTTTTTTGAAAAACAACATGTAGTTTTGAGATCATAAAACTATTTTGGAAATTCATGGATAATATTAGTGATCAAGCATGATCCTAAAAGAGATAACGAGGTTGGAAACCTCCATGTTACACAAGGTTGCGGGTCCCCGATATCTATATCTACCAAGTGGAACCCCCTCGATGCACTAGGGAATGGGTCCTCTATCGACATATCTAAATAATGTTACCCCACACCCCTCCCCCAAAAGACCATGGTGGGGGTCTTATACTTACTGAGAGGTACCCCCTGATGGACGAGGGTGCAAGTCATCTACCTATTGAGTGGTACCGCCTGACATACTGGGGAATGAGTCCTTTATCTATCTACTAAGTGGAACCCTTTATCACACTAGGTAATGGGTCATCTACCCAGTAGGCTCCACCCAATGTTTCACATAGGGTGTGGGTCCACTATTAGAGATTGTGCCCGTGAATATTAAACAAGGTGGGGAGGTGTGGATCCTCCACATGGATATCCTTGTATGAATTTGTGAGATGCTGGGAATTGTAGACAAGACTTTTAGCTATAAAGAAACTCATTATTCTAGGTTGGGTTGTGGATATGTATATCAAATTTCTCTCTCATCTAGGTTTATTCACTTTCATACATTTATATCGTGTTTTTACCTCTTTCTTTGTTTTGACCTGACCTCTATCATTTATTAATATTGTTCCTTTTCTAATTTTTAAGGCATCTTAGTGGGTATGTGTATACCCTCCCCTACATGGGATTCTCCTACATGTGTAAAGTTATGTATACATGAGATATATTTTGGTGGTGACATACAAGATCATAATGATACCCTTGTGCATTGACATTAAACATTAATTGGAAATCTTGATCAAAAGCTTGGTCCTCTCTATTTTCCTTTATTATAGTTGTTGTTGAGTTCAGACTTCAATTATTGTTGGGTGTGTATTTTACCCCTTTACACATTGGATTACTTTTTCATACTCAAATTTTATTCGTTGGAGTTTATTTCATTCATTATTCTAATATAGATGTTACGATCTTTATATTACTCCTCTACACTTCTACATGGAGGTGGTTGGGTGCATGAAAATATATTAATTTAGTTAAGACCTCTCATTTTATTTTATGCCTTATCAGTGATTTTTGCCATCTCCTAGTATATTTAATGTTGGATTAGAGTTTTCACACTCATACTTCCTCCGTCTAGGTTGGCCACAGTGGGTTAGATCATGAAAAAGTGGTATCAGAGGTGGAACATACTCAAGTTTGTGTTTAGAGTTATACCCATGGTGAAGATTTGGATGGAAACGTTTGAAAATTGTGTCAGAGTGTTTCTACTACATCATAAAAGATAGTGAATCTAGTGTTGGTGTGGCATATGATGTATCCATTCACCAGAACACTAACTACAAACTTGTTGACTTGGAATACTGAGACATTGGTTATAGGGAACAATGGTTCATGTGTCATATAATATTGATTATTTTGAATGTCCTTCATGAGTCAATTCACCATATACATTCTCATCTATCCATGGTACATCGTGGTCCCTTATAGGATGCCTCCATGAAGATAGCCTACTAGATTACTGATATCAAATCATGAATAAAACCTTTGGGTGATGAGGCATCTATTTAGGGGCCATCATATGAGGTTTTTTCTCCATGAAGGTAGAGATTATCGCCTCAACCTATCGAGAAGCTGATAGTATGAGTAGGATAGTTTGAGGATGCATGCAGGCATATCGTGCTACATGAGTTCCATCATCATAGACTGGTAAGGTTCCCTAGTGATCCAGATCACCATGTAGTAGAGGATTGTATTGAATCAATGATTCAAGTCTTCAGGCTCATTCAAACCTCGATCAATCAGATGGTTGCAATTGTATCCAGTCCTTTCCATAGAGCAGATCTTCACTAGTGGGCTCTAGTTATGCAGACAGATGATGAGTTTTCACTCTTCTTTTTAGACTTATAGTATCTTTTTTGTGGATTATTACACCTCATTATTGCACATAGTTAGGATCTAGAAACTTCTTAATCTGTCATATTTTATTGTGATAGTTGTTGAGGACTAAAAAAGGTTTACAGAACTCAAGCAATACTCCCATAACATGGGATGAGATGGATTCTTCTGGGTGTGGAAACTCAAGCAGGGTCTTTGAAATATATATTCTCTACCATAGCCTTTTTATGAATACATACATATACTAGAGTGTTAGAGTGGGATTCAGTTATAGAGGGCTTCTTGGATAAGGGATTCTAGGTAACTGGAAATAGTGGTGGTCATGATATTTCTAGGACATCTATAGTAGCTTGTAGACATTATTTTTTTGGGTCTCGGTGTAGGATAAAATCCCATTTTTGAACTCAAGCCTGTGGATCTATGGTTTAGGTTTTTCATATAAGTCTTGATCTACCATGAAAGGGATGATACTATTATTTTGATAGGTGTAGTCGCATGGAACATGATTTCCCTACCCAATGTGCTGCTAGGGAAGGAGGCCATTGGATAGACTTCCATGATATATGTAACACCATTATTAGAGATCTCATTGGTGTGGCCAAGGTAGACCACATGGATGAGTATTTGGTAGAGGAGAAAGGGATATCTTGATGGAGGAGTTATTTATAGAGGAAATTTTATAAACTACATCCACCACCGTCACCAGGTGTCCCATGTTAGGCTTTGGGTGTTGGTGGGCCTATCCATGGTTAGCTACATGCTATGGAGCGATATAACCAGGGAAAACATGATATGAATAATGGTATAATCTATTTATTTTCTAAAATTGTTTTAGTTCTTGTAGAAACATGTTATTGTCATTTCTTCATTTTCTTACCCTTGTTGAGAGAGTTAGAGATTTCAGTTGATATCATAGCCCAACAATTATTTCTAAATGTTATCACTAGGATTGATTATTTGATATCTCTAACCGTCCAGTAGTGACTTTTAGTTCTCATTGGAGAGATTTTATCATGGATCCTCTTGGATATCATGATGATACATTATGATGTCATCTCGGGTATGTATTGGTAGTAGATGATTTGTGACCATATTAATTATCATCATAGATGATATATATGAGGTTAGATACATGGTATGAGATTCTCTTTTGTAGGTGATAATATGTCATGGTTGATCAAGTGGGTCTTGTGAGAATGAAATTATAGTCCATCACATATCAGTTGGTTATAATGGAACTTGGAACAATGGGCCCTTCAAGAATCTGGATTCCTTCAATAATAGAGGATTATATGGAGTTCTTCCCCTACAATGTTTCATTCTATGTTTGAGGTAGTATATGGAAATAAAGATCTACTATCACCATAATACTAACCTAATATCATCTATGAAATATCAAATGGAGCCTATTGAGATCTGGGATATGAGTTTCAATGTGGAGGACCTTCGAGATAAGGGTTTTATTAGACCTAGTGTGTCCCCATGGACAACTCCAGTTTTGTTCACGAAAAAGGAATATGGGTGCTAGAGGATTTTCATTGATTATTGTCTCTTAAATTAGATGATTATAAAGAACATGTTCCCCATTCATAGGATCTATGACCTATTTTACTAGCTAAGAGGCATGAGTTGGTTCTTTAAGAATGATAGCGAGTCCAACTACCACCATTTGAGAGTTTGCGAGGTTGATAATATGAAGAAGACCCTGTAATTTTTATATAAAATCAATGGGTTCCAGGTGATTCTTACTTGTGTGAAAAATTCACATACTGTGCTTATGGATCTAATGAACCATATCTTTTATCTATAGCTTGACTGATTTTTGGTTGTCTTTATTGATAACATACTCATTTACTCTTTATCAATGGAGGAGCATGCATAGCACTTGATGATTGTCCAAGATTTACTCCGGGATCCCCAGCTTTACAAAAAGATCTCAAAGAGTCATTTTGGATCCATGAGGTAATATTTCTATGGCATGTCGTATTTTATCACTGATTAGCAATATACCCAATGAATATTAATGTAATTCATTATTGGGAACCACACCACATGGTATCTGAGGTGTGGATCCTTCATGAATTGTTGGGGGTACTGTATGAGGTTTGTAGATAAATTTCTGAAGTTATCTCCCCCTTTTACCTCCCTGAAGTTGAAGAGGAATTCATTTTCTAGAATTTGTAGTTTCAGAAATCCGTTGATTAGTTGAGGTTGAGGTTGACAAGTGATATTGTGTCCAAGCTACCGTAGGATAGACTGGAGTGCATAGTGTTTTAAGATGCCTATGTAGATGGTATTGGTTGTGTGTTGATGAATATGTTGGAATTTCTCAAATATGGGTTGAGGAAGTTGAGCCACTATTAGTAGAACTATGTGACTCTTGACGTGGAGTAGGAAGTGGTATTATTTGTTCTGAAGATGTGGAGGTATAATCTTCTGGTAGATCATTTTATTTTTTACTTAGTCCACCAGAGTCTTAGGTATATCCTCACATAGTGGGATCTGAACTTGATTCAAAGGTTTTGTTGAATTTCCTATGGGACTATGACTTTGAGATAGTCTATACTCATTGGAAGGGAAACATGGTGGTATATACCCTTAGTAGGATTTTCTACTCTCGCATTGTGGAGGAGGTGTATGAGTAGTTTAATTTGACGTAGCTAACCCTAGTTGAGGAGATGGGTGCATCATTTGTTCAAGCGATGGTGGTGACACATCTACTTCTTCACCATGTGAGGGAGGCTCATTTGGGAGATGGTGACTGTGAGGTTATCTGTGACAAGATTTCCTCAAGAGATTCACCAAATCGATTCTCTAAAGGATGGGATCATTTCATCCTATTCCAAGGATAGACAATAGTTCTAGTCACATTTTTAGTGGAGTTTATGAGGAAGCTTCACACATCCCATTTTGCAGTACATCATGGAATGATGAAGATGAATAGGGATGTATTTGCAGAAGTATTGTTTGGATATCAGGAATAGGAAAAATCACTATGTTTTTTCTCTTAGTGTCTCACTTGTTAGCAGGTGAAGGCTGAGCACCAGGTACCAACAAGTTTGACACAGCCTATTTTCATACTAGAGTGGAAATTGGATAACATATCAAGGAAATTTGATATTGGGATTTAATGGAAAAAAGATGGGACATGGCATTGTATGGGTGATTTTTGACTAACACAAAATGTCAGCACACATCCATGACAATAGAGAGTTGAGTTTGGTGGAGATTTGTGGATGGTTTTATGTGTGGATGATCGCCCATTTTTTAATGATAATCCTATAAAACTATCTCCAACTATGATTCTTGTTTAACCTCACAGTTGTGTAGAGGCTTGCAGGAGGCCATTGGGACACATTTAAGGATGATCGTGACATTGCACCCCCAGAATGATGGCCAGATAGAGTAAACTATCCAGGTGTTAGAGGATATTCTTAGAGATTTCATGGTGGAATTTAGAAAAATATGGGAGGATCAATTTCCATTGGTAGATTTTTATTATAATATCAATAATTACCAAAACAATAAGAATGAAAAATTTTAGTCTCTATTAGAGAGACCATGCATTCCTCCCTTATGTAGGACTAAGGGTGGTGAGACTTCTATAGTTGGGCCAAAGATGGTGTTGGTGACCATAGAGAAGGTTTTGGTGATTTGTTAGTACATTAGGATATCCCAAAGCATATAAATGTCTAACATAGATCAACATTGTTGGCCCCCTAGAGTTCGAACAGGGAGACCATATTTTCATATGAGTTTCCCCATGAATAAGATTATAATGATTTAACTATGAAACCAAGCCATCACTTATGTTTATTAAGCTGTTAGGGATCCTATGGAGGGTTGGTGAGGCAGCTTATGGTGCTACCCCTATAGTTGGATCGAGTTCATGACATCCTCCATGTGTCGCGAAATAGGAAATACGTGAATTAACAAACCCATGTTTTTTACTGTGGATAGCTAGACATCATGAATGGTGCATCCTTCATGAAGTGCCTAGTTGGCATTGAGGATTGAAAGGAGAGGATCCCACAAGGATGGACCATTACATTGATCTATGTGTTGTGGTATCATGGGATCTTGAAGGAGACATCATGGGAGCGTAGGCGATAGATGAAGAATCAGTATGCCAACCTTTTGGAGTATCATTTTCTTTTTAGGGAAAAATCATTAAAGGAGGGTAGAATTTATAAACCCTAGTTTTGATGTTTTTTCTTTTTAATATATTCATGTATGTATCTTGATTTATACTCAGATTTGGTGTAGTGTTTCGGTGTTTTGGGACCCCTGAAGTAATAAATTAAAAATACTAATATATTTTATTTCACACATAGGAACATTTTTAGTTTAAATGGAACTCCCAATTTTTGGGACATCGAATTAAATTTATTTTACAATGGTTGACTCCAAAACATGCGGTTTACCCTTGGCATGAAAAAATGTTAGTTGTAATCAGATGTCTTGGTTGAAGAAACTATTGGTGTGTGAAAATAGTAAAGTAAAAAAATTTATTTATTTATTTTATTAACTTAGATAACCTAAATCCCCTCTATAGAAATTTTCATGAAATTTATTCAAGGGTATCCATATAATCCTGGTATTATTAGAGAAGATAATTTTTCATTGATGGATTGTGATTGAATAATTCTAATGACCAGATCTAGGTGTATTGGGAGGCATTGTATATATATGGTCTTTTTCATCCATAGAAAATGAATTATTCAACAAAAAATTTGTCCTAAATTAAGTTAGGGATCTTTGTTTTTGGTTTTAACCCATTTAATTAATATATTTATCATGGATCCTTATCTAATTTATATTGATATCTATTTATATTCTTTTCATGATCCAATCATGGAATTATAATTCATTTATTTCATTTCTACCACACTTTTACACCCCTGTTCTTGTGATATTTGTTTTAGAATTAATGGAAAACGATGGATTTACTATATTATTGTGCATTTCTACCCATTATTTTCACATTCTTCAACGTTTTCCTATGGAGTCCAAACATGAAATTCTCAAGGTGGGATCTAGTGTGATCGAACCCCTAGATTTATGGTGGTTGTGGGAATGATGGTCAGGATGAATATTTAATAATGGAACTGGATGAGTTGCAGTTTGATGGTGATGCTCTTTGGACCCATGATCTGGAGTGGAAATGGTAGGATGACAGTGGCATTGCGAGGAGACGTGTGAGGGAATGGGTGGCTGGAATCTGACCACTAGGGTAGGATCAGGCAACGATAGCCCTATGTATGAACTACTTCGTTTTTTAGGTGGTACAAATGGTAGTGGTGGTGTGGTGAGACACGTGAAGATATTTGTAGGTTTCTTTGAAAAACCCAGCAACATGACATGTAGTCCAAGAAAACATGTCGGGTATCCCTCCTAGCTACAATATTGAGGTTTCAGTCATAGATATTGATCGCACACCATGTCAACCCACCACATGCCATGTGAACCCGTCATGGTGGTTCAACATGTAATTTTGGAGTACATGGGAACAAACACATCCAGGAATACATGCATGACTGAAATTCATATGCATTTCCACTTTCTCAGACATGGTTAGGATACAACGACATGACCAAAAGCATGGGCATGGGACGATGTACACAGTCATAGGTTAGAAGAGAATAGGAAATCCAAGGTTTGATAAGATACTCGATGTTCTACCAGTACATGGTATGTAGTGTGATGTATCTTCTCAATCTATGTCCATGGCAGAACAAAACTAGGAAGCGAGGGGAGGTCATGTACCATAAAAACCCTTGTACACGTCATTTATTTCTCCCAGAATCTTCCACCTTGAATATCTTCATTTTCTGTACTCATATTTTGGCATGTGAGTAGACTATACTGGGAATTTTACTACAGAGAATGAGTTGATTTATATTGTTGTGTAATTTGAGATATGTGTGTGGTGTTGAAATCATGATGCATCTTTAGGCAATTCTTGGAATATAGTAGTGATCATACACGATCATAAGATAGATTTCGATGTTAGAAACCCCCTACCATTCCAATGTGTGAGTCCTTGATATACAAAATCTACTATATGGACCCCCCTTATTCACTATGGAATGGTTCTAATATGCACCTATCAACAATGTGGTTCCCCTTGACAAATCTGTGTGTGGGTTCTCTACCAAATCAGTGGTACCCTCTAATAGAATATGGAGTAGGTCCTCTAACTATTTAGTTGTACCCCTAAAGTACTAGGGTTTGGGTCCACTATTTTTCTACTTAGTGGAACCCGCCAATCACACTAGGGAATGAGTCCACACCCACAATGTGGTATCCCTTGTTGTAATTAGGTCCCAGGTCCTCTATTAGATATTTTACCCCCTTGAATGTGGAGTGTTGTCAAAAGGTGAGGGTCCTTTGCACAGATTTCCTTTTACAGATACATTAGATTTTGGGCATGGGATATGCGACATTGGAACAGTAGGAAGACTCATCATCCCAAGATGGGTTATAGAGATTGATATCACTTTTCTCTCTTTTTTGAGTTACTTTCTGAAAAACTATATACATCATGTTTTCTTTACCTTCTGATTTGGGTTGAGTTGACCTCTATTGTATCTTTATATTGTTACCATTATGGTTTTGGGGCATCCTACTGGTTATGTGTATACTAACCCATGCATGGGCTCTGCCTACATGTGTCATATCTTATGATGATGATGGATAGTTTTATAGTGAAATCAGTGCAGTATAGTGGTACCTAGGATCATTGATCGTATATAGTGGTCAGACTTGGAGATAAGGATTTGAGATCTCTCTTTTTTTCTTTTTCTAAATATCGTTACATATGGACTTCATTTCCAGTTGGGTGTGTATTTTTTCACTTTATTCTATAGTTTAATTTTCTATACTATGATGTTTTCTCGATATTTTATTCTACTCAAGGTTTACATTAGATGTTTAAATATTTACCTCAATCCTCTGCACTTTTGTATGGAGATAGTTTGGTATATGCATACAGGTTGATTAGGCTATGGCCTCCCATTTCTGTGTATGCATTCTCAGTGCTTGGAACCATCCCCTAGACTAATAGATGTGTGATTGGTGTTTTCAAACTCATCCTTCCACTAGTCATTCAGGCCCTGGTGGGTTGTTTCATGACCAAAATCTTCATTCCATCATGTCATAATTAATTATACAAAACAGTAGAAAACAAATTCTAATAAAATGATAGATAAATTTTCCAAATGTTTAGAAATGGTTTATAAATTCAAAATATTATTTTAAGATTCTTCATTATAATTTATAATATACATTTTTATAGGATAAGGCTTTAAAATTTTAAATATATTCATAAAAGTATTGATATTAATAAAACATATATTTATTTAATAGTCCCCTTAAAATTAATTATTTTAGAAAATTCCAAAAAAATTATCCTACAATTGTTTTGTTGGGGAATTCAAAAAATGAATTTTAATTTAACAAATTAAATTCTAAACTTTTCAATTATAGTTAAAAAACGAAACTAACATTAAGAAAAAATCTTTTATTGAAGATAAATTTTTTGAATATGAACTCATATTATTTATTTGTTTTTAAAGGTAATAACCACTAATAGTTTACCATATTAGTGTTTATAATGTCTTATTTACCAGTTTGGGTCTTTTTATATTTGGTGTAGCTTGTGGAACAAGCTATTGAACATAGTACATATTTTATGTGATCCAAAATATTAGGTTATTGCACTATATCTTGAGATCTTATGAATTTGTATCCTTTTTATTTAATGGTCAATTCATATATATTTATGTTGGGTTATGCCTTATTTTCTATGATTCTTATTTTAAAATTATTTAATTGCTGTGTATGGACATCGAAGTTATGGATGGGTCATTCCAAACAATTGTTTAGTTTCATCTATGTACATTAGTATGTTTAATGCTTATATTTCATTCCATGGTTCTTACCACTATCCTTGGGTAATTGAGAACATGCCTTGCGTTATGTTGTGGTCTAGGGTGGTTTCATAGTTTATGGGTGCCCCAGGTTTATTTATGACAAAATATTTTCAGATATTATGTTATTAAAAATATTTTAGGCCATAAACTAACCTTAAATATTTAGTTGTTTCTTCTAAATTAGATTTTGGGATGTTAGAGATCGAGTGGTAAGTGTAGGAAGACTCTATATATCTCTTACTTACATGCAGGCATGATTTTCCATTCGAATTTTTGTTTAGAATCATTATTTTTGAATTTTTATTGAATTTTTTTGATGTATTTTTATTTGGGTGGATGGTATTTTGAATGATATTGATGTTATGTATGTTGTTTTGAGGTTTTCCATATTTTTGGTATGAAAAGGTGAGGGATATCCTATGGTGAAATATTACCTACTATGGTCTAGAAAATCATATAGAGCCCATCTAAATGGGTCTATTTTCCTCTTACTGGCATCTTCACGGTCAGTGTATAGTCTACTAAACCACGTGGCTAAACTATGAAGGATCACTAACCTGTATATTTTTAGATCCCTTATGATTTCATGTTTCTTATAGTTATGAATAGACATTGTTTAATATTAGTTGAGGTGTATTTTATGTTATTTTGAAAATATTTGTTCTAATTTTGATATTGAATTGTGTTTAAAACCCTAATTTCCTTAGAAAAGTAGCTTGTTTTAAAAGTAAAAAATGATTTTTATTTTCAAAAATAAATTTAAATGAGTCAGATGTTTTTTATTTCAAAATAGTCTCCAAGAATGATTGATGAAATAGAAAATTAGAGTTTTAAATTAATAAACAATCCATCAAAGATAAATTGAAATTAATCATAAATTTTAATTTTCTAAATAATTGCATAGAGGGAACTTTGAAATTTATAGTTGAGTTTCATAGATAAGTTTTTAGGTTTTGAATCAAGTGCAGGTTATTTAGAACAAAATTTTTTAAAATAATTTCAGAATAAAAGAGAGTTGATTTTTGGTTTTATGAAGGTAACCCATGTTTTAAATAGTGAATGTATAAATTTAAAATTTATAAATGAATTTCCTAAAATGAATTGAAATTAAGTTGATATGGTCTGATGTTTTAATGATTTTAATGATGAAATTAAGGATTAAAAAAATATTTTTGGGTGAAAATTATTTGTTTTGGAGGAATTTTGAAATTATTTTATTATTTAGTTCGGTATTTGTACTCTTCAAGTGGAAATTATGATGTTTTTTTCAGTTTTTTTATTGATGCTTTAACTAATTTATGATAAGATGAATTTTTATTCACTCTTGATTTAAATTTCATGTTACTTCATTATCTAGTACGCCTCCCAATAATATCTCAGTGGGTTTTTAGAATTTTATGTTTTTACATGTTCCTACAATTGGTGTGTCCTATTATTTAGGATGTGTGACCCCTATTGTTGAGATTTTCCCCTGAGTTCATGGTTTTTTATGATTTTTCAGATGTTAAATGGATACCTTCTTCTTGAATAAATTATTATGGACTTGATTAATGTTTGTTATTTCTAGGAGGTCATCATTCAGACATATTTCAAGAGAATTCTCATCAGACTAGCTCCATTTTATATTGGGAATAGTGTGTCCATGGTAGTAAGTTTGATTTCTTGAGTCTGTCCATGGATGGGTAGTGACCTTTCATCTTTAAGCCGTGGTAAAGGTACAATTTTTCTTAGAAAGAAATTAATTTGAAAGCTCTATTGTGGTTGTCTTGGATAATTTTAATTTATTTCTTTTTATATTTATATTTCATGTTATCGTGGAGTAATATTGAGTTGTTTTGGGATCTTAGTCTTTTGGGATTTAATCATTTGAGTTTGGAGTACTCATCTATGGAGCCTTATCAAGGTATTACTTCTCTTCTCCATATTTATTTTTATTTTGTTAATTATTTTCCCTGATTATTGGTATCTTAATGTGATATTATATTGCTTTTCAGTATCATTCCGTCTGAATGATTACTTTATGAGTTCCATATTAAATTTTAACCTAACTCCACAATGTTTATAGTTGTGGTATGAGGTTAATACATATGGAAAATTGGGTCTTCAACCAGTTTATATCCTAGATGAATTTACTGATGTTTTATATAATTAGATGAAAATATTTATTTTGATCTTTCTAGATTTATATTTGATCAAAATTTTAATATCTTCTAGAAATTATTTCCTTAGAAAAAATAAAATAGCAAAGAGAAAATTAAAATCTTCATATTTTGAAAGTGAATTGGGGTTATGTTCTTTAATGGGGGTCATTGGAGAGGATTTTATTTTGAGTGTTTTGATATTCATAATTATTAATTTTCACCATGATTTAAATATATCATCACCCCTTATTCATTTGATTTTAATTAAACTCATAGAAATTAATTTATTAGTCCGATTATTATCTTCTTCAAATCTGAGTTAAAAAATATCATTGGTGATAATGATTGAAAATTATTATAGGTGGAATTGTTTCAGTTTATTGTTAAATCCATATATATTAAATTTTTTTGTCTAATATAAAATATTATATAAATAAGAGAAAAATGCATAAAGGGATTAATATTAAAATATTAGAAATTACAAAATAAAAATAAAAAAATCAATTATCTAAATAATACCACATTTTTATCCATAGCCCCAAAAAATATATTTATTTAGATACTCTTAAAAATGATGAAAATTGATCTTTTAAACCATGGAGTTCATTACACCAACAATTAGAGTAGAAACTATAATCCATATCAAGAAGAAATTTCCAAAATCGTCATCAGATGGTTTTTGAGCTCTCTTCCTTCTATGATCTCCTTCACACATATTATAGATACCCCTAATATTGTTAGAGATCCTTCATTGATAAACCCCAAGTGTGTAGGGTTGTTTGGAGGTCCAGATATTCAATTCAATGAGTGGTTATGGGTGTATATGAGGCTTGATGGTTGGTTGTTGATTGGTTCATGGTTAAGGTGCATGGTTTGTTTAACTGTGCACCAACTGTGTTGTTTATTATATCAATTCATACTATATTCACATAGTTTCATGGAATGTTTTCATGGTTTGACTAACTCTGTAGAGATCATGAATATGGATTTATTTTCTAATGGTTTTCCTTTCATTTTTCCTAGATTGATCTGAACGGTCTAAGTAACCATGTAAAAACAGTGCAACTGACTCTGTCTCGAGTATTAACGAATTTCATGGTTTCCTAGGTTGGGGTGCATGCTTGGGGTGACTAAATAGAAATATTAAATCATGGAAAATGGGTTAAAATGCCTCCATTATCCTCTAAATCCTCAGTTTATACCAAATATCACCAGTTCTTCATTTTACACCCAATTCTTACTTACTAAAACATATTAGGGACATAAATATAGTGTTATTCAAATAGAAAGACTATTTTAAAGGTGAGAAAACAATGATACATTCCCATGAACCATAGTGAATCAAACTCCCCCAAATATTATAAATTTTTGGACCTCAAACAATTACATAGACAATCAGTTTAAAGGAGAAATGAAATATATATAAGTTTCATAGATATTATTAACAAAATAAATATGATTTTTAATGAATTGTTTTTGAAAATTCTACATGAATCCTTCAAGTCTCACTAATACCTAAAGAAAACTAACAAAGTATGAATAATTCAAAATTTAAAAAATATAATACTTAAATTATCACTTGTTTAAATATTAAATAATCTGTATTCATTTAAAATAATGTTACTTAATAAAATTCTATCTCATTACACACTTGGGTAGGTTATTCCAAGATCATGTCAACACTAAATGATGGGTTATCACTTTTATAGGTCACAGAACCTCATTTACTTAGAACATTTATTTGAAACAGGGGGCATCATTTTCATTGACGTTCCATTTATATTTCTCAAATTTTATTTTGTTTGAGATATTATGAGTAAATTTCAGTACCCAAATTTTTCAAATGACTCACTAAAATGGATAGTATGATAAATCCAAGAGGTCATGGAATTAAGACCATGTAATGACCATATGTGAAGAATTAAGAAATTTCAAAAGCTTTACTTCCCCCAAATGCATAAATTTACTTCTATTTCAAGAGGTCCCTTAGTCTATATTAATCGATCATGAAATCCATTTTAAACAAAAATTTTAAAAAATTAAAATTGAAATAGTTCCCCTTGAGTGTTCTAATGACCGTTAACATCAAAAATAGGCTTACAAATCCATATATATGAAAATATTCAAAATGATTCATAAAAATAAAATTTCATTTAATTTAACTGAATATTCGACATTTATATCAACCCTTAAATTGTTTCTATAAAAACATGTCATACTTGTTAAAGATAAGTAATTTACTAAAAGGGGTGATGAAATTTTGGGTGTCATGACCTACAGTTAAGAATAAGCATGGTCCCCCTGACCATGTTAAAGTATAGAAGGCTGATATTTGAAAGGTATGCAAGGTGAATTCATAAAAATCATTTAGAATAAAGAATAAATCACATAAAGTGTTGTAGAAGGAATTAAATTATTTTGGTCTGAGATATCCCACACAATAGAATATTGTGCCTTCAAATATTTTAATAATAAACCTACTATCAAAACCATAAAAACCATAGATGAAAAAGTAATAAAAGAATAAATATATAATGGGGGAATAAACATGGAACAAAACAACACCATTGAAATTAATGAAATCATTGGTACACAATAAGCTATTAAAATTTTCATTTAATAAGTAAAATAGTCATTTGGGAAATGGGTGGGACATGAAAAAAGTGAATACACAAAGAGTGGTTACTCCCAACCTATCGGGGTCCACTAAGAAAGGGGTAAGAAAATATATCCACAAAACCTTATCCTAAGATTTATGTTCCCCAGATTTCTTGTAATCCAGGCCCGTAGTAGCCAAAGGAGAAGAATTAGGATCAGTACTAGCTAATATAGGGTGTTTTTCAATGAAGATGAAGGATAGGATGTCCCATACTATGTGGAGTCATTAATGGGAAGGTAATAGGATGGGAAAAATTTAGGGATGGGTAGGTATAGGTTTGGGGGAGGAAAATCATACAATCTAGTTCCCTTTATTTTCTATTGAGCATACTCAACATTCCAGTTATACATTGCATATATATCATGATCATGATTCCACTGAAGCATAGGATTAACAAAAGGAGTCCCCTAAAATGAAGGGTGAGTGGTGTATTAATATTGGGAATTGAAGTGGTGATGTGGGTTGTGTGTGCTATAGGGGGAACGGGTTTAGTGAACCTCCTCAAATTGGGTAGTGTGGTGATAATATGTAGGGGTGTGGCCACACATGTTTTTTATAGGGTGATAAATGAGATCCTCTAAAACAATAAATTTTACCATAAAACATGATTATTATCATCTTTGGACCAAATAAAAATAAAATGGGGGTGATATGTTGTCCTAGTGTAATACCTCACCCCAAAAATTATCAATACAATTCTCAACATGGAATTGTCCAAATTATTTTCCGAGTCATTGATATGTACTATTTGAACTCTAAACCCGTTGAACAAATTCATCTTGAGAAAGGAGATGAAAACCTTCAATGTTTTTTGGGCTATAGTAGAGTCTTAAACCCACATGGAAACATAATCCATTCATAAAATATTTTATGTGTTTTTTAATAGGAGGGTATAAATGGTCCTAAAAAAATTCATTGCACATTGATGACCTGTACCTCTAAAATAGTGTTTTGTAGAATTTATGTTTGACTCCAAATATTTCCTATGTGTTGGAACCTACCAAGTCATGTTATAAAACGCTAATAATATTTTTACATAGATGGAAATAAGAAACATGAACACAAGATTTTGGAATTGGTTATTTCTGGTGTATGGTGTCTACTGAATAAAGAAGAATGTAAAAACCTCATCATTTTTTCTAGAAGACTAAAATTGTAGTGTATATTCCAAAAAAGTAACTTTTAATTAAAAAAAATTCTTTATTGATAAAATATTTTTTGTTGTATCAATTTTGTGTCTTAATAATACAAAAAACTTTTTAACCAATGGAAAGGGGTTTTCATTGTAAAAAATATGTGCTCATCTGAGAATTTTTACCAAATCTCTCTTGTTTCTTATTTTTCCATGTTAGGTAATTCATAGTGAGTTAAGTGGTCAAACATAAGATTCTAAATCCAAAATTTATCATAGATATCCAAATTAAACTCTTAGGGTAGGATTAATCACTAAATAAAACATATATTTTCATCCTTTTATTGAAGAGGCATTTTAGGGCAGCATGATTTGTGTAGACAATCACCATGGAATGAACCAAATAATGTTAAAAAATATCAAATGAAAATAAAAATACAAAAATATCATTATATTTTATGGTAAATTTAACTTCATATTTGTTATGAATATGTATTTCATAATACATTGGGGTAAAACATGTGAGACACATTGTCCTTGTAATACTCCCAAAGTATAATCCCTTGCATAACAAATTTAAATAAAACCACTCATTTCGATATAGAGTGATCATAATTGGATATTTAAATAAAATATTTTTCAAAAACATAAATTCCATTATGAAAGATTCAAAAAAATAAAAAACAACATCATTTGTTATGATATTTTTCAAAATTTTGGAATTTTCTAAAAAATCCCTTACAAACCATTGATGGAAGCCTGTATGGCAAAGGAAACATTGGATTTCTGAAAATGAATCTGGGATAGGATTGTTAAATATCACTTAAGAAATTATAGGTTCATCTTTAATTACCATTCTATATTTCTTATAGCACAATAACATAATGTGTTGCACCATAAAATGCCATGTCTACCAGTTAAGAACATCATTGTTCTACTCATATTGTTCCAAAATAATCTCTAAACTCCTCAAAAAAATTTAGAATTATTTTAAATATATTGAAAAATAATTCAGAAAAACCTCCAAAATATTCCCCACCATATCATAGAAAATTTTCTATTATATATTTCTGGAATGTTTTAAGAGTATTACACATGCCAAAAGGAAAGCTACGATAGGAAAATGTTCTTATGTTATCCTAAAGGTTCTATTTTCTTGATCATATATAGAAATCAAAATATTATTATATCCAAAATATCCATCGTGACAATAATAGTAATTTTGACCTACTAGACATTCTCAAATTTTATCTTTGAATGGGGGTAGGGAGTGGTCCTTTGTATCAAATCATTTAGCTTCTAATAATACACACACACTCTCTGCAACCAATAACTATCGTTATGGGAATGTGATCATTCTTTTCATTTGAAATAACCATGATTTCACCCTTCTTTTAAATTAATTGAAAATTACTCACCCAGGATCTATCTAAAATCTGATAGATAATTCCAATATCTAATAACCTTATCACTTCATTTTTAACTTCTTTCTAGGGAGGGATTATCCTTCATTTCATTTTCTATGATGGTTTAGTTCCCTATTTTAAAATCACATTGAGAGTAGAAATTCATGGGTAGATTACGTTAAGATATTCAACTATCCATATAAGACATTGTTTCCTTCTTTATAGAACATAAAATAGCACAACTTCTTGGTCAGTAGTTAAGGATAAACTCAAGATGATCGAAAATGTGTCATTCTCACCAAGACAACCATACTTCAGTGATAAGGGAAGGAGATTTAGATCCATATTTGTTTCCTTAAAAATTTATTGTACTAAATGTTCATTTTTCACCCAATATATTTTATTTTATATTCCTTCTCATTTCCAATAATGACTACCAAAGATGGTAGTAAACTACACCTTTTATAATTCTGAATGAATCTAGTCGTTACCATCACATTGATATTCTAAAATATATCTATCAGATTCTATACATCCCAAGTAATTTTTGAATTTAAAAATTAAACTATGGAATTCGTACTCCATAATAAAGGCTTTCATTAAATTCATTAGTATATTGTTTAAAAAGTCGATCAACAGTATAGAAAATTAGTTCTACTTAATGAACTTCAATCAAAATTTTAGCACTTTATATGAATGGTATTACAAATATTAGTGGAACATTGGAATATTATTCTATGTCATGAAAAATTATGTTTTTAGGAAGGATAAATTTTCACACCTCAACCAAAACATCCTCTCAGATTAACCTGGAATACTTGAAAGATCTATATGCTAATTAAAGTGATTCCTAAGTTAGTTTCATCCCTTATAATCTCATCTTGTTGAAAACCCCATATGGTATCAGGTTAACAGAATCACTAAGATTAAAAATATCCTTACCAAATTTATGTTTATAAACTATTCATGTTATAGAAAAACTCTTGGGATATTGAATCATCCAATGAATTGACCACTGAAAAACTGTAAAACATTCTTTATTGAGGTAAATGGTAGATATATATTATATTTTCCTTTTATAAGAAATAATATCCTTCAGGAACGTTGTATATATAGGTGTTTGGGTGAACTCATCAATGAAAGACATTCTAATTAGAAGCTTCTAAAATACTTTAATGAATATCCCAAACTATTTTTCCAATTTCCTCTACTTAATTCGATCTAGAAATGTTATAAATGGTACATATAGTTTCATGACATTAATTTTTCTTTCACTCCATCCTACACTTTTGATTTATCTTTTAATAATGACACACCATTAGGTTCAAGGAGTTATCCCACTAGTTAATAATATCTATCATTCATTTGACTATCCACTATCTTTTTCATTATTGAGGATGGTTGATAAAATTATTTTCCACTCCTCAAGGACACCACCTTGGATTCCACTTGAATATTATTCATAGTATTTCCCAGAAATGAACTGGTATTTCCTGATGAATGTTTATGGGAAAGCTTACCAGTATGGTTTTGAGGGAATCAAATGGTCTCCTCTTGATTTTGAAATAAGTTTTAATTAGTGGTGGTAAAAATGAACATCATATCGTCTATATTATAATGTGTCCCATTTTGTGACCATCAAACTACATGATATTTTTGTTGACGTAGTGGTTGTGCGGGATGGTGGTTTTAAAAACCATAATGTTTTCATGACCCCTTCTATTATTTATTTCCTTAGTACTACTACATTGGATATAGATTATGATATTGAGGTTGAGTGTACCCAAGAGGTATTTATTGATAAACATGTCATTATTGTCCAATTCACGCCAAATTTGAGCTATATTTCCAAGTCAAATTCTAGTATGATGGAAAAAGTATTGTCCCCCAATTTTTTTATATACAACTTACATCACTAGTAGATGGACCATCACTTATCCTTAGACACTCTCTTGAAGTACGGTTCTCACCAAAATCACTAAAGGATTGATATGTCATGGATTTAACTTGATCACTTTTATTGATTTTGAGTTCATAAATATTCATTAAAATAGCATCCAATTTGGTAGACCCCTATAGTGGAATCATCATAGTTCATTCCCCTTTTCTG
Organism: Viscum album; assembly: GCA_963277665.1. Lineage (NCBI taxonomy): Eukaryota > Viridiplantae > Streptophyta > Magnoliopsida > Santalales > Viscaceae > Viscum > Viscum album. The sequence continues at coordinate 1,680,563,522 of OY728160.1, forward strand.
AGTTCCCCTGTCAGAATTTTATTTAAATTTATTGGCTGATATATCATCAGGTAATTCAAATATTTACCTCAGATATTTTCTTGTTACAATACCTCTAGTATTTCATCCACTGTAGATTTTTTACTTGTAATTAGTACTCATTGAATGTTTTTAATTTCATTAATAATGGTATTCCATAGTGAGGAATCATTCTCAACATCTCATAGAATTGTTTCCAAGATTCATACAGATACATTCTCTCATGTTTCTATAAATTGAGGATCTCATTCTGTAGTGTTACCATCTTATAAGGGGGATTTTTTTTCCTATAATTCCTTGTAAAATGCTTCCTAAGGGAAAATAAAACATTATGTAAGCCCTATTATCCAATCCATGGTTTTATCCATCAATGAGAATAGGGAAAGATAAAGCCTTATTGAATCTTCTGAAGATATTTAGTAATATAAAGTGTCTCATATCCGTATGATATTTTGAAATATAAAAATTGGGATCTTCATTATATAAACCACAAAACTAAGCAATATTTTCAATATTCTATATGATAACATGATTAATATAGAAGTTATTTTCTTACAATGGCGGTTAAAAAATTATTATGTTTATCACATGGATTCATGTAAAACTATACTCCATAAAAACATGAGGTAGTGGGATATGATATTGTAGAGGTTGTATAATATATTTCTACTCTCATGGAAAATATTACCTCTAATTTTATGGAACACAAATTTTTTCTCTCATGGACGATACTATTATTAAAATTTTAAATATCCTAAAAAATATTGTGCTTGTGGTTGAGGATTTTGTTGTACATAATCCACAAATATAAGGGGTGTTAATTTAGTTCACCCTTGGGTGAAAGTGGCTGATTATTACCTCTTTTAAAAATGAATTACTGTCGAACTCCATTGACAACACTTTTTTATTCAACTTCCACATATTTCATGGTAGCAATTTAGACATGATCTTATATAAGTTCATATAATCTCCTTAAAACCATCCTCTTAATTTTGTGATCACGTAGAAGGCTTTTAAAAGTACTCGTACTCTTGGAGTGAGTGAGATGAAGGCTCATTCTAATATGTTCATGCACAACTCAAAAAAAACCAAGCGTAAAAGGAAAATACAAAAATAAAAAACATAGGTGAGTTAAGAACATAATTTTCATTTTTTTATTTTTTTATTAATCAACATAAATAAAAAATGAAATAACACCTTTCAAATATCCCCAAAAATAATACCAGAATTTTGTATCATTATACCCAAATGATTACTTTGGGCTACTCAAATTGAATTTCAATCCAAATCCACAAGGAGTATAGTGGGAGTATGGGGATAATCTAGGGGAAAATTTGGTCTTAAACTAACTTAAGCCCTTTATTAATTAACTGAATATTTTACTAATTAAATGATAATTGATGTTTTGATCTTTCAAGACAAAAATTTTACCCATTTAAAAAAGTATCCTAGTAAGTATTGTCACAGTAAAACATAGATAGCATTGAAAATATTTGAAACTTATTATAATGGAAGCATGCTTAGGATGTTGTATTCAATCGATATTAGTAGAGTTGATATTATTTGGAGTATTGCATCCTATTCACAATAAATCATAATTACTGCGCTTAAAACTTATCATTACACCCTTGGTCTGATAAGTTCTGATTAAACTCTAGAAAATAAATTTCCACATTTGAGAATTAGCTTCCATAAATTTAAGTTTAAATTATACACATATTGATGAAGATTAACCTAATGATATTAGTTGGATTTTTTTAATATCTTTAACGATCCTTGGATATTGCATTTCTGGATTTATATGATGTATCAAGTGAAAAAAAGAATTAATTTACAAACTGATTAGGAGAAAGATGTATGAACTTAAAAAATAGAAGAAAAAATAGATTAATTATATAAAAATACTACATTTTCATCCACAACACCAATTCATATTATTTTTTAACTACTCATGATACAAATTAGGACAAATAAGAAGAGGTGAAAGAATTGTCCACTTTAGGAAGAAATATTTAAAATTCCATTAGAATGGGTTTCAAGCTCTCCAACCATGAAGATATCCTACCCCAGATGATAGATATTACTTAATATGGTTATGAATTCTTAATTGATCAACCCATACTCTCTATGGGTGATTGGAGGTCCAAATACCTGATATAATTAGGGTATATGGCGGTGTATGCTGGTGGGAAGGTGGTTTTTTTCCGATGCATGATTAAGGTGAATAGTTTTTTAACCTTGTCCCAACTGTGTTTTTTATTCGTTCCATGCAATCATTAGTTTCATGGTTTATTGGATGGTATACCGAGCATGACTCTCCATGTTGAGGTTGTGTGAATTGATCTTTCTCATCATGGTTTGGCTTAAACACTTTCTTTGATTGATCCAAATTGAATCTGTAACCACGAGGAGATCATGTGAGATGGTCTGTCTAAAGTATCTAGTATTTGTATAGTTTCTTAGTATGGGTTTTTTAGTTTGTGTGTCTTAGTATACTCCTTATAATATGGAAAATGGGTCCAAATGCCTTTGATTCACTGGTAAAATGACTATTTCATGCTAAATATCATCAATTATTCATTTTACACCCAGTTTTTACCTACCAAAAAATATGAGGGATATAAATTCATTAATATAAAAATAAAAATACAATTTTTAGTGTTATAAAATAATAAAACCATCTCATGACCCATAATGAATCAATCATGTTTCTTTAAGAACTAAATGATTAGTTTGATGAAATTTTTGATGGGTCCTTGATTGAGTATTTTCATTTAGCTTCTAATTTAGAGTTTTATTTTGGTTGTTTTTTTTACTTATAATTATTCTATGGTTTTTTATCCACCATGTTATTGGAATCCATATGAAGGGGATACCAAGAATCAGTCACAAATCTCAATTTGATTAAGCCTTTCGATCCTTACTTTCATGTTTTTATTCTAAATGTAATATGTGATTGGAATATGTTTGGGAATTTATAGATATAGTTTTAGTATGAGTCCATTTTATTTATAATTAAATGTTGGGACATTTGGAATTTCATTGTTTTTTCAGACTTGACTTCTGTGAGTTGGGTTCATTTTTAGTTTTGGTTAAGAGCTCATTTTTTCTTCAGTTTTATGTATGGGCGATCATATATCAGTCTATCATGCAGAATTTCTCAGGGTATAAAGTATTATAGGGGAGATAATTCATACACTCTAACCATAAATTTCCTTATCATTGTTTTTACTTGTAAGTTTTTAGACTTTTCTATGAGTTTTGGGTTGGAATCCTTTAAAAAGCTAATTATATTGAGTTTCAATATAGGGTGTATTGTTGGCACACGGTTAGTTGTAAATATACAACTAACCACAAAAATTAATATTGTTTATAACATATAATTTTTGTGGATGGGGAATAATATATGAAAACAAGTATCTAAACCATGTGTGCTTATCAGGTGTGTCCAATGTGGGCCAGACAACTGGAAAACAGTTTGGTAAACCATGTAGCATACCCGAATATTAAATTTTTTGGAAAACATATTCCACCCCTCTATTTTTAAGACCCTACATTTAATCCTCCTCCTCCAACTCTATTGACCCAATACAGGGAATCCCTAAGCATGCCACTTCCTCTACTCCCCCATATATTTCATTCTTTCTTCCTCAATTTTTTTGTGAATTTAATGTTTTTAGAGAATAATTTCTTCTCACATTCTCTTCCCCTTCCCATCTTGTCTATTTTTCTTCCCTTGGTTCATTACGGTCCTACCCTAGGCATGGGGTTTGTCTAAACCCACATTAATTCTTAATATTTTTATGTGAATTTCATTCTCTCAATCCTCGTCTTCCCATTTTATATGGATTCATACCATCCACACTCAGTTTGAGGTAGGTTTTCTCAACACATAACTCGTTTCACTTAAAACAATGGTTGATTGTGATTTATAACATACTTTTTTAATGTTTTATGACACTTATTTAGTATGTTCAATATTTTTTTTATAAAATTTGTCATCTAAAATTAGATTCCATGGAATATAGAATGGTGTCAATTTTAATTTGAGGTTTAAATTTAATTTAAAGGATAATACATGTATTTTATTTCATTAAATTATTCTTTTTCCTTTATAACTAGATTCCTAAACCATGAGAGGTGTTTTATTATTATCTAGTAAAAATGTTTTATCTTTAAAAAATGGGTGTATTTCGATTTAATTTATGATTATTTAGGATTATGATTAGTGTGAGATTATCTTTTATTGTTTATGTGAGTTGGTGTTTACAAGTGGGGTTTTATATTGGGTTTTAAAATGGTGTTTGTTTTTTGTATAACATGTGTTTATAATGGATATTGAATTTTTTAATTTAAAATTATTGTTTTCAAAGAACATAATTACATTTATTTTTAAGATATTGGATTTATTTATTTGAGCTTTTAATAAGGTATTAATCCCCTAATCACGTTTGATTAAATAAGTGTTTTCAATGGGGGTGAATGGTGTGTCTATGTATAGTTTAATTTAATGTGAATACATTATGATTTATTTATTCACCTATTCTCGGTTAGTCACATGAACTTTGGAACATGGGTAGGATCACCTAGATGAGATGAGGCCCCCATCACTAGTTATACCAGTGAAGTAGTATATGTGGCGCCCCAACTATCCAATGATGTAGTTATAAATCCATTCCACTAATTGAGGGAACTAACATAATTAGTGATTTATTATTAATATTTGATCCCATATTTACTTATCCTAAGGAAAACCACATAACATCATTTATTTATAGTTATTGTATTGTATTATGAGATAATGTTATTGATTATCTATGACATTTCTATTATTATACATCTATATTATCATTAATTATTTTTTTATATTTTATTTAATTATGTATTTTTTTTAGAATTATTGCTGAATTTTCTTGTTTCTCTTATTCTCATTTTCTTAGCCCAATACTTCTAAATAATGTTTGAAAAAAATTATGTAGTATTTTCAAAAAAATAATAATTTAGAGATGTTTATAAAAAAATTATTTACCATATTTTGATTTTAAAGGTATTTGATTATTTTATTTAAAAATGTATTTCTTAAATAAATCAATTTTTACTTAATAAAGGAAAACCTATATTTTAAACAAGTGACATGGTTTTTTCAAATGTTAAAATTTTCCTAATTTTATAAAATGTATTTCTAACTAGAATGAAATGTTTATTACTTTTAAAGGGTATGCATGAGGTGTGTGAAGGATACCTACTGGGTATCTTTATTCTCACACCACTAACATCTTTTTGGTTTTTATTAAGGTCTTATAGAAGATCCACATGGAATACTTATTCTAAATAGATGCATTTAGATCTAGTTGGATGTTGAGGTTAGATGGTGACCATGGGTCACAAGGAGATTACCAGTTCAATGTTTAGTTTTTCTTTTGTTCATTTGGTACTAGGTATGTTTAATCCCCTTTGGGATTATTGTATCTTGATATCTTATGGATTTGTATCCTTTATATGATATGGTTTTTATTAGATTTTTAGGTTTGGATATTCTTTGTTTTCATTGTTTCTTATTTCGAAACCTCTTTATTGTAGTGCATGGATTTCTTACTAACAAATGGGTCAAATTGAACTCTTGGTATGTTCTTGTGGTGTTATTTAGAATATTTAATGGGGAAACCATTACCATGTGATAATATTTGATATATTGGTTCTTATTTCTAAACTCGTGTGATTAAGAATGCTCCTTAGGTTAGGTTATGGGTCGGGATATGTGCCGAGTTCAAGTGTAGCCCTGGTCAGTTTTTATCATATTAATCCATCTCTAAAAATATATTTTTGGATTAATTAATCTATCATAAATAAATATAAATCATAGAAAGATTAATCTATCCTAGATGTAAAAATTAATTTGGACTGATTTTGTCATCCAATATATGTTTTGAAAAATCATTTTGGTGGAATTCATCTGGCCGGGATAATAATTTGTTCCTTGAAAAATTTATCTGGGATGGATTATATCCTACCCAGATAACTTTTTCTCTAGTATGTAAATAACATACATCCTAGATAATAATTTTTCAATTCCATTTCCTAGGATAGATCTTTTTTTTTGTGAATTTCTACCCACATAAATGCTTTTAAGATGATTTATGGTTATCTAGTTTGAAAATATTCTATCCCAAAAATAATTTATTCTTGTAGTAAAAATATATACCACCAATAAATGAAACACCATTAATTGTGTATCATGATGTAGAAAAAATATAACTATGAGATACTATTTTAAAGTGTTAAATAAAAATTCAGTGTACCTCAATTAATTGATTTAATTATTTAATTCATTTATTCAAAAAAATGCCTTGAAATTGAACGTGATTCAAATCACACCTAACATCCACACTATGGGAAAAACTATATTCTAGGATAAATAATGTGGTTAAAAAATTAAGACTGTTGTGTATAGTAAATAACTATTTTACCAAAAAAATAAAAAAACCAGGAGGAACACGATGTTAATTAATAAATAAATTAATAAATGTGTTGTAATTCAAAACTCTTTGGATTCAATAAGAAGATCCTCCCCAAGATAAAAAAAACATTCTAATATCATTGAAAATATCAATAAAATTATAGTTTTTTCACCAAATTAAATTAATATTATACCCATATGGTGTGAAATTAAAAAAAACTCCCTTAAAAATTAAAAAAGTGTCAAAAATAAATTTGAAAATCATAAAAAATAGTAACCCTTAAAAAAATTTCATCCTTGAGAATCTTAATACTACCTTTATAAATTTAATTCATCTGGTACATGAACTCTCCAAAGGTCCAACACATGATTTTCACAGAATATATATCTTAACAAATAAATATTCTATAACTCAATAAATAATTTCCCTTAAAATATGCACATTAAAATGTTGTGATCTATAATTTTATAAGTTATTAACAAGGTATCAAATACAATCCACAATTCCTAGTTAACTATTAATTTTCAAATAACACCATTTCTTATTTCCATATCCCTAGTTAGTTAATTTAATATAATGTTTTGAAACCGTGTTATGTAATGTTTTGAAAGAGAATTAGTATAGATAGGTTTATAAAACAACGTGTACATAATATTTGGATTGAAAATATATTTTAGTGTTATATTCTAAAATGTATCTCTTATATAAATCAATTGGTTTTCTTAAGAAATGAGACCATATATTTTTCTCATGATTCTTGGTTTATTAAAATTCTATATATGTACATTTTTTATAAAAAATAAAACTAAAATGAAATGTTATTGGTTTTAAAGGATATGCATGGGGTGTAGGGAGGATACCTAATTGGAATATTCTTATTCAGACATATAGGAATTTTTAGGTTCTTATTTTTTAGAGGAATTAAACATTTTTTGTTCCTTCGAATTACATGTCTGTTGATTAGTTTTGATGTTGAGATTAGACGCTGACCATAGGTCACATGAATATTACTAATTTATTTTTTAGTTTTTCATTTCTATATTTTTTACCAGGAATATTTTTTCCAACTACCCTTATTGCATATTGGGATATTTTGGATTTGTATCCTTTTTATGTTACGGGTTTTTCCTACATTTTTAGTTCTGTTTATGCCTTGTATGATTTGTTTCTTATTTTGAAACTATTAAATTGTTGTGCATGGATGTCTTACATATAGAAGGATCAATTTGGACTCTTGGTAATTTTACATAGTGAAAATTAGTATGTTTAAATGAGAAAATTATTCCCACATGATTATATTTTGTTCGAGGGTGATTGTATTATTCTGCATGTGACTTGGAACGTTCTTTGGGATATCATGGGATGGACGAGGTGTACTGTTCAGGGGTAGCCAAGGTTAGTTCTTGACAATATTAATCCATCTAAAAAAATATTTGTAACTGAATAATCTATTCCAAATAAAAATAAATCTAGGAAATCATAATATTTCCAATCCAAATAAATAAAGTTATACTAATTGTCTCATCCAATATATATTTTAGAAAATTAGTTTGGATGAGTTTATCCATTTGAGATAATAATATGTTCCTCCAAAAATATATATTTGACTAATTATATTTATCCTAGATAGATATATATCTAGAATGTAAATAACCTATATTCTAGATGATAATATTTTCAATTACATTTTTTAGGACAGCCCTTATGGGGTGGATTTCCATTCCATAATTTTTTGAGGACCAATTTTGGGTTATCTGATATGAAACAATTCTATCCCAATTACTTGATTTTCTTACAGTGAAAATTTAAATTTCAATTAATTGAAACACTATACCCCATATATCAACACATAGGCATGATATCAATATGAGATACATTTTTGAAAACATGAATAAATATTCGGTTTCCCTTAAGTAAATTGATTAATTTAATTAATTCATTGATTAAAAAATTCATTGAAATTTATGGTGCTTCAAATCACAGTATACATACACACTACTAAAAATACTGTATTCTTGGATCAATGACAAGTATATTAAAATTTGAGTTCATCTTATATGGTAAAAATCTATTTTACCACAAAAACTCAAAAACACATGTGATACACTACTTTAATTGACAAATAAATTATTGCATATGTTGTAATTAAAAACACTTCTGATTAATTCCAAACATAAAACCCTAGATGAAAAAATCATTACGTGATCAAAGGAAATATAAAAAAATTGTGGTTGATTAGGAAATTAAATTACCATTAGACCCCTCTTGTGTGAAAGTATTAAAACTCCCTTCAAATTTCACAAAGATTCAAACAAAAAATTCTAGATCATTAAAATAGATATACCATCAAAAAATTGCATTCTTGAAAATCATAATTCTATCTTTATAACGTCAATTTCTATTGTATTTTTTGTCACACTGACTTTTTCAAGTTCAATTTATTTTATATTATTATTTTTCCATCCCTATATTTTTTTTATTCATGGTCTGGGTTGTAGTCATTTTTAAATTTTTAGTACTTATTTAAAACACATGGTTTGACCTTGACAGCATCTAGCACACCATGGTCAAAGAAACGCGGCCTCACCTAAGTCTTCGTGTGACCTCACTCGGTTCACCGCACGCCCTGATCGATGGTCAACTAATAAAATAAAATGACATGTTAATAATGAAATAAAATTAAACATTATAAAAAAGTAACAAATTATTTTAATAATAATAATATTATTATTATTTGAGGATGTAATTATTATAATTATTTTTATGTCTATTTTTATAATTGTTTTAACTTTTATTTTTTTATTATCAATTTATTACTATTATTTTTATTACTAGATTTAGCTTATTAATAATATTATTATTATTATCTTTTTTCTCTTTATTTTGATTGTTTTTATTTTTATTCTTTTCTCATTCAGGTTGTACCCCCACCCCCCCTCGTTCCCCTCTCCCAATGCATCGCTATTCCCCCGCTGCCCTCCTACTCCATCCGGCGACCGCCGGACCACTACCCTCCTACCCTATTTTGTGACTGTCAGCCTTCTCCTCCCATGTGGCTACTACACTACATCGGCCTCACCTCCATCCCGCTTGACTAGCCTTTTGTCCGATAGCACCAGCTCAAACCGCACCTTCCCCTACTAGTCGCAGCATGTTTCAGCATCTACTCCCCCTTTCTGACCATCGACAATTCCTTACAACTCCCCCACCATTGCCTCACTCACCATCCACACATTCCACACCCCTCCAGATAAGTCCCTCCCCTAATCTATTTGAGTTTTATTTTTTCTAGTGGGTATGAGGTATGATTATAGGGTTCAAACTTGAGGTTTGTTGTTCGAATTCAATATTTCAGGTTTGTTCTAGGTTTCTTGAGGCGAGGTTGAGGTGCAATGGTTATTTCGCACCATTATTTGGAAAATTATGAATTTAAGATAGGTGGTTCCATGCATTTTCATCTTTTAGATAATTTAATTTGGTTGTTTAGTTAATTTAATATGTTCTATGATTTATTTTCATGGTGCGAACTATTTTTGGAATGTTTTGGCAAGCTCAGTTGATGAAATTGGATTTCTTAAAGAGTATAGGCTTGTTGTCTATATGTGTGTTGTTGCATAAATGCTTGGTTTTTCATTATCGGGTATGCGAAATGTGTTTTAAAAATATTTTGACATGTGTGCGTAATGAAAATTGAACTTTCTTTAGAAATAGTCATTTTTTTCATTTCCACCATATTGTAGTAATTTATAAAAGTGTTTAATCAATTGTTTACATGGTGAAAATGAGTTTTCCGAAAAGTTAAGTGTTCAATTGATTTTAAAATGATCTTTGCATGTAAAAATATGTGTGTTTTGAAGTGAGGTATTATGATGTAAATGTGATATGTTTTATAAACTGAGAATTTGTTTATTTGACTGGTATTTGGGGTGCCAATTATGGTTGTAAAGAGTTTTTGGGTCATCTGGATAGTGTTAAATGCATTTTCAGGGACATTGATGTGTCTGTGTAATTAAATGGTTATTTCAATTGAAAATTAGTCACTTTGGGTGTGTTTTTTGTGTTGATTACTTTTGAAATTAAATTGAAAATTGTTCGAACAATGGAAAGCATGTTCTGATATGTATATGTTGTACTTTTGGTTTTAAAGCAACGTTCATATAGGAAATCAAGTGTGTTGTCCTTGTGTAAACCTTTTCTTTCTAATTTTAAGTGTTTTATTAATTGTAAATTGGATTTATTAAATTATATGTGGAGTACGGGAGTTGTATTTGATAGGATTTAATGTGTGTTATGTTTTTAAAGGATCTCTTATTTAAGGAAATGGAAACTTTTTATGTGAAAACCCTTGTTGTGCTTTTTAGAAAGGTTATTTAAATTATTTAAATAGTTTATAAAGTCATATAGGTGATGCGAACTATGATGTGAAATGGTTTTGGTGTGCATCTATTTTTTTAAATGGATTTTGGGTATGTAAGTGGTGGATTGTGTGTGTAATTTCTTGTATGGTCTCTAATATGAGAAATCGATATACTATGTGAATATAGAACTTGATTGGACACAAGGGAAGACCCCAGGTAACTAGGTGGGAAGATTAGGGCCAGTATGCTAGATGAAAGGTGAGTGGTTTGCCCCAGTTTCATCTGGAAGTATTGATGTTACAACACTAACTAAAAATTTATGATGATTGGAGACTACTAGGTTATAGATGTGTTTCCCTACTACTGTCTTATGCATGATAGTTTTGATTATTGTGGTTCCTATGCCACGTTTACACTGAGGTATGATTTCTCTAGCGTACCATGCATACTAGCTGCCTTAGGGGATATACCTACAGTGCTATACTATTCATGATGTGGTTCCTTCCATCAGTATATGGAGGACCACATGAGTATGTGAATGATCTTTAAAAAATTTCTCGTCCTTTTTAAAGTATTATTTTTGAAATGGTTTTTCTTTCAGTGGTCTTTTATTTTCACTTTCAAATTTAAAATTTTATCCTTAATAGCATTTTAAATGTACAATTTTAAAAAAGCGTGTTAAATTATATTTTTCATGTTGTGTCATGGAACCTTTTTATTATGTGGTTTCCTACTGGGATCTTAGCTCACACACAACATACACCTTTGGGTGTATCCATATCTTTTCCTTTCTGAATTCCATGTTTAGGCATCATGCTTACTGATTATGGTTCGGTTTGTCGACGGTTTACATATACTGGTCTGAAAATGGTGGGTTCAGGATGTGTCTCCTCATGTTTCATGAAGTTTCTAATAGATGTGTTAGTTTTTTTTTGTAGTATTCTTAGAGATTTGGGTGGAGTTGTAAACTTTTTTTGTCCAATGTTAAGGGTTTGTTTGGTTTTTTTATCCGGAATTTTTTATCTATATTGTTAGTTGTTTTTATGTCTCTTTTTTCGAGTAAACCATTCCCACGTGTTACTCTGGATACCCGGGATCTTATGCCTGCCCGTTGGGATCGGGAATGACCTTAGGGCCATGTCGTGGATCGGTTCATGCACCGATTCGTATGGCGACCCAACTTTATTCTTAACATTTTAACACTCTCAATGTTCATCACATGATCTTTCATGGGAGATACAACATAAAAACACTTATTCCATAACTAATACATAATTTACCTTAAAATATTCACCTTCAAAAGGTTAAATCCATTATAATATAAGGTAATAATAAGTTATCAAATTTAATCCACAGTTACCAATTAACTTTAAATAATATATAAATACTAACTCATTCATGAAATATACCAAGATGAGATGTATTAAAACTTATATCAGTAACCTAATGATCACACTTAAAACATGATACTTTTACCCTATTCAAATCAAGGGAATAATTTTCTTTAATAGTATATATGGGTTATATACCCAACCACATTCATTACACAAAACTAAAAACTAATGCATGATCTTAAAAAATTTACCATGAACCCTATTGACAACATGCCTTCTTTCCAAACTATCACTTGAATCTAGGAGTAGAACATACATCTTTGTTTGACACTATCATCCATTGGACTTCACATAGGATCATCTTCTGAGGAAAAATAAATTTTTGAAAGAAACATGGAAACACAATATAACTCACCAACATATTTGAATAAATAAACCACCAATTGAAATTTTATATGATTGTCAAAATGTGCCAAATTTTACTTTGTTATCTTTAATACATCATTTAAATCCTTCATCCACTCTTAATGAAGGAAATAAATATCCCTCTCATGAAACCAATAATAGATTTAAATTGTAAAATAGTTAATGTGTTTAAAATATTCTATATTAATATACGTCATGGTTTAAATATATATAAATTATATATAATAATTATTAATGAAAAATACTAGATAGTACTGTAGAGACCCGAAGCTTATCGTACATGGACATTACATTACTTTTGCGGAATACTTAGTACATAACAAAAACACACACACAAGGATCGTAATAGTTTAGTGTCTTTGGAAACTCGGAACATAATCTTCTAATCGTGGTGAAAGATCTTCAATATCTCCCATAAAGATCTTCCCCTTTTTTTTACCTAAAAACTTTTCTTTATATCCTGGGGAAAAGAAAACATAAAAGGGTGAGCTCAAATGCTCAGTAAGGGTAAACAAAAGAAATATCAATCACATCATATACATAAGAACATAGCTTTTGGAAATCTTAACCTGCAAAAGAGATCATAATATCATAACATGGGATAAATCATAAGAGTGAAAATGAGATCCCCATAATCATAACATAAAACTTGAAACTTTGTGGCATGCACACATAATCATGGAAAATCATTTCTTGTTAGGCATGACTCATTGCCAAGACTATCTTAGTGGACAAAGTCCCTTTCTGAATCGAGTAATCCTCGTTTCAGTCCTGTTTCACTGAACCGGTATAACCTACCATTCCAGCCATGTCTATCTCATGAGATATAAAATCTTTACCCAATGCATTGGAGGGAGATATAGGTCCCACCCATCTCTTAATGAATCCTTTCTTATGTGTGCCACAAAATCATAAATCATACATCATTGCATAACCCATGTAATAAAAATGGGATTCTTAAACAACATGACATCATAAAACCATTCATATAAGATAAAGGAATTCATAAACATAATTCCATCACAACATAGTCAAATCAATGTAAAAATATGGATAGAAACAGAACCCTTTATTATCTTATATGGAAAATAATTTTGATAAAACACTTGAATTGAATTCTTGAGGAAAATATCCTTTCTTCTTCAAAATCAATTTCTTTTCTCAAAACATCATGCAATTTTAAAGGAAAGAGATTTTATTGAAAATAGTCATGAAATATTTTAGAGGAAGCTTCATGAAAATAAGGCTTTATAAAACAGTATAAATCCGTTCGTGCCGTATAAGTTAAAAAAAACATTCTTCGTACTTTTGTCGGAAAAGTCAAAAAGTACCTCGTACGAAAAACGAAAAAAAGATTCCTTTCATATCCTTTACTAAAAACTCATAGAAGGGTAAAATTGGATTTAAACAATTGTAGGTGGATGGAAATAATATTACATATTGAGGGAACATGGATGTGGATGATAAAATACACCCTAGTAAATACTTACGAATAAACAATCTCGGATAAAAATGAGATTGTGATATTTCCCTTACCTTAGGTCCGACTTTCTTTGTAAGTGTCCGAACCTCCTGTATAATGATTTAAATCATGTTATTGACTTATTACAGAATCATATTCATTGTTATGATATCATATATGGTTCACTTATGACATTATATTACCCGTTCTTTTGTAAATTCCATGTTAAAGAAGCGTTTTGGGTAAAATCGTTTCATTTATCGTAGGTGGTTTGACTTGTTGTTCTTGACATCATTATTACTTATATCATGATTTACTTACTTCCAGAATATAAAATATGATTTATATATCATATATATTCAGTATATATATATATATAATAGATATTTAAATGAAATGAAAAACACCGTTCATGGAGACGGTAGTCCGTACGTACGCATGAACGCTGTTTTTCTTTCCTTATTGTCTTGAATGGAATTAAGTAGATGACATTCATATGTATATATATACATAAATCCAGTAGCTTTATAATGTCATATATTTCATTATTATTTCTTATATATACATTATAATCATTCTTAAATGGTTAACATGGAGAATGAATCTCATCGCGTCGTGGAGACGGTATTCCGTACGTACGCACGCGCGGTGATTTCATTTTTCCGTAGGATGGATAGATGGTGAAATAGGGTTGTTTCATACTTATAATAACATATCAGTATATGAGTGATACTGATGTTATTACTTCATAATGAAACAACCTAAGAAGAAGAAGTGGAAGAAGAAATAAAGATGAAAGAATTGGTAACGGTAATTACCTCTTCTTTGAAGTGCCTCTTTGAGACCTCTTCTTAGGGCACTTGAGTTGGTCTTTGAGGAAGACCAGAACCTCTAGGATGTCGCTAGGGAAGTGGAGAAGAGATTTTGGCAGGGGTTGGCCGAGCTTGAGTGCTCAAATTGGTGTGAGGAGGAAGGGGAGGAGGTGTCCTTTTATAGGGGAGGAGAGGGGCACCTTAGGAATTCTTAAAAATATTAATTTATAATAAATCTAACCCCACTTAAAAACCTCCAAAAATGACTCATATTCGAAGATTAGATGAGATAGGGTTGTAATCTCATCAGCCAATCAAATTTAGACATGTTTGGATATTATTTTAAACCTTATCAATTAGATTTAACTCTAAGTTAAATAATTTAACTTTTACCGTGTCTTTTTGTTTTCTTTCACTATATGGTTAATACACTTACTATAACATGCCAAACGAACCCCAAATTGTTTATTATTAATATATATATCCTTATCTAAGTCATTTGGCCGAACCTTAGATTTTTAGGAATAAAATAACAATTAGTAATATAATATTTGATTTAAAAACTATTTTGTGTCAATTTTGACACTATTTGATATATGATTTTTGTGAAAGTCATAACAGAATTAAATGTTCGAACCAAGTTGATTAAATCAACATTAATATATCATAGTAACCTAGAAAATTAGTGGAATTCATAAAAAATCTTAAATTACATTTATTTTGGTGTTTATAACATCAATTATGTCAATATTTCATTAATAAGATAATTACTGCATCATCGTTGTTTCATAAATAAATTAAATTATTTGATGTCTAAAAATTACAAATAAAATACCATCATGTAGGAAATCTTTTTATCTTTCTAATGAATATTTACAATAGAATTTATCTTATGTATAACCCCATATTAAAAATGATTTACTTATTAAACTTTGATTTTAACTATTTTAACCCTTCTTTAAATAAATTCATAATAAATGTCCTAATCTAATCCAAGTGGGCCTAAATGGTCATATTTTATTCCTAAGTTTGTTTTTGGTCGAATTACACTTGTCCAATAGAATTAGGACATGTGTTAGGGTAATAGTAATATCATATTTACCCTTAGTTTCCCTATTTACTATTAACCGCGGTAAAAAAAAGTAAAAAGTTACTATTCACCAAAAATTATTTTAATCTCATTGAACCACATTTTAGTCCTTGATATTAACCATGTCTCTCGGATTTTCGAAATTCCATTCACAGAAGTGGTAAAATTAAGTTTTATGCAAAATTCAGTTTTTAACCTACCACTTAGTGGTTTCACTATTCATCAAAAATTGAAAGTTTTCAGAAAAATGCCAAAATTTCATCCTAAGCTATATTTCATATTCCGAATTCAAAAATGAAGTCTATTTTACCAAATTCATAACATAGAAGTTGAATTAATTAATTTTATAATTAAATCCCGCTATTAAAACAAATAGCGTGTTTTTACGAAACAATATCTATCAAAAGATTGACACTTGTTTATGTCAGGTTTAAATGTGAAATTACGTCCAATGACCAACATTGTATTAAATTGTAAAAATATATTCTAAATATACTTTAAAACCACTCAAATTAATAATTTATCACTATTAATTATTTCGATTAAAAAAGTTGTTTTTAATTATAATTTAGTAATTTTCACTATTCATCAGAATATGAAAGTTATCCGAAATGTACCAAAATTTCACCTTAGGCTAAATTCGATACTCCGAATCCAAAAATGAAGTTCATTTTGAAAAATAAGATTTACAGAATTCTAAAAAGTGGTTATTACTATTCATAACGGCTAGTTTTAATAATATTTTAATAGCACATCGTTGTTTAGTGAAACTCGGTATTGCGTATTACACACGCTATCGAGGAAGGTCGTGATCGCGTGTAATGCAAGGCAAGACAAGGATGCGTGTTGTGCAAGCTCCTTTTTGTGTAGCGTACAACACAAGACATTAATAAAATTAAAAAGAATATTTTTTTATAAAATCTTGGGCTGTTACATTCTACCCCCCTTAAAATGAATTTCGCCCTCGAAATTCGTCGTGGTTATAAATGGTTTACTATTCGAAAGTTTCTTTAATAGAAACCCACATCGTAAAAAGGAATACTAAAACATGGCTTTAAAAAACTAAAGTATGAAATGTAACGATTACCCAAATAAACTAATCATTGGGTTTCCACATAGGTGAAAATATGGATATGGAAGAAAAATCTAACCATCATGTTCTGATGGAGAGTGGTAGAGAACATGGCTATGGAAAATCCAGTAATCACAAATCCATAGATTTGTGACGATCTAAGGTACCATCTAATTCATCAGGTATAAGATCACTAGGACAACATTTTTGGTTTTCAAGATCATTTCCCTAAAGTTGAAAATTTGAATTAGAATAAATACTTACTTTATTTTGATACAATATCACTGTTGTTCGTGCCTTGAACAATTTCCACTTCATCTCTTAAATAAATGAAGTTGAATTTGTTATTCGTGAAGTGTTAGCAGATCATGTGATAGAATGACGGGTCATTCCATCTGTCTCAAACAAATGGTTAGCAAAAATTATATTCATAAATCGATCTATAGTGAGATTAATCATATATGGACTTATACTTCATATATCATACTCCTTAATATAATAAAACTAGTTTCTACTAAACAGGGACTTCCTGTAGGTCAGTGGTAGGCGATAAAGGCCAGTCGCACTTCGGTTGTGGGTTCGATTCCCACAGCCTTGTCTGAAGCGATGGGCTGTCGCCCGTCCTGCAGATTGTCCTTTTTATAAAACTATATTACTATAACATCCCATCAATAATATCGAAAAAACTTCTATCCTTAAACAATACTAACTTATGTCCAACATAATCCATTCCAATCTTTAGGCTTATCCATAATACTGCAGTCCATTCTCATAACATAGTGAAAACGATTACCAGAGATTTAATACCATCGTTGATCCCCATATATCATAAGATATATCTTGTTGGTCACATTCCAAACATTCAAAAGCCTTAATCTCGTACTCTCTTGAATACCCATTGAACCTTAGTGAAAACTTGAATGCAGTTAAAAGTTAACACTTTTCACATACCGAAATCCTCAAAATTCTATATACTCAAACCATGATATCACTTAGTCCTTATATCAATCATGAGCTCATGAATATTGTTAAACATTTCATTTTCTCGTTTTCCTTGCATAATATCTCAATCACTTTGAATACCACATTAGAGCAATACATAAGTATTCCAATATTCTATGATACAACATTATTTTGGAATCCCATTACATAAAAACTTAATCATTCCACCACATCGTTGTCATATTCAACATTGCCAATAGTGATCGCATGTGACTTCCCTTTGTCCTTTGCCTTAAGCGGTTGCTCATGTCGATCATCACTAACCCTTGGATTAGGGCAATTATTAGCATAATGCCCCATTTCCTTGCACTTGAAGCATTGAAGTGTTGGCGGTGCGTTCTCTGCAGTGTTTGCTTTATTCACATCATTAGAAACCCTTTTTCCATTACTTCGACACTCAGCTGCTCGATGACCTTCTTTTCCACACTTAAAAAATTTTCTAGTCCCTTTAAGACAATCTCCACCATGCTTCTTTCCACACTTTGTGCATAAGGAAACATTCATCTTCTTTTCACCATTATTCTGAGATCTCTCCTTGAACTCCATCTTTCGTTTCTTGTCAAAACCATGAGATGGATATGTAACACCAACTTCCATTTCTACCTTGATAGCACAACGCACAATTTCTTCATAGCTACTGAAGTCTCTTATAGCTAATGCCCTTCGAAGACTTGGTTTTAAGCCACTGAAAAATCGATCAACTTTACTTTCTGGTTGGATGATAATGCCAGATGCATACCTTGCAAGTCTTGTAAAATTTGCTTCATAGGTACCAACAGATTCATCGTCCCTTTGCTTCAGTTCAAGAAACTCTTTCTCCATCTTTGTTCGAAGAATACGAGGGAAGTACTTATTGAAAAATAAGTTCTTGAACTCGTCCCATTCCATAGACTCAATTTCATCCCTTTGCCTTGTATTCTTAATAAGATTCCACCATTGATCAGCATCTCCTTCCAAACGATACACTGCTAGGATGACTTTATCATGTTCAGAACATTGAAGAACTAAAAATATCTTTTCAGTAGTACTAATCCATTGTTCAGCAACTAATGGATCAGTAGACCCACTGAAAGAAGGTGGACGCTGCCTCATGAAGGATTCAACAGAATGTTGCTCCTTCCGTTGCTCGTTTGGAAGTCCTGCATGATTCATAGCTTGAGAAAGTTGTGTGAGCATGGCTACAAGATTTTGCATTCCAGCTCCTATATCGTTTGGTTGCTCAGGGGTACAATCATTTCATTGCCCATCACATTCCGCATTAACACGGTTCCTTCGGGTTCCAGCCATCGTCTAAAACCCCAAAAGAATTGTGTGAGAGGCAAAAATCATGCTAGGGAAAACAACATAATAAAGGGTTAGTACCCTCAATATCTAACATCTTAGGTTAAATTCGAAGATCGTTAGCGTAATTCTAGGACTATAACCTATACGTATACTTAACCTTAGAGACATCCCTAGACATACCTTAGAAATATCTCTAGGGATCTCACTAAAGTTCTCGCATCCTAGTTTCCAAAGGTTGACTAAACCTTTCCTCTGATACCAACTGTAGAGACCCGAAGCTTATCGTACATGGACATTACATTACTTTTGCGGAATACTTAGTACATAACAAAAACACACACACAAGGATCGTAATAGTTTAGTGTCTTTGGAAACTCGGAACATAATCTTCTAATCGTGGTGAAAGATCTTCAATATCTCCCATAAAGATCTTCCCCTTTTTTTTTACCTAAAAACTTTTCTTTATATCCTGGGGAAAAGAAAACATAAAAGGGTGAGCTCAAATGCTCAGTAAGGGTAAACAAAAGAAATATCAATCACATCATATACATAAGAACATAGCTTTTGGAAATCTTAACCTGCAAAAGAGATCATAATATCATAACATGGGATAAATCATAGAAGTGAAAATGAGATCCCCATAATCATAACATAAAACTTGAAACTTTGTGGCATGCACACATAATCATGGAAAATCATTTCTTGTTAGGCATTACTCATTGCCAAGACTATCTTAGTGGACAAAGTCCCTTTCTGAATCGAGTAATCCTCGTTTCAGTCCTGTTTCACTGAACCGGTATAACCTACCATTCCAGCCATGTCTATCTCATGAGATATAAAATCTTTACCCAATGCATTGGAGGGAGATATAGGTCCCACCCATCTCTTAATGAATCCTTTCTTATGTGTGCCACAAAATCATAAATCATACATCATTGCATAACCCATGTAATAAAAATGGGATTCTTAAACAACATGACATCATAAAACCATTCATATAAGATAAAGGAATTCATAAACATAATTCCATCACAACATAGTCAAATCAATGTAAAAATATGGATAGAAACAGAACCCTTTATTATCTTATATGGAAAATAATTTTGATAAAACACTTGAATTGAATTCTTGAGGAAAATATCCTTTCTTCTTCAAAATCAATTTCTTTTCTCAAAACATCATGCAATTTTAAAAGAAAGAGATTTTATTGAAAATAGTCATGAAATCTTTTAGAGGAAGCTTCATGAAAATAAGGCTTTATAAAACAGTATAAATCCGTTCGTGCCGTATAAGTTAAAAAAAACATTCTTCGTACTTTTGTCGGAAAAGTCAAAAAGTACCTCGTACGAAAAACGAAAAAAAGATTCCTTTCATATCCTTTACTAAAAACTCATAGAAGGGTAAAATTGGATTTAAACAATTGTAGGTGGATGGAAATAATATTACATATTGAGGGAACATGGATGTGGATGATAAAATACACCCCAGTAAATACTTACGAATAAACAATCTCGGATAAAAATGAGATTGTGATATTTCCCTTACCTTAGGTCCGACTTTCTTTGTAAGTGTCCGAACCTCATGTATAATGATTTAAATCATGTTATTTACTTATTACAGAATCATATTCATTGTTATGATATCATATATGGTTCACTTATGACATTATATTACCCGTTCTTTTGTAAATTCCATGTTAAAGAAGCGTTTTGGGTAAAATCGTTTCATTTATCGTAGGTGGTTTGACTTGTTGTTCTTGACATCATTATTACTTATATCATGATTTACTTACTTCCAGAATATAAAATATGATTTATATATCATATATATTCAGTATATATATATATATAATAGATATTTAAATGAAATGAAAAACACCGTTCATGGAGACGGTAGTCCGTACGTACGCATGAACGCTGTTTTTCTTTCCTTATTGTCTTGAATGGAATTAAGTAGATGACATTCATATGTATATATATACATAAATCCAGTAGCTTTATAATGTCATATATTTCATTATTATTTCTTATATATACATTATAATCATTCTTAAATGGTTAACATGGAGAATGAATCTCATCGCGTCGTGGAGACGGTATTCCGTACGTACGCACGCGCGGTGATTTCATTTTTCCGTAGGATGGATAGATAGTGAAATAGGGTTGTTTCATACTTATAATAACATATCAGTATATGAGTGATACTGATGTTATTACTTCATAATGAAACAACCTAAGAAGAAGAAGTGGAAGAAGAAATAAAGATGAAAGAATTGGTAACGGTAATTACCTCTTCTTTGAAGTGCCTCTTTGAGACCTCTTCTTAGGGCACTTGAGTTGGTCTTTGAGGAAGACCAGAACCTCTAGGATGTTGCTAGGGAAGTGGAGAAGAGATTTTGGCAGGGGTTGTCCGAGCTTGAGTGCTCAAATTGGTGTGAGGAGGAAGGGGAGGAGGTGTCCTTTTATAGGGGAGGAGAGGGGCACCTTAGGAATTCTTAAAAATATTAATTTATAATAAATCTAACCCCACTTAAAAACCTCCAAAAATGACTCATATTCAAAGATTAGATGAGATAGGGTTGTAATCTCATCAGCCAATCAAATTTAGACATGTTTGGATATTATTTTAAACCTTATCAATTAGATTTAACTCTAAGTTAAATAATTTAACTTTTACCGTGTCTTTTTGTTTTCTTTCACTATATGGTTAATACACTTACTATAACATGCCAAACGAACCCCAAATTGTTTATTATTAATATATATATCCTTATCTAAGTCATTTGGCCGAACCTTAGATTTTTAGGAATAAAATAACAATTAGTAATATAATATTTGATTTAAAAACTATTTTGTGTCAATTTTGACACTATTTGATATATGATTTTTGTGAAAGTCATAACAGAATTAAATGTTCGAACCAAGTTGTTTAAATCAACATTAATATATCATAGTAACCTAGAAAATTAGTGGAATTCATAAAAAATCTTAAATTACATTTATTTTGGTGTTTATAACATCAATTATGTCAATATTTCATTAATAAGATAATTACTGCATCATCGTTGTTTCATAAATAAATTAAATTATTTGATGTCTAAAAATTACAAATAAAATACCATCATGTAGGAAATCTTTTTATCTTTCTAATGAATATTTACAATAGAATTTATCTTATGTATAACCCCATATTAAAAATGATTTACTTATTAAACTTTGATTTTAACTATTTTAACCCTTCTTTAAATAAATTCATAATAAATGTCCTAATCTAATCCAAGTGGGCCTAAATGGTCATATTTTATTCCTAAGTTTGTTTTTGGTCGAATTACACTTGTCCAATAGAATTAGGACATGTGTTAGGGTAATAGTAATATCATATTTACCCTTAGTTTCCCTATTTACTATTAACCGCGGTAAAAAAAAGTAAAAAGTTACTATTCACCAAAAATTATTTTAATCTCATTGAACCACATTTTAGTCCTTGATATTAACCATGTCTCTCGGATTTTCGAAATTCCATTCACAGAAGTGGTAAAATTAAGTTTTATGCAAAATTCAGTTTTTAACCTACCACTTAGTGGTTTCACTATTCATCAAAAATTGAAAGTTTTCAGAAAAATGCCAAAATTTCATCCTAAGCTATATTTCATATTCCGAATTCAAAAATGAAGTCTATTTTACCAAATTCATAACATAGAAGTTGAATTAATTAATTTTATAATTAAATCCCGCTATTAAAACAAATAGCGTGTTTTTACGAAACAATATCTATCAAAAGATTGACACTTGTTTATGTCAGGTTTAAATGTGAAATTACGTCCAATGACCAACATTGTATTAAATTGTAAAAATATATTCTAAATATACTTTAAAACCACTCAAATTAATAATTTATCACTATTAATTATTTCGATTAAAAAAGTTGTTTTTAATTATAATTTAGTAATTTTCACTATTCATCAGAATATGAAAGTTATCCGAAATGTACCAAAATTTCACCTTAGGCTAAATTCGATACTCTGAATCCAAAAATGAAGTTCATTTTGAAAAATAAGATTTACAGAATTCTAAAAAGTGGTTATTACTATTCATAACGGCTAGTTTTAATAATATTTTAATAGCACATCGTTGTTTAGTGAATCTCGGTATTGCGTATTACACACGCTATCGAGGAAGGTCGCGATCGCGTGTAATGCAAGGCAAGACAAGGATGCGTGTTGTGCAAGCTCCTTTTGGTGTAGCGTACAACACAAGACATTAATAAAATTAAAAAGAATATTTTTTTATAAAATCTTGGGCTGTTACAAGTACCTTCACTTAATTTATCACTATCACTTTACCTCATCATGTTAAAATTTTAATTTCATGTATTATCACTTAAATAATAAATATGAAATTCTAGATGAAGTAGACCAAAAGTTTTTTTATCATTCAAAAAATCATCAACTTAATTTCCAAAACTCATGGTATAACCGTAAAACAAATGTGAGTACTACCAATTGTGTGTATGATAATTTAAAACCCCTTTTCATTAATCCAATATCCATCATAATAATTAATATAGAGATATTACCTTTCCCACATCAATGAGAAAATTATATACCATAAAGAACTAGTTTCATTCATTCTTAAGAGTCCCAATTTCAATACTTATATAATAATATAAACCAATGTGGAAAAAATAATTTCAAATTAATGATTTTTTTATAATAATAGACTCATAAATCCACTAATTATTCTAAATCAAATTTTTCATCCATCTAAACAACAATAAAAATTTCTATTTTATTATTACATTCCATACAGTCCAAATAGATTCATAAAATCATAATGATTCCATTTTTCATCATTTCATATATAAAAAGTTTCAAAAGAACCACAGTCCACTCATCATCATTGTCTTACAAAATATTTTTTAGAGAAGACCTCTAAAACCCCTTATGATAATAATAATCATTGAACTTCACACAAGTGCCCAATCTCTTTAAATTTGAAACCTACCTAACATCGCATCCAAAGTGGAAAAGGTAATGGTTACCCCAATTTCCCAAAATAGTCCACCTGTGATATTAAATAAACATCTAATAAAGAAATTTAATCTAACCATGACCAAAATAATTCATATTCATTATAAATCCTTCATGATAGAACAACCTTGTGGTTTTCATCAGGAAAACATCTTCTCACATTCACCAATAAAAATAGGTTGCATATTTTTAGTTATATTGATCATTCATATTGACATCACAATGGTGTGAACCTGTAATGTTTAAAATCTAGTTGGACTACCCTTCACACATGATTAGTTCAAATTTTAATCATATTATCCAAAGGTAGGTTATCATTTGTAAGGATTATTAATAAAATCTATCAATCTAATAATCTCATTGGATTTGATGTTATCACATAATAAATATTAATCTTATTCATACTAGTGGAATAAAATTTTCAAACCATGCCCTACTAAAATGATATCACCTAAAACATATGAAGCCTTAATTAAAATCCAGAAGTAATATCATCACACAGTCCCATCCACGAACTCATGATCACACTCATGAGTCCTCTAATTATTTGCTTTCATCCTCTCATAAAAACCAAACAACCATTCATAAAAAGTATTATTTATAACATGTGTGGAATGAATCATAAATTTCAAAACTCAAGTTATCTATGATCTATAAAAATCATGAGGCTCACCCCACCATATAGCAAGTATCAAGTAATGAACTTGATTCAATGTATCATCAACATGAGTTATAATGGACTTAATATTAGCCTCCATAGTGATTATAATCCTAGGTTTAACAATAGGAAGAAATCTATTAGAATGGATTCCTTCTAAAAAAATCCTTATCAATTTCAAGATCAATCACCGGTGGTACTAACATATGTATAGAAATGGTCACCTTATGTTCATAAATCCACATAGAAATTCTCCCAAAATATGGTTCCCCATTAAAAATGAACATGAAAACCTTAATAACATCATATATAAATAAATAAAATATTTAAAAATATCATTAAAATATCCCAATTTTCCTTCCCCAAAATAGTCCATCCTAATAAATGGAAGCATTTGCATAAATCATATGCTAACTACTATATAATGCATATAATAACCAAAATATACCCTTGAATCAATTATTTGAGTACATGAGTTATTTTAAAGAGAATAAA
Source organism: Viscum album (assembly GCA_963277665.1). Lineage (NCBI taxonomy): Eukaryota > Viridiplantae > Streptophyta > Magnoliopsida > Santalales > Viscaceae > Viscum > Viscum album. The sequence continues at coordinate 1,680,589,020 of OY728160.1, forward strand.
AGAAATTATATAAGAATGTGTAAGATTACACACCCTATGTTGGATTGTCCAGACTATCAAACTAAACTAAAATTCCACTAACACCATTTTTCATTTTTTTCTAGACTAATTAAAGCGCCTCAAGTGACTATCACCAAAACCTAACCTGGATATTAATTAAATTATCTAATTCCACTATATCATAGTTTATTTTTTGGAAGACCCCACCTTATTGATGGAAAACAATTTTTAACCATAATATAAAACTTCCAATAATCCATGGGTTTGTGAATATCACAAATGTTATAAATGTATCAATTGAGATTTTATGATAGCACAAACATCCCACCATAACATGGTTGTCAAAACCTGGTCTGCCAAGAACAACCAGATTCCCCATAGATAAATGGTCCCCTACCTAGGGCCACCCACATTCTGAAATAGGTAATCAGACTAATGAAGGTCCCCAAAAGGCAACACATGTTCTTTATAGTGGAATATTCTACAGTCGTATATACCCAAGGAAACTTCCTAGGAGGTCACATATCCTAATAACTAATCCAAGGCAAGCACAGTTAACTGTGGAGTTCTAATTATATGAGATTATAAAAATAAAGGTTCACCTTATTGACATGAGTCATATCATTTAGTCATTTAAACCATTATCCTTCTTAGGTGTTACATTAAACCCTCCCCCCTAGAGCACAAAATCCTTATTGTGGACCCTAAATATCACCCCAGAAAGTGCCACAACACTTATTGATGGGTTCCTCCTCTAACACTAATGTAATAACTGGGCCACAATGATAGAACATACACCCCACCTTAACATATTTTTTGGGTCTCATCCCACTGGGAACCACCATTTTCCCAACAGCCATGTGGTCCCCTACATGGGGACCACCTACATCCCTGAACATGTCATCAAACTAATTACAATTTTGTAATAAAAACATGTTAATTATAGTGTGACATTTCCTCACGAAAACACACATAGGGAAGCTTTCAAGGAGGTTACCCATCTTGATCACTACTCCAGGCTTGGATTGCTCAACTATAGAGTTCTAACCAGAAATGATTCCAAAAAAGAAAGGTGGACCTTTTTAATATGAGTTGTATCATTTATTCAATTAACCCATTATCATTCTAGGGTGTTACAATAAATATCAAAAAATAGGATATTTTTCCGTATAAAAAATGAAATAGATTTTTAATGAAATGAGTCAAATATTCTACTAACTAATTGAAGTACTTAGAGAATTAATAACATGGCATAGTTAGATTGTTACATACATTATATAGTGGTTAGAGAAATATCTACGTGCTTGAATTTTTGATATTATCTATTCTAATAATTTAATGAGTATAATTTAATGGTTCCCCAGGTTTAGTTATTTGAATCTTCTATGGTAAGGGAAAATCTGACATAAAATTTAGGTATTGTTCTATCAATAGGATGTTCAGTGACTTCTATAATAATTAAATAAATGTTGATCTTATTTTTTTCCCATAATCATGAGTAAAATAATAAGATGACTCATATAAATCAGTGATTCTTTAATTTTATGAGGGTTTCGTGATATTAATTATGAAAAATAATGAAGTAATTTTTTTCGTGGGTATTTAGACAAAGAAATTATTACATTGAAATTTGGATGGATAATATAAACAGTTGTGAAAGATGATGACGTGAAATTTTTCCCCTATTATATTTATCATTATTTCTATGATATTATAGAATTAATTGTAATTTGTTAATAACTCATAACTATAACCAAAATATCAACCAAGGTCTTTGATTCCACCTTATCACAACCCAATTTTTCTAGAAACCTAATTGAGTTTGTGCTGAAACCTATCATAGCCCCCAAAAAATGCCTCCAACATGTTATAGGTTGGAGACTATCATGGAATGTATAAATCTCATAAATGGGACGAATTACCCTCTATATTGATTAACAAAATGATATAAAAGAAAATTCAAACCCCCCAAATCATTAATAATATATAAGCCAAAAACAATTGATATCATAAAAAATGTATGATGTGTGCTTTTCATTTAAAATAAGAAAAACAAAAAATGAGAATTACAAAAAAATGATATTACCAATAATGAAATAAAAATCAAACCTCTCATATACCTTAATGGCACAGGAATAAATTACCAAACACCAAGATCTTATTATCCACCTTAATCACAGATTTAACATTATTCCGAAATTTTGCTAAAAAATAATATAAACAATTATATTAAAATAGGGATGAGTATATCCATAAACTCATTAGATTGTCCCATATGGGTAAAATACTTGGTAAATATTGTGCACATGAAATAATGAAGTATGTAAAATTCATAATAAATAATAAAATCCTCATTAACCATAACCACCCAAAGGTAATCTAGTGTCGGATGTGCACTTAAACCAGGTATATCATACATTATTATAATCCTGGATCATATTAAATAATATACATGAAATTAATATCATAGAATAGGATACACTTAGATCTTACAGGTAGATTTATAATCCTTGGTTTCATAGGTCATATTTTTGGACATGATATATGATTGAATTCATGAGATTCACTTTCACATACGCTTCCCTCTCATGAAACATTATATTGTTATAATCCATCCAGAATGGATTTTTCATTCACTAAATAATTTCAATGAATTATTCAATAAGAAGTAATTATCGGATTCCATGATATGTCACATGATGCATTCGTTATAGTGGGTGATCTTCATTAAATGATGTGCATCTATAATTCTTATAAAATGTTGAGACCCTACTCTTATTTGGTACCCTAGTTGCATGCAATGGTTATTAAAGATATATCTTCTTTATTGGTCATCGTTTAGTAATATGGAAGTGGTGATAACCCCCATTTTATGATCAAGGGTCATTAATTTATGAACTGTGATCCTTGAGTTAATGGATTACCTATAAAGGTAGGAAGCCTCATTTTGTAATTCAATGATCATTATTAAGAAAACTCCAAAAAAGATGGAGGATCATCTATTTTTGTTAAAATTACACCATTGCTCTTCAAAAACCCTTTAACATTTATCCATGAAGGTAGATCAAGATTTTTTATAGTTTTTTATGTATCTAGTGATGACTAGATGATACACTAAAACTCATTAGTGGTATTATAGAAATATTATTAAAAAAATTTCTTTTTTAATTCACCGATTTTTTAAATAGTTCCCTTTCGTAATTCAATTTATAGTGATATCATAAAATAATGTATGTCAAAGCCTTTTCCAAAACATATGAAAAGTCAATATTATAATTAATGATATATTAAAAATCCATTTTTAAAAAAAAAAATTAAATCATATTATATGTGACATCAATAAATACTATTTTTTGGGATCAAAAGAGTAACTAGTATGGTTACTAATATAATGGGGGTGGATTTTAGTTTAAAAACATTAAACTAAAACAAAACGCAATACATATTTAAGAAAAAATATTAGACTTAGAGATAATATGATGATCAGAGTAAGAATCATAATCATAGATTGTCTGATTATATCATAGTATGGTTGTATCGTTATTACAAATATGCCAATAAAAATTTCAAGAATGATTTTTAAAACAAAATTTCAATCATTATACGCATGGTGGAATAAATACATTTAAAAACAATCAATACAAAAGCTTATAACATAATAATGACTTAGAAGCTACATTAAAAGAAATAACTTTTTTAACATTTAGAGTAAAGGTAGTCAGTAAACCTGACAAAAGGTATCCACAGTTTTATACTTACAATATATTTTAACATTCATTTACAGGAAATCCCTTGATAAAGTGATTGTAATTTTTTTATCTTCATATCCTAAAAACCCCATGATACAATGATTGTCATCTTTCTTTATAGCCCTAAAATGTTTCGCTCTAATGAATATGATTCTCCTTCTTCCGATCCCTGAAATCCATCGATCACAAAAATGATTTCACTTAGAATAAAAAATAAATTGTTTAAAAGTAAATAACCGTGTAAAAATGTCCTTAGAACACAAATCTCTTATGTAATACAATTGATATGAATGAGATGTTCATGCAGAGAAAACATTAAAATACTTGAGTTGAAAAATGTATCTGCTACCACTCTTCAAATGACTAGATGTATATAGGAAAAATCTCCAATTGTCTTTTTTATGAGTAAGTTAAAATGGACTTGGATAGCTTTCACTTGAAAAATCATCATGATCTAGAATAACTGCATTTCTGATGTCATTTTTATGAGAATCATTACAATTCTAAAGTGTATTCATTATGATAGAAAAAATTCTATATATTTTATTATACATTTAGGATAGATCGATGTAATTCCTTATCATTTTTTCAATATGATAACATTATAAGGATCCATATGATATATCGGTAATAATATCAGTCTAATGGTCATGACTTTCATTAGTTTCATATACAACACAAAATTATAACCACTGGTCATAATAAATATCAGTCTTATTAATCGAATACATACTTCAACTAATGTTTTGTAATGAAGAATAATGTTTTTAAATTTTTAATACATTAGAATTATTTATATATTAGTTAAAAAATAATGTTTTATAAAAAAAATACTAAAACACTTGTAAGATAAAAAGTTAGTAGATATATTTTTGAGAAAGTATTTGTGATTTATAAAAACAATGGAATGGAAAAGTAATATTTACAACTTCTGACCAAGTAATCTCCCCCTTTTTAGAAATCACCACACAAAAAACTTAATTGAAAAATAATAACATGAAAGACATACATACCTTTATTCTTTTAAAAACATTGAAGATATTTTTTATAAATCCCCTTGTGTTTATAACTACTTCATGATATGATAAAATGTATTAAAAAATAACCCCTATAAAGAATACTTCTCTTTTTTTGGAATACATCTACCCCTAAGGATTACTTCTCCCCAATATTATAGTATCTCCCCTTTTATTAAAAAAACATCTCACCCTTTATAAAACCCTTTCACCCTTTATAAATCCTTCTCCCCCTTTGTGATTTTCAGAAAAGGAAGGGGAATAATAGAAGAAAAAAATTTAGTGAGAGAAAACAACCGAAACAAACATTTTTGAAATAACTAATCATCTAGGAAATAATATTAAGAACATTTATCCAAAAATATTGTAAAATATTTAGACATAAAATAGTTGGATGAAAGGTAATTCTCTTTCAATAATTATTAAAATGTTTGAAAATATTACATTAACAGTTCAAAATAAAAATGGTGTTCATATTTTATTCATTATTTCTTTACAAAATACTTCATCTTCTTGAAATCCTTTTTATCCTTCTCATGATTTATGATAATTTATTCCATCACATCGTGATTCTAGAATTAAGTCTCCATCCAGTAAACCTTTTCTGAAAACTATTTATTCTGATCCCTCATAATGATCAATTCACCTTCATATGATCTGATAATACAATTTTCCAACTCCAAGGACAAAACTTTCTTTTTTAAAAATATTCATGTCCCTATTAGGATCATCATTAGCATCTCTTAATTATTCCACAAACTTAACTAGATTCGAAATATCAGAAAATAACATGTAGAAGGATTATGTTATTTATAAAAAAAGTTACTTTACTTATAAAAAATTGACCATCATGATCATTAATATAATTATCCACATGTTGGGACAACTTGATCATCTGATTGTTTGTTATTTTGGGATTACGAGTCATTTCTTGAAATTTTTCAACTATAGTACAATATGGATAATGATTCTGTTAAAACATTTCATGACTCGGATTTTTCATTCAAATTACTTTGATTCAACTTTCATACTACCTCAAGATTAGGAAATAAGTAATTGTGTCTTCTAACCTTATAAAATATTGACTAATGGAATCAAATAATTTTTTAGAAATGGTTTGTTTCGAGTCTGACGAATGTGAAGAAGGTTTGGGAGGTTTCAGTCTTAAGGATTTAACATAAGGATTTTCCTTATGTTTATCATTCCTGTTATTGTAAATAATCTTATCATCTGAAACTTCAATAATATATAAATTATTATCTTATTGAAAATTCTAAATAACTTTAATGTTTGATTGTTGATCATATTCTTATTTCATTAAGGTTAATATTTCATTCCCATCGGATGAAGATTTATCTTTATCTAAGGATGAATATTTTTCTTGCACAGTTTTTAACTAAGAATCCTTAATAGATTGAGATGAAAAAGGAGACTAATATGATGAGTTTAAAGATTTCATTTCATTTATGTGTTCTATAGTCTCAGTTTTTTCATTATAATATTCTTCCTCTTCTTCTTATACGTCTTATACGTCTTCCCCTATTTTTTCCTCTACATCATATTATAGTTATAATATTACTTACTATTATACATATTCTTATCCAAAATCCTCATTCTCTATTCCTAATTTATTTTCACTTCAAATAACACTTTTTCCAAATATTTCTAAAATCAATTCTTTTTCTGGTATGGATGTTTTTACTTCTTCAACTATTTATTTTCTTTTTCCCCTACAAAGGACAGCATGAAAAACTAATTGTAAAAATAATATTTTTCCAAAAACAATCCTATCATAATTAATAACATTATAGTTACGATAACCTATAAGAATTATCATTTTTTAAGAAATCTATATATCCTTTAAAAAAATTTCAACAACTCTAGCTTCATCAACCTTATTATTATATTTTTTTTTATTTTCTAAATCTTTTATCTTATCATCAATGTTAATTTTTAAAGATAATACTTTATCAAAATCAAGACCAAACTCAGGGTCTCCTAGTTTATTTTACACCTTATCTTCCATAAACATGTTGAATTTTTCATCTGTCATCTTTCTTTCTTTCATTTGTTTCTTAGATGGGGATGAATCTTCACATATATTCTTCTTTTATTACTAAAATATTAGAAATTTTTTATCTTTTGATACAAAACCATCAAAGATATCTATAATCTTATTTTAATTTAAATATAATAATAATTTCATTCTTTATTTCATATATTCACTAATAAATGATTTTTTCTCTCACATTGGGTATGTTTAGATCTCAACATTGAAAAGTTTCATAACTTCCACAAGTAACTTGTTGATGAAGGAAGGAAATATAATAATATTACAATTGATTGAGGCATTATTGGGGGATTCTACCATATTTAAAAACACATTTTCCCAAATTTATTTTACTTATATTTACCAAATAGTCCAAAAAATGATATATCAAACCTTAAGAATGTCATGATTACCCTTCCAAGGTATTAAATACCCCATATATCCAAAAATCCACAACTCTATTATCCGGTATTAGAATTGATTAATTCCTTACAATCTAATAAAAAGGAAAAAAATAATATGCTGCATTATTGTTTTCAAAAGAACACAAACTATCCGGTATTTTGTGAGAGGGTAAGAAGGTTATTATTTCAGTAGGAACTCTAACCTAATTTTCAATTTTTTTATAATAAAGTTTGTATTTATTCCCAAATAAATATAAATAAACCTGTTCCTTTTCTCTTTATTTAACCAATTTACATAAGAATATATCTCTATCATGATTTGAGGATAATATAGGTCAAAATCCTTATCCTTTTTCTGTACACATAATTCCTCCGATCCTTGAAATTTTCTGATATTTTTTAGAGAATAATAAAACATATATAAAAACATTCTTTCAATGAAACATTCTCTAAAAGCATACATTTTTTCATAATCTTCCTTGTAGGCCATCATAATGAGACTGAAGCTGGTAATCTGACCGATGTAAAAACAATCATACTGATATCTTTGAGGAGTTATGAGAGTCAAAAATGAAAAATTTATAATGTAATGTGGTACTAGAGGTTTCCCCCTTATATAGGCATAGGAAAGCATTGGTTTTTATTCCAAAAAACATTCAATAGCTCATATTAATCATCAAATGATCTGATGACCAAGATGTAATCAATGAAAGTTTTAAATATAAATTTGAACTCTAAAAGTTAAAATATTTTATTAGGGTGAGAATCATTATGAATAGAAAAAAATTTATAGTTTTTAAAAACAAATCAAAATTTTTTTAAAAATAAAATAATAACAAAAACAGCTATAAACTAAAGTGATGAATTTGTGAAAAGATTAAAATAAGAATAACGTTCAGAGTAGAAAGTTTCATAAATATGAATAAACTATCCTTCCTGGGTATTATAACATAAAAAACTATGATAGCTTTATAATACAAATATATTATGATAGTTTGGAAATAAAAATTGATTATTATTATTTTAAAATAAAAACTAATTATGATTGTTTTGAAATAAAAACAGATTACGATAGTTTTATTATGAAATTTAATTAAGTAGTTAATATTTTTCAAAAAAAATTAAAATGATTTTTAGTCCAACAGTTCCATTATAATAAAAAATTTATAAAAAAGTAAATATTTAGAAAATAGTTAAAATATTTAGAAAAATATCATATAGAAAAAAATATGTACTCTCCATAATAAAAGAGTGTATCAATATAAGAATATGGTTAAAAAATGTATATATGAATGATCACTACTCATTGATCATTCCTAAATTCTGTTTAATGTATTAAAATCTATCAGAACAAATGGGTTTAGTAAAAATTAATAAAATTGTTCTTGTGTTCCTATAAATTGTAAACTATATATCCTTTATGTGTGTGATCCCAAAGGATATGGTGTATTGTATCTATATGTTTATCATGTGATTGATATATTATGTTTCTATATAATTTAATTTTTCTATTTAGTCACAAAGTATTTGAGTTTTTGTTAAACTAATGCCATATTATGTGAGTGTGTCTTGCATCCACAACACTAGTACACAAGAACTTCCAGCAGCTATATATTCATCTTTAGAAGTGGAAAGAATCATTGAGTGTTTCTTATTAAAATACTATGAAAATAAAGACTCAACTAATAAATTATTAGTTTTGAATGTACTTTTCCTATCCATTATACATCGACCAAAGATAGCATCTGAATAACTTTTTGGTTCAAAAACATTTCTAGAAGAATAGAATAAGCCTAAATCAATAGTTCACTAAAGATAAATAAATCATTTTACAACTTTAAGATGGTATTATTTTGTGTTTTGTTGATATATATAACATAAGGATTCTTCAAACATTAAATTAAGGATACTAGAAGTTAGGTAAAGTATGCTTCATTTCATACATCTAAAAGCTTTTTGATCAACTAGTTTCCTAGTATCATCAAGATTTTTTATTTAAAATTGAGATAAAAATTCTATATGTTCAATTTCATTTCTCAAATAACATATAATCTATAATGGTTTATCTACATCATCAATTATACTTTCAATAGTGTGATTCCTTAGAAACAAATGATTTATTGGGTACCTAAATGTATGTTCTTCACAATTGGATGAAAATATTCCTAGGGAATAACTTTAGAAACATATTGTCAAGTTATTTTCTTATAATAAGTACTTTTTAAAAAAGTATGAAGATAATTTTTAGAAATAACATTCTAGGATATAGGTTGGGGTTTTTGAAAACAAATGGATCGGTTTTATCAAACATAACATGTATTGTTTCCTCAATAGTACAATATGTTTTTTTAACTCTATAAGCCATACTAGTAGGGGAAGAGACTAAAAATATGCCTTTATCAGGTTTAGGATAAAATTTATGTGAGATATATTTAGTATTTAGAATAAATAATTTTCACCAAAAAAGTTAAACTTTTGTTTTTCTTCCATGTACACAACCCAAAACAGGTTTTATTAAGAAAACATCTAATTAAAACTTGATTTTTAGTATAGAAATCAGTAATAACAATTCATCCCGAAAATGTTTAGAAACTGAGTATTAAATCAGAATGTTTCAACTAATCTCTTGAAGAACTCTATTTATTATTTCAACTACACCATTTTTTGTGGGTTCCTAGCCACAGAATAGTTATGTTCAATACAATTCTTACTACAAAATGTTTCAAAATAAAAATTTTAAAATTCTCCATCATGGTCACAATGAATAGATATCAAAGAGAGGTTTTCTCATTTTTATATATGGCTACAAAAGATATAAAATAACTAAAGTCTTCGTATTTTGTTGTATGAAAATAGATCTATGTGTATCTAGTGTAATAATCAACTTGTAGATTCCAAATAATGGTATAGATTCTCAATTACAAGACGTGGGGGTGAATTGAAATATTGAAACATTCATTTTTAACCATAATGAAATCTATGTCTAACAATGTTAAAAAAGGTAAATTCACAAGACCTCTTTTATTTCTACTAAAAAAACATTCTAGGTTCTAGAAATATTATTCTAGAAATGAAACTTAAGGAATGATTATAAGGAAAATATTCTACCATAAAGCATTTAGAGTCTTACTTATAAAAGTATAAAAAATACAAGAAAGTATAAGAAGGTTATACCATCTTAATTTATAAAAATTCAGCAGAGATTAGCTTGAAACAAAACAAGTAACAAGAATGAAATATTTTAACCCAAGGAGTAGGGTATCCAACAACCTTGGATAAAGGTCCCTTGATATATACTTTCAAGAAAGTCTATCTTACCCACACTAGGGTAAAACTGCAATAGGAATATCGAAATCTATCTTGCTATCCCCACAAGACCTTGAACATTATGGTAGTTGGAACCTATGTCTTCCTGTCCCCGTAATACCTTGAACTTTGAGGTAGTCAGCACCTCTATCTTCCAATCCCCGGAAGCCCTCGATTGTACCCAGCAACAATCGAAGATGCACAAAGAAAGCTGAAGAAGATGTTTCAAACTGCACAAAGCATGAGAGTCTCTCTCACTATATATAAATCAAATCAACAGTATGTAATCTCTAGGTCGATGGAATTTCAATCACATCACATAGCTCGTTCAAATGAGTTCCTATTTATAAGAACTTCTCTGTCATTCAGCTCCTGTAATGACCCGACAATTCTCATTATATTGAGAGCATAATGAATCATTACTAGGCCTTAAGCAACTTCCCCTAGATGCCAATGGCGGGAAATAAATGTCGAAGGGTATCAAATAAATGTGAGGGAAGATATACCCTTTCATAAATAAACCATTAAACTAACCAACCATTACCAAATATTCACTATATGATGCATGAACAAATGAAGGAAAACTCAACAACTTCATGTATCTCAATATCACATCAAAGTATGTAACAAAGGATGAATAACCAATTATAAAAGTACACAACGGATAAAAGAAACAAGACTCTTAAAATACCGCATGACTCCATGATCCACAAGCTCTAAGTTCCATAATCCTTTAACCTCCCAAACATCATGAGATAGTGCTAAAGATGTGGGAAATGTTACCTTTTCCCCTATCCCAGAGGATAGCATCTGCAAAAGCACCAAAGTGCCAAAGTAGGGGTGATTATAAAACTCAGTAGGTTTTCCCCAATGAATTCCTTACTCATTCCATTGGGATAAATGAGTTACAAACAATTATATAAAATATTTTAGATAAAAAAATTTCTTGAAAACCATTTACAACTAAATATAAACAAGTTTCCAAAACCATTCATTACCAAAATCATAGAATTGAAATTGAAAGCAATTTTCCCAGAAATATATTTTTACAGAAAAAAACAGAACATGATTTATAATCATTTCACAGTACCCCTTTCTTGGAATACCCAACCATTCCACAAACCCATGCAATCAATCATGCGTCCTACATTATGACAGTTCCATACTCATGAGTGGTTTCTCATCAATTTACCAAGTCATCACAAGGTAATTGTTTCCCATGTGCCATTAACCATTTGGAACTAAGCACAAGGTAATATTTCAACTACGCCCCATATATTCAATAAGAAATTTATATCTTGTGTAGCATTTAACCTTTGGAACTAAGCACAAGGTCATATTTCAACCAAGCCCCAGAGAAGCAATTTGAACTCACATACCAATATGCCCAACGATCATGGAAAAAAACATTTTCAATAAAAACACCCTTTTTATTGAAATCCAAATCTTCGTCAAACCATTTAACAAGTCCATCAAATCAATAATTTAAAATCATCATTTTAAAATCAAGAGGCTAAATCTCATTGCACAATAATTCACCATGATTTCACAATTTCACTAAAACCAAAATCATCACAAAAAGAGATTTATTCCAGGATTTAAAAATAAATAACATTAAAATAAACAAATTTCAAACTAATCCAATCAATTATAGAAAGATGAGATGATAGTGAAGCCGCCTACCTTGATGGTTTTGATGAAACTCAACAACAGACGAAGAACGCACAAGAAGGTGGGTCGATTCTACAAGAACATCATTAGTTCTATTATACTTGCAAGATCACAACTCAAAATTTAATTATTTGGCATCCAAAAACGTAGATATACCCACTATGGGTTCAAATATGAGAAATAATGGAGATTGTAGAAGTAGATCTAACAGATCTATGAAAACGTGACAAATCAGGAAAGAATGGTGACATACCTTAAGAACCTAGTCAAGATTCCAAGAAAGCGGCATAAATCTCATCCTTTATCACTAAAACAACATATGTACCCATACATGATGTTAAAAACTTCTATCTATCCATAGGAGGAGCAGATCAATGAAAAAAAGAAGGAAAAAAGGAGAGGAATTAAGAGAATATAAAAGAACCGAGAAGATCGGCACTTACCCCATGAATTGGGCATGAAATCACCAAGGGAAGGCTCTAGGGTGGATCCAAATCATGTGGGTAGGGTTCCCCAGCCATCTAGAGAAAGAAATGTCAAAAGCAGGGCACTGTTAAACCAAAATAAATATATATATATATATATAGAAAAAATGAGTATGCTTCTAGAAAATAGGATCTAGATTTGACCTCTGTGTAAGATTTGACCACATGATTTAGGCCAACCGTGTATGGATCGTATGACCTTCCTTTTGGTCCCATGATTCCTTATAAAACCCGTAAACTATCCCATCCTTTTTATTTACCCTTTTTATAGAAATACATTTTTTCAGAAACATCCTCCTCTATAGAAATACCCCACGTTATAGAAAGACACCACTTTTTTCTGGAAACAACCAATTTTATGGAAACAACGCACTTTATGGAAACAAGACACTTTATGGAAACAACCCACATTATAAAAACTAATGATTTTATTGAAATAACCCACTCTATGGAAACTCTCTATTTTATTGAAACTCTCTATTTTATGGAAACTCCTTAATTTATGGAAACTCCCTATTTTATGGAAACCCAATCAAAGACACACCATTTAAAAAACATGAGGAAAGGGGTTATCATCCCAAAACCAGGGGGTACAAAATTCTCCCCACCATTTTTCATTCTATACTTAGAATGTAGAAAACCCTCATTGGCCAAAAAGATTTCTAGCCACGGCTCTTTCATTTCCTTATCATGTTCCCAAGTCTCTTCTTGAATCATACCATGTATCCATAAAACCCGCACTTGGTTGATGTTTTTACCATGCAAGTATTTCTCTTGTCTATCCATGATCCACACTCAGATATGTACCAATGAAGCATCTTGGTTTGATGATCTACTATCACCCAAATGAAATCATGTTTCCAGACCATTCTTGGGAGATCTGTAACAAAATACATTGCAATATGATCACATTTCCACACTTGGATGGGAAAATATTTTAAAATACAAGCTGGTCTTTAATTATCTTCTTTATCCAATGGAAATGTTAAGCACTGCGAGACAAACTCGACCACCTTCCATTTCATGCTGCTCCACCAAAACCGTGCCTTCATCATCATATACATATTCTCTGTACCTAGATTTATAGCCTATCTAGAATTGTGGTAAGAAAGAAGTAGTTAATCCTAAAAATTTATAGGTACATACATATAATCTCTAAAACACAAAACTAAACCCCCATCAAGTTTCTATCACTCAATTATCTACCCACCATTGAGTTTTGAACTTACATCCAGACATTATACTTCAGATTTTTCAGCCACTTTGGTCATTTTTACTAAATCAGGAATAAGTGTAACTAAAAAGAAAACTACAAAATCACCTTGGCCTTCACATTTCACATGAATATCAGCTAAGAATGAAAGCAATTTACATTCATCTGAAGCCTCTTTCGCCAACTAAGCATATGACATTCTACTCAATGCATCAACCATCAAATTTCCATTCCCTGGTGTTTACATCAAGTCTAAGTCAAACATTTTATGATACTACATCCATATCCATTGCCTCATATTCAAATCTCACTATGAGAAAATGTGTTTCAAGCTCTTGTGATCGATAAACACAATTAATTTCTCACCAAAGTGATAATTTCTCTATGTTTTCAAAGCATGGATGACTGCAGCTAACTCCAAATCATGTGTTGTGTAATTCTTCTCATGCACCCTCAACTACCTTGAACCAGAAGCAACCACATGATCTTTTTGCATGAGAACACAGCCCAACCCTAATCCAAAAGCATCACAATACACCACGTATCCCTTTCCTACTTCTAGAAAGATCGAGATAGGTTCATATGTAAGTCGAACATTAAGTTCCTATTAAGACCTCTGACATTCCTCTGTCCATTAAAATGGAGCATTATTCTTTTTAAAAGATTTCATTAGTGAATCTGGTCTTGAGAAATCATGCACAAAGTGTCATTAGTAACCTGCTAGACCAAGAAAATATCATATCTCAAAAAAATTCTTTGGTGGTTTCTAAGAGATAATGACTTCCATCCTTTCCAAATCAACAAAAACTCCTTTCTCAGAAATGAAATGGCCAAAAAAACGTACTTATTATATCTAGATATCACACATTGCTAATTTGGAATAAAAATGATGATCTATCAAGATTTTTGACAATGTTTCTAGGTTCTCCTCATGGTCATCCCATGTCTTTGAATAGACCAAAATGTTGTTCGCAAACACCACAATAAAAGAATCTAGATATTGTTGAAATATCTGATTCATGAATTCCATGAAGACCGCTTGTGCCTTCATTAGACTGAAAGGCCTGACTAAATATTTATAGTAGTCGTATCTACTTCTGAATATTGTCTTTGGAATATCCTCTTTCCAAACTCCCAATTTGTGATATCCTGATCGCAAGTAAATGTTAGAGAACCACTGAGCTCCCCTTAATTGATCGAACATATCATTAATGTGAGGAATTGGATATATGTTATTTATCATAACTTGGTTAAGATTATGATAAACAATACATAGCTGAAGAGTTCCATCTTCCTTCTTCATGAAAAAACCTGGTTCTTCCCACATATACGTACATGGTTGAATGAATACATTTCATTACAACTCCTCTAATTGCACATTCAATTCTCTTAACTTTATTGGTTCCATACTATGAGACAAAAGGTAAATAAGACTTTTCCCCAGAAGGAGATCAATCGTAAACTCCACTTCCCTTAGAGGTGGTAACCCTGAGAAGTCCTTGGGGAATACATATAGGAATTGATCCACCACTACTAAAAAACTATTTTCTTAAATATATATCATTGATTCCAAAGTCATCACTGCCAATTGATAAGATATTTTTCCCACCATTGGTTCCAACAAGCTCTTGGTACCTTTATTTACAATCCTCTCTCCCCTGAAGAGATGATCATTGTCATCCATAGTCATGAAATTAATTGTTCTCCTACAATAGTGAATGTGATCCTTAAACGTTGTCAATCAATCCGTACCCTAGACTGCATCATATAAATCCATGTCCAACATCGAGAATTCACATTTTAGCTCAGCTTTATCAAAATTTATACCACATGTGCTATATATAAAGACTTAACATTCTCTTTCACCGAGAGGAGTTTTCAGTTTTAACACACAAGGCATCATTTAAAGTTTTACGCATAGCAAATAGGTTTCCCACTTTATCTACATCTTAATTATAGAATTTTTAGCTCCTCAATTGATGAGAACCATACTTAAAATACTTGTATTTTCAATAGTGATAGATATCATAAACTAAGAATGGGGTTGAAGTCCCAACTCAACAGTTTAAAAATCACTAGGGAAAATTTGGACCAACATTCAGTTTACATGTGGCATGGGAGAAACCAAATTCTCAACATCCTCTTCTTCCAAGTTCCTATGATGCCTATCGGGTTCCATTTTCTAAAAAATCAACAAAATCTATAAGTATCACTCTCTATAAATTGATGTCTTAGCATTTCAAATTATATCGCATCAGCTATGATAACATTTTTTCCAAAAACAACCTTTTTCCATGTTCAACCATTTTTTAAAACCCATTGTTTATTTTAAAAACCAAGCCATTTTTTAAATATATCGACCATACTTTTTCAACGTCTTTCATTTGTAAAAAAATTCATCATTTTTCAAAAATTTACACCTTTGCTCAAAATCATAAATAATTACTCCAAATGAAATATGTAATCCTAGTGGGATGTCATTCATCTACAATGCAATTCATGATCTTTGCATTGTCTAAACCCATGATAATGAGAACCTATATCTTGTAAGTGTCTCTAAACACTTAGTTACCCAACTCCCTAGAAACTTGAAGTTCATTATAAAAGGGTTATCTACAACCTTTTATGTTATACATTTCATGTTCCATCAATCCTACTCATGTCTAAGATTTCAGCGCAAAGGATAGACAAGAATAAATTTCATCTCAAAGACCAAGAACACTGATGACTACTTGTTAGGCAAGGACCGAACAAGAGGATAACATTTATACCTCAAGGGATGGACCAGACTGATACCATTTGTAATGACCCTCCAATTCTCATGGGCTTGAGAGTACAACGACTCATTACAAGGACTTAAGTGAAATCCCCAAGATGCCAAAGGCTGGAAATAAATGCCAAAGGGTTTCAAATAAAAGTGGTTGAAGATTTACCCTTTCAGAAATAAAACAATAAATCAACCAACCATAACCAAACATTCACTATATAATGCATGAACAAATGAAAGACAACTCAACAACTTCATGTATCTTAAAACCACATCAAAGTATATAACATTAAAAGAATAACCAAGTATCAATGAAAATAGTGGATAAACGAAATGAGAATCTCAAAAGCCTACAAGACTCCATGGTCCACAATCTCTAATCTCTTCAGTCTTCGAACGTCCCAAACATCATGATGTACTTCTAAAAACAGGGCAAACGTCACCTTTCCCCTGTCCCAGAAGATAGAATTTTCAAAAGAACCAATGTGCGAGAGTAAGGGTGAATATAAAACTCAGTAGGTTTTCCTCCAATGACTTCCCCACTCATGACACTAGGATATAATATTTAGCTACAATTATATAAAACACTTTATATAAAAAAATTTCTCAAAAATATTTTATAACTAGTTATAAACTTGTTTTCAAAACTATTCCTTACCAAAGGTTTACAAGATCAATTGAAACCAATTTTCTGAGAAAGATAATTTCCTAGAAAAATATCTAAATAAGATTTAAAATCATTTCACAATAACCCTTCCTTGGCATACCAGACCATTCCACAAACCAAATCAGTCAACTATGCATGCTACATTTTTACAGTTCCATACTCCTGAGAGGTTTCTCATCGATCTACCATGTCATCACAATGTAATTGTTCCCCAATTTCCATTATCTCATTCGCACTAAGCACAAGGTAATATTTCAACCAAGCCGTATATATGAGATATGAAATTTATATCCTGTATGCCATTTAACCATTGTCACTATTCACAAGGTCATATTTCAACCAAGCCCTAGAAATGCAATATTAACTCACACACCAACATACCCCACGATCATGCCAAAACAGATTTTCAATAAAAACAAGATTTTTATTGAAAATAAAAGTTTCTTAAAACTAGTTTAAAATTCCAGAAAATCAATAATTTAAATCATCATTTTAAATTCAAGAGGCTAAATCACATTGCATAATAATTCACCATGATTTCAAAATTTCACTAAAACCATAAATCATTTCTGAAGAAGATTTATTCCATGAATTTCACAATAAATAACATTCAAATAAACCAATTTGAAATAAATCCAAACCATTCTAGAAATATTAGATGATAGTGAAACCACCTACCTCAATGGTTTTGACCAAACTCAACAACAAATGAAGAACACACAAGAAGGACAGACGATTCACAAAGAACATCCCTAGTTCTCTTATCCTAGAAAGATATCAACTCAACATTGAATTATTTGGAATACAAAACCATAGATCTACCCACAATAGGTTCACATCTGAGAAATAATGGAGATCAGATATGTATATTTAAGAAGATATAAGAAAACCAGACAAATCATGAAAGAATGGTGACATGCCTCAAGAACCGGATAAATATTCCAAGAAACCAGATTAGATCTATTCTTCTATCATGAGAAACAACATATTTAAACTTAAATGAAGTTAAAAAACTTATAAACTCCCACATGATGTGTAGATATAAGAAAATGTGAAGGATATAAGGACGAGTTATAAGAAAACAGAAAAGAACCAAGAAGATCGGCACTTTCCCCAAGAGTCAGGCATGAAATCATCAAGGGAAGGCTCTAGGTTGGCTCCAACTCATGTGGGGAGGGTTAATCAGCCTTCTATGGAGAGTAATATCAAAATAGGGGCGTTTTGAAACCTAAAAGAAATATATAGAGAAAAAAAAAAGAAAAATCCTAGAAAATAGTATCTATATTTGACCTCTACACAGGATTTGAGAACAGGGTTTAGTC
Organism: Viscum album; assembly: GCA_963277665.1. NCBI lineage: Eukaryota > Viridiplantae > Streptophyta > Magnoliopsida > Santalales > Viscaceae > Viscum > Viscum album. The sequence continues at coordinate 1,680,607,670 of OY728160.1, forward strand.
CAACTATGTATGGATCGTGTGACCTTCCATTTGATCCCAAAATTCCTTATAAAACCCCTAAACTCTCCCATACTTCACCTTTACCCTTTCTATGGAAACAAATTTCATTATGGAAACATCCTTCCCTATGGAAGCACCCCACTTTATAGAAACACCCCATTTTATGGAACAACCCATTTTACTCAAACAAACGACTTTATGGAAACAACCCACTTTATATAAACAACCCACTTTATGAAAAAAAATCGGTTTTATAGAAAAAAAATTACTTTATATAAACTCTTTATTTTATGGAATCTCTCTATTTTATGGAAACACTCTATTTTATGGAAAATCACTATTTTATGGAAACTCTATATTTTATGGAAACTCCCTATTTTATTCAAATCCTATCAAAGATACACCATTTAAAAAATATGAGGAAAGGGGTGATGTATAAGGCCCTATCCTTAAACCTTACTTAATATTGAATTAAATTAATAATTCACATTGAGGATCTTTTCAGGTTTAGAGTTTTAGAGAATTAGAACATAACTATTACATCTTAAAAGATTACAATGTAGACACTTCTACTAAGTCTCCATAAAATAAAAACTCTTAAAAAGAATGATGTCTAGATTCCATGTTTTAGATAGCATGAAATTCCCTTGATCCCATCCTTGACCTTATTCCACTTTAAATCCTGTGAAAAACATTTCGAAAAACTTGGGGTGAGCATAAAAAGCTCAGTAAGGGATACAAAAAGAATGAAAACTGTTAGTTTTTCAAACATCAAGTAAACCATGTATACTATATCAAAGTAATACCTTCACCTTCATGAAGTAGTAAAAAAATCTTCACTGAATAAAGTATCATTACTTACCTTTTTGTAACCAAATGAATTACCATAAAACCCATATAAAGAACACATAGAATATATAAAGGTAACATGGGACATAAACATACTTAAGTGGAATAACCATATGTTTGACTTCCACACATATCACTTAATAGAATAGCTATACGGCCAATTTCCATACATACGTAATGGAATAGCCATACGGCCGACTTCCATACCCAATGCATTGGAGGTTATAACGTAACCACCCGTCCTGGTATTCACGGCACCACCCGTCATATGGTTTATAACGTAACCACCCGTTAAAATGTCCAAGTACCAGTATAAAATCATAAAACATAAAACCAATATAAAAGAATGATAACATTTTCAGATTTCAATCACAATATATCACAAATATATTGAAATAATAGAATCCTTTTTTATAACCATTTTCAATACCAAAATACATAAAAGAGTATATGGTATTTATTTTATTCTAAAAACATTACGGCTTGTTGAGAAAGCCAAAGATCAAATAATACTCGCGGCGGCGGAAAAAGGTCGTTGTCACCGCGTACGTTAAAAAAACATTCCTTTTTGTCGTTTAGTAAAACGCTTCATAGAAAAAGATTCCTTTTGTATAAAAGTAAAAGTCAAAGGATTTTATACACCTTATAAAAGAAAGTTGTGTATAAAATGAAATATGCCTCAATGAAAGGAGATTGAGACGAAGTCCCTTACCTTGGGTCCGACTTGACTCGATCGTTCTTTAACGTCCTGAATAATAAACATGAGTTAATTTATACTTGATTAAGAACCTTTTTAAATTTCATTATTCCTTTTATATCACTTATTTCCATGTTATAAACATTATGTATCCATTTAAGTTAATAATGTTTGTTTTGTCAATATTTGGTTCTTAAGTCGAAAGTTGACTTCTTACAATTACATGTTGTTCGTGTGGTCAAAAGATCTTTATATCCAGAATGAAATTCCTGATTTGGATATCATATATATCATATATTTCCAGAATATACATGTATTTATAATATTACATAATCATTTAGGGGTAAGAAATGAAATGCACCATTCATGGAGACGGTAAGCCGTGCATACGCATGAACGCTACTTTCATTTATTTGTCATATTAATGGAATTAAAACTAAATGAGAGGTATGTATATTTTAATTCCAGAATTATATTCATCATTTAGATATATCATTAATTATATATATCCATTATATACATGTACTTTTAATAGTACATTACATTTGGGGATAAGAAATGAAATGCACCGTTCATGGAGACGGTAAGCCGTACGTACGCATGAACGCTACTTTCATTTCTATCTCATACTTTAATGGAAAGAAATAATAATGATATAGAGTTATATTATAATTCCAGTATAACATCATATATAATAACTTTAAATCAATCCTTTACACGTCCCACATATGGCATTAACGAATTACATCACTTTTAGGGGGCGGTAGTCCGCACTTCCTTAAATGAAGATATCGTGTTTACCCATAATGGAAACCATAAAGGTATGCCAAAAATGAAAAATAAAGAAGCTTAAAGAAAACATAAACATATTATATATCATATATAAAAATAGTGACATCATAATGGACACCCTTGAAGGTGTTAAATGAGTATTGAACAATCATCGTTTCGGGAGTCAGAATTTCGCCATCCACGGAAACCGTATGTTCTTTAACCATTTGATGTAGTTGTGTGAGAGTGTAGCTCAAATAAATATTATAACAATATCCTAGTTTATTTAAGATACTGGTGTTGTTACAAAAGAAGTAAATAAAAAGAGTTTAGAGGGTTGGAGAAGAAAAATAAAACAAATGAACAAGAGAGAATGAATTACCTTTAAAAGTGTAACTCCCTTTTGATTTGAGCCTAAAGGCTTCCTTTGAAAGGCTTCTGCCCAAAGGGAATCCTCTAGGATGAGGAGAGGGATGTGGAGAGAGTAATTGGTCAGGGGTGGGCCGAGCCAAAGGCTTGAGAAGTGTGTAAAATGGGGTAGAGGTGGGGGCCTTTTATAAGAGGAGAGGAGGGGCACTTTTGGAAAGTAAAGAAATATTACTTTATTTGAAAATGTGTTTCGGTTTTAAAAGGTCCCACATTGATATAATTCGTGGATAAGGTGATAAGGGTTCGAAATCCACTCATCCAATTGGTTTCGGACATGTGTAGTTCATAGATTTTACATTATCTTTCCATTTTATTTAAATCGTCAAATAATGATGTCATCGCTGCATCATTATTATGTCATAAATAATTTAATTTATTTTAGATCTAAAAATTAAAAAAAAATACTATGATGTAGGAAATCTTTTTAGCTTTCCAATTACTATTTATAATCAAATTTTGGACTTGTATAACCCTACTCAAAAATTATTTTAGTAAAACAATTTATGTTAGTGTCATTTTCACTTTAACATTAAATAAAAATATATTAATGTCATTTTCCAACTAAAGTGGCTCCATGGGGTCCCCAAGTTGGCCCATGGCTTTTATTGGTCGGTCATGACTCACCCAATAGGTGTAGGACAAGTTTCATGGTGTTTTCACATTCTTATAATACCATTTTTACCTTAAACTACACTAATTACCTCTAATCGCGAATAAAAACTTAATAAGTTACTATTCACCAAAAAATTATTTTAATCTCATTGAACCACATTTTACTTCTTAATGACAACCATGTATGTTGGATTTTCAAAATTCAATACACATTAGTGGTAAACTTTCATTTAACTGAAAAATCAGTTTGCTTGATTACCACTTAGTGGTTTCACTATTCATCAAAAATTGAAGTTTTTCAGAAAATTACCAAAAATTCACCCTAAGATATATTTGATATTCCGAATTCAAAAATGAAGTCCATTTTAAAAAATTCAAAACACATAAGTCAAATTAAATAATTTAATAATTAATTCCCGCTGTCATGACAAATAGCGTGTTTTTGTGAAACAATAAGTATCAAAAGATTGACACCAGTTTAAGTCCAATTTCAAAGTGAAATTGATCCCAATGACCACCATTGGATTAACTGGTAAAAAAATATTCTAATTTAACTTCAAAACCAATTCAAAATATAATCTAATCATATAAATAAATTAGATTAAAAAGTGGATTTGAATTAAAATACAACATTTTACACTATTCATAAAAAAAATGAACTTTATCAGAAAGGTACCAAAAATTTACACAAAGTAAATTTTGATGTCCCGATTTTAAAGAAGAGTTATATTTGGTCCAAAATAAAGTATAAGAGTGATCAAAACTATATTTAATGATGGTTCACCATTAAAAGGTGATAAGTGAACCTTTAGTGAAAATTAGAGTATATATGCGCTAAAATTGAACTCTTTCCGTATTTTAAGCCTTTATCTTTTATTGGGTAAATGTATAAACATTTAAAAACATATCTAATCATATTTTAGTTATTTCTATCCATTCCCGCCAGTACAACGGCTACTTGTTAACTAACATTTAAAATAATATTATTTTATTACTAGTGTGCTACGTAAGTTTCAAAGAAACTCATCGTTGCGTATCAGGTACGCTATCGAACATAGCAACCCCTTTAAAATAAAATTAATATTTAATTCGTAAATATTAATAAATATAAAAATTCTTTATTCTTTATTTACCTGGGATGTTACATCTTTCCCACCTTTTGGGAATTGCGTCCTCGCAATTTTATTCACTTATCAAAATAAGTGGGGGTATTTATCCCTCATAGCATTTTCAGATTCCCACGTTGCCTCTTCAATCACATGGTTTTTCCACAAAACCTTTACCTGATGAATCACCTTATTCCGTAACACTTGCTCCCTATGGTCAAAAATCTGGACCGGTTGTTCCTCATAAGATAGGTTCTCTTCCAGCTAAACTACCTCTGGACTCAAAACATGAGATGGATCTGGCATATACTTTCTCAACATCGAAACGTGAAAAACATTGTGTACCTGAGATAAACTCAGAGGTAAAGCCACTCGGTATGCAACTGATCCAACTCTTTCCAGAATTTCGTATGGTCCAATAAACCTTGGACTCAGCTTTCCTTTCTTACCAAATCTCATCACACTTTTCCAATGACAAACCTTGGAAAAACATGATCACCCACCTCGAAAGATAGATCCTTCCTCTGGTTATCCGCATAACTCTTATGCCTGCTCTGAGCTGTTCTCATGTGATTCTGAATCAAATGAACTTTTTATGCCATCTCTTCTACCAATTCTGGTCCCATCATCTTCCTTTCACCCACTTCATTCCAAAATGCTGGAGTTCGACACCGCTTCCCATATAATGCCTCAAATGGTGCCATCTGTATACTAGAATGAAAACTGTTATTATAAGAAAACTCAACCAAAGAAAGATGTTGGTCCCAACTTCCCTGATAATCCATAGAACAAGCTCGTAGCATATCCTCCAATGTCTGGATTGTTCGTTCTGACTGCCCATCTTATTGAGGAAGATAAGCTGTACTAAAATTTTAATTCAGTACCCAACGACTTCTGAAGGCCTTTCCAAAAGTTAGAAGTAAACCTGGGTTCATGATCCGATACAATGGAGAGAGGAACTCCATGTAACCTGACTATCTCTTTAAGATACAAACAGGAAAGTTGATCAAGATAGAAAGTATCTCGTATAGAAAAGAAATGAGCAGATTTGGTCAAGCGATCAACAATAACCCAGATTTCATTATTACCTCGAGATGTCTTTGGTAATCCAACAACAAAGTCCATGGATATATTCTCCCATTTCTACTCGGGCACTGGTAAAGGCTGAAGCATCCCTTTCGGTAACTGCTGCTCTGCTTTAACCTGTTGACATGTCAAACACTTCACAGTAAAATCAGAAATATCTCTTTTCATTCCATCCCACCAGTAATACTCCTGCAGATCTCTATACATATTAGTACTGCCCGGATGAACTGAAAATGGGGAACTATGAGCCTCACATAACAACTCATTCTTCAACTGGGAATCACAAGGCACACATAACCTCTTCCCAAACCTCAAAACACAAACACAAACTTATCCAAGAACTCATGGAAAATTTTATTCATAAGGTCCATTAATACAGCAGGTGCATTGGTTAACCCAAAAGGCATAACTACAAATTCATAATGGCCATATCTAGTACGAAACACAGTCTTCGGAACGTCTTCTTCATTTACTTTCAACTGATGGTACCCCGACCTCAAGTCAATCTTCGAAAAATACTGAGCTCCCTAGAGCTGATACCACTTCATTCGATGGCCCAACATCTGCTGAAGTTGTTGCAAATGATTTTACCACCCCTTTCTGCTTGTAGTCTAACTTCTTCCCATCACTCAAGCTCCTTGTCGGACACTCGTCTGCATAATGACCCATTTCATTACACTTAAAACATCTTACCGTTGGCTTTTCATTTCCTGCTTGATCATCTTCCTTACAGTTACGAGCAATATGACCAGACTTACCACACCGAAAGCACTTACCAGACTTGGATAAACATTCTCCAGGATGTATTTTACCACACTTCTCACAGGATGGATATTTGGTTTTCTTACCTCCTTGCTTCTTTGATGAATTCTTCCCCTTTGCCTACCAACTAGATCTCTTATTCTGTTGTTTGTCGTAGAACACATGATCATCGGCAAACTCCATTTCCACCTTCTCCGTACATCGAACAAGTTTTTCATAACTTTTGAACTCACGAGAAGCTAAAGCCCTTCGATACTTTGGCTTTAACCCTGAGTAAAAACGGTTTATTTTACTATCAAGATCTCGTATGAAGTTTGGAGCATACCTTTCCAATCGAGTGAACTTTTCTTCATAAGCAGCCACTGAATCATCCTCCTGCCTCAATTCTAGGAACTGTTTTTCCATCCTAAGACGAACCACCTTAGGAAAATATTTCTCAAGAAACATACCTTTGAATTCGTCCCAGTGAAGATCCTCAATCTCATCACTATCCCTTATATTTTTCACCATCGACCACCACTGATCAGCTTCACCTTCAAAACGGTAAACAACAAGACTAACCTTTTGATGTTCTGAACACTCCATGACATCAAAAATCTTCTCCAGTGCTTTAATCCACCTTTCAGCTTGCATAGGGTCAGATGATCCTCTGAATGATGGGGGATGTTGCCTCATGAAATGTTCCACCACTGACATGTTCCTCTGCGGTTGATCTGGCTGATCTCGTGCATGGATACCACCACCATTTATAGCCTGAGTCAACTGTGCCATCACTGCAACAAACTGTTCAGTTCCGATTCCGACCATCTCAGGTTGCTGATTTGGAAGGTTATGTTCCTCCTGATGTCGTCCCAACATAGCTGCTTTGTTTCCTCTACGGAAAACCATTCTGAACATAGAAATATCTTAGGCGAAGCGACATGGTAACCCGTAAATGCTATATCATTTCAATAATATTATAATTTAACACTTTTCTAACTCCTAAAGTTGTCTAAACCGACCTCTGATACCAACTATAAGGCCCCAGCCTTAAACCTTACTTAATATTGAATTAAATTAATAATTCCAGTATAAAATCATATATAATAACTTTAAATCCATCCTTTACACGTCCCAGATATGGCATTAACGAATCACATCACTTTTAGGGGGCGGTAGTCAGCACTTCCTTAAATGAAGATATCGTGTTTACCCATAATGGAAACCATAAAGGTATGCCAAAAATGAAAAATACAGAAGCTTAAAGAAAACATAAACATATTATATATCATATATAAAAATAGTGACATCATAATGGCCACCCTTGAAGGTGTTAAATGAGTATTGAACAATCATCGTTTCGGGAGGCAGAATTTCGCCATCCACGGAAACCGTATGTTATTTAACCATTTGATGTAGTTGTGTGAGAGTGTAGCTCAAATAAATATTATAACAACATCCTAGTATATTTAAGATACTGTTTTTGTTACAAAAGAAGTAATTAAAAAGTGTTTAGAGGGTTTTAGAAGCAAAATAAAACAAATGAACAAGAGAGAATGAATTACCTTTAAAAGTGTAACTCCATTTTTATTTGAGCCTAAAGGATTCCTTTGAAAGGATTCTGCCCAAAGGGAATCCTCTAGGATGAGGAGAGGGATGTGGAGAGAGTAATTGGGTAGGGGTGGGCCGAGCCAAAGGCTTGAGAAGTGTGTGAAATGGGGTAGAGGTGGGGGCCTTTTATAAGAGGAGAGGAGGGGCACTTTTGGAAAGTAAAGAAATATTACTTTATTTGAAAATGTGTTTCGGTTTTAAAAGGTCCCACATTGATATAATTCGTGGATAAGGTGATTAGGGTTCTAAATCCACTCATCCAATTGGTTTTGGACATGTGTAGTTCATAGATTTTATATTATCTTTCCATTTTATTTAAATCATCAAATAATGATGTCATCGTTGCATCATTATTATGTCATAAATAATTTAATTTATTTAATCTCTAAAAATTATAAAAAAAATACTATGATGTAGGAAATATTTTTAGCTTTAAAATTACTATTTATAATCAAAATTTGGACTTGTATAACCCCACTCAAAAATTATTTTAGTAAAACAATTTATGTTAGTGTCATTTTCACTTTAACATTAAATAAAAATATATTAATGTCATTTTCCAACTAAAGTGGCTCCATGGGGTCCCCAAGTTGGCTCATGGCTTGTATTGGTCGGCCATGACTCACCCAATAGGTGTAGGACAAGTGTCATGGTGTTTTCACATTCTTATAATACCATTTTTACCTTAAACTACACTAATTACCTCTAATCGCGAATGAAAACTTAATAAGTTACTATTCACAAAAAAATTATTTTAATCTCATTGAACCACATTTTACTTCTTAATGACAACCATGTATGTCGGATTTTCAATATTAAATACACATTAGTGGTAAACTTTCATTTAACTGAAAAATTAGTTTGCTTGATTACCACTTAGTGGTTTCACTATTCATCAAAAATTGAAGTTTTTCAGAAAATTACCAAAAATTCACCCTAAGCTATATTTGATATTCCGAATTCAAAAATGAATTCCATTTTAAAAAATTCAAAATATATAAGTCAAATTAATTAATTTAATAATTAATTCCCGCTGTCATGACAAATAACATGTTTTTTTGAAACAATAAGTATCAAAAGATTGACACCAGTTTAAGTCCAATTTCAAAGTGAAATTGATTCCAATGACCACCATTGGATTAAATGGTAAAAATATATTCTAATTTCACTTCAAAACAAATTCAAAAGATAATCTAATCATATAAATAAATTAGATTAAAAAGAGGTTTTGAATTAAAATACAACATTTTACACTATTCATGAAAAAAATGAACTTTATCAGAAAGGTACCAAAAATTTACACAAAGTAAATTTTGATGTCCCAATTCTAAAGAAGTGTTATATTTGGTCCAAAATAAAGTATAAGAGTGATCAAAACTATATTTAATGACGGTTCACCATTAAAAGGTGATAAGTGAACCTTTAGTGAAAATTAGAGTATATATGCCCTAAAATTGAACTCTTTCCATATTTTAAGCCTTTATCTTTTATTGGGTAAATGTATAAACATTTAAAAACATATCTAATCATATTTTAGTTATTTCTATCCATTCCCGCTAGTACAACGGCTACTTGTTAACTAACATTTAAAATAATATTATTTTATTACTAGTGTGCTACGTAAGTTTCAAAGAAACTCATCGTTGCGTATTGGGTACGCTATCGAACATAGCAACCCCTTTAAAATAAAATTAATATTTAATTCGTAAATATTAATAAATATGAAAATTCTTTATTCTTTATTTACCTGGGATGTTACATGATGTACCAAAAATTAGGGGTATTATATATCCCTCCTCTAATGGCCATATTTCCCCCTAAATATCAGAGGGACCTATACACATGTCACATAAATAATGGTTAGTTAAAAATAGATTATACGATATTGATTCCTAATAAGTATAAAAATATATATTAACCAAATATGTTTTTTGGAGTCTAAGGAAAAAATGAAATTTATAATCTAATCAAATAAACATTCAGAGTCTATATGTCATGGATATTTTGATTCTGTTTTCCAATTAATTTGGAATCTGAATTCTATAGATTTCAGAGTCTGAATTCCAAAAAATTCAGAATCTGAATTATGAGAAATTAGGAGTTAGAATTATGAGGAATTAAGGACAAGAATTTCAGAGAATTTGGTACCAAAATTTCTTAGAATTTTGGATCTGAATTTCAAAGAATTCAGGAACTGAATTTCAAAGAAATCAAAACTTGAATTTGAGAGAATTTGGAACCAGAATTTCAGAGAAATCAGAACTTGAAAACAGAATACTCTATATCCAAGTAATTATAAGATTCTGAGGTTTTATATATGAAACCTACTTTTAGATGTAAGAATAAAATGATTTATATTTATAAAATTTATAAAAATAATAATGAATACAAAGTTAAGAAAAATAATTTCTTTAGAGAAAGGAAATTTTCAATAGAAATTTTCCTTATGAAAATAATCCATAGGGAATTACTATTTTTCCTTAAAATAATTGTTTGTGATTTTCAAAACAAAGGGGAATGGAGATTTCTAATGTAAAACTTATTGACCCAACAATCCCCCTTTTATGGAAAGCACAAACATCCATACAAAGTAGAATATAAGGACTAAGATTTTTGTTCTATGAACTTAAAATAAAAACTTAACTTCAATTAATTATAAATCATAGAGAATATGACTAAATCCCCCTTTGGTTTTGAAATCCCTAAGGATCATGTTCTTGAAATCCTTAAAGATATTTTGCTTTTAATTTCATAGGAAAATCTTCATTGTGACAACTCCCCCTTAGATAGACTCCACCTTACTTAGAGAATTATCTTCTTTACTTAGTATTCTTTCTATCATCCCTTTTTCCCCATTTGTGATATTCAAAAAGGAAAAAACGGAATGGAAAAAAAAATATGGTACCAAAAATATTATTAATATAAAAAAAACATATGAAGAACAACCAAAATTTCATTACGATATAAATTTTTTTACAAGGATGGAAATACAATAAAAGATTGGAGTTAAGGAAAAAATACATCTTTTTCCTTAATCATAAGCTTCTTGACAGTGGTATTCAACTTTTTAAGCTGCTTATGATCCTCTTTAAAAATTTTGAGCAGTTCATCCTGATCTTCATTTTTCTCCTCCATGGATTTGATATTTTCTTCCTAAGACTTAATAATTTATGCATGAGTCTTCAAAAGATATTCTTTCTTACTAAGACTTTAATAGAACTCATTTATGAGATCTTTTTACCTTTTCAGATTCAAAGAAATTGAATTCAGTTTCCTATTCATATCCTTGACTCCTTACTTCTGATCTCTCTGTTGAAGATTGAGCATCTCATTGAAACTTATTGTAAGGTAATTAATCTTGACATCATCGGTATGAAAATCATCCTTGACGTTGTCTTGAAAGTCATCAAATATTCATATCTCTTCAATTTTATTCCTTGACCACAATGTAATTTCCTTGAACAACATCTTGTTTACATCATACCCGATGTAGAAAGTTTTGAAATTGGCCTCATACCTGACAAAATTATCCATAATCGTAGAAATATAATCTGATTTATAATTAGTCCAGTGCTGAAGCATCCGGCACCATTAGTCTATACTCGGAATACAAGTAATGGTATCAACCAACTTCTTTAATGATTGGACCACAAAGTCATGTCCTAGAGAGGATGATTCCAAATCCGATTCTCTGGCTGGGGAAGATTTTTTTCTATCTCATTGGCTTTTCTCTTTGATGAATCACCAATATCATTCTTTACCACCACAACTTTCTTCGATGTGTCAACCGACACCTATTTTTCATTATTAGTTCTCGGAATGCTTATTGTTGCTTTTGGTGATTCATGGTCACTATCTGATAGTTGAATTATTTTGTCTTTCTCATCATTTTCTTTCTATGCATCTACCAACAGGTCATTTTTTAAAACAAATTCAGGATTTCTACTCTCTTATTCCATTTTTTTGTTTACTTCTTCATGACCATATTCATATTTTCCTGGGGTAGCATGTTTTGAAGATTAATCTTGAGAATTCTAGATTGAAAATTTCTTAGCTGGAATATCCATCTCATTATTTTCATCAACCAACCTTATGACAACATCGGTGCCATCAACTTCTTCCTCTTCCTCCTATTCTTCTTCCACTTCCTCTTCCAAAAAAATTTATTTATCTTCCTCTAGATTTGGAATCACCATTTTCTTTCTCGGAGTCACTAGAAGTGATTCTTGTAGAAACAATTTTGGTACCAAGACTTGTCCAGAGGCATTCTAGATGTCTTTTAGAAGAGCTTAAACTATTTCAGCCTCCGATATCTTCTTCCCTTTCTTCTTTAGCTTTTCTAACTTTTCATGCTCTTCAATAGTTTTAATCATTAAAGATTTTGCTTCAGCAGGGTCCATACCAAAACTAGGATACCCTTCCATCCTATTCTTTTTAACTTCTCTCCACATGGAAGCAACTTCATCTGGATAGGTCTTTTGATTCTTAGTTTTTGGAGGTGTGGATTGGGTTTACTGAACAACAGAAGTTTTTTCTTTCACTTCTGGTTCCTTCACCTTTCTATCCTTCCCACAATTCTTGGAAGTCTCATCCCATCTTATTTATTTGATAAAACATTTATTTCAGATTCAAATAAATCATATATTTCCCAAGATTCACTATTGAATCAAATCTTCATCCTTCTCAAGGTGTCATCACTAAGCAACATAACCCTGTAATTCTTTGGATTTGAACTGCATGGGATTTTGAACGATTCTAGAAAAAGGACTATGATCTTGGAAAGAATATTCAGATTCATAATGATATATGATTTTAGAGTCACATTCTTGATATTAATGACTATAAGAAAGACATAATTCACCAGATTAAACTTCTTGAGATTCACCAGAAAATCCAGAATGAAAATATCACTTTTCTTCATGGTGTCCTTATCCCCTTTTCTCAGAATGAGAAATAACTAAACCCATAACTCTAAGATCATTAGGTTTTTAGAAAGATGGTTGATTTTAGATGTCTTCACTTTTGACAAACCAAGTCATTCTATGGCCTTATCCTTATCAAAAATTCCTAAAACATCAGGTAGCTTTTGGGTGCAGAATTCAGCTGTTACCTCATAATGAATTCCAATAATATTAGCAGCCATACTGAAATAATGAGAATAAATTTTCTCATAACTCTTAAAAGAAAACTTATCTCTTCCATCTTGAACAAATAAACTTACGGTCTCATAAAATTCTACCAGAAACTATAGATACACCAGATCTTGTCCCTTTGGTTTTGAAATACACAAACTCTCCCAACCATTCAACTCGATGTTCTTTGAATGTAATGAATCATATTTGTCAAAGAACATCAGATATACTAACCTTTCCCTGTATATCTCAAATTTAAAAATTTCCTTTACAGATGAAATTTTCTTATGCGGGGATGCTTCCAAAGTCATTCATATTTGAGGAAACTAGAAAATTTAGAATGATACGTAAGTAAAACTGCAGAGTTTCAACACTCTAAATCTTGATAGCTGATGTTGGGAAACCATAAGGGGGCCTTTATATAGGCGTTTTAGGTGACATTTCATCTTCCCAAAATGATCCAATAGTTGAAATAAGGTTTATCGGATATGACGGTTGAGATAAAAGATGAAGAATGATTTTGGAAGATTCTGATCTTTTGTGGTTTTTAAGGTAATACATTCGGATTTAAGGAAAGTGAATCCAAAAAAAAAATCATCAAACAAGATGAAAATAACAACAAGTAAAATTTTATTACAAAAATTTATGAATGGAATCATACCTTTCCGACTTTAGGAAAAAAACTAGTAATGAGGAAAAATTCTTTTTGAACAACATTAGATTCTGGAATTTTTAAAGGATATTTGATTTCAAAAATATGGATTTGGAAAAAAATTAATTTCAAAAAATTTTGATTCCAAAAAATTATTTTGAAAAAATATTTGATTAACAAGAAAATGTACTCCCCCTATGAAAAAGGAGTTACATAATGTAAGGAGATAGGATTCAACAAAAAGGCAATATGGAATATTACTTTATTGTTATCATTCCTAACTTTTGTTTAATGTATTCTAATCTATCAGATGGTAATGATTTTGTGAAAATATCAGCATGTTGTTATTGTGTTCCGATAAACTGAAGAATGATATCTTTTTTTAGTGTGTGATCCCAAAGAAATTGATGCCTAATATTAATGTGTTTTGAATGAAAGTGATGTGCATGGTTTTTTATAAGGGAAATGGAAATATTATTTTCACACAATATCTATGTTTTGATAAAACTCGTGACATAGTCTGTGAGTGTGAGTTGCATCCACAACACTTGGGCACAACAACTTCAAACTGCTATATATTCATCTTCAGTAATGGAAAGTGATACTGAGTGTTTCTTTTTAAATTAGAAAGAAACAAAGGAATCTCTTAAGAAATTATAAGTTCTAGATCTTCTTTTCTTATCCATTCTACAACAACCAAAGTCAACATCTGGAAAAACATTTTAGAACAAACTCATTTCCAAAAGTATAAAGGAGTCCTAAATCCATGGTTCCCTTTAAATAACGAAAAATTATTTTCATAAATTTTAAATGAGATTACTTTGTATTAGAATGATATCTATCACATAATCATACTAAAAATATTAAGTCTGGATGACTAGTTGTCATGTATAGTAAACTTCTTATAATACCTATAAATAATGTTTGATCTACAGGTTTCACAACTTCATCAAGATCAAGAGAATTTGAGGTACCAATGGGAGTACATATACTTTTATTGTTGTCAAATCCATCCTTTTTATGAAGATTTTTAATATACTTATGTTGGGATATATATGTTCCTTCTGGTTTATGAGAAATTTTAAAACCTAGGAAAAATGTTAACTCACCCATCATACTCGTTTCAAACTCAGTTTTTATTAGATTTACAAACAAATTAGTTAAAGATTGCTGAGTTGAACTAATATAATTTCATCAACATAAATTTGAAAAATCAAAACATTTTTCTTATCTTTTTTTATAAAAAGGGTTCGCTCAGTAGTTCCCTTGACATAATTATTGTGTAACAAAAATCATGTAAGTCAATCATACTAGGTTCTTGGGTCTGGTTTAAGTCCATATAAATCTTTGGTATGTTTGAAAACATGTTTAGGATGTATTTTGTCTTCAAAACCAGGAGGTTTTTCAACAAAAATATCCCCTTGAACATATCCGTTAAGGAAATCACATTTTACATCCATTTGAAAAAGTTTTAAATTGAAGAATGCTATAGAGGCAAGTAAAATGTGAATATATTCAAGTATGGCGACTGGAGCTTCGGTTTCTTCATAGTCTATTCATTTTTTTATTAAAGACCTTATTAAATATTCTAGCCTAATTTCTCACAATGATTCCACTTTAATCACACATATTTCTGAACACCCATTTAACTCCAACAACAAAATTTTCCTTAGGTCTTTCATCCAAAGTCCAGACTTTGTTCCTTTCAAATTCATTTATCTCATCATGCATGGATTTTATCCAATCATTATCACCTAAAGCATCATCAGTATTTTTTTGTTCTAATATGTAAAAGGAAATCTAGATTTTTTGCTTCATTTATTAATAAACATCTTGTTCTTATAAGGTGATTTACATCACCAATGATACTATCACAGGGATGATTCGTTAGAAGTAACTGATTTGGGTTTTCTAAAACTTATTTATCAATATATGGTAGGAAATATTCTTGGGTAAATACTTTAGAAATATTTTCATGAAAATTTTGTTTTTCAGAAGTACCTTTTATCAGGGGTTGATAATCAGTTTTTGAAAACGCGTTTGAAGATGGAGGTTGGGGTTGTTTAAAAACAAAATGACAAGTTTCGTGATATTTAACATGTATCATTTCTTCAACAGTACAAGTATTTTTATTAAATAATCTATAAACCTTAGAAGATGTGCAGCAGACTAGGAAAACTCCTTCATCATATTTAGGTGTGAATTTATTTAAATTATCTTTATTATACAGAATTAATACCATGAAACCAAATACTTTGAACTAGGAATTTCTTGGTTTTCTACCATTCCAAAATTCGTAAGGAGTTTTGTTAAGAAAAGTTCTAATCAAAACTCGATTTATAGTGTATTAATAAGTTATTATAACTTCAAACCAAATGTTGTTAGCTATAGAATATTCACTCAACATGGTTTTAGTTGTCTCTTGAAGAATTTGGTTTCTTCTTTCAACAACCCCATTCTGTTGAGGAGTTCCTGGTGTTGATAAGTTATGATTAATTCCTTTTTACAACAAAAAGATTCAAAATCAGAATTTTGAAATTCTCCTACATGATCACCATGAATAGATATCAATGTATGGTTTTTCTCACTTTTAAATTGTTCTCTAAAATATTTGAAATAATAAAAAGCTTCATATTTCTTTTTTAGAAAATAGACCCACATAAATCTAGTGTAATCATCAACTAAGAAAAAAATCATAATATTTTCCTCCAATTCTTCCTGTTTTTGTTGGACTAAAAAGATCCACATGCACTAGCTAAAATGCATCATAATTTGAGACTTCATCAATTGATTTAAAAATTTATTTATGTTTCTTTCCATATTATCAATGATCAAAATCTTTTTATGAACCAATCTATGTTCTGAAAGATCCTCAACAAGTATTTTCATTGAGAGTTTGCATAGGTTCCTAAGGTTACAATGTCCTAACCTTCTATTCCATAACTAGGATTGATCTTCCATTGCACTAAGGAAAGGTATATCTGGGCTTCTAAGGTATTCTATGTTTAGGTTGTATACATTCTCTTGTCTATGGGTAGAAATAATAAACTCTCCCTTATAATTCTGTACTAAGAATTTGTCATCCCTAAAATTCACAAGGTAACCTTCATCACATAATTGACTTATGCTAATGAGTTTTTACTTAAGAACATTAATAAATAATTCATTTTAAATAAAATTTTTTCCAATAAGAACAATGTTACCTATACCAACAATTTCTCCCTAAGCATTATCTTCAAAAGGTACTTTTCCTCCTTTTATTTTGATAATATTTTCAAAGAAGTTATTATTACTAGTCATATGCGGGGAACATCCACTATCCATGTACCATGTATTTTTGTGGAAATTTTTTTTTATTTTCCTAAAAATAAGAGTGTTAGACATTATAACTCTAAACATTCTTGGATCCAGAAATTTCAGAAAGAAAAATTTTAGGTATCCACATTTTCTTAAAAAAAATATGTTTTATGAAAACCTAAAGACTGGGTTTTATTTAATGAACAATTTTTTCCCAATGCCAACCACACTGACATTTAGTGTAGAATAGATCACTTTGAGGAACAAAATAGTTATTATTGAAAATTGGATTAGAATGGGTATAACCAAATCCATAACGAGTCCTTATATGTTGAATTTGGGAATACATCTTTTCAATGTTTTCCTTGCCATAGGTAGAGTTTGACAAACACTTACTCAAGAAATATGTTTCTAATGTTAGTTTTATAACCATGTTTTTATCCTAAAATGTATTAGTTTTAGAACTATACTTAGTCTCTAAAATATTTTTCATAGAAATTATATTTTCAAAATCCCTAGAGAGTTTATTATTTTCATAATTAACATCCTCAATATTTTTTAAAATACTTTTAAAATAAAAAGTTTTCTTATCATGATCTTTAGAAAGATCTGATACTTCTTCGATTAACATATAAAATCTATATTTTTACTTCTCAATATTTTTCTTGAATTTATAATTTTCATTCTCGAGAAGTTTAGAAAACCTAGACACTTCTTCATAAGAAGGTAATGTATTATCTTTTTATGAGGAATACCATCATCTAAAGATTCATAATATATACCAACATTATAATTTTCATTCCAATATAAATTACTGATAGATTCAGAATTTTGTACCATGGCCATTAGACAATTAATTTCATTGGGTAATCTGTCTAGTAGACCATGATTCTTCTGACCAAAATATTCATACTCTGAGGATATATCAGCAGATTCAACACCGCTGGCACTCCAGGCATCATTAGCTTTCAAATATTTCATATCATTAGCCATAGAATACTTCTTTATATTCCTCTAAGAATTATTTTCCTTTCTATCCCTTTTCATAATCATGGGAAATCCAACTTTATATGCCCTACTCTTTTTCATTCATAACAAGCGACTTTAGTGTCTTTCATATCTTTTCTTTCTTTATTCTTATATATATACTGAAAATATTACTCTCTAACTATCTTGTTCATCCATCGAACAAGATCAGTTAATTCATTCTCAGAATGTTCACATTAACTAGATTCAGATAAAACAGTGACTTTCTTAGACATGGATATTGTAACCCTTTCAGGAGTCTTTGATTTAGTAGTAGTAAAGGCTACACAACCATTTCCATTATTCATCCTATTCATATCAGCATATCTTTTCATTTGAGTCACATATTGAAGAAGAGTTCCAAAAATCTCATCAAGAGTAATACGAGACACTTTTCAATTCTCATCAGTAGTTGTTCTGTTAGATATCCACTCATTAGGCATAATATCTATAATCTTTTCCACAAGAGCTTCATCGTCTAAACCTTTCTCTCCCATAGACTGAAAATTGTTATCAATTGTCATAAAACTTTTTTTCACCTTGCATACAAGTTCTCCATAAGGAAATAGAAATCCATAATATTATTCTCTATGCACAGCTCTTCTAGTTTCTATAACTTTGGGAGTAGCAAAATGAGTAACCTCAAGTTTCTGCCAAATAAAATTTACTACTTCACAAGACGAAATCTGAAAATACATATTCCTGGTCATGGATCACAAAAACGTATTCTATACCTTGTAATTTAGTTGATATTCTGACGTTTCTTGTTTGGTGAAGTTTTTTTCTTCCTTGTCATGAATTTTTTAAAGCATGAAAAAGTTTTCCACTACAGTTTTAATAAAAATAATTTTTATATGATCTCTCTAGTACTCATAATCATTACCATAAAATATATGAGGTCTAGTAGGACTTATATTTTCAATAGAACCTGCATTAATTCCTTCAATTCTATAAGATAAATATTTTTCCACAAAAAAACATGTTAATAGTAAATGTTTGAATACAAAGATAAAAATCGATAAGAAAGGAAAAAAATTAGAAAAATGAAAACATGAGAAATACAACATATATGTGAATATATGAAATTTAGAGACCTCCGCTGATACCAAATAGAGGATTGAAATAATTATGTAGATGCTCAATTGCGAGAGGGGGGTGAATTGTAAGTTTATAAACATTTATTTTTAACCTTAATTAAAACTATTCTTAACAAAGTTAAACAAGGTAAATTTACAAGACATATTTTAGTTATACTAAAAAAACATGCTAGATTCTGGAAATATGGTTCTAGAAATGAAACTTAAGGATTGTTTACAAGAAAATGATTCTAACTTAAAGAGTTTATAATATTACTTATCAAAGTATAAAATAGTATAAGAAAGTATAATAAGGTTATACTTTCTTGATTTACCAAAATTCTGTGAAAATAAACTCGAAAAAAAACAAGTAACAAATATGAAATCTTTTAACATGATGAGTAGAGTATCCAACAATATTTTATAAAGGTCCCTTGATTTATAATTTCAAGAAAGTCTATCTTACCTACACTAGGGTAATCCCTCAATTGGAATATCGAAATATGTATTACTATCCCCACAAGCCCTTGAACATTAAGGTAGTTGGAACCTATGTCTTCTTATCCCCAGAAGGACTCGAACATTAAGGTAGTCAGCAGCTCTGTCTTCATATCCCTGGAAGCCCTCGATTGTACTTAGCAAAAATTGTAGTCTCATGAAGAAAGCCGAACAAGATGTTTTGAACCGCACAAAGCCTGAGAGCCTCTCTCTCTCTAATAATCACTTCAATAGCATGTAATCTCTAGGTCAATGGAATAGAAATCACTTTATAGATCTCATTCAAATGAGATCCTATTTATAGACACTTCTCCAACAGTCGGCTCCCTCTTAAAATAATCATATTTTTCATTGAATCTCAGAGGGACCTATACATGTGTAACTTAAACAACAGTTAGTTAAAAACAGATTTTATAACATCATGACATAATAAGAATAAGGAAAAATACAATTGCTTAACCAAATATATTTTTCAGAGTCTAAGGAAAAAAATGAATTCAGAATCTAACCAAATGACCTTTCATATTCTATAAGTCATGGATATTTGGATACTATTTTCCAAATAATTCGTAATCAAAATTCTATAGATTTCAGAGTCTGAATTATGAGGAATTCAGAGTATGAATTATGAGGAATTAGAAGTCTGAATTCTAATGAATTAGGATTCTGAATTATGAGGAATTCAGAGTCTAAATTTTGAGGAATTCATAGTACGAATTCTGAGGAATTTTGAAATTGAATTTCAGAAAATTCGGAACCATAATTTAAAAGAATTTGGTACCTGCATTTTAGAGAATTTAGAACATGAATTTCACGGAATTTGGAACCAGAATTTTAGTGAATTCAGAACCTAAAAAAATTAATATATATCCAATAAATTACAATATTCTGAGGTTTTAGATCTGAAACTGAATTTTAGACATAAGAATGAAATTTGTTAGATTTAGATAGGTTACAAAGAGAACAATGAAAACAATGTTAAGAATAAAAATTTCTTTAGTGAAGATAAATTTCCCTTAGAGAATGGAAATTTTCCTTATGAAAATAATCCTTAGGTAAAAACTACTTTTCCTTAAAATAAAGAGTTTATGATTTTCAAAATAAAGAGGAATGGAAAAGTTGTACGGAAATCATCTTGACTCAACAAAATTAATACAAATATATAGTATTTTCTTCAAATAGTTCCTATTTGTGTAGGACCAAATAAGTCCATGTGAACTAACTGTAAAAAGTAAAAAGTTTTGACTTTACTAAGAAATTTAAATATGAAATATGTTGCTTACCAAATTGACAAGGGATACAAAATTTTGAATTATCAAGCCTTAGTTTTGGTAGATCCTTAAAAATTCATTTCTTAGTTAACTTAGCTATGTTTCTAAAGTTACAGTGTCCTAACATTCTATTCCATAAAAAATATTTATCTTTCATTACACTAAGACATGGTAATAATTAGATCCCTATGTCTTCTATGTATAGTGTGTAAACATTCTCATACTGATTTGATGAAACAGTACAATGATCCATGGAACTATATAAAGTACATTTATCATTTATAAAGTTCAAAAGGTAACCATCATCACATAATTGAATTATTCTTTAATGGTTTTTCATAATTCCTACAAAAAAACATTTTACATTAAGGCATTTTTGAGAAGGATAATGTTACATATACCTATGATTTATTGTTTAAAATTATCTCCAAAAGATAATTTTCCACCTTTCATCTTGATAATATTCATAATGAAGTCTTTATTTCCATTCCTATATCTAGATTAGCCACTATCCATGTACCAAATATTCTTGTTGTTCGTACTGTCTTTATTTTCTTGAAAACAAAAGAATTATTTTTTAGGAATCCAAACCTTATTCGGTATGGTATTATAGAAAAATAGAATTTTAGGAAGCCTCGTCTAACTAACATTACTACATTGAGAAAATTTTATCTCCATAGAAAAATAATATTTTTAAATACCAACATATTGAAAGCTATTAAAAGGTCATTTTTTCTTCCAATTTCTACCACTTTGTCATTTTTCACAAAGTGGTGCACTTTCTAGAAAAAATAATTGTTACAAAAATAGGTTTTTGATTTTTATAACCCATTACAATATTATTACAATAAGGATAAATTTTTTTGTACATGTCTTTAATTTTTTCTTTAATAGTGGTGAAATTAGACATAAGTTTCTTCAAACTATATATTGCAGATTTTAGTTTGATAATTAAGTTTTTTTCCTTATTATAAATAATGATAGAACTATGTTTATCAAAAAAAAATTATAACCCATTTTTCTCAAAAATAGTTTTCAAAAGATCCTCTGAAATAATATCTTTTTCGAAGTTATTTTTATCAATATATTTTCAAATATCTAATATTTCATTAGTTAAATGAGTTATTCTGGAATATTTATATGTTTTACTTAGGCATTATCATGTTTTTTACAAAATTTACCATTTTCATTTTCAAAAAGTTTTGAAAACCTAGAAATCTCTTCATAACTAGGTAAATTAATATATTTGGCTGAGGAAGATTCTTCATCAGAATATATTGAATTTTTCTAAACATAAGGTTAGTTTATATTTAAATACATATTAGTTATAGATTCAACAATTTATACCTTTTCTATAAAACACTGACATACCAATGCTTCATTTGAAAAAATACCGATGTTCCTCTATCTGTAACATTCATTATCAAAAGAATTTAATGAAGAATCTATCCCACTACCACTCCATGTATTATTTGATTTTAGACTCATATTGTATTTATAATTATAATATTTCTTGGTATTTTTATCTAAATTTTTTTCTTTACTATCTTTCCTTCTGATCTTATGAAAGTTATGTAGGATGTGTCTTGTTATCCAACATTCATAACAATTAACCTCATAATACTTCATGTCCCTTTTATCCTTATGAAATTTTTTATATCTATACTAAAAATAATTATTTCCCACAATATTTTTTATCCTTATAGAAAGATTAAACAACTCATTTTTAGAATTTCCTAATGAACTAGTAGCAGATTCAACAACAACATTCCTCTTTCTTGGAGACTTTACAACTTGCTTTGCAGACTGAACGTTAGAAAGAATATTTGAAGTTATAAAAAAGAAACTCTGCTATTTTTATTTTTATCTTTTTTTATCACTCTTTAATATCCTTTCATATTTTATGGGAGATTCAATAATATCATCAAGAGTTATATTCATAATCTTTCTTTTGTCATCCACAACATTTCTTTGAGATTTCCAATCATTGTGCATTATATAAATAATATTTTCTACAAAAATATCATCATCATGAACATTTTCTACAAGATATTGTAAACTATTTATAATTGTAATAAACCTTTGGAGCATCTTGGAAACTGTATCACCTTGTTGAAAATAAATGTATTGGTAATCTGCTCTAAGCATGACACTTCTTATTTCAATGATATTGTATGTACAAAAATGTGTTATATCGAACTTACCCCAAATACTATTGGTAGCTTTACGGGATGATATATGACTATAAATATTTCTCATCGTAGAACATAATAGATTTTTTTTTACTTTTTAGTTTAACTAATATTCCATCTTCTCAGCATTAGTAATATCAAAAAAAATCCTTTTCAGGTATCTTCTATTTCCCATTAAGCAATAAGAAATTATCAACTCCAGTATTGATTAAAAAAATTATCATTATACCTATCCAATACTCATAGTTATTCCCATAAATGATAGGTAGGGCCATATATGATTTATATTATCAAAAGATTGAATATGTATACCTTCCATCCTAACAAAAACATAAACACATTTTTTTACCAAAAAAACATTAGTGTTAAAACAATTTATAATCCAGTAGTTTATACCAAAACTTGATAAACATGAAATTGATAATGAAAGTAAAATCTCCACAATATATTGTTGTATAAACCTACTCTGATACCAATTGTTGGATTGCATGAGTAACTAAGATGGTTACTATTATAAGAGGAGGTGAATTTTAGTTTAAAACATTAAACTAAAATAAAATAGAACACCTATTTATGTAAAAAATATCATACTTAGAGATCATCTAATGATCAGAGTAAGAATTGGAATAATAGATTGTTTTATTATATCAGAGTATGATTTTATATTTATTAAAAATACACTAATAAAAAATGATAATAAATATTTTTCTAAAAAATACTCTCTCTTAATATGCTCAGAGGAATAAAGTCTTATAAAAAAATACAAACGATTAAAATGTAAGAATGAATTACAAGATATATATAAAGAAATAAATCATTAAAACTTAAGAGTAAAGGTATTCGGTAACCCTAACTAATGGTATCCATAGTTTTATACTTACTATAATGTATGGTTTTCCATTCCCGGAATGACCATGATAAGATTATCAGAATTTCTCTGTCTTCCTATCCTTAGAATCCATTGATATAATTATCATCATTTGTATTCCTATCCCCATAATCCCTTGATCTGATGGATTGGATTCACCATCTTCCTATCCATAGAATCCCTTAATCGTAATAATGATTGGATACAGAATACAATATAAAATTTTCTAAAGGAAATAACCCTAACAAGGATTTCGTAGAACAAAAATCTCTAAAGTAATATAATGAATAGGAACAAGATGTTCACCTAGAGAAAACATTAGAAGGCTTGATTTGTGAAATTTATCATCTCATAATTCTTCAAAATAAAAGGATATTTATAAGAAAATTTCTAACCATCATATTTCTGAGTTAGTTGTAATGCCCTCAGATAGCATTCACTTGAAATATCATCGTGATCTAGCCTAACTGAATATGAAAAGTCATTGTTTAGCATAATTACAGTGATAAAGTGTATTCTTTATGAATGAAACAATGTCTGTATATTTGATTATAAACATAGCTTCATTTGATGGACTTTATTATCATTTTCAATAAGTTAAAACTTATAAGGATCAATCTGGTGCATCAGTACTATTATTAGCCCAATGGACTTGAATTTTATCAGTTCAATTGACAAGAATAAATTCTATTCATAGGTTAGAATAAATATCAGTGTAATGATTTGAATGCATCCCTAATTCAATGGATCTTAATTAATTATAATAAGTTCACTATCATAATACATTAGAATTATTTCTATGTTAGGTAAAAAGTAATTTTTTCTATAAAACAAACCCAAACATGTGGGATATAAAAAGTTAGTAATCATATTTCTAAGAAAGTATTTTTAAATTTCAAAACTAATGGAATGGAAAAAGTATAAGTAAAACTTCTGTCACAATAGGTTTGGTACTTTTCTTTTAAAAATAGTGTTTTATAGAATACTTACAATATCACACTGAATTTTTTAAAATGATAGGGGTTATACAATTCTGTAAGTTGTGTTTAGAAATTCAATTGTAGCATATGTTTGGGAATATATTGTAGAATAATATTTACTCATAGAATAATATCTCCACAATAGTAGTTTTATTATATGAATGATTTCCATTAATAAAATAAGACATGTATAAAAATGTCAAGAAAATTTATTTCAGTTTTTTTAATTATATTTCAAAAATTATATATATATTTTAAATAATATGCATTATTAAATGGAATTTGTAATGCCTAAATGAAAATTTAGAGAGTTTTTATTTGTTTCTCATGTGTGGTAGAATAAATAAAGTGTTTATTTTTCAATTTATTCCTTTTAATATTCATGTTTGTAAATATTATGTTGAATTCGGATAATGTGAATGCTTTATTTATATGATAAATTGCTTCTAGAAGATAGATCCTTACAATACATCCTAGTGTGATTCCATAGGATTTAGATTTCATCTCCTTTGACCATGGTGTGTTTTTAGAGTCAATAGCATACTGATAGTTGTTGAATATAGTTTTTGAATACTAGTTTTTAAAGACATCATGAATTGATTTCTCTTTAGTATTGTTTGATCAGGGTGAGGGACTCAGGGCCAGGCTACCCGCTGTCCTAGAGGATTATGTCATGTCGAAAAAATCTGTGGGGTTGGCTATCGGTCACTCTGAGAAAACACATGTATAGATTCTTAGTCTCATATAACATTAGGTATTTACATGAATATTTAATATATATTATACAGAAAATTTATTTATAAACTTATAAATATGTTTGGATTTTATTTTTTGAGTGTGTAACACAAACTTGTGGGTTTTTAAAGTGTTACACATTTATGTGATATGAACACATTAATTTTGTGGATGGAATGGGATTCCAAAACTAATTTTCCAGAAGCATGTATACACAAAGGAATAAAACATGAGATAAAAAAGATTTCATGATATGTAAAATATTAAATATGTATGAGATATATAAGAAATTAGTGATACTTTTAAATGAACCCCTTAAAATTCTATGTTTGATATTCCTTAACAATCAACACTTGTCAATACCATGATCATCCACCCAGGTAATTTATTATAAATCCTGGTTATAATGGATTATATTTTTATATATAATGGTGGAAATTTTTTTCATAAAGGTTAGGTAACCATATCCTATTGTGATCTTTGGTTAAAACCTAACTGGGAAACACTAAAAGTTTCGATACAAGAGGAATATAATTGAGTTTTTTCATTTGATGAACATAGGAATGGATTTTCTTGATCAACTATCTAAGAATAATAATTGTTATGATTGGGATGATTCCATACATAAATGACTATGTGATGATATTAACACTAATGTGGAATCAAATATTAGTGAAATGTGGATCCTGGCTCAGCAAATAAATATGATGTATGGGGTCATCATTTTTAGTGTGATTATCTTCATTAAAATTCCAATATGAAAAGATATAATACATCATTCCCACCAATTGATATGTATCTATTATAGTTTATTCCTTACTTCATGATAATCATATAGAGCCCCGCAAAAAAATGGACTATTTATCAGGAAAATATTTGTATTTAATGATGATATGTTTTCTCAAAGTGAAGCATTCAAATCATATGAATGTGATTGTTATGCAGGAAAATGTCATTAACTCTAACTCATGGGTATTGGTTCTAAAGTTTATGTTATGAATTTGAGATAAAAATAGACTAAAATATAGGAGGCAATCGGAAAAAGGTGAAGTAGATATTCATGTCAGTAGTAGAGAAATAGTTTCTACATTAGAAGTTAGCACTTATGATCTAATTTTATCAAGTGGATTAATTCTAGAATTAAAGATATTTTACTATGTTATAACCATAAATATAAATCTTAATTTTTTATATTTTTTGTAAGAGAATGGATTCTAATTCATTAATAATAACAATAATTTTTCAATATTTATGAATGAGATGATTTATTGCATTATGAATTTAATAAATGGTCTATACATTCTAGATATAGATAATAAAATTTATAATATTCAAAATAATAAGGTTAGGGTTGATTCTATTCATACATATCTTTACTATTGTCTCCTTGGTCATAAAAACAAGAATCGTACCCTAGGACTTCGTGAATATGGATTTTTAGAACCATTTAATTATGGGTCATTTGAAAATTTAAAATCTTGTTTAACAAGAAAGATGAAAAAAAACTATTAATGGAAATGTTTAAAGCATAAGGGGACTATTGGATCTCATAAATAGAGATGTTTTTGGACCATTGTCTGATCAAGAAAATCACTACTACAAAAGAGGGCAAGGGAAGCGCCCCCTTATATCAGCGCTATGAAAAACCGCTGATAAAGGTTACCATGTATCAGCGCTAAAATTTTAGCACTGATACAGGGTAACCTTTATCAGCGCTAAAATAGTGCTGATAAAAAGACCCTTTATCAGCGCTAGAAAATCGCTGATAAAGACTACATGTATGAGCGCTAAAATTTTAGCGCTGATACAGGGAGGATTTATCAGTGTTTTTGTAGCGCTGATAAAGGGTACTACTATCATTGCTAAAAAAGTGCTGATAAAACCTTAATGCATTTTTTTATAAATTCTGTCACACAGTGCCCTCGTTTTATCGCGGCCTAAAGCTCTCGCTGTACTGGGACCCTGCGACTCCCCTCTACAGCCCACTGAGATCACATTGCCGGACCTCCGCTGCCCTCACTTCTCGTTGCCGGAACTCCGCTTCCCGCTGAGTTCATGTTACCGGACCTCTGCCTTCCTCGAGCTTCAGTTTCCCAGACCTCCGCCGCCCGCAACACTTTCAAGCTTCGGTTTGCCGGACCTCCTTTAAGACATTTTTTCCAAATCATTTTTCAATAGTGTTCTCCTCTCCCATTTGTATATCATTTTTTTAACATGCTTTTTAATTCAATGGGTGAGTATTATGGATTTACCGATTGAAGAAAATGAACCATACTGGATGGAAAATGATGAAAAGGGGATGATTCACATGTGTTTACTAATTTTCATTATATTTCTCAAGAACATGGTTCTTGGTTACTTTTATTATTGAAAATCATCATTGTTTTTTGGTGGGGTTGTTTGAGAAGTTTTTTGTTAGTTTGGTTGTGATAGATTCCATTGGGGGAAAATGTGAGATGGTTGAGGTGGTAAATCATGCAGTGGGGAAGCATCAACATTTCCATTGTTAAAAAGATGTAATGGGTGGGTTATTGTGGGAGATGACATCATTATTTGATATGGGTTTTCCTTTTAGTTTCCTAGTGACATAGAATATAGTTGTTAATGATGAAATTGAAAAGGTTTTGGTGGTAATTGAATAACTTCATGGATAAAAATGAAATGGTGGCTATAAAACTATGCTCACCCACTACGTGATGAGTGTATCGGGTGGTTCCCTCTTCTAAAATTCAAATATGTGAGTTCCTTTACCGAGATATAAACCTATGACCACTCTTAATTCAGGAGACATACAACTCTAGGTGATAATACTAGGTTTCCTAAGGTGACGAGAATATGAAGTCCCTATGTTATGGGAATATGAGATCTTCTTTATCTCCCAAATAATGTTCCCTTGATTATACCTCATGACATTATAAATAGATTCATTAGGGGATATTCCTATGAATACCCTAAGTGATGATCAAAAGATCTCTTATTCATCTCCTAGGTAATCATCCTAGGATTATACCTCACTTGAGGAGCATGAGATTCCTTAGGCGATGTGCCAAAGAATCCCCTATGTGATGAGCATACGATCTCTAAACACTTCCCTTAGTAGATGATCTTATGTTCTTAACTGGTGTGATAAGAACACGATTCATTAGTTGATGAATATAGAAATCCTTATGTGATATGAATATATTTTATGAACCAAATTGGTGTAGATTCCTCACATGAAAAATGTGATCCACCTTGTGTAATGAGCATAAGATTATAGAGGTTAGAATACTTGAATTCCTTCTATAATAAGATAATTTACCAATTATCAATCATGCTATGACTCATGTATTAGAGATAATACACCTCACGTCAGGAGCTAATGAAAAATTAACAACCTCAATTTTAGATGAATTTTATAGTTTATCAATACACTCATCACCATTATTATATTCACCAAAAAGTATATTCCCTGTAACTAGAATAATAATTGTAATTAACTTGTGTCCACTAGAGAGCAGAACCAAAAACTAGATTCAAAAACATGTTTTATATCTGGAACAGAGACCCAGAATTGGAATCATACTCTAAGAAGGAAAATATAGAAGGAATATCTAACATACCATATTCCCATTCCAACAAAGGGGACAATATTATCAACCATGGAGGTGGACTCTTTCCACCTTTGGAAATAGGTAAGGTAGGTTATGAGGATTGTGGCCAGCCCAATGAAAAAGATTCAAGCCTGATTGATTTCCCCAGTAGAGGCATCAAAAAATTACCCATGAGCCCAAATATCGAAATCAAATGGGCCTTATTCTATGGGAACCATACATATTTGGCCATACTCTAAATGAAAACATTCCCACACATAGAGGACCATATTCACTAAGTGGTCCATACTCCTACTAGTTGAAAAAACCCTATACCACATAGAGTCATATTTTTTGTGAATCCAAAATACACTCATTAGGCTATATCCCCTTTTAGTTAGACCAAAAATGTCTTATCACACATATTTACCATACTAACTTTCACATGGTATCATTCGAAAAATCAACTATAAAACTTGATGTTAAACTATCTTAATTATTTATTATTAGAAGTACAGTGCACATGGATGTGATAAATACCCTCGGTGCATTCACTAACCCATGACATGTTGGAGAATGGTTTTAGTGGGTCACTACACTATAATCTACTAACCAATAGAGGGGTCTAAATGGGTATAATCCTTGAAATAGTGTTATCAAAGAATTTTATTAGGAGATATTATGGGGTTTGATGTTAGGAACATTTGAGAATTTCAATTCTTTCATTTATAAAGTATTTCATTTGAATTCATTGGTCTGTTTTGGGTGTACCTTTACTTAGGTTTCAAATTATTCCCTTAGTGGTTCTTCATGGTTAGTGGTTGTAGTCTCTTATTTGGGTGAAGGGATGTGTTCTTAGTATATTTCCATCTTATGATGTTCTTCATGGTTAGTGGTTGTAGTCTCTTATTTAGAGATGTATGGTGTTCTGGGTGAGGGCCACTATCAAGCTAGTGGTGTGGTTGTATATGAGAAAGCATCGATGTAGTTGGAGATGTATGATGTTCTTCATTTGAGTAGACTCATTCAGATTCCAAGTGGGTGTTTCTATACTATATATTCTTTTTGGGATTCATTTGATTCATGAATTCATATTTTATCCATTTGAAGTTGGTTAGACATTTTTTGATCATTTTGAAGCACAAAATAACCTTATTAATGAAAATAATATATGGAATGGTTGGTATCTTGTTGTGAATTAACCTTTTTCATTGAAATAAATTAGGTTTCCTTTGACTGTTGGTGGATTTGATATTATAAATGAAAATCATGGTTTAAAATAAAGATAAGTTGATTCTTTAAATAAAATTCCAAATGGTTTGGCATGTGTTTATTTGTTGAATTTTTTTGGGAATGATTTCCAAAATAAATTAAAATGTCTTGTTTTTAAATGGTTTATGGCATTTGTATTTTAAAAAATTGAGGGGGATATTGTCCATTTGAACAAAATACCTTCGATCCTGACCACCATCCATTGTTTTTTGGGGGTGACTTTAATGTCATTTCCAACCCAAAGGAAAGGAAAGTTAGAAGCCCATTCTAGAGGAAGGTCATCATGGAGTTTTTTCAGTTCATGGCTGGGAAGGGCCTCATTGATCTCAGCTTCTCAGGTGACAGTTTCACCTGATGCAACAACTGTAGGGTCTATCACCGCTTGTGGAGTCTATTTTATAGGTGTCTAGCCTACATGAAAGACACTAACCTATTCTCAAAAACCATTTTTTCATCTTGTTTGGGGTATTTTGATTCACTACCCCCTTTTGGTTTCCATTTCTTCTTGGCATGATCATCAGGAATGGTTTCACTTCCACTAGTAGTGAGTATTTAGGCATGATGATATTTAATATAGGGCACAGACATAGGAGTGGTAGATGTATCATTCTTGATTATTCTTGTGTTTGGTATGGGGTGATTTGAGGAAACTATAATGAATCTGAAGTAATTATACTTAATGAAGATGAATAAATACCAATAGTTAGGCTCTATTAATCTCCATTTTTATAAGGAAGTGGTTATCTTCTACTATATTTGGAATTCTTGTTTTGTGTACTTGAACCATAAATACTAATATTTGAGATTCAAATAGGATGGATATGAATAATGATTGGATGGATGCTAATCGTTTAACAATAGAGTATGAGAACGGAGTGAAAGAGTTCATCAGGTTTGCAATGTATCACACAAAGGATCCTTCTCAAATCCTTTGTCCGTGTTTATGTTGTTGTTATTCTAGAATACATACTCCAGAGGAGTTGGAAGAATATTTGATATGTCACAGAATAGATCGGAGTTATAAATGTTGGAATAAACACGGAGAAAAAGAGAATGTAGCTACTGGCTGGGATAAAACTGCGTTTACGGATCGTCAGATATGAATACAAATATGGATAATGAAGAAGACTGTATGGAGGATGTGATTACAAATGTCAATGATGATGAAGATCATATTGAGGAAATGACAAATACAATTCAACATGAACTCCATGATTGCCCAAAATTGTTTGAGAAGTTAAAGAGTGTTGAAAAGAGGCCATTGTATGTTGCTTGCACAAAGTATACAACATTTTCAGTTGTACTGAAGTTGTATAAATTGAAATCAGGAAACGGATGGAGTGTTGTCAGTTTTATGGAACTACATTCTCTCTGGAATGACATGCTCCCAGAAGATAATGAGCTCCCAATACGGACATATCAAGCTAGAAGAATGCTACGCTCGATGGGAATGATTTCTAAAAGAATACATAAATTCCCCAAAGACTGTATATTGTTTCGCAAAGAGAAAAAATCACTTACAGAATGCCCAATTTGTGGTGCTTCTCGATACAAGAAAGATAAATCCAATCATACGAAAGTTTTATGGTACTTTCCAACCATTCAAAGGTTTAGGAGTCTATATGTAAGTGATGAAACTACAAGACAATTGTCGTGGCATGTAGATAAAAGAAATAAAGATGGGTTATTACGTCATCTGGCCGACTCTCCTCAATGGAATAAAATTGATCATGACTATCCTGAATTAGGAAAAGAGTCGAGAAACCTTCATCTTGTGTTATCTACAGATAGAGTGAATCCTTTTGGTTTTCAAACCAACACTCATAGTGCATGGCCTGTTATGTTGGTAAATTATAACTTGCCACCCTGGTTATGCATGAAGGAGAAATTAATCATGTTATCTATGCTTATATCAGGACCAAAACAACTAGGTAACGATATTGATGTTTATCTGGCTCATTTGATCGAGGATTTGAAGTTATTGTGGGACACAGGTGTAATGTTGTATGATGCTTATAAAAGTGAATACTTCACATTGAGAGTGATGTTGTATGGGATGATAAATGATTTTCTGCTTATGGAAATTTTTCAGGCTATATAATTAAAGGAACTCAAGGGTGTCATGTGTGTGAAGATGATACAGAATCAATTAGGTTGAAACATTCATCAAAATCTGTGTTTTAAGGACATCGTAGATTTCTACCTCGTCGGCATAAGTACTGATCTTGGACGATATCATTAAATGGAAGTTCAGAAAAATGCGCAACACCATCTCCACTAACAGGCCATCAGCTGTTTGAGAAAGTAAAAGATCTGAACACTATTTTTGGTAAACTATTTTAGAAAAACCTTATGAAAATCGGTAGGAAAAAGAGATCAGTTTTTTTTAAATTACCATACTGGAATTGTCTGTACATCAGACATTTTCTTGATGTGATGCATGTGGAAAAAATGTATGTGAAAGTGTTATCGGAACGTTTCTAAATTCCCCTAGAAAAACAAATACATGGAATTAAGGCAAGGTTGTACATTGTTGACATGGG
Organism: Viscum album; assembly: GCA_963277665.1. Lineage (NCBI taxonomy): Eukaryota > Viridiplantae > Streptophyta > Magnoliopsida > Santalales > Viscaceae > Viscum > Viscum album. The sequence continues at coordinate 1,680,640,686 of OY728160.1, forward strand.
AATACAAGAAGAGTTGGCTCCCGTGAATGGTGAAAATCTAATGTTTCTTCCTCCAGCTGCTTATACATGTTCTAGGGAGGAGACATATCAGTTTTTCAACTTTTTCAATGATGTAAAGGTTCCAGAGGGGTACTCATCAAATATCAAGAACATTGTGTCAATGAATGATTTGATGTTAAATGGTTTGAAATCACATGATTTCCATGTTTTGATGCAAGATATAATTCATATATATTTACATTGCATTTTTCCCAAGAATGTTTGTCATACATTAACCAAACTTTGTTTCTTTTTCAAAGTTATATGTTGCAAAGTTTTAGACCCGGGGAAATTGCCATCTATGGAAAAAGAAATTGTCATCATATTATATGAATTAGAAATGTTCTTCCCACCATAATTCTTTGATATGATGGTTCATTTGACGATTCACTTGGTGAGAGATATTCAACTTTGTGGTCATGTGATCTATAGATGGATGTATCCTATTGAAGGGTATATGAATATTTTGAAAGGGTGTGTCAAAAATCGAAGTCGACCAGAGGGTTGTATAGTGGAGCGATATATTGTTGAGGAAGCCATTGAATTTTTTACTGAATACCTATCTAATGTGGAAAGCATTGGTCTCTCGAAATCCCGTCACACTGGATACAGTGAGGGTGGGGGCATTTCTGGAAGAGAAGTTGTGACAATCAGTATTACAAATTGGGAGCAGGCTCATCTTTATGTTTTTCATAACAGTTGGGTGGTTTCTCCATATATTGAAACTGACAAAGAAATTCTTAGGCAGTTGAATCCATCAAGGGCTGAGAAATGGTTATCAGATACACATAATCACCAGTTTATAGGATGGTTTTAGGACCATATTTTTAAGGAGTTGGATGAAAATCAGAATTCAATTTCAGAACGTCTTCGATGGCTAGACATTGGACAAGTTTTTATGTATTATCTTATAGTGGTTATGTAATTAATTTTTATACATTCTATATAGATGAACATGATGAAGATAGTACCATACAAAATAATTGAGTTACACTAGTGGATGAAGCGATGCATGTTTCTAGTTGTGAGGATAGAAATCCAATTTATGCAAATATGTCATACTTTGGCATTATCAAACTAATATGGGAGTTGGATTATACGACATTCCAATTGACGATTTTTCAATGCAAATGGATTGATAAAAATAGTGGTGTTAAAATAGATGAATGTGGATTTTTGAATGTTGATTTTTGTAAATAAGGGTACAAATACGAATAGTTTATAATGGAATCCCAAGCGGTACAAGTTTTTTATGTTCCAGATCCCGCAAACCGAAAGTGGTCAATTATTCTGTTCTCGTCCAAGACTACTGAAGGATCTGATGATAATTCAGTTGAGGATGATCCTTTTAGTGGTACGTTGCAATCATTTTGGAGCGGTCCCAATGCAGATGATGTTTTGTATGATAGAGGAGACCACAATGAAGGGATTTGGATAGTCGATAGATTTTTCAATTCCCTTCAACCTTTGAAAAAAAAGAAAGAGAGTTCAGTAAATAGGTTATATTTTGTTTGTAATGTAGATCTTGTTATCTAATGTTATTATCTTATCATTACTGAATTTATGTCATCTAAATTAATTGTTCAACCACTTTTGTCGATAATGACTTCTACACATTCTGTTGCTCGTAACCTTGAGGCTGAACAAGTCTCTCAAGCAGCAGCTGTTGCGGCTGCTGCTGCTCCTGCTACTCTTGCAGCTCATGTTGCTGCAGTTGTTGCTCCTGTTGTTGCTCATGTTGCTCCTACAGCTCATGCTGCTGCAGCTGTTGCTCCTGCTGCGGCTCTATTTTCTCCTGCTGCTCCTCCTGCTACAGCTCCTGTTGCTGCTGCTCCTCCTGCTGCTCCTCCTGCTGCTCCTGTTGTTGTGGCTCCTGCTACTCATAGTGTTGAGGTCCAACAAACATCAACACATGTCATTGATACCATTCTAGATGAACATTTAGATGATGTTGATATCGATGAAATGGTTAGGAATAAAGGACCAGCGTCTTAGAAATCACAGGTGCATCGTATTTTGACGGTGTTAGCCAAAATTCTTAAGGCGAAAAGCAAAGACATCAAATTTGAAGTCGGATGGAATGCACGAGGCCAACATGTGAACCCTAACAATGCTATGTTTAGCAGCTAAATTGGAGTTGTCACTCGGAAACGCATTCTGATTGACATAGATTCATGGCACCATGTTGTGTCCAGGATGAAGGCTGTGATCTGGGAAGAAATTACAGTAAAATTATGAATTTATTTCTTTAATTTACTACCAAATAAAATAATGAAACAATTTCTTACTCTTCTCAATCTCTTGCAGAGTACATTTATAGTAGACGATTCACACAAGGATTATATATTAAGGCTTACAGGAAAGATTCATCGAGGATTTCGCACTATTTTAACAAGATGTCACCTCAAAGATTCTAAAGGTAAAATAAACCTGCACCCACCCATTGTCTATGCTCACCTGATATCCCAAGAAGCATGTGATGCATTTATTGGACGTCATGGGGATGAAAAGTTTTAGGTACATTGTGAGGGATAATACGTTGTTTGAGGATACCTATATTCATCACTTTGATTGTCAATATTTCATTTATGAAACAGAAACTCTGTACTGAAAATAAGGAACGTGCTTCAAAACCAACATACCCCTATCGTAGAGCAAGGATGGGGTACGCTTCATTAGAAAACAAAATGGTACATATTTTAAATTTAAAATAATATTGTTAGGTTCCAATAAGCAACATCATAATTATTTTTCTATGTATATATGTAGATTTATGAGTCTAAAACCAAATGCCCTTCCATCCCATGTCATGTGCTATGGAAGGAGGCATGTGTGAACAAAGAAGGGAAGTTAGTAGATGAGAACACACAGATAGTGTGGGAAATATGAGTAAGTATGACACGAGAATAAAATAATTTGATTAAAATTTCTATTACATAAAAATAATTAGTTATTTTCCTATATATGACAGTCACTGGAATCAGCTACTCCTGTAGCTGATAGAGACCTATTATCGACGAATTTGAAGCAGCCAGTAAAATACGGTCGTGTTAGAGGTGCAGGGTTTGGGGTGACACCCCGAGTATATTTTGAGAAGAAGAAACAAATGGATGATACAGATGAAAAATTGGAACAAATGAGGGAACAAATAGCAACCCTTGAAGAACATTAGAAATGACAAGGAGAGTTTCTAGAAACTTTTATGGGTGGGAAGCAAATGGAATCCACAACTCAAGAACAACTGCCGCATGATATCCCGCCTCACCCCCCAATAGCTTTGAGGCGAGCCATTCACCTCAAAGAACTGTCTTATCCGTGGTAATAAATATTCTAATAATTGTTCCCATGAAATATGAATCAGACAAACACTGATAATTTTTCTGTACTCATCTTCTACAGGGTGATAATGATTTTGATTTATATTTTTCAACACCCACCTATCACCTTGTATCGAGGGCTACAGTGTTCAATATCCAAGATGCCACACTGCATAATTGACCACTTCCGATAGATCATTTGAAAGTGACGATTATTGTAGCTCATGAGCCTAAGGAAGAGCTACCAATTCCACTTGATGACGATGATATTCATATGGTCGAAAAGGATATTGGGACATTCATTGCATGGCTGTCACAACTTATAATAGTACATGCGGACAAAGAGGTATTTATTTCCTTTTCTTTTCAAGTTAAAACCTTAACAAATAATGAAAAAAAGGGTCTGAACCAATGACTGTTGTTATAGACGGAGAAAGGGAAGGGGGTGACAAACGTCGGCTCAAAACCATCTAAAGGATCGACCAACCGATCCCAAGGAGCTACTGAAAGCACAATAACACCACCTGTTCTCTATCCACATTTACCAGCATTGAAGACTCATGTGGATGCGAAGCTAAAAGATGGTAATAGTCATATAGTGGTTTTCGAAGAGAATATATACTAAGAGGAAATTCAAGATTTCATTGCTGCTGAAAATGTAAATGAAATCCTTGAAAATGGTTGGCTAGGCATCACAGTTGTAAATGTATATATGAGGTATGTTTCCTTGAATTTATTTTCCAAAAGCTGATCTAATGTGCAAATTATGACTAAATGCATTTTATATTGTTGACAGATGAATTTATGAATAACAAATGAAGGAATTTTCCCATGAGCCATGATTTGGACTGGTTAGTCCTCATATCACATCAACACAACTAACAAAAATAGAGCCATCAAAAAGGGATGCAATAGTAAATGGCTTGCTGAAAACATTTGAACGCAAGATTACAGATGACAGACTTTTCCTAATACCAACCATGCAGGGGTAATACTCTACGATTAAATCATATCAATTATATTTTCAATTCTTTTATTACATTCCTCTTTGTGTTTTTAGGCAACATTGGTTGCTAATTGCGGTGAACTTTGATACTCCGAAAATTTATTTTCTAGATTCAAAGCATGGATATCCATCAAACCGACGACACATGATGGAGTTTCTTAATTTGAAAGACACTACATCTTACATTTTAGGTCTAAACATCAAGTAATTTAGTTTATATTATATTTCACTAAGGATTCTGTTATGATAGGGTGGTGTTTCATTGTTTTCTAAAAAAAGGAATGAGGACAGGGGCTAAGCATAAGGAGGCAAGAAAGTACTACGTCTGGACAAATATCAGGATATATATAATAAAATTTCACTATCAAAACACATCTCAACACAAGTTACTTATTCTCCTAATGATCATTTTTTTCCAGTGTCCAAAACAAACAAATGATAATGATTGTGGTTATTATGTTTGTAAATTTATGAAGTAGATTGTTTTTCATCAGCAAACTAGCATCCCTAAAAAGTTATTTTTAAAAACAACTACTAGTTCGTTTATGTTATTTATTAATTATTTATTTTTTTATTTTGCATTACTAATCTGACTACCGAAAAGCCTCATACTCAGAAGAAGATATATATGTGTTCAAAAATGAGTGGTCCGGATACTTGATGGAAGATTGTACACAAATACAATGAAGATCTGACTTGGGGACATGTACAATTTGTGGTCATTTTTGAGAGGGGTTAAGGGGATCAAAAGATGAAACATTGTTGTATGTAAATGTTCGTAGGAAAATTGTAATTTTTACTAAATAAAACAGCCTTTCTCCAATGAGTAATTTTCCCATTCTAACAGATGATATGCACCAGCAACATGCAAGAATGTTGAACCACTCAAAGGGTCTCTATTTTGTTTAAAATGGACACGATTTTAAGTGAAAACAACAACTGACCTATTGAAATCTGACCAAACGCATTCGGATTGCCCTGATATTTTATAAGAACGATCCAAGGGTCCTTAGTGACATGTACGAGTCAACCCTGCCTCAATCCAAGGGACGGTTTGGCCACTATCACTAAAAGGGTCTCTATTTTGTTTAAAATGGACACGATTTTAAGTGAAAACAACAACTAAGCTACGGAAATCTGACCAAACGCATTCGGATTGCATTTATATTTTATAATAACGATCCAAGGGTCCTTGGTGACGTGTACGAGGTAACCCTGCCTCAATCTGAGGCACGGTGTGGCCACTATCACTCAAATGGTCTCTATTTTGTTTAAAATGTACACGATTTTAAGTGAAAACAACAACTGACCTACGGAAATCTCATAAAATGCATTCATATTGCATTGATATTTTATAAGAATGATACAAGGGTCTTTGTTGACATGTAAGAGTCAACCCCTACTCAATATGAGGAACGGTGTGGCCGCTAGCACTCAAAGGGTCTCTCTTGTTTAAAATAGACACGATTTTAAATGAATACAACAACTGACCTAGGAAAATCCGACCAAACACATTCGGATTGAATTGATCATTTATAATAACTATCCAGGGGTCCTTGGGGACGTGCACGAGTCAACCAAGCCTCAATCCGAGGCACAGTGTGGCCGCTAGCACTCAATGGATCTCTATTTTGTTTAAAATGGACACGATTTTAAGTGAAAACAATAACTGACCTACGTAAATCTGACCAAACGCATTAGGATTGCATTGATCTTTTATAATAATGATCCAAGTGTCCTTGATAATGTGTAAGAGTCAACCCCGCCTCAATCTGAGGCACGTTGTGTCCGCTAGCACTCAAATGGTCTCCCTTGTTTAAAATGGACACGATTTTAAGTGAAAACTACAACTCACCTACGAAAATCAGACCAAATGCATTCGGATTTCATTGATCTATAATAAAAACGATCCAAGGGTCCTTAGTGATGTGTACGATTCAACCCCGCATCAATCCGAGGCACTGTGTGGCCGCTAGCACTCAAAGGGTCTCTATTTTGTTTAAAATGGACACGATTTTAAGTGAAAACAACAACTGACCTCCGGAAATCCGACCAAACACATTCGGATTGAATTTATCTTTCATAAGAATGATCCAAGGGGCCTTGGTGACGTGTAAGAGTCAACCTCGCCTCAATATGAGGCACAGTGTGGCCGATAGCACGCAAAGGGTCTCTCTTGTTTAAAATGGACACTATTTTATGTGAAAACAACAACTGACCTATGAAAATATGACCAAATGCATTCGGATTTCATTCATCTTTTATAAGAACGATACACGGGTTATTGGTGATGTGTATGAGTAATCCCAGCCTCAATCCGGGGGACGGTGTGGCCGCTAGCACCCAAAGGGTCTCTTGTTTAAAACAGACATGATTTTAATTGAAAACAACAACTGACCTACGGAAATCTGGCCAAACGCATTCGGATTTCTTTGATCTTTTATAAGAATGATCCAAGGGTCCTTGGTGACATGTACATGTCAACCCTGCCTCAATCCCAGGCATGGTGTGGCCTCTAGCACTCAAAGGGTCTCTCTTGTTTAAAATGAACAGAATCTTAATTGAAAACAACAACTGACCTGCGGAAATATGACCAAACACATTCGGATTGCATTGATATAGTATAATAATGATTAATGGTTCTTTGGTGATGTGTACGAGGCTACCCCGCCACAATCTGAGGCACGGTGTGGCCGCTAGCACTCAAAGGGTCTCTATTTTGTTTAAAATGGACATGATTTTAAATGAAAACAACAACTGACCTTCGGAAATCTGAACAAATACATTCGTATTTCATTGATCATTTATAAGAACGATCCAAGGGTCCTTGGTGAATTTTATGAGTCATCCCCACCTCAATCTGAAGGATGGTGTGGCCGCTAGCACTCAAAGGGTCTCTCTTGTTTAAAATGGACATGATTTTAATTGAAAACAACAACTGACCTATGGAAATCCGAACAAACGCATTTGGACTTCCTTGATATTTTATAAGAACGATACAAGGGTCCTTGGTGATGTGTATGAGTCAACCCGGCCTCAATCCAAGGGAGGGTGTGGCCGCTAGCACTCAAAGGGTCTTTATTTTGTTTAAAATGGATGCGATTTTAATTGAAAACAACTACTGACCTACGGAAATCTGAACAATGCATTCGGATTGCCTTGATCTTTTATAAGAAATATCCAAGGGTCCTTGATGACGTTCACGAGTGAACCCTGCCTCAATCCGAGGCACGGTGTGGCTGCTAGCACTCAAAGGGTCTCTCTTGTTTAAAATGGACAAGATTTTAATTGAAAACAACAACTAACCTGTGGAAATCCGACCAAACGAATTTGGATTGCATAGAGATTTTATAAGATCAATCCAAGGGTCCTTGGTGATGTGTAAGAGGAAACCTCGCCTCAATCCGAGGTATGGTGTGGCCGTTATCACTAAAAGGGTCTCTATTTTGTTTAAAATGGACACGATATTAAGTGAAAACAACAACTGGCCTATGGATATCCAACCAAACGCATTCGGATTGCATTGATCTTTTATAATAACAATCCAAGGGTCCTTGGAGACGTGTACGAGTCAACCCTGCCTCAATCCGAGGCACGGTGTGGCCGCTAGAACTCAAATGGTCTCTCTTGTTTAAAATGGACACGATTTTAAGTGAAAACAACAACTGACCTACGGAAATCTGACCAAACACATTAGGATTGCATTGATCTTTTATAAGAACGATCCAAGGGTCCTTGGTGACATGTACAAGTCAAACCCACCTCAATCTGAGGAATGTTTTGGCCGCTAGCACTCAAAGGGTCTCTATTTTGTTTAAAATGGACATGATTTTAATTGAAAACAACAACTGACCTACGAAAATATGACCAAACTCATTCGGATTGCATTGATCTTTCAAATGGGGGTCATGGAATGTGATCTATCAGGGACCTCATATATATAAAGTAATGTTTGGCCTGCTATACTAGGGTGATCATGTGTTTGGGTCCATGATACTTATGGGCTTATATCTGGATGAAAATACTCCCATTTGGGAGGGTGGATATGCTTATGGGTCTTATTCCTTAAATGAGAATACTCTCATAGGGGAGGGATGAGATGTATATAGGTATTATTCCCCAAATGAGAATACAACCATAGGAGTGGGATGAGAATCTTATCGGGAATATTCACTGAATGAAAGTAATCCAATAGGGGAGGGCTGAGATGATTATATAGATTATGCCTCAAATGAGAATACACCCATATTGGAGGGTTGATATGCTTCTAGGGATTATTATTTGGATGATAATACGACCATATGGTATAGAAAATATGCTTCTTAGTATTATTCCCTAAATAAGGGTACTTCCATAGTATAGGGATGAGATCCTTGTAGGTCTTATGCCTCGGAATTGGATGAACACATATTGGTGGTCTGAGATACTGTTGAAGGTATTCCCTGGATGAGAAAACTCCCATAAGTGGATTTCCATGATGGAGTACAAATAAAACTCACATATTGGAGGTCAATGATAATTATGTATATAGTGGGGAGACAATGGTATATTATAGGTTTTGTGTGGTTCCTATGATGTACTCATAGAAACCCTAACATTGGATGAAGTAGGTATGGTTGATCAAGCTTTAATACTTGATAATCAATGTGTCTTGATGTAGATGGGGTAGGAATTGGTCAAACTATATTTTTATAATGTCGACACGGTCCTTGTGAAATTCTTGGTAAAATATCAGCACTTGGAAAATTAATTTGGTTTTAATCATGGTCATGGATTTGAGGATCAATAATGATTTTTTTATTAGTTTTATTCCAGTTCTTTCTCAACTAGGTTGTGCAAATTTCCTGATCATGCACGTACAATAGCCTATTGCAGGTTTAATATTGGGGGTTTATTAATGTGATTCATCCCCCCCCCCATGTATGTGCACCTCAGTGTGTGTACAAACCTTATAACTTCTTTGAGTTTGATAACATGATGCATAGTGGATAGAGAAAAGTCCAAATATTTATGTATTGATAAAACACACCCATGTCAAGCCTTAGGATTTAACTAGAAAGCCCCCCGGACACCCCCTACCCCCCCCCCCCCACTTGGATAGCCACCACAAACCGTTGAACAGCCCCAAAACCCCCTGAATTTGGAATTAATTTATTTAAGTACTTGATTAACTTATAAATTATGTGTTAATGGTGTACGGGTGTAATTGTTGTATGGGTATACTTGGTCTAATTTTCTTATGATTTATGAGTTAATTTTGTATGGGTATACTTGTATTAATTGGATTATTGAGATGTTGGGTGTTCGGGTGTGCTGCTGCATATTTATCGTAGCAGCAGAGAGGGCATTTATCTGCACTAAAGAAGCGCTGATAAAAGATATGTTTATCAGCACTCTCTTAGTGCTGATAAAGTCTACCTTTATCAGCGCATTTTTATTGTTGATAAAGGGTTGTTTTATTAGCGCTTTTTAGCACTGATAAAGTAACCCTTTATCAGCACCGAGCTTTACAGCGCCTTTTTAGCGCTGTTAAAGCCCATTTTTAGCACTGTTAATGCCCGCATTTATAGTAGTAAATGGTGATTTTAGATAATTTGTGACTTTTACCAATGAATTTAGTCGGGGTGGTTTTTTGTTTATGATAAAACACAAGAATGAAACTTTTTAAAAGTATAATGACTTACAGAAGTAATTATAAAATAAACATACAAAGAGTTTAAAGATCCTCCATCAGATCGAGGTGGTGAATACATGAGCCAAAATATCATTGATCAATTGAGGGATTGTGGAATTGTTTCAAAACACAATCCTGGTGGAACACCACAATGGAATGGTGTGTCTTAAAGGAGGAATCATAAATTTTTATACATTGTTTTATCAATGATGATTCAATGTGATCTTCCAATTTCATTTTGGGGTTATTCTCTAGAGATAGATACATTCCTATTAAATTTTATTCCATTTAAAGCACACATAAAGACACCATGTGATCTATGGAATGTGAAACTTCCCAAAACATATTATATGTGGATTTTTTGTTGTGAGGCACTTTTTTGATGATTTTATTCTGACAAGCTAAGCCAAAAGTTAGAGAAATTCTATTTTTCTATACCAAGGAAATTATGGGATATTTTTTATATAAACATACCAATCAAAAAGTTTCTTTGTCCTAATTTTGTGTTTTTCTTTTGAAAAAACACATTGATCATGGAGACGGTAGGATGACTATTTAACATAGAGAATTCCAAGACCAAAAAAACTAGAAAAAGTTCTTAAGGTAGAGTTTGATTTAGTCATATAAGGAGTTGTGGAATAATAACATACTCATGTTAAATAAGAACCTCAATGGTCTTGTTAGATTCATCAATAGCTCATGAGATATGGATTTCTCATAGCTAATGTTGATGAGGTTATTTTCATATGAGTTTAACCAGCCACCTTCTGGGAGTTCATAGGGAGTTTTTATTCAAATAATTGGCTAAAATCCATGGAATCTAAAATGGACTCCATGTACAATAACCAGATTTAGAACATGGTGGAAACAGCTAAAAGGGTGAATCTAATAGAGTGAAATTGAGTTTTTCACAAGAACACTGACAAGGATGGTAGAGTGTCCAATTATAAAGCATGCATGGTGGAAAAAAGGTTACAGAAAAATCATGTTAATGATTATTAAGAAACATTTTCACCAATTTTAATGATAAATTTATGTCTGATATTGATTTTCAAACCAGCTCATTTAGATTATGAGATATATAAAATGGACATCAAAACCATATTACATAATGGTAATTTAGTAAAATATGTGTATATGATATAGCCTAAAGGTTTTGAAGTTACAAAGGAGACTACTGGTTGCTCTTGGGCTAGGGTTTCGGCAATGTCGCACTTCGATCAAGGTCCCTCAGCTCCCTCAGAGGTTCCATGTTCACCTCCCCACTTCAGTTGGCGGCTCAGCTCTCTCATTCAAGGATGTTCTTTGTGGTTCGTCTAGGAGGAACCTTCATCCTGGTTTTTCGGTGATTCCTTTTGTCGTTCGATTTTCCTTATTGATGACTCTTGCCTGTCCTAGGAGTTCCCAGTGGATGCTTATGATGAAGCCGTTGGAAGCCTCATATGGACCCGTGTGGCTCTGTTTGTGTCATAGATGCTGCCTATTTGGCCTTTCAGACGGTTTTTGTATTCTTGGGGTCTCGCTGCTCCGGCCTAGGTCTCGTCCAATCACCATAATCCGTTATGCTTGATCCTTGCCTTGTAAATGGGCATTATGCATGCATGGTGCTTGGCCCCTCGGATCATGGGTCGATGGAGGTTCAACTTTTCCCAATGGTCACTCGAGGTTGAAAGAGGTAAGGATATCTCTCTTGCAGCTGTGTGGATCTCCCTATATGAGACCAATACGCCCGGGGCCAAAGCCAGGTCAATTATGTTTCAATGATTCTGGTCATCTTATGGGAAGCCCGTGGATTAGGGGCCCAGGTGAAGATGGATTTCATATCAATGGAAGTTAAAAATCACAAGGTATGCATGGCCACTATTCTAGGGCACAAAGAAAATCCTACAAAGCTCGGCGACTTTACTCATAAAATGGGCATGCATGCGGGCATGTGCGCAGAACCGGCCAATCATCACATATGATTTTTTTTTGTAAGGAGGCTCTTGTGGATTTTTTCAAGGCTAGAGATCAGCATGTAACTATGAAGGTGAATACGGGTATGGATTCTATCTTCCACTCAAAGGTCTATGGGAGCTGTGACGCTCAGCGTGGATAATTTTTGTGGCATGAGCTTACCTATTTTTATCTAGAGGACCTCCCTTGGATGGTTGGTGGGGAATTAAACGTTATTATAGATTCTGAGTAGAAGAAAGGAAAGGGTACCTTCCCACCTACAACCGCTGTGGGTTTTGTGCAGTTTATTGGCGGAAAAGGTCTCCTGGACCTGGGTTATTATAGGTATATATTTACTCGGTGCAACAATAAAAAAGGAATCGGAAGATGTTGGTGTTGGCTGGATAGGTGTCTGGCCAACATACATTCCATTCCAGTTTACCCAATTCCATGGTTCAACATCTTGTGTGGGGAATCTCCGATCATTCCCCTCTGCTGCTTTCTTTGTCTCCCAAAGAGGATAGATGTGAGCTGCTTTGTTTTTATGGTCACTGGATTGGATTACCTAGGTATCAACAACTATTCAATGAGGTTTGGAGGGAGATGAATCATGGTTATTCATGGGTGTCCATTCATAATAAGTTTAGGAGACTCAAACAGAGTTTACATGCCTGGGTAAAGGGTGTTTCTGCTATTGACCCGGACCTTGGAAACCTTGAGAGGGAGGTAGAGCACCTGGAACGAAGTATAGAGGATGTATGGGATGACATGGTGTTTGAGGATCTGTCGAACAAGAAGAATACTCTTGCTGATCTGATCTTGAAGCAGGAACGCATGGATCCATGGAAGGCGATGATGAAATAGCTTTAGGAAGGGGACAAAAACTCATCCTACTTTCATTCTTTCATCAAGGAAAGAAGTCAATTAGTGAAACCCAATAACATGCTGGACAATGGTTAATTTTCGGATGACAGAGATGGGGTTGGGTGATTGGCCTTTTCCATCTTGAATAATTTTCTTGCAAGTCCTATCCCGGACAAGCTTAATGGGTATCCAAGTTGGAGGTCGGAGCTGCTAGACGGGATCCCTACCCTTGTGTCCTCTCAAGACAAGGCCGAACTGGATGAGTTCCCTAAGGAGACAGAGACTATTGAAGTGGTGATGAGCCTTAACTCAGAGAGTAATCTAGGTCCTGATGGTTATCCGGAATCATATTACAGGGGGTCCTAGGAGGAGATCAAGTTTAATGTTGTTTCATCCATACACGACTTTTTTTAGGGTGGCTCTATTAATAGGGTGGATGGTGCTACTACTCTTGGTCCTGTTGCTGATGAGAAAAGAACCATCTTCAATCCATATTTATAGTTTGGTAAGCACGTGTAACTTCTCCTACAAGATCTTGTCTAGAATTGTCAATTAAAGGTTAGTAATCATGTTCCTCAATATATTTTTCTTGAGCAACATGGGTTTGTCAAGGGTCGTTCCATTCAAGGAGAGATCGTGTTGGTCCAATAAATGATCTGGGATATCAACATCAAAACCCATGGATCAAGCATGGCCCTCGAGCTAGATATGAATAAATACTACAACGATATTGAATGGGGCTTCATCAACATAGTGTTGTTTGGTATGGGGTTTTCTCCTTGGACCACATATATTATATTTAAATGCTTCCGCTCTTCCTAGATGGTTGTTTCCTTCCTAGGGAAGACCCATGGTTTTTTAAATGTGTCTCGGGGGCTCAGGAAAAGGGATCCCATATCCCCAACAGTCTACATTCTTTTCCAAGACACTCTTAGTAGGTTTATTAACCGAAATATGTCTGTGGGGGTTCTTCAGCCTTTTGTGGACAACGTAGTCGACCTCCCATTTCTCACCTGATGTTTGCAGATGACTCCATCATTTATATTAATTGCAACAAAAGATCGGTTAATTGGGTTAATAGGATCCTCGAAGAATACTGTTATTGGAGTGGGAAGGTGATTAATAAATCAAAGAGCTTCCCCTACATATCTTACAACTGTGGAAGCCACCAGGATATTTTCGTGCATTAAACTGGTCATGAAGAGGGGTTTGTTTCCATTAGACTACCTTGGTCCTCCTATCTCTTCTAGTCAGACCTATGTCTGGAAATATGACCGCATCATGAATAAGATCATAAGTTAGGTGCTCAACTAGAAAAACCACTACCTATCTTTTGGTGGTCGGATTACCCTAGTAAACAGTGTGGTGTCAGCTATTCATATCCATGCTCTTTCAGCTACCAAGGCTCCCAAGGGTTTATCTCATCAATTCACAAAGTGTTGGAAATGTTCATCTAGGACACCCAAAATAAGGGGAAGCACCATTGGGCTTCATGGGGTAGGTTGGTGAGACCCATCCAGGAGGACGAGAATAGAGTGAGAATCATGGAAGATAATGTTAACTGCATGCATGCTAAGCTTGCATGGGAGGTGGTGGAAGAGTGCACACTATGGGGGGAAATTATGGCACTGTAAGGGGGTGTTCATGGGGATGAGGGAGACCACGCTTCAGCCCTCTGGTCAGTGATTCACAATATCATCCCAATCATCCAATAATAATCCAAATGGATCATACAGGAGGGAGAAATCACATTTTGGTATCATAATTGGTCTGGCTTGACCATCAATTTCCCAGGGTTTCATGCTCCCACAATCTCCTTTAGAGAGGCAAGTTATTATCCCAGTTTTTTCAATACTGTGCTGAATGAGGAACAACATAATGTCTTTGTTCTCATTGTAGTCAGTTCGGAACCAGACAAATTTGTTTTCACTACATCATCATTAGGGACCTTCTCTTCGAAGGACATACTCCAAATTTCACCTCTGCAAGAGAAACGTGATGGCGTTTCTCCTCATGCTGCGTTCAAGGGAAATGGATTTTACTTCATGGATGTTCTCTATGGTCCCTCAACGGCTACAACCAATGGTGCAGCATCCCACCCGGCTTCCGTCTCTAGGTGCATTCATCTGATCCCGTTGGGGCCTAGGGTTGCAGCAAGGGTGGAGGGTGTTCCTTCCATGGAGTTCTTGGCTCACGAACTCCAAGAGGCTTCCTCCTTCCCCGACATCACCCTGGTGGCGCGGTTTGGTCACAACAAGTCTCCCCTCAGTTTCTTCAAGGAATTTTTCATTCCTTGGGGGATGAGCCTTTTGGCTACGGTTTCGGAGCTATCCAGGGTGGCGTCTGCATCCACCTGTTCTCCAGGGAGGACCTCGTGAAGCCTTGGACGTGGGAGGTTCAGTGGTGTGGTTCGTGGTGGTTCTCTCTATCCCGGTGGCTATGGGGCTACCATTTCGGTAAGGAGTCACCATCAACAGCCGTTTGGGTCTCCTTTCCTAGAATCTCAGTGCCTTTCGAGAACCCGGAGATTTTGAAGTCGATCAGCAACTCCTTGTGCTCCTTCCTCTGTTCCGATGATCCCACAACGTTCCTTTTAGCTGCTGTGAATCCTTGTATCTAGGTGGATCTTGATCTTTTGGGGCTCTTTCCTTCCCACTTGTTGTTGTTCTCCAGGGACGGTCTTTCATAGTGGAAGAGGATTCTCCTCAAAGGCTTGCCTAGGATCTGTGTGGCATGCTGTCTTCACAGTCATTTAGATGCGGTTTTTCATCGGGGGATGGCGGGGCTCCAGGATTCCGGATCTGAATGCCAGGGTCCTCTGATAGTCGGATCATCTTTTCCAGCACCCGAGAAGGAGAAGGTAGACTTTGGGGAATCTTTTTCAATTTCAAATTGCAGGAGGGGTTCTCTCGCACCGCCTTAAATCTCTGCCATCACTGGCATGTTTGAGGTGGGGGTCTTCTACCTGGGGCCCTTGTTGATTTCCTTGGAATTTGTTTCTTTGTTGCATGTTCCCCTTGGGGTGGAAAAGTGCTCGACTCTCACTGTCCCAGATCTGAGGGTTTCGGCAGACCCTTGGGAGCTTTGTGGGTTTCCATTAATGGCTCATTCGGTGCCTCCCTGTTCTATCTCTCCACACTCTCCACTACTGCGGATTTCGACCCAGCTCTTCTCAAACATTCATCAGCATTCTCTAAGTAGTGGTCTAGCTTCTGCACCAAAGGCTCCCCTGGGGGGACTCAGTTTTTGTGTGTATGCAAAGGAGTTCAAGGCCTCCCGCAGCTCCCCGTAGCGTTTGGTGCTAGTTTCCCTCATGCAAGGGGAGTCGAATCATTGTGTCTCACATCACCATTCCCCGGTTAGGCTCTCCTTGTCTGAGGAGTCTGTTGGATATTTGGTGAAGAATCTTTTTCTAGCTCTGATGCGGGGTGATGTCACCGGTCTAGTCAATCGTTCGATGTCAAAGGAGAAGGGTTTGTTTCTTTCCCCTTCACTCTATAGTTTTCTCTGCCAGAAGGCCAGGTGGTATTGTGCCTGATGTTCTCTGTGATTATTTGTAATTCCTGGGGCTTGGGGATCCAATAAAAATGCGCCTTCATGGCCTCAGACTCTAGGAAGTATCACGCCTCTATCAAGGTTATTCTGGGACCCCAAGAAGAACCCTTATAAGATTCAGGTTCTCGCAAGGAAAATCATTTTCTACTAGACCGAGCATGGTGGCCCGGATAAATCTCATATTTGGATTTGTTGGAAGAAGAATGTGCAAGTGGAGGTGCTTCATGTTATGAGCCAGTGCGTAAATGCAAAGATTTCTGGTGGGGGGAGTGTGGCACATTTCTCTTTTGTTAAATCCAGTACCGAGGAAACAAGGAGGAGTGATCTATGGATATTTTTATCCTCCTTTCAAACGGGCGGCCTGCCCTGATTCGTGGGGGTGACTTTAACTCCATTGTTGACCTCACCGAGAAATGGGGTGGTATTTCATACGTATCCAATTTAATGCAGGACTTCCAGGCCTTCCTTGCAGTGGACGGACTACTGGACTTGGGATTCAGTGGTAACAAATATACATGGTGCAACAACCGCAGGGGCACCAGCCACATTTGGAGTCGGCTGGACAGGTGTATATCCAATCATCACGTCTTGGATTCCTTCCCATAGGCTGCAGTCACCCACTTATGCCACTCACTCTCCGATCATGCCTTTCTTTTGGTGGTGCTTCGAAAGGAGCCTTCTGGAGGTATGTCTTTCCATTATGGTAGTAACTGGCATAGGTTGGAGGGATTCATGTGGATTTTGAAGTGTTTGTGGGATTAGGAGGAAACCAGGAGTTCATGGTGTGGTCTTGCAAGCCGATTGAAGAGTTTAAAGAAGTATATCCAAACATGGTTGGTTAAGAGACCTCACAGTACAACTGGAATGAGAACAAGTTTACTGTGATTTTCAACAAACGTATCTTTCTTGCTAAGAAACTGCTTGAAATCAAAAGGCCCTATAGGTAAAGATCTCAGTTTTTTTGGCTTAAGGAGTGGGACATGAATATTTCATTTTCTCATGCTTGACTTAAGGGAAAGTGTATCATGAAACTCAACCTCAACCTAGGTAATGGGGTGTTCACTTCAGACGTAGGGGGTGTTGGTCGTATGGCTCTAGATCACATTGAAAAGGTTCTGGGTGGTAGGAAGCCTTTCTGGATAGACCAACATGCATAGGAGAGGGTTGGTGCCTTCTTAGGATGAATTCCATAGCTAGTGGAAGGGCCTGACAATTCGCGACTGATAGAGATACCGTCTGCAGTGGAGATTAAGGATGAAACCCTGGGGATGTCTCTAGACAATGCCCCTAGACCAGACGGGTTCCCAGCGTCATTTTACGTGGGCGCGTGGGAGATCGTAGGGCCTCAGGTAGTGGAGGCCATCTAGGATTTCTTCTGAGGTAGAGCCTTCAATAGTAGCATATGTGCCTCCAGGGTTGTGCTTATCATAAAAATCAAGGATCCTTCTAGCCTCACTCACTATAAGACCATTTTTCTATGTAATATGTCCTATAAGATTCTGGATGGCCTTATCTCGTGATGGCTTAGCAGTGTGATTCCAAGGCTTGTTTCAAGGGAATATAATGGTTTTATCAATGGTCGGAGCATCCAAGGGGTGGTGGGAATCTCAATTTAACTGGTCAGTGATATCTACAAGAAGGAGAGATGGTCTAATATCATTTTTAAGGTGGATATGGACAAGTCTTGTGAAACTATGGAATAGAGTTTCGTGATTCAGGTTATGAGGATGATGGGATTCGAGGAATCGCTTTGTGATCTTTTTTATGGTGTTACTCCTACCCTTGGCTATCTGTTTCAATTATGGGGAAGTTTTTGGTTTCATCAAGACAGTGTGCGGGGTTCGGCAAGGCCATCCCCTGTCTTTGAGCCTCTTTTTCCTTTCATAGGATGCTCTCTCCCGAAACCTTTATAAAGGGCTGGATGAGGGTAGGTTTTCTCCTTTTGTCTCCCGCGGTGGTTCGAAGGGTGTTTCCCACCTCATGTTCACTGATGACATCCTAGTGTTCTTGAATGGGCGGAGACTGTCGTTGCAGGGCTTTATGGAGATCATGATCTCTTATAAGCCCTTGAGTAGTCCAGGTATTAACTACTATAAGAGTCATTTTTTCATTTCAAAAAACTGATCATGCCAACACTGTAGGGACATCCAAGAAATTTTGGAGTGCCAATGGAGACATTTCCTGATGATTTACCCCGGTATCCCCATATCCTATGGACATATCAAAAACCATTTATTTGTTGGGGAAATCAGAAGAACTCTAGAAAGAATCACCAACTGGAAGAGAATGTTCCTTTCATTTGGGGGGAGGGTCACATTGATCAAAATCATGCTTCTGTCCATCCCAACGCACATCATTTCTGTCATCAAAGCGTCGAAGGGTATCATTGTAAGGATGGAAAAAATTTGCATCACTTTTCTTTGGGATTCCAATAAAGGTGGGCAGTGCCATTTGGCCTCTTGGAGGAGGTTAGTAAGGCCTATGGACAAGGGTGGGGTGGGGCTCCGTGAAATGTTTAGTACCATGTAATGGTTTGAGGTGTGGTTGTCATGGGAGGTTGTTAAGGGGGAATCCTTATGGGCTTCATTATTCAGAGGACGTTACGGGTGGGATGGTGGGGCCCTATAGCTCTATGATCCTGACCTTTCTACACTCACCAGGGATATGCTATCCCATTTAGAGGTTCTTCAAGGTTCATCCTATTGTATTATTGGCTGTGGCGAGGTTAGTTTTTGGAGGTCGAACCCCACTCTTCTTCCCTGGTCGCCCAATCCCTACGGTTTTCTTTAAGGAGGTGTGCGGCATCCCATATTTTATGAAGGTCCTTCTTAGTCAGGACCTGAGAGAGCTTTTTGATATCATGACCCTGAATAACAATGTGGACAATTTTTGTTTCACTAGGTCATCTTCAAGCCAGTTCTCTATCCGGGATTACAATCGATGACATTTTCCAGACGCGACCCTAGACGAGTGGTCCTCGAAGCTTTGGTGAAAAACGTTTCCCACTAAATTGAACATCCTTGTTTGGAGGATTAAGAACTCTTACCTAACGAAGGATGAGATCCTTCAAAGGAAAGACATTCCCTTGGCATCCCACCGTCTATGCTATGAGCAATCACGGAGGGAATCAACGCCACACCTATTCTTTCAGAGTGACTGGGTTGGCCACCTTCGGTACATGTTCTCCTCTCATTCTCATTGTAGCTGGCCCCATTCTTCCTTCCATGATTTCATGTCCTCCTAGTTTTGTTGGAACAACTTTGTGTATAAGTTTGTATTTGATGTCAATAGTTGTCATTGAAGATCAAAATGAAGGAGATCAAGAACTACTCCAATGAAATGGAGGAATGGAATATCAAAATGAAGGATATCATGAAGTACTCTGATGAAGTAGTGGAATGGTGATTCAGACAATTGTTGTACTGATCGTACGTTCAAAGAACATGTTTCAAAGGTGATACATTGTTTACAACAATGAAGAATGTGAGGTGCAATCCATCTGAGGATGATTAAAGAAGAATGGGGTTTTTGGATGAAGACCATGCAATTCCTCATTATTCCATGAGAACCACAGGTTTTGATGAAGACCATGCAATTACTCATGATTGAATGAGAACCATGCAAGAGACTTCTTGAAGAATTTAATCACATGGTTTGCATGAATTAGATCAGGACGGTTGATGAAGAAGACAATGTTCCAATGATTGGAATTCTAAGAAGGTCGTACAATGATTGGAATTCTGTGATAGCCATGCACATCAAATTGTCATAGAAGATGATGATGCTGAAGCTATGACTTCAAAGGATACATATCACAATAGTGGAGTTTGTGATAATAGCAGAAGAGTTGCTGAAGGATATAGATCACCAAGAAGAAGTGTTGTTCAGTTTTTCGTGCTTGTTGAAAAAGTAGACAAACGACATACAAATTTTTTGACAAAGGACATTCCATGGTGGCATGTCGAGTTTGAGGACTGTGTATAATGATCCATGTTTTATTCAAGGAACATTGTCAAAGGAATGGATGATCTGGAGGTGGACAAAAAGAGCAGATACAAGGTGGCGCCGTTTTCCAGTGGTTGGCAAATTTTTGGGGTCCAAAATTTGCAGGTTGGTGAGCATCGCGAAAAGTGGATTTTCATGAAGATTATAATTTAATATGGCAAAGGCATGAGTTTCACGAATATGGGATGCTTGGATTGGATTTCGCGAAGACCATAAGAATGGAGGCGGTGATTCTTCGCGATTGCGTCATGCTTCGCGAATGACAGAGGCTGGAGAGCTTAGCGGCGATGAAGGGCTTTGCGAGGGAGCTTTGCGGCGAAGGTGCGAACGAATTTACGGCATGCTCCGCAATTACGACAAGCTCCATGAACAGAAAATTTCCATAGATCTTCACGATTTTGAGAGAATTCCGACAGGAACTTCGGAGCTTCGCGATTTGAGCTGACGTAGCATTGACTTCACACGGAAAGTTCGAGGGTCGGTGGAATTGCCTATAAATACAGGTCGTCCATCTCAAGAGAAACAGAGAGAGCTCTAAACGAAAATCCTTTTCTCTCGGTTCGCAAAGGTCACTCGCGAAAGCAGTGTGCTTCGCGAAAGAGGAGCTTCGTGGCGGATATTCTAAGCTCTGCAAAAGTCGTGCGCCCCGTGTTGGCTCAGTGAGCTTCGTGAAGAGGTAGGAGCTCCGTGACAGCCAAGCATTGCGAAGGCTTATGATTCGAGAGAGTGCTTCGCGATTGAGCTTCGCGAAAAGGCAGGGACTCCATGAAGGCTTGGTTGAGCTTTGCAAAATTTGGAGCCTTGCGAAATGGGTACTTTGCAAAGGACCTTTCCAAAGGTTGTTTTTCTGGTGGACAGGGGGAAAAGAGGTATTCATCAGTGGATGAAATTTGGACTTTAACAGAGCATCAACTCAGGACTATGATGTAAGAAAAGTCTCATGCTGAACATGAGACAAAGAACTTCATGTTTATCAATTGAAGAGACCTTCACGTCTATAAACTGAGTGTGACCTCACCATGGGCAGTGAGCCAGGGAAAGTCAACGGGAGTGACCCGAGGGAAGCTGTTAGCTATCCCTGAACCTTTGTAAAGGCAGTGAGCCTGGGATAGAGTGACTATACCCGAACATTTGTAATCTATAGCTAGTGAAGCATAGTGGATTTTGGTACTACCGAAAACCTGTCGGCGTATGTTCCTTGGACGTAGACCCTAGTGGTAAACAAAGTAATAATAGTTGTGTCATCTCTCTACATGTGAATGTTTCATTGCTGATCATATCCATCATACAGGTTTAAGTAGTTCCTACCAACGTGGGAACAAGATCCACAACTTGAAAAAGAAAAAGTTGACACCATGATTCACCCCCCCCCCTCTCAGGGTGTCCCGAGGTCCTACAAGTGGAATCAGAGGGAGGTTAACGTATGTTGGATATTCTCTAGTAATTCTATTGAGAAAAGGATTTGAGTTTCTTTCCTAAAGTCAACAATGAAGAGTAGTCTTGATAATGATGCAGTCATTTCTGAGCAGAAGTCTACATCTGGCAAGACCATGACAAATAGGAAAAAGAAAGAGAATAAGAAGTTGATGAAGTCCCTCATATCCAAAGAAGATGCAATGTCTTATTCTCTATGCCATTCCAATAATTAAGAAATATATGTCTTGGAAAGTATCGAGCAGGTGGCACAAGATTCTTCCAGAGGAAAGGATGACACCCCTAATTCAAGCTTTCAGGAAAAACACAAAACATATTAGCATGATATTCCTGAAGAAAGGGTTGTTATTATTTGTAGCCTATTTCAATATATGCAGGTTGAGATCACTCGATTAGAAAGGGAAACTGACAATATGGAAAAGGGGTTAGAAATAAATGTTCTGGAAAGTATGAAGCTCACCAAACAGGTTAATGTCTTTGAAGAAAAAGAGGAAGTCAATAAGACTCTAAAAGAAAAGATCCATGCACTTGAATTTGAGCTAAAAAAGAGAAAAGAATTCAAGAGTATGTGTTTGGAAGAAACTTCCATAAAATTCAGGGAACTTGACTCTCTGTTACAAAACAAAGTTAAGATGCATGAAGATGAGGTTGAAATATTGAAGAGGATTTGTGAAGAGAAGATGATCATGATTCAAGATCAGAAGATCATCCTCAATAATGAAAGTCAAAAATTGGAAGCCCAATTGACAAATCTTGAGAATACACATATTGAGACTCCACAAAAGAATGAAACAGGAGATGCTGGTACTCAATGTTCATTGGAGGCTACTAAAGCTGAAGTACCTCCAACATGTGACAAGAATATTATGACAACTCTTGAGTGTCCACCTCAAGAATCAGTTGCTTCTAGTACTCAATTCCCACTGGAGGATTATATTGTCGAAAGACCTCCAACATGTGATAAGAAGATAATGACTTCACTCATTGATCTATCACAAGAAACTGAGAAAGTGATGGTACCATCCAAAACATCATGTACTCATTTTTTCAAAATATGTTCCTACAATCAGTGCAGGTTGGAAGAACAACTCTAAACAAGTATGGATGAGGAAAGGTGAGAAGAAGAAACATTCCACCACGGATAGGGTGGATGAGAAGAAAAAGAAGGAAGTTGGTTCCTCAAATAGAGCACAAAAGATTAAGAAGAAGGCCCAACAACCTCATACAAAATATAAAAAGAAGGCAAGGTTTGTGGGTCAATGTTGGTGCTGCAATAGATTTGGGCACTATGCACTGGATTTTTTTTATAATCCCTTACATGGAAAAGCACAGGGAAAGACTATATCAATGATAAGGAAGCCAGAGAAGAAGATGGAACATCTGCAGGCCCAGAAGCATCTATTTACAGCAAACAGATTTGGAATTCTTGACAACATCTGTGATGTATGCAGCGGCAGTGGTCACAAGAATGGTGCATGCCTATGTCAAAAGATATCCAGAGTAGATAAGAACAAAAGACCACACAATCCAGCTAAGAAGGAAGAATATTCCTTCGGAAGAAATCAGAAGAATATGGTGAAAACGCATTTCCCCAAGAAGATCTCAAGTAGGGAAGCTGAGAAGACCCATGATTTTAGATCCATGAAATTGAAGGGCCATTCATCCAAAAGAAACACTGAGTGGGAAGAAACTCGGATGAACCCATGTGGAAGACCCAAACCAGCTGCAACAGTTCCAAATGACATATTGGTCATCTGGCCAGAAGATTTGAAAAGAATGAGGAAACTTGAAGATGAAAAGGCCAAGGTTGATGACAAAGGAAAAGGAAAAATATCACATGATGAAGAAATAGTGCATGAGAGATTGCAAAAAAAGAGAAACACACGTGTCAATGAAGTTCTGTGTGAGAGATGCAAGAAATCTAGTCACATTGCAAAAGGTTGCCTAACCATAATACCAAAGCAAGAAGCAGTCCTTAAGAGGATTAAGAATGTATCATTAATGATGGCTGTTAAGCAGAACAATTCTTCACACAAAGCAGAAGAGTATGTGAACAGAGCCATGCCACACCAACAGATGTCAGAACATATGTTCAAATGTGCAGGCATGAAGACCAGAGTGAATAGAGGAACTTGGTTGAGAAAAGAACCTCAACCATGCATGTCTTGTTGATGAATCAGGGAGGAACCACCTTATTCATGTAATCATTTGTGTATTTTATTTGTGCTAATAATGCAAGGAATTGAAGGTGAAGCATGCTCTTAGGGGGAGAACCGGAGAAGTAGTGAATGTTGTCAACTCTTGATAGCCAAGCTAAATAAGATTCCATCCTTAGTAGATTCTTCAATTGATATTCAATGATTATGATGATGAAGGATCACTCTTGATGAAGATGATGAGGAGTGTTTCCCTTGAGGGGGAGAAAAAAAGAAGAAGCTTCCATAATCACTGTCTCAATCAATATCAACTCTAGCTGGACTCAAAAGCAGTTACTCTGTGAATTTCTTGAAGAACATTTCAATGGAGAAGGTATGCCATTTCTCAATCTCTATCACATGGTTACTCAGATCAAATATCATTCTACAAAGAGGGAGTAACTGAACTGATCAGTGACATAAAAAGAATGGAAGTGCCCCAAGGTCACTTATCCTACCAATAGCACTTGAATGTTTTTGATCTGTTTGCTGATGTGAGTGCAGGAGTTGTATGTTGATTATTCCCTATCACATTTGTTTTTCTTCTACCTGAAATAAAAGTGGTAAACCCTTGAAAAAAAATACATGAGTTATCATCTCATGTTGGTATCATGTTCTGTGAATAATGGACAGCCTTATTGACTTAATCGAATCCTCTTGTTTTCTACATTGAGCATTTCTCATGTAGACTTAGAGTGAAAATGATTAATTAAACATTGCTTAAGTGTGTATTGATACTCTCCCTACCATGCGCTTTGTATTTATTGTCAATAAGGGGGAGAGAAAGTGAAATGAAAGTTTGAAAAGAAAAGTTGATTGAATAGAAGATTCTCATTTTGACATTGACGAATTCATTTCAGAAGATGTATAAGGTATTGACAACAAAATACAAAGGGGGAGATTGTTGGAACCACTCTGTGTATAAGTTTTCATTTGTTGTCAATAGTTGTCAATGAAGATCAAAATGAATGAGATCAAGAACTACTCCAATGAAATAGAGGAATGGAAGATCAAAATGAAGGAGATCATGAAGTACTCCAATGAAGTAGAGGAATGGTGATTCAGACAATTGTTGTACTGATCGTAAGTTCAAAGAACATGTGTCAAAGGTGATACATTGTTTACAATAATGAAGAATGTGAGGTGAAATCCATATGAGGATTATTAAAGAAGAATGGGTTTTTGGATGAAGACCATGAAATTCCTCATTATTGCATGAGAACCACAGGTTTTGATGAAGACCATGCAATTACTCATGATTGCATGGGAACCATGCAAGAGACTTCTTGAAAAATTGAATCACATGGATTGCATGAAGTAGATCATGACGGTTGATGAAGAAGACAATGTGCCAATGATTGGAATTCTAAGAAGGTCGTGCAATGATTGGAATTATGTGATATCCATGCACATCACATTGTCATAGAAGATGATGATGTTGAAGTTATTCCTTCAATGAATACATATCACAATATTGGAGTTTGTGATACAATCAGAAGAGTTGCTGAAGGATAAAGATCACCAAGAAGAAGTGTTGTTGAGTTTATCATTCTTGTTAACAAAGCAGACAAATGACATTCAAATTTTTTGACAAAGGAGATTCCATGGTGGCATGTCTAGTTCAAGGACTGTGGATAATGATCCATGTTTTATTCAAGGAACATTGTCAAAGGAATGGATGATCTGGAGGTGGACAAAAAGAGAAGATACAAGGTGGCGCCGTTTTCCAGTGGTTGGAAAATCTTTGGGGTCCAAAATTTACAGGTTGGGGAGCATCGCGAAAAGTGGATTTCCATGAAGATCATAATTTAATATGGAAAAGGCATGAGTTTCGCGAATATGGGATGCTTGGATTGGATTTCGCAAAGAACAGAAGAATAAAGGTGGTGATTCTTCGCGATTACGTCAAGCATTGCGAATGGCAGAGGCTAGAGAGCATTGCGGCGATGAAGGGATTTGCGAGGGAGCTTCACGGTGATTGTGTGAAGGAATTGACGGGATGCTCTACGATTACGATGAGCTCCGCGAATGGAAAATTTCCGTAGAGCATCGCGATTTTGAGAGAATTACGGCGGGAACTTCGGAGCTTCATGATTTGAGATGACGTGGTGTTGACTTCGCACAGAACGTTCGAGGGTCGGTGGAATTGCCTATAAATACAGGTCGACCCTCTCGAGAGAAACAGAGAGAGCTCTCAACGAAAATCCTTTTCTCTCGGTTCGCAAAGGTCACTCGTGAAGGCAGTGTGCTTCGCAAAAGAGGAGCTTTGTGGTGTCTATTCTACGCTCTGCGAAAGTTGTGCACCCCACATTGGCTCAGTGAGCTTCGTGAAGAGGCAGGAGCTCCGCGACAGCCATGCATTGCGAAGGCTTGTGCATCGCGAGAGTGCTTCGCGATTGAGCTTTGCGAAAAGGCAGGGACTCCGCGAAGGCTTGTTTGAGCTTTGCAAAATTGGGAGCCTTGCGATGTAGGGTAATTTGCGAAGGCCCTTTCCAAAGGTTGTTTTCCTAGTGGATAGGGTAAAAAGAGGTATTCATCAGTGGATGAAATTTGGACTTTAACAGAGCATAAACTCCGGACTATGATTCAAGAAAAGTCTCATGTAGAACATGAGACAAAGAACTTCATGTCTGTCAATTGAAGAGACCATCACATCTATAAACTGAGTGTGAAATCACCAAGGGCAGTGAGCCAGGGGAAGTCAACGGGAGTGACCCGAGGGAAGCAATGAGCTATCCCTAAACCTTTGTAAAAGAAGTGAGCCCGGGACAGAGTGATTGTACCCGAACGTTTGTAATCTAAATCTACTAAAGCATAGTGGATTTTGGTACGACCGACAACGTGTCAGCGTATGCTCCTTGGACGTAGCCCTTAGTGGTGAACCAAGTAAAAATAGCTGTGTCATCTCTCTGCATGTGAATGTTTCATTACTGATTATATCCATCATACAGTTGTAAGTAGTTCTTACCAACGTGGGAACAAGATCCACAACTTGAAAAAGAAAAATTTGACACCCTCATTCACCCCTCCCCTCTTCTAGTGTCCCAGGGTCCTACAGGTTTCACGGGGTGGGGGCCAGTGCTATAGAGATAAATATTTGGGCCTATGTTATTTCTTCCATCTGCTAGACTCTCTGGGAGGCAAGGAACCAAGTAAGGAGGGGTGGTCACCCCTCAGTGAAGAACCTTCAGATGCTGGGGATGGTGCTCACCATTGAACCGGGTTCGGTCATCAATGGTGGACAGGAATACTCGACCTTTTGTGACTTCCACAACAAGCCACGCCTGGCCGGTGCTACGGATGGGATGGGGGCAGGTGGGTTCATTGGAGCCCTCCATGCACGGGTTAAAACTAAGCGTGGATGGTTCCTGCAGGAGTGGGATTATGCGAGGCAAGGTCCTTATTCATGACTCATGTGGCACTGTGTGGGAGGGTGTAAACACTTTATTCGAGGTAGAAAACTCTCTAGGGGAAGAAATGAGGGCTCTTGTTAGAGGGATCTTAGGATGTAGAAGGTTGGATTTGCAGGCAGAGACCATAGAGTCAGATTCAGAGGCTTTGTTCAAGATGGTCCAAGGGATCTATGAGGCACCCTGGATCCTAAGTTACTTAGCCAGAAGGTGTTCATTAGAGACAAGTCAGGGTCAATAGGTCCATCACATTTGGAGAGAAGCTAACTTTTTTGCTGATGCACTCGCTAGCTTGGGGTGCCCAGAGGAGCTTCTTGTTGTATATAATTGTATTGGGTCTCTTCCCATGGTCTGTTTTGTTATTTTTTTCAAGGAGATGCTCTTGATTTACACCACTTCTGACCCCGTTAGGGGTTTCCAGTGCGTCTATCGTGTGACGGTGGCCACTTCCTTTAATAAATAAAATAATTATTTTTCCCATTTTTGATAATGTGAGTAAGATGGGTGTCTATTTATCCTCTCGATGCCACTATTTCAAGGCATAATGGGAGGAGGAGGATGAACACATATTTTTCGAAAGTGAATGGTCTATGGATGTTTATAGATTTTTTGGTGGTATTACTAGTATTTTTTCCCCTGATCTATATAGGGAGTATTTTTTGGACAGATGGTTCCTTGGATCGGATGTCTCGAGGCCAGAAAACAGAGCTCGAGTGGTGACCATCAGTGCAGGATGTTGGTGTTTGTGGCATGCCAGGGATAGGGATAGTTTTGAAGGGGTTACCACCACTAAGAGGTCTTTTATTATATGGAAAACATCACTCCTTATTGACATGGTTCATGGGATCATGAACTGGGGAGATTCTCCTTCGCTGAGAGATTTTCATGCGTGAGATTCTATGGTGCAACGAACTACTTCTTGTCCAAGGGGTCATTTGGTGAGGTAGACTCTGTCAGATATGGGATTAAAACCGAACTTTGATGGGTCTTGTATTTCAGACATCAAGAGAGGAGACGGGGTGGTCCAGGAATACAGAGGTAGTGAATTTCTTGCATTTACGGTGTACTATGGTAGAGGAAGATCCATCAAGGTGTAGGCCAATACTATGCTCACGAGGATGAGGTTATGAGAGCATTTGGAAATTTCCATTACCCAAGTTGAGATGAACTCTATAATTATCTATGATTCCATGCATGGTAAAACCTCCATTCCATGTTTGATAGTGTATATTATCAGGATATGGGGATTCATCTTCAACAATTACAATGTTCAGGTGGTCCACATTTGGTGTGAGGGAAATAAGGTGGCTGACCATTTAGCCTCCATGGCGGTGGTGGACCAAGGTTCCAGTGTCATTTTCTTCTTGAATACTCTCTAGTAGGGGCCAAATGGGGAAATTTTTTTAGAGTATATCAGTTGATGCACTATCACTTTAGGCTTTCCCGAGCTTTTTTTCCGTTCTTGACCTTGGACATGATTTTGTGTGTTTCCATTCACTAATAAATATATAATGATGATGAATAAGTATGAAAATATTAGTTGTAATATCTAATTTTATGATACGATCAAAGATTTTACTTTCATAAAAACCATGTATAATTCTTGTGTACACAAGTGGATTATTGGGTTTATAGTACATTATTTGATATTCCAGGTGGATTAAATACTACATAACATAAATGTTACACCAACTATTAATGATTTAAATATGTGATTGAAAAAATTATTCTCAATGAAATACTTGGGTGAAGAAACCTATATATCGAGTTTGATGATCTATAGGGATAGATAAAAAAGGATTCATGGGCTCATTCAGGACACTTACATTAGTAATGTGATAAAGAGTTTAATCATGGAGAACTCTAATAATGGGTCTTTACTAATGATGCATTAAACAAATATTAAGAAGATTTTGTAGTCTTATAGAGAATTATATTGGATGTGTTGGCTTAGTCTTACCACCTCCTTAATTTAATGACATAAAAACTTGTTTTTTGGTTTCTAATATGTTTCATAGTTTATGAGAGTCAACTGTCTTCTAATCAAAATCATAAAATCATATTAGTCTTGATCTATTGTGGCTATCTATAGCTATTTGTTTTAAACATCCATCAGTTAAACTTTTCCAATTCTCTTCTCTACCTTCAGTTCAAGATGATACCACTAGTTCACTTTTCAGCCATCAGATCATCTATGTTCAGAAGAGATACTTCCACCGTTATATCATCTACAACTCAAATAATCTACCTTCAGAGCATCTTCCTCCATGTATATCTTGTCTATTCTAGGTGTAGTGGAATCTTGTGGTGGTGGGTGATATATTAAATTTTTTTTAATAATCATTTCTGAAAACCAAGATTGAGGATCTTGCACATAAAATTTAAAATTAATTTATTTAATATATGATTAAATAAATATATAATCTTAGGAAATTTCATCATTGATGATTTTTGGTCATTGAAGAAGACCATTTTGGAATTCCATTGTTGCATTGTGAGAACCAAAGGATAAAATCCCTCTAGAGGTGATCTACATATTCTATAATGATCTCAAATCGACACCACTCGATCACAAAGTGATTTCACAACACATCAAATTTCATGAATTGTACGTTCGTCATCATTTATTCTTAGGTATTAATGAAATAACCCTTGTGCTTATTGTTATTAAGAGGTAGAGAGAAGGATGAGTCGGGATATAATTCATTTCATGCAAAAATTATCTATTCTCAATATTGTGATGCAATATACTATTGGCATAACTATATATTTATAGAGTTTGAGTTTAGGTTAAAATATTATTTAATTTCATTCCTTCCATTAAATAACTATTAAAACCCTATGTCACATAATAATAATAAACCCTAAGTCACATAATAATAATATCATTTTTATTATTGTGTGGCGTGCACCAACTTGCATAATAAAAGATATTATGTAACAGTCTTGTTAATTAATTGTTTTCACTGAGCTTGGTCTTGGTTCATTGAAACTCCTCTAGTATATGTTGAATAACTGAAAGAATAATATATTCATAAATAAATATTTTATTCGAAATCTAGAAAAAAATATTTTTTGAAATATTTAACAAATAAAATAAATATTTTATTTTCAACACAGTGAATAAATATTTTATATATATTCCTGTAACCAAATAAATTATTTATTAATAAACATATAATTATTTATTACCCAGTGAATGTTATCGATCAATAAAACTTGGAAAAAAATTCCATAGTATTGAAAATAATTTTATTCCAATAATTAAATTCAAATAGAATTTATTCCAAATAAAAAGAAACACTTTATTTGTGACCCTCTAGGATTTTTTCTCATTAGAATTAGGTTGGATTTCCTAAAGTTTATGATTACTGTGTATAAATGGATCAAGGATCTTGATAGAAAGAAGTTATTATCACAACGATGACAACCACATGTGACCGACCATGTGTAGTATAATTCATTTAACTCAATATCTGATAAATCAGTTCTCACATATATGTCACCAACCTATAGGTTCGATACATATTTCTTTTTATATCTAAAATAAACATGTCATTACACTATGGTCATGGAAGTTAGGGTGATGGTTCTATTCTAATCAAGGGGCTGAGATATTATTTTCTATAAATACGAGAGGGAAAAATCCTTCAACGATTTATCCATTAATGACATGTCACTCACGATGCACCCAACTATCCAACTTATCTATGAATTTTTATCATCATGGTTTACAAAATACATCTAATAATGTTAGTTTTAACAAGAATTAATAATATTCTTAAAGACTAAGTACTATCACACACGCTCTATGATATGAATATTTGATGACACCAAAACATGCTGAATTCCTACTGGAGGGTCTATTCTCATAATCTCCCATATTGGAGATTACCAAGTGAAAAATTTATGAGAATAAGCCTCATCTTCTTATGAGTACTCACACATGAAAATTTATGTATCATGTGTCTCATCATAGTACATTATCCATCTGTAGAACATTGTTTAAGAATATTGTCATAGCACATCAAGGTTATCTAAATTGTGAGGAACTTCTCTGACCTTATCAATGTAATGTATACTCTATGACATTATTACATTATATTAATTCTGAAAAATGATCAATATATAATAAAAAGTTTTATTATTATTGAATACATCGAATACACATGTAATCGATGTATGAGTAATTGGTCCTAAGATGCTAACTACAAAAAATATACCACAACTACAAGGTGGTATTGCTACTCTCAAACAATTCTACCTGCAAGTAGAGATTCCTTCGAGTAAATCTACCACTAAACCATATACCTCTATATTTTCCAGATCTAGGTTCATCTACTTCTAATAAGAGATACTTCTAATTATACTAGTATATTTTTTTCGAATAAATTTCAAAATTGATTCTCTAATGGGTATACTAAGCATTCAATGCATGTTAGAGGCACATATATTTAATAATAATTATTATTAATCAACTCCATGATGTTTTTAATTGAAATCAATAATTTTATAAATATTTCGATCAATACAGGGATTCAAATTATTCTATTATTATCCTATAATAGATAACCAAACCACCTATAATGCTATATTTTCATATGAACTTACTCATTTGTGTGTGCATGTTGATATAGAGAGATAGACACACTTACATGTGTTGTGACACAAAAATAAATAGGTATTCTTGTGTGTAAAATAACATTAATCAATCAAACAACTGAGAAAAAAGGATTTTCCAGAATTCCATGACACTTAGTATTCCTTCATTTCTATGCAAATTCTATTGAGCCTAGTTAAAGTAGAATTCAAAGTCTTCTAGAAAACTAAATCTATTTTTACTGAGTTCCACCACATCATCACATATATATTTCTTTCGTATTTCTATTGTAGTTAACTTTTTAGTTTTGTTTTTATTTTACCCTATTTATATATACACATAGTCTCTTGTAATGAACTATAGAGAGATTGACACTATCTTTAAAAACATTTCAATTTTACTTCCACGTATAACCATGGAATTGGTCATGTGTGTCATTAAATATTCATCCCCCATAAAGAACTATGGAAGAGGATTTTATATAATCCTAAACTATCTTTGTATATATGATTGTAATAATATGATCTTTGATGTGGATTGATTTATTGTATAATAAATGGACTGGTAGTGGGTGATTTTTAAGTGGAAGGGATCAGGTCTTGGATTGATATTTAACCTATTGTTATTTCCACTGTTTTATTTCTAGTTTTGTTTTCATTATTTTAAATATCAATTATTTTTTTATTTTATACAACTATAAAAAACATTACTTTTGATAGTTGGATTTAACTTTTGTTTAATATAAAGTGTTTGATTCAAGGAAATTAGTTTCAAAACTTATAAATGGTTTTCATGTTTGTTTTTAACTTAGCTCTGGTAAAATTCCTTGATATATTATAAAGACCAAGTAATATAATTATAAACATTTAACTAGTTGGGAATTTTTATTAAATTGAGGGATTTCAGTTTTTAAATATTATTTTATCAATTTTTAATTGGAATCACAACATATTCTTTCCTCTTGAGTGTTCCACTCATCCAATATTTGGTATCAAAGGTTTTGAAAATTGTTTTTGATTTTGATGTAGTTGTAGTTAAGGATCGTAAATTTATATTATATCTAAATTTTATTCTCTATGGATCATAATAGAAAAGTAGTAACTACCACTAATTATTATCCTTATATAAATTGGACTAACTATGATCAATATACAATTTAGATAAAAATTAATTTATAAAGTATGGGATTTCATTTCGGGATTGTTATTGAAGATTAATATAAAAAACAACAATATTTAGAGATAACTAGAGTGATGCCACTATTGAAGCTTATGATTCCATTTGAAAAGAAATTAATGTATTATACTATTCTTTAAGAAAAGATTAATTTAGTAGAACATATACCTACTAAATTTCTTTTGATATTTGGGATATTATTTATATGTATCAAGAGAGAACATGAAATGTTAAAGAAATGTATTGAAATACATATACTATTAAATAATATATAGTAAAAATGAAGCCTTATGAATCCATTTCATATACTTATCTCATGTTTAATGAGATTCTGAACATGATGAATGCATTGGTAAAGTAAATTTTTGACAAAAACTAATAATGAGACATCTCATATACTAACCTAATAGATGAAAATGAACTTCAAATTCCATCATATAATCAAATTATATAAATAAGAGTTACTATTTAAGGAACTAATTGGAAAAGTTATGATGTATGAGGATGAAATACGTGAAAAAAAGAAGGATACAATGAATCGTAGAGAAATTCAGTAGCCATTAAGACTTCTAAATCAAAGAAAAAAAGATAAGATCAAAGATGAAAATTCCAAAAATGAGGAATCACCTCCTCAAAGTGATGAGGAGTTGTCTCATATATCTAGAAGATATAAAAAATTAAAAAGGATGAATATATTATTCACAAATATGAATTATGGTTTAATGTATGATAATAAAGGAAATTGATGAAAATAGTGGAAGAACGATGATTCCACCCAGAAAATAATCTACTATGATTGTAAAAGAAAATGTCACATTAAATAATATTTTCACAAGATAAAATATAAGAAAATGGATGAGGATAAAGATAATAAGTATAAAGAGGATATAAAAGACACTTTGAGTGCTTTATAGGATAGATCGAGTGATTCATACTTGAGTAGAGAAGAAAAAATTGACAGGGCTAAAATGTTTTTTATGATAGACACATTTGATGTATCGAATATTATTCTTAAATACCTTTTTCATATTTATAACCATAATGATAATAAAATAAATGATCAAAATATTTCCAATGATGATCTTTTATAATATTGCAATATGATGGAAGAAAC
This sequence comes from Viscum album, assembly GCA_963277665.1. Lineage (NCBI taxonomy): Eukaryota > Viridiplantae > Streptophyta > Magnoliopsida > Santalales > Viscaceae > Viscum > Viscum album. The sequence goes on from OY728160.1 coordinate 1,680,675,010, forward strand.
ATTTGATAAACTAAATGATAAATATAAAATTTTAAAGAAGCATCATGCATTATATGCTATCTTTAAGACCAATTTTTTATAAAGAATGACAGGAATTCACAATTACTGAAGGAAATAAATGAGCTTAAAATGTCTGCTAAGAAATTGAATAATGATATAGAAGTATTTACTAATGGTACTGAAACTCTAACCCAGAGTCATGGTAGAAAACTACTCCAAAATACACTATTTTAATTGGTTACCATCCAAGATAGAGGAAGATATATAAGAATAAATTTGTTATTATTTATAGTTCTAATAATTCTGTTAAAAGTTATTTATTTTTTTTACCAAAATGTGTTTATTTCTAAAACTATAAAGTCTTATTATAGGATACTAGTTAAAAAACTTTGGATTCCTAAATTATTTATTACTAATATTTTTCAAGCTAATAATAAATGGGTACCAAAATCATTTATTTCGAAAATATGCGTTTTGGGAAGATTTTTTGAAGAGTATTGATAATAATATATGGTATCTAGATAGCGGATGTTCAAGAAACATTACTTGGGAATACTCAAGTTTCAATAATCTTCTCAAATTAGATGGTGGTCATGTCACTTTTGGTGACAACACCAAAGGAAAAACAATTGGACTCGGTCAAATCAATAACTAAAATAATGTTTACTTTAATAATGTTTTATTTGTAAATTGATTAAAATATAAACTAATTAGAAACTAATATTTATGTGCTGATGGATATCATGTTATGTTTGAGAATAATTTTTGTGAAATTTAAGATTCTATGATTTTTTTTGTTTTTACTACTTAGAATTATGATAATGTTTATGTTATTGATTTAAATTATTAATTTTCTTATAATATTTCGTATTAAATTCCTTTTATAATGAATCATTTATTTCACGTAGGAGACTAGTCTATTTCAACCTGCACTCACTTGTAAATATAACTATGAAAGGATTATTCATGGGTTTACTTAATCTATAATTCTAAAAAGACAATGTTTGTAACTTATGTCAAAAGGGGGAACCAAAGAAAAAAAATTCAAAACAAAAAATGAAATTTTAACTTCTCAACCCCTATATTTGGTTGAAATGGCCTCTTTTAGAAACTCTATAGTCTCTATTTTAAATGGTAAGAACTATTATTTTGTTCTTATAGACGATTTGTTTAGATACACCTAGGAATTCTTTCTATATAACAAGAGTGAATCTTGTTTGTATTTTCCGATGTATAAGAAATTTGTATATAATCTTAGTGGACTTATAATTAAAACCTTAATAAGTGATCTTGGATTTGAGTTTGAAAATAAATATTTTTAATCAATATGTCGCTACATGGATATAGCCATGAATACTCTACTCTTAGGACCCCTAAATATAATGGTGTAGTTGAAACGATAAATATAACCCTTAAAAAAATTAAACCATGCTCATTGAGTATGATTTCACTATTTATTTTTTGGTAAAGGATGTGGATACAACTTGTTATATTATCAATAGATTTTTAATTATATCACTCTTAACGAAAACCCCATAGGAGTTACAGAAATTTAGAAAACCAAAAGTTATTTACAATAGTGTTTTTGGTTGTAAAGCTTTTGTATATAATAATAAATATAATTTAGACAATTTTTCATTGAAAAGTGATGAAGGAATTTTCCTTGGATATTTTACATCCATTAAAGCATTCAGGGTTTTTAAAAAAAGGACCATTATTTTGGAAGAATCTGTACATGTAAAATTTATTGAGATAGTTTCTCATGAAACTAAGACCCCTTTTCAGAATCTTGAAGATTTCCTTTCTAACCTAGATATTAATATTAAAACTACTAGTATTTATGTAAAACATGTTGTTGAAAAATATCCCAGTTTGTAGGAACTATTTGAACCTGAATTTGTAGATGTAAATGAAATCTCAAAGAATTTTATTCCTTGAGACATTAAGACTCATAGATACCATCACTTAGATGTTGTTTTAGGAGACCTACATTTAGGAACACAATGTAGAGTATCTCTAAAAAATCAAGTTGAACATCAATCATTCTTGTCCCAGATTGAATCTAAGAACATCACTGATGCAATAAATGATGAAATATGGGTAATATAAATGAAAGAAGATAAAAATTAGTTTGAGAAAAATAGAGTCCGGGAAATAATTGAAAGACCTAAGGACTACCTACCCATTATAAAAAAATGGGTGTTTAGGAATAAATTTTAGGAATCTGGAACTATAACTAGGAATAAAGAAATAATGGTTGCATAATGATACAATCTAGAAGAAGGTATTGACTAAGGGGAAACATTTTCCCTAGTCGCTAGAATTGAAGATATCAGAATGTTTCTTTCCTATGCAGCACATTTGGATTTCAAATTATATCAAATGGATGTCAAGAGTGAATTATTAAATTTTTAAATAATTGAGGATGTAATTTTGGAACAATCCCTTATATTTCAAAACCCTCACTTTCCAAATCATGTTTTTAAATTCAAAAGTCCTTATATGTTTTAAAATAAGATCCTTGAGCATCATATGATAAGCTCAACTTTTTTAATTCTTTTTTTTTTCAAAATGAATATCTGGGCATAATTTATTTATTAAAATAATTTCAAAATATTTTTTTACTAATATAAATATATTTTGATGATATTATATATGGAACATCTAGAAATTATTTGTGTACTAAATTTTCTAAAATGATACAAAATTAATTTTAAATGAGTTTGATGGAATTTATAAAATTATTCCTTTAATTTTATATTTTAAAAAATAAGGAATGAATTATTTTAAATTAAATAATGTAAACTAAGGTCCTTGTAAAATGTTTTGGTGTGGATAAGATTAATGGTAGTAAATACTCACATGAGTACAATATGTAAATTGGATCTTGATGAAAGTGGGAGACCAGTTGATTAAACCTATTATATAGGTATGATTGAAAGTTTACAAAAATTAACTACTAGATGATCTGATATAATATTTAGTGTGTGTATATGTGCTCAATTTCAATCAAATATGAAATTATCACATTTACATGTTGTGAAAAGAATTTTCAAATGCCTAAAAAGTATAAAAAACATAGGACTAATTTATTTTAAAGAATATATTTTTTATTTAGTTAGTTATTCAGATGCTGATTTTGGTATTTTCATGTTAGATAAAAAAATCACTTCTGAAACATTTCATTTTTTAGGTGAATTCTCTAGTTTCTTGGTGTAATAAGAAATAGAATTCTGTTACACTATCCACTACTAAATTTTAGAACATAGCTAGAAGAAATTTTTAAGAAAATATTATATGGATAAACCACACTTTAATTGACTATGGATATCATTTTCAACATTTCCATATAAATTGTGACAATACAAGTTCTGTAGATATATCTAAGAATTTTGTATCTCACTGCAGAAAAAAACACATTGATATAAGAAATCACTTTTTGAGAAGTCATTTTATATAAGTTTATATAACTCTTGACTTCATTGGTATTGATAATTATCTTAATAAAATATTCATAAATCCATTAAATATAGAGAGAATGATTTATATCAGACATGATTTTGGAATTATAAACTCTTCTTAGTAGTTTATTCGTGAAATTAAATTTTTTCTATTATAAGTAATTTAAAAACCCTTTATACCATGAGGATCTACCATAACTATGCTATCATGATCCCTTTATACTATTGATATGCTACCATAGAGAGATACTGCTCAGCTAGTAATGTGACCTAATGTTGTGGTAGTTCTACCATAACATGCTATCATGGAATACAACCATTGTGTGTTACCGTAAGGAAATACTATCCATCATTCTACCTTTACATGTTATACCTCTTCTTTATTTTTAATTAATTTGATTGTTTCTCCCATATTATTTATTTATCAAATTTATTTTATTTAGATAAAAAATTAGAATCCCTAAATGATAAGAATACCAATAAAAGAGTTTGAATTACGAATTCTCTCATGTGACCTTCAGAAACTACCTTATTTTTCTCTCTCAACCTATGTCCATTAACCTTTAACCTCCAATCCTCAAACCTCTATGAAAATTTTGTGAGTAAAGCACCTCATTTTATCATCTAATGAGTCACAAACTTCAAATTAATATAGAGAATACTTGAGTCGACCTATCAAACTAAGGAATCTATAGATTATATATCATGTTGTAGAAACAAATAAGGAAATATATGATAGTTTGTTTTTATAATCAATTCACTTGATTGGAATTTTATTCAGGACTAGGGATGGAAAGTTTGTTTTTTAGGGAATGGTAGAACCTTGTACGCTTGGTTGATTTTGGATCTCTATCTATATGTTGAGTATAATTTCTAAGAGAAAAAGGATGTTATCATAATAGAGGTGGATAAAAATTATCTCATGTCTTCCTTGAATAAATTGGATAAATGTATCAATGATCCACATAAAGTTATTCATGAGGTTTATCAAAGTTTATTTACCATAAATCATTAGGTCTTTGATATTGAAATTGGTATTTTTGAAATCATTGACAATTAACTATTAAAAGACCTATTATAGTGGAGTAAAATGAAGAATGCCTATTTCTTTTTATGTTTTTCTAGAAGATGTTTTGTCCTAGAAAAGGGAAATTCAACATTATGAATTATCAAGATACGTTTATTCATATTTATTAATAAAATAAGACACAATATTAATCTTTGTGCATATTTAATGGTTCACATTATGGAGCTATGCAAGCCTACCTTGAGGGCCAATTATCATGCCTACCATATGAAGATATCTCCTATTTTATAATAAAGAGGCATTCATCGTGAAATAGAGGAAAATTTAATGAAATGTGAGGGTTTTTTATAATCTATGTCACATGAAAGACGATGACTATCAATCGGAACCCTTGGATGAAAATATGGGTAGTGGCCAATGATAAATCTTTGACATGTTTAATCCAGTGAAAAAAACCTTCAAGAAAAAGAGAATTGGTTCACCCTATCTTCGATCCAAATGAGGTTATGGAATATTCTTATGATGAAGAAGGTTAGGATTCTATGAGTGTTGAATTTGTAGTGGAAGTAGTTATAGATAAAGAAAAATGAGTCTATACATGATTCAATGGTAGAGGCTAGTGACCCTGATGTTGTCAAATGTTTCTTATAGATATCCAAGTCCACCTCTCTCCCTTAATAACAATTAAATAGTGTTAGGGGTATAGGATGAAATAGAAGAGACTGAAATCTCAAATGGTGCTCTGATAAATGGATCCACCTCAGAGAATTCAGAGGATGTGGATGTGATATCTAGTGATTCAAAGTATGATGCTCATGTTGGGGATAGAAATGAGTAGTCAAATTCATTTAAGATTATATTTGAGTCTAGTAAGTATACTAGTAGAGGGTCCTATGGAATTTCCCCACCTGCCTTAGTACGTCTGGAATCTATTGATAGTGATTAACTAGTTTCTTAATAAGTTTGAGTTTCTAGATTCCATGAAAGGCAACTAGTTTCTGATAAAGATGAAGGTGAATCACAAACAAAGGGGGAGAAATCCTTAGGATCTTCCATGCTTGTATTTTAATATTAAAATTTAATTGATGTGATGGGGATGATTATAAGGGAAGTCCACTAGAGTATGGTGGAACTTCCATCTCATTTTCTCAATAAGATCCTTAGGGGTATCTGGTTAAATGGATTTATGGAGGAGATCAATGTGAACATTTTATTTATAGAGAGCATGCTATGGATACGATTCATGAGGTTGCTTCAGTACAATTCTTAGAGAGAAATTAATCTCCTCGTACTCCATATCCCCACTCTAGTTATCTGAAAAGAGATGATTTGGATACCTTTAGGGAAACTTTGTTAGCAAATCTTAGTGTAATGATTATGTCTTCTTACCCTCAGGAAAAGAAACTATGTGAAGATGGAATCTCACTAATAGTTTCCTTGTTTGTGTCTCATCTACAACAAAGAATTTTTATAAACATGGGAAATATAGAAATGGATAATAAAAGGATGGTAGAACAGATGAACACTCTTTAGGAATCATTAGAGGAAATGAGGAATACTTTTCACTAGAGTAATTTATCTCTTATTGGGTGGCTATATTCATTGACTTTTATAAGATATTCTTCTTCTAGAGCTCTGAATCAATCTTCCCCGACTTCTATGGATGATAAGTTCATAAGATCTATTTTAAGAGAGGATCTGCAAGTTTTTTTATTTTATTTCACTACATATCATCAAGATTATCTTTATAAAATAAAAAACACACAGTGAGAACATTTATATGTTTTTTATAGAGTGATTAAATTTTGGTAAAGTGATAGAGTGACCATCACTATGGCCATTAAGTATTATCTATCTAGTATTTTAACCAAGAATGAACTCAATTATCACATTAACATTTTATCTGAGAACCTAAGAATCTATCCAATGACTATGGAATTCAAGGAGAAATTGAATCAACTGAAGACTTTGACACCCAAACTCAAGATACTTATGGAGGAAATGATATACTTTGTCATAGATATAGAGAATGGTTGTGGGGCGATTACCCAATTTATTTGAGCTGATAAATCCATTTATTTATACCACTAGGGATACATTCATTATACCTCAAATAATTCCTATGACTGCCTCCCATTTTTTACCCTTATCAGCACCCATGTAGACTAATTCTACTATTGTTAGTCATTTTAGACTTACACCTATAGAAATTATGTGACATATCAGGCTGGTTTTATCTTCAATAGTTTTAATGCCTCCTACACCACCTACCTCCTCTTTTTCTCATCATATTACTGGTATAGGAGAGGACCCAGTGGATCCTACCCCTTATCAGGTTGAGGATTCTTCTTCAGACTCTAATTATGATTTTATATGGGTTGTATTTTTTATTTCCTATTTTTAATATATTGTATAAACTTTGATATTTAACATAAAACACTGCCTTTTATTCATACCTATATCATATCTTTATTTTAATTTTGATTTATATCTTTTTGATAATAAAAAACAAGGGAGAATGAATGAATTTCATGAATAAAATGAATGTATGGAATGACTAAAATAATGGTATGAATCATGTATCTATATGACATATGGACTTGTAATATTAATCATTTTGTATTCTTTTTATTTATCGATTAAACTGTTTTGTTTGATTCTAAATTCTATGATTTATAATCATGAAAAATGGGGAGATTGTTATCTTATTCCAAGTTCCCCATTATTTTAATGATATAAAATCCTTTTTTATGTTTCTAATAAGTTTCATATTTTAGGAAATCCATGATTTTTCATTGAATATTCATAAAAACAACTATGTATTGATCTACCGTGACTTGATATTGCATGTTATTTTAAGCCACCATTAGTTAAATTCATATACTTTTCCTAGATATCATTAGCTCAAGATTCTGAAAATATTTCAACTCTATAACTATAATATCATCTACCTTCATAAGAGATACCATCACCATATGATCATCTACCGCTTTGAGATGTTATCTCTATAGCATTGACCGCAATGTGCATTAACCACTATCGCAAGGTTATACCACTATTCCCGAATGGTATTACCACCAATTTGAGCTATTGTTGAGTAGATATACAACCAGATCATCTACTAGTAGATTTTTATACAACAAAGTGGGAATACGACCAGTTATGCTACCATAACTATAAAGATTTAATTTCTAAATTTATTCTACAACAACTAGATTAAGAATTCAATATAATTCAAAGGCACATGTATTTAGGAATGATTATTATTAAGCATCTCTATAAAGGTTTTAAATTCTATTCAAACCATTATAGGTATGTATCTTAGTATGATTTTTTTTCCTATAATGGATAATTTGACTACCTAGAATGATATATATTCAGAAGAACCCCCTCTTGTGTGTATGCATGTGGATATAAAGATATAGACACACTTACATATGCTGATACGCACAAATAAATAGATATAATTGTGTGTTTGATAATACAAATAAATCCACTGACTATGAACAGAGGATTTTATAGACTTCCACAACCCCCTGTTTTACTATATTTTTGTGAAAACACGATTGATCCTAGTTAAAGAAGAATTTAGAGACATTTAGAAAATTGAATCTATTCATACTAAGATTTAAAAAATCATCACATTTTTCTTTCTGTTCTCTTTCAAATTAGCATAATTTTGATATGTGATTTTGTTTTACATTGTTTCTCTTTAAAACGTTATCTCTTATACAAAAGTGGAGAGTCCTTGACAATTTTTTTAAATCTTTTCATTTTCAATCCCATTAATTACTATGGAAGAGGCTATGTGTGACTTGTAATTTGTTATCCCATGAATATACATGGTAGAGGCTTTATACAATCTTGGAATCTATTAGTATTACTTTTTTTAAAAACCCAATCAATGTTATGGATCAGTATATTGGATAATAAACTCATTGGAAGTGGGTGATTTTCAAGTGGAGGGGATTAGGTATCGACTTGAGACTGAACCCCTCATTTATTTACATTGTGTGATTTCATGTTTTTTTCATTGTTTTAAATATTAATCTGGTTTATATTTTATAAATATATAACAAAACATTACTTTGATAGTTATCTTTAAATAGTGTTTTATATAAAGTATTTGATTCGAGTAATTTAGTTTCGAATGATACAAAGAGTTTTCAAACATGTTTTTAACTGAGTTTTGATCAAAATTCTATGGAATTTTTCAAGATATCAAATTATATAATTCAATTTTTTTTAAAAGACTAGGTTTTTTAATAAATTTGGAGATTTATGTGTCTGAATATTTTGAATAGATGTTTTAAATTGAAAACTCAATTCAACTTTCCCATTTTGAGTGTTCCACTCCAACCAAAAATATTCATATAATTTCCTATATGAATGCCAATGGTTTTATCATCAATGATTTGTTGTGTACTTGACCTGACATCACCTACTCTATTAGAATGACTTCTAGATTCCAATCCAATCATAGTGAGTCACTAGATTATTTTGAAGAATATTATTAAGTACTTTATAATGAATATGGGTATGTTCATGATATTTGTAGTAGAGGATGATCTTTCTGTAAAGGGTTACATGGATAAGAGATTCCATTTTGAAAAAGATGTTATGATATCTAAATCAGGTTTCTTGATTCTTTAAAATGGTGGAGCTATTATCAATAAGAGTTCTAAAAAATACACCATTTATGACTTGACAAAAAATGGAGAGTAAATCACTACATGAGATACTGTGAAGGAAGAATTTTATATTAGAAATTATATCTTTGATCTAGAGGTGGTTATGAGCGTTCAGGAATAGATATAGATTTATTATGAAAACCATAGAGTTATCATCATGGAAATGAAACATCAGTATCACCAAAGGATAAAACACATCCTTTGAAAATACCATCATATATGATATATAATTAAGAGGGACATTTTAGGATATGTTGGGTCTCAGCAGATGACAATATTGTGGATTCATTAATGAAACCACTATCACAAAAAAGGACTGAGGGACTTGTAGAGTATCTTGGTTTAGGATACATAAGAGATTGATGTAATGGTTTGATAATATATAAGAGTATTATAATAGTAGAAAATATCTATTTTTCATTCATTCATGTGTGGTTAATTTATTTTAAAAGAGTGGTGGAATGATAACATACCCATAAATTAAGACATTGAGTTATCCCAAATTGATGATCATCACAGAGTAGTATGGATAATGATAATATATAAAGATTAGTGTGAGTAGTGGACTCATGAGATAATAAGTTCAGAATTCTAATATAAATTGAATCTCTAAATATATCCCATTCAATTTAATACAGTCATCTATATATTTAGAGGTGTTTAATTATAATAAATACTTCTTTCCTATGTTTAGAAAGATACCTAGCTTGAAAACCTCCATACTTTGAAAACTTTATTATGTAAGGAATTGTGACATATCAAATCACTAGGTAGTTGAGTATGTTTCTAATCACTTTATCAGATGGATCAAGACTGAGATTATATTTTTTCACTCATATAATTAGAAGAAATAGATGTCCCTGGGTTGGATTAGAGTGAGTAAATGCATGGCCATGCTTAATTGAATAACATGATATGTGTTTAGATAAATGGATAAGGGTCATGTGATGTTCTCATCCACAAGATGAATGACATGTGATGTATTGACCAACTTGTTGAGTGTTTTTTAGACAATGAAGAAAAGATGAGATGACCTATAAAAGATTGACATTTTTCCATGTCTGGTGGTTACTTAGTGTTATAAGAAAAGGGATTATATAAATATAAATATGATTTTTACAATACATCTAGAATTATAAATGTTAATGTGAGATATTATTATGTTTGATGGACATAACACCAGATCCGTTATTTTCCTGAGTTTCACTAATGAATTTCTAGAGGTTTCCCTTTACTGAAATCTATAATATGGGGATTTTATATTTTTTCAACATTAATAAGTCTTGGAGGGTCACATAATTAATCCTTTGGATAATGAATAGGTTTTAGACAATATGATAGTTATAAAATGAGTAAAGTTTTATAAAAAATAAATTTAAAATAGTTTTTGATGAATTTAAAATAGTTGCGATGTTTCACATTGATGTACTTATAGGATTTTAAGTGAAAGTGGTAGATTGTTGGATGTGAACTTAAATGGGTTATATTTTACATTATGATATAACGAGATCATAAGAAATGAAATCCAAAATATTGATATTATATAATAAGATACACTTGAATCATAAAAAAGGCTTGTAAGGCCTTTTCTACTGATGTCGTATCATATAATATGCTTTATGGTTGCATGAACGAGATGCATGAACACTGCCACATCCCTATTATATATGGTTTTTTGGTTATAATCCAATAATAATGGATTGATAATTGATGACACATTAATTAAACAAGTTCAATGAATTATCTAATGGGATGTAAGGCTCATGTTCCATGAGATGGAACCCGATGCATTCAAGATAGTGAATTACCTTCATTAAATGATGAGCATTGGGAATGATTATAAAAGGATGAGATCCTTATCCTATTGTGTACATTGGTTCCATGTAATGGTTTTTGAATATATATATATTCTTCCTTAATCGTCATTTGCAACTACAATGGAGGTTCTAAGACCCCTTTTATGATCAATGGTCTTCAAGTTGTGAACATGGATACTTGGGTATGTGGATTACCTATTGAGGTGGGAAGGCTTGTTTTAAACTTCATTGATCATCATAAGGTATGTTCAAAATAATATCGAGTCTTTAAAAACTACATTATAGGTATGATTCAGTTCTTCATAAAACCTTTCACTTTGATCTTTGAAGCTCGATCAATCTATTTTAGTTTTTTTTCTACTACTGATGATCATTGGGTGATCCCCTAAACCCATCATCTAAGTCTAATACCAACTAGTGGAATATATCATCCTATATGATTTATAAAATACTACACATGAGTATATTAGATTCTCATAATTTATATGTTATTGCTTATATGTCCAATTCATCAAATTAGTATACCCCAAGCTCACCATAGAAAACACTTACTAAATAATAAAATATATTCGCTGTAACAAACTATATCAAATAAAGAAGAGACACTATAAACTAATTACCACCCACTACGATTGAAAAATATAATGTCCAATATCCATTCACCCACTCACTAACATAATCAATACAAATATATATCCATTATAGAGGAAAACCATTACATATCCAGTTTATATCCAATCCACATATTGTTTATACCATTCAATGGGGTGAGAGAGTGAATACTAGTATGGCCATCCTGTTGGTCCAGCCAACAATCAGAATGTTAAGACCTGAATGTTTGGTTTTAAAGTTTATGAATTTTAAAATACATTTTGGTAATTTCACACTTAAGTGGTAAAAATAATAATTTAACCTATTAAATGACCAAACAATTATGATGGTTCCATTGATCTCATATTATGGTATTTAATATAAGGTGGAATTTTGTTTTGTGAATTAGAATAGTTTTAAATTCTAGTACATTTAACAATAACATAATTTATTATTTAAAAATTCCATATAGGTTTTCAATTTTTTTGGAAAAATAGTTAATAATAATGTAATGTTATTCTAATTTTTTTCCAACAATACCATAAATCTTATGGTGAGGTGTGTTACCTTGGTGTAAAATTCGGTGTGATTTTAAACACCTCATATTTTTTAACATTTTTTAATTAATTAATTATAGAAAAATATTTTTATAATTAATTTAATAAAATCACAACATAGATTAAACATCCATAAGATTGATATTTCTTAGGGAATGTTATTCTCATTTAGTGGTAATATATTTTTTTCTTGGATTTTTTTCTCAACATGGGTAGGGTCCATTGAATATTAATTATCAAATTTAATTTATTGATTTTTCAATTGCTATTATTTAAATTATATTATATATTTGAACTAAATTTTGAAAATTAAAAAATTTTCTAATAAAAAATTCATATATTATATAAAATACAAACCCTTTCCAAAATATATCTTCTAATGATGGTTGGAAATGGAATAACCTTGGGCTCATATTCCTAAGACCTTAAGGGCCTAGATTTCATCCTCTAAAATAAGGACCTGAAATTTTGGATCAATTTTGGTCATCATATTCCGATTCATGAAAATTTTATCTCGAAATAAATGGAATGTTTGAGTGAATTTATGATTTAATAAATTTTTTAGTAATTTTTAAATAGATAAACCCCGGAAAAACCCCATTATTTTCCCCACCTAAGATGTTGAAACTTTTGATGAAGGAAACTAGTGATTTTTTTCCCGGTGAGGGAAACCACCTGTTGATAGGATTTTGGGAAACTGATTGTCACCCCCCCCCCACAAAACTATTGGCAACTGATGAGTGAAATCACATAATAAGCATGGGAATATAATGAATATGTGTGGACATGCAGATGATAAGAGATAATAAATTCAACTAATAATAGGTAATATATAGTTGTGTTCTACAGGTTTCAATCATTGTTTTTTTCTGTCGATGAAGCTATGAATAAAAAATGTTTGGTAGAAGAGGTTTTCATTGTTTTTTATTTGTTTCTTTCATAATAATGTAGGACAATTTGAGATTGAAATAGTCATATGTTGTTTGTTGTTTCCATAATATTCTAGGACATTTTTATGAGGTATCAAATAAAATGTTAGAGTTGTTTCAGGATATTTAATTTTGTAATTTACTTACCTCCATTTTGAAAATTTTGTGATGACATAGTGGATAGTATTCAGAGTTAATGTAATCAAAAACTAGTAATAGGGATTACTTTTAATTCTCTTTCCAATTCTTAAGAATTTTATGTTTCTTATAGTGTGAGAAATGGTTTTATTTTGCATTGACAGTATACAAATAAGAGAAAGATGGATAAAGAAATAGTTACATAATATCATTATACTTTTAGTAAGTAAGTGCATTGAATGGATGATATGAATGATGTATATGTAAAATATGTTCATGTAGATAAAAGGAAAGGATGCCATGCTTGTGTGGTTATCATTACGTTACCATCTAGGAAATATTGTTATTATTTTTTCTTGTAGGATAATTATCATCCATTTTATTCTCCTAAATATTCTAATTTTATGTGGTTATGGAAAAATGTGATCAAAGGTTGTGCTAGATAGTTGGAAGTTAATTCTTCATCAGGCATTAGATCTATTGATTTTTTATCTATAGTAGCGACTACTATAAAAGGAGAAAATGTTTTAAGGTATACTCATTTAGATAAAATAAATATTATTTGATTAAAATAGTAACATTGTATATTTTTGGGGGATAGTGGTATGAAGTTAGATTTTTTGGAATAGAAATATTTATAAAATCCAACATTTGTTATTTTATACTGTTTGAAATGTGTGAGAATATTACAGATGTATTTTGGGATGACCTAAAAATGTAGGTTGAACTTGAATTGTTTAGAGAAGTTTTTATCATTGATAAGAGATTTTGTAAAAATAGGGAATACATACCACTTCTTGTTTTTTCTTGTATTTAATCAATTTTAGGAAACTATAGTTTTTGGGGAGGCATTTTTATATGAAAAAACTACAAGTAAATTTTCCTATTTATTTCATAAATATGTAGATTTCTTTGATATGAAGATGTTATTATCCTTGTTTACCAATAAATATATAGCCTGTAACATCAAACATTCTCCGAAGGTGTGAATCATTTAATTTTTAGTTTAATTCATTCAAAATGGCCCCAGTGATGATGCTTATGAGGTTAAAGGAGGCCTCAAGTTCATTAGGGTCTTGTTCATATCCCATCGCCCCAAAATAGTAAGAGAAGACTTGGATGCATATTTTTTCTACAACCATGTGACCTTGGGAACACATCCATGGTGGGGGTATACGTTTTAGGATTTTATAGTTTCACATGGTTTTTTCATGGTTAGTTAAACTATGTACCTCACCATGTGATGTTCCCCTTAGTAGTAGTGAGTGGTGAAGATTTGGTGCACAATTTTACAACCATGTAGAAGAACCATGTATAGGTTAAATGTGGGTGAATTTACCCAGCTTCCCATCTTTAATGATTATAAAAACTCATCCATCCTTCTTTCCTCCCTCTAGTGATTCGTTTCTCCTCCCCTTTGTGCATGGTTATCTTCCTCACTGTCCATGGGGTTTTGATGTATCTCCTTAATATGACACTCAAATCCATTTCCATTGAAAGCTATATAAATCCCTATATAATCTCTAACTTATGAACCAATCTATTTATTGTTAATTCTTCTTTTTGTTGCGCTATTTTTGTGTGATGGATTTTTGTCCAAATTTCAGGAATTTAAATAATCAATCGATTTTTTCTATTTTAGGTCAAATAAAACCTTGACCATGGATAAGTGGAATGCTATGAAATTGTGGTAGGTGGTATAGGTATTTCCCTTTATTTGAATGGTTTAATCACCACATGGTGTGGGTTTTATAATTATAATATGTGTCTGAATTATTTATTTGAACCATCTTACCTGGTTGGGCAATGAGATAGGTCCTTGATCAAGTTGCCTCATACCTTTACATGATTCTTCTACTTGATTCATTTACTTGATGCTTCACACATATTGAATTGTGAATCATGCTTCTGTCTTATGTCAGTGTTCATGCTTATTTCCCTAGGTAAATTCTTTTATCCTCTTGCTTATGATTTATTCACATGTCACGACCCATATTCCTTATGCTTAGTATTTTATGCCTCCTGGAAATTCCTTATATCATGATCATGTAGTTTAATTCCATGTGATTAATTTTTATGCATATTTGAGTAGCTTAAATTAAATGATATTCCTTGTTTCATATACCTCATGCTCATGCCTTACTAACATTTCATGCCTTGTGCCTTTTCATATATAATTGTGCCATAGTTTTTGGAATATAATTGTATAGTTTGGTTAAATCGTGATTATGTGGTATTGGGATGTTTTTTATGGCATGTAATTATATATGCATGTATTTTTTTTGTTATATTCCTTGGTTTCTATGGATTACATATTATGGGATAGGAGAGAACATGGGTCCCAAATTAATGACATGATGCATAGAATCATTGTGTACATTTGGATTTAGTTGATGTGTCAGGAGATATACATTATCATTCCATATATGGGATCTTTGAGTGGTCTACCTATACATGTGATTGAGACTAGTTACCTAGGGTAGAAACTAAAGATCGACCCATTGGAAAGATGGATACTCTAGGACTTAGGTGATACTCATTCCCCTATGTGAGAAACTTGGTTCGGGATCAGAGTCATGATACCTTGAGTGAAAAAAGGGATGTTGCATGGGATTCCATGGATAGACTCGAAGGGATTGGGTTATATGGAGTCACCTGTAGTGACCCTTGGGATTCTATTATATTGCCTTAGATAGGCTCATAACTCCACCACTATATTTGATGGATTGATGGAATTCATGTTTGTTTCCTTGAAATGGTTCTTATTATTCAATTGATCATTCTTATATGATGACCAAGAAATGTGACCTCCAAGCTAAATCACAATCTTGGGTATTTGTTTTTTATTCTAGTTGTTTCAATTGTAATGGCCCTTGTATACATACTGTGTTTTTTATAGGTATCTCCTTTCCGATATCTGGTTCGGGGTGAAGCATGTGGTATGGGATGGATGAATATTTTGGAACCCTAACCAAGTTGAAGTTATTTTATTTATTTAATTCTCTTCATTTTATTTTATATGTGACAATTTATTTTATTTATTGTATGAAATGTATTAGACCTGACATCGTGGTTGATATTATTCTGAGATTATATCTCACACTCTTATTGGGAGTCATTTGGTACCTTGAGTGGACTTTAGGAACACAGTTATAGATAAAGGGAAGAATTCTACTTCTAATGCGTGATTCACTTGGTTCTTAGGATGGAGTTTTCGGGTAGAGGACTGAGCCTATGCTCGAGATTTTGTGTAGCAATTTTTCCTTTTTGTACTTTTTTTGCAACATGTAGTATATTCTTTGTATCCCTCGTTTCCCCTGCACTCCCATTTTTGTAGAGATGCATGGAATGCCATTTTTATCATTGTATTTATTATTTATATTTTCTTCTTCAAGTTATCTATTATACTTTCTTGGATTATTTTTATATTACTACTACTTCTTTTTTCTTATTATGCTTCCACTTCATGTCATCTATTGTTTACTTCAACGAACAATCTGATCTATGTAGGAATATTCTCCCCACGATCACACCATATGCCCTCTCCACTAGTCGATAGCCTCTAGTATTTGAGGAGGAGCACTTGAGGTCTTGTGGCCACCGTGTTGGGTCACAGCTTAGTGGCACCTATGGTGGGACCCTACAAAGTGGTATCAGATCCATTCTTTTTCCATTTGTCTTACTATTTGGGTTTAGATAGGAGACTAGTACATTGGGATTTGTAATTGAATTTGTTCTTGGACATAGCTATCCCATGTATAGGGGAATCTCAAAGAACCTGGGTTTAGAAAATGTGTTGTTGGTTATGATATTTAAAGTTGATACAACTTCACCATTAGATGACACATTTTTTTTGTGATTTTTTATAACGCTATTATTGAAATGATAATTTCTATTACTTCAGCTTGATGATATGATGGAATATCTAGGAATTCATCATACAAGACACTATAGTAGATTAATTTTTATTCATATTTCATTGAAATTTCTAATTTTAGTGTGCATTAGCTTATTTTCATGTGATATTTTGTGATTATTAGTTGTTATGTCTTGCAGTTCTTGATTGTTATAAACAGATAAATGTATCAATTTACCTTGTAGGATGATATTATGAAAATGATTAAGTGGGAATTCAATTTAAATATATAAGGTTCATGGGACCTTAAAAATTTGTATGGTGATCCTTTGAATTCAATATTTTAAGAAAAGGGGTTAAAACACATAAATGGGTTAAAAATAATACCACCCCATTAATTAAAATCGATTCATTATATAAGAAATTGGAGGTCTAACCATAGAAATGGGTAGTAGGAAATGTT
Organism: Viscum album; assembly: GCA_963277665.1. Classification (NCBI taxonomy): domain Eukaryota; kingdom Viridiplantae; phylum Streptophyta; class Magnoliopsida; order Santalales; family Viscaceae; genus Viscum; species Viscum album. Next base: position 1,680,692,540 of record OY728160.1, read on the forward strand.
TTCCTTTACACTTGTGACTCCTTGAGATATTTTCCCTTCTCATCTAGACCTGGCTCTAGAAGCAGGCTAAGGGTTGTGTTGTGTTCATGGAAGCCTTGTACCTACCCTTTCTTAATGTTTTCTTTATTGTATTTCCCTATTTGTTATAAAACATATTTTTAAGGAGTGCAATTGGAAATTTTAGATTTATTCCACTGTGAAATCCTCATGATGTACACTAAGAGAGTGGAGATGAGCACACTCCAGAGGTGTTGGGCCCTGAACCACCCATAGTGCCTCTTATAGGGCCACCAGATGCACTTCAATTTAACCCTATTATGGGAATTTTTGCTATGTTTTGTGAGATATTCCTCTATTTTATAGAGTCTATTTAGGGTGCTCCCTAGCCTGCCCCGATGATAGAAGAGCTGACTCAGGAATTTTAGCAGCAGCATCCTTCCACCTTCTAATGGAATGGTGGTACTCAAGCTTAAGATTAATAGTTAGAAGCCATGGTATCCATCTTTGACCATCTTGATACACCTCCAATGTGGAGGGTCAAGCTCGCTACCTACATGTTATGTGATGCTTCCAAGCACTAGTGGGATGTCATATATCAGTTAGAGCATTACCAAGGCATGGTTTGGGAAGACTTCCAAATGAATTTATAAAATCACTTATTTACATAGATTTTGAGAGAGTATCATTCTAGGGAATTCATTAATCATCAGTAGGTCTCCATGATAGTGATCGATTATTCTTCTAACATCACCGATTTTTAGTATTTCTATCGATCTGTGACCAGTGTTGAATTGAATACAACACGGAACATTGAGTATTGTCTTGGGAATGATGTTCGGCACATTTGAGAATCTTTCAGTTGAATACCATTATAGAGAAAGTGGAACCAGACCTAATTACACAACATAATCATAGAGAAGCTAGCAATTTGAGCCAGGGAAGTTCATTTCTGTGGTAGGGAGATGGATCTTCTGGTAGTAGTATGTTCCATTTTGAGGGTGCACTTGGGGGTAGTACCAGCTAGGTGTCACACATTGATAGATATATAGTGTGTAACTAGTGTGGTAGGACACACCATAAGAAGACTCAGTGAATGAGGAAACTGATCCAATTCCGAGCTTATGGAAGGATGGGTCACCTTCAGCGCTTCTTCTAGTGTTTTACTCCAACATCTAGTGGTAGAGGATTCATACCACACCTCAGTCAGTTATATGATATGTGACACCATGATGAGCATGGATTTTTTTTCTACTGGATGATCAACATGAGCTGGTAGTGGTCTTTCACTAGGTAGTTAGGCCCCAGAGCATCAACGTCAGCAGTGTGGATCTGCATAGGCTAGTCAGGCAGCATCTCAGGGTCATCATTCATGACATATGTACATATAGTTGCTAGTGTAAGATGAGAAGAGTGCATGTCCATCTATGGTTAAAGGTACTATTATGGTATCCTCTACTCTAGTTTCCTCTTTTTTTTACAGGTTCATCAAACTCATTTATATTTACTACTATTGTGGAATGTATTGTACTTATAATCAAGTGCTTTAGTAGAATTACGTATTTCAACAAGCCATTAGGGTTAAATATAGAGTGTATAAACCAATGTCAACAGTTCCCCCTTGAGTAGGTGTGTACATTTTATTCTAGATTTTGTCCATCCTCAATATGACTGGATTCATCATCATTCTTGGTATCAACTGGATTGTACCTTATCATGCCCAAATGGTTTTATATTGCTGTCGAGTGTCCTTCACATCACCTAAGTGACGATCATATTTACATAAGGGATAATGGAATATCCATGTAGATCAAAATAGACCAAATAATAATAGGTTGGACAGAGTTACATCTCAGTAACTGAGCCTCTATATGAGTTATCAAAGAATATAGCTAGAATATTTCCATCATGTGGTGGATCATTTTAGGGATGTCTTGATTGATTATTTCTATGGGTTTCCTCCTGGGAGAGATGTTTAGTTCACTATCGAGAAAGTTCCAGGCGATGTAACAGTGTTTATCTCTCCGTATAGGATGGAACCTATAGATCTCCATCAACTCAAGAGGTTGGTTGATGATCTAGATTCTAAGTGTTTTATCCGACCCAACACATCATCATGGGGTTCATAAGTCCCTTTCTCTATGAATTCCGATGTTAACCTCCAATTGTGTGTGGATTATAGACAGTTGAACCTGCTTCTAGTGAAGAACTATTATCCATTACCCCACATCGATGACCACTTTGACTAGATCTGAGGAGAAATTTTTTTCTATATGTTCGATTTGTGCTCGGGATATCATCAGGTGCATGTGATACCATCCGACATACCACATAAAAAATTACAGAATAGGTATGACATGTACAATTATTTGGTTATGTCATTCAGTCTAATGAATGCATAGATATTATTTATGGCTAGGTTGAAATGGGGTTTCCAACTGTATCTTGATTCCACTATGGTAGTCTTCGTAGATGAAATCTTTGTCTATTCACACACCAGACACAACCATGTCATCCATCCTGAGATTGTACTAAGTACATTGAGAGAGCACACACTATATTTGATGCTATGAAAATACCACTTTTGTATTAGTAAGGTTCACTTCTTAGGTCATATAATATCTGAGGCAGATGTATCTGTTGACCCAAAGAAGCTGAGCATTGTGGATTCTTGGGAGAATCCCAAGAATGTGTTTGAAATACATATATTCTTAGGGCATGATGGATATTATATGTGGTTCATCCAGGATTTAACCCACTTATAATTTCCTCTTACAACCCTGACTAAGAAGGATGTACAGTTCCTATGGTGTAATGATTGTGAGAATAATTTTTAGTACTGAAAGGGATGGCTCACTTCATCTATGATTCTGATGCTTCCAAATCTGGGAATAAGTTATATGATGCACTATGATGCTTTAGGAATTACAATGGGTGTAGTTCTGATGCAAGGTGATGGAGTCATGGAATATGGATCCTTCCAACTGAGGCCTCATGAGTGGAACAACCCAATATATGACCTCGAAATAAAGTCCATGGTTCATACTCTCCGTTGTATGAGGCACTATCTATTGAGTGAGATATACATTGTTTACAAGAATATCAAGAGTCTCAAACACATATCCATGCCAAAAGGGATGAATCTAAGACAACTCTGGTGGGTGAAATAGATACGGTCCTTCAATTTTGAGCTTTCTTACACATCTAGTAAGGATAATGCTATGGATGATTCCAAGATCCTGAATATTCATATGCAAGCCTTCCAATAGGCTAGAAATGAGTGGAAGATGGTGGCCATGTTTTTTTATTTTCATTTGGAGGTTGAGGAACTACATGAGAAATCAATCTTGAAAGGTTTGGTAGTGACTTCCCCTTTTTTGGAATGGGTTTGGATGTATTGGGTATCAGATCACAGGGGCCTTGTTCTGAGGGAGAACTTCACGGGAGTGGACCCACCTCCTGGTAGGTTTTTTATAGTAGTGAGACCCTGTTATACAATGGGAATGTTTGGGTTCCTTCTGATATATGGGAAGATCTAATGAGGGAATCTCATTCCTTTGTCTGGGTAGTTAATCCTGGTCATACCAAGATGTACATAGATGTATGTTTTCAGTACAACTATCCAAGCATGAAGAGGTAGATATAAGGCTTTATCACTTAGTGCTCCACTTATTAGTAGGTGAAGACATAACACCAATGGAATAATGAAAATCTACATCCATTATCAATTTTTGAGTATAATTGGAATGACGTCACAATGGAATTCATGAGGGGATTTATGAGATTCCCTCAATGCAATGATGTGGTATGGGTGATCACCATTAGGTTGACCAAATCCATGCACATTATACTGATCTGAGAAACATTCTATGTGGATAGTTTATGAAGGATTTACATCTAGGAGATATTTCTACTTCAAGGTGATTCCATATCTACCATATTAGATTGAGATTTCTGGTTCATATCATGGTTCTATAAAGGGTTAAATAAAGCACTGGGTTCATAGGTGCTCTTGAGTAATGCATATCACCCATAGACTGATGGGAAATCTGAGAAGACCATACATGTCTTAGAGGATATTCTTTGGGAATGTATCCTTGATTTAAGAGGTTTTTGGGAAAACCATATTTCAATGGTTGAGTTTTCCAAAAATAATAGATTCCATGAAATAATTTAGGTGGCTCAGTATGAGCCCCCTATGGTATACCTTGTCATTCACCTCTATACTAGTTTGATATAGGTGAGGAAGCTACAATGGGGCCTCATCTCATTTAAGAGATTTTAGAGAAAGTCCAGATAATTCAAAAGAATATTGATATATCCTAGTCTATTGTGTAATGTTATACCAATTTTTGACATAGACCATTCGAGTACGAGGTGGGATATCAGGTCTTTCGGTGTGTATCACCTAGATTGGGTCATGAACGAATTAGGAGACAGGGAAAGTTCTCGTCTTGAAATGTCAATCCTTTTGAGATAGTAGAGAGAGTAGGAAGGGTATCCCATTATTTGTTATTGATTCAGAGGTATCGTTCAATGCATGATGTCTTCTATATAACTCAACTTCTACTGTTTCATCCAGACCTCTCTCATTCGTTTGATCTCGAGGATACCAAGATAGAAACAGATGCATCCGTAAAGGAGAATCCAATTCATATCGTTGATCATAGTACGAAGGTTCTTAGAGGAAAGTAAATTCCTTTGGTCAAGGGTCTATAGAAGAATGAACTGGTACATGATGAGATGTGGGATCAAGAGGCAAATATACATTTACAGTGGTCAGAAATATTCTCAAATGACGTTTTACAACCCTCGAAAGGGAAAATCATGGTTGAGTTATTTTAAGGAAGGGAGGTTGTAACGTCCCTAAATTTTATAAAGGCATAGAAAATTTATTTTTTCATTTAATTCCATAAAATGGACCTAGTGATGATTCCTAACATGTTAAAGGTGTTCTCTCGTGCGTCTGGGGATCATTCAAAGCCTTGGGGCCCAATATTTAAAGGCCAGATTAGCCCGCATGGTTTTTCAAAAATTGTGTGACCTAGGGCACATGGCCTAGTGGGAACTTTATGTTTGGGGACATTTCAGTTTCTCATTGTTTGCAGATTGTTAGTGAAACCGTGTGCCTAACCATGATTTGTTTCCTTTAGTAGTAATGAGTGGGGCATAGCTGTAACACCCGAGACTTTTATGTTATATAAATCATCAAAGGAATCTTTTTCTACACAACACTTGCTTGGCTTGCTTTACACGCAATCGCGACCTTCCTCGATAGCTTGCGTCGTACGCAATACCGAGTTTCACTAAACAACAATATGCTATTAAAACTAGCCGTTATGAATAGTAATAACCACTTTTTTGAAATTTTATAAATTTTATTTTTCAAAATGGACTTCATTTTTGGACTCAGAATATCGAAATTATCCTAAGGTGAAATTTTGGTATTTTTCTGAAAACTTTCAATTTTTGATGAATAGTGAAACCACTAAGTGGTAGGTTAAAAACTGAATTTTGCATAAAACTTAATTTTACTGCTTCTGTGATTGGAATTTCGAAAATCCGAGAGACACGGTTAATATCAAGTACTAAAATGTGGTTCAATGAGATGAAAATAATTTTTTGGTGAATAGTAACTTTTTACTTTTTTTACCGCGGTTAATAGTAAATAGGGTAACTAAGGGTAAATATGATATTAATATTACCCTAACACATGTCATAATTCTATTGGACAAGTGTAATTCGACCAAAAACAAACTTAGGAATAAAATATGACCATTTAGGCCCACCTGGATTAAATTAGGACATTTATTATTAATTTATTTAAAGAAGGGTTAAAATAGTTAAAATCAAAGTTTAATAAGTAAATCATTTTTAATATAGGGTTATACATAAGATAAATTCAATTTTAAATATTCATTAGAAAGATAAAAAGATTTCCTACATGATGGTATTTTATTTGTAATTTTTAGACATCAAATAATTTAATTTATTTATGACACAAAGATGATGCAGTAATTATCTTATTAATGAAATATTGACAAAATTGATAATATAAATACCAAAATAAATGTAATTTGAGACTTTTTATGAATTCCACTAATTTTCTAGGTTACTATGATATATTAGTATTGATTTAATCAACTTGGTTCGAACATATAATTCTGTTATGACTTTCACAAAAATCATATATCAAATAGTGTCAAAATTGACACAAAATAGTTTTTAAATCAAATATTATATTATTAATTGTTATTTTATTCCTAAAAATCTAATGTTCGGCCAAATGACTTAGATAAGGATATATATATTAATAATAAACAATTTGGGGTTCGTTTGGCATGTTATAGTAAGTGTATTAACCATATAGTGAAAGAAAACAAAAAGACACGGTAAAAGTTAAATTAATTAACTTAGAGTTAAATCTAATTTATAAGGTTAAAATAATACCCTAAACTTGTCTAAATCCTATTGGTTGATAGGATTTCGACCCATCCCCACTTTAGCTTCGAAATAAGACCCTTTGGAACCATTATAAACCGATTTTGACTTTAATATAAAATAATATTTTGAGATATTCCTAAGGTGCCCCTCTCCTCCCTTATAAAAGGGCACATCCTCCCCCTCCTCCTCACACCAATTTGAGCACTCAAGCTCTGCCAACCCCTGCCATTTTCCCTTCTCCACTTCCCTAGAATAATCCTAGAGGTCCTGGTCTTCTCCAAAGACCAATCGTAGTTCCTTAAGTGGAGGATTCAAAAAGGCGTTCCAAAGAAGAGATAATATCCATTACCGATCTTTTCAATTTCTTTCTTCTTCAACTTCTTCTTATTTAGTTGTTTCATGATAAAGTAATAACATCAGTATTACTTACATACTGATATGTTATTATAAATATGAAACAACCCTAATTCACCTTCTATCCATCCTACGGAAAAATGAAATCACCGCGCGTGCGTACGTACGGAATACCGTCTCCACGCCGTGGTGTAATCTATTTTCCACCATCACCTTACAAGGATGGGTATAATGGTGTAATCAGTAACTATATATGATTATTATTAAGTAATATTGATACTGAAATAATATATATATATACTCCAATACAATTCCACGATCATAGGAACGATATCATCACTCGTGCGTACGTACGGAATACCGTCTCCACGATGTGATGCGACTCGTTCTACATGATCTTCATTTCATAATGATTATATAAATGAATTGAATGAATGAATATGGTATATACTACACTAATACCATTCTGGAAATGAATTATCTATAACCTAAAGATAAGAATAAGAATTTATTCGACAAAACACGCATAAGAACAAAAAGTTATAAAGACCCGAGTAACAAGTAACAATGACATATTACTAACAAGAAGCTAATAATATGACCATATATGATCTCATATCAATATGTATGATTCTGGAATAAGTCAATAACATTATTTAAACCATTATACAGGATCTTCGGACACGAACAAAGCAAATCGGACCTAAGGTAAGGGAAATATCACAATCTCATTTTTATCCGAGATTGTTTATTCGTAAGTATTTACTGGGGTGTATTTTGTCATCCACATCCATGTTCCCTCAATATGTAATATTGTTTCCATCCACTTGAAATAGTTTAAATCCAATTTTACCCTTAGGTGAGTTTTTATTAAAGAATATGAAAGGAATCTTTTGTCGTTTTTCCGTACGAGGTACTTTTTGACTTTTCCGACAAAAGTACGAAGAATGTTTTTTTTAACTTATACGGCATGAATGGATTTTTAAAACATTACTTCAAAGAAGCTTCCTTTACAAGTTTTCAAGTTTATTTTTAATCAACTTCTTTTATTTTAAAGTTGTATGACATGTTATGAAAGGAAAAATGTTTTTGAAGAAGAAAGGATATTTTCCTCAAGAATTCAATTCAAGTGTTTTATCAAAATTATTTTCCATCTAAGATAATAAAGGGTTCTGTTTCTATCCATATTTTTACATTGGTTTGACTATGTTGTGATGGAATTATGTTTATGAATTCCTTTATCTTATATGAATTGATTTATGATGTCATGATGTTTCAAGAATCCCATTTTTGTTACATGTGTTATGCGATGATGTATGTTTTATGATTATGTGGCACACATAAGAAAGGATTCATTATAAGATGGGTGGGACCTATATCTCCCTCCAATTCATTGGGTAATGATTTTATATCTCATGAGATAGACATGGCTGGAACGGAAGGTTATTTCGGTTCAGTGATACAGGACTGAAACGAGGAGTGAACTCGGTTCAGAAAGGGACTTTGTCCACTAAGATGGTCTTGGCAATGAGTCATGACTAACAAGAAATGATTTCCATGATTATGTGTGCATGCCACAAAGTTTCAAGTTTTATGTTATGATTATGGGGATCTCATTTTCACTTCTATGATTTATTCCATGTTAAGATATTATGATCTCTTTTGCAGGTTTTGATTTTCAAAAAGATATGATATGATTTTTATTTCCTTTATTTTCCCTTGCTGAGCATTTGAGCTCACCCTTTTATGTTTTCTTTTCCCCAGGTCAGGAAGATGGATATTAAGTAGAATATGCTAAAAGGGACCCTAGATATGATGAAATAAATGGGAGACACTGTAGAAGATTTATGAACCAGTTGTTTATGTTTCCCAGTTTCTAAAGACACTATACCTATACGGTCCTTTGTGGTTTTGTCATATGTTGTAATAAGTGTGCTTCAATTTCGAAGTATTAACAATGTATGTAAAGTATGGGTCGTTATAGTTGGTATCAGAGGAAAGGTATAGTCAACCTTTGGAAACTAGGATGTGAAAGCCTTAGTAAGAACCCTAAGGATAAGTCTAAGCATAGAACACAATCTTAGAAATGGCCATGAATAACCTAGGATAAGACCATAAGCATGAAAATTTTATTCTTGAATTATGTGGTTTCCTATTATAATTAGTGTTGCTCACACTATTCTTCTTGGTTTTAGTCAATGGCTGGAACCCGAAGGAACCGTGTTAATGCGGAATGCGATGGACAATGCAATGATTGTCCCCCTGAGCAACCAAACGATATGGGAGCTGGAATGCAAAATCTTGTAGCCATGCTCACACAACTTTCTCAAGCTATGAATCATGCAGGATTTCCAAACGAACAAAGGAGGGAGAAACATTCTGTTGAATCCTTCATGAGGCAGCGTCCACCATCTTTCAGCGGGTCTACTGATCCATTAGTTGCTGAACAATGGATTAGTACTACTGAAAAGATATTTTCAGTTCTTCAATGTTCTGAGCATGATAAAGGCATCCTAGCAGTGTATCGTTTGGAAGGAGATGCTGATCAATGGTGGAATCTTGTTAAGAATACAAGGCAAAGGGATGAAATTGAGTCTATGGAATGGGACGAGTTCAAGAACTTATTTTTCAATAAGTACTTCCCTCGTATTCTCCGAACAAAGATGGAGAAAGAGTTCCTTGAACTGAAGCAAAGGGATGATGAATCTGTTGGTACCTATGAAGCAAATTTTACCAGACTTGCAAGGTACGCTTCTGGTATTATTATCCAACCTGAGAGTAAGATCGATCGATTCTTTAGTGGCTTAAAACCAAGTCTTCGAAGGGCGTTAGCCATAAGGGACTTCAATAGCTACGAGGAAATCGTTCGATGTGCTCTCAAAGTCGAGATGGAGATTGGAGTAACCCATCAGTCACATGGGTTTGATAAGAAGAGGAAGATGGAATTCAAAGAAAAATCTAAAGAGCACACGGAAAAGAAGATGAACTTTCCCTTATGCTCAAAGTGTGGAAAGAAACATGGAGGGAGTTGTCTTAAAGGGACAAGTAAATGTTTTAAATGTGGAAAGGAAGGTCATCGGGCATTTGAATGCCGTGATAATGGGAAGAAGATGTCTAATGATGCAAACAAAGGAAGGGATACACAGAATGAACCTGCTACACTTCAATGTTTCAAGTGCAAGGAGATGGGGCATTATGCCAATCAATGCCCAAATCCAAGGGTTGATGATGATGGTCGGCGTCAACAAACTCTTAAGGCTAAAGAAAAAGGAAAGTCACATGCAATTTCTATCAGCGATGTGAAGTACGATAACGATGTGGTGAAAGGTACACTTACCATCCACTCTAAAGTAGCAAATGTTTTATTTGATTCTGGATCCACCCACTCTTTTATTTCTGAAAAATTTTCTAAGGGTATCACCGTATTACCTCAACAATTAGATGTTGAGTTAGCTGTGACAACACCTAATGGCACATCAATCGCATCAGAAGTTTATAATTCTTCTCCGATCGAAGTTTGTGGGAAAGTGCTTCCTGCAAATCTTGTGATCCTTCCTTTAGTGGAATTTGATGTGATTCTTGGCATGGATTGGCTTTCTCTACATGGAGCTCATATCAATTGCCAAAGAAGGGAAGTCACATTTCATATTCCAGATCAACCTACGATCGTCTATCAATGCAAGGATGAACATAACCTTCCAGTGGAAATTTCTTCCATCTTATGGGTATTGATTCCACTAAATGAAGGTTATTTATCTCAAATAGTTGGTGAGAAACTCACGATTAAGAATATGCCCATTGTACGGGAGTTTGATGATGTCTTTCCGGAGGAATTACCGGGTCTTCCACCAAATCGTGAAGTTGAGTTTTCAATAGAACTCGTACCGGGTGCTTTGCCTATTTCAAAGACACCTTATAGAATGGCCCCAATTGAGTTGCAGGAATTGAAGAAGCAACTCCAAGAGAATCTTGATAAGGGATTCATACGCCCTAGTGCGTCACCTTGGGGAGCACCTGTTCTATTTGTTAAGAAGAAAGATGGATCAATGAGACTCTGCATTGATTATAGAGAACTTAACAAGATCACTATCAAGAACAAATATCCTCTCCCACGCATTGATGACTTATTTGACCAACTACGTGGAGCTCAATACTTTTCCAAGATTGATCTTCGTTCAGGGTATCATCAATTAAGGGTCAAAAGGGAGGATATACCAAAGACGGCTTTCCGTACAAGCTATGGACACTATGAATTTATAGTGATGCCATTTGGTCTTACTAATGCCCCTGCTATCTTCATGGATCTAATGAATAGAGTCTTTAGAGACTATCTTGATCAATTTGTGGTAGTCTTTATAGACGATACTCTTGTCTATTCAAAGAGCAAGGAAGAGCATGAAGATCACTTGAGAATTATATTGAAGACCCTGAGAAAAGAGAAGCTTTATGCCAAATTTACCAAGTGTGAATTTTGGCTTCAAAAAGTTGCATTTTTGGGTCATATAATCTCAAAAGAGGGGATATCTGTGGATCCAGCAAAAACAGAGGTTATCGAAAGATGGTCAAGACCAACAACAGTAACTAAGATCCGAAGTTTTCTTGGTTTGGCTGGATATTATCGACGTTTTGTAAAAGATTTTTCACGATTATCTAATCCACTCACCAAGTTGACTCGGAAAGGAGTTAAGTTTGTCTGGACAGAGGAATGTGAAGAGAATTTCAAGGAGTTGAAAAGAAGGTTATCCAGTGCACCTGTGCTCACACTGCCTTGTAGTGGAGAAAGGTTTGTGATCTACAGTGATGCATCCAAGAAGGGATTGGGGTGTGTTCTTATGCAAAATGATATGGTGATAGCTTATGCCTCACGACAGTTGAAAATCCATGAGCAAAATTACCCAACACATGATTTGGAGTTGGCTGCGGTAATCTTTGCATTAAAGATTTGGAGGCATTACCTTTATGGTGAAAGGTGTGATATTTATACGGATCATAAAAGTTTAAAGTATATTTTCACACAAAAGGAGCTGAATATGCGCCAAAGAAGATGGTTGGAACTGATTAAGGATTATGACTGCTCAATCCATTACCACCCTGGGAAAGCAAACAAGGTGGCAGATGCATTAAGTCGACAAGACCATGCTAGTTTATCCATGATGAGGATCACAAAAGATCCAATATTTATGGATTTACAAAGGATGGATCTTGGAATTATAATGGAAGGGGAAAAATCTTATCTTTCTCAAATGAATGTTCAACCATCTATACATGTGAAGATTAAAGAGGCACAGAAAGAAGATGTCGAGTTACAAAAGAAGGTGAGAAATGTTCCTGAATTCAACCTTGATTGTGATGGGATAATAAAGTTCAGGAATCGGGTTTGTGTTCCTCCCATCCCCGAATTAAAAAAAGAGCTGCTGGATGAGGCTCATAGTTCTTCATTCTCTATTCATCCTGGAAGCACGAAGATGTATAGGGACCTGAAAGAGTACTTCTGGTGGGATGGCATGAAAAGAGATGTTGCTGAATATGTCTCTCGATGCTTGGTTTGTCAACAAGTTAAAGCTGAGAGACAGAAGTCTAAGGGGATGTTACAACCATTACCCATACCCGAATGGAAATGGGAAAACATCACTATGGACTTTGTCACAGGACTTCCTAAAACATCCAAAGGCAATAATGCTATCTGTGTCATAGTTGATCGTCTTACAAAGTCTGCACACTTCATTGCTATTAGAGAGGATTTCTCTCTAGATCAGCTTGCCAGGATATATGTAAAGGAAGTGGTAAGATTGCATGGAGTACCACTTTCTATTATATCTGACCGAGATCCGAGATTTACCTCGAAGTTCTGGCGAAGTCTTCAGCATACTCTGGATACAGAGTTGAGTTTCAGCACTGCTTATCATCCCCAGACAGACGGTCAGTCTGAGAGAACAATTCAAACCCTAGAAGATATGTTGAGAGCTTGCTCTATGGATTTCAAAGGAGGTTGGGATCAACACCTACCTTTGGTGGAATTTTCTTATAATAATAGCTTTCACTCCAGTATTCAGATGGCTCCTTATGAAGCTCTATATGGAAAGAAATGCAGGACTCCAACTTGCTGGGATGAAGTTGGGGAAAGAAAGCTATTAGGACCTGATCTCGTTGATGAAATGGCAGAAAAGGTCAGATCTATTCAACAACACATAAGAGCAGCTCAGAGTCGACAGAAAAGTTATGCCGACAACCGAAGAAAAGACCTAGAGTTTGAAGTGGGTGATAAAGTGTTCTTACGAATATCTCCCTGGAAGAGGGTTATGAGATTTGGAAAGAAGGGGAAGTTGAGCCCTAGATATATCGGTCCTTTTGAAATACTGGATCGTGTTGGGAAGGTAGCTTACCGATTGGCGCTTCCACCGAATCTCTCTCAAGTTCACGATGTGTTCCATGTATCTCTCCTGAGAAAGTACATACCAGATCCTTCACATGTACTCAGCTCAGAAGTTGTACCGCTGGAGCAAGATCTTTCTTATGAAGAACAGCCGATAGAGATTCTGGATCGTAGCGAAAAAGTCCTACGAAACAAGACCACTCGCTTGGTGAAAGTTTTATGGAGGAACCACCAACTTGAAGAAGCTACATGGGAGCTTGAGGATATGATGAGGGAGAAGTATCCTCATTTGTTTGTTGCAAAGTGACGAATTTCGAGGGCGAAATTCTTTTTAAGGGGGGTAGAATGTAACACCCGATACTTTTATGTTATATAAATCATCAAAGGAATCTTTTTCTACACAACACTTGCTTGGCTTGCTTTACACGCAATCGCGAACTTCCTCGATAGCTTGCGTCGTACGCAATACCGAGTTTCACTAAACAACAATATGCTATTAAAACTAGCCGTTATGAATTGTAATAACCACTTTTTTGAAATTTTATAAATTTTATTTTTCAAAATGGACTTCATTTTTGGACTCAGAATATCGAAATTATCCTAAGGTGAAATTTTGGTATTTTTCTGAAAACTTTCAATTTTTGATGAATAGTGAAACCACTAAGTGGTAGGTTAAAAACTGAATTTTGCATAAAACTTAATTTTACCGCTTCTGTGATTGGAATTTCGAAAATCCGAGAGACACGGTTAATATCAAGGACTAAAATGTGGTTCAATGAGATGAAAATAATTTTTTGGTGAATAGTAACTTTTTACTTTTTTTACCGCGGTTAATAGTAAATAGGGTAACTAAGGGTAAATATGATATTAATATTACCCTAACACATGTCATAATTCTATTGGACAAGTGTAATTCGACCAAAAACAAACTTAGGAATAAAATATGACCATTTAGGCCCACTTGGATTAAATTAGGACATTTATTATTAATTTATTTAAAGAAGGGTTAAAATAGTTAAAATCAAAGTTTAATAAGTAAATCATTTTTAATATAGGGTTATACATAAGATAAATTCAATTTTAAATATTCATTAGAAAGATAAAAAGATTTCCTACATGATGGTATTTTATTTGTAATTTTTAGACATCAAATAATTTAATTTATTTATGACACAAAGATGATGCAGTAATTATCTTATTAATGAAATATTGAAAAAATTGATAATATAAATACCAAAATAAATGTAATTTGAGACTTTTTATGAATTCCACTAATTTTCTAGGTTACTATGATATATTAGTATTGATTTAATCAACTTGGTTCGAACATATAATTCTGTTATGACTTTCACAAAAATCATATATCAAATAGTGTCAAAATTGACACAAAATAGTTTTTAAATCAAATATTATATTATTAATTGTTATTTTATTCCTAAAAATCTAAGGTTCGGCCAAATGACTTAGATAAGGATATATATATTAATAATAAACAATTTGGGGTTCGTTTGGCATGTTATAGTAAGTGTATTAACCATATAGTGAAAGAAAACAAAAAGACACGGTAAAAGTTAAATTAATTAACTTAGAGTTAAATCTAATTGATAAGGTTAAAATAATACCCTAAACTTGTCTAAATCCTATTGGTTGATAGGATTTCGACCCATCCCCACTTTAGCTTCGAAATAAGACCCTTTGGAACCATTATAAACCGATTTTGACTTTAATATAAAATAATATTTTGAGATATTCCTAAGGTGCCCCTCTCCTCCCTTATAAAAGGGCACATCCTCCCCCTCCTCCTCACACCAATTTGAGCACTCAAGCTCTGCCAACCCCTGCCATTTTCCCTTCTCCACTTCCCTAGAATAATCCTAGAGGTCCTGGTCTTCTCCAAAGACCAATCTTAGTTCCTTAAGTGGAGGATTCAAAAAGGCGTTCCAAAGAAGAGGTAATATCCATTACCGATCTTTTCAATTTCTTTCTTCTTCAACTTCTTCTTCTTTAGTTGTTTCATGATAAAGTAATAACATCAGTATTACTTACATACTGATATGTTAATATAAATATGAAACAACCCTAATTCACCTTCTATCCATCCTACGGAAAAATGAAATCACCGCGCGTGCGTACGTACGGAATACCGCCTCCACGCCGTGGTGTAATCTATTTTCCACCATCACCTTACAAGGATGGGTATAATGGTGTAATCAGTACCTATATATGATTATTATTAAGTAATATTGATACTGAAATAATATATATATATACTCCAATACAATTCCACAATCATAGGAACGATATCATCACTCGTGCGTACGTACGGAATACCGTCTCCACGATGTGATGCGACTCGTTCTACATGATCTTCATTTCATAATGATTATATAAATGAATTGAATGAATGAATATGGTATATACTACACTAATACCATTCTGGAAATGAATTATCTATAACCTAAAGATAAGAATAAGAATTTATTCGACAAAACACGCATAAGAACAAAAAGTTATAAAGACCCGAGTAACAAGTAACAATGACATATTACTAACAAGAAGCTAATAATATGACCATATATGATCTCATATCAATATGTATGATTCTGGAATAAGTCAATAACATTATTTAAACCATTATACAGGATCTTCGGACACGAACAAAGCAAATCGGACCTAAGGTAAGGGAAATATCACAATCTCATTTTTATCCGAGATTGTTTATTCGTAAGTATTTACTGGGGTGTATTTTATCATCCACATCCATGTTCCCTCAATATGTAATATTGTTTCCATCCACTTGAAATAGTTTAAATCCAATTTTACCCTTAGGTGAGTTTTTATTAAAGAATATGAAAGGAATCTTTTGTCGTTTTTCCGTACGAGGTACTTTTTGACTTTTCTGACAAAAGTACGAAGAATGTTTTTTTTAACTTATACGGCATGAATGGATTTTTAAAACATTACTTCAAAGAAGCTTCCTTTACAAGTTTTCAAGTTTATTTTTAATCAACTTCTTTTATTTTAAAGTTGTATGACATGTTATGAAAGGAAAAATGTTTTTGAAGAAGAAAGGATATTTTCCTCAAGAATTCAATTCAAGTGTTTTATCAAAATTATTTTCCATCTAAGATAATAAAGGGTTCTGTTTCTATCCATATATTTACATTGGTTTGACTATGTTGTGATGGAATTATGTTTATGAATTCCTTTATCTTATATGAATTGATTTATGATGTCATGATGTTTCAAGAATCCCATTTTTGTTACATGTGTTATGCGATGATGTATGTTTTATGATTATGTGGCACACATAAGAAAGGATTCATTATAAGATGGGTGGGACCTATATCTCCCTCCAATGCATTGGGTAATGATTTTATATCTCATGACATAGACATGGCTGGAACGGAAGGTTATTTCGGTTCAGTGATACAGGACTGAAACGAGGAGTGAACTCGGTTCAGAAAGGGACTTTGTCCACTAAGATGGTCTTGGCAATGAGTCATGACTAACAAGAAATGATTTCCATGATTATGTGTGCATGACACAAAGTTTCAAGTTTTATGTTATGATTATGGGGATCTCATTTTCACTTCTATGATTTATTCCATGTTAAGATATTATGATCTCTTTTGCAGGTTTTGATTTTCAAAAAGATATGATATGATTTTTATTTCCTTTATTTTCCCTTGCTGAGCATTTGAGCTCACCCTTTTATGTTTTCTTTTCCCCAGGTCAGGAAGATGGATATTAAGTAGAATATGCTAAAAGGGACCCTAGATATGATGAAATAAATGGGAGACACTGTAGAAGATTTATGAACCAGTTGTTTATGTTTCCCAGTTTCTAAAGACACTATACCTATACGGTCCTTTGTGGTTTTGTCATATGTTGTAATAAGTGTGCTTCAATTTCGAAGTATTAACAATGTATGTAAAGTATGGGTCGTTATAATAGCTGGCGCACAATTTGTCGATCGTGCACCCAAACCATGCCCAGGTTAAAAATTGGTGAATTTAACCATTTCCTCTATATAATTATTATAAACCCCCCTTCTTTATTTCATCCATAAAAAAAATCTCCTCTCATTCATGGGTGGTTCAAATCCTCCCTCTCTATGGGGTTTTGATGCATATACATTATCCGGAAGTCAACTCTTTAACCGTTAGAGGAAACTGAAACCCATCAGTAAGATCTAGCTCCAAACCCAAATATTTCTAGTTTCTTCTTCTATACATTTCACTATTTTGGTGTGGCTAATTTTTCCCTATTTTTAGGGATTTTATAAATCTTTTCATTTCTTCCATTTTAGGTTGATTCAAACCTCGACAACAGATGAGTAGCATTATACGATATTGAGTTAGGTGGTCTAGGTATTTCCTACTATTTTGGTTGAATTTATTTTTATGTGTCATTGTCCCTCTCACCAGATCCTTTCAGTGATACAAAAAAGTTGATAAATAAATTAATTAATTTGTTTATACATGATATGTGTGACCATTTTGTGCAGGGAAACCCATTCATGAGGTGTTCACCTTGACATTGGCCACCCATTTTGGTGTTCTCGCCATTGATGGCCATTTACATATCCTTGGATGGTTGAATCACCACATGGTGTTTTTTTAATAATTATAATATATGTCTAAATTAATGATTCTAAATAAGATACATGTCGCGATCAAATTTCCTTATGCTTAGTATAGTATTCATCATGCTAATTCATTATATATTGATCTTGTTGTTTAATTCAAAGTGCTTATTTCTTATACCTCATTAATTTTATTGAATTACATGTTATTCCTTGTTGTATATTCCTTATGATAATTCCTTACTCATGATTCAATCCTTGCCCCTTTGTATATAAAATTGTGCCATAGTTTCTTGGATATAATTGTTTAGTTTGCTTAGCTTGGTGGGAATGTTGATTTGAGATGTTATTTTGATGGCATGTGGTAACATATGTATATTAATATTCTTGTTATGTTCCTTGGTTTATATTCCTTGATATGAGCCATGAGATAACATGGGTCCCATATTATGGACTTCATGGATGGACTCGCCCAGTTCATTTGGATTCACTTTATGTGCCGAGAAAGATACTTTGGCTTGGTAGGTACAGTATCTCGAGGAAAATTAATTATAATCATAAGTGATACTAGTTACCAAGGTAGAAAACAAGCATAGATATTCTAGAATAAAGGCTATGGCAGTCCTCGAGTGAAACATGATCTTCTACGTGTGATACATGTTACAAGACAAGAGTCACCATACCTTGAGTGATACATTGGATATCATACGGGTTTCCTTGGACGAACTCAGAGGTATTGGGTTATACAAAGACACTCATAGAGAACCTTGGGATTCTATTAGTTATCCTTGGATAGGATAGGGACTCCACCACTAGATTTGATGGATTGATATAATGCATGTCTTTTCCTTGAAATGTTTCTTATTATTCTTTTGATAATGCATATATGAAGACCTGGAAATCTGACCTACAATATAAAGAACATTATTGGGTTATACTTATTTACTATGGTTGATTCAATGGTAATGGACCTTGTATACATATTTTTTCTTTCATAGGAACCTCTTTTCAGATATCTATCTTTGGCTGAATCAGGTGGTATGGGACGAGCGACCATTTTGGAACCCGAACAAAGTTTTATTTATTTAATTTATTTAAGGATTTTAATTTTTTTATATATGGTATACTATCATTTATTTAATACATTAGATGTATCGAACTATATTCCAAGGGTTCCTACCTACTAAGATTATATATCAAACCCTGATCATTCACCATTTGGTAGCGGAGTATACTTTTTGATCATAGGAATGGATTAAGGGAAGTGTGGTACTTCTGATGCTTAATTCACGAACTACATAGGATAAAGTTTCATATAGAGGAGGACCAATCCTATGCTTGAGATTCTATGTAGTAGTTGTTTTTATTTATTTTTTATAGCATGAATTATATTTTTGTAACCCCTATTTCCTCGGAACTCCCATTTATGTATAGATACATGAAATGCCATTATTACAATTGTATCTATTTTTGATATTATCTTCCGCCAGTTATCTATTCTTCTTTCTTGGATTATTTTAATATATCTCATGCTATATATTTATTATTATGAATCTTTTATTTGTAATAAATTATTTACCATTCTGTGTACTCTAATCTATAAGTGTGTAGTATCCCCAAGGTCAAGACCTAGGACCTTGCTACTAGTCAAAAGTCTCATGAATTTGGGGAGGCGCGCTGGAGGTAATCTGGCCATCGTCTTGAGGCATAGTTCAGTGGAACCCAAGACCAGACACTACATTTGAATTACAAAAGATATCTCTATGGTACATCACTATACAGACTATATCATTGATATATTTAATTTAAAGACAAATGGTATAAGACTCCTAGGAAATTTTATGGAATATGGTCTTAGTTTCCATCATTGTTTATTGGAAGTTCATGTTTGAGTATCTTGATTTGATTGATTTTGATGTGGAGTAAAGAATTAATATATCTAAATTTAGTGAAATTAAATTGGCTTGGATGGATGGTTTATATAATTTGACGTAAAAATTATATTACTTCTTTATAAATGATATGTTAATATTGGGGATACATAGAACCCAATTGAGTGAATGTTTTTATTCTATGTTAAAATATTATATACATCATAGGTTGAATTCCATTAATTGTTTCAAGAAATTTGTGAGATTTGTGGATAATTATCATATTTTAATATTGAAGTAAAAATTTACAAGTGGGTAAATGATTCCTCAAAATGCAATCCATTTATAACCATTTATTATATAAGTTTTAGATAGGTAGACTCTATTTTTTGAATTATTTCAAAATGAATATAAAATTGTTGGGACATGTTTTGTGAAATATTAATAGGAATTTTAAGTCTCATACTTATATTTACATGGAATCTTGGGGTATGAGATAGAACTATATATTTTATATAAAGCTTTTTTTTTGAATTGTGGAGTGTTAACACAAAAAAATCATTCTTTTGGAATTTTGTGTTTCCATGATTTGAAAATATTTCAAAGGCTTGATGTGAGATACATCCTAGAATATTACATTTTTAATTGGTGGTTGAGAAGTGTATGAATTTTTGATATGGATGAAAGAAATATTTTTGATACATAGGTTGATAAGAATCTACTTAAAGAAAAATTCTATAAAGAACTGGCTCAAATAGAAATTATATTGGTATAAATGGCATTCAGGATAGATAAAGGTTATGAGGTCAGTTTTAAAAAAATAAAAACATTTTCAATGCACAAGGATAACATCAAAAGATCTATATTATATGTAAATGTGGGTGGTATCCCCCATATAGTTGGGAAAATTTCAATATTTTAAAGAAATAATGTTCAAGAAAGGGGATATCATGTCAAAATCTATATGTAGAAAACAATTCAAACCGCTCATAAAATAAATGGAGTAGGTAGTTAGAACATTTATGATGATGGTATGATGTTTTTTAGTTACATTAAATATATATAAATCTTTGTGTACATTGATTTTTTTTTAATTCTCATTTTTTTTTATATTTTTTCCCAACAGGTAATAAGAAATAATTTCTTTTACATAGATTAATTTGATGTGAATACATGTTAAAATTTTTATCATCTTATTTTAGAAATTGTTAGGGGAAAATGTTTTATGATTTTTTTAAAATTTATAAGCACAAATATCAACCAATTTTGGTATATAATAAAGGATATTTATTTGGGATTCATTTATTGAAATTTTTTTTTCAAGTACTTTTATTAAATAAAATGGCTTGTGACATTTTCATTGAAAAATTATCATCCAAACATAGAAACAATTATTCATAATTAGAAACTTACATTTTAAAAACATATACACTGTGTTTGGTGAAGTTCATACATTTAATAAGCATTGAAATAAAAAATATAACCTATAAATGAGATAGTTTAAAAGCAATTTTTAATTTAAATAGAAGTTCATATTGCCATGCCCAAACATTACTGCTGTCAATATTTCTATGTGTGAGGTGACACCTATAATATATTAATTTTAGTGAAGCTACTCTCTATATAATTATGAGTTTGTTAATCAAATATGTTATAAAACATTGAAAATATAAATAATCTAATTTAGACTCTGTTAAGTAAGTTGAAATTTGAAAAACCAATGATATTCTATTGATCAAATAATAGATAATAATTCCATAGTCAAAGATTTTTTCACCTTGTTATGGAGTTTCCTTAACCCATGTGTTAATTATTACTTTTTATTACTTCAAATTAAGCTCTGAATTATCAATTAACTATTTCAAATGAATTTTTTTAAAAATTAATAAATTGTTTCCATTTCTATACCATATATTTTATGTTCATATGTATTTGAATAATTATATAAATCATAAAATTTTACTACTACAATAGAATTTTCTATATAAATAACATATCATATCAATTGTGCCTTTCATAAATTTTATTGATGTAAGAGAGTAGATTATATTTAATGGTAGTAATGAGTATACTCCAATGATGGTTTTATATATTGATAGGAATGAGTATGAATTTGATGAAGTTAACTACTTCTAAAAGTGGGTTGATAATCAGAATTCTTCACATTGGCTTGTTCTGACATTTCATTATGCTCTGTAGAAGAATTAGTGTAAATTCGATTAATTATTATAAATCAAATATATAAAAACTGAAAAAAATTTATTCTTATAACACTAGAAATTTTAATGAATGATGATTTCTTTGTAAAATAATTGATTAAACTAAATTTCTTTCAATTTTCATTATTAACCTCCCAGCTAGAATTGACAACATTATGAAAATATATTTGTAATAAAAATAATTATATGAATAATTCAAAAGTAGTTTTATATGATTCACATAGAACTGAGAAACATACCTATGTCTATAAACTATATTATTTCCTTTATTGATACTCATTTTGTTTATCAGCTGAACCCCACATGAATAATCTACAGTTTCATAAATTTATTTAATAAAAAACTAAGATAAATATATTATTTAGTTATTTTTGTAGAATAATTAAATCATTACATATGATTCATGTTTCATTTAAATTATTTATGAAATATTAAAATGGGAATACCTTTTAAACTTTGGGTTTTAATTTATCCATTTAAGAATGATTACATTAGAAGTTGAATATTCTAGAGTAGTAGCTTTTGGATCTAGTGAGGATGCACATTTTTTTGTGTTAATAATGGTTCATAAAAATATGTTCAATCTATTTTTTCCCTTATATGTCCTGGATTTCACAATCATAATCATGAAGTATGATTTTCTACTTTCCGATCTATCATAATTTTAGTTCACTACTACATTTAGGGAAGAAAAGTCTAATTCTGTAGTGGGTATATCTAGAGGGTACTCTTCTAAAAATGGGGACCTAACCTAATTTTTTATTTATATTTAGTATGTTATACATAATCGATGTACTCTCTCTTATCATTCATTTCTTTTCTATATTTCAAGTCCTTAAAAAGTTCAATTTTCCTGTTTTTTGTTTGTGATTTCCTCAATATCTTCTAAACTATATTGGGTTACTTTTAAACTTATGTATAACTCTTTGTCTTTATGTCCTTATCAAGTAGGTATTTTTTCCAAATCTTATATATTTTTCGGAAACATATCATGTCTTATAAGTAGTAAATATTATATGTTCGTACTACCACTTTATTGTATAGTCTAATGAATTGAGGCTCCATTTTGTAAATTTAGATACATAATTGAACCTATTTTTTGTGGAACTATTTAGGTAACCTCACAAAGCTAATAATTCATATGAAATATAATGAGAACATGTAAACAATTTTTTTTTAAATTTTATGAAAACTATACAACCCTTAAAACATAATAGCAGGGATATGGCTAAGACATAAACATTCTAATGATTTTTAAATGACAACTTTATAGATTTCATAAGATATAGCTGAATACGGCATAACCAAAACAAGTATTTAATGACCTATTAATTTGATAGAAAATTTATAAAACCCTTACTAATAAAGTAATCAATCCATGGAAAAAATAGGATTTCACATACATAAAGGCATAACAACACAGTCATGTCATTATAGTACTGTTATTCCATACCACGTACCGCCTCTATAATAACTATACTAATTACACTATGAGTTATTATCTTTAAGAAGTTAATATATATTAATATTATTATATTTTTTTAATGTGTATCATTAACTTATTGAGTTTGTTCAATGACTTATACCATAAATGAAAAAAAATATTATTCTAAAAAATGGGCCTCATTTCCATCGATGGTGAATGCGTTTTTTTCCACATTATACAATTAAAATTTAAAAAATAGCGAATTTTAAATCCTCTTTGCATTCTAAATGATATTTTTTTTTCTTTAACGTCTTACTAAAAAGTTTCTTTAAAGGTGGTTGTTTCAATGTTGTCTTGTGGTTATTGGTAAGGAGGGAATGGATTTCCTCTAATAGTAATTGAAGGGATATCATGTTTGAGTTGTATTATAGTGTGATTACACTATATGTTTATTCACATAAATTTATTTATAGAGAAGAGATATCAAGTATAAGGATACACAATACATTGGAAATAAAAATATACTAGTTCAGATTTTATAATTCCTCCATCTAAAAGACAATAAACAATTCCTCTAGCCAAGGAGCTACGTGACCTCAAGTGCACCTCCCTGTATATCCGAGGTAATTGAATAGAGATGAGGGAATATTATATTAAATATGGAGACTATGGTCCTCAACTGTAAGAGTGAAAAATATTAAAAATAACCAAACATCCATAGTACATAATTATAGTACACATAAAACCAATTAACAAAATGTTATAACAAATGACTTAGGCATATTCATTCAAGGGCACATCTACTAATCATTTTCCAAGATTATCACATCTGAAAAATAAAAAAAATAAAAAAAATAAAATATGATCTACTGCCATCCCCAATCCACATCACAATCCCAGACTATAAATGTCGTCGAGATACCTCAACCCAATCCACTACACATCATTTGCTCAACCTCAAAATAGACATAAGTTTTCATGTGTACTAGAGTTCCCATGTAAGATGTGGGAAATATATATCAGTAGGGTAAAACTATGTTCCACTAATATAAAGAATCATATTGGTGTATGTGTGAATAAAATAAACATATCACGCAAGTATTTAAGATGCCAAGTGATAACCAGGACAACATGTCTCCATGTATGCTATATCATTATTTGCTCACTAGGCCACCATGATACCTAACCATACATACCCTGACACCATGCTGGAATCCAACAACTACCTAATTATATCATATATTTACCCAATCTTTTACTCAAATACTCTGAGTAAGTTATTTACCAACCATCAACCACTACCTAAAGGTGTCATATAGGTTCCTATATTCAATTTCTACACTATCCATATAACTCTTAGAAGCCATGTCATCACTTTCTTACTCAATTTGAATCTATATATATCAATACCAATACCTTATCTCTTAATTTAGGGTCTAAAAATTTCATCCCACATCATATCACACCTTGATTAGTCCCACGGACATAATGAGGTCACAGAAAACATCCATCACCCACTCAGTTAGGATGGGATCACAACTTGTCAACTCCCCTCATCTAGGGTGAGTCTCACATACACCGGTGGGCCAATACCCTCTCACTCAGGGTGGTACATTCCAGTAACCTCTCACTCAGGTAATGGACATGCATACCATCCACTTCCCTCTCTCTTAGTGTAAGTTCTTCTATGTCATCCACCACTATATCACTCAAGAGTGTGTCACAACATGACAAAAACCCTCTCACTTAAAGTAGGGTCCAATCAATGTCTCCCCCCACTCTCACTTACGGTGAGGGTCAAAACTAGAACACACATACAATATTAAAAAAAGACTATGTCCCCATCACATAATCTAACCTTATCTTAAACCGAGTGCTAGTGACTAGAGACCTATCTCCTCATTCTCTACCATTAGCACCATTAACCTATCACCCCTCAATAACAAAAAATCCTGTGGGTTCCTTTTGACCATGGCCTCATTAGAGGGGTCTAATTACCCCAACACCCTCATTTCATTCCAATAACAAGTCATTAATCACTTATCACGACCTATAGTTAGGTCATAGCTCATATACCCTAAAGGAGACCTCTCAACCAAATGTTAGAGGAAACCCTCTTCATTACACATGTCTAGTTGTAGAGGACTCATCCTACTTGAAACATGCACCAAGATTCTCCTCCAAACTTAGGAGCCAGTTCCAAGTCACCCATGAGATGTACTATCATCTTTCCCACAATCACCCAACCCCATGCATCTTATAAATATCCACCATCTTCAGACACCCAGCTTTGTCTACCCATGTCATATCTCATTGGGATCCAAACTAGGGTCCCTCATCAATTCAACTAACACTCTCACCCCTGATGAAAAAATCATCGAGTGGTCCCAAAACATTCAATGTGATAAAAATAAAATTTACACCTCTAGAAGGATCATGTTGTAACAACCTAATTTTTTACTATATAAATATATATTTCTTTCTGTCAAATAAATATAATTTTTTCATTCACATTCTCCACATACAACACCGAAAAAAAGTATACCAATTTTTTTAAAGTTCCAATGACCATTATAATGTATCTGTAGGATTGGAGTGTGTAAATAAGGATATCCTTATTAAAAAAATTATATAGAAATAAATATAATGGTAATTAATTAATAAAATTCAATTGTCATAGCTTAATGAAAAAAATCATTATTTGCATAAAATATGTTTTTCCTAAAAAAATACCTTTTATATGTTATGCATTTTATTTTGTTATGATTTCATAAGTATTTTAATGAGTTTATTATAATAAAAACAATAAAATATGTTAAAATACATCCATTTTTTTACTAGGTAAGTAATAAATTTATTTTATTACTAAAATATTCATATTTCTTAAAATTATTTTATGCACGTGTATATTATTTTTTTAAACATTGTATAATTTTTATGAAATGTTTAAATTGATATATTTTAATTAATGAAACTAATATAATTTTTGAAATTACATTAAAATAAATTGAAACTCATTGGAAATTAATGTTAAATAATATTAATAACATTTAATGAATAAAAATCATTCTCTACAAAAATGGGTTTTTTGTACGTATTATATGTTTGAATATAAAAAGTTAACTTCCACATTTTTAGAAATTGTATTAAGTTAAATATAGCCTAAAATTTGGATTCATCATTTCAAATTTTGGTATTATGGGGCCTATTATATTTTTAGTGATAAAATAATCTCAATGATTAATATTTAATCAAAATTAATATGTGTTAAAAAAATTTAATCTAAAGAGGGCATAATTTTAGAAAATCAATTTGACACTTAGACCATCTTTAATGCCTTTTCTAAGTTATAGAATCATTCTTACATGTTTCCCCAAAATTTCCCCACCTAATTCAGCTATCTAATGGAATCCACTATACCCCCATGTGATACCATTCTAACCATTACCCAACTTATGTTTCCCTGAAAAATCCCTTCTTCTCACCTATAAAAGTTGCAAACTTCCACCCACTCTCTCATCCCAATACACCAAAAATTAATTTATCAAAAATTTAAAATACCTATACCTATATAAATACACCCCAAGTAGTTCCTATGGTTTTATGGAGTCCTCTAAATCATTTAGAATCTACTTTGAAAGGTAAGGGTTATCCTACTACTTCATTTGATTCAAGTACCTCATTTGTGATAATCCCTTATAGTTTCAATTTATTATTCTCTCATATGTTACTAATAAATCATTTAATATGAAAATTATGAAATATAAATTATTTATGACCCTTATCTATTAGTACAACCATTCAATAAACATTTTTGTAGAGTCTTCATACTACGAAAGTAACTCCTTGATTTTCCATGATATACTTTCATATTGTGAATAACCAACCCTATTTTAATTCAACATTATTAAAGAGGATAAAAAAATACTTTATTAATTGGGGAATATAATTTATGAATACCACATTAATTAATCATGGTATTGAAAAGATGAAATATATTCGTATTTAATATGATCGGTGTGGCACACATAATGATAGACATATGAAGGGTTATACCTAACAACGTTCTAATGAATTAGGTAAAGAATTAATATATATATATATATATTATACATTAATGATACCTTGGAATCATTACATGGTAATTTTTTATGATACCTTGGTCAATAACTATAAAAATATTCTTTTATAGAACCTTATTGATCAACTTTGGGGATATGCTTACAATTGTATCATTTTTAGGATGTTGCTACATTTCCATGTTATAAATAATTTTCTTATGAACATGTTAGGCTTATTGTGCTTATATTAATGTTATTAAATTATTCCTCATGTTTTATCCATGGTGTTCATTTATTCTAGGTTTTCATTCTTTTTCTCTTACTGGGTTTTATGCTCCCCCCATTCGTTTGAAAAACAAACCAAGGAAAACTTATGTAGTGAGGTGATATTAGATGGGGAAATGAATAAATATTTAAATAATGTTAATTTTTTTAAGTTTCATTATGTCTTCCTTGTATTCTGTATATTATGTTCCCAGATTCCAAGACACTAAACTTGTAATGCTTCTGAGGAAATGATCATTGCAATAATTTTATTATGGAATTCTATTTAAAACCATGTATCATATTGGGGGTCATTATACATCGCCATATTATATCTTTCGTTAAGGACCTCTAATCCACTATATGTTATACTTATCCCCATAAAATATTTATACTGGTAAGTAATCATGTATAAAATGGAATATGGTTTTTTATTCACTACAAA
The DNA here is from genome assembly GCA_963277665.1 of Viscum album. Lineage (NCBI taxonomy): Eukaryota > Viridiplantae > Streptophyta > Magnoliopsida > Santalales > Viscaceae > Viscum > Viscum album. The sequence goes on from OY728160.1 coordinate 1,680,720,582, forward strand.
AAAATTATATTTTTTCAACAATGGTATATTTATTGGTAAAATTGAATTTTTTTTATGGTAAAAATTTTTACCAAAAAAATTTTTTATATCAATAAATTGTTGCTAAAAAATAGACCAGTAAATATTATTTTGATAGATTAAATAATTTTTTTCATTTAAAATAATACCAACATGAAACATATGTGTTGGTTAAAATTTTTAGCAACAGATTCATGCGACATATTTATCTATCAGTAATATTATTACCATCATTTATCATTCCAATAGTAATATTATTTAAAATATTATAATAAATACCAACAATTGATATCTATTTGAAAATAATCTTTCAAATAAAATATTATCCTTGGGTATTCTAATATTCGTTTATAAAAATTTATATTACAATTATTAATTTAAATATATATAATATATTTATTAGATAATAATTATAAAATTAGCTTATATGTAACTCCAAAAAAATGAGGCTTAATTTTAAAAAATATGTTCAAACATAATTTAAAGACATGTTCATCTGCAATCTATTTCTCATACATCATGTGTCACTATCCTGGTTTACACTAGCGATGGGATACACATATGTAAGTAGGTCTCCATTCTTGTAGGTACATTATCTTGCACTTGTGATTATGGGTGGATGAAAGAATTGGTGAGATGGCTGTCACTATCAGGGATCACCAAGAAGGTCTATTTATTTACATTTATTTCAACTACTCTTTCTTACAAATGTACTTATCGATAGAATAAGAATTCTATGAGGCAGTTTTCACCATCACAATTTTCCACTCATGTAAGAAAATACACATTTATATATACATTGAAGGAATAATTTTCCCCCTATATCACACTGGAAACATAAATAAGATGTGTATAAATCATCAAATAGTCAAAATAAAGTTCATTTCATAGATATTATATAGAAATCTAAAAATAGGTTCTATAAAATTACTGTAGAATAAATTATGTATCATTGTAATCATAATAAGACTTTAAAACTAGTGTTGATCAATCCAATCTAGTTTAATGGTTTATGTATGTTTCAAAATAAATTCTTTATATCATGGTAGAAAATGATACATGGGAGGAAGAAACAACTAACAATTTTTTTCAGTGATATTCTCATAGGATCTTCAATTTTTTTGGAATGTGACCAAAATCATATCCTATCTATGTGATATGAGTTCTTTTTCATTTGTGGCAATAGTCCAAAATACAACATATGCAATGAATCCACCTCTAATAATGACTTCAAGAGTTTCTTGGACAAATGTTGTCCCATTGAGTAGTATCTTTTTGTCCATTCCTAACATTTGATCTATCGGGATACACCTGCAACAAAAAAAAATTAATCAAACCACCTCCCAAAATGAGTTGATATAAAGTTGTATTTGGTTTTTACAAAATTTTAACTGAGAAGAACTTTGAGAAGCTATAAAATGGGAAATCGGAAAAACTTCTCTTATGAAGAACTGGATCATTAATTAGTGAATCGATTTCAAAAACATATAAGAAGTCACAAGTCTATGAATATGTTGATAATGGTTTACACCAATCAACATTGATAAACAATAAAACATCATTTATGAGTATAGTGAGGCCCACAAAATTAGTTAACCTTGAACAAAAAAAATAAAGTAGTAACTTAAATTAATTTTTTTCACAAACTATTGATACATAAAAATACTGAAAAAGCTTACTAGTCATGGTAGATTCCAATAAGGCCACAATCAACAATTCCACCTAGTGAAAAAAATAATAGTATTGTCTAACCAATGTAAACTATCATAAGATAATATTTCAAGAGAAAAAAAGACCACAAATATTATCCATCCAATGACCAAAAAAATAATACATAAACAATGACCATAATAACTTCTATAATTCATGACATAAAAATAACCAGTGATCGAAAAATTAAAAAAAATACTAGAAGAACTGGTGACTAAAAAATTTACATGTGACCACATTAGTCGAAGATAACTACTGACCAAAACTAAAGACAATTAATTATATAAAAATATAAATAAGACTATCTAACATGTAACCAAAAACCGTTGAGAATGGTAGTAATTACAATTTAGAGTGACACATAACTCGAAATCATATAAGCTAGTAACACTGCACAAAATTCTCTAATAAAGTACGGTTGTTTCAAATTTATAATGACACAATTTTTCAATTGATAATCACACATAATTAAATATATGAAAAAACATTATTGAAATGAAAAACCTTATCGCTTAGAATAGAGTTACAAATACTATATTGAAAGAAATTTTAATATTTTTTTGAATATTATTGGGGTCAAGATTCAATCAATGATTAATGTGTTCCAGTATCCCCATCATAAGTGGAATTTAGATTCAACAAAATATGAAACATAATTTCTTGAAATGTCAAGATTTAAAACTAAAAATATCATAAGGACCAAAATTTCACAAGTTTTGTACATGAAATTTTTGATACAATGTAAAAATATAATAAAATTAGAAAATTAAATCCCATAATTTAAAACATGATATTCTATATAAGAAAATTGATAATATAATATAGAAATTAATACTCATAATTGGAATCTAGATATATTATTTGAAAATATGGGAACATTATATTCTATATTGGAGGCTTCGTTTTGAATAAATAACTTCTAATAAAAATATGAAATGAAATAAACAAGATTATATAAACTCAAGATTCAAGATCATAAACATATAATTCCAAATGGAAATATAATAAAACAAAATTCATATTGAAATTTAGGAACTTGAAATTTTAAATTCTAAATTTTAAATCAATAACTTAATATTCAAAATTAGAAGCAAGATTCATATAATTTTAATATCAAATTCACATAGAACAATATCTCTATAGAGTACAAATATTATCATCTATAAAATATATAGCATGTTTATTGGATAAAACTTTTAACATCATTAAATCATATAGCTCTAAATATATAAATTAAGTATAAATATTTTTATATTTTTAAGGAAATATTGAATTCAACATAGGATAGGTGTTTTTTAATAAATAAATATGCACAAGTGATGATATTTTAATTAAAATGTTGAAGTATGAAAACTATTCAAATGAATATGGGTTATAGAAATGAAAACTGTACTGAATGTATATAAATTAATCTGTATAACTAAATCTATAATTGTGACTAGAAAAATGTCACATAGTTGTTTTTTCATACTTATTTTTTTTTGAAATGTTAAAAGTATATATGTTCTAGTGATGATACAACATGTCTTAAGGAACAAAAAAATGGTATTAAGTCCATAGAATGTAATATGTACATGGAATTTTTGTAATATGTAAATATTTAAAGGTATTTAATACTTGAAATGAACCTTAGAGGTAAATTTATATTGATATTTTAGATCTATAATATGTTGGAAAAATTTTATAGTGGAAGTGAAAATTATTCAACAAAACCAACAACCAAGAATAAGGGAATCATTGAAACTAGCTGAAATTGAACGAGAATGAATTTACTGTGGTTGGGGAATTTCATTTCACATACGAGAGTGGGAAAAAATATAGAAAAAAATAAAATGATAATTAATTTGACAATATATCAGTGAAAGTAAAAACAATCTACCACATATTTATTCTTAGAAAAAATTTATTGTAATGATAAAATGATTACAAACCTTTCAATCCATGATAACAATAATGGTATCATGATAGAAGTAGAAAGAATGGTTGGAACTATAAATCTCGTTTTTGATATAATTAAACTCAAATTTTGATGAAAATTAAAATCAAAACAAAATCACTGCCCAATGAAAAATTTCCTTCTGTCTTTAGGATTGTTTCAGGAAAAAACCATATATGGTAATAACGAAATGATATATTAATAACCTAAAAAATAACTAGTGATCTACATTTCAACATTTCATGGAAATTAATATTTTACGTTGATGTGAAGAGATAACCAAAAATATAAGTGGAACCAAATCTTAAAAAAACAACTAAATTAGTATTTCATCCTCTGATAAATTGCACATAACACCAAAATAGTTTTTTTGTATGAAGAAATTATTAAAAATTTCATATCCATGATCAATTTTTTTTAGGAAATTTATATTAGAAAATAAAATATAAATTAGTAACATTAAAATATCAAATAAAAAATTATAACAATAATAATTCTAAACTGTAACATAGAGTGTATGTCCATAGAGTTGATAAAATTTATCTGTAAAATATGATTGGAGACAAAAAAGAAATAAGTTGAAATTTAAAGGATGTCAAGGGTAAATCATTAAATCATACCTGGGAGAACATTTTTATATGTGAATATTTGATTGTAATTGGAATTTCTATCACAGAAGAGTAGGATAGTCGATGAGTGTAACAGACTGAAGTCAGTATAAGGGGGAATCAGAGCCACCAAAATTGGTATGAATCAGAGATATTGTATGTTGATTGGTTGAACCTTAGGATAAATACTAGTGGAGAAGAAGAATTGATGAACACTGGGTTTGATAAGTGAATTTGACAACAAGTGGGAAGCATATCTGATATGAAGGGGGAATGTGAACTCAGTGATACTAATTGACTAACGATATAAGAACCAAATTAAGAAATATTTATTTAATCATGAAGAATTAATTACCGATATTATTGTTGGACAAAAAATATGATAAATGTGGGGAGATTGAAAAAAATGGTGGCTGATCTCTAGTGTCTTCGATAGTCAGAGTGAAGAGGATTCCCAATTAGGTTTCTGGACAAGGAAGAAAAAATTTCGGGGAAATATGGGGTGGGCCACCATTTCGGATGTTGGGGGAAAGGGGAGGATTTCTAATTAGTTTATTTCTATAATTTAAAATAAAATTCACAATGTAAATATAGTTATTAATAAAATAATAATTATTATTTTTTATATTTTTTATTTAATAAAGTTATATTAATAAATTATTGGATTTATGTAGATTAATTTTCCATATTTAAAAAAATCTAAATATAAGAAAATACTCTATATAATAGTATATTCTATAAAAAAAATTCCAAAAATGATAAAGGAAATATTAGTGTTGGTCTTAAAAAAGAAAATATAAAACAATTATTTTCAAAATTTGTTAATAATGAAATATTTTTTTATTCAATTTTTTATTGTAACCTAGATTTATGGTGTGAAACGATCTATTTGTAATAATAGTTATTAATAATAGATTCCAATGTTGGTAGAAAAAATGAAGGTATTGGAATAATAAACTAACAGATTTAACTATTAGTAAAATAATTTTTTGTAATGTACAATTTTTATTAACAAATATATTTTTTGGTTTCTTAAATTCATATCAAAAAAAACATAAAATCTGTTAGAAATACTTATTTATACAAATTGATAAATTATCCATTATTGAATTTTTATTGGTATAAGTTATTTATTTTTAGAAATTATAGGGACCACCTACCCCAATAATGGAGTTACCACACATGCCAAGATCCACTCATCCTCAACCAAGCCCATCTGTGCCTTTTCCGTGCTCATAACACCACCTGATATTTTATCTCATTGCACAACATTAAAATAATTAATTATAACATTTTATTAGTAATTATCCAAATTAATCTAATAATTAATAGTTATCTAAATATTCCCTGAGCAACGTTGCTTCACTGAAATTTCATATAAGGGAATGTGTTCATCCTTTTACGATCTCTACTCACCACAATACAACAAATCCATATAATATTCACCGAATTATTCTATGCCCTAGTGGAATTGGAAAAAAACCCTAATTTGAATTGCACTAAAATTATAGTGCTACAAAAAGAAGAAATAACATAAGGGGAATAATAATATCATACCTAGAATTAGTATTGAATTGTACCAAAAAATATCATATGCCAAGGGGAATCAAAGGTGGATGGAGGAGGGTGGATAATAATGGTACACTATATGGAACTCCTTTCCACTAAATCATGAATTTCTATGACCCTAAAATATGAATATTCACTAGAATGAAAAAGACACACATGCCTCAGTCATAGCATGATCGGGAGGGTCGCAACATGATTCACCCCTTCAGCCAATAAATTCAAAGTGTGGCCGAGGGTTATAGTGAGATGCTCTTTAATAATAGAGCTTGACACGAGACCAAAAACATTCATGGTGTGACCTAAGGGTCATAGTGATAGAAATCCTTCTCTACAAAAAATCAATTTAAAAGACATTAAGATTTATATGACATTTTGCTAGAGTCATTTTCATAGAGAGACACCCACCACATGGTGAAACCCACTTCATAAGGGTCCATCCATTTTCAAAAATATATAAAACCCAACATACCTCAATGCCCTTTGTCATAGTGTGATGCATCCCCCATATAATTCCATCAATATTTTAGTAGAGATTATTAGTGTGACCTTCTATAGGGGAAATTTTTTAGTAAGGAAACCCATTCATGCCTCGCCGCTAACCTGAGTGCTCGTTACACCTTTCGAACCTTAGTTCACATCCAAAAAATCTATAGCCTATGTTCAAACACATAAATATAAAATCTAAATCCTAATTCATAAAAAACCCCTTATTCTGGTCAAAAATATAATTTTCCTCTTAATTCAATTGACTCATAATGTTGTTAGTTATTACAAAACCCACACCACAAGGATTCCCATTCTCAAGAAGGATTGACATGTCTCCATCAATCAATACTAACCTATATTTGTCATCAATTCACCACATTCTCTCCATGTTACATCTTCTACCACTAGATTCTATTACTCTATGTTACTCACATAACTTAAGTGCATGATTAATCAAAAGTCGAACCAGTCTCTTATCAGTAATTCCAACACTGAGACAGAATTAAATGCACCTATATATATCCTATGAAACCATGGAGTATTTAATATATTCACCTTTATGATTATGGTTATCTATACAATTAAAAGAAACTCACATTTTATGGTTTCTATAAATGGTGTTTCCTTCCATAGGAACCACCTACTGAAAACACTATTCTAGTGGTGCAATCACATACTTGAAGTGGTTTCTACGACACTACATCTGATCCCACAATAAAACACCCATTTTTCCTCATCTAGATAAACCTTTTAAAAAATTATCACCCTTATCCACTGATGTGTCACCACAATTCTTAATCACAATTCCATATCTCCCATAGGCATCACAAAATTACTTAAATTCCCACACTGAACTCTAAACCTAACTCTTGGAGTAATTCCATGGTTAGATCACTGACCTCCCACTCCAACCATCATGCTCCCAACCTGAGCTATAGTAAACCACCAATCCAACTATATTTTTGGTCATGATAAATCCATTCTAAAATCAATTCCAACTCACTGAATCCTCTAGACCCTGGTATCCTGGTATCACCTCAACCATCCAACAACCGGTCTAACTGTACCCTCAACCTTTCCAAAATAAGAATCATTCATCTACAACATATACAATTCCCCCACCATACGAGTATAATTATCACCACCTTTCCAACAAAACACATAATCTCCATGGCCCATAATCTTTCCATTACCATGTATAATGATAGGAGGTGGTTTTCCTGCTAAAACATGAGTTATAATATAAAATTCACATCATTACCAATTTTTTCTCACTTGGAATATCATCCCAAATGTTCACCGATCCACTAACAATGAGGATCACATATCCTAATGTCCAATAGTGTACTACCCACCATATTAATTCCCTTATATTGCTCCTTGAGAACTGACCTTATCGGGTCCCACCATCACACACTTTTCATTCCTCTGAGACATGCCCACAAATCCTACCAAACCCTGACATCATTGTCAAGGACCTCCCAGATCGATCATAACATGGTACCTTGATCCATTTATGATGTCTCATGTCACCATAGAGAAAGAACTATCATTCTAAATGAACCCTTGGGATACCATTATATAATTACTTTCACTGATCACATAAATTATTGCCCTACATTTTATTGATCACTAATTTTAAACTCAACATGCATTGTGCATGTCCAATAAACACCTAACTTCATGCAATGAGACTTTTCTTGAAATTTCATTAGTGTGTTTACTCTTCTTCTTAGGCAGAATGATCCTCTAAGAAAAATCTTAGGGGGTTCTCACTATGTTCCTACTAAATCTCATTTGAACCCAACAATTGTAACTCCCATATGAACCAATCTCACAACCCAACTCATAACCCAATAAGTTACATCCCATTACACCCAAGTCTCACACACCTAAGTCGCTGACCATGCTCCTCATTCATGTCAGTATCTTTTAACAAGCATGTGGTATCATAGTCATTCCAAGGTTATCTGTAAGATTACCCTCCGCTCAAGAATAATTCTAAAAACATGTGTGTCTATCCATACTTCCGCAGTGTCACCAAAAGAAAATCGATAATCAACCAGGAAAGAAATACTTCTAACCATTCCCTCTCAAACAAGCCTCAATACCAAACACAAGAAATTCCCCATACTTTTCCCCACACATTTAAGGGGTATTTTCATAATCACTTAGTTTTTTAAGTATAATCCCTCTAAGAATTTATATGGGAAGAATACCATATAGGTGTTTTTATCACTTTAAGTAATTAAACATTCATCCTTATAGCATCATGTTCATGAACATGGATCATCTCCCCGGTATACAATTCATGTACCAACCCCTATAAGTTCTATCATCGAGGCATCTAACACCCTAAAAAATACACTAAGGGCCACTATACATTCCTTGCATGAAGGGGCTATATATCCATAATTGGAAAACATCTTGGACTAGGATCCACATGAACTCTGATTTCATAGGAATAAAAATCATGGCTATCTATGTAGAATGGAACTAACAAGTTATATAAGGAAATCTCATACAAGTTATTTTTGAAACATTAAATTATGGAAACTATCATCAGAAACAATCAAACATAAGCACACGTATGTCATGAGAATCCTACATAAAAAATATGTTGCATGCACATATGCCTATTTTTAGTAGTCTAAGATCCAAATACATAAATCAACACCACTAATAATGAATCACATTTAATAAATTTGTCAACCAAAATAATAGAAACCAATAATAGTAATCGTTTACCTGTGGAAACCAGGACTTCCCACCATAAGGGTGTTGATGACTCATCAATCAAATTTCCATAAAAATCTCTAACACATTCCTATATCACATTTCTACTATATCCACAAATAGTAAAATAAATTAAAATGTAATGATACTATTTTCGACACCCCAGTCTAGAATGCACTAAATAGTTCCCTAAGCTAAGAAGCTACTTGATCTCAAGTATGCTTTCTTGTATGTTTGAGGCTTCCAAATAGTGGTGAGTGTCTAATATATATATTATACAGATATTAACCCCTCCATTCAAAGTGTAAAAAATAATACGAATAACTAAACATCTATAGAACACAATTTGAGTACGCATAAATCCAATAAACAAAATATTATAACAAATGAATCATGTGGAAGAATACAACAATACATCAAATAATAAATCATCGGACTAATCATGTATATAAATGAGAAAAATATAATATAATTTAATAACACCCCTAAGAATTATCTTAATATTAGTCTCTAATATCCTATCATGTTTCCTAAGCCTGAACCAGTGCACATCCTATGCTCGAACTGAAGGAATACATAAAGCTACACACACACCAGAGTGCCTATATAGGGTTTAACAAATACATATCAGTAATTCCTGACCAATTAAACCTAATATATTCCATCATATACATGTATATATGAAGAAAAAAGCATGTCAAGAAATTATGTTATATTTCATGTGTAAAATAGGAAACCACGACTCCATGTTAATTAGGTTACTATTTTCTAACGTGGCCTCAATGATTCCTAACATTATATGATTCAAATACATGCTATAATCTAGTCATAAACTTGTTCCATCATACTTATATCCCAAAACCTACCCAATGAATTAATGAAGGTAGTCTACTATGCATCAACAATTTCTTGATGGTGTGGGGTGGGGTCCCCTATTCATATCCTAGACCCTCTCATTCAATCAAGTAAGTCCCGCCAACACCATATAACATAATTTAAGGCCATAAATTTCTTGACCACTACATTATATCCCATGGTATGGTCTACCATCCACATAAGTCATCACATCAAATCTAAACCAAACCCTCCCACTCAAGAAGATGACACAACACATTCGCCAACCTCTCAATTAGGTATAGGTCAAAACCTAACCGCTCCTCTATACCAAGGTGGGTCTCATATGTACACGTTTTCTAATAACTCTCACATTGGGTGGTCCCTACCATTACCCTCACACTCAGTGTATGGACATACATCCAAGACACTACCCTCTAACATATTTTAGGGTCTATGACATCATTCATAACCCTCTCACATAGGATGAGGTCACAACCGAAACATTACCATCTCATTAAGGGTAGGGTATAATCATGTCTCCCACCCCACCCACTAGGGGTGAGGGTCACAACCAGAACAAACATCTGATAGTAAACAGGGACTAAATCCCATTAAACCACATGTCCCGCTCATCAACAAGCCAATAGTCACTCTATACCAAGCCCATCAAACCCAACCATCGATAACAACTCACATATATCACCCCTTGGTGTCCATAGAGATGATATGATCTATCTAATCCAAGAATCAAATCTGGGGTATAATTACCATCCAAAGCCCCCTTGAAATAATAATTCTATTTTTTTAATCACATACCATGACCCATACATGGGTCTCATCTCATGTATCATAAAGGAGACCACTCATCCCAATGAATACAGGAAACCCATATCCATCACACATGTTAAGTCCCAAAGGACTCATCACGATCTTCACGCACACCCATAATCTTATCCCACATTAGGAGAGAGTTCCTAGTCGCTCACAAGTGGTAACAATTTCTCACCCATCACCACCAAGCCCCAATCATATCATGTCTTCACACTATCTCTAGAGAACCAACCTATACAAACCATGTCATTCTCACATCTTTAGAGTACCCAATGGAATATCATGGAAACATCATGTATTTTACAATTTTTATTTATTGATATTATATAGACTATTTTCGAGACCAGGTGCTGAGACGATGTGGGATTTTGATTCCCGGTGTTCCCAGAATAAATGTTTCAAATATAAAAAAACATATTAAATAACACATGAATGTAGTTTTCCTGAAAAAAATAGATTAAATCCAAAAGGGGGGATTTTATTTGAAATATGAGGGAAATTTTGAGTTTAGAATGTGGGTTTTACCCAAGTCACAACATAATATTTATTAGTGCAAGCCATTTGTGAAAAATTCATCGCATGACCAATTAAATGAAATAAATAAATAAATATTTTTTTCATTTTGATGAAGTGACATATTTTATTATATAAGTATATAGTTATAAAATTTCCTTATGTTTGGCTACCCAAACCCAAAAAATTATAGACAAACCATTGGAGATAATTTCCCGGCATAAGACTATTGATAGAGATCATATCATGGAACATTATGTCAATGGAGACCATGGATATCAGCAACAGTGGAAACATAACTTTTCACCATCAAAAATAAATCCAAAATCCAGGTAGGATGTTTTTTTAATTTGGATTTCTTCACTATTATTTAATTATATGATGAGCATGAATCAATCAATCAACAGATTGATCCACAGATCATGCGTATTGTGAGATAGTTTTATTATGGGGACTTTTATTAGGAGGATTTTTCATAAATGATGATTCTACATTGTTAATATCAAGGAAATGAATTAATATCGACATGAACATAAATCTAGGTATGTTCCTCTTATCTATTCTTCTGCTTTTATCCCCTGATTCTTCATTCATGACGAGCATTCTTCATTTCTCCTGGGGTTTGATATATCCCAACCAATCGATCTTTGTGGACCCATTTCTTGGCTCAGTGATCCAATATCATATATTTTGGATTAAAACAACATCATGGAGGTGAAAATATGGTAGAAGAAACATATCTGACAATGTAGATACCCGATTTTGCGTTCTTCAGTTTGTAATGAAGAACGACACATAAACATATTTTCAAAGCTGATCGAAGGGATGAAATTTTTTGTCAGTGATAGTAAGGTTAATTTTTCCTTGATCCATGATATTCCAGCATGATTTCTACTGGATCATAGATCAGATGAGGGAATGAGAACGTGGAAACCTTGTCTTTATTTCTATAAAATTTCAGGTTACATGGCACGTAAAGAGGGTGTACATGCCATGTTGGCCCCTAGATATGGCTTTAAGATTTTATCATAATTTAAGTATCACATGTCATGTATCCCTTGGGACTTTTCGTGTGACCCCTTTCGTGTGACTCGAAGTGTACTCTGGAGAGTACAAAGACATAGGTCAATGTACATGGCCAGATGGCACGCCATGTACTAGTACATGGAGGCAGCTTGGAATCCATGATCCAGTAGATGGACATGGATTAGGTACACAAACATGGAAATGAAACATAGGAAATAAACCATGTTCCTCAAAAAACTATGTACTCTATTTACAAAAAATATATATAGAGAATTCATACTGTGTGGGGATCTTCCTTGAGAAAAGACATGGGGATAGTTGGACACACTGTATACCCCCCTGGTACACACTGTGTACGCTCTTTATGTGTGCTTGTGGGTCTCCATTTTCTCAGTTTGGACTTTTATTGGTTGAGTGGGTTCCATTGGTCTAATCCATCAAGGGTACAGTGCAACATTACATCCATATCACAGGATTGTGATCCCCTCTAGTGGTCGAGTCTAAGATAAAGTTGTGGTGTCCCTCCATGAGACTGGAGTGTGATTATCTATCACCATTGTTCTTTAGGTGGAGTTTGTGGAATCATATTGACCTTCCTATATAGGGAATTGATACTTTATCTAACAGGATGTATCAGAAGAGTTTGTGTAATCCTCAACATATGACCCCCTATGTAGTGGGTTGATCTTGATTTCTTTTGTGGTGCCCCCCATTATTTCTTGGAGTGACCCTCTATATGTGTATCCATGTCATCTTAGACCAATGATATTTCATGGGTGAGTCTCAATGAGATATACCTCTTGGTAAATGGTTTTTAATGATATCATGGCTTGTGGAGTAGGTTCTCCTAAAATGAGCATTAATTTGAGAAGAATCTTGTGGCTAACTACAGGTTATGACCGCATAGTGTCATGGTGCCTTTCTTTAGTATATCTGGGTGTTTCAATTATACATTTACTGTTATATACTATATTGAGAAGGTTTTACATGGTTATTATTGTTTAGTGTTTTTGGGGAGTCCTGCTGGGTATTGTTATACACACCCATGCATGGGATTTGTCTGCATGTGTCATGTCTTATGTAGATGATGACCATGTTGAAAGGTTCCTAGGAGGAAAGGGAGCAGGTGGAGTGTATATGGAGCTTAAAAAATGATGTGTTTTTATAGGATATTTTCTTTGACTTTAGTCCTCTCCCTTTGAGCATGTTAGACTATTTACTATTTTTTGTGTGCTAGTATTTGGCCCCTTTTTCCATTTTAGTAATATACTATCGTACTTTGTTTTGAGATCATAGAGGTATGAATGAATTATTTTAGTTGTTTTACATTTCATCATTTTGTGGGCTTGTAGATGTGTGATTCAAAATAGGTACATTCGGCTAATGCCTCCTATTTTTGGGATATACCGACTCCACTCTAGTCACGAACCCCTGGCCAATTGAAGGTGGGAATGGGGCACTCATGGGTCAGACCTTAGTTGTTCAGGTTGTGATAGAGTGGTTTCAGAGTGCAGTTATACCTTGGGAACAGAGTCAGTGAGATTTGTTAAGGAAATAGTGTTTTGTGTTTCAAGTTCTACTTTCATGATAGGGAATCAAATATTATTACGGAAGCCGATGTGTCAATACACTAGTACATTGATCACCTACCTTTCGACTCAGTATATGTAAACATTGGTTGTAGGGAATTTATTTATAACATGCATCATATAGGAGTTGTTGTGGTTTCCATGTCCTTCTCGAGTCATCTCCCTAGATATATTCTTTCAATTGTGGTACATATTATTTTAATTTTAGGATGTATTTTTGCATAAAACCATCTAGGATTCCACTACATGATCATGAGGATGATCCACCTAGTGAAGAGGCATCAGTATAGGGACTTGTAACAGATATAGAACTATAGAGTGGTTTATGAGCTATACCAACACATATTGAGGACCATATAGAGGTGGGAATACCAGCTAAAGATGCAAGAAGGTTGAGTTCTCTGCACAAGTTTTAGAGGAATCAACCTCCTAGGCTTTAGGCTGACCTATACCACTAAGTGGATGAGGATTGGCTAGAGGCAATAACTCACCTATTTTTACTTATGAAGATGCTTGATGATAAGATGAAGTTCTCATAGTGAGTCTTCTTCATGTCTCTACTGAGATATGGTAGATATTTCTGACTCAGTCACATTATAAGTCAACATTTTCTTGGAAAAAATTTGAGTGTCTCTTCAAAGAGGAGTTCTATCCAGCCATGTTTCAATCAGTACACATATAAAATCTTCTCTATCTACAATATGGTAGTATGACCATGGTGGAGTATTCACAAAGGTTTATTGATCTCTTGTGTTACTCCTGGGATATGGTTCGTGAAAATTTATTCATATCCCAGACCTTTGAGTGAGTATTTCTCAAGGACATCAACATTTTAGTGGTATCCCTTAGTATTTAAACTTATTTTGGCGTGCTTGAGCAAGACTTATTAGTGGATATATTTTTGGAAGAGTATACATCGGTATTGGGAGAAAGTAGTGGGAACCTGGTAGCTGAGTCCTTTATAGCAGGTAGATGATGAAAATCATAGGGATCCAAGCATGTCAGGTTCTTCAGGAGGAAAACCAAGGACACATGGTCAATAGTGAAGGGATATCAGGGTTTCTCAAGTAACCCAAAAGTTAGTCAGTGTTTCTTGTATGATGTTTGGGGACATCGAGCTCGGGATTGTCTGGCCCATCGTGAGATTATTAAGATAACTCCATGTAAGAGTTAAAGGAAGTGTCAGGGTGGTCCATAGGGCAGATGATGTGGAAGAGGGTCTGGAAGGGCAGCAAGAGGTGGTCGAAGGTTTGATCTGTTACCACCACCTCCCCCAGGTGGTACATGCCAGGCTCAGGGAGCTGGTGCAGAGGGATGTGACCAGATGTATTTTGTCTAATCCTATGACCCTGAGGATCCATGGTTGATATGAGGTACAATCTATATCTTTTATAATTTCTCTATAGTATTTATAGACACAGGTGTTATCCATTCTATCCTTTCCACTTCTCTTATTCGAGACATAGAGATTCTAGTGGACCCATTGGCTTAACCATTGCGATTGGAGACTCCAAAAATCGGTAAATCAATGATTACACAATTTTTCCAATAGTGTGACCTTATTATTAGAGACAAGACTTTTTTATAGAAGAAATTTTTTGCAGTAATGAAGCCTTACAACGTCATCTTGGGTATTGACTGGATATCTACAGTTCATGACCAGAATGACTATTTTAGGAAGAGGTTGTAGTGTTTCCACAATAAAGTAACATGTTTTTCCTTTTTTGGTGAAAAAGATACCGTCTTAAGTAGGATGAGACCTGTAATTGGTGAGTACAATCAATTAATCACTAGTTTTCTAGAATGATTATTGGATCAGTGGATGCCTAGGGCTATCAGTTTCCAACAGTGGTGGCAGAGTATGAGGACTTCTTTCCTGAGAATGTACAAGGTTTACTTCCCCAATAAGAGGTAGATTTTTTCATTTAGTTGAATCCATGGTAGGAACATATATATGCAACATCACATCAGATGGAATCTGTAGATCATAAATGGATAAGGATGGGAATGGAGAACTTATAGGGGAAGGGATTTTTGAGACCCAACATCCCCCCTAGGCAGCCTCAATGTTATTTTCCAAGAAGCCAGATAAGAGAATGACTTTATGTGGTAATTACCAATGCTTGAATAAGGTGACTATGAAGATCAATTATCCATTACCTAGGATCAAAAATCTATTTAGTTAGTTGAGAGGGGCATAATGGTTCTGAAATATAGATCTTAGGTTTGGAAATCTCCAGTTGTGAGTTCATAATGGGGATATAACGAAAACAAAAATTTTGTGTCACTACGGTCAATGTGAGGACTTTGGGAATCTATCCATCATAATTAAATCACTAGTAGTGTTCATGAGACTCATGAAACCTATCATCTAGGCATTATTAGAATGGTCCATCATGGTCTTCATTCTTGACTTCCTAGTGTATTCTTCATCCGATTACTAGATTTGGAGACACTTGATGATGGTCTTGGACACACTCAAAGAGAACTAGATTTACAGGAAGATCTCAAAGTTTTAGTTTTGGATTCTATAGGTTCACTTCTTGGGACACATCATCTCAATGGTTGGAGTTTTAGTGGATAAAGAAATATTTGAGATAGTGATTTATTAGGAGCTGCCCAAGAGTATTACTAAGGTGAGAAGTTTCCTTAGTTTTGTCAGGTACTATAAGAGGTTTTTAACATATTTCTCTATAGTTATAGCGCCCTTGAAAGATTTGAAATAGAAGTGGAAACTTTTCTTTTAGATGTAAAGGTTCCAGATGTGATTTCAAGAGTTGAGACAGAGATTGACAAGTGTTCCCATCATGAGATTTCCAGAGAAGGGTGTTGAGTATGTTGTGTGTTTCAATACATCAGAGACCAAATTTGGTTATGAGTTGATATAGAGGAATATGGTCATTTGTTATGGTTTAATCCAATTGAGACCACATGATTATAACTATAAAACCCATGATATTGAGTTGGAATTATTAGTCTTCTCTTTGAAGATGTGGTGACACTACTTGATTGGTGTGTTGTTTATCATCTACTCAGACCACAAGAGTCTTAAGTATATCTTCTCTCATAAGGATATTAACTTGGGAGAGTGGTGATGTATTGAGTTCCTCTTGGACTATGACTTTGATATTTTCTATTCTCCTGGGAAGGGAAACATTGTGGTATACACTCTTAGCATGAGATATTTCTCTCATTTTTTGGATGAGGTGTCAGAATAGTTAGCCTCATTTCATTTTTCCTCTATGGACAAGGATGCTATTTCATATATTTAGTCAATGGTTTTTACCCCAGTTCTTTTACAATGTTCCTGGGATGCTTAACATGGAGATACAAACTGTGAGACCTTACATACTCATATATGCAATGAACATGATCCTGATGTGTATTCTGATGGTGGGGATCATGTTATCCATTCTAGAGGGTGGATGATAGTACATTTTATTTTTCAAGAGGGGTTATTTTAGGGGTTTTATACATCCCCTATAGAGGTACATCTAGGTGTGGAAAAGATGTACCAGGACCTCCGATGTTATTTTTGGTGGCCAGGTATGAAGAAGGGAGTTGCAGAGATTGTCTCTCGATGCCTCAATTTTTAGTAGGTGAAGGCTGTGATCCAGGTTCTAGTAGAATTAGCTCAACCCATTAAGGTTCTAGAATGGATGTGGGATGGGATATCCATAGACATCATGGAATTCTTCCCATGTACATCCAGGTGACATGGTTCCATCTGGCTAATTGTAGACCAACTCACAATGTCGTCCCACTTCTTAGCTATTCGAGATTAGAGTTCAGTATAAATATTGGTATGCCTCTACATGCATGTTATTCATCCACTACATGAATTTCCCTTGATGATCATCTCTGAATATGCTGCTAGCTTTACATCATGGTTATGGAGATGATTATAGGAATACTTTGGGACTTAGTTACTCTTCAGCATGGCATTTCATCCCCAAAATGATAATTGGGTATAATGAACCATCTAGGTCTTGGAGGACATGATGTGATATTGCATGTTTGAATTTAGACATAATTATGAGGATCACCTACCCTTGGTGGAGTTTGCGTACAAAAATATCTACCACTCCACTATTGATATGGCACCTTTCAATCCTTTGTATGGGTGACCCTTTAGGTTAACACTTTGTTGGAAAATTCCTGGTGTGTCGGAACTCATGGGCCCGGAGTTGGTATGAGCTACTATAGAGAAGGTTCATATTATCCTAGAGAGGATTAATAATTTATAAAGCCATAATATGTATTACACATATCAACAACGGATATCTATGGAGTTCTCAAAAGGATAACATGTGTTTTTGGGAGTCTCACCTTGACGTAGATTGGGGAGATTTGGCCATGGTGTCATGTTATCTCCAAGATGCATTGGTCCCTTCCAGATACTACATAGAGTTGGTGAGGCGGTGTACCACATAAATCTACCATCATATATGGACTGGGTATACAATTTCTTTCATGTGTTTCAAGTGAGGAGGTATGTGCAAAACTCATAGAATGTTATCGACTTGGGACAGCTGGACATCAAGGATGAAGATACCTTTTTAGAGTATCAATTGGGGATCGAGGATCAATTGAAGAATATCATTCATGGGCATTCAATTATCCTTGTATGTTTCTAGTGGAAGCTTTTGAATCTTCTAGAGAACACCAAGGAGTAGGATACCCAGGTGCAATCCCATCACCATCATCTTTTTGAGTTGATTTTTCTATTTTTGGGGTAAAAACACCTATGGTGTGGAGAATGTAATGTCCTATATTTTCTGTGTATTATTTTTTAATATTATATGGACTATTTCCAAGTCCATTAACATAGATAACATGTGATTCCAAAGCCCAATGTGTCTATAATAAATGTTTTAAATATATTAAATATATTAAATAGAACATACGTGTAGTTTTCCTAAAAAATTGGAATAACTACAAAAGGAAGGACCCTATTAAAAATTCGAGGGCACCATTGAGTTCAGAATGTAGGTTTAACACAAGGCCTGGAATAACCTTTATTGTAATGGGCCATCTTTATAAGAGTCATTGTAACACCCACAGATTTCATAGTGTGTTATTTCTTCAAAATAATTCAATAACTTTCACTACACGCAACACCGAGTTAAAGCGTACCATGACTTACCAAACAAGCCGTTCAAAAGAGGTTATGAATAGTATTAACTATATTTTAATCATTATATAATCCTTATAATTTTATAATCCATATTATGAGTTTCTTAGACATAATGTAAGAACAAATTCTTTTTTTCCGATAAAAGAAGTATTTTTCAAAAATGCACTTTTACCAACTTTAATAGTGATTCCTTTTTAAATCTAATATTTTAAACTTTTATATATTCAATTTGAATAAATAAATTTATACTTTAGAATGGGTACATAAAAAAATTACAATGTAACACCCGAAGCTTCTACGGTACGCTTCTCTTTGAATAATGCGATAGCGTGTGTTGTACGCAACATCGAGTTCTAACACCCCACAACCAATCAAACTAGCCGTTATGAATATTAATACCTAATTTTTAAAAATATAGAAATTTTATCTCTCAAAATGGACTTCATTTTTGAATTTGGAGAATCAAATTTAGCCTAAGGTGAAATTTTGTTACTTTTTAGATAACTTTAATATTTTGATGAATAATGAAAATTACTAAATTTTAATTAAAAACAAATTTTTTAATCAATATAATTAATAGTGATAAATTATTAATTTGAGTGGTTTTAAAGTATATTTTGAATATAGTTTTACCATTTAATACAATTTTGGTCATTGGACATAATTTCACAATTAAACCGAACATAAACAAGTATCAATCTTTTGATAATTATTATATCTTAAAAATACGCTTTTTGTTTTGATAGCGGGAATTGATTTTAAATTAATTTCTTCCACTTCTATGTTATGAATTGGGAAAAATGGATTCCATATTTTCAATCAGGATGTTCAAATTGTGTAAATAGGTAACTTTTATTTTTAGACATTTTGAATAATTACTTCGGTAAATATTTTATTTACCATGGTTAAAGGATAAATCCGGTAAATAAGGGTTAAAAAATAATATTATAATAATACAAAATTACCCTAAAATGTGTCTTAACCTTATTGTATGATACATTTCCGACCATGGGAATATTTGGGTCGATTTTGGGACACCATGGTGCCACTTGTAAGTGATAGGGACACTTTATTTTAATTAGGTTAAAATGAATACAAAAATGACACAAGCATATAGCTTTTAGAACAATAATTTTTATATAGGGTTATATATGTTGGACTTTCAACTATAAATATTAATTAGAAATATAAAAAGTTTTCATACATAATGGTAGTTTATTTATAATTTTTAGACATTAAATAATTTAATTTATTTATGAAACAATGGTGATGCAGTAATTACCATAATAGTGAAAAACTAAAATGATTGATATTGTAGATACCCAAATAAATATAATTTTAGACTTTTAATGAATTACACTAATTTAATAGGTTAATATGAAAGGTTAGGAATTCTTTAATTAACTTTTTTTGAAGTAATAATTCTGTTATGATTTTTACAAAAATCAATTATTGAATAGTGTCAAAATTGACATAAAAGAGTTTTTAAAACAAATATTATATTATTAATTGATATTAAATTCCTAAAAATCTATGGTTCGGCCAAGAGACTTATATCATTATAGGTGTATCATTAATGGACCACTTGGGGGTCTATTGGACGTATATAGTATGTTTATTAATCATATAATATAAAAATACAAAGAGACATTATAAAATTGAAACTAATTAACTAAGAGTTAATACTTAAAGATAAGGTTATTATATTGACCCAAACCTGTCTAAATTCTATTGGTTGAGTTGTTTTCGACCTATCCCCACCGAAACATTTAAATAATACACTTTGGAGCTATTAGAAACCGAATATGAATTTATTATAAAATAATATTCCTAGCTTTTCCAAAGGTGCCCATCACCCCTCTTATAAAAGGGCACCCCCCCTTCTCTTTAATTCACAACTTCAAAGCCTTTTGATTCGGCCAAACTCTACCCAAATACCCTCTAAACTTCCCTCACTTCATCCTAGAGTCCTTACTTTAGTTAGAAAGCCAACCTAAGAGCTATTTTGATCAAATAAAAAGGAAGAACCCGAAGAAGAGGTAATGATTTCACCACCCTTTTTCCATGTACCATTCTTTTTCCACTTCTTCTTCTTTTGTTATTACCATTTTAAAATAATAACTCTAGTATATTATATATACTGGGATTTTTTTATAAATATGGTACAACCTTATTCATTATTCTATCCATCATTTGAATAACATGTGTAACACCCCAAGATTTCATAGTGTGTTATTTCTTCAAAATAATTCAATAACTTGCACTACACGCAACACCGAGTTCAATCACACCATGACTTACAAAAATAATCCATTCAAAAGAGGTTATGAATAGTATTATCTAAATTTTAAACTTTATATAATCCTTATAATTTTAGAATCCATATTATGAGTTTCCTTGATATAATGCAAGAACAAATTCATTTTCAGTATTGCACTTTTATCAACTTTTAATAGTGAACCCTTTTTAAATACAATATTTTAAAAATTTTGACTAAATGGGGACATCAAAAAAAAATTTAAAATGAAACATCCCAAGCTTCCACGGTACGCTTTCCTTTGAATAATACAGTAGCGTGTGTTATACGCAACTTCGTGTTTTAACACGTGCCACAACCGATCAAACTTGCCGTTATGAATAGTAATACCTAATTTTTGAAATTATATATATTTTATTTTTAAAAATGGACTTCATTTTTTGATTCGGAATATCAAATTTAGCCTAAGGTGAAATTGTGGTACTTTTCGGATAACTTTAATATTTTGATGAATAGTGAAAATTACTAAATTTTAATTAAAAACAACTTTTTTAATCAAAATAATTAATAGTGATAAATTATTAATTTGAGTGGTTTTAAAGTATATTTAGAATATATTTTTACCACTTAATATAATTTTGGTCATTGGACATAATTTTACAATTAAACCGAACATAAACAAGTGTCAATCTTTTGATAGTTATTATCTCTTAAAAACACGCTTTTTGTTTTGACAACGGAAATTAATTTTAAATTAATTTCTGCCACTTATGTGTTTTGAATTTAGAAAAATGGATTCCATATTTGGAATCAGGATGTTCAAATTGTGTAAATAGGTAACTTTTATTTTTAGACATTTTGAATAATTACTGCGGTAAATATTTTATTTACCATGGCTAAAGGTAAATCCGGTAAATAAGGGTAAAAAAAATAATATTATAATAATACAAAATTACCCTAAAACGTGTCTTAACCCTATTGGTTGATACATGGTCGACCATGGGCATCTTTGGGTCTATTTTGGGACCCCATGGATCCACTTGTGAGTGATAATGACACTTTATTTTAATTAAGTTAAAATGAATACAAAAATGGCATAAGCTTACATATTTTAGAAGAAGAATTTTTACATAAGGTTTTACATGTTGGATTTTAGATTATAAATATTCATTAGAAAGCTAAAAAGATTTCCTACATAAGGATATTTTATTTATAATTTTTAGACATTAAAGAATTTATTTTATTTATGACACAATGATGATGCAGTAATTACTATAATAGTGAAAAATTAAAATAAGTGATATTATAAATACCCAAATAAATATAATATGAAACTTTTAATGAATTAAACTAATTTTCTAGGATAATATGATATATTAGTATTGATTTAATTGACTTTGTTAGAAGTAATCAATCTGTTATGAGTTTCACAAAAATCAACTAATGAATAGTGTCAAAATTGACATAAAAGAGTTCTTAAAACAAATATTATATTATTAATTGATATTAAATTCCTAAAAATCTAAGGTTCGTCCAAGAGACTTATATCATGATATGTTAATCATTAATGGACCACTTGGGGGTCGCTTGGATGTATATGGTATGTTTATTAACCATATAATATAAAAATACAAAGAGACATTGTAAAAGTGAAACTAATTAACTTAGAGTTAATACTTAAAGATAAGGTTAATATAAGTACCCAAACCTGTCTAAATTCTATTGGATGAGTTGTTTTCGACCCATCCCCACCTCAACCTTTGAATAGTCAACTTTGGAGCCATTAGAAACCGAATATGAATTTATTATAAATTAATATTTCTAGCTTTTCCAAAGGTGCCCCTCACCCCTCTTATAAAAGGGCACTCCTCCTTCTCATTTCTTCACACCTTCAAAGCCTTTTGGTTCAGCCAAACTCTGCCCAAATAATCTCCCAACATCCCTCACTACAACCTAGAGGCCTTAGTTTGATCAAAAAGCCAACCTAAGGAGCCCTTTTGATCAAATCAAAAGGAAGAACCCGAAGAAGAGGTAATGATTTCACCACCCTTTTCTAAGTTCATTTCTTCTTCCACTTCTTCTTCCTTTGTTCTTACCATTCTAAAATAATAACTCCAGTATCTCACATATACTGTGATGTTATTATAAGTATGGTACAACCATATTCAGTATTCTATCCACCCTTTGAATAACATGTCACCATACGTGCGTACGTACGGCTTACCGTCTCCACGTCGTGGTGTAATTGTTATTCAATATAATATTATTTGGATGGGTATAATAATGATGTGTAACTCATGTAAATAATAAATATAACATGTTAATGATTCTGTATATATGATATACCAATCATTTATATATTATTTTAATATCAAAAGAATGATATTGTCGCTCGTGCATACGTACGGACTACCGTCTCCACGAACGCGATGAGATTCATTCTCCATCGTAACCATTCAAGTATAATTATCATTTGATGATTTAAAAATGATGTTTAAGGACTAGATATCATTCTGGATATGAATAAGATACAACAACCATGGCTTATGTAACAAAACATATAAAGAAAATGAGTAAGTTAACACCCGAAACGACGATAATTCTAAGATATTATTAACAAATCAATGTTAAAAGATCATATATGATATCATATAAATATATATGATTCTTGTATAATTTAATAACAATTATTTCACCATTATACAGGAGGTTAACCTACCCCAACAAAGGAAAAGTACAAGGTAAGGGTTATTTCACAATCTCTTCATTATCCGAGGTTGTTTATACGTAATAATCTACTGGGATTTCTTTATCATCCACATCCATGTTTCTTCGAAATGTATTTCAAAACATATTTATTATTTACAAGAATATGGGTTAAATTCATTTATACCCTTGTTTAACTTTTTGCAATAGGTTTATAAAGGAATATTTCCGTCGTTTTCAAAACAAGTTACTTTTTAACCTTTTCGACAGAATTAAGATAAGAATGTTTTTTTTACTTATACGGCGGGTGCGGTTATTTTCCGCCGTTATAAAATCGTCAAAGCTTTCCTTAAAAGCTTACAAGAATATTTTCAAGAAAATGTTTTATTTTATATGGATCTTAAATGATTTCAAAAATAGAAAGAGATATTTCTCTAAAAAGTGTTTTGATTTCATCTATGTCAACATCCTTTAATGGATTTTACGCTTATTTGAAGTTGATTTATTATAATACAAAACTTCTATATTGTATTGAAGGTTTTGTGATATGTTTGACTGTGGATGTGCTATTTTATACCACTCATATTTTATGGTGAAACTATTGACATTTCGTATGCTAGTTTTAATCCGAATGTTTATGTTATATTTCAAACTTTTCTTCAGATGAATGTGCTAAACAAGTATGTTCCGGGTTGGGGACCGGTAAAAGTAAGCCCTCCAGGTTGGGGACTGGTTAAAGTAAGCCCTCCAGGTTAGGGACTGGTAAAAGTATGCCCTCCGGGTTGGTGTCCGGTTATTAGAGGCACTCCGGGTTGGTGTCCGGTTATTAGAGGCACTCCGGGTTGGTGTCCGGTTATTAGAGGCACTCCGGGTTGGTGTCCGGTTATTAGAGGCACTCCGGGTTGGGTTCCGGTTAGAAGTAACCCCTAGGTCTTGGGATGAGGCCTAGACAAAGAAATTAACGTTTAGCATTATGCATTCCAACATTATGAAAGTGGTTATTGATTTTTGCATGTGATTATTCGATTAGTAGAATATCCATGTGAATAAGTAAATGGCATTATTTCATTTTTACTTTTTCCATACTATGTTGAAGTTCAAGTTTAAAAGGCTTTTGTTTTAGTAATGCATTGCCTTAAATGTTTATTCTTATTTATGAAAGTTTCCGCTATATTGTTATCCTTACTGGGCATTTGAGCTCACCCCTTTTCTATGTTTTATTTTTCCCAGGATGTGAAGAAGTAAGTTATGAATGACCTGCAGGGATTTTATGAGTGGTTAATAGTGTGGATATGAAGACTTTGTTGTTGTAGTAGTTTTTCACTTTGAAATGTAATGTAAAACTTTATGATTATATCTAGTGTTTCCAAGGCTACTAAACCAATCGGTCTTTCGAGATTTGATCTTCTTGTGATCATGCCAATGTTACGAAGTAATGCACCGACTCTGGGTAGCTGGGGTCGGGGCGTTACAGTTGGTATCAGAGGAAGTTTAGTACAAACCTTGGAAGCTAGATTTAGATAAACTCTGATTAGAGCACGTAGACCTAAGATGAACTTTGAGGATTAGTATAGAAGAACTTCCTAGAATTTTGGTACTGTAGAGATTTTGTGAGTTTTCCGAGCAATACATCCATGTCTGGATACGAGCAGGTAGAGGCGGCTCTGGCACAGATGTACCTAGGGGTAAAACCCGAAAACACCGCTTTGAGCTAGACTCGAACGGGAACTGGTGCACGACAACGGGCCTTGCTGCACTCTTGGTTACGACACTCCCGGGGGATATGCTTAGGATAACTCTCATTTTCTTTACAAATCATTATGAAGGGTTTATGAGTATATACTTTCTCAAAGGAGGCATTTTTATGATTATGGATTATATCCCTAAATAGTTCAATTTATGTTAAGTGTTTTATAAGTATGGGATTATGTATTTTGATTCATAAACTGATCTAGTGTATGTCATTGTTTAGAAATGGCGCCCAGTAGAAGGAATGAGAACTCTAACAATGCACATGATCCAAAGAGAAGGAAGGATCATATCTTTCATGGTCTTAAGCTAGAATTTATAAGAGAAATAGTCTCCCATGTATTATCATCATATGAAGAAATAATATCATGTGTTGATAAGATAAGTAAAGAGTTTACTGAGTCTTATGGATTTGAAGGGAAGCAAGAGAAGAAAAGGATGGAAGAGAGAAAAATGGATAAAGGGAAGAGGGAAAAGAAGAATTTTCCCATATGTGGTAACTGTGGGAAGAAACACCCTGGAACTTGCCTGAAAGGAATGTGAGTTTGTTATAAGTGTGGAGGAAAAGGGCACAAAGTACATGACTGCAAGGGTGATAAAATGGTTTCAAATGTACAATTCTTCATTTGCAAGGAGTTTGGACACTACGCGAACCTATGCCCCAGTCATCAGACTATGCCTCAAATGATGCTATTGGATAATAATCAAGTTATGATACTACCACAGATGAAGAGGAATGATTAGAGTTCTTATGTTGATTATGTCAATTGAGTGTTGTATCAACAATGTACTTGTTATAATAATTATGGAGTATATAAGGATTGTACTGTAGTACTATTTCATTAAGGACTTGAGATTGTGTCGAACAAAGAAAAGTGACTCAATAGCAGGATAAATTTTTGGAAAATATATGGTTGAGAGAATGATAAACCATAATATAGTTCTGATACCGAGTTAGTGATTTTGGAATAATACATGATTGTTTTGGATAAATTATATTGGATATTCTTGACTACCTTGGAACTGATTAATGATCTGTATATTCAATTATTGTTGGGGTTTAAAACATTTTTGGATTGATGAGGTATATCCAGCATTCTATATGGAATAAGGGAGCATGAATGTAATCAATAAGGAATTTGGTAATTCAGGATGTTTCACTGTATTAAAAGAATACATGATGAAGGTATTCATATGCTATTATGTGGTAAAAAGGATCTACATTATTTTTAACTTCCTTATAAATGTTGGACTGTGAGTTTGGTCAGAAATATTTTGGATAAATTCTAGTTTGAGATTAATTTTGGATGGCCATAAAAGGACAACCCGGAGGTCGGGCGGCAACCCGTCGCGTCCGGCAAGGCTGCGAGACTTGAACCCGCAACCGAAGGGCGACAAGGGTGTATCACCTACCACTGGCCCACGAGATGTCCTGGATTAAATAATGTAGTTTTTATTAAAAGATCTTTTAGATGAATTATAAATTCGTTTATTTTGGAACCCTATACGAATAGTGTAAATAGAATTTTTTTACATTCTATTATCTTTTAGAGTGAAAGATGAGTATGTGGTAGAAATTTATTAATGGATAAAACTCTAATTATAAAGTTAGTATATCTCTATATGATCTTAGCCAATCTCATAAAAAAATTCCTCAATATTAAGAAAATCAAATTAGAACAAAAATGTTTTCCTAGATGGTACCTTAAATCATCACTAATTTATGGATTTGGGATTGTTGGCCTTTTCATAGCCATGTTCTCTACCACTCTCCATCAGATAATTGATGGTTAGATTTTTCTTCCATATCCATATTTTCCTACATGGAACCCTAATATGAGTTATTTTCGGTAATCTTCATACTTTCGACTCTTTATTTTAAATAGAGGCCTCATTAATTCATTTTTCGATGTGGGATTTCAACTAAGATATTTTGAAACGTCAAAAATGTGTCATCCCAATATTCTATGTTTTGTTGAACCGAAGGTATTTCAAATCATCATAGATTGATGAATTTAAGGACCTCAATTTTATACTTATTTGTGATTGATGACCTCAATCACTACCTATAAATATTTACGTTTTTCCTCCAATTATATGTCTCAAATTTCCACCAATGTTCTCCTAATCGAGATCATAATTTGGTGGTGACCCTTTCATTTCTCTTTTCCTCATATTAAGACTAAATTTTAGTAAACCAATTTCCGATGTGGGTTTTCCCACAAATATATTATCTATTTTCAACCTTTTATTTTCGAAGAACAATTTCAAATTGCGAGGACGCAATTTATTGAAGCAGGGGAGAATGTAACACCCCAAGATTTCATAGTGTGTTATTTCTTCAAAATAATTCAATAACTTGCACTACACGCAACACCGAGTTCAATCAAACCATGACTTACAAAAATAATCCATTCAAAAGCGGTTATGAATAGTATTATCTAAATTTTAAACTTTATATAATCCTTATAATTTTAGAATCCATATTATGAGTTTCCTTGATATAATGCAAGAACAAATTCATTTTCAGTATTGCACTTTTATCAACTTTTAATAGTGAACCCTTTTTAAATACAATATTTTAAACATTTTGACTAAATGGGGACATCAAAAAAAAAATTTAAAATGAAACATCCCAAGCTTCCACGGTACGCTTTCCTTTGAATAATACAGTAGCGTGTGTTATACGCAACTTCGTGTTTTAACACGTGCCACAACCGATCAAACTTGCCGTTATGAATAGTAATACCTAATTTTTGAAATTATATATATTTTATTTTTAAAAATGGACTTCATTTTTTGATTCGGAATATCAAATTTAGCCTAAGGTGAAATTGTGGTACTTTTCGGATAACTTTAATATTTTGATGAATAGTGAAAATTACTAAATTTTAATTAAAAACAACTTTTTTAATAAAAATAATTAATAGTGATAAATTATTAATTTGAGTGGTTTTAAAGTATATTTAGAATATATTTTTACCACTTAATATAATGTTGGTCATTGGACATAATTTTACAATTAAA
This sequence comes from Viscum album, assembly GCA_963277665.1. Taxonomy (NCBI): domain Eukaryota; kingdom Viridiplantae; phylum Streptophyta; class Magnoliopsida; order Santalales; family Viscaceae; genus Viscum; species Viscum album. The sequence goes on from OY728160.1 coordinate 1,680,749,317, forward strand.
CCGAACATAAACAAGTGTCAATCTTTTGATAGTTATTATCTCTTAAAAACACGCTTTTTGTTTTGACAACGGAAATTAATTTTAAATTAATTTCTGCCACTTCTGTGTTTTGAATTTAGAAAAATGGATTCCATATTTGGAATCAGGATGTTCAAATTGTGTAAATATGTAACTTTTATTTTTAGACATTTTGAATAATTACTGCGGTAAATATTTTATTTACCATGGCTAAGGGTAAATCCGGTAAATAAGGGTAAAAAAAATAATATTATAATAATACAAAATTACCCTAAAACGTGTCTTAACCCTATTGGTTGATACATGGTCGACCATGGGCATCTTTGGGTCTATTTTGGGACCCCATAGATCCACTTGTGAGTGATAATGACACTTTATTTTAATTAAGTTAAAATGAATACAAAAATGGCATAAGCATACATCTTTTAGAAGAAGAATTTTTACATAAGGTTATACATGTTGGATTTTAGATTATAAATATTCATTAGAAAGATAAAAAGATTTCCTACATAAGGATATTTTATTTATAATTTTTATACATTAAAGAATTTATTTTATTTATGACACAATGATGATGCAGTAATTACTATAATAGTGAAAAATTAAAATAAGTGATATTATAAATACCCAAATAAATATAATATGAAACTTTTAATGAATTAAACTAATTTTCTAGGATAATATGATATATTAGGATTGATTTAATTGACTTTGTTAGAAGTAATCAATCTGTTATGAGTTTCACAAAAATCAACTAATGAATAGTGTCAAAATTGACATAAAAGAGTTATTAAAACAAATATTATATTATTAATTGATATTAAATTCCTAAAAATCTAAGGTTCGTCCAAGAGACTTATATCATGATATGTTAATCATTAATGGACCACTTGGGGGTCGCTTGGATGTATATGGTATGTTTATTAACCATATAATATAAAAATACAAAGAGACATTGTAAAAGTGAAACTAATTAACTTAGAGTTAATACTTAAAGATAAGGTTAATATAAGTACCCAAACCTGTCTAAATTCTATTGGATGAGTTGTTTTCGACCCCTCCCCACCTCAACCTTTGAATAGTCAACTTTGGAGCCATTAGAAACCGAATATGAATTTATTATAAATTAATATTTCTAGCTTTTCCAAAGGTGCCCCTCACCCCTCTTATAAAAGGGCACTCCTCCTTCTCATTTCTTCACACCTTCAAAGCCTTTTGGTTCAGCCAAACTCTGCCCAAATAATCTCCCAACATCCCTCACTACAACCTAGAGGCCTTAGATTGATCAAAAAGCCAACCTAAGGAGCCCTTTTGATCAAATCAAAAGGAAGAACCCGAAGAAGAGGTAATGATTTCACCACCCTTTTCTAAGTTCATTTCTTCTTCCACTTCTTCTTCCTTTGTTCTTACCATTCTAAAATAATAACTCCAGTATCTCACATATACTGTGATGTTATTATAAGTATGGTACAACCATATTCAGTATTCTATCCACCCTTTGAATAACATGTCACCATACGTGCGTACGTACGGCTTACCGTCTCCACGTCGTGGTGTAATTGTTATTCAATATAATATTATTTGGATGGGTATAATAATGATGTGTAACTCATGTAAATAATAAATATAACATGTTAATGATTCTGTATATATGATATACCAATCATTTATATTTTATTTTAATATCAAAAGAATGATATTGTCGCTCGTGCATACGTACGGACTACCGTCTCCACGAACGCGATGAGATTCATTCTCCATCGTAACCATTCAAGTATAATTATCATTTGATGATTTAAAAATTATGTTTAAGGACTAGATATAATTCTGGATATGAATAAGATACAACAACCATGGCTTATGTAACAAAACATATAAAGAAAATGAGTAAGTTAACACCCGAAACGATGATAATTCTAAGATATTATTAACAAATCAATGTTAAAAGATCATATATGATATCATATTAATATATATGATTCTTGTATAATTTAATAACAATTATTTCACCATTATACAGGAGGTTAACCTACCCCAACAAAGGAAAAGTACAAGGTAAGGGTTATTTCACAATCTCTTCATTATCCGAGGTTGTTTATACGTAATAATCTACTGGGATTTCTTTATCATCCACATCCATGTTTCTTCGAAATGTATTTCAAAACATATATATTATTTACAAGAATATGGGTTAAATTCATTTATACCCTTGTTTAACTTTTTGCAATAGGTTTATAAAGGAATATTTCCGTCGTTTTCAAAACAAGTTACTTTTTAACCTTTTCGACAGAATTAAGATAAGAATGTTTTTTTTACTTATACGGCGGGTGCGGTTATTTTCCGCCGTTATAAAATCGTCAAAGCTTTCCTTAAAAGCTTACAAAAATATTTTCAAGAAAATGTTTTATTTTATATGGCTCTTAAATGATTTCAAAAATAGAAAGAGATATTTCTCTAAAAAGTGTTTTGATTTCATCTATGTCAACATCCTTTAATGGATTTTACGCTTATTTGAAGTTGATTTATTATAATACAAAACTTCTATATTGTATTGAAGGTTTTGTGATATGTTTGACTGTGGATGTGCTATTTTATACCACTCATATTTTATGGTGAAACTATTGACATTTCGTATGCTAGTTTTAATCCGAATGTTTATGTTATATTTCAAACTTTTCTTCAGATTAATGTGCTAAACAAGTATGTTCCGGGTTGGGGACCGGTAAAAGTAAGCCCTCCAGGTTGGGGACTGGTTAAAGTAAGCCCTCCAGGTTAGGGACTGGTAAAAGTATGCCCTCCGGGTTGGTGTCCGGTTATTAGAGGCACTCCGGGTTGGTGTCCGGTTATTAGAGGCACTCCGGGTTGGTGTCCGGTTATTAGAGGCACTCCGGGTTGGTGTCCGGTTATTAGAGGCACTCCGGGTTGGGTTCCGGTTAGAAGTAACCCCTAGGTCTTGGGATGAGGCCTAGACAAAGAAATTAACGTTTAGCATTATGCATTCCAACATTATGAAAGTGGTTATTGATTTTTGCATGTGATTATTCGATTAGTAGAATATCCATGTGAATAAGTAAATGGCATTATTTCATTTTTACTTTTTCCATACTATGTTGAAGTTCAAGTTTAAAAGGCTTTTGTTTTAGTAATGCATTGCCTTAAATGTTTATTCTTATTTATGAAAGTTTCCGCTATATTGTTATCCTTACTGGGCATTTGAGCTCACCCCTTTTCTATGTTTTATTTTTCCCAGGATGTGAAAAAGTAAGTTATGAATGACCTGCAGGGATTTTATGAGGGGTTAATAGTGTGGATATGAAGACTTTGTTGTTGTAGTAGTTTTTCACTTTGAAATGTAATGTAAAACTTTATGATTATATCTAGTGTTTCCAAGGCTACTAAACTAATCGGTCTTTAGAGATTTGATCTTCTTGTGATCATGCCAATGTTATGTAATAATGCACCGACTCTGGGTAGCTGGGGTCGGGGCGTTACAACATGTCATCATACGTGCGTACGTACGGCTTACCGTCTCCACGTCGTGGTGTAATTGTTATTCAATAAATTATTATTTGGATGGGTATAATAATGACGTGTAATTAATGTAAATAATAAGTATAACATGATAATGATTCTGTATATATGATATACCATCCAATTATGTATTATTTTAATATCAAAATAATGATATTGTCGCTCGTGCGAATGTACGGACTACCGTCTCCATGAACGCGATGAGATTCATTCTCCATCGTATCCATTCAAGTCTAAATATCATTTGATTATTAAAAATAGTATCTAAGGACTTGATATAATTTTGGATATGATTAATATACAACCTATCCATGAAAAACATGACTTACGTAACAAAACATATAAAAGAAAATGAGTAAGTTAACACCCAAAACAACGATAATACTAAGATATTATTAACAAATCATTGTTAAAATATAATATGTGATAACATATTAATGTATATGATTATTGTATAATTTAATAAAAATTATTTCACCATTATACAGGAGGTTAACCTACCACCAACCAAGGAAAAGTACAAGGTAAGGGTTTATTTCACAATATCTTCATTATCCGAGGTTGTTTATACGTAATAATCTACTGGGATTTGTTTATCATCCACATCAATGTTTCTTCGAAATGTATTTGAAAACATTTTTACTATTTACAAAGATTATGGGTTAATGTAATTTATACCCTTTTTGACTTTTTATAAGAGGTTTATAAAGGAATCTTTCCGTCATTTTCCAAACAAGGTTCTTTTAACCTTTTCTACAAAATTTAGGTAAGAATGTTTTTTTAACTTATACGCCGAGTGAACCTATTTTCAGTCGTTATAAAATCGTTGAAGCTTCCCTACAAGCTTATAAGAATATTTTCAAAGTAAATGTTTTATTTTATAATTATGTAACTTTTAAATGATTTCAAAATGAATATTTTAAGAATTTCTGAAAGGTTCTCTTTATAAAAAAAACAATTTTAAATGTTTAAAAGATTTATCTTTCTAAATATTTTTAATTAATGTCCATGTTTTCAAAATTATTTTAGAGATTTATTTATATGGACATTAATGTTTTGAAAAATGATATTTCTTTTCAAAAGTTTAGAAGTGGTATGGGACACTTTGATTCCAAAAATCTCTTTTAAATTACTTCTTTATTAAATGTGTGACTTTTAAATGATTTCAAAAAAAGAGATATTTCTCTCAAATAGTTTTGATTTCATCTATGTCAACATCATTTGATGTATTTTAAGTTTATTTGAAGTTTATTTATTATGATACAAAACTTCCATATTGTTTTGAAGTTTTTGTGATGTGTTTGACTATGGATGTATTATTCTTATACCATTTGTGGTTTATGGATGAAGTATTTACATTTCGTATGCTAGTTTTAATAGGAATGTTTATGTTATGTTTAAAACATTTCATATGGGAATGCATTGGACTTAATATGTGATGGGTGGAGCCCGCTCTAGCTCCTCGATGCATCGGTAGGTCTCATTAGACAAGCTAGTGTCTTGGAACAAGGCCTTGACAAAATCTTATTTGTAGTCTTGGCACGAGGCCTTGGCTATGTGGTTATGATAGTATGGCATTATGCATTCCATCATTATGAAATTTGTTATTGATATTGCATGTGATTATTCGATTATTAGAATATCCATGTGAATAAGTAAATGGCATTATTTCATTTTATTTTTTCCATACTATGTTGTAGATTATGTTTAAAAGGCTTTTGTTTTAGTTATACATTGCCTTATATATTTATGCTTATTTATGAAAGTTTCCACTGTATTGCTTACCCTTACGGAGAGTTTGAGCTCACTCCTTTCAATGTTTTATTTTTTCCCAGGATTCCAAAAAGTATATTGTGATTGATATGAATGATTAAGACAAGGGAATAATGGAATTTATAAAGGATTATTTATGTTGTTTTGTATGTTATAAAGTGTAATGTAACATTCATGTATGTAATCTATTTTACAAGACTACTAAACTAATCGGCCCTTTGGGACTTGATTCCTTGTAATCATGCGAATGTATTAAAATAATTCACCGACTCTGTGTAACTGGGGTTGGGGTGTTACAGTTGGTATCAGAGGAATTTTAGAAATAACCTTGGAAACTAGATTTAGATAAACTCTGATTAGAGCACATAGCCCTAAAATAGACTTCGAGGATTAGTATAGATGAACTTACTAGAATTATGGTATTGTAGAGATTTTGTGAGTTTTCCGAGCAATACATCCATGTCTGGATACGAGCAGGTAGAGGTGGCTCTGGCATAGATGTACCTAGGGGTAAAACACCAAAACACCGCTTTGAGCTAGACTCGAACGGGAACTGGTGCACGAAAATGGGCCGTGCGACACTCTTTGTTACGACACACCCGGGGGATATGCTTAGGATAATTCTAATTTTATTTACAAACCATTATAAAGGTCTCATGAGTATATATTTACTCAAAGAAAACATTTTTTATGGTTATGGATTATATCCATAAACTGTTCAATTTGCATTAGGAATTATTTATTGCAATTCATAAACTGACCTAGTTTATTCTATTGTATAGAAATGGCGCCCAGTAGAAGGAATGTGAACTCCAGTAATACGTATGATCCAAAGAGTAAGAAGGATCGTATCTTTCATGGTATTAAGACATCATTTATAAGGGAAATAGTCTCCCACGTATTATCATCATATGAAGAATTTGTATCATGTGTGGATAAGATAACTAAAGAGTTTACTGATTCCTATGGATTTGAAGGGAAGAAAGAGAAGAAAAGGATGGAAGAGAGAAAGATGGAGAAAGGGAAGAGGGAAAAGAAGAATTTTCCCATATGTGATAACTGTGGGAAGAAACACCCTAGAACTTTCCTGAAAGGAATGGGAGTTTGTTATAAGTGTGGAGAAAAAGGGTACAAAGTACGTGACTACAAGGGTATGAAAATGGTTTCAAATGTACAATGCTTCAATTGAAAGGAGTTTGGACACTACGTGAACCTATGTCCCAGTCATCAGACTATGCAGAAAATGATTCTATTGGATAATAATCATGTTTTGATACTACCACAGATGAAGAGGATTGATTACAGTTCTTATGTTGATTATGTCATTTGAGTGTTGTATCAACAATGTACTTGTTATAATAATTATGGAGTATATAAGGATTGTACTACAATACTATTTCATTAAAAACTTGAGATTGTGTGGAACAAAGAAAAGTGACTCAATAGAAGGATAAATTTTTGGAAAATATATGGTTGAGAGAATGATAAACCACAATATAGTTCTGATACCGAGGTAGTGTTTTTGGAATAATACATGATTGATTTGGATAAATTATATTGGATATTCTTGACTACCTTGAAACTGATTAATGATTTATATATTCCATCATTGTTGGGGTTTACAAAATTTTTGTATTGAAGGAGTATATCCATTGTTATTTAAGGAATAAGGGATCTTGAATGTAATCAATAAGGATTAATGGTAATTCAAGATATTGCAGTGTTATAAAAGAATACATGATGAAGGTTTTCACATGTTACTACGCAGAAAAAAGGATCTTCATTTTTGGACTAAAGAATTTTGGATAGTTCTAGTTTGGATTATTTTTTGATTTCCATAGAAGGACAACCCGGAGGTTGGGTGGCAACCCGTCGCATCCGGCAAGGCCGCGAGACTTGAACCCACAACCGAAGGGCGACAAGGGTGTATCACCTACGACTGGCCCACGTAATGTCTGGGATTAAATAATGTAGTTTTTTTAAAAGATCTGGTAGATGAATTATAAATTCATTTTTTTGGAACCCTATACGAATAGAATAAATAGAATATTTTTTTACGTTCTATTATCTTTAGTGAAAGATGAGTTTGTGGTAGAAATTAGTTAAAGGATGGAACTCTACTTGTCAAGAATATATTTTTCTTCTTCTCTTATTCGATGTAGAAATTAATTCTTATACTTTATTTAAGAAATCCTAAAACCAAAAATGTGTTATCCTAATACCATATGTTTTGTTGAACCGATTGTATTTCAAATCATCATAGATTGATGAACTTAAGGACCTCAATTTTACACTTTTTTTTGATTGATGACCTCAATCACTACATATAAATATTTACGTTTTTCCTCCAATTATATGTCTCTAATTTCCACCAATGTTCTCCTAATCTAGATCATAATTTGGTGGTGACCCTTTCATTTCTCTTTTCCTCATATTAAGACTAAATTTTAGTAATCCAATTTCCGATGTTGGTTTTCCCACAAAGATATTTTCTATTTTCAACCTTTTATTTTTGAAGAACAATTTCAAATTGCGAGGATGAAATTTATTGAAGGAGTGGAGAATGTAACACCCCCATATTTCATAGTGTGTTTTTTCTTCAAAATAATTCAATAACTTGCACTACACGCAACACCGAGTTAAAGCGCACCATGACTTACCAAACAAGCCGTTCAAAAGAGGTTATGAATAGTATTAACTATATTTTAAACTTTATATAGTACTTATAATTTTAGAATCATTATTATGAGTTTCTTTGACATTATGTAAGAACAAATTCTTTTTTTCCGATAAAAGAGGTATTTTTCATAAATGCACTTTTACCAACTTTAATAGTGATTCCTTTTTAAATACAATTTTTTAAACTTTTATATATTAAATTTGACTAAATAAATTTATTCTTTAGAATGGGGACATAAAAAAAATTACAATGCAACACCCCAAGCTTCTATGGTACGCTTCTCCTTGAATAATGTGATAGCGTGTGTTGTACGCAATATCGAGTTCTAACACACTACAACCAATCAAACTAGCTGTTGTGAATAGTAATACCTACATTTTAAAATTTTAGAAATTTTATCTCTCAAAATGGAATTCATTTTTGGATTCGGAGTATCTAATTTAGCCTAAGGTGAAATTTTGGTACTTTTCGGATAACTTTAATAATTTGATGAATAGTGAAAATTACTAAATTTTAATTAAATTTTTTTTAATCAAAATAATAAATAGTGATAAATTATGAATTTTAGGGGTTTTAAAGTATATTTAGAATATATTTTTACAATTTAATACAATTTTGGCCATTGGACATAATTTCACAGTTAAACCAAACATAAACAAGTATCAATCTTTTGATAGTTATTATATCTTAAAAACACTTTTTTTGTTTTGACAGCGGGAATTAATTTTAAATTAATTTCATCCACTTCTGTGTTTTGAATTGGAAAAAATTGATTCCATATTTGGGATCAGGATGTTCAAATTGTGTAAATAGGTAACTTCTATTTTTAGACATTTTGAATAATTACTTCGGTAAATATTTTCTTTACCATGGTTAAAGGGTAAATCTGGTAAATAAGGGTTAAAAAATAATATTATAATAATAATAAATTACCCTAAAACAGGTCTTAACCTTATTGGATGATACATGTCCGACCATTATCATCTTTGGGTCGATTTTGGGACCCCATGGTGCAACTTGTAAGTGATAGGGACACTTTATTTTAATTAAGTTAAAATGAATACAAAAATGACACAAGCATATATCTTTTGAAAAAACAATTTTTACGTAGGGTTATACATGTTTTATTTTCGACTATAAATATTTATTAGAAATATAACAATATTTCCTACATTATTTTATTTTATTTATAATTATTAGACATTAAATATGTTAATTTATTTATGACACAATGGTGATGCAGTAATTACCATAATAGTGAAAAATTAAAATGATTGATATTGCAGATACCCAAATAAATATAATTTGAGACTTTTTATGAATTACACTAATTTATAGGTCAATATGACATGTTAAGAATTATGTAAGTAACTTTGTTCTAAGTAATCATTCTATTATGAGTTTTACAAAAATCAATTATTGAATAGTGTCAAAATTGACATAAAAGAGTTTTAAAAAAAATATTATATTATTAATTTATATTAAATTCCTAAAAATATAGAGTTCGCCCAAGATACTTATATCATGATATGTGTATCATTAATGAACCACTTGGGGGTCTATTGGATGTATATAGTATGTTTATTAACCATATAATATAAAAATACAAAGAGACATTGTAAAAGTGAAACTAATTAACTAAGAGTTAATACTTAAAGATAAGGTTTGTATAATTACACAAACCTGTCTAAATTCTATTGGTTGGGTGGTTTGAGACCTATCCCCACCTTAACATTTAAATAATCCACTATAGAGCTATTATAAACCGAATATTAATTTATTATAAATTAATATTTCTGGATTTTCCGAAGGTGCCCCTCACCCCTCTTATAAAAGGGCACTCCCCTTCTCTTTAATTCAAACCTTTAAAGCCTTTTGGATCGGCTAAACTCTTCCAAAATACTCTCTCAAATTCCCTAACTTCATCCTAGAGGCCTTCCTTTAGTCATAAAGCCAACCTAGGAGATCTTTTGATCAAATCAAAAAGGAAGAACCCGAAGAAGAGGTAATGATTTCACCACCCTTTTTCAAAGTTCCTTTCTTCTTCAACTTATTCTTCCTTTGTTATTACCATTATAAAAAAAATAACTCCAGTATCTTATATATACTTTGATGTTATTATAAATATGTTACAACCATATTCAGTATTGTATCTATCCTTTGAATAACATGTCACCATACGTGTATACGTACGGCTTACCGTCTCCACGTCGTGGTGTAATTGTTATTCAACAAATTATTATTTGGAGGGTTATAATAATGATGTGTAATTCATTTAAATAATAAATATAACATGATATTGATTCTATATATATGATATACCATCCAATTATATATTATTTTAATACCAAAAGAATGATATTTTTGCTCGTGCGTATGTACGGACTACCGTCTCCACGAACGCGATGAGATTCAGTCTCCATCGTATCCATTCAAGTCTAAATCTTATTTGATGATTAATAATAGTATCTAAGGACTTGATATCATTATTTATATGATTAATATACAACCTATCCATGAAAAACACAACTTACGTAACAAAACATATAAAAGAAAACGAGTAAGTTAACATCCGAAACAATGATAATACTAAGATATTATTAACAAATCAATGTTAAAAGATCATATGTGATATCATATTAATTTATATGATTCTTGTCTAATTTAATAACAATTATTTCACCGTTATAAAGGCGGGTAACCTACCCCCAACCAAGTAATAGTACAAGGTAATGGTTTATTTCGCAATCTTTTCATTATCCGAGGTTGTTTATACGTAATAATCTACTGGGATTTTTTTATCATCCACATCCATGTTTTTTCGAAATGCATTTCAAAACATTTATACTATTTACAAAGAATATGGGTTAAAGTCATTTATACCCTTTTTTGACTTGTTATAAGTGGTTTATAAAGGAATCTTTCTGTCGTTTTCCAAACAAGGTGCTTTTAACCTTTTCGACAAAATTAAGGTAAGAATGTTTTTTAACTTATACGGTGGGTGCGTCTATTCTCTACCGTTATAAAATCTTTGAAGATTCTCTTACAATATTATAAGATTATTTTCCAATTAAATGGTTTATTTTATAATTATGTGACTTTTAAATGATTTCAAAATGAATATTTTAAGAATTTCCGAAAGGTACTCTTTATCAAAAAAAATTTAAATGTTTTAAAGATTTATCATTCTAAATTTTTTTAATTAATGTCCATGTTTTCAAAATGATTTTAAGGATTTATTTATATGGACATGAATGTTTTGAAATTATATTTCTTTTCAAAAGTTTCGAAGTGGTATGGGACACTTTGATTCCAAAAATCTCTTTTAAATTACTTCCTTAATAAATGTGTGACTTTTAAATGATTTCAAAAAAAGAGATATTTCTCTCAAATAGTTTTGATTTCATCTTTGTCAACATCCTTGGATGGATTTTAAGTTTATTTGAAGTTGACTTATTATGGTAAAAAACTTCCATATTCTTTTGAAGTTTTTGTGATGTGTTTGACTGTGGATGTATTATTCTTATACCATTCGTGGTTTATGGATGAAGTATTTACATTTCGTATGCTAGTTTTAATACAAATGTTTATGTTATATTTAAACATTTTCCTATGGGAATGCATTGGACCTAATATGTGATGGTTGGAGCCCGCTATAGCTCCTCGATGCATCGGTAGGTCTCATGAGACAAGCTAGTGTCTTGGCACAAGGCCTTGGTTATGAAATTCTGGCATTATGCATTCCATCATTATGAAAGTGGTTATTGATATTGTATGTGATTACTCGATTAGTAGAATATCCATGTGAATAAGTAAATGGAATTATTTAATTTTATTTTTTCCATTCTATGTTGAAGTTTAAGTTTAAATGTATTTTGTTTTAGTTATACATTGCCTTAAATGTTTATGCTTATTTATGAAAGTTTCTGTTGTATTTCTTACCCTTATGGAGCATTTGAGCTCACCCCTTTCTATGTTTTATTTTTTCCCAGGATTCAAAGAAGTATATTGTGATTGATAAGAAGGGTTAAGACAAGGGAATAATGGAATTAATAAAGGATTAATTGTGTTGTTTTGTATGTTATGAAGTGTAATGTAACATTCATGTATGAAATATATCTTCCATGACTGCTAAACTATACGGTCCTTTGGGACATGATTCCTTGTAACCATGCCAATGTATTAAAATAATGCACCGACTCTGGATAACTGGGGTCAGGGAGTTACAGTCATGAAGAGTGAAATTAAATGAATTACAGGAAATAAATAATTTTTTTTTGTTTGGAAGAAGTGAACTATTCTCTCCTTTAAGTATATGGTTATAGAAATTCCTTAGGCTTGACAACTCAATCCCTGGATATTTTGGAAAACCCACTAGAGATCTTCTCTTGGCAGACAACGATGGATCAGGATCAGATCACAGATCATCATGTCAATGAAGACCATAAATCTCATCAATGATGGAAATACAGCTGTTCTTTATCAGTGATTGATCCAAAATCTATGTAGCACGTTTGTTTATTTGGATTTCTTTCCCATTCTTCAATTCCATGATGTACGTGAACCAATCGACCAATGGATTGATCCATGGATCATGCATATTTCATGATGGTTTTATTATGGGGGGCTTTTATTAGGTGATTTTTTTTGTAATTGTTGATTCATTATTTTTAATCTCACAAAAATTAATTGAGATCGACATGAACGTCAATCAAGGTCTGTTCATCCTATTTGTTATTTTTCATTTCTCCCCCAATTATTTTCTCACTTTGGGTGTACTTCATTTGGCCTATGTTTCAACATATCCCAATACATTAATTATTGTTCACTCATTTCATGGTGAAAAAATCTGATATCATAGGTCTAGGATTGGAAAAAAATTATGGAGGTGAGATTGTGGTAGTGGCAGCAGATCAGACAACATAGATACCTGATGTCACGTTCTTTAGTGCGCAATGAATAATGAAACATAAATTCATTTTTTAGAGGAACGAAGGGCATGATGTTTTTTTAGTGATGGAAAGGGTTTTCAAGACTTGATCCACAATTTTATCACATTGGGGCCCCCATATCAAAGATCTGATGAAGGAATGACAATGCAAAAAATAGATCTGTGTTTTATGAAATTTATGGGTTACATGACATGTAAACCAGGTCTACATGTTGTGTGGGGCCCCTTCGATGGGGTGCTAGGGTTTTGGAAAAAGTTAAGTATCACATGTCATGTACCCCTTGGGAAAAGATGTCTAACCCTTTCAATGTGACTCGGAATGTACTCTAATTAGTACATGGACACGAGTAAAAGTACACATCCATATGGAATGTTGTGTACTTGTAAATGGACATGGCTAGGCATACACAGGCTGGTACAGAGACACGACTTCAGTACATAGTCATGGCCAGGAAACACAGATAGGAGTCCATGTGTCTCTACAAAATCATTACTCATTATATGAACTGTTTATATGGAGACTACATGTCGTGTGAGGCTCTTCCACACATCCATATATAGGGATAACTGGACACACTATGTACCCTAGGATACTCATCATGTACCCCCATCAAGAGTGCTTGTGGCTTCTTGTTTTCTCAATTTTCACCAGTATAAGTTAATTGGGTTTCCTTGGTGCTATACCTCAAGGGCAGAGTGAAGCATTACATCCATGTTGTAGGATCATAATACCCTCTAGAGGACGAGTCTCTGATAGAGTTTTCATGTCCCTCCATGAGACTGGAGTGTGATCCTCTATCACCTTTTTTCCCCAATAGAAGTTTGTGGAATCTGCATGACTTCCATGATTAGGGCATTGATCCTCCATCTAGATGTCTATATTAGTAGGGTTTTTGGAATCATCATCATATGATCCCATACATAGAGGGTTGATCCAAATAGGGTTTGTGGTGTCCTCTAAAGATTTTGGGTTTGAACCAATCTCTATGTATTACACTATTCTTAGTCCTTAGAGATTTCATGGGTAGGTCCTAGTGATATATACCTCTTCATTGAGTGTCTCTAATTATAGAATGGATCATGGAGTAGGTTCACAAAAAACGAGCATTACTTCAAGAAGAATACTATGGCTGACTGTTGGTTATGACTTCCTAGTGGCGTGGTGTATTTCTTGAGTATTATTAGGTGTTTCTATTGTACATTGATTATTATATCTATTATTGAGTTGACTATATTTTTTGCATTCTGTTTAGTGTTTGTAGGGTTTCCTATTTAGTATTGTTCTACTCACCCATGCATGGGATTTTCCCACATGTGTCATGTATTATACAGAATACAACCATTTTTTTGATATACTGAAAGGATAGGGAGTGAGTGGAGCATAGCTGGATCTTGATAGAATAAGCTGTTTTTTCTGTAACATTATTTTGACTATAGTCCTCACCCTTGGAGTAGGTTGTAATCTTTATATCTTTTGTTGGGATTATATATGGCCAATTTTTTCATTTCAGTACTTTATTATCATACTCTATTTTGGGATCTTAGATGCATGAATGAATTGTTTTAGTTTCATTACAATTCAACATTAAGTGCGCTCAGAGATGTGCATATGTGGACAGTTACATTAGTCTAAATCCTCCCATTTGTGGGATATGCCTACTCTTTAATGGTCTATATCCCCTATCCTATTATAAAAGGGCTTGGGGGGTCACAAGTTTGACCTAGTTTGGTCGAGTCATGAAACTCATCAACTAAACTGACACTCCCTCCCAATATAAAGACATTTTATGGGAGATCCAAAAAATTTAAAATTGTTAAAGAAAATTGTTCCACCTATTAGAGGCTCAAGGTCATCTGATATCTTTATCTATGGAAACCATTATCCCTATCTATTCTACTAGGACCGATGAAACATGTGTGTATGAACTAAATAATCCATAAATAGGCGTATAAATTTTTATTATAGGGACTAACTACCTCCTTATAGGAGTTACCACCCATTCCAAGATACCCTCTTCCTCGGCCAGTCCCTTTCATGCCTCATCCAAGGTCCTATCCTCCCCAGAGCTTCAATATCACCCCAAAATATCAAAATAATTTATTATAACCTTTTATAAGAAATAATAAAAAGTAATCCAATGAGGCATAATTGTTAAAATGACTCATCAAGAAACACTACTCTGATAAAATCACTTCTAATGACATGAGTTCAACCTTTTGGTATCTCTTCTCGCCACCACACATGAAATCCCCATATTACACTCCTAATTACACCATGATATATCAGAATTAATTCCAGTGCCATACAGAAAAACTCATAAAAATCATAGGTCTAAAATAAGAGATGATAATAACAAAAGGAGAGAAATAACATATTTGTAATCACCATCGAATCAAACCAAAAAACATCCAAGAACATGTGGAATTTAAGGTTGACGGGTAGGGGGTATACAAGAATAAATATTTATGTGTGATTAATTTCCATTAAATAAAACAGGGAAACAACCCCAAAAATATGGGACTACACTAATTAAAAAAATATACTCATTCATCGGTCCGAACATGACCATGAGGGTCATGATGTGACTTTCCCCTTCAACTGATAAATTTATGGCATGACCAAAGTTCATCACATGATGCACCCTAGGTAGAGGGAACATCCACAATCTAAATATCATCATGATGCAACTTAAGGGTCATAGTGCTACCAATCAATATTTATGAAAAAATTGAAGGTATTGTAAGACTCCATATAACCTTTGGAAGAGCCATACTTGTAACATGATAACCCCACTCATAGTTTGAACCACTTTGTAAGGGTCCTTCCATTTCCCAAAATCCAAGAAACTCTCAAACCCATGAATCACTTAACCATGAAATGGTGTACCCCTCACAATAGGTCTTCATGGAATGACTAGAGTATCATGGAATAAACCATGATAGGTGTATAATTTCAGTAAAGGCATACAACATTTCCCCACTAATCACTTGAGGTATAATTAAACCTCTCGATCCTCGATCCATATTAAAAAACATCTCGAAGAGATGATCCTACCCTTAGATTTATGATTTAAATCATAATTTTGGAAATGAACCCTACTCTGACCCAAATTTCGCAGTGGATATTTTCCTTATGAATATCTCATTGGATAGTGGCATTATAAATTTCCTAGTAGAGATTTCACTTTTGAATATCCCATAGGACATTGGCTGTATAAATTTCACTGTGTATATTTTCCCTATGTACCATATATATCATATTAAAATAATTAATTTCATAGTAAATGCTAGTAGTATGAATCTACCATAAAATATTTGCACTGTGAAATTTGTTGTGATGATTTTAACTAGGAATATCCCATTGGATATTTTCACTATGAGTTTCCCATAGGATATTTTCCCTATGAATGTCTCATAGTACATTGTAAATATAAATTTCCAAATGTACATTTTCCTTAAAAATATCCCAATAGAGCCTAAAAATATCTAAAGATAAATTGTTATAAAAATATTTTACAATATATATTAATAATTAAAGTTCACTTATAAAGATCATAATCACTTTAATATTAATAAAAAATCTGTATAAAATATCAAGAGTGTTATCGCATTAATTTTTGAAATTCATTATCAAGTACCTTCAAGTATAATTGTTTATACTAAGGTAAATGGTTGCTGTAGAATTCCACATTAATTACTGGAAATAGTAATTCCCTTCCAAAGATCTAAAACACTCCAATATTAATAAAAAACTATAAAAAACTACCTGTTGTATTTCACAAAAAAATTGAAATTTATAGAAAATTAGAATCCTGTAAGTTTTATATACCAAGATAAATGATTATAGAATAATTCAGCAGTAGATATTGACATTATATATTTACCAGTGGTGACTCATACTAAAAAATACACAGTGGTGATCCATACAAAGAAATCCCATGTGTAGATTCATACTTCTAACTCCCTTGTAGAGATTCACACAACTAATTCTATAGTTGAGCACACTATAAATTTCAGAATAGGGATTTGAACGACGAATGATATAATATATATTTTCACTATAAATACATTAATATAGATTATCATTTTGAATTTTCCAATAGAGATTCATACTATGAATTCTATAGTGGAATTTTTCAAAAATGAAAAATAGGTACACCTCTATAAAAATATCAGCACAAAAATCTTGGAACATTTTCTTATAAAATTTTTAAATTCATATACAACTACCATCCATTATTAGTTTTATACATTAAATAATGATACCTAGTAATTATATTATTTTAATCAATAATATATCCAAAATAATAACTTAAACTTCCAAAATTATAACCACACACAAAAACAACATCTTTAGTCAATAAACAACAAATTTGATCTTCAACTGTTTATATTCCATGTTATCAATAGAATTATTTGTTTTTTACATTTTAGAATATAAATCAACAAAAAAGCATCATCATTAGTAGTGATTCTAATACATATTTCATGGGGTGGTTCTGACAACATAAAAAAAATTTGATATGTTTTATATAATCTATCTGGTTTTTTAGTATTTAATATGTTTATAAAGGATGTAATTAAGTAGATGAAGTTATCACATCATTCCCTCATCGAAGAATTTTCAAAATCTCTTTCTAATTATATATTTTAAGGATAATTTTTAGTTTCTTTTTGATTCTCAATGATATAAGACAATAAATAATCTTTGTATTTTATTTTTTTCAATAGAAATTTATAATAGAAAAATTTATTCTATGAAGTTGCATAAATTATTTATTATTATTAGTTTTACAGTACAATATTTCAAAAGAATATATTTACAATTTAAATGGAACATTTATATATATAGTTAGGGTGAAATATTTTTTAGAAGTATGATTAAAGATTCCATTTTTTAAAATATTTTAACAAATAAATCACTATATATATTTAATATTGTTCAGAAAATTAACAAAAAATCACCATTAAAAATATATTAGTAAAATATCTATAGAACCCATTGGTTCTTTCCAAAAATAAGGATGTGAGTAGTTTTTTCATCGATTATGGAATGATGCAAATTGAATTATTGATCAGTGAATAGAAAAACCCAAGAACTCTCCAAAAAACTAATTTTTTTGATAAAATGAATGATGAGTATTAGTGAGTCATTGGGTAATATTGAATATTTTTTTGTGATGGTTGGTCGGAGACAAAAAATAAAAATTTGGTATTTGGGGATCGATTTTTGGGGCTATGAAACATTCTTCATATTCCCAATTGTAGTAAAATGAATAAAAAATCATTTAAAAAAAATTAATGTAATATAATTCAAAGAGAAGGATAGGAATACCTGATACACATCTTAAAGTTCTGATATATGAACAGATAATAAATTGATAGACTAAAAAGAAGATGATATTGACCCTTAAGGGACATATACTATTCCCCTTACCATGAAATTAATCCATGACACATAATAAAACTACAACCATAATCAATAGTTGTAACATTTATGTGAACTGACGAAGGAGATCCAAGAAAAAGAGAGGGAGAAATATTAAGAGAGATGGGGTGGTGTCTGGTCTAAATGAGGGTGGTTGATGGAAAGAGTTTGTAGTTCTTCTCGTAGGTGGGTGTGCTATGATGACTTAAGGTAGTGCGAAGGCACTAATAAATGTAAGGTATGGTGAGATTCGACTATCTAGGTGGGGTGTGGTAGTTTTTGGAAAAATTCCACATATATAATAAAAATTCCTAAAATGAGCATATTGGGAAACTATTTCTCAATATATTGATGAGGGGGGTGTATTTTTGATATAGGGGTGAGTGTTGTCTCAAAAAACCCATTCTTCTAAAATATTTTGAAAAAGGTGTTGTTTCTGATGGTGCCTTCTTCAAATTTTTATTAAATAAGGTTTTTTCTTGGATGGTGTCATCTTTGAAGTAACTTCAAGGAAAGCATTGTCCAACATAGTGTCATATTTTTAAATTTTATTTACTTATTTATTTTGTTTATATATTTATCTTAAAAAACACTATTTAACTATTTTAATATTATTTATTACATTAATTAAATTATTTTGAAAGTATTTCATAAAATCTCACTCAAGATATCTTTTTATAAGCGTCTGACCCATGACATCTTTTGTATATTTTCGATGTGGGATTCAGAAAACAAAATTTCTTACAATAAATGAAAAAGAAATTATTCATAATAAAATATCTATTATAATAAATGATAAACCGTAACACATGATTAATAATTAATTTCATTATAATAATTTAATAATAGTAATTAATAATGTCATAAAAATGATCACAAATAATGTCATCAATTTTGTTAAAACTATAATTATTATTAACAAAAATTATTTCCTATGACGTAATTTATAATAAAATTAATAAAAAATATTATGATTAATAGATTGTAATAATGAAAATTAATAATGTAATTAATAATATATTTCACTTGATATTTAAAAATAATTAGTAAAAAAAATTAATTATTTTTATTCTTGTTTTTGTTGTTATTATTTTCATTATCATGTCTTAATGCATCAAATAGTGTGGTTAGGATGGTTACTCATATTATAGATCTTATTATAGGGCCCTAGCCCAGGATCAACTCAACTAGTGCTTCATGCCAGTGGGCCACCAGGCCATAGGCATTCCTCCCCATAGACCAAAGGATAATGAATAGTAGAAAGGGTTTTTAGGTGATAATGGGGATAATATACCCTTAAGTGATGATATAGTAATAATGGAAAAATAATAATAATAAACCTGAAAATAATAAATACCAAACTCAGTGGAATCCATAATAGATAAAGGAAATATTAATCCAAAAGCAATATTCATATATATCAGATAAAGTATACATGACAAACAGTCATACATTAATAGACATGGAAGGTCACATGTGGTGGATTATATATGAATGTACGCAAAAGTCCAAATTAAACTCCATTTTGAAGAAAATAACCACCACAGCCCATTTTCCATCAATCCCATGAACCTTGTCACTAAGCTCCTAACTACGAGCCTGGTCCCTTACCTAATCTTAGAGTCATAAATTCTACAAACATCCTAAGGGGACCATGTAGGGTGTGAGTATGAACTCATTAGGCCACCACCAATGTGTTCCTATCTTACACCCATAATTATATAGTGTATTCATACACAAATAAATAGAAATAAAACGCACATAAAAATAAATAAATGGGTCCACTTGTTCTCAACATCCACAGGGGAGTGTTTTACCTGCTTAGTGAAACACTGATATTTCAATGAATACATTCCATACAATATATATATTCAAACATTAATTGCCTCTAGAGATATATTTTTAATGGGGGGGACACAAATCTTAATAAGAAGGATTCCACATAAGGATATCATAATCATATAACCCACAGGCTCCTCCCATAAAAATATAAATGTAACCTCATTCCAGCTAAAACAACTTTTTTCACCAAATGAGTATCTTGAATCTCATCATCATCCCCATAAATCTATATTAGGTCCCTCAAAAATCCATTAAAAAATCCAGTATCAACTGAACATCCCGACATCATGATGTATAGTGATATCCATCCTCCCATATATAATAAATCACTATAAGATAAACTGTCAGACATCCTGAGGAATAGAGATATCCATCCTCCAAAAATCTCAACTCATCGACATCAAATATAAGTAGTGGCCCTTATCCCCCCAATCGATGGTCTCAAAAACCATCCCCCAAAGCTTTCTATAGAGAGAACCACCTCCATAACTAATAGTAAACAACATACCATGTGTTTCTCAATCTACAGAGGCCCCCACCCACAATGAGTGGTCAATACCACCTCAACTGAGTCCTATATATATGAAAAACACTCCAATAATAGTTTTATCCAATAATAGTAAGTTTAAATCACAATCATTTCCTAATCCAGAACATCAAAAAAAATTGATTCCACATGTGAACATCATCACCCATCTGTGGCATGGTCATCACCATCTAACTCATCCAGATTATCACATCAACTCAAACTTTATGGTCAACACCATCACACATATCTTGTTCCATTTCCTCAGCATAAAAAACCTCATCATCTCACTTCTAGTGATCAACATCACCTCAATACCTGGGTCCATGCCCATCATATTCCCATAGAACTCATGTAGTCATATCACAATTTAATTAATTAAAAAAAATTAAAAAATAATCATAACATTCCTAACTAAACACAATACCCACACATGACTTATCGTACTTAAATATTCAATAGAATACCCATCGTTATGTCATAAAATCAATTAAATGATTTAATGTCAAGAGTTAATTTATTAAGGGCTTCACCCAAACAACTGACATTAGCATATTTAAGAATACACCCCATAACACATGTATATTTAATGTGAAATATAGAGAACACCTACTTTATAATTTTGGTCACTTCCTTATTGATTATCATCCTCTAATCCAATATGAAATGATATAAATAGAGATTCTATACAAACACACTAGAAATAGGGTATATGTTCTTGGATGGAAAGATCATTCCAATCAGTGAAATAAAAGAATAAAGGAAGCAATATAAATCAAGGGATTATCACTACAATTCCAATGCAACCAGTGACATTAAAATCCGAGATCAAATTGAGGAGATAATACGAAGACTAGAGAGGGAAGAAAAATGGATGAATCCCCCAATAGTGCACATGAATTGGAGAATAAAGAAGGGGGAAGAAGATATAATGAGGGTGGGTTAGTTTGGTAATTTCACCCCCAATAATTATCCCAATGGTTAGTCCCCACAATTTGGGTAATCAATCTCCCACTATATACTTACACTATATAAAGGGAACCCCCTTTAAAACAAGTTGTATGTTTATCTAGAATATGCACCAACTATTCTCACTCACTGCCTAAGTGGCACTAAAAGTGTGGTCAAGGCCGTATAATTGGTCAAACCATGTGCATCCCACGCACAACCTCTGATAAAAACTAAAAACTTTTATTTTAGTTCTGAACCAAACCTAGAACAGTTTTTCTAATCATTCTCTAGTTCAAATATGGGCCACACGTTTTTCCCTGAAGGGATGCACATTATAAACAAACCACCCAACACTGCATGCACTTTCTGAAAATGTGTTTTTGGGCCCCAATGCAGCCAAAAGTCAACTGAACCATGGAAGAACTCACCATGAAATAAAATATATACAAAAAAATAACATATAGCATTCATGAACTTGGATTTCTGTTCCAAAACTCAAAATCAAATTTGGTCTTATAAAAAAGCTCAAAACTCAAATTTACTCAAAAATAATAACCTATTCCAAAAACATAGGATGTTGCAACCTCCCCACTATAAGATAACTCATCCATGATCTATGAGGTTTCATTCTAAGATGGTTCTGAAAATAACTACATCAAAAAAATATTCTCGATCCACCCTGATTAATCAGTTACATGTCAATTCCTCTCACAGTGCTTCGTACATTAGGAATTACCTACCTGGTCACTTCTTGAATGAAAATGACATTCTGATTGTCCAAATCGACCATACACAAGAAATACATGTCCTCACATGATTTACCATCATTCCTCAACCTCATCATGTTCAAATTCTATACCAAATTGATTTGTGAAACCCATAAAGTCCCACATCAAAGCCAATTACTAAGAGTTCTTGAAACACATCTGATGCCCAATTCCTCCATGTGCCATCCATGTTTCCCATAAGTTTCTGCATTAAAAATATTTCATAAAAATCCTGCATCACATATGATTCTTAAAAACCCTATATCATATATATATATATGTGTGTGTGTGTGTGAGTGTTAATGGACAAGAAAGTCTTAATACCTATGAATCATATACAATCACACATCATACTGAATGCTGACAAACTAACCAGCACTGGTTTAGTTCAAGTACAATATCTGAACATCATCCACACATAGATTCCACGAACAGAAGAAAATGAAACTCCATCATCAAGGATTACCTCTAAATTTTGTCAAATACCTAACCTGTTATGACCCTTCTATCTCAACAATATGTACCTTTCCTGAAGCTCGATCTTCTGAGGATTGATGTCATTGGGATGTCACACCAAATACTATCCACTAAACCCATTACTAGGCCTCTATATCTCTCTCCATTAATAGTTCATATAGGAAAATCTCAACTACTAGCTCTTTGAACCACTACTTTTCCTATCTCAGATCCCTGCGTCTTACCAACTCCCTAACTCCTAGCTACTCAAGAAGTATTCCTATAAAAACTCTCCAATTTACCTATATAGATTCATGCCGAGGACTCCTTTGAAGCCCAACATACACTAAGTCCTCCTACTATCCATACTTGGAGCACACCATCCCTAACCCACTCTTTGGTGTTCAACCCAAATCTTTTTCTTAGCTACCCTGACAAGGCTCGACATGGTCCTGCTTTCGGCTACACGGAGATTCACTACCAGTTTAACCTGGTGTTGTCACCTAGCTCTAATAATTCTAGTTTATCATAATCCATTCATATATAAAATCCCCATTTAATGCCTATAAGAATTATTTTATCCTTAAAATGTTTACTTGAACCCTGATGGCATGCCATAATCCATGCTCAAACATTCTCACCTTAGCAATGTCATAACCTACCATAGATGGAGAAAATTAGGCTAGGTTTTTGAAACTTTTATCATAATCCATTATTTATGTGTCTCCCTATAATTGATTCATGAATCTATATGATCAATCCACCCTCAATGAATCTGGGAAGAAGTTCTTGAAAAAAAATTCCCCAAAATCATTCCATGTCATGCCTTCATACCTACCCGTTGGTACCTACACATCCCACCATCACATTACCAGTCCTCTAATTATATAAGTAGAAAACATCACCCTCTAACCTGGGGGTGTCTCGAGTCAGTCAAAAATAATCTACACATATAGATCTAGTTCTCTACTACCTATGGTCTACCCTAACCATAAAATAATGGTGGTTGTTTAGAATGGAAATCACGAGTCAAATAATCCAAGGATGGGTCCTCTCCCTAAGAACCATTATCAATAGTCTGTATGACTCATGCTAGGCTCTCCCTGGGCTTATCTTCCTTCCATGGCCCAAAAGCTACTATATGTTGTAGTTTCCTCGCCTACATCTGAGGATGTACCTATTTCTCATGATCATACTATCCCTCATGGGACTCACCTCATTCATGCTCTAGAGGTGCCACATCTCCACCCTCTCGATGCTACACCAGAATTTTTCTAGGTGGAATAAATATGAAAACCAAACACCATAGTCTATATATCCATAATAATCATATATATCTCAAATTCCAAAAGGTATAATAGGCTGAACATCTCAACACTGTTACGCTTCACTACCTCTCTTATATCAATATCATCCAGCCTTATGAACCTCTAACTACCAATAACAGGTCCAGGTAGCACATATCATCTAGCATCATGGCCCCTTTCCTACCAATAATAGAGTTAGGCATCCCATATCATGCATATTAGATATCATCATTGCGGGGTGGAGGAGTACAAATCCACAAATAAGTTATGAAAGAAAATTTTATTTATATTTTTATTAACAATTTAAACAAATAACCATGATTCTATTGTTCCTTCCAACCCTTAACAGAGTCAGACACATACATACCATATATATATAGCATCACATACTGATCTCATCAGGTACCACATACCTGGTCTGGATGAGTAGAATTCCAAAAAAAGGATATGTAGGAAAACATTATTTAGCTTTTTTAAAAATTAAAAATCCAACCAATCATTATGTATTCCAGGTTCCTGATGACAACCACAAGCATATGCACACAACATATGAGCCTATGTTTCTATCATGATGCATAAATAACCCCCTTTCCATATCAGTACAAGGGTCAAAATATCATAATTCAATAACATCACAATCAAGTTTGCCATTCAAGGTATAAATCAACCAATTATCAAAGATGAAATCATAACATCAATTTCACACCCCTGGAAACATGTTATGTCTGTCACGCATGGGGCTACAAGCACCCAAACATGAGATCTTTACCAAGTTTTATCTTTTTCCAAGTCTATATTCTAAAATAACCCAAATAGTAAAACCAAAAGAGAAAATGAAACATATTTGATACCATTTGAAGCACCCCAATCCCAGAGACACATAACAGGTGATATGGGTTGGTGGGACCCTGGGCCTTAGGCACACTTCCCCATATGCAAAAGCCAACTTGTAGTGAGATTCATTTAGGTGATTGTGGGGATACAATACCATCTAGTAAGAATATAATAATAATACTCAAATAATAATAAAACACTATAGGAACATAAATACCAAACTCAGTTGAAACAACCATAGATAACATCGATAATAAGAAAAAAGTAATAGTAGTACATATAAGATAAATTATACAAGTCAAATTTTCATACAAGAAAACACATTTATGATTTCGCATGGACGATCATATTTGAATGTAAAAAAAATCCCAAGGTTCATATGCCATCCATCAAATGCACTTTCTCCATAAGATCCTGAATATGAGAATGGTCCCTTACCTGATCTCAGATACATAAAGTCTCCATGCATCTCAAGGGTCTTGTGTAGGGTGTGAGTATGAACACAGTAGGCCACTGCCAACACATTCCTATCTTATATCCACAATTATATATTGTATGCATACATAAATAAATAGAAGAAACTCGAACTTAAAAATAAATAACTAGATCCACTTGTTAACATCCACAAGTGATAATTTTACCTTCTATATCTAATATCAGTATGTTTTTTAGTACATTCCATAAAATATATATTTTTAAACAATACGTGCCCGCAAAGTAAAATCTGCACTAGAGGGGACTCATGGCTTAATCCCTATGCATCCACATAAGGATATCATACTTGGAGAAACCTCAGGATCCTACCATAAACATATCACTAGTACCACTTTCCATCTGACACCTCATGTTCCACCAAATGAGTAACTGGAATCTCATTAGCATTCCCGTCAATACATCCAAGTTCCTTCAGACCCATTTTCCAAAAATCATAGTTGGCTCAACAGCCAAAAATTTAGATGTATGACATTATATGTCCTCCCATATATAATAAATCCTTAACATCTCAAAAAATCAACCTAATAAGGCACAACATCTACCATCCTATAATAATTTTCAATTATCATCCTAAAATATAAATGAAAATCCCCATCACTCCCCCCAATCGATGGTCTCAGACACCTTCTCTTGTGGATTTCTATAGTGAGAACGTCCTCTATAACGGATTGAAAACACCATCCCCTAATCCTCTAAATCTATAGAGGCATCCAACCATAATTATTTTTCAAAACCACCACAATCATTTCTTATCTATGCACACATGACTCCAATTATAATGTCTTCTGACAAAAGTGAGTGGAAATCACCAACATTTCCTAGTCTTCACCATCAGGAAAACTCGTTCTGACAAGAGAACCTCATCATCCATCCAAAACATGTTCATCACCATCCACCTCATATTGATAATCACATTATCTCAAACTCTATTGTCAACACCGTCCCATATATCTCGAGCCATTCCCTAATCCTAATGATCCTCATATTCTCAGTCACGGTGATCAATATCACCACAATACCTCGGGTCATACTTCTTACATTCCCATGATAATTTAGTTTATTTAAATAATTTAAAAAATTAATATAACCTACCAAACCAAGAACAATACCCACAATAATCTTATCATATTTAAATAGTCTGGATTATTCCCATCAACATCTCATAACATAGATTAGATGATTTAAGACATGTATTAATTTACTATAGGTTTCACCCATACAAACCACATATATATATTTATTAACACACCACATAACACAAATATATTTAAGGAGAAACCATGTAACTTCCAACCTTAAACTCATAGGTGCCCGTTCTTTGAGTATCGACCTCTAATCTGAACCAAAGTGAAATAAATTGAGATTCTAGACAAACGCCCAAGAAATAGGGAATATGACCTCAGATGGAATAACATTAAAAATTAAAAAATAAAATCATGAAGGAATAAAGGGGAATTAAGGCCTTACCAATATTCTTAAAATGAACCCAACAACATTCAAAATGGAGCTCATATAAGGGAGATGGACTAACCCAAAGGCAAAATAAAAATAGAAGATCCCCCTGATGTGCACGTGAATGGGAGAATAATGGAGGAGACAGAATAAATAAAGAGGGAGGGGTATTTTGGTAGTTCCATCCCAATTAATGAACCAAACAATTTGGCTGACCATGATCCAAATGTGTAATGCCACTGTTTGAAGGGAACCCCATTTAGAATAACCCACATGGTTGGGCTGCATGATTTGGTCAGACCATGCACCAATCATGTGCACTCCCTACCTATGTAGCACTAAGCATATAGTCTAGGACGTATGGTTTTTCAAAGCATGTGAATACCATGAACACTGTATATTAAAAAATGGAGACACTTTTCTCACACATTTTGTCTAACTCTGCTCTATTTCAAATATGGGTCACACAATTTCTCAAAATGGGATACACAGTTTAAAAAACCTAAATGTCTGCCTGCACTTTTCGAATATGATTTTTCTGTCCTCAATGCTCCCAAAACACACATGAACCATAGACTCACTTATTGGGCCTTAAACCACTTGTAAAAACAACACCTGAGAGCATTCAAATAGTTGGATTTATGTTCTAGAACTCAAAATCAAAGTTGGTTGGACCACCAAACTCAAAATTCAAATTTACCCAAAAAAATGACCCAAAAACTCGGGACATCATACTTATAGTTGGTGTTTTTAAAGAATTAACTTTCTATATGATCTTGAGAATTATTCCTTGTAACATACCCATCATACTTTGTGTGTGTGTATTTTTTTTAATAATTTTTATCGAGGTTATGTGGTTGGTTTCCAAATCAATGGTTCATGCCATTTTAGATTAATTGTTATTAAATAATACTTATTTATTGTCATATAAATTATTTTTTGTTAATTTTATCTAATGATAATAATAATATTATTATTATTATTTATATTGGTTACATACGCATGAAAATATAAAGAAAATGCATTAATATAGTTAACTGAACATGGATAATAAAGTCATGATAATAATATAATTTTTTGTTCATGAAAAGTATTTTTTATTATATTTTTGAATAATGTTAATAAAATCAGTATTCTTAATTAAATATGGTTATTTTCAAATGAAAATAAAAAAATACATGCATCTGGGGAATTAACCATGGTTAATAAAATCATGATAACAATGTCATGATAACAAATACATGATAGTAATATTTTGTCTAATAAAGTCACAATGATATTGTAATGACCCACATGTCCTTGAATAAAAAATTAAAAGATAATAAATTTATGATAATTATTTACTAATGGTTAATGAGGGTATTACAGATGATAAAACAAAATCTAGTGGTGCCTACAACGTACTCAGGGAGATTGAACCCTAAGACCTCCCTGAGATCCCACAGAGATATAGCCACTTTGTTTTACCCTTGGAGGAAAGCTAATATAATAATTTCAATATATTATTATTAATAAAATAATTATAAATATTTAAATAAAATAAATTCCTCACAATTATTAATAAACTCATTATAATAATGTCATGATTATTAATAAATTATTTATAATAATGTATTGATAATTAACTTTTAGTAAAGTCATGATAATAAATAATAACATTATTATTGATATTTTTATGAAATGGCTTGAAGCATGATTTAGTGAACCAATTAATTATCTAATTTATTAAATAAAATAAAGAAGTTATTTAATGAAGAACGTGAGATGGAAAGAGCTTACACTATAATGTATGTTATAGAAACAATATAATAATCCAAGAGATGAAATATGAAAATAAGATGAATGAATTGTTGGTTTTTCTACTTTAAAGACATAATTTACATGCTTTGTAGTAAAACACCATCCCTATAACTACAGTTAGGTCATAAAAACATATAATGGCCCAAACCTTTATAAATGAATTGCAACAATGAATTTGTTAAATTCCCTACATTTATAGAAAATGCATGCACTAATTTGGTTATTTTGTAATAATAATAAGATATATATTGATTGGTTTAAAATTCTATTATGTATCTTAATAATTTATAATATCTTCTTTTGACAATGACCGTTAATATTATTGTATATTAATGGTAATGATAAAGTATAATTGAAATAGATAGAATATGTGATGGCCTCAACCAATAAAATTGTTCCCTATGAAGCCTATTTATCAAAGATTACATGGGAGATGACATCAGTAAGATTTTCCTTTGACCACTCATGATAATATTCAAAATATGAAGCATGAATTAAACCATTTATGGTATATGTTTGTGTTTATCAAGATCACAACCCAAATCACATTTGTTCAACCACTTTGAGAAAGTCGCACCATAAGACACCATACCATTTGGGAAATGCACATGTCTAATAAGGGGTTATGTACCTAAAACCTAGTAGTATGAATTTTTATATTTTTTAATAAAATAATGAATATATTTATCATTTTTCATTATAAGAAATTTATATGTGTTGAGGCAAATTATATTTTGGTATATATATATATATGCATTTTGTTTTGAAAATATACTTATTTAATTAAAAAATTCCTTCCGATAAATTCAATAATTTTAAAATAAATGATATTTTCATATAAAATTATTATTAATTAATATTTATATATAAATGATAACATAATTTAGTGAATTCAAATATAATCCTTATAAGGTTGTAAAACTGTTATTGTTGTAAATGTAAGAGTTGGTGTTCTAGAACAAACTAGTTTTACTTTTATTACATGGATATTTAATGTATTATTCAATATTGTTCATTGTTCTGCATGACTATGATGTAATAATGTCCAAGATTATTTGTTGCATTGATAATGTCATGTCAGTTTCCCGCTATGGTGAGAACCTTGAAATACTATAACAATATTCTTAAATATTGTTCTGTGGTTGGATGACATACTATGATAGGACACATAACATGTAAACTGTCAGTTGAGAGTTCTCACAAGAAGATGAAATATCCTCTCATGAAGTTCTCACTTGGTAATCTCCAAGATAGGAGATTAAGGGAACATACTCGCTAGTAGGAATTCCACATGTTTTGGTGTAATCAAATATTTCTATCTGTGAGCATGTGTAATGATCCTTAAATATTAATATTATCAGTAATATGTGTCACGAATCGCGCACATTGATTTACTGATGAAAACAGTCACACAGATAGTTGGGGGGAAGTTGGGTATGTTGGGTGGGTCATGAGTGGCATATTATTAACACATAATTCGAGAAAGGATTTGTCCCTTCCATTTATGGAAGTTGATATCTCATCTATTTTAATGAAAAAGAACTGTCTCACAAAATTCCATGGTCATGGTGTAACGATTAGTTTATTTCAGGTAGTCAATGAACAAAGTATCAAGCTTAAAAGTTTATACAATATCATGAAACCTTCTTGATGATATATTGTGACAAAGGAATTATATTACATAGTGAGCATTCGTATGTGCATGTCATTGTTGTGACTATATGTTCTTTCTCTTGGGTGCCTTTACCCATTTCTAGACTGTACTCTTGTAATTTAGGCAAGCCCGCCTATTGCTAGCAAGAAATAATCCTAGAGGGTAACACACTAAGTGTTTTTGGTGGCCTCACCTAAATTCTATTTGAATTTAATTAATGAAATAAATAATATTCTCAAGACCATGGAATAATTTTATTCAAGTTAAAATTATCGAATAAATTAAATTAAATATATTTATTTATTTTATTGAACATTTAATAAATATTTATTTACTAGTTTTAAATAAAATATTTATTTAGGATAATAATTTATTTATTTATTTATTCAGGTGTTCAATAAATGGAAGTGGAGTTTGAGCAGACCTAGGTCGGTCTGATCATAAAATAATTATTTGCAAGATGGTAAATAGTTATTTAACTAGATGGCACAAGTTAAAATAATAATGATGTTGTTATTATTTTGTGATATAGAATTTTATTTATAAATCCATTTTGCACAATTTGGAACACCATAAATAATGACGTGGTATATTATTATGAGCATGGGTTTTCTCTGTGTTCAGGAATGTATTTAATTGTTTTTATGCAATTAAATATTGTATCAAAAGTTCCATGTGTATAAATAGAAAAGTAAGCCTATTGTGCCAGAGAACACACGACACCACAAGCTTGGTGAATTGAGAATTGTTGAGCCAAAAAAATTCTCTCTCAAATCATCTTCTTCCGCCAATCAAGAATGAGATATGTTCTTCAAGGCCGAAGAACAAGTGATCAAGAAAGACCGACACAAGACACACGCTTTACCACACTAGCACTCAGTGAATGAGTAGTGTCGATCGATGGTCATCAGAGCACATGTCGATCACTGCTAGAGGGATTATAATTTGGATCCTTACAAGTGCAATGAGATAATCTAGAAGGGTCATTTCATATGTTCAACATAATCAACAAATAAAATACCTATGATCTAGGAATTAATTTCATTATGAAATTTATTAAATTAATTATAAACATGATGTGCAAGATCCTCTTTAATTGTTTTAGGAATCATTATTCTTTATCTAAATCATTGATTATATTCTATGGAGACTGGTGTTCATAGTCATATTGATCCCAGAATAATCATTGATCTTGGTAAAAATAAAATTTTGGTCCTATCCCAACCATGCTTCTACTGCGCTCGGAAGCATCAAGTGGTACTAGAGCAGTTACATCATAGTTTATAATTATTTAAATATTTTGTTTATAATTTACTCATTTAATAGTTTTTTTCTTTCAATTCATGTAAATTTTTCTGAAAATATGAATCTTGAGATCTGTTCCACCGCTTTCGTTTCTCGTTTACCTTAAAAATAGGATCTTTTCTTTTTAATTTTGATTAAAATAAAACAAGGGATCTCATTCGGAGGTGCCAATGGTTCCTCACTGTACAACACTATAACACACAGTGTGTATTTGACAGTACAAACCATGTAGTCAAGGTTCAATGCACTAGGTATGGTCTTCCAAACCAAGCCATTTCGTTGGAGTTTGTCAAAGTCTTAATGACTCTGTGTGTTGACCAGAAACATGTGCCATGCGGTTTCCGGATTACACGCCATGTGGCCCAATGGACACTGCCTGTAGTCCCTTCAGGTTATGGTTGGACCGTGTGCCCCATACATGGCTTTCCTGGCTGGAGATTGTGTAATGTGGAACTACACGACATGTGGCCCACTGAACACGCAATGTACTCTGATCATTTCCAAAGTACACTCACATGTCGTTTCCCTGGGCGTGTACTTCGGATGGGTGGTGAACAGTATTACAAGCCGTGTAGTTGGAACTACAAATCGTGTACTCATCCAAATTATGCAAATTTATTAAAATTTATTATTATATTATACAAAACCTTGAGATGTGTACCATCATGTGGGAATAAAGTTGATGCACAACATCTGATAGGTGTTATATATATATAGGAGTTTAATTTATCATCTTCATAATGTTCATTTCTACCCATTGAGTAGTTATAAATAGGAATTCCCAAGGTTTCCTTCAAGGTACAAGTTACGTAAAATGATAATTGTTAATTAATTTATTTGTTTAAAATTATGATGGATGAGAATCTCAAGGAAATTCAGAAAAGGGTTTAAGTTAAAAGGATTGATTAATTAAAAATGATAATTAATTGATTCAAGCATGATTTATCTTAAACAATAATTATTAAAAAATTGAATTCTAGTTTTATTTATGTGTAAATATCTTTGCATATATGGATGATCCTAAGCTATACCAAGACATTTGTATGTCGATGGTTTCTTTTAATTTATTTATTTGAATTAAATTTGTTGTCCTGTGAGCCTTCTCCTCATTAATTTGTAGGGCATGCGTGCCCAAGGTTTCTTTTAGGTAAAACCCATTTTTACACCACACCTATATGTTTGTAAAAAAGGCATATGTAATCAATGGAACTACCATGCTAGTGGAGGCGGTTCATGTTGGAGCCCAGACGAAACCAATCCCAGGAGATACAGAGGTGGAGAGATGGAAGGTGTAAACACAAACCCAAAAGTTTCAAGGTGTTTCACCAAGTTTAATGTTAGGTTATCAAATTCTAGATAGACTAACCATTATAAAATCTCATGATCATGCCATTTACATTATTGTATTTCTATCAGTTGCATGGTTTATCACTATGGATGTGTTGTCATGATCACTTAATTAATGAATTAAACAAGTATGCATGATGGAACTTAAGTAAACCAGACTTATGTGCAAGTATTATCAAAACATGGTTAATAACATAAGTAAGTTCAACTTAATATTAACAAGTGTGTGATAGTGACAATAATGAATTCATGCATAAGAGATAAAAATCCATCAAATAATATATTATTTCAAATCAAGACTTATGATACTTTATTAAGTGAAAAAAGACAATAAAACTATGTGTTTGACCAACCCATTTTGGGATACTTAATTTTATATTGGAATCCCTTATGAATGTTTTCGAGTTGGCTAAACCATATTACATCAATAGGAGTATCCCTTTCTAGACTGGGTGTAATATTGGAGGCAATAGTTGAGGAAATTCAAAGTCATGATTTCAGGATTGGGGGGTCATCTCAACAGATCAAGGAGCTGCAAACCCCCAGTTAGAAAACACCTACCTACCTAAATACATTCTAATAGCTTAACCAACCCTTTTGGGGTTATGTGAAGGGGAATATTGATCTTTTCCGCTAGAAATTCATGGAAACTAGACATTCTGAGTTCAATGGTGAGGCCAATTGGGACTTGATAAAATAGTGGGAGACTTAGTAAAATTTATTATTTCTCATAAAATGTAATCATAAAAGTACTAATGATCTGATATTTTAAATTGTATAATAAAAATTACAAGCTCATCAACCGCACTATCTCAGTGATCAATTCCGGATAAAGACAACATCCTCACTGGAAATAACTTCCATTAATGATTTAGATTCTTTTGGGTTATCCTACTCCATGAAAGTAAGTCGTATGTTCTATATTCCGTATTACATGATCAACCATCCAAAGAGACGAGTGATGAGGATTTCCTAGTTTATGAGAAACATATGAATTATGTGGCTGACATTCAATGTTTGATTTTTTCGTCAATGTCTAGTGAGCTCATGAAGTCTCATGAAAACATGGATACATATATCATTCTCAAGCACCATTGTGGCCTTTATCGGGAGAGAGAAAGATAGGAAAGGATTGAGATCTCTAAGGCACTCATTCAGAGTAGGATTAGAGAAGGTTCCCCAGTTGGGCCTCATGTAGTCAAGATCATTGGCTACATTGAATGATTTAAGGTTCTAGGTTTTAAACTCCCTAATGAACTGGGCACCGATCATATTCTCGCATCACTCCCTCAGAGATTCTCTAACATTCTTGTCAATTTCAATACGAACAACTTTGAGAATCCACTATCTAATATTCTTATCCTCATTCTCAAAGTGGAAAAATATATGAAGTGAAAAAATCCTTCTATCATTATTGAGAATAAGAGGAAAGGGAAGGTGAAGAGATTTATGCCCAATGTTTCTTCATGGCCTTCCAAGAAAAGGAAGATAAAAGGGGAGGAAAGCGAATATGAAGCTATTTGATTCACATGTGGAAAGAAGGGATACTGGAAGAAGAACTACACCCAGCCTAAGAAGCAAGGGGAAGCTTTAGGTGCATTTTTTATTGAATTAAATCTATTTGTTTCTACAAATTAGGTATTAGATATAGCTTGTGGTGCTCACATATATATCCAAATAAAGAAAAAAAGTAGATTTCGGAGGATTGATCAAGGGGAGATAGATCTACGAGTAGCTAATAGAGCCAGACTTGTTGTTGTAGCTATTTGGGACTACCACCTCACGTTACCAACTAGGATGATCTTGGTGTTAAAGGGTTGTTTTTATGTTCCTTATTTAACCAAAAACATAATTTTTCTCTCCATAATAGATATAGATGGATTTTTTCATGTTTGAAAATGAATGTTTCTTCTTTTATAATGATAGAATTTTTTTTGTTGGGGAACATTTATACCATGGTCTCTATCTGTTGGGTTACACAAACCATGTAATGGAAATCGATGACAAAGATACTTTACAAGACTCATACCACACCCAACTTTGGAATCACTCGATAGGTCATGTAAATGAGAAATTATTGAAAAAGTTACATCAAGATGGATATTTAGATTCATTGGAACAAAAACCACATGGCGTATGTCATGCATGTTTACAAGGAAAAATAACCAAAGCCCCATTTGGCAGGAAAGGTGAAAGGGATAAACACATTCTTGAATTGGTTCATACTGATGTGTATGGACCATTTACAGTTGAAGCAAGGGGTGGGTACTCATACTTCATAACTTTTACTAATTATTTTAGTATATGTGGATATATTTACTTAATGAGGTTTATGTCGTATTACATTGATATGTTTATGGAATACAAGAATGAATTTGATAACTGGCTTGTTAAGAAGATTTAGAAACTACACTCAGACCGAGGTGGGGAATATCTTAATAAGGACTTCATTGATTAATTATGGGAGTTTGTGATCCTATGACAACTTAATCCTTCATACATGCCTCAATGGAATGGTGTAAGATAATGGAGGAACCACGCCTTGTTGAACATGGTGAGATCAATGATGAGTCCTGAAAGTCTTCCATTATCCTTTTGCGGATATATGTTACAAACAGCGGCACACATACTAAACCAAGTACCAGCTAAATCGATAAATGGTATTCCATACGAGTTCTAGAGTGGATGAAAGTCCATGTTATTGAATCTACATGTGTGGGGTAGCGAAGCATTTTTTAAGTCCTCTTCTGGTAAAAAACTCTCACCCGAGGTAGAAAGTGTACCTTTATAGGAAACCCCAAGGAAACAAGGGGATATTACTTATACAAACCCTCAGACAAAATGGTTATTGTGGCATGACATGACATATTCCTAGAGAGGGATCACATCTCCAAAAGAAATAGTGTGAGAGAGATAGACATCGATGAAGTCGAGGCTCAAGGTACAAAAGATTTGGTACGTGAACAGATCCCACAAAGCCCCATGGAATAAGAATCTATTCTTGGAACACAGGTACTAAGTAGGAGTACTAGAGAGGTTAGAGAATTGGAATGGTATAGTTTTATAGATACTAAGGATGGTGGCTCCTTATTAGTAGATAATAATGATCCTCTAACCTATACAAAAGAAGTATGTGGCATAGATGTTGCCAAGTGGCAAGAAGCCATCAATTCTGAAATGGATTCCATTTACCAAAACAATGTATGGATTTGTTATATCCTTTAGTTGATGTAAATCCTATTGGTTGCAAATGGGTATTCAAGAAGAAACTAGATATGGAAGGACATGTCAGTACCTATAAGGAATGACTGGTTGCAAAACGGTTTAAACAACATCAAGGAATTGACTACGATGAAACCTCTTCACCAGTTGCAATGCTGAAAACCATCAAAATTATACTTTTCATTACGACTTACGATGATTATTAGATTTGGAAAATGGATTTCAAAAAAACATTCCTTAACAAGAACCTTTGGGAAGAGGTCTATATGACAAAACAAGATGGTTTTGTGACTCCAAATGATGATAATAAGGTATAAAAGTTGTAAAAATCCATTTATGGATTAAAGAAAGAATCCGGGTCATAGAACATTAGTTTTGATGAATCCATAAAAGAATTTGGTTTTATCATGAATGAATGTGAGCCTTGTGTTTACAAATAGTTTAGTGGGAGTGTAGTCATTTTCTTAATATTATATCTTAATGACATATTACTTATTGGAAATGAGATACCACTCTTACAGTCTCTTAAGGCATGGTTGAATCAATAATTTTCCGTGAATGAATTGGGTGAGGTGGCATATATTATTTGGATAAATATCAATCGTGATAGATTCAAGAGATTTTTGGGACTAAGTTAAAGTACATACTTTGATTAGGTACTAAAGAGATTTAGTATGGAATATTCCAAGTGGGGATTGTTGCCAGCATCACATGACATTTATGTTTCCAAGAAAATGTGTCCTCTGATACATGAGGAAATAAAGATAATGGCAAGGACTCCATACACATTATAGATTGGTTTAGTCATGTATTCCACGCTATATACTAGGCTGGATGTCACCTATACATTGAGTGTGGTAGGAAGATATCATGATGACCCATATGACCACCATTGGATGGCATTCAAGACTATCCTAAAGTATCTGAGGCATACTAAGGATATGTTCCTATTTTATAGAGGATATGAGGAACTAGTCATCATAGGATATGCAGATGCTAGTTTCCAGACTGATCAAGATGATATAAAGTCGAAAAAAGGATACATATTCACTTTGAATGGAGGTGCAATGAGCTGGAAGAGCTCAAAGCAGAGTGTGGTCATAGATTCTATATTAAGGTTTGAGTATATCATATATTTTAATGAAATTAAAGAATTATTTTTGGATACAAAGCTTCAACTAGGAGCTAGATGTGATACCTTACTGTAAAGATCCCACCACACTATACAGTGACAATACTGCAGCGGTGGCTCTCGCAAAAGATCCAAGGTCACATCAGTAGATGAAGCACATAATTTAGAATTATCATCTCTTGATGGATTTCTCTCAGAGTGGTGTATTTTAAATGAGCATTACTTCCACGGAAGACAACATGGCAGACCCCTTGACTAAAGCATTGACTCTGTAGAAACATGATCACCATGTGAGGACTAGCGGACTGAAATTAGTTGGCAGTTGGCTCTAGTCCATGATTGAGTTTGTAAGATTTGGTTTCCCAGAACCAACTAGTTTTACATTTATTACATGGATATTTAATGTATTTTTACTTTTTTCCATTGTTCTGCATCACTATGATGTAATAATGTCAAATAGTATTTGATGTGTTGATAAGGTCATGGCGGTTCCCCGCTATGATAAGAACCTTGAAATGGTATAACAATATTCTTAAATATAGTTCTGTGGTTAGATGACATACTATAATGGGACACATATCATGAATACTATCAAGTACAAGTACTCGTAAGAAGATGAGACTTCCTCTCATGAATTTCTCACTTAGTAATATCAAAGATAGTAGATTATGAGAACAATCCCACTAGTAGTTATTCCGTATGTTTTGGTGTCAGTGGATATTTTTATCTGCGATCATTTTTAATTATCCATAGAATTTAATATTATCATTAATACGTGTCATGACTCACACACATTGATTTATAGACGAAAATTGTCACACAGACAGTTGGCGGGAAGTAGGGTACGTTGGGTGTTTCATGAGTGTCATATTTTTAATGGATAAGTCGAGGAAGGATTTGTCCCTTCCATTTATAGAAGTTGATATCTCAGCCTTTTGATTGAAATAGAACTGTCGTGCGAAATTCCATTTCCATTGTGTAACGATGAGTATATTTTAGTTTTTCAAAGAATAATGTATTGAGTGTAGAGACCCGAAGCTTGACGTACATGGACATTACATTACTTTTGAATAATACTTAGTACATAACAAAAACACACACACATGGATCGTAATAGTTTAGTGTCTTTGTAAACTCGGAATGTAATCTTATAATCATGGTGAAAGATCTTCAACATCTCCCATAAAGATCTTCCCTTTTTTTCTTACCT
Organism: Viscum album; assembly: GCA_963277665.1. Lineage (NCBI taxonomy): Eukaryota > Viridiplantae > Streptophyta > Magnoliopsida > Santalales > Viscaceae > Viscum > Viscum album. Next base: position 1,680,787,998 of record OY728160.1, read on the forward strand.
AAAACCTATCTTTATATCCTGGGGAAAATAAAACAGAAAAGGGTGAGATCAAATGCTCAGTAAGGGTAAACAAAAGAAATATCAATCACATCATATTCATAAGAACATAACATTTTGGAAATCTAAACCTGAAAAAGAAATCATAATTTCATACCATGGGATAAATCATAAAAGTGAAATGTAATCCCAATAATCATAAAATAAAACATGGAACTTTGTGGCATACACACATAATCATAGAGAATCATTTTTTATTAGTCAAGACTCATTGCTAAGACTATCTTAGTGGACAAAGTCCATTTCTGAACCGAGTTGACTCCTCGTTTCAGTCCTGTTTCACTGAACCAGTTTAACCTGCCGTTCCAGCCATGTCTATCTCATGAGATATAAAATCTTTACCCAATGCATTGGAGGGAGATATAGGTCCCACCCATCTCATAATGATACCATTCTTATTGTGCCACAAAATCATAAACCATACATCATAGCATAACCCTTGTAATAAAAATGGGAATATTTAAACATTGTGACATCATAAAACAATTCATATAAGATAAAAGAATTCATAAAAATATTTCCATCACAACATATTCAAATCCATGTAATAATAGGTATAGAAAAAGAACCCTTTATTATCTTAGATGGAAAATAATTTTTATAAAACACTTGAACTCCATTCTTGAGGAAAATATCCTTTGTACTTAAAAAACATTTTTCCTTTCTTAAGATGTCATAAAATTTTAAACTAAATGAAGTTGATTAAAAATAAACATGAAACCTTTTAAAGGATGATTCTTGGAAATTTTGTTTTAAAAATCTATTCATGCCATATAAGTTAAAAAAACATTCTTCTCGTACTTTTGTCGGAAAAGTAAAAAAGTACCTCCTACGAAAAACGACATAAGATTCCTTTCATATATTTTACTAAAAACACATCGAAGGGTAAAATTGGATATAAAAAAATGTAGGTGGATGGAAATAATATTACATATTTAGGAAACATGGATGTGGATGATAAAATACACCCCAGTATAAACAATCTCGGATAAAAATGAGATTGTGATATTTCCATTACCTTAGGTTCGATTTGCTTCGTAAGTGTCTGAACCACCTGTATAATGATTTACATAATGTCATTTACTTATTCCATAATCATAATAATTGTTATGAAATCATATATGGTTCACTTATGACTTTATTTTACCTGTTATTTTGTAAATTTCATGTTAAAGAGCGTTTTGGGTAAAATTGTTTCATTTTTCGTCCGTGTTTTGACTTGTAATTATTCATATGATTACTTAGATCATGATTAAATAATTCCAGAATATAAAACATGATTTATATATAATATATATTCAGAATATACATATATATAATAGATTAGTAAATGGGATGAAATACACCGTTCATGGAGACGGTAGGTCGTACGTACGCATGAACGCTGTTTTCGTTTCCTTATTGAGTTGAATGGAATTAAGTATATTTCATACATATATATACACATAAATACAGTATCATTATTATGTCATATATTTCATGATTACTTATTATATATACTTTATAATCATTCATGAATGGTTAATGTGGAGAATGAATCTCATCGCGTCGTGGAGACGGTAGTCCGTACGTACGCACGAGCAATGATATTGTTCTCATGATCGTGGAATTATATTGGAGTGTATGTATACTATTTCAGAATCTATATCACTTTACAATAATCATATAGAGTTATTATGTACACCATTATACCCATCCAAGTAAGGTGGTGATGGAAAATAGATTACACCACGGCGTGGAGACGGTATTCCGTACGTATGCACACGCGGTGATTTTGTTTTCTGTAGGATGGATAGATGGTGAAATAGTGTTGTTTAATACTTATAATAACATATCAGTATATGAGGGATACTGATGTTATTACTTCATAATGAAACAACCTAAGAAGAATAAGTGGAAGAATAAATAAAGTTGAAAGAATCGGTAACAGACATTACCTCTTCTTTGAAGCGCCTCTTTGAGATCTCCTTTTAGTGCACTAAAATTTTTCTTTGAGGAAGAACAGAACCTCTAGGATGTTTCTAGGGAAGTGGAGAAGATGATTTGGCAGGTTATGGCCGAGCTTTAAGGCTCAAAGTGGTGTGAGAAAGAGAGGGAGGAGGTGCCCTTTTATAAGGGAGGAGAGGGGCTCTTTTGGAAAAACAAAAAATATTATTTTATTATAAAGCCAAATTCGGGTTTAAATAGCTCCAAATTGATTTCTTTCGAAGCTAAGGTGGGGAGGGGTCGAAATCCTCTCATCCTGAATAATTTAGACAAGTTTAGGTTCCTATTTTAACCTTATCATATATATTTAACTTTAAGTTAGATAATTTTACTTTCACCGTGTCTTTTTGTGTTCTTACACTATATGGTTAATAAACGTACTATAAGAAGTCAAACGAACCCCAAGTTGTTTAGTATCAATATATATAACCTTATCTATGTCATTTGGCCGAACCTTAGATTTTTAGGAATAAAATAACAATTAATAATATAATATTTGTTTTAAAAACTATTTTATATCAATTTTGACACTATTTAGTAATTGATTTTTGTGAAACTCATAACAGAATGATTAGTTCTAAAAAAGTTAATTAAATCAATAATAACATGCCATATTAACCTATATAATTATTGTAATTCCTAAAAAGTCTCAAATTACATTTATTTGGGTATTTATAACATCAATTATGTCAATATTTCATTAAATAGATAATTACTACATCATCATTGTCTCATAAATAAATTAACTTATATAAAGTCTAAAAATTACAAATAAAATATCATTATGTATGAAATATTTTTATATTTCTAATGAATATTTATAGTCGAATTTATCTTATGTATAACCCTATATTAAAAATGATTTACTTATTAAACTTTGATTTTAACTATTTTAACCCTTCTTTAAATAAATTAATAATAATTGTCCTAATGTAATCCAAGTGGGCCTAAATGGTCATATTTTATTCCTAAGTTTGTTTTTGGTCTAATTACACTTATCCAATAGAATTAAGACATGTGTTAGGGTAATAATAATATCATTTTTACCCTTAATTACCCTATTTACTTTTAACAGTGGTAAAAAAAGTAAAAAATTACTATTCACCAAAAATTATTTTCATCTCATTGAACCACATTTTTTTACTGACATCAACTAGGTCCTCTTATTTTTGAAATTCCACTCATAGAAGCGGTAAAATTATGTTTTATGAAAAATTCATTTTTTTAACTACCACTTAGTGGTTTCACTATTCATCAAAAAATGAAAGTTTCCAGAAAAATACCAAAAATTGGGCCTAAGATATATTTGATATTATGAACTCAAAAATGATGTCTATTTTACCAAATTCAAAACATATCAGTTGCATTAATTAATTTAAAAATTAATTGTCGTCGTCAAAACAAATAGCGTGTTCTTAAGAGATAATTACTATCAAAAGATTGACACTTGTTTATGTTTTGTTTAAATGTGAAATTACATCCAATGACCAAAATTGTATTAAATTGTAAAAATATATTCTAAATATACTTTAAAACCACTCAAATTAATAATTTATCACTATTAATTATTTCGATTAAAAAGCTTGTTTTTAATTAAAATTTAGTAATTTTCACTATTCATCGGAAAATGAAAGTTATCCGAAAAGTACCAAAATTTTACCCTAAGCTAATTTCTATATTCCAAATCCAAAAATGAAGTCCATTTTGAAAAATAAAATTTAAAAAATTTCAAAAAGTGGTTATTACTATTCATAACGTCTAGTTTTAATAATATTTTAATAGCATATCGTTGTTTAGTGAAACTCGGTATTGCGTACTACACACGCTATCGAGGAAGGTCGCGATTGCGTGTAATGAAAGGAAAGTCAAGGATGCGTGTTGTTCAAGCTCCTTTTGGTGTAGCATACAACACAAGACATTAATGAAATTAAAAAGAATATTTTTCATAAAATCTCGGGGTGTTACATTCTACCCCTCCTAAAATGAATTTCGCCCTCGAAATTCGTCGGGGTTATAAATGGTTTACTACTAGAAAGTTTCTTTAATAGAAATCCACATCATAAAAAGGAATACCAAAACTAATCTTTAAAAACTAAAGTATGAAACGTAACAGTTACCCAAATAAACTAATCACTGGGTTTCCACATAGGTCAAAATATGGATATGGAAGAGAAATCTAACTATCATGGTCTGATGGAGAGTGGTAGAGAACATGGCTTTGGAAAAGCCAACAATCACAAAGCCATAAATTTGTGATGATCTAAGGTACCATCTGATTCATCAGATATAAGAGCACTTGGATAACATTTTTGGTTATCAAGATCATTTCCCTAATGTTGATGAAATTGGAATTAGAAGAAATAATTTCGTGATTTTTTTATAGTCTCACCGTGGGTCGTTCTTTGGACAATTTCCACTTCATCTTTTAAAGAAATGAAGTTGAATTTTTCATTCATGATGTGTTATCAGATCAGGTGATAGAATGATGGGTCATTCCATCTGTCTCAAACAAAAGGTTAGAAAAGTTATCAATAAAATACGTAAGTCCATCTATAGTGAGATTAATCATATATGGTTCCTAAAATGGACTTATACTTCTTATATTATATTGTTTAATATAATAAAACTAGTTTATACTAAATAGGGACTTCCTGTAAGCCAGTGGTAGGTGATAAAGGCCAGTCGCACTTCGGTTGTGGGTTCGATTCCCACAGCCTTGTCCGACACAATGGGTTGTCGCCCATCCTGCAGGCTGTCCTTTTTCTAAATCTATATTACTATAACATCCCATCAATAATATCAAAAAAAGATCTATCCTAAATTATGTTCAACATAATCCATTCCAATCTTTAGGCTTATCTAAAATACTTCGGTCCAAGCACATAGTATAAAGAAAATGATTACTTGCAATGTCACATAACAATCACGTGAATTCCATCATTTATCCCCAATATATCATAAGATATATCTTGTTGGTCAAATTAAAAACATGTGAATACCTTAATCATGTATTCTCTTGAAGAATGAATACCCATTGAACCTTAGTGAAAACATGAATGCAGTTAAAAGTTAACACTTTCCACAAACCAAAATCCAAAAATTCTATATACTCAAACCATGATAAAACCTTCTCCTTATATCAGTCATGAGCTCATGAATACGGTCAAACATTTCATTTTCTCGTTTTGATTTCATTATGCATATATCATCTTTTTTTCCAAAAATATCTCAATCACATTCTATGGTTACCAGTACCATTGGAAACCACAATATACCAATACATAAATATTCCAATATTCCACGATACTATATACAACATTATTTTGGAAACCCATTACATAAGTACTTAATCATTCCACCACATTGTTGTCATATTCAACATCGCCAATAGTGATCGCATGTGACTTCCCTTTTTCCTTTGCCTTAAGTGGTTGCTCCTGCCGATCATCACTAACCCTTGGATTAGGGAATTTATTAGCATAATGCCCCATTTACTTGCACTTGAAGAATTGAAGTGTTGGTGGTGCGTTCTCTGCAGTCTTTTCTTTATTCACATCATTAGAAACCCTTTTTCCATTACTTCGACACTCAGCTACTCGATGACCTTCTTTTCCACACTTAAAACATTTTCTAGTCCCTTTAAGACAATCTCCACCATGCTTTTTTCCACACGTTGAGCATAAGGAAACATTCATCTTCTTTTCACCATTATTCTGAGATTTCTCCTTGAACTCCATCTTTCGTTTCTTGTCAAAACTATGAGATGGATAAGTAACACCAACTTCCATTTCTACCTTGATAGAACAACGCACAATTACATCATAGCTACTGAAGTCTCTTATAGCTAATTCCCTTCTAAGATTTGGTTTTAAGCCACTAAAGAATCGATCAACTTTACTTTCAGGTTGGATGATAAATCCAGATGCATACCTTGCAAGCCTTGTAAAATTTGTTTTTTATGTACCCACAGATACATCATCCTTTTGCTTTTGTTCAAGAAACTCCTTCTCCATCTTTGTTCGAAGAATATGTGGGAAGTACTTATTGAAAAATAAGTTATTGAACTCGTCCCATTCCATGGACTCAATTTCATCTCTTGGACTCGTATTCTTGATAAGATTACACCATTGATCATCTTCACCATCCAAACGATATATTTCTAAGATGAATTTATCATGTTCAGAACATTGAAGAACTGAAAATATCTTTTCAGTGGTAATGATCCATTGTTCAGAAACAAGTGGATCAGAAGACCCACTGAAAGAAGGTGGATATTGCCTCATGAAGGACTCAATAGAATATTGTTCCCTTCTCTTCTCTTTTGGAAGTCCAGAATGATTCATAGCTTGTGTAAGTATAGCAATAAGATTTTTCACTCCAACTCCCATAACATTTGTTTGTTCAGGAGGTCAATCATTGCATTGTCCATTACATTGATCAACACGGTTCCTTCGGGTTCCAGCCATCGTCTAAAACCCAAAAAGAATAGTGTGAGAGGCAAAAATCACGCTAGGGAAAACAATATAATAAAGGGGGAGTAACTTCAATATCTAACATCTTGGGATCCCGTAATTCTAGTACTATAACTTATACTTATACCTAACCTTAGGGACATACCTAGACTTACCTTATAAATATCTCTAGGGATCTCACTAACGTTTTCGCATCCTAGTTTCCAAAGGTTGACTAAACCTTTCCTCTGATACCAACTGTAGAGACCCAAAGCTTGACGTACATGGACATTACATTACTTTTGCGGAATACATAGTACATAACAAAAACACACACACAAGGACCGTAATAGTTTATTGTCTTTGGAAACTCGGAACGTAATCTTCTAATCATGGTGAAAGATCTTCAACATCTCCCATAAAGTTCTTCCCTTTTTTTCTTACCTAAAACCGTTATTTATATCCTGGGGAAAAGAAAACATAAAAGGGTGAGCTCAAATTCTCAGTAAGGGTAAAAAAAGAAATATCAATCACATTATATTCATAAGAACATAACATTTTGGAAATCATAACCTAAAAAAGAAATCATAATTTCATACCATGGGATAAATCATAGAAGTGAAATGTAATCCCAACAATCATAACATCAAACATGGAACTTTGTGGCATACACACATAATCATAGATAATCATTTATTATTAGTCAAGACTCATTTCCAAGACTATCTTAGTGCACAAAGTCCATTTCTGAACCGAGTTCAATCCTCGTTTCAGTCCTGTTTCACTGAACCGTTTTAACCTGCCGTTCCAGCAATGTCTATCCTATGAGATATAAAATCTTTACCCAATACATTGGAGAGAGATATTGGTCCCAACCATCTCATAATGATACCATTCTTATGTGTTCCACAAAATCATAAACCATACTTTATAGCATAACCCATGTAATAAAAATGGGAATCTTTAAACATTGTGACATCATAAAACAATTCATATAAGATAAAAGAATTCAAAAAATATTTCCTTTGAAACATAATCAAATACATGTAATAATAGGGATAGAAACATAACCCTTTATTATCTTAGATGGAAAATAATTTTGATAAAACACTTGAACTCCATTCTTGAAGAAAATTTCCTTTCTACTTCAAAAACATTTTTCCTTTCTTAACATGTCATACAATTTTAAACTAAAAGAATTTTATTAAAAATAAACTTGAAAAATTATAAAGGAATATTCTTGGAAATTTTTTTTAAAAAATCCATTCATGCCGTATAAGTTAAAAACATTCTTCTCGTACTTTTTTCAGAAAAGTCAAAAAGTACCTCGTACGAAAAACGACAAAAGATTCCTTTCATATATTTTACTAAAAACTCACCGAAGGGAAAAATTGGATTTAAAAAAATGTAGGTGGATGGAAATAATATTACATATTGAGGAAACATTGATGTGGATGATAAAATACACCCCAGTATAAACAATCTCGGATAAAAATGAGATTGTGATATTTCCCTTACCTTAGGTCTGATTTGCTTCATAAGTGTCTAAACCTCCTGTATAATGATTTAAATAATGTCATTTACTTATTCCAGAATCATACTCATTGTTATGATATCATATATGGTTCAATTATGACTTTATTTTACCCGTTCTTTTGTAAATTCCATGTTAAAGAGCGTTTTGGGTAAAATCATTTCATTTGCCGTCCATGTTTTGACTTGTAATTATTAATATGATTACTTAGATCATGATTACATAATTCCAGAATATAAAACATGATTTATATATAATATATATTCAGAATATAAATATATATAATAGATCACTAAATGGAATGAAATACACCGTTCATGGAGACGGTAGGCCGTACATACGCATGAACGCTGTTTTCGTTTCCTTATTGAGTTGAATGGAATTAAGTAGATGACATACATATATATACACATAAATCCAGTATAATTATTATGTCATATATTTCAAGATTACTTATTATATATACTTTATAATCATTCATGAATGGTTAACGTGGAGAATTAATCTCATCGCGTCGTGGAGACGGTAGTCCGTACGTACGCACGAGCGATGATATCGTTCTCATGATCGTGGAATTGTATTTGAGTGTGTGTATACTATTTCAGAATCTATATCACTTTACAATAATCATATATAGCTATTATGTACACCATTATACCCATCCAAGTAAGGTGGTGATGGAAAATAGATTACACCATGGCATGGAGACGGTATTCCGTACGTACACACGCGTGGTGATTTCATTTTCTGTAGGATGGATATATGGTGAAATAGGTTTGTTTCATACTTATAATAACATATCAGTATATGAGGGATACTTATTTTATTACTTCATAATGAAACAACCTAATAAGAATAAGTGGAAGAAGAAATAATGTTGAAAGAATCGGTAACAGACATTACCTCTTCTTTGAAGTGCCTCTTTGAGATCTCCTTTTAGGGCACTAAAATTGGTCTTTGAGGATGAAAAAAACCTCTAGGATGTTTCTAGGGAAGTGGAGAAGAGAATTTTTCAGTGGTGTCCGAGCTTGAATGCTCAAAGTGGTGTGAGGAAGAGAGGGAGGAGGTGCCCTTTTATAAGGGAGGAGAGGGGCTCTTTTGGAAAAACTAAAAATATTATTTTATTATAAAGCCAAATTCGGTTGTAAATAGGTCCAAATTGATTTATTTCGAATATAAGGTGGGTATGGGTCGAAATCATCTCATCCAATAGAATTTAGACATGTTTAGGTTCCTAATTTAACCTTATAATTTATATTTAACTTTAAGTTAGATAATTTTACTTTTACCGTGTCTTTTTGTGTTCTTACACTATAAGGTTAATAAACATACTATAAGAAGCCAAACAAACCCCACGTTGTTTATTATTAATATATATAACCTTATATAAGTCATTTGGCCTAACCTTAGATTTTTAGGAATAAAATAATAATTAATAATATAATATTTTTTAAAAAAAATATTTTATGCCAATTTTTACACTATTTAGTAATTGATTTTTGTGAAAATCATAACAGAATGATTAGTTCTCAAAACATTAATTAAATCAATAATAACATGTCATATTAACCTAGAAAATTAGCGTAATTCATAAAAAGTCTCAAATTACATTTATTTGGGTATTTATAACATCAATTATGTCAATATTTCATTAATAAGATAATTACTACATCATCTTTGTGCAAAAATAAATTAACTTATTTAAAGTATAGAAATTACCAATAAAATATCATTATGTAGGAAATATTTTTATCTTTCTAATGAATATTTATAGTCGAATTTATATTATGTATAACTCTATATTAAAAATGATTTACTTATTAAACATTGATTTTAACTATTTTGACCCTTCTTTAAATAAATTAATAATAATTGTCCTAATCTAATCCAAGTGGGCCTAAATGGTCATATTTTATTCCTAAATTTTTTTTTGGTTGAAATACACTTATCCAATAGAATTAGGACATGTGTTAGGGTAATAATAATATCATTTTTACCCTTAATTACCCTATTTACTTTAAACCATGGTAAAAAAAGTAAAAAGTTACTATTCACTAAAAATTATTTTCTTCTCATTGAACCACATTTTTCTTACTGAAATCAACCGTGTCTCTCGGATTTTTTAAATTCCACTCACAGAAGCAGTAAAATTATGTTTTATGAAAAATTCATTTTTTTAACTACCACTTAGTGGTTTCACTATTCATCAAAAAATGAATGTTTCTAGAAAAATAACAAAACTTAGTCCTATGCTATATTTGATATTATGAACTCAAAAATGATGTCTATTTTACCAAATTCAAAACATATCAGTTGCATTAATTAATTTAAAAATTAATTCCCGTCGTCAAAACAAATAGCGTGTTCTTAAGAGATAATAACTATCAAAAGATTGACACTTGTTTATATCTTGTTTAAATGTGAAATTACATCCAATGACCAAAATTGTATTAAATTGTAAAAATATATTCTAAATATACATTAAAACCACTAAAATTGATAATTTATCACTATTAATTATTTTGATTAAAAAAGATGTTTTTAATTAAAATTTAGTAATTTTCACTATTCATCAGAAAATGAATGTTATCCGAAAAGTACCAAAATTTTACCCTAAGCTAATTTCGATATTCCCAATCCAAAAATGAAGTCCATTTTGGAAATTAAAATTTACAAAATTTGAAAAAGTGGTTATTACTATTCATAACGGCTAGTTTTAATAATATTTTAATAGCATATCGTTGTTTAGTGAAACTCGGTATTGCGTACTACACACGCTATCGAGGAAGGTCGAGATTGCGTGTAATGCAAGGAAAGTCAAGGATGCATGTTTTGAAAGATCCTTTTGGTGTAGCGTACAACACAATACATTAATGAAATTAAAAAGAATATTTTTCATAAACTCTCGGGGTGTTACATTGAGCATAAAAGTTTATGACACTATCATGGAACATTCATGATGAGATATTGTGACGAAGGGATTATATTAAATAGTGATCATTCGTATGTGGATTTCATTGTTGCGACATTATGTTCTTTCTCCTGGGTTCCTAGACCCATTGCTAGATAGTACTCTTGGACTTTAGGCAAGCCCGCTTAATGCCAATGAGAAAAAATCCTAGAGGGTCTCACACTAAGTGTTTTTTAGTCTCAGTTAAATTCTATTTTAATTTAATTAATCAAATAAATATTATTCTCAATACCATGGAAAATTTTTATTCAAATTATAATGATCGCACCAATTAAATAAAATTTATTTATTTATTTTATTGAACATTTAATAATTAATTATTTTCTAGGTTGCAAATAATATATTTATTTAATAGAATAAATTTCACATTTATTTATTCATGTGTTTAATAAATGGAAGTGGAGTTCAAGTAGACTAAAGCCATTTGGGTAGTAAAATAATTATTTTTAAGTCGGTAAATAATTATTTAACTACTTGGAACAAGTTAAAATAATAATAACGCTGTTATTATTTTTTGGGCGCAGAATTTTATTTATAATTTCATTTTGTGCAAGTCGGTGCACCCTAAATAATGACACGGTATTATTATTATGAGCATGGGTCTTCACTAAGTTCATGAATGTGTTTAATTGTTATTATGCAATTAAATATTGTAACTGATGTTCCATGTATATAAATAGACAAGTACGCCTATTGTTCTAGAGAACACATGACACTACAAGCTTGGTGATTTGAGAATTGTTAGCCATAAAATTTCACTCTCCAATCTCCTTCTTCCCCAACTAAATAATGAGAGACGTTCATCAAGTCCAAAGAACTAGCAATCCATAACGACTGACACAAGACACTAGCATCACCGTTCTTCCAGCCGAAGAATAAGAGGTGTCAATCAGAGACCATCAGAGCACGTGTGGATCACCGCTATAGGGATTCTAGTTTGGATCATTACAAGTGAAATGAGATAATTCGGAAGGGTGATTCCAGAAAATCAACATCATCAATGAAGAAAATACTAAAGATCCATGTATTATTTTCTTTATAAAATTAATTAAATTAATTATAAACATTTCGTGCAATATCCTCTCTAAAGGTTTCATGCCTCTTCCTTATTTGTCAAAATATTTCATTATATTCTGTGGAGACTGGATTTTATAGTTTTATTCATCCCAGAATAATCATTGATCGTGGTAAATATCAAAGTTGGTTCCCATCCCAACCACGCTTCCGCTATGCTCAGAACCTTCAGAAAAAACATATATTTTTATAATAAATGAGAAATTTTATTTAAAAGTTTAAATTATCCTATTTAGATAGTTCTTTTGATAAAATAAATATTATTTTTGGAATCATGAAGTTGAAATTTTAGTATGGTGGATTTTTAATAATCCTGTAAGATAATTGATTTTTTTGTGTAAAAATTAAATACTATATAATTATATGGTATTTATTATGACATCATAATAGCCCTAATGTGATGTAATAAATACTATAAAGGGAAACCACGACCAAAAATAAGGTTTCTTTTTAAAATAATGTATTTTTAAGTCATTTTATTTATTTTATAAACCCTTAATGAATCCTTCAAACCCAATATAATATTTTATGGTATTAAAATCAATAATTTATAAACATGACTCCCTTCCACATGAAATGGGTAATGTTTTATGATTTTCTATTTTTTTCCTTATAAAATATTGAAAAAACCTGTTATTAGGTAGAAACCATGAGAATTTTTCTGGCCTTGGTTATTTTAACAAACATTGTCCAAAACTTATGTTTAGAAAATTATAAAGAAAACCTCACTCTTTTGTTATAAAAACCCTCCCATATTCCCACTACTTTTCACTAAAAACCCCATTGATCATTAATTTACTCTCCCTATACTTCTATAAATCCCTCTCATTGTGTTCCCAATCCCTTAATAATATCCTCTAATGCTTTTATAAGTTACCTCTCAAGGTAAGGGATCCTATCCTACTTTTTATTCAAGCACTTCCTTTGTAATATGACTTTTGATCTCCACTTTTTCATGTTGTAATATGTTTTTATACATTCCTATTACAATCCTTATGATGTCAATGTGATTAGAGGCCCCCATTTCACTCTCATTAAATAATTACATGAATCAAAATTTACACCTATTATACTGTCGAAAATATCGTATGATTTTCCATGACAAACATTAATGTAGTGAATACCCATTCCCATTTCCACTAAATTTTATTCACTTATATTTACAAATAATTCATTTATTGTGTACCTCCAGGTATTTAAACCACACTCCTTAATCATGGGGTTAATTTTATGAAATATTTTCTTACTGTATAAGATCTATATGGAACACAAATACATATACCTTATATGAATATGACAGATATTACCATAATTATATATCTCTATAATTAATTGGGTAATATTTTTGTCTCATTATATTCCATGTATGGTTTAGGGGAGGTTATTCTACACACACAATGTTCTGTTCATTTGTCATTAATCTTTGACTTATTCTTATGATGTCAACTTTTTTGTTGTTTCTACATTCCTATATTTCCTTGATGTTATCAACATATATCATGCTTCTATGATCATGCTTAGATTATCATGCATATGATTCTTACCTATTTTTTGTCTCCTTGTTATGAATAATTAATAACAAGTATTTATTTAATAATTTAATTATTTAATTATTCCCTTACTGATCTTTATAGGTCACCCCTTTCTTATTTACATCCCTAGGTTATCCCATATAGTTTTAGAAGATCAAATGAACCTAAGGTCATGTTATGGAATTGTTAAATAATATTGTTTTACCCATGTATCATGTTAATGTTCTATGTACCAAATTTCCCAAAGACACTAGGCCTCATGATCTTTTACTATTTAATTATGTGTATCTTTGTGTAATAAAGCATGAATTGGGGTGTATTAAATAAATGGGAGGTCATAGTTGGTACCAAAAGAAATACTTGTTATTTTTATGGATTAGGATTAAATCCCCTTACATAAGACTTAGGGATAAAACTAAGAATATGATAACATCCCTAAATTTTGGTAACTTATAGAGTAAGTGGTTCCAAATAAAATAAATCTCTATGTGGATAATATAAGTGGATGTGTCTCTGTCACATTTATACCTACTGATAATAACCCAAAAAAGGGACATTGGGATTAAATTTATCATTACATGGTTCATGATAATGTGGTCTTACTACACACCTTATTTGAAAATCCCAAGGGATATGATTCATAAAATTCACAAGATCATAAAAACCCACTATGAAGGGAATAAAAATTTCCGTATGATTTAATTTTAAGAAATATATCATGGATAACTTATATTGAAACCTAAAAATTAATTGGTTAAGGAATATTTTTAATTTATGATTTTTCCCTTCAATGTACATATTCCGACATTTATATTTCTAATAGTTTGAATATTCTCATACCTAAGTCTATTTTTTATGGAGTATATTATTAGAACCAGAATCAAATAGTTTAAGGATGGCTTGTCATCCATGGTTCTATGAATTATTTCATGTCCATGAGTTTGGTTGAACTATTCATACCCTGTATCAAAACATTGAATTCGGTTTATCAAGAAAGATGGGAAATCGGACAATTGTTGCATCCGAAGAAAATAATTCATCCCTTACCAAAAATTTTGGGCTGAATTTCCCTGAAAACTATGTGATATTACCTTTAATGAAATTCAATTTTATTTTTGGCATGTATAAAATTCCTTTTATATAGCCTACATAAATTTTTTAGAGAAGGAAATAAAACTATATATTATAAATCTCCCTCTAATTACATATATGTGAAAGGATGAGGATGAATATCCTTACTTGTTATCATATCAATCATGGATATTATTTCCTTATGATAAATTATATATTTCTAAAATGATTGAGACTAAGAAAAATCACATCATTAATTACATGGTTATTGTAATGGAATTCACTGATCCCTTTCTGAAATAATTTTCTAGACATTATCCTAGTTGAGAGGTTGAGTGATCAATCAAAATTATATATATATATTTTCCAATATAAAAGTTTACATATATAATGGACACTATTGATATAAGAGAGATAAAGAAACAATTAAAGGATAATCTAGATAAAAGGTTTTTACACCCAGGTGCTTCACCATGGGGTACACTAGTCCTTTTCATTATGAAGATGGATGCATCAATAAACCTATGAATAGATTATCATGAGATCAAAAAATAACTATAAATAACAAGTATACTATACCATGTATTGAAGAATTTTTTGATTAGTAATGTAAATCCCAATATGTCTACAAGGTGGATCTTCATTCAAGATATTATAAAGTAAAGGTGAATAAAGAGGATATCCCCCAGATTGAATTATGTAAAACTTATAGGCACTAAGAGTTCATATTTAATCCAATTATACTCACTAATGTTGCATCTATATTCATGGAATTAATGAATAGATTCTTTATGGATTACCATGAAAAATATTTGTCAGTATTTATGGATGGTATTATTATCTACTCCAAAATAAATGATGAACATGAGAAGTGTCTGAATATTGTACTAAATATCTTGAAAAAAGAATATTTGTATGTGAAAGATAGTAAATTCATGTTTTTCATGGAGCTTGTAAAATTCCAAGGTCATGTTATCACCAATTAATTGATTTTGATGGACCCTTCAAAGAGAAAGGCAATTAAAGGATGTACTAGACCAACTTCTGTGATGGGGATCCATAGTTTCATTTCATTTTATGGGTACTATCAGTAGTTTGTGAGTAAATTATCAAGATCATAAAGTCAAATAAAAAAGAAAACTTATACGGGGGTGAATGTTTTATAGTTTTTCCAAATTTGAGGAAATATTTAAAGAGTAAAAGAAGAGGCTAATCACTTCACCTATTCTCACATTACCCACCAGTGGGGTAGGATTTTTGATCTATTTTGATGATTCCAAACATATATTGGGTTTTGTTATCAGTAAATATTACAAATTGATAGCCTATTCCTCTCTCTAATTAATGATTAAATAGTTCTACTACCAAACACCTGATCTGGAATTAGTTGTATTGATATTCATGTTAAATATTTTGTGATATTATCTTTGTAGGGTGAATTGTGACATGTGTATGAATCATAAAATACTCTATTATATATTCACACAAAATGAGATCAATATACTCGGGTGATAGTGGTTATATATGATCAAGGTTTATTATTGTTCAATCCATTACCTTCCCAGGAAAGTGAACTAAGTGGAAGATGCTCTGAGTAGAAATTATCTCGCAACCCTACCTATGATGAGGATTGTAAGGGAACAAATCTCCATAGACATATTAAGTATGGAAATGGGAATAATAAATGTATCTTCATACTACCTTTCTCAAATAACTTCTCAAACATCCATTCTTTATAGGATCAAGGAGTCCCAAAAAGATGATGAGGTGGTTTAAAAATGGTAGAGAATATTCTGGAGTTTAACATTACTAATAATGGGTTTATAAGGATTGTAGACCATATTTGTGTGTCATAAAAACTAGAGCTGAAGAGGGAACTTCTAGATGATGTTCATAACTCATTTTTCTCTATTCATCCAGGAACCACGAATATGTATATAAATCTTAATAAAAAAATCTAGTGGGATAACCTCAAGAGGGAGATTGAAAAAGTTGTATTTCTATTCTTGGTATGCTATAAAGTCATGGTTGAATGATAGAAGTATAAGGGTATCATGAAACCATGTACAATAATAGTATGGAAATAGGAAAACAAAACCATTGATTTTGTGTTATTTTGAGCATGGTTCACTGATAAGTGACAAGAACAGGTTGTCCATATGACCTGAACCATAAGTCACTATATGTCATAGCCTTACAACTAGTAACGAGCACCTATAATGGTATGAATGGGAGAATATAACATCATGATCAGAGTACGGAAAATAATATAATAAATGAGTAAGTATTATAAATGACAAACATCCAAACAAACAATAGACTGGTGTAATAATAAAATAACCATGACTATTATCACATACAAAATGATGATTTCATGAAGCTATACAAAAATGAGGAATAATAGGAATAGGGAAGCATCAATACAATAGTAAATTATATACAAAAATATACCAAAAAGGCCAACAACTAAGCTATAATAGAATCATGATCACTAGCTTGATCCCCTACTCTCACACATTATCCTAGTGCAAAATACTAGGTTTCTATAGTTGGGAAATTTCTTTTTTCCATAACTGTATTCATGAACTCTATTCAGGTACCGATATATTTCCCAAATACGGTGTATGTATAAATTAGTAGGCCACCACTAATAGAGTCTAATACTATAATGTTTTTGAATATGTCATGAATCAATTTGAAAGTATTATATAAAGAGTAATAAATTAATGAAATAAACTTATGTTAACTCACGTTACTCAAGAGATACCCATATAACACTACCTTATTATAACTAATCCAAAATGCCTCTAAACATTTTTTATTTTATTACAAGTGTGGTCATTCATTTCTATTAATTTAAAATGAATGATAGGGAGAATAATGACCATTAACTTGGAATAAGTTGTACGAAAAGTCATGTCCATTTATTCCTAAAAAAAATAAAGGAACTTCATGTCCATAGACTCCAAGTAAATCATAAGGAATGTCATGTCCATTAATTCCACATAACGATAAGGAAATTCATGTATGTAAAACATAATGAATATCATTTCCATCGATTCAAAATAAAAAATATGGAACATTATGTCAATAAATCCAAAATAATCATTAAAATACACCATGTTCATTAATTCCAAATAATAATAAGGTACAACATGTAAATAAGTTCTAATGACCAATTTATAATGTAATTTCCATTAAAATATGTAACCATTATGTAATCACATCCTCATCATGTTACAGTCAAGGTTAATAAATTCCACCCTTTCCATTTATCAATTTTATTCATTATTTAAAACATACGACTGGGGAGTAATAAGAGAGGTCCATGTATACACAAATTTTCACTACTTCATTAACAAGGGTCAGTTGATATAGTATTACCATTCCCCATTATTAAACTAATTTTTAAGTGATCATGTTGACCATGACCATGTCCATTCCACATAGTATTACATTAAATCTACTTATAAAATTTCACTTTTCCTGTTCTAATCCAAACAAAATTTGGTGGTGTTTTGGTGATAAGGAAAATGCCATTAAGGAATATAATCGAATACAACCCATGGGTGGTTTAGGTTGAAGTAATCAACCTCCAAAAAATTTAAGTATTTCATTTAATGTCTATATAATTTTCTAAATAGGTAATGTAAGGATTTTTCAATTATAGGAGAAATGTTCAAAAATTATAATGTGTAGTACGACAATGAACTAATATAAACACACAAACATTTACAAAAAAGTACACGAGAACCTACCTTATACTAGTAGTAAAATAATCATATACTATTGTCGAATAATCTATTATAGAACGGTAGAAATCAAAGAAATAGAAAAATTCAACGCAAATAGGGTGTATTAGATCACACATAAATAACATCTGATACCATGAAATAAATAGATAAAGGAAGAAATAAGAATCATATAAATGCTTAGTGCGGTAAAACACGAATGAAAATTCTTGAATTTGAGTCTAGATAAGGTAGTCTAAAAATGTTCTCTATGAAAAGTGTGGAGGAAGAAGGATGGTTTTAGTTTTAATGAAGGTAGGGGAATGTTTTTATTTACATAATATGAATGAGGAGAATTATTTGGAAAAATGGTTTTTCGAGATGTGTGATAACCATGTGATTGAAAATTTGAGGATGACACCCATATTTCGTGGTTAGGTTCCGGATTAGACAAACTATGAGAATCCCATTCATTAACACTCTCTATGGTATCCACCACTTCACATAGTTATGTGCATGGATAGGGGAGCCTGTGTACCAACCATGAAACATACACCTGTAATTTTTTGTATTTTTGGAATGGCCATTCAACCTCACTCACAATATAAAATAAAATTTCTATACCTCTTACAGGACTACATGGTTGTGCATCACGATTACAACTAACAATTCACCAACTATTTTCCTCACAATACTTCTCTAAAATAATGATCTAAGGGATTTGAATAATTATCAGACACTCCTTGACCCTTCATTACCTCAATAATTTCATATAGATAAAATATTACATTTAAAATTAATTTTGAACCATCCATAATGTGTAGAGAAATTGGTATTTTCAACCTCCTATCCTTAAAAAACTCTCCCCCCAAGTTACGTTGAGGGTGGTTAATCATCTTCTGAGAATAACTCCAAACACTAAGAATGTATGATGACATATCACTCTTATGTCCCTTAATATATACATTAATGATTCCATATCACCCAAACTAGAGGAATTAAATTTCCAAAGAGACCCTTAATTCTATGATCAATGATACGTATAAGATACTCCTCAAAATAAGCATCGAAATACAACTCAACCTCATCAGGTAGAAGGATTTGAGACATGTTTGAACAATAATGACACAACTATGAAATTAGAAAAACAAGATGAATATCCATTTACTTTTATTTTATTCATTTATTCACAACATTTTTTCTACCCCTTTAGTAATTTTCATGTAAAAGTGTATAATTTTTGTGAAATACCCATGTTTTACTACTAAATATAGTTTTTCAGAATTATTTCTATTATTCCAATCAATTAAGTTTAATATTCTATTTATAAATCTCAGCCTAATTATCCATATAGAATGGTTCTTGTTTTTAGAAATCTTTATTAAATTTAAAACATACCATTAGGAGGAATAATTCACCAATTCGGCCATTTGAATGACCATATTGTCCACATTAGAAGGCCAAAAAGAATCTATGAAGAAAATGGTCCATCCATGGATTGAAATTTTTGTCTCAATAAAAAATTAAAAAAATCATTAATTCTCCACCAAGAGTTGGAGGACAAAAAAATACATCTTGGATAAAAATTTCAAGGCCCAACTCCACCAAAAGACCCAAATAATTATATGAAGTCCAGCCCACCATTCTGTTGGGGAATTAAAACTAGAACACAACTATATACTTTTATATTGATATATAAATCTATTAGAGCTTCTATTTTGTAGTGTAATATAATAGATATTAGACTCTTCTTTTTTAGATGAAATTATTTATATTTGAGAGAATATTCCTATTCAAAAACTCATTCACATTTTGTCATTTGAAAATTATGTATTGAAATAGACATGTAAAAATTGTTTAATCAAACTACCATAACATTGGATAATTAAGTCCAATGGATGAAAAATATTTACGGTAGACTGTAACCATTCATATCTATATCATTAAAGAATACTATGCTTCCATATTTGACTTTTGGGAGTATCAAATGGGAGAGCCAAATGTAGTGGAATATTTGGAAAGCAAACAACTCCTTGGGATATAAATACATCACCCTACTCTCCATGCAAGGATTTCGCATTTCAAAATATAGGAGGACACATTTTCATGAAAAAATATTTTCCATATTCCTTGTAGGACCTTCGAAACTCATGTCTTCACTTGAGATGTCATTCCTCTTTTTTTCACGTTCTTTTGCGTTGCATTCATTTTGTAATCTCGTAAGTTATTTTCAATTTCGTTTCAATTTTGATGAAAGTTTCTTCTTAATATTTTGCTTTAATATTAAAACCTCTATTATTAAATATTAATGTCCTTAAAATATTTTAAATCAATTTGATATCCCTTCCCTTATATATCTTTCTTATTCAATTGAATTTCTATGTTTAATTCTCATCACTGTTTGTATTTGTGCGTTCGACAGACAACTCATTTTCTATCCCATTAATTTAATTATATTTATAATTAATCATTGTAAACAAATATTTCTAGATTACTAACCATATAAATGTATAAGTGAATCTACCATTTGGGTGATTCATAAATTGGGGATATTAAGCGATCGAGAAACTATTCTCGATGAATATTGTTTAGGTTTTAATTGTTTTTGTTGAACTTAAAATGTCCATGACTAATGAAATGTTTTTTAACATTTTGATTACTCGGATTATAGGAACCATAAATACACTACTATAAAAAAAATTGACTTATTATAACTCTAATTTAATTTTTGGCTTGGTTTAAGGACTTAACACTCGATAATTCCGATCAAATCCATCTTGTGAAGTGCTTGTATATGTAATGCAATATAAAGTTAAGCTTATGGATATCACAAGTTTAAATACATAATTATGAACTCACCCAAATCATTATTAAATTTTTAAATAAATATTAATTAATCAATAATTTCATCTAATCTCTTCAAACAAACCACCCCAATCAAAAGACAATCAATTAAAAAAATGACACCAAAATTTGTACCATCTTCAATGATTCTACCCGAGAGACACTATAAATATTAGAAAAGTATCCGACCCCTGAACGGACGATAGGATACAATTGACCATGATTCAAATGGTTCCATTTCCAAGTATTTTTCATTAGGTAGTTGGTAGTTTGTGGTTTTTTGTAAAAAAATAATTGAAAAAATGATAAAAAAACTGAAAAAAAACACAATGAAAACCCTACCTTATCATACACAATAGAAAATGAAAAAAAAAACCACCTTCCTCATCCATTAAAAACATATCAAAATTTCCCATAACCTCCAAAAATTATATATCAAATTTGTTTGACCTAGAAATCAAGTGAACTCTTTGCCAAATTAGAAGGAACATTAGGTATAATCAAATCATTCCAGAACAATTCTTTATCTAACCAATTAAACTAGAATTGGATAATATAGGGGAAAACCTTAAAATAACTTGTATCCCATGATATTATTTACCAACCCCTTGGTATTTAATTTCCAATCATTGAGGATGATTTCAAACACAAATCCAGTTTGATTCATCTTTAACCTCATTTCCATGGACTAGCCTATGAGGATCCACATCATTATCTCAAGTAGTTCCTAGTGGTGTTCTCTCTAATGATACATCAAGCAGTTTATAAATAAAAAATAAATATTATACCATTACCTTTCTCCCTAGATGACTCTTCCATTTCATGGATCTAATACCTCCCTCTTGGTTCAATAAACTCATGGATTGACATGAAGCATCTATTTTTAGAAAAAATATTTCCTACTTCTCGTACAGCTTCTATCCGAAAGAAAATAAGTGGTATCCATCAATTCCATAATGAATCACTCCATGAGTATTAGGAGAGGTTAAAATGACTATGGCAACCTTCCCACACCACCAAATACCTATCCATATCTTGATCTAATACTTATATGCGGGGGTTTTAGCTATGGATATAACTCTCATTGATGTCGCAAGTGGCTCTGCTGTTGTTTGGAAAACACCTATAGATACATGATATCTCATAAGAAATATGTCTAAAAACAAAAATAAATTACATACTTGAGGACGTGATCTAGTCAAACAATTCCATGAGAATCAATCCATAGAGCACAATAAGATGACCAAGTGAATGTCTAAACTTACAGGTCTTCTGCATCAACTAGTTGTGTCCTCAAATGTCCCAACCTCATCTTCTCCACAATATGTGTACCCTAGGCCTAGAAAAACTATTGAATCTACAGCTCACTAGCTCATCAAACTAATATATGTCCACAACTTAATTATTATCCATCTGATTCATCCGAACCTATGGAGATCAAGGAAGCATATGCTCAAAAGGAACACCAAGCCTAAACAATTATTTCAGTTCATTAGAGTATTTAACTAACCCCTCTCTAATCACTTCCCTTCTTCCTTTAACCAAGGATTGAGGTATGGTAATCCCATTTCTCATCCCCCTCAGTTCGCTCTTCAAAATCCAAACTAATTCCAATATGATAAAGGTGTTGGTATCTTCCAACAACCTTATCCATTTGTTCCTCTAACTCAAAGGATCAATCCTCCTATTGTTCCTTCGGGATTTCACTATCCATATGAGCCTTCCCAACTCCCAACCGAATACAATAACTTTCCCAATAACCAAAATCAATGTAATCCCAATGCAGTACATGCCTCTTCTTCCAGGTAACCATGGGAAAGTGCTATGGACAATAGTTCATCCTTCACCCATTCTAGACTC
This sequence comes from Viscum album, assembly GCA_963277665.1. Taxonomy (NCBI): domain Eukaryota; kingdom Viridiplantae; phylum Streptophyta; class Magnoliopsida; order Santalales; family Viscaceae; genus Viscum; species Viscum album. The sequence goes on from OY728160.1 coordinate 1,680,811,109, forward strand.
AAAAACATTGAAACCCAAATTGGTTAACTTACATCCCACCCAAACCAACAGCAACAACATAATTCTTCCCAACTCCCAGATCAACCATTTCCCAACCCTACGTGTAATGTAAGTGAAATTTAAATTATAGTGGGAAAGAAAATTGTTATGCCTCATGATGAGTCCTCAAAATCCTATTTAAATGTTGATATGGAAAAAAGAAAAGAAAAATGAACTTGAAAAGGAACCTAATGTAACTCCCTCACCTACTTATATTCAACTAAAGAACCCAATTTCTTTTCCTCAAGCTATCTCAAATGTAAATAAGTCCTTTGAAACCGATCCTTAAATGATTCACATGTTTATATGTGTTGATGTCAATATACGCCTCTTAGATTCTGTAAAAGAAATAATTAAATATGAACAGTTTCTTAAGGATTCGTTCACCCATAAAAGGAAACTTAGGAACTTTCAAAATATTTCAACCAAGTAGTCCATACCCATAAAGTGAAAAGATCTATGGAAATTTACAATTCCATGCCAAATTTGGAGTGTCAACTATGATGGGCCACTAATATACATATGAGACTCAATAAATGTCATACGCAAATCCATATTTTCCTACCATGGTATAGGTCCCTTAAACCCAATGAGTGTTGTCATTCAGTTAGAAAATCTAAGAACAACTAGTCCTAAGGTAACAACTGAGGATGTACTTGGCTAAGTTAATGATATTATCTTCCTAGCTAAATACAATGTCCTTAACATTGAAGGAGAGAGAAATTATTTCCAATCTCCTATGATTCTAGAAAGACCTTTTTCATGACATCTAAAAAGAAAATTGATGTCTATGATGACATATTATCCATGAAATTTGGTGGCAAACTGGTCACATTCAATATTTTTTAATCAATGTGATACCCCTTAGAGAATCAACATGTATTCTCTATCCATGCTTCTAAATGTCTCTCTAATAGTTCATTTAATCCCAATCCATCATGTTCTTCATTTTATAAAGATTAAAGAGATTTTGAATTATTCATCCCCATTAATTGAGTCATAAATGGATAAGTTAATTTTGACATTACAAATTTAAACTCCATTGATTTAAAGGATCTTGAAAAATCCTTGGAATACCATCTCACCTCTAATATCCATTTCTCCAGCATGGATGGTAATGCAAAAAATGAACAATCATATTCATTTATTTATTTAGATAATAATATCAAACATTCATCATTTCCTATCCATTATTCTGAAAATTCAATTATGTGTGAGGTGAACCTTGAACCAATGTGTTTGTCTTGTACACATGGGAGTGAAGGTTGTGAGATTTGATCCCTAATTTATAAATTTCTCCCTAGTGAGGTTAAAATTGACCAATATTTGAAAAAAATAATATAAAGGCTATTGAATATTTTATTCATCCTTACGACTCCACTAATCCTTCTTACTATAATTCAGTATTTCATGAAATAAATGATTTAAAAACAATTGGGATCTCATACTTTAGTTTTGTGTTATTTGATCCTTACATAAATGTACCATTAGAATTGAAACCTCTTAATATTTTTCCAAGAATATATAACCATAACTTTGTGGATAACATCATTCCTCAAGTCAAATATAAAAGTAAAGATAGACATATTTTTTTCCACCCCCATTGAATAGAAAGCACGACAATAAAGAAGGGAATAAATTATTCAATGAAAAACTGAGCTTCCTAAAGGAGAGGTATTTCTAGAAGCACACTGTAATTGAGAAAATATGGTGGCCACCATAAGACTATGGGTAGTCCCCTAAAATTTTCTAACGGTAGACAAACTAAATGCAACTCTACTTGGGAGATAACCCATGTATTGTTTTAAATTTATGAAATTTTATTTTTTTTATTTTTTAATTAGATGAATAATGATTTTTATTTCTCAGGTAACATCCCATAGAAGTCACATTAACATAAACTGACCCACCATTAGAGGGAGACACCATACCATGAAATCATAACAAGGGTCACCTATTTCCCTTTAACTATGCCTCTCTCTCAATCTCTCTCTTTTTCTCTCTTTCTCTCTTTCTTCTTCTTCTTCATCTATCATTTGTTTTATCACTTGATTCATCATATATTTTCTCTTATTTCTCTTTTATTGTGTGTGTGTTTTTTTAAAAAACTATTGAAAAACTACAAAATAACTAAAAGATATAGGTAAAAAAAAGTGTTTTATAACTTACCATCCACTTTTAAAATCTTGTCTAACCATTTTGGGGAGTCAAAGGACATGTTTTCAGCATTTTTTTTATTTTAATGATAAATATAGAGAATGAATTTTAGGTTAAGAATAATAAATTTTGAATGATCAGTTTTAAATTTTCAAAAATATTCTTCCCCAACCATTGGGAAGGAAATTTGTTTTCATGCCATGGTCACCTATGACCCTCTATTCAAAATATTTTTTTCACCTTCGATTGTGAGTCTTGAGTTTGTGAACCATCAATCTGAATTTCCTAATTTAGTGCCCATTAATATGATAGAGGAATTATCTTATCCACATGATAATTATGATAGCCAAATAGCCTCATATTACCCTTACATTAATCCTCAAACATAATGTCCCTTCTAGCCAATGAAATTCTTTTCTCTGATAGCCACATTACTAGAACAATACATTGTCCCTACCAACAACTACATGAATTTATATTGAATTATTCATTGAAATTTATGATTGGGGGGATGGATTTCATTTTTGGAATCAATTTATTAATTTTTAGTTTGTTATCCTATGCTTGAGGGAAGGTATCCATTTTATTATAAAGGAGAGGTTGTCATTCAGTGAGTTTTGGGAATGGATTTTCATTTATGTAATTTTGTAAATGTTATTTAAAAGTGTTCAAAAAAATATATGAAAAAAACAAAAAAAAATGTTGTGTCTTGAGTGGATAAAAATCACTCTACCACAAATATTGGTCTTATTATTAAAATTAAAATTATTGTACTGAGGAGATCAAACATGGGTTGGGAGATGAGTGTGAGATTTGATTCAAGTTAAAAGAAAAAAAAGAAAAAAATAACACTTTCATGATATATTCTTATTTCATTTAGAGAAGTTTTATGATTTGAAAATATTTTATCTTCTCATCCAGTTAATATTATCTTCCTATTTTGGGTCATCCTTCACACAATCATTCCCTTATAAATATGTGTTTTCATAACCTTCCTTGTCATATTTTATTTTTGGAATTTTTTTAACCATATTGGTGTTTTACCCATATTTTCCTCTCTATTGTAAATTAAATTAATACCATCCCATTTCCACATAAATCCCATCAAAATACCTCTTGATTCTTGTTCACATTAGGATAGGGAATGGAAGATAATATCTCTTCTAAACACAAATATTTTCACTTTTGGTTGGCGAATGAGTGAACCTCTATAAATAAAGTTTTATCATCTTGACAGGAGTGAGTTTTAAGTGCCCACATTTTCCATTTCTAAATTTGAGAATGCAAAATGAACTATTTTTTGAACCTTTTTTCGGTAACAATTTGTGGTTGAATTTGTTATGGATGAGTGAAATTGTCTAAACCTCGCCTGATTGGGGAAAACAAAATTTTAATATTTTTTGTCGAGTGAGAATAATTTTGTTTTGTTCTTTTATTTGTTTTACATGAGAACATGAACAAGACTAAATGTCTGGGAGTTTATATTATTCATTTATAAAAAACTTTTTGTCTACTCCCTTTAGTAATTTTAATATAAAAGTGCATAATTAGTATGAAATATCCATGTTTAACTAACCAATATAATTTTTGAGAATTATTTGAATTAATCCAATCAATTAATTTTAATATTTTATTTATAAATCTCAACGTACTTATCTAAAATGTATGGTTATTACTTATTACACTTCCTTATTAAATTTCCAACATATTATTAAATGTAAGCATTGACCAATTCGGCCATTAGAAATGTCATATGGTCCACACAATAGGGCCCAAAGAATCAGTGAAGAAGCTGTGCCATCCATGAAGATTGATTTTTTTGGATCAATACCGAAGTCCAAAAATCATTTATTATCCCCCAAAAATCTAGGTACAATAAAATACATCTTGGATAAAAACATCAAGGGCGAACTCCCCAAAAAGGGGGCCGAATAATTATATGATGTTCGGCCCACCATTCTATATTTGAATTAAAACCATCAAAAAATTATGGACAAATCTACTGATATAGACATTAATTAGAGATGATATTTTGTATTGTGAAATAAAATATATAGATGGATGACTTTTTAGAAGAAATTATTTGTATATTAGGGAATATTTCTATTGAAAAACACATTCAAATTTTGGCCATTGAAAAAATTATGTATCGAAATGGATAGATTCAAATAGTTTAATCAAACCACCATAACAATTGATCTTGAAGTCCAATGGCAAAAATTTTTTATGTTAGTCGTTTACCATTTATATATAAAACATTGTAGAAGACTATTATTCCATATTCAGCTATCCAGAGTATCAAATTGGTAAACAAGGTGGAGGGGTAGATTTGGAAAGAAAACAGTCCACAACCTTGGGCTATAAATACATCCCCCTCCTATACTTGAAAGGAGTTAGAATATCAGAATAGGGGAGGATACATTTGAACAAAAAATTCATTGAAAAATTCCTAGTATGACCTTCAAAATCATGTTTTCACTTGAGGTACCCTTCCTCCTCTCTTTGTTTTCCTGTTATTTTGTGTTCCTTTCATTTGTAATTGTACAATAAATTTTCAATTTCGTTTCAATTTTAGTGAAAGTTAATTCTTCATATTATCCTGTAATAATGAATCCACTTTTATTAAATATTAATGGTCTAAAAGTAATTTAAATCATGTTGAAACCCCTTCCCTTCTTCTTCTTTCTCATAAAATAGAAAGTCTATGTTTAATTCTCTTCACTGTTCGTGTGTGCGTTTGACACACAAATATTTTCTTATCTCATTCTTTTCATTCTATTTATAATTAATCACCATAAAAAATATAACAATATTAATAACCATATCAATATATGAGTAAATATACCATTTGTGGGAATCATAAATTTGGTGTATTTAGTGATTGAGATATTTTTCTCGATGAATATTCTTTATATTAACATTGTGTATGTTAACCAGAAAATGTCATGGATTAATGATATTTGTTGTTTAACATGTGATTCCATCAATTATTAGAACCATAAATACAATAACATAATTGATTTTATTGATTATAACCCTAAGATAATTTAAGTCTTGGATTAAGGCCATAACACATGGGAATTCCGATCAAAGTCATCTTGTGAAGTGGGTGTCCATTTACTGCAATATAAAGAAAATATTAAGGATATAACAAGCATAACTCCCTATTAATAAACTCAACCCAATAATTATTAATTTTATAGATCAATATTCATTAATTAATAATTTCATATAAGCTTTTGAAATAAACCCCTAATCAAAAGACTATCTATTAAAAACAATCGACTCTAAAATTTGTACCATCGTCGTGTATTGGACCTGAGTGCCACTATAGAAATTAACAGAGCACAAGATCTTTGAATGGTCAATATGTGATAATAGACTACACTTCATATGTATGAGCTAGTGATATATGATAATTCAATATTCTAACCCTCGCCAATGTCTCAAATTTTCTAATGAATCAAAGCAATAACCTTCCATACCTCAGAATGTTTTGCTAACCCAATCCTAATGAGAATGAAGGAAGACCCGATCTACCACCTTAAATTCTATATGTTAGTGGTGATGATATACATAATACTTATACCAATACTGAGAAGTTTCCATATGTTTCCTAATAAGATGTACCTACTTTTATGTCTTGTAAATGAAGTGGGGTCCCAATAGCACTACCCCTGCCTCTAACCAACATATAGGTGATCAACACGACCTACCGTTAAGGTCCTCATAAGGATCTATCTGTATAGTTTCTTGGAAGATTGTCTTGTTGGAAAATTCATCTCATAGTAAGTGTTTTTGTAATAAACCACTAAAATCAACAACACGTGTTTGGATTATTTATTCCAATACCAGTATCGTAAACTTGTACTGACCATTGGTCTGAGGGTGATAGGTTGTACTTAGAAGTAACTATGATCCCAAAGACATATGTAACCCCTACCAGAACGGAGTTGTAAAATGAGGATCCTTATTTGTAATGATGGTATATTAATCTCCATAAAAGTTTATTATCTCTAGGTAATATAGCTTCAAATGATCTTCCACTGTGAAGGTCTCTCTAGTTTGTAAGAAGTGGGATACCTTATTCAACCTATCAACGATCACTCATACTGCCTCACACCCTTAAGGTGAGCTTATAAAACCATCATGAAATATAAGGATACATCATCACATTGTCACTCCAGAATGTGTAATTTTTTTTAAAATCACAGTAGGTCACTGGTGTTCCAACATAACCTGCTGATAGATAGAACACCTATTAACAAAACCTAATATATAATTTTTCATCCTCAACCAATAATACTAGAAACATAAATCATGGAACGTTTTGGTAAGTATAGGATGTACTTCCCATTTGTAGGAATGATATTATTGCATTAGATACTCTCACATGTCATCAAGAACCGAGACACATCCATGAATACATAAGATCTCATCCTCAACAACAACCCACCCAGGCAGTGGTTCCCCATATGAAATTCTCCCCCTCATGACCAAGCCTTCATGATCATAAAGTTTTATCATATTAACTCAACCCATAGGTGATTAGGTCACTAATAATAACATAATAATAAGTTGTATGTGATGATCTTTAATCTCAATGTGAAAATCAAAAAAGAGAACCATCAACTGCCATTCCCTACTGGCTTCCTAAACTGCTTGTGTCTCAGTCTTCCTGCTAAAAGTATCAGCCATTGTATTACCTTTCCCAATCATATAATCAAGTTAAAAATCAAATAACTAAATGAATTTTACCAACCATTATTTTTTAGATTCAAATCACTTAGTATGAAGATTTCTTTGAGACTTTTATGGTGTGATTATCAAATTAACCACTTCTTGAGAAAATAATCCTTCCAACAACCTAAGGCACGAACAATAGTAGGTATCTTGAGATCATGAATCGGGTAATTGTGCTTATAAGGCCTCAACTAATGAGTTTTTTATTCAAAAACTCTATCCCCTTACATTAAAATAGATCCCAGCCCTATTCTAAATGAATCATAATAAAATGTATATAATTTTCCAAGAATAAGTAAAATTAGGACAAGAGGTGAGGTCAACCTTCCATTTATCTCCTTGAATAATTATTTACGAGCTTCAGACCATGAGAATTTAAAACCCTTCTTTTTCAAAACAATAATAGGTGTTATAAAGCATGAAAATAATTGATAAAAACCCTATAGTATCTAGTTAACCCCAAGATACTCTATATGTCAAAGGAATTCTTAGGTTGTTACCAAGAAACCATGACTCTCACCTTCTCGAGGTATCCATATACTACTTCCTTTAAAATAACATGACCAAGGTTGTGAAATTTATTTATCTAGATATGGAATCATATGATATTAGAGTATATTTGGTTCTCTATCAGTATATTTAATATGATATCAAGGTGTTTTTAATGATTGAATTGAGTATGAGAATACCCAAATATCTTATCCATGAAAACCACAATGAAAGAATACCGGTATGAGTGGAATACATGATTCATTAAATCCATGAAAACAGCCTACACATTCATCAGACAGAATGGATTAAAAAAATACTCATAATGTCTATATATTTTTTATAAAGTTATATGAGGTATATCTAAAGACCTAACCCATAACTGATGATAGAACGACCTCAAATCAATTTTCAAGAAGACCTTCTCCCCTCAGATCTTGTCTAAGTGGTTTTATATATGAGGTATCGGGTAACATTTCTTAATTTTAAGCTAATTCAATTGCCAATAATCCACTTATAACTATAGAGATTCATCTTCCTTCTTGGAGAAGAACACAAGTGAACCACAAGGTGTAGTATTGGGATATATAAACACCTATGCTTCCAAGTACTCTAGTTGTCTCTTGAGTTCTTGAAGCTTAGATGGATCTATTCTATATGGAGGAATAAATATTGATGCTTCTCCAAGAACTATCTCAATAGTAATCTCCACCTCTCCCATAAGATGTAACATTGAAAAATCATCATGGATATTATCACATAAATGATCCACTGTATGAGGTAAACCTATCTAACGTGTTTCCTGATCGATCAAAAAGGAACTGGAAATCTAGGATTTCACTTAGCCCAACCCACCATACATAGGTCCAACTCAACATTACTTGACATCCCATAATCCTTTTTTAATATAGTTACCACCCTCAAGTGATGTTAAGGACACCCTGTAGAAATTGTAATCACTGTAGGGCACTAGAAAGTCCTTATTGAGAATGATGTCAAATCTTATCATCTTGTGGATTAATAGATTCTAGAAGAAGTGATAGCCACCAATATCAAAAGGAAACTCTTTAAACAGGATCACAAACTCTACTCAGACTCCAAATAGTTTATCCAAAGTCATCACTCCACATAATTATTAAATCTTAAAACTAGGGATAATCACTAAAATAGTATATATGAATGAATGTGAGGTGCTAGTGTCAAATAATGTAGAAACTAAATTTGAGGCTACTAAGATTGTACCTCGAAGTGTAGACTGACCAACACACCACTCTATAGATGTAGGTTCTACTGCATATATCTAGCCAAGCCAGAAACACTAAGCTACAACCAAATTACCCTTGAGGAGGTCTTCCCTATTACCACTGCATATTATAAATCTGGATTCTTTAACCATATCTTCCCCCTCATACCTAATGAACTATGGCACTCCAATTCCCTATCTGTCATGTACCTACTGATCCAGCTCTAGAAAGTGCAGCAGGTGTGGATCCTCACCCACTTGGGACTTGTGGGATGGTCCAATAGAAACACTAAATATATCACATTCTATAATAAGCTGAACATTAAAATGGGTCCCTCTCACACTAAGTATTTATATTACCTAGTTTCCCACACCGATGTCATATCACCTGGATACCTAGGCACACACTCTAACTACTTCTTCCCCTATGAGAAATCTCAAAATGAAACCTTTGACCACCATAAGATATTTTTCCCTATCTAGGAACTGGACCACCATGACCCACACCATTAGCATCAATCAGGTTATGCTCGGTGATGAGGAAATGGATCACTATATTAGAAATATTCATTATATGGAAAGTGTTCACCTGAGAATCGATAGTCTGACTAATCCCAACCTCAAAATGCCTCAATCTGTTCAATTCATTACTAGAGAGAGTTAGTGAAAAACTTTTATTCTATGTAAAGAGATAAGAATATTATATGGAATATATAGAACCATTATTTAGGTGTATAAACTACCATGATCATTCAACTCCCAAATTTTATAGAATGTGACAATCATAGAATGTAGATTTGAAATCCATACAAACTATATCCCGATGTAGATCTGTCTCTTCAATAACATCACATAAAATATTAAAAGATATATTAATTATTTAAGATATGAGATTAAACCTCCTTTTTTAGGAATTTTTAGATTCATGAAAATAAAATTATTGTCCACAAGACATGATTTAATAGAAAATGGGCTACTATTCCCTAATAAAGTTAGTGGATGTTTCTCCTGAAATTCTCACATCATCTCTTCCATTGTGGGGATGGGCATAAGGCTCCCTATATGGTCTGAATAAATCATATAATACCCTATCTAAAATGAGGATCAGTTCCCAAATCATTTATAATAGGAGGTACTATAGTTATCACTATAGGTGGTTCAGGTCCTGCCACATTTAAAGATTGTTCATTTTCACCTTCTCAACAATTCACCTGATATTGTAAAGGATTAATATGTATATAATGAAAAATACATGCCTTAATACTAGTTTTAATAATATAATAAATCTCATATTAAATAATAGGATACGTACAAGTCCTTCCTATAAAAGATTCAACACCCATCTACCAGATCCTATACTAGGTCTCAGTAACTTTAGAATATTATGATGGAACACAGAAGACACAACGAACTACCCACTAATAAGTCATTCCTAGTTCAAGGATCAAGGTCTTGTACTTTTCAACAGATTTCCCATTATATAGAGTTTCAATTGCAAGTTATATTGGAAAACCCACTTTATGTTTCAATTAGTTTCCTCATTTAATGGTAACTATTCCCTTTTAAAATTTTAAATTAGCAATTTCATATATATATATATATACCATGCTTCAGTTAGATTCCACTACCAATACCTAGCTATAAGGTCCTATTATTTATAAGATTCAATTGAAATTTCATGTAACTATAACAAATTTCATAAGCTCTATTTTGTCTTAGAATTTAAAATGTCTATGTACAAGGTTAAATTATATGGATCAAAATTCCCTATTTAAAAAAGGCACATACACATTATAATTTTCAATTGACATCCATTTTATTTAAACCGCTAACATTTCTTCCCATGAAACCTAATGTTCATGGATAAAACATTTCATAATTTTTTAGTTATGGATCCACCATTAATCAGTGTGGGGAAACACCATTTAAGTTGATGAAAAAACTTTAATTAACAAAATATCTATACCATTAATCCTTCAACATTATTATGAAAATATACAAATATAACACCCAAGTAAAATTAAAAAATTATCATGAAGACCAGAAATGTAACCTATATGGAATGGAATAAACATGGCATGTGAATCTATAAGTTCCAATAATGATTCATAAGATAACACCTCCTTTCTATAATAAGAAATGATTAAAAATTCAAAATGTTAACAAATACAATACATCATGTGTGTCACCCAATGGTGAAATAATACAACAGTAATAGGTGAAAACAAAAACATCATGTCCCATCCAAGATAACTTGGATTTTCCCTATAAGTGAGTTAGTTACACTAATGCACATGATCATTAAAAAAATTAAATGCATCCAAGTCTCCTTTCCACAAACCGAAAACAACAAGGAAAAGAAATGGAAGATCTAATAACACTTTGTGACATCCAAATCCTAGTTCACTCATAAGTAACATGACTCAATTGGCCACATGGCCTCAACCATGCCTCCCTATATGCTAGAGACTACCAACTTAAAGTGTGGGTTAATGATGTTATATTTGGGAGAATATACCCTCATGATTAGTGTGTGACACACTAGTATAATAAATTAATAAGTATTATAAATGATAAACATATAGATAAACAATATACAAGCACAATAATAGTAGAACCATACCTATAAAAAAATAAAAAAAGATGAAGTCTCAATACTATAAAAATGGGGAATAAGGAGAATAGGGTATTAGGTATACAACTATACACGCTATATAACATTTTACCAAAGAGGCCAAAAACTAAACTCCAATAGAATCGCAAGAGATAGAATGACACTCTTTGGATTTACTCTATCCTAGTGCACAAGATAAAGCATCCATATATGTGTACTTTCCTTTTCACCCATATTCATCTATGAAGTCTGTTTGGGTACTGATTAGTGGCCTGAACAGGGTGAGAGTAAAATTCATTAGGCCACCACTAATAGTGTCTAATAATATCCAGTCTATGAATATGTCTGGAAAAATTGTGTGGGTAATATTGAAAAATCATTAGACAAACTAAATAAGACTTTTTCCAACCCAGGATCCTCATGGGACACCCATCCAAAACTACCAACTTCAGACTAATCCGGAATGTGTCTAAACATTTATTGTTTTATAAACTGGTAGTATCAACATGTCTATTAATTATAAATAAACTACAAGTAATTTCATTTCCATTGACTAGGAATAAATAGTATGGAATGTCATGTCTATTTATTCCTTATAACAAGAAAGAACGCCATGTTTATAGATTACAAGTAATACATAAGTAATTTCATGTACATTAAATCCAAATAATGATAAGGAATATCTTGTCAATAAACAATAAGGAATGTAATGTCCATAAACTCTAAATAATAAATAAATAACATTATGTTCATAAATCCCTAATAATAAATATGAAACACCATGTCCACTAATTCCAATCAATACTAGGGAACATCATGTCCATAAATTTAAATAACAAATATTGAACACCATGTCCATTAAAGGAGGAGAGCATGGTGTAATCACATCCAAATCAAGTTATAATCCATACAAATGAATTCTACCCTTTCCATTTATAAAATCCATTAACCATTTAAAACATATGATTGGTGAGTAATAAAAAGGGACCAAGAATAAACTACATTTCACTACATCATTAACAAGGGTCATGTGACATGGTCTTACTATTAATCATTGATTAAATTCATTTAAAATTGAACAGTTGGTCCATAGTCATTTACATTCCACATAACATTTCATTAACTCAACTAATAACATTTCAATGGAAATGTACCAAGACAAACACACCTTTTTCAAATTTTAATGATGTGGAAAAACCAAAGTCATTAGGGAATATAATTGAACCCAATCCAGGGGTGGTTTGGGTTGAGGTCATCAAAATCTAACCAAATATAAGGGTGTTATAAAATATACTTTTAAAAGTTTAATAAATTGAGGTAAGGGTTTATTAGTTTTATTGGAAAAATCAGGAAATTCTAGTGTGTATCACAATTATGAAATAATATAAAAACCCAAACATTTAGGGAAAATTACAATACCACCATCCATATATGGATGGTAGACTCCTCAACTAGTATTTTCCCCTAATATAGGCTAGAATGGGTGAAATAGAAGAAATAAAAATGTGAACTAAAAATAGGGCATATTAGATCACATGGAAATAACATCTGATATGCATAGAAAAATTAATAAAGGAAGGATGACGAATCATAGAATTGACAAAGGTTGTCAAACATGACCAAAACACTTAAATTAGAGTTTGGATAAGGAATATCTCATGAATCATAGGAGAAGGAGGAGATGGATCTCCCAATGTGACGTTTGATGTGGTAAATGATGATAAATATTAATGGTTTTAGATTTAAATATGAAAGAGAAAATGGTTATTTCCAACCTTTTATTGGGATTCACAGTTTTTCCAAACAATTCGCCAAACCATTTTCCAATCCTGTGCCCACACTGTCTAGGGTGACTCACCCTATCACGCAGCTTGGTGCATAGTTTGATAAATCATGTGCCCCGTGTGTTCTCACTACAAAAGGTCTCCACCCCTTTGCACAGTTAGGGTAAACTATGCACCAACCATTTGATGAATTCCTACAATTGGTTTTATGTTTTCTATGTTCATTATGCCCCTCTCAAGGTTAAACTAATATGTGTCCCTTTTATAAGGGTATATGGTTGAGACCCACAATTACCACTAATCATGTGTCTCACATTGTTTCTCAAAAAACTAGAGCTCTAGAATATGAACAAGCCCTAAACACCCATATACCCTTCATGTCCTCCTTGGGTATATTTATACAAATAAAACAAGAGATTTAAACTGACAGTTAAATATAAAAACCTCATTTTTCACTCAGGTGTGGATCCATTTTTTTCTTCAAATTCTTCATTTTCGACCTAATATGTATTCCTAATGAGTTCTTAGGTGTTTATGGAGTGTTTGGGGAGGGTTCAGGGCTCAGAACGCAAACTTTTGGGAGAAATAGGTTGGTCGTATAGTTAGTATAAATTTAGTGGGGCATGATTCATAGTTAATTATTACCATATGGGACTAGACATTGTGCTGGAGTAGGGCGTATGGTTGACCTAACACTGTTACTAGGGCTGTACACCAATGAAAAAACTATATAAAAATTACCGAGGTGTTTTTCATGTTTGAGAAACTATTTCCCTAATAGTGTGGCCTAAACCATGTGGGTTTCCCCTTCCAACAGTAGAAGGCACATGGTTGGGGCATTGTTTAACAAACTGTGCAGCCAAACCAGGTAATGCTTGTTTTGGGTGAATTTACCAATCTTCCCTTAATGAAATGTTTTAACCTTATTATCTTTCCTCTTTTTCTCAGCCCATCACCAGGAGATCTCCCTATCCTTATTTTGAGATCCCAAAGACACTTTCAAATATTTTGATCTCAAGAGTCCATCTAGTGTCTGATCAAAGCACAGTTACTGGAAATCCATATTTTTTTATTTTCTAATAAAACATTTAAAGGGGTATGTGTAGACCCTCAAAAAACCACCAGAATCAACCCATATTTGGAAATACAACATAAAACCTTAAATTTTTTCATCCAACCCCGATCTGTACCGCCATTTCCGCCCTCAAAAAACACAACATTCAAAATTAAAAAACCTCCATCATTCACGCAGCTGCCTCAAGATCACAACAGTCATGCCTGTCAACCATCCATCATGACTTCATCAAAGAGCCACCTTGAATTACGAAAACATTGATTTCGTCACCTACCTCAATTATTCAAGACATCTCTACCTTCATCATCTCCAAAGTCTCACAGGAGCTTCCTACACTGTCCTCGCCATCCTCACCACTCGACACAGCCTCACCATCAGAGATCGAAGAAAAATCACCATCTACCTCATTGCCCTCGCAGTCGTCCTTCCACAAAAACACCTAAATCAACCATCAGAAAACAAAACCCTCAATCCACATAATAGGGACCTTGAACCGCACCATAGCGCCAACATGCCAACCAATACAACGCCCTCATCATCATAACACCACTGACCGCTTCACCGGAATCCACTCCTTAAATGCAGAAACCCATTACAGTATTGATTCATCATCCCTTATCACCAGACCACTGCCATCATCATCACTGGAGCCGAACCCAACCTCGTCATCGACGATCGAAATGTCATCACCATGATCCTCCCAAAGTCGCCCTCTTGGACTCACATCCCAAAAAATTATGAATACCTCCTCATAGCCCCACCTCGGAGAGAATGGGGGACCCCTGGATCCAGAGCAGAGAAGAAGCAGACTTTTTTAGGATGAATCAATGGCAAAAACCTCCCGGAACTGTCGATGCCAATGAAATCCAACACCTGCACAGTAGTAACAGCCAGAAAACTAGCAAAAAATTAGCAAACGGAACCCATCTCATAACACTCACAAAATTACTAAACACCACATCGAGGAAGGAATAATATCCACAAATGGAACTGGGGAAACACCCTAAAGAAAACAGAAACAAGAACACAGGAAGAAGCTGAAAATGAACAATAAACGAAGAAGAAAAGGTGGACTGATACCCTAAAATATGAAGAATAAGATGCTAGGAGATCCATAGATGCCACATTGTAAATCCCAAAAACTCATTGAATCTGATGCTACCAATCTGACCTGGAATGGAGTGGCTGATCGCGAGTTCAGAGCACAGTTAATCTCATTAGATCTACACTAGTAAGATCTTAGTTTCTTTTTAGTAGTTCTCCATTCTTATTTATATCGATGGTGCTATTTAGATGCAAGATCATATGCCCCATTTTTATGGAATTGGTCCATTCATAATATCTCTTCCAATATGAGACAAACTAGAGGTTTATCTATACATGGAGATTCAAATACTCATGTGGTAGCTAGTGTATAACTCATCTTGCAAGCTTCATCATTTTATTGTTTATCGACTGTGCATGAAACTTTCATCAGGTGTCACTTGTTAAATTAATTTGTCTTAATTATACTCATTAGATCAATATTCTAAGACTCTTATTAAATATTCTATCCATTATTGGATGTTGTGACCTTAATGAAGACCACCCCAAGTAGGGTGTCCTCCATAATTGGCCCTCTAGTGGTTTGACATGTTCATCCGCTCCACTGTTTGGGTGTATGGATTTACCCTTCTAATGGTATGCTTCCTTTAGTTAGATGAATTGTTAATTTATAAATGGATAGTACCCTATTTTATATCTATTTACCCCTCTAAGGTATGTGATTGAAATTAATCAATGAATCTTTAACAGTTTTGAAATCAAGTTATATGTATCACTTTTCTTAGTTAAAACTTAAAATAATTGGTTTCATATACATATCATAGCATTCCATGTTTATGGAAGGCATAAATTTTAACCTAATTAATTGAATATAAAATGTTGGTACTAATAAATGGTTTCATTCCTTGTTAGCCTTGTCATACTAATGAAAGACAAGTATTGAACCAACTCAACTTATTAATTGGAATGATTATTACATGACAACAATTAATTAAATTAAATGACTACATGGTGTTTACAGAATATGAAACTATTCATTATTATAGGAGTGGTCAGACTCCATCTCAACTTGGATTCTTGAGGAAATTCCTTGGGCACACATCGATTCCATTCTGATTCAGAGATGTCTGTTGCCAAGGGTGAGACCCACCTTGGAAGACGATATTTGTCTATAAGTAGATTCTTGGTATGACACTATAGGATCCCTACATTATTAATATAGGATGACTTGGATACACAACTTGGATTCATCATGAATTCAATGGAAATGAGGCACCTTGGATACATCGTTTGATTTAGTCACCCCTTATACCATTTTACCATGGATGTTTTACTTGGAATCGGTTAGAATTAAATTATTATATAATTCCATAGGTGATCCCCCTTGGATTAATATCTTACCCCTTTTTCCAGGATATAGTTTACTACCTATGTTGACCAGACCCCTGAGGGCATGAATTTCTTGATTATTACCATGGATTCCTTCATTATTAAAATCATTATGGATGCTTTGTTACGTAATGGATCCCATTTTATTACTATCATGTTAGTTCTTGTTTTCCCTTAGGTTACATACATATATAAACTATAACATAATCAATAAATGAAATGGTTACATGTTTAGACCCCATCTGAGGTTGATTGAGGTACTTGGGAATTTATGATGCGGTTCTTATTTACATTTATATATGCTTGATAACACACTGTTTTAGTTTATATTATATAGACTGTATGTTGTAGACACCATTAGTAGTGGCCTACTGATATTTATCTCACACCATATTCTGGAACCATTAGTACCTAGGAAGACTATATTTATACAAGTGTTGACAAAGGGAATCCTACTACATCAGAAAATTGATTTCTTACTTGCATTAGGATAGAGCTAGTAGTAGATGATCAAGTTGAAACTAAGGATGGTTAGATATTTTTTGGATTCATTTTGGATAATTTTTTATAACATGTATGATCTACTACTTTGAATCCACATTTTTCATTTTATTATATACATGAATCATACCGTCATTAGCTTTTGTATATGATTACCAGCTATTCAGTTATTTATATCTCTAGTCTACTTATGTTGTTCCACATGCTTATTATGCTTCCTTTATTCACATGTTATATTATATTCATCCATTTTGGTACACACTGGTGATGAAGGAATAGTATCCCAACAGAAACTGTGTAGGACCTCATTGCTAGTGGGTAGCCTCTGAAATTCAGGGAGATGCTCTTGAAGTCTACTAACCCACTGAGCTTGGGGTGCCTTTGAGTGGAATTTGGGTCTGGGATGTCACAATGTGGAATCAAAGTGGTTCCTTTCCTAATTTATTATTTGGATAAAATAGTCATGAGATTAAGAATGTTGGGAACTTGTTTATAAGTCATTCTTTATTATCTCTAACCCTTGTTCGGGGTAAATGATGAGTTTATTGAATTATAATTAGTGTTATAATTTTGTTTATTATAGTTGATATTGTTTCACCATTGGGTAATGTGGATGCTATGTGATTTTTATGATTATTAATATAATTTATGATTTCATTTAATCCTTTCTCGGATTATGTGAGGTCAAGGAACATTATTACATACATCATCATAAGCACCTAGAATTCACATGCCACACATATTTCCTTTCCATGTGGGTGCTTTTCACTGCTTGTAGTTTCTTAAAATGCTTATGACTATTGAGTGAGCCTTGTTATATATGTATATTATTAGGATAAGTTTTTTCTATTATTGAGTGACTTATAGTTTCAATTCCTGAGGTGTATGGGCCCTCGTGGGTTGGAATGGGTAATTTACCAAGTCGAGCAATTAGAATGGTATTAATTGGGTGTCGATTTCAATGATAATGTGAATGGGACTTGATTCACTGGGAATGAAAATCGATATTAATTATATTATGATATAATTAATGAGAAAATGAAAACTCTAAAAGTTAAACTTCACTTATAAAGTGAAATAGTTTCCAGTAAATAAATAGTCATGGAATAGTTGTCCCTTAATCTATTGGAACATCTGTAATTTAAACACGATCACTTACGAATTAAAGGCCTTCTAAGAGGGTAGTTGGGATAGTATACCATGATTAGGGATCCATTTCCATTAATTTAGATTTTGATAGTGTTTATATCTATATTCTTAAAGCTTTCTTTGAGGGATCTTCTTGGAATTTGTAGACCAATTTCTCCATGACGTTCTCATGTCGTGCACCAGGAGGGTGGCGGCGACTATTCTCCAAACATGGTGCTTCCTAAGCTTCTATTCTTACCCCGAATAGTTCCACTAGAGTCATCACCTATTTTACTAGATTTGGCCACTAACACTTAGCTTTGTGATAGTTTTAAACATTTAATGCAGTCTATGAAAGGATATCCATGAAAAGCACCGATGACAACTAATCTAACCCATAAGTTGTAGAAGAAAAACCCTCCCACCTTCTGGGGGATGGTTGTCCACAGGATGATGAGTCTTGGCTTGAGGACACACTATCTATCGTTGAGAATATCAATATTTTAACAGATTATAGGGTCATTTAGGATATATATATTTTTCATGATTCGTCCATGTTCTAGTGAGATGTAATTACCTAGGATGGTCGTCATCTGGGCATGGTATGGGATAACATCCAAAATTTCCTCTATGATTAATTCTTTACTAGAATACTGAGAGCTGACCCAACTAGAGAGATCATCAAGTTAGAGTAGGGTTCAATTTCATTTTGTTTAATATTTATCAAGTTTTACTAAGTTGCAGTGATTTTTACCATTTCTAGATAGTGAGAAGCTTTCACGTGCTAGACACTTCGAGGATGGGATTTCGTATTCCATCCTTACTCTGGTGATTTTTTTGGATGCCTACATTTTCTAAAATATTCAATCATGCTCATATAATTGAGAGAAACCTAAATGGTGGTAATAGTACCAGATATAGAGGTTCACTTTCATGGTGGAAAATAGTTCTTATGGAAGAAAGAAATGGTCCCTTAGGGTTTCTCGTCTGGACAGTGATAGCTAGAGTACCTATGCTGGTAGCTCTATGGTATTCAATCAGTGTGGACTATAGGGAAACATGAAGCCTCGATGTGATAGAGACCCTCTGGAGTGTACAGATTTGGGCCATATGGGTTACCTTCAAAGATTCTATCATACCATTCCATCACCTTCTATTACAAGAGGATCCACACCAAATCCACCTTCTTGGGTAGGTTTTTTATGTCGAGTTGGATGGGAAGTTGGAGTACCACTGGAAGGACTGGTCATGGATGAGGTCTTGCCTACAGTAGCCAGAATTTAGACTACTAGAAAAAACATAAGATCAGTCTTGAATGTGGCATTCCATATCTTTCATAGTGTCATGTATCATGTGATCTATTTCATGGATTACATCCAAAACCCAAGGATCAGGATACATGACTATCTACAGTACGATGAACTATTCTAGTAGCCTCCACTATAGTATCTTCCTTATTTGATATAGGTTCATCACAATGTTTCAGCTCCTTTTCTATCATGAAATCCTTATGCGGGAAAAAATTATTACTATGGTGTAAGGACCCTGTATACACTGTTTATACTATGCTAAAAGGGAATATTACAAGGTTGGTATTGTCCCCTTGAGGTAGGAAGTTACCCTTCTTTGTGGGTCCTCTTTTTTCTCAATATGATATGATTCAATGTCATTCTAAAGATGGAATTTTAGATCTATATCACACCTTTGTAGACTTCTATCACCGAAGGGTATCATTTACATCATAAGAGGATAACAACTATCTACACAAGGGTGGGTGGGATGTCCAAGATGGTAGAGATGGACTAGAGAATCAGGGGCTATGTGAAGTGACTACCCATATCATGAATGTCTCCACAGAGGATTTGGGTTTTCATTAGAAAACATTTCTCCACTATTATATCCTTTCAAGGACATCTTTAATGATGATTTCTCTAGATTAATAACTAATAGGGAGGTATATTTTACAATTGAAATTGTTCTATGAGTAACACTAATTTCCATTCCTCTGTACATGATGACACCTAGTGAGCTCCATGAGCTGAAGTGGTAGTTGGATGATCTATAGGAAAAAGGTTTTATACAGCCCATTAATTCCTCTTGGGGTTCACCCATGATTTTCACCAAGGAGGATGGGAACCCTCATCTATGCATTCATTATAGATGTTTGAACCAACTTATGGTCAGCAACTGATATCGACTACCACGAATAGGTGATCTCTTTGACCAACTCTGAGGATCTAGGGTATGTTCAAAGATTGAACTGAAATTGGGCTATCGTCAGGTGTGAGTCAGGTCATCATACATATCGCATATAGATTTCCATAGTTGGTATGGTATGTATGAGTATCTTGTTAGGACATTTTTTCTTTCAAAAAATCCTATGTTTTCATGGAATTGACGAATAGGGTGTTCAACCCCTATATGGATTATTTTTTGTGGTCTTTATGGATAAAATCTTGGTGTACTCTCACACTCATAGAAACCATACTAAGAACCTTGAGACCATTCTAAGTACACTAAGAGAAGATCATATTTATTCCAAATTTTCTAAGTTCCACTTATTGATTGAAAAAGTACACATATTGGGTAATATCATCTCAGAATTAGAGGTATCTATTGACCCTAACAAGGTGAGTATTGTGGATTCCTAGGAACATCCCCAGAAGATGTTTGAAATATACAGTTTCATAGGGTTGGATGGATATCACAGGTGTTTAATATAGGACTTACCACACCTTTCATAACCTATTAATTGTCTTACAATGAATGTTGTTAAGTTCCTATGGTCAGAAGCATGCGAGAATTCCTTTCAAAAGATGAAAGGGTGGCTTGTCTCGGCACCAATTCTGATTCTTCCATATCCTAGTAGAGGCTCTATAGAGTTTTGTGATGCATAAGGTATTTCCATAAGAGCAATGTTTATGCAAGAAGAGAATGTTGTTTCATATATATCTCAGTAGTTGAGGCCTAATGAGAGAAATTATCCAATGCACGACCTTAAGTTGACAACAGTTTTCCGTGCCATACATTGCTCGAGACATTATGTC
This sequence comes from Viscum album, assembly GCA_963277665.1. Taxonomy (NCBI): domain Eukaryota; kingdom Viridiplantae; phylum Streptophyta; class Magnoliopsida; order Santalales; family Viscaceae; genus Viscum; species Viscum album. Next base: position 1,680,832,362 of record OY728160.1, read on the forward strand.
TTGGTTCACACATTTCGGTGTATAAAGACCGCAAGAGCCTTAGATATTCTTTACGAAATACTCCATGAAGCTTAGACAGTCGATATGGGTTGAATATCTTCATTCCATTGATTTTGATGTGGCCTATATATATGGAATGGGCATTTTAGTTATTCCTGCCGTGAGATGGAAAACTTTGGAACATTCTATAAGGGAAGCTAGTGATGAATATAAATTGTTGGCCCACTTTTTTAAGATGAATCTAGAGTTTCATGATAGTCACGAGAAGACACATCTCTCATCCTTGACAATTAACTCTTTCCTCCTTGATAAGGTAAAGACCATTCAATTTTTAGATCCCAAGGTCTTAGTTCTTAGTGAAAGTATTTTCTGAGATAACCTACCTCTAAAACTTTCTATGGATAAAGATGACATACTAGATATACAAGGATGTTTCTAGGTTTCTATTGATGTGTGAGAGGGTTTTATGGGAAAGTTTTACACTTCATAGTGGAAAATTCATCCATTCATCTCCAAAATGTATTGAGATATGGGACACAAGTATTGGGGAATGGGATGAAACATAAGATAGAAGGCTTCATCACTTGGTGTTCCACCTATCCGGAGGTGAAGGTAGAGCACCAGAGACCCGTAGTATTATTAAAACCACTTCCAGTACATGAATGGAAATGGGGATATGTTTCTGTGGAATGTTTATTCTGTTTACCGAGGTCTCCTAGAGGTAGTGATGTTTTATGGGTTTTCATTGACAAACTGAAGCAATTTTCCCACTTCCTTCCTATATGGGAGACTTTCACAGTTGATCAGATGGGAAGACCATCTATTTGGGAGTTCATATGACTACACGAGATGCCTTGTAATATAATTTTAGTTTGGGATGCTCATTTTAGATCACGGTTTTTATTATTGAGATATATGGGTATACAGGTTCTTTTGAACATAGTATTTCACCCTTAATCAAATGGAAATTTAGATTTTATGATACATGTGTTAGTGTAAAAGCATCGAGAATGCATCCTTGATTTATGTAGGGCTTAATAGAATCATTTCTCTCTCATTGATTTCACCGACAATAATAGATTCTATGATATAATTTAGATGGATCCTTTTGGGGCCTTATATGGTAGGTCGTTCCATCCACCCATGTGCTAGTTAGAGTTAGGAGAGTTATCCCAACTAGGTCCTCCTCTCATGCAGGAGACTTCAAAGAAAGTTAATCATATCAAGAATCATATTCCTATTGATCATTCTAGAAAGATAACATATGTTGATCGTCATCGACAACCACTATAGTTAGAGATCAGAAATCATGTTTTCTTATAGGAACCTCCATGGCTTCGGCATATGTGGATACAAAGGCAAGGGAAGAAGTCACCATGTTATGTAATGTTGTTTGAGATTCTGAAGAGTTTCATGCCAGTAGCCTATCAGTATCTACTACCTCATAGGTACCATGCCATGCACGACGTCTTCCATGTTTCATAGCTTATCTGGTATCATAATGACACGTCTCATACTTTTGATCCTGAGGAAGTTGATCTAGATGTCGATGATACATTTGAGGAGTATCCTATACACATAATTAACCAGAGCATGAAGGATATCTAAGGATGGTATTCCCCAATTGTATCGATTCTATTGTATCATGGTCATTTACAAGATGAGACTTGGGGGCGAGAGGCCAATGTGTGTTCTTAGTGGCCAGGGTAGTTCTCAGATAGTGTTTTTCCTCCCACAGAAGGTAAAATCTGGGGTGACTTCCTTTAAGAGCATAAGAGTGTAAGAATATGGTTTTTTCACTCAAGTATGGATCCATTTAATTTTGTTCTAATTCTTTATTTTGGACCTAATAAATATTCCTAACGAGTTCACGAGTATTTCAGGGGTTTTTGGGGCAATTTCAGAGCTCGGAACGTAGTTTTTTTTGGGATATATAGGTGGGACGCATGGTTAGTAGATACTATGTGGGGAAAGATACATTGTTACTTCTAACCAAGTGGGGCTAGATGGTTGGATTGAGTAAGGTTCACGATTTCCCTAGCCATGCTTCAGGGGCCTCCCAACCATTCAGAAACTATAGAAAAATTATAGAGTTATTTTTTACAGTTGGAGCATGATTCCCCTCAATGTGCTACCTAACCATGCGGGTTCCCCCTTCTTATAACATAAGGTGCACGATTGGTACAAGGTTTGGAAAATAGTGTGTCCATATTGTGCATTGCCTATTTTTGGGTGAATTTACCAGAATTCCATGAATTAAATTCTATAACCCTATATTAATTCCACCTTAGATCATTACATCTCTTGGATCTCTCCCTCTACCACTTTTGATCTTCCAAATCCACTTTCATAGCTTTTTATCCCATGTGTCCATATAAATTTTGATCGATGAACTGTCTATATCAATGGATCCACACTGGTAAGATCTGAGTTATTTTTTATCCTTTCATTGTTCTTCTTTATATAAAAAAGTTTAATTAGTTATAGGCTCATATTACATATTTTTAGTTCATTGATCCATTATTTATATCTCTTCCAATCCAAGCTAAACTAGAGGCTGATGCTGGACAAGGACATTCATAGGAGTATGGGTTATGTGATCTATAACTCATCCCTCAAGATTCATCATTCTATAAATTGTTGTGTGTGAACACTAATTTCATTTGGAACTAAATGTTAAATTAATGTTCCTTGATTATAGTCATTAGAACCATAATCTATGACTTTTATTAAATTTTATATCCATTGTTAGAGGTTTTGGCCTCAACTACAACCACCCTATATAAGGTATCCTCCATAATTATCCCTTTAGTGGTTTGACATGTTCATCTGTTACACCATTCAAATTTCTGGATTGACCCTTTTAATGGTAAGTCCCCTTTAATTATATGAATTTTGAATTGATAAATGGATAGTACAATTTTTCTTACCCCTTGACCATTCAATGATATGTTTCTATAATTAATGAATTAATCTTGAATTGTTCTGGAAACTATATTATATATATGAATTTTCCTAGTTAAATGAATTTAAATGACATGGTATCATGTTCGTATCATGCCTTTCCAAATTTATGGAAGGCATTAGAGTAAACCTATTGAATTGAATATGACTTTTATGAATTGATAAATGGTTGAATACCTTGATACACTAGTAACACTAGTAAAAGGAAAGGCATGAACCAAACAAACATATTAATTATCAGGATAATAACATGACCTCAATTAATAAAATGAATTTACTATATGGTGCCTATTTCATATGGACCTATTCATTATTACTGGAGTGGTTAGACTCAAGCTCACCTTGGATTCTATAGGGAATTCCTTGAGCACTCATGGAAGCCATTATAATTCAGAGATAATAGTTTCCAAGGGTGAGACCAGCCATGGAACCCAATCTTTTCTTATTAGTGGATTCCTGGTATGACACTGTAGGATCCCTCCATTATTACTATAGGATTCCTTGGATACACTTCTGGGATCCAACGTAACTTCTATGGACATGAGGTGCCTTGGATACACTATTTAGCCTAGTCACTATATATCCTATCAGTTCTTTGGATTTTTCCTTAGAATCGGTTAGAATTATATTATTTTTGATTTCCATGGGTGAGTCCCCTTGGATTACACTCTTATACCTTTATCTAGGTAACAATTTACTACCTAATTTTCCTCGACCCTTGCGGTCATGGATGCCTTGGTTATTAACATGAATCCCTTTATTATTAAAATCATCATGGATTCTTTATTATGTCTTAGATCACATTTTATTACTATCATGTCAAGGATGGTATTCCCTCACTTGACTTATATAAATAAACCGTGACATAATTAATAAATGATTTGGTTTCATATTCAAAAAATAGCTGAGGCTAGAGTATGTACATGGGTATTTAAGTTACTATTCTATTTTACATTTATATATGCATGACAACATACTATTTAAGTTTATATTAGATGGAATGGATGTTATACACACTATTGGTGGTGGTATATTGATATTTATCTCACACATTTTCCAGGTTCAATTAGTACCCAGGCCGACTATATGATTGTATCTATGACAAATGGAAGTGTACTACTTCAAACACTTGATTACTTTCTTTCATTAGGATTGAGCTAGAAGTAGATGACTAAGCTGGAGCTCGAGATGCTTGGATAGTTTTTGGATTCCTTTTTTTTTATTTTGAATATCATGTATGATCAGATGATTTTTATTAATGTTTTCCATTTTACAAAATACATTAAACAAATTATAATTAGCTTTTGTATATGACTACCAGTTGTTCAGTTATTTATATATTTAGTCTTCTTTTGTTGTGACATATGTTTATTATGATTACACTATTTACTTGTTGTATTACATTAATACATTATGATACACTATGGTGATGAGAGCACAATCCCCCCAAAGACACACCTCAGGACATCACTGCAAGTTAGAAACCTCTGGAATTCGAGGAGATGTGCTAAATTCCTAGTGACCCAACAGGCTTAGGGCACCACTGAGTGGAATCTTGGTCTGGGATGCCACATTAAAGGATATGTACCATTTAGAAAAACTATTATCCAATATATTTCATCACAGGAAACCCCAAGACATCTAAATTAAATAATTATAACTAGGTGGTAGTCGATCACCATTTAAATCTTGCAAATTTCATTTCTGTTAGGGAATATTTCTATCTAAAATAACTCAACAATATATATAAGGTAAGTGGTAAGACTGGATGGATTTCCAATCTCAATTGTATCTGATCTAGATTTACGGTTTACCTAGAGGTTTTGGAGAATACTTTAGCAAGAATTGGATTTAGATCAGATATTCTCTATTTCATATCACCCTCGGATGGATGGTCGATCTGAGTGAACCATTCAAACACTAGAGGATATATTGATATCTTTTTCAATGTATTTCCAAGGATGTTGAAATCAGAACTTTCCCCTAATTGAGTTATCATATATCAATAGATTACATTCTACAATTCAAATGGATCCTTTTGTGGATCTGTATGGGATGATGTGTTAAACTCCAACATTCTAGGATGATGATGGAGAATGGAAATTGATGGGACATGATATTATCCAAGAGATAATAGAGAAGGATAAAACTATTCAATGTCACATGAAATCTATAAGAATTTGACAAAAACACTATGCAGAAAATCATCAATGATACCTAGAGTATGCGGTTGGAGATATGGAATTCTTTCATATATCACCATAGAAGAAAGTATCGAGGTTTGGGAAGAATAAAAATATTATTCATAGATACATCATTACCATTGAGATCCTTGATCACATCATAGTTTTTTCCAAATTAATAGAACTCCCACCTAACGATTCCTATGTACATGATGTGTTCCATCTATCCCACTTGAGAAATTACATACCAGACCCCTCACATGTATTGAATCCATAGGTGGTACCCTTATATATTGATATTTTATATGTGGAGCATATGGGGAAGATCTTATATCATAGAGACAAGTTTCTATGTAACACGACTACTCACTAAGTCAATGTGATGTGATGGAACCACATGTTTGAGGAAGTAACATGGGGACCATAAGTGGTGATGAAATAAAAGTAACCTCATCTTGGTTACTCTATGAAATTAAATTTAAAGGGTGAAATTTTTGATGGGTGGAGAATGTAATGACCCATACATATATAATTGAAGTTCCATTTTTGGTTGAGTAAATTCCATATAGTTATAGAAAACGCATACACTCCTTTGGTTATTTTGGAACAATTATAAAATATAGCATGTCAGATTTGAAAACCATTACGAATCTTAACCATTGAAACTATAGCCTTTGTATAGTTTCAATTAAGATTAGTATATACTAAGGGTTTTCATAAATTATAATTTACATAGACTAAATAATTGAGGGAAATGACCAGTAGGATTGTACACTATAAATCCCATTTATCGGATCTTTAGAGGGAGATAGAATCACTAGGATTTTACCATTACCAAAAACATGTTTATATTCAACAAATAAAGCATTAATGAAGCCATTTATTTGGGAAATTTAATAATATTGAGATCGTGTCACAAATCATGTTTTTCAAACCACCCTTAGAAAGCCCCACCAACGTACACCTTAACATTAGGGAGTATACTGGTTTAATAAGGGGTAATGTTTCTAGGACCTAGTAATATGAATTCAAATATTTTTATTTTTAATAGAATAATGATTATATTTATTTCATTTCATTATTAAAAATTGATATTATTTCATGAAAATTATATTTTGATATGAGGAAACAAAAATTGCATTTTTGGAAAATATAATATTTTAATTAAAACACTAATTTTGATATATTGAATAATTTGTAATAAATATTATCTTAATATAATTATATTATTAAATAATATTTATATACAAATTATATAATATTTTAGTGAGGTCCAATATAATATTTATAAGGGTTAAAAATGATTATTGTCATCAAAACAAGTATTTTTCAACAAATGAAAATTTTTATTTAAAGTGTAAATTCTCAAATTTATAGAATTATTTTGATAAAATAAATATTATTTTTTAAATCATAATGTTTAAATTATCCAATGGAATATTATTTATAATTTTATGAGATAGATGATTTTTTTGGTAAAAAATAAATATGGTATAAATATATATCATTTATTACGACATCATAATATCCCAAAAGTGATGAAATAAGTATTAAAAAAGGAATTCATGATAAAATATGTTTGACCTTTATAATAATTTTTTTATGTTATTTGATTAATTTTATAAACCCTAAATAAATCTTCCAAAAACAATATTATATTTTATGGTTTTAAAATAAATTAATTATAAACATAACTCACATATACATAACCAATGGTATTATTTTAAGGGGTCTAGTTCTTAACATTATGAAATACTTAAATATACTTTTATTTAGAAAAAAACTATGGGAAAAAAGAATGATTTGTTTTGTGTTTTTGATTATTTTATCATATACAATCCAAAACCTAACATTATAAATTAATAAAGAATTCTCCTATCTTTTTCTATAAATACCCACCCATACTCCCACTCTTATTCACTTAAAACCCATTAATCGTGAATTTTATCTACCTATACCACTATAACTACATCATATGTTTTTCTTCACCTCTTAAGAACCTCCTCCCAATATTTTGAGAAGTTCACTCTCAAGGTAAGAGATCCTCTCCTTCTCTTTACTCAACCACATTTTTTATACTATGTCTTTTTATTTCCAATTTTTCATGTTGGAATATATTTTAAACATACATCTTGCTAACCTTATTATATATATGTGATGATACACACACACTCTCTCATAAAACCCTTCCTGGAATCAATATGTACAACTATTATGATTCTAAAATTATCCTGTAACTTTCCATGCCAAACATTTGTACAGTGATTTCCCATCTCCATTTATAATCTAGGGTATTCACCTAGATGCTCATATACTTCATTGATTTTGTACTTCCATGTATTTAACCCACACACCATAATAGTGGGGTTGAAAGTGATGAAATATATTCTTACATTGTATGATATATGTAGAGCACAAACTCATGTACATGATATAAATGTAACGGGTGGCACTAGAATTATATATCCCTCCAATGAATTGTGTAATGTTTTTAACTCATGAGATGACTTATATGGTATATGGGAGGTTTTCCTAAGCACAATATCTTATTATTTCTTGGTGTTGATCCTTCATTTTTTCTAATGATGCCATGTTTTATGTTGTTTTCACATCCCTATGTGTCAATGATGTAATCATATTATGTCACTCTTTGATTTTCATTTTATGATTGTCAACCCTTTTATTCAACCTATATAATCTTATTTCCAAACATGTATTTCTTTAATCATGTTATTATTTTAGTATTCCCTAACTACTCATTATTTCTCACCCCTTCTTATGTACATCCCCATTTTATCCCATGTAGTTTTAGAAGATCAATGGAACCTAAGATAATGGTTTAGAATTTTTTTGAATAGTATTTTTGTACTCATGTTTCATGTTAATGTTCTATGTAGCTCATTTACTAAAGAAAATCAGCCTCAAGATCTTATAGGATTATATTATGCGTATTATTATGTAATCTATCACTAATTAAGGTGAATTAAAGATAGGATTGTCATAAAACATGTCATCATGATCACCTTGATCTAATTTAAACAACACACACTACCCTCATAACCTTCAAATTTTAATATAGGGGAATGAAATTATTGTAAATATTTATATCCTGAGAAATGTGAGTGAGGAAGAAAAATTCATGTTCTAGTTATATCCCCTCAAATATATAATATTTCAATAGTTGGATGTTGTATTGGATCATCATGGTATAACATAAAGTCATCGATAATAATCTTAGTTCCACATAGATTTCACAAGATATCAGCACCATATATGGAAATATTCCAATTATAATCATCTGATTCCATAATATACAAATAAGTGAAAACCAAGAGTAATATCTTCATATAGATAATGATAAGATTCAATCACAATCATTTATATAGATAAATATCTTCCAATAAAGTTAACTTATAATGGATATTAAAGATGTTTACATGATTCCTAAATCTACTACTCACTCAAACCCAACACTTACAATTAAGAAGCAAAAATGTAAACCTTCCTATAACAACATATTTAAATGATATCCCTCACTATCCATCAAAAAATAAATCAGATAAATTAGTAGTATAAACTGAAAATAGACCATGAGTTCCTTTAGATTAAGAATAGAGTATTAATGAATGTAATTATGAAAATTATCTCTATACCAAAAAAATTAATATTGAAATCCAATATAATGAAAAAAGGGAACCCATGAAATAGAGAAAATGAAAATTTAGAGCACTAATTCCATTAAAAATCTTCAAAATCATGAATTCACCACATTCCAGAAACATCTAAACACCAAATATATAACATCCATTTAACGTCCCGGACCCGGGTGCCATGCAACGGGTGCCCCGAGCCCGGTTCGCCACATGACCTCAAGCACATTTCCCCAAACGCTAGAGGCTGCTGACTAGTAGTGAGGGCCCAGGTCTGATAGTGGGGAAACTATGCCCTCATTTGTCAAAGTGTAGTACAGCGGAAAAACAAAATAAACATACAACGACAGCAGAAGCAGTAAACATACACAGCTGAAATAAACTATAGAAGTGGATATAACCAACAGTATATAAGTGATGATGCTACATGCTACAAGTTCTAAGAAAGCAGCCAGAACATGTTATACATCAATACAGTTCAACAAAATACAGAGGACAGAAAAACAAGAAAATAGATGGTAGCGGCATCACGAGCCAGGGCACGGTCCCATGCCCTCCTACTCCTCAGCAATAGTCAAGTACTTGTATAGGGACTCTTGCCCCAATATACACCTACAACAACATAATCTATTTGGGCCGAAAACCGTGGCCCAAATAGGGTGTGAGAAATATATCTTAGTAGGCACCCACCAAAGGCCCGTGCCCAACTGCGTGTAAGCATGCAACAACAGTGTGCAATAATAAAATGCAATAAATTAAGAAGTACTAAAATGTAACTAACTTAACCATTCAATTTCCATTTTATTATTCATTTAATTCATTTAATTTAGTAACATTCTTGTGCTCAACAGCACCAAGCCCTCAGGCCAACCAGAACTGTGCCCTGAGGCTAAAATAGTAAACCACGCCTTCAGGCTTTCCCTCAGGCCATACAGAATCTAACCCGCAGGTATTTCCCTTAGGCGTAACAGAAATTTCCCTCAGGCATAGGAAGTGTCGCCCTCAGGCACAGAAGTCAAGCCCTCAGGAATGAAAGGTTTCCCTCAGGCGAAATACTATAGCCCTTGGGCTAAATAGTGTAGTGCCCTCAGGCTAATCACAACAATGCCCTCAGGCCAAATACAACAACGCCCTTAGGCTAAACAGGTAATCGGGCCATGCCCAATAGGTAAACAAGTAGTAACAAGAAATTCCTCTCAAGGCAATTCTATAATTACTACTTTGAAGGCATACCCTCGGGTATCCTGGCCAAATGGCTAAACAGTGGAACACACCCCTGGGGTGGTTCTGGATCCAAGAAATGATCCCAACCAACATTTTATTATCATAGTTTAATCACCTATGCAAATATAGGCATTAAATATAGCAACGACCTCAGCCACACGACACCCCAACATGGGTTCTTGTCACGAAAATGCACAAAAACATATGACAGTTGGAAATTAAACACAAATCCACCTACCTTATATGCCAACGAACGTTATACCCGAACGCCGAACCCTGAAACACCCAAGAATGGTGAAGATATGACGAAGAACAAAACCCATTCAAAAGTATAAAACTTACGTTAGGAGAAGAATTGGTAAGAACAGTACCAGGAGAGGAGAGGGATTACCCGTGCGGTTCCAACGGGATCGTCTGAGGCGAAAACCGATCCAGACGAACCCCCGGCGGATCTTCAAAGGTCTGGTCGTCCTCCTTGGATACAAAATGGCTCAAACGCCTCCTCTGCCAAATGAGGAGGCCACTGCATGTTTTAAGCCGGAAAAACAAAGTACACGACATGTACTTCTGAGTACACGGTGTGTACTTCTTTCATTTAACTGTTCATTTGGCAGCACTGCCACACTGTTCATCTGTCGACATGAGTACACAACATATACTCCCAAGTACACGGCGTGTATTGTCGCCCAGCTGGCAGCGACTCCACCGCCTTACTATTCAAGCCTACCGACAGACTACACAGCGTGTAAGGTACCACTACATGGTGTGTAGTCGGTTCCTACACCCTTCGTCGTCGGCATGGCTACATGCCCCGTGTACTCATCCCAACACGAGCAAAAGTACACGACGTCTGGAACAGTATACGGTGTGTAGTTCAAAAATTTAGTATTTTTCCCCATTTTCCATATTTTCTCAAAAACAATTAAGAAAAAAGAAAGGAATAATCCCATACCTCTAAAATAAGAACCGGGTTCTTACAAACTTCCCCCCTTATAGCAATTCGTCCCTGAATTGCCCTTCCAAGGGTGGCAAAGAGAAGGCTTAGAACAGCTCTAGCCACTGAGCACGTACGTCAGCCTCTCGCTCCCAGGTCTCATCCTGCACTCGGCCATGCTGCCATAGCACCCGTACGAGAGGAACTGACCGGCCTCAGAGAAACTTTGTGCTCCTGTCAACGATATGGATCAGATTCTCCTCAAAGGACGCATCATGCTGAAGCTCAACCTCCTCTAGCTGAAAGGTTTGAGACAGTTCTAAATGGTAGCGATGCAAATGAGACATTTGGAAGACATCGTGCATTGCTCGGTACCATTGCAGCAACTGCAACTGATAGAAAACCAGCCCGAATCTCTCCAGAATCTCGAATGGCCCCACATAGCCCGGTGATAGCATACCCTGTCTCCAGATCCGCTTGTGTCCCAGCCTCGACAAAACACGTAAGAAAACCTGATCCCCGACCATGAACTCCAAAGTTCCTCTGCAGTGATCAGCATAAGACTTCTGATGAGACTGTGTGGTAGCCATCTTCTTCCAAATCAACTGGACCTACTCAGATGTCTCCTGCACGAGCTGTGGCCCCAGTAAAGCTGCCTCACCTGCCTCTAACCAGCACAAAGGTGATCGGCATGGAATTCCATATAAAGCCTTGTATGATTCCATCTCAATAGTTTCCTGAAAACTATTATTGTAGGCACACTCGACTAAGGGTATATGCTTCTCCCAAGAGCCCCCAAAGTCTAGGATGCATGCGCACAGCATGTCCTCTAGCACCTGTATCATATGCTCTAACTGGCCATCTGTCTAAGGGTGGTATGTTGTGCTTAGAAGAACCTGTGTACCCAGCGCCCTCTGAAAACTCTTCCAGAAATGAGACGTAAAGCGGGCATCCCTATCTGAAACGATAGAATGAGGGACACCATGAAGACGTATGATCTCTCGGATATACAGCCTTCCGAGCTCATCCACAGCGAAGGTCTCCTTGATCGACAAGAAGTGAGCTACCTTTGTGAGTCTGTCCACAACAACCCACACGACATCATTGCCTCGAGGTGACCTCAACAACCCCATCACCAAATCCATCGCGACATCATCCCATTTCCACTCTGGAATGGGAAAATGCTGTAACAGCCCAGCTGGCCTCTGGTGCTCTGCCTTCACCTACTGACAGGTGGAACACCTCGTAACAAAACCAGTTATCTCTCTCTTCATACCCGGCCACCAGTACTGACGTCTCAAGTCTCGGTACATCTTGGTAACCCTGGGATGAACTGTCCAAGCAGAATCATGAAAATCACGCATCATCTCCTCACGTATATCCCCTAGAACCCATACACGTCTATGGAAACGCAAAACCTCATCATCTTCTATCGTCCAACCGGGAGGAGGGTCTTCACCTGCCACCGACTCCCGTAGGACTAGGCCTTCTGAATCAGATAGCTGTCTCATCCTCACTCTGTCTAGGATGGTAGATGTCACAGCCAAAGAAGAAAGATAAGCCTTCCCCTGACTGTCGTGCACCTCCAGATGCATCTCAGAGAATAAAGTCATGAGCTGCCACTCACCACTGGCCTCCTGCACCACCTGTATCTGAGTCTTCCTACTCAGTGCATCAGCTACTGTATTACCTTTCCCAGGTGTACAGGAAAGCTCAAAATCGAAGGACTATAGGCACTCGACCCACCTTCTATGTCTTAGATTCAGGTCACGCTGAGTAAAGATAAACTTGAGACTTTTGTGGTCAGTGAAAACCACAAAATGCTCTCCCAACAAATAATGTCTCCAACAGTATAATGCATGAACAACTGCATCCATCTCGAGGTCATGCATCGGGTAATTTCTCTCATGTGGCCTCAACTGCCGAGACCCGTACACAGCAACTCGGTCTCCCTGCGTCAAAACAGCTCCCATCCCAATCCCTGATTCATCACAGTAAACTGTATATCTCTTCCCCTGCTCTAGGAGTATCAGGATCAGTGCTAATGTCAACCTTCCCTTCAGGTCCTGAAATGCTGCCTCGCAAGCTTCCGACCAAACGAACTTCACCCCCTTCTTAGTTAGACCTATCAATGGTGCTTCTAAGTGGGATAAGTCCTGTATGAAGTGTCTGTAGTAACCATCCAGCCCTAGGAAACTCTGTATCTCAAACACGTTCTTAGGCTTCTCCCAGGAAACTACTGCTCTCACCTCCTCTGGGTCTACTGCAACTCCTGCCTCTGAGTTAATGTGACTCAGGAAGTGAATCCGGTCCATCCAAAAGTGGCACTTCGAGAGCTTATCATATATTTGATGTTCTCTTAGTGTACTCAATGTGATCTCAATATGGGTGGCATGGTCATGTCATGTGTGAGATTACACCAAGATGTCGTCCATGAATACTACCCCAAAGGAATAAAGATACGGATGGAACACAAGATTCATCAGATCCATGAAAACTGTCGGCGCATTCGTCAGTCCGAATGGCATAACCGTGAACTCATATAGACCATACCTACTCCTGAAAGGTGAGAGATGTATATCAGATGGTCTAACACGCAGCTGATGATATCCAGATCTCAAGTCAATCTTCGAGAACACTCGTGCTCCACGAAGCTGATCAAACAGATCATCTATCCTCAACAAGGGATATCGGTTCTTAACCATCAACTGTGTCAGCTTCCGATAATCCACGCAAAGTATAAGGGTACCGTCTTCCTTTTTCACAAAAAGGACCGGAGACCCCAAGGAGAAGTACTGGGTCGGATAAAACCCTTCGCCTGTAGCTCCTCTAACTGCTTCTTGAGCTCCTGCAACTCAGGGATGGCCATCCTATAAGGAGGAATGGACAGCAGTGCTTCTCCTGGCACAAGCTCGATAGAGAAATCCACCTCACGCTCTGGAGGTTGACCTGAAAAGTCATCCGGGAAGACATCCCTGAAGCAATCGACAACTGGAAGGGAAATCTGTCTGAAAAGTCCACTGATAATCTAGACATAAGCTCGCAATCTGGGTTGTGACTCCACCTCACCCATGATGCTCTGTTCCAGCTCGACTCGCCTGAACATCCCATTCACACTTGTATAGATACTCCCCACCCTCTAGTGACATGAAACGCACCCTGCGACGATAGTAGTCTAAAAAAGCTCGAAATGGAACCAACCAATCCATCCCGAGAATGAAATCATAGCTCGTCATCTCCAAGACATAGAGGTCCCAAAGGAAGTGACACCCTCCAAACTCAAGGGGGCACTCCTTACACTGACACACACCATCCGTCCTAGTCCCCAAAGGAGTGTCTAGAATCATGATATTATAAGAAGAAGAAGAAACAGCGAGCCCAAGGCTCTCCACAATGGGTACTGAGATGAAACTATGTGTAACACCCATGTCAAAAAGTACTGAAGACATGATAGAATCTACTAGAATAGTACCTATGACTATAGAAGGTCAGGGATCCTGCTCCTGCAGGGTCTCTTGCACTACATATGCCTACCCAGTGCCGCAGCCCTGCGACATAGCCTGGCTACCCTGAGATGTCCCTCCCTGCTGCCTCTGCGATCCTGGTGTCTGGCTACCATGGCCACGACCACCATCTTAGCCTGCATGCACTGACGTATTCCAGTTCCCTGACTGGTAAGAAGCCACTGGTCCTACTCCAGCATGCAGAGTCTGCACAGAACCCCTCTCACTATCCACTGGTAGAAACGCCCTACAAAAGCGCTGCAGATAACCCATCTTTCTGCAAGCTCGGCACTCCACTGGGTCTCGTGGACACTGCGGCCTCTTATGCCCTTCTCTGCCACACTGGTAGCACCTGATCGGGCCACCTGAAGAAGCTTCCTTACTGTTACTACCACCCTGAGAGAAGTCCATCTGTCTCTTCCTCTTGCCAGCAGAAATAATACCAGTAACTGGTGCTGAACTGCCCTTGCCCACACCCCTAGATTCCAGCAGGTTCCTCTCTAAAATCAGCGGCTGGTTCACAATCGTGTGTACAATAGGCAACCTGAAAACATTCACTAGTGATCGGATGACATATCGAAGACCATCCTCAAAACGTCTGGCTCTCAACATCTCATCACCCACCAGTACGGGTGAAAAACGCTGAATCTCTGTAAAATGAGCAGAATAGTCTATCACTGACATATCGCCCTACTGCAGATTCATGAACTCTTGAGCACTATCTTCCCTCAGCGTCTCGGAAAAGAATAATTCATAGAAGACTTCCTGAAAATCATCCCACACCATGTCCCTATGGTGCTCTGTCTGAGTGGTAACATCCCACCACCTCTTGTCGGAACCACGCAGCATATATGTCGCGAGCTTGACCCTCCTCCCTGGAGGCATCTCCAAGTGCTTGAAAATAGTCTGCATCGATCCTAGCCAAGACTCTGTAGCATGTGGTCCGCCATCCCCTGAAAATGTAGGCAGATGCCGCTGCTGAAAGATACTCGTCAGCTCGGCCATAGATGTGGCAGCCTTCGGTGCTCCCTAAAAGGTCTACATGAACCGCAATAAGCCTTCACGGAATTTCACCTCCGCGCCTGTGTCCGTTATAACAACTGGCGCCGCATCTAGCTCTGCTGGTGGATCAATTGGTATCCCATGGGCCACCATCTCTGGAGTATACTCGCCACTGCTCTCCCGGCGAACAACTCACGGCCATCTAAGCGGAATGACACTACAAGGTCAAAAGCACGCCTCAGATTCCTGATTATTAAGACTGAAAGTGAAGGAACCAAAAAGGAACAAGAGGAAGAAGGCATTTAAAAATTTGCAAGACAAGACTACACGGCCTGTACAATGACTACACGGCATGTACTTGACTTCCCTTCCCCTACCCGGGTCCTTCTACACGGCTAAGCCACACGACTTCTATTGAACAAAACTACACGGTGTGTATAATATCTACAAGGCGTGGATGGTGTTATTTTCCAACTGCCCGTGTCATCTCTGACACGGCCAACTACTCGGTTTAACGCTACTCGGCGTGTTACACCCGCACATGGCATGTACACAATCTCGTTTCCCATCCACACGACTAACTCCACACTGTCTGTCCTCGCACAACACTACACGACATGTCCCACAGGTACACAGCGTGTTCAGAGAGACGTGACACCGACCCGTGTTGTTAGCTACACGGCCGAGTCCCCAGGTCACACTACAAGGCATGTCTATAACGGACACGGCATGTTCTATCAAGGAGTTCACGGACCCATGTTGTTAGTTACACGGCCGGACTCCGGGTCACACTACAGGGCGTGTTCACTAGGTACACGGCGTATTTTACCCAAGCACATCCCTACCCTGTGTCGCTACCCACATGGTTTGTGACACGGGAAGAGACTACAAGACGTGTATTCAGAGTACACGGCGTGTACTTAAAAAAAGTTCATTTTTCTTCCCGAATAGAAGGCCATACACGGAGTGTGTAAAATTAATACATGGCGTGTATACTGGGTTTCTGGACAGTACACCTCAGAAACATCCCCGGAACCTATAAAATACTGAAACTAACACGTAAGTGTCAAATTCCGACCTGTGGGGTCCCATACTCCCCACAAATCATGGTTTGACATCTTATATGTGTTATATCCAACAAACAGTCAATGATCCACCAAATTCTGGTCAATGGGGGCCATACTCCCCAAAAACCAAAGTTTGGTGTCCATTCTATAAACAGGCTCACACACAAACACCATATCACAAGGAAGTTATTTATCAAGCAGCTATCACAACAGCATGCTTTATTAGCACAACAACTATCACAACAACATGCGAATTTCTAATGCACCTACATGGAATGGAAACTATGCATGGCATGTGATATCTAGCATGTGCCTATATGATGCATGAGATGGCATACCCTCATCTCATCGGGTTGCAACTAAATAGAACCCACAGATAAAATATAAACTGCACAATCTCAAAGTGTGTCACCCAACAGTGAAAACATATCAACGGTAAAATTGCAAAATCAAAATAATGCAAAATATGAGGTAGACTGGCTTTTCCCTGTACACGGGTTAACTACGCCCGGGCACAGCTTATTACCAACTATTGTTCCTTCCTATCCCGGACTACGACTCCAAATAGTAAGTCAAAGAAAATAAACCCCTCTGATACAACTTTGTAACGTCCCGAACCCGGGTGCCACGCAACGGGTGCCCTGAGCCCGGTTCACCACATGAACTCATGCACATTTCCCCAAATTCCAGAGGCTTCCAACTAGAAGAGAGGGCCCATGTTTGATAGTGGGGAAACTATGCCCTCATTTGTCAAAGTGTAGCGCAGCGGAAAAACAAAATAAACATACAACGACAGTGGAAGCAGTAAACATACACAACTGAAATAAACTACAGCAGTGGATATAACCAACAATATATAAGTGATGATGCTACATGATACAAGTTCTAAGAAAGCAGCCAGAACATGTTATACATCAATACAGTTCAACAAAATACAGAGTACATCCAAACAAGAAAACAGCTGGCAGCGGCATCGCGAGCCTAGGCTCGGTCCATGCCCTCCTACTCCTCAGCAACAGTCAAGTACTTTTATAGGGACTCTTGACCCTATCTACACCTACAAAAATTTAATCTATTTGGGCTGAAAGGCGTGACCCAAACAGGGTGTGAGAAATATATCTCAGTAGGCACCCACCAAAGGTCCATGGCCAACTGCGCGTAAGCATGCAACAACAGTGTGCAATAATAAAATGCAATAAAGTAAGCAGTACTAAAAAGTAACTAACTTAACAATTCAATTTCAATTTTATTATTCATTTAATTCATTTAATTTAGTAACATTCTTGTGCTCAACAGCACCAAGCCCTCAGGACAACCAGAACCGTGCCCTCAGGCTAAAATAGTAAACCACGCCCTCAGGCTTTCCCTCAGACCATACATAATCTGACCCGCAGGTATTGCCCTCAAGCGTAACAGAAATTTCCCTCAGGCATAGGAAGTGTGACCCTCAGGCACAGAAGTCAAGCCCTCAGGCACAAAAGGTTTCCCTCGGGCGAAATACTACATCCCCCGGGCTAAATAGTGTAGTGCCCTGAGGCTAATCACAACAACTCCCTCATGCCAAATACAACAACGCCCTCAGGATAAACAGGTAACCGGGCCATGCCCAACAGGTAAACAAGCAGTAACAAGAAATTCTTCTCAAGGAAATTCTAAAATTACTACATTGAAGGCATACCCTCAGGTATCCTGGACAAACACCTAAATAGTGGAACACAGCCCTGTGGTGGTTCCAGATCCAAGAAATGATCCCAACCAACATTTTATTATCATAGTTTAATCACCTATGCAATTCTAGGAATTAAATATAGAAACGGCCTCAGCCACACGACACCCAAACATGGGTTCGTGGCACTAAAATGCAAAAAAACGCATGATAGTAGGAAATTAAACACAAAGCCACCTACCTTATACGCCAACGAATGTTATACCCGAATGCCGACTCGAGAAACGCCCAAGAACGACGTAGATCTGACGAAGAACAAAACCCATTCAAACGTAAATAACTTACATTAAGAAGAAGAATTGGTGAGAACGGCACCAGGAGAGGAGATGGCTTACCCGTGGGGTTCCAACGGGATCGTCCGAGGCGGAAATTGATTCCAGACGAACCCCCGACGGGTCTTCAAAGGTCTGACCGTCCTCCTTGGCTCCAAAATGTCTCAAACGCCTCCCATGCCAAATGAGGAGGCTACTGCCTATTTTAAGCCGAAAAAACAAAGTACACGACGTGTACTTCTAAGTACACAACGTGTACTTCTAAGTACACAACGTGTACTTCTTTCATTTAACTGTTCATTTAGCGGCACCGCCACACTATTCATCTGTCGACATGAGTACATGGCATGTACTCCCAAGTACACGGCGTGTACTGTCGCCCAGCTGGAAGCGACTCCACCGCCTTACTATTCAAGCATTTCAACTGACTACACGGCATGTAAGGTACCACTACACGGCATGTAGTCGGTTCCTACACCCTTTGTCACCGGCATGGCTACACGCCCCGTGTACTCATCCCAACACAGCCAAAAGTACATGGTGTGTGGAAAAGTACATGGCGTGTAGTTCCAAAATTTAGGATTTCCCCCCATTTTCCATATTTTCTCAAAAACACTTAAGGAAAAGGAAAATAAGAAGCCCGTACCTCTAAAATAAGAACTGGGTTCTTACAATCCCTCCCCTCACCCATCGGATTGGGAAGAGGTAGAACATTAATGATCCATAGGTGGAATTTCCAAGGCACTAAAGGCTGTAAATAAATTCCAAGGTCTATATAAATAGTTGGGGGGAATTTTACATTTTAAAAAAACAACCAAATGAGATAACCAAAACAAAAAAACCACTACATGATGCATGAGAACAATGTAATAGAACTCAAAGTAATAAAAACTGACAATATTACCAAACTACATGATAAAAAATATCAGAGTATAATGTATAAACGAAAACCCAAAAAAACACAAATAAAACCAAGAGATATAGAAGAAACTCACAAATAAGATCCAAGATCCAAATCAAAAACCATGCTCAAAGTATTATGATTAATCACTAAAGAAATGAGATACCATGACTTTTACAATGTCTTGATATACCACATATGAAAACACACCAAAGTTCCCAAGCTAGAGTTAACTATAAAACTCAATAGGCTTTCTCTAATTACATCCCTACCCATGACACTAGGATAGAACATGTTAGCACAATTAAATTAAATAACATATATACAACAATTTAAAATAGTTCATGTCAATACTAAAACCATTTCTAAACAAAGTAGTTTTTCTTAGAAAGCAACCAATAATCCTTTAGAAACATTTCTCAAATCCAATTGGTGTAACCCATTTCATGTCCAAACACACAACCACACACACACACTCATGCTTGGTGTTACCATTGACGGTGGAACTTCACATCTATAACCCATCCCTTTGATGGTGATACTTTACGAACATTTTCCATCCCATTCATCACATGGCCAACTATTTATTCCAAACCCCATTCAAAACCAATTATGCCAAACCATTTCAATAAAACAATATAATAATTGAAAAAAAATCACCAAATTTTATATGTTTAAAAATAATGAAACCATTTTAACATCAACATTTTAAAATAATATAACCAATTACACATTCTATAAAGCAACCAATTTCAACAATTTCACTAAGCATCACTAAAGAGGGTTTCTATCAAGATTTAAACAAATATTGAACAATTATATCCAAGAAATTTACTCAATTTGAAATTAGGAAATCAATTTATAACTAACAGTAGTAAAGTGTGAAGTAACCTACCATGAAAACATAGAAAAAACAAAGAACAAGAAATATTCTTCAACAAAATTTGCTTAGATCTTCCAACACCCATCTTAGATCTTATTAATATTAGACAAAATAACCATATCTCATCATGATTGGAATCACACTCCATGGATCTATCCCCAATGGATTATATCAATTAATTCAAGAGAGGTAAGAAGAAGAAAAATAAGGGAAACCACTAATAATGAGAATTTACCATGTAATATATACCTCTAATGGAAGATGATTCGCGATCAGATCACTCCTGGATCAAGGGGAAAGGTCCACAAAAACTTGTGAGGGAGAGGAATTTGTGTTAGGGCCAGTTTAATAGAGAAAATAGGGGTTATTAAGTTGATTCATATCATATTGATAAAATATAGATCTATTTTTTAATTACACACTGTTTAGGAGCATGGTTAAGAAAACAATGGAAAAAATGTGTACTAGTAACTATCTCCAAACACCCCTCACATGGTTGCCACAAATTATTAGAAAAACCAAGATCTAACCATGCTCAACCCCTTTATTAATTTTTCCATAGTTCATCCAAGTTATCTACATGGATTTCTCAAACCGTGCACCAATCGCACACCTTTAGAGTGACCTATGTTTCACATAGTATGGTTTCCTAAAGGTGTTGCATGATTTTTACTAATTGTGATAAAAATGTGTTCCTCTATAAAATCCTTAAAAAATAAAAAAACTCCTTAAAAACATACCAAACATATTCCAATTAGTTTATATAGTTAAAAAACATAAATAAATGGTTAATTATCATAAAGCAAGGGTAGTTAAATTCTCCACACAGTTGGTAATTTCATCCTCAGAAAGTAGAAAACCACCTTTGGACTGAAAATTTCCAGGCCATTTCTCAACCATTTTTTCTCACCTTCCCACATTTCTTCCTAAATTTGACTATGATTCCATAAAAACTACACTAGACTGATGCTTTTCCCATGAAATAATTTCTCTTCCTACCTACATTCAACATTGAAACATGTACCAACATAAAATTTGACTATTGTTGAACATGATACCATTGAATTTCAGGTTCAGGATCAAGAAGATACTTATTCAATTGAGATACATAAAACAAATTATGCACTAAACTGAACCTTTGTGGCTAAGTTGGTTAATATTCCACCTCACCATCCCATTCAAGTATCTCAAAAGTGCATATTTATAAGGATATATCATTCCCTTATTCCCAAAATGAGGATGTAAAATCCTTGGAGGGATTATCCAGAACACATGATCACTCACCTCAATCAAAAAGGCTATCTACAAATGTCCACATATGATGTTTGATGGATCTAATTTATCTACATTCTTTTTCTAATCAACTAGATCTTATAAAATGTCTCTTGAATAAGGCTTTGTCCAACAAATGAAGTCTCACATGTTCCCACCCAACATAGTAGAGAGTGAAAAGGATTCCCATACAATGATTCAAAAGGATCCATATGTTTCAGGGCATTATAATTTCTGTTATATGAGAACTCCACTAACAACAAGTGCTCCTCTCATGAGCCATAGAAATATTTTACACCATATCAAAGCAAGTATTCCAATATTTTTATCAACCTTTCAGATTGTCCATCCATCTAAGGAAGAGAAGTTATGCACATCATCAACTGATTCCCAAGGTCTTGCTGTAAGGATTTCCAAAAATGAGACATAAACCTCATATCTCACTCTGATACTATAAAAACAAATACGGCATGCCTTTATACAACTTATCATATATATATTTTATAAAATACATCCATCATATGATATTCATGAATATGGATTAAATGGTATGAATTTTTGAGCCAATACACTATCATATATATGGAATCGTTTTTCCAAACTATTCTTGGGAGACATGTCACAAAATCCATAGCTATTTTCTCCCATTTCTATATAGAAATAGGTAAATATTCAATATACCCACTGGTTTTTGTTTCTCTTCCTAAAACTACTAATATGTGTGGCATCTCATAACAAACTCAACAACTTTTATTTATTTGATAGCCCACCAAAATTGTACTTTAAACACTATAGATCGTTTGTATTCCAGGATGAATAACCCATCTTGAATGGTGGTAAGCATGAATAAGTTATTCCTGAAAATGAAAAGGTGGGGACATCTTATCTCGAAACCAAAAAACTAATACTTTATTAAAATTACATCCATAAATGGTCTCCCCACCATTTAGTTTTGACATGGAAGCAACACATTCAGAATCATACTGTTGTACCTATTTAATAATCACAAGAAAATTAGGAACCAAGGAAATTTGATGGGAAACCTCGAAACTACCTCAGTCTTTATAATCCAAGTGCATGTTATTTATCACTAACATCAAATATAGTTGTTTTTAATCCTATTTAACCAGATAAATATATAAATTTCTTATTAATTCATCCACCACCAAATTTCTTTTACATAATCTATACATAAAGATAAAGTAAAACATTTGGAGATACTCGATCCATATTCTCTGTCTCATATTAAAATATCTTTGTGATAAAATGTGTTTCAATATTTTATGATCTATGAAGACCATAAATTTCTCACTAAAGAGGTAATGGTGAAAATTATTCATTGAATGTACTAAAATAGATAATTCAAAATCATGTGTTGGGTAGTACTTCTCATGAAACTGTAAATGTTGTGATCCATAAGCAATTACATGATCTCCCAACATGATAATACAAACCATACCTGGTTTTAAATCATCAAAATACACCACATAAACCTATTCTAATTCCATCAATATCATGATCAGTGATGATGTAAGTAAAACTTTAAGATCTTGAAAATACTTCTAATAGTCATCATTCCATAAAAATGGAACATTTTTCCTTGTCAAGGATTTCCTTGTTGAACCAAGCCATGAAAAATCACAAAAAAAAACAACGATAATAACCATCCAATCCAACAAGATTTTATATATCAATGAAATTATTTGTTGGTTTCTAGGATATCACAGAATCTATCTTTTTTGGATCCAGATAAACTCCTATTTTAAAGATAACATGGCCATGGAAGCATAACTCTTGTATCAAAAAATCACACTTTGAAATCTTAGAATATAGACGCTGATCCTGTAAGATACCCAACACTATCAACAATTGTTTCTCATGATCAACCCTTGTCCTTAAATACACCAATATTTCATCTATGAATACAACCACAAAAGAATCCAGATACCTTTGAAATATATGATTCTTTA
The DNA here is from genome assembly GCA_963277665.1 of Viscum album. Taxonomy (NCBI): domain Eukaryota; kingdom Viridiplantae; phylum Streptophyta; class Magnoliopsida; order Santalales; family Viscaceae; genus Viscum; species Viscum album. Next base: position 1,680,855,913 of record OY728160.1, read on the forward strand.
ATTCCATAAAAATAATTCATGAATTAGTAAGACAAAAAATCATAATTACATACTCTTAATGAACATATATACTGCTTAAATATCTCTTAGCAATATTCTCCTTTCAAACCTGAAATTGCTGTTATCCAAAGCATGAGTCAATTTTACAGAACCACTAAGATCCCATAAATTAATCAAAAAGATCATCAATGTGTGGAATTTGATGTCGATTATTTATCTTATCTTTATTATTATTTCAATAATCCACATAAATATGATGAGTTACATATTCCCTTTTCACAAAAAAAATGAGTATTCTCACAGATACGTACTAGGACAAATGAAAACTTTTATTTCCAACACTTCAAACTACACCTTCTATTACCTTAATTTTTTTGGTGCCATCCGATAAGACATAAGGGATGTAGGATTGGTCCCTAGAAAGTGATCAACTGTAAAATCCACTTATCTTGTGAGTGGAAACCCTGAGAAATTACTAGAGAAACATCAAGAAAATAATAAAAAATTTATTGAAAACCGTCATTCTCAATATCATACATGGATTCTAATGATAAAACATCAAATTAGTATATGATCATTCCAACTTATGGTGAAAAAAAATTATTTTCTCCTACCCTTACATTCTTGTATCCTTTAAAGAGATGATGAACACCATCCTTAGTTGTAAAACTAACCCTTCAGGTATAACAGTGGATATGATACATAAAAATTTTTAACCAATCCTTACCCAAGATTATATCATAGAAATCCATCTTAATCATAGATTAATACCACAACAGTTCAGCTCCATCAATAATTTTAGAACATAATTTTCACATAATGGCTTGACATTCTTAATGACTAAGAGGAGTTTTACGTTTCAAAATAGAATCCATCATCTCAACATGAGAACCTACAATATCAATATAATGAGAAGAAATAAATGAATGAGATTCACTAATATCGAATAAATCATGTATAAGGGTAGAATTAAATACAATCACAGCACTCACTATCAATGGGATAAACTAATCCTCCACAATCCTTTTCTCATCTCCCTAAAACTAATTACTAATTTTACATTTTTATTTATACCCTATTGAGACTATCCAGGTTGAGGAGTCACAAATTTCCTAGAGTCATCATGGAGAGTTTGGTTATACTAATAATAACTATTCTACTACCCTCATCCCATTGAAGAATATGATGTCTATGAAACATTAGATGTTTCTCAAAAACTCAACCTTGGAGAACAGTAACAAAAAAATTAATGAGGCCCCATCTGATTTCAATTGTGACATACTCTTGGTGGTTCTAGGAAATCTCACTTCATGTGATCTAAAGAACCACATTGGGAATATCCATCTTTTCTCCTAGGGTTTGGAGGAATATTCATTGATCCATCTGTCTGATTGTGATTCATTCCACTATATTATAATTAGGTGTCCCTCTACTGCTTATTACTAGAATTATATTTCCCACTATTTACCATAGTTATCAGCATGATTATACCAACCATATTTCACTATATTTATCTTGCTTCCAACATCTCTATATTGACCATATTTTTATAAAAGGTTACAAAAAGAACAATAATCTTCGAGTGAATTTTTGGTTTCAACCCTAATTAAAATATTCATTCCTTCGTCGATGAAATTTTAGCAACATTGGAAAAAAATGGAATAAATTCATAAATTTGGATGCATACTCTATCACTGAGAGTTTCTCTTTCTTCAAACTGAATAAGATAGTCATTCTATAAATCCTAAATGTGTGATGATAGAATTTTTTTTTTGAACAATTCATCAAAGATTCCTTGTAATTCCTTTTTATAATTTAGTCTGAAATACTAAATCCCACCATTGGCATGATAAATCCTCTAAAATATAGGTTTCCAACATGAACTTTATCTCATCTGGTGTGCCTAAGAAATCAACGATTCAGTTCATCTTATTTATCAATTCCTCTAATTTTTCCTATTCTGAATCACACTGAAAGATGAGTGGATTTTTCTTTTGGAATTGAACAGAATGATCCACTTTCCTTTGTTTATCCCTTTGATTCTCTATATCCATGGATTGAAAAGCCCATACAGTACTATGAACCATCTGTTGGTTCACCTATGAAATCGCCTTCCTAGAATCCTCTTCTGATTGGTTTCTTCTAGTCCTAATCAGTGCCATTTTATATAACAAAAAAAATCCATTTAGTCCCACTCTATATCGAATGAAGTCTTAACAATTTCAAATTCACCATATCACACATATCACAAAAACACTTTCCAAAATTTAATAGTTTTTATTTTCAAACCCATTTTAAGAATTCCATCATGATTTTTAAAATCAACCCACTTTCATTTATATTTCAAAAATTATCACTTTTCAGCAAATCATAAATCATTACTCAAAATGAAATATGCAGTCCTAGTGAAAATTCATTTAAATCAATTAATTCCATTCTATTTTAAATTTTTAAACCCATTAAAATGAGTTGAAAACTCCTAGAAGTGTTTCAAAACACTCATGTACCCAAACTTCATGGAAACATAATGTATAGTTTAAATAGGTTAGTTATTCCACTTTATGCTCTACATTTCAAGTCCGGAAAATCCAAATCAATTCTACCATCCCAAATCCAATACCAAAAAACCAATACCAATTTTACAAAAATGAATGGCTAACCAACCAATACTTATACCATTTATAACATCCCACCCTCATCCATTTTATTAGAAAGAGTTGAAACATTACTCTGCCTTAGGTGACATCCCAAAGACACAAAAGGCTAGAAATAAATTTCAAGGGCTTCATAAATAGTTGGGTATGATTTTCCCTTTGAAAAAAATAACCAAATGAGTTAAACATAACAAAAAAACCACAATATAATTCATGAGAACAATTTAATAAAGCAAAATGTAATACCAAGTATAATGAAAACCAAACTACAACATGAATCACATCAGAGTACACTGCAGAAACTAAATCCAATAAAACTCAAAGACAACCAAGACATCCAGTAGTAAATCCCAAATAAGATCCAACATCCAAATCCATACGAAATACTCATGGTATTATGATGAATCACTAAATAATCAAGATACCTTTCCTTTTTTTATCTCTTGATATACAATGTCTGTAAATGAACCAAATCTCACAGGAAAGGAGTGAGGATAAAAATTAGTGGGATTTCCCCAATGAATTCCATAATCATTCCACTAGGATATAATTAGTTATCCAAATTTTATAAAACAATTTATATAAATTAATTTAAAATTTCCCAAGTTAATAATAATACCATTTCTAAACAAAACACTTTTTGTTGGAAGGAAACAAAAAAATACATTAGAATAATTTATCAAATCCAACAAGAATAACCCATTCCATGTCCACCCACACAACCACACACAAAACCTCAAGCATGGTGTCACCATTGATGGTGGATCTTCACATCAATAACCAATCCCATTGTTGATTGTACCTCATGACAATTACCCATCCCATTCAACTCACACCCAACTGTTTACAATAAAAAAATACCAAATCAATTATAAAAAACATTTCCCTAAAACAATACTTTTAGTAAAAACACATTCCAACAAATTTTCTATGTGTTGAAAATAAAAAACAATTTTAAAATTATGTAACCAATTCCACCTTCCACAAAGTAATCAATTTCCATAATTTCAAAAACTATAAATAAAGAGGGTTTTCATCAATAATTTTCCAACAATCTAAAAATTCAATCCATGATATTAAATAAATTTTAAATTAATACTTTATGTTATAACTAAGAGGATTCAAGAGTAAAGACTGGTACCTTGAATAATTAGGTGAAAATGAATAATGACACAAATTCTTCAACAAAACATACTTAGACCTTCAAACACCCGCCTTAGATATTGTTACCTTTGAAAGAAACTAGCTTATATCATCATGATTGGAATGAAAAACAATGTATCAATCCCTAATATATTATATACATGAATCTAATAGATTTAAGAAGAAGAAAACTAATGGAAACCACCAATAATGAACAATTACCAATGAATATGAGCCTCTAACACACCATGATTTTCCAAGGGATCACTCCCAAATAAAAGGGAAATGTATCCACAACATTGGGAGGGAGAGGAATTAGACATAGGTTAGTGTTATGGAAAAAAGGGGTTAAGGGGATTTTTAAGAATAGATCCACAAAATCCTGATCTAACTTTTAATGTCGTGAGGTTTAGATACACAGTTTAGAAAAATGGGTGGAAACTATGTGCCAGCCACTACCTCCAAACACCCCTCACATGGTTGGATAACATGGTTATAAAAACCATTCTAAAACCATGATTTCTCCCTCTATTCATATTTACACAGTTCCTCTAGGGTATCCACATTGTTTGGCCAAACTATGTGCCAGTTTTTCACCTAAACAATGACCTCTGTTTCCCATCACATGGTTTCTTTGAGGGCTTTCATGGTTTCTACTAATCATTGTCAAACTGGTCACCTCCAGAAAATCCCCAAAAACATTCCAAAACATATCTAAAAATTCCCAAACTTAACCCAATTACTTTATATAAATATAATACATAAATTAAGGGTTAATTACCTGAAACTAGGGGTGATATAAAATACCCATACCAAATATCATTGCCAAGGAAAATATTTATAATTATGTTTAATTTCATTGTCAAACCCTTATTCTAATTTGGAGATAAAATTTTACCCTGTATGTAAATAATCATATACATTATTTTCAACATACTTTTATTTCATGAAAACCTTCTTATCTTGATTCTCAATCTAGGAATAAATTTCCTTGTTTAGAACCTCTTTCAGCTTATGAGCATTCATTAACATAGGATCAATGTAATATTATTCATTATTTACAGTCATAATAGATGTTTTGGAGTCCTCTACCAAAAATTAAGAAATTATTATTCTAATGGAAATATGGTCTAACATCATAGAAGGTATGTGTGAATCCGTTAGGTTTTCTATGTTCTTTTTCTAATAAAAATGGGCAACAAAGGTTCTAGTAAAAACTTATCTATCAAATTTTTTTTATAATCCATCATTGTACTAGATTTATTTTCCTGTGATTTTATAAATCCATATGAATCAATAAATTTATTTTTTTCTTTTTTTCACATCTAATTGAAAAATATCATCTCCATCTAGTTGAGACATGTCTATATGTTGTGCTGTATGAACAACATAAATAAAATCAATAATATCATTAGCCTCAGAATAAGTTTTATTAGGATTTTTATTTCTATATATATCATCCAATCATAATTAATGATATTTTTTTAATTGATTAACTCCTTTATTCAAAACACTAATATCTTTAACAACTGAGGGGCATGTAGTGTCAACTTGTTGTTTCACTTTTTTGATGAAAATAATTTTTTATCAGACAAGGTTCGTACCATTGGATATATGATTCTTCAAATTTTTAGATCCAAACAATTTATAAATATGTCCAATATTTCAGTACATAAAAAATATTCTATGAGATTCTTAGATATAAACATCTTTCTAGAACATAGAATATGTATTTTCTATCAAAATAACCATAGTAAATTGATTTCAAAGGTCTTAAATAGAAAATATTAATTATATTTTTTCATTAATTCATATATTTTTATTAATAGTTACATTATTATATTTCTTATTTTTATAAAACTATTTTATTTTCTGTTATTTTTTATGTCTTATGTGTATGTTTTAAATTCCATTTATAATCTATTTATATTTTATACTTTATATGTTTTTAATGTCATCTAATTTTTTAAAGTTTAAATGATTTGTTTTAAAAAACAATGTTATATTTCATCAATATTAATCTTTTTTTTTCTTTTTATAGAAAAAAATATACGTTTTATTATTTTTTATTTTTTAGTATATGTTTTCAATTTAATTTAGATTTTATTTATAGTAATATTTTATAAGATATCAAAGTCACCTTCTTAAAACAAAACAAATCTTATTATGTTTCATGTTGGAAACTTTGAAATCAAATAAAATATAAAATATAAACTAAAACAAAAATATAAATGACACATAAAACATGGACTAAACATATAAAAAATAGTTGAAAATAAAAATAAATAGGTAAATAACAAAAAAAATTAATTTACATGACATAAATATTATTGATTTAAAAAATAACATTTATACATTAAAAAATATTTTCAAAATTATTATTAAATATGAAATTATTATTTACATTTATGGATGATGATATAGGAAGGGGTGGAGACCCAGGTGCATGTTGGTATTTCACATGATGTAGGTAAGGGGTCTTTAGGTCTAGATGAAGAGGTTTTTAAATCATCAAATGGTAAGAATTTGGGATTTTACATTGTAATGGTATAGCTATAAAGTGGGTCAACCCTTAGATGGGGTGTCACAAACCAGCCAGAGTACCTTGGTGACAAGATGACTGAGTTGACCCTAACATAGCCCAAAGGACATTACTTGTCCCCATTGGTCCATGGTTAGAACCTGGCATCATACACGGTGTAAGTGTTAACGGTTTTTTACACAAGACATACCAAAATTACGACCATCATGTCAACAAGAATATAAATGAAACTCAACTGGGAGTAAAGTACCAGAATAAAAAAGGAATAAATGAAAAAAGTGCTACAACCAATGTACCAAATCGGAAAAATATCTGAAGGTCCCTATGGACAAAAATCACCAAAATGAAGGGTCAATAGCTAGATCCTCTTCCAATAGATACATTTCCCCTTGATAGAACCTGGAAGAATAATGTCTATAAAAACCTGAAGGAATAAAGTAGGGTGTGAGCCTAATCCTAGTAGGATACCCCAAAAGATTCCATAAGTGATTACAAATATAGATTATCCGAATAAAAGCATTAAATTTTCAAAATATATAGGTCTAGAAATTAAAAATAATATTTTAAAAAAACATGCTATACAGTTTTAAAATATTGAAAATAGTTTCAAAGAACATGATTTACTTTACAAGAGATGAAATATTTCTAAAATAATGAATTAAATAAAAAAGATACATAAAACAATTTATGTGAATCCAACAATGGCATTTAATGCAGTTTTACAACATTGGCATATATTTATATCTCAAATATAAATAAACAGGTTAGCAACTTGATCATATGCCAAGAGGTATGATAGTATTAACCAACTATTGGATTCCACACACTCTAAGTGATCTAAAAAAATTAGTATACTCACGTCCCCCTAACACAAGCCATAGGTGACTCATCACCCTCCCATTGGGGATGTGACTCTCCACAAGTATGTTTTAGAAATTTGTCATACAGTAGAGTGTATCCAAATACCTAAGGAATTCATGTGCACTTTCATGATGGGAAAATTTTTTTAAGAGTAATTATAATAAAATTAAATCCCATTATTCCATTTTAAAATTCCACTTTTCTCCATTTAAAACCAACATAGGTTTTAATAAAAACATTACCTTTCCACAAGATAAAACCATTATGTTTTTCTAAAATTATTTTAATCCATTTTCACAAGTTTTAAATCCATTTAAACCCAATTACATATTTTCAACATTTCATTTTGGCAATTAAACTCAATAATTTAATTTAAAACATTTCCATCAAACCCACAATTTAAATTCTACAATTTAAATAATCCAATATCCATAAACACACTCTAGTTAAATGGAATTGGGGGTTTTCCAATTTTCTATTCCAAAACCATTTCAAATATCTTGATGCACTGGAATTGGGTTTTTTCAATTTAATTGAATGAAAGTTTTAGCAATTGAATTTAAATAAAAAATTGAAATAAATCATGAAATTTAGGAATAATCAATTTGGAAATTTAGGATGGAACCACCTACCTATTTCCGGAAACCTGACACTCACAACAACACCCATCAACAAGAAAAAAGCAAGAGAATACCTAGAAACCCAACCTAGAATAAAGATCCAACACCATTGGGTATAGATCCATCAATTCCAAGTTGATAAAGGATATGAGAAAGAGAGATAGAAGATAATTGATGAAGAAATCTTACCTGGATATCACCCGTCAAATAAATTAAAAGTTATTTTTAAATTAATGGATCCGGAAGGGTTGGATGGATCCTAAATGGGGAAGGTTTTGGGTCGAGGGAGAGTAAGATAGATAAGTGGATGGTAGAAATGCCAAGTGCACTACTACTTTTTTAAGAAACTTTTTATGCATTACACGACATGTAATATAGTTACACGCTGTGAAATATTTAATTTTCATAATGGTCAAAACACATCGAATATATAACACCCCTTTAAAAATATTGTATTACATGATGTGTATCCCTTATTTATATCATGTAATACCTGATATTCTTAACCGAATAAACATGAACTATTTTTAATTTAAAACTGATGTTCTGGGTTCAAAAATCTATCGTCAATTTATCATGGTGTGTAATGACAACTCAGGATGTGTACCCATCACAGTGTGAACAAGTTCATGATGTGAATGAAAGACTATTACATGGTGTGTAGTACTATTAGATATAGTGTAATTGTCTGTTATTCTGCCGAAAAAAATTATTAAGGATAAAAAACCCAAAAAAACTTTGACTTCTCCATTATGGGTATCATCCTAATTCAAACTAAAACCTTACTCAAAACAATGAAAATGGGAAACAAAGACATGGTTTAAGACATGTCTCTCATAGCGATACTGAGATGTTACAACCTCCCCACCATAAAAACATTCTTTCCCCAGAATACCTATGAAGAAGCTTCCATGCCAAAGAGATGAGTCCACTACTCTCTCATGAGTGCCTGATGTTCCCACATCTTGTGACTACCAAAACCATTATGCCATATCACAAGAACCAAACATATCATCCTCCATGAAGTACCTTGTTCTCAGAATCAAGTATCCTGATATGCCGCTCTGTCAATGATAAACCATGCTCAATTTCAAGATCACTCCAGCTCAAAACATGAGATGTATTAGAAAGATACATTATCATCTGTAATACATGGAATATGTTTTGTATCGAAATCAATTATGGTGGTAGTGATATATAATAAGAAACTTTCCCAACATTTTCAACATCCTCAAATGGTCTAAAAAAATGAGGGGAAAACTTCTCGTGCCTCCCAAGATGTTGATTACCCAACTGGGGTGAATCCTTCAATAATACATGGTCACCAACTGAAAATTCCAAAGGTCAGCAACATAAATCAACATACGAATTATATAAGATTTTTTATTTCAACATTCTCTAACAAGTCAGTTGAATATTAGCTATCGTCTCTTGTGCCATGCTTGACCCAAAAAAGGAACTTGCATGAACCATTGACCGGCACAAGAAAGATTTACATGGCCGGTCATAAAAGACCTTGAAAGGAGCCATCATGATTATAGACAGGTAGCTATTGTTATAAGATTAATCAAACAGACCTAATTTGTCATATTAATCCCCACTGAAGTCAGGAATATAGGAGCAAATAATATCCCTATAATATTTATATCTCTCCCTATCTGGCCATCCAACTATGGATGGTAGGTTGTACGCAAACTAACTTGAGATCCCAATGCCTCCTGAAGGCCTCTCAAAAAGTGGGAAGTAAAATGAGGGACCCTATCAGAGACTATAGATGATGTAACTTGGTGAAAATGTACAATCTCTTTCATATAGAGATTTCATAACTCCCCAAATTTTGATGTTTTATGAATGTGTATATTGTGAGATAAATTGTTCAGTCTATCAATCACAACCCATATCACATTATTCATTCTCTGGTTATGACGAAACCTAAACCAAAAGTCCATAGAGATGTCATCCCACATCCATGTAGGGACTAGATGTGCTTGAATCAAACTTTAAGGTTTCTGGTTCTCAAATTTTACCTATTGGCATGTATAGAAACTGGAAAAAACTCAGAAATGTCTCTGTAAGAGCCCAAGATTTTATAAAAAAAAAATTTCTTTTTAATTTTATTAATGTCTTGTGTTGTACGCTACACCAAAAGGAGCTTGCACAACACACATCCTTGACTTGACTTGCATTACACGCAATCGCGACCTTCCTCGATAGCGTGTGTAGTACGCAATACCGAGTTTCACTAAACAACGATGTGATATTAAAATATTATCAAAACTAGCCGTTATGAATAGTAATAACCACTTTTTAAAATTCTGTAAATCATATTTTTCAAAATGAACTTTATTTTTGGATTCGGAGTATCGAATTTAGCCTAAGGTGAAATTTTGGTACTTTTCGGATAACTTTCATATTCTGATGAATAGTGAAAATTACTAAATTATAATTAAAAACAACTTTTTTAATCGAAATAATTAATAGTGATAAATCATTAATTTGAGTGGTTTTAAAGTGTATTTAGAATATATTTTTACAATTTAATACAAAGTTGGTCATTGGATGTAATTTCACATTTAAACTAGACATAAACAAGTGTCAATCTTTTGATATATATTGTTTCTTAAAAACACGCTATTTGTTTTAACAGCGGGATTTAATTATAAAATTAATTAATGCAACTTTTATGTTATGAATTTGGTAAAATAGACTTCATTTTTGAATTCGAAATATGAAATATAGCTTGGGATGAAATTTTGGCATTGTTCTGAAAAACATCAATTTTTGATGAATAGTGAAACTACTAAGTGGTAGGTTAAAAACTGAATTTTGCATAAAACTTAATTTTACCGCTTCTGTGAATGGAATTTCAAAAATCCGAGAGACACGGTTAATATCAAGGACTAAAATGTGGTTCAATGAGATGAAAATAATTTTTTGGTGAATAGTAACTTTTTACTTTTTTTACCACGGTTAATAGTAAATAGGGTAACTAAGGGTAAATATGATATTAATATTACCCTAACACATGTCCTAATTCTATTGGACAAGTGTAATTCGACCAAAAACAAACTTAGGAATAAAATATGACCATTTAGGCCCACTTGGATTAGATTAGGACATTTATTATTAATTTATTTAAAGAAGGGTTAAAATAGTTAAAATCAAAGTTTAATAAGTAAATCATTTTTAATATGGGGTTATACATAAGATAAATTCGACTATAAATATTCATTAGAAAGCTAAAAAGATTTCCTACATGATGGTATTTTATTTGTAATTTTTAGAAATCAAATAATATAATTTATTTATGACACAAAGATGATGTAGTAATTATCTTATTAATGAAATATTGACATAATTGATAATATAAATACCAAAATAAATGTAATTTAAGACTTTTTATGAATTACACTAATTTTCTAGGTTACTATGATATATTAGTGTTGATTTAATCAACTTTGTTCGAACATATAATTCTGTTATGACTTTCACAAAAATCATATATCAAATAGTGTCAAAATTGACACAAAATAGTTTTTAAATCAAATATTATATTATTAATTGTTATTTTATTCCTAAAAATCTAAGGTTCGGCCAAATGACTTAAATAAGGATATATGTATTAATAATATACAATTTGGGGTTCGTTTGGCATGTTATAGTAAGTTTATTAACCATATAGTGAAAGAAAACAAAAAGACACGGTAAAAGTTAAATTATTTAACATAGAGTTAAATCTAATTGATAAGGTTAACATAATACCCTAAACTTGTCTAAATCCTATTGGTTGATAGGATTTCGACCCATCCCCACTTTATCTTCGAAATAAGACCCTTTGGAACCATTATAAACCGATTTTGACTTTAATATAAAATAATATTTTGAGATATTCCTAAGGTGCCCCTCTCCTCCCTTATAAAAGGACACCTCCTCCCCCTCCTCCTCACACCAATTGGAGCACTCAAGCTCGGCCAAAACCTGCCAAAATCTCTTCTCCACTTCCCTAGAAACATCCTAGAGGTTCTGGTCTTCCTCAAAGACCAATTCTAGTGCCCTAAGAGGAGGTCTCAAAGAGGCACTTCAAAGAAGAGGTAATTACCGTTACCAATTCTTTCATCTTTATTTCTTCTTCCACTTCTTCTTCTTAGGTTGTTTCATTATCAATTAATAACATCAGTATCACTAATATACTGATATGTTATTATAAGTATGAAACAAACCTATTTCACCATCTATCCATCCTACGGAAAAAGAAATCACCGCGCGTGCGTACGTACGGAATACCGTCTCCACGCCGTGGTGTAATCTATTTTCCACCACCACCTTACATGGATGGGTATAATGGTGTAAAGAATAACTATACATAGTTATTACAACATCATATTGATTCTGATATATTGTATAATCCACTCCAATTCAATTCAATATTTACAGAAATGATATCATCGCTCGTGCGTACGTACGGAATACCGTCTCCACGACGCGATGAGATTCATTCTACATGTTAACCATTTAAGAATGATTATAATGTATATATAAGAAATAATAATGAAATATATGACATTATAAAGCTACTGGATTTATGTATATATATACATATGTATGTCATCTACTTACTTCCATTTCAAGACAATAAGGAAAGGAAAACAGCATTCATGCGTACGTACGGACTACCGTCTCCATGAACGGTGTTTTTCATTTTATTTATCTACCTATTATATATATATATATACTGAATATATATGATATATAAATCATATTTTATATTCTGGAAGTAAGTAAATCATGATATAAGTAATAATGATGTCAAGAACAACAAGTCAAAACACCTACGATAAATGAAACGATTTTACCCAAAACGCTTCTTTAACATGGAATTTACAAAAGAACGGGTAATATAATGTCATAAGTGAACCATATATGATATCATAACAATGAATATGATTCTGTAATAAGTCAATAACATGATTTAAATCATTATACAGGAGGTTCGGACACTTACAAAGCAAGTCGGACCAAAGGTAAGGGAAATACCACAATCTCATTTTTATCCGAGATTGTTTATTCGTAAGTATTTACTGGGGTGTATTTTATCATCCACATCCATGTTCCCTCAATATGTAATATTGTTTCCATCCACTTGCAATAGTTTAAATCCAATTTTACCCTTAGGTGAGTTTTTAGTAAAAAATATGAATGGAATCTTTTGTCGTTTTTCCGTACGAGGTACTTTTTGACTTTTCCGACAAAAGTACGAAGAATGTTTTTTTTAACTTATACGGCACGAACGGATTTATACTGTTTTATAAAGCCTTATTTTCATGAAGCTTCCTCTAAAATATTTCATGACTATTTTCAATAAAATCTCTTTCTTTTAAAATTGCATGATGTTTTGTAAAAAGAAATTGATTTTGAAGAAGAAAGGATATTTTCCTCAAGAATTCAATTCAAGTGTTTTATCAAAATTATTTTCCATATAAGATAATAAAGGGTTCTGTTTCTATCCATATTTTTACATTGATTTGACTATGTTGTGAAGAAATTATGTTTATGAATTCCTTTATCTTATATGAATGGTTTTATGATGTCATGTTGTTTAAGAATCCCATTTTTATTACATGGGTTATGCAATGATGTATGATTTATGATTTTGTGGCACACATAAGAAAGGATTCATTAAGAGATGGGTGGGACCTATATCTCCCTCCAATGCATTGGGTAAAGATTTCATATCTCATGAGATAGACATGGCTGGAATGGTAGGTTATACCGGTTCAGTGAAACAGGACTGAAACGAGGATTACTCGATTCAGAAAGGGACTTTGTCCACTAAGATAGTCTTGGCAATGAGTCTTGACTAACAAGAAATGATTCTCTATGATTATGTGTGTATGCCACAATGAGTAATGTTTTAAGTTATGGTTTCATTTTCACTACTATGATTTATCCCATGTTATGAAATTATGCTCTCTTTTGCAGGTTAAGATTTCCAAAAATGTTATGTTCTTATGAAAATTATGTGATTGATATTTCCTTTGTTTACCCTTACTGAGCATTTGAGCTCACCCTTTTATGTTTTCTTTTCCCCAGGATATAAAGAAAGGTTTTAGGTAAAATAAAAAGGAAGATCTTTATGGGAGATGTTGAAGATCTTTCCCCACGATTAGAAGATTATACTCCGAGTTTCCAAAGACACTAAACTATTACGATCCTTGTGTGTGTGTTTTTGTTATGTACTAAGTATTCCGCAAAAGTAATGTAATGTCCATGTACGTTAGGCTACGGGTCTCTACAGTTGGTATCAGAGGAAAGGTTTAGTCAACCTTTGGAAACTAGGACGCGAAAACGTTAGTAAGATCCCTAGAGATATTTCTAAGGTATGTCTAGGGATGACCCTATGGATAAGTATACGTATAGGATATAGTTCTAGAACTATGGTAACGATATTAGATTAAACCAAAGATGATAGATATTTAAGTTACTCCCCCTTTATTATGATTTTTGCATCTAACACTATTCTGTTTGGGTTTTAGAAAATGGCTGGAAACAAGATGATTCACAATAATGGAGGATATGATGATATTCTTCATGAGCAACCAAATGAAATGGGATTTGGATGTCCAAACATCATTATTATGCCGAATCAGCAATCTCACAACATGATCAATAAAGTAAAATTTGGTAAGTTTCCTGACTCGACTAATAAGAGAAAGATGGAGTTCCATGATGCTCATAGAGGAAAGAAAGTTCAATTTCCCCTATGTAAATCATGTGGGAAGAGGCATCAAGGAGAATGTTTCAAGGGAACTGGAAGATGCTTTGGGTGTGGAAAAGAAGGACACAAAGCAAGTAAGTGCAAAGGAAAAGGGTCGGTTAACACCATGGATGAGGATAATGGTATTGCTACGACATCAAAAATGGTTAAGTGTTTTAAATGTGGAATGTACGGGCATTATGAAAACCAATGCCCTAAGGGAAAGTCTCATGAAGAGAATCAGTATGGTCGTATGGGTAGTATTTATGTTGATGATGATGATGAGACTACAAATGATATGTGAGATGAAAGAATTGTTGAAGCTCGGTCAATGGTTTAAGAATGTAGTGGAATGATTACATGTTTATCAAGTGTAATGTTGTATAAGTAATCTCATGGTACTATGGGATAAAGAGACATCTAAGGATTGTTACATTGTTGTCTTTCCTTAAGTTTTGAAAGTATGCGATGAATGGTACCGGTATTTTTGGAAAGTAGATGATATGCGCATAATGAAGGGATAAGACGATAATGAGATGTTTGATTGTATGCATGATCTCATGATTGATATAAGGACTAAGTGATATCATGGTTTGAGTATATAAAATTCTGAGGATTTTGGTATGTGGAAAGAGTTGACTTTTAACTGCATTCATGTTTTCACTAAGGTTCAATGGGTATTCAAGAGAATACATGATTAAGGCCTTTGAATGTTTTGAATGTGACCAACAAGATATATCTTATGATATATGGGGATCAACGATGGTATTAAATCTCTGGTAATCGTTTTCACTATGTTATGAGAATGGACTGCAGTATTATGAGCCTAAAGATTGGAATGGATTATGTTGGACATAAGTTAGTATTGTTTAAGGATAGAAGTTTTTTTTCGATATTATTGATGGGATGTTATAGTAATATAGTTTTATAAAAAGGACAACCTGCAGGACGGGCGACATCCCATCGCTTCGGACAAGGCTGTAGGAATCGAACCCACAACCGAAGTGCGACTGGCCTTTATCGCCTACCACTGACCTACAGGAAGTCCCTGTTTAGTAGAAACTAGTGTTATTATATTAAGCAGTATGATATATGAAGTATAAGCCCATTTTAGGAACCATATATGATTAATCCCACTATAGATCGACTTATGTATATAAATTTTGCTAACCTTTTGAGATAGATGGAATGACCCGTCATTCTATCACATTATCTGCTAACACTTCATGAATAAAAAATTCAACTTCATTTATTTAAGAGATGAAGTGGAAATTGTTCAAGGCACGAACAACAGTGATATTGTATCAAAATAAAGTAAGTATTTATTCTAATTCAAATTCTTTAACTTTAGGGAAATGATCTTGGAAACCAAAAAAAAAAAATGTTGTCCTAGTGATCTTATACCTGATGAATCAGATGGTACCTTAGATCGTCACAAATTTATGGATTTGTGATTACTGGCTTTTCCATAGCCATGTTCTCTACCACTCTCCATCAGAACATGATGGTTAGATTTCTCTTCCATATCCATATTTTCACCTATGTGGAAACCCAGTGATTAATTTATTTGGGTAATCGTTACATTTCATACTTTAGTTTTTAAAGCCAAGTTTTGGTACTCCTTTTTACGATGTGGGATTCTATTAAAGAAACTTTATAATAGTAAACCATTTATAACCCCAACGAATTTCGAGGGCGAAATTCATTTTAAGGGGGGTAGAATGTAACAGCCCAAGATTTTATAAAAAAAAAATTTTCTTTTTAATTTTATTAATGTCTTGTGTTGTACGCTACACCAAAAGGAGCTTGCACAACACACATCCTTGACTTGACTTGCATTACACGCAATCGCGACCTTCCTCGATAGCGTGTGTAGTACGCAATACCGAGTTTCACTAAACAACGATGTGATATTAAAATATTATCAAAACTAGCCGTTATGAATAGTAATAACCACTTTTTAAAATTCTGTAAATCATATTTTTCAAAATGAACTTTATTTTTGGATTCGGAGTATCGAATTTAGCCTAAGGTGAAATTTTGGTACTTTTCGGATAACTTTCATATTCTGATGAATAGTGAAAATTACTAAATTATAATTAAAAACAACTTTTTTAATCGAAATAATTAATAGTGATAAATAATTAATTTGAGTGGTTTTAAAGTGTATTTAGAATATATTTTTACAATTTAATACAAAGTTGGTCATTGGATGTAATTTCACATTTAAACTAGACATAAACAAGTGTCAATCTTTTGATATATATTGTTTCTTAAAAACACGCTATTTGTTTTAACAGCGGGATTTAATTATAAAATTAATTAATGCAACTTTTATGTTATGAATTTGGTAAAATAGACTTCATTTTTGAATTTGGAATATGAAATATAGCTTGGGATGAAATTTTGGCATTGTTCTGAAAAACATCAATTTTTGATGAATAGTGAAACTACTAAGTGGTAGGTTAAAAACTGAATTTTGCATAAAACTTAATTTTACCGCTTCTGTGAATGGAATTTCAAAAATCCGAGAGACACGGTTAATATCAAGGACTAAAATGTGGTTCAATGAGATGAAAATAATTTTTTGGTGAATAGTAACTTTTTACTTTTTTTACCACGGTTAATAGTAAATAGGGTAACTAAGGGTAAATATGATATTAATATTACCCTAACACATGTCCTAATTCTATTGGACAAGTGTAATTCGACCAAAAACAAACTTAGGAATAAAATATGACCATTTAGGCCCACTTGGATTAGATTAGGACATTTATTATTAATTTATTTAAAGAAGGGTTAAAATAGTTAAAATCAAAGTTTAATAAGTAAATCATTTTTAATATGGGGTTATACATAAGATAAATTCGACTATAAATATTCATTAGAAAGCTAAAACGATTTCCTACATGATGGTATTTTATTTGTAATTTTTAGACATCAAATAATATAATTTATTTATGACACAAAGATGATGTAGTAATTATCTTATTAATGAAATATTGACATAATTGATAATATAAATACCAAAATAAATGTAATTTAAGACTTTTTATGAATTAAACTAATTTTCTAGGTTACTATGATATATTAGTGTTGATTTAATCAACTTTGTTCGAACATATAATTCTGTTATGACTTTCACAAAAATCATATATCAAATAGTGTCAAAATTGACACAAAATAGTTTTTAAATCAAATATTATATTATTAATTGTTATTTTATTCCTAAAAATCTAAGGTTCGGCCAAATGACTTAAATAAGGATATATGTATTAATAATATACAATTTGGGGTTCGTTTGGCATGTTATAGTAAGTTTATTAACCATATAGTGAAAGAAAACAAAAAGACACGGTAAAAGTTAAATTATTTAACATAGAGTTAAATCTAATTGATAAGGTTAACATAATACCCTAAACTTGTCTAAATCCTATTGGTTGATAGGATTTAGACCCATCCCCACTTTATCTTCGAAATAAGACCCTTTGGAACCATTATAAACCGATTTTGACTTTAATATAAAATAATATTTTGAGATATTCCTAAGGTGCCCCTCTCCTCCCTTATAAAAGGACACCTCCTCCCCCTCCTCCTCACACCAATTGGAGCACTCAAGCTCGGCCAACCCCTGCCAAAATCTCTTCTCCACTTCCCTAGAAACATCCTAGAGGTTCTGTTCTTCCTCAAAGACCAATTCTAGTGCCCTAAGAGGAGGTCTCAAAGAGGCACTTCAAAGAAGAGGTAATTACCGTTACCAATTCTTTCATCTTTATTTCTTCTTCCACTTCTTCTTCTTAGGTTGTTTCATTATGAATTAATAACATCAGTATCACTCATATACTGATATGTTATTATAAGTATGAAACAAACCTATTTCACCATCTATCCATCCTACGGAAAAAGAAATCACCGCGCGTGCGTACGTACGGAATACCGTCTCCACGCCGTGGTGTAATCTATTTTCCACCACCACCTTACATGGATGGGTATAATGGTGTAAAGAATAACTATACATAGTTATTACAACATCATATTGATTCTGATATATTGTATAATCCACTCCAATTCAATTCAATATTTATAGAAATGATATCATCGCTCGTGCGTACGTACGGAATACCGTCTCCACGACGCGATGAGATTCATTCTACATGTTAACCATTTAAGAATGATTATAATGTATATATAAGAAATAATAATGAAATATATGACATTATAAAGCTACTGGATTTATTTATATATATACATATGTATGTCATCTACTTACTTCCATTTCAAGACAATAAGGAAAGGAAAACAGCATTCATGCGTACGTACGGACTACCGTCTCCATGAACGGTGTTTTTCATTTTATTTATCTACCTATTATATATATATATATACTGAATATATATGATATATAAATCATATTTTATATTCTGGAAGTAAGTAAATCATGATATAAGTAATAATGATGTCAAGAACAACAAGTCAAAACACCTACGATAAATGAAACGATTTTACCCAAAACGCTTCTTTAACATGGAATTTACAAAAGAACGGGTAATATAATGTCATAAGTGAACCATATATGATATCATAACAATGAATATGATTCTGTAATAAGTCAATAACATGATTTAAATCATTATACAGGAGGTTCGGACACTTACAAAGCAAGTCGGACCAAAGGTAAGGGAAATACCACAATCTCATTTTTATCCGAGATTGTTTATTCGTAAGTATTTACTGGGGTGTATTTTATCATCCACATCCATGTTCCCTCAATATGTAATATTGTTTCCATCCACTTGCAATAGTTTAAATCCAATTTTACCCTTAGGTGAGTTTTTAGTAAAAAATATGAATGGAATCTTTTGTCGTTTTTCCGTACGAGGTACTTTTTGACTTTTCCGACAAAAGTACGAAGAATGTTTTTTTTAACTTATACGGCACGAACGGATTTATACTGTTTTATAAAGCCTTATTTTCATGAAGCTTCCTCTAAAATATTTCATGACTATTTTCAATAAAATCTCTTTCTTTTAAAATTGCATGATGTTTTGTAAAAAGAAATTGATTTTGAAGAAGAAAGGATATTTTCCTTAAGAATTCAATTCAAGTGTTTTATCAAAATTATTTTCCATATAAGATAATAAAGGGTTCTGTTTCTATCCATATTTTTACATTGATTTGACTATGTTGTGAAGAAATTATGTTTATGAATTCCTTTATCTTATATGAATGGTTTTATGATGTCATGTTGTTTAAGAATCCCATTTTTATTACATGGGTTATGCAATGATGTATGATTTATGATTTTGTGGCACACATAAGAAAGGATTCATTAAGAGATGGGTGGGACCTATATCTCCCTCCAATGCATTGGGTAAAGATTTCATATCTCATGAGATAGACATGGCTGGAATGGTAGGTTATACCGGTTCAGTGAAACAGGACTGAAACGAGGATTACTCGATTCAGAAAGGGACTTTGTCCACTAAGATAGTCTTGGCAATGAGTCTTGACTAACAAGAAATGATTCTCTATGATTATGTGTGTATGCCACAATGAGTAATGTTTTAAGTTATGGTTTCATTTTCACTACTATGATTTATCCCATGTTATGAAATTATGCTCTCTTTTGCAGGTTAAGATTTCCAAAAATGTTATGTTCTTATGAAAATTATGTGATTGATATTTCCTTTGTTTACCCTTACTGAGCATTTGAGCTCACCCTTTTATGTTTTCTTTTCCCCAGGATATAAAGAAAGGTTTTAGGTAAAATAAAAAGGAAGATCTTTATGGGAGATGTTGAAGATCTTTCCCCACGATTAGAAGATTATACTCCGAGTTTCCAAAGACACTAAACTATTACGATCCTTGTGTGTGTGTTTTTGTTATGTACTAAGTATTCTGCAAAAGTAATGTAATGTCCATGTACGTTAGGCTACGGGTCTCTACAGTTGATATCAGAGGAAAGGTTTAGTCAACCTTTGGAAACTAGGACGCGAAAACGTTAGTAAGATCCCTAGAGATATTTCTAAGGTATGTCTAGGGATGACCCTATGGATAAGTATACGTATAGGATATAGTTCTAGAACTATGGTAACGATATTAGATTAAACCAAAGATGATAGATATTTAAGTTACTCCCCCTTTATTATGATTTTTGCATCTAACACTATTCTGTTTGGGTTTTAGAAAATGGCTGGAAACAAGATGATTCACAATAATGGAGGATATGATGATATTCTTCATGAGCAACCAAATGAAATGGGATTTGGATGTCCAAACATCATTATTATGCCGAATCAGCAATCTCACAACATGATCAATAAAGTAAAATTTGGTAAGTTTCCTGACTCGACTAATAAGAGAAAGATGGAGTTCCATGATGATCATAGAGGAAAGAAAGTTCAATTTCCCCTATGTAAATCATGTGGGAAGAGGCATCAAGGAGAATGTTTCAAGGGAACTGGAAGATGCTTTGGGTGTGGAAAAGAAGGACACAAAGCAAGTAAGTGCAAAGGAAAAGGGTCGGTTAACACCATGGATGAGGATAATGGTATTGCTACGACATCAAAAATGGTTAAGTGTTTTAAATGTGGAATGTACGGGCATTATGAAAACCAATGCCCTAAGGGAAAGTCTCATGAAGAGAATCAGTATGGTCGTATGGGTAGTATTTATGTTGATGATGATGATGAGACTACAAATGATATGTGAGATGAAAGAATTGTTGAAGCTCGGTCAATGGTTTAAGAATGTAGTGGAATGATTACATGTTTATCAAGTGTAATGTTGTATAAGTAATCTCATGGTACTATGGGATAAAGAGACATCTAAGGATTGTTACATTGTTGTCTTTCCTTAAGTTTTGAAAGTATGCGATGAATGGTACCGGTATTTTTGGAAAGTAGATGATATGCGCATAATGAAGGGATAAGACGATAATGAGATGTTTGATTGTATGCATGAGCTCATGATTGATATAAGGACTAAGTGATATCATGGTTTGAGTATATAAAATTCTGAGGATTTTGGTATGTGGAAAGAGTTGACTTTTAACTGCATTCATGTTTTCACTAAGGTTCAATGGGTATTCAAGAGAATACATGATTAAGGCCTTTGAATGTTTTGAATGTGACCAACAAGATATATCTTATGATATATGGGGATCAACGATGGTATTAAATCTCTGGTAATCGTTTTCACTATGTTATGAGAATGGACTGCAGTATTATGAGCCTAAAGATTGGAATGGATTATGTTGGACATAAGTTAGTATTGTTTAAGGATAGAAGTTTTTTTTCGATATTATTGATGGGATGTTATAGTAATATAGTTTTATAAAAAGGACAACCTGCAGGACGGGCGACATCCCATCGCTTCGGACAAGGCTGTAGGAATCGAACCCACAACCGAAGTGCGACTGGCCTTTATCGCCTACCACTGACCTACAGGAAGTCCCTGTTTAGTAGAAACTAGTGTTATTATATTAAGCAGTATGATATATGAAGTATAAACCCATTTTAGGAACCATATATGATTAATCCCACTATAGATCGACTTATGTATATAAATTTTGCTAACCTTTTGAGACAGATGGAATGACCCGTCATTCTATCACATTATCTGCTAACACTTCACGAATAAAAAATTCAACTTCATTTATTTAAGAGATGAAGTGGAAATTGTTCAAGGCACGAACAACAGTGATATTGTATCAAAATAAAGTAAGTATTTATTCTAATTCAAATTCTTTAACTTTAGGGAAATGATCTTGGAAACCAAAAAAAAAATAAAAAATGTTGTCCTAGTGATCTTATACCTGATGAATCAGATGGTACCTTAGATCGTCACAAATTTATGGATTTGTGATTACTGGCTTTTCCATAGCCATGTTCTCTACCACTCTCCATCAGAACATGATGGTTAGATTTCTCTTCCATATCCATATTTTCACCTATGTGGAAACCCAGTGATTAATTTATTTGGGTAATCGTTACATTTCATACTTTATTTTTTAAAGCCAAGTTTTGGTACTCCTTTTTACGATGTGGGATTCTATTAAAGAAACTTTATAATAGTAAACCATTTATAACCCCAACGAATTTCGAGGGCGAAATTCATTTTAAGGGGGGTAGAATGTAACAGCCCAAGATTTTATAAAAAAAAAAATTTCTTTTTAATTTTATTAATGTCTTGTGTTGTACGCTACACCAAAAGGAGCTTGCACAACACACATCCTTGACTTGACTTGCATTACACGCAATCGCGACCTTCCTCGATAGCGTGTGTAGTACGCAATACCGAGTTTCACTAAACAACGATGTGATATTAAAATATTATCAAAACTAGCCGTTATGAATAGTAATAACCACTTTTTAAAATTCTGTAAATCATATTTTTCAAAATGAACTTTATTTTTGGATTCGGAGTATCGAATTTAGCCTAAGGTGAAATTTTGGTACTTTTCGGATAACTTTCATATTCTGATGAATAGTGAAAATTACTAAATTATAATTAAAAACAACTTTTTTAATCGAAATAATTAATAGTGATAAATCATTAATTTGAGTGGTTTTAAAGTGTATTTAGAATATATTTTTACAATTTAATACAAAGTTGGTCATTGGATGTAATTTCACATTTAAACTAGACATAAACAAGTGTCAATCTTTTGATATATATTGTTTCTTAAAAACACGCTATTTGTTTTAACAGCGGGATTTAATTATAAAATTAATTAATGCAACTTTTATGTTATGAATTTGGTAAAATAGACTTCATTTTTGAATTCGGAATATGAAATATAGCTTGGGATGAAATTTTGGCATTGTTCTGAAAAACATCAATTTTTGATGAATAGTGAAACTACTAAGTGGTAGGTTAAAAACTGAATTTTGCATAAAACTTAATTTTACCGCTTCTGTGAATGGAATTTCAAAAATCCAAGAGACACGGTTAATATCAAGGACTAAAATGTGGTTCAATGAGATGAAAATAATTTTTTGGTGAATAGTAACTTTTTACTTTTTTTACCACGGTTAATAGTAAATAGGGTAACTAAGGGTAAATATGATATTAATATTACCCTAACACATGTCCTAATTCTATTGGACAAGTGTAATTCGACCAAAAACAAACTTAGGAATAAAATATGACCATTTAGGCCCACTTGGATTAGATTAGGACATTTATTATTAATTTATTTAAAGAAGGGTTAAAATAGTTAAAATCAAAGTTTAATAAGTAAATAATTTTTAATATGGGGTTATACATAAGATAAATTCGACTATAAATATTCATTAGAAAGCTAAAAAGATTTCCTACATGATGGTATTTTATTTGTAATTTTTAGACATCAAATAATATAATTTATTTATGACACAAAGATGATGTAGTAATTATCTTATTAATGAAATATTGACATAATTGATAATATAAATACCAAAATAAATGTAATTTAAGACTTTTTATGAATTACACTAATTTTCTAGGTTACTATGATATATTAGTGTTGATTTAATCAACTTTGTTCGAACATATAATTCTGTTATGACTTTCACAAAAATCATATATCAAATAGTGTCAAAATTGACACAAAATAGTTTTTAAATCAAATATTATATTATTAATTGTTATTTTATTCCTAAAAATCTAAGGTTCGTCCAAATGACTTAAATAAGGATATATGTATTAATAATATACAATTTGGGGTTCGTTTGGCATGTTATAGTAAGTTTATTAACCATATAGTGAAAGAAAACAAAAAGACACGGTAAAAGTTAAATTATTTAACATAGAGTTAAATCTAATTGATAAGGTTAACATAATACCCTAAACTTGTCTAAATCCTATTGGTTGATAGGATTTCGACCCATCCCCACTTTATCTTCGAAATAAGACCCTTTGGAACCATTATAAACAGATTTTGACTTTAATATAAAATAATATTTTGAGATATTCCTAAGGTGCCCCTCTCCTCCCTTATAAAAGGACACCTCCTCCCCCTCCTCCTCACACCAATTGGAGCACTCAAGCTCGGCCAACCCCTGCCAAAATCTCTTCTCCACTTCCCTAGAAACATCCTAGAGGTTCTGGTCTTCCTCAAAGACCAATTCTAGTGCCCTAAGAGGAGGTCTCAAAGAGGCACTTCAAAGAAGAGGTAATTACCGTTACCAATTCTTTCATCTTTATTTCTTCTTCCACTTCTTCTTCTTAGGTTTTTTCATTATGAATTAATAACATCAGTATCACTCATATACTGATATGTTATTATAAGTATGAAACAAACCTATTTCACCATCTATCCATCCTACGGAAAAAGAAATCACCGCGCGTGCGTACGTACGGAATACCGTCTCCACGCCGTGGTGTAATCTATTTTCCACCACCACCTTACATGGATGGGTATAATGGTGTAAAGAATAACTATACATAGTTATTACAACATCATATTGATTCTGATATATTGTATAATCCACTCCAATTCAATTCAATATTTACAGAAATGATATCATCGCTCGTGCGTACGTACGGAATACCGTCTCCACGACGCGATGAGATTCATTCTACATGTTAACCATTTAAGAATGATTATAATGTATATATAAGAAATAATAATGAAATATATGACATTATAAAGCTACTGGATTTATGTATATATATACATATGTATGTCATCTACTTACTTCCATTTCAAGACAATAAGGAAAGGAAAACAGCATGCATGCGTACGTACGGACTACCGTCTCCATGAACGGTGTTTTTCATTTTATTTATCTACCTATTATATATATATATATACTGAATATATATGATATATAAATCATATTTTATATTCTGGAAGTAAGTAAATCATGATATAAGTAATAATGATGTCAAGAACAACAAGTCAAAACACCTACGATAAATGAAACGATTTTACCCAAAACGCTTCTTTAACATGGAATTTACAAAAGAACGGGTAATATAATGTCATAAGTGAACCATATATGATATCATAACAATGAATATGATTCTGTAATAAGTCAATAACATGATTTAAATCATTATACAGGAGGTTCGGACACTTACAAAGCAAGTCGGACCAAAGGTAAGGGAAATACCACAATCTCATTTTTATCCGAGATTGTTTATTCGTAAGTATTTACTGGGGTGTATTTTATCATCCACATCCATGTTCCCTCAATATGTAATATTGTTTCCATCCACTTGCAATAGTTTAAATCCAATTTTACCCTTAGGTGAGTTTTTAGTAAAAAATATGAATGGAATCTTTTGTCGTTTTTCCGTACGAGGTACTTTTTGACTTTTCCGACAAAAGTACGAAGAATGTTTTTTTTAACTTATACGGCACGAACGGATTTATACTGTTTTATAAAGCCTTATTTTCATGAAGCTTCCTCTAAAATATTTCATGACTATTTTCAATAAAATCTCTTTCTTTTAAAATTGCATGATGTTTTGTAAAAAGAAATTGATTTTGAAGAAGAAAGGATATTTTCCTCAAGAATTCAATTCAAGTGTTTTATCAAAATTATTTTCCATATAAGATAATAAAGGGTTCTGTTTCTATCCATATTTTTACATTGATTTGACTATGTTGTGAAGAAATTATGTTTATGAATTCCTTTATCTTATATGAATGGTTTTATGATGTCATGTTGTTTAAGAATCCCATTTTTATTACATGGGTTATGCAATGATGTATGATTTATGATTTTGTGGCACACATAAGAAAGGATTCATTAAGAGATGGGTGGGACCTATATCTCCCTCCAATGCATTGGGTAAAGATTTCATATCTCATGAGATAGACATGGCTGGAATGGTAGGTTATACCGGTTCAGTGAAACAGGACTGAAACGAGGATTACTCGATTCAGAAAGGGACTTTGTCCACTAAGATAGTCTTGGCAATGAGTCTTGACTAAAAAGAAATGATTCTCTATGATTATGTGTGTATGCCACAATGAGTAATGTTTTAAGTTATGGTTTCATTTTCACTACTATGATTTATCCCATGTTATGAAATTATGCTCTCTTTTGCAGGTTAAGATTTCCAAAAATGTTATGTTCTTATGAAAATTATGTGATTGATATTTCCTTTGTTTACCCTTACTGAGCATTTGAGCTCACCCTTTTATGTTTTCTTTTCCCCAGGATATAAAGAAAGGTTTTAGGTAAAATAAAAAGGAAGATCTTTATGGGAGATGTTGAAGATCTTTCCCCACGATTAGAAGATTATACTCCGAGTTTCCAAAGACACTAAACTATTACGATCCTTGTGTGTGTGTTTTTGTTATGTACTAAGTATTCCGCAAAAGTAATGTAATGTCCATGTATGTTAGGCTACGGGTCTCTACAGTCTCGCCTCAAACCTGGAAACCAGAATAACCATCGCATATCATAGAACATTTTTGTGGGCCATGGGTGCACTACCCACTAGGAATTATGACAATCCCCCATCACAGCCTTTATTGTCTCAAAAGGCACAATGAAGTTATCCCCATATCAAAGAACACCCCTATAGATAATGACCACTGGGAAAGAGTCACCTCGCCATAAAGAGAGACATTAATTCTATGGGATTCATCATAAATCTCATGGTCCTAAAGAATCAAATTGATAAGAGTATATGCCAACTGAATGCTGGATAAACAAACCCAATCCCATTTCTCATGAACTCAAATATGCAACTATGCAATGAGAGACATCAAATTCCACTATTACAAATATTCATTCAAATCCTGGGTTTAAATTTTCCTTCTCAATGCATATGCAACTACATTTCCTTTCCTAGGGTATAAGAAATATCATTGTTTAATGAATATAGGTATTCCACTGAATATCTCTGGTGAAGATTTAAATATTTTTGAGAAAAGATATAACTCAGGATTTTTTGCTCTGAAAACATTGTAAACCTTACACCACAAAATTAATATCACCAACTCTTAAGCATGTGGTTCATAGTCGCAATTTCAAGATCATGGGTAGGATTATTATTCTTGGGTGACCTAAGATGATGAGATCCATAGGCAAAAACATGATTACCTTACATAAGAACATAACCAAAGAATTAACATGATGCATTATAAAAGACCACATAGCCCTTCCGAGCCTCTGGAAGTGTCAACATTATCGTAGTAGTCAAAAGACTTTTTAGCTCAACAAAATTATTAACACATTTATAATACTAATAAAACATGACCCCTTCTGAGTCAGATTAGTTATTAGAGAACACAACCTTGATAAGTCCTTCACAAAACTATGGTAAAATCTAGCCAAGCCCAAGAATATTTGAATTTTGAAGACATTTTATGGTTTCTTTCAATTCACAATAGCCTTAACCTTCTCAAGATCAACTGATATACGCTTTTTAGACACCACATGTCCTAAAATTTTAACTTCTCGAATATAGAAATGACACTTTGAAAGCTTAGAATAGATTTAGTGAATTATCAAAAAACTCGTAACTATTCTCAAATGATTCACATGATCCTCCTTGGATTTAGAGTAAATGAGGATATCATCGACAAAGACTACCAAAAAAGAATCAATATCCTCATGAAAAATCCTATTCATTAAAACCATTAAATTTTCCGGAGCATTTTCAGACCAAAGGGCATAACAAGGTACTCATAATGATCATATATTATCTAAAATGTATTTTTATGAATATCATATTCCTTTATCATCAACTAATGTCAACCAGACTGAAGATCATTCTTTGAAAACCATTTCACACCCTTCAACTGATCAAACAAATTATTAATCTATGGAAACAAATATGTGTTCCTTATTTTGAATTGATTGATCTTCTAATAATCAACACATAGATGAAGAGATCCATGATACTAACTAGAAAATATAAACATTTCCACCCAAGGTGACACACTCATCCATATAAATCATTTCTAGAGAATATCATCTAACTAGGACATCAACTCCTTCAGTTCAGTTGGTGCCATGTGGATGGGGGGAATTTTAATTTCTTCAGAACCCAGAATTAAATCAATAGAGAATTCAACATCTCATACTAGTGGAAGACCCTAGAAATATGAATTAAAACACATCAAAACACTCAAATACAACTAGAAGGAGATCAATGCTCAAAGATTCACACTCTAGATCAAAATAAAACACCGATATCCCTTTCCCCATCTCTAGATAAGAGGGTATTTCTCTACTTGACCTTGGGTCCCATCCTCCATGAAAGACAAGAGGCACAAAAATGGGTGTTGTATGGTAGTCCCAGTGAAGATAACAATATATTAGGGCTTTATTAAAAGTTATCTAATCCATCTAAAATATTACTTTAAGAGATTTCATGTCGATAACTATAAAACTCCAAGAAATCTCGACATCTGAAAAAGGGAAGACATAAGCGGTAGTTCGGGGACCCTACTCTCTCTTCGAACCAAGGGGTGTAGTAATATCTATTGAAAAATATAGTTTATTTATAGGAAGATTGTGCATATTAACAATACAGGTAGAAATTCATGAATGAGATGAACCAGTATCAAATAGAGAAGTCATTATTGATGATGCCATAGTAATGGTACCTTTCAAATTCACTAGACCCATGTCTGCTTCCTCTGGAGACTCTTACATTATGTGATGAAGCTTTTTATGGATACCCATGGCTGGAACCCTTTTATAAGTGATGAATTTTATTAACTCATTATTTTATGAGGATATAGGGATCATGTTTTACAACACAGAGTATAGAAATGATAGCAAAATCTCTATAAGTGCCCCGAACATCTGTGGGAGCTATAGTTCTTGGGTGCCTTAGTGAAAATCCACTTAGAATGTCCTAGCTTGGAACACTCATATCAAGTCAAAGAACATCCTCTTGGAGTTTTAGGAGTTCTGGAATGACTCCATGATCTATAACTACCATGTGAATCATCATGCTTTCATTTTCCATTGAAGGAACTAACACTGTCACTTTGAGAAAAAGGAAATCATGTCGAACCTGATTTTCCGGCCAGATCTAACTCAACCATCATTACCCTATCCAACACATTAGCATAAGTGGGAAGTTTGAATAAGAAAAAATGAAAAAATATATCTTATCAAATCCCCAACTCAAGTCACCAAACCTTTATCCTTTCATTATATACTATCTCAAGTGAAAACTGCACAAACTCATCAAATCAATTTCAATGCTAAGTCGCAGTTTTGTTGGATTTATCAGGCTTAAAAATATGTACAACTTTGGACAACATGATTGACACTAGATAGAACTGGTTAGTGAAAACAAGCTTGAAGTCTTTCCACTCTAATCCTTTATGCATCCTTTCCATCACCATCATTTCCCACTATCTACTGCTTGGTCTTTCCAATACAAAGGTGGAAGACATTATCTTGATCATGTATTCCTTTTCCAAGAACTCAAAAAAACATTCTATCTTTATTATTCATTCCTCAACATTTTGAGGAACTATAGAGACTTTGAAAACTAGAAGATTATGCCAAAAAAATATTTAAAGAAATTTTGAAGAACATCCCCTTGATGATCCACAACTGGAGCCTAAATTGGTACTAGAGGTGATGTCTATCCCATAGCTTGGATAGTGCACACAATCAATTTAAATACATTTGTGTACACTAGAAGATTCTCTCACTATGGTTCATTATTAGCTTCCTCAAAGATCTAATTTCCATGTCTTCTTAGTGGCAGGATGCTACACAACATCATCATACAGTATTAAATACATTATATTCACACCCAAACTGACCATTAAGGGAAATTATTCCCAACATATGGAACACAAAGATTTTGATTCAACTCTATACAAATAAGAATAGGGAAAATGCTATAACTAATCCATAATAGGTCCGTAACTAACCTCCCATGGTGAATTTATGTTGATTGCGGTGACAGATGGAATGGAATTCAATCACAACTACCTCCTACGTCCTAACAAGATTTCGAATATATGCATACCAAATTTAATAAAGAAGCTCAACAGCTTCCTTTGATACCACTTTTTCATGAACAAGGATGGGTACCCTAGTAACCTGATGACCAAGCTGTCCTTGACATAGCTCAAAGGGTATTTCTGATCCCCATGAATGATAATGATTTTTTCCAGAAGACATAATGGAAGTAAGATAAGAAAGTCAATATGCATATAAAAGAAACTCCACTAGGAGTAAAGTACTAGAATAAAGTAAGGAATAAAAGACTAAAGTGTTACAACCAAAGTACCAACTAGGTAAAAACAACCCAAGGTCCCTAAGGACACAACTCAACATAACCATGGTTCAACAACTAGATCCTCCTCCAAGAGATCCTTTCCCCTTACATGAACCTAGAAGAATAAATTCTACAAACACCTAGGGTGGGAGCCTAGTCCTAGTAGGATACAACCAGATATTTCATAACAGATGATAAATATTGATTATACAAATAAAAGATTCCAATTTTTCATAATAAATAGGTTTCGAAATTGAAGACAACCATTAAACAAAACATACTATAAATTTTCAAAATGATGAAAAATACTTTTAAATCATATGCTTTACTTTACAAGAGATTTAATATTTATAAAACAATGTCTTAAAGAAAACAGTTGCATAAAATAGTTTATGTAATTCCATAAAAGGCATGTAATGTAGTTTGAAAACATTCGCATACATTTAAATCTCACATATCAAAAAATAAGAGGGAGACATGGTCATCTGTCCAAAGGTATGATAGTATTAATAAACTATAGGATTATGAACTCTCTAAGTGTTCTCAGCAAAATTAGTATACTCACATCCACTAGACATTGGAAAGAGGTGACTCTTCACCCCCACAATGGGGATGTGACCTGCCACATGTATGTTTTAAAATGTTGTAATAATATAGAGTGTAACCAAATAACTCAAAACATATCTAAGGATTTCATGTGATCTTACATGATGGGAAATTTATTTTAATACTGGTTAAAATTAAATTAAATCCCATTCCTATATTTCAAAATTCCAATTTTTTCGATTTAAAACAAAAACATGTTTTAATAAAAAAACAATCCCTTTCCACAAGAAAAAACCACTAGGTTTCTATCAAATCATTTTAAATCCATTTTCACATGTTCGAAATCTATTCAAAACAAATTCCATATTTTCCAAAATTCATTTCCACAATTTATCTAAAAATTTTAATGGAAAAAATTTCCATCAAATCAATAATTTATGTTCAACAATTTAAATCATCCAACTTCCCTAAACACACACCCATTCAATGGAATTGGTGGTTTTCCAAATTTCGATGTCAAAACCATTTCAAATATCTCAATTCACTTGAATTAGGTTTTTATAAATTTAATTGAATGAAATTTTGGGAAATTCAATTTAAATCAATAAATTAAATAAATCAAGCAATTTAGGAATAATCAATTTGGCAATTCGGGACAGAACCACCTACCTTTTTCCAGAAACCCGATACTCTCAATGACATTTTTCAATTAGAATGAAGGTGTAAAAGTTATTGAAACCCAACCTAGAAGAAATATCCAACACCATAGGGTATATATCCATCAATCCCAAGGTGATAAAAGAGACTAGAAAGAGAGATAGATGATGAATTTTGAATAATTCTTACCCGAATATCACTTTCCAAAGCAATAGTGATTGATTTCCCAACGAATGGATCATGAAGGTTTGGAAGGATCCATGAATAAGTGGATAAGGATTTGGGTTGAGGGAGAGGAAATATAAGAAGAGGATTAGAGAAATTCCAAGAGCACTTCTACTTGTATAGGCTATTGTTGGGGCATTACATGATGTGTAATGTAGTTACACACAGTGAAATATTTAATTTTCATAATGGTGAAGGCACATCTAATATGTAACACCCCTTTTAAAATAGAATAATACAAAATGTGTAACCCCTATTAACATAATGTAATACCTAAGATTCATAATTTTAACACCCCAAGATTCCATGGTACGTTTCTTTTTTTAATAATATGATAGCTTGTGTTGTATACAACATCGAGTTCTAACACACCATGACCAATCAAACTAGACGTTATGAAAAGTAATACCCACTTTTTGAAATTTTATAAATTTTATTTTTCACAATAGTCTTATTTTTTTGGATCCTAAATATCACAATTAGCTTAGGGTGAATTTTTGGTATTTTTATGAAAACTTTCAATTTTTCATTAATAGCGATAGACACTGCGTTATTTTTTAAAACCAACATTTTATTTAAATAATTAGTTATTTTTTATCAGTTTATTTTAGGTAAAAATATATTCTTAATACCTATATATGTTCAATTTAATTCATTGGAGTCATTTTATAATAATATTTGATATATAAAATTTTATTAAACATTTTACCGTCTTTTACCCACCTTCTTGGCACATTTGAAAATTTTCATAAAATGTAATTTTACTGCATCTATGAATTGAATTTCAAAAATCCCAGAGACATGGTTTATATTAGTATGTAAAATGTGGTTCAATAAGTTGAAAATATTTTTTGGTGAATAGTAACTTTTGACATTTATTTACCACATTTAAAAGTAAATAAGGTAATTAAAGGTAAAAAATTATATTATAATTACCCTAACACATGTCCTAATTATATAGTATAAGTGTTTTTAGACCAAAATCAACATTAGGAATAAAATATATTCCTTTTGGTGTACTTTTAATAGATTAGTACATTTATTATTATTTTATTTAAAGAAGAGTTAAAAATGTTAAATTCAATGTTTAATAACTAAAACATTTTTAATATTAGGTTAAACATAAGATAAATTCGACTATATATATTCATTATAAAAATAAAATTATTTCCTATATCATGGTATTTTATTTCTAATTTTTCAAAATTAAATAATTTAATTTATTTCTGACACCATGATGATACAGTAATTACATTATTAATGAATGATTAAAATAATTGATATTATAGACATCCAAATAAAAGTAAATTGACATTTATGACAAATTTAACTAATTTTATTGGTTAATATGACATGTTAGGGTTTATTAAATAATGTTTTTGAGGCGATAATGTTTTTCTGACTTTCATAAAAACAAAATACTAAAAAGTGTCAAAATTGACATAAATGAGTTTTTAAAAGAAATTTTATAATATTAATTGATATAATATTCCTAAAAATATAACGTTCGGCCGAAGGACTCAGATATGGTTAGATATATTAATAATAAACCACGTGGGGTTCTCTTCACTTTTTATTGTATGTTTGTTAACCATTTATTATAATAATATAAGAATACAAGTTAAAAGTTAAACTATTTGACTAATAGGTAAATCTAAAATATAAGGATAATAAGGTGAACTAAACTAGTCTAAAACCTATTGCTTGAGAGTTTTTATACTCATCCCCACCTTATCCTTAAAGTAAATCCTTTTTGAGCCATTATAAACTTAATATTATTGTATAATAAAATAATATTTCAATATTTTCCTATAGTGACCCTCACCTCTCTTAAAAAACGGAACTTCCCCTTCTCTCAAAATCACACATCCAAAGCCATTTTTCTCGGCCAAACTCTGCTCAAATATCCTCCCAACTACCCTCACTTAAACCAAGATTCATTACTTTGATAAATCTAACCTTCAGATCCTTTTTTATCAAATCAAAAGGATGCACTCTAAGAATAGGTAATTATTTCATCACCTCTTTCAATGTTATTTTCTTATTCCACTACCTCTTTATTTGTTTTTTCCATACCAAAATAATAAATCCAGTACCTTATATATATTTTGATGTTATTATAAATATGGTACAACCATATTCACTATTCTATCCATCCTATGAATGACGATGTCACTTTACATGCGTATGTATGGCTTACCATCTCCACGTCGTGGAGTAATTTGTTATTCAACACATAATTAGTTGGATGGGTATAATAATGAGTATAATTTTTGTAAATAATAAATTTAACATGTTAATTATTCTATATATATGATATACCATCCAATTAAAAACTATTTCACCATCAATTGAATGGTATTGTCGCTCGTGCGTACGTACAGATTTTCGTTTCCACGAACGTGATGAGATTCATTCCCAATCAAAACCATTCAATAGTAAATATAATTTTATGATTAAAAAATAATTTTTAAGAAAATAATATCATTCCAGATATAAATTAAATACATCCTATACCTTAAAAACATGACATATGTAACAAAACTTATAAAGAAAAACGAATCAGTTAACACCCGAAAAAATGATACTACTAAAATATTATTAACAAAGCAATATTAAAAGATCATATATGATATAATATTTATGAATTTGGTTCTTGTATAATATATGATCAATTATTTCATCATTATACATGTGGTTAATTTACCCTCAACTATGGAAAAGTACAAGGTAAGGGGTGTTTATCTCACTTCTTATTCACGTGAGATTCATGCAATATTGCCACTATTTCCTTTTGTATGGTGTGTGTACTACCCATGATTCTATTATTTGTGTAATATACCATCATTTATGTGGATTTACATCTCCATTGTATGATCCTTATTCTATGGGGTGTATGTTTCATAAGTTACCAAATCTATAATGGGATTTCTAATTTTAATTTCCACTCATTAGGGCTTTACAGAAAACTCTTTGATTATTTAAATCCAAGATTATGTGTGAAAACACTATTTATTTAATTATATAGGAATTTACACTCCCATTTGTGTGGATATACTTTTTATAGACATAATCAGTCCAATGATAAATTAAAATGTCATTGATATGAACTTGAAAGATTAATCTTAACTCAATTCCCATTCATTGAGTTAAACATCCAAGTCATTGGTGTTGTTTTTACAGGAATATGTGTGAATGTACTCTGGTTGATTTAAACTGAATATCCAACAAAATTTAGTGTATTTATATTTTTAACACATAATTATGTCATTGATTTATCCTTAACCTAAGGATATGGTCTTTATAAGGGATTTCATCTCAATTTACATTCTATTGAGACTTCTTTGTTGTTATGCACCAAATCACGTTTATATGGTGTATATACTTTACTATGACACAGTAATTCATGAATCCATTTTTTCTCATGATATAACAAATTTTTTATTACCTCAATTTTTTTATTCAAGTGTATCTCCTTTGGTTATGAACTCTAAATAAAATATCATTTTAAATGTTTTCATGATTTATTCTTCTAAATCGTTCTAATTAATGTCCATGTTTTAAAAATGGTTTTAAGGATTTATTTATTTGAAAATGAATATTTTAAGGTTAAAATTAATTTTAAAAGTTACAATGTGGTATGAGACACTTTGATTAAAAAATATAAAATTTAATAGCTTCTTGATAAATAGTGATACTTTTAAATTTTTTCAAGAAAAGGGGATATTTCTCTCAAATAGTTTAACTGGTTATTTTCATCTATGTGAATATCCTTCATTATTATTGATTTAGGGTGATTTATTATAATACAATCTCCCATATTGTATTGAATGAGTTATGTTTGACTGTGGATGTTCTATTTTTATACCATTCATGGTTTGTTGTTAAAAGATTGACATTTCATACTCTAGTTTTAATACGAATACTTAGATTATGTTTCGAAATTTTCATATGAGGAAAGAATTTGACTTAGTAGGTGACGGGTGGTGCTCGCTATAGCTCCACAATTAATCAGTAGGTCTCATGAGACAAAAGAGTCTCTTGTAATAAGGCCTAGATAAAATTGTTATTTGTAGTCTTTGCATAAGGCTTTGACTATGTGGTTATGATATCTAGAATTATGCATTCCATCATTATGAAATTGGCTATTAATGTTTCATGTGATTATTTGACTAGAAGAATATACTTGTAAATATGTAAATTGAATTATTTGTTTTATCATTTTCATATTATGCTAATGATTATGTTTAAAAGGATTTTGTTTTAGTCTTATACATTGACTTAAATGTTTATGCTTATTTATTTATGTTTCTGCAATATTGTTATCCTTACTGAGCATCTATGCCCACCCCATTCTTATGTTTTAATTTTCCCAGGATGAGATGATGTATATTATGAATGACCTATGAGGATAGGCTAAGGGATATGAGTGTGTTCTATAGAGACACAATGTTGTTTTTATTTTATTTTATAATGTAATTTAAGACTTATGTATGTATCTAGTACTTCAAGGGATACTAAACTAATCTGTCTTTAAGGAAATGATTCCTTGTATCATGCCAATTTTATGTAATAATGCACCGACTCTCGGTAACTTCCATCAGGGAATTATAGTTCGTATCAGAGGAAAGTTAGTACAAACCTTGAAAGCCTGATTTAGAAAAACATTGATTAGATAACATTACCCAAAGATAGACTTTAAGGATTAGTATAGAATAACTTCTTAGAATTTTGGAAATCTAGAGATTTTGTGTATTTTCTAAGTAAAAAATACCTATCTGGATACAATCCGGTAGAGATGGATCTATCACATATGTACCTAGGATTGAAAACTCCGACAATGAGTTTTGGGCTAGACCCGGTGTATCCTGGTACATGACAACGGGCCTTACTTCACTCTTGGTTACGACAATCTCAGAGGATATGCTTAAGATAATTCAAATTTTCATTACAAACCAATTTGAAGGATTTTAATATAAGATCAGAATAAATAAACTTGATTAATCCAACTATGTTTTAGATTTCAAATAAGGTGTCATGATATTATCTAAATGATATTATGACTATAGTTACTCACACTCTGCTTTCTGCTTTTATTCAATGGATGGATTCTAAGGAAGTTATAGTAACATTAAACATGACGTACAAGGTGGGAAAAGTGGTGGAAATAATTAAAAAATGGAATATTTAAATATGTAAAAGATATCGTGTTCATTCCAAATTAATTTTGAAAAAATATGATCTATAACATATAAATTAACCAACTCCTGAACTCAACATAGAAGAGAAAGGAAGAGAATGATAAGAGCTCCAATAGTGGAGACCATAGAGAAAAGAAAGATCATTTTCCATTATGTAGGAAATGTGGATGTTGAAACCCAGGAAGGTGTCTCAATGGAAAAAATAAATGATTTATGTGTGGGAAATAAGGACATAAATTAAAGAATTACTGAGAAAAAATGAAGAGTACTATGGAAGAAAATAAAAATGATCCTAATAATCCATTTACAGTCATTTTCCATAAATATAGGGGACCTGGGAATTACCCGAGTCAATGTCCTATTCTATAGGATAACCTCTAAGTCAAGAAAGAACCAATGTGTAAATATATATATGGTGAGATTTTTAAAAGTATTGATGATCTTTGTTGATGTGATTACTTTAGAAGACTTTTCTCTTGTATGTTTAACCGCGCAGTTTTTTATGTGAAAATGGTATTTGGGGAATAATTATCAATTCTTTTTTGGATATAGTTATAATGAACCATTTGGGTTTATATGATCCTTGAATATGTATCATTTATAGGTTAATAGTATTTGGGAAGAAAATGTAAGTTATGAGATTACATTTGTTGATAAAATATGTTATGGTTATTTTTGAAGAATTTATCTCATTTTTTTTACAAATGTTATAAAATAATATATTTTTTAAAAAAGGACAACACACAGACCATCTGACAACCCGTCACACTGGACAATGCTACGGAAATATAACCCACAACTAATGACCGACTGGGATTTATCACCTACCA
The DNA here is from genome assembly GCA_963277665.1 of Viscum album. Taxonomy (NCBI): domain Eukaryota; kingdom Viridiplantae; phylum Streptophyta; class Magnoliopsida; order Santalales; family Viscaceae; genus Viscum; species Viscum album. The sequence continues at coordinate 1,680,894,146 of OY728160.1, forward strand.
CTGGACTAGGTGAAGTCCCCGGTTTGGGTGACTAATTCATTATAGTTAATTAATTTTATTGATCATAAATAAGTTTATTTGGGATCTTATGTTTTATCAAATGGATATCCTTATTGTAGGAAAATCATTTGGTGATTAAGTGATAAATGTTATTTTGGAAGATGTTTGCTCTGTTTGGAACACTATATTCCTAAAGAAAATAGAATACTATGGGATTTCATTTGAGGAGTAATGGTGGATTTTTATCTATGATTTTGTTGTGTATTTATATAGATTTCGGTTATTTATGGAAATGATTTACCTATCATAGAGAATATGTGATTATGGTAATTACTTTTATGTATGTGACTTTAAGATTAGTCGATGTTATTTGGAGATAAAATTTAACGTTGAAGACTACGTAATCAAATTCTTATGGGTTTGGGGTTTCAATATTAGTTTGGATTATATTGAAGGATAATAAGGACAATTGTTTATTGAATGATATTTATTGAACTTTGGGTATTGTTGGTTTAATTTTAGAAATTAAGATTAATATTTCTTTCTCTAAAGGATTATCCTTTTTGGGTATCATCTGATCTTGTACTAACCATTTTTGTTTTGGTTAATCTCTAAAGAGAAGGAAAATATATAGTTGATCCTTTCTGGATTATGTGATTATCTATAAGCTGATTCTATCACTTTAGGTGTGACCAAGTCATCTTGAATACTCATTATTTGGAGTGAAAGATTTTTTTGTAGTAGAAATTAGTTAAGTGATGGGACTATGCTTATCAAGTATTCTTTTTCTTATTCTATATAGAAATCAATTGATAAACCTTATAGAAAGTATCTTAAACCCAAAAATGTTTTATCCTAATAACATACATTATTCATCACAGATTTATGGCTTTGAGGCCCTCAATTTTCCATTCACTTTTTTTTGATTGATGACCTCAATCACTTCATATAAATATTTTTGTTTTTCCTCCAATTATAACATCCACCAATGTTCTCTTATTCTAAATCCTAATTTGGTGGTGAATTTTTCATTTACTTTTCCCTCTTATTAAGACTAAATTTTATTAACCCTATTTCTGATGTGGGGTTTCGACAAAGGTATATTATATTTTTTAACCTTTTATTTCTGAAGAAAAATTTAAAATTTTGAGGACACAATTTATTGAAGGAGGGAAAAATTTACCACCCCATGATTCCATGGTATGTTTCTCTTTGAATAATACAATATCTTACATTGTACACAACTTCGAGTTCTAACACACCATGACCAGTCAAACTAGCCATCATTAATAGTAATACCCACTTTTTAAAATTTATATATTTTATTTCTCAAAATGGACCGCTCTTTTTATTTGGAATATCAAAATTATCTTTGGGTGAATTTTTGTTATTTTTCTGAAAACTTTCAATTTTTGATGAATAGTGAAAAACACTAATTTATTGTTTAAAACATTATTTTTATTTAAAAAATTTATTATTTTATTTATATTTATTTTATGTAAAAATAGATACATAATACCTATATATTTTCAATTTAATTAATTGGATCAATTTTATAATAATATTAGATATATAAAATTTTATTGAACTTTTTACCGTCTTTTACCCACCTTCTAGGCCCATTTGCAAATTTTCATAAAACAAAATTTTACCACTTCTGTGAATTGAATTTCAAAAATCTGAGAGAAACGATTGATATTATTAAGTAAGATGTGGTTCAATAAGATAAAAATAATTTTTGTTGAATAGTAACTTTTGACTTTTATTTACCACCGTTAAAAGTAAATATGGTAATTAAAGGTAAAAAAATGATATTATAATTATCCTAAAACATGCTCTAATTATATTGGATAAGTATATTTACACCAGAATCATCCTTTGGAATAAAATACGATCCTTTTATCCATGTGGATTAGATTAGGACATTTATTATTATTTTATTTAAAAAAGAGTTAAAAGTGTTAAATTCAAAGTTTAATTACTAAAAAAATTTAATATAGGGTTATACATAAGATAAATTTGACTATTGATATTCATTATAAATCTAAAAGTATTTTCTACATAATTATTTTTTATTTTTTATTTTTAGACTTTAAATAATTAAATTTATTTATGACATAATGATGATGCAGTAATTACCTTGTTAATGAAGGATTAAAATAATTGATATTATAACTATCCAAATAAATGTAAATTGTTACTCCTGATGAATTCCACTAATTTTCTAGGTTAATATGACATGTTAGGGTTTATTAATTAAATTTTTTCTATGTGATAATTTTTTTATGACTTCCAAAAAATACAAAATACCAAATCGTGTCAAAATTGACATAAATGAGTTTTTAAAACAAATACTATATTATTAAATGATATAATATTCTTAAAAATATAAATATCAACCAAAGGCCTTAGATAAGGTTATATATTTCAATAATAAAAAACTTGGGGTTCTCTTGGATTTTTATAGTAAGTTTATTAAACATTTATTATAATAATAAAAGAATACACAGTAAAAGTTAAACTATTTAACTAAGAGTTAAATCTAATAGATAAGGATAATAAGGTAACCTAAACCTATATAAAACCTATTGGTTGAGAGTTTTTTCACCCATCCCCACCATATCATTAAAATAAATCCTTTTGGATCCATTAGAAACCTATTATGATTGTATAATGAAATATTATTTCAAACTTTTCCTAAAGTGACCCTCACCTCACTTATAATATAGTAGATCCACTTATCTTAAAATCACACCTCCAAATACATTTTTATCAGCCAAAACCTGATCAAATATCTTCCCAATTAACCTCACTTCAACTTAGGGTCCTTAATTTTATCATAATGACATCCTATGAATCCCTTTTGATCAAATCAAAAGGAAGCACCTGAAGAAGAGATAATTATTTCATCACCTCTTTCAATGTTATTTTATTCTTCCACTTCCTATTTCTTTTTTTTCTCCATAAACAATAATAAATCTAGTACCTTATACATATTTTGATGTTATTTTAAATATTGTAAAACCATATTCATTATTAGATCCATCATATGAATGACAAAGTCACCATATGTGCGTACATACGGCTTACCATCTCCACATCGTAGTGTAGTTTGTTATTGAACACTTAATTATTTGTATGGAATGGGTATAATTGATGTAAATAATAAATTTAACATGTCAATGATTTGGAATAAATTATATATAACCCAATTACAAATTATTTCACCATCAATAGAATGGTATTGTCTCTAGTTTGTACGTACAGATTACCGTTTCCACGAATGTGATGAGATTCATTACCCACCTTAACCATTCAATAATAAATATCATTTTATGATTAAAAAATAATGTTCAAGAATATAATATCATTCTGGATACAAATTAAATACATCCTATCCATTAAAACATGTCTTACGTAACAAAACATATAAATAAAAATGAATCAATTAGCAACTGAAACAATGGTACTACTGAAATATTATTAATAAAGAAATATAAAAAGATTATATATGATATAATATTTATGAATATGGTTCTTGTATAATTTTACCACAATTATTTCACCATTATACTAGTGGTTAATGTACCCTCAACTATGGAAAATTACACGGTAATGGGGTTTTCATCTCACTTCTTATTCGCGTGAGATTCACGCTATATTGCCACTCTTTCCTTTTGTGTGGTGTATGTAATTCCAATGATTGTATTCTTTGTGTAATATGATTTAATTTATAGGTAATTAAATCTTCATTGCATTATCCTTCATTCGTGGGTTGTAGGTTTTGTATGTTACCAAATCGATAATGGAATTTGTAATTTCAATTTCCACTCGTTGGGTTTAACACAAAATTCAATGATTATTTTAATCCATGATTATATTTGAAATCACTATTTATTTACTTATGTATTAATTTACAATCCCCTTTGTGTGAATATACTTTTGATACACATACTCACTCCACTAATAAATTCTCATGTCATCAATATGAACTTGAAAAACTGATCTTAACTCAATTTCCATTCATTGAGTTAAACATCTAAGTCATTGGTGTTGTTTTTATAATAATATGTGTAAATGTCCTCTAGTTTATTTACTTGGAGTATCCAATAATATTTACTGTTTTTATATTTTTCACACATAATTATGTCATCTATTTTTAGTTAACCTAAGGATACAGTCTTTATAATGGATTTCATCTCAATATACACTCAATTGAGACTTCTTTATTGTTATGCACCAATTCACTTTTATATGGTGTATATACTGTACTCTGACATAGTATATCATGAATCCCATTATTCTCATGATATCATAAAGTTTTTGTTACCTCAATTATTTGTATTCAAGCGTCTCCCATTTGGATATGAACTCTAACTAAAATATCATTTTAAATTTTTTAATGGTCTATTCTTTGAAATCATTCTCATTAATGTACATGTTTTAAAAATAGTTTTATGGATTTATTTATATGGAAATTAATGTTTTAAAATTATAATTTATTTTAAAATTTTCAATGTGGTATGTGACACTTTGATTCAAAAATCTAATTTTTAACAGCTTCTTGATAAACAATGATACATTTTAATGTTTTCAAGAAAAAGGGAATATTTCTCTCAAATAGTTTTACGGATTATTTTCATCTATGTAAATATCCTTCATAATTTTTTATTGAGGTAGATTTATTATAATACAATCTTATATATTGTATTGAATGAGTTATGTTTGACTATCGATGTGCTATTTTTATACCATTCATGATTTTTGGTTAAAATATTGACATTTATTATTCTAGTTTTATTAGGAATGTTTAGATTATGATTTTACCTTTTCATATGAGGAATGCATTGGATTCAGTAAGTGACTGGTGGAGCCCACTATAGCTCCTCGATGCATTAGTAGGTCTCATTAGACAAACTAGTGTATTGGCACAACGCCTTGATAAAATTATTATTTATAGTCTTCTCACAAGGCCTTGACTATGTGGTTATGATGTCCAACATTATGCATTATATCATTAAGAAGTTGGCTATTTATGTTTCATGTGATTATTCAACTAATATAATATCCATGTGAATAAGTAAATGGAATTATTTGATTTATCTTTTCCATATTATGCTAATGTTTATGTTTAAAAGGCTTGTGTTTTAGTCTTATACACTGTCTTAAATGTTTATTCTTATTTATGAATGTTTCTACAATATTGTTATCCTTACTAAGCATCTTAGATCACCCCTTTATTATGTTTTGTTTTTCCTAGGATGTGATGTGGTATATTATAACAGGCCTACAGAGATAGGATAAGGGATATGTGTGTTCTATGGAGACCCAATGTTGTTTTTTATTTCATAATGTAATGTAAGACTTTTGTATGTTTCTAGTACTTCCAAGGCTACTAAAGTTATTGGTCTTTCAGTACATGATTATTTTTATCATAACAATGTTATGTAATAACGCACCGACTCTGGATAACTGGGGTTGGGGCGTTACAATAACCAAGGAAATGAGAACTATTTTTGTTAAAACCTGACCCTCCAATCTTAAAAACTGATCATAAATTCATCATGATGTGTAATGACAACTCTCAACATGTACCCATCATAGCGTGAAGCAGTTCATGACTTTCATGAGGGATGATTACACGATGTGTAGTGCTGTTACAAGGCGTGTAATTCTCTATAAGTTTACAAATAAGATTTATTAATTCTGAAAACCCAAAAAATCTCTGACTTTATCATTATGGGTATCCACCCATTTCAAACAAAACCCTTACCCAAAAACAATAAAAAGGGGAAACCGAGACAAGGTTTAAGACATACCTGTTTGAGTGGTAACAAGATGTTATAGGGGGTATGATCTATCCTTGTTTTCCTGGGGGGTGTATTGTTCCACTTCTTATAACCACCAAGAGTTTAAATAATTTTATTTATTATTTTAATTATTATAAATATTTTTTAATATAATTAATATTTTTTAATAATAAATTTTATAATATTTATTAATAGTTATATAATTAATAAATTTTAAAAAAATTATTAATTATTTATTTTTAATATAATTTATAATGATTAATAATAAAATGAATAAAAATTATAAATATTATAATGAACAATAGTTAATATCCAACTTGATTATTATTTATTAATATAAATAATAAAAATTTATTCAATAATTATCGTTTAAATAGATTGCATTTATAGTTTATATTTTATATGCCTTCAAATTTCCTTACACGATTTTTTTAGGGTAAAATGATATGTTTTGAGATGAAATTTTTTGATGGTGCCATTTTCTTTATTTCTGACTATTATATATATATATTTATTCATTGTTTAAAATTTCAATTATAATGTATATTTTCTTTATAAGTAATAATATTTTTAATTCACACACTCAAAACTTACTAATGTTTCAATTAAAAGAATTTGAAATCTTGTAAAATATAACATAAAAAACCAATATATATAAATTTTCAAAAAATGATTATGAACATAAAAAATAATTGAAAATAATGAAAAAAAAGTACATTTAATAAGAAATTTTGTCACCAAACATAACATTTGTACTCTAAAAAAATCGAGTCGGATGATTTGAAAGCTTATATATATTAGGTGTTTAGGGGTGCAATTACATTCAAACACAGACATATGTTGGAAAGACATACCATATCCCCCAAGGGATATCCCACCATCAAGAATTATTTATTTAGTACAATTCCCATTGGCCTAGTGGTCATGAAGCCCATAACATGGCCTGTAAGCTTAGTGCAATGTCATGCCTATATCCTCATGCCCGTGACATCAACTACATAGTACTGTAATAGTAGATGAACCCAATTGACTACATTATTGATAAATATTTATTCAATTATTAATAAATTTTATTTATAATATTAAATATTTATAATAATTTTAATAAAAATGTCATTAATAATGTAATACATAATAATAATTTGGTGCATGAATTTTTTAAAGTTAAAATGTCATGTTTTTTAAACAATAATGTTTGTGTACTGTAAAATTCTTTTGGTTTATTTTGTTAACAAAATTATTTTTATTTTAAACTATTTTTTATATTTTCAGTACATGTTTTAAGTTTCATATATATTGTACATGAAATTTATATTTTAGAAGCATTCAGATTTACCCAATTGAAACATAATAATTTATGTTGTGTTTCATGTAAGAAGCTTTGAAAGCTTATAAAATATAAACTATAAATACAATATAAATGAAATTTTAAACATATAATAAAAACATGCTATTAATTAAAATTTAAAATATTCTCATGAAAATAAAAAATAAAAATAGATGAAATATAATATTTTTGTTTCAAAACATTACATTTATACTTTAAAATAAGTAGGTGACTTTAAAATCTTATAAATTATAAATTAAAAATAAATTCTAAATGAAATTTATTACATACACTTAAAAAAATAAAATAATGGAAAATAGAAAAATATATTAAATATTAAGTGTAAAATATGAAGTATTCATAATAATATATGGCCTGAGAAGAATAATATAATTAATTAATTAATTAGAACAATTAATATTTTATATTTATTAATCATGAATGACCGGGAACCGTGATTTTGGAGATCCTAAATCATATATAATTTAATGAAATAATGTAAAATCAATAAAAAATGATATAGCATGTGAAAAATTGTGAAAACCCACTATTATAAATATCGAAGAATAAAGATTCCCAAAATATAAGAGAAGTAAGCATATTGATATCATAATGAGATGATCCACCAAAATTTCCATGACCTCTCGGGTAATGGCCCCTATACCAGGATTTGGGTTTTTTCTATTTAATAACAACAATGACAAGAACAACAACAACACAAAAAAATAATAATTATTATATAATTATTATTAAATTCATAATTATTAAATCAAAATTAAATAATATTATAAAAATAATTTCATAGAAAATAATAATATATTAAAATAATAATTACTAATATTAATAAATTTTGAATTAATAAAGTCAGAAAAATTAAATATATTATTCTTATTAAGTCATAGAAATTGACGTATTAAAGTAATAGAGTATTAATTATGACTTAATAATGACTTGACTGATATATGTGTTGATAGAGTCATAATTAAAACATTAACTAAATACATAAACATAAAAAATAAGAAAATAATGTACAATTAAGATACATAATATTAATTATTATTAAATATAATATTAAGTCAAAAAGAATTTATGAGAATAATTATTATTTAATAATAATATTCTAAAACGGTGTGAATAGTCGATCTCGAAACCACAAACCCATGGTCACAAAAAATTTATTGAAAAAAACCGTGCACACATTTAAGGACGCATGAAGTTGTAGGTTCAAGAGATGTGGCACAAAAAACTCCACCATGAAAAAAAAGACACTAATCCTCCTTTGTATTTCCATCATGCATGCCAAGAAATGTAAAATAAAAATTATCTTTTTTTATACTATCAAAACTCTAAGAACCGCTCTTACACGCCAGTTCATACCCTTTTCTCCATTTATTAGGAGTGTTCCATGAAGTAGTGCATTCATACATGTTTAATGATTCTTCCTTCACACCCAGAACTGATCTAGATTCAACCTAAATAGATCATATACTGGCGTTTCTAACTTCATATGAAGCAACATAAGTGCCCCCAAAATTAGTGCATTAAGACTCATGGTGGCCTTATTTTGTGTCTTTATCTCTAATTGTGCCTTGCTTTGGCATAGAATCCCCAAGTGAGGCATACTTCTCACAAGGGTTTCCATAACAATTTTTTTTGGAAAAATCCTATGAAACGGGGGCTAGTGAAACAACCATTTGTTCCACCTCTTTCATAAGTAGCTTCCCGGCCAGAGTTATCATCAGTAGTCATGTGGGGATACCCAGAAATAGCAAGCTCATGCCCCTAGTTCATGATATTAACAACAATTCTATCATTCATTACATGGGGAACATTAGACTTTGTGATACTCTAATCCTTCTCAATAAATTCCAAATAGGAATTCTTAAAATCAAGTGTGTTGATAGAGTCATGCATGTCAAATACTTTGGATTTTTATACCTTTCCCCAAAGTTTGATACATTATTAATAAAAACATATATATTATGGATCAAAGGTTCGATAATACATATATTTTTATAAGTTTGACCTAATTCCATATAAATGTATTTTAGAACTCTACGGTAAAGTCACTAATCAATTAATAACAATTGCATGCCATGGTTTCTTGAGGAATGTAGGTTGACCGCCTTGAGATATTTAGAGAATTGAGAACCTATTAAGGAGTCCCTCTTAACTGTGACCTTTTTCAACACTACATCAATAATCATTAGAAAATACTCACAACCCCACCAAAAATGTCTTATCTGAATAGGAATCCTTAGAAGGAATGAGTTTGGAGTGTAGATTTATGGAAACAAGATTATCAGTGTTGATGGAATCCATAATATTAATATAAATATCCAGACTCAATAAAGTAAGAGCTCTATATTTATTATTTTGGCCCTTTTCTAAGACTTTTATGTTACTTCTTCAATTGATTATGTAATTATCTCATTATATCAAGTTCATTATTACCTTTTGTACCCCAAAAGTCAGATACATTTCCTCTTGAAAGTGAGATGAATCAAACTCATCATCATCCATTGATGAGAACTATTTTATATGTTCAATAATGTTCTAGGTAGATATATAATCAATGATAATCACCAAATTATAAAGAGATATTCCTACCATCATGGAAGTTGTATTGTAATGTTTAAAATAAATATTTATGAAAGAGGAATGAATTCATTTGCATTGATCTTAGAAGATGTGTCAATTAGAACATTCTTAGAAGAAGATCCCTTCTTTGAAGCTAAATAATACATCATTTGCCTAAGATACTACTCATTATTAATTAAATTTTCATCATTGAATGTTGTATGGTGGTGTTGGATTGGTCTTTAATGTCAACAAGGATTATTTTTCACTAGGCCTATCTGAATACATTAGAGTAATAGACATTTGGAGAAAACCTAGATTAGTAGAGTTTCCTTTACCTCGAATCGCAGAAGGTTTTTTTCTTGAGTTTCCAGTTCCACCTACATCCTTTATATCTACATCTTAATCAACTCAATAGTAATATTATCCTTATAATCATCAGATAAAGAGGAATTTCTGACCATTTATACATTTCAACCACTACCTCTAAATGAATCACCCTGTTAAACAATATTATAATTCAAAATAGCCATAATAATAGCATAAGATTCCCCAACAAAAAATTGTGGTTCCTACTTAGATTTTCCCAATCTTCTATAGTATCTACTATTTATGGAACCATTTTGCTACATTCAACATCAACCAGAACCTGGGGTGGATTCCCAGCAAGCACAACCTTCTTGATTTTAAAGTTTCTAAATAGTGACCATTACTTTTCTAATTAATATAGAATAAATTCCTATAAAATTATTCTAAGTATTTATCAAGATTTCCACATTTAGAGAAAAACATATGTAACTTTTCAAAAACAATATCAATCGCAATTTTAAAATCATCTGTAAATAATATTTAATTTTATATCAAATTGTGGAGGAGATAAACCTCTAAAATAACTATAAAAAAGTGTCTAAACCTTTCTCTTTTTCCCTATAAAATCTGATAGGTACTCTCATAGTTAATATATTGTTCTAAAGGACATAGAGATTCCAAAACATCTACTTAATTTCAAAAATACAAATCCATGCTTGAGTAATTTAATTATCCACTATTTTTAGTTTAAAGAGTGAATCCTAATGTTACATCCTTAGTGTACCCATCTTTAGGGAAATTTGATAAACTATAAAGGATTAGACCTCATTCCCAAATGATTGGTCATCAAGCAAGATAAACCATTCTATATCTCTAAGTACCAAATATTAAAAGAAAATTATTGATGGTTTTAAGGCTCTAAATTGCATTAGTATGTCTCTAGGTTTGCACCCATGTCTATATCACTTCCTGCATCACCACCTTCCTGAATAACTACTCACTTCTACGCATACCTATATCATCACCTGTTTCATTTCCTACATCATAAATCCCCCTAAGGGACTACCTTTATTCTAACCCTCATGAATTGTATGTGTAGGCCTTAGTACGTACCAGTAGACCATGTATTAGGCCATTAAAGGGGTTTTTTCCTACTAGGATGAGGTAGATATGCACACTCTTAGATGTACAATGTGATTTTTTTGTCCAGATACATTTGAGAAATCCTGGTCTTTATGATAAAAGGACTCAAACCCATAACCTCAAACTGGGACTCTTGGTGATATTTCCACTCGACCACATGACCACTAGCATAAATATTAATAATTTATAATTTTATTAATAATTAATAAATAAATATTAATTTCATTAATAGTAAATATTTTTTATATTTTTGATTGTTTATAATAGATAAATTTTTATATATTTTTATGTGAAACACCTATACCATTTCTAATATGGATAAGTGATTTAAGGAATAATTTTATACATCTTTCTAGGTATATAGATATTTAGAAAATTTAAAACAATAAACTACCAATAGATGACATACTTCTTGTCATGGATTTACATATGCCTTTAGTTTGTTTACTTTTCATGAGTGACTCTAAATATTGTTCACATGTGTTTCTATAATTACTTTTTCTCATATCAAAATTTGGAACTTTATTTTTGGTCTTTTTTATTGAAATTTGTGCCATAGTGATAACCTCATCTCTTTTATGAATTCTATTATGGATCTCAATTTGAGTAAGATAATGAATAATCTACTTTTGATGGATATGGGTACTAGTTTTTTATATATTTAGTAAGATATTAATGTGGTCAGATTTAATAGAAGTCTTATAACCCTACAAGATATTGGATTCCCTTTTTATGAAGATATACAAATTTCATCAAAAATTAAAAAATGTGTTAATAATAATATCACAAATAACCGGATCATATATCACTTTCTTAGTGTTTTCTATATTTCTAGTAAACATTTTATGTTTAAATATATCACATAGAACCTACTTATTCCTTGATAGATTAAGTTGAATGTTGATGGAGCTACTATAGGTGTTCCTAGATCAACTAGTTATAGAAGAATGTTTACAAATATCATGTATTTTATTATGAGTTTATTCTCATTATTCCTTAGTTATTATATTACTCTTGAGGCTAATATTTGGGTTGTAATTTATACTTTTAAATAGTATTGGAAGTTTAATTGGCATGTAGTTGGGTCAATATTGATACTATATTGGTGGTCAACCATGTCAAACACATATCTTCAAATGTCTCATAGAAAATTTTCTATTCATTGATATACTTGGATCAGATAGGGGAGTTACAAATTGTGATCTCTCATACATATAGGGTTTCTAATATGTATTTTTATGTACTCTCTAAAGAAGTGGTCGATTATGGTGATTCTCTCTAGTATTCTCATCTTTTTTATGATCTTATGCCCTTGCATCTTTCTAATGTTGTGTGGGGTATCTATACTCTTATCTCTTGGCCATGTCATATAACAACTATTATCTTTTTATTTATTCATTGGGAATAGGTATCCTAACTCATTACCCAAGTTGTCTCTAATTAATTTTTAATTTTATTCTTCATTATTGTAATTTGATAACATTATTAGTTATTACTAGTTATATTAAATTATTAATAATTAATAATAATTTTTAATTTCATCACTAATTTTATTCCTAATAACTAATTAAATTAATAATAATAATAATTACTGATTAATTTTAAATTGTTTTATTAGTAATTATTAATTAAATATGTATAAATTGGTAATTAATAAGTTATTTTCAATTATTATTTATATTATAATTTAATTTTTAATTTAGTTATTCATAATTATTTATTACATTATTATTAAAATATTATTTACATTATTATAAGTATTTATAATTAATTATACATTATTATACATTTTTTATTAATATTTATAAACATTTTTTAGATATATTTTTTAATAATATTATTAATGCACTATTATACATATTATATTAGAATTATAATATACTAAAAATGGGGACTCTTAATCCCACATGGAAAACCTATAAGGGATGATAAGAAGGGATCACATATAAAAGGGAGTGGTTAGTGAGGGTTTAAGGGGTTTAGTATTTTCAGAACACTTTCTTCAAAGTAAATATTGAATAAAAAACAATCATATAGTATTTTAATTATATATATTACAGAAAAAACCTATTTTAGGAATGTGTTATTTCATTTTGCTTGTTCCTTAAATTTTTTACAAAGAAGTGATATTTCATTCAGTTACCTTCATTTTAAAACTTTTGATGAAGTTATTATATCATTCAGTTCCCTCCCTTCGGTGTTAAATCTTTCCTAGATCGTGAATTAGTTTCCCAAAACCCCAATATGGGAATTTCTTTTTTTATATTCTATATTTAGTAAAAAAATTATACAATCTATCTTCATAGAGGGAGACTATGTTTTGGTGACTAGTTAAATAAGATGGTGAGGGATTCAGAGTGTGTGAGGATTTATTATGAATGGTTGTTTTTGAATTTGGGTGAGGATAAAGGTTTTCAACTGTTGTAGCATATGAGGGTTTAGTTAGGATGGTGGTTAGTTTCAAGATTCTTCATGGGTGGCACCTAGATTTTAAATGAGGATGAAGATACCATCAAGGGGAGAGAGGAAACAAATACAATGAAGAAAAATGAAAAAAATAAAAGCAAAATTAACTAAAATAAAAACAAAAATAACAATACATATATATATATAGTTATACAAGAGAATGCTGATTTTTATTGAGTTATTTATATTTATGAAATATGATGGTACATATTTTTATATTTATATAAACTTTGGTTTATATAAATATTAATTTTAATGTTGGAGTTGATATTAATAATACTAGTGTTGTTACTAAAGCCTCAAATGTGTCGTAAATGAACTCTCTTGGGGTGTACAGTCATAGTTAGAAACATTTGATGTTAAGGTTGGGTTGGTAATAAACTTGGAAAATGGTGTTACATTTATAATATTTCAATATAACTCTCTAGATAATCCCATCTAGGTGTGGTTTCCAATGCATTCCTATGCATGGACTCTAATTATTTGTTAATATACTTGAGTACTTGGAGCATTGATTATAGGAGAAAGTTTTTTTTGTACATGCATCATATAATGGTTAGAACATGATCTATGTGTATGATTTATTTTCGTATGGTAACCATTTTAGGATTAATAATTGTAATATTATGATTATATCTTCTAAATATTTTTTCATTTCATAAAAAACCTATCAAAAATTTTGTTTTTTTATCATGTTAACTTCCATTTCGAAAATTTTATTCGAATCTGTGAGGTAATGATGATTGGTTCTTCACCTATATAAGTGAGGATTGTTTATTATAATAATGATGAGTGATTCTTATAGGGACACATGTATATGGGGTATTCACCTACTACCATATCAAGGACTATGATTGGTGCGGTGGTTGATATTTGATGTGTTGATGAGGTATTATATGAGCTTCATTTCATAATTCTATCTATATAGGGTGAGTTTGATATGAGGTAGTAGAGCCTTATCTGGAAAATATTTTTATGATGTTTTATTTATTTATGATATGTTTTTTAATGACACTTTATTTTCCTTCTTAGATTTCTTCATAATGGGATGGTATTCATCGAGGATTATTTATTCCCAAGGGGTGAGTATATTTTCATGGATATTATGATTCATTATTGTTTTTATCTTTTTTAGTTATTAATTGTTATAATGGATAAATTACATGAGTCATGAAATTTTCAATGTGTTTCAAAGATAAATAGATACTATACCTTTTGATTTATGATTTTTTTTATTTTTTTAGGTACTAGGTGATGATATTCTGGGGGACTCGTCGGTGTGAGCATGAGTTGCTGGATGAGATAAGGTGATTAACTAAATTATTTTATTAATTTTAGGTTTCATGATATATGATCCATATTTAGATCATTATATTAGGTCATGGATTATAATTACCATTCCATATATAGTAACATTATGATGATTTATTTTATGGGAAAAAACTATTTGGAATCTTAGATCAAGATTCATAGTTGAAACATCTTTGAATAATAACAAAAAACTGAGTTAGTAATGCTAAAAAATTTAACTAACACTATAGTTAGGGAATTTCATTAAATCTATGACATTATGGGTCCAAACCAACATTATTTCATTTTTAGTGGTCAATATTAGTGAAAATATTTTTCCAATTTCCATTGGTGTATATGGTTGATGTTCTTCTTAATGAAAATCCTATTTTTGTTCCATTATAAGGTATTGACATTAGCTATGAATTGTTTCAGTCTCATATGGAGTTTCATGATTAGTAAATGTCGTTCATTGAGTGTAAATTAGATGATGTATTGAGTTCTTTGGTACAATTATAATTTTTTCATTTGATTTTGGTGGTATGGGTCCTTGATAGGATTCATGTTTAAAGAGATATAACACATTTCTTGTAGAAACCCAAAGCTTGACGTACATGGACATTACATTACTTTAGCGGAATACTTAATACATAACAAAAACAGACACACAAGGACCGTAATAGTTTAGTGTCTTTGGAAACTTGGAACTTAATCTTCTAATCGTGGTGAAAGATCTTCAACATCTCCCATAAAGATCTTCCCCTTTTTTTCTTACCTAAAACCATTCTTTATATCCTGGGGAAAAGAAAACATAAAAAGGGTGAGCTCAAATTCTCAGTAAGGGTAAGCATGGATAAAATAAAACATACCGTATACATTTGTACTTAAAAACATGAACATAATGTTTAAACATCAAAATCTTGAGAAATGACATAAAACATAGAAGTACGTAAGGAATAGATCATAAAGAAACATTAAGAATGATAAAATATCATGGGAATAAAACATGTAATTGTGGAAACCATTAATCACATGATATGATTTCCATAGTAGCCAAGGCATTGCTTCCAAGACCATCTTAGTGGACAAAGTCCCTTTCTGAATCGAGTTCACTCCTCGTTCCAGTCCTGTATTACTGAACCAGTTTAACTTGGCGTTCCAGCCATGTCTATCTCATGAGATATAAATCTTTACCCAATGCATTGGAGGGAGATATAGGTCCCACCCATCTCATAATGAAATCATTCTTTCGTGTGCCACAAAATCATAAATCATACATCATAGCATAACCCATGTAATAAAATGGGATTCTTAAACATCATGCCATCACAATCCAAAATCAATTGATATCATTTCATCATAAGAAAATTGAAACCATTTAAATCATAGAGACATTTTACTTGAAACATACATATGAAATAATTCAATCTTAGATGGAAAATAGTTTTGACAAAACACTTGAAATGAATTCTTGAGGAAAATATCCTTTCTTCTTTAAAATCATTTTATTTTCACAAAATTCTATTCAATTTTAAAAGATAAGGGATTTGTTGAAAATAATCATGCTATCTTGTAGAGGAAGATTCTTGAAAATGAGGCGTTATGAAATTGTAAAAATTCATTCACGCCGTATAAGTTAAAAATAACATTTCCTCGTACTTTTGTCGGAAAATTCATAAAGTACCTTATATGGTAACCAAAGGAATGATTCCATTCATACAATGTGGTAAAAAGTCAATAAAGGGTAAAAATGACTTTAAACATTCATGGAAGAATGGGAAACATTTTATAAAAATATTTAGGGGTCAAATCTATAGGGACCAAAGAAGTAACCTTGAGACGCTATGATTTGGTGAAGGATGGGCTTTGAAGTAGCCAACTTTGGGTTAGATTTTGGATGGTTTAAATAACAATAAGAAAACTATGTGAATTCAATTCAATGAAAATGGGTTGATCTAGGATTATGCTCGGGGTGGATTGAATGAATTTTACTTCTTTAAATAATTTTGGTTTTATTAATTCTTGATGAATCCATTCATCAAAAATAACACTACCTTCATCATTTTCTGGTTTGGTACTTACTAAACACAATTACCAATCCCCTATACACTTAGCGAACCAAATTCATGATCTCTATGAGGTATATGTTAATTTAGTAATTGAATTTAGTTTTCTCAAACACAGTAAAGGTGAAGAGTAGAAATAACTGAAGAATGGATGTCTTAAATTAATTATCCAATTAACAACAATCCGTTCATAAAATAACATTCAATCCAGCCTTTTCATCCTCCTAAGATCAACCCATTAAATGTTTAGCCCTACATTGATGGTATACTCTCAATGGTGGGCGGAATATGACTAACAAAAATTGTATTGAAGAAATTAAAACCACGGAAATAACGAGCACTCCTCCGTGTGTGTGAATGAAATTCACACCTATGTGTGAACTAATTCACAAAAACACAGAGATATCACTGTGCTTTGTGATAATAAAGTTTTAATAAATGAAATCGAAAATATAGAAGAGAAATAAGTTGATTAAGAACATAAAGATACAAAAAAGAAACTTACATGGAAATGGAAAACATTACAAAGGAAATTTGGAAGCATAACCTTACAATGAAACAAGCAACAAAAGATGGTAAGAAAAATTTACACCCCAATTCCCTTCACCACTAGCTCCTTATATTGGAATATTATGAGCCTTAGGTACATCCCCCAACAATTAATTCACCCCCCAACAATTAATAGAGTTAAATGGAGGGTGAATAATCAAAAGGAAATTGATGTTTCGAATTTGACCCAGAAAAATGTCCAGATTCGTCCACCATATTGACGAGTGAATTCAAAATTGAAGAAGGCTGAATCTGGAGGGGATGTATAAGATAAATATCTTCATCCATCGGTCCTCTATGAGCTGTAAAATCTTCAGGAAATTTCGCTTAGCCATTTGGATGTTATAGTCGAAATTATGGGATGGAGTTTTGTGCAATAATGTCGGGTCCACCATTTAAATCTCGACTTCAGATCCCTTTATCATCATGATAACATCATAATTAGCTTCGTCCAAAGTTGAATAAAATTATCCCCATATTTTTATCTTTCTACTGTATAACTTTGAGCTTCATTGGGATTATTTTGTGGGCCCCACATTTGTTTGATGGGCCTTAGGCCCATTATGCTTTTTTTCCAGCAACGTTTTGCATTCAGGCGCAAAATTCTCCATCTTACATTGGGATTCATCCATTGGACCTAAAAGATATAATGTTCCAAACAAAGTGATCAATAATATCCCAAATTTTCAAATTCAGAAAATGAATATAATTTTGTCCACAAACAAATGAAAGATTGGGCCCAAATTTTCATTTTAAACATGAATTTCATTTTTGATGAGAAATGAAGTTCTATTTATGTAATGCAATAAAAAAATGTTTATGGACATTATAACAATTAATATACAGATATTAACAATTAATAGTAGTCACTTTCAGTGACTAATCACACCCCCCAACTTGAGTTTTTCTCGTCCCGATTCATCCACCATATTGACGTGTGAATTAGAAATTGAATAAAGCTGAATCCGGAGGGGCTGTAGAAGAGAAATATCTTCATCCATCTGTCTTCTATGAGCTGTAAAAATTTCAGGAAATCTCGCTCAGCCATTTGTATGTTAGAGTCGAAATGGTGGGACATATTTTTGTGCATTAATGTCGGGTCCACAATTTAAATCTCAAATTCAGATCCCTTTATCATCATGATTACACCAGAATTAGCTCTGTTCACAGTTGAATAAAGTGATCCTCATATTTTTATCTTTATACTGTATAAATTTTAGCTTCATTGGCCTTAGTTTTTGGGCCCCACATTTGTTTGATGGGCCTTAGGCCCATTATGCTTTTTTTCCAGAAAGTTTCTGCCTTCAGGCGCAAACTTCTCCATCTTCCTTAGGGATTCATCCATCGGACCTAAAAGAAAAAATGTTCCAAACAAAGTGATAAATAATATACCAAAATTTCAAAAACATAAAATGAATATAATGTTGTTCACAATAAAATGAATGATTGGACCCAAATTTTCATTTTAAACATTAAATGCATTTTTGATGAGAAATGAAATTCTATTTATGTAATGCACTAAAAACAATGTTTATGGACTTTGGAACAATTAATATAAAGATATTAACAATTAATATTAGACACTTTCAGTGACTAATCACATTTTTAGAAAACATGGTCATGGATGATAAACATAACCCAAGTAAATACTTAGGTATAAGCAATCTCGGATAAAAATGAGATTGAAAATTTATTTCTTACCTTAGGTCCGATATGCTTCATACATATCCGAACCTCCTGTATAATGATTTAAATAATGTTATTTACTTATTAAAGAATCATATTAATTGTTATGATATCATATATGGTTCACTTATGACTTTATATTACCCGTTCTTTTGTAAATTCCATGTTAAATAGTGTTTTGGGTAAAATCGTTTCATTTTTCGTCCGTGTTTTGACTTGTAATTATTCATATGATTACATAGATCATGATTACTTACATCTAGAATTTAAAACATGATTTATATATAATATATATTCAGAATATACATATATGTAATAGATCGATAAATGGAAAGAAATACACTGTTCATGGAGACGGTAGGCAGTACGTACGCATGAACGTTGTTTTCGTTACCTCATTGAATTGAATGAAATTAATTGGATGACATACGAATATATATATATATTCAAAAATAAAGTATCATTATTATGTAATATAATTCATGATTACTTATTATATATACTTTATAATCATTTATGAATGGTTAATCATTGAGAATGAATCTCATCGCATCGTGGAGACGGTATTCCGTACGTACGCACAAGTGATGATATCGTTCCCATGATCGTGGAATTTTATTGGAGTGTATGTATACTATTACATAATCAATATCACTTTAAAATAATCATATATAGTTATTATTTACACCATTATACCCATCCAAGTAAGGTGGTGGTGGAAAATAGATTACACCACGGCTTGGAGACGGTATTCCGTACGTACACACGCACGAAGATTTCATTTTCCGTAGGATGGATAGATGGTGAAATAGGTTTGTTTCATACTTATAATAACATATCAGTTTATGAGTGATACTTATGTTATTACTTCATAATGAAACAACCTAAGAATAAGAAGTGGAAGAAGAAATAAAGGTGAAAGAATCAGTAACAGAAATTACCTCTTCTTTGAAGCGCCTCTCTGAGACCTCCTCTTAGAGCACTAAAATTGGTCTTTGAAGAATACCAGGACCTCTAGGATGTTTCTAGGTAACTGGAGAAGATAATTTGGTTGGGTTTGGACGAGCGTGAAGGCTCAAAGTAGTGTTTGGAAGAGAGATAGGAGGTGCCCTTTTATAAGGGAGGAGAGGGGCACCTTTGGAATTCTTAAAAATATTAATTTATAATAAATCTAACCCCACATAAAAACCTCCAAAAATTACTCATATTCGAATATCAGATGAGATAGGTTTTTATTATCATCAACCAATCAAATTTAGACATGTTTGGATCTTATTTTAAACCTTATCATTTTGATTTATCCTTATTTAATCTATTTAATTTTATTTGTGGTAATAAAATTCTAAATTTTAAATTATAACAAATAATTACTTATTTGTTGTGAGGTTTCCATAATTTTTTATTTTATAACATTATTGACCATATAAATTTAAATTTATAATTTTTAAATATTTTTGTGATTTTTAAAAAAAATTATAATATTTTATTTCTATAAAATAACAATAGTGTCAATTTTGACACTATTCATTTATTTGAATTTAAATAAAGTATATACATAAGATATGTTCGAACTAAAATCTTTAATAGATTCATAAGAGGTCATATGTATAAATAAATTTATTGGATCACATTAAATAGTTCATATAATATTTATTTTATTATTTTTAAAACCATTTATTTGGTTTATCACTTAATAAAATAATTACTACAACATTTTTTTATAATTATTTAATATACTTATTTGTTGCATAAAAATTAAAAATAAAATCCTATGATGAATATAAATCTATTTCCTTTCACAATAATACTTTTACTCTAATTTATCATCCTAAAATCACAATATTGAAATTGTTATATTAATTAAATTATGAAGGTGCCAACTTTGGCATCATTTAAACTAAAATAATATAAGTGTCATAATCACTTTTATAAGGATCCAAACGGTTATATATTGGGTAATTGGATGTTTAAGGTGTAGATATACACTACCAATAAGGTTTGGTCAGGTTTGTGGGCCTTTTAATGGGTATTATTATTTCAATAAAAACTATATTACTTATTTCCCACTTAATAAATAATATCTATATCATTAATGTATCACCATTAATGACAATTATTTAATACCTAAAAATTAAAAATAAATTATCATGATGTAGATAATTTTATTATATTTCTGGAGACTATTCATGTTCTATGTTTTATGATGTTTATCACTAAATTAAAATTATTATACTTATAAGATTTAAGAGAGTGACATGTTGTCACTTTCTTTGGTTTTAATAATAAATAATTATTTTCATGGTAAAAAGTCCATAAAATGAATCTAATCCGACCCTTAGGTTATATGGGTCTACTTTTAGCCATACAATAGAATTTTGGCATCTGTTAGAGTAATTTTATAATATTATATTTACCCTTAATTACCCGATTTACCTTTAACTATGGTAAATAAAATTTACCGTAGTTACTATTCATAATTCCCAAAAATAAAAAGTAGCTTATTAACATAATTTGGACCCACTGATTCCAAATATGGAATCCATTTTTTTAAATTCAATACAAAAAAGTTGGAGAAATTAAATCAAAATTAATTCTGTTGTCGAAATAAAACTGTTTTTTCTTGAAAACATTGGAAAAGATTAAATTGATTTAACCTACGAATTTAATGTAAAATCAATGATAATGAAATAAATTATATTAAATGGTAAAAATATATTCTATTTATACTTTAAAACCATTCAATATTATAATTTAACCATATAAATTATTGTGATGAAAAAAGTTGTTTTTAATTAAAATATAGCGTGTTTTTACTATTCATCTAAATATGAAAGTTACCAGAATAATATAAAACAATTATCCAAAGTAAAATTTTATTTATTGATTCCAAAGAAGAATTTTATTTTGTCATATTTAACTTATAAACATGTCAAATACTAGATTGAAAGTGGGTGCGCCATCAAAAGGCGGCAAAACTGCATTTTTTTTAAAATACTTATTTTACCCGAAAAATTTAATTTGTTCTTATACCATGTTCTAGAAAATGTGTAAGATGAATAATAATGTTATAAAATTCAACATTTTGTTAATACTATTCATAACGGCTAGATCATAATAATATTATAATAATATATCATTGTTTAGTAAAACCCAGTATTGCGTACAACACACGCTATCGAGGAAGGTCGCGATTGCATGTAATGCAAGCCAAGTCAGGGATGCGTGTTGTGCAAGAATACTTCATTGTTTTGTATAACAGAATCCAACCATATTTCATTTATACATTAAATATATAT
Source organism: Viscum album (assembly GCA_963277665.1). Taxonomy (NCBI): domain Eukaryota; kingdom Viridiplantae; phylum Streptophyta; class Magnoliopsida; order Santalales; family Viscaceae; genus Viscum; species Viscum album. The sequence continues at coordinate 1,680,916,668 of OY728160.1, forward strand.
ATATATATATATATACTCAATGTTGCGTAGAATAACTCTTATCAAAATTGTGTATAACACGATCCAAGAATAGTGTTGTGTATACTGCAAGCTAATACAGTGTTGTGTATAGCGCAAGGTAATCTTGGTGTAGCATACAACACAAGACATTAATGAAATTAAAAGAATATTTTTCATAAAATCTCGGGGTGTTACATTCTACCCCCCTTAAAATGAATTTCTCCCTCGAAATTTGTCACGACCCGTCCTCGGGGCCCGTGTCGTGACTACCCCAAGCCCGCCTTCCATAGGCCAGGGGCTAGCGACTAGCACCAAAGGCGTAAAATCTCGATAACTGGGAAGGAATTGCCTTTATAAAAGAAAACAAGCACCACAGAGTACAACCGGAAGCAAAACACTAAGTACAAAAGAAAATCTGAAAAGTAAATGGGCCAGAATACAAACCCAAAAGAAAGTACAACTACAACTGAACAAGGTACAACAGCAAAAAGACAAACAGCTGGAAGAAGGAAGAAGCTCCTGGGTCGTCCTCCTCGGATCCTACCTGAAGGGTAGGTCCAGATAGCCTCCTCCACGCTCTCGTCCGTCAACCTCCTCTATGAGTCGTCATGTCGTGTAGTCCACCTCCGGGTACTAACTCGTCGTGTAGTCCACCTCCGGGTACTGAACAGTCCTCGAACACTCGGCCTCCGACAGCACTGCCCATTGTCTGCAACCAACACAACGAGGTGCGGGCATAGCCCGTGCAGGGGTGAGTATAACGATACTCTGTAGGGACCCCGAGACCCTCAAGGTCTCACTAAACCAACAAGGATAACCACAAGAAGATCTCGACAGATAACCTCTACTTAGATATATGCCCATACATATACCTAATTTATCAGGTGACCCATCTCAAACATGAGGTAAACACAAAGGTCAAAAGTCTCAGCTCAACCAGGATTTTCATCATCGAAACCGTAACTATTGAAGAGCTCCGTCTCTGGAGTGTACAGTGGTCCTGTCATGACTCCGAGGTACTGCTCACTAACCTAAGACTGCTGAGGTACTCCTCCTGTCGAGTACCGCGGGCCTGCCACCTCACACAGTAGTGCTTCCCGCCGGGGTCTGCCACCCAACACAGTAGTGCTCCCCCCTCATAGCCTACAGAGGTACTCCTCCTGTCGAGTACCGTGGGTCTGCCACCTCACATAGTAGTGCTACTCCACTGTGGGTCTGCCACCTCACAAAGTAGTGCTCCCCACTGGGCTACGTAAGTCACTCCGAATCGAATCGGACAAGTAGTCTTCAGGTCTCTGCTGGCTATATGGTCTCCATACTCTGTACGCTCATCTCTAGGAGGGTCCTCTCCACGAGCTACAAGTCGATACTCCAAGTATCTCAATGTCCCACGAAGAAGTATCTCGAAGGACCGCCTCGTCATAGGGGTCTCAACGCACAGACGACACGTCAATCGGATGCCCGGTCTGTGAGTTGCTAGCCTTTTCGTCCCAGGGGCCTGGTTGGTTTCGTGTGCGAACCAATCCGGTCGTAACTCAACTATACCCCGAACACTCATAGGGTATACTCATAGGGACCGTTTCTCAACGAGATCACCAATGCTGCTGATGGTTCGTCAAACGGACGTTCTGTCAGAAAGGTATCAGTTTTTCCGTTCCAGGGGCCCGGTTGGATTTCGGTGCGATCCAACCCGGCCACTATCCATCTGCATCCAAAACTCGAGCGGAGGATGCCAAAAGTTCCGTATCGTCAACAGGAACGCAACGAGACAGACGGCGCGTCAATCTGACGCCCGGTCTTTGAGTTATTGGCTTTTTCGTTCCAGGGGCCCGGTTGGTTTCGTGAGCGAACCAACCCGACCGCACTCCGACGGCATCCAAACCTCGAGCGGAGTAATCCAAAAGATCCGTCTCACATAGAGAGATTCAACAAAGCTGACGGTACGTCAATCAGACGTCCGTGGCTCAAGATATGAGCGTTTCCACTCCGACGGCCCGGTTGGTTTCGTGTACGAACCAACTTGGCTGAACCCAAAGTTCTCCGAAACCATGAGTGTAATATACCGAAACGACCGTCTCGATCCAAGGATCGTGTTGCCACTGACGACACATAGTTAGGAGGCCCGTAGCTCATGTTACGGGCATTTGACCGAAAACGGTCTGAAGATGGGGGGTCCGGGCCCGGGCGGACCCGGCCCGACCCACCCCCCTGGGTCGGCCGAACCGGGTTGACCTGGCCGGACCCGGTCCGGCCCGGCCAGGACGCGGCCCGGCCGGTCCGACCGGCCTGGCTCGGCCAGCCCGGCCCGGCTCGGCCGAGCGGCCGAGCGACGCGGGGGGGGGGGGGGGGGGAGCCGCCGCCCCCGTGTGACAACCCCGCGGCACCCGCGGGGTGTCGCCCTGGACAGCCGGACCCGCGCGGCCGCAGATCCGCGGGCGCCGCCGCACCGGCGGCTTCTGCGGGCCACCGGAGTCGCTTCGGTGGTCCGATTCTGTTCCCGTCTGTGCCGCTGCTCCTCCCGGGACTCGCTCTTCACTGCGGAATCATCAAACTTCCATTGCGGCTTGTTCCTTCATCGCCCATCAAATCCGCACAACAACGAAGAACGGCGGAGGGTTGTTGGGCCGTGTTCGTTTGGCCCGCACCCTCGGCGTTAGATAAAAACAATGAGAGAAAATAAATCAACACATGATACAACAGTTTTAATAAATTAAAATTGTTCATTCGCATCCGGTTCTTTAATTTTAAAGAAACTTTCACGGGAATAAGGGAATTTCCAAAACAAAAATCCCTACCTCGTCAAGTCGTCGCACGCGTGTTCTTCGCGGAAAGAGGGGATCGTCGCGTCGTTGCGGTATCCGGCGTCGCGTCATCGCGGAAGGGTGTCGCGTCGACGAACTCTGAGGTTCAAGAACAAAAAGTTTTAATTAAAAATAATTAAATCCTTCTTGAGTCAAAAACCACAAAGGAATTTAAAGAATCTCAAACACTCACCTCAACGGATGATCGAAGGTTTTTGTCGTGGAGGAAGGAACGTCGCCGAAGAACGTTGCGGGAGAGGAAACGTCGACGTCGCGGCACACGACGTCGCGTCGTCGATTTCTGCGGGTTTGGCGTTCTTCGTCGGAGGCCGGCGTTCTTCGCGTTCTTCACATTCTTCGTCGAAGAACGAAGAATTCTCCCTCTACTCTCCCAAAGGTTTTATACAACACAAACCCCTCAACAAAAAATAAAATAAGTCCTCAACTTATTTTATTATCAACTTAAGAATTTGAAAAACAAAAGATAAGAAACGAACAATTAATTCCAAGAATTAATTGTAAAACTTAACTGCCCAATTGAATTGGGGTGTTTCTTAACCAGAAAAACGCACGGTTGACTTCTTTTAATAGGGGGGTGCGGGTGTGTTACTTACGAAGAAAAGAAACGGTGGGGCTCGTACGGGCCCCACCTCACAAATATCCTACCAAGTGGGTAGGATATTTTGAATTGAACCTTATCCACTTCAACCCAGCTTAAGCAGCTTTTAAGTGGTCTTTAAGCGGCTTTAAGTGAAATAAAATAAAGTTTGTCGTACAATTTATTTTATTTCTTAACTTTAAGCCCAAAATTTAAAAACCACACCCAAGAAAACGCAACTCCGGAAGAGGAGCTTCTAAGCAATTACCGGCGTTGCGATTCCATTGGAGCCCTCAGAATTCGATTCCGAGAACTGGTTCAAAAGTTAGAAAAACCCACTCGTCCGTTCACTGAACGTACCCGAGCCAAACTTCGGAAAATGATTCCGGGCACACCGGGCCTCGGAATCAGGTGCCATCAGAAACTGCATTCTTGTAAAATTCCAAAGAAAATTAAGAAAAAAATTTCCTTGGAATTTACGGGTCTTCACAAAATTCGTCGGGGTTATAAATGGTTTACTACTTGAAAGTTTGTTTAATAGAAACCCACATCGTAAAAAGGAATACCAATACGTGGCTTTAAAAACTAAAGTATGAAATGTAACGGTTACCCAAATTAACTCATCACCGGGTTTCCACGTAGGATAACATAGGTGAAAATATGGATATGGAAGAAAAATCTAACCATCATGTTCTGATGGAGAGTGGTAGAGAACATGGCTATTAAAAAAGCCAACAATCACAAAGCTATTGATTTATGATGATCTAAGGTACCATCTGATTCATCGTATATAAGGGAACTAGGACAAAATTTTTAGTTTTCAAGATCATTTCCCTAAAGTTGATGAATTAAAAGAAATACTTGTATGATTTTGGTACAATCTCACTGTTTTTCGTGAATTGAACAATTTCCACATCATCCCATAATGAAATGAAGTTGAATTTGTTATTCATGATGTGTTAGCAGATCATGTGATAGAATTATGGGTCATTCCATCTCTTTCAAACAAAAGGTTAGCAAAAGTTATAAGTCTATCTTATGGTTAGATTAATCATATATGGTTCCAAAAATGAACTTATACTTCATATATCATACCGCTTAATAAAATAAAACTAGTTTCTACTAACCAGGGACTTCCTGTAGGCCAGTGGTGGGCGATAAAGGCCAGTCACACTTCGGTTGTGGGTTCGATTCCCACAGCCTCGTCTGACGCGATGGGTTATCGCTCGTCCTGTAGGTTGTCCTTTTTCTAAAACTATATTACTGTAACATCCCATCAATAATATCAAAAAAAAACTTCTATCCTTAAACAATACTAACTTATATCCAACATAATCCATTCCAATGTCTAGGCTTATCCATAACACTGTAGTCCACTCTCATAATATAGTGAAAACGATTACCAGAGATTTAATACCATCGTTGATCCCCATATATCATAAGATATGTCTTGTTGGTCACATTCCAAACATTCTAAGGCCTTAATCATGTATTCTCTTGAAAAATGAATACCCATTGAACCTTAGTGAAAACATGAATGCAATTAAAATTTAACACTTTCCACATACCAAAATCCTCAAAATTCTATATACTCAAACCATGATATCACTTAGTCCTTATATCAATCCTAAGCTCATGAATACAATCAAACATCTCATTATCTACTTATTTCTTCATTATGCACATATCATCTACTTTACAAAAATATCTGAATAACCATCCATGGTTACTGGTACCATTCAACATATATTTTTAAATACTTTTAGGAAAAACAATAGTGTAACAATCCTTAGATGATTCCTTATTCCATAGTACCATTAACTATACAACATAACTCTCGATAAACATACAATCATTCCACTACCTTCTAAAACAACCGACTGAGCTCCAACACTTCTTTCAGCTCATATATCATTTTTTGTCTCCTCATCATCATCCACATAAATACTACCCATATGACCATGTTGATTCTCTTCATGATATTTTCCGTTAGGGCATTGGTTTGCATAATGCCCGTACATTCCTCATTTAAAACATCTAATCATTGTTCATGTCGTAGCAATACCATTATCCTTGTACATGGTGGTAACTGATCCTTTTCCTTTGCACTTACTGGATTTGTGTCCTTCTTTTCCACACCCAAATCATCTTCCAGTTCCTTTGAAACAATCTCCCTGATGCCTCTTCCCATATGATTTACATGAGGGAAATTGAACTTTCTTTCCTCTATGATCATCATGAAACTCCATCTTTCACTTATTATCTGAGTCAGGAAACTTACCAAAGTTGAGATTATTGATCATATTATGAGATTTCTGATTAGGCATAATAACGATGTTTGGACTTCCAGATCCCGTTTCATTTGGTTTCTCATGAATAAAATCATTCCATTGTCTATCATATCCTCTATTATCGTGAATCTTCTTGTTTCCAACCATTTTCTAAAACCCAAAAAGAATCGTGTGAGAGGAAAAAATCATCCTATGGAAAACAACATAGTAAAGGGGGAGTATCCTCAATATCTAACATCTTAGGTTAAATTCTATAATCATTACCGTAGTTCTAGGACTGTATCCTATACGTATACTTATCCTTAGGGACATCCCTAGACATACCATAGAAATATCTCTAGGGATCTCACTATCGTTTTCGCATCCTAGTTTCCAAAGGTTGACTAAACCTTTCCTCTGATACCAACTGTAGAAACCCAAAGGTTGACGTACATGGACATTACATTACTTAAGAGGAATACTTAATACATAAAAAAAACAGACACGCAAGAACCGTAATAGTTTAGTGTCTTTGGAAACTTGGAACGTAATCTTCTAATCGTGGTGAAAGATCTTCAACATCTCCCATAAATATCTTCCCCTTTTTTTTCTTACCTAAAACCATTCTTTATATCCTAGGGAAAAGAAAACATAAAAAGGGTGAGCTAAAATGCTCAGTAAGGGTAAGCATGGATAAAATAAAACATACCATATACATTTGAACTTAAAAACATGAACATAATGTTTAAAAATCAAAAGCTTGAGAAATGAAAAAAAACATAGAAGTACGTAAGGAATAGATCATAAAGAAACATTAATAATGATAAAATAGCATTTGAATAAAACATGTAATTGTGGAAACCATTATGCACATGAAATGATTTCCATAGTATCCAAGGCATTTCTGCCAAGACCATCTTAGTGGACAAAGTCCCTTTATGAATCGGGTTCACCCCTCGTTCCAGTCCTGTATTACTGAACCGGTTTAACTTGTCGTTCCATCCATGTCTATCTCATGAGATATAAATCATTACCCAATGAATTGGAGGGAGATATAGGTCCCACCCATCTCATAATGAAATCATTCTTTCGTGTGCCACAAAATCATAAATCATACATCATAGCACAACCCATGTAATAAAATGGGATTCTTAAACATCATGCCATCACAATCCATAATACATTGATATCATTTCATCATAAGAAAATTGAAACCATTTAAATCATATAGTCATTTTACTTGAAACATACATATCAAATAATTCCATCTTAGATGGAAAATAGTTTTGACAAAACACTTGAAATGAATTCTTGAGGAAAATATCCTTTCTTCTTTAAAATCATTTTCTTTTCACAAAAATATATGCAATTTTAAAAGATAAGGGTTTTGTTGAAAATAATCATGCAATCCTATAGAGGAAGATTCTTGAAAATGATGCTTTATGAAACTGTAAAAATCCATTCACGCTGTATAAGTTAAAAATAACATTCTCCTCGTACTTTTGTTGGAAAAGTCAAAAAGTACCTTATATGGTAACCAAAGGAAAGATTTCATTCATAAAATGTGGTAAAAAGTAAATAAAGGGTAAAAATGACTTTAAACATTTATGGAAGAATGGTAAAAATTTTATAAAAACATTTTTAGAACACATGGTCATGGATGATAAACATAACCCCAGTAAATACTTACGTATAAGCAATCTTAGATAAAAATGAGATTGAAAATTTATTCCTTACCTTAGGTCCGATATGCTTCGTACGTATCTGAACCTCCTGTATAATGATTTAAATAATGTTATTGACTTATTACAGAATCATATTAATTGTTATGATATCATATATGGTTCACTTATGACTTTATATTACCCGTTCTTTTGTAAATTCCATGTTAAAGAGTGTTTTGGGTAAAATCGTTTCATTTGTCGTTCGTGTTTGGACTTGTAATTATTCATATGATTACTTAGATGATGATTACTTACATCCAGAATGTAAAACATGATTTATATATAATATATATTCAGAATATACATATATGCAATAGATCGATAAATGGAAAGAAATACACCGTTCAAGGAGACAGTAGGTCGTACGTACGCATGAACGCTGTTTTTGTTTCCTCATTGAATTGAATGGAATTAATTGGATGACATACATATATATATATATACATAAATCCAGTATCATTATTATTTCATATATTTCCTGATTTCTTATTATATATACTTTATAATCATTTATGAATGGTTAATCATTGAGAATGAATCTCATCGCGTCGTGGAGAGGGTATTCTGTACGTATGCACGAGCGATGATATCGTTCCCATGATCGTGGAATTTTATTGGAGTGTATGTATACTATTACAGAATCATTAACACTTTAAAATAATCATATATATTTATTATTTACACCATTATACCCATCCAAGTAAGGTGGTGGTGGAAAATAGATTACACCACGGCGTGGAGACGGTATTCCGTACGTACGCACCCGCGATGATTTCGTTTTCCGTAGGATGGATAGATGGTGAAATAGGGTTGTTTCGTACTTATAATAACATATCAGTATATGAGTGATACTGATTTTATTACTTAATAATGAAACAACCTAAGAAGAAGAAGTGGAAGAAGAAATAAAGGTGAAAGAATCAGTAACAGAAATTACCTCTTCTTTGAAGCGCCTCTTTGAGACCTCCTCTTAGAGCACTAAAATTGGTATTTGAAGAAGACCAGGACCTCTAGGGTTTTTCTAGGGAAGTGGAGAAGAGAATTGGGTATAGGTCATCCGAGCTTGAAGGCTCAAAGTGGTGTGTGTAAGAGAGGGAGCAGGTGCCCTTTTATAAGGGAGGAGAGGGGCACCTTTGGAATTCTCAAAAATATTAATTTATAATAAATCTAAACCCAGTTACAAACCTCCAAAAATGACTCATATTTGAATATTAGATGAGCTAGGTTTGTAATCTCATCAACCAATCAAATTTAGACATGTTTGGATCTTATTTTAAACCTTATCTTTTTGATTTATCCATATTTAATCTATTTAAGTTTATTTGTGGTAATAAAATGATACATTTTAAATTATAACAAATAATTAATTATTTGTTGTGAATTTTCCATAATTGATTACTTTATAACATTATATACCATATAAATTTAAATTTATAATTTTTAAATATTTTTGTGATTTTTAAAAAAATTTATTATATGTTATTTTTATAAAATAACAATAGTGTCAATTTTGACACTATTCATTTATTTGAATGTAAATAAAGTATATACAGAAGATATGTTCAAAATAAAAGCTTTAATAGATTCATAAAAGGTCATATGTATCTATAAAATTAGTGGCTCACATTAAATAGTTCATATAATATTTATTTTATTATTTTTAAAACCAATTATTTGGTTTATCTCTTAATAAAATAATTACTAGAACATTTTTATATAATTATTTAATATACTGATTTGTTGCATAAAAATTAAAAATAAAATCATATGATGATGATAAATCTATTACCTCTAACAATAATACTTTTACTCTAATTTATCATCTTAAAATCACAATATTTAAATTGTTATATTTATTAAATTATGAAGGTGACAACTTTGGCATCATTTAAACTAAAATAATATAGGTGTCATTATCAATTTTATAAGGCTCCAAAAGGTTATATATTATTTCCTTGGATGATTAAGGTGTAGATATACACTACCAATAAGTTTTGGTCAGGTTTGTGTGCCTTTTAATGGGTATTATTATTTCAATAAAAACTATATTACTTATTTCCCACTTAATAAATAATTTTTGTATCATTAATGTATCACCATTAATGACAATTATTTAATCCCTAAACATTATAAATAAATTATCATGATGTAGATAATTTTATTATCTTTATGGAGACTATTAATGTTCGAAGTTTTATGATGTTTATCACTAAATTAAAATTATTATACTTATAAGATTTAAGAGAGTGACATGTTGTCACTTTGGTTTTAATAATAATTAAATTATTTTCATGGTCAAAAGTCCATAAAATGAATCTAATCCGACCCTTAGGTTATATGGGTCTACTTTTAGCCATCCAATATAATTTTTTCATGTGTTAGGGTAATTTTATAATATTATATTTACCCTTAATTACCCGATTTACCTTTAACTATGGTAAATAAAATTTACCGTAGTTACTATTCATAATTCCCAAAAATAAAAAGTAGCTTATTAACATAATTTGGACCCACTGATTAAAAATATGGAATCCATTTTTCTAAATTAAATACACAAAAGTTTCATAAATTAAATCAAAATTAATCCCATTGTCGAAAGAAAATGGGTTTTTCATTAAAACATTGCAACAGATTGAATTGATTTAACCTACGAATTTAATGTAAAATCAATGATAATGACATAAATTATATTAAATGGTAAAAATATATTCTATTTATACTTTAAAATCATTCAATTTTATAATTTAACCATATAAATTATTGCGATGAAAGAAGTTGTTTTTAATTAAAATATAGCGTGTTTTTACTATTCATCAAAATATGAATTTACCAGAATAATATGAAAAATTTATCCAAAGTAAATTTTTATTTATTGATTCCAAAGAAGAATTTTATTTTTTCAAATTTAACTTATAAACATGTCAAAAACTAGATTTAAAGTTGGTGTGCCATCAAAAGGCGGCAAAACTGCATTTTTTGAAAAATAATTATTTTACCCGAAAAATTTATTTTGTTCTTATACCTTGTTCTAGAAAATGTGCAAGATGAATAATAATGTTAAAAAATTCAAAATTTAGCTAATACTATTCATAAAATCTAGTTTATAATAATATTATAATAATATATTGTTGTTTAGTAAAACCCGGTATTGCGTACAACACGCGCTATTGAGGAAGGTCGTGATTGCGTGTAATGCAAGCCAAGTCAGGGTTGCGTGTTGTGCAAGAATCCTTAGTTGTTTCGTATAGCATAATCTAACCATATTTCATTTATACATTGAATATATATATATATATATACTCAATGTTGCGTAAAATAACTATTATCAAAATTGTGTGTAACACGATTCAAGAATAGTGTTGCGTATACTACAAGCTAATACGGTGTTGCGTATAGCGCAAGGTAATCTTGGTGTAGCATACAACATAATACATTAATGAAATTAAAAGAATATTTTTCATAAAATCTCTGGATGTTACATTCTACCCCCCTTAAAATGAATTTCTCCCTCGAAATTCGTCAGGGTTATAAATGGTTTACTACTTGAAAGATTGTTTAATAGAAACCCACATCGTAAAAAGGAATACCAAAACATGGATTTAAAAACTAAAATATGAAATGTAGAGGTTACCAAAATTAACTCATCACTGGGTTTCCATGTAGGAGAACATAGGTGAAAATATGGATATGGAAGAAAAATCTAACCATCATTTTCTGATGGAGAGTGGTAGAGAACATGGCTATGAAAAAGCCAACAATCACAAAGCTATTGATTTATGATGATATAAGGTACCATATGATTCATCATATATATGGGAACTTGGAAAACATTTTTGGTTTTCAAGATCATTTCCCTAAAGATGATGAATTCAAAGAAATACTTGCATGATTTTGGTACAATCTCACTGTTGTTCGTGAATTGAACAATTTCCACTTCATCCCTTAATGAAATGAAGATGAATTTGTTATTCGTGATGTGTTAGCAGATCATGTGATAGAATGATGGGTCATTCCATCACATTCAAACAAAAGGTTAGCAAATGTTATAAGTTCATCTTATGGTTAGATTAATCGTATATGGTTCCAAAAATGTACTTATACATCATATATCATACCACTTAATAAAATAAAACTAGTTTATACTAACCAAGGACTTCCTGTAGGCCAGTGGTAGGAAATAAAGGCCTGTCGCACTTTGGCTGTGGGTTTGATTCCCACAGCCTTGTCCGACACGATGGGTTGTCGCCCTTCCTACAGGTTGTCCTTTTTCTTAAACTATATTACTATAACTTCCCATAAATAATATCAAAAAAAACTTCTATCCTTAAACAATACTAACTTATGTCCAACATAATCCATTCCAATCTTTATCCTTATCCATAATACTGCAGTCCACTCTCATAATATAGTGAAAACGATTACCATAGATTTAATACCATCGTTGATCCCCATATATCATAAGATATGTCTTGTTGGTCACATTCCAAACATTCAAAGGCCTTAATCATGTATTCTCTTGAAAAATGAATACCCATTGAACCTTAGTGAAAACATGAATGCAGTTAAAAGTTAACACTTTCCACATACCAAAATCCTAAAAATTATATATAATCAAACCATGATATCACTTAGTCCTTATATCAATCATGAGCTCATGAATACAATCAAACATATCATTATCTTTTTATTTCTTCATTATGCACATATCATCTACTTTACAAAAATATCTGAATAACCCTCTACGGTTACTGGTACCATTCAACATATATTTTTAAATAATTTTAGGAAAAACAATAGTGTAACAATCCTTAGATGATTCTTTATTCCATAGTACCATTAATTATACAACATAACTCTCGATAAACATACAATCATTCCACTACCTTCTAAAACAACTGACTGAGCTCAAACACTTATTTCAGCTCATATATCATTTGTAGTCTCCTCATCATCATCCACATAAATAATACCCCTATGACCTTTCTGATTCTCTTCATGAGATTTTCCATTAGGGCATTGGTTTGCATAATGCCCGTACATTCCACATTTAAAACATCTAATCATTGTTGATGTCGTAGAAATACCATTATCCTTGTCCATGGTGTTAACTGATCATTTTTCTTTGCACTTACTGGCTTGGTGTCCTTCTTTTCCACACCCAAAGCATCTTCCAGTTCCTTTGAAACAATCTTCTTGATGCCTCTTGCCACATGATTTACATGAGGGAAATTGAACTTTCTTTCCACTATAACCATCATGAAACTCCATCTTTCTCTTATTATCTGAGTCGGGAAACATACCAAAGTTGAGATTGTTGATCATATTATGAGATTTCTGATTAGGCATAATAACGATGTTTGGACTTCCAGATCCCGTTTCATTTGGTTTCTCATGAAGAAAATCATTCCATTGTCTATCATATCCTCCATTATCGTGAATCTTCCTGTTTCCAGCCATTTTCTAAAACCCAAAAAGAATCGTGTGAGAGGAAAAAATCATTCTAGGGAAAACAACATAGTAAAGGGGAGGTATCCTCAATATCTAACATCTTAGGTTAAATTCTATGAACGTTACCGTAGTTCTAGGACTGTATCATATACATATACTTATCCTTACGGACAACCCTAGACATACCTTAGAAATATCTCTAGGGATCTCACTAACGTTTTCACATCCTAGTTTTCAAAGGTTGACTAAACCTTTAATCTGATACCAACTATAAAAACCCAAAGCTTGACGTACATGGACATTACATTACTTTAGCAGAATACTTAATACATAACAAAAACAGACACATAAGGACTGTGATAGTTTAGTGTCTTTGGAAACTTGGAACATAATCTTCTAATCGTGGTGAAAGATCTTCAACATCTCCCATAAAGATCTTACCCTTTTTTCTTACCTAAAACCTTTCTTTATATCATGGAGAAAAGAAAACATAAAAAGGGTGAGCTCAAATGCTCAGTAAGGGTAAGCATGGATAAAATAAAACAAACCATATGCATTTTAACTTAAAAACATGAACATAATGTTTAAACATCAAAATCTTGAGAAATGACATAAAACATAGAATTACGTAAGGCATAGATCATAGAGAAACATTAAGAATGATAAAATGGCATGGGAATAAAACATGTATTTGTGGAAACCATTAAGCACATGATATGATTTCCATAGTAGCCAAGGAATTGCTGCCAAGACCATCTTAGTGGACAAAGTCCCTTTCTGAATCGAGTTCACTCCTCGTTCCAGTCCTGTATTACTGAACCTGTTTAACTTGTCGTTCCAGTCATGTCTATCTCATGAGATAAAAATCTTTACCCAATGCATTGGAGGGAGATATAGGTCTCACCCATCTCATAATGAAATCATTCTTTCGTGTGCCACAAAATCATAAATCATACATCATAGCATAACCCATGTAATATAATGGGATTCTTAAACATCATGCCATCACAATCCATAATCAATTGATATCATTTCATCTTAAGAAAATTGAAACAATTTAAATCATAGAGACATTTTACTTGAAACATACATATCAAATAATTCCATCTTAGATGGAAAATAGTTTTGACAAAACACTTGAAATGAATTTTTGAGGAAAATATCCTTTCTTCTTCAAAATAATTTTCTTTTCACAAAATTCTATGCAATTTTAAAAGATAAGGGTTTTGTTGAAAATAATCATGAAATCTTGTAGAGGATGATTCTTGAAAATGAGGTTTTATGAAACCGTAAAAATCCATTTATTCCGTATAAGTTAAAAATAACATTCTCCGTGTACTTTTGTCGGAAAAGTCAAAAAGTACCTTATATGGTAACCAAAGTAAAGATTCCATTCATACAATGTGGTAAAAATTCAATAAAGGGTAAAAATGAATTTAAACATTCACAGAAGAATGGTAAACATTTTATAAAAACATTATTAGAAAACATGGTCATGGATGATAAACGTAACCCTAGTAAATACTTACGTATAAGAAATCTCTGATAAAAATGAGATTGAAAATTTATTCCTTACCTTAGGTCCGATATGCTTCATACGTATCCGAACCTCATGTATAATGATCTAAATAATGTTATTGACTTATTATAGAATCAAATTAATTGTTATGATATCCTATATGGTTCACTTATGACTTTATATTACCTGTTCTTTTGTAAATTCCATGTTAAAGAGTGTTTTGGGTAAAATCGTTTCATTTGTCGTCCGTGTTTTGACTTGTAATTATTCATATGATTACTTAGATCATGATTACTTACATCTAGAATGTAAAACATGATTTATATATAATATATATTCAGAATATACATATATGTAATCAATCTATAAATGGAAATAAATACATCGTTCAAGGAGACGGTAGGTCGTACGTACGCATGAACGTTGTTTTCATTTCATCATTGAATTGAATGGAATTAATTGGATGAAATACATATATATATATATATATATATATATATATAAATCCAGTATCATTATTATGTCATATATTTCCTGATTACTTATTATATATACTTTATAATCATTTATGAATGGTTAATCATTGAGAATGAATCTCATCGCGTCGTGGAGACGGTATTCTGTATGTATGCACGAGCGATGATATCATTCCCATGATCGTGGAATTTCATTGGATTGTATTTATACTATTACAGAATCATTATCACTTTACAATAATCATATATAGTTATTATTTAAACAATTATACCCATCCAAGTAAGGTGGTGGTGGAAAATAGATTACACCACGGCGTGGAGACGGTATTCCGTACGTACGCACGCGCGATGATTTCATTTTTTGTAGGATGGATAGATGGTGAAATAGGGTTGTTCCATACTTATAATAACATATCAGTATATGAGTGATACTAATGTTATTACTTCATAATGAAACAACCTAATATGAAGAAGTGTAAGAAGAAATAAATGTGAAAGAATCAGTAACGAAAATTACCTCTTCTTTGAAGCGCCTCTTTGAGACCTCCTCTTAGAGCACTAAAATTGGTATTTGAAGAAGACCAGGACCTCTATGATGTTTCTAGGGAAGTGGAGAAGAGAATTGGGTAGGGTTCGTCTGAGCTTGAAGGCTCAAAGTGGTCTGTGGAAGAGAGGGAGGAGGTGCCCTTTTATAATGGAGGTGCCCTTTTATAAGAGAGGAGAGGGGCACCTTTGGAATTCTTAAAAATATTAATTTATAATAAATCTAACCCCACTTAAAAACTTCCAAAAATTACTCATATTCGAAGATTAGATGAGATATGTTTGTAATCTCATCAACCAATCAAATTTAGACATGTTTGGATCTTATTTTAAACCTTATCTTTTTGATTTATCCATATTTAATCTATTTATGTTTATTTGTGGTAATAAAATTCTAAATTTTAAATTATACCAAATAACTACTTATTTGTTGTGAATTTTCCATAATTGTTTACTTTATAACATTATAGACCATATAAACTTAAATTTATAAATTTTAAATATTTTTGTGATTTTTAAAAAATTTTATAATATGTTATTTTTATAAAATAACTATAGTGTCAATTTTGACACTATTCATTTATTTGATTTTAAATAAAATATATACAGAATATATGTTCAAAATAAAGGGTTTAGTAGATTCATAAAAGGTCATATTTATCTATAAAATTAGTGGATCACATTAAACAGTTCATATAATATTTATTTTATTATTATTAAAACCATTTATTTGGTTTATCTCTTAATAAAATAATTACTACAACATTTTTGTATAATTATTTAATATACTTAATTGTTGCATAAAAATTAAAAATAAAATCCTATGATGAATATCAATCTATTAACTTTCACAATAACACTTTTACTCGAATTTATCATCTTAAAATCAAAATATTTAAGTTGTTATATTTATAAAATTATGAAGGTGACAACTTTGGCATCATTTAAACTAAAATAATATAAGTGTCATAATCAATTTTATAAGGCTCCAAACGGTTATATATTAGGTCATTGGATGATTAAGGTGTAGATATACACTACCAATAAGTTTTGGTCAGGTTTGTGGGCCTTTAATGGGTATTATTATTTCAATAAAAACTATATTACTTATTTCCCACTTAATAAATAATTTTTGTATCATTAATGTATCACCATTAATGACAATTATTTAATCCCTAAAAATTCTAAATAAATTATCATGACGTAGATAATTTTAATAGATTTCTGGATAGTATTCATGTTCGAGGTTTTATGATGTTTATCACTAAATTAAAATTATTATACTTATAAGATTTAAGAGAGTGACATGTTGTCACTTTCTTTGGTTTTAATAATAATTAAATTATTTTCATTGTCAAAAGTCCCTAAAATGAATCTATTCCGACCCTTAGGTTATATGGGTCTACTATTTGCCATCCAATAGAATTTTGGTATGTGGTATGGTAATTTTATAATATTATATTTACCCTTAATTACCCAATTTACCTTTAACAATGGTAAATAAAATTTACCGTAGTTACTATTCATAATTCCCAAAAATAAAAAGTAGCTTATTAACATAATTTGGACTCACTGATTCCAAATATGTAATCCATATTTCTAAATTCAATACAAAAAAGTTGCATAAATTAAATCAAAATTAATCCCGTTGTCGAAAGAAAACCGGTTTTTCTTTAAAACATTGCAAAAGATTGAATTGATTTAACCTACGAATTTAATGTAAAATCAATGCTAATGACTTACATTATATTAAATGGTAAAAATATATTCTATTTATACTTTAAAACCATTCAATATTATAATTTAACCATATAAATATTTCAATGAAAAAAGTTGTTTTTAATTAAAATATAGCGTGTTTTTACTATTCATCAAAATATGAAAGTTACCAGAATAATATGAAAAATTTATCCAAAGTAAAATTTTATTTATTGATTCCAAAGAAGAATTTTATTTTTTCAAATTGAACTTATAAACATGTCAAAATCTAGATTTAAAGTGGGTGCGCCATCAAAAGGCGGCAAAATTGCATTTTTTGAAAAATACTTATTTTACCCGAAAAATTTATTTTGTTCTTATACCATGTTCTAGAAAATGTTTAGGATGAATAATAATGTTATAAAATTAAAAATTTAGTTAATACTATTCATAACGGCTAGTTCATAATAATATTATAATAATATATTGTTGCTTAGTAAAACCCGGTATTACGTACAACACACGCTATCGAGGAAGGTCGTGATTGCGTGTAATGCAAGCCAAGTCAGGGTCGCGTGTTGTGCAATAATCCTTAGTTGTTTCGTATACCAGAATACAACCATATTTCATTTATACATTGAATATATATATATACTCAATGTTGCGTAGAATAACTATTATCAAAATTGTGTGTAACATGATCCAAGAATAGTGTTGTGTATACAGCAAGCTAATACGGTGTTGCGTATAGCACAAGGTAATCATGGTGTAGCATACAACACAACACATTAATGAAATTAAAATAATATTTTTCATAAAATCTCGGGGTGTTACATGTCTGTAGTTTAATTGTGTAAATCTCCCTTGTTATTTTTAGGGTTTTCTATGTAATGAATTTCATAATAGTTGTGGTGAATATGGTTCTTTTATTGTTTTTGATATATAAAGAGATAAATAATGTTATAAATGTCATGTTACATCACCATGGGGATTATAAGGCATTGAGTAATTGTTTGGAAAATGATGATGTGTTTGAGATGGAATGACAACTAATGTTAGGAAATTAATTATTGTATTTTTATAGACTGTTTGGTTAATTTCATATACCATTGAATTTAAATAATTTTCCAACATAGATTAGCTTTTGGAAGGAATCTTGAGTAGGTGAATCTCCAAAGTGGGTGAAATTTACTAACGATGAGGAACCTTGGAAGTATAATCTAGTGTTGTAATGTTGTACCATGATTCATGGAGATTACATTATTAATTAGACACAGGATAAATAGAAAAATAGCCTTATAAATGTGAAAAATGATGATATCATCTAGAGTGATAAGTTGTATAATGAGAAAATTAATATGATTTTTTAAACAAGAAGTGTTGAAATAGTCAAAGTGAAATTTTATGGTTACTACATTAATCATCATCAAATGGAAATTAGTGTATCATGTGAAATCATCTTTCATAAATATAGATAATTAAAAATGATCTACCTATGTTCTTGTTGATGTAAGTTCGTTGGTCTTACTAGAAGAATGATTGTTTCTCTCCTCAAGAGAAGATTAATGTTTTTGTGATGTTTTGAACACTATAAAGTGTAATGTTGACCCATTATTGAAATGTTGTGAGACTTTAATTAGTTGTCAGTTTAAAAAATGGAAAGGATGAGTTATCTTGTATTTTTTTTACTTTAGGTTTGTCTTATAGATGTCTCTTATGAATGATATAATGTGGTAGTGTGATGTCTCATTGATAATCATAACATATTGTACTATTTATTTTAATTCAATGTTTAAATGTGGTTTAGTGATAATTACGCATTTTCATTGGGGTTTATGAAACCCTTTTGAGATATTTGTATTTGTTTTTATTTGGGTATAGGAAAGCACATGGTCTCAAGGCCCATAAAACCTATAAGAAATGAAGATTCCCTTTATTTGAATGTGGTAGACAAATGGAGGTGTAGGATAATTTATCAAGAATGGGTTATATGTTTTATTCCTTCTCTTATTAATATAATTCAAGAATGGGGTAGTGATTATAAATAATTAAAATTAACTAGAAACTATTTCTTTTACTTGGTTTGTGGTGAAAAACATATGGAATTATGGATATATCCTTTTTAAGGTTTATCTTTTGTTGTAATTTGTGTGTTGAGTTATGGACAATCACGTAATAGATTACCAATGTATTATCTTAGTGTTCCACTTGATATAACAGGATTTTAATTCATGATTTTTATGGTCAGTTGTCTAGGATCAATGGATGTATCCTAAATTGAAAAAAACATTCCATATTTTGGTGGTATGATGGTTTTAATTAATTGAATCATTACATAAATGGCCATGCACATCATATCAGTCATAAAAGTACCAAAATATATCTTAATGAGTATTGAAAATATCATCATCAATCTCCAGTGGGATGATCTCTTTGATGTTTTGTTCCATTGGGTTGGTAAGAAGAAGTTAGCTAAGTCAACTGAAGGTGGTATCAGTATTAGAAACTTAGAAGGATCCATTCATTCCATGAAAGATAATAATACATGGGATTTTGTTGTGGGTTACTATTTACAGGATCCCATTATTAGGATCATGTATGTAAATTCCATAGATTCTACTTGGTTCATCAACTTGACAATGTCCCCTCTCAATTACCACCTTCAACAGCCCCTGTTTTAGTGGATATGTGATTAAATATAGTTCAGTAGTATTATATGACTTGAATGTATCATTGGTTATGATATCTATGAGATGGATATCCTCGAATACAACATCCATATATTGAAAAATATTTTTTTTAAATTTTTTTTCTATACTATTTAGTACAATAGGAATACAAATTCATGAATAGGATGCATTAATTTACCAGCTTCCTCCCATATAGTTTCCTTCTGTATTTATTTCATTTTGAATGAATTTAACCTGAATTTTCTTATTTGCATTTAATTATTTCAATTTTTACATCAGTGATATGTAATTAATTGGTGGAATTTTATGACATTCAATATGACCGACACATTATTCATTAATTAAGAAGCATTGATGAGGCCTATAAAGGGAATTAATTCTCACATCCATTAGAGTAGGTGGTGATTAGTTTCATAAAAAGCATTATAGAATAATATCATCTATCAAGAATCATTCCTTGCTCACAGTGAAGGTACTGAAACCCCCTTTGATGTTTTGGGAATACACAGGTTATAAACCAAGATCCTTTAACTGATGGATCACTTCTGGGGTCAAGATTCCTTGTTTTGATTCTTTTTTATCTTAATCAAGAATTCTCCTCCAAAAAGGAAGATATAATAGATTTCTTGTTTTTATTAGCTAAATTGTTCTTTATAAAATTTTGTACATTTGATTCTTTAAGCTATAACAAGATTGGTTATCAAGATCTTCCACTAAAAATGATTATAAGATGATCCCCAAAAAAACCATTGATATCAAATCCTTTTTCTTCAAGTATTAATTTTTTCAATCTAAAATTTTTCAATGAATTATATACTAAAATTCATATATATTTGTATCATATGATATAATATATTGAAAATATTTTATTTATATTTATCATGTTGTATGAAACATATATATATATATATATCATAATGTACAATATATAAGGATTATAATTATTTTAACTATGTCATATATTATAATATATGATATCATATCATACATCCAGATTCATGGTTTGCAAAAAATAGGGGAACATAATGTAATTATGATATTTGGGTCAATCATAATATATGATAGTTTTAATACAATTTTTCCAATCATATCCTATGATATGATTCATATCATATGATTTAGAGGAATATCATAGAATATAATTCATAGGCAGATCACCCTCCCTCTAGTACTATTTTTATTTTACGACTGAATATCGGTCTTAAAAAACAAAATTTGTATAACTATTAATTTTTTAGAGGTTTGAAATTATAATTTCAATATTATTTATAAATTATAAAATTTAAGCATTAAAAAATAAATTTTCCATGGATAAATTAAATATAAAAATTTCATATTTTTTCTCATGTTTTTTAATGTAAATTAATGTTTTTATTTATTATTTTATTCATTTATTAATCATGTTTATAAATTTTTTAAAGGATATGAATTAATTGTGTACAAAAAATTTATATGATAAATTAATTAAGGGAGATACATCCCTACATTAAATTCCTGGTATGACCTCATAATATTTTTTTTCATCTACCTTGACTTCAATTTATTTTTTGAGTTATAATATGTTGGAACTAAGGATGTTATTAGCTTGATATGGAGAACAGTTTTTTGTTTGTTGTCAATCCACACTTGTATGATCAAAGATTTTGTAATGAATGTAATCTTAAAGCTCAATATTACCATAGTATTGATGTTGGTTTCATTTCCTAGTGTTTTCCATATTTTTGGGCTCAAAATATGGTGGAAGAGGCTAGCATCATGAAGGGTAGTTTTCTAGGATGAAACATCATAAAAATAGTAAACGAATTGGTTTCATGAATACCAAATTGAGGTTCATAAAAATTTGGAGCACCGTGAATGGTGATGGTAATATCCACTATTACGACAAGTGGACCATCGCGAGTGCATGATGGTATGGAAGAAATATTCGGGACAATGAAAAATATCAAGGGTGATTTGTAAAATATGGGGCACCACAAATATGTTTTTAAAAGACACAAAAAATACATTGGAGGTAGTAGATCATCACGAAGGGATAGTACACTATATATGAGTCCACCCCTACTTTAATTGAAATGAATGTATTCATAGAGAATCTATAATAACATCGATTTTGTAAAGGTAGGGAGATCTGTGAATATGATTTTTCATACAAGATTAAGCATAGTGAAAAGACTTCTTACATATTGAATCATGCCAATTTTTTTTAGTAATGTGTGATTTGAAATGATAGGTTATTCTAAGATGTATCAATGAGCTTCATGATGGATGTTTGTTCCACCAAGGTAGTTTTCTTCACGAAGGTTGTGGGCTTCACAGTGGAGCTTCACAAAAGGCAGTTCTAAACATCAGTTGTTCAGTAATCATGGATTTTAATGTGCACTGAATTAGGTATATGGTGTATGTAGAGTCTCCATTTATCCAAGGAAAAATTCTTTAATGAAAATCTACTAAATATACCTTCAAGTTGATAAAATTAATAAGACATCACTTAAGTAAGTGATCAAGGGGGAGTCAACAAAAGTATTTTGAGAGGCATAATGTGTTATTCATAAAATATTATAAAGGTAGTGTTCTTATCATAGAGTGACTATATCCTAACTTTTTTATTCCACAACTAGTAGATATTATTGTGTTTAGGTTTGAATAAAACACTACTGGTGTAATCACCTTGGACTCTCCCTTAGTGGTGAACCAAGTAAAATTGGTGTGTTGTGTGTTTGCATGTGATTGTTTTTTCACTATGCATTCCCATCAAACATGTTTAATATGTTCCTACCAACATGGAAACAAGATTTATAACCTAGGAAGAAACATTTTACCCCCTGATTCACCCCTCCCTCTCAGGGTGTTTCAAGGACCTCAAGTGGTATTAAAGCGTACATCTTTCTATAGTTAAATCTGTTATCTTATATTATCATGGATAATTAAATAAGTTTCAATGTATCCCCCATCTTTTATAGATAAAACTTATATATTTGGACAAACATGATAAAATATAATCTTAGATCTCTTGCAATGGAATTAATTTTTTCAACTGCACAAGGGATTTGGGTAACTGATGCAACAAGACTATCTATGACTGAAACAGACAAGAAAATTCTTGATACAGATGAAAAAGTGAAAAATTCCCATAACATAACATTATATAATAAAATATATCACAAGGTAATGAGTTGAACTTCATCCAAGTCGTTGTGGAAAAAACTAGAAAATATTTTTGAAGGTGAAAAAAAATGTGAAGGAGGAAAAACTGCATGTTTTTACAATAGGTTTGATGATCTGAAGATGCATCCTAATGAAAATGCATATACCTTTTTTAATTGAATAAGAGAAGTTTCAGGATCAATTATAGGGCTTAGTGAATAAATTAATGATAATGAAATTGTGAAAAAAATATTAAGATGTCTTCCACCTCTCTATAATAATAAATTATTGTCCCTTGAAGAAAGGGATATATCTAAACACTAACTTGATGATCTTCTAAGTAGTATGGTGGTTTATGAAATAAGAGTTAAACCTAATGATTCAAAGAATGAAATAAGAAATGAAATGGAATTCAATTCCATGGAAAAACATGTGGTTTCTGGAGATACAGTTGATTAAGATAATTGGGTTGATGGAATTATTTCACTTTTTATCAAGAAATTAAAAAGAGGAAAAGGGATATTTGAATGAAAAAATACACTGGCCTATTATTGATGTTGTAGAGTTGGTAACATTTCCTCTTGATGATCAAGGATTTTTGATGATGGAGATATTGAAGATAAAACAAGAAAAAGCCTCAGAAAAAGTTTCCCCAAATGGGATACTACAAATCATGAAAGAAACTACAGAGGAAGAGTTTTTTTCATGAATAAGATGATGATAATGAATTTTTTGTGGATTAAGTACCTGAGATTAAATCTAGAACTCAAGCATCCATGATGGATAAAATTGAAAAGTCTGAGCCATCAAAAGTTGAATCTAAATAAAATGAGTTGATTGTTGATATTGATATTAATTTGGAACTTGAGGATGTTATTAGTAAGCTTGAAAATAAATGAAATATAAAAAAAGGTGGAGAAAAAATATGGAAGATTCATTAGAATATATTGATCTAATTTATTATAAAATTTATCAACTGAAATAAGTTGTAAAAGAACATTCAACAAAATTTTAAAGATCATAAGATGTAACAAAATTGATTCTCATGATTTAAGAATAGGGAAAGGTCATCAATGAACATACTTACATACTATATTAGAAGCCCAAGAAAGTTGAGGGTCTTGAATAAGTTGTTGTTTCTCTAAGGGTTAAACTTTATAGTGAATCAAATTCATTGGAAATGAAGAAGAAGATATAGTTTTTAAGATTCACAGATTTTGATCTATTAGAGAGATATAATTGTGGTTCTGAAGGAGTATATAAGGCTTTGAATGATCAAAGATCCACATGCATGGGAAAACTTGGAATTGGTTGTGATTCTAAAACATCAAAGGCTAGAAACAAGTTGATCCAAAATAATGGGAACAAAAAGTTGAATGTATCACAAAGTCATATGAATTACTAATAAAGAAATCATCAAATCAAATTGAATGAGTAATAAAAAACACCCACATGTTTTCATAAATGATATATAGTTAAATAATTTTCCTAAATAAGGGTATATGTGGAGGAATAGAAGTAACAAGACATTTCCAGTTATGAAATGTCAATTTTGTGTCTATTTTCGTCATAACATGTCACACTGTGAAGTGGTAAGAAAATTGTTAAATGGGGAAGAGATAGGAAGTCAGGAAAGGAGAATGAATTCATATCTTACACCTTATAGAAGACATATATTTTATGGATATTTTTTTCACTACTCTAACTGTGGTCATAACACTATTAATTGCAGGTAGAGGAAAGGAAGTTGTATTACCTATAGAACTTAGTGAAAATTCAATACATGCCAACCAGATAGTGTTCCTCTTGAAAACAGGTATTCCCCTATAGTAGAAAAATATGAGTATAAAGAACCAATTCGCATAGGAAAGAGATTATAAATACCATCATTATTCTCCTCTCAATAAAATATTTCATCTAAGGAAAAGATGAAAATTGTGAAATCCAACATTGCATAAGTAAATCTCAAATCCACAAAGAACAGTAGCACCTCGATTCTTGATACTGGGTTCTCATCCCATATGAAGGGAAATGAATAATTATTTTATAATTTTAAGAATAGGGTTTACATAGTAGTAAGGTTCATAAATGATGGTGCTATAAATATCAATGTAAGTAGAAGTAAAGAACTAGAAAATAGTGAGCTTAAGAAAAATGATGTTCTTTATGTGGACAGTTTGTATCACAATATCCTAAATTTGAGTCAACTCTATGTCTCTGGACATATAGTGAAATTAAATAAAAATGGAATCATTATAAAAGTAAAGATAGTGAATTCTATAATGAATGGATGCTGGACATATGGAAACTTATATAAGGTTGACAGTAAAGAGAACATTTTATATCTGATAGTTGAAGAAGAAAACAACATGTGGCATCGAAGGTTAGGTCAAATGAATCAAAAATAAATGGAAAATATTTCTAATGTGAATATATTAATGGATATCCCCAATAGGAAATGTGAATGAGACAAGACCTGTGATTCTTTGACACATGGTAGGTTGGTCTATAGTTCATATTGGCCGAAGAATAAAAGGGAATCAATTGTTCTTGATCTCATCCACACATATGCATGTGTACTGATAAATGTGGATGGAAAATATGGAGAGAGGTACTTCATTATTTTAATTTATGACAATATTATAATGTCTGGTGTGATGGTTATACATGGTAAATAACAAGTTATTGACAATTTAAAAAGTTATCAACAAATATCCGGGAATGGTACTTGTCATACAATCAAAGTTCAATGATTTGAAAATGGAGGGGAATACACATCAATTTAATTTTAAAATTACCTAGAACAAACATGGAATAAAGAATGAGTTTTTGGTAGTGAGAACCCCACAACAGAATAGAGTTATCAAATATAGAAATCAGCAGACAAACAATATGTCTAGAACTATGCCGATTGAGAGTTTTATCTATCATCATTACTGGAAAATAGTCTGTTCAAGTAGAATTGTATACTAAGAATCAAACAGGGATTTATATGGGAGAAACTAAGACACCATATGAGTTTTTTCAAGGAAGGATTCCATCTTTAAAGTACTTTCATGTTTTCAGCAGTAAATTGTAAATCCAAAACAAAGAATAAAATCAAGGTAAGTATGGTGATGATGCTGATAAGGGTATATTCCATGGATATTTAGTGAAAAAAAAACCCAATAAATGTTTCAATAGTCATCTAGGGAGAATTTTGAAAGCAGTGATGTCAATATTATTTAAGAGAAACCCCCAAATTCCCCGAGGAATTCATATGTTGATATAACATAATATGAGAAGAGAGTGGAGAAAGAATACAGGAAAATGATGAAAAAAAGGATATCCGACAAACATTTAGTGGTCATAAAATGTTGATGACTCAGAAGAATAATCAAAAGAGAAAACTAGGGATGAAGAAACATCATTTGAGCCTGACAAGAGAAATTGAATTACATAAATTGATCAATCTAACATCATTGGGGATTGAATATCTCCCACTCAGACAAGTAGAATGAGTGGTGAATCACATTCTTCTTTCCTAAAAACTGTAGAACCATCCTCATTTGAATAATATACAAAGGATGAATCATGGTTTGAGACCATGAATGAAGAATTGCACCAAATTGATAAGAACCAAACATGTGATCTTTTTAAGAGACCCGAAAATAACAATGTGATTGGAACAAAGTGGATTTTAGAAAATAGATTTGATGAGCACATAAATGTGATAAAAATATAATGTGTTCTTGGTGTGTAAATGTTATACAAAAATTGAAGGAGTTGATGTTGAATAAATTTTTTCTATGATGTTGATGCCTGATTTGATCAGGATTTTCCTTTCTATGTAAATTCAAATAAGATATAAATTTTATCATAGGGATGTCAAAACAGCTTTATTAAATGGTTTTCTATAAGAAGAAGTCTATATTTAACAACTAATGAGTTTTCTAATTGTTAATGATGAAATGAAGGTTTGTAGATTAAAAAATGAACTCTATAGTCTAAAGCAGGCACCATGAGCATGGTATTCTCTTTTGGATTCAAAACTGTTGAAGTTATAATATATAAGATGAGGGGTCTTCCATAATCTATATGTGAATAATTAAAAGGGAGATTAAATTATGGTTTTGGAATATGTGGATGCTATTATATCTGGCATAATTAGGTAGAGATCAGTGGGAGAATTTTCTAATTACATGAAATTAGAATCTGAAATGTCTATGATTGGTGAACTCGCATAATTCTTGGAGATATAAGTGATTCAGAAGATGGATTACACTTTCATTTCTCAAGAAATGTATGAAAAATATTTACTGAAGAAATTTAAAATTTATGAATCCAAACTAATGTCAACTACGATTACTGTTGGGACAAAACAAGGAGAAAATGAGTATGACATTTATATAGATCCCACCATGTTCATGATAATCATTAGAGGCCTACTATAATTGAATAAAAACTGGTCAAATATCATCTTTGTAACATTATTTGTCACCCTATTTCAATATAATTCAAATGATGAACATATTTTTAGTAGTTAAAAGAATCATGAGGCACATTCAAGGTACTCACAATTCTAGGTTATACTTTTTTGGAGGAAGATATGATGAACTATCTGCATTTTCAGATGTTGATTAGGTTGTATATGTGATTTATAGAAATTCCAAAAGCGGTGAGGCATTCTTTATTGGCATGAAATTTTTTGTTTGGTTGAGTAATAAAAAGGAAATCACTTCTCTTAGTACCACTAAAAGAGATTATATATCAGCTACAGAGTCTTTCACTTGACTATTGTGGATAAATAAAGAACTGATTGATATTGGTGATCAGGTAAATCATCCAATGGTGATTCACTATGATTAAAAGAGCTTGATTTATCCGATGAATAATATTATTCAACATTACTGTATAAAACATATTGAAATCATATATCACTTCATCAAAGAAAAAGTTGACCAGGGAATGATGAAAATGGATCTTATTGGAATTGATGACCAAGTGACGAACATTCTAACCAATCCATTGGTAGCACATGTGTTTGGGAAACATCGTTTGAACCTCGATCTTCAACGACCTCCTAGTATATGAGCAGGTTACATATAAACCACTCTCCTTAGTTGTGTAAACTATTTTAATCTTTTTTTGGAAGTGATACAGGTTTATGGAGGAGATATGATCTGGGGGAGTATGCTTTTACGCTCTACAAGTAAAAGTAATCTTATTTGGGTTTATTGCCAAAGGGGAAGAATGAATAAATTCAATCTGAGAGTTGAAAATTTTATGTTAGCTAAGAATTTTTTGTTATGAGGAAATAGTCAGAGATGTGAATTTTGTGTTATGAGGAAACATAGCTGTTATGGGGAAACAATCAGATATGGTAATTCTATGTTATGAGGAAACATACATATCTTAGCTTGGACATCTTTAAGAATTCCAAAACATGAGAAATTCAATCTGAGAGAAAATAATTTGGTGTTAGACGAAAATTTAGTGTTATGAGGAAACTATCAGAGATGGAAATTCTATGTTATGAGAAAACAAATGTATTATGGGGAAAATGTGAGATTTGGGAATTATGTGTTATGAGGAAACCAAAAGATCTTACCTTGGACATATATAATCATTCAAAAACATGATAACCCAATTCATGCTTCCCCTCTTGATTTCTAAATATATTTTTTCTCATGTTTACTTAGAATGTTGGATGATTTGATTCTCACATATCTAATATTGAGAGTGGTTGTTTCTCTATTGAATATATCTGTAGATCTCCAATAAACCTAAAGGGGTATTTTTGTAACCAAGGTTGCAATTTGCTAGATATGGAGTATAGTTTTTGTTTTTTTCAATCCAGACATGTATGATTAAGTATTTTTTAAGTAAGGTGATCTTAAATCTCATGATGACTACATTATTTAAGATGGCATCATTTCCTAGTGTTTTCCAAATTTATGGGCTCAAAATATAGAGGAAGATGCTAGAATTTTGAATGGAAGTTTTGTTAGAATGAAATATCATAAAATTGGTAAAGTAATGGGTTTCTCGAAGACTAGGTTGAGGTTCATGAAGATGTGAAGCATTTCGAATGATGATAGTAATCTCTATGATTATGAGAAGTGGAGCATTAAGAGTGTATATGGTGTTGACTGAAATCATCATGAAAATAGAAAATCTCAAAATATCCTTGTGAATTTAGTGGCACCGTGAAGATGTTTTTTACATATCCAAAAAATTCAATGGTGTTGGTGGAGCATTGAAAAGGGATGAGCCTGTATATATGAATCCACCCTCACTTCAATTTAAATGATGATATTCATAGAAAATCAATAATAACTCTAGTTTTGTGAAGGTAAGGAGATCCAAAAATATGGATTCCCATAGGAGATTGAGTATCATGAGTAGAATTATTATGTACTGACTGATGTCAATGCTTTTGAGTAATGGGTGCTTCATGATGATGGGGTATTCTATGATGGCTCAGTTATCTTCATGAAGGTATTTTGTTCTCTGAATGTCGTTTTCTTCATGAAGGTTGTTGGATTCATGAAGAGCTTTGTTGAAGATAGTTTTAAACAACATTAACTCAATGAAAAAGGCTTTCAATATGAATCAACTCATGTCTACATTGCAAGAATAGTCTTTTGATATTAAGGTAAAATTTATTTAATTCAAATCTAATGAACAGACCTTCATGTTGATAAACATAGTAAGACTTCACCCAAGGTAGTGAGCATGGGGTAGTCAGAAGAAGTGATCAGAGGGAAAAATGTTCTATACAAAAAATCATATAAAGGATGTGTGCCTAGAATATAATGACTATGTCTAAACATCTATATTCTATAACTAGTGAAAATTTGTGGATCAAGGTATGATAGATACACTGTCAGCATATTCTCATTGTATTATCCCTTATTGATGAACCAAGTAAAATTTTTGTGTTGTCTGTTTGAATGTGATTGTTTACTACACTTTACCTTTAGATATGTTTAACATGTTACTACTAATGTGTGACCTAGATCCATCACTTTAGAATAAACATTTGACACACTAATTCACAAATCCATTTTCAGGGTGTTATGGGGTCCTTCATTACATTGAGATTAGTATTTAAATATAGTTTTTTCATATTAGGTGTTACAAATATCTGTAATTTAATTATCACTTGAGTAAATTATCCTAGGGGAGAGGTACGTGGGGTAGGTCAACCCACCAGTCTTTAGGATTCTTCTTTATTACTATAAAGGCGATGGGTGGGATATCTATCACTCGAGGATTAATCGTGTGGAGATTTTAAATCTTATATAACATTATGATTTTATATGGAAATTTTATGTACCTTATGAATAAGATTAATTTGGATATGTATGAATATATTTGTATTCTTCTTTTTGGGTAAGTAGCACATGCTTGTGGGTTATTTAAAACATTTACACATTAATTGGATGTGAAATCATGGATTTAGTTGATAGAATATGGATTCCAATGATAAATCAGTAGATGCATTCATACACAAAGGGATAAAAACATTAGAAGATAATTATTAAAAAATATTTAATAGTTATAAATTTAATATACATATTATATATATTAAACTGGTGATACTTCTTAAAAGTGAAATAAATTCTTTAATGTGCTAAGTGAGAGATTACATCCCAATTAGCATATGTCAAGAACTAGATCATTTAACTGAGTAGGTTCTTCCACAGTTGGTTTGCCAAGGATTATCTTATGTAATGCATGGTGAAAAATGGATAACCCTAATATTTAGGTAACCATATCCAATTTTGAGCATTGAGTAAAATTTATCTAGGAAACTATAATAGTTAGGATATTAGAGGAATTGATTTGGTTTTTTCTATATGATGGATTTGGGAAAAGAGTTACTCACTTAACTATTCTAGAATCATAACTATTATGATTGGGGTGATTCCCTACATCAATAAATAATTGATAAGATTAAATCCCAAGGGGACTCATCACATAGTTTAATATGGGTCTTGGATCACTAAATAAATATGCTGGACGTGGTCATCATTTTTAGTGGGAGTACATCCATTAAAATCCAATGATAAAAAGATAAAAAAACAAGATACCCACCCACCGATATGCCTTTGTCGTAGATAATGGATTAATTCCTAATAATGAAATTGATATCCCTCTTAGGTGTGACATATAAAATAGTTATAGATACATATATAGGGAAGATAATTGTTCTCAATGAGAAGAGTTGAGCTTCCTCAAACCCGCACTCCTAGATTCAGTGATAAAAACATATACTTTACATACCATCTATGATTCCAAATGAGGTTATCCAATATAAATAAACACACTTTGTCCATTAATTTACATGAATAATCATTTAATCTAACACATAGTCCCACAACAATGAGAACCAAAGGTTCAGTGACGTTTTGGACTAACTACATAAGTAACATATTTTTCAATACTTTTTAGCATTTATTCAGAATTGATCCACACTAGACCCAATTCTATATTTTTCATAAGTTATACTCATCTTTAAAACCTAGGGAATGGAAATATAAGAAAAGAGTGATCTCAAATGCTTAGTATTGGAGAACATATCCAAGAATCATAATTTTCAGATAATAAATTTTTTAGGAAACATTAATAGAGGAGAAATATCTTATTAAAAATTTCATGGAATCATTAGGGAAAATCGTAAAACATGTTTGGTCATTAAAAATCGTGATATATAAACATAATCCCACTAAAATGTCATCAAGGAAGAATAAAAATTATAATACATATTAGAAGAATATAAAAATAATACTAAATCATTAAATAATAACATAATAATTCAAAATAACAATGAAATATGGCGTACACATAACCCTAGAAATTATAACACATTGGGTTAAGAATTCACATCCATGTATCCTATAACATAGTGGGTCAACAATTCACATCCCTATATACTATAATATAATGGATTAGGAATTCACAACATTATATCCCATAACATTGGGGTTTGGGAATTCATGTCACTACCTCTTATGACGTAGTGTTTCATGAATTCACATCCCTTTCTTCCATCATTATTTCATGTGATATAAAACATAAACCAATGCATTGGAGGAATTTAGCCTACCCAACCAGTCTCCGGGATTTAACAGAGCCAACCCATCTCATGGATTTAATATAATCAACCCATTTCATCTTTATAAACTATACATGTGTGTGCACCAAAAAATAAATCATGTATCATATCATGAAGAACCCATTAAAATAAAATGGCTTTCAAACCATTTCTGAATGATATCATATAAATGGCCTCAAGAGTTAGACTGGTTTATAATAAAAATTAAATAACCAAAATGGATTATTTAACAAGGGATTTCATAGGATGATTCTGGAGACATATCTCCAAATGAGATGGATATTCATGAGATAAACAGGAAAATTAAATAAAAATCACAAAACGATATTTCATTAAACAATTTTAACATTATCATAACAATGTTGAAGTTATGGGTTACTTTAAAATGTTACTTTTGAGATGATGAAATAACTAATTTTACAAAAAATTATTTTAAGAGGTTTCCAATAATGGATCCATGAGAAATATATAAATTTTTTCAATAGTAAGTGTTGTTTGGAAGATAAATGTACAGTCAGCAAAGGAAAAACCTTTTCAATATTTTCTTAAAAATACATTTACTGAATCTTGAATTATAAAAAGAGTTAATAAAAATTAAATGTAAAAAGGGATAAATATAAATATAATTATCACAAGAAATAATAGGTATTTATATTTCAAAAAATAATAAGTATAAAATTATTAGGTATAAATAATATGGGTTTGGAGGGAAAGTAGTGATTAAAAAGGATGAGTAATATCTTAACAATGTTATACATTTTTATAAGTAAATTCATCAATAATATTGGAATTAAATATGTGAATTTACCCATACATAAATATGAAGTATTATATAATAATTTATTATGTTCTAATAAACCAATCATAGAATAAAGAAGTTCAAAGTGAAGCATTATAACTCTGTGAAAGGACGATTATGTTAACAAACTCCCTTAAAACATTAATATATCTTGAATTGAAATCCTGTGAAATATATAACTCCTGATGGATTTTTTAATCACTTTATTTTTATGAATGTGTGATAAAATATCCATATGGATGTATATACACCATGAAATATTAAAAAAGTGGGTAATACAACATATGTTCAAATAAAGAAAGGCGAGACATGAAATATCTTACCATAACTCTATACATCCATAAAAAACATTAAAATGATACATAAAAAACATAACTATATTAATCATATATATTATATCCTAATTCATATCTATTACTATTTCTACTCTTTAATTGTAATTATTCACTAAACATTCATTGGATAATTAATGTTTATTTTCATTATCAGGTGTCAGTAATTTTGATCATTTCATTTGTGTTTTAAAATGGAATCATCAAACCGCATTATTTTATTTAAATTTCATAATTGACAGATTACAAATTATTTTTAAATAATTTTGTTTAAATTATTTATTCATCCCCATATTAATTTGATGGAAACTATCAGCATCATTCATTGGAGTAGAATCGATGATGATCTTGTTTTGTGTGATTTACTCATATAAACATATTTCATTTTAATGATCAATAATTTTTTTGATATAATTTTATAACTATATTACTGAAATATATTAATCCTTAATATAATATTTATTCATCAAATATATTTTATAATCATCTATGTATGGAGGGGATGAAAAATAGAACATGTCACTCCATGGAGAAGGTAATCTGCACATACACACATATGATGTTTTTATTTTTCATATAATGGAAGGAAGATATAAACTTATTTATATTTTAAGAATACTAATAATTTTCCAAATATCACATTTATTCATTAAATATCCCATTTTAACCACCCATGTAAGGTGGTTATGAAAATTGAAACATTTCACTCTATGGAGGTGGTAGTATACACGTACACATGGATGTTATTTTCATTTTTCTAAGGATAATGGTGGAACGTAAATAATAATTATTCCATAAATATAATAAAATTTAATTATATTAATAATATTTATTTTATTATTTTATTATTTTATTACTGTATAATATATTTTTATATAGAAGAAGAAGAAATAAAGAAATAGGAATGAAAATGAGTTATTTGGAAATTTTGACCTTAGTCCTTCGAATAACTCCTTTGAAAATTAAATTAAATATTTTTTGGGTAATTATTTGAGAATAAAAAAACCAATGGGAAATTTCAAAGAATTTGGTGCATTTTTTAAAATTTTTCCAAAATAAGGTTCTTTTTGTTTGTGAAGACTCAGTGTGGTAAATGGATCCTTTTATAAGTGAGAGGAGTGGTATTTTTAGTAATAAGAAGCGAACTATTCAAGGAAAGTGACTCTAAAAGTGGAAAATAATTATGAGGGGATAATTTTAGGTCAATAAATACGCATCAAATCATTTTTGTTAGGTTTTTATTATGTTTTAGGCCTTTTAACCCCTAGATTTAACATGTTTCTAAAATTTAATTTTACCATGGTAACTTATTATTTAACATTGATAACTTATTTTTATGAATAAAAATATAATTAAACTTAATAGATAATTTTAATACGATAAATAAAAATATAAAAACGTTTTCCTACTATTATATTTATAAAATTTATAAAAATAAATATTAAATGTTAAATTTATAACACATAGAAATATAGTTTTTGAAAAATATAACTTATGTTCTAAAATGTAAAATATAATATTTTAAATGAATCTTGGTATTTTTTAATGAATAATTTTATATATTAAATACATATTTTTTCAGGAAAAATGTTTCATATATTTTTAATTCATGTTTATATCCTAATGATTTCATAAAATTCACACTATTTATAAAAACTATATGTTTCACTATTCAACAAAAAAATAAATCATATTAAAAAAATCATAAAAATAAATCCTATGATATTATTTTTATAATGAATAAAAAAATATTTTTATTTTTTAAAATTTAAATTATATCTTTTAGGAATTTAATTTTTAAATGGTAACATAAAATATAATGAAAACTATTGTTATAGGAAAATGAATTATTCACCCAAATCGCCCGAAGGCCTTAATTTTTAATGATTTTTGGAAAACCCCATTTAAAGGGATGAGGAGGAACCCTTACAAGGCCCATAGGCTTAGAGATTACATGGACCGTATGCTTAATAGGCATTACATGACCCGAAGGTCTTATGAAATTCAACCAGACTATAACTGCAAGGAACCTCTCCCTAGCATCTGCATTGTGATGGTAGATCTCCACTTTCACATGGTCGTATGGATAAGCTTTATGGGAAAGAACATGCAGTTCTTGATGGCATATCCATACCCTATCATTCTTAAAAATCTATTGGTTCTTCTTTGGAGAGTGCACCAGCTCTGAATCCTCCTCTAGGATGGCCCTTTTTTATAGAGTCTATCTGAGGAAACTCCATTGATTATGTGGCCCAAAGTATTTGAGGTGTCTTGAAGGGCTTGAGGTGGCCTAAAGGCCTTAAAGGTTTCCCTAAATCATTATTGACCCAAAAGCTTGGGAGGCCCTAAGGCCTCAAGGATTCCAATCCCAAACAGTTGGACCAAAGTGAAAAGTTCAGGATACTACACTACCGAACAGTACCTGCTACAATACATGATACCATACTGCTATAATACTATTACTGTGATAATTATTTTTACTTATACATATATTTCATAATGTGTTTTACCTCTATTTATACCCACCAATTCAATGACTATTTTACAATGGTTATATTTATCTTAAAAGATTGTGTTTTGGTTATCTTTGTTTTGGTGTTACATCTATTGAAATATATTAAAAATAATATATATTTAAAAGAAAATATATTTTACAAAATCTGTTGGTGTTACAAAAATTCCAAGAATATATGTGTGAATATTATAGAAATCAATTCCACTAAGTCTGAGTCATGGGTATTAAAAATTAGGTGTGCATCACACATTTGTACTGATAAACATAGACGCAAAGATAGGAGGGAATTGATAAAGTTATAATTAAAACATTATGATAGTAATGGAGCTAGAGTTTCTGAATTAGAAGTTGAAACATATGCTCTATGTCTACAAAGTGGATGAGTCCTAGAATTGGAGAATGGTTATTATGTTCTCTCTATAAACATAAATTTTATATTTGTATCTTGTTTGGGAAAAATAGGATTCTCATTCCCTATTATGAGAAAGATTATTTATATATATATATGAATAATATGTTCTCCATCATTGGGAATATGATGATGATTTATAAATTCTAGATATGGATAATCATTTTTATATCATTCAAAATATAAGTTCAAGGTTTATTCTAATCCCACTTATCTTTAGAATTGTAGCATTGAGAATATAAAGGAGAACCACATCCAAAGACTCCATATAGATAGATTACTAAAACAATTTCGTAATGAATTATTTGAGAATTTAGAATATTTTTTAATAGTAAAAATGAACAATCCACATTTTATTGTAAATGGTGAAAGAGATTGTTGGTCATTGGATCTCATAAATAGTGATGTATATAGAGTAATGAGTAATCAATAAAGCGGTGGCTCTAGGTAATTTTTTTACCTTTACTGATTAATTTAGTTAGCATGGATATGTTTTTATTATAAAAAATATGTAATAAAATTTTGAAAGTTTCAATCAGTTTCATAACAATGTACAGAATCAACTAGGAAAAAGAATTAAGATCTATCGATCAAATTAGGATAGTGAATACATGAGACAAGAATTCATTGATCATCTATGGTATTGAGTAATTCTTTCACAACTCACTCTTCCTAGAATTCCATAATTGAATTTTGTTTCTAAAAGAATGAATTTTAACTTTTTAAACATGTTTTAATTGATAATGAGTCAACGTGACCATCCTATTTCATTTTAAGGTTATGCTATGGAAGTAGTTGAATTTATACTAAATTGAATTCCATCTAAAGAAGTCTTAAGGAATTATATGAGATATGGTTTGGTAAATGTCCTAGAATATCTTTTATAATATTTTGGATATGTCACAAATTGATATGATGTATTTATTCTGATAATATTGACACAAAATTTTAAAAGTGCTTATTTATTAGTTATCTCATGGAAAATAAGGGATATTATTTCTAAAACCAACATATGAACAAAGTGATTATGGCTCTATTTTCTACAGAAATTGAGAACTAATTTATCAATATTGGAGTTTTTGAGAGTAATTTTGAACTTATAGAACATTAAAACTAACAAACAAGAAGTATTCTTGAAATAGAAGAAGAACCGACTCAAGATATAAAAAACCTCAAAGGTCGTGTAGGATTATTCCTGAGATCATGACATATGGATTTCTCATAGCTAATGATGATAAGGTAATGTTCACAAATAATGAACCTATCACCTATTGGGAGGCCATTTAGAATTATGATTCTATTAAGCAGTTAAAATCCAGGTAATCTAAAATGGAATCTATACACACTAATGAATTTGGAAACATTGTGAGTGCACCTGTAATAGTGAGATCCATATGGTGTGAGTTGGTTTCCTATATTAAAATAAACATGGATGGTATAATATATACCTATAAATCATGGATATTTCAATAGGTTATCCGAAAATTCATCATATTAACTAAAAGTAAACCTTTTTTACATATTTCAATGATAAAGTCTATTCAAATATTTCATTCCTTGGTAACTTAATTTGATTATGCGATATAGAAAATAGATGTCAAAACTTCTTTACCTAATATAAATTTAGTCAATAATATGTATATAATATATCCCAATGGTTTTGAAGTTCAAAATAATACTACTATGGTATAAAAGATGCAATAGTCTATTTATGGATTGATGTAAGCTTGTTAGAGTTGGAAAATTTTGTTTAATTATGCAATCAAAGAGTTTTGTTTCATAACAAATTTGATGATTCTTGTATATATATGTAAATTAGTGAGAGTATTGTAGTATTTCTAATATTTTATATAGATAACATAATTCTTATCAGAAATGACATCCTAATACTTCACCCAATAAATATGTGGCTATGTAAATGATTCTAGATGAAAGGAATTGGTAAAACAACAAATATATTTAGTATAAAGATATATATATATAGACCTAAGAAACTGTTTAGACTCAATAAGGACTCTTAATTTGGTAAAATTTTAAATTTCTTTATCATTGATAACTCTAATAAGGGGTCTTTACTTGTAAAACATGGCATGAATCTTAGGAAGATTAGATATCCTTTTAAATAGGAGGAAATATTGGATAAACATATTATTCATCTATAATGGGGTCTATTATTTATTTAATTTTTTGTAATCAACCTAATGTCACATATTCCCTATGTATAACAAGTAAATAAAAATCAAAGGCTTATGAGAGTTAGTATTTTTTGTGATGAACATTTATATGTTCATAAGAAGGACTAAGAATATTTTTTTTCATTAGAGGAGAGGATGAGATCTATTTAAAGGGTTACATAGATTCTTGTTTTCAATATGATTGAGATTATATGAAATCTATTTTTTCCTAAATGTTTGACCTCTCAGTTGAAATATTTCACAAAAAAACACCATTACTAACTCGACAATAGAGTAAAAGTACATCACAACATCAATTATTATTATGGAATCTACATGGATCAAGAAGTTCATCTATAAAATAGTCGTGGTTCTTATAATTGAGGGAGTACATAAGATTTGATATGAAAAAATAGATTCATCCCTCAATCCAAGGAACCTCAGTCTTACAAATTTCCAAACACATAATTTTCAAATACACTATCAAATGAGAGACTGCCACAATGGTAAATGTAAACATCAAATGGGTAGCTACACTAGATAATGTTGGTGATCCATTGACAAAACTATTACCACGTCAACAACATTAGTATCATGTAAAAATTATAGTTTTTAAAAACATTAGATATTTGTTGTAATGGTTTGTAAATGTAACAAGTTATTATAATAAAATTCAACATCTATTTATCATTCATTATTTTGTGTCACATTTTAATTTATATGAATAATCCAATGATGATATTGACACATATTAATACTTTGAGTTGTTTCTATTTAATGATTATCGCATTGTATTATTATTGGAATAATATGTTAATGTTAACATGAATAGAATATTTTACTCATTACAAAATGTTTTATATGGGATATAAAGGATAGATTGATGTGGTAATAAGTTGAGACATATTACTTGGATTGGCCTACCAACATAAATATCATGGAATGTCATACAGTCTTCGATATACTTAGGGGTGTATGAATATTATCTATCCACATTGCCTATGGTTATTGAGATACCTATCATGAGAATCATAAAACTTTGATACCTTTATTATTAAATATATTAGATACTTAGTTAATCAGAGGGTGGGTGAGTATGTTGTTGATCATGCAATCTGTTTGAGTAAAACTAAGATGAGATTTGTCCACTTGTATAATTAGTAAATCCATTTGTCCTTTGATATTATTGGATTGACTAAATGCATGGATATACTTATTTGAACACATTTGATGTGTTCAGATGCTCGGATACGGGATATGTGATGTACTAATCTTTTTAATTAATGAAATTTGATGTATTCAACAACTTGGTTAGTCTTGTTTAGAGGATAAATAAAAGATGTGACTGCCTATACTATACTAACATTATTTCATGTCTAGTGGTAACCTGTTGTTTTGGGAAAAAATATCATATTTTTATACATATTATGTATATAATACATCTTATGGTGGAAATGTTCATATATATATATATGATTATGTTTGATGGAAATTACACCAGACCCCATAGTAGCATGAGTAGTATGGATTCTTTTCTAGTGGAATCTCTTCACTCACATATATGAAATAGGGATTTATTATTTTGTTTCACTATTGATAAGGCTTTCAGGGTCACATGGGCAGGTCTTTGGATATGGACTGAATTTTACATTGAGCCCTCTTGGGATTTAAGTGAAAGTGATAGATTTATGGATATTCATTTAAATATAGATTAATCTTATTATACGAGTGACCTAGACCATTGGTAATGGTATTCATGAGATGGATATAATAGAATACAACTTTCATATATTATCAAAGAATATTATAATCTTTTGTTTCTTCTATTGTATAGTATGATAGGTGTATGATTGCATGCATATGATTCATGCATCTACCACCTTCCTCCCATACCATTTTATTCAGTGTTTAATACATTATGAATGGATTGAAATTAATTTTTATATGTTAATTGAACGATATGAATGGTTACATCAATTAGATGTAATTTATGGGTGTAATTTGATGACTCCTAGAATGAACAATGCATTCTTTTTCCATGAAGGAGTGTTAAGGAGGCAGATTAAAGGGAAAGAGTTCCCAATTTCATAGGTATAAGTGATACTATATTTCAGGAAAAGTTATTTAAAAACAACTATTCTATTGAGATTAATTTATTACTTATATTGATGGTCCTATCACACCTTCAATTTTAAGGGAATCATCATATTGTGGACCAAGATCCTTTAGACAATGGATCAACTATTGAGGAATGGGGTGTAATTCTATTTATTTTTGATCTAAATAAAGAATTATTCTTCGAAAAATTAAGATAGAAGCTAATGATTTTGTGTTTTAGGTATGAATTTCTTCATAAAATGTTACAGGTTTCAGTCTTGAAGATAGATCTATATTTTCTAAAGAGTTATTATGTTATCTATGATCATAATATGATCCCCAAAAGCTATCATTTTCCTCATTTTAGACCAATATTATGAAATCATCATGATAGGGGATATCAAATTCTTGAAATAAAATAGGGTAGGGTTCCCATTCTACTTTCCTATCTACCCAACTACAAAATTATGTTTCAAGATGGTGACGGACCATCCCAATTTCAAAAATTTGGTTCTTGATAAAGATAAGAATATAAAGGTAGTTTAGAAGATGGATTATTGTGTCATTACCCATATAGTATGAAGTTAGTTTAGCATGAAAGGATACATCAACCTCAATCATGTTCATCAATTCATTGATCATCGGGACAAACCTTAATGGGATATATCCTGGTGAAGATGTGCCCTAAATCCTAATATTTATATAATACATGATTAACCTTAATTATAAGGTTTCATATAAGAATGTTGTATATGATAATATCCAAAGGAATATTACATAAAATGGAATGTCATATTATATGATATAGTGATATTTTGTTGCATTACCTTAGAATATATTAGGATATAATATAATGATTTATTGGATACTTACTTTTTAAGGAATTCAAGTGTTTATAAGATACCTTTTTTATGTCATATTCTTTGGTTTTCATTTATCAAATGTTTCATAAGATGAAACACATGGGATATACATTAATGTAATGAATTATGGAATATAAATATTTCATTTTCTCATGGGTTGTAACACATGAATAAATATATTAGCACTTAAGAAGTTTCCTTGAGGAATTTAGAAGGGATATATTTCCATGGGATGGTTACTATATTGAGTTTGAAACTCTTGGTTTATTATCTTCATGTTTTGAATTTCTCTTCCAATTTTACCCTTATACATTGTGAGGCACAAGCATGATATGGGTGATAAGAGGATCTTCCTTGAGTATCGATTGATTCATGCTAACCCATGGATACAACATAAATAGGGGAGTAAGATAGTTTCCCTTGACTTATTCTTGTCAATCATGATGAAATTTGGATTTAGTACCAATAAATGGTGAAAGGTACACACATACTCGTTATACATTATATATTCAATGTGGTTATAAGTTCCTTCCATGGTAGATTATTGGATTATATTTCTTATTGCTTCCCTGGTTTATATACTCTGTTAATAAATCCTATAAAACCCAATAGTGGAATCAAATCATTACCATTACTATAGATTCATGAAATAATTATAAAAATAATTGGTCATGCTAATGTAAAAAAATAGTATCATAACATTTATATGATGTTCTTCAAATCATAAAAGTTGACGCCCTGGGGCCGCATGTTTAATCTGATTCAAGACTCACATACTATGTTAATTCTCATAGTCCCCGTTGTGTCAGTTTGTTCTAACATGGACTATGTAATTATCTATAAAAACATGTGTTATTTTAATTATTCTTATGTAGAGTCTAGTTACCATGTTTTATCATATCCAGACCCATGATCTATGATATTAATCTTATATAAGAATCATGAAATTAATCTAATACGAGCCGCTGAAGCACTCAGTTAG
This sequence comes from Viscum album, assembly GCA_963277665.1. NCBI lineage: Eukaryota > Viridiplantae > Streptophyta > Magnoliopsida > Santalales > Viscaceae > Viscum > Viscum album. Next base: position 1,680,958,853 of record OY728160.1, read on the forward strand.
TATCACATGGAAAATTATCATATGTATGTATTACTAGTTGTGATTTATTATTCTTATGTATACCCCAAGAGCACTTCTCGCATGCCCTTTTATAGCCCATTATAGTTGAGGCCCTGATTTACTCTTTTTTATGAAAACCTACACTGATTTGTCCTTGCATGATTCATCCAGTGCTAATTTAATATAACCAAATTCATATTATCAATCATAATAGGAAATTGATAGTGTTGGGAATGTAATTGGATAGGAATAAGATGGAAAAATATTTTTTCCATAGAATTTAATTAAGAATTTATATTTAGAATTTATGAAATATTTTAAAATTGTGGTAAAATATATTTTTATATATTTATTAATTTATAAAGTTCTATTTTAAATTAATTAATTATAAAATTTTTATAATTGGTAAATTATTTTTTTAACACATTTATTAAATAAATATGCATAATGAATTGTTTATAAATGGATTATTCTCATGTTTAATGAAATGTATTTTTCATTTATTTAGTTTATTTACTTATTTATTATTCATATGAATAATTTTTTAATTATAAACATGTGTATTAATTAGTTTAAATAGTTACACTACTTCATTAAATTATCATACATGTGTCTAAGGAGTTACAAGATAGGTATGATACTTGATTCAGTTTTCATCTACCTTATCCTTGTCTTGTCATGAGTATAAAAACTATTTATCACGTCTTATTTTTTATGTTGGTTATTTATAACTAATATGAAAAAGACATTAAAATTTATTTTTTTACATAACTTATATAATAACTGATATGTAAGTTAAATGTTTTTTATTTTCAATGTCGGTTAACAATAAATCGACATGGAGTTTTAGGTTTATCACATCAGTTTCTGGATAACCAACATTTAAATTTTAGGTATAATATTATTTATTTGGAACTAATATAAAAATAATTTTTTCACATTGGTTATTAAATAACCAACAAAATATAACTTTTAAAATTTTATGAATCATCGGGTGGACTCATTTTGGTGTCTTTCGTTCTCCTGATAACAATCTCATATCTTTCATGTGGAATCTCTAACCCTTGTTTCTTTGATATAGTGGAATCAAATGTTTAATTACCATCTTCATAGACCCTTATGGATTTTAAGCCTCATTGTTGAATGTTTGAAGATAGATTTAATCATATCTCATGTAAGAAACACACATTTTTGATCCTCTATTTCAGTCAGTCCTTAGTTTAAAATCCCTAACCATAATTTCTTCACTCTGATAGACTGCAATATCACATTACCATCTTCATACCCCACCCACATGATTCATTAGCCTCATCATTTCACATTTAGAGATAGATCTTCCCATATCTCAAGTAATCCTCACACATTTTTTATCCTCTCTTTCAGTCAGTCCAGCGACTATTCCTTGTAAAATTGATTAATTGAAATGTTTTAACATTTTTAGTCTTTTAGTTTCATTATATTCCTTTTTTAAGGTTATTATAACCCCAAATTTTTTTTGAAATTTTAGGTTTTTTTCCTTATTTATTTATTATTTCTATTAAAAAGGCACTCCTTTGGAAGCCCTAGCTCATTAGGTTAGTGAACAAACAATTTGGATACTGATGTAGATTGTATTCTTGGTTAGTTTTTTACTTTTTTATTTTTTATATCTCTTCTTACCATTTATAATACCAATTATTATGAAATCAAATTAATGGTTTCAAGTATGTCGATCATTCTTAATCTCATTTTAACAAAGGGGAATCATTCTCCTCCGTGTCTATATTATTATATTGTTTCATAGATATCATTGTATATATTTTTATAATTTCATAAGGTTATATTAATTTTATTTTTATATTATAAATTTTTGAAAGGAATTGTTTTTTAATTCCTTCCAAATGAATAAATTTTCTCATGAATTTTTTTAAATTTTCCTTATAAATTTTCACTTATTTTTTCATAGTTTTTTAATTTCATTTATATTCTCAATATTTAATAAAATAATACCATTTAATAAATGTTAAAAAAATATATATTCAAATGTAATAAATTATTATTTTTCAATGTAATTTTATAATGCTATTATAATGTAATTTTCATCTACGTCAATAACATGTAATTTGAAAATTCTTAAAAAGAATATATTTTTTAATTCATTCTACATGAATGAATTTTCGGAAAATATCTATTTTCCTTATAAATTTTCCGTTAAATTTTTTCTAAATTTTTCAATGAAATTTTAATCTCAATATTCTATAAATTACTCCCTTTGTAATAAATGTTAATAAAAAATTAATGTAATATCTTATTATTTTGTAACATAATTTTATAATGCTATTATAATTTAATTTTCATTTTTGTCAACCCCCAATAATGTTCATTATCCTCCACTTTAGATGTACTCTAGTAATATGATCCAACGTATTTTTTAATATGGATTATGGTCAATTTTTTTTTGAAATACTCTTTAATTTAATTTAGTTATCATGTGTTTAATATGATATGTTAAGATTATGATTATTTTCAAATTTATATTCAACAAATTTGTACCTTTTATCTTTATTTTATGGGTTTATGTATTATATCCCTACAAAGTATTAGAAATATACTATCGTGTTTAACACCCTATTTTATTTAATGTTGTTAGATAGAAAATTTTAGCTTCTATTACTTTACAAAATTGAACCCTTTATTCAATAAAATAATTCATTTCATTGGATGAAGAATATAACAATAAAATATAAGAGTAATATTTCTAGGAAATTAGGTCATTAAATGTCAATATTTTCTTCCAAAATTTGTGATTATTTTGTAATATTTGTGTTAGAAATTTCATTAGAGTTACTGTTAATGTAATAAATTCTTTCTTAGTGACTGTCTTAACCTCAACCTCCATCTTGTTTTGATATAAACTATTAAACCTTACAACACTTATATACTTAAAATCATATATTAAACAAATTCATTCTATTCAATAATTATCATATTTTTTCACTTTAAATTAAATTAAATCTTCACATGATATTTCTAGATATCTATTCCCTCTTCCAAGGATTTTATTTATTTTTCTTTTCAAATAAGACACTCTTTTGAAAAATTGTGCTAAATTTATCTCCATTATTTTCTATTTTATTGTATAATCATTCCAATTATCATTTTTTCTATTAAAATGTTATTAACATCTTTATAATTATATTCATTATCATTGAATATCCTAGCTACATTTTTCTGAGGAATAATCCACAAGAGTGTCTTCTTGATAATCATTAAAATAATCTACCATTCCACCCTATAACACACTTTTATCACTATTATATTAGTTTTGCATTTTTTTTTTGATATTTTTTATATATAATAATTTGAAAAAGTTAGATCATTGTACTTCAAATAAGTGACATATATTATCAAGGTGTCGATGCTTTTTTGATAATTTGTTAAATAAAATGTTACATACAGTGACATGTTTTTTCCATTCTTAAAATGTTTAGATATAAAGAAGATAAAAATCAGAGAGATCAGGGATATTTTATTTTCCATGGTATAAATCTAAGTTATAGACCTTGGATTTTCCATGGTGAATCTGGGATGAATTTTGGATATATTAATGATGTCGTTTGGAAAGATGGTATGTCTGATCAAATTGAAGAAATGATTCATGATATTTCACTATAATAAATTGAGAAAGAACCAATTATTGAGTGTATATATAGTGATTATAAGAAAACAATGTATCCCAGTTGTATAGAATTTACTATTTTATCTACGATGTTAAGATTGATTAATGTGTAGATAAAAAATGGATATAGTGAAAATATTTTCATAGAGTTTCTAAAATTGTTGAAAAAAAATTCTTCATAAATGCAATGATCTTCTAGATTCACCATATTAAGAGAAGAAAATAATATGCTCGATGGAATTATTGTGCAAGAAAATACATGTATGTTTGGAAGACCATATCCTATATAAGAAATAATATGAATTTTTATTAGGTTTTCCTTAATGTAGGGCATCACAGAAAAAGTAAAAAAAATATATAGGTTGATTTAGTAGTTATAGATAATCCTTCCAAGTAATTTTGGTATCTTCATATAATTCCTCATTTGGAATGTTTACTTTCACATTAATATTCTTAAAAAAGGTTAATATGGAATCTAGACAAGGGGGTATGTGATGTAAAACTACAGCAGCCAGCAAATTGTTCAAAGTGTAAGAAAATTGATCAATAGTTTCCTATGTTTGGTAATAAAGTTATAAATCTCAGACATGGATTGTGCATGGATGAAATGAATCTATATCTAATCCTTAGTAGTACAAATAGTTCATTCCCAGTTTTATTGGTAATTTAAAACATAACTTTTAATTTTTGTATGAATCTAAAATATTTCATGTTGTTTTTAATGATCTCTGTACCAAAACATCCCTGAAATGATATTGATTTTTTCTTATCACCATTAATTGATGATTTGAAACTTTTATGGGAGGAAGTTATTAGGTTTTATGATTCTTAGAAAATGAAATATTTTCAATTTCATGCAATGATTATGTTCAATATAAATGACTTCCCAACATATGGAAATTCGTCTAGATATAGTGTTAAGGGGAATAAATGTTGTCCAATTTGTGAACAAAAGACTTCATATTATCAACTACAACATGGGAGAAAAATAATATACATGGGTCATCAAATTTTATTATCTATGGGTCACTCTTATCAAAGATTAAAAAAATTAATTCAGTGGTTCACAAGAATTTGATATTATTCCAAAAACTTTTTCCACAGATTAGTATTTTGAGAGGATGAAAAATATTGATGTCACAATTTGAAAGGAAAAAAATATAGTAATGATATAAATATTTTCAATAAACTGTCAATATTATTTGAGGTAAGATATTGGTGATATAATGAGATCAAACATAACATTGATTTCGTGCACATGTATAATAATAACTATGATATCTTGATTGGAACATTATAATATATTAACGGAAGTACTAAAGATGGGTTGATTGCAATATTGGACTTACTCTCAATGGAAATAAATTTGGTGTTATCTCTCACTCTTGATGGTAGGAAAACATTCATGCCCCATATCTTTTCATACATTATCCAAGAGGGATAAAATTAGCCAAAGTCAATGTCTTCATGATATCAATGTATATCAGGTTTATTCTTAAAATGTAAAAATTTATGCGTCTTTAAGGTATTTGAAGTTGACATGTATGAAATCTCATGATTGTCATGCCATGATGAAACATCTCCTACCAGTTTCATTGTTTGGAATGTTTCCCATCTGTGTTATAATAACTATAATGAAGATGTGTACTTTTTTAAATTAAATTTTTAATATGGTGATGGATATGAATGTATGAAAATTGTATAGAATGAAGAAATTTCTATACTTTATCAATTATAAATATATTTTCCTCCATATTTTTTGGTATCATTGTGCATTTAATGGTTCATTTGGAATGATAAATAAATATTTGTGGGCTTGTATATCTACATTGTATGTATCATCTTGAAAGCTATATGTATATATTAAAGGGGTATGTTAAGAATCTATATTCAGCTGAAGCCTCCTTTTATGAGATGTGTATTTATGTGTATGTTGTGGGGTTTTTACAAGCTATGTGCCTTCAGTAGAGCACGTAGGTTTTCCTACATCACTCCATGAATGAGTTAGTTATGAGTGAAAGAGGATCTGTGGTTTGAATGTGAAATGATTGACTGGTGAACAAATAAAGATAGTACATTTATACATCATGAATAACATAGATGATGCTTAGTAATATATATAATTTCATATTAATTTTTTGAAAAAAATTTATCCATAGAAGAATGATATTTGGATTTTTAATGAGCATAACACAGATTTTTCCCATGGTTTCAAGAGACTGTACTTGGTAGATCAAATGTATTAGAAACATTGAAATGGTTAGTGGTTGATCCAAGTTTAAATTTGATAACATGGTCGAGGTATGACATTAATGGCTATAAATTTCATATGAAAGATCATGAAAATAGACGTATAGTTCGGAATATTAGTGTATTATTTTTTACAAAAGCAATGCATTTTTCGAGTACTAAAGAAAAAAACACAATCTCCACATCACGTTCATATTATGGAGTCATTGATGAAAAATGGGAGATTGATTACATTAAATTCTATGTTCCAGTGTTTAACTACAAATAGTTTATCAGTTACAATAGTGTCATACATTATAAATTTGGAATGAAACTAGTTTATCAGAATATATCTGAATAAAAAGTGTATCTTTTTATAATAGAAACACATTAAAATAATATTTTATATGTTCTTGATCAATCCGATATGTAGTGGTGTATCATTTAACAAGAAAAAAATAATACTTTTATGATGATAAACTTGACAAATATTCTTATTTATGAAAGATACATACTTGCGAAGAAATATTACTAAATAATATGGATAAGCATGTCATAGACATGGTTTTTTTCTAGAGGAATGATCATGATAAAGTAATTTGGGAAAATAATCCTTTATTACATTCATAGGTAAAATATGTTTATTTCTTGTTTACTTTTTCAAATATAATAAAATGTTGGACATTTTAATTTTACTTTGTTTATTTAAACACGTATTATAACTAATAAGTTAATTTTTTATATTAGTTTAGTTTTTTTATTTTTCCATTTTTACCCTTATGTAACTTATCTATTAATTTATTTTGTTGAAAACCAATTATTTTAAATCTAATATGTTAAATAAAAAAATATATTGTATAATAGTATATTAAAAAATATTCCTTTTAGTGTTGAAAATGATTTATTAGTTTCTAGAATTTTGAATACACACACACCCTTTTTGAAATTTTTAATTATTGTATGTATTTTCGCCTCCAATTAATGTTTTTATCATTTATTTAACTACTATAAATAATATGAATAATTTTTTTTCAGTTTAGTTTACTTTCTATCAGATTATTTTTCATATATTCCAACAAAATTTTTCTTTTGGATGTTTTTTTATATGATGGAGGTTTTTTTACTATTAACACACCTATTTTTGATTTTATTTCTTTAGATTATGACATTTCATCTCTCGTTAATGTATTTATAATTTTATTTAACTATATAAAATATGAATTTTTTTTATTTCAGTTTACTTTTTGTTTGATAATTTTTCCTTTTTTTATATTTGTATATAATTATTGTATTTACATATTTATACACAAATTGTTTCTTTCATTGATTTGTAGGATAATGAATAATGATTCATCGAATCCACCACAAACTTCTAGATAGTATAGTACACATACCTTAGGGGAGGAACGTGCATGTGATCCTATTGATGAGCCTCCTCATCCTTCTTTACCAGAGACATCTTCTTCCATAGGGGAAAAATATTTTAAGGGTTGGTAAAAATGGAATCACATGTTTACAAAAATTATTAGTTTCCCATAGACCAGACCAAAGGATACTAGTATAATTTGCAGATAATTATATTATAATAGGTCTAAATTCAAAACAATTCATCAATTTTATAACAGTGCATCTGAATAGAAAAGATAGTATTTTGATTACTGATTGGAGATGTGTTGAAAAAATGTCAATATCACAATTATGTGAGACTGTTTTGGTAAGATAAATTGTTATTTTTTAATTATCATGAATTATTTATAGTAATATATATTTTCCCCCTTTTTATTATGATACATATGATATACTTGATACTAGATGATTCAGGAGGAAATGTTTAGCATTGGATGATATTAGATGGATGGATTTTAAATCAACCTTAACATAATATTTTATTTTTTAGCATAGAAAACATAATAATCCATATGATATATATATATATATATATCCATTTATAGGTGAAGTATATTGAATAAATGTTTCAAAATTAGACGATGAGAAGAGTTTTTGGTAAGTGAAATGTTACCTTTTAGGATTTTTTATATTAATGATCATATTAATGAATTCATTAATCTTAATTTAAATAAATCAGGGATATATCATCCGAATATCCAATATAGAAATTTATACCCTCATAATTTATCTTAGTGTGGGTATATATTATTGTAAGAAGAAATTATAGATTAAAATTTTCAAAAACTAAGAGCTAAGTCTTTAGGATCTACAGAGGTTGACCCCCCACCCCAAACCATTAGACACGAATAATAGAAGAGGGATCAAATGAGAAAAAATATAATATATTATGGAAGAGTTAAGAGTTCTAACTTAGATTCTGGTAATATTTTTACATTATTTATTTATTTAAGTTAAATAAATGGTTTATATATTGTTATTTACTATGTATTGTTCAAATATTATATACAAAAATATCTTGAGGATAAGAGAACATAGGGGGTCTTCATAGATAAGGGTAGGAAGGATATTTTTTCTTTAGAATTTGGAAATATCAAACACTTAGTTCATGTTAAAGGATACCTGGTAAGTGTATTGATAAAAAATAATTTCCACATTCTGATGTTTCGTCAATGGAATAAGGTTATAAAAAAAATATAATCTTTTTAAGCTATAGTTTAGAATATTCCTAAGAGGATGAAATAAAGGACTAGAGCTTTGATACAATCAATTTTTGTAGACATGAAAAAATAGTTCTAGATTGTTGATCCCACTCCTCCACCAACTGATCCCACTCCTACTACTTATCCTACTCCGCCTCATCCTATAGACCCCACTCCTACTACTTATCCTAATACTTACCTAATCCTATTAATCTTCCCATTTATTGTGAGTTATAATTTTATGATCCCCAAAATCATATTGTTTCATATGGTACGATATATTGTATTGAAGAAACTATTAATCATCAACATATAGAGATAGATAATTATAGGTTCAGTTTATAGGATATTATAGTTATATCAATTAGAATACCATTTCTTAGAGATGAGGTCAGTACAGTTGGACAAAGTTTCAGCCATTTTTAGTTTGTATGTCTGGACTTGTTCAATAGATTACTATAGAGGTATGTGTATATTATATCCTTTAATTAATTTTTTTTGTCAAATTAGTTCAAACATTTTAATGTTTATTTATTTATCTATTTTTATAAGAATACATTAAATATAAATAAATGCTATATTGAAAACAAAAAATAAAAAGTGTACAAACATTGGATAAAACATATACTAGTCTTACTAGATTTTCAACATATTCAAATTTATTTGTGCTGGTTTATGAGTTTATAATGAAACATTGAATCATTGGGAAATCAATGACTATGATTATTTTAAGGAAATATATCATGGTTCTTTTAAATAGAGATTATTTGGGCATCAACATGATTTAATTTTTTTCCATGTAATTCGATTAACATAAATCTTTCAGATATTTTAATTTTTGGAATATTTATAGTTTTTTGTATAAGTTATATTTAAAAAATTGGTATTCAATATGATAAAATAACAGCATATGGTTTTATGGACCTGAAATTTATTTAACCTATAGGGAGGATGATGCTTGATGAAGAAATAATGTTTCGTATTGCAGAAAGACTTTAAAAGAACTCAATTACTCAGTGTTAGATGCTTACTTATCTTAAAAAGCATGAAACATGTATCTCTAATGTCATATATATCTTAATAGAATAACCACTCACATTAAATTTTCTTATATATTATTGGATATTATATGTTGGGTGTTTTTTGTCCAAGGGGTAAGATACTTTACTGGTTATCCTCTATCTATTGTGAAGTGCGAGAAAATTTTATGACTTTTTTTAACACGTGTGTATAAATATTTTAATACTTTTATATATTAAATGAAATTTAAATTTATTTTATTTTTATTATTTTAAAAATGGTAATGGAATTTCATTAGAGCTATAAAGAGGTTGAAAATCTCTAAGATCAGATATGCAAAAGAAAAGGTGGCTTTTCATTTCCATTTACTAATTTGTGGTTGTAGTACTAAAAAGGTTATTTTTAATTGAAAAAATTATTTTAAATAGAAATATCATAAAAAACAAGAAGTAAAGGAATGTGGATACTATTTCCTATGGTTTATCTATGAAATAATTTTAACCTAGACTGTAATGATATTCTATAAGGTTAGATTTTTTATAAACCTTTTTCTAAATTTGGATTAGTTTTATTCAGAATACATGTTAAATTCCAATTTTTAATTTTTATATTTTTTATGACCCTTTCCCATATTCTGAAAAAGAGAAAAGAAACATTAAAATTTAATAGGAAAATAATTTCATGGGTCTGATTAGATTTTAGATCATTTGTAATCTACATTGTAAACATGAAATCTTATATTGTAAATGTTTCTACTATTTCTGATGTTTTTTGTTTTCTGCTATTATTTCATTTCCTACTATTTTTCTACTACTGATATTCATGGAGGTGGATAAATAATAAAAATTTATTTAAAATATTTTTATGCTTCATGTTTTTATTATATAACCAACGTGGAAAATATTAAATCCCCATTTACTACATCGTTTTTTTTTTCAAAAAATGACTTGGTAAAAAAATTCACTTCGGTTATTCCATAGATCACATGAAATGTCCATAATATTTGGTTTTTCATTTCATTGACATGGAAAGTAATCTGAAAAATCAAATTTTACAGACTTTTTAAATTGTCTATTAAATAACCAACATGAAAAAATGTATACTGCATCAGTGTTTTAATAAAACCAACATGGTAAATAATGTTTTTATATTTTTTACATCGTTTATAAAATAACTGATGTGAAAAAATTCCACAAAATTTTACTTATAATATCCATTTTTATTAATTAATGTTAAAAAATATTTATCACATTTCATGCAGTGACATCGTGTAATAAATAACGTTAAAAACCAAACAACCGATGGGAAATTCCTATTTTCCACTAGTGTGTACTAGGAGATGGGTATGAATTAAAAAGTTATTTATTATTTATACATATTTGGTGTTAGTAATATTATGGAATTAAAATCTCTCTTGAGTAATGTATCTTTTGGTGTAGGTACTTTCGGTTGGATTTCCTACTATACTAGAGGCTTATGCCTTGTTTATAAACGTGGGGGTTTATTATCTATCACTCTAAGATAACTCTTATTGGGATTTTTGATTTCATATTAATCTATTCCTTTAGGTTAACTATTTTCATATACTTAATTTATGGGAAGCATCTGGATATATATATATATTGTTGGATTTCTGTTTTGGTTACTAATATAAGTTGTCAGTTTTGTATAGGGTTACACATCAATATAGTTTAAACATGTTAATTTTATGGAAGGAATAGGATTCCAATGTAATTAATTATAATTATGCATGAATGTAGGGAATATAATGAGATAATATAGTGTGATTAAATCCCCATTAAAACAAAAAGTTATTGATTCTTTCTAAATAAAACACCTTTTATGACACCAATCATCTAACCGGTTAGGTAGTGATAATGTTGGGCGCCCCTAAAATATATTGTATAAGGAATATAAGTAATGATTAACCCTGATAGTATTTTATGTTTATTCTTGGAATTTTATTTAGGTAACACTTAGCAAAGAGTCCCCAAAAATACCGATGGAATGTTGTTGAGTTAGTCAATATATTGGATTGGTCAATGAGTTATCCACTCAACTATCCAAGAGTCATATATGATATTATTATCATGATGTACTATATAAATAGATAAGTGGTGTGAGAACTGATATGGAAATCCAAATATTAGTAAAATATGGGTCTTTCCCTAGTAGTGGATATAATGTTTTACAAATGGGTTATCATTGTAAAATCCTAACCTTTTCCAGATATGTATTGATCTTGGTTCATGGAACTGTTTTTTCCTTTTTGTGTACATCTTGTTTGGATTTTCTATTCATTATGTTTGGGTTCATTTTTGTTGTTTCGGAATGGGTTTTGGGAAATGAATGATGGGCACATATTTTTCCCAAATCGTGCACCCTCTCCCAGAAAACTATAAAACCCTAGACAGAGGTGGATTGTATATTTCACACACAATTAGGAAGGTTGTGCACCCTCTTAGTGTAAATCATGATACCCCCTATGAATAGTTTCTATTAGTTTCATGATCATGGAAAACCATACTCCTTGAAAAGGAAATTGTGTGTGGGGAGGTTTATCACCCAAAAATTAGATAAAAAATTCCTGAACCCCCCCCCCACAGAAATCACTCAATGTCAACCCAAATCTGTCCTAAATTATTTATCTTGTTTTTGGAGGCTCCCAAAAGGATTTCATGTCCTTATAAACTCTATTATTGCAAAATAGAATCCTAGATTTAATGTTTACACCTCTCCTAGTACGAGATTATCATCACTGCTATTTTCGCCTTTCTTTACCATATTCCTCTCATTCTTTGAAGGAAAATTTTCCTCTATTGGTATTGGATCTAGATCTTGGATTCCATGGTTTTGATCACTTTGATCATGGTTCTAGGTTTTAGATATTTATTTTGTCCTCCATCGTGATCTTGGTTGTTGAGCTTCAATTGGGGATTTATTTTGGTAGGCGTTCATCATCAATTTTGATATATCATGTCTAAATTAAAAATACCATAGTCTAGATTTAAATATGTGTATGTAATTTTGATAATTAAATTGCAAGGATTGGGATATTTCAGTTACGATTGAATTGATTTATAATAATTTCCATGTTATAATGATTTGGATTAAATTAGGGAAATTGAAATTGGTGTAATTTGATTAATCAATTAGATAAAAAATTAATGGGATTTTTTTATTATTAAATTGGTGAGATATTGGGATTGTGAAATTTGTCAATTATTTTGATTATGAATTAATTGATAATGATTATTATGATATGGTTGTCTTAACCTTAGTTAGTTAATTGTTTATATGGTTAAATTATGAAAAATGGTTTAATAGTGAATCATTTATTTTATTCCATGATATTAATTTGTTTAAACATGATTAAATTGATAATTGAAATGGGACACTTTGATGAGAATGTTTGATAATAAGTTTAATGTCATGACCTGTCTTCCGGGGCCTATGTTATGACTACCCCAATCTCACCCTCCATAGACCAGGGGCTGGTGACTAGCAGAGGAAAGGAATATCCCATAAAAGGGAAGCCATTTCCTTTAAACCTGTACACACATAGATAGGGAATACTGCACAAAGAAAACCACAAAGGAAAGAATATAATATAACCACCACAAAGTACCACTACTGAGAGTAAAATGTGTAAACTAAAAGTAAATGGGTCATAATACAAGCCCAACAAAAAATGTACAACAAAGGAAGTGAATGCTACAGAGGTCTTCCAAAAAGGATCCTACCCGAAGGGTAGGTACAACCCTCTTTCAGATGTCACTACATCACCCCACGTATATCGATTCACCTTCGAGCACCGTCTAGAACTAGATCCACATAGACCATGTCAAATATGTTCATCGTCTACATAAGACACAATAGGTGCGGGTAAAGACCGAGAAGATTTTATTATAAAAATACTCAGAAGGGTCCCCGAGACCCCCAAAGGTCTCCCAGAAATCCACAATGGAAAACACCAAAATGGAAATACCTTAAAGGTAATACCATCATGAAAGATCTCAAACACATAGCACAAAGTAAAATATATACCACACCAGGTAAACCTTATGTAAAGAAGTAAATATTATTAGTTATAAAGCTAGATCATCTTATTTTTTTGAGAGGCTCTACTACTGATCCACAAAGGGTTTCTCTATTGTGGATCCCCAATGGGTAGCCCTATGGCTGATCCATGATGGGTCATGCTACTGTTGATCCATAAAGGGTCATTATCATGCTAATCCACATAAGTTTTCTCTTATGTTTATCCACATAGGGTCTCTATCATATTTATCCACACATGGTCTCTATTATGATGATCCACACACGGTAGCTATCATGACGATCCACACAGGTTCGCTATCATGTTGTTCCACACAAGGTCACTATTATGCTGATCCACACAGGGTAGCTATGATGTTGATACACACAGTGTCTCTATCATGCTGATCCACATAGGGTCTTTATCATTTTGAACCACACATGGTCTCTATTATGTTGATCCCCATAGGGTCTTTATTATTCTCCACGTCATAGCCATCCACTTGATTCCCACATTTACACTCTTGATTTTTGGGAGAATCTCCATCTCAATCCATCGGTCATACCTCAACCACCACTAAGTCTCATATAGAGTAACCCAAAGGTCCATCTCTTCATAAGGGCCCCAATGTGAAAGTTGGCGTGTCGAATGGACGGTCGGTCTATAAGATTAGGGCATTTTTGAAAAAAGGGCTTGATTGGATTTGAGTCTGATCCAACTGAGAAGTATACCATCCTCCTCCAAAATTTACATATAGTATCTAAGAAGGACCGCCTCATCTCAAGGGTCCCAAATCCACTGACAACGCATCAAAAGGAATCCCGATTTGAGAGATATGGGCATTTTAGTGAAACAGGGGACGGTTGGGTATGGGTCTAATCCAACCCGGTCAGACCAACCCACCGGTTTTGATCGGCCTACCATAGTGGGCCGACTCCCTCATCTGAAAATGGCACGGATTCATATGTTCTTAAACACATATTTTCAGTTGCACTGAATGCTCCTTCCACGTCACCTGCAGGCTGGGTCCATGGGTTCACTCAGTCAACATGGTGCTCGCGTGGCACTGCAGTTCTCTAGCAGTACGTCCGTGGTGGCTGTGACCTTTGTCGTTCACCCGGGCATCCCGGATGCAGGCCACCGACTCCACACGGTGTTGGTCAGTGCCGCACCTCCCCACTACCATGGCAGCTATCCATAGCCCTCTACCGATGTGGGGCACTGCCGGGTGCGCCGCCTCTCTCCACCCACAATTTCCCCCACAAGCCATCGCCGGCCACCACCTGCACGCCGTCAGTTTCTTCAACAGGCCATTGGAGTTGTTCTGGTGGTCTATTTCTTGATCCATCTGTGCCTACGAGATCGTAAGACTGCCACATTTACTACGATGACCTCGAACTCACCTTGCCAACATTTCTAGAATTGATCCATGAATACTTCACATGTGGAGGGGCTTTGGCCTTATTCGTGTCAACTCATGCCCTTTTTGTTAGCAAATTAAAAACATGGGGAGGTCAAGGGATTTTAATTCAACCAACACAAGTGATAATTTAATCAAAGATAGAGAAATCCCAAAATAATTCACCCTCCTACAAGAATGCATGATCTGTGGATTAACCTGTTTGAGGGTTAATCCATGTTCATCATTTGGTATAAGGATGGGGAAACATTAAATAGTTCAAACCCCTACATCATTTTACGTTCGTTTCTATAGAGTCTCTTCCTCGAGGGTTCAAGAGGTCGATGACATTCGTCACTTCGTGGACTTATTCTATGAGGTATGTAAAATTCAATGACATTCCTTAAGCATTTTTCATTCTTAGTTGGAGAGGGATCTTACCGGAGGTTTGTCAATGATTTTTCACAGTTTTAATTCCCATCTCTCCAATGTGATAATTTAATTAAAAAAACATCGCAACATTTCTGTTACATTGTAACATTTCGTTGTCATGCTGTTTCATTTATGAAACAGCATAGCGGTTACACTTTCAAAACAATCAATTAAAGATCCTAATTTAATGTGGATCCTCATCACCTGATCACCAAAATGTAGTGACACCTCCCTTCACTCAAAGGTGTGAAAAATAGAATAAAATAACTTCTTATGTTATTTTATTATTTTCCAAAATGTTTAAAAATTAACTTTTCCATTCGACCATTGTCAGTTGAATTAAAGTCCTTTCTAGGTGAATCTTGGAATTCTGAGTTCAACGGTGCCCTTAGATTTTTGACACGAGCACCAGTTCAAAATATAGAAAAACCCTCTCGCACGTTTCATAATGGTACTTAAAAAAAGTTAAAAATTTTGTTCTGGCCTCTCTGGGACTCGGAATCATGTGTCGTCCGAGTGTGGGGTCTCAAAATAATTCCATATATTTTTTTAAAAAAACATTACACAGAAATTTCAGGTCATTAAATTTAATGATTCTTAACCTTGATGTTTGTAAAATTGTTATATATGTGATATTGTGATGTGTGTGGTGTACCTGTGTGGGACATGGATTGTTGCTTCAAAATATCATATGTGTTTGAATGATATATGAGTGTGGGACATGGAATTATGCTTCAAAATCCCATATGTGATTACATGATAAATTTGGTGTGAGATAGGGATTGATGCTCTAATTACTCAGGGGGTTCTAGACATGGTGTTCTATCAAAAAAGTTGTCGTTAGACTTAAGGTCCAATTGGTCATAATATAAATTGAATTGAAATGATAAGGGATAAAAATGGAATTGTGAGATGTGATATCTCTTTAGGATAATTCAGACTTCGGTATGGGATGAAGTGGGTAAAGATAGTTTGGGTGTCTAAGGGAACCCTGGGATTTATGTTGTTTATTAAAGAATGATTTAAAATGTGTTAAATTTCTACTTATGAATTGTAATTTATTATTTATACAACTACATAAATTTTGATAGACTGGATATTTTTTTAGATTTAGTTTGTGGTAGCCTACCTAGTTTTACTCACACCTTACTCAGGCATCCTAATCAGTACCTGAATAGACTTCATGTTTGTAGGATAAGATAAGGGAAAGATCCCTTTGTTATATAGAAGATATGGGATAGAACGTGGGTAAGGGAACTAGTCTTGTTATCCGGACCAACTTGGAGTTGTCAATTTCCTTATTTTGGGTTTTTAATTTAACACAGGAAATGTACTTGGAATGGAATATCTATTTATTTTGTTTTAAATATTGTATTTCCCCTTTCAATCATCCCATGATACTGGTAATTTTTGTTATTATGGATAGGTATTTTGGTTATTATTTATCTATTTCAATTATTCCTTCTTTGATAAAGAGGGAATATTCTCTCCATGATTAACATTAGACCATCACTGCTAGTCGATAGTCTCTTGTGTATAGGGAGGCACGCTTGAGGTCATGTGATCAACGGGCTCAGCCACCTTTGTGTGGAAACTGGGTAAGGACATTACAAAGTGGTATCAAATTTTGGTTTTCTTTTTAGTATTTTCTATTACTATTTGTGAATTGTTTACAAGATAATAGGATGATTCAATCCTTAGTTAAGAGCTCGTACATGGGAGTAGCTAACCCATGTACGAGGGTAAAATCCAAGTACCCAGGGTGGGATAGTTATTATGGATGTGTGTTGTTATTTTTTGGATGTTATTTCTCCTCAAGTGATGCACATATTGTGGGATTTGATTATTGTTTCTAGTCTTTTTCGAGATTTGACCCATGTCTTGGTATTGCATGAGAGTTGAGTATGCATTCATCATTCTAGGCACTCAAAAATTATTGTGACATACACCATTTCTATTCACACATGAGAAAGAGAGTTTTGGGTAAGTTATTTAAATTGAAATGATTTTACTTTCATGTGTGTTAGTGTCTATCCATGAACTGCATATCACTGATAGGGGAGGGGTTGAATTGGTGATAACTTTTTAATTTAGGTTTCCTTACTTATGATACAGCCTTCACCTCCTATAAAATATTTCTTTCCCTATTGAAAATAATTTAAACACACAACCACAAGAAAATAATAATCTATAAGGTTGAATACTCAAAAAGAGTAAATATCTCCTTGGTATGGTTTGGAAACAATCTAATGTTGTGAAATCCACTAGAATGTGATCCTTTTATATGGAATACAATTATTAGGATATTCCCATACACTCATGTAGCACTATGATCAATACAAAAGTGAATGTGCTTTAAATAGCACGAAGTTATGCAATTTAATAATTCGAAAAAATTTGTTATGGTGCTGCATGATCAGATTTCACAAATATGTTCATAATGTTTTTTATCTTTCTTACCTAGAAGTAAAAAAGAACTTCTTTTCGACTTCATAATGATACTCAGTCTAATTTCATTATACAATTACCCATCCTGATTTCTCAAAACGTAAAATATACTTTTGTCAATATACCACTGAAACAATACTGAACTACTTATTCAGTAAAAAAATATCAATATTATTTTCCTGGTATGATTATCTATCCCAGTTTGATAACCATCTAAATACGATCATGTATCTTTTTATTTGATTATTCTATCCAGATAACTGCCTCAATTAAGCACAATTTTGAATTTTCTTCTCCTTATAATTTTGAAACATCTATCTATTCATTTCTAAATATTATTCATGTCAAGAAAGTACAAAGTACTTCCTCCTTTTATAAGTGACTCAAATATGGTTTGTGTGGGATTCTAAAAATGTTTTTCCACTTATCCCAATTTACTGAATCTTAAATTTTCCATAAATTTAGGTTGAATTTTTGACTTCTTCAATGCTTCTTAACTTCTCTAAATTCATCTTGAATCTTATACTCACTTCAGACTTCTAAAATTTCATCATTTCAATTCCAATTCTGATCACCATTTTTATTTTCCCATTATGATCCTATGTACCATCATGAAATAACAAAGGTAAACATATTCCCAAAACATCATTTGCACATCCTTTAAAATCTTAAAGTTAGCTTCTTCTTCTACATAT
The DNA here is from genome assembly GCA_963277665.1 of Viscum album. Lineage (NCBI taxonomy): Eukaryota > Viridiplantae > Streptophyta > Magnoliopsida > Santalales > Viscaceae > Viscum > Viscum album. The sequence goes on from OY728160.1 coordinate 1,680,977,382, forward strand.
TCTTTTCTCCAGATTGATGAACAGTATTAGCTTCACTCTGATGAATTGGTGTCAACTCTAATGTGATGGCTCTTGACCCAACTGAAAAAAAATAAATTAAAAAAATCAGAGTTCTTCTTTCTCTTAACTCAATTTTAATACAACCAATATATACTTTATCTTAATGAAAATGGTTTACTACATTGTTGATCGGTCTCTAAATTTCTTCTTTACATTTGTCCCTACATCTTAGAATCCTTTCCTTTTAAATTGTCTCAACATATCCCAATTCAATTATTCCAAAATAATTTCTACCTCTGAAAAACCTCTATATCTAATGACTTAAAGATACCAACTATCTATAAAATAAATAATTGTTAGGATCCATCATGATATCAGTGGCAGTTCTTGTTTGATGGACCTGTGCCAGAAGCTTCAACTTTAACAACTTCTTACTTATTTTGATTATGATACTAATGAACATACAACAAATAACATCTTTCTTTAGTGATTTAAATGTTTTGGATTTTTTTGCTAACTGAAAACCAGCACCATCATTGTATTAATGTTTTGATCAACCTTTTCATCCTTTAAACAAATCTATATTTAATGATCTCACACCAATGGAATAAGACAAGAAACCTTCATCAACTTACTTATTTCAAAAACATATTCTTGTAACCATGGAATCCTTCATGACATTGATTTCATTGAAGACCATCTTCCACATCATATAACTTGTAATGGAATGTATTGTAAATTCCCATTCATCTATCATCGATATTTCCTTTTCAATCAATATCTGAATACCCAAACATGTCAATAATTTTTGAGCTATCATACCTGATACTGAAATTTAATTTACCTTTGATATATCTATGAATTATTTATCAAGATGTAAATGTGATTCTTTAGGAGAATGTGGAAATATATCACATTTGGTAAAACCATAAACAATTTCAGTTCTTAAGGTAGAAAAATATTTAAAAAAAATTCCAACCAGCTTCCTAAACTCATTCTGATCAAATTCATTACTTTATAATTATTTAGAAAACTTGGTTGGCACTAAAATCGGTGTGGAAAATGGTTTTAAATTTTCCAATATGAACTTCTTAATAATTTCTTTAGCATACTTTTCCTAAGAAAGAAATATGTGATTCTTCTTTTTCAAGATTTGTAACCCCAAAACGTATTTCATTTTTCCCAGAATAAACATGCCAAACAACATTTTTACCTCTTAATCAAATCATTTTCATGTTTTTTCACCATTATAAGCAATGATAATGTCATAAAAATAAATAATTATGATAAGGGAAATTATTGACATTTTTTATGTAAAGTTTTATATCAACTCTTCCTTTATTAAAACTCATCTTCCTCGAAAAAGAATCTAATTTGGAATACCATACCCTCAGAGATTTTTTTAACCCATACTAGACTATCTTATGCTATTATGAATTGCAGGAATCTTTCCAAAAAAATCCACTAGGTTTTTCCATGTGAACATTCTCATAAATATCATTATTCAAAAATGATGAATTTACATCCATTTGAAAAAAAATTAACATCATTGTACAATAACAGAAAGAATGATTTTGATTATTTCTAATATTTCCGCTAGAGTTAAATTATAATCAAAATCAACTCCTTCAATCTATGAGTATCCTTTGCTCACTAATATTGATTTTTTTCTTATCACTTCACCTTTTTCATTCATCTTGTCTCAGAAAATCCATTTTTTACCAATAACATTTTTGTTATCCAGCTTGGGTACGAGTTACCAATTATCATTCTTTTCTATCTGATCTATATCTCCATTCATGGCTTAAACCCATTTTGGATAATCAAGATCTCCATCTACATCTTTTATCTCAACATTTGAATACAAATAAGTATATGAAATAATTTCTGATTTTTTCTTGTTTGATCCTTTTTATGTAGATATCCAATACTGTTCTAATCCCCAACTTCCTTCCACATACTAGGATGAAATATTTTATTTTCTTCCTTATCACTTGAAATAACTGAGTCTGAATAATATTATTCATTAATACTTCCATCATTATTATCCTTATCAAAAAATTTAACAATCATTTTTTCATCATTATAAACTTCCATATCAACACAAATATGTTTATATTCCTCATCATGTCAATAACTTTCACATCAATAGAATATGAAATTATTATTATTTCATTTTTAAAAAATATGTATCCACTTCCTTCAAGAGCATTACCAAGAAAAATTCCATCTTCACCTCTCTGATCATACTTTACAAGGTTTCCATATTTATTCTTTATGATGTATGGACTCCCAAAAACTTTTATATGTTTCAAACATGGAGTTTTGTCATAAAAAAATTCATATGGAGTCATATATGAACCTAGAATCCATAAAAATCATTTTTCAATATATGGAACACTACTCAGGGCTTGCCTCCAACAGTAATGAGAGAGTTTATGTTCAATTAACATTGTTGGCCCCATTTAAACCAGACATTTATTCTTCCTTTCAGTAACCCCATTTTGTTAAGGAGTGTATAGTGAACTGAAATCATGTCGATTTATGTGCTTCTCAAGATAACATTAAAATTAATTATTCTTTTATTCACAATAATTATCAGTTCAAAACTTCTTCATTGAATAGTAACATTCATTTCCTATCTTTCCTCCAAAAACATTTAAACATTTTCAAATCATTTGCCTTCTATTTCATATATATAACACACGTAATGTTAGAAAAGTCTTCAGAGAAAGTTATGGAGTAATTATCTCTATGAGTTGATTTTTTGATCATTAGACCAAATATATTAGAATGAAAAAGTTCCAGGGGTTGTTTTGAACAATTTTCAACTTTATAATGCACATAGACTGTAATTTTTCCCTTCAAAAAAATAGTGTAAGACCAATTTCATATTCTTTACATATTTTTAATTCCATGGAAGTTGTCTCTCATTGATAACTTTTTCATGTTTATCTACCACATGTTTCCCAAACATTTATTCCACAGTTAATTCTCTTCCAAAATGCCTCAGTAACAATAGTTTTTTAATTCACCAACTTGGAATAATTTTCCTTTTATATATTGGACTCTTGTAACAATCTTTCCATATTCCTCAATTTTCACAACAATTCCATCTTTTATGAAGATGAAATATTTTCCTTCATCACAATGTTGTGATACACACAACATGTTTTTTTCATCCGATCAGAAAATAAATCATTCTTCGAATTCATCTTTTCATTCCCAATAACAGCAGATCCAATACCTTTGATTCTGAGGGTTTTATAATTTCCAAATTTCATTGTTCCATAATTGAAATATTTTAAAATATTAAACAAAATTATGTATCCTATCAAGTGAGAAGAAAACCCACTATTCAAGATCCAAATTTGTTCTCCTTTTGTTTCTTTCTGAGCAGTTTCCATAATAAGAGCTTTTCATTCCCCTTTTCCTTCTTCACATCCAAATTTTGAGAATTGTTAAAAAAAAGTATATTGTGCCGGTAACAAAATAAGAAATAATTTTGTGAGATGTCTAGGTTATTCACACCATTCACAAATAGTTTCCACTGGTTTATTTTTAACTTTCACACTAACCTTATTAGGTTTCTTCTGAACATCCTTCTCAGATTTCTTATTTTGAAGGGATTGACTCCCCCTAGAACATTGCCTTCAAAATCTTGTGTAATAGTGTTATTTTTGTTGATTGAACAGACACATATTTTCTGTACGTATAAATACACTATAATACAATTAGTATCCATATAAGGAATATTTTTCTCTTAAACATCCATACTAACTAGAGTTGGGAACATGTCTCTTCGTAACCACATTTTCTCTCTTGTCAGAACTTTGTTATCCCACAGCCTTTCTATTCTCAACCTGAATCTTATTTTTCATCTCAGTTTTATTTTCATCCTTATCAAATCAAGAATCTATAGAAAATTTTTTGGACTCAAGATGTTTATAAACATCTAACTTCTCAACTCTATTGGTCTTGACCACATACATTACTTTCCAAGATTTCTTTTTATTAAGAATAACTTAAAATTTCTTCTCAACCTTTAAATTAAAATTTTGATCCTTATTGTGTTTAACCTTTCCAAATATTTAACCAAATTATGAGATAACGTTTTGAAACTTATATCCCTATGTTCTTCTTTAGATTTTTTTATTGGAAAATATCCAACACTTTTTCTTTTTCCTTTAACATCATCTCCTGATGTTCATTAAGATTATTTTATTTCTCAATATATTTCTTCAAATCATTAGTATATTTCCTCAACTTGATATTATAATTAGGAAAACCTTCTTGATTGTTTTTTGAGGAATTTTCATTTTTCAGCATCTTGATTTCTTTTTTAGGACTCCCAATCTTCATCAGATATTCTTTCAATTCTTCTTTATGATGAAATTATAATTGGGTTTCTTCTTTATCATAACTACTTCTTTTGATCTCTTCATTATTCACTTTTTCAATTAAATTATCCTCTCCATCATGCTCGGTATATTTTTTGGATTCATCTTCACTATCTTCATTATCATCATCATTAGATAAGAATATTCTAATTTTAAATTTGGGGTATTTTTTATACTTCCCCTTGGAATAGGATTTAGCCTTATTACCCAATTTCTTCCATAACCTTATTGGTGTTCCTTATTCTTTGTCATTATCCTCATATTTATTTCTTGAAGATAAATTAGCTCCAAAGTTCCCAATAGTTCCACATTCAAAAGACATTAAAGGATGTTTCCCTTTATATTTACTTGTACCTCTTCTTACATTTTTAGAAAACAATTACATAATTTCATATTGATTTTTACATACCTCATTTTTCAGTGTCAAATTCAGCAACATCATCATTGTTAATAATATTCTTAAATTTTAATTTCTTTGCAGAGTTTAGAGACATTTATCTATGATATTTTGTTTTTTTCCTTCATGAAATTATCGCTTCTCATTTCATTAGCAATTAGAGTACTATGAAGATCACTCAAATATAGAGTTTCAGGATCTGTATCTTCCAATGAGGAAACTTTGACATCAAACACTTCAGGATGAATTACTAATATCTTTTCAAAAACATTAGAATCTTATAACTTTTCCCCAAGACATCTGATAGTGAGAAAATGTTATTCATCCTATTAAAGAAGTCTCTAATGTATTCATACTCACCCATTTTCAGTTCTTCATACATTAGACTATAGATTTTTAATTTATCCTTCTTCAATTTTTTCATTCCTTCATAAATCTTTTCAACTTATGTCAACTACCATTAGTAGTGTAAACACTCCTAAATCTTATAAAATCACATTTAGACAGTGATGAGTGTAAAGAATTATTATCTCTTCCATCATTCTCAAGATTCTTCATGTGAGAAAATGTAAGAGGAACTTTATCATCAATAAGAGGGAATTTATCTATTACAGCTCCAAGAACATCATATCGAAGTGATATAAGATAAGGAAACATTATGTATTTCTAGATATTATATTTCATACCATCAAAGATTAGTATAAGTTCACTATTGACACAATTCATATTCTCCATAAACATATATTCCAAACATTTGTATGGAGTGAATTAAGGGAACCTTCAGCACTGATACCAATTGAGATTAATCACCAAGATCAATGAACCACTAAGAGGGGGAGGGGTAAATTAGTGATAAATTTTCCATTTAGGTTACATTACTTATGAAAAAACATTATCCTCATATTAGATATTACTTTCCCCATTAAAAACAAGTTAAAAACACATCTATAGGAACACAAGAATTTATATGGTTCACTACTCAATAGGAATATCTATTTCCTTGGTAAGGTTTGGAAACAATCCAATACAACAAAATAAAAAATAAAACAATCTTTTTTTGGAATACAATGAGTTGGAAATGCCCTTACACTCATGTAGCAATATGATCAATACAACAGTGCATGTTCTTCAAGTAGAACAAAATGATGTAATACAATTTTGTCGCCAAATATGTTACGATGCTACCTGATCATCATTCAAAAATATGTTCTTACAAACAATTATTCACTTTATTACCCAATAGCATGCCATAAATTATTCTGGCCATCCTAATTATACTCAGTCTGATTTATCATTCAATTACTCAATACAAGAAATATAATTCAATCAGAATACCACAAAAACAATACTGAACTACATATTCTTTATTCTCAAAATCTCAATTACATTTTCTAGGTCTGATTACCCATCCCAATATGATAACCATCAGAATCTGATATTTTCTCTCCTTCTGTACATCGTCTGTCCAAAAAAATTCTTCAGGTAATCACAATTTGAAATCTTCTTCTCCTTTAAATTTCTGAATTACTCTCTCTTTTTTACTGATCATTACTCATGTCAATAATATACAACGTACTTTATAATTTTATAGGTGAATCAATGATAGTTTGAATGGTATTCTGAAATTTTTTTCTCACTTATCCAATTTTTTTGAATCATAAATTTCCCTTATATTTTAAATAATTTTTTAACATATTCAATGCTTCTTAAATCCTCTTGAATGTTATCAAATATTCATATAGCTTAAGAATTATTAACATTATTTAGTTAAATTCTGATTTTGATCTACATTTTGATTTTCCCATAACGATGTTCCATACCATCTCAAAATAACTAAGGTAAACATATTCTTCAAACATCCATTGCATCTACTTTAAAATATTTAGGAAATATTCTTCCCCTAATTATTTTCTCTAGACCAATGATCTATCTTGTCTTCACACTGATTAATCAGTGTCAAATACAATATGATGGCTCTTGATAAACCTAATAACAACATCCTTAAAAACAAATCAGAGGTCTTATTTATCATGAATCAATTGTAATACAATAAACATATAATTTATCATGATGAAAATGGTTGACAATATTATTGATTAGTCTCTAGATTTATTCCACAACTCAGTATCAAGAGCGTTACATTTCTTTCATTTCTCATTGGTCTCAACATATCCCAAGTCAATTATTTGTAAAAAATTTCGACATCCAAAAAATCTCTCCATCCAATTACTTAAATATGCCAACTGTTTATAAAATAAATTGGTGTTAGAATCTATTATGATAATCGGTGGAATTTTGAGTCTGATGAACTTATGCCAGTAGCTTAAAATTTTGAAACATATTTATTCTTCTTATTTTGATCCTAAGGAACATTCTTCAAAAAACTTCTTTTTTAGAAGATTTTAATATTTTGGCTTATTGGTCTAACTAAAAACAATCACATTTAGTTTCTTTACATTCTGATCAACATTCCCAAATATTACCTAAATCTGCATCCAGTGATCTCACAGAAATGGACTAAGACAAAAAATATTCAAAAAATTCTTTCATTCAAATTTTTTTCTTGTAACCATGACTTCCTTCCTGAATTTGATTACGTTGAAGATCATATTTAGCATCGTCTGACTTGTAATGGAAATTTTTGTGACTTCTGATTTTCTAGTAACTTTTTTCTTTCCAATGAAACCAAATATGATTGGCATCATCTTTTATCCCACTTCATATGTCTTGAATCACAAGTTCCTCATATAACTTTTTATTTTGGTGAAATACAAAACAATAAATCATCATCATATTTGCAGCAGAGTTAAAATGAATTTGATATGGCACCTCAATACAATATTCCAATCATTTTTTACCCAAGGAGATTTTGATGATCCTTTTTTTTCATAAAACATATTCTCAATATGATGGAAATTCTCAAGAATTTTGAGCCTGGTTTTCTAAATATGATGGTCAGTCTGAAATTAAACATTTACAATATGAATTTATTTCATTTTTTATTTAAAAACAAAATAAAACAGACATTAGAAAAACTTCATATAGAATCCATAAACCTTATTAAACTAACTTGCTCCCACCATTGTGTAATTGGACTAAAAATGGTGCCTTAATTGAATTTGAATGTTGTAAAATGATGAAAAAAATGTGAATAATTTGGGTTTATAATGATGAACTAGAATAAGGATATTGGTTTTAACCTTCTATAACCATGACCTAGATGTTGGATGGTTCATGGTAGTGATAATGCCTCGGTTTTGACAATGTTTTGGGGAAAGGGGGAAAGTAATTTTCCTGGAATAATGTGAATCCAAATTGATAAATGTGTTAATGTTATGTTGTGTATCCTAAAATGTGCATTTGGGATGGTAGAGATTTTTCTCCATGATGTTTCTTATTGAGAATTTGATAAGAGGTTGTGGCTAGAGATGATCCACCCAAAGTGGAACCCGAGGCACTAATAGTGATGAGTAAGAAAGAATAAGAGTAGTTCCATGAGAACATTACTCAGTTTATGTAGATTATGGAAAGACACCCAGGGTGGGTTGTGAAGAGTATGTATGACCTGACACGGGAGTTTTAGTTGCATCACCCTCTGAATTTCACTGAAGAGGGTAGACATAAGGAAGTTGAGATCTGAATTGAATCTATCCAGACAATACATGACCACTTAGATACTCCTGTTTAGAAGAGTGTCAAGTTTTCTACATATATGCTAATTGGTCAGGAAAAGCATTAGTGGGAAATCCAGACTCATGATGGACAGGAAGAGAACAGAGAGTGGAAGAACTTTCTGTAGAAGTTCATAGAGCACTTTTACCTTGATATTCTCAGGAAAGAGAGAGATGTTGAGTTTAAGAGATTGAATTAGGGGAGTGTATCTTGTTTGACCTATTTTGGTCACCTTGTAGATCTCTAGTGCTTTGCTCCAGTTTTAAAAGGAGATAAGGATTTCAAATTTAAATGCTTTTATGATGGGATTAAATGTGAGATTATGTCCTACGTGAATATAATTTGGATTAAATAGTTTTATGCAGTTGTGAATCGGTCTCTCATTTCTAAGGGGAACCTAAAGGAGGCTTCCATTGGAAGACAAGTTGTGTCTACTGGACAGATAAAATGTACGACTTCTAAGAGAATGAAGTATCACTATGAGAATGTTGGATAGACTAGTGGTAAGTGAAGAGACTAAGGTAAAGGATCAATTACATAGGATCTTACTCGACTGATCTTAAACTAGTCTGGTAGGTGGGGTCACATTTGTAGAGAGTACTTCCGACCAATGGTATATTGATGATCTTGTAGTAGGATGGGGAATATACACATATTTTTCACAAACCCATGATAGATGGGTAGTGATGGTGCAACTAGGAAAAACTAGTTTGAGGGAAGGAGATCATATACACTACATCGGTTTGTAAATTATAGTTTTACTATCCAAGGTGGTCGAGGTAGTGGGTATGGTGATTCTGGGAAAGAGTGCTCATATCAGTATAGTGGTTTCGCACTGGGGACTCAGACAACATCACAAGGAATTGGGGTAGGATAGTTTCATATAGTTCAGCCTACCCTTATAGATAGTGAGGTTGGACCATCGACAGTTTGAGGTACTATTATTACATCTTCTACACTTTCTAGTTCCTTATTAGATATAGATGCCTCTCATTCTTTTATATCATCATAACTTATGAAGTGGTTGGGGACAGTTATGGAGTTTTTAGTGGGGTTATGAATATCAATACACTATTTTGAGTATGATCAGGAGACATATATTTTTGAAAAGGGTGGTATCTCAATGTTAGGGAGAATTGTTTTAGTTGGGATCTGTATATCCTTGAAATGTCAAGCTTTGACCTAATTATGGGAATGGAGTAGTTAGTATAATATCGATCAAAAATTTATTATTACCATAGGAGAGTGACATTAACTTATCATAAGTGTGAAAAATATAATCACTGTATAGAATGGGATATCAAGGTGGGTAATGAAGAGCCAGATCATTAGAAACTGAGGGAGCTCACCACCCAGGTTTCTAGTTTTTTTTATGAAGGAGGTGAATTTCATGATGTGTTCCCACCTATAGTGGATTAGTTTCAGGATGTGTTTCCTAAAGACTTATCGGGCATTCCACTTGAGTGTGATTTTGAGTTTATAATTGAGTTCATGGTGGAGTATGAGCTATTTTACATTCCACCTTATATAATTAAACCAATAGATATTCAAGAGATTAAAACTCAAATATAAGAGTTGAATAATAAGGATTTTATCCATCGGAGAACATTTTCATTGGACTCACCAATTTTGTTTGAAAAGAAGCCTGATGGGGCTCTGTTCTTATGTGTTGATTACCTAATGTTGAACCAGATGACTGTGAAGAACTCATATCCTCATCCATGTATTGAAAACCTATTTGACCAATTGAGAGGATATTCTATTTTATCCAAGATCAACCTATGATCAGAGAATCATCATTTGAGATTTAAATATTTTTATATATCCAGTAACTCTTTCAGAAGTAGTTATATCCTTTATGAGTTTGTTGTGAGGCCATTCGGGTTTACGAATGCACCAAAACATTTTATGACCTTGATTCATAGAATCTTCCATCTATACCTAGATCGATTTATAGTAGTATTTTAGGATGAAATCTTGGTGCACTACAAGGGTCATGAAGATCATTCTAAACATCTTGACATCATCTTACATACACTAAGAGAGAATAATCTATATGCCATGCTATCTAAGTGTCATTTTTGGATTGATCCAATACATTTCAATGGTCACATTATATTAGAGGAATGTGTTTCAGTGGACCCATATAATGTTTAATACGTGGTTTATTTTCACTTTCCCAAGAATGTTTTTGATATATTCAGCTTTCTGGGGATATTGGGTTTTTATTATAGGTTCATCTAGGGATTTTCCTATTTTGCATCACCTCTTGTGGGCTTGACCAAGAAGGGGATAATGTTTTAATGGTTTAAAGCATGTGATAATTCCTTCCAGGAGATAAAGAAGAGTTGGAAAATGGCACCAATATTGATCCTATCCAAACTAGGTGAGGATTATACAGTGTTTTTTTGATGATTTTGGGATTGGACATGGTGTAGTGTTAATTCTGGGAGATTGAGATGTGGTTTATGAGTCTTGAAAGTTGAGTCCGCTACAATAGAACTACCCTATGTGGGACCTTGAGATAGAATCTGTTGTATAATCCTTGAAGTGTTGGAAACAGCATCTATTAAAAGAAAATTTTATCATTTATAACTATCTTAGTAGATTAAATTATATATTTTTGTAGAAATATTTGGATCATTAGAAGAGAATTTTGGGTGAGTTTATGAAGTCTTTTGATTTTCAGCCAGAATAAAATTCTGGTAAGGGAAATAGTGTTTTTGACACTTTAAATAGGAAAACTAAGGCTCAGGTAGTTCAGGAGTCTAGTATTGAGAAGAAGATGATTACTTTACAGGATGAGATGGATGTTTTGGTTTGGGAGGGTCAAGAGAAAATGAATCTAATATCAATTTTAGTGGAGTATACACTTTTTAATCAGATTAGAGATAGAACGTATGAGGATCTAGAATGTATGGACTTGAGGTAAATACATAAAGGTGGGGTGAAACCTTCATATTAGACCACATATGAGGATGAGATCATCTATGTTAGGATTTATTTTTTTGTGACATCATACAAGTGGGAGGAGATGATGCATAAATTTCATGCCTCGAAGTGTGTGGTGCATCTAGGTTTGACCGAAATATATCATAACCTACCTCAATAGTATTGGTTTTCAGGCATGAAAAATGATATTTTAGGGTTTATGAAATGATAGTGCACCTTTCAAAAGGAAAAGGTGGAGTATCAATGACCTGGTGGTTTACTGCATCCATTTCCCATTTTAGAATGGAAGTTGGATGATGTCACCATGGAATCTATGGTGGTAATATCTAGGATGCATCATAAGAACGATCCGATTTGGGTGGTTGTGGAATAGCTGATGAAAGTATCACATTTCTTACCTATATAGGAGACCTTCTCAGTGGATCAGTTGGGAGACTTGTACATTTTGGGGATAGTCCTTCTGTATGGGTTCCACAAAGTATGTTTTCATACCATGACACATGTTTTACTTTACTCCTCTAGAAGGGCTTGTAGAAGGTTTTTGGTACATAGGTTTTACTTCTTTTGGATTTTCACCCATAGATAGATGGGAATTTAGAACATTCTATAGAGGCGTTGGAAGATATGCTTCGAGTGTGCGTCCTAGACTTTGGTGAGTCATGAGAGAAGCAGCTAGAATTGGTAGAGTTCACCTACAATAATAATTATCAGGTAAATATATAGATGGAACCATATAATACTCTTTGTGGAAGGCCATGTAGATCACCTCTTTGTTGGATGGAGGCAGGTGAGTCAGAGTTATTGGGACTGAGTCTCTTTTCAGGGACATCACAGTAGGTTTAGTTCATTCAGAAGCGTATGGATATGGCTCGAAGTAGAAAAAATTCATATGATGATAGAGATAAATGACCCCTAGAGTTTATATAGGGTGATCGTGTATTACTTTGGGGGTTGCCTTGATTGGGTCACCACATGATTCAGAGACAGGGCATGTCAGTGCCCAAGTTTGTTGGACTGTTTGATGTTCTAGAGATAATTGGGTCAGTGGCATACCAATTGGCTCTTCTAAAGAGGTATACTGTTATACATGAAGTCTTTCAAGAGTCAGAGCTTATACAATATATTCCCAACCATTCTCATGTGATTGATGTGGATGATGTTATGCTTGATACTGATCCAACCTTTAAAGAGCATCTCATAGGTGTGTTGGATCTTAGTGAGAATGTTTTGTAGAGAAAGATCATGTCGATAGTTTGTGTAATGTGGCAACATGGGTGTGTTCTAGTGGAAACATGGGAGAAACAAGATGATGTGTGGGCTTAGTGGCTAGATCATTTTGACTTGACATCATAGAGATGTTTGAAAGTACAGCTCCATGATGAGATGTTATAAGGTGGATAGATTATAAGATCTCAACCTTTTCTAGATATTTCTCAAGCCTATTTTTTGGTACACTTTTTTCATGTTTTTCTTATATCTTGTTTGGGTTTTATATTGGGTGTTTTTGTGTGTAATTTGGATGTTTTTCGGGGTTCTGAGATGTTCATTGTTGGAACACGGTTTTCCCAAATCGTCTGCCCTTCCCTAGCAACCCATATAACCCAGGAAAAACTGATATTATGGCAGGCATATGATTTGAAAAAATGTGAACACTATTAGTATTAATTGTGTGACCCCCTAGGAAGTGGCACATTTTTAGGAACACTGTTAGGTAAAACGATTCCACCAAAGCATAAAATATTGTTCCTGGAAATTAAATCCCCCAAAAATTAGATTAAAAATTCATGAACCCCCCAAACTTCACCCAATGTCGACAAAACTCAACTGTAAATATTTTTTATTATTTTTGGAGGCTCTTGAAAAGATTCCAAGGACAAATGAACTTCATTATTTAATAATCAAAACCCTTATTGAATATCTGCACCTCTCCTAGTAAGATATTATCATCTTTATTAGTTTTCCCTCTCTTTTATGTCTTTCTCTCATCCATTGAAATGATGTTTTCCCTTATTGGTATTTGATATAGATTTAGGTTCCCATGTATCAATTCTTCTTGATCTGGGATCTTGGTTTCGAATCAAGATTTCATTCCTCATCATGACCTTGGCTATTTCTCTTCAATTGGGGATTTTTTGTGATAATTAATCATCAATTTTTTGGTAGGATATCTAAATTGAAAATCCCATAGTCTTGATTTAATTATGTGTATGTAATTGTGAAATTTTAATATCCATGATTGGGAAATTTCATTGATGATCGAATGGATTTATTTTAGTTTTCATGAGGTAATTATTTGGATTACATTGGGGAAATAAGAATTTGTGGAAATGGATTAATTAATTTGTTAACTAATTAATAGGATTTTGTGGTTGTGAAATTGGTGGGATATTGGGATTGTAAAATTGGTCAATTAATGTGATTATGAATTAAATGATAATGAGGAGTATGATATGGTTGGATTATCCATAATGGGTTAATGGGTTATATAGTTAATTGATGAAAAATGGTTTAATAGTGAATAGTATATATTATTCTAGGTGATTAAAGTGGTGAACCATGATTAAATTAGTAATTGAAATGGGACACATTGATGATAATGTCTGATAAGAATGTTAACGATGCTTAACCATAATGTATGGGAAATTTTCATATATGTGATATTGTGATAATTCTGATATATATGTTCCAGACATGGATTGATTCCTCAAAATCCGATATGTGATTTCTTGATAATTTATGTGTGAGATAAGGAAGGATGCTCCAAATACCCATGGGGAGCTAGACATGGTGTTCTAGGACCAAAATGTTGGTGTTTGACTATGGATCTAATTGGCTATATTATGAATTAAATTGAAATGATAAGTGCTAAAAATATTATTGTGATATATGATATCCCTTGGGGATGGTTTAGAGTCTCACAAGGTTTTAAGTATGTATTGATAGTTTGGGTGTCCATGGGAACCTATGTATTTATGTGGTTTGTTAAAGAATTATTTAAAATGTGGTAACTATTTACATAAGCAGTGTACATTATTATTTATACAAATGGATACACTATAATTGACTAGATATTGTTTTAAACGTCATTGGTAGTGGCCTACTGAGTTATACTCACGCCCTACCTAGGCTTCCTAATCGGTACATAAATGGAATTCATGTTTATAGGATATGATAAAGGTAGGATTTCTATGTTAGATGGATGATATACGGTGGATCATGGGTGAGGAAACTAGAATTGTTTTCAGGACCCACTTGGAGTTTTTAGTACCAATATATTTTGTATTTCATTTGATGATAGAAACATACATGATATGACATATCTACTTCATTAGTGTTAGAAATTATATTTCCTATTTTGGTCAGCATGTTATTCTGGAATTTATTTTGGTTATGGTTATGCATTTTTGTTATTATTTATGTATTTCACCTATTGTGGCACTTTCAAAAAGAGGGTATATTATCCCCATGATCTATATTATACCTTCACTACTAGTTAGAATCCTTTGGCATACAAGGATTTGCACCCGAGGTCATGTGATCGATAGGCTCGGGCACCGATGTGCGACACCTGGGCTGGGATGTTATAATCATTTTAGTGGGAGTACATATGAAAAATGTCATTATTATATGTTTATAAAACATCATACTCAAGTAATAAAAGATTATATTGTAGATAAATTACATCATCATCATACAACATTACATTGAGAATAATATTTCAAAGAAGGAGCATAATGAATGCAACTTCATAGTCTAGTACACAACATAAGAAATTTTCTTATGTAGGAAAATACGATATGTTGAATAAAATCATTCCTATGTTAATAAATTGTTGAAATAGTTCATAAAATGAATCCATATTCTTACGATAATCATGAAATGATCCACATGTGGTTTCTTTGAGGCTTATTCTATCTATATAATTCATTAAGTTGTTGTTGATCGAAATGCTTCAATAATGTGAATGACTTCACGAAAACCTTACCTAGTCTTCTCAAAGTTCCACTACAAAAAAATAATACATCAAATGGGGTTATTTAGAAGGGGTTTTTCATTAACCCCCACTAAATTCATATTTTTTATAATTAGAGGGGGTTTTGCACAACCCCCGCTAATAACCAAATTTAGAGGGGGTTATGAACCCCCTCTAAATTCATTTTTCTATAAAAATTAGAGGTTGGTTATGTACAAATCTCACTAATCATATAATTTAGAGGGGGTTATGGACTCACACTAATTTCATAAATTAGATTGGGTTTTGAACCGCATTAAATAAATTAGCATTGTTTTTTAATATCCTGTAGGATTTTAGAGGGAGATCAAAGACCCCTCTAATGTCTTAAATTAAAGGGGGTTGAAAACCCCTTACAACGTGTTAAATTGGAGGGGGTTAAAAACACCCTATACTTTCTTAAATTAGAGGGGGTAAAAACCCCCTCTAATGTCTTTAAATTAGAGGGGGTTCAAAACCCCCCTCTACTTTCTTAAATTAGAGGGGGTCCAAGACCCCCTCTAATTTCTTTAATTTAGAGGGGGTTTAAAATCCCCGCGAATTTAAAAGATTACAAGGGGTTGTGAACCCCACTATTTAAAAAATCAAACTTCCATAATATATATATATATATAATTAGAACACAAATATAAATGTATTTAAATACATTATTTGAAAATATTATATAAAATATTTATATGATTGTATTTAATTGTATTTATATTAATACATTAATATAATTTCATAATATTAAGTAAATTAATATATATTTATATTTATAAATTATATTTCATATAATATTAATTATTTATAATATAAAAGCATAAACATATTATATAAATATATTCATAAATATAATTTATTAAAAAATATATCATATAAAAACCCAAACTTGTAGTTTTTTAAAAATTATATTATTATAATAATAAATATATTTTTATATAATAGGTTTATGCATTTATATTATATATAATTAATATTATATGAAATATAATTTATACAAATAAATTTATATTAATGTACACAATATTATAGAATTATATTTATTGAAATAAAAATATATATTAACGTACATAATAATAAATATATGTCTTGAAATACATTATATAACTATTTTTATAAATTATGTTTCATATAATATTAATTATATTTAAAATAAAATTGTATTTCATTTAATATTAAGTATATTTTTGTATAAATTTTATTTCATATAATATTGATTATAAATAATATACATATTTATTATGTATAATAGAAAATTGTATTTCATATAATATTGATTATATAAAATATACATATTAATTATATATAATATTAAGGTCTGTAAAAATTGTATTTCATATAATAATAATAATTGACTAATTTTATACATTATTATACAATTTGTAAAAATAAATAAATATATAAATATAAATAATAATAAATATATGTATTGAAATTCTTTATATAAATATATTTATAAATACCAAAAATAAATATATTAGGTAAATACATATATATATATATATATATATAGATATATATTCTTTAAATATATATACAAATATGTAATATATAAATATTTATTTAAGTATATAATTAATTTAAATAAATCTAAAATACAAATGTATTTAATATAATATATGTTTGATATAAATCCTAATATAAATTTATAGTATCTATAAAATGAACATATAATTTTTATAATTTAAAAAATATATGTAATAAGAATAATAATAATTAATATTATTATTATTATTTTCACACACACACAGACATATAAAAAAATATACACATATATTCTTGTGTAATATATTTAGGTGATATATAAATATAGAATATAGAATATATATAATTTCATATACATATAAATATAGTAAATTATGTATATATATATATTATTTAAATTTATTTAAATAGTATTATGGTAATGATATTTATTATAATAAACAACGAAATATATATAAATACATTCATGTGTAATTTATACATAAAAATTCATTTGGGTTAGTGGTTTGTGAATTTCGATCTAGAGGTCATTCTTCTTTGCGGTCCTTGGTTAAAATTATATGACCTCTTATTTTTATATATCTCTAGGGGAGGAGTGAGTGGGAATGAGAGGGAGGCTGGGGTGGGACCAGAACAGGAGGGGGTGGCGCTAGTGGGAACGTGAGGGGGAGGTTGGGGTGGTACTCTGAACCTTGGTTGGGGTGGTAATAAGAGGTGGTGGTACATGGAACCAGAGGGGGGACAAGGTGAACCGTGATGTAGGGTAGGGCAGTAATGAAACAAAGTAAGGGAAGCACATTAGGTTCCTCAAAATAAAAATATTTACGAGCGGTTGTGAAAACCACACCTAAAGTAACCCCTTATCAGGGGTCATTCACACCACCCCTAAAGCCTTTCAACTAGTGGAGGTTTCATCTATAACCTCCTCAAACACAAGTATTTTAAGTTAATTTCAGTCCAAATTAGAGGTGGTTTAATCCCCCTATAATGTAACCACTGCTAAAGTCACCATGCCTTTAACAATGCTTACTCAAAACCTCCCCTAATGATAGCAGGTAGGCACATTATTTGTGGTCCCTTACAACTTCCACTAATGTCTTTAGAAGGGGTTATAACCCCCTCGAATGTGACCATTTTTTGTTGCATGTTGAGTAAATATGAACTAGTGTAAGAAATGTCTAGGTTCTAATACTGTACAGATATTACAAGTGTATAAAATTTCCAACTGAATGAGGGAAAGTTAATTACAGAGTCTAAAAATGATTTTTTGAGTATCCATTCATGGTAATAAAATCCTAAAATAGGTGTAGAGAAGTAATAGTAATGATTCTATAGGATGTAATTGTTGAGAATACCTAAAAGAGTTTAGAAACATCATAAAATTCCCATGTTAGGTATTGATGTTATAAAAATAAATTCTTTTATTTTGAAGGGTATTTGATACCAAATTTTTACATTATATATATTATAATTATATAGGAGTTCAAAATGAAGTTAATAATTGAGAGATCTTTTAGTTTTCAATCAAATTATGAAACCAAGGGTTGTTTAATCATAGATTTGAATGAAAAGGAATATATCAAGATAACAAAAATTATGTTTGTTTTTATCTTATTTCTCTTATATAATAATATAGTTTTTTTGTTAACAAATATTTTTTAGGAACAACATGATAAAGTGGATATAATACACATGGTTTATGATTCATTGATTTCTATAACATGTTTTGAGAAGAATATAAGAATAAAAATGTATTATCCAAGATAAATTTATTTATTCAATATATTTTTTAATGTATGAGGGATTTGATCCCACCACCATCAAAAGAATATTTTAAAGAATATTTTGTTCTTTTAAAATTAATGTTATAAAGTCATATAATACCATATGTGATATGTATACAATATCATATTTATTAAATATTCTCACTTAATTAAAAAAGTTTTATTTCATAACTCAAAGTATCTTTGTAACTTGTAATGATATTCTAAAGATAATATAGTGTTTAAGAGGATAGTGGGAGTATTTTTGTTCTTTAAGAAGTTCATGGTTAACAGATATAGGATTATTCCATTCAATGTACAAATGGAATATCACATTCAGGGAAACATTTTTATTTAAAAGGTTCCAAGAATGATGATGTTATACATAAAAAATATACAAGTGGAAAATGAATGTTATTAACATCGTAACATTTGCTTAGGTGAAGTTAAGAAGTTTGAATACTTGTTTAAAGAATTGATCATTGGGAATATGATTCATATATATTTCCATTATTTAAACTATCTTACTTGATATATGTCACATAATAAATTTTTTAGGGGGAGGTTTTTATTATAGTGTCCCATAGAGATGTGATAATAATTATATAGAGATTTAATGAATTTATAAAATCTCTTGAAAGTGTACAAAACATAAGGCTAATATAGTATTCTATCATATGTGATATGTTATACAAGATCTTATATATGGTTTAAGTATTTTTAAAATATATTATTAATATAAAATGTGTAATGTTATAAAAACTCAATCTTCACATTATCATTCTTTCACATTGGCTGTATATATATATATATTTATTTATTTATCGAAATGAAGTGATTTTTGACATCTTAAAATATCAATTTGAGTTATCCCTAAATAATTTCCATCATGTAGTATTATATGTTTTGGTGAAATATGAAGGTTATCATGAGTATGATTCTTGTACTGAGATATGGAATATTCTCATGAAGCACAAAATGGGTTTTTTCCTCTGGTTGACTTGTTAAATACATACCACAATTGTTTCATACACTTTCATTGGTATAATAGGAATGCATTGTTTATATTTAGAGTCCCCATTACCTAAGGTTTTAGAGATACCTATCATTATAACCTTTAATAATTGATTCTTTTCTTATGAAATCCTAGAGCATAGGATAATTATGGGTTTTTGGGTATATTTTTTATCATTGTTTTTGTTAGATCTTAACTAACATTGGATTTTTCCTCTTAGATATTGAGTATGAAGTTTGGGACCATGATTGAGATAGATTAGTGAAGTGTACATATGTACCTAGATAGTAAATATGATGTTTGTATCTATCAGGTGATGGAAACGTGATGTGTTCATCCATAAAGTTAAATGTTGTATGATGTATTCAAAAATCTAGTTAGTCTCTATTAAAAGAATCAAGAATGTATTGGTAGGATATATGGGATTGAAATACTCTTTGTCTCATGGTCACTCGATGTCTTAGAAAAATGGATACTATAAAAATGAATGCTTGCATATGATTTGGTTGGTAGACAGGCATATAATGATATATGTATTTGATGTAGATTATACAAGATCCATTTATATATTTAGTAGCATCGATTATTTTCTATATTCCTCCCTTTAATTACATTTATAGATTCAATTTTTAAAGGTTGGGTCCAAAGCCTAATTTATTATTAAATCAATGAAAATACATCTTTTAAATGGGTAGACTGAGACCCATTACATATCCCGAAAGCCCAGTGTAAATTTAGCCTATTACATGGATCGTTGGCCCAAAGGATCAAACTTTGTTGATGACTGAATGGGGGTAGAGTTTTACTTTGATATATTCACTAAAAAAATAATATTTTTTACTAAAATGAGGTTTGGATGGGGATTAGTACGGTATTTCATCTGATGTAATATGTGTTGAATTTGATGATGGAATTCAAAAAAAAGGAAGATATCCAAAAAAAATAGATACAGTACACAGGTTATTGTATATGACATGATATAATGTTAAATTAATATAATTCTATTTGGATTTATTGTAAGTGGTATATTTCTATAGATATTCCTAAAATGCTAATATTTATATAAGACATGATTATCCAGTATCATATTGTATGATATAGGGATATTATAAGTGATAATATCCAAATTAACATTCCATAAAAGGGAATATCGTTTATTATGATACTGAGATATCATAGTTCACTACCATGGTATATTATTGAATATAATATAATGATATAATATCCAATGACATTGCATCACAGTAACTATATTATAAGATAATGTTTGAATCATCTCATTGTTGGTTATCATTTATTGAATTTTTAATAAGATAAAACACATGGTAGAGTCATTCCTGTGATGAATGATAGAATGTTTGAATGCCATGTAATCATGTGTTTTAATGCATGAATAAATTAATTCACACTCAGGGAGTATCAATGAGGTATTTATAATGTATATACCACTATGGGATTGTTCTTGGATCGAGTTTGAAACTCTTGGAAAATTCTCTTAATGTTCTGAACCTCTCTTCCTCTTCAACCCATATACGGTGTAGTTTTGGTTTAAATCCATTTTAGATCATGGTATTGGGTTTTTTATTTCTTTTACTATATATATTTAGTGTTAACTAATCCAATAAAACCATGTATATATGTCTCCTTTAAGGTTCTATTTATTTTCTGGTGTGTCATACATGGATCTCTACGAATCGATAATGCCATCTAGCATTGTGGTGTCCCCCTTTACTCTAAATTCCTTTCGTATAGGACTAAAAATATGAAGATGGATTTTCACCTCTATATTGAATGTGTCTATTCTAGATATAAATAGAATCTTCTTGATAAACACTTGGGAATAAACCTCAACCAAGAGTCCTTTGATCTATTTCTCATAGAATTGGTTAATAATGTGTACTCCTTCTCCATCAAACGTTTTTTTCATAATGTTTCCTTTTTATTGGCCCACAATAACTATAGGAACCAGAATACCAATATCAATTTATCATACCTTAATGTGAATATTCTCTCCCAAATCAAAATCATTTCTCCTAGTCCATTGGGAAAATTTACCTACCTCTTTTTGTGGGATTTGTACCAACACCTTCCTATCTCTCAAATAATCCTGGTTTACATGGACTGTGGGATTTGGATAAGATTGAATTCACCAAATAATGGGTATATGTTAAACATTGATTGAGTATTTATGAATACATCCAAGCATAGAGGGGGGTTTTTTTTATTCTTGGGGTTCTATCCTCCGGGATTTCAATTCCTTTTATAGAAAGGGGAACCCCCTCATTGTATATTCTCAAGCTTTTCTCAATGATCACTATTTATATAGGGACTTTAACATCATATTGGTACTTTTAGATTCCAATTCATCGTTTTCCATCAAGTATTTATATAACGCATCCATTACCCATTTTCTAGTTAGTTATATTCTTAGAAAGTGCACAGAGTTTATGGAATAGGACATGATGATCCCACAGCTTTGGGATAGGGGAGCATGGTGGTGGAATATTTGGCCTCAAGGGGGTTATGATAGACAGCCTTAAATAATTATCTAGTCTATGATATCTCCCTATGAATTGAAAATAAATTGCATTCAGTGACACAATTGGGCTACATTACTATAAGACTCCCTAATTATACCCTCCACGTTCCCACCCTCTTTGATTAATAAAAATCATAATTGGTTATAGTTATGATAGGTGCCTTCTTTATGGTTTATCTATAATGAAAGATCATGTATTGAAGTATAAAAGAGTGATCATTCCAAAGGTATTGAGGTTTTAATGATAATATTACACTTTTAAAGGAGAAAATTATTAAATGAAAATCTATTATAAGGTCTTAAAATTTTAGTAATTGAGTTTTTTAATTTCTAGGGGTATTTCTATAATTTCATTCCATAAGTAAAAAATGGTTATTTAATCCTAGTAAACAAACCTATAAAAATGTAAATATTGTGTTTTTTTGTTTCAAAATATGGTATTTACCTTTGGGTGGATGTTTGACATGAGTTAGAGTAATTTTAATTTTAATTATTTTAATTAAATTGATTGGTTAATTAACTTCGTGTGCACATTTTTTATATTTTTGGAGAAAAAATATGAAATCATGAAAACCATAACTCTAGGTTATAAACCCTTGATAAATTATTTCTTAGTTCATAATATATCATGTAAATTTTACATTATTTCATATCAGACTTCCATCTAAACTTGAGCCCATTTTTCTATAATTTGAGTTTTTTCACTCATATAGTCACATAATTCAGATTTTTTTAAATCGGAATTTTTATTTTTTTGGTCTAGATTTATTTTATTTATGGATGTGGGTCTTAATAACATCAAATTTTTTGGAACTCTTGTAGCCATGGTTATTTCTTCAAGCCTTTTAAATCTTTTTTTGCAGTTGGTTTTAGAAAAAATGATTCTAATTTTTCTTTGTTTTGGTTTATATATTTATATTTATATATAAAAAATTTTAAACAATATTTAAAATATTTTTATTTAATGTGGAATTACTAGAACTAAAGTAATTCCAAAATATATCTAAAAACCTCTCATGTGACTCTCGTTTATAGGGGAAGGGACCTTGACATCCCTTATGGATTTTCGATGTGAGATTTGTCTTCACATTATCATCATTACAATAATATTATATTTTTAATTGTTAATAATACCTAAATATTAATATATATTAAAAAATAAAACTAAATAAGATAAAAATTAATGAAAATTTTAAATAAGAAATATTATTACTTATTATTATTTATATTATTAATTATTAAATACATAAATGATTATATTATAAATTACAAATCTGATTATAAATTAATAATATAACTAATACTATCAAAACAAGATAGGGTCAAACCCATTTATTAAGGAAAAATATCACTTCTTAATGGGGGTAAGAGAAAACCATTAAAATATATGTTGGACTAGACATCACATGTATAAAGGCCTAAAGCCAAAAAGGCCATTAAATAAAAATATATTTCAGAAACTACTTGGGTGGTGGGACAAAAGACTTAGACCTATCAAATTATATTGAAATATGAAGAGTTCAACTATAATGAGGGGTGATGAATATGTGAATAAAGCTACCCATAAATGTAACTGATAATATAATTATTTAAGTAATTATTAATATATATTTAGGTAAAAGGGGATAAAAAAATTAATAATTAGTAATATAAATAATAATAAGAAATAATGTAATTAATAATCAATAAAAAATAACTAAAAATATGATTAAATAGTAATAATTAGAAACCGAATTAATATAATAAATCTGATAAATAATAATTATTAATTATTTATGAAAATAATAATATGTAATAATATAATTAAAATATGTATAATTGTTGGGGTTAACACTCATTTATTAAAAAGTAAAATTTGTAACAAGATGACAGATGGGATAGACAAAGCATTCATGCCCCCATTCTAAAATCCAGTGAAAACTAAAAATGTATACAATGTTACCCATCAAGAACATGAAAAAACACAAAACACAATTTTAGAAGGCCATATTCCCACCAACATTAAGACTGAGTCTAGGATCGAAGAATCATGTCATGATAGGCCCCTTGACCTTCTTGAACTCAAACACATCACCCTCACCTTAATTTTTTAGGATGTTGTCCCAAGATTTCATGGTCATCATAACCCCCCTTCACAGATAAATTAAGTTTTTGATTCGACGACCACCAAATTTTATGTCACAATATTAATTAATATTCTAGAATTTGAATATTTCTTATGAGTATCAAAAGCATCCAAAGAGTCCATATTATCAAAAGAGTTAGAGAAAAATAATATTTTTCACCCTATTAGGAGAATTGTTTAGATATATTTCCTTATTCGTCATTGAATTTTCTCACATAGAAACAAAATTTTTTTCCTTACAAGATATTGCTGGATAATAGGGCCTTTACTAGATAGCCTAGGTGTTGGAGAAGTTATCATCATCTATTGATAAAATTCGGCACCTAACACCACCCTTTTGGCTTGTCCAAAAGATTGAACCTATTTTGGTAGTATCCTGAAGAGGAGTTCCCTAAATCATACCCATGTTCTTTTTTAACAACAATAGACTTTCCATTTTGGACATCCTCATAAGAAGAAAAGACCCTCTTGGACTTGAATCTCATGGCCGACTCATTGAACAGTTTTTATTTTCCTTTATGGGCTTTTGAAGAAACAATTTTTTCCTCCTTCAATAGATAATTTTCAGCATCCTTTTGGGAAGCAAACAAACTATCAAATTGATAATTAGCTTACTAATCTTCATCACCTTTGGTTGAAAACATACAAATTCTTTAATCATCACCATTATCCAAAGAACCTTAATTTATTTATATCATCGTGTTATTTTATGATAGATATTGGTCTGGCTGTACAGAAGAAGTAATTTTCTTCTACACAGGAAATTTCAATTCCTAAAAATCATCATTATATATTCAAACATCATCTTTAGGCTATCCACATTAATCAAGTGGATGATCTCTAGCCTTACCTTTTTGTACATGTCCTAAAGACATCAATTTGAGGATATTCTTTTTGTTAGCAGCGTTAAAATACATATTTAGAGGAATCAAATAATTCCCATATAAAATCAAGCCACTGGAAGGCCCATCCTATGACAAAAAATTTTCCCTTGATTTTCACCAGCCTTAAGATCATGACCAGACCCCTCAAGCTGTCTATACACATTATAAGTAGGTTCATTATTTTTTACCCCTTCAATACCTTTATATTCCACCTTTATTTTAATTTATTTATGAATCATTCTTCTCCATGATATAACATCACGACCATTTAGAGAAAAAATAGAACATATCACTACTCCGTTATAGTAACTCCTCGAATATAGCCAATTTGTCAGTCAATACAAAAAGAAGAAAAATTTTCATATTGAATTATCTTTTTTAGATCATCAATGGAAGTTGAAAACATAACCATTTAGATCAATTCTGAAACTAAATCTACTTCAACCAAAAACTGAAAATAGTATCCAGACCTGGCTTGTTTGGTTTCCATATCCATCTTAATAAGTTCCCTAATCACAGACACAATGAAATGCATGATTAGAGGGTTTCAAATTATCCAATTTTGAGTATAAATTTTAATACAAACTTATTTATAGGTATTTATAAATTCAAAACTATAGAAATTAAAATTCCTTTCAAGATTTCATTGAACACTAGGTTTTAAGAGACACCCAAGAATTCCCCCAAGCCCCCTTCTTGGGATCTTTATTTAGATTCTGGAGGTGAAAAAATCCATTCCCAATTATAATGCATATCAAATTTGATAATCCCCATTAATGAATAAATTAATTACTAAATAATTTAGCCACAATGTATTTTCCTGTTTAATAAGAACAAACTTGGTAATAATGGAATTTTTTCACATCTCCAATCTTTCTAACACTGCTTATTTACATGAAAATTCACTAGTAAATTTTCCCTTTTTCACGATATGACTATAATTCACATCATGGAATGATGAGAACAACCTATGATTTAGGGATTCATAGATCTTACTTACCTCCTCATAATGAGAAGATATTACCTTACGAATAACTGATCCATTTGAGGGTCCAAGATTCCTCTTCGAAACCACATTTGGTTAATCTGCCACCGGAGAAGACTCTCCAAACAAAAAATTGAAACCCAATAAGTGTGTAAGTCCCATGATCACAAATAATCCTTAACATTATAATTATCAGTAGGGAGAGACTCCTAAGTATGTATCCTTCCAACCAAGAATTAATAATATAATTAATAAAATGATTAATAATTAATAATACGGTGATTAATATAATTAATAATTAATAGTAATTAATAATAAATAATTAATAATATAATTATTAATAAATTATTATATTTAATAATATATTTAAGAATAAAATTTGGTATATTGTTAATAAATAATTAAAATTTATATAATTATTTATTATTTATATTATTAAATAATCTAATTATGGATTAAATTAGTAATATAATAAATAATATACCTAAAATTAACTAATATAATTAATAATATTACTTAATATATAATAAATTCTAATTATAATTTTTAATCATATTATTAATGATTCAAAATATGTTCACATATTATTTTTTGTAATATTACTTATCATTAATCATATTATTAATTATATTATTAATTAATATTTATTTTGTTAATTATATTAATAATTAGAAACTAGTTGAGGACCAGATCTCACATTATTTAATAAAAAAATATACAATGGGAGGGAAAGACATGAGAAAATATATCTATAGTAAAAATCATCTAACCTTGAAAGAACAAGTCCAATAGCAGGAGTTTGAGTACTCATACTATGATGAGAGGCTCGTCCACCCCAACCATGAGGATATGAATCCCTACTCCATGTCTTTTCCCATTTCCCTGGGACAACCTCCATCGTTTGAAGGCCCATCATTAAAATCATACCTCACATCATCCACTTCATACACATCAAACATCTTTTTCCATCTTCTTCACCTCATTGAAAGACAAGAAACTCAAAATAGTAATTTTTTCAATCCTTACAACTCATCTATGAGGACCACCAATTTATTATTTTTCTAGATTTTTTAATGATAAGTACATTACGCACTTCCCAAGGTGAAATCCACTTAGCAGTGTCAAGTGGGGGAGTATTAGGACCCCTAATTAAAACATGAGGACAATTACCCACTATCTTTGATATTGAATAAAACATGTGACACTCACTGTTTCATTGTGATGTTTAGTTTTATGTGATTTTATTTTTTTGATAGAAATTCTAATATTCCAAGGTGTTCTTCCTAAAACGTTTAAATTTGGTGTTTACCCTTGTTTTGCACAGTTTGCAAACATGGTTTAGATAAAACTGTGTGGTTACCCTTATGTATCAGAATTTCTAGTTTAAATTGTTCTATTCATGGTTGGTCTTCATGGGTGGCACCTGATTGAGTCTAAAACATGAAGAGACTTGGGGAAACCATGTAAGACCTTTAGTGTGTAAGGATAAGGGTACATGACTTGCGCATGGTTTGGTAAACCACATGAAAAGTATTCAAGTCAACTCTATAATTTAACAGTTCCACCTGGAATAGTTGACACACTATTTTTTCAACTATGATGTAACACCTTGAGATTTTATGCTATATTTATCTATAAATAAATTTATTTTCTTTTATAGCCTTGTTTACTTGCAACAATGAGTTTTAACAAACCATGTTAAACTATTGAAATATCATTATTTAATGTGATAGTTATAGACTAGTCATTGTATTGGTAGGTATGAATAGGATTAACAATATTATGAAATATATAAAAAAAATTACTTAATTAAAATTTATTAATTAATTCTTATGAATTGAGAACTCAATTTTTAGTAAAGTCATTTTATTCTTCAAACATAATTTTTCTTCAAAAATGATTTTTATTTCTCTTTTTATAAATTATTATTATTAATTTATGAAAATTTTAGATATTTTATTTGAAGAAAAGAAATAATTTTTTAAATAAACTTTTCAAAATTATCTTAGGTTTATTTTTTTATTTTTATGAAAATATTGGTTTTCTAGTGAATGGTGAAAAATACTATCTTTTATTAAAAACAATAATTTTTTTTTCAGAATATACAAAGTTAAATATTGTTTTTAAATGGTTTAAATGTAACATTAGTTCTATTATATTATTAATTATCCAATTAAGTTAATTATAATAAATTTTATGGTTGAATTTGGTAAAGAGTCATTTTTATACTTAAAAAGATATTTTTCTGAAAAAACTATTTTTCATTGTGTTTTTATTTTTTCTCATAAAATTAAAATTTTCCACTTCTAGAAATTAAATGATCAAAAATGGATTTTATATTTAGAAATAATATTTTTAAATATTTTATATATTCCTCTTTTTTTGGTCAATATGAACAGAAACTATAGTAAATTTTGTTACCATGATAAAAGTAAAATTGTTCAATTTGGGTTAAAAATAATGTTATATGACTTCAAATTTAGTCAACACTTGAATATTTTTTCTTGGATGAGTATATTTCATCCATAACCATCCAAATTTATAAAATATAACCTTTTTCAATTTAACATTGATTTTGAACTTTATAATATTTCAGTAAAATATAAAGTTAGAAATTTAAATTTCTTTCTTTTAATATATATATTATTTTGGGATATGGGTAAAAACACTTATGTTTGGTTCTAAATATTTATTTTAAATATGAATTATTATATTATACGTGTAATTTATTTTTATTTTTTAATGATTAAGAAATACCTTAAATTCCTATGCAACACTGACGTAATGCTTCTGCATGTAGTAAAAAAATCAAGTAAATTATTTTAAAAACACTAAAAGTGATTTTATTTGAGATATTTTGAGTCTGCCACCAATATTATAGATAAATATAACATATTATTTATGTTTAAAAAAATTATTATAATTAAATTTCTCTCATGTTGTTTTCAATGTCAAATTAAATGAATAGTTTGGAAAAATGACATTAATGTCATTTTATAATAAATTATATTTTAATAAATTATATTAAATTTTAAAAAAATATTATCTCAGACCACGTGAATGGGATATGGTTTAAAATATCATTCATGGTCCAATTAAAAGTCACTTTTCATTTTATAGTAACAAACTTAACCATTAATTTGTAGAAAAATTTGATATCACCGTAATTGAGAAAATTGTTAATGGGGGTTAAAACTAAGAGATAAAAGGGTACCACTTCTCCTTCAATATTTAACATGTTTGGGTAATTTATCTCATCCAATACCTACCCAAATATCATACTATGTTCTTTTATCATATTCTATATCTTCTATTCCATCCAAAATACTTTTCATTCAAGGCTTAAGGTGTAAGCCAAAGAAGGTTTTTCAACAAAGAGGTATAACTCTTAATTAAGCGTTTTCAATTTTATTTTTCATTATACCTCATATAAATATATGGTATGTAATGTAAAACTGTTAATTAATTATATTAAATATAAAAAACATTATTATTATTTAACAACCATTATCCCCCTTCTTTCAATCTATTGGAAACTAATAACATTACTTGTGCGTACGTATGGACTTCCACCTCCACGAAGTGATGTGATTCATTTTTCACTTATATTTTACATGTATGGTAATAAGGATAATATTAATTAATATATATTATATATATGATATAATAAATATACATTCAATGTGAATTATTATTTACCTTTATTTTTTCTATCCGATGAAAAATGAAAACATCATTCATGCCTACACACAACCCACCATCTCCATGAATGGTGTAATTTATTTTTATATCTCTAAATATTATGGATGAATATAAATAAATATATAATAAATATATATTATATTTATATCATGATTAAAATTATACATTTTATGGAAACAATTTCAATTTTTAAGGATTAGGGTTGTCGAATAGAAACATGCATGAGAAATGAAACAGTTGTCAGTATAAATAGTGATTTTAATAAAACAATTTTTAATAAATGGGTGGTAAGATGTTATAATTAAATAATATATGGTATGATATATATGATTATATTTATATAATAAATTTATTATAAATAAATATATTTATTATATTGGAGGTTCAAACATGTATGTAGAAAGACATGACTTGAGGTAAGGGATTATCGTCTCACTTTTATTTTTGTGAGTTATATTCCATATTCACAACATGATTATTTTATGTAGTTTATATGATTATGATTTATTTATTTTATTATTCTTATCAATAACATTATAAGAATATAAATATCCATCTTGTTTTCTCACTTTCATGAGGTTTTTATTTGATATCTACCAAAGAGTTTAGGGATATGGGTCCAAATCTCATTTTATTCGAGATTGTGTATGCTTGACTTTACATTGATGAAATTATATAATCCTAAAATTATAATTCCATTTCATATTTTTTATACTATTTTTATTTCTTTATAATACATTATTTACTTACATTTTCCTCTATTTAATTACTCAAGAGAATGAAAAAAAAAATTAATGGAAATCCGACAATTTTTTACTATTCAGTCCAGAATCTTTTTCTTCCATGTCAATTTTTTAAAAGGTAAATAATGTTTCAATACTATCATAAGAAAAAATTAAATTCATTTTTGACCGTGTTTTAATTTTTATGTAAAAAATTTCAAATTAATATCCTTATCATTTTTCAAACTAAGAACATTTTACTTTTTACCAAAAATCTGTGAATAAACTATATTTCAACGTACACAACAAGAATGGAACTTCCTAATATTATAACAACTAAAAATATCAAAGATTAATTTATAATTTTCCATGGTTATTTTTTAAAAAAAGTTATTATTTTGAAAATATTTAGATTTTAAATAAGTGATTTCAAAATGAAAAGGATATCTTCCACATGAATTATTACAGTAATCATTTAATGATGTTTTTCATCTACGATAACATATATTAAATATTCTTATGATTTATTAAGGATATGATCTTGTGATTACACCCTTATTATTTCTAGGGATTATTTATTATTTTGATTATTATATATTTACAACAATTATTTATCTTCCATGGTGTATGCAATGATAAATTAATGAAATGTTTATAAAACCCCATTTTCTTCGAATGGGTTATGAAATGACATAATGATGAATATTTTATGATATTGTGTAACACATAAGTATTGTTTTCATTATGTTATGGATGGACCCAAAATTATATAGCCCTCAAATTCATTGGGTAATTTTTTATATATCATGAGATTATTATGGGAAACAAGTCGATGTGCTTGATCCAATATGGGAAGAAAGTACTGATGTATGATCTACTATGGGAGACAAGTATTGTAGTTTCATCCATTGTGAAATTAGAAACAAGTCTTGATTGTTAATCCACAGTGATTTCATCATGTAAATAGTACAACTTGTCATATTAATGGTTTATATACTTATTATGGTTCCACCCATTTATGACATGTTTTTATGATAATGATTTAAAATCATGGTTCATGATTGATTAGTGATGATATCTCATTATTATGATTCATGTTTTTGGAAATTATAATGTGTTATTACATAAATCATGTTAATGATCTATAAATATGGTGTATAAAATTTTTTAGTTAATCTTTGGATCTAATACCCTTATTCGTATCTTATGTATTTATATCATTATCAATTGATATCACCCATGTTTACGCTCACTGGGAATAAGAGCTCACCATTTCTTATATTTCCTTTCCTTTGGTTATGAAGAATGTTTTTAATTTGGGTATATCCTGAAGGTTAAAATTGATAATTAAATTTTGATAAATAATGAAGAATATACCTAAATATTTTTTTTATATTTATTATTTAAAGAAAATAAATTTTTATGGTTCTAGTGTGGATCATAATTTTATATATTTAATATTAATCTAGAAATATTTAGTATTTATGTATGAAATATCTAAGCTACTATAGTTTCTATCTGAGTAGGGTTTAGTTAATCATTAGATATTAAATTTTGAAAACTTTGGTTAAAACCCTAAGGATATTTCTATGTATATGATAAAAACCTAATGTTTTGGTAATGAACATGGATAACCTAAGTTTAACCTAACGAATGTGTCATGATTTAGACATATAATTCATAATATTTCATGATCAAGTGATAGCTCGGTATGAATTAGTATAGATTTATTCTTATAATTTGTTTTTTGGTTTTAGTCAATGGATGAAACTTGAATAAAACATATGAACAAAAAATGTGATATAAAATGTAATTATTTTCTTCCTGAGAAACCAAATTCAATAAGAGATGAAATATAGAATTTTTTTATCACAAATCTTTCTCATGAAATGAATCATACTGATCTTCTAAATGATCAATGGAGGTAACGATGTATCATTGATTCTTTCACGAGGAAAGATTAACCCTCTTTTAGTGGGTATTCTGATCCACTAGTGGTAGAGTGAAAAATCAAAACCATTGAGAAATTTTTTTCTATTCTCAAGATCATGGAACATGAAAAATTTGTCCTAGACAATTATTATTTGGATGGAAAA
Organism: Viscum album; assembly: GCA_963277665.1. Classification (NCBI taxonomy): domain Eukaryota; kingdom Viridiplantae; phylum Streptophyta; class Magnoliopsida; order Santalales; family Viscaceae; genus Viscum; species Viscum album. Next base: position 1,681,010,113 of record OY728160.1, read on the forward strand.
AAGATCAGTGGTGAAATATTATTTGGAGTATGTGGAAATAGGATGAAATTCAATCCATGGAATGGGATTTGTTTAAAAGGATATTTCATAGTAAGTACTTACCTCATATTCAACATATACAAATAGATATGGAATTACTTAATATTAATCATAAAGATGATGAATCCATTGGTACCTATAAGAAAAAATTTACAAGACGTTCAAGGTATTATTATAGTATAATCATCATCCCTGAAATCAAATATTGATTGATTCTTTGGTGGATTAAAAAAAGTATCTAAAAGGTTTTAACAATAATAAACTTTAATACCTATAAAGAAATCATTTTATATGCACTCAATGTTGAAATAGAAACTATAGATTTCTAATATTCTAATGGTTTAAAAAATTAAAAGGATGATGGAGTCTCATGAAAACTTGAATAAATCACATAGTGGAAAAAATTCTATCCATATCCATACCAGAAATATGGGAAGAAACATCCCAGGAATTTATTAAAAGGAAGACAAAGGTCCTTTATATTTGTAATAGTGTGTTATAAATCTCATTAATTTCAAAAGGCAATAAATATGCCAATTGATACAATGGAGGAAAATAAAGATTAAAACCAATACAACCCTCATGATTGAATGCTTCAAATGCAAAGAGTATGTGAATTACATCAACCAGTGAAAAAATGTGCATATTTCTTATGGTGAACAACATAAATAACATCTTAAGACATAGGAAATTTTAAAGTCTCTTTTGCTGATGACTTTTCAAGTGTCTTATGAGAATGAAGTGGTGAAAAGTACACTTATCAACCAGTCTAGAATCGCTGCTAACTTTTTTAATTCATTCTATACCCATTATTTTATATCTATGGAATTTTATAAGGATATAAAATTACCACCTCAATGACTAAATGTTAGGTTAGTATTGAAAATACCTAATTTAATGATGGACTCATCTCAATTCTATAGTTCCACTCTAATTAAATTTTGTGTGGAAGTGATACCTAAAATTCTTGTAATTCCCCATTTAGTTAAATTTGATGTGATTTTTGGTATGTATTGGCATTATTTATATGGAACCCATATAAATTCCCAAGGATGTAAAATCATGTTTCATATTCCAAATAAAACTATGACCATTTAGCGGTGCAAGGAATAATATGAACATCCAATGGAAATTACTTATATCACGTGGGTATTAATTCCTATCAATGAAGGGTATCTATCATAGATGGTTGGGAATAAACTCAACATTGAGAATATTCCTTTTATATACAAGTTTTTTTAATCTATTTATGGAAGAGTGACCTAGTCTTACTCTGAATCATGAAGTTTAGTTTTCAATGGACTCATACATAGTGTTACAGCTATTTCAAATCCATCTTTTATAATGGGCCTATTTGTGTTGAAGTAATTGATGAAACAACTCCATGATAATATTGATAAGGGATTCATATTCTCTAGTGCATTAACATGGAGTGAATATGTTATTTTTTTGACAAGAAATATGGATAAATGCATCATTGCGTTGATGATTGAGAACATAACAAGATAACTATCAATAAAATGTATCAACTACCCTTTATCAATCATTATTTTGATCAATTATGAGGAACACAATACTTTTCCATGATTGAAATTCATTTTGGATATCTTCAATTGAGGGTTAATAAGGAATATATACCCATGATATCCTTCCATATGAGGTATAATAATTATAATTTTTTAGTGATTCTATTTGGACTTGCTAATTTCCATGTTATATTTATGGATTTAATGAATAAATTCTTTAGAGATTACCTTGATAAGTTTTCGGTATTCTTTATAGATTTTATTTTTATATAATCAATGAGAATGTAAGAGGATGAAGATCATTTTAGAGTTATGATGAATACCCTGAGGAAGGATATGTTGTATTAAATATTTATTGTGTGAAAATTTTGTCTTTGGAAAGTTTCATTCATGGGTCATATTATCTCAAGTGAGGGTACATCAGAGGATCTTTCAAAGAATGAAGTTATTGATATATGGACTAGATCAGCCATGGTAACTAAAATCCATAGTTTTCTTGGGTTAGCTAGATAAATATGTGTTTCTGTGAAATATTTATCAAGACTATATAATAAAATCAACAAGCCTTCTCAGAAGGGTGTTAAGTTCTTGTGCATTATTAAATTTGAATATAATTTCATGGAACTGAAGATAAGGTTGGTAATTTCACCTGTACTCACACTACTATATAGTGGAGTAGGGTTTGTGTTCTAAAGTGACAAATGAAAGATGGGAAAAGGTTGTATACTCATGAAGAACGAAATGGTTATAGCTTATGCCTCAAAAAATAGAAGGTTAGTGAGAAAAAGTACCCAACTCATGATTTTGAAGTTAGCAGGGTATTAAATATATAGAGGCATTATATTTATGGTGAAATATGTGACATATATATGTATTATAAAATCTTTAAGTATATATTCACACAAAAAGAGTTGAATATACACTAGATAATATTGTTTTAAATGATTATAGATTATGAATTCTCAACACATTACCACCCTTGGAAAGTAATCAAGGTGGATAGTGATCTATGATAGAAGTACCACACCATTTTTTCCATGATGATTATCAAAATAGATACAATAATTATGGATTTGAAAATGATGGGACTTGAAATCCTAAGAAATGGGGATATATCCTATCATTCTCAAATGAATTTTCAACCATCTATCCATGTTAGGTTTAAATAGGTATTGTGGGAAGATGTAGAATTGTATAAGAATGTGGGAAATTCTTCTAAGTTAATCATTTATTATGATGGAATGATAATTTTTAGGAACCATGCATGTGTTTTTTTCATACCAAATTTGAAAGATTTGTTGGATTAATCTCATATTTCATCATTCACTCTTTATAATGGAAGTATAAATATGTAAATAGGTCTAAAATAATATTTCTAGTGATAAAACATGAAAGGGGATATAATATTAGAAAGTTAAGGGTGATAGAAAGAATTCAAAGTGGATGTTATAACCATTACCCATACCTGAATGTGAATGGGAACAAATTATCTTGGATTTTTTCATTGGACTTCCCAATGTATGTAAAGGGAACAAAGATATTTGTGTTATAGTTGACCACCTTCTAAAGTCTCGACACTTCATTTTTGTCAAAGATTATTTCTATCTTGATCATCTTTCTAGGACGTATATTAATGACATGGTGAGATTTAATGAATTACCACATTCAATTTTATCAAATTTGGATTTGAGGTTCACTTTGATGATTTGGATAATTATTTTGGAGGCTCTAGATAAAGAGTTGAATTTTAGTACTACATATCATTCTTAGATAGATGCTCAATATGAGAGTACCATTCAAACTATACAAGGAATCTTGAGAGCATTATTTATATATTTAAAATGTGGTTGGTATCAACACCTTCCTTTGGTATAATTTACATACAATAATAGCATTATCTCAAGAATTTGGATGCATCCTTATGAATACCTCTATGAAAAGAAGTGTAGAACCCCAACAGATGGGATGAAGTTAGAGAAAGAAATAGATTGGGACCTAATATAAATGAAGAAATATAAGAGAATATTATAGAAATTCTATAGCTCAAAGTTGATATAAAAATTTTGATGACAATAATTGGTGATATCGTGATTTAGAAGTTAGTGAAAAGGTATTATTATGAATATAAAATTAGATGAAGGATATGAGATTTTGAAAAAATTGAATTTAGAGCTCTATAAATACCATTCCATTTGAGATTCTTGATCATATTGGGATGGTAGCTTATCATTTTGAAGTTCTATTGAATCTCTCTCAAGTTTAGGATGTGTTTTATGTATCTCTCTTAAGGAAGTACATACTTGATCCTTCACATGTACTAAACTCAAAGGTCATACTAATAGGGAAAGATCTCTATTATAAGGAAAAACCACTCTATATTTTTTATCATATAGGGAAGGTTCTATAAAACAAAACCACTCACCTGGTCAAAGTTTTGTGTTGAAACCAAAAATTACAAAAAGATAATTGGAAACTCTAGGATGTAATGAAACAGAGATAACCTCAATTGTTTTTATTAGATTGATGGGATTTCAAGGGTGAAATTATTTTAAGTGGATATAATTTTTCACCATAAAATTTTATGACATAGTTCTCTAAAAATATATTTTATTTCTTTGGTAGATTTCTTTACATGCAACATTGAGTTTAAATAAACTACGTTATACTATTGATATTATTTATTTTAAACATGACAGACATCAACTAGAAATTTAATTAGAAAGTATAAATAGGATTAAAAATTTATGAAATATATATATATAAATTTCTTACTCAATACAAATGTATTAATTAAAGCTCAATAAATAAGAACTCAATTTTTAGTAATATTATTTTATTCTTCAAAAATGTTCTTCTTCGAAAATTATTTTTATTGATTTCTGTGATATAATTTTATAATTATTTTCTATAAATTTTAGAAATTTTACTTGATAAAATGGATATAAGTTTTTAAATCATAATATCAAAATTATCTTAGGGTGGATTTTTTAGATTTTCTCAAAAGATTGATTTTTTAGTAAATAGTGAAAAATACTGATTTTTATTAAAAATTATTGTTTTGTCTATAGAATTTAAAAAACTATAATTTATTTTTAAATGGTATAAATATAAAATTAGTACTAATATATTATAAATAATACAATTAATTTCCTTGGAATCAATTTTATGGTGGAATTTGGTATAAAAAAAATTATATATAAGAACATTTTTCGGGAAAAATATTTTTTCATTGCATTTTGTAGTTTCTATTAAATTAGTATCGTACACTAATATAAATTCAAAATAGAAAAATTGATTCCATATTTTGAATCTTTAGGTCTAAAGATTCTTAATAGGTCCCTTTTATTTTTTTAATATGAATATTCATCATACTAAATTTATTTACTACAGTAAAAGTAAAATAGGTTATTTAAGGTTGAAAAAAATGTGATAAGATTTAAAATTAATTCAAACACATGAAATATTGTTCATTAGATTGTTATATATTTTAAATAACCATCCAATCTTACAAAATATTATCTTTTATTTCCATTTAACTTTGATTTTGACCATTATAATATTTATGTAAAATATTAAATCAAAAATTTACCTTTATTTCTTTTAATAGCAATAATTTTTGTGATAGAGATAAAAATCAGTTATTTTCAGTTATAATTTTTTATTTTATGTATAAATTATTTTTAATCAAAATAATTTATTTATTTTATTTATGAAAAAATCACCTTTAATTCTTATTAAAGACTGGCATAGTGTGTGTACAAGTAGTATAAAAATCAAGCATAATATTTCAAAACATCTAAAAAGAAATTTTATATGACTATTTTATAGTTTCACATGATTATATATATATATATAACATATTAATAATTTGTTAAAGGTTTATAGTCTTATTTTTTCCCCATTTTTTGTTTAGAGTCACATTAAATGTATAGTTCCAAAAATAACATTAATGATTTTTTATAATAAATAATATTTTATTAAATTATTTAAAATTCAAAATAACTTATATTGATCTTATTTAATGTAATATGGTTTGACATATCAACCATGTTCCATTTATGAGCCTACTTTCCTTTTATTTTAACACTCTTAACCCTTCAAGAGTAGAGAACTTTGATAATGTGGTGATTGTGAAAAGGGTTAATTGGGGTTAAAACTAAGAGATAAGGGTAAAAAACAAAAACATATTCAAATTTTATTTTCTGATATAATTTTGAATAATAATAATCTTATCTTATAATTATATAAATTTGAATCCATTTTTTCATGAAAATTAATTTATATTAATACATAAACTAATTCTAAGAGTGGCCCTCCCCTCACTTATACAAAAGAACCTCCTCCCCTTCATTGTTCATAATGTTTGAGCCTTATAGTTCATAAAATAACTACCCTAATATAATCATAGATTCCCTTAACACATTTTATAGCTTCTGTACTTTCCAAGAGTCCATCCTTTCATTTTTTAAGGTGTAAGCTAAATAAGGATTCTCAATAAAGAGGTATAACTCTTCACTGAGTGTTTTCAATTTTATTTAGTATTATAACATGAAATATAAGTTACTAAATATAAAATAATTAATTCTTTATCATAAATAGACTAAAATTTTATTACTATTTTAATACCAATATCCACCATTTTTCAATCTGTTTGAAAATGAGAGTGTCACTCTTGCGTATGTGTAGACTATCACCACCATGAAGCGATGCGATTATTTTTTCACTTTAGTTTTAAATGGATTGTAATAAGGATAAAATTAATCAATATATATGTTATATATGATATAATAATGATCCTATAAAGGTTAATTATTATTTAACTTTATTTTATTCCATCAGTCAAAAAGTGAAAACAACATTAATGTGTACATACAGACTACCTTCTCCATAAACCATGTAGTTCAATTTTCTATCAATAAATTTTATGGTTGACTCTAAATACATATATAATTAATATATATATTATATTTATATTATTATTAAAATTATGGAGATGATGTAACCATGATCAAAGTATAAGTATTGATACTTTTAATCGAAATATGCATGAGAAACGAAATAGTTATCACATGGAATGGTGATTTTTGTAAAAAAATATTAATAATCTAGTGATAATATATTATAATTAAGTCATATATTGTATAATATATAAGATTATAGATTTTTAATAAATTTATAATAAATCTATATTTATTATTCAATAATTACAAATGTGTACGAAGGAAGACAATATTTTAGGGAAGACACAAGCCATATTCACCACCTGTTTCTTTTAAGTGGTGTATATATTTCCCATTATATTATTTTATGATTATTATCACGAATATTATAGGTATATAAATATATATATAATTTTATATATTTAATGAGGGTTTTATTCAAAAGTAAACAATTTGGTAAGGATTTATGTCTCAATCCCATTTTATTCGGGATCATTTCTGCTTAAATTTCCATTTAGAATATTATATGATTCTTATCTAATAAACACATTTAAATTTTCTTATCCATTGGTTATTTCTGGATAATACTTGTTTTTATTCCGTATTCCTCCCTTTAAGTACTCAATAAATCAAAAAATTGTTTTCATGGAAAACCAACAATGTTTTACTATTCAACCTGGAATCTTTTTCTTTTATTTCTATGGTTTCATTATAAAAATTCCAGAATTTTTTAATATTATACTAAAAAATTTTAATTTTATTTTGACCCTTGTATAAATTTTTATAAAAAATCAAAGGAATATTCCTTGAGTTTTCCGAACAAGGTACTTTTGACTTTTTACCAAAAATGTGAAAGGAGTCGTTGTTTAACATGTACGATATGAACGAAATTGCTCATAGTCATGACTACTCAAATCATTGAAGCATCATTCATAATTTTACCTGGTTATTTTCAAATTAAATGTTTTGTAGAATATTTTGTAAATTTTTATATTTTAAATAATTTTTTTTGAAATGAAAATTATGTTTTCCTTATGAAATATTTCAGTAATATTTTAATGATATTTTTCATCTACGATAACATCTTTTGCTGTAACATATGATTTAATGGGGATATTATCTAATTATACCATTATTATTATATATGTAGATGGTTTATTATTATTATTATTATTATTATTATTATGCTATGTTTATGAAGAAAATTTATTATACGGGGGTCATCTTGTTATGGATTTTTGAAATGTTTATGAAACCCGTTTTGTTTACACCGGTTATCAATTATGGATATTATGAATGTTTTATGATCATGTGGTATATATATGTATAGTTTTAATTAGGTTATGGGAGGGCCATGAATTATATACCCCTCCAATGATTTAGGTAATATTTTATATCTCATGAGATAATTATGAGAAAATCCAATGTGCTTGATCGACAATAGAAAACAAGTCATGATGCCTGATCTATTATGATATGGGAAACAAGTCTTGATTCTTGATCCACTATGATTTAATGGTATTGATAGTTAACCTTGATATTTGAAATAGTTTTTATACCTATTATGGTGCCACACTTTTATGAAAGGTTTTTATAATTATGATTTGATCTCATGGTACATGATTGAATAGGGGGATCTCTCACTCTTATGATTCATGTCTTCAAAAATGATAAAGTCTTATTCCATGACTTCTGTCTATGATATGTGTAATATGGGGTATGAAATTTGTAAGTTATTTTCATGGTCTTGTACCCTTAGTCGTATCTTATGATTTCATATGATCATTGATTGATACCTCTCACATTTACCCTTACTGATCATCTAAGATCACCCTTACTTATGTTTTTTTCCTCAGCATATGAAGAAGGTTTTAAGTAGGGTGTGTCAACAAGGGTACAAAGTGAGAAAGAAAATATGATAGATAATGGATTACATACCTAAATAATATTTTTATGTATCTAGTCTCCAAAGACAATTAACCAGTATGGTTATGGCTAGGATTTTAATGTTATATATATAATATTCATCTAAAAAGATGTAATATTTTTGTATCAAATGTATTGGATGAAATATATGTGGAGTCCTTGGATAACCTTTCATGATTTTTTGGTCTAGGTAGTGACCTACACATGGTTATCACACAACTTGGTAGACCTTGTATCCAAACCCTGAGTCTTTCATAGATTCATTAAAAGTTTTAGTTTTCAAAAATACCCATGATCAATTTTTACTCTCCATCTCTAATTTATCTTCCCCTCTCTTTCAAATGGATCAATAACCCATATAAATATTATCGTTCATTATTACCTTTGATGTTTATGGAATTTCTTCTTGGTTTCAAGTGGTTTCCTCTTTAGTATACTCTAATAAGCCCCTTCCTCTCTTCTCTTCCACTTGTAACTTAAATTTTCATTTCTACCATAAACCCTAGGGAATATGTTGGTTGATTTTAGGGTAGGTTATGGACTTATTCTTCGGTATTTTATTATTTAAGGGATGTATAGGGAATTCATTCTCTTGTTGAAGCATTCTCCATCATTGGTTATGACTCCAAGCTTGATCATCATTGAACCAAGTTAGGTGTTTCTTTTTTTCATATTATATTACATTCCTTTGAATTCTTGTTGGTATTAAAGTTTTTCTTTATTAATTTAATTAATATGTATGTGTCCCATTAGGGATGTATGAGATTTTATAAATGTTTTTATCTGTTATAATTGAATGGAATTCCATTCCAAGTGTTTTTAAAAATTTATAATCCTATTTTTAATGCTTCTGAGTGTTTTTTATAGTGGCTATTAGTGCTAGTTTGTATTTATAAATTGGAATTATATATAAATTGAGTTTCAAACCAAGTTTTTTGGTGTTTTAAAGTTTTTATAATTTTTTACGTAACCTTTTTTATTTTAAAGATTGGTTTTAAATATTATATATTGTATTTGAAACCTTTTTTATCCTTAGTTCATTTCAATAGTGGTTTAAAGGTAATAGAGAGTTCCCATTCAGGTTTCAAAAAAAAATTAATGAGAATTTAGTGACAATAGATGATTATGATTATCTTTAAATAGTGTAATATGGGAATTTAATTCCAATCATGTTTTTGAAGGAGGCATGTTTTTCATTTGATGGGAAAAAAATTTCATAAATATTGAAAACCCTCTTTGAGCCCCATGTGATTTTTCTGATACCTATGGTGGATTGATATCTTATGCAAGATTTCATACATTGATGAATTTTTATATATACATGTTTTTTGATGTTTTTTGAGTTATTCTTATGAGGTTGTAAGGAGGTGAGATTTGAGTTATTTCAAAAGTTTTATATTTTAGGCCTGTAATAATTATTTTTTATCACCTCCATTTGACTTTTCATGGAAATTCATTGATTAATAAGTAGTGGTATAGATATTTTTAATCACTGATATAACAATTTTATGACTAGGGAATGTTTCCAAACTATACCTCATTGGTTGGACATATAGGGGTAGTGGGTTGTGTGAGATAGATACCTTTTTAGTGGCTCATGGTGGTGGTATGATCTCATGAGGTTTTATTTCTAGAGAGTTTGATGGAATTTCTATGGACATGGACATGATCATTAATTTTATCCTGGTTATTATTTCATTAGTTTTTACTTGGTTACTTGAGTCTTAGGATGATTCCAATGACATTAGGGTTCTACTGAGGATTTTTTTAAGTGATTTAACCATGTTCTTTTATTTTAACCCTTACTTCTTGGATTATTAATTTACACCCATTCAATTTTTATTTATTTATCCTTGTTGTGTGACTTTAAAATAATGTTTTATTATGGTGTTCTTTCCTTAATTTTGTTATTGGTTTCTTCTTAAATGATTTAAAAAGGGATGGTTCAAAAAAATACAAAGAAGGAAGGTAAATGTGAAGTTTTAATGTTCTTTAAATAAGTTTAATAGATGATTTTGAATGGGGAAATATTTAATTTCTTAGATTTGATTTCCCAAGAGCATTTAGATTATTTTAATGGAAATTTTGGAATGGTTTACTTTTAAAACTCAGGTATGAGTGGGTTTTTAAAACACGGTTTTAGACTGTCATCCATTCTTTTATATGGAAATTGGATTACAAAGGTGTTTTGGGGGAAACCATTTGAAGTCAGAAACCTCATTTGAGTTTTAAAATGTGTATTTTTAAAATAGGTTTTTGTCAGATGGTTTAAAAGTGGGACTTGAAAATGGTGGTTTTTGAATGGGGCTTCAGCCAAGAGAAATTTGTTTTTAAGTGATTGTTTTTGTTTTATAAAATGAAATGAAAATAATTTTTACCCCCTTTTGATTTGTTTTGTAAATCCTTTTGAAACATGTATATTTCTATATTTTTTTCACAATATCATTTTTAGGATGTAATATAAAAGCAACAACATGGATTTGGTGGATGAAATCCTACTGGGATATTTAGCCCATGCCTATATTTTTATAGGTCAAGTTTATTCTAGTTTGATTCACATTTATTGACCTTTCAAGGTATTTTTATGGTTTATATGGGTACTTTGGGTCTCATGGAGGCTCATGGAGCTTTTTTGGGGGTTTTCTATAGATTTAGGTTTTGTATTAGACTATTTAGTATTCTAAATTTTGGGTTTATCCTTTTATTTATCTACTTCCATTGTGTGAATGTTTATGTGGTATTTTTATCTTCTATATGAGATGATTTAATTGTTTATCTCATGCCAGATGGTCTACTACCTATTTTTCCATTGATTATTTGTTATTATTTCATGTGGATAAAATGATTATCCAGTTTCTTCCTATGATGCTCACGCACTACGTGTCTGTCCGTGGGAATCGGGAGTTCCCATCGAGTTGTGTATAAAAGGAGGTTGTTAGTGGGGCCTAAGATTTAGGATTCCATAACTATTATTTAGGGAAATTTGTTGTTGGAGATAAGGTTTTCATGACTTGGGAGGTAGGTTAGGGGAGAGTGTTGTGAGCTCATTCTCCTCCAAAGCCTTAAGCTTGCATGGGTTGTTGTGGTTTTTTATTTGATTGTATGTTTCAATTTAATGGTGTTGTTGGATTATGGTTTGATGCATATGGAAGTGTTTCTTTTATTATCAATGTCATTCCTGGAGTTTACTTAGAGGTTTGTGTTTGTTGTTTGGGATGGAAATGGAAAAGCGTATTGAAGCATGATTTTGGATTTTAGGGCCTAATAAATCATGTATAAACCTTATGTTTTATTCCTGATATGTATTAGATACCAATTTGTGATTAGAATGTGGTCATCAACCATGTGGCCAAGTCAGGAATGGTTCCACAACCTACTTGATTTTTCTACCCCCGGACTATTAGACTACCTAGTGTGATAGGGAAATGGAAAAATATTCAATATCAGTCATTTGATATGGTAGCATCATTGCGTTTTACTTTTTATTAATTATTCTATTATGTTCTTATTTATGTGATTTCTGGTGTGATGTGAAATCGGTTTTGTGTGTGAAATAACTGAATTTTATGAGAAAAATGTTTTCAAATTTGAAATAAATCCTTGAAAATGTTCGATAAAATGTGTTTAGTTTCATGAATTTTTTAGAAATGTTCAATTTCATTTAGAAATTTAGAATTAGTTTTTAACATTTATTGATTTTATAATCAATTGCGTTTGAAGTTTTGAAAGGCGGGTTTCTTATTTTAAGAGAAATCAACAGTTTTCAAATTTTATTTTTGTGGTTTTTTTAGGTATTATCCATTGGTGAATGTTTAAAAGTGGTAAATGATTTTATATTTATTCGTGGAATAATTTTTTATTTTTATTATTAAACCCATAAGGTTGTTTGGGTTTTAAAATTGGTTAGTCTTTATTTTAAATTCTATTTTGGAATTGTTTTAAATTGACCAATTCAAGTTAAGGATTAGGGTTAGAATTGTAAAATGTATTCTATTTTTATTTTGGGGAAATGTATGAAAATTTTGAATAGTTCCTTGGTTTTAAAAATGTATTTTTGGGACTCTTATTATGGGTCAATGGTTTTAAAAATAGATGGGTTTGTTTAAATAGGGCTTTTGAATGGATTTTCTCCTCCCCTGATTGTAGGGCTACTTGATATGATTTAGATCACATGATTAGTATGAGATAATGTCTCACATGGTTTTATATAATCCTCCTATAAAATACTATTGTTAAAGTATAGTTTTTTTCTTAGGGATCTTTCCTCTTCTTGGTTTCAACATTACCCAGGCTCTATATAGAAGTGGAATGTGTTGTTTTATGTTATTACCGGTATACCCTATATTAGATCAAAGTAATATTGGTTTAGATATCTTTCTTGGTAATCATTGGGTCCTATGTTTTAGACATGTGGGCCTTGATTTGATGGTTGGACTAGATAGGGTCATTTTTATTAAAGTCTCTTTTATAGGCCTTGGTTCAGGTTGTTAGTTTGCTTGAGGTTGGTGAAATTTGAGATTTATAGAGGGTCCATAATTTATTGTATCCTTCAGGTGTTTGGTTGTATATATATTTTTTGATGATTAATTTTAGGATTGGTGATCAGTGATTTATAGTATTTTTACCTTGAGGAAGTCTTTGAACAATGCTTTATTTAATGCTTCTTTGGATGGTTTGTATGAGTGGTGGTTCTTTTGGGAAAATTGTATGCCTCGTTATTTTTTGAAACTTGTTGTCTTAAATTAATGGTGTAATACATGGGTTGGTTTCTATTTATCGGTTTGGATATGGTAAAAATCAAGGGTTCCGGTGTGGGTAACAAGGGGTGTAGTTTTTCATCCAATTTAACTATGGGTTCCATCAAGTTGTGTTTTCTATTAGAATCATCATGGGATGGTATTCTATTTCTTTGGATCTAGACACCCCTATATGATTTAAGTGAAACTTAGGTTAGATTCATGTAATTTTTTAATTATTCATATTCTCATTTTATGTGATCCTTGGTTTTGGGATACCATGTGTTTGGGGATATAGTTTTGTGTTCCTCCATGAAATTTCGTAGAATGAAAAATTCCTTATTGGTTTTTATCTAATTAATTTGGTTTATCTTTGACTATAGTTTATTGGTGATTAACATTAGTCATTTTGGACCTATGGCTTTTGGGGACACACAATTATTTTTTGGAAAATTGTTCATCGATTGTTCCAGCTTTTTCAATTAATTCTTAATGGTAGGGATACCAATGTTAAGTATCCATATTGCTACATATTCTCCTTTATTGGTTGTTTATTTGTTTCACTTTGGGATGTTTCATATTGTTTCGAGATCCACCCAAATGTTTGGTGATATTTTTTAATTTTGATAATTTTTTTTAGAACCCATTTCCCATGATCCTATACCTGAACATTAGACTTTCTAAGGGCATAAAGTGGAATTGTGGGTAGAATTATAACACCCACTATGTCACTATGGTGTTGAATTGTATGTTATTTCAGGTGTTTTAGGGTCATTTTAATATTCTAGGGAGTTTTTTCTTGAAACATACAAATATAGAGTTTTTAATATTTTTACACGGTCGAAATGCACGATATAGAGTAAATCATGTGGTTACCCTCATGTAGTTTAATTTAAAGCTCTTATTCTATGTATGGTTTGTTAGAATTGGTGGTTCATGGTTGATTCTAAATCATGAAAATACTATTATAAACTATGAAATACCTTAGGTGTGTAAGGGGGAGGGTGAACATTTTGGTAAATTGTGGGACAAGAATGTGAGTCATCTCTCCAATTTGGTTCGGCCATTTAGCATGGTTGGTGCAAGTTTTTTACAATTATGTGGATTCCTAGGTAAATTGTATCAGTGATTTTTGGTATAGGTAGTGACCTATGCATGGTTATAACATTGTTTAGTAAATCATGCTGACAAACAATGTGAGTTTCATAGATTCCTTAAAATTTGGATTTTTTTGTAAATGTCCTTACTCAATTTTAACTCGCTAGCCCAAATTTATTTCCCTATCTCATTGAAAATGACCATGTTCTTCTAGGGAGATTATACCCCCTTCTTCTCGTCAATGTTTATGGGTTTTCCCTCAGTTTCAAGTGGTTTAATCCTAGGTTAGTTCCTCTAAACTCCTTCCCCTCTTCTCATATTTTCCTTTAACCTGTAAACCCTAGGGAATATGTTGGCCAATTTTAGGGCAGGGTTAGACTTAATCATGGGGCCTTGTCTAAGTAGGTTTTGTAGAGAGAAGTTATCAACTTGTTGTAGAATCAATCATTGTAGGTGATGACTTTTGTCTTCATCATTATTGAAATGAGGTAGGTGTTTCTATTTTGACACTTTATATTGAATTAATTTAAATGATTGTATGTTTTAATATGTATCTTTATTAATGTAATTCCTTTATATGCATCCCATGAATGATAAATAAGGTTATTAAATGGTTTTGACCCTTCGCATGGAATGGGATGCTATTCCAACCCTTTATAAAAATTTCAAAAGTGTATTTTTAAATACTTTGAATGTTTTAGGAGACAATCTTAGTACCAGATTAGATTTATAAATGATATTTTAATATCAAATGATTTTTAAACCAAGTGTTTCGATTTTTTAAAGTGTTTAAAATTTTTAATATGGGATTTTTTATTTGAATGGGGTTTGTTAATCCTCGTGTATGGTATTTAAAAACTTTTTACAACCACGGTTCATTTAAAAGCTATTTTAAAGGGAAGGGTGGGTTACCATTTCTATTTCAAAAAATATTTTAATGAGATTTTATCCCTACGTGATGATTGGGATGAGCTGGAAATAGAATGTGTTGGGATTCAAATTACGAGAATGTTTTGGAAAAGGGAATGTTTTGTATTTTATTAGAAATTATTTTTCATAATTTTTGTGAAACCCTATTTGAGCCCCATGTGATTTTTATGATGCATGTGGTGTCTTGATATTCCATGAGGGGATGTCTTATATTGATGCATCTTTATATGCAGTTGTTCTTTGAGGTGGTTAGGGTTGTTCTTGTGAAGGTGTAAGGTGGTGAGGCATGAGTTATTTAAAATTTTTATATTTAATACATGTAATGATTAGTTTTTTCTACCTCCATTTTACTTTTCATGGGAATATATTGTTTAAAATGTAGTGGTTTGGATAAGTTCAGGCCTTAATATTAAAATTTTCTAAGTATGAAATGTTTCCCAAAAACATCTTATCAGTTGGACTAAGAGGGGTATTGGGTCATGTGGGAAAGAAACATTTTTAGATTCTTGTGGTAGTAGTAAGAACATGTGAGGTTTTACATCCAAACTGCCCGAAAAGACTATCTGGGATGTGCACGGGATCAGTAATATCATCCTAGGGATTGTGTCTCTAGTTTTGACTTTGTTACTTGAGTCTTAGGGAGATTTCCATGAAATTTTTATCCTATTTAGAATAATTTAAGTGGATTTCACCTTGTTTATTAATTGTATCCCCTTCTTCTTAGATTATTACATGAAACCTATAAACTTTTTTCTATTTCTCTTTATCATGTGAGTTTGACATAGTGGTGCATAATTGTGTGATTTCCTCCATTGTGTTATGGTTTCTATTCAAGTGTTTTAAAAATTTGTGTCTGGAAGGTTTTACAAAGAAGGAATATAAATGTGTGGTTTTAATGTGCCTTCAAACTATTTCTAATATGAGTTTAAATTTGTGATTTCCAAATCTGAATAGTTTATTTCTGGAGAGATTTTGAAGTATTTTAATGGAAAAGTATGAATGATTTTTTTGAAACAATAGTGTGTGTGTCTTTTAAAAATCTGTTTTTAGGACTTTGTGCCAAATTTTATTAATAAAATGGTTCAAAAAAAATTTGGGGAAAATATTTGAGGTTGAGAACCTATTTGATGTTATGAAATGTGTATATTTAAAATTGATGTTTGTCAGATGATTTTAAAGAGGGACTTTACAATTGTGGTTTTCCAAAATATATTTGGATGAGGGAAAATTGCTTCCCTAGAGTACGTTTTCATTAATTAAATCAAAGGAAAATAATTTTAAAACATATTTAATGTGTTGTTGTTTCAAATTGTAAGTCCTTATAAAAAATTTCTATTTTCTATATTGTATTTCAAACTAGAATTATTCAGATGTAATAAGAAAGAAACTACTTGGATTCAATGGATGGAGACATATTAAGTTGTTTAGATCATGCCAATATTTTTACAGGTCTAGATCCACCCCATTTTGATTCACTAATACCAACCATTCTTGGGAGATGTGTGGTTGGATAGGAAATGTGGGCCACATTGAGGCTTGTGGAGTGAATTTGGAGCTTTTCGTCATATTTGGGTTTTTTTATTGACCTCTTTTGAATCTTGTATGCTATATTTATCCTTCTTTATGTCTTATTCTATTTTATACTAATTTATGTTGAATTATTATCTTTTTTTATGATTTTATTATATATCTAATGTTGGATTATTTTAAACCAATTTGTTTTTTCTATTTATTTAGTATTTTTTATGATGGTGAAATCATTCCCAGGGGGATTCATGTGATTCTCAATCATTAGTTTCCTGCTCATGGGGATTGGGAACACCATTTTTTTATGTGATAGGACAGTTTGGGTTCCATGTTAGATGACTACCCGTGCTGGTTTATTAGAAAACACATCTTTGGATATAGAACTAGCAAAAAATGTTGTTATAATGAACTATTATATGATCATGATATATCAATAAGAAATTAAATAATGTCATTATTGGTATCCACAACAGCATCATACTTCTCCACTAAAAAAGGAACCAAAAGAGTGAGTTGTGGAAATAGACCCAACATCCTTAGCCTTTACACTGCAATCAAAATAAGTATTTTCAATAGCAGAAACATTTATTTCAAGGACCTACTTAATATACACTGGTAAGAACAACTTAATTAAAATCTTATGTACTACTGAGAAGTTTTGTATCCCGAGAAGAACCATTGGAGGCATCAAACAACTTCAAAACCTACTCTATAATCTTCTGAGAAGGATCTCTAGCATGGAATCCACTTTCAGGAATAGTTCATGAAACTGGGAACTTCTTAGATTTTGAATTATTAGAGGAAGACACAATCATTTTCATTTTCCCTTTGACTTTAGTAGTGTACAGTTGATTATACTTCCATAAAATCAAAAACAATTCATCTTTTACAGCTAATTCAATATCAAATTTTCTATCAAGAAAATTATCATGGTCAAACTCAATACCCTTAGATGATATTTCCATAAATGGGATCCCTAAATAAAGTAATATTACCACATCCTCACCCCCATTAACAATTTCAACCCAAGACAAAACCATTGGAGTACCCTAATCCTTCGGGTACTATAATCCTTGAGTTTTTAAAAAGATATAAGTTCTTCAATAAATATAGAAATCCTAGTAAGATGATACATGATGGATGGACCAGCACCACCGCCACCATCAGCAAACCCCTATCTAGGGGCTCTATTTCCTATAGAGGGTTTATCCCGCATCTTCATACCTTCCTACTAATTTACACTAGTGGAATCTGATGTGGGACCATCCATGGTACTTTGAATCCTATATCATCCAATCTAATTATTTCCCATAATAGAACATATTGAGAAAATCACATATTTAAAACAATTCTCATTCAAAACCCAAATTTCCTATAACTCCATACATAAGGTAGGTAATTTATCTTGTCAAATATAAATGTTAATATCATCCTCAGTGATTAACAGTACAAATTGATTGAAAAAAGTTGAGTTGATATCAATATCAACTATAACTCGAACATAATTCCCAAATCTAGCCTCCTCGGTAGCCCTGTCCATTTTTATAGGAATTCCAATAGCATTTGAAATATCAAAAATAATTCATTGATGAAACAAAATCCTATAGAATCTAATTATACTCTTCTTTTCACGAAATTTACTATTTATATTGGAAAATGTGTTAAAGTAAAAGTCCCATTCATGGATAGTAATCATGTCTAGATTTAATGAGATTTAGCTATTCCCCCCATATGCATTGATTTAATTTCTATAAGTGAAAAATATTTGAAATAATCCTCTTATTATATTAACTCACATCCAATTCGCGAGTCCTCACGAAATATAAAGATGATCTATAAGCCCCTTGACATTCAAAGGAATTCCAAAAGTAGTCAGAATTAGATGATAAATAATTGAGAATTGACATAACTTAAATCCATCCTTAATAGATTCCTGATTATACCTAACATGAGAAATAATACCTTTTTAGATGATCCTATCTATTGTAATGTACATCAATTAAGAGAAACCCCTTCCGGTAAAATCCTCTTATGTTGAGATCCCTTCTTGAGGAACCTTGCTCCCTATTAAATCTTCCTTAGGCTGAGAAATCATCTAGGAAGGAACTATAGAAAATAAATAGAACCCCAACAATTAATTAATATGTATAAATGAAATCAATCACTAAACACAACCATTATTTCCATGGAGAAACTTGTTATAACCCATATTCTTCTTAAGAATATTTTTAATTATTAATTATTATTATTTTTAAATATTTGTTATTTATTATTAATTATATTACTAATTTACTTTTTTATATTGTTAATTAGTCAAAATAATCTCGGGTCAAGAACCTTATATTAATAAGAGAATATAATTTTTAACTATATTGAGAGGGAACCCTTACATGATCTGTAGGCCTAGACATTACATGGCATGAAGTCTTGTAGAAAAAAAGGCCTTGAAACATGAATGACATATAGGCCTTTCAATTTGATGGTTTGAAGGCCCTTGTGGTTAGAATGCCTTTTCCATTCCCTGAACAAACATTTTCTATAAAAAGACCCTGTTGTGAATAATTATATTATTAATTGTTCATTAATAATTTTCAATTCGTAAATAAAATTATTAATTATTAACTATATATTACTTATTACTAATAATATTATTTATATAATTACTTTTTATTGTTGATAATAATCAAATTTTATTTTTATAAGTTATATTTTTAATTATAGATTGCTATTTATGTATTATTATTATTATATTATTATTAATATTATATCATTATTATTATTAATGTAATGCTGAAAAAGTGAAACTGAATCTCAAAAGAGAAATTTATAAGGGATGTCAAACAATAGTTCTCTATAAATAGTAGTCCTTGATGATATTTTTAGTAATATTTTGGGACTATATTAATGTTATTAGTTACATGTAAAATAATAGTACTTTAAATTGTGTTTAAAATTATATTATATATATAAACAAACAAAAATATTTTTTTAATGAAACACAAAATGGGAACCAAAAAATTTGATACCATTATTGTGGGATTAAACAGTGTCAAATGGTTTGATTCTCTATACATGGGATGCAAGATCATTAATCCATTTCATTCTCTGAAGAACTATATCATTAAATAATCTAATATGTGATCTAAGTGAATTTAAAAATTAAATAAAAATACCCATTTTAAAAAATACCCACTTTTTTCTCTCATATATCAAAATGATGGAAACCAAAAGATGGGTAAAATGAGTCGATGATCCTCTAAGGTATGTTCCAACATTAGATATTGATAAATTTGGTCACTATTAACCTATATAGATGGAGGAGATACAACCACAAAAAGCAGTTGTTTCACCCTCGCTAAAGGCCTTCAGTTTTGGTGGTCACCAAATACCCTTTATTCAAATAGTTATAGTTTATTTAATTTATTCAAAATCATTGAATATTATATAAAATTTATAAGAATGGTTGTGTAATACTTATCTAAAATGGATGAATAGTGATTTCTAGGTTCGAATTTACATTCCCCCCCATTATAGCCTATTATGATGATCACCATAGAGAAACATAATGACCTTGAAACTACTATAATTATTTTGGTGTGTCAATACCAAATCATAGTGGTGGCCAAATCTTCTCAAATTTGTAAGAGGGTGAGGTGGGATTCGATTTGTGTTGTTTTGTGGGAAAATTTTATACGTGATTTTTTGAATTTTTTAAGTAAATGAGTTTGGTTTCTTAAAAAACCAATCTATATTGGATGAGGATCCAAGGAATTAATGTTTTGAAATTATGATAGAGATAATTAATTCAATTAATGCTATTAGTTAGCTGAAAAAGCAGTACTAATTGAATTGATTCTCTTCATTCAATGAATAAACATTACGAATCAATTAAATTAACACTCAACGGTAGGCTTACCTTGTAAAAGGGAACCCTAATCCCTAAATCTTATTTCTTATTTCAAAAATCCTCTCATTCCCCCTCTCAAATAGTCAAAAAAATTAGACTATCCTTCATTGCGTTGGTTTTTTGTTTTTCAAAATTTTGATGTATTTATGTTTTATTTTATTTCTTATTTTTTGTAGTGTAATATTTTATTTAATAATAGTTAATAATTATATAAAAAATTAGTTTGAAATCTTTAAAATTAAATTTTATTAATTATGATTTCATGCTCAGTAAATTAAATAACTAATATTAATTTTTTTATTTTATTGTTTTAGTTATGGTAAATATTTTTAAATTTAATTTTTAATATTAGATTTGAATAATAAATTGTTAGCCTAACATTTTAATTAAAAGTGTAATTAATTATTAATAATGTTAATACATTGAATGGTTAATATTAAACAGTAATATAAAATTGAATATATAAAAAATTTGATATTTAATAGTTAGTATAAATTTTTAATTATTATTATAATGTGTCAATCAATAGGAATGTGAATAAGTTTGTTTGGAAATATTAAAATATTGTTTTGATAAATGTTCATTTTTAATATTATTAAAAAAAATTAATTATTATTATAATTTTTTATTTATAATGTTTTAATTATTAGTAGTTATTTATTAATTAGGAATATTATTTTATTTTATTTTTAAAATTTAGAATTTTAAAATATCATTATTTAGATAAGTCTAAATATAGGAAAATATTCTAAAATTTTTTTATAAGTAAAAAATGTGTGGTCTCTTAGTAGTGAAATCACTACCTTGATAGAAACAAGTGGACGTAGTCTCTAGCATAGATTCATGTGAGGGAAATAACCCAAAAAAAGTTCGTAGGATATTAACTTGATTTTCACTTGGTGCACAACAAAGAGGCCCAACTGCACAACTCGTTTGACACTCTCAAGGGATCTGTGTTGGATGATTCAGTTTATCATTATTTATCTGAAATCACACTAGAAAAATTAATGATAACATAAACAAGGAAAAACATAAAATTTTACTAAATTAAAAGGTGTGTAGTATCCTAGAAAGGACATCTTTATCTGAATACAAACAAGTGGAAACATGTTATAGAATATATTCTCCTAAGGCTAATTACCTTGAAATTGGTGGTTGGGTATTAACTCGATCTTTACCTAGTTCATGAAAAATAAAACTAATTGAACACCTATTTTGACACCCATGGGGGATTTTATTTAGTTTATTTACTTTCTATTTACTCTAAAAAAACTCACACTAAGTGATACCTTTATGTACCTTTAGATATAAGACCCACAATTAAAAGAAAAGTTAGAATATATTAAAATAAAAAAAATTTATTAGATATATTTAATAATTATGTCATATTTTATATAAAAATATGGTCTCATATCATTATTACAATAGTCAAATAATTGAAACTGAATTAAGAGGTAGATATAATATAGAACAAGAATGATTAGTCATTCTCAAAGGTAGTATAACATTGGAAGAAAAACTCCTTAATATATATTGATTATTAAAACTCATGATTAATAAATTGATACAATCCATCATATATTCAAATTTTTAATTTAAATATAGGTTTTAGAATATATCATATCCAACTATTGGTGATGAAGAATGGTAATATGTATTTTCATGTGTTAAGTACCATTCTGAATATCAAATAATGGAGTTGTACATAACTATATCTACTATTGAAAATAATCAATCGATAGTAGAAGTTGGTACAACACAGCCTAAAGATATTCTATCAAATCATCAAGATTCGATATCTCAAATAGAGACTTAAGTTTTTAGGGATATTCCTCCAAATGAAGTATATTTATGGAGGAAAATTTTGAGTGAGGTGAACATTCAGAATAATAGGAAGATGTAGAATATGAGAATAAAATGTTGAAGATTATTCTAATCCAATCCATGTGTCACCACACAAACATTTGAATCATCTACCATCATTTGAATCATGGTTGATAGAGGGTGTGGAATGATTAACATAATTTTGTTGGAAAATCAATACTCCCAGCATATAATTTCAATGAATTATTAGTGGCATTAATCTCAGGTTAGATGAAGGTATTCTATACATTGGAAGATAGTTTGATAGGAAGGAATCTATTAAGATAGTGAAAAAATAGTATCACATTAAGATACATTATAGTTATGTTATAGAAGAATAAAAGTTATCTCATTATATTATTTAATTTAAAACATTCAATTTATATTTTCAAATACATCATAGAGCTAAACTATATAAGGAATTTAATAATTGGAGAATCAGTAGATTTTACGCAACATACATTTTTGATTCCAACCCTATCACAGGGTCACATGACCATAGATTTTGAATTTATTTCCTTGACTATTATTATAGAAATGATAAGATCATTTCAAGCAAATCTAGTAGATCTGGTGGTGGAGAATATCAAACAACTTTATGCTTATTATATTTATTAATGGAAGGCATGGGAAACATAAAAAAGGCTATTGTGCAAGTGTACATGGAATGTGATGGTTCTTATTATGTTTTACCAAAACATATGAAGCTTGTGTGTCATAATCATTAGGTTGTCTATTGGTTACTCATGGTTGAATATACTTGATAATAGAACCAATTTAATCAATTGAATTTGGTGTTTGATAAATTATTTTGGGAATTCTTACCTTGTATGTCTACATTCAGAAATTTTAATTGATGGAACATTTCTATACGAGAAACATACATAAAAATTATTAATTTGTTCTAAATAGTATGGAAATTGAGGTATTATTTCATTATCCTTTCCTATTGTTGAGAACCCAAACATATCTACTTAGAGATAGTTAGTTTCTTACATCCAAGAATTATTTATGGATGTTAAATGAATGTTTATTATTTTAGATCAGCATTACATAATCAAGGAAGTTTTAAAGTCTTAGGGTTTTTCATGGATGACACCCTGTTATTACCATTAATACTATATTAGACACATTGAAAGAAATGTTTGGAAGATGTTTAAGCATGAGTCTGATGATTTTAAGAATCAAGATTGGTATTTATATATTACATGAGTTCTTATTTGTCTGTTTTTATTTATCATAATAACCTTAGAACATTGGATGTAGGATAGTTTTTAATGTATTATTGGATACAGTAATGAGATATATGATTACATGATGAAAATTAAAAATATAAATGGTCGTTGACATATAATAATTGCATTAGATATTGACACGTTATGATCCAGTTTGTGGAATTTATTAATAGTCTTCAAAGGCATTCAAAATCTACCGATCACTAGAAATTAAAGAAATATTTAATTATATTCTAATTAGGAAAAGAGAATGTTTTTTTAATTAATAATTTATTTAGATTAAATGTTTTGTTTTTAAATAAAATCACAAGTCAAGTTCATGATACATTATATCACATAGTGAAATATTTTATGGAAAGAGGTAAACATGTAGAAGAGGGTCTGAATAGAGGGATGTGATATGGGAACCATTTTTAGAATGATATTGATAGGATTATGTTAGAATATTCAATATTTTATCTCCATTTGTTTAACCATTCAGGGAATATATTTGAGGTTTATGAGTTCCATGATCCTTTGACTATATCAATGGGTGTGTGCTTATTGTTTTACTAGAGTAATATTACTATGATTGTGGTAAATTCTAAGAATTATAGTATCATTTTCCACATGTGGTCACAATGTGTGCTTATGTATGAATATCTTGGGAGAAATTCACTGATCCCATGTGTTCTTCACCAATATAATGTGAAATTCTATTTGTAAATTTCATCATAGTGTGTGCTTCATGGTATTAGTAACCAGCGATTTGTATTTTTTTTATAAACAAAAACATCATTTTATTTTATTATTGACTCTCTATTTCGGGCTTCCAGGATATTCTTATTCAACTCAATGGATATTCTATGAATACAATTAATTATTGTATTTTAAATTAATTCATTTTCCTTATCTAGAAACTTATGTATCACTTTTACATTAAGAAATTGAAAAATAGAACAAAGATAATTGATAATAAATAAAAATTCAACTCAGATATAATTCACATATAGATAAATTAATTTTATAGTCACTAAATAATATATTATTGAAATTTATTGATGTTAACTAATAATTTTCATAAAATTTTTTATGAAAATGTTATATGTTAAGATAGAGGAGACTCTCCTGCATGAACAATACTCTCATGTGTCATATGAAGTGCTAAAGGAATGGCCTGATTGACATATTTTGGATAAAAGATATCATCACTTCCACCATAAGGCACCTATGACACCCAATGTTACATTTCTCTAGCATATTAGATTCTATGGAGTTTCCATGAGCGACTTCAAGATGATTGATCATTATTTGATTGCTACATCAGTTCAGAGATAGTGACCCAAGACACACATATTTCATCTTTGAATGGTGAAGATGATCATTACAATAGAGGATTTTCAATACATATTGGGTCTACCTATCCATTGGAAGGATGTTATGAATGTGAGTGTGGGAAACTATCCCGAGGCCATATATTGTTTACAAGGCATTGACTTCATCGGTCGACCATGAGTCTTCATGGTTTCTATATTACACATGGGATGTATTTATTATAATTTCTCAATGATTTCAGATGACATAAATGAGGAGATTCCAATTCTAAACACATGTGCATATATTTTCTAGCTGATTAAAAAAATACTATTTATTGGTTACTCGATGATGTTAGTATGTATGATGTTCTTACCATTACATGAGGATCTAGATAGGATAAGTACATATAATTTGGGGTCAGTTTTATTAGAATACTTGAGGTGAACTGAGAAGAAGATACATAAAAAATATATTATTTTAGATAAATATTAAATATATCTAATAAAAATGCATTCCCCAGAACCATAAAGGTTTAGTGTATTTGGAGAATAGATAAATAAACATATTATTTAATGAAATATCTTCAACATGTCACAAAAATTACTTCTAACATTGTACCCTTATTAAACACTCCCTACTAAAAACATTTCTTCATAACTTGGGGAATGAAAACATAATTAAAGGTGAGATTAGATTCTTAGTAAGGGTAAATATGTGAGATTGTTTTTTATGATCACATGCAAGAATAAGATAATTATATTTATATGAGATTATGATTATAACGTACAAAGTTCATAACCAATCTGTCATTGATCATAAAGATGAGTCACGACCTAAAATTTTAGCAATTTAAAAGACATGAATCATAAGAGTAAGGAATCGTCATAAATAATTAATAAACCATGAGATCATATCATAATCAATTGAACATGTCATAGGATTATTGTTTATTAATCATAAGCATAATCATAATATTATCTTAGGAATAAAAAATTAATCAAGGAATTAACAAAAAATGATAGCTCCACTATTCTCTTAGGACTAACTTATTTCTAGTTAACTTTGTTATATCTTCAGATTTTATTATCTTAATTTTCTCATTAGAGTTTATTATATCCATTTTCTCTTTGTAGTTTCTTATCTTTTTCATTTAATAGGAGTTTCTTAACTCTATTATCATTACCTAATTAATTGGAGGGATTTATAATTGGAGTACCACTCATCACATTATCATAATTCATTCATATGTATACCATAAGATCACAAAACATTCATCATATCATCATAAAATAACCCTTGGAAAATATATATGTTTCATAAACATCTAATCATCATAATAATAAACCTTATATAGAAAGAATAAGGATGGTTTCATTTGGTCATATTCCTATTAAAATAGAATTAATATCAAAGTGTGTTATCATGGATGAAAAATGACTTTAAAATATCACTTGATTAATTCTTGATGAAAATACCTTTTTCATTTTGAAATCACTTATTTAAAATATAAAAAATTTAAAAATGTTATGGAAAATATTTTATTTGAATATAAATAATTACTATTTTTAATTAATATCCAAGGAATTGAGTGGTCATGGTGGAAATGAATTCGTTTCATGTCATAATCATTAAACAAATCTTTACTTCACACCATTAGTAACAAGTACCTCATACAATAAAAAAGAATATTTTTTATAATATTTATAGAAAGTCAAAAATGGGAAAAAATAAATTTATAAATTTATTATAGAATATTAAAAAATTCTTTAAATTTTTTATATTACTTGGATATGGAGGAGAAATATTCTCAACTAAAAGTGAAGAAATAAGGTCATTTTTAAAAAAACATTTTTTGAACCATTTTGAGTACCAAAAATATAAAAATGGAACTAAAATAAAAAAATTCCATAAATAACCAAATGATAATAAAATAAAGAGGTTTTATTAGATATTCATCATATAATTTTCCTCAATGGAATAAACAATCTCGATTAAAATGATATTGAAACATAAATCCCTTAACACAAGTCTCATCTTACTCTGTGTAAGTTTAAAAACCATGTAAAATAAATATATATTTATTATACATATATTATAGAAAAATAATCATTTATATAATACCATATATAACTTATTTATACCATATTATCACCTATTTTTTAATAATTTTTGATTAAATGTAATGTTCTAGGTGATAAATGTTTCGCCTTTCTTGTTTGTTTTGGTTCAGCAGTCCCGATCCTTGTACATTAATCATAGTTCCATCATAACTGCAATTTTAATCACTTCATGAGCATAATATTTTATAATTATATATAATTTTATAACTATTAATATAAATTGGTTATAAAATGATAATTACATCACTTCCTGGATATGGTAGTATGTACGTATGCACGAGTGATGTTTCCACTTTTCAATGGATAGAACAAAATAAAAGTGAATAAAATTTAAACATTAAATTTATATGATAATATAATATTATAGATTCATTAAATCCATCATAGTTACTATCCAATTGAATCTTTTATGAAAAAACTATATGCATCACTTTGTGGAGGTAGTAGTCTACACGTACACATTAACTATGTTTTCCTTTCTCATATGATGGGAAGAAGGTGGATAATGGTTAATAAATCATCATAATAAAAAATTAAATATATTAAAATTACTAAATTAATTATTTTATATTGGATACCATATATTTATAACAGGTGTAAGAAGAAATAAAATTGGAAGTAATTTCTTAAGAGTTATACCTCTTCATTGAGAAACTACCTTTGGATTACAGAGTATGCCTTGAAAAGATGGTATTTTATAAATATCAGAAGATCTATAATGTGGTTAATGAATATATTATGGTAATAAGGTTTTTATTGGATGATATATATGTCTCAAACATTGTGAATAATGGATAATAATAGGTTCCATTTTATTGGTTTGGGGTGGGGCACCCATTATAATTACCTAAAGTATTAAATTAATATAACCTAATTTCTATATTAAAGTGAAGAAAAATAGTTATATTATTAATTTTGGATTATTATTATCTAAATACTATCATAATATATAATTTATACAGTTTTGGGGGATTTTTTAACCCTTATATATTACATTTAACCCCTCGTTAACCCTTTTGATGATTACCAAGAAATTAATGTTTTTAAATCAATAGGGGTTAGGAAAGTTTATATAAATGAAAATGTGGACCATAAGTGTAAAAATATAGATATTATAGACCATGACCCATTAAATTGGATAAATATATATTTTTTATTAATTTTAAATCATTTAATAACATGTTAATTTATATAAGATTCTATTAAAGTTATTTTTGGTACTATTCACATAGTTTGGCATGGAAAATAATAGAATAGATATGGAATTAAAATAATAAATTTTGAGACACAACTAAAATTTTATATTTTTCAAAAAAATATTTTAACACAATAATTCATCAAAATTATATTTATTTAATATTTTTTATATTTTTTATTTTAATTTATTATTACATGAACAAGAAATGCGTTGAAATTGCATATGCACTTAAGGTAACTATTATATCACTAAAACTTAAAAACAAATTACCATGATAAAAATAATCCATTATTATATCAAATAACTATATATAACTAAACATAAACTCTTTTTTTCCGTATTAAAAATTATTATATATATTAAAACTAATAAAGTGGCCTTTTTTATTTATTCTTTACAAAAAAAATAATATTAAGGTGATTATCAAATAAAAATGAAACCAACTTTCCTTATATTTTAATATTGGACAATTATTTTCGAAATAGAATCATAAAATAGTAATAATTTAGTTGTTATATATATAGTTTTATGTCTTATCACATATTTTTAAACCTTAATTAGCTGATTTACCCTTATCTATGTAACAAATATTTACCATTATTACTAATCATTATAAACAAAAATATGTTGACATTATTACATAATATTAATTAATATGATTGAAAAATTTTATCCCATTTTAAATTATTCATTTTCTATAAGTGGTATAAATTCATTTTATAATAAGTTTGTGAGATTCAACAAAATCATTTTTAGAAAAATGAATTTCTAAGCGTAAAATTGAGTTTACCTTCATGCAATGTCGTGTAAAAACTATTAGATTTATATTAAATAATATGATTGAATATATTATCAAAATATTTAATTAAAATCATTCATAATATAGATTAAATTAATTTATTAATATAAAAACACATTGTGCACATAAAAATGGGTATTCGGAAAAAACTTCTCTACTTACCTTCAAATGGTTTTATTTTCATTTCTAACCAACTGATAACCAATGAATACATTTTATACATTTATAAATAGTAATTTTTATAATTTTTTTAGTCTTATTAGTACACAATAATATAATTACAATGTTATAACTACAACATTAAATAATAATATTTTAATTGTACATCGAGGTTCGTTTAAACTCAGTTTTTCATGTAATGAAATTTATCAAATAAATAAATTATATATAAATATTATTTTATCGTAAAATATAAAGTTGTTACATTATAACCCAACATAATAATTTCTGCATCAAAACATTGTCACTCTAATATAAAAAATTAAGGATACTTATGTCTCATCACATCTTCAAGTTCCCACATATCTTCCTCAAATTTATGGTTTCACCGCAAAACATTAACCTGGTGAAGAGTCTAATTTCATAGAACTTTATTTATTTTAATCCATAATATTCTCCAATATTTCCTTATAATATAGATATTGATCCAGTGGTATGACCTCTGAGTTTAGTATATGTGGAGGATCAGGTATGTACTTACTCAAGAGAGATATATGAAACACATCGTGAACATAAAAGAGATTCAGTAAAAGTGACAAGGGATAAGATATCATAACAATATGATAAATAATTTCTAAGTGTAGAATATATCAAGTAATTACCTTTACCTTATTTACAAATCTCATTAACTTATTCCTAGTATATATTCATAGGAATACCTTATCAACAACCTCAAACTCTAGATTTCACTACCAATTGTCAGCATAACTTATTTCTCGAATTTGAGTTTTCTGAATGTGTTATTGAATTGATCTAACCTTATATAAAATTACCCTAGATAGATTAAATTGTAATATATTTCTTTCTCCAAATACAACACAACACATTGGAGTTCAGAACTTCCAGCCATAGAAGGATTCATAATCATCCATCTGAATGCTCGAGTGAAATCTATTATTAAAGAATCCTCGACCAAAGGAACATATTGATCCCAAATACTATTGGAATCCATATAAAAATATCTCAATATGAATTCTAGAGTTTCAATGTTCCTCTCAGACTGAACATCAATCAGAAGATGATATGCATTATAGAAATTCAACTTTATATCCAGAGCTTGAGGAAGAATTCTCCTAAAATTCAAGGTAATCCTTGAATCCCAATCAAATATAATATAATATGGTACTATATGAAAAATTAAAACTTCCTTAATGTATATCCTTTAAATATTATCAAGAGATAAAGCTTATCTTATGGAAATAAAATGTGATGATTTTGTAAGATGGTCATCTACAAACCAAATATCATTATTCCATTTAGATGTTTTGGGGATTTTGATAATGAAATACATTGTAATGTTTTCCCATTTCCATCCTGGAATGGGTGATATTATAATATCCCCTTAAAGTTCTATTTCATAGACTTATACTAATTATTTTGATACATACTATAAAATATCCCTTTTCATGTTATTCCACCATAATTAATCTTTCATATCTCCATGAATATTTTTACTTCTGGGATAAATATAGAATGATAAACTATTACATTTATCCCACAACTCCTTTAATTACGGTATGTATAGAACACATCCTCTATTACTATACCTTATAATTTCGTCGTAATTGGAGGTGAACAGAAGAAAATGTCTCACCTTAATCTATAGTTCTACAACATCCTTCTAAAACTCTTTAATACATGGGTGGATGGTAGAACATTCATATGAGATTTATATGATCTATCTCTTTTACTAATGATTTCAATATTCATATTCTTCAAATCCATAAATATTAAATCTATTTAAATCCTCATCATGTAAAAACTACCATGGCCTTTCTGACATAGAGCATCGGCCACCATGTTTTCCTTCCTATGGTGGTACTATATTGAGTAGTCATAATCTTTGATCAACTTCAACTATATCCTTTATTGTATGTTAAAGTCTTTCTATGTGAATATGTAATTCTAGATTTTGTGTTTAGTATATATATAACACTATTAACCATAACGATAATAGCTCTATATTTTTAGTGAAAAAATTACTGCTACCAACTCTAAATCATGAGTTGTGTAATTTTTCTCATGAATTTTCTTTTAGTGTGAGGGATAATCTATCAATATGTAATTCTAGATGAGGATGTATCCTAGACCCTTCACAAATGCTTGACTAAAAATTAAATACCCTTCTCTACTATAGTTTTTTGTAAGAATTGGTGCACTGATCAACCATCCTTTCACCTGTTTAAAATTTTCCTCACATTCATCTATCAAAATAAAAATTGCTCTCTTCCAAGTCAACCTTGTTATTTGATTATATATACATGTTAAATACCTCACAAAGTGTCAATAGTATCCATCCAGCCTATAAAATATTAGATTTCAATTAATATACTTTTTATAGGATATTGGTCAATAAATTAAATCTTTGAATTATCCACTGATATAGCCTCACATAATATTATATAACCTAATAATGTAACTTTCTGAAGATAAAATTTACAATTTCTAAATTTATCATACAACTTATCCTTCCTCAAGTTCTTCAGTACAGTCCTCAATTTTTCTTCATTATCTTCCTGAATCATTGAATATATAATTAAATAATCTATAATGAATATGAAAACTGATCAATGAAATCTCTAAATACATCATTCTTTGAATCCATGAAGATAGTAGGATAATTAGAAAGTCCAAATGGAATCACTATAAACCCTTAGTGACTATACCTCATATGGAAGGTTATCTTTTGTATATAATCCTTATTAACTTTTAATTGATGATATAAATATCGAATATCAGTCTTTCAAAAATATTAAACTCCTCAAAATTGATCAAATAGATCATCTATATTGGTATAAGATACTTGTTCATAATATTGATCTTGTCATATTATTGATAATCAATTGAAACATTCGTTGAACCATATTTCCTCTTAACTAAATGAATAATTTCACCCTATGGTGATCTATTAGGAAATATGAATACCTTATCAATATTCTCATATATTTTCTACTATAATTCCTATTAATTAATTGGGGTTATTAAATATAGAGTATTTGAAATAGGTTTAGCACTATGTATGAGTTCAATTGAAAACTCAACATCATGATTCATGGAAAGGCTAGGAAATTATTCCCAAAAAACATAAAAATAATCCAAAATAATAGGAATATCTTAAATGTTGAATTTCTCCCCAACCATTTGAGATAAATATCCCTCATGAATAGGTTTTAAGAATCATATAATAAAAGTAACTTCCATTGGATGTTTATATTTATCAACATACCTAAATATGATAATAGGATGGTTTGTAATATGAAACATGACATAACTTCCTCAAAATTTGATATGGGTTCTATAAATATAGAGTAAATCCAAACCCAAACTAACATCAAATTCAATTAAAGGGAGAATCCAAATATTTTCATAATGTACATTCCCATAAACATCTATTATAGAGGACTTATATACTTGATATGTGATCACTATACAATTATGATTTTGTATTGCAAACTCAATATAAAATAATTTATTTGGTTATGTGATATCCTTAGAAATTTTTTAGATATAAGAGAGTGGGTATATTTACAATCAAATAAAACATTTTTTGTTCTAGATCGGATGGTATGTGTTCCTTTCCCCACTTCATTCTCGTGACCTAATTCAGCGGCTATGATCACATGAGATTTCCCTGTGTCTCCTAGATAAAAAAAAATTATGCCAATAAACTTCATCAATCCTTAAATTCATGCATTGATTGGCATAATTTTTATACTCCATTTAATTATAGCATTGGAGTGTGGGTGGAACATTCAGTTGAGATTTTTCACCATTTTATTCATTGATCATCCTCTTCCCAACACTTCATTGTTTTTTTCTTCATGGCCTTATTTTCCATACAAAAAACATTTATTATACCCCATAAGGAAATTTCATCCATTCTTCCTTTCACACTTCAAACATGAATGAATATTAATTTTTTTTACTAGATGGGATTTATTATTAAAATTTCTTATAACTTCCATCTTTCAATTTTTATCACCAATAATGCAAAAACATTGAATGTCTTACATTTAAATTTCTAGATTGAGAGAACACTAAATTGATTTCTCAATATCTATTAATGTATCTTATATATGATTCCATTAGATAATTGGTCTCAAGAAACTAAATAAATTTTCAACTTTTCTTTCAGTATTGAAAACAAAACATGAAGCATACCTTTCAAGTCTGGTGAAATTTTCCTCATGGATACTAATGGATTCAATATATTTCTAATTTATTTATAGGAATTACTTTTCCATTTTTATTTAAAAAATTTTGAGAAAATACTTACTAAAATAATACATTATTAAACTCTTCCTATATTATGGAGTCAATTTCCTCCTCTTGCCTTGTCTTCTTTATAATAGTCCACCATTGATATGATTCATTTTCAAAATGTTATACATCTAGTGAAACTATTTCATGTATCGGACACTGGGTAAAGGAAAATAAATTTTCATTAGTAATGATCCATTTCACACCAATTATGGGATCATAGTAACCACTTATGTAAGGTATAGATTCCCTCATAAAAGACTAAATAATGAGTTGTTACTTTCTTTTTTCATTAATAATATCATCATAATTCATAGTATCTTTCATTGTTTGAGGGTGTTGGTTGAGCTTAGCCTCAATATTTCACACCCCATATCCCATCTCATTTTGTTTCTCAAGAGTATGGTCATTGAATTCCCCTTTTCTTTCAATATTAACATGAATCCTCTTGGGTATATAAATTGACTAAAACCAAAAAACATAGTGTGAGTGATGTAAATCATATTTAGAAATCATGTAATCATGAAAACATATTCATAGGATGTCTAATTCATGATACTATCCTTTCAAAAAATGACACATTAGGTTTAAACTAGGTCATTCATGGACATCATCTATTACAATCCTTCATAATGGCCCACAATGAAAATCTGAGTTATGCCAAGAATATGCCCAGGAGTTTCTAGCCATGTGTGTATTATAATGCCCACTCATCATGCATTGGTGATGACCAATCTAATAATAAATCCACCAATTTTATAGTTTTTACCCATAGGTGCATCTTTTACACAACCACATCAACATATTATTATCCATACAGGGATGTATTTTCAATAAAAACCACACAATCTCTACATTACCAAAACATAAGGATGATATCATAAAATTATACTTGTCTCTAGGGTTTTAACAAATGTTCACTTATCCTAATCTCAAAAAATTAACTAAAACCTTATCTAATACCAAATGAGGAGATCTTAACATAACATACATAAATATTATATCCTTTTAGAGGAATTTTCAATACATATCATAAAAATACACACCCAAGAACTGTAAAGGATTATTATCATTAGAGACTATATACATAAACAACTTATTTCATGAAATATCTATAACATCTCCCTCAATTTTCTTATCAAACAGTACCCTCCTTAGTCATACCCTACTTAGACCCTTTCTTCATAACATGGGTAAAAAAACCTAATAAAGGGTGAGCTTATATATTCAGTAAGGGTAAACTTGGGAGATATCAATCCATGATCATACGCAAGCATAAAATAATAATAAGGGTATAATATCAAGATCATAAATTAAAAAATTAATACTGAATATATCATTGATCATAATCACAAGTCATGAAATAAAACTTTATCATTTCAAAATACATGAATGATAAGAGTGAAAAATCATCATAAATCAATCATGAACCATGATAGCATATAATCAGTATCTGAATAAGTCATAGAAATTTTGTGGATCAATCATAAGAATAATAATAATATATTTGGAATGATAAATTCATCATGGAATTACCTAAATAAAACAACTCTATGATTCACTTAGTATTAACTAATTTCTAGTTAATTTCCTCATCTCTTATGAGTTTATTAACATCATATTCTCTTATGAGTTTCTTAAATATATCATCTCTTATGAGTTTCTAAAATATTAAATCACTTAGTAATTTCTTAAATTCCTAATCATTACCCAATTAATTGTAGGTCTATATAATTTTTATCCCATCCACCATATAATCATAATCCATTCATTTGTATGACACAATATCATAAACCCATTCATCATATCAACATAGCATAACTCCTGGAAAATAAATGGGTTATGTAAAAATATCACCATCTTGATAAAAAACATCTAAGGATATAATAAGTATGGAATCATTAGATCATATAATCAATAAATTTTAAGTAACATCAAATGATATTATCATATATTAAAATGCCTTTAAAATATCACTGAAATATTTTTTAAGGAAAATACATTTTTTATTTTGAAATAACATATTTAAAATATAAAAATTTCTAAAATATTATGTAAAAAATTTTATTTGAAAATAACCATGGAAACATGTAAAGTAATCGTTAATGAATTTGGAGGTCTTGAGAGTGGATAATTCTATTCATGTCTTAATTTTCTAAAACAATGTTTCAGTTGACACTATTTTTAAAAAACACATCATTTAGAAAATGACAACAAGATTATTCTGAATCATTTATATAGAAAGTTTAATGTTGATAAAATTGAAATTAAATAAAAATGTGATAATATTAAAAAAATTATAACATTTTACAGAATTTGGATATGGGGGGAAAATATTCCTGACCAAAAGAGGAGAAATAAGGCCATCTCTTATTAAAAACAATTTCAAAACCATTTCGAGTACCAATGAAAGTAAAATAGTACTGAAAATTAAAAATTACCAAAATTACAGGTGTATAATAAAATAAATGGGTTTTATCATATAATTATCATATAATTTCCCTTAATGGAAATTCATGTATAAACAAACCTAATTAAAATAAGATTAGAACATAAATTCCTTACCATAAGTCTCATTTTCTTTTATATGTGTTTAAAAATACTATATAATAAATATATATTCATTATAAATATATTAAATAACCATAGTCATATATATAATATCATATATTATTTACTTATAACATCTTATCACCCTTTTATTAATTATTCTTTACAAATTTCTCTATTTCATGTGACAATTGCTCTATTTTTCATTTATGTTTCGGTCTAGTAGTCTCAGTACTTATAATTTGATCATATTACATCATTTAAATAATTTTAATAATTTCATTATTATCTTATGTAATCATTATATACACATTAATAACTATCCATATAAAGAGGGGATGAAAAATTATTTACATCACATTATGGAGATGGTAGCATGTACCTAAGCAAGAGTGATGTTTCCATTTTTCAATTAATGGAACAAGAGAAAAGTAAACAATAGTTAAACTTCATAAAAATATAATAATAAAATAAATTTCACATATATTCATTAAATATATCAATATAAACATAAAATTTAAGTGGTAAGGAAAAACAAAATGCATCTCTTCATGGAGGTAGTAGTCTACAAATTTAAATGCATGCTGTTTTCTTTTCCCATTGGACAGAAAGGAGGTGGATAATTGTTGTTACATAATAATACATACAATTAATTATATTTAAGATAAAAAATTTAATATATTATAATATATACAATAGATTTAGAAGAGGTATAAGAAAAAATAAAATTGAAAGTACTCGGTTAATTGTTATACCTCATCATTGAGAAACCTCCTTTGGCTTACATGATAAGCCTTGAAAGGATGGTATTTTGGTAATACTAGAAGCTTTAGGATGTGGGTAAAGAATATAATGTGGTAATAGGTCTGGTATTGGACAATATCTATAGCTCAAAAATTGTGAGTAATATATAATAGTAGGTTTCCTTTTATAATTTAAAGGACGGTCACCCTTGGAATTACCCAAAGTATTAAATTAATATAAATTAATTTTCATCTTATAGTGGAAAAAATTGATTTATTTTGATTCTAGGATAATTATTATTCTGAATAATCTCATATAATATATATATATAAGGTTAGGTGATTTTTTAACCCCTATAACTTAGTTTTAACGCTCATTAACCCTTTTGAAAATTTCTACGATAACAAAGGTTTTTAGTCATTAGGGTCATGAAAGATACTGTAAAATGAAAAGTGACTATTAAGAGGAAAACAATTTATATTCTATACTGTATCCCATTTAATTATCAAAATAAAATATTTTTCCGAACAATAAATCATTTAACAAAATATTATTTAACATAAGATACCATTAAAATCAATTTTAGTAATATAAATATAGTTTGATTTTAAAATAAAAAATAGAGAAATGTAATTTGAATAAAAACATTTAATACATCACTAATATGTTATTTTTATATAAAAAAATTAACATAACAATTTGTCCAAATTTTATTTCTTTTAATATTTTTAAAATTATTATTTAATTTTTATATTACTTGATCAAGCACTATGTTGGTGTTTTGTAGAAATTTAAGAAAAATATTCTATCACTAAAAGTTAAAAATAAATTACCATGATAAAAAAATTATTATTTCAAATAAAAATTCTAAACCAGACATAAATTCACTTACCTCTATGAAAAACATTAGAGATATTAAAATAAATAGTGTCGAATTTTATATTTATTATTTATATAAAATAAAATTAATGACATTATCAAATACAAATTGCACCAATTTGTATTATATTTAAATAATGGATTAGGATGGTCGAAGTAAACTTGTAAAATAGAAATAATGCAAGTGTTTGATAGATTGTTTAGTCTTTATCACATTATTTTTAACCTAAATTACCTAAATTACTCTTAGAGAGGGGACAAATATTTACCATGGTTAATATTAATTTTCACCAACAATTATGTTGAAGTTTTTACATAATATATATTATTATGAGTCCAAATATGTAAAAAAAATTATAAGATTCAACTTCTATAAGTGCCATAAATTCATTTTTCAATAAGTGCACAATATGCAAAAATACTATGTTTAGAAAAATGAATTTTTTAGCATAAAAATTGAGTTTAAATTCATTATTTTCCATTTAAAAACTATTATAATAATGTTAAAATATTTTATTGACTATATTACATACCAATTTAATTAAAATAATTCATCAATATATTAAGATACAAGTACATTGTGTGTATAAAATTGTTTTTTCATAAAAACATCTTTGTTTACCAGCAATTATTTTATTTTCATTTCTAACCAATTAAGGACCAATGAATTCATTTTATACATGTGAAAAAACTTTATTATAATTTAGTTATTCCTATTAATAAACTCTAATCTAATAGTAGGGTCATAACTATCACATTAAATAAATATATTTTAATATTATATCATTGTTCATTTAAACTTGATGTTGTATGTAAAGAATGATATCAAAGAAATAAAATTTATTTAAAATGATATATATCATAAAATATAGGGGTGTTAAAATATATTTATAGATTTATCTATTCATTATATCGAGTGGATTGTCATTGGATTGCAGGATGTTATATTTTGTTATAGAGTGGGAATTGGAGCATTTTCCATGTATCATGCTTAGACTTATGATCCCACATCCCCATCACCTTTTATTGGACTATCCTTGGGGTTGTTGGTATATTTACACCATTAATTTTTTTTTTAATATTTTATTTATATTATTTCTATAAAATAATAATATATTAATTTTCCTCTAGGTGGCGTCAGGATCAATGTTATGTACATATGTCGAGTCATGGCGTGAAAACTTTTTGGATGTTTTTTTATGTATGATGGCCAAATAATGTAAGTTTATCATAAATTTAATATTTATAGACATTAATTTTTTTCATTAATTTCATATGATATTATAATGATAAATTATTTATATTGTTGTCCCAATTTATGAATATATTTTGAGTTGTCATTTTAGGTTTACTGGATCCTAAATTCTGATTTTTTTTCTTGGCATCACTTCTAACATGCTACTTTGATTTGGTTAGACTCTGGAGCATTGGTGCAACTCGTTCATTAAAACAACCTTTATTGGAACTATCCAGACCATGTCACGCAATAGTTTTGGTGTATGAAACACATCCCAATTACACTACTCTATATTGATACATTTCATAGAATTATGATCATAGGTTAGTAGGTTACTGATTTTTTGTGCTACCATGCTCTGTACATTGAGTCATGGGACATGTCTGGCCAATATAGTATCTTTCAAAGTGCATATACCATAGTATAAATCAATATATTTGATCATGGGGAGTATTCATATTGATACCAACATAACACTATCATGTACCTCACACAACATGGGATAGGCCTTCACCAATTGGTATATTTACTATCTTTTTTTAGATCTTTTTTATTTTGAAATATTTATTAACTTGAATGTTATTTGTTTTATATTCCAATAGGTTAGATAAAATTATATATATCATTTATATTAACGGGTTGGATGTTTAGATTTAGGATATATTTTATTTAGATATGGTGGCTCTCTTATATCCTCTTGATTCCTTATATGAGAGTGTCTATAATGAGTAGCCTCTTGCATATCCCGATCGTTATACTTATATAGAGACAGTTGGTGTTGTTGATCAATGTTCCAGATGATACCACTAAATATGACACACATCCACCACCTCTTACATATGTAAGAGGAAAAATATGATGATGGAGGTGAGGATATAGACAAGGAAGGGTTAGTGATTCCTGAGAGAGGCTCCTGTATAGGATCCTAAACCATAGACAGAGGATCATGCATAGTAGGTAGAGGATCATGCACAAAATATGATTTCTTATTATGTTTATATGTCATATTTATTCTAGATATATCCTAAAAATTATATACTTAGTTCTTTGGGGGGGTTTTACTTCACTATCATGTCACAATTCTATATTCCTCGGTAAATATTCTCTTATAAGGGGACCCATTTGATCTATTCCCATTGTCATCAGATTTAGTGGATCGTATCAGGAACCCACACATCTTGGGATATGGCTATATATATTACATTTTATAGTTCTCTATAAAGTACATTTTATTTTCATTTACTCGTAGTTTGAGGGGGCACCATCATCTTAACATATTGAAGCACTGGTAGTAGAAACAAACCAGTACATAAAGGAAATAGTTCCACCATCGTATGTTCACAATTTTGAGGTAGAGGCAGTGAATGAAGGAGAACCCGTCCCTATATTCGACACACTATAGTATCATAGATGTAACAACAAAAATGTTCATGAGGCTCATACACCGAGTTGTGGTATGAAGAGATGACTTTATTGTTTTTTTCCACTGTAAAACATTTTAAATATATAAATATCTAATTTTGGAAGTCATTAACTATCTTTAGATTCTACATTTCTACATTTCCCCATAATTTATGTCATACCTCATCATCATAATCTTTATCTTTATTCATTGATATACTATATACATTTCATAATTTATGATCCATTGATATGAATGGAAAAAAATATTAGGTAATTATTCAAAAAAAGTAATATATAACCTAAATAAAATTAAAATGGTTAAAAAATGGGACTTAAATATAATTATAACAGGATGTGTATGTTCACACTTAATAAACTAATCCATGAAGTTTCAATAATATGATCATTGTTATAAATTCATATTGATGAAAATTGTGTAATGAAATGAACAAATAAAATTAATATGATCATATTAATGTTTTCTATACTACTCTTATAGATTCTCATAGATCTCCAAAATTGCACTCATAAATATATATATATATATATATATATATATTCACACGAACATAAATATGTACATTAATATATAAATATAAAATTATCAATTCAATGTTGTTATTCCACACCACCAATTCAAATTCATTCATATTCTGAAATAATTTGATGATACGTCTACATACATATCCACATTACCATACCCATTTTCATATAAAATTATCATTTCTGTGTCCTTACTCTATATTTGGGGAAACATATACATCCTTAAATTTAATACATCTTGTCACATTTGATCTCATTTCTTAATATTCTATAATTATTTATAATAATTAATAATAACCATAGCATATTATTGTATTTTTTAATCTATGTATTATACTTAATTAAAAAAATCATCCAATTATATTTATAATGTATTTATAACATTTAAAAAAATATCCTATTCAAAAAAATATAAAAAACCTAAATTAAAATATTTTTACAACACTTATAAAGTATAACACTAATAAAAAAATTATAAAAAATATAAAATAAAAAAACATTTATAACATTTATAAGGTATATGATTTTAAAACCTCAAAAAATATAATAGGCAAGCATCATTCTATTTTACACTCACTAAAAAATACTCAACTATAATATATTATAACATTTATAAAATATAACATTTAAAAAAATATTTTATATAAAAATATAAAACCAGAAAAACCTAAACATAAATATATTTATAAAAATTATACAATATAGAATTAGAAAAAACCAAAACCCCAAAAATAATCATTTTCGAGCATCAAATTAACTAATTATCGCTCGCTAGGTAGTCATGCATCATTGAATTCGACCATCGGGAAACTGAGATTCACAATTTTAAAAAAACTCTAACCCATTTATTTAAAAATAAATAAAAAACGACATAATTTTTTCCATGTTATGTGATAGGGATTCCTCTGAGCTAAATGAATCTACAACTGAATAATTGAAAATGGTCTCTACTGGATTTTAAATTGTTTTTAAAATATTTGATCGGTTTTTTAGTTTTAAAAAGGGGATGTTTATGGAATCCCACATCAAAAAAAGGTTGGGAAAGTGGATCACTTTATTAGAGGGAAGAGTTTTGTACTAATTAAAAGTAATAAATAAAAATAAGTATAATACTATGTGGGATGATGTGCTTCACCATCCATGTGTGTTTGTGTACAAATCCATAATGTGAATCTTTGATGGTAAACTTTTCACTTCACACACCATGTCAATGTGATGTGCTTGGAGGTGACTTAATTTTTCAAGAGGAGTTAAAATGTTATACAAGTTCAGACCTAGGCCTGAACTGGTATGTTAGGTTAGTTGACCTAGTTCATTGAATGAGCATGATCAAGAGCATAGATCATATCAGTCATGATCTAACAAACATAATAGTTGACTCGCAGGTATGATCTAGGACACTTAATCGATCGGGTGTGATCGAAGAGATACGATTAAATCTAGAAATAATATTTCTCTCTAGGAAAGGTATCTACTCATTAAAATGGGTAACATGACTTATCAGAATGGGTTCCTCCATGTCAATAAAATTTACCAACTAGAAGATGGTAAAATAACTTCCAAGAAATCAATTCATTCCTCCAATTAATCTATTTATTGAGATTACTAAAAATCCTTCAACAAGAATCAAAGGTAATTTATTTGTACACAACAAAAATGGGATTTTTTCAAATATTTCATATTTCAAATGATTCTTCAAGGGATACTCTTAAAAAATAACTTATATCTTGTATCCATCTATCATTGTTTTCTAAATAGGATTCACCGGCAACCCATGGTACTACCATTTTAGTAGGAGTGAATCTACTCTTAAGGAGAGAGACATCAGGACATGCCTCGGTGATCTCCTTCTAAAACCATAAAAACTAATTCCATATACATTATTCCCCAATATCCCCAATAATCATTTGAGTATATTCTATCTACATGGATATATCTATGCACAACAATGCAATGAAGGTGGATTATTTCTATCACAACAGCTTCAAGATGTGGAAAAAAGAGGATGCACTTACTACTTGAAACTGTCAAAGTAGTGTACATGATCTTAACTCTAAATCCACCCACATGAAAAGATTAGACACATCATGTTTCCCACATAAGACAAAAATTGTAGAATGATGATCTCAGGTGTTGAGGTAACATACTCAATGATTTAGTTGATGACCTCTTTGAAACATATCAACACATTTCAAACACAAAGGAGATATGGGATTCCTATGAGAAAAATTACATCACCAATGACTAAATAATAATGAAATTCATACTAAGCCAGTTTATTTCATACAAAATTATAGATACTATATCTATTGTAGAAAAGATATATGAAATATAATTCATCTTATAACACCTTAAGAAAAAAACATGAACATGGTTGATTCCATCATTTTCACATTCGTCATCGATAAGATCCATCCTTCTTGAAATTATTTTAAACATTATATAAATCATATAATGGAATATATTTACCTAAATGTGTTACTCAACTAACTACAAATTTAAAAGGAAAATAAAAAGCATCAGGGTGAAAGTGGTCCTAAGGATGATAAATCCAAGCCCCTCGTGGAAGAGGGATTGGATCAATTTGGGTATTCAAAGGGTACAAACATATAAATAATCCTTAAAATGGATATGTGAAATTAAATAAGAATAAAGGGGCATGCTACTTTTATCGCATGTTAGGGAACTTCGAATGAGAACGTTATCTCTATAATAAGAATGATGGAAACAGTGCTTTAAAATATCACATTCTGGAGATGATCTTCAATGTGAATTTCATCGAGGATAAATCTTCTTAGTGGATCAATTTTTATGATATAGGATATGTTTCTAACAATAAATCCATATTCAAGAGGATAAAATTAAAAGAATAGGGTACACTACTCTAAATAGGTAACTCTGTTAGTCTGATTATATAAGGTAAGGGAGTGGTTGATATTGAGTTTACCTCAAGAAATATCCTCACTAAAAACAAGTATTGATTTATGCTTATATTTTAGGTAGATAAC
The DNA here is from genome assembly GCA_963277665.1 of Viscum album. NCBI lineage: Eukaryota > Viridiplantae > Streptophyta > Magnoliopsida > Santalales > Viscaceae > Viscum > Viscum album. The sequence continues at coordinate 1,681,054,097 of OY728160.1, forward strand.
ACTGTTCTATCCAAGGGTGGGATCTTTATTCTAAAGGGTCACATGTATGGTGGATTATTCAAATTGAATAAAAATATTTTTTTCATTTACATGCTATAATCATTTAATTTATGGAATAATATTATATGAAACATTAGTTTTAATAAAATTCATGACATATTAAAAATGGAATTATTACCTAGAATGGATAAAAATGATAATAAATGTGTAACTTACATGAAAATTAAAATAGTTAGGAAACCATTTCTAATAATAGAAAGGAAAAGTAATCTGTTAGAATTAATACATAGTGATGTATGTGATTTACATGTGACACCTACAATAGGTAATAAAAGGTGCTTTGTAACTTTTATTGATGATTATTCTAGAATTTTACAAGTTTATATTTTACTTTCTAAATATAATGTCATAGATAAATTTAGTATCTTTGAAAATGAGATTAAAAACCATTGTGGGCTTATAATTGAATGCCTCATATTTGATATGGGAGTTGAATATTATAGTACTATATTTTTTGAATCTCAAGGTATCATATATAATGTGACAACCCCCTATACACCTCATCAAAATTGTATAGCTGAGATAAAGAATATAACATTAATGTAAATGGTTAATTATATGATTTCTATCTTGAGTCATTAAAATTGTTTTTGGAAAAAAGTTTTATTAACAGAATGTCACATCCTAAATAGGTTTCCTATAATATTGAAGTCTATAACTCCATATGTATTTGTGGAAGAATATGAAATAAAACCTAAATTATTTATGTTATATGGGTTGTCATGAAATTATTAGTGTATGAACCTAAAAGGGACAAATAGGTAATTTTTTATTGACAGTATGTTTCTTATATATATAGATCATTCAAATTATATAGATTCGTTGTCATAGAATAAAATTATTTATTTTATATTAGTACAGTTATTGAATTGAGATATGTAATTTTTGATGAATTTAGTTTTACTAATTTACCTAAGAAAGTCCATACATGGGAATCTGGATAAAAAAAGTATCCCAAGAAGATACTATTGAAGTAGTTTGTAAAAGTAAACAGTCTCATATACCCAAGTTATAAGGATTTTATTTTCATATTTACTTATTGGAATGAAAAAATGAAAGTATTGTTTAAAAAATTTAGATTTGGATCAACATAGAGAAAGACCCAAAAACATTCAAAGAGGTTATTTCATCTTCTCATGTATCTCTTTGGAAGAAATCAATAAATGATGAAATTAACTCTATAAAAGGAAAAATAATTGGACATTATTTGATCTCACTCAATGTTTAAAACCTATGGGTTGTAATAGGGTATTTAAAATAAAATGAAAATTAGATGGTATAATGGAAAAATATAAATTGAGATTGGTAGTCTGGGGGTTTACTCAAAAGGAAGGAATCAATTATTTCAATACATAAGCTCATGTTGTTAGGACTAATTTTATTAGAACTATTATCACTTTTTCTTCAATATATAATTTTAAAATTCACTAAATTCATGTAAAGAAAACATTCTTAAATAGTGAATTGGATGGAAATTTATATATAGATGAATCAGAAGGATTCCGAATACCTGGTAAAGAAAATAAGGATTGTAAATTTGGTACAGTCTCTATATGGTTTAAAATAAGAATGGAAATAATGTAATAAGAGATTTAATGAAATAATATTATAAAATTTATTTAAAGTTAACAAATATTATATATGTGTTTATAGTAGGATACATAATAATCATGGGGTTTTTATTTGTTTATATGTTCAAAACATGCTTAATTTTAGAACTGATATAAATCAAATAAATGAGGCTAGGCCTATTTTATCTATAAACTTTAATATGAAAGACTGGGGTGAATCGAAGGTCATTTTGGGAATAAAAATTATTCGAAATAATAATTTCATTCTTCTTCTTCACAATCATTATATAGAAAATATCTTACAGACGTTTAAACAATGTGATTATTCAGCCGTTCTACCCTATATGCTTTTGCGAGTACAATTTTACAAAACCCTAGTAGGTAAGTTGATAAATTGGAATATAGAATGGTTTTCAGGTGTCTCATGTATTCCATTACATGTATATTACCAAAAATTACACATTTCATTGGGAATTTTAGTAGGTATACAAGTAATCTTGGTTATACACAAATGGGTGTAGTTAAAATAGCACTAATGTATATATAGTGTACTATGGATTACTATATTTATTATAGTTGAAACCCATGGGTATTCGAAGTATTTCCCATTTAATTGTGGATAAATAATATGGACGGTAACTCTTCCATGAGTGTTTGTGTCTTTACTCTAGAAGGTTCAGTTATCTCTTAGGGATCAAAGAAACAAAGTTGTATAAAAGACTCCAAAATAGCATCTAAATTTGTTACTTTAGAAGCAACTGGAAAGGAATTGTAATGTATTAGATAACTTTTATCAAATAATATGTTTTGTACTATGATGATATCTTTAGTTTTTAGACATTGTGATAGTCATTCAACATTGTCTGGGATATACAACAATACATAGAATAGAAAATCAAAACACATTTGTCTCAAACATAGATATTTTAGATAGTTGATACAGGATGTTATCTAAAATGTGGACATTGCAAAATTGATAAAAAATATGGAGAACCCACTAAAAAATGGAATCTCAAGGTATTTTAACTATAATAATTCATTAGTTATGGTTTTTAATTCCTTGTCAAAATTCACCAATGGTGGGATGTCAACTTAACAAGTGATAACTTCAAATATATAAGTTCAATGCAAGAAATATTATCATATGTGTGAAGGAAACCCCAATGGTATTTTAAAATCTAGTAAAATAAAGCTTTTTTTATGAGGAAAAGGAGGGTGATTTAAAAAACGGTAATGAACCAAGGATTTCAAAAAAGTGTTGAAACTGGGGAACACCTTTTTCTTCACCTATGTTAATTTAAGAGTGGGGACACTCCCAATAGATTAAGAATTTGGATCTCAAATATTCATTAAAGGATAAGATATGCATAAACATAATGGTTTTTAAGAGAAACTAAGAACTATGTAATTTGAACATAATTTTGTACGATGAATTCAGTTAATAACAAGAGTTTCTTATTCAAGGTAGTTTCCACCCGTTTCTATATTTAACTATGATTTATATCTAATATATAGATATTCAAATAAAGAGATGCCATTACTTTTGAAATTTATTTCCAAGAGAGTATGATGATTTATTTTTAAAATTTTACTTTAAATATTTTAAAATGGTAGGGTTTTTTTAGATTTTAAGTTGATTTTAAAATATTTCAGGGTTTTGTTTTATGTTCATAAAAGGGGAAGGTTTTGTAATCCCATATAAAAATTGGTTTAGAGTTTGGATCCCTTTTTTATAAGGAACAATTTATTACTATATATAAGTAAAAAAATAAAATAGGTTTAATCCTATGTGGGATAGTGCACTACAACATCCACACGCATTTGTATGTGTGTGAAAAGGAAAAAAATTTGTGGTTTGATGGTTCATTTTTTCACTTCACACAGTTCATCACTACGAGGTGCTAGGAGGTGCATTAATTTTTCGTGAATAATTGATAGGTCATACTGGTTTTCCCTTAGGCTTAAACAGGTAAATCTAGTTGGTCAACCTAGTAATCAAAATTAATATGATCTAGAGCCTTGATTAGATTAATAATAATCTAATAGATGTTACAGTTCTCTAGCAGGTGTGATATGATCCACTTAATCGACCAAGTGAGATCAAATGAATAGTATTGAATTTATAAATAATATAACTTTTGAGAAAATGTGTCCACTGATTTCTATGGGTATGATTTTTTAGCTAAATGGTTTATTCTATATCTATTAAATAGACTAATTATTGGATGGGACAATAACATCCAAGCAATAAATTCACTCTTTTAATTCCTCTCTTTATTGAGATTCATCAACAGCTGTCAACAAGAATCGAGGGCACTTTTTGGTGTGAAACAAAAAAGTCATTTTTTCATACCTATGTTGTTTTAGATGTTTCATTAATGGATAATCTCCAAAAAGTAATTGTGTTTATTAGCAAGAAACCCTTGTTTCCTAAAGAGGATTCATTAACAACCCATAATGCCACCATTTTTGGGGGGGTGAATCTACTCTTAAGGAGAGTGACATCGTAACGTGACTTGGTGAGCTCCTTATACAACCACCAAAATTAATGGCCATATCCATTATTCTATAATATACCCAATAGTTATGAATAAGAGTATGAGTGGTTTGGGATTTAATGGTGTCGAGGATGCAAGATTCAAGCACCCAAGCTAGTGGTTCATGGGCCCATGGCATGACAGGGTCTCATCATGAGTTAGAGAATGAGTATCAATAAAGTGGGGATCCATCACCCAATCATGGTTATGAAGGGATGTTCTTCAAACCAGTGATCATCCATGGGAGAGAGGGGGATGGGGTAATATATGAATTTATTGCAAATGAGGGGCTACCTATTTTGATTTGGATCAATATAAAATATGATGGAAGTTCGTTAGTAGGATCTTCATTAGGAATAACATGATTTCAGGGGAATAAGTGATAGTCGGTTAGGTTTTAACTTGCATGAAATGCAGAAATATAAGAAGAAAGAGATGAATACATGGTTAGTTCAAGAAATAAAGGGGAAGGACTCATGTTTTTAAATGGGGTTTTGAGGAAAAATAATATAAATGTGTTTATGTTGAAAAAAATAAAAAAAACATCATAAATTCATTAGGGCCCTTAATGTCTTTCACCCATGGAAAATGTGTTAGGGACCTTAAGTCCTTCACCCAAATACTTGATAAAATCTTTCAAAGGTCCTAACACCTTCTTCTACAACAAAATAAAACTCCTTTTTATTTTTTAAATGTTACGTTTACAAATATAAAATCTTTAGTTTTGGTTTTTTTATTGCTTTGTGTAGTATATATATATCAAAAATATTAGAAGAAAAAAACTTTTATTTAATCTATTAATATTTATATTTAATTAATATAAAATATAATGAAAACTCTCACATAAGGCTCTCTTCTATAAGGGAGGGTGCCTGGAATTCTTTATGGATTTATAATATATGATTCACCTTCTAATTTTCCAGCGCTGGATTAATAATAAGATATTATTAATAACTCATTGTTAATAAGTAGAAATTAACTAGTAATTACTTAAAGAGAACATAATTAGTAATTTTTACGTTTAAGTCATTAATTAATATTAATTAATAATTATAAATTAATTAATAATAATTAAAAATTACTAATTGGTAATAAGAATTAAAATTTTGAAATTAATTGATATTTATTAATTAATTAGTAATAATTACTAATTAATTAATTAATAATGATAAAAATTAATTAGTAATTGTGTATTAATTAAAAATTGGTAATTAATTATTAATAAATGATAATTAGAAATTAATTAATCGTTCTTATTTAATTATTAAATATTAATTAATTGATAATTATTTATTATTTTTAATTAATACTTATTAGTTATTATTAATTAATTACTAATTATTATCTATTACTAAGTAATTATTAATTATTAATAATTTTTACTTAATTTTTTACTGCTTATTAACTATTAATTATTAATTATTATTAATATATTACTAATTATTAACTAATTACTTATTATTAAAAATTATTAATAAATAATATTTTATTAATGATATATTAATTATTTTTTTATCAATCCTCTTCATATAATATATAATATTATTAATCCATCATTAGAAAAGAAGATGATAAATCCCGCATTGGAAATCTATAAGTATTTTTAGGGCACCTTCCCTTATAAAAGGGAGAAATTGGTGAAGGATTTAGCTATATTTTCATATTACTTTAATGGAAGTAATAAAAATAAAATATTAGTTAAATTATACTATATTTTTAATATATATATATATGAACAAAAAAAACAAAATAAATATAATAAAATAAATATATAAATGAAATTCAGAACAACGTTTTTTTTGTCTGAGAAAAAAGTGTTATGGCCCTTAACGCCTTTTTATCATGTATTTGGGAAAAGCCACTAAGGCCCTTAATACCTTCACCTTGGATGAAAGTCATTAAGATGCCTAATTCTATTTTGATCTATTTTTTTAAAAATTATTAACTTAAACCCAATTTTACTATTTTTTCCTTAAAACCCCATTAAAAACATGGGAAAACCCATAAGTGAGAAGAATCATTTGAGAAAACTAAAAAATAAAATTTTCAAGTAAATAAAAAAAGTAAAAAGGTTTTGGGATGGTGGGATTGGAGAGCTTAGAATGGAGAGGGTATGGGCATCTTTGTTATCATTGGTGTTTTAAAAAATTGTCTATATAATATTATATGATTTTGTGTGTGTGGTTAGGAATATCAATGTAAATATTGAGAAATAAGGATTGAGTGTTTATTATTATTATTTTTAACATGTTGGGGTTGATTACCCTTAATTATTTAGTAAATAAATCCCTATTTTCTATTGGGTAGAGAGGTAACCCTTACATGACCAGAAGGACCAGTGGCTCAAAGTCCCATTACAATTTGACGGTCTAAAGGCCATGTGGCTTGAAAGTCAAGGGATTTTACCTGAATTCTCAAGTCGAGTAGCCAAAATTCACATCATGATATCACTCATATCATAATGATTCCCTCCTACCGCCAATCATTTTGTTGCACTTCCCATCATGAATTCATGGTTGAGCACCCATCTTTAACGCATGTCTAAGTAACATGAGAGATGATATGTTTTAGTGCATCCATCACTCTTTGGAGCTTCCCATCCAATAATGTCTTTCATGTCTCCAGGCCATGATACCTACCAAGATGTGTCGCTTTTCCTATCTGATCATCACCATTCCCATGATTTGTCACCTCCACTTCTATGAACTGCCATTATATGCTTCCATTTTCAACTTTGTGGAAAATCAACCCTTTTTCTAAGTGCATTGATGGACAATTTATAAGTTCCAATGCACCTATCGCAATTTCACGTTGTCCAACCGACAATGTTGCATAGATCCAAGCTACACTACCCACCTGATGTGGTGCACCAATCAGCTGGTCACTCTATGTCACCTACTACACAGTGGTGTCTTAGAGGCCCTAGGGCTTGATAATGTCACGAACCAGCCTGAGTCGACCCTGAACCAGTCACAAGGGCCATCCCACGACAAGTCTTGAGAGGCATTCTTGATCCTCCTGGGATGGTGACAAGCACCAAGGGAATGATTTCTCACATTTATAAACAATCAAAAAAACTAAAGAAAGAAATGGACAACCCATAATACATTTATATAAAAAAGTAACTGAACATTATTTGTACAAGAAACTAAATGTACAACTAAAGAAACAACTCCACTAACCAAACCCGATACCCAACTAACTATATGTGACCTTCTAGTCACTCTCTAACATAATTATCACACATCGCTAAAGGCGATCAAACTCAAGCTAAAACCTACAAAAGGGCTACAAACAGAATAAGACTATAGGTGTGAGTATTAAAACTCAGCAGGTTAGGCCGATATTCTATTCCAAATGCACATACTTTAAAATAAAAGAAACATAAATTTTATGTTTTAAATACAAGATATAAAGGTATTTTTTCCAAATGAAGTCCCATGCTATATAAAAAAATACCAACAAAAAACATTCATGTTTTATAAAAATAAATTCTAGTAACAATTTTCAAAGAGGTGAAAATTCATAATGAAAATAGTATTCAAGAGGGCTTCTTTAAGGAATTTAAAATTTTAAATAAATCACAGAAATTACTGAATTTAACCAAAAAACACACTGTATTCCAACGGTGAGTATAAAATAGCCAACGAGCAGAGGTCAAGGGAACACCCCTAGGCACTAGTTAGTTGTGTGCCCCAGGTACCTCAAATCTCTGTGAAGGTAACCATAATAAATATATCTTCTCTTGCACATGATCCACTAGTAAGGATCATACAAATAACCAAGTGGTCCCCTAACAGCTTCATCATCATATTTTAGTTAGTGTTGTCATCATTAAACTCGCTACATGAAAAAGGGGCCAAACTCCACGGGATCACAAGCATACTGGTACACATCCACCCACCTAGATACCTGGGATTCCCTTTAGTGCTCAATCAAGTTACACATATTATCAAATACACATTTCACATAAAAATTATATTCCCAAACCATAAACACACTTACATCCCACAAAATTGTTTCTCATTTCTTTCACGAATCAATAAACCACTAAAAAAATTTGTAAAACAATATCAAGGAGTATAACGAGGACTTACACATAAAATCCATTCAAAAATGATATTTTAAGGATAGAAACCCATCAATAACATAATAGAATATATTTGGAATCCCCAAAACCAGTTAATAAATCACATTCATGGACCATAAAATGGCCCCAAAAGATAGAACATGAAATACATATGGAAACTATTTTTACAAAAAAAAATACCAAACTAGCCTTGACGCCTTTATCAAAACTAACATTGACCAATGTATGCTTTTAAATTTTATTAAAGATCTGTATACACACCATTTAAATTAGAAAACAAAAATCATAAATCCCTTAAAAAACTCAAATTACATATTCAATATACAACCATTTTCATATGGATGTGAAACGAGCCATTTTCCAACAACTGGGGCCAAAACATGTTGTAAACCAAAATCCATTTGTTTGAAAAACCAAATCCAAATTTTAAATCCGTATAAGGACCCAAAAATACTATTTATCATTCTTAAAATTCATTTATAAATCCAAACAAATAATTTCTAGATCACACATCACACATAAAATCCAATCGGTCAATTTACTGAACACATGATATACCCTTTTTTAACAAAACAATTTATTTTAAGAAATTGACACGGAATAAAACACCAATTTAATGCCATATTTTATTATAGCTACTATACCATTTTAAAAATACCATAAAACAGGTTTTAAACCTCATAAAATAGTTTTAAGAGATAGTGGAACATTTAAACAAATACTTGGTGTGCTCTTTTATGACAAAACAACTCTGCATTTCACAAAACAAGGCTTAAACAACCATTTTTCACACCAATAAAATTATCCAAAGGATGAAAAATAATAATATCCAAATGTATTAGATTTTAACAATAAGAAAATGATAAAACTTAAATGATAAAGGCATTTTAAAGTGATATCTTACCTCAAATCCTTGGTGTAATGGAAACGCACACCCAATATCACCATCCAAGGGTTTACAAACCCTAAACCAATGACGACCAGACCCAAATGAATAAAAACCCTATTAAAAATAATGGGATAATATAACCCTTGATCTAAAATGACTAGGGGATAATATAAAACTAATAAATAATGAAAGGAGGAGGAAGAGGAAGGATAAAGGAGAAGGAATCTATCCTTTCCACCTAGAAAACACTTCATCTTCCATTAGATCTTCACCCTTAGAGAAACATTAATATCTTGGAACATCATGGAGAGACTCATATGATATGGATTAATTAGGGAAGTAAAATTTGTGGGAAAAATATTACGAATTGAATGACTTATGGATGAAACAATTTACCTTCTCAATTCTGGACATTTTGAGGAAACAGGAGAACCTTCACCCTAATAAACGATACAAATTAGCTCCAAATAGGTAAACTCAATAATGGGGGTGAGGATAGATATTTTGGATTCAAGTGGGAGGTGGAATCAAAAAAATATTAAATATTAAAATGATATAAAATAAACCATTTATTTTTTTAAAACTGGAAATGGGCCCATGGGCTGGCCCATTACCTAAATAAGTAACCCAAATTTACCATGATTAGGAATTCTTAAGGGGTACAAAAGGATATGGGGATTTTAATATTTAAGTGGATGAAATGTATGACGTTTAATGGGTGAAAATTTTTTAAAATCAAATGAGTTATAAAAGAAACAAATTTGGGTTTTAAAACTGGAAATGGGCTCACAGTTGGCCCAAATCAGGAAGTAAGCACCCTTTCTCCAAAAACTCCTAAACAAGAAATGGGGAAACAAAATTAGGGTTTTTAGACATATATGTTAGTTCAAAAATCAAAATTAATCTCACCCAACACCCAAGAAAATCATCTGTATTTTCAATGAACTAAATCAAAACCATGACACGAAAAGAAAAAAATGGGTGGTTACATCATGATCTGGGCCAACAGTTGCAGTAACATGGAAACCCAACTATCTAGTTTGGAACCTAGGTATTTTGGATTAAAAGAAGGATCATGTACCACTCGACTGCAAGATCATTATAATTGGGTGTTTATTCAACTAAAATATTATTAAAAATATGGCAATATTAGTATTAATTGATAACAATAATAAATTAATGGAGTAAAATTTTAATTTTCATTACAATGAAAAGTTCAACAAGTAAATAATCAATCTCATACATTTTTCCACGTAGATCATGATGAAGGTTATTTGAAGGTAGAGTTTTTTAGGGGAATATTTATCATTTCAAAATAATGGACATTGTTAATGGTAGTGATGTTAACATAACTTATTTGAATGGCCTTCCTTGACCCATTTTCATTATTAAATTACAATATTACCCTTTATTGAGTAATTTGAAGCTCCTATGATGACGAAATTAATAAAAAAAATTGTATTTCTGTATGTTAATGTGAAGTTCAATGACAATTGTGGTGATAACGATACATGGAAAAGAATTTAGTTAGATCCAGTGTGTGGATTTTTGTATATTAAAGATAGATGTGTGTTTTATCATTTTAGGTATTTAGGATAAGATAAGTTCATTAGCTAGTATTGACCGATTATAAAACTATCTAGTTTCTTTAGTGAGGAAGCGTTTACATATAATTATTTTATGGCATTTCATTCTATGCATGAAAGAAATTGCCTTGGTTATTCATCCTTAGGGTATTTACTATAATTTATGTGGATATATTAATCTATAACATAAACAATTCCCAAAAATGTTTTAGTGTAGTTTTTGAGCGATGTTAGCTCATTGACCAAATTGGATAGTAAGATATTGGTGTTTCGAATTTTCTTATATACCACCAAGAATTACTAGCAGTTTTTAGTTTTATATTTTGTTGTTGGAATTTAGAATTTGTTTCTTCATAGTTTTAGATATCATATATTTTGGCTCTGTTATAAAAAAGTTAAATAGTTACATATTATTATGATATCATATGCTCATGGATTCTTTTTTATTCATGGCTTATTGGTCTTCGTTTATTTTAAATCCTTTTATTATTTTATTCATAGGAAATTTCCTCCAATTTGTGAGATTTATACCCTCGATGCTAGTAATCAATCTATCCCATATTGGAGTTGGGATTTGGGGTTCATGGTCAGTTTTATCTCTAACCTCAGTTCGGGCCTTGGAAAAATTAGGTCGTGATAAAGATATTAGTCTATCCATATCGTTAGTTCCACCGCTAATTTGAATGTTGGGTTGTTCCAAAGAAAACTTCTCTAAGGTTGTGGTTAAATAAATAATGATACTCCTTTTATTGAAATAAAACCATAAATATAATATTAAATAACTCATTGGATCATATACCAATGAATTATCTACTAATACAATTCATCAATAAAATATTTCTATAATCATCATCAACAACATTTTATCCATGTAATTCACATCATCATTGTACTACATCACCTAGAAACTATCACAAGGTCAAGGTAATCTTTTCAATAGTCATGACACCACCCTCCACCTAGTTATACACCTCTAGGGAGACCATGCGCATGTCATCATGATGTCTAATTTTCATCATCATCACAATGTTGTCTTGAGGGGTATAAATCTATAGGTAAACACTATACATCCAAAAAAGGTTGAATAATGACACCTCAAACTAGTTTTGGTCACTATATGATATACATTGTCATTTACAAAAAAAAAGTTATTTGATAATTTTACTACCTATCATAGAACCATAATCTTCATATACAACCTTTTTTAATATGGAATAAGAGATAGAACAAATATCATAACCTATGTAATAGAATCATAATAAAACATATAAGCATAGATTATGCATAAATAACATCATATCACATTCAGGCATCATCAGTACATATTGGTCAAAATACCTATTATATAATGTTCAATTCATATCCTCGAGGAGTCCACAACTCTAATATAGGAAGAACAAAATTGTTGCACCACTGATTACCTAAGAAAAGCAGATTAGTCACTTTGTATTATCATTTTTGACCCAAAATACTTGAAAAGGGTTTTCACCACTCACCATTATGAGTAAAATCTTTAAATACTCATTTCTTGTTGAGTCACTAATCAATAATAGTCATAATAATTATACTCTTGATCACAAGTCCTACTGAATTCTTCTCATGTATCACAATCCTCATAAAAGTTATCAAATTATATATACAAAAACACTCAAAAAATAATTTTATTTTATAAAATTTTTCATATTTGGACCCATAAATCATTTAAGAAATAGAAATATTACTATCTACAAACAAAAAAAGGTTTAAATAAGTTCTATTAAAATTTTAAAGAGTTTTGTTGCTAATAATCACAGTGCACAATATTTTAAAATGTCAACGACCTTCCTATAATGTTCTTCATTGGTCTCAAATGTAATATCTAATAAGTATGTTTCAAATATTTTTCTCTTACATGTGTATTATTTCTTTATTTCCATTTTAAATTAATATTTAACATAAATATATGCATTGAAAATAAATAGGTTTTTTTAGTATTAATTGAAATTTTATTTTTGAAACAATGATAACAGGTATGGAATAAAATATATTTTTATATGAATGTGCCCATGTTGTATCTAAAAGGTTATATGTTAGATTATGTTATAATCAATGTTGAATATTAATACATGGATGTGTTGGGAAACAATCAATGGAAAACTATTAGACTTTTTTCTAATCAAGGAACAAAATCCAAATGGGCTAATGCTTCAAACCAAAGGATTTATGATTAGACGGAAATACAGAAAATAAGAATATTATAACCATTTATATGTTGACATGTGAATACATGTATTTTTAGTATTAGTAGTACTGTATTGACCATAATTATTATATTTAATTATATAGTAAAGGTTGGTGAAGGAATTTTTTGGGAGTTTTCCTTTTCAAGTATAAGAAATAATAGTTCTTACTGAATCATTGATGAATTTATTTTTACAGGATGATCAGATATAATAAAATTTTTTATTCTATATTATTAAGTAATTTGAAGAAGTATGAGATTTCATGGAATAATTTAGATAATAATAAAAGTAATTTTGGGAAGGAATATTAGAACTTGTCAAAGAGGTATTTGGACCAAGTCATGGTTCACGATAACACTGGTAGTTCATCATGGTAATCACCATTTCAGTGCTCATAGGTCAAATATATATTCATATAATTACCTATATTCCATATGGAAGACTAAAATAATTGTAGTTTTATTCATGGTCTTTGATAAAAGGCGTTGGTACCCATGGTTTGGAGGAGATACTAGTCATGGTTTATTCAGTTAAAGGAAGACGGGATGATCGAGATCACTATGTCTTAGTGAAGTTCGTGTTTTGATCATATTTTCTATAATTGATTCAAATTTTATATTGATTATGGTTCTTTCACAAAAAAATAATATTTTGGGGATGGGATATTTAGGAAGGATTCCCATCACAAATGGAATGTCCTGAAAAATCACATTGTAAATACTATTATTTGTTGTGGACCAACACCATTCACATGAGAATGATACTATTTATAATGGAATCATTTATTCATCATAAAAATAGTTTTTTATGGATTATAAATGTCATCAAAAATAATATTTTTCTAACTTATTTGTGAAAGAATTATGATTTATCTTGTAAATAGAATTCTTGATGGTATCTTAAATCACTCACAAAAAGTATTTGTGAAGAATATTGTAATTTAATCACAAATAATATTCTAGGAACTTATTTTTGATGGATTTAGGTTTTTATTGCAAATAAAATTTGTGATGGAACTTTTTATTTATCACAAATAACTATAAATAAATAATAATAATAACAATGCGCTAAAAAATAAAATTAAAAAATAAAAAATCATTAAAATTAAAAAATAATATAATATATAAAATTCATAAAAAGGAATATAATACTAATGCCACTAAGTGGGGGGTGATCTTATCCATCATGAAGATGGTACACTACCCTAAACTATTTGAATGTTTCAACAAATTCTCCATAATTTTATCTTCTTGTTGATGTTGTTTCTCTTGTTGATAACACTACTTATCCTACTATTATCATTGTTATTATTTAACTTTATTCAATATTTTTATAATCTCATCCTAAGATAACAACCTGGCATCATTCTCTACAACAGTGAAAGATGATGATCAGGAATGTGATCCTTTAAACATAAATGATGGAATTGGTTAAGTGTTGTGGTAACTATTTAGAGTCTATTTTGAACTAATTCTAATCACCCAACCTTTATTAATACTACTCATCATTTCCCACAACCATGATTCCTCAACAGAAGGGACTCACACAAGGCCATACCACACTATCTATCTCACTATAAATCGTAAACATCTAAAAAATATCTATTTTATATGTATCCTATAATAATATAAATAAAAAATATAAAAAAATATTATGTTTATTTAAAAAAATAATATGAGATATAATATGTCATTTTCTCTCAACCTCAATCTACCCAATACTATTATCAGTGTATATACTATTGTACACAAAAAACTCTACAACGTCTGAATCAACCACCAACTGGATAAATTTATCATATAAATTTATTTCTAAATATATATATATATATGAATTATTAAATAATATTACTTACCAATTATTGATACTTTATACTGAAAATAGGGCTTCTAGATCTGTGTGTGACATCCTCTCTCCCCCAATTATGTCAACCAAAAGATAATATCCACCTGAAATTATCCCATATATAGTAAGTGAATAGTCCTTCTCGTGCCTGGGTAGGGATTTAATTGGGTCAATGAGTCACAAAATACTCATTAGTGATAGTAACGGATTCTCTCTCAATATATCTAATTCAATGGTTATTTAAAATCTTTTGGAAATAATCATACATACAGGCCACTCATGCCTTCCAAATAAAGGGTTTTGTGATCTCATATATAAGAGATAAATACCCCTATAAACATTTAATAAATATAGTAAATTATAAATTATAGAAATTTAAAATAAAATATAATGTTTATTTATATGTACCACCTGGTGCTGGAGCCTTCGACGATATACATCAGTAGGAACCTGGTCACATGGCACCCAGAGAGTAGAAAACTAGTTCCTCAAAATAGCACTAGTTTAACTAATTCCTAGACGTGAAAAACTATAAAAACTAGAATAATTAGTAAAATAATTAATAAATATAATAAATTAAATGAAAATTTAATAAAATTTAAATCAAAACATTATTTCCTCCAAAGAGGGTCAAAATAATTATATAGACATCACTCTATAATATGATCTATAAACATTAATCATGGAAGTCCTTGATCCCTATTAGTAGATGGTGTCAGTCAACACCCTTGACTGATGAAACAGAAGGCTCATCAAGAGGTATCTCATCTTCAGTCAAGCTATGCATTACCTCATTAAACTGCACATGAGACATCATAAATATATGATTAATTTTATATCAGATTCATCATTCTATATAAAATTGTAAATAATTTAAAAATTATGGATCCTTTTTTAGTGAAACTAAGAGAGAATAATATTTCCATGAAATAGTTATTAATATAAATATAAAATAAAAAACTCATAAATATTTATTAAAAACAAATAATATAAGTTAACATCATCAATTTTCATATGAGATTCAATTCAGTCATCCAATGTTATTTCAAATTCATCAGTTACATCATCGACATTATCAACACCACCAGCCCTTAACTACAGGGTCTCATCATCAATATCTATATCTATTTGAGTAAGATATTTATTTTTTGATATTTGTTTCAAAATTATTATTTTTCACTTCCACAGATTCAAACTGAAATTATATAAACTGATTGAAATGATATTTAATCTTTATTACACTCAACAAGTTTTTTAATTCTCTTAAAACAGTATAATAATTTTGATAATAAACATGATTTACTAGATGTGCCTGCATATATGGTCCATTTGTTGCAATAAAACTCTAATATTTAATGTAAAAAACTCCATGTAATAGATGAACATCCAACCCTTGATCAATATCGAACCAATAAAAATTAAACATTATTTTATAATTTTTTTTAGATAACATAACTTAATTATTGTATCATGCATTCCATAAAAGTCTAGTTTACATTATGATGGGATCCTTTTAAAAACACCATTATTCATTGATTTTTGTATTCTCCATATGTGGTTGTATGTAATCCAAATCCTTTAACCATATAAACATTATGATATTTAACCAATTTTGATGGTGGGTTACTTAGTGTATATAATCTAATATCAATTTTATTTCCATATTATGATACATGGAAAAATAGAAAATAATTAATAATATATAAAATAATAAATTCAATTCATATGGTCATCCATAAAAAATATAATTTACCATTATTTAAAACCAGTAAAAAAGAATTATATTGTCGATGTTCTTCAAAAGAATCTAGAATAAATTATGTGAATTTTTCTTTATATTTTTCATATAATCTACACAATAATTTATATAAAACTATATTTAAAACATATTCAAAAAAATGGGTAAAAGTATCACTTACTACACAAATAATTTTATTTATTCACAATTGATAAAAACATATGTATGTGATCAATATGGTTTATTATATAAAATCTATTTTTAATGTTACTCACGACCCGTCCCCCGGGGCCCATGTCGTGACTACCCCAAGCCCACCTTCCATAGGCCAGGGGCTGGAGACTAGCACCAAAGGTGTAATTCCCTAAAACTGGGAAGGCATTGCCTTTCTAAGCTATAGAAACACACAACATAGTACATAGTTGAGTACAAAACACTAAGTAAACTGTATAACCAAAGATTTCTTAAAAGTAAAAGGGGGCGGAAATGCAAGCCCAACTATAAAGTACAAGGAACTAGAAGTACAAGTACAAGTGAAGAAAAGAAAAATAGCTATTGGGTAGTCCTCCAGGATTTCTACCTCAAACGTAGGTACAAATAGCCTCCTCATCACTCCACGTCCATCAGTCTCCTTTGTGTACTGACTCGTCGTAAGGTCCACCTCCACATACTGTCCAGTCCTGGTACTCTCAGCCTCAGTCAGTGCTGTCTGTTGTCTTCATCCAACACAATAAGGTACGGGCATAGCCCGTGTAGAGATGAGTATAAAGATACTCAGTAGGGACCCCTAGACCCTAAAGGTCTCACAAAATCCACTAAGGATAAACCAAAAAGTAAGAAATAAACAGATAACCCTACTTAGTTATATGCCCATACATATACCCAAGTTATTAAGTAATCTATATCAATCATGAGGAAAAGACAATAGTACTAACTCAGCTCAACAAGGATTTTATTCTTGGGGTAGTATCAAGTAACTTTCTCTGTCCCATTATCAAAATGTCGGCTACTGGAGAACTCCTGCTCAATCGAGTATAATGGGCCTGTCGTGACACCAAGCACGCTTCGATCTGACCATGGACTACTGAGGTACTCCACCTATTGAGTACCGTGGGTCTGTAGTGTCACACAGAGGTGCTCCCCACCGCGGGTCTGCCATGAGCCCAAGATCACTCCCCCATGTAGCCTATTGAGGTACTCCTCTTGTCGAGTACCTTGGGTATGCCGCGTTACGAAGAGCACTCCTCCACCGTGGGTCTACCGCCACACCCAAGCGCTACCCACTGGGCTAGTAGATTCACTCTGAGTCAAACATTCACCAGTCGTCAGGTCTCAGCCAGCTACTAGGTCTCTGCACTCTGCTCGCTCGTCACCAGAAGGATCCACTCCAGGAGCTACTGGTCAAATCTCCAACTATCACAAAGTCCCAGGAAGAAGAATCTCAAAGGTCCACCATGTCATAGGGGTCTCAACGCAACAGAAGGCGCTTCAATCGGACGCCCGGTCTGTGAGTTATTAGCCTTTTAGTATCAGGGGCCCGGTTGGATTCGTGCACGATCCAACCTAACCATATATAAACTATACCCCATACTCCAGTTGGGTATACTCAAAGGGGCCTCCATGTACCATGATTACCAGTGCCACTGACGGTTCGTCAAACGGACATTTGGTGCCAAAGATATGTTCATAAAAATTAATGTGTCATAGTTGGCCCGTATTTGGTCTGACCTGGTCGGACCGACCCAGCCCGACCTAGTCTGGGAAGACTTGGTTCCGGTTGACCCGACCTGACACATTGGGTCTGGCCTAGCCCGTTGGGCACGCCAGCCAAAGGGGTTCTGCCCGGCCCGCTGACCCCAGCCAAGCCGGTCGCTAGGGGGCATTGAGGGTCGTGAGGGCGCGAACTGGTAGCGAGGGTGCGAACCAGCTGCGAGTCAGCACCTGGGCGGTTTGACACAGAGGGAACCACTTGGGTGGCTCGGCCCGGAGGGATCCACCAGGGGCCGGTTCAGCTGGGGCGCCACGAGGGTGGGGCTCGGTTCTGTCGGGGCGTCGTGAGGGTGGGGGTCGGTTCGGCCGGAAGCTCGGTAGGCCGGCGGGTTGGCGCGCGCAGGGTGGTTCGAGAGGGCACTACCGGTCCGGTTTGGAAAGGAGGGTGTGGTGAGGCCGGTCTGGACGGGAGGGCATGGCCGGCAGGCGGCGCAATCGGGGTGGCTCGGTCGGTAGGGCGCGACTAACATGCGTGGGGACGGTTTGGCCTGGGAGGGTGTGACGAGGTCAGGGTCGGTTCGACCAGCGGACAGTGCGGCCAGGGCGGCTCGGCCCATCCCTGGGCGGATCAGCCATATGGGTGCAGACCGGGGGGCGGTTCGTCCGGGGGGCCGCGAGGGGGCACGCCCAGTTCATCTGGGGCGTCGCGAGGGTTCGTAGGGCCGGTTCGGCTAACAGCGGCAGGAAATGCCTTGGGGCGGCGTGGGTCAGGGAGGCCGCAGGTGGCGCAGTCGTTGCCTTCATCGTCGTTATCGCCTCCCTCTATTTCAAAGAACACCACAAAACAGAATGGCAGAGGGGTCGGGCCATGTTGGTTTGGTCTGTACCCTCAGCGTTTAGGGTGGTAGCATTTGGCTCACAAGAATGAATCACAAAAAACCCTCCCACATGATTAATCACAAAACCCGCAAAAGGAAAACATATGTGAATAAACTTGTTAGAAAGTTGATTAGTGTTCCTTGTTCTATAAGGGAATAATATGGGTATATAAAATCATTCACAAAAATCCCCTACCTCGGGTTGATAGGTCGACGGAGTCATGGGGAAGAATAAAGAGTTTTCGTTGTTCGTCTCGTCTCCCACACAACTCTAATCCTAAGCTCATGCGTCCGTTCGTTAATGACGATAAGGAGGGAAGGATGGTCGTCGAATATGTTCCACGTTGGTTTCCTCTACAAGGTGCTTCCGAGAAAGTAGTCGAAGAAGCTCCTCGCCGGAGTTCATCATGGAGGAAGTTCTTCATTGGAGATATTTCCCACTAATCCTTCTCTCCCAAAATTCCACCATAATAATAGATTAATCCACCTATTAATTTTTTTGGCATGAATTCAAAAATCCAAATAATTAAGGTGGGTGGCATAATAATTTAAGGGAGGTGGTGGAACCATTAAGGGAGAGTCTGGCACAGTTAATTGGGTAGAGGAGGTCAAGAGGCTCCCCCTCATTAATGAGGGGAGTTGATATTTTCTCTAAATTTAATGGGTGGTTTAGTCTCGGGTGGTCCCCACCACCATAACCTCTCGTGGGAGGTTAGGTTCAGGTAACCCCCCCCCCCACTATAACCTCTAATGGGAGGTTAAGGTCGGGTGGTCCCCACACTTCTACTCCCACATGGGTTGTTGAAACAAAAATAAAATAAAATAAAACGTGAGTTTATTTTATTTTATTATTTCCACGAAAAACCCAAAATCTAACTTTCACCCTCGACCAATTGTTGTTGATGTGAGAGTATCCTTATGTGAATACCAGCATTGTTAGTTCAATTGTGTCCTTGGATTTCAATTCCGAGCACCAGTTTAAATGTTATAAAAACTCACTCGAACTTTCACTAAAGGTACCCGATAAAAGTTCAGAAATTCATTTCAGGCACTCCGGGCCTCGGAATCATCCGCCGTCAATTTTTGTGGACTTGTAAATTCCCATTTAATTAAAAAAAATTATGTGAAAATTCTGGGTCTTTACATTCTCTCCACATTAGGGCTCTATGTCCCTGTAATCCACAACTCATACTAAGGGAACAAGTGGGGGTACTGAGCATGCATTTGAGCCTCTCGGTCCCATGTGCTCTCCTAGAAGTTCTCGTACTGCCAGCGAACGCATCCTAGAGGTATCGAACATCCACATAGGACTGACTCGTGTTGATCCTAAATCTCTACTGGAACCTACGTAAAAGTCACCCCATCTTCGACGTCCAGATCACCATGGTCGATGATGTGGGAAGGGTCGTGCACGTATCTCCTTAGCTGGGATACGTGGAAGATGTCATGCACCCGGTGCATCTGAGGTAGAAGAGCTAAGTGGTAAGACACTTCTCCAACTCTGTTGAGGACCTGAAAAGGTCTAATGAATCTCGGAGATAACTTGTTGACTCAGCCAAATCTCTGTAGACCTCGTCGAGGTGAGACCCGAAGAAAGTCGTGGTCTCCATCCTCGAACTCTAGAGGTCTCCGTCTCCTATCACTACATGACTTTTTCTTGCTCTGTATAGTCTTCCTCCTCTCCTGGATGATCTGCACCTTCTCTGTGGTAGCTCGTACCATCTCTTCTCACAATAGTGCTGACTCCCCCGGGTCAGTCCAGCACATATGTGATCAGTAAGGTCGCTCGTACAACACCTCAAAAGGTGTCATCCCAATGGTGTAGTGATAGTTATTTTGTATGAAAACTCCACCAAAGTTAAGTGATCTTCCAATCTGACACCAAAGTCCATGACATAAGCACACAACATGTCCTCATGTGTATGAATGGTCCTCTTAGTCTGACCATCCATCTAAGTATGGAAGGCGGTGCTTGTAACACCTAAGACTTTTATAAGAAATATTTTGTTTTTATTTTATATAAATCATCAAAGGAATATTTCACTACACACAACACTAGCTTGGCTTGCTTTACATGCAATCACGACCTTCCTTGATAGCTTGCGTCGTACGCAATACCGAGTTTCACTAAACAACAATTTGCTATAAAAATGTTATTAAAACTAGCCGTTATGAATAGTAATAACCACTTTTTGAAATTTTGTAAATTTTATTTTTCAAAATGGACTTCGTTTTTGGATTCGGAATATCGAAATTAGCCTAGGGTGAAATTTTGGTATTTTTCTGGAAAATTTCATTTTTTGATGAATAGTGAAAACACTAGGTTACTATTTAAAAATCGACTTTTTATTTAAATAATTATTTATTCCATTTAAATTTATTTTAGGTCAAAATTGACACATAATACCTATATAAGTTCAATGTAATTAATTAGAGTCATTTTATAATAATTTTAGATATATAAATATTTTATTGAACTTTTGACCGTCTTTTACCCACCTCCTAGGAGAATTTGCAAATTTACATACAACATAATTTTACCGCTTCTGTGAGTGGAATTTCAAAAATCCAAGAGCCACGGTTGATTTCAATAAGTAAAATGTGGTTCAATGAGATGAAAATAATTTTTGGTGAATAGTAACATTTTACTTTTATTAACCATGGTTAAAAGTAAATATGATAATTAAGGGTAAATATAAAATTATTATTACCCTAAAACATGTCCTAATTCTATTGGATAAGTATAATTCAACCATAAAAAACCTTAGGAATAAAATATGACCATTTAGGCCCACTTGGAATAGATTAGGACATTTATTATTAATTTATTTAAAGAAGGGTTAGAATAGATAAAATCAAAGTTTAATAAGAAAATAATTTTTAATATAGGGTTATACATAAGATAAATTCGACTGTAAATATTAATTAGAAATATAAAAAGTTTTCCTACATAATGGTAGTTTATTTGTAATTTTTAAACATTAAATAATTTAATTTATTTATGACACAAAGATGATGCAATAATTATCTTATTAATGAAATATTGACATAATTGATGTTATAAATACCCAAATAAATGCAATTTGAGACTTTTTATGAATTACACTAATTTTATAGTTTAATATGACATGTTATTATTGATTTAATTAACTTTTCTCGAACTAATCATTCTGTTATGAATTTCACAAAAATCAATTACTAAATAGTTTCAAAATTGACATAAAATAGTTTTTAAAACAAATATTATATTATTAATTGTTATTTTATTCCTAAAAATCTATGGTTCGGCCAAATGACTTAGATAAGGTTATATATATTAATAATAAACAACTTGGGGTTCTTTTGTCTTGTTATAGTAAGTTTATTATTCTTATAGTGTAAGAACACAAAAATACACGGTAAAAGTAAAATTATCTAACTTAAAGTTAAATCTAAATGATAAGGTTAAAATAGTAAACAAAACTTGTCAAAATTATATTTGATGAGAGGAGTTCGACCCATCCCTACCTTAGCTTCGAAATAAAACAATTTGGAGCTATTTAAATCCGAATATGTCTTTATAATAAAATAATATTTTTAGTTTTTCCAAAGGTGACCTTCTCCTCCCTTATAAAAGGGCACCACCTCCCTCTCTTCCTCACACCAATTTGAGCCCTCAATCTCGGACAACCCCTGAAAAATTCTCTTCTACACTTCCCTAGAAACATCCTATAGGTCCTGTTCTTCTTCAAAGACCAATTTTTGTTCCCTAAGAGGAGGTCTCAAAGAGGCGCTTCAAAGAAAAGGTAATGTCTGTTACCGATTATTTCAACTTTATTTCTTCTTCCACTTATTCTTCTTTATTTGTTTCATTATGAAGTAATAACATCAGTATCACTCATATACTGATATGTTATTATAAGTATGAAACAACCCTATTTCACCATCTATCCATCCTAAGGAAAACAAAATCATTGCGCATGCGTACGTACGGAATACCGTCTCCATGTCGTGGTGTAATCTATTTTCCACCACCACCTTACTTGGATGGGTATAATTGTGTAAATAATAACTATATATGATTATTGTAAAGATATATTGATTCTGAAATAGTATACATACACTCCAATACAATTCCATGATCATGGGAATGATATCATCGCTCGTGCGTACGTACGGACTACCGTCTCCACGACACGATGAGATTCATTCTCCATGTTAACCATTCATGAATAATTATAAAGTATATATAATAAGTAATCATGAAATATATGGCATAATAATAATACTGGATTTATGTGTGTATATATGTATTTCATCTACTTAATTTCATTCAATTCAATAAGGAAACGAAAACAGTGTTCATGCGTACGTACGGCCTACCATCTCCATGAACGGTGTATTTCATTTCATTTAATCGATCAATCATATATATATGTATATAATGAAATATATATTATATGTAAATCATGTTTTACATTCTGCAATTAAGTAAATAAGGATATAAGTAATAATATCAAGAACATAATGTTCAAACACGTACGATAAATAAAACGATTTAACCCAAAACGCTGCTTTAACATGGAACTTACAAAAGAACGGGTAATATAAAGTCATAAGTGAGCCATATATGATATAATAACAATGAATATGATTTTTTAATAAGTCAATGAAATTATTTAAATCATTATACAGGAGTTTCGGAAACGTACGAAGCATATCGGACCTAAGGTTAGGGATAATTTTGCAAATCTCATTTTTATCCGAGATTGCTTATTTGTAAGTATTTACTGGGGTTATATTTTTCATCAATGTCCAAGTTTTATAAAAATGTTTTCATGTATTTTTAAAGTCCTTTTTTCCCTTTTTTTACTTTTACCACGTGTTATGGAAGGAATATTTCTTTTTTTACCATACAAGGAACTTTTTGACTTTTCCGAAAAAAGTACGAGGAGAATGTTATTTTAAACTTATACGGCGTGACAGATTTTTACGGTTTCATAACGCCTCATTTTCATGAATCTTCCTCTACAAGATTGCATGATTATTTTCAACAAAAACCTTTTCTTTTAAAATTGCATTACATTTTGTGAAAAGAAAATTATTTTGAAGAAGAAAGGATATTTTCCTCAAGAATTCATTTCAAGTGTTTTTATCAAAACAATTTTCCATCTAAAATGACATTATTTAATTTTTTTATGTTTCAAGTCTAATGTCTCTCTTATTTACATGGTTTGATTCTTCTTATGGTGAAAAGATATCAATTTTTTATATGGATTATGTTATGATGGCATGATGTTTAAGAATCTAATTCTATTACATGGGTTATGCTATGATGTATGATTTATGATTTTGTGGCACACGAAAGAATGATTTCATTATGAGATCGGTGGGACCTATATCTCCCTCCAATGCATTGGGTAAAGATTTAATTCTCATGAGATAGACATGGATGGAATGGTAAGTTAATCTGGTTCAGTGTTGCAGGACTGAAACGAGGAGTGAACTCGATTCAGAAAGAGACTTTGTCCACTAAGATGGTCTTGGGAACAATGCCTTGGATACTATGGAAATAATAACATGTGTTGAATGGTTGCAACAATTACATGTTTTATTACCATTATATTTTATCACGGTTTATGTTCTATTGTGATATATTCCTTACGTACTTCCACGATTTATGTCTTTGCTCAAGATTTTGATGTTTAAATTTCATGTTCAAGTTTTTGCTTCCAAATGTTTATGGATTGTTTTATGTTATCTATGTTTGCCCTTACTGAGCATTTGAGCTCACCCTTTTTATGATTTATCTGCCCCAAGAAATAAAGAAAGGTTTTAGGTAAGGAACCAAGAAGGGGAAGATCGTTATGGGAGTTGTTGAAGATATTTCAACATGATTAGAAGTTTATATTCCGAGCTTCCAAAGACACTAAACTATTACAGTCCTTGTGTGTCTGTTTTTGTTATGTATTAAGTATTCCGCAAAATTAATGTAATTTCCAATTACGTCAAGATTTGGGTCTCTACAGTTGGTATCAGAGGGAAGTTTTAGTCAACCTTTGGAAACTAGGATGCCAAAACGTTAGTGAGATCCCTAGAGATATTTCTAAGGTATGTCTAGGGATGTCCCTAAGCATAAGTATACATATATGATATAGTCCTAGAAGTACGGTAACAATATTATAATTTAACCTAAGATGTTAGATATTGATGGTACTCCCCCTTTATTATGTTTTTTCCCAAGCATGATTTTTGCCTCTCACACTATTATTTTTGGGTTTTAGACGATGGCTGGAACCCGAAGGAACCATGTTGATCAATGTAATGGAAAATTCAATGATTTTCCTCCTGAACAAACCAATGTTATGGGAGATGGAGTGAAAAATCTTATTTATATACTTACACAAGCTATGAATCATTCTGGACATCCAAATGAGCAGAGAAGGGAACAATATTCTATTGAGTCCTTCATGAGGTAACGTCCACCTTCTTTCAGTGGGTCTTCTGATCCACTTGTTGTCGAACAATGGATCAGTACCACTGAAAAGATATTTTTAGTTTTTCAATGTTCTGAACATGATAAATTCATCTTAGTAGTATATCGTTTGGAAGTTGAAGTTGATCAATGGTGGAATCTTATCAAGAATACGAGGCCAAGAGATGAAATTGAGTCCATGGAATGGGTCGAGTTCAAGAACTTATTTTTCAACAAGTACTTCCCTCGTATTCTTTGAACAAAGATGGAGAAGGAGTTTCTTGAACTAAAGCAAAAGGATGATGAATCTGTTGCTATATACGAAGCGAATTTTACAATTCTTGCAAGGTATGCATCTGTCTTTATCATCCAACCAGGGAGTAAAGTTGACCGATTCTTCAGTGTCTTAAAACCTAATCTTCAAAGGGAATTACCTATAAGAGACTTCAGTAGCTATGAAGAAATTGTGCATTGTTCTATTAAGGTATAAATGGAAGTTGGTGTTACATATCCATCTCATGGTTTTGACAAGAAACGAAAGATGGAGTTCAAGGAGAAATATCAGAATAATGGTGAAAAGAAGATGAATGTTTCTTTATGCTCAAAGTGTGGAAAGAAGAATGGTGGAGATTGTCTTAAAGGGGCTAGAAAATGTTTTATGTGTTTAAAAGAAGGTCATTGAGTAGCTGAGTGTCGAAGTAATGGAAAAAGGGTTGATAATGGTGTGAATAAAGAAAAGAATGCAGAGAATGCACCACCAACACTTCAATGCCTCAAGTGAAATGAAATGGGTAATTATGCTAATCAATACCCTAATCCAAGGGTTAATGATGATCGACATGAGCAACCACTTAAGGCAAAGGACAAAGGGAAGTCACATGCGATCACTATTGGCGATGTAGAATATGAAAACGATGTGGTGGAATGATTAAGTGTTTATGTAATGGGATTCCAAAATAATTTTGTATATAATATCATGGAATATTGGAATATTTATGTATTGGTCTGTTGTGGTTTTCAATAATTTTATGGTACCGGTAACCATGGAAAGTGATTGAGATATTTTTGGAAAGAAGATGATATGCGCATAATGAAGGGATAAGAAGAAAATGAAATGTTTGAATGTATTCATGAGCTCATGACTGATATAAGGAAATAGTTATATCATGGTTTGAGTATATAGAATTTTGGGTTTTTGGTATGTGTAAAGAGTAAACTTTTGACAGCACTCATGTTTTCACTAAGATTAAATGGGTATTCATTTTTCAAGAGAATACATGATTAAGGCCTTCGAATATTTGGAATGTGACCAAAAAAACATATCTTATGATATATGGGGATCAACGATGGTATTAACATGCTTGTTATATGAAATCTCTGGTAATCGTTTTCACTATATTATGAGAGTGGACTACAGTATTATGGATATGCCTAGAGATTGAAATGGATTATTTTGGACATAAGTTAGTATTGTTTAAGGATAGAAGTTTTTTCGATATTATTGAAGGGATGTTATAGTAATGTAGTTTTAGAAAAAAGGAAAACCTGCAGGATGGGTGGCAGCACATCGCGTCGGACAAGGTTGTGGGAATTGAACCCACAACTGAAGTGCGACTGGCCTTTATCACCTACCAATGGCCTACAGGAAGTCCCTGGTTAGTAGAAACTAGTTTAATTTTATTAGGCAGTATGATATATGAAGTATAAGTTCATTTTTGGAACCATATACGATTAATCTAACCATAAGATGTACTTATATTTTTTTCCATACTTTTGTTTGAAACAGATGGAAAGACCCATCATTCTATCACATGATCTTCTAACACATCACGAAAAACAAATTCAACTTCATTTCTTTAAGGTATGAAGTGGAAATTTTTCAATTCAGGAACAACAGTGAAATTGTACCAAAATCATGTAAGTATTTCTTCTAATTCATCAACTTTAGGGAAATGATCTTGAAAACCAAAAATGTTGTCCTAGTTCCCGTATATCCGATGAATCAGATGGTACCTTAGATCATCACAAATCTATGGCTTTGTGATTGTTGTCTTTTTCATAGCCATGGTCTCTACCACTCTCCATCAGAACATGATGGTTAGGTTCCTCTTCCATATCCATATTTTAACCTATGTTCTCCTATGTGGAAACCTAGTGATTAGTTAATTTGGGTAACCGTTATGTTTCATACTTTAGTTTTTAAATATTGGTTTTGGTATTCCTTTTTACGATGTGGGTTTCTATTAAAGAAAATTTGGAGTAGTAAACCATTTATAACCCCGACGAATTTTGGGGGTGAAATTCATTTTAAGGGGGGTAGAATGTAACACCCGAGACTTTTATAAGAAATATTTTGTTTTTATTTTATATAAATCACCAAAGGAATCTTTCACTACACAAAACACTAGCTTGGTTTTCTTTACACGCAATCACGACCTTCCTTGATAGCTTTCGTCGTACGCAATACCAAGTTTCACTAAACAACGATATGCTATTAAAATGTTATTAAAACTAGCCATTCTGAATAGTAGTAACCACTTTTTGAAATTTTTTAAATTGTATTTTTCAAAATGGACTTCGTTTTTGGATTCGGAATATCGAAATTAGCCTAGGGTGGAATTTTGGTATTTTTCTGGAAACTTTCAATTTTTGATGAATAGTGAAAACACTAGGTTACTATTTAAAAATCGACTTTTTATTTAAATATTTATTTATACTATTTAAATTTATTTTAGGTAAAAATTGACACATAATACCTATATAAGTTCAGTGTAATTCATTTGAGTCATTTTATAATAATTTTAGATATATAAAAATTTTATTGAACTTTTGACCGTCTTTTACCCACCTCCAAGGAGAATTTGCAAATTTACATAAAACTAAATTTTACCACTTCTGTGAGTGGAATTTCAAAAATCTGAGAGACACGGTTGATGTAAGTAAGTAAAATGTGGTTCAATGAGATGAAAATAATTTTTGGTGAATAGTAACTTTTTACTTTTATTTACCACGATTAAAAGTAAATAGGGTAATTAAGGGTAAAAATGATATTATTATTACCCTAAAACATGTCCTAATTCTATTGGATAAGTTTAATTCTACCAAAAACAACCTTAGTAATAAAATATGACCATTTAGGCCCACTTGGATTAGATTAGGACATTTATTATTAATTTATTTAAAGAAGGGTTAAAATAGATAAAATCAAAGTTTAATAATTAAAAAAAATTTAATATAGGGTAATACATAAGATAAATTCGACTATAAATATTCATTATAAAGATAAAAAGTTTTCCTACATAATGCTATTTTATTTGTAATTTTTAGATATTATATAATTTAATTTATTTATGACACAAAGATGATGCAGTAATTATCTTATTAATGATATATTGACATAATTGATGTTATAAAGACCCAAATAAATTTAATTTGAGACTTTTTATTAATTACACTAATTTTATAGGTTAATATGACATGTTATTATTTATTTAATTAACTGTTTTCTAACTAATCATTCTGTTATGAATTTCACAAAAATAAATTACTAAATAGTGTCAAAATTGACATAAAATAGTTTTTAAAACAAATATTATATTATTAATTGTTATTTTATTCCTAAAAATCTAAGGTTAGGCCAAATGACTTAGATACGGTTATATATATTAATAATAAACAACTTGGGGTTCGTTTGGCTTGTTATAGTAAGTTTATTAACCTTATAGTGTAAGAACACAAAAAACATGGTAAAAGTAAAATTATCTAACTTAAAGATAAATCTAAATGATAAGGTTAAAATAGTAAAGTAAACTTGTAAAAATTATATTGTATGAGAGGATTGCGACCCATCCCCACCTTATATTCAAAATAAATCAATTTGGAGCTATTTAAAACCGAATATGGCTTTATAATAAAATAATATTTTTAGTTTTTCCAAAGGTGCCCCTCTCCTCCCTTGTAAAAGGGCACCTCCTCCCTCTCTTCCTCACACAACATTGAGCCTTCAAGCTCGGAAAAACCCTACCAAATTCTCTTCTCCACTTCCCTAGAAACATCCTAGAGGTCCTGGTCTTCTTCAAATACCAATTTTTGTGCCCTGAGAGGAGGTCTCAAAGAGGCGCTTCAAAGAAGAGGTAATGTCTGTTACCGATTCTTTCAACATTATTTCTTTTTCCACTTCTCCTTCTTTAGTTGTTTCATTATGAAGTAATAACATCAGTATCACTCATATACTGATGTTTATTATAATTATGAAAAAACCCTATTTCAACATCTATCCATCCTACGGAAAACGAAATCACCGCGCGTGCGTACGTACGGAATACCATCTCCACGCTGTGGTGTAATCTATTTTCCACCACCACCTTACATGGATTGGTATAATGGTGTAAATAATAACTATATATGATTATTGTAAAGTGATATTGTTTCTGAAATAGTATACATACACTCCAATACAATTCCATGATCATGGGAATGATATCATCGCTCGTGCATACGTACGGACTACTGTCTCCATGACGCGATGAGATTCATTCTCCATGTTAATCATTCATGAATGATTATAAAGTATATATAATAAGTAATCATGAAATATATGACAAAATAATAATACAGTATTTATGTGTATATATATGTATGTCATCTACTTAATTTCATTCAATTCAATAAGGAAACGAAAACAGCGTTCATGCGTATGTACGGCCTACCGTCTCCATGAACGGTGTATTTCATTTCATTTAATCGATCAATCATATATATATGTATATACTGAAATATATATTATATGAAAATCATGTTTTAAATTCTGGAATTAATTAAATCAGGATATAAGTAATAATATCAAGAACAACATGTTCAAACTCGTACGATAAATAAAATGATTTAACCCAAAACGCTGCTTTAACATAGAACTTACAAATGAACGGGTAATATAAAGTCATAACTGAACCATATATGATATCATAACAATAAATATTATTCTGTAATAAGTCAATGACATTATTTAAATCATTATACAGGAGGTTCGGAAACGTACGAAGCATATCGGACCTAAGGTAAGGGATAATTTTTCAAATCTCATTTTTATCCAAGATTGCTTATTCATAAGTATTTACTGGGGTTATATTTATCATCCATGTCCAAGTTTTATAAAAAAGTTTTCATGTATGTTTAAAGTCCTTTTAACCCTTTTTTGACTTTTACCACGTGTTATGGAAGGAATATTTCTTTTGTATACCATATGAGGAACTTTTTGACTTTTCCGACAAAAGTATGAGGAGAATGTTATTTTTAACTTATACAGCGTGAATGGATTTTTACGGTTTCATAACGCCTCATTTTCATGAATCTTCCACTACAATATTGCATTATTATTTTCAACAAAACCCTTTTCTTTTAAAATTTCATGACATTTTGTGAAATGAAAAAGATTTTAAAGAAGAAAGGATATTTTCTTCACGAATTCATTTCAAGTGTTTTTATCAAAACTATTTTCCATCTAAAATGAAATTATTTAATATGTTTATGTTTCAAGTCTAATGTCTCCCTTATTTACATGGATTGATTCTTCTTATGATGAAATGTTATCCATTTTTTATATGGATTATGTTATGATGGCATGATGTTTAAGAATCTCATTCTATTACATGGGTTATGCTATGATGTATGATTTATGATTTTGTGGCACACGATATAATGATTTCATTATGAGATGGGTGGGACCTATATCTCCCTCCAATGCATTGGGTAAAGATTTATATCTCATGAGATAGACATGGCTAGAACAGTAAGTCAATCTGGTTCAGTGTTACAGGACTGAAACGAGGAGTGAACTCGATTCAGAAAGGGACTTTGTCCACTAAGATGGTCTTGGCAGCAATGCCTTGGATACTATGGAAATCATAACATGTGCTGAATGGTTTCCACAATTACATGTTTTATTCCCATTATATTTTATCACGGTTGATGTTCTATTATGATATATGCCTTACGTACTTCCACGATTTATGTCTTTGCTCAAGATTTTGATGTTTAAATTTCATGTTCAAGTTTTTGCTTCCAAATTTTTATGGATTGTTTTATGTTATCTATGTTTGCCCTTACTGAGCATTTGAGATCACCCTTTTATGATTTATCTGCCCCATGAAATAAAGAATGGTTTTAGGTACGGAAAAAAATGGGAAGATCGTTATGAGAGTTGTTGAAGATATTTCAACATGATTAGAAGTTTATAATCCGAGTTTCCAAAGACACTAAACTATTACGGTCTGTGTGTGTCTGTTTTTGTTATGTAGTAAGTATTCCACAAAAGTAATGTAATGTCTATGTATGTCATGATTTGGGTCTCTACAGTGCTCAAACAAAGCTGCATCCCGAAATCCTCCCACAACCCCTTCCATAGCAGGGAAGTGAAACATGCATCAAGATCGGAGACAATAGTCAAGGGTACTCTATGTATCCGCACAATCTCCTACACATAGAGGATTCCCAAGCTCTCTACTGAACCCTGCTCTCTAATCGGTAGGATGTGGGCCGACTTGGTGAGTCGGTCGACGATCACCCAAATCGAGTAATTTCCAATGGATGTACGTGGAAGTCCTATCACAAATTCCATGGATATACCATCCCACTTCCACTCTGGGACCTCTAAAGGGTGAACTAAGCCTGATGGAACATGATGCTCTACCTTCACTTGCTGAAAAGTGAGGCATCGAGAGACAATCTCTGTAACTACTTTCTTCATTCCCGGCAACCAGTGTTGTTGTTGAAGGTCCTGGTACATATTCTCCACTTCTGGATGTATCGCTTGAGGGGATGTGTGGAACTCCCTCAACAAATCCATTGAATGTGACACCAGTATCATGGTACATCCTTTGAAGAGGATGACATGCTCCCCACCTTCAGAAAATCCATCAAGTCCATGTCCTATGGATATCTAAGCACGTCGTGTCTCACAATCAATATCTCCATGCTATTCCTCCATGACTCACTGAAGAAGTGGGGAAGTGACTGTAAGAGACTAAAGAAAACCTGCTCAATTTATATCCACAAAGGATATCTTCAAAGTGGCCAGCTACTCAATCGCCTCGCCTAGCAGCTATATAATATATCTCTTGTTGAGTGCATCTGCAACAATGTTCCCCTTCCCACGAGTATAGACTATCTCGAAGTCATAGTCATGTAGGAACACAAGACAACGTCGTTGTCTCAGGTTCTGGTCTTTCTGGGTGAAGATATACATGAGACTCTTGTGATCAGATTACACTGTTAAATGTTCTCCCATCAGATAGTGATGCCACATCTTCAAGGTGAAGACCACTGCTACTAACTCCAGCTCATGGGTAGCATTGTTCTTCTCATTTTGTCTTAGCTGCCGAGAACCATATGTGATCACTTCTCACTCCTACATCAGAACACATCTGAGTCTAGTCCCCAATGCGTCATGGTAGACTACGTACCCTATGCCTTCCTCTAGAAGCCTCAAGATGGGGGCACTAGACATCCTCTACCTCATCTCATGAAAGCTATGTTGGCATCTCTCCGACCACAAAAAGGGTTTCCCCTTCTTCATAAAGGATAATAGTGGTGCTGCAACTCTGGAGAAATCTAGAACAAACCTCTGGTAGTACCATGCCAATCCCAGGAAACACCGTACTTCTATCAAACTCCTGGGTGGCTCATAAGCAAGTAACACCTCAATATTCACTGGATCTACTGCAAATCCAACCTCCAATATGACATGTCCCAGAAAGTGAACCTATCAGATCCAAAACTGGCACTTAGAGAGATTACCATAAAGTTGGTGGTCTCGGAGCGTGCCCAGTACTACCTACAAATGATAGGCAGGCTCCTCCTCAGTAGTCGAGTAGATCAAAATGTCATCGATTAAGACTATGATAAAGCGATCAAGGTATGGTTGAAAGATCATGTTCCTGAGTCCCATGAACACCGCTGGAGCGTTGGTTACACCAAATCGCATAACCAAGAACTTTTATTGGTCGTACTGATATCCTAAAGTCATCTTCTGCAAATCCTTGTCTCGTACTCTGAGTTGGTGATAGCCTTATCTGAGGTCTATCATCGAGAACCATTGTGCTCCATTCAGATGATCAAAGAGGTCATAAATCCTCAAGAGTGAGTACTTGTTCTTCACATTCACCTAGTTCAGGAGCCGATAGTCAACACAATGCCTTAAGCTCCCATCCGCCTTCTTGAAGAACAGAATTGGGGCTGCCCAGGGAGAAACAGTGGGCCGGATGAATCCCTTTCCCTATAATTCCTCTAGCTATACCCATAGCTCGCAAATCCCCGCAGGAGCCATCCAATTTGCTGGTGTAGATATCAGTGTCGTCCTGGTGTAAAATTAAATGTAAAAGTCCACCTCTTTGCGAGGAGGTAGACCTAGGACATCATCAGGGAAAACATCCATGTACTGGTCCACCACTACAGGATAGCTCGGACTCTCCACATAGATAATATTGAGGGTAAGGCAATCCAACTGATGAGTGATTGGTTTCACTCTCCTCTGGGTAAGTCCATCCTACGCTGCAAAGGCTCCCTTCTCACCAGTGAAGGTGAACCTGGTTCCATCTGTACAAACACACCACTCTTTGTGCCAAATACAGTCAATCTGAGTATGGACTGTAGATAACCAGTCCATACCCAAGATGACGTCATTAGGCCTCAACGTCGCTACTAGGAGATCCCAGTCGAAGCTCTCATCTCCTAGAGTAAGCTCACACTGTTAGAACTAGTGTGTAATCGTCTAATTTGCTCTTGTAGGAGTCTATAGCTATAAGGATCGAGCCAACATCTCCGTCGGAATATCTGATCTTTGATCAAGGGTAGTGGCAATGAAATAGTTACTCGCACATATGTCTATAAGTATTGTAGATATGGTGCAGTAGACACAGATCATACCTCGAATTATCTCTTAAGAACCATGATCATAGGCCTCAGCTGCCTGGAGATGAGCTCTCCCATGTCCACCTGCTCCCTGCAGTCAGGGTGGAACTCCTGGGGGTGGTGGCGGTAACACCTCAAATCGTCGCCCACTGCAAGCTGCATGACCATCTCCTCTGCCACATCTGCCTGCTCCCTACGGACCACCTCAATCGAATCTTTGTCTCTTTCTGGGAGATCCTTCGACCATCTGCTGATCATCCGAAAAGCGGGTCAGACAGTCACGATCCATGTGACCCTACCCGCTGCATGCGTAACACTGGCGGCTCTTTTCATGTCTGGCTCTGTCTATGGTGCCCTACAAAACTGATCCTAAATCATGTGGTCATCTACCTGTAGGTCTGGTCCTATGGGACCTCTGCGACATCTGTCTACTGCTAGCTACAGAGGACTCTGCTCTTTGACTACTTGTGGTGGATGTTACTGTTGGAGACTGCTAAGCAAGGAAACTCTCTACCAAGAGGGATCTCTCTAACACCCCTGCATGTGTCGGGATGCTGAGTGAGATCACCAAAGCCCTAATCTCCCACCTGAGTCCCTGCTAGAAGGTTCCAGCCCTAAAGAATGGGTCCCATGCCATATCGGGGGAGTAGCGTGAGAGGTCTGTGAACCTCACTAAGTACTTAGCTACAGTAATGCTACCCTGTTGTAGATGAAGTAGCTCATGTATTTTCACTATGCGAATAGTCACTGGGATAAACTCTGCCCGAAACAGGATCTCGAAGCCTGCCCAAAGAAGCATCAACTCTTCATGAACTTGGAGAATCAAAATCCACCATCTGCTCGTTGTTTCCTGTAGAAGGCTGGCAGCAAGGATCACCATGAAGTCTGCTAGTGTCCCTACGAGTCGGAAGACTCTCACCACAACCTCCAGCCGATCCTTAGCCACTTGTGGGTTCATATCTCCCCTAAACCTGGGTGGCCTATGGCACTGGAACTCGTGAAAATTGCTCAAGCTGCGTGCACCATCTGCTGCTGGGGATGGTGGCATTGGTGGCCCAATGGGGAGTGGTATCGCTGGTGCCTCTACTGGTGCCTCTACTGGAAGAGGGCCCTGCACCGAGGCCTCGTCACTCGGTAGGCTATCAGTGCATACAACTCTCGGAAATCTAGTTGGATATCTATGTGGAGGCATCCTGAAAAGAAACATGTGAGATGCTATTAAAAGGTATACCTGGTGAGCTGACCTGGTGAGATGACTTAAAGAAAACTTTTGAAAACACACATGCAATCAATGTTTTCGTGCACTGAGTTAGAAATCCGAATTCAGAGTCCTGGTGTAATGATACGTCGGTCGCCGCACCAACACTGGACTCCCTGAACGGAAAACCACACTCACAACACTTAACACTATTTCTTAATAGAAAATATTATAGTCCTTTGTTCTGTGGTAGAACTGTCTCCTCATATACAAATTTTTCATGACCCGTCCCCTAGGCATGTGTCGTGATAACCCCAGCCTGCATTCCATAGGCCAGGGGCTGGCGACCAGCACTAAAGGCTTAATTCCCTAAAACTGGGAAGGAATTGCCTTTATAACCTGTAAACACGCACAACAAATCACACAGCTGGATACAAAACACTAAGTAAACTGTATAACTAAAAGAGTGCTGAAAAGTAAAAGGGCTGGAAATACAAGACCAACAGTAAAGTACAAGGAACTAGATGTACCACTAAAACTGAAGAAAAGAAAAATAGCGGTTGGGTCATCCTCCAGGATTCCTACCTAAATGGTAGGTACAGATATCCTCCTCAGAACTCCACGTATGTCAGTCTCCTCTGTGTACGGACTCTTTTTAAGTTCCACCTCTGGGTACCATTCTGTCCTAGTAATCTCAACCTCAATCATCGATGTATGTCGTCTGTATCCAACACAAAAATGTGCGGGCATAGCCCTTGTAGGGTTGAGTATAACGATACTCAGTAGGGACCCCAAGACCCTCAAGGTCTCACAAAATCCACCAAGGATAAACCATAATGTAAGAAATCAACAGATAACCCAAATTAGGTATATGTCCATATATATACCAAAGTTATTATGTAATTTGTCTCAATCATGAGGAAAACAAAAAAGTACTGACTCAGCTAAACTAGGATTTTATTCTAGGGATAATATCATGTAACATTCACATTCACATTATCGAAACCTTGGATTATAGAGAACTCCTGATCAATTGAGTATTGTGGGCCTTCCGCGACACCAAGCGCGCTTCCCACTAACAAAGGACTGCTAAGGTACTCCTCCTATCGAGTACCGTGGGTCTGTTACGTCACATAGAGGCGCTACCCACCGAGGGTCTTCCGCAACACCAAGCACACTCCCCCTTGTAGCCTGCTGAGGTACTCCTCCTGTTGAGTACCGTGGGTCTGCTGCGCACCAATCGCGGTCCTCCATAGTGGGTCTGCCACCACACCCAGGTGCTCCCCACTATGCTAGTAGAGTCACTCCGAGTCAAACAGTCAGTAGTCGTCAGGTCTCATCCAAATTCTAGGTCTCTTCACTCTGCTCACCCATCATCGGAAGGATCCGCTCCAGGAGCTACTGGTCAAAAGTACAACTATCACGAAGTCCCACGAAGAAGTATCTCAATGCTCTGCCACGTCATAGGGGTCTCAATGCAACAGACGGTTCACCAATCAGACTCCTGATCTGTGAGTTATTAGCCTTTAAGTGTTGGGGGACCAGTTGGATTCGTGCACGATCCAACCTGACTGCATATCAAATAAACCTCAAACTTTAGTGGGGTATACTCGAAGGTAGATTCATGCTCCAAGATTACCAGTGTCGCTGATGGTTCGTCAAACAGACGTCTGGTGCCAAAGATATGTCCAAAAGAAAGTAAGGGGTCATAGTGGGCCCGAGTCTGGTCCGACCTAGTCAAACTGACCCGTCCAAACCTAGTCTAGGCCGAACCGGTGCGGGTTGACCCAGCCTGACCCATTGGGTTTGACCTAGCCCGTTGGGAAAGTCGGCCCGTTGGGTTCTGCCCGGCCCGTGGGGCTTAGCCCAGCCAACCGTGAGGGGCCATGGATGGACATGAGGGTGCGGCCCGGCCATGACGGAGCGGACCAGCCGTGAGTTGGTGCATGGGCAGCCGCAAGTCGGTGTGTGGGCGGTTCGACCCGGAGGGCGCCGTGTGGGCGGCTCAGCCCGGATGGCGCCGTGAGGGGCCGGTTCGGCAGTGGCACCATGAGGGCGTGGGCCTGTTCGGTCAGGAGCTCGGTAGGGCAGCGGGCTGGCATGCATGCGGTGGCTTGGGAGGATATCGCATGGCCAATTCAGCTTGGAGGGCGCAGCAAGGCCGGTTCATCCGGGAGGGCACGACCGGGGGGTGGCACGGCCGGGGTGGCCCAGCCGGCGGGCGCGGGTCCGGTTTGTCTTGGGAGGGTGCAACGAGGTCAAGGTGGCCAGGGCCGGTTCGGCTGGTAGACAGTATGGCCAGGATGGCTCGGCCTGGCCCGGGGTGGCTCGGCTGGAAGAGCGGAGTCCGCGGGGGCGGTTCGGCTGGGGTTCCGCGAGGGGTCACGGGGTTGGTTCGACCCGTGGTGGTGTGGAACACTGTGGGGGCGGTGTGGGTCGTAGAAGCCACGGGTGGTGGGGTTGTTGCCTTCGTTACCTTTGTCGCCATTGTCACCTTCATCTGTTTCAAAGAACACCAAAAAAGAGAACGAAGGAGGGGTCAGTCCATGTTGGTTTGATCTGCACCCTCTGCGTTTTGGGTGGTAGCATTTGGCTAACAAGAACAAAGCACAACAAACCATCCCACAATGATTAATCCCAAAACACGCAAATAGAAAACATATTTCGATCAACTAGTTAGAATATTGATCTGCTCTCCTTGTTCTAGAAGGTAAAAACATGAGTATATAAAATCATTCACAAAAATCCCCTACCTCGGGTTGATACGTCGACAGAGTGGTGGGAAAGAAGAAGGAGTTTTCGTTGTTCGTCATGTCTTCCACACACCTCCAATCCCAAGCTCTTGCGTCAGTTCATTGACAATGATGAGGAGGGAAGGTATTTCGTTGAAGATGACCCACATCGGTTGCCTCCACAAGGTGCTTCTGAGGAAGAAGTCTAAGATGGTCCTCGTTGGTGTTCTTCATGGAGGAAGTTCATCGTTGGAGAGATTTCCCCCTAATTCCTTCTCTCCCCAAATTCCACTAAAATAATTGATTAAGACATCTATTATTTTGTTGGCAAGAATTTAAAAGGCCAAATAATTGAGGTGGGTGGCCTGATAAATTAGGGGAGGTGGTGGTACCATTACGGGATAGGTTGGCACAATTAATTGGGTAGAGGAGGTCGAGAGGATATCCCTCATTAATGAGGGGAGTTGAGAGTTTCTCTAAATTAAATAGGGGGTTTAGTCCCAGGTCATCCCCACCACCATAACCTCTCATAGGAGGTTAGGTTCGAGTGGGCCCAACAACCATAACCTCTCATGGGAGGTAATGGTCTGGTGGTCCCCACACTTCAACTCCCACATGGGTGGTTACAACAAAAATAAAATAAAATAAAACGTGAGTTTATTTTATTTTATTATTTCCACGAAAAACCCAAAAACTAACTTTCACCCTCGACCAATTTCTATCGTGGTGAGAGTCTCTTTAAGAGAATATCAGTGCTCCGAGTTCAACAGTGTCCTCAGATTTCAATTCTGAGCACTGGTTTAAAAGTTATAAAAACCTGCTCGAACTTTCACTAAATTTACCTGATAAAAGTTTAGAAATTTATTCTTGGCACTCTGAGCCTCGGAATCATGCGCTGTCAATTTATCAGACTCGTAAAATTCCCATTTAATTAAAAAAATTACATGGAAATTATGGGTCTTTACAATGATCACTGCCAAAACCAGGCTCATGCTGATGAAATACTGATAATCAATGGTTTTTAGCATTATTAACATTCCCCTCATTGTGACCCGTTCAACTATGTTTTTAAATATAATTTGATTTAAAATAATATGGGATTAAATGGTAAATATATTCTTACATGTATGAGTATATAATTTCCCCTTCAACTGATACTTTGTTAAGTATATTATTCTTCAATTTTTTTATATGTCTCTCATATCGGTACATCTGTTAAAATTGTATTGTCCATACATATTTGTTCCATATGAAAAATGTAATAGTAAATGTTTCATTGAATCAAATAAGGTCAATGGAAGTATTTTTGTCCAATTTACTTAAAATACGAAAATTATGTTTTTTTAGAATACTCATTGTATCATATATTGTTGTTAATGCCCATTTCTATCAAACAATATATGATATTTTAGTATACATTTCCCAAATCAAATAATTCAACAAACCTCTAAGGCCAATAGGTGGTGATCTTTCCATTATGACATACAAATAATAACCTTTTAATATGGAAATATGACCATTTCTAACTTAGTAATAAAATTATAAGCTTATTCATTTGATAACCTCAAATATATAATCCACTAATAGAATAAAATACTTCTTTTATAAATCTTATAAGTTACATTAGGATTCATTAAATTCTATGATCTATCTTTTTCAAATAACTCCGGTTTGGGATGCCTGTAAACATGGGAAACATCTAAATTTTCCATTATAGTTTCATTAGTCATTATAGGTGTAACACCCTGAGATTTTATGATATATTTCTCTTTAAATAAATTTAAAATATTAAATAGCTTTCTTTAAATGCAACATCGGGTTTAAATGAACTGTAATATAATATTAAGTTATTATTATTTAATGTTAAAGATAATGTCTAGCTGTTGAATTGGAGGGACTGAATAGGAATAACTAAATTATGAAAAATTATTTTTTATACATGTATAAACTTAATTCATTATATAAAATAAAAGTAATTCAAGGTTAAAATATGTTTTTTTCTGAAAAATAGTTTTTTATTCATATAATATTCCTTTATCATTATAAATTTTATTAGTCTCTTTTGATGAATGATCTTAAAGAAATTTTTAAATAATAATTTCAATAAAAAATATTATCTATAATTTATTTATTATTATTATTAATTTAATAATAATAAAGTCATTTTATGCTTCAAAAAGACATTTTCTTCAAAATTGTTTCACTGTATTTTGGGGATGAATATTATAGTTAATTTGAAACACTTTTATAAATTTTATTTAACAAATTTATAATATTTTTGAAATGATATTTTAATAGTTGTATTAGGATTATTTTTTTGGTCTTTTTCTAAGAGTATTTATTTTCGAGTGAATATTGAAATATACCAATTTTTGTAAAACTGTCATTTCGATTCATTAAATCAAGTAATTTTGAAGTCTAATTATATTTTGGATTTAGTTATAAAGTAACATAAGATATATTTTATTATATATAACATAAACAATTCCATAGGAATAAAAAGTATATTTTATTTTGGTATAAGTTCATTTTTTGGATTAAAAACACATTTATTTAAAAACAATTTTTCTTTCTGTTATGAAAACATATCTTAAAATAAAACTATATCACATATAGAAATTGAATGTTGTAAAATGGATTATATATTTGAAAAAATCCTAATTAAAATAATTTTTTATTTTAAACTTAATTTTTTGATCATTATGAATACTAACCATGGTAATGATTTTTCACCTTGTTATGGTAAAACAGGTAAAACTATGTTGAAACTATAAGGTAAATATTTTAAATCTCTCTAACTCATACCTTTATCCTATTAGATGATTTTTCTTAAAAATATATTTTTAATGTTTTAAATAGTGTATTTTGAAATATTTGTTTTAATTTTTAAACTCGAGATTGACTTTTAGGAAGATAAGTTATATTTTATTCAAATTAAAAACTATTTCAGGGTCTTTACATTTAATGGTATGTTTGGAAGCTTAAAATAGTTATTTTTTTGATA
Organism: Viscum album; assembly: GCA_963277665.1. Lineage (NCBI taxonomy): Eukaryota > Viridiplantae > Streptophyta > Magnoliopsida > Santalales > Viscaceae > Viscum > Viscum album. Next base: position 1,681,095,518 of record OY728160.1, read on the forward strand.
AAAATGTATAAAAAAATTAATTTATTTATTAAAAACCTAAAATAATTCATGGTAATCAACTTTTTACTCGATTTCAATGTAAAATTATTTTTATTCATAAATCGGGTATTTTCCTGAAAATAGTATTTCATGGGTCTTGTGTTCGTATATTAAATTTAATTTATGGAACCTATAGAAATTGAATCTAATAAAAAATTTATAAATTTATAATCATAATTTCTACAGTAATCTAGATTTCCACTTTTTTTGTATATATAATTAAATTATCATGGTAAAAACTTATGTTATCACGGTTAATGTTAACACGGAATTAAAGTGGTTTACCATGGAGATAAGGATTAAAATGGGTCCAAAACAAGTATAAATGTTATTTTTTTTAGTTTATTTAGACCCTATAACATCTTATATTTTATTTTCTACAATTTTTTATCTTTACATGATTATGAAATATATTATAATTAAATATTCTATGTAATCCCAAGTGTGTCATTTCCCTCACTTGTAAATGGGAACCTCCTCTTCTCCATTATTAACAATTTTTTTCACTTATCTTATTAAATAAAAACCTTTTTACTGTCATATATTCAATCCCCACATATTATAACTTCTTTTCATTCCAAATTACTATCCTTTTAATGATTAAGGTATTAGACAAATGAGGTTTCTCATTAAAGTCGTATAACTTTTGACCGAACACTTTCAGTTTTTTATTCTTATACCTCTGATGAATCTATGTAATTTTCTATAAAATTATTTATTTAGTATCTTAAATATACTAAATTATTATTATTATTATTTAAATACCATTATCCACCTCAATTCTATCGTATGCGAAGAGAAAATATTTCTCATGTGAATGTTTGGACTACCACATACACATAATGATGCGTTTAGTTTTTCATCATTGCTTCATGTTGATGGTTATAATGATGGATCTATAGAATATTTATGATATTTATGACATTTTTATTTTCATTTAAATTTTTATTATTATTTACTTTTCTTTTATTCCATCCATTAAAAAGTTAAAACATCACTCGTCTGTACGTGTGTACTATTGTCTCTATGAGTTGATGTAATTTTTTTTCATCGCCACTTTATAAAAATATCGAAACAAATTTTATATAGTTATTAAATATTATTTTGATAACATTATTATAATTTTTCATATTATGGGACAATAATAAAATTATTATTATTAGGACCTCTGAGTCGAAACATGTGTGAAAAATGAAGCATTTATCACCTAGAACAGTGAAATTAAAACAGAATTTTTAATAAACCGGTGATAATATATTATAAAAATAATAATATCTGGTATGATATATATTAGTATGTTTATATAATAGATTTACAGTAAATTTATATTTATTATAAATTATTTACAAATCTATATGACGTAAGATGACATTTGAGGTAAGGGATTTATCTTACAATCTCATTTTGTTTTGAGATTTTCTAGGCTGAATTTCCATTGTGGGAAATGTTGTGAATATTTTCCTCTAAAGAAAATAATTTTTATTATACTCTATATATTCTTATAATTTTTATGTATTATTACCATTTTCATCTATGTGTTACATAAATTTATAGATAAAATCTTTTTGTTAAGAAAAGTCAACTTGATTTCCTCTTTGGTCGCCAAACTTTTTATTCCATGTCCTTAATATTTAATATTAATTTGTGGATGTTTTTAACTATTATTTAAATGTTATAATAAGTTAATTTTACTTAAATTTTACCTTTTTTATGAAGTATTAAAAGTATTATTTTAAAATAAATTTTACTAAATAAGTCTTTTTTCGAAAAAGTGTGAACAGAATGTCCTCTTTTAACATATATGGTATAAATATAATTTCCCACCATATTTAATGATCAATTATTTGAAGAATAATTTAAAACTATCCATGTTTATTTTCAAATAAATCATTTACTATAAATTTTTTTATTTTTTTAATTTTAAATAATTTTTTATAAAATGTAATGGGTATTTTCCTCAAGAAGTATTCATGTGAACTTTTAAATGCATTTTTAATATATGATAACATTATTTGATGTTACAAATGGTTTAATAAGAATATGATTATATGATACCATTCTTATTAATTCTCAGGATGGTTTATTATTGTGATGATAATATATTTACTAAACCCATTTATTTTTTGTGGGTTCTGATATGATGATATTATATTTGTTTTTTGATCTTGTTTCATACATTTGACGGGATTTTGATAATGTGATGAGTGGGAACAGAATTATATATCCTTCCAAATAATTGGGTAATGATGAAGAAGTTACAAAACTCCTCTGGTCGATAATGTTAAGAAACTTATAAGTGATGATGAAGTTAATAAACTCCTAAGAGATGACTTAGTTAAGAAACACTAAAGAGATAATGAAGATAACTAGTTATAAGATACTCATTGGAGAATGTTTTTAATCACCTTTTTTAGGTTATTCCATGATGAATGTATTATGTGAAATATATTATCATTCTTATTCTTATCATTGAGCCATAGAATTTATATGACATATTCAGATGCTTATGATATACTCTCATGGATCATTATTGAATAATGATGATTCCTCACTTTTATAATTCATGACTTTTGAAATGTTAAATTTTTATACCACGACGCATATTTATGATCTAAGATATATTGGGTATGAATTTTTAATGTTATGGTCATAATCACTTGCCCTTATTTTTAACTTATACTTGCATATGATCTTTGGTGGATATCTCCCATGTTTACCATTACTGAGCATCTTAGTTCACCCTTTCTTATGTTTCTTTTTCCTAGTTTATGAGGAATGATTTTTAGTAGGGTATGTCTAAGAAGGGTACTATGTGAGGAGTACTTTTTTTGATATGTTGAGACATTTCATGAAATAATTTATTAATGTATCTAGTATCCAAATACACTTAACCTTTATAGTTATAGGGAATGTATTGTTATGAGAAAAATTTAATATTTATCCTAAATGATATAATCTTTATGTATGTTATGATAAGGTTTCCTCAGTTGGTATCAGATCAAGGTTTAGTTATTTTTGGATATTACTATTGATGATTTTTTTTGGAAATCCTTGATATAAGTCTAACGATTGGATAACATCATAATTTTTTGGTAAAGTATATATTTCAAGGTTTTCCTTGAAAATGAATACATGTCTATATATTATCAAGTGAATTCTATTCTGGCACAGATTTACCTTGTTGTAACAATTATGAATGGGGAAGACTAAGTATTAACTCTATTGACACTAGTGCATGATAAGTGGGCCTAAGACAACCCACATTTCTAGACACTCCATCGGGATATTCTTTAGTTAATTCATATTTTCTTTATGAACCATTATGAAGTATTAAATTGATAATGACCAAGGATGAAATAGTTTAAACTTAAAGTGTCATATATTGAAAATAATATTCACAGTTTAGATATACTATGAATTATTTTTCATAATTACATGATTCATCAATATGATAATTAATACATAACCTAAACATTTTGGTTTTATTAAAGGATTGAAGATATAACGATGAAGTTGAGATGGTGATAAAAATGTCCAAATATTGAAGTATCTTATTCGATACTAATCATATACATTTATTCATATCATGAAAGTTATATAGGTGTGTTAATTTATATCTTCAATGCTTAGTTATTAATTTAACTTTAAAAAACCTAATGGTATGATGATTGTATCTCAAGTCTATAGCTCTTTCTGATAGAAGTTTATAGGAATTCCATTCTTTTAAATATTTTTATTCTCCCGATAATTAATTTTTATGAGATTTTGGCCATGGATTGTATCCATTTATATGGATACTATATCAACTACTCATGAAGGGAAGGCATCTTTGATATTCTGAATCAACGTATGATTGTATTTCAATGAAATGATGAATATAAACATCCAATTGACGTTACTTCCATTGTATGGGTCTTACTACAAATTCATGAGGTATATTTATCTCAAATTTATGGGGATAAACTCAATATTAAATATATTTCTATTATTCATATATATGATTATTTATTTCCTAATGACCTTCATAGTCTTCACCTAAATTAAGAATTTGAATTTTGAATAGAACTTATACATAACGATATACCTATTTCAAAGACTCCATATAGAATGGACCAAATTAAGTTGTATTAAATGGAGAAAAAACTCTAGGTGAATTGTGATAAGGGAATCATATTCCCTAGTTCATCACCATGGGGTGAAAATATTAATTTTTAAAGAGGAAATATGGTTTGATTCTTATTTTCATTGATTATTGACACTTTTACAAGATCACTGTCAGGAAAATTTATCATATTCCCTATATTAATGACTTTTTTGATCAACAATATGGAGATCAATACTTTTAATATATTTACCTTCATTCTAGATATCATTAATTTTGGGCCAAGAAGGAGGATATACCCAAGATTGACTTATGTATGAGGTATAGTCATTACAAATTTATAGTGATGTCATTTGGACTTACCAATTCCACTACTATCATTATGGATTTAATGAATAGATTATTTACATATTACCTTAATCAGTTTGTGGTAGTCTTTATAAATGGTATTATTATATATTCCAAGAGTGAGGAAAATCATGAGGATCATTTAACGATTGTATTAAAGACCTTGAGGAAAGATAATTTGAATGCCAAATTTAGCAAGTGTGAATTCTGGTTATATAATTTTTTATTCTTGGTTAATATAATTTCAGGTGATGTTATTTTAGTAGATCCTTCAAATATGGAAGTTATTAACCGATATCCCAGACCAACCATGGTATCTAAGATCCATAGTATTCATTGGTTAGCTAGTTATTATCGACACTTTGTGAATAATTTATCAAAATTATCTAATCCATTAACTTTGTTGACATATATGGGAGCTAAGTTTCTATGGATAGATAAATGTGAGGAAAATTTCATGGAGCTGAAAAGAAGGTTGGTCACTTTACCTATACTAACACTACCATATAGTAGATAAGGGTTTGTGATTTATAGTGAGTCATCGAAGAGTGAAATGGGATACATTTTATTGTATAATGACATGTTGATAGCTTATGCCACACACAAATTTAAAATCCATGAGAAAATTTACCCAACACATGACTTGGAGTTGAAATAAATAGTTTTTATATTGAAATTTTGGATGAATTATCATTATGGTGAAAGATGTGATATATATACCGATCACAAAATATTGAAGTATATATTCACACAAAACAAGTTGAATATGCACCAAAGGAGAAGGTTGGAGTTTATTAAATATTATGTATGCTTAATAAATTACTGCCCTATGAAGGCAAACAAGGTGTCTGGTGCTCTGAGTAAGAAATACCAAGTTAGTTTTCTCATGATGAAAATTTAAAGAGATCTAATAATTATGTATTTTAAAAATATGGCTCTTCAAATCATGAGGAAAAGGTGTATATATTATCTTTATTAAATGAATGTTTAACCATCCATCTATTTGAGGATTAGGAATTCATATAAGGAAGATGTGGAACTATAGTAGAAGGTGAGGAATGTTCTTGAGTTCAACCATTATTGTGGAAAAATGATAAGGTTTAGGAATAGATTATGTTTATCTTCAATACCATAGTTAATGAAAGTGTTGTTAGATAAATCTCATAGTTCATCATTATATATTGGTCCTGGAAGTACAAAGATTCATAGAGATATGAAAGAGTGTTCTTGGGGGGGGAATATGAAAATAGTTTTTGCAAAGTATGTATTTTGATTTCTCATATGTCAGAAAGTTGAGGAAAAGAAACAAAATTATAAGGGGATTTTACAACAATTACCTATACTGGAATAGAAATGGGAAAACAATTACCATTGATTTCATCATTGAACTCTACAAAACATATAAATGAAACATTTATACATGGTTTTTAGTCAATCACGTTATGGAATAAGAATATTTCATTACCATCTGAAAATATTTCTATCTTGAACATCTTTCTAGGATATAAATTAAGTAAGAGGTATATTTTCATGGAGTACCACATTCTATTTTATCTGATCGAAAAATGAGGTTTACCATGATTTTTTCAATAATCATTCATTAATATTGGAATACAGATCTAAAATTTATCAATAAATACCATCCTTGGAATGATGGTAAGTCTAAGAGGACCATTCAAACCCTAAAAGACATGTTTTGAGCTTTATCTAAGTATTTCAAAGGTGTTTGAGATCAACACCTTTCTCTAGTTGAGTTTTCTTACAACAATAGATTTTAACCAAGAATTTAGGTGGATCCTTATGAATCCCTATATGATAAGAAGTATAGAAAAAAAATGTAGTGAGTTGAAATTGGAGAAATATATTTATTGGGACCTGATCTTATAGAGGAAATCGAAGAGAAGATTAGATCCATTCAGTAGCATGTCAAGGTATCTAATAGTTGACATAAAAGTAATTCTTACAATCATTGGTGATATATAATGTTTTATTTTGGTGATATGGTATTCCTAAGAATATATACTTGGAAAAAAGTGTTGAGATTTTTAAAGAAGATAAATATAATCCATATATATGTCAGTCCCTTAAAAAAATTTCATCATATCAAGATAGTAGCTTGTCTCTTGTAAGTTCCACTAAATCTATATCATGTTCAAAAATCGTTCTAAGTTTCTCTCTTAAGGAAGTACATACCTGATCCTTCAAATGTACTAAACTCATAGGTAATTCCAATATAGACAGATCTTAATTATGAGGAACAATTAGTGGATATTCATGATTGAAGATTGAAAGTGTTGTGGAATAATACCACTAATCTAGTCAATGTTGTTTGGTGAAACCATAAATTTGAGAAATATACATGGGGAACCAACGATGTGATGAGGAAGAAGTATCCTCAATTGGTTATAACCATGTGATGGAATTTTGAAGGATAAGTTATTACAAGGGGATAAATGTTCCACCCTGTGATTTTATGATATATTTCTCATGAATTAAATTTATTTTCTTTGATATCATGCTTTACACATCACACTGGGTTTAAAAAACTTCAATATACTATTAAATTATTATTTTTTAATGTGATATTTATTACTTATCCATTGGATTGGAATGTATCAATCAGACCATCTATGTTTTGAAAAATTATTGTTGACACATGTAGAAAATTAATTCATTATAGAAAATAAAATCATTAGAAAGATAAAAGATGCACTTTTCTAAAAAACAATTTTTATGCACACAATGTGTCTTTATCTTAATAAATTAAATTAATCACTATTGATGAATGTTTTAAATGAAATATCAATAAAATATTTTCAATAAAATATATTAACATTCATTTACTTATTGTTATTAGTTAGGGAAGGAGAATTAATGATTATATATATATATTAGGTTCTTGGGGGTACAATTACTATTAAACATACACACACCTCACACGCAGGTCGAAAAGGCATTGCATATCCCCCCTAAGAGGATATCTCACCCATCAAGCCTAATTTATTCAATACATGGTATGTATCCTAGTGGGAATGAATCCCATTACATGTCCCATTGTCCTAATGGGAATGGAAGCCCATTACATAACCCATAGTCCCAAATTATTGACCTAAATGGCTATGGGTGAAAATTACTTCTACAGTACCCCAACTACTACAGTCCTAGCTACAGTATTTCCACCACTACAGTCTCTGCTACAGTGACCACCACCACAATAGTGTCATCAGTGATTCAATTATTCCACTTCTATAGTACCTCTACATTACTTCTATAGTGCTACTACAGTCCCTACACCCAATGGGTTTTGAACCCCCAGCCTTGTTGTATTATTAAGGGGTGCATACCACTAAACCAAAATGGGTTTTATTATATTTTATGAAAAAATATTATAATTAATTTATAAATATTTTATAGGTTTTATTTTAAAAAATGGATATTATTTTTTAAATCATTAATTCATTATAGTATTAGTATGAATGCTTTGGGATGTTTCAAAAATATTTTTTTTAGTGAATTGTGAAAAATACAAATTTTTATAAAATTATCATTTTTTATTAGAATCAATTAATTTAAAAGTTCAATTATATTTATTATTTGGTTTTAATGTAATATAAGATTAATTTTATTAAACTTTATCTAAATAACTTTATAGAAATCAATATTATATCTTATTTTTTTAAAAGTTCGTTTTTTGGCTTCAAAATGCTTTTTTCAAAAAAAACTATTTTTTATTTCAATTTTCACACATATTTTAAAATCTATTTCTATCACACATGAAATTTAATCATTTAAAATGGTTTAAATTTTTTTAATATTAATAATTTATATAATTTAATAATTTCAACTAAATTTTTGTTCATTATCAATAGTAACCATGGTAATGATTTGTAACCTTGGTAAGGGTAAAACAAATCAAACTTTGTTTAAACTATGGTTTAAATATTTAAAATATCTTTAACACTATAATATATCCTATTTTATGAGTACTTTTCTACAAAATATATATTAACATAGTTTAATAACTTTTTTTAAAATATTATTTTGAATTTGGGAACCCAAGTTTGCCTTTTGTGAAGATAAGATTAATTTTATTGTAATTAAAAACAATTTTTTGGTCATTTCATTTAATTGTATGGGTGTAAGGCTAAATTTAGTTTTGGATTTTTCAAAAAGTATAAAAAAATTCATTGTTTTATTAAATAAAAAAATCATGGAAACTAATTTTTGACTTGATTTCAATGTAAAATGATTTTTACAGTTAACTTGGGTATTTTCCTAAAAATTGTTTTTCATGAATTTTGTGTTCATATATTAAAAGTTATTTATACCACCTAGAGAAATTGATTCTAATAAAATGGAATAAAAATTTGTAATCATCTTGAATGTCAGCTCTATTAGGTCAAATACCCTAAGAGGAGGTGAATTAGGGTATGACATATTAAAACAACTTCCCCTTCAGATCTTGTTGTTTCATTAAAAAACAATATTTTCTATTTATCTTATTGAAATATAGGAATAGAAATTAAATCATGAACATGAAATAGTGATTTTAATTTGTTCACCCTCACTGGGCTACATCCAAGGAGCATATAATGGTGATGTGCTGATGTACCAAATCCACAAAAGATAACTGTCAAATACAATGTTCGGCCTAGATCCCCTCTTCCCAAGAACACTATATATACAAGATTTTGGGTCTTCTCAATAAATTCCCAAGGTTTACTCCCTATACATCTTCCTCTGGCTCACATTCAGTGGGAAGTATCATCGTCTTCCTCTTCCTTCACCCACTACTCTTAGAAGGGATCTACTCACAGTTTATGGACTTGTAAGTCCCTATTATAAGAACTCAGTTCTTCCTTTGAGATGAGGATCTTTACATTTTATTTTTTACATAAAAAATTGGGGTAAAATAGGACAAGTGTTGGTTTCAATCCAGTTACACAACGTGGTTAGGGGCTACACATTGTGTACTTTTATGTACACATTGTGTATGGTGGGCTACATGACATGTAATCCCAGTACACGAACATGTAATGGTCAAGATAGGATTTTTACGGACACTGCATGTAGTCTTAAATATACACCGTGTATTTTTTTAGTTATTAAGTTGGGAAATAGTGTTGTTTTTTCAGATTGATAGAAATGAACCTCCTTCAATGAGCAGCGCACCCAAGAAATCCGAATTGGAATTTGCCTCTTGTTTCGTTGTCCGACAACTGATTCGAACACCTTTGGATTTGTTGAAATTCCCTTAGTGAGTGCTCATGTAACGCCCCGACCCCAGTTGCCCAGAGTCGGTGCAATAATTACATAACATTGGCATGATCACAAGAGAGATCAAATCTCGAAAGACCGATTGGTTTAGTAGCCTTGGAAACACTAGATATAATCATAAAGTTTTACATTACATTTCAAAGTGAAAAACTACTACAACAACAAAGTCTTCATATCCACACTATTAACCCCTCATAATATCCCTGCAAGTCATTCATAAATTACTTCTTCACTACCTGGGAAAAATAAAACATAGAAAAGGGGTGAGCTCGGATGCTCAGTAAGGATAACATTATAGCAGAAGCTTTCATAAATAAGCATAAACACTTAAGGCAATTTATAACTAAAACAAAAGCCTTTTAAATTTAAACTTCAGCATAAAATGGCGAAGGTAAAATGAAATAATGCCATTTACTTACTCACATGGATATTCTACTAGTCGAATGATCACATGCAATATCAATAACCACTTTCATAATGATGGAATGCATAATGCCAGACTATCATAACCACATAGCCAAGGCCTCGTGCCAAGACTACAAATAAGATTTTGCCAAGGCCTTGTGCCAAGACACTAGTTTGTCTCATGAGACCTACCGATGCATCGAGGAGCTATAGAGGGCTCCACCCGTCACTTATTAAGTCCAATGCATTCCTCATATGAATAGGTTTAAGCATAAAATAAACATTCGTATTAAAACTAGCATACGAAATGTCAATACTTTAACCACAAACCATGAATGGTATAAATATAGAACATCCACAGTCAAATATAACTCATTTGATACAATATGGAAGATTGTATTGTATCACATTAACCTCAATCATGAATCATGAAGGATGTTTACATAGATGAAAATAATCATCAAAACTATTTGAGAGAAATATCCCCCTTTAAAAGTCACACTATTTGTCAAGAAGCCATTTAAAAATAGATTTTTGAATCAAAGTGCCCCATACCACTTTGAAACTTTTTAAAAGGATTTTTAATTTTAAAACTTTAATGTCCATATAAATAAATCTTTAAAAACATTTTTTAAGACATGGACATTAATGAGAAAGATTTAGATGAATAAGTCTTTAAATCATTTTAAAAATGGTATTTTAGTTAGAGATTCCAACCAAAAGAGACACTTGAATACAAATAATTGTGGTAATCAAAACATTGTAATATCATGAGAATAAAGGTATTCATGATATACTATGTCAAAGTACGTTATATACACCACATAAAAGTGATTTGGTGTATATCAACAAAGAAGTCTCAATGGAATGTAAATTGAGATGAAATCTCTTGTAAAGGTTGTATCCTTAGGTTAAGGATAAATCAATGACATAATTATGTGTGACAAATATAAATACACTAAATATGATTGGATATTCAGTGTAAAACAATCAAAGGACATTCACACATATTCTTGTAAAAACAATACCAACGAATTGGATGTTTAACTCAACAAATGGAGAATGAGTTAAAATTACTCTTATCAAATTCATATCAATGACTTGAGAATTACCAATGGAGTGATTATGTGCATCAAACTTATATCCACAGGAAGGGGAGTGGAAATTATGACATAATCAAATGAATAGTTATTCCACACATAATCTTGGGGTAATATAATCAATGAAATATGTGTAAAGCCAAATGAGTGGAAATTGAAATCTCAAATTCCCTTATCGATTAGGTAACTTTCGAAACATACACCCATGAAAGAAGTATCATACCATGATGATGTAAATACCCATAAATTAAAGTATATTACACAATGAATACAATCATGGGCAGTACACATACACCACATGCAATAATTAAGTGGTGAACAATAGAATTCTCACGAAATTAAAAGTGAGATTAGAAAATCCCTTACCATGTTAATCAACTGAGTCGTATGGCCAAAAGTTAATAACCACCAAATGATTTACAGAATAACATGAATATAAAGAGAATCATGATAATATATATCAAATGGCCATACACAATACACCACTTTCAATAATTTAGTGGCGAATAATGGAAATCTCACGGAATTGAAAGTGAGATAAGAGAATCCCTTACTTTGTACTTTTTCCTTGGTCGATGGTAGGTTTACCTCCTGTATAATGGTGAAATAATTGTTATTGAATAATACAAGAATCATTTACTTTAATATTATATCATATATGATCTTTTAACATTGATTTGTTAATAATATCTTAGTGTTAACGCCGTTTCGAGTGTTATCTTACTCATTTTCTTTTATATGTTTTGTTACATAAGTCATGTTTGTTGTATCTTATTAATATCCAGAATGATATCAAGTACTTAAACATCATTTTTAAATCATTAAATGATAATTATACTTGAATGGATACGATGGATAATGAATCTCATCGCGTTCGTGGAGACGGTAGTCCGTACGTACGCACGAACGCTACTTCCATTTAATTTTTTAATTTTTTATTTTAAAAGAATCGAATCCAAATGATACATAGGTATATTACTATTCCAGTATAATATAATATTTTATATATGTTACTTAAGTTCATTAACACCATCCTTTATACGTTCCATGTGTGGTATGAATGAGTCATATCATTTTAAGGGGGCGGTAGTCCGCACTTCCTCAAATGAAATTATCGTATGTATATACGACATGAAACGAATAATGGTATGAAATAAAATGGAATTACAGAAGCTTATATATAAAATATATATCATTAATATCATATTTAATTACAGTTCCATCATAATGGCCACCATGAGAGGCGGTAAGATATTTTTGAACAATCATCGTTTCGTGAGGCGTTAGTTTGCCATCCACAGAAACATTATGTTCATCATCCATTAGATGGAGTTGTGTGTATGTGTAGTTTGAATAATTCTTATAACAACATCCTAGTATATTGAGGATACTGGTGTTGTTACAAAAGAAAGGAAATAAAAAGAGTTTGGGGGTTGAAGAAGCAAAATAAATGAAAATAATTTAAGAGAAATCGTTACCTTTAATTTAGGTAACTCACTTTGGTTGGAACCAAAGGACTTGTTGAAATGCTTTCTGCCTAAGGGGAAGCTTCAAGGAGGAGGAGAGGGATGTTGGGAGCTTATTTGGGCAGAGTTTGGACGAGCCAAGTGGCTTGAGAGGTGTGAGGAAATGAGAAGGAGGAGTGCCCTTTTATAAGAGGGGTGAGGGGCACTTTTGGAAAAGCTAGAAATATTAATTTATAATAAATTTATATTCGGTTTCCAAAGGCTCCAAAGTTGACTATTCAAAGGGTGAGGTGGGGATAGGTCGAAAACAACTCATCCAATTGAATTTAGACAGGTTTGGGTACTTATATTAACCTTATCTTTAAGTATTAACTCTAAGTTAATTAGTTTCACTTTTACAATGTCTCTTTGTATTTTTATATAATATGGTTAATAAACTTACCATATACATACAAGAGACCCCCAAGTGGTCCATTAATGATGAACCTATCATGATATAAGTCTCTTGGCCGAACCTTAGATTTTTAGGAATTTAATATCAATTAATAATATAATATTTGTTTTAAGAACTCTTTTATGTCAATTTTGACACTATTCAATAGATGATTTTTGTGAAACTCATAACAGATTGATTACTTCGAACAGAGTCAATTAAATCAATCCTAATATATCATATTATCCTATAAAATTAGTTTAATTCATTAAAAGTTTCATATTATATTTATTTGGGTATTTATAATATCAATTATTTTAATTTTTCACTATTATAGTAATTACTGCATCATCATTGTGTCATAAATAAAATAAATTATTTAATGTCTAAAAATTATAAATAAAATATCATTATGTATGAAATCTTTTTAGCTTTCTAATTAATATTTATAATCGAAAATCCAACATGTATAACCCTATGTAACAATTGTTTTGCTAAAAGATATATGCTTTTGTCATTTTGTATTCATTTTAACTTAATTAATATAAAGTGTCATTATCACTTACAAGTGGATCCATGGGGTCCCAAAATTGACCCAAATATGCCCATGGTCGACCATGTATCAACCAATAGGGTTAAGACACATTTTAGGGTAATTTAGTATTATTATAATATTATTTTTTAACCCTTATTTACCGGATTTACCCTTAACCATGGTAAATAAAATATTTACCGCAGTAATTATTCAAAATGTCTAAAAATAAAAGTTACCTATTTACACAATTTGGACATCCTGATTCCAAATATGGAATCCATTTTTCTAAATTCAAAACACAGAAGTGGCAGAAATTAATTTAAAATTAATTCCCGCTGTCAAAACAAAAAGCGTGTTTTTAAGAGATAATAACTATCAAAAGATTGACATTTGTTTATGTTCGGTTTAATTTTAAAATTATGTCCAATGACCAACATTATATTAAATGGTAAAAATATATTCTAAATATATTTTAAAACCACTCAAATTCACAATTTATCACTATTAATTATTTTGATTAAAAAAGTTGTTTTTAATTAAAATTTAGTAATTTTCACTATTCATCAAAATATGAAAGTTATCCGAAAAGTACCAAAATTTCACCTTAGGCTAAATTCGATATTCCGAATCCAAAAATGAAGTCCATTTTGAAATATAAAATATATATAATTTCAAAAAGTAGGTATTACTATTCATAACGGCTAGTTTGATTGGTTGTGGTGTGTTAAAATCTCGAAGTTGCGTACAATGCACGTCATTGCATTATTCGAAAGGAAACATACCGAGGAAGCTTGGGGTGTTACATTCTCCCCTCCTTCAATAAATTGCGTCCTCGCAATTTTTAAAATTTTTCTTGGGAATATAATGGAAAGTCCCACATCGGAAAAAGAGTCAATAAAACTATCACTTTAAAAGAAAGAGAGAGAGGTATAAGGGTCATCCAAGATAACCCATACTAGGATTCCATGTAAGAAAACCTGGATATGGATGATAAAAAAAGTGTCAAGTTCTGATGGAGAGGGATAGAAATCATGATCAGGAGAAAGTTAACAATGAGAAAACCACAAACTTGTGTTGGGACAAACGACCATTAGTCTCCTAGTAGGAAAGTAAACGGACAACATTTTTTTTTAAGTTACATTACATAAGGAAGAGGAATTCATTTATGATATTGACTAAGAACATTATGAGATATACTTACATTTTAAGTAGATTTTCATTCTTTAATAAATTTCCACCACTAACTCATTTTTTTTAAACGATGAGTATTCAAGAAGACTTGGTCACACTGGAAGAGATAGAATAAACTTCTATAGAATCACATGATCCATGAAGGATAAACCATATATTTACATTGTCTTTGAAGATTAATCAAAACCAAAATGGTCAGTGAATGATCTAATGATCCCCCAAAAGGATATTCATTGAGATAAATATGCACTAATCTTAATTTCTAAAATTAAACCAACAATACCCCAAAGTTAAATAGATACCATTCAATAACCAATTTTCCTTAAAATCCATTAATATAATCCAAACTAATATTGAAACCCAAAACATAGAAGAATTTGATTATGTAGTCTCCCATGTTAAATTGTATCTCCAAATGACATCAGATACTCTTAAAGTCACATACTCAAAAGTAATTAACCTAATCACATATTCTCTATTATAGGTTAATCATTTCCATAAATAACCCAAATCACTTTAAATCCACAATAAAAACGTAGATAAAAATCTATCATTACTCCACAAATGAAACCCCATAGTATTCTATTTTCCTTGGGCATATAGTGTTCCCAACAAAGCGAACATCTTCCAAAATAACATTTATCACTTAATCACCAAATCATTTTCCTATACCAAGGGTATTCTTTTGATATGAAATAAGAACCCAAATCAACTTATTATTGATCAATAAAATCATTTAACTAAAAAAAAAGTCACACTAACCAGGGACTTCACGTAGTCCAGTGGTTGGCGATAAATCCCAATCGCACTTTGGTTGTGGGTTCGATTCCCATAGCTTTGTCCGACGCGACGGGTTGTCACACAGTCTACGTGTTGTCCTTTTTCAAAAACTATATTTTATAATATTGCCAAAATGAGATAAATTCCTCAAAATACTATATCATAAATTTAACCACAAATGTTATATCATACCTTGAATCTTCATCCCAAATTAGAATAACTTATAATTCTCTCAAACCCCAATGATCATATAAATCCAAATGGTTATTTATACCCATATCCACAAGAGAAGAGACAATTCTTCCTCAAATATCATTCTCACATGGCAAACTGCGGGGTTACAAATACAAGAGAAAATTATTCCATAGTACCCATCAACAAGGAGTGCTAATACTTTTTAAACATTTCTCCAACCATTTATTCCCACATAGATTCTTCTTTGACCAAAAAAAATATCCTATAGAATAGGACATTCACTCGGGTAATGGCCAGGTCCCCTACATTTACGGCAAATGACTGTAAATGGACTCTTGGGACCATTTTTATCTTCTTCCATAGTACTCTTCATTTTTCTTCGGCAATTCTTTACTTTATGTCCTTCCTTCCCGCACGTAAAACATTTCGTTGTCCCATTGAGACACTTTCCTGGGTGTCTCTTTCCACATTTCCTGCATGATGAAAATTGAGGGTTCTTTTCTCCATGGTCTCCATTGCTGGAGCTCTTATCATTTATCACCTTTCTCTTCCTTGTTGAGTCTGGGAGTTGGTTAATATATATGTTGTTGATCATATTTTTGGAAAACTGATTTGGCATAAAGACGATATCTTTTACGCCTATCAACATTCCATTTGGTTGCTCATTTCCACCACCGTTCCCATCTTGTACATCATTCTCAAAGTCACTATGACTTCCTTGGAATCCAGCCATTGACTAAAACCATAAAGCATTGTGTGAGTAATAGTAGTCGTAAAATCATTTAGAGATTAAAATGTCACCATATTCTCAATTTGAAACATATTAGGATTAACCAAGGTCATTTACTCTCATCTTATATATATATTACTTAAATTGGTTTGTAAAGAAAATGTAAATTATCCTAAGCATATCCCCTGGGAGTGTCGTAACCAAGAGTGCAGCAAGGCCCGTTGTCGTGCACCAGTTCCCGTTCGAGTCTAGCTCAAAGCGGTGTTTTTGGGTTTTACCCCTAGGTACATCTGTGCCAGAGCCGCCTCTACCTGCTCGTATCCAGACAGGGATGTATTGCTCGGAAAACTCACAAAATCTCTACAATACCAAAATTCTAGGAAGTTCTTTTATACTAATCCTCAAAGTTCATCTTAGGTCTACGTGCTCTAATCAGAGTTTATCTAAATCTAGCTACCAAGGTTTGTACTAAACTTCCTCTGATACCAACTGTAACGCCCCGACCCCAGTTGCCCAGAGTCGGTGCAATAATTACATAACATTGGCATGATCACAAGAAAGATCAAATCTCGAAAGACCGATTAGTTTAGTAGCCTTGGAAACACTAGATATAATCATAACGTTTTACATTACATTTCAAAGTGAAAAACTACTACAACAACAAAGTCTTCATATCCACACTATTAACCCCTCATAATATCCCTGCAAGTCATTCATAAATTACTTCTTCACTACCTGGGAAAAATAAAACATAGAAAAGGGGTGAGCTCGGATGCTCAGTAAGGATAACATTATAGCAGAAGCTTTCATAAATAAGCATAAACACTTAAGGCAATTTATAACTAAAACAAAAGCCTTTTAAATTTAAACTTCAGCATAAAATGGCGAAGGTAAAATGAAATAATGCCATTTACTTACTCACATGGATATTCTACTGGTCGAATGATCACATGCAATATCAATAACCACTTTCATAATGATGGAATGCATAATGCCAGACTATCATAACCACATAGCCAAGGCCTCGTGCCAAGACTACAAATAAGATTTTGCCAAGGCCTTGTGCCAAGACACTAGTTTGTCTCATGAGACCTACCGATGCATCGAGGAGCTATAGCGGGCTCCACCCGTCACTTATTAAGTCCAATGCATTCCTCATATGAATAGGTTTAAGCATAAAATAAACATTCGTATTAAAACTAGCATACGAAATGTCAATACTTTAACCACAAACCATGAATGGTATAAATATAGAACATCCACAGTCAAATATAACTCATTTGATACAATATGGAAGATTGTATTGTATCACATTAACCTCAATCATGAATCATGAAGGATGTTTACATAGATGAAAATAATCATCAAAACTATTTGAGAGAAATATCCCCCTTTAAAAGTCACACTATTTGTCAAGAAGCCATTTAAAAATAGATTTTTGAATCAAAGTGTCCCATACCACTTTGAAACTTTTTAAAAGGATTTTTAATTTTAAAACTTTAATGTCCATATAAATAAATCTTTAAAACCATTTTTTAAGACATGGACATTAATGAGAAAGATTTAGATGAATAAGTCTTTAAATCATTTTAAAAATGGTATTTTAGTTAGAGATTCCAACCAAAAGAGACACTTGAATACAAATAATTGTGGTAATCAAAACATTGTAATATCATGAGAATAAAGGGATTCATGATATACTATGTCAAAGTACGTTATATACACCACATAAAAGTGATTTGGTGTATATCAACAAAGAAGTCTCAATGGAATGTAAATTGAGATGAAATCTCTTGTAAAGGTTGTATCCTTAGGTTAAGGATAAATCAATGACATAATTATGTGTGACAAATATAAATACACTAAATATGATTGGATATTCAGTGTAAAACAATCAAAGGACATTCACACATATTCTTGTAAAAACAATACCAATGAATTGGATGTTTAACTCAACAAATGGAGAATGAGTTAAAATTACTCTTATCAAATTCATATCAATGACTTGAGAATTACCAATGGAGTGATTATGTGTATCAAACTTATATCCACAGGAAGGGGAGTGGAAATTATGACATAATCAAATGAATAGTGATTCCACACATAATCTTGGGGTAATATAATCAATGAAATATGTGTAAAGCCAAATGAGTGGAAATTGAAATCTCAAATTCCCTTATCGATTAGGTAACTTTCGAAACATACACCCATGAAAGAAGTATCATACCATGATGATGTAAATACCCATAAATTAAAGTATATTACACAATGAATACAATCATGGGCAGTACACCTACACCACATGCAATAATTAAGTGGTGAACAATAGAATTCTCACGAAATTAAAAGTGAGATTAGAAAATCCCTTACCATGTTAATCAACTGAGTCGTATGGCCAAAAGTTAATAACCACCAAATGATTTACAGAATAACATGAATATAAAGAGAATCATGATAATATATATCAAATGGCCATACACAATACACCACTATCAATAATTTAGTGGCGAATAATGGAAATCTCACGGAATTGAAAGTGAGATAAGAGAATCCCTTACTTTGTACTTTTTCCTTGGTCGATGGTAGGTTTACCTCCTGTATAATGGTGAAATAATTGTTATTGAATAATACAAGAATCATTTACTTTAATATTATATCATATATGATCTTTTAACATTGATTTGTTAATAATATCTTAGTGTTAACGCCGTTTCGAGTGTTATCTTACTCATTTTCTTTTATATGTTTTGTTACATAAGTCATGTTTGTTGTATCTTATTCATATCCAGAATGATATCAAGTCCTTAAACATCATTTTTAAATCATTAAATGATAATTATACTTGAATGGATACGATGGATAATGAATCTCATCGCGTTCGTGGAGACGGTAGTCCGTACGTACGCACGAACGCTACTCCCATTTAATTTTTTAATTTTTTATTTTAAAAGAATCGAATCCAAATGATACATAGGTATATTACTATTCCAGTATAATATAATATTTTATATATGTTACTTAAGTTCATTAACACCATCCTTTATACGTTCCATGTGTGGTATGAACGAGTCATATCATTTTAAGGGGGCGGTAGTCCGCACTTCCTCAAATGAAATTATCGTATGTATATACGACATGAAACGAATAATGGTATGAAATAAAATGGAATTACAGAAGCTTATATATAAAATATATATCATTAATATCATATTTAATTACAGTGCCATCATAATGGCCACCATGAGAGGCGGTAAGATATTTTTGAACAATCATCGTTTCGTGAGGCGTTAGTTTGCCATCCACAGAAACATTATGTTCATCATCCATTAGATGGAGTTGTGTGTATGTGTAGTTTGAATAATTCTTATAACAACATCCTAGTATATTGAGGATACTGGTGTTGTTACAAAAGAAAGTAAATAAAAAGAGTTTGGGGGTTGAAGAAGCAAAATAAATGAAAATAATTTAAGAGAAATCGTTACCTTTAATTTAGGTAACTCACTTTGGTTGGAACCAAAGGACTTGTTGAAATGCTTTCTGCCTAAGGGGAAGCTTCAAGGAGGAGGAGAGGGATGTGGGGAGCTTATTTGGGCAGAGTTTGGACGAGCCAAGTGGCTTGAGAGGTGTGAGGAAATGAGAAGGAGGAGTGCCCTTTTATAAGAGGGGTGAGGGGCACTTTTGGAAAAGCTAGAAATATTAATTTATAATAAATTTATATTCGGTTTCCAAAGGCTCCAAAGTTGACTATTCAAAGGTTGAGGTGGGGATAGGTCGAAAACAACTCATCCAATAGAATTTAGACAGGTTTGGGTACTTATATTAACCTTATCTTTAAGTATTAACTCTAAGTTAATTAGTTTCACTTTTACAATGTCTCTTTGTATTTTTATATAATATGGTTAATAAACTTACCATATACATACAAGAGACCCCCAAGTGGTCCATTAATGATGAACCTATCATGATATAAGTCTCTTGGCCGAACCATAGATTTTTAGGAATTTAATATCAATTAATAATATAATATTTGTTTTAAGAACTCTTTTATGTCAATTTTGACACTATTCAATAGATGATTTTTGTGAAACTCATAACAGATTGATTACTTCGAACAGAGTCAATTAAATCAATCCTAATATATCATATTATCCTATAAAATTAGTTTAATTCATTAAAAGTTTCATATTATATTTATTTGGGTATTTATAATATCAATTATTTTAATTTTTCACTATTATAGTAATTACTGCATCATCATTGTGTCATAAATAAAATAAATTATTTAATGTCTAAAAATTATAAATAAAATATCATTATGTATGAAATCTTTTTAGCTTTCTAATTAATATTTATAATCGAAAATCCAACATGTATAACCCTATGTAACAATTGTTTTGCTAAAAGATATATGCTTTTGTCATTTTGTATTCATTTTAACTTAATTAATATAAAGTGTCATTATCACTTACAAGTGGATCCATGGGGTCCCAAAATTGACCCAAATATGCCCATGGTCGACCATGTATCAACCAATAGGGTTAAGACACATTTTAGGGTAATTTAGTATTATTATAATATTATTTTTTAACCCTTATTTACCGGATTTACCCTTAACCATGGTAAATAAAATATTTACCGCAGTAATTATTCAAAATGTCTAAAAATAAAAGTTACCTATTTACACAATTTGGACATCCTGATTCCAAATATGGAATCCATTTTTCTAAATTCAAAACACAGAAGTGGCAGAAATTAATTTAAAATTAATTCCCGCTGTCAAAACAAAAAGCGTGTTTTTAAGAGATAATAACTATCAAAAGATTGACATTTGTTTATGTTCGGTTTAATTTTAAAATTATGTCCAATGACCAACATTATATTAAATGGTAAAAATATATTCTAAATATATTTTAAAACCACTCAAATTCACAATTTATCACTATTAATTATTTTGATTAAAAAAGTTGTTTTTAATTAAAATTTAGTAATTTTCACTATTCATCAAAATATGAAAGTTATCCGAAAAGTACCAAAATTTCACCTTAGGCTAAATTCGATATTCCGAATCCAAAAATGAAGTCCATTTTGAAATATAAAATATATATAATTTCAAAAAGTAGGTATTACTATTCATAACGGCTAGTTTGATTGGTTGTGGTGTGTTAAAATCTCGAAGTTGCGTACAATGCACGTCATTGCATTATTCGAAAGGAAACATACCGAGGAAGCTTGGGGTGTTACAGCTCGATTCATTTTAATCTTTTCTTAATGATTTTTTATCTCAATTGAGTTATCAAAGTTTGGACATTTGTCTCATTTTGTAGATCTACTCTATTATAGGTCGAATCAAATCCTGAAGATGGATGAGGAGAGTCATATGAGTATGAGGTAGGTGGTCTCGTGCCTTTCATTTATTTTTGAGTTGATTATATATGTCGGAGGGATGCGTGCCCATTTTTAGGTGTCACCTAGTTGAATATTGACCTATTTTGTTATGTAATTCTGATTAGGTAATTGAATAAAAGATTATAAGGCATGTTTGAGATTGTTAGTCTTGAATGGGGTCTACCCCATGGGTGCATTTTTAGTTCTATGACCCGGTTTTATCCATTTTCCCTAGGATGCCTATGGGCATGCCTTTGATTTACTTTTATGGGTAGTTTAAAATGAAATTTATTAATTGAATATTTTCCCACATGAGATAATATTTTATTAAGCCTTGTGATAGTTTAATTCACTTGTTAGGATTTTTATATAAATTTCTCATGTGAGTTTATAATAGTTATGTTGGGTAATGGATTGGTTACATGGAAGACTTGTGATGTGTTTGATACCCATGTGAGTTATTATTATGTTAACCATGTAATAGGGTAAATTACATGTGTTTTTTATAATGAAATGATTATACACTGTGCTTGGCCCTAACACATTCTTAAATGATTATATAATAGATTTTGACCCTATCACATGCTGATATAATTATATATTGGGTTTCAACCTTGATTAACTATTGAAATGCATATATATCAAGTTTTGATTTAGTTTGGTGTTATGTTATACTATGGTTGTATAGATTGGGTTAAACCCA
This sequence comes from Viscum album, assembly GCA_963277665.1. Taxonomy (NCBI): domain Eukaryota; kingdom Viridiplantae; phylum Streptophyta; class Magnoliopsida; order Santalales; family Viscaceae; genus Viscum; species Viscum album. The sequence continues at coordinate 1,681,118,207 of OY728160.1, forward strand.
CCAGAAGTGATACTTGAATTAGATTTCAGGATGTCAGGACCAGACTCAGTTATAAATGGAATAATGAAATGAAATAACTAATGATGTGTCTTCCAAGTCGATGCATAGTCTTGGATTTGGTCTTCGCCCATACATGATTACATTGTATTCTAAGACCTCTATCATGCTTACTTTTGAGTACCTATTGTTTATTGCTTTCACTATTGTACACTGCCTATTAGATATATCTATATTCACTAATATATCAGAACTGATCTTGGGTGGTTTCCTAGTGGGATTTAGTCTCACACCCTGTTTGGGTCATTCTTTTTTTTTTGAACAGATTATATGATTTCAATTTTTGATTAGGGAAAACATCCTTCTACTAGTACTTGATTTGTTTTTTAGGAGTAGGAGAGCATGGGACTAATCCGAGGCTTGAGATGATTCTTAGATTTCTTTTTCTTTTGTGTTTTTGGAACATATATCATAGATTTATACAGTGTGCCTATTTTGGCTATTTTCATAGAACATAACATGTTTCAACATCTTTTTTATGGAATAATGTTTATATTTTTACCAGTCATTTTCTATTAGTTTCATTTTTATTGTATTTACTACTTCCGCTCTTCTATATTATTATTACATTGTGTTACACTCTACCAATGAGGTTATATTTTTCCCACTATCACATCCTTGGCCCTCACTAAAAGTTAGTAGCCTCTTCCAATTGGGGAAATGTGCTTGAGGCTATGTGACCAACCGGGTACGGAGAACCAGTTCAATGGCATCCAGATATCGGACATTAAAAAGTTTTATTAAAGGTGTTTTTTTTATTTACATTAATGTTTGGAAACATTATATATGTATAGAAAGTAAATAGATTTTAGTGATAAATAGTGCCCATGAGTAGTTACCCCGTGTACAGGGAAAATCCAAATTTCCTCGAATTGACTTATGATTTTTGGATTTTGAGTAGTTACAGTTGATTCAATTTCACCATTGGGTGATTCACTTGTTTTGTATTGTTATTATTGATATGTTTGTGGTTATATTTTTTCAACCCGATGAGATGAGGGTATTCCATCTCATGCATCATATATACACTTGTTAGAAATCGCATCCCATGCATTTTTCCTTGCCATTTAGAGAGCATTACTGATTGCATGTTGTTTTGATAGATGATATTATATAGATACAAGCTATTTTGATAGGTATCATGATATATATACCTGTTTTTTTATAGCAATATTTTTTTGTGTGATGGTTGAATTTGATGGATTCCAAGATTTGGTCCCTGAGGAGTATGGACACTCTTGGATCAGAATTTATTGGATCATGTTTCAGCTAGGGGAAACAGATTGTGTTTTTATGTGATATATGTGGATTCCAATCATTGATTCACAGGGAGTATGGCCACCCATGGATCAGAATTTGTCACATCGTTTCTTTATTTTGAAAAAACTAGGGTTCCAGGGAATTTTCTGAAGCTTACTATCCAGAAACCCAGAAAACAAGGCATATGATGATATGAACACACACCATGTGTTCTTCTATTTGTGAAGAGATAAATTTTCTTAAGTACACACCATGTACTTGTAGTACACGTTGTGTAGTAATTGACCATGTTCCTGACTGTGGGAGAGAGAATATAAGTTGTTGGTTTTGGGTTAGTTCACACTGTGTACGGTAGATACACACTGGGTAGTTTTACTTTGGCAGACCCCATGTGACTCTAGCCATGTGGAAGTACATGGCTAGGTGGGAGAACTTGAGTACACACCATGTGTCAAGATGACATGCCATATACCTAGGATGTTTACATGCCTAGCCTGAAAAAAGTACATGCCTATGTAAAAGTTTAAGGGTACACACCGTGTGTGGTTTCTACACGTCAGGTACTTCTTTTCTAGTAATCTTAAGGTTATTTTCTAGTTTCATTCCACTTTGTGAGTTTTGGACCGAAAATTAGTCCTTTCTGAGTAATTTTCCATGTAGCTTGAAATGGTACATCCTGTAGAGAATTATAAGGACTCATAATTGGTGTTTTGTGGCTTCTATATAAATAGAGAGGTTCTTCCACTAGTTATCATTTCTAGTTGTCAACTTAAAGTGAAACTTTGCATCAATGATCAGTTGGGTGTTCAGACAAACCTAGTTGAGACTTTCGATCTGAGATAAACTATGAGTAAAATATCTTGACCTATTCTATTATAGGGAGTACCTTGTAGGATCCCTATCCTTTGTACCATTTTCAAGGAACCCAATTATAGGATGTCTCTAATGTTTATCGTTTGAGGATCCCATGTAGGATTCATCCATTTCCTTTTTAGATAAGGATTCCATGTAGGATTCCGTCACTCCTATTTACCTATAAGATCCCAAGTAGGATGCCTTTTAGTGTTTTACATGACCAAACCTAACCTCAGTAATGGGATTTTAGTATTATCTCTCTTTTTTAACATCTATAACTGACCCATGGGGCAGTAATAGGGGTGAATGTTTAGAGAAGGTGTCCACCTACCTTTAATTGATATATGCACTTTTGAGCTGTGAGATTGGTTGTATATTGACCCTTAATATGGGAATGATCATTGAGGAATGCTCTGTCCATTGGTTTAGACATGCCTGAGGCATGTTCATCCACTTAGGTGGTCATGTGAATCTCTCTTTCTTTAAGTGATGGGAGACTTGGTACATTTTCATACATGTAAATGGTTATGTTGATGATGTTCTTTCAAGATGGTTCTTGCGGGAGCCATCTGGTATTAGGATGTGTATGGTGGAAATCCTATAAATAGTACACATAATGTGCAATTTGTTATTGAAAATTGTGGTAGTATATTTTGACATATGTGGTACCCATAGAGTGTTAAATTTTAAAAACAAGTCACTAATTTTGGTTAAATCGTTGATCTTTGAGTCGATGTGTCTGTTATCGGTTATCTCCGGAGTAAGGTGACCTGATCGATTTGGAACCATGTTCGTCCAACATCTTGGAAGGAATTTATAATACATGGGTTTTTTGACACACTGGTCAGTTTAATTTTTTGCTTTCATGCCAAGTGATATGTTTAAGTGATCGTGGATCGTGGAACAAACATGTGAGTTTATGTTGGTTCTGAACTAGCACATTTGAGAGTGGTTGTTAGTTCTTCTTGGAATTTAAGACACTCCTAGGTGGGGAGGATCAAATTGGTACTATTTAAATGTGTTCTTCTAGGTAAAAGGCTCACAATCATGGACTATTCATTCATCTGGGCCTTTGGGCCACCGGTTTGGTCCTCGGGTCCTGTAAGGCTTTCAGGCCACCCAATGCCTTCGGGCCAGTTGATTCTCAAGGTCTTCGGGCCACCTTAAGGCCTTCGGGCCACCCCAAGGCCTTCATGCCACATGAAATGTAGATTTACCAGTCAGACTACAAGGGAAAAGGATTTAGAGGAGGATTCAGGGAAGGCGCATTCACTAGAGCAGAACTAACCGGAATTTGAAGAATGAGAAGGTATGGATTTTCCATTGGTATTGGGCATGTGCAGCTTTGCATAAGACAGGTAGTCGACCCGCCCTGCGAAGGTGGACTGATAATATCTTGATATATGTTGGGGAGGAGTAGTTCCAAGTTGTCTTGTCTAGGTGATTCCCTCTAAGAGCTATGGGTCATGTAATTGTCTATAAGCCTTTGGGCCTTGTAAGGGTTCCACCTCACCCCTTGAAAGGTGGATTATCAAAAAAATAATAAAGGCCCTGAATCCAAAAAAAAATACATCATATGAATAGTTATAAAAGTGTATATAATTATTTTTTATGATATTAATTACATGATTAAAATTATGTATATGATGGAACCATGGTCAAATTACAAAGACTGGGACTTTCAAACTGAGACATGAGAGAAAAATGAAGCAGTTATCACCTAGAATGGTGATTTTGATAAAGAATTATTAATAAACAGGTGATAAGATGTTATAAGAAAATCATATATGGTATGATATATTTTATTTTCGTCATATAATATAATTATAATAAATCTATATTTATTATATATGTGGTTTTAATGTGTATAAATATATAAAATACTTTGGGTAAGGAATTTGTGTTACAATCTTATTTCTTTTCGAGACTATTTATACTAAATTTATGTATAGGGAAATATTATAAATATTATCCTTTAAAGCCCACATATTTTCATCTCCTATATTAATTCCTATAATTTTAATGTAGTAGTATCATTTTTATCTCTTAGGTTCTTAAAATGATTGAGAAATGTTTTTGCTAAGAAAAGTTAACCTCATTTCCTCTCCGATCATTGAATTTTTTGTTCCATGTCCATGATCATAAAAAATTTAATTCTTTACATATAATTTAAATTTAATTAAAATATTATTTTCATTATAGTTTACATTATTTACATAGATTCTAAATTAATCTTTTTAAGAGATATTTTTTGAACAAATTATTTTTTAATTTTTACAAAAGTGTGAAAAGAATGTTCTATTTTAAAAAATACAGTGTGAAAGGAATTTCCCACCATCATTACCACTAAATGATTTTAAGAATACATTACAAATTTCCATGATTATTTTCAAAAAAAATTGTTAACCATAATATCTTTCAATTATTCTATTTTAAATAATTGGTTTCAAAATCAAAAGGGTTTTTTCTTCAAAAAATATTTTTGTGAAATTTTAGAGGAACTTTTCATCTATGATAACATCATTTGATGTTATTTATCGTTCACCAAGGATATGATCCAATAATACCATCCCTATTCTTTGCTTTTATGGTTTATTAATATAATGATGAGATGTATATGAAACTAGTTTATCTTCCATAAGTTATGTTATGATGATATGAGGAATGCTTTATGATCTTATGGAATACATATGAGTAGATTATGATTATATGATTAGTGGCCCAAAAGTTAAATAGTAATCTAATTCATTTATAAATAGTGATGGATTGAATATGATGTAGTTAATGAACTCCTAAGAGATGATGGAGTTAATAATCTCCTAAGAGACTAAGGTTCTAATAAAATCCTAAGAGATGATGGAGTTAACTGGTTATAAGTTACTCTTAAGAGAATGTTGAAATTTTCCTATTTATGTAAATCCATGATGAATGTATGATCCAAAATATATTATTATTATTATTCTTATAATTGAGGCACAAAATTTATATGATATGTTCAAATTATTAGGATATGTTATCATGGATCATGAGTGATTAATTACTATTCCCCACACTTATGATTAATGTATTTTTAAATTATAATGTTTCGGTTCATGAATTGTGTTTATGATATAATAAATATTACTTATAAACTTTTTAATGTATGATCATGATCTCATATCCATATTTATATCTTATTCTTCCATATGATCACTGATCGATATCTCCCATGTTTACCCTTATCGATCACTTGTGCTCACAGTTCTTTATGTCTCTTTTCCCTAAGTCACTATTGAAAAAATCAACTATACCCACAGTTTGGATTAGTGGGTATAAACCCTAAAACCATGGGTATATGCTATACCCATGGTTCCATAAACCATGTGCTATCGAGCCATCGGTATAGAGCGATACCCATGGTTCTATAGAAACTACAGGTATAGCATTGGAGACTTCCATAACACCCACAGTTTTAGTTAAACAATGGGAATATATCTATACCCATGGTTTACAAAATCATGGGTATACATAATAACACCAAACATAATATACCCACAGTTCATTGAAACATGGGTATAAATACCTATCCCAAAAAATACAATAGATATCATGGGTGGATGAAAATATTTGACATATTAGGAATTAATTTACATATAGTCATGGGTCGAAAACAAACATATTCAACCTATAACACGAAACAGCCTAACCAAAATTCATTCTAGTTGACTCTAGTATTTATGGTTTATGAAATCTATCAATATTTTCTTAGTTTCTCATAGAATTACTTCCTACACTACACGATTTTAGTGATTGAACTATCTATAAAGCATTTCCAAACTACCCCATAGACACTTGAATGGGGTTGCACCATTATCTAGGAAGCTAGGTTCCAAACAGAGTATGATGTGAGTCGTTATAGTGCCACGTCGGTGTACCAATCAAATAAAATTAGACAACTGTAGTTCACCATTATCAAAAATTCTATTAACTGAGAAAGTGGTATGAAACACCTTGTTTATATGGAAACTTATACATATAACATCCACTCAATGAAATTTGTAAAAAACTATTTGGAACTAAAAATGTCAATTGAAAACACAATATTTCATTGGGAAACTCCTACACATATTAATGAGAAAGTGGTGTCTGAAATCACATCAACATTTTAAAATAATAAATTTTTTGTGGTAGTCCAATTACATGATCCAAAAATAGGTATTTAATAATTATCGACAAAAAAATAAATTTATCTCCCAATATACTCATTTTAAACCCACCTAGATGATGAGTAATCAATTCTAGTACTCAACCCATCATAGTGGTTATGTTTCTCTCCATCGCTAGCCAACTGAACCTGTCTGTCCACCTAGAATAGTATAGTCTTATTTCTAGTTGATTAATGTTCATATTAGTACATGGAAGTGATGAGTGGTGATTTGATGTTAAAAAATTGAAATAAAATTTGACTAAAACCTATGGGAGGTCAATGGAGGTTTTACAGTGAATTTCAAGAAAAACTATATAGTTTATGATAGATGTTTTTTTTCACTAAATATTTCTATAGTTGCATTGGTATGGAGTATAATCATAAACTCCACAAATGTATATTAGCTCATGATCTAATATTTTATATTATCAAATTAGTTATGAATCTGAATTTCTATTTAGTAGTCCAAACTCATTACCATTTCACCACCTTTTATTCTCATAATCAATATGTATTGTATGGTATCCCACATCTCCTCAATATAAATTCCAATGTGCTCAATCCTCATTATAAGAAATTCAGAACAAATTCCAAGGAATTCTGCATCCCTCCCTAGTTATTCTATGTTTCCTAGACCCTCCCATGGTTTAGACATAGTAATGACCTAGTTAGAGTCTAATATTGGATTGAATAAGATGGACTAAGGTGGATAGGATATTCCCATGAGCTGGTAAAAGTGTCCAAGCAGCAAGGAATCACCACTCGGGAATGATTTTCCCCCCAAATGATTAATTAAAATAGTGGTAGAAAATAAATAAAATTTCAACATGAACCATCTGTACGTCAGACGTCCACATAGAAAGAAAATAAAATAAACATAAGAAACACAATATAAAGTTATTAAAATATGAAACATGGTAATTATTCTCTCCACTACCCCAATCCCCCTCCCCTATAAATAAAATCATGTAGACACCTCCAGTGCCCTTCTGTCCCCCATTCCAGAATATAACTACCATTCGTCTATAGAAAGTGGTAAAAGGCTTAACAAGAATCTGTGATAAAGAAAATAAAATGAAAACTAAACTAAAATATACCTATCTCATGTGACTATACAATTTACCACCCACCATATAATAACCACAACACCCCATGTGTCAAAACATGTTCCTACAAGAAAGGAGGAAACATATTATATTAGTTAAATAGGATGTGGTTCCATTTGATTTTTTGGTTTTTTTAGCTTGGATAAATTTTTTATTATGTTATATATTGTTTAATTTGGTTGATACTAGTTATTTATGTTTATCCCACTTCATATTAATTTACTTTGGAACACTTCAATTTTTTTTATTTCATGTCAATTCCAATTGATTGTGTTCAATTCAATATAGTTATGTTTTGTTTTAGTTATTTTTTTCAATGTATGGTTCATTTTAGGTTTGTTCCAGTAATTTTAGTTTGGATTGAATTATCATTTGGGATAGTTTAATTAGATTTATTTTTTCTTGTTTTTGTTTATATGAGTTTGGGCAATTTCATTCAATTTGGTTATAATCAATTCAGTTGTAGTGATAAAAAATGAAATGAATAGTGAAGAGGAAACCACAAATATCACATAAGTCTATCCATCATAAAGAAAATACATTATAAATAAAACAAAACTTATTCAATAATTTTATCATCAGGAAAAGAAAATTATCAACCAATAATATGGTTTCCCAAAACATCAAAAATTAATTAAGAGTATTATAAAATAAATCCCACCGACAAAACATTCTATTGAAAAAAATAACTTAAATATACTAAAACATACAAAAATGATACCATGAAATAGTTTGATATATGGAATTCAAATGAAGATTATATTAAGTCATAATTTTTTAAACTTTAAATAAGTAAAATGTATTTTAAAACTTATAAAAACAATATTTCACACAGGCATGTTCAATTAAATTAAAAAACTATTACCTCCAAAAGAAGTTTTCGCATAGCCCAAACAATGAAACCAATGAATGTGGGAAACCTGATAGATATGGGATGTCCAATTGTTTTCAATTACTGTCAAAACAATAAAGGAAAGTTCAATTAATTTCAATAATTCTTACCGCAAGAGGAAGTCATCACATAGAAACAGTAAAGAAATATGGCTCTATTATGATTTATTTGAAGAGGGAAAATAGGATCAAAATGAATAAAAGAGTATGAATAATTTATCAGGGTGGGGGTTGGGGTGATAGACAATATCAAAGGTGGAAAACATAAGAAAACAGGTAGGAATATGTCAAAACAATATTTCATACATATAATTTCAATTAATTTCAGTAAATCTTATCTCCATAGGAGTTAATTGTGCATCTAAAACAAAAAAAATTCAATCCTGCAATGAATAATTAGAAACTAAAAAATAATTGAAAAAAAAATCATTAATTTACAAGAAAAATAAGATATACTCGAAGTATGAAAAACATTGGAAAAAAGGCTCATACATATTTTAAAATATATTGATAAAATATTAATAGTTATAAATGGAAGGAATCATCTCATTGAATAAAAAACATTTTTTAATTAATATTCAAGAAGGAAATAACAATGATTATGATAACTAACAAGTGTTTATTTCAACAGTATAAATGAATTATTAAAATTTATATCAGAATCTTTTCAAAGATCTTGTAATGATAAATTTAAATCTATAATATAAAAATTTATATATTTCAAAAAACATAAATTTTCATATTCCTATAGCTAATTATTAATAGTATAAATATTAAAATTTAAATACACTAATTCAAATATATGTTGAATCATAATTGTAAGAAATGTAAATTTTGTGTCATGTGTGTTAAAGTATATATATAAGAAATAGAATTATAATAAACACACAGTCATTGGTTGAAAGTGTTTTATTTATTTCAGTATATTAATAAAAATCTGCATAATATGATAAGAATATGGAAACCCCCACCACATAACCCTCTCCAATATCTTGTTCTAGGACCATCACAAAATACCTTCATTATCAAAATCATAAAATGAAACATTTTTTACAAAGTAATGAAAATACCAATGACATGACATTATAATTTGAATCTCTTTATTCATCAATGCATCAAAAGAAAATTTATATTTCCCTAAATATTTTCATACATCAAAATAGATAGATGAATGGGAAAATAAAGTTGTATAAAGATAAATTGTAAAAATATAAAATAAAAAACATGGAGAAATAGAAATATATAATTTGAATAATGTGATTAATATTTTGCTGTAATTTTGTTATAAAATGATGTAACTTTATAGAAAATCATGGGTTTATTTACAAATATTGATTAATCATAAATTACACATTGTGTGTATAAAAATATAACTATAAATATGTTTTTTAATTAACTATTCAGTATATTTTTTAAATCCATCACCATATATACCATATTCTATGAAAATTTTTCAGAAGCCATAAAATGAAAAAAGGAACAATTAATTCAATAACTAAAACAACAACATATTGTGATGTCTATATCAATCAACAACCCGAAATACCATTCACTAAGACACTTATCAAATCATTTTAAGTAATCATAAATCATAGTAAACCCCGAACATGTTTATGCAAATTAAAAAAATATATCATTACCTTGTTATCACACCTTATCTATATTTCAATATCATCCTGAAAAAATTAATACCAAAACCCATTACATTAAAGAGCATAAAAATATTGGTTTGAAAAATTTCAAATGTATAACATGCTTAATAGGTAATATTTTTAGCATGTTTAGTAAAGAAAACTGTATGAATTTATAGAAATAGCTTATATAATAAGTAAAGAAAATTTCATTTATATTGAATATAAACTACACTTTTAATACATGATAATGAATATATAAAAAAATTTATTTTTACTCAAGGAAATATAAAGTATATTAATATAGACTGTAATGTAAAATATAATAAAATTTAAAATTCATCACATGATAATGAAATATAAACTTCCAAATAAACTATAATATAATGTTTTATTTACATGGAAATATAAATTGATATGTAAACTCCAATTTCATTAATGTTGAAATTGCAATATCATATTTCAATATAAAATGAAATATAATGCAACATAAAATGTATTTCTAGACCATGATAATGCATAGAAAGGGAAACAATATGTATATTAAGGCATTATACATTTTGGAAAACTATCCAAAGTATTCGTGTTGCCTAAAATCTATGTAATTGAAGAAAATAGAAGAACAAATATAAGAGAATAATGAAATTAAAAACTTGTATGGGAGGGAGAACTGATAGAGGTGAACCTTTTTAGGAATATCAACCACTTTATACTCATAAATAATCTCTATTCACCATTATGAATGAAATAATCAAGACAAAAAAATAGGAAATGGAATTAGGGTTTGGACTTAGACATCCCAAAATCTAGGGAAACAAAATACATACCCATGACCGATTGAAAGCCACCAGAGGCAGGTAGATGGGGATCTAGATATAGGGAGGCAGAGAAGATGAGTTGAAGGTAAGGAAGTGTGGGATATGAAGTGGAGATAGAGGCAGGGGAAAATGTTGGGAGGTCGAGGCAGGGAAGTGAAGGCATATGTGGACCCAGAGACGGATACAGACGTGGATGAAGGAAGGCAGGGGTTAGGATGTGGGGGTTGGGAAGTGGAAGCTGGGTGGTCAAAGTGGAGGCAGAATTGGGGAGGTTGAGGTAGAGGCAGATCTAATTAAACAAAGTCTTGAAGGTTGAGGTGGAGGTGGAGGCAAGGAGGTAGATGACAGAAGTTAGAGGTTGTGAGATTGAGGCGGAGGCAGAATAAAAGAGGTCGAGGTGGTGGCGGAGTCTAGGAGGCTGATGGTTGGAAGGCGGATGCTAGGAGGTCAAGGCGAATGCGGAATATGAGAGGTCAAGGTAGAGGAGGGTAGGTCAAGGTCGACAAGGAGGTGGGGAGGGTTGGGCAGGCCGGGGAGGCCGGAGCTTGTAGGAGGGTAGATTCGGGCTCTTTAAAGTGGGAGGGGGAGGAGGATCCTGAGTGAGGCTGAATATGTAATGGGATATAACCATGGTTTTTTTAAAACCATGGGTATAGGTTCGATCAAATTCTATATATCTACATTTTCTCTAAATTGCCGGTATAGATCCATTGTCTTAGAGCCCATTATAATAGTGGGTTATGAAGAAAGGTTTTAATTGGGGTATGTATAAGAAGGGTATTATGTGAGAAGTACTTTATGGGAGATATGGAATATCATTCATGAAATAAATTGTTTATTTATATAGTCTCTAAATACATTAAACCATTACGGTTCTAGGGAATGTATTTTTATTATATTTATTTAATATTCATCTAATATGATGTAACATTTACATATGTTATTCTTAGGTCACTCCACCAGGTGTGTTCAACATGGTTATAAAATATATTATAAAAATACTCCTTAATATGCATGAATTCTAAAATTTTATGAACATCAAATCAAACCCATATAACAAGTCTCCAAAATTATATTTCTTTATCTAATTTTTATCTCTCCCAAATCCATATATTTTTCATTGGTTTATTGATGGTCAAAAGGTAATAAGACTAATGAAGATATGATAAATTTTAGCTAAATACCCAAGAGCACTGCTAGAGGTACATCTGTTTTAATTATACCTTTTATAAAATTATTTCAATTCCTTTAGAAAGGATAATCCACAAGAATAAATCTTCCATGACAATGGAAACAATGGGGTTTTCTTTCATTAGAAATAATAAATTATTTTTTTTACCCATGAAATGTGGAATTTATTTTAGACCATATATACTCTATTTTTATAACATACCATATGCTATAAACTCATTGATATTCCATGTTAATATAACTTTTAGTGTAAAATAATGTTCTACAGCTACATCATATGTAGTTATTCTACCACACCCAAATAAAATTAACTCATCAATATATGGATCCAAATAAACCTCAATGTTTTAAATATATGTATTATAATTAGTAATTCTAAATAGATACGTGGTTCCTTAATTTACATACATGGAGGTAATTTTTAAGGAATTATGAAAATAATAAAATAATAAAATTTATTTCAATAAACACCAAATGGAAAAAAACTGTTAGAGTAAAGGCATAACCACACATTAAGAGGTTCGAAAAAAAATATGGAAGAATTGGATAAAAGTGTTTCTATGAATCACCATCACAAGGACTATAAAATATTTTACTAATATAAATATTGAATCTATGTCAAGTAATAAATGTGGATATATTGAGATACATAAATAGATGCTTCAATATATGTGTAATTGGAAAATAACTCAACTTTTTTACCAAAAAAATCTAGGCCCCATTGTTATACCTATTTTTACCTAAACTATACACATGTTTTACAATTTACTAATGAATCATATTAACCATAATATAGGATTCAATCATTTGAACATGCATTGATATTTTGATAACTAAGGCCCAAATCATGGGATATGTTCTTTCATGCATATAAATTTGTAGGAAGTTTGGTTCTCTTGGTAAAAATGATTTAACCAAATAAAATATTTGATTGAAATAACTATTTGAATTTCCAAAATCTGATTTAATAGCGATAAATTGTGTAAAACCTAAAAATTTATTTATCTTATATTTGGGATATAATTCCTCCTTACTAAAGTTCAACAAATAAAAAAAATGAGATTTTTCAAATTCCAGATTCAAATTATCATAATGAGTTTATATTTCTTGAAAATACGGTCCAACAACCACATAAACTAAATTTTAAAACTGGGATAAATTTTGAACCAAAAAATATATACTTCTTTTAAATTACATTCACCATGTTGGTATCAAAAAACATAATCTTTCTGAAAACCAAAAAATAATAGTTGAATCCCAACATTATAAAAAGTTCCAAATCTCCTAAGATATCATTTCCTACATAGATGATTTGTTGTCCCTTCCAAAATAAATTATACATTTTATAATTCAAATGATATAAAAATTTAAACTCCATCAATATAAATGGTATATATATTATAATTGTGGTTATTTTTTAGGTTATTTATCCCATTATGATCAGGTAATAAAAACAAGTTTTTTTTCAAAGATCTAGAGTTTTCAAAAAACATAGTAAATACTTTATTACATAATATGTTAAAAAAATATTGCATAATTTATTTTTCAAATATTTTTTTAGTTTTTCTTACTAATATTTATTTAATATTTTCTTTCTTTGTAAGACTTTGAAATATTTTTAGTAATATTTTTAGATCTATATGCTGAGACAGCTCAAGACTATGAGGCCCACTGAGCTAGAAATAGATATTATAAAAACATTAAAAAATTTAATATCATATGTCCTTATTTTTTCATAAATATTGGAATATATATTGAAAGGGGTCTATAATTAGAAATCTGAGGCCATGGTTCAGTCAGGAATGTGGGGTTTACCAAAGGCGCGACCTAAGGTTGGTTAGCATTAGATGTTAATCTAAGGAAACTGTTGGTGGGTGTGTTAAGTGAATTTATTTATTTATTTATTTAATAAACCTAAACTAACTATCCCTATAAAAATACATAATTATGAAAAAATTAGGGTTATCCATAAAACCCTTTCTAGATCTGGGAGGAGGAGCATATCATTCTTCATTGGCGGATATAAATCAGATGATGAATAGTGATTGGAGCGAGGTGGATCGAAGGTAGCGAACACAATGGTTCTTCTAAATCATTTTTGAATGCATTATTACCCAATGATCAATCTAAATAATGTTAGGTCTCAACAATTTTGGTTTCTCCCCCTTTGATTAAAATATTGAGCATGGATAATTAATCTTCTTTTGATTTGTGATTTAGCTACCCATTGCATGAGCCTCACAATTTATTTGATATTATTTTCTTTTATTTAAATACCTTGTTGATTTTAATCTCACCCCATAGATATCCCGATTATATAATCATTGGACGATAATTTTTTGTTTATAATTTTTCAATTTATTTGTGTTCTTTTCCCCCTTCATTCTTTATGTTGTTAACCATTACCACAAAGTTTGTGGTTCGACATTACTGGGGTGGGTTTGAGTGTGATAGAATCCCTAAATTCCTGGAAGATTTGTGAATGAGGAATTGATTGGTGATTTTTGGATGGATAGAGATGACTTGTGGGTTACAGGTGAGACCTTCATAGATCTATAATTGTAAATGGAAACGAGAGAATGCAGTGGTGATGGGAGAGCCCCACTGGCACAAAAGTGTCCAAAATTCATCCACTATAAATAATTTGGGTGTGAAAGGCCCTAGATCCACACTCATTAATGAGATTCTAAGTAAAATCAGGTGAAAATCATGGTAGAATCAGTGGCACAATAAGACTCACAAAGAAAGAGGGATTTTATGGAAAACCATACTATATGACGTTTAGTCTAGGAACACAAGCCATTTATCCCCCTCTCTATAGTGCTACAGTTTCTAGGAAGATAATTGTTACACACTATGTGGTTAGGACCACAACGCATTTGACCCTCATCAGGTGGCTAAGTGTTGTGCCAACTGTACATGGCTAGGACCCCATGTGGGAGGATACACCATGGACACTAGGAGTACACAGGTACTAGTTGGTACCCGGAAATGGCTGAGTACATGGCCAGGAATATAGTCATTTCTTGAAGTAAACAGGAACATCTAGGAGTACATGAGAAAACACTGGGTTGAAGAGACGTGTTGTGTAGTACCTTTACACATTTTGTATTTCTACATGTCCAACCAAACCATGTGATGATGAAGACATGGTTTAGAGACCTTGTGAGATCACATGTTGTGTGACTCCTAGTACACATCATGTACTGTTATCTAGGAATTATCCTTCTCTTATCTCTTTCATTTTTACTTGAATTTTGTCTTGTGATGATCATATCCTGAGTGTTTTTTTATTTATAACATAATGGTTGCCTTTATAGTGGCATACAATATTTGATGTGATGTGTTCTAAGTGGGTGTCTCTTTTAAAAGAATCATGATGGTTGTGGGGATCAGGCAACATCACCAGAGAGATTCTTGGATTGGAAACCCCTATCACACTAGGGTGAAGTTCCCCCATGTTCCTCTCTATCTACTGAGTTTCACTACCCTAATGCACTTGGTCAAGGTTCCTTTATCTATTCTTTGAGAGGTACCCCCTGACGCAATAGGGAGAAGGTCCTCTATTGATGCCTACTGAGTGGAACCCCAATCATTCTAGAGAGTGGGTAATCTATGCTTTGAGTGGAACCCCCTATCACACCAGTTCACGGGTCCTCTATCTATAATTAATGAGTTGCATGCCCCAGTCATTATAGGGCATGGGTCCTCTGTTCACTATGTGTCACTCCCCTATCACACCAGGGTGTGGATCTTAAATCTATTGAGTATTACCGCATCATCATTCTAAGCCATGGGTCCTCTATTAGAGGTTTTCCCCCTTAATATGTGGAGAAATTATGAGGTTCGGTTCCCCGATAGGGACATTTCAGATAGCCACTCGAGATGTTGGACATCGATGATAATCCTTTGGAGCTATAGGAAGATTTATCATCATTGGTTGGACTGTGAGATGGAGATCCCCTTTCCCTCTCATCTCAGTTTCTTTATGAGAACACACACACACACACACACACACATATATATATATATATATATCTGTGTGTGTGGGGGGGGGTTCATTTCCCTCTTTCTTTGGGTTGAGATGACTTTTATCGCATCTTCTGTAGTTCCCTCTTTGGTTTTTGATGTGTCCTACTAGTTATGTAAATAGTTTTCCTTGCATGATATTTTCCCACATGTTTTGTTTCATATGTAGACAATGGAAAAATCAATGATGATTTCGGTGGATCATAGGGATACTCAGGTGCATAGGCTATGTATGGTGGTCCATCTTACAGATCAGGAGCCTGGCTCTCTGAGCTATCTTTATTTCCAGTTGTCATCAAGTTGGGAGCCCATTTTTGGTTGTCCAAGTATTTTACCCTTCCCACTTTGGTATTATTCTTTTATTATCCAATGTTTTATCTATTTTTTATTACATGAATGGTAATACTCAATATGTAATAGGTCCTTTTATTATTCCTCTTCACTATTACTTGAAGACAGTTGGGTGTGCGCGTAAAGGTTCACTATGAAAAGGCTGTTGAAACCATGGTTGTTCTTTGATGCAAATGGAGTTTGGTTTGTGTTTATTTTCAATCCAAATTTGGTTGATGAAAGAGTTTTATAAGAATGTGTTCTTATGATTGAGGATAAAAGTATTATTGAAGGTGTTGTAGTTACCTAGTGTTTTCCAAATTTTTAGGCCCCAAAATCAGGATTTTATTTTTGGAAAAAGGAAGAGTTTAAGAAAAGGAATGGAAAACTGAAAAATAGGTTCTGAGAATAGTTTACAGATCATGAATTTTGGTATGTGGAATAGAGAATTGTGAACCACAAATCAAGAATGGTATGATAACTGGGTAGGAGGTATGGTTCACGGAGCGAAGGAGGATCACAGGGAAGCTCGTTGTATGCGGAAGGTATGATAGGTTCGTGGGATAGAATTTCATTCTTGAAAGTGAGGAAGAGTTTTGAGAAACCATGAGTGGTTTCACTTTCAGAAATAAGTTGGTGATTTGTGACGTTGCATAGGGAGAATGGAGGTACACAAACCTCGTAAGGAAAATGGTTTGCGGGAGATGTGCGGTACGTGGTGAAGGTCGTGTTGTATCAATAATTTGGTAAATATCGATTTACCAGATTTATCATATCTATTTTCTTATATAAGAGTCACTAATACCATTACTAGAATGTGATGATGAGATGAAAAATCCAAGAGGAATTCAAAAAGAATTGAAGTAGTTTGTGGGAAGAAATCCACACAATGATTCTAATTAAAAATATACATGGAATTCGGTGAAATCCATAATAGCTCATGAAAGAAAGTTTGTTGAGGAAGAAGGTCAGTTTGCAGGAAGACATGTCTATATAAGACAGCTAGTACGTGGATGAAGAACATGGTCTATAGATTTATTGTTGTGTGTGGATAGGATTTAGATACAATCTATGGAGTAGTGTGGTTCACAAAGTCCACATTCATAGTACGCAGAGCGCGGAAGTACACAGCGTGGGGTATTACACCGAATAGCAGGGAGGTACACAAAGTAGGTCAGTTTGTAGAAAAAGGATTGCAATATGCAATGGATGAAGGTCAGCTCATGGAGGAGCAGTTTGCGGAGGAGAAGTTCATGAACTATCAGTACGCGGAAAAGTGGACATCATATGTGGGTAAAAAAGAACTTCAACATTGCATCCATATATAGTTGATGATACATGATTTAATTCTACTCCATTGAAGTGACCTTCAAGTCAATAAACTGTGTTCAGATTATTCCCAGTGTACTGAGCAAGGTGGGGTCAACAGAATTTATCTGAGGGACAGAGTATGTTATCCCTAAAACCATGTAAATGTATTGTGTCTGGCACATAGTGATTATGCTAAATATTTTTACTCCATAACTTGTGAATATTAGTGGAATTTGGTATGAACGACAACATGTCATCTTATGCTCCTTGGATGTATCCCTTCATGATGAACCAAGTAAAATTTTTGTGACTTTTCATTGCATGTGATTTATTATTTTTTCACTTTCTCTTTATAAAGGTTTAACAAGTTTCTACCAATGTAGGAACAAGATCCTTCAATTTAAAAAGAAAAATTTGAAAATCTAATTCACCCCTCCACTCTTAGGGTGTACTGGGGTTCTTCAAGTGGTATCATAGGGTAAAGGTTGCTGGTGTTAAATTTTTCCATCATTTATACAATGGAGAATATAGTAAATGTTAGGGGAATAACCTTCCTTGATGGTATCAACTTTCATATTTGGAAGAATATTATGAGATATCATCTATGATCTCTTGGAATGGAATTCCTATTTTCCACTCCATAAGGAATACATGTAACTAATCCAACTGGGATTTCATTGGCTGATAAAGGCTGCAAAATGCTTCGTGCGGATTCCAAAGCACGAGATTCCCTCACTATAGCTCCTTCTGGTCAGATATATCTAAAAGTGATGAGATATACGTCAGAAACGTTTATGTGGTAAAATCTGGGGAACATATATGAAGGAGACAACAAAGTTAAGAAGGTAAAACTAGAAGTTTTTTATAAGTGGTTCGAAGATCTAAAAATGCATCTAGATGAAAATACAGATGCATTTTTAATCAAATTATTGAAGTTGATGGAGAAATAAACGTACTTTGTGAAGAAATCAAAGACATTGATATTGTAAAGAAAATACTTTGAAGGCTTACACCTCTTTGCAATGCAAATGTGTCATCCCTTAAATAAATGGATCTCTCTAATCCTTTTTTGGGTTATCTTTTGAATAGTATATTCACATATAAAATGAGAGACAAATATAAAGATGCAACGACTCAGGTAAGAATGGAAATAGAATTCAAATCCATGGAAAAACTTGAAATTTTAGGAGATAGTGTTGATGAAGATAATTAGGAAAAACAAATTATTTCTCTCATTGCTATGAAATTCAAGGAGGGAGTAGAGAAATTTGACTGAAAGTTACCTCTGTCTTGTTTTCACTATGGAAGAGTTGAGAACATTTCCTCTAAATGCCCAAGAAATTTTGATGATGAAGAAAAATAAACTAGAGATATTCAGATGTCTCAAAAAAGGTTTTCCAAAAAGAGAGACTTTAAATATGGA
The DNA here is from genome assembly GCA_963277665.1 of Viscum album. Classification (NCBI taxonomy): domain Eukaryota; kingdom Viridiplantae; phylum Streptophyta; class Magnoliopsida; order Santalales; family Viscaceae; genus Viscum; species Viscum album. The sequence continues at coordinate 1,681,137,295 of OY728160.1, forward strand.
AAGAAATTAAAACGAAAGAGTTTTTTCTATGAAGAATAAGTCGACAAAAATTAAATATTTTAGGAAGAAGAATCAGAATTTAATTCTTGAAACCATGCTTCCATGATGGCTATAACTGAAAAAATATAACCATCAAAAGATTATGTTGGTGATAATAATTTAACCACAAATATTGATCCCAAGTTTCATCCTAAGGATGATTTTGGTAAGATTGAGAAACAATGTTAGAGATGCAATAAGTAGAGAACAATTATTGGAGATCTCCAGAATATGTTCATCAGATTGAAGCTAAAATATAATGATGGTAAGAATATTTTAAAGTACAGTCATCAATCCACGAGAGCACAGAAAATGTAGTGGAACTAAAACTTAGAATTGAAGAACAAGGAAAGGTAATCAAAGACCTTACCTATAAACTGGATAATAATTCCAAGACATTTCAAGGTTTAGAGGAAAAATTTGTCACTTTGGGGAGTAAACTCAAAATTGAATCAATCTCAATTGAAACAATGAAGAAAATATAGTTCAGAAAATTCTCTGATGTTGAGTTGTTGGAGAGATCTAGGCATGGTTCCAATGGAGTTGAAAATATTTAGAATAACCAAAGACCTACAAACATGGGTAAAAATGTAATTGGTTGTTATTCCTAAACATAAAATGTTAGAAATAAAAGGAGTCAAAAATAAAGTAAAGTCAAAAGTTGGATAGGTTGAAAAGATACCTAAATTGCTGAAGAAGAAACCCTAAATTCAAACTGAATGGAGATATAAAAACTATTATCAATAATCCTGAGATAATATGTAGTTAAACTACCCTCCCAATGAAATTTACATGAGAACAACTATAAGTGAAAATACATTCCAACTTATGAAATTTCAATTCTTTGGCTATATGGGATACAACATGTCATACTGTGAAGAGGCATGGAGATACTTGTAATGGGATGATCTAGGAATTCAATAGAGGATAAATAATTCATATCCTAATTCTTATAGAAAAAAAAGTTTCTATGGATATTATTTTCAGTGATCCAACTTTTACATGGTTATATTGATTGTAGGAAGAGGAATAGTAGAACAATTCATACAGAACTCTTAAAAAAGTCAATACTTTCCAACCAAATGGTGTTTCTATTTCAAACATGTTTTCTCCAATAGAATAATACTATGACTATGAAGATCCTACTCACATGCAAGATATATTTTAAAGGACATATTTTTCTGTCACTCAATCTAATATTTCATAGAAGGAAAAGTAGTAAATTGAAAAATCCAACCCTATAGAGGTAGCTCTCAAAGCTACTAAAAATATCAGCACGTAAAATTCTTAATAGTGGATGCTCATACCATATGATGAGAAATGATGACCTATTAGTGAATATCGAGAAAAAGGTCGATGGAACACTGAGATTCAGTAATGATGGTTCTTTAAAGATCAAAGGCAGTGGAAGTACTGAACTGGATAATAGTACCAAAGTTATTTATATAGAAGGGTTGCATCACAATCTTTTAAGCGTGGGCCAACTATATGACTCAGGAATTATGGTTACATGCAATCAAAATTGGAGCACTATAAAAAGTAATAACAGAGAATTATCTCGTGAAATTATGTCGAACAAATAGTATCTTATATCAGGTTAATAGAAAAGAAATCATTAGTTTCATGATAGTTGAAGAAGAGAACAAATTGTGGCACAAAATTTTGGGTCACATCAATCAACAAGATATGGAAAAGATATCTAAACTAAAGATTGACAAGGATATCCCAAATCTAAAGTGTGGACATGAGAAGACTTGTGATGCTTGCATGTGGGGAAAGTTGGTGTGTAGTTCATATCATCCAATGAAGAAAATAGCATAAAATTCTCTTGATCTCATTCATACATATGTATGTTATCTAATAAATGTTGTTTGAACATATATAGAAAGGTAATTTGTTCTTTTCATTGATGATTATAGTAGATTGGTTTGTGTGATGGTTATATACAAGAATCAAAAAGTGCTTGATTTCATGAAAAATTATCATCGAATAACCGAGAATGATACTGTATGGACAATAAATGTAATGTGGTATGAAAATGGAGGTGAGTATACATCCATTGAATTTGAAAATTACCTATAGAAACATGGAAGACATCATAATATGGTTGTGGTGAGAATCCTACAAAAAATTGGCGTTATTGAGAACTAAAATCAATAGGTAAATAGAATAGCCAAAAGTATGTTGATTGAGAGTCCTATCACTCATCCTTTCTAGTAAGAGGATGTTCAAGATGAAATTTATATAGAAAAAAAAATAGTGATTTATATGTGGTAAACCAAGACACCCTATGAGCTATGGAATGGAAGGAATATCTCTTGGAATTATATTCATGTTTCAGAAGTAAAAGATTTGTCTAAAACAAAGAAGTAAATCATGTCAATTATAGTGATGTTGTAGATGATGGAATATTCCTTGGATACTCAATGAATAGAAAATCGAACAAATATTTCAATAAATTTCTTGGTAGAATTATGGAAAGTAGTTATGTGATGATCATTGGAGATAGAACCAAAAATGTCTCCCGAAATTTATTTATTGATGTGGTTGATGATGGGGAATAATGTGGACATGGAATGGACTCAAACACAAAAGTAGAAGAAGTAATGAAAAACACTCAGGAATCATATCATGATGCTGAATGAGAAGAAGAATCAGAAGAGGAACCCGTGACTAAAGAAAATTATTTTAAACCCTAAAGGATAAATCGAAGAGTAGAAATTGATCGATCGAATGTCATTGGGGATTGTACTACATCCATGCAGACAAGGAGATTGAGGAATAATGAACAATCTATATTCCTTTTAGTTGTGGAACCATTCTCATTTTAAGTAGCTACAAATGATGAATCATAGGTTAATACCATGAATGAAGAATTGGATCAGATCGATAAGATCCAAACGTGGGATCTAGTTTAGAGACCCGAAACCCACAATGTGATTGGTATGAAGTATATTTTCCAAAATTAATTTTGTGAGCATGGAAATGTTATCGTAAATAAGGAACGGTTGGTGTATAAAGTCAATTCACAGCTTGAATATGTTGATGTTGAAGAAAAATTTGCTCTAGTGGCAAGACTGGAGTCAATCATAATGTTTCTTAGCATGGAAATTCAAAGAGGATACAAAGTGTATCAAATTGATGTCAAGACATCATTCTTAAATGGTGTCCTTGAAGAAGTAGTCTATATTGGACAACCAGTTGGATTTTTTCTTGGTAATGATGTAATGAAGGTTTGTAGATTAAATAAGGCTATATATATTGTCTGAAATAAGCACCATAAGCATGGTACTCTCAACTAAATTCTTATATGATGAAGCTTGAATTTAAAATATAAGGATTTGATCACAATATTTATGTGAATAATTCATATAATGATCATTTCATGGTTCTGGTGTATGTATATGATATTATACTTAGAGGAAGCGGACATGGCTCAGTGCATGAATTTTCCAATCACATGAAATCCAAATTTGAAATTTCTATTATTGATGAACACACATACTTCATAGGGCTACAACTGATTTATAGGAAAGACAATACTATAATTTCTCAAAAAAAATATGTAAGATAGTTGGTGAAGAAACTCAATATTCAAGATTCCAAACCAATGTCGACTCTGATTGAAGTTGGGAAAAACCTGGGAAATCATGAAGATGGTACATTTTTGGATCACACAATGTACCATAGAATAATTTGAATCTTATTGTACTTGACTGCGACATGACCAGATATTGCCTTTTCCACATTATTAGTGGCCCGCTTTCAATGTAATCCAAAGGAAGAACATATGGCAGCAGTGAAAGGAATTGTGAGGTAAATTCAAGGAACTCCCAATTATGGATTATAATTTTCTAATAGAAAAGATAATCAACTTTCACCATTTTCTGATGTTGTCTGGGCAGGAGATTTGGTAGTTATAAAATCCACAAGTAGTGGATCATTATTCATTAGAAAGAAATGTGTGGGCTGGTTGAGTAAGAAATAGGAAATCACTTCTCACAGTATTGTTGAAGAAAAATATATCTATGCTACAAATACTTGTACTCAACTTCTCTGGATGAACCAACAACTGACGGATATTGGTGATGAGGTGAAATAGGCAATGGTGATTCACTATTATAATAAGAGTGTGATTGATCTTACAAAGAATCTTGTTCATAATTCTCATATTAAACATGTTGAAATCATATATCACTCTATCAAGGAAAATGTGGAACAAGGAATGACTAAAATAGATCATGTTGGAAATGATGATCAAGTGGTTGGCATACTGACCAAGCCATTGTCAGCACATGTGTTCGAGAAGCATTGGTTGAACCTCGATGTTCAGCCACCTCCTCGTTCACGAGGAGGTTATGAACTTCCCCTCTCACATGTATTATTTAATAGTTTTAATATTTTTGTAAAAGTGATATATCTTTATGGGGGATATACAATCTAGGGGGAGTGTTCTTTGAGATATACAAGTAAAAATTTGGTTCTTTGGGTTTATTTCTAATGGGAGCGATTGGAGATATTCAATGATGATGCAATTTTCTTCTGGTTGGTTTTAGGAAGAAGAAGAATAGATAAATTCAAAACATGTCACAATGGGGGAGAATGATGAGTTACTATGTGTGAGAACTCAATTCATTCTCTTCTTGTTTTCTACATTGATCTTTTCTCATGTAGACTTAGAGTGTTGAATGATTTTTTTTTTCATATATCAGGATTTTTTTGTTGAAGGTGCTTCATTGAATTTAAGTATATATTTCCAACAAACCCAAAGGTAGAGATTGTTGTAACCAAGGTTGTTCTTTGCTGAAAATGGAGTATGGTTTGTGTTTTTTGTCAATCCACATTGCGTTGATCAAGGAGTTTCTTAATAATGTGGTATTAAGATTTAGGTTGAATGTAGTATTGAAGGTGGCGTAGTTTCTTAGTTTTTTCCAATTTTTTGGGCCTCAAAATCAGGTGTGTTTTGGAAAATGGAAGATTTTTAGAAAATGAATGGAAGACCATGAACCAGGTTCTTGTAATAGTTCATGGATCATGAATTTTGGTCCATGGAATGATGAACTGCGAACCATAAAGCAATATAGGTATGATAACTACATAGGAAGAATGGTTCGCGGAGTGAAGGCGGTTTGCAGGAAGGCTTATTTTATGCGGAAGGTGTGATAGGTTCGTGGGAAGGAATGTCATTCGTGAAAGCGAGGCAGAGTTTTGAGAAACCGTGAAGGGTGTCCTTTTTTGGAATGAGGTGCTGATTTTTGTCATCATATAGGGATAATTACGGTATGTGGACTACATAAGGAAAATGGTTCTCGGGATATGTACGGTACGCGGTGAATGCGGCGTTGTATTAAAAATTTGGTAAATATCGATTTTGTATTTTTATCGGACACATTTTACTTTATAAGAAGAACTAATATTTTAATTAGAATGTGGATGTGAGATTAAAAATCCAAGAGGAATTCGGTGAAATCTAGAAGTAGTTTGTGGAATGAAAACTCCACAAAGACTTTAATTAAAAATCTAAAAGGAATTCGGTGAATTCTAGAACAGATCATAGAAGGAAGTATGTAGTGGAAGAATGCCAATTTCTAAAAAGGCACGTCTGCATAGTAGAGATAGTACATAGAGGAAGAACTTGTTTGGAAGATTTCTTGTAGTACACTGAGAGGAAGCAGAGACAGTCTGTAGAGTAGTGTGTTTTTTGAAGGAGGCATTCGCAATATGTGGAGTAGGGCAATACGTGGAGTAGGGTAGTGCACGTTGAAGAAGGAAAGTATGAAAAGTAGGGTAGTTTGTGGAGGAAGGGGCATAATATGTGAAGGAAGAAGGTCAATTAGAGGAGGAGGAGTTCATAGAGGAGTAGTTCATGAACTATCAGTACATGGAAAAGTGGACTTCATCTATGGGTAAAAACAAAACTTCAACGAAGCATCCATCTACAATTGAGGAAGCATGATTTAATGTGAATCCATTGAATAGGCCTTCAAGTCAATAAACTAAGTTTAGATTCTTCCCAACACAGTGAGTAAGGGGGATTCAATGGAAGTGATCTGAGGGACACAGTGTGTTATCCATAAAACCTTGTAAAGGCAGTGTGTGAGGCATAGAGTGACTGTGTTGATCATTTATACTCCACAACTTGTAAAGACTAGTGGATTTTGGTATGACTAAAAAACTATTGGTTTATGATCCTTGGACGTATCCCTTCATTGAGAACCAAGTAAAATTGTTGTGTCTATATATTGTAAGTGATTGTTTGTTTTCTACACTTTCTCTTCAGATAGGATTAATGGGTTCCTACCCACAAGGGAACAATATCCTTCAGTTTAAAAGAAAAAGTTGACACCCTCATTCTCCCTCACCTCTTAGGGTGTTCGGGGGGTCCTTCAAAGGCATCAAATTTACATTATATATTCTCGGTGCTTATCTTCAAACCCTGCCTATGGGAGGCCAGCTTGGGGTTGTGTCGGCTTGGCCTTTCGCTGGCTAGGCATGCCAGAGTGGGATGGGTTGTTACATAATATTTTTCATCTAATTATATTTATCTATAAAAAAAAATAATTTTTAATAATTTTAGACGATGTAAATAATTTTTTAGTAATTTATAATAATATTTCTATTTATTAAGTAAACATAATTAACTTTCTCATGTGGGAATATTTATTGTTTTTTTTATTTATTTTACATTAAATTTAATAAATTATACTAATTTATTATAATTAATGACTATATTTTTTTATTTATATTTATTATTTTACTATTTTTTCTAATTATAACTAATAATTTTTATTTTTTCTTAGTTTTAATAATTTATAATAATTTATAGTAATTAATATTTATTCATTTTTTAATATTTTTTATTAAATTATTGATAAATTTATTTATTTTCCTTAGTTATAACTAACATGTATTATCTTAGATTATTTTTTTCACTAAACTAAGTTTTAGTAATTTAATATAAATTATTATTTGTCATAATGTCATAAATATTTCAATTCTAGTCTTATAATGTTATTTTTAGTATTTATAAATATAAAACATATATTTATTAAATCAAAATAAAATTTATTGTCTAATTATATATTTATATAATAAAAATATAAAAAAATTAATAATTATACTCAATATAATGTTTTCTTTATAAATTTATAATAATACTATTATTTATTAAGTAAACATAATTAACTTTCTCACATAGAACTATTCATTATTTTTTATTTATGTTAGGTTAAATTTAATAACTTATTCTATGTTATAATAATTACTGAATATTCATTTTTTATTTATAATTATTTATATTCATTAAATTTTATTTTATTATTTTTCATAATTATAACTAATATTTATTATTTTTGAAATTTTTTAATAATTTATATTAATTTATAATAATTATTTACTACACATTTTTTATTTAATATTATTTATTTTAAAATATTTACTATTTTATTATTTTTCTATAATTATAAATGACATTAATTATTTTAAATTAATTTTCTTATCACTAAATTAAATTTTAGTAATTTATAATATATTATTATATATAAAAATCTAATACATTTTTAATTATAACTTTATAATAATATTTTTAATCATTGTAAATATATGACAAATATTTATTAATTTAAATTAATATTTATGGACTATTTATGTTTTTATATAATAAAAAGAATGATTTTTTATAATTTTAATTCATATAAATTATGTTTTAGTGATTTATAATAATATTACTTTTTATTAACTAAACATAAATAATTTTCTCGTGGGAGGCTATCCATTATTTTTTATTTATTTAAATTAATTTTAATAACATATACTAAGTTATAATAATTCATTACAACTCATATTTTATTTATTATTATTTAAATTATTCAGTTATAATTTTATTATTTTTCCCAACTATAAGTCATATTTATTATTTTACATTAATTTCAAAAATTTATAAAAATTTATAATAATTGAAAATTTTTTATTTTTTATTGTATTAGTTATTTATAATTTTCTCACTTTTTTCTAATTATAAATAATATTTATTATTTTAGATTAATGTTAAAATTTTATACTAATTTATAATAATTATTAATTATTAATTTTTTATTTGATATTATTTATTTTAAATTATTTATTATTTTATTACTTTTTACTAATTTTAACTAGCATTTATTACTTTAAATTCATTTTTTTGTCACTATACTAAATTTTAGTAATTTATTATAAATTATTATCTACTATACACTTATGATTTTTTAAATTTGAATTTATAATATTATTGTTATTTAATAACTAAAATATTATAAAATAATAATTAATAATGCCCTACAGATATAAATAAAACCTAATAAATTAAATTAACTAACATATTATATAATTAAAAAATTAAAAAAATATTAAAAAAATAATTTAAAATAATGGCTTTAAAATGATTTTTAGATTGTAAATTATAGACAATAAATCTAGAAACCTTCAAACTTGTGTCTAAATCCCAAATAGAATATTTAAAATCCTAATACTTTAAAACCATAGTCAAGATTATAAATAGAAAGGTTTTGAAAAAACGGAGCGGATGTGTTTCTGGAATGGTGGGATAAGAAGGTGTTTCACTTGCAAAATGAAGGAAGGGGAGTTTTCACGTGCATAGTGAGGGTAGGGGTTGCGTAGTATTTATTATTAAATTATTTGTGATATAATTTTTGTGAAAAAAATCTACCGAAAAAATTACAACATTTAAAATATTTATGATTGACATTTGAGACTAATAATTTATTTTTGATGTGTATTTATGATAGAGAGGACATTTATTTCATTGAATTAGCCACCATAAATACTTCTCCTTCTTATCCAAAAATTATTTGAGATTCACTCTATCCATTCAAAATAATCCACTGTTAGACTATTTATGATGGACTTGATTGTCCATTACAAATAGCCCTTCGTACAAACCTATTTGTGATGGACTATCCAAACTGTACAAAATAATGACATTGTAAACATGGTATTTGCAATGACAACATATATTCCATCACAAATAATCATTCACATGAGCCCACTAAGGATAAACTATCTAATACGACTCTAATGTTACATTTGTATTGATCTATTTACTATAGAAATATGCATTTTGTCACAAATAGGTCCTTCACATATAGTGTATTTGTAACAACAGTATACATTCTATCATAAATAACTCTTTATTATGAGAACACGTGAATTTCATCCAAAACTATTCATGAAGAACTAATGTTTTGTTGAAAATAACTATTGTGAATTTTTTTTATTTGTGATGACTTAAACTTCCCATATCAAAAAAAGCCATTTGAGACACCATTTGTGACGTACTTCTAGTTTGTCACAAAAGATCAAATTTCATGTAATGTTAGAGTAGTATAGTCATGGTTTCCAAGTATAGATTGAGAAATGTGGAGTTTAATTTTGCCATATCATAATGGATATTTTGGTAGTAAATATGGTATCCCGCCTTTTTATTATATAAACTATTCAATTCATGGAACAAACTAAATGATCTTTTTAAGTTTAGTTTATTGGATATTTTAAACATCATGCATGAAAACATAGAAAATTTCTAATCCACTTGAAATATTCCTTGTGGGTTCACCCTAAGTTACTTTTATAGCATCTCATATCTCGGGGACATACATCAATGTAAAGGGGTGTGCATGAGGCCCAGTAAAGGAAGAAGAAAGGGAGATGTTTAGCATATGATCATGAGGAATATAAATAAAAAACTTAAGGCATAACAATATAGAATGAACAAGATAACTTGATTCATAACATAATACAATATCATGAGTTATAACATAGAAATTTGTAGGTAAATTATTGGCTAAAATATATGGCTCAAAATTTTTAATAATGGATAAGAGGTGATTTCCTTTTATAAGGGAGAGTAGGGGAACCCTTGGAATTACCCAATGTAATAAATTAATATAATGTAATTTTCATATTAAAGTGGAATAAAATTGATTTATTTTGATTCTAGGATGATAATGAGTCTACATACTGACATCTAATAAAATTTAGATAAGTTTAAGTGATGTTTAAACCATTATCTCTTAGTTTTAACCCTCATTAACCTTTTTGAAAATTACCATGATATCAATGTTTGTTACTCATTAGGGGTTTCAAAAGTTACTATAAAAGGAAAAGTGGCTCATAAGTGAAACTTTGTTGGCATTCTCTATCATATCCCATTCAATTGTCAAAATATAACATTTTTATGAATTTTAAATCAATTATTAAAATATTATTTAATATAAGATACACCTAAATTAATTTTCAGGACTATTCACATAGTTTCCCTTCAAAAACAATAATATAGAAAATGAATTTGACTAAAAACTTTTAAAACAACAAAAAAATGTAATATTTATCTAAAAAAATTGACATAAAAATTCATTCAAATTGTATTACTTTTAATATTTCTAAAATTATTTATTTTATTTTCTATTACTTGAACAAGCACCATGTTGGTATTGCGTCAGAATTGAAGGTAATTATTCCATCAGTAAAAACTAAAAATGAATTACCATTACAAAAAAAATCATTATTATTTCAAATGAACATTTAAAACCGAACAAAACTTTTTTTTATCCCTATGGAAAATTTTATAGATATTAAAACAAAGAGTGTGGAATTTTTCATTTTTTATTTATATAAAATAATATTAATGACATTATAAAATAAAAATGCCACCAATTTCCCTTATCTTTAAATATTGGATTAGTATGTTCAATCTAAACTCATAAAATAGAAATAATTCAGGTGTTTGATTGATTGTTAAAGCCATATCACATTATTTTTAACCTTAATTACATGATATGAATTTATATGGGTGAAAAATATTTTCCATGGTTACTATTAATTATGACCAAAAATTATTTTGACCTTATTAAATAATATTAATTATGATTATTCCAAATATTTAAAAAAACAAATAAAAAATTAAATTAATATAAGTGGAAGTAATTCATTTTTCAATAAGTTCACAAGACACAACAAAACGTTTTTTAGAAAAATACATATTTTTGCCTAAAAATTGTGTTTACCTTCAATCGTTTTCGTATAAAAACTATTAGAATAATGTTTAAATATATTTTTGACAATATTATATAAAAATGTAATTAAAATTACTCATCAATATATTAAGATAAAAACACATTGTATCTATAAAAACAATTATTCATAAAAACATATCTATTTACCTTCAAATGATTTTATTTTCATTTCCAACCAATGGATTACCAATGAATTCATTTTATACATGTGTAAACAAAACAAAATTGTTAGTAATATTCATACCCTCTAATATAATAGTAGGGAAATAAATATCACATTAAATTATTATATTTTAATAGTGTATTGAAGTTCATTTAAACACGGTGTTGCGTATAAAAAAACTATCATAGATATTGCATTTATTTAAATAGAAATATATAATAAAATCTAAGGGTGACACAATATCTATATAATCATATCAAGTAGATAATCACTATATTTTAGGATGTCCTATTATTCTATAGATGTGGGAATGGGATCATTTTCCATGCATCACTCCAAAATTTATCACCCCACTTCCCCATCACCTTTTATTGGACTATCCTCGAGGATGTTGGTATGCTAACATCATTAATTTTAGTTTTTATTATTATTTTATTAATAGTATTTTTATAAAACAATCGTATATTAATTTTTCCCTATGTGGGGTCAAGATCAATGTTATGTAAATTTCTCGAGGCACAACATGAAAATTTCAGGATTGATTTTTATGCACTGTGGCCAAATAATGTAAGTTGAACATAAATTTTATTTGTATAAAAATTAATTTTTTTCATTAAGTTTCAATGATATTATAGGATAAATTAGTTATATTTTTTTTCCAATTTATGAATGTATTTTGAGTGGTCATTGTAGGTATCCAATATCCTATATATTGATTTTTTATCAGCATCACTTCCTCTATTCTACTTAGATTTTGTTAGAGACTATGGATCATTAGAGCCACTCACTCAATTAACCATCCTTGAGTAGAACTATCCAAACCATGTCATGATATTGTTTTGGTGTATGCAACACATCCCTAGTACACTACAACATTTTTCTATATTTCTTATTATTATGATCATAGGTTGGCAGGTAACCCATTTGTCGTGCTTCTATGCTGAGTACATTGAGTCTTGGAACATGTGTGTCCAGAATAGTATCTTTCAAAATGCATATACCGTCTTATGAATCCAGATATTATAATAGGGGGATTATTATTATTGGTACTATAATCACACTATCATGTACCTTACACAACATGGGATATCTCTTCACCTATTAGTATATTTACTCTCCTTTTTAAGATCTTTTTATTTCAAAATCTCTATTAACATGAGTGTTTTTTATTTTATATTCAAATGGGTTAGATCAACTTATATATATCATTTATGTTGAGTATTGTGATGTTTATAATCAGGATATAGTTTATTTATGTCTGGTTTCTCTCATATATCCTCTTGACTACTTATATGAGAGTGTCTATGATGAGGAACCACTGGAATATCCTAATCCAAATGCTCTTGTAGAGAGTGTTGGTGATTTCGGTTGATGTTCCTAATGATACCCCTAAAGATGATGCATAGGCACCACCGCTTACATTGGAAGGAGGAAAAAGTTCAGTACAAGGGTGAGGAAAGAGACAAGTCTGAGCTAGCAATTATATAGAGAGGATCCCGCATGGGCTCAAAAACCACAGACAAAGGGTCCTACACAATAAGAAGAGGATCATGCAAAGTATATACTTACTTATTGTGTTGATATACCATTTTAATTTTATTTATATCATATGACTGAAATCCTTGGTACTCCATAGGGGTGTAACATCATAATGATATCACAATTCTATATTCCTCGGACTATAGTCTCATCTATGGGGACCCGTTTGACCAGTTCCCATTATCATCAACTTTAGCAGATCCTATCAGGAACCCAAACTTCGTGGGATATGGATCTATACATGATGTTAGATAGTCATATATGAATTAAATTTGATACTTGTCTACTCGTAGGGAACTGACAACATAACATATTGAAGTTACAGTAGTGGTAGCAGAGTAGTACATAAAGGTAATAGCACCACAACTGTATGTGCACACATTTGAGGTAGAGGCAGCTCGTGAAGGAGAACCCATCCCTATAGCAAGCACATTAGATTAACATATAGGTCACAACCATATTGTTCATGAGGATCACACACTGAGTTGTGGTATCAAGAGGTGACGGTGTTGATTTTTCCCACTATAAAACATTTTACAAATAAAAATATTTAATTTTTAATGTCATTAAATATATTTAGAGTATACATTTATACATTCCCCTTGACTATATGTCACACCTCATAATCATAATATTTATCATTAATCTTTGATATACTATATACATTTCATAAATTCTGATCCATTGGTATGGATGGAAAAAATATGAGGTAATTAATAAAAAAAGTATTATATCACCTGAATAAAATTAAATGGGTTAAAAAATGGGACATAAATATTATTATAATAGCATTTGTATATTCACACTTAATCAACTCATCCATTAAGGTTCAATATAATTATCATTGGGATAAATTCTTATTGATGCATATCATGAAATGAAATAAACCAATAAAAATAATATGATCATCCAAATGTCTAATATACTAATCTTAGAGATTCAAATATATCACCAAAATTTCACTCCTAAATTTATATATTTATATTAATATATACACCCATACATACAATCATACATAAATAAATATATATATATAAAATTATCATTTCAATGTTTCTATTCCGCACTGCCAATTCAAATTCATTCATATTAGAAAATAATTTGATGATATAATTACATACATATCCACATTGTCACCCCAATTTTTATATAGAATTATTTTTTCAATGTCATTGTTATATATTTTAGGAAACATAAATTTCCTTAAATTTAGTACATATTGTCACATTTTTAATCAATTATTTTCATTCTAGAATTCATATAACAATTAGTAATAACCACACCACATTATTTTATTTCTTTAATCTATGAATTATTCTTAAATTAATGACAAAAAATATAATTATATTTATAATATATTTATAAGATATATAAAATATTATATTTAAAAAATATCAAAAATCCCTCAATTAAAATATATTTATAACATTTATAAAATATAACACTTATAAAAAATTTATGAAAAACATAAACTAAAAACCATTTATAAATTATAACATTTAAAAAAATAAAAATAAAATAAGCGGCCATAAATCTATTTTATGATCACCCAAAAATCTGAAAGTATAATATATTTATAACCTTTATAAAAGATAACATTTAAAAAAATAATTTATAAAAAAAACTAAAACCCAAAAAAACCTAAAGTAAAATATATTTATAAAAATTATACAATATAGAATTAAAAAACCAAAAAACAGAAGAAAAAAAATCATTGGAGAGCATCATATTAATTGATTCTTTCCCTCTGGGTATTCAACCATCAATTAATTTGACCATCAACCAACCCATATTTTAAATTTTTTAAAAAAATATAACCCATTTATTTTAAAAAAATAAAAACTCCATATATAAATTTTTTGAATGTTTTGTTATAGGGATTCCTTGGTACTAAATGAACATACAACTAAAGACTTGATAATGGTTTTTATTGGATTTCAAATTTTTAAAAAAATATTTAAAAGTTTTTTTTTATTTTTTAAAAGGGGAAGGTTCTGCAATCCCACATAAAAATGGTGTGGATTGTGGCTCCCTTTTTTAAAGGGAACGCTTTATTACAATTTATGAGTAATAAATGAAGAGGGGTATAATCCAATATGGTATGATTCACTACAAAAACTACATTGGTGTGCATAAAAAGGCATAATTTGGGGATTTAATGGTAGACTTTTCACTTAACACTCCACACTTTTGAAAGGTGCTTCGAGGTGCCTTAATTGTTTATGATGAGTTCGTGGGTTGTACTAATTCATACCCATGTCTGAATTGGTACATCAGGTGCGTCGACCCGATTCACTGAATGGGTACGCTTTTAACCATTGATCAGATTGGGAATGATATAATAAATGTAATAGATCACTAGGGGGTATGATTCGGGACACTTAATTGATCGTGTGAAATTGAACAAATATGATTAAATTGAGAAATAGTATTCAATTCTAGAAAATTTTTCTTCTCATTCAAATGGGTATTATGAATAATCCAAATGGGTTCCTCCATGTCTATAAAATGGATCCTCTAGTGGGTGGAAAAATAACTTTCAAGACATCAATTCACTCCTCCAATTCTTCTCTATATTGAGATTCATCAAAAGCCTTCAACAAATAGTAAAGATAATTTTTTGGGTGTATAATAACAAAGAACTTTTTTCAAAGATATATTATTTCAAAATCTTTTTAACAGATACTCTCCACAAATTACTAATATTGTGTATCAATACACCATTGTAACCTAAATAGTAATCACTAGAAACCCATAGTACAACCATTTTTGTGGGGGTGAATCTACTCATAAAGAGAGTGACATCATAATGTGCCTCGGGGATATCCTTCTATTATCCATCATTATGTGATATCCCCAATAATATTAAGAGTATGTTCATTCAACTTGGATTTAGTGATGCTCAATAGTGTAGTGAAGGTGGAGTATTTTTATAGAAACAACTTCAATATTTGGAAAAATATGATACACTTGCTACTTTCAACTCTCAATATAGTGTATGTGCTCTGAAATCCAAATACCCCCACATCCAAAGATGAGACACTTCATGTTTACCACACAAGACAAAAATGTGAGAATGATGATCTCATGTGTCAAGGGAATATACTCAATGCTTTAGTCAATGAACTCTTCAATACATATCAACATCTTTCAACCTCAATGGAGATATGGGATTATTGGAGAAAAAGTACATCATCGATGATGAAAAAAAATCCTAATATGAAAGATTATTTTAGAAAATGTGTAGATTGTATATCTACTAAAGAAAAAATATATTTAATACAATGTATTTTAAAGAACCATAATAAAAATAATATGAACATGGATGATGCCATCAGTGTCATATCCATCATCGGTAAGCTCTATCCTTCTTGGAATTTTATTAAACATTCTCTAAGTCGTAGGAAGGAAGACATTTCCCTCAATGTGTTACTCCACTAGCTACAAATTGATGATGAATATAAAAATAATGAGGATGAAAATTATCCTCAGGATGATAAATCAAAGGCCCTCATGGCAGAGGCATTAGATCTATTCAGGTCCTAAAATGGGAAAACATATAAATCATCCTTAAAAATGATATGTTCAATTAATGAAGAAGAAATGGGAATGTTAATTCTATCACAATTCATAACACTTCAAATGAAAACATTATCTCTGTAAGAAGAATGATGGAAAAAATGCTTCAAAATATATCTTTGTGGTAATGATATTCAAAGTGAATGTGGTCAAGTACAACTCTTCGTGGTGGATAGATTTCAGTGTTACATGATATGTGTGTTACAGAAAACCCATCATCAAGATTTTAGAATAAAATAAATATGGTATGTCACTCTAAATGGGGAATTCTACAATAATAAATGTATAATAGAAGGGAGTGGATAATATTGAGGTTACCTCAGCAAATATCCTCACCATAAAAATGTATAAGTTTAATCTTGTATTTGAGGAAGATGAATTTTTTCTGTCCAAGGGTATGATATTTATTCAAATGGATCACATGTATGATTGATTATTCAAATTGAATAAAAATAACATTTTTTATTACATGCTAGAGTCTTCTGATTTATAGAATAATCGTATAGGACACATTAATTTTAATAAAATGCATGACATGTTAAAAATGGATTTATTACCAAGAATGGATAAAAATGATAATAATTGTGTAACATACATAAAGAATAAGATAGTTAGGAAACTATTTCTAACTATAGAAAAAAAATTAATTTTTTAGAATTAATACATAGTGATGTTTGTGATTTACATGCCACACCTTCTATAGGTAATAAAAGGTACTTTGTGACTTTTATTGATTGTTATTAAAGACTTTTACATGTCTATATTTTAATTTCTAAAGATGAAGTTATAGATAAATTTATTATCTATAAAAATGAGGTTAATAACCATTGTGGGATTATAATTAAATGCCTCTGTTTCGATAGAATAGGTGAATATTATAGTTTTTTATTATTTGAATATATAAGTACCATACTTGATGTGAAATCTACCTATAAACATAAAAAAAATTGTATAGGTGAGAAAATGAATAGATTGTTAATGGAAATTATTAATTCCAAGATGTTTATCTCGAGTCATTCAAATGTTTTTTGGGGAGAGTCACTATTAACTGCATGTAACATCCTAAATTAGGTTCCCATAATGGGGAATTATATGACTCCATAAATATTGTGGAAGAATAGAAAACTAAACCTATATTATTTAAATGGTTTGGGTTATCATGAAATAATAAGAGTACATGAACCTAAAAGGGAAAAACTTGGGTAAAGAGATATTGATAAAATATTTCTTAGATATATAAGCATTAAAAATATTATAGATTGATTAATATAGAATAAATGATTTATTTTATATTAATACAGTTAATGAATTGAGAGATGATACTTTTGATTAATCTAGGTTTACTTATTTACCAATGAAATTATAAACATAGGAATATGGCATAAATAAAAAAATTATCTCAAGAAGATACAGTCGAGGTGGTCTGTAAAATGGAAAAATATCAGATACCTAAGTAATATGTATTTTATTTTCATATGTATATGTTTGAAGGAAACAATGACCGTATTCTTTCACAAATTCTTATTTTTATCAATATAGATTATGACCGCAAAATATTAAAAGAGGTTATGTAATATTTTGATGTATCTCTTTAGAAGAAAGAAATAAATTATGAAATGAACTCTATAACTAGGAATAATAATTTTAAATTAGTTGATCTAACTCAAGGTTCAAAACCTATTGGTTTTAATTGCGTATTTAGAAGAAAAAAATAAAAAGTTGATGGTATAATTAAAAAATATAAACTAGATTATTGGTGAAGGGGTTTACTCGAAAGTAAGGAACCAATTATTTTAATACATATGCTCGCATGTCTTTAAATAATTTTATTAGAACTATTCTAACTCGATCTTTCATATATAATTTTGAAATTCACCAAATGGATATAAAGATAATAATATTAAATAGTGAATTGTATGAAAATATATATGTAGACCAACTGGATGGATTGTTAATACAAGATAAAGAAAATAAGGATTGAAATTTTTTACGATTTCTCTATGGTTTAAAACAATTACAAAAATAATGGCATGAGAGATTTAATTAAATAATATAATCAATTGTATTTAGAGTTAATTGAGCTAATAAATGTGTTTATATTAGGGTTCCTAATAATAGTGGTGTTTTTATTTGTTAATATGTTCTTAGTATTCTTATTTTTCTGAATCAAATAAATAAGGATAAGTTTATTTTTTCAATATACTTTTTTATTACAGAATTTGGTGAATCTCATGTTATTTTGGGAATAAAAATTAATATAAATAATAATTTCATTATTCTTTCTCGGTCTCATTATATCAAAAGTGTATTAAAGATGATTGAACAATGTGATTATTCACTCATTTCTACCCCATATTCTTATGGGATAAGGATGCTACCAAACCCTAGTAGGAAACTTTATCAATTTTAATATACAAGGGTGATCAGGTGTGTTATGTATTCCAAGACTTTTATAACACCCATCATTACATATATTACAGGAAATTTGAGTGGGTATTTGAGTAATCCAGGTTATGCACAATGAAACACGGTTAAAAGAGAACTCATGTATCTAAAGGGTACTATATATTACTATATTTTTTATAATGGAAACCTAGGGGTATTTGAAGGTTTTCTTGATGTAATATAGATAAATAATATGGAGGCGCAATCTTCCATGAGAGTTTGGGTTTTTACACTTGCAGGTGGATTGATCTCTTGTGGATCAAAAAAACAAACTTGAATAATAGACTCCATAATGGCTTATGAATTTGTTACATTAGAAGATATTGGAAAGGATGTGGAATGTATTAGATCACTTTTATTTTATCAGTCATTATGTCTTATATAGATATCTTTGGTTGTTATAAATTTTGATAGTCAATCAATTTTGGTGAGGATATACAATAATATTTAGAATAGAAAAACAAGACACATCGGTCTCAAACATAGCTATGTTAGATAGTTGATTGAGGATGGTGTAAAAAATGTGGACATTGTTAAATTTATCCAGAATATAGAGAACCCACTAAAAATTGTACTTTTAAGGGAGATGATATAAAATAATTTCATATGGATGGGTTTAAAGTCCTTTTCAACGTTCACCAATGGTGGGACCTCAACTTAACTTGTGATAACTTCGAATATATAAGTTCAATGAGATAAATATTATCATATGTGTAAAGGAAACAAAAAATTCATATTATATACTAGGAAAATGGTGTTTGGTTCCCATGAGTAAAATGAAGTTGATTTAAACAATCTTAATGAACTAAGTATTTCAAACAAGCTTTAAAACATGGGAACAATTTTTTGTTCAGTTATGTGGATATAGGAGTGGGGACACTCCAAAGAGATTATAAATTTGGCTTTAAAAATTTCATGAAAGGATAAGAGATTCACAAAAATAATGGTTTCTAGGATAATATTAAGAACTAAGTAATTTTAATGGACATGTATATAATGAATTCAGTTAGTAACAAGAGATGCTTATTTAAGTCATTGCCCACCTATTTCTATATAAAACTGTTATTTGTATATACTATATAGAGATTCAAATTCATATAACCATCTATTTATGAAATTTCCTACCAAGAGAGTATGATTCTTGATTTTCAAAATTTTTTTTTAAATATTTTCAAATGGTGAAGGATTTTTTTATTTTATATTGACTTTAAAATATTTAAAGGTATTGTTTTATGTTTTTAAAACTCGAATTTTATGAAATCCCACATCAAAAAATTGTTTCTAGTGTGTATAAATTTATTAAGGTAAAACTTTATTACAATTTATAATTAATAATGAAAAATGGGTATAATCCTGTATGGGATGGTTCACTACAGCATCCACATGCATTTGCGTGTGTGTACAATGGTATAATGTGGTGCTTTGATTGTTCATTATTTATACAATGTGTCTTCCTTTTTTCTCCATTTTTTAATTTAACTTAAACTTTTTTATCTTTTTTTTCCTAAAAACCCATTAAAAAACTTGGGAATACCCATAGGTGAAAAAAATATTCTTAAAAAACTGAAAAATAAAATTATTAACTAACAGAAATAATGTAAAAAGGGTGTGGGATGAGGGTATTAGAGAGCTTAGAATAGCGAGGGGTTAGGAATCCTTTGTCTCGCTAAAGTTTTTTAAAAAAATTATATATAATATTATATGATTTTGTATGTTTCTTCTAGAATGTCCATGTAAATATTGATAAATAATGATTGGGTGTTTATTATTATTATTTTTCACATGTTGGGGTTGATTTCACTTTTTTATTAAGTAAATAAAAATCTATTTTCAATTGGGAAGAGTAGTAACCCTAACATGACCCAAAGTCTTAGTGGCTCTAATTACCACTAAAACTTTATGTTCTAATTCCCTTGTGGCTGAAAGATAAAGGATTTAACATGAAGGCCTAAGATGTGTATCCAAACATCACATCATGATCTCACTCTTCGTGTTGTGATGCCCCCTTAGTAGAAATCATTGCATTGAACTTCCCCATTTTGAATATAGGGTAGATAAACCCTCTTTAATCCATTTAATTATAGTGGGTAAAATGATAAGTTTCTATGAAACCCTCACTCTTTTGATCTTTCCACCCAACAATGCATTTCATGTCACCATGCCATGCTGTCTGCCTAGATGCATCACTTTTCCTATGTAGTCATCACCATTCACATGATGTGTCACCTCCTCTACCAAGAACCATCACACTATGTTTACCTTTTCAACTACATTGAAGAGAATAACTTTTTCCCAAGCACATTAAGGTGTATTTTCTAGGTTCCAATGTACCTATCACTCTTTGGTTATTCCCACCTAAAAATGTTACATAGAGATAAGTTACACCACCTACCTGATGTGTTTAATTGATCAGTTGGCCACTTTGTGTCATATATTACATATTGGTGGCCTAGAGTCATTATGGACCGATAGCTTATGGTGTAACTCAGGCCCTATGTCCTGAAAGACCAAATCTGTTTTCCATAGGACCAATTCAAGTGAATATTTTGTTGTTACAGTAAATGTTGTGGTAACTTGGAAGTCCTTCCTATCTGGTTTGGAACCTAGGTATTTTGGATGCTAATAAGGATCATGTACCACTTGATTTCATTATCATTAGAATCAGTAGATTTTTAATTGACATATCCTTAAAATGTGATTATGTTATAATTAATTGATAATAATTATAAATTAATGTAGTAAAATTTCAATTTTTATTATGGTTCACAACTCAATAAGTAAATAGAAA
This sequence comes from Viscum album, assembly GCA_963277665.1. NCBI lineage: Eukaryota > Viridiplantae > Streptophyta > Magnoliopsida > Santalales > Viscaceae > Viscum > Viscum album. Next base: position 1,681,158,917 of record OY728160.1, read on the forward strand.
ATATCACACATTTTTCACATATATCATGATGAAGATAATTTGAATAAATAGTTTTTAAGGGTAATTTTTAGCATTTAAAAAAAAGGACATTAAAATTGGTAGTGATGTGGCTGTAAAAATTTCAATTGGTCTCCCTTGTCTCATTTTCATGGGTAAATTACAATAGCACCCTCTATTGAGTGATTTGAAACTTTTATGATGAAGGAATTAATAAAAAAATCTTTTTGGAGGTTTTTAGGTGCATGTTAACGAAAATGACGACTTTGGGGACCATGATACATGAAAGAGAATTTAGTTAGATGTAGTGTGTGGTTTTTTGTAAATTTAAGAGACATGTGTGTATTATATTTTAAGGCTTTGACGATAAGATAATTTCATTAACTATTATTGACATAGTTACCCCCACGTTGTTTGGTTAGTGAGGAAGTGATTATATATTATTATTTTAATAATTTTATTATTATGCATGCAAAAAAATTTACATGGTTATTCATCCTTAGGGGATGCACTATAATTTAGGTTTATATATTCACACATAATTTTACAAACATGTTTACTGAAAATTGTTGGTGTAGTTTTTGAGAGGCATTAGCTCACTAATCAAACTGGATAGTAGGATCTTGGTGTTTACTATTGTCTTGTGTACCACTAAGGTATATAGGTAGTTTTGGGGTTTTTATTTCACTTTCTTGGATTAATTAGTTATTTTACCACAATTTTAGCTTTCTTATATTTTGGTTATGTTATATGGAGTTAATTAATTATGTGTTATTATGATATTATTTGATCATGGATTTTTTTACTATTCATGGTTTGGTGGTATGCATTTCTTTTTGGCCTTATATTATGTTATTAAGAGAGAAATGACTCCCATTTTTGATATTTTTACCCTAAATTATTGTCATAGATTTATGGAGTATTAGAGGTTTGATCTGGGGTTCAAAATTAGTTTTATATCCGACCTCATTTTGGGTCATAGAAAAACTCATCCATGAAAAAGATGTCAGTATCTCTATGTAGTTAGTTCTCCCATCATTTATAACGTTGGGACAAACCCAAGAAAACTTCCCTTAGGTGGTAGTTATATAAAAAATTATACTCCCATTATTGAAATAACACAATAAATATAATAGTTAATAACTCATATGATCATATGGCCATAATCTATCTACTAACAAAATCAAACTCTAAAATATCTCAATAATCATCAATAACAACATCTTATCCATGTCATTCACTTCATCATCATATTGTCTATATAATCATCACCCTACAACTATCATAATATAAAATTAAAGATTTCCATAATCACAACACCACCCTCCACCCAGGTAGACACCTCTAGGGATACCATGTATTTGTCTTCAGGTTATTTAATATTCATCATCATCATAGTTTTGTCTAAAAGGGTATGAATCTATAGGTAAATTCTCTAAAACAAAAAAAAATCTGGTTAAGGACACCTCAAACTAGTGTGTAACAGTATCAAATATTCTATCTCAGTTACCCAACCAATTATTTGATATTTTTCTTACTTATCAAAGAACTAGACTCCTCATATAAAACCTTCCTATAATATGGAATAAGAGAGATAATGAATAACATAACCTATATTATTTCATCGTAAAAAAAATTATAATTATGTAGTCCACATCATATCACATTCAGGCATCATTATTAAATAACGATCTAACCACTTACTATATCAACATTAATTCATATCCTTGGAGAGTCTATAATTCTAATATGGGGAGAATAAAAGTATTTCACCACTGATTATCCATGTAAATCAAATTAATAACTTTTTATTATCATTTATTAACCCAAAACCATTGATAAGTGTTTTTTCCACTCATCATTATGAATAAAATCCTTAAATCCACATGTCATGTTTAATAGCTAATAAATACTAGCCATAATAATTATACTCATGATCACAAGGCCTATTGAATTATTCTCATGCATCACAATCTTCAAAGAAGTTTTCGAATTACACACAGACACACTCACAACCTTGTTTTATTTTATCAAATTGTTTATATTTGGAACTTTAAATCATTTGATAGAGGTAACTATTTCTATCTAATACAAAAAAAAGTTTCAAATAAGATCTATAAAAATTTTCATGTGTTTCATCATTGATAATCTCACTGCGTAGTATTTGAAAATTCCAATGACATCCCTTTTAGGATCTTCATTAATCTCAAATATAATATCTCATAAGTGTGTTTCATATATTTTTCTCTTATATGTGTATTATTTTTTTATTTTCTTTGCCAATTTATATTAAACATAAATTTACGCCTTGAAAATAAATAGTTGTGTTTTAGTATTAATTGAATTTTTATTTTGAAATAATCATACTGTTTATGGAATAAAATAGATATTTATATAAATATGCGTGTGTTATAACTAAGAGGTTCAATGTTGGAATTTTTGATAATTAAGGTTGATTATTAATAGTTGGGTGTTTTGGTAAACAACAAATGTATAATTATTAGACATGTTTTCAATTAAGGAACAAAATCCAAATGGGGATAATGTTTCAACCCAAATGTTGTATGATTAGAAGAAAATAGAAAAATAATTAATATTGTAACCATTTATATGTTGACACGTGAAGACATGGTTTTATAGTATTAGAAGTATTGAAGTCGCCATAATGACTATATTGAAGTTTATACTTAAGGAAGGTGAAGGAATGTTTTGATAGTTTTCCATGTCATGGATAAGGAGGAACAGTTCGTAAAGAATGATGGATCAATTTATTTTTATAGGCTGATCGTATGAGGTAAAATTGTTTATTATTTCTTATCAAGTCATTGGAATAACTATGAGATTTCATGGAATAATTTATAGAAGGATAAAAGTAATTTTGTGAAGGAATATTAAAACATGTCATAGAGGCACTTGGACCAAGTCATGGTCCATGAAAACACTGGGATTTCATCATGGTACTAGCATTTTAGTGCTCATGAATCAAATATATATTCATATAATTACCTACATTCCATATGGAAGATGAAAATAGATGTGGTTTTATTCATATTCTATGATAAAATTGGTTGGTACCCATGGTTTAGAGGAGATAATGGTAAGGGTTTATTCAGATAAAGCAAAATAGGATTATCAAGACCACCAAGTCTTTGTGAAGTTCATGGTTTAGTAATATTTACTAGAATAGACTCAAATATGATATTAATCATGGTTATTGCACTACAAAAATAAGGTTTTTTTAGTATGGACTATTTACGATAGAATCTCATCTCAAATTTCCCATTGTGAAAAATCACATCATATATATTATTATTTGTGGTGGGCCATCACAATTCATATAAGGATGATATTATTTATGATGGTAGCATTTATTCATCACAAATAATTTTTTTGACGGTTATATATTTCATCTCAAATAATATTATTCTAACTTATTTTCAAAGGAATTATGATTTCTATTGTAAATAGTATTTGTGACAGTATCTTAAATGTCTCAAAAATAGAATTTCCAATGAATATTGTAATTTCATCACAAATAATATTCTTGGTACATATTTGTGATAGATTCATGTTTTCATTGCAAATATTATTTATAATGGAACTATTTATTCATCACAAAAAACTATAAATAAATAATAATAATAATAATCAAAATTCCCTAAAAATAAAAAATAAAAAAAATATTTATAAAATTAAAAATCATATAATATTAAAGAATTTCAAAAATTGGAATATAATAATAATTTCACTAAGGGGTGGATGATCTTATATATCAATCATATGGATACCCACCCCTAAACTATATGAAAGTTTCTGCATATACTTCATAATTTTCTTTATTGGTTGATGTTGTTTCTCTTGATGATGAGACTACTACTCCTACTATTATCATTGTTCACCCCTATCTTTGTCAAATATTTTTATAATCTCATCTTGAGCTCACAACCTCAACTCATACTCTACAATAGTGAATCAAAATGATCAAGAATGTCCTCTCTTAGATATAATTGAGGGAATTACTTAAGTACTATGGTAACTATTCAGAGTCTGTTGTGAATCAATATCAATCACTCTTCCTTTCTTAAAACAACTCATTGTTTCCCACATCCAAGTTTCCTCATCAAAATATGTCTCACATAAGCCTTATCCCACCATCTATCTCACTCTATATCTTACGTAACTAAGAAATACCTAGGTCATATATCTCCAACAATTATATAAATAAAAACTAAAAAGATAAAAAAAATTATATTAATTTAAATAACTAAAAAATATTACCTATAATATTTCATTGTCTCTCGCCATCAATCTGTCCAATACTAATATCTGTGTATATACTTTTGCACACATCAAACTCTATAACAGCAGAAACACTAATAGGTTAAATTTATCATATAAATTTAGTACTAAAAATATATATGAATTATTAAAAAATATTACATACCAATTATAGATAATGTATATTGAATGTAGGAATTCTAGATCTGTGTGTGGCATCCTCTCTCCCCCAATTCTGTCGACCAAAATATGATATCCTCCTGAAGAGTCTCCCCTATCAAGTAAGTTCCCAATCCCTCCCATGATTGGATAGGGGTGTAATTGGGTCAATGAATCACACAATAAACATCAAATATAGTCATAGATTCTCTCTTCATAGCTCTCCTTGAAATTTTATGTAAAAACTTATGGAAAAATCATACAAGCAAGATGATCATGCCTCCTAAATAAATGGTCTCATGATCTCCTAAATAAGATAAAAACCTCCTATAAACATTTATTAAATATATTAAATTATAAAATATATAAATTTAAAATAAAATAAATTTATCATTTATATTTACCAAATGGTGCTAGAAAATGTGATCATGCACATTAGTAGGAACCTGATCACATGAAACCCACAAAGAAGAAAAATATTTCCTCATAATAGCATTGGTCTATCTAATTACAAGAAGTGAAAAACTATAAAAAATATAATAATGAGTAAAATAATTAATAATTTTAAAATAATTAAATGAAATTTTAATAAAATTCATATCAAAACTTATTTCTTCTTAAGAGGATCCAAATCAAAAGATAGAAATCATTCAATAATATAATCTAGAATCATTAGTCATGTAAGGCCTTGATCCCTCCTATTAGTTGGTGTCATGTCAACACACTTGACTGATGAAACAGTAGGCTTGTCATCAGATAGATCATCTTAATTCAAGATACATATCTTCTCATTGAACCTCTCATCAAACATCTGAAATATATGATTAATTTTTTAAAATATTCTTCATTATATATAAAATTATAAATAATTTAAAAAAATTGGAACCCTATTTTTTAAAGTATCTATGATATAATAATGTTACTAGAGAATAATAATTAATATATATATATATATATCAAATATAAAAAATTAATAAATATTTATTGAAAACAAATAATACATAATTGTTTATCTTTGAATTTATATTCATTGACATAAAGCTCTTATAATTCCTCTTTAACATCATCAATTTCATTATCATATTAAATTCCATCATCCCTTGTTATTTCAAATTCATCAGTTAGATCATTGACAATATCAACACCACTGACCCTTAACTTTGGGCTCCCATCATCAATATTTGTATCTATTTGAGTAATAGATGTATTTTTTGATACTTCTTAAAAAACATTTTTCACTTCTATTGATTCAGACTCAATTTACATAAACTTATTGGAATAAGATTTTATTTTTATTACACTCCATCAGTCATTTAAATCTCTCAACAAAATATAATAATTTTCATAATAAACATGATTTACATGATGTACCTACATAAATGGTTCATTTTTTGTAATAAAAAATTTATATTTAATTTCAACGACACTATTTCATAGATGAACCTAATACCCTCAATCAGTATCAAGACAATGACATTTAAACATTGTTATGTAATTTTTAATTAGGTAACATAACTTAATTATTTCAACCAATATTCCATAAAATTCAATGTCACTTACTTTATGATGGGATCCTTTAAAAATCATTATTCATTGATTTTCTCTAATTCTCCATATGTGTGTGTATGAAATATAAATCCATTAACCATATATGCATTATAATATTTGACCAATTTGGATGGTGGGTTACTCAGTGAAAATAATCTATAATCTATTTTATTTCAATATTACAGTATGTGGAAAAATAAAAATCAACTGATAATATATAAAATAAAAAATTGAATTCATATGCTCAACAATAAACAATATAACTTACCATTCTTTGAAACCAGTATAAAAAATTATATTATTGATATTATCCATTACCATCTATAATAATTTAGGAAAATTGTTATATATTTTTTCATATAATCATCAAAATAATTAATATAAATTTACTTTTAAAAAATATTTAAAAATGGGTAAAAGAAAACATACTATGCAAATAATGTCATTTATTTACAATTGAGAAATACTTATGTTTGAGCTATATATTGTTCAACATCTAAAATCTATTGTTCATGATCACTACCAAAACCAACCTCAATCTAATTAATTACTAATAATCAATATTGTTTGGAATTATCAACATTCCCCTCATTGTGACTCATTCAATTATGTTTTTAAGGATAATAATATTTAAAATAATAAGATAAGAAATGGTAAATTTCCTCTTACAAGTATGAGTTTGTAATTAAACCTTTAATTAATTCTTTGTTAAGTATCTTATTCTTCTAATTTTTCATGTATCTCTCATAAGGGTACATCCATCATAATAATATTGGCCACACACACTTCTCTATATATAAAAAATATAATATTAAATGTTTCATTGAATCAAATAATGTTAATGGAAATATTTTTTCCAATTTACATAAATATTAGAAAAATATCTTTTTCAACATACTCAATGTATCATAGACTATTTTTACAACACAAATGTTTCAATAAATATATGATATTTCATTCAACATGTCCAAAATAAAATAATTTAACAACCCTCTAGAGCCAATAGGTAGTGATCTTTCCATTATGACATGAAAATAATGACCTTCTAATCTGAGAAAACGAAAAAAAATTATTTAGTAAGAAAATTAGATGCATATTCTTTTAGTAACCTAAAATTGATAATAAACTTTATAAAAAAAATTTCTTTTATAAATCTTATAATCTTATTTTGGATTTATTAAATTTTGTGAGCTATATTCATCAAATAACTTTTTTTAGGATACCTCTGAACATGGGAAACATCTAAATTATACTTTATAGTATCATTAGTCATTATAGGTGTAACAACATGATATTTTATGATATATTTCACTTTAAATAAATTTATTTTCTTTGATATATTTATTTACATGTAACATCAGGTTTAAATGAACAATAAAATAATATTATATTATTATTAATTAATGTGAAAGTTAATGTGTGGATGTTTAATTGAAGGTAATTAATAAGAAAAAATAAATTATGAAAAAAAATTGTGTATAAATTTAAAAAATGAATTAATTATATACAACAAAATAAGTTGATGGTTAAAATATGTTTTTTTCTGAAAAACTATTTTTATGCACGTAATGTGTCTTTATATTAATAAGGTATATTAATAACTATTGGTGAATTATTTTAATGAAATATTCAGATAATAATTTCAATAAAATATATTAATAATCATTTAATTATTATTTTTAGGAGTGTGATGAGGATAAAGTCATTTTATGCTTCAGAAATACATTTTATTCAAAAAATATTTTATTGCATTTTTTGGAAGAATTTTATAATTAATTTCAAAGAATTTTATAAATTCTATTTTGAAAATGGATATAATTTTTGAAATAATAATTTAATTCTATTAATATGATATTTTTTTGGGTTTTTTTGGAAAAATACATATTTTTAGTGAAAAGTGAAAAATACTGATTTTTGTGAAAGTGTTATTTCGATTAATTAAATCAAGTAATTTAAATGTCTAATTATATTTTGGATTTAGTTTCAAATTAAAATAAGATACATTTTATTATAAATAATAATAAAAATTCCATAATAATAAACATTATATATTTTTTGGTATAAGTCAATTTATAGGCTTAAAACGGATTTTTTTAAACAGTTCTTCTTAGTGTTTTGCACACATGTTTTAAAATGAATTTATATCATATATAAAAATTCTATCTTTTAAAATGGATTATATTTTTGGAACCAAAATAATTATAATTACTTAATATGTTAAACTTAACTTTTGCTCATTATGGATAGCGATCATGGTATTGATTTGTCACCTCGGTAAGGGTAAAATAGGTAAAACTTGGTTGGAACTATAGTGTAATTCTTTAAAAATATTTGTAACACTTACCTTTATCCTATTAAATGATTGTTTTTTATTAAATATAATTTTAAGGACTTGAATAATATATTTTAAAACTTTATATTTAATTTTGGAACTTCATATTGACATTTATAATGACATGTGATATTTTATTCAAATTAAAAACTATTTTGGGGTATTTTCCATTAATGTTATGGTTGAAAGGTGAAATTTTTTTATTGTACTAAATGTCTAAAAAAATTAATTTTTAATTAAATAACTAAAAAATAGTGGAAATAAACTTTTTACTTGATTTTAAGGTCAAAATAATTTTATGCTTAAATTGGTTATTTTTCTAAAAACTCTGCTTCAAACATTTTGTGTTATTATATAAAAATTATTTTCGTATACCTATAAAAATAGAACATAATAAAATGGTATATAATTTTTTTATCTTAATTTTTTATTTTTTATAATTGAAATTTCATTTTTTTTCATAAAATTAAATTATCATGGAAAAAAGTTAAGTTATCACGGTTAAGGTTAAAATGGAATTAAAGTGGTTTACCTTATAGATAAGGATTAAAATCTGTCAAAAACTTATATAAATTGGGATTTTTGAGTTTATTTAGAACCTATCACATCTTATATTTCATTTTTTTTCTTTTTCCCACTTTAAATTATTATGATATATATTATAATAAAATATTTTAAGCAATTACAAGTGTGTCCTTTCCCTCGCTTATAAAAGGGAACCTCCTCTACTCCATTACTACCAAAGTTAAATCCTTATAGAATAGAAACAACTGACACAATTACCATCCTATATTCCATCCTCATAAATAATAACTTATTTTCTTTCCAAATAACAATCCTTTCATGTATCAAGGTGTAATCCAATGGAGGTTCCTCAATAAAGTGGTATAACTTTTGACCGAGTAGTTTTTATTTTGTTTCTTCTTATACCTCCTATGAATTTATGGTATTTATCTAAAAATAATTTATTCAGTATCTCAAATATTCTATATTATTATTATTGTTATGTAAATACCATTATCCACCACCTTTCTATCCTCTGGGAAAAAATATCACTCGTTTGTTTGTGTGGACAACCACCTCCATGAAGCGATGTATTTTATTTTTCATCATTACTTCATAGTAATGGTTATAATAATGGTGTTACATAATATGTATGATATTTATGATATTATTACTTTCATATAATTTTAAATATTATTTTATTTTCTTTCATTTCATCCATAAAAAAGTGGAGACATCACTAGTGTGAACATGTTGACTACTGTCTCCATGGATTGATTTAAATCATTATCATCACCGATTTATATAAATATCAGAAAAATTATAAAATGATTAAATAATATATTAATTACATAATTAAAATTTTTTAGATGTATTTAAAATGATCAAAGTAGATTTATTTTGACCCCCAAGCGGGAAACATGCATGAAAAATAAAGCAATTATCACCCAGAACAATTATTTTAATAAAGAATAATTAATAAAAAGGTGATAAGATATTATAATAAAATAATATATGGTATGATATATATGAGTATGGTTTTATAATACATGTACAATAAATCACTATTTATTATAAAGGAGGTTCAAATGTGTATGATGTAAGATGACACTTGAGGTAAGAGATTTATGTTACAATCTCATTTCATTTCGAGATTGTCTATGCTAAATTTACATTGAGGGGGATGTTATGAATATTATCCTTTAAAACAAATATTTTTTATTATACTCTATATATTTCTATGATATTTATGTACTAGTACCATTTTTCACTTTTTTGATTAAAATGATCGAGAAAAGTTTTTTGTTAAGAAAGTTTGACTTGATTTCCTCTTTGGCTGTCAAACCATTTCTTTCATGTCCATGATATTTAAAATTGATTTATGGAATTTTTTACATATACTTGAAATATTATACTAAGATCATTTTCTTTTCATTTTACTTTATTTATAAATTATTAAAATGACTCTTTTTAAATAATATGTTTTCTGAAAAATTCATTTTAACATTATGAAAAAGTTTCAAAAGAATATCCTCTTTTAAAATATATAGTATGAATAGAATTTTCCACCATCATGAATGCTCAATTATTTGAATAATACATTAAAAGTTTCTATTGTTCTTTTCAGACAAATCATTTTCCATAAAAAAAGTTAAAATTTTAATTTTCAAATAAGTAGTTTTAAAATAAAATGGGTATTTTCCTCAAAAAATATTCTAGTGTAATTTTCAATGAATTTTTTAACTATGATGCAATTATTTGATGTCACTTTTGGTTTACTAGGGATATTATCTAATGATATTATCATTATTCATTCTATGAATGGTTTATTATTATTATTATTATTATATATTTATAGAACCCATTTATATTCAATGTGTTATGATATGATGATATTATAAATGTTTTATGATCTTATTCTATACATATGAATGGATTGTGATTGTTTGATGAGTGGGTAAAAAATATATATCCTTCCAATGCATTGGGTAATGATGATGATGTTAAAAAATACTATGATATAATAAAGTTAAGAAACTTCTAATATATGATGATGTTAATAAACTCCTAAGATATGACTATGTTAATAAACTTCAAAGAGATAATGAAGTTAAATAGTCATAAGTTAATCCTAATAAAATGTTAGAATTATCTTGTTTAGGTAATTCCATGATGAAAGTTTTATGTGTAAGATATTTTTATTATTATTATTATCATTGGGCCACAAAATTTCAATTACTTGTTCAAATTAATATAATACACTATCATGGATCATGATTGATTAAGGATGATTCATCACTCTTATAATTCATGTTTTTTTAAGTGTTAAAGTCTTATAACATGACTCAGGTTTATGATATAATGTAGATTGGTTTTGAACTTTTAAATTTATGATCAAAATCTTTTACCCTTCTATTCATCTTATAATTTCTTATGATTATTGATTGATATCTCCCATGTTTACCCTTACTGATCATATTTGTTCAACCTTTTTTAAGTTTATTTTCCCAAGGTCAGTCAGAAATGTTTTTACCAGGTTATCTCTAAGAAGGGTAATATGTGAGAATAAATTTTGAAGATATGTTGACACCATTCATGAAATAAGTTATTTATGTATCTAGTATCCAAATAAACTGAACCTTTATGGTTCTAGTAAATGTATTTTTATGATAAGTATTCAATATTTATCTAAAATTATGTAATATTAATGTATGTTTTGATCAGGATTCCTCTCTTGGTATTAGAGAAATTTTTAGTTATTTTTGGTGACTAGTATTAGTGAAATTTAGTGAAAACCCAATATAAAATTCTAAGTATTTGATAACATCATAAATTTTTGGCAAAGTAAATATTTCATAGTTTTCTTAGAAAATACATCCATGTATAGATAATATCAAGTGAATTTTTTGTGGAATAGATTCACCTAAGAGTAATAATTATTAAAGGGGATTATTTAGTCTGAACTCAGTCGCCACTGGTGCACGATAAGTGGTCCAAAGACTACACACCTGGCTAGACACTACTAGGGGATATTCTTAGGTTGATTAATTTTTTATTTAGGAACCATTATGATGGATTTTAAAAGATAATGACCATGGATGATATAGGTTAACCTTATAGTGTCCTATATTGAAAATAAGTTTCATGATTTATAAATCCTATGAATGATTTTTCATTATTAGATGATTTCTCACTTTGATAATTATTGCACAACCTCAACACTTTGGTTTTAGAAATGGAATGGAGATATGACAATGAAGTTGAACTAGTTATAAGTATGCTCAAATATTGAAGTATCTTATTTGAAATTATTCATATGAATTAATTAATATCATGAAAAGACTTTAGGTATGTTCATTTATATCCTCAATTATTAGATGTTTAGTTAGCAGTAAAAAATACAAATGGTATGATGATTTCATCTCAAGTATATAGCATGTCTATGATATAATTTTATGGGAATTTGTTTCCTGTAAATCTTATGACTCTCCCTCTAGTTGAATTTGAGGGGATTTTTACCATGGATTGGATCCCTTATATAGATCCTCTATCAATTTATTAGGAAGGAAAGGCGTGTTTGATATTATAAATCAACCTATGATTGTGTTTTAGTGAAAGAATGAATATTAAATTTCAATGGAAGTTACTTCCACTGTGTGGGTCTTACTACCATTTCATGAGGTATATTTATCTCAAAATTTTGGGTAGAAACTCAATATTAAAGATATTCTTCTTGTTTAGAAATATATTGATGTATTTCCTAAATACTTTCTTAGTCTTCACCTGAATTGTGAATTTGAATTTTTAATATAAATTATATGTATTACTATACTTATTTCAAGGACTCCAAATAAAATTGACCCGATTGAATTATAGTAAATAAATAATAAACTCTAGGATAATTTTGACAAGGGATACATATTCCTTAGTGAATTACTATGGGTTTCACCAGTTATTTTGGTTAAGAATAAAGATGATTAAATGCATCTTTTCATTCATTATCGAGACTTTAAAGATATCACTATCAAGAGAAAATACCATATACCCCATATTAATGACTTGTTTGATCAACTATGTGAAGATCAATACTTTTTAAATGTTGACCTTCATTATAGATATTATCAATTAAGGGTTAGGAAGGAGGATATACCTAAGATTGTCTTCTATTTGACATATGGTCCTTATGAATTTATGGTGATGTCATTTTGGACTTACCAATTCCACCATTATCTTTATGGAATTAATGAATAGAGTCATTATGGATTAACTTGATCAGTTAATGGTAGTATTTATGAATGATATTATTATATATTCTATGAGTAAGGAAGATCATAAGGATCATTTGATAATTTCATTTAATACCCTTGGGAAATAGAATTTGTATTCCGAATTTAGATATAGTTAATTAAAGTTATATAAAGTTTCATTCATGGGTCATATAATTTAAAGTGAGGGTATATCGGTATATCCTTCAAAGATGGAAGTTATTAAACAATGTCCCAGACCAATCACGTCAACTGAGATCCATATTTTTCTTTGGATAGCTGGATATTATTGAAAATTTTTGTAAACTTTATCGCAAATATATAATCCATTAACCAAGTTGGAATGGAAGGGAGATAAGTTCCTATGGATAGATAAATGTGGGGAAAGTTTCAAGGAGAAAAAAATTAGGTAGGTTAGAGGACATATACTAACACTACCATATATTGGATAAGGGTTTTTCATATATAGTGATGCATAGATGAGTGGATTGGGATGTATACTCATGTAGAATAACATGGTGATAGCTTATGCCTCATGAAAATTGAAAATTCATTAGAAAAATTACCCTAATCATGACTTGGAGTAGGAAGTTGTAATTTTTTTGTTGAACATATTGAAGAATTATCTTTATAGTGAAATATGTGATATATATAACAATAATAAAATATTCATATATATATTCATAAAAAAACCTTTAACATAAAACAAAGGATATGGTTAGAGTTGATTAAGGATTATATCTACTCAATACATTACCACCCTGGGAATAAAAATAAGGTGGATGATGCTTTGAGTAATAAAGACCATACTAGTTTTTTCCTGATGGGGATTGAAAGAGATCAACTAATTATGTATTTGAAAAATTTGGATCTTCAAATCATGATGAAAAGGGATATATATTTTCTTTTTCAAATTAATGTTTAACTATCCATCCATTAGAGGATTAAGAGGGCATATAAGGAAGATGTGGAACTACAGTAGATGGTGAGGAATGTTCTTGAGTTAAACCATTATTATGGAATAATGATAAGGTTTAGGAATAGATTATGTTTATTTTTAATCCCATAATTATATAAGTTGTTAGATGAAGCTCATAATTCATCATTATATATCCAACTTTGAATTAAAAAGATGTATATAAATATAAAAGAGTGATTTTAGTGGAAAAATATGAAAATGTATGTTTTATAGTATGTATCTTGATATTTTAGATTTTAGTATGTTAAGAATAAGAAACAAATTTATAAGGGTAAGATAAAACGATATCTTATACTATATTAAAATTGGAAAAACTTAACATGGATTTCATCATCTAACTCTCAAAATCCTTTAAAAGTTATAATGCTACTCTGGTTTTAGTTAATCACCTTATGAATTCACAAAATTTCATCACCATTAGAAAATATTTCTCTCTTGAAAATATTTCTAGGATATAAATTAAGTGGTATGTTTTCATGGAGTACAACATTCAATTATATCTGATCGAACCTGAGATTTACCTTGAAGTTGTGGAGAATTATTTAGTATTATTTGAATATGAAGTTCAACTTTATCAATAAATACTATCCTTAGAAAAATGGTTAGTCTGAGAGGACCATTCAAAACCTAAAATAATGTTGTGTTATTTATCTATGGATTTCAATGGTAGTTGAGATCAACAACTTTATCTAGTTGAGTTTTATTACAATAATAGATTTCACCCAAGCATTCAAAAGGATCCTTATGAAGCTCACTATACTATGAAGAAAAAAAATCCAATGTACTAGGATGGATTTGGAGAAAGAAATCTATCAAAACCTGATCTTTCTAAGTAAATGGAATATAATATTAGATCCATTTAGAATCACATCATGATAGCTCATATTTTAAAGAAAAGTTATTCTGATAATATTTAGTGAGATCTAATGTTTAAAGTTGTTGATAAGGTATTCATTTGAATATACTTGGAAGAAAGTAATGATATTTATAAATATGATAAATATAATCCCTAGATATATCATTCCATTCAAAATTCATAATTATATTGGGATATTAGCTTATCTCTTTTCACATCCACTGAATCTCTCTCATGTTCATGATGTGTTCCATGGATCACTCCTAAGGAAGTACAAACTTGATCCTTCACATGTAAAAAACTCATAGGTAATTCTACTTTAGAAATATATTTATTATGAGGAACAATTAGTGGAGATTATTGATCTAAGATAGAAATTGTTGTAGAATAACACCACTCAACTGCTCAATGTTTTTTTGGTGAAACCATAAATTTGAAGAAGCTACATAGGAATCTAAGGATTTGATGAGATACAAGTGTCCTCAGTTTTTTATATCCACATGATAGAATTTTTATGGATAAGTTTTTATAAGGGGGTGGAATGTAACACCCTGATATTTTATGATATATTTCCCTTTAAATAAATTTAACTTATTTGATAGCATGCTTTACACGTCACACCAGGTATAAAAAACTATAATATAATGTTAAATTATTATTATTTAATGTGATAGTTATTGCATTGGAATTGGATTGGTGGTTATCAATAAGAACAAATAAGTTATTAAAAATTATTGTTCACACGTGTAGAAATTTAATTCATTATAGAAAATAAAATCATTTTAAAGTTAAAAGATGTGTTTTACTAACAAAAACATTTTTTATCCTTGTCATGTGCCTTTATCATAGTAAAAAAATTAGTCACTATTTGATGAATGATTTTAATTATATTTTTATAAATTATATTCAATAAAATATATTAATATTCATTTAATTTTTTCTATTATTCATGGAATGAGCATAAATAATTTTATGCTTCAAAAATACATTTTATTCAAAATGGTTTTTATTGCTTTTTGTGCAAAAATATTATAATTAATTTCTTTTAATTTAATAATTTTTATTTAAAAAATGGTTATAATTTTTTTAATAATCATTTAATAGTAGGAATCATATGAATTTTTTTGGGCTGTTTGGAAATTTTTTATTTTTGATTGAATAGATAAAAATACCGATTTTTGTAAAATTTTCTTTTTTTTCTGTAAATCAAGTAATTTAAAAGGCCAATTATATTTTAGATATGGTTTTAAAGTAATATAAGATCAATTTAATTAAAAATAATCTAAATAAATGCATATTTATCATTATTATATATTATTTTTTTGATAAGTTTATTTTTAGGATGAGAAATACATTTTTCTAGAAACTATTTTTCATTATGTTTTCCACGCTTATTTTAAAATTAATTTCTATTAAATATATAAAATTAATCTTGTAAAATTGATTAAATATTTTTAATATGAATAATTAATATAATTTAATGAGTTCAACTTAATTTTTGGTCATTATGAATAGTAACCTTGTTAATGATTTTTCACCTTTATAAGGGTAAAACAGTTAAAACATTGTTAAAATATGGGGTAGATATTTCAAATCTATCTAAAACATTATTTTATCCTATTTTATGAGTGATATTCTACCAAATATATATTAACAGAGTTAAATAATTTATTTTAAAATATTATTTTTGTATTTGGGAACCCAAGCTTGACTTTGGTGAAGATAAGTTTAATTTTATTCAAATTAAAAGCTATTTTTGGGTCATTGCATTTAATGGTATGGTTGGAAGTTTACATTTAGTTTTGGATTTTCAAAAAATCATAAAAACATTAATTTTTTATTGAATAACATAATACTCATGGAAACCAATTTCTTATATTATTTCAATGTAAAATGATTTTTATGCTTAACCCAAGTATTTTCCAAAAAACGTTTTTTTCATGCATTTTTTATTCTTATATTAAAAGTAATTTCTACCACCTATAGAAAATGAATCTGATAAAATGGATTTAAAATTTTTTAATCAAAATTTATAAATGTTTTTATAATTACCCTTTTATTTTTCCATATAATTATGTTATCATGGTAAAAAGTATAGTTGTCATAGTTACGGTTAAAATGGTATTAAAGTGGTTTAACTAGGGGATATTGATGAAAATCAATCCAAAAAATCCTAAATGTTGTTTGTTGAGTTTATTTATACCCTCTAACATATTATCTTAGAATATTAGGTGCCTTGGGGAAACATTACATGATTATGATATATATTATAATTAAATATTTTAAGTAATTCTAACTGTGTCATTTACCTCACTTATAAATAGGAAGCTCATATTCTCTATTATTAAAAAAAAATTAGAGCCTTCTATATCATCCAATAACTTTACTAATACCGTCCAATATCCCTTACCCATATCCTATATTTTATTATTTTTTCCAAACTACCATCCTTTCAAGGATTAAGGTGTCATCTAAAGGATGCTTCCCAACTAATAGGTATAACTCTTAACTGAGTACTTTCAATTTTATTTCTTCTTCTAAATCATATATATATTTTGTATCCATTATAAAATAATGAATTATCTTAAATATAATTAATTATTATGATTATGTAACAACCATTATCCGCCTCAATTATATCCTATGGGAAAAGTAAACATTGCTCGTGGGCATGTGTGGACCACTACCACCACGAAATGATGCATTTTGTTCTTCATCATCACCTCGCATTGATGGTTATAATGATGGATTTACATAATATATATGATAATTATTATATTATTATAGTTATTTATAGTTGAATTATTTTTTACAATTTTTTCATTCAATCCATAAAAAAGTGGAAACATCACTCGTGCATACATATGGACTACCATCTCCATGTAGTGATGTATTTGATTTTCATAACTTCTTTGTATAAATAGTTATAAAATTGTATATAATGATTAAATATGATATTAATTACATGATTAATATTATTTATATGATATAATCCTGATCAAATTACAAGGATTGGGACTATCAAATTGAAGCACAAATGAAAAACGATGCAGTTATCTCTAGAAACAGTGATTTTAATAAAGAATTGTTAAGAAACAGGTGATAATATGCTATAAGAAAATAATATATGATATTATATATATTATTATGGTTCTATAATATATTTATAATAAATAAATATTTATTATACATGATTCTTAAATGTGCATAATGAAATATGAGAATTGAGGTAAGGTATTTATGTTATAATTTAATTTCATTTCGAGATTTTCTATTGTAAATTTATGTGTATGGAAATTTTATGAATTTGATCATTTGAACACCATATATTTTATTCTACTATGTTTATTCCTATAATTTTAATTTATTAGTAACATTTTTATCTTCTAGGTTCTTAAAATAATCAAGAAATGTTTTTCTATAAAAAGTCAACCTAATTTTCTCTTTGTCATCAAACTTTTCCTTCCATGTCCATTATCTTAAAAAATTATTTAACTCTTTACCTATAATTTAAATATTTTAAAAATAATATTTTAATTACTTTTTTCTTTATTTAGAATGTTTTAAAGGTAGTCTTTTAAAAAAATCATTTTTCAAACAAGTTATTTTTTACTTTTTACAAAAGTGTGAAAAGAATTATCTATTTTAGCATATATGGTATGAAAGGAATTTACCACAATCATGACCACTCAATGATTTAAATATTCCATTATAATCTTCCATGATTATATTAAAATTAAATTTTGACCATAATATTTTTGAAATTTTTCTATTTTAAATAAGTGGTTTCAAAAAGAAAAGGGTATTTTTCTTAAAAAATGTTCCAGTAAACTTTTAATGGAAATTTTCATCTATTATATCATCTTTCATGTAACTTATGGTTTACTAGGAATATGATACAATTATAACATCCTTATTATTTCTTTTTATGATAAATTAATATGATGATAAGATGTTTACAAAACTCATTTTTCTTCTACAGGTTATGTTACGATGATGTGATGAATGTTTTTTTTTCTTTTGGAATATATATGAATGGATTATTATTATGTGATGGGTAGTCCCAATATTATATAGTCATATAATTCATTGATTAATGATGATGGATTTAATAATATCCTAAGAGGAAACGTAGTTAAGAAAATACTAAGAGATGATAGAGTTAATAAACTCCTAAGAGACACAGAGTTAATAAACTCCAAAGAGGTGAAAGAGTTAATTAGTTATAAGATACTCTTAAGAGAATATAGGAATTATCCTATTTAGGTAATTCCATGAAGAATGTATGATTACAAATATATTATTATGATTACTCTTATCATTGAGCCAAAAAATTTCTATGAAATGTTTAAATTATTATGATATGTTTTCAGGGCTCATGCGTGATTAATTATTATTCCTCACTCTTATGATTAATGCCATTTTAAATTATAAATTTTTATGACATGAATAATGTTTGTTATTTAATAAATATTTCATATGAACTTTAAAATTTATGATCATGATCTCATACCATTAATTTTATCATATGATTGTATATGATCACTAATTTATATCTCCCATGTTTACCCTTTCTGAGTATCTGAGCTCACCCTTTCTTATGTTTTTATTCCCTATGTTATAAAGAACGTTTTTAAGTAGGTTATTTCTAAGAAGGGTATTATGTAATAAGAGGTTTTTGGGAGATATTTAATATCATTCATGAGATAAAAAATTTATGTATCTAGTCTCTAAAGACATTAATCCATTATGGTTCTAGGGCATGTATTGATATTAGAATTATTGAATATTTATCTAAAATTACATGATATTTACATATGTTATGATTATGTCACCTCACCAGGTGAGTCTAGCATGGTTAAAAATATGTTATAAAAATAGTGCTTAATATTAATGACAT
This sequence comes from Viscum album, assembly GCA_963277665.1. Lineage (NCBI taxonomy): Eukaryota > Viridiplantae > Streptophyta > Magnoliopsida > Santalales > Viscaceae > Viscum > Viscum album. The sequence continues at coordinate 1,681,178,735 of OY728160.1, forward strand.
CAATCATTTTATGAACAAAAAAATAAAACCAATATGACAAGTCCCAAAAATTATATTGCTTCATTTAATTTTGATCTCTCCCAAATCCACATATTTTTTATTGTTTTATAGTTGTTCAAAAAGTTATAAGAGGTAATAAAGAAATGATAAAGTTTATATAAATACCAAATACCACTTCTAGAGGTCAATATATTTTAATTATACCTTTTACAAAATAATTTCAATTCTTTTGGAAAGGATAATATACAAGAATAAATCTTTGATGACAGTCAAAAAATGAGGTTTTATTCCATTGGAAAGCATAAATTATTTTTTCAACCATGAAATATTTACATGATTTTGGACCATATGTACTCCATTTAGATAACATACCATATACTATAAACTCACTTATTGTCCATGTTAATATAACTTTTAGTGTAAAATTCTCTTCTGTAACTACTTTATATGTAGTGATGCCACCACTCCATAATAAAATTAACTCATAATTATGTGGTTCCAAACAATCATTAATGTTTTTCTATGGATGTCCTATAATTAGTAATGATAAATATATATATATGGTTCCCTCATCAACATCCAATGAGATAAGTTGTAATGAGTTATGAAAATAGGGAAATAAGAAAATTTATTTCCATAAAAAATGGACAAAACCCATTAATTGAGTGGCATAACCACACATTATGAGGTTCCAAAGAAACACACAGTGCACCTTGATCATAGTGTTTCTATGAATCACCATGATAAGGATTATTTATTATTTTACTAATAGAAATATTGCATCTATGTCATGTCATAAATGTGGCTATGTTGCAAAACATAAATAGACTCTAAAATATAGTTGTAATCGAAAAATACCTCAACTGTTTGACAAGAACAAATATATACCCCCTTATTGTACCTATTTTTACCTCAATTATACACATGTTGTACAATTAACGAATGACTCATATTAACCATAATCTAAGATTAAATATTTTAAACATGCATGGATCTTCTTTAAACTAAGACCCAAATTATGTCCCAACATCTTGCTTGTATATAAATTTGTATGAATATTGTTTATCTAAGTTAAAATTGATTTCACCAAATAAAATATTTGATCGAAAAAACTATTGGACTTTTCAAAATATGATTTTAAAAAAAAAATTTGTGACAACTTCAAATTTATTTATCTTATATCTGGGATATAAGGCCTCCTTAGTAAATTTCAACAAATCAAAAAAAATGAGATTTTTTAAATTAAGCATTCAAATTATCATCATGAGTTTCTATTTCTTAAAAATACATTCATATAACCTCATATACTAAATTTTAAAACTATGATAGATTTGGAACAAAAAATATATGTTTTATTTTAAATTTCATTCACTATGTCGATACTAAAAAACATAATTTTTCTAAAAACCAAATCAAAATCGATGAATCCCAGCACTATCAGAAGTTCCAAATATCTTAAGATCGCATTTCCAACATGGATGCTTAGTTGTTCCATTTGAAAAAATTCTACATTTGATACCATAATTTTGTGTAGTTTTATGGTGATTTACGCCACTAATATCTCATAATAAAAACTGGTTTTTATTTCCAATATCTATAGATTTCTAAAAAACAATAATTAGATTATTACATAAAATGTTAAAAAAATATTTCATAATTTATTTTTATATTATTTTTTAAGTTTTATTACTAATATGTAGTGACACTTTTTTCCTTTTAAGACCTTTAAATATATTATGGAATATTTTCAGATCCATACACTTAGAAGATATTATATTTTAAGGCCAGGTGAGACTAAAGTTCGTATTATAAAAACATTAAATATATCAATATCATGTATGATTATTTTTTCACAAATATTGGAATATATCCTAAGAGGGGCCTCTGATTATAAATCTAATGCCAAGGTTGATTCTAGGATTTAGGGTTTACCCTAGGCATGACATAAGGTTGTTCAGAATTGGACGTTTAACTGAGGAAGTTGTTGGGGGGTGTGTTGTGAATTAATTAATTTTATTTATTTATTTATTTAATAAAACTAACATAAACCTCCCTCTACAAATACATAATTATGAAAATTTTCAGGGTTAGTCTCATAATCCTTGATGGATCTAGTAGGAAGAGGAGAGTGTCATTCATTAGTGGATCGACATCTGAAAATGAACGGTGATCAGATTGAGGTTGTTTGAGAGATCGAAAATTCAATAGGTATTCTCCATCATTGGAGAATACATTCCACACCTAAAATTTATCTAGATAAAGGTAGTTCTTTTGAATTTTCGTTTCCCCCTTTGATTAAAATATTGAGCATAGATTGTTAATCTGATTTTGATCTGTGGTTTATCTTCCCATTTCATGAGACTCACAGTTTATTTGATATTATTTTATCTAATTTAAACACAATGTTGCTTTTAATATCACCCCCTAGAAATACTGATTATGTGATCATTGGACAAGAACATTTGGCCAATGATTTTTCACTTTTTTTTGTTTTTTCCCACATCATTATTTATTTTATTCACTATTCGCATAGAGGGTTTCAGTTTGACATTTTCAACATGGGTTCGAGTGCGATCGAACCCTCAGACTCCTAAAAGATTCATGAACAATGAATGGATTGTTGGTTTTTAGATGGATTGACATGACTAGTGGGTTGCAGGTGAAACATCCAAGGATCTACGATCCAGAGTGGAAATAGGAGCGAGTGTCTGGGATAGGAGATCCCCACGGGTGCACTGGTGGCCAGAATCCATCCACTATAAATAGATTGAGTACAAATAGACCTATATCCACACTCCCCAACAAGATTCAATTTGGAATTAGGTAAAAATTATGGCAAAATTACTAGTTCAAGAAGTTTCATGAAGAATAGGGTTTTCTATGAAAAACCTTACTACACGGAGTGTAGTCTTGGAACACAAGCCATGTAGCCCCTGGCTATAGTGCTAGGGTTTTAGGGAATATAAGGATTACATGCCATGTGGTCGGGCCCACATGTCGTGTGTCCATCCTCTTGTGTCTAAGTCATGTGATAGCTATACACTTCTAATACCCCATGACGGAGAACATGTCATGTAATCTGGGAGTGTACAGGCATGGGCTAGTACATGGACAAAACTAGGTACACAACCAGGTACACGAGCATAGCCTCAAGTATATATGCACATCTAGGAGCACGCAGGATAGCCCCAGGTGGTATATACAAGACATGTTGTACCCACAAAACCTATATATTGCTACATGGCCAACTAAGACATGTGCTAAAGAAGACATGGGCAGGAGTCCATGTGAGATCACAAGCCATGTGACCCCTAATACACATCATTTAATTTTCTCTAGGAATTATCCATCTCTTATAACATTTTTTTGGACTTGGATTTTGTTCCATGAGTAGCCTATATTGAGTGTAGTTCTATGTAGAATGTGATGGTGTCCTTCTCGTTGGCATAAAATATATGATGTGATCTATTCTGAGTGGTATTCATTATTAGGATATGCATAAAGATATCGGGGACTGGGTGGTATCACATGAGATATGTCGGGATAAAAAACCCCATGTCACACTAGTGTGAGGGTCCCCCCATGTTCTTCTATATCTACTGAGTGTCATCCCCCCTAACACATTAGGGCGAGGGTCCTCTATACATTCTTTAAGTGGAACCCCCTAACACACTATGGTTTTGGTCCCCTATTGATACCTACCGAGTCACACCACATATCTTTCTAGGGCAGAAGTGTTCCATGCTTTGAGTGGAACCCCTTGTCGCACCAGGGTGTGGGTCCTCTATCTATACTTACGGAGTAGCATTCTCCTATAATTCTAGGGTGTGAGTCATCTGTTCACTAAGTGGAACTCCCCTTTAACACCTAGGTGTGTGTCTTCTATATAATGAATGGCACCCCCTCATCAAACTATGGTGTGGGTCCTATACTATAGATTGTGTCTCCTCTTGCTTTGGATCAGTGGTGAGGTGAGATTCCTCCACATGTATTTCTCATATGTGCGTGTGAGATGTTGGGAATTAATGATAGACATTTGGAGCTGCAGGTATATTCATCATCCTTGGAAACACTATGAGATGGAGATCCCCCTTATTTCTCATCTGGGTTTCTTTATGATCATATATATTTATTTATATATATATATATATGGTCTTCATTTCCCTCTTTCTTTGGGTTTAACGGACATTTATCATATCTTTTATTTCTCCTTTTTCAGTTTTCATGGTGTCCTATTTTGTATGTATATACTTATCCTTGCATGGGAATTTCTAACATGTGTCATATCATATGCAGATGATAGACAAATTGGAACCAATTTTAGTGGATCATAGGGATACTCGGGTGTATAGGTCACGTATGGTTGTCAGACTTAGATAACAGGAGTCGGGATCTCTCATCTTTCTTTATTTCTACTTTCTATCAGTTTGGGACCTCATTTATGGTTGGCCACATATTTTTCCCTTTTCACTTTGGTTTTATTTTGTCATACACTAATGTTTTCTCTATTGGATATTGCATGCATGGTAATACTCTAGATGTTACAAGCCCTTTGATTATTCCTCTTCATTGTTGCATGAAAGAGTTTGGGTGTGTCTATACAGGTACACTAGGAAAAGGCCTCCTATTTACATTATATCTTTTTGAAACTTGTCACCAAACCCTAGCCTAGGGGAGGCAGGCTTGGGGTTGTGACATCTTGGCCTTCTGTCGGACAGGCGGGCCACGGTGGTTTGGGTATTTAGATAATATTTGTCATCTCATTATATTTTTTTATAAGAAAAATAAGTATTTTGAATAATTTTAGCTAAAATAATTTATTTTTCAGTAATTTATAATAATTTTATATTTATTAATTAATTATAACTAAATTTCTCCGGTGGGACTATTTATTATTTTTTATTTATTTTACATTAATTTTAATTACTTATACTAATTTATAATAATCAATGACTACTCATTTTTTATTTATATTTATCACTTATAATTTTATTATTTTTTCTAATTATAATTAATATTTATTTTTTTAGATTAGTTTTACTAATTTATAATAATTTATAATAATTAATAATAAATAATATTTTAGTTAATAATGTTGTTATTAAATCAATAATAAATTTATTACCTTTTTATAAATAGTAACTTACATTTATTATCTTAGATTATTGTTTATCACTAAACTAAATTTTAGTAATTTATTATAAACTATTATGTATTATAATCCTATAAATATTTGTATTATAGTTTTATAATAATATTTTTAGTATTTATAAATATAAAACATATATTTATTAAATATAAATAAGATTTATTGTCTAATTATATTTTCATAGAATAAAAATATCAAAAAAGTAATAATTATAGTCGATGTAAAGTAAGATTTAGTTATTTATAATAATATTACTATTAATTAACTTAAAAAAATTAACTTCCTCACATGTGACCATTCATTATTTTTTATTTATGTTAGATTAAATTTTATATCTTATCTAATTTGCAATAATTAATGATTATTCATTTTTTATTTTTATTATTTATATTAATTAATTATAATTTTATGATTATTCTTAATTGTAACTAATATTTATTATTTTAGAATAATTTTAACAATTTAAACTAATTTATAATAATTAATGACTATTCATTTCTATTTATATTATTTATATCAAATTATTTATAATTTTATTACATTTATCTAATTATAACTAACATTTATTATTTTAATTTAATTTCTTTATCAATAAATTAAATTTTATTAATTTATTATAAATTATTATATATTAAAATCTTATAAATTTCTAAATTACAGCTTTATAATCATATTTATAGTAATTATAAATATATTACCAATATTTATTAATTTAAAATGAAATTTATTGTCTAATTATATTTTCATATAATAAAAAGAATGATTTTTAATAATTCTAGTTGATATAAATTATGTTTTAGTAATTTATAATAATAATACTATTTATTAACTAAACATAAATAATTACCCCGCACGAGGTTATTCATTATTTTCTATTTATTTAAATTAATTTTATTAACTTGTACTGAGTTATAATAATTCCGGATTATTAATATTTTATTTATTATTATTTAAATTATTTATTTATTATTTTGTTATTTTTCACAATTATAACAAATATTTATTATTTTAGATTAAATTTAGTAATTTATAAAAATTTATAATAATTAACAATTATTTATTTTTTATTATATTAATTATTTATAGTTTTTTTTCTTTTTACTAATTATAAGTAATATATATTATTTTAGATTAATGTTAATTTTTTTTACTAATTTATAATAATTATTGTCTATTCATTTTTTATTTCATATTATTTATTTTCAATTATGTATAATTTTATTACTTTTTACTAATTGTAACTAGCATTTATTACTTTAAATTCATTTTTTATCACTATACTAAATTTCATTAATTTATTATAATTTATTATCTAATATAATCTTATAATTTTTTAAATTAAAATTTATAACAATATTATTATTTACTTACTAAAATATTAAATACTACTAATTAATAATGACCTACATATATAATTAAACCCTAACAAATTAAATTAATAACAAATTATATTATTCAGAAATCAAATAAAAACAAAAAATAAATAAATATTAAAGCAATAATTTAAAAGAATAGCATTAAACTGATTTTTAGATCGGAAATTATAGATTATAAATCTACAAACCATCAAATTGGTGTCTAGACCCAAATAGCATATTTACAATCCAGAAACTTTCAAAGCATAGTCTAGATTATAAATAGAATGGTTTCAAAAATTATGAGGGGACGTGTTTGTAGAATGGAGGGAGAAGATGGGGATTCATGTACATAATGAAGGAAGTGGGAATTTTCACATGAAAAATGAGGGGAAATGATTGTGTTGTATTTAATATCAAATTTTTTGTGAAACAATTTTTTGTGAAAAAATAATCTGTCATAAAACTCCACCATTGAAAATATTTACGAGTGAAATTTCGGGAAAATAATTTATTTTCGACGGTTATTTGGGACATATAAGACATCAATGGTAATAAAGTAGCCTCCAAAAATACTTCTCCAACTTATCCAAATATTATTTGAGATGGAAACTATCTGTCACAAATAATCCACCATCAAACTATTTATAACGAACATGATGATCCATTGCAAATTGCCCTCTGTACCAACCTTTTTGTGATGGACTGTTCGGTATGATAGAAATAGTGACTTCACAGAGTGGGTATTTATGATTACAACATATATTTCATCACAAATAATCATTCACATGGTCCCATTTACAAAAAAATATCTAGTATTCCTCTAAAAATACCTTTTAATTGAACTGTTTAAAAAAGAGATATGTATTTCGTTACAAATTTGTCATTCACATATAGTGTATTTTTTATAGCAGTATAAATCCAATCACAAATAAAGCTGTCTTTCCAAAACATGTGCATTGCTGCAAAAACTATTCATGATGAACTTATGGTTTGTTACTAAAAACAATTGTGAAAAATATTATTTGAGGTGATCTAAATTTCCCATATAAAAAACCCCCTTTTGAGACACCATTTGTGACGTACTTCTGGTTTGTTGCAAAAGATCAAATTTCTTATACTGTTATAGGAGTCTAATCATGGTTTTCATATATGTATTTATAAATTTGGAGTTGTATTTTTCCTTGTTGTAATGGATACTGTGGTGGTAAATATAACATCCCACATTTTTATTACATAAACTTTTAATTGCATGGAACAAAATACCCGATCATTTATAGTTTAGTTTCTTGAAAATTAGGAACATAATACTTGAAAACAAAAAACATTATTCTAATCCACATGAAATTCATCTTTATTGGTTCACCGTAAGTTACTTTTACTCCATATCATATTTTGGGGACATACATCAAATGAAAGTGGTGATCATAAAGCCAAGTAAAAGATTAAGAAAGGGAGACTTTTATCATGTGCTTATGAGGAATATCAATAAATAATATGAGTCATAAAAATATGGAATGAACATGATAACATGATTCATATCATAATAAAATAATATGATACATAACATGGAATTATGGCTACAACATAAAAATTAGGCATTCATAAGCATATCACCATGGTTTATCACCAAGTTGTCATAAATGAAAATTATCAAGGTTATTCATCATGGTATCGTAAAACATGTCATCTCAAGGGATTAAATTATTTTCCAAATTAATTGTAGAACTATTTGGTCAATTTATCCATATGTCTTAATTTCATGTGATCTACCTAGGTAAATCATTTTATTAATATCCAATGGAAAATAAAGAATGGTTTCTTATCAAAATCATGGCGTACAAAAGTTGTTAAGGCATGATCATTACATTATTCATAACCCAAAAAAATGGAATTTGGGTTACATATATGTAAATACCTAAATCAATAATTCATTTTAAATCTACGTGAATACCCATAGAAAGGAAGAGGTTTGGGTATCCACAAAAAGAAAATAAATGAGAATTTATCAAGAAAATGAGATGAATAAATTCAGCCTCATAATAGGTATAAAACATGGATTAAGGAAAAGTAAATGAGAGGGTAAAAGGGTATCCCATTGATAAAATAATATTATTATAGTAATGGGATAATAAAATGTGTCCAAAAAATAATTAGTTTGGCAATTAAAATACATGCCACAAAAAGGGAACTTGAAAGGAAAATAGAGGTTGAGATTTCCCTTACCTTGAAGAGTTTCTCCTAAATAGTGAGGATGGAACCTTAGTGTATTAAAGACACATTGAGGGAATATTTGGGTGGAAAACCCACCAGAACATCATAGAGGATAGATAGGTTTTGAAGGGTAATGGTTGAATGGGTTAGAATTTATAGCAAAATTGGAGGAATTGTTTAATAGTTTCCAAGTATAAGTCTTGGAAATATATGTTGTGGAAAATGAAAAACCATTTGAATACCCATGGGTTTTGTCATTTTTTTTGGTAATTTTAGTAACATTTTATGATATTTTAATCAAATAAAACAAAACACCATTTTTTAATTTTTTTTCTTGGAAAAGTAGAATTTTCACAAAGTAATGTTTTTAAAATCAAATTTTTCATTTTAGACTTTAAAAAGTCACATATATGGTCAGAAATTGATTAAATTATATTAAAATGCATAATATTAATAAAATAACATATTTTATGTTATTTATTATGGTTAATTAATTATTTAATAATTATGACATAATTATAATGTTAAAAAACATACCCAAAACCCAAAATGGAATTTTTACTATTCACAAAAAAAATAAAGCAGTTTAGAAAATTTACATAAATTCAACCTAATATAATTTCAATGTGATGATTTCAAATATAATGATTTTTTATCAGAATAATTCTCTAAATATTATCATATTAACATTAAATTTAAAATTCCTTATTTATTGAAAAATAGTTGTTTTAAAGTCACAGTTAATTTTCTGACACTTATAAAAATTTCCTAGGAAATTATTAAATTATTTTATCATTTATATTTAAATAAGAGTGTTTTAATATAACATTTTATTAAAACAAATATTATTTAGAATAACCGAGTTTGATATAAAATTGTATATATATTTTTAAAATACAATTATGTTTTATTTTCATCCAACAATCAACATATCAAATTCATCTCAATTTAGAAAAAAAAATATTAAAAAAATATTCTTAAAATTGAATTGAAGGAATGAAAATTTATTTATACAAAGTATATTAAAATTTAATAAATTAAGTCATAAACATCTAACCCCTTATTACACCCACTTATTCCTATAGGATAAGTTGTGCAATGGTGGTAGACTCATGGGGTGGATCAGATAACATCGAATGAGTGGTAATATCCACTAATTAAAACTTCTCCCATAGGATATTTCTTTCAAGATTCACATTTTGAAGCTTATATTGGGCTTGGTCAAGGGAGAAACCTAGTTATTCTACCTCACTCTCATGTTTTGAGAAGTGGTCTTCAAACGACATGACTCTATTAGTTGAGACCATAGGTTCTCATTTATTCATCAATTATACATTGAAATTACCAATTATAAAAACTAATTATAATGTTAAAATTATTACAAAAGATTATAGTTCCCAATTTTCAAAAGTACCAATGGTTATATTGAAAAACAGTCATATATGACCAATGGTTATATAGTGGTAGAATAGCAATGGTCATATTTCCTATTATACCCTCAAAATATCACTTCAATATTTCACTAAATATTTAATAAAATTCCTCCCATAGTTATATATTTTCATTTTCTAAAATTTTGATTAGTTTACTAATATTCTATTTCAATTTTTTGGTGTGGGTTGTGGGGGGTGATTCTATCATTTTATGGTGATCTATATTTTCCCATTTTAGCTATTATATTTTATATTTTTTTCTAATTATAATTTTTGGTATTTTCATTAGCTTCATAACTGACTAATGTAATAATATTTATTAATGAGATAAGGATTTGGTTTTCCCTTGTATTTTGTACATGTATAATATTATATATTATAACACACATTTTCTAAGGAAACAAATATCATCTAAAAAGGTCGGGTCATTACATTCTTCCCCCCTTTAGAAATTTCATCCCTGAAATTTCAACTTATATTCTCAGTTATGAATATTTGAGGGTACTTCTATTTCATTGATTCCTCTAGTTCCCATGATGTATCTTCATACTTATGGTTCTGACGCATGCCTGTTGTAGGGCGTGGCAAAACAATTATTTCCTAAGTTAAAATGTAGTTAAGTGGTTGACCAAGGATGTCTCCTGAAGAGGAGTGCACACAAAACGAGTTGTCACTTTAAAATGAGGGTAAAAAATGTTTTGTTTTTTAAATGAAATTTGAAATTAAAATGATTGAAAAACTATGATATTTAAAAGGGTGATTAGGTCAGGTTCGGTTTCCTAATTGTAATTCTATTCTTGTTCAATTTAATTCAAACCTCTTCTTATTTGTTGATTAAAGTGAGTTTCCACAATCATTTCCTTTCACTTCCTTAGTGAAATTATTATTGTGAGAGAAATATTTACCAAGATCTTGGTTTGGTCAACTCTCCTTCCATATGTAAAATAGTTGTATTGAATATCCTTAATTTAAATGGTCAATACCCGATCGGGTTTTGTTTATCCCAAACAATCGCGAACATTCACTACACCTTTTACACGTACTGACGATCGTCGAGTACTTCACAACTAATTCCTAGTTTATTCCATCGTATATAAACCAGAAATTAGAGGAGGGAGATATTGATTATTTTACCAAGGAAAAAATCAATAACGGAATTAATATTCAAGAATGATCAAACTTGATAATAAAATCCGCTATAAGAAATTGAAAACAACTTTGAAGAATAAACAAATTTATTCAATTGCATCCAAGAACTCAAGGATTACAATGTAGAAAACCAACTCTTCTCCAATCACTCCAAATGTTTACCCCACCATGGTAAGGGTAATCAAGTTGAATGGGGAATATGAATGCATTACAATACTATGAAAAAGAAAAGAAATAAAAAAAATAAAGCCAAAAAAATATTCTTCTTGGTGTCCCAGAAGGAATGGGATGGAGAATGGATGCTTTGAGAGGGTGGAGCTCTCCTCCTTTTATAGCCAGAATGTTTCCCCCGAATGTCGACGCATTGTATCCCCATTAAATGACATCTTCACGAGTTGATCCCTTCTTTAATGTTGTTCATAATTCCCTTTTCCATGTCCCCTCAATATCTCAGCGGATTTGGACATGTATTCCGATAGTTATAACCGTTTTACTATGAGCATTTATTCTATCCAGTCAGACTCTCCAAAACGCAATCCTCTGGATTAGGGTGATTTAATGACCCCATAGACGGCCAATTCACTCAGTGATTCCTTCATAAAAGATTCTCAAAAACTCCTTTCGCATCCACCCACCGATTTTCACAAGATTTGAGCCCACATTTGATGAGTTATGGATCCCACATCAAAATTAGGCAGAACTCAAAACAGTTTTCTTGAGCCAAATTGTGAGATTCTTTTGAGCTTCCATATGGCCGATTCAGAATTTAGTCCAAAAATAGTAAATGAATCCCTGGATGTGTAGAATATGGAAAAGAAATAATTTTTCAATTTTGATCAGTGTAGATAATGTTATGTCCAAACTACCGAAATAATTTAAAACTGTTAAAAATCCAAAATGGCCAATTTTTACTATTCAGCTCAAAATAACACCATTATCAAAAAAAATGAAACAATTCATCTTAGAGGAACAATTTTTTGGGTTTAAAACAATGATATTCAATATAAATTAATTGAAAATATTTTATCTATCAATTCCCCCACACTTATCACTTGGACTCCTGGACAAGTAAAAATCAAATGAAATCAAATCCAAAACACATATCAATGAGATCAATCAAATCAATTTCAAGAAACAAAAAGATATCATGCCTCATAAAAAAACTGTTATTTCATGTTCTCCATTTAAGATTTTAATATATTTCCACTTCATTTCTTATCCCATGCACACAAAACACCTACCTCACATGAATTTTCTCTCATCTCACAAATGTAAAGGTTGAACAAGGCTTTTCTCGTCCAAACTCACACAAGAGTCACCATAGGTTTGATAAATTCCTACTTCTCCACCCGATGTGATTCAAGGACATGTGTTTCTCATGAGGACTTTTCAGGGTTGTTCTTTGGCTTCCGGTTGGTAGGATTTAGATGTTAAAAGTTTTGAGGCCGAAAAAGGAAGGCTTGGCTCTTATTGAAGCAAAATTGCAAGATTCTAATTTTCACTCAAATATGGTCTCCTTCAGTTCCCCTTTATTGAAAATAGGCTCCATCATCATTCAATTAGCTCAGAAGCAAACATTTCAATCTTTTAAAACATGGTTTTTTTAAAGCTCCAGATAGGCACAGCTTTCTTTTTACATAGGAAGCTCCAGAACGGCACAACTTCTCTTGTCATAAAAGCTCCAGAAAAGGCACAGCTTTCAACAGAATAATTTTTCAGCAACACACACATCTCTTCCACAATATATTTTCCACCCAAAGTATAACCAAATGAGTTTGTACACCACAATACATCTTCCCCCACACTTAAGTTCAACTAGATCATGCTATTTTACTTTAAGAGCAGGTATGATAGGGAAAATTGGATTGTAATGTGGCTAACCTAACAGGAAATTCATGGCTACTAGGGGCTACAATGAAGGATAAATGTAAAGGTGGGCCATAATAAAAAGGATTATTTTGAAAATGGGGCTTCAAACAAAATTAATGCCTCAATCATTTAAAACACACATACCCCAACCCTCATGTTTTGAAAGGAATAAATCAAATTCTGGTTAAAGAAAGTATGGTCTGGTTCTCTCAAGAAATGAGGTGAATGAAAAGAATATGACAAAAATGGTTCATAAGACTCACAGGAAAGTTATTTCAAAGATATAGACAGTGAAATATGGCATGAGATTCAAAAATCAGTGTACTTTTCATGAATTTCCAATAGATTTGATCTTGAAACAAAGTTATTTCAGCATTCATTTAAGATCAGTTTCATGAAATAGACTGGTTCACTCATTGAAATGGGTTTCAAAAATGGTATTGATAATAATTTCAGCTCAAACGTTTCAGAAACACACCAAAAATTGAAAAATAAACACACAAAAATTTGAAAACACATAATTTTTTTTTCGAAAACAAACATCAAATAAAAATCATATATAAGAAAGGTTCCCTCCCCCACACTTAAATGATGCAGTGTCCTCGATTCATTTAAGTGGATTTAACATGTAAGCCAATTTTCAAAATAATCACAACACCAAGAAAGTGTGAAAGAGAGGTACAACCTGATGGATCTTATTGATAAATAGGTTGGAGGAGCGTGATCTCCTCCACTGGATCTGATGGTAGGGTCCTAAGGAATTTCTTCAACCTATTCCCATTCACAGTGAACTGATCCTTCTCTCCATCCTTCATAATCTGCACAGAACCAAAAGGATATACATGAGTAACTATAAATGGACCTTCCTATCTGGAATGAAGTTTACCTGGCATCAGCTTGAGTCTTGAGTTGAATAATAACACTTTGTCTCCAGGAGAGAAGTCTTTTGGTTGGATCAGCTTGTCATGGGCCACTCTTGTTCGTTCTTTGTAAATCCTTGAATTTTCAAATGCTTCCCTTCTTATTTCATCCAGCTCTTTCAACTTCAGTCTTCTCTCCTTCCCAGCACTTTCAAGGTCTAAATTCATTTTCCTCACAGACCAATACGCCTTATGCTCCAATTCCACAGGTAGGTGGCAGCTTTTCCCATAAATCATCCTATATGGACTCATTCCAATCGGGGTTTTGTAGGCTTTCCTATAAGCCCATAAGGTATCATCCAACCTTTGGCTCCAATCCTTCCTGTTTGGATTAACGATCTTTTCCAAAATTCCCTTGATTTACCTGTTTGAAACTTCAACTTGCCCATTAGTCTGTGGATGATAGGGATTTGATGTTTTATGATGCACCCCATACTTCTTCAGCAATGTATCCATTCTCAAATTGCAGAAGTGAGTCCCTTGATCACTGATGATTTCTCTAGACACTCCAAACCTACAAAATATGTTAAACCTGACAAAATCACAAACAACTTTAGCATCGTCAGTTCTGGTTGCTTTTACTTCCACCCATTTGGAAACATAATCAACTGCAAGCAAGATATAAGAATTTCCAAATGACATCGGGAAAGGTCCCATAAAATCTATCCCCCAAACTTTAAAAATGTCACAAAAATTCAATGGCATTTGGGGCATTTCTTGTCTCATTGAAATATTTCCTGAAAACGGACATTTTTTACATATTTTTCAAAATTCATGAGCATCTTTAAAAATGGTGGGCCAATAAATTTCAGATACTAAAACCTTATTTGCTGTCCTCTGAGGTTCAAAGTTGCCTCCACAAGCTAAAGTGTGAAAAAAATCAAAGACAGATTTAACTTCACTTTCAGGCAAACATCTTCTTATAACTTGATCATTGCAAATCTTCCAAAGGAATGGATCATCCCAAATGTAATATCTAGATTCAGCTTTTAGTTTTTGAATTTGGTGAGAATTGAAATGAGATGGGACCTGAGATGTTACCAGAAAATTGACTATGTCAGCATACCAACGCACTTCTCCTTCAATCAAGTACAACTGCTCTCCTGGAATTTGATCATTCAATGGGTCTCTTTCTAGAACTTCAATTTCAGCAGTGTTTGGCAGTCTACTTAAGTGATCATCCACTTGGTTCTCAGATCCCTTCTTATCCTTGATTTCTATACTGAATTCCTGCAGCAGTATCATCCATCTCACTAACCTTGGTTTAGCATCAGCTTTCATCATCAAGTACCTCAAAGCTTCATGATTAGAAAACACAGTGATTATACTTCCAAGAAGATATGATCTAAATCATTCTAAAGAAAAAACCACTGCAAAGAACTCTTTTTCCATGGTTGTATAATTGAATTGGGCCACATCTAAAGTTCTCGAGGCATATGAAATGACTTGTGGCTTTCCCTCAATTCGTTGAGAAAGGACTGCTCCAACTGCTTGGTTAGAGACATCACAAAGTAGTTCAAATGGTTCTTCCCAATTTGGAGGCTGCATCACGGTTGGTGAAATCAATCTCTTCTCCAACTCATAAAAGGATTCCCTACATGCACCATTGAAATCAAAATCAGCATATTTAAAAATTAATCTAGAGAGAGGGAGAGAAATCTTACTGAAATCTTTGATAATCCTCCTGTGGAATCCTTCATGTCCTAAAAATGATCTAACATGTTTCACACAAGTAGGGTAAGGTAATGAATTTATCACTTCAATTTTTGATTTATCCACTTCAATTCCATTTTTGGAAATGACATGACCAAGCACAATTCCTCTTTGAACCATGAAATGTCATTTTTCAAAATTTAAAACAAGATTTTTTTCAATGGAGGTTTTCAAAACTTTTTCCAGATTTTTCAAACAATGATCAAAAGAATCTCCAAAAACTGTGAAATAATCTAGGAAAAATTCCATGAAATTTTCAATGTGATAAGAAAATATACTCACCATGCACCTCTGAAATGTACATGGAGCATTACATAATCCAAATGGCGTTCTTTTATATGAAAAAGTAACAAAAGTACATGTAAATGTCGTCTTCTCTTGATCCTTGGGAGAAATGGGTACCTAGAAGTAACCTGAATATCCATCCAAAAAGCAATAATGAGTTCTCCCTGCCAATCTTTCTAACATATGGTCAGTGAAAGGGATGGGGAAATGATCTTTTCGAGTGACCTGGTTCAATTTCCAAAAATCAATGCACACTCTCCAGCTGTTTTGAATTCTCATAGGGATTAACTCATTCTTTTCATTCCTCAAAGTGGTTAGGCCATTTTTTTTTGAAAGACATGAATAGGGCTGACCCACTACGAATCTGAAATGGGATAGATGATCCCAGCTTCCAAGATCTTCTCGATCTCCTTCTTCACAACCTCCATCAAGGTGGGATTCAGTCTCCTTTGGGGCTGTCTAACAGGTTTGGAATCTCCCTCAAAAAATATTCTATGTGAGCATATTTTTGGGTTAATTCCTGGGATATAACCTAAGCTCCAACCTATTACCTGGACATTCTCTCTCAATAGCTCAATCAATGATTTTTCTTGGGTTTTAGAAAGATTATTAGCAATTATCACTGGTAGTTTCTCTCCCTCCCTAAGGTATACATATTTCAAATCAGTAGGGAGTGGTTTGAGTTCTAGATTAGGGGGATTCTCAAGGGATGAGACTAAATTGATGTTTTCCACTTCCAAATTTTGGACCTCCTGCACACAAGAAACCATATCATCTTTCTCATTATTTAACAAATCATCAAAGAAATCATATTTTACCTCTTCCTCCCACATGAAGTTAGAATCTCCAACATCTTCACCATCCACATGTTCAGTGATATTTTCAAGGGAAGAAGTCTCTCTTAAGTCTAAGAATTCATAGAGCATACCTGATTCTTCAATTGGTTCTGCACCAACTTCATGGGAAAGCGAAAAGAGGGAGTGATCATCTGATGGATGCCTCATGGATTCAAAAATATTGAAGTGGACTGTGCCCTCTCCAAACTCCATGGTGAGTGTCCCCTCATGGACATTGATGATGGTTTTGGCTGCCTTCAAGAAAGGTCTCCCCAAAATGATGGGTGAATGTGATGGGCTCCTATCTTCCCCCATATTGAGCATGTAGAAGTCAGCTGGGAATAAGAGATCTTTGACTTTCACAAGGAAATCCTCCAAAACTCCTGCAGGAAAAACTGTGGATCTATTTGCAAGCTAGACCACCACTCTTGTGGGCTTCAATTCTCCCATCTGCAAATAAGTGTATACCGAGTGAGGCAATACATTAATTGAAACACCTAAATCACACAAATCATTAGTGAAATTTAATGAACCAATGGTGCATGGAATGGAAAACGTCCCTGGATCTTGACATTTGGTTGGAATCTGTGGTGTGATAAGGGCTGAGACACTTCTTCCCAAGTTGATTCTTTCATTCCCATGAAGCCTTCTCTTTTTGGTGAAATGATCTTTCAAAAAAATTTCATACCTTGGAATTTGTTTAACATCTTCAAGTAGGGGGTATTGATTTCCACTTTCTGGAAGGTGTCCAGATTTTCTTTTTGAAGTGCTTCTTCATGCAATTTCTTTGATTCGATCATCCTTGTTGGAAATGGTGGGGGTAATTCTTTCTTCTCCCTTTTGTTTTCATTTCATTGGTGTTTCTTGTTTCTTATTCTGTGGCCTATCCTTCTCCTCCTTCTCTTCCTTTTCATCTTCTTGGTGGATTCTCACAAGACTTTTTGAATCATTATCCCTCAGAATAGGTGGTATTATTTCTTGTTCAGGGTTGGATGGAGGTGGGATTTCTTTTCCACTTCTTGTTATGATTGCACTAACATTATCTTTAGTATTTGGCACTGTTTGGGATGGAAGATTCCCTGGATTATTGGACATTATTTCAACAAGACTTCCCACTGTGTCTGCTAGCTTGTCAACCTTATCTGCTAGGCCCTCATACTTGGATTGTAGCTGTTCCACAGAAGGTTGTGTGCGGGTGGATGGTTGTTCATATGTCTTTCTTTGGAATGGTGGAGGCTGAAAAGATTGTTGGTGTTGGAAGGGCTGTTTATAAGATTGTTGGAAGGGAGGGGGGTTCTGGTATTGCTGTTGGTGGTAAGGAGGTTGACTGGGGTGCTGGTTAAATGGTCTCATCTGGTTTTGTTGGTTCTCATATCCTTGTTGGGATTGCAGTTGATTTTGTTGGAATTGTTTTGGTTGAAAGGCTGCGGCATAATATTCTGTCCCCCGTATCTCAGGGCACTGGTCATTATAATGAGTGGAAGAATAACATAGACCACATACCTGAGCTGAATCTTGTTGTCCATTTGCTTGTGTTACAGCCATTTGACAGACTAATCTTGCAAGGTCATCAACTTTGGTTTCAATCAATGTAGATGAATCAGATGTTTTTACCTCATGTATCCCCCTGGTTCCCATTCCTCTTAGTCCAAATTGTTGTGAGTTTTGAGCAATTTTCTTAATTAGTATTCTGATATCTGCAGGAGACTTGTCAATCAGGGACCCCCCTGATGAGGCATCTAGAAGATTTCGATCATTATCCATAAGCCCTTGGTAGAAGAACACAAGGAATTGATGTTCCTCTATTTCTTGATGTGGGTAGCTGGAACATAGCTTCTTGAAGCGCTCCCAGTACTCGTAGAGGGTTTCTCCAGTTGATTGTCGTATGATGTAAATCTCCTTCTTAATGGCAGTGATCCTCGATGTGGGAAAGAATCTTTGAATGAAACCTCTTTTTAGGTCTTCCCAATCACTAATCTCCCCTGGTTGCAGGTTGTAAAACCATTCTTTAGTTGTTCCTTCAAGTGAGAAGGGGAATGCCCTCCACTTAAATTGGTCTTCGGGTGCTCCTCTTGGCCTGAAGCTTGATCAAGTGTATCTAAATTCTTGCATGTGTCGATTTGGATCTTCTCCTACAAGACCATGAATCTTTGGAAGCACAGGAATCATATTTACACGTAATTCAAAATCATTTGGTTCAGTGGGTGCAATTAGTTGGTTATTTTGAATGGCAAATTGTGGTGCACATAGATCACGCAGGGTTTGGTTGGGATTTCTAGCCATGATTTCAGGTTCAGAGTGAACACTAAGAGTTTCACTTGAATCTGAGAGATCTATTTCTTCAAATATTTCTGGTAGATTTCTTTTTCTTATTTGGGTTAATGTTCTTTCAATTTCTGGATCAAATTCAATTAATGGTTCTTTTGAGGTGCGGGTCATTCAATTTTGTTTTTTTTGCACTGCCTCCCTGGAAACAACGCCAAGTTTGACACACGCCTGTCGTAGGGCGTGGAAAAACATTTATTTCCTAAGTTAAAATGTAGTTAAGTGGTTGACCTAGGATGTCTCCTGACGATGATTTCACACAAAACGAGTTGTCACTTTAAAACGAGGGTAAAAAAATGTTTTGTTTTTGAAATGAAATTTGAAATTAAAATGATTGAAAAACTTTGATATTTAAAAGGGTGATTAGGTCAGGGTCGGTTTCCTAATTTTAATGTTATCCTTGTTCAATTTAATTCAAACCTATTCTTCTTTGTTGATTAAAGTGAGTTTCCACAATCGTTTCCTTTCACTTCCTTGGTGAAATTATTATTGTGAGAGAAAACTTTACCAAGATCTTGGTTTGGTCAACTCTCCTTCCATTGTAAAATAGTTGTATTGAATATCCTTAATTTAAATGGGCAATACCCAATCGGGTTTTGTTTATCCCAAACAATCACGAACATTCACTACACCTTTTACACGTACTGACGATCGTCGAGTACTTCACCACTAATTCCTAGTTTATTCCATCGTATATAAACCAGAAATTAGAGGAGGGAGATAGTGATTATTTTACCAAGAAAAAAATCAATAACGTAATTAAAATTCAAGAATGATTGAACTGGATAATAAAATCCACTATATGAAATTGAAAACAACTTTGAAGAAGAAACAAATTTATTCAATTGCGTCCAAGAACTCAAGCATTACAATGTAGAAAACCAACCCTTCCCCAATCACTCCAAATGTTTACCTCACCATGGTAAGGGTAATCGAGTTGAATGGGGAATATTAAGGCATTACAATACTATGAAAAAGAAAATAAATAAAAAAATAAAGCCGAAAAGATATTCTTCTTGGTGTCCCATAAGTAATGGGATGGACAATGGATGCTTTGAGAGGGTGGAGCTCTCCTCCTTTTATATCCAGAATGTTTCCCCAGAATTTCGACGCGTTGTAGCCCCATTAAATGACATCTTCATGCGTTTATCCCTTCTTTAATGTTGTTTATAATTCCCTTGGACGTGTCCCCTCACAATCTCTGTGGATTTCGACATGTATTCCGAGAGTTATGGCCGTTTTACTATGAAAATTTATTCTATCGAGTCAGACTCTCCAAAACGAAATCCTCCGGATTAGGGTGATTTAATGACCCCATAAACGGCCAATTCACTCAGTGATTCCTTCATAAAAGATTCTCCAAAACTCCTTTCGTGTCCACCCACCGAATTTCACAATATTTGAGCCCAAATTGGATGAGTTATAGATCCCACATCAAAATTAGTCAGAACTGAAAATAGTTTTCTTGATCCAAATTGTGAGCTTCTTTTGAACTTCCATATGGCCGATTCAGATTTTAGTCCAAAAATAGTAAATGAATGACTGGATGTGTAGAATCTGGAAAAGAAAGAATTTTGCAATTTGGATCATTGTATATAATTTTATAGCCAAACTACCGAAATAATTTAAAACTGTTAAAAATCCAAAATGGCCAATTTTTACTATTCAACTCAAAATAACACCATTATCAAAAAAATGAAACAATTCATCTTAGAGGAAAAATTTTGTGGGTTTAAAATAATGATATTCAATATAAATTAATTGAAAATATTTGCTCGATCAGGTTCCTCCACAACACTTTGACAAGGTGGCTTGTTACGTTGTGTATGACTTTTTCTCTACGGTCCAATATCTCCACCGGTCATTCTTCATAATAGAGGTCATGATCAAACTGTACCACCTATGGATTCATTATATATGAGTTATTAGGAATGTATATCCTTAAGAGAGATACATGGAATACATCGTGAACATAAACCAGATTTGGTGGAAGTGCTCGCTAATAGGCCACTGATCTTATGCGATCAACGATTTAAAAGTGTCCAATGTACCTAGGGATAAGCTTCCCTTTATTTCAAAATCACATGACTCTATTACATGGTGAAATTTGAATGAAAAACTTTGTCTCCAACATCAAACTCTACATCCCTTCCATAGTTTTCAATATATCTCTTCTAGTGACTTTGAGAAGCATTTATATGTTGTATGAAATGATCCTTTTCTGTCAGCTCTTTCACAAGATCAGGCCCAAGTAGATTTGTCTCACCAACTTCATCCCAAACTGTATTAGTTATACATTACTTCTCATATATAGCTTTATAGGGTGCAATTTGAATACTCAAGTGGAATTTGTAGTTGTATGAGAACTCAACTAATAGGAGGTGTTGATCCCATCCAACATTAAATTCCATTAAGAATTTTCCCAGCATGTCCTTGAGTGTCTAACTAGTCTTTTCATATTTTATATTAGTTTGGGGGTGATAGGCCATATTGAAATACAATTCAGTATTCAGATCATGTTGAAGAATTCTCGAAAATTTATATGTGAACCTTGGATCATGATCAAAAATGATAAAAAGTGTCACCCCATACAATCTCAGTTCTTACTTTACATATATCTTGGAAAGTTGTTCAAGAGAGAAATGCTCCCAAATATTGATGAAATGGATAGTCTTAGTGATTGGATCCATTATAAACCATATCACATTATTTCCTTTAGATGTACTTGGGATACCATTGAGAAATTTCATAATGATATTTCCCCACTTCTATGTTGGAATGGGTAGTGGTTATAGTACCCCTTTAGGAATTTTTCACTCTTCCTTCACTTGTCTACACACCAAGCACCTTGTAGTGTAGTCAAAAATATCCCTTTTCATATTTTCACACCAATAATGACCACAAAGATCCCAATACATTTTAGATCTTCCAAGATGTATAGAGAATGTAGAGTTATAATCTTTATCCATCAAGTCCCTCTTTATCTTCAGGATATATGGGACATATTTTTTTATAAAAATTTTTAGTACATATTCTTGGTCAATATTTAACTCAATAAATTTACAATTCTTCATAACCTATATCTTGTTTTGAATCAAAATATCATCTCTTTTAGCTCTATTGATCTTATCTAGTATTGATGGTTGAGAAATCATTTGGGATAGGATTGATGATTTTCCAACCCTTATGATTATTATGTCCAACCTTACTAGGTACTTGATCAATGGATCTCCTTAAATCATTAAAATCTCTAGTACAATTGGGTATTTCCAACTTAATACATCATCAACATTTTTTTCTCTTCCGATGTGATAATTAATTGAACAATAATAGTCTTTAAGAAGTTCCAACAATCTCCTCCATATCATTTTCAATTCTTTTTGTGTGAATATATACTTCAAATTTGATGTTATATGTGTATATCACATTTCTCTCCATAAATATAGTGCCTCCATATCTTCAAAGAAAAAATAACTACAGCTAACTCCAGGTCTTATGTAAGATAATTCTTCTCTTGAGGATTTAAATTTATGGATGCATATGTAATCACCTTTCAATTTCTCATGAGGATGCACCCAATCTATTTAATTGATGCATCACTGTAAATAAAAAACCCTTCTCTAATAGAGGGTATAGTTAACAAATTTGTTGTAACCAATAGCTTATTCAATTTTTGGAAACTATCTTCACACTCTATTATCCAAATGAAATTAACTACTTTTCGAGTAAACTTGGTTAGTGGATTAGAAAGTCATGATTTTTTTAACAAAAATAATATAATATCTTACTAAACCAAGGAAACTATTAATCTCAGATACAGTTATAGGATGATTCCATTCCTCTACAACCATTTTATTGTAAGGTTAAATTGATATTCTTTCATTGGTTATAATCTACCCTAAGATTGCAACATGTTATAACCAGAATTTACATTTTCAGAATTTTCTAAATAGTTTTTTCTTCCTCAATGTTTTCCATATAACCCTTAGATGATCCTGATTATCCTTGTGAATTTTGGATTATATCAAAATATCATCAATAAAAACTACCATGAAATTGTCATGGTAGTCCTTAAAGACTCTATTCATCATTTCCATAAATATGTAGGAGAATTAGTCAAGCCAAATTGTATAAAAACAAAATCACAATTCTTATATCTTGGTCAAAAGGAAGTCTGTAAAATATCTTTTTTCTTCACCTTCAATTAATTATACCCAGATCAAAGGTCAATCTTAGAGAAGAGTTGAGCCCCATGAAGCTGGTCAACTAAATCTGGAATCCATGAGAGAGGGTACTTGTTCTTCATCATGATCCTGTTAAGTTCTCTATAATCAATGCATAGCCACATTGATCCATGCATATTATTTACAAATAGAACAAGTTCTAACCAAGGATACATAATTGTTCAGATAAATACCTTCTCCAAAATATCTTGATGTTGTTTCTTTAATTCCTCTAACTCCACATTTTCCGTTATATATGAGGTCTTCGATATCATCTTGGATCTAGGTATGAGTTCAATGGATAACTCTATATTTCTTTTTGGGGGAGGTCTAGGTAACTCTTCAGGAAATAAATTAATGTGTTCTTGAACTATATGGACATTTTCTATCCTTGTACTTTAATTTGATTCTTCCTATTCACTGACCATATCAATAAATAAGGCTATATAATGTGATTCTAGACAAAGATAAGGATGTGTTATATCTCTTTTGAAAATAACTATCAGTTTTCCATTCAAGACTACTAAAATTTTCTTTCGCTTGTATTTGATCATAGTATTATACTATGAGAGATAGTTCATCCCTGGTATAGTGTTGAATTATACCATGGTATTGACTACTAGATTTTAGATGAGATTATAGTCTCCAAAGTAAATACTAGAGTTTATAAACACTATTTATAATAGGATAATCCCTATAGGATTATTGACTAATAACTCAAATTCTAGAAGCTCATGGATTGATTTTATATTCTTTAAAACATTAGATGAAAAAAATAATTCTAGAACCATAATCAAACAAAGTAGTTGCTAACTTTGATATCAAAATGAGTGTACCTTCCACCACATCATTTGGAGCCTTTAATTCAGCCACCATGATAGAAAATACCTATCATTGTAACCTTATCCAATGATGATATTGATGTTGGTTTCCCTCCACTATCTTATTATTTGGAAATTGAGTGGAAAAGTTCCTAAGCTTCCTATACTAGAATCACTAGACTTTAGGATGGGCCTACAACATATTCCCATTTTTGTTAGTGTTGAGAATTTGAGTCTTCACATAACAATGATATTTATAAGCTATATGTCCATATCTTCTACACTTGTGTCACTTCCCACTCCCAAGAAAGTAGTTCCATTAATTCATCTTCCCACATTTTTTCACGTGGGATGTTTCACACTCTTTCCTCCTCTATGATCAAAATTCTTCCATGTGTTTGAATTTATTTCTCTTTTCTTTTCATTTGAATTATGTGACCATTGTTTTTCTCCAAAATCCAATTCAAACTTCATAGCACTGCACACTATCTCCTCATAGATTTTATAGTCTCAATTTTATAAATTCCTCCACAGATGAGGTCTCAATCCCACAAATAATCTATCTATAAGATCCCATCTTTTTTCAGGTATGCCTCTCTCTCAGTTATTCATTAAGTTTTTATTTTTTTTGTGTTTCCATCATGGATTTTTTTTGAATAAACATAGTCTTAGCTTGTGAGGAAATATGGGAAATCCATAGTAGACCCACGTAGAAAGACATATTAGGGAAAACATCATGAAGTTCAATGATGCATGATTTTTTGTATTACTATAATATGGTATAAATATAATTAAATGTTAACATGGGTTCATGGTAATTTTAAAATATTTAAATGGGGTTAGGGTGGTTTAAATGGAAAATGGGCCGAAACCCCATTTAGAAAAAATTTACACATCGTGTGAAGGTTTTACATGTCATGTAATTTTTTGGCTATTTTGATAAAATAAATCATGGGTGATAGGTTTTTTATCATTTTCCATTAAAAAGTTTTATACAATTTGTAACTACATTACAGGTCATGTAATTCCCCAGCCTATTTTTTCAAACATGTTGTGTAGCTGATTCTTATTTCATTTCAAAGTAACTCCTATCCTCTAAAACCTAGTGAATCTTCTAAGTGAATTGGAGTTCCAAATTCCCTTGTGGAAATCTTATTTGTGTGACCAATCCCTCGTAAGTATTTTTGGTTAGTTTTCTTCCTTATCTCCCTTTCTTCCAAACATTATGGTGAAATTCATTGACTAATTTCATTTTTGATTTGAACATGATCTGTTTTGATCTGGGAACATATTTGTAATCATCTTCACCTTCCTTCTCATGGGAGTTTTCTGTTGTAAGTGTTGTGTTGTTTATCGATTAAGGTAAGGGGTCTAAATCGTAACCCTATGGTTTGAAAATTACCATGTTTATGAAATATTTTTATTGAACCAATGTTTTTTGCACTTGAATAAATAAAATAAATGAGGTGTATTATTCCTTGAAGTCATTTGGTTTCAATTGGATTCTTACTTGGCTTATGGTTACCAGTGGGGTGAGATAACCATGAATATAATCGAATTGTATAATGGTTTGAAGTTTGTTTATCATCACATGTGACCATAGGTGATTTTTTATTATTGAATCCCTATATTGTTGTTTATTTCTTTTGATATAACTATTAATCAATTGTGATTCAAATTTAAAATTTTATTTGAAAGATAAATGGTAATTTTCATAATTAACCATTGATATATAAGATGTGATATTGTGATATCTATGATGTTTAATAGGACTTTTTTCCATGATGAAATTCTTATATATCGATCTTAGCCTTGGAACTTTCACACTTATATGTTGTAATGATGAAATTGAGTGGGTTCATCACATTACAATGTTGTAATTCTTATTGAGAGTAGGATATGCCCAGTCCCATGTTGTAATTCTTATATGTCTTTGACCCGGATGTTATAATGCTTATAGGGATTTGACTCAGATTATTGTGACTATAACATGGTTATATGGTGGGGTTTTCATAGATGTAAGACATGCTCATAGATATTACAGTAAGGTGTTGAAGTAGGTTATTTTACCTTGGTTATATGGTTTTTGTTGGCATGGTCGTAATACATGCTTATAGATATTCTCGCATGGAGTCAAAGTAGGTTGTGGTTGTATTTTATTAATTTTTGAATTAATTAATTCACTTTTTTATCACTTTATTGCATACACTTCCTATCATACTAGTTTAGTTAGACATGGTGGTGTCAACCTAATGGGTTATACTCACACACTATTTGGGCTGCCGTTTAGTACCCGGGCATATTATTTGGATGCAAGTTTGGAAAAGGGAAAAGGACCTTGCAATTGATTTATTGTTTGCTGATGGGATGGAGTTTGGAGATGGTACTGACATGGGTTTTGGGATCGATGACTTTTGAGTCTTTATTTGAGTCTGCTAGTCTTTTTCGTGTATTTTTCTATCATGAAATCTAGTTACATTCCAGCATGTCATTACACTATTCCTTTATTATTTATTGTACTATTCAATTGAATTTTATTATTGTATTCAATTATGTCAATAATTTTATTTTATTCAGTCTATATAGTTTATTTTCTACTATTATGACACTTAATACCAAGTGTTATAGTCTCCCCACTATACATTTCGCACCCCCACTACTAGTCAACAACCTCTATGGTATGAGGAGGCACACTTGAGGTCCCATGACCAACCCTTTCTAGCCATGTGAGTGTGTTCCATATTGGGGAATGTTACAAAGTGGTATCAAAGGAGAGGGTTTTCTTTTATTCTATTTTAATATTTGGTAATGGTATAAAGGACACTAGGACGTTTTAGGACTTGGTAATGATATTGTGAATGGGAGTAGCTGACCCATGTACGAGGGTAAATCTAAGTACCCAGGGATGGGTTGTTGTTTGTGTAGTATGATTATTACAATTGATGTTATTTCACCTTTTGTGATTCACATGTTTTGTAGGGTTATTGTTTTTTTATGTTACTATTATTTGTGGTTTGTACTTGTGGCCCAGTATGTAATAATATGAGAATACATGCATCAAAATATGAAAATAGGTATATAACAACTCTTATTGTTCATGATATTGATATATCTATTTTTCATGTGATATATACTTCCCTATTAAACAATTATAAGAGATATATGTTTAACTAGATAAATGAAATGAGTTGATGTGTCATGTTGAAACTCTTTAAATCCATGATAGAGAGACCAGGAGTTAGTGGTTCTCTATCGTAGTCATCTACAAATGTTGACCTTGTTTTCATCCAGAGTTTCGAGGTGTGCATTTTTCTTTTAGATAAAATTCCTTCTCCTCATCTTTGTCTTGATTTTCAAGAGAGTGGGAATCAGCATGCTCCTAACATAGTTGAACTAAAACTTCCTATAGTTCATGGGGGTGTATAGATTTTCATCTTCGTGACTGATTCCTGAGGATTTTGTGACCCAGGTAAAGGGAGACTTTTTGTACCATTCCTTTAATGTTTGAGTTGATAAGAGAGTTTCAACTGCAGCATCCACCAACATTTACTGGGGAAGGAGGACCCCAAGAAGACATGTTCTGTATTGAGTTAGTCCAAAAAATCTTCATGTATCTCAAGACACATATGAATATAAGGGTAATTATAGGTTTATATTTGCTTCATGGACATGCTAATAATTTGTGAGATATCTTAGAGGAATATGGTAGTAGGATAACCTATCTTGGATGGTATTCAAGATGAATTTTATGATACATTTATATCCTAAAACATTGAGGGATGAAAATGCTCATGATTTCATGCATCTGATGCGGGAGGGAATGTTGGTACTAGACTATGTTGTATGTTTTACCAACCTACAATGATTTTCACCATATATGGAAGCTGATGAGATCTCTAGGGTGAGATCTTTTAGGACAATATTCTCTACGAGGTCAGTTCATAGGTGAATTGTTTCTATTTAATCATTTTTTAGGATGTGATGAACCATACACTCATCGAGGAAGGGAATCTAAGAGAGGTCCTGAGTAGCGACCAAGCTGTTTCAATAGGGAGATCTAGGATTTCTTATTTGAGTGGTCAGAAGCATTTTTATGATAGTTTCCACCAAGGTAGTAATGGGGAGAGAATTTAGGGTAGTGGACAGCCATATCAATACCGTAATCTGTTCCAGTTATATAGATGTGGAAAGTTTAGTCACATGTGACCACAGTGTACTTACCCCATAGTTGAGTGTCACATATATGGTATATTGGTTCATCTTCAGAGTTTATGTACAAACATTCTATAGTAGACCAGTGGAAGGGGATCAAAAGTGGAACCTAACTCGGAAGGGGATCAACTACCTCTCAGTAGGCTGGTATCTAGAGTTTCGCTGGTCATTCAGGCTGAGGTATGGGACGTGGCACCCCAGTTTATGAGAATTAGTACCATTCAATGGGAAATATATCTACGTAGTCAGATTGAATCCTAGGTAGAGTGAAAAGTTAGTTTCAACTTATGCAGACTACTCTGGCTATCATGGATGCATGACCATCTACCATCAGAGGTATGATTCTTGTATCATCTACTTTTTCTATTATTTTGTTTGATATGGGATCATTTCATTATTTTCTATCTTCTCTTTTTGAAAATATATTGGTATTGGATTTGAAAATCTTGAATGGTGTTATTACCGTCAACACGTCGTTGGGAGTGTGGTCTGAAAATATCAAACTTTGAAAGGTGTGTTCTCCAGAGAATGGTGGTTACCATTTATTATTGGAACCATTGATTCTATAAATGATAGATTTTGACTTGATTCATATAATATACTGGTTAGTTCCATATCAGTCTCATATGAGCTATTACAGGATCAAAGTTACCTTTCTATCTCCAGAAGGAGGTAGCTATTCTCACCAGGATGAGTGGGATCTTCAGGATGCTAATATGAGACCAAATCAGTGCATATTAGATTCTCACATGGATTTGATAGTGTTTATTTCTCTAGATAAGGGTGGAATATATCATGATTCTTTTCCTCTAGTGATAGACTATTTTAATGATTCCTTTCAGAATATTTCTATGGCTTACCATCTAACTGAGAGATCTAGTTCATAATCAAGTTGGTAATGGGTGAAAGTCTATTTTATATCTTGGAATAGAACTAGCAGAGCATCAGGAGTTGAATTTTAGTTGGATGATCTGAAATCTAAAGGCTTCGTACTGCCTAGTATATCTCTTGGGGGTTTTCTAGTTCTCTTTGGTAAGAAGTTTGATGAATCTTTTCACTTATATATGGATTATCTAAGGCTGAAATTAATGATGCTCAAGAACCAATATCCTCGTCCATGCATTGATGATCTTCTCAATTATTTGAGAGGTTCTAATATCTTCTCTAAGATTTATTTGAGTTCAGGTTACCACTATTTAAGGGTGATACCATCGTACATACCTCATACTATTGTTATGAGTTTGTACGGATTGTATGAATTCATAGTGTTGTCATTCAGTTTTTCTAACACACCATTGGTATTCATGGCATTAATGAATTGGAACTTTCATACTTTTATAGACTAGTTTCTGGTGGTTTTTGTTGATGATATCTTTCTGTATTATCAGTCAGTAGATGATCATGCCATATATCTTAATATCATCTTGAGTAAATTGATATAGCATTGGCTTTATGCCAATCTAACCAAATGCAGTTTTTGGATTAATAAAGTTTACTTAATTGGCCATCTCATCTCATAGGTAGGAGTTTTATTGGACCCATAGAAATTCATAATTATGGTATCTTGGAAAAACCTCAACAAAATCTTCAAAATTTTGAGTTTTTTGGGTTTAAAAGTTTATTATTAGTGCTTTATCTAATATTTATACCATTTGGTAGCACCAATTGTTGGGCTGACCAAGAACCGGGTGATGTTTTTTTAGATTGATGCTTGCGAGAAATATTTCTAGGAGCTAAAAGGAAGGCTAACCTCATCACCTATCATCACTTTATATGTGTTGGGTTGATCATATATTGTGTACTATGACGCATCTAGAGTTGGACTTGGATAAATTATGATTCAAGTTGATCATGTGGTTTCTTATGGATCCAGCAAGCTAAGACTACATGGGAGGAATTACCATACTCAAGATCTAGAGTTATCTGTAGTGGTTAATTCCCAAAGGTTTTGGAGACACTATCTCATGGGTGATAGGTTTTTGGTATACATGAACCAAAAGAGCCTCAGATACATCTTTTCTCAGTAATACCTAAACCTTTGGAAGAGGATGTGGGTTGAGTATCATTAGTATTTCAACATTGAATTGGATTATACACCAAGAAAGTGAAATTTTGTTGCCGACTCTTTGAGCTAAAAGACAAAAGAATAGGAAGTATGGGATCCTTGTGATGAGTGGCTAGTAATATCCCTTTTACATACATGCATCTAGATGTACAGGGGTCTTAGGGGTAGATAACTCTAACTTCAACATTTTTTATAACCATTCTTTTGGAAAAGATCAATATTGAGAAATTGTTTGATCTAGATGGATCAGTTTGGAGAGAAAATTATATGGTGGGGAGAAACCATTAGGATAGTCTCTCATCAGTATACATTCTAATCTTTTCAGTGGTTGATTATGGGTTCCTACATGCTTTTACGAGGAGATGATGATGAAGTTTCATGCTTCTAGATTGGTGGTGCATCCTTGTTTAACAAAGATGTATCATGATATCTATAGACAGTACTGGTGTCCAGGAATGAAGAGGGATGTGGTTAGGTTTCTGGCTAGATTATTCACTTGTCTGCAGGTGAAAGCTAATCATTAGAGGTCAATAGGTCTTTTGCAGCCTTTTTTCATTCCTGAGAGGAAATGGGATGATGTAATAATGGATTTTTTGACAAGATTACCCATGAAAAACCATAATAATGAAATTATATGTGTTATTTTGGATCAAATGATTAAGTTAACCCACCTCTTGACTATTAGGGAAACCTTTATAGTTTATGATCTGGTTAGTCTTTAAATGCATAAGGTGGTTCCAATGCATTGTGTTCGGAGAAGTTCCATTTAAGATGGAGATCCTCATTTCACATCGCATTTATGGTAGGGCCTTTATAAGGGTTTAGGATAATGGGTTATTTTGAGAATAGCCTATCACTTATTTACTTATGGTCAATTTGAGCAGACTATTTAGTTTTTGGAGGATATGTTACAACCTTGTGTTTTTTATTTTGGTGGTTCATGGGAGAAACATATGGCACTCTTGGTGTTTTCATATAATAATATCTTCTTGGTATCAATAAAAATGGCATCGTTCAAGTCTTTATATAATTGTTCGTTTCATTCACCACTTTGTTGGCTGGAGGTAGGTGAGTCAGAACTTGTTGGGTCTAGTCTCGTGTAGGAGACATCTAAGATGGTTCATTTGATCAGACCACAGTTGGTGACTGTGAAGAGTAGGTAGAAATATTATACTGACTATCAGAGATGACCTCTAGAATTCAAATTTGTCCGTCATGTTTTCTTTTACTTTTCACCTAGGTTGGGGAAATTCTATATCAGGAAATATGGAAAGATAGCACCCAGGTTTTTAGGGCCGTTTGAAATAGTGGAAAGTGTTGGTCAAGTGGAATATTGTTTAGCCCTTCCACATCACTATAGTGCCATGCACGACAAGTTCCACATGTCATATCTATGTATATATCATCCGTACACATACCATATGAAAGACGAAGAATAAATTATGCTCTATGTTGAAACATCCTTTAAGGAGAATATAATGCGGGTTGTCGATCATAGTGAGAAATATTTTTGGGGTAGGACAATATTGTTGGATCAAGTGCAGTGGAAGCATTGTAAAGGTCAGGAGGATACTAGTAGACGGAGTCTAATATATTAATATAGTATTTGGACTTTTTCATTGACACCTCACTATTATTTTTGAAACAACTCAGGGATGAGCTGTTATAAGTTGGGGTGGTTGTAAGATCATATCTTTTTCCAAGTATGTCAATCTCAATGTTTTTTTGTTATGTTTTTATTATAGTTTTTTTCTATCATGTATTTTTGTAATTTGAATAAACATAGTCTTACATTGTGGGATAACTCATGAAAACCAGAGAGGATCCACATTGAGAGCCTTTTGTGGAAAATGGCCTAAATTTTGAGGATGTGTGCTTGTTTTAATTAATGGAGTCTGGGTATAAATGGGATTAAGTTTTAACAAAATTTCATAGTAATTTGTGTGTATTTAAAGGGGTTTTGGGTGGTTTAATGGGTAAATGAGATAAAAACCCATATACATAACATTTACATGTCATAAAAATGGTTTACACATCGTGTAATTGTTCTGATGTTTTAATAAAATAAATTTGAGGTGAAGAGTATTTCAGTGTATTCCATTAAAAAGTTTTACATAGTGTGTAACTAAATTACATGCCATGTAATTCAAGGACCTATAGTTTTAAAAATGTTGTGAGGATGATTTGTATTTAATTCTAGATTTGTTACTCTCCTCTCATACCTAGGGAATCTAGGAAAATTTTGAGTGCCAAATTCCCTTTTGGATATCATTTTTGGGTGAGAAATATCTATTAAGTCTCTTTGGTAAGGTTTCTTCCTTCTATCCCTCTTCTTCCAACTATTACTGTGAAATAATTTGACCAATTTTTTTTGTTTTGTTCTCCTTTTTTTTGATCTAGGATCCTCTTTTTAATCATCTTCACCTTCCTTCTCATGGGTGTTTCCCATTGGAAGCATTATGTTCTTTTTTGGTTATGGTATGGGGTCTAAATCTTAAACCTATGGTTTGAAAGTTTCCATGTTTATGCAATATTGTGATTGTGCCAACATTGTGTGAACACAAATAAATTAAATAAATGAGTTTGGTTATTCTTTAATGTTTATTGCTTTCAATTGGATTCTGACTTGTCTTATGTTTACCCATGGAGTGAGTGAACCATGAATATAATTGATTTGGATATTGGTTTAAAGTATTTTTATCATGGCATGTGGTTATAGGTAATTTTTAGTTATAGAATCCCTAAGTTCTGGTTAATTCTATTTGATATAACTATTAATTAATTGTGATTCAATTTGAAAGTGGTATTTAAGATATAAATGGTAATTTTCATAATTAACCATTGATATATATAATTTCATATTGTGATATATGTGTTGTTAGACAAGACTTGTGTTCCATGCTGAAATGATTATATATTGGTCTTGACCATACCACTTGCACACTTATATGCTGAAATTCTTATATTGATAGGGCTCAGACCAATCCCATGTTTTAATGCATATCGAGAGGGTGCTATTCACAATCCCATGTTGTAATTATTATATAGATTTGACATAGATTTTTTAATGATTATAGGGATTTGACCAATATTTTTGTGATTATACCATGGTTATATGGTGTTGGTGGGCATTGTTGTGACACATGATCATAGATATTACATCAGGGATCCAAATTAGGTTATTTTAACTTGTTTATATCATTGTGTTTTGAATGGTGGAAAAACATTCTTAGAGATATTTCAGCATGAATATGAAGTAGGTTTTGGTTCTATTTTATAAATTTTTAAATTAATTAATACACATATTTATCACTTTATTACATAAACTTATTATTAGACTGGTTTATTTATACACGGTGAAGTCGAACTACTGAGCTATACTCATACCCTATTTAAGCCACCATTTGGTACCAAAGAAAATTATGTGGATACTGGTTTAGACAAGGGAAAATGGCCTTGTAGTTTATTGCCTGTTTGTTTATGGGATGGAGTTGGGAGATGGGACCGACGTGGAGTTTGGAACTGGGGCCTTTTGAGTCTTTATTTTTGTATGATAGTCATTTTCTTGTATTTTTATATCATGAAATTTAGTTAAATTCCATGAAATCATGAGATTATTCCATTATTATTTATTGTATTATTCAGTTGGCTTTTATTGTTGTCTTCCTCTATGTCTATATTTTGATTTTATTATGTTTTTATAGACTAATTTCTACTACTATGAAACTTTTTACCAGGGGGGTATAGTCTTCCCACTATACATTTCACACTCTCACTGCTAGTCGGAAACTTTTGCTGTACAGGGATGCATGATCGAGGTCCCATGGCCAACCATTTTCATCCACTTGAGAGAGTTCCGGATTGGGGGATATTACACTATCAAACATTCCCTTATGATACATAACAAAGCTAGAGGTGTATCGAGCAAGTATTATAAATTTTATTTCATATCTTCCCCCTGATTTATTTTCCTTCTAATTTAGCTCTAGGAATTATTTCTCCATTTTTGTTCAAATTGAATGGGGAAAATATTTATTGAGAAATATTCCCATGAACTCTCCCCACTCCATAACATCAATCTCCTATCTTAGATTCGTGTTTTTAATCAGTTTCCACTATTGATCGGCTTATCCTTCTTAGTTTTATATTACTAGGTTTAATTTCCCTAGCTCTAAATAGTTTTGTACAGATAAGATTTTTTCTATAGAGATAATCCATTTTTCATGAATCAATGGGTCGGTAGATCATCTAAAAGAAGTTTTTCATTGATGCGTGAAGGAATCATTGGAAATTTGTTCCCTTTAAGATGAATCTGGTCACTCAACATGATTTAGGTTATTATTTATGACTCAAGATAGTTGATTATCTATCCTCATGAAGTTTTTCATTCCATATTTTATGGAATCAGGAAGGTATTCAATGCATCATTCATTTCACTCATCATTTACGTGGTTCCTCCTATTTCCCTCCATTTTATAAAAGAAGAAATCTATATTGGGGAACAAGTTACTTTTAGGAATCTTTAAATTATAAAGGGAGTTAATATCTTAAAGCATCATGATTAAATATGTTATTCATTATTCTCCTCTAATAACAATTAATATTTTTATATATCCTTTATAATGGTTCATAAAAAGATTGTGATTAACCAAAATTATCCTCTAGGAGTGTCAAAATAGGTCCAAAACAAGACCCATTTTCATTCACAAGTTCATGATTGATTCTAACTTCATATGGTGTTTTTATGTGTTACCCCTGGTACATTTTTTCTAGGGCCACATCCACTTATAGTATCCAGATAGCGATGTATTTTCTTGGAAACCACTTACTTAATACTCACCAAGATAATAGGATTGATCCCTATATTTAGACTTGTCTACAGGGGTTTTACGAATGTTTTAAAGTCCTGATTTCTAAAAATAATTAAATCTTATTCTGATACCAACTATGGCATCCTTCCTTTTATTACATAAACTTTTCATTACATTGAGAAAAATAATGGATCTTTTAAAGTTTAGTTTCTTGGAAAATAGGAACAAAATACATTAAAATATTAAGAATTCTTAAAATCCAATTGAAATCCTTATTCATTAGTTCACCCAAAGTTCCTTTTACAATATATCATCTCCTAGGGACATACATCAAATTAAAGGGGTGAGCATGAAGGCTAGTAAAGTAAGAATAGTGGGAGATATTTAGAATGTGATAAGGAGGCATACCAATAAGAATGAAGATGTATAAAAATATGGAATGAACAAGAGAACATGAGGTAGATCATAATAATATAACATGATTCATAACATAGAAAAGTGGTTCCAACATAAAAATGAGTAATTCATAATCATATCACAAAGATTAATTACCATGTAGTAATAAATGAATATTTCCAAGGTTATTCACCAATGTATTGTGAAACATGTCATCTATAGAGATTAAATTCTTTACCCAATATGCTGGAGTGATATCATGGTGCACCCTTTATAACGACCCAAAGCTTGACGTACATGGAAATTACATTACTTTTACGGAATACTTAATACATAATAAAAACAGACACACAAGGACCGTAATAGTTTAGTGGCTTTGGAAACTCAGAATATAAACATCTAATCCTATTGAAAGATCTTTAACATGTCCCATATCGATCTTCCCCTTTTTTTTCTTACCTAAAACCTTTCTTTATATCCTAGGGAAAATAAAACATATAAAGGGTGAGCTCAAATGCTCATTAAGGGTAAGCATGGATAAAATAAAACAAATCATATACATTTGAGCTTAAAAACATGAACATAATTTTTAAACATCAAAAGCATGAGCAATGACATAAAACATGGAAGTAAGTAAGGCATAGATCATAAAGAAACATTAAGCATGATAAAATAGCATGGGATTAAAACATGTAATTGTGGAAACCATTCAGCACATGTCATGATTTCCATAGTAGCCAAGGCATTGCTGCCAAGACCATCTTAGTGGACAAAGTCCCTTTCTGAATCGAGTTCACTCCTCATTTCAGTCATGTAACAGTGAACCAGATTAACTTACCATTCCAGAAATGTCTATCTCATGAGATATAAATCTTTACCCAATTCATTGGAGGGAGATATAGGTCCCACCCATCTCATAATGAAATCATTCTTACTTGTGCCACAAAATAAACATACATCATTCATAATAACCCAACGAATAAAATGGGTTTCGTAAACATCATCCCATCATCACATAATCCATATAAAAGAAATGGATATCATTTCATAATAAGGAAAGTGAAACCATGTAAATCATAGAGACATTATACTTGAAACATACGCATAAGAAATAATGTCATCTTAGTTGAAAAATGGTTTTGATAAGACACTTGAAATGAATTCTTGAGGAAAATATCTTTTCATCTTCAAAATCATTTTCTTTTCACGAAATTTCATGTAATTTTAAAAGAAAAGGATTTTATTGAAAATAGTCATGAAATATTTTGGAGGAAGCTTCATAAAAATAAGGCTTTATAAAACCATAAAAATCCGTTCACGCCGTATAAGTTAAAAATAACATTCTCCTCGTACTTTTGTCAGAAAAGTCAAAAAGTACCTTATATGGTAACCAAAGGAAAGATTCCATCCATTTAATGTGGTAAAAAGTCAATAAAGGGTAAAAATGACTTTAAACATTCTTGGAAGAATAGTAAACATTTTATGAAAAAAATTAGAAAACTTGGTCATGGATGATAAATGTAACCCCAGTAAATACTTACGAATAAACAATCTCGGATAAGAGCGAGATTGGAAAAGTTATCCCTTACCTTAGGTATGATATGCTTCATATGGATCCTAACCTCCTGTATAATGATTTAAATAATGTCATTGACTTATTAAATAATCATATTCATTTTTATGATATCATATATGTTTCACTTATGACTTTATATTACCCGTTCTTTTGTAAATTCCATGCTAAAGTAGCGTTTTGGGTAAAATCATTTCATTTATCATATGTGTTTCGAATTTTCATTCTTGATATTCTTACTTATATCCGGATTTACATAATTCATGAATGTAAAACATTATTTATATATATTATATATTCATCATATACATATATATTATAAATCAATAAAAGGAATGAAATACACAGTTCATGGAGACGGTAGGTCGTACGTACGCATGAACGCTGTTTTCGTTTCCTTATTGAATTGAATGAAATTAAATAGTTGAAATGCCTATATATATATACATAAATACAGTAGAATTATTATTCCATTTATTTCATTATTATTCATTATATATACTTTATAATCATTCTTGAATGGTTAATCATGGAAAATGAATCTCATCGTGTTCGTGGAGACGATTGTCCGTACGTACGCACGAGCGATGATATCATTCCCATGATCGTGGAATTGTATTGGAGTGTATCTATACTATTTCAGAATCAATATCACTTTACAATAATCATATATAGTCATTATTTACACCATTAAACCCATCCAAGTAAGGTGATGGTGGAAAAACATATTACACCACGGCGTGGAGACGGTATTCTGTATGTACGCACGCGTGACGATTTTGTTTTCCGTAGGATGGATAGAAGGTTAAATAGGGTTGTTTCATATTTATAATAGCATATCATTATATTATGGATACTTATTTTATTACTTGATAATGAAACAACTAAAGAAGAAGAAGTTGAAAAAGATAGAAAATTGAAAGAATCGGTAACAGATATTACCTCTTCTTTGACACGCCTCTTTGAAACCTCCTCTTAGGGTACTAAAATTGGACTTTGAAGAATACCAAGACCTCTAGGATGTTTCTAGAGAAGTTGATAAGGTAAATAGGCAGGTTTTTCCAAGATTTAAGGCTCAAAGTTGTGTAAAGATGAGAGGGGGGAGGGGCCCTTTTATAAGGGAGGAGAGGGGCATCTTTTGAAATCTTAAAAATATTAATTTATAATAAATCTAAACCCACATAAAAACCTCCAAAAATGACTCATGTTAGAATATTAGATGATATAGGGTTGTAATATCATCAACCAATAAAATTTAGACATGTTAGGAAATTATTTTAAACATTATCAACTTGATTTATCCTTATTTAATCAATTTAATTTTATTTGTGGTAATAACATTCTAAATTTTAAATTATAACAAATAATTACTTATTTTTTGTGAATTGTCCATAATTGGTTACTTTATAACATTATAGACCATATAAATTTAAATTTATAATTTGTAAATATTTTTGTGATTTTTAAACAATTTTATAATATGTTATTTTTATAAAATAACAATAGTGTCAATTTTGACACTATTCATTAATTTGAATTTAAATAAAATATATACAAAAGATATGTTCGAACTAAAATATTTAATAGATTCATAAAATGGCATATGTATCTATAAAATTAGTGGAGCACATTAAATAGTTCATATAATATTTATTTTAGTTTTTTAAAACCATTTAGTTTGTTTATCTATTAATAAAATAATTACTACAAATTTTTTGTATAATTATTTAATTTACATAGTTGTTGCATAAAAATTAAAAATAAAATCCTATGATGTAGATAACTATATTACTTTCACAATAATACTTTTACTCGAATTTATTATCTTAAAATCACAATATTTAAATTGTTATATTTTTTAAATTATGAAGGTGACATCTTTGGCATCATTTAAAATAAAATAATATAAGTGTCATAATCGCTTTTATAAGGCTCTAAATGCTCAAATATTCAAAAATTTGATGATTAGGGTTTATATTTACATGAAGAATAAGTTTTGGTCAGGTTTTTGTGCTTTTTATGTTCACTATTAGTTTAATAAAAACTATATTCATGATTTTTCACTAGATAAACAATTTCTACATCACTATTGTGTCACAATTAATGATAATTATTTAATCCCTAAAAATTATAAATAAATTCATATGATGTAGATAATTTTATTAGCTTTTTTGATACTATTCATGTTCTAATTTTCATGAATTTTATCACTAAATTAAAATTAATATACTTATAAGATTTAAGAGAGTGACATGTTGTCACTTTCTTTGGTTTTAATAATAATTAAACTATTTTTATTGTAAAAAGTCCATAAAATTAATCTAATACTTCCCTTAGGTGATATGGGTCGACTTTTATCCATCCAATAGAATTTTGGCAGGTGTTAGGGTAATTTTATAATCTTATATTTACCCTTAATTACCCGATTTACCTTTAACTATGGTAAATAAAATTTACCGTAGTTACTATTCATAATGCCCAAAAATAAAAAGTAGCTTATTAAAATAATTTGGACCCACTGATTAAAAATATGGAATCCATTTTTCCAAATTAAGTACACAAAAGTTGCAGAAATTAAATTAAAATTAATCTCGTTGTCAAAAAAAACGGGGTTTTCTTTAAAACATTGCGAAAGATTCAATTGATTTAACCTACGAATTTAAGGTAAAATAAATGCTAATGACATACATTATATTAAATGGTAAAAATATATTCTATTTATACTTTAAACCCATTAAATATTATAATTTAACCACATAAGTTATTACGATGAAAAAAGTTGTTTTTAATTAAAATATAGTGTGTTTTTACTATTCATTAAAATATGAAAGTTATCAGAATAATATGAAAAATGTATCCGAGGTAAAATTTTATATCCTGATTCCAAAGAATAATTTTATTTTGTAAAATTGGACTTATAAACATGTCAAAAACTTGATTTAAAGTGGGTGTGTCATCAAAAGGCGGCAAAACTGCATTTTTTGAAAAATTCTTATTTTACTCGAAAAATTTATTTTGTTCTTATACCATGTTCTATAAAATGTGTAAGAAGAATAATAATTTTATAAAATTCAAAATTTAGATAATACTATTCATAACGGCTAGTTCATAATAATATTATAATAACATATCGTTGTTTAGCAAAACCCGGTATTGCGTACAACACATGCTATCGAAGAAGGTCGCGATTGTGTGTAATGCAAGCCAAGTTAAGGTTGCATATAGTGCAAGATAATCTTGGTGTATCATAAAACATAAGATATGAAAGAAATTAAAAAGAACATATCTTATAAAATATCGGGTTATTACATTCTACCCCCCTTAAAATGAATTTCGCGCTCGAAATTTGTCAGGGTTATAAATGGTTTTCTACTTGAAAGTTTCTTTAATTGAAACCCACATCGTAAAAAGGAATACCAAAACTTATCTTTAAAAACTAAAGTATGAAACGTAATGGTTACCCAAATAAACTAATCACTGGGTTTCCACATAGGAGAACATAGGTGAAAATATGGATATGGAAGAGAAATATAACCATCATGTTCTGATAGAGAGTGGTAGAGAACATGGCTATGAAAAAGAAAACAATCACAAAGCCATAGATTTGTGATGATCTAAGGTACCATATGATTCATCGGATATAAGGTCACTAGGACAACATTTTTGGTTTTCAAGATCATTTCCCAAAAGTTGATGAATTAAAAGAAATACTTACATGATTTAGGTACAATCTCATTGTTGTTCGTGAATTGAACAATTTACACTTCATCCCTTAAAGAAATGAAGTTGAATTTGTTATTCATGATGTGTTAGCAGATCATGTGATAGAATGATGGGACATTCCATCTGTTTCAAACAAAATGTTAGCAAAAGTTATAAGTCCATCATATGGTTATATTAATCATATATGGTTTCAAAAATGAACTTATACTTCATATATCATACCACTTAATAAAATAAAACTAGTTTCTACTAACCAGGGACTTCCTGTAGGCCAGTGGTAGGCGATAAAGGCCAGTCACAATTCGGTTGTGGGTTAGATTCTCACAGCCTTGTCCGACGGGATGGGATGTCGCCAGTCCTGCAGGTTGTCCTTTTTCTAAAACTAAATTACTATAAAATCCCATCAATAATATCAAAAAAGTTCTATACTTAAACAATACTAACTTATGTCCAACATAATCCATTCCAATCTTTAGGCTTATCTAAAATAATTCGGTCTAAGCTCATAGTATAAAGAAAATGATTACTTGAAATGTCACATAACAATCACGTGAATTCCATCATTTTTCCTCAATATATCATAAGATATATCTTGTTGGTCAAATTAAAAACATGTGAATAACTTAATCATGTATTCTCTTTAAAAATGAATACCCATTTAACCTTAGTGAAAACATGAATGCTATCAAAAGTTAACTCTTTCCACATAACAAAATCCCAAAATTTCTTTATACTCAAACCATGATATCACTTTGTCCTTATTTTAGTCACGAGCTCATGATTACTATCATATTAATTTCATCTTATCCCTTCCATATGCACATTTCATCTCCTTTCCAAAAATATTTGAATCACTTTTCATGGTTATCGGTACCATAAAATTATTGAAAACCACAATAGACTAATACAAAAATATTCTAATACACCATAAAAGTACCTCAACAACATTATTCTTGAATACCAATACATAAACACTTCAATACATCCTCTTCAATGATTTTACTAAAATAATTCATTCCTTGATTTAGAAGTAACTTTTTAGGTCAGGGCATTGAGTTGGGTAATGCCCAT
The DNA here is from genome assembly GCA_963277665.1 of Viscum album. Lineage (NCBI taxonomy): Eukaryota > Viridiplantae > Streptophyta > Magnoliopsida > Santalales > Viscaceae > Viscum > Viscum album. The sequence goes on from OY728160.1 coordinate 1,681,220,878, forward strand.
GTTCTCCACAAATAAGACATTGAACTCCATAACAGTCTGTCACTCTGTGACCCTTTTCTCCACACAGATAACATTTGTCCCTCAATTTGAGGTATTCCTCAAGGTTCTTCTTCCCTTCATTAGAAATCTCAATCTTCCTTTCTTTATGATCCTCAACATGTGAACATTCATAAAAGTCTATCTTCCACTTATTTGATGAATTAGTCATACCACTAAATTTCACCTCATTAATCATATATCGCGATGACGGGTTCGGAATAATCACAATATCATTCTCTCTAGGAATTACGCAATTTTTTTGCTTATAGTCACCAATTTTTCCATTGGATTCAATGTTAACTGACTTCCTACTAGTTCTGTCCATTTACTAAAACACAAAAAGAATTCTTTGAGAGGAAAAAATCATACAAGGAAAATAACATAATCAAGGGGGATTACCTTCGACATCTAACATCTTAGGATTAATTCTAAGATCATTAGAGCAATTCTAGGACTATAACCTATACGTATACTTAACCTTAGGGACATCCTAAGACATACCATAGAAATATCTCTAGGGATCTCACTAACGTTTTCGCATCCTAGTTTCCAAAGGTTGACTAAACCTTTCCTCTGATACCAACTACAATGACCCAAAGCTGGACGTACATGGACATTACATAACTTTTGCGGAATACTTAATACATAACAAAAACAAACACACAAGTGAAGTAATAGTTTAGTGTCTTTGGAAACTCGAAATATAAACACCTAATCTTGTTGAAAGATCTTTAACATCTCCCATATCGATCTTCCCCTTTTGTTTTCTTACCTAAAACGTTCCTTTATATCCTGGGGAAAAGAAAACATATAAATGGTGAGCTCAAATTCTCAGTAAGGGTAAGCATTGATAAAATAAAACAAATCATATACATTTGAGATTAAAAACATGAACATAATGTTTAAACATCAAAAGCATGAGCAATGGCATAAAACATGGAAGTATGTAAGGAATAGATCATAAAGAAACATTAAGCATGATAAAATAGCATGGGAGTAAAACATGTAAGTGGAAACCATTCAGCACATGTCATGATTCCCATAGTAGCCAAGGAATTGCTTCCAAGACCATCTTAGTGGACAAAGTCCCTTTCTGAATCGAGTTCACTCCTCGTTTCAGTCCTGTAACACTGAACCGGATTAATATACCATTACATCCATGTCTATCTCATGAGATATAAATCTTTACGCAATGCATTGGAGGGAGATATAGGTCCCTCCCATCTCATAATGAAATCATTCTTACTTGTGACACAAAATAAACATACATCATTCATAATAACCCAATGAATAAAATGGGTTTCATAAACATCATCCCATCATCACGTAATCCATATAAAAGAAATAGATATCATTTCATAATAATAAAAGTGAAACCATGTAAATAATAGAGACATTATACTTGAAACATACACATAAGAAATAATGTCATCTTATTTGAAAAATGGTTTTGATAAAACACTTGAAATTAATTATTGAGGAAAATATCCTTTCATCTTCAAAACCATTTTCTTTTCACAAAATGTCATGCAATTTTAAAAGAAAAGGATTTTGTTGAAAATAGTCATGAAATCTTTTGGAGGAAGCTTCATGAAAATAAGGCTTTATAAAACCTTAAAAATCCATTCACTCCGTATAAGTTAAAAATAACATTCTCATCGTACTTTTGTTGGAAAAGTCAAAAAGTACCTTATATGGTAACCAAAGGAAAGATTTCATCCATACAATGTGGTAAGAAGTTAATAAATGGTAAAAATGACATTAAAAATTCATGTAAGAATAGAAAACATTTTATGAAAACATTTTTAGAAAACATGGTCATGGATGATAAACGTAACCCCAGTAAATACTTACGAATAAACAATCTTGGATAAGAACGAGATTGAAAAAGTTATCTCATACCTCAGGTATGATATGCTTCGTATGGATCTAAACCTCCGGTATAATTATTTAAATAATGTCATTGACTTATTACATAATCATATTCATTTTCATGATATCATATATGTTTCACTTATGACTTTATATTACCCGTTCTTCTGTAAATTCCATGTTAAAGTAGCGTTTTGGGTAAAATCATTTCATTTATCGTATGTGTTTCGACTTGTCGTTCTTGATATTATTACTTATTTCCTGATTTACATAATTCCAGAATGTAAAACATGATTTATATATATTATATATTCATCATATACATATATATTATAAATCGATAAAAGGAATGAAATACATCGTTCATGGAGACGGTATGTCGTACGTACGCATAAACGCTGTTTTCGTTTCCTTATTGAATTGAATGAAATTAAATAGATGACATATATATATATACATAAATAAGTTGCATTATTATGCCATATATTTCATTATTATTCATTTATTATACTTTATAATTATTCTTGAATGGTTAATCATGGAAAATGAATCTCATCGCGTTCGTGGAGACGGTAGTCCGTACGTACGCACGAGCGATGATATCATTCCCATGATCGTGTAATTGTATTGGTGTGTATGTATACTATTTTATAATAAATATAACTTTACAATAATCATATATAGTCATTATTTACAACATTATACCCATCTAAGTAAGGTGACGGTGGAAAAACATATTACACCACGGCGTGGAGACGGTATTCTGTACGTACGCACGTGCGGTGATTTTGTTTTCCGTAGGATGGATAGAAGGTGAAATAGGGTTGTTTCATATTTATAACAACATATAAGTATATTAGGGATACTTATGTTATTACTTCATAATGAAACAACTAAATAAGAAGAAGTTCAAAAAGAAATAAAATTGAAAGAATCGGTAACAGATATTACCTCTTCTTTGACATGCTTCTTTGAAACCTCCTCTTAGGGTACTAAAATTGGTCTTTGAAGAAGACCAGGACCTCTATGATGTTTCTAGGGAAGTTGATAAGGGAAATAGGCAGGTTTTGGCCGAGATTTAAGGCTCAAAGTTGTGTAAATATGAGAGGGGGGAGGTTCCCTTTTATAAGGGAGGAGAGGGGCACCTTTGGAAATCTTAAAAATATTAATTTATAATAAATCTAACCCCACATAAAAACCTCCAAAAATGACTCATGTTCGAATATTAAATGAGATAGGGTTTTAATATAATCAACCAATAAAATTTAGACATGTTAGGAAATTATTTTAAACATTATCAACTTGATTTATCCTTATTTAATCAATTTTATTTTATTTGTGGTAATAACATTCTAAATTTTAAATTATAAAAAATAATTACTTATTTGTTTTCAATTGTCCATAATTGGTTACTTTATAAAATTATATACCATATAAATTTAAATTTATAATTTGTAAATATTTTTGTGATTTTTAAACAATTTTATAATATGTTATTTTTATAAAATAACAATAGTTTCAATTTTGACACTATTCATTTATTTGAATTTAAATAAAATATATACAGAAGATATGTTCGAAATAAAAGCTTTAATAGATTCATAAAAGGTCTTATGTGTATATAAAATTATTGTAGCACATTAAATAGTTCATATAATATTTATTTTATTATTTTTAAAACCATTTATTTGGTTTACCTCTTCATAAAATAATTACTACAAAATTTTTGTATAATTATTTAATATACTTATTTGTTGCATAAAAATTAAAAATAAAATCCTATGATGAATATAACTCTATTAACTTTCACAATAATACTTTTACTCGAATTTATTATCTTAAAATCACAATATTTAAATTGTTATATTTATTAAATTATGAAGGTGACATCTTTGGAATCATTTAAAATAAAATAATATAAGTGTCATAATTGCTTTTATAAGGCTCCAAATGGTCAAATATTCTACCATTAGATGATTATGGTTTATATTTACATGTAAAATAAGTTTTGGTCTGGGTTTTGTGCCTTTTATGGTCACTATTAGTTTAATAAAAACTATATTCTTGATTTTTCACTAGATAAACAATTTCTGCATCACTATTGTGTCACGATTAATGATAATTATTTAATCCCTAAAAATTATAAATAAATTTATATGATGTATATAATTTTATTATATTTTTGTAGACTATTAATTTTGGATGTTTCATGAATTTTATCACTAAATTAAAATTAATATACTTATAAGATTTAAGAGAGTGACATGTTGTCACTTTCTTTGGTTTTAATAATAATTAAACTATTTTTTTGTAAAAAGTCCATAAAATGAATTTAATCCGACCCTTTGGTGATATGGGTCTACTTTTAGCCATCCAATAGAATTTTGACAGGTGTTGGGGTAATTTTATAATCTTATATTTACCCTTAATTACCCGATTTACCTTTAACTAAGGTAAATAAAATTTACCGTAGTTACTATTCATAATTCACATTAAAAAAAGATTATTAAAATAATTTGAACCCACTAATTCCAAATATGGAATCCATTTTTCCAAATTAAATACACAAAAGTTGCAGAAATTAAATTAAAATTAATCCCGTTGTCGAAAGAAAATGGGTTTTTCTTTAAAACATTGCAAAAGATTGAATTGATTTAACCTACGAAATCAAGGTAAAATCAATTCTAATGACATACATTATATTAAATTGTAAAAATATATTCTATTTATACTTTAAAACCATTAAATTTTATAATTTAACCACATAAGTTATTACGATGAAAAAAGTTGTTTTTAATTAAAATATAGTGTGTTTTTACTATTCATTGAAATATGGAAGTTATCAGAATAATATGAAAAATTTATCCAAGGTAAAATTTCATATCCTGATTCCAAATAATAATTTTATTTTGTAAAATTGGACTTATAAATATGTCAAAAACTATATTTAATGTGGGTGAGCCATCAAAAGGCGTAAAAACTGCATTTTTTTGAAAAATACTAATTTTACCCGAAACATTTATTTTGTTCTTATACCATGTTCTATAAAATGTGTAAGATGAATAATAATGTTATAAAATTAAAAATTTAGTTAATACTATTCATAACGGCTAGTTCATAATAATATTATAATAACATATCGTTGTTTAGTAAAACCCGGTATTGCGTACAACACACGCTATCGAAGAAGGTCGTGATTGTGTGTAATGCAATCCAAGTCAGTGTTGCCTATAGCGCAAGTTAATCTTGGTGTATCGTACAACAGAAGATATGAAAGAAATTAAAAATAATATATCTTATAAAATCTCGGGTTGGTACACCCTTCATATATATTTATTTCATGTGAGCCACATAGATAAATCATTTCATTAATAACCCCTGGAAAATAAAGAATGAGTTTCTTATCAAAATCATGGGGTAAAAAAGTTCTTGAAGGCATGATCATTACATAATCCTTAACCCATGAAAATGGAATGTGGGTTACATATATGTATATCCCTAAATCAATAAATAATTTTACATCTATTTGAATACCCATATTAAAGTTAGAGGTTTGGGTATTGACAAAAATAAAATAAATGAGAATTTATCAAGTAAAAGAGAGAAATAAAGTCGGCAGCATGGCGGGTATAAAACATGGATTAAGGAAAGGGAAATGAGAGGGGACATGATAGTACCATTTATAGAAGACTATTATTATTTTAATGGGATAATATAATGTAGAAAAAAATTAAAATAGTTATTCAACTTTAATACATACCACACAAAGGGAACATAAATGGAAAAGAGAAGTGTTGATTTCCCTTACCATGAAGAGTTTCTCCTAAATCATGAGGATGGAACCTAGCTGGATTAAGGAAACCATGGGAGACTCTTTGGGAGCCAAAATTAATATAACTTAATGGATGATGGATTGGGAGTGCAGTGGAATGATTAAATGGGTGGTTATTTATAGAAAAAGTGGAGGAATTGTTTAATAATTTCTAAATATAGGTCTATGAATTCTAGTTTGTGGAAAACAAAAAAACCATTGGATTATCAAGGGTTTTTTATCATGTTTTTGGATATTTGATTCACATTTTATGATATTTTAATCAAATAAAACCGAACATTATTTTTGAAACTTCTTTCGTTAGGGGAAAATAAATTTTTCACAAAGTAATGTTTTTAACTTTTCCATTTTAGACTTTGAAAAGTAACTTATAGGTTAGTAAATTTATTAAAATATATTAAAATACATAATATTAATAAAATAACATATTTTTGGTCATGTATTGTGGTTAATTAATTGTTATATAATTATGACATAAATTCGATGTTATAAAATATACCAAAAACCAAAAACTATATTTTTACTATTCACAAAAAATAATTTATTTTAGAAAATTCTCATAAATTCAACCTAAGATAATTTTTTTACAACCCAATATTTTATGTCATTCCTATTTTTAATGTTAATTTTTTTATAGCTAACATTTCACGCCACACCCAACTTACAAGAATAATTAAATATTATTATAACCTAGCTGTTAAACTGGAAGGAATGAATAATATTATCAAAATAATGAAATTTATACATTATATGTTAGATATAATGTTTAAAATTCATATGAAGTGTTTAATAGACCTGATATAAAAATAAAATCCTCTTTTATGCATAAAAAGCTATATTTTTATAAAGGTAGTTTTTCCACCTTTTGATGGTGCAGTTGTTTTTAAACTAAATTTTATAAATTATATAAATTATATTATAAAAAATAAAAATAATTTTTGAAATATTAATATCAAAATTTACTTTGGTTTAATTTTTGTTATTTTTATAATATGTTTCATGTTTTTATGAATTAAAAAATTACTGCATTTTAATTGAAAACTAACCTTTCATCTAAATAACTTAAAATGTTAAATTATATTTTAAATTGGTTTTAAGGAAACATTGGACCCATAATAAATCTATTAATCCAATTATGTAATTTGGAATCCTTTTTACATTGATTTTTTATATAAAATCTTTTTAATCCTTTGAAAATTTTCACTTTAAAACCCAGCTTTCACACCCCGTCTATGGGATTAATTTTAAATTAATTTTATCCAATAATGTGTTTTGAATTTAAGAAAATGGATTCGATATTTCTATTAATAAGGAAAACAATTAGTAAATATGTCCCTTTTATTTTTGGACAATATGAATAGTAAACTTAGTAATTTTAATTACAATGGTTAAGGGTAAATTGGGTAATTAAGGGTAAGATTAATATTATATATATATTAGAAAATCACCCTAACACTTGTCCTAATATATTTGAATGATTGTTTTACCAAAATCATCCTTGGGACTGCTTTATGAGCTCTTAGAGTATTTTATTTTAATGAAAAGTCAAAGATGTCATACTTTTGTTTTTAACAAGTTAAATATTTTAATGCGCGGTTACCTAGGGGATATATTTGACTATAAATGGTATTTGGAAATATAAAATTTTTATATTCATCATGGAAATTTATTTTTTATTTTTAACAAACAAATAATTACCTTAAATAAATATATATTTATGATGCATTAATTGTTTAATTAATGGAAATATCAAATAAATGATATTAAAAATATTAATATTAAAATAATTTTAGAAAATTAATTTTATCAATGAATTTTATAGACACCGTTGGGTTTTTATTATTTTGTTAAAAGAGTTGGTTTGAATATATATTGTTTTATTTCTTTTTTTAAGTCAAATTAATGAACAGTATCAAAATTGACATTAATGTTATATTAAGGTAAATAATATTTTATTCAATGATATATAATTTATAAAAATTTAAAATTCATCCAAATAATTTATATAAGGTTTAAAATATCATCCATTATTCATTTATGGTTCTTTTTTCATTTTATTGTAACAATATTGACCCTCAAAGAGTAAAAACCAAATTATCATGGTAAGAGTTAAATGGATTATGTAAGAGTTAAAACCAAAAGATAAGGGTAAGTATAGGACCTAAACTTGTCTAAATATTATTTTATTATGGTTATTCAACCCTTATCACATTAATATTTATTTTTAATAGTTTAATAGACACTTTTCCATGAAAATGACTTATGTATTATTTAAATAAAAGATAGTTACAAACTTTCACTCTCTTTGTATTTAATACATTTTATGAGTCCACATAGAGAAGAAATAAAGATACGAACATAACTAAATATATATTGTTATCTAAATGAAATTTTATTATTATATAAATTTATTTTTAACCGTTATAAATTATATAATTACCTTAAATGTTCCTACAATGCTAAAATATTATTTATTTAATTAATATAAAAATTAAGTAATGGATTTTAAAAGTATTAATTTTTATATACACAGGTTGATTTAATGTTTATAAAAAAAATTTATACTTATATCAGCTATATTATATATTTTATCAACCATTATATTCAAATTACCACATTGTTTTTTTTTATTTGAATTCAAATTAAATTAATAGTATCAAATCAGAAAATAATGATATTTTATGGAATTAATATTTTACTAAATTATTTAGAAAAAATAAAAATATTAAATAAGAAAAAATGGGATATTATATGGTAAAACAATTCTTTACCTACTCATTTATAGGTCATTTTTAAGTATTTTTCTCAAGGATATACTTATTATATTATAATATTTTAAGGATTTCCAAAATTGTCCCTCACCTCAGTTATAAAAGGGCTCCTCCTCCCTCACTTACTCACACCAATTTGAGCCATATATCTTGGTCAAACCCTAATAATTTTTCTTCTAAACATACTTATTTAAGTTATATAAGGTTTTTTACTTCAAAATTTCCTACCCTTGATGACATAAGAATTGTTTAGTGGAAGTTTGTCGAAGAAGAGTTAATCATCTTTATCGACTATTTCAAGTTTTTTTTCTTCATCCACTTCCACTCCATGTTTTTTACATGATAAATTAATAAATATAGTATAATATATATTCTTAGATATTATTATGATTATGTGACAACAATATTTCACCTTTTATCTATCCTATAAAAACTGAATTCACTATGTGTACATACGTACAACTTACTGTCTCCACATTGTAATTTAATTTTTTTCATCACCACTTTACATATATGGTTATAATGATGGAAATAATGGATATATGTATCAAAATTATGACTAGATATATATTTTGGAAAAAATCATATAGCATTCATCATTAAGGGAATGATATCATCGCTTGTGTGTGCATATGACCTACCGTCTCTATAATGCAATGTGATTCATTTTCCATGTTCACCATTCAAGAATGATTATAAAAATTTATATGATGAATAAATATTATATATATGAATTTAATATAATTATAGATATGATATAACTATATCCAATTCATAAGAAATATGAATTTCATGAAAAAACATGCATAGGAAAATGAAGCAGTTTATGAAGTTACTGAGCACGCAATGGAGTCCTCAAAAGTGGTATTTCAAAAAAATCACAATTGTTCTACATGAACTTGTTGATTTCGGCGAACCGTTGCCCAATTTATTCTTAGGATCTCATGTGAGTAGTTTTAAGCACAAAATAAAACCCCTAAAATACCTAGTTTAGATTTGAATCCACCCACGATGTTTAATCCTTGTTGGCAACCGCTGCTCGAAGAATTTGAAGCCTAATTCCTCTAGATCGTCCAAACATTATTCCAAAATATGTGGGAGAATTGATCATTGAAATACAGGTGCTAGAATGGAGTTCCTACAATGCATTTGATGCTTCGACGGTCAACGCATCACCTTGCTTGTGATTACTAAGAGAGGGTTTGATCCGTGCTCCTGGATTTAGATCCTCTCTCCCTAGAACATGGGAGAGAGGAGAAGAGAGATAAATCCCATGAATAGTCACTCATTGGAGTCTCTATTCTTCTATATATATTGTGTTTATAAATTACCCGGAATTGACTCCTGGCCTCTAAATAATTAACACACTATAAATGACTTGTTATGACTGCTGAACTGATTCATAAATGTTATTATCACTTTCATGTAATTTATTAAAATATTTTGTGATAATAAATGAGTCATAAAATTGACTCTTCATTCCCAAAAAAAATAAATTGAACCAAGATTATATTAAAAATTCGATCAGTTAATATTTTTCATTTATTTACTTAAGACTTGTAAATAAATTTAATAAATAAATTCAATGAACATTATTCTTAACTTAAATAATACGAATTTATTTATTTTATTTTTGATTGTATCTACTTGGAAGAATCTTGGAACCCAATTGTGGATCCCACCTTGTCCAAAACTCCTATTCAACTGAATTGGGCATATTCTTGAATACGCTTTTGTGTTTGACCCTCTATGCCATTATCTTGAAAGTAATGAATACTATTCACATACCAAGAGTAGGATCCAGTAACCCATCATGGACCCTAAAGAGATATTGATTTTCATAGCAGCGACATCCAACCTACGAACATGCAGTGTCTAATATAATTACTTTATCTTTAAATATATCATAAATTTGGACATATAGTTGTGTCATCACCATTTTCTAGATTTATTATTTGTTGATCTAACTGGATGGACTTACCCTTGACTGCCATGGTCATGGTCTTATGAAGGTACTTCTATCCTGATCAGCATAGCCTGAGATATATTACTTCCATAACCCAAAAGTGAAAAAATCCTTTCTTGACCATTCAACCAATGTCATGTTATTAATGACACACCCAACACAATCTAACTCACCACAATTTCAATATCATGGTTTTCATCTTACATCAAAGTATGTAGTCAAATGGCATAAATTGGTAATGATATCACGATAGGAGATCGTTACACATTATAGTAGATAGAAACATCTAATGACACCCAAAACATGTGGTGTTCCTATCGGTAGTTTTCTCCTCATGATCTCACTGCCAGATATCACCAAGTGCAGACGTCACGAGAAGAAGTCTCAATACTTATGAGGCCACAGTACTTTATAGTCAAAAATATACTATGTCTAGTCAGTAAGATGTATCTATAACATAAGACCTTTGTTTAAGATTAATGTTATAGTATCTCAAGGTTCTCATTATAGCATGGGATCTACTGCAACCTTTCAATATGATAATTAATCTATGGACATTACCATTAAATAATGGATGAAAAAATGTCTTCCTTATAATTATAAGTAATCATCATGTATATCTAACCTATACACATGATATGGTAAACAAAATCACTTCATAGTTGGGTCTAGGGCACCCACTATTTCAACACTCCCATTTTCACTAGATCCAACTTGCTAACCAAACATGTTAGATACTCACATGACAAAAGGAATGTTTTTACTGAGTCGTGGCTTTAGCTTTTGGGCCTTCCACGATTCTTACATATATCATATCTACTATTTGTGACCATATCTCATTGAGTAAAATTTATCAAGAGATGGTATCCCTGAGTATATCCCTTGTGTCCACTATCATAACAACACATCTTGGCTAGTAAGAATATCATAATTTACGTTATGGTAATACTTTTCTTACTATGTGATATTCCAATGACTATATAAAGTGTTTCAATTACCTACTTCTTAGGTTCCTTAGAAACTGCAATGTACTTGGTATTTGTAGGTATGGATACCACTGAATTATATGAGCTTGTCTCACTTATCACCTTATCCTAACTGTGATATTATGACACAATGATCTATATAAGACTAGTTTGTGTCCCCTTAAAACTAGTATCCTTTATTCTCCACTTTCCAGGTACTTATCTTTTGTACCTTCCAGAGTACAATTAGATAGTTCTAACTACTTCCCTTGTAGTTCTCCTAGATATAACAGATATCTACCTACTTCAATTTATATATTTAAAAATATAGGTTCTTTTACATATCATGGAATTTTTTAATAATACATTTTTTAAGAATATGGATTTTAACTTATCATGTTAATCTCCTCCCATGTCTTGGTCAAGTGAACCTGGAGATACAATTCCATGTGACATTGGAAACAATTCATCTCTTGAATTGTTTCAAATGGTATTTTTCAATACTATACCACTATATATACGATTGACTATATCTAAAAAACCTTTTGATCTAACTCAGTAAACCTTGTTCCCTAAAACCTAGGTTTCTACTCTAATTCAATCACTAGAAAATAAAATTCATCCTAGCCTTAACTAATTTTAAGACCAATTAGTTTTCTATATGTTTCCAAACATATTTTATTAACAAAACCTTGGCGCTCCCATTATCCTTTGGTAAACACATGGAAAACTTTTATAGGACATGTATATTCTTTGATCTCATTTATTACATAAATCCATAATAGTATTTAGGTAACTTGACACCATTATTAGCATTTTGTGTCATGACCATCCCTTTCTAGTTGTGTCTTATAGACACATTCCATGATTTATTGTTATTACATCCAATGCCTAACATTATGATCATAGAAATTAGCTATGAAAATTAATATTCTAATGGATTTAGGCATACTGACATGGTATTTCCAATCAATCCCTACTGGTACCATGCTTTTATAATCCATGTATCAAATCACTTGAATACCCACCACATTATTTAATTTATAATCCCCTTTGTAATTTGATACATGGAATCTATTATTGAATTTTAATTGATCTTTTCAAATTTAGATAATTTCCATATATTTTTTACATGTAGGAATTATTATTCTCAATTAATAATGTATCACCTCCCGTATTGAACTCAAAACCATCACCATGGTTTTAAACCTTCCTACGCAGTATTTGTATTTGGAACATTCATCTTCTACATGTATGTGTGGAACTTGTTCCCATGCCAACTACTTTTTGATCTTGATGTTTGACTAAGCTCAAGTCAAGATTTATTCATCTATCTCTAATAGATATGTCCACCCTTTTATAGAATTGTAATATGTCCCTTGACTATAGATTTTCTATTTTTAGGATTTATGTAATATCTTAAATAACTATTTGGATAATTACAGTAAATACACAATATGTTTATTCCTGATGAAATTTTGTTTCTATCATAACAAACTCTTTGCATCCAAACACATGTATTTATGAAAAAAATGGATTTCAATCATAATATGACTCGTATGATCTCCATTTTTCATTTTATTTCACATATGGTTATGTTAAATCACCATTATTTCTAAAGAACATCATGAAATATAATGGAAGTTTCTGGTAGTTTCACCATTGATACTTCTTACATCATAACTCTAATATAGAAAATGTTCTTTTAAGAATTACTCCATGATACATTTTTTTATCAGTGTTGACATGTGATACTTCATCATTAATCCTCCTTATTAACATCAGTTTCATGATGTATATAATGTAATATACATTTAGTAATTACTTCATTCTACATTATCATGATTGATGAATGCTTGGTCAAGATATTCTTCGGTATGCTGACCCAAAGCTACTCATATCTTCTAACCATGCATACATCATACTTCACTTTACCATTCCTTAATGACTAAAGGAATATAATGAAGTATATATATATAACTCTAGCTTACCCTTGAAATAGTTTACACTCTCTAGCTAAACTAATTTCAAAAACTGTGTGGAATACCATTATTTCTAAAGGTCTCTTTGTCTAAATTAATGATTTTGATAATACCACGTGTGTTTAGTTATTCCGATCCTTAAATAACTAGGTATATCCTTGACATCCACTTTTAGTTTTACTTGAAAAAAGAACTATATTTCCACAATTGGTTATAAGTATTACGTTTTTATATTTATCATTTATTTCCTATGATTCATGTATCAGTCAACTATTTGTTGAGTATGATACACCACAAACAAAATTCATTCCAGAACCTAGATTAATGTCTCCTTATGTCCAAAGGGACACTTGAGATGAATTTTTATGGTTATACTCAACAATATTTCTACATGAATCTTTCACATGGTAATAAAGAAGTCGTGTACTTATCACCATCATCCTAGGTATCACCCTTTCTCATGAACTTGGAGAATACTATTGAATTCTAGTAATATTTCTACACATACTTGGTTACTATATATCAATACAGATGTGTGATGATCATATTTTATTGAATACCCAATAAGTAAAACTGAAACATAACATTGATGAATATACCTGAAGAAGAAGAGCTAACTTTCATCCTTAATTCAATTTATTGATTTTTACTTCCATAGTTGTATTTAATAATATGAAATACAAATAAACTCATGTTAATACCTCTTTTATTGAAGGATTTTGAATATTTTCCCTAGTAGTTATTTGGCTTTGGCTTTATCACCTTCTATTTCAGTTTATTCGCCATAAGATTTAAAGATGAAACTTTATTTGCAATTATTATTAACTTGACGAACCTTACCTAATAGGTAATGAAGACTTTACTCAATACTTGTTTTTTTTGTAACTTAAAATGAGACTTGAGTAAAGAGGTGAAAAATGTATTAGAATATGATGTACTTAAAGATCATATCCTAACGTTCAATTTACATAAATACAGTGTAACCAATACTTATTCATATAATTACTTCAGTTTCTACTGAAAACCCACTTAGATATAAGACTAATTATTATTACATCGATGTCCAATATAGTGTTTGCATCTAAAATAAGATGTTAATAAAAGAATAATGATACAACCATCATATTCTTTGTACATTTTTCTCTTGTAAGAAATTTCACCCTCACTTTCTAAGGTAACTTTACAGGTGTTGGGGACACTAGCACCTCAAGTTTCCTATATCTTAGTATTATGCACAAGTGCTCGTACTATTCTTGGATAATCGTGTGAGTGAGGACATTTACTTTTTCCATCATTTATAATAGTTTATTTATTATGGTATAATTTTCTATTTTTCTAAAAAAGTATAATTTTAGAAGAATAGTACTTTTATCTTGATTGCTGATTTAGAAATTTTTATTAATTAATTAAATCGTTAAATGTCTCATTATTTTATTGAATTCTGTGAACTCTCTGTACTAGAATCGAAATACTCCATCACTTGATTATTCTAGTGTCAAGGATACCTAAACCACCCTTCATAGTCTAAAATATTTTGCTATACTACTAATTAAAGGGTTCAAGGTAGGATTTTGGTTGTCCAATTGCTTTAACTCGCAGTTCCTTGACTGGTTGAATGAAGTCCTAGATTCTTAAATCATTACTTGATTTACTCAACGCTTGCCTTTAAAATTAAAAAACTATATCTGGACACATATTTGTTGAAACATTAGTTAATTAATCCCATCACTCTTAAAATAACACCCCCTTAGTAAGAGACACTCTCAGCTTTAGCATGAAGAGCATCCCAAATAGTCAGTTTTGTTCAAAATCAAATGATGGAAGGTGATTTAGACTTAATATTTCTTTTAGGTTATTTTTATTTTTATTGTGATTAGAGAAATCATTTACTATTTTATTATCACATACTATGTGCACTATCTCACAACTAAACTTACTATAAATAGAAAAACCATCGCTTGACATGTTAATTTTATCTAAGAATGCTTGTTTATTATTATATGTGATCAAGCATAAACTACACATTCACAAAATAATAAACCATGAAGAAATATAATGACAACATGATCATGAGATGATACTAATGGTTGATATGTTGAGTGAATAACGGACCAACCTAGACCCTAGGGGTATTGTCTTGAGTCACGTCGATTGCAACTTGAATTACAGTGTCTACCCACCCAATGCATCAAAGTCATGTCTATTGTGTCGCCATAACTCGACGTGAAGTGCGTCACTGGTCATATTGTCATTATACAAAAATACTCACTCCAATGTGAGTGGAATTGGGGAGTAAAATACAACTATGAAATGGACATGCAGGATCTTAAACATATAATGACTTATAGATGATATGTATATCATCATTTATTAATTAATTATTATAAAACGACACACAATATTTAAATAAATGAATAAACATGCACCCAACATGCATTAGTCAGTCAACGGCTCAAGACCAGTCAACATGCATTAACTCACATATTTAAAAAGTAAATACATAATTAAAATTAAACTTGCATTAAATAATACTCGGGGGCATTATAATCAAATTAAAAATTCACTAATATTTTTAAATTCAATATTTAAATTATTCGGTCCTCATTAATTAATTTAACTTTAAAACTAAAAAATAAATTAACTAATTTAATTAAACACCAAATTAGATTAATTTGCATCACAACTAATAAAACAAAAATAAATTATATTTAATTAATTTAATTTGAAACTAAAATTAAATTAATTTTTTTAATTTTTTTGATTAGATTAATTTTAGTTGGGCCCCAAAACTCCGGGATGGGCATGTGCGAGTTAGAACAAACCTGAGAAGGCCCATTACAGAATGTATCAACCCCATATGGAGGTAATGTGGGCTGGGACAGCCCCCCCAAGCCCGTTTTGGGCTAGGTCGGCCCATCTAGACCAGTTTCGGGACAGTTGAGACTGCATCAAGGATTACCTGTCCTATGAGGTCCATCAATGGGGTTCTTCCAAAAATGAACTCACCACTTAGGTGAGGTGCATCTCGGACTAGCCACAACAGGGAGGGATCTGGCGATGAAGTCAGGTACCACACGGAAGGCGGCCACTATCCAAATATGGGCCATCAATGAGGAGGGTGGTCGAACGAACTGAAGGGAAATCCAATCGCGGATGGATGGAAAAACCATATCTATGGTTATGGTAAGTATGAACACTAGATAATTCCAGATGAGGGTGGTGTGCAGTCTCATGGTGGCTCATCTTGAGAGAGTAGTGATCAAGAAGGAGGTCTGGTAGTGGGGATCTGACTAGGTGGAGGTGTCCATAGGACGGTGCTGTGAAAGGCCTGCCTAGGAGGAGACATCCAGTGAGGTAGAGTTGTGGGGTGGTGCATCGGGTTAGGATGGTAGTGGACAAGGTGCACAGATCACCAAAAGGGAGGGTCAAGGCTGGGATGGAAACCCGGCTATGGGTTAGTGTCTGGCTGGTGGAAGGAGCTGATGCAAAGAAGGAGGTAACTAGTGAAGCCAGTAGTGGTGGGGCATAGGCAGCGACTACTGGAGTGTGGAGGCAACCTAGGTGGTTTCTCTATCAGGATCATGTGGGAGAAGTAGGGGTGCCGACAAGGTGTCCCCTCCCTCTAAGATTTTTTTACTCCCATGACCCACCACCCACAAAAAGTCCAGCACCTTTATATATGTGTGTGTGTGTGTGTGTGTTTCTTTAGTTTGACAAAAACATGAGGGCCCTTTTTAAAATTTTAGAGTTTAGTTGACCCCAAAACAACTATCACCCTATTTTAATAGTAAAAAAAAATAAACTACCATCCACCTTGTTTAATATGTGTAAATATCCACATATGATTACAATTTTTATGATTATTATAAAAATAAAAATAAACTTCAATAGAATAATTGGGTGGCTAGAAATTTCTATTTCGGCCACCATTTTTCACCAGAAGTGATGAAACTCATAAAAAACTGGTTTTAAATTAAAAATTCTCCTTTGAATTATCACAAAATGGTAATTCGATATCCGATTAAGACACAGTCTATAGTGTTGGGACCATAACGAAACCCCCTTCATAGATTAATGAAAATTTCATTTTTTTTAATTAGATTAAAATGCTCACACGTCACTCTAATTCCAATTGAAGGTACTGAGTATGTAGCGGAAGCCCCAAAAGTGGGGGTTTAAAAAAATACACCAATTTTCAAAATGAACTTGTAGACATTGGTGAATCACTGTCCATTTTATTCTGAGGATCTTGCGTTATGATTTTTAAGCAGAGAATAAAAATCGTAAAATACCTAGTTTTGATCTGAAGCTGTGCATGATGGTTGCTCAACATTGGTGACATTAGATCGGTGAATCTGAAGTACAATTACACTAGATCATCCACACACACCTTTAAAATCTACATAATGAATGATAATTGAAATTTGGGTGCTAGAGTGGAGTTCTGATGAAGCCTTCGACACTCCAACTCTCATTGCATCACCTTTATTGTGATGCCTGAGAGAGAGCTTGATCAAGTATCCTAGATATTGAGCCTATGTCTCTAGAAAATGGGGTAGGGGGAAGAGTTATAAATCACATAAATATTCACTGGTGGGAGGCTCTATTCTTCTATATATAGTTCGTTTATAAATTTCCAAAAATTGTCTCCCATCCTCTGAATAATTAACATTCTATAAATGACATGTTATGACTACTAAATAGAGTCATAAATATTATTATCACATTCCTGTAATATATTAAAATATTACATGATAATAAATGATTCATAAACTTGACTCTTCATTCCCACAAAAATTAATTGATCCATGAATATATTAAATATTAAATCAATTAATATTTTTCATGTAATTACTTTAGACTTGTAAATAAATTTCATAAATAAATTCAATGCTAATTATTCTTAACATGAATAATATGAATTTATTTATTGCATTGGTGATCGTATCACCTTGGAAAAATCCCATACCCCAATCGTGGGTCCCACCATGTCCAAAACTCATATTCAACTGAATAATAAAGATTCTTGAATATGCTATTCTGTGTGACTCTCTAGTCCCTTATCTCGATAGCAGTGAATACAATTCATAGACCAATAGAGGGATCTAGAAACCCACCATAGCCCCTAAAGAGATAAGGATTGTCACAACAGAAACAACTAACCTACAGAATCCCACTGTCAAATATAATTTCTTTGTCTTTAAATATATCATGAAGTAGGACGCAAACCCTTTTCATCACCCTTTTCTTGCTTAATTATTTGTTGATATAACTAGATGGACTTACCTTTGACTGCTATGGTCATAGTCTTATGAAGGTACTACCATACTGATCAACATGGCTTGAGATATATCACTTCCATAACTCGGAATTGAAAAATCCTTTCTTGACTATTCAACCAATGTCATGTCATTAATGACGCACCCAACACAAACTACCCAACCACAATTTCAATATCTGGGTTTTTTTATTGCATCAAAGTATGAAATCAAATGGAACACATTGTTAATGATCTCTATTTAGGATACCATTACACATGATTATAGATAGGTACAACCAATGACACGCAAAACTTTTGGTGTTCCTATTGGCGGGTATGTCCTCATGATCTCACTACTAGAGATCAGTATGTGTGAACTTAATGAGAAGAAGACTCAATACTTATGATCCCCCATCACCTGATATTCAAACATATACTATGTCTAGTCAATAATATGTTTCTTTACCATAGTACATTTGTTTAATATTAATGATATAGTATCTCAAGATACTAATTATAGCCTAATATATGATATAACCTTTCAATAAAACAATTAATATATGGAAATTACAATTAAATAGTGGATGCAGAAATATATTCTATACAGTGGTAAATAATCATCATGTATATATACTTTTTATGCATGATATGGTAATCAAAATCACTTCATATTTGGGTCTAGGGCACCCACTATTTCAATAGTTTACACCTAAAACAATGGTAATAAAAAAATATTATTAATAAATGGGTGATAAGATGATATAATAGGATCATATATGATATCATAAATATGAATATGGTTCTATTATAAATTAATAAATTTATTTAAACCATTATACATGAGGTTAAATCATATTCAATTAATGCACAGAATAAGGTAAGGTATTCTCATCTCACTTTTTACATTTGTGAGATAAATGTCATGATCACCACATACTTATTTTGTGTGGTGTATCTACTAATCCTTTTGATATATCATATCATGAGTAAATTTATCTTCATGGTATTAAATGTTTTATATTATAATTATTTACTTTTCTCGGGCTTATTATTCAAATATTTCAATGTGGTTTGGGACATTTTTATTTAAAACTATTTTTTAAATAAATTATTTGATATATGAGGAATTTGTTGAAAATTAAAGATGAGGGTTGGGGACCAGTTAATGAAAGCCCCTTGACACATTGATCAGTCTCATGATACAAATTAGTTGGTGACAAACCCTTCATGTTTGTTTCCAAGCAGAATTAGATAATCCAATAATTAAGCATTGCTTGAATTCTGAATTTAGATATTATTATCCAGGGTATTTTCACTATGAAAAATTGTATGGATGAATTTAATTATCAGTTTATTGATTAAATTTAACTTTAATTCATTTTTATTCCATTCCATGTTTATTATCATCATTGATTCATGACATTTTTCATTGTACATAACCCTTAATGAGCATTTGAGCTCACCCTTATTTTGTTTCCTTTCCCCATGTTATAAATAAGATGTCTTTTAAATAGTTTTCAAGGATTCTTATTATTTACATTTATTATGTATTATTTGTTATTTCTTATACCCAATTAAAAGAAAAGAAAACCATTTATGTATCTAGTTTACCAGGACTACTAAACTATTTGGTTCTTCAGGATTTTATTCCTTGTAATCATTCCAATATAATAATATTAGGCACTAGCAATAGTATTCTAGGGTTGGGGAATTACATTTGGTATAAAAGGAAGTTTATTAGAAACATTGGTAACTATATATAGGGATGAATAGATTATATAACAAAGCATTATGATATAATTTTGAATTATTCAAAAAGAAACCAAGATTTTGATTTAGAGATTAGTTATACTTAAATTTTCAATTATGGATATGTGATTCACTATTTATGATATTATACATTATGTTTTTGTAACGTTATGAACTAATATATTATATTCCATTTTTATAAATGGAACCCACTATAAGGAATCAGAACCACATCAATGCACACAATCCAATGAGTAAGAATGATCATTTCTTTTATGGGTTTAAGATAATATTTATAATGAGACTAGTCTCAAAAATATTCTTGTTTTATGAGAAATATTATCCTGTTATAAAAAGTTTTAGAAATAAATTTCTATGTATTATGGATTTAGAATGAAGCACTAGAAGAATAGGATAGTAGGGAATAATATGGATAAAGGGAAGAATGGAAAGAAGGATTTTCCCACATGTGATTATTGTGGAATGAAACACCATGTTATATACATAAGATAAAAAATAGTTTTATTTTAAGTGTGGATAAAAAAAACTATGCTCATGATTTCAAGGGAAAGAAAGAATTTTCCATTGTTCAATGCTTCTACTTCAAGGATATAGGGCACTATGCAATAGAATACCCAATGCGTCAAACAATACGCCTCAAAAGAAACTAATGGAGCATAGTCAAGATTATGATCTTACTATAGAATAAGAGGAATCATTAATGTGATTATTCTTGTATTAAATAATTATGTCATATAAGTAATTTATAATTGGTGTACTTGTCATAAGAATTGTGGAATAAAGAATGATTTTATTGTATTACTTCTTCTTTAAGGATTTGGTAGCATGAAAGTTTTCATTAATGTTCTTATGGTGATTAAATATTTGGAATATTATAATAAGAGCTATATTATATTGTTTTTTGAATCTCTTGTGAAGATGGATTTGTAAATTTAGTTACCATGTTTCCAGATTTTTGGACTTTGAATTTGGATCGAAGTTTTTTGAATGAGTCTTAAGGTAACTACTTATGAAATGGATTAAGTTGAAATTTGGATATTATTGCCCGTGGTTAAATTATGATTTATCATATTAGATAAAATTTTCCAACCATTTTGGTTTTGATGATATTTAAATGTATAATTATTGACTTATGGATATTTTGATAATGTTTATTTAGGCATAAAATTCAACTTGAATATCCATCTCTTTGTTTAAGAAATGATGTGGAAATAGATCAAAGAACAACCAAAGGATGAGATTATGACATAGAAAGAAATAGAGTATGTTTTATTGAATGTTTTATCTAGAGATTAAATTAATCCCTCAACTATAGGAAAATTATTTTTGAAAAAAAACATTTTTATTTCAATTTTCTTTTTTAGAAATCAATTGTCTTGTAACTGATCATAAATTTATGGTTTTTTATGGTTAAATTTCTAATAACTTTGTTATCTATCACTCTCTATCCGAAAATGATAGTTATATTTCTCTTTAATGTGAATTTTTTTCCCTGCTAGTGTTTTCCTATTTTAAAGGCTAATTTTGTGGTGATATTCTCATTTTCCTTTCCCTCTTATTAAGAGGATATTTTATTAACCCTATTTCCAATGTGCATTTCCCATAAATGAATTTTCTAGCATATTCCTATGATTTTTTAAGTTCAATTTAATATTTAGAGGTTATAATTTATTTAGTTATTCTAGAATGTAACACTACAAGATTTTATGGTATGCCTATCTTTAAAGTTAATATTTTCGATAGCTTACGTTGTGTGCCACACCCAGCTTAAAAGAATAATAAAATATTGTTATAATCAAGCTGTTAAATACGAGGTATTGAATAATATTAACCAAATTATGAAATATATATATTATATTTTCAATATAATGTTTAAAATTCATATTATGTATTTTCTAGACATGATATAAAAATAAATCCACTTTTATACATAAAAACTATATTTTTTTAAATGTAGTTTTTTCATCTCTCGATGGTGCACTTATTTTGAAAATAAATTTTAAAACTTTCAAAAACAATATTTAACAAAATAAACATAATTTTTGTAAGTGTAATATCAAAATTTAATTTTTTTTGAATTTTTGTTATTTTATGGTATGTTTCATTTTGTGATGAATAGTAAAAAATACAGCATTTTAATTGAAAATAGGTTTTTCATATAAATAATTTATAATTTTAAATTATATTTTAAATTATTTTAAATGAAACATTAGAACAATTATAAATCGATATATTCAATGAAGGTAATTTTAATATTTTTTATATTGAATTTGAATATAAAAACATTTCAAACTTTTGAACACTTTCACTTTAAAGACACGCCTTTGCACCCCATCTATGGGATTAATTTTAATTTCATTTTAGCCACTGAAATTTTTTGAATTTTTAAAAATGGATTCCATATTTAGAATCATAATGACAAAATTTAGTAAATAGTACCCTTTTATTTTTTAACAATATGAATAGTAAACTTAGTAATTTTAATTACCATGATTAAGGGTAAATCTGGTAATTAAGAGTAAAAATAATGTTATAAATATTTTAAAATTACCCTAACACTTGTCATAATTTTTTTTGATGAGTTATGTTTGACCAAAATCATCATTGGTCTGATATTATGAGCTCTTGGAGACACTCGGATGACTTTAATCAATTTATAGTATTTTATTTTAAAGAAAATTCAAAGATAGCATACTTTTGTTTTTAAAAAGTTAAATATTTTTATATGGGGTTACCTAGGGGATATATTTTACTATAAATTGTATTTTGAAATATAAAATCTTTATCTTTGTTATTTAAACTTATTTTTGATTTTTAATGAATAAAAAATTGTCTTAAATAATTATACAATGATGAATCAAAAATTGTTTAATTAATGGAAATATCAAATAAATGATATTAAAGATTTTAAAATAAATATAATTTTTGGTAATTAATGTCATGAAAGAATTTTATAGATTGTGTTTACATTTTATTGAGGTTTTATAGGAGTTTTTTTGTTGATATATTGTTTCATTTTATTTTATTTGTAAAGGTGAAAATAATAAAGTATCAAAATTGACATTTATGTTATATTAAAATAAATAGTATTTTATTTAATCATATGAAATTTATAAAAAAGTAAAATTATTCAAAATGATTGGTATAGTGCTGAAAATATCATACCTGATTCATTTATGGTTTTTTTTCTTTTATAGTAACAATATTGACCCTCAGATAGTAAAAATCCATGTTGTCTCGGTAAGATTTAAAGGGACTAAATAAGGTTTAAAACCCCAAGATAAGGGTGAGAATGTGACATAAATGTTTCTAAAAATTACTGGACGAATATTATTCAACATGATGTGGCCTTAAAAACACATGTATTTCCACATATTTTAATTAAATTTTATCAATTTAATTATTTATTTTAAAACTTTTTAATAAATAGTGGATCTTTTGTATTTTAATTATTAATTTTAATAATTAATTAATTTTTATAATAAATTGTGTAATATAAGCTTTAAATTAATTAAATTTATTTCTTACTTTAATTTTATATACTAATAACATTTTATTTAGAATTTTGTTTTTATTCTTCATAGTTAATAACTTAACATTAATTAGCTAATTAATTAGTTCTGCATTTACACATAGAAAATGAAGTTTTAATTTAGCATTTCTTTTATTAATTATTAATTAATTTAATTTAATAGAATCTAAATATTTGATGCCATTTAACAATTCATTATTTATTAAATTAGTTTTTTGAATGTTCTACCCTTGTTTAATTTCATCAAATTAATTAATTATCATAAATTGATTAATAAAATAATATTTATCTGATTTCTTTAATTAATTTAATTTGAAATTATAGTCTATTTTAAATAAATTTAATTTTTTAATTTAAATGTTCAAATTTTAGGTTAACTTCTAATAAGTCAGTTGCTTTTTAATTTTATTTTTAGTTTTGTAGCAATTTAAGTTTTATAAACTGAAGTTAATAATATTTTAACTTTAGTTTATTTGTTTTTATAAGTTTATTTATATTTATGAGTATCTTTATTTTTATTTGTTTTAATTTAAATCTAGTTTCTACTAATTATTTTATTTAGTTACATATAAGTCTCAATTTTTGTTTTGTTTTACTCTGTTTATTTTGCAGGTTCATGGTTTCACCCCTATCACGGTGCCATCACACACCATGTCCATTTCACGGTGGCATCGTAATCTCCTGATACTGTCTCATCGGTTCACCCCACACCATGACATTCCATTTACGATCTCACCATAATTCCCCTTTACTGTCACATACTATCTTCACGTACCGAATCCCATTCAAACCATTTCTTTTCCACCGTGATTCTATTCACGGTGCCTCCGTTTCTCACCTCTCCTTCACACTGTTTCATTTTTCACGATCTCCTCGCAGTCTCACCATTCTCCCACCGCACATCCTCATCCAATATTTCTTTCACCAACATCTCATATCCACAAATTAAAATAGATGAAGAATCTAACTTAAAAGAAATCAAGACCAATTAGAACTCTCTCTCAAAAACAGATTTGAAAACCTCATGACCTTCCCATCCCAATCAACATCTTGAGTAAATGCCTGGATTTTCTTTTCCCCATACCGAGACTGATTTCGAATCGAGCCATGTTGTTACTGTCCGCAAAGAGGATTGGAGTCAAATCAAGGTTGGAGAAGAGTTCATCTAGGATTTGTTTTTTGTGTTGCTGAGTAGGGAGGTTGCGCTGGAGGAGTCGTGATACTCCTGGAGTCGCACTGCAAATCCTTCCCTCAGACCAGTCACACTAAAGGTGAAGGTTACCCTTTCCACCACACTATATGAGGATGCTTGACCTGCTAAAGTGATGTTTATGAGGATATGGACTAAGCCTCCTTGCATCTGGAGAGAAATTTCAGCTGCACCAGCCACCGGATGTCGCTCGAGCTACTGAACCGAAAAGAGGAATCGTGGCCACTGAAGCTTGGATTCACACCACCTAAGTCTGTTTTCTACTGTTGTAGGGGATTCGTGTCATCTCCACAAGCCGATGTTGTGCAAAGAGGCAGAGTCGATCCTTTGTCGATTTCTGCGAATAGCCGGAGAGAAT
The DNA here is from genome assembly GCA_963277665.1 of Viscum album. Lineage (NCBI taxonomy): Eukaryota > Viridiplantae > Streptophyta > Magnoliopsida > Santalales > Viscaceae > Viscum > Viscum album. The sequence goes on from OY728160.1 coordinate 1,681,246,435, forward strand.
CGCCGTAGCCGAAGATTCCAGAAGATTTTCTTCCCCCCTTGTAGTGAACTATAGAAGAAGATGGGGGGAATGAATTAAAAAAATCGTAAAATAAATAAATATAATGAAATATAATAATTATAATATAAATACTATTAATTAATTAATATAAATAAAATATTAAATTATATCATAAATATTGATAATTTATAAATAAAATTATTAATTAATTAATATAAATATTTTTAAACACTATAATTTAAATTAAATTTTAACATAATAAATAAAATAATTCAATTAATTAAGTAATTAATATTAATATAATTTAATAATTATAATAAATTATACTGCCTAAATGTTAAAAATACTAACACTAATTGTATAATCTAATTAATAATTAGAAAATAAATACTTAATAATTTTTTTTAAGGATTCAATAATAAATTAATAACTATAAAATTAAGAGTTATTCTAGTAGATAATTATTATCAATTTAAGATATTTATTAATTAACTTTAATTACTTTTTAATAACTGTTATAATAGTAAACTTAAAATATTATCTAAAATATTAATTAACATTCGTTGAGTTTTAATTTATTCATTTTGTTTATAACATGTGCAGGTTCATTCAAGAGTCAAGTATACATCCAGATTAACTTAACTAACTCAGCGGGAGTTATTTAAGTGAAGAAAAGTAGTGCGACGTGCCTATCATGAAAAAATCACATGTGTGCGGTGCACAACTGAGGGACTTTTAAAGTCAGTGGAAGCGTGTGGTGACTAGTAGCAGGTGAGAGTTGATATTAAAAGCAGAGAAGCAGAAGATTTTCGGAGGCTCTCATTTTTTTTCGATGAACACACCACTAGAGAGCAGAGCCGACTCTCTCGTTATTCATTCCACGAACACATCCATCTAAGAGAAGATCGAGACTCTCATTTGGACTCCCAGGAGAAGCACTGGAGACGAGCAGGTGACTAAGGAGCCCAAGTGTATAGTAGTATTTTTGGGATTTCATCTTCCCCTATCCTTAGTTTTCTTTGTACTCTATTCTTGGATTTTTTTCACTTCTTTAATCAATATGATCATAGGTTGAACATTCTCATCTCAAGAATTTTAAAACCTTCTGGTTATGATCTTTAAATCTTCATTTTCTTATCTTTTTAAGAAATTAGAATCATTTGGTGAGACTGATTCTTTTTCTAATCTTTTGATCATTTACACTTCAATGTTTTCAATTTCAAACTTCAATATTGACTGGGAAGGTTGATCTTGAATGAATTTTTCAAATCTTTAACAACTTAAACTTTGGAAATTTTTGGCGAGTTCTTTTCCAAATTTTATCTTTTAAAAACTTCTCGCAGTTCAATTAAGTTTTTGTGTGGCGAACTCCAAGACTTAATCCTCTGGCTGTTGAGTTTCCTGTCCAGGGAAATTCATCAGTCTTTCCTGATGTGTGATTCAATTGTAAGTTGTGGAGAGAAAATTCATTCATACTAGTAGTTTAAATTCTTGAGTACTTTGTTGATCTCTCTTCTTTGTCTTGCTACGTAATACTAGTATTTTGTATTTCTCTAGTTTATCATACTTAGTGTAAATTAAAGTTTCTATATAGAAATAATGGTTTCATCATCTTTTTTCCACTTCATCTTTTAGGAAATAAAAAAGTAAAAAAATGTTCACTTCCTCCACTATTCACAACAGTGGAGTTTATCTTTGAATAAAATATTAGAATTCACTCACCTGCTTTCTCTGTGGATCAACCCTACACCACTGTGATAGTGTAGGTTAATAAATGTAATTTTTAGGTATGTGAAGACCACCGGACACTCCAAAATTTGGTGCTATTGTCGGGGAAGGCACTCGTTTTATTTTCTAAGTTTTAAAAATTTTTAAAAAAACTAAATAAAAAAAAAACATATATATAAAAAATGGATACAAAACAGCTTTGAATTGTATCAGCTTCTTGTGTTGTGTTTTAAAAATCTTCTCAACTGTGCAACATTGTGTGTTTAAACTCATTTTTTTAGTTTTAAAAAAATGGAACATCGCCTACACTATAATCAACTAGGGACTCATTGTGTTTGTTGTGGAAGTTTTGGGCACACTGCCTGGCAGTGTGTCTATACCCAGCCACAACAGGCTTCTTCCATTGAAGAGGATGAAAAAATTGAATCTAGTCCTGAAACTGTAGCTAAGATTGACCTAATTGATTCTAAATTGGAAGCTAAGGTAGAACTAATTAACACTTGTTTAACTAAAACCCATGAAATTCAACTTAGAGATTCTCGAGAGCAAGATCAAAGAATTAAGAGACTAGAAAACATGCTCTTGGATTTACAAAAAAGGGTTAAAGAACAAGAATAATTTGAATATATTGAAGAAGAAAATATTTATAAAAGTTTTGAAAATAAAATTGAAGAGGAGAGTGATAGTGAAACTGGGAAACAAACCATTTATTTTGAAAAATCTGATTATGTTGAACTAGATGTAGAAATAACCATCTCAAAAATTCAAGAAAAAAATTGATAATCTAATAAATAACTTTAATGTTGTTGAGTTGGAAAATTTTGAAGATGAATTGAAACAGATTGAAAAGGAATGTCTAGTTCTCCTCATAATTCCTTAATTTGAGAAAAATCGATGTTTTAGAAGTATTAAAAAGGAAGTCACTCGGGTAGAAGTGATTTTTGAGAATGAAAGTTTAAATGCTAAAAACTCTTCACCCAACTTTTTTGAATTTGTAAAAAATAAGTTTGAACTTGATATTGGGTACACTTTGGATGAGAATATTAAACTGGAAGTTAAATAATCTGAAATATATAAACCACAATTGAAAACATCTCTTCCATGTTTTGAAACTGTAAACCCAATAATTTCTGAAATTTTGTTGGATGATGATGATGAGGGAATGATATTTGAAGAAATAATAACTGATGAGTTTTCATTTCCCTATTCTCATAGTAATCACTTTTCTAAATATTTGTGTAATGAAATAGAAATCAGTGTTGGCCAACTTGAGGAGAATTGTTTTAATTTGAACATTCTAGAAACTGAATTTATTGAAACTAAATTATACAATTCTTCTCATGAAATTGAATTGCAACACTTAAGTGACATGGTTTTAGAAAGTGAGATTTTTGAATTTGAACATGAAAGAGTGGTTGAACACACACTTGAATTAGGAAGAACTGATTTGATAGAAGCAATAGATGTTTAGTGTGATTTAATAGATGAGGGTCTTTTGGAAGAGATTTACATCATTATTAAGCCTGAATCTTTGAATATTGACAAAATAAATTATCTTCCCTGTCTGTCACTTACATCCTCAATTGTGAATGGTGTTGATCCTTTCCATGATACTGATAGTAATCCAAAGGGGGAATCACACTTGTGTTCCATTGTCCATGATTCAGTTCTGCGCTTAATTGAATTCCCTCTTGAGAATGCTAATCAGAACTCACCAATGAGCACCTTTGAAATTGAATACGTTAATGATGACATTGAGAGAGATAGCTATGAGGTCAATGCCACACCCATTGAAGAATATATCACTTTGTTTTCCCTTCATGTGAACTCAATTCTCGAAAACTCTGAAACAATTATGGAAGTGGACAGCATTACGCTCACAACTGTTAAAGGGTGTTTCTTATGGATTTTTAAAAGCTGTGATAATTCAGCTATTGAAGTGTTGAGTCTTGTTGCCCACAAATCTCATCTTTTTGTTAAAAATAATTGGGCTAAACACATGTGGTGGTTCCTATTAAGGAAACCACATCCACCTAGTGATTATGGTTAATTTCAAGGTGAGTCTGGAAGGAGACTCTAAATCTAGCATTGTATGAGAGGCAACCCATGGTCTTTTTTGTGTTAATAAATAAGAAAATTGTGATTAAATGAAGTGTAACTGAAGACTTTAAAATCAGTGCTTCATGGGAGTCAACCCATCATCTTTACTTGTTTTCATTTTTGTACTGTTTTGTAATGAATAAAGTCATGTTGTGCTGCCTCTTGTATGTACTGTCTATGCTGGTTATTTGTCTGTGGTTTTCTTGCTCTGTGTTTTTTTAGGATGTTGCTTCTGTGTAATAAAGGAGTGGAATTCCAATGATAATTTCTGGACAAGAAACTAGTCAGAGAAGTACTTTAATTCTCTGCATTTATTTCTTCTCATGTTTTTTCTAATAAAATTCTACTCACTAAAAAATTCAACTTGTTTAAGAAATTATGCTACATATTTACTGAAATTTTGTTGCCTGTGTTGCTACCGAAATAAAAATTCTGTATATGTTTAAAATTATGCTCGTATTGGAATGGAATTCTATTGTATTTCACTGTGTAAATTAAAAAATCTGCATGTACTTCACTACTGAAAAATAAATTTCATTATCATTAAAATCATTCACTGTATGAAACTAAGTGTGGGGGGGTACATGTTTGCTGGTAGTTGTGTTTTTAATTGGAACTGATTATTATATAGGGTGTTTATCATGAATCTTTCTTCTATATTGAACATCCATTTGGATTATACTTTGTTAAAATTCTTACACCCAATTAATTGTGCACTTACACCTTATATGGTACTTTTGAACTTTAATGGAAAATTTTTGCCACTGGGCTTAAATGTTAATGTGTGTACTTTTTAATGAATCTGTTTATTATTTATTCCATGTGGTGAACAATATTTTTGAGCTTCATTATGAATTTTATACAAGTTATAAATCTACTAAATTGAAAATCTGTTATGAACTTTAATTATTTAATTGTTCTTATCCACTTTAGGAGACAACTTTGGGGACAAATTTGGGTTTTAAGTGTGGGGAGGGGGATAATTCTTGATTGTGCTTAACTATTCTTAATTTAAATCCCATCAATTCCCATTGTTCTAACTACAACTTCAAATTTCTTGTAAAAAATGGTTAAAAAGTTTTCAAAAAATTAGCATAATTTTAGGCTTTACTTTGTTCTAAAATGATTATTTCCTTAGTAAAAGTACCTTTATGGTCATTAAGATCTGTTTCGAATATGAAATTAGTGATACTGGATGATTGCTGAGTGATCTATCTTAGTGATTTAACATAAATCTGGTTTAGAGTCTATTTTTGAGAGTGATTTGGGTTTCTTTTTAATGGAATCATGATCATAACTCTTGGAATTGGAAATTTATTTTGATCATAGGTGACTCGTTTTTCTTTAATTTATTAAATTAATTACCTTAATGATCCAATGTAAATTATTTTTCATATAAATATTTTGAAACTGAAGTAGTTTGGGCATTTGGGATCCCACAGTAAGTCTCTGAGACCCTAGTTGCTGGGTGGGTTTCTGTTTACTATATGCCCTATGTACAATTTGAATAAGTGAATTTCATAGTGCTTAGAACATGATAAATGACTTGGGAAAATTAAAATAATGTTTCTAGGGTCAAAAATGAGTTAATTAAGGTGAGGGGAATGATGAACACCAAATGAAGAAGGGGTCAACTGGTTTATATGGGAGTCATTTAGGTTGTATCATTGAGGTGATTCACAAAAAATATATATTTATTTTTGGAACCTAGGTGAAAATTTTGAAGTATAAATTTCCTACTTTTAAGTTCTCAATTCCACATAAATTTTATCTTTTGTCACTCTTGACTCTAGACTTGAGCCTAGATTGAAGTCAGTCACTAAGAAGTTCCATATATGAGGCATGACACTTTCTTTTCTTTCTTATTCGTTACTCTTTTGACTACCAGTGAGAATTTGTTCTAAGTAAGATTCATATGAGTAATTTATTATCTAAAAGCCTATTGAAATGTTTTTGTCCTTTGTATCAAAATTTTGGACATGTTACATCTTGAGAAATATAATAAAAACATTTTTCTATTTCATAAAATTAATAAAGCATGAGATTGTTTAAGGACAAACAATGTTTAAGTGTGGGGGAATTTGAAATGGCCTTACAAACACATGTTTTGCCACAAATTTTAATTAAATTTTATCAATTTAATTATTTATTTTAACACTTTTTAATAAATACTGTCTCTTTTGTATTTTTATTATTAATTTTAATAATTAATTAATTTTTATAATAACTTGTGTATTAAAAGCTTTAAATTAATTAAATTTATTTCATACTTTAATTTTATATACTAATAACTTTTTATTTAGATTGTTGTTTTTCTGCATAGTTAATAATTTAACATTAATTAGCTAATTAATTAAGTCTTAATTTGCACTTAGAAAATGAATTTTTTATTTAGAAATTCTTGTATTAATTATTAATTAATTTAATTTAACAAAATCTAAATATTTTATATCATTTAACAATTCATTATTTATTAATTTATTTTTATAAATGTTCTACCGTTATTTAAAATCATCAACTTAATTAATTATCATAAATTGATTAATAAAATAATAGTTATCTAATTACTTTAATTAATTTAATTTTAAATAGTAGTCTATTTTAAATAATTTTAATTTTTTAATTTAAATGTGTATATTTTATATTAATTTATCATAAGTTACTTGCTTTTTAATTTTAGTTTTAGTTTTGTTGCAATTTATGTTTTATAAAGTGAAGTTAATAATATTTTAACTTTAATTTATTTGTTTTTATAAGTTTATTTAAATTTATGAGTATCTTTATTTTCATTTCTTTTAATTTAATTTTAGTTGATATTAATTATTTTATTCAGTTATATTTAAGTCTCAATTTTTTTTTTGTTACTCTATTTATTTTTCAGGTTCATGGTTTCACCCTTGTGACAGTGCCATCACACACCGTGTCTATTTCATGATGGAACTGTAATCTTCTGATACTATCTCATCGGTTCACCACACACCGTGACTTTCCATTTACTATTTCAACGTAATTCCCCTTTACTATCACACAGTATCTTTACATATTGTATCCCTTTCAAACCGTTTCTTTTCCATCATGACTCTATTCATGGGGCATCTGGTTCTCACCTCTCCATCGCACTGTTTCATTTTTCACGATCTCCTCACAGTCTCACAATTCTCCCACTGCACTTCATCATCCACTATTTCTTTCACCACCATCTTAGATCTGAAAATTAAAACAGTTTAAGAATCAAACATAAAATAAATCAAAACCAATTACAACTCTCTCTCAAAAATAGATTGGAAAACCTCATGACCTTCTCATCCCAATCTTCATCTTCAGTTGATGCCTGAATTTTCGCCACACCAAACCGAGACTAATTTCGAATCGAGCCACGTTGTTACTATACACGGATAGGATTGGAGTAAAATCAAGGTTGTGGAGGAGTTCATCCAAGATTTTTTTTGTTGCAGAGTAGGGAGGTCACACTTGAGGAGTTAGGCTACTCCGAGAGTCACGCTGTAAATCCCACCCTCGGACCAGTCACACTAAAGGAGAAGGGTACCCTTTCTTCCAAACTATAAGAGGATGCTTGACCTGCTACTATGAAGTTTATGAGGATCTGGACCAAGCCACCTTGCATCTGGAGAGAAATTTCAGCTGCACCACCCACTGGATGTCGCTCGAGCTACTGAACCAAAAAGAGGAATCATGGCCGCTGAAGCTTGGATTCAAACCACCAATTTCTATTTGCTGTTGTTCGAGGGGAGTCATGCCATCACCATAAGCCGATGTTTTGCAAGGAGGCAGATTCGATCCGTCGTTGATTGTTGCGCATAGCTGGAGAGAAGCGCCGCAGCTGAAGATTCTAGAAGATTTTCTTCCCCCCTTGCAGCGCACTACTGAAAAATATGGGGGGAATGAATGAAAAAAATCATAAAACAAATAAAGATAATAAAATATAATATAATATAATAATTATAATATAAAAAATATTACTTAATTAATATAAATAAAATATTAAATTATATCATAAACATTAATAATTTATAAATAAAATTATTAATTAATTAATATAAATATTTTTAAACACTTTAATTTAAATACAATTTTAACAGAATAAATAAAATAATTAAATTAAATAAGTAATTAATATTAAAAATACTAACACTAATTGTATTATATAATTAATAATAAGAAAATAAATACTTAATAATTTTTATTAAAGATTCAATAATAAATTAATAACTATAATATTAACAGTTTTTCTAGTTGATAATAATTATCAATTTAAGATATTTATTAATTAACATTAATTACTTTTTAATAAGTGTTATAATAGTAAACTTAAAATAATAACTAAAATATTAATTAACATTAGTTGAGTTTTAATTATTTCATTTTGTTTATAACATGTGCAGGTTCATTCAAGAGTAAAGTATACATCCAAATTCACTTAACTAACTCAGCAGGAGTTAGTTATGTGAGGAAAAATAGTGCGACGTTCCTGTCGTGAAAAAATCACACATGTACGGTGCACAACTGAGGGACTTTTAAAGTTGGTGGAAGGGTGCGGTGACTAGTAGTAGGTGATAGTTGATATTTAAAGCAGAGAAGCAGCAGATTTTCGGAGGCTCTCATTTTTTTCGATGAACACACCACTGGAGAGCAGAGACGACTCTCTCATTATTCATTCCACGAACACATCCATCCGAGAGCAGATCGAGACTCCCATTTGGACTCCCAGGAGAAACACTGGAGACGATTAGGAGACTAAGGAGCCCGAGAGCAGAGCATTATGTTTGGGAGTTCTTCTTCCGTATGTCCTTAATTTTTTTTGTAATCTATTCTTTGATGTTTTTCACTTATTTAATAAATATGATCATAGGTTGAACTTTCTCAGATCGGTAATTTTAAAACCTTCTGGTTATGATCTTTAAATCTTCATTTGCTTATCTTTTTACGAAATTAGAATCACCTAGTGAGACTGATTCTATTTCTAATCTTTTGTTCGTTCACACTTCAATGATTTAAATTTCAAACTTCAATATCGACTGTCGATGTTGATCTTGAATTCATTTTTCAAATATTTAACAACTTAAACTTTGGAAATTTATGGCAAGTTCTTTTCGAAATGTCATCTTCTAAAAAATTCACACAATTGAATTAAGTTTTGGTGTGGTGAACTCGAAGACTTAATCCTCTACTTGTTGAGTTTCATGGAAAGGGAAATTCTTCAGTATTTCTTGATGTGAGATTCGATTGTAAGTTGTGGAGAGAACATTCATTCGTACCAGTAGTTTAAAATTCCAGAGTACTTTGTTGATCTCACATCTTTGTCTTGCTGCTTAATACTAGTATACTGTATTTCTATAGTTTATCACACTTAGTGTAAATTTTAGTTTCTATGTAAAATTACTAGTTTTATCATCTTGTTTCCACTTAATCTTTTAAAAAATAAAAAGTAAAAAAAAATTAATTCCTCCACAATTGACATTAGTGGAGTTTATCTTTGAATAAAATCTTAGAATCACTCACCTGCCTTCTATGTGGATCGACCCTGCACCAATGTGCTAGTATAGGTTAATAAATGTAATTTTGAGGGTCGTGATGACCTCTAGACACTCCACAACCCTTATAACCTTAAGTTATAATATGAGTTGTTTAATAGAAACTTTTACATGAAAATAAATTATAAATTATTTAAATTAATGATAGTCACAAAATTTCACTCTCTTTGTATTTAATATATTTTATGTGTCAACATATGGAAAAATTAATATATTAAGTGACCTAAATGTCAATATTTATCTTAATGAAAAAATTCAGTATTGAAATTTATTTTAAATTTTTAGAGATTATATAATTTTCTAAAATTCTTCTGCAATACTAAAACAATATTTATTTACTTAAATGAAAAATAAAATAATTGATTTTAAATGCATTAATTTTGATATATTTTGGATGATTTAATGTTTAAGAAAAATTATAGATCTATAAGATATATTATTGAGGTTTTAACGATTTATATTTGAATTACCAATTTTTTTTGTTGTATTTGAAGTCAAGTTAAATGAATAGTATCAAAAATTCCAATAATGATATTTTGTTGAATTAATTTTTTACTAAATTATTTAAAAAATCATTAAAATATTTTATAACAGAAAAGGGGATAATATATGGTCTAAAATGACTTTACCTACTCAATTATAGTTCATTTCAAAGTATTTGGCTCTAGAATAGCCTTATAATATTTTAATGTTTTTGAGGATTTCTGAAAGTGCCCCTCACCTCAATTTTAAAAGGGAACCTTCTCCCTCAATTCATCACACCATTTTGAGCCATCATTATCTACCAAAACATGAAAATTTCTCTTATAAATATCCTCAGTTAAGTAATATAGGTTTTGGTCCTTCAAAAATACCAACCTTAAATCACATAAGAAGAGATTAAAGGATGTCCTTCAAATAATAGGTAATCATCTTTATTGACTCTTTCAAGTTTTTTTATTCTTACACTACCTTTCCATGTGGATTTTACATGATAAATTAATAAATAAGCTATCATATATGTGTTGAGATGTTATTATTATTATTTAAAAACTATATTTTTCCTTTTATTCATCCTAAGAAAAATGAAATCACTTAGGATGTGTACTTACGGCTTACTGTCTCGACATCATGGTGTAATTGTTTTCATCACCAGTTTACTAGGATGGTTATAATGATGGAAATAATGGATATATATGAAAATTATGACTTTATATTGATTATTTTATAATTAATATACCATCCAATTCCTTATCCTTTCACCATGAAGAGAATGATAGTGTCTCTCGTGCTTACACACAGCATACCATCCCAACAATGCGGTGTGATTCATTTTCCATGTTCACTATTCAAGAATTATTATAAAGATATATATAATGTATTAATATGACATATATGAACTTAATATAATTTTGGATATTATATAACTATATCCTATTCACAAGAAATGGGACTTACACGATAAAAAATTCATAGTAAAATGAAGAAGTTGACACCCAAAACAATGGTAATAACAAAATATTATGAATGAGCGGGTGATAAGATGATATAATAGGATCATATATGATATCATAAATATTAATGTGGTTCAATTATAAATTATTAACCTTATTTAACTATTATATAAGAGTTTAAATGACATTTTATTAAATAAAATCAGAAGGTAAGTGATATTCATCTCACTTTTTTCATTTGTGAGATAAATGTCATATTCACCACTTATTTATATTGTGTGATTTATCTACGACACCTTTTGATATATCATACCATGAAAATATTTATATTCATGATATTAAACATTTTATTTTATAATTATTTACTTTTATGGGGTTTATGATTCAAACATTTCAAAGTGTTATGGGACACTTTGATTTAAAAATATATTTTTAAATCGATTATTTGATATATGTAGAATTATCTGGACATGAAAGACATGGGTTGGGGACTAGTTAATGAAATCCCCTTGATGCATTGATAGTTCTCATGAGATAAATAAGTAGGTGAAAAACTAAATTTGTATGCTTATAAGTAGAATCAGACAGGTTTCTACCCATAGACTTAAACCGTCTTGTGAAAGGTTTTGAGAGTATTATGGTTCATATGCCAGATATGTGACATCTAGAAATTAAGCATTGCCTGTATTTAGAATTTAGATAATATTATCCATGATATTTTTACTATGAAAAATTATATGTATGTATTCCATTCTCATTTTATTGTTTAAATGTCACGTGTGTTCAGTTATTTACCATGCCGTGTTGATTATTCTCATTGATTCATGCCATTTTTCACTATATATAAGCCTTATTGATCATTTGAGATCACCCTTATTTTTCTTCCTTTCCCAAAGTTATGAAGAATAGATCTTTGAAATATTTTTCAAGGATTCTGAGCATTTAATTTGGTTATGTATTATTTTTTATTTTTTGTACCCAATGTAAATAAGGGAATCGTGTGTATATCTAGTTTACCAAGACTTCTAAACTATTTGGTCATTCGGGATTTTATTCCTTATAATCATGCCAATATAATAAATCAAGTCATTGAAACTGAGCTTCTGGGGTTAAGGTGTTACAAATTCCGACATGATGATTTCAAATATTATGTTTATTTTATTTGAATAATTCTATAATAATAGGAATTTAATGTTTTATATAGAAAAATCCTTATTTATTGAAAAACTAGAATTTTTATGTCAAAATAAACTTTATGAAACTTATAAAAATTTACTAGGAGATTATAATTTTTTTCATTTCTAATTAAATAAGAGTGTTTTAAAACACTATTTCATTTAGAAAATATATTATTCAGAATACCTAAGTCTATTATAAATCTGTATATATTTTTCTAAAAAATAAAATTATGTTTTATTTTCATCTAATAAATAACTTATAAAATTCATCTCAATTTGAACATATATTTTATTAATTAAAACTATTCTTAAAATGGAATTGATGGAATAACTAGTTTTTATACAAAGTAAATTACACTTTAAGAAACTAAGGCCTAGACACATAACCCATTTTTACACCCAAGTACACCCTAAGGGTGGGGTGTGTGATGGTGGTAGTTTCCTGGGATGGATCGGCTAACATTGATAATGTGATAATATCAACCAACTTTAACTCCTCCCATATACTATTTCATCGAAGACTCACTTGATGAATCTCTCTATGGGCTTAGTCAAGGGAAAACCCTAATAAATCTACCTCCCCTGATGTCCTGACCAATGGGCTTTAAACTGAATGACTCTACTAGTAGTAGTCATCTTTTCTCCTTTCTGTATCAATTATACTTCATAATTACTAATTATAAATACTAATTATAATGGTATAATTATTACCAATTAGTATAGTTCCCAATGGTTAAATTAACCAATGGTTATATTGACCAACGGTCATATTTGATCGATGGTCATATAATAGTCAAATCCCAATGGTCACATTTCCCTTTATACCCTATAAATTTCACTTCATTATTTCACTAAATATTCACTATAATTCCTCCTAAGGTTATATATTTCAATTTTATATAATTTTGATTGGTTTACTAATATTTTGTTTCATTTTTGTAGGGTTTGTTGTGGGGTAGTGATTTTAAATGATTGGGGCAACCCATATTTTCCCATTTTAGCAATTCTATTTTCTATTTCTTATTTATTTGTTATGTTTTTCATTTTCATTGGTTTTATATATATATAATGTAATAAAATTTATTAATGAGATAAGGCTTTATTTTTTTATATATATTCTTCACATGTATAATATTATATAATATAACAATTATTAGGAAAGAAATATCATTTAAAAAGCCTAGGTCATTATAGTAAATCAAGTGTTTTAGAGATTTGATGGAAACAACTTGTAAAGACTTCAATAGGTGTTTGAAGTATTTTTTTTATAGAAAATCGGTAGTAATTTCATGGTCTGTGTCATGGTTTTAGGTATTATTTTGGGAAAATCATATATAGTTTAGCAGACACAAGCCGCATCATGGTTTGGAGAGGATTAAATCATATTTCATTTAGATATGGAGGTTCAAATTTAAAAAATGCTCGAAAAATTCTCAATACCATGATAAGTAATCCATGGTTCTTAGGATGGAGCTATAATCTAGACTCATCCACACAGTAGTGAATGACTAAACATTCCACTTTTTATAAAGATTTATAAATATTAAATATTTGGTTTGAATTCAAATGGAGGATGTACTGCTTGATATTTTAAAATATGGATTCACTTAATTAGATGAATTTTACCACACTTATTTGTGTGGGACACACAGAAATATCACAAATGATAGAGATAACATGGATTAATCTCAAACACTAGTTGAAGGCCTTGGAGATCGAAAGTATATATAAGAATTACTATTAAAGATCTATAAAATGAATATATAAATATTGTGATATCAGAATTTTAGTAGAGAAAAAGTGTGTTGAGTCTAACAATAGAGTATTTATTGATACATTTTTTCGATTGAAGGAAGGTTTGACGAAATGACCATAAAATCCATGCATGGACACCTGAGAGGCAGGTGGGGTGATTTATGCGTGACTAATATTTTTCCAAATTCCAAATTAAATTTGTAAAAAAATTACCCCTTTAGTATATGAACCACAACTACCAATAAGGTTATAAATGGAACATTTTATCTCTACCTAATCACATATACCACATGCAATGTGGAAATAAAGTGTAGCACACTATGTTTTTACATGGTTTTACCCCTCCCAGGAAACCTAGTCATTATTGTGATTAGGATTTCTGAGTCTTATATTATCTATAAATAATTTTACTATCAATTATAAGTGGGTGGTTTATGGTTCATCTTGAAACCATGTTCACTATATTACACATGTTAATAAATTCTACTCTCTTGGGCTCTTTATACTACCTAATTTCTATTAATATAAAAAATCCAATAATTTTAAGTATATCACAAACTTTTTTAGGTACGACTTTTTATCCAACAATATAATCTTCTTCTCAATCATCACTGATTATTCAATTGAAATTAAATATTGAATAAACTAGTATACAACTCAGTCTCTACTAGATATAATTCTTCCTGGATCTTCATATAAATATTACTATAGGTTGTTCTCACTATAACTTAAAGGATAATGGTTACCAATATGTATTCAATATATCTCTAAGCATTTAAACCTTCCTCAACCCTTTTTCTTTCTCACTTTTTCACTTTTTTGATAACGGATATAACAGGAACCGGTATGTGCCCTAGTTTCTTCTTCTCCTTTTTCTCTAGCTTTAACACACTAGACATGATCTATAATAAATAGTTCAACTTATTCATCCTATTCATAGATACTCAAAATATATTCTTCACCAAAAATATGTAACTTATGTTTATTCTTCTCTCTATAAGTTCTTTATTTTTCACGTGGTATGAGAAATTATAATATTTGAGTATTCATTATATCACTTAATTTTATCCTTTTTTTATTATGTATGACAACATATATTTTATATATTTTTATATAAAACCTAAACCAAATTAGTACAGTGATCCTCCTCTCACTTTTTATTGAGTTATTTTATGTGGGTATCTCCCACAATCTTTTTCATTAATCACTTATCTCCAACAAAATACCAAGAATACCCTTATTATTTTCCCTTATAATTTTTATTATTAACAAAATAAATATTAAGGATTTTTCTATATAATTATTTGAGAATCTTATTAAAAAAATATTTCTTTAAATTCCAAAAATAAAACAATCCCCCTAATTTTACAAGAATATATAGAAATAACATGTTTTCATACAGCACTTTTCTCACAACATGAGTTATTATAAAATTATAGTATAAAAATAATATTTAATATTTAATTCTCGTAATTCATATAATCTTGTACTTAGTTATTCTCATTATGAATCACAATTAAATTTTTTATAATTAAAATAATTAATCACAACCCAAGTATCATTAGTATTCATTTTCTAGTTTTTATTAATATAGACATTCATGAATTATGGACCATTTATTTTACAAGAATATCCCTACAAATTGATATTATATTTCTCAGTCATACATATACTATTCTTAATCAAATATCTTCAATCAAAGTATTTTTTTGAAGTTTTAAATAAATAGTTAAAACCTCCAAAACATTTTTTTTAATTCATTTTGATCAACAGAATTGGTTTTCAACTATTATCATTTGAAAATCACAATTTAATAGAATAATGATCTTATATATATAATATACCTTAATATTTCTCATCTAAATTCTTGAATCAATTATTAAAAAATCATCATGATATTTATGTCTTGAAATCTTAGCATAATCACCATCTGATTTAATTTCAGAAGGTTTCAAAAAAGTTCCCATTTTCTCATTTTTTTCAAAAAGTTAAATATATTAGAGGAAGAAGATATCAAATGAAACCTATATATTCCACAAAGTAAAAATATCATATATTTTATCATTATATTACATGATGTTAGTATCATACATGATCACATATCTTATATGGCTGAAATATTCTTATACAGCCTTGATATCTTATAAGAAAATCGTATAAGTGTCTTTCAAAACATATCTTATAAATTTCACAGGGATCTTATCTACATCAAAATTATATGATGACTTAGTATATTAAAACTTCATTGTATCATATGTAATGATCCAAGTATCTTATGAAATGGTATATATCTTATGAATTCATCTATTATCTTATTAAAAAATGTCTCTCGTTTTTATGTTTGTCTTTACTAGATTTCTTATAAAAACCTGAATATCATACAAAGATAAAAAGTATTTTATGAAAACAAAAATTATTTATAAAAAATATAGATTATTTTATGAAAATAAATACATTTTAAAAAAATTCTCATAAGATATTATACTTAGCAATTTTGTTCACCAAATATTCCAGAATTTCAAAATTGCCTTAAATTAATTCGAAAGTAATGAAAATCATACCAATTCATTCTAAATAAACTAAAATCACCTTAAAAATACTTTGAATAGGTATGTGAATTATTAGAATAATTATAAAAATATTTATCTTTCATGAAATGTCTTTTTCAACATTTAAAAACACAATTTAAAGTATTTCAACATATCACCACTACCTATTCACTCCAACTTCATACTCTTACACTCCATCCTTTATATAATTTTATTTATTAATTTATTATAGAAACCATAATTATAAATGGAACGATAATGGTTTCTCTAATTTCAAGACATGTCAAGACATTATCCATAATGTCTTGGATTGTTTCAATAAATTCCAACCAGCTCTTCTCTTAAATTCCTTCTCTTCGATCGCTCCATTCAACCAGATTTCCACTTCATTGAAATATATTTTATAAAAAACTTTCAACTTATAATTGGTAAACATATTTTATATGAGTATCATCTCGAGAAATCATCTAATTTAAGGGCTACTCATAAGGCAGCAAACAACTCTTCTAAATTCTTTTCCCAATATACGATATGATTTACTTTTTCATGTCCAATGGCATCTTCAATTTACATTACCCATAAATGTATGGGAATCATTCACTTTGTTTTTAGTGGGTATATTCTTACTCCATCACAAATATTCTATAATATATACATATTAACATGAAAATTAATAAAAAGGAACATTCATAACAAATACAACCTACACAAACATTTAGGAACTTCAATCTCCCCCTTTGTTTTTATTGTCAATACCAACAAATAATCCACAAAAATAAATGTCAATATTTATTTAGTAATTAAATTTTCCTCTCCCACTTATTATCAATAAATAAAAACAATGAAAAGTTCTTATCTCCCTTATTGATACTATAAGTTCATGGGATGGTATTATATTATCTTTAAATTCCTCAAGTAAAACCTCTCCTCCCCTTTTATTCTTCCTCTTTATTTTTTCTCCTCTTTATTAAGATAATTGATAAATTTATTTGAGAGATTTGTGCAACCACATTCCTCTTATCAATATTCTATAAAATAACCAACTCTAATTCTATGGGATCTAGACTAGTTTAAAAAATAAGTGTGGTAAATTTAGATGAAAAAGCTATCCATATTCATTCCTTAATGTCATACCAAATCAAACTTAACTTTATTATGTGGTTATCAAATAGATTTTCAAGAATTTTTATGAACCTACACTCAACATCAAAAAACATAAAAACATTCAAGTGAATGTTTTATTTTCACTCCTTTATTATTACATAGTCACTATCCCTGATAACTATTTTCAATATAAATAATAATAGTGATGGGAAAGGTTAAATCATGATTTATTCCATCAATTTTATTGTGGATATCCAAAAAAATAGATTTAAAAATAAGAAATAAGTATCTAGAAGCTTTATATTATAAGATCCCCCTCAAGGGATGCTCTTTAATGATATTAAACATGGATTTATTTCTCTATAAATAAGAATTATACTGATTGATATTCATTAAGATAGATTAAATTTCATTGTTATATATAGGAATCACATCATTATCCATTTCTCTATTTTCATGATTCACCTTTAATTCCCTCCTCTAATATGTATAGACAACACAATATGGGAATAAGTCAGGACTTCATATACTATTTAATTTGAGAAAAAATTCTAAGACTTGTTTCTCAACCCTAAAACTCATTTCTTCACATCTCTAAAGTTTCTGGAACTCATCATGATAACTTTACCCTTAACTTTAAAAATATATTTTGTATATTTGGTAAACATAGTTTTATTTTCTATTTTAAATTTCTTCTGATATGGAATAACCTTCATAAGTTTATTAAGTAAAGAACATTATTTATTTTTTAGGTTATTCTATATTCTTATCCATTTCCAACTAGGTCTTATATATAGTTAAGAATTGTTTTGGTGTAGGGTTTCCCTTCTTCTTATGTGTATACTCCTTCTTTAGGGAAACATTTTTATAATTTAGAGTCCCTTTTGAACTAACATTTGATTTCAACAATTTCTCTTGATTTGGAAGTTATGTCATTAACTTTTTTTAAAGTGTTTTCCTTATTAAACCTTCCACACACATCTTCAATAGTCTTTTGGTTATCCTTTTTGGACCACCTCTCATGAAATTTTTATTTTTAATTTTATTTTCATGTCACTAAACCAATACTACATACAATTTCATATATTGATTCCCTTTTAGATTCTAGCTTGGTCCTTTATTTATTATAATACATATCCATATTTCTATGGTATATGATGTGGCCTCTATTACCGCAGTATAAGAATATTTTACTCTTAGTTTTTTTAACGTCCTCCATTATTTTCTTAACTAGTTTTTTAAGAGTGATTGATTTAACTTCTTCTTTTCCTTACACGTCAAGTTAGACTTGAATTAATTTAAATATTATGGTATTATATTCTATTTATCTTATGGATTTTTCTATATTGGAACATACTAACATTCTATATATAAGTGTCCACTTATGTTTTAATAAACATATAAATTTTCAAGAGATTCAAATATATTCTTAGTTGAAATACTTTTCTTTTTCTTTGAATTTCACTTTTGTCTAAGATGTATTTTCATTGATTTCTCCCACTATATTTAGGAATTATATGATTTTAATTTAAAGATAAGTTATACTAGGAAAAAATGGTCCCATTATTTAACTTTCAACACCACTAACTTCTACCAAATAATCATATTATTTTTTCATTATCAGTGGTCCAACCAAATTTTCTATATTGTGAAACTTGGTTTTTTTGGTTGAAACCCCAATATTTTGGGATATATCTACGGTGATTATTTTCCTAGAATTAAACCTATCAACCCTTTATATATTTGTGGATTTCATATCATTTTTATCCCCACATGTTTTTCTACATTTTGAATTAATTCATGTACTAATTACCAAGATAGATTCAGTGAAAATAGATTGTCATGATAGTGGGATACCTTTTTCCATGATATTGTAGTAGATGAATCTTTAATACTTTTAAAGATATTATTGATATATATTTTATTCTTATTTATTGATGGTTCTAGGAATAATGGAAGCACCTATTGGGCATATCCAACTCATTTGTTTCCTAATCAATGAATAATCTGATAAGTACATGAATAATAACATCATGACCATAAGAATTAAACTGAATATTAATTGAATATTATGATAAAACTAAGAAGTTAGTATCCTCACATATAATTTATAATTAATTTATTTAGATAAATAATTAACTTATGTTGATTTTTTTCTTCTTTGATTAATTTGATGATATCTTCACATCGTACTGTCATTATACCATAAGAATAAATAGTATATTCCCTATAGTGGTGATCTACACATTCACCACAAACATTTGAGTTTCTCTATAGAAATCTTCGGGTTATAGCACAAAATATCCTAATACTTTCATATTTCATTATTAATCACCATGAGAATTATGGATTGAATAAATACTATTCCCTTGAATAAATAATTTAATATTTATTTGAATAATATTTAATATAAAATTTCTCACCATACCATTAAACTTGGTCTACCATCCTCCCCGATATTTATTGGACATTGAATAGTGAATATTTATTTAATAAAAAATATCATTTATTTGATAACTAATAAATAAATAAATATTATATTCACTAAAGTAGCAAATAATTATTTATTAAATATTCAACTCACAAATATTTTCTCGAATAACTAGTGACTGAATATATATGATCAAACAAAAAATGAATAATTACTAAATCACATATAGGAATAATATTTATCCAATATGATAAATTCATATATAATTTAACTAAGGTTCTAGATATAATTACTGTGTGACCCTCTAGGCCCCTTCCCCAGTAGCATTATGAAAAACCACTTAAATTAAAAGGTTAGCATCTAGAAACATGACAAGGAATCCATAGAAAGTGAATTTAATATCACAATTATATAAAACCTCATATAAACTCTCACTATATAATATAATTTATTTGTCATGATATATTTAATCAATCAGGTTGCATGTTAGTGTCATCAACCTCTATGTTTGATGTTTCTTTCTTTGAATTTCTAGAAATGAATTTTCCCACAAAACACATGACCATGGATTTAATTTGGTTTTTAAATTCTTTTCAAATGTTTTGAGATATAAAATTTTGTTAAATAATATAATGTAAAAGTCGTTTCTCACATTATTCATTCATTTAATATCACTCATGACACAACTAATATACCCTATATTTCCACAAGAATATGTCATCACAGTTTTCATCAATAAATCTAATTACACAACTCATGATATTCATTAATAATAATCATAATTTATAAGGATCAATACACACATCCACACATAGTAACAGCCAAGACAGATATAAATGTGTATTTTCTACTAGTGGGTTATGTTCTTATAATCTCTTTCTTTTAAAATTTCCATGTTCTTATACCATGAGATCATATTTAAAATTCCTATGAGTATCCACCTCTAATAGAATGTATAATTTTAATCCCATAAAATGATATCATCTAGCTATAGAAAATATATTCAATAAAATTATCATGGAACTTCTGGGTTCTCATCATATCAATGAACTTTTATTCCCTTTCAATGTGAAAGTTATCCATATGACATTATCACATACTAATTTACAAATAAGAAAAATCATGATGTGATAATAACTTTGTTAATATTAAAAAAAATGATTATAGGTAATCAAAAAGTGCATAAAAGGTGGTTATATGGTACTAACTACCACAAAACTCCACTTGAACTAGATCCAACTACTAAAAAACTTCAATATACTAGCTCTTATATGATATTTATGATTCTAGTGAGATAATTATTTACTAAATGGGTCCATAATTTTTTTGGTAAAATCTATTTACATTGAATTCACCCCTTTGAGTTAAATCACTTAACAGTTGATACTTTTAGAGTATGTTCTTCCTCCATTGGTGTGACATTGGCTCCTTTGTGAGAACCACTACTATAGTATTATCATAAAATATAGTGATAAGGACTTTATTATTAGAATAATATAAACCTCTTAGAAAATTATTATTATCCAAAAAGATTATTTTGATGCAGTGAAAGATACAATATACTCAGAATTCACTTTAGAATCAGTGATAATTAGCTTCTTTGAAATCTTCCAGCTCATAGATCCTCCATTGAGATTGAAGACATATCATAATTCTAAAATAAAGTCATTATGATATATCTAAAATATATAATCTGTATAACCCTTGATTAATATCTCCTCATATCCTCCATATACCAAGGTCATACCCTTAGTTATTCTGATATACATAAGTATATCCTTAGCAGCAGACCAGTGGTTTTCGCTTGGATCAGCTTGGTATATTATGACCATGATCAAGGAATAGTGAAAAATAAGCCTAGAACATAATATGGAAGGCATGGTTGATACTATAACTAACCTTTCTTGGATTGAATCATACAAAATATATTTAAAATATAGTCAATGTAAATACCTTAACTTAGTTCAATAAGCTTCTTGGATCTATCACTAATGATTTTGATGCCAAGAATTTGGGATTCTTGACCCAATTTGTTTATATAGAAGAAATTTTTAAACTGGTCCTTAACTAACTATAATACTAGCATGTTGTTTTTAATAAGTAATATTTAATTGACATATACATTTAGGATAACAAACACACTCCCACTGAAACTCTTGTAAACACATGAATCCCATTAATTCTTAATAAAATCCAACTATTTTATAACTTCATTAAACTAAATGTTCCATAACATGGATTCTTACTTCAATCCATAAATGGATCTCTATAGATTTCATACCTTTTTGTAATTAACTAGGGTCAAAAACCCAGATTTTTATGTCATATATCCATCTTCCAAAAATTTACCATAAATGAATGTTATTTTGACATCCATCTTCCAAATTTAATAGCCATGGAAAGTTGTTATATTAAGTAGATTTATGATGGATTTAAACATATCTACTAGAGAAAGGGTTTCAATGTAGTCTATTCCTTGATGTTTTTTAAACCCTTTAGCTACTAGGTGTTCTTTACATAAACTCACTTTACCTTCCATGTCCATTTTTATCTTGAATACCCATTTTCACAATATGTTATTTACATCAACATGAAGATTGAACAAAAGAAAAACGTGGTTCTGAAATATAGAATCCATCTCAAAATTTATGGCATCTTTCCATCGTTCAATTTCTGATCACTCTACTACCTCCTTGTACAAAATATGATCATTATTGACAAATAATAATTAGTCTCTATCCTTTATGACTAGAAAATCATATCTTTATTGTTCTCTAACATTTTTTATGTTACTACATAGTGAATCTATTTTTGTAAAAACATATTCCATGACGATCAACGGAATTTATTCCTATATCAACTCTTGTGTATATAATGCATAAATTTATTAAAAGTAAATCATTATCTCACTATATATCCTAAGGATGTGCTCCCTATCAAGAAGTATGGAAATTATTATGATCGATACCTTCTTGTTTGGGGGGTTTTATATATATTATCACCATGTTTTCATTGCATTACCTATAAAGGAAAACTTTGTGCCTCATGGTGTTACAATTTTCCCCAATATGGCCTTAATAAATTCCTCTCAACCACATATATGATTATGTAATAAAACAAGTTTCTTTATACTCCATAACTCGAAGGGAATATCGATTTCCACTTTAGTTGGTACACAATTTAGTTTATATTCTTATGTATACCCATGATAAACATATATAAATAATACATTTATACCATTATTTAATTAATACACCATAAAAAATTAACACAATCTAAGTAACTAAAGGTTACTTTCTTGGAGACTATCTATATGAACATCTTAATTTATAATACTTTTAAACATTTTTACATAACCATTATCCTATAAACCCTCTTCTAAACATATCGTATGATATAATCATATTATTAACATGGGGAATGGAAACATAAGAAAAGGGTGAGAGTGAATTCTTAGTAAGGGAAACTTATCAACTAGTCATAATGGGTAGATCATAAAAATTAGAGAAAACATGGGTATAGGAGAAATTTCAACTAAAAAGAACATGGGATCATAAGTGAAAATCACAAAACTTGATTAAAAATGAAGGATTTTATCCTATAATCATAATAACAAATAATGGTAATAAAAACATGACTTATAAGTATATAATGAAATTAAAAGAAAACATGAAATCATAACATAATCAAGTATAATATATTTAGAAGAGTTAACATTATAAACATTTGGAATAGCTAGGAAAAATAAGTGGAACAAACATAAACATAGGTAAACATGTTAATGTGGAGCAGGATTCACCTACTCATTATCATATTGGAGCAACCATCCCTACCTGATTCTTATAGTGGATTGAGGATTCCATACATGATTCCCATAGTTGAGAAATCAATATTTAATTGATCCCTATAGTTATATCATGATATATAAATCCTTTAGCAATGTATTAGAGGGAGATCTAGGACCATATCCCCTATCATCCAAACATATGAGTACCACATAAAATAAAATCATTCAACTTATCATAAATAGTTCAGGGAAAGAAAATGGTTTTCTAAAAGTTTCCAAATGGTATCATATAAAATAAATTATCATTTGATACCAAAAACCATAATCTTCAAAGGGGGTATTTAAGAAAAAACATATAGGTTTATTTATAAACCATTACTCTAGTAGAGAATAATCCTTTGAAAATATAAGATAAATAACAAAAAAAGACTTTTCATATAAATAATTTCTTAATATCTTATTAAAAATATGTGATTTCAAACAGTTTATAAAAACAATTTTTTTTATAAGATGAATATAAAATTTCTTAAAAACGAATTCCAATATGGATACCTTGATAAGAAATAAAACAATTATCGAAATTTGATGTAGATGGAAAAATATATGATAAGAATGAGTGAAAACCTTTTAAATGTTTTAAAACACCTTTATTTAAAACCCACATCATTAAAATTATAACAAAAACATTTTTTAAAAATGAATAAAGGGGGAATAAAAGTGTCATTGGAAATAAAAAAAATAGGTTTTAAATATGGAATGTATAACATTGGTGGGAAGTAAAAAATATGGATATGGAAGACAAAACCATTAAAACAAATAAGAATTATTCTTAGAAAAATATCATTTTTTATGAAACAATAGATCCATATAGTAATAATACTTTAGTGTAAACCATGAATTCCTCAGATAATAAGATTGTAACATAATATGGCATCATCATAGGGTGGGATAATTCAATCTTGAAAGATTATAATTGAATTGGGGTGAATAAGCAATATAGAAATTAAATATAAAATACCATTAATAAAAGGTAATTCATGATGTAATATCTAAAATAGGTAGTATATACACCACATAAATGGAATCAGGCGAATAATAAAAAACATGTGTCAAAGAGATGAATTTGATATGAAAACCCCTATCTTGTTTAATATTCCTTCAGTGCATGCGCTTAACTTCAAAAATAATAAAATTAAGTTTATTAGATACCTTATCAAGAATAGTATTATTCTATATTTAATTTAATATGGTTCATTTATTATCATATTATATTAATTTATTATGTATTTGTTTCTTATGTTTGTGTGGAAAATGAACTTGTGTCGGTTTATTTTGGTAATTTTAGTGGCTGGTGAAGATATTTTAATAATAAGTTAAATACATAGTATAAAAATTATAAACACACAAAAAACAATATTTAAATTATTATTAACTTATTATAACATTATTATTTAATTTTCCATGGTCATCTATGATAGAGTTTTATAGAATATATTCATGTAGCTGGTTTAGCCAACTCAAACATGAACACGTTGTATCTTGATGACTGAGTACGGTTAATAAAGATTATAACATTATTAAAATAGAATAATGATGATATTATTTATATTATTTATTTTTTTAATAATATTTAAAGTGTATCCTATAAATGAATAAAATCAAGATAAAAAATGAAAAAAATTACTTCATGGAAGTGGTAGTCTGCACAACACACAAGTAACATTATTTTATTTTTCTAAGTGGGTAGAAAGGAGTAAATATTTTTTTTCAATTAATATAGTTTATTTTAATTATACAAATGATACTTATTTAATTATATTAATAATTTTATATATGATTTAAGAATGATTATTGTAAAAGAAAATACTAAGAGAAATTAATACTCATGTGAGAATCCTAAGTTTTCTCTTAGAAAACACCTTGGATATATAGGCCTTAAGGAAACTATGGGTAACCAAAATCCTATGGAAGAAGGATAGGGTTATAGTATAATTAATTTTACATATTTTCAAGGTGAAATTAAAAGGTAACATGAGTCTTGAATTGGTGAATATATAACACTTTTATAAGTGAAGAGAATAGTAGTTTTGGGTGTAACCCTTACATTTTCAATAATATAAAGTTACAACTCAAGTGAAAATTAAAATAAAATATAAAAATAATGAGTTGAAAGTGATTATGGGTTCAAAATCACCTTAAAATTCATTTTTTGTGACAAAATTTAATGTTTAGGGGTTTTTATTTTAACTTTTTATCTTTTAATTTACTTTAAACTTGGTAATTAATTTTTAACATTTGAAATTAATTTTAATTTCCAAAATTAATATTGATAATTTTAAATAATTTTAAACTTATGATTTAAAATTTGTAAATAATTTTATCATATAAAATTTGTATGCTTTTTAAAAGATAATTTTAATATTTGTACACATAATGTGTAAAAATAGTTGTTTAGAAAAGGTTTATTTTCAAACTTAAAATTTATATGTAATCCATAGTTATTAAAATTATAAATTACCATCACATATATTTATTTATTAAAAATAAAATAAAAAATTTGAGCCATTCATTGCAATAAAAAACCAAATATCACTAAGAAAAATCTTGAATTAAAGAAAAAACTGAACACGCCTTTTATTAAAATAAAATTTTAATCTACTTCTAAAAATGTTGAACATAGGATTTATAAGGTGAAGGAATATATTAAAAATTAATAATTTTATGCCTTAAATTCATATTTTTTTAATTAAGAGGTTTTTTAAATTTTGAGGATATGATTTCATGATGATAAAATCATAAAGATTATAATTTTTTCAAATATAGTATAGCATTACTAAAAAATAAAAAATTTGAGAAAAAATAAAACATTCATACTAAGAAAAATTTTATATTTTAAATCCAAAAATGAAGTTATTTTTATCTAATTAATATTATAAAATTTAAAAATTTATTTTTTAAAATAAAATATAAATATAAAGAAAAACTGCTTTTATTGAAAAAATGATGTTTTTAAACATTAAGTGTTCTTAATATTATTTCATATCAATTCCTAAGTTAAAATATGTTAATAAATTAGTTATTATATAATAATATTTGAAAAAAATCAATACAATATATTAGGAAAAAATATACACTAATTAACAAAATGGTTCTTTGAAGGAAAAAATGATACATTTATATTAAATATGCTTTGACAAATACCATTAAAATTAATTATTTATATTATAAATTTTAATTTTACTACTCCATTGGTTTTAAAATATTTTTTTGATTTTTATATATACATCCTATCATATTTTAATAATAATATTAGTAATAATTATACATAACTCAATAATATATTTATTTATATACTATTTTAATAGCATATTTTTATTTCATTATAAATTTTAAATTTATGACTTTATAATACATGAATTTAATAGTCCTATTAAATATATAAACAATTACCTTATTTTATTCAATTATATATAGACTTACTAAATTAATCATTCATTGCACTCTCACTTTTCAAGGCATAATTCTTATTTCAAAATATAGATTTTTCATAATGATTTATCCTTTCATGGTGATCTTCCTCATTATAGGTTTTGTTTGAATATTGGTGATCCTTAATGTATAAGGTGATCCAAGGGATTTAATCATCATCAAGATATTATTCTCTTCTATATATTATCCCCTATTTATTTTTTCACTTTTAATGGATGTATTTTGTCCATGGTGAGTAATAATCCATGGTGTGCAATACCTAGTTTCATGTGTTTTTGTTGTAAGTTACTCTTATGAATGGATAAAGTGCCATTAGTTTTAATTAATATCATGTATGAAATATTTTTAATCAAATTTTATTCCTTTAAACAAATAAAAAAATAGTTTAGAATTATAATAACGTGGTTTATAAAAATAATATTCTCCCTAAAAACTTGGGGTGTTACATTCTCCCCCTAAATAAATTATATCCTCACAATTTTAATTATCACATACCAACAAAGAAATATAATGGAATATAAATTATAGAGATGAATCATGATATAATTTCTAGAGACATATCAACCTTCCAAACTTGGGAAATATACCACTTTCCTAAAAATAGGCTAATCCCTAATATTGAGTTTCTCTCTAACAATTTAGACTAAGATTATTTTATAATTTAGTATCAAGGACCACATTATATAATTTGTTTCAATAGGGTACTTATAATAATTGTTTTATAGATATAATATCATAGGTTAATATGGAATTTGTTTTCCTTACTCTGAATAATTTTTCCACTTAGTGGAGGGAACAAATCCCTCACTAAAATCATGTTAAATTTTTATAAAGCTTAATAATATTTACAAAATGAATGTTATTATAAAATCCAACTTGGAATACTATAATCAAACCAATAGAAGTTTTACTTAATAATCAAATCACTGGGTTGGTTATTTAATGATCCTATAAAACATCTTAGATATACTAGAGTTCCTAAAATCAAATTCCAACAAGACATATACAAATCTAGAATGGACAACACGTGTACATTAAATATCAAGATCCACTTGGTTAGTAGTTCTTACATAGTAATTCCATTTTCCTCTTGGTCTTGGAGGTTGTTTATTATCATCATCTTGTTTAATCCTTGGATTAGATAATTTCCTTGGATAATCACCAACTTCCCCACACATAATACATTTAATTATTAATGGTACCATATGATAAACTCATATTTCTTTTAAACTTGTTAACCAATCCCTTTATATTTTTACAATGTTTTATTGCTCAATAATATCCTCTTCCACAAGTAATGCATCATAAATACCCCTTGAGGAAATATTCTTGGAACTTATTTCCACATCTTTTACATGTAGTAAATTGAACATTTTTCATTCATCATCTTCATCACATGATAATTCATGAAACATTATCATTATCCTCCATGGTGTGTTTGTGACTTTGAATATGTTCAAATTATTAACAATATTTCACGATAGATGGTTTTCCATTATCATATGGTTTCTTACTCCAACTCTAATTCTAATGGGTTTTTCACTGAGGTAATCTCTATATTGTCCCTCACACTCATTATTACTTCTAGTTCCATCCATTTCTAAAACCAAAAGGGTTTAAATGAGTGATGAAACATTAACAATATGGTGGAATTATCAAAATAGTAAAATTATTTCAACATTAAAACATCTTGTTCTTTTACATTATCATGTTGGATTATAGTTTATATAGTTAAACTTATGTCAATCAGAGTTCAAACTTGGTTACTTTGAGTTGCGTTATCTTATAATTCCAAACCTATTTCCTCAGTTTAAATTGGAAATAAATCCTTTATATTGGTTCATAAATAGAAAATAATCATTCAAATTATATCCCCTAGTATTTTATATCCATGTGTAAAATATTAGGCCCAATCATCGTACATCATAGTGATGATTGATTCAATGATAAACCAACCATTTTTAAAGTGATTACCCCTACGTGCATATTTTTCACAACCTCTTCCACTTTAAAATATTCATAAAATGGTTTATTTCTAGGAAAAACACCTTCTCAAGACTTTACCAATATTTTAGTATATCATCCTATACTTAGATTGGTATTTAAAATTCTGACTAAGGTTCTCTAAACATAACACAAAAGGTAATTAAACTAAACTGCAAAATAAATAATCCCTTCACTAATACCAAATATGGTTACCCAATCTAAAAAGAAAAAAATAATACATTTATACAATGATTTAATTAATATATCTCACAAGAAGTTACACAACCCAAGGTCATAAAGGTTTAGTGTCTTAGAGACTATCTAAATAAACATATTATTTTAAAATAATTTTGAACATTTCTCCATAATCATGCTCCTATAGAACCATTTCTAGTCACATAATATGATCTAATCATCTTCATAACCTAGGTATTGGAAATATAATAAAGGGGTGAGCTATAATTCTTATTAAGGGAAACATATCAACTAGTAATAAGAGTGAGATCATAAATAGAAGGTAAAACATGATTATCGGAGAAATATCAGCTAATAAGATTATTTTGTCATGAGTTTGAATCATCAAACTTCATTTATCAATATGGATAATGGTATAGAAACATAATACTAAACAAATGTCATCAAAACATGGATGAGATTTATATATTTCAAATGATACAAAAAATGAAATTATAACTCAAGAAAGATGAATATATTAAAAACATGTAATATCAGAAACATTTGTAATAGCTTAAAAATAAAGCATATCTTAGGAAAAATAAGTGTCGTAAACATTATAATTAGTAAGAATTTAATTATTGAGTGGGAATCACTACCTCATTCCCATAGTGGAGCAGTTATCCTTACCTGATTTTCATAGTTGAGTGAGCATTCCACACTCAATTTTCATAGTAGAGTGATAATTCTTAATCAATTACCATAGTTATCTATTAAGATATAAACCCTTAAAAAATTTATTGGAGAGAAATATAGGACCACACACATAACCATCCACACATATGAGGTCCATATAAAATCAAATCATTCATCTTATCATAAATATCACGTGGAAAGAAAATTGATTTCAAAAATTTTCCAAATTATATCACATAAAAAATATGATCATCTAATACCAAAAAACATATGCCCCTAAATAGAGTATTTAATAAAAGCCCATATAGTGTGACTTATAAACAATTTCTAAAGTGGATAATAATTCTTTGAAAATGTAAGAGAAATAAAAAAAATATTTTACTTATAAAGTGTTTGTTAATATTATCTTAAAAAGATATGATTTTAATTAATTTCTAAAAAAAATAAAAAATATGAAGAGAAAAAATTTAAAAAAATATAATATGGAGATATAGATAAGAAAAAACATATTTAAAAATTTTAAGAATACAGGAGGAATATAATATCATGATGAGGAAAAACATTTTAAATATTTTAAAATTCCCTTATTAAAAGTCCATATCACTAAAAGGATAATAGAACCATTTTTAAATGAATAAAGGGGAGTTAAAAGTATCATTGGAAATAAAAAAAATTGAGCTTTGACTATGGAAATGAGAAAATTGGTGGGAAGAAAAAAAATATGGATATGGAAGAAACGTTATTAAAATAAATGGGAATAATTATTCACAAAATTAGATTTTTTATGAAATAATAGATTCATCAAGGAAGGATACTATATTGTGAAACATGAATTACTCAGAAAATAATATGGTATAAAATCATAATAGGTTAGTTTAATTCAATCATTAAATATTATAATTTAAGTAGAGTGATTATGACTTAATAAAAATATTTGAGTTAAAAAACCCTTATAACTTGAGGTGTATTTAAATCAAATACTCATTAAATAAATGGATTAAAATTGAACTTAAATTACCATGACTAAAAGTTATTTTTTGATATAATATCTCAAATAGTTAGTATATACATCACATTAATGGAATTGGGTGAAATATAAAAAACATTTCTCAAAGGGTGGAATTTGAAATGAAACTCTTACCATGTTCCAGATTCATTTCGTAAACATGATTAACTTCATGAATAATAAAATTAATTTTATTAGATAAATTTTTATGAAATTTAGTATATTTTATTTAATTTAATATGAACCATTTATTTTTATATTCTCTTTATTTATTATTTTTTTCTTATGTTTTTGTGAAATTTGAGTAGGTGTTGGCTTATTTTGATAATTTTAATTATTGATAGTGATATTTTAATAATAAGATAAATAATTAATATATAAATTATAGAGACAAGAAAATATTTAAATGATTATTAAATTATAATAATATTATTATTTAAATTATCAAAGTCATCCATGATAGAGTTTTATAGAATTTATTCAAGTGGGTGGTTAAACCAACCCATACATGAACACGCTATATTTTGATGGGTGGGTATGGATTATCAAAAATCAATAATAAAAAAATAAGGCCCTCGGGCCATTGGAGGAGGTGGTATGGTTAAGGAATTGTATAATATCATTAAAAAAGAAGAATAATGATATTATTTATATTTTTTAAGTTATAGAATCATATTTTAAGTGGTTTTTATAAATAAATAAAATCATGGTGAAACATGAAAAATGTTACTTCATGGAGGCGGTAGTCCGCACAACTCACATTTAGCATTCTTTTGTTTTTCTAAATGAATGGAAAAGAGTAAATAATTAATTTTATATTAATATAATGATATTTTATTCTACTAATGATATTTTTTAAATTATATTTATAATTTTATAGATTATTTAGGTAGTATTATAGTAAAATAAAAAAGAAATAAAAAGTAATAGTCACATTGGAAACTTGAGTTTTCTCTTGGAAAAACCTTAGAGATGAAGGCCTTAATAAATATTAGGGTGAAAATTATCTTATGTACGTGGGAGGGAGTTATATTATGAGAAAATTGGAATATTTTTAAGTAGAAATTAAAAGGTAACGTGTGTCTTGAAGTGGTGAGGATATTACTCCTTAATAAGTAAAGAGACAGATAGTTTTGAGAGTAACCCTTACATTTTCAGTAATGAAAACATACAACTCAAAATTTAATTGATAATAATGGGGATTATATGAGTGGAAAGTTATTTTGGGTCAAAAATAACCACAACCACTAATTTGTTAGACCAACATTAGTTTTTAGGGATTTTTTCTTTTAACTTTTAAACTTTTACTATAATTTACTTTTAACATGGAAATTAACTTTCAACCATTTAAATTAATTTTGATGAAAAAAGTTAATATCGAGCTTTTTAAAAAAAATTAACCTTATAATTTAAAATTTAGAAATAATTTTATCAAATAATATTTATAAGGGTCTGAAAATTCA
This sequence comes from Viscum album, assembly GCA_963277665.1. Lineage (NCBI taxonomy): Eukaryota > Viridiplantae > Streptophyta > Magnoliopsida > Santalales > Viscaceae > Viscum > Viscum album. The sequence continues at coordinate 1,681,278,866 of OY728160.1, forward strand.
ATATTAACATTGGCGCACATAATGTGTAAAAATGGTTTTAAGAAAAAATGTATTTCTAAACCTAAAATTTATGTGTAAGTCATAATTATTATAATTAAAAAATAAAATAAAATAAATTGGTTAATTATAAAAAAAACTATGAGGCTATCATTTTAATCGAAGTCCAAATATCACCTTGAAAATATTTTATTCAAAGAAAATATTGAAAACAACTTTTTTAAACTAACATATATATTTAGTTCTAAAAATGTTAAACATAGGGTTTATAAGCTCAATGAATATATTAAAAATTATAATTTCAGTCCTTAAATACATATTAATTAAAATATTTTTTTAAACTTCTAGGATATTATTAAATAATGATAAAATCAAAAAAAAAATGCAAAAACGATATTTTTTGACTAAAAAACATTTTTTATGATAAAAACTCAAAATTAATAATATGAACATTTTGATATTATAAATACCAAATTTAATTTCGTATTATATTATCTAGATCATAAATTTTTTAAATTTATTATTTAAATTAAAATTAAAAAATATAAATAAAAAATACTTTTATTGAAAAAATGATGTTTTTAAATATTAAGTGTTCTTAATATTATTTCATATAAATTTATAATTTAAAACTTTCTAGTATATTAGTTCATATATAATAATATCTTAATTTCTTTAATATTATCTCTTAGAAAAAAAATATACACTAATTCAAAAAACAGTTCTTTGAAAAAAAATATTACTTTTATACTAAATATGCTTCAACAAATTCCATTAAAATAAATTATTTATATTCTAAATTCTAATTTTACTAATCCATTGATTTTAAAATATTTTTTTTTAATTATATATGTACCATATCATTTTTTAATAATAATAATATAAATATTTCTATGTAACACATAAATATACATATATATTTATAATATTTTAATATCATGTTTTTGTTTCATTGTGAATCTTAAATTTACCAGTTTAAAATACACAACTTCAGTATACCTATTAGATATATGACTAATGACCATTTTTTCTTTTTATATTGACATAATAAATAATTTTTTCATTCCACTTTCACTTCACAAGTCATAGTTATTATTTCATATAATATATTTTTCATAATTCTTTCTCTTTTCATGGTGATCTTCCTCCTTTTAAGTTTTTTTGGCTATTGGTGATCCTCAAATTTGAAGCTGATCTAGGGTATTTCCTATTCATCAAGATTTCATTCTTGTTTTTCTATTATCTGTTATTGATGGATGAACTTTTAATGGATGTATTTTTTCCATGGTGAGTGATAATCCATAGTTTACAATACTTAGTTTTATGTGCTTTTGTTGTAATTTTCCACTTATGAATAAATAAGGTGTTTTTAGTTTTAATTCATATCTTATATGAATTATTTCCTAATCAATTTTGATTCCTTTAAACAAATAGAAAAAATACTTTAGAATTATAATCATATGGTTTATAAAAATAATATGCTTCCTAAAAACCTTGGTTGTTACATTGTTCTAGTGTGTAATTCACATCCCCAGAAGGATAAGGGAATATCTGCATGACTCGTCATCTACCTTACCATTTCAATATAGGTATACTTCCTCCATTTACCAACACCATTCCACTATGTTTTACAAGGTGGAGTGAGTTGATATATATTCCCAATATCCTATAGAATTTAGATAAACTCTTGATTAAGATACTCCCCACCTCAATAATATTGAGGCTTCTTTATCTTCTTACCAAGTTAATTCTATACTTCATTATTTAACACTTTGAATTTATCAAATGACCCAATCTTATACATAATTACATAAACATATCCATATATACTCAATTCAATAGTAAATGTTATAAAGTAATAATATCCACCTCTATATTCTACTTTAAAAGGTCCACACGCATTGGTGTGTACCAATTCTATAAGCTCTATGGCTCTTTCACCCTATCCACTGAATTGTGGTTTTGTCATATTTCCTTGAAAACAAGAATGGAATATTTTAAGTGGTTTTAACTCAAAATAGTATAAATTAACATCTTGATAGAGCATTGTCAGAATTTTTATTTTACATGAACAATATGGTGACCCCACAACTGAGCATTAAATAAGTTAGGTTAAATTGATTCATTATCAATTACCAATACTTTTTTTGGGGAATCTAATTCATAAAGAAAATAATTTAAATGCACCATATCAAAATATTTAATGTATTTTTAAAATAAATAGCTCTTATTTCCAAAATTGAAAATAAATAAGTCAATATAAAATAAATATATAGAAATTTTGTTCTTGGTAATAGTTGTTACATAATAAAAATATTTCAAAACTATGATCATATTTTTTGTAAATGGAATTTGGTTATCTTATATAGCCAATGTACCATGTTTTACTCCATTAAAAACATAAAGATCCCCCTCCCCTTGAAAAATATTCCAAAATATACTTGGTTCCTCTATTTAGATATAAATGTGAGCAAGGAAAGGTGTATCTAATACCCAATATGTATATATAAAAAGATTACCCCTGATAAATAATGAAACTTGAGAATCCCCCTTTATTCTTTAACTAAGTGCAGTTCATCATTTAATGTCATAGATTTCCACATAAAAATGAACTTTTTTTCTTCGTTTTCTTATTGTTTGATAATATTATTTTTAGAAGGATGGTGCCCAAGAGCCTTATACAAGGAATTGTTCTTGGGTCCCATTACCTTGTTCTTCCTTTTGATGTTCCTAAGAAGGACTTCAGGTTTTTTACACCCCATGTCTTTATCAATTTAGTGAATAAGATTAAGATGTTCTAAAGGACTATTATCACTATTATTCATATTTTATCTCAGTATAAAATGGGATAAGATTTTAGGTAATGAGTACGGAATGAGATTTTTGAGAACCTCATCATGGATTGCGAGTCCCAATATAACTAATCGCTTAATGTAGCCAGTCATCTTGATTACATAAGTCCCAGATGGTACCCCATCTCCAATATTTCATGTGAATAGTTCATTAGATATCTCATATCTTTCTAATATTTACTTCTCCTAACAAAGATCATAAAGTTGATATATCATTCTAATGCATCCATTTATTCATGCTTCTTTATGAGATCATTATACATTGGTGATCGCATCAAAAATTACATATCCATGGCATTGTGACGCACGCCTGTCGTGGGGCGTGGTAAAACAATATTTTATTTACCTAAGTATAGTATAGCAGTTGATCCTAGGTAGTCTCCCGAAGAGGTGTGCACACAAAACCAGGTTGTCACTTTGTGTTGGTTTTCATAAAAAGATTGGTTTTAATTAATTTGAATGACTATGATAGAAACAAACAACAGAAATTGATTTATTTTAACAAATGATAAAGGCAGTGATCGGATTGGGTTTGGCTAGACTTAGTGGTGTGCCATCATGGTTTCCAATTTTTATCTCTTCTTCTTCTTCCTTAAACTGGCAAGAGAGATGTGATGAGAATTTTCCTTTCTAAAACCTTAGATTGGTCTATCCTCCTTCCAATGTGTTTAGGGTTGTAGAAGGTCTCTTGATTAATTAGAGCAATCCTAGACCTGGAATTGTTGTTCCCTAATAAACCAAGATTTCAACATACAATCCTACACACGTGCTTGACAACCGTCGAGCAATCACCACCCAACCCTAATCATGTTCCACCGTATACAGATTAGAATTGGGTGGAGGGAGATGTGGTCATCGGCCAAAGCAATTTATAATTTCAGAATAAAAACCTTAACACAACCGCATTCGGAATTTAATACTGAATTAAGAATTGGAACCAGAACAAGAAAGAAGAACAAATTTTATTCATTTCAAGCACAAAAACTCAAGCACAACACATAGGTCCAACCTCCCCTCTTTCTGATCACTCAAATGAAATTACCCCTCCATGGATGGGGTAAGCGAGATAATGCGGGAGAGGCGAGAAATTTTAAAATAAAAGAAATAAAAGAAAAATCTGAGAAGTTCTTCTCCTGGGTGCCCGAGAAGGAATGGGGTGGAGAATGGGATGGATTGAGGGGGAGGAGCTCTCCTCCTTTTATAGGCAGAATTCGAACCCTGAAATTTTGAGCGTTTTAGACCCCATTAATTTCCTCTTCACGCGTTCCACCCTTCATGAATGTTGTGCACAATTATCTTGGACGTCTCTCTCCACAATTTCAGCTCATTTGAAAACCGGATGAAGGAGTTATGAATTTTTCATTCTCGATTTCTGTTTCTGGACGAAGTTTCCAGGATGGTTCCTCCAAATTTATGTTGTTTAATGGACTCCTTAATGACTTCCAAACTTCCCCAAATTTCTTTTAGAGTCGGAACTATATGTCCTCGTTATAGACCAGGTGGAAACACATCATTTAGATATTTGTAGGCCGAGTTTTATATCCTTTATGTTGGGTGGGTCCACGCTGTCTGCCCGGAAAAATCCCCAACTTCAACGAATTTTTAGGCCCTTTAGATGGCCGAATCAGCTCCTGGTCCAGAAGAAAAAACTGAAGGAAATAAAATAAGGATTATAACACAATTTTAATCAGAAAATTTGGAATTTTATTTTTCCAGAAATGACCGAAATACCCCTGACTTAAAAATCTGTCAAAAATCTAGAAATAGTCGTTTTTCACATTTGGGTTCAAAATAACACTAAAACCTAAAAACATGACAATTAACCATCCAATAACATTTTTTTGGGATTATAAACAATGATATTCAATATAAATTAATTGAAAATATTTTCTCTATCAATTCCCCCACACTTAAACTATGCTTGTCCTCAAGCATGAAATCTCAACATGGAATTCAAAGGACACCAATGTCACCAATATTTAAATTTCAAATGGAATAAAATCAAATGATTATCAATGTCCAATCAAATTTTCCAGTTCCACAAAAATAACAATTTAATTTCCCATTTTTAAAAGAAATAATCAATTCATGCATTTTACTTTTCCCCTTTGAAAAATAATGAAGCTTCTCCTTTCATTCATTCAAGCTTCTCAATTTATTATTATTAAACATGACAAATCATGATCTACCTCACTTATGAATCTTTTCTCTCATCACTCATGATACAATTAATAGTGGAGTTATGCTCATATCATGAGAACATGCTCCTTACCCATAGGCTTGTAAAGTAACTACTTTCTCCACTTTGTAAAGACAAAACACACATAAAATCATGAGGACTTGCAATAAAGGTTCAAATGACTCTGTGTCTTAGGGTTGGTGGGTAAATGATTGAAATAATATAAGTCCAGAAGTAGGAGGTTTTACTCTTAAGTACAATGCATGATTAATCAAGTGAAAACACAAGATGAACCTCACTCAAATCCCCTTGAAATGTGAATCACAACACCACTCCCCTTTTAATGACATGGGTCATGAGTCAATAAATGATTACAAAGAATGATATCATCCAAGTTCTCCCTGTTTTTTTTGTAAACCTCCAGAAAGGCACAGCTTTATTTTCTTTTTTTTTTGTAAAGCTCTAGAAAGGCACAGCTTTATTTTGAATTTTTTTCTTCTTTTTTTTTGGAGAACCGGATGAAATGAAAGTAGCATAATGAAATGATGACTCATGCCCAATTTTCTAATAATACATTTCCCAAAATGATGACGCACACATTACACCACCCAAAAATGATACATATCCCAAGGAACGCACACAAAAGGCCCTTCCCCCACACTCAAACTTGAAATAACCATGCAAAAATACTAAAAGTGCGGGTAGGTAAGGAAAAATTGGATTGTAATGTGGCTTAAACCTATAAGGCAATTCATGGAATCTAAGGGATTACGAATGATAAATGTAAAGGTGGGTCTTAGGATAAAATGTGGCTATCCAAAGATATGCCTCAATCATTTTAAATGTGGTTTTGTACAGTCATAGCTTTGAAAAGTTTCAATACAAGTTCTAGCAGGTGGCACGTCCCAAGATCACTCAAGATATATGCTCAAGATAAAATAGGAAATATTTGGTCTAGAAATCCTCTCAAGAATGAGAATATGATATTGGACAATCACTCATGGCATGATTAATAATAACAAATTAGTTCACATGAATTTCAGAAATTCAAAGAATGTAAAATGGAAGGGAAATTTCATTTACATGAATCAATTAATTCCCTCAAATCATGAGTCCTTATTTCAATATCCTTGCTTCACTTTAATCATCCAATTATCCATTTTAATCATTCAATCTCAGAAAAATTGAAATCTAAAACATAGAATCACTGGATTTCTATGAAACTCATGTCTCCTAGAGAAGTCAAGTAAAACATGAATTCAAGCATGGGCATGCCTTTTCTTGATTAATTCTTTAAAATACTAAAAAATGTAGGGAATAAAGTCGAATAATATAGAATTGAAACTCATACTCCCCTGTCAAATGGATCCTTTTCTTCACGACGTATAATCCCACGACCCCCTCTTCATTAATGGACCTGAAAAAAAATGAAAACAATTGATAGTGCAGGCCCGTTCAATCATGATGGTAAATGACTAAGAAGACAAGTGGAAAATGGGGGAAAATGCGGGTTGCCTCCCGGTAGCACCTTTGTTTAATGTCGTTGGCTCGACAAATCAAAACAAAACATTTTTTTTTTGAAAAATCTCCTGGACTTCAAGATTTCCTCCCCCACACTTAATTTATGCAGTGTCCTCAATGAATGTAAATGCATGTTTCAAAAAGTTGGAGTTACTGCATTTAATCAAGTGTAAAGGAATGATGCAACCTGGTAGGTGTTCATTTGTATTCAGGGTGAAGGAGTGTGATCTCCTCCACTAGTTCTTGAGGTACAGTCCCATGGAAATTCTTCAGCCTCTGCCCATTTATAGTGAATGGGTTTCCTCCTCCTTCCTTTTGAATCTGCACAGCACCAAAGGGATATACATGAATAACAGTAAAGGGGCCTTCCCATCTGGAACGAAGTTTACCTGGCATAAGCTTAAGTCTGGATTTTAAGAGTAACACGTGATCTCCAGGGTTGAAGGTTCTTGGTTGAATTATCTTATCATGGGCCATCCTTGTTCTCTCTTTATAGATCATTGAGTTTTCAAAAGATTCCCTTCTAATTTCTTCTAACTCCTGCAACTGCAATCTTCTTTCTTTCCCAGCTTTCTCAAGGTTCAGATTCATCTCTCTGACCGCCCAGTAGGCTCTATGCTCCAACTCCACAGGAAGGTGGCAACTCATTCCATAGATCAATCGATAGGGACTCATCCCTATCGGTGTTCTGTAGGTCGTTCTGTACGCCCATAATGTATCATCTAACTTTTGGATCCAGTCCTTCCGGTTGGGTTTAACAGTCTTCTCCAGAATGGCTTTGATTTCTCTATTAGAGACTTCTGCTTGGCCATTTGTTTGGGGATGGTATGGGGTAGATGTTCTATGATGCACTCCATACTTCTTCAGCAATGCTTCCATTTTCCTGTTGCAGAAATGAGTTCCCTGATCACTGATGATTGTTCGTGGCACGCCAAACCTACAGAAAATGTTAGCCCTAACAAAATCACAAACAACTTTTGCATCGTCAGTTCTGGTTTCTTTTTCTTCCACCCATTTTGAAACATAGTCTACATCCAAAAGAATATATGAATTTCCAAATGACATTGGGAATGGTCCCATGAAATCTATGCCCCAAACTTCAAAAATTTCACAAAAGGTTATTGGTTTTTGTGGCATTTCATGTCGTTTGGATATGTTACCAGAAAATTGGCATTTTTCACATCTTTTACAAAATTCATATGCATCCTTGAATAAGGTGGGCCAGTAGATTCCAGATTCTAAAACATTTCGGGTAGTCCTCTGAGGTCCAAAGTGGCCTCCACATGATAATTTATGACAAAATTCAAACACTGATTCAATTTCACTTCTTGTCAAGCATCTTCTTATGATTTGATCATTACAAATTTTCCACAGAAACAGATCTTCCCAAATGTAAAATCTTGATTCAGATTGAAGCTTATGTTGTTTATGAGAGCTTATATGAGAGGGTACCTGAGATGTTACCAAATAGTTGACAATGTTGGCATACCATGGTACTTCACTGTTGATGATGTAGAGTTTTTCTCCATGAAGCTCATCATTAAGTGGGTTCTGCTTTGGTATTTCTGTTTCAGTGGTGTGGGGTAGTCGACTCAGATGATCAGCCACTTGATTTTCAGTCCCCTTCTTATCTTTGATTTCCAAGTTGAACTCTTGTAAGAGTAGCATCCATCTCACCAACCGTGGTTTAGCATCCGCCTTTTTCATTAAGTACCTAAGAGCTGCATGATCAGAAAAAACAACAACTTTAGTGCCCAGAAGATATGATCGGAATTTATCTAGTGCAAAAACGACTGCAAGGAACTCCTTCTCTATGGTTGTGTAATTTATTTTTGTTTCATCCAAGGTCCTTGATGCGTAGGAGATGACTTGAGGTTTGCTGTCAATTCTCTATGATAGAGCGGCTCCCACTGCTTGGTTGGATGCATCACAAAGTATCTCGAAAGGGTAATCCCAATTGGGTGGCTGCATTATTGGTGGTGTTATCAACATTTCCTTCAATTCATCAAATGATTCCCTATATGCACAATCAAAATTAAAGTTAGCATCCTTTAGAAGTAATCTTGAGAGAGGGAGAGAAATCTTACTGAAATCCTTGATGAATCTTATGTAAAATCCTGCATGCCCTAAAAAGGATCTAACATGTTTGACACAAGTTGGATATGGTAAGGAATTTATTAAATCAACTTTTGATTTATCAACCTCAATCCCATTTTGTGAAATTATGTGCCCCAACACTATCCCTTTTTCAACCATGAAATGACATTTTTCAAAATTTAAGACAAGGTTCTTTTCAATGCATGTTTTCAAAACTTTTTCCAAATTTCCCAAGCAATGGTCAAATGAATTTCCAAAAACTGTGAAATCATCAAGAAACACCTCCAAGCAATCCTCAATGTGGTCCGAGAAAATACTCACCATACACCGTTGAAATGTACCTGGGGCATTGCATAGCCTGAAAGGCATCCTTTTGTAGGCAAATGTTCCAAATGGGCAGGTGAAGGTTGTCTTCTCCTGGTCTTTTGGTGCAATTGGTACCTGAAAATAACCTGAGAATCCATCTAAAAACAGTAATGAGTATTTCCAGCTAACCTTTCAAGCATCTGATCAATGAATGGAATAGGAAAGTGATCTTTTCTAGTAACTTGATTTAGCTTCCTGTAATCTATACAGACTCTCCAACTGTTTTGTATTCTCATGGGGATCAGTTCATTTCTTTCATTTGTAACAGTGTTCAGGCCATTTTTCTTGGGGACTACATGAATTGGGCTGACCCATTGAGAATCAGAGATTGGGTAAATGATATCATCTGCTAACAATTTCTCAATCTCTTTCTTAACGACCTCCATGATTGTGGGATTGAGTCTTCTTTGAGGTTGTCTAACTGGCCGAGATTCACTTTCTAAAAATATCCTGTGAGAGCATACCTTAGGGTTGATTCTAGGAATATCACCTAAACTCCATCCTACAGCTTTTAAATTCCTTTTGAGAAGGTCAATCAATTTTTGTTCTTGTGAATGGGATAGGTTATTGGCAATTATTACTGGCAATTTCTCTCCTTCCATTAGGTAAGCATACTTCAAGTCACATGGCAAAGGCTTCAGTTCTAAACATGGGGGTTGTTCAAGGGATGATATTTCATTTATGTTTCCTACTTCTAATGTTGAATTCTCTGGAATAATCTTACTTCCTCTTAACAAATCATCGAAAAAATCAGATTTTACCTCATCCTCCAACATGATATCAGAATTTTCAGGTTCATGGGAGTTATAAAATTCAAATGAAGAGTGTTCTCCCACAGATAACAAGTCATGAAGCATACCTGAGTCTTTAATTGGTTCTATACCTTCATCATGGGAGATTGCATAAAGTGAGTGATTGTTGTACGGGTGTTTCATCGTATCAAGAATATTGAAGTGTATCGTACTATCTCCGAGCTCCATGGTGAGGGTTCCTTCATGCACGTTGATGATTGTTCTTGCTGTTTTCAGGAATGGTCTCCCTAAGATGATGGGATATTGGGATGGTGCTCGGTCTTCCTCCATGGTAAGGACATAAAAGTCTGCTGGAAAGATTAATCCTCTCACTCCTATAAGTACATCTTCAACGACTCCAGCTGGGAAAACGGTGGATCTATTTGCTAATTGTACCACCACCTGAGTTGATTTTAGTTCTCCGATCTGAAAAGATGAAAACATAGAGTGAGGCATCACATTTATCGAAGCTCCAAGATCACATAGTGCATCAGTAAAATTTAATGAACCGATAGTGCAGGGAATAGAGAAAGTCCCTGGATCTTGAAATTTTTGCGGTATCGGTGGTGTGATCAATGCTGAGATGCTTCTTCCTAAGTTGATTCTTTCATTTCCATCCAGCCTCTTTCTTTTAGTACATAGCTCCTTCAAAAATTTTGCATATTTAGGGATTTTCCTGATTGCATCCAGTAGTGGATTGTTAATCTCAACTTTTTGAAATGTTTCTTGAATTTCCCGTTGAATTCATTCTTCTTCTCCCTTCTTTGACTCAACCAATGCTGATGGGAATGGTGCTGGAATATCCTTTTTCTCCCTTTTTTGTTTCTGCAATGGTGTTTCTAGTCTTTCTTTCTTAAACCTTGTTCTTTCTACTTTGTTGTTGACTCCATCTTTTGGTTGGACAGGACGAGCTTCAGCAGGTTCCCTAGATTCATCCTCCTCATATTGTTCTGGTGGTTTGAGCTCCTTCCCGCTTCGGGTTGTGATTTCACTAACATTCTCTTTTGACTTGGGAATTGTTTGTGTAGGAATATTACCTTGGTTCTTGGTGAGAGCATCCATAATGCTTGAAAATTGATCAGCTAGCTTGTCCATCTTATCTTCTATTCCCGCAAATCTTGTCTTCAGTTGTTGGTCTTCATTTGTCGGTGCACTTGTGGATGGTTTCTCATAATTCTTCCGCTGGAAAGGTGGTGGTTGAAAAGTTTGTTTTTGTTGGAAGGGCTTCTGATAAGGTTGTTGGAATGCTATCGGGTTCTGATATTGCTGCTGAAAAGGTGCTCTGGCTTGGTTCTGTTGAAACCCATACCCTGGTCGGGTTTGCAGTTGGTATTGCCTTTGTTGGTAGGCTGCAGCACAACTTTCTGTCCCCTGCACTTCTGGACATTGATCAGTGTAATGAGAATTAGAAGAGAATAAACCACATACCTGATTCGGTCCTTGTTGTTCCTTCACATGGTTCACAGCTATTTGTCGCACCAACCTGGTGAGTTCACCCATTTCATTCCTAATTAAATCCACTGAATCAGATGTTCTTACCTCATGGATTCCTCTAGTGATCGTACCTCGAGTGCCAAACTGCTGTGAATTTTGTGCAATCTTTTCAATCAGAATTAGTATATCTGCAGGTGATTTATCAATGAGGGATCCTCCCGACGAGGCATCTAGTAGATTCCTATCATTGTCAAGAAATCCTTGGTAGAAGCACACAAGGAATTGGTCCTCTTCTATTTCTTGGTGTGGACAACTTGCACAAAGCTTCTTGAAACGTTCCCAGTATTCGTAGAGTGTTTCTCCAGTTGATTGATGGATGACATAAATCTCCTTCTTTATTGCAGTGCTCCTAGATGTTGGGAAGAATCTTTGTAGAATGCATTTTTTTAGATCTTCCCAGTCACTGATCTCCCCCGGTTGTAGATTGTACAACCATTCCTTTGCTTCTCCCTCTAGTGAGAAGGGGAAATCCCTCCACTTCACATGCTCTTCCGCGACTGCTCGATGTTTGAAGCTGGAGCAGACATAGGTGAATTCTTGAATATGTCGATTTGGGTCTTCACCTGCAAGTCCATGAAATTTAGGAAGCACTTGGATCATGTTAATTCGCAATTCAAAATCATTTTCTAAGGCAGGAATTGCAAGTTGATAATTTTGATTGACAAATTGAGGTGCACAGATGTCACGTAGGGTTCGGTTGGGATTTACAACCATTATTAAAGGTTCAAAGTCTCCACTAAAGGTATCACTTGAATCAGTGAGATTGATTTCTTCCAAATCTTTTAGAAGATTTTGATTTCTCAATTTGGTTATTGTGCGCTCAAGTTCTGGATCGAATTCTAATATGTTTCTATTTGAACTATGGGTCATTCAAAAGAGATTTTTTTTTTTAAAAAAAACCTTTGAGGCACTGCCTCCCCGGAAACGGCGCCAAGTTTGACGCACGCCTATCGTTGGGCGTGGAAAAACAATATTTTATTTACCTAAGTATAGTATAGCAGTTGATCCTAGGTAGTCTCCCGAAGAGGTGTGCACACAAAACAAGGTTGTCACTTTGTGTCGGTTTTCGTAAAAAGATTGGTTTTAATTAATTTGAATGACTATGAGAGAAACAAACAACAGAAATTGATTGATTTTAACAAATGATAAAGGTCGTGATCGGATTGGGTTCGGCTAGACTTAGTGGTGTGCCATCAAGGTTTCCAATTTTTATCTCTTCTTCTTCTTCCTTAAACTGGCAAGAGAGATGTGATGAGAATTTTCCTTTATAAAACCTTAGATTGGTCTATCCTCCTTCCAATGTGTTTAGGGTTGTAGAAGGTCTCTTGATTAATTAGAGAAATCCTAGACCTAGAATTGTTGTTCCCTAATAAACCAAGATTTCAACATACAATCCTACACACGTGCTTGACAACCGTCGAGCAATCACCACCCAACCCTAATCATGTTCCACCGTATACAGATTAGAATTGGGTGGAGGGAGATGTGATCATCGACCAAAGAAATTTATAATTTCAGAATAAAAACCTTAACACAACCGCATTCGGAATTTAATACTGAATTAAGAATTGGAACCAAAAGAAGAAAGAAGAACAAATTTTATTCATTTCAAGCACAAAAACTCAAGCACAACACAATAGGTCCAACCTCCCCTCTTTCCGATCACTCAAATGAAATTACCCCTCTATGGATGGGGTAAGCGAGATAATGCGGGAGAGGAGAGACATTTTAAAATAAAATAAATAAAAGAAAAAGCTGAGAAGTTCTTCTCCTGGGTGCCCGAGAAGGAATGGGGTGGAGAATGGGATGGATTGAGGGGGAGGAGCTCTCCTCCTTTTATAGGCAGAATTCGACCCCCGAAAGTTTGAGCGTTTTAGACTCCATTAATGACCTCTTCACGTGTTCCACCCTTCATGAATGTTGTGAAAAATTATCTTGTACGTCTCTCTACATAATTTCAGCTCATTTGAAAACCGTATGAAGGAGTTATGAATTTTTCATTCTCGATTTCTGTTTCTGGACGATGTTTCCAGGATGGTTTCTCCAAATGTATGTCGTTTAATGGACTCCTTCATGACTCCCAAACTTTTCCAAATTTCAGGTAGAGTCGGAACTATATGTCCTCGTCATATCCCAGGTGGAAACACATCATTTAGATATTTTTAGACCGAGTTTTATGTCCTTTATGTTGGGTGGGTCCACGCTGTCCGCCCGGAAAAATCCCCAACTTCAATGAATTGTTAGACCCTTTAGATGGCCGAATCAGCTCCTGGTCCAGAAGACAAAAATGAAGTAAATAAAATAAGGATTATAAAAAAAATTAATCATAAAATTTGGAATTCTATTTTTCCAGAAATGACCGAAATACCCCTGACTTAAAAATCTGTCAAAAATCCAGAAATAGTCGTTTTTCACATTTGGGTTCAAAATAACACTAAAACCTAAAAACATGACAATTACCCATCCAATAACATTTTTTTGGGATTATAAACAATGATATTCAATATAAATTAATTGAAAATATTTGCTCTATCACATTGTCCATATGTTTAAGGTTAAGAGATACTTCTTCATCACTACACCTGTCACACCCTTGACTTATTTTAAAGTTATTTATCATTTAATTTCCATTATTTCTTTGTTTTGAAGGTTTCCCATTCATTTTGGTGGAAATGGTGGGTTTTCAAAATTTGGGCTAAACTGTGAGCCTATTTTCAAATTTAAAAATAAATTTTGTTTCTTTTATAACTTTTTCATTTTTCAAAATTTTACACTCATTCCACATCTCAATTGGAATCACATGGTATATTAAAACCAACATATAAATTTTTACCACATATGAATCCATAATAATGACGGATTTGGGTTTTTTATTAAGGTTTGGGTCCAGCCCATAATCTCATTTCCTACTTAAATTATTTTTTAAATTTTTCAATATATTATTTATTTTGTACCTTTTTCAGTGATTTAACCTCCCACTAAAATCCAAAAACTCTAGTCTCACAATAATTATCTATTTAGTCATTTTGGGGTTCATTTGGATCTCATATTAGCGCTAAAATGCTAAGGGTTTATCAAACTGTCCAGATTTGAGAAGGTAATTTGATTATTTCATAAACCTTTCAATTTTTACTCTTTCTCCCCCATTTAAGTCCCCACATAACCTACTAATCCTAATTATGTCCTACCTATAAGTTTTGGATTCATTTAGATTCAAACATTGGTGGATTTCAGGTGATTTTCTCAAGATTGTTCAAGGTAAGTGATTCCTTCTTGGTTTCTTCCATTTTCCTTAAGGTTTCCTCCCACTTTCATGAAGTTCTAAAATGGCTATAAATTAGGGTTATAAAATAGGGTTTTATATTTTGTATTTTTTGTCAAATATTGTGTCTTATTGTTGGTTTTAACCACTTTGTGGTGCGACGGTGGTAAGGTTGATGTTTCATACCAAGTTTTGAGGGTTTCGACACAAAAAGATAGGTGATTCCATGTGTAACCATTTAATGATAATTTATCTTGTTGTATTTACTCATTTCTAATATTACTCATATGTTTTTTTTTTGTGAAAACTATTTATGATTAGTTTGGTTAAGTTTTTAATTTTATAGTTTCATTTTAGCTTGAAATTGGGTGTTTTTCATGTGTAACTCTTGGGTATTATTTGGGTGTATTTTATAACATATGAAATTGGTTTAAAAAATCTTGTTTAGGATGCCAATTCTTCTTTGGTAGGGTCTTGGTGTGCCATTGGGTTATAAAGAGGTTTTTTTAATGGGTTTTATGTGTAAAACCTTGTTATGCCTCTTGAAAGTGTTTTATGAAAATGTGTGTGTTTTCATGTGCATATTTTGTGGTATTATTAGAGGTGATTTTATAATAATTGAGAGTGGTTTATTAAATATTTATAGGGATTCCAATTATGTTTTGGATTGTTATTGGCATGTTTTTTTCCTTAAAAGATGGTTTTGAAATGGGTTTTATGTGCAAATCTTGGGTATACTCCTTAGAATTGTTTTATGAAACATTTGAATGGTTTAATGATTTATGTAAGAGGTGAAACCATATTGGAAAACTATTTTGGATTGTTTATATTTTGAAATGGTCCATTTTAAATGTGAAATTGGTTGTCATGTGATGTGTATCATCTTGGAAATGTTTTATAAAAATGTTTAACGGAATTACTGAAATGTGAAAGTGATGAGAACGTGATGTGGGTGGTTTTGGGTGAGTGTGATGTAAAAAATGGATTTTTTTATGAGAAGTGTATTATGTAACATGTTAGTGGGCTGTTATGTGACGTTTAGAATCTTGGGAAATATTTTATAAAAGTGTTAAAGGATGTGTTGAATTGTGAAAGATATGCAAAATGTGTTGTGGGCTATTTTGGTGTGAGTTGGATTTCAAAATCAATTTGAATGAAAATGGGGATGATGTGATTGTGTGATGTACATGTGGGATTTTTGGTTGATGTGGGATGTGGAAGTGGTATTTTCATGTACAAATTATATTTAATGTCTTTTTTAACTTTTTTGAGCGCAAGAGGGAAACTTGGGTATCTAGGTGGGTGGATGTGTTCTAGTATGCTAGTGATCCCATGGAATTTGGCCACAGTTTCATGTAGCTAGATTGATGCTTATGAAACTAAATAAACTATGATGATGATAATGATTGGGGACCACTAGGTTATGGGTACGTTCCCTACTAGTGTCTTGTTTAGGGGATGGGTATTATGATGGTTACTCTCACCGAGATATGAGGTACCTGGGACCCATAGTGAGCTAATGCCTAGGGTTATTTCCTATTGCATGTTCTCATTGGATTCTTTACTCTTACCATCATCATATGGTATGTTTGGATGTAAATTTTAGTAGATTTGTAATTTTATTTAAAAATTTTTATTCATTAAAATATCCCACTTCAAAACTATTTTAATTTTTAAAATTTAATCTTTTAGAAATTGTAACTAGCATATCTTGATTTTGAAAACATGAATGCTTTTTGTCATTAAATTTTTATCAAATGGAATCTCATTGTGGTGGTATCCTACTGGGATTTGGATCACACCCTACTTACACCTTTGGGTGTAAGTAGACTTGCAGTTTCTTCCCATAGGTTTGGGTACAACTTTTGTGCCTATGATTCAGGTTATAGCGGTCCGACGTGATACGGTGTTGTGGAGATGGCTTGAGGGTGGTTCCTCTTTCCATGTGGAGGTTCTTAGGCTGTCATTTCTAGTTTTGTACCTTTGTAATGGTCTTTGATCATTGTTTTAAGTTGTGTAATTAAATTATGAAATTTTAGAACAGGTGATTTTGTTTGAAAAAACCAGATCCATTTTATTGGATTTGTTTGCTGTTTTAAGTTTATAAACTCAGGTAAATCATTCCCAATTTTTTGTTTATGATACCTGGGAACTTGTTCAAGCCCATGGCGATTGGTAAAAACCTTTGGGCCTTCTTGCAGGCCGGGTTTGGTCCTATTTTAGATGGTGACCAGATTCAGTTTGTGGGAAAATGGTATCAAAGGAGGTTCGCTATTTTGGGCCATGTTATATGGGGAACATTCATGATAGTATGGATTTAGGACTTTCGGGACATGAAATTTTAGTTATGGTTAGTGTGCCTAGCTAGCACACCCCATGATGGGATTCTGTTATCCAGGGGAAGTCAGGATATGTCTAAGTCCTTTGGTTTTATTGGTTTGATGATGATTAGGGGAAATGAAAAGTGAGATGGGTTAATATTCTCAGTGAGCTCATAGGGCCTGGAAATCCATGTGGAGCTAGGGATATTTCCCAAGAGAACTCTCCATGACAGTGAATTGATTGACGTATGGATACTAAAAATATGTCAAAGTCACCCACTGAAACTAGTTTCCTCTCACATTGTATTGTGTTCTTTAGTTTTAAAATCTTGGAAGTTTGGTTTTAAAGAAAAAATGACTTGGTTTTAAGAAGCATAAAGTTTCTGTGAAATTATTTTCTAATAAATAGGGAATGGTTTGATTTTTTAAATGGTGGAACTGAATTTTCATAATTTTTTTGATTAAAATAGTGTGTTTACACCTCTTTTGAAAGTAAGAAATTATGTTAATGTTGGTTTTGAAAAAGTGTTCCCAATAGATTTTTCTAAATTATTGAAAGGTATTTTAATGGGATGAGATGTTTTGAAATTTATGTATATTAATTGAATGTGAGTATTCATTTTAATTATTTGGATTCTGATTTCATGGTTTGTGGTCTTGAGAAAAAGAAATTATTGGTTGATTGTTTTGGTTTTAAAAAGTAAAAAGAATTTTTGTTTTAACCTTTGGTATTTCTGTGAGAGACCATGTGCATGGGGTTATATGGGATTGTAGATGGTTAATGGAAGGAATGGATGAGTTTTGGGGTGGATATGATGAGGATTCCTGGTGTGTCATAGAAACATGCATGTGTGAGGCCCATGGGGTACCATTGGTGGATACGCTAACCGTGGAACCGTTTGTTTTAAAAGAAATATTTTTAAAGGAAAAATTTATTTCTTGATGACTCGTTTGGGATAGTTTGTATTATGTGTTTTTTAAAAATTTTATATTGTGAGATGTTTTGAGTCCAAGAACACATCCTATTTGAACTGTGTTTTGGGTTTTTGTTTGGTCGGTATGCTGGGTTGAAGGGCTTGTTAGTGGTCTCTTATGAGAAAAGTTTAGAAAGCCTTTATGGTGGTTCCCCTCTCATGTTTAGTTCGGGTTTGTGGCACATTTCAACCAATGTACAATCATGGTTGGGTCCTTAGGTTCTTTTGTTGGATAAGGCACTCTCCCATTAAGGGTTAGTGCATTATTGAAGTGAAACCTGAATTGTTTCGCCATTGAAAAATCCTCTAATTGATCAATATAACGAATCCTTTTCTCGAGCAGGGAATATTGAGTTTATATAATTTCATTTATTTATTTTTTGGACCCTCTTGTAGCGAGAGAGTTCTCATGGAAGGTTGAAAGAGGCCTTAGATTCTTATGTTACCTGAATCATTAATGGTGGAAGTGGTCCGGGGTAATTAGTGTGGATGAGTGTCTGGATGGTGTCTAAGAAGGCCTCTGGGTCATTCATAGTCTCTTCGAAGTTGGGGTTTATGTTAAACTACCAGTATGGGAAATCTGGTCATGAGAGGATATTATGGACACTTACTAGAATTATGTGTTGTTTAGGGACTTGTAATAAGGTCCCCTTCCATGTATGGTTTTTATCAGTCGCAATGGTGACGTTTGATGATGCCTTGTGATGTCGTTTTCTCGTTGACTGTAAAGGTGAAGGTCATGCAATCCTCTGAGGGTCTCTAACATGTTGGGAGTATTTATCTCTTGGTAAAACATCAAAATACTCTATTTTAGAGGAAGATGGTGATATGTGTCATTTTGTTCTATTGTTTCTCACCCGAAGAAACAATGTGTTATGTGTGTGTGTGCATCTTATAAACCCCTGTTTTAGTGAAATGGCGGGTAAGGGTAAAGTGAGTTTTGGAATGTGTTGTGTATTGGTGAACCCATCTAGGATTAGGGTATAGTTTTCATGGCACTAAACGAAAAATTTCAGTTTAGGGGTTTCCAAAGCCTAACTATGAGGTCGAAGATGCTTCAATCAATTGAGCTCCAGCCATAGGTCCGGGAGAGAAGTTGGCATGTAGTCAGGGGAAATCCCAGGGTCTTTTAAAATGTTGTACAAATCCTTATCCTCAGTATGAAATATGGGGAATATTTTAAACCTCTAATGTTTCAATCTTTATTTTTTTAGTTCCCGTTCAACGGAAATAGGTGGGAGGACCTCATGTATATGTTATTTCCCAATGTGATTCTTTTCCCTTTTGGTTTCCATTGATTTTTTGGAGTATGGTTAGGAATTTGGCTATATAGGTTGAGTGAACGGTTTTTGCAGGGTTAGTAGTAACCATGCCCTATAAAACCATGCAATAGATTTATCCACATGGTTAGCACACAGTTTCTAAAACTATGCAGAGTAACCATGCAGTTATCCCAACTCTTTAAATTTGGGTTCTTCCTGTGTTGGCCCATGCTTGTTGGTTAAGATGGTTGGTTGTTATGGTGGGGAGACCTAGTATGATTCTCATATATGTTTCTTTAGAAATTTCAAATGGAAGTATACCCCTATACTAGGGAGTCTGTTCGGGCCTCCCCCTATTAGTGTCTGGATCCTGTCTTGGAAAAATTTGAGTTGTCTCTTATAGTGGGGAGCCCATTTGTGTCTCCCCATACTAGTAACTCAGATTGGTCCTTGGTCTTGTCTTGGTGGTAGGTAGTCTTTTTTGGAGCTATCTAACTACCTACATCTTCCTTGGGAAAATTTTGGGAGTGGAGAACACCCAATGGTCTTGTTAAATCAAGGTAAGTGTAGCTCTATTCTTTGTTATTGTTCGTTTGGGTAAATTGCTAGAATCTTGTTTCGATAGTGTTTGAGGAGTTTTCTTTTGGAGGGAAATATGAATATACTTGATCATTTTATAATGTGGTGTATGTTTTGGTTGGTGAGATTATACTTTCCTTGATTGATCAATTGGAGGTGTTTTGGCCTTTGGGGGAGTGAAACTTAGCATAGGAGTCCGTTGTGGCCTTTCGGTTGGGTTTGGTTTTTTACCTTGGCCTTGTTGTGGCTTTCCGAGGGAGAAAAGTTTTATAGTAGGGAGAATTTTCACACCCATGAATGTTTTAAAGGTATTTTTCATTTAATTTCCATTATTAATTTGTTTTGGAGGTTTCCCATTCATTTTGGTGAAAATGGTGGGTTTTCAAAATTTGGGGCAAACCGTGAGCCCATTTTCAGATTTTAAAAAAATTGTTTCTTTTATAACTCCTTCATTTTTTAATATTTTACCCCCATTCCACTTCCCAATTGGATTCCCCATGTATATTAAAACCACAATATCAATTTGGACCCCAAATTAATCCAAAATAATGATGGATTTGGGTTTTTTATTAAGTTTTTGGGCAATCCCATAATCCCATTTCCTACTTTAAATTGTTTTTTAATATTTCAATATCTTGTTCATTTTGTATTGTTTTTTGGTGATTACACCTCCCACCAAAATCCAAAATCTCGAGGCTCACTCTCATTATCTATTTTGACACTTTGGAGCTCATTTGGATCTTATATTAGGGAGAAAATTATCAGGGTTTCTCAAATCATCCATATTTGAGAAGTTAATTTGATTCTTTCATAAACCTTTCAATTTTCACTCTTTTTCCCCTTTTGTTGTGGTAGTGGTGCAGTTGATGTTTCTCACCATGTTTTCATGTTTTCAACAAAAAAATGTAGGTGATTCTATGTGTAACCATTTTATTATGAGTTATCTTTCTCTATTTACTCATTTTTCATATTCCACATATGTTTTGTGTGGTGAAAAAACGGTTTATCATTGATTTGGTTAAGCATTTAATTTTATAGTTTCACTTTAGCTTGAAATTGGGTGTCTTTAATGTGTAACT
The DNA here is from genome assembly GCA_963277665.1 of Viscum album. Lineage (NCBI taxonomy): Eukaryota > Viridiplantae > Streptophyta > Magnoliopsida > Santalales > Viscaceae > Viscum > Viscum album. The sequence continues at coordinate 1,681,299,640 of OY728160.1, forward strand.
TTGGGGTTATTATTTGGGTGTATTTTATAACATATTAAATTGGTTTACCAAATCTTGTTTGGGATGCCAATTCTACTTTGTTAGGGTCTTGGTGTGCCATTGGGTTTGAAAGAGGGTTTTTCAATGGGTTTTATGTGTAAAACCATGTTATGCCTCTTGAAATTGTTCTATGAAAATGTGTTTGTTTTCATGTGCATCTTTTGTGGTATTATTGGAGGTGATTTTATAATACATGAGAGTGGTTTATTAAATACTTCTAGGTATTACAATTCTATTTTGGATTGTTATTGGTGTGATTTTGTACTTGAAATATGGTTTTGAAATAGGTTTTATTTTTGAAGATTGGGTATGATCCTTAGAATTGTTTTATGAAAGATTTGAATGGTTTAATGATTTATGTAAGAGGTGAAACCGTATTGGAAAACTGTTTTGAATTGTGTGTATTTTGAAATGGTCCATTTTAAATGTGAAAGGGGTTGCCATGTGATGTGCATTCTCTTAGAAATGTTTTATAAAAATGTTTAATGGAATTAGTGAAATGTGAAAGTGATGTGAACGTGATGTGGGCTGTTTTTTGTGAGTGTGATGTGAAAAATGAATTTTGTTTATGAAAAAGGTATTATGTAACAAGTGAGTGGGTTGTTATGTGATGTTTAGAATCTTGGGAAATATTTTATAAAATTGTTAAAGGATGTGTTGAATTGTGAAAGATATAAAAAATGTGTTGTGGGCTATTTTGGTGTGAGTTAGATTTCAAAATCAATTTGAATGAGAAGGGGGGTGATATTATAGTGTGATTTACATGTGTCATGTTTGGTTGTTGTGTGATGTGTAAGTTGTATTTTTATGTGAAAATTATATTTCATGGCTTTTTAAAGTTTTTTGATCACAAGAGGGAAACTCGGGTATCTAGGTGGGTGGACGTGTACTTTTATACTAGTGATCCTGTGGGGTTTGGCCACAGTTTCACGTAGAAAGATTGACTCTTACAACACTAAATAAATTATTATGATTATTATTATTGGTGACCACTAGGTTATGGGTATATTACCTACTAGTGGCTAATGCACGAGAACAGATATGATGATGGTTACTCTCACTGAGATATGAGGTACCTGGGACCCACAGCGAGCTAGTGCATAGGAGTAATTTCCTATTGCTTGTGCTCATTAGATGATTTAATCTTAACATAAGAATATGGCATGTTTTTCTATAAATTTAAATATCTTTGGAATTTTATTTAAAAAATTTTATTCTTTAAAATATCCCACTTGAAAATTTCTTTAATTTTTAAAGTTGCATCTTTTAGAAATTGTAACTACAATTTCATGTTTTTGAAAACTTGAAAACATTTCATCTTCGAATGTTTATAGCATGGAATATTTTAGTGGTGGTATCATAATTTGGTTTGGATCACACCCAACTTACAACTTTGGGTGTAAGTATAATTGCTGATTTTGTTTCCGTAGGTTTGGGTACAACTTTAGTGCCTATGCTTCGGGTTTTTGCGGTCCAATGTGAAGTGGTGTTGTGGAGATGGCTTGAGGGTGGTGCCTCTTGCCATGTGGAGGTTCTTGGGCTGTCATTTATTGTTTTTAAACTTTTAAATGGTATTTTAGAATTGTTTTAAGTTGTGTAATTAAATTATGAAATTTTATAAAAGATGATTTTGTTTGAAAAATCCAGATTCATTTTATTGGATTTGTTTGCTGTTTTAAGTTTACAAACTCAGGTAAATCATTCCCAATTTTCATTTTATGATACCCAGGAAATTTTTCCAGCCCATGGGGATTGGTAATTCCCTTTGTGCCTTGTCTCCGGCTGGGTTTGGTGCTAGTTTAGATGGCGACCAGATTCCTTTTGTGACAACTCCCATGTGCAAGTGACACGGGAACTATGGTTTCCAATATATATAATTTCCATTCATGGAATAGTATAACACACAAGAATTATTATCATTAATATAAATTCAATATGATTATAAGGTCATCATTATCTAGTATTGATCCTAGATATATAATCAAAACCATTTGACTTTCCATTTTTATAATAAATAATAATATAATTTTAGTACTTTATTTGGATTACAGAATTAGATAATAAACTTTAATTAATTTATTCATATAGCACTATTCTACCAAAACTCAATATCCCTCACCATTAATTTTGAAATATTCTATTATATGGATATTCTAGTGTAAAGGGTATGTATTCCTCTTCTTATAACCTAGACATGGACATTACTAGTTATTCAAAGGGTTTTAGGTAGGCATAACTTTCCAACTTCATTAACTCACAACTCCTTGATTTGTTGAGTGGACTCCCTAATCCTAAAATCCTGGATAAGTATTTCTTCAACTCATGCCTCTTAGTTAAACTAAGTCTTGTTTGAGAATTCAACCATTTATGGAAACTAATTTTAATTAAATATTAAAAATAATCTAAAATTACTCGATAATTGAAATCATTCCATCTTAGACTGGTCAAGCACTTTGAACTGTGGTTCATTTTTAACTTATGTAGTGGAAGGATATAGTGAATTAATTTATTAATTTGAGGGATTTATATCTTTATGTGTAAATTTTCTATTTTATCTTGTTACATATTTTTTAATATTAAGTTTATTTTACTTATGTAATTAATCATGCCTTAGATAAATTTTTCAAATAGTTTAATTTATTTTAATTCTATATTTCATTATTGTTAATTCATTAATTTATGTGATCTAAATAAATCATCCATAAATAAATTGATCATTAAGTTTGATATAAATAAAATAATAAAAGTTTAATGATCATGATCTTTTCTAATGGTTTTTTTTTTCTAACGGATGATAAAGTAACCCTAAAACTTAAGAGAAAAACACCTTCAATTGTAACTTTGATAATTTTTTATCATTCTATTTTTATTATTATGTATCCCTTGGATTGGTTTTTTCTTAACTCAAAACATGAACCACCTCCACTCACCAGGTATCTCCATCCATTACATTGCCTTTACTCACATACAGGTGAGGGGAACAAAATGATTGGTTAAGGGGAATACATAAAAGAAATCACAGGAACACATGCCCTTATATAATGAGATGGGGGATGACACATAGATCGTCAATTTAATTTAATAAAAATAATAAATTAAAATGAACCCAATCACATACATAAGTATAGTCTAATATCATTATCACCCACACATGTAGTGAATATAAATTTTCAATATAGATAGCTTTCACTTAAATTCCTTATTTAATTATGATAAAATTACTTGAATTAATCAATTAATTAAATTCATTTTAATTACTTCCAAATAATCAAAAAAATTCCATCATCCATAATTTTAATCAAATCAAATTAATTATTTTTATTTAATATTAATAAACTACACATGTGTGTATGGAGGCAACGACGTGTACCAACCCAAAAAAACATGACATTGGTCCTTGTATTGGGTACTCACATGGAATCCAACATACATGAAATGACACATAATTTTAAGGTTTACATTATTAATAAATAACACATAAACACATATAAATTACATAAAATGTAATGTTATTAATTCACACAGAGTATACTTTAATTAAAGACCATATATAACTTGTAGTTCATCATTTAACATGAAAATTAATTTAATAAATAATTGTTAATCTTATAACATGGAATGTATTGTTAATAAATGAAACATACACACATGTTTAATAGGTTTAATTATATAATTAATTTTTCATTATGATTCAAATTAATCACACTATGTAAAGTGGGTTACATGACTTGTACTTGGGATACACATTGTGTAGCATCTTCAAACCATGTATGTGATGCATGCTTATGGACTAGGCATGATTATTAGTTTCATATGTATATAAGGTATATTTTTTGTATTCCAACTACATACTATTTTCCTCAACATTACATGGTTTATTAGTCCATATGTTTTGTGATAAATTCATGACATGGTTTGGACCTCATATTTTCTTCCATAAAAACACATAGACTATATAGTTTGTAAGTGAGTTACATCGCATGTAGTTAACAAAATCTTGTACCTCCATATACCAGTCAACACATCGTGGTATTTTAATACTCTCTATTTTTAATCAATTAAAATTCTCTGAATTAATTTTTGATTCATCCTGGTATATTTAACATGGGTACATGACATATACCGATGGGATTACGTGTCATGTAGTCTCATGTTATCCAACCAGAACCCTTATTAGATCATAATGGTGTCTTCATATTTTCTTCATATGAATTTAAGATATTTCTATTTATACGATTGATAATGATAAAGGAAAATATAATAATTCAATGATTTTGTTTAAAGAACGAGTGACCCAAAAATGAAAACCAATAGTAAATGCACATCATCGATCAACAATTAATAAATAATTATAAATTAATTATATGACCAATATTATATCAATTAATGGTTTTAGGGACAACAATAGTGGTTATTGGGCATATCCAAATCAAAAAAAATCATAATCGATGAATAATACAATACATACATGATAAAGAATTTCATGACCAATGGAATTAAATCAAAGATTAATTTACTATTACATTGGTACCAAGAAGGAAATATTGTAACATTAAATTATAAGGATCAATACACACATATGTAAATCGTAACATCAAATGACACACATAAATATTGATTTCCTACTGGTAGTTCAAGTTCTCATAATCTCCTACTTTGAAAATTGCCAAGGGAATAAACCACGAGATAGTGTCTCAAAGTCCTCTGAGTCTCCACCCATGACAGCATGTATCATTTGAAACACGTCAAATTATATCATCTAGTTATATAAAATATATTACTAAATACTATCATGGAACTTATACGTTTTCATCATAGTAGGTAACTCCTACATACTTTCAATGTGATTGTTGTCCTTAGGACATTATCACATAATATGTTACTCCGAAGAACAATCATAATGAAATAAGAACTTTATTAATATTAAAAACAATAAATACATATAGTAATAAAGTATATAGAAGTTATTAATAGGGTATCAACTAAAATATTTGGATAAATACACTTTTTAGATTTTTTTATGGACACTAATCTCTTCTCATAAGATTGTGAATATTCAGCATGGATGATTTCCATATTTTCAAGCTTCACATCCAACTCAAGGAATTCCATATTCAGAATATAATTTTGGTCTTAAAATATATTCACCCATTATTAAAATTATATTTTCAATTTCTTTATTTGATCCCCATTCATTTTATTTACCTTTAGAAATAAGTTACCAAGCTCTTTCACCCTCTTTGATTTCACTTCCAATTGATCATCCTTGACAATAATTGAGTTGTGTGATTTTTAATATCCATGGATCACTTTCTCATAAATATATTTTAAAAACATTTCTCAAAAAAACTATTTGTAATTATTCATCAATAAAAGAAACACTTTCATTGAAAATTTAAACGTATTCATCTATGATTTTAACTAGTTTTGTGACAGTGTTACACCGGCTCACATTCTAAACCAGTTCATCTTCCATTACATCAACATCCTATTCTAGCTATGATTTTTCATATTTAAGTCCATTTATGTATGAAAACATTTATGAGAAAGATTAAATTCAAAATTTATTCAGATAATACATGATTTCAAAATAAAAAACACTTAGTGATTCATTGAACATATCTACAACACTTCTTGATCTTGATTGATTGGATGATTCACTATCAATAGATTTAATAGAAAATTTACCAATATAATCACCTTCATGTACTGTTGATTCCTATTTTTCTTTTACATGATTCTTTTAATTATTTATTTCTATATTTTTTAGTTAGTTATATTCTTCACCAAAATCTCCATTTAAATTGTAATAGGAATAGAATAAATTCTCTTTAAATCTAATGATCTTCTACAAACTCTTCAAATATGCACTTCATATCAGTCTGATAGACACACCAAGGTAAGAAAATTTATATCTAACTATAGAAAATATTATATCTAATTATGTATGAAATTACCAAGGGATTTGAGTATATACACCTAAGAGGGGGTGAATCATGTGTAACTAAAGTTTTCAAAATTCCAAATTAATCTTGTAAACATTTTTACCCCCTTTGGTATTTCAACCTCCACTGCCTGTTACGATTTAAATTGATTATTTTAACTCTACCTAATTCCATGGTCCACATGAAACTATGTAAATAAATTAAAGTAAAACACATTGTGTTTTTATAAGTCTTGGCACTTTTGATAAACCTACCCCTTGTGATTCAGATGTATGAGTCAAAACAATTATACTAATAATTTGGTATTCAATTACAAGGGGGTTGGATATAGTTCATTTTGAAACCATGTTAACCATATTATATAGGTGAATGAGTTTATCTATTTTGGGATCTTTATACTAGCTCTATCTGGTTCACACCAAAACCTCCAACCATTTAAAGTAAATCAAAAAAAATGAGGCTTGTTGTTGCATTTAAAATTTTGATCTTCTTATTCCTCATCATAGAATCTTTGACTACCTTTATATATTCAATAACAATATCATGTAACTCAGTATCAACTAGATATCCTACTTCCTATATTTTATTCAATATATTCTAATAGGATAATCTCACTCAAACTTCAAGGATAGTGACTACCAATATGTATTTATTAGATCTCATTTCACATAATCCTTTATTGGATCTTCATATTTTTAATTTCTCACTTATGTAATAATGGATATAATAGAAACTAGTATGTGCACCAGTTTCCTATTCTTCTTCTTCTTCTTCTTCTTCTTATATATATTAGAAGCAATATATATGATCTAGAAAATTTAGTTCATATTATTCTTCTTCTTATATACTCAAAATATCTTCTTCACAAATCAATATCAAGTTATTATTCATATTCTCTCAATATATTATTCTTTTTTCATGTAGTAAGAGAGGTTCCAATCTATAGGCACACAATATCTATCTTATTTTAAACCATTTTATATCATCAACTCACATCACATATTTTTATATTTTTTATATAAAATATCTATAAAATCAATAAGGTGATCCCCCTCTCACTTTTTCTAAACTTATTTTATGTTGGAATCTCATACAATCTTTTTCATTAATCGCTTGACTTCAGTGAAATAAAAAAATACCCTTTATATTTTTCTTTTTAATTTTTTATTCTTAGTCAAATAAATATTCTAGGTATTTATATAATAATATTTGAGAATATTCTTCTCAAAATATCTCAACTACATCCATCAATAAAACAATCTTCCTAACTGTATAAAATTATATAGTAGAAGCATGTTGGGCAGGACACTTTCATCACAACAAGTGTGCTTCTAAAATAATAGTACATATTTCATCTTTAATATTCAATTCTTATAAAATAGTTCAACTTATTCATATTCATTCCCAACATGAATCGAAATTTATTTTGTGATATTTATAACAAATAATCACATAAAAAACATCATTAGTTACCATTTTCATTTCTATTTAATATTTAATTTCATTATTTTTTAGACTATTTATTTTCATAGAAGTTCATTTTACTTGATATTATTTTTCTCAGTAAAAAATATTATTTTATAAATCATCAAACATGAATACCACATTTTTTTATATTTTAAATAAATAAAATAAGCCTCAATAGTTTTCATCTTAATTTTTCTTTCTCACCAAAATTGATTTTCAAATATTCTCATTCGAAAATCACAATATAATAGAATAATGATATTATTAATTTTATGTCCATTGATATTATTCATGTCAATTCCTAAATCATAGATTAAAAATGAATCATGATATTTAGATCATTAAAGTATAACATAACTATTATCTTATTTAATTTTGGGTGGTCTTCCAGAAGTTATCATTTTCTCAATTTGTCAAAAAGTATAATAACTTACATGACCAAGATATCATACATAAATAAAATATTCCATGCAATCCAAATATCATATGTGGTCTCATTATCTTACATGGTTAGAGTGTCATGAACTTTCTCATATCATACATTGATCAAAGTTTCTTATGTGTGTCATATATCTTATGAGAGAATCTGACAAGTATATTAGGAAAAATATCTTACACTCTTTCTAGTTATCTTATGCATTTCATAATCTTAAAAAGACTATGTATATTACAAGATATTCATATCATATGAAATGATCCAAGTATCTTACAAAATTTAAGTTGTATTAAGAAATAATGAAATATATTATAAAAACAATGCATTATCCATTTTCTAGCTTCTCTTCACTGGATATCTTATAAAAATGAGAATATCATATGAAAAGGCTATGTATCTAACAAAAACACAAATGTATTCTGAAAATACTATGTATCTTATGAAAATAAAGACGTATTCTAAAATTCTTACAAGATATTATACATATCAATTTTTCTAGATAAAAATATATAATTCCATAATAGACACAAATCAGTCTAAGACAACTTCAAATCAACCCTGGACATTCTCAATCAGCTCAAATCACCCCAGAACTACTTGAAATAGATATAAGAATCATTAGAAATTTTCCAAACCTATTTAGCTTACTCCCAAGGTCTTTTTTAGCATTTAAACACTCAATTTAGAGTTCTTTAATATATATCAACTACCTTTTCATTCCAACTTCAAACTCATTCACTTTAATCTTTATCCAAGTGGATTTATTCACTTATTATAACAACCATAATAGTAAATAAAATAATAATGTTTTCTCTAATTTCAAGCTACTTTAAGTCTTCATCCATAACATTTTGGATGGTTTTTCTAATTTCCATCCAAATATTATCATAAATAACATATCCTTAGTCTTTCTATTCATCCAAATTTCCATTTTATTAGAATGTGTTATAGATAAAATTTTCAACGTATAATTATTACTTATCTTTTACATGAGGATCAACTCAAAAAATTGTCTAATTTAAGGGCTTCTCACAACATAGTAATTAGATCTTCCAAATTCTTTTTATAACATAATTAGAAATCTTCCTTTTCATGTTCAATAGAATATTCAATCTTCTTTACTCGTCAATGTATGGTCAACCATCAATTTCTATTTTGTGGTTGATTCATAATATATAACCCATATTCTCCAAGACATACATATTAAAATTCTAATTGAAATAATTCCACATTGATAACAAATAAAATAAATTAAAACCTTCATGAAATTCACCTGATATTCCTGGAGTTTCATTGATAATACTCGATATTTTAGAGAAGAATAAAAGGTATAAAAAAGGTAAATCCAATCCTGAAAGTACTTTTATTAAGGTGAAAATGATTTTTGAATCATAGATCATTTTGAGTGTAGAGATTCAACCTACTAATCAAGATTTTAATTAAATATAGAATTAGAGAAAAGAGGGAAGAAAGTATAGATAGAAATGATGGATCAAATCTAGAGTTATATGATACTGTTGATATCTATTTCATTTGTTGATCTTAGAGTGACCTTAAACTCTATAAATTGAGAAATACTGTCATGAATTAATGCATGAAAGAGGAATAATATAGAGTGGCCCTTGGTTGAGCACTGAGAATTCCCTAAATCATTCTTAATCGTAGTGTACCTTTACATTGTATAACCATGTACTAAACATTATATCCACCTAAATAGTGAATTAATAGTACATTTAGGTACACAACACATTAGTGTGTGTATTATCCTTGGATGTATCATAGTGTGGGTTAATATATTAAAATGATTGTGTTTTTGTATGATTTAATTTCTTCATATGTACATGATATTTGGAACTTGCGGAATTAAAGGAGATATATATTTAATGGAATTATATATAACATAGGATAAATATATATCAATTGGATGAGGTTAATCATTTTGAGTGAAAATAGTTTAAATTTTTATACACCTTTTTTCACCCCTCGCCCTTAAGGAGCCTTGAGTCTCACATATTAACCTAGCGATCCGAATAAGTGGCATCATAGCCAAAATGTTCTATCTTTTTCTTTAATATATTAACCATGATTTTGGATTTTTCACACACATGGACTCATTTATAAAGCCTCCTATTATTGATGAATCAAAATTCAAAAATTGGAAGAATAAAATATTTTTTCCTATAGGATTCTAGCGATGATGACATGGATTATATACATCATGATGCTGATTTAATAATGCATACTGAATAATTTCATAATGTAAATACACAAAGGATCATGGTTGATTATATATTTCATTAGGTTTTAAAGAAAACCCATTATTGTTCTACTAATTTTGAGTTATAGGTAACATTGAAGTACGTTTTTGAAAAATCCATGAAAGTCAGTGATATTGTGATATCTTCCTCAAGAGTTGATTTTAAATTTTGTTGTGATTATTTTTTGATGGAAAAGGTCAGTAAAAATTCTCTTATATAAAAATAAAATAATAGGATGAGTAAGAGTAACAAGACCACATGATAATATAAATACTCTTATTAATGTGAAACAAAATGATTTCATTGCTTAATAAAAAACTAACACTATTTTGTAAAAAAATTTATAAATCTAAAAATCCAGGATTCCATTTTAAGTTTGAAAAGGATGGTAATATCATGGAAGAAGAGTAAAATACCTTATGATTTCAATTTGAAAAAGGTTCTTAAAATAATAAAGGAATTATATAATTCTTATAAGAAAAATATAGTGATTAAAAATCATTCATGAAGTGGATTTTACATTTATAGGAAAATTTGTTCTAGTGAATAAGAGACTAGAATATGAGTTGATCTTTAAAGTATTTATTACATTAAATGATTACAATGATGAATGGGTAATGATATTTACATGGGGAACTTTCACATAAATTATAGAAATATATAGTTAGATAAAATGTACTCAAATATAACATCATACCTATAAAAACACAGCTAGAATAGAGGATAAAATCAAGTAAAGAATAGTGTTCAATAATATAATATATGATTTCTAAAATAAAGGAGAATTATTTTAAAATAAAGGAGTTAAAATTAAATCCAAAATATTAAAAGGAAAAGGGAAAGATAAAGATACCTACCAAGTAACCTCAGCAAATAAAGATCATAAATATGGAAATCTAGAAATGGTGAATAATGTGAATGTGATAGTTGAATAATATACAAAAATTATTAAATTAAGGTGGAATTGAATTAATTATATTGTGGATTTATTGGATATTAAATGGATGAATTATTGGAATACAAAAAGATCAAAATGGAATTAAATCTATTACAATGTCTTAATATTTACAAAGAAACAAAAGGCATGATTTTATTTGGAGATGTTTTATTATTTTTAATCATGGACATATGGAAATAAATTGAGGTATGAAAAATGATATATATGTTAATAAAAGAACCCAAATTATTAGGTTAGGGAGACATGTATATAATGATTAAAAATATTTTATTCTGAAAAAAACTCTTAATGTCATTGGAAGATTGTAAAAAAAGAAGAAATAGAAGTCGTATCATAAATAATTGGATATTTTTGTGCAATAAACATCATGTAGAGAATTTAAAAAATATGGAATATAAGGAATAAATTCAAAACTATTTATAAAATGGTGAATTAAAATTTAAATAAGTTCATGGAAATGATAAAAACAATATGTGGTAGTCTTGAGGTTTATTGAATAGGAAAATAATGAAGCATTCCTAAGTTGTTTAGAAAATTTAACTAAAAGTTAAGAGATAAATATTAATAGAATAACTCTCTCATGGAGAAAGAATCAAGTGGAAGGATGCAGCGATGATGCGTCAAAGGAAGAAACATGTACTACTGGGATTAGTCTCACAATAGAGACAGATACCAAACTAAATAAAATGGAAGAATAAAATTTAAAAATATGAAATGAATTTTTAACAATTTGTATTACTCAAAGGAGAACCAATAAGAAGGTATAGATGTCAATTGGAAGCAAAGTATTAGTTTATCCTAACCATCCAAATTTATATACTTGAAGATAACCAGGATGTACATACCTATCCTTGTACTAAAATATTATAATGATTTTTGGATTCATGTTGGATTAAGGGGGAGATATAATCCAAGGGGTGAGTACATTACAAGGAATGATGAATTTAGAATTTATTATTAAACCAATAGGGGAAGATAATTTTGATTCTAGAATCTCAAGTGATATCAAGGACATATTCATACTTACATGTTGTGTTGGAGAAATTTAATTGGTATCAATATTATTCTAATAAATAATTTATAAGTGGTGTCATGCCTAATCTAGAAATAATAAGATTTTTATGCCTAATCTAGAATATCAATTGGTTTCAAGGTAAATATGAGATATTAGATAAGGTATTATCCATAAATCAATTGGATTAAGTCTTAAATAAAGAGTAAAATATCCCCCGACTTAATGGAAAAATAAAAAAAATCATAGAGTTAGTGTTTAATTTTTTTTTAAATTTAAAAACAGGTATCTTCTGTATTTTTCAGGATACGTGGATCTGTTGAAAGGACACCCCTTGGTGAATATTTTTATTAAAATTGTTGAAAATTTTGAAGAATACTTAGGGAGTTTGAGTTTATATTTTGATGGTTAAGATATTTATTTGGTTTTCAATATATGGTCTTCTCAATAAGTGTAATTAGATCTTGATAGAGTGTAATAAGTGAAATATGATCATGTCCAGACAGAAAAGTGTAGTCAAGTTATATCACATAAATAACAATAAGTTATATTAAGTGGTATGAAACATACACTTTGTGCTTTATTTTTTATCTATTGATGATTTTCTGGAAGATTGATTAAGGTCATAGGGGTATTTTTAATGATGGTAAAAGCTCATGTTATATAACATTATATAAGTAAGTGAGTGTAATGGACAACATTTAAGTTTCTGATGTAACTCCCTAGAATTTTAAAGGGTTAAAAGGATAATTCTACCACTCATGTCAACAAGGTGTACCTTTCCTTTTGAGAGCCTACCTGATTATAACTCCATAGTGAGGTTTTTTCTAGAGTAGTGATCAGGATGGGTGACTTCATAGGAGGAAACCCAGGGTGTGAAAGAGTAAGGAAAAAATACATAAAAAATAACATGTATTGGATTTTAGGTATATTCATTAGTCTGATGACCCGTTCATGCATGTGGTTGGGTCCTAGGGATGGGAAAACATGTTTCAGTTGGGGTAACTAGGGTGACTATTGGACCTAGTTGTTACATTGGTATGAGAGGAAATACCAAGTCGGAAGTGTGGTGGCACTGCCTATGTTGAGATATAGGGTCTAAAATGAGGATGTTTTTCTCTAAAGGGAGTGAATGTAACACCCTATAATGTTAAAGGGTTAAAAGGATAAATGTTATTACCAATGTTATAAAGGTTCACCTTTCTTTTTTTTATCCTACTTGATTAGAACTCCATATTTAAATAGGCTTATCTTGGAGTATTGATCGGGATGGGTGACCAGAAAGGAATTTTCCTAGGGTGTTTCTGTGTGTGAGGAAAAATCACACAGGAGAGAACATGTTTTGGATTGTGGGGACAATCATCGGTTTGATGACACATTCGAGCATGTGTGTAGGCCTTAGAGAGTGTAAAACATGTGTATATGGGGAAAATGGGGTTCATGTGGGGCCTAGTTATTACATAAATTTAAATTCATAAACTTTTGGTTCCCTTATAAAAACATTTTTCCCTCCTCTTCCTTTTTTTAGTTGATCCATATTTGGGTAAGTTCTACTAGGATTGAGAAGCTTTTGAAAGATTCAATGTTAGTTTTGTGACCTTTTTGGATAAAGTGGGTGGCACCATGTTGTACTATAGGTGTCTATGTTATAGTTATTCTGTGATGTTAATACCACACTACAAAATAGGGGGTTAAGCTATGGTAATGAAAACCAAGGTATTTTTTCTACATCCATTATTTTGGAGGGGGGATTGGGGAGGTTGTGAAGAAATAGCTTAAACCATGCCACAAGGACTTCTTTCTACATCAATTTCAATAGTTGTAACAAATATTCATTGATCATTGGTCTTTGGGGATTATGAATTCAATAGTTTGTTATTAATTGATTCATGGATTATGTTTCAAAATTCAATAGGGGATTCAATGAGTATTAATGATTTTTTCATTTGTTATATCCCTAAAAATATTGACTCCCTCTTCACATTTGGCTACCAATCCAGATCTCAGAAGGACAACAAAGACAGCCCGACACTGTAATCCTCACACTATGTAGTAGTGGTTTGTTTTTTAGTGTGGTTTTATTTAATATTTCTCACTGTACGTCATAGTGGTTTGAGTTCCATTGACGTTTTATTCCACGATATTAACCCTTCATCTTAGAGGTTCAAGTTTCAGTGTCTTTCTACACGAATGTTATCCCTATTAGTCTATGGAGGTTGTTTCCTGGTGCTCACTATTCCACAATTCCTTTCTTATGCTATAGAGTCTTTTAGTTTTCTGGATTCTTCTTTATCATTCTTCAAAGTATTCCTGATGAATATTTTTATAATTATCAACCTTGGTTAAGAGTTGGTTCTACCCTTAGTCTTATTTCAACATGATTTACTCTAAGAACCCTTGACACATTATACTGGAATTGGTTTTAGTATTCCTTGGTGCGTGATCACGTTCTGGTTGGGTGAGAATGAGTTTCAGGTGATGACACCTTTAGAAAACCATAATGTTTACCTTTATAAACTTAAGTTAGGAAGTCATTAACATTCATTCATGTCTTATATGGTTTACTAGAATGTGTGTCTATCCCAGTGAGAAACCTATGTCTAATTCATGATCACATGAGGTGTGTGTGTGTAACCTTTGATTTTTTCTTTTGTTTATTTTATAAGGATTGTGATGATCATGATAATTGATGATTTTATGTGTTTTTTGACATGTCATGTGTATTTTTTATCATAGGAGTTGTTATTTTATCTTCTGTAGCTAAGTATGTTGGTTGGGACTAATTGGACTATCCTATGAGAGGGATGTTATGGACTTGGGTTGGAATGTACATAGACTATTCCATTTAGTGGTATGTGTCACATGCTTGGGGATATTGATTTATGAGGTATGTTCTCGACTTGTGTTGACATATACTAAGACTATACTAGTTGGAGGGATCTATCACATGCTTGGGTATATCCACTTGAGGGCGTTGTACCATGCTTTGGGTGGTTATGTACTTGGGCTACCCTAGACAGAGGATTATGACACATGCTTGGGGATATACATCAAGGATTATGTGTTAGGTTGGTCACCAATGGTTCTACTGACATGGTGCTGAAGCAGGTCTGTTTCTTCTAGTATAACATCGAAGCAGGTAGAGTTAGTCCTTGAGGACCTGGCATATGTTTTGTTTTAATGTGAAATATTATAGTTTATATATGTACCTTGTTTACAATCATGGAATGAACTTGTATATTGTATACACTAATGTTACGGGTCATTTTTTTGTCCAACTAAGTCTTGTACTCACACCCAACTCAGTAATTTCATTTCACTAGTGGATTTCATGACTAGGGATTTGATGAAGGGAAAGAGCCCTATGGTGGACGGTTGATTAGGTAGAGCATGAGGATAAAATAATTAATAGATATTGTTCAATAGGGATGTTTGATTATAATTTTATTTACCATATTTACATGTACCTTGGAAATTTGTCTGGTTTTGGTTTATTACAACATTGATTCTATCATTCAGTTTCCACATATACTCTAATTATTTATTATAATGTTTATTTATTATTCGATCTATGACCTGATACTGAGGGTGTAGTATCCCCGCTGACGGACTTATACCCTCACTACTAATCAGAATCCTCTTGAATATAAGGAGGTGCACATGAGGTCATGTGTCACTCCAGCTAAGACACGGTGGTTTGGGTCAGGATGTTACAAAATGGTATCATATCTCCCAGATTAACTAACTTTTCTTTTCTCTTTTCCTTAATATAATATAGGGAAAACAAGAGTTAATATAGTTAGGACATAGGTAGGGGAACTATATTAGTTTCTAATCATCACTGTGTAGTGGACCTCTAAGTTTACATAAAGTGGGGTAAGTTGTATCTTACTATTACTATTGATAAAATTCACCTTATGTGAAGCACCTAATTTTGATATGTGTTTTAAGAGATTTATGGTATGTTCCTGCATCATAATTAGGAACACATGTTTGTGCTCTTTATATTTATACATGTTGTTGTGTTTCAAAGTAGTTTTTTAGTTAAATGCCTTTAATTGTGATATCAGTTCAGAATAGATTCTCTTTTATAGGATATATATGTGTTTCTATTCTATTATGATATAGGTTTATTGGTATTACTTAGTTTAAACAAGCATGATGTTATATATATATATATATATATATATGACTATTAATAACATAAAAGGATGGAGATTAGGGTTAGTTTAAGGAGGGGTATAACTTGGGTTATGAATAAACTCCTATGAATAACCTTGTGTGGTCATATAGACTAGTTAGGATCTATTTATGTTCCTAATGTTCCTTCTATTATAGGAAATGATTCCTTGTAGTCATTTTTCATGGCTAGTCGTACCACTATCATACATGAGGATGTTACTGTTCATGCTCCCATGGATGCTCAAATATGTGGATCTAGAGAACTGGTATATCCATAACTCTTCTAACTAGTACCTATTTAGGGTGAAGGAGCCTGTAGGGTTAGGACGACTATGGTCAATTTTTCTCATGACTTCCATATCCAACATCCACTATAATTTGAAATAACTGGAGTCCCTAGAGATGCAAAGGACCAGATATAGTCCATTGAGAGGGTCTTCAACTTCAAAGAGGCCCCAGGGGATTGATAGGTTAAGCTTGCAACATTTATGTTACAAGGTATAGTTGGATAATGGTGGAATTTCATGTTGTGGGTTGGTATATAGGATGGGATGAAAACTTCCAATGTTCTCTTTTTTAAGGAGTGATTTCTTGATACATGGAAACAGTTCTTATAATTTCATAGATCTCTAGTAGAGGACGATGATTGTTTCCACCTTTTCAACACACTTCACCATGCTGATTCTGTTTTTTCTTTTACTAGTGGGGAATAATGCCTAGAAAGTAGGGAAGTTTGAGATTGACCTAGTCCCAGATGTAAGGTGATAGGTCGGGAATTTTGACTTTACAACCTATGTTGTAATTCTTCATAAATCACTCAAAATAGAGAAGGGAATCAAGGAAGAATTAGCTACTAGTATTCCTCCAAATATCAGTGGGATGATTGGTGCCTTCTCCAGTGCAATCACAACAGCTTATTATAATAATAAGAAGAGAAAGTTAGAGGATGGGTGCTAGAGAAGTAATCAATAGTCCAAATAGAGTAGGGTTTCCTCAACTCCCTTTGAGAGAGATGATTTTCATAGATTATATAACTATATAAATAGGGTCCAGTTATCCAATGATTTTACCTTTTCTCTTAAGTATTTTCACAAGTTTGGTAAGATGGGGCATCTAGAGTGGTTATTTAATTGGGCTTTAAGGATGTGTGTTGAGAGAATTGGTTCGTGACCCCAGCAGCTGGTACAAGACCTATAGAGGTCGATAAACCAGGTGACTCAATATCCTTGAGAGAATCATAGAGTGGTGAATGTAAAATATTAGATAATTGATCTAGATCAAGAAAATAATGGAGAGGGACCCTCCATGGTCAAAGGTATGGTCATATTTTCTTCTTCTCTATCTTGGTTGTTAGAGGGGGATATTTTTTGTTACCTTTTTTGGATGGTCTATTTCACACTCTTGTTTTGATTCATCTTTAATCCTCTGGGTTATAATTTTAAATATTTGTGATAACCAAATTGTGTCTTAAAACAAGATTATCAAGTTCCTTGAGAAATTTGATTAAATCACTAAAAAGTGTTTTTTATGAAATTTTTCGTTTTGAAAACTAATTTTCAAGGACTTTTTTTTATGTGTTAAAGTAATGTTTTAAGATGGAATTTGGGTTATGTGATCGATTTAAATTGGAAAGAGTTTTTAAAATTTAAAAAGGAATTAATGTTTTCTAAACCATTGTAAATTTTCCTGATCTGGTAAAGGTCCTTTGAAAGTATATTGAATTTATATGAAGATTTCAATTTCTAAAGAAAATTGTAAGGTTTTGTAAGTGGGAAATATTTTGTGATTTGAAAACATTTATTCTCTAATGAAAAGTAGGTTGTGGATTGTTTAAGATTTTGGTTTTATATAAATTTATTAATGCAAGATAATTGGAGATATTTATTAGGGGTGATAAGTCATTATAGGGGGTAATTAAAAAAGCCTTAAAATTTTGGTTCATTATAAAAACCTTTTTTACCTTTTTCTCATCCTTGTTTTTTAGTTTATCCATGTTTAGGTAAATTCCAGTGAGCTTGTGAAGATTTTTAAAGCTTAAATATGAGTTTTTTTGTTTTTCTAGGAAAATTGGTTGGAACCACATCATAGGATATATGTTTTCACCATTGTACTACTATGATGTTAATACCACACCACATAATATGGGAGTTATACCATGGTAATTCCAACTGAGGGAGTTTTCACCGAAACTATTTTTATGGAGGGTAGATTAGGGAGATTGTACTATAATAGCTTAGACCACACCTTAGAACCATTTTCCATTTTAGTTTTAATAGATGGAATAACTATTTATTGACCATTGGATTTTAGGGGTTTTTCTTTTAATAGGCTATAATGAATTTATTCAGGGGTTACATTTTATAATTTAAAATGATGACTCAATGAGTCTTCAATGATGGTTTTCCATGTGATAGATCCATATAAATACTGATTCCCTATTCATGTTTTCCCATCGATCCAAAGCTTCATGTGGATATAGAGACAACCCCATGTCATAATCCTCACTCCATGACATAGTGGTTTATTTTTCAGTGCGGTTATACACCAAAGTGCTCACCCAACACCATAGTGATTCGACTTCCAGTGTAGTTATGCACTGTAGTACTCACCCTAAGCCATAGTGGTTTAGGTTTCCGGATGATTCTATGCTAAATAACCCCCCTTTTTCTATGGATTTCATTTTTTGGTTATCTAAAAATTTAAGTACCTTGAATTCACCATGGAGTCTTCTATATTTCCACATTCATCCCCTACATCTTCAAACGGAACTTTAAGACTCTCTTGATGAAGACTATCCTTGGTTAAGATTTTTTTCTACCCTTTAACTTGTTTCTCATTGTCTTACTCTATGAACCCTTGTCATGTTGCATTGTAACCAGTTCTAGGAGTCATTATCAGGTGATCATGTTCCAATTGGGTGTGAACATGGTTTGGGTGATGACACCTTTGGTAAACCATGACGTCGACCTTGAAAAATTTAATGTTGGAAGTCTTTAACTTTATTGAAAGTATTATATGGGTTATTGGAATGATTGTTTAGTATGCATGCATAGACAAGTGAGAAAAATATGATTGATACTCAATCACATGAGTTGTGTGTGTGTTTGTGTGAAGCCTTTGACCTGTTCTCATGTTTCTTGCATATGGATTGTGATGACTATTATGCTTACTAATTTGAAATTATGTTTGATCTATAATATGTATTTTGTATTGTTTGTGTTGTTCTCCTATCTTATACACATGAGCATAAAGGTTGGGCCTAATATTATTGTCCTATGAGAGGGATGTACTCGACTTGGTTCGACATGTACTTGGACAATTACAGTCGGTGGTGCATGTCACATGCTTGGGGAAATCCATTCAGGAGGGATGTTCCAGACTTGGGTTAGCACGTATTTTGACTATCCTGGTTAGTGGGATGTGTCACATGATAGGGTTCATCCACTGAAGAGGGATGTTCTATACTTGGGGTCAACATGTACTTAGGTTATCCTATACGGAAGTATGTGTCACATACTTGGGGTTATCCATCACGGAGGATGTGTCATGATGGTTACCAATGTTTTTATTTTGACATGGTGCTGAAGTAGGTATGGTTCTTCTAGAATGGTTCCAAATAAAGTATAATTGTTCCCCAAGGACCTGACATATTTTTTTATTTATGTGATATATTTTTGTTTATATTTATACCTTATTTTTGATTTTATGATCATGTGTTTTGGAGGGGTTGAAATTTCCAAGTTATTTTGATGTTTTTATTTAGTGGATGGGAAAAATAAAAAATATATATATATATTTAGAATGAAATTAAGAGAGTTCTAAAACATTAAAATATTGTTTTGGATGGTTTTTAAGGATCAAAATTTATCTCAAGAGACCATATGAGTTTTAGAAATATAGGTATTTGAAAACTTGGTTTCAGGAGAAACATCCCTAGGTTCATAGATAATTCCAACCATGAAGCCCAGACCATTTAGCCCTTTTTTATAGGCATATGGTGTGTTTTAACCATGTTAAGGTCCTAGTAAACCATGATGGTATATACTTATAGAGGACTTCCATGGTGGGGCACAATTTTTCTAACCATGTTTTGAAACCATGCGAGCTTTGGGGTATGTGGATAGTGATAGATGAAATATTTTCACATGGCTCTCTAAACCGTGTATCCAAACCTGCACATCATTAAAGGACTTGTAAATTACAATTTTTTACCATAGAATTTTAACCTTAAAACACAATTCTCCCTTCCTCACATTTCACAACATTGTTCCATGGGAGTTCCCTTCCCTCTCCTCCCCTATTAATATTTTATGTATCTCCCTCATTTGAGCTCCAATTTTACTATTTTCATCCATTTTGGATTACACTCAATTAGTCTATAAATAATCTTCCTTCTTATCTTGTTTTCTCTCAAAATCATGGATATTATTTCCATGTGAGAACATATTCCCTATTTTTAGGTTGTTTGTTTATTTTCTCTGATTTCTCTCATTCCAACTGAATAAAGGGTCAATAATGGTTAAGTGGGGCTTCCTAAGCATAAGGTAAGTAGTCTATGACTTTTCCCTCAAATTCTAGTTGTTTATAAAAAATCATTATTTAACATGATGGATTTTCCATAAATTTCTCCTAAAATGTGAAACACATTAAATTAAATTTTTAGAGAAAGAATTTATTTTCACTTAGACCCCTTGGCATGGTTAGAGGATAAAGACCACACCAGTAACCACCACTTAAGTTCGGTTTAATTAAATTATGATATTAATTATTCTTTCTTAAAATCCAAAATGATGAATAGGTGTATTTGGGTTGTAAATTATAAAAGGAATGACCCTAATTAATTTATAATTATTATATAACAAGGACATTCACATGTATTAGTAAATGAACCACACTTTTTGTGTGTGGAGCATTCAACTTATTAGTGGATGTTGGAAATGAATTAAATGAACCATTAAATGGTTGAGTACCTCTCATTGACCCTTAGTAATTTATAAATTTAAACTTAAATTAAATGTACTAAATGTGAATCATGAAATCATATGGGTAGTTTCTTGGTTCATAATTATTTATATAAATTGTTTTGGATTTGCAATGGACATTTTTATTCCCCCTTTCTATCACTTGTAAGTGAGTTTATTATGAAATAGAAATGATGGATTGAATTGATAAATTTAAGGGACATTAACATAGCCCTTTGATCCCTTCTATAATATGTTGGAACATGGATATTATGGTATAGCACCAATGATGGATAATTTAGTATATCACCAACATGAGGTATTATGGTACGGAACTAAAAACAACTTTCATATTTTATAACATTAGGATTCCTTGGATTTTATCCATGGATCTGGATTTCATGGACCACCTCAGATTTTTTCATTTGGCTCTACTCAAGTATTTACTAAGTTTACCTTAGAGGTTCTCCTCATACTTTATAAGGAAACCTCGACCATGGTCCATGGGTTCCTAACCAGTTTTCTGTCTTAATTATACTAAGTTTACTTTGGATGAGATACTTGGACTCAAGTAGGATTTAATGGTCAATAAACTTGAGTCCTAGAACACATAGGTCTAATAATTTTAAATATTTTGTGTATTTAGGGGCTATTAGTTATACCCATTTTACATTTAGTATAGAGTTATTTTTAATTTATACACTACCCATGTCACAGTTTGAATTTTTAAAATGGATTGTATCATTTTTCATTTTACTACTTTACCTATAGAATATATATTTCACACTATTATAGATTATACACATGGAATGGATTTTTTATTGACACCGTTAATGGTGGAATACTCAGTTTCACTCAAACCCTATTCAAGACACCATTTGGAACCCATAAAAATATCTTGGTTGTAGGTTATGATCCTAGATTGTGCCTGTTTTCCATTACCATTTTTGGACTAGGAAATGAAATGATCTAGGGGTTGACCATATACCCAGGCTTCCTACCAAAGTTGTGCCTTCTGTTTATTTATTTACTTTTCAATTTATTATTATTTTATGGGGTTCCTATTGTATATTTATTGCTTGTATTATGACTCAACATGTTAATGCATGGTTGATTTTATTCAAAACTTTTAGGTCAACTAATTATTATTATCTTACATATATTATCCTTTCCCACTGCCCTTCATTTATTTATTCTTTATCTCTATTTATTACTAATCTATAGGGTATAGTATCCCAATTGTACTACCTTTAGACCATTTCTGCAAGTCTTCACCCTCTGACATATTGGGAGTCATTCTTGAGGCCTTGTCAGTAACCAGTACAATTACTGTTTATAGAGTGAACGGGTTCAGGATATGAAAACAATAATGGAATGCACTTTTATATTTTATTAACAAAGGTTAAGGGTTGTTGTTGGTGTCCTACTGAGTATTATAATCAAACCCTACTCATGAATTTTAGTAAGCTTGTAGATTTCATAACTAGGGATCCATTGATGGGAAAGGGACTTGTGGTGGATTGTTGATTAGGTGGAGAAGAAGGATGTTATTGTTACTAGATGCAGTTCAAGATGGATGTGTGTTTCTAATTTTATTTAATAACATTTCATGTAACTTTTATCTTAATTTGGTTTTGGTTTACTAAAATATGTATTATATAGTTAGGTTTTTAAATTTACTCTAATTATTTATTATATTGTTTATATATTATTTGAGTTATGACATGATACTAAGGGTATAGTCTCCCCACAGATGAACTTAGACCCTTTCTTCTAGTCGTCAACCTCTTGCGTATGGGGAGGCGCGCATGGGGTCATGTGGTACTCTAGATAAAACTCATTGGTTCATGTTAGGATGATACATTTTGACTTATACTCTTGTTTTTGGCAGAAATATTTTATATGATTAGACTTAAAAGATTTGTTAATGAATTTTTTAATGTTGTAAGTTCACTCATGGAAAATATTTAAGAAATTAAACTATAGTTGCAAGAATTATGAGTTTTATAGTAAAATTTTAAATTTTTTAAAATTAATGGTGTTAGAACCCTTAGTAACATGACAATTTGTTTCAAAATGGTTTTTATAAGAATCAATAAAGTATTGATCGATGTGGGGAAGCTAAGGAGTAAAGGATTGAGTATAGAAAAGTGTAAATTTGAGATAAAAAATTTGTTTTATAAGTGATTGAAAGAGATAAAGTTTATAAGTTGTGGTGATAGAGGGGTTATTCAAAAAAGGTGAAATTTAAACTGTCTAAATTTAGAAATTTATATGCATTGATGTGGAAAATATGATTTATTGGAATATATGATGCATGTATTTTATTTATAAAGGGGAGATTATTTGATGAAGATGAATTTTGTGTTTTATAGATAAAGGTAGAGAAAGAGTGGTCCATAAATCAATATACCTTTAAGTTTTTCAAATCATAAATATATATATATATGGGAGATAAATATATCTTCCCAATATAGATTCATGGAAAAATAATATTCATAAAATAATTTTTTCCTTCATAGGTAAATATATGGTAGCTTCAGTAGGGGTGAATTGGATTCAAATTTTGACTTCAAATTTTTATTCCTAGTTAAGAATACAAGTCGGAAAGTTTTAAATTTTGATCAAATATAATATATCAAATAATAAACACAACATAAAAAATTGATACATGCAGTGGAAAATAAAACTATCAGAATTTAGAGTCATAATAAAAGTAGAACAAAAAAATAAATCAGAAATTAAAATATTGTAATAAAAATGAAAAAAATAGAGTACTGGTTACTAATCCAAATACACCAATAAAGAATGTTGTATTACCAAAAATTTCATATAAAGAGAACTATTTTATTTTAATATAAATTGGTATGATATTTGATAACAAAAATCTACGTATCCAAGTTCCACACATGGAACTTAATCGATATATCCCTCATCAAAAGATAAAATTCTACACCAAGACTTCCATAACAAGAAGATGATAGTAGGTATATCTAATCCCAAACACATCTCTAATAAAAAAAGTCAAAAACAAGTCAAAGTGTCATGTAATTCATAGAAAATAGAATTAAAAATAAGTAGACTCCCAACCCTAGAGTATTGTAAATCATGAATATCATAATTACACTAATTAAAAAAATAAAAACAATAATACCTCTCACAAATTAAGCTCTCAAGAAACAAACTAAAAGAAAAAATATGATAGTAAACACTCTAGGAAATAAAATGATGTGAGATTCAACATGAATCATAAATTTTCTTTAGCATATTCATATTTTTCAATTTGTTCCATTCCTCAAAGTTATAATTAAGTTTTATAAATAAATTTGTACCATCCTTCAATGGTCATATTTTTATATCTCTAGGTTTGGTTACAAAAGGAAAAACTACGGTTTTTACAAGGTGATATAGGATTCAATGGTAATACGTAGAAATGAATTTCGATGAAAGAAATTAAGGGTAGTTTAAAAGGTTCAGTGCATTTACACATTTTTCTAGAAGATAGTTGGTTCTTTTTAATTCACCAAATCATATAATCAAAAGTTATAGTCTATTCACAACATAACCAAAAACAAATTCCAGTAAAATAAAAATTATTATAAATTTTATTGATATTTTCAAAACTAGGGTTGTGAAAGAGTCACTTAACTCAATAATATCACCCTTTTTTATAGTCATAGGACACACATGAGAAAGTAAGTTTGACTAAAATTTATAAAACAAAAACTCCATATAACTTTTGATGAAACTACCTTTGAGTTCAACATCCAAAATAAATACATTATTAAATCTCTTTAATATAAATAATTACAAGAAAAAATATAGTATCTCCTTTTGTATATTTTCTCAAATCCCATTTTACTGGATTTTTAGCTCCACCCTCTAAGTCTCTAAGAACCATGATCACTCAAAACATTGATATTTTCACCATAAACCATGATGTAATGAAATAAACCATGACATGGATTACATTCCCATAGAAATCCTCTAGTATTGTATAAAATAATAACACTTACAATAACCATTCTTCTTAAACTCTTCCCAATTTTTTTCATAACACCAACCCCGACATGTTTAACACCACGATGTGGTTTGTTCTTATAAAAAAATTATTCATTCCATTTCATAATATTTATCTCTAATAAATCCTAAATTAATCCATGACCATGTTAATAATAAATAAAACAAGTAAACATATGTTAGACTCATAAATAATCATCACAAGAAACTAGTCATCAATAGCTCCTAAGTGTGACACGTATCCAAATACTGCACTATTGTATATGATATTATTTTTTAGAGTTCTATATCCCTAATTGTAAAGATCAATACTATATCGATAAAGTATTAAATGAGATTAATATAACATCCCCTTTATCTATTAATTTCATTAGGTCTTCTAAATATTCTTTATCTTAAAGAACTCTTCAACCCCTACTATCTCCCAAATGAAAACCATTTTTCAAATTTTGTACATCCACACCTTACAATAATATAATTATTTATAATTCATGTTTCCCTATTATACACCTAAAGTTTGTAATATTAAAAAATATCAATTTCTTTTCACTAATATGAGTACCACTCAAAAGTATATCGATCAACCAGACTCATTATTAAGTCTTATATTATGACAAAATAAACTAATATTTGTTTAGTTTTGTAATGCCACGGACCTGGGTGCCACGCAACGGGTGCCCCGAACCCGGTTCGCCATGTGACCTCAAGCGCATTTCCCCAAATGCCAGAGGCTGCCGACTAGTAGTGAGGACCCAGGTCTGATAGTAGGGAAACTATGCCCCCATTTGTCAAAGTGTAGCGCAGTAGAATATAAAATAAAACATACAACAATAGCAGAAGTAGTAAACCATACAAAACTAAAATAATAAACAGTATATATAGAGTGATGCTACATGTCTCAAGTACTAAGAAAACATCCATAACATGTTATACATCGATACTGTACAAAAAAAATTCAGAGTACAGAAAAATAAGAAAAACAGCTGGCAGCGGCATCGCGAGCCTAGGCTCGGTCCCATGCCCTCCTACTCCTCAGCAACAGTCAAGTACCTGTATAGGGACTCCTTCCCCTATCTACACCTACAAAAACGTAATCTGTTTGGGCCAAAAAGCGTGACCCAAACAGGGAGTGAGAAATATATCTCAGTACGCACCCATCAAAGGCTCGTGCCCAACTACGTGCTAACATGCAAAAATAGTGTGGAGTGGTAAAATGCAATAAAGTAAGCAATACTACAAAGTAAATAACTTAACAGTTAAATTTCCAATTAATTATTCATTTAATCCATTTTTTATAAGAAATCACCACAGTGCATTTCTAAGTAAACAACTAGTGTCCTCAGACACGTAAACTCCTACCCCTAGGTAATGAGTATCCAACACAAGAATCTTCCCTCAGGCATAACAGAGTTTTCCCTCAGGCGTAGGTAGTGTCTCCCACAGGCAGAGAATCAGCTGCCCACAGGCACGAAAGAAGTTTCCCTCAGGCCGAAATAACTACAGCCCACATGCTAAATAGTGCAGTGTCCATAGGCTAATCACAACAATGACCTCAGGCTAAATAGGTAACTGGGCCAGCCCAACATGTCAAATTCAGTAAATAAGCAATTCCTCTCAAGGAAATTCTACAATTACTACATTAAAGGCATACCCTCGGGTATCCTAGCCAAACGGCTAAACAGTGGAACACACCCCCATGGTGGTTCCGGATCCAAGAAACGATCCCAACCAGAATTTTATTATCACAATTTAATCAACTATACAATTCTAGGCATTAAATATAGTAAAGGCCTCAGCCACACGACATGCCAACATGAGTTCGTGGCACGAAAATGCACAAAAACGTACGACAGTTGGAAATTTACACCAAGCCACCTACCTTATACGCCAACGAACGTTATACCCGAACGCCGAATCTAGAAACGCCCAAGAACGGCGTAGATCTGACGAAGAACAAAACCCATTCAAACGTAAATAACTTTCCCTCGAGAAGGAATTGGTAAGAATGGATTAAGGAGAAGAAAGGGATTACCCGTGCGGTTCCAACAAGATCGTCCGAAGCCGAATCGGATTCCAGAAGAACACTCGACGGATCTTCAAAGGTTCGGTCGTCCTCCTTGGCTCCAAAATGGCTCAAATGTTTCCTTTTCCAAATTATGAGGCTACTGCCTGTTTTAAGCCGAAAAAACAAAGTAAATGGCATGTACTTATGAGTACACGGTGTGAACTTCCTTTATTTAAATGTTCCTCTGGCGGCACTGCCACACTTTTCATCTGGCGACATGAGTACACGGCATATACTCCCGAGTACACGGTGTGTACTATCGCGCAGATGACAGCTACTCCACTGCCTTACTACTTAGGCATGCCGACTAACTACGCGGCGTGTTAAGTACCACTACATGGCGTGTAGTCGGTTCCTACACCCTTCGTCACCGACATGGCTACATGCCCCATGTACCTATCCCACACAGCCAACAGTACATGGTGTGTGGAAAAGTAGACGGCGTGTAGGTCCAAAATTTAGTATTTTCCCCATTTTCCATATTTTCTCAAAAACACTTAAGGAAAAGGAAAAAAGAAGAATCTCGTACCTCAAAAATAAGAACCGGGTTCTTACAAACTTCCCCCCTTATAGCAATTCGTCCCCGAATTTCCCTTCCAATGGTGGCGAAGAATAAGCTCAGAACAGCTCTGGCCACTGAGCACGTACGTCAGCCTCCTGCTCCTAGGTCTCGTCCTGCACTCTCCCATGCTGCCATAGCACCCGTACGAGAGGAACTGACCGGCCTCGGAGAACCTTTGTGCTCCTGTCAACGATATGAATCGGATTATCCTCAAAGGATGCATCTGCCTCAAGCTCAACCTCCTTGGGTTGAAAGACGTGAGACGGGTCTGAATGATAGCGACGCAACTGAGACACGTGGAAGACATCGTGCATGGCTCGGTACCGCTGTGGTAACTGCAACCGATAGGCAACCAGCCCAACTCTCTCCAGAATCTCGAATGGCCCCACATACCTCGGTGGAAGCTTACCATGTCTCCTGATCTACTTATGTCCCAACCTCGGCGAAACACGTAGAAAAACCTGATCCCTGACCACGAACTCCAAGGGTCATCTCCGGCGATCATCATAAGATTTCTGCTGAGACTGTGCGGTATCCATCTGCTTCCGAATCAACTGGACCTGCTCAGATGTCTCCTGCATGATCTGTGGTCCCAATAAAGCTGCCTCACCTGCCTCTAACCATCACAAAGGTGATCGGCATGGCCTACCATATAAATCCTCATATGGTGCCATCTCAATAGTCACTTGAAAACTATTGTTATAAGAAAACTTGACTAAGGTTATATGCTTCTCCCAAGATCCCCCAAAATCTGGGACGCATGCACGCAGCATGTCTTCAAGCACCTGTATCATATGCTTCGACTGGCCATCGGTCTGAGGGTGGTATGTTGTGCTCAGAAACACCTGTGTCCCCAGTGCCCTCTGAAAGGTATGCCAGAAACGAGACGTAAAGCGGGCTTCCCTATCAGAAATGATAGAATGACGGACCCCATGAAGACGTATGATCTCTCGGATATACAGTCTTCTGAGACCATCCACACCGAAGGTCTCCTTGATCGGCAAGAAGTGAGCTACCTTCGTAAGTCTGTCCACAACAACCCACACAGCATCATTTCCACGAGGTGACTTCGACAACCCCGTCATGAAATCCATCACGACATCATCCCATTTCTACTCTAGAATGGGTAACTGCTGTAACAGCCCAGCTGGTCTCTGATGCTCTGCCTTCACCTGCTGACAGGTGGAACATCTCTTAACGAACCCAGCTACCTCTCTCTTAATACCCGGCCACTAGTACTGACGTCTCAAGTCACGGTAAATCTTGGTAACCCCAGGATGAACTACCCAAGATGAAGCATGAAATTCCCACATCAGCTCCTCGTGTATATCCCCTGTAACCCATACTCATCCATGGAAATGAAAAACCTCATCGTCACCTATCGTCCAACCAGGAGGAGGGTCCTCTCTTGCCACCGACTCTCATTGAACTAGGCCTTCTGGATCAGATAGCTGCCTCATCCTCACTCTGTCCAAGAGGGTAGATGTCACAGCTAAAGATGAAAGATAAGTCTTCCCCTGACTTTCATGCACCTCCATATGCATCTCATAGAACAAATCCATGAGCTGCCACTCACCATTGGCCTCCTACACTGCCTGTATCTGAGTCTTCCTTCTCAGTGCATCAGCTACTGCATTACCTTTAACAGGTGTATAGGCAAGCTCAAAATCGAAGGATTGTAGGTACTCGACCCACCTTCTCTGCCTCGGATTCTGGTCACGCTGATTAAAGATATACATGAGCTTTTATGGTCAGTGAAAACCACAAAATTCTCTCCCAACAAATAATGTCTCCAATAGCGCAACGCATGCACAACTGCGGCCAACTCGAGATCATACATCGGGTAATTCCGCTCATGTGGCCTCAACTGCTGAGACCCATATGCAACAACTCGGTCTCTCTGCATCAACATTGCTCCCAGCTCAATACCTGATGCATCATAGTAAACTGTATATCTCTTCCCCTGCTTTGGGAGTATCAGGATCGGTGCTGATGTCAGCCTTCCCTTCAGGTCCTGAAAAGTTGTCTCGCAAGCTTCTGACCAAACGAACTTCACACCCTTCTTAGTCAGTCCCGTCAATAGTGATTCTAAGCGGGATAAGTCATGTATGAAGTGTCTGTAGTAACCAGCCGTCCCTAAGAAACTTTGTATCTCAAACATGTTCTTAGGCTACTCCCAGGAAACTACTTCTCTCAACTTCTCTGGGTCTACTGCAACTCCTACCTCTGAGATGATATGACCCAGGAAGTGAATCTGGTCCATCCAAAAGTGGCACTTCGAGAGCTTAGCATATATCCAATGCTCTCTCAGTGTACACAATACGATCTAAAGATGGGTGGCATGGTCGTGTCGAGTGTGAGAGTACACCAAGATGTCATCCACGAATACTACCACAAAAGAATCAAGATACTGATGGAACACACGATTCATCAGAGCCACAAAAATTGATGGCGCGTTCGTGAATCCGAACAGCATAACCAAGTACTCGTACAGACCATATCTGCTCTGAAAAGATGTAAGCGGTATATCCGATGGTCTCACGCGCAGCTGATGATATCCTGACCTCAATTCAATCTTCGAGAACACGTGTGCTCCATGAAGTTGATCAAACAGATCATCAATCCTCGACAAGGGATATCGATTCTTAACCTTCAACTGGTTCAGCTTCTGATAATCCACGCAAAGTCTAAGGGTATCATCCTCCTTCATCACAAAAAGGACCGGAGAACCCCAAGGAGAAGTATTGGGTCAGATAAAGCCCTTTGGATGTAACTCCTCTAACTGCCTCTTGAGCTCCTTCAACTCAGGCGTGGCCATCCTATAAGGAATAATGGACACCGGTGCTTCTCCTGGCACAAGCTCGATAGAGAAATCCACCTCTCGCACCGAAGGTAGACCTGAAAAGTCGTCTGGGAAGACATCCCTAAAACGATAAAAAAATGGACGGAAATTTTTCTGACAAGTCCCCTGGTCATCCAGATATAAACTCACAATCTGGGCTATGACTCCACCTCGCCCATGATGCTCTGGTCCATCTCAACTCGCCTGAGCATCCCATTCGCCCTTGTATAGAAACTCTCTGCCCTCTGGTGATGTGAAATGCACCCTGCGATGATAGAAGTCTACAAAGTCTCGAAATGGAACCAACTAGTCCATCCCGAGAATGACATCATAGCTCGTCATCTCCAAGACATAGAGGTCTCAAATGAAGTGACACCCTCCATCCTCAAGGGGGCACTCCTTACACTAACCCACACCAGCTATCCTAGTCTCCAACGGAGTGTCTAGCGTCATGATATCAGAAGAAGAAGAAACACTGAGCCCAAAGCTCTCCACAATGGGTACAAATATGAAACTATGTGTAGCACCAGTATCAAAAAGCACTGAAGATAGGACAGAAGCTACTAGAATAGTACCTCTGACTGTAGGAGGTCCGGGATCTTGCTCCTGCTGGGTATGTTGCACTGTATATGTCTACCTAGTGTCATGGCCCTACGACACAGCCTGGATACCCTGAGCTGTCCCGCCCTGCTACCTCTGCGATCCTAGTGTCTGGCTACCATGACCACGACCACCATCTCTGCCTGCACGCCCTAACACATTCCAGTTCCCTGACAGGTAAGAAGACACTGGTCCTGATCGTGCACACGGAGTCTGCACAGAACCCCTCTCACTATCCACTGGTGGAAACACCCTGAAAAAGCACTGTTGATGACCCAACTTGCCGCAATCTCGGCACTCCACTGGGTCTCGTGGACACTGTGGCCTCTCGTTCCCCTATATACCACACTGGTAGCACATAACCTAGCCACCTGAAGCATTCTTATGACTGGTACTGCCGCCCTGAGATAAGTCCATCTGTCTCTTCCTCTTGCCAAAAGAAATAGTACCAGTGACTGGTGCTGAACCGCCCTGGCCCACACCACTTGATTCCTGCAGGTTTCTCTCTGTAATCAACGCCTGGTTCACAATCGCGTGTACAGTAGGCAACCTGAAAACATTCACTAGTTCTCAGATGTCATAACGAAGACCATCCTCAAAACGTCTATCTCTCAGCGTCTCATCACCCACCAGCATATGTGAAAAATGCTGAAGCTCCGTAAAACGAGAAGAATAGTCCATCACCGACATAGCGCCCTGCTGCAGATTCATGAACTCTCGAGCTCTATATTCCCTCATCATCTTGGGAAATTAGAAGTCATAGAAAACTGCTTGAAAATCATCCCATGCCATGTCTCTGTGATGCTCTGACTAAGTGGTAACATCCCACCACCTCCTGGAGGAATCACGCAACATATAAGGCACGAGCTTGACCCTCCGCCCTAGAGGCATCTCAAGATGCTCGAAAATAGTCTGCATCGACCCCAAACAAGACTCTACAGCCTGTGGTCTGCCATCCTATGAAAACATAGGTGGATGCTGCTACTGGAAGATATGAGTCAGCTCAGCCATAGATGTAGCAGCCTGTGGTGCTCCCTAAAAGTTCTGCATGAACCGCATAAAGCCTTCACGGAACTGCGCCTCTACGCCTGTGTCTGGTATAGCAGCTGGCATCGCATCTGGCTCTGCTGGAGGATCAACTGGTAGCCCATGGCCCACCATATCTGGAGTATAGTCATCACCGCTCTCCTGGAGAACAACTCGTGGTTGTCTAGGTGGCATGACACTACAAGGTCAAAAGCACGCCTCAGATTCGAGATTATTATGACTGAAAAGCGAAGGAATCTCAAAGGAAACAAGAGGAAGAAGGAATTCAAAATTTTCAAAACAGGACTACATGGCGTGTACACTAACTACACAGCGTGTACTTGACTTCTCTTCCCCTTCCCGGGCCCTTACACATGGCTAAGCCACACGACTTCCATCGAACAAAACCTACACGGCATGTATAATATCTACACAGCGTGTACGGTGTTATTTTCCAACTGCCCGTGTCGTCTATGACACGACCGACTACTCGGCTTACAACTACATGTCATGTGACACCCGTACACGGCATGTACAGCACCTTATTTCCCAACCACATGGCTAACACCACACGGTCTATCCTTGGACAAGACTACACGGCGTGTCCCAAAGGTACACGGTGTGTTCAAGGAGAGGTGACACCAGCCCGTGTTGTTAGTTACACGGCTGAGTCCCCAGGTCACACTACATGGCGTGCCCACCATTGACACGACGTGTTCTGTCCAGAAGTTCCCCGACCCGTGTTGTTAGTTACACGGCCGGAATTCGGTTCAACACTACACGGCGTGTACATTTGGTGCACGGTGTGTTTTACCCAAGCCTTTCCCTACCCCGTGTTGCTGTCAACATGGTTTGGGACACGGGAAGAGACTACACAGTGTGTACTCCGGGTACACGGCATGTACTCAAGAAGTTCATTTCTCTTCTCGAATAGAAGAACATACATGGCGTGTATTAAAATACTACATGGCATGTATACTGGGTTTTTGGACAGTATGCCACAGAAACTTCTCTGGAACCCAGAAAATAGAGAAAAACAACACCTAACTGTCAAATTCTGACCTGTGGGGGGCCATACTCCCCACGAATCAAAGTTTGACATCTCATATGTGTTATAACCAATAAATAGTCAATGATCCACCAAATTACAGTCAATTGGGGCCCATACTCCCTAAAAACCAAAGTTTGGCGTCCATTCTATAAACAATCTCACATAAAATTACCCTATCAAATAGCAGGTATTTTATCAGAGAAGCTATCACAACAGCATGCTTTCCTAGCACAAAAACTATCACAACAACATGCATTTCCTAATGTACCTACATGGCATTGAAACTATGCATGACATGTGATATCTAGCATGTGCCTATATGATTCATGAGACGGCATACCCTCATCTCATTGGGTTGCAACTAACTAGAACCCACAGATAAAATATAAACTGCACAATCTCAAAGTGTGTCACCCAATGGTGAAAACATATCAACTGTAAAATTTTCAAAATCCCAAGAATTGAAAAATACAAGGTAGACAGGATTTTCCCTGTACACGGATTAGCTATGCCTGGGCACAGCTTGTTACCAACTACCATTTGTTTTATCCCTGACTACAGCTCCAAATAGTAAGTCAAAGAAAAGAACCACCCCTGAAACCACTTTGTAACGCCCCGGACCCGGGTGCCACGCAATGGGTGCCCTAAACCCGGTTCACCACGTGACCTTAAGCGTATTTCCCATAATGCTAGAGGCTGCTGACTAGTAGTGAGGGCCCATGTCTAATAGTGGGGAAACTATGCCCTAATTTGTCAAAGTGTAGCACAGCGGAATATAAAATAAAACATACAACAACAGCGGAAGCAGTAAACCATACAAAACTGAAATAATCAACAGTATATATATAGTGATGATACATGTCTCAAGTACTAAGAAAACAGCCATAACATGTTATACATCGATACATTACAAACAAATACAGATTACAGCAAAACAAGAAAAACAACTGGTAGCGGCATCGTGATCCTAAGCTCGGTCCCATGCCCTCCTACTCCTCAGCAACAGTCAAGTACTTGTATAGGGACTCTTTCCCCTATCTACACCTGCAAAAATGTAATCTGTTTGGGCCGAAAAGCATGACCCAAACAGGGTGGGAGAAATATATCTCAGTAGGCACCCACCAAAGGCATGTGCCCAACTGTGTGCTAACATGAAATAATAGTGTACAGTGGTAAAATGAAATAAAGTAAGCAGTACTACAAAGTAACTAACTTAATAGTTAAATTTCCATTTAATTATTAATTTAATCCATTTTATATAAGAAATCACCACAGTTCATTTCTAAGTAAACAACTAGTGTCCTCAGACACGTAAACTCCTACCCTCGGGTAAGGAGTATCCAACACAAGAGTCCGCCCTCAAGAATAACAGAGTTTTCCCTCAGGCGTATTTAGTGTCACCTGCAGGCAAATAATCAGCTGCCCATTGGCACGGAAGAAATTTCCCTCAGGCCGAAATAACTACATCCCACAAGCTAAATAGTGCAGTGCCCACAGGATAATCACAACAACGCCCTCTGGCTAAACAGGTATCCAGACCATGCCCAACATGTCAAATGCAGTAGATAATCAATTCATCTCAAGGAAATTCTACAATTACTACATTAAAGGCATACCCTTGGGTATCCTGGCCAAATTGATAAATAGTGGAACACACCCCCTGGGTGGTTCCGGATCCAAGAAACGATCCCAACCAGAATTTTATTATCACAATTTAATCACCTATGAAATTCTAGGCATTAAATATATCAAAGGCTGCAACGACACGACACCCCAACATGGGTTCGTGGCACGAAAACTCACAAAAATGCACGACAGTTGGAAATTTACACCAAGCCACCTACCTTATATGACAACGAACGTTATACCCGAATGCTGACTCCAAAAACTCCCAAGAACGGCGTAGATCTGACAAAGAACAAAACCCATTCAAACGTAAATAACTTTCTCTCGGGAAAGAATTGGTAGAAACAGCTAATGGAGAAGGAAGGCCTTACCCGTGCGGTTCCAACAAGATCATCCGAAGCCGAATCAGATTCTGGACGAACACTCAGTGGATCTTCAAAGGTTCGGTCATCCTCATTGGCTTCAAAATGGCTCAAATGCTTCCTCTGCCAAATGAGGAGGCCACTGCCTTTTTTAAGCCGAAAAAACAAAGTACACGGCGTGTACTTCAGAGTACACGGCATGTACTTCCTTCATTTAATTGTTCCTCTGGCGGCACCACCACATTGTACATCCGTCTACATGAGTACATGGCATGTACTCCCGAGTATACGATGTGTACTGTCACCCAGCTGGCAGCTACTCCACCGCCTTACTGTTTAGGCCTGCCGACTGACTACACAGCGTGTAAAGTACTACTGAACGACATGTAGTCAGTTCCTATAC
This sequence comes from Viscum album, assembly GCA_963277665.1. Lineage (NCBI taxonomy): Eukaryota > Viridiplantae > Streptophyta > Magnoliopsida > Santalales > Viscaceae > Viscum > Viscum album. The sequence continues at coordinate 1,681,335,455 of OY728160.1, forward strand.
CCTTCGTCGCCGACATGGCTACATGCCCCATGTACCCATCCCACACGGCCAACAGTACACGACGTGTGGAAAAGTACACGGCGTGTAGGTCTAAAATTTAGGATTTTTCCCCATTTTCCATATTTTCTCAAAAACACTTAAGGAAAAGGAAAAAGAAGAAGCTCGTACCTCAAAAATAAGAACTAGGTTATTACATGTTTTATTTATTTATTTCATCCCATATAAATAGAAATTACCTTTATGAACAACCCATCTCCTAGTGAATATATCATTCTAGGATGATGTATAATAAAATAAAACAACCATTTATATAGAGTATGAAAAAACCATAAAATCCATTAATAATAAGTCTCATATCAAATAAAATCATCAATCAAATAAAAAATCAATAACCTGAAGTATCTTATTCGGACAACCCAAATTTATATCACCACAATTCTATTAATATCTCCAAGCACCTTTAATATTCTCCTACTAGTTTGTAAGGGAAAAGGAAGAAAGTGATAAAGTGTTCATGAAAGGGTGAGAAATAATACTCAATATGGTCATACAAAGTAATGTTCTAATCTATAAAATGATGATACGCAATTTATTATGTGAACCAACATATTGTGTAATAATGAATAAGTCTTTAAAAACATTACAGATGAATCTCTCATTACATTTAGTTCTCTACAATTTCCTAATTACTTATACCTCTATAAATAACAAGATTATATATAATTACATATATATGCATGATTTATAATCTAAGAATAAGAGAAAGGACCCTACCAATTTTTTCCTGCTAAAAATACATTAGGCACTCATAACTCTATCTAGTATCCCTCTCATCAGAGAGAGTATCTTGGTCATAACACTCTATATAACAACTTGGATTCCAATAGCCTAAAGTAAAATGTTATATTACTATATTGGTATAAAATAAAATAGATTCCATTAAATGATATCTAATAGTTTAGTAATATCAAAATATTAGATACATGCATTTTTTACACATTACATGTGAAAAACTAAAATAAAAATTAATTTCTAAGTGAGAACAATATTATTCCTTCAAGTATATCCATGAAATTATACATATCTCTCTTCTAGGTTTCATGGAGAAGGGGGAAAAATATAAGTTGGTGATATCATATACTTACTCTTGGTAGTGTGCAGTGAAAGTCTAATATCCCATAACCCATACTGCTGGATCCTATGCTGAAATCCATAACCTTACATTTCCAGCATTTATGTTGATAATTGTGACCCATTTTTTCCATCAAACCTTACAATATCAAAGGGAAAACATGGATCACTTACATTATGGAGGACCTTTTAGGTTTATAGTTTTATAGAATTTGGAAAAACTCCTATATAAATAATTCCCAAGTCTCCAAAATAAAATTTCTCCCATTTATCCTAGCTTTTCTTATTTCACAATAGGTCATCAATATCATTCTTTTGAAATCCTTTATATACATAAATCATTCAATATAATTATTTAAAACCTATAGAAAAGGAAACATAATAAGGGTGAGATCAAACACTCAGTAAGGTAAAATGTAATAATTAACAATTTAATGTTATCAATGAGCATAAAAGTGTATAAGGGTATGATGACATAATCAAAGTGTTGAGAGAATCATAAAAGAACTTAAACTCATCAATACCTCAATCATAAAATATGAAAACCTGGAATATGTAAGAGCCATAAAAATTAATAATAAAAATCCATGTGATATCAATATTTATCATTATAAACATTATAAAGTCATAATAAGAAATTGAAACTACTTTTGGTAACTTAGATCATCAGTTTCATAAAACCATTTCGAAACCCTTTCATAACCCTTTCAATTAGAATAATCATATGACTGACTTACAATGTAATCCTTACCCAATTAATTAGAGATAAATTATGGGTATCTCTATTAATATAAGTTATATTAGGATCACCCATTCATCAAGAGCTATAATGGGGATCAACCCTTTGTATAAGCTATATTAGGCTCACCCATGAGCTATAATAGGGCTCAACCCTTCGTATAAGATGTATCAGGATCACCTGTTCAATATAATGCTCAAGTACCATTTCATGAATAAATAAAATTATTCATAATACTCGTAGAAACCATCATTATTCAATTATAACTAGATAAACCCATGTAAAAGAAATGGGTTCAATGTAAATCTCTTTGAAACATGATTAACCTGTGAAAAAGAAACGGGCTCCATAAAGATCTATTTGAAACATGTTTATCCCATGAAAAATAAATGGGTTCCATAAAAATCTCATTGAAAAATGATTAAAACATGGAAAATAAATGGGTTCTATAAAAATATATTTGAAATAAGATTAACCCATGTAAAAGGGATGTGTTCTATAACAATCTCTTCGAAACAAGATTAACCGATGGAAAAGAAATAGGTTCCTTTACAGCATATTTAAAAAAATCTTAATCCATATAAAAAATAATAATGATGGTATCTATAAAAAATATACCTAGTGGAGGATAAGTAACAAAAGGGGTTTTTTATTTTTATGAATGGAAATTCCCTTAAAATATCATTAAAACATTCTTGGGGAAAATAATCTTTAAACATTAAAAGTGTCTCATACCACTTTGAAATGTTTGAATCATAATTCCTATAAAGTAATAACATTTAAAAAAATATTAAATAAAATTAGAATAAATAAATTCATGATATTTTATTTCAAATGGGATGTATACACACCTTAAAAAAGAATAAAGTTGTATAACATAAAAACATCATAAGCAAGAAAAATTGTGACAAAAATCCATTACCACTTTGGTAAATTTTAAATCATAAACCCTGTTAAAGATATTTCCTCAAAATGATATCTAAAACCCTGTAAATTTAAGGATAAGATTCATCAAATATATTCATGGGAATTATATACACCACACAAAGAAAATAATTTGTGAATATGACATATATCTCACTGAAATAAAAGTGAGGTAAGAGAAACCCTTACTACTTGTGTAACTTTTGATTCATGAGATCCGTGAAATAATAACCTAAATTGAAACTTTTAATATCATTAAATAAATTAAACTCATGATATAACATTTAAAATGGAAGTATATTGATCATGAAAAATAAATGAGTGGTGAATATGGCATAAGTCTTTCAAAAATAAAAAGTGAGACTAGAAATCCCCTTAAAACTGTGGTAACATCTAAATCGGGAACCCCAAAAGTAATAATCATAAAATAAAAAATTTAAATACAATTAATGTAAAATAATTCATTATATAATATATCAAAAGTGGCATTAGATACACCACACTAAATAATTAAGCGGTGAATATAACATTTATCTCATATATGTAAAAAGTGAGATGCAAATCCCTTACCCTGAGTCTAATTTGTCATTATTTTCATCTATATTACCGAATAATAAACTTATGTTAATTAATTTTTTTCTTCATAACTATTTATAAGTTTAATATTAATTCTAATTCACTTATAAACAAGTCATTTACAAGTACTAAATTAATAATATTTAAGTCAGATGTTTTGACCATATTCGGCTTATGTGACTTGACTTCAAATTGCATTTTTTAATTAATTATTGAGTAAAGTAGAAACATGATCAAGGGGGAATAAAATGATTAAGTCTAATAGATTGATACCTTATAATGTCAAGACATCCGATAGGATGAGATCCAAAGTTGGTAAAACACAAAAAGGATCTCTCTGAGCCTACCTGGGAAGCTAAGAAGTCTGTAACTTGGTTCCCTTCACGCCATGTGTGAAGAAGGGTAGTGTGATCATCAATAAGAGCCTTGTATCTATCAATGAGTTAAATAATTGACCATGGAACTATGATCTATCCTTTCATAGATTGAATAATGATCATTGAGTCAGTCTTCAAAAAGGATAATAAGATGTTCCTATTACTGCATATTTCCAACCCATCCTATATTATGCAAGAATCCACCATAAGAGAATCACTTGGACCATAGGAAGCACAGAAAGTGACAAGAAGAGAGCTACCTAAATCTTGAACAATACCACCTCCAAACATAAAACCAAATTAGTATGAACCATCTATATTGAGATTAATTCCACTAGAGGGAGGGGTCCATCAATGCCATTTACCCTGAGATAACATGCACCACCTAGGGGAGGGAGAGGCAGTACCCTACATGGATCTCTAGAGAGAATGGGAATAATCTCATTGATTAAGAATATGCACCAAATCCATCACCAAGAATCTCTATTGGGCTACTAAGGAATGGCTAGATATAGAAAACCCTTCTCCTTGGGCAGTATTTCATGCATTCTAGATGTTACAACACCCTTCCACCAGTAGAATATCCATATACATTATTTCTAGAAAGTCACCCAAAATATCATTAAACCACTAACTAATAAGGTCCACTCCATAGAAAATAGGATGAGAAAGACCTATGAAAGTACCCTGCACACTCCAGATAGACAATGCCCAGTCACCTTTGAAAAATAAGTGATGAATTGACTCCTCACTTAGGTTCCCACAGAAGGTACATTTTAAGTCCATTTGGAAACCCTTGCATTTGATCTGGTGATCTGGTTATCTAAGGTCAAATCATGGTTTCTAATCTACAACACCATTAAATTATACCTAGGTGGAAGATTGTTACACTAAAGGATGGAACCCCATGAATCATGGATTGTGTTGACATGAATATCTTTACAGTAGGCATTAACTGAGAAAAATCTTATAGAGGATCCCATGAAAACATAGACATCTATATCCTCATTCATGTCAATAATCCTAAAAATTACCTAATGATGTTATTTCAAATCCACATTGAAAAAGGAAGGGTAATAGATATCCTTCCTAAAGGTGACATCTAGAATCATACACCTCATAAAACCAACCAAGACACCTTCCCAATTGTGACTCTAGAAGCTGATCTCACCTTAGGCAATAATCTAGTGATAATTACCCAAGAGAAATGGAATATGACCTTGAAGATGATTTCAAAATCTAGAGACCTTACCCCTCAGATGCCTTAAATTGGTCCCATATTTATTATTAATAAAATTTCCCTAATGAGTATATCCCTCAACCTCTTCCCAATCCAACATGGATTGAAAACTATGCATCGTACTCAAAATATCTTTGATATTGATACCTCCCTCATCCCAGGACCAGACCAACCTTCCCCAAGAGGCCCAATGACAATGATTGTCAAAGTGAGAATCCCAGATAAAATAAAACATAAGATTTTCAATATACTTGATTTCAACTTTGGGAACCTTGCATGATAAGATCACATGCACAGGAATATAATAAAATACATGGTTAACCAAAGTAATCCTCCCACAAAAGGATAGAAAGTGATTCTTCCAATTGATAATGCCACTTGAGATTTTATCCACAAACCCCTCAAATTGATGAATTCTAATCCACCCAAGGGAGATTGGAGGACCAATATAATACATGGGAAAGGATTTACTGTGAATACCAAGGTTTCCATCAATCAAGGTTGTGCATCTTGGAGAGAAAAAAGAAGAGAGGTAAACACTGCTTTTATCATGATTATTCCATTGACCACTCCATTTGCAGTAAACCTCAAGAACCTTGTTAAATCCCTGAAGATATATCATATTTCCATTTAAAAATAACACCATATCATCTTTAAACACTAAGTGATTAATGCCAAAATACCTTCCCCTAGTCTGAAAATGATGAATGACACCTTTGAAAATGTTATGCTTTAAGTACATGCTGAAAGAGTCTTTGGCCAAGATAAAAAAGAATGATGTAGAGAGGGTACCCATATCTCAACCCCCTAATAGTCTTCAAGAACCCATATATTCTAACCATGAAAGATATGGCCATCCATTTAGAGATGCATCACCTGAAGAGGTTATTATAAACCCAAAGGAAGAATTCCATGTAGCTCATGACTCAAATAATAATGTTCTATTCAAGTCTATCATAGGACTATTCAATGTCTATTTTGATAGTTCGACTAAGGTCAATGAGGTAATTATATAAAAATATAAAAAATAATAACCAAGACATAATTATCACAATTATATATCAATTATACTTTTAAAATCATATATTAAATATTTTTTGGAAAAATTAACCAACGTCATGATCATCGAGACAATAGGTCATACGTACCCATGAGTAACGTTCATATTTTTTAATAACCATTATGGAAAGAAGTTAACTAAGTATATCTTTATAGAATTAAAATTATATCAAAAATAATATATTATTTAATTATATATTCTTTTATATATATCATTCTTGTGATGTGGAGATGAAAAAGAAAGAATCACATTGCTTTGGGGAGGCAGTAGTCCACACATCCTTGAATGACGTTATCACTTTTTTGGTGTGTGAAATGGAAGTAATAAAATTATTTTTTATATATTCAGGTATATAATTATGTTAGTAATATCATAAATATTTCATTTATATCATATATTATTTAACCCAACCTTAATATATTCCATGTAAAGCGTGAATGTAACACATTTCTTTGAGGATGTGGTAGTCCACACATCCACAAACGATGTTATCTTATTCCCACAAAATAGAATGAATGAAGGTATATGTTATATATTAATTAAATAGGTGTTAATAAAATATAAATATCATATATATAATATAAAAATATTATTTCTACCATAATTCCCAACCATGAGAGGTGGTAAAGGAAAAAATGAATGGCATCATTTCGTGTGGCGGTAGTCCTCCGTACACATGAACGGTGATTTCATTGCCCATTTGATGGTGGTATGTATAGGTGTAGATATAACCATTAACATAAATAAATATAAGTATATTTAGGATACTTATTTAATAATATAATCATAGAATAATCATAATTTAATGGGTGTATAAATAAATAAAACAAAATTGCTCGTTTGAAGAATGTTACCTCTTACTTGGGTAACTCATTTTGGTTTCCACCAAGGTACTTCCATAGTTTGATTAATTACCAAGGTGAGAATTATTTAATGATAGGAGGAATATGTTTAGTTGGTATGTTCATGGTTTGGATGACCCAAAATACTTGATAGGAGTGAAGGATATGGGAGAGTGAATTCCCTTGTATAGTGGAGGAGGAGTGGCATTCATGTAAATACAAAAATGTAAACACTATTAGGAGGTATCCCTTACATCATGTGACTATTATAATTAACCTGGTTATATTAAAGTTTTAATATGGTCTAAATATGTCTATAAAATGGACTTTGTAAAAGTTTCTAGTCTATTTGGCTCCTTAAGATTAAATTTTAACCAATAAGTAAACTCATTTTTACCTTAATCATTGGGATTAATTTTAATTTATTTCACTAATATTTTTGGTAAAAATATATGTTTAACATAATATACATTATAAATTATTATGATTCCAAATATTGAATCCATTTTTCAAAATTCGAATCACAAAAGTGGAAGAATTTAATTTAAAATTGATCCTGTGGATGGGAAGAAACAATAGGTTTTTAAAGTAAAAAAGTTAAAAAGTTTGAATTGTTTTTATATCCAATTCCAATGTTATATTGATTATAATAACTTACATTGGGTTTATTTATGTATAATTGAACAAATTATACCTTAAAATAAATTAAAAATATAATTTAAGCATACAATAAAATTAGAAAAAATGTATTTTTCAATTAAAATTGGGTGTCATTCATTATTCATCAAAATATCTAAAAATAATTTTTACATTCCAATTTAAAAAATGAAGTTTATTTTTTCAAAAAAAATTATAAAATTTTCAAAATTTAGTTTTAAACAAGTCTTCCATTAAATGGCAGTAAAATTTCCTTTTAGAAAAATACTGCTTTTTATACTTAGAATTAGATTTATTCTTATTTTATGCCTATAAACTTATTTGATGAATTTAAAAATATTTTATTTAATATATAACATATGAATTTTTTTAATAAATTTCACCAATATTTATTAATTTAATTTATTAAGGTAAAACACCATTCTAGTCATAAAAATAGTTTTTCATAAAAACACATGCTTTATATTCTATTGGTTTTTATTTTCATTTATAATTAATTGGAAATAATTAATTTTATAAAAATGTGTAAAATATTTTATCATAATTAAATTAATCTCATTTATACCTGCCATTACAATAGCTATGTGATAACTATTGTATTAAATATTAATTTTGTATTGTTGTTTCGTAAAACTCGGTCTTGAATGTGATAGACATTATCGAAGAGACTCGATATTGTGTTCAATGAAAGATAAACTTGGTGTTGTGTATAATTAATGATAAACTATGATTTTTTTTATAATTCAATCTATCAAAGAAATTTATTTGAAAGAATATATTTCTTAAAATTTTGGGATGTCTCATCCTACCCTCCTTAAAATGAATTTCTCCCTCAAAATTTGTCTTGGTTATAGAAGGATTAACATTTTTATAATTACTTCATTAAAACCCATATAGTGAAAATTTTTAATAAAAATCCACTTTAAAAGGTAAAGTGGGAAACATAAGGGACATCAGAAGATATGCATAACTAGGATTTCACATAGGGAAAACATTGGTGGGGAATTAAAAGATTGATTTGGAAGGAAAAAAACTAATTCTCATGGACTAATAAAGAGTGATACATAATGTAGTCAAGTGGAAATAAATTATAAAAAATACAAAAACAAATAGGTTTATAAAAGGTCATTAATACCATCAGAAAAGATGGAAATAGGATAAAATTTTATCTCAAGATCCTTTTTTTAAAGTTGAAGGGTTTCGTTCACCATATAGACTGATAGAATATGGAATTATAATTACTTGAGGGGTATAATTTAATACTTTTTAAAATTTATACCATAATATCATATTTTCACCAAATGATTAATATTCAAGATGAGTTTTTAAATCATAAAGCAAAAAAATCAAATTTTTAAGAAAACATAATCAAAAAAGGGATAACAAGTTATTCCCCCTATCATTAAAAATTATCCAAACCCAAAATGGTTAGCACATGGTTAAATAATTCACGAAATTAAATAACCTTTGTAAAATAATCTTCAAAATTCAATAGTAATACCCAAATCTAAAACTAAATCATTCCATAACCATACATCCCAAATAAACTCAATATCCTCAAAATTAAAGGTTGTTTTAACCTTAATGGTTATCTCATACATTCTAGATTTCAAGACTATAATATGTTGATCTTATTTTAAAGTAACATTTATCACTTAGTAACCAAATCACTTTTCAATCATGTGGTTATCTATATCATAATACTTGTGTTCCCATAATTACCACAATAACCAATATCATATAAACCCTAAAGGTCATCAATACCTTAAAAATTATTTCCACAAAAAGTAAAGGAATAATTTTCATTAAACTGTAGTTTCATATATACTTTAACCCAATAAAACTCCTAAAAAGTCATTGATGGCCTCAAAATTTTGACTATGTAAAAACCTAAAATGGGGTGTCTATGACTTTGAACTTATGATCATCCATAATATTACAGATTAATTATGGTATTCATAACTCTTAAGATAACCTCACATGAAGACATCCTAATCTCCAAAGTTATATAAACTGACCTTTGATACTGACTATAACAGCCCAAAACCCACACTCCTAGATCCTGTGCTGAAATCCATAAATTTACATTACTATCTTTGATGTTGATAATTGTGACCCAATTTTTTTCCATAAAACCTTACAAAATCAAAAGAAAAACATGTATCCATTAAATTCTGGAGTAGATTTTAGGTTTAGAGTTTTATATAATTAGTAAAAACTCCTATATAAAAAATTCACAATTAATAAAAAGAACATTTCTTTAATTTCACCCACCTTTTCCGATTACACAATAGGTCATCAACATCATCCTTATGAAAACCTTTATAGACATAAATCATTCAACATAATTCTTTAAAACCTAGGGAAAAATAAATATAAAAGGGTGATCTCAAATTCTTAGAAAGGGAGAATGTAATCATTAAAAAATTAGTGTCATGAATGAGCATAATAGTGCATAAGGATGTGATGACATAATCAAAGTGCGTGAGTGAATCATAGAAGAACTCAAACCCATAAATACATGGATCATAAAATATGAAAAAATAGAAAATGAAAGAGTCCTAAAAATTAATAATCAAAATCCTTTTGATATCAATCTCAATCATCAGAAACATTATAAACTCATAAAAAATAAATTAAAATTATTTTTGGTAACTTGGAGCATAACTTTTATAAAACACTTTCAAACCCTTTGAATTGGAATAACAGTGATTTTGACATCAAATAAAATCATTACCAAATACATTGGAGAGATGTAATGGGGATCACCCTTCATATAAGTTATTTGGGATCAGCTATTCTTCAAAAGCTATAATGGGGCTCAATCTTATGTATAAGCTATATTGGGCTCACTCATGGTCTTTAATGGGTCTCAACCCTTCGTATAAGCTATATAAAGCTTATCCATTATATATAATTCTCAAGTTTAATTTCATGAATAAAAATATTTCATCATAAAACTCATAAAAATCATTATTCATTTATAACCTGATAAATCCATGGTAATGAAATGGGTTTAATTTCAATCTCTTTGAAACACAATTAACCCGTGAAAAAGAAACAGCTTCCATAAAAATATCTTTGAAACAAGTTTATCCGATGGAAAATAAATGGTTTCCATAAAAATATCATAAAAATTTTTAACCCATGGAAGATAAATGTGTTCCATAACAATCTCTTTGAAACATGATTAACCCATGGAAAATAAATGGGTTCCATAACAATCTTTTTGAAACAAGATTAACCCATCGAAAAGAAATGGGTTCCTTAACAATATCATTGAAAAATTCATAACCCATCCTAAGAAATAATGAGGATTTTATAAATAAAAAATATACCCATCAGATTATAAGTAACAAAAATAGTAATTTATGTTGAATAATGGAAATTTTCTAAAAATATCATTAAAAACTTTCTTGAGGAAAATAATCTTTAGACATTCAAAGTGTCTCAAACCACTTTGAAACGTTTGAATCATAATTCCCATGAAGAAAAAAAATTAACAAAACATAAAATAAAATTATAATAAATAAATTCATGATATTATATTTCAAAGGTCATGTATATAAACCTTGTAAAATAATATAGGTGTTTAACATAACAAACATCACAAGGAAGTAAATTTGTGACAAAAATTCATTACTGCATTGGTAACTTTGAAACTGTAAACTCAATGAAAGAGAGATCCTAAAATGGATATGTAAAAGCCCATATATTTAATTATAATAATAATAAAATACATTAATAGGAATTATATACACCACATAATGAAAATTAGTGTTGAATATGGCATATATCTCACAGAAATAAAAGTGAGGTAAGAAAAACCCTTACTACTTGAGTAACTTTTGAATCATGGGGTCTATGAGAGAATAAAATCAATTGAAACATTTAATATCATGAAATTAATGAAATTCATGATACAAAATTTGAAAGGGTATTATATAAACCACAAAAAATAAATGAGTGGTGAATATGACATAAGTCTCACAGAAATAAAAAGTGATACTAGCAATCCCTTTAAAACTATGGTAACATCTGAATTAGAAACCCCAAAAGTAATAACCATAAAATGAAACCTTTAAATATAATGAAGATAAAATAATTAATTATATAATAAATAAAAAGGGTTATTATATTCCCTAATCAAAATAACTAATTGGTGAATATAACATTTATCACACTAATGTAAAAACTGAGATGGAAATCTATTACCTTATGTCTGATTTGTCAGGGTTTTCTACTATATTAATGAATAATAAACTTATGTTAATTATTTATGTTATAAATAACCTTTTATATATTTATTATTACTTTTATTTCACTTATAAACAATTTATATACAGATACTTAATTAATGGTGTTTCAGTCATATGTTTTGACCATATTCAGCATATGTGTCAAAACTGACTTTGATAAGTCGACTAAGGTCAATGAAGTAATTATTTAAAAATATATAGAATAATAAAAATTAAATAATTATCATATTTTTAAATAAATTATACTTTTAAAATCATATAGGAAAAAAATTTATGAAATATTAACCAACATACAGATCGTGGAGATAGTAGGTCATACATACACATCAGTAACATTACCATTTTTTAATGATCATTACAGAAAGAATGGAAGTAACATTAATATATCCAAAAACCCATTATTTAATAAATACCATATTATTAGTTTTATATAATTATATATTTCATTCTTGTGATGTGGTGATGAAAAATGAAGAATCACATCACTTCGAGGAGGTGGTAATCTAAGCGTCCATGAATCACGTTATCACTTTTTCATTGTGTGAAATATAAAGAAGAAAATGATATAATATATTTAAAGATATATAATAATTTCATTAATATCATAAATATTTATTTTATATCATATATTATTTTACCCATACTTAATACATTCCATGTAAAGCGTGAACGTATCAAATCACTTTGAGGAAGCGGTAGTCTATACGTCCACAAACAATGTTATTGTATTCTCACAAAATGGAAATCATGAAGGTATGTGTTATATAATAATTAAATAAGTATTTAAGACATTATAAATATCATATATATCATATAAAAATATTATTCATGTCATAATTACCAATAATGAGAGGTGGTAAAGGAAAAACAAACTACATCGTTTCACAATGTTGTAGTCCACCGTACACACTAACAGTGATTTTGTTACCCATTTGATGGAAGTGTGTGTATTTTTAGGTCCAAACCTTAACATAAAACCATATAAGTATATTTAGGATACTTATGTTATTATATAATCATGGAATAAGAATACTTCAAGGGGTGAAGAAATAAATAAAACAAAAAGTTCTCACTGAATAATGTTACATCTTCTTCAAGTACCTTCTTTTGGTTTTCCCCAAATGACTTTCTTGGTTTTATTTCTTCCCAAATATAGGATTCAAGGATGAGAGTATGGATGTTTTTATTTTATTTTGGTGGAGTCATTACTGGAAAAAAAAATTTATAGGTGTGAAGAATGGGGGACAGTGAATGCCCTTTTATAGTGGAGGAGATGTGGCATTTATGTAAATATAAAAAGTTAAACACTATTAGGGTACATCCCTTACATCATTTTTCTCCAATAATGAATAAAATTAATAAAAGAGGATATATGGTATAAATATTTCTATATAATGTGATTTTGATAAGTTTCTAGATCATTTGGCCCCTTAATATTAAAGTTTAACCACTAAGTAAACTCATTTTTACCTTAATAGTTGTGATTAATTTTAATTACTTTCATTAATAATTTTGGTTAAAAACTAAGTTTACCTTAATATAAATTTAAAAAAAATCTGATTAAAAATATGGAATAAAATTTTCTAAATTAAAATTACATAAGTGGAAGAATTTAATTTAAAATTGATCTTATAGATGAGACAAAACAACATGTTTTAAAGTAAAAAGTTTAGAAGTTTGAAATATTTTTATATAAAATTCAAAGGTGAAATTGATTCCAATGACCTAAATTTTATTTATTTAGGTATAATTAAACTAATTAAACCATAACATAAATTTAAAATATAATTCAACTATATAAATAAATTATATAGAAATTTCGTTTTCAATTAAAATTCAGAGTCATTCATTATTCCTCAAAATATGAAAGTTCTCAGAAAAATACCAAAAAAATTACCTTTTTTATATTACACTTTAAAAAAGAAGTTTATTTTTTCAAATAAAATTTTTAAAATTTTCTATTTTTATTTTTAAAATAATTTAATCATCAAAAGGCAGCAAAACTATATTTTAGAAAAATACAAATTTTTATGCTTAATGTTGGGTTTATTATTATTTTATGCCTATAAAATTAATTAGATGAATCAAAAAATATTTTATTGAATATATAATGTATAAATTAATTAATATATTTCAAATATAGTGATTAATTTAATTTATTAAGATAAAACACCATTCTGGTCATAAAAATGGTTTTTCATAAAAACTCATCCTTTATATTCAATTGGTTTTTATTTTAATTTCTAATTAATTAGAAAGAATTTATTTTATAAAACTTTGTAAATTATATTATCATAATTTAATTAATCTCAATTATTTCCACCATTCTAATGGCTAGATGATAACTATTCCATTAAATATTATTGTTTTTTTCTTCTATAAAACACAATCTTGCGTATAACACACATTATCGAAGAGACTAGATGTTCCGTGCAATACAAGTTAAACTTGGTGTTGTGTATAATGAAAGATAAAATATTCATTGCGTATAATTCAAGATATCAAAGAAGTTAATTTGAAATAATATATTTCTTATAATCTTGGTTTGTTATAGAAATATTCACATGATTTTAAGGCATGATATAAATGGACAGAATGAGAAATAAATAAATATTCCATATAAATATTAACATAATAGTGGTATATAACCAAATAAATACAGATAATCACATGGAAAACAATAGTTAATTCTATAGTTGTGGAATGAATAATGTCAAATATATTAATATTACCATCGAGGTCTGATACTAAGAAATCATACATAAAAGGTATGGCATATTTCAAATACCCACACTAGTTTTCTTCATGAGAACCACCAATTCATCGAGGGGATATATAATTGTAGCCACCAAATCTCACTAAATAAGTCTAATACATTCATCATATGAATGTAATGAATAAAAATTTCATAATAAACATGGCTTACTAATCAATAATTTTAAATAATCAAATAAAAATCTTAGGGATTTTTAATTATTCCCCCTTAAATATATGAAATATAACTTTCTTGGTAAACAAAATTTTATTTATAAAGTGTTCACAACATATAGAGTAATGAATATATGGTTAAGAGAATATATATCATAAATAAATTATATTAAAGGAAATGGATATGAAATTTATATATTCAAATCCTTCATTTTGGTTTATAAATAATCATGTGAAATATCTAAAGCTTATCCCCCATGAGTGTCAAAACTATTGTGCAATTAGGCCCTCTAGTTGTTCACCAAATGAATATCGAGTTAATTCCCAACAAGATTTTTTTAGGGTTATTACCCCTAATTCCATATATTATAGAGCCTAAATCTATTTTTTTATCATTACAGGGATTTATTTTCAAGAAAACAACCACTCTTTACCAAAATTTTAGGATGATCTCATATATTTATATTTATTCATTGGTTTTTCTATAATATTTGATAATTTATATATCTTATGAAGGTATAATAATAAGTGGTAATATGTAATATCTCATTAAAAATATGTGGAAGGGATAATAATACCATGAATTTACTATCATATAAATATTTTAAAAATGATCTCAAATGATATTATAATAAAATAATTGTTATTTAAAAGAAAAGTAGGGGATTAGAAATCTGTACATTTATTTTATTTATTTTAAAATTGAAAAATTCCAAAAAAACAAATGGGAAGAAATTTTACTTTAGAAAAACATTAAAATTTTAATAATAATATTTATAATGAATAATTAATATAATTATAAGAAAATTAATACAAGTGGAGAACATTAATAATGATCATAACTCAATGGAAGGTAATTGAGTTTATAATTCCCTTACCTCATGTCCCAACTCATTTGGTATGTGAATATAACCTCATAAATAACAAAATAAAGTTTATTAAATAATTTATTTAGAACATTTTTCATATATATTTAATTTTATAGGTTCATTTATTATCATATGTCATTAATTTAGCACAGTTTTTACTCTCATTGGTAACTTGGCATTTCTTATCCATTTTCATTAAAACTTCTTCGACGTGTTTACCATGGACAAGGGAGATATAAAATACTTTCATATTATCCATATTTTTAGAATTATTTTTTATTAATCAATATATATATATAATAATTATATATTTATATATATTATCAAAATAGATTCAAATTATGAAAGATGTATTAATATGCTCAATTTTAAGTGGTTAAAATTTCTATGATCAATTAATATTAATATTGCTATTATGATTCCAAATTTATCTTTGAATATATTAATTATACCATAAATATTTTATTTATTCATTAAATATATTTAAAAAATCATCCATGTATGGAAGTGATTAAAAATAAAGTACATTTTCCATGGAGACGATAGTCCACACGTAACACGGGTGATCTTTCCTTTGGTTTAGATTAGGTGAGAGGAAGGATGATAATGGGTATGAAATTAACATAATAAAATTCTAGTACATTAATGATAATTATTTTATTATATTTACATGGGTAGGATAACTTTTGATCAATTAGAATAAGAAAATATAAATGAAAAATAATAATTAAAATTTTCCACCTTACTTCTTGGGAGGACTTCTTTACAAAGTGGTGTATGGCTTAAAAGAGTAGTCATTTGATGAGACCCAAAGATATAGTAAGTGTATAATGGTGTTGTAGAGTGTTTTTTTATAGATTTTGGTTGATATAGTATTCTAAAGTTGTGTGGGTAAGTGAAGGGAGGGGTTCCCTTTTATAAGTGAGAGGAGTGGCACCCTTGTAAATACTAGTAAATTTTAAATGAAATAAATTCCATTCAGAAGTAAGTGGAAAAAAATATCCAATTTACGAAGATTAAGTTATTAAGGTTCTAAATACACTAAAATAATCAAATGATTACATGTTTTAGTGATAATTTTGGTTTTATCTCTTAGGATAACCCCCTCTTTTTCAACCCTTTAAACTCTTACCGTGATGACAAACTTTTACCGTTGAAACTTTTTTTTATGCCCAAAAATTAAGTTAACCTTATTAAATAACATTTATTATTATAATTACAATTATTTAATCCATTTTAAAATATTCAATTTTTATATGTATTAAAAATTAATTTTAATATAAGTAATAAAACAATATTTTCATAAAAAATCAATTTTTTTAGAAAAATATCATAAATTCACCTTAAGCTAATTTTGATATTTTGAATCAAAAAATGATGTAAATTTTATCATATTTAAATTCTAAAATTTATATATATGACTTTGAAATATATTTGTGAATAAAATTTCTTTCTACTATACTATAAGAATGAGGTAATAGAACATGCATTGAGTAATAGTTACAAGGATGTTGTGTTTACCTGTTATAGAAGAATATTGAGTGTTACATCCCCACTAAATAATTTCTTCCTTGTAATTAAATATATATGATAGATTCTAAAAAAATTGGGTGGTTATTCATCATGTAACACCCCATGATTTTGAGAACTATTATTTTTTGAAATAATTTAACTTTTCAACATTTTTCATTTCACATGACATTGGAAATAGTCCCTTATATATATATATATTAAAAAAATAAGTCAAAAATTCTTTTCACACACATACCAACTTGGTTTTCTCTACATGCAATACCAACTTGGCTTGCGCTACACGCAATACCAACTTGGCTTGCACTACAAGCAACAGCAATTTGGCGTACGATACACACAACACTGAGTTTCTATGAAAAAATCTCTTTTTATTGTTTCAATTCATTAAATAAGATAATTATAACCTATCTATTAAACTTATTAATAACAAATTTCCAAATATTTTTGTTTTATATAAATAAAACATATTGATAATGAAAGATAATATTTTTGGTAAAGTCCTTTATGTTAAAAATATTGTTTTCTTGAATAAATTTATTTTAAAAATGAAAGTAATTTAAGACAAATTTAGAAATTAAATTGGATAAAATAAAATTCATTCTTGAATTCAGGGTTTTGAAATTAGTTTAGGGTTAATTTTTGGGATTTTTTTAAGAAACATCATTTATGATGAATATTGAAAATACTGCAGGGTTGGAACGAGGGTTTACTCAATTCAATAATATAGGGTTGGAACAAGGGTTTTATTAGTTTAGTAATATAGGGCTCAAATGAGGGTTTACTTAGTTCATTAATACAGGGTTGGAATGGGGGTTCACCCTGTTCAGTTAAGGACTTTGTCCACTAAGATGGTATTGGAATTGATTCCTTAGCTACTATGTAAATCAGTATATGCTTATGTGTTTCCACAATTCCATGTCTTACTCCTATGTTATTCTTTCATGGATTACGTTATTTGATTCCTTTTTATTCATATCTTATGAACTACCATGATTTATTCCATGATTCATGTATATGATCTTTGATATGCAGGGTATGATCTTTTATTTTCATGATCATGTTCTCATACCCTTATAATCAAGTTTATGCTTACATGTCTCCCTTGTTTTACACTTAATATGAATTTTAGATCATACCTTTTTATGTTTCCTCACCTATGTTATGAATATATTATTATGTTTGATGTGTCTAAGAAGGGTTTTAGTCACGAAGAACTCAGTGGGAGATAATATAGCTTATTTAAGTACCATTGTTTATGTTTCCATGTTTCCAAAGGCACTATACCAACTACGGTCTTTGGGAGTCTATTTTTATATTTTTTAATTATTCAAAAAAAGTTATGTAATGTAAATATTTGAAAATTAAGGTTTGTTATACATCATATCTTCTTCATGTTCCCATTTTTCTTCCTCTAGCTTGTGATTCCTCTAACGTACTTTCACCAGCTAAGACATTTTATTTTGAAATACTTTCTCTCTAGTATCAATAATAAGGGTAGGTTATTCATTATAAGATATTTCATATTCCAAATTTATTTAATCAGTGTTGATTATGTGAAATATGTATTTCATGTATTTACTTGATAATGAAACATGGAAGAAATCATGCACATTAGATAGGTTGGGTGGTATAACCGAACGATAAGCCAAAACATCAATTCTATCTAAACTTTCACAAGGACTGATGTTCCAAGAAATAATATTTCCTTTATTACAAATCTTTAAAATTTAATTCCATGGGGAATACCTCAATAATATATGATCCCCCACATGAAATCCCAATTACTTCCTTCAGTTATCTACACTGCTCTTCTTTCTGCATTTTCTTACACTGATATGCTCCTGAATAGCTCAAAACACTACAGTTGTCTACTTAATCAGATTTGGTCCTAGTAGTTTCCTTTATCCAACTTCATCCCCAAAATTTAGAGTTTGAAATATATTCTCATATAATTCTTCATATGATTCCACTTGAATTCTGGAATGAAATATATTATTTTATGAAAATTCCACCAAATATAAGTATTTGTCCCATGTTACTTGAAATTTTTTTGAGCATCATCTGAGTATGTTTTCTAATGTTTGAATAGTCCTTTTATAATTCCCATTATATTTATGATGATAGGTGGTTATCAAATGAATCTCAGTGTTGGCATCCATCTGAACACTCCCCCAAAATATCGATGTGAACTGAGGGTCACAATTAGATACAATTTATAGAGGTTTAACATAAATTATCACAACTTTGTTAATAAAAATTCATGAAAGGCTCTAAAGGGTTCAATACTCTATTATTTACAATAAATTTGAAAACTTGGTGAGGTAGTCCTAAATGACTCATATAGCATCATTCCTCCTAAGAGTATTTGGAATTATAGTGACAAATTCCATTATATCATTGACCCACTTCCATGCCAATATAGGGAGAGGATTCATAAAAATCTTAAGTTTTTATCACTCAACCTTGAATTTTTTACATACCAAACATCTTGGCATATAATTAGTAATTTCCCTCCCCATGTTATCCCTCTAGTAATATTCCCTCAAATCCCTATATATTTTTTTGCTTCTAGAGTGTATAGATAAATTTGATCTATGATATTCATCTATTAATTCCCTATTTAGATCATGTTTGTATTGAATACATGGTCTCTTTCCAAACATCAACATGTCACATTCATAGATGAAGTGGATTAATTTATCATCATTCGGAGATTGAATTTTATTTTATAAATTTGTGTTCTTCATGATATAACTCCTTTATATTCTCTAGTAAATATGGTTTGGAAATCACTTAAAAATGAATAATGTATCCCCTTTCCTAATAATTTCCATATCCATCTTTACTAAATCCATAAATATTGGATCATTTTACGTACTCATCATGGTAAAATCTCCAAAGTAAATTTGACTTAATTAATCAGCTTCATTTTTTCCTTTCTTGGGTGGTAGTGTATTGAAAAATAAAATTCCTTGAGTAATTATAGTTTTCTCTTATATCTCATGTTGAGCTCTTTCTAAAAGAATAGGTACTTAAAACTTTTTTATCTATATAAATGTATCATATTTCACCATAGAGATAATACCTCCATATATTTAAGATAAATATTATAACTTCAAACTCAAGAACATGAGTCAGATATTTTTTACATGGATATTTAATTATCTTGATTCATAGGAAACCACTCTATCATTCTGCATAAGGATTCAGCCAAATACTTTCTTCATTGAATCACTATAAATTAAATAAAAATCCTTTATTGAGGGTGGATTCAATACTAATGAATTCACTAATATATCCATCAATTCTTTAAAAAATTATCATTATCTACTTTCTAAGTGAATGTGACCCATTTATGAGTTAACTTGGTTAACGAGTTATCTAATCGAGAAACAATTTGAACAAATCATTGATTATAACCATATAATCCAAGGAAACTATGTATATTAGTTATTCTTGATGGAGTGATACATTCATCAACCACATTATTCTTTGAATAATTAATATATATTTCATCCTTAGAGACAATATGTTCATGAAAAGAAACTTTCTAGATCAAAAATTCAAAATTATAGAATTTTCCAAATAACTCCCTTTCTCTAAGAGTTTCTAGAATAATTCATAAGTGATTATTGTGATCATAGAATTTATATTATATCAATATGTCATCAATAAATACCACAATAAATTCATCAACATATTTCTTGAACACTCTATTCATCAAATCCAAAAACATAGAGGATTAATTGGTTAATACAAAGGGAATTATTGTAAACTCATAATGTTCATACCTATAATGAAATGTCATCTTCGGTATATCATCCTTCTACACTCTTAAAAAATTATTACCATAAAAAAGATAAATCATTGAAAAATATTAAACTCCTTGAATTTTATCAAATAATTCATCAATGTGTGGAAAATGGCTCTTATTATTTATATTAATAGCATTGATTTCCATATACCAGTGAATAAGACCATAGATCCATCCTTTATTTTAACAAATAGAATAGGGTATCCTCATAGTAAAACACTAGGTTGCATGAATCCCTTTTCACACAACTATTTTGTTTATTAATTTTACTCCACCTATTATACTAGGGAAATTATATAGGGAGTCTTAGATATAGGTTTTTCATCAAGGATCAGTTCAATGGTAAAATATATTTCACACTCAAGTGGATGTCCAAGTAATTATTACATAAATAAATCAATGTAATATTGAATAATAGGAATCTATTCCATAATAAGGATTTATTTCCTATACATAGATTATATTTTTTCCTTCCTATTCTCATAGGATTTCATTAAAGTAAACCACTAAATTTAGATCCAAAAAAATCAGATAATGAAGTCTCTCTCCAAAAAAATGAAGGCTTTTATGCCTCCCTTACAAAATGTAATATCCTTCTCCTAGTAATAAATTATTACTTTATAGTTTTTGATCTAATACATATTAAGTATTATGTTAAATTCAACCATAGGTATAATAATAATGTTTCTTTCTAAAGAATAGTAATGGATCTTAATAAATACTCCCTGATATATACTTATTTCAATATGATTCCCATTAGGTATTTTGATTGAAAATCCCTTTATCGGTGTGTAAGGGGAAGATTTAATGTTCTCAGAAAACATTAAATATATAAAATACTGTTTATTTCTTGAATCAAATAAATCATTATCCATCATTGAGTTTATAATCAAAGTATTTACTATTATATCTTTTGGAAAATCAACTTCAGTTGTAGTGATAGAATAATCTTGGCCTTACTTATTTGGATTCTTTGGAGGTAAATTCCCCTACTTTATGGGACATTAATTTTAGTAATTCCCCATCTAATAAAATTTTAATCATTAAACATTTAAAGCTCTATTTTTTCATTTATGATCTCAATTTACTTTATCACCACACTTTATGTAAACTCTCATTCTCTTCAAACATGTCTTTGGGTGATTTTTTCCACAATTTTTACATATTATAATTTATAATCTTCTCTTTTTATCATTCTCTACATTCCTCTTATCATGAAAATCCACCTTCCTCAAATTCTATTTCTTTATTTTGAACTTATATGACTTGGATGATTAATTATATGTCTTAATAGACCTTGATGTTATATTCTGTTATGAAGAAAAGTTTTTAGAGACTAAATCCCTTCTAAGTCTTTTCTTCAATCCATTTAAGAAATTATTAATATTTCTTTCCACTTTATGAACATAGTCCACAATATGTCTCACTTAACTAAGAAAGTTAACCTCATATTCAATAACATTTTACTCCTCTATTTTCATTATATAAAGTAATTTCCTCTCCGTATCAGCCCATTTCTCATGAGGAGAATATTTCTTGAATAAAATAACCTTAAAAGTCCTCTATTTCATTTTTTATATCTCTTATGACTCCTTAGTTTTGTCAATTAATAACCACCATTGATATACATTTTCTTTTAGATGATAAACTAGTATAATAAATTTATATATTTCACTATTTCTCATCTACTAATGGATTGGTGGTTCCATTATATGATTGTGGTAGTTGTTTTATAAAGTAGACCAACAAAGATACACCATATTATTAATGGACACGTTACTCCATATAGGTAAGTATATTAGTCATAACCTAATTTCACTACCCTGATATAGTTATAATTTTCTCATTTCCAACTTCAATCTCATTGACATGAAAATACCTTTATGGATTAAAAGCATTGATACGTTTCTCATTCCTTCTGATGGGTGCCATTTCTAAACAATGTAATACACTTAATTATCTCATAAAATTATAAATATTTAATTATAATATTATATCCTTATAAAAATAAAATATTCATGAAAAAATAATAAATATCTTAATTGTTTTATCATAATGTTTGTGTTATCTAATGATATTTATCAATATCTAGTTTATATGGATTCTACTAAAATTGATCTAATAAAAAAATGTAACAATTTGGATTTCGGTAGCTTGGAGTAAAATGTTGTATGACTAAATTGGTAAAAAAAAATGCATAATATCATAGTTCATGGGATCCAATAATTTATTAATTTTGTAAGACTAGATACATACATGGCATAAAAAGTAAATTTTAAAACATAAAATACAACTTAAGTTCTCAGTGTGAACTATATTATTTCTTCCTGTGTATCCCTAAAATTATTTCAAGTTCTCTTGTGGGTTTCTTGGGGAAAGTAAAATAGTATAAATGGGTGATATTGGGTGCTTGGTAAGGGGTAACATATAGTGGAATCTATCATATAATATCATGTCATGGTATATATGGTAGGAATGGACAATAAAAAAATATTCTATAAAACTACTAACATGAGCATGTTATATAACCAAATAAATATAAGTAATCACATGGAAAATAATAATTAATTCCATACTGATTTAATGCATAATTTCATACATCATAATCTTACCATTGAGGCCTTATTCCAAGACATCATACATAAAAGGTAATTCATATCCCATATACCCAAACTAGTTTGTCTCATGAGACCTTTCAATGCATTGAGGGGAAATATAATTCTGAGATCCACTCATCGCTAAAAAATTCCAATGAATTCATAATATGAAAAAAAAATAAACATCACATAATAAGAATACTTTAACAATCATTAAATTCCCATAATCAAATAACAATAATATTGATTGTCAATAAATCCCTAATTAATAAATAAAATAACATTCTTAGTAAAAAACCTTCAATTTGTAAAGTTTTCACACCATATAGAGAAATGGATTTATGGTTAAAAAATATATAGTATACATCCATGAGATTAAAGTACATAGATATGAAAATAAATATATTCACATCCTTTATTCTGGTTCATAAATAAGTATTTTAAATATCCAAATCATATCCCTCAGGCATGTCAAACCATGTGTGAAGTTACGACCACTAGTTGTGCATTGAGTGAAGAATGAATTAATACCTAACCAAAAATTTTCAAGGTTATTACCCCTAATTTAATTATTTTTATAGATCCTATCCACTTTTTTGTATCCAAACAAATATTTCTCTACTAGGAAACCACCTCTCTTTAATTAACTAAAATTTTATGATGATATCTTGTATTTAGATTTATTCCTTATTTTTTATCTAATATTTGGGAATTTCAATGGATTATGAAGGTATAATAATAAGGGGGAATGAGAAATCTCTTGTTAATATTTTTTTAAGAGGATAATAATACCAAGTATTTGAAATAATGGAAATATTTTAAAATTTATCTCAAATGATATTAAAATAAAATAATTATAATTTAAAATAAAAGTAAAGGATTGTAAATCATTATATTTATGTTATGTTTCTTAAAAAAATGGGAAGTGATCACACAATAAAAAACATGAAAAATATTAATAGGAATATTGATAATAAATAAGGAACATAAGGGTGGGAAAGGTAATGAAGGTGGAGAACATTAACACTGGTCATAACTGAATGGAAGGTAATTGAGTTAAGAATTCCCTTACCTCATGTCTCAAGTTTTTTGGAATGTGCATATAACTTATGAATAACAAAATTATGTTTATTAAATAATTGATTCGGAACCTTTTTCATATATATTTTTTTAAGGTTCATTTATTACCATATTTCATTCATTAATGGTATAGTTTTTACTCTCATCAGCCACTTGGTGTTGTCTAAAAAATTTCTTTAAAAACACTTATATATGTTTAGCATAGTCAATAGAGTTATAAAATAGTTTAATAAACTCCAAAATTTTATAATTATTATATATTTATCATAAAAATTGTAAAATAATTATACAATTATACATATTATCAAAATGGATTCAAATTATGAAAGATGTCTCAATATACCCAATTTTGAACGGTTAAAATTACAATTATTAATTAATGTAAATATTGTAATTATAATTCCCCATTTATATTTATAGAATATTTATTATGTCATAAAAATTTTATTTATTCATTAAATAAATTTATAAAACCATATATATATTGTGGTGAAAAAAATGTATGTCGTCTATGGCGGCGATAGTCGACACATAACACAAGAAAAGTTACATTTATTTTAGACTAGGTAAGAGGAATTTAGATGATTGGTATCCAATTAACATAATAAAATTTTATTAAATTAATTATATTTTTGTTATTATATTTACATGGTTATGATACACTTTAAATAGGTAGAAAAATATAATAGAAATTAAAAATAACAATTAAAAGTTCCCACCTTACTTAGTAGGGGGGATCATTTACTAAGTGTTATATGAATTCAAAGAGTTTTCATTTGATGATAAAAGAATATCTTGAATGAGTAAAATTGTATCAGGGAGGGGTTTTAGAATATTTTATCTGATCAAGGATTCTCAAGGTGTGTGGAGAAGCAAACGGGGGTAGGTGCCCATTTATAAGTGATAGGAGTTTCATTGTTGTAAAAATTAAGAACTTTGAAATATAAAAAATTTAATTATAAATTATATTGGAACCAAAACAGAAATGTTTTTATGATAAAGTGTATTAGTGTTTAAATACACTTAACCAATCAAATTTTTACATGTTTTAGGGATAATTATGGCCTTATCTCTTAGTTTAACCACCCATCCTGTTTAACTCTAACCATAGTTACAAACTTTTACCATGGTAACTTATTTATATGAACAAAAATTAAGTAAAACATATTATATAATATTACTATTCTAATTAAAAATATGGAATTAATTTTATAAGATTCAATTTATATAGGTAGAAAAAAATAATTTTAATATAATTAATAAAACAATATTTTTATAAAAAATGGTTTTTTAGAAAAATCCCAAAAAATAACTTTAAGATAATTTTGATATTATAAATCCAATTTTTTTAGATTTTATCAAATTTAAATTTTATAATTTATAAATATTAATTTTAAATATATTTATGAATAAAACCTCTTTCTATTGTACTATAATGATGGGGTAATAGAATGTATGTTGAGTTATAGTTCCAGGGGTGTTGTGTTTACCTGCTATATAAGAATCTTGAGTGTTACACTATAGCTATTAATTACCACTATATCCATGATATTTGAACTCATTCACCCCAAATTTATATAGTTTTAGTGAAATATAAATAACATCTTAAAAAAATAATCTTGTATACCTCCATGGATTTTCATCCTAATGATTCACCCTAGATAAACTATCGTAAGATACCAGAGGAATACATATACCCTAATATATTATCAAAGGCATGGTTGAATATCTATTCCACATCAAAACTAATGCTTTTGATAAAATAGGAGTAAGTAATTTATTGATCATCATCCATATTGATCCAGATCTATAGGAGAGAAGGAGTATATACACTTGGGTGAACACTTTCAATCTAAAACCAGAATTTTATTTGACATTAGAGTCTATACACGGTCATTCCATAAATAGCATTTTACCTAGGGTATTTGGTAGAAGAAAACGCAAGGTCAAATATCCCCATTTGAACCTATAAAAATCTATAGTTTGAGTATTGAGTGTAGTTACCAATGTATCATCATCATTGATATCCATCAATCACAATATGCATAACACCCAAGGTAAAATAACACACACTCAGAAATCCCAAGAAAATAATTTTAATACTTACATAATATAACCAGAGATTTTACATCTCCACTAATTCCATAATATTTCTTAACTCACTAATAATTAATCTCATAATTTATATTTGAAAATTCATATTACCAATATAAAAAGTTTATATATTTTTTATAGGATGAACTCATCAATCTAGTGAAACCTTTATCATCCTACTAATATTTATTTTTCTTCAACATTAATTATCAATATCATTTATTTAATAAAAGAACTGATAAATAATTATCTTAATAAATAATAATCTTTTGACTATAAATAATTTACATCTTCACTAAAGTAAACTAAAATCATTATAATGGTTTTTTATATTATTATAAAAGTTCCAAATTGATGTTCAGTAAGTAAATACAATAATCTCAAGCTCATAAGTCATTTTTCATAATGCTTAGTCAAATTAAATTTCGAAATTTTACCAAAACAATATTGACAGTATACCATTAGGTCTGAGATTTTGAAATGAGTATAATAAAATTTATGGTTTTAAAATTAATCCTACCATGATCCCCCCACATTACCTAAATTCCATTTGGAAAATCAAGGACTCCATGTGGAACACCTACATGCCTTGTTATTAGATTCAATTCAATTGTGTCGTTGTGTCAGTACTTCCTGATCATCTAATCAAATATCAAACAACACTGGTGTCTTAACTAGGCTTCATTCAGACCATAGTCCCACATGGTGATATATCCATATGGGATATTTTTCAATAAAATTAATCAAATTACTCTAGTGGAAATGAGGTCCAGACCCCTATGCGGTGATGTGGCCTTGAAAATCACCATTTTATTAGTGATATCAAACAACCCTCATTAGTTTCTACCACTATAACATGTCATCTAGCATTGAAGTAGCATTTCTTCTATCATCTAATCAATTGATCAGACAACCCTCATTCATTTTCATGTCTCCATTGTGCTGTTTTGGATTCCAACATATTTTTCCACCATCGTAGCCTAAAACCTAGGAGGGGAGTTTTTTAATAGATTCTAAATTTTAACCATAGCTTTAAATCATCATGAGGATCACATAAATGTAAATTGTATATCATGAATCAAGAAAATAATCCTCAAAAAGTTGAGATAATGTGAAAATCTAAGAAAATTATCTCTATAAAAACTTTAATTTATAAATAAATTTATTGTAAATTTGATCTTGTTAAGTTTTTTTCATCATTATCTATTCAATGGAGTGATATTTATAAGATAATTCTTTCTAGTTTGATTTAATTATAAATTTAACAAATAATGTCATCAAAATATATCTTTAACATATCACAAAAAATATAATTCAAATTTCTATAAAATTTATTCCAATAGAACCATATAAATAAAAGGTTTTAATATATATAACCCATGATTCATAAATTCTAGGCATATTCCTTCAAAACATTAATATAATATTATATGAATCTAGAATCTCTATAATATTAACCGTAATTTTTTTATCAGATTTAGGTCAATAAAATATCATTATATTTATTTTGGTTTATATATTAACATGTCATTTTAATGGCATGAATCATATAAAAATAAGTAAAATAAAAGATATGATTTGAAAGCTATAAATATTTAGCCAAGTGGTGTTAATTCTAAAGGAACCATATCTTTTTCTTCATTCATTTTCTATAAATCCCTATGGAAAATCATTCATTGGGTAACCTTCCTCTATAGAATTAAATGATAGATATTTTTTCAATAGTATGTTCTAAAACGAGAATACATAGACTTAAACATAAAGAGATTTAAATAAATAATAAAAAAATATCAATTTTCCAAAAACAAAAATCCATGTTTCAGGTTTAAATATGGAATCCAATTTAAATTACAATACCCTAAATAATGGTGAGAAGTTCAATTCATTATTTTTTTGATAAAATTAAAAAATTTGAAAATATCCCTTAAGAACATCACATTAATATTTATTAAGAAATTATTATCCTTTTATTTCATTTAAAAAAACTAGAAAACCTGATAAAACTTACTATAAGTCAATTCGTCAACTTTAACATAATTTAAACATTTAAGAGAAACCCAATACATTATAGTCATTTCTACACTAAGATCCCAATCCCACTATGATTTTCATCTCTAATTGAAAATCATTCAAGTTTTCATTTTTTAGTCTTCTCGGACAATCGGCCACCACCAAAAATAGGTGGTGAAATATTGATTCACTTAACCAAAAAAGGTTTTCATGGTTGGTTATCTAGTGTATCACACCACACTATCATTCACAGAAGATAAATCCTAGATATCTAGAATGTTGGGTTGTTAATATAATTATAATTCAATTATCATTGTTTATTTTATATAGTTTTGATCCTATTATCTTATAAAGGTACATGGTCAAAGGAGTTGAACACCATAAATATCCATTTATAAGAATATAATAAAATAATAATTCTACCAATTAAAATCAATACCCATATTTAATAATTTTTCTAATTAATAACAGTTATATATTACCATTTTAAAATAATGATTGATACTATATAAACAAATTGATGAAGGGACTCACAATCCTACCTTATAGAACCACTATATCCTCCTTTTAATCCTCTATAAATCCTATTTTCCTTAATTACTGTGCTAAATGAGAATTTTGAGAGCCTCAGTGTATATTTATAAAGAAAAAAAGGAATTGTTTGGGCACAAAGATCAAATTTAATTTACATCACCACTGAATGAAACATTACTCCTAAAATATTATGGTTCCAAAATAATCTCAACATGAGCTATGATTTTATATAATTAAATATACATTTTTCCATCATGATTAAATAATTTATTTAAATAATAAATTAATTTAAAATTCCTAGAATGTAAAGGTACCTTAAATCACCCAAAACTTCCATACCAAGGTATAAACCATGTTCTATGTTCAATGGTTTGTTAAAAAAATTCAAAATTATCTTACATGGTAAATAGCCATGTTACCATAAAAAATTCATGTGAAACACTACCATAATTAATAATTTAATTAATTAATAAACCATATTTCGAAACTCTTCCAATTCATCGAAAACTTTAGCCTCAAGGTAATAACCTTATTCCATGACCAACAAAACCATACAAAAATTATAGGGTCATTTACTATGTGAAATTACCATTTTATCCATCAAGTTCTTAATTACTAAAATTCTCTTGAAAACTCACAAACTTCAAAACAAAAATTTCCTTACCTTTAAAATAATTTTTAGTTGGATCCATTTAAAAATTTATTTTTCTATTAAACCCATTAAGAAAATGTAATACATGTTGGTCAAAAACAAGGGGTGATAGGGGGAGGAAAAGTTGCAAGAGGGGTTTTGGAGGAACTCGAGTAAGAGGGGAGTTTGGGGGGGTTACAGAAAAATTTCACACCTATAAATTAGGCCTATTTACTTGGTTTGAAACTATGAAAAGTAGGATATAAAACCATGGAAATTGGAATATTTTTCATATTTACATAGTCTTTGTGCCCATGGGTGAGAAATACATTTCCTTAGCGGCTTTTAGGCATGATTGTTTAAAACTATGGTCATAGGTCACTACAACCATTGTTTAAAAACTATGGTAATAAATAATAAAAATAATGAAACATGTATTGAATGGAATACCTCTTCTTTAAATATAAACACAATAACCACTAAACTATTATAAAATATTTAATATAAAATAAATATTTCTAATACTTATTTAATAATTACCAAATATACATTATTAAATTTTAATTAATATATATTTATTATTAGTAAATATTTATCAAATTTACATTACTAAATGATAAATAATAATTTATTAATAGATATTACTAATTAATAATTATTATTATTGGTATGTATGGGTGCCTTATCACGGTTCATCAGGGAGAAACATGATGCAATGATTCTTGTAAATGGGGTGACACAACTTTCAGATTGGTAATACGATATGATGAATACTAACAGAAAGTGGAAAGGCGCGAGACTGGTGACATGGAATGATGCAAGCTACTCTATTGGGCATTTTTTCCACTATATTAATGGTCCTTCAATCCAAATTTATATGGTCCTTCAGACCACTAGGCCTTCAAGATACTCAAATTTAATAAAATAATTCTAGTGGGTGCTTATTATTCTTTATGGGGAGGGATAAGGCTTGACCCACTGGGGATTATAGATGTGTCTATTTTTTGTGGTTTTCAATCCCCTCTACCTAATATTTTATTATTATATTTAAAAAACAAAAAATAAGGAATATTATAGCCATATTTTTTGAAGATCATGTTTATAGCTTATTATAGTCATTGTTCTTACAACCATGATTACAATGATATGAATGAACATAAATGTAGTCCCATCTATTGCCATAGTTTTTTAGAATAGTGGTAGTATGGGGTTATTTCCATGTGAAAAACCCAAGTAATTTGTAAATTTGTATCATATTTGTTTTCAAACAAGTGTGATTATCAATGGAAGTATTTTACAAAGTTATTGAGATGTTTTTGAGTGAATGGAGTTTCCGTGAGTATGTTTGAAAAGGTTTTGATTTTATTTAAAGAATTTCAATAATTCTAATTTAAATAAAAAATGGAAATGTGCTCAATATGTAAGGGTACTCATTAATGTGAATTACTCATATAAGGGTAGACCAAAACTTGAATACTGGAATATAGAAAATTGTTGGAGTTCACTAGGATATGTAAAGGTAATCCAAACCTTACAAACCAAAAGTTATCCAAAGCATGGGATATATAAATGTACACATAGTGATACATAAGGTAGTCTAGGCCTTGTAGAATGAAAATTTTCAAGTTCGTAGAATATGTAAAGGTACTTAAATTAATGTGTATGGGTAATCTAGAATATGTAGACTGAAAATTTTCAAAGGAATGGAATATTTAAAGGTGCCTAGAGTGATACATATGGGTACTCAAAGAGTAGAAAAATTTAGAAAGTACTAAGTTGTCTAGTGACTATGTAAGAGTAAATCCAAACTTTAAGTGGATACATAAAGGCTAAAATATTCATACATAAGGGTTAATTGAAGGTTACAGATGATATGAAATGGTTTTCAAGGAAATAAATAATATTCCTTAGGATGATAAGTAAGTATCACCAGTAAGAAAAATTTAAGATTTCTAATGACACTAACTAAAAAAAAGTTGAATTGTTCTTCATGGATTAAAATATCATGGTGATAATTGTTAATCCTTGATTCAACCTGAGTTAACAGAAATAATAATTAAGTATGCATGATTTCTCTAGGAATTTCATGTGAAGAGATTTGAAATTTTTTAATGGTGACTAAAGCTAGAGAAATTACTAGAATATAAAGGCAAAAGATTAAAAATGAAGAGGCTTATTTATCAATTTTTCCAGAGCTTTATATATCCAACCCTACCGATAAATATAAAATAATTTAGTCAAAGTATGTTGTTACTAAAAAAATGATATTTATTGAGAGAGGGGTCGATGATAACTCGCAACTTTTTTTTTATCTATATTTAGGAATGACGATTCTAGTTCTAATCTGTAGAAGTATTATTTTTTAGGATAATTTTACTACAATGTGATGCAGGTACATCCATGGTAATACTAAAGGTATTGTTTATAAGAGTAAAAGGAGGATCATTGAATACTAGAGAGATACAGTATAATCTCATTCAAACAATTACTATTAGAATATAGAATTTTGATTAAGGATGACATTCCCCCAAAGGTTTAATAATGATAACTTCATTCCCCTTATAAGTGTTCGGTTAAGTATGATACCTTCTCAATTTTCTCTAATCACAGTAATTAATTTATGATCAAATTTGTGTCTAAAACTCAATACAAACATAGTATGGAGTAGTCATCCAAATTGGGGATAAACATTTTAAAAAATTATTGTTGCCTTGTTTTTTTTCATTTCAGTTTTATATGGGTGAGAGTGAGATTCATTTTGAGTGGATCAAAACATTAAAAAATAACATTTATTTATTTCAAAGAATAAATTATAAAAAGAGTGTCATGGATTAACCCCCTCCCCCCAACCACCCGGGAACTTTAATTGGTATAATATCTAACTAGTTACCCTCTAAAAGATATGATACGTGTTGAAAATAGATAAAGAATATAAATTATATCAATAGAATAGGTGTTCCAACATTTTATGGAAATAATTTTCATGGTTATAAGGATATGATGACTCATTATCTTCTTTCTCTTTCCCAAGAAATTAAGTATGTTGTTACAATGTATTTTACACTAGTTTTAAGAGATTATACTATGATGTTTACATATTAAGGAACTTCAAAGGTTGATGTAAAAGAAATTAATGAAATTTTGATATCATTATCTAATCTAGTTTATACAAGAGTGATGGGACCCAAAACTACCAATGATATATAGGATAATATTGGAATATTTTTGAAGGGGGTGACAAGGTGAAATAATCCAAACTATAGATTTGAGTGGAAAATATTTAATATATTAGATTGGATGAAGCTGATACTATTAATGAATATTTTATAAGATTGAATTAAATTTCCAGTAACATCAGAGGTTTTGGAGACATTCTAGAAGATTCAGCTATTTTCAAGAAGTTAATGTGAAATTTTTTTATAGGCTTGATGCAAAGATCTATAACCTCAAAGATAAAAATAACCTATCCCTTGATAAACTACATAACTTTAATGTTTCTTGTGAAATGAGAGAGGATCCTAATTTTAAGTATAATAACAAGGAGGAGATGACATTAAAATTTATGAAAAATATTAAAATCAAAAAATAAGAGGATGTGTCCTCTAGTGAGTTAAAGATAATAAAGAAAATATTGAAGAGTATAAAAGGATCATGGAACATATCTCAAAGAACCTCCAAGAAGGGAAGGGTAAGTACAGAGGGAATGTCCCACTAAAATTCCTTAAGTTTTGTGGAATCAGAAACTTTGATATTGACTATCCAAAGAATAAAGGTGATGATTATGATGAAGATAAAAAAGAATAAAGTTATTAGAAGAAAACATGGAGTAGAAACTCTAATAAAGATAAGAAACTAGTTGAAGGTGATAAAATATTCACCAAAAGTAAAAGTGTAAACCTTATTTAAAAAGAAGGGGAGGAATCTACCACTTAAAGTATTCAATATGAATAAGAAGATACTAAGAAGTTTATCAGATTTATGGATCATTTTTAAAAGTATAAAACAACCTCAAGTACTGATAAAGAGGGTAAGGAAATGTACATTGAGAACATGATTAAAGTTGTTCTCGAAGCATGTATTGGTCGAAACACCCAATAAAAGAGGGAAATAAAATACCCAAATAAATTTATTAAGAATATAGAAAAATTTAGATATTAATTTCACAAAAAATAGAATGACTACTTAAAAGAAATAAAACTTCTCAGAGTGAAAGTTATTGATCATAGTAGAATTTTAAATTATTTAAAAGATATATTTATTGAAAAATAAAGATGAATTAAACAAGGAAATATTGAGGTGAATTAAAGATGAAAATACCCAAGATAATATGATAAATGAATATAATAAATATTTAGAAATAATTTCATATTCATCAAAAACATCTCAGAATTGTTACACAAAATCTATGGGAAAATTATAACTTTGGAATAAAAATAATGTTAAATATTTCTTGTATATTAGTGAATTCTATAAAGTAAAATATGGTAAATATTTTATAGAAAAAAAAACACATGATAAGATAACACCTATATAAAGGTTATTTATTTTTAGCTTGAGAAGAGAAGTTTCCCCAAGGAAAAAATAGAAGGAAACCAAGAATGTACCTTGAAAAAAATTGCATTTCATTGAAATATTAATCACTTTCATAGAAGACCATGTTTTAAATAGAACTTTTGGTTTTTTTGAATAATTGGGAATAAATAAGATGCTTTATTGTATAACATTTCATTTCCATGGATTTAGAGAAAGAAATAATTGATGGGATCTATCCAATGAAAATGAGAAATGATTCTAAGAATACGAAATTTACAGTTAGAAATATATCAATATTACTTAATCATGGTAGATTTGATTGCTTGAATAAAATATATGGAATATATAACCGATAATTTCATTTTTTTTATGATTTTAATATTACACTTTTGATATAAACCCTTCATGATGATACTAAAAATAATGTTTGGAGAAGAGAAAAGGGTGAAAAGTCACTTCTTATTGAGGTGGATCTTAAGGAAATCAAAAGAATAAAGGCATGGATATTTGATAGTGGTTATTCATCTTACATTAAAAGAGATAAAAAACATTGAATGGAATTTAAGGGTATCATTGAGGAGAATTTAGTTTTGGGAATGTAAGTTCCTTAAGGATTATAGTAATTAGAACGGCCAAGATTGATGCTCAAAAGATGAAATCTAAAGATATTTTGTTTTTCGATGGGGTAAAACAAAAATTATTGAGTATAATATATGTGGGAATCATATAATTCTTGAGAAAATATATTAGGAACAAGATGAAAAGGAACCAAATAAAACTGATATTCATTTTTATCAAACTATTAATAGTGAATATGTCCCTGAAAATGATATATTGAAGCATTAGGGGAAAAAGAAGAATGTAGAACCGAAAAATACAATTGGAAATCAAAATAAACAAATTTATACTAGAAGGGGGTTGATACATGATAACCAAACCAAACTTACTTATCATGTTTATCTTTACTCAATTGTTGAGGCTTGTAATCACAAATAATGGATAAATGTAATGAATGGGGATCTTGATTAGATTGGAAGGAATTCCACATGATATATTATTCCGAGACTAGAAGGGAAGAATTTTATAGGAACTAAGTGATTATTCAGGAACAATATATTTTATTAAGGTGAAGTTTCAAGAACTAAATTCAAATTATTGTGTAAAGGATACTCTAAGGTTAAATTATTTTACATTGAAGAAATGTTATCTCCTATTAAAAGACTTGAATCCATAAGGATGTTCCTAGATGTTCCATCTCATAGGCATTACAAAATATATCAAATGGATGTGAAGTATGCTTTATTAAAAAGAGAAATATATGAATAATATTTCATTGAACAAAATAAAGGCTTTTTTCTTAGAATGGTGGAACTATGGTGTGAAAATGAAGAAATATCTATATGGGATAAAACAGACTCCTAGAACCTAGTATTCAAATATGAATAGATTCATGAGAGACATGAAGTTAACTAAAAGTCATTTTGATAGAAATATTTATGCAAATTAAGTGATCCCAAGTACTTTTATTTTCATTTTTTATCTTGATAACGTCATTTTTATAGGTGACAAAGAGAATGGTTGGGATGAATTTTCTAGAAAAATGAAGAATCACTTTTAAATGTCTATAATTAGATATATGAGTTTCTTCCTATTGTAATCCATATAAAAAATAATATTGATTCTTTTTCCAAAGAAAAATACTCTAAATAATTATTAAATAAGTATGGAATAGAATATTAAAAAGTGGAGTCTATTCCCATGGTAGTTGAGAAGAATTTTAGAAAATGGTATAAATGGAAAAGTGTGAATCAAAATAAGTTCTGGAAGCTAATTAAAAGTTTACTTTATCTCATTGCATCTAGACCTTCCATTTTTTATGTATTTTAACTATTTTCTAGGTATCAAAGTGATACAAAATAATCATACATGTTTACTACCAAGATATTTCTGAAATATATAAAAGTGACTTTAAATTTTGGGTTAATGTGAAAATGAGTAGAGCACATAAACCTGATTTGATATACTGATGCTGATTAGGCTAGAGATGGTGATGAAAAGAAATCTATATCATGTGTTATTTTGTTTTTTGGGATATGGTAATATAGTCTGATATTGAAATAAAGAAGAACTTAGTGACTTTAAGAACAATAGTTTTAAATTATGTGGCTACTAAAAATGAATGTACACAAATAATATATATGATATATAAATTATAAGACTTTAAGGTGAGAATTTAGAAACCATTGATAATTTCATTTGATAATCAAAGTGAAATTGATCATTCAAATAATCCAATATACCACAATAGATATAAACACATTGATGCCAGATATAATTTTTTCAAAGAGAAGGTTTAATGTAGATATTAGAGGATATAACTAGTGTAAAATCATATTTCAATGTGTGTATCTTAAATTTTTTACATCTATTTTTAACCAACATGGATGCTGGTGATGTTAAAATAACAGTTTTGACATCATTTTTTGAAAATTGACATCCAAAATTCAACTAAAAGTGAAATTAAGTGATGTTTAAACATTAGTTTTTAAAATTAACTAATGTCAAAACGAAATTTACACATCAGTTTTATAATTAAAATCAGTGTGGAAACAAAAAAACCCTTTCCATGTCGATTTTAAAATAAAACTGACATAGAAATCAATGTGGAAAAAATTTTATAGAACTTTCCACATTGGTTTTTATAAAAACTAATATGGAAAGTGTCTTTTGACATCAAAATTCATATAATTTTTATTCCACATGTGTTTATAAAAAAAATGATGTGGAAATCTACAAAAAAATAAAAAAACAGATTACATTACATATTCCTCAAAAAAAGATAAAACCCAATAAAACCAAAAAGAATATTCCAACATAAAAAAAGTAAACAACCTTGTAAATAAAAATATAATATTCCAACTTAAATTATAAAATTATTGTATAAATACTCATATTTTGAACATTAATTAAAATTGACATACCAAATAATTTGAAATTTAAGCATACATACAAATATAGTTTTCAAACAAACATAGAAGATGGGTAAGATCTGCATTCGTAAATAAAATGGAATCACTGAAAATATAAAATAAAAATTAATGTTATAAGATTAAAAAATAGAATATTTTGATGTAAAACCTAAAATAATTAATATAACTAACCTTATCAAATTCATTTTTTTTGCCTCAGTTGTGATTATCTCAAACATGAATCAGGAAACATAATAACTACATTCTAACCTTCCTTTTTGACAATGAGACTATGGTTATGAAACATTAACTTAGAAATAAAAACCAACACACACACATATATATATAAGATAAAAAAATATTATCTAATAATAAATATATTTTCCATTAATTTCAAATATTTAATTTTATTTATCTCTTATAAGACAAGTGATCGTTGTTAAACTTTTTTGATGACATGTATTTTCATATAAAAACTATAAAAACATGTATAAACAATAAGAATTAAGAATGAATAACTTATAAAAAATAATACAACTTACTTGTTAAATAATTTCCTAAAAGATTTAAAAACTCTAGCTAATAAAGGAGAAACTCGATATAATGTGCATTCATGTGGGTAGAATATGTCTATCATCCAATGATCACTACAATATAAAAATTTACAATTAATTAAATTATAATGAATATTAGTTCATAATTAACTTATTATTATTACCCATCAATGAATTGAAAACAAAACACTCATTATTTGTATTTTCTAATCTCTCACATATATATATATAACTCTAGCGTCATTATATAAATATTTCCTCGGTGTTGAAATGTATTCTAGATCTATAATATCATAAATAGAAATTTTATTGTTTTAAAGGATAAGAATGTGTAAATTCCTATTAAAATAATT
Organism: Viscum album; assembly: GCA_963277665.1. Classification (NCBI taxonomy): domain Eukaryota; kingdom Viridiplantae; phylum Streptophyta; class Magnoliopsida; order Santalales; family Viscaceae; genus Viscum; species Viscum album. The sequence goes on from OY728160.1 coordinate 1,681,373,759, forward strand.
AATACATTATGTCACTTGAAGTTATATTTATTTAAAAAAAGAAAAATTGAAACATAAATTTACTTACAAGGAAAACAACTACAATATAGGTATATCTAGATACTAAAAAATAAAAGTTACATGATATCTTTTTGAATATTATAAATGGATAATATCCTCCACATATATCAAAAATAATCTGAAACTCATAAATATTATTGAATAATAAATCTATTATAATCGTTTTAGCCCCTGAGAAATCCCATAAGTATTCAGGCTTATTGTTTCATAGACATTTTGTTTCTTTTCTAGTAATTATTTTGATGTTAGAAACTCATAAATAAATTTAATATAAAAACATTATAATTAATTTTCAATCAAATTTTAATAATATATAAAAAACAATTCATACCTCATATGTGAGATGACAAAGAAGGCTAGCCAGCCCAAGTAAAAATGAGCCAAACAATATCAAGATTTAGTAATCTTCTCTATAGGTAATGGAAGTAGATCATCTGGATCAATAATATCATGTACTGATACTCTAACCTAACCCACCTGTATAGTATGGTGATATAATGAAGCCCCAAAATATTTAAATACATGGGGATCTCCAATATACAATTCACAGTATAAGTTCTATCCTGAACACGGAGGTGGAGTGTCTGAGTAGGTAGGTTGCACATGTTGTGATTGTCTCGTCATTTGTTCAAACATAGTCTACACAACTGATTTAATTTGATCACCCATAGACTGTTTTAGGTCATCCAGCTTCGCTTTTAAGTGATCTATTTTTATGTCTCTTTATTTCTCACTTTGATGACCATAAAGTTTTTTAATACTGAAACCCACCTCATAATCTCTTACATGGTTGGGGTGTTTGATCTTTTCTAAACAAGTAACTAAAATGTATATCCTACCCTTATGGATAAAATTACCCTACATAAATTTAACTTTAAGTTCATCCTGAAATGATAAATTAAAAGGGTATATTAGTGTTATTAATTTAAAAAATAAAAAACATTTATAAAAAATATAAATTAATTTCTTACAATTCTATTAGCTACTTCCTTAGATTAATCTGTATGATACGTTTCATTTTTCCATTCTCATTATTTTCCCTTTTTCATGGTGGGTGGGGGTAGATAGAGAATGGAACTGGACCTCTTAAAAACCACTATAAGATTTATTTCTTAATTAATCAAACTTTTTATCAGTCATTTTCTCCTCCAGTAAATGATAAACTCCGCGTGATAAAATATGAGGGAATACATTTTGTAATTGAATCACTTGGTGAGATATACTGGAGGACATTTTCATAAAAATAAACTAATAATAAATCTAGTAATATATAAGAAATTTTACAATAAACAATAATCATCATACCATAAATTATTCATTATGTCAATTGGAGACTAACTCCATGTATCTATATCTAAAAAACCATAGTTGAGGCATGAGTTTTCATTCTATAAATTCCAAAAAACATAATTTTTTGTCAATTGTTTTTTAAATATCTCCATCAAACCACCACTAAATATAGAAATATTTTCATAATTTCTTTGATTTATTGATATTATAATGTCATCTATAATTAAATACATTAAATATTAGTTATATAAAATATATAATATTCAAATAATGAGATTAAAATAAATGAATTGAGATATTTTATAGTTACGAGCTCCCATAGCTGCTCCTTCACCATCTTGTTGAAGGACTTATAATTTATCCTTCAATGGTTATTCATGGAAATATAACTTGTAAACTATGTCGCATTTGGTCTAGTTGGTTTATTATTATCATCAAAATTAATATATATCATTTTCTATCCATGAGAAAGTGAATGTTTTAGAAAAAATATAATCTCACATATACCAACTCTAGGAGTAGTTTTATCAGGAGAAAAAGAAGAAGAAGACTCTTCATTAGGAGCCACTCTAGTAGTTCTGAAAATAATTTTTTGTAAATTAAAATTTAACTTTCATTAAGTAGTTTTACTGCTGAATATTTAATAATATGAAAAAAAAACATATACATTGTTAAATGTTAATTTTCTTCTCTGTTTTGTCATTAAAATAGATGAATGTAATGATATTCTTTATACCTCCATATTATATGAAAATTAAATATTAAAAAATAATGAATACTATAATATGTATGTAAATAAAATCATGATACACATGTGTAAGTTTGAAAAAAAATGATTTCATGATTCTTAAAAAAACTAAACATAAACTATTAATTATATAAATTAATTCTAAAATGATGGAAATGATCAATATTAATAAATTTAAATATCACAGTTAAAAAAATTTATTTTTATTTGTGTAAATTTAATCAAAACATAATGATATATTATGGTTTTTTCAATTAATAAATGTTTAACCATAGTATTTGAATATTAAATTTTACACAAAAATCATATAAATAATCAATTTATATATAATTAAATATCCAAATTTTTAAAAAAAGTATTTTTTACATATGTAAATTTCAAAAAAGAAATATAATATAAATATTTACCTAAATAATTAAGAGATTAGTTTAGTGTTTACATGTATCCTTTTAGCATGGTCATTTCATACATCGTGGACTATGTCTATATTATAGTCACTATTATCAACTAAAAATCATGTAATAGATGAAAAAACCTCACATAAATCCATAACATCATCATCATCCTCATCATTCAAATGATTTTTTCTCCCCTGAAAAATTATGGACCATTGATCATTTTATGGATTAATAACATAAAATATTTTCTTTTCATGTGTCTCTATGATAAATGGTTCCTCATTGCAACTAAATATTTTCAAATCATTGAGTGTAAATCCATAATAATCATGTTTCATTCCACTATTACTATCAACCTAGTTAAACATAAACACTATTACTCAAAATTTAGTATAATCAATTTCTAATATATCTTTATAAACTCCAAAATATGTCATTGATGTTGAAATTAAGTTTTTATGTTTTTCACTCAAAAAATTAAGTTCTTTAGTGATCAACTTTTCCCTACTATTTTTATCAGTACTATTATCCTAATGATTTTTGGGTAAAATGTGTAACCATTAATATAAAACCCAAACAATGTGATCACTTTAGGAAATGATCCCCATTCTAACCATTTCAATGTTTTTGATGCTCAAAATTTTATATTGAATTTCTCTTTAAATCATGAAACAAATTCCTTTTTATGATCAATAATAAATAACTTCTCAATTATTTTCAAATATCATACCTTTAATCCAACAATATTTGATGATATATATGGTTGAATATCATCTTTTTTGTTTAAAATGAATAAATTTTCTTCAATTACTTCATCACATGGAATGAATTGTACCTTTAATCCATGGATCCATCAACCTTCACTATAAAATGTTAAATAAAAATATATAGAGAGAAAAATATGCCCCACTTCATAAAAATAATTAGTATATAATTTAATCAACTCTTCCGAGACATATTTTCAAACAATAGAGGCCCCCAATCAATGAAGATTTTTAACATATCCCTTAAAAATAATCTTTCTTGTAGGTATTAAAAAATGTAACTCTTATCTCCCATAGAAGTTTCAAATCATCAATCAATGGTGAAAGATACACATAAATATCATTTCCTATCTTTTTTGGTCCAGAAATCATCAAGATCATTATAACGTATTTTTTCTTCATATATATATATGTGTGTGGGGATAAGTTTTAAACTACCAAAAAAATAGACCATGAACTATATTGGCTACTAAGGCTCCAATATGGACCCATTACATCTATGCATAGTCCCATTTTGATATTTCTAGATTCTCTTATAAAATCCAGAAGATTTTTATCAATTCTATTCTAATGTGGTGAATCAGTACTGTGACATAAGTTTCCATCAAATATGTGCTTGTATGTATGTCTTCTTAACATTTTTACATCATTTGAATTAGCAAATGGATGCTTTAAATGAGGAATTATTGGAAGGTACCAAATTTATTTAGTAGTTGATTTTATGTCATTACGTGAGAATGAATCAGAGTTGAATTCATCCATCTTATATCATGATGTTCCACATTTAGGAAATTTTTATAAACATTCATATTCCTTGCTATACAACACACAATCATTTGGTAAATCTTGTATCTTTTTATACCCCATTCCCATTAGGAAAAATATTTTATTTGTATCATAATTTGAATATGGAATCCCAGTACCTTCTAGAAGTATCTCTTTTATAAGTTCAATAAATTTAAAGAAACTTTTATCACTCCACCCATTTCTTACTTTTAAGTTAACTAATCATAGAACTATTGGTAGCATTATAAATCTAGTGCAACCTGAGAATAGTGGTTTCTCAGAATCTCCATAAAATAGTTCAATAGTCATTGTTTTTTAGGGATTAAATGACTATAACATGAATTAATTCTTCAATAAAATCCTTTATCTCGTGTTAAATATTTTCATCAATATTAGATATTTAATTTTATATAATTTTACCATGACAGATTAAATGTGTATAATTATGGTTAAAACCATAGAAAAATAGATGATCCTTGATTTCCTTGGAATTTAACTTTCTCATATTTAAACACTTCATCTATGGATATAAAATCAAATCTTTATTTTGAAGATTTCATTTAGAAAATTCCAAGAAATAGTTTACTCCTTTTTTTATATTTATCTATGGTTCTTCAAAAATTTATCTATTTATGATCCATTAATTACTGAACATCACAATATAAAAGGATAATATATTAAAACATATAAACATTTAAATGTATATATAAATATATAAATTTTAAACATAAAAACAGATATAAAAAACAATTATGGAAAAATATTTTATTATAAAAAAATTATACATAATGATCAGAGCATATCATTATAAAATCTAAATACAATTGATTAATCATATATAAAAACAGATCATTTAAACATACATAAATTTTTAATAAATAATTTGTGTTAAAAAAATTTAAAAATGGAAAAAAATTTAAAAAAAATAATCAAAATTCATCATATCTATAAAAAGAATTTATAAATGAAAAAAATTGAAGAAAAAAATGATTTCAGGGAAAAATATATAATGTTAAAAAAATTATAAATTAAAACTATTCTAGAAAAAACAAATTACAATAACAAATGATTTATAATCATAAAAATATTATTACATTAAATAAGTTTTAACAAAAAAAATATATAATTGATAATAAAATGAATACAAACAAATGGATGGATGAATAAAATTTATAACTAATAGATAGTTAATTTATCTTCAAATATAAAAAAATAACTTACAAAATTTGGAGATCAATAATAAAAACATAGATCTTGAATTCCAATAAACTCTGTTGATGTCGGTGGAAACAGGGTGAATGTTTCAAATTGAAGATATACATTTGTAAAAAAAAAGTAAAAAAAGAACCAAAAAAACTTTGAGCTATGGTTGTCAGTCGATCGAGATAGGGTTTCTACAAACTAAATAACATTTAGGGCCATGAAACAAGGATAATTGATGTAATATTGAGGAGAAAAAATGTGAAAAGATGATTAAAATCAACTAAAATAAAATATTGATCATTATAAAAGGTCATTGAGTGTCATCATATCAGTCATTGTTCAAGAGTAAGAGAACTTTAGAGAAAAATAAATAATGGATTTAGGTTCCTGAAATATTTTTAAAACACTTTTATCTTCAATATTTTCAAAATTTATGTTAAAAGTTTTTTTACTTTTAACATTGGTTTTTTTTATTATCGATATTAAAAGTTCACAGTATATCTTTTAATGAGGTTTTCTAAGAAAATGACATTAAAACCTCAATGTCAAAGCCACTATTTCTATTAGTATATAATTTTTCCCTTAAGTGATCAAATTTCTGATATTTTCACCAGGTCCATGCCAAATGACATATTTAATGTCTTGAGGATGAGTATGCATGTTTATCATTTCCCCCTTACTAAAGTTGTTTTAGTATACCCATTATTTTTTGAATTTTCTTATAAAATGAAGAGATAAATACATGACTACTATGTATTGTTTTTTTAATCCAAATATAGTATTCTTGCAAAATGGGGGAGAAGTGAGTGTTTGGAATGAGGGGGAGAACATAAAAATCACTTGAACAAAATTTTGATTCCATCAAGGGAGAAAATTCTCTCAAAAAATTTATTTATCTAGAAATGTGGTTTTAGGATATTTCACTTTGATAAAGGTTGTGACTGATAAAATTTGGTGTGAGTTTTTGGGGATTGAAAACAAATTAAAAAGGTGATATTAAAGAACCTATGGAATTATTATAAGTCTATTGTATTTTTTGTATACCATGAGTGAAGATCATTGTAAGTCATTGAGATTTTTTTTTGAGATGTCTTAGAGTGACTATTGATTCCATGAGTATATTTTAAAAGTTTTTTAGTAGATTTTAAAAGGTTTTACATTTTTTTAAAGATAAAATTTGGAAAAAAACTCAATACGTAAGGGTACTCTTGAATTTTAATTACATAAATGACAGTTTTCCAAAAAATGCATAATGGAATCTATAAATGTGTTGGAACTCACTATGATATGTAAATATGGTTAGGACCTTGTATAAAAAAAATTCAAAGTCATGGAATACATAATGGTGCTTATAGTGATATATAAAGGTATTCAATAACTTAAATCCAAAAAATTGGGAAAGGAATGGAATACATAAAGTTTTTCATATTGATACGTAAGGGTGGACCGGAACAAAATGAAAATAAAAATTATCAAAGGAATGGAATATGTAAAGGTACCAATAGTAATATGTAAGGGTACTCAAAGGGAAGGAAAATATGAAAAATTAATGAGTTTTCCAGTGCATATGTAATAGTAAATACAAACTTATAGTGCATAAGTAAAGGTTAAAAGGATAATATGTAAGGGTCATTTATAGAATACATGTGATATGTTATGGTCTTTAAGGTAATGCGTAAGAGTCCTTAGGATGATACGTGAGGGTCACTAGTAAGAAAAATGTGAGAATTCTGGTGAAAATAAATCAAATGATGTTCAGTTGTTCTTTATGGATTAAAATATCACAATTATAGTGGTTGAACCATGATTCAAGATAAGTTACTAAAAGTAATGATTGAGTTTTCCTAATTTCTCTAGGAATTTCAAGTATAAAGACTTGAAAGTCATAAATTGTGATTGAAGTTGGAGTGGTAACGGTAAGATAAAGGTGGGATATTATAAATGAAGAGGTTGATTTATAGAGTTTTTCAGATATTTCTATATGCAACACTGCCTATAAATAGAAGAGTGATTAGTCAAAGTAGGGTGTTTCTAATGCTTTGAGATATAAAGAGAGACCAATGAGAACCTATAATTATGGTTTTTCATATACATTGATGAAAATTAATTATAGTGCTAACTAGAATAAGGATTATTATTGAGGAGGAGGAAGATCTTATATTATGATGTAGAGATACCCAGGGGTATAATTTAGATCTTGTTCATAATAGTAGAAAGAAGATTTTTTAAGACTATATGGATTCAGAATAATCTCAGCCAAACTGTTACTATCTAAAAATATCATTAGGATCAAGGATGATACCTTCTTATATGGTTAGGGATAATACCTTCCCACCCATTATAAGTGTTTAGTTATGTTTGATTCCTTTTCATACATTTATAACCACCATAATTAATTAGTGATCAAATATATGTCTCAGACTCAATCCAAACACAAAAATAAATACTCACCCAAATTAGGGATGAACCTTGTAAAAATTCTTGTTTTCCTTGTATTTGTTTTATTTTAATCACATACGGGTTAGATTGATATTCAAATGTAGTGGATTGAGGATTTAACTATTCAAAAAAGACTAATTTCATAGAAGAAATTATAAATGGAGAATAACTTATTTATCCCCCCTCCCGGTAATACATCACCATTTACCTAGGCACTTCACCATTTTATTCAAAACCACAGTAATACATGTGTAGAAAAAACATTAATTTCTTGTAGTGCGGGGGGTCTAGGGGAAGGTTATCATTTTTTACATGTACAAATTATTCCATTAAACCATGAATATATTTTTTTTCTTTAGTGTTTTACCTATGACAATGGTTATCCAAAACCATGGAAAAAAATGTTTTTTTATTTTTTTATTATGATCATGGTTCATAAAACCATGTCTATGAAGTTTTTTTTGTTCTTTGTGTCAATAATTTGATTTATTTTCAGAATTATTTTTATTTAATTTTGATTTTATTTCCATTTTTCACCGGCCACTAGAAGAAAAGTGATTTATTGAGCTGGGATTTTAACATCAATTATTTAATAACCGACGTTAAAAATATTTTTATCATTGGTTATTAAACAGACGATGTCAAAATTTTATTTTCATGTCGATTATTAAAAAACTAACCTCAAAAAACAGAGGTGAAATTTTTTAAGATGTTAATAAGTGATTTTCATTTTCTTCACATCACATGCTTTGGACTTTTATCATCCCACCAATAAATATATCACAATGAACACTTTTATTCATTTCACTCAAACCATTAATTTATCTAACATATAATATCTTGATCAACTCTAGTTTCACCATTACACTACTTTAAAGTGGTAATATAACTATATTTTAGTTATTTTCATGATTTTTTCACCATATAATTTTTTTGACTATTTATGTTTGTTTTTAACAAAGATGAAACTTATTAATAGATTTTAAATAACTAATCCTTTATGTGAGATCTTTCTTCCAAAGTTAAAAAAGATTTATGAGTTTTTATACTAGAAGAAAATAAAGTTCAAAACCATGCGTGAGTTTTTCATAAAAAAAACAAATAAATATTAAGAATAAATTAGTAATGATTCAAGACATGATCATAAGTAAGGATAAGAAGGTGAAACAGTAACACATTTTTTCATTCGGTTATTGCTAATTTCTGGATGTTATCTTATTTTTTAATCAAATATATGTTATGTGTATTGATAATTTATTTTCAAAAAAAATTGTAACATACCAAGTCCGTTATTAAAATAAATAATGCAAAAAGGTACTTATAGTGTTAGTTATTTGAATAACTAGCATGGAAAGGCACCTACCATGTCGTTAATTTTAATAACCAGTGTGGAAATTTCCTAAAACAATGGTAATATTTATAACTGATGTTATAAGTACCTTTATATTTCATTAATTTTTATAACTGATATGGTATGATTTCTATGTTGGTTTTAACTAACTATCATTAAAAAATATTAACATGATCACTAGCAGTAACGTCGGTTAAAAATCAATGTTAAATTATAAAAAATGACTTTAAAATACTATTTTTATTCTATTTCAACCAAAACATCAGAACATCCTTGAAAAGTTTTATTGAGTATATGGGTTTCCCCAAGTACAAGGGATTTTAAGTCCATTATAAGATTATAACATGAATTTCATAATGAATGAACGTGGTAAACTCTGGTTATTTGTTTTTAATTTTAAATTCAGCTGAATAGTGGAGTGAATGACCTAGGTGAGGTTGTATGTCAATGAAATCAGAAATTAAGTAGGAAGTTAATAGCTCATTTTGATGACATGAAACAAAATTGATTTGGAATGTTTATATTTTTTTAAAGTAAAAATTTTAAATAATAAATATTCTTAACATAAGTTAATTTGTTATAAGTTTAATTAATTTGAATTCTTATGAATTTATATTTATCATATTCTTTTGAGCAGGAGTAATTTCCTACCCTTAAGTGCGAAGGATAAAAATTATTATTTATATTATATTTTTATAATTCAATTATATATATATATATATATATTAACTTTTTTATATTTAAATTTTAGTGATTAACATGATAAAAAATGTATTATTTAAAACATTAAGTTACAATTTTGTATAATTTTTATTAATTTTTATCTAATTTGTTAATTAAATTTTTATTATTTATTTTATGTTTTTTAAGTCATCAATGATTTTTACTTTGTTAATTATCTCATGTTAAATTTTTTTTTATTTGTAAATACTTAGTTAAATATTAATATTTTCAATGTCTGATTTTTAAATAAATAAATATTGGTTTTTGTTTTTAAATTTTTTGTAAAGTAAATAATTAAATTAAATTAATGGTTTTAGATAGTGAGATAAATTCAATTATTTTAATTTTGTTATTTACATGTTTTTAAATAAATAAATAAATGTTTTACATGTTTTAAAAAAACTAAATGATTTTATATTTTTATATTAATAAATAAATAAACCAAACATTTTTTTAACAAAAAAATAAAAATAAATAAAATATTTTATTTTATTTTTTTTAAAATAATTTTATAATTTAATAAAACATTTTGGTTTCAATAAAATTTCAATAAATAATAAATAATGATGAAAATATTAAAAGTATTTTTTATGATAACAAAATAAAATCTATACCTATAGGGTGTAGCCTAGTTATTGCATCTTTATGGAGACAAGAGGGGCACCTCGAGTTCAATCCTCCCTAGGTGCATGTGTGTGTGACTTTGTATTATTGTACCCCAATCTTGAAATATAGTAAAATGTTAAAATAAAATATAAACTATTTGTTTTTCTTCTATTTTCTTTCAGGTTTATGAAACAGGTTTGGGTAAGCCGATCTTGATAGGGGAATAGCTATCAACTATGGGTGAGAATTAAGACGGTTTAACCTAAAAAACTAGTATGGGCCTAGATCCATGTGGCCTAACCCTTTGTGTGTTTCTAAGGCTAAGGGAGCATAGAGGAGGCTTGGAAGTGTTATATAGGGGTTTGGCTATAAAATTTTGGAAATAGGGAAATTAAATGACGTGTAAGTGTGGTTCATGACTTCTGCAGGGTAGGTTCATGATGTGTAAATATTCAGGGTTAAATAATAAAAAGGCGATGAATTTTCTATGAAAACTGCACCCCAACATTTATACGATGTGAAAGGGGATTACACATCATGTAAATCCTTGATATCGTATGTCTTTAAATGCTTCAGATACTCGGGGTTTTCTCCAAACCCTATGGCCAATGGATCTCTCTCCCTCATTCTAGGTGATCCAGTAGCCCTCCCTTCAGCACTTTTAGATCCCTTCAATGGGAATCAATCCTTGGATTTCCGTCTTCAATATATGGTGATTTAAGTTGACCCAAGGTGTGTTTTCCTTAATTTTCTAGCGGTTTCCCTCAATTGATCTAGTTTCTCCCCACTTCTTCCAACCATGAAATAGCATATAATCACCCATGTTTCTAATGGGGATCCTTTTAGTTTTTTTAATTTGTTTGTGCCACGGTGTCCTTGGAAGGATGCAGTTCTTGCAGGAGAGGTGACCGGATATCCGAAACATGGTCTGTTCTCGTGGAAAGAACATTGACAGATTTTGAGGTATGGGATTCATTTCTTCTCTTACCATATTTTTGTGAAATTATAAATTGATCGGGATTTATCTCTTGGGGATGGAAATGATATTAACCTAATAATTATTTAAACCATTTTAAATAAATTGGATTGTGATATCATATTGGTGATGTTTTTTCTTAATACCATGATAATAGTTTTCCTCGTGATTTTCTAGATTGTGTGATATAAATTCCTTGTTTGTTAGCATTTTTGTGTAGGTTATGGGAATAGTGGAAGCATGTGATGTGTAGTTTCCAACTTTTCTTTTTTCTGTGATCACTGATTAATCTGAGATTTTACACAATGTTGAACATTGTGAACAAAGGAATTAAATCAAATAATATAGATAAGGGACAAAACACTAGAAATAGTGAGAGAATCATCACATGTTATTTATAATTAATTTAATTCAATAAAGAATTGCCTTTATTTAAATTCTTTCTTCATTTATGGATCTGGTAACAGATCTACGATGCACTATCATTATGTTGTGGGAATCAAGTTCAGATTCTCTCTAGTGTTGATCCACACATGTTCCAAGAATATCTATATTTCCCTAAAATAATCTTCAGGTTCTAGCATGTAATATCCTTTCAAATGCATCATTCACCTTTGATTACTCTGAGAATCAATTCCATAGCATTCTCCTTGATCTCATAGAGGAATATTTCTATCCGTTCTTGGGAGTATTCTTAAAGAAAGGAGTTATCTAAAGCTTTAGAGGATTCTACAAAATTGTTGTGCCCAACCAACAAAATTAATTGTCTTATTGAGAAAATAATATAAATGGGTTTATATATTTCTAGAGTAAAAATAAAATAATAGCACAAGTTCCCTTTGTTATTTATTTAATCCCAGTAGAACCCCATGTCATATAATAATAATATTATTATTATTTCATGACATGCTCTTAACTTGAAAATTATATTAAATATTATTTAATTAAATAATATTCATTATTTATTATTTCTCACCAGACCTAAAAACTTCATCCGCAATTCCTCCATATTTATTGATCCTTGAATAATGACCCACTGGGCCTCTTTCTCAGTGTCATTAGACAAAGCAGCCTAAAGTCCAAAGTTAGTGTTTAGAAACATGCCAAGACACCTATAGAGAAATAAGTTAATAATTCAACAACATGTTACCTCATACAGACACTTATTGTGTAATATAATCCCTTCATCATGATATCTCTAATCAAGAAGGTTGCATGCATGTTCCATCAACCAAAGTGAAAAATGAATCTTTCATTGATTTACTAGAAAATGAACTTTCCTATAGAAAATGTCATGACCCATCCTCGGGGCTCGTGTCGTGACTACCCCAAGCCCTCCTTCCATAGGCCAAGGGCTGGCGACTAGCACCAAAGGCGTAAATCCCGATAACTGGGAAGGCATTGCCTTTATAAAAGAAAACAAGCACCACAGAGTAAGCAAGCGGAAAAAGTAAACACTAAGTACAAGAGAAGTGATGAAAAGTAAATGGGCCAGAATACAAACCCAAAAGAAAGTACAACTACAACTGTACAAGTCCAACAGAAATGATAACAGCCGGAAGGACGGAAGCGGCTCCTGGGTCGTCCTCCTCGGATCCTACCTGAAGGGTAGGTACAGATGGCGCAGCTCTTGGTCGTCCACCACGGATCCTACCTGAAGGGTAGGTACAGATAGCCTCCTCCACGCTCTCGTCCGTCAACCTCCTCCGTGTGTCGTCTCGTCGTGTATTCTACCTCTGGGTACTGACTCGTCATGTGGTCAACCTCCGGGTACTAACTCGTCGTGTAGTCCACCTCCGGGTACCGTCCAGTCCTCGAACACTCGGCCTCTGTCAGCACTGCTCGTCGTCTGCAACCAACACAACGAGGTGCGGGCATATCCCGTGCAGGGGTGAGTATAACGATACTCAGTAGGGACCCCGAGACCCTCAAGGTATCCCTAAAACCAACAAGGATAACCACAAAGAAGATCTCAATAGATAACCTCTACTTATGTATATGCCCTTACATATACCTAAGTTATCAAGTAACCCATCTCAATCATGTGGAAACACAAGGATTGTGAAATCAACGGATAACCACTACCCAAGTATATTCCCATACATATACCTAAGTTATCAAGTGACCCATCTCAATCATGAGGTAAACACAAAGGTCAAAAGATTCAACTCAAACCAGGATTTTCATTATCGAAACCGTAACTGCTGAAGAGATCCGTCTCTGGAGCGTACAGTGGTCCTGTCACGACTCCGAGGTACTGCTCACTAACCTAAGACTACTGAGGTACTCCTCCTGTTGAGTATCACGGGTCAGCCACCCAAACACATTAGTGCTTCCCGCCGAGGTATGTCACCCAAACACAATAGTGCACACCCCCTAGTAGCCTGTTGAGGTACTCTCCGGACGAGTACCGCGGGTCTGCACTGTCACACAGGTAGTGCTCTATCTTCCATGGTTCTGCACCTCACAAGTAGTTCTCCGTCCACTGGGCTAGTCGTCTCACTCCAAGTCGAGTCGGTCAAGCAGTCGTCAGGTCTCATTCGGCTACACGGTCTCCGTACTCCGCACGCTCGTCTCCGGGAGGGTCCGCTCCATGAGCTACAGGTCGATACTCCAAGTATCTCAAAGTCCCACGAAGAAGTATCTCAAAGGACCGCCTCGTCATAGGGGTCTCAACGTAACAGACGGCGTGTCAATCGGACGCCCGGTCTGTGAGTTACTAGCCTTTTTGTCCTAGGGGCCTGGTTGGTTTCGTGAGCGAACCAATCCCAACCATATCTCAACTATACCCCGAACTCTCATAGGGTATACTCATAGGGACCGTTTCTCAATGTGATCATCAACGCCGCTGACGGTTCGTCAAACGGACGTCCTGTCTGAAAGATATCAGCTTTCCCGATCCAGGGGCCCGGTTGGATTTCGGGTACAATCCAACCCGGCCACTATCCAACTATATCAAAAACTCGGGCGAAGTATGCCAAAAGTTCCATCTCATCAAGAGAAAAACAACAAGATAGACGACGCGTCAATCTAACGCTCGGTCTGTAAGTTATTGGCTTTTTCGTTCCAGGGGCCCGGTTGGTTTCGCGAGTGAAACAACCCGACCACACTCCGACGACATCCAAATCTCGAGCGGAGTAAGCCAAAAGATCTTTCTCACTTAGAGGAATCCATCAAAATCGACGGCACGTCAATCGGACGTCCAGAGCTCAAGATATAAGTGTTTCCGCTCCGAGGGCCCGGTTGGTTTCGTATCCGAACCAACCCGGTCGAACCCAAAGTATTCTGAAACCTTGAGTGCGATATACCGAAACGACCGTCTCATTCCAAGGATCGTATCGCCGCTAACGGCGCGCCGTTCGGAGGCCCGTAGCCCCAATTATGAGCGTTTGAACGGAAACGTCCGAGTACGGGGGGTCTGGGCCCGGCCCGGCCCGGCCCAGTTCCCCCTGGGCCGACCCGAACCGGGTCGCCCGGCCCGACGTCCTGACCCGGCCGGCGGCGCGGCGGTGCGGCCAGCGCAGCAGCGTGGCCAGCGTGGCCAGCGTGCGCGGCCAGTGCGGCCTTTGCTCCGCACATGTGCCAAGGGAGGGGTGTTACCCCTCCTTTATGAAAACGGCGGCCCCCATTAAAGGGTCCGCGCCTTGTAACACCGGGGGGTGTAACCCCCCGAATTTTTGCTAGTAATGGCCCGCCAGCGCGGGGCCGGCCAATTTCTCGCCGCGGGACCCCGCGGTCCTACGTCTTCCGGTGTCGGCGGCCGAGGTTTCGGTCGCCTCCTTCGTGTTCTCCGGCGGCCGGTTTTTCCGGCCGCCACTTCCAAGATGGCCGCGAATCCGTCCGACATGGCGTGACGGCGTCGTGCCCTTCCGCTGCGGCCCGACTCCGGCCGTGGCCTTGTTCGGAATCCTCGGCGCGGCGCGACGGTGCCGCGTTTCTTCATCGTAGCCCGCTCCTACCGTGTTTCTTCCCGTTCATGCGCGGTGCGACAGTACAATGTCGTCTTTTCTATTCAACCAAGGATTAAAAAAAAGGGGTGGGGAATCGACCGTGTTCATGTGGTCCAATCCCCTCCCATTAAAATGATAGCAATCGGCCAAATCGTTTAACCTTTACAATTTTTAATTTAAATAAAAATTGGAACATGGCCGACAGATTTATCTTTCATATTCGAAGGAAAGAATCACCAACTTAAAATAGTCGAACCCCTACCTTGGGTATAAGCCGATTGCAAGGAGGCGTCGTCATTCGAGGTTCATCGCGGTATGGCATCGCGAGGATGACGACGTCGAAGGGGGATGTCGGCGTTCGTCCAACTCGAGGGAAGGCGAAGCCGTCGTCACTCGCTACCCGATTCCGTTTCCGAGATTGTTCGTTGAACCGTTGACGATGAAGGGGAAGAAGAAGATCCGTTGAAGAGTCTCGCCGCGGAAGGGGAAATATTCCGTGGAAGGAAAATGAGCGTTCTTCATCAGAGGTGGCGCGTTCTTCGCGTTCTTCGTAAAGGAGGAGGAGGAGAGGAAAACTCAGTGCAACTCTTCCCAACCCAAAAATAAAATGAGGCTAAGGCCTTATTTTATTTCTTTCCGCCAACGATTTCAAAATTCAAACGACGTAACCCTCACAATTAATTTCAAAGAATTAATTGTAAAACTTAACTGCCCAATTAAATAGAGGCGTTAATAAATTAAGGAAACGCATCGGTTGACTTCATTTAATAGGGGGGTGCGGGTGCGTTACTTAAGAAGAAAAGAAACTGTGGCGCTCGTGTGGGTCCCACCTCACAAATATCCTACCAAGTTGGTAGGATATTTTGAATTGAACCCTATCCGCTTCAACCTAGCTTAAGTAGCTTAAAGTGGTCTTTATGCGGATTTAAGTGAAATGAAATAAAATTGTCGTACAACTTTATTTTATTTCTTAACTTAAACCCCAAAAATTAAAAAGCACAACAGAGCAAACTCAACTCCGAAAGAGGCGTTTATATGCAAATATCGGCGATGTGATTCCATCGGTGCCATCGGAATTCGATTCCGAGCACCGGTTCAAAAGTTAGAAAAACCCGCTCGTTCGTTCACTGAACGTACCTGAGCCAAACTTCGGAAATTGATTCCGGGCACACCGGGCCTCGGAATCAGGAGCCGTCAGAAACTGCGTTCTTGTAAAATCCAAAAGAAAATTAGACAAAAAATTCCCTTGAATTTTACGGGTCTTTACATTACTCCCACCTCAGGGATTTACGTCCTCGTAAAGCTTTAACATAAACTAGGGATACAAAAACGGTACTGAGCATGCATCTGAGCCTTCCGCTTCTGTGTGCTCACCCGGAGGTTCCTGTACTGCCCGTGAAAGCACACCTGAGGAATAGGTCGTCCTAGAAGGATCTGCTCCTGTCGATCCTTGATTCCCACTGGAACCTCCGTGAAAGACACTTCATCTCCATCGTCCAGCTCCTCATGGTCGATGATATGCGAAGGGTCGAGCACGTATCTCCTCAGTTGAGATACATGGAAGTCGTCATGCACCTGGTGCAACTGAGGTGGATGGGTCAAGCAGTAAACCACCCCGCCTACCCAGATGAGGACCTAGAAAGGTCTGTTGAACCTCGGAGATAACTTGCCGCCTTGGCCACATCTCTGTAAACGTCATCGAGGTGAGACCCGTATAAGGACGTGATTGTTATCCTCGAACTCCAGAGGTCTCCATTTTCTGTTAGAACTGAAACTCAAAACACTTCTGCCACGAGGGTATGGTTGACTGACTTAAGAGTGATCGGTATCACCCTCCTGTGAAAGAGTTTATCTCGTGCTTCCTGGGGTTTCCTTTTCGCCGACCAAGGAAAACCCATCCCGATGTTTGCCTAAAACTGTCAATTTGAGTATGAACAATTATTTCCCATTCCATACTTAAACAAACGTCGTAAGGCCTCGACGCTGCCACCAAGAGATTCCAACCAAAACTCTCAGCTCAAGGGTCTGACCACACCATCGGCGTAAGTGTGATTATCGAGTCTCCTCCCAAGGTATCTCCAGACGTGAGGGTCAAGTCCACGGCTTACCAGAAACTCTAGGTCTGAAACAAGATTTGTGAAAGAGTTGAATGATTCATATCGACATCTGCTACTACAACAGCTAGTAGTGGACACAGACTGTCCCTTGAATCATTTTTTATAGAGCCATTGGGTCACACTCCTTGACCGCATGCAGTCGCACTCTTCCACCGCCCTCCAGCTCCCTGAGCCTGGCGGGGATAACTAAGGCGGGTGGTTGTAGCATGTTAAGATGTACACCACCTCATACTGCTCTCCTAGCTCTGCCTCCACGTCTGCTGCTTCGCAGACTCATATATCCTTAAATCCTCCACTTCTTGAAATATATAACATGCTCGTGTCTCTAAGACTGGTGCCAGTCTCCTGTTTCTTACTGCACCGTGCAGTCTTCATCCTCTCCTGGATGATCTGCAACTTCTTTGCCTACGATCGGAAGAGCTACTAAAATTTCTCCTTTGCCGAAAAGAGAAACTCGGTCTCATCCCTTGGATGAACCATGCCCATTGCCTAATACAGTCAATCCTGACATGAATGACGCATTCATTCCATGGATGACATCATAAGGCCTCGACGTAACTACCAAGAGATCCAACTGTCACTCTCGCCTCCAAGGGTCGAGTCACACTATCGGCATCAGTGTGAGGTCACTGGGTCTCCTCCAGTATAAATCTCGAAAGTGAGGGTCAAGTCAACAGTTTTAACCAGAACCACTCAGTATCAACCAAACAAAAGGACAGGAAAGCAAACAAAGATAAGTGTCTTTTTTTTATTATTGCATCTCATAGTACAAAGACATGAATACAACAGCAGCATGGAACTAGAAGTACAAGGGATGTATCCACTAGTTCCTCTCCTCTCCACCTTCTCCCGGAGCTCTACTGCCTTGTCCACTGATCGGCTGTTGCTCAAGCACCCGTCGCTGCTTCTACCTCGGTGGCTCCTCCAAAGCCTGCTGATCAACTGTACGAGGAGTCGGAAAGTCACGTGCCAGGTGACCCTTTCCGCCGCATGAGTAACACAGCCTGTTTCTGGCACGCCTAGCTCTGTTCCCACCCCGGGTTTCCCGCACCACCGGTCCTAAAACCCAAGATCGTCCAACTACTGGTCTGGTCCTCCTGGACCTCTGCATCGTCGGTCTACTTCCCACAGATGACTCGGCTACTGATCGAAAAACACGCGGCAAAGGCAGAAGCTCCTGTACACACTCGGGGTGTAGAGATACTGGCACAAACTCCACCCTGAAGAAGGTCTCTAAGTCTTCCCATGTGAAGGTCATCCCGTCGCAAAACTGGAAAAAGTGGCTCCACCACCTGCCTGCTGCTTCCTGAAGAAGGCTGGCAGCAAGGATCACCATGAGGTCTGCCGGCGTCCCCACTAGCATGAAGACTCTCACCACAGCCTCCATCCAATCCTCAGCCTCCTGCAGGTCCATCTCTCCCCGGAACCTGGGTGGCCTCTGGCGCTGGAACTCGTGCAGTGCACTCAAGTGGCGTGCATCGCCTACTACTGGGGCAGGTGGCATCGGTGGCCCAACGTATGGTAGTACCGCTGGTGCCTCCAATGGTGCCTCAACTGCAAGAGGGCCCTGTACCAAAGCCTCGTCGCTCGGCAGGCTGTCAGTGCGCACATCCCTCAGGGATGTAGCTGGTCGTCCGAGAAAAGGTATCCTGAAAGAAACAACGTAATACGGTCAAACAATTATACCTGGTGAGCTAACCTGGTTTGAGCTGATATTTAAATAAAACTTCTGGAAAACACACATGCAATCTGTGTTTTCGTGCACAAAGTCAGAATTCAGTTGTCAGGGTCCTGGTGTATGGATACGTCGGCAGCCCGCACCAACACTGGACTCCCTGAACTGAAAACCACACTCGGTACTCTTAACACTATTGCTTCACAGAAAGAAATATCAGAGTTATAAGTTCTGCGGTAGAGCCGACTCCTCTAATACCAATTTTTCACGACCCGTCCTCGGGGCCCATGCCGTGAATACCCCAAGCCCGCCTTCCATAGGCCAGGGGCTGGAGACTAGCACCAAAGGCGTAAATACTGATAACTGGGAAGGGATTTCCTTTATAAAAGAAAACAAGCACCACAGAGTAAGCAAGCGGAAAAATTAAACACTAAGTACAAGAGAAGTGCTGAAAAGTAAATGGGCCAGAATACAAACCCAAAATAAAGTACAACTACAACTGAACAAGTACAACAGAAAAGATAAAAGCTGGAAGGACGGAAGCGGCTCCTGGTTCGTCCTCCTCGGATCCTACCTGAAGGGTAGGTACAGATGGCGTAGCTCCTGGTTGTCCACCACGGATCCTACCTGAATGGTAGGTACAGATAGTCTCCTCCACGCTCTCGTCCGTCAACCTCCTATGTGTGTCGTCTCGTCGTGTACTCCACCTCCGGGTACTGACTCGTTGTGTGGTCCACCTCCGGGTACTGACTCGCCGTGTAGTCCACCTCCGGGTACCGTCCAGTCCTGGAACACTCGGCCTCTGTCAGCATTGCCCGCCGTCTGCAACCAACACAACGAGGTGTGGGCATAGCCCGTGCAGGGGTGAGTATAACGATACTCAGTAGGGACCCTGAGACCCTCAAGGTCTCACTAAAACCAACAAGGATAACCACAAAGAAGATCTCAACAGATAGCCTCTACTTAGGTATATGCCCTTACATATACCTAAGTTTTCAAGTAACCCATCTCAATCATGAGGAAACACAAGGATTGTGAAATCAACGGATAACCACTACCCAGGTATATGCCCATACATATACCTAAGTTATCAAGTGACCCATCTCAATCATGAGGTAAACACAAAGGTCAAAAAATTCAGCTCAAACCAAGATTTTCATTATCGAAACCGTAACTGCTGAAGAGTTTCGTCTCTGGAGTGTACAGTGGTCCTGTCACGACTCCGAGGTACTGCTCATTAACCTAAGACTGCTGAGCTACTCCTCCTGTCGAGTACTGTGGGTCAGCCATCCAAACACAGTAGTGCTTCCCGCCGAGGTATGTCACCCAAACACAGTAGTGCACACCCCCTAGTAGCCTGATGAGGTACTCTCCGGACGAGTACCGCTGGTCTGCACTGTCACACAGGTAGTGCTCCGTCTGCCATGGGTTTGCACCACACATGTAGTGCTCTATCCACTGGGCTAGTAGACTCACTCCAAGTCGAGTCGGTCAAGCAGTCGTCAGGTCTCAGTCGGCTACACGGTCTCTGTACTATGCACGCTCGTCTCTGGGAGGGTCCGCTCCATGAGCTACAGGTCGATACTCCAAGTATCTCAAAGTCCCACGAAGAAGTATCTCAAAGGACCGCCTCATCATATGGGTCTCAACGTAACAGACGGCGCGTCAATCGGACGCCCGGTCTGTGAGTTACTAGCCTTTTCCTCCCAGGGGCCCGGTTGGTTTCGTGAGCAAACCAATCCCAGCCGTATCTCAACTGTACCCTGAACTCTCATAGGGTATACTCATAGGGACCGTTTCTCAACGTGATCATCAACGCCGCTGACGGTTCGTCAAACGAACGTCCTGTCTGAAAGATATCAGCTTTCCCGATCTAGGGGCCCGGTTGGATTTCGGGTACAATCCAACCCGGCCACTATCCAACTGTATCCAAAACTCGGGGGAAGTATTCCAAAAGTTCCATCTCTTCAAGAGGAAAACAATGAGATAGACGACGCGTCAATCTGACGCCCAGTCTGTGAGTTATTGGCTTTTTCGTTCCAAGGGCCCGGTTGGTTTCGCGAGCGAACCAACCCGACCGCACTTCGACGGCATCCAAACCTCGAGCGGAGTAATCCAAAAGATCCGTCTCACTTAGAGTAATCCATCAAAATTGACGGCACGTCAATCGGACGTCCGGAACTCAAGATATAAGCGTTTCCGCTCCGAGGGCCCGGTTGGTTTCGTATCCGAACCAACCCGGCCGAACCCAAAGTATTCCTAAACCTTGAGTGTGATATACCGAAACGACCGTCTCGTTCCAAGGATCGCATCGCCGCTGACGGCGCGCCGTTCGGAGGCCCGTAGCCCGAGTTATGAGTGTTTGAACAGAAAAGTCTGAGTACGGGGGGTCTGGGCCCGGCCCGGCCCGGCCCAGTACCCCCTCGGGCGACACGAACCGGGTCGACCAGGCCCGATGGACCGACCCGGCCGGCGACGCGGCCCAGCCGGCAGCACGGCGGTGCAGCCAGCGCGGCGGCACGGCGGCGCGGCCAGCGCGGCCTTTGCGCCGCACATGCGCCAAGGGAGGGGTGTTACCCCTCCTTTATGAAAACGGCGGCCCCCATTAAGGGGGTCGCGCCTTGTAACACCGGGGGGTGTAACCCCCCAGATTTCTGCCAGTAACGGCCAGCCAGTGCGGGGCCGGCCGGTTTCTTGCCGCGGGACCCCGCGGTCCCGCGTCTTCCGGTGCCGGCGGTCGGGGTTCCGGCCGCCTCCTTCGTGTTCTCTGGCAGCCGGTTTTCCCGGCCGCCACTTCCAAGATGGCTGCGAATACATCCGGCATGGCGTGACGGCGCCGTGCCCTTCCGCAGCGGCCCGACTCCGGCAGCGGCCTTGTTCGCAATCCTCAGCACGGCGTGACGGTTCCGCGTTTCTTCATCGTGGCCCGCTCCTACTGCGTTTCCTCCCATTCATGCGTGGTGCGACGGTACAATGCCGTATTTTTTATTCAACCAAGGATTTAAAAAAAGGGGTGGGGAATCGGCCGTGTTCGTGCGGTCCGATCCCCTCCCATTAAAATTATAGCAATCGACCAAATCATTTAACCTTCACAATTTTTAATTTAAATAAAAATTGGAACATGGCTGACAGATTTATCTTTCATATTCGAAGGAAAGAATCACCAACTTAAAATAGTCGAACCCCTACCTTGGGTATAAGCCGATTGGAAGGAGGCGTCATGGTTTGAGGTTCGTCACGGTATGACGTCGCGAGGATGACGACGTCGAAGGGGGACGTCGGCGTTCGTCCGACTCGAGGGATGCTACCCGATTTTGTTTCCGAGCTTGTTCGTCGATCCGTTGACGATGAAGGAGAAGAAGAAGATCCGTTGAAGAGTCTCGCCGCGGAAGGGGAAAAATTTCGTGGAAGGAAAATGAGCGTTCTTCATCAGAGGTGGCGCGTTCTTCGCGTTCTTCGCGAAGGAGGAGGAGGAGAGGAAAACTCAGCACAACGCTTCCCAACCCAAAAATAAAATGAGGCTAAGGCCTTATTTTATTGCTTTCCTCCAACGATTTCAAAATTCAAACAACATAACCCTCACAATTAATTTCAAAGAATTAATTGTAAAACATAACTGCCCAATTAAATAGAGGCGTTAAGAAATTAAGGAAATGCGTTGGTTGACTTCGTTTAATAGGGGGGTGCGGGTGCATTACTTAAGAAGAAAAGAAACGGTGGGGCTCATGTGGGTCCCACCTCACAAATATCCTACCAAGTGGGTAGGATATTTTGAATTGCACCCTATCCTCTTCAACCCAGCTTAAGTAGCTTAAAGTGGTCTTTAAGCGGCTTTAAGTGAAATGAAATAAAATTGTCGTACAACTTTATTTTATTTCTTAACTTAAACCCCAAAAATTAAAAAGCACAACCGAGCAAACGCAACTCCGAAAGAGGCGTTTCTAAGCAAATACTGGCTTTGCGATTCCATCGGTGCCCTCAGAATTCGATTCCGAGCACCGGTTCAAAAGTTAGAAAAACCTGCCCGTTCGTTCACTGAACGTACCCGAGCCAAACTTCGGAAATTGATTCTGGGCACACAAGGCCTCGGAATCAGGCGCCGTCAGAAACTGCATTCTAGTAAAATCCCAAAGAAAATTAGAAAAAAAAATCCCTTGAATTTTATGGGTCTTTACAGAAAACCATGGACATGGATTTATTTAGGCTATATCATTTCCATAAAAGGGCCTAAGATACCAACTTCCATTAAAAAATAAGGGCAAAATCCTATCTTTCATTTTTCATTATTGAAATATTACTCATGACGCTCCCAATATATCCTACCTCACCATGAAGATATGTCATCATGTTTTTCATCAATACATCAAATAACACGACTCATAATATTCATTAATAATTATCTTTAAGTCTAAGGATCAATACACATGTTTATAGATAGGAATATCCAATGACACAAAGAAATGTGGATTTCCTACTGGTGAGTCTTGTTCTAATAATATCTTACTGGATATTACCAAGGGAGTACACCATGATTGGGTGCCTCAAAGTCCTATGAGTCTCCACCCCAAATATCCTATATCATTTTTGTCCCTCAAATGATATCATCTAGCTATATAACATATATTCAAGAATAATGTCTTAACATTTTTGGTTTTTCATCATATTCAGGAACTATTATGACCTTTTAGTGCGACATCTACTCATAAAAATTTATAAAATAATATGTCACATAGAAGAAAAATCATGATGTGATAAGTACATTATTAATATTCAAAACATTGAATACTCATTATCATAAAGTGTATAGAAGTTGGTTATAGAGAACCAACTCTAACTGACTCCCACATGAACTAGATCCAACTGCTAGCAACCTTCAATCTATTATCTCTAACATGATATTCATGTTTATGCTAAGATATTCCTTTAGTAAAGTGTTCATCGAAATTTTCTTCAGTGGGTAAACTGCTTACTTCAACTTCACCCCTCTGATAGAAATCCCTCATGAAGTGATACTTTCGAAGTATGTTCTTTGTCTTTTGGTGTAACCTTGGATATTTTGTAAGAGCCACAACTACAGTATTATAATAATATAATGTGATAGGTTCTTTACTTATAGGTACCACATAAATCTCCTAGAAAAATTTACAAATCCAAACAGATTATTTAGCTACATCATAATCTTCTATATACTCAGAATCTACTATAGAATCAGCAACAACTGGATGCTTTGAATTCTTCCAGATCACATCTCCCCTGTTGAGATAGAAAACATATCCCAGTTGTGGCTTTAGATCATTATGATCTATCTAAAACCTATCTTCAGTATAACCCCTAATGAACATCTCCTCGTCTCCTCCATACACTAGGAATATATCAATAGTTCTTCTTAGATACATAAGGATAGCCTTAACTGCAGTCCAATGTTGTTCTCCTGGATCTTCTTGATATATTTCTATCATGATCAATGCATAGGAAACATCAGTCCTAGTACACAACATGGAATACATGATTGATCCTATCATTGATTCATATGAGATCTTACTCATTCACTCTTTCTCTTATTGTGTTTAGGGACACATTTTCGTAGAAATATGTAAACCATGTGACACTAGAACCAATCCTTTCTTGGATTGTTCCATACTAAATATATTAGTATATTTTCAATATATGTATATTTACTTAGTCTAGGCAACCTCTTGGATCTATCACGGATGATATTGATACCTAGAATATAGGCTTATTCACCTAATTCTTTCATTGAGAAACATATTTTTATCCATTCCTTAATAGACTGTAAGACTGACATTTCATTTCCAATAAGTAATATGTCATCAATATATACTACTAAGATAATGACTATATTTCCACTAAACCACTTGTAAACACATGGCTCACATTCATTCTTAATGAAACTAAATTCTTTTATGGATTTACCAAATTTAATGGTCTATGACCTGGATGATTGATTTAATCTATTAATGGATGTTTGAATCTTGAAAATCCTTTTGGAGTCATTTGGAGTAACAAACCCTTCTAGTTGTGTCATATATACATATTCCAAAAGGTTCCCATTAGGGAATTCAATTTTGATATCCATTTTTTAAATCTCATAGTCAAGGTAAGATGTTATATCAAGTATAATTATAATGGACTTAAACATAGAAACTAACAAAAAGGTTTTATTATAGTCAGTTCCTTGACATTTTTTAAACCCTTCAGCCACTAGCATTGCTTTATATGTATTTAATTTACCTTCCATGTCCAGTTTTATCATGAATAACCATTTTCATCCAATGGGATTTACAGCAACTGGTACATTGAGGAGAACCCAAACTTAGTTCTAATACATGGAATTCATTTAGGAATTCATGGATTTTTTCTATCTTGTGGTTTTTGAGCTTTCTACTACCTCTATGTATGAGATAGGTTCATCATTGTAAAATAATAATGAGTTGCCATCTTTAGTGAATAGAAAACCATATTGCTTTAGTTATCTTACCTCTCATACACTCATATGAAATACATGTGTTTCAAGAACTATTTTTTCCATGGGGACCTATGAAACCTGTTAATTATTCAAATCCTATGTATCTTGAGCATCAACATCTTAGAATTCAATATTTCTCCCATTTTCCCTTTTGAGGATGTGCTCCCTCTTAAGAAGTATGTCTTGACTGGTGAAAGTCACTTTCTTGTCTGAGGGGTTGTATATGTAGTATCCCTTTATTTCCTTGGGATACCCTATAAAGATACACATTTTTCCTTAGGCTGATAGTTTGTTTCCTGAGAAGGACTTAACAAATGCCTCACAATCCCATACACATGTATGCGATAAAACGTGTTTCTTTCCACTCAATAAATCGAAGGGAATTCTGCTTTCTACTTTAGTTGGAACTTATTTTAATGTGTATTCCACAATTTGTAATACATATCCCCAAAATGATACTGAAATATATGCATGAATCCTCATCGACATTACCATGTCAAATAAGGTATAGTTCATCCTTTCACTAACACCATTCCACTGTTGTGTATAACGTGGAGTGAGTTGAGATAGAATCCCAAACTCTCCTAGAAAGTCGTTGAACTCCTGGTTGTGATATTCACCACCTTGATCTGATTGAAGCTTCTTTATCTTATTACCAAGTTTATTCTCTACTTCATTTCTAGATTCCATTAATTTTTCAAAGTACTCGGAATTATACCTCATTAAGTATACATAATTGTATCTACTCATGTCATCCGTAAAAGTTATGAAGTAATAATGTAACGCCCCGGCCCCAGTTACCCAGAGTCGGTGCATTATTTTAATACATTGGCATGATTACAAGGAATCAAGTCCCTAAGGACCGATTAGTTTAGCAGTATTGAAAAAATATATCACATACATGAATGTTACATTTTCATTTTAAGACGTACAAAACAATATAAATAATCTTTATGAACGCCATTATTCCCTTGGATTAACCCTGCATATCAATCACATTACACTTCTTGGAATCCTAGGAAAAATAAGGAAAAATAAAACATATAAAGTGGTGAGCTCAAATGCTCAGTAAGGGTATGCAATACAGTGGAAACTTTTAAAAATAAGCATAAACATTTAAGGCAATGTATAAAACTAAAACAAAAGCCTTTTAAACTTGAACTTCAACATAATATGGAAGAAATAAAATGAAATAATGCCATTTACTTATTCACATGGATATTCTAATAATTGAATAATCACATGAAATATCACTAACCACTTTCATAATGATGGAATGCATGATGTCGAACTTTAATTTCTATGTCAAGGCCTCGTACCAAGACCTAAGGGATAACTGTAACCGGAACCCAACCCAGAGAGCCTCTGTAACCGGACTCCATCCCGGAGTGCCTCTAATAACCGGACACCAACCCGGAGTGCCTCTAATAACCGGACACCAACCCGGAGTGCCTCTAATAACCGGACACCAACCCGGAGGGCTTACTTTTACCGGTCCTCAACCCGGAACATACTAGTCCAACACATTCATCTTAAGAAGAGGATGAAATATAACATAAACATTCATATTAAAACTAACATACAAAATGTCAAAACTTTAATCATAAACCATTAATGGCATAAAAATAAATCATCCATAGTCAAAAATATCAAAAAACCTTAAATACAATATGGATGATTTTTATCATAATAAATCAACTTGAAACAAGTTTAAAATTTATCAAAGTATGTTGACATAGATGAAATCAATAATATTTGAGAGAAATATCTCTTTTTTGAAATCATTTAAAAGTCGCATAATTATAGAAGAAACCTTTATTTTGAAAATATCTTTATAAGCTTGTGATGGAAGCTTCAAAGGTGTAATAACGTCGGAGAATAACCGCAACCGCCATATAAGTTAAAAAAACATTATTACCTTAATTTTTTCAAAAGGTTAAAAAGGACCTTGTTTGAAAAAATGACGGAAATATTCCTTTATAAAACACTTATAAAAAGTCAAACAAGGGTATAAATGACTTTAGCCCATATTCTTGTAAATAGTAAAAATGTTTTGAAATACATTTTTAAGAAACATGGATGTATATGATAAAGAAATTCCAGTAGATTATTACGTATAAAAAACCTCGGATAATGAAGAGATTGCGAAATAAACCCTTACCAATTTGGTAACTTACGAAACATACAACCCATGAAAGAGGTATCATAAAATGAATATGTAAATACACATAAATTAAATTTTATTACACAAAGAATACAATTATGGGCAGTACATACACCACACAAAATGTAATAGTGGCAATATGGCATGAATCTCACGGGAATAAGGAGTGAGATGAAAACCCCTTACCTTACACTTTCCTTTAGTTGAGGGTACGTTTAACCTCCTGTATGAAGATCGTAGTATGTTATTAAATTATACCAGATCCATATTAGTATTTATGATATCATACATGATTCATTTATGACTTTATATTACCCATTTAATAATAATTTCCATGTTAAGTTAACATTTCGGGTAATAATCACTTTCTTTATCGTACGTGTTTTAACTTGTCAGTCTTCGTTGTATCACTTAGATCATGATTTAAGTAACTCCAGAATATAAAACATGATAAATATATCATATATATTTAGAATATAAATATGTATAATATATATATATATGAAATGGAAAACACAGTTTATGGAGACGGTAGTCCGTACGTACGCATAAACGCTGTTTCTGTTTTCATATAGTATTGAACGGAAGTAAGTGAATAAGATATATGTAAGTACATAAATCCATATATATATATATATAACTTCAGTAGCATTATTATGTCATATATTACATACTTATTAGTAATATATATTTTTATAATCGCCGATGAATGG
Source organism: Viscum album (assembly GCA_963277665.1). Classification (NCBI taxonomy): domain Eukaryota; kingdom Viridiplantae; phylum Streptophyta; class Magnoliopsida; order Santalales; family Viscaceae; genus Viscum; species Viscum album. Next base: position 1,681,402,209 of record OY728160.1, read on the forward strand.
TGAACTTGGAAATGAATCTCATCGCATCGTGGAGACGGTAATCCGTACGTACGCACGAGCGAAAATATCATTATTTTGATATTAAAATAATATATAATTGGATGGTATACCATATATAAAGAATAATTATAATGTTATATTTATTACTTACATGAATTAAAAATTATTATTATACCCATCCAAATAATAATATATTGAATAACAATTACACCATGACGTGGAGATGGTAAGCCGTACGTACGCACGTATGGTGACATGTCATTAAAAGGATGGATAGAATACTGAATATGGTTGTACCATTTTTATAATAATATTACAGTATATAGTATATACTGGATTCATTATTTTAGAATGGTAATAACAAAGAAATAATAAGTGGAAGAAGAAAGGAACTTGGAAAAGGGTGGTGAAATCATTACCTCTTCTTCGGGTTCTTCCTTTTGATTTGATCAAAAGGGCTCTTAGGTTGGATTTCTGACTAAAGGAAGGCCTCTAGGATGAAGTGAGGGAAGTTTAGAGTGTATTTGGGTAGATTTTGGCCAAACCAAAAGGCATTTGAAGGTGTGAAGTGAAGAGAAGGGGGAGTGCCCTTTTATAAGAGGGGTGAGGGGCACCTTTGGAAAAGCTATAAATATTATTTTATAGTAATTCATATTCGGTTTATAATGGCTCCAACGTGGATTATTTAAATTTTAAGGTTTGGATAGGTCTAAAACCACTCAACCAATAGAATTTAGACAGTTTTGGGTCACTATATTAACCTTATCTTTAAGTATTAACTCTTAGTTAATTAGTTTCACGTTTACAATGTCTCTTTGTATTTTTAAATTATATGGTTAATAAACATACTATATACATCCAAGGGACCACCAAGTGGTACATTAATGATACACCTATCATGATATAAGTATCTTGGACGAACCGTAGATTTTTAGGAATTTAATATCAATTAATAATATAATATTTGTTTTTAAAAACTCTTTTATGTCAATTTTGACACTATTCAATATTTGATTTTTGTAAAACTCATAACAGAATGATTACTTCGAAAAAAAGTTAATTAAATAAATCCTAATATGTCATATTATCCTAGAAAATTATTTTAATTCATTAAAAGTCTCAAATTATATTTATTTGGGTATTTATAATATCAATTATTTTAATTTTTTACTATTATGGTAATTACTGCATCATCATTGTGTCATAAATAAATTAAATTATTTATTGTCTAAAAATTATAAATAAATATAATTATGTAGGAAATATTTTTATCTTTCTAATGAATATTTATAGTTGTAAATCCAACATATATAACCCTATGTAAAAATTATTTTTCTAAAAGATATATGCTTATGTTATTTTTGTACTTATTTTAACTTAATTAAAATAAAGTGTCCCTATCACCTTCATGGGGTCCCAAAATCGACCCAAAGATTCCAATTGTAGTCCATGTATCCACAAATAAGGTTATAACATGTTTTAGGGTAATTTAGTATTATTATAATATTATTGTTTAACCATTATTTACCAGATTTACCCTTTAACCATAGTAAATAAAATATTTACCGAAGTAATTATTCAAAATGTCTAAAAATAAAAGTTACCTATTTACACAATTTGGCCATCCTGATTCCAAATATGGAATCCATTTTTCCAAATTCAAAACACAAAAGTGGCAGAAATTAAATTAAAATTAATTCCCGCTGTCAAAACATAAAGCGTGTTTTTAAGATATAATAACTATCAAAAGATTGATACTTGTTTATGTCTGGTTTAATTGTGAAATTATGTCCAATGACCAAAATTGTATTCAATGGTAAAAATATATTCTAAATATACTTTAAAACCACTAAAATTCATAATTTATCATTATTAATTATTTTGATTAAAAATTTGTTTTTAATTAAAATTTAGTAATTTTCACTATTCATCAAAATATTAAAGTTGTCCAAAAAGTACCAAAATTTTACCTTAGGCTAAATTCGATACTCCAAATCCAAAAATGAATTCCATTTTAAGAGATAAAATTTATAAAATTTCAAAAAGTAGGTATTACTATTCATAACGGCTAGTTTGATTTGGTTATGGTGTGTGTTAGAACTCGAAGTTGCGTACAACACACGCTACTATATTATTCAAAGAGAAGCGTACCATGGAATCTTGGGGTGTTGCATTGTAAATTTTTTATGTCCCCATTATAAAGAATAAATTTATTTAGTCAAATTGAATATATAAAAGTTTAAAACATTGGATTTAAAAATGGTTCACTATTAAAGTTGGTAAAAGTGCATTTTTGAAAAATACTTCTTTTATCTGAAAAAAAGAATTTGTTCTTACATTATGTTCTAAAAAACTCATAATATGGATTATAAAATTATAAGGATTATATAAAGTTTAAAATTTAGTTAATACTATTCATAGCCTCTTTTGAACGGCTTGTTTGGTAAGTCATGGTGCGCTTGAACTCGGTGTTGCGTGTAGTGCAAGTTATTGAATTATTTTGAAGAAATAACACACTATGAAATCTTGGGGTGTTACATTCTCCCCTCCTTCAATAAATTGCATCCACGCAATTTGAAATTGTTTTTTGAAAATAAAGGTTTAAAATCGAAAATATCTTTGTGGGAAAACCCACATCGGAAATTGGGTTACTAAAATTTAGTCTTAATATGAGGAAAAGAGAAAGGAAAGGGTCACCACCAAATTATGATCTCGATTAGGAGAACATTGGTGGCAATTAGAGACATATAATTGGAGGAAAAACATAAATATTTATAGGTAGTGATTGAGGTCATCAATCACAAACAAGTTTAAAATTGAGGTCCTTAAATTCATCAATCTATGATGATTTAAAATACCATCAGTTCAACAAAACATAAGGTATCAGGATAACACATTTTTGAAGTTTCAAAATATCTTAGTTGAAATCCCACATCGAAAAATTAATTAATGAGGCCTTTATTTAAAATAAAGAGTGGAAAGTATGAAGATTACCGAAAATAACACATACTAGGATTCCATGTAGGAAAATATGGATATGGAAGAGAAATATATCCATCAATTATCTGATGGAGAGTGGTAGAGAACATGGATATGAAAAGGCCAAAAATCCCAAAGCCATAAATCAGTGATGATCTAAGGTACCATCTAGGACAACATTTTTGTTCTATGTTCCTTTTTATAATGTTGAGGAATTTATTTATGAGATTGGATAAGATTATAAGGAGATATACTTACTTTATAATTAGAGTTTTATCCATTAATAAATATCTACAACAAACTCATCTTTCACCCCAAAACATAAAACAACTCAAAAATACTCTATTTATCCTAATCGTATAGGGTTCCAAATATAATGAATTTATAATTCACATATCATACCCTTTATGTAAAGAAACTATATTATACCATCCAAGAACATCATGTAGCATAATGTTAGGCGATAAATCCCAATTTCACTATGGTTGTGGGTTCGATTCTCGTAGCTTTGTCTGACACAACGGGTCGTCACACGGTCTACGTGTTGTCCTTTTAAAAAATAAAAAAAAATAACCTTTAAAACTTAATCCATTCCGACCATTATACTTTTCCAAAATACTATTATCCAAACTCACAGTCCAAAATTTACAAGGAAGTTAAACATAATGAGGATCCTTTTTTCCAGGTAATAAAATGTGAACGCCTTCCTCATATATTCTTTTACAACACTGCAACATCCTGAATTACCAAAATCAACCATCTCTTATTCCAAAATCACTACCTCAATATTAGGACCATATTAAGGTTTATCTTTCCTTCAACCATGTAATTTACAAAAAAAATTAACTCATTGTAGATTTACTTTTCTTAGTACCATAAATTCTCAAATCCTTAATTAAATAGTACTATAGTACAATCCTTATTTATTTCCAGAACATCATTGATACAACACTTAAATGAAATAATTCAAAAATAACAACATAGGAACACTAGTCATTCCTCTTCATCTGTGGTAGTATCATAACTTGATTATTATCCAATAGCATCATTTGCGGTATAGTCAGATGACTGGGACATTGGTCCGCGTAGTGTCCAAACTCCATGCAAATGGATCATTGTACATTTGAAACCATTTTCTTACCCTTGCAGTCACGTACTTTGTTCCCTTTTCCTACACACATATAACAAACTCCCATTCCTTTCAGGCAAGTTCCGGGGTGTTTCTTCCCACAGTTATCATATATGGGGAAATTCTTCTTTTCCCTCTTCCCTTTATCCATATTTCTCTCTTCCATCATTTTCTTCTCTTACTTCCCTTCAAATCCATAGGACTCAATAAACTCTTTAGTTATCTTATCCACACATGATTCTATTTCTTCATATGAAGATAATATGTGGGAGACTATTTCCCTACTAAATGATGTATTAATACCATGAAAGATATGATCCTTCTTACTCTTTGGATCATACGTATTACTGGAGTTCACATTCCTTCTACTGGGTGCCATTTCTATACAATAGCATAAATTAGTTCAGTTTATGAATTGCAATAAATAATTCCTAATGCAAATTGAACAGTTTATGGGTATAATCCATAATCACAAAAAAATGTTTTCTTTGAGTAATTATAGACTCATGAGCCCTTCATAATGGTTTGTAAATAAAATGAGAATTATCCTAAGCATATCCCCCGGGAGTGTCGTAACCAAGAGTGCAGAAAGGCTCGTTGTCGTGCACCAGTTCCCGTTCGAGTCTAGTTCAAAGAGGTGTTTTCAGGTTTTACCCCTAGGTACATCTGTGCCAGAGCCGCCTCTACCTGCTCGTATCCAGACAGGGATGTATTACTCGGAAAACTCACAAAATCTATAGAATACCAAAATTCTAGGATGTTCTTCTATACTAATCCTCAAAGTCTATCTTAGGGCTATGTGCTCTAATCAGAGTTTATCTAAATCTAGTTTCCAAGGTTATTACTAAACTTCCTTTGATACCAACTGTAACGCCCCGACCCCAATTACTCAGATTCGATGCATTATTTTAATACATTGGCATGATTACAAGGAATCAAGTCCTGAAGGACCGATCAGTTTAGCAGTCTTGGAAAAATAGATCACATACATGAATGTTACATTTTCATTTTAAGACATACAAAACAACATAAATAATCTTTATGAACGCCATTATTCCCTTGTCTTAACCCTGCATATCAATCACATTACACTTCTTGGAATCCTGGGAAAAATAAAACATAGAAAGGGGTGAGCTCAAATTCTCAGTAAGGGTATGCAATACAGCAGAAACTTTCAAAAATAAGCATAAACATTTAAGGCAACGTATAAAACTAAAACAAAAGACTTTTAAACTTTAACTTCAACATAATATGGCAGAAATAAAATTAAATAATTCCATTTACTTATTCACATGGATATTCTAATAATTAAATAATCACATGCAATATCATTAACCACTTTCATAATGATGGAATGCATGATGCCGAACTTTAATTTCTGTGTCAAGGCATAGTGCCAAGACCAAAGGGATAACTGTAACCGAAACAGAACCCGGAGAGCCTCTATAACTGGACTCCATCCCGGAGTGCCTCTAATAACCAGACACCAACCCGGAGTGCCTCTAATAACCGGACACCAACCCGGAGTGCCTCTAATAACCGGACACCAACCCGGAGGGCTTACTTTTATCGGTCCCCAACCCAGAACATACTAGTCCAACACATTCATCTTAAGAAGAAAATGAAATATAACATAAACATTCATATTAAAACTAACATACAAAATGTCAAAACATTAATCATAAACCATTAATGGCATAAAAATAACTCATCCATAGTCAAAAATATAACAAAACCTTAAATACAATATGGATGATTTGTATCATAATAAATCAACTTGAAACAAGTTTAAAATTTATCAAAGGATGTTGACAAGATGAAATCCATACTATTTGAGAGAAATATCTCTTTTTTGAAATCATTTAAAAGTCCCATAATTATAGAAGAAACCTTTATTTTGAAAATATCTTTATAAGCTTGTGAAGGAAGCTTCAAAGGTGTAATAACGTCGGAGAATAACCGAAACTGCTGTATAAGTTTAAAAAAACATTATTACCTTAATTTTGTCAAAAGGTTAAAAAGGACCATGTTTGGAAAACGACAAAAAGATTACTTTATAAACCTCTTATAAAAAGTCAAACAAGGGTATAAATGACATTAACCCATATTCTTGTAAATAGTAAAAATGTTTTGAAATACTTTTTTAAGAAACATGTATGTAGATGATAAAGAAATCCCAGTAGAATATTATGTATAAACAACCTCGGATAATGAAGAGATTGCGAAATAAACCCTTACCAATTTGGTAACTTACGAAACATACAACCCATGAAAGAGGTATCATAAAATGAATATGTAAATACACATAAATTAAAGTGTATTACACAAATAATACAATTATGGGAAGTACATACACCACACAAAATTTAATAGTGGCTATATGGCATGAATCACACAGGAATAAGGAGTGAGATGAAAACCCCTTACCTTACACTTTCCTTTAGTCGAGGGTACGTTTAACCTCTTGTACCAAGATCGTAGTATGTTATTAAATTATACCAGATCCATATTAATATTTATGATATCATACATGATTCATTTATGACTTTATATTACCCATTTAATAATAATTTCCATGTTAAGTTAACATTTCGGGTAATAATCACTTTCTTTATCGTACGTGTTTTAACTTGTCAGTCTTTGTTGTATCACTTAGATCATGATTTAAATACTTCCAGAATATAAAACATGATAAATATATCATATATATTTAGAATATAAATATGTATAATAGATATATATATATGAAATGTAAAACACCGTTTATGGAGACGGTAGTCCGTACGTACGCATAAACGTTGTTTCTTTTCCCATATAGTATTGAACGGAAGTAAGTGAATAAGATATATATAAGTACATAAATACTTATATATATATATATATCTAGTAGAATTATTATGTCATATATTACATACTTATTAGTAATATATATTTTTATAATCGTCTATCAATAGTGAACTTGGAAATGAATCTCTTCGCGTCATGGAGACGGTAATCCGTACGTACGCACGAGAAAAAATATCATTCTTTTGATATTAAAATAATATATAATTGGATGGTATACCATATATAAAGAATCATTATCATGTTATATTTATTACTTACATGAATTACAAATTATTATTATACTCATCCAAATAATAATATATTGAATAACAATTATACCATGACGTGGAGATGGTAAGCCGTACGTACGCACGTTTGGTGACATGTCATTAAAAGGATGGATAGAATACTGAATATGGTTGTACAATTTTTATAATAATATTACAGTATATATTATATACTGGATTCATTATTTTAGAATGGTAATAACAAAGAAAGAAGAAGTGGAAGAAGAAAGGAACTTGGAAAAGGGTGGTGAAATCATTACCTCTTCTTCGGGTTCTTCCTTTTGATTTGATCAAAAGGGCTCCTAGGTTGGCTTTTTGACTAAATGAAGGCCTCTAGGATGTAGTGAGGGAAGTTTAGAGAGTATTTGGGCAGAGTTGTCCGAACCAAAAGGCATTAAAGGTGTGAATTGAAGAGAAGGGGGAGTTCCCTTTTATAAGAGGGGTGAGGGGCACCTTTGGAAAAGCTAGAAATATTATTTTATAGTAAATTCATATTCGGTTTCTAATGGCTCCAAAGTGGATTATTTAAATTTTAAGGTTGGGATAGGTTGAAAACCACTCAACCAATATAATTTAGACAGTTTTGGGTTACTATATTAACCTTATCTTTAAGTATTAACTCTTAGTTAATTAGTTTCACTTTTACAATGTCTCTTTGTATTTTTATTTTATATGGTTAATAAAATTACTATATACATCCAAGAGACCACCAAGTGGTAAATTAATGATGAAACTATCATGATATAAGTATCTTGGACGAACCTTAGATTTTTATGAATTTAATATCAATTAATAATATAATATTTTTTTTAAAAAACTCTTTTATGTCAATTTTGACACTATTCAATAATTGATTTTTGTAAAACTCATAACAGAATGATTACTTAGAAAAAAAGTTAACTAAAAAAATCCTAATATGTCATATTATCCTAGAAAATTATTTTAATTCATTAAAAGTCTCAAATTATATTTATTTGGGTATTTATAATATCAATTATTTTAATTTTTCACTTTTATGGTAATTACTGCATCATCATTGTGTCATAAATAAATAAAATTATTTATTGTCTAAAAATTATAAATAAATATCATTATGTAGGAAATATTTTTATCTTTCTAATGAATATTTATAGTTGTAAATCCAACATATATAACCCTAAGTAAAAATTGTTTTTCTAAAAGATATATGCTTATGTCATTTTTGTACTTATTTTAACTTAATTAAAATAAAGTGTCTCTATCACCTCCATGGGGTCCCAAAATCGACCCAAAGATGCCCATGGTCATCCATGTATCCACCAATAAGGTTTGAATATGTTTTAGGGTAATTTAGTATTATTATAATATTATTGTTTAACCCTTATTTACCAGATTTACCCTTTAACCATAGTAAATAAAATATTTACCGAAGTAATTATTCAAAATGTCTAAAAATAAAAGTTACATATTTACACAATTTGTACATCCTGATTCCAAATATGGAATCCATTTTTCCAAATTCAAAACACATAAGTGGCAGAAATTAAATTAAAATTAATTCCCGCTATCAAAACATAAAGCATGTTTTTAAGATATAATAACTATCAAAAGATTGATACTTGTTTATATCTGGTTTAATTGTGAAATTATGTCCAATGACCAACATTGTATTAAATGGTAAAAATATATTCTAAATATACTTTAAAACCACTCAAATTCATAATTTATCACTATTAATTATTTTTATTAAAAAGGTTGTTTTAATTAAAATTTAGTAATTTTCACTATTCATTAAAATATTAAAGTAATCTGAAAAGTACCAAAATTTCACCTTAGGCTAAATTTGATACTCCGAATCCAAAAATGAAGTCCATTTTGACAGATAAAATTTATAAAATTTCAAAAATTAGGTATTACTATTCATAATGGCTAGTTTGATTTGGTTATGGTGTGTGTTAGAACTCGAAGTTGCATACAACACACACTACTGTATTATTAAAAGAGAAGTGTACCGTGGAAGCTTGGGGTGTTACATTGTAAATTTTTTATGTCCCCATTCTAAAAAATAAATTTATTTAGTCAAATTGAATATATAAAAGTTTAAAACATTGGATTTAAAAAGGGTTCACTATTAAAGTTGGTAAAAGTGCATTTTTTTAAAATACTTCTTTTATCTAAAAAAAATAATTTGTTCTTACATTATGTTCTAAAAAACTCATAATATGGATTATAAAATTATAAGGATTATATAAAGTTTAAAATTTAGTTAATACTATTCATAGCCTCTTTTGAACGGCTTGTTTGGTAAGTCATGGTGCGCTTGAACTCGGTGTTGCGTGTAGTGCAAGTTATTGAATTATTTTGAAGAAATAACACACTATGAAATCTTGGGGTGTTACAAATAATATCCACCTAGAGATTCTACTGGAAATGTTCCATACACATTAGTGTTTACCAATCCTTGAAGCTCTGTGGAACTTTCACTCTTTCCACCAAATGGTGGTTTGGTAATTCTTCCTTTTGTAAAAGCATGAAATATATCAAGTGTTTTTTTTCTCGTAAGGGTATAAATAACCATCTTGATATATCTTTATCAAAAAATTCTCATTTACATGACCAAGACAGTGATACCAAAGCTGGGTGTTATATGAGTTGTGTGAACAAGATTTGTTATCTATTTCCGACACTTCATTTTTGTAATTTAATATATAAAGACTATTATTTAAATTTTTTATACCATAACATATGTTTTCTTTATAAAATAAAAAATACATTTCCAAAATTGAGAATAAACCCATATTATTCTATGAATGATATATAAATTATGTTCTTGGTAACTGTAGGTACATAATAACAACCTTTCAAAACAAAAATCACTCCCATTGGAAAAAAAGATGGTAGTCTACAATGGCTAGGGCATCCAACCTTGAACCATTGGCATATCTCAGATCCACCTCTCATATGTCAATATTTCATAATCTACTTGGTTCCTACACTTGTATATAGATGTGATAACCAAAAGCTATATATAGTAGCCAATGTGTATATATGTAAGGATTAAACTCTATAAAGAATTCACCTTTAGGTTACCCTAGCTTTTAGGTGCAGTTCCTCTTCTAGTGGTCTGACTTACCACACCCAAAACATACTTCCTCTTTTTCTTTTCCTTGCCTCTGGCTCTTCTTCTTCTTGGAAGGATGGTTCTCGAGATCTTTATAATATTTATAAGTCTTGGTCCCCTTTTCCTTTTTCTTCCTTTTCTTATTCACCCTAAAGACTATGTATTTATCATGCCCCATGTCTTTATCCACTTGGAAGATCAAATTGATAAGTTCTGAAAGACTTTTATCATTATTTCTCATGTTATAATTAGAAATAAAACTAGATATGGTCTTGTGTAGTGATGAATTATATGATCTATATGAAACTCATCTGTTAATTTAATTCCTAAGATGTATAATCATTCATTATAGCAAATAATCTTGACTACATGAGGCCCATCTAGTGTAGACTCTCCAATCTTAGTTTTGAACAAAGCATTGAAGATCTCATACCTCTCTTGTCTCGCCTTCTCTTGATAGATATCTCAATGGTGAGACATCATGGTATAGGCATCCATATCCTCATGTTGCTTTAAAATATAATTTAACATGGATGATATTATGAAACATTGAATAGTTTTAGCATCATTAAGATGTTTCTCAAAGAGATATATCTCTTCATCACTTGCCTCATTACCAGGCACTGTATGAAAATGTTCTTTGAGCACATAAAATTTCCTTTCATGGTGAAGGATGACATGTAGGCGCCTTTCCCATTCTTGGAAATTTGTGTCGGTGAGAAGGTTGTCCTTATCAAGTATGGATCACAATGATATGTTTTATGTTATTTTTATTTTTGTTTCTAAAAATAAGATAATTATAATTTCATTACTTTATACGATAAATTTATAAAAATAAACAAATAATATATTTATTAGCCTCCCAATATTTTATCAAAACCCAATATCCCTCACCATTGGATTTAGAATATCATGTTCCTTGGACATCCAAGTGTAAAGGATCCATATTCCCCTTCTCATTATCCTGAATTTGGTTGGTCAGGAATCTCGAATGGTTTTAGGTATGCATTCTAAATGCCAACTGTATTAACTCATAGTTCCTTGATCTACTGAGTGGACTCCCCAATCTTGAAATCCTTAAATTGTATTTCCTAAACCCTTACCTCTCAGTTACCCCAATTTTTTCATTGTCAGTCAACCTTTGATGTAAAATAGATTAAGTTAACCCCAAACTTCAAGCTATGATTCCCTGGTAATTTAAAGCATCCAAACTTTGCATGGTCAATCACTTTGAACTATTTTTTGATTTTAACTAAAATAGTGGAAGGCTATACTTTCCTAATATATATAATTGATTTATTTTATCTTTTTATGCATATATTTCAAATTATTATCTTTATTACATTATTTTTAATATTAATTGGATTTACATAAGTGATAAACCGTGTCGTAGCTAATATTTACGCATAAGAAAAATTATTTTAGTTCAATCCTTCATGCTCCTTAATTTCATTAAATTATATTATCATGAAAAAACATCCATAATAAAATTACCATGAAACTTGAAAGAAATAAAATAATAAAGTGGTTAATCATGAGATTATACTAGTGGATAGTTTATCTAGTGGTTGATAAACTAACCATTTACCTATGGGGAAACGCCTTGAACCAATTAAGGTTCATGTTACGCCTTTCCACCTATATTACCAATGTATCTTTCATGGATTGGTTTTACCTCAACTCCGATCTGGAACCACCTCCACTAGCTTTGGAGCTCCATCCGTTACATATTCTTTTACTCACACGTATGTTAGGGAAAAGGTTTTACATCAAATAAACCATGGTCATGAAGGCCCTACATAATAAGATAAGAGAAGGAATGCAGACCAATGATTTAATTTAATAATAAATTAAATGAAACCAATCACATACGAAGTCCTGGTCTATCTCATGATCATCCACATGCATATAATGAATTGAAAATTTAATAAAACAAGCATTCAGTCCTTAATCATTCTTATTCAAGACAAATCATTCTCGAATTAATTAATTATTATCCTTAATTAGTAAATTATTTTATCTCTATTATTATCCAAATCTACTTGAGATTTTCATCCATTATAATTTTAAACATATTAAATAAATTCATTTAAAATTAACTATGTACATAAATGTTCCTTGGTGGAAATATAGTGAATACTCATCTGAATCTATCCAACATGTACTATACTCATATATATATCTTACTTTTGTGACATATGGCATAAATGAATTATCAAGTACTTTCATGATGTGTACAATTACAAAAATTCCATGATTTTACAGTCACGTGATATGCATCAATGCTTGTAGAGTAACAACTATAATACGACTCATACATGATATGCATATCTAAAAATTATGCAAATATTAATTAAACATTTATATATATATATATATATTAAAACCCATCACATGGCGTGTCCTATCAACTTAATGACCACAACCAAGAACATGTATCAAGGTTTAAAAAATATAACAAATAAATTTTAAATGTGCATAATTTGGTATAGGTATACGGTGTGTACAAGCGAGCTACATGACATGTACATCTCTCACCATCTATCTGAGGTACACACCTAGGGTTTCAGAGTGTAAATTATACCTTAGAAACTAGATTACATAGTGTGTAAAATGGGATACATGGTGTGTGATCTCTAAATTACCTGGTAACCAATCAGGTAGGTTGTGTATTGAAACACACGGCTCATCCATGAATCAAAGGGACTACATGTCACGACCCGTCCTCGGGGCCCGTGTTGTGACTACCCCAAGCCCGCCTTCCATAGGCCAGGGGCTGGCGACTAGCACCAAGGCATAAATCCCGGTAAAAAGGGAAGGCATTTCCTTTGTAAAGTAAACAAACACCACAGAGAAAGCAACAGTTGAAGTAAACACTAAGTAAAAACTGAGTACAACAGTAAGTGAGGAAAAGTAAGTGGGCCAGTATACAAACCCAAACTGAAAGTAAAGTACAACAGGAAAGGGAAAACAGCAACTGAAAAGTAAAGCCGCAACGCCGAACTATCCACTGGAAATCCCACCTGAAGGGTGGGTACAGATAGCCTCCACTGCTCCTCGGGTCCAGCCGACCGCTCCGAGTACGTCCCGCCCAGTGGTCCACCTCCAGGTACTATCCTGCTGTGCAAGCCTCAACCACGATCAGCGATGTCTGTCGTCTGCAACCAACACAACGTAGTGCGGGCATAGCCCGTGCAGGTGTGAGTATAAGCTACTCAGTAGGGACCCCGAGACCCCCGAAGGTCTCCCAGAAGACACAAATGATAATCCACAAAGGAAAAATACAATCATGAAGTAACATTCGACACTACTTAGGTATATGCCCATACATATACCTAAGTCATCAATTCTCGTTCGACTCCAACATCCGAGCCCACGTACAACCCAGTCCACACAGGAAGAAAAATTTAAATCCACACAGGATAGCACAACATAATCCACATAGGAAAGCAAAACAGGATTCAGCTCACACAGGTGTACTTCTTCGTATAACGATAGAGATGATCAGATATTTCCACTGATTCATCTAAGCCGTCAGACCCACAAAGGATCGATAGGTACTAACCCCCGCAATGACCCACAAAGGATCTGACCCACAAAGGATCGATAGGTTACTAACCCCCGCAAAGACCCACACAGGATCAGACCCACACAGGATCTGTAGGCGCTGGCTCACATAGAACCGTTGAGCGACGACCCACATAGGATCGGACCCACACAGGATCGGTAGCACTGATCCACGTAAGATCGCTGAGTGCTGTAGTCATCACCGTCGAATCCACTGAGGATCTCTGTACAGTCATCGTCGTCGTCACAGTCGCAACGCAGCCAGCTCTAGGGTTCCTGCACACAGTAAGCTCGTTCGGGAGGGTCCACTCCACGAGCCGAGAGGATGATACATCAACTGACACAAAGTCCAGAGTTTATGTATTCAAAAGTTATGTATCGTCAACAAGAACTCAGCGTCGCAGACGGCGCGTCAATCGGACGCCCGGTCTGAGAGTTATTGGCTTTTTCGTTCCAGGGGCCCGGTGGGTTTTTAAGGCAAAACCAACCCGACCATACTCCACCTGCGTCCAAACCTCGAGAAGAGTAAGCCAAAAGATCTGTATCACTTAGAGGAATCCATAAAAGTCGATGGCACGTCAATCGGACGTTCGGAGCTTAAGTTATGAGCGTTTCCGCTCCGAGGGCCCGGTCGGTTTCGTGTACGAACCAACTCGGCCGAACCCAAAGTATTCTGAAACCTTGAGTGCGATATACCGAAACGACCGTTTCGATCCAAGGATCACATCGCAACTGACGGTGCGTCGATCGGAGGCCTGTAGAACATGTTATGGGCGTTCGACCAGAAACGATTCGGTATTAAGGGGTTCGGGCCCGGTCCGACCCGGCCCGATACCCCCAGGGTCGACCCGAACTAGGTCCGGGTCCGGCCCGCTTGGGCGCGGTGCGCTGGTCAGGCGCTCGGCCAAACGGTCGAGCCGTTGAGCGGGGGGGAGGGGGGACGCCTGCCCCCTGGTTTTGTAACTGCGACCCCCAATTAAGGGGGGCCGTTGAGCTGGCTGTTGGGGGTTCGTAACCCCCGACCTTCCTTTGTCCGGCCGGCCCACTTGGCCGGCCAGTTTCTGCCACCACAGACCGGCGACGGCCGGTCCCCCCTGCTCTGACGCCAGTGGCCCGGAACCGGCCGCCGGTCACTCTACTCCGCCGCGGCCCCGCTCCGGCTGCGGTGTCTTCGGGTTTCTCCGATGCGGCGCAACGGAGTCGCGGCCTTGTTCAATTTCACGGCGCGGCGCGATGACGCCGCACATTTCATGTCGCACGATCCCGCGCGGTGCGATGGCACCACGCCATTCCATTCCAAACCACATTAGAAACCAACATGGATAATGGAGGAGGGTCGGTCGTGTTTGTGCGGTCTGGCCCCCTCTCGTTAATTGATATCAATTGGTCATATTCCATGAATAACATCAAAGTAGTAATCACGAACAAAATAATTAAATAATCCCCTACCTTGAGCGTATCTTGAACAGAGGTTCGTTGAACTAGGATTCGTCGCAGAATATCCGTCGCGGGAAGAGGCGCCACGGAAGGACATGTCGACCTTCGAGGAATATGGCGTTCTTCACGTTCTTCGTTTTCTTCAATGAAGAGGATGAAGAAACTCAAGACTCCCATATATTTTTCTCCCAAATCTCTCAAGGCAACAAGACTCCAACCAAAAATAAAATAAGACACTTACTTATTTTATTAACACAACATAAGGTTTGAAATTCAAAAGTTTGAATTGAACCACAAAATTAATTTACACAAGTTGTCATAATTTATGAAGGTTTATGGAAGGTTAGGGAAGGTGAAGGGGTAGGGTTCGTGTGGGCCCCACCACCTTCATAACCTACAAATGGAATTTGGGTGGTTTCCCCCAACTTCCACCGAAAGCTTAACCCACTTAAAGTAAAAATAAAAATTGTTGCATAATTATTATTTTACCTTCCACATAAATTAACAACTTCTATCGTGTAAACGCAACTCCGGAAATGGAATTCCTAAGCAATTATCGGCGCTATGGTTCCATCGGTGCCCTCGGAATTTGATTCTGAGCACTGGTTCAGAAGTTAGAATTTCCCGATCGTTCGTTCACTGAACGTACCCGAGCTAAACTTCGGATAGGAATTCCGGGCACACCGGGCCTCGGAATCAAGTGCCGTCAGAAACTGCGTTCTTGTAAAATCCCAAAGAAAATTAAGAAAAAAATTTCCTTGAATTTTACAATTCTTTACATTACTCCCACCTCTGGGCTTTACGTCCCCGTAAAGATACATCATAAGCTAGGAAAACAAATGTGGGTACTGAGCACGCATCTGAGCCTCCCGCTCCCAAGTGCTTTCCTGGAGATTCCTGTGCTGCCATCTGATGCGCACTAGAGGAATCGACCGTCCACGTAGGACCCACTCCTGTCGATCCTTGATCTCCACTGGGACCTCCATAAAAGTCTCCCCATCATCAACGTCTAGCTCCCCATGGTCAATGATATGCGTCGGGTCATGCACGTATCTCCTCAGCTGAGATACGTGGAAGACGTCGTGCACCCGGTGCAACTAAGGTGGTATAGCCAGGCGATAAGCTACCTTGCCAATCCTGCTGAGGACCTGGAACGGTCCGCCAAATCTCCGTAATCCACGTCGAGGTGAGACATGCAAGAATACATGGTCTCCATCCTCGAACTCTAGTGGCCTTCGCCTCCTGTCAGCATAAGACTTCTGTCGGCTCTGAGCTATCCTCATCCACTCCTAGATGACCTGGACCTTCTCTGTCGTGGCCTGGACCATCTTTGGTCCCACAAGTGCTGACTCCCCAGGGTCTGTCCAGCACAAAGGAGATCTACAAGTTCGGTCGTACAATGCCTCGTATGGTGCCATCCCGATGGTGGAGTGGTAGCTGTTGTTGTACGCGAACTCCACCAAGGGTAGGTGGTCCTCCCAACTATGACCAAAGTTGAGGACACATGCGCGTAGCATGTCCTCAAGAGTCTGAATGGTCCTCTCCGTCTGACCATCTGTCTGAGGGTGAAAGGCAGTGCTCAGACGTAGCTGCATCCCGAACGCCTCCTGCAACCCCTTCCAAATTCGGGAAGTAAAGTGAGCATCTCGATAGGAGACGATAGATGATGGCACACCGTGAAGTTGTACAATCTCCTGAACGTAGAGACGCCCCAAGATCTCCACTGAGCCCTGCTCTCTGATGGGTAAGAAGTGTGCCGACTTGGTGAGTTGGTTGACAATCACCCAAATGGAGTCGTGACCTCTGGAAGTGCATGGAAGTCCAGTCACTAAGTCCATAGATATTCCATCCCACTTCCACTCCGGGACCTCCAAAGGATGTACCAAGCCTGCTGGTACCTGGTGCTCTGCCTTCACCTACTGGCAGGTGAGGCATCGAGAAACAAACTCCGCCACATCCTTCTTCATGCCCAGCCACCAGTACTGTCGTCTGAGATCCTGGTACATCTTTTCCACTCCAGGATGTACCACCAAAGGATAAGTGTGAAACTCTCTCAGCACCTCCTCCCGTAAAGAAACTAGTACCAAGGTACGTCCTATGAAAATGACGTCGTGCTCTACTCCAAAGGAGAAACCATCAGGTGCATGTCCTGAGGATATTTGTGCACGCCGCGTCTCATAGTCAGTATCCCCACGTTGTGCCTCTCTGAACCACTACAGTAGTGGAGGGGTGACTGTGAGAGACTGAAGGAAGGCTGCTCCATCTCTATCCATGAAGGATATCTACAAAGAGGATAACTGCTCTGTCGCCTCCTCAAGTAGTTGAATGCCCGTCCTCCTGCGGAGAGCATCGGCTACCATGTTCCCCTTCCCAGGAGTATAGACTATCTCAAAGTCATAGTCCTGGAGGAACTCGAGCCATATCCACTGTCTCAGATTCAGGTCCTTCTGAGAGAAGATGTATCTGAGACTCTGATGGTCAGAAAAGACTGTAAAGTGCTCGCCCATCAGGTAATGTCTCCATGTCTTCAGAGCGAAGACCACTGCTGCTAACTCCAGGTCATGGGTAGCGTAGTTCTGCTCATGCGGCCTCAACTGACGTGATCCATAGGCGATCATGGCCTGCTCCTGCATTAGGACACATCCGAGTCCGGTCCCTAATGCATCGTAGTATACTACATACCCTACTACCTCCTCAGGCAACCTCAAGATAGGTGCGCGGGTCAATCTCTGTCTCAGCTCCTGGAAGCTCTGCTAACATCTGTCTGAACACACAAAGGGTTTCCCCTTTTTTTTCAAATCTGATAGTGGTTCCGCAACTCGGGATAAGTCTGGAACAAATCTCCAGTAGTATCCAGCTAGTCTCAAGAAACTCTGCACCTCTGTCACGCTCTTGGGTGGCTCCCAAGCTAGCACTGCCTCGATCTTCGCAGGATCCACTACAACTCCCACCTCAGAGATGACGTGTCCCAAGAAGTGGACTTCACGTAGCCAGAACTGGCACTTTGAGAGCTTACCATAAATCTGGTTCTCTCGGAGTGTGTCTAGTACAACCCGCAAGTGGTAGGCGTGCTCCTCCTCAGTGGTCGAGTAAATCAAAATGTCTTCGATGAAGACCACGACAAATCGATCGAGGTATGGCTGAAAGATCCTGTTCATGAGGGCCATGAACACTGCTGGAGCGTTGGTTACGCCGAATGGCATAACCAAGAACTCATAGTGGCCATACCGACACCTGAAGGCCGTCTTCTGCACGTCCTCGTCCCAAACTCTGAGCTGATGATAGCCTGACCTGAGTTCTATCTTTGAGAACCACCGTGCTCCCTTGAGATGATCGAAGAGGTCATAAATCCTCGGTAGCGGATCCTTGTTCCTCACTGTCACCTGGTTCAGGCGACGATAGTCGACACAAAGTCGCAAGCTCTCGTCTGCCTTCTTGGCGAACAAAATCGGGGAAGCCCAGGGTGAAACACTGGGTCGGATGAACCCCTTGACCTACAAGTCCTCCAACTGTACCTGTAGCTCTCGAAGATTAGCAGGGGCCATCTGATATTCTGGAGTCAATATCAGGGCTGTCTCGGGGTACAGGTCAATATAAAAGTCTACCACTCTATGAGGAGGTAGTCCTAGAACGTCGTCAGGAAAGACGTTCGCATACGGATCCACCACTATAAGAAAACCAAGACTCCGCACGTCAACTACTCCTAGGATGAGACTATCCAACTGATGAGTGATGGGCTATCCTCTCCTCTGTGAGAGTCCATCATATGCTGCAAAGGCTCCCTTCTCACCGGTGAAGGTGAACCTGCTCCCGTCGGTGCGTACACATCGCACCGTGCACCTAATACAGTCAATCTGAGCATGGATTGTAGATAACCAATTCATGCCCAAGATGACGTCGTAAGGCCTCGACGCCACTACAAGAAGATCTCAGCCGAAGATCTCGCCTCCTAGAGTAAGCTCACACTGCCGGCACCAGTGCGTAATCATCGAGTCTGCTCCCGTAGGAGTCTCTAGCCGTAAGGATCGAGCCAACGGCTCTGTCGGAATCTCCGAGCTCCGAACAAGGGCAGCGGCTATGAAAGAATGACTTGATCATATGTCTATAAGTACTGCAGAAAGGGTGTAATAGACACAGATAGTACCTCAAATCATCTCGGGCACACCGTGGTCGTAGGCCTCCACTGCCTAAAGTTGTGCATGTCTCTGCCCGCCAGCTCCCTGTGATCGGTGTGGACCTCCTGGTGGTGGTGGTGGTAGAGCCTCAAAGCGTCGCCCACCACCTGCTGTTCGGCCAGCTCCTCTGCCTCGTCCGCCAGCTCCTTGAGGACCGCCACGGTCGACCCTCTGCCTCTGCCTCGGTGGCCCCTCAACCATATGCTGCTCCTCAGCACGGCGGGTCGGGCAGTCACGATCCATGTGGCCCTACCCGCCGCATGCGTAGCACAGTCTGCCTCTCGAAAGACTGGCTCTGCGCTATGTGCCCCACACTGCTGAGCCAGTGTCCAGAGGTCATCTTCCAGAGGGTCTGGTCTTCCTGGACCCATGATTCATCCGTCGACTGCCTGCTACAGAAGACTCTGCTACCTGTTGCCCTGCGGTGGGTCTCGGCGCTGATGAAGGCTCAGCAAAAAATATCTCGATCAAAAGGGCTCGCTCAAGTACTTCTTCCTGGGTTGGAATGCTAAGGGAGATCAACGATGCCCTGATCTCATGCCTCAATCCCTGCTCAAAGGTCCGGGCCCGGAAGAATGGGTATCATACCATGTCTGTCGAGTAGCGCGAGAGATCGGTAAATATTGCCGAGTACGGGGCGACCGTCAAGCTGCCCTGCCATAGCTGGAGAAGCTCCTGGATGCGTACCGCACGGAGGGTGGCCGGAACGAACTCTGAGAAGAAGAGGCTCTCAAAGTTTGTCCAGAGAAGAGATTCCTCATCGTGCACCTAGAGCATCAAGCTCCACCATCTTCCTACTGCAGCGTGCAGTAGGCTCGCTGCGAGGATCGCCATGAGGTCTGCTGGTGTCCTCACTAACCGGAAAACTCGTACCACTGCCTCCAGTCAATCCTCGGATGCCTGGGGGTCCGTCTCCCCACGGAACCTGGGTGGTCGCTGGAGCTGAAACTCGTGCAGTTCACTAAGGCGACGTGCATCGTCAGCGGCTGGGGCTGGTAGCATTGGTGGCTCGGCGGGTAGAGGTAGCATCGGTGCCTCTGCTGTCAAAGGGCCATGCACCGAGCCCTCGTCGCTCGGTGGGATGTTTTCACGCTCAACTCTCGGAACCCTAGATGGCTGCCGTCGTGGGGCCATCCTGAAAAGGAACAGGTACGCCACGGTCAAAACAGTATACCTGGTGAGCTGACACAAGTAATCACATAGAAAAGTTGAAACACACATGCAATCAATGTTTTCGTGCATTAAGTCGGAAATCAGAAGTCAGGGTCCTGGTGTACGGATACGTCGGCCGCCACACCAACACTGGACTCCCTAGACTGATAACCACACTCAATACGCGTAACACTATTGCTTTACATAGAAAAAAAATCATAGTCCTTAGTTCTGTGGAAGAACCGAACTCCTCTGATAGCAATTTGTCACGACCCGTCCTCGGGGTTCGTGTCGTGACTACCCCAAGCCCGTCTTCCATAGGCCAGGGGATGGCGACTTGCACCAAGGCATACATCTCGGTAAAAAGGGAAGGCATTGCCTTTGTAAAGTAAACAAACACCACAGAGCAAGCAACAGTAGAAGTAAACACTAAGTAAAAACTGAGTACAACAGTAAGTGCGGAAAAGTAAGTGGGCTAGTATACAAACCCAAACTGAAAGTAAAGTACAACTGGAGAGGGAAAACAATAACTAAAAAGTAAATCCACAATGCCGAGTTGTCCACTGGAAATCCCACCTGAAGGGTTGGTACAGATAGCCTCCATTGCTCCTCGGGTCCAGCCGACCGCTCCGAGTACGTCCCGCCCAGTGGTCCACCTCCAGGTACCGTCCTGCTACACAAGCCTCAACCACGATCAACGTTGTCTGTCATCTACAACCAACACAACGTAGTGCAGGCATAGCCTGTGCAGGGGTGAGTATAAGCTACTCAGTAGGGACCCCGAGACCCCCGAAGGTCTCCCAGAATCCACAAAGGATAATCCACAAAGGAAAGATACAATCACGAAGTAACATTCGACACTGCTTAGGTATATGCCCAAACATATACCTAAGTCATCAATTCTCGTTCGTCTCCAACATTCGAGCCCACATACAACCCAGTCCACACAGGAAGCAAAACGTAAATCCACACAGGATAGCACAACACAATCCATATAGGAAAGCAAAACAGGATTCAGCTCACACTGGTATACTTATTTGTATGATGATAGAGATGATTAGATATTTCCACTGATTCATCTAAGCCGTCGGACCCACAAAGGATCGATAGGTACTAACCCCCGCAATGACCCACAAAGGATCTGACCCACAAAGGATCGATAGGTTACTAACCCCCGCAAAGACCCACACAGGATCGGACCCACACAGGATCTGTAGACGCTGGCTCACACAGAACCGCTGAGCACTGACCCACACAGGATCGGACCCACATAGGATCGGTAGCACTGATCCACGTAGGATCGCTGAGTGCTTTAGTCGTGGCCGTAGAATCCACTGAGGATCTCTGTACAGTCGTCATCGTCGTCACAGTCGCAACACAGCCAGCTCTAGGGTTCTCGCACACAACAAGCTCGTTCGGGAGCGTCTGCTCTACGAGCCGAGAGGCTGATAAATCAACTGACACAAAATCCTGAGTTGATTTATCCAAAAGTTCTATATCGTCAATAGGAACTCAGCGTCGCAGACGGCGCGTCAATCGGACGCCCGGTCTGAGAGTTATTGGCTTTTTCGTTCTAGGAGCCCGGTTGGTTTTTAAGGCAAAACCAACCTGACCATACTCCACCTGCGTCCAAACCTTGGGCGTAGTAATCCAAAATATCAGTCTCACTTATAGGAATCCATCAAAGTCGACGGCATGTCAATCGGACGTCCAGAGCTTAAGTTATGAGTGTTTCTGCTCCGAGGGCCAGGTTGGTTTCGTGTACGAACCAACTCGGCCGAACCCAAAGGATTCCGAAACCTTGAGTTCGATATACCAAAATGACCGTCTCGATCCAAGGATCTCATTACAACTGACGGTGCATCGATCGGAGGCTCGTAGCACAAGTTATGGGCGTCCGACTGGAAAAGATTCGGTATTACGGGGTTCGGGCCCGGTCCGACCCGGCCCGATACCCCCCGGTTCGACCCGAACCGGGTCCGGGTATGGCCCGCTTGGGCGTGGCCCGGCCTGGTGGACCAGCCAAGCAGTCGGCCCGGCCTAGGCACGGCGTGCTGGCCAGGTGCTCGACCAAACGGTCGAGCCGTTGAGCGGGGGGGGGGGGGGGGGGGGGGCTCCCCCTGGTTTTGTAACCGCGGCCCCCAATTAAGGGGGGCCGTTGAGCTGGTTGCTGGGGGTTCGTAACCCCCGGCCTTCCTTTGTCCGGGCGGCCCGCTTGGCTGGCCGGTTTCTGCCACCACGGACCAGCGACGGCCGGTCCCCCCTGCTCCTCCGCGGCCTGGAACCGACCGTGGCCTTGGTTCGTCCGGTGTAGCGCGACGGCGCCGTGCCCCTCCGACGTGGCCCGCTCCGGCCGCAGTGTCTTCGGGTTTCTCCGACGCAGCGCGACGGCGTCGCGTCCTTGTTCGATTTCACAGCGCGGCGCGACGGCGCCACACATTTCATGTCGCACGATCCCGCGCGGTGCGACGGCACCACGCCATTCCATTCCAAACCACATTAGAAACCAACATGGATAATGGAGGAGGGTCGTCCGTGTTTGTGCAGTCTATCCCCCTCTCATTTATCGATAGCAATTGGTTATATTCCACAAAAAACGTCAAATTAGTAATCACGAACAAAATAATTAAATAATCCCCTACCTTGAGCGTAGCTTGAACGGAGGTTCGTCGAACGAGGATTCATCGTGGAATATCCGTCGCGGGAAGAGGCGTCGTGGAAGGAGACGTCGACCTCTGAGGAATCTGGTGTTCTTCGCATTCTTACCATTCTTCGTGTTCTTCGACGAAGAGGATGAAGAAACTCAAGACTCCCTTAGATTTTTCTCCCAAAGCTCTCAAGGAAACAAGACTCCAACCAAAAATAAAATAAGACACTTACTTATTTTATTAACACAACATAAGGTTTGAAATTCAAAAGTTTGAATTGAACCACAAAATTAATTTACACAAGTTGTCATAATTTATTAAGGGTTATGGAAGGTTAGGTAAGGTGAAAGGGTAGGGTTCGTGTGGTCCCCACCACCTTCATAACCTACAAATGGAAGTTGGGTGGTTTTCCCCAACTTCCACCCAAATCTTAATCCACTTAAAGTAAAAAATAAAAATTTTTGCATAATTTTTATTTTACCTTCCACATAAATTAACAACTTCTCTCGTGTAAACGCAACTCTGGAAATGGCATTCCTAAGAAATTACCGGCGCTACGGTTCCATCGGTGCCCTCAAAATTCGATTCTGAGCACCAGTTCAAAAGTTAGAATTTCCCGCTCGTTCGTTCACTGAACGTACACTAGTTAAACTTCGGATAGGAATTCCGGGCACACCGGGCCTCGGAATCAAGTGTCGTTAGAAACTGCGTTCTTGTAAAATCCCAAATAAAATTAAGAAAAAAATTTCCTTGAATTTTACGGGTCTTTACACTAAATGCCATGTACATGGGATACAAGCCATGTAATCTGGATAATTGTGTGCCAGGATGGCCCTATTAATACGTAGTGTAAGAATTAAGTATACCGTGTGTAACCAATGCACATGGTTTGAGTAATTTCTAAGTTAACTCTTGGTGCATTGAACACAAGTAGATGGTGTGTAACTCTAGTTACACGGTGTGTACTCTTGTGTGGTCTCTCCATAATCCTTGGAACCTCTAAATTAGTTCCATGATTTTATTTTAATAATAAAATTAATCATTTTTGTTATATCTATGATAAATAAAGGAGGAGGAAGAAGATATTACAATCCAGATTAAAATAATTATTAAACTTGAATTGAAAAACTAAATCACAAATGTGTAAATCATAAAAGGTCTTTAAATAATTATAAATAATTATGTGACCGCTTTGATAGCACTTGTAGGTTACAGGCACAATGGAACTGTGCAATTGGTGGTGCCCAACTTTTATTTTTTCCATTATTGATAATTAATATGAGATTTTACACAATGTTGAACATCATGATCAATAAAACTAAATCAAAGAATATAGACAAGGGATAAAATTATGGAACTAAATATAGGATCATTGCATATTATTTATAATTAATTTATTTAAATAAATAAATACCTTTTTTAAAATTATTTCTTTGTTGAGGGATCTAGTAATATATTTTGATGCACAGTCATTGTGTTGCAGTAATCTAGTGTAGATTACCTCTAGTGGTGATCCACACATGTTCCATGAATCTTTAGACATCACCGAAAGAATCTATTAATGGTAGCACGAGATCCTTGCACTTGCATCATCCATCTTTGATCACTTTGAGAATCACTTCCAAATCATTATCCTTGATCTGGTGGAGGAATATTGTTCTCCGTTATTGGGAGCATTATTGGAGAAGATAGCTCTCTCGGGCCTCGGAGGATTCTCCAAAAAATTTGTGCATAACCAACAAAATGAATTGGCTTATTTATAAAATAATATAAATGGGTTTATATATTTCTAGGGTTAAAATCAAATAATAGAAAAAGTTACCTTAATTATTTATTTAATCTTTATAGAACCCCATGTCAAATAATAATATTAATATTAATATTACATGACATGTTCTTAACTTGTGAAATATATTAAATATTATTTAATTAAATAATATTCAATTTTTATTATTTCTAACTCGACCTAAAAACTCGGTCCACCATTATTCCATATTTATTGATCCTTGAATAATGACTATTTGTCACGACCCATCCTCGGGGCCAGTGCTGTGACTACCCCAAGCCCGCCTTCCATAGTCCAGGGGCTGGCAACTCCACCAAAGGCGTAAATCTCAATAAAAAAGGAAGGCATTGCCTTTATAAAGTAAACAAACACCACAGAGTATGCAAGCTGAGTAAACACTAAGTAAACTGAGTACAAAAGTAAGTGTTGAAAAGTAAATGGGCAGGAATACAAACCCAACTGAAAGTAATGTACAATTGAAATGAAAGTACACCAACTGAAAAGTAAAGTAGCGAGTTCGAGCCGTCCTCTGGAAATCCCACCTGAAGGGTGGGTACTGATAGTCTCCTCTGCTCCTCGGCTCCGGCTGTCTGCTCCCTGTACGTCTAGTCCAGTGATCCACCTCCAGGTACCGTCCAGCTCCACGATCTCCCACCTCGATCAGCGTTGTCCATCTTCTGCATCTAACACAACTTAGTGCGGTCATAGCCCGTGTAGGGGTGAGTATACGCTACTCAGTAGGGACCTCGAGACCCCCGAAGGTCTCCCAGAATCCACGAAGGATAAACCGCAAAGGAAAGATACAATCACGAAGTATCAACCAACTCTACTTAGGTATATTCCCATACATATACCTAAGTCGTCAATTCCAGTTCTTCTCCAACTCACGAGCCCGAGTTCATCCCAGTCCAAATAGGAAAAGCACAATCCAATCCACACAGGAAAACACAACCCAATCCACACAGGATAGCAAAACCATCATATCGAAGATAGTGATTGAAAGTCAAGACTCAGCTCACATAGGCATACACTTCGTAAGACGAAAGAGATGATCAGATGTAGCCGCTGATTCATCTAAGCTGTCGGACCCACATAGGATACAAGACCAGCTAAGCTATCAGACCCACAAAGGATACAAGACCTACTACTCTGCCGGACCCACATAGGATACAAGTATTGAGTCAAATACTTCCGGACCCACATAGGATACAAGAAAAGTAGTCAAATACCACCGGAACCACATAGGATACAAGAATAGCAGTCATTTCCATCAAACCCACGGAGGATTCCAGTACGGTCGTTGTCGCTGCTGAACCCACGGAGGATCCCAGTACAGTCGTCATCGTCGTCGCAGTTGCAGCCAGCTCTAGGGTTCCCGCACATAGCACGCTCGATTCCAGGAGGGTCCGCTCAACAAGCCAAGGAGTCGATACATCAACTGTCACAAAGTCTAGAGTTGATGTATCACAAAGTTACGCCTCGTTAAAAGAGAACTCAACACGACAGACGGCGCGTCAATCAGACGCCCGGTCTGAGATTTATTAGCTTATTCGTCCCAGGGGCCCGGTTGGTTTTTAAGCTAAAACCAACTTGACTATAGTCCAGGTGTGTCCAAACCTCGAGTGGAGTAATTAAAAAGAACCTTCTCAATAAGAGGAATCCAACAAAGTCGACGACACGTCAATCGGACGTCCGGAGCTCAAGTTATAAGCGTTTCCGCTCCGAGGGCCCGGTTGGTTCCGTGTTCGAACCAACCCGGTCGTACCCAAAATTCTTTGAAACCTTGAGTTTAATATACTGAAATGACTATCTTGATCCAAGGATCTCTATGCAACTGACGGTGCATTAGTCGGAGGTCCGTATCCCAAGTAATGGGCGTTTGAACGGATCTGTCCGGAAAATTAGGGGGTTCGGGCCCGGTCCGACCCGGCCCGATACCCTTGGGTCGGCCCAAACCGGGTTGAACCAACCCAGGTTCGGGTCCGGCCCGTTAGGGTGCGGCCCGGGATGGCTGGCGCGGCCCGGCCCGGGTGGCCGGTGGCTCGGCCTTCGGCCGAGCGGAATGCAGGGGGGGGGGGGGTTCCCCCTTGATTGAGAAACGGTGGCCCCTCTTGGGGGGCCCATCCTTTCCACCTTCCGGGGGTTACGACCCCTGATCTTCTGGAAAACGGTCGGCCATAATGTTCGGCCGGTGTGCCGCCGCGGGTCCTGCCTTTCGATGCGCCGGCGGCCGGCTGAGTCTGGCCGCCCTCTTCTGCACCACTGTGGCCTAAGGCTGCGGCCCCTATCCGACCCGCGCGGCGCGACGGCGTCGCGCCCCTCCGCCATGGCCTGCACGAGCTGCAGTCCTCCATGGTGCTCCGGCATAGCGCGACGGTGTCGCGCCCCTCCGTCGCGACCCACCCTTGTCCGCGGCTTCCTTTGGCTTCTTCGGCGCGGCGCGACGGTGCTGCGCTCCTTCACCGCGGCCCGCTCTAGCCGCGGTTCCCTCATTCCCATGCGGTGTCGATGCACCGCGCCGCCTCCATTCCAAACCACAATGGTTATCAACATCAAAAGGGGAGGAGGTTCGGCTGTGTTCGTGCGGTCCGAACTTCTCCCATTATATTGATAACAGGCAGCCAAAAGAAATCAACGATCAATGTCAAAATAATCATGAACGTGAAAACAACCCCTACCTCGATTCATGAAGGTTGATCACTTGGCGAAGAAAGGAGAAAGCTCCGTTGTTCTGTAGACGTTTCTGCGGAAAGACGACGTTTCTTCATCAAGCGTCGAGAAAAGGGAAGCTGGGGTTGGCACCGGCATTCTTCGCGTTCTTCAACGATGAGGAAGATGAAGTTCTTCAAAGACTTAGAGTTTTCTCTCCAAAATCTCCACACAACAAAACAACTCCAATAAAATAAGGATTTTTCCTTATTTTATTACTTATGCCAACATTTTTAAAATTCAAAAGTTGAATTCACCTAATTAATTTTGAGTTGTCAAAATTAATGGTGTGCTAAGTTGGAAACATTATTGTGAGGGTGAGTCACACAATTTACGAGGGGAGGTTTAGAGGAGTTAGGGAAATTGAAGGGGTGGGGCTCATGTGGGCCCCACCTCACTAATATCCTATCAAGTGGATTTAGGATGTAGTGGGTCCCACCCCAACTTCCTCACATAGGTTGTAATTACTTAGAGTAGAAATAAAATTGTAACACATATTTTATTTCACTCTTCAATTAATCCATTTATTTAAAAACACCTCCCGAGCAAATGCAAATCCAGAAAAGGTCTTTCTAAGAAATAATCGGTGTTGTGGTTTCATCGGTGCCCTCGGATTTTGATTCCGAGCACCAATTCAAAAGTTAGAAAAACCTGCTCGTTCTTTCACTGAACGTACCCAAGCTAAACTTCATAAATTGATTCCGGGCACACCGGGCCTCGGAATCAAGTGCCGTCAGAAACTGCGTACTCGTAAAATCCCAAAGAATTTAAGAAAAACCTTTCCTTGAAATTCATGAGTCTTTACATTACTCCCACCTCAGGGATTTACGTCCCTGTAAAGATACATCACAAACTAGAGAAACAAATGAGGGTACTGAGCACGCATCTGAGCCTCCCGCTCCCATGTGATCTCCTGGAGGTTCTCGTGCTGCCACCTGATGCACACTAGAGGAATCGACCACAAATATAGGACCTGCTCCTGTCGATCCTCGATCTCCACTGGGACCTCCGCAAAAGTTTCCCCATCATCAATGTCCAGATCCCCATGGTCGATGATATGCATCGGGTCATGCACGTATCTCCTCAGCTGAGATACGTGGAAGACGTCATGTACCCAGTGCAACTGAGGTGGATGAGCCAGGCAATAAGCCACCTCCCCTATTATGCTGAGAACCCGGAATGGTCTGATGAAGCATGGAGATAACTTGCCGCCCCGTCCAAATCTCCATAATCCTCGTCGAGATGAGACCTGTAAGAAAACGTGGTCGCCATCCTCAAACTCTAGTGGTCTCTGCCTCCTGTCAGCATAAGACTTCTGTCGGCTCTGAGCTATCCTCATCCACTCCTGGATGACCTGAACCTTCTCTGTCGTGGCCTGGACCATATTGGGTCCCACAAGTGCTGACTCCCCAGGTTTTGTCCAGCACTGAGTTGATATACAAGGTCAGTCGTACAATGCCTCGTATGGTTCCATCCCGATGGTGGAGTGGTAGCTGTTGTTGTACGCAAACTCCACCAAAGGTAGGTAGTCCTCCCAGCTACGACCAAAGTCGAGGTCACATGCACAGAGCATGTTCTCGAGAGTCTGAATTGTCCTCTCCATCTAGCCATCCGTCTAAGGGTGAAAGGCGGTGCTCAGGCATAACTGCATCCCGAATGCCTCCTGCAACCCCTTCCAAAGCCGGGAAGTAAAGCGAGCATCTCGATCGGAGACGATAGATGATGGCACACCGTGAAGCCATACGATCTCCTGAATGTAGAGGCATCCCAATCTCTCCACTGAGCCATTCTCCCTGATGGGTAAGAAGTGGGCCGATTTGGTGAGTCATTCGACGATCACCCAAATAGAGTCGTGTCCTCTAGATGTACGTGGAATTCCATTCATGAAATCTATAGATATCCCATCCCACTTACACTCCGGGACCTCCAAGGGTTATACCAAGCCTACTGGTACCTGGTGCTCCGCCTTCACCTACTGGTAGGTGAGGCATCAAGAAACGAACTATGCCACAACCTTCATCATACCCTGCCACCAGTGCTATCGTATGAGATCCTGGTACATCTTCGCCACTCCTGGATGTACCGCTAATGGGTAAGTGTGAAACTCTCTCAGAACCTCCTCTTGTAAAGTAGCTGGTACCATGGTACATCCTCTGAAAAGGACGACATGCTCTCCTCCTATAGAGAATCCATCAGGTGCATGTCCTGAGGAAATCTGTGCAGGCCACATCTTACAGACAACATCCCCACGCTGTGCCTCTCTGACCCACTGATGAAGTGGAGTAGTGACTGTGAGTGACTGAAGAAAGTCTTCTCCATCTCTATCCATGAAGGATATCTGCAAAGCGTCTAGCTTCTCTATTGCCTCTCCATGTAGCTGAATGTCCGTCCTCCTGCTGAGAGCATCGGCTACTACGTTCCCCTTTCCAGGAGTATAGAATATCTCAAAGTCATAATCCTGGAGGAACTTGATCCATCGTCGCTGTCTCAGGTTCAGGTCCTTCTGCGAGAAGATGTACCTGAGACTCTTGTGGTCAAAGTAGACTATAAAGCACTCTCCCATCAGATAGTGATGCCACATCTTTAGAGAGGAGACCACTACTGCTAACTCCAAGTCATGGGTAGCGTAGTTCTGCTCGTGCTGCCTCAACTGTCGTGATCCATAGGTGATCACTGCCCACTCATGCATCAGGACACACCTGAGTCTGGTCCCTAATGCATCGCAGTAGACTACGTACCCCACTCCCTCCTCTGGTAGCCTCATGATGGATGCACTGGTCAATCTCTATCTCAGCTCCTGGAAGCTCTGTTGACATCTATATGACCACATGAAGGGTTTCCCTTTCTTCATCAAAGCTGAAAGTGGTTCTGAAACTCTGGAAAAGTCTGGCACAAATCTCCTATAGTACCCAGCTAGACCCAGGAAACTCTGCACCACCGTCACGCTCCTGGGTGGCTCCCAAGCTAGCACTGCCTTGATCTTCGCAGGATCCACCGCAACTCCCGCCTCAGAGATGACATGCCCCAATAAGTGGACCTCATGTATCTAGAACTAACACTTCGAGAGCTTACCATAAAGCTGGTTCTCTCAGAGTGTATCCAATACAAGCCGCAAGTGGTAGGCGTGCTCCTCCTCAGTGGTCGAGTAAATCAAAATGTATTCGATGAAGACTACGACAAATCGATCGAGTTAAGGTTGGAAGATCCTTTTCATGAGACTCATGAACATTGCGGGTGCGTTGGTTAGGCCAAAAGGAATAACCAATAACTCATAGTGGCCATAACGACACCTAAAATCTGTCTTATGCACATCCTCGTCTCGAACTCTGAGCTGATGATAGCCTGACCTGAGGTCTATCTTTGATAACCACCGTGCTCCCTTGAGCTGATCGAAGAGGTCGTCAATCCTCAGAAGTGGATACTTGTTCTTCACGGTCACTTGGTTTAGGAGACGGTAATCGACACACAATCTCAAGATCCCATCCTCCTTCTTGGCGAACAAAATCGGTGAAGCCCAGGGTGAAACACTAGGTTAGATGAATCCTATGCCCTGCAAGTCCTCCAACTATACCCGTAGCTCTTGAGCTCAGTGGGAGTCATCTGATATGCTGGAGTAGATATCGGGGTTATCCTAGGGTACAGGTCAATATAGAAGTCTACCTCTCTCCGAGGAGGTAGTCCTAGAACGTCTTCAGGAGAGACGTCCGCATACTGATCCACCACTACAGGAAAACTCGGACTCCGCACATCCACTGCTCCTAGGATGAGGCTAGCCAACTGATGAGTGATCAGTTGTCCTCTCCTTTGCGTGAGTCCATCCTACACTGTAAAGGCTCCCTTCTCGCCAGTGAAGTTGAACCTTCTCCCATCGGTGCGGACACACTGCACCTTGAGCCTAATACAGTCGATCTGAGCATGGACCGTAGATAACCAATCCATGCCCAGGATGATGTCGTAAGGCCTCGACGCCGCTACAAAAAGATCCCAGCCGAAGCTCTTGCCTCCTAGAGTAATCTCACACTGCCAGCACCAGTGCGTAATCATCGAGACTTCTCCCGTAGGAGTCTCTAGCCGTAAGGATCGAGCCAACGGCTCCGTTGGAATCTCCGACCTCCAAAAAAGGGCAGAAGCAATGAAAGAATGATTCTCTCCTGTTTCTATAAGAACTACAGCAAGGGTGGAGTAGACACAGATAGTACCTCAAATCATCTCGGGTGCGCCGTGGTTATAGGCCTCCACTGCCTGAAGCTGTGCCTACCTCTGTCTGCTAGCTCCATGTGGTCGGGGTGGACCTCTTGGTGGTGGGGGTGCTATAGCCTCAAAACATAGTCCACCGCCTGCCGCTCGTCCAGCTGCTCTACCTCATCCTCCTGCTCCATGCGGACTGCCACGATCAAACCTCTACCTCTGCCTGGGTGGTCCCTCAACCGTATGTTACTCCTCTGCATGAGGAGTCGGGCAGTCACGAGCCATGTGGACCTACCCGCCACATGCATAGCACTGTCTGCTCCTCGGAAGGTTGGCTCTGCGCTGTGTGCCCCGCACCTCTGAGCCAGTATCCTGAGGTCGTCCGCCTGATGGTCTGGCCCGCTTGGACCCCTGTGACATCCGTCGACTGCAAGCTGTAGAAGACTCCACTACGTACCGCCCTGCGGTAGGTCTCACTGTTGGTGTAGGCTCAGCAAGAAATATCTCTACAAGAAGGCCTCGCTCCAGTACTCATGCCTACATCAGAATGCTGAGGGAGATCATTGATGCCCTGATCTCATGCCTCAGTCCTTGCTCGAAGGTCCGGGCCCGAAAGAATGGGTCTCGTACCATGTCCATGGAGTAGCGCGAGAGGTCGGTAAATCTCGCCGAGTACTGGGATACTGTCATGCTTCCCTATCATAGCTGTAGTAGCTCCTGGATGTGCACCGCATGGAGGGTGGTTGGAACGAACTCCGAGTGGAAGAGGCTCTCGAAGTCTGTCCAAAGAAGAGATGTCTCATCGTTCACCTGGAGCATCAGCCTCCACCATCTACCAACTACCGTGTACAAGAGACTCGCCACAAGAATCACCATGAGGTCAGCTGGTGTCCCTACTAAACTGAAAACTCGTACAATAGCCTCCAGCCAATCCTCAGCTGCCTGAGGGTCCATCTCCCCGCGGAACATGGGTGGTATCTGACGATGAAACTCATGCAGTGCACTAAGGCGACGTGTAATCTCAGTGGCTGGGGCTGGTGGCATCGGTGGCTCGGTGGGTAGAGGTACCGTTGGTACCTCTGCTGTAAAGGGGCCCTGCACCGAGGCCTCGTCACTTGGTGGGATGCTGTCTCGCATAAAGCTCGGAACCCTAGCTAGCTATTGTGGTGGCGCCATCCTGAAAAGAAACAGGTGCTCCTTGGTCAATACAGTATACCTGGTGAGATGACATAAAGTAATCACAATGAAAACTTTTGAAACACACATGCAATCAATGTTTTCATCCATTCAGTCACAAATCAGAAGTTAGGGTCCTGGTGTATGGATACGCCGGCCGCCACACCAACACTGGACTCACTGGACTGATTACCACACTCAATATCCTTAACACTATTGCTTCACATAGAAGAAATATCAGAGTCCTGAGTTCTGCGGTAGAACTGAACTCCTCTGATACAAATTTTCCACGACCCGTCCTCGGGGCCTGTGCAATAACTACCCCAAGCCCGCCTTCCATAGGCCAGAGGCTGGCGACTAGCACCAAAGGCGTAAATCTCGATAAAAAAGGAAGGCATTGCCTTTATAAATTAAAAAAAACACCACAGAGTACGCAAGTTGAGTAAACACTAAGTAAACTGAGTACAAAAGTAAGTGCTGAAAAGTAAATAGGCCAGAATACAAACCCAACTGAAAGTAAAGTACAACTGAAATGAAAATACAGCAACTGAAAAGTAAAGCAGTGTGTCTGAGCCGTCCTCTGGAAATCCCACCTGAAGGGTGGGTATAGATAGTCTCCTATGCTCTTCAGCTTTGGCTGTCCACTCCGTGTATGTCCCGTCCAGTGATCCACCTCCACGTACCGTCCAGCTCCACGAGCTCCCACATTGATCAGCGCTGTCCGTCGTCTGCATCCAACACAATGTAGTGCATGCATAGCTTGTGCAGGGGTGAGTATATGCTACACAGTAGGGACCCCGAGACCCCCGAAGGTCTCCCAGAATCCACGAAGGATAAACCCCAAAGGAAAGATACAATCACAAAGTATCAACCAACTCTACTTAGGTATATGCCCATACATATACCTAAGTCATCAATTCCATTTCTGCTCCAAATCACGAGCCCGAGTTCATCCCAGTCCACACAGGAAAAGTACAATCCAATACACATAGGAAAACACAACCCAATCCACACAGGATAGCAAAACAATCATATCGAAAATAGTGATTGAAAGTCAAGACTCAGCTCACATAGGCATACACTTCATAAGACGATAGAGATGATCAGATGTATCCACTGATTCATCTAAGCTGTCGGACCCATATAGGATACAAGACCAGCTAATCTATCGGACCCACAAAGGATTCAAAACCAGCTACTTTGTCGGACCCACATAGGATACAAGTACAGAGTCAAATACTACCGGACCCACATAGGATACATGAACAGTAGTCAAATATTGCCGGACCCACATAGGATACAAGAACAGTAGTCATCGTCGTCGAACCCATGGAGGATTCCAGTATGGTCGTCGTCGCTGCCGAACCCACGGAGGATCCCAGTACAGTCGTCATCGTCATCGTAGTAGCAGCCAGCTCTAGGGTTCCCACACACAGCACGCTCGATTCCAGGAGGGTCCGCTCCATGATCCAAGGGGTCGATACATCAATCGTCACGAAGTCCAGAGTTGATGTATCACAAAGTTCTGCTGCATCTAAAGGAACTCAACGTGACAGACGGTGCGTCAATTGGACGCCCGATCTGAGAGTTATTGGCTTATTCGTCCCAGGGGCCCGGTTGGTTTTTAAGCTAAAACCAACCCGACCATACACCAGCTACGTCCAAAACTCGAGAGGAGAAATCCAAAAGAACCATCTCACTAAGAGGAATCCAAAAAAGTTGATGGCACGTCAATCGGACGTCCAGAGCTCAAGTTATAAGTGTTTCTGCTCCGAGGGCTCGGTTGGTTTCGTGTTCGAACCAACCCGGCCATACCCGAAGTTCTCCAAAACCTTGAGTGTAATATACCTAAACGACTGTATCAATCCAAGGATCGCTACGCAACTAACGGTGCATCGATCGGAGGTCCATAGCCCATGTAATGGGTGTTTGAACGGATCTGTCTGGAAAATCAGGGGGTTTGGGCCCGGTCCGACCCAGCCCGATACCCCGGGGTCGGCCAAACTGGGTCTGGGTCCGGCTCATTAGGGCGCGGCCTGGCCCGGCCCGCGTGGCCTACTTCTCATCCTTCGGCTGAGCGGAATGCGGGGGGGGGGGGAGGCGGGTTTCCCCCCTTGATTGAGAAATGGCGGCCCTTCTTGGGGGGCCCGCCATTGCCACCTGCCGGAGATTACGACCCCCGGTCTTCCGGAAAATGGCCGGCCATAATGGCCGGTAGGTGTGCCGCCGCGGGACCCCTGCGGGTCCCGTCTTCTGATGCACCGGCGGCCGGCTGAGTTCGGCCGCCCTCCTCAGCACTGCAACGGCCTAAGGTCGCGGCCCTTGTCCGACCAGCGCGGCGCGGCGGTGCCGCGCCCCTCCGCCGCAGCCCGCCCTTGGCCGCACCTTCCTTCGGCTTCTCTGGCGCGGCGCGACAGTGCTGCTCTCCTTCGCCACGGCCCACTCTGGTCGCCTTTCCCTCGTTCCCACGTGGTGACGATACATCACGCCGCCTCCGTTCCAAACCATGACGGTGATCAACATCGAAAGGGGAGGAGGTTCGGCCGTGTTTGTGTGGTCTGACCTCCTCCCGTTATATTGATAACAGGCGACCTAAATAAATTAATGATGAATGTCGAAATAATCATGAACATGAAAACAACCCCTACCTAGATTCACAAAGGTCGATCGCTTGGCGAAGAAAGGATAAAGCTCCGTTGTTCCGTAGACGTTGCCGCGGAAATATGGCGTCGCTTCGTCAAGCGTCGAGAAAAGGGAAGCCAAGGTTGGCACTGGCATTCTTCGCGTTCTTCAACGATGAGGAAGATGAAGTTCTTCAAAGACTTAGAGTTTTCTCTCCAAAATCTCCACACAATTAAACAACTCCAATAAAATAAGGCTTTTTCCTTATTTTATTACTTATGCCAATATTTTTAAAATTCAAAAGTTGAATTCACATAATTAATTTTGAGTTGTCAAAATTAATGATGTGCTAAGTTGTAAACATTAATGTGAGGTTGA
Organism: Viscum album; assembly: GCA_963277665.1. Taxonomy (NCBI): domain Eukaryota; kingdom Viridiplantae; phylum Streptophyta; class Magnoliopsida; order Santalales; family Viscaceae; genus Viscum; species Viscum album. Next base: position 1,681,438,368 of record OY728160.1, read on the forward strand.
GTCACACAATTTAAGAGGAGAGGTTTAGAAGAGTTAGGGAAATTGAAGGGGTGGGGCTCATGTGGGCCCACCTCACTAATATCCTATCAAGTGGAGTTAGGATGTAGTGGGTCCCACCCCAACTTCCTCACATAGGTTGTAATTACTTAGAGTAGAAATAAAATTGTAACACATATTTTATTTCACTCTTCAATTAATCCATTTATTTAACAACACCTCTCGAGCAAATGCAACTCCAGAAAAGGTCTTTTTAAGTATCGGCGTTGCGGTTTCATCGGTTCCCTCGAATTTCGATTCCGATCACCGGTTCAAAATTTAGAAAAACTTGCTCGTTCTTTCACTGAATGTACCCGAGCTAAACTTTGTAAATTGATTCCGGGCACACTGGGCCTCGGAATCAGGTGTCGTCAGAAACTGCATACTCGTAAAATCCCAAAGTATTTAAGAAAAAAAATTACCTTGAAATTTACGGGTCTTTACACTATTTATATATTAAATAAATATCACTGCATTATTCACCAATAAATAAATAGATATTATATTAACAAAATAGAAAATAAATATTTATTAAATATTTGACTCACACTATATTCACTCGAATAACTAGTGACAGAATATATGCGATCAAGAATACATGAATAATTATTAAAGAATATCTAGGAATAATATTTATTCAACTTATTAAATGATAAATAATAATAATATATTATTTAACTGTGATTTTGGATATGCTTAGTGTGTTAACCTCTAGGAATCTTTCTCTGTGTCATTAGGCGAAGAAACCTAAAGTCTAAGGTCATCATCTAGAAACATTTAAAAGCACCCATAGAGAAGGAAATTAATGTTGCAAAAACATGTTACATCATACAGATGCTTACTATGTAATATAATCCCATTATCTCAATATCTCTAATCAAGTAGGTTGCATGTCGGTGCCATCAACAAAAGTGCTCGATGTCTCTTTCTTTGATTTCCCAAAAAATGAACTTTCCTATCAAACACCATGTCCATGGATTTATTTAAGCTATATCATTTCTATAAAAGGGATTGAGATATCAACTTCTATTAAAATATAAGGGAAAATCATTTCACACATTCTTCATTAATGCAATAATACTCGTGACGCACCCAACATATCCTACCTCACCATGAATATAAGTCATCATGGTTTCCGTTAATACATCAAAGCACGTAACTAATAATATTAATTAATAATAATAATAATAAATTCTAAGGATCAATACACACATTAGAAGATAGAAATATCCAATGACACATAGAAATGTGTATTTCCTATGGGCGAGTCTCATTCTTATAATATACTACTGGTTATTTCCAAGGGCGTACACTATGAGAAGGTTCCTCAAAGTCCTATGAGTCTCCACCCCTGAAAGCCTATATCATTTTTGTCCCTTAAATGATATCATTTGTCTATAGAACATATATTCAAGAATAGTGTCATATCACTTCTGATTTCTCATCATAGTTAGGAACTACTATGAACTTTTAGTGAGATAGCTACTCTTAGGACATTATCACATACTATGTCTTGCATAAGAAGAATCATGATGTGGTAAGTATTTTATTAATATTTAAAAAAATTAATACATGTTACCATAAATTACATATAAGGGGGTTCTAGGGTACCAACTCCAATAGTTTTTTTATGATTGGAATAGCATGTTGAAATTAGTGAAGAAAGTAAATCTAGAATTAATTGATATTTAATAGAATTAATAATTATAGTGGTGTGTTTGTAATCTGGTGGTTAATGTAATTTGATGATAATCAAATTGAATCAATGCATGTGTTTAATTGAATTGATCTTCCATAAGAATAATGAAATTGACGGATAATTTGAATTATGTTTATGTTAATGATAATAATTAAAAAATAATATTATTTTAGAATGGAGATTATCTATGTTGTTGAAACCAAAATAAATGTTCAGAGCATGTCTTCCCTTTTATATCTTATTATATCTTAATGATTAGGTTAACGGTAATTGGGACCTATTAATAAATTAATCGATTAATTCAATATGGAATAAAAACTGGTTGTGTAATAAATAAAATTTTTTGGGGCCTAAGTTACCTGTTTTCTTGAGAAGGCCGAGTGCCTTGTATTTGAGTTGTGAGAGATCTCTTGCATAAGAAGGTTGAATGCCTTGTTTTGAGGGCCTAGTTTCCCTATTAATTTCTTGTTGTTCCAGCTACGTTATGATGGGATCTGGATATGAGCCTTGTGTTGTCAGACTAGTATAGATAAGCATATATGGATGATATGAAATATGGGTTAGAGAGTCCTGGATGTGATGTGAGCCTGATATGGCTAATCCTGGGATGGTTTGTGGTATGTGTGTAGGGAGGCCTGGATGGTGTGCTAGCAGATGATTTTTGTGATGGAGAGATGCTTTGGTATATGAATGTGGGTGCCAAGGAGGGAACTGGAGGTGTTGTAATGGGTTAAAGCTAGGCTTAACCATTTATGATATGATGATAACTTCTACACTCTCTTTAATCTGTCTAGAGGATGATGGATATGTTGTTTTTTTATTTGCATTCCTTTCTACAATGCTTAAGGCATTTGGATTTTATTGGTTTCATGTTTCCTATTGGTGGACAGTTAGGTTGGTTTTCCTAAAGTACCTAGATATGTAATGATGCAAATAATGAATAAATAAATATTTAAACCATGGGGTTGGTTGATGATGGAATGAAATTTCTTAAAAGATGTTAATCTTGTCAAACCATCGACTTGGTTTGGATTATGAATAGAGGGCATGGAATTTTATAATGGTAATTAATGTAATGAAATGTAATTTAATGTCGAATAATTTAAATGGTTAATTAATGGATAATGAATTAATTAATGGGAATAAATGGTTTAAAAATAAAGGAATTCATTAATTTATATCTTTTATATGCTTGTGTTATTATAGGATATCTAGTTTTAGTAGTGTCAGCCAGGAGTCCGAGTGACATCAGCTGCAGTTGAGTCTAAGACTAGGTTATTCCCATAGTGTGGTTGTAAGCTATATTATATCATGTATATTCTATTATTTCATATGCTTCCCCACCCATGTCAGTTAGGGAAACTGAAACCCAGTGGACTCTAGGAGGGTATTTTTTCCAACATCCTAGTGGGAGGATGGATGGTTGACTACCCCCTCTAGACCTACTCTATTCTTTGTGTAGTTACTTGTGATGGTATGTATGACAGTTAGTTTTCCCATATATGTGTGTAGAGGTTTGTTATGGATTATGCTTATTTCACACATATTTATTACCGGATGTAGTATCCAAAGGATTATTAAATGTATAACATGTATATGATGTGATTTTTTGAGGTGCTTACTCATTGTATAGGATTAATGGCTTGAGGTATAATACTCGATGTTTTATATAAATCATGCAGGCTCTGGTGGATTTATAAAACTACTTGGTTACTATATTTGGTTATGTGTATGGGAGTGTGTGGTTATGTGATGCATGAGGTGCATGTGGTGGTGCCTTGTCCAGGTGTTTTAGGCCGGATTACTTTTGTAGAGAGATAATTTGGACATGCGTCATTGGGGAAGATAAAAAAATCAGAGGTGAAGCTAGAGTGGGGTACCCTTGTTATATTATTATTATTATATTATATGCTCTCTTTTATGTGTTACACAGTGATATATAGCCATCATGAGGTTGGAACTTAGTATACCTATTTAGGTGATGAGTTAGTTTCACTGTGGTTCCCTATGTTGTAGTATGATTTCTTTATTTTTTACACGAGAGGATCTGGGGAGGATCCTACTGAGTATACTTTTATGCTCACCCTACAAATGTATAAACTATTCTTTAGTTCAGTTGGAGTAGGTTGGTGATCAGGCTGGATATTACTAGCTCAGGGTTTTACAGGATCTATTTGGGCTTCATGTTCGCTGTTATCTTTTCCATTTTTTACTTGTAGTTTTCATTTTAGTTGTTGATTATTGTATTAAATTGCATATTTTCACATGGGTTTTCTTTTACATATCTGTATGATCAGGTGTTGGTTGTTTTATTCTTCTTGTATCTCTTTTCAGCATGTTTCTCTTAGATGTTAGTGCCTCCAATTTTCATGTTTACTTTACCCTTAGTGTTAGTCACTAACCCAGGGCCTACTGGAGGTCGGAATCGAGAAACCACCATCACTATACCCTCATTGAAATATCATTATGGGGAGGGGTTATGATAGATTGGTACCAAAGGTTTAGGTTTTAGGGATATGATGGAGGTTAGAGTTAGGCACATGTGAGGTTGCATGGGTTGGTAGGGAAATGGTGTCATCTAAGTTTAGTAAGTGATGTAAACATGGGATACAGGCTAATATATGGGTATTTAGGGCCCCTTGTGATGTGATGAATAGGCCTTTAAGTTTATCAAACCTACTAAATAAAGTGATACTGATTTCAAGGTAGATAGCTATGAAAGGATCATCCATCATTCTTGTTTGGGCCTATGTTTTAAATGGGTAGACCTTGGGATATGTTAAAACCTTAACAAGATAATAAAATAATTAATTAATTAATTATTGTTAAGTATTCCATATTCCAAGTTTAGGAGCTCTAACTATTTGTTCCTTTTTGCAGGCATGGCTCTAGGTCGATGTCCTCATCAGGTTCACATCAAATATGTTCAACAGGATATGCTAGTATATCTTCATAGAGTATACATCAATGAAAATGACACTTGGAGGAAAAAACTCTAATATTTTCAGTTCCTTAGCCTACAGGAGTATGAGGTCTCTATTTCAGATGTATTTAGGGAAGACTGGTTAGATGAATTTGAGATAGAATTTAGTTTGATTTGTTCTTAGAAGGAGCAATGTTTTTTATTGGATGTGAAGATGATCTGAGGATCAGTGAGGTAGTGGTGGTTTTTATTCCTTGGGGTTCGAGAGGAGTTATAAATCTCATGGGAAAAGTTACAAGACCATTTCATAGTGGATTTTGTTTCTTTAACCGCAATGGAAGTCATTCTCTAAGAGAAGAGTACTATTCGGCAGGGAAGATCTAGTGTACGAGAGTTTGGGATCCATTTTTGGACACTTCTACAATATTATTGTTATTTGTTTCTAGATAAGGAGGCACGGGTGAGGCATTTTGAGAAGGCTTTTCATCCATATATCTACCTATAGGTCACCCAATTTAGGCTGAAGACCTATCTCAAGGTGCTGGAGATGGTAGAGGTTATAGTGAGGACATAGGATAGAACTGGTTCATAATGAGAGGGGAGTCTTAAAGATTCCTCATGAAGTATAGATGCGGTCTGATGTTCCCATTTGTTAGGGTAGAGGAGTTTTTTTTCAGTCGGGTGGTAGGTCTAATCCCTCATCATCTCATTTCTCCAAGGGTGATAGGTCTCAAACCCATACCAAAGTATCATATGCATATTTTTCTTGTAGTTGATGAGGTAATCAGTGGGGGGAGTGACCTGCCTTTCTGATCAGTTAGTGTATTCCTGGTGTTCCGCTTCAAGTTCCTCTATTGAGGTAGTTTCAAATGAGGTAGCAACATAAGGGTGGTCTAATTTGGTATCAGTGGAGAGGGGATGTGGTAGGTAGAGGTCGGTCCTAAGATTCTCCTCGTCCTTATAGATTAGTGCGTGGACATGGAGGTGGAATTCAGTAGGGTTAGGGAGGTTGTAGAGTAGGTCATGGTAAGTTTCATGCTTTAGCATTTTTAGCACCAAGAGAACCAGAAATCTTTCAATGTAACCTTTACTTTTTTTTTACTTGGGTTCATACTCTTTTCGTTTAGGATTGACACACTCATTTATATCAAATACTCTCATCCATGCTTTGGGACTTGAGATGGACAGGTTTCCAGTTCCCTTGGAGTTAACTATTCTAGTTGAAGTATGAGATGACTTTTATGAAGTATATACGGATTACAACCTAGTGTTGGGGTATCACCATTATTAGGGATATTTTCTATGTTTACATATGTGTCGATATTAATTCATCTTTAGAATGGATTTGTTTTATTCAGTGCAGGTTATCATGGATTTCTTTAGGAGGAAATTTTTGTTTTATGATGCTGGTGGAGAGTCAGCGGTGTTTGTTGTTGAGCGAGACCCTCAGATGGGTCATAGGCATATTCTATCCTTGTCTTCTTTGATGGACGATTTGATGTTGAATTCATCATAGGTTCAGTATTTGGTGTTTCATAGGGTCATAGAAGACTACCCTGATGTATTTACATAGGAGGTTGTAGTAGTACCCCCTCAATAGGAGATCATGTTTGGGATCAAACTATAGTTGGCCATGTCTCCTATCTCAATTTTTCCATATAGGATGGTGCCTTCTAAGTTGTTAGAGATGCAAGTATAGACTCAATGATATGTTATAGCATGGTTTTGTTGGGCTGAGTGTGTCACCTTGGGGTGGGCCAATTTTGTTCATGAATAAGATTGGCAGTAGTTTGTGAATTTGTATCGATTATCATCGCTTAAACCAAGTGATAGTGAAGGACTGATATCCTCTTACATGGATTGATGATTTATTCAACCAGCTGAAGAGAGATATTTGGTTCTCAAAGTTCTTTTTTTGATCTGGATATCATCAAATGTGGGAGAAGGATGAGGATATTCAAAATAAAGGTTTCCATTTTTTTCATGGTCATTATGAGTTTGTTGTAATGTTGTTTAGTGTGCCCAATTTTCTAGTTGTGTTCATGGGGTTCATGAACCCAATTTTTAGAGAGTTCCTGGATAATGTCTTGGTGTTTTTCATTGAATAAATTCTTGTGTAATCCACATCTATGTAGGAACATATAGAGAATATTCATGCCATTTTTGGAGTTCTTTATCATGATAATCTATTTAGGAAGCTGACAAACTGTGAGTTCGGAGATCATGAAGTCTACTTCTTGGGTCATGTGGTGTCCCAGTGGAGAGTATCTATGGATCCTTCAAAGATATAGGCGATTATGTCTTGAGAATCCCCCAAGATAGTGACATAGGTGTGGAGATTCCTTGATATTGAAAGATATTATAGGATGTTTATAGATGATTTCTCTCAGGTTTCAACTCCTATGATAACTTTGACCAAAAAGGATTAGGTGTCCTTGTGGAATGGGCAATTTTAGGTAGCTTTTTCATACCTAAAGGAGAAGTTGGATTGTACTCTAGTTCTTTATTTTCCAGTAGAGGGAGTTCAATTTGAGGTTTTCTATGACTCTTTATGTCTTGGATTAGGCTGTATTAAAATTCATCATAGATCATTTTTTTCTTATGGGTATCTACAATTACTTCCTCATGAGCATAATTATCCCACCTATTATCTTAAGTTGGAATTTGTTGTTTTTTATTTGAAGTTTTGGAGGCATTACCTTATTGACAATCTTTTTGTGGGATTTATTGACCATAAGAGCCTAAGGTATGTCTTCTCCCAGTGTAACTTGAACATGAACCAGTGTCAGTGGAAGGAATTATTGCAAGATTATGACTTTTAAATTTCATATATACCAGGTAAGGGAAATGTTGTAGACAATGAACTGAGCTGAAATTAATATAGTGATTTTGTGCATGAATCTGGTGAATCCTAAAGAGTGATGGAGGAATTCTTAGTGATGCATCTTTATATGGGAGAGGTTGGAGGAAGAGGTGGTCTTTTCTAGATTAAAGTGCAATAGTAATTGGATAATTAGTTGGAGGAGTCCCAGTTGGTGAATTCTGAGTCAGTGGTATGGAGAGACTGAGTTTTTTTTTGAAATTCCATTGATGGTTGTTTTGGGGATGGATAGTGCCGCATTTTGTTTCTGGGAATGTTTTTAATTTCTTTGGTGATTCATGAGATGTTTATATAGGAGTTCCATAGTTCACCATTGGTGGTGCATCCCATCATGACCATTATTTACTAATATTTTAAAGTTCATTTTTTGTGGCCTAGTTTGAAACATGAAGTTTCAGAGTTTTTTTCTTGATGTTTGGTTTTCTAGATGGTGAAGGCTGAGCATTGTGTTCCAAGTGGGTTTTTCCATCCATTAGATGTTCTGTAGTGGAAATGGGAGTACATATCGATAGAATTTGTTTCTAGTTTACCTCAAGCTCAGGGAGGATATGATTTTATGTAACACCCCAAGATTTTATGAAAAATATTCTTTTTAATTTCATTAATGTCTTGTGTTGTACGCTACACCAAAAGGATCTTGCACAACACACATCCTTTACTTGCCTTGCATTACACGCAATCACGACCTTCCTCGATAGCGCGTGTAGTACACAATACTGAGTTTCACTAAACAACGATATGCTATTAAAATATTATTAAAACTAGCCATTATGAATAGTAATAACCACTTTTTGAAATGTTTTAAATTTTATTTTTAAAAATGGACTTAATTTTTGGATTCGGAATATCAAAATTAGCTTAGGGTGAAATTTTGGTATTTTTCAGATAACTTTGATTTTCTGATGAATTGTGAAAATTACTAAATTTTAATTAAAAACAACCTTTTTAATCGAAATAATTAATAGTGATAAATTATTAATTTGAGTGGTTTTAAATTATATTTAGAATATATTTTTACAATTTAATAAAATTTTGGTCATTGGATGTAATTTCACATTTAAACTAGACATAAACAAGTGTCAATCTTTTGATAGTTATTATCTTTTAAGAACACGCTATTAGTTTTGACGACAGGAATTAATTTTTAAATTAATTAATGCAACTAATATGTTTTGAATTTGGTAAAATAGAAATCATTTCTGAGTTCATAATATCAAATATATCTTAGGCCTAGTTTTTGGTATTTTTCCGGAAACTTTCATTTTTTGATGAATAGTGAAACCACTAAGTGGTAGTTAAAAAAATGAATTTTTCATAAAACTTAATTTTACCACTTCTGTGAGTGGAATTTCAAAAATCCGAGAGACACGGTTGATATCAGTAAGTAAAATGTGGTTCAATGAGATGAAAATAATTTTTGGTGAATAGTAACTTTTTACTTTTTTTTACCACAGTTAAAAGTAAATAGGATAATTAAGGGTAAAAATGATATTATTATTACCCTAAAACATGTCATAATTCTATTGGATAAGTTTAATTCGACCAAAAACAACCTTAGAAATAAAATATGACCATTTAGGCCCACTTGGATTAGATTAGGATATTTATTATTAATTTATTTAAAGAAGGGTTAAAATAGTTAAAATCAATGTTTAATAAGTATATCATTTTTAATATGGGGTTATACATAATATAAATTCGACTATAAATATTCATTAGAAAGATAAAAAGATTTCCTACATAAGGGTATTTTATTTATAATTTTTTGACATTAAATAATTTAATTTATTGATGACACGACGATGATGCAATAATTATCTTATTAATGAAATATCGACATAATTGATGTTATAAATACCCAAATAAATTTAATTTGCGTCTTTTTATGAATTAAACTAATTTTATAGGTTAATATGACATGTTAGTATTGATTTAAGTAAATTTTGTAGAACTAATAATTCTGTTATGAGTTTCACAAAAATCAATTACTAGATAGTGTCAAAATTGACATAAAATAGTTTTTAAAACAAATATTATATTATTAATTGTTATTTTATTCCTAAAAATCTAAGGTTCGTCCAAATGACTTAGATAAGGTTATATATATTAATAATAAACAACTTGGGGTTCTTTTGGCTTGTTATAGTATGTTTATTAACCTTATAGTGTAAGAACAGAAAAAGACACGGTAAAAGTAAAATTATCTAACTTAAAGTTAAAACTAAATGATAAGGTTAAAATAGTAAACTAAACTTGTCCAAATTATATTGGATGAGAGGATTTAGACTCATCCCCGCCTTAGCTTCAAAATAACTCAATTTTAAGCTATTAAAAACTGAATATGACTTTATAATAAAATAATATTTTTAGTTATTCCAAAGGTGCCCCTCTCCTCCCTTATAAAAGGTCACCTCCTCCCTCTCTTCCTCACACCACTTTGAGCCTTCAAGCTCAGCCAAACCCTTCCAAATTCTCTTCTCCACTTCCATGGTAACATTCTAGAGGTCCTGGTCTTCTTCAAAGACCAATTTTAGTTCCCTAAGATGAGGACTCAAAGAGGCGCTTCAAAGAAGAGGTAATGTCCGTTACCGATTCTTTCAACATTATTTCTTCTTCCACTTCTTCTTCTTAGGTTGTTTCATTATGAAGTAATAACATAAGTATCACTCATATACTGATATGTTATTATAAGTATGAAACAACCCTATTTCACCATCTATCCATCCTACGGAAAACGAAATAACTGTGCGTGCGTACGTACGGAATACCGTCTCCACGCCGTGGTGTAATATATTTTCCACCACAACCTTACTTGGATGGGTATAATGGTGTACATAATAACTATATATGATTATTTTAAAGAGATATTGATTCTGAAATAGTATACATACACTCCAATACAATTCCACGACCATGAGAATGATATCATCGCTCGTGCGTACGTACGGACTACCGTCTCCACGACACGATGAGATTCATTCTCCACGTTAACCATTCATGATTGATTATAAAGTATATATAATAAGTAATCATGAAATATATGAAATAATAATGATACTAGATTTATGTGTATATATATGTATGTCATCTACTTAATTCCATTCAACTCAATAAGGAAATGAAAACAGCGTTCATGCGTACGTACGACCTACCGTCTCCATGAACGGTGTATTTCTTTCCATTTACTGATCTATTATATATATGTATATTATAAATATAAATTATATATTAATAATGTTTTATATTCTGTAATTAATTAATCATGATCTAAGTAATCATATGAATAATTACAAGTCAAAACACGGACGACAAATGAAACGATTTTACCCAAAACGCTCTTTAACATGGAATTTACAAAAGAAAGGGTAAAATAAAGTCATAAGTGAACCATATATGATATCATAACAATGAGTTTGATTCTGGAATAATTCAATGACACTATTTAAATCATTATACAGGTGTTTCAGACACTTACGAAGCAAATCGGACCTAAGGTAAGGGAAAATATCGCAATCTCATTTTTATCCGAGATTGTTTATACTTTGAAATTTACTGGGGTGTATTTTATCATCCACATCCATGTTTCCTTAATATGAAATATTATTTCCATCCACCTAAAATTTTTTAAATCCAATTTTACCCTTCGGTGAGTTTTTAGTAAAAGATATGAAAGGAATCTTTTGTCGTTTTTTCGTACGAGGTACTTTTTGACTTTTCCGACAAAAGTACGAGAAGAATGTTTTCTTTAACTTATACGGCATGAATGGATTTTTAAAATAATATTTCCAAGAATCTTCCTTTACAAGTTTTTAAGTTTATTTTTAATCAACTTCTTTTAGTTTAAAATTGTATGACATGTTAAGAAAGGAAAAAAAATTAAGTAGAAAGGATATTTTCCTCAAGAATGGAGTTCAAGAGTTTTATCAAAATTATTTTCTATCTAAGATAATATAGGGTTCTGTTTCTATCCCTATTATTACATGGATTTGATTATGTTGTGATGGAAATGTTTTTATGAATTCCTTTATCTTATATGAATTGTTTTATGATGTCATGATGTTTAAGAATCCCATTTTTATTACATGGGTTATGCAATGATGTATGATTTATGATTTTGTGGAACACATAAGAATGGTATCATTATGAGATGGGTGGGACCTATATATCCCTACTATGCATTGGGTAAAGATTTTATATCTCATGAGATAGACATGGCTGGAACGGTAGGTTAAACCGGTTCAGTGAAACAGGACTGAAACGAGGAGTGAACTCGGTTCAGAAATGGACTTTGTCCACTAAGATAGTCTTGGCAATGAGTCTTGACTAATAAGAAATGATTCTCTATGATTATGTGTGTATTCCACAAAGTTTCATTTTTTAAGTTATGATTATAGGGATTACATTTCACTACTATGATTTATCCCATGTTATGATATTATGATCTCTTTTGCAGGTTAATATTTCCAAAATGTTATGTTCTTATGAATATGATGTGATTGATATTTCTTTTGTTTACCCTTACTGAGCATTTGAGCTCACCCTTTTATGTTTTCTTTTCCCCAGGATAGAAAGAATGGTTTTAGGTAAAAAAAAGGAAGATCTTTATGGGAGATGTTGAAGATCTTTCACCACGATTAGAATAATACATTCCGAGTTTCCAAAGACACTAAACTATTACGGTCCTTGTGTGTGGGTTTTTGTTATGTAATAAGTATTCCGCAAAAGTAATGTAATGTCCATGTACGTTAAGCTTCAGGTCTCTACAGTTGGTATCAGAGGAAAGGTTTAGTCAACCTTTGGAAACTAGGATGCGAGAACTTTAGTGAGATCCCTATAGATATTTTTAAGGTATGTATAGGGATGTCCCTAAGGTTAAGTATAAGTATAGGTTGTAGTACTATAATTACAGTAACCTAAGATGTTAGATATTGAAGGTACTCCCCCTTTATTATGTTGTTTTCCCTAGATTTATTTTTTCCTCTCACACTATTCTTTTTGGGTTTTAGACGATGGCTGGAACCCGAAGGAACCGTGTTGATAAATGTAATGGAAAATGCAATGATTGTCCTCATGAACAAACAAATTTTATGGGAGATGGAGTGAAAAATCTTATTGCTATACTTACACAAGCTATGAATCATTCTGGACTTCCAAATGAGCAGAGAATGGAACAATATTCTATTGAGTCCTTCATGAGGCAACGTCCACCTTCTTTCAGTGGGTATTTTGATCCACTTGTTTCTGAACAATGGATCATTACCACTGAAAAGATATTTTCAATTCTTCAATGTTTTGAACATGATAAAGTCATCTTAGAAGTATATCGTTTGGAAGGTGAAGTTGATCAATGGTGGAATATTATCAAGAATATGAGGCCAAGAGATGAAATTGAGTCCATGGAATGGGACGAGTTCAAGAACTTATTTTTCAATAAGTACTTCCCTCGTATTCTTCGAACAAAGATGGAGAAGGAGTTTCTTGAACTAAAGCAAAATGATGATGAATCTGTTGGTATATAAGAAGCGAATTTTACAAGGCTTTCAAGGTATGCATCTGGATTTATCATCCAACCTGAAAGTAAAGTTAATCGATTCTTCCGTGGCTTAAAACCAAATCTTCGAAGGGCATTAGCTATAAGAGACTTTAGTAGCTATGAAGAAATTGTGTATTGTGCTATCAAGGTAGAAATGGAAGTTGGTGTTACTTATCCATCTCATAGTTTTGACATGAAACGAAATATGGAGTTCAAGGAGAAATATCAGAATAATGGTGAAATGAAGATGAATGTTTCCTTATGCTCAAAGTGTGTAAAGAAGCATGGTGGAGATTGTCTTAAAGGGACTAGAAAATGTTTTAAGTGTGGAAAAGAAGGTCATCGTGCAGCTGAGTGTCGAAGTAATGGAAAAAGGGTTTCTAATGATGTGAATAAAGAAAAGACTGCAGAGAATGCACCACCAACACTTCAATGCTTCAAGTGCAAGGAAATGGGGAATTATGATAATAAATGCCCTAATCCAAGGGTTAGTGATGATCGACATGAGAAACCACTTAAAGTAAAGGACAAAGGGAAGTCACATGCGATCACTATTGGAGATGTTGAATATGGCAACGATGTGGTGGAATGAATAAGTGTTTATGTAATGGGATTCCAAAATAATGTTGTATATAGTATCATGGAATATTGGAATATTTATGTATTGGTCTATTGTGGTTTTCAATAATTTTATGGTACCGGTAACCATGAAAAGTGATTGAGATATTTTTGGTAAACAGATGATATGCACATAATGAAGGTATAAGAAGATAATGGGATGTTTTATTGTATTCATGAGCTCATGATTGATATAAGGACTAAGTGATATCATGGTTTGAGTATATAGAATTTTGAGGATTTTGGTATGTGGAAAGAGTTAACTTTTAACAGCATTCATGTTTTCAATAAGGTTCAATGGGTATTCATTCTTCAAGAGAATACATGATTAAGGTATTCACATGTTTGTAATTTGACCAACAAGATATATCTTATGATATATGGGGGATAAATGATGGCATTCACGTGATTGTTATGTGACATTTCAAGTAATCATTTTCTTTATACTATGAGTTTGGACCGAAGTATTTTAGATAAGACTAATGATTGGAATGGATTATGTTGGACATAAGTTAGTATTGTTTAAGGATAGAACTTTTTTTGATATTATTGATGGGATGTTATAGTAATATAGCTTTAGAAAAAGGACAACCTGCAGGACGGGCGACACCCCATCGCATCAGACAAGGCTGTGGGAATCGAACCCACAACCGAAGTGCGACTGGCCTTTATCGCCTACCACTGGCCTACAGGAAGTCCCTGGTTAGTAGAAACTAGTTTTATTTTATTACGCGGTATGATATATGAAGTATAAGTTCATTCTTGGAATCGTATACGATTAACCTCACCATATATGGACTTATGTATATTTTATAACTTTTGTTAACCTTTTGTTTAAAACAGATGGAATGACCCATCATTCTATCACATGATCTATTAACACTTCATGAATAACAAATTCAACTTCATTTTTATAAGAGATGAAGTGGAAATTGTTCAAAGAACGAACAACAGTGAGATTGTACCAAAATAAAGTAAGTATTTATTCTAATTCAAATTCTTCAACTTTAGGGAAATGATCTTGAAAACCAAAAATGTTGTCCTAGTGCCCTTATATCCGATGAATCATATGGTACCCTAGATCATCATAAATTTATGGCTTTGTGATTGTTGGATTTTTCATATCCATGTTCTCTACCACTCTCCATCAGAACATGATGGTTAGATTTCCCTTCCATATCCATATTTTCACCTATGTTCTCCTATGTAGAAACCCAGTGATTAGTTAATTTGGGTAAACGTTACATTTCATACTTTAGTTTTTAAAGCCATGTTTTGGTATTCCTTTTTACTATGTGGTTTTCTATTAAATAAACTTTCGATTAGTAAACCATTTATAACCCCGACGAATTTTCAGGGTGAAATTTATTTTAAGGGGGGTAGAATGTAACACCCCAAAATTTTATGAAAAATATTCTTTTTAATTTCATTAATGTCTTGTGTTGTAAGCTACACCAAAAGGAGCTTTCACAACAGGCATAATTTACTTGCCTTGAATTACACGCAATCGCGACCTTCCTCGATAGCACGTGTAGTACGCAATACCGAGTTTCACTAAACAATGATATGCTAATAAAATATTATTAAAACTAGCCGTTATGAATAGTAATAACCACTTTTTGAAATTTTTTTATATTTTATTTTTCAAAATGGACTTCATTTTTGGATTCTTAATATCGAAATTAGCTTAGGGTGAAATTTTGGTACTTTTTGGATAACTTTCATTTTCTGATGAATAGTGAAAATTACTAAATTTTAATTAAAAACAACCTTTTTAATCGAAATCATTAATAGGGATAAATTATTAATTTGAGTGGTTTTAAAGTATATTTAGAATATATTTTTACAATTTAATACAATTTTTGTCATTGTATGTAATTTCACATTTAAACCATACATAAACAAGTGTCAATCTTTTGATAGTTATTATCTCTTAAGAACGTGCTATTTGTTTTGACGACGGGAATTAATTTTTAAATTAATTAATGCAACTGATATGTTTTGAATTTGGTAAAATAGACATCATTTTTGAGTTCATAATATCAAATATATCTTAGGCCTAATTTTTGGTATTTTTCTGGAAACTTTCATTTTTTGATGAATAGTGAAACCACTAAGTGGTAGTTAAAAAAATGAATTTTTCATAAAACTTAATTTTACCGCTTCTGTGAGTGGAATTTCAAAAATCCGAGAGACACGGTTGATGTCATTAAGTAAAATGTGCTTCAATGAGATGAAAATAATTTTTGGTGAATAGTAACTTTTTACTTTTTTTACCTCGGTTAAAAGTAAATAGGGTAATTAAGGGTAAAAATGATATTATTATTACCCTAACACATGTCCTAATTCTATTGTATAAGTGTAATTCGTCCTAAAACAACCTTAGGAATAAAATATGACCATTTAGGCCCACTTGGATTAGATTAGGACATTTATTATTAATTTATTTAAAGAAGGGTTAAAATAGTTAAAATCAAAGTTTAATAAGTATATCATTTTTAATATAGGGTTATACATAAGATAAATTCGACTATAAATATTAATTAGAAATATTACAAGATTTCCTAAATAATCGTATTTTATTTATAATTTTTAGACATTAAATAATTTAATTTATTTATGACACGACGATGATGTAGTAATTATCTTATTAATGAAATATTGACATAATTGATGTTATAAATACCCAAATAAATTTAATTTGAGACTTTTTATGAATTAAACTAATTTTATAGGTTAATATGACATGTTAGTATTGATTTAAGTAACTTTTTTCTAACTAATCATTCTGTTATGAGTTTCACAAAAATCAATTACTAAATAGTGTCAAAATTGACATAAAATAGTTTTTAAAACAAATATTATATTATTAACTGTTATTTTATTCCTAAAAAACTATGGTTCGGAAAAATGACTTAGATAAGTTTATATATATTAATAATAAACAACTTGGGGTTCTTTTGGCTTGTTATAGTATGTTTATTAACCTTATAGTGTAAGAACACAAAAAGACACGGTAAAAGTAAAATTATCTAACTTAAAGTTAAAACTAAAGTATAAGGTTAAAATAGTGAACTAAACTTGTCCAAATTCTATTATATGAGAGGATTTCTACCCATACCCACCTTATCTTCGAAATAACTCAATTTGGAGCTATTAAAAACCGAATATGACTTTATAATAAAATAATATTTTTAGTTATTCCAAAGGTGCCCCTCTCCTCCCTTATAAAAGGGCACCTCCTCCCTCTCTTCCTCAGACCACTTTGAGCCTTCAAGCTCAGAAAACCGCTACAAAATTCTCTTCTCCACTTCCCTAGAAACATACTAGGGGTCCTGGTCTTCTTCAAAGACCAATTTTAGTGCTCTAAGAGGAGGACTCAAAGAGGCGCTTCAAAGAAGAGGTAATGTATGTTACCGATTCTTTCAACTTTATTTCATCTTCCACTTATTCTTATTAGGTTGTTTCATTATGAAGTAATAAAATCAGTATCACTCATATACTGATATGTTATTATAAGTATGAAACAACCCTATTTCACCATCTATTCATCCTACGGAAAATGAAATCAACACGCGTGCGTACGTACGGAATATCGTCTCCACGTCGTGGTGTAATCTATTTTCCACCACCACCTTACTTGGATGGGTATAATGTTGTAAATAATAACTATATATGATTATTTTAAAGTGATATTGATTATGAAATAGTATACATACACTCCAATACAACTCCACGATCATGAGAACGATATCATCGCTCGTGCGTACGTACGGACTACCGTCTCCACGACGCGATGACATTCATTCTCCACGTTAACCATTCATGAATGATTATAAAGTATATATAATAAGTAATCATGAAATATATGACATAATAATGATACTGGATTTATGTGTATATATATGTATGTCATCTACTTAATTCCATTCAACTCAATAAGGAAACGAAAACAGCGTTCATGCGTACGTACGACCTACCATCTCCATGAACGGTGTATTTCTTTCCATTTACTGATCTATTATATATATGTATACTCTGAATATATATTATATATAAATCATGTTTTATATTCTGGAATTAATTAATCATGATCTAAGTAATCATATGAATAATTACAAGTCAAAACACGGACGACAAATGAAACGATTTTACCCAAAACGCTCTTTAACATTAAATTTAAAAAAGAACGGGTAAAATAAAGTCATAAGTGAACCATATATGATATCATAACAATGATTATGATTCTGTAATAAGTCAATGACACTATTTAAATCATTATACAGGAGGTTCGGACACTTACGAAGAAAATCGGACCTAAGGTAAGGGAAAATATCACAATCTCATTTTTATCCGAGATTGTTTATACTTTGAAATTTACTGGGTTGTATTTTTTCATCCACATCAATGTTTACTTAATATGTAATATTATTTTCATCCACCTAAAATTTTTTAAATCCAATTTTACCCTTCGGTGAGTTTTTAGTAAAAGATATGAAAGGAATATTTTGTCGTTTTTTTCGTACGAGGTACTTTTTGACTTTTTCGAAAAAAGTACGAGAAGAATGTTTTTTTTAACTTATACTGCATGAATGGATTTTTAAAATAATATTTCCAAGAGTCTTCCTTTAAAAGTTTTCAAGTTTATTTTTAATCAACTTCTTTTTGTTTAAAATTGTATGACATGTTAAGAAAGGAAAAAAAATTGAAGTAGAAATGATATTTTCCTCAAGAATGGAGTTCAAGAGTTTTATCAAAATTATTTTCCATCTAAGATAATATAGGGTTCTGTTTCTATCCCTATTATTACATGGATTTGATTATGTTGTGATGGAAATATTTTTATGAATTTCTTTATCTTATATGAATTGTTTTATGATGTCATGATGTTTAAGAATCCCATTTTTATTACATGGGTTATGCAATGATGTATGATTTATGATTTTGTGGAAAACATAAGAATGGTATCATTATGAGATGGGTGGGACCTATATCTTCCTCCAATGCATTGGGTAAAGATTTTATATCTCAGGAGATAGACATGGCTGGAACGGCAGGTTAAACTAGTTCAGTGAAACAGGACTGAAACGAGGAGTGAACTCAGTTCAGAAATGGACTTTGTCCACTAAGATAGTCTTGGCAATGAGTCTTGACTAATAAGAAATGATTCTCTATGATTATCTGTGTATGCCTCAAAGTTTCATGTTTTAAGTTATGATTATTGGGATTACATTTCACTACTATGATTTATCCCATGTTAGGATATTATGATCTCTTTTGCAGGTTAATATTTCCAAAATGTTATGTTCTTATAAATATGATGTGATTGATATTTCTTTTGTTTACCCTTACTGAGCATTTGAGCTCACTCTTTTATGTTTTCTTTTCCCTAGGATATAAAGAAAGGTTTTAGGTAAAAAAAAGGAATATCTTTATGGGGGATGTTGAAGATATTTCACCACGATTAGAAGATTAAATTCCGAGTTTCCAAAGACACTAAACTATTACGGTCCTTGTGTGTGCGTTTTTGTTATGTACTAAGTATTCCGCAAAAGTAATGTAATTTCCATGTACGTTAAGCTTCGGGTCTCTACATTTTATATGGGTGGTAGTTGGTCATTTGATTAAATCAACCCACTTTATAGTGATTAGGGATTCGATCATAGTGGTGGTTCTTTCAAGGAAGTATTTGGAGGAGGTGGTGCAACTCTAGAGATTCCTGAGGATGATTATTTTTTATTGAGATCCTCATTTTACCCTAAGGGTGTAGAGAGGTGTTCAGTATTCTTTTAGTTATAAATTGTTCCTTAGAACTACTTTTCATCTATAGATGGATGGTTAGATAAAGCAGACCATCTAGACTCTTTAAGACATGTTTTGGTCTTTTTTCGGTATTTTGTAGGTTTATGGATGTGGCACCTTCCCTTGGTTGAGCTTTCTTAAAATAATAATTTCCACTCCACCATTGGTATGGTACCATTTGAAGCTTTTTATGACCAACCTTTTTATTCTCTATTATAATGGACCCGGGTCATAGAGGCTATAATTCTTGGTCCATAACTAGTATAGAATACAACAAAGATGCTTCAAGTAATTCAAGAGAGGATGAAAGAATCATAGTATTGCTATAAATACTTTTTTTATCATAGGATGAGACCTCTGGGGTTTTATGTTGAAGATCATGTGTTCCTGAAGGTTACTTCTCTTCATGGGTAGTGAAGGTTTGGTCATGGTAGTAAGCTTTCTCCCCAGTTTGTTATGCCTTTTGAGGTGTTAGCTCATATTGGAGTCATGGAATATTGAATGGAACTTCTCCCATAGATTAGTGGGATACATTATGTTTGTCATGTTTCATAGCTCTGTTGTTATCTTTATGATGAATCTCATTTCCTCAATTGGGGAAAAATTTATGTTTATGATGATGTGACCTTCGAGGAGTAGCCTATAGAGATCCAGGACTACCAAGAGAAGGTTTTGTGTGAGCATGTTATTCCCTTGGTTCTTGTCTTATGGAGACATGGTGTTGTGGAGGAGAGTACATGGGAACGTGATATGTAGATGTGTTATTAGTACCCCCAGTTCTTTGATGTTTATCTCTTCTATTGTAATGATATTCCCTTGTAGATGTGGGCCCTTCTAGTTATGAGTTGGCTTCCTCTTTTTTGTGACTTTACTCTCATTTGATAGGTATCTCTTCTAGAGAGTTTTTAGAAGATGTTTCCAGTTTTTTCATAGTTTTGCATAGTTTTCCTTTGATTGAGCTGGTTGAGCTTCTAAGGTGGTCATATCTTTGAGAGGTATCTCATGGGGTGGTTGTTCAAATGACCCCTTTTCATTTTATTTCTAGGTTGGTTTTGGATTCTCAAGGATGAGAACTGTTTCATAAGTATCTAATGTAAGGGATCTAATATATGTGGTCCAATAGTTTGTATGTTTCCAAGGATAAGGGAGATTAGATAAGTCTTGGAATTGTTTTAAAGGATTTTGGCTATAAAATGTTGGAAGTAGGGAGATTACACACCGTGTAATCCTTACACGTCATGTAAGTGTGGTTCATGACTTGTGTACAGAAGGTGCATGATGTTTAAATATTTAGGGTTAAATAATAAAAAGGAGATGTGTTTTTCTATGATAATTTTATCCCAAAATTTGCATAACATAAAAGGGGATTACAAGTTGTGTAAATACCTGATGTTGTATATCTTTAGTTTTTTTAGCCACTTGGGGGTTTCTCTAAACTCTATGGTCAGTGGCTCTCTCTCCATTGATCCGGGTAATCTAGTAGACCTCCCTTCAGTGATTTTAGATCACTTTGATGGAAATAAATCCTTGGATTTCCATCTTTGATATGTGGTGATCTGAGTTGATCTAAGGTGATTTCTTCCTTCGTTTACTAGAAGTTTCTCTTGGTTGATCTTGTTTCCTCCCACTTTTGCAAACCATGTGATGGAGGATGATAACCAATGTTTCTAATGTGGTTTCATTTGGTTTGTGTTGGTGTGTATGTTCCATTAAATCCTCATATGGATATAGTTGTTGTAGGAGAGGTGATTGGAGATTCAAAATGTGGTATGTTCTCATGTGAAGAAACTTGGTGGCTTTTAAGGTAGGGGATTCATTTCTTCTCCTACCTTATTTATGGGAAATCATAAATTTATGTAGCTCTTTTATATGGATGACTACCCCATATAGACCCACTCTATTCTCTTGATAGTAACTTTTGTGAGTATTCATAGAGGTTAGTTTTTCCATATATGTGTGTATAGGGTTATTATGGATTCTGGTCATTTCATACACTTGTATTACTACATATAGTATATAAAGGATTATTATATATATGACATGTATAGGTTGTGATGGATTGAGGTACTTACTCAGTGTATGGGATGTAATGGCTTGAGGTATAATACCTGATATTTGATTTATGTCATACAGGATGTGGTGGATTCTAGAAACTACTTGGCTACTATATAAGGTTATGTGGATATGGTAGTGTGGATATGTGATTCATGAGGTTCATGTGGTGGTGCCTTGCCCAGGTTTTTTCGGACAAACTTACTTTTGGAGAGAGATGCTCATGATGTATGACGTTAGGGAAGAGTTGAAAACCAATGGGGAAGTGGGATTGGGGTACCCTTGATGTTTTATTGTTATATTATATGCTCTCTTGTATGAGTTACTTGGTGAGTGATAGCCATGGTGATTTTGGGAACATATTATACATGTTTAGGTGACAAGTTAGTTTCACTGTGGTTCACTATACTTTAGCATGACTTATTTATATTTTTTTACGAGAGGATCCATGGAGGATACTACTAAGTATACTATTATGATCACCCTATATATGTATAAATTTTTTTCAGGTCAATTGGAGCAGGTTGCTGATCAGGTTAGATATTATTAGCTCAGGGTTTTGCAATATCTGTTTGGGATTTGTGGTCACTGTCATCTTTACCTTTTTGGTACTTATAGTTTTCTATTCAGTTATTGAGTATTGTATGACATTTCATGTTTACACTTGGTTTTTCATTTACATATCTATCTAAGAAGGTGTTTCTTATTTTATCCTTCTTATCTCACTCTTATACATGTTTCAATTAGAAGGTAATGCCTACCATTTTCATGTTTATTATACCCTCAGTGCCAGTGGCCAACCTGAGGCCTAATGGAGACGGGACTCAGGAATTCACCATCTCTCTCCCCTCATTGCACTATCTTTTTGGGGAGGGGGTCATGACAAAACCAAATAAATTTGAATAATTTGGTTTTATATTTTTTAATTCAGTTATTTAATATTTTTAAAAGGTTTATTTGGTTAAATTTAGGGATGAAAATGAGTACCTATTAACTTGGAGCCTAACCCAAAGAAATGCTACAAATAATGCCTTGAAAAGCACTAGAAATTCCTTTTATCAGAATTAAAAAATCATTGATGTTTTCAGTGTGGATAAAATTCAGGAACTTTTTTTAGAGAAAAAATCATTGATAAAGGATACATTTTTTATTACTAAAAACACTAATAAAGAAGTCCTTTATCAGTGAATTTTATAGTGTTGATAAAGTATGCCCTTATTAGTTCTTTTTTTAAATAGTGATAAATGGGGTCTTTATCAACACTAACATCATCACTGATAAAAGATGAATTTATCAATTCTACACATAACACTAATAAAAGACATTATCAGCTGCTAAAAAGCAAAATCATCTATATATATAGCACTCTTCAGCAGCTGAAAAAAAATATAAAAACAACGTAAAAAATGATAATTTAATAAATCTATATAATAAATAATATATTTACATTACACTATTATTTTAAGATAGATATTTCAATAAATAATTTTAGTAAAATAAAATTATATTGATGTAAGATTCACTTGCACAAAAATAATTACAACTAATACAAAAAAAACTCTTGTAAGATAAATTCTATAATGAGCCAACCTCATTCAAAAAAGCGTGTTTCTATAATAAAAACAATGTTTATTTTAGTAATAGTACATAAAAAATAAAAATATATTTTTATTGTAATGATATATTATCCATGATAAATTTAATTGTAATGATATGTGGTTACAAACTAAAAGAAACAAATGAATAATTGGTAATTATATAATGTATCAAGATAATCTAAGTTTTTTTTATCTTTTTTGAGTATTTGATGAATGTTTTGAACTAAAATTTCACTTTTAAATGAAAACACACACTTTCATTCATACTAACCACATCGTGTGTCGAATTGATATGTGGTTACTTCTTACACATCATAAATTAATTATCAAACTTTTTTATAAATTATTAAGACATTTCAAGTGTGGTTTCTTTGTTTTGAGTATGTAACGTGTGATTTGAACTAAAAATGTTACTTTTAAATGAAAACATTCACTTTCAGTTATATCAGCTACACCGTGTGTCAAATTGATGTGATATTAATTCATACACATAAAAAATGACAAATCAATCTTATCATAAAGTGTTAAGAAAATAAAAGGGTTATGGTAAGTTTTGAGTATGTTATACATATTTTAATATAATGTGCCACTTTAAAATAGAAACACACAGTTTCACTCATACCATCCACACTATGTTTTGAATTGATGTGCAATTATTTCCTACACATTACAAATGAATTATTGATATTTTTTATAAAATATAAGACAATATGAGTTTGTTTTCTCATTTTTGTGTGTATTATGTGAATTTTGTACTAAAATGTTATTTTTAATTGAAAATTCACACATTCGGACATATAGGACACACCATGTGTCAAATTTATGCGAGTTTACTTTCTTCAAGTCATAAATGAATAATCATTAATTTTTATAAAATAACTTGAAAATATGAGTTTGTTTTCTTAGTTTTGAGTATGTAGTGGTGTTTTGAACTAAAATTTTAATTTAAACTAAAAATTATCACTTTCATTCATATTGGCTACATAGTGTATCTTATTTATATAAAAATAATTCCTATATATCAAAAATGATCTATCAATATTTTTCCTAAAGTATGAAGACAGTACAAGTGTGTTTGATTATTTCTAAGAATATGTCATGTATTTAGAACTAAAATGTAACTTTTAAAATAAAATCATGAACTTTTAGTTATACTAGCCACATTTTTGGGTCGAATTAATATGAGATTAAATACTATATATATAAAATAAATTATGTTTTGTTATTATAAAGTATCAAGACAATATAAGCATATTTTTTTAATTTTGAGTATATGGAATGTGTTTTGAACTAAAATGTCACTTTAAAAAAACATGTACATTTACTCATAAAGGTATTCACTATGTATTGGATTAATGTGAGGTAAATTCATAAATTTTATGAATAAATAACCATTAATGTTCCAAAAAAACATGACAATTGATGCCTATTTTATCATTTTTTAATATGCAATGTATGTTTTTGAACTAAAATGTTACTTTTAAATTGAAAACACACAATTTTTGTAGCTTATGAGAAACATATGCATTAATATCTCCATAACATTGTAGAAATGATCCTAAATATATAAAATAATTAAATTTTGAAATAACATGGGCTTCTTGATTGGAATGTGGGTGTTAGGGATAGTGTTTGGGAGGATAGGGAGGGAGACAAACATATATATATATATATATATATATATATATTGTTGTTAGATAACTAAGGCTTCACATAAACTTCTCTTACCAAATGAAGGGGATATTTAAAGGTCTTTGTGTTGAAACATAATGGTGTTTGAGCTGTGGTTTTTGATATGTAAGGGTGTTAGGGTACTATTGATACATAAGTGTCACTATCAAGGACAATATTTTTTTAAATTATTATAATTTGATGGTCAAGTGATTATAAATGGTATGGGGTTTGCGGGCATGGGGTATTCATTTATTTCTATTATTTTTTATCTTTGAATTATTCCTTAAAAAGGGATCTATTCTAGGATGTTGTTGCAACTCTCTAGAATGTTTTAGATACATATTATATTTTTGTACCGAATTTCAGTTCATGAATATAAATTATTATCAACTTATTTGAAATCTCTATCACTCTCAATCTCACACCCATAATATTACTATAAAATCCTTTACTAAAATGACACTCTGTATATTTTGTCTTATTCCTACGAAGATAGAAACCATTCAATTATAAAATCACTCTCTATAAATCAAAATTAAAAGGATAAGAAAACTAACAATACAAATATTATATAAAATAACTTTTTATTACCTCTTTGAAATAAAAAATAATGATAATAAATCACCACTTCATTATTTCTATAAAAATTCAAATTCCATTTAATTTTTATACTCATTCCTAAATAAATTTTTTCCTCTTTTGAATATGTGGATAGTCTAAAATCCTGGTAGTAATAGAAGAACATCGATAAACAAATTGTAATAAATATTTCAAATAAAATTATAATTAACTTTGGAAATACCTCTCTGAGTATTCTAGTTTGTGGATAGGATATGACATCTTTAATAAATTAATAAATGTAATAATGAAAACTATTTCCATTACTTTTTTTGGACATAGAAAAAAAACATTAATAAAAATAAGTAATTTATTTTGATATAATTTTTTACAGTGAAATATTATTATGTATCTGTAAAAACCTAATATTTTTAAATAAAAAAAATATTTTCAATAGCGTATACGATATGAAACACCAAGATTAAGCAACCCAAAAAATATATTATTTAAATTTGACCGTTAAAACCTAGTTGTTGAATTGAAAAGTATAAATATGATTAACTAAATTATGAAATACATATATATAGGTAAATTCTTAATAAATAATCAATTAATTTTTAGTAATGTAACTTCATTTTTTAAAAATAGTTTTTCCTTCAAAAATGATTTTTATTTGTTTTTGTGAGCGAATATTATGATTCATTTCTGAAACTTCTAGAAATATTATTTTATAAAAAGTTTTCCATTATTAAAATAATCATTTCAAATTATCATTAAGTTAAATTTTTAGAGTTTTTTGAAAAGAATTATTTTTCAGTGAATACTAAAAAATGTCTCTTTTTGTAAAATTGTCATTTCTTTTCCATAAATTAAGTATTTTAAAAGTCCCATTATGATTAAAATTTGATTTAAAAGTAAAATAATAATTATTTATTTATATTTAATTTTATTTATTACATTTTTATCATCTTTATACCAAATTTTGGTATGTGTTTATTTTTAGTGTTAAAACACGTTTTTTAGAAAACTGTTTTTAAGTGAAAAATGTTTCTCTGTTTTAATTAATAAAAATATCCCCTAATGAGGAATTATTTAAATGAAATATGTAGATTATATATATGTGTTTTTGTGTGTGTGTGTGAATTTAAATTCATATAACAATAATTACTAGTCATAGAGTTGGTATAATATCATATTATGCTTGAAATATAGACTTCTAGAAAAATTGTTTTGTCGATGCGCTTTGTAGGATAATTATAAAATGAATTTCTGCCACTTATAGGGATTTAATTTCCTAAAATGGATTCCATATTTGTAATAAAAAAAATTTATATTATTTAACAAGGACAACTTAATTTTTTGTCATTATGAATAGTAAAAATAGTAAAAATTCCTGACCACGGTAAAAGGGTAAATCGGGTGAACTTAGGTTAAAACTAAGTGATAAGACCACCATTTTTCTTATTAAATCTTATAAGAAGAATTTATTTCGGAACTTATCAAATAGTATCCATTTTTATGTGTTTTTTGGACAATTTTCCATTAAAGTGGCCCATATAATAGTTAAAGTAAATAAAAAGACAAAATGTGACCATCTTGCTTCAAAATTTCAATTATGTATTCACATAGGGATAAAATAAGGTTTTTAATGAATTTTTAGGGTAATTTTGGTAATAATGAAATTATTTTCATGAGTGTAATTTATTTATAAATTTTATTAATTATATAATTACCTAAAGTGCTCACGCAACACTGACAGAGTAATTATTTAATAAATAGAAACACAAAATAAGTTATTCTATAAATATTAAAAGTAATATAAATTTAATTAATTATTACGTTCTATGAATTTTTTAAATAAATATAAAATTTTATATAGGTTTTAAAGTAATATATTTAAATTCCTTTTATTTTAGCTATATTTTCCCTTAAATAGTAAAAACATCGTTACAATGGTAAAAGTTAAACTGGGATTTTGTGCATTTCATGTGCTTATATTAAAGATAATATTCCACAAAAATATGATTTTATTTGATAAATTGGATTTTATATTTAGAATACATGGTTAAAAATTATCTATAAAGGCTTATTTTTTTAGGCTTGATGGACAAATTACCTAGGATAAAAAAACAAGTTAACATGGAGAAAACTAAAATGGTAAAAGTGACTAACCTTGGAGTTAAAGAGAAAAACATATTTAAAAAATGTTTATTTTAGTTTTGGGTATTTTTATTGAACTTATAATATATACACACTAGTATTTGTCAATTTTTTAGGCACTTTGTTTGAGAGTGACTTCCCATTATTGAATATTTTGGGTATTTACAAAAATGTCACTCCTCTATTATAAAAGGGAACCACCTCTCCTCAATTTGTCACACCTCTAAAGTAATTTGGATTAAAAGAAACACGAAAAAATATCACCCAAAAATACTTAGGAACATTCTAGAGGTTTCTTCATTCCTAAAACCCAACTTTATGGTCCTTAAGAATAGATCTAAATTGAGGTTTCTCTAATAGACGGTAATCATATTGACAAAGCTCTATCTTTTTATTTCTTCTTTTACAACATGTAATTATGTATTAACACTTAAAATATAATAACAAACTTAAATAAAATATATTGAGATGTAATTAGTTTCATTTCATAATATTTATCCATCTCCTCCTCTATCAAATGGGAAACAAATCCATCACTCGTGTGTATGGCGGACTAACTCCTTCCAAACTAATATAGTTTTTTCCATCACTAACTCCCATGGATAGTCATAATGATGAAAAAAATGAATATATATGATACATATGACATGATATCAATCCTATAAAATTAATATACCATCCAATTCCTTACCCTTTCTCCTGTTAAGGAAATGATATTGCCACTCGTACGTATGAACAGCCTACCATCTTCATGACAATACGATTCATTTTTCATGTATAGATTTTAAAAATGATTATAAAAATGTATTTAATGAATAAATATAATATTTATAACATTAATGTAATTCTTTATATGACATATATATATATATATATCTAATGCATAAGAACTATAACCTACATGATAAAACATGCGTGAGAAAACGAAGTTGTTAACACCCGAAAGATTGGTAATAATGAAATATTTTTAATGAACGGGTGGTGATATGAAATGGAAGGATCATATATGGCATAAAAAATATTAATATGGTTATTTTATAAATTTATAACATGCTTAAAACCATTATATAGGAGTTTTAGTTAAACATAAAGGAATTCATGCCTGATGTAAGGGTTTCTCGTCTCACTTTTACTTTCATGAGACATATATCATATTAACCACTTATTTATTTTTTGTGGTGTATATAACTCCCCTTTGATATGATATATCATGAATATCTTTATATTCATGGTATTTATTGTTTCAATTGATGTTATTCATTTCATAGGGCATACAATTCAAAAGTTACCAAAGCGGTAAGGGTTTATTTTAAAATCTCATCATTATTCGGGATTGTTGATGTTTAAGTATCACTTAGGTATTTTTTTGATATTTATATCGTAAACCCAATATCTTTCATTAACTTCTGGTTATTCATAAACTTTTCAATTAATAGTACCATTTTATTTCTTTTGGCACTTAAAATGATTGATAAAATGTCTTTAAGAAAATCTCACTTTTTTTCTCTATTCATTATAAAATCATTTTTCTTCCATATCGATATTTTCTAAAAATATTGTCAAAAATATTTTTAACAATTTCCAAATGGTTTATTAAAGATATTTTTACCCATTTTTTGTCTTTTAAAAAAATGGTTTGACAGAAATATTCTTGTCATTTACCAAAAGTGGTACTTTTTAACCTATTTAAAATAGTGTGAAAAGAATATTTTTTAACTTATACAGATTGTAATGAATTATACACCTTCATTTTTTTAAATATTCCTTTAAAATTTTACAATGTTATTTTCAAATAAATTGTTTTTCCTAATATTATGGAAATTTTTAGTTTTTAAAAGTGATTTTCAATGTAAAAAAGGGTATTTTTCTTGAGAAAGTTTTTAATGATCTTTTCATGGTATTTATATTCATAAATGATAAATACCTACTATTTTACTTATACTCCACTAGGTATATGTTTCATTTATTGAATCCTTATTCTCTCTATGGATGGTTTATGATCATTTTGACTAAGGATATACTATTTTGATACCATTCTCCATATTACTCTAAATGGTTTATGATTATATTTATTGATTAAGGAAAGTATTAACATTTAATATGCTAGTTTTTTAATATGAATGTTTATGTTGATAATGTTTCACTCCTTGTATATGAGGAATGAATTGGACTTACTAAGTGATAGATAGGTCCTGTTATAGCCCCTCGATGCATCGGTAGGTTTCATGAACAAAACTAGCTTGGGTATTTGGTAGAGGCCTTACCCATTTATATAATATGTATGGGAATGAGGTCTTAAAAGAATGTTTTTTAGGTCCATCATTATGTATTCCATTATTATAATATTATTTATTGATTTCCATATGATTATTCAATTAGTTAGACTATCCATGTGTATGTTTGAAGCTCATGTGATTATTTATATGGAAGTAATTGATCATTATTTATTTGTTCCATATTATTCTTCATGATTAATTTATTGATTAAATGGAATGTGTTTCTAGTTATTTTTCTTTCTATATTGATAATTCCCTTATATATTCATGATATATTCCATTGTATTCATACCCTTACTAAGAATTATATCTCACCCCTTTCTAATGTTTCCTTTCCCTATGATTCTAAGATATGTATTATGATTGATATACAAGGATATACTAAAGGTAATAAGGGTGTTCTAAAAAAATAAAATGGTGTATATAAATTTTTCAATTGTAATGTGAGATTCAAGTATGTGTCCATCTTACCATGACTACTAAACTATTCAGTATTTGGGATGTGATTCCTTATATCTAATTCTAATATAATAAAGTAACCACTGGATCTAGGTTTCTAGTATTGGTGTCTTTAAAAATTGTATCATATGGATTTTAGTATAATCCTTGGAAACTATATTTATAAATACATAGATTATGTAACATAACCTTATGATATACTTTGAGGATATTACCAAAATACACTAGGTTTATTATTTAGATGATGATAGTTTAGGATTTTTAGGTACCACCATTGGTTAATAAGTTTAAGGTTTATTATAATTTTTAAGTCATATATACCAATTTTTATATTTATAGTGATTGAAATATAAGATGATCAATAGTATTTTGGGAGACATTTATGGTAATGAAACCCTTTGGTTTAATATATGTTTCATTGAAAAGGTTATTTAAAGAATGGTGATTTTAATTTTATAGAAATAATTTTAAAGGTATTAATAACCTTTATAGTTTATATGATCCTTTATGATGATTTAATTATGAGTAATTGAAATTTGGGAATATAATTTTTATCATATAGATAACTATGGGATTGAAAATTGGATTGGTTAGTATGTAGTTTATGTTATTTCGGAAGAAGTTCATTATCTTGGGAACCTTATATGATTATGGTAAACAAGAAATTATGGGATCTTATTTGATTAATAATGGTTGAATTATCTTTTTGAGGTATATAAGATTTAAAATTTAGCTATGGTGATGATTATAATTCATTGGATATTATATTATTATGGTATATACATTTTTAGTATGAGACAATAGGAGTGGTTGATGATTTATGGAGATAATTGTTAAATTTATCTTGGAATAATATGTGATCAAATAATTCCAATATTTGGGTTTCAATCTTATTATAGAATGTCTTTAAGGTTATTTATTTATAAAATGTTCTAAGTTGAACTTTGGGTATTTTTTTGAAGCTTTGGGGGTAAATATTTTACTTATTCATATGATGGTTTATTCATTTTTGGAATTATCTTACCTTATTCAAACTATTTTGGTTTTGGTTAACACACTACTGGAAATTCGGGCTATAGCAACGGTTTAAAACCATGTCTATAGGTCCTCAAACCGTGACTATAGGTAATAGCCACGGTTTGAGAAACCGTGGTTAAGTTTGGTGTGGCTATAGGCCAAAACCTCTAGCCATGGTTTGGAACTGTGGCTATAGGTATAGATCCATGGTTCCAACCATGGTTATAGGTATACAGCCATGGTTCCAACCGTGGTAATATCACTATAGCCACGATTTAGAACCGTGGCTAAACTAGAGGAGGGACACAATTTATTACCACAGTTAGAAACCGTGGCATTAGACCTATAGCCATGGTAAAAAACTGTGGCAATAGACCTATAGCCACGGTTAGAAACCATAGCTATAGGGTCCGAAAAACCATTAAAAATTATCCCCCACTCCGCTCCACAGCCCCCCTCTAGTATCCCACCCACCTGTAGCCCCCTCCCTCCTGGACACCCCCACCCTACATAAACCCTCCCTCCCCTGGACAGCCCCCTCCCCCCTGCAAAACCCCCCTCTTGGACAGACCCTAGACCCCCCCCCCCCAGACAGACCCTGGACACCCCCCCCCAGACACACCCTAGACACCTCCCCCCACACACACTCTGGACACCCCCCAAACAGACCCTGGACACCCCCAGACAGACCCTGGACACCCCCGGACAGACCTTGGACACCCCCCCCCCATACCCTCGACACCCCCCAGATAGACCCAGGACATACCCCCCCCCCCCGGACCCTGGATACCCCCCTTGAACAGACCTTGGACACCCCCCAGACCCTAGACACCCCCCAGACCCTGTACGGATCCCCCTGGATAGCCCAGACCTCCACTCCCTGGGACAACCCCCCCCCCCCCAACCCTCCTGGACAGACCCTAGAACCCCCCCCCCCCCCCCACTCCCATAGACAAACCCCCCCTCCCACCCTCCTAAAAATACCCTAGAACCCCCCCCCCCAGAACCTGGACACCCCCCAGACCTTGGACAGATCCCCCAGAACATGGACACCCCACCACTTGCACCCCCTACTAGTTACCCCCTACCAGTCCTCTCCCCTTACTAGTTTCCCACCCTCCCCCTGACATTTTCCCCCTCCCCCTACCAGTCCTACCCCCCCCCCCAAACCTGGACACCCCCCAGACCCCTGGATAGACCCCCCCCCCCCCCAGATAGACCCTAAACAGACCCCCCAAGATAGAAACCCCCCAGACCCTGGACCCCCCCCCCAAACATGGACACCCCCCAAACCCTAGACAGACCCCCCTAGACACCCCCCCCCCAGAACCTGGACACCCCACCCCATGCACCCCCTGTCAGTTACCCCCTTCCCCTGCCAATCCCCCCTACCAGTCCCCTCCCTACCAGTCCGCTCCCCCTTGTCAATCCCCCCTACTATCCCCCCCTCCCCCTTCCAGTTACCCCCTCCCCCTGCCATTCCTCCCCCCCACACCCTACCCATTTCCCCTCCCCCTGCCCCTACCATCCCCCACTTTCACCCCTACCATTTTTCCCCCAACCCCCTACTAGTCCCCTCCAAATTAAATTATACACGAATTCTACTTATATAATAAGAATTAAACAACTCCAAATATAAAAAAACACATAACTGCACTTACATGAGTATCCCTATAATATAAACTATCAAAGAAGTCTCGAAGCACAAAATTATCTACAAAACAAGGTAGAACATAGTAGTGCTCATCCCTTGTACCCACACTTCTCCCCCCTCCCTGCCCCCTGCTGGACCCCCCTGGACAATAGCCCCAGCCCCCCTGGACAGCAGCCCCCCCACCTGCTGGACTCCCTGGATAGCAGCCCCCCTGCTGGACCCCCCTGGACAGCAGCCCCCCTGCTGGACCCCCCTGTACAGCAGCCCCAGCCCCCTAGAAAACACCCCCCCCCCCCCCCGCTGGACCCCCCTGGACAGCCCCCCCCCCCCTGCTGGACCCCCCTTGACAGCAGCCCCCCCTACTGGACCCCCTGGACAGCAGCCCCCCCTGCTGGACCCCCATGGACAGAAGCCCCCTACTAAACCCCCTGGACAGCCCCCTCTTGTAGACAGCAGCCCCCCCCACATCCCTTTCACATATCCTAAGGGATCCTTAGTTAAGCAGATTGACCAAGAAGGTGAGCTTCAGGATTTTCCCTTAGATGTACCTACCAAATCATAACCTGTAGAGGCTTCTTTACCTAGTGTTGAGAGAGTTGTTTCCATAGTGCCTTCAGATTTTGTATCCATAGTATATTTTTAATATTTCAGAGAAAGGCTTATTTTACATTTTATTAGACTTTTGAGTTATCAGGAACCTCCTATTGTTGCATCTACATCAAGTGCTCCACCTCCCTCGGCTTTAGTTGACGGTGATTCGATCTAGTCTATAGTCAAATAGTATCTCCATGTTGTTATAGGTGATCTGCATTCATCTCATTGGGATTAATTGAGTCATATTATGTAGAATAGGTTTTCAATGAATATGTTGACTAGTTGAAAGTGATGACAACTCTACTCAAGCTATTCATGGAGGAGTAAATTTCTTTAGTAGTATGGATAGATGAGGAAATATTATTATAGACTTTTTCAATCTTATGAATCATTTTCTATATGTATCCAATACTCTAGTGGCTGCTGGCTGGAAGTCAAAAGTGCAACAGTAAAGTGGACTCTAAAGTCTGCACTACTACAGTGGTCACAGTTGTGGGCCACAAATATTCGTCCCAACCGGATCAGGCTACACCAATCCAAAAATCTCTCTTGTTGCATCCCTTTATGAGAAGGAGGTTAAGAGTGCCCTTTTTTCTCTAAATCTTGAGAGTGTGGCTGGTCCTGATGGGTTCAAAAATTAATTCTTTATGTTCTACTGGGACATAGTTCGTGATGAGCTCCTTAAAGCTATGAGGGAGTTCTTTAACCATGCCTCAATGCCCTATGCAATCAACTCCAATTTTATTGCCATGATCCCAAAGAAGGAAAATTTTGTGGATGTAAAGTACTTCAGACCTATTTCTATTGGGAATACCTTTCCAAAAATCATTATCAAAATTATTGCTATGAGGTTAGGTCCCATTGATCGTGGGTTTACCTCTTCAAATCAGCCCCTCGGATAGCCCTTGGACCCCCCCCCCCTAGACAGCCCCCCTAGACACCCCACCTGCACCCTTCCCCCTGCCCTACAAACCCCCAGAAACCCCCCCCCCCGGACATCCCTTGGACACCCCCTAGATAGCCCCTCCTAGACACCCCACCTGCACCCTCCCCCCTTCCCTCCAGACCCCCCCAGCACCCCCCCCGGACAGCCCTTGGACACCCCACCTGCACCCTTAAAGTTCTATTTATTCAAGGATTTTGATTCGTTCAGGTGAGACTTCTTATGGGATTCTTTGGATCTAATCGGCTTTCCAGTTAGGTTCTTGTCTTGGGTTAAAGGATGCATCTCTACCCCAATGTTCTTGGGGAACATTAATGGAAGTTTACATGGCTACATTTTGGGTAAAAGAGGGATCAGCCAAGGGGATCCTCTTTCACCTTTCCTTTTGATGATTTTCATGGAGTTTTTCTCATGCATCCTGGAATGCAGGAGGCTGGGGGCTAGTGAGATGGCTAGTGCGGGATGGAGTGGATGGTGCCGGTGGGAAGGCAGGCGGCAGGGGGGTGGAAGGGGGCTGGTACGGGCTGGAATAGGTGGCAGGGGGCTGGTGTGGGTTGGATTTCAGGTGGCTGGGGGATGTTGGGCATGTGGAAGGGGCTGGTGTGTGCTGAGATATTGGAGGTCGGGGGCTGGTGAGGGAAGGAACTGGTGGTTGGGGCTATGTTTGCAGGTGGTAAAGGGCTTGAATGAGTGTTTTGTAGGAGTCTAGGGGTGGTGGCTGGTGTGGTGGCTGGTGCGGGATGGATTGTAGGTGGCTGGGGGCTGGTGCGGGTTCGAATGCAGGTGGAAGGGGGTTGGAATGCTGGTGGAAGGGGCTGGTTGTCGGTGTTGGGGGATGGTGCGGGCTGATTCAAAGGTGGCAGGGGGGCTGTTGCGAGCTGGAATGATGGTGGCAGTGGTCTGAAATGAAGGTGGAAGGGGGATGGTGTGGCCTAGATGTGGCTGGATTAGGGACAAATCATGGCATTACCGTGGCGTGACCGCGGAGTGACAGTGGCGTGTTGGCCCGGTCCAGCGACGTCAACAGGGAAGCATCTTCCGTCCAGGAGCGAAGGGAGTGGGAGGAGGCAGGGAAACATTCTGGTCGTCACTCCTCCAGCAAGAATTGTGATTATTCACTCTCAACATTGATCACAAGACTCATGGAATACTATCACTATGAACTGCCGCAGGGTATCGTCCTGGAGCAGGGCCAAATCACGACGTGACTACGACATGACCACCATGTGAATGCGGCATGTTGGCCCGGTCTAGCGACATCTGCGGGGTAGCATCTTCCATCCAGGAGCGAAGGGAGTGGGAGGAGGTGGGGCAACATTCCGGCCATCTCCCCGTTGGCAGAAATTGTGATTAGTCAGTCTCAACATTGATCACAAGACTCATGGAATACTATCACTGTGAACTGTCGTGAGGTGTCATCCTGAAGCAGGGCCAAATCATGGCATGACCGCGGTGTGACCGCAGCGTGACCGCGACGTATTGTCTCAGTCTAGCGACATCTATGGGGAAGCATCTTCCGGCCAGGAGCGAAGGGAGCGGGAGGAGGCAGGGAAAAATTCTGGTCATTGCCCCGCCGGCATAAATTGTGATTAGTCAGTCTCAACATTGATCACAAGACTCATGGAATACTATCACTGCGAACCGTCGTGGGTTGTCAACCTGAAGAAAGGCCAAATCATAGTGTGATCGCGGCGTGACTGTGGTGTGACCGCGGCGTGACTGCGACGTGACCACAGCATGACCGCGACATGTTGGTCTGGTCCAGCGACATCTGCGGGGTAGCTTCTTCTAGCCAGGAGCGAAGGGATCGGGAGGAGGTTGGAAAAAAATTCCGACCATCGCCCCACCAGAAGAAATTGTGATTGGTCAGTCTCAACATTGATCACAAGACTCATGGAATACTATCACTGCAAACCACCATAGGGTGTCATCCTGGAGTAGGGCCAAATCACAGAATTACCGTGGCGTGACCGCGACGTGACCGCGACATGTTGTCCTAGTCTAGTGACATCTGCGGGCCATCATCTTCTGTCCAGGAGCGAAGGGAGTGGGAGGAGGCAGGGAAACATTCCGGTTGTCGCCCCACCAGCAGAAATTGTGATTAGTTAGTCTCAACACTGATCACAAGACTCATGGAATACTATCACTGTGAAATACTGTGGGGTGTCGTTCTAGAGCAGCGCCAAATCATGGTGTGACCGCGGCGTGACCACAGCTTGACCAGGGCGTGACCGCGGCATGACCGTGACGTGTTGGCACGGTCCAGCGATATCTGCGGGGCAGCATCTTCCAGCCAAGAGCGAAGGGAGCAGGAGGAGGCGGGACAACATTCTGGTCATCGCCCCGCTGGAAAAAATTGTGATTAGTCAGTCTCAACATTGATCACAAGACTCATGAAATACTATTACTGTGAACCGACGCGGGGTTTCTCCATAGAGCAGGGCCAAATCACGGTGTGACCGCAGCGTGACCACGGCGTGGCCGCGGGGTGACCGCGGCGTGACCGTGGCGTGATAGCGGCGTGACCACAGTGTGACTGCGACATGTTGGCCCGGTCCAGCGACATCTGCGGGGCAGCATCTTCTGTCCAGGAGCAAAGGGAGTGGGAGGAGGCGGGGCAACATTCCGACCATCTCCCTGCTGGCAGATGATAGAACAGATCAACTATTTAATATGCTATTACAAGGGATCTCCAGAGAAGGTTGTAGCGAGTGGCACAATGACGCAACGTCTAAAGGGCAACAAAATGATGGAAAAGTATCATACACCCAACACCAACCATTTACAAATTCATTCACTTTGCCTAAACAAGGAAATTTTATTTATAATATTCAAATCATGAAAAGGAAAGTGTCATGGTCAAGGCATATGCCTACTCGAGCAATGTAATTTGAGTTAAACGAGTATGATAAGACAATTTATATTATTCAAAGAAAACAAAAACTAACTAGCCATAAAAAAAACACCAACAAGAGGCATATGAAAGACTCAAACAAAATCTAAACATGATATAAATAACTATCACTACTCTTTGGTTTAGAAGACAGTGCAGCTCCATTGGAGGGGTTTTATTATAAAATCATGGCATCGATTTATCACAAAATTCATTTAATTATATTTAACATTTATTCTAAAAATCATTCATCACAAATAAAATGCAATAATTTAAGAAACTAGATCAACATAACTATCACTGTGAGTTTTCATAGATAGTGTACCTCCGTTGGAGAGGTTTTATTATAAAAACATGACTTTATTTATAAAATAAAACAATTATAATAAAGGACACTTATTCAAGATATTCAATTCAATATAATTAAGCATAATTAAGAAAGAAGCTAAATTCAATTTAAATCATTCTTGAATTAAAGAGACTAGAAGAGGGATCCTACCTCAAAGTGGAACCAAACCGTCCACTTCAGCTCTTGGAGATTTCTAACTAAAAGTTGTTGCTCCCCCACTGGGTATACGCACCTTCACACACATGCAAGGACACCTAGCCCCTATGCACACACCCGCATGGCCATGATCATTGGCAAGGGGATCCTTGCACATGTTCTTATATGCATATACCAGTCTCCACTCACCTGCGTATGCATTTATATATATATACAGGGTTACACATATCCCCATATGTGCATAATCACTACCATGGTTGACTATACACGTAACGGGGGAACCCACATACATGCACTTTCTTACCTATGCACACGCAGGTGAGTCTCCCTTAACTTGGATACTCAAAACCAACGAGCAGGGATCAAATCACTATAAAAAGGATATTAGGAACATTAAAACACATAAATGATGATACATAACCAGTGAGAAACCAACCTATGGCATTAAATCCTTACCTTGATTGGGAGAACCAAATCCACCCAAACCAACATAAAATGATCCAACGCCCTACTGAAAAGGCCCCTGATGTCGCAACAATAAATTCATGGTTAAGCTGGTTGGTCTTCTCCATATACTCTGCAGACGCTGAAACATACGGATCAGCATTCACCATTTCTAAATTTAATGTTACCATCATCTAAAACAATTTAAAAATAGCAATAAAGAGGCATGAATATTAGGAAGGAGATATGACAATAATAAAGACAATAAATTGAATGAAATAAATCATATAGTATGAAAATTGGAGGATGATTTGAGTGTCTCTTGGAGTGGAAACACATTGTATGTGAGATATTTAAATAAATAGTCTCACAAATTTCCATTACAAAGTTCACTAAATAACATCTTGGATAACAGTTACCTGGAGCCTACATATTAAATGTATTTTACAGAAACCTTCAAATTAAATGGGAAATGTCTCACATTCAATTTAAAGAGGAAGTTGGAAAACATAAAAAACATTGAAAACAAGATAGAAACACAAACCTGGATGTTTTTTATGCTTCTAACAACAGTATGATTTGATCTTCAACAGGTGTATGAGGTGTTGTCCAGCTTTTTTCCTGCCTAGAAAACACAAGAAAAATGTTATTAAATAGTAAAATAACTAAAGTAAATAAAAGAAAAGAAAAGGGAAAATAATTTTTAGGTTTAAGACCCCGAATAGGGGCTATTGTTAACCTATCTACAGCTGGACAGTTCCAGCAGGTCAACCCCAGTCCATTTGCAGGTGAGGTCATTAGAGTAGAAACCACCTCATCTTGTTTCTATTGATTTTTGATTGTAGTTCCCCTTGAACTTCAACTTGAGTGAATTCAGTATGATTTCCATTAAGACCTCTTAGTAGCTATTACCACTATGCACACCCTTAGCATCAACCGGACTACTTAAGTGGTAGTTCTTATATAATAATCAACATGAACCCAAATGTTTAATGAGATATAACACAGAAACAGAGTCATGTATATAAGAGTTCATAAAGAACAAATGTTAAAGCCATGAATTATTGGTCTAATACCAGCCAAATAAGCAGAATGAATGAACTGTTTAATCGAGAACCACAAACAATTAGTAAAAATAAAATATGGCATACCAAAGTTTTTAATCCAGATAATGATATTTACATATTTATCATGAATTTAAATATGGATAGCCATAGGAATGAATAATGAGAAAATAAACCTCTCAACATTACAGTTGTAGTATGGTAATAAGAAATAAATGAACATGCCAAAATGTTACCTTCAATCAGTAGGGTCCATTAAGAGTACATGGCTTTAAGAGTACATTTTCAAATAGATTAGTCTTATGGATGGTAAAATTAACGTCGTTGACCTGTCACCTACCTTTTGGAATAGTAAGTAGTGTCCACATTTTACCTATAATAGCTGGTAGTATTGAAGGATTCTTGTATTTATATAGCCCATCTATTACACTAATATTCTAAGCATCATTCTTCATTGATAACAGAACAAATAGCAATTTATCTTGAATGGAAAATGAATATAAATAAATCAAAAGAAGAATATAAATAAAATGATTTAAAGGAAAATTATAAATAATTTTTCTATGTTATAAATTTTTTTTATTTTGTATATACTGATTTTTTGTATAAAAAAACATTTAAGAATCTATAAATGCATTTATAAGAAAGATCAAGATCCATATAGAAGTAAAAGGTCATTATCTTGGTTATCTATAGTCTCAAAAATAAAAATTAGAAATTCATATTAAACACTTTCCATAAAGCTATAAATTAAAGGAACACTAAAACTAATTATCAAAATACAGACCTTAATATCCAAGAATTTATGTCCCTATACACACAAAGATGATCTAGTTATTGAACCACACCAGAAAATTAATATTTTAAAATTTCTAATAATATAAGAAGATTGGATGAGCTTACATACAAATTAGTCTAGGAATACTAGGTAAAACGTTAAACTAAACCATCACTTAGCAATTAAAAAACATGTTCTTATATGTGATCCCATCTCCTGATGAACAAATGATTCAAAAAAGCATGTATGAATTTACACATTAATCTATAATGAATAGAGGTAGAGCCTAGTAAATTCTTCTAGGAGAATCTTTACAACAAATCAGGGTGGCCTCTCTTGAAAAGGAAATCGATCTACAAACTAGTTGAGAAAGATAATTGCAAAGGATGATGAAAAAACACAATAAATGCTTCCAAGACATGATTTTTCCTTTCCCGACCTCTCCTCCCCAACCTCTCCTCACCACAGCCCCCTGCCCCCCTCCACCCACCCCATGCCCTTTGTCCCCTGCCCCCTGCCCCCCTACTCTGCAGACCTCCCCCCTGCCCCCCTCCACCCTCCCCCTACCACCTGCCCCCTCCACCCTACCCCATGCCCCCCTCACCACTGCCCCCTTCCCCCTACCCCCCTCCACCCTGACCCCTGAACCTTGCCCCCTACCCCCTCCACCTAGCCCCCTAGCCCACACAGCCCCCCCTACACCCCCTACACCCCCAGCCCCTAGCCTGCACCATCCCCCCAAGCCTACACACCCCCTTATCCTGAACCACCCCTAGCCTGCACACCCCCCTATGAGTCAAAAAATCTTTAGAGATGCATGTGGTGTCTCAAAATTCAGCTATAAAACCAATCCTTGTTTTTACAGATGATTAGATTCACACAACACCATCCTAATGGAAAAACTTGCAAAAAAAGTTGACAAGCTGATTTCAATTCCGGAATTTTCACTCTTGTAGAAATAGAGAACCGGTTATTTTGAAAGGAAATACAAAGATTCCTTTAAATCAAGTGAAGATAGAAAAAAGAAATTAGAGGAAGCTGAAAGGAGAGTCCATCAACTCCAGGATTCTCTCAACAGCGTGCTTTAGGATGATATACTCCATGTTTGGGAAATTTCAAGAGCTAAAAATGATTTTATGTGCCTCATCCTCCACTTCTACATCTACTCCTGATGACCATGAAGTTGATGTTAGTTATGCTAGCTCTGACAACTCATCAACCAACTCTGAGTTCACTTTTCCAACCCTATCTTTAGAAACTAGGAATAGATCTCCCTTCAATCCTAATTCTCTACAGATTCTAGTTCAGGACATGTCAGTGACTGAAATTTCAGGTTCTGAAAACTGTGCAAGTATCACAGAGGGTGGATTTTATGACTTCTAATGAATTAATATTCCTATACAGTATGTAGTAGTTTTTATTTCCCTACTTATTAAATGTGTTTATCTAGTTAACATTACCCTCTATCCATGTAGATAAGGCTATAAGAAGATAGATTTATACTATGTACAAGTCTGATGGAAAATATCAGTTGTCAAATTATTCATTTTTCCTTGTTCTTTTGAAGGAAAGGAGTAGGAGGGTGGCTTTAAATCACCATGCATGATAATTGTGAGTTAAAATTACACTAGTAGGCCTGTAAACTAAGTTTGAATGAAAGGGAGAATAAAGGATTAAAAAGTAAGACTTATGATACATAATTAGTGTGTTTTTTTTATAATGGAAACCTTACCTCTTGGATAGATGAAGACAGTGGATCTTGAGCACCAGCAACGTGGACATGGATGAGGGAAACATAAAAAGGTATCCAATATTGTTTCATGGACTCCAGGTAATACTCATGTGTGTTCTACAAGAAAACTTTAATGCCTGTGAAAGTTTTTATTAGTCACATGTATGTTCATAGAAAGGATAGATTAAGTCAGTTGTCATCATCATGTATTTCTTTTTTTCTTTGTTAACATGAGATTAGACCTAACCCGAATCCCACCATCCCTACCACTTGTCTAATTTCACCCCTTACATTAGGTAATTCTTTTTACATCTAATGAGATCACTATGACTATGGTACTGAGGTTAAAACCCAATATACCTTTCACATAGGTCATGGGAGTAGAAACAATACGATGCGTTTTAGTACTAAGTAGTAAACCCAATCCACTATTCTTATTGTATTTTGATGTAAACAAAATACTCTATTATAGGAAAAAATTCCCTATGAGTAATCAATTTGGAAAAACCTATGGGCAGATACAATATTGGAATAGTAATAATGTTTTTAATACTGTTAGTTTTCACCAACATTCAACAAGTCACAAACTGAAAAAAAAGATAGAAAAGGAAAATAAGTTATTATCTATTTGTAGAGAATTACCTCTATTGAAATTAAGATAAATCATAGATAATATAGTAGTCCCAAAAATAGGCCCTTGCAAAAATCCCAGGGAGGAGCAGTAGAAAGAGTTGAATTTCAGGAAACCATATCTTGCTGTGTAGAGATAAACAAAGAAATTGTTAACAAATATA
This sequence comes from Viscum album, assembly GCA_963277665.1. Classification (NCBI taxonomy): domain Eukaryota; kingdom Viridiplantae; phylum Streptophyta; class Magnoliopsida; order Santalales; family Viscaceae; genus Viscum; species Viscum album. Next base: position 1,681,481,055 of record OY728160.1, read on the forward strand.
AAAATATTCTAATTCATCAAGAATAATACCTTTCATGTTTCCATTGCCTGGAATAAAAACCCTTTCCCATAGTGTAATCATAGCTTCAAGGTGTCCTGACACTAAGAGAAAGTATCCATTAAAGCAGTTTGATGACACAAAGTCTTGGGGAATCCATTCCACCTAAGAAAACTACATGAAAGGAAGAAATGACCATCTTGTAAATTAATACATTGATATATATATATTCTTTAATGTAAACTCACATAGATCCCCCTGTAGATGATAATTCCTCAAGAATAATACCATTCATGATTCTATCACCTAGAATAAAAACCCTTTCGCTCGGCGCAACCATAGCTCCAAGTTGTCCAGACACCTAGAGGAAGTATCCATCAAAGCAGTTTGATGATACAAAGGCATGGGGAATCCCTTCCACCTGAGAAAACCTTGGGAAAGGAAAAATATGAAAACCTGTATGGAATAAAAGATGGACCTATTTGAAAAAAATATGAAGAAATCAGAACCAAAATATAAACCTGTTAAATTCTGGAATAAAAGAAGAACCTATTTGAAAAGATGGCACTAATTGGGCCTTCCTAACTCAGCTCCTTAGAGAGGTTATTTGTCTATGTTGTGTTGTACTATTATCTCCTTGTGTAATTGAAACAAAAAAACATAAAATATTAAGATATAAGGAAGAATATAAATAATATAAAGATATGATACAATAGATGCACCTTTTATCAGTAGAATATCATACAGAGTTCAGGTCGTGATTTGGTTGTGTTTGAATAGCACACTTGAAGCACAAAATAGCCTCATTTGGCATTTCTAGAGCCTGTAAAGGGTTAACAAATTGCCTCAGTCAAGTAAAAGATCAGGAACTTGTAGCAACACAATGTAACCACTATATACCTTATAGACATTTCTAAGGTTTAAGTAGGCATCAGGAAATGTAGGTTTCATCTTTACAACTTCCTAGATGAAATAAATTAGTAGGAAGGAAACAAGAATAAAAAATGGGAAAGGTAACCAAAGTCACAAGTTTTTCCTCACTCATTCTGAATAACTTCCCCACCTTCTAGATGTAATCAGGTTGAGTCGGTTATAAAGTATCAAAACTTAAGTCCCTCAAAATCCTAATCCCTAAGATCTATTTTGCTGGAACATGATTCTTCATCTTGAAACGTCTAGAAAATTTGATCTTTATCTCGTCAACTATATCTTTTATTAGATTGTAAATAATAATATCATCAACATGGATATATAGGATGATTAAGATCCAATCTTATAAAAAATTCAGGCAATAGTAATGATTTTTATTGTTTTAGATGAAATTTTGTTTCATCACAAAGTAATTAATATTCTAATTCTTCTTCCCTGTTTCCAAGAGAAATAATAAAAAAGTAGATTTCACTATGTTATTCTCTTGAATGATAGACAACCTGAGTGGCCGAAGAAGTCCATAAATCTAAAAGACTCAAATTAATGTGAGTTGAAAAGAAGGGTTGATATTGATTCCCTCCATGTTTTTAGAGCATAAGTGATAATAGAGTGGACTTTTAGAAAAAATATTGCTAAAAAATATATGTTTAGAAGCTGAAGGAGGAAGGGGATGGTATATTGAGGTATAATATGTAGCCAGTTGTGAAAGGATTTTTTTGGGATCATGGCTACATTTTGGAAGACCACTAGAAGATATCTTCTAGAAATTACTTAGGCAGAAACAAGGTATCAATATTCAATCCCACACTATGGTTTCAAAGACTTAGAAGGATATGGACATAAATCATAACACTACAATGAAAAACACACTTCAAAGGGACACATACAAGAGTATCAAAATATAATTATCAAAATGAAATAATGAAAAAAAAAATATTTACATTTTCAAGATATGATTCCTACTCCACAAGGAGAATACTATTTTATTTTTATTCAAGGAATCAAAAATTATTACAATTTACTAATAATGATTAAATAATATGTGTTAATAAATATAGTAGAATCAATCCAGTGAATCTAGATGCCATGACTTTTAATCTCTATGAGGAGTGATTCTATATATCTCATAGCTTCACAACTATCTCTCCATTCCATCAAAAGATCCGGCCACCTAAAATCATTCACCTAGTATATTGTGCACATTATAAAAATGTCATGAGAAAAACATTATGTTTGATTCATTAATAAACTAGTATATTATCTTTTATAAAATATTCCAAGAGTAAAAACTTATATACTCTTCAATCAGGGAAAATATATGAAAGTCCTTTTCATTTCCCACACTACTTCCATTATAATAAGTTGTTGGGTAATATTTGATTTTAATTTTTTGACTGCACCATCCAGTTAGAGTAACTTCTATTGTTCTATAATTTTTAGCTACTACTTCATTATTGCAATCAATGTTCCAAAAATTACTCTTCTAGAATTTATCCTTCTATTTGACTATATTTTGGAACCTGAAAATGGTTTTCACACACATAGATGAAACCTAGCAATCTTCAAAATTTGGAATCTTTTTTTGGGATTCACTATTGATTCCCCCATAAAATACTATAAACCTATTTCTATTCCTCAAATTTCTATAACAGATATATGGTTCCCCCATCATGGTTTTATTTATCCTAGCTCAACTGAGGTGAATATCCCCTCAAGACATTCTTGACAATGACCTTTTTTAGTATATCTACCATATTTAGAGTCCCTTAAATCTTTCCATATATCCAGTACTCTATCCCCTAAAAACTTATAGATAAAGTGATAATTCCTCAAAATATTCTTCATACTAGAATAAAACATCATATTTTTTACTAATTAAATCTCAATCTGTGATTCAAAAAACAACATCTCATCATATTTCCTCCTTCTGAGATCTTTCAATGTCCCCTTCAACCCAAAAAAAATCCTTTACAACTTCTGTTAAATAAATATAATATACCTTTATTATTTAGAGTGAAAATATCAATTAAATATTTGACATTTGACATTAATCCTTTCCTCTGAAATTGAACACATATATAGTGGTTCTCTTTCAAATGTAATAATATCTCTCAAAGTATGACTTAGAAAAACCAGGAAATGACTCATCTATTTTGAAGGAAATTTCCAAGCTTCTAGAACCCTTTAATTTCTATAAAATCCACTTCACATCAAACCAATATTATCTTATGGGATTCTATGTGTTCCTTCTCTATTCATAATTTAAAATTTTCAACTAGGGGTTTGGTCATTGGTTTCACCTCGCTCGTGATGAAGTGATCCACAAATTTCTAGATGTAATCCAAATAATTTCGGTACAAGGTACCGAAACATAAGTCCCTCAAAATCCTCATCCTAAAGATCCATTTATTCAAAATAGTGTTTATCATCTCAAAACTTCTGGACAATTCAATATTCATCACATTGACCCTTTCCTTTACTACATTGGAAATAAGCCTATTATGAGCATAGTTAAGTGGGATGATGTATCTCCTATCATAAAACACCCAGAAATAACAAAAAATATTATTATTTCTCTAGATGAACTTCAACTTCACCATGAAGTTATTAAACTTCCAATTCTATTGCCTTGGTGCCAAGTACAAAGGTATAAAATTAACTTGTGTTACTTGTATCTAATGGACAATGGAAAGCCCAATAACTTAAAAGAGGAAAGATATTTGAAAGAATTTAATTAGTGGGAGTTATACATGAGGGATGATAATGATTCCCTCCATGTGTATGGGATATGGTAGAATATAGAGAGGCCTAATAGAAATAAATTTATTCAGAATAAATAGATGTATCAGCTAGAGTAGGTAGAGGATGATAGATAGAGTTATAAGGCATGACTATTTGTGAGAGGGTTTTTTGGGTGCATGGATATCTTCCAGAATACCCCTTAAATATATCCTCCAAAACTAGATTATGAGGAATAAAAGTACAGATAGTTGAGCTCATTCTTTGGAGTCTATAACATAAAAAACTATGCACCTATATCACCACACTGCAATGTTCAAACTACTAAAAATGAACACAAACAATAGTATTGGAAGAACATGATTGAAATAGAAGAATTAAAATGAGAAACAAAAATTTAACCCCATTGTCTCAAACACAATAAAATTCAACTTAGTATTAATGGGGAATGTGTAGCAAAATCCATATCCAACTTGTTACCTGAAAAAATTGAGCGTCTTTCTAGTAAGTTTATGATTACCGAGTGTGAATAAGAGTTGTAGAAGCTAAGGTTACAAAATTCAAAATTAATTAGAGTTAATATACCAACAGATTGTAACTCTGAGTAATAGGATAATTTATCTCCTCCAATGAATCCACATCAATAATAATGAACTACTCAACCAATAACGAAGGTAATAGATGAAGATTCCTACCTCAAATCAACACATAGAAGGTGTGATGGAGGAGGAGATGGGAAGGAAGCCTCGTAGAAGTGTTGGCAGGGAGGTGAGGTGACCGAAGGAAGTTGGGTAGGTCATGTCGGTGGGGAGGTGGGCTGGCAGTGTCAGAGCCGCGTCGGGAGGGAGGCGTCGGAGCCGGCGGGGAGGTTTGCTGGCTACGTCAGATCTTAAGGGGGAGGAGGAATCATGAGAGGAGGAGGAATAACGAGGGGAGTAGGGGAGGTGGGAGGAGAAATGGAGAGTGGGGAGGAATCCTGAGGGGAGGAGGGGAAGAGGAACAGCAAGGATTGTGGGGGAGGAGGAATCACGAAGTAGGAGGAACGGAGAGGGAGGAGATTTGTGATGTGGGAGGAAGGAAACCCGATCAAAATAGTTTTCACATAAGCTATTTCCACGCCCATCTATTTGGGTGTGGCTATATCTTATCTGTAGCCACAGATTATTTAAATTGTGTCTATAGATCTGTGGATATAGATCATTTTTTTGTATTGACAACTAAAGATAAGATGAATAGATTTTTTTTATTATTTTTTGGAACACATTATTCATTAGATTTTTATTATAGTGCTTCAGGAATAAAAACATCATCTTAGATATTCATTTCTTAGAGTAATAAATGAAGTGGGAATTGATCTAAGCACAACCAAAGGATGAAATTCTTCTTGTGAAATAAAAATATATCAATGAAGTATATTTTATAGAATTCTATATATTTATATTTAAAGAATATCTCAATTAAAGGAAAATTATATTGAAACCAAAATAGAATCATATTACCTTCATATCCGATGAATCAATGGAATTTTAACCCATCATATATTTATGGATTTATGGTGGTTAACCTTCTCTAGACCATGTCCTCTATTAGTTTTTATTAGTCCTTTGGTGTTAATTTTCTTCTCTATGTCCATATTTTCACTTCCCACTAATTCTATCCCATTTTTAAACCTAGTTTTGGGATTAAATTCATATTTTTCTTTCCCCTCTATTTAATAACAATTTTTTTAACCCTCTTACGATGTGGGTTTTCCAAAAAGGAATTTTAAAATGTTAATCCCTTAATTTTTCTAAGTGTAAGTTAAAATTGTGAGGATGAAATTTATTAAAGGTGGGGAGAATGTATCACCCTGATATTTTAAAAGAAGAACATTATGTTCAATAGTATATACAACACACAACACCAAGTTTAAATGGACCATGAAATATATTATTTAAATAAGACCGTTAAAACCTAGTCATTGAATTGGCATGTATAAATAGGATTAACTAATTTATAATATATATATATATATATAAATTTATTACTCAATATAAATATATTGGTAAATTCTTAATAAATAATCACTCAATTTTTATTAATGTCGCTTTATTCTTTAAAAATGTGTTTCCTTCAAAAATTATTTTTATTTTTTTTTTGTGAGAAAATATTATAATTAATTTTTGAAACTTCTAGATAAATTTTTTTATAAAAATCATTCCATTTTTTAAATCATAATTTAAAAATTATCATAGGGTTATATTTTGATATTTGTTTCCAAAATAATGATTTTTCAGTGAATAATGACAAATTCCGCTTTTTTGTAAAACTATCATTTATTTTCGATAAATTTAGTAATTTAAAAGTATCATTGTGATTTAAATTTTATTTAAAAATAAAATTAGTATTAATTACTTATATTTAATCTAATTAATTTAATATTAATCATATTATTATTGGATTTTGGTTTTTAGGCTTTAAAATGTTTTTTTTTAAATTATTTTTAAGTGCATAATGTTTATCCATTTTAATTATTTAAAATATACCCTGATGACGAATTATTTAAATTAAATTTTTAGATTATATATCTATATATGAGAATTTAAATTCATATAATGATGATTACCTATCATGGAGTTAATGTATGATTGTCTTCTTCTTGAAAAATTCATTTCTGGAAAAAACTGTTTTTTATGCTCTTTGTGAGATTATTATAAAATGATTTTTTTCAAATTATATGGATTGAATTTGGTAAAATGAATTTAATATTTTTAATCAGAATAATTTATATTATTTAATAATTCCAACATAAATTTTTTTCATTATGAATAGTAAAAATAGTAAAAATTTGTGATTATGGTAAAAGGGTAAATTGTGTAAACTTAGTTTAAAACTTAGTGATATGGCCACCATTTTTCATCTTCAATCTTATTAAAAGAATTTATTTCAACCCTTATCACGCTATTCAAGATTTTTATGTTTATTTTGATACTTTTCCAAGAAATTTACCCATATAATAATTTAATTAAATAAAAAGAAAAATGTTACGCTCTTTTATTTAATTTCAATTATGTGTTCATATAGGGAAAAAGAAAGTTTTTAATGAATTTTGATGGTAATTTTTATCATAATAAAATTATTTTAATTAGGTTAATTTATTTATAATTTTTATTAATTATATAATTACTTAAAATGTTCACACAACGCTATTGTAATAATTATTTAATTAATAAAAAAATAAAATAAATAATTCTAAAAATATTAAAAGTAATATAAATTGACCTAATTATTGTGTTACTTGAATTTTTTAGATAAATATAAAATTTAGAAATTTATGAAAATAATTTATTCCAATTCCATATTTTTCTTGATGTTGTTTAAGTCAAATTAAATGAATAGTGTCAAAATTGACATTAATTTTATTTTATAATAAATAATATTTTATTAAATGATTTAAAATTCCTAAAAATCATATATTCAGTAAAGATACTTTTATATGTTTAAAAATATCTACCATTTTCCATTCATACACCAATTTTCCTTTTATTGTTACTATATTTACCCCTAAATAGTAAAAACATTGTTACATTAGTTAAGGTTAAAAAGGGGTTTTACGCATTACATGCGCTTGTATTAAAGGTAATATTCCAAACACATAGTATTTTTATTTGATAAATTATATTTAATATTTATAATAAGTGTTTATAAATTATATAATAAGGCTCAGTTTATTTTTATTCTTAAAGGATAAGTTGCCTAGGTTAAAAAAAGTTACCGTAGTGAAAACTAAAATGGTAAAAGTGAGTAACATTGAATTTAAAGGGAATAACATATTTAAAACATAATAATTTTTAGTTTTTTAGGTGTTAATAAAACTTATAATCCATAAAATAAATTTATTAATATTTTTTCACTTAAATTGTGAGTGACTTCCCGTTATTGAATAGTTTTGGGTATTTATAGAAATGTCGTTCCTCATCTATTATAAAAGGGAACCACATCCTCTCACTTATTCAAACCTATAAATCCATTTTCATTGTCCAAAATCTACAAAACTCTCTCCAAAAAATTATTATACACATTCAATATATGATTTTCATCCCAAAATATCAACCCTAGGGTATATAAGAAGATATACAAAGGTGGTTTCTCTAAGAGAAGGTAGTCATCTTAATGAAGTTTTTTTTTCATCTTTTACAACCTTCAATTATGTATTAAAACTTATTATATAATAACAACATTATATTAAATGTAATGATGTGTTATTATGTTCATGGAATAATATTTATCCATCTTATCCTCTATCAAATGGAAAACAAATTCATTGCTCATGTGTACAGTGGATTATAGCCTCGTGAACTGATATAATATTTTTCCATCGCTGACTCACATGGATAGTAATAATGATATAAATAATGAATATATAAGATAAATATGACATGTTATTAATTCTTTAAAGTTTATATTTCATCCACTTCCTTACCCTTTCTCCCATTAAGGGTATGATATTATCGCCCATGCGTACGTACGACCTACCATCTCCACGAGTCAATATGATTCATTTTCCATGTCCCACTTTCAATAATGGTTATAAAAAGATATTAACTCAGAATATATGATATTTATAACATTAATATTATTATATATATGATTTATCTATATCCAATTAATAAGAATTGGAACTTCCATGAAAAAACATGCATGATAAAATGAAGTGATTAACACCCGAAAGAACGGTAATAATGAAATATTATTAATGAACGGGTGGTAAGATATTATGAGAAGATAATATATAATATTATAAATATTAATATAGTTATTTTCTAAATAAATAACATTCTTAAAACCATTATATTATATGTTGGTATAAATATGAAGGAATTCAGATTTGAGGTAATAGTTTCTCATCTCACTTTTTCTTTCATGGGACATATGCCATATTCACCACATATTTATTTTGTGTAGTGAATATAATAACTATTTAATATGTTATATCTTAAATATATTTATATTCATGGTATTTTAAGTTTCAATTGAATTTAATTATTTAATGGGGCTTACGATTCAAAAGTTACCAAAGCTGTAAGGGTTTATTTCACAATCTCATCATTATTCGGGATTGTTGATGTTTAAATCTCCATTGGTGGAATTGTTTGATATTTATATATTAAACTAGACTATTTCCTTCTATTCTATTTATTCATTAACTTTTAAATTAATATATCTATTTTACTCTCTTAGGTACTTAAATTTATTGAGAAATTTTTTTAATAAAAGATGACTTTATTTCTCTCTTCAGTTGAAAATCATTTTTCGTCCATATCAGTGTCTTATAAAAATGTTTTCAAAAATGTTTTTAACATTATCCAAATGATTTAGTAGATAAATTTTGACCCATTTTTTACTTTTTCAAAATTGGTTTGAAAGAAATATTCTTGTCCTTCTCTGAAATAGGTACTTTTAACCTTTTTGCAACAATGTGAAAAGAATATTTTATTAACTTATACAAAATTTATGGGATTTATCATTTTAATTGTTTTGAATATTCCTTTAAAATTCTACAAGGTTCTTTTAAAAGACATTTTTTTCCCTAATATTCTAGAAAGTTTTAATTTTTATAAGGGATTTTCAAAGTAAAAAAGAAGTATTTTCCTCAAGAAATTTTTTAATGATATTTTCTTGGTATTTGTATTAATAAAAAAACAACCCTTTATTTTAATTATTCTCCAATGGAGATATTTTTTATTGATACTATCCTTATTATTTCTTAAGATTTTTTATGATCAGTTTGACTAGGGATGTACTATTTTGATACCATTCTCCATATTACTATGAATAGTCTATGATTATCTTTATTGATTGAGGAAAGTATTAACATTTCATATGATTTTTTTTCAATATAAATGATTATGTTGATTATTTTTCAACCATTTCATATATGGGATTCATTGGGCTTAGTAAGTGATGGACGGTTCCTGATATACCCCCTCGATGCATCAGTGGGTTTCATGCGACAAACTAGATTTGGTATTTGGCATAGGCCGTACAAATTTATGAAAGATATCTTGGAATGAGGCCTTTACGGGATGTTTATGATATTTGGAATTATTTACTACCTCATTATGAGATTAATTATTGATTTCCATGTGATTATTTGGTTATTTATAATATCCATGGATAATTTTAAAGTGCATGTGACTATTTATATGGAATTATTTGATCTTCATTTATTCTTGACTTATTATTCTTCATGATAAAGTTATTGATTAAATGGAATGTGTTTTTAGTTATTTAAGTTTCCATATTTATTATGAATTATGTATTCATGATAGCTTTGATTTTACACATACCCTTACTAAGCATTAGAGCTAACCCCTTTCTTATGTTTCCTTTCCCTAGGACACCAATAAGTGTATTATGATTTATATATAGGGATATGTTAAATGGAATAATGATAATATAAAATAAAATTATATTTTTTATTTCCTGTTTTAAATTGTAATGTGATATTCAGGAATGTATCTAGTTTACTAAAACTATTAAACTATTCGATCCTTTAGGATGTGGTTCATTATATCTAGTTCCAATGTAATAAATTAACCACTGAATATGGACTATTAGGGTCTGAGCCTTTAAAGTATACCCCGATACTTATATAGTTATATAAATCTATAAGATCATTGTTCACATTTTCCATCCACATACCATGGTTTTTATGATAAATAAATACCACACTATCATAATAAAATGCATGTTAAAAAAATATATAAAACATATAATTTGATTTTTATTTATAAAATATTGAGTGTAGTGTATTAAACAATCATAAGGGTAATCATGTGTAGTCAATTTATTGGATATCTATGCTTTGGATCCAAAAAATATATACATTTCAAGTATCTAAATTGATCTCAATGAGTTTCCAATGATTACTAAAAGACAAAAATGAATAAGTGATGGAAAAAATGAAAATATATTTTTTATTATTAGAGTGTAGAGCTTTACCCATGAATTGAAGGTATTAAGAAGATACTATCGTCTATTATTTTCTTTTAAAATCATGAAACTACCTGTTTTGATCTTAATAAAATTCCATTAATATTTTTTTGTGTATAAGTGACATGAGGACTAATGAATCTAAATTTTTATTTGCTGGTTATTACTTTTAAATTGATTTGAAATATAATCCTTTAAAAAATATAAATAGTATTAAACTATAATAAATATTATAGATAAATTATTTAATAAATATATTACGAAAATTTACCTCATGTATACATTCACAACTGAGGCGCCTAGTCATTTATGCTTGATAATTTCATTTACATACTCAAGACCAATCATGTGAGTATTGTCATATCTATACATTTGTTCTTAAAATTAAATATAGGTCATATTATTATCTTAGAACATTTCATCTTAAAGAAAATATGATGTTAATAAATATTTTAGTGTAATGTTTGGGGTAATTTTACTCTCAGAAAGTACTTTTAATCTTTTAGTTGAACCTTTAGATTGTTTTGACTTAACCTTATGTTTCCCCTTTTATTTATCCTTATATAATAACATAAATAAGTTAAGACATTATTAATTAATTTTAAAATTTTGTGAATATAAAATAAATTATAAATTGAATACCTCATTATCATCATGTATGTTTATAATTTTAAAAATATATTCGGTGAAAGTTAAAATAGAAATTTTGACCATGTGAATAACAAAATCATCAAGGGGAATAGGCAGTGCGGAACTTGGCTCATGAACTATTTGAATCCCTACTCACACATGATATTTTGTATGTTTTTTATTATATATAATGTATCCTTGGATATTATATATGGTACCTCTCAAAACAAGGTTATTATTGGGTGATGATAGATATAAATAACAATCAATTTTACCCTATATAATTTTAGTAGAATAAAGGTATTAGTAGTTGTTATATTCACATTTATTAGAAAAACTATGAAATACCGAATTACCTTTGGTAAGGTGAGTCCTTGAAAGGAATGGATAGCCTCAAAACTATGGGCTGGATCTTCTTGTTGTTGTTTTTATGGGTTAATTTTTATCATTAATTATTTTGAAGAAACTAGTTTCTCACATCAATATACTAATTAAATTTTTATTTTTTATAATCCATTTATGCCCACATGATTTTAATTTTATCATATGTATCCCTTATCTTTGACTTCTCAAAGTATTTTTGGGTTGAAACTCAAAAAAGTGAACTCTAACATTGATATACTATTCTGGAAGCATCAAACTCATTGAAATTAGTTGTTTAGGAAGAATAGTAAACAAAGGTAATTGTTTTTAAACTAGATAAAAAATATATATAAATATGTAGTCAATGTTATGTAATTCTATTTAAAAGTATAAAAATTTTATATTATGTCATACTTACACAAGATTTTCATACTTTCTATGTGTTTTAATCTACTATTTTTTCCTTTCAATTTAAATAAGCCTTCTTCTATAATAGATTGAATGGGATGTAAGTGGATTGTGATTCTTATTCATCAATCTACATATTAATAAAGGAACATTATTATATTTTTTTGTATCATATAAAATTTTTACCATAAATTTAAAATACATACCATTTTTTTAAGTAAATAATACCCCATCCTTGCTTTACGGTAAGGGTATTTTGGTTTTGATTCAAACTATATATTTTATACACTCCTTTTCTATTTCATAAATTAACAATTATGAATCACAGTGATTAATGATCATAATTTCAAATAAAATAATACCAATTACAATATACCTTAAATTCCTCCACTTCCCAATGACAAAAAATGCATCTCGGGGTTCTTGGTTTATGATGTGTTCATATATTGATTTTGGGTGGGGTTTTACTTTCCCCTTTGGATTACTAAGATGATGTTTTATAATATGTGTCTAAAATGTTTTGTGAGCCTTTAAAGTGATCATCAGTATTAATTTCATCATAAATTTTTCTAATAAAAAATGAACTTTGTAAGGAATAATGAAGATTAATTCAAAGTTTTGTTATTTTATTTTATTATAAAATAAAGAAATTACATCATAATGTTACCCCAATTTCTTCCCAAATTATTGTCTTCAATTTAGGCACAACATTATACCACTTATCTTTATCAATATTCATGTGTATTCAAGTATTTACCTTGGTGTAACAAATGAAAATATACTTGTTGGGGTAAATAGGTTGACTAATTGTATTTTATCCAAACTCAAATTTTATACCCTTACTTATAGCCTTCAAAATTTTTACTATCACTGTCACGATACATCACCCCTATCTTTTTTCAACCATGTGTCAATCACAGTCTAACATTTTCTCAATTTCAACATCATTAACATGGTGTTACTCAACATTAGTAGAATTTATAGGTGGGAAATTAATTATATTCATAGTTAGTTAAAAAATTAATTTAGATTATATAAATACATTATTGAACATAAAATATTATTTGGAAACACATAATATTAATTGTAAACACATTATATATAAAAAATCAGAGAAATTTCACATATTCATTGAACTTTTAAGGCATCGAATTCCTAAGAACCCTCCATTTTATTTTATTTTTTGAATCTTGGTGGATCCAAGAGGGATTTTAGAGGTGTTTTAGAGGTTAAGGACGTTTTTTTTGACATTCAAAGGGTCACAACACCACGGTGGTCGGTGTAGTGTTGCCTATTTTGGAAATGGATGATTTGAGGTTGGATGTGGGACTAGTTGTGTGGTGCTAGGATATGCTACAACAATTCAAATTGCATGGTTAGTTATGGTATTGGTATTGGCACTCAAGTAATATCCCTTTGTGAAACAGGTAGCTTGGAAACACCCATTAATGGGTGTTTCATTGGGAATTGTGTTTTTGGGGAGTTCATATGTAAAACGGGGATATGGATCTCACTAATTCATGGTCATGAGTGTGGTGAGGAAGAATTAGACAATGCCATTGTGCTACATCATAGTGGCTGGTCATGGTGGGAATCATAGGAGACAAAATATCTTGGAACACATAATGTATGAGGTTGTGATTATGGTTATAAATCATTTTTAAAAAATATAGAAAAGGGGGAAAGAGTTATGGGTGATTTGGATATCCTTTGACAGAGGGATACCATGGCATAATGGGTTGTCTTCTTACCATGGAGAGAACATTTAGAATTTCCTCTATAAATAGAGAGTCATTCCTCCCTTATTCATATTTGAATTCTTCTATTTTTAGGTTTATTCGACCCTAGAACCCCTCGGAACCCTTTGATCATATAATTTAAGGATTCAAACCTCTTGGATTGTGGATAATTGTGTGTCATTGAATCAAGTTACCTTCTTCTTATTTTTCTCTATTTCATTATTACTTTTTGTATGGATTCTAATTATAGAAAACCCCTCTATTTTTGTAGGAGTTTTAAGAATGTTTTTTCATGGGATATTGTGGTTAGGTTCTGATGGTTTTCCCTTTGATCTTTGTGGAGGTTGGTCCCTCAATTCTCTCATTATGAGTGTTGAACACGTTGTTATGACATGAAAAATTTATTATGGTTTTAAGGTTTATTTATAGCATATGGAAGACCATATTTCATCACTCAAGTATTTTTTGTGTTTTATAGTGTGTATTTTTAATAAAAGGACTAAAAGAGGGGGTGGTTTTAAAAATAGTTTTAAGAAAAAGAACTTAATTTAAAAGGTTTAATAGTTGAGATACTAAGTGGATTTTAAAAAATATGAGAAAAAGGGTTTGTTGTGTGTTCTATACACATTTCAATTTCATAGTTCTTCAATATTAATTATGGTTTGATGTAATATTTTGGTTGAAATTAATTGAAATCCCAATTACTTTCCAAGCTTTTATATCAAATCACATTGAGCCAAACCTTGACATAACAATCGTATAGCTAAGGAAAGGATCTCATACATGATATAATAACTACCAAAGAAAATTGAAATGTCAAATAAGTGGGGAATAAAAAGATTACTGTGTTGTCTAATCAGAAAAAATACAATTCAATCACTCAAAACTTCACACTGATCGGTTAAAAGTAAAGAGCATTCCATTCGGTTTAACAAAACATGAATTTAAACATGAATCAAAGTAAGATAATTCTTAATGAAATGTTTTCAAACCCAAAATAAATCAAACCAGTAGAAATAAAAGTTTCAAAACTTCCTTTACAATATGTATAGCTCCCTCGCAATGAACATCCACTATTTACCCCAATATCGAGAGGAGGAGGAATGTCGGGTGGATCTCCTTCTTCATTTTTTCTCTTCCAATGAGGATAGGGATCTCAAGAACCTAAAAGAGGATAAAATTACTCCAATGGAACTTCAATTTTTCATCACTTCACTCTCTTGGTCAAACTTTAAAATTGGGTGCCCATGGTGCCAATTTATAGGAAATGTGGAAGGTGGTTTTGGGAAACCAGATTTTGAGAAACCACTTGGCCTGTGGTTTTGGATGGACAGGTACTCTTATCTCAATTTTTAAAAAACTAAAAAAATTTATACCCATCTCCTGAATATCTCCACTGAAAATTTGGCACCATTTAGACAATAAAACCTATATATATGGATGAAATATAGAACCCACTTTTTGACTTAGAGTAGATTTGATCCCCAAAATAGATTAGTTTATATGGGTCCCTTAATTGATTAATGGGGATTTGGTGACTTAATATAAAATTTATTCCATTATGTTTTGGACCATACCAAAAAATATGTGACCATTTGAATGTATGGTTTAGTATCATTGTTTTTTTAGTCTACGGGTGTGCTTGGATATCGCATAGTTTGGCACATTTTTCTTGAACATCATCATGGGCCCTCCAAATCACCTCCACCTACAATGTAATTGTCAAAAAAAGTAACATTAACATTTTTAATAGTGATAAAAACAATATAATTGAATTAATAATGAAGTGAAATTTTTTATTATTTTTATAATTTTCAATAAAAAACTATTTTATGACTGTGGTGTAAGGGTGAAAATAAAAAAAATGAATCGCAATAAAATCACACCCCTTCACCTAAACATTTTCACTCCTGGAAAAAGTCACATTTACAAAAATTATTCATGGAGACATTCCAAAATTCCTAAAGGTTTAACATTCAATGAAAATTTAAAGTGTGATAGCAATGTGATCAAATCAAAAATCACACCCAAGAAGTTATTCTCACTGATCATACAAAAATATGTCTCATAAATTGTATCATCATAAAATTCATAGAGATGATTGATAAAAATTTGAGAAAATAATTCAATAGATAAGATTATCACTAATTCTCCATGTGTGTGTGTGAAAACCATTCTATATAATTATTTACACTTCCTATCCAATAAATATATGTTATTTAAGATTTCATTTCTTAAATGGTTCTATCCACAAAACCTACCCTACATCCTTTAAAATCAAATTTCAAGACCCAATCAATTAATAATTCCAAAAAGTCAAAACTTAATCTATTAACCTATATATCTCCATATTTTTTACATTTCATCACTTGCCTTCTTTATTATTGTTTTTTTTCAAGAGTTCCACTTGAAATAAATTTCACACACATATCTCAACCTTTTTTGATCTCCTCACAACACTAATTTTAATAATTATAACAATATCAAATTTCTAGGAAGAGTGGTTTTTTAAATACCCAAGATACAACCCAGGTTTTTTTGTTTTTTTTTCTTGTTTTTGATTTTTTTAGGGCATGAAAAAGTCGGATAATAGCTACACACGCATAGGTAAATCCAATACAATAATGAAAAAGACCAAATAAGGAATGAATGTATGGAAGAATAATTTTGAAATGAAGATAAATATTAACCTAACTTATATTTACCTTCTATTGAGTAATAAAAATCACACTTCATGGTTGGGTGAAGAAATGTGTGGAGATATTTAGTGCCACAATTTTTTCATAGACAACTCACATAAATGGTACCATTTTTCTCAAATGTTTCAAGTTAATACAACCATTTATATCATCAATAAACAACCAAATTTCAATATAATGTCACACCAAAATTTTGAATACATACTAAAATACTCATTCCATCATTGAAACATTTGTTTTTGAAAATGCTAAAATAACATGAAGTAGGGAAATTCCTCATGAATTTTCAATAAATTCCATGATTAAGAGGGTATAATTTTTAAAGATAAAGTGGGCATAAAAAATTAAAATTTTGGTACCAAAGTTAGGAGGTGAAAATGAGGGGGAAGTAAAAATACTATTCTTCAAGAAAAAAAAGATAAAAATAAAGAAATATGATGAAAATTGATAACCAACCCAAGAATGTACCCATCCCCCCCATACCTAGAGTGTGTAGTTTCTTAACTATAATAAAATATAATGTTGGAAGGAAGGATAAAACCTAGTGAGTTTCATTGGTGGGTTGCTTCTTGAACTTGGAGTTACTCCATCAGGGGCTCTGTAATGGATTCTTGAATG
This sequence comes from Viscum album, assembly GCA_963277665.1. NCBI lineage: Eukaryota > Viridiplantae > Streptophyta > Magnoliopsida > Santalales > Viscaceae > Viscum > Viscum album. The sequence continues at coordinate 1,681,498,153 of OY728160.1, forward strand.
TGCTTGAGCCACTTCCCATTGATAGGGAATATTTTTTTTGGTTTCTTAATTTTTAAATTGAACTACACCAAAGGTATTTTCTTTTGTAATAGTGTATGAACCAAACCAATAGGAATTATTCTTACCTACATGCAACTTCATCTATGCATTGTAAAGGAGGACATTCTTTCCAAAGTGGAATTGACGATGATGGATGAAACGATCATGGGAAGCCTTGGTTAACTCCTTATAGATTTAATAGTTCTCATATGAATATCTAAACATTTTCTCCAACTCATGAATATAAAAATTCTTTAGATTACCTGAACCAGAAGCATTAGAATTTCATTTTTTTTAATCACCCAATGGGCCCAGTTCTCTATCTCAATAGAGAGGTGAAAACTCTTTCCAAAAACTAGCTAATATGGTGACATGCCAATGAGACTTTTTAAGGCAGTGCAGTAATCCCATAATTAATCATCTAGTCTAAGAATCCAAACTTTTATGTTGGGTTGAACCTTTTTTTAAGAATTTGTTTTACCTATATATTTGACACCTTGTATTCACCATTTTTTTGTGGGTGACAATAAATAGACACTCGATGTTAGACCCCATACTGATGCAAAAGTTATTTCATTGTTAGGATGAAGAAATGAGAACAATGGTCAATAATGATGAACCCAATTAATCCAAACCTACTGAAGATTTGGGTTCTCAAAAATTTCACAACTATCTTGGAATCATATTTCCTAGTGGATCATGCCTCAACCCATTTTGACACATAATCAACTGCTAGGATAATCTATAAGTTTCCAAAAGAATTTTGGAATGTCATCATAAATTCAATACACCAAACATTAAAAAATGACATGTAAGAGCAAGTTTTTTTGTGGAATTTCATATATTTTAGATACATTTCCCATTATATGACAATGAGGACAAGTTTTACATAAATCATGGTCATCCTGAAATAGTTTTGGCCAAAAGAGTCCTACTCAAGGACCTTGTGATCAGTGTGTTGGAGACAAAAGTGGCCCCGATAAGCAAGAGTGTTGAAGAACCTAAGTACATACTGAAACTCACTATCTGGAACACAACTCCAAATGAATTGATCACTATATGTGTGCCAAAGGTATGGGTCATCCCAAATGTACCAACAGGACTCGTGTTTTAGATGGTCAGCTTGGTTTTTTTAAATCAGTAGGAATTCAAGATGCTACCAAATAATATACAATTTCAACATACCAAGGAAGAACATCTTGCACTCGATACAATTTTTCATTAGGGTACATATCATTTATTGGAATATAGTGATATGATTCAATCTATGAAAATGGGACAATCCTACTGATATGGTAAACCACCACATTCTCATATCCTTTTTTGTCCCTGATTTCTAGAAGAAATTCCTGAGGTAGGAGCATCCAATGAATGAGATGTGGTTTGGATTTTGGTTTCTTAAGGAGATTCCAAAGGGCTGAATGGTCTAAGAACACAATGACTTTGGACCCTAAAAGTTATTACCTAAATTTATCCCAGGTAAACACAATGGAAAAAAATTATTTTTCATTTGTGGTGTAGTTTTCTTGGGTAGGGTCTAGAGTATGTGAGGCATAGGCAATGACATGTGGATCTTGATCAACCCTTTGTGATAAGATTGCCCCAACAGAATAGTTAGATTCATCACACATGAGCTCAAATGATAAATCCCACTGAGGTGGTTGGATTACTAGGGGCGATGTGAGACTCCATTTAAATTTATTAAATGCATCCTCACATTATTTATCAAAAAAAATATTTTTCTTTTTGGAGTAAGTGGGATAGGGGGATTGAAATCTTAATAAAGTCACGATTGAAACGATGATATAATATAATATGGACTAATAAAGAATGCACATACAACACATTTTTAGGGAATGTTAAGGAAGAAATTACATCCATTTTTTATTTATATACTTAGATACCATCCCCATAAATGAAATGCCACAATACTATACCTTGTCACGCCATGAAATGGCATTTATCATAATTTAATACGATATTATTTTCCACAAAATTACTTAAAAATGAACCAAAACTAATCAAACTTTCATAAAAATAGGATCCATAAACAATGAAGTCATTCGTGAATACTTCAATGAAATTTTACAATTAATATAAAAAAATACTAACCATGCATCGTTGGAAAGTACCCAGAGCATTGGACAGACCAAATGGAATCCTCCTATATGAAAATGTGACAAAGGTGAGAGTTAAGGTTGTCTTTTCCTGGTCCTCAGGAGAAATATGGATCTGAAAGTATCCATAATACACATCAAAGAAATAGTAGTGGTAATTTCCTACTAATCTATCTAGAATTTGGTCAATGAATGGAAATGGTAAATGGCCTTTACTATTGTGTAGGTTTAGTCAGTGATATTATATACTGACATGCCAACCATTCTACACATACATTGTAAAAATACATTATTTTCATTTTTAATTATTGTTAAACTAGTTTTTTTAGGAACCACTTGAACCGGATTGACCCGTTGGCTATTATAGATGGGTTAAATTATTCGATAGCTAATAATTTTGTTACCTCATTTTTAACAACATCAAGGAGGTTTGGTTTAAATAAATTTTGTTTCTACCTCACTAGTTTAGCCTCATAGTATAACAATATATGATGTGTGAAAATCGATGGACTAATATCAGGAATGTCAGCAAGTGTCCATCCCAAGTATTTTCTATACTCCCTCAAAATTTTAATTCATTGTATTTCATGACCAGGAGGGAGTGAACTATCAATGATGACTAGAAACTTGTTTCCATTCTTAAGATAGAAATATTTTAAATCTTGAGGCAGTTGTTTTAGTTCCAATTTAGGTGGTTTTGGATTTATTGGAGTGTGTTTGAAAGTTAGATGTAACTAATCTCATCTAACTACTCAATAGTATCATCCTTGGATGAGGAATGAGATTTTAAAATCTTATTAGTATCATTGATAGTCATGTGATCCTTAGTATTCAAGATATCATCAATTAAAAAACATGCATGAAATTATTATAGATGACTAAAAAAATCAATTCATTATTAATTACCTAGAATTAAAATAAAGGATGAAACATATAAAGGTATTTGGGGAAAAGAAAATATTTTTTTAGGAGAATGGAGTCCATCAATTGAATTAACAGAGAGAGTGGAATGTTCTTCTGAGGGGTGCTTTATGGAATAAAGGATGTTGAAGTGGAAAATGTCACCACCAAAATTCATATATAATAAACCATTGTGGACATTAATTATGGTTTTGGTGGTTTTAAAGAAGGTACTCCCCAATATAATTGGGGAATGTCCATTCATCCTATTATCTACCATTTTTAGCACATAAAAATCTGTATGAAAAATTAAAATTATCACCCTCAAAATAACATCCTTTAACACACTAGAGGGGTGTGTGGTACTATGGTTTTACATTTGAAAAACTATTCCTATAGTCTTAAATTCCCCAACCTATAATAAAGAGTAAATAGAGTGAGGAAACACATTTATAGAAGCACCCAAATCAATAATGGCATTGGAAAAGGAATACTCCACTATGGTGAACAGAATTGAGAATGTCCCAGGATCATTGTATTTGGTGTGAAGTGATGGATCTATCAATGTTGAGATATTTCTCCCTAAACTCACCTTCTCATATTCTTTAATTCACCTTCGGTGTGTACACATCTCTTTTAGAAACTTGTCATATCATGTAATTTTATTCATGGAATCAATCAAGCGGATGTCAACCTACACTTTTTTGAAAGTTTCCATGATTTATTTATCAAGTTAAGTTTATTTTTTTTCTTGGTTGTGTGTCCCTTTGGGGAAATAGAAGAGGAATGATAGGGCTATGCAGCTCATCAATAGACACACTCTTTTCTTTTGTGTGATTTTTCTCAGGGAAAGGATTTTTATTATTTGGGTTATTTGAGATGGTTGGAACACTAGTGCAGAAAACATTTTTTACGTCGGTTATTTTGCATTATTTACGTCGGTTTTTAGGCGACGTTAATACGGACGACGTTATAAATAACGTTTTTTACGTCGGTTATTTAAAACCCGACGTAACATCCCTAATTATCACGTCGGTTCATATAATAACCGACGTGATAAATATGCGCGGGGGGGGGGGGGGGGGGGGGGGGGTTTATCACATCGGTTATTTTCTAAACCGACGTGATAAAACGCCTGGGATATCGTTTATCACGTCGGTTATGACATAACCGATGTGATTAACCCTTCCCCGGGCCTATTATCACGTCGGTTTCTTAAATAACCGACGTGATAAAAAGGCCTGGGAAACGTTTTAGCACGTCAGTTATCCAATAACTGACGTGGTAAATCGATTCCCAGGCCTTTTAGCACGTCGATTATATTAAGAACCGACGTGATAAAAGGCCCGGGATCGGTTTATCACGTCGGTTCTCGAAAAAATCGACGTGATAAACCCCTACCGATTTATTTACCACGTCGGTTATAAAATAACCGACGTGAAAGCGATATACTTTTTTTTTAAAATAATTGCACTGCTCTCACCAAAAAGAAACCAGAAACCAAACAACAAAAATAACCATGCCAGCCCTCCCCCAAGCCCCAACTAAACCCCACCCTCATCTATACCCACCTAACAACCTGGCCAGCCCTCCCCCACCACATTGGAGCCCCACCACAACCCTTGGACACCCCCCCACCCCTTGGACAGCCCCCCCCCACCCTCATTTACACCCCCACGACCCCTAGTACAGCCTCAAACACCCATTGGACACCCCTCCCATATCCCTTGGACACCCCCCACCCCTTGGACACCCCCCCACCCCTTGGACAGCCCCCCCCCCCCCCCACCCTCATTTACACCCCCAAGACCCCTAGTACAGCCTCAAACACCCATTGGACACCCCCCCCCCCCCCGACCCCTGGACACCCCCCCGAGCCCTTGGATAGCCCCAAACACCCCTTGGACACCCCTCCCATATCCCTTGGACACCCCCCACCCCTTGGATACCCCCCACCCCTTGGACAACCCCCCACCCTCATTTACACCCAACCGGCCCCTTGGACAGAACTCCCAGACACCTTGGACACCACTCCCATATCCCTTGGACACCCCCCACCCCTTGGACACCCCCCCACCCCTTCGACAGCCCCCCCACCCTCATTTACACCCCCCGAACACTAGGACAGCCCCAAACACCCCTTGGACACCCCTCCCATATCCCTTGGGCACCCCCCCCCCCCACCCCATGGACACCCCCCACCCCTTGGACAGCCCCCCACCCCCCCACCCCCTGGACACCCCCCCGACCCCTTGGAAACCCCCCCCCCCCCCCCGACCCCTTGGAAACCCCCCCATCCCCTTGGACAGCCCCAAACACCCCTTGGACACCCCTCCTATATCCCTTGGACACCCCCCCCCCCACCACTTGGACACCCCCCCACCCCTTGGACAGCCCCCCCCCCCCCCACCCTCATTTACACCCAACCGACCCCTTGGACAGCCCCAAACACACCTTGGACACCCCTCCCATATCCCTTGGACACCCCTCCCATATCCCTTGGACACCCCCCCCCACCCCTTGGACACCCCCCCACCCCTTGGACAGCCCCCCACCCTCATTTACACCCAACCGGCCCCTTGGAAAGAACTCCCAGACACCTTGGACACCACTCCCATATCCCTTGGACACCCCCCACCCCTTGGACACCCCCCACCCCTTCGACAGCCCCCCCCCCACCCTCATTTACAACCCTCGAACACTAGGACAACCCCAAACACCCCTTGGACACCCCTCCCATATCCCTTGGGCACCCCCCCCCCCACCCCATGGACACCCCCCCCCCCCCACCCCTTGGACAGCCCCCCCCCCCCCACCCCCTGGACACCCCCCCCGACCCCTTGGAACCCCCCCCCCCCCCCCGACCCCTTGGAAACCCCCCCATCCCCTTGGACAGCCCCAAACACCCCTTGGACACCTCTCCTATATCCCTTGGACACCCCCCCCCCCCACCACTTGGACACCCCCCCACCCCTTGGACAGCCCCCCCCCCCCCCACCCTCATTTACACCCAACTGACCCCTTGGACAGCCCCAAACACACCTTGGACACCCCTCCCATATCCCTTGGACACCCCCCACCCCTTGGACACCCCCCCCCCCCCCCGACCCCTAGGACAGCCCCAAACACACCTTGGACACCCCTCCCATATCCCTTGGACACCCCCCAAACACCCACCCACCCCCTTGGAACCTCTCCCCCCATACCAAAATCCAGACCAGAAAAACCATCAACAGTAGACCAAAACAAGAAGTAGAGAAAAATTAAACATTCACTTATATAACATTCAAAACATACACTGTCAACTTAAAAAAAAACTAAATCCAACCTAAACGACTACGAAATACACAATTACATTGACAATATTCAAAATTACATTTTACATTACAAACAACTAAAAGTCAATCAAACCTGTAAAATAATTTGACCACTCCACTTGTAAGTGTTTGATATCTTCAGCAGTAAAGGGTTGAGGGTCATCAAAAAGCTACAAAGGAAAAGTATAGTAGTCAACGTGTATAATGAATAAATCAAATTGAAATATTATGAGAAAGAGGAAATCTTACCAGGTCAAAACTCAGAACTGTCCCAGTTGTTATTATTTCATACATAAATCTTAACATGTAATATCCGCATTCGATGATGCCTTGTTGCTCATGACATTTCTGTTTGAATGAGTGTAAATTCAATATATTATTTTTATGTAATAAATCAAAATGTACAAATTATAAATGGATATTTACCTTCGCATGTACATATTTGATCTTGAAATTCCTTTTCTTTGCGCTTTTTCGAAAGTGGACCCATGCCCTGTTAGAAAATAATACGAATGGGGTAAATTTAAAATTCATTATAATATATAAAACTATTGTGAAATTGAAACTTACGTTTCCAATATATTCTTAAAACTTTCTCGCACATCATCATGGAGAGAGCATATCCAATAAAGTGCTTTCTCCCTAGGGAAAAAAACCCCTAACATCCAATGATCCCTGATAAAAGGAAATTTAACGTTAGTGGTTTTTTATGTTAAAAGATAATTAACTCTTTGAGAGGGATGTGTTTCATACCTCTCACAAAAAGGCATCATCCAACACTGTGTGATTACATTCTTTTCAAATCTATCAGCAATATAAATCATTCTTTGTTCCTCATCCAATGCACATGCTTCAGGGGAAATCAATTGTGGGTCCACGAATCCATATACATATGTCAGCTCATTCCTCTCACAAATTTTATACAGATACCTAATACAAAGCAGACATAAGTATACATTTTTAATAAATATAACGCAAGGAAAAGGTGTTAAGACTTACATGATAAAAATTTGCACCACGTTGATGCCCAACTTATCTCCAGTGACAAACTCCATGATATCAGTTTTCATAATCCCCACACTTAGTTCACGTCCACAGGCATGAGATTCCATTGTAAAGTCATAATGAACCGCCAACAAATTTGAATATCTTGACAATTTGTCAAGACTGCTAGTATCTGCATCTGATGTCATAGCTATCTGTCTTTGTTGTTGTCTATACAGTATTTCTTTACCTTTGAAGTATTCCTGTAAAAATAAATTGAAAAATATATTAGTTTTCAAATGATAAAACATTAATAAAAATATAAAATAAAAGATATAACATCCATACCTCTATGGTAATGAGTCGAAGAAGTCTGGATGGCCAAAGTAAAAAATGGCCGATACTATGTCCAACTGTCGTCACCTCATCTGTAGGTAATGGTATCCGAGCTGATCTATCTATAATATCCTATACAGTGACCCTCTGATTCTCTACCTCTAACTGTTGATGATGAACTGTATCTCCTATACAATATACCATCCCATATGCAACTATATGATGTTGAGGATCATCAACATACAACTCACAATAAGTAGGTAGCTGCGGCGGAGGAGGAGGATCAAAAATGGGGTCCGCAGGCTGAGGTGGGGGAGTGGGAGCTACTGGGAGAGGTGGAGTGGGAGCTGCACCCTGAAATTGTCTTTGCAAGTCTGCAAACATAACCTGCACCGATGCTCTAATCTTGTCCTCCATTGTCGCATTAATATTATGGACTTCAGCCTCCAAGGATTCTATTTTTTTTTATAAACTCCCTCAACGTTAGAAGTTGAGGAACGTGGCAACACTTTTCTTACCGATACACCTGTCGGATATCCTCTTACACGGCCAGGATGTTCGGGCTTTCCCAATGCCACAGATAAAATATCTTCCCTCCCAGATGGTGTAAATGTCCCCTGTGAACTCTGCTCCTCAAGAGAGTCCTGTAATAATTAATTGAACATTTCTATAATGATTGGAAATATATGACGAAAATAGTAAACATAAATAAATAAAATAGATATCTTACAATCCTCTCAACTACGAGTCTCGATTCTTCCGAAAGATATTGTCCTTTTTTCCCTTCCGAGCTCTTTTCCATTTCTCATGTCTAGATGGAGGGGATGGAGGGGCCACCTCTCCAGAGCTTGAAGACTCAGCTCTTAGTTGTTGAAATTTTTCTGCCATCATTTGTTCTTCCAATAATGCATACCCTCCTCGAGATAAACTATGAGGGTATACATTTTTAGATTGGATCTCTTGATGAGCTTTCCTTGTTTTCTATAAATTAAGAATAAGTAATCATTAACAAAACAATAATAAGATCATTTATATAAGAAATCTTATAAAAGTTTACATTGCCCTTACCAAAAATGATTCCTTTCTTCTACTTTCAAAAAATTGTCTCCATGTGTCTTCATCTATAAAAGGATATATACGACATGGATTCTCACGACTCCTATGACCATAAATGAAATCAGATGAGAGGGTTGATTTGAAATCCCTCCATCTCCTAGCAGCCAACTATAAGCATTTCTTCCTGACTCCTCCAGTGTCAGGAATATCAAATGTCATCTGATAAAAAAGAGGTTAAAAATATTATATATACTAGAAACATTTAAAGAACAGTCAAACAATAGCAAAAGATCTTACCAAAATGGTCTCCCACAGTTGAGAAATTATTTCCTTATCCACACTTCTCCAATCATCATAGAGAATGCTTACTTTGTTCTTAGCCTGAGTTTCTACAAAACCCTTAAAATCTTTAGCATTTGGACCTCTAGGAAGATCATCATCATCAAACTCCACGACTATCCTCTCCTCCTTCGTACGGTCAAGTGATAATTTTGGTAAACGTGTGCACCCACGCTTACCAACCTTTGAACTCTTTTACGTAATAGGATCATGTGAATGTTCCTCCCCAGATGTATGACCAATATGCTCATCTCCAGAATCATGTGGCTGATCAACTGATTGATCTATAATTTTCCTTCAAATCAAAAAAACAAACATTAGTTCACAAATATACAAATTCAAATATTGTAATACTACTTAATCAGAAAATAGAAAAGTGTACTAAATTACATAATAGTAAACATTGGTAATATGGTAAGCATGTTAAACAATGATAAACATGGTAAACACAGTCTGTTGTTCCCCTCTATCTTGGATTTTAATGATCACAATCACTCTTATTATGTTCTAACTTGTTTTCAAGTGTTTTTGTTGATAGGCAAAAGCTTGCCAAGGAGTTGGCCCAAGAAAGTTGAAAAGTGGACTCACTGAGTCCACCGGTCAGCCGATGTGAGCTCACCGGCCAGCCGGAGGACCCAGGCAGTAGACTTTCCCACTGCCTGGTGCCACCGGCCGGCCGCTGGCTCACCACCGGCCGGCCGCTGGCACATCACCGGCCGGCCGGTGGACCAGACAGAGCTTTGCTCTGGACCACCGGCCAACCGGTGATCCCCCACCGGCCGGCCGGTGCGCCCAGGACTTCTCCTCTTTACGGTTTTTATTGTTTTATCATTTTGGTTTGATACATGTTTTAATAAGTAAAAAATTTACAATATCTAACATTATATGAAAAAACTAAATGTAAACAAGAAATAAACATGTGTTACCTGTAATTTTAGGAATGTGCAGTTGGATTGTTTTCCCAAATTCCTTCGTCGTGATCGTTCCTTATGGCACAAACCATGTCTTCAACATACTCATCATTATGTTCTGTTAATCTTTCCATGGAAGTAGGGATCTCACATAAATCAGCATCTTCATCAAATTCATCCTCACCAACATATTGTTTTTTCCCTTGTAAAACAACATCCCACTGCATATCTGATTGATCTACTACATAGAAAATTTGTTTGGCATGTGTTGCCATTATAAAAGAATCAGTTGTGTCTTCCAATCTATTCAGATTAACAAGTGTCATTCCAAATTCATCGTGTCTGACACTGTTGTTACCGATAAACCATTTACAGTTAAAAACAGGAACTTTAATTTTAAAGTAATCATCCTCCCATATGTCTTCAATCACTCCATAATATGCACTTGATGCCGAAATTGGGTTTCTGTCCTTATCACTCGAAAAATGCATTGCTTCTGCAAACACCAATACACCACTATTCTGAACTGCACTTCTGTTGTCCTGAGCTTTCGTATGAAATGTATAGCCATTAATGTCATAAGCGGACCATGTTATCACATTTAAAGATGGACCACCCACTATCCATTTTAATGTCTCTGATACATCTGATCTACCAAGCAAGGTCTTTTTAAACCATGGCAAAAAAGTTTTGTTGTGCTCATTCAAAATCCATATTTCTTTCTTCTTTGGATGACATTGTTTCAACTCATTAATATGCAATGTGATATACGGTTGAACATCAGCTATGTTATTCAAGATGTATGATTCTAACTTCTTCATCTGTTTAGCTGACAGTGATTTGACTTTCAAGCCACGAATCCCCTTTCCCTCATTATTAACCCGTTCATGGCGAGATGGAGGCAAACCTATGTGTTGCGTCGTAGCCAAGTAGCTCGTACAAAACTCTGCTACCTCCTCAGAAATATACTTTTCAATAATGGAGGCTTCAGGTCGATATGGATTTTTAACATATCCTTTTAATATTTTCATATACCTTTCAAAAGGATACATCCAACGAAGATATACAGGTCCACAAAGCTTTATTTCTCGAACCAGATGAATCATTAAATGCACCATCATATCAAAAAAAGTTGGAGGAAAATACATTTCCAAATGACAAAGTATAAAAATTGCATCCTTTTCCAAAAGGTTCAAAGCATTCACATCAATCTCCTTGTTACAAATTGAATTGAAAAAATAACACAACCTCATTATAGTCTTTCTGACACGGATGGGCAATATTCCACGCAGTGAAACTGGTAGAATTTGTTGCATCATGACGTGACAATCATGTGATTTCATACCTATCAACTTCAAGTCTTTCAATGAGACAAAATTTTTTACATTTGAAGAATAACCTTGAGGCACTTTGATATCATGAAGACACTGACAGAAGCTACTTTTCTCCCTCTTCGATAATGTATGACAAGTCGGGGGAAGAAATGTTCGTCTTCCTTTAGGAGTGGGAGCTAACTCCAAACGTATTCCCATTGATAGTAGGTCTAACCTTGCATTCAACCCATCTTTTGTCTTTCCTTTAATATCTAGCAATGTTCTGATCAAAGAATCACAGATATTCTTCTCCACGTGCATGACATCAATATTATGTTTGACTTCATGATACCTCCAATATGGTAGCTCAAAAAATATTGACCTTTTCTTCCAAATATGTCTATCATTACCAGATTTATGTGTCTTTCCCAATGTCACATCAAGGTTTTTCACCCTCTCAAAATACAAATCTGGGGATAAAGGTTTCGGAGCAGTATCAAATTCTTGTGAGCCATTGAATGCCTTTTTTAGTCTTCTATAAGGGTGATCCATAGGCAAAAACTTTCGATGACCCATGTACACTGTTTTCCTCCCATGATGCAATTGACAATATGACGTCTGTTGTTCGCAAATTGGACATGCTTTATGCCCTTTAACACTGTATCCAGACAAATTTCCATATGCTGGGAAGTCATTTATAGTGAATAGAAGCACTGCATGCAGTTGAAAATATTCCATTTTATAAGAATCATACACCCTAATACCATCAGCCCATAACAGTTTCAAATCATCAATCAACGGTGACAAGTATACATCAATATCATTGCCGGGTTGCTTTGGACCAGAGATCATGATACTCAACATGACATATTTTTGCTTCATACAAACTTCAGGAGAGAGGTTGTAAATTACCAATAAAACAGGCCATGAACTATGTGTGCTACTGAGGGTTCGGTATGGATTCATTCCATCTGTGCACAAGCCTAGTCTCAGATTTCTAATTTCATTTCCAAATGTAGGGTACTGGGCATCAATTTTCTTCCATTGTGGACAATCAGCTGGATGACGTATTTTTCCATCACATACCCACTCATCAGCATGACATCTTAACCTTTTTGCATCATGTGAATTAGCAAATAAACATTTGAAACGAGGAATTATAGAAAGATACCAAAATACCTTTGAAGGGAGATTTGTAATCTCTACATCAGCTTGTTATTTTTCTTTCACCTTATACCGTGATGTCCCACATTTAGGACACTCTTTCAGAAATTCATATTCCTTCCTATATATAATGCAGTCATTCGGACAGGCATGTATTTTCCTGTATCCCAGTCCCATCGAGCATAATATTTTTTTGGCCTTATAATATGAATCTGGAAGATCGTTATCTTTTGGAAGAATGTCTTTCATCAATTGTAGCAGCTCTGTAAAAATTCTGTCACTCCATCCATGTTTCGCCTTCAGGTTAATCAATCTTAACACCGCCGACAAAACCGTAAAATCTGTACAACCAGGATATAATGGTTTTTCGGCATCACCATATAGACGCGAAACTGTCGGTTCTATCTCAATTTGTTCTGCTACAATATCGCGAATCATTTCTTCAATTCCATCGGAGTTACCATGTTGCGATTCATTATCATCAGTGACATTTTATCCAGTTTCGCCATGCCAAATCCAAGGGTTGTAACTCGGATTGAAACCATGACAAATCAGATGATCTTTTATCTCTCTAATTTTCAACTTCTTCATATTCAGACATTTCAGGCATGGACATAAAAAAATGTCACTACTTGGAACATTTCGTTTAGCAAATTCTAAAAAGGCATCAACACCTTCCTCATATTCATTGCTCATTCGATGTGCCGTAATCCAACTTCGACTCATTATTACCTATAACAAATAGTAAAAATATATATATTTTTTAGATAAGACAAATATATGTTTATATGAAAAAAATCATAATTTGGATGTAAATAATTTTGAAATATAAAACAAATCGATGTGTAAACCCCCCTGGACACCCCCCGACCCCTCTGGACAGCCCCCCACCCCTCCTGGACACAACCCCCCACCCCCGACCTGCTTGGACACCCCCCTGGACACCCCACAACCCTCTGGACAGCCCCCCCACCCCTCCTAAACACCACCCCCACCCCCTACCCCCTTGGACACCCCCCGGGACACCCCCCCAACACCCACCCACACCCTTGGACAGCCCCCCACACCCACCCACCCCCTTGTAAACCCCCCTGGACACCCCCCGACCCCTCTGGACAGCCCCCCACCCCTCCTGGACACCACCCCCACCCCCTACCCCCTTGGACACCCCCCTGGACATCCCCCAACCCTCTGGGCAGCCCCCCCCCACCCACCCGGACAACCCCAAAGACCCTCTGGAGAGGCCGCCACCCACTTGGACAGCCCCCCACACCCATCCACCCCCTTGGACACCCCCCTGGACACCCCACTGACCCCTCTGGACAGGCCGACACCCCCTTGGACAGCCCCCCACACCCACCCATCCCCTTGGACACCACCCTGGACACCCCCCGACCCCCCTGGACAGCCCCCGACCCCTCTAGAAAGCACCCCCACCCCTCCTGGACACAACCCCCCACCCCCGACCAGCTTGGACACCCCCTGGACACCCCCCAACCCTCTGGACAGCCCCCCCACCCCTCCTAAACACCACCCCCCCCCCCCACCCCCTACCCCCTTGGACACCCCCCTGGACACCCCCCAACACCCACCCACACCCTTGGACAGCCCCCCACACCCACCCACCCCCTTGTAACCCCCCTGGACACCCCCCGACCCCTCTGGACAGCCCCCCACCCCTCCTGGACACAACCCCCCACCCCCGACCTGCTTGGACACCCCCCTGGACACCCCCCAACCCTCTGGACAGCCCCCCACCCCTCCTAAACACCACCCCCCACCACCTACCCCCTTGGACACCCCCCTGGACACCCCCCAACACCCACCCACACCCTTGGACAGCCCCCCACACCCACCCACCCCCTTGTAAACCCCCCTGGACACCCCCCGACCCCTCTGGACAGCCCCCCGCCCCTCCTGGACACCACCCCCCACCCCCTACCCCCTTGGACACCCCCCTGGACATCCCCCAACCCTCTGGACAGCCCCCCCCCCCCACCCACCCGGACAACCCCAAATACCCTCTGGAGAGGCCGCCACCCACTTGGACAGCCCCCCACACCCATCCAACCCCTTGGACACCCCCTGGACACCCCACCGACCCCTCTGGACAGGCCGCCACCCCCTTGGACAGACCCCACACCCACCCATCCCCTTGGACACCACCCTGGACACCCCCCGACCCCTCTGGACAGCCCCCGACCCCTCTAGAAAGCACCCCCACCCCTCCTGGACACAACCCCCCACCCCCGACCTGCTTGGACACCCCCCAACCCTCTGGACAGCCCCCCCACCCCTCCTAAACACCACCCCCACCCCCTACCCCCTTGGACACCCCCCTGGACACCCCCCAACACCCACCCACACCCTTGGACAGCCCCCCACACCCACCCACCCCCTTGTAAACCCCCCTGGACACTACCCGACCCCTCTAGACAGCCCCCCACCCCTCCTGGACACAACCCCCCACCCCCGACCTGCTTGGACACCCCCCTGGACACCCCCAACCCTCTGGACAGCCCCCCACCCCTCCTAAACACCACCCCCCACCCCCTACCCCCTTGGACACCCCCCTGGACACCCCCCAACACCCACCCACACCATTGGACAGCCCCCCACACCCACCCACCCCCTTGTAAACCCCCCCTGGACACCCCCCGACCCCTCTGGACATCCCCCCACCCCTCCTGGACACAACCCCCCACCCCTGACCTGCTTGGACACCCCCCTGGACACCCCCCAACCCTTTGGACACCCCCTGGACACCCCCCCTGGACACGCCCCAACCCTCTCGGGGATTTATAGAAAACGATGAAAAATTAGTGAAATCATAAAATTAGTCAATATTGCAAGTCGAACAAATAGATCTAGGGATGATAAATAAGATTATGGTGCCAAAACGAGTTAAAAGGGTTCGCAATCGAAGAATCTTAGCTAGTTTCAACAAAAAAATCACAACACATATATATATACTATCCGCGAAAAAAAACGAACGAGTGGGAGGATTACCTGAGTGCTGCGAGTTTAGATGATTGATCCGAGGAGATTAAATATGAGAAACGATGATCGCAAAACGAATCTAAACCAACGAAATGGACGAGCCGATTCGGGTTTACGCGCGAGAGAGACGAGTCGCGACTGTCGAAGGTAAACTCGCGAATGACAATCCACGGGTCTGGGTAAATTTTTAAATGAGTTATCACGTCGGTTATTCAATAACCGACGTTATAATTTTTTAAAAAACATTTATTACGTCGGTTATTCAATAACCGACGTAAAAACCTTCCTCCGATTCTTTTTTTACATCGGTTATTTTATAACCGACGTTATAAAGGGCTCAAAATCCGCATTTTTTTACGTCGTTTATTCCATAACCGACGTCAAAAACATCTGCGGAATCTTTTGTTACGTCGGTTATAAAATAACCGACGTAAAAAAGCCTTCGTAAACCGCGTTTTTTACGTCGGTTATAAAAATAACCGACGTAATAAAAGAATTCGCGCGATTAATAACGTCGGTTATAAAAATAACCGACGTTAAAGGTGTACCGAACCAGGTTTTTACGTCGGTTATTAAATAACCGGCATAAAAACCTCGTTTTACATATTATGACGTCGGTTTTATATAACCGACGTAAAAAATGGTGACGTAAAAAATGTTTTCTGCACTAGTGGAATGGAAGTTTCCTCCGGATGGGATGACTATATTGGAGGGATCATTTGGCATTTAATTTTAATTACACTCCCAAGGGTGATGGAACTTACATTTACCTTATCTCTAGGGTTTACAAGTGGATGAGAAGGTTTTTTACCTAACCCATGACTTTAGATCCCCCCCCCACCAAGTTGGCTAGTTAGCCTAGTTGGGTTTTTAGGTCTTTTATGTAATCTTGTGTGGTTTGTTGGAATTGGATATTTCTTGAATCAATTTTTTTCATCGTGTCTTCTTGGCCAGGCTTGGATTTTGGAGGGGATTATTGGAATGTCCTTTGTGGTGGTTGAGGATTTTTAGGTGGTGGTAGTGGATGACTACTATGTACTGATTGGTTCCATGGTTTTTGAGGATGCTTTGAATACCATGACTTTATTATAAGCTTGGTTTTATTTCCACCCATGGTTGGATGGATAGTAAGTTTCATTCCCAAAGGGTTGTTTATAGGGGCATCAGGGAAATATTACCTCAAAAATATCAGATGTTTCTATCAATTGAGGACATTGGTCCAAGTAATGGGTGTTAGAAGAATATATACCACAATGGGTGGGAGGAGAATATTTTTATTTCCCTTGGGAAATATAAAGTTGTAAAAGAAGGGTACTTACCTCTTCAAACTTCATGTACACCTTCTTTTAGAATCCAGTACTCTTCACCTCATGGACACCTCAAATGGGTACACTAGACCTTTAACCGAATTGTTTAATGTTTTGCACTAAGTTCTCAATTAGGTTTCTTGTAGAAATTGGGGTCTTATCAACTAGTGAACCACCTATAACAGCATCAATCATGTTTCAATCAATAGAAATCAAACCATCATAAAAATATTGTATTAAAAGTTGATCACTTATTTAGTGGTGTGGGAAACTTGAACGAATCCTCTTAAATATTTCTTAGTATTCATGAAGTTTTTACCCTTTTGATTTTCATATACCACATATTTATTTTATTATTGTTTTAGTTTGATAGGTTGGAAAATATTTTTCAAGAAAAAGGAATTTCATGTCCGCCCTGCCTCTAATTGTTGAATTGACATAGTAAATCCAATCTATTTCAGTGTCTTCTAATGGAAAAGGTAATTATCTAAAATTTACATGTTCTTCATCCACATTTTTAGGTTTTAATTTAGAACACATATTATGAAATTATTTTAAGTACATATGGGTATTTTCTACCATGATTCCATGAAATCTTGATAATAAGCGAATTAAACTAGTTTTTAGTTCAAAATTAGGTGCCTTGCCTTGTATTTGAATGTATATAGGATGGATCTCTACATCAGGTGAGGTTAGTTATTTAAATGTCTAGTTATTTTCATCCATATTATTAAATTTTATTTTATTTTTAATGTGGTTTCCATAAGAAGAAGAATGATTGATAGCAGTTTCAATGTTTTGTGTGTCCTCCTTTAATGGATCGTCCAATGCTTCTTGGTGTCGATGACACAAGATCCTATATGGTTTTTGTTAGAAAGGAAGTAGTTCCTCTGGTGAATATCGTATCATGAACAAGGACTAAAAAATAATATTTTAGAAATCAAATAAAAATTAAGGAAAAAAATAAGTGTATAAATAATTACAAAATACACAATATTTTTATAAAAAAATGTACACTAAAAACAAAAGCATTTCCTAGAAATGGAAAAAAATTGAAATAATTGTCATGACACATCAAATTGATTAAGTTTTCAAGGTTTATTTATAGTATATTAAACACCTTAGTTCATCTCCCAAGGAACGTTGGTGGTTTATAGTGTGTGTTTTTAATAAAAAGGACAAAAAGATTGGTGGTTTTGAAAATATTTTTAAGAAAATAACTTAATTTATAGAGTTTAGTAGTTGAGAAACCAAGTGGATTTTGAAAAATATGATAAAAAGGGTTAGTTGTGATTTTACTACATACATTTAAAGTTCAACATTATTGGAGATTAATTAGGTTTTGATGTAAACCTTTGGTTGAAATTAATCAGAATCCCGATTACTTTCCAAGATTTTATATCAAAGCACATTGATCCAAAACTTGACATCACAATCATATATCCAAGGTCCAGATCTAATTCATGGTATAATAACTTCCAAATAAAATTTAAATCTCAAAAAATTGGGGAATAAAATTATTCTTATGTTGTTCAATTGGAATAACATGAGTCACACACTCAAAACATCACATTAATCAGTTAAAAGTAAATAGTATTTCATTCAGTTTAATCAAACAGAAATTAAAACATGAATCAAATTAAGATAATTATGAATTAAATTTTTTTCAAACCCAAAATAAATAAAAATAGTATAAGTAAAAGTTTTGGAACTCCATTTACAAGATGTGTATATCCCTCACAACAAACGCCCACCATTTAGCCCAACATCGAGAGGAGGAGGAAAGTCAGGTGGATCTCCTTCTTTATTTCAGATCTCCCTATGAGGATAGGGAGATCCAAATCCTCCAAGGGTATGAAATTAATCCTATGTAAATTTAATTTGGCAGAACTTCACTCTCTTAGTCAAACTTGAAAATGGGGATCTTAAGGATCTAATTTATAGGAAAGGTGGAAGGTGATTTTGAGCACCCTGATTTTGAAAAACTAATTGGCCCATGTTTTTTATGGAAATAAAGTCTTATATCACTTTTAAAAAAAACTAAAAAGTTATAGCCCAACCTCCTTAATATCTCTACACAAAAAATTCACCATTTCGACAATCACAGTCAGAGATATGGATGAAATACAGAACCCACTTTTTGACTTCGAGGAGATTCGATCCTCTGGACAGACCAATTCATATGGTCCCCTTAATGGACGAATGGGAATTGGGTGTATTCATATGAAATGTTTACCATTGAATTTTGGACCATTCCAAAAAATCTCATCCCATTTGGGTTCACGATTTAGTAAAAGTGTTTGGTTGATTCCACTGGTGTGCTTGGATCCTATGCATTTTGGTCCATTTTTCTTGAACTTCATCATGGGCCCTTCAAATCACCTCCACCTACAATGTAATTATAAAAAAAAGTAACATTTACCATTTTAAAAGTGATAAACACGAAATAATTGAAGCAAACATGAAGCTAAATTTTTTATAATTTTTATAATTTTCAATAAAAAACTATTTTAGCACAGTGGTGTAAGGGTGAAAATGAAATAATTAATCATGGTGCGGTCAATTAAGGATCTCTTTGATGCTCCAATCGAGGTAGGGGATCCGAGTTCTCTCTTATTTTGTGAATATGTGATATTAGAATTATTTTTTCTCCTTTAAGGTGGATGGTAATACTTTTACTAAATAGTAAAATTAATCAAACAAAATTATTTTAATGGGAATGGGTGTATTCACATGTGTTTTCTACTTTTGATTTTTTTTCTAATGGAATTTTCCTTTCTTAATAGTGTTGCTGAAAATCATGGTTGTTGGGAGACTTGTTTATGTTATAGTCATTATGATTATGAAACCTTTATTGTTTTTATTTTTTTATCTCACCTCAAATAAAAGGATAAGAAAATTTAAATTGTTAAGGAATTGGTTGCCCATGGAAATCTAGAATTGTGTGAGAATTCCCATGCTAAATATTGAAATAAAGTGATGATATCCCTTTTTGTAGAATCTAAAATTTGGGGTTGTGGAAGCTGGAATTTTTTTATTATATGATTTAGGTAATTGATTCATTCTTTTATAATGTGTGTGGACCATTTGGTACTTTTACTGGTGGTAGTGATAACCGGGTTTGAGGCGGAATGTGTTGGGAGGGTAAACCATAATTGATTGGCATGATATGAGATATGGGTTAGTGTGTGATTTGGTTGCATACTGATTGATGTTGTGGTAATGATTTGTAATTTGATAGAATTTATTTGGAATTTTATTGGTTTTTTTAATTTTTTGTTGTCTTGGTAGTTTCTTGGAAATTATGGAATGCTCGAAATGGTATTTTTTTTAAGTGAACTTGGGTTACACTAAATGGTTTGGGGCTGGAAATAAATGGTTGTTGTAATGGTATATGGGATAAAAATGTTTAATTAGAAAATGTAAATATGATAAATTAATATGTAAGTGGTTGTTAGATTATGTGGTTAAATGATAACCATGAAACTAATGTGTGTTTTTTTGCCTGATAAGTGGGACTGGATGGGTGGATAGTGTTATCACAATGATGCTGACATGTGATAGTGGTGATGTGGAGGTTGTATAGTTAGGTGGTTTTTGGTTGTGTGTAACCATAATATGGGATCTTATGTAATTTTTATACCTATTATTTTCCTTATGATTTCTATATTCTCCTGACCTAAGTCACGTGTTTACACTGATGCCAAGAGGTTTTGGGTTCTGGCTATTTCACCGAATAATCCTGGTTAGAGAGGATAAATGGATGGCTACCACATCTTTCCCACTCTCCTTATAGGTGAGGTTTTTATGAATGGGTTTTTATGTCTTTTGGATTTAGTTCACTTGTGGTTATGTTTTATGAGAGGTTTTTGTGGTTTATGGTGGGTTTCATGTATTGTAGGAGAAGGGAAAGAGGTTGATATCCTTCATGTTCACGATACCCTACTATTATGATTTATGGTAGTGGTTATGGGATAATGAGTATATTATGGTTGTTTCATATGTTATGATTATGATAAGGTTTTGATGTATTGATTGTCATAGGTTGAGATCTAGGGCTTTCCTATTTTAATGAAGCTAATGGATATAAAAGGGATGGTCATATCAGGATGTATGAAATTAGGGCGCTAGAGTGAAAAATTAGTGGGGAAACGATGTGTGGTAACTTTTAATCAATATTATTCTACTTATATTATTATACTTGGATGTGTTATTTATAAATTGTTCCTTGGTGAGGAGGATTACTAGTTGACATAATAGGTTCTTATCGAATCTGTTGTTTGTTCATTGGGGAATTGGTATGTTATTCTAACATTTGCATGAGATTCCTTGGGTATGATCCTACTAAGTGTACATGTTATAATCATCCTACATACATAAAAACTATTTTTTTGATTATTAGGAGAGAGATAGAGACCGAGATTGTAACACCCCAATATTTCATAGTAAGTGATTTTCTTTAATTCAATAACTTGCGCAACACGCAACGCCAAGTTCGAGCGCACCACGACTTACCAAAATAGCCGTTCAAAAAAATTTATGAAAAGTATTAACTGAATTTTTAATTTTATATACTCCATATAATTTTAGAATCCATATTATGTGTTTCTTAGACATAATATAAGAACAAATTCATTTTTTAGATAAAAAAAGTATTTTTCAAAAAAATGCAATTTTACCACCTTCTAATGGAAATACATTTTTAAAACCTATATTTGACACTTTTATATACTCAATTTAATTAAATTAAATTCTTTTTTAGAATCAGGACATAAAAATTTATTTTCGATAAATTTTTGGTACTTTTCTAATAACATTTATATTTTGATGAATACTGAAAAATACTAAATTTTAATTGAAAACAACTTTTTTAATCGAAAAAAATTATAGTGTTAAATTATGTATTTTAATGGTTGTTAAGTATAATTAGATTATATTTTTATCATTTAATACAATTTAGGTGATTATAAGTAATTTCACACTAAAATTTGACATAAACACGTGTCAATCTTTTGATAGTTTTTACTTTTTAAAAACCCGCTTTTCGGTTTTGATAACAGAAATTAATTTTGAAATTAATTAATGAAACTTCTATGTTTTTAATTTGGTAAAATATAATTCATTCTTGAATTTTGAATATCAAAATTATCTTAGGGTAAATTTTTGCTATTTTTCTGAAAACATTCAATTTTTGATGAATAGTGAAAAACACAGTGTTATAGTTTAAAACCGACTATTTATTTAAATAATTATTTATTTTATTTAAATTTATTTTAAGTAAAAATAGATATATAATACCAATATAAGTTCAATATAATTCAATTGAGTAATTTTATAATAAAATTATATGTATAAAATTTTATTGAAGTTTTTACCGTCTTTTACCCACCTCCTAGGAGCATTTTATAATTTACATAAAACATAATTTTACCACTTCTGTGAGTTGAATTTAAAAAATTCAAGAGACACGGTTGATATCATTAAGTAAAATGTGGTTCAATAAGATGAAAATAGTTTTTGGTGAATAGTAACTTTTTACTTTTATTTACCACGGTTAAAAGTAAGTAGGGTAATTAAGGGTAAAAATGATATTATTATTACCCTATAACATGTCCTAATTATATTGGATAAGTTTAATTTGACCAAAAACAACCTTAGGAATAAAATATGATTCTTTAGGTCCACTTGGATTATATTAGGACATTTATTATTATTTAATTCAAAGAAGAATTAAAAGTTTTAAATTAAAAGTTTAATAACTAAACCATTTTTAATATATGGTTAAACATAAGATAAATTCTACTATAAATATTCATTAGAAATCTAACAATATTTCCCACATAATTGTATTTTATTTATATTTTTTAGACATTAAATAATTTAATTTAGTTATGACACAATGATGATGCAGTAATTACTTAACTAATGAAATATTAAAATAATTGATATTATAAATATCCAAATAAATGTAATTTGAGACTTTTTATGGATTAAACTACTTTTCTAGGTTAATAGGATATGTTAGGGTTCATTAGATGAATTTTTTTCTAATAATTCCGTTATGAATTTAGAAAAAACAAAATACCAAATAGTGTCAAAATTGACATAAAAGAGTTTTTAAAACAAATATTATATTATTAATTGATATTCTATTCCTAAAAATCTAAAGTTCGGCCGAAATACTTATATAAGGATATTTTTATCATTAATGAACCATTAGGGGTTCTCTTAGAAGTATATAGTATGTTTATTAACCATATAATATAAAAATACAAAGAGACATGGTAAATGTCAAACTATTTAACTAAGAGTTAAATCTAAAGGATAAGGTTAATATAGTGACCCAAACCAGTCTAAAACCAATTTATTGAGTAGTTTTAGACTCATCCACACCTTATCCTTTAAATAATTCATTTTAGAGCCATTAGAAACTGAAAATTATTTTATTATAAAATAATATTTCTAGCTTTTCCTAAGGTGCCCCTCACCCCTCTTATAAAAAGGCACTTCCACTTCTCTCTAATTCACACCTTCAAATCCATTATGTTCGGCCAAAAACTATCCAAATATCCTCCCAACTCTCCTCCCTTAATCATTGAGGACTTAATTTAGTCATAAAGCCAACCTAAGGATCCCTTTTGATCAAATCAAAAGGAAGAACCCAAAGAAGAGGTAAATATTTCATCACCTCTTTCAAGTTCCTTTCTTCTTCCACTTCCTCTTTATTTGTTGTTTCCATTATAAAATAATAAATCCAGTATCTTCTATATACTGTGATGTTATCATAAATATGGTACAACCATATTCATTATTCTATTCATCCTTTGAATGACACGACACCATATGTGCGTACGCACGGCTTACCGTCTCCACATCGTGGTGTAGTTGTTATTCTATACATTATTATTTGGATGGGTATAATAATGATGTATAATTGGTGTAAATAATAAATATAACATGATAATTATTCTGTATATGTGATATAAAATCCAATTACAGATTATTTTAATATCAAAATAATGATATTGTCGCTCGTGTGTACGTATGGGTTAGCGTCTCCACGAATGCGATGAGATTCATTCCCCATCGTATCCATTCAATAATAATTTTCATTTGATGATTAAAAATAATTTTTAATGACTTAATATCATTCTTAATATTAATAAGATATATCCCATCTATAACAAACATTGTTTACGTAACCAAGCATATAAAGGAGAACGAATCAGTTAACACCTGAAACGACGATAATACTAAAATATCAATATTAGAAGATCATATATGATATCATATTAATGTATATGGTTATTTTATAATTTAATAACAATTATTTAACCATTATACAGGATATTAACATACCCTCGACCAAGGAAAAGTAAATGGTAAGGGGTTTCTTATCTCACTTTTAATTCTGTGAGATTTCAATTGTTCGCCACTTATTTATTAGATGTGGTGTATTGTGTACTGCAATTTAATATATATTATCATGATTATATTTATATTCATGGTATTCTGTGATTCATTTGGTGGTTATTAACTTTTGGTCGTACGATTCGATTGATTACAACGAAGTAAGGGTTTTTCATCTCTCTTTTTATTTCCGTGAGATTCATGCTATATTGTCCACTATTTCCTTTTGTGTGTTGTATGTACGGTCCATGATTGTATTATTGGTGTAATATACTTTAATTTATGAGTATTTACTTCTTTATTATATGATCCTCATTTCATGGGTTGTATGTTTCATAAGCTTCCAACTCGGTAAGGGAATTTCAAATTTCAATTTCCACTCAATGGGCTTTACGCATACTTCATTGATTATTTTACTCCAAGATTATGTGTGGAATCACTATTTTTTATTTATGTAGTAATTTCCAGTCACCTTTTTTTGGATATAATTTTGATACACATAATCACTCCATTGATAATTTCTCAAGTCATTGATATAAACTTAATCTTAACTCAATTTCA
Source organism: Viscum album (assembly GCA_963277665.1). NCBI lineage: Eukaryota > Viridiplantae > Streptophyta > Magnoliopsida > Santalales > Viscaceae > Viscum > Viscum album. Next base: position 1,681,522,907 of record OY728160.1, read on the forward strand.
ATTCATTGAGTTAAACATCCAATTCATTGGTGTTGTTTTTACAAGAATATGTGTGAATGTAATCTGGTTGATTTAAACTGAATATCCAATCATATTGAGTGTATTTATATCTTTCACACATAATTATGTCCTTGATTTATCCTTTACCTAAGGATGTTTTCTTTATAAGTGATTTCATCTCAATTTACATTCCTTTGAGACTTCTTTGTTGTTATGCAACAATTCACTTTTATATGGTGTATATACTGTCCTTTGACATAGTATATAATTAAATCCTTTATTCTCATGGTATTATAAAGTTTTTATTACCTCAATTATTTGTATTCAAGCATCTATCATTTGGATAGTAACCCTAACTAAAATACCATTTTAAATGTTTTAAAAATTTATTCTTCTAAATATTTCTCATTAATGTCCATGTTTTAAAAATGGTATTAAGGTTTTATTTATATGGAAATTAATGTTTTAAAATTAAAATTACTTTTAAAAGTTTCAAATTTTTATGGGAAACTTTTATTCAAAAATCTATTTTTAAACGGCTTCTTGACAAATAGTGTCACTTTAAAATGTTTTCAAGAAAAGTGGGATATTTCTCTCAATTAGTTTTGACGCCTATTTTCATCTATGTCAATATCCTTTATTATTCTAGATTGAGGTTAATCTGTTACAATACAATCTTATATATTGTATTGAATGAGTTATTTTTGACTGTGGATGTGATATTTTTATACAATTCATGGTTTGCGGATAAAGTATTGACATTTTGTATGCTAGTTTTAATATGAATGTTTATGTTATGTTCCAAACATTTCATATGAGGAATGAATTAGACTTAGTAAGTGATGGGTGGAGCCAGCTATAGCTCCTCGATGTATCAGTAGGTCTCATGAGACAAACTAGTGTCTTGGCACAAGGCCTTGACTATGTGGTTATGAAGTTTGGCATTATGCATTCCATCATTATGAAAGTGGTTATTGATACTGCATGTGATTATTCGACTAGTAGAATATCCATGTGAATATGTAAATGTAATTATTTGATTTATCTTTGCCATATTATGCTTAAGTTCAAGTTTAAAAGGATTTTGTTTTTAGTCTTATACAATACCTTAAACGTTTATGATTATTTATGAAAGTTTATGCTTTATTGTTATCCTTACTGAGCATCTGAGCTCACCCATTTCTATGTTTTATTTTTCCCAGGATTTGAAGAAGTATATTATGACCGACCTTCAGGGATAGTCTATGGGATCTCAGTGTTGTCTATGGAAACAATGTTGTTGTAGTTTTCCATTTTATGATGTAATTTAAACCTTGTTAATGTGTCTAGTACTTCCAAGGCTACTAAACTAATCGTTATTTCGAGACTTGATCTTTTGTGATCATGCCAATGATACGTAATAATACACCGACTCTGGGCTTCTGGGGTTGGGGTTTTACAGTTGTTATGAGAGGAAGTTTAGTACAAACCTTGGAATCTATATTTAGATAAAATTTGATTAGATCACATTACCCTAAGAAAAACTTTGAGGATTATTATAGAAGAACCTCGTAGAATTTTGGTATTGTAAATATTATGTGGGTTTTCTAAAAAATACATCTCTTTATGGATACAAGCAGGTAGAGGTGGCTCTGGTACAGATGTACCTAGGAGTAAAAACTCCAATAAGGAGTTTCGGACTTGACCCGAGGTATCTTGGTACACGACAACGGGCCTTGCTACACTCTTGGTTACAACACTCTCAGGGGATATGCTTAGGATAATTCACATTTTCTTTATAAACTGATTTGAAGGATTTTAATATATAATGACAATAAATAACAGTCATTAAACCTAAGGTGTTTTAGATTGAAAATAAGGTGTTATGATATTCTCTAAATGATTTTATGGATCACACTATGCTTTCTTGTGTTAGTCAGTGGCTGGATTCCAAGAAATTCATAGTAACATTGAACATGATGTACAAGCTTGGAACGACGGAGGAAATGAGAAACAGAATGGAATTTTCATAGGTGTAAAAGATCTCGTGTTCATGCTGAATCCGTTTTCCAAAAATACGATCAAAAACATATATATTAACCAACTCCCGGACTCAACAAAGAAGAGAAAGGTGGTGAATGATAAGAGATACAGCAGTGGAGACCATGGAGAAAAGAAATCTCAATTTCCATCATGCAGGAAATGTTGAAGGAGACACCTAGGTAAGTGTCTTAATGGAAAAAATAAATGCTTTATGTGTGGGAAAGAAGGACATAAATTTAAAAATTGTCGAGGAAAAATTAATAGTACTATGGAAGAAAATAAAAATGATCCCAAGAATCCATTTACAGTTATTTTCCATAAATGTAGGGGACCTGGTCATTACCTGAGTGAATTCCCTATTCTATAGATAACCCCTTGGTCAAGGAAGAACCTATGTGGAAATAAATGGATGGTCAAATGGTTAAAAGTATTAGTGCTCTTTGTTGATGGGATTACTTTGGAAGACTTTTCTCTTATGTGTAACCCTTCAGTTTATTTTAAAAAAATGTTATTTTAGGAAGAATTGTATTTTCTATTGTTGATATAGTTATAAATAACCATTTTGGTTTATATGATCCTTGAATTTAAGGTAATTACATGTTATTAAATTTTAGGATAAAAATGTGAGGTATGGGATACCATTTTTTGTGAAATTATGTTATAGTTATTTTGAGTAATATATCTCATTTTGGGAATGTTATAAAATATAGATTTTGAAAATAGACAACACATAGACCGTGTGACAACCCATCGTGTCGGAAAAAGCTACAGGAATCGAACCCACAACCACAGTGCGATTGGGATTTATCGCCTACCACTGGACTACGTGAAGCCCCTGATCAGTGTGACTAATTCTTTTTTGTTAAATGATTTTATTGATCCATAATAATTTGATTTGGGATCTTATGTCTTATCAAATGAATATCCTTAGTATAAGAAAATTATTTGGGGATTAAGTGATAAATGTTATTTTGGAAGACGTTTGCTCTATTGGGAATATTATATGCCTAAGGAAAATAAAACACTATGGGATTGAATTTGAGGAGTAATGGTGTATTTTTATCTTTTTTTTTATTATGGATTTATAGTGATTTGGGTTATTTATGGAAATGATTAACCTATCATAGATAATATGTGATTAGGTTAATTACTTTTAAGTATGTGACTTTAAGAGTAGTTGATGTTATTTGGAAATACAATTTAACTTGGAAAACTGCGTAATCAAATTATTCTATGTTTTTGGTTTCAATATTAGTTTGGATTATATATATGGATTTTAAGGACAATTGTTTATTTAATGTTATTTATTGAACTTTGGGTATTGTTTGTTTAATTTTAGAAATTAAGATAAGTATTTCTTTCTTTAAAGGATTATCCTTTTTGGGTATCATCTGATTTTTTACTAACCATTTTGGTTTTGGTTAATCTCTAAAGACAAGTTAAATATATATAGTTTATCATTTATGGATTATGTGATTCTCTATAAGTTGATTCTAGCACTTCAGGTGTGACCAAGTCATCTTGAATACTCATCGTTTGAAAAAAAAAGATGGGTTAGTGGTAGAAATTTATAAAAGGATGAAAATCTACTTAAAAATTAAGTATATATATTTATTTTCTTAGTCAATCTTATAAATAAATTCCTCAACTTTATGAAATGGAACTTAAAATAGAAAACGTTATACGTTTACTTTTTCTACTGGGAAACTAATGAACATTTATCTCATCATAAGTTTGGGGTTTTCTTGTTGTTAACTTTCTCCTAATAATGTTTTCTATCACTCTCTACTATAACTTGAAACTTATTTTATCTTCCATATCCATGTTTTCTTACATGGAATCCTAGTTTCAGTTATCTCGGGTGACCTTTGTACTTATATTTCTTTCTTTTAAAGAGATATTTATATTGACTCTTTTTCTGATGTGGGACTTTCAATGAAGTTCCCAATCCCAATTTTAAAATTGTGAGGATGCAATTTCCAAAAGGGGGGAAAAATGGAACACCCCAATATTTCATAGTAATTGATTTTCTTTAATACAATAGCTTATGCTACACGCAACACCGAGTTCATGAGCACCACGACTTACCAAACTAGCCGTTCAAAAGTAGTTACGAATAGTATTAACTGAATTTTGAATTTTATATACTCTATATAATTTTAGAATTCATATTGTGTGTTTCTTAGACATAACATAAGAACAAATTCATTTTTTCAGATAAAAGAAGTATTTTTCAAAAAAATGCAATTTTACCACCTTTTAATGGAAAACCCTTTTTAAAACCAATATTTGAAACTTTTATATATTCAATTTAATTAAATTCAATTCTTCTTTAGAATTGGGACATAAATATTTATTTTGGATAAATTTTGGAACTTTTCTAATAACTTTTATATTTTGATGAATACTGAAAAATACTAAATTTTAATTGAAAACAACATTTTTAATAAAAATAATTTATAGTGTCAAATTTGGTATTTTAATGGTTTGGAAGTATAATTAGATTATATTTTTATCATCTAATACAATGTAGGTGATTATAAGTAATTTCACATTAAACTTTGACATAAACACATGCCAATCTTTTGATAGTTTTTACTTTTTAAAACCCCACTTTTCAGTTTTGACAGCGGGGATTAATTTTAAATTAATTAATGAAACTTATTTTTTTTAATTTGGTAAAATAGAATTCATTTTTGAATTCTGTATATCAAAATTATCTTTGGGTAAATTTTTGGTATTTTTCTGAAAATGTTCAATTTTTGATGACTAGTGGAAAACACTGCGTTATAGTTTAAAACCAACTTTTTATTTAAAAAATTATTTATTTTATTTAAATTTATTTTAAGTAAAAATAGATATATAATACCTATATAAGTTCAATATAATTCATTGGATTCATTTTATAATAAAATTAGATTTATAAAATTTTATTGAACTTTTTACCGTCTTTTACCCACCTCCTATGAGCATTTGTAAATTTACATAAAACTTAATTTTACCACTTCTGTGAGTTGAATTTCAAAAATCCAAGTGACACGGTTTGATATCAGTAAGTAAAATGTGGTTCAATAAGATGAAAATAATTTTTGGTGAATAGTAACTTTTTACTTTTATTTACCACAACTAAAAGAAAATAGGGTAATTAAGGGTAAAAATGATATTTTTATTACCCTAACACATGTCCTAATTCTATTGGATAAGTGTAATTAGACCAAAAACAACCTTAATAATAAAATATGATCCTTTAGGTCCACTTGGATTAGATTAGGACATTTATTATTATTTAATTCAAATAAGAGTTAAAAGTGTCAAATTCATTGTTTAATAACTAAACCATTTTTAATATAGGGTTAGACATAAGATAAATTCGACTATAAATATTATTTTGAAAGATAAAACTATTTACTACATAATCGTATTATATATATATATATTATACATTAAATAATTTAATTTATTTATGAAACAATGATGATGCAGTAATTACCTAACTAATGAAATATTAAAATAATTGATATTATAAATATCCAAATAAATGTAATTTTAGACTTTTTATAAATTAAAATAATTTTATAGGTTAATATTACATGTTATGGTTGGTTAGATTAATTCTTTTCGAAGTAATAATGCTGTTATGAATTTATAAAAACCAAAATACCAAATAGTGTTAAAATTGACAAGAAAGAGTTTTTTAAAAAACTATTATATTATTGATTGATATTTTATTCCTAAAGATCTAATGTTCGAACAAAAGGCTTATATAATGATAGGCATATAATTAATGAACCACTTGGAGTTCTCTTGGAATTACATAGTAAGTTTATTAACCATATAATATAAAAATACAAAGAGACATGGTAAATGTCAAACTATTTAACTAAGAGTTAAATCTAAAAGATAAGGTTAATATAGTGACCCAAATCATTATAAGACCAATTGGTTGAGTTTTTTTCGACCCATACCCACCTTATCTTTTAAATAATTAATTTTGGAGACATTAGAAACAGAAAATGATTTTATTATAAAATAATATTTCTAGCTTTTCCTAAGGTGCCCCTCACCCCTCTTATAAAAGGGCGCTCCCCCTTATCTCTAATTCATGCCTTGAAATCCATTAGGCTCAGAAAACCCCTACCCAAATATCCTCAGAACTCTCCTACCTTCATCCTAGAGGCCTTAATTTAGTCATAAAGCCAACCTAAAAATCCCTTTTGATCAAATCAAAAGGAATAACCTGGAGAAGAGATAATATTCCATCACCTCTTTCAATTTCCTTTTTTCTTCCACTTCCTCTTTATTTTTTGTTTCCATTCTAAAATAATAACTCCAGTATCTTATATATACTATGATTTTATTCTAAATATGGTACAAAAATATTCATTATTATATCCATCCTTTGAATGACATGCCAGCATACGTGCATACGTACGGCTTACTGTCTCCACGTCCTGTTGCAGTTGTTATTAAATACATTATAATTTGGATGGGTATAATAATGATGTATAATTGGTATAAATAATAAATATAACATGATAATGATTCTGTATATATGATATAAAATCCAATTATATATGATTTAATATCAAAAGAATGATATCGTCGCTCGTGCGTACGTACGGATTACCATCTCCACAAACACGATGAGATTCATTCCCCGTCGTATCCATTCAAGAATAATTTTCATTTGATGATTGAAAATAATTTTTAAAGACTTAATATCATTCTGAATATTAAGAAGATACATCCCATCCATAACAAACATGGTTTACGTAACTAAGCATATAAAGGAGAACGAATCAGTTAACACCTGAAACGACGATAATACTAAAATATCAATATTAAAAGATCATATATGATATCATATTAATGTATATGGTTATTTTATAATTTAATAACAATTATTTCACCATTATACAGGAGATTAATGTACCCTCAACCAAGGAAAAGTACAAGGTAAGGGGTTTCTTATCTCACTTTTAATTCTGTGAGATTTCCATTGTTCGCCACTTATTTATTGGATGTGGTGTATTATGTACTACCATTTGATATATATTATCATGATTCTCTTTATATTCATGGTGTTTTGTGATTAATTTGGTGGTTATTACCTTTTGGTCATACTACTCGATTTATTATAACGAAGTAAGGGTTTTTCATCTCACTTTTTATTCATGTGAGATTCATGCTATATTGGCCACTATTTCCTTTTGTGTGGAATATGTACTATCCATGATTTTATTCTTGGTGTAATATAATTTAATTTATGAGTATTTACATCTTCATTGTATGATCCTTATTTCATGGGTTGTATGTTTCATAAGTTACCAAATCAGTAAGGTAATTTCAAATTTCAATTTCCACTCAGTGGGCTTTAGGCAAACTTTATTGATTATTTTACTCCAATATTATGTGTGGAATGACTATTTATTATTTATGTAGTAATTTCCACTCCCCTTTGTGTGGATATAATTTTGATACACTTAATCACTCCATTTTTAATTTCTCAATTCATTGATATAAACTTGATCTTAACTCAATTTACGTTCATTAAGTTAAACATCCAAGTCATTGGTGTTGTTTTTACAAGAATATGTGTGAATTACCTCTGATTGATTTAAATTGAATATACAATAATATTGATCATATTTATATTTTTCATAGATAATTATGTCATCAATTTATTCTTTACTAAAGGATACTGTCTTTGTAAGGGATTTCAACTTAATTTACATTCCTTTGAGACTTCTTTGTTGTAATGCACCAATTCACTTTTATATGGTGTATATACTGTCCTTTGACATAGTATATAATGAAATCCTTTATTCTCCTGGTATTATAAAGTTTTTATTACCTCAATTATTTTTATTCAAGAGTCTCTAATTTGGATAGTAACCCTAACTAAAATACCATTTTAAATGTTTTAAAATTTTATTCTTCTAAATATTTCTCATTAATGTCCATGTTTTAAAAATGGTTTTAAGGTTTTATTTATATGGACATTAATGTTTTAAAATTAAAATTCCTTTTAAAAGTTTCAAAGTGTTATGGGACACTTTTATTCAAAAATCTATTTTTAGATGGCTTCTTGAAAAATAGTGTCACTTTTAAATGTTTTCAAGAAAAATGGGGATATTTCTCTCAAATAGTTTTGAGGATAATTTTCATCTATGTCAATATCCTTTATTATTATCGATTTAGGTTAATATGTTACAATAAAATCTTCCATATTGTATTTAATGAGTTATGTTTGATTGTGGATGTGCTATTTTTATACCATTCATGGTTTGTGGACAAATTATTGACATTTATTATGCTAGTTTTAATACAAATGTTTATGTTATGATTCAAACTTTTCATATGAGGAATGCATTGGACTCAGTAAGTGATTGGTGGAGCCCGCTATAGATCCTCGATGCATCGGTAGATCTCATGAGACAAACTAGTATCTTGGCACAAGGCCTTGATAAAATCTTATTAGTATTCTTGGCACAAGGCCTTGACTATGTGGTTATGAAGTTTGGCTTTATGCATTCCATCATTATGAAAGTGGCTACTGATATTGCATGTGATTATTCGACTAGTAGAATATCCATGTGAATAAGTAAATGGAATTATTTAATTTTATCTTTGTCATATTATATTGAAGTTCAAGTTTAAAAGGATTTTGTTTTAGTCTTATACATTGCCTTGAATGTTAATGCTTATTTATGAAAGTTTCCGCTTTATTGTTATCCTTACTGAGCATTTGAGCTCACCCCTATCTATGTTTTATTTTTTCCAAGATGCGAATAAGTATATTATGACTGACCTGCAAGGATAGTCTATGGGATCTCAGTGTTGTCTATGGAAACAATTTTTTTGTAGTTTTCCATTTTATGATATAATATAAACCTTGTGAATGTATCTAGTACTTCCAAGGCTACTAAACTAATCGGCCTTTAGAGACTTGATCTTTTTTTATCATTCCAATGATACGTAATAATACACTGACTTTGGGATTCTAGGGTCAGGGTGTTACAGTTGGTATCAGAGAAATTTTAGTACAAACCTTGGATAAACTCTGATTAGAGAAAATTACCCTAATATATACTTTGAGGATTAGTATAGAAGAACCTCCTAGAATTTTTGGTATTTTAGAGATTATGTGGGTTTTCTAAATAATACATCCTTGTCTGAATACGAGCAAGTAGAGGCGGCTCTGGCACAGATGTACCTAGGAGTGAAAACTTTGACAAGGAGTTTCAGTCTTGACCTGGGGTATCTTGGTACAGGACAACGGGTCTTGCTGCACTCTTGGTTACGACACTCCCAGGGGATATTCTTAGGATAATTCACATTTTCTTTACCAACCGATTTGAAGGATTTTAATATAAGATGAGAATAAATAATCGTCGTTAATCCTAAGGTGTTTTAGATTGAAAATAAGGTGTTATGATATTCTCTAAATGATTTTATGACTCACACTATGCTTTCTTGTGTTAGTCACTGGTTGGATTCTAAGGAAGTCATAGTAACATTGAACATGATGTATAAGGTGGGCACGGTAGAGGAAATGAGAAACAGAATGGAATGTTGATAGGTGTAAAAGATATTATGTTCATGCTGAATTAGTTTTCCAAAAATATGATCAAAAACATATATATTAACAAACTCTCGAACTCAACAAAGAAGAGAAAGGTTGTGAATGATAAGAGATCCAGTAGTGGAGACCATGGAGAAAAGAAAGCTCAATTTCCATCATGCAAGAAATGTGGAAGGAGACACCTAGGGAAGTGTCTTAATGGAACAAAGAAATGCTTTATGTGTGGGAAAGAAGGACATAAAGTAAAGAATTACTGAGGAAAAATGAAGAGTACTATGGTTGAAAATAAAAATGATTCCAAGAAACCATTTATAGTCATTTGCTGTAAATGTAGGGGACCTAGTCATTACCCGAGTGAATTCCCTATTCTATAGATAACCCCTTGGTCAAGGAAGAACCTGTGTGGAAATAAATGGATGGTCAAATGTTTAAAAGTATTAGTGCTCTTTGTTGATGGGATTACTTTGGAAGACTTTTCTCTTATGTGTAACCCTGCAGTTTATTATGTGAAAATGCTATTTTAGGAAGAATTGTGTTTTCTATTGTTGAATAAATAACCATTTGGGTTTATATGATCCTTGAATTTGAGGCAATTACTTGTTATTAAATTTTGGGATGAAAATGCGAGGTATGAGATAATATTTGAGGTGAAATTATGTTAAAGTTATTTTGAGGAATTTATCTCATTTTGGGAATTTTATAAAATATAGATTTTGAAAAAGGACAACACGCAGACCATGTGACAACCTGTCACGTCAGACAAAGCTGTAGGAATCGAACCCACAACCATAGTGCGATAGGGATTTATCGCCTTCCACTAGACTACGTGAAGTCCCTAGTTAGTGTGACTAATTCTTTTTAGTTAAATGATTTTATTGATCAATAATAAGTTGATTTAGGATCTTATGTCTTATCAAATGGATATCCTTAATATGGTAAAATGATTTGGGGATTAAGTGATAAATGTTATTTTGGAAGACGTTCGCTCTGTTGGGAATACTATATGCCTAAGGAAAATATAATACTATGGGATTTCATTTGAGGAGTAATGGTGTATTTTTATCTATTTTTTTATTATGGATTTATAGAGATTTGGGTTATTTATGGAAATGATTAACCTATCATAGATAATATGTGATTAGGTTAATTACTTTTAAGTATGTGACTTTAAGAGTAGTCGATGTTATTTGGAAATACAATTTAATGTGTAAGACTGGCTAATAAAATTCTTATATGTTTTGGGTTTAAATATTAGTTTGGATTATATTGATGGATTTTAAGGACAATTTTTTATTGAATGGTATTTATTGAACTTCGGGTATTGTTGGTTTAACTTTAGAAATTAAGATAAGTATTTCTTTCTCTAAATTATTATCCTTTTTGGGGACCATCTGATCTTGTACTAACCATTTCGGTTTTGTACAATCTCTAAATTCAAGGTAAATATAAATGGTTTACCCTTTGTGGATTATGTGATTCTCTAGAAGTTGATTCTAGTGCTTAAGGTGTGACCAAGTCATCTTGAATACTCATCGTTTGAAAAAAAGATGAGTTAGTGGTAGAAATATATTAAAGGATGAAACTCTACTTAAAAAGTAATTATATCTCTTTATGTTCTTATTCAATCTCATAAATAAATTTCTCAACTTTATGAAATGGAACTTAAAACAAAAAACTTTATCCGTTTACTTTTTCTACTAGGAAACAAATGAACATTTATCTCATCAAAAGTTTCTTATTTTCTTGTTGTTAAATTTTTACTAATCATTTTTTATCACTCTCCACTAGAACATGACACTTATTTTATCTTCCATATCCATGTTTTTTTTATGGAATCCTAGTGTGGGTTATCTCGAGTGACCTTTGTACTTCTCTTTATTTCTTTTAAAGAGATAGTTATATTGACTCTCTTTCCGATGTGGGACTTTCAATGAAGTTCCCAAGCCCAATTTTAAAATTGAGAGGATGAAATTTCCAAAAGGGGGGAAGAATGTAACACCCCAATATTTCAGAGTAAGTTATTTTCTTTAATTCAATAGCTTGCGCTACATGCAACACCGAGTTCGAGTGCACCACGACTTACCAAACTAGCCGTTAAAAAGCAGTTATGAATAGTATTAACTGAATTTTGAATTTTATATACTCCATATAATTTTAGAATCCATATTATGTGTTTCTTAGACATTATATAATAACAAATCCATTTTTTAGATAAAAGAACTATTTTTCAAAAAAAATCAATTTTACCACCTTTTAATGGAAAACCATTTTTAAAAACAATATTTGAAACTTTTATATATTCAATTTAATGAAATTAAATTCTTCTTTAAAATCGGGACATAAAAACTTATTTTGGAAAAAAATTGGTACTTTTCTAATAACTTTTATATTTTGATGAATACTAAAAAATACTAAATTTTAATTGAAAACAACTTTTTTAATAGAAATAATTTATAGTGTTAAATTATGTATTTTAATTGTTTGGAAGTATAATTATATTATATTTTTATCATTTAATAAAGTTTAGGTGATTATAAGTAATTTTACATTAAAATTTGACATAAACTCATGTCAAACTTTTGATAGTTTTTACTTTTTAAAAACCCGCTTTTCGGTTTTGACAGTGGGAATTAATTTCAAATTAATTAATGAAACTTCTATGTTTTCAATTTGGTAAAATAGAATTCATTTTTGAATTTGGAATATCAAAATTATCTTAGGGTAAATTTTTGGTATTTTTCTAAAAACATTAATTTTTTGATGAATAGTGAAAACGCAGCGTTATAGTTTAAAACCGATTTTTTATTTAAATAATTACTTATTTTATTTAAATTTATTTTAAGTAAAAATAGATATATAATACCTATATAAGTTTAATATAATTCATTGGAGTCTTTTTATAATAGAATTAGATGTATAAAAATTTATTAAACTTTTTACCGTCTTTTACCCACCTCCTAGGAGCATTTGCAAATTTACATAAAACATAATTTTACCACTTATGTGAGTTGAATTTCAAAAATCTGAGAGACACAATTGATATCAGTAAGTAAAATGTGGTTCAATAAGATGAAAATAATTTTTGGTGAATAGTAACTTTTTACTTTTATTTAACACTGTTAAAATTAAATAGGGTAATTAAGGGTAAAAATGATATTATTATTACCCTAACACATGTCCTAATTCTATTGGATAATTTTAATTCGACAAAAAACAATATTAGGAATAAAATATTATCCTTTAGGTCTACTTGGATTATATTAGGACATTTATTATTATTTAATTAAAAGAAGAGTTAAAAGTGTTAAATTCAAAGTTTAATAACTAAACCATTTTTAATATAGGGTTAAACATAAGATAAATTTGACTATAAATATTCATTAGAAAGATAAAAATATTTCCTACATAATGGTATTTTATTTATATTTTTTAGACATTAAATAATTTAATTTATTTGTGACACAATGAAGATGCAGTAATTACCTAACTAATGAAATATTAAAATAATTGATATTATAAATATAAAAATAAATTTAATTTTAGAATTTTTATGAATTCCATTAATTTTCTAGGTTAATATGAAATTTTAGGGTTGGTTATATGAATTGTTTGCGAAGTAATAATGTTGTTATGAATTTAGAAAAAAAATACAAAATAGTGTCAAAATTGACATAAAAGAGTTTTTAAAACAAATATTATATTATTAATTGATATTATATTACTAAGAATCTAAGGTTTGTCCAAAAGAGTTATATAATGATATTTGTATAATTAATTAACCACTTGGGGTTCTATTGGAAGTGTATAGTAAGTTTATTACCCATATAATTTAAAAATACAATGAGACATGGTAAATGTCAAACTATTTAACTAAGAGTTAAATCTAAAATATAAGGTTAATATAGTAACCCAAACCTGTATAAAACCTATTGGTTGGGTAGTTTTCGACTCATAACCACCTTATCCTTTAAATAATTCATTTTGGAGCCATTAGAAAATGAAAATTATTTTATTATAAAATAATATTTCTAGCTTTTCCAAAGGTGCCCCTCACCCCTCTTATAAAAGGGAACTCCGCCTTCTCTCTAATAAACACCTTAAAATCCATTAGGTTCGGCCAAACCCTGTCCAAATATCCTCCCAACTCTCCTCCCTTCATCCTAGAGGCCTTACTTTAGTCAGAAATCCATCCTAAGAGCCCTTTTAATCAAATCAAAAGGAAGAACCCGAAGAAGAGGTAAATATTTCATCACCTCTTTCAAGTTTCTTTCTTCTTCCACTTCCTATTTATTTGTTGTTTCCATTATAAAATAATAACTCCAGTATCTTCTATATACTATGATATTATTATAAATATGTTTCAACAATATTCATTATTCTATCCATCCTTTGAATGACATGTCACCATACATGCATACGTACGACTTACCGTCTCCACGTCGTGGTGTAGTTGTTATTCTATACATTATTATTTGGATGGCTATAATAATGATGTATAATTGGTGTAAATAATAAATTTAACATGATAATGATTCTGTATATATGATATACCATCCAATTATATATAATTTTAATTTAAAAATAATAATATTGTCGCGCGTGCGTACGTACGGATTATCGTCTCCACGAATGCGATGAGATTCATTCCCCATCATATCCATTCAACAATAATTTCCATTTGATGATTAAAAAAATGTTTAAAGACTTAATATAATTTTGAATATTAATAATATGTATCCCATCCATAACAAACATGACATACGTAACCAAGCATATAAAGGAGAACGAATCAGTTAACACCCGAGACGACGATAATACTAAATTATCAATATTAGAAGATCATATATGATATCATATTAATTTATATGGTTATTTTATAATTTAATAACAATTATTTCACCATTATACAGGATATTAACATACCCTCTACCAAAGAAAAGTAAAAGGTAAGGGGTTTCTTATCTCACTTTTAATTCTGTGATATTTCCATTATTCGCCATTTATTTATTGTATGTGGTATATTGTGTACTGCCATTTGATATATATTATTTCTCCTTATATTCATGGTATTCTGTGATTTATTTTGTGGATATTAACTTTTGTTCATACGACTTGATTGATTACAATGAAGTAAGGGTTTTTAATTTCACTTTTTATTCCCGTGAGATTCATGCTATATTGGACACTATTGCCTTTTTGTGGCATATTTATTGTCCTTGATTGTATTCTTGGTGTAATATACTCTAATTTTTGAGTATTTACATCTTCATTGTATGATCCTTCTTTCATGGGTTGTATGTTTCATAAGTTACCAACTCGGTAAGGGAATTTCAAATTTCAATTTCCACTCAGTGGGCTTTACGCATACTTCATTGATTATTTTACTCCAAGATTATGTGTGGAATCACTATTTATTATTTATGTATAAATTTCAAATCCCCTTTGTGTGGATATACTTTTGATACACATAATCACTCCATTGAAAATTTCTCAATTCGTTGATATAAACTTGATCTTAACTCAATTTTCATTCATTGAGTTAAACATCCAAGTCATTGGTGTTGTTTTTACAAGAATATGTGTGAATGTCCTATGATTGATTTACACTGAATATATAATCATATTGAGTGTATTTATATTTTTCACACATAATTATGTCATTGATTTATCATTTACCTAAGGATATTGCCTTTATAAGGTATTTCATTTTAATTTACATTCCTTTGATACTTCTTTGTTTTATGAACCAATTAACTTTTATATGGTGCATATATTGTCCTTTGACATAGTATATAATGAAATTATTTATTCTCATTGTATTATAAAGTTTTTATTACCTCAATTATTTGTATTCAAGTGTCTCTCATTTGGATATTAACCCTAACTAAAATACCATTTTAAATGTTTTAAAATTTTATTCTTCTAAATATTTCTCATTAATGTCCATGTTTTAAAAATGGTTTTAAGGTTTTATTTATATAGAAATTAATGTTTTAAAATTAAAATTCAATTTAAAAGTTTCAAAGTGGTATGGGACACTTTGATTCAAAAATCTATTTTTAAATGGCTTCTTGACAAATAGTGTGACTTTTAAATGTTTTCAAGAAAAAGGGGGACATTTCTCTCAAATAGTTTTGATAATTATTTTCATCTATGTCAATATCCTTCATTATTCTCGATTGAGGTTAATCTGTTACAATACAATCTTCCATATTGTATTGAATGAGTTATGTTTGACTGCGGATGTGCTATTTTTATACCATTAATGGTTTGTGGATAAAGTATTGACATTTCTTATGCTAGTTTTAATACGAATGTTTATGTTATGTTTAAAAAATTTCACATGAGGAATGCATTGGACTTAGTAAGTGATGGGTGGATCCCACTATAGATCCTTGATGCATCTATAGGTCTCATGAGACAAACTAGTGTCCTGGAACAAGGTCTTGAAAAAATCTTATTAGTAGTCTTGGCACATGGCCTTGCCTATGTGGTTATGAAGTCTGGAATTATGCATTCCATCATTATGAAAGTGGATATTGATATTGCATGTGATTATTCAACTAGTAGAATATCCATGTGAATAAGTAAATGACATTATTTGATTTTATCTTTGCCATATTATGTTGAAGTTCAAGTTTAAAAGGCTTTTTTTAGTCTTATACATTGCCTTAAATGTTTATTCTTATTTATGAAAGTTTCCGCTTTATTGTTATCCTTACTAAGAATCTGATCTCACCCCTTTCTATGTTTTATTTTTCCCAGGATGCGAAGAAGTATATTATGACTGACCTGCAGGGATAGTCTATGGGATCTCAGCATTGTCTATGGAAACAATGTTGTTGTAGTTTTCTATTTTATGATGTAATGTAAACCTTATGAATGTATCTAGTACTTCCAAGGCTACTAAACTAATCGATATTTCTAGACTTCATCTTTTGTGATCATGCCAATGATACGTAATAATGCACCGACTCTGGGCTTCTGGGGTCGGGGCATTACAGACACTTCTATCTTGGGAGTTGGAGTTATTGTGGAGTTGCTGTCATTATATTATCTTTCGGTAATCTTTTTGGAGACTTTTACTTGCATTCATATTACATTACTTGATTTATAGGATATTTATGTGTTTCTTATTTTTTCCTTATATTATGGAGTTTTTTGGTGGTCTATATACTATCTATCGGTCCTGTTTTACTTTTCTTTCAGGGTAATACCTCCCATATATGTGACTTTATTTATACCCTCAGTGTTAGTCATCTACTCGGTGCCTACTGAAGGAGGGGCTCGGGGGTCATTATCTCTCTTCCTTCATTCTCAACCCTGGAGGGGTAACCTTGGAGGGAGGGTTCATGATAGAGTGTTATCAAAGGTTTTGGTTGAGGGATAAGATAGAGCTTGGTGTTAGTCAATGTGATGATTGCATGGAATGTTCCTTTATCTTTTAATCCTGAACTGACTCATGCTATTTCCAAAAAAACACCCCTACTTGAGAAAAGATCGAACCTGTATAAGAAAACAATTCCTCTGTTAGTAATAATATAAAAAATTAAATTAATAGAAAGTTTTGATTTTATTAAAATTGATGTCAATTTTAAATATAAAGATTCTCTTGGAGTCATACCGGTCACACCATGCATCATATTATGGTACGACTGATTTAAACACGTTTTAAATGACTTTTGGATTGTTTTCTTAAAGTATCAAAACAATCTTAATGTTTTTCCCAGTTTTGAGTACGTCAGTTGTATTTTTTACTAAAATGAAATTTTAAACTGGAAGCATGAACTTTTGACTCATTCTGATCACATAGTGTATCGGTTGGACATGAAACAGATTCTTACACATCAAAAATGACTTATGAATCATTTTCATAAAGTATAAAGAAAATATGATCATGTTTGATCGGTTTTAAGTGAGTAACACTTTTTGAACTAAAATGTCGATTTTAAAATAATAATACACACTTAGAGTTATACCAGGCACATCATGTATCAGATTAAGGTGTGGATGATTCCTAAATATCACAAATTACTTATGGATTATTTCATAAAGTATCAAAATAATCAGAATGAGTTTTCTCAATTTTGAGTAGGATAGTTTTCCATTTTACTAAAATTGATGAAAATTTTGAATAAAAAAGATGTGTTATGAGTCATACTAGTCACATTGTATGTCGAATTAAGGTGAGGCTAATTCCTATATATCCTGAATGACTTATGGATCATTTTCTTAAAGTATGAAAACAAACTAATTTTTTTATTGTTTTTAAGTATGTCACTTGTCTATTTTACTAAAATGTCATTTTAAAATTGAAAATGCACTTTGACTCATATCGATCACATTGTGTATCAGATTGAGGTGCGGCTAATTACTACGCATCAAAAGTGACTTATGGATCATTATACTAAATTATTTAAACAATTTGAACGTGTTTTATTGGTTTTGAGTAGGTCAGTTGGACATTTTACTAAAATTTATGTCAATTTTAAATAAAAACATGCACTTGGAGTCATATCGGCCATAGCGTGTGTCAGATTGCGTTACGTATGATTCATGCATGTCTCAAATCACATATGGATCATTTTTATAAAGAATCAAAACAATATGAATGTGTTTGTTTTGTTTTGAGTAGGTCAGTTTTTTTACTAAAATTGATGTCAATTTTAAATAAAGAAGCATTTAGAGTCATACCTGTCACATTGTGCATCATATTGAGGTGTGGTTAATTCCTACACATTCTGAAGTACTTATGGATTTTTTTTCCCGAAAGTATTAAAACAATATTAATGTTTTTTCTTAGTTTTGAGTAAGTCACTTGTCTTTTTTACTAAAATGTTATTTTAAACTTGAAACACGTACTTTGACTCATATATATCACATCATGTAACAGTTTGATATGATACTGATTCCTACACATCAAAAATGATTTATGAATCGATTCCCTAAATTATCACGAAAATCCATGTTTTTTTGCTCAGTTTTCAGTGCATGAAAGTTTTTAAAGTCAAATGTCGATTTTAAACTGATAACGGACATGTTTAGTCAGTAGTCTTTTTTACTAAAATTAATGTCAATTGAAAATAGAAAGAAGTAATTTGAGTCATACTAGTCACATCAGGTGTCTGATTAAGGTACAGCTGATTCCTACACATCCCAAAGTCTCCAAAAAATCCTAAATATCAATTTTACCATGATTTAAATTGACTTTATTTGTATAACTTCCAAAACTGCATGGGAAGCTTCGAACAAACCACATCAAATCGAAAACAATAACCCACCTATATAAGAAAAGAATTATTATAAGTAATAATAAAAATAAATAAATTAAACATGAATAAAAAATAATACACTAATTCTATGGACAATGATTTTACTATGAAAATATCAAGATTACCTCTATGATTGAGAAATGGAGGGAACTTGAAGGAAAGTGATAGATCTCAACACTATAGGCATGAAGGGTTTTGAGGGATAATTCTGTGGAAGTTTTGGTGTAGAAATGGATGAAATATGGATATAGCACCCCAAATCGAACAAAATAATCCACCTATGTAAGAAAAAAATTATTCATTGAGTGATAATAAAAATAAATATATTAAACATAAATATAAAATAATACATTAATTCTATAGATAATGATTTTATTGTGAAAAAATAAAGATTCCCTCTGAAATGGAGCTAAGGAAGCATCGTTTCTCTTCCTGCAAAGGCAATGCAGATAACTTGAAATAAAGTGATAAATGAAACACTATATGGGTGAAAAGGTTTTGAGAGAGAAGAAGAATAAAAGTTGGACAGATCACCCTAACTCGATAAAAATAATACACCTATAAACATAAATATGAAACAATACATTAATTATATGGACAATGATTTTACTGTGAATATATCAAGATTACCTCTATGATTGAGAAGACACAACGTCATTTCTCGTCCTATAAAGGAAGTGGAGGTAACTTAAAAGAAAGTGATAAATACACCACTGTAGGGGTGAAAGGTTTTAAGGGAGAAGAAGAATGAAAGTTGGATAGATCATCCCAACTTGAACAAAAGAATATACATGTATAATAAAATAATTATTATGTGAGTAATACTAATAATAAATAAATTAAACCTAAATATGAGAAATACATTAATTTTATAAAGAATGATTTTATTGTGAAAACATCAATATTACCTTTGTAATTGAGCATAGGTAGCGTCCTTTCTCTTCCTGCAAAGGCAGTGTATGTAACTTGAAAAAAAGTGATAAATGAACCACTACGGGGGTGAAAAGGTTTTAAGGGAGAAGAAGCATGAACGTTGGACAAAGAACCCCAACTCAGACAAAAGAATCCAAAAATATAAGAAAACAATTATTATGTGAGTAATACTAAAAATAAATAAATAAAACATAAATATGAAACAATATATTAATTATATGGAAAATGATTTTACTGTGAAAACATCAAGATTGCCTCTATGATTGAGTAGAGGTGGTGTCGCTGCTCTTTCAGCAATGGCATGACACATGGATAGAAATATTCTAAAATAAATGAACTCTACAAGGAATAATGAAAATTAAATCAATGTTTCATTATATAATTTTTCAGTAAAATAGAGAAATTATATCATAACATTAACTTTACATATTTCTAAAGGATTTCCTTAATTATATTTTTTTCTTCCATCATGTGTCAAAGACATTGTCTGCATGAGTGGTCAAATATTTAATTAAGATTATTTTAATATAGTAGAGAACACAAAATATTATGAGGTAAAACATAATATATTAAAAAACACTTTTACCTTCTCATTGAACCCTCTTTATTTTTTTAAAGGTTTCAAGGATTTGGTTCCTCTATCGAGAATCAAAATCCCCTCTTTGTGTTGCCCTTTAACGTACAAGAAATTGTATGCATTGGGACCAACATTAACTGATCATGATGTCCCAATGAAAGGGTCATCCTTGATTGAATTTTCATCTGACTCAACATTTGTTTTAGTTGACACCATGACAATTAACCAACTCCTGTTTATTAGATCATAGACATACATTACTTACACTACTTGTGATTCCATTATGAATGGATCATCTTTTTCCCCTTCTATACTTAAATTCCCCTTCATAAAGTCCATTTCATCAACTTTCACTCCATTGATATTGTCAAACCATTTGAAACGGAAAAGAGGAACTTGAAATGTTGTATAATCCAACTCATATATCTATTCGATAATTCCAAAATATGAAATATTTTTTTAAATTGGATTTCTATCCATGGAAGTAGATATGTGCATCAATTCATCCACAAGCTTAACACCACTATTTTTCATCGTACTGAAGTCATCATGTTATTTTATATGGAATGTATAACCATTGATTACAAAACCAGTGTAAGATATAACATTTTCATTCGGTCCTCTAGTTTTCCATTGAAGTCGTTCGACAATTCAATTCATATTTTCATATAACTACTTATAAATTTGATCTCTAAACCATTCTATAAACTATTGATTATATGTATTTGATATCCATACTTCATCCCTTGTTGGATTCAAATATTTAAGAATTTATTTGTGGGCTTCAATGTATGGATCAACATCTTCACTATTATGTAATATGTAAAGATGTTCTTGCTCCCACTCTGTTAAGGTAATTGTAACAACATCTATTCCGAAAATCCCTTCACCCATAAGGAATTCGATGTGAAGAGACTTTGGGAGACTTATGCTTTCAACATCTAATAGGTAATTGGTACAGAATTCAATAGATTATTCAAAAATATATTGTTATGCAATACAACCTTCTGGGAGACTTATATTCTTAACATACCCTTTCAAAATCTTTATCTGCCATTCAATGGGGTATATCCATATGTAATGGACAGGGCTATATAGTTGAACCTCTTTATCCAAGTGAACCATCAGGTGGACCATTAGATCAAATAATGATGGTGGGAAGAACATATATAATTCAAATAACATGACTAAAATATCATTATTCATGACGGGAAACTTTTTCAGGTATACAAATTTACTATATATGGATTTTAAAAATAATAGATTTTGGTTAATGTATGTCATACATTTTGATGAAAAATTCAATGGAAAGAAATTTAAATTAAATCTTACATCAAAACATGATAGTCGTGTGATTTTAGTCATTGTAAATTCAAATTAGTCATTAACATGATATTATTGATACATGAATAATACCCCTGTGGAACTTTTACACTAGTAAAGAAAAGGAAAAATTGTAATTTTTCCTATCTGGATAGAGTGTAAGCTACTGGAGGAAGAAAATTCCATCTTTTACACTTCACTAATTCCAACTCTTCCCTTATCCCCATTTCAATCAAGTACAACCTAGCCTTGAGGCCATGTTAAATTTTGTCAGTAACATTTAGTAATGTTCCAATAACACTATAAAAGACATTTTTTTATACATACATGAAATCAAGAAAATTTCTGGCATACAAACAATTACAAAATGAAAATTCAAAGAAAATTGATCTCTTTTTCCAACATTATTTTGTAAGGTTTTTTGAAAATGGTTTACCAAAAACAATGTCAATATTTTTTACTTTTTTGTATAGTTGATCTCCCATTTCTAGAGATGTTTTTGTACCTTTTTCGATATTCCAATAAAATGATGTCATCTAGGATCTGTATTTATGTCTTTAAGGTAAAAATTTCTAATGTCCTAAAAACACATTCTTCGAGTAATGTTTCAACCAAACTAAGTATTTGCATTTTTCACAAATGGGACACCCCAACATTCCTATAATGTTGTATCTTGGTAAATTTTCATAAGTAGGGAAGTAATTTATTATTCCCTACAACATGGACTACAATGTGAATTTTTCACTTCTATGAGAATCATACAATATAACACTTGGGCACATGAGCCTCAGCCCAATTGGTGAGGTCTCTCTAAGAGCATCCATGAGACCTAGGTTCAAAACCAGGAAGAGGAATAATTCTAGGTATTGTAGCATTACTGTAGTATTATTGTGCGGGTACTTTAGTAGGTACTATAGTAGGTAATGTTCGGTATTGTAGTAGTTGGAACTACTCACCTTGGGCCACTGGTTTGGTCTTGGAGTACTTAAGGCCTTCAGGCCACCTCAAGACCTTCAGGCCACCTCAATGCCTTTAAGTCCACCTAATATGTAGATTCCCAGACAGATTCTATAAAGAACCATCTCTAGAGGAGGATCCAAGAGCATGGCACATTCACTAGAGAAGGGCTAACAAATTTGTAAGAATGAGAGGATATGGAATTTCCATTGGTACAAGGACTATGTATCACTACATAGGATAGCTAACTGAATGGCCATGAAAAGGTGGAGATATGATCACAATGCATATGTTGGGGAGGGTTGATTTCAAGTAGTCATAGTCTGTATGATTTTCGTAATACCTATAGGTCCTTTAATGTCTCCAATCCTACAGGACTTATAAGGTTTCCCCCTCATCCCTTGAAAGGGGGTTATCAGAAATAAATAAAAAAGGCCTTCATTCCATTCAGACAATAAATTATAACACATGTATCCCACATAAATATAAAATATTTGATCATTGGAGCCAAATAGACATCAATATCATTATTGGGTTGATTTGGTCCAGATATAAGTAGAGACAACATAATGTATTTGTGCTTCAGGCATAACCATGGCGCCAATTTATAATTTACCAACATGATGGGCCATGTATTTTGAGTACTAATATGTACTCCAAAATGATTTATTACATCTGTAGATAATTCAAGATGAAAGTTTCTCAGTTCATCTCCAAATTCAGAAAAGTCGTAATCAAATTTCTTCCACCGAGGAGAATTTGATGGATGATATAGGTTTCCATATTTAATTAATGTATCATCATTCTATGTTAATTGTCTCACAGTTATATAGTCCTCTAAACCATGGAATGATAGGAAAGTACTATACATATTTCGAAGGACTTGATTCATTTTTCTTGTATCGATTTTCACCACACTTAAGGTATTTTATGAGTGATTCATGGTCCTTGTGAAACAATATGAAATAATTTTTACAATCATATATTTTTTTAGAGATAATTCCCATTGAACATAACATTCATTTATCATCATATGTTTGTAAAGTAAGTTCATTATATTCTAGTAGCATATCTTTCATAATACCAAGTTGTTCTATAAAGCTGGTGTCACTCCATTTGCTGCTAGCTTTCAAATTATATAACTTTAATACAGCTAACAATATTGTGTATTTAGTACAAACGATATAAAATGGTTTCTTTTAATATCTATTTAACTCCTCAAACAACTTTGTATAATCATGAAGGTCATCTTCAATTTCCATTGTCATTTTTTCCAGGAAATCACCATCATCTTTTACAAAGTTATTCATATCAAATGATTCATAAACCATAGTATCATCCCAATAGATGTCTAAATTCATTTTTTCCTTGTATTTAGTCTAACATTTATATATTTGATCTTTTCCTTGACAAATAAAATGTTTTTCCCAGTCTTCTGGACTAATTTTTCTTGAATAAAAATAATGTAAACAAAAATAGAGGATTTTATAAGGGTCATCAGCATGCTCTCTTAAACACTTGATGAACACTTTAACTACATCTTCATATTCATTTTTCAAAAAATTAGCATGAATCCATTTTTGGTTAATATCCATCCTATTTGGTTCATAAAAGATTAATTTTGTACAATATATAAATAAATACACATAATATATTCATTATCAAAAGTGAAATTTATAGAAAATTATAATAAGGAAAACTTGAAATTTGATTGTTTCAAAGAATTTTAGTATGTTGAAGAAAATATGTAATTGAATTTAAGAAAGCAATTAATAAACATCAAATATTTCTTAAATACCCTAAAAATGAAAATATAATATAGGAAATTAAATATTAATAAGAAACTCAAATATGATAAAGAATAATAATAAACTCTCATTCAATCAACTAGATCACTGGTTTCATGGATCAAGGAATAACTCTAATGATAAAATGGAGATAAATATTATTCTTTCTGTAGCATTTTGGCACATTTGGAAAGAAATGAATAAATTGGATAAAGAGAATCTCATATCTAGTGAAGACTTCTAGAATTAGTACAGACACTAACGCATTATATTATACCAATAATATATGTTAAATTTGTTGGAATCCCTTATAACTGATTATCAACCACGTAGAGAGAGTGAGGGTGAGAAGGATACCTATAGAAGGTACATAGGGGATGCATCATATTTCTGATGAATCATGTTATTATTTATGTCTTTGATATAAGGATATAGGATAAGGACATGGATTGATACACTATGTTGAATCATATCAAAGTATATGATAATGATAGGGAGATAAAGGCGGGTAATAAATGATATTATCACTAAACTTTATAGGTGTAAACCGAAAGATGGATAGTGTAATGACCCTAGCTTGAATTTCCAAAACAACACCAGGTCATATCATCATATGAACTCAAACACACATAAAATTCACTAAAGGATGGTTTAAACTTTGGGTGTAAAAAATGGGATGTGGTCCCCCCCAAATAAAAACAATTAGTACCAGAGGTCGAACAAAATTCTAGCATGACCCTTGGGGTCAATGGACATGCAGAACCAGAATCATCATTACCCGATATAGGCATACCTATTAGAAAAAAAAACTATGGAAATAAATTATGAAATATCTATATAGACACACATACATGTCACACTAGTATAAAACTCACTTAGAGTCTATAAGAAATATCAAATAGATAAAAACCTGATATTAAAACATAATGTGAACTAAAGGCACGGTAATGATTCAAAAAGTGAAGGCTTGATGTGGTAAAACCTCATGTGATTAACTATGGATGACCCCTTTGAATATACTCTATAAGAAAACTAAGGACCATTGTGAATTATAAGAGGAACTAGATCTTATTATACATATAACCAAGAGGGGAACATACATCACTCCACTAACTTGGTTCCTAAAAAATAGCATCTAATGCTTCATGCCCAATAAGGTGTCCATGAAAGGTGTCACCATATATATAATCATTAGAGAATCACCAATTTGACTCAAATAAATAGTTACTAAATAATAATATACATGAAAATTTGTACACATTTATATAAATATATGAAAAAAATAGTAAGAAGATATAAAACATAGCAATAAAACAACAATGAATAAAGTATCAAATATAAACAACAGATCATACTTTAGTAGTCAATACAAAAAAGGGACCACAAATCATTCCCTAAACAATGGATCACAAACAAATCGTAAATAGTGTATCATAAATAATGGATCATAAAAAAATCGTAGAAGAAGAAATAAAAAACGAAACCAAAAATACACAAAGAAATTTGGAAGCCCTGCCTCGATTGGTTGAAGAAAATCAACGAACCTCTTTGAAACCCCTAACTGAAATCAAACACCAGATGTTGGGTGAGATGTTTAAGCAATTGGAGGTAGTCGAGTGGAGTGATTAAACCTTTGATTCACCGATAAGGAGCGCCAAAAATTGGTGGATTCCGTAGAAAGCTTATGATATCACGACGGGTTCGAAAATGGTTAGGGTTTTTTAATTAGATTGGGAAACTTTTATTAGAACTTAAAAATAAGCGCTGATAATGGTAGGTATTTATCAGCACTAAAAAATGCTGATAAAATCAATATTTATTAGTGCTAAACTTATAGCACTGATAAATGTTCATTTAATCAGTGCTTTGTTTAGCACCAATAAAGCTTTATCAATATCGGCGTGAAAAAATGCTAATAAAGATAATTTATCATCCCTTATTACTTAAGCGCTAATAAAGGATTTATAATTATAATTATAAATAAAAAATTGTAAATATTTATATATACTTACTAAATATATATATATATATAAATATAGTAAATATATTCCTTTTTAAATATATTTATTATAATTTTATGATTATTTTTTTATAATAATAGATTTTTTTTAAAAAAAATAATATTAATATCGTTATATATATTTATATAATTTTACATATATATATTTAATAAATATATATAAATATAGTAAATATATTCATTATTTTAGTAAATTTATTATAAATTTAATATTTATTTAAATATATATAATTATTTATTTATAATTATATAAATACTTTTAAAAAAAATATTTATTTATTTATAATTATAAATATATAATTGTATAAATATTGTAAATGTAAATTTATAAATATTTTTTTACAGATATATTTTTCACATTATTAATGAATATCTAATTTTAAGTGCATTCATATATGTTAAAAATGAGTGAAATTGAATAAATTAATAATAAGTGCAACAACATCGAAAAAATGAATAAGTTTTATGTGTGTGAATTGTATATAAAAATGAATTAATTAAGTATATGTGAAATCAATATAACATACATTTGATCTATCTTAAATTGAAAAATCAAACAACATTTAATTATATATTGAGTACTATGCAATTAGTCAATATTTTTAATTCATATTAATTTTTAATTTTAAACCATTATTCAATAAATATATGGCTATTTAATGTAAAGCACATAAATATTTTGTAATATATAAATCATATTTATATACATTAATATATATCTATATATTTAATATATACAATTTAATAACATTAATTATCATAATTATCTAATTAATAAAATGTTTAATATTTAATAATGTATAATAAATTTATTCATTTTTATTAATAATTATTGAATTAATAAAATTTGTAATATTTTTTTTAATAAAATCATTTTTTATTTTTTATTTATTTCATTATTTCATTTTATTTATTTGGATCTTTATCAGCACTAAAAAAGCACTAATGAAATAAATATTTATCAGAGCTAAAGATAAAGCACTGATAAAGGGTACCCTTTATCAGTGTTAAAACTAAAGCACAAATAAAGGATACCCTTTATCACTTCTAAAAATAAATAACTCATAAAGGTTCCCTTTATCATCATTTTTTGTAGCGCTGATAAATATCGGCACTGTTAAACATGGTTTTTGTAGTATTTTTCACATCTCGTTTCTAGAAATCCTTACAGAAATCCATTGGGACTCAGTTGACTATGAGTATGGCATATCATCCTCAGATGTATGGTAAATCTGAAATTATAATAAAAATGTTGGAAGATGTGTTGTGGGATTGTGTAATGGATTTTTGTGGCTCATAAGAGGAGCACATACCCTTAGTGGAGTTCTCATATAACAACAACTATCAGGCCTCGATACATATGGATCCTTTTGAAGCATTGTTTTTCATTCTCAACTATGTTGGGTGGAAATAGGTGAGACTTCACTAGTTGGTCTGAGCCTTGTTCTAGAAATAACGGAGAAGATTTATGTGATCAATAAATGGATGGAAAGGAATCATAAAAGTCATAAATCATATTCGAATCATCATCGACAGTCATTGTCCTTTTTAATGAGTGGTCATTTTTTCTTGAAGATTTCTCCAAGGATTGGATATCATAATTTTAGGAAGTATGGAAAGTTATATCCTCGTTACAAAGGCCCTTTTGAGATACTAGATTAGAGAGGTGGCATATCATATGGAATTGCCACCATGGTTTATTGCAGTGCACAATATGTTCCACGTATCTCAGTTGAAAAAGTATCATCCTAATATTAAACATGTGATTAGATGGGATCACATTGACCTAGATCCAGATAAATTGTTAGTACATATCCCAGTGAGGATTGTGGATAGGCAAGACAAAGTCTTGCATCAAAAAAAATAATTAGTCTAGTGCAGGTTTTGTGGCAACATGGTCAGATTCAGGAAGAGACTTGGGAACGTGAGAAAGAAATGAAAGAGAAATGTACAAAACTCTTTCATGGAATTGTTGGTTTTCTACTTTCTAGGTACAAAAAGACCAATGGTGGGGAGAATGTAGCACCCTCAGTTTCTGTTTAGTAACCCTTTATTTATGATTTTTAAGTATATAAAGTGGTTGGGTGAAGTTTGGGAGAGTGTGGAGAACTTTTAAAGTATTTTTGGGGAATTTATATATGTTCAAAGGTGGTGCACTATTTGTGGAAACCATGAAACACTTTCAATAAACCATGAATAGTGAGACAAGGGAAACTGAGAAGGTGCGCGAGCGATGCATGGTTTATCCAAACCATGTGGTTTCCTAGCAGAGATAATGCAATTTGAAGAGTGACTTTTCTCTTTTTGAGGTAGTGGATTTGGCATGGTTGGTGCATGGTTTTGACACCATGAGAGGAGACCATACCAGGTTTATCCTTAAGGGATATTTTGGACCATGGTTAGTACATGGTTTTCCTAACCTTGAGACTAAACCATGCGAAGGTCAAAGTTAGATCCTTAAATTGTGGATCTAACTCATTTTTACCTCTAAGTGCCTTTTTTGTGCCAAAACAGCCCTAACTTGGGATTTTGGTTTCTCAAAGGTTGTAGAAACTCTCCTCATTGAATTAGAAGTGATCCAGAGCCATCCCTTGGTTCATTGAAGCTCGATTCTCGTGGTATGTGATCGTTCTTCTTATTTTTCTTAGATCCACTCACCCTCTATCTTAGTTTCATAGATCTACGCCCATTGTGGCTATATCTAATGTTGTGGATTCCAAATATAATTATATTTGGCCATATTATTGATAGAGGGGGAGATCTAAGTCTGGTTTGTTGAGATTCAACCTATTTTCGTGGATGTTTTTCATGTTGTTTACCATTTTCACCAAAACTCTTGATGTAGGTGGATTCACTCTTGACTCCTTTATTTTAGAACATTAAGGCTTAGTTTCAAATTTTTTGTTTTGATTGAAATTGATTATTTATTCACTATGAAATAGTTGTTAAAACCCTATGGAGTGACAGTTTATGGATATTTGAAAAAATTAGAGTGTTGTAGGAAAGTGTTTTTGATAACATGGTTTTAAAATGATTGTTTTAAAATAATTTTTGGTTTTGATGCTTGGAAAAATGGTTTTCAATAAAAATAATGATGTTTTTTTGAAATTTTTTGAACACACATGGATTTTTCATGGGTTTTCATGGTTTTGTGGTGTGTGTTCATATGAATTGGGGTGGATAAGGGTATGATTACCCTCATAAAAATATTTGGACTGATAAGGGTGTGAAGTACCCCCATCAAATTGGTCCACTAAGTGAATTTTTAATGGAAGGATGACTCACCAATCCTGAGTTAAGGAAGTTACATGTATTCCATTCATTTTTGGTAGTATGGTTGTGGGGAAAGTAAGGGGTCACATAAAAATTGAATTTTAATGACTAGGGACTTTTTAATGTGTCTTCCTTGGAAAACTATTTACTTTGGTTTTTTCTATATTTTGATATAAACTGTTTAGAAATTGTTTTATATAAATTTTTTATATAAATATTTCTAACACATTCTATCATAGTGGAGTGAGTTGGGAAGTCTTCAGGGAAACCCTACTGAGTTTTAGTACTAACCCCTACTTTGGAACTTTGGTGATTTTGTAGATTCCATCTATCGGGACATGGGTAAATGTAAAGTATCGCATGTTTTTTTCACTAATTCATGGTGCTTGGGTTTTTTTGTGAAGTTGGAGCATAGATTTTGTGGATCTTGGAGTTTTATGGTTGTTTTAGAATTTTATTAGTTTGTATTATATTTTTTACTCTAATATTGTAATCTTACATAATGGTATTTGGTTTTAGTTTTATTTGATTAATGAAATGTTTATTTTATTCATTATTATCATGCATCATATAGTGGGATGTTTGGTTGTGTATTTTTTTGAAAGTCGTTTTTTTCTTTAAGGGAAAATCATCCCCTACCTGTTTTGAAGCCCTTTGGCATTTATTTCCATCCTTTGGAATCTTGGGGATGTCTCTTAAGGCCTAGTAATGTCTCACTACCCTCTCAAGACAATGAGAAGGGGAGGGATGTTACATAGTGGAAGTAGTTATGGTTGTTCGCAACAATGTTTTTTCTTTGGTTTTCTCATATTTCTCCTCATAATTGGGCAAATAGAAACCCCAAAATCCTTGATATATGATCTTTCTCAAAAAAATTATAATTAAATTATAAATAATAATTAAATATTGTCTTTTAATTCTTTATTCATTGATGTTTTTGACTGATCGAACCTCATTTGACTATACTATCATTATACCGAGAGGATATAAAAGAGAATCCATCTAGTAGTATCTACATGTGCTTCATAAACCATGAAATGTCACAGATGGATCTATATGTTCTAGCATCGAAGATTGATCACCATGTGTCATTACCTCTGATCAAAACAAGAGTTCCTTATAGAATAGAAGGAATCACTCTTGTTTTCTTGATCTTGAGAGGGAGGAGTAAGATTTTAGACTCTCTATTCTTGACAACATTCTTTGAGAGAGTCTATACAGTCTTGAGAAAACTCTCTCTAGAATTCATCAAACATAATAAATCCTCTACAATTAAAATTTATATAATCATGTTTATGTATTTAGGATTAGAAAAAAATAATTTCTCAAAGGCCCTTTATCTATTTATCAACTCTAAATAAATCCCATATAAAATAATATTATTATTATTTCCATGATATACACTAAACTCACAGAGTATTTAAATTAAATTTCTTAAATTAATTAATTAATATTTGTTTGAATGATATTAAATAAAAGATATAATTTCCCTCCAATACTTTAACTCAACTCTTTGATCCTTCTCATCATTTTTCTAACCTTGAATAATAAATATTTATTTTACCAAATAAATATTCTTGTTTATCAATCGATAACTAAATAAATATTATATTAAATAATTGGTGGATAAGTATTTATTCTAAATTGGTTTAATTTAATAAATAATTACATGGTGAATATAATAAGTGATAAATAAATATTATATTTTTTAAATGAGAAAATAATATTCATTTAAAATTCAACTCACAGATTTATTTTTTTTAAATAACTAGGGATTGATTCTATGTGATCTACGTAGCCTGAATAAATATTATTTCTTTGAACTCAATAATAATTTTTATTCTAATATATTTAATTATAATTTAACTAATATTTATTAAATCACTTAGTGTGTAACCCTCTATGTATTTTTCTTAATGGAATTAGGCTAACTGGCATATAGTCCAAGATTAGCATCTAGAAACACATGAAGGCACCCATAGTGAAAGAAGTAAATTTTATAGTGACAAAAACATCCTAAAAATGATCATTGTGTTATATAATCCCTTTCTCTCAATATATTATCAAGCAGGTTTCATACTCATTTCATTAACATGTATGCTTGATATATCTTTCTTTGACTATCTGAAATGAACTAGTTTATAGACCACCAAGGATATGAACTTAATTAGATAATTATATTTAAATAAAGTTGTTTGGGATATTATAATATATTAATTTATAAGGTATAAATCATATCCTTACTTATTCATTAATGTCATATCACTCATTACACATCCAACATACCCTACTTGGATATGAACATATGATATCACTGTTTTCAAGAATACATCAAAGTACAAAACTCATGATATTTATTAATAATAATATCAAGTATAAGCATAATTAAAAATAATATAAATTAATATCCAATGACGTTTTAAACATATATAATTACTCTTAGCAGTTCAATTCTCATAACTTACTCTATTGGAGATTACGAAGTGCGAACATCACGAGAAGAAGTCTCAGCGTCTTATCAACCCCCTATAACCAATATTCTGTATCATCTATGTCCCATATAATTCCATAATTTGATCATAAAACATTTATTTAATAATATTTTCATAACACTTTAAGGATATCATCAAAATTGGAAGCTGCTATATCCTTTAGATGCATAAGATATTCTAAAGATATTATCACATTAATGAAATGAAAAAGAATACACATAATGTGTTAAGATATTAATTATATTCATGTCTTTGAATATAAATTTAATTTAAATTATAAATTATTTGTTTTTATGTCCCCAACTCCAACTTAAAATCCACTTGAGGAATAAAATTCCATCTTTCACCCTTTATTGGCACAAACTCTTCCTTTATCCTCATATTAATCATGTCCAACCTAGCCTTAATTCCATATTTTGTTTTTTAGGTCCATTTCATAAATTTATAGTAACATTATCACATACATTTTTTCTAAATTCATGGAATTAATGAAATATCAGAAATAAAAAAATCAATACAGTAATTCAAAAAAAAATCACTTTTTCCGATCCATTTTCATAAGGTTTTTCAATAAGGGTTTACCAAAAATAGTGATAATATCCTTTAATTTCTCAAATTATTTTTCACCTATTAATGGATAAGGTGATGTATATTCTTCTAAATTACCATAAAATTAAATTATACAAGATTAGTATTTATATCATCGGGATAAATTGTTGGAATGTCCTCAAAACTCTTTCTTAAATGAATATTTCGACTGAACTGAGTGTGTAACTTCTTCAAAAATGGGATATAATAAAATTCCTTTAATATTTCATCTTGACAGATTTCTATAAGTAGGAAATTCATTTATCATCCTAAATAACATGGATCTCAATATAAACTCTTCATTTTTATAAGTATCTTACAATGTAACACTTGAATCCTATATCAATTTTAGATCTTTGTTCAATGGATCCAAATAAACTTTAATATCATTACCAGCTTGTTTTGATCCTAATATAAAGAGAGATAAGATAATGTATTTTCATTTCATGCATAACCATGGTGGAAAGTTATAATCTTCCAACATAACTGATCATGTATTATGAGTGCTACTTTTTAAACTAAAAGGATTCATTCCATATGTGCATAGTCAAAAATTGGCATTTCTCATATCATTTATAAATTCAAGATATTCATGATTATTTTTCTTCCATTGAAGATATTTTTCTATGTGATAAAATTTTACTTCTTGAATTCTTGTATTTCCATGCCATGTTAATTGTCTTGTAGTATTCTCATATAAATATTGTCTTCTAAACCTTGGAATGATTGTAAAGTACCATAAAAATTTTGAAGGACTTAATTCATCTTTCTTGTATCGAGTCGTTCCATACTTAGGGCATTTTTAAATGATTAATAGTCCTTGTGAAATAATATATAGTCATTTGTACAATCATTTATTCTTTTAGAGATCTTACCCATTGCATATAACATTCATTTAGCACCATATGTTCAACAAGGAAGCACATCAACTTTTGGTAACATGTCATTCAAGAGAGAAATTAGTTTTATAAATCTAAGGTCACTCTATTTTGTTACTAGATTTCAAATTATATAGCTTTTTTAGGGGTGATAATGATGTATGTTAAGTACAACCAACATAAAATGGAATATTTTCATGGATATTTAGCTTCTCAAAAAACTTTGTACAATTATAAAGGTCATATTCAACATCCATTTTCATTTCATAAATACAATTTCTATCATCTCTTACAAGTTTTACTCATATAAAAAAATCCATAAATCATAGTGTTATCCCGATCACTAGCTACATTCAATTCTTCTCCATGTTTAGTGAAACATTTATAACTTTGATCTATTATGTGATAAATCAAGTGTTTTTCCAACTTGTTTGAAAAAAATCATCTTGGATAACAAGAACATAAACATAAGAAAATGATTTAAGAAGGGTTATTTTTACTCTTTGTTGTAAACCTTATGATCTTTAACCCCATCCTCATACTGTTTTGAAATACGATTGGAATACATAAATTTTTTATAGATATTCATCCTATTTTTTCAAAAATGTTCATATTTAATGAAAAAAAAATAAATACATGAAAGGTATGAATATAATGTATCATTTTTAACTTACATGAATTTTATGAAATATAACTTTAAAAAAATTATAAATTACAATGCATAAATATGTTAAGTATCTAAAATAATTGATATAAAGCCTATATTTAATAATAAATTTCAAAATATATACATATAATAAAATTGGTATATATAAATATGATTTTTTATAATATATATAGACACACACACACACAAAAATATGTAAACAAATTAAATATTTGTGTGTTAATATATAATTTTTTGTGTCTGTGTAAACATATAAATATACATGTATAAATATGTATATATATAAATAAATAAATAAATTCAAAGTATGAACCATTAATTTAAAGAATATACTTGAAAATTATGATACATACATAAATGAATTATATATATATACAATTAACATACTTACTATTATGTATACATGTCACGAATCGGCCCTACCGGTCTCGAGCTGCAACTACCCCAAGCCTGCCTCCATAGGCCAGGGGCTAGCGACAATCACCAAAGGGGTAACAATCTCAAGGAGTCCTTTGCCTAAGTACTTGTACCCACACACACAGCCCACTCAATGCAGAAGTGCAGAGTAAAAAAGGAAACCAAAGTACGGACTACAATATCCCAACCAAAAAGCATGAACCGACCTCTAAAAAAAATAAGTAAAGTGCTGAAAAGTGGACTGACAAGTAAACTGAATAGAAAAGGAAAAAACACGCGCCCAACCAGAAAGGTTCCACAACCCAGAAATAGGTAAAATAAAGTAAAAAATCTAGAGATTCTCACACCTGAAAGTCCTACAACGACCATTGAACATAGCCCAAGCTTCTATGCCCTCTACTCTCCTTCGTGGTCTCGATCGACCTATCAGTCGTCTACAAGGGCACACCAAGTGCGGGCAAAGCCCAAGCATGGGTGAGTATAAAGATACTCAGTGGGATCACCTGAAATCTTGAGGGAGAAATAAATTAGGTACTAAAACGATGAGAAGTAGATAGAACAAAGAACAGTGTAAGAGTACAATAGGGAGAGTGCAGCTCAACCCAAAAAAATAATGAAAGTAGACTCATCTAAACCAAGAGGAGTTAGACACGGAAAGCACGTGGCATACCCCGAGCATCTTCGCCCCTCTTAGAATGAGAGTAACTGAACCCAAGGAGTGGGAACAAAAGTAGGGTGTATATATATATATATATATTCTCAACAAGAAATCTGAACGAGTGTGTAAGGGGATCTCTATCTCCAAGATCAGCCCATGAAAAGTTGCCAATAGTTCTAAGGATATCCATCACTAATTCTCAATAGTCCCGCGCGTCAAAGCTGTCTCATCGCTAAACCGTACAACCAAGGGTCCTGATCCAGTAATCACAGATGAAAGTCACTGAATAGCCTCATAGAAAGGGTTGAGTCTGAAAGAAGTCGTCGGGTAACCCACTGCCCAGCCCAGCTGGAGGGTAAACCCTAAGGTTAAAGGGTAACCCACTACCCAGCCCTGCTGAAGGGTAAACCCTAAGTTCAACGGGTAACCCACTGCCCAGCCCTACTGGAGGGTAAACCCTAATATTCCGGTAGGTAACCCACTATCAATCCCCACTGGAGGGTAAACCCAGAACTGGTCCGATAACTCTGTACTTCTTGTGCCATCATTGGATGTCCCTAACATCGCTACTGAGCGTTGGTTTGGAGTGTGTCAATGGAACCTCCGACCAACTCCCTTTCATGATTCCACATTTAATTAGATCTCTAATGAGGCTCTACATTCCCAAACATATTACAGTGTTGCAATCCTCATGGAAAAACACGCGAGATAGACTATTTACTTGTTTGGAAATGGACTCTCGACGAAAAAGTTGTTCAACACCGCTTTATGCCCTTACAAAGTCTCAAGGGGCCCACACCCTGGTCTCAAAAAAGGTTGGGCTAACTATGTCATCGCGATTATCTTGGAAAAACATGCCAAATCTACTATTCATTCGCCCCGAATGGAGGTCTGATGAAAAAGTCGCAGTACGTTGCACACTGCGTAAAAGACGGCCCGTGGGGCCCACGCCTCATCTCTGGAAGTAACACCTTAAACCACCCTGGACAACTTCTTCATGATGTCAGGGTCACAATTCCTATGATGGCGCCTAAAACAAACTCTGGATGTGCTCGTGCCATCAGAAAGAAGAATCTCGGCGAGGCATTAAGCAGCACTTAACGTCAATGTCACGCCACCAAGCCCCTGTCTCAGGAATTAAAAATCCCCAAGACCATATCAAAACCTACGTATCGATCTGAGGATTTTGTCACCATAGACGGCATGTTAATCCCACACTCGGATTGTATGTTAGGGGTGTTTTAACGCCAACAGACGGAGACGGGGTGGGCCGGACCGGTTCGGCCGGTCCACCCCTTTAGACAGGCGGTCCACGGCTCGGCTGCCCGGACCACCCAGTCCACCACGGCCCATAGTTCACTGTGCAGGTCATGCACCTTTACCTGTACCAGCATGATCTGGTCCGGATTTTCCCCTACGGGACCTGCTTTTTGTGGGTCTCGGTTTGCTCCCGGGGTCACGTCGACCCCGGTCTCCCGCTGCACGCCGACCGACAAAGTCGGCCAACTCGTGCTCCTGCGCCGACCACTTCCACCTGGGGAACCCACCGCGCTCCCGCCTGGGGAGCCCACTGCACTACCACCTGGGGATCTCGCGCCAGTGTTGTCGCCCACCGGACCACCCTGGAACTGCTGGAAAACTAGAAGTTTGGCCAGAAAACTTCCCGGGGCTATCCCGGACGCCCCGGGACTTGGATTTTCGATCTGAAAAGAGCGTTGGAAAGCTCGGATCAAACCCGAAAAAAATATGGACTTCTCTCTAAAAATAAACATAAATTAGATACTATAATTTGAGTTTGAAGAAGATGTGGAAATTTAAAACTAAACGCAACGAACCTACCTCGCAGGGCGTCGCCCGTCGCTTCACAAACGACCCGCCGGAGCCGCAAACACCTCACTGGGGAAGAGGGGGAGCTTGAAGGGAGTTGGATCCTTTTTTGGGAGAGATTCCACCAGGGAGAATTTATAAGGGGGGATGAATATGGGTGGATGTGTTTAAGTAGGGAAATTAATTAAAATTTAATTAATTTTAAACACCTACCAGTAGGCCCGTACCCAAACTCTCGACGGGGTCGAGGTTAAGAAGCTCCTAAGGTAAAATCCACATTCTGAGCGCAACGGTGGTATCCTAATTTTAATCCAATATTCCTTTAATAAGTTATAAAGTTTATTCCCAAGGCCGCTAAATTACGAAAATGCCCTTGGTGGCGTTTTCCACCGAAGGGTCGCACCCGCAAAAGTTACACCCATCCTAGGGTAAAAGGCATGCTCTAGACTCAACGGTGCCATCGGTTTTCCCATAAAAGTAAACTTTTAGGAGTTATTCTATTTATTTTTCATGTTTAGTGTGAACACACTTAAAATTTAATTCTTTCCACACCGAGGCTCGGAATCACATGTCGTCTGAATTCCCTACTCTGGAATAACATCAAGAAAGTTTCAAAGTATTACAGGCTCAAAACCCGGGTTCGTACATCATTCCCTACTTCATGTTTTTCATCCCCAAAAAATAAAACTACAAAAACAACTTGGGATACTGAGCCCGCATCTGGCTCTCTCCTTCCCAGGTGCTCTCCTACACCCTCCTGTGCTGTCATAGCACACGAACCAAAGGAATGGTCTGTCCACGCAGAGTCTGCTCCTGCCGGTCCTCAATCGCCACTGGGTGTTCTGAAAAGGTGGCTCCATCCTCAATGTCCAGCTCTCCCCAGTCGATAACGTGTGTGGGGTCATGCACGTATTTTATCAGTTGCGACACGTGGAAGACTTCATGCACCCTCTCCAGTTGTGGGGGTAGAACAAGATGGTAGGCAACTTCACCAACCCTGCGCACGATCTCAAAGGGCCCAATGAACCTCGGGGATAGCTTTCCTCCCTGGTTTAACCTCTATGTTCCACTCCGTGGGGAGACTCTCAAAAAGACATGGTCCCCCTGCTCAAACTCCAAAGGCCTATGACAATGGTCTGTGTAGGACTTATGTCTGCTCTGAGTCGTCCTCATCCGCTCACGAATGACTTGCACCTTCTCTGTCGTCACCTGCACCAACTCTAGGCCCACGAGGGAGGTCTCTCCAACCTCCATCCAGCACAAAAGTGTCCTACAAGGTCTCTCGTAGAGGGCCTCAAAAGGTTTCATGTCGAGAGTATAGTGTTAATTGTTGTTATACGTGAACTCCACCAAGGGCAGATAATCATCCTAGCTTAGGCCAAAGTCTAACACGCACGCCCTGAGCATATCCTCCAACACCTGAATAGTGTGCTCCGTCTTCTCGTCGGTCTGGGGGTGAAAAGTTGTACTTATCCACAGCTAAGTCCCAAATTCCTCCTACAGGCCTCGCCACAATAGCGACGTAAAACGCACGTCACGGTCAGAGATGATTTTTGAGGGTACTCTATGAAGGAAGAAGATCTCCTGAATGTATAGCTTCCCTAGACTCTCCACTGATCTCTGCTCCTTGATGGAAAGGAAGTGTGTGGACTTCGTGAGTCGGTCCACTATCACCCAAATGGAATCATGTCCTTTAGATGTGCGTGGAATCCCTATGATGAAGTCCATAGATATGCCATACCACTTCTAATCTGGGATACCAAGGGGCTGCAACAACCATGCTGGAACCTGATGCTCTGCCTTCACTTACTGATAGGTAAGACACTGAGAAACGAACTCAGCTACATTCCACTTCATTCCAGACCACCAAAACTGCCGTTGAAGGTCTCTGTACATATTCCCCACACCATTATGTACAACCAAGGGAGAAGTGTGGAATTACCGCATCACCTCATCCCTCATCTCCACCGGTACTACAGATCGTCCCTGGAATAGGATCTCGTGATTCCCTCCTTCAGAATACCCATCGAGTGCATCGCTTGTGGATATCTAATCACACAGTACCTCGCTGTCGACATCCCCCAGCTACGACTCTCTCACACGCTCAAGGATAGAAGGCGTCAACACCATCAACTGCAGAAAATCCATACCCTCCTGCTCCACCAAGGTTAGTTGTAGGGAAGCCAACTACTCTGAAGCTTCCCACACTAGACGATCTTGGGACTTCCTGCTAAGGGAATATGCTACTATGTTTCCCTTCCATGGAGTGTATACTATGTCGAAATCATAGTCCTACAGAAACATCAGCCAGTGCCTCTGCCTCAAATTCAGATCCCTCTGAGGGAATATGTACTTGAGGCTCTGGTGGTCTGAGTAGACCACAAAACTCTCACCTAGAAGGTAGTGTATCCATAACCTCAAGGCTAAGACCACAGTTCCAGCTCCCAATCGTGAGTCACATAATTCTTCTCATGGGGCCTCAACTGCCTCGACCCATATGCAACCACTTCCCACTGCTACATCAGCACTCACCCGAGCCCAACTCCTGAAGCATCGCAGTATACCACGAACTCAACGCCCTCCTCTGGCAGCCTCAACACTGGAGCACTAGTCAGCCTCTACCTCAACTCCTCGAAGGCCTTCTAGCACTGATCAGTCCAGGTGAATGTTCATCCCTTCTGCGTCAATGGAGTCGAAGGGGCAGCAATCTGGGAGAAGTCTTCCACGAACCTCCTTTAGTACCTTTCCAAACCAAGGAAGCTCCGCACCTCAGGCGCATTCTTGGGTGGATCCCAAGCAAGCACTGCCTCTATCTATGCGGGATATATGACTAAACCCTATTCCGAAATGAAATGTCCTAGAAATTTAACCTCATGAATCCAGAACTGACACTTAGAGAGCTTCCATACATCTGGTGATCCCGGAGTAAGTCTAGGACCATCCTCAAATGCTTCGCGTGCTCCTCCTCTATCGCAGAGTAGATGAGTATGTCGCCAATAAAGACAACCCCAAACCGGTTCAAGTATGGCTAGAATATCTGGTTCATCAAATGCATGAAAACGGTGGGGTCATTAATCATGCCAAAGGGAATCACCGGAAACTCGTAATGACCATAACGACAACGGAAAGCCAACTTCAGGATATCAGCCTCACGAACCCGCAACTGGTGGTAGCCGGATCAAAGATCAATCATGGAGAACCAATTTTCACCTCTCAACTAGTCTAAGAGGTCATTAATCCTTGGTAAAGGGCACTTGTTTATTATTGTGTCCTGATTCAGGCGATGATAATCCACACAAAGTCGTAGGCTCCCATCTGCCTTCTTCACACACAAAAATCGGTGCTGCCTAGGGGGACACACTGGGCCTGATGAATCCTTTATCATGAAGTTTGTCTAACTAAAGTCGTAGCTCTAGATGCTCTGTGGGTTCCATCTGATAAGTCGCACATGATATTGGGGCAGTCCCCAGCTGCAAGTCAATGTAGAACTCCATCTCTCGCCTCGGAGGTAGTCCCGAGACATCCCTGGGAAAGGCGTCCATGTAGTCCTCTACAACTGTAGGGATCCAGGTTCCTATAGTTCATGCTACTCTGAGATCCATGCTTTCCAACTGATGAGAAAAAGTTCATGGTCTCCTACTCAGAGTACCTGTCTACTCTGCCACGAGGTCTCGTTCACCGAGGATGGTGAATCTCGTCCCATCAGAATGCACGCATCTGAGTCATCTGTGACGACAATCGATCAGGGCGTGAACCATAGAAATCCAATCCATGCCCAGGATGATGTTATAAGGTTCCATAATGATGACCAGTAGGTCCCACATGAAACTCTCTCCTCCGAACGACAGCTCACACTATCTGCAAATAAAGGCCACTAATGAGGCACTCCCTGTAGGAACCTCGAGGCTAAGTGCGGGTGTCAGCGCCTCTACTGGGAGATCCAACTCCCATACCAAAAGCAGCGATATAAAAGAGTGGCTGGAGCACGGGTCTACAAGTACCGAAGTAAGTGTAGAGTAAACACAAAGCGTACCTCAGACCATCTCGTGTGTTGGGGGTTCACGAGCACCCATAGCCTGAAGCTGCTCGCGGCCCCTACCGCCAGCTCCCTGAGCCTGGCATGGGCCACCCGGTGGTGGTGGTGTAAAGACATCGAAACGTTGTCCCCCGCCTCTAGGTCCTGCCACTCTGCCTGCGCCACCTCCCTGAGGACCACCCTATCCTCGCCTAGGGGATCCCTGGTCATGGCGCTGCCTCTGCCATTGTGGTGCAACCACTTCCTTCCATGGCTGCTAGGCACACCTAGTCAGGAAGCCCCATGCTAGGTGACCTCGTCCATCACAAGAATAGCACCAGCTCTCTCCTGACTGCCCTGGTGCTCTACGGCGCAACTGCGGTCTATGACCCTACCCCTGAGTCTGCTCACAGAAGGGTCTCCTCGACTGAGGT
The DNA here is from genome assembly GCA_963277665.1 of Viscum album. Taxonomy (NCBI): domain Eukaryota; kingdom Viridiplantae; phylum Streptophyta; class Magnoliopsida; order Santalales; family Viscaceae; genus Viscum; species Viscum album. Next base: position 1,681,564,632 of record OY728160.1, read on the forward strand.
TCTGCTCTCTGCCTCTTGCCTGCTACCGAAGACTCTTCTCTGAAGCGGCCACTGCTAGGCCCTGTCTGCTGGCATCCCTCATCCAAGAAGCTCTCTTTCATGAGTGCCTGCTCTAGCACCCCAACATAAGTAGGGATGCACAGGGTTACTACACTAGCATGTATTTCCCTGCGAAGACCCTGCTCAAACTTCTTCACCCGGAAGTAACTATCGAGGATCATATCTTGTGAGTAGCATGTCAGATCGGTAAACCGGGCTGAGTACTGTTCCATGGTCATCCCCCCTGCTTCAGCTCTAGAATCTCCTGAATCCAAATGGATTATAAACAAGAGGGGGAGTACTCCTCTTGGAAAAGTTGTTGTAAGCTATCCCAAGTGAGAGATGACTTGTTGTGGGTCTGCGTAACAAATCCCCACCAAGACCCGGTCATCCCATGGAAAAGGCTGGAAGCTAGGGCTACCATCTGGTTCGCTGGTGTCCGTACCAACCTAAAAAGTCGGTCCACGGACTCTAGCCAGTCTTTCGCTTCCTGGGGATCTGGGTCCCCACGGAACTGCTACGGCCGCTGATGCTGGAATTCTTGGAGCGCACTCAGCCTGCGCTCACCCTAGGCCTGTGCGGCCGGTACTAACCGCCACTCTCTAGATATAGGAGCTACCACTGAACCACTGGTTGGAAGGGGATCACGTGAGGGTCCCTAAACCGATGTCTCTTCATTCTCTAGGTCATCGTCATGAACTGGAGAGGGTAACCTAGATGGCTGTTGTCGTGGGGGCATCCTGAAAATCATCAAGGATTACCACGATCAGATAAGTATATATATATATATATATATAACGGTAATCACAAATGGGAGCTGACTCAATAAGGAAATTCAAAGACTCAATCCTACCAAATGCATGTTCCAAAGTTCCCTACAACAAGTGTCTCAGCGTTCCGAGTCGACAAGCGGGTTATCAGGGTCCTAGTGAATGGATACGTTGAACGCCCATACCATCACTGGACTTCCTGTCCTGAGAGCCGCTCTTGAGACATGTTGACACTATTTCCCTAAATCCCAACCAATTCTTTTTTAGGGACGTCCGAACAATTCCCCAAGGAACGAACCATCCTCTGAAACCACTTTTTCATGACCTGACCCTACCGGTCTCGAGCCGGAACTACCCCAAGCCCACCTCCATAGGCCAGGGGCTGGCGAAAAGCACCTAAGGCATAACAATCTCGGGGAGTCCTTTTCCTAAGTACCTGTACCCACACACACAGCCCACTCAATGCAAAAGTGCAGAGTAAAAAGGAAACCAAAGTAAGGACTACAATATCCCAACCAAAAAGCATGCATCAAACTTTAATAATAGAATAATTAAAGTTCTAAAAAGTGGGTTGACAAGTAAACTGAATAGAAAATGGAAAAACACGCACCCAACAAAAAAGGTGGCACAACCCGGCAACAGGTAAACGAATGTAAACAGTTGGAAAGTCTCACACCTAAAAGTCCTACTATGACCACTAAATGCATCCCAAGATAATGTGTCCTCTACACTCCTTCGTAGTCTTGATCGACCTGTCTGTCATCTGCAAGGGCACACCAAGTGCGAGAAAATCACAAGCAGGGGTGAGTATAAAGATACTCAGTAGGATGCCCCGAATGCTCGAGGGAGAAACAAATGAGGTACTAAAATTGTGAGCAATAGAAAAAATAAAGAACAGTGTAAGAGTACAATAGGGAGAGTGCAGCTCAACCCAACAAAAGAAAGAAAGTAGACTCATCCAAATGAAGAGGAGTTAGACACGGAAAGCACGTGGCATACCACCCACGTCTTCGCCCCACCTAGAAGGAGAGTAACTGAACCCAAGGAGTGGGAACAAAATTAGGGTGTATATATATATTTTCTCAACAAGAAAATTCAATGAGTGTGTAAGGGGATCACTATCTCCAAGCTCAGCCCATGAAAAGTTGCCAAAAGTTCTAAGGATATCCATCACTGATGCGCAACTGTCACGCATGTCAAAGCTGTCTCATCGCTAAACCATACAACCAAGGGTCCCACTCTGATAATCATGGAGAAAATTCACTAAATAGCCTCATAGAAAGGGTTGAGTCTGAAAGAAGCCATCAGGTAACCCACTACCCAACCTAGCTAGAGGGTAAACCCTAAGGGGTCGTCAGGTAACCCACTACCCAGCCCAGCTGGATGGTAAACCCTAAGGTGAACGGGTAACCCACTGCCCATCCCCACTAGAGGGTAAACCCTAAGGTCAATGCATAACCCATTTCCCAGCCCCGCTGGAGGGTACACCCTAATATACCGGTAGGTAACCCACTGCCTAGCCCCGCTAGAGGGTAAACCTGGAACTGGTCTGATAACTCTTCACCGCTCGTGCCATCACTGGGTGTCACTAACATCGCTACCGTGTGTTGGTTCGGAGTGCATCAAAGGAACCTCCGACCAACACCCTTTCATGCTTCCACATTTCATGAGATATCTAATGAGACTCTGTATGCCCAAATAGATTACACTGTTGAAATCCTCGCAAAAAAACACACGAGATAGACTATTTACTCGTTTGGAACGGACTCCCAGCGAAAAGGTTGTTCAACACCGCTTTATGCCCTTACGGCGTCTCGTGGGGCCCACACCTCGGTCCCAAAAAAAGGTTTGGTGAACTATTCCATCGCGATGCTCTCAGAAAAACATGCCAAATTGACTATTCATTCACCCTGAACGGATGTTTGATGAAAAAGTCACAGTACCCTGCACACTGCGTAAAAGACGGCCCATGGGTCCCACGCCTCAACTCCGGCTTCAACACCTGAAACCACCCTGGACTAATTTTTCATGACACCAAGGTCAAAATTCCGCTGACGGCTCCTAAAACGGACTCTATATGTGCTCGCGCCATCCGAAAGAAGAATCCCACTGAGGCGCTAAGCAACACTTAACGGGTGTGTCGCACCACCGAGCCCCCGTCTCGGGAATTAAAAATCCTTGAGACCATCTCAAAACCTCCATCTCGATCCAAAAATCGTTTCTCCATAGATGGCACACAAATCTGACACTAAGTTTTCAATTTAGGGGCATTTTAATGCCAATGGACGGAGATAGGGTGGGCCAGATCAGTTCGGCCGCTCCACCCCTTTAGATCGGCGGTCTGCGGCTCGGCCGCCCGGTCCACCATGGCACGTGGTTCACCGCATGGGCCACGTGGATTTACCCAGAATGGCAGGATCCGGTCCTGCTTTTCTCCCAAGGGACCCGTGTTTTGCGGGTCTTGGTTCGCTCCCGGGGTCGCGTCGACCCCGGTCTCCCGCTGCATGCAGACCGGCAAAGTCGGCCGACCCGCGCTCTCGCGCCGACCACCACTGCCTGGGGAGCCCACCGCGCCTCCACCTAGGGAGCCCTCCGTGCCACCACCTAGGGAGCCTGTTCCACAATCGTCGCCTGCTGGACAGCCCTGGAACCGCCGGAAAACAAGAATTTTGGCCTGAAAACTTCCAAGGGCTACCCCGAACACCCCGGGACTTAGAATTTCGATCCAAAAAGAGCATTGGAAAGCTCTTATCGAACCCTACGCATATATGGCCTTCTATAGTAAAATAAACAGAAATTAGACACTATAATTTGAGTTCTAAGAAGATGTGAAAATTTAAAATGAAACGCAACAAACCTACCTCGCAGGGTATAGCTCGTCGCTTCACAAACGATGCATCGGAGCCGCAAACACCTCGTTGGGGAGGAGGGGGAGCTTGAAGGGAGGTGGATCCTTTATTAGGATAGATTCCTCTAGGGATAAGTTCTAAGGGGGGAAGAAGGGGGTGGATGTGTTTAAGTGGGGAAAATTAATTAAAATTTAATTAATTTCAAACACCTACCAGTATGCCCGTACCCGAACTCTCGATGGGGTAGAGGTTAAGCCGCTCCTATGATAAAATCCACATTATGAGCACAACGTTGGTCTTGGAATTTTAATTTGAGCCTCTATTCAGAAGTTATGAAGTTTACGCCTAAGGCCGCTAAATTACGAAAACGACCCTGGTGGTTTTTTCCACAGAAGGGTCGTGCTCGTGAACGTTACACCCCTCCTAGGGTAAATGGCATGCTTCGGACTCAACGGTGCCCTCTTTTTTCCCATATGAGAAACCGTTTAGGAGTTATTCTATTTATTTGGTGTGTCTAGTGTGAACACACTTAAAATTTAATTCCGGACAAACCGGGGCTCAGAATCACACGCTGTCTGAACGCCCTGCTCTGGAATAACATCAAGAAAATTTCAAAGTCTTACAGGCTCAAAACCCAGGTTCTTAAAATATATATGTTATAGAGTAATGGGTGATACAATCCATTTAATGGATATGATAAGTGGTGCCATAATCTAAGTTTATTTCCCTCCAATGGGGAGGTAGTTACCTAATATTTATCAATCTAAAGTCCCTTTTCAATCTGAGGGTGAGTTTACAAATTATTTATCATTTCAAAGTGGATTTTTTCCTAAGTGTAAAGTTACCTATTTATAGGACTAGATTTTATTTCAACTTAAGGGAGAGGTTAGCTATTATTTATTAGATCATAGTTAATTTCCTCATGCAAGAAAGGTTACATAATATTCAATGTCTTGTATTGGGTTTTCATCTAAACAATTTTTTACCTAAAAGTGTTTTTATTTCCCTCTAATTGGTAGGAGATTACAAATAATTATTTTTTAATTTATATATTCCTTATGAGTACCACTCAAAGTTTATATGGTCAAGTTTTCTAGGGTTAAGGTAAGAAAACAAGACCTAACATTGATTTTATACAATAATTTACCTTCATTGATTATTTTTTATTAATGTTACTTATCTTATATATTTAATATGAATGAATTTTGGGGTTAAGTTCAATAAATGTGCTTCTTAAATCCCTATTTTTCATAAATATACAAAAACACACCATGTTGAGGGATTGTAGGTCCTTTAGTGAAATACTCCTAAGTCATTAAAACCCAAACCCTTCATTCACACCTAAATGCATATTAAAATATTCATTCCATGTTGGTAAAAAGGTATGTACATGGTTGCTTGGAAAGGAATATTAATAATGTGCAATGAATACTAGTCGATGAAGATGATTTGTGTCTTTATATCTATAGTTTGATTTCATTGCAGTGTGTTATGGTATGTATAGTATCCAACCACTTATTAGTTTTGTTGGTTTCTATTTCAAATACTTCATGTTATTGTATACATTCTCAAGAAAATTCAATGTATGAAAAATGTTCTATTCATTAGTATTATGTTGGGTTATTAATTTATTTATTCATTTGTTTATTGGTTAATTTATTATTTATATTTTTGTTTCTTTATCCCGGGGGTAAATTATTCTAAAATTAGTTGGATACTCTTATAAAAAACCTAGTAGTTGGATTTTAATATATATTTTCATATTAGGTAATACAAAAATTATAATGGAATTGGTATTTTATTGTGATATATGACTCATTCTGAGAATTTAATGAAATATATTAATTTTCTAAAAAATTTTGATGTACTCAAATAAAATTTTCTAAGTGATCATTGAACCCCTTTGTTATATCATTTTTATTTATTTATTTAATTATTCATTACATTGTTTATTTATTATTATTATTGTTATATATCATAAATATTATATATAAGATAATATATATATATATATCAATCGTGTTTTTTATTATATATAACGTAGTCTACTATAAATATAAATATAAATAAATATTTACTACAATATAAAATAATTTTAATATATAAATATATAAAATTTTACATATTATAAATGGTCTAGGGATAAACCCCTTTATTAAGAAAACAAAACAAGAATAATAGGAGAGGAAGGGGTTAGACAAGGAATTATTCCCTCAATCTAAATAGACAACAAAACTAGCACAATTCAATAAAAATGAACTTCCAAGAGAAGTGGTTGGACATGAATATCAAAATACACATCGATGATTTATAGATACTTATCCTAAGATTTAAGGTTCATATGATGATAAACCCCCATCCATGGGGACATCATCCAATACTATAAGATTTAGCATGTTGATTTGAATTAATTTTATCATTTGAGTCCCCATTCAATTATACATTATCATTGGCATGAGTAACAGATTCCATGTCAGTCAAAAAAATATGTTGAATTCCTTTGGAATTATGATTTTCTTTGATATCCACATTTCCAACCATATCATATTTTTTTCTAGCATCCTCCAATTCTTGAAAATCATCTAGTTCGAGTGTTGAAAAAGAGTTGGAAGTTGTAACCTAAAAAATTATCTTATTGCACGTTGGGGTACTCAGGTAGCATGTACTCTCTCAATGTACTTATGACTCAAAGATGTTACTTTATTAGTGTTCCACTTAATATAATGAACATCATTTTACCTTCTATGATATTTATCCATTACATTGACTTTTTCTTTTCCAACATCAGTTACATTACTGAATCACCTAGGAGAACTCCCTAAGACAACAACAAGTACCTATTTAGAACACACTACTTTGACCCAATGCTCATTATTTTTATCTAGCATGGGATTTTCCATCCTTGGGACTACCTTAAGAGAAGGATCCCCCTACATAGAAGATTTATACTATACCCCTTTACCCTGAGAGGATGAGTCCCTACCCACCTTACCAGTTTCTGAAGTAATAAGGGCAGGGGCATTCACCCCTTCATGTGAATTACTCCCTGAAATCAAGTTGGAAGGAGGAGCCTCAACCTCCATCAAAGCCTTCATGCCTAATATACACTACTAAAAAACAGGCTTTATATAGCGTTGTATTTTATCAGTGATGGAAAAAAGAACTAATAAAGGGTATATTTTCTCAATGGTTCTTTTAGTGCGGATAAAAGGTACCCTTCATCAATATTTTTTTAGTACTCATAAAGGTTACCCTTTATAAGCACTTTTTTGTAGCACTGATAAAGGGTAACTTTATCAGCGCTTTTTTTAGAATCCATAAAAGGATCCTTTATCAACACTTTTTTAGCATTGATAAAGGTCCAAAAAATGAAATAATTATATAAATAAAAATGAGTTTATTAAAAAAATATTAAATTATTTTTAAAATAAATAATTGTTTATAAAAATTAATAAAATAATTATACTATATATAAATTATAAATACTAGTGAAAAATATATATTAAATATATAGATATATGTAAAATTAAAATTAAACAAATAAAAATTAAAAATAAGTAAATTGAGAAATATATTAAACATTTTATTAATTAAATAATTATTTATAATGTTAGTAAATAATATATATTAAATATATAGATATATATATATGAATTTATATAAATATGATTTATATAATAAAAAATATTTATGATTTACAATAAATAAAAACATATTTAGTGAATAATGGTTTATAATTAAAAATTAATATGAATTAAAACTACTGACTAATTGTATCGAGTAATGGACATAATTGAATGTCGTTTGATTTTTCAATTTAAGATAGATCAAACATGTGTTATATTGATTTCGCATATATATATATATATAATTCATTTTTATAAACACACACAAAAAACCATTTACACAATTAATGAAATCTTATATAGAAACACACACACCTAATATTTATGTAATTTATTCAAATTTTAGTATTCATTTTCGAAGTTCATTATAACATCACACATTTAATATATTATGTTTTAAATCGGTATATTTTATTTATTTATTGTAAATATTATTAAAGTTAGTTATTATTTATTCATTATTAATATGTTTTATTTTTTATTTTTAATTCTTAATTTTTAATTTTTTTGGGAATTTAATCAATTTCTATTTTTTTATATTTTTTTATTTAATATGATTTAATATTTTCAACATTTATTCATCTTTATTTCAATATATATCTATATTTTTTTAATAATTTATATTTAATTAATAAATATTATCCATTTTTTCAATATTGTTAAAGTGTACTCATTTTTAATTATTCAATTTCATCTTTAACATGCATGTACTTAAGATTAGATGTTCATTAATAATGTTAAAAAAATATTTGTAAAAAAATATTTATATATAAATATATTTATAAATGTACATTTACTATATTTATACATTTATAATTATAAATAAAAAATATTATTTTAAAAAAAATATTTTTACAATTATAAATAAATAATTATATATATTAAAATAATTAAAAACATTATAATAAATTTATTTAAATAATGAATATATTTATTATAATTATATATGTATATATATTATATATATAATTATTTAAATATGTATAATTATTTAAATATTATTTTTTTGAGAAGTATTTATATAATTATAATTATATATTTATATATTTAAATAATTATACAATTATAATAAATATATTTAAATAAATAATATTTTTTAAAAGGTTGAGGTGTAAAGGCCTCTTTATTAAATAAAAATAGAACTATAGAGTAGAAAGCAAACAAGACCAAGAGAGTCCAAAAAAACAACAGAAGATACATCTTGCAACTAGGGAGCGTGTGGTCGTACTATAATGAGATAGATTCCCACCTTTACCATGAGGTTGATGTCCCCTCTTCCAATTCTTGACATGTATCCAGGGCCCTCCATCATCCTCTGAGAGGTTTGTGGCGGCATTTTCCCTCTTGTCATCAATATTGTGCACATTGTCATTTTTTTCCTTCATCATCGCTGCTGACAGAGCCAAGAATGTCAAAAGGATTATGAGTCTTAACATTTTTAATTAAATTCTGAGTAGAATTTTGGGCATGGACATTGCAGTTTTGATCAAGTGTTGTTCCTTTCCCGATATAAATTTCCACCTTTGAAGCCAAAGGAGTAGTAGGTTTATGTCCAAGCTTTCCCTGGTCAGGAAAAACAATGGTGCAAATAGGAATCCCCATCTCATCGGAACCCATCCCATAACTCAATTGGGAGATTTTGTGCACAACCACATATGTCATTCACCCTTTAGGGTCCACTAATTCTAAAGGTGAGGAAATAACTTCCTTGGAAAGAAGACTAACCTGAACAAGTGGATTTAGTTCTGGTAGACCAGATTCTGAAAAACATTTAGTATTATTGATTTTAGAAACAACAGATGCATTCTGAGTGCACTTCTTAGATAAAATCATTGTATGAGAAGAGGAATGGGCTTCATAATCATCAACTAAAGTCTTGAAAACTAATTAATCTTTAGATATGTTGATTGGAGAAGTATGAGAGGAATTCTAGATTCATTTGGTTGTTAAATCTTCTATATGTGGGGAGAAGGGAGCTGTGTAGTCATCAATAAAAGTCATTCCCAAGGACCTCATGTTGTTAATGCTTAGCTTAGAAGAAACTTGAGTAGTGTAGGGTAAGACCTTACCATTCCTCTTCATAGGATCAGAATTGTTGACAGTCATGTGGGATTTAATCCTCTTTGAGGTAACAATATCCATTTTATTCTTACCTTTTCCATATTTAGCATTAACCATTATCTACTCTTTCCAAAAACATAAATCCATAACCACTTTAGTAGAGTGATCCTTGATAGCCTATTTTTCATCTGATTCACCATCAAATTCATATATTATTCCATTAGACAACACATATTTAAAGGTAATCCCATTAATAACATCCTTGTAAGAATCATTAACGTCCATGTGACTATCCTCATCCATATCAGCCAAAGATGAAGTGAATTTACCATTCATTTGGGTAGAAGAAATAAATATGGGGTCACCTTGAGTAGTGAATCCATATTTTAAATAAGGTGATTCAATATCAGGTTCACACCCTACCTCAACTGTGGGATTTTGTTCAACTAGAGGATTTAGGTTCTTAAGAACCAAATCATCAGCAGGGTTCTTTCCCTAAACCTATTCATACTCCTGATTATTATTCTTACAGCAGTGCTTCATGTCATGACCCTTATCTTGATAGTTGGAACATACTAGTTATATTCTACATGCATCGATTGAGTGACCCACAATTCAGTAAGAGACACAAAATGGAAGAGTTTTATCATACTCAATTTGAAGATTGATCTCATCATTCAGTGTGAAAAGAACCACTCTATCAATCAATATGGTACTTAAGTATAACTCAACCAAAACTTGTGTAAAATTACTAAAACTAACTACTTCAGTGACATTATCCATTCTAATAGGAATACCAATCACCAAAGCGATGTCATACAATATTTCGGAGTTCCAAAATACCCAATTAAGGCCATGTATTTTAATCCATACCTATGCACAGGTATACTTGAATTCATTAAAATTGAAACTTAGATTCCATTCATTAATCCTAATAATTCTAGGCCTTATATTTATTTAACCTATACTCCAAGATTTTCCTTTAAGTTCACAAGTAGGGAACAAAATATGGAAGAAACCACGTCTTATGGAGACACATTTTAAATCATCAATTCCCCAAATAGAGGCGTGATGAGAAAGAAGATCAATGATTTTCTAGGGTTTCATAACTTTCATCAGAGAGATAAAATAAATTATTGTGTGTTTTCAGAGATCAATCCTTACAAAAATATCTTCGTTCGAATCTAGGCTAGAATCAAGGATCCAACTATTCCAAGGCTCCAATCCAAGGCTCAAACTAAACCAAGGATAAAATGAAATATAGGTTTTTTTATATCTCTACTTTCACTTGGTTATCAAATAAACCTTTTCATTCCACATTTTTGTATCCTAACAACTCTAGTTACACTATCTTATAATAAAAAAAACCCAAAATTCACTGTGTTTCCTATATATTGAGGTATCATCTTCCCGACAGCATGTCTCTCTCCTTGGGACAACATTGGTACTATGAAACTTTAAATATATCAAACCCAATGTTGGTTCATGTTGTTGTGAGGTATAATAGGCTCCCAATACCTATATTCCATGACATCTACCTCTTTTTAATCACAAACTTTTAAAAAATTAATCCATATAGAGTTTGGTGTTGTCATTGGTTTGGAATATTCCATTCCAAATCACTTGGGAACCTCTTTTTCATATATTGATTGAGAAATTAATTTTCTATGATTTCCTTGATTTACTTATAAACTAAGTAAAATGTTTAACTCACCAATCATAGGCATCTCGATACCGTACCTCATATGATCCACACAAAAATTGAATTATTCTTTTTACAATCCTCAAATATTATGTCTTCGACATATGAGTACCAACATCCTTTGATCATTGTACTTCTTTATGTATAGGTTGTGATCAACTCTACCTCTATAAAAAAAGATTTCTTAGGTATTTATCCAACCTTAAATATCAGGTCCTTGGTGATTTCTTTATCCTATACAAATAATTCTTTAACTAAAGCACCTTTCTCTCATTTTCATCTATAATAAACCCATCCAATTTATCAATGTATACTCCCCCCTTAATAACTCCATTGAGAAACATAGATTTGAACTCCATTTGTTATAATTTTAACTATATTTTCACTAAAATAGCCAAGAAAATTCAAATAGTTTTCAATCGGTATATGGGACTAAATTTATCATAAATATAAATTCCTATGATTTAGGAATTCCCCTTAAACATTGACCATTCTTTATTTTGAGCCACTTTTCCATATTCGATGAGTTTATTAAAAAACATCCACTTGGTTCTGATAACATTTCTATCTTGTATCCTTGGAACAATTTCCCATTTCACATTGTGCTTATTTAGATCAATATCATCATGCATTGATTTTATCCAATTATCATCCTTGTCAGCCTCTCCAAATGATTTAGGCTCTACTTGTGAAAAATTAGGTTTTTTGTAGAGTCTTACTCCTCAGATTTTTCACTGAACCTATCTGATCACCAATGAAATTGTATTCATTGATTTCAGTCTTGCTTGTATTTATTTCAGTACAATTGTCATCCTCATCAACTTCATCTCCTAAACAGTTATTATTGAAATTTTTTTCTTGAGACTCATCCCCCATCTCTTTTATATTTCTTGTACTACTCTGAGCATTAGTCATCCCATGAATGACTACTTCTTAGAGTATTTCAAGCAACATAGGTGCATGTTAACAAGATATGGAGGATGTGTGTCAAACAATAAAATGAAATGATAAATTTCCAGGAGATGAGTTTATGAGGATGAAAGTTGTCTTTAACTTTCATTTTTGAATGAATTCAAAGTATAACACCTACCATAGTGGAGTAATTCTTTTCTTAAATCCAATTATTCATTTTCTTCAAAGCATACTAAAATTATTTAAAACAATCAAATGTTGGGTTTCCCTTATTAGAATTATCTATAAATTTCACATTTTATAATGAATATATTATGTGTATTGAATTATTTATTGTAAAAAATGAATATTTTATGAATACAAAGTATGGATATGAATCTAAAATAGATGAGCATTAATCATTTGGAAATATAGTATGAAGAAGCAGTTAAAGAGTTCATTAAGTTTTTAATAGAGCATGCATATGAACCTTCTCAAATTCTTTGTTTGTGTTTACATTGTTGTTATTCAATATATATTAGACCAAAAGAGTTGTAATAACATTTTATTTGTCACGAAATAGATCAGAGCTATAAATATTGGACTAAACATGGAGAAAAACTGAATGTACACACCAATTGGAATGATACTAAGGTTTATAAGTCATTTGATATGAATACTATTGTAAATGATGATGGAGATTTCATGGAAGAAATGATATTGTAAATTGAATATGGCCTTTATGATTGTTTAAAGTTGTTTGAGAAGTTAAATAGTTGTGCTAAGAGACCATTTTATACCGGATGTACTGAATACACAACACTGTCAGTATATTGAAGTTATATAATTTGAAAGCCGAAAGAAAATAAAGTGACACCAACTTTATAAAACTACTTAGTCTCCTAAATGATATGATACTAGAAGAAAATGAATTACCATGTCGAACATAAGATTATAAAATAATTATATATTCAATGGTCATGATCTCTAAAAAATACATGCTTTCTGAAATGGTTTCATATTGTTTCACAAAGATCATGAATCACTCATAAAATTCTCTAAGTGTGGTAAAGATTGATACATGAAAAATGAATCATGTCCTTCAAAATTTTTATGGAAATTTCCTATAATTCCATAGTTTATAAGACTATATGGATGTTAGGGAACTGTGAGAAAATTAACATGGCATGAAGATACAAGAATTAAATATGGGAACCTATGTCATCCAGTAGATTCTCCTTGGTGTAATAAAATTGATTATGAGTATCTTGAATTTGGAAATGAGCTGAGAAACTTTCATATTGTGTTATCTACAGATGGAATAAATCCTTTTGGTGTAGAAATTAGTACTCATAGTACATTTCCCACCTTGTAAGTAAATTATATCTTGTCTCCATGGTTGTGTATGAAGCATAAATACATTATGTTTTCACTACTTGTTTCTGGACCAAAGCAACCCAGTAATGATATTGAAGTTTATCTGGCCCCATTGATTGAAGATCTGAAATTGATGTGGGATATAGGTGTTAAAATGTATGATGCTCATGGAAGTGAAGAATTCACATTTAGGGCCATCTTGTGTGGGATTATAAATGACTCCCCTAATTATGGAAATTTATCGAGCTAATGAATTAAAGTAATGTTTGGGTGTCCCATTTGTGAAAAATGCACACAGTCAGTTTGGTTGAAACATTCCTCAAAATTTTTGTTTTTAGAAAATCATAAAATTTTACCTCGATGATATAAATATTGATCATGGATGAAAACATTCAATGGGAATATCGAACAAGGTACAACAACATCACCAATAATGGATGATCAATTGTTAGATAAAGTAAAAGATATTGACACTGTTTTCAGTAAACCATTTTCAAAAAAAACCTTAAAATCACGTTGGAAGTAGAGATCAATTTTCTTGGAATTGTTATATTGGAATTGTTTGTATGTGATAAATTTTATTGATGTCATGTATATAAAAAATGTATTTGATAGTGTTATTGGAATGATACTAAATATTCCTAGAAAAACAAAATATGACATCAAGGCTAGTTTGGACATGATTAACATGGGGATAAGGGAATAGTTGGCACCAGTGATGGGTAAAGGGTGGAATTTTATTCCACTAGAAACTTACACTCTATCTAGATAGGAAAAATCACAATTTTTTCTTTTCCTTAATAGTGTAAAAGTTCCAAAGGGGTATTCATAGAATATCAAGAATGTTGTGTAAATGACTGATTTGAAGTTACAAGGACTAAAATAAAATGACTGTCATGTTATGATGAAATATTTGATGTATGTTTCTTTCTGTTTCATTCTCCCTCAAAATGTACGACATACATTAACTGGACTCTTCTTATTTTTCAAAGCCATATGCAATAGATTTATAGATCTGATAAAGTTTTCATTCATGAATAAGGAGGTTTCAGTCATATTTTGTGAATTATATATGTGCTTCCCACCATCACTCTTTGATATAATGGTCCACCTAATGGTTTACATGGTTATAGAGGTTCAACTATGTGGTTCTGTTCATTATTGATGGATGTACCCCATTTAATGGTATATGAAAATTTTGAAAGGGTATTTCAAGAATCGAAGTTTATCAGAAGTTTTTATTACGGAATGATATATTATTGAAGAAGCTATTGAATTTTGAACTGATTACCTATCAGATATTGACAACATAGGTCTCCCAAATTCTTGTTATAGTGGATACCTTATGGGTGAAGATATTTATAAAAGATATTTTTCTACAATTACCTTGATAGAGCGAGAACAAGCGCACCATTACATTTTACATAATAGTGAAAATGTTGATCTATACATTCAATCCCCCAAATATATTCTTAGATATTTGAATCAATTAAGTGTTGAAGGATGGATTTCAAATAAATATAATCAACTATTTATAGGATGGTTCTGAGCTCAAATTTATAAGGAGTTATCTAAAAATATAAATTCAATTTCTAAATGACTTCAATGTCCAACCAAGGGACCAAATGAAAATGTTATATCTTACACTGGTTTTGTAATCAATTGTTATATGTTCTATAAAAAATAACATGATGACTACAATATGATGAAAAATAGTGGTTTTATGCTTGTGGATAAAGTGATGTACATATCTTGTTCCAAGGATAGAAATACAATTTATGAAAATTTGTCATATTTTTTCAATATCTAATAGATATATGATTTGTATTATACAACATTTAAAGTGTAGGTTTTCTATTGCAAATGGGTTGACAATATGAGTGCAGTGAAGGTTAGTGAAATGGGATTCTTACAGGTGAATTTCAATGTGGAATGGGAAAAATATGATTCATTCATAATGGAATCACAATCAATGAAAGTATTTTATGTCTCATATCCAATAAACAATAATTGGTTGATTGTCCTGCTGGAAACTAAAAAAAATTTGGGTCAGATGAAAATTCAATCAAGGATGACCTTTTCATTGGGAGATAGCAATCAATTCATGTTATTCCTAATGTAGAAAATGTATTTTATGTTAGAGGGGACCACAAATATGGGATTTGGAATCTTGATAGAGTAATCAAATCCCTAAAACCTTTAAAAAAATAAATAGATTTCAATGAGAAGGTAAAAGTGTCTTTTAATATACTATGTTTTTTCTCATAATATTATATATTCTCTACTGCATTATCATAATATAGATTAAATGTTTGAATAATCATGCATATAATTTATTCTATACATGATTATATTACCAATCCATCAAAAAAACTAGAACAAAATAAACCCTTTAGGAAGATGTAAAGGTAATTTTATGATACACTTTCTCTATTTTACCAAAAAAAATATATAATGAAATTTTGATTTAATTTTCATTATTCCTTATAGAGTTAGTTTATTTTAGAATATTATTATCCATATTTCATGATTTTATGCACCAAAACTTCCACAGACTTCTTCTCCCTAAAAATATTTTCACCCCTGTAGTGTTGGAATTTATCATGTCCCTTCAAATTCCCTCCACTACCTTTTTAGGAAGAGCAATGATGTTTCCTCTACTCAATCATTGAGGTAATATTGATGTTTTCATAGTAAAATCATTTTCCATAGAATCAATGTTTTTTTATATTTATGTTTTATTTATTTATTTTTATTATTACTCATATAAGAATTATTTTCTTATATAGGTGGATTGTTTTGTTTGAGTTTGGGTGGTTTTTCTATCTTTCATGCCTTTCTACACCAAAACATTCATAGAATTATTCTCCCTCAAAAACTTTTCACCCCTAAAGTGTTGTAATTAATCTCTTTCCTTTAAGTTCCTTCTACTGCTCAATCACAAAGTTAATCTTGATGTTTCCACATTAAAATCATTCTCCACATAATTAATGTATTATTTCATATTTATGTTTAATTTATTTATTTTTAGTATTACTCATATGATAATTGTTTTCTTATAAAGGTGGTTTATTTTGTTCAATTTGGGGTCTTATTCGAAGTTTCTCATGCTCATGAGAGATTGGGCTTCGATCCTATAAGTGAGATAATGAAAAAAAGGAAATGTTTCAAGAATGAATACAGCCATCATGAAAAGAATAATTCCTACAACTTATTTAATTAATTTTTTCATCATTTTATCTAATATTTTTAAGTTAATTTCATTATAATTTTTATCTAATAATTATTTATATTTTTTCATAGATATTTTGGGAAGTCATGTTTTTATTTCAACTATCTTCAAAAAGACACAAAATAGATAAAATGTTATTTTCTACCAATGTTAACATGCTTTCCACTACCTTTCTTTATCAACCTTCCAACACTACATATTAAGTCGATGTTCAAAGTTGAAAAACCTTACTTGTTGAAATCCATAAAAGTACAGGAAGCTCATGTTCCCACTATAGTGACTTCTAATGATATAATGGGAGCTTGAGCTTCCTATACTCTTCTGAATTTCAATAATGAGAAAGTTTTCTCAGCTAAGAACATCAATTCAATATGTAGTATTGCCATTTTGACAAACAAAGTCAATAGAAATCATGGTAACATTGATATTTAGGATTTTTTGAGACTTTGGGACATGTATAAATCATTGGAACCTTAATAAAACACATTATGTGATCGATATGACTCCAAGTGCTTCTTTATATTTAAAATTGACATTAATTTTAGTAAAAAATACAACTAACATAGTCAAAACTAATTAAAAATATTCATATTATTTTGATACTTTAAGAAAACAATCCATAAGTCATTTCTGATTTATAGGAATTATACACACCTAAATCTAATACACAATGTTCCCAGTATGACTCAAAGTGTCCATTAATAGTTTAAAATCAACATTTTACTTCAAAAAGTGTCACTCATTGAAAGCCATGAAAACACACTCATATTTTCTTGATAATTTAGTACACTGATTCATATATAATTTTTTATGTGTAGTAATTATTCTCACATTAAATTGATACATGATATGATCAGTATGAGTCAAAGTGTGTGTTTCAAGTTTAAAATGACATGTTAGTAAAAAAGAAAAATGGTGTGCTCAAAACTGAGAAAACCCATTTGGATTATTTTGATACTTCAGGAAAAAGATCCATAAGTGATTTAGGATGTGTAGGAATCAGATTCACCTCAATATATCTCACGATGTGATCGGTATGACTCTAAGTGCATCTTTATTTAAAATTAACATCAATTTTAGTAAAAATGACATCTGACCTACTCCAAACTAATAAAATGAATTCATATTGTTTTGATACTTTAATAAAATGATACATAAGTCATTTGAGATGTTTATAAATCATCATAATTTCAATCTGACATACAGTTTGACTGGTATGACTCCAAGTGCATCTTTTTATTTAAAATTGATATCAATTTTAATAAAAAGGATAATTGACCTACTCAAAACTAATAAAATGAATTTGGATTGTTTAGATACTTTATTATAACGATCCATAAGTCATTTTTGACATTTAGTAATCAGCCTCACCAATATATGATACAAGATGTTCTTGGTATGAATCAATGTGTTCATTATCTATTTAAATTTTATATTTTAGTCTAAAGAGTGCCACTCATTGAAAACTGAGAAAACACACTCATATTTTATTGATAATTCAGTACATTGATTCATAAGTCATTTTTGATTTATAGGAATTGTTCTCACGTCAAACTAATACACAATGTGATTAGTATGAGTCAAAGTCTGTGTTTTAAGTAAAAAATGTAATTTTAGTAAAAAAGACATGTGATGTACTCAAAACTAATAAAAAACATTCATATTTTTTTAATACTTTAGTAAAATTATCCCTAAGTCATTTGGGTTATGTAGGATTTACCCACACATTAATATGACACACGGTGTGACCGGTATGACTCTAAGTGCACCTTTATTTAAAATTGACATCAATTTTAGTAAAAAGGACAACTGACCTACTCAAAAATGGGAAAACGCATTCAAATTGTTTTCATACTTTAGTAAATCAATCCATAAGTTGTTTTTGATGTGTATTAATCATTCATACCTCAATATGATACATGATTTTCCCAGTATGAATCAAAGTGTCTATTATCAATTTAAAATTGATATTTTAGTTCAAAAAGTTTTACACACTGAAAACTAATAAAACATGATTTTATTTTCTTGATAATTTAGGAAAATTATTCATAAGTCATTTGTGACATGTAAGAATCAGCCACACCTCAGTTTGACGCATGGTGTGGCTGATACGACTCTAAGTGTGTCTTTATTAAAAATTGACATCGATTTTAGTAAAAAGGAAAATTGGCCTACTCAAAACTGATAATACACATTTATATTATTTTGATACTTTATTAAAACTATCCATAAGTCATTTTATACATGTAGGAATCAGTTTCACCTCAATATGATGCACGTTGTGACCGGTATGACTCCAAGTGCATCTTTTTATGTAAAATTGACATCAATTTTAGTAAAAAGGAAAAATCACCTACTCAAAACCAAGAAAACAAATTCAGATTATTTATATACTTTAGTTAAATGATCCATAAGTCAATTTTGACACGTAGGAATTAAAAAAACCTCAATATGTTACATGATGTGCCTAGTATGACTCAATATGTCCGTTGTCAGTTTAAAATCGATATTTTATTTCGAAAATTGTCACTCACTGAAAACTAATTAAATGTGACTGTATTTTCTTAACAATTTAGGAAATTAAATCATAATCTATTTTTTGATCTGTAGGAATCAGTCTCACATCTAACTAATACATGATGTGATTGGTATGAGTCAATGTGTGTGTTTAAAATGGAATTTTAGTAAAAAGGACAAGTGACATACTCAAAACTAAGAAAACATGTTCATATTGTTTTTATACTTTAGTAAAATGATCCATTAGTAATTTTTTATGTGTAGGAATCAGTCACGCCTCAATTTGACGCACGGTGTGACTGGTATGACTCTAAGTGCATCTTTATTTAAATTGATATCAATTTTAGTAAAAAGGACAACTACCTACTCAAAACCAAGAAAATGAATTCATATTGTTTTGATACTTTAATAAAATGATCCATAATTCATTTTTTATGTGAGGGAATCAGTTTTACTTCAAATCGATACACTATGTTCTCAGTATGACTCAAAGTGTCAATTGTCATTTTAAAATTGATATTTTAGTTTAAAAAGTATCACTCACTGAAAACCAAGAAAACACACTTGGATTTTATTGATAATTTTGAAAAATTATTCATATTTAATTTTTGATCTATAGGTTTATGTCTCACATCAAACTAATACACGATGTGATCGATATGAGTCAAAATACATGTTTCTAGTTTAAAATTACATTTTAGTAAAAAAGAAAATTAACATACTCAAAACTATAAAACACAATTGTATTGTTTTAATACTTTAGGAAAATAATACATAAGTCATTTGAGATATGTAGGAATCAGTTGTACCTAAATCCAATGTAGGGTGTAACTGGTATAACTCCAAGTGTGTCTTTTTATTTAAAATTGACATTGATTTTAGTAAAAAGGAAAACTTACCTACTCAAAACCAAAAAAACATATTTGGATTATTTATATAATTTTGTAAAATGATCAATAGGTCATTTTTTATGTGTAGAAATCAGCCACACCTCAAACTGATGCACAATGTGCCCAGTATGACTCAAAGTGTCCATTATCAGTTTAAAATCGACATTTTAGTTCAAAAAGTGTCACTCACTAAAAACTGAGCAAACACACTCGAATTTTCTTGATAATTTAAAATAATGATTCCTAAGTCATTTCTGACATGTAGGAATTACTATCACATAAAACTGAGATATGATGTGACTGGTATGAGTCAAAGTATGTGTTTCCAGTTTAAAGTTACATTTTAGTAAAAATGACAAATGACGTACTCAAAACTGAGAAAACACATTCAAATTGATTATATAATTTAGGAAAATGATCCATAAGTCATTTGAGACATATAGGAATAATTTGTACTTTAATAAAATGTACGATGTGACCAGTATAACTCCAAGTGTGTCTTTTCAATATATAAGTGTCATTTTAGTTTAAAATGTGCATCAAATCACCAAAACTAAGCAAACAAGCCTAGATTGTTTTATCATCATTATATCTGTTATTACTTAATTGATTTCCATATTATTTTTATCTTATACTTATTTATATTACATTAGTCAGGAGAGGTAGAATAAACAAATGTAAACCTACCAAAATGTGCATAGGGAGGCACGAAACCAAGACCTCCTAAACACCACCATAGGACTCAACCACTAGGTTTCACTCATGGGGATTTATATCATACTTATTTAATTAATTTTCATAAAGATAATGCTTGAATACAAATTGGAAATGGCGTGGCGTATAAGAATCAATTGCAAATCAATCCGATACGCAGTGTTCACTACCACAAAACTGGGTTTCTGAAGTTCCACCCTTTATCAATGCTAAAAAGGTGTTGATAAAGGGGGTGCCTTTATCATCACTAAAAAAAGCACTGATAAAGGGCACTTTTAATAGTGCTAAAAAAATGTTGTTAAAAGTGACCCTTTATCAGCGCTTTTTCCTAGCACTGATAAAGTTTATATTTCAAAAAAAATTATTTTTCATAAAAAATAATATATTGATATATAAGTATATTTATATTGAAATAAATATAATATATATTTTTTAAATATGTTTTAGATAAGTATCAATATGATATTACATTTAATATATAATAAATTTAGTGAAAATGGATTTAGAATATTTTTAAAAATATTATTAATTAATAATTTGCTAATTATCATCGACTAGTAATCATTTAATAACAATTTAAAGACAAAAAAATAAAAAAAAATTAATAAAAGATCTAAAATAAATTAAAAATGTAACTCAAACTTCAAATGACCATAAATTTTGATTTGGGTATCTGTTTGATCTCTACAACATATCAAATCGAAGCCTGCAATGAGTTCTACATGCTAGTGATTGAAGAGAATATTCTATAATAATTTTTGAGGCCAAAAAAGGTTTATAAGGCCTCCAAAACTGAGTTTTTAGTCGGGATACCTCAATTTTTTAACATTCAAATAGGTATAACTTTTGATATAGATGTCCTCTAGGCCTGTACAACATATCATATCGAATATTGTTTCATTTTTTCGATTTTACTAGTTGTGGAGTTGAAACAGACTTCTGAACTAGAATTTATGGTGATTTTAACATTCTATAGCTTTTCATATACACATATATATGTATTTATTCGTGTGTGTGTGTGTGTGTGTGTATAGGTTTGTGTGTGTGTGTGTTTGTGTATGTATGTGTGTGTTGTATATATGTATGTATTTATTTATTTATAAACACACATAAAAACATATTTTATAAATGTATTTAAAAATAATATTATAAATATATATTAAAATACAAATAAATATATGGATAAAAATTTATAACTAAAAATATATATATAAATATATATTAATATACGAATATATATATATATATATGAATAAATGTATATGTATTAATATAACTAAATATATTTATATTAATATGAATCTATATTAATATGAGAATAAATATAACTATATATATATATATATCATTAAATGGAGAAAAAACTAAATGTTTTAGTGGTAAAGGGGCAGGCATGCAAGGGGGGAGGTCTCAAGTTTGATTTCTAGTGGAAGCAGGGGTGCACGGGCAAGTGGGAGGGGGTTGCGTGGGCAAGTACAGCATTCAGTGAGAGGGAGGGGGCTTCGCCTAGCACTAATAAAAGGGGGGGTCAAGCGCTGTTAAAAGCTCCCCGCATTATAAATTCTTTTTAACTTTTTTTAATTTTTTTTACTTTTATCATTGATTTTTTATCACTGATTAAATACCCCTTTTATCAAAAAAATTTTAGCGCTGATAAAAGGGACCCCCATATCTTCGCCTCAATTAACAACATTTTTCTAGCACTATTAATGCCCTTTTATGGCGTTGATAAAGGCTATATTTTTAGTAGTGGTTCCTGATATGACTCAAAGTTTAGTTTAAAATTAATTAACACTTTATATTAATTTATTTATTTATATTATTACTAATATAAGAATATTAATTTTTTATACAGGTGCATTATTTTTCTCGAGTAGGGTTGGTTTGTTCAGTAATAGAATGAGTTAGGATCAAGATCAAAAGACATAGGAACATTAATATTTTTGAACATATGTAATAATTTTTACTTATGTAATTGTATAAACCAATGCTTTAAATGTCTGTAATATAGTGTATTTCCTTTTATTTGTGTTGTAAATTTCATTTCATTTAATTTTTTTATTGGAACTGGATTTTATTGATATCTGGTGGTGTTTTTAGTCTTGTGGTATGATGTTATAGCATATAAAGAACACATTTATCAGTGATTTTAAAAGTACTGATAAAGGTCCCCTTTATCGGCACTAAATAAAAGTGCGGATAAATGTGTCCGTTATCAAAAAATTTAAAAGTGCTAATAAAGGACCCCCTTTATCAGCACTTTTTTAGTGATGATAAAGGATCCCTTTATCAGTACTTTTTTAGAGTTGATAAAATACTAGGGGTTTTAATCTCGTTTGGGTAGTTAGTGCTTCTCTATCACTATTAAAGGCCTATTTTGTAGTAGAGATAGAAACAAACCTAATATAATTAGCCTGATTCTCCTTGTTTAAGGCAACATTCCCTTCATCCTATCCAACAAATCTGGATTATTTTCCTTTCTCCTGAGAAAAAATCATGGGCTTGAGTCTCATTGGAGATTTAAAATCCAGTTTCTTCTTTCTTTTTCAATCTCTTGAGGCTATTGATTTCTCATGCCATAGTTATTGGTCAGAAATCTCATGTGCAGCAATTTCACCCATGGATTGACCATCCATGGGTTTCACACCATGATCATCAGTCCCACAATCCAAAAGATCCATAGATCTTACATTACGGATCGAATTAATCATATTTTGTATATATATATATTTATTTATATTTATATATATGTATGTATATATACTAATTTTCATATATATATATATAATCAAGGATCACAGAGATTTACAATAGAACATGGGAAGAAAGTCCAAAAAAATCATGAAAACAAAAGAAAGATTGATTGGGAAATCCTTAAAAAACAAGTTATGTATAACATACCTTTACTTTTGAGGATCGATTCCACCAAAAAGTTCAAGAGAGGTGGCAACTGGGTTTGGGTTCCATGAAAGCTTGAATGGTGAGGAGTGGTGTGACTATTAGGTTCTTTTAAAAAGAAATTAAGGGTTTTATCAATGCTAACCAATATATCTTAATAAAATAAACCTTTATCAGCACTAAAATTATAAGCACTGATACAAAAATATTTTACTAGTGCTAAATTTAGTGTTGATAAAGGCATGGCTTCATCACTACTAATAAAAGTACCATTACCAACACTAAAACGTTAATTATTGATAAATAAATCTTTTATCAATGCTACTTTTAGAGCTGATAAAAGGCTTTTTATCTGTGTTGATAAAATATTGATACGTAAGGGTTGACTCTTACGTATTAGGTTTATATTAGTGCTAAATTTAGTGTTGATATAGGAACCTTTATTAGTGCTGAAGTTAGTACTAATGAAGGTAAAAATATAATTATTTATATAAAAAAAATTAAAATATATCATTATTTATGTAAATTATCATTTATGCATATGTGCATATAAATAAAAAATATTAATTATATAAATTGAAAAAATATTAAAAATGAGTAAATATTAAAATCAAAATTAATAAATATTAATAATTACATTTAAATAGAAAATATTTATAATGAATTACTTATTATAAAAATTTATATATTATTAATTATATGTATGTAATATTGATAATAATTATATTTAAATATTTTAACAATATTTAAAATAACTAATTAATTATTTAAATGAAGAAATATTTAATATTATAAAATTATATGGTTAAAACATATTTAAAAATATTAATAACTATGTTTCAGTTTACAGATTATTATGTTCAATATATTAATAATTATTATTAAATTTACTATCAATTATATTTAGAATAATGAAAAATTATTATTTTCTTAAGAAATATATATAAATTGATAATATAATATTTTTATCAACTACATAAAAAATATAAATATATAAATATTTTTCACAGTATCTTATTAATTATAAACTGTAAAATTAGAAGTGAGTATTTCAATAATTAAATTTATATAAATTTATAGTTCTTAATATATATGTGTGCGTGTGTGTGTGCGCGCGCCCGTGTGATTACAAATTATAGGTTTATGTATTGTATTAATTTTATAAAAAAAATAATTAGTTATTAATTATAATTAAAAATATTATTATTTCAATAAATGAATAATATTTTTTAAAATATATCATTAATTATATAAATGTAAAATTTTATTCCTAAAAATTATATGTGAACATAAAATATATATATATATATATATATTACTTAAATAAAAATATTAATTAATTATTTTAGTATTATTAACATAAAAAAATTAATTATAAAATTCCTAAAATTCATAATATAAGTTCAATTTATAAATTCATTAAATTGAATTTTCATTTTTTTTATTTAGTGATTTACATATATGACCATATTTATTCACATATAATTGTGTGTGTGTGTGCACGTGCGTCTGAAGAACCCATGGACACATGTGTGTAGGTGAACTCAACACATACATGTGTATATCCAACTATATACAATGCATATAATATTTATTTTATTTTATTTTTATATAAAATAAACTAAAATTAATTACTAATGTATAAAAAACCCATATATTAATTAATTTTTTATGTAAATATTAACAGTTACGAATTATATAAATTTATATAATATTTGTATTATGCATAATAAAAAATACTACTAATAATAAATAACATTTAAATATTATTAGTTATATTTTCAAAAATATTATTAATTATATAAATGAAAAAATATTTTACACTAAATAAAAATGTATAGTTATATTTATAAATATTTTAACTACATTTTATTTAAATAAAAAATATTTTCAATACATTTTACTAATTAAAATATAAATATTAAATTTATTGTCAATTGTATTTAAAAAACATTATATCAATTACTTTTATATTTTAATTATAACCTTTAAAAAAATTATAAATTCGAAACAATCTTGCGTCAAGACCCTTTATTAAGAAAATGAAACATATTTTTAACTGGGTTGAGAGGGTACCAATTTCAGGACCTATAAGCCCAACATTACATGGCCTGAAGGCATTAAATCCTTAACACGTGGTTTTCTCCATCACTACACTATGATCCACAACACCACACCACGCAACCCTAGGCTACACTATAGAACATCACACCCACCACAACCTCCCGCATCATAGTTGGCTATCATGCATCATGGGATCCTTCTCCATGCTACACCATGTCGTAGTTGTAATGCCCCGACCCTAGTTACCCCGAGTCGATGCATTATTTTAATCCATTGGCATGATTACAAGGAATCAAGTCCCGAAGGACCGATCAATTTAACATTCTTGGAAAATAGATTACATACATGAATGTTACATTACACTTTATAACATACAAAACAACATAAATAATCCTTTATGAATGTCATTATTCCCTTGGCTTAACCCTGCATATCAATCACAATACACTTCTTGGAATCCTGGGAAAATAAAACATAGAAAGGGGTGAGCTCAAACGCTCAGTAAGGGTAAGCAATACAGCAGAAACTTTCATCAATATGCATAAAAATTTAAGGCGATGTATAAAACTAAAACAAAAGCCTTTTAAACTTGAACTTCCGCATAATATGGAAAAAATAAAATGAAATAATTCTATTTACTTATTCACATGGATATTATACTAGTCAAATAATCACATACAATATCAATAACCACTTTCATAATGATGGAATGCATAATGTCAGATTATCATAACCACGTAGCCAAGGCCTCGTGCCAAGACTACAAATAAGATTTTGTCAAGGCCTCATGCCAAGACACTATTTTGTCTCATGATACCTACCTATGCATCGAGGATCTATAGCGGGCTCCACCCGTCACATATTAAGTCCAATACCTTCCTCATATGAACAGGTCTAAACATAACATAAACATTCATATTAAAACTAGCATACGAAATGTCAATAAATTCTCCATAAACCATGAATGGTATAAAAATAACACATCCACAGTCAAACATATCACAAAACCTTCAACACAATATGGAAGATTTGTATCATGATAAATTAACTTCAAAACAAGTTTAAAATCCATTAAATAATTTTGACATAGATGAAAATGATTTGTAACTCTTTGAGAGAAATACCCATTTTTCATGAAAACATTTAAAATTCACACAATTTAAAAAATAAGTCATTTAAAGACATTTTTGAATCAAAGTGTCCCATACCACTTTGAAACTTTTGAAAGGAATTAGCATTTTAAAAACATTCATGTCCATATAAATAATTCCTTAAAAACCATTTTGAAGACATGGACATTAAAGAGAAAGATTTAGAAGAATAAATATAAAAAAAATTTGAAATGATGTTTTAGTAAAAACTCCCTAAAATTAATTCCTTTGAAAAATCTTTCATAAAACATGGACATGGATAATAAATATGTCCCCATAGATACTTACGTAAAAACAACCTCAGATAATAAAGAGATTGTGAAATTAACCCTTACCAATTTAGTAACTTACGAAACATACACCCCATGAAAGAAGTATCATACAATGAATATGTAAATACACATAAATTAAAGTGTATTACACAAATAATACAATTATAGGCAGTATATACACCACACAAATTGGTAATAGTGGTAATATGGCATGAATCTCACGGGAATAAGGAGTGAGATGAGAACCCCTTACCTTGTACTTTTCCTTGATATTGTGTATGTTAACCTCCTGTATAATAGTTAAATCATTGTTAGTAAATTATAAAAGAATAATATTCATAAATATGATATCATATATGATCTTTTAATATTTCTTTATTAATAATATTTTAGTATTATCGTCGATTTGGGTGTTAACTGATTCGTTTTCCTTTATATGCTTCGTTACGTAAGCCGTGTTTGTTATGAATAGGTTGTATGTTATTCATATACATAATGATATCAAGTCCTTAAAAATTACTTTTAATCATCAAACTATAATTAGTCTTTAATTTATTTTATGGGGAAATGAATCTCATCGCGTTCGTGGAGACAGTAATTCGTACGTACGCACGAACGCTACTTCCATTTCATTTTTCATTTTAAAAGGAATCAAAACCAAATGATACATAGGTATATTATTATTATATTATAATATAATATCTTATATTTGTTACTTGAGTTCATTAACATCATCCATTATACGTTCCATGTATGGTATGAATGAGTCATATCACTTTGAGGGGGCGGTAGTCCGCACTTCCTCAAATGAAATTATCGTATATATATACAACATGAAATGAATAATGGAATGATATAAAATGGAATTACAGAAGATTATATATAAAATAAATATAATTAATATCATATTTAATTATAGTTCCATCATCATGGCCACCATGAGAGGTGATAGGAGATAATTGAACAATCATCACTTCGTGAGGCGTTTGGTTTCCATCCACAGAAACATTATGTTCTTCACCCATTAGATGGAGGTGTGTGTAAGTGTAGTTATAATACTTATAATAAAAATATCCTAGTATATTTAGGATACTTTTTCTATTACAAAATAAAATAATAAGAAGAGTTTAGGGGTTGGAGAAGTAAAATAAAAGAAAAGAAGCTAAGAGAAATTGTTACCTTTAATTTTGGTAACTCCCTTTGGTTTGAACTAAAAAGGACTCTTGAAGGGCCTTCTTCCTAAGGTAAGGCTTATAAGAGGAGGATAGGGATGTAGGGAGCTTAATTGGGCAGATTTTGGATGAGCCAAAAGGCTTGAGAGGTGTGAGGAATTGGTTAGAAGAGGTGTCCTTTTATAAGGGGGAGGAGGGGCTCTTTAGGAAAAACTTAAAGTATTATTTTATAATAAATTCATATTCGGTTTCTAAGGGATCCAAAGTAGATTATTAAAAGTATAATGTGGGGATGGGTCGAAATCCTTTCAAACAATAGATTTTATAAGGTTTGGGTCATTATAATAACCTTATCTTTTAGTTTTAACTCTTGGTTAATTAGTTTGACACTTACCACATCACTTGGTATTTTTATATTATATAGTTATTAAACTTAATATATACCTCCAAGATACCCCCAAGTGGTCCATTAATGACACAACTATCATGATAAAAGTCCTTTGTATGAACCTTATATTTTTAAGAATTTAATATCAATTAATAATATAATATTTTTTTTAAAACTCCTTTATATCAATTTTGACACTATTTGATATTTGATTTTTGTGAAAATCATAACAGCATGATTACTTCGAAAACATTTAATTAAATAAATCCTAACATGTCATATTAACCTATAAAATTCGTGTAATTCATTAAAAGTCTCAAATTATATTTATTTGGGTATTTATAATATCAATTATTTTAATATTTCACTAATAAGGTAATTACTGCATCATCATTGTGTCATAAATAAATTAAAATATTTAATGTCTAAAAATTATAAATAAAATACCATTATGTAGGAAATATTTTTAGATTTATAATGAATATTTATAGTCGAAAATGTAACATATATAACCCTATGTAAAAATTGTTTTTCTAAAAGATATAGGCTTATGTCATTTTTGTATTTACTTTAACTTAATTAATATAAAGTGTCATTATCACTTACAAGTGGATCCATGGGATCCCAAAATCGACCCAAATATTCCCATGGTCAGACATATATCTACCAATAGGGCTAATACATGTTTTACGATAATTTTTTATTATTATAATATTATTTGTTTACCCTTATTTACCAGATTTACCCTTTAACCATGGTAAATAAAATATTTACCGAAGTAATTATTCAAAATGTCTAAAAATAAAAGTTACCTATTTACACAATTTGTAAATCCTAATTCCAAATATGGATTCCATTTTTTCAAATTCAAAACACAGAAGTGGCATAAATTAATTTAAAATTAATTCCCGCTGTCAAAACAAAAAGCGTGTTTTTAAGAGATAATAACTATCAAAAGATTGACACTTGTTTATGTCTGGTTTAAATGTGAAATTATGTCCAATCAACAAAATTATATTAAATGGTAAAAATATATTCTGAATATACTTTAAAACCACTGAAATTAATAATTTATCACTGTTAATTATTTCGATTAAAAAAGTTGTTTTTAATAAAAATTTAGTAATTTTCACTATTCATCAAAATATAAAAGTTATCTGAAAAGTACCAAAATTTCATCCTAGGATAATTCAATATTCTGAATCCAAAAATGAAGTCCATTTTTAACGATAAAATGTATAAAATTTTAAGAAGTAGTTATTACTATTCATAAGGGCTAGTTTGATTGGTTGTGGTGTGTGTTAGAACTCGAAGTTGCGTACAGTACACGCTACTGTATAATTCAAAGAGAAACGTACCGAGAAATCTTGGGGGTGTTACATTGTAAATTTTTGATGTCCCCATTCTAAATAATAAATTTATTTAGTCAAATTGAATATATAAAAGTTTTAAAATATTGGATTTAAAAAGGGTTCACCATTAAAAGTCGGTAAAAGTGCATTTTTCAAAAATACTTCTTTTATCTGAAAAAAAATGAATTTTTTCTTAAATTATGTCTAAGAAACTCATAATAAGGATTCTAAAATTATAAGGGTTATAGAAATTTCAAAATTCAGTTAATACTATTCATAACCTCTTTTGAACAGCTAGTTTGGCAAGTCATGGTGCGCTTGAACTCGGTGTTGCGTGTAGTGCAAGTTATTGAATTATTTTTGAAAAAAATAATGAACTATAAAATCTTGGGGTGTTACATTCTCCCCTCCTTCAATAAATTGCGTCCTCGCAATTTTAAATTGTTCTTCGAAAATAAAAGGTTGAAAATAGAAAATATCTTTGTGGGAAAACCCACATCGGAAATTGGGTTAATAAAATTTAGTCTTAATAAGAGGAAAAAGAGAAATGAAAGGGTCACCACCAAATTATGATCTCTATTAGGATAACATTGGTGTAAATTAGAGACATATAATTGGAGTGAAAACATAAATATTTATAGGTAGTGATTGAGGTCATCAATCACAAACAAGTGTAAAATTGAGGTCCTTAAATTCATCAATCTATGATGATTTGAAATACCATCGGTTCAAAAAAACATAGGGTATTAGGATAACACATTTTTTGTTTTAGGATCCCTTAAATAAAGTATAAGAATTAATTTCTTCATAGAATAAGAGAAGAAGAAATATATATTCTTGAAAAGTAGAGTTCCATCCTTTAACTAATTTCTACAACAAACTCATATTTCACTCTAAAAGATAATAAAACGTAAAAAAAATATTCTATTTATCCTATTCATATAGGGTTCCAAAAAATAAATTTATAATTCATCTACCAGATCTTTTAAAAAACTACATTATTTAATCCAAGACATCACGTGGGCCAGTGGTAGGTGATACACCCTTGTCGCCCTTCAGTTGCGGGTTCAAGTCTCGCTACCTTTCCGGACGCGACGGGTTGCCGCCCGACCTCCGGGTTGTCCTTTTATGGCAATCCAAAAATAATCCAAACTAGAACTATCCAAAATACTTCAGTCCAAAATTTATAAGGAAGGTAAACAAAATGAAGATCTTTTTGTCGCGTAATAACATGTGAACACCTTCATCATGTATTCTTTTAAAACACTGCAACATCCTGAATTACCATAAAACCTTATTGATTACATTCATGATCCCTTATTCCTTAAAGAATAATGGATATACTCCTTCAATCCAAAAATGTTTTAAACTCCAAAAATGATGGAATATATAAATAATTATTCAGTTTCAAGGTAGTCAATAATATCCAATATAATTTATCCAAATCAATCATGTATTATTCCAAAATCACTACCTCGGTATCAGAACCATATTTTGGGTTATCTTTATCTCAAACATATATTTTCCAAAAATTTAACCTGCTATTGAGTCACTTTTCATGGTTCCACACAATCTCAAGTCCTTAATGAAATATTACTGCAGTACAATCCTTATTTATTTCCAGTACATCATTGATACTACTCTTCAATGAAATAATTCCAAAATAACAACATAAAAACACTAGTCATTCCTCTTCATCTGTGGTAGTATAATAACTTGATTATTATCCAATAGAATCATTTTCGGCATAGTCTGATGACTGGGAAATTGGTTCGCATAGTGTCCAAACTCCTTGTAGATGAAGCATTGTACATTTGAAACCTTTTTCTTACACTTGCAGTGACGTACATGGTGTCCTTTTTCTCCACACTTATAACATACTCCCATTCCCTTCAAGCATTTTCCAAGGTGATTATTTCCACAGTTATCACATATGGGAAAATCCTTATTTACCTTCTTCCCTTTATCTTTCCTTCTCTCTACCATCCTTTCTTTCTCTGGCTTCCCTTCAAATCCATAGGGCTCCGATAATTCTTTACTTGTCTTATCAACACATGATACTATTTATTCATATGATGATAACACGTGGGAGACTATTTCCATTCTAAATTATGGTTTAAGACCATGAAAGATATGATCTTTCTTACTATTTGGATCATGTGTATTGCTGGAGTTCTCATTCCTTCTACTGGGCCCCATTTCTAAACAATGGCATATACTAGATTAGTTTTTGAATAGAAATACCTAATCCTAAACTTGTAAAACACTTAACATAAATTAAACAGTTTGTGGATATAATCCATAATCATAAAAATGTCTTCTTTGAGGAAGTATATACTCATAAACCCTTCATAATGGTTTGTAAAGAAAATGAGAATTATCATAAGCATATCCCCCGAGAGTGTCGTAACCAAGAGTGCAGAAAGGCCCGTTTTCGTGTACCAGTTCTCATTCGAGTCTAGCTCAAAGCGGTGTTTTCGGGTTTTACCCCTAGGTACATCTATGCCAGAGCCGCCTCTACCTGCTCGTATCTAGACAGGGATGTATTGCTCGGAAAACTCACAAAATCTCTACAATATCAAAATTCTAGGAAGTTCTTCTCTACTAATCCTCGAATTCTATCTTAGGGCTATGTGATCTAATAAGAGTTTATCTAAATCTAGCTTCCAGGGTTATTGATAAACTTCCTCTAATACCAACTATAATGCCCCAAGCCCAGTTACCCAGAGTCGGTGCATTATTTTAATACATTGTCATGATTACACGGAATCAAGTCCCGAAGGACCGATCAGTTTAGCAGTCTTGGAAAAAGGATTACATATATGAATGTTACATTACATTTTATAACATAAAAAACAACATAAATAATCCTTTATGAATTCCATTATTCCCTTGACTTAACCCTGCATATCAATCAAAATACACTTCTTGGAATCCTGGGAAAATAAAACATAGAAATGGGTGAGCTCAAACGCTCAGTAAGGGTAAGCAATACAGCGGAAACTTTCATAAATAGGCATAAATATTTAAGGAAATGTATAAAACTAAAACAAAATCCTTTTAAAGTTGAACTTCAGCATAATATGGCATAAATAAAATTAAATAATTTCATTTACTTATTCACATGGATATTCTACTAGTCGAATAATCACATGCAATATCAATAACCACTTTCATAATGATGGAATGCATAATGCCAGACTATCATAACCACGTAACCAAGGCCTCGTGCCAAGACTAAAAATAATATTTTGTCAAGGACTCATGCCAAGACTCTATTTTGTCTCATGAGATCGACCGGTGCATCAAGGAGCTATAGCGGGCTCCACCCATCACATATTAAGTCCAATACATTCCTCATATGAACAGGTTTAAACATAACATAAACATTTGTGTTAAAACTAGCATACGAAATGTCAATACTTTCTCCATAAACCATGAATGGTATAAAAATAACACATCCACAGTCAAACATATCACAAAACCTTCAACACAATATGGAAGATTTGTATCATGATAAATCAACTTCAAAACAAATTTAAAATCCATTAAATAATTTTGACATAGATGAAAATGATTTGTAAAACTCTTTGATAGAAATACCCCTTTTTCATGAAAACATTTAAAAGTCACATAATTTATAAAAGAATTCATTTAAAGACATTTTTGAATCAAATTTTCCCATACCACTTTTAAACTTTTGAAAGGAATTAACATTTTAAAAACATTCATGTCCATATAAATAAATCCTTAAAACCCATTTTGAAGACATGGACATTAAAGAGAAAAATTTAGAAGAATAAATATTTAAAACATTTGAAATGATGTTTTAGTAAAAATTCCCTAAAATAAATTCCTTTTAAAACTCTTTCATAAAACAAGGACATGGATAATAAATATGTCCCAGTTGATACTTACGTAAAAAGAACCTCAGATAACAAAGAGATTGTGAAATTAACCCTTACCAATTTGGTAACTCACGAAACATACACCCCATGAAAGAGATATCATACAATGAATATGTAAATATACATAAATTAAAGTGTATTACACAAAGAATACAATTATAGGCAATACATGCACCACACAAAAGGTAATTGTGCCAATATGTCATGAATCTCACGGGAATAAGGAGTGAGATGAAAACCCCTTACCTTGTAATTTTCCTTGATAGTGTGTATGTTAACCTCATGTATAATAGTTAACACATTGTTATTAAATTATAAAAGAATAATATTAATAAATATTATATCATATATGATCTTTTAATATTGCTTTGTTAATAATATTTTAGTATTATCGTCATTTTGGGTGTTAACTGAATCGTTTTCCTTTATATGCTTCGTTACGTAAGCTGTGTTTGTTATGGATAGGTTGTATCTTATTCATATACAGAATTATATAAAGCCCTTAAACATTACTTTTAATCATAAAATGATAATTATTCTTTAATGGATATGATGGGTAAATGAATCTCATCGCGTTCGTGGAGACGGCAATCCGTACGTACGCACGAACGCTACTTCCATTTCATTTTTCATTTTAAAAGGAATCAAAACCAAATGATACATAGGTATATTATTATTCCAGTATAATATAATATCTTATATGTTTTACTTGAGTTTATTAACACCATCCTGTATACGTTCCATGTATGGTATGAACGAGTCATATCACTTTGAGGGGGCGGTAGTCCGCACTTCCTCAAATGAAATTATCGTACATATATACAACATGAAACGAATAATGGTTTGATATAAAATGGAATTATAGAAGCTTATATATAAAATAAATATAATTAATATCGTATTTAATTATAGTTCCATCATAATGGCCACCATGAGAGGTGATAGGAGATAATTGAACAATCATCGCTTCGTGAGGCGTTTGGTTGCCATCCACAGAAACATTATGTTCTTCACCCATTATATGGATGTGTGTGTAAGTGTAGTTAGAATAATTCTAATAAAAATATCCAAGTATATTTAAGATACTGGTTTTTTTACAAAAAAAATAATAAGAAGAGTTTAGGGGTTGGAGAAGTAAAATAAAAGAAAATAAGCTAAGAGAAATTGTTACCTTTAATTTGGGTAACTCCCTTTGGTTTGGACCAAAAAGGACTCTTGAAGTGCCTTATGACTAAGGTAAGGCTTATAAGAGGAGGATAGGGATGTAGGGAGATTAATAGGGCAGATTTTTTATGATCCAAAATGCTTTAGAGGTGTGAGGAATTGGTTATAAGTGGTGTCCTTTTATAAGGGGAAGGAGGGGCTCTTTAGGAAAAACTTAAAGTATTATTTTGTAATAAATTAATATTCGGTTTCTAATGCCTCCACAGTGGATTATTCAAATCCTAAGGTGGTTATGGGTCTAAATCCTTTCAACCAATATATTTTATACAGGTTTGGGTCATTATAATAACCTTATTCTTTAGTTTTAACTCTTGGTTAATTAGTTTGACACTTACCATGTCACTTGGTATTTTTATATTATATAGTTTTTAAACTTAATATATACCTCCAAGAGACCCCCAAGTGGTCCATTAATGATACACCTATCATGATACAAGTCCTTTGGCCAAAACTTAGATTTTTAAGAATTTAATATCAATTAATAATATAATATTTGTTTTAAAAACTCTTTTATGTCAATTTTGACACTATTTGGTATTTGATTTTTGTGAAAATGATAACAGCATGATTACTTTGAAAAAAGTTAATTAAATCAATTATAACATGTCATATTAACATATTAAATTCTTTTAATTCATTAAAAGTCTCAAATTATATTTATTTGGGTATTTATAATATCAATTATTTTAATATTTTACTAATAAGGAAATTACTCCATCATCATTGTGTCATAAATAAATTACATTATTTAATTTATAAAAATTATAAATAAAATACCATTATGTAGTTAATCGTTTTATCTTTCTAATGAATATTTATAGTGGAAAATATAACATATATAACCCTATGTAAAAAATGTTTTTCTAAAAGATATAGGCTTATGTCATTTTTGTATTTACTTTAACTTAATTAATATAAAGTGTCATTATCACTTACAAGTGAATCCATGGGGTCCCCAAATCGACCCAAAGATGCCCATGGTCGGACATGTATTGACCAATATAGTTAAGAAACATTTTAGGATAATTTTGTATTATTAAAATATTATTTTGTTACCCTTATTTACCGGATTTACCATTTAACCATGGTAAATAAAATATTTACCGCAGTAATTATTCAAAATTTCTAAAAATAAAAGTTACCTATTTACACAATTTTGACATCCTGATTCCAAATATGGATTCCATTTTTCAAAATTCAAAACACATAAGTGGCAGAAATTAATTTAAAATTAATTCCCGTTGTCAAAACAAAAAAGCATGTTTTTAAGGGATAATAACTATCAAAAGATTGACACTTGTTTATGTTCGGTTTAAATGTGAAATTATGTCTAATGAAAAAAATTGTATTAAATGGTAAAACTATATTCTAAATATACTTTAAAACCACTCAAATTCATAATTTATCACTACTAATTATTTCGATTAAAAAAGTTGTTTTTCATAAAAATTTAGTAATATTCACTATTCATCAAAATATAAAAGTTATTCGAAAAGTACCAAAATTTCATCCTGGGATAATTTCTATATTCCGAATCCAAAAATGAAGTCCATTTTGAAATATAGAATGTATAAAATTTCAAAAATTATGTATTACTATTCATAAGGGCTAGTTTGATTGGTTGTGGTGTGTGTTAGAACTCGAAGTTGCGTACAACACGCGCTACTGTATTATTCAAAGAGAAACGTACCGAGAAAGCTTGGGGTGTTACATTGTAAATTTTTTATGTCCCCATTATAAATAATAAATTTATTTAGTCAAATTGAATATATAAAAGTTTTAAAATATTGGATTTAAAAAGGGTTCACCATTAAAAGTTGGTAAAAGTGCATTTTTGAAGAATACTTCTTTTATCTGAAAAAAATGAATTTGTTCTTACATTATGTCTAAGAAAATCATAATATGGATTCTAAAATTATAAGGATTATATAAAGTTCAAAATTCAGTTAATACTGTTCATAACCGCTTTTGAACAGCTAGTTTGGTAAGTCATGGTGCGCTTGAACTCGATGTTGCGTGTAGTGAAAGTTATTGAATTATTTTGAAGAAATAACGCACTATGAAATCTTGGGGTGTTACAGTAGTGTTCCTCTTGGTGTTTCTACTCTCAACACTATGTTGCAGTGTGCCTCTTCAACGCAAGTTGCTGGCCTTTTCCCTGTGTTGTGGTCCTATTTTTTACTTTGTGGTTACTACCATGCATCATTTTTAGCACCCTTGCATCGTGGTGTAATCTACAAATCCCCCCAAATTGGGGGCTGACAAAAATTTGAACCTTGGTTGATACAGTATTATAGGGGTGCCTTTACCACTAGGTCAGTACCCCAACTACAATATATATATATATATATATATATATATATATTACACAAAGAAATATATATTATTAAAATGAATGTGTGTGTGTGTGTTTATATAAAATTTCATTAATTACATTTTAATAACATTAATTATTGGCATTATAAATGATGATGTATGTATTTATATACAGTGATACATACACAACCTTAGACTATTGTCCTTATTCTTTGAGAACAACACTAGAGCACCCCATAGTGACACATTAGGTCAGATAAAACTCATCTCCATCAAATCATCCACCTTCTACCTCAACTCATATAACTCCATAGGCATCATCCAATAAGGATCCATCAAAATAAGAGACACGCACGACTGAAACTCTATCCTGAACTCAACGTCGTGTTGAGGGGGTAGTGTCATAACCTCCTCTGGGAAGACATCCAAGAACTCCTACACAACTCTTTGAATATACCACGCCTAATATTCCATGGAAACCTACAACAAATTAGATAAAAGAGGCTCCACTTTCCTACCTCACATCTGATAACTTCCCTCACCAAAAAACACTACTCGTTAACCATCCACATCAGAAAACAAAACTCTCCTTTAGAAGAAATCAATGAATTTATGCACATAATATACCCAATCCATGTCTATAATAAAATTTATGGTTGTGTATATAGTAAGAATAAGTCCTCCACTAACTTTTTCTACCCCATCACCAATATAAATCCCCAACACTCATCAAATAAAGAATTGTGACCTCTAACTATTGTGGACAACACTAGGGGAACTGGAAGCTTCTCCGTGTCAAGTCTTAAACAATGGACCAAAGTGGGAGAAACAAAGGAGTGTGAGGCTCATGTATCAAAAAAAACACAAACAAGGGTAGAATATAAGCTAATCATACCTCAAATAACTCTTGGATCTTCTGATGTTGCTTCCTCAAATGGGTGCATCTAACCACACCCAACTCCTCTACCTATCTACTGTCATCCTCTGTGAATATGCTTTGCCTTAGGTGCCTATGGACAGGGAAAATAACAAGGATACCCTATTCCAACACCATCTGCTCCTAGCTATTGAAAAAAATATTTGTGGTCCCTACTACTAAAATTGACTCAAAGGAAACTACTACAACTACCAAAAATGGCCTGAACACCCTACTAAAAATAGACACCCTAAGCGATCATACATTGATCCTAAAATGGACCTATCCACCAAAAACAAAGCATGAAAATAGAAATCCCCCTACAAGTGCACAAAATCCAATTATCCCAAAACATATAATGATCTATCACAATTGGATCCCCACTGGATGAAACTTGAATGCATGAACACTCATAGCCTTCTATATGAGGCTATTCTCCTTGAGATTCTCTGTAAGACACTCTCTTGAAACTAAAATTCCAAATAAAGAATCCTCTTGATAAACTCATCCTTTTTATGAACCTCTAGATATGTCAGGAGCATAAATGGTGTTACCGCATTCCTAATCACTAGGGGAAAAGTGTAACATACCTGACCTGGGATCCACTAACTAGTGCCCAAATCCGAGTTTTCACATGACCTCAAGCACACTTCCTCATACTCCATAGGTTTTTTACTAGAAGAGAGGGTCCAATAAGCCACATGGGGATACTATACCCTCTTTACCAGAGTAATCCATAGAAGATAACAATATAAATAATGGAAATAATATGAAATAATAAATAAACATGTGAAGCCCAACATCTCAAAAAACTAGGTAAAAACCACAAACCAACAATAATCATATCATGTCATGATAACATTGCTAAATTGAAGGGAATAAAATAAAGACAAATTGAAGAATCCCAAAAATGATCATGACTCTAAGTCTGAATCATCATCTGTGCATATCCCAAGTCTAACTCAACTCCCTAGCATCAGCCCCTTGCCCTTATTCAATCCTGCAATAATGAAGTCTACTCGGGCACCCAACGGCAGCCTGAGCAGGGTGTAATTACAACTTAGTAGGCCACCACCAATGGTGTCTACAAAATATCCAGTCTAAATATATTGTGAATGCAAGTATGAAGTAAATGATAAGTAAAAAAAGGACAACTTGGCTTCCATTATATAACCAAGTACATTGAAACCATTTCTATCATTATTACCATTGTCATCAATTATACCATCTTCATTATTTAATCCATTTTCATCATGTGTGTCATGGGTTAGGCATTAACATCATTTAAACAAAAGGGGATAAGGAACTAAATCACTAATCATAAGGTAATAATTCAAGTCCCTATCTCACTATGGTAAACATATCACAACGAATACTTTTCACTCACATTGAATCATCAGTCTAGGTGGTCTCATCAAATGCAACTGTTAGGGTAATAGATCATTCTCCCCCTTCCCTAACCCATGCATTTTGGGGTCGAATTTAGAGCCTCATCCTAACTAGACCTGTGAACATAGATATTCAAGTCAATACCCTACACTACCAAGCCATGTGAACATGCTTATTTATCCATTCACCACACATATACCATATCACAACCAAACATAAACAATACCAATAGCAAACATAAACCATAACAATCATCATGGGAATTAACATTATTCCATAACCTATTAACACACTTTCCATTTACTTTACATAGTCATTTATCACAATTCCCATTTATTATGCCTAACTCACTAAGAATATTAAGTAATTCCCATAAATTAACCCATTTACCATATTCATCAATTCCCATATGTTAATACATTTAATATATTCATCACTTCACTTATGAAATCCCATTTGACACATTCCTCAATTCCCAAGTCATTGCCCATTAAACAAGTTCACCATTTCATATGAACTAACCCTCTTAAGAGTTTTTATCATAATTCATAGTCCATTTAACACAATCTCAATTAACCCAATTAACACATTTATCATTCATAAGCCTTAAACCATCAACCAATTACCCTTTCACATTTCCTATCCCAATAACCCATTAATAATTAGCCGAGAGACCCCTTACATTGTAATATAAGTCTTGAAACATATATAAATACTCCTATTTCAACTCAATTTAACAATTTAAAATGATCATCATGGGCTCTACATTATCACATGACAACTCTACACTTAATCATACCAATTTCTAGGTTTGGGAATGTCGGAACACCCCATGGGTGCCCTGAATTTGTCAAATCATCCTCTATGAATCCCATGGGGATCATGAGGGGTTTAACTCATCATTTATACACCCATTATACCAAATATCACTAAAGG
Organism: Viscum album; assembly: GCA_963277665.1. Taxonomy (NCBI): domain Eukaryota; kingdom Viridiplantae; phylum Streptophyta; class Magnoliopsida; order Santalales; family Viscaceae; genus Viscum; species Viscum album. The sequence continues at coordinate 1,681,605,286 of OY728160.1, forward strand.
ATTCAAGAACACAACAAGATATATCCAGAACATAACAAAACATGCACAAATCCATCCATCCAATGGCCCGAAGGCCTTCATTTTTTATTGATTTTTGATAATACAAATTTAAAGGGGTGAGGTGGAACACTTACAAGGCCCGTAGGTGAAAGAATTACATGTCTTGTAGGCATTAGAGGAATTAATTGCCCATAGGTTTCAAAAATTACATATAACCCAGACTAACTACTTGGAACTGCTCTTCCCCTAGCATCTTCATCGTGAAATCAGCTCTCCACCTTTTCATGGCAGTTTTTCTAGGAATTCTCGTGCATTCAGAGGCTTGTCCCAATGGTAGGTGTCATACCCTCTCATTCTTGCAATCCATTTAACTTTTTCTGTGGTGAAATCTCCTTTTCTCATCCTTCTTGTAGAGCTTATTCCTTGTAGGTTGTCTGGTTTGCATCTGCACTTAAGGTGGCCTGAAGGCCTTGAGGTGGCCCAAAGGCCTTACTGACCCGAAGGCATGAGTGGCCCAAAGGCCTTAAAGGACTCTAGGACCAAATCTGTGGCCCGAAGGCCCAAATGGGGGCATATTCCTAGCTGCTACAATGCCAAATAGTACCTGCTACTGTTCCCGCTACAGTATGTAGAGACCCAAAGCTTGACGTACATGGACATTATATTACTTTTCTGGAATACTTAGTACATAACAAAAACACACACACAAGGACCGTAATAGTTTAGTGTCTTTGGAAACTCAGAACGTAATCTTCTAATCATGGTGAAAGATCTTCAACATCTCCCATAAAGATCTTCCCTTTTTTTTCTTACCTAAAACCTTTCTTTATATCCTGGGGAAAAGAAAACATAAAAGGGTGAGCTCAAATGCTCAGTAAGGGTAAACAAAAGAAATATTAATCACATCATATTCATAAGAACATAACATTTTGGAAATCTTAACCTTCAAAAGAGATCATAATATCATAACATGGGATAAATCATAGTAGTGAAATGTAATCCCAATAATCATAACTTAAAACATGAAACTTTGTGGCGTACATACATAATCATAGAGAATCATTTCTTATTAGTCAAGACTCATTTCCAAGACTATCTTAGTGGACAAAGTCCATTTCTGAACCGATTTCATTCCTCGTTTCAGTCCTGTTTCACTGAACCGGTTTAACGTGTCGTTCCAGCCATGTCTATCTCATGAGATATAAAATCTTTACCCAATGCATTGGAGGGAGATATAGGTCCCACCCATCTCATAATGATACCATTCTTATATGTGCCACAAAATCATAAATCATACATCATTTCATAACCCATGTAATAAAAATGGGAATCTTAAACATCATGACATCATAAAACAATTCATATAAGATAAAGGAATTCATAAAAATATATCCATCACAACATAATCATATTAATGTAATAATAGGGATATAAACAGAACCCTATATTATCTTAGATGGAAAATAATTTTTATAAAACACTTGAACTCCATTCTTGAGGAAAATATCCATTCTACTTCAAAAACATTTTTCCTTTCTTAACATGTCATACAGTTTTAATCTAAAAGAAGTTGATTAAAAGTAAGCTTGAAAACTTGTAAAGGAAGATTCTTGGAAATAATGTTTTAAAAATCCATTCATGCCGTATAAGTTAAAAAAACATTTTTCCCGTACTTTTGTCGGAAAAGTCAAAAAGTACCTCGTACGAAAAACGACAAAAGATTCTTTTTATATCTTTTATTAAAAACTCACTGAAGGGTAAAATTGGATTTAAAAAATTGTAGTTGGATGTAAATAATATTACATATTGAGGAAACATGGATGTGGATGATAAAATACACCCCAGTAAATACCAAATTATAAACAATCTCAGATAAAAATGAGATTGTGATATTTCCCTTACCTTAGGTCCGATTTGCTTCGTAAGTGTCCGAACCTCCTGTATAATGATTTAAATAATGTCATTGACTTATTCCAGAATCATACTCATTGTTATGATATCATATATGGTTCACTTATGACTTTATTTTACTCATTCTTTTGTAAATTCCATGTTAAAGAGCGTGTTGGGTAAAATCGTTTCATTTGTCGTCCATGTTTTGACTTGTAATTATTCATATGATTACTTAGATCATGATTACATAATTCTAGAATAAAAAACATGATTTATATATAATATATATTCAGAATATACATATATATAATAGATTAGTAAATGGAAAGAAATACACCGTTCATGGAGACGGTAGGTCGTACGTACGCAAGAACGCTGTTTTTGTTTCCTTATTGAGTTGAATGGAATTAAGTAGATGACATACATATATATACACATAAATCCAGTATCATTATTATGTAATATATTTCATGATTACTTATTATATATACTTTTTAATCATTCATGAATGGTTAATGAGGAGAATGAATCTCATCGCGTCGTGGAGACGGTAGTCCGTACGTACGCACGAGCGATGATATCGTTCTCATGATCGTGGAATTGTATTGGAGTGTATGTATAATATTTCAGAATCTATATCACTTTACAATAATAATATATAGTTATTATGTACACCATTATACCCATCCAAGTAAGGTGGTGATGGAAAATAGATTACACCACGGCGTGGAGACGGTATTCTGTATGTACGCACGCACGGTGATTTCGTTTTCCGTAGGATGGATAGATGGTGAAATAGGGTTGTTTCATACTTATAATAACATATTATTATATTAGGGATACTGATGTTATTACTTCATAATGAAACAACCTAAGAAGAAGAATTGGAAGAAGAAATAAAGTTGAAAGAATCGGTAACGGACATTACCTCTTCTTTGAAGCGCCTCTTTGAGATCTTCTTTTAGGGCACTAAAATTGGTCATTTAGGAAGACCAGAACCTCTAGGATGTTTCTAGGGAAGTGGAGAAGAGAATTTGGCAGTGGTTGGCCGAGCTTGAAGGCTCAAAGTGGTGTGAGGAAGAGAGGGATGAGATGCCCTTTTATAAGGGAGGAGAGGGGCTCTTTTGGAAAAATAAAAAATATTATTTTACTACAAAGCCAAATTCGGTTTTAAATATCTCCAAATTGATTTATTTAGAATCTAAGGTGGGGATGTATCGAAATACTCTCATACAATAGAATTTAGACAAGTTTAGGTTCCTATTTTGACCTTATCATTTATATTTAACTTTAAGTTAGATAATTTTACTTTTACCGTGTCTTTTTGTGTTCTTACACTATAAGGTTAATAAACTTACTATAAGAATCCAAACGAACCCCAAGTTGTTTATTATTAATATATATAACCTTATCTAAGTCATTTGGCCTAACCTTATATTTTTAGGAATAAAATAACAATTAATAATATAATATTTGTTTTAAAAACTATTTTATGTCAATTTTGACACTATTTAGTAATTGATTTTTGTGAAACTCATAACATAATGATTAGTTAGAAAAAAGTTAATTAAATCAATAATAACATGTCATATTAACCTAGAAAATTATTGGAATTCATAAAAAGTCTCAAATTACATTTATTTGTGTATTTATAACATCAATTATGTCAATATTTTATTAATAAGATAATTACTACATCATCTTTGTGTCATAAATAAATTAACTTATTTAAAGCCTAAAAATTACAAATAAAATATCATTATGTAGGAAAGCGTTTTATCTTTCTAATTAATATTTATAGTCGAATTTATCTTATGTATAACCCTATATTAAAAATGATTTACTTATTAAACTTTGATTTTAACTATTTTAACCCTTCTTTTAATAATAAATGTCCTAATCTAATCCAAGTGGGCCTAAATGGTTATATTTTATTCATAAGGTTGTTTTTGGTCGAATTACACTTATCCAATAGAATTAGTACATGTGTTAGGGTAATAATAATATCATTTTTACCCTTAATTACCCTATTTACTTTTAATCGTGGTAAAAAAAAGTAAAAAGTTACTATTCACCAAAAATTATTTTCATCTCATTGAACCACATTTTTCTTACTGACATCAACTGTGTCTCTCGGATTTTTTAAATTCCACTCACAGAAGCGGTAAAATTAAGTTTTATGAAAAATTCATTTTTTTTAACTACCACTTAATGGTTTCACTATTCATCAAAAAATGAAAGTTTCCAGAAAAATACAAAAAATTAGGCCTAAGCTATATTTGATATTATGAACTCAAAAATTATGTATATTTTACCAAATTCAAAACATATTAGTTGCATTAATTAATTTAAAAATTAATTCTCGTCGTCAAAACAAATAGTGTGTTCTTAAGAGATAATAACTATCAAAATATTGACACTTGTTTATGTATTGTTTAAATGTGAAATTACATCCAATGACCAACATTGTATTAAATTATAAAAATATATTCTAAATATACTTTAAAACCACTCAAATTAATAATTTATCACTATTAATTATTTCGATTAAAAAGGTTGTTTTTAATTAAAATTTAGTAATTTTCACTATTTATCAGAAAATGAAAGTTATCCGAAAAGTACCAAAATTTTACCCTAAGCTAATTTCGATATTCCCAATCCAAAAATGAAGTCCATTTTGAAAAATAAAATTTAAAAAATTTCAAAAAGTGGTTATTACTATTCATAACGGCTAGTTTTAATAATATTTTAATAGTATATCGTTGTTTAGTGAAACTCGGTATTGCGTACTACACACGCTATCGAAGAAGGTCGAGATTGCGTGTAATTCAAGGCAGGTCAAGGATGCGTGTTGTGCAAGCTTCTTTTGGTGTAGCGTACAACACAATACATTAATGAAATTAAAAAGAATATTTTCCATAAAATCTCGGGGTGTTACATTCTACCCCCCTTAAAATGAATTTCACCCTCGAAATTCGTCGGGGTTATAAATGGTTTACTACTCGAAAGTTTCTTTAATAGAAACTCACATCGTAAAAAGGAATACCAAAACCAATATTTAAAAACAAAATTATGAAACGTAACGGTTACCCAAATAAACTAATCACTGGGTTTCCACATAGGTGAAAATATGGATATAGAAGAGAAATCTAACCATCATGTTCTGATGGAGAGTGGTAGAGAACATTGCTATGGAAAAGCCAGCAATCACAAAGCCATTAATTTGTGACGATATAAGGTACCATCTAATTCATCAGATATAAGATCACTAGGACAACATTTTTGGTTTTCAAGATCATTTCCCTGAAGTTGATGAAATTGGAATTAGAAGAAATACTTTCGTGATTTTGGTATAGTCTCACCGTTGGCCGTTCTTTAGACAATTTCCACTTCATCTCTTAAATAAATAAAGTTGAATTTTTCATTCGTGATGTGTTATCAAATCATGTGATAGAATGATGGGTCATTCCATCTGTCTCAAACCAAAGGTTAGAAAAGTTATCAATAAAATACGTAAGTCCATATATAGTGAGATTAATCATATATGGTTCCTAAAATGGACTTATACTTCTTATATTAAACTGTTTAATATAATAAAACTAGTTTCTACTAAACAGGGACTTCCTGTAGACCAGTGGTAGGCAATAAAGGCCAGTCGCACTTCGGTTGTGGGTTCGATTCCCACAGCCTTGTCCGATGCGATGGGTTGTCGCCCGTCCTGTAGGTTTTCCTTTTTCTAAAGCTATATTTGTCACGACCCATCCTCGGGGCCCATGCCGTGACTACCCCAAGCCTGAATTCTACAGGCCAGGGGCTGGCGACTAGCACCAAAGGTGAAAATCCCGATAACTGCGAAGGCATTGCCTTTATAAAAGTAAACAAAACACCACATAGTACAAGCGGAAGCAAAACACTAAGTACAAAAGAAAGTGCTGAAAAGTAAATGGGCCAGAATACAAACCCAACTGAAAGTGCAGCTACAACTGAACGAAAGTACAACAAAAAAAGACAAACAGCTGGAAGAAGGAAGCAGCTCCTGGGTCGTCCTCCTCAGATCCTACCTGAGGGTAGGTACAGATAGCGCAGCTCCTGGATCGTTCGCCACGGATCCTACCTGAAGGGTAGGTACAGATATCCTCCTCAACGCTCTCGCCCGTCAACCTCCTCTGGATACTGACTCGAGTGTAGTCCACCTCTGGGTACTGACTCGTCGTGTAGTCCACCTCCGGGTACCGTCCAGTCCTCGAACACTCGGCCTCTGTCAGCACTGCCCGTCATCTGCAACCAACACAACGAGGTGTGGGCATAGCCCGTGCAGGGGTGAGTATAACGATACTCAGTAGGGACCCCGATACCCTCAAGGCCTCACTAAAACCAACAAGGATAACCACAAAGAAGATCTCAACAGATAACCTCTACTTAGGTATATGCCCATACATATACCCAAGTTATCAAGTAACCCATCTCAATCATGAGGTAACAAAAAGATTATGAAATCAACGGATAACCACTACCCAGGTATATGCCCATACATATACCTAAGTTATCAAGTGACCCATCTCAATCATGAGGTAAACACAAAGGTCAAAAGTCTCAGCTCAAACCAGGATTTTCATCAACGAAACCGTAACTGCTGAAGATCCCCGTCTCTGGAGTGTACAGTGGTCCTGTCACGACTCCGAGGTACTGCTCACTAATCCAAGTCTCTGAGGTACTCCTCCTATTGAGTAATGCGGGTCTGCTACCAAATATTGGGCGCTTCGTCCGCTGTGGGTCTGCTGCCAAATACCGGGCGCTCCCCCTAATAGCCTACAGAGGTACTCCTCTGGTCGAGTACCGCGGGTCTGCTGCCAACTACCAGGCGCTCTGTTCGCTGTGGGTCTGCCGCCAAATACCGGGCGCTCCGTCCATTGTGCTAGTCGACTCACTCCAAGTCGAGTCGGTCAAGCAGTCGTCAGGTCTCAGCCGGCTACACGGTCTTCGTACTCCGCGCGCTCGTCTCCGGGAGGGTCCTCTCCATGAGCTACTGGTCAAAACTCCAAGTATTTCAAAGTCCCATGAAGAAGTATCTCAAAGGACCGCCTGGTCATAGGGGTCTCAACGCAACAGACGGCGCGTCAATCGGACGCCCGGTCTGTGAGTTATTAGCCTTTCTGTCCCAGGGGCCCGGTTGGTTTCGTGAGCGAACAAACCCATCCGTATCTCAACTGTACCCCGAAATCTCATAGGGTATAATCATAGGGACCGTTTCTCAACGTGATCACCAACGCCGCTGACGGTTCGTCAAACGGACGTCTGGTCTGAAAGATATCAGCTTTTCCGTTCCAGGGGCCCGGTTGGAATTCGGGTACAATCCAACCCGGCCACTATCCACCAGCAACAAAAACTCGGGCGAAGTATGCAAAAAAGTTCCGTCTCATCAAGAGGAAAGCAACGAGACAGGCGGCGCGTCAATCGGACGCCCGGTCTGTGAGTTATTGACTTTTTCGTTCCAGGGGCCCGATTGGTTTCGTGAGCGAACCAACCCGACCGCACTCTGACGGAATCCAAACCTCGAGCAGAGTAATCCAAAAGATCCGTCTCACTAAGAGGAATCCAACAAAGTCGACAAAACATCAATCGGACGTCCGGAGCTCAAGTTACGAGCGTTTCTGCTCCGAGGGCCCGGTTGGTTTCGTATCTGAACCAACCTGGCTGAACCCAAAGTATTCCGAAATCTTTAGTGCGATATACCGAAACGACCGTATCATTCCAAGGATTTCTACGCAACTGACGGTGCGTCGATCGGAGGTCTGTAGCCCAAGATATGGGCGTTTGAACCAACTCAGTCCGAAAATAGGGGGTCTGGGCCCGGGCGGCGCGGCCAGCGCGGCCAGCATGGCCAGTGTGCTGCGCGAGCGCGCCCAAGGGAGGGGCATTGCCCCTCCTTTATGTAAAAAGGCGGCCCCCTTTAAGGGGTCGTGCCATGTGCAACCCGGGGATGTAACCCCCCAGTTTTTCCCCTGTAACGGCCGGCCAGCGCAGGGCCAACCGATTTCTTTCCACGGGACCCCGCAGTCCCGCGCCTTCCGGCACAGGCGGCCGGAGTTCCGGCCGCCTTCTTCAAATTCTCCGACGGGTGGTTTTTCTGGCCGCTACTTCCAGGATGGCTGCAAATTCGTCCGGCACGGCATGACGACGCCGTGTTCTTCTGCCGCGGCCCGACTCCGGTCGCGGCCTCGTTCGTACCCTAGACGCAGCGTGACGGCGTCGCGTTTCTTCGTCGTGGCACGCATCGTTCACGTCTCCTTTCGCTCAAGCGCGGTGCAACGATGCATTACCGTCTCCTCTAATCAAAACGAAGAATAGAAAAGGGGGGAGGGGTATCAGCCGTGTTTGTGCGGACCGATCCCCTCCCGTTATTTCGATAGCAGTTGGCCGAAACGTAAAATGTTTAACCTTCACAATTTTTAATTTAAATAAAAATTGGAACATGGCCGACAGATTTATCTTTCATATATGAAGGAAAGAATCACCAACTTAAAAAGATTCAAACCCCTACCTCGGTTTCAAGAACGGTGCACGTCAACAAGCCGTGGAAGACGAGCATCGCGGAGGTCGGGCGTCGCGGGAAAAGAACGTCGACATCGCGAAGCGAGGATTCGAAGACGTTGACGGAGATTTCATCACGAAAAACCATCGCGGAAGACGAACATCGTGGAAGAAGTTCTCCTCGTTCTTCGGCAGAGATGTTCTTCACTAAGGACGGTGTTCTTCGTCGGAGTCCGAGGTGTTCTTCACGTTTTTCGTCGAAGAAGAAGGTGTTCTTCCCAAAATCTCTCAATGATAAAACTCTAACAACAAAATAAAATAAGCCTCCCACTTATTTTATTAACCCAACATAGGTTTTTGAATTTCAAGAGTTTGAAAATTCAAAACCCACATTTAACTCACTTAAGTTATAACATAAGATGTTATAAAATTAATGAGGACATAAGTTAGCAAAACTTAAATGAGGGGGGTTTAGAGGGGTTAGGAAAGTGAGGGGTTGGGCTCATGTGGGTCCCACCCTAATTTATCCTCTCAAGGTTGGTTATCACAAGTGGGTCCCACCCCCAACATCCTTACTTAGGATAAAACTACCAAGTGGGAAAAATAAAAATTGTTAATTTTTATTTTCAACTACCACAAAAATTAATAACTCCACTCGTGTAAACGCAACTCCGAAACAGGAGTTCCTAAGCAATTACTGGCGCTTCGGTTCCATCGGTGCCCTCAGAATTCGATTCCGGGCACCGGTTCAGAAGTTAGAAATTCCCGCTCGTTCGTTCACTGAACGTACCCGAGCTAAACTTCGGATAGAAATTTCGGGCACACCGGGCCTCGGAATCAGGCGCTGTCAAAAACTGAGTTCTTGTAAAATCCCAAATAAAATTTAGAAAAAATTTCCCTTGAATTTTACGGGTCTTTAAATTACTCTCACCTCAGGGCTTTACATCCCCGTAAAGCTTCAACACAAACTAGGGATACAAAAGCGGTACTGAGAACGCATCTGAGCCTCCCGCTCTCATGTGCTCACCTGGAGGTTCCCGTACTTCCAGAGAAAGTGAACCCGAGGAATCGATCATCCTCGTAGGATCCGCTCCTGTTGATCCTTGATCCCCACTAGAACCTCCGTGGAATTAACCCCATCGCCATTGTCCTGCTCCTCATGGTCGATGATATGCGAAGGGTCGAGCATGTATCTCCTCAGTTGAGATACCTGGAAAACGTCGTGCACCTAGTGAAACTGAGGTGGATGGGTCAAGCGGTAAACCACCTCACCTACCCAGCTGAGGACCTAGAAAGGTCCATTGAACCTTGGAGATAACTTGCCTCCCTGGCCACATCTCCGTAAACCTCGTCGAGGTGAGACCTGTATAAGGACGATATCGTCATCCTCGAACTCTAGAGACCTCCAAGTCCTGTCAGCATAAGGCTTCAGTCGGCCCTGTGCTGTCCTCATACGCTCTTGAATGACCTGGACCTTCTCTAGTCTCAAAAGAGCTGCTATGATTTCTTCTTTTCCGATAAGAGAAATCTGGTCTCATCCCCCGGATGAACCACATTCATTGCCTAATACAGTCAATCCTAACATGAATGATGCATTAACGCCATGGATGACGTCGTAAGGCCTCGACGTAACTACCAAGAGATCCAACTGTCACTCTCGCCTCCAAGGGTCGAGTCACACTGTCGGCATCAATGTGAGGTCACTAGGTCTCCTCCAGTAGAAATCTCGAAAGTGAGGGTCAAGTCAACAGTCTTAACCGGGACCACTCAGTATCAACCAAACAAAAGGACAAGAAGGAAAACTTTACAAAGATAAGTGTCTTTTCATTATTGCAGCTCATAGTACAAAGACACAAATGTAACAACAACAAAACTAGAAGCAACATGATAAATAGCCTCCAGGTCTGGAGCTAGTCCCGCTCCTGTCCATCTGCTTCTGGAGCTCCATGACCATAGGTCTCATCTGCCTGAAGTTGAGCTCTCCCATGTCCTCCTGTCCCCTGCGGTCTGCCCTGATCGAACCTCTGCCTCTGGCTGGGAGGTTCTTCATTTAACTGCTAGTCATCTGCATAGCGGGTCGGACAGTCACGTGCCATGTGACCAATCCCGCCGCAGGAGTAACACTGTCCACTCTCGGCACGTCTGGCTCTGACTCCACCCCGGTTTCCCCGCACAACTCAACCTGAGTCGTGTAGTCGGCCACCGGTAGGTCTAGTCCTCTTGGACCTCTACGTCATATGTCTACTACCTGCTGCAGAAGACTCTACCGCAAGCCGGCTAGTGGTGGGTCCTGCTGCTGGAGACTGCTCAGCAACGAAACTATCCACTAAGAGGGCTCTCTCCAACACCCCTGTCTATGTCAGAATGCTGTGAGAAACAACAGAAGCTCTAATATCTCGCCTGAGCCCCTTATCGAATGTTTGGGCCCTGAATAACGGGTTCCGTACCATATCTTTGGAGTAGCGCGAGAGGTCTGTGAACCTCACTGAATACTGTGCCACTGTCATGCTGCCCTGCCGCAGCTGAAGTAGCTCCTGTATATGCACCGCTAGAAGGGTGGCTGGTACAAACTCTGCCCGGAACAGGCTCTCGAAGTCTGCCCAAAGAAGTGTTGCCTCGTCATGCATCTGGAGCATCAGGCTCCACCATCTTCCTGCTGCTGCCTGAAGAAGGCTGGCAGCAAGGATCACCATGAAGTCTGTCGACGTCCCCACTAGCCTGAAGACTCTCACCACAGCCTCCAGCTAATCCTCAACCACCTGCGGGTCCGTCCCTCCCTGGAACCTGGGTGGTCTCTGGCGCTGGAACTCGTGCAGTGCACTCAAGCGACGTGCACTCTCTACTGCTGGGGCTGGTGGCATCGGTGGCCCAACAGGTAGTAGTACCGCTGGTGCCTCCGCTGGTGCCTCAACTGTGATAGGGCCCTGTACTGAGGCCACGTCGCTCGGTGAGCTGTCAATACGTACCACTCTCAGGGCTCTATCTGGTCGTCCACGGGGAGGCATCCTAAATGGAACAAACATGACACGGTCAAAAGACTTATACCTGGTGAGTTGACCTGGTTTGAGCTGATATTTAAATAAAACTTCTGGAAACACACACGCAATCAGTGTTTTCGTGCACAAAGTCGGAAATCAGTTGTCAGGGTCCTGGTGTATGGATACGTCGGCCGCCCGCACCAACACTGGATTCCCTGAACTGAAGACCACACTCGGTACCCTTAACACTATTGCTTCACAGAAAGAAAACATCAGCGTTATAAGTTCTGCAGTAGAACCGACTCCTCTGATACCAATTTGTCACGACCCGTCCTCGGGGCCCGTGTCGTGACTACCCCAAGCCCGCATTCCATAGGCCAGGGGCTGGCGACTAGTACCAAAGGCGAAAATCCTGATAACTGGGAAGGCATTGCCTTTATAAAAGTAAACAAAACACCACAGAGTACAAGCAGAAGCAAAACACTAAGTACAAAAGAATGTGCTGAAAAGTAAATGGGCCAGAATATAAACCCAACTGAAAGTGCAGCTACAACTGAACGAAAGTACAACAGAAAAAGACAAACAGCTGGAAGAAGGAAGCAGCTCCTGGGTCGTCCTCCTCGGATCCTACCTGAAGTGTAGGTACAGATAGCGCAGCTCTTGGATCGTCCGCCACGGATCCTACCTGAAGGGTAGGTACAGATAGCCTCCTCAACGCTCTCACCCGTCAACCTCCTCCGGATACTGACTCATCATGTAGTCCACCTCCGGGTACTGACTCGTCGTGTAGTCCATCTCCGGGTACCGTCCAGTCCTCGAACACTCAGCCTCTGTCAGCATTGCCCATCGTCTGCAACCAACACAACGAGGTGCGGGCATAGCCCGTGCAGGGGTGAGTATAACAATACTCAGTAGGGACCCTGAGACCCTCAAGGTCTCACTAAAACCAACAAGGATAACCGCAAAGAAGATCTCAACAGATAACCTCTACTTAGGTATATCTCATACATATACCCAAGTTATCAAGTAACCCATCTCAATCATGAGGTAACACAAAGATTATGAAATCAACGGATAACCACTACCCAGGTATATGCCCATACATATACCTAAGTTATCAAGTGACCCATCACAATCATGAGGTAAACACAAAGGTCAAAAGTCTCAGCTCAAACTAGGATTTTCATCAACGAAACCGTAACTGCTGAAGAGCCCCGTCTCTGGAGTGTATAGTGGTCCTGTCACGACTCTGAGGTACTTCTCACTAATCCAAGTCTCTGAGGTACTCCTCCTGTCGAGTACCGCGGGTCTGCTGCCAAATACTGGGCACTCCATCCACTATGGGTCTGCTGCCAAATACCGGCCGCTCCCCCTAATAGCCTACAGAGGTACTCCTCCGGTCGAGTACCGCGGGTCTGCTACCAACTACCAGGAGCTCCGTCCACTATGGGTCTGCCGCCAAATACCGGGCGCTCCGTTCACTGGGCTAGTCGACTCACTCCAAGTCGAGTTGGTCAAGCAGTCATCAGGTCTCAGCCGGCTACACGGTCTCTGTACTCCGCGCGCTCGTCTCTGGGAGGGTCCGCTCCATGAGATACTGGTCAAAACTCCAAGTATCTCAAAGTCCCACGAAGAAGTATCTCAAAGGACCGCCTCATCATAGGGGTCTCAACGCAACAGACGGTGCATCAATCGGACGCATGGTCTGTGAGTTATTAGCCTTTCCGTCCCAGGGGCCCGGTTGGTTTCGTGAGCGAACCAACCCGGACATATCTCAACTGTACCCCGAACTCTCATAGGGTATAATCATAGGGACCATTTCTCAACGTGATCACCAACGCCACTGACGGTTCGTCAAACGGACGTCTGGTCTGAAAGATATCAGCTTTTCCGTTCCAGGGGCCCAGTTGGATTTCGGGTACAATCCAACCCGGCCACTATCCAACAGCAACCAAAACTCGGGAAAAGTATGCAAAAAGTTCTGTCTCATCAAGAGGAAAGCAACGAGACAGACGGCGCGTTAATCGGACGCCCGGTCTGTGAGTTATTGGCTTTTTCGTTCCAGGGGCCCGGTTGGTTTTGTGAGCGAACCAACCCGACCGCACTCCTACGGCATCCAAACCTCGAGCGGATTAAGCCAAAAGATCCGTCTCACTAAGAGGAATCCAACAAAGTCGACGGCACGTCAATCGGATGTCCGGAGATCAAGTTACGAGGGTTTCCGCTCCAAGGGCCCGGTTGGTTTCGTATCTGAACCAACCTGGTTGAACCCAAAGTATTCTGAAACCTTGATTACGATATACCGAAACGACCGTCTCATTCCAAGGATTGCTACGCAACTGACGGTGCATCGATCGGAGGTTCGTAACCCAAGATATGGGCGTTTGAACCAACTCAGTCCGAAAATAGGGGTCTGGGCCCGGCCCGGCCCGACAACCCGGCCCGGCCCGGAATCCCGGCCCGGCCGGCAGCGCGGCCAGCGTGGCCAGCGTGCCGCACGAGCGCGGCCAGCGTGGCCAGCGTGCCGCACGAGCGCGCCCAAGGGATGGGCGTTGCCCCTCCTTTATGTAAAACGGCGGCCCCCTTTAAGGGGTTGCGCCATGTGCAACCCGGGGATGTAACCCCCAGATTTTTCCCCTGTAACGGACGGCCAGCGCAGGGCCGGCCGGTTTCTTGCCGTGGGACTCCGTGGTCCCGCGCCTTCCGGCACTGGCGGCCGGAGTTCCGGCCTCCTTTTTCGAATTCTCCGGAGGGTGTTTTTTCCGGCCGCTACTTCCAGGATGGCTGCAAATTCGTCCGGCACGGCATGACGACGTCGCGTTCTTCTGCCGCGGCCCGACTCCGGCTGCGGCCTCGTTCGTACCCTCGACGCAGCACGACAGCGTCGCGTTTCTTCATCGTGGCCCGCATCGTTCACGTCTCCTTTCGCTCAAGCGTGGTGCAACGATGCATTACCGTCTCCTCTAATCAAAATGAAGAATAGAAAAGGGGGGAGGGGTATCGGCCGTGTTTGTGCGGACCGATCCCCTCCCGTTATTTCGATAGCAGTTGGCCGAAACTTAAAACATTTAAAATTCGCAATTTTTAATTTAAATAAAAATTGGAACATGGCCGACAGATTTATCTTTCATATATGAAGGAAAGAATCACCAACTTAAAAAGATTCAAACCCCTACCTCGGTTTCAAGAATAGTGCACGTCAATGAGCCGCAGAAGACGAGCGTCGTGGAGGTCGGGCGTCGCGGAAAAAGAACTTTGACGTCGCGAAGCGAGGATTCGAAGACATTGATGGAGATTTCATCATGGAAAACCGTCACAGAAGAAGAACGTCTTGGAAGAAGTTCTCTGCATTCTTCAGCGGAGACGTTCTTCGCTAAGGACGGTGTTCTTCGTTGGAGTCCGAGGTGTTCTTCACATTCTTCGTCGAAGAAGAAGGTGTTCTTCCCAAAAGCTCTCAATGAAAAAACTCTAACAACAAAATAAAATAAGCCTCCCACTTATTTTATTAACCCAACATAGGTTTTTGAATTTCAAGAGTTTGAAAATTCAAAACCCACATTTAACTCACTTAAGTTATAACATAAGATGTTATAAAATTAATGAGGACATAAGTTAGCAAAACTTAAATGAGGGGGGTTTAGAGGGGTTAGGAAAGTGAGGGGTTGGGCTCTTGTGGGTCCCACCCTAATTTATCCTCTCAAGGTTGGTTATCACAAGTGGCTCCCACCCCCAACATCCTTACTTAGGATAAAACTACCAAGTGGGAAAATAAAAATTGTTAATTTTTATTTTCAACTACCACAAAAATTAATAACTCCACTCGTGTAAACACAACTCCGAAACAGGAGTTCCTAAGCAATTACCGGCGCTGCGGTTCCATCGGTGCCCTCAGAATTCGATTCCGGGCACCGGTTAAAAATTTAGAAATTCCCGCTCGTTCGTTCACTAAACGTACCCGAGCTAAACTTCGGATAGAAATTCCGGGCACACCGGGCCTCGGAATCAGGCACCGTCAAAAACTGCGTTCTTGTAAAATCCCAAAGAAAATTTAGAAAAAATTTCCCTTGAATTTTACGGGTCTTTACAATATTACTATAACATCCCATCAATAATATCGAAAAAAAGTTCTATCCTAACTTATGTCCAACATAATCCATTCCAATCTTTAGGCTTGTCTAAAATACTTCAGTCCAAGCTCATAGTATAAAGAAAATGATTACTTGCAATGTTACATAACAATCACGTGAATGCCATCATTTATCCCCAATATATCATAAGATATATCTTGTTGGTCAAATTACAAACATGTGAATACCTTAATCATGTATTCTCTTGAATAATGAATACCCATTGAACCTTAGTGAAAACATGAATGCAGTTAAAAGTTAACACTTTCCACAAACCAAAATCCAGAAATTCTATATACTCAAAGCATGACATAACCTTTTCCTTATATCAGTCATGAGCTCATGAATACGGTCAAACATTTCATTTTCTCATTTTCTTTTCATTATGTGCATATCATCTTTTTTTCCAAAAATATCTCAATCACATTCTGTGGTTACCAGTACCATTGAAAACCACAATAGACCAATACATAAATATTCCAATATTTCACGATACTATATACAACATTATTTTGGAATCCCATTACATAAGCACTTAATCATTCCACCACATTGTTGTCATATTCAACATCTCCAATAGTGATCGCATGTGACTTCCCTTTGTCCTTTGCCTTAAGTGGTTGGTCCTGCCGATCATCACTAACCCTTGGATTAGGGAATTTATTAGCATAATGCCCCATTTCCTTACACTTGAAGCATTGAAGTGTTGGTGGTGCATTCTCTGCAGTATTTTCTTTATTCACATCATTAGAAACCCTTTTTCCATTACTTCGACACTCAGCTGCTCGATGACCTTCTTTTCCACACTTAAAACATTGTCTAGTCCCTTTAAGACAATCTCCACCATGCTTCTTTCCACACTTTGAGCATAAGGAAACATTCATCTTCTTTTCACCATTATGCTAAGATTTCTCCTTGAACTCCATATTTCGTTTCTTGTCAAAACTATGAGATGGATAAGTAACACCAACTTTCATTTCTACCTTGATAGCACAACGCACAATTTCTTCATAGCTACTGAAGTCTCTTATAGCTAATTCCATTTGAAGATTTTGTTTTAATCCACTGAAGAATCGATCAACTTTACTTTCAGGTTGGATGATAAATCTAGATGCATACCTTGCAAGCCTTGTAAAATTTGCTTCGTATATACCAAGAGATTCATCATCCTTTTGCTTTAGTTCAAGAAACTCCTTCTCCATCTTTGTTCGAAGAATATGAGGGAAGTACTTATTGAAAAATAAGTTCTTGAACTCGTCCCATTCCATAGACTCAATTTCATCTCTTGGCCTCGTATTCTTGATAAGATTCCACCATTGATCAGCTTCACCTTCCAAACGATATACTGCTAAGATGACTTTATCATGTTCAGAACATTGAAGTACTGAAAATATATTTTCAGTGGTAATGATCCATTGTTCAGCAACAAGTGGATCAGAAGACCCACTGAAAGAAGGTGGATGTTGCCTCATGAAGGACTCAATAGAATATTGTTCCCATCTCTACTCATTTGGAAGTCCAGAATGATTCATAGATTGTGTAAGTATAGTAATAAGATTTTTCACTCCATCTCCCATAACATTTGTTTGTTTAAGAGGACAATAATTGCATTGTCCATTACATTGATCAACACGGTTCCTTTGGGTTCCAGCCATTGTCTAAAACCCAAAAAGAATAGTGTGAGAGGCAAAAATCATGCTAGGGAAAACAATATAATAAAGGGGGAGTAACTTCAATATCTAACATCTTGGGTTACCATAATTCTAGTATTATAACCTATACTTATACTTAACATTAGGGACATCCCTAGACATACCTTAGAAATATCTCTAGGGATCTCACTAACGTTTTCGCATCCTAGTTTCCAAAGGTTGACTAAACCTTTCCTTTGATACCAACTATAGATACCCGAAGCTTGACGTACATGGACATTACATTACTTTTGCGGAATACTTAGTACATAACAAAAACACACACACAAGGACCGTAATAGTTTAGTGTCTTTGGAAACTCGGAACGTAATCTTCTAATCATGGTGAACGATCTTCAACATCTGCCATAAAGATCTTAACATTTTTTATTACCTAAAACCTTTCTTTATATCCTGGGGAAAAGAAAACATAAAAGGGTGAGCTCAAATGCTCAGTAAGGGTAAACAAAAGAAATATCAATCACATCATATTCATAAGAACATAACATTTTGGAAATATTAACCTGCAAAAGAGATTATAATATCATAACATGGGATAAATCATAGTAGTGAAATGTAATCCCAATAATCATAACTTAAAACATGAAACTTTGTGGCGTACACAAATAATCATAGAGAATCATTTCTTATTAGTCAAGACTCATTTCCAAGACTATCTTAGTGGACAAAGTCCATTTCTGAACCGAGTTCATTCCTCGTTTCAGTCCTGTTTCACTGAACCGGTTTAACCTGCCATTCCAGTCGTGTTTATCTCATGAGATATAAAATCTTTACCCAATGCATTGGAGGGAGAGATAGGTCCCACCCATCTCATAATGATACCATTCTTATGTGTGCCACAAAATCATAAATCATACATCATTTCATACCCCATGTAATAAAAATGGGAATCTTAAACATCATGACATCATAAAACAATTCATATAAGATAAAGGAATTCATAAAAATATATCCATCACAATATAATCATATCAATGTAATAATAGGGATATAAACAGAACCCTATATTATCTTAGATGGAGAATAATTTTGATAAAACACTCGAACTCCATTCTTGAGGAAAATATCCTTTCTACTTCAAAAACATTTTTCCTTTCTTAACATGTCATACAATTTTAATCTAAAAGAAGTTGATTAAAAATAAGCTTGAAAACTTGTAAAGGAAGATTCTTGGAAATAATGTTTTAAAAATCCATTCATGTCGTATAAGTTAAAAAAACATTCTTTCCGTACTTTTGTCGGAAAAGTCAAAAAGTACCTCGTACGAAAAACGACAAAATATTCCTTTTATATCCTTTACTAAAAACTCACATAAGGGTAAAATTGGATTTAAACAATTGTAGTTGGATGGAAATAATATTACATATTGAGGAAACATGGATGTGGATGATAAAATACACCCCAGTAAATACCAAAGTATAAACAATCTCAGATAAAAATGAGATTGTGATATTTCCCTTACCTTAGGTCTGATTTGCTTCGTAAGTGTCCGAACCTCCTGTATAGTGATTTAAATAATTTCATTGACTTATTCTAGAATCATACTCATTGTTATGATATCATATATGGTTCACTTATGACTTTATTTTACCCGTTCTTTTGTAAATTCCATGTTAAAGAGCATTTTGGGTAAAATCGTTTCATTTGTCGTCCGTGTTTTGACTTGTAATTATTCATATGATTACTTAGATCATGATTACATAATTCCATAATATAAAACATTATTTATATATAATATATATTCAGAATATACATATATATAACAGATCAGTAAATGGAAAGAAATACACCATTCATGGAGACGGTAGGTCGTACGTACGCATGAACACTGTTTTCGTTTCCTTATTGAGTTGAATAGAATTAAGTAGATAAAATACATATATATACACATAAATCCAGTATCATTATTATGTAATATATTTCATGATTACTTATTATATATACTTTATAATCATTCATGAATGGTTAATGTGGATAATGAATCTTATCGCGTCGTGGAGACGGTAGTCCGTACGTACGCACGAGCGATGATATCATTCTCATGATCGTGGAATTGTATTGGAGTGTATGTATACTATTTCAGAATCTATATCAATTTAAAATAATCATATATAGTTATTATGTACACCATTATACCCATCCAAGTAAGGTGGTGATGGAAAATAGATTACACCACGGCGTGGAGACGGTATTCCGTACGTACGCACGCGCGGTGATTTCGTTTTCCATAGGATGGATAGATGGTGAAATAGGGTTGTTTCATACTTATAATAACATATAAGTATATGAGGGATACTGGTGTTATTACTTCATAATGAAACAACCTAATAAGAAGAAGTGGAAGAAGAAATAAAGTTGAGAGAATCAGTAACGGACATTACCTCTTCTTTGAAGCGCCTCTTTGAGATCTCCTTTTGGGGCACTAAAATTGGTCTTTGAGGAAGACCAGAACCTCTAGAATTTTTCTATGGAAGTGGATAAGAGAATTTGGCAGGGGTTGGCCGAGCTTTAAGGCTCAAAGTGGTGTGAGGAAGAGAGGGAGGAGGTGCCCTTTTATAAGGGAGGAGAGGGGTTCTTTTGGAAAAACTAAAAATATTATTTTATTATAAAGCCAAATTCGGTTTTAAATAGATCCAAATTGATTTATTTCGAAGCTAAGGTGGGTATGGGTCTAAATCCTCTCATCAAATAGAATTTAGACAAGTTTAGGTTCCTATTGTAACCTTATCATTTATATTTAACTTTAAGTTAGATAATTTTACTTTTACCGTGTCTTTTTGTATTCTTACACTATAAGGTTAATAAACTTTAAGAAGCCAAAAGAACCCCAAGTTGTTTATTATTAATATATATAACCTTATCTAAGTCATTTGGCCAAACCTTAGATTTTTAGTAATTAAATAACAATTAATAATATAATATTTGTTTTAAAAACTATTTTATGTCAATTTTGATACTATTTAGTAATTGATTTTTTTGAAACTCATAACAGAATGATTAGTTCTAAAAAAGTTCATTAAATCAATAATAACATGTCATATTAACCTAGAAAATTAGTGGAATTCATAAAAAGTCTCAAATTACATTTATTTGGGTATTTATAACATCAATTATGTCAATATTTCATTAATAAGATAATTACTACATCATCTTTGTGTCATAAATAAATTAACTTATTTAAAGTCTAAAAATTACAAATAAAATATCATTATGTAGGAAATATTTTTATATTTCTAATGAATATTTATAGTCGAATTTATCTTATGTATAACCCTATATTAAAAATGATTTACTTATTAAACTTTGATTTTAACTATTTTAACCCTTCTTTTAATAATAAATGTCCTAGTCTAATCCAAGTGGGCCTAAATGGTCATATTTTATTCCTAAGGTTTTTTTTGGTCGAATTATACTTATCCAATAGAATTAGGACATGTGTTAGTGTAATAATAATATCATTTTTACCCTTAATTACCCTATTTACTTTTAACCGTGGTAAAAAAAAGTAAACAATTACTATTCACCAAAAATTATTTTCATCTCATTGAACCACATTTTTCTTACTGACATCCACCGTGTCTCTCGGATTTTTGAAATTCCACTCACAGAAGCGGTAAAATTAAGTTTTATGAAAAATTCATTTTTTTTAACTACCACTTAGTGGTTTCACTATTCATCAAAAAATGAAAGTTTCCAGAAAAATACCAAAAATTAGGCCTAAGCTATATTTGATATTATGAACTCAAAAATGATGTCTATTTTACTAAATTCAAAACATATCAGTTGCATTAGTTAATTTAAAAATTAATTCCCATCGTCAAAACAAATAGCGTGTTCTTAAGAGATAATAACTATCAAAAGATTGACACTTGTTTATGTCTTGTTTAAATGTGAAATTACATCCAATGACCAAAATTGTATTAAATTATAAAAATATATTCTAAATATACTTTAAAACCACTCAAATTAATAATTTATCACTATTAATTATTTCGATTAAAAAGGTTGTTTTTAATTAAAATTTAGTAATTTTCACTATTCATCAGAAAATGAAAGTTATTCAAAAAGTACCAAAATTTTACCCTAAGCTAATTTTGATATTCCCAATCCAAAAATGAAGTCCATTTTGAAAAATAAAATTTACAAAATTTCAAAAAGTGGTTATTACTATTCATAACGGCTAGTTTTAATAATATTTTAATAGCATATCGTTGTTTAGTGAAACTCGGTATTGCATACTACACACGCTATCGAGGAAGGTCGTGATTGCGTGTAATTCAAGGAAATTAAAGGATGCGTGTTTTGCAAACTCCTTTTGGTGTAGCGTACAACACAATACATTAATGAAATTAAAAAGAATATTTTTCATAAAATCTCGGGGTGTAACACAGTACCTGCTACAGTACTGCACCGTTCCTACTATAGTACCCTAGAAATTATGCCTCCACCTGGATTTGATCCTAGGTTGCTTGGATGCACATACGGAGTCCTTACCAACCGGACTAAGACTCATGTGCACAAAACATGCCCAAATCACTTGACGACTATAGGATATAACTTGTAGACCACATACCTCAAATTTTATGATGAACACAATCCTAATCGTGGACTTAGATTTAGATTCAAGCAACCCTTAAAGCTTCAACCTAACACTACACCAAACTAAGCGTTTAGCGGCATTTTTTAACAGTGGTTTACTAAACAGCCTCTAATTGTTTTTAAAATAATTTCATGGAGGTTTTTTATAAACCTATACTAAATAGTTAAACATTTTACAAACACAACACTTCCCCTCCCCCGACCCCCCCACCCCACCGACTCCCCGAAGCCCTAGCCTCTTCGCCGCCCATCACCACCCGTCACCCCCAAGAGTGGTTTTTATGACATCGTAGGGTTTAGAACCAACAGAAATGGTCTTCCTAGGAGGACCTACACCAATAAAAATAATATAGGGTTATGGCATAAATAAATTGAAATTATGACTTTATGAACCTATGAATTAATGTGCTAATTATGGTGGACTAAAAAGGGGGTAAACATTTACTCATAAAAAATCCTACACTATTACTTGGGAATGATGACCCGAATGACTAATAAACATTTACTCATAAAAAATATTACTCTATTACTTGGGAATCGACATATATAGTTTCCTAAAAAAACTGAAACTTGGTTCATCCTATTAAAACACACGACATTCATTATGACATAGAGATACCTAAATTTATATTTCCATTAAATATCATAGGACTATCCTATATAGTTTTATATCCATCATGAAATGTGGAAAATATGGTTTAAATACATCCCCTTATATATGGAATTCATTTATTTATTTCACATCTTACTCCAACCACATAAAAATATAGAGTATAAAATATTGTATTCATTGTTTTCTCATGGTGAAACCCAGTTCTATTTATATGTTACCTACAACACCTCCTCTCACTACGTATACACTATATAGCCTAGCTGACTTTTGGGCCTTCAAATTTTCTCACACTATGGGCATAGTCCTTTAGGATTTGACCATTTTTATATGATACTCCACCTACCAACCATTTCATCATTTACCATGGGTGTCGTGTCTTTTTTTAGTATTTTTTAACTATATATCAAGATGTTTAACACAACCTTTATTGATGCTTAATTTTAGAAATAGAAAACATTTTATGTCATTTGTGGATATTTTATAAATACAACAAATATTTGGATAGCATCCTTAAGAGAAGTCTATACAACTTGTTTTAGTAAGAAGAAAATAAAAAACCTTATTTAAAATGATTTGATATTTATCATTGTTATGTATATTTTTTATGTTCGTAATGTACATCTATTATCATTTCTAATTTTTTTTATGCATATATTTTTTGAAATATATGTTCTTAATTTAATTTAATTTGATTAAATGATAGGAATGCCAAGGAGGAAGCGTTATATTGTTCCATCAACCACACTGATAGATGAAGATCCATCTATCTCTCTCCCTACAACATCTGAGACACCAACTGCTTTCCCCCTTGCACCATCTCTCACACCCTCCGTGAGTGTCCCATCAGTAGCTCAGTTGACTCCTTCCCATCCAGCAGACTCAGCAGTGAGGGAGCAGGGTGTCACTCCTATTTATTCATAGGGATATTGGAGGGTTACTGTTATAGGTAAAAAAAATTAATATGAATAAATTTATTTCACTTTCTTTACTAACTATTTATTCATAAAATATGGAAACAATGCAACTATGGAGAAAAATATGAAAATTCAAGCTGTATGGAATCTAACTAGAATAAAGATAGTTTTCCCATTTAATTCTTATGAGCTCTGTATGGATGATGTCACATGATTACTTGGTCAGATTCTAGGACAGCTGGCTATAGAGCCGGTTTCCCTTCTGATTACGTATGATGATTGGAGGCATATGCCTTCTTCTTGGAAAAATAAAGTTTTTGATTCAAAAATAAAGGAAATTATAAGACATTATTGTTTAATTGAATGTCATTATGTTATTAGATTATAATATTTTCAAAATGAATTTCTGTGTACAGATGTTTTTTCACTTTACGGTTGCTGATGTGCTAGCATGAAAGTGGAAATTAAAAAATCTAGGTAAGAAATGGAAAGAAATTAAATGGATATTATAGAGAGATGTCAAAGATACTTCATTGAGCACCCAACAGATGTATGACAAGGTACCCAATGGGTTACCTAGAGAGTAATGGAAAGTTTGTATTGATAGACATCATGATGATAATCACATGGTATTTAAATATATATTATTATATTAATATTATTTTACATTTATACATGAATATGAAAAGGAAATGACCTTTCATAAATTAATATTAAATTACTTTTCATTTATTTCAATATCTTTCAAGGAATAATGCATTGAGCTGGGGTAAGCAAATCATCCCTCACATTGTGGGGTCAAAGAGTTTTTCTAGAATCCAATCGACTCTAGAAATCTTTTCATTAGTTTAAATATTTATAAGATGATATTATCTTTTTAATATATTAAATTATAGATTTATCTTTTTTTAATGCAGTCACATAGTTTAGGGAACCAAGCATCCTGAACTAAAGTGTGGTTGGATGTTCATAAAAAATCCGATGGAAGTTTTTTTAATGATCCTGCCAAAGAATTTAGGGTATGAATTCATTTTTCATTATAATAACTTATTATTATTTGTCACTTTTTTAATATATATTTCTTATAATTTTACTGATATTTTATTTATAGGTAAAAAATAAAGAACTATGGTATGCCAATCCAGTTCAGTCCTACTCAGTCTCCCAGGATTACCCAATTGGTAAAGTGATTGGGAAGGAGCATCCCAGTCGAGTACGTGGGATGGGTTTTGGACCCTTACCATATGAGGACTTTAGAAGGCCATTCAAGATTGAAGCTTCATCTACTCTTGGTTGTAGTCGATATGCTCAGATAGATTATGTTTCTATGAAAAAACATAATTCAGGAATAGAGGCTTAGATATCCACTTTGCATAAATAGTTGGTTTATTTATATCAAAAGACGACTGGATCTGTCCCTGGTGATATTTCATCAATGAAGGGTGGTGAGAAGGTAAATTACACAACTTCAAAATCATTTATTTTGAAAATATTTATTGGTTTTAAGTTTAAATATAAATATATAACATTATTTAATTTTTAATATAATTATCTTACATGTGCCAGTAGCAGGAAGTAGGGATGGAGGTGGAGAGGGTGACAAGAAGTGTTCATCATTGGATAGTGATTAGTGGTCTTGTTGATAAGTTGTACAAATATGGAAATAGAGGGTTTATTCATGTATCATGTGTGGGATGAAGTAGTCACCTAAAATTTTCATGACCTAACATTTTTATGATTTCCCATGTTTTATAAAGGAATTGGAATTTCATATGGCTTGATGATTTAGTAAGGTAGTGATTTTATGATTGGTGGAGTATGAAGTTGGTGGAGTATGAAGTAATCTATGTTCCATATGGAAGATGGAGATATTTAATATTTTCATTTGAGTTATGTTAGGATGTGTATATTAGTATTTTGGACTAAATATTATGTTCTTTATTTGATTCATTTTATTTATGTTGGAGACATAAGACCCATAGCTGGGTCATTCAAGTATGGGGCCCACAAATGTTGGGTCGATCATTGACCACATTCAAAACATGGGAATGATCACTTCTCACAAGAGATGTTTTGAGGTATGTGCCCTAGATGGTAGAAGAGCCTGTTTTGGCCATGCTCCATCACTATAGGGGAGAATAATACTTGGAGGATGATGGGGATCCAAATTAAGGGAGACCTAAAGTGTGGAGGTGAACATTAAGTGATTTTTTGGAAGATTTCAATGCTTTGGGAGCTATTCCGCTATATACTTGAGCAAATTGAGTATGCCTGTATATAAGAGAGATCTAACCCCATTGTCAAGGGGAAGGCCTTGAGGTTGGTCATTTTTTGGGATGGGACTAGGATATGAGATTTTGGAATCTCTTTCTATCCCATGAAACTTAGAATCTAGCCATATGTAGTTTTGAAAATCTGTGTGGTAGATGACCATCATTAGAATAGAAAGCCCTGTTAGGAAAGGGCTAGAATATCATGCTCATTAAATACTAGTCCAAGATGTTAAATGATAGGCTAGTTAGTTTAAAGTCTTATAGATCATAAGTTCATGCTATGTATTTTTAAGTCTTACATATCATACATTGGTTTCATATAGTTTATAGTCTTAGATTTGGATCTATCAAACATTGTTAGATGGTTAAGATGCTATGGTTTAGATTATTATATTATAAGTTCTATATACATGGTTTTTTATGTAACATTGTAAGATTGTTGACTATTGAACATTGTTAGATGGTTTAGATTATTTTGTTATATGTTATCTTCACATGGTTTTCTTTTCAGGGTACTGGCATTGGGGATGTAGAATCTGCAACATTTTTTTATTTGTAAATCTACATTTAGTAGTGGTTTAAACCACCAATAATGAAATGGACCATATTTAACGGAAGTTTAAACCGCCACTATAGGTTGATATTTTATTATCAGCAGTGTTTAAAACTGCCTCTAAATAATAACACACATTTATTTAGTGGCTGTTTGGGTGGTTTTAGTGGCAGTTTTAATGTAAAAAAATGGAAAAAATTAGCAGCGGTTAAAACCACCACTAAATACATTAAATTTTTTCCACATGAAACTACCTCTAAAAGCACAAAAACCACCGCTAAATATGTTTTCTACGACACACTCTAGAAACTGCTACTAAATTGAAGAAACCGCCATATTTTGGATGTCGACACCTGATTAAGTGGCAGTTTTATGAAACCATCGCAGAAGCATATAGAAGTGGTTTAAAACACCATTATGCAGTGATTTCTTTGTAGTGTAAGATCCACCAGAAAGTGAGGGTGTTGGGTATTTTTAAGAAGATAACCCGAGATACAATCCATATTCTGTAAAAGTGGAGAAAGAGGGAGATTAGACATACCCGGATCTTGGATCTGCAACCAATGGCGCTCCAAACAGCCTAGAAATAGGGGAGATCAATCCTTAAGATCTCTTGAGATTCTTGGTTCATCACTAGGGATAAAGGTAGAAGGAAGGGGGAGAAAATAAAGTGAGGGTCTTAAAATTACAAAATGGAAAAACTATAATTTTTTCAACTTTTAAAGGGGTACACGATTTACTCACACAGTTTTCCAAACTGTGTGCAAGCCACTGTCTAAGGAAAAATGAGTTGCACGGTTACATATGGATCCCCTCACGGTTTGGAAATTGTGCGCCAACCGTGTGGAATGCCTCTATCCAAAATTTCATGGTTTGGACACCCACCTTGCATGGTTTACTTAACCATGCACCAGCCATGTGCCAACCGTACCTTTCACAGGTTGGCCTAATTTTCCTTTCTTTCATGTACCGAACCCCCAGAACACCCCTGAGCCCCCTCAAACTCCCGGGAAGCACTTCATTAACCAAAAAAATAGATCTGAACCAAAATTTAAACAATTAAATACCTCCACGAAGGTTGGGATCTTACAACCACCACCTTGTAACAACTTATCCTTAACCCAATCTTCCTGGGAATCCCTGATCTTATAAGGTAAAGAGATCAGGCCACTGAGCCTTCACATCTAACTCCCCTTCCCCAGTTTCATCCTAAACATTAGCATGATTCCATAAAACCCAAACCAATGGCACAATCTTACCCCACAATACTTTCTCGCTATGATCCACAAAATGAACCGCACACTCATCAAGGAAACATCAACTTCAACCATACATGAACAAATATAACTCCATAGGGAATCCTAGAAAAAACTTCCTTATTCACATCACTAGGAAACTTCACACACAACATCATACCATTATGTAAGAAGCAATTGTCACCCCATCGGTTTGATCCTCTTCGCAACTCATGACCTAAATCACTTGGTTCCATTTTACTCTATTTCTAAAACTCTAATGGTGACCAAAAATTGATATCACCTTAATGAAAAAACACAGTATTTCTAACCACATTTCTAACATACGTCGATCCACTACTCGTGTCCCAAAGATCCCATTCCATTACCATACATCCAAGATGCAACCAAAACTCTTGGGGAACTTAACCGATTAAACCCCATGCCATCGTTTTCCATCATGGCCAACTCACCCAAACGGTGATCATTTGAGTACCTCCAACACAAAACTATGTCCACATAATCAACCAAACACTTGTCCATTATGGTTTCCTCCACCCTTTACCATTTTTTGGAACCCCCACTATTAAAGTAAGACTGCCAAAATCTTAACTCAACTTTCACAACTTACCAGATGTGTTCCAATTCACCATGCCCAAACATCCATATGGACATCACCCTGTTTTGTAATTAAAACTCACCATTGAAAATACCTGGGAGGAAATTCCTATACCATACATGTGAGGAATAAGATCAAATTGATCTCACTTGATTACTAATTTGTTTCTGAATGGAACTTGCTGCTACAACATCAAACTGGGGGGTGGGTCACGATCACCACACCTATTACCTTTTTAAAATTTTTTGTAAGACCAACCCTGACTAGATTGTCCCAGAATAACCATATTCCACTACTGGAATGCTCCCCCTTTTTAGTTGTCCAAGTCACTTACTGACCTAAATCCTATGGTTGTATTCCAACGTACCTACCGAGGTCATTCCCTAAATTCCGGTATAATTCCTCCATCACGGTATCACTACCTTCAAACCATCATTAGGATTCACCACTCCCATTAACATTACCAACACAAGAACTCCTAAGATTCATAAACTAACTAAATAATTATAGTTTCTCACTCAAACCCATTCAAAAATTTGAAACATACTTCTCACTACAAAACATCCATCGAAGGTGATTTACAACTCACCACATATATCCCTCACTCCTGGCCGAGTCGAGCTTTACCTAGAAGAATCATCCTGGAATGATTATCTACACCATTATAATGACACTACATCACATGGACAATGTGACATTATCTTAAAGACATTCCAATACCACCTACATGCACTTAATTGAGTCTAATTCTGATTTCAATTTAGTTATAGAACCCAACCTATCATGCCACAAACTATTGTCTTGTCTTACCACCCCTCAGTGGATTTAATGCATACATCTCAAATTTTTATTTGGAACTAACTTGAGCCCAAAACCACCACTTGGATAAATAAACCACCATAATCAAGGCCCACTTGGCCCTATTTATAGGAACCCAATGTGAACCTTGTAGGTTTCTCATTGGATTCTTGGTTCCACTACATAAAATTAGCATTATCCTCCCCGCATTCAAGACTAAATTATCACTCCACACCTTAGGAGTGTTGTTACCATCTCTTTCCGTGAGTAATTCCAACCACCACATGTCACACTTGATCACAAGCCAAACCCCAAAACATAGACATGGCTATCTAACTCCTCCCAGAATAAGAAAATGAACTTCTCCTAGTGCTTGTTCCTAGATTCTTTGAACGGCACCCACATAATTCATTGACCCCCGACCCATGAGCATAAACTCCATGATGTCCTCATCCAACCAAAATACATTTAGGTTTCTATGAAATAATCCATAGATTTCTCAACGTACTCGAGATGATGTCAAGATGTTGGGCATGATCACCACTAGCTAGAAGTATTCTAAGAAGTTGTTGAAGAACACCACCCCAACTTGTCCCTTTCTAACGTCACTTCCTTCAATAGGATTCCTTCTACTGCTACAAATTTTGGGCTTCCCTACCCACACATATCTCATCACCACTTAACCACTACCCCTGAGGCATGATTAACGACCAAGAATCACCACCACTCAATGACCATCCACCAAGTAGCTATGAACCAACGTTTCCTATGGCACTACTTCCACCACACCACTTGAGTTCTTTCAGTATGTCCACAATAATTAACAACTGAAACACAATGGTCCGCCACACCAATAAAAACCAACAATATCTCACATGACCATGCTTCCTGATTTGGTTTCATAGAGATCAAAATATACTTATGCAGATAAAAATCATGCCTTACCATCACGTTCCCATGTCTAGACCTCATTATAACCCTCAAGGTTTCTCACTTTCCTGTGACCATACTTAAACAGACTTTAGTTCCCACAATCCAACCATCACCTGAGCATAGCTCAATTTCCACTTACTCACCTGACCGTGCCTCTTGGTCGGTCAATATCATCATCCCCATTGTGTACTCTACATCTCACCCAATAACCAAACCATTTATAAAAATAAGCTCAACCATGTGACCACCCTCACCTTGGGCATCACCTCTAAAATAAAATCATCTAACCTTGATTCAGTCACCCTTGTCTATTCTGCCCAAAAGAAACATTGAGGCCTCCATTAGTCTTCATCCAAATAGATGGGTCAAGAATCCTCATGATAAAATCCTTAAAAACTAAAATTACAACCTACTACAATCACTTAGGTGACCTTTTTAAAGAACCATGGCACAACCATACCATTTACTGAAACTTTATGGTACTCATATGCATTGATTCCACCTCTAAATCATCTCCCATGATTCATATTCCAAGGCACCAGCATCACTGGGTAGTCTTCTATAAGGTCACCCTTTATTTTCCCAGAACATTCAATGAATAACCATAACTCAAGTCACCAAACCAAACCATAAACCTGCCCACTTATCCCTCTAGGAAAACCCCTTACTAGGAAACACTCTTTATCCCACTATCAATTCCAAAACATCCACCTATGTGACACACACCTAAAAGCACTAGAATCCCCCATTTGATCTCTCTCATAGGTCACCTTGAATTCTAAATGATACCAACCCCCTAAACTAGAGTCACAATAATAAAAATTCATTGGTTCTCTCTCCAAACCATACACATCAAGTTACAAAAAAATCAATGTTTGTGAATGGAACTCTCACCCTTGTTCTGATACACATTGTTCCTATTGCACTAAGTAACCATTTACTCTAGATTCCACACCAATGATAATCATATGCATACACCAGAACTACAATCCAAATACCCTATTTGGAATTCAAAACACTCTCGCAAGGTTCCTACTCACAAGGTCACCAAAACCCAGGCACCATCCTTAAGGTCCATCATATACTCTGTATGGTCATGACCCATAAGATTTTTAACACTTGCATTACCAAACAATGCCTCATAACCCAAAGGCCATATCTCTACTGAGGGTGTCCTAAGAACATATCATATGCCATATCATAACAATCAATTCCTCACAACCCAAATCCAAGGTCTCAAACTAGGGAACTCTCACTGCCACAGACCACCCATTCAAGGTTTAAATTGACTACATAAGGAATACCCACTACCCAGTTCACCAAAAAGTTCCATCATTACACATCCTATTATAATTGACTTCACCATTTTTTTGAACTCAAGAATTAAAATTTTAAACTACCCATTCACCCAAAATTTCGAAATCCCCTACCTTAATCAAGACCATAATTCAAAAATTCACCTCAACAAACACTTCTAAGAATAATTGACAGGATTAAACCACAGATGGAAAATATCCTACACTATAAACCTTAAATAACAAACTCTACATACACTATCCTAATGGTCATTATCACACTTGTAGAACTACCCCTACCAAACCTACTATAGGTCATTGTCAACAAGGGTAAACTAATTTACATAGCCACAATCTTTAACTAAACACCTTTATAAAACTATTTTCAAACTCGCAACATAAATCCTTTCTATTAAGCACATTTCCCCATTTCACATATTGTTACAACTCACATTGTTACTCATTTATAGCTTTCTTTAAGCACAATTCTTTAACCATTTATTTACATTATTTCTCTTTTACCTTTTTATCATTCTTATTTGACACCATTTTTTATATTTCTCAAGAATGTAAAATGAACTCCACGTTTCATATCCCACACACTCATCCCCATGTGTTCCTACGATGATGCATGCCAACTATGTCCCTCGGTTCTTAAAATGATGCATGAATGCACAACCTCATGCCATTTTGGCCATGAGAAAAATATCATAAAATAGTCACATAACACAACATGTGAATCACCTAATGGTAAAATATCATTCAACTATAAAAAAACATACTAAGAACAATAATTCCCACCCTGGGTGACTTGGTTTTCCCTCGTACATGGGTTAGCTACTCCCAAGCATGTGATCATTACCAAGGCCCGACACATCCTAGCCTCATTTATACCATACCAAGTAACAAGACCACATAAATGAACTCCTATAATAACACTTTGTAACATCCCTAACTCAAGATCCACTAACTGGTGCCCTAAGATGAGTTGTCAAATGACCCCAAGCACGCCTCCCCATATGCCAAAGGTTGCCAACTAGCATAGAGGGTCTAATAAGCCATGTGTGGATATTATACCCTATTTACTAGAGTAAGACACAACAGATAACAATATAAATAATGGAAAAAAATTGAAATAATCAATAAACATTCGTAGTCAAACCTCTCCCAAAATTGGGTATAGACCACAAATCAAAAATAACCATGTCATGTCATGCTAACAGTGCTAAAGTAAAGGAAACACAAAATAAAGAAAAATGGAAGAATCCCCTAAATGGTATTGAATCCACATCTGGATCCTCATCCTTGCATATCCCAATCCTGACTCAATTCCCTAGAATCGAGCCCTTACCCTTATATGATCCTACAACAATGAAGTCTACTCTAGCACCCAACAGTGGGCCGCGTAGGGTGTGAGTACAACTCAGTAGTTCACCACCAATAGTGTCTACAAAATATCCATTCTAAATAGATATTGCATGCAAGTATGAAGTAAATGATAAGATGAACAAAAGGAAAACTTGGGTTCCATTAGATGACCAAGTAAAATTAAACCATTTCTATCATTATTTTCATTTTTGGCACTTAACCATCTTCATTATTTAACCCTTTTTCATCAAGTGTTTCATGGCTTAGGTATATACATAATTTAAAAAAAATGGGGATAAGGCACTAAATCACTAATCATAAGGGAATAAGTTAAGTCCCTATCTCACTAGGGTAAAAATATCACAACAAATACATTTCACTCACCTTGAAGCCTCAGTCTGAGTGGTCTCATATAATGAAACTATTAGGGGAATAGATCCTCCACCCCCTTCCCTAACCCATGAATTTTGAGGTGTAGTTTAGAGCCTCGATATAACTCAACCCATGGGCATAGATCATCAAGTCAATAACTCACACTACCAATCCATGTGAATATTATTATTTATCTATTCAACATGAATATACCATATCACAACCAAACATAACCAATACCAATATAAAACATAAACCATAACAATAATAATGGGAATTAACATTATGCCATAACCCATTACCATACTTTCCATCTACTTTACATAGTTATTTATCCCAATTCTCATTTATAATTCCTAATTCACTAAGCATATTAGGTTATTCCCATACATTAACCCATTTACAATATTCATCAATTCCCATATGTTAATCCATTTAACATATTCATTAATTCCCTTATGAAATCCCATTTGACACATTCCTCAATTTCCATGTCATTGACCATTTAACAAGTTCACCATTTCATATTCACTAACCCTCTTGGAAATTTATAACATAATTTATAGGCCATTTAACATAATCTCAATTAACCAAATTAATGCATTTATTATTCATAATCCTTAGACCATCCACCAATTACCTTTTCACATTTCCTTTCCCAATAACCCATTAATAATTAGCCAAGTGACCCCTTATTCCATCATCTATGTCTTGAAACATTTATCAATACTCCTCTTTCAACTCAATTTAACATTTTAACATGCTCTTCATGTGATCTATGTTCTCACACAACAACTCTACACTTAGCCTTACAAATGTATAGGTTTGGGAATGTCGGTACACACCATGAGTGGACCTAAATTGGTCAAATCATGCTCCATGTATCCCATAGGGATCATAAGTGGTTGAACTCATCATTTAGACACACATTATACCAAATATCACTAAATGTATCAAGAACACAACAATAGATATCCAAGAACACAAGAAAACATGCACAAATCACTCAACGGGTATGGGATACAACTTGTAGACCACCTACCTCAAATCTAATGATGAATGCACTCCTAATCTTGGACTGAGATTCAGATTCAAGAAAATCTTAAAGATCTAACCTATAATCCATCAAAAATCAAGGTTTTATGGTTTTGGAAGAATATAACCCAAGATACAAGCTGTATTCTGAAAAATAGAAGCAAGAGGGAGATTAGAATTACCCGGAGCTTCGAACCCCAACCAACGGCTCTCCAAACAGCCTATAAATGAGGGAGAACAATAATTGGGAGATCTTAAGGTTCATGTTTAGTCACTAGGTCTAGAGTTAGGAGAAAGGGGAGAATTGGGTGAGGATCTTAACTTCCCAAAATGGAAAAACTATAATTTATTCAACTTTTAACGGGGTGCACGATTTACCTGCATGGTTTTCCAAACCGTATGCAAACCGTCTACAAGACATTGTTTAAGGAAAAATGAGTCGCATGGTTACTTGGGGAGCCCTGTACAGTTTGGAAACCATGTTCCAACCATGCTGAATTCCTCTATCCAAAAATTCACAGCTTGGTCTCCCACCTTGTACAGTTTACTTAACCATGCACTAATTATGCGCCTTGCATAGGTTAGCCTGGTTTTCCTTTATTTCATATCCCGAACCCCCATAACACCTTTTAGGCTCCTTAAACTCTCTTGAAACACTTAATTAACCAAAAAAAGATATTTAAACAAAAATTTAAACAATTATATACCTTCAGGAAGTCTAGTATCTTACACAGATCCTCCTATAGATAGAATGCTCTAGAATCCTCATCTGGAAAAATATTTAGGGAAAAGTGAAAAATTTCCTTAACCTAATCCCAAGTTCCCACAAACTTGGATTCCCTTGATGAAAGGAGATAAAAACCTGCCTCTTGGTTTCCCTCATCACCAATGATAGAAAATCCACCCAAAACTCACTTTGAAAGTCTTTCCATAATACATTTGTCTCCTTACGGTCATCAAGAAATAGTGTCCACCACTGATACATAGCTACCCACAAATAACTAAATATCAATGATACCCTAAACTCAACTCGTTCTCATATCATATAGAAATATATCTTGAGATCCTGCATCCAGTGCTCTTTCACCAAATCAGAGACGCACCCCTTATACTTTCCAAAAATCTTCCACTGAATGGCACACAAGGCTCTTTGCCAAACCTCGTTCTCCTCTGTTAGGTCAACCATCTAAAGATCAACCAAATCAGCCTACTAAACCTCAACTTACTAGGATATTTTAAAAATATGAATAAGATCCATTTGTGAAAAGCAAGAAGAACATCCTAAGCCCTGTACCATGGTATTTTAATCAAACTTAATTATTTATTGCATTTTATTTTACAAAACAACCCAATTTAGAAACGAACACAACCAATAATAATTCATGTGCCTCTCTTAGGTCTCTACTATACAAATATATCCACCTCACTTACTCATTTAATTAGTTCAAATTCCATGCACTGGATCATGGGCACCTAAAATCCTATGGAATAGCTCATCTTCCTAGCCTATGTCACACACCAAGGTTAGTTGGCATCGTTTCCCTACCAACACAGGAAATACTTATAGTTCCTAACTCTAAACTCTATCCTATATATCAACCAAAACATACTATTGATACAACTATGTCATGAACCTCTCCCTCTAAAGATACAACAATGAATGAAGAGAGATATTGAACCTCGAGTCTCACCTCCAATAGGCCTTGGGTTGGCGACAAGAACCATGGGTATAAAAATATCACATATGGGAGGAATTACACTTTATAAATAAAATAGGATCATGAGATAGGATAAAAAACCACCAAGCAACTCTAATAGAAAAATAAAGGTAAACCAAAAACCATCCCACAATGCATGAATAAAGTAAAACGATAAATTTAAAATTCTCTAAAGTAAATACCAAAAGATAAGTCTATGGAAGTGACTCAACAAAAAATATAATTCATGCTAGTAATGTACAGCTCGGTACCTAAATTCCTCCTGAGAAACTGAAAAATAATCTATATATATAAAGTGATCATAATAAGTATACTCGGTGGGGTCATAACCAAGGTCTCAGAAGCACAAGTGAAAAGAGAATGCTAATGTGCTGGTGAACAAATAGTAGAACCAACAATTACCTAAATAGGTTAACTAAGCATACTAGCCTAACTATGCCTCACTCACCAAATCACACATCCAATATAATAATATAGCATCGAGATCATAATAAAGCAAGGTTCCCCACTAATTCTCTGCTCTCACGCCCCATCATCAAATTTCATGTACTCCCTTTCCTTCTATACATATCACATCAGATCACATCACATACTAGCCAACTCTGATGTGGGTCAGGACGCATCCCTTCCAACCCCACCCTTGAAAGATCTAGAATCATATGTTAGAATCAGGTATCATCACATCATGTCTCATCTGAAGACATATGGTCCATCATAATACATCTCTCCTGAAGACGCATGGGATGTCACATCATATCTCATCACATAACCAGAGTAGTAGGGTATAATTAACATGAAAGGAATCAACCTCATTCCCTCCTCTTACCATGCATGACCCCCCACCACATATCGCATATCATCACAACTTCATCACGTCACATCATTCTTGAAAACACCTAGTCCATCACTATATATCTCGTCAAAAGACACATAGGCCATCACTTCATAAGGAATAGTGGGGAAGAGGGGTATCCATCCATCTATTTCACCACCATCCTGAATGTTGGGGAAAATTCTTGAAACCCATAACCTCTAAGCATTGGTAAGGTTATCTAACTTGGGTGGGGTGTGTAAATAAATAACATAATCATACATGATATATAGGTAGCACACAATACCCAACCTATTGGTTCACAACCACTACACTAGCACACACCACATCAACACCACCACACCACACATCAACCATCACAACCATTTCTACCACTATATGCAACACAACACTACCACTATACAAGCAACATAACATTTCCAACTTTCATTTACAAATTCTTCTAACTTTCATTACTAGGTATCTTCTTTCACATTCACACATCCCATTCATTTAATGTTAATTAATTTAAATCATTTACCACATATCAAGTTCCACCCCCATTAATTTATTCATTTTATTCAGCATCATCAATTTTTCCATGGCTAACTGAACAACTATCACAACTACACCACATGAAAAATCACTCATCTCACATAAACCATCGTCGTCACACCACACTATCCAAACCACTTCACCAAAACAACCACACACCTCATCTGCAACACATCACAACCACACCACACACCACAACCACATCACACAACACCACCGCACATCATCACCACACATCACTACCACACATCATCATCATTGTGAATCACAACCACTATGTGCCAAAAACACCACACAACTTTCCACAAAGAATAATTGCAACCACCACGTGCCCATGCCACATTGCACAACTGCCCACATCACACACCACATCCATGTCAACCAACCAATGCAACATATCCCCACATGTCACAGCCCAATTGATCACTACCACACCACAAAATATCCCAAACTATGAAAAGAAACACAACAAAACAAATCAAACCATAGCATCACATACCTGCTTCCATATTTATTCAAGGGATTTCATCACCTTACATCTTTATTTATCATGGTTATTATCACACAAACTAGTTTTCCATGGGAAACCAATTTATTATCAACGTTTGCATTATTTATCCATTTATTCAAGGTCTGATCACCCAATAACAAGCAAGGGTCTCATAATATATATCATCAGTGTAAAAAGGATATCAATAGTTGTTATTTTTAGTAATGGTAACAATCATGAATAATATCATAAAAACATATATCAAAGTAGTAAATCATGTGATATGTTCCCCATAGTCATCAATTTTAGTTATTCTAATTAATTATCTATATTATGCTAACCATTACTATCCACCCAAAGGAAATCAAAACCAAATAGTTCTCACACATAGAATGTAATAGAAGTGAGAATGAGGATCCCCTAACTCAAAGAAGATTTCTGATCTCACTTCACACCGCATGGAAGAGAAGGAATAGCCCAGAAACCAAAACCACACGATAAAACCCTGGATCAACCTGAACCACACCAAAGGATCATCAAAATGCAACTTAGACACACCCTGAACCAAAGCAGCACCACCATAGTGAATTCCTAGAAGAAGAACTGAAGGAAACAATAGGGGAAAATGAGAACAACCTAACTTAGATCTCTAAAACATGAACACTAGAATCCAATGATCAAAGTAAGAGAAGGAGGGTTGTAGGATCCTTTAAAATCATCTAGGGTTTATCCAAAAATGAGAGGAATAGGAAACAACTAAATACAAGGAAATTCGGTTGAACAAGACCTATAAACAACCTAAAACTCACCCCCTTTACATCATAAATTATAATTTATTCTATAAAATCCATGGGACCATATAATTTACATCGTAAAACCACTTTTTATGAAGTAAAGCTCTCAAAACCTCAACTTCCACTGAAAAAACATGGCATTTAGGGATTAATTGATTTACACCGTAAATACCAATCTTACGACATAAAACCCTTTTTCACAGACACCCCTATGTTGTGTACAAGTTGTAAACCACCATATTCTTAATCTGTAAAACAAATACTTAAATTATAAAGCACTATTTTATGGCATAAAAGGTCTACTGCAACCTCCAACTCCATCGAACCTCCTCTAGCCTCCTCTGAACACCTTTGATTTCCTTAAACTGGTAAAGTAATGAGTCAGGAAGGCATGGACCATCACACACACATATAAACATA
This sequence comes from Viscum album, assembly GCA_963277665.1. Classification (NCBI taxonomy): domain Eukaryota; kingdom Viridiplantae; phylum Streptophyta; class Magnoliopsida; order Santalales; family Viscaceae; genus Viscum; species Viscum album. The sequence continues at coordinate 1,681,643,921 of OY728160.1, forward strand.
AACATACATATACATACACATACATACATACATATGCATACACATTCTAAGACAAACAAGTCATTTAGCGATGGTTTTTTCATAGTAGTTTTTGAATTAATTATTGGTATTATAAATAATAATATATATATACACACATACAGACATACACATACACATACACACTTATTTAATTTCTTATTTATTTATTTATTATTTACTAATTATTTTCTTAAAAGATTACTTATTTACTTATTATTTTATTATTTATTTACTTATTTAATTACTGGTTTACATATTTACTTACTTACTTATTACCTTACTTATTTTCTTATTTACATACTTATTTACTTACTTGATTAATTACTTATTTTCTTACTTATTTACTTATTTACTTGATTAATTTTTTTCTTACTTACTTATTTACTTACTTACATACTTATTTACTTACTTATTTACTTCCTTACGTGGTTACTTACTTATTTTCTTACTTATTTACTTACTTATTTACTTACTTACTTACTTACATACTTATTTATTCACTTACTTATTATTTACTTACTTATTTACTTACTTACTTTCTTACTTAATTACTTACTTACATACTTTCTTACTTATTTATTTGAATATTTATTTAATTTCTTATTTATTTACTTACTTACTTATATACTTACTTACTTATTTATTTACTCACTTATTATTTATGAATTTATTTAATTATTTACGTACTTATTTACTTATTATTTTCCTACTTATTTTTTAAAATATTTTTGGTAAGTTTAATTATTATTTACTTATTACACCCTATAGAAAGTAGGCATGTATATGTGTTTGATGGGATTTGAACTTCTTACCTCTTAGTTATTCTAAAAAAACTTTACCACTCTAATAAGCTCTTCATGTGGTGACTAAACAATCACATGTCAATATACATATACATATATATATAGGTAAATATTTATAAATACATATACATATATATATCTATTATCTATTATTTCTTTTTATCATTATTTTAAATTTATTATTTATTATATATTTTTATATTTTATTGTTATTTAATATTATTATTATTTATTATTTATTATGTGTATATATATACAATATATAATAAATAAATAGTATATAATGAGTAAATAATGATTAAATAATAAATAAATAAATGAAAAATAAATAAATAATAAATAATAGGATCAAAGGAAAAACATAAAATATGCATAGATCTATTTTGTAGTAGTGAAATGAATAACATAAAATATGTGTACCTAGATAGCCAATGAAATAGCCTCAATCATTAATCTCTAATCAAGTTTGTTTGATGATGATCACTAAAGCATCAAACAATAGCTTCCTACCTATGAGTGATTACACCAACCAAAGTATCTCTATTTGCTACCTTAGGATACCCAAACTCTAAGGTCATGGATCCTTCTAGCCCATACCTTTTCATGTTTTTGAATATTTTGGTGATTGGAGGGGTTTTAGAGTGGGTTTAGTGGAATTTGAGAGATGAAAATTGGTTTCAAGAGAATCTCAAGATATGAACTATAGTTCAAAACGTGAGAGAGAAGTTTGTGACCTAAATAGGAAATATTCGGCCTCAGAATGGTGGTTCGAAGGGTGTGATTTAAGCTGTGAACCATGGATTCATGACATGAAATGGTAGAGGTAATGATTTGATAAATTTTTCCCTAAAAACATATGATTTGAACATAAATTTCATGAAATAAATTGATCCGGGTTTATTTGATTGAGGAAAAATGTTTTTAGTGAATTTTAAAACTTGAACCATTCATGATGTAAATTATACATTCACGCCAGGAATTTACATCTAGTGGTGTGCCAATAAATCTAATCTCGCTCTTAGTTTTTCTAAAATACCACTAAATTCCCCAAAACCCTAGGCAACTATAGGATCTATCTCAAGTCATTTCAAATCCATTTCGATAGGTATTTACCTTTGGCTTCCTATGTTCAATCTGTAGTAATTTGAGGTGATTTTTCCCCTCTTTATCTTGTGGTTCTTCTTCATTTGGTTTTTTTTCACCCATGTTATCTTTCCATGTTATGGAGATTGATCTATTTTATTCTTATGTAGTTATTTTAATGTTTCTTAAATAGATTGTGGTGTGGTGTCCTTGGAGGGTTATTGCTTCCTTAAATGAGAGGAGATCAAAGATCCATGTTGTTGATACATTCTTGTTTAAGGAACATTAAAATCCTTGAGGTATGGGATTCATTGATTTACCTATTATTTTTATGTGAAATCGTAAATTTATCATGCTTAATATCTTTTGGTGATGGTTAAATTAAACTTAATAAATATTAAACCATATTAAAAATGTACTTGGTTTATGGTTTTCATGATCACATGTTCTTCCACCATGGTAATAGTTTTCCTTTTGATTTTCCATATAGTATGATATATATGTTTTTACTTTGGTTTATCATGTTTTTATGATGAAAATGGTTAGAGAAAAAAAAATTGGTAATGTTTATTGGATAAGGAATTAAAGAATCATGTTGGAATGGAAAGATTTTTCTTATAATTTGTTGGAAATAAAATTATTCTTAAGTCATGTTTAATTAGAAATTCTATTTATTATGTTAATGGAATTGTCTAAAGAACATGAAGTTAGTGGGATTGATGAAATGATAAAGAGGAATTTTTTAATTGAATTTCCTTTCATAAAGTTTGAGGAAACTGGAAGTTATGCTATGCAGCATGTTTAAATAATTTATAGCTTGTAATAGTTGATGCCTTAGGTTACCTATATTCATAACCTATGATAAATGAATCAGTTAATTTGAGATTGTAAAGAACCAATTATTTGATAAAGATTATTGTTTGTGGATGAGTGAGATCATTTTGTTGTAAAGGGTAGTTTCCTTATTTTTAGGGCTAGGATACCCTACTAAATTTTGTTGTTTGATTATTTCCTTTTATGTTTTCTCTAGATATGATCCTTTCTATATGACTTGATATGAGTCTGAGATGGTTGATGGTTAACAATACATGAAAAGGGAGGCCTAGGTTTTCAACAACAGTTTATACATGAGATGGTGGGATGCATGGTGATATGCATGCAGATATGCTTAGTGATATTCATGGTGATATGCATAGTGGTATCAAGGATTGCACTAAGATTGATGGAATGGATTAAAGCTGGGTCTTTCCATTATTGTGCTAAAATTTGGGATACTTTTTTGATAATTTTATACTTTAAAGGTAAGATGGTCGATATTCTTGTTTACCTAAATTCATTTCCCACTACTTGATGAAGTTGGTTGTGATTTGTTATGAATATCTTTTTGTGGTATCTTAGGATGAGTCCTAGAGTACTTTGAATTATGGAATTATAATGAATAATAAATTTTTTAACCCATGGGGTTGGTGCATTATGGAATACTTCAAATGATTATAATCTTGAGAAACCATGGGATCGGTTTGTTTATGCTTGGGGGCATGGAAATAAGTTTTTGATGCTATTAAAGTAATGATAAAGTAATGTTAATTATTAATTGAAAGAATTAACATAATGTGGAATTTTTAATGAAATGAAATAAATGAAGACTCCTTAAATGATTGTATGGTTATATGATATATATTCCTTAGTAATGATATTCAAGTGTCAGAGTGATGATAGCAATAGTTAAACCAAAGACTAGGCTGATTCCCATAGTGTGTTTGTAAGATATATCATATCCTTTATGTTTTTTATTTTCATATTCTACCCCACCCATGTTGGTAGGGCGACTGACACCCAGTGGACTCTGGTAGGGTGTTTTCTAAAATATCTAGGTTAGTGAGGAACATATGGCTGACTACCCATTCCTTCCCCACTCTCTTCTCCTAGTAGTATTATGTAATATTATGAATAGTGGTAACCTTTATCAAATATGTGTGTAGAGGGATGTAATGGATTTTGGTTATTTCACACAAGTGCATCTCTAGATATAGCATCCTATGGATTATTATAGGTATGTCATGTATGGGAAATGATGGATTGAGGTATAATAATTGGCATATAGATTTTATTGGATCTTAAAAACTACTATATTACTATATAAAGATGTGGAAATGGATGATGATATGATGTGATGCATAGGTTTCATGGTATGTGATGTGATGATGTGCTGCATGGGATGCATGAGGTGTTACTTTAGCTCGTGTGTCATTAGGTTAGATTCCTTTTGGAGAGAGATAGCTCATGACGTGCGATGTTGGGGTAGAGTAGAAAACTAGTGGGGAATTGGTAATGGGGTACCTTTTTTGATATTATATTATATGATCTATTTTATGTGATAATTGGTTATAGATAACCATGGTGAGGTTAGTAATATAGTATACATGCTTTAGTGATGATTTAGTATCACTTCTTCTTCATTGGGATTTATTATGATTTATTTATCTTTTTCACAAGAGTCTTCAGGGATAATCCTACTGAGTATACATGTTATTCTCACTATACATATTTATAAACAATTTTTTAGCTCTTTAGGATCTGGTTGGTGATTGGGATAGAGATTACTAGTTCGTGGAGGTTATTCAATAGATATTTGGGATCCATGTTCAATGTCAAGGATATATTTTAGTACTTGTTGTTTTATTATAGTTTTTAGTATGTTTTAAATTATATGCATGTACTTGGGTTTTTTTACTTTAATCTTGAGTAGGAGTTTTTGGGTGTTTCTATCTTATATATCATTTATCTTATCTTAGAGTGTAATATCTCTCATCGGTGTGTATGATATAACCTTGGTTTTTTTCACAAACATGTGGCCTATTGGAGGTGGTATTATATCATCATTATCTCCCTTCTCTCATTATTGACCCAAGAGGGGTATCTTTGGGGGGAGGGGGTCATGACAGAGTGGTATCAGATGATCAGGTTAAGATATAGGATAGATTTTGGAGTTGTGCACTGGTAAGGACTACATTGGTTGGTTGGGAAATGGTATCAAATGAGTTTAGTATGTAATGTAAATAATGGATATTGGCTATGAAATAGGTATTTGGGGGCCTTTGTGATTCATTTTATATAACTTTATGTTCACTGAGACTACTAAGCGAAGTGATTTTGGTTGTGGGGTAGAGACCAAGAAAAGTATCATGAACCATTATTCTTTTAACTTATGTTTGAAATGGGTAAACCTTAGGATTATGTTCAACCTTAAATAAATAAATAATCCTAAATATTCCATGTTCTAGGTTTATGAGTCCCTAACTATTTTTTCTTTTGCAGGTATGGCTTTAGGTTGACATCCCCATCACATTTATGTTGAGTATGTTCGGTGGCATGTGTTGGTAGATCTTCATATGGTTGAGGTCAATGATGAAGAAAATTATAGGAGGACACTCAAAGAGTTTCAGTTCCATATCTTATAGAAGTATGAGGGCTTGATTTTGGACTTAGTGACAGAGTACTATTTGGAAGAGGTGTAGATATCCTCTTGATTGATTTTTTTTAGAAGGAACATTGGGTTTCATTGGAGGTGACGATGTTGTATAGAGATGGGAGGCAGTGGTGGTTCTTATTCCTTGAGGATCATGATGATCCAATAGTCTTTTTAGAGAATCTCTAATACCAGTTTCGATAAGAGTTTCTTTCTTTGACCATAAAGGCATACAACCACCAAGAGCTTCTTACATTCGACAAGAGATCTCTATCATTCCAAAGTTTAGGATTTTTTTAGGACCCTTCTTTTCTATGATTTGGACCTATTTATAGATATAGAGGCTAGGGAAAGTAATTTCAAGGAGGCTTTACATTTATAGATCCAATTCTAGGTCACACTATTTATACTATCGACATATCTCAAGGTACTAGAAATTGTAGAGGTCACTAAGATAGCATTGACTAGGACCAGATCATCATGAGAGTGGAGTCATCAGGATTCAATTCATAGAAGTGCTATGGTTTGGGTTTTAATTTTCATGGATAGAAGGGATTTTGGATATTCAAGGGTATTCCCCAAACATTATCATCTAATTTATCTAGGGTTTGAAGCTCTTATCCCCCTTTAAAGATATCAAATTAATGTTTTCCAAGTGGATTCCAAGTTCATCAATGGTGATAGTGACCAACCATTTTGAGTAGTCATAATATGGTAGGTGTTCTAATTTTGGTTCCTTTGTTGAAGAATTTTTAGTCAAGGAATAAGTGGAAAGGTGCTCCAGCTTTAGACCGATAGAGAGAAGATAGGGTAGGAAGAGGATATCCCCATGATTCTCATTATCCTCGTTGAACAAAATACATCCATAGAGGTGGTCTCCATTAGGGCCATAGAGGCTATGTATCAAGTGTGTTTAGCTTCTTGATGTATAGTTTCCAACACCAAGTGAACCATGCATTGTTTGAGGTACCCTTTTCTTACCTTCTACTTGGGTGTATGAATTTTTTGATTTGGGAGCTACACATTCCTTCATATCACCTGCCTTAGTCTGTGCTTTGGGAATTGAGGTAGAATAGATCCCAGTTCCCTCGATATTGACTATTATATTTGGAGTTTGAGCTTATCTATATGAATTTTATAGAGACTATGAGCTAGTGTTGGGGTAGCACCACTCTTAGTGAGACTTCATATCTTTACAGATACATCCATACGACATCATCCTTGGAATGAATTGGATTTATTTAGTGTAGGACATTGTGGATTACTTGAAGAGACATATTTAGTTCTATGATTCTAATATAAATTCCTCCATATACATTGGTGAGTGATACCCTTGGATGGGTTATAGGCATGTACCATCTTGTCTTCATTAATGGTAGAGCTAATGCTGAGCTCATTGGATGTTCAACCAATTCTGTTTCCTAGGGTTGTGGAAGAGTACATGATGTCTTTCTTAAGGTGGTTGTAGTATTATCCCCATGATTAGAGATCGAGTTTGGGATAGAGCTAAGTTTAGGAGATTCTATGTTATCAATGCCTCTATCGCAAGTACAGATCGATGATCTTTTGTAGTTAGGTTTTGTTTAGCCAAGTGTGTCACCTTGGGGGGAATCAGTTCTATTCATAAAGAAGGATGATAGTTTTATATTTCCCTATATCAATTATCATCACTTGAATCGGGTGACAATTAATAATTTCTATCCTTTTGTGGATTAATGATTTATCCGATTAGCTGAAAGGGGCTAGTTGGTTCTCAAAGATCAATCTATGATCAAGATATCATCAGATGTAGGTAAAGGATGAGGATATATCAATGACCTCTTTCTGTTGTTGTTATGGGCATTATAAGTTTATTATGATTTCATTTAGTGTAATGAACTCTCCAATAATATTCATGGGTTTGATGAATTCAGTGTTCATAGAGTTTTTGGAACAGTTCATGATGGTTTTCATTAATGACATCCTTGTGTACTCCGCATCTGAGGAAGAGCACACAAATAATCTATGAGTAGTTTGGGGAGTTCTTCATCATCATCAGCTATTGAAGTGTGAGTTCTAGTCTTATGAAGTTTTTTTCTTGGGACATGTTGTGTCTCATCATGGATTAGTCATGGATTATTTTATGATCAAGGTAGTCATTTATTAGGAATCCCCCATGATTGTTGCAGGGGTATGATGTTTCCTTGGTCTTTTAGGCTATTATAGGAGGTATATACCCAACTTATATCAAATTAAAACTCCTATAATATCCTTGACCATAAAGGATCAATCATTCTTATGAACTGATCAGTTTTATGAATTTTTCAAGTATTTGAAGAACAAGTCGCCAATACACTTTTTCTTTATTTTCTAGAAGAGGGAGTTCAGTGTGTAGTTTTTTGTGATTCTCAATGTATTAGCTTGGGTAGTGTCTTGATTTAGAGGATACTAGTTGTTTCTTATGGGTATCAATAATTAAATCCTCATTAGAATGACTATTCCACCCTTGACATAGATTTGGTAGCAATCATGTTTTCCTTGAAGTTGTGTAAACATTACCACATCAGTGAGCATTTTGTGGTTATCACTAATCACAAGAACTTGAGGTATGTATTCTCTAAGTGTGACCTGAACTTATGATAATGACGATGGATGTAATTCTTGTAGGACTATAACATTGAGATTTTATATATATCAAGTAAGGGTAATGTGTTAGATTATTTTCTAAGTTGGAATTCATGCAGTGATGTCATGCATGAGTTTGGATATTCTTAGAGAGTGGTGGAAGAACTCTTTTTTATGCAACTTTATATAGGAGAGGTCGGTGGGAGAGGGTTCATTTTTCAGATGATGGAGCAGTTGTCTCTAGTACAATGGGTGGAGGATTCCCAGTTAAGGTATTCTGAGATGGAGTTATGGAGAGACCGAGTTGTCTATGATGATGCCCCTATTTATAGGTCTGAGGATGAAAAACATCAGGGGTTGTTCCAGGTGAGGATTTTTGTTCCTTTGATGATTCATGAGGTGGTTTTATGTGAGTTCAAAAGCTCGCCCTTAGAATTATATCCTAGTTTGATGGTAATGTACAATGCTCTAAGAGGTTAGTTTTTATGGCTATTACATATCTTATTTCCCGATGATTATTCTTCCAAAAGGTGAAGTCTAAACACCATGTTCCCAATGGTCTATTTCTGCCATTAGATTTTCTGCAGTGGAAGTGGGGGGAAATTTCAATGGACTCATCTACTTCAAGATTATGGAGGTTATTATGCTATATGGTTGATAGTGTACTTTTTGACAAAGTCATCTCCCTTATTATAAATTAAATAATCGATATTAGTGGTGGTTTTTTCGAGGCAGTATTAGGAGGAAGTGTTGAGGATTCATAGAGTCCTAAGGAAGATCATATATTATTATGAACCACATTTTACCTCTATGGTGTAGATAGATATCCAACATCATTTTGGATCTCAGATGTTCATTAAAACTAATTTTCATCCACAAATGGATGGTAAAATAGATCGGACCATCCATACTCTTGAGTACATGTTTCATGCTTGTTTCCTAGGTTTTGGAGGTTTGTAGATGAGCCACTTGTAATGCCCCGACCTCAGTTACCCAGAGTCAGTGCATTATTATATAACATTTTCATGATCACAAAAGATCAAGTCTCAAAAGACTGATTAGTTTAGTAGCCTTGGAAACACTAGATACTTTCATAAGTCTTACATTACATGATAAAATGAAAAACTACAACAATATAGTCTCCATAGTCCACACTCATATCCCCTCAGACTATCCCTACAGGTCAGTCATAAAATACTTCTTCACATACTGGGAAAAAATAAAACATAGAAAGGGGTGAGCTCATATGCTCGGTAAGGATAACAATATAGCGGAAACTTTCATAAATAAGCATAAACATTTAAAGCAATGTATAACTAAAACAAAATCCTTTTAAATTTGAACTTTAGCATAACATGGTAAAAATAAAATGAAATAATGTCATTTACTTATTCACATGGATATTCTACTAGTCGAATAATCACATGCAATATCAATAACCACTTTCATAATGATGGAATGCATAATGCCAGACTATCATAACCACATAGTCAAGGCCTTGTGCCAAGAATACAAATAAGATTTTGTCAAGGCCTTGTTCCAAGACACTAGTTTGTCTTATGAAACCTACTGATGCATCGAGGAGCTATAGTGGGCTCCACCCATCTCATACTAAGTCCAATGCATTCCTCATATGAAAAGGTTTAAACTAACATAAACATTCGTATTAAAACTAGCATATGAAATTTCAATACTTTATCCATAAACCATGAATGGTATAAAAATAAAACATCCACAGTCAAACATATTACAAAACCTTCAATACAATATGGAAGTTTTGTATCATAATAAATCAACTTCAAATAAGCTTAAAATCCATCAAAGGATGTTGACATATATGAAATCAAAACTATTTGAGATAAATATCTCTTTTTTGAAATCATTTAAAAGTCACATGATTATAAAATAAAACATTTACTTTGAAAATATTCTTATAATATTGTAAGGGAAACTTCAATGATTTTATATCAGTGGAAAATTGTTGCACCCGCCGTGTAAGTTAAAAAAGAGAATCTTACCTTAATTTTTTTCAAAAATGTTAAAAAGGAACTTGTTTGGAAAACGACGGAAAGATTCCTTTACAAACATCTTATAAAAATTCAAACAAGGGTAGAAATGAATTTAACCCATAGTCTATAAAATAGTAATAATGTTTTTAAATACATTTTAAAGAAACATGGATGTGGATGATAAAGAGGTCCCAGTAGATAATTACAAATAAACAACCTCGGATAATGAAGAGATTGTAAAATTAACCCTTACCTTGTACTTTTCCTTGGTTGAGGGTAGGTTAACCTCATGTATAATGGTAAGATAATTGTTATTAAATTATAAAATAATCATATACATTAATATGATATCATATATGATCTTTTAACATTGCTTTGTTAATAATATCTTTGTATTATCGTTGTTTCATGTGTTAACGGATTCATTATCCTTTATATTCTTTGTTATGTGAGTCATATCTGTTATGGATGGGATGTATCTTATTCATATCCAGAATGATATCAAGTATTTAAACATTATTTTTAATCATCTAATGAAAACTAGTCTTGAATGGATACGATGGGGAATGAATCTTATCGCGTTCGTGGAGACAGTAATCCGTACGTACGCACGAGTGACAATATCATTCTTTTGATATTAAAATAATATATAATTGGATGTTATATCATATATACAGAATCATTATAATGTTATATTTATTATTTACATCAATTACACATCATTATTATACCCATACAAATAATAATGTATTGAATAACAATTACACCACGACGTGGAGATGATAAGTTGTATGTACGCACGTATGGTGACATATCATTCAAAGGATGGATAGAAAAATGAATTTGGTTGTACCATATTTATAATAACATCACAGTATATAGAAGATACTTGATTTATTATTTTATAATGGAAACAACAAAGAGAAAGTAAGTTGAAGAAGAAAGGAACTTGAAAGAGGTGGTGAGATATTTACCTCTTCTTCAGGTTCTTCCTTTTGATTTGATCAAAATGAATCCTTAGGTTGGATTTATGACTAAATTAATGACTCTAGGATAAAGTTAGGATAGTTGAGAGGGTATTTGGGCAGAGGTTGGACGATAAAAATGGCTTTGAAGGTGTGAATTAGAGAGAAGGGGGAGTGCCCTTTTATAAGAGGGGTGATGAGCACCTTAGGGAAAGCTAGAAATATTATTTTATAATAAAATCATTTTCGGTTTCTAATGGCTCAAAAATGGATTATTTAAAGGATAAGATGGTTATGGGTCGAAAACCACTCAACCAATAGGTTTTAGATAGGTTTGGGTCACTATATTAACTTTATCTTTTCGATTTAACTTTTAGTTAAATAGTTTGACATTTACCATGACTCTTTGTATTTTTATATTATATGGTTAATAAACTTACTATATACTTCCAAGAGAACCCTAAATGGTTCATTAATGATAAAAATATCATTATATAAGTATTTTGACCAAACCTTATATTTTTAGGAATAGAATATCAATTAATAATATAATATTTGTTTTAAAAACTCTTTTATGTCAGTTGTGACACTATTTGGTATTTTGTTTTTTCTAAATTCATAATAGCATTATTTCTTTGAAAAAAATTCATATAACCAACCCTAATATGTCATATTAATCTATAAAATTAGTTTAATTCATAAAAAGTCTCAAATTACATTTATTTGTATATTTATAATATCAATTATTTTAATATTTCATTAATTAGGTAATTACTACATCATCATTGTGTCATAAATAAATTAAATTATTTAACATCTAAAAAATATAAATAAAATACCATTATGTATAAAATATTTTTATCTTTACAATTAATATTTATAGTTGAATTTATCTTATGTGTAACCCTATATTAATAAAGTTTTAGTTATTAAACTTAGATTTTTACTCTTTTAACTCTTCTTTGAATTAAATAATAATAAATGTCCTAATCTAATCCAAGTAGACCAAAGAGGTTCATATTTTATTCCTAAGGTTTTTTTTTGGGTTGAACTATAATAATCCAATAGAATTAGCAAATGTGTTAGGGTAATAATAATATCATATTTACCCTTAATTACCCTATTTACTTTTAACCGCGGTGAATAAAAGTAAAAAGTTACTATTCGCCAAAAATTATTTTTATCTCATTGAACCACATTTTACTCCTTGATATTAACCGTGTCTCTTGGATTTTCAAAATTCCACTCACAAAAGTGGTAAAATTAAGATTTATATGAATTTGCAAATTCTCCTAGGAGGTGGACAAAAGACTGTGAAAAGTTCATTAAAAGTTTTATATATCTAAAATTATTATAAACTAACTCCAGTAAATTACATTGAACTTATATAGGTATTATGTATAAATTTTTACCTAAAATAAATTAAAATAAAATAAATAATTATTTAAATAAAAATTCGGTTTTAAACTATAACTCAGTGTTTTCACTATTCATCAAAAATTGAAAGTTTTCAGAAAAATACCAAAAATTCACCCTAAGCTAATTTCGATATTCCAAATCCAAAAATGAAGTCCATTTTGAAAGATAAAATTTATAAAATTTCAAAAAGTGGGTATTACTATTCATAATGGCTAGTTTGATTGGTCGCGGTGTGTTAAAATCTCGAAGTTGCGTACAATGCAAGCTATTGCATTATTAAAAGGGAAACGTATCATGGAAGCTTGGGGTGTTACATTCTCCCCTCCTTCAAATAATTTAATCCTCAAAATTTCTAGAGTATTACTGCATAAAAAGACTTGAGTGGTTCTTTATCATAAGTTCCTCAGGTTCCCACATTGCCTCTTCCATCTTATGGTTTCTCTATATAACTTTTACCAAACGAGTCGTTCGGTTTCTCAATACTTGTTCTCTCATATCAAGAATCCTAATGGGATCTTTACAATAAGACAGATCGGGTTCTAGTTCTAATTCCTCATAGGTGAGTACATGTGTTGGGTCAGGCATGTTTTTTCTGAACAGTGATATGTAGAACACATCATGAACTTCGGAGAAATTTGGCGGCATTTCCAAATGGTAAGCTACAACCCCAATTAGTTTTAGAATTTTGAATGGTCTGATGTACCTGGGACTCAATTTTCCCTTCTTACTAAAATGTATAACACCCTTCCATGGAGATACCTTCAAGAAAACATGATCTCCTACCTTAAATTCCAAATCCTTCCTTCAGTTATCAGCATATCTCTTCTACCTAATTTGAGCTACTTTGATGTGGTTTTGGATTACCTTCACCTTTTCCATCGTTTCCTCCTCCAGTTCTGGGCCTACGAGTTTTCTTTCACCAACATCATCCCAACAGGTTGGTGTGCGACATCTCTTTCTGTATAACGCTTCATATGGTGCCATATGAATACTTGATGGAAGATGTTGTTATAGGAAAGTTCTACCAGAGGTAAATATTGATCCCACATACCTTGAAAGTCAAGTGAGCATAATCTCAACATGTCTTCTAAAGTTTGAATTGTCTGTTCTGATTTTCCATCAGTTTGGGGGTGGTAGGCAGTGCTCAAACGAAGTTTAGTATCCAGGGCTTTCTAAATACTTTTCCAGAATCTTGATGTAAAACGTGGATCACGATCAGAAACAATAAATATGGGTACTCCATGAAGTCTTACAACTTCATTAATATACATTATTGCTAGACGTTCAAGTGGTAAATCTTATCTTGTAGCAAGAAAATGTGCTGACTTGGTAAGATGATAAAAAATGACCCATATTGCATCATTCCTTCTAGGAGTCTTTGGTAGTCCCACGACAAAGTCCATCGTAATATTATCCCATTTTCACTCAGGTATGGGAAGAGGTTGCATGACTCCTCTAGGCTGTTGCCTTCCAGATTTCACTTGTTGACAAACCATACATCTTGAAACAAAATCAACAATCTCCCTTTTCATGTTGTCCCACAAAAAATGATCCTTCAAATCTCTATACATTTTGGTGCTCCCAGGGTGTATAGAGAAATTGGAACTATGAGCATCGTCCAAAAATTCCCTTTTTAGATCAGGTATATCGGGAACACAAAGTCTCTTCCCAAATTTCAAAATCTCATCTTCATACACAAAGTCACTCAATCTCCCATCATTCACAGCCTTAATCTTCTTTTGAAATTCTTCATCATCGGTCTGAGAACTCTTTAACCTTTCTAGTAAATATAGTTTGGAAACCATTTGAAAAATTATCGATGTTTCACCTTTCATGGTAATTCCCATATCCATCTTCACTAGATCCATGAAAATAGGATCCCTTTCAACTCTCATCGTGTTCAAAACTCCATGATCATTTCTACTCAATGCATATGCCACCATATTTTCCTTCCCCGGGTGGTAGTGTATCGTGCAATCATAATCCTTGAGTAGTTCAAGCCATATCCTTTTCCTCATGTTGAGTTCTTTATGTGATAAAATATACTTCAAACTCTTATGATCAGTATAAATCCCACATTTTTCACCATATAGATAGTGTCTCCATATCTTCAAAGTAAATATTACAGCTATTAACTCAAGATCATGAGTAGGATAGTTTTTCTCATGAATTTTTAGTTGTCGTGATGTATAGGTAATAACCCTATCATTCTGCATAAGGACATAACCAAGTCCTTTCTTTGAATCATCGTTATAAATAAAAAACTCATCATTCCCCGATGGTAGAGTCAATATAGGAGCATTGACTAATATTCTCTTCAGTTCTTCAAAAAATTCTTCACAATCTTTTTTCCAAATAAAATTAATCCCTTTTCGTGTGAGCTTTGTTAATGGGTTAGCCAACTGGGCAAAATTTAGGAAGAAATGTTGATAATAACCTGCTAAACCAATAAAACTACGTACCTCATTTATACTCGTCGGTGATGGCCATTATTGGATTGCCTTGGTCTTTGAAGGATCAATGGAGATTCCATCCTTAGAGAAAATATGTCCAAGAAAATAAATCTCCTAAATCCAGAATTCACACTTGCTAAACTTCCCATATAATTCATGTCTTCTCAGAGTATTCAGGATAATGCGCAAGTGATTTTCATGATCTTCATATATTTTGGAGTATACCAAGATATCATCAATAAATACCACTACAAATTCATCAAGATATTCCTTGAAAACTCTATTCATTAGATCCATGAAGATAGAGGGTGCATTAGTCAATCCAAAAGGCATTATTGTAAACTTGTAATGTCCATACCTGGTTCAAAATGTTGTCTTTGGAATGTCTTACTTCTTCACGCACAACTAATGGTATCCAGATCAAAGGTTAATTTTTGAAAAATATTGAGCTCCATGTTGTTGGTCAAATAAATCATCAATGTGAGGTAGGGTATACTTGTTCTTTATTGTTATAGCATTGATCTCCCTATAGTCGATGCACAAACTCATAGATCCATCTTTCTTCTTAACAAAAAAGATAGGGGATCCCCATGGAGAAACACTAGGGTGAATAAATCCCTTATTACTTAATTGCTCTAGTTTCTTCTTTAGTTCCACTAATTCCATAGTTTCCATTCTATAAGGGGTCTTCGATATGGGCCTTGAACCAGGAATTAGGTCAATGAAAAACTCAATTTCTCGTTCTGGAGGTTGTCCAGGTAAATCTTCTGGAAACACATCATCAACATATTCTTTCACAATAGGTATATATTTTATTTGAACAATATTTTCCTCACTTATAGTTATTTCATTCTCTTCCTCCCCAATAATTTAATTTAGTTGAGCTGCTGGGGGTGTATCTAGATAAGAATTAGGTGGTGACAATTCTGCTCTAAAGATAAGGTGTTCTTTATCATCATTATCAAAAATTGTAACCTATTTCTTCTTATAATAAATATTCACATCGTGGTCCAAAAGCCAATCCATACCAAGGATTATATCAAATTGGATCATTGGTATGATGATGAGATCAGCAGAGAAAGAACATTTATATGCTCTAATGGGAATGGATTCAAAAAACTTTGTTGCGATGATACTTCCCTTGGGAGTTTTAACTGAAAACTACCATGTTAAATCAAATTGGAATTATCTAATTTTATTATCAAACTGGGAAGATATGAAATAATTCGATGATCCAAAATCAAATAAAGAATTTTCTAAACCTGAGGAAACCATTAAATTACCTTCCACCACATTTTTTAGAGCTTCTACCTCACCAGTAGTGATATCATAGGCTTGGCCTTGATCCCTTGGACTTTTCTGAGTTAAGTTCACCTAACGCTTAGGACATTCATTTTCATAATGTCCCATCTCCCTGAAATTGTAGCATTGAACATCAGTAGCTTCTTTCTTCCCCTTTCAATCATGAGATTGGTGGCCTTTTTCACCACACTTGTAATAGAATCTCATTCCCTTAAAGCAAGTAACTGGGTGTTTATTCCCACATTTACTAGAGTACGGATATTAAACTTTTCCCTTATTCCCCTTACTTCCATTTATAGAGTGATCAGTAGATCTCTTCTTCTCTTGCTTTTCTTTAAAGTCATAAGACTTAGAGAATTGTTTTTCTGTCTTGATAGCACAGGAGACAATATCTTCGTATGAAGAGAAGCATTGTGAGATTAATTCTCAATGGATAAATGGTTTTAACCCATCAAATAAATGATTAATCATACTTCTTGGGTTACTTATATAATCTGCATCATTTCTCGCTAACCTTTTAAAGTTAGTCTCATACTTTGCGACGTTCTCATCCTCCTTTTGCCTCAGACTCAGAAATTGTCTTTCCATATCTACTCGATAGTCACGAGGAAAGTATTTTTCTAATAAAAGATCTTTAAAATCCCTCCATTCCATATTTTATACTTCATCATCTTCCTTTGTATTTTGAATCAATGACCACCATTGATCAGCATCTCCAGTGAGGCGATAAACTGCCATGATAACTTTTTCCCTTTCACTACTCCCAAAGGCATGGAATATTTTCTCTAAGGAATTTATCCATTTCTCAGCTACTAATGTATTTGTAATCCTATTTAATGTTGGTGGTTGTTTCCTCATTAAGCGATCTAACATTGATCCTCCATGTTGTGGATCAGGGTGCTCCATACGGGTAAGGTTATTATTCATAACCTGAGTGAGTTGCCCCAGTATAGTGATAAGTTGATCAGCACCAGTTGTATCACTATCTCCACAATAATTATCTTGAGTAGGAGGGAAATCCCTACATGGAGTGTGTGCATTGATACGGTTTCCATTCCTTCCACTAGGCACCATTTTTAAATAATGACATAAACTAGATCAGTTTATGAATCGAAATACATAATTTTAAACTTGTAAAACACTTAACATAAATTGAACAGTTTATGGATATAATCCACAATCATAAAAGAATGTTTTCATTGAGGAAGTATATACTCATAATGTAACGCCCCGACCCCAGCTACCCAGAGTCGGTGCATTATTACATAACATTGGCATGATCACAAGAAAGATCAAATCCCGAAAGACCGATTGGTTTAGTAGCCTTGGAAACACTAGATATAATCATAAAGTTTTACATTACATTTTAAAGTGAAAAACTACTACAACAACAAAGTCTTCATATCCACACTATTAACCCCTCATAATATCCCTGCAAGTCATTCATAATTTACTTCTTCACTACCTGGGAAAAATAAAACATAGAAAAGGGGTGAGCTCAAATGCCCAGTAAGGATAACAATATAGCGGAACATTCATAATAAGCATAAACATTTAAGGCAATGAATTACTAAAACAAAAGCCTTTTAAAATTGAACTTCAACATAGTATGGAAAAAATAAAAATGAAATAATGCCATTTACTTATTCACATGGATATTCTACTAATCGAATAATCACATGCAATATCAATAACCACTTTCATAATGTTGGAAATGCATAATGCCAGACTATCATAACCACATAGCCAAGGCCTCGTGCCAAGACTACAAATAAGATTTTGTCAAGGCCTTGTGCCAAGACACTAGTTTGTCTCATGAGACCTACCGATGCATCGAGGAGCTATAGCGGGCTCCACCCGTCACTTATTAAGTCCAATGCATTCCCATATGAAAAGGTTTAAACATAACATAAACATTCGTATTAAAACTAGCATACGAAATGTCAATAATTTCACCATAAACTATGAATGGTATAAAAATAGCACATCCACAGTCAAACATATCACAAAAACTTCAATACAATATAGAAGTTTTGTATTATAATAAATCAACTTCAAATAATCTTAAAATCCATCAAAGGATGTTGACATAGATGAAATCAAAATTCTTTTTAAAGAAGTATCCCCTTTTATTTTGAAATCATTTAAGATCCATATAAAATAAAACATTTTCTTTGAAAATATTCTTATAATCTTGTATGGAAAGCTTCGAAGATTTTAAAACGGCGGAAAATAACCGCACCCGCCGTATAAGTTAAAAAGAACATTCTTACCTCAATTCAGTCGAAAAGGTTAAAAAGGACCTTGTTTTGAAAACGACGGAAAGATTCCTTTATAAACCTCTTATAAAAAGTCAAACAAGGGTATAAATGACTTTAACCCATAAAAAATGTTTTGAAATACATTTTTAAGAAACATGGATGTGGATGATAAAGATATCCCAGTAGATTATTACGTATAAACAACCTCGGATAATGAAGAGATTGTGAAATAACCCTTACCTTGTACTTTTCCTTGGTTGGGGTAGGTTAACCTCCTGTATAATGGTGAAATAGTTGTTATTAAATTATACAAGAATCATATATATTAATATGATATCATATATGATCTTTTAACATTGATTTGTTAATAATATCTTAGAATTATCGTCGTTTCGGGAGTTAACTTACTCATTTTCTTTTATATGTTTTGTTACATAAGCCATGGTTGTTGTATCTTATTCATATCCAGAATGATATACAGTTCTTAAACATCATTTTTAAATCATCAAATGATAATTATACTTGAATGGATACGATGGAGAATGAATCTCATCGCGTTCGTGGAGACGGTAGTCCGTACGTACGCACGAGCGACAATATCATTCTTTTGATATTAAAATAATATATAAATGGATGGTATATCATATATACAGAATCATTAACATGTTATATTTATTATTTACATGAGTTACACATCATTATTATACCCATCCAAATAATATTATATTGAATAACAATTACACCACGGCGTGGAGACGGTAAGCCGTACGTACGCACGTATGGTGACATGTTATTCAAAGGGTGGATAGAATACTGAATATGATTGTACCATATTTATAATAACATCACAGTATATGTGAGATACTGGAGTTATTATTTCAGAATGGTAAGAACAAAGGAAGAAGAAGTGGAAGAAGAAATGAACTTAGAAAAGGGTGGTGAAATCATTACCTCTTCTTCGGGTTCTTCCTTTTGATTTGATCAAAAGGGCTCCTTAGGTTGGCTTTCTGATCAAACTAAGGCCTCTAGGTTGTATTGAGGGATGTTGGGAGAGTATTTGGGCAGAGTTTGGCCGAACCAAAAGGCTTTGAAGGTGTGAAGAAATGAGAAGGAGGAGTGCCCTTTTATAAGAGGGGTGAGGGGCACCTTTGGAAAAGTTAGAAATATTAATTTATAATAAATTCATATTCGGTTTACAAAGGCTCCAAAGTTGACTATTCAAATGATGAGGTGTGGATAGGTCGAAAACAACTCATCCAATAGAATTTAGACAGGTTTGGGTACTTATATTAACCTTATCTTTAAGTATTAACTCTAAGTTAATTAGTTTCACTTTTACAATGTCTCTTTGTATTTTTATATAATATGATTAATAAACTTACTATATACATCCAAGCGACCCCCAAGTGGTCCATTAATGAGGAACCTATCATAATATAAGTCTCTTGGCCGAACCTTAGATTTTTAGGAATTTAATATCAATTAATAATATAATATTTGTTTTAAGAACTCTTTTATGTCAATTTTGACACTATTCAATAGTTGATTTTTGTGAAACTCCTAACAGATTGATTACTTCGAAAAAAGTCAATTAAATCAATCCTAATATATCATATTATCATAGAAAATTAGTTTAATTCATTAAAAGTTTCATATTATAATTATTTGGGTATTTATAAGATCAATTATTTTTATTTTTCACTATTTTAGTAATTACTGCATCATCATTGTGTCATAAATAAAATAAATTATATAATGTCTAAAAATTATAAATAAAATATCATTATGTAGGAAATCTTTTTAGATTTCTAATGAATATTTATAATCGAAAATCCAACATGTATAACCCTATGTAAAAATTGTTCTTCTAAAAGATGTAAGCTTATGCCATTTTTATTTTTATTTTAACTTTATTAATATAAAGTGTCCCTACCACATACAAGTGGCTCCAAGGGGTCCCCAAATTGACCCAAGGATGCCCATGGTCGGGTATGTGTCCACCAATAAGGTTAGGACACGTTTTAGGGTAATTTTGTATTATTATAATATTATTTTTTAACCCTTATTTACCGGATTTACCCTTTAACCATGGTAAATAAAATATTTACCACAGTAACTATTCAAAATGTCTAAAAATAAAAGTTACCTATTTACACAATTTGAACATCCTGATTCCAAATATGGAATCCATTTTCCTAAATTCAAAACACAGAAGTGGCAGAAATTAATTTAAAATTAATTCTCGCTGTCAAAACAAAAAGCGTGTTTTTAAGAGATAATAACTATCAAAAGATTGGCACTTGTTTATGTTCGGTTTAATTGTAAAATTATGTCCAATGATAAACATTAAATTGAATGGTAAAAATATATTCTAAATATACTTTAAAACCACTCAAATTCATAATTTATCACTATTAATTATTTTGATTAAAAAAATTGTTTTTAATTAAAATTTAGAAATTTTCACTATTCATCAAAATATGAAAGTTATCCGAAATGTACCAAAATTTCACCCTAGGCTAATTTTGATATTCCGAATCCAAAAATGAAGTCCATTTTGAAATATAGAATATATATGATTTCAAAAAGTAGGTATTACTATTCACAACGGCTAGATTAATTAGTTGTGGTGTGTGTTAGAACTCGAGGTTGCGTACAACACACGCTATCGCATTATTCGAAGGGAAACGTACCGTAGAAGCTTGGGGTGTTACATTCTCCCCTCCTTCAAATAATTGCGTCCTCGCAATTTCTAGGGTATTACTGCATAAAAAGACTCGGGTGGTTCTTCATCATAAGTTCCTCGGGTTCCCACGTTGCCTCTTCCATCTTATGATTTCTCCACAAAACTTTTACCAGACGCGTCGTCCGGTTTCTCAGTACTTGTTCTCTTGTATCAAGAATCCTGACGGGCTCTTCGCAATAAGACAGATCGGGTTCCAGTTCTAATTTCTCATAGGTGAGTACATGCGTTGGGTCAGGCATGTATTTTCTCAACAGAGATACGTGGAACACATCGTGAACTTTGGAGAGACTTGGCGGCATTGCCAATCGGTAAGCTACAGCCCCAATTCGTTCTAGAATTTCGAAAGGTCCGATGTACCTGGGACTCAATTTACCTTTCTTACCAAAACGTATGACTCCCTTCCACGGAGATACCTTTAGGAAAACATGATCACCGACTTGAAATTCCAAATCCTTCCTTCGATTATCGGCATAGCTCTTCTGCCTACTTTGAGCTGCTTTGATGTGATTTTGGATTACCTTTACCTTTTCCATCGTTTCCTCCACCAGTTCTAGACCTACAAGTTTTCTTTCACCGACGTCATCCCAACAGGTTGGTGTACGACATCTCTTTCCGTATAACGCTTCATATGGTGCCATCTGAATACTCGAATGGAAGCTATTGTTATAGGAAAATTCTACCAGAGGTAAATATTGATCCCACATACCCTGAAAGTCAAGTGAGCAAGATCTCAACATGTCTTCTAAGGTTTGAATAGTCCGTTCTAATTGTCCGTCTGTCTGAGGGTGGTAAGCAGTGCTCAAATGAAGTTCAGTATCCAGGGATTTCTGAAGACTTTTCCAAAACCTTGAAGTAAAACGGGGATCACGATCAGAAACAATCGATAGGGGAACTCCATGAAGTCTCACAACTTCATTAATGTATAGTCTTGCTAGACGTTCCAGGGGTAGATCTTCTCTTATAGCAAGAAAATGTGCTGACTTGGTAAGACGATCAACAATAACCCATATTGCATCGTTCCTTCTAGGAGTCTTTGGTAGCCCCATGACAAAGTCCATCGTAATATTGTCCCATTTCCACTCCGGTATGGGAAGAGGTTGCATGACTCCTCCAGGCTGTTGCCTTCCAGCTTTCACTTGTTGACAAACCATACATCTTGACACAAAATCAGCAATCTCCCTCTTCATGTTGTCCCACCAAAAATGTTCCTTCAAATCTCTATACATTTTGGTGCTCCCAGGGTGTATAGAGAAATTAGAACTATGAGCATCATCCAGCAATTCCCTTTTTAGATCAGGTAAATTGGGAACACAAAGTCTCTTCCCGAATTTCAAAATCCCATCTTCATACACAAAGTTTCTCAATCTTCCATCATTCACAGCTTTAATCTTCTTCTGAAATTCTTCATCGTCGGTCTGAGAACTCTTAATCCTTTCTAGTAAAGATGGTTTGGCAACCATTTGAAAAAGCATTGATGTTTCACCTTCCCTGGTTATTCCCATGTCCATCTTCACTAGATCCATGAAAATTGGATCCCTTTCAATTCTCATCATGTTCAAAACTCCATGGTCTTTTCTGCTCAAAGCATCTGCCACCTTGTTTGCCTTCCCCGGGTGGTAGTGTATCGTACAATCATAATCCTTGAGTAATTCAAGCCATCTCCTTTGCCTCATGTTGAGTTCTTTTTGTGAGAAAATATACTTCAAACTCTTGTGATCAGTATAAATCTCACATTTTTCACCATAGAGGTAGTGCCTCCATATCTTCAAAGCAAAGATCACAGCTGCTAACTCAAGATCATGAGTAGGATAGTTTTGTTCATGAATTTTCAACTGTCGTGATGTATAGGCAATAACTCTATCATTCTGCATAAGGACACAGCCAAGTCCTTTCTTTGATGCATCACTATAAATAACGAACCCATCATTCCCCGATGGTAGAGTCAATATAGGAGCATTGACTAATCTTCTCTTCAGTTCTTCGAAACATTCTTCACACTCTTTTGTCCAAACAAATTTAACCCCTTTACGTGTGAGCTTCGTTAATGGGTTAGCCAATCGGGCAAAATTCTGGACGAAACGTCGATAATAACCTGCCAAGCCAATAAAACTACGTACCTCAGTTATACTCGTAGGTGCTGGCCATTCTTGGATTGCCTTGGTCTTAGAAGGATCAACAGAGATTCCATCTTTAGAGACAATATGGCCAAGAAAAGAAATCTCCTGAAGCCAGAATTCACACTTGCTAAACTTTCCATATAATTCATGCCTCCTCAGAGTCTTCAAGATAATGCGCAAGTGATTTTCATGATCTTCGTAGGTTTTGGAGTATACCAAGATATCATCAATAAATACCACCACAAATTCATCGAGATACTCCTTGAAAACCCTATTCATCAGATCCATGAATACAGAGGGTGCATTAGTCAATCCAAACGGCATTACAGTAAACTCGTAATGCCCGTACCTGGTTCGAAATGCTGTCTTCGGAATGTCTTCCTTCTTTACACACAACTGATGGTATCCAGATCGAAGGTCAATCTTTGAAAAGTATTGAGCTCCATGCAGTTGGTCAAATAAATCATCAATACGAGGTAGGGGATACTTGTTCTTTATCGTTATAGCATTGATCTCCCTGTAGTCGATACATAACCTCATAGATCCATCTTTCTTTTTAACAAAAAGAACAGGGGCTCCCCATGGAGAAACACTAGGGTGAATAAATCCCTTATTACTCAATTCCTCTAGTTGTTTCTTTAGTTCGACTAACTCTACAGTGGCCATTCTATAAGGGGTCTTCGATATAGGCCTTGATCCAGGAATCAAATCAATAGAAAACTCAACTTCTCGTTCTGGAGGATGTCCTGGTAAATCTTCCGGAAATACATCTACAAATTCTTTCACAACAGGTACATCCTCTATTTGAACATTCCTTTCCTCACCGACAGTTATTTCATTCTCTTCCTCCCCAATAATTGAATTAAGTTGAGCTACTGGGGGTGGGTCTAAATAAGAATTAGGTGGTGACGATTCTGCTCTAAAAATAAGGTGTTCCTTATCATTATCATCAAGAATCGTAACCTCTTTCTTCTTACAATAAATCTTCGCATCATAGTCCGAAAGCCAGTCCATACCGAGGATTATATCAAACTCAATCATAGGTACGACGATGAAATCAGCAGATAAAGAAAATTTATGTGCTCTAATGGGGACTGATTCACAAAACTTTGTTGCAACGATACTTCCCTTAGGAGTTTTAACTGACAACTCCCTTATTAAATCAAATTGGAAATATCTAATTTTCTTAGCAAACTGGGAAGATATGAAACAATGCGATGATCCAGAATCAAATAATGCATTTGCTAAACTTGAGGAAACCATTAAATTACCTGCCACCACGTCTTTCGGAGCTTCTACCTCAGCAGTAGTGATAGCATAAGCCTGGCCTTGATCCCTTGGCCTTTTCTGAGGTAAGTTCTCCTGACGCTTAGGACATGCATTTGCATAATGCCCCATCTCCCTGCAATTGTAGCACTGAACGTTGGTAGCTTCCTTCTTCCCCTTGCAATCATGAGCTTGGTGGCCTTTTTCACTACACTTGTAACAGACTCCCATTCCCTTCAAGCAAGCACCGGGGTGTTTCTTCCCGCACTTACCACAAGATGGATATTCAACCTTTCCCTTCTTCCCCTTATTTCCATTCCCAGATTGATCAGCAGGTCTCTTCTTCTCTTTCTTTGCTTTAAAGTCATAAGACTTAGAGAATTCCTTTTCGGTCTTGATAGCACATGAGACAATGTCTTCATACGATGAAAAGGATTGTGAGACTAATGCTCGACAGAGAAATGGTTTTAACCCATCAAAGAAATGATCAATCTTACTTCTTGGGTTGCGAATATAATCTCCAGCATACCTCGCTAACCTTGTAAAGATAGCCTCATACTTTGTGACATTCTCATCCTCCTTTTGTCTCAGACTCAGAAATTGCCTTTCCATATCTGCTCGATGGTCGCGAGGAAAGTATTTTTCTAAAAACAGATCTTTGAACTCCCTCCATTCCATGTTTTATACTTCATCATCTTCCTTCATGTTTTGAATCAATGACCACCATTGATCAGCATCTCCAGTGAGGCGGTAAACTGCCATGGTAACTTTTTCCCTTTCACTACTCCCCAAAGCCTGAAATATTTTCTCTAGGGAAAATATCCATTGCTCAGCTACTAAGGGATTTGTACTTCCATTGAACGTTGGTGGTTGTTGTCTCATGAATCGATCTAACATTGATCCTCCACGCTGCGGATCAGGGTGCTCCATACGGGTAAGGTTATTATTCATAACCTGAGTAAGTTGTCCCAGTACGGTGATTAGCTGATCAGCACCAGTTGCATCACCAGCCCCACTATAATTATCTTGATCAGGAGGGCAATCCCTACATGGAGTGCGTGCATTGATACGGTTTCCATTTCTTCCACTAGGCGCCATTTCTAAACAATGGCATAAACTAGATCAGTTTATGAATCAAAATACATAATCCCATACTTATAAAACACTTAACATAAATTGAACTATCTATGGATATAATCCATAATCATAAATATGTTTTCTTTGAGGAAGTATATACTCATAAACCCTTCATAATGATTTGTAAAGAAAGTGAGAGTTATCCTAAGCATATCCCCCGGGAGTGTCGTAACCAAGAGTGCAGCAAGGCCCGTTGTCGTGCACCAGTTCCCGTTCGAGTCTAGCTCAAAGCGGTGTTTTCGGGTTTTACCCCTAGGTACATCTGTGCCAGAGCCGCCTCTACCTGCTCGTATCCAGACAGGGATGTATTGCTCGGAAAACTCACAAAGTCTCTACAATACCAAAATTCTAGGAAGTTCTTCTATACTAATCCTCAAAGTTCATCTTAGGTCTATGTGCTCTAATCAGAGTTTATCTAAATCTAGCTTCCAAGGTTTGTACTAAACTTCCTCTGATACCAACTGTAACGCCCCGACCCCAGCTACCCAGAGTCGGTGCATTATTACATAACATTGGCATGATCACAAGAAAGATCAAATCCCGAAAGACCGATTGGTTTAGTAGCCTTGGAAACACTAGATATAATCATAAAGTTTTACATTACATTTTAAAGTGAAAAACTACTACAACAACAAAGTCTTCATATCCACACTATTAACCCCTCATAATATCCCTGCAAGTCATTCATAATTTACTTCTTCACTACCTGGGAAAAATAAAACATAGAAAAGGGGTGAGCTCAAATGCCCAGTAAGGATAACAATATAGCGGAACATTCATAATAAGCATAAACATTTAAGGCAATGAATTACTAAAACAAAAGCCTTTTAAAATTGAACTTCAACATAGTATGGCAAAAATAAAAATGAAATAATGCCATTTACTTATTCACATGGATATTCTACTAATCGAATAATCACATGCAATATCAATAACCACTTTCATAATGTTGGAAATGCATAATGCCAGACTATCATAACCACATAGCCAAGGCCTCGTGCCAAGACTACAAATAAGATTTTGTCAAGGCCTTGTGCCAAGACACTAGTTTGTCTCATGAGACCTACCGATGCATCGAGGAGCTATAGCGGGCTCCACCCGTCACTTATTAAGTCCAATGCATTCCCATATGAAAAGGTTTAAACATAACATAAACATTCATATTAAAACTAGCATACGAAATGTCAATAATTTCACCATAAACTATGAATGGTATAAAAATAGCACATCCACAGTCAAACATATCACAAAAACTTCAATACAATATAGAAGTTTTGTATTATAATAAATCAACTTCAAATAATCT
Source organism: Viscum album (assembly GCA_963277665.1). Lineage (NCBI taxonomy): Eukaryota > Viridiplantae > Streptophyta > Magnoliopsida > Santalales > Viscaceae > Viscum > Viscum album. The sequence continues at coordinate 1,681,670,882 of OY728160.1, forward strand.
TAAAATCCATCAAAGGATGTTGACATAGATGAAATCAAAATTCTTTTTAAAGAAGTATCCCCTTTTATTTTGAAATCATTTAAGATCCATATAAAATAAAACATTTTCTTTGAAAATATTCTTATAAGCTTGTATGGAAAGCTTCGAAGATTTTATAACGGCGGAAAATAACCGCACCCGCCGTATAAGTTAAAAAGAACATTCTTACCTCAATTCAGTCGAAAAGGTTAAAAAGGACCTTGTTTTGAAAACGACGGAAAGATTCCTTTATAAACCTCTTATAAAAAGTCAAACAAGGGTATAAATGACTTTAACCCATAAAAAATGTTTTGAAATACATTTTTAAGAAACATGGATGTGGATGATAAAGATATCCCAGTAGATTATTACGTATAAACAACCTCGGATAATGAAGAGATTGTGAAATAACCCTTACCTTGTACTTTTCCTTGGTTGGGGTAGGTTAACCTCCTGTATAATGGTGAAATAGTTGTTATTAAATTATACAAGAATCATATATATTAATATGATATCATATATGATCTTTTAACATTGATTTGTTAATAATATCTTAGAATTATCGTCGTTTCGGGAGTTAACTTACTCATTTTCTTTTATATGTTTTGTTACATAAGCCATGGTTGTTGTATCTTATTCATATCCAGAATGATATACAGTTCTTAAACATCATTTTTAAATCATCAAATGATAATTATACTTGAATGGATACGATGGAGAATGAATCTCATCGCGTTCGTGGAGACGGTAGTCCGTACGTACGCACGAGCGACAATATCATTCTTTTGATATTAAAATAATATATAAATGGATGGTATATCATATATACAGAATCATTAACATGTTATATTTATTATTTACATGAGTTACACATCATTATTATACCCATCCAAATAATATTATATTGAATAACAATTACACCACAACGTGGAGACGGTAAGCCGTACGTACGCACGTATGGTGACATGTTATTCAAAGGGTGGATAGAATACTGAATATGATTGTACCATATTTATAATAACATCACAGTATATGTGAGATACTGGAGTTATTATTTCAGAATGGTAAGAACAAAGGAAGAAGAAGTGGAAGAAGAAATGAACTTAGAAAAGGGTGGTGAAATCATTACCTCTTCTTCGGGTTCTTCCTTTTGATTTGATCAAAAGGGCTCCTTAGGTTGGCTTTCTGATCAAACTAAGGCCTCTAGGTTGTATTTAGGGATGTTGGGAGAGTATTTGGGCAGAGTTTGGCCGAACCAAAAGGCTTTGAAGGTGTGAAGAAATGAGAAGGAGGAGTGCCCTTTTAAAGAGGGGTGAGGGGCACCTTTGGAAAAGTTAGAAATATTAATTTATAATAAATTCATATTCGGTTTACAAAGGCTCCAAAGTTGACTATTCAAAGGATGAGGTGTGGATAGGTCGAAAACAACTCATCCAATAGAATTTAGACAGGTTTGGGTACTTATATTAACCTTATCTTTAAGTATTAACTCTAAGTTAATTAGTTTCACTTTTACAATGTCTCTTTGTATTTTTATATAATATGATTAATAAACTTACTATATACATCCAAGCGACCCCCAAGTGGTCCATTAATGAGGAACCTATCATAATATAAGTCTCTTGGCCGAACCTTAGATTTTTAGGAATTTAATATCAATTAATAATATAATATTTGTTTTAAGAACTCTTTTATGTCAATTTTGACACTATTCAATAGTTGATTTTTGTGAAACTCCTAACAGATTGATTACTTCGAAAAAAGTCAATTAAATCAATCCTAATATATCATATTATCATAGAAAATTAGTTTAATTCATTAAAAGTTTCATATTATAATTATTTGGGTATTTATAAGATCAATTATTTTTATTTTTCACTATTTTAGTAATTACTGCATCATCATTGTGTCATAAATAAAATAAATTATATAATGTCTAAAAATTATAAATAAAATATCATTATGTAGGAAATATTTTTAGCTTTCTAATGAATATTTATAATCGAAAATCCAACATGTATAACCCTATGTAAAAATTGTTCTTCTAAAAGATGTAAGCTTATGCCATTTTTATTTTTATTTTAACTTTATTAATATAAAGTGTCCCTACCACATACAAGTGGCTCCAAGGGGTCCCCAAATTGACCCAAGGATGCCCATGGTCGGGTATGTGTCCACCAATAAGGTTAGGACACGTTTTAGGGTAATTTTGTATTATTATAATATTATTTTTTAACCCTTATTTACCGGATTTACCCTTTAACCATGGTAAATAAAATATTTACCACAGTAACTATTCAAAATGTCTAAAAATAAAAGTTACCTATTTACACAATTTGAACATCCTGATTCCAAATATGGAATCCATTTTCCTAAATTCAAAACACAGAAGTGGCAGAAATTAATTTAAAATTAATTCCCGCTGTCAAAACAAAAAGCGTGTTTTTAAGAGATAATAACTATCAAAAGATTGGCACTTGTTTATGTTCGGTTTAATTGTAAAATTATGTCCAATGATAAACATTAAATTGAATGGTAAAAATATATTCTAAATATACTTTAAAACCACTCAAATTCATAATTTATCACTATTAATTATTTTGATTAAAAAAATTGTTTTTAATTAAAATTTAGAAATTTTCACTATTCATCAAAATATGAAAGTTATCCGAAATGTACCAAAATTTCACCCTAGGCTAATTTTGATATTCCGAATCCAAAAATGAAGTCCATTTTGAAATATAGAATATATATGATTTCAAAAAGTAGGTATTACTATTCACAACGGCTAGTTTAATTAGTTGTGGTGTGTGTTAGAACTCGAGGTTGCGTACAACACACGCTATCGCATTATTCGAAGAGAAACGTACCGTAGAAGCTTGGGGTGTTACACATAAACCCTTCATAATGTTTTGTAAATAAAATGAGAATTATCCTAATCATATCCCCTGGGAGTGTCGTAACCAAGAGTGCAGCAAGACCCGTTGTCGTGCACCAGTTCCTGTTCGAGTCTATCTCAAAGCGGTGCTTTCGTGTTTTACCCCTAGGTACATCTGTGCCAGATCCACCTCTACCTACTCGTATCTAGACAGGGATTTATTTCTTAAAAAACTCACAAAATCCCTACAATACCAAAATTCTAGGAAGTTCTTCTATACTAATCCTCAAAGTCTATCTTAGGGCTATGTGCTCTAATCAGAGTTTATCTAAATATAGATTCCAAGGTTTGTACTAAACTAACTCTGATACCAACTGTAATGCCCCGACCCCAGTTACCCAGATTCGGTGCATTATTACATAACATTAGCATGATCACAAAATATCAAGTCTTCAAAAATACCGGTTAGTTTAGTAGCCTTGGAAACACTAGATACATTCATAAGTCTTACATTACATAATAAAATGGAGAACTACAACAACATAGTCTCCATATTTCACACTCATATCCCATCAGACTATCCCATTAGGTCGGTCATAAAATACTTCTTCACATCCTGGGAAAAAATAAAACATAGAAAGGGGTGAGCTCAGATTCTCAGTAAGGATAACAATATAGCAGAAACATTAATAAATAAGCATAAACATTTAAGGCAATGTATAACTAAAACAAAATCCTTTTCAATTTGAACTTCATCATAACATGGAAAAAATAAAATGAAATAATTTCATTTACTTATTCACATGGATATTATACTAGTCCAATAGTCACATGCAATATCAATAACCACTTTCATAATGATGGAATGCATAATTCCAGACTATCATAACCACATAGTCAAGGCCTTGTGCCAAGACTACAAATAAGATTTTGTCAAGGCCTTGTTCCAAGACACTAGTTTGTGTCATGAGACCTACCGATGCATCGAGGAGCTATAGCGGGCTCCACCCATCACATACTAAGTCCAATGCATTCCTCATATGAAAAGGTTTAAACATAACATAAACATTTGTATTAAAACTAGCATATGAAATTTCAATACTTTATCTATAAAACATGAATGGTATAAAAATAACACATCCATAGTCAAACATATCACAAAACCTTCAATACAATATGGAAGTTTTATATCATAATAAATCAACTTCAAATAAGCTTAAAATCCATCAAAGGATGTTGACATAGATGAAATCAAAACTATTTGAGATAAATATCTCTTTTTTTAAATCATTTAAAAGTCGCATAATTATAAAATAAAACATTTACATTGAAAATAGTCTTATAATCTTGTAAGGGAAGATTTGATGATTTTATAATGGTGGAAAATATCCTCACCCGCTGAATAAGTTAAAAAATAAATTCTTACCTTAATTTTGTCAAAAAGGTTAAAAAGGAACTTGTTTGGAAAATGACGGAAAGATTCCTTTATAAACATCTTATAAAAATTAAAACAAGGGTATAAATTACTTTAACCTGTAGTCTATAAAATAGTAAGAATGTTTTGAAGTACATTTTTAAGAAACATGGATGTGGATGATAAAGAGGTCCCAGTAGATAATTACATATAAACAACCTCGGATAATGAAGAGATTGTGAAATTAACCCTTACCTTGTAATTTTCCTTGGTAGAGTCTAGGTTAACATCCTTTATAATGGTGAAATAATTGTTATTAAATTATACAATAATCATATATATTAATATGATATCATATATGATCTTTTAACATTGCTTTGTTAATAATATCTTTGTATTATCGTTGTTTCGGGTGTTAACGGATTCATTATACTTTATATTCTTTGTTATGTGAGTCATATTTGTTATGGATGGGATGTATATTATTCATATCCAGAATGATATCAAGTCTTTAAACATTATTTTTAATCATCTAATGAAAATTATTCTTGAATGGATACGATGGGGAATGAATCTTATCGCGTTCGTGGAGACGGTAATCCGTACGTACCCACGAGCGACAATATCATTATTTTGATATTAAAATAATATATAATTGGATGGTATATCATATATACAGAATCATTATTATGTTATATTTATTATTTACATCAATTACACGACATTATTATACCAATCCAAATAAGAATGTATTGAATAACAATTACACCACGACATGGAGACGGTAAGCCATACGTACGCACGTATGGTGACATGTCATTCAAAGGATGGATAGAATAATGAATTTGGTTGTAACATATTTATAATAACATCAAATTATATATAATATACTAGAGTTATTATTTTATAATGGAAACAACAAAGATAAAGGAAGTGGAAGAAGAAAGGAACTTGAAAGAGGTGGTGAGATATTTACCTCTCCTTGGGGTTCTTCCTTTTGATTTGATCAAAATGACTCCTTAGGTTGGCTTTATGACTAAAGTAATGACTCTAGGATGAAGGGAGGAAAGTTGATAGGGTATTTGGGCAGATTTTGGCCAAGCCAAATGGATTTGAAGGTGTGAATTAGAGAGAATGGGGAGTGACCTTTTATAAGAGGGGTGAGGGGCACCTTAGGAAAAGCTAGAAATATTATTTTATAATAAAATCATTTTCGGTTTCTAATGGATCCAAAATGGGTTATTTAAAGTATAAGGTGGGTATGGGTATAAAACCACTCAACCAATATGTTTTAGATAGGTTTGGGTCACTATATTAACTTTATCTTTTAGATTTAACTCTTAGTTAAATAGTTTGACATTTACCATGTCTCTTTGTATTTTTATATTATATGGTAAATAAATTTACTATATACTTCCAAGAGGACCCCAAATTGTTCTTTAATGATACGACTATAATTATATAAGTCTTTTGGCCGAACCATAAATTTTTAGGAATAGAATATCAATTATTAATATAATATTTTTTTTAAAAACTCCTTTATGTCAATTTTGACACTATTTGGTATTTTGTTTTTTCTAAATTCATAACAGCATTATTGCTTCGAAAGAAATTCATCTAACCAACCCTAATTTGTCATATTAACCTATAAAATTATTTTAATTCATAAAAAGTTTCAAATTAAATTTATTTTGATATTTATAAAATCAATTATTTTAATATTTCATTAATTAGGTAATTACTGCATCATCATTGTGTCATAAATAAATTAAATTATTTAATGTCTGAAAAATATAAATAATTTACCATTATGTATTAAATCTTTTTATCTCTCTAATGAATATTTATAGTCAAATTTATCTTATGAGTAACCCTATATTAATAATGTTTTAGTTATTAAACTTTGATTTTAACTCTTTTAACTCTTCTTTGAATTAAATAATAATAAATGCCCTAATGTAATCCAAGTGGACCAAATAGGTTCATATTTTATTCCTAAGATTTTTTTTGGTCTAACTATACTTATCCAATAGAATTAGGGCATGTGTTAGGGTAATAATAATATCATTTTTACCCTTAATTTCCCTATTTACTTTTAACTGTGGTAAATAAAAGTAAAAAGTTACTATTCACCAAAATTTATTTTTATCTTATTGAACCAAATTTTACTTCTTTATATTAACTATGTCTCTCGTATTTTCAAAATTCCACTCACAGAAGCGGTGAAATTATGTTTTATGTGAATTTGCCTATTCTCCTAGGAGGTGGATAAAAGACGGTGAAAAGTTCATTAAAATTTTTATATATCTAAAATTATTATAAACTAACTTTAATGAATTACATTGAACTTATATAGGTATTATGTGTCTATTTTGACCTAAAATAAATTTTTATAAAATAAATAATTATTTAAATAAAAATTCTATTTTAAACTACAACTTAGTGTTTTTCACTATTCATCAAAAATTGAAAGTTTTCAGAAAAATACCAAAAATTTTCCCTAAGCTAATTTTGATATTCTGAATCCAAAAATGAAGTCCATTTTGAAAGATAAAATTTATAAATTTTCAAAAATTGGGTATTAATATTCATAACAACTAGTTTGATTGGTCGTGGTGTGTTAGAATCTCGAAGTTGCGTACAATGCAAGCTATTGCATTATTCAAAGGGAAACGTACCGTAGAAGCTTGGGGTGTTACACCACTTGACATTAGTTGAGTTTTATTATAATAAAATTTTTCACTCCACCATTTGTATGAAACCATTTGAATCTTTGTATATTCAAAATTACTCATCTCTATTTTACTGGACTATGTTTTAGGGTTAGCAATTCTCTAGTTGGAACTAGTGAAAATCATGAAAAAGATAGTTTAGGTGATTTTTGAGAGGAGGAAGGTAGCACAAGATCATAATAAATCAAATTTAGATCATTTGATAAGGATTCTGGAGATTTATTTTCAAGAACATGTGTTCCTGAAGGTGAATCATCATCATGGGAAGTGAAGGTTTGGTTATGGGAGTAATATTTATGCTTGTTTTATTGGACCTTTCAAGGTGTTGCATTGTGTTGCAGTTATGGCAAATCAGACATCAATTCCCCCATAGACGATCCAGAAACGTGATGTATTCCATGTTTTTTAGCTTATTTTATATCTTCATGATGACTCTCACATCATCAATTGGGGATAAATCAATGTTGATGATGATACAAACTTTTGGGAGCAACCTATAGATATCCAAGACTACCAAAAGAAGGTGTTGTGTAGGAATATTATTCCCTTGGTCTGTTTATTATAAAAAAATGGCGTCATAGAGGAGGGTAACTAGTGACATGATTCATATATACATGATCAATATCTTGAGTTTTTTTTGTGTGTATCCCTTATTTTTATCAGTTTTTTATGGGTTTCTATTCTTTGATGTCGTATTTGTATACTTTCTCTTATTTGAAAGGTATCTACCCTAAGAGAGTGTTTGAGAGATGGTTTTTCTTGAAACATAGTTTCACACATTGTTCCTCAAAGTATGGTGGTTTCCCTCTTATTATGGTGAGATTCTTGAGAGGTATCTCATGAGCTGACTGTTTGAATGATCCCTTTTTCTTTCCCTCTCTCCAGATTTAGATTTAAATTATCAAGGGAAAGAATTGTTTGAGAGTTATCTAATTTAAGGTTCTGAATCCTTCTATCTTGTCCCTTGATGTATTTTTAAATCCTATGGTGCTTGGAGGAGGCCTATATAGAGTTTAGTGGAGTTTGGGAGATGAAATCTCATTATAATATAATTTCACTTTGTAAACTATAGTTCATGAAATGAGAAAATAATTTTCTACTTGAAAATGAAATTTATAGCCTGAGAAAGGTAGTTTGTAGGGTGGGATTCAGGATTTTAATTTTGGGTTCATGATGTGAAATCATGGAGGACTATATTAGATAAATTTGTCCCCAAAATCTCATGATGTGAACATAAAGTTCATGACATGAATTAATCCAAGTTTATTGGATCAAGGTGATGCATTTTTCAATTATTCTTAAAACTAAAACCATTTAATACATGAATTATACATTCACATAGTGAATCTATATCTGGAAGTGTTATTATAAATCTAATTTCACCCTTGGTTTTTTTAAATGACCATATAATTCTCCCTAACCCTGGGTGAATAGAGGATTTCTCTCAAGGAATTTTGAATCCCTTTAAATAGGGATTGATCCCTAGCTTCATGTGTTCAATATTTGGTGATCTGAGGTGAGACTTTCCTTCTTTCTCTTGTGGCTCTTCTCCATTTGGATTTTTTTCCTCCTGTGTTATCTTTCCAAGTTATGGAGGTAGATCTCATTCATTATTATGGATATATTTTAATGTTTTTTAGAATGTTTTTGGTGTGGCATCCTTATAGGTATATAGATTCCTTATAGGAGAGGAGATTAAAGATCCACGTTTTTATTCTATTCTCATTTGAGGAACATTTAAATCCTTGAGGTAGGTTATTTTTTTCTTCTCCTATCTTTTATATGAAATCATAAAGTTATCATGCTTAATATCTTTGGTTGATAGTGGAATTAACCTTAATAAATATTAAATTAGATTAAATAATGAACTTGGTTTATGGTTTTTTTATCACATGTTCTTCCACCATGATAACATTTTTCCTCTTTATTTGATAGATAGTGTGTTATCTATGTTTATGTTTTGGTTTATCATGTTGTTATGATTAAAATGATTAAAGAATGTAAATTTGGTGATGTTTACTGGATAATAAATTCAAGGGGCATGTTAGAATGGAACTATTATTCTTATAACTTATTATAAATAAAATTATTTTTGAGGAATGTTTAATTAGAAATGTTCTTTCTTATATTAATGTAATTGTATAAAGAACATAAAGATGGTATGATTTTTGATGAAATACTAAAGAGGCTTGTTTTAATTGAACGTTCTTCCTTAGATTTTGATAGAATTCAACTCTAGTCTTAGAAGAATGTTTCAATAATTTTTATCTTTTAATAGATGATGTTGAAGGTTACCTATGGTCATAACCTATTATAAATTAATTAGTTAATCCAAGATGGTAAAGAACCAGTTATTTGATAAAGATAAATGTTTGGGGATGAGTGAACCTAATTGTTTGTAAATATTGGTTGCCTTATTTTTAGGGCCTGTATTCCCTATTAATTTTTTTTCATTTTCTTATTTTCTTATGGTTTTCTCTATATTTGAGCCCTCCTATGAGATGTGATGCAAGCCTATGATGGATGACAGTTGATAATACATGGGCAGGGAGGCCTGAGTTTGTGGCGGAAGTTGACTCCTAAGATGGTGTGATATATAGTGATATGCATGAAGATATGCTTGGTGATATGCATGGTGATGTAGGGGGTGGAATGGGTTGAATCTATACTTTCTCCTTATTTTAATAAAATTAGGGATGCTTGTTTGATAATGTTTTTCTTTAAAGGTCAGATGGTCAAGCTTCTTGTTTACCTACATTCCTTTTCCCACTGCTTGAGGTGGATGGTTGTGATTGGCTATGCAACTCTTTTTATGGTAGATTAGAATGATTCCTAGTGTACCTATAATTATGTAGTTAAAATTAATAATAAATGTTTTAACCCATGGGGTTGGTTCTTGATGGAATGCTTAAAATAATTATAATCTTGAGAAACTATGGAATTTGTTTGTTTATTCCTGGAGAGCATGGAAATTAGTTGGTGATATTGTTAAATTAATGATAAAGTAATTTTAATTATTAATTTAAATAATGAAAATAATGTATAATATTTAATGAAAATAAAAAAAAATTAATTCTTCTTGAATTCTTTTATGCTTATAGGATATTCAGTCTTTAGTAGTGGCAGCCAAGTGTGAGAGTGATGATCGCTGCAATTGATACTAATACTAGGTTGATTCCCATGGTGTGGTTGTGTGTTATATTATATCTTATATGTTTTCATATTCAACCCACCCATGTTAGTAGGGTGACTGTAACCCAGTAGACTATGGGAGGGTGTTTTCCCTAATATCCATATTGGTGAGGAACATATGGATGATTATCCCCTCTTTCCTTGCTCTCTTCTTCTAATAGTATTATGTTCTAGTATGCATAGTTCCTACCTTTCCCATATATTTTTGTAGAGGGTTGTAATTGATTATGGTTATTTAACACACATGTATCTCCTGATATAGTACCCTATGAATTATTATAGGTATTTCATGTATGGGTTGTGATGGATTGAGGTATAATACTTGACATTATGGCTATGGTGGATCTTAAAAATTACTCTGTTTTTATATAGAGATGTGGCATGGGATGATGATATTTTATGATGTATTATACGCATGAGGTATTACATTAGATCATGTGTCTTTGGGCTAGCTTAATTTTATAGAGAGATGAATCAGGACGTGTGATGTTAGGGAAAGGTGTAAAACCAAGGGGGATGTGGTAGCTAGGTACCTTATTTTGATATTATATTATATTATATCATGTATGTGATACTTGGTGAGAGATAGACATGGTGAGGTTGTTAATATAGTAAACCTTCTTATGTGATGAGTTAGATCCACTTATTATTCATTAGGATTTTTTAATATTTCTTTATCTTTTTTACAGGAGGCTCTAGGGAGGATCATATTGAGTATACCTATTATGTTCACCCTATGTATTTATAAACTATTTTTTAGGTCCGAAAAATCTGGTTAGTGATTAGGCTGGACATTATTAGCTCATGGGGGTTGTTCAGGAGATGTTTAGGATTCATGGTCACTGTTGAAGATATCTTTTGGTACTTGTATTTTTCTTACATTTATTCTAATGTATGACATTATATGCATGTAATTAGGATTTTTTAATTTTTTCTTTATCAAAATTATTTGTGTGTTTCTATATTATCTCTTGTTTCTCTTGTCTAAAAGGTTAATGCATCCCATTTATGTGTATGATATACCATCAATGATTTTCCCCAACCCATGAGTTGTTGGAGGTGGGATTCGAGCTTCATTATCTCCCTTATCTCGTTATCTTCCCAAGAGGGGTACCTTTAGGGGAAGGGATTCATGACAGAAACTCTTGAAGGGGTTCCAGTGCCTTCTCTAGGAGAGATAAATGTGGTTCAGGAAGAAAAAAGTATTGGGAGGCTTACAAGAAATCAATATACACAATAGGATGGATCATATCCCATTATATATTCATTCTTTATGAATTTAATTTAATGAACTTTTTCGACCATACACTACCACAAAACAAGATTTTATCAACACTAAAAAATGCCTTTATCAGCGATAAAAAAGCGCTGTTAATCTTAGCAAAGATAAAGGGGGGTCCCATTTATTAGCGCTTAGAAAAGTGATGATAAAGTCCCCTTTTATCAGCACTAAAAAAAGCGCTGATAAACAGGTCCTTTATCAGTGTTTTTTTAGCGCTGATAAAAGACCCCTTTTATCAGTGTTTTTTAAAAGTTCTAATAAAGGTTAAAAACATTAAAAAAACTAAAAATCAGGGAGGGTCTTAAAAAACGCTTGAACCCCCCCCCCCCCCTTCAACAGCACTTGAACCCCCCCCCCCCAGAGGCTGCACTCCCAAGCTGCCACCCCACCCACCCTTTAACAGCACAAGCCTTTATTCCACCCATATGCGTGACCTGCCTCCCCCTGAATTCAAACTCGAGACCTATTGCATGTGCACCTAAGCCTTTACCACTACACCGTATTGATTTGCTCTTCATTTATTAATATATATATATATATATATATTTACTCGTATATTAATATATATTTATATTAACATATATATTTACTTATATTAATATATATACATATATAGTTATATTTATACATTTATTCGTATATTAATATATATTTTTAAGATCAGTTTTAAATACATTTATAAAATATGCTTTTTTGTGTGTGTTTATAAATAAATAAATACATATATACAATACACACACACATATTATATGTGTATTTTTAAGTATAATTATACATATTTATATATATTTATAAATATTATATATTAATATTTATATACATATGTTTAGAATATATAGATAATATATATCAGTTTGTTAATATAGATGCACACAAATATATACACACACACACACAAACATCATATAGGTATATAAATATTAATATATTTGTTTCTTAAATAAAATAGATATTAGTTTTTTATTTAGATAATCCATATATATTGAGAAATATACTTTATATGTAAATATGTTTAATTATTTTTTTATAAAATTAAATTTTTATGGGTGAATATATAAAAAATATGTATATATTGTTATATAATTTATTATAAATAACATTAAATTATGAAAAATGATAAAATTTAAAATCCATAATATCAATATAAATGTAACCCCACGGAATAAATTCAGTCCTCAGTGAAAAAGGTAAAAAAGACCCCCTAAAATAAGGCTGAAATTCCATCGAATGTTAAAAAATTTGGGTATATAGACTAAAAACTCAGTTTTGGATATGACATAAGGTTTCCTTATATCGCCAGCACATGGATCTCATCGCAGGCTTTGATTTGATATGCCTTAGAGCTCAAGCGGACACCCGGATCAAAAGTTATGGTCATTTTAAGTTTGAGTTACGTTTTCAACTTATTTTATATCTTTTATTGATTTTTTGATTTTTTGTGTCTTCAAGTTGTTATTAAATTATTATTAGTCGATGATAATTAGAAAATTATTAATTAATAATTTTTTTTAGGAACTTTATAAGCTATTTTCACTACATGTCTTATATATTAAGTGAAAATGTTTATTTATACTTATTTGAAACATATTTAAAATATATATAATATATTTATATCAATATAAATATACTTATATATTTATATATCAATATATTATTTTTTATGAAGTATAATTTTTTTATAAAATATACACTTTATCAGCGTTTGGAAAAAAGCGCTGATAAAGCCCCCCTTTATTAGCGCTACTAAAAAAAGTGTTGATAAAAGGGGGCTTTAACAGCGCTAAAAAGAGTGTTGATAAAGGGGTGTCTTTGTCAGCGCTAAAAAACCCTGATAAAGGGTCACTTTTAACAGCACTTTTTTAGCACTCTTAAAATTTCCCTTTATCAGTGTTTTTTTAGAACTGTTAAAGGGTGGTGCTATGGAAACCCAGTTTTGTGGTAGTGATATTCAATATATCAATATAAATTTATCCGCATTTTCATTTATTCATTTAATCCAATTAAAATTAATATTAAATATATTTAAAATATTCATATTTTATAAAACCTTGTGGTGTGGTACATTCACCTGATTAATGTGGTTTTAGTGCACATATCCAACAATCTCCCATTTACACTAAAATCAATAAGGACTTTGTGCCAAACTTCACAACCCTTTTTGAATCCATCCAAATCTCTTTTAGATATTGTTTCATCAACCTTTATTCAATTTAGAACAAACTATTTTATCTAAAACTTTATCCTTATCCAAGATCCTGGTTATGTGACTCTGTGAGCCTTAGTAGTATAGATAACTATTTTGTCTAAAACTTTATCCTTATCCATGATCTTGGTTATGTGACTCTGTGAGCCTTAGTAGTATAGATAAAAAAATATGAAACCCCTATTATATAGATGTAAAAAAAGAGTGGCCTATAGAAAAACATCAATTCTACTCAAGCTATTAAGGGTTCTTGTGTGATCTCCATTAAACATACTCATATCTCTATACAATCATGTATTCTATAGGATGTATCATATACATAATATTTACACCTATATAATCTTTTTGTCTCTAACATCGAGTGACCAGTAGACATGGAACATTTCAATCTAATATAGGGCACCTCATCTTTTCTTTATTCTCTATAATAATTCACCAAGTTGATGAATGCATCACATGTCATTAATCTTATAGATAACCACATCCCATACCCTTTATCCAAGTAGTTGAACACATCATATGTGACTCAACTAACCATGGACATGAATTTAATCAATCTAATTCTATCAAGGTCCAGATTTCTTTACTTGTCATACAAGTGGGAAAATCCCATATTTTTTGTGCTCCAACCGATGACATGATCAACAATATACCCAACCATCCCCTCATAATCTAAGTTCATATTTTTTACTTACATTATTAGGGTATCAAATTAAAAAGGTCATCATGTTATGTATCTCTACAACATTAGGTGATAAGGATTGATAATGAGCATGCACCCATAAGTATTCAGTGATGATATGACATTCCATGAGATATATTTTGGTGAGTCAGCCTAAGTAATAATTCTCTACTTATCACCTCATTAATCTATTCTTTATACCACTTATACAACCCCTTTCAATGATTACAAGAATCTATTAAAGCTAATATTAACATATATTCTCAACCCATAATACTCTATGATGATCATCATTAGGGAAAACTCAAAGTTTTATACTTTTAGGGGATATTATCATTCGACCATTCATGTGAAGTAAATTTTGGCACACATGAATGAATAATAAATAGAGATTTCCTTTATTATAATGAAATGATATATTTATATCTATTATAATCAATCTCTCTAGAGACTTTACATGAACCATATGTTTTCATTTTAGTAGTGATTTTTGTACATCCATTACACTTATATGTATTTCCTTCTCACATATCCATTTGATTATCTAATAATATACTCCAACTAAACCCTTTTAATGAGTAAAATATATGAAGTAAGCCTGTTGAAATGATAGCGAGACTTAGAAATCATATTTTTAATGTTTAAATATTTGAAAATATTCAAACTTATTATCTTTATAACATAAAATTTTAACTTTCAATGTCTACTTAGAACTATTTCTATGCTTAGCGTCATCATCATATCATCAAACAATATAACTATTTACATTGTTACTAGTCAATATATCCTAAACTATTTTTGGATAAAGTGAGATTAACTTTAACATTTTTCTTGCAATCTTTTGATAAATAATGTAACTATTTACATTTTTGATTCACCAGAACATTCTAAACTCTTTTAGGATAAATTTATATCCACTTTATTATTGTAAATTATTTAACATTTTATATTTTTATTCTCCAGTATATCCTAAACTCTCTTGGGATAAAGTGGAATTCACTTCATTATGGAAAACACATGTAATGACTTACACTTATCTTTACCATTATACCCTAAATTATTTTAGGATATCAAGTAATTTAAATTTATAAATAGGTTTGAATAATAGTGATATTCACTTTATCACAGTAACTAAATGTAACTATTTACATTTTTATTTACTATCACATATCATAACTCTTTAGCATATTAAATGAATAATCACTTTATCTTAATATGAAATAATATTTTATTTGTTAAATTTTTAACTTCTCTATATTCAAACATAATCCTACTTGTCTCTTAGAAATTAAATTCATTCTCAAAATATTTTTCTAAGAATCATCACGAACTTCTTTATGTTAGGAAATAATAGTTATTTCCTTTTGGAAGGAATATTTGACAAATTGACTAGTTTCCAAATCATATATGGTATTCTATGTGTTTAGATAATTCTTTTATTTATTGAAATTATTTAAGAGAATAATGCAAGTATAGGGAGGAGGAAAAGAGAGGAAAAGGGTGCAAGGCTCATCTCATAGGGGGCCTAAAGAAATGAAGTCATGTAGATTCTTCCATTCTAAAGTGCTTACAATCTTGAGAAAGGAGATTAAAGTTATGGAAAACTTTGAGAGATGCATGAGATTGGATGAAATTATTGAGAGAGTCTATATTTTTTCTTTGAAAAGAATACTTCATTAAAATATACCATTTTTGGGTGGTAGGAACACATTCCCTTTCATTTTAACAGTTATCTTGATAACCAATTTATCTTGGATACTATATTTTTATCTGTATCTTCTTCTCAAAATATGTTACCCAATCCAATGAATCATAAACCATGTGTATCCAATTAAACATATTATTTATTCATAATAAATCTTTTTTAATGAAATACATATCTTATTATATAATATAAATGAGATGAAGATACATGTCCTTTACTTAGATTCATCTGATCTTAACACATTCTTTTTTGTTCAAATCCTTGACATATTGCTTCATATCTGGGATGTAAACTACAAGATATATTGATTCTTCATTTAATTTTGAACTCCCATATACCCTTCAAAACTGAATAATCAATTTTTCTAACATTAATACCTGACAAGGATATTCCATGGAGTTTCACAAAACTCCTTTATGTATTCTAGATAATCGCATATTGTGGAATTATCACTCCTCCTTCCTTACAACCCCAGTTTTCATTAACCTTATCTATATTTTTTAAGATACATTATTGGAATTTTCCAACTAAATTATCTTCTTCCAGTTTGAACTTTTACCCACTTGTACTATCTACAGAGTACCAAGACTTAAACGCCATATTCCTAGTTCATCTATTCTCAATACTTTGAGAATATCAGGTAAACATTTATCAAACTCATTCATCTTGTCAAAAAAAATTCATATATGATAATAAAATGAATTCCTTAACCAGAATAAATATTAAGAAAACCTTTAGTCTCACCAAGTCATTGGAATACTCAATCATATTGAGTATATGAGTGGAGAATAGAGTTCATTGGGTCATTTTTCATTTAAATCCTTTCAAAACAAAATTGAATCATTTTATACTACCATAAGCATCTAGATTCACTTTTTGAACAATTTCAATACTTGGTAAATTAGGAAGGAAATCCTTTAACATATATGATATTTCCTTAAGAACATTTCTTAAGATAATAGTATCAATATTTCCCTCACTAACATTTTTGACCTCATACATCATATCCATTTAGTAATGAAATATATATATTTCACTATGACTTACACCAGTTTTTTCACGTAATTAATCCATGATTATTTAGGTAGGGAATCATCACAATAATAATGGTTGTAACTCTTAGATAATTGATTGGATAACCCTTTATCCAAATCCATCATATGGATAAACTCAATGTCATTCCTCTAGTATCCTTCCTAGGAGTTTCCTATAAATAAGTGTCACCCAAAGAAAATTACAAGAATTATATAACAAATGACAATCAAGGGATACTCATGATGAGATTAATAATACCCAACAATATAATATATAGTAACTTATAGCTTTATTTCCTTACATAAGATAATCCAGGGGTACTCATGCTGAGCTCAATAATAACCAATTGAATGATCAAATTATTTATAAGTGACACTTTGGAAGGAATCTCACACTTATTATTTAAGGGGTTTTAACTTTTATTGTCTCACCAACTTAAGATACATCATATTCATATTATGTTAATAACTATTACATATTATGTAATCATTAACTTCTCATGTTTTATTCCATTGTATATTCAGGCTTGAAAATATTTAGTTTTAGGATCCCTATCTCATCCACTAAATTAATGAATTCACATCGCATTAAGGTGTAACTCTTTACATATCCCACAATATGTGTTAATATCCAAAAACTAGAAGAAAAACATATTTATATATATATAAATTCATCATATGTATATGGTATATGAACTCTTCATGTAAAGGCATAGAGTTATATGATATTTATAATATTCACATGAGTAAAACTGAAGTGATAGATAGCCAAACCCATTCACCTTTTTGATACAATGCATAAGCCTCCAAGCCAATAGGTAGTCTAACCCCAAGTCCCTATCATCATGGAGACTTTACTCATGTAATAATTCAATTCATGATATCTCTGACAACTAATATGCAAAAAAAATCCTAACAACCAAATTCAAGATAATAACATCAATTACAAACTGAGGTTAAGGTAGATGAAAACTAAACTTTATGGTGTCATACCTAGCATGAAATGCAGTGTGATATCTCCTATAATCAATTTATCACAAAAATAAAGAATACACAGTATTTAAAATATAAGAAAATTTATATACATGAATAAAGAAAGGAATAACTTCTAAATAAATAAAAATTTCATAAATTTAAATATAAGAACAATTTATGAACCTTTTAATAAATAAAATCTTATTATAAACATTTTTTAATTTAAAATAAACATTATGTTTTTTCCATAATTTTAGATATAAACACTTTTATATATAATTATAATATGAAATATTTTATATTTTATATTATATGGCATTTATATATATATATATGAAATTTCAAAAATTAAATTATAACTCATTTTATTTTATATAAACCCTTTTACATAATTTAAATATCATATACATTATATTATTTAAACCTTTAATCATATTAATCATCAAAATATTTTTGATGTGTTTTAAAGAATATCTTTAAATAAGGAATTTCTTTTATTTTGAACAATTTCAAAATTATGAACCATTATTAATTATAAATATAAATTCCTTTATATTTTACCCTTATTTATTTAATTTATAATCTCTTTATAAATTACCATTATAATTTCTAAATAAAAATTTTATTTATATATTAAAAAAATTTCATATAATTTGATATACTTTTAATTCCTTTTAATTATGATTTATAAATATTTTATAAATCATATAAATTTTGAAAATATATTCTTAATATAAACTTTTTAATATTTAAGGAATGTTTGCAATAAATGTTTCAAAAACATTTAATCCATTAACCATAAACATTTTATAGATGATAAATTTATAAAACACATTTTGATAAATTTCATAAACATCCCAAAATAACTTTTTATTATTCATAAACCACTTATAAATAATCCAATTTAATTCATGATTGAAATAAATAAATACCACATTAAAAAATATGAATAATTTCATATTTCATATTTCATATTGGCTTATAAAAAAAATTATAAATCGTAATAGTAATTTATAATCAAATTATAAATTAAAATATTTATATTCATTTCATAATATGAATTTTTTCATATTATGCATTATATGGAATGGTATCTTATGAATTATAAACAATTTATAATCTAACTTCTATTACGTAAACATTTTACATAATCTATTTATCACATACTTAAACATTATTTATATAGTGACCATATAAAACATCAAAAATCTCTTAGTGATGTTTAAATAATTTTACATATAAGGCCCCTTCTTAATTTGAACAATTCAAATTAATAATTATGAAAATTTTATAATTTAAATATAAACAATTTATATTCTGGCCTTATTTTTCAATTTATAAAATCTTTATAAATTAACCTTATGATTTCTAAATAAACAATTTATTTTGATATCACAAAGTATGACATACAATAAGTAAATAGTATTTTCAAATATTAACATTTTATATTTCAGAGTATTCATGTTAACAAATGTTTTATAAAAAATTATTTAATTAATTATAAACACTTTTATAATTATTTAACTTATTAACACTTTAAAATTTAAAATACTCACAAAATAAATATTACTATGATTTATAAACCATATAAATTTTAAAAATATATTAACTCAATAATATTATGGAATATTTGAAATAAATTTTTCAAAAACATTTAATCAATTAACCATATACATTTTATGGTCAATTAATTTACAAAACACGTTTTATAATTTTTATAAACATTCCAAAATATATTTTTATTATTTATAAACAATTTATCAATAATTTAATTCTCAATTATAATAAATAAATACTTTATTTATCAAGAGAAATAAATATGAACTTTTTATATTTAAATTTTAGGCTTCTACTATCTCATTTTACAATTTTTTAAAAAAAATATTTAAAAAATAAAATAAATATGTTGATTCATCAAATAATACTTGCTATGATACCATTTTTGGGTTTTAAGGGTCAATCACATGAACATGGAAGTAAAAGAGAAACTGTTATATATGATCTACCCTCAACAGAATAAATATGTAATATAAATGAATAACATAAAATATGTGTACTTGGATAGCTGATGTAGTAGCCTCAGTATTTAACCCCTGATAGAGTATGCTTGGTGACGATCACCAAATTAGTAAACAAACGCTTTGTGGATCTGAGGGATTACACTGGCTAAAGGATATTAGTTGACACCATGAGGATACCTAAACTATTGAAGGGGTTCTAGTGCCTTCTTTGAGAGAGATGAATGAGGTTTGGGAAGAAAAAAGTATTGGGAGGCTGGTAAGAAATTAGTATACATAAATAGAAAGGATCATATCCCATTATGTAGCCATTCTTTCCATGTTTCATTTAATGAAACACATTGACCATATTCAATGTATTTGTATTCATTTATTCCTATTTTCATTTATTTATTTAATCCTATTCAAATGAATACACAATACATTTAAACTATTCATAATTGAAAAAACAACATGGGAAGTATAGTAATCTGGCACACAATGGAAGTGTGAAATCATATTAAATTTAAAATTTTAATATGTAATCCATGATAAATTACTTGATTATGTATAGTGATACCTTATTCATTCAATGGATCTCATACAAATTGATTTAATTATGAAATCAAAATCAAAACGATACCTCTTTATGACAGTGCGATCCTGGTGATATTTTCTCTCCTCTGGATCATTATTTATTGAAGAAAACAAAATATATTCCCACTATATCATCCACGCATCGAAAACAACTCCACAAATGCCATTCTTTTATTATCTACTCCTATCATAGAGAATCTAATTCCTTATAATGATCGTACAATCGTTAGAAGATCATGTGATCGATCCTTGAACTTAGATCAATTTATTCTTGATCTCTATATCTCTAAGACCTTGATATAAGGGAGGGGAAGAGAATAGAACTCTCAAAATCATGAAAATTCCTTTTTTCACAATTCATGGCTCAAAATTAGCTTTAAATGGTAAGGGTTAACTTTCCAAAATTTCACTTAAGCCCTTCTATAATTTAACCCTATTAAATAGTCCCAAAACACCATAAATAACTAAATAAATGTGTCACATGTGGTAAAAACATTTCACCATTAACTAGTGACATTAATAAAAATTATGTGATGAACCATGATCCATTAATTTAGCTCTTCCCACCCATAAGTATTTAATGAATCTTGAATGGTGTGATGATCATTTTAAAAATAATATTTTCTCATATTTACATTTATAGTTGAATAAATTTGTGAATACCTTGAGAAATAAATTCAATTATCATTATTCATAACCAAAATAATATAATTGAATTAATATACATGTGATCATTCACTTGTACCCTTGTTGGTCCCCGCATGTGGGGTCCACCTCATCCTAGATTCTAATTCATCTAAATTGATGGAGCCCACAAATACACTTTATGTGTGACCCTCTAAGCCCACATCTCAATAGTAGTGAGTCCAATTCATTAACCAATAGTAGTATCTTGCAACATATCATGGACCTTAAAAAGAGACAAGGATAAGTCAGAGATATGACTATCTCTTATGAACACTAACCATGTAATATAATCTATTTTCCTTGATATCTCATTCAAGATGATTCCATCACTTGTTTCATCAACCTATATGTTTGAAATATATTTCTTTGAATTTATAAAAATGAAAATTTTTATTATAAACTACCATTTCCATGGAATTAATTAGTATGTTCTATTTTCATCAAAGGGTAGGAGACGTCAACTTCCATTAAATAACAAAAGGGGAAAATCCTTCCTCAACTTATTCATTAATGTCATATCATTTGTGATGAACCCAATGTATCAAACTTCACCAAAAACATATGTTATCATGGTTTATTAAATTCATAAAATTACATGAATCATGATACATATTAATAATAATTTTAAATTATAAGTATTATTACACATGTCTATAGATAGGAACATCCAATAGCATATAAATCAAGTGAATTTTCTACTTAGAGGTTAGTTCTCACAATCCTCCTCTCTTAGATATTTATAAGGGTGAAATTCACAAGAAAAAAACTAAATTCCTTATGATACTCCTACCCGAGATAACATGTATCATAAGTGTCCAACCAGATGATTTCATCCAACCATAGAAAATATATTTAATAATAGAATCATTACACTTCAAGGTTCTCATCATAGTGAGGAACTACTATGACCATTCAATGTAATAGATACTCTAAGGACATTATCACATGGAAGTCACACAGAAGAATGATCATCATACGATAATATATCTATTAATATTCAACACTTTAAATATACTTGTAATTGAAAGTAAAAATTTAGTTGGTTTTAAGGCACCAACTCTAACAAACTCCCACTTGCACTAGATCCAACTCCTAACTATCCAACGGGTTAGACTCACATGATAAAAATGATTCAACTGATATATGGTGTAAGGTTATATACCTTATGTGTCTAGTGTTTCAAGAGTGACTTCATAAAAGTTTTAGAAGTTATTTTAAAATGCTTTTGTAAATTCTAAAGTAATTTTGACAACTGATTTTTAAGTTATTTTGAAGTTAAATGGTTTTATGAATTATAAAATTAATTTAAATTTTTTAAAATCTTATTTAAGAAATTTATTGTATGTTTTTAAAGTGATTAAAATATTTTAAAATTGTTTTTAGAGTTTTGAAAATTATTTAATTAATTTTGGAAGTTTTTTGGAATTTTTTGGAAATGATAATAAATCCTTATCATAATTGTTTATAAGTTAGTTTAATTGAAAATTTAATATATTCAATGAAATATTTACACTTATGCTTGAAATTTAAGTTTTTTAAGGGTAAGGGTGAGTTTCTAAAGCCTATGTTAGAGTAAAATGGAGATGTGTAAGGGTCACCATGGTTTCTAGCCACTATGTATAGGTAAGACCTGGTTTTCAAAGGCTTTGAGAAGGTAAAATCAGTTTACCCTCACATAGTGAGCTATTATCACATTAAGGTAGGGATTAGTTGATCTGATTCGTTAGGCTAAATTGTTTTACCCTTATGTAGTAGGCATGTGTTTCATTTGGGTAGTGTATTTCTAATGTTTTGTAAGGGTAAAACAAGTTACCCTTACACAAACCATCTATCATTCATAAGGGTAAGGTGGGGTTTTCAAACCTTGCATAAGATTAAGATCAGTATAGCCTTATTTGATCCCTTAAATATATTTGTTTAAGAGTAAAACAATTTACCCTTACATAGAACCCCTAACCAGCATATCAGTAGTGTTTTTACCATGTTTTTCTAGTTTTATTCTTCCTGTTCGACCTATAACCCCCCCCCCCCCCCGAAAACAATTTCAACTTTTTTAAATTATTAAAATCAAGAATTTAATTTCTTTTAACTCATTTATTGATTTGTAACTCATTTTTGGAAGATTTCAATCAATCTGAAATTAAGTTCTGATCTTTAAACAAATCGTTTGGAAAATTAAATAGGGGTTTCAGCACTTTATTTTATAAATAGTAATTGCTTCCAAATTTGAAATACCTAAGACCTTTTCACCTCATCCTTCATTAATTTTTACTCTCATATAAATGGCCTTAGGACCCTCTCTTAGAGTCTTCAATCTTCAGCGGATTTTCTAGATTCTTCCTTCATAATTTCAAGGCATGGAAAAATCCTTCTCTCTCGTTTATCCCTTATGTATAGTGCAAGTCTAGTCCCATCATTGGGTATAGGATATGAGTTCTTTATTTAATTTATGTACATATATGCTATTTTCATGATTTATATTCCTTTTTGTGGATGGTAAGTGTCTTTCTAAGGAAGACAATTAATTAGACTTAATGAAATTAATGGGAATAGGAAGTTTTTCTTGTATTTGTATATGATTTCTTGATGTTTTAGATATTTATTTCCCTAGAAAATATTAACACATGATTAAAGATTAATTATTATTATTATTATTATCACATATTATGTTAATTTAGATAATTTAAATATTATCTAGGAAAGAGAAAGTGATTATCACATTAATATAAGTAATATTTTTTATATTTTTTTAAAATAAAAATTTGGAATTGCATGTGGTGTTATAATTTGATGACTGAGAAACTAATTAATTGAAGTAGAATTATTGTGGAATGATGAAATTAATATTATTTTTCATGAAAAGGGAGTTTTTTCATTCTTTTAATTATTTTATGATATTTTTAAATGATTATCCATGTTTATTGATTTTTTAAAAATAACAGTTGTTGGGAACCTTGCTTATATTATGATTTTTTTGGATTATGAGACCCTTGTTGTAGTTATATAATTAATATCACCATACGTTAAAATGATAATCATTTATATATGGTTAATGAACCATTTTCCCATAGAAATTTGGTATTGTGTGATAATACTCCATGCTAAAGAAGATGTGATGTTATGGAATCCCTTAAACTAGATTATGGTATATGTGGAAGATGAAGTGTTTTATTATGTGTTGATATGGGATAATGTTCAGTGGTTTTGATGTGTAGTTATTGTAGTGAGATGTTTTTTTTTGTGATGGCTTGTAATATGTTGTTTTGTGATGATTATTAGTTTGGGTAGTAAAATAAATGAAAGGTATATGGGATAATGATGTTTAATTTAAATATGGAAATATGATTAATGAATTTAAAAATGTTTGTAATTTATGTTTCATAATTGGATTAAATGAATTTAAAGATAAATTAATGAGTTTTATGAAATGGAATGGTTGGGTAAATGGGAGTTAGTTAAAGCTCAACAACTTTGGAAATGACGGAACTTGAAATTGAGGTTGGATTTGTATGGATTGTGTGTGGTGGTTGTGTGGTGTGATTCATTAGTTTTGGTAGTGATGTGGATGTGTGATGGTGGTGATATAGAGGTTGTTTTAGTTATGTTTTTTTATGTGAACCCTTAGGTTTTTCTTGTGTGTAACTATTATATATTTTATTTTCATTAGGGTTTTTATATTCACCCCACCCATGTTAAGCACCATGTGCTAACACCCAAATATTTTGGGGGTGTTTTCCGAACATCTAGATGGTGAGGATGGATGGTTGGATATCCTAATTCCCTACTACCTCTTATAATAGAGTTGATATTCATGGTTTCTGATAGCTAGAAGTCAAAAGTGCACTAGTTATGATGTCTGATCAGATGATAAGGTGGTTCTGGTGGGGGTTGTTCATGTTTGTAGGAGGAAATTAGGTTGATGTCCTTTATGTTCATGATACCCTAATATTATGGTTATAATTTTGTGGTTGAGAAACAATGTGATGGATCAGATGTCTTCGGGCGAGATGTGATGTGATGGCCTATTTTTCTTCAGGCGAGGTGCAATGTGATTTACAAGGTGTCTTCAGGAAATATTATATATACGATAATGGGATTCCAAGATGTACAACATTGGGGTGTGATATCATAAAATCAATGGGAAATTGGTGTGGGGTACACTTACATTGATATAATTCTTATTATGTTGCTATACTTGGATGTGTTATTTTGAGAGTGAGTCTTAGTGATGGTAGGAACTAGTTGACCTGATAGGTTCTTATTGATTCTATTTTTTATTCAAGGGGGTTAGTATTCTCTTATAACATTTTTAAGAGAGTAATTTGGTATTATCCTACTGATTATACATGTTATTCTCACCCTACATATATATAAACTGTCTTTAAGGTTTCTAGGAGTAATTCAGAGACTAAGTTGGATATTACTAGCTTAGGTGTTGCAGTTATTATTGATTTTATAATGTAGGATTATCCTTGATGTTTTAATTTGAGACTTTTATTTTATTCACATGACATTACATGCATGATGAGATATTATGGATTTTACCTTAACTTATGTTATGGATTTGTTTTGCGGTTGATATCTTATAACTTAATTCTATTTTTCTTTCTATTATGGGTAATGTTCCCTATATGTGTGACCATATTTATACTCTCAGTGCTAGTCTCAAACCCAGGGCTTATTGGAGGTGGTACTTATCATTAATTATCTCCCTTTCTCCTTTGTCATCCCCATAGGTGTACCTTCAAAGGGAGGGGTGGTGAAAAGGTGTTATCAGAGGTTTAGGTTGAGATATAGGATGGAGTTTAGAGTTATACACTGTGAGGATTTCATGGTTTGGTAGGTTAACAACTCTAGTCGGCCTTGGTTCATGACATAGGCTAGGGATATAATCTAGGACATGGTATTTTGGGGACCCATATGATCTGATGTAAGGACTATGAGCCTAAAGAATAACCAAGTGAGGTGGTTCTACTTGTAGTTTAAAGACCTGGGAGACATACATGCATCATGATTTATTACTCTTGTGATCGAATGAGGTGGTTTTGGAAAGTTAAGGAATTTAATTAAATAAATATTTAAATTTTATATGTGTTTCTATGATTTTTCCCATGTTGTGTTTGATAATAAACTATTTTTTTTGTTGAATTGGTCTTATAATCTAAAAGGAAGAGTATAATGGTGATTAAATGGCTTGATCTATTTATTTAAATCCTTATTGAGACTTGAATGTGTCATTCCATTTCCAATTACAACAATATTTTTCATGAATTGAATTTTTTTCCCTTCATAATATGTATAGCATTCTATCTTATTTTCCTAATGTTTGGAATTGTTATAAAATCATGCTTAGTGTATTTTGTTGTGAATAGATGCTAAATTTTGAAAACCCTTATAAAGAATATTACCTTAAGTATATTTGATACTACCATACTAAAATAATTATTTTAAAAACCGTTATTAGATGTATTCTAGTTTCCATGTAAGTTAATATGTCATGTGTTACTTTCTATTCTAATTTATCTTAATCATGTGTTATGGACTTTTTTTAAAACTTAGTTTTGGACATTTAAGTTATGGAACTTCTAAAAAATGACCATAATGATTATTGATAATTCATATGAAGATTTGAAAACTTTTAAAATAATAACTTGATACTTATTTTTGGCATGATTTCAGTTTTATTATATTAATATAATCATTTATTGTAAGCATGTGTTAGGTTGGAAATTCTTGTGAAATTTGTTTCTAAATTTTGGAAAATGTTAAGCAATCTTTATAATAACCATTTACAATTTGAAAGTTTTCAAAATCAATAAATATATCTCGTCTTCCTATCATGGTTAAGATCATTATTATACTAGATTGATTTTACATATATATTGAATTTAAAAATGTGAATTTCAGGCCATGTGTTACCTTTTCTACTCATAATATTTAATTTTTACGTGTTAGGAGTTTATTATAAATGTATAATTTGTTTTTTTTTAATTCTTGTAAAATGATAATCATGCTTTATGATAACCTATTGAGACTCAAAACTATTAAAATGATTGAACTTATTTTTTTTAAGACTTATAAAAATTTAGTGTTGAAATAACAATGCCTCACATGTTAATCCATGAGTAGTTTTTTATGGGAATCATGTCTAAAGTTGAAAACATTTGTGTAGTAACTAAAAAATTTATATCATGTGAATCTGGTGCATGTAGAATGTTTATCATGTTGTATTTAGAATATAAAATCATGTTTTGTTATAATCATATTTCATTTAAATATTTAAGTAAAATGATGTTAACCTTATTGTAGTATATAATCATAGTTTCCTAATAAATGAAATGATTAAAGAATGTTTAGTTCAAGAATGATAAGTATGAAACATACTAATACAACATGTTTAGTTTTAATTTTGTGATATGAGAGTGTGTTTTATTTTGAGAATTTCAAAATCATGTTGTATATGTAATGGATTATTTGAATTGAGCATAAGAACCTAGAATGTAAAAATTTTCAAATGAAGATGGAATTGTGTTTCCCTAGAAATAAGATGAACTTATAATGTATTGTTTAAGCATTATAATCATGATTCATGAGATAACTTAAGGTTCTAGGTACAAAAAAAGGGTCAGATAGGGCATACCCAACTCACCTTTTTATCGTAATCAATGATTAATCTAATATGTTCATTGACGATAAACGTTGTGACCAATGGAATTGAATCAAATATTAATTGATGACAGAAAATTGGAACTAAATCATAAGATCATTACATATTATTTATAATTAATTTAAATAATAAATAATTACCTTGTGATGAATTCTTTCTTCATTGATGAATTTAACAATGTATCTATGTTATGTCATCATTGTGTCATTAGAATCAATAGTAGATTCCCTAAAATAGTGATCCACACATTCTCTACTAAACTCAGTCTGTCATTCCTCTATAATATTTATCAAATCTTGAATAATGATTATTTATTTAATAAATAAATATCACTGCATTATTCGCCAATAAATAAATAAATATTATATTCACTAAATAAAAAATAATTATTAAACCACATGTAGAAATAATATTTACTCAACTTGTTAAATAATAAATAATATTATTATTTAACTGGGGTTCTGAATATACTTAGCGTGTGACCCCCTATGTAATGTCTCGGCCTAGATTACACTAAATAGGTTCCTCAAGCTGGTTCACCACAAGACCTCAAGTGCACCTCCTCGTATGTTAGAGGCTGCTAACTAAAGATGAAGTTAAAAGGTGGAATTGTGAGGATACTATACCCCCATATTAGAGTGCACAACCGAAAGTAAATAACCAAATATCACACACATCAGAGTACATGGAAAGAATAAATTAACTGAAATAGAAGCATGTTGTAATAAAATGAAATATAATAAAGGCTCAAACATCCATTCTATATATAGAACATTTATCTCCCACTGGTATGGTCACATGTAAAAAATAAATAACTGATAAATAAATACATCAGGCACTACTACCAACTCCAAGACATGTCACATACCTAGTCTCTAGTACCATGTAAAGCTAAACCAGCATGATCATCAGACTCCACATGGGCATCCCACTCAATCATGAAATCATGGTCCTTAACCCTATTCATTGTGCATTTGTGCTCAACCTTAAATTATATATAAAGTCTATACGTACACCGAGGTTCATGTACAGGGGGTGATAAATAAATCTCAGTAGGCCACCCCCAACGGTTAACCTATAATCTACTACCATAATAGCATGCTCGTGAAATATGCTCAGCCTAGTTGAAACATAACTAAAATAAATATAAATAAAATCATTATTGATCCTTGGGTTTTTGACCGCCATCGACCATACCTTCTTCAGCCAATGTTATAATGTCTTTGAGCATTTCTCGAAGACAATGCAACTTAATTAACATATGGGATCCACATCCATGGCAGCCCCTAACAAACCTCACTACATTACTCATAATTTATTACCAGTCACTCGTACGCATCATCCCTTAGAACTCATAATACACCATAGTACTATCAAAAACCTAGATCATCAGTCTGTAATTCAATCCACATATCAAAACAAGCTCCCAGAGTATCAGTCTTACATCTAGAAAATAGATAAACTATTAGTACTGATACAGAGAATCATATCCAACCTCTTAAACCATGGGTGAGGACCATTATGAAAACCACCCTAAAACCATAGGTGAGGACTTCCATGACCATCACCTAAAACTACGGGTGAGGATCACCATGAAAAACACCATAATACCATAGGTGAGGACCTCCATGACCATCACCTGAATCTATGGGTGAGGACTACCATAAACAACAATGTAAAACCATAGGTGAGGACCACCATGACTAGCACCTGAAATAATGGGTGAGGACTAGCATGACCATCACCCTAAAACCATAGGTGAGTACCTCCATGACTAGCACCTAAAACTATGGGTGAGGAATACCATGACCAGCACCCTAAAACCATATATGTAGAACACCATTTCCACCAACCTTATCCATATCTATGGAAATCCATGTCCACTAATCTCATTCATATCTATTTAACTCCATTTCCACTAATATCATCCATATATGTGGAACACCATCTCCTTTAATCTCATCTATATCTAAACAATCGTGCCTGGAACCTCATCCCAGCACCCAAAATCATAACAAAACCATCAAAACTGATACATATAATCTCATTCAAACACATATCATATGGATGTGGAGATTCATGTCCAACCTACCCAACCTCATATGTGGAACATCACATCGGACATCTCAAACCATATCTATGGGACCTCATGTCTAGTACTCACAACCATCGTATCCCATAACATCAACCAAGATCCATCATGTGGCATTCCAACCATATCTCAACCATCCTATGAAATAAAACAAGTCTCGACATCACCATATCTACCTCATCCACTCATAAAACAAATTGGGTCCCAAAGGAACAACTGAAACCATTACCACCCCAATACACGCACCCACTCAAGGTTATCCAAATAATCACGCACCCACTTGGACCTATAGATCAACACATAGATAGAGGAATCTCTCTATAGATCCTTAGAACTAATACTCAAGATGAGGCATCCCATTTTGGATCCTTTGGTTCAGAACATAAGTAGATACATCCCTCTCCCAATATGTGGTCACAACCAAACACTCATACCAATACCCATCACTTGGGGTAACACATTACACAACCCAGTTTCTATCAACTCACAGCCTCCTAGGCCTAAATGGAAGTAATCATCATAATTGATATGTCATTAATCCAAATTCCTTGCCAATTTAACCTAGGATGGCTTGTACACCCAACCTATCCACCACCTTGAGTCACAACTTAGTCCTGCAAACCATGGACAATCCCATTCCAATACCAAATTGAGGTCTCTAATGAACTCATGCTACATACTATAGTCATTATTATGACCCTTCCCAAGGAATAACCCCATGTATCTCCATAAATAGATATTTGAACTCTCTTTCTGGAGGAAAACATCTCTTTCATAACTTACTTTCCCCAAACCACCTCTTAGAAGTCCTCAAAACACTCCATGGGTTATGCCATCATGATCTGTGTAGAAAAACACTCAAAATGGAATCATATTTTATAAAATTCTTACTATAGGGTGAAAAACTACTCAAAACCCTCCAAAGGGTATCAAGGGGGCAGTACACGGCATGTACCCCAAGTACACAATGTGTACTCCAAAACCTCGGGCCAGTCTGTGTACTCCCACATGGCCTGGGTCACTTGGAGTCTAGCCGTATACTACTACATGGACACAACATACATGGGGTCTGGCCAGGTAATTACACACATCCATGTACCCCCTACATGGGGTCTCTACCCATACATCTAGCCACATGGCCATGTCCCACTACATTTCGTGCACCTTGACTACATGGTGTGTAGGCCTAAAATTTCATCTTCCCAAGTACTCAAGAACATGGACGTGCACCACTACACAGTGTGCACTCCTAGTACATGGTGTGTCATTATAAAAAATCTATGTTCCCAAAATGGTAAGAACACACGCCTTGTGTTCATGAACAACATGTCATGTGATCATGATTTCTAATTGGGAATCCCCTACAAACCTCCCAAAACCCCAATTTTTCTCCAATTAGTCATAGATTAACCCCCAATGGGTCCTTATCAGTCATAAAAGGACTATAAAACATTAAAAAAACTAATATATAGGTATTGGGGCTTAAAAATAAAAAAACAACCTACCTCATGGGGTAAACGCCAAATCTTCGAGTCCTAATTCACTCCTGAAAGTTGTTGTACCTCGATCTGGTCACAATCTATGTAATGGAATAAGTTTGGTGGTATCTCCTCCTCCTCCCATCTCGGTCTAGACACTACACCCAAGGGAGATCCCCACTCCCTTTACTTACATGTGTGGGAATCCCCAAATGGGTGGAATGTTTCGATTAATTAATTAAAACCCATTTAAAACACCTATATCGAATCCCAAAACACAAAATGGATTTATAAATTACCTAGGAAAAACCCCTAATTCTGGAAACAACTGTAGATTTAGAATATCAATCTAATTCTCTATTAAAAAGATGTCACCATCCAAACCTATGTGAATAATTTAATATTTAATTAAATAAATATTAATTTTTTTGTCAAAACTCGAACGAGACGAAATTCCACAAAACTCATGTCCTGGGGTTAACATCCTATTCCAAGACCAACAGAGTGGTAAAAAAAATTATTCAAAATCATATGATAGGAGAAAATGAAAATTTTACCCCTCATGAGAACCTGAAAGAAAAATTTTAAATGTATGTTCAAAATTTCAAAACCCAGAAAACATGGGTCTTTGTAAACTCCCCACCATAAACCTTCTCTTCCTTGAGAAGACTCAGTGGTCTTCCAACCACACATCCTGACTCATATTAGTTGTCAACTCATGCTCAATTTGTTTCATTCTACTTTAGTATGACAATCTAGATCCTCTGCATAACTCCAAGGATAAGGCATATAACCCATCAAGGGAGAATCCACTACTTTCCATCATCAACAACTACCAAGATGGTGCCAGACCGCACTCATCCACCTCGAGACATCGCGACATCATCCAGAAATCATCATCATGATCATGGAACTCCCCACTATGAAACTTAACCCACAATAGTCGATTCTGATCCACTACACTTCCCACCATCATAGTCGCATATCGAAACACATCCATAGTTATCCACTAACCCAATTGATGCAGTTACTATTGTATCCTTAACCCTACCTACACAAGGGTCACATCACCACAGCTGATTTGATACTCCTCTCCATAGGAGTATCCTTACTATTTCCTCACAACCAGGCATCTTTGTCTAAGGCTCATACCCCAATCAAATCCAAACCTCAGAACTGGACATGGCCATCTCTCTCAAACTAGAGAGTCAAAATGAAAAATTAACTATCACTAATTCCCAACATCCAAGAACGGAACCCATGGTATTCTTTGACATCTGATCCATCATGAGGAAATCACTTACTAACAGCCAATGGTGCACTCCCACTATACAGCTTCACATACATTGATCCATGAGCACAACCTCCTAGGAGGCCCCTTATCAACCCAAAACAACATCTATATATCCTGGAGTATAGTCGATGCTCTCTTAGAATACTCAGGATGGTGTTAAGATATTGGTCATGATCATCTCTAGACTACAAGTATGCTAATATGTCATTGAATAATACCACCACAAACTCATCCATTCCTAGAACATAATTTTTCTATCCCAAGGGCCATGGGTCATCATGCTCACAAGCCTCTCACCACACCCATATCGGTTCTCATCCTACTCACAATTAACTTCTCAATTCCAACATCATAGGTGTATGATTCTACAGCACCCAATCCAAAAAAAACGTCACAGTGCATGTTTCTCCAAGATCCCATCAACACTTAACTGTTACATTATCTTTTGTAACCCAACCTCAAAACCTGTTTTGACTCCAATGAGTCACATCTCAAAAAATATTAGCTCACAAACCCTAACCATGCAACCTCGATCGCCTCTTATGATCCTAATTCATCTCATAACCACTAGGTACAACCCACCCATGAAACCATTACCTGGGATTAGCACCTGAATGAACCTTCCCCTCTTGAAACCAACCACAAGCCTAAAGTACTAGCACACAAGTAAACCGTCTCAAAAACAAAAGGCATCCAATAAGAATAAAACTCAAACCCAGATGCACCATTTGTGCACCATTCAAAAGTTCAAAACATCTATATGTGCCTCAAGAACCCAAAGGAAAACACAACTATGATGACCCCTCTCAGGAGTCACCCTTTAAATTCAAATGGCACTAACTCCCTAAAAACTATAGTCACATTAAGAAGGTCACTAGGCTCTCCCAGCTAGCCCTACCGATCAAGTCCCACAACTAGTCACTAGGTCCATCCACCTAGATCCATGCCAACTCACAAAAGGACAAAACTCATGGGGAATCAAACATTCTCATGTACCAACATCACATGACATCAATATACCAAAAACCCATCTCTATGGTCTCACATATAAGGAACATCTCCTTCCAAACCAATCACCCACCACTAGGGCACCCGTACTCTCTGAGAATCTGTACATCAGACCACTCCTTGAAGTACCTGACCGCACAAATAACCTCAAAAAACATCCACCCAAAAGGGTTCAATGATCATATACCCATACCATTCTCACCCACTAGGGTCATTGCACCTATTGTGAACCAGGACCGCATTTGTGTCCTTAACAACAAGTGCCTCACCGTAAATCCATAGAACCTTCCATCAGAAAGAAATCCATAAAATCACACACTATCAATCCTATAACACGTGGATCCTATATTTCTACCATGATGCATGAGATGCCTCTTGAATCTATATGTAAAGAGTAAAAACAAAATCATAGGCCTCTTCCCAATAGTCCAAGAGCTATAAATCTATGAAAATTCATCAAATCTAAACCACATGTGCATCGCCCAAGGTGAAAATCACATACAACCATAACATCACAAACCAAGAACATCATTCTCAACCTTGGTAAACTAGAATTCATATCGGAATAGTTGTTCACGGTGCACCAGTTGATATCCATCATAGGCTTTGACACGTTCTTATATATCCATTCTAACATATACCAAATTGCAAATAAGGAAAGTGAATCCTTTGATAGAACTTTGTAACATCTCGTCTCGTATGACACTAAACCAGTGCCCCAATCCCATTCATCACAAGACCTCAAGATTTCTTCCTTATATGCTAGAGGCTTCTAACTAACAGCTAGGGTATAAGGTGGAACTATAAGGAGACCATACCCCCATATCAGAGTACACAACCAGAAGTGAATAAAAACATATCACACATATCAGAGTACATGGAAAGAATAAATAAACTGAAACAAATGCATAATGTAATAAAATGAAATATAGTAAAGGCCTGAATAGTCATTCCATACATACAACATGGATCACCCACTAGGAAAATCACATATAAAAAATAAATGAATGAAAAATAAATACATTATGATCTATTTCCAACTCTGAGCCATGTCACATACCTGATCTTCAATACCCTTTCAAGCTGCACAATCTTGGTCATTAGACTCTACATGAGAATCCCTCTCAATAATAAAATCCTTGGATTTCACCCTATCCATCTTGCATCTATGATCAACCTGAAAGTATACATAAGGTATTCATGTAAACCAAGGTTCACATATAGGGGGTGAGAAATAAAGTTTAGTAGGCCACCACCAATAGTGAATCTATAATCTACTACCATAAGTTCATGCTCATGAAATATGCTCAACATAGATGAAACATAACTAAAAAATATATAAATAAAGTCATCATCAATTCTTGGGTACATGGACTCGATCAAATATACCTTTTTTGACTAATGCTCGAATACATCTCATCACCTCTCAAAGAATATGGATCTTAAGTAACAAATTGGATTCAAATCCATGACATCCCCTACCAAACCTCACTACATTACTCGTTATCTATTACCAGTCACCCATACACATTAGTCCCTTGAAATCATACCACACCATAGTTGTCACGACCCAACCTCGGGGCCTGTGCCGTGACTACCCCAAGCCCGCCTTCCATAGGCCAGGGGCTGGCGACTAGCACCAAGGCGTAAAATCCCGGTAAACAGGGAAGGCATTGCCTTTATAAGTAACAACCACCACAGAGTCAGCAAGCGGAAAGTAAAGGGGGGCGGAATACAAGCCCAACTGAAAGTACAACTGAAAAGTAAAGAACAGCAACTGAAGAAAAGACGGCGGCCTCGTGTCGTCCACTGGCAATCCCACCTGAAGGGTGGGTACAGATAGCCTCCAGGCTCCTCGGGTCCCACGTCCGCTCCGAGCACGTCCCGTCCAGTGGTCCACCTCCAGGTACCGTCCTGCTCCACGCCCCAACCGTGATCAGCGCTGTCCGTCGTCTGCAACCAACACAACAAGGTGCGGGCATAGCCCGTGCAGGGGTGAGTATAAGCTACTCAGTAAGGACCCTGAGACCCCCGAAGGTCTCCCGAAATCCACAAAGGATATAGCACAGAAGAAAGATGCAATCACGAAGTAACATCTGACTCGACTTAGGTATATGCCCATACATATACCTAAGTCCCCAGTTCTAGCTCTGCTCACGAGCTCAAGAACAACTCAATCCACACAGGAAAGCAAGACTCAAATCCACAAGGAGAGTAAACAGTAAATCCACAAAGGATAGTTCAACACAATCCACAAAGGAGAGTAACATAAGATTCAGCTCAACCAGGTATACTTTTTCAGATGACGTCAAAGATGATCACTGATCCATCTAAGTCGTCGGACCCACGAAGGATCGATAGGTACTAACCCCTGCAAAAGACCCACGTAGGATCGGGCTCACACAGAACCTGTAGGCAGTGGCTCACACAGAACCGGTAGTAAGGACCCACATAGGATCGGGCTCACACAGAACCTGTAGCACTGATCCACGTAGGATCGCTGAGTGCAGTGGTCGACGCAGTCCACTGAGGATCTCTGCACAGTCGTCGCCGCAGTCCACGAAGGATCTCTGCTCTACCGTCGTCGCAGTCCACGGAGGATCTCTGCTCTGCCATCGTCGCAGTCCACGGAGGATCTCTGCTCTGCCGTCGTCGCAGTCCACGGAGGATCTCTGCTCTGTCGTCGAAGTCACAGCCAGCGCTAGGGTTCCCGCACATAGCGAGCTCGTTTAGGAGGGTCCGCTCCACGAGCCGAGAGGCTGATACATCAACTGACACATAGTCCGAAGTTGATTTATCCAAAAGTTCCGTATCGACAACAGGATCTCAACGCAACAGACGGCGCGTCAATCGGACGCCCGGTCTGAGAGTTATTGGCATTTTCGTCCCAGGGCCCGGTTGGTTTTTAGGGCAAAACCAACCCGACCGTACTCCGCCTGTGTCCGATCCTCGGACGGAGTATGCCAAAAGTTCCGTCTCACTTAGAGGAAACTACCACAGCTGACGGTACGTCGTTCGGACATCCGCAGCTCAAGTTATGAACGTTTCCGCTCCGAGGGCCCGGTTGGTTTCGTGTACGAACCAACCCGGCCGAACCCAAAGTCTTCCGAAACCTTGAGTATAATATACCGAAATGACCGTCTCGATCCAAGGATCGCGTAGCCGCTGACGGTTCGTCAATCGGAGGTCTCAGGCCCAAGATATGGGCAAAAGACCGAAGAGGGCCCGAAAACGGGGGTTCTGGGCCCGGGGCGACCCGGCCCGAACCCCCCCCTGGGCTGGCCGAACCGGGTCGACCTGAACCGGGTCGACCCGGCTATGCCGGGTCCGGTCCGGCCTGGGCGCGGCCCGGCCGAGCGGCCGAAGGAGAAACCGCCGCGGGTTTGACCCGCGGCTTGGAGGAACGCGGGCCGCGTGCTGGGTGGCCGGACCGCGGACGCGGTCCGGCGGTTCGCCGCCGCCGCGGCTCGGCCGCGGCGGAGTTTCCGGCGGCGCGCCGGGCGCCGCCGCCTCCGGTCGCCGGCGCCGCCGCGCCGGCGACCCGCGTCGCCGCCCCCTTCCGCGGGCCGCCGGAGTTGCTCCGGTGGCCCGTCTTGCCTCCCGTCTGCGCCGTTGCTCCTCCCGGGGGCCGATCTTCACTGCGGGATCAACGGATCGCCCTTGCCGCACGGTTCGTCGTCGTCCGCCAAATCCGCACAACAAAAGATTGGCGGAGGGTTGCCGGGTCTTGTTCGTTAGATCCGCACCCTCTGCGTTAGTCATAAACAACGGAAGGAATAGAAACAATCAATCAACAATTTTAAATAAATTTAAAATTGTTCCGTGATCGGTTCTTTATTTTAAAAGAATAAACACGGGAAAGACAAAAATTCCAACAACCCCTACCTCGCAGCTGTCGTTGCCGAACGAGGGATCGTCGCGGGATTGCTCGTCGCGGAAGAAGGGGGATCGTCGCGTCGTCGCGGTATCCGGCGTCGCGTCGCCAATCTCCGTATCAAGATCAAACGGATTTAATTAACTTAAATCCGTTATTATTGAAATTAAAAAGGGAGAAATAAACGATTCGTTTCTCACCTTAATTGCCGAACGAGGATCGGCCGCGGAAGAAGAGGCGTCGCCGAAGAACGTCGCGGGTAGAGCTCGTCGACGTCGCAGATCACGGTGTGCGTCGTCGAATTCCTGTCGCCGGCGTTCTTCGCGTTCTTCGCGTTCTTCGCGTTCTTCGCGTTCTTCGCGTTCTTCGCGAGGAGGGGAGATGAAGAAACAAAGGTCCTCTCAAATCCTTTCAAAGGATTTTTAGGTTGGTCTTATTTTATAAACATGCCAACAAACGCAAAAGCGTAAGTAACGACCCATCAGTTCGTTGAATTAATTCAACGAGCGAAACAGCCCATTTAATTCACGAAATAAACCGCTCAATTAAATGGTCTGTTAAGAATTTAAGAAAACGCATCGGTTGACTTTTCAGTTACTTTGACGGGTTTTCGCGGGTCCGTTACTTAGCGAAAGAAACGGCGGGGCTCGTGAGGGCCCCACCTCACAAATATCCTACCAAGGGGTTAGGATATTTCTGGATAGCATCCTATCCAGTTCAACTCAGATCAAGCCGCCTTTAAGTGGCTTCAAGTGGCTTCCAAGCAGCTTAAGTGAAATAAAATAAAGTTGTCGCACAAATTTTATTTTATTTCTGACTTTAAGC
The DNA here is from genome assembly GCA_963277665.1 of Viscum album. Taxonomy (NCBI): domain Eukaryota; kingdom Viridiplantae; phylum Streptophyta; class Magnoliopsida; order Santalales; family Viscaceae; genus Viscum; species Viscum album. The sequence goes on from OY728160.1 coordinate 1,681,709,516, forward strand.
CCCAAAATTTAAAAACCACGTCTGAGCAAACGCAACTCCGGAAGAGGCGTTTCTAAGCAAATACCGGCGCTGCGATTTCATCGGTGCCCTCAGAATTCGATTCCGGGTACCGGTTCAAAAGATAGAAAAACTCGCTCGTCCGTTCACTGAACGTACCCGAGCCAAACTTCGGAAATTGATTCCGGGCACACCGGGCCTCGGAATCAGGTGCCGTCTGAAGCTGCGCTCTTGTAAAATTCCAAAGAAAATTAAGAAAAAAAAATTTCCTTGAAATTTGCGGGTCTTTACATTACTCCCACCTCAGGGATTTACGTCCTCGTAAATATACATCAAAAACTAGGGGAACAAATGGGGGTACTGAGCACGCATCTGAGCCTCCCGCTCCCAAGTACTCTCCTGGAGGTTCCCGTGCTGCCATCTGACGCGCACAAGAGGAATCGACCGCCCACGTAGGAACCGCTCCTGTCGATCCTCGATCTCCACTGGGACCTCCGCAAAAGTCGCCCCATCGTCCACATCCAGCTCCCCAAAGTCGATGATGTGCGTCGGGTCGTGCACGTATTTCCTCAGCTGAGACACGTGGAAGACGTCGTGCACCCGGTGCAACTGAGGTGGTAGAGCCAGGCGATAAGCCACCTCTCCTATCCTGCTGAGGACCTGGAAAGGCCCGATGAAGCGTGGAGATAACTTGCCGCCTCGGCCAAATCTCCGTAAACCACGTCGAGGTGAGACACGCAAAAAGACGTGGTCGCCATCCTCGAACTCCAGTGGCCTCCGCCTCCTGTCAGCATATGACTTCTGCCGGCTCTGAGCTGTCCTCATCCTCTCCTAGATGATCTGGACCTTCTCTGTTGTGGCTCGGACCATCTCTGGTCCCACGAGTGCTGACTCCCCAGGGTCTGTCCAGCACAACGGTGATCTGCAGGGTCTGCCGTACAACGCCTCGTATGGTGCCATCCCGATGGTGGAGTGGTAGCTATTGTTGTACGCGAACTCCACCAAGGGTAGGTGGTCCTCCCAGCTGCGACCAAAGTCGAGAACACATGCACGGAGCATGTCCTCGAGTGTCTGTATGGTCCTCTCCGTCTGACCATCCGTCTGAGGGTGGAAGGTTGTGCTCAGATGGAGCCGCGTCCCGAACGCCTCCTGCAACCCCTTCCAAAGCCGGGAAGTGAAACGAGCATCTCGATCGGAGACGATAGACGATGGCACACCGTGAAGCCGTACGATCTCCTGGACGTAAAGACGTCCCAAGCTCTCCACTGAGCCCTGCTCTCTGATGGGTAAGAAGTGTGCCGACTTGGTGAGTCGGTCGACAATCACCCAAATGGAGTCGTGACCTCTGGAAGTGCGTGGAAGTCCAGTCACGAAGTCCATAGATATGCCGTCCCACTTCCACTCCGGGACCTCCAAGGGCTGTACCAAGCCTGCTGGTACCTGATGCTCTGCCTTCACCTGCTGGCAGGTGAGTCATCGTGAAACGAACTCTGCCACAGCTTTCTTCATGCCCGGCCACCAGTGTTGTCGCCTGAGATCCTGGTACATCTTCGCCACTCCGGGATGCACCGCCAAGGGAGAAGCCATAAGGCGCCTGACCTGAGGATATCAGTGCACGCCGGGTCTCACAGTCAGCGTCCCCAAGCTGAGCCTCTCTGACCCGCTGTAGAAGTGGAGGAGAGACTGTGAGAGACTGAAGAAAGGCTGCTGCGTCTCTATCCATGAAGGATATCTGTAAGGAGGCTAGCTGCTCCATCGCCTCCTCAAGTAGCTGAATGCCCGTCCTCCTGCTGAGGGCATCGGCTACCACGTTCCCCTTCCCAGGAGTATAGACTATCTCAAAGTCATAGTCCTGGAGGAACTCAAGCCATCTCCGCTGTCTCAGGTTCAGGTCCTTCTGAGAGAAGATATACCTGAGACCCTGGTGGTCAGAAAAGACTGTGAAGCGCTCACCCATCAGATAGTGCCGCCAAGTATTCAGAGCGAAGACCACTGCTTCTAACTTTAGGTCATGAGTGGCGTAGTTCTGCTCATGCGGCCTCAACTGACGTGATCCGTAGGCGATCACGGCCCGCTCCTGCATCAGGACGCACCCGAGTCCAGTCCCTGATGTGTCGCAGTAAACTACGTATCCAACTCCCTCCTCAGGCAACCTCAAGATAGGTGCGCTGGTCAAACTCTGTCTCAGCTCCTGGAAGCTCTTCTGACATCTGTCTGACCATACAAAGGGTTTCCCCTTCTTTGTCAAAGCTGAGAGTGGTGCCGCAACTCTGGAGAAGTCTGGCACGAATCTCCGATAGTATCCGGCTAGGCCCAAGAAGCTCCGCACCTCCGTCACGCTCCTGGGTGTCTCCCAAGCTAGCACTGCCTCGATCTTCGCGGGATCCACTGCAACTCCCACCTCAGAGATGACGTGCCCCAAGAAATGGACCTCACGTAACCAGAACTGGCACTTTGAGAGCTTTCCATAAAGTTGGTGCTCTCGGAGCGTGTCTAGCACAACTCGCAGGTGGTAGGCATGCTCCTCTTCAGTCGTCGAGTATACCAAAATGTCGTCAATGAAGACCACGACAAATCGGTCGAGGTATGGCTGGAAGATCCTGTTCATGAGGCTCATGAACACTGCTGGAGCATTGGTTACGCCGAACGGCATAACCAAGAACTCATAATGGCCATACCGACACCTGAAGGCCGTCTTCTGCACGTCCTCGTCTCGAACTCTGAGCTGATGATAGCCTGAACGGAGGTCTATCTTCGAGAACCACCGCGCTCCCTTGAGCTGATCGAAGAGGTCATCAATCCGTGGCAGCGGATACTTGTTCCTCACTATCACCTGGTTCAGGCGACGATAGTCGACACACAGTCGCAAGCTCCCGTCCGCCTTCTTGGCGAACAAAATCGGGGAAGCCCAGGGTGAAACACTGGGTCGGATAAACCCCTTGCTCTGCAAGTCCTCCAACTGCACCCGCAGCTCCCGAAGCTCGGCGGGGGCCATCCGATATGCTGGAGTAGATATCGGGGCTGTCCCGGGGTACAAGTCGATGTAAAAGTCTACCTCTCTACGAGGAGGTAGCCCTGGAACGTCGTCGGGAAAGACGTCCACGTACTGGTCCACCACTGCAGGAAAAGCTGGACTCCGCACGTCCACTGCTCCTAGGATGAGGCTAGCCAGCTGATGAGAGATGGGCTGCACTCTCCTCCGCGGAAGTCCATCCTGTGCTGCAAAGGTTCCCTTCTCGCCGGTGAAGGTAAACCTGCTCCCGTCGGTGCGAACACATCACACCTTGCGCCTAAAACAGTCGATCTGGGCATGAACCGTGGATAGCCAATCCATGCCCAAGATGACGTCGTAAGGCCTCGACGCCGCTACAAGGAGATCCCAGCCGAAGCTCTCGCCTCCTAGAGTAAGCTCACACTGCCGGCACCAGTGCGTAATCGTCGAGTCTGCTCCCGTAGGAGTATCTAGCCGTAAGGATCGAGCCAACGGCTCAGTCGGAATCTCCGAGCTCCGAACAAGGGCAGAGGCTATGAAAGAGTGACTCGCTCCTGTGTCTATAAGTACTGCAGCAAGGGTGGAATAGACACAGATCGTACCTCGAATCATCTCTGGCATGTCGGGGTCATAGGCCTCCACTGCCTGGAGCTGGGCATGTCCCTTCCCGCCAGCTCCCTGTGGTCGAGGTGGCCCTCCTGGTGGTGGTGGGGGTAGAGCCTGGAAGCGTCGCCCACCACCCGCTGCTCGGCCAGCTCCTCTGCCTCATCCGCCTCCTCCCTGCGGACCACCACGGTCGACCCTCTGCCTCTGCCTGGCTGGCCCCTCCACCGTCTGCTGCTCCTCTGATCGGCGAGTCGGGCAGTCATGAGCCATGTGACCCTGCCCGCCGCAGGAGTAGCACAGCCTGCCTCTCGGAAGGCTGGAACTCCGCTGTGTGCCCCGCACTGCTGAGCCGGTGTCCTGAGGCCGTCTGCGTGGGGGTCTGGTCTGCCTGGACCCGAGAGTCATCCGTCGGCTACCTGCTGCCGAAGACTCAGCTACCTACCGCCCTGCGCTAGGTCTCGCCGCTGAAGAAGGCTCTTCCAGGAATCTCTCGATCAAGAGGGCTCGCTCCAGCACTCCCGCCTGGGTCGGAATGCTGAGGGAGATCAGCGACGCCCGAATCTCCTGTCGCAAGCCCTGCTCGAAGGTCCGGGCCCGGAAGAAGGGGTCCCGTACCATGTCGGTCGAGTAGCGAGATAGGTCAGTGAACCTCGCCGCGTACTGAGCGACCGTCATGCTGCCCTGGCGCAGCTGGAGAAGCTCCTGGATGCGCACCGCTCAGAGGGTGGCAGGGACGAACTGAGAGCGGAAGAGGCTCTCGAAGTCCGTCCAGAGCAAGGATGCCTCATCGTGAACCTGGAGCATCAAGCTCCACCATCGTCCTGTCGCCGCCTGCAGGAGGCTCGCCGCGAGAATCACCATGAGATCCGCTAGTGTCCTCACTAGCCTAAAGATTCGTACCACCGCCTCTAGCCAGTCCTCGGCGGCCTGGGGGTCCGCCTCACCGCGAAACCTGGGCGGTCGCTGGCTCTGAAACTCATGCAGTGCCCTGAGGCGACGTGCATCGTCAGCGTCTGGTACTGGTAGCATCGGTGGCTCGGCGGGTAAAGCTACCGCCGGTGCCACTGCTGGCAAAGGGCCCTGCACCGAGGCCTCGTCGCTCGGTGGGCTGCCGTCGCGCCCTACACTCGGAACCCTAGCTGGCTGTCGTCGCGGGGCCATCCTGAAAAGGAGAACAAGAGCACCACAGTCAGAACAGTATACCTGGTGAGCTGGCACAAGTAATCACAAGGAAAACTTGAGACTTTCATAAAGCAGATCAGTATACCCGGTGAGCTGACACAAGTAATCACAAAGAAAACTTGGAACACACACGCAATCAATGTTTTCATGCATTAAGTCGGAAATCAGGAGTCAGGGTCCTGGTGTACGGATACGTCGGCCGCCGCACCAACACTGGGCTCCCTGAACTGATAACCACACTCAATACACTAAACACTATTGCTTCTTATAGAAAGAAAAGACGATCAGAGTCTGCGGTAGAACCGACCACCTCTGATACCAATTTGTCACGACCCGACCTCGGGGCCCGTGCCGTGACTACCCCAAGCCCGCCTTCCATAGGCCAGGGGCTGGCGACTAGCACCAAGGCGTAAAATCCCGGTAAACAGGGAAGGCATTGCCTTTATAAGTAACAACCACCACAGAGTCATCAAGCGGAAAGTAAAGGGGGCCGGAATACAAGCCCAACTGAAAGTACAACTGAAAAGTAAAGAACAGCAACTGAAGAAAAGACGGCGGCCTCGTGTCGTCCACTGACAATCCCACCTGAAGGGTGGGTACAGATAGCCTCCAGGCTCCTCGGGTCCCACATCCGCTCCGAGCACGTCCCGTCCAGTGGTCCACCTCCAGGTACCGTCCTGCTCCACGCCCCAACCGTGATCAGCGCTGTCCGTCGTCTGCAACCAACACAACAAGGTGCGGGCATAGCCTGTGCAGGGGTGAGTATAAGCTACTCAGTAAGGACCCCGAGACCCCCGAAGGTCTCCCGAAATCCACAAAGGATATAGCACAGAAGAAAGATGCAATCACGAAGTAACATCTGACTCGACTTAGGTATATGCCCATACATATACCTAAGTCCCCAGTTCTAGCTCTGCTCACGAGCTCAAGAACAACTCAATCCACGCAGGAAAGCAAGACTCAAATCCACAAGGAGAGTAAACAGTAAATCCACAAAGGATAGTTCAACACAATCCACAAAGGAGAGTAACATAAGATTCAGCTCAACCAGGTATACTTTTTCAGATGACGTCAAAGATGATCACTGATCCATCTAAGTCGTCGGACCCACGAAGGATCGATAGGTACTAACCCCCGCAAAAGACCCACATAGGATCGGGCTCACACAGAACCTGTAGGCAGTGGCTCACACAGAACCGGTAGTAAGGACCCACATAGGATCGGGCTCACACAGAACCTGTAGCACTGATCCACGTAGGATCGCTGAGTGCAGTGGTCGATGCAGTCCACTGAGGATCTCTGCACAGTCGTCGCCGCAGTCCACGAAGGATCTCTGCTCTGCCGTCGTCGCAGTCCACGGAGGATCTCTGCTCTGCCATTGTCGCAGTCCACGGAGGATCTCTGCTCTGCCGTCGTCGCAGTCCACGGAGGATCTCTGCTCTGTCGTCGAAGTCACAGCCAGCGCTAGGGTTCCCGCACATAGCGAGCTCGTTTAGGAGGGTCCGCTCCACAAGCCGAGAGGCTGATACATCAACTGACACGTAGTCCGAAGTTGATGTATCCAAAAGTTCCGTATCGACAACAGGATCTCAACGCAACAGACGGCGCGTCAATCGGACGCCCGGTCTGAGAGTTATTGGCATTTTCGTCCCAGGGGCCCGGTTGGTTTTTAGGGCAAAACCAACCCGACCGTACTCCGCCTGTGTCCGATCCTCGGGCGGAGTATGCCAAAAGTTCCGTCTCACTTAGAGGAAACTACCACAGCTGACGGTACGTCGTTCGGACGTCCGCAGCTCAAGTTATGAACGTTTCCGCTCCGAGGGCCCGGTTGGTTTCGTGTACGAACCAACCCGGCTGAACCCAAAGTCTTCCGAAACCTTGAGTATAATATACCGAAACGACCGTCTCGATCCAAGGATCGCGTAGCCGCTGACGGTTCGTCAATCGTAGGTCTCAGGCCCAAGATATGGGCAAAAGACCGAAGAGGGCCCGAAAACGGGGGTTATGGGCCCGGGGCGACCCGGCCCGAACCCCCCCCCCCCCCCCCCCCTGGGCTGGCCGAACCGGGTCGACCCGAACCGGGTCGACCCGGCTAGGCCGGGTCCGGTCCGGCCTGGGCGCGGCCCAGCCGACCGGACCGGCCGGCTCGGCTTCGGCCGAGCGGCCGAAGGAGAAACCGCCGCGGGTTTGACCCGCGGCTTGGAGGAACGTGGCCCGCGCGGGCCGCGTGCTGGGTGGCCGGACCGCGGACGCGGTCCGGCGGTTCGCCGCCGCCACGGCTCGGCCGCGGCGGAGTTTCCGGCGGCGCGCTGGGCGCCGCCGCCACCTTCCGCGGGCCGCCGGAGTTGCTCTGGTGGCCCGTCTTGCCTCCCGTCTGCGCCGTTGCTCCTCCCGGGGGCCGATCTTCACTGCGGGATCAACGGATCGCCCTTGCCGCACGGTTCGTCGTCGTCTGCCAAATCCGCACAACAAAAGATTGGCGGAGGGTTGCCGGGTCTTGTTCGTTAGATCCGCACCCTCCGCGTTAGTCATAAACAACGGAAGGAATAGAAACAATCAATCAACAATTTTAAATAAATTTAAAATTGTTCCGTGATCGGTTCTTTATTTTAAAAGAATAAACACGGGAAAGACAAAAATTCCAACAACCCCTACCTCGCAGCTGTCATTGCCGAACGAGGGATCGTCGCGGGATTGCTCGTCGCGGAAGAAGGGGGATCGTCGCGTCGTCGCGGTATCCGGCATCGCGTCGCCAATCTCCGGATCAAGATCAAACGGATTTAATTAACTTAAATCCGTTATTATTGAAATTAAAAAGGGAGAAATAAACGATTCGTTTCTCACCTTAATTGCCGAACGAGGATCGGCCGCGGAAGAAGAGGCATCGCCGAAGAACGTCGCGGGTAGAGCTCGTCGACGTCGCAGATCACGGTGTGCGTCATCGAATTCCGGTCGCCGGCGTTCTTCGCGTTCTTCGAGTTCTTCGCGAGGAGGGGAGATGAAGAAACAAAGGTCCTCTCAAATCCTTTCAAAGGATTTTTAGGTTGGTCTTATTTTATAAACATGCCAACAAACGCAAAAGCGTAAGTAACGACCCATCAGTTCGTTGAATTAATTCAACGAGCGAAACATCCCATTTAATTCACGAAATAAACCGCTCAATTAAATGGTCTGTTAATAATTTAAGAAAACGCGTCGGTTGACTTTTCAGTTACTTTGACGGGTTTTCGCGGGTGCGTTACTTAGCGAAAGAAACGGCGGGGCTCGTGAGGGCCCCACCTCACAAATATCCTACCAAGGGGTTAGGATATTTCTGGATAGCATCCTATCCAGTTCAACTCAGATCAAGCCGCCTTTAAGTGGCTTCAAGTGGCTTCCAAGCAGCTTAAGTGAAATAAAATAAAGTTGTCGCACAAATTTTATTTTATTTCTGACTTTAAGCCCCAAAATTTAAAAACCACGTCTGAGCAAAAGCAACTCCGGAAGAGGAGTTTATAAGCAAATACCGGCGCTGCGATTTCATCGGTGCCCTCAGAATTCGATTCCGGGTACCGGTTCAAAAGATAGAAAAACCCGCTCGTCCGTTCACTGAACATACCTGAGCCAAACTTCGGAAATTGATTCCGGGCACACCGGGCCTCGGAATCAGGTGCCGTCTGAAGCTGCGCTCTTGTAAAATTCCAAAGAAAATTAAGAAAAAAAAATTTCCTTGAAATTTGCGGGTCTTTACAATAGTACTATAAAAAACCCATATAATTAGTCTAAAATTCAACCCATGTATCAAACCAAGTTTTTGGAGCATCGTTCTGACATCTAAATAATAGAGAAACCATCGATACCGATACGGAGCATAATATCCAACCTCCTAAACTATGGGTGTGGACCCCCATTACCAAAACCCTAAAACCATAGGTGAGTACCACTATTCCCAACACCTAAAACCATGGTTGAGGACTGTCATGACCAACACCCTAAGACTGTAGGTGAGGACCATCGTGATTAGCACATGAAACCATGGGTGAGGACTTCCATGACCAGAACCCTAAAACCATAGGGGGATATCATGACCAGCACCCTAAAACTATAGGGGGGACCATCATGAACAACATCTAAAACAATGGGTGAGTAATTCCATGACCATCACCCTAAAACTATATGTAAGGACCTCTATGACCAGCACCTAAAACTGTGGGTGAGGACTGCCATGACCATCACCCTAAAACCATATATGTGGAATGCCATGTCCACCAACCTAATCCATATTTGTGGAGATCCATGTCCACCAATCCCATCCATATCTGTAGAAATCTATGTCCAGAAATCTCACCCATATCTTTGGAATTCATTGGCCACTAATCTCATCTATATCAAAATAATTGTGCATGGAACTTCAAACTAGCACCCAAACTCAGAACAAAACCATTAGAACTGATATAGAGTATCTTGTCCAACCAAATATCATATGGGTGTGAATATTCATATCCAAACTACCCAACCTCATATATGGAACATCATTTCATATATCTAGATCCATATTTTTGGGACCTCATGTCTAGTTCTCTCAACCATTGCAGTCCATAACATCAATTAGGCTCCATTGTGTGGTATCCCAACCATATCTCAATTTCACAATGATGTAGACCAAGTCTTGACCACAACATCTCCACCCCATTAGTTTATACATCAAATTGAGTCCCAAAGAACAATTCAAACCATTACCGCCCTAATACACACACCCAATCAAGTTCATTCAAATAATAGAGCACCCACTTGGAGCTCCAGATCAATACATAGACAGAGGAATCCCTCTCTAGATCCTTGAAACTACTACTCAATAAGAGGCATCCCACTTTGGATCTTCTAGGTCAGAACATATTTGGATACATCCCTCTCCCAATATTCAGTCACAACCAAACACTCAGGCCAACACCCATCACTTAGGGTTACACATTCTATAACCTAGTATCTAATAATGTATATCCTCACATGCCTCAATGGTAGTAAAACTTATAAGGGATATGGCCTCAATCCCAACCCCTTTCCAAGTCACCCTAGTTTGGTTCTTACACCCAACCTATCCACCACCTCAAGTCACAACTCAGGCCTACTAACTAAGGATAATCCTATTATAATACCAAATTGAGTTCTTTGATGAACCCATGCTACATCTTCCAATTATTCTCATTAACCTCTCCCAGGACTCATCCTATGTCTCACCCTCAAGAGATATATGAACTCACTTTCTAGAGGAAAACATCTATTTCATAACTTACTTTCCCCAAAAAACATCTTAGAAGACCTCAAAATACTCTAAGGTTTACACCAATACGATCTATGAAGAAAAACACTAAAAATGGACTCCTATTGTATCCTATTCTAACTTCAGGGTGAAAAAACCACTCAAAACCCTCCAAATGGTATCAAATAGGTAGTATATGGTGTGTACCCTAAGTTCACAGCATGTACTCTAAAACCTATATCCAGGCCATGCACTCCCACAGGGCCTAGGTGATTTGGGGTCTGGTCATGTACTACTATGTAGACACAACATACACATTGTCTAGTTGTATACTTCCACATGGCCATGTCCCCTATACATGAGGTCTCTATCCATGCACCCAGCCACATGTCAATGTCCCACTACATTCCATACACCTTGACTACACATCATGTAGTCCAAAAATTCCATCTACCAAAGTACTCGGCCACATGGTCATGCACCACCTCATGGCATGTACTCCCATTACATAGCATGTAGTTCCAAAAAAAATATCTTCAAAAAACAGGAAAAACACATGGTGTGTGTTATTGAATAACACACCATGTTATCGGGAATTTTTATTAGGAATCCCTACAAACCACTTGAACTCCCCCCCCCCATTTTTTCTCTAATTAGGCACAGATCATCCCCCAATGGGTCATTAGAAATTATAGTAGGGATTTAAAACATAAAATAACTACTCTATATGGTTTAGGGAACAAAACTCAAAAAACATCCTACCTCATTGCATAAATGCTAAATCTTCGAGTCTAAATCTGCTCCCAGCAGCTACTATATCTCAATCTGGTCTCGATCTCCACCATGGATGAAGTCCGATGACATATCCTCCTCCTCCCATATATGTACATCCATTTAAAATATGGTAGAGACCCTCCCACTTTCCTACTATTTTTGGTAAGCCCCTAATGGGGAAGAGTGTTTTAATTAATTAATTAATTAAGACCCATTTAAAACACCTATCTTGAACCCTAGAACCTAAAGCAGGTTTATACTTCACCTATGAAAACCCCCCATTTCAGAATCAACCATGGATTAGGAATATCAATATGATTCTCCATTAAAGATATTTCTCGTCCCGAACCCATGTGAATAATTTAATATTTAATTAAATAAATATTAAATATTCAACCAAAACTCAAACTGCTCGGAATTCCACCAAACTCTCATCCTAGTGTAAATGCTCTATTTTAGGACCAAAGGAGTGGTAAAAAAAAATTTAAAATCATTTCATAGGGTAAAATGACCATTTTATCCCCATAAGAACCTAAAATCAAAAATTTAAATTTCTTCTCAAAATTTCAAAACCCAAAAAACACGGGTCTTTACACTCTAGTCCTGTTTCTTAGTGGCAATAGTAAAAGCATCCCAAAGTCCAAGGTTATAATCTAGATACATTCCAACAAACCTATAGAGAAATAAATTAATGTTTTATGACATAAAACCTTATAAGTGCGCTTATTTTGTAGTATAATTCCTTTATTATGATATCTCTTGTAACGTACCGGCCCGGCTCACCATCGAACCGATGGCCGGACTGGTCGCCACATGGCCTCAAGCACGTCTCCCCGTACGCCAGAGGCTGCCGACTAGCAGCGAGGGTCTCGAGAGGTGATAGTGGGGAGACTATACCCTCTTATTAGAGTAACATAGCGGTATTATCAGAGTAAATAATATTCAATAGCAGAATAAGTAAACAATTGAAAGACTGCAGGGAAAGACAAAATAATACCCATTTTTATAAAAGGTGAAAAACGCTAATTTACAATGCATGTATGTACAAATGATGATACATTTATGAAAACAGGAAACAATATAGAATGCTTTACAAAAAATACTAAAAGAAAAGATAGAAAAGCTTGAAGACGTTCTCCTGAGCATCCCAAGCTTCTGCTTGATCCTCTGCTTCAAACTCCTCAGGTACAAATAGCACAGCATACAACCTAGGTCCTGCAAGCAAGAAGGTCTACTTGGGTACCCCAGTGCAATGGCAGCCCGAGTAGGGTGTGAGATATAAATCTCAGTAGGTTGGCACCACCGGTGTCTCACCCAAACCAGATAGTGTGTATTCAATTAAACAGTAAGTAGGTATAGAAGAAATAAGTAAGCAGAAGAACATAGAATAACAACACCCGTCCAGGTTTCCCAAAGGGAACCTGACGGTTATACAAGCTTCGGCTTGTTTCCGGGATATCAGTCTGATCATGCCACTATAGTTACATATGTAAATATTTATAATTGATGGTGTGGGGTAAGCATGCCTCCCACCCATCCGCTGAAGATAGCGAGCACGAGGTAAGGATGCCTCTCGTCCCTAGTATACAATGGAAACGAGGTAAGAATGCTTCTCATTCCTAAAAGATACTAGAAAGGGGTAAGAATGCCTCCCTTCCATCACATTCATTCAACCGGCATAGGGTATAACTACCTCCCATCCGTCACATTTATAATATTTTCATGGGGTATAACTGCCTCCCATCCGTCACATTCATAATACTGGCATGGGGTATAACTTCTTCCCATCCAAACACATTCATAATACTAGAAGTCAACTAGAAAGGGGTAAGAATGCCTCCCTTCCAGACATGTACTGTCACACTGTCATGGGGTATAACTGCCTCCCATCCAACCACGTATCTCTCACTAGGTGGCTTCAGCATGTGGTCACCTTTATTATCATTCATTATGTGGCATCAGCATGTGCACACTCACGATACAAACATCTCTATAGTATACTACCTATGGCATTACCTCATAAGTATTTCAAGAATCATATCACAACCGCAATCAATCATATAGCCCAAATCCACCTAAAAGGTTATAATCATGTTCATAAAAATATACTTAAGGAAAACCATCTCAAGTATCATTACCACATCATTTATCATATTCATCACATTTATACTTAAGGAAAATCCTCTTAAGTATCCAAATCAAGACATTACATATTCATCACATTTATATAAGGTACATGAGGCAACCCACTCATGTACGGTATTGGCTAACCCCCAATTCATTCTTCATTCCTAATATATCATTTCAAAGACATATAGGGATTTACAAAGCATAAAGAGGTGCTATGGACTACCCCTCCTAGGTAAGTCCCACTCACTAGATCCACTCCAGTAACATAATCTGTGCTTATTCCATTATCCTAAGGCATGGTCTTACCACCCTAATCCATTTCATTCAAGTTTAACCATTTCATCAAGATAACACAATTGTCATGCTTTAACCATTTGGTAAAATTCAGAGGAAACCTGACATCATCAATCATCACTAAAGCATAACAAGAATTCAGAAGGTAAGCATAAGAATATACTTATTACTTTTATCTTGAAGACATCGCACCTCTGATTGAGGGGTTTTGTTATTAAATCATTAGTTTAGTGACCAAGAAACCATTTTAATCTTGTCCCTGCAATTCACACTCTTTACATGGAAGCATTTAATTGAATCTAAACCAGCATAATTAACATACTAAAGCAGTGCATAAATAACTCATTAATACTTCACTTTAAATTAAAGGCAAGGAGAGGGATCCTACCTCAAGGTGGATCCATCCGTCCACTCTGGATCTTGACGCTTTCTAACTAAGAGCCGCCTAAGCTCTGGAAAATCGAAACCAACCCGAACCCGCAAACTCACTAACCAAAACACACTACAAACCTTAGACCAACTAAAGATAATAAATTGGGAGCTCTGTAAACAAAGAACAGGTAAAACCCTTACCTCGGGATCAAACCGGTGGGTCGAAATCACCGCAATCTGCCTCGCCTTCGGTGGCCGATGTCATACGCACACCAATAAGGTTCTGAGGGACCTTCCGCACAACCCTGGAACAACCGGAACAAGAAATAAACCAAAAATAAAAAAACCCTAAACCTAGGGGTGCTTGTCCAAACGAAATTAGGGCAAGGAGGAGCCCTAAAATCGGCCAAGAGGAGAGGAGGAAGGAGGGAGGAGACTTACCACGGAGATTCGAAGGAGGAATCTCCATGAACGGAGGAGGAAGGAGGTGCGGCTGAGGGGAATTGTGTGTGAGGTCGGCGGCTCCAAGGGGGAGGGGTTCGTGCGGGTTGTGTGAGGAAGAGGGGAGATTTTATTAGTTTAGGTTTTATTTAAAATTTCTTTTAAATATTTTAAAAACCCAAACAGGGCACGGCGCACGGCTTGGGCCGCATGGTTTGGAAAACAGTGCGCCAACCATGCGTCCCCCACTGGACGCCCACGACACCCCGCATGGTCTGGCCACACGGTTTGGGTAAACCATGTACAGGCCGTGCAGACTCCTATGCCTCCCTGATTTAGGTCGTACGTCTTGGGCCACATGGTTTGGGAAATCGTGTGCTAACTGTGCGCCTTCAGTTGTTCTTTAAAAATCAGCCAACTTCGGGTCCGACACTCCCGAAACCCCTCAAGACACTCAGAAAACTTAACGGGCATTCTACCATGTCCAAAAACATTAAAAAGAAGGATCCAAACCTTTGGAATCTCATTCCTAAGCCTGATCTTAAATTCGATCGGTTCAGTGGTTGAAAAGGTTCCAATTTCTCAACTTTTTAACCCGGTTCAAAACGCGGGTCATTACAACCTTCCCACCTTATAACTTCTCGTCCCCGAGAAGCCCTTAGGAACAATGCACACTTCATTCAACCTACAAGGGTCATGAAGCTTCGTTCAACGATTGCGTTACGTTTCCAAACGTTCAATGCTCCACGATCATCCACTTAAGCACACGACACTTAAGTCATCAACACCCGATCCAACGCTCGTTTTCCCACCAAACCAACATGAAAGCTCTTACTTGATCCCATTCCACACGAGACATGATCACATTGTTGTCTCGTCAAGAAACCAATCAAAGGTACTTCCCACCTTAGATTTTTTTAACGTTAAGCGGTCAAAACTCAAACCACAGCTCCACCACCTTTTGAACTGTCTTTCAAAAGCACGCTCTAAGCATTCCAACGACGCACCTAGCGTGATTTTGAAACGATCAAATGGTTGGTTTCCCCATCGACCTCTAAACCAAATCAGAAAATATTCAAGCCACTCCAGCTGACTATTCAAGACACGCACAACTTATATGGCCGGCGTTTTATAAGCTGAACAGCGATGCCTTCTCCCAAGACATCTCACACCTACCACGAGAACATTCACTGAAGCTCATACCCGACTCCCGGTGACGTCTCTAAGATCAAACCATGAGAGAAACCACGCATCCCAGGTGAACAGCCTAAAGAGAAAAACCAAAAGAGCTCAAAATATTTTAAACATTAGCATGTTGTAAGACTGATGCTCTCTTAGTGCATCCAGGATGAAGTCAAGATAGGGGATAAGCTCGTCGTGTAGCAGAGTACACTAAGAGGATTGAAAACGGATTCCAGTTATTTATACCCAAAAACTGAAAAGGAAGAAAGGTCGAACCACCACTTTTCGACTATAAAGACAAGACTCAGCTTCACCTGCCGATGCATCAAGATTTCTAAAACGATCACAATGCCTTTTTCCCACACAAGGCTTTCTGTGATCATTCACGACTTACCACCGAAGTCCTTCATGACCAACAGTGTTTCTTAAAAGGGGTTGCATACACCGCCAACTAGATCAAAGTCGTGCTGCCGAGAAAGCATCAATGCATAATGACACATGCAATCCTCAAAGGCATTCAAACAAACCCGACCATTCCCAAATGGTCTTTCTTGACATGTTCCTTCTACCCGGAAGGACGCACTTCACTAAACCAACACGACGCTTCCCACCTTAGAAGAATTGGTGTCCCCAAAAGAAGAAAAGACCAGCTTACCTTAAGCAAACTAGTCCATAACAATCAAATGGACGTGTGTCGCTCCTCCGAGCCATGATCACCACATCGAAACATCCAAGAAACCCAAAGCAACAAGACCAGCATGTCAACCACCTGAGTCTTCCGAACATCATCCCGAGCATTGGGACAACTTGATTCTCAAATTCTCAGGTCACTCTACCACGGAGATAACCCAAGACCGTACACAGCAGCATAAGAGATTTAGACGAATGTCGTTTTTCCCTATACGGTAGTTTACAAAGCCGACAACATACCCAGTCGTCCATTACCGCGAAAAAGAAAAAGTCAAATGACTGACCAAGCAACCGACTATGCCAGAGGCATGTCTAACCAACCGATACAAAGTATTACCCAAAGATCACACCCACGACAAGGTCAATAGTAACATGACCACCCATCCAAACAATGGTGTCATTGGAAACCAAAAGTCCTACGAGGGACAACGGCACCCGAACGGTACCCAGCGTCAGGAAACTCACCGTACACGCCAAGAACATAAGCTCTAAGGGCACTACCTACCACGGGCTAGCCCCTCACAAAAAACAAGTGTTGACCCAAGCACTTGGTCACGCCCAAAAAAAGTCATCGAGCTTAAAGCCTAACATTTAACATCATTGCTAAAATAAAACAGCCTATGGAAAATTCGTAAGGTTCCATTCCAAGGCACTCACAAGAAAGACTTAACCTACCCACACACGGGGTCTCAAAAGAGGACACCACTATAGGTTCCTTTTTCCAAGCCCTTTATATTTATTCACATTTATCATTTAATCACTTTAAAAGATTAAATTCAACACATCAAGTATCCTTTTCCAAACAAAAATTCACTAGGCACTTTATCATTTATAACAAACAACTCAAAGCAAAGCAGGCAAGTCTCAACAAACTCCCTTTTAACCATTAAACATTTATCAGACATCCCATCTTATTCTAACATTTTATCAAAATAAATTCCTTTTTTAAACAATTTAGGTGACCTAGGAGGGTCCCAACAAGCCAATTCACATCAGGTAAAAAAACAAACAACTTTTACAGTAATTAAACCTCTCACAAAGAATCCTTCCATACATTCATTATGGGTTTCCATTTTCCAACTCATGAAGCGCCCATACACTCCATGGGTTGAAATTTGGCTCCCATTAGACGAAAAAACTTACATCTCAGAACTAAACATGCTCAAAGAAATCATCCAGTCATACGGGTGGCCACCTACCAACCTGTAAAGTGCCCACACACTTTACAATTTGGTATTTGGCTCCCTTCATTCAAAACCAATTTCCATTCATTTTACAATTTAAACATTAGTAGCCCTTTTTTGGAAATCTGATCACACAGGTTACCCTTTCCCAGCCATAAGGCGCCCATACACCTTACAACTGAAAATTGGCTCCCGTCGTAATTGCAATCATTTAATTTGGTCAAAGAAAACAATTCCATATTAACTGAACCTAGCATGTTCTTGAAAGCAGTGACGCAGAAACATGATATATCACAGAAGCATGGAATAACTACCACAGAACCTATCACAATAGCAGGAATCAACTAATGCATCCTAGATGGCATGGAATAATTTATGGCATGTGATTTCTAAAAAGGTGCCTATATGATGCATGAATTGGCATGCCCTCGTATCATCGGGTTGCAACAGAAATGGTACTCGCAATTGCATCAACAGTATCAATAGAAACCATGTGTGTCACCCAATGGTGAAATCAAATCAACCATAATAATAAAAATTATTAAATTGATGGTTTCATTCAAGGAAATTTGGATTTTCCCTATACATGGGTTAGCTAATCCCGAGCAC
This sequence comes from Viscum album, assembly GCA_963277665.1. Lineage (NCBI taxonomy): Eukaryota > Viridiplantae > Streptophyta > Magnoliopsida > Santalales > Viscaceae > Viscum > Viscum album. The sequence goes on from OY728160.1 coordinate 1,681,727,208, forward strand.
AGCTTATTACCAAATTCCATCTCCTTCCTATCCCTGTCTATTGTCAACAATTAGTAAAAAAAATAGAAGAAGAAACTCCTTTGATGCCACTTTGTAACGTCCTGGCCCGGCTCACCATCGAACCGGTGGCCGGACCGGTCACCACATGGCCTCAAGCGCATCTCCATGTACGCTAGAGGCTGCCGACTAGTAGTGAGGGTCTCGGGAGGTGATAGTGGGGTGACTATACCCTCTTATCATAGTAACATAGTGGTATTATCATAGTAAATAATATTCAATAGTGAAAGCAGTAAAAAATTGAAAGATAGAAGGGAAAGATAGAATAATACCCATTTTTATAAAAGGTGGCAAACACCAGTTTACAATGCATGTATGTACAAATGATGATACATTTATGAAAACAGAAAACAATACAGCATGCTTTACAAACAATACTAAAAGAAAAGACAGCAAATCCCGACGATGTTCTCTTAAGCATACCAAGCTTCTGCTTGGTCTTCTGCTCCTAACTCCTCAGGTACAAACAGTACAGCATACAACCTAGGCCCTGCAAGCAGGAAGGTCTACTCAGGTACCCCAATGCAATGGCGGCCCGAGTAGGGTGTGAGATATAAATCTCAGTAGGCCGGCACCACTGATGTCTAACCCAAACCAGACAGTGTGTATTCAATTAAAAAGTAAGCAGGTATAGTAGAAATAAGTAAGCAGAACAACATAGAATAACAACACCCATCCAGGTTTCCCAAAGGGAACCTGACAGCTATACCAGCTTTGGCTCGTTGTCGGGATATCGGTCTGATCATGCAACTATAGTTACAGATGTAAATATTTATAATTGATGGTGTGGGGTAAGAATGCCTCCCACCCATCAGTTGAAGATAGCGGGCACGAGTTAAGAATGCCTCTCATCCCTAGTATACAATGGCAACGAGGTAAGAATGCTTCTCGTTCCTAAAAGATACTGGCAAGGTGTAAGAATGCCTCCCTTCCATCACGTTCATTCAACCGGCATAGGGTATAACTGCCTCCCATCCGTCACATTCATAATACTGGCATGGGGTATAACTGCCTCCCATCCATCACATTCATAATACTAGCATGGGGTATAACTGCTTCCCATCCAAACACTTTCATAATACTAGAAGTCAACATGAAAGGGGTAAGAATGCCTCCCTTCCAGACATGTACTATCACTCTGGCATGGGGTATAACTGCCTCCCATCCAACCACATATCTCTCACTAGGTGGCTTCAGCATGTGCTCACCTTTATTATCATTCATTATGTGGCATCAACATGTGCACACTCGCGATACAAACATCTCTATAGTATACTGCCTATGGAATTACCTCATAAGAATTTCAAGAATCATATCACAATCACAATCAATCATATAGACCAAATCCATGTAAAAGGTTATAATCACATTCATACAAATATACTTAAGGAAAACCATATCAAGTATCATTACCACATCATTTATCATATTCATCACATTTATACTTAAGGCAGCTCCTCTTAAGTATCCAAATCAAGACATTACATATTCATCACATTTATATAAGGTACATGAGGAAACCCACTCATGTACGGTATTGGATAACCCCAAATTCATTCTTCATTCCTACTATATCATTTCAAAGACATATAGGGATTTACAAAGCATAAAGAGGTGCTATGGACTACCCCTCCTAGGTATGTCCCACTCACTAGATCCACTCCACTAACAAAAGTCGTGCTTATTCCATTATCCTAAGGCATGGTCTTACCACCCTAATCCATTTCATTAAAGTTTAACCATTTCATCAAGAGAACACAATTTTCATGCTTTAACCATTTGGTACAATTCAGAGGAAACATGACATAATCAATCATCACTAAATCATAACAAGAATTTAGCAGGAAAGCATAAGAATCTACTTCCTACTTTTATCTCAAAGACAGTGCACCTCTGATCGAGGGGTTTTGTTATTAAACCGTTAGTTTAGTGACCAAGCAACCATTTTAATCATATCCCTGCAATTCACAGTCTTTGCATGTAATAATTTAATTGAAACTAAACCAGCATAATTAACATTCTAAATCAGTGCAGAAATAACTCATTAATACTTCACTTTAAATTAAAGGTGAGGAAAGGGATCCTACCTCAATGTGGATCCATCTGTCCACTCCGGATCTTAACGCTTTATAACTAAGAGCCGCCTAAGCTCCGGTAAAGAGAAACCAACCTGAACCCGACAATGCACTAAGCAAAACACACTACGAACCTTAGACCAACTAAAGATAACAAATTGGGAGCTGTTTAAACAAAGAACGGGTAAAACCCTTACCTCGGGATCAAACCGGCGGATCGAAATCACCGCAATCCACATCGCCTTCGGTGGCGGATGTCGTACGCACACCAACAAGGTTCCTAGGGACCTTCCGTACAACCATGGAACAAGCGAAACAAGAAAGAAACTGAAAACAACCAAACCCTAAACCTAGGGGTGCTTGGCCGACTGAAATTAGGGCAAGGAGGAGTCCTAAAATCAGCCAAGAGGAGAGGAGGAAGGATGGAGGAGACTTACTGTGGAGATTCAAAGGAGGAATCACCAATAACATAGGAGGAAGGAGATGCAGCCTAGGGGGCTTGCGCACGAGGCCGGTGGCTCCAAGGGGGAGGGGTTCGTGCGGGTTTTGTGATGAAGAGGGGAGAGTTTATTAGTTTAGGTTTTATTTAAAATTTCTTTTAAATATTTTAAAAACTCAAACAAGGAATGACGCACGGCTTGGGCCGCACAGTTTGGCAAACCGTGCGCCAACCGTGTGTCCCCCACTGGACACCCACGACACCCCGCACGGGCTGGCCGCACAGTTTGGGTAAACCGTGTGCAGGCCGTGCAGACTCCTTTGCCTCCCTGATTTAGGCCGCATGGCTTGGGATGCACGGTTTGGGATACCATGTGTCAACTGTGTGCCTTCAGTTGTTCTTTAAAAATCAGCCGTCTTCGGGTCCGACACTCCCAGAACCTCTCAAGACACTCATAAAACTTAACGGGAATTCTCCCATGTCCAAAAACATTAAAAATAAGGATCTGAACCTTTGTAATCTCATTCTGAAGCCCGATCTTAAATTTGACCGGTTCAGTAGTTGAAAAAGTTCAAATTTCTCCACTTTTTGACCCAATTCAAAACGCGGGTCATTACATCTCTAATCAAGCAGGTTTCATATTGGTGCCATAAACCTATGTGCTTAATGTATATTTATTTGAATTTATGGAAATTTAACTTACCTAAAAAACACCATGGACATGGATATATTTAGGTTGTATCATTTCCATCAATGGTTCTAAGATATCAACTTCTATCAAATAACAGAAAGGAAAAATCCTTTCTCATATTATTCATCAATGAAATATTACTCATGACGAACCCAACATATCCTACTTCACCATGAACATATGTCATCACTATTTTCATCAATACATAAAATTATGTGACTCATAATATCCATTAATAATATTATTAAATTATAAGTATCAACACACATGTTCACAAATAGGAACATCTAATGACACATATAAATGTGGATTTCTTAATAGTGGGTATTATTCTCATAATGTCCTACAATGGAAATTTACAAGGGAATACACCATGAGAATATGCCTCAAATTACTATGATTATCCACCCTTGATAGCCTATATCATTTGTGTCCCTCAAATTATTTCATCTGGATATAGAACATATAATTTAAGAAAACTATCATGTCGCTTCTGGGTTCTCATCATCACATCAAACTATTGTGACCTTTTAGTGAGACATCTACAATTAGGAAATTATCACATACTATTTCATGTATAAGATAAATCATGATGTGATAATAATTTTATTAATATTTAAAATAATGAATGCAGGTTATCATAAAGTACATAGAAGTTGGTTCTAGGGCACCAACTCCAATAGAGTCTCACTTTCACTAGATCCAACTACTAACAATTTTCAGTCTGGTAGCTCTCATATGATAATCATGCTTCTACTAAGATAATTATTTATTCAAGGGGTCTACCACATTTTCCTACATATATACTATACTTATTGAAACTTCACCTCTTTGAGAAAAATACATCCATAGGTGACACTTCTAGATTATGTGCTTTGTCGATTGGTGTGACGTTGGATCTTTTTTAGGATTCACCACTATAGTATTATAACAATACAATGTGATAGATTATTTAATACTAGGTACCACATCAAACTCCTAGAATTTTTTTTGTATCTAAATAGATTATTTGGTTGCATCAAAAGCTGTTATATACTCAGACCCTGTTGTAGAATCGATGATAATTGGCTACTTTTAACTCTTCCAGCTCACATCTCCTCTTTTGAGACTAAAAACATATCCATACTTCCAGTTCATATCACTATAATCTATTTAAAAACTTTCATTAGTATAACCCTTGATGAATAGCTCCTCATCTCCTGTATACACCAGGAACATATCTTTAGCTATTCTCTTATACTTACGTATAACCTTAATAATATGAATGTTGTTCACCTATATCATCTTGATATATTCATACCATGCTCAATGTGTAGGAAACATAAATTATTGTACATAATATTGAATACATTATTGATCCTATCGCCTAATTATATAGGACCTTACTTATTATCTCTTTATCCCGTTGTGTCTAAGGACACATTTTCTTAGAAAGATATATACCATGTGACATTGGAACCAATACCCTCTTAGATTGTTCCATACTAAATATATTTAATGTATAGTCAATGTATATACCTTAACTTAGTCTAATTATCCTCTTATATCTATCACAAATGATCTTGAAACCTTGAATATAGGTTTTTTCACCTATGTTCTTTATAGAGAAACACTTATTTAACTAGTTCTTAATAGACTGTAATACCGGTATGTTATTTCCAATAAGTAATATTTAATTAGAATATACTACTATTATAATTACCACATTCCCACTAAACTACTTATAAACACATGGATCACATTATTTCTTAATGAAACCAAATTCTTTTATAGCTTAATCAAATCAAAGTTTCTAAGACCTGGATTCTTACTTCAATCCATAAATGGATATTGACAACTTGAAAACCTTTTTCCTATCACTTACAGTCACAAATCCTCCTGTTTGTGTCATATATACATCTTCCTGAAGGTTATCATTAAGTAAATCCATTTTGACATGCATATACCAAATTTCATAGTCATGGTAAGTTTTTATAACAAGATAATTCTAATGTATTTAAAAATGGAAACTTAAGAAAATGGTTCATCATAGTCAATGACTTGATATTGTTTAAACCCTTTAGACACTAGCCTTACTTTATAGTTACTTACTTTACCTTCTATGTATAGTTTTATATTGAATTCATATTTTCACCCAATAGGATTTACATCAATTAGTGAATAAAATAGAACCCAAACATAGTTTTTATACATGGAATACATTTAATAATTCATGGATTATTTCCATTTTACAACTTCTGAGCTCTATACTACCTCTTTATAAGAGATAAGTTCATTATTGTAAACCAATAATGAGTCACCATAGTCTATTACTATAAATAAATCTCTATGTTTATCATACCTCTTTGGTGATCCTACACTATACTTGTGTTTCAGGAACAACTACTTCCATGGGGACATGTGGAATCTATTGTTGTACCAACTCTTGTGTATCTTGAGTAGAAACTTCATTGAAGTCGGTCTTTCTCCCACTATACTTATTAAGGATGTGCTCCCTTTCAAGAAATATATATTTTCTAGAAATATTCACTTTCTTATCTAAGGGGTTTTATAGGTAGTGTCCCTTTATTTCCTTAGGATACCCAATAAAGATATACTTTATTCCCTAGGGTTCTAGTTTGTTTCCTGAGAATACCTTAACAAATGCCTTGAAACCCCATACACATGTATGTGACAAAAAGAGTTTCTTTTCACTCCATGACTAGAATGGATTTAAATTTTTCATTTTATTTAGTACTCGGTTTAATGTGTATATTTTAGTTTGTAATGTATATCCCCAAAATTATAATGGAATATTTTCATGACTCTTCATCAACCTTACCATGTGTCTAAAGGTTTGGTTCCTCCTTCCACTAACACCATTCCAATATCGTGTCTAAAGTGGAGTGAATTAAGAAATAATCTCAAATTCCTGTAAAAGGTTGATAAACTCTTGGTTAAGATATTCACCACATTGATCTGATCAAAGCTTCTTAATATTTTTTATAAGTTTATTATCTACTTCATTCTTGAATTCTTTGAATTTATTAAAGGTCTCAGACTTATACCTCCTCGAATATACATATCCATACCATCTCAAGTCACCAGTAAAATTTATGAATTAAGAATACCCACATCAAGATTATAATGGAAATAGTCTACACACATCAGTGTGTACTAATCCTAGAATATTTTCAGCTCTTTCACCCTTTCCACCAAATGGTGGTTTGGGCATTTTTCCTTAAAAATAATCATGAAATATTTCAATTGGTTTTAGCTCAAAAGATTCTAAATATCCATCTTTATGGATCTTGTCAAATGCTTCTCATTTACATGACCAAGATGATGATTCCATATTTGGGTGTTAAATGAGTCAGGTGAACATGATTTGTTTTCAAGTTCCAATACTTAGTTTTTGTAATTTAATACATAAAGACTATTATTTTAATGTGACATACTAGAACTTATGTTTTCTTTATAAAAGAAACAAATTTTATTTCCAAATTTAAAAATAAAACCATATATATATAGGTATGATATATAAATTATGTTCTCAATAATATTCAGTACATAATAAAAATATCTTAAAACCAATATCATTTAGGTTAGAAATGAAATGTGGTAGTCTCTTATGGCTAGAATAGTCAGTCTTGCACTATTAAATGCTCACAAATCCACCTCTCCTATATAAATATTTTAGAATCTACTTGGTTCCTGAATTTTTATATAGATGTGAGCACCATAATATATATAATACCCAATTCATAGATATTGAAAGATTACACTCGATAATGAACACACCATTATCTTCCCTTTTTTTATGGGTGTAGTTCCTCTTCTAGTGGCCTTACCTGCCACATTAAAAACATAGTGCTTCATTTTCCTTTCTATACCTCTGGATCTTTATATTCTTGGAAGGATGGTTCATAAGATCTTTATAAATGTTATGATTATTTGGGCCCATTTCCTTCTTCTTACTTTTATTATTCACCATAAGAACTGTGGGTTATATCACTCCCCATTTCCTTGTCCACTTGGTGAATCAAAGTAAAAAGTTTTGAAAGACTCTTATCATTATTTATCATGTAATAATTAACAATAAAACTAGATAAGTACTTGGGTAGTGAGAAAAGTATGAGATCTATGTGAAAATCATCTGGGAATTTAATCCCTAAGATGTATAATTGTTTAATGTATCCAATAAGCTTAACTATATGAGGCCTAGTTGGAACCATCTCTAAAATATTGGTTGTAAACAAAGCATTATAGATCTTATATCTCTCTTGTATTTCCTTCTCTTGATAGAGATCTTGAAGGTGAGACATCATGATATATACATCCATGTCCTCATGTTTTTTAGAAGCTCATTAGTCATGGAGGATAGCATTAAACATTACACATTGAATCGTTCAAACATTTCTCATAGAGAGACACACTAGCCTCTTTATTAGGTGATTTGGGAATAGGTTATGCTAGTAAATACAATTTCATTTCATGGAATGGGATAATGCATAAGTTCCTTTACCACTCTTGGAAATTAGTGCATATGATAAGTTTATCCTTCTAAAGTATAGATCATAGTGATATGTTTTAATTAATTTTTAATTATCATTTCTAAAAATATGATGAACAAATTTTCATCACTTTATATGATAAAAGGTAGATAAATAAATAAATATTACATTTATTAATATCACACTATTTTATCAAAACTCGATATTCCACACTGTTGTCTTTAGAATATCCTATTTCTTGGACATTCTAGTGGTAAGGATCCATATTCCCCTTCTCATCACCCCAAATTTTTTTAGTCAATCAATTTTAAGGCTTTTAAGTAGTCATTAAAAATTCTAACCACATTAACTTGTAGTTCTGTTGAGTGGAATCCCCAAACCTAAAATCCTTAAATTGGATTTCCTCAACTTTTTTCTACTAGTTAAATAAAGTCCTAATTTTCTATTCAACCCTTGATGTGAACTAATTTGAGTCAAATAAAAACTTCAAGTTAGAATTCCCCAATAATTGAAAGCACCCTAACTTTGGTCAGTGAAGAACTTTGAACTATGGTTTGATTTTAGCATAAGAAATAAAAGGATACACCAACTTAATATATATAATTTAGGGATCTTATCTTTATGCATAAGTTTCCCATTTTATCTTTATTACATTCTTGTTAATATTAAGTTGATTTATATAAGTGATTAACCATGTCTTAAATAAAATTTATGTATAATCCGATTTATTTTAGTTCTATCTTACATGCTCATTAATTCATTAATTAATGTGATCTTGAAAAAACATCCATAATAAAATACCCATGAAAATTTACAAAAATAAAATAATAAAGTGGTATGATCATGAGATTTTACTAATAGTTAGTTTATCTATCGGATGATAAACTAATCTTCGGCCTAGGGGGAAAACACCTTGAACCGTGACTTGGTTCATGTTACAGCTTTCCACTTTTCCACATATTTATCTCTCTTGGATTGGTTTCTTCTCAACTCCAAACTTGAACTACATCCACTTTCTTGGGATCTACATCCATTACATAATCTTTTACTCCCAAGCAGGTGAGGGGAACCAAATGATTGGTTAAGGAGTTTACATAAAAGGAAACCATGGGAATGCAAGCCCTTACATAATGAGGGTGTGGATGATACATAGGACATCAATTTAATTTAATAATAAATTTAAAGAAAAATAATCATATACAAAGGTCTGGTCTATGCTCATGATCATCCACACACATGTAATTAGTTATGCATTTAATAAAATAGATTTCAATTCTAATTGTTCTTATTTAAATAAATTTCACTCGAATCAATTAATTATATTATTTAATTAATAAATTATTTTATCTTAATTTTCATCTGAACTTTCTTGAGATTCTCATACATCATAATTTTAAACAAATTAAATAAATTTATTTAAAATTAACTATGTACAAAATATATACCTTGGAGGCAACATGGTGAGTACCCATCCGAACTACCCATTGTGTATTATATTCATATATTGTTTACTCATGTGTAATCTAATATACATGACTTATCATGTAGTGTCATGGAATGTACTATCAAATTAATGACCATGTGAAACACATGGTATCTATGTAGTGTGATATGTTTCAATGCATTTATAATAATTATTGTATTACAACTTATACACGATCTTCAGTTCCAAACATTAAGTAGAAATTAATTAAAAATTTAATATATACATATATATATAACTCATTGATTTGTATGTACTATCATCTTAATGACCACATGGAACACATGTTGATAAGGTTTAAGTAGCATATTAAATTAATTTTTTGATTCTTCTTAATTTGGTAATATACATGGCCTATTATGGCATGTATATTTATCATCATCTATCCACAACACATGCCTGAGGACTCATTGTGTAAAAATTCCATGGAAAATAATGTAGTACATGACATTTACATGGGATACACGGTGTGTGGTCTCTAAGTTACATGATTACCAGTCATTTAAGCCTTGTCAGAGAATACACATCCTATCTTTGACTAATAGACAATACATCATGTATGGATGTTACATGTTGTGTAGTCTAGTTGACCATATGTCATCTTGGCCTGATCAACATGTTGTGTTTTTAAATAAATATTGTGTGTAATAAATTCACATGGCTTGAATTAATTTTGAATTAATTCTTGGTGCATTGAACATGGGTCACAGCATGTACCAATGGGCTACATGATGTGTACTCATTTTTTATCTGACCATAATCCTTGGAACCTTCAGATGAGTTCTTCAAATGTTATTCATTAATAAAATTAATTGATTTGATTATATTTTTGAGAAAAAAGATGAAGAAGGTCATATCTAATGATTCATATTAAATAATGATTACAATGAAATTGAAAATGAATGATAAATGTGTAAATAAATCAATGATCTTTAAATAATTATAAATAACTATGTAAACTCTCTCTAATACCACTTGAAGATTCTAGTCACAGTGGAAGCATCATATGGGGCATGCCCAAATCATATTTTCTTCATAATCAATGATTAATCTGAGATGTACATAGATGATAAATTTCAGGAGTAATAAAATTGAATCAAATATTAATTGATGAGAGGATGTTAGATCCAAAGTGTAGGATCATTACATATTATTTATAATTAATTTAAATAATTAAGAATTACTTTGTGATGAATTATTTATTTGTTGATGAATCTAAAAACATCTCTATGTCATATCATCATTGTGTCATAGGAATCAATAGTATATTCCCTCCAATGGTGATTCACACATGCTCTATGAACCACCAAAAGTCATTTTAGGAATCTATGGGTGCTATCATGGTAGATCTTAATGCTTACATCATTCGTATTTGATTGGATTGAGAATCTCTTCAAGGAAAGGTTCTCTTCAATCTATCTAGACTTGAGAAAGGTGGTGGAGGAGGATCGATCTTCATTCTTGATATCATTCTTAGAGAGGGATCTCTCTAGGTATTTGAGATAATTCTATTCGTATTTCATTGTGCACAACCAATAAAAATTGCAACCCATATAAGAAAATAATATAATTGGTTTTATATACCACTAGGGTTAGAAAATAATAATTGCATATTCACCCTTATTATTTTTCTTAATTCTTGTGGAACCCCATGTCTATAATAATAATATTATTATTTATTGACATGTGCAATACTTTCGAATTACATTAAATATTATTTTATTAAAATAATATTCAATATATATTATTTCTTTCTAGACCATTAAAATCAGTTTGTTATTCCTCCATAATATTTATCAAACCTTGAATAGTGAATATTTATTTAATAAATAAATATAAATAAATTATTATATAATAAATAAATAAATATTATATTCACTAAATAGAAAATAAATATTTTATAAATATTTTTCTCAAAAAATATTCTCCTGAATAACTAGTGAAAGAATATGTATGATCAAGAAAACATGAATAATTATTAAATCAGGGGTAGGAATAATATTTACTCAACTTATTAAATAATAAATAATATTATTATTTAATTGAGGTTCTAGATACACTTAGTTTGTGACCCTCTAGGCCGATTTCTCAGTGGTAATATGAAAAGTAGCCCAAAGTCCAAGGTCGGTATCCAGCAACATGTCAAGGCACCCATAGAGAAAGAAGTTAATTTCACAATGATATAAAACCTCATACGGATGCTTCTGTGTAATATAATCCCTTTATTATGATATCTCTAATCAAGAAAGTTTTATATTGGAACCATTAACCTATGTGATAAATGTCTCTTTCTTTGACTTTCAGGAAATTAAACTTGCCTATAGAACACCATGGTCATGGATTTATTTAGGTTGTATAATTTCCATAAAATTTATTGAGATATTAACTTATATTAAATAATATAAGGGACAAATCCTTTCTCATATTATTCATCAATAAAATATTACTCGTGATGCACCCAATGTATCCTACTTCACCACGAACATATGTCCTCATGGTTTTCATAAATAAATCAAAGTACGTGACTCATAATTTCACAACCCCATCCCTCCAAAGATACCCCTCTTGGGATAGAAAAGAAGAAAGGGAGATAATGACCCTTGAGTCCCACCTCAAGTAAGCCCCGTGTTGGAGACAAGCACCAAGGGTGTATAAATATTACAAAATGGGAGGAATTTCCCATTATAAGAAAATAGGATCTGGAGATAGGATGTATCAACCATAATCAACTCCATGAAATATATATAAATAAAACAAAAAAAATCATCCCACAATGCATGTATAAATAAAACTGATACAAATAAAATACTACAAAGAAAATACCTAGAAACAAAACTAGAGTAGCAACACAGCAATTGTCCAAGGTCCGAACTAGTAACTCCCAGCACAGTCTAAGTGATCCTCCTGGAAACCTAAAAATAGTTTTATATACATAGGGTGAGAATACTAGTATACTCAGTAGTAAAACCAAAGCCTATCGTGCACAATGGAAGGAGCATACTAATGCACCCATGAGAAAATAGTAGAACCTGACAGCACCTAAAAGGTAGATAACCATAACCCCAACCTCACCAAGGATCAATCACCAAATAAAACATCTAAGTAATATAATTTAATATAAATCACATTGATGATAGGGCACCCCACACCACTTTCTAACTGATTAGCCGCTCTCACACCCCAACAAAAAACATCATGGCGCTCCCACCTCTTCCTAATATACCACATCACATCCTGACCACACACACTTGGGCCTCACAACACATCCTTACAACACACACTTGGACCTCACAACACATTACATCTCATCCTAAAGACACCTGGGATACCAAATCACAACTCAACCAGAAGATACCTAGGATACCACATCATAACTCATCCTAAAGACACTAGGGATACCACGTCTCATCACATCCATCCCGAAGAATCTTGGACCATCATCACCTAAAAGAGGGAGTAGGGAAGACTGGGTGGCCATCCATCCATCCTCCCACCAAGATGTTAGAGAAATACACCCTCCCCCATGATAATGTTGGTGTTCAGCACATCGTTCTCAATGAGGGTATGGTGTGTATAGAAATCATAAAGAAAATACAAGTATATATATATAGTATCAAACACTCAATCCCAACCTATGGGACTACAAAATATCATCAACAAACTCAAAAAATCCCCCAAATCTACTACCAAGAGTAAATGAACAACCCTACATAAGTAGAACACAAACTACTACTCATTATCATTCTTTAATCACCACTTAAACATTTTCCATATTTTACTATTTCAAACCACCCCATTAATATTTATTCATTTTTTCATAAACATTAACCGGTAAACTATAAGACACAAAACAAATCAAGAAGCATAGTAACATACATTTCAAAAGGTTAAGAGACCTTATTATCTTATTCAGCTTCACACTTCCTCCATGTTTAACACTCATTCATGAATAAATTCTGGGAAAATTAACCATACAATCATTGTTGTCCTTCAAACTCATCCCTCCCAAATAATCATATCAACAGAACTAACCCCCTACACAAAACCATTCCCAAAACCACATCACAGCATATACCCATGGTAAAATATATTTTCAAATTTAATAGGGTATCCCTTATTCAATTTCACTTTGTTAATCCAGGGTGTTATCATAAAAACTACATGATTTTAGGGAATCCATTTATTAGCCAAATATAGGTGGTTAACCAATTTTTTTTATATATAAGTATTCAACAGGAACCAAACAACATTCATTCCACAAACCATTCAGTGCACAATCAAGTAACCCCAATGACCGTGATTTTTTGTGGGTAGTTATCCCATACAAATCACAACATCAATAATATCAATAATATAGTAAGATCATGCATCACTTTCCCTATCCCTTGCATATTTATTTTAAACCCCTTTGATTATCTTTATTAATATGAAATCAATCATATTCCCACAATATGAACATCTATATACCCATCCTGCATGATACACAATTTAGACAGATGAAGGAATTCCCACCTAGAAGAAGAATGATCAACACTTCCTCATTGCACTAAAAACAGGGGTGTGTGTATAGTAGGTTGTTCTCCAGGGAATCATGAACCAACTTTCTCAACATGGTTACACATTTCCTATGGGAAGAAGTATTTGGTACATACTATATCAAGAGAAAGTAAGAAGGAACGAATGGAGGATATCTTAGCTTTAGGAAGATCGTATCTGAGTCATGGGATTAGATATAGTTTTTGCTTTTCCATTTAAGGAAGATCTAACCAAGACTATGTATTTTGACCATTTCAAAGTCTCTAAACTCTTAGGTAATTAAATATATAATTTATAGCCTTTGAAATGGATTAAAAACCACTTAAATATGAAATTAAAATCATCTTATTTCAAATAAATATGTCAAAAGGGAAAAACTACAAAAACTAGAAAATTTTAGAAATTTGGAAAAATGTTGAAATGAGTCACTGCCACCGCCAGGATGAGCCATAGTCAAATGAGTCACTACCAACAAGTCACCAACAGTGATTCACTACTAGAGAGTCACTTCCAGATGATTCACCACTAGCGATTTTCCTCTAGGATGAGCTACCACTAGAATGAGCTACCACCATAATGAGTTATCATTAGAAGACTGGGAAATTTGACAAACTGTTGAAATTAGTCACCATTGGAATGACTCACATGTCCCAAAAACACCTTGGAATACCCCCAGACACCGCAAGCATTAGATTTTTGGTAAAGTAATAGGCTGTAAGGTTTGGGCCATTATATCATATACCTCTAAAACTATTCTCTCCCTCAGTAATTTTAAAACCAACCCAGAAGAAAATAGGGGAAGGTTCTGAACAACCATACCTTGAGATTACTATCAAGGATCTCTTTACACCTGAAACATCACCACCAACTAAACACGCCAACCCAAACAACCGCAAAACACACTGCACAAACATATCAACCTCTACACAACCCAAACTAAAAACCGCTATAACCAATTAACTACACTATCCTGAGCACACGAATTGGGGAATTTCTTCTTCCGTGTCAAGATACTATCTACTCTAGGTGGAACTAACTCACCCGCATGGGTTTAATCACATTTTAGTTAATGTGTATAGATTAGTAATTGGGTCCTCCCCCCTCTTTATATGTCAGGACTTTATTGCACATCACACCACACACATTACCAACCAAGGAAAATAGCTCATCTCATACATAAAACAAAAGAATCCAAAAATTACATATTAAGAAATAAATAGAATGGAAAACTTAAAAAAATTCCAGGTACAAGGCTCACATTTTCTTCTCACACTCACATGTACTCTCCTCTAAGCCACCATGCCTCCATAGCACTGAAACTAGTGGAATGGTTTGTCCTCTCATCAACTTATCTTGATGATATTGGATCTCCACTAGATGCTCCGTGAAGGTTGCATCATTCTCAATATCCAACACTCCCTAGTCAATGACATGGGAGTCATTGTGAAGATAAAGATGGAGCTGAGAGACATGAAAGACATCATGGATCTAGTCTAATCAAGGTGGGAGTGCCAACTAGAAAGTCACCTCGCCAACACACCCCAACACCTCAAAGGGATCAACAAACTAGGGTGAGAGCTTACTCCCTTTTCTGAATCTCCAATACCTACGTCGAGGGGAAACCTTCAAGAACATGTGGTTTCTAACCTCAAACTCTAGGGACCTCATCTTGGGATCTGCATAAGACTTATGATGATCTTGTGCTACTTTCATTCTTCCTCAAACCAACTGAATCTTCTCTGTTGTGCTCTGCACTACCTCAGGACCAAGAACTACTACCTCCCCAACCTCAATCCAGCACAACAGAGAACGACACGACCATCCATAAAAAGCCTCAAATGGGTCCATACTAATGGAAGAGTGGTAGCTATTATTATAAGCTAACTCACCCAAGGTTAGGTTTTGTATCCATGATTCGTCAAAGTCCAAGGCATGTGCCAGCAACATATCCTCCAGCGTCTAAGACATTCCACTGACAACTCATCCCCTTGAGGAACCGTATTGGTTCCCCTATCATGGAAAACCTCCTCATGATTTCATCTTATCGATCACCTCTTACTTATTTTAAACCTCCAAATACATAGACAATATAAAGGGAGTAACTGCATACTGGATCGAAGGGTGGAGCGCCTCCTCAAGATGAGTTTCTTGATAATCCTCAACTGAAAAAACATCGGGGGGAAAGCATAGAAGGTCCTTGAACCTAATCCTAAGATATATTTCAAACAGACTTCCCTATTGAATGGAGAGTAGCTTCTGCCTCTTATCATCCCTCATGGTTAATGAAAGGAACTCTACTCAGAACTCATTTTGTAAGTCTACCAACAAAACATCTACCTCCTTTCACTCTCTTAGATACAGCATCCACCACTAACGTGTAACTTCTCACATCTAACTGACTACCAAAGGGACCCAATACTTCATCAGGGCCCGAATCAAAATGAAAATGATCAGGAGCTCATACAGCTAACTCTCTATCTCCACGTATGAAACACTACCCTCTTACTTCC
Source organism: Viscum album (assembly GCA_963277665.1). Classification (NCBI taxonomy): domain Eukaryota; kingdom Viridiplantae; phylum Streptophyta; class Magnoliopsida; order Santalales; family Viscaceae; genus Viscum; species Viscum album. The sequence goes on from OY728160.1 coordinate 1,681,743,492, forward strand.
CTGAGGCTTACTGCTAGAAAGTGTGCAACATCCTCTGCCACTAATCATCATTCTCAACTGGATCAACCCTATGAAGATCAACCAGGTCATCTTGTTGAACCTCCACTACCCGAGCCACATGAGTTTGATGACCATAATCCATAGCTGAAAGGAAAAAAAATAAATTGATAAGCACGGTAGTATAAATTTTCATTATGATATATTTTAATTTACTTTAATCCACTTTATTCATTTTGTCCATTTTTACTTTCCCTAAACAACCCAATTCATAAAAGAACACAAGTCATAATGATGCATGTACCGCTCCTAGGTCTCTACCCTACAAGTGATGTAGCCTCACTTGGTCATTTTGTAGGCTCAAAGTCCTTGCATTAGATCATGGGGGCCCTAAAATCTCATTTCCTAGTTGTTCTTCCCTAGCCTACGTCACGCAACAAGATTATCCAACACTTCTTCCCTACCAACCCATGAAATCCTCTTATCTCTCAACTTGCCTCTAATACCACACTGTCATGACCCCCTCCATCCAAAGATACCCCTCCTGGGATAGTAATTATGAAAGGGAGATAATGACCCTTGAGTCATTCCTCTAGTAGGCCCTGGGTTGGAAACTTGCACCAAGGGTATACAAATATCTCAAAATGGGAGGCATTACCCTTTATAAGAAAACAAGATCAGGAGATAGGATGTATCAACCATAATAAACTCAATGACATATATATAAATAAAACCAAAAAACCATCCCACGGTGCATGTATAAATAAAAATGATACAAATAAAAGACTCCAAATCAAATACCCAATTATGAAACTAGAGCACCAACACTGCAATTGTCCAAGGTCTGAGTTAGTAATACCCATCACGGTCCACATGATCCTTCTGAAAACTTGAAAAAAGTTTTATATACATAGGGTGAGTATATAGGTATACTTAGTAGGAAAACCAAAGTATCTCGTGAATAAGTGGAAGGAGCTTAGTAATGAACCCAAGAGAAAATAGTAGAACTCAACAGAACCTAATAGGTAGAATAACCATAACCCCAACCTCACCAAGGCCCGCTCACTAAATAACACATCCAAGTAATATAATGTAATATAAATCAAATCAATGTAAGGGTACCCCGTACCACTTTCCCACGGATTATACACTCTCACACCCCAATGGAAAATGTTATGTAGCTCCCACCTATTCCGAATATACTACATCATATCCCTCCCGCACACATCTGGACCTCACAACACATCCTTCCCACACACACTTGGTCCTCACAACACACCACATCTCATCCCAAAGACACCTAGGATACCACATCACAACTCATCCTAAAGACACTTGGGATGCCACATCATAACTCATCATGAAGACACCTAGGATACCACATCTCATCAAATCCTACCCAAAGAAGCTTGGGTCATCATAACCTGAAAGAGGGAACATGGAAGAGTGGGTGGCCAGCCATTCATCCTCCCACCGAGATGTTTTTGAAAGACCCCCTCCCTCATGACGATGGGGTTGTTCGGCCCATAGTACTTAATGAGGGAAGGTTGCGTAAATAAATCATGAGGAAAATACAAGTATATATATAGTATCAAATAATAAATCCCAACATATTAGTCTAAACAAATCATAAACCAACTCAAAACATCCCCCAAATCTACTTCCAAGACTAACTGCACAACCCCATATAAGTAAAACACAAACTATTGTTCGTTATCAGTCTTTAATTACCACTTAACCATTTTTCAAATTTTACCATTTCAAAACACCCCATTAATATTTATTCATTTTTTCATCCACATAAACCGGGAAACTATCAGAAAAAATACATATCAAGAAGCATAGTAATAGACATTTTAGAAGGTGAAGAGCCCATATTATCTTATGTGGGTTCATGCTTCCTCCATGTTTAACACCCATTCATGAAGAAATTCTAGGAAAATTACCCATATAATCACTATTCTCCTTATTCAAACTCATCATGACCAAACCATCATATAAAAAGAACTAACCCCCTACACACAACCATTCCCATAACCACATCACATATCATAACCATGGTAAAACATGTTTTTAGATTTTACAGAGCACCCCTTATTCAATTTCACTTTCTTAATTTAGGGTGTTATCATAGAAACTGCATGATCTTGGGGAATCCATTTATTAGTTGAATATATTTGGTTAACCAATTTTATATATATATATATATATATATATATATATATATATAAGATTTAAATTGAAACCAAACAACATGTATTCCACAAACCATACAGTACACAATCAAGGACCCCCACGGCCATGATTTTCAGTGGGTAGTTAGCTCATATAAATCACAACATCAATAATATCAATAACATAGTAAGATCATATGTCGCCTTCCCCAGCCCCCTGCATATTGATTTCAAACCCCTTAAATTATATTTATTAATCCAGAATAAACCATCTCCCCACAAGATGAACATCTATATACTCGTCCAACATGATACACAATTTAGAAAGATGAAGGAATTCCTACTAAGAGAAAGAATGATCAACACTTCCTGGTTGTACCAAAAAGAGGGGCACATGCACAGTAGGTAGTTCTCTAGGGAATCACCAACCAACTATCACAACATGTTCACACAATTCCTATGGGAATAGGGATTTGGTATGTCCAGTATCAAGATAAAGTGAGAAGGAATGAACGAAGGATATCTCAACTTTAGGGGGATCAGATCTGAGTCATGGAATTAGATACATTTTTTGATTTACGATTAAAGATAGATCTGACCAAGATTGTAGGTTTTGACCATTTCAAATTCTTTGTACTCTTAGGAAATTAGAGATAAAATTTATAGCCTTTGAAATGGATTTAAAACCTCTTAAATATGGCATGAAACTCATCTTACATCAAAGAAATATGTTAAAAGGGAAAAATTGGAAAAACTGGAAAATTCTAGAAATTTGGAAAATGGTTTAAATGAGACACTACCACCACTAGGATAAGTCACCATGTGACAAGTCACCACCAGAAATTCACCACCAGCAAGTCACCACCAGCAACTCACCGCCAGTGATTCATTTCCAAATGAGTCATCGCCAGTGAGTCACTGTTAGGATGAGGTAGTGCCAGAATGAGCTACCGCCAGAACAAGCTACCGCTAGAATGATATACCATTGAAAAACTAGGAAATTTGACAAAATGTTTAAATGATTCACCATTGGAATGAATCACGTGTCCCAAAAACACCATGGACTACCCCTAAACACCTTAAACATTAGATTTTCAGAAAAGTAACAGGCTGGAAGGTCTAGTTCGTTACATCAGATGCCTCTCAAACTATTCTCGCCCTCAATAATTTCAAAACCAACCTAGATGAAAATAGTGGAAGGGTTCAACCAACCATCCCTTGAGATACCTCTCAAGGATCTTGTTACACTTGAAACTTTGCCACCAACCAAACACGACAACCCAAACAACCAAAAAAACACACTACACAACCATCTCAACCTCCATATAGCCCAAACTAAAAGCATCTATAACCAAAAAACGACACCATCTAGAGCACAAAAATTAGGTAATTCTATTCTCCATGTCAAGATATTATCCTCTCTAGGTGGCACTAACTCACCCACACGGGTTTAATCGCATTGTAGTTAATGTGTCTCGATTATGAATCGGGTCCTCCCCTCTTCATATGTCAGTAATTTATCACACATCACAACACAAACATTACAAAACAGGTAAAACATCTTATCTCATACATAAAACAAAATAATCCAAACATCACATCACAAGAAAGAAAGAGAAGGGAAAACTCAAAACAAATTTGGGTACTGGGATCGCATCAGTATCTCATGCTCCCAAGTACTCTCCTCTAATACACCATGACTCCATGTCACCTAAAATAGGAAAATGTTTTGTCATCTTAGCACCTTATCTCGAAAATCTTGGATCTCCAATGGAGGTTCCACGAAGGTTGTGTCATTCTCAATATCTAACACTTCCCATTCAATGACATGGGAGTCATTGTGAAGTTACCGATAGAGCTGAGAGACATAGAAGACATCGTGGATCTGGTCTAGTTGAGGTAGGAGTACCAACCAGTAATCTACCTCACCAATGCACCCCAACACCTCAAAGGGACCAATAAACTAGGGAAAGAGCTTACTCCCTTTTTCAAACCTCCACTACCAATGTTGAGGGGAAACCTTTGAGAACACTTGGTCTACAACCTCAAACTCTAGGGGCTTCCTTTTTTGATCAGCATAAGACTTATGAAGATATTTTTATACTTTCATTCTTCCTCGAACAAACTGAACATTCATTGTTGTTCTCTACACTACCTCAATACCAAGAACTTATGCCTCCCCAACCATAGTCCAGCACAATGGAGAATGACATGGTTGTACATACAAAGCCACAAATGGGACCATACCAATGGATAAGTGATATAAATTATTATAAGTGAACTAAACCAAGGTTATTTGTTTTTTCCATGATCCTATTAAGTCTAGGACACATTCCCACAACATATCCTCCATCATCTAGATAGTCCTCTATGTCTACCCATCCATCTGAGGGTGGAAAGTTGTGATGAGGTGCAACTGAGTGTCAAAATATTGCTAAAATTCCCTCCAAATTTGTGAGGTAAAATGTGTCTCCTAATCTAAGAAAATGGAACTTGGAACTCCATGAAACTACACCACTTCATCCATGTACCTCTTAGCCAAAGTATCCACTGCACCCAACTCCTTGATCGCTAAGAAGTTGGCCAACTTCATCAACTGGTCTATGATCACCTAGATAGCATCACAAACTCCCTAATATCTAGGTAACCTTATGAATAAATCCATCGATATGTCATTACATTTACACTCGGGAACATCCAAGGGATACAAAAAACCACTAGGAACACAATTCTCACCCTTTACCTAGTGGAAAAAAAAACACTAAGCCACAAACTTCACCACTTCTTATTTAATCCCAAGCCACCAAAATTGTATCATCAAGCCATGGTACATCTTAGAAACTCCTAGGTGTACCTATAAATGTGATCTATGAAACTCACGAAGGACTCAATCATGAATTGGTACCAAAATGAACAACCTACCATGAATAAACATCTGGTTCTGACCACCCTCTGACCATCTCTCTAGAGCATCACCATGGCTAACATGATCGCGCATCACCTATACATATAAGTCTCCACATTAAGAGTCATCCACCTGCTAAATTAGATAATAATGCACTATCATCTCAAACAAATATCTTTTACCACCATCCACCCTTGAATCTAAGTGCAGGGCCACCAACTCTTCCATCACTCTCCAAGAATCCACAGATTCCTGGATAACATCAATATGTGACTTTCTACTCAAATAATTGGCCACAAAATTCCACTTTCCTAAGGTGTATGAGATCTAAAAATCATGGTATTTAAGTAAATCCATCCACCTCTGATGTCACAATTTTATATCATGCTGAGAAAATATATACCTCAAACTCTTGTGATCCATGAAGACCAAAAAGTGCTCCCCAGTGAGGTAATGCCACCACAACTTTAGTGCAAACAAAACCACTGATAACTCTAAATTGTGGGTGGCCTAGTTACATTCGTGTGGTTGTAACTTCCTAGACCCATAAGAGATCATTTATCTCTATTAAATCAGTATACATCCCAATCCTATATGGGAAGGATCACAAAACACCTCAAACATCACACCCGCCTCTGGTAGTGGAAGAACTGGAGTGTTGACCAACTTCACCTTCGGGTAACTGAATTCTAGCTAGAACTGGTCAATCCACAAAAAATATTGTTCTTTCTTAGTCAAAGCTATCAATGGGTCTAAAAATCGAGATAAATCAGGCAAAACCCTATAATAATATCCTGTAAGACTAAGAAATATGTGAACCTATGCCACATTCTTGGGTTCTTCCCAAGAAAAAACTGCTTTAACCTTTAATGGGTCTACTTCCACACCCTACTAAGACACCACATGCATGAGAAAATGCACCTATCATGTCCAAAACCTACACTTGGACAACTTTCCATAGAGTTGTTGGTGTCGTAGAACATGCAATATAGTTTTGAGATGTTTAGTGTACTCCTCCCCTAACTTCGAGTAGATTAATATATCATTGATGAATACAATGACAAATCGATCCAAGAAATCATGGAAAATGGAGTTCATAAGCCCCATGAACACGAATGGTGCATTTTTAATTTAGAATGGAATGACTACAAACTCAATGTGCCCATACCTGTATCTAAAGGCAATCTTTGAGATATCACCCTCAACTGGTGATATTAAAATTGCAGATTGATCTTAGAGAACCAACTCATCCCTATTAGTTGGTCTAAAAGATCATATATCCTTGGAAGAGAATGATGGTTTTGGATTGTCACTTGATTCAACCTTCAGTATTCTATGCACAACCTCATACCACCATCCACCTTCTTTGTGAACAACATTGGAACACCCCATAGTGACACACTAGGCATGATAAAACCCTTATGTATCAGATCTTCTATTTGAATCCTCAACTCCCACAACTCAAAATGTTTCATCTAATAAGAATCCATCAAAATCAGAAAATAACTAGGTTGTAAGTCTATCACAAACTCAACATCACGTTGAGGGCGTACTGTCATAATATACAGAGTAAAAACGTCCAGGAACTCCCTAACAACCCTGGGAACCTCCACTATCATAGCATCCATTGATTCCACTAACAACTTAGCCAATAAGGAAAGAAGGGGCTTTACACACCAACTACACACCTAAAAATCCCGCTCACCAATGAAAACCACACATTGTCCATCCACATCTGAAAACACGACACTCCTCTAGAATCATTCAATAACAAAACATACAAAATAAAACTAATCTATGTCAAGGATGAAATCATATGGATGAATCTGTAGTAATAAAATATCTCCACAGGACAGATGTGGTCCCATCATTAGTCTACACCCCCAGAACACATCAAACAAGTTGTTCTGGCCTCCAAATGGTGTACTCAACACCAGGGGCATGTGAAGAATCTCTATGTCTAGTCCCAAAGCATGAACTAGATAGGGTAAAAAAAGAAGTGTGAATTTCTTGAATCAAACAAGCCACAAAAAATGGTACTAAACAAACTGATCATACCTCTGATAATATCTAGACCCTCTGGAACTACTGCCTCCACTGCGTACAACTGACCATTCCCAGCTCTTATACCTATCTACTAACAAACACCTTCATGGACATGCTTGGGTCACAGTCCCTGAACATGAGGAATATCCCGAGGTCATCCTCTTCCTGCTCCATCTCCCTTCAATGGAGTAAAAACCAGCTTCCCTTGTTGTTGAAATGGTCTCAGTGGAAACTTTTGTTGAGGCTGACATTGAACCTATTCACCTTGGACAAACTAAGCTCGAGAAGCCACTGGTCACTAGTTCTGAAGATGGATGTGAAACCCACAAAAGAAACACATCAGCCACCATCCCATAAGAATGTAATAGAAACCAAAAGGTCAAAAGGGAATCTGCTGAGGTCAAATCTTGCCGATCAAAACCTCAAAGGTCCTGGCACCTGAGACCTTCCACTTACAACTCTTCCCCTCTAGGAACCCTGCTAGTTCCCCTCTCGTAGTAAACCTCCTCACGATTGTATCTTCTCGATCACCTCTACCTTCTTCTGAACCTCCATATACATTGTCAATATAAATGGAGTAATTGCATATTGTATCAAAGGGTGGAGTGCCTCCTCAAGACGCCTTACTCAAGACTCCTATTCTAGAAAAAGATCAGGGGGGAACTATAAAAGGTCCTTGAACTTGATCCCAATCTCTTGTATAGACATACTTCACTACTAAAGGGAGAGTAGCGCCTACCTCTTCTTAGCCTTAATGGTTTATGAAAGGAACTCTACTCAGAATTCCTTCTAAAAGTTGACCCACAAAACTTCTTACTCCTTTCACTCTCCTAGATACAACATCCACCACTAACGTATAGCTCCTCGCATCTAACTAATTGCCAAAGGGGCCCAATACTTTGTCAGGGATTTGATAAAACTAAAAGTGATCTCAATCTCCTCCAGCTAGATCTCTTTATCCACATCTAAAACACTACCCTCGTACTTCCCCAAGGCCTACTATTGTAAATCATGCAACGTCCTCTTCCACTGGTCATCCTCCTCAACCAAATAAACCCTATGGTGATCAATCGGGTCATCCTATTGAACCTCTACTGCCTCAGCCACATGTGGATGATGGCTAGGAGCCATAACTGAAAGGAAAACAAAGAACTTCCTAATCATGATAGTATGTATTTTCCTTATGATATATTTTAATTTACTTTAATCCGCTTTATTCAATTTATCCATTTTGACTTTCCCCGGATTACCCAATTCAAACAAGAACACAAGTCATCATGATGCATGTAAATATCCTAGGTCTCAACCATGCAAGTAATGTAGCCTCACTTGGTTATTTGGTAGGATGAGAGTCCTTGCATCAGATCACAGGGGGGGATAAAATCCTATGTCCTAGTCGGTATTCCCTGGCCTATGTCATGCACCAAGATTATCTAACACTACTGCCTTGCCAACCCATGAAATACTAATTATTCCTAACTCTAAACTCTATCAAATATCTCAACCTGCCCCTAACACCACTATGTTACGATCATCTCCCTCCAAATATACCCCTCTTAGGCTATCAATGAATAAAGGGAGATAATGACCCCTGAATCCTACCTCCAGTAGGCCCCGGGTTGGCGACTTGCACCAAGGGTGTACAAATCTCAAAAAATGGGAGGCATTTCCCTTTATAATAAAACAAGATTGGGAGATAGGATGTATTGAACATAATCAAATCCATGACATATATATAAAGAAACACAAAAAAACATCCCACAATGCATGTATAAATAAAACTGATACAAATGAAAGACTCCAAAGAAAATACCCAAAAACAAAACTAGAGCAGCAACACAACAACTTTCTAAGGTCCCAGCTAGTAACACCTGCATGGTCCACATGATCCTCCTAGAAACCTAAAAATTGTTTTATATTTGTAGGGTGAGCATATAGGTATACTCAGTAGGAAAACCAAATTCTCTCATCCACAAGTGGAAGGGGCATACTAATGCACTAGTGAGAAAACAGCAGAACCCTACATCACCTAACAGGTAGAATCACCATAACCCCATCCTCAATAAGGCTCACTCGCCAAATAATGAATCCAAATAATATAATTTAATATAAATCACATCAATGATAGGATACCCCGCACCACTTTCTCACTGATTATCCGCTCTCACACCCCAACAAAAAATGTCCTGGTACTCCCACCTCTTTCGAATATACCACATCACATCCCGCCCGCACACACCTGGGGATCACAAAACATCTTTCTTACACACACCTAGGCCTCAGAACACTTCACATCTCATCCTTAAGACACATGGGATACCACATCACAACTCATCCCAAATACACTTGCAATACCACATCACAACTCATCCCAAAGACACTTGGGATACCACATCTCATATCCTGCCTGAAGAAGCTTGGGCCATCATTGCCTGAAAGAAAGAGAAGGTAAGAGTGGGTGTCCATCCATCCATCCTACCACTAGGATGTTTAGGAAAGACACAATCCCCCATGATGCTGGGGGTGTTCGGTACATAATTCTCAATGAGGGTGGGGTTCATATAGAAATCACAAGGAAAATAGAAGTGTATATATATAGTATCAAACACTCAATCCCAACCTATAGTATATAATAGATCATAAACCAACAAAAAACATCCCCCAAATCTGCTACCAAGACTAAATTCACAACCCCACACAAGTAGAACAAAAACTGCTTCTCTTTATCAGTCTTTAATTACCACTTAACTATTTTCCATATTTTACCATTTCAAACCACCCCATTAATATTTTTCAATCCACATTAACCGAGAAACTATCAGGAACAACACATATCAATCAGTATAGTAACATACATTTCAAAAGGTGAATATCTCTGATTATATTATGTGGATTTACACTTGCTCCATGTTTAACACCCATTCATGAAGAAGTTATGGGAAATTACCCATAAAATCACTACCGTCCTTCTTCAAACTCATCCCGACAAAACCAACATATCAACAGAACTAACCCTTGCACACAACCATGCTAGCAACCACATCACAACACATACCCAGGGTAAAATATGTTTTTAGATTTAACAGAGCATCCCTTATTCAATTTCAATTTGTTAATTCATGGTGTTATCACAGAAACTGCATGATCCTGGGGCATCCATTTATTATCCAAATATATGTGGTTGGCCATTTTTTATATATAAGCATCCAATAGAAATTAAACAATATGAATTATACAAACCACCAAGTGCACAATAAAGGACCCCCAACAACCACAATTTTCAATGGGTAGTTATCCCATATAAATCACAACATCAACAATATCAATTACACAGTCAGATCATGCATCACTTTCCCCATCCCCCTGCATATTGATTTTAAACCCCTTCAATTATCTTTATTAATCCAGAATCAACCATCTCCCCACAATATGAACATATATATACCCATCACGCATGATACACAATTTATAAAGATAGAGGAATTCCTACTTGGAAAAAGAATGGTCGACACTTCCTGGTTGCACCAAAAACATGGGTGTGAATACAGTAGGTAGTTATACAAGGAATCAAAAACCAACTATCACAACCTGGTCACATGATTCCTATGGAAAGAGGAATTTTGTATGTCCTGTATCAATAGAAAGTAAGAATGAACAAATAGAGGATATCTCGGCTTTAGGGAGATCAAATCTAAGTCATGGGATTAGATACAGTTTTTGATTTTTCAATAAAGGCAGATCTGGCCAAGACCATGTGTTTTGACCATTTCAAAGTCTTCATACTCTTAGATAATTAAATATATAATTTATATCCTTTGAAATGGATTTAAAACCTCTTAAATATGGAATTAAACTCATCTTACATTAAAGAAAGACGTCAACAGGGAAAAATTGGAAAAACTAGAAAATTATGGAAATTTTGAAAACTATTGAAACGAGCCACTGCTACCACCAAGATGAGTCACCATCAAATGATTCACTACTAGTGATTCACTTCCAATGAGTCACCACCAGTGAGTCACCTCCAGATTATTTACTGCCAGTGAGTCACCATCAGGATGATTTATTGCTAGAACAAGCTACCACAAAAATGAGCAACCGTTGGAAAACTGGTAAATTTGAAAAAATATTGAAATGAGTCACCATTGGAATGACTCACATGTCCCAAAAACACCCTGAACTACCCCTGGACACCTCAAGTATCAAATTTTAGGAAAATTAATAGGATGGAAGGTTCGGGCTGTTACACATAATATCTATTAATAATAATATTAAATTCTAAGGATCAATACACACATCTTAAGATAGGAACATCCAATAACACATAAAAATGTGGATTTCCTACTGGTGGATCTCATAATCATAATTTTCTAAACTAGAAATTACCAAAGGCATACACCATGGGAAGGTGCCTCATAGTCCTATGAGTCTCTAACCCTGATAGATTATATAATTTTTATCCCTAAAATGATTTCATCCATATATATAATATATATTTTACAAATATTTTCATGACACTTCTGGGTTCTCATCATACTGGGGAACTACTATGACCTTTTAGTGCGACGGATACTCTTAGGAAATTATCACATACTATGTCACATATAAGAACAATCATGATGTGATAAGGAGTTTATTTATATTAAAAAAATTAATATGGATTATCATTAAGTAAACAAAATTTGTTTATAGGAAACCAACTCCAACAATAATTCATGTGCAGTTTTGGTCTTTAACTTGGCTACATGTTAGGGATATTAAATGTAATGCGTGATGTTTACCAAGAAATGGATTACAAATATTGAGTGTTTTTTTAGGTTTCATTATTTATTGATTAATTCATTGAATTATTGATATGAATTTATAAAAACATGTTTTTTAATTCTGAGATGGTATTTTAATGGATTTTTAAGAATAATATGCTCTGTAATGAAGGCTAATCCATGATCCCTTTATATTTCTTAACATTGGGAAACTATATGATATTTGAAATGATGCCTCTTGATATTATGAACATGTATCCATACTATGATTTTGTGCTTTTTTTGGTTGTATTGATTGATTAACTCACCTTTAATAAAAAGGTTAATCACTTTAAGTTGGTAATAAAAGAAAAGGGGTTGTTTAAAAAATCATGAAATTGATAAAGGTGAAATTTCTTTCCACATCTAAATTATTATAAAATAAGTGATAAATTTTTTTGATTTTTATCATGTTGTTTGGGTTTATTGTAATTGATCTTATTTTGGAGTCATTTGTTATTACTTCAAGCATATGAATAGAGGGAAACCCTTTCCTGCAACAAGAATATTTATATTACAAAATGTTTTAAAATTGTATGGGTGAGTTAATGCCGCCCAAATCGTACAATATAATGGTGTGGTATATGGGTTCCTTTATTTTTTATACTTTAAGTAGGTCTTTTTATATTAATATAAGTGACTTTATTGGTTGAGAAATGTTATATGAAACTCTTTGAAGTAATTTCATGAACCTTTGGAAAATGGAAATTGGAACGCTAAATCCTTTGTAATTTTTTCATAGGTGCACTTCTAAAAAATAACATTTTGTTAAAAAACTTGGGAAATTTTATAGTTGGATAAAGTGGATTGTTCCAAACACATGTATCATTTTTTATTCATTTCATATGATAAATTGGTTCCTCCAATTTTTAAGTTATGTGTTGATATTAACTTAGTAAAGAGCATGGTAAAACTATATTAGTTAAACAAAAATAATTTTATAGAAGCATGTGAACTTTTCATTTAAGTAAGTTATTTTTGGAAACATGTTAAATATGAAAGGTTATATATCTTTCAGGTAGTGTTTTATTTTTATTATAATTATCAAAGTGTTTTGATATGAAACATTTTTAAATTTTAAATTAAAATAATGGGTGGATAAATTAATTATTGTGGTTCATAGTAAATTAAATTAATTAACACTTTAGTCAGCTTAGTTTTTTAATTAGTAATGAATTTTTTTGTAAAAGAAAATTTTTCTTTGAGTATGTCATACTTTTAACTTCCCTTAATTTTTTGTAATATAATTTAGTGAGACCCACTTGGAAAAAAAATTGATTATATGGTAACAAGTTTTCTTAAATAAATGACAATAATTGTTTTATAAAATTTTCATTTTTTTAAAAATCAGTTTTGAAAAGTGTGTTGAAAGTGTTTTAAAAAAGTTTATTTGATAAATACCTTGTTATAGGAAGTATTTATTTGGGTTTTCATTTAAAATGGTTTTATGACCTACCAGATTTTCTTAAATGCAAGTGACTTATTGGGAATGTTTTTATCGGCATTCTTTTTAACTTAAAATGTTTTAAAAATGGAATGGTGTGATAAATTTATAGCAAGTAAAGGATCCTTTGAAAAGCATGATTATGTTTTCTAATTCTTGGATCATTAGGATTTAATTAATTTTTTTAAGTATCATATCTACAATTATCAATAAATTATTATTCAATCATGTTGGTATAATTTGTTCATGTTAATAATGATATATTATGAATGTCATCTACTAGCATGATAAATGAGGGTAAAGTATTTATATATTTTCATTTGATGGAATTACTAAATAAATTTGTTAAAGTGTTCGATATAATAATTTTTTCTCCTATATGAAGTTCTATGATTTCTGTTTAAATCAATGTGAAGTAATTGTTTCTGAAGGTTTCTCATTCCTTAGTGTTGTTTTTTTGTGATTGTTTGATTATTATATATTGATTTTTGGGTGTTTATGGCCATTTATGTGGTATTGTTTCTATTTGATAGGTATCTTCCTAATATATTGTTTTTATAGTGGTTTTTTTGTTCCAAATATGGCGAGGTCCTTGAGAGGTATCTCACAAGGGGTTGATTTATCCCCCATCCTTTCCCTCTTAATTTTGGTTTTGTTTTAATTATCAAGGATGAGAGTACTTTGTGAAATTAATTGGAATTTTTTAAAGTGATTCAAATATGTTAGATGTGTTTTTGTATTTTTTAAGTGATTCAACTATTTTAGAAGTGTTTTTTGAGTTTTGAAAATGATTTAATTAATTTTGGAAGTGTTTTGGAATTTTTGGAAATGATAACAAACCATTTTCTTAGTTATTTATTAGTTAGTTTAATTGAAAAGTTAATATTTTCAATGAAATATTTACCCTTACAAACGAAATTGATGTTGTGTGAGGGTAATATTGAGTTTCTAAAGCCTAAATAAGTGTAAACTAGAGATATTTTAGGGTAACCTTAATTTATAGCCGCTATGTATAGGTAAGGCCTGATTTTCAAAGGTTTTGTGAAGGTAAACTTGGTTTACCCTCACACTGCGAGCTGTTTTCATGTCAGGGTAGGGTGTGGTTGAGTTGTTGCATAAGGGTAAATCTATTTACCCTTACACAGCAGGCATGTGTTGCATTTGGGTAGTGGATTTCTACCATAGTGTGAGGGTAAAACAAGTTACCCTTACACAGTCCACCTATTGTGTTTAAGGATAAGGTGGAATTTTTAAAGCGTGTGTAAGGGTAAGATCAATATACCCTTATGTGATACCTTCCATAGCATTGTGTAAGGGTGAAACAAGTTATCCTTATGTATAACCCCTAACCTATGAATGGGTAGCATTTTTACCCTGTTTTTTTGGTTTTCTTCTTCCTCTTCAACCTATAACCCCCTAGATGCCATTTCAACATTTTTAAATTTATAAAATTAAGGAATTAATTTATTTTGATAAATTTAATAATTTATAACTCATTTTTTGAATATTTTAATTGATATTTAATTAATTTCCTATCTATAAACAAATCATTGGAAAAATTAAATGGGGGTTTAGGTGTTGTATTTTCCAAATATGCATTGCTGCCAAATTTGAAATACATGAACCCTTATCCCCTCATCATTCCTTCATTTTTCTTCTCATACAGATGACCTCAGGACCCTCTCTTAAAGTCTTTAAGAGTCAGAAAATTGTCTATATTCTTCCTTTTCAATTTTCCAATGTGGAAAAATCTTTCTCTCTCCTCTATACCATGTGTGTAGCATAAGTCCAGTTCCATCACCAGGTAGGGGATCTAATTTATCTCTTTAATTTATATGCATATATGATATTATCATTATTTTTATTCCTTTTGGGTGGATGGTAAGTTTAATCCTAATGTAGATAATTAATTATACTTAATTAAATTGATGGGAATGGGGATTTCCACCTATATTTTTATATAATTTCTTCATGTCACATATATTTATTTCCCTGGAAAATATTATCGCATACCTAAATAGTTATTATTATTATTATTACATGTTGTGTATATTTATATAATCAAAATATTATCCTAGATATAGAAAGTGATTATCGCATGAAGATAATTAATATTGTTAATATTTCTTTAAAATAAAAATATGGAATTGCATGTGGTGTTATAATTTGATGATATGAAAATAAAATAATTGAAGTATAATTATTTTGGCATGCTTAAATTAATATTATTTTTCATGAAAAGGGATTTCTTAGATGATTTTACTTATTTTATGATATTTTTTAAAGGATTATCCATGTTTATTGCCTATATGAAAATAAAATTTGTTGGAAACCTTGATTTTGTTGTGATTTTTGTGGATTATGAGACGCTCGTTGTGGTTGTTTGATTAAGATCACCATGCATTAAAAGGATAATAACTTATATGTGGTTAATGAAATGGTTACCCATGGAAATATAAAATTTTGTGATAATTCCCAATGTTAAAGAAGATTTGATATTATGGAATCCCTTAAACTAGATTGTGGTAGATATGGAATTTGAAGTGTGTAGTTATGTGTTGATATGGGATGATGTGTGGTGGTTGTGATGTGTGGTTATTACAGTGATATTTTTGGTTTATGGTGGTGGCTTGGCATATGTTGTGTTATTATTATTAAATATTTGTAGTGGAAAATAAATTAATGGTAAATGGGATAATTATGTCTAGTTTGAATATAAAAAATATGATTAATTAATTTGAAAATGGTTGTAATTAATTTGTATTAATTGTATTAAATGAATTGAATGATAAAAAAATGAGTTGTTCGAAATGGAATGGCTAGGTAAATGGGAGTTAGTAGAAACTCAATAATTGGGGAAATGGTGGAACTTTAAATTGAGGTTGGATTTTTTTGGATTGTGTGTGGAGGGTGTGTGGTGTGATGAATTTTATATGGAATTAATTTAGACATTCTTAGTAGTTATGTGGAGGTTATGGTAGTTGTGTGTTTTCGGTTGTGTGAACCCTTAGGTTGGGATTGTGTGTAACTATTATATATTTTATTTTCATTGTGATTTCTATATTCACCCCACATGTGTTGAGAATCATGTTCCAACACCCAAATGTTTTGGGGGTGTTTTTTCCAACATCCATATGGTGAGGACGAATGATTGGATACCCCCTCTTCTCTACTTCATCTTCCAAATGAGTTGATATACATGGTTTGTGATAGATATAAGTAAAAAAGTTAACTAGTTTAGATGTTTAATAAGATGATGAGGTGGTTTTTGGTGGGTGTCATTCATGGTTGGAGGAGGTAATGATCTTTATTTCCTCCATGTTCATGATACCCTACTATTCTGGATATACGACTGTGGTAGAGATGTGACGTGATGGATCAGGTGTCTTCAGGAGAGATATGATGTGATGGCCCAGGTGTCTTTGGGTGATGTATGATGTGGTTTCTAGAGTTTATTTGAGAATTATTCTATAGAAGAGATATAGGAGCGACAAGAAATACAATATTGGGTTGTGAAAGTGAAAAATCTATGGGAAAGTGGTGTGGGATACCCTTACATTGATATACTTCTTATTATATTATTATACTTGGATGTGTTATTTGGTGAGTGAGCCTTAGTGGGGACGGGAACTAGTTGACCTGATAGGTTCTTATTGGTTCTTTTGGTTGTTCATGGGGGTATCAGTGTACTCTTATCACATTTTCATGAGAGTCCTAGGGTATTATCCAGTTTAGTATACATGTTATGTTCACCATACATATATATAAACTATTTTTCAGGTTTCCAAGAGGACTTCTAGGACATTACTGTCTTAGGAATTAAAGTTATTATTGAGTTACTATCATAGTATTGTCCTTGATGTTTTACTTGGAGACTTTCATTGTATTCCTATGACATTACATGCATGATGAGATATTGAGGATTTTACCTTTTGTTATGTTATGGAGTTTTTTGGTGGTTGATATCCAATATCCTGATTCTATTTTTCTTTTTGTTTAGAGTAATCCCTCTCATATGTATAACCTTTTTATACCATTAGTTCTAGTCACTAACCCAGGGCCTACTGTAGGAAAGACTCAAGGTTCATTATCTCATGTTCTCCCTTACTAGACTAGGAGGGGTACTTTTAGAGAGAGGGGTCATGACATGTGGAAATAATTGATGGGAATACCACACTTTTGTAACACCCCTAGATTTTATGAAAAAATATTCTTTTAATTTCATTGATGTCTTGTGTTATAAGCTACAACAATATTACCTTGCTCTATACGCAACACCGTATGAGCTTGCAGTATACACAACACTATTTTTGGATCGTGTTACACACAATTTCATGATTGTTTGATAGTAGTTATTCTACAAAACATTGAGTATATATATATATATATATTCAATGTATTTTGTTATACGCAACAACAAAAGGGTCATGCACTACACGCAACCCTAACTTGGCTTGCATTACATGCAATCGCGACCTTCCTCGATAGCGTGTGTTGTACGCAATACCAAGTTTTACTAAACAATGATATATTATTATAATATTATTATGAACTATCCTTCATGAATAGTATTAACTAAATTTTGAATTTTATAACATTATTATTCATCTTACACATTTTCTAGAACATGGTATAAGAACAAAATAAATTTTTCGGGTAAAATAGGTATTTTTCAAAAAATGCAGTTTTGCCGCCTTTTGATGGCGCACCCATGTTTAATATAGTTTTTGACGTGTTTATAAGTTCAATTTTACAAAATAAACTTATTATTTTGAATCAGGATATAAAACTTTACATTGGATAAAGTTTTGATATTTTTCTGATAACTTTCATATTTTAATGAATAGTAAAAACACGCTATATTTTAATTAAAAATAGATTTTTTCATCATAATAATTTATGTGGTTAAATTATAATATTTAATGGTTTTAAAGTATAAATATAATATATTTTTACCATTTAATACAATGTATGTCATTATCATTGATTTTACCTTGAATTCGTAGGTTAAATCAATTCAATCTTTTGCAATGTTTTAAACAAAAACCTGTTTTCTTTCTACAACGGGATTAATTTTAAATTAATTACTGCAACTTATGTGTTTTGAATTTTGAAAAATGTATTTCATATTTGGAATCAGTGGGTCCAAATTATGTTAATAAGCTACTTTTTATTTTTGGGCATTATGAATAGTAACTACGGTAAATTTTATTTACCATAGTTAAAGGTAAATCGGGTAATTAAGGGTAAATATAAGATTATAAAATTACCCTAACACCTGTAAAAATACTATTGGATGACTAAAAGTAGACCCATGTCACATAAGGGTCGGATTATAATCATTTAATGGACTTTTTTCCATGAAAATAACTTAATTATTATTAAAACCAAAGAAAGTGACAACATGTCACTCTCTTAAATCTTATAAGTATATTAATTTTAATTTAGTGATAAACTTCATGAAACTTCGAACATGAATAGTATCCAGAAATATAATGAAATTATCTACATCATATAAATTTATTTATAATTTTTAGGGATTAAATAATTATCATTAATTGTGACACAATAGTGATGCAGAAAATTGTTTATCTAGTGAAATATCAAAAATATAGTTTTTATTAAACTAATAGTGACCATAAAAGGCACAAAACCCTGAACAAAACTTATTGGTCATGTAAATGTAAAACATAATCATCCGATGGTAGAATAGTTGACCATTTGGATCCTTATAAAAGCGATTATGACACTTATATTATTTTATTTTAAATGATGCCAAAGTTGTCACCTTCATAATTTAATAAATATAAAAATTTAAATATTGTGATTTTAAGATGATAAATTCGATTAAAAGTATTATTGTGAAAGGTAATAGATTTATCTTCATCATATGATTTTATTTTTAATTTTTATGCAACAAATAAGTATATTAAATAATTATACAAAAATATTGTAGTAATTATTTTATTAAGAGATAAACCAAATAAAATGGTTTTAAAAAATAATAAAATAAATATTATATGAATTATTTAATGTTCTCCAATAATTTTCTAGATACATATGACCTTTTATGAATCTATTAAATCTTTTATTTTGAAAATATCTTCTGTATATATTTTATTTAAATTCAAATAAATGAATAGTGTCAAAATTGACACTATTGTTATGTTATAAAAATAACATATTATAAAATTGTTTAAAAAATCACAAAAATATTTAAAAATTATAAATTTAAATTTATATGGTCAAAAATGTTATAACGTATACAATTATGGACAATTCACAACAAATAAGTAATTATTTGTTATAATTTAAAATTTAGAATTTTATTACCACAAATAAAATTAAATAGATTAAATAAGGATAAATCAAAATGATAAGGTTTAAAATAAAATAAAAACATGTCTAAATTTGATTTTTTGATGATATTACAACCCTATATAATCTAATATTAGAATATGATTCATTTTTGGAGGTTTTTAAGTGGGGTTAGATTTATTATAAATTAATATTTTTAATATTTCCAAAGGTGCCCCTCTCACCCCTTATAAAAGGGCACCTCCTCCCTCCCTTACTCACACCAATTTGAGCCTTCAAGATCGGCCAAACCCTGCAAAATTCTCTTCTCCACTTCCCTAGAAACATCCTAGAGGTCCTGGTCTTCTTCAAAGACCAATTTTAGTGCCCTAAGAGGAGGTCTCAAAGAGGTGCTTCAAAGAAGAGGTAATGTCCGTTACCGATTCTTTCAACTTTATTTCTTCTTATAATTATTATTCTTTAGTTGTTTCATTATGAAGTAATAACATCAGTATCACTCATATACTGATATGTTATTATAAGTATTAAATAACCCTATTTTACCATCTATCCATCCTACGGAAAACGAAATCACCGCATGTGCGTACGTACGGAATACCGTCTCCACGCCGTGGTGTAATCTGTTTTTCCAAAACCACCTTACTTGGATGGGTATAATGGTGTAAATAATAACTATACATAGTTATTATAAAATCATACGGATTATGGTATATTTTATCATCCTATCCAATTCAATTCAATAATTATGGGAATGATATCATCGCTCGTGCGTACGTACGAACTACCGTCTCCACGACGCGATGAGATTCATTCTCCATGTTAACCATTTAAGAATGATTATAAAGTATATATAAGCAATAATAATGAAATATATGACATTATAAAGCTACTGGATTTATGTATATATATATATATGTATGTATTTCATCTACTTAATTCCATTCAACTCAATAAGGAAACGAAAACAGCGTTCATGCGTACGTACGACCTACCGTCTCCATGAACGGTGTATTTTTTCCATTTATAGATCTATTATATATATGTATATTATGAATATATATTATATATAAATCATGTTTTATATTCTGGAATTAAGTAATCATGATCTAATTAATCATATTAATAATTAAAAGTCAAAACACGAACGACAAATGAAACGATTTTACCCAAAACGCTCTTTAACATGGAATTTACAAAAGAACGGGTAATATAAATTCATAAGTGAACCATATATGATATCATAATAATGAATATGATTATTTAATAAGTCAATGACATTATTTAAATCATTATACAGGAGTTTCGGATACATACGAATCATATCAGACATAAGGTAAGGGATAATTTTGTAAATCTCATTTTTATCCGAGATTGATTATACGTAAGTATTTACTGGGGTTATTGTTATCATCCAAGTCCATGTTTTCTAGAAGTGTTTTTATGTATGTTTAATGTTCTTTTTACCCATTTTATCTTTTACTACATGGTATGTAAGGAATATTTCTTTCTTTTTTACATTATGAGGTACTTTTTGACTTTTCCGGCAGAAGTACGAGAAGAATGTTTTTTTTAACTTATACGGCACAAACGAATTTTTACGGTTTTATAAAGCCTTAATTTCATGAAGCTTCCTCCAAAATATTTCATGAATATTTTCAACAAAAACCTTTTCTTTTAAAATTTCATGACATTTTGTGAAAAGAAAATGATTTTGAAGAAGAAAGGATATTTTCCTCAAGAGTTCATTTCAAGTGTTTTATCAAAACCATTTTCATCTAAGATGACATTATTTCACATGTTTATATTTCAAGTATAATGTCTCTATGATTTACATGGTTTCAATTTTCTTATTATGAAATGATATCCATTTCTTTTATATGGATTATGTGATGATGGGATGATGTTTATGAAACCCATTTTATTTATTGGGTTATTATAAATGATGTATGTTTATATTGTGGCACACGAAAGAATGATTTAAATATGAGATGGGTGGGACCTATATATCCCTCCAATGCATTTGGTAAAGATTTATATCTCATGAGATAGACATGGCCAGAACGACAAGTTAAACTGGTTCAGTAATACAGGACTGGAACGAGGAGTGAACTCGGTTCAGAAAGGGACTTTGTCCACTAAGATGGTCTTGGCAGAAATGCCTTGGCTACTATGGAAATCATATCATGTGCTTAATGGTTTCCACAATTAAATGTTTTATTCCCATGCTATTTTATCATTATTGATGTTCCCTTATGATATATGCCTTACGTACTTCCAAGATTCATGTCTTTGCTCAAGATTTGTATGTTTAGATTTTATGTTCAAGTTTTTGCATTCAAATGTTTATGGATTGTTTTATGTTCTCTATGTTTACCCTTACTAGGAATTTGAGCTCACCCCTTTTATGTTTTCTTTTCCCCAGGATATAAAGAAATGTTTTTGGTAAGAAAAAAAGGGGAAGATATTTATTGGGAGATGTTGAAGATCTTTCACCACGATTAGAAGATTTTATTCCGAGTTTCCAAAGACACTAAACTATTACGGTCCTTGTGTGTCTGTTTTTGTTATGTATTAAGTATTCCGAAAAATTAATGTAATGTCCATGTATGTCAATATTTGGGTCTCTATAGTTGGTATCAGAGGAAAGGTTTAGTCAACCTTTGGAAACTAGGATGCGAGAACTTTAGTGAGATCCCTAGAGATATTTATAAGGTATGTCTAGGGATGTCCCTAAGGATAAGTATACGTATAGGATATAGTCCTAGAACTATGGTAACGATCATATAATTTAACCTAATATGTTAGATATTTAAGGTAATCCCCCTTGATTATGTTATTTTCCTTGTATGATTTTTGCCTCTCACAGAAATCTTTTTGTGTTTTAGTCAATGGAGGGAACCAAAAGGAATTTGGTTAACATTGAATCCAATGGAAAAATTGGTGACTATGAGCAACGAAATTGCATAATGCCTAGAGAGAAATATATTGTGATTATGCTGAATCAGTCATCGCGATATATGATTAACAAGGTGAAATTTAGTGGTATGCCTAATTCATCAAAAAAGAGAAAGATAGACTTTTATTCATGTTCGCATGTTGAGGATCATAAAGAAAGGAAGATTGAGATTTCTAAAGAAGGGAAGAAGAACCTTGAGGAATACCTCAAATGGAGGGACAGATGTTATCTGTGTGGAGAAAAGGGTTATAGAGTGACAGACTGTTATGGTGTTTAATGTCTTATTTGTAGAGAACATGGGCATTACCCAACTCAATGCCCTGACCTAAAAAGTATCTTCAAAAATCAAGGAAGGACGTATTCCAGGAAAATCATTGAAGATGGTGGATTGAAGTGTTTATGTATTGGTATTTAAGAATAATTTTGTTGAGGTACTTTTATGGTGTATTATAATATTTTTGTATTAGTCTATTGTGGTTTTCAATAATTTTATTGTACCGGTAACCATGAAAAGTGATTCAAATATTTTGGGAAGTAGATGATATGCGCATAATGAAGGGATAAGGATAAAATGAAATGTTTGATAGTATTCATGATCTCATGATTGATATAAGGACTAAGTGATATCATGGTTTGAGTATATAGAATTTTGAGGATTTTGGTATGTGGAAAGAGTTAACTTTTGACAGCACTCATGTTTTCACTAAGATTCAATGGGTATTCATTTTTCAAGAGAATACATGATTAAGGTATTCACATGACAGGAATGTGACCAACAAGATATATGAGGGATAAATGATGGCATTCACATGATTGTTATGTGAGATTTCAAGTAATCATTTTCTCTATACTATGAGCTTGGACCGAAGTATTTTAGATAATCCTAAAGATTGGAATTGATTATGTTGGACATAAGTTAGTATTGTTTAAGGATAGAAATTTTTTCGATATTATTGATGGGATGTTATAGTAATGTAGTTTTAGAAAAAAGGACAACCTGTAGGATTGGCGATAGCCCATTGCGACGGACAAGGTTGTGGGAATCGAACCCACAACCGAAGTGCAACTGCCTTTATCGCATACCACTGGCATACAGGAAGTCCCTGGTTAGTAGAAACTAGTTTTATTTTATTAAGCGGTATGATATATGAAGTATAAGTTCATTTTTGGAACCATATACGATTAATCTAACCATATGATGGACTTATAACTTTTGCTAACCTTTTGTTTGAAACAGATGGAAGGACCCATCATTCTATCACATGATCTGCTAACACATCACGAATAACAAATTCAACTTCATTTCTTTAAGGGATGAAGTATAAATTGTTCAATTCACAAACAATAGTGAGATTGTACCAAAATCATGTAAGTATTTATTTTAATTCATCAACTTTAGGGAAATTATCTTGAAAACCAAAAATGTTGTCCTAGTGACCGTATATCCGATGAATCAGATGGTACCTTAGATCATCACAAATCTATGGCTTTGTGATTGTTGTATTTTTCATAGCCATGTTCTCTACCACTCTCTATCAGAACTTGATGCTTAGATTTTTCCTCCATATCCATATTTTCACCTATACTCTCCTATGTGGAAACCCAATGATGAGTTACCTTGGGTGACCGTTATGTTTCTAACATTATTTTTTAAAGTTATGTTTTAGTATTCCTTTTTACGATGTGGATTTCTATGAATAGTAAACGATTTATAACCCAGACGAATTTCGAGGGCGAAATTCATTTTAAGGGGGGTAGAATGTAACACCCTGAGATTTTATGAAAAAATATTCTTTTAATTTCATTGATGTATTGTGTTATAAGCTACAACAAGATTACCTTTCTCTATACGAAATACCGTATGAGCTTGCAGTATACACAACAAAATTCTTGGATCGTGTTACACACAATTTCATGTTTGTTTGATAGTAGTTATTCTACGAAACATTGAGTGTATATATATATATATATATATATATATATTCAATGTATTTTTTTATACGCAACAACAAAAGAGTCATGCACTACATGCAACCCTAACTTGGCTTGCATTACACGCAATCGCGACCTTCCTCGATAGCGTGTGTTGTACGCAATACCAGGTTTTACTAAACAACGATATATTATTATTATATTATTATGAACTAGCCTTCATGAATAGTATTAACTAAATTTTTAATTTTATGACATTATTATTCATCTTACACATTTTCTAGAACATGGTATAAGAACAAAATAAATTTTTCAGGTAAAATAAGTATTTTTCAAAAAATGCAGTTTTGCCGCCTTTTGATGGCGCATCCACGTTAAATCTGGTTTTTGACGTGTTTATAAGTTCAATTTTACAAAATAAACTTATTCTTTTGAATCATGATATAAAACTTTACATTGGACAAATTTTTGATATTTTTTTGATAACTTTCATATTTTAATGAATAGTAAAAACACGCTATATTTTAATTAAAAACACCTTTTTTCATCATAATAATTTATGTGGTTAAATTATAATATTTAATGGTTTTAAAGTATAAATATAATATATTTTTACCATTTAATACAATGTATGTCATTAGCATTGATTTTACCTTGAATTCGTAGGTTAAATCAATTCAATATTTTGCAATGTTTTAAACAAAAACTCATTTTCTTTCGACAACGGGATTAATTTTAAATTAATTACTGAAACTTATGTGTTTTGAATTTTGAAAATGGATTCCATATTTGGAATAATTGGGTCCAAATTATGTTAATAATCTACTTTTTATTTTTGGGCATTATGAATAGTAACTACGATAAATTTTATTTACCATAGTTAAAGGTAAATCGGGTAATTAATGGTAAATATAAGATTATAAAATTACCCTAACACCTGTCAAAATCCTATTGGATGACTAAAATTCGACCCATATCACCTAAGGGTCAGATTAGAATCATTTAATGGACTTTTTTCCATTAAAATAACTTAATTATTATTAAAACCAAAGAAAGTGACAACATGTCACTCTCTTAAATCTTATAAGTATATTAATTTTAATTTAGTGATAAACTTCATGAAACTTAGAACATGAATATTCTCCATAAATCTAATGAAATTATCTACATCATATGAATTTATTTATAATTTTTAGGGATTAAATAATTATCATTAATTGTGACACAATAGTGATGCAGAAAATTGTTTATCTAGTGAAAAATCAAGAATATATAGTTTTTATTAAACTAATAGTGACCATAAAAGGCACAAAACCCTGACCAAAACTTATTGGTCATGTAAATGTAAAACATAATCATCCAATGGTCTAATATTTGACCATTTTGAGCCTTATAAAAGTGATTATGACACTTATATTATTTTATTTTAAATGATGCGAAAGTTGTCACCTTCATAATTTAATAAATATAACAATTTAAATATTGTGATTTTAAGATGATAAATTCGATTAAAATTTTTATTGTGAAATTTAATATATTTATCTTCATAATATGATTTTATTTTTAATTTTTATGCAAAAAATAAGTATATTAAATAATTATACAAAAATATTGTAGTAATTATTTTATTAAGAGATAAACCAAATAAATGGTTTTAAAAAATAATAAAATAAATATTATATGAATTATTTAATTTTCTCCAATAATTTTATAGATAAATATGACCTTTTATGAATCTATTAAATCTTTTATTTTGAATATATCTTCTGTATATATTTTATTTAAATTCAAATAAATGAATAGTGTCAAAATTGACACTATTGTTATGTTATAAAAATAACATATTATAAAATTGTTTAAAAAATCACAAAAATATTTAAAAATTATAAATTTAAAGTTATATGGTCAAAAATGTTATAAAGTATCCAATTATGGACAATTCACAACAAATAGGTAATTATTTGTTATAATTTAAAATTTAGAATTTTATTACCACAAATAAAATTAAATAGATTAAATAAGGATAAATCAAAATGATATGGTTTAAAATAAAATCAAAACATGTCTAAATTTGATTTTTTGATGATATTACAACCCTATCTAATCTAATATTCGAATATGAGTCATTTTTTGAGGTTTTTAAGTGGGGTTAGATTTATTATAAATTAATATTTTTAAGATTTCCAAAGGTTCCCCTCTCACCCCTTATAAAAGGGCACCTCTTCCCTCCCTTCCTCACACCAATTTGAGACTTCAAGCTCGGCCAAACCCTACCAAATTCTCTTATCCACTTCCCTAGAAACATCCTAGAGGTCCTGGTATTCTTCAAAGACAAATTTTAGTGCCCTAAGTGGAGGTCTCAAAGAGGCGCTTCAAAGAAGAGGTAATGTCCGTTACCGATTCTTTCAACTGTATTTCTTCTTCTACTTCTTCTTCTTTAGTTGTTTCATTATATAGTAATAATATCAGTATCACTCATATACTTATATGTTATTATAAGTATGAAACAACCCTATTTCACCATCTATCCATCCTACGGAAAATGAAATCACCGCGCGTGCGTACGTACAGAATACCGTCTCCACGCCGTGGTGTAATATGTTTTTCCAACACCACCTTACTTGGATGGGTATAATGGTGTAAATAATAACTATACATAGTTATTATAACATAATACTGATTATGATATATTGTATCATCCTATACAATTCAATTCAATAATTATGGGAACGATATCATCGCTCGTGCGTACGTACGGACTACCGTCTCCACGACGCAACGAGATTCATTCTCCATGTTAACCATTTGAGAATGATTATAAAATATATATAAGAAATAATAATGAAATATATGAAATTATAAATCTACTGTATTTATTTATATATATATATATATATATATATATATGTATGTATGACATCTACTTAATTCCATTCAACTCAATAAGGAAACGAAAACAGCGTTCATGCGTACGTACGGCCTACCGTCTCCATGAACGGTGTATTTCTTTCTATTTATAGATATATTATATATATGTATATTCTGAATATATATTATATATAAATCATGTTTTATATTCTGGAATTAAGTAATCATGATCTAATTAATCATATTAATAATTAAAAGTCAAAACACGAATGACAAATGAAACGATTTTACCCAAAACGCTCTTTAACATGGAATTTACAAAAGAATGGGTAATATAAAGTCATAAGTGAACCATATATGATATAATAACAATGAATATGATCCTGTAATAATTCAATGACATTATTTAAATCATTATACAGGAGGTTCGGATACATACGAAGCATATCGGACATAAGGTAAGGGATAATTTTGTAAATCTCATTTTTATCCGAGATTGCTTATATGTAAGTATTTACTGCAGTTATTGTTATCATCCAAGTCCATGTTTTCTAGAAGTGTTTTTATGTATGTTTAATTTCCTTTTTACCCATTTTTTCTTTTACTACATGGTATGTAAGGAATCTTTTTTTTTACGTTACGAGGTACTTTTTGACTTTTCCGGCAGAAGTATGAGAAGAATGTTTTTTTAACTTATACGGCACAAACAAATTTTTACAGTTTTATAAAGCCTTAATTTCAAGAAGCTTACTCCAAAATATTTCATGACTATTTTCAAAAAAACCTTTTCTTTTAAAATTTCATGACATTTTGTGAAAAGAAAATGATTTTGAAGAAGAAAGGATATTTTCCTCAAGAGTTCATTTCAAGTGTTTTATCAAAACCATTTTCATCTAAGATGACATTATTTCACATGTGTATGTTTCAAGTATAATGTCTCTATGATTTACATGGTTTCACTTTTCTTATTATGAAATTATATCCATTTCTTTTATATGGATTATGTGATGATGGGATGATGTTTATGAAACCCATTTTATTTATTGGGTTATTATGAATGATGTATGTTTATATTATGGCACACGAAAGAATGATTTCAATATGAGATGGTTGGGACCTATATCTCCCTCCAATGCATTGGGTAAAGATTTATATCTCATGAGATAGAAATGGATGGAATGACAAGTTAAACCGGTTCAGTAATAAAGGACTAGAACGAGGAGTGAACTCGATTCAGAAAGGGACTTTGTCCACTAAGATGGTCTTGGCAGCAATGCCTTGGCTACTATGGAAATCATATCATGTGCTTAATGGTTGCCACAATTACATGTTTTATTCCCATGCTATTTTATCATGATTGATGTTCCCTTATGATATATTCCTTACGTACTTCCAATATTCATGTCTTTTCTCAAGATTTTGATGTTTAGATTTTATGTTCAAGTTTTTGCATTCAAATGTTTATGGATTGTTTTATGTTCTCTATGTTTACCCTTACAGGGCATTTGAGCTCACCCCTTTTATGTTTTCTTTTCCCCGGGATATAAAGAAAGGTTTTAGGTAAGAAAAAAAGGGGAAGATCTTTATTGGGAGATGTTGAAGATCTTTCACCACGATTAGAAGATTTTATTCCGAGTTTCCAAAGACACTAAACTATTACGGTCCTTGTGTGTCTGTTTTTGTTATGTATTAAGTATTCCACAAAAGTAATGTAATGTCCATGTACATCAATCTTCGGGTCTCTACAACTTTAGTGTCTATTATACCTACTATGACATCATCTCACTAATAAAATCCCTCAAGATATGATATTATTGAGTATATACCTTTTTTATTTTTCCATACCTAGAATCTTGGATAATACCATAGTTTAAAGTTTATCATAATATGATGACACTTTACTATCTAGGTACATCCCTAAAATATAGAACAAATCATTTTTAAACCTACTTCTTAATCTACATCATAAGTCACAACATACTCGATATATATAGATATAGAAACCACTGGTTGTGATATGTTTTTCTTAGGTATATTACCTTATCTAAATTGTGATCTTATCTCAAACTAATATAATGTAATACCAGTTTTTTATCCCCTAAATAACCAGTATTCTCATTTCTCTAACAACCAAGTACTCATCCAATTTTACTTTTTCAAGCATTGTTATACTGTTTTGACTGCTAGCCTAGAAATTCCCTTGGTCATGTTTGATATTCTCTCTATTTGATTAATATATAATCAATATCAAATCTAAGTATATATCATGGATTGTGAGATATTTATAAAGTAATCATGGTAATATGTAGTTTATTATTCATATTTATCTCTAGTTGTGGCTAAATATACACTTATCTTGGAGATATGTATACCATGTGACACTGGAACTAATCCCCTATTGGATTGTTCCATGTTAAAGATATTCAATATCTATTAAAGGTATGTACCATGCCTTGGACTAATCAACCCAATTGATCTATGCTATTATTTTAGGTTTCTTAGGATTTGGTTGCTACTTTAATTCTTGGAGAAATTATCCTTATTCTTAATTAAATATAATATTAATCATCTGTTTTCCATATTTTATCAAACATATCTATCTAGGAAAACAATAGTTCTCCCACTAACCCCTTGTGTACACTTGAAAATAATTTTTACAAATGAATATTCTTATGATCATCATGCTTGTTTATATCCTTAAATGGATCCCTGAAACTTTTCATTCCTTAGTATCTTTCCTTTGTGTCTCCAACCCTTTCTAGTTGTATAATATAGACATATTTCATAAGGTTTCCTTCAATGAAAGTGTCATTGACATATGAATACCTATATAATGATCATATATTATTGTTATGATGAGTATAATTAAAATGTATTTAAGCATGAAGACTTAGTATAACCAATCGATCCTTATTGGTACCACTCTTGTACCATCCATGTCTAGTTTCTCTTGAATGTCCACCAATGGATTTACATTAATTAGAGAAATTACCAAAATTTGGAACTAGATTTTGGTACATGAAATCCATTATTGAATTTATATGAACATTTCAATCATATTTAGTTGAAAATTACAACTCCATATAGGAATAATTATTCATACCAAATAATATATCACTTGTACAAGTGAATATAATACCACCTATATGGTTTTAACTTTTTTACATAGTAAATGTATCTAGAACAATTCCCCCCACTAAAAATTGTGTATTTTAATGTTCTTATGACAATTCATGTGCATCTGGGTCCTATACTTCATTGAAGTATTTCTTTCTCCCACTACCTCTAAAGAGATGTGATTACCTTATAAAAATACGCTTTGTATGATCAATACCTTTCTATCTTGGGGGTGTCAATATCCTTAGTCGCTATAAGATAATCAACTGAGATACACTTTGCATTCGCTTTGATGTATGTTTATAGTCATAACCATATTTAAACAAATGGTTACCATCAAATACTTTTATAAGGCCCCAGCCTTAAACCTTACTTAATCTTGAGTTATTACAAGATTACACATTGAGGATCTTTTCAGGTTTAGTGTTTTAGAGAATTAGATCATAGAACTTGCATTACATTCCACATATAAACAAAGTGGTTACATAAAGATAGTATTCTTCTTTCCCATCAATGGAAACATTTTTAAAATAAAACATGGATTCTTTATTGACACTTCCTTGACACTATCATCATATCATGTACCTTTCCCTTGACCTGTGAAAAACATTTCAAAAAAAGACTTGGGATGAGCATAAAAAGCTCAGTATGGGTTATATATAAAAAATATGGAAAAGAAACATGAGTTCATATATACATAAGAATGAAATCACATTTTACCCATAAAACATACCTCATCAAATCATGAATAAATTATAGAAATCATAAGACATAAAGGTAACTTGAGGCATTCATAACATTCTTACGTAGGGAGTAACCCGCTTGGTTACGTTTGGAATACCCATCACAGTATATTCCCTAAATCTCTTTAGAGAAACCTTAAAGTTTCACTCCTTCGCATTACCCAATGCATTGTAGAGCTATATCGGGCTCACCCGCTCTTAGTTTATCACGGAACCACCCGTCTTCATAATAATGTCCAAGAACCTCAACATAATCGTATCACATAAAACATGCATAAAGGAAACATAACATTACCACCTTTCAATCACAAGATATCAATACAACACATTGATATAAAAACATTATGAAAACCATTTTCAATACCAAAATAAAAGAAAAGTAAAACATGGTATTTATTTTTCTTTTAAAAAGAAGGTATGGCTTGTAGAGGAAGCCGAAACTCAAATAATGGTCACGGCGGCGGAGAAGTCGTTGTCGCCGCATACGTACGACAAAACATTCCCTTTTGTCGTTTAGTAAAAAGCTTCATATAAAACATATTCCTTTTGGATAAACGTAAAAGTCAAAGGGGTTTATACACCGTATAAAAGAAGGTTGAGTATAAAACAAAATATGCCTCAATGAAAGGAGATTGAGACGAAGTCCCATACCTCGGGTCCGACTTGACTCGATCATTCTTTAATATCCTGAATAATAAACTTGAGTTAATTTCTACTTGTTTAAGAACCTTTTTCAAGTTCATTATTCCTTTTATATCACTTATTGCCATGTCATGAACACTATGTAATTATTTAAGTTAATAACGGTCTTTTTAACGATCATTGGTACTTGAGTCAAAAATAAGCCCTTTATAATTACAAGTTGTTAATGTATCCATTATATCCAGAATGGTATTCATGATGTAGATATCATATATGTAATATATATCCAGTACATGCATGCATTTATAATATTACATAATCATTTAGAGGTAAGAAATGAAATGCACCGTTCATGGAGACGGTAAGCCGTACGTACGGATGAACGCTACTTCCATTTCTATTTCGTATTTTATAGAATGGAATCATAATGATATAAAGGTATATTATAATTCCAGTGTAATATAATATATAATCTCATAACTCCATCCTTTATACGTCCCACATATGGTATTTAACGAATCAAATCACTTTGAGGGGCCGGTAGTCCGCACTTCCTTAAATGAAGATATCGTGTTTACCCATAATGGGAACCATAAAGGTATACCCAAAATGAAAAATACAGAAGCTTAAGGAAAACATAAACATATTATATATCATATATAAATATAGTTTCATCTTAATGTCCACCTTTGAAGGTGTTAAAAGAATTTTGAACAATCATTGTTTCGGGAGGCAGAAATTCTCCATCCACGGAAACAGTATGTTCTTTAACCATTAGATATAGGTGTGTGTAAGTGTAGATCGAATACTTATTATAACAACATCCTAGTATATTTACGATACTGGATTTGTTACAAAAGAAATGAATAAAAAGAGTTTAGGGGGTTGGAGAAGCAAAATAAAACAAAAGGACTCAAGTGAATACATTACCTTAAAATTGGGTAACTCCCTTTGGTTTGAGCTCAAAGGCTTCCTTGGGAAGACTTCTGCCCAAAGTGAGGATTCAAGGAGTAATAGAGGGATGTGGAGAGACAAAATGGTCAGGTTTTGGCCAAGACAAAGGCTTTGGAAGTGTGGGTAAGGAGGTAGAGGTGGGGGCCTTTTATAAGAGGAGAGGAGGGGCACTCTTGGAAAGTAAAGAAATGTTACTTTATTTTCAAATGGGTTTCGGGTTTTAAAGGTACCAAATTGATATAATTATAGGATAAGGTGATAAGGGTTCGAAATATACCCACCCAATAGGTTTTTGACATGTGTAGGTCTTATATTTTACATTATCTTTCCATTTTATTTAAATCGTCAAATAATGATGTCATCGCTGCATCATTATGATGTCATAAATAATTTAATTTATTTAATGTCTAAAAATTATAAAAAAAATACTATGATGTAGAAAATCTTTTTAGATTTCCAATTACTATTTATAGTCCAAAAGATCATTTATGTAGACAAAATTAATAATATTTTACATAGGTGATACATTCTTTGATACATTTAACATTCTTTAAAAAATAAAAAGATAAAAAGTAACCTTCTCACAAAAGTGATTTCATGGGGCCCCCAAGTTTGGCACAAGTCATCCCATGGTCGGCCATGAGAAAACCAGTAGCCTTAGGACACATTTTGGTGTCATTTTTTATTATTATGATATTATTTTATTATCCTTAACTACCCGATTACTCATTAATCAAGATAATTAAAGATAATTATCGTCATTACTATTCATAATGTCCAAAAACAAGAGTCTTAATTAAATAATTTGGACCTTCTGATTCCAAATATGTAATCTATTTTACCAAATTCTAAACACATAAATTGAAATAATTGATTTAAAAATAATTCTCGTTGTCAAAACAAATAGCGGGTTTTTTTGAAACAATATCTATGAAAAGTTTGGCATTAGTTTATGACCAATTTCAAAGTGAAATTAATCCTAATGACCACCATTGGATTAAATGGTAAAAATATATTCAGATTACACTTTAATACCAATTAAAAATATAATCTAACCATATAATTAAATTAAATGAAAAAGCAGTTTTGATGTAAAATACAGTATTTTTCACTATTCATTAAAAAATGAGCATTGTTAGAAAAATACCAAAAATTTATCCAATGTAAATTTCAATGTCCCAATCATAATGAATATGTTTATTTTGAAAAATATAGATTATAAAATTGTCAAAAGCTTGATTTAAAAAGGGTTTTCCATCAAAAGGCAGTAAAACAATCTTTTAAGAATATTAGTGTATTCCATGCTTAAGATTGGATTCATTTTAAGCCTCTAAAACACTATCTAATTAATTAATAGACATAGATAAAAATATCTATTATTCATTACTTACTTGGGATGTTACATCCTTCCCCCCTTTAGAAAATTTTGTCCCCGCAATTTATTTACTTATCGAATAAATGGGGGTACTTATCCCTCATTGCATTTTCAGATTTCCATGTTGCCTCTTCTATCATGTGGTTTTTCCACAAAACCTTTACCTGATTAATCACCTTATTTCATAACACTTTCTCCCTGTGGTCAAGAATCTGGACCGGTTGTTCCTCATAAGATAGGTTCTCTTCCAGCTGAACTACCTCTGGACTCAAAACATGAGATGGATCTGGCATATACTTTCTCAACATCGAAACGTGAAAAACATTGTGTACCTGAGATAAACTCAGAGGTAAAGCCACCCGGTATGCAACTGATCCAACTCTCTCCAGAATTTTATATGGTCCAATGAACCTTGGACTCAGCTTTCCTTTCTTACCAAATCGCATCACACTTTTCCATGGTGATACTTTGAGAAAAACATGATCACCTACCTCAAAAGAGAGATCCTTCCTCCTGTTGTCTGCATAACTCTTCTGCCTGCTCTGAGCTGTTCTCATGTGTTTCTGTATCAGCTGAAATTTTTCTGCCATCTCTTCTACCAATTCTGGTCCCATCAACTTCCTTTCACCCACTTCATCCCAGAAAGCTGGAGTTCGACACCGCTTCCCATATAATGCCTGAAATGGTGCCATCTGTATACTAGAATGAAAACTATTATTATATGAAAATTCAACCAAAGAAAGATGTTGGTCCCAACTTCCCTGATAATCCATCAAAAAAGCTCGTAGCATATCCTCCAAGGTCTGAATTGTTCGTTCCGACTGCCCATCTGATTGAGGATGAAAAGTTGTACTAAAATTTAATTCAGTACCCAACACTTCTGAAGGCCTTTACAAAAGTTAGAAGTGAACCTGAGATCACGGTCAAATACAATGGAGAGAGGAACTCCATGTAACCTGACTATCTCTTTAAGATACAAATGGGAAAGTTGATCTAGGGAAAATGTATCTCGTATAGCAAGGAAATGAGCAGATTTAGTCAAGCGATCAACAATAACCCAGATTGCATTATTACCTCGAGATGTCTTTGGTAATCCCACAACAAAGTCCATGGATATATTCTCCCATTTCCACTCTGGCACTGGTAAAGGCTGAAGCATCCCTTTCGGTAACTGCCGCTCTGCTTTAACCTGTTGACATGTCAAACACTTCATAGTAAAATCAGCAATATCTCTTTTCATTCCATCCCACCAGTAATACTCCCGAAGATCTCTATACATCTTAGTACTACCTGGATGAACTGAAATCGGAGAACTATGAGCTTCACATAACAACTCTCTCTTCAACTGTGAATCACAAGGCACACACAATCTCTTCCCAAATCTCAAAACGCAATCATTATCAATGTTGAATTCAGGCAACTTACCTTTCTGAACCAGCTCTACCTTTTTCTGCAACTCACTGTCTTGCTTATGTGCTTGCTTGATTCTATCTGATAGAGATGATCTCACTGATACCTGAAACAAAACAGAAGAACTTCTTGCACCAACAACTTCTATTCCAAATTTCATCAAATCCTTAACCAAAGGATCACATTCCAAATGCAACATTGCTAATGAAGCATTACTTTTTCGACTCAAAGCATCAGCCACTTTATTTGCTTTTCCCGGATGGTAATGAATTGTACAATCATAATCCTTGATTAATTCTAGCCATCTCCTTTGTCTCATGTTCAATTCTTTCTGAGTGAATATATACTTTAAACTTTTGTGATCAGTATATATTTCACACTTTACTCCATACAAATGATGCCTCCAAATTTTTAAATCAAAAACAACAGCAGCTAATTCCAAATCATGTGTAGGGTAATTTACCTCAGGAGTTTTCAACTGACGTGAAGCATAAGCAATTACCTGATCATTCTGAATTAGGATACAACCAATTCCTTTCAATGAAGCATCACTGTATATAACAAACTCACCATTACTGGAAGGTAGTGCCAAAACTGGAGCATTCACCAATCTTCTTTTCAATTCCTGAAAACAATCATCACATTATTTTGTCTAGATAAACTTAACACCCTTCCGAGTTAGCTTAGTCATTGGACTAGATAACCATGAAAAATTTCTAACAAACCTTCGGTAATATCCTGCCAAACCAAGGAAACTACGAATCTTTGTTACATTTTTGGGTCTTGGCCATTCTTCAACAACCTTTGTTTTTGCAGGATCAACGGTTATCCCATCTTTAGAAACAATGTGACCAAGGAAAGAAATTTGTTTCAACCAAAACTCACACTTGCTGAATTTTCCATACAGTTTCTTTTCTTTTAAGGTTTGCAAGATAACCCTTAAATGTCTTTCATGCTCCTCTTTACTTTTAGAAAACACCAAAATATCATCAATGAAAACCACCACAAACTTATCCAAGAACTCATGGAAAATTCTATTCATTAAGTCCATGAATATAGCAGGTGCATTGGTTATCCCAAAAGTCATTACTACAAATTTATAATGGCCATATCTTGTATGGAACACGGTCTTCAGAACATCTGCTTCCTTTACCTTCAGCTGATGGTACCCCGATCTCAAGTCAATCTTTGAAAAATACTGAGCTCCCTGGAGCTGATCAAACAAATCATCGATATGAGGGAAAGGATATTTGTTCTTAACAGTGATGTTATTCAAGGCTCTATAATCAATGCAAAGTCTCATTGAACCATCTTTCTTTTTAACAAACAAGACAGGAGCACCCCATGGTGATGTGCTAGGTCGAATGAAACCTTTATCTAATAACTCCTGCAATTGTTTCTTTAACTCTAAAAGTTCAACTTGAGCCATTCGATAAGGGGGTTTTGAAATTGGCTTAGCATCAGGAACTAAGTCAATAGTAAATTCAACTTCCCGATCTGGTATTATTCCAGGCAACTCATTAGGAAAAACATCAGGATACTCATTTACCACTGGCACATCATTAATCTGAACAGTTCCCTTGTTTTCAACAATATGTGCAAGGTAACATTCATTTCCATCTTTTACAAGTTTCTCGGCCTCTTGATATGTTATCAACAGTAAGGGTTCATTCTTGTACACAAACTGAAAGTCTTTATGAAAAGAAACTTCTTTATCTCTACAGTCAATCTTAGCATGGTAAATAGAGAGCCAATCCATACCCAGGATAACATCAAACTCTACTAGAGGTAGAACAATAATGTTTGCAAGTAGGTTCTTTCCACAGATAAGGATAGGAAGATTCTTATAAATTCTTTTTGCCTCAACATTTCCCCCAGGTGTTTTTACCACAAGGTCAGGAGTCATTTATTGAGATGGTATTCCCATTTTACTAGAAAAGGTTTCAGAGATGAAAAAATGTGTAGACCTCGAATCAAACAACACACTGGAATAATCTGAAAAAACAAACAAAGTACCTGATAAAACTTCATTTGATGGCCCGACATCTGCTGAAGTAGTTGCAAAGGATTTCACCACCCCTTTCTGCTTGTAGTCTAACTACTTCCCATCACTCAAGCTCTTTGTCAGACACTCGTTTTCATAGTGACCCATCTCATTGCACTTAAAACATTTCACTAACTATAAATCAAATTTGGTCTTACCTTCACCTTGATCTTTTTCAGTGCAATCACGAGCCTTATGTCCCATCTTACCACATCGGTAGCACTTTACAGAATTCAGAAGACATTCCCCAGCATGCCTTTTGCCACATTTATCACAAAATGGAAACTTAGTTTTCTTACCATCATACTTTTTTGAAGAATTCTTACCTTTCTCCTACCACCTCGGTCTCTTCTTCTATTGGTTTTTATAGAACACTTGATCATCGGAAAACTCCATTTCCACCTTCTCATCACATCGAACAAGCTTTTCATAACTTTTAAACTCACTAGAAGCTAATGCCCTTCGATATTTTGGCTTTAATCCTGAGTAAAAACGATTGATTTTACTATCAAGGTCTCGGATAAAATTTGGAGCATAACTTGCCAATCGAGTGAACCTTTCTTCATAGGCAGCCACTGAGTCTTCCTCTTGCCTCAATTACAAGAATTGATTTTCCATCCTAAGTAGAACAGCCTTAGGAAAATACTTCTCAAGAAACATACTTTTGAATTCATCCCAGTCAAGAGCATCAATCTCATCAGCGTCCCTGATATTTTTAACCATAGACCACCACTGATCTGCCTCACCCTCCAAACGGTAAATAGAAAGACTAACCTTTTGATTGTCTGAACACCCCATGACATCGAAAAACTTCTCCAGTGCTTTAATCCACCTTCCAGCTAGAACAGGGTCAGATGATCCTCTGAATGATGGGGGATGTTGCCTCATGAAATGTTCCACCACTGACATGTTCCTCTGCGGTTGATCTGGCTGATCTCATGCATGGATACCACCACCATTTATCGATTGAGTCAACTGCGCCATTACTGCAACAAACTGTTCAGTTCCAATTCTGACCATCTTAGGATGCTGATTCGGAAGGTTATTTCCTTCTGCATGCCTTCCTAGAACTGCTTCCCTATTTCCTCTGCAGAAAACCATTCTGAACAAACATGTCTTAGATGAAGCAACATGGTAATCTTCAAATGCTATATCATTTCAATTTGACCATAAAAAAAATATTTTTGGATAATCATTTAATAGAATTCTTACTCCTAAAGTTATCTAAACCGACCTCTGATACCAACTATAAGGCCCCAGTCTTAAACCTTACTTAATCTTGAGTTATTACAAGATTACACATTGAGGATCTTTTCGGGTTTAGTGTTTTAGAGAATTAGATCATAGAACTTGAATTACATTCCACATATAAACAAAGTGGTTACATAAAGATATTATTCTTCTTTCCCATCAATAGAAACATATTTAAAATAAAACATGGATTCTTTCTTGACGCTTCCTTGACACTATCATCATATCATGTACCTTTCCCTTGACCTGTGAAAAACATTTCAAAAAAAGACTTGGGATGAGCATAAAAATCTCAGTATGGGTTATTCAAAAAAAATATGGAAAGGAAACATGAGTTCATATATACATAAGAATGAAATCATACTTTACCCATAAAACATACCTCATAAAATCATGAATAAATCATAGAAATCATAAGACATAAAGGTAACTTGAGGCATTCATAACATTCTTACGTAGGGAGTAACCCTCTTGGTTACGTTTGGAATACCCATCACAGTATATTCCCTAAATCACTTCGGAGAAACCTTAATGTTTCACTCCTTCGCGTTACCCAATGCATTGGAGAGCTATATCGGGCTCACCCGCCCTTAGTTTATCACGGAACCACCCATCTTCATAATAATTCCCAAGAACCTCAACATAATCGTATCACATAAAACATGAATAAAGGAAACATAACATTCCCACCTTTCAATCACAAGATATAAATACAACACATTGATATAAAAACATTATGAAAACCATTTTCAATACCAAAATAAAAGAAAAGTAAAACATGGTATTTATTTTTCTTTTAAAAAGAAGGTATGGATTGTAGAGGAAGCTGAAACTCAAATAATGGTCACGGCGGCGGAGAAGTCGTTGTCGCTGCATACGTACGACAAAACATTACCTTTTGTCATTTATTAAAACGCTTCGTATAAAAAATATTCCTTTTGGATAAACATAAAAGTCAAAGGGGTTTATACACCGTATAAAAGAAGGTTGAGTATAAAACAAAATATGCCTCAATGAAAGGAGATTGAGATGAAGTCTCATACCTCGGGTCCGACTTGACTCGATCGTTCTTTAATATCCTGAATAATAAAATTGATTTAATTTATACTTGTTTAAGAACCTTTTTCAAGTTCATTATTCCTTTTATATCACTTATTGTCATTTCATGAACACTATGTAATTATTTAAGTTAATAACGGTCGTTTTAACGATCATTGGTACTTGAGTCAAAAATAATCCCTTTATAATTACAAGTTGTTCATGTATCCATTATATCTAGAATGGTATTCATGATGTATATATCATATATGTCATATATATCCAGTACATGCATGCATTTATAATATTACATAATCATTTAGAGGTA
Source organism: Viscum album (assembly GCA_963277665.1). NCBI lineage: Eukaryota > Viridiplantae > Streptophyta > Magnoliopsida > Santalales > Viscaceae > Viscum > Viscum album. Next base: position 1,681,783,836 of record OY728160.1, read on the forward strand.
AGAAATGAAATGCACCGTTCATGGAGACGGTAAGCCGTACGTACGCATGAACGCTACTTTCATTTCTATTTAGTATTTTATAGAATGGAATCATAATGATATAAAGGTATATTATAATTCCAGTGTAATATCATATATAATATCATAACTCCATCCTTTATACATCCCACATATGGTATTTAACGAATCAAATCACTTTGAGGGGGCGGTAGTCCGCACTTCCTTAAATGAAGATATAGCGTTTACCCATAATGGGAACCATAAAGGTATGCCCAAAATTAAAAATACAGAAGCTTAAGGAAAACATAAACATGTTATATATCATATATAAATATAGTGTCATCTTAATGGCCACCTTTGAAGGTGTTAAAAGAATGTTGAACAATCATCGTTTCAGGAGGCAGAAATTCTCCATCCACGGAAACAGTATGTTCTTTAACCATTAGATGTAGGTGTGTGTAAGTGTAGCTCGAATCCTTATTATAAAAACATCCTAGTATATTTAATATACTGTATTTGTTACAAAATAAATGAATAAAAAGAGTTTAGGGGGTTGGAGAATCAAAATAAAACAAAAGGACTCAAGTGAATACATTACCTTAAAATCGGGTAACTCCCTTTGGTTTGAGCTCAAAGGCTTCCTTGAGAAGACTTATGCCCAAAGTGAGGCTTCAAAGAGTAAGAGATGGATGTGGAGAGACAAAATGGGCAGGGGTTTCCTGAACCAAAGGCTTTGGAAGTGTGGGTAAGGAGGTAGAGGTGGGGGCCTTTTATAAGAGGAGAGGAGGGGCACTCTTGGAAAGTAAAGAAATGTTACTTTATTTTCAAATGGGTTTCGGATTTTAAAGGTCCCACGTTGATATAATTGGAGGATAAGGTGATAAGGGTTCTAAATATACCCACCCAATAGGTTTTGGACATGTTTAGGTCTTAGATTTTACATTATCTTTCCATTTTATTTAAATCGTCAAATAATGAGGTCATCGCTGCATCATTATGATGTCATAAATAATTTAATTTATTTAATGTCTAAAAATTATAAAAAAAAATACTATGATGTAGAAAATAATTTTAGATTTCCAATGACTATTTATAGTCCAAAAGATCATTTATTTAGACAAAATTAATAATATTTTACTTAGGTGATACATTCTTTGATACATTTAACATTCTTTAAAAAATAAAAAGATAAAAAGTCACTTTCTCACAAAATTGATTTCATGGGGCCCCCAAGTTTGGCACAAGGTATCCCATGGTCGGAAATGAGACAACCAGTAGTCTTAGGACACATTTTGGTGTCATTTTTTATTATTATGATATTATTTTATTATCCTTAACTACCCGATTACTCATTAATCAAGATAATTAAAGATAATTACCGTCATTACTATTCATAATGTCCAAAAACAAGAGTCTTAATTACATAATTTGGACCTTCAGATTCCAAATATGTAATCAATTTTACCAAATTACAAACACATAAATTGCAATAATTGATTTAAAAATAATTCCCGTTGTCAAAACAAATAGCGGGTTTTTTTGAAACAATATCTATGAAAAGTTTGGCATTAGTTTATGACCAATTTCAAAGTGAAATTAATCCTAATGACCACCATTGGATTAAATGGTAAAAATATATTCAGATTACACTTTAATACCAATTAAAAATATAATCTAACCATATAATTAAATTAAATGAAAAAGCAGTTTTGATGTAAAATGCAGTATTTTTCACTATTCATTAAAAAATGAACATTGTCAAAAAAATACCAAAAATTTATCCAATGTAAATTTCAATGTCCCAATAATAATTAATATGTTTATTTTGACAAATATAGATTATAAAATTTTCAAAAGTTTGATTTAAAAAGGGTTTGCGATCAAAAGGCAGTAAAACAATCTTTTAAGAATATTAGTGTATTCCATGCTTAAGATTGGATTCATTTTAAGCCTATAAAACAATATCTAATTCATTAATAGACATAGATAAAAATATCTATTATTCATTACTTACTTGGTATGTTACAACTTTAGGTTGTGACATAATGGACTTCATCATATCATAACCTATATAATATACATTAGTCGATATAATTGACATATGGTTATCTGTTATGATGTTATTTACAAAAAATATCTGAAAAGGAATCATGGAAGACATGAAATATATATATATATATATATAAGACTCAACATTGATCTACCTTGTAACACTGTCACCACTATGACGTATATAAGGTGATGAGAGCACTACTGGAAATGCTGTTTTTCCCAACGGGAGTTTACCAACGGTTTGCTAAAACCGTTGGGTTTGAAGGATTAAGAAAGCCTTTCCCAACGGTTCATTGAAACCGTTGGGAAAAGCCACCCCTTTGCCAACGGTTTGAAGAAACCGTTGGTAAAGGGGTGTGTTATTCACCTTTTGCCAACGGTTCAAAAGAACCGTTGGGAAAGGGTCACCCCTTTCTTAGCATCTCTTTCCCAACGGTTCTTTAAAACCGTTGGGAATTATTTCCCCCAAATCCAGCTCTCCCCCATTCGCACAGAACCTAATTTCATCCGCTCCACTGCTCTCATCTCGCGAAATCCCCTATCCGAAGAGGTGAAAACCATCTGAAATCAGGTATCTTTTCATTTATACACATATAATTCCTTATTTTTATTGTTATTGCTTTAGTATTTTAGTTTTAAGTTATCAATCCACCACCAGCTCTCTGCTGCTCTCCAAATCCCCCATCCGAATAGGTGAAAACCCATTTGAATCATCTCAAATCAAGTAATTTTTTCTTTATACACATATGGTACCTTGTTTTTATTGTTATTGATCTAATATTTTAGTTTTAAGTTTGGATTTTGATGTGATTTCACCGTGTAAAATAGGGAAATGAATAAATATTTTGTTAATTAATTAGTTTCCCCTAGAATATCAGTTGTGTTATAATGTCCATGCTAAATAAAGGGGTAATGTAATAAAAGACCTTGAATAAATAATTTGTGGAAGTTGGGGTATGTTGCCTCTATGAGAGGTTTTTTGTTGTGTTTCATTGTATGTTGTAGGCTGTTTTATGGGGATTGAGGTGACCAGTTGGGCTTTGTGATATGTGGGGTTGTAATGTGATGGTTAGTGGGCATGGATGTGTCATATGAAGTTGTATGATAGTGATGATGTGTGGTGGTGTTGTGTCGTGTGGAGGTGTTGTGTGATGAAGTTGTGGTGTATAATGTGGTGAGGTGGTTTTGGTTGTGCGGTGGTTTGTGATGTGCAATATTTTTATTGTGATATGTGGTTGTTTTGGTGAGATGGTTGGTCGATGTAACATGGTGTCGATGGTTATTGTGAGATGGTGAGTTGTTGTGTGGTGGGGTTGTCCAGGGGGTGTGGGCTGTCCTGGGGGTCTGGGTGGGGTGTCCTGGTGGGGGAGGGGTGTGTGGGGTGTCCAGGGGGGTTGGTATGTTTAGGTGGTGGTGGTGGGGTTGCAGGGGAGGGGGGTGTGGGCTGTTTGGGAGGGTGGGCGGGGCTATCCCGGGGGGGGGGGGGGGGTACGGGGTGTCCAGGGGGGTACGGGGGTGGGCGGGCTGTCCACAAGGGTGGACGGGCTGTCCACGGGGGTGGTCGGGCTCTCAAGGAGGGGTGGGCGGGCTGTCCAGGGGGGGTGGGTGGGCTGGCCACAGGGGGTAGGGGTGTCCAGGGGGGTGGGCGGGCTATCCAAGGAGGTGGGGGGCTGTCCATAGGGAGAAGGGGTGTCGAGGGGGGTGGGTGGGCTGTCCACGGGGGTGGTTGGGTTGTCTAGGGGGTAGGGGTGTCCATAGGGGTGGGTGGGTTGTCCATGGGGGTGGGCGGGGCTGTCCTTGGAAGGTGGAGAGAGCTTCTGCCCAGGAGCCACCGGCTGGCCGGTGGGAAGGCCACCGGCTGGCCGGTGGTGAGACAGTAGGTCTCACTATTCCAAAGAGTTCCACCGGCTGGCCGGTGAGGAGGCCACCGGCTGGCCGGTGGTCTGGACAAAAGACATCCCATTCTGTCTGGGCCCACCGGTTGGCCGGTGGCCAGACACCGGCTGACCGGTGGCACCTGGCAGAGGGCAAGCCCTTCTGCCTTGTCCACCGGCTGGCCGATGGGCTGGATCCGGCTGGCCGGTGCCCTTACCGGCTGGCCGGTGGTCCTACACCGGCTGGCCGGTGGACTTGAAAAAAGTCCACTTTTCCTTTTTTTTGCCACTTCTTGCTCCTGAAATCATGCCTATTAACAAGAACACTTGAAACAACATTAGATCACTATGAGAGTGATTGTGATCATTAAAATCCAAGAGAGTGGGGTACAACATTCCCTACTCTTTCTTCAAAAGTGATTGACCATGTGTTTTTAGGCAAGATGCGATGTGATTGTCCATGTGTCTTCAGGTGAGATGTACTATGATTTCCCTAGTGTTTTTCGATGAGGTGTGATGTGATAAGGCTATAATAAGATGTGGCATGTGGTTGGGGTCATGTAGGGTAGGAGGATGGCACAAGGTTGATGTTATTCATGTTCATGATACCCTACTAATATGGTTATGGGATGAGTCATGCTGTTATGTGATATAACACATTAAGTTCTTGTTGGTTTTACATTTTTTCAATAACACATTTGTATGTTTTTTTGACATGTGTAGTTGATACCTTGATTATTTTCTTCCTTTATCGTTTACTTAAATGTATATTCTATTATAGTTAATGCCTATTGAATTGTTTATGACAAAATGACTTATATAAATTCTTTTTACAGAATGGACAGAAGTTGGATGTATGAAACCGATCGGATCTCAGATGATTTTCAAAACAATTTGGAGAGCTTTATAGATTTTGCATTTGACAATGCTTCAGATAGTGGTCGCATACACTGCCCATGTTCCAATTGTGTTGGTAGACCTTGGTTGAGCCGTGAAGAAGTCAGCTACCACATAACCAAAAATGGGTTTCAAGCAAACTACTTTCTGTGGTATCACAATGGGGAGAAAACGAAATCTCAAATTGGTGATGATCGAAATGAAAAGACTGGAATGGAGAATTTGTTAGATGATCGGTTTCCGTTTATTCGTCATCATGAAAAAGAAAGGATTTCGACTCAAGAAGACTTCGATATGAGGACAGCTGATGCATCTAGTGAAAATGATGATATTGATAGGGTGAAAAAATTGAATGATGCTGCCACGACTCCAGTATATCGGCAATGCGATAAAATGAAAAAGCTGGAATTTTTAATCCGATTATTTCATGGGAAAACTATGTATGGGATTTCTAATACAGCAATCGATTACATTCTTACCCTCTTGAAGGATTTACTTCCAGATGATGCAGATATTCCCTCAAACCACTATATGGCATGGAAGTTAGTTGAGGAACTTGGATTTTCAAGAAACAAAATTCATGCTTGCCCGAAAGATTGCAGTTTATTCTGGGAGGAAACCGCTGAACGAAATGATTGTATAAAATGTGGCACATCCCGCTGGAAGTCAAAATCTGATGGAACACCATCCCGCGTTCCACAGAAAGTAATGTGGCACTTTCCATTGATTCCCAGACTCCAGAATCTTTTTATGTCTGATGACATATCAATAAAAATGAGATGGCATGATACCGAGAGAAAGAAGACTGATGATGAGTTGGTTCATCCTGCAGATGGATTTGCATGGAAGAGATTTGATGCTCGACATCCTGATTTTGCAGCTGACGTGCGTAATGTGAGGCTGGGTCTTTCATGCGACGGTTTTAATCCGTTTGGGCAGATGCTTACTTCGCACAGCACATGGCCAGTTTTTATACACATTTATAATCTTCCCCCATGGTTGTGTATGAAAAAACCTTTCACTTTCATGAGTATACTCATATCTGGTCCTTCTGATCCTGGCATTGATATTGATGTATACATGCAACCTTTAATAAAAGAGTTGAAGCTTCTTTGGGATGTGGGTGTGCGCACATACGATGCATGTTCGAAAGACATATTTCAGATGCGCGCTGCGCTTATGTGGACAATCAATGATTTTCCGGCTTATGCAATGATGTCTGGATGGAGCACGAAGGGGAAACTGTCATGTCCAGTTTGTATGAAGAATACACGATCCAGAAGACTGAAACATCGTTGTAGTTTCAGTTTTATGGGACATCGACGATTTTTGCCAAAGGATCATCCATATAGAATGAATCGTCGAAGATTTGATAATACTATAGAGACCGATGATCCACCTCAGCGTATGTCTGGAACTGATGTGCTTAATGAATTGAAAGATTTCAGTTTTTCGTTCGGGAAGGGTCAAATGAAATCTGGAAAGAGAAAGAATGTTTCCACAGAAACCTGTTACAATTGGAGGAAGAGGAGTATCTTTTTTGATTTGCCTTATTGGTCAACCAATTTGCTACGTCATTGCTTAGACGTAATGCATATTGAAAAGAATATATGTGAAATGTTGCTTTCAGTTCTTCTAAATGTCAAGGGGAAGACAAAAGATGATTTACGATCTCGACGTGACTTGGTGGATTGGGGCATCAGACCAGAATTGCATCCTGTGCGTATCAATGAAAATAAATGGCAACTTCCATGTGCTTCTTATGTGATGACACCTACTGAAAAAAAACAATTTTTGGAAGTATTAGAGACTATTAGAGTTCCTGATGGCTATTCAAGCAACATATCTAAACGGGTCAACAGAAGAGAGTTGAAGCTAAAATCTTTGAAGACTCATGATTATCACGTTCTACTGCATGAGTTGCTTCCAATAGCAATCCGTCATCTTTTGTCCAATAATGTAAGGGTGGGTGTTATTCGGTTGTGCCATTTGTTTAGAGATCTTTGTGCTAAGAAGTTGTCGAAGTCTTTCTTGCAAAAAATGTTGACAGATGCCCCATTAATTTTGTGTGAGTTGGAGAAAATATTTCCCCCATCATTTTTCACATGCATGCTGCATCTGACTGTCCATATTCCAACTGAAATACTTCTCGGAGGACCTGTTTCTTTTCGTTGGATGTATCCAACTGAAAGAAATATGTTCACATTAAAGTCTTATGTTCGAAACAAGAATCATCCCGAAGGTTCTATCGTGAACGGTTACTTAGCTCAAGAATGTATGGATTTCTGTTCAATGTATTTGTCTGATCTTACTACAAGAATGAGCAGACCAATGAGAAATGAAGAAGAACAATATGAGCAAATTGAACCCAGTTTTCCATCACTTCCTCAAACAGGAGGAATTCCTGGATCATATACATTGAAGACATTAAGCAATGAAGAGCGGGAGATGGCACATCGCACAGTTTTGTTCAACTGTGATTTGTTCGATGACTATATCAGGTAACAAAATTGAATATGTATATCTTACATATATATCTGTTAAACTATTCATATTTTTTTATCTACAGGGAACATAAAACAATGATAAATAGGAAGCATCGTTCTTTATCTTTGAGAAGGAGAGAGACTTTGCATAGCAAAGAGTTTTCTGCTTGGTTAAAATTGAAGGTAAAAATATTACTGTTTAAATTAATTATTTCAATATTTACTTAAGTTTAGCTGTCATTTATATTGCAGGTATTGAGTTTGTCTGCTGACTCTGTCTCTGAGGAAATAAGAGCTTTGGCTTTTGGTCCTAATACCGTGGTTCGTGACTGTAAATCAATTGTTATCAATGGGTACAGATTTATTGTCACTGAACGAGCCAAAAACATGAGAACACAACATGATGGTATTATGGTTACTGCCACAACAGATTGTTATGCCAGCGCATCAGATAGTAGACCGCGACTTGAAAATGTGGGTTATTATGGAGTCGTTGAGAAAATAATAATATTGGATTATTACTCTCATGGACGAGTCACAATGATGAAATGCCATTGGTTTGATTCGATGACGAGACATGGCACATTTATTGATGATTGTGGATTTCGAGTAATTAATATGACCCGCACTCTTGCAACCGAAGAACCATATGTGTTGGCATCAATGGCTAAACAAGTTTTTTATGTCAAAGATCAACTTCAACCTGAATTTGGTGTCGTAGTTGAAGTAATTCCAAGACATATTTTTGATGATGCTGATGATGGAATTGACACTGTCCCTATTGCCATTGGAACCAATCCATTTATTTCTTTTGATGACTCCAATAGCTCAATTGTCAGAGTTGATTGTGAACCTGAAGTTGTGGTTGGAAATATATAGAATCATTCATCCATGTTCTCAATTCTTTTGGTTTACCTCGAGTTGGGTTGTTAAGGTTGGTAATATTCATATTTATTTAGTATTGATCACAAATATGTTTTAGCTGACTTGACCGTTATGTGAATTTTCAATGTTTATTGGTTGCTGTTTTATTTGAATTGCATTTTCTAATTTGGAATTGAACTGTATTCAAACCAAATCAAACAATATTTCAAACTTGGTGAACATTACAACTTGTATGTTTTATTAAATTTATTCAAGCTCTTCTAAAACAATTGATAGGTAAATTACCAATGAATCCCCTCATTCCCTCATATATTTAGTTTTTTGGTTTACACATTAATTTTCTTTTTCTAATTAATTACATATTTGTTTTCCAATGCAGGAAATGAAGCCAATTGAAGAGAGACGAAGAAAAAAAATGGCGGAGAACAATCGTCGGATGGAGGAGCTGGGCATTCCACCATTAGTGCCTACAGTGAGTACTTTATTTCAAATATATATATATATATTTACAGAATATATAATGTCATGTGATTAATTTTTTTTGTAAACTTTTTTGTAGGATCCACCATTACGTCGACAGTTATTCGACGAGGAGCCTAGTACTGGTCCGAGTACTCAGGCCGGTGGTACGAGGAGGGTTCGTACCAGAGGTGGACGTAGAGCTGCGCGTGCCCGACTAGACCCTGCCCCTCCCACTGACATTTCAGCCTTCCCACATTCTGATCCCGGTGTGTCGTTAGGGACACACGGGATATTTAGACCTCCCATGTTTTCGCTACCTTCTGCATCTTCTGCCCCATCATTTTCACATCCCATGATGATTCCCACTCCCCAGTCAGCATCAGGTCATACAGTTGTTCCATCTTCTTTTCCTTCTACTTCTGTCTCTCCGAGCTTTTATATTCCATCGTCTTCGACTCCCGTTCCACCAGAGGGTGTTCCATCAGGTTCTGTGGATCCGGCGCCACTCATTGATCAGACTAGCACAGGTATATTTATAAAACCCTATCAAATTTTTATAGTAATATTTATTTTCATTATAACATGTTTTGATAAAATATTTGTTTTTCTTTCATGACAGATACATCTACTGAAAGGAGGCGGGGGCGGGGCCGTACACGCATGCGTTCGGTGTGGAACCGTCGCACACAGGTTATGGTGGAATATAATGAAGACAATCAGATGGTTGAGAAAACAGGGCAGCAATGTCGGAGTTTTATGGCGACGCTTGCCAAATACTCCGACATCATTCCCGTCAGCCCGCTGTCGTGGAGACATTTGCCACATGAGGTCAAAGATAGAGCTTGGTCAGAGATATGGGTAAAAAAATCTGTTGTATTTAATGCCATGAATTTTTTTTGTATTTATATAAATTAATATTTTCATTTCAGCTTCGATTTAATTTTCCTGATGGTGAGGGTGCACGAATGGAACGTCTAAAGGATTTAGGCGAGCTTTGGAGAGCCTACAAGCATGAGCTGTATATTGGCTGGCGTGCTAGAGTTGGCACTGAGTTAGAGGCGGTACCAGTCGTGGATGATTGTCCTATAGAGCAGTATCGTCAGATGATTACTCATTGGACGAGTACCCAGTTTAAGGTATGAATTACATTTGAGGTATTTAAATAATAACTTTCAAGTTTTGCATTAATATTATCCTTTGTATTATCGAATTTTATTTAGGAATCATCTGGTAAAAATAAAAAAAACATTGATGCAAAAAAATACCTCCATACACTAGGACGCACGACGATGCCGGATCATGAGAGGCAGCAGGTATGACAATTGTTTATAAGTTTTCTTTACGACTTACATTTTCTTTTTTTTCCTCAATTATTTAATTATTTGCTGAAGTCTTTATATAAATTTTGTTTTCAATGTCATTGTAGAGGAAAGTACAAAATATTGAAGGACGTGTGCCTCGAGCAAAACTGTTTTGCTCGAGTAGACGAAAAAAGGATGGACGTGCTGTCAACGAAGCGACTCAGCAGCAGATTGTAAGTTTTAATCTGTTGATTTTATATTTTAATATCTATTTCGTAACTTAACAATATATTTATATTTGTAACAGGATGCTTTAGAGGCCCTCGATGCCCAAGAAGCAGACAATTTTGGGCCATCTGATCACTTACATCAGGTGTTGGGAGATGATCATTCTGGCAGAGTACGCTGCCGACCTAGGATAGCCCCGACGAGGTATTGGCCTGCCTCAGGTACGAGTTGTAGTGCCACCGAGCTGCAGCAAGTTAGGGCACAAGCAGAACAGGCTGAGAAAAGGGCCACAGAGACGGCAGAACAGTCTGCAAGGGCAAACAGTGCATTTATGAAATTTATTGAAGTTCTACGTCCAACACTTCCAGCAGAGGCCAGCCCAGCGATTGATGAATACATGTCGTCGATACATTCTATATATGGTGCACCAGGTGGCAGTTCCAGTGGTGGTCAGGCCGATGTCGAGCTTGAAGATGATGATGGCGAGCAGTCTGATTCGGAAGAGGATGGAGATGAGGAGGGCGAGGAGGAGGGCGAAGGCGAGGAGGAAGGCGTTGAGGAGGGTGATGACGATGAGGAGGACGATGACGAGGGCGATGATGATGATGATGATGGAGATGGTGATGCTGATGTGGGACATATTGATCCGTTACATTTTTGACTTGACATGTGATGTTTAATCTATTCTAGTTGTTGGTTTTATCTAGACTCGTAGTATAGTATTGGAGTTGAATTATTTTAATCAGTCGCCCGTATTTGTCGTCTGATTTCAGGCCATTCCGACATCGTTCGGCCCGTTTGGACCCCCCTCACGCGCGTTTACGAAGCGCGCGCATCACTTAAAACACGAATATTGAGCCGTACCGCGCAAACCGCACGTCCGATTGAGGTGCCGTCTGCGCGTACACGTCACGAATAATAATTAAAATGTTCCACGGTGGTTTCAGATCAATCTGAGGCCGTCCGCTATGAATTTGACCGTTGGACGCCCGTTCTGGCCGTTTATGACACCATAACTGCGTTGTCGGTCACCGCGGGCACACGACAAGTCCGATTGACGTGCCGTCTGCTCGACCACTTCAGAAATCACTCACCCGTATTTGTCGTCTGATTTCAGGCCATTCCGACATCGTTCGGCCCGTTTGGACCCCCCTCACGCGCGTTTACGAAGCGCGCGCATCACTTAAAACACTAATATTGAGCCGTACCGCGCAAACCGCACGTCCGATTGACGTGCCGTCTGCGCGTACACGTCACGAATAATAATTAGAATGTTTCACGGTGGTTTCAGCTCAATCCGGAGACGCGGTGTGGCCGACACCACTCAAAGTGTCCGTCTTTTGTTTCAAAAGGACGTCATTTTAAGTGAAAAGAATCAACTGGCTTACGGAAAACCGACCAAACGCATTCCGAATCTGTTGATAATTTATCCCAACAATCCATGGGTCATATGTGACGTGTACGAGCCAACCCGGGATGAATCCGAGTCGCGGTGTTGCCGGGATAAGTTTAAGTGGCTCTCTTTTGTTTAAAATGAACACCATTTTAAGTACATACGGAAAAACGACCAAACGGATTCGGTTTCCGTTGAAACTTTAGGAGAACGATCCATGGGTCATATGTGACGTGTACGAATCAACCCCGCCACAATCGGAGACGCGGTGTGGCCGACACCACTCAAAAAGTGTCGGTCTTTTGTTTCAAAAAGACGTCATTTTAAGTCCACCGGCCAGCCGGTGTGAGACCACCGGCCAGCCGGTAAGGTCACCGGCCAGCCGGATCCAGCCCATCGGCCAGCCGGTGGACAAGGCAGAAGGCCTTGCCCTCTGCCAAGTGCCACCGGTCAGCCGGTGTATGGCCACCGGCCAACCGGTGGGCCCAGACAGAATGGAATACCTTCTGTCCAGACCACCGGCCAGCCGGTGCCTGACCACCGGCCAGCCGGTGGAACCCAGACAGAATAGCATGCTTCTGTCCAGACCACCGGCCAGCCGGTGGCTCAGCACCGGTCAGCCGGTGGAGCCAGAGAAATCCCTTGCCTCTACATCAACTACACTCACCTCCGACCCAACATCCATCAGTCATATGTGACATGTACGAGCCCACTCGGGCTCAATCCGAGTCGCGGTGTGGCCGGGATCAGTCTAAGTGGCTCTCTTTTGTTTAAAATGGACATCATTTTAAGTACATACGGAAAACCGACCAAACGCATTCGGTTTCCATTGAAACTTTAGGAGAACGATTCATGGGTCATATGTGAGGTGTACGAATCATCCCCGCCACAATCCGAGGCGCGGTGTGGTCAACACTGCTCTAACTGTGTCTGTTTTGTTTAAAATGGGTAGGATTATAAGTGAAAAGAACTGACATACGCAAAACCGACCAAACGCATTCGGTTTCCATTGAAACTTTAGGAGAACGATCCATGGGTCATATGTGACGTGTACCAATCATCCCCGTCTCAATCCGAGACGCGGTGTGGCCGACACCGCTCTAACTATGTCTCTTCTGTTTAAAATGGGCATGATTATAAGTGAAAAAGAACAACTGGCATACGCAAAACCGACCAAACGCATTCCGAATCTTTTGATAATTTATCACAACGATCCATGGGTCATATGTGACGTGTACGAGCCAACCCGGGTCAATCCGAGTCGCGGTGTGACCGGGATCAGTCTAAATGGCTCTCTTTTGTTTAAAATGTACACCATTTTAAGTACATACGGAAAACCGACCAAACGCATTCGGTTTCCATTGTAACTTTAGGAGAACGATTCATGGGTCCTATGTGACGTGTACGAATCATCCCGCCTCAATCCGACATGCGGTGCGGCTGACACCACTCAAAGTGTCCGTCTTTTGTTTCAAAAGGACGTCATTATAAGTGAAAAACATCAACTGACATACGGAAGACCGACCAAACGCATTCGGATTCTATCGATACTTTAGCACAACGATCCATGGGTCATATGTGACGTGTACAAGTCAACCCCGTCTTAATCTGAGATGTGGTGTGGCCGACACCGCTCTAACTATGTCTCTTTTGTTTAAAATGGACATGATTATAAATGAAAAGAACAACTGGCATACGCAAAACCGACCAAACGCATTCAGAATCTTTTTATAATTTATCACAATGATCCATGGGTCATATGTGACATGTACGAGCCAACCCGGGATGAATCTCAGTCGCGGTGTGGTCGGGATGAGTCTAAGTGTCACTCTTTTGTTTAAAATGTACAACATTTTAGGTACATACGGAAAACCGACCAAACGCATTCGGTTTCCATTTAAACTTTAGGAGAACGATCCATGAGTCATATGTGACGTGTACGAATCAACCCCGCCTCAATTGGAGACGCGGTGTGGTCGGCACCACTCATAGTGTCCGTCTTTTGTTTCAAAAGGACGCCATTTTAAGTGAAAAACATCAACTGGCATACGGAAAACCGACCAAACGTATTAGGATTCTGTCGATACTTTAGCACAACGATCCATGAGTCAAATGTGACGTGTACGAGTTAACCCCGCCTCAATCTGAGGTGCGGTGTGGCCGGTATCACTTCAGGTGTATGTATTTTGTTTAAAATGGACATCATTTGAGGTAAAAATATATGGTATAGAAAAAACCGATCATATTATGAATTGAATTTCAGATTCCACGTATAATTGTCATCTAAATTTTAAATTGAATTCTATATGAATTATGTATGTTTATGAATTGTAATTTAATTATGGATTTGTATAGTTTCAGGATCCATTATATGTTAAATGTGTATGAATTTGTTCGTAATTGAATATGTATGTTTTATTTTATTACTGGTACAATAGTTGGATCGAAAATGAGGTGAAAATGAGGTAAAAATGAGGTGAAAATGAGGCCTGATGACCGGTGGTGATAGACAGGGGTTGTGCAAATTGCAGGGTGCTGCAATTTGCAGCATAGGGTATGCCAACGGTTTCAAACCGTTGGCATATAAGTTTCTAGCATGTCTTTTCCCAACGGTTCTAAACCGTTGGGAAAGACTTCACCAATTCCCAACGGTTTAAAACCGTTGGGAAATTGTTCCACATGGTATATCCCAACGGTTTGGAACCGTTGGGAAAATGTGTGGCATTTGAGTTTTCCCAACGGTTTGTGAGAACCGTTGGGAAAAACTAAATTTCTATGGGCCTATTGCAACGGTTTCAAGTAAACCGTTGGGAAAACCTTTTCCCAACGGCTTACTTCCCAACGGTTCTCATAACCGTTGGGAAAACCTTTCCCAACGGTTTGAGGGGCTTTCCCAACGGTTCAGAACCGTTGGGATATAGTATATTTCCAGTAGTGGAGCTTAGGAAAACATGTACTCTATAAATTAATGATCAATGAATACTTGGTTAAGATATAATTTTAAAACCTTCTCAGGGGATCCTATATCTTCTTATCAAGTGTATTCATTACTTCCATCTTTCATTCCTAAAATATCTTAAATGAATGTAATTAAATATATGAATTTACCTCTATATTAACCTTATAATAGCTCATGTTGCTAAGATAAAGTAACTCTAAAAGCTTTGTGGCTCGCCTTTATTTTTAAAGGTATCTTTATCTAAAACTAAATAGGTGATAATTTCAATAATACCTAAGTGTTTAATCTCTAAGGAGACTGAATACTATTTTGGGTATATCCATGAAAACTACATTTAGTTTTACTAGAAAAATAATTATCTTTCCATAACTGGGAATCAGTCTTATATTTTATATTAATTATTCATTACCAATGTAGGATATCCTTCACTCAAGTATTACTTAAAAAATAAAGTATAAAGTAAAATAACAACATTAATTTCAAAAGAAATAATTTCTCGATACTAAACCATATTTTTACAAGAATCAATCCACTTAGCAAACTAAAGTCATGTGATTCTCATTGCTGACATAGGAATCACCATTTATCAGCTACTGTTAGAATTAATCTTACTTATGGTGATGTTTCTAAGCTTCCTTGGTTCCTATATTTGAATACAAGTATGTATTTAATACCCAATAAGTGAAATATAAATATCACATGTAATGATGAATATACCTGAACTAGAAGCTATTACTTTCTTCATCGTCAATCCAATAAAATTCCTCTACCAATGAACTTTCTATAAACATGAGGAGAAAATTGCATTTTTTTCTCCACACTACATCTAAATTTTTTATCGCTTTAAAGTATTTGTAAAGGAACCATTGGAACGAAACTATTAATGCTATTTTCAACTTAGTTTTTCATTTTGTTCACAATAAGGTGTGAGGAACCATGTTCCCACCAATGATTATCTAATCAGTGAAACATTATCAAATGATTTCTGATTGGATTCTCTATATTTTTCATCCTATGATTCTTGATAAATATAGATAACCTAGAATGTATGGATGATAATATGATATTAATATATAACTACTTATATGTATGTAAGTGAAACTTCACTATCACTATTTAGGTATCGATCTTCTAATTTACACTAAAATAGTGAAATGATAATCTCATTTATTTTAAGACCCTATTTACCCTTCTTAGGTTCTAAGTGATGAGTTACGATGATATATACATCCATGTAACCCCTATAGGTATCCTTTTCACACTCGCTTTCTAACTAAGGTGTATGAATAAGAATAGGGATACCAACACATAATACAAAGTATCTAGTAGTAGTTCAGTGTATAAACAACTGTACCATTCCTAGAAATATTTTCTGGTTTTGACATGGTCTTTGTATTGAAATGATCACAGTGTTTTCATGATTTTACTTATCATTTTATACAATAAGTTAAAATAAGATTTTAGTACTTTATCTTGATTACCAAAATGTGTCATAATAATTTTTATTTATTAGTATCCCATAATTTATCAAGTCTCGATATCCCTCACCATTGGATTTAAAAAGTCCTATTGTGTCATACATTCTGGTGGAAGAATCCATATGTCTCTTCTCATAACCCTTATGAAGGTATGTCAAGCTATTAAAAAGTATTTAGGTGGGTGATTCTTTCCAACTACATTAACTCATAGCTCCTTGATCTGTTTAATGGACCCCTATCCTAAAATATCAAACTCTAATTTCATCGACTCTTGCCTACTAGTTACAAAAAAATCTCATAGAGGCAATCGAGCCTTGATTCCAAAAAGTTTAATTCAACCCAAAACTCTTATTAAAACTTCCTGATAATTGAAATAACCCCGATAGTGGTCAGTTAAGTACTTTGAACTAGGGTTTTATCTTAACTCAAGTAATGGAAGTTGGTATCTAACTTAATATTTCCCTTGAATTATTTTTATATCTTATGCATAAATATAATTTATTTTATTATTTAACAAGATTTTTAATATTATATGGATTTTATATAATCAATTATCCATGACTTGATAAAATAATTTGTTCATAATCAGTTTAGTTATCTTGGTGAATGAAATCCAATACTATTTATCATGTGTGTTACTATGTGATCTCACACACATATTTAATTGTACATAAATAGAAAAATTCATCACACATTTATTCATTTTTATCTTTACATGCTTATTAGATACTCTACAAGATCATATAGAATGCACGCATTCAAACAATTGTCCATGAAATAAAAATAAATAAATAAACAATGACATAATCATGAGTTATTGTCTAGTGGTTAATCCATCAATTGGATAATGGATCAACTGAGACCATAGGTAAATACCTTGAGTCATAACTTGAATCATATTTCATTTCCCTTTAAACTCTCAATAATTTTAATTATTTGGTTTTAAATTGACTCTCAACTAGAACCGCATTATTATGAATGCCTTTGATCTTTATAGTGTATACTTACACGTAGGTGAGAGGAACTCGGGATGTGAAAAATACATTTTATTATTGAAATGTGGACACATGAACCCTTATACATTTAAATATTGAGAGATGATAAGAATATCATCAAAATGATTAATAATAATTACATTTTAAAACTAAAATTAAATAATTAAATTACATTAATAAATATCAAACATGCACAGGTTGGTCTAAACTCATGATCAGTCAACATGCAATAAAATTACATAATAAAAATTAAAAATGTTAAAATTTTACTTGAGATCATTTTAATGTATTAAAATCACATTAAAATAATTTTAATTAATTAATGATGTGTCCCATGATAATCAAAACAATTTTGATATTCCAAAAACCTGTCAACATTCAATTGGTCATATCCTAGTTGTATGAACCCTGATCAATGTTCTATCAGTGGTGTTGGGACCATATCAAAACCCTATTTCATAATCTTAGAAAATGTAATCAAAATTTTAAATCAAGTAATTTCATGATTACTCTAATATTATTGTAGCAATTGAGCCCACATATGAAGTGTGAAAGTAGGTAAGATTTAAATCTTTAACATTGAATCCATCATAAATTACTTAATTCAGAATAGTAATTCCAAATTAATGATAAGGATCTCATGTGAATTAATTTAAGTGTGAAATAAAATCAAAATGTTACCTCTATGTGACAGTGTGATCCCAGTTATATTTACTCTCTTTTGAATTTTCATAGCTCAAAGACACCAAATTAGATTCTCTTTAGATCATCCACCAATGTAAAAATTTGTGCTTCAATTCCTTGGTTCTAGAATGAAATATTAAAGGATTTATGATGATCATATGATCACCAAAATATCACATGATCAATCCTTGAACTTGGATTGATCTATTATTGATCTTTATCTCTCTAAAATATTAAGAGAAGGGAGAGGAATATAACAACTCTCAAATTCGTGAAAATTAATTTTTAGGAACTATTAATGGATCAATATGAGATTAAATAGTAATGGTTAACTTTATAAAATTTCACTTAATCCCTTGGACAATTTAACCCTCTTAAATTGATTTAAAACACTGTAAATAACTAAGTAAATGTGTCATATGTGTCATGAAAATTTTATCACTCGCTGGTAACATTAATAAATGTCACATGATTAGCCATAATCCATCAAATCAGGTCATTCCTCCTATAATTATTTAATGAACCTTGAACGGTGCAATATTCATTTGAAAAATAATACTTATCACATTCACTTTTATAACAAAATAAATTTAGGAATACCTTGAGAAATAAATTTAATACTCATTATTTATAGATAGAATAATATAATTGAATTAATATACTTTTGATTATACACATGGATTCTCGTTGTTCCCCACACATGGATCCACTTTATCCTAAACTCTAATTCAAATGAATTGATGGAGAATGTGAGTACACTTTGTGTGTGACCCTCTAGGCCCCCATCTTGATAACATTGAGTCCAACTCATAGATTAAGAGTGTATCTAGAAACACATTGTGGCCCTTAAAGAGACAAGGATAAGTCAAATCTATGATTACCTCCTATGAAATTCATCATCTAATATGATATCTTTGTCTTAATATCTCATTCAAGTAGGTTACATCACTTATGTCATAAACCTATATGCTCAAAATGTATTACTTTGACTTTCCAAAAATGAACATGCTGATAATAAACTGTTATGTCCATAGACTTAATTAGGTTGTTTCATTTCCATCAAATGGCCTAAGACATCAACTTCCATTAAATAATATAAGGGATAAATACTTCCATGTATTATTCATTAATGTCATATCATTCATGACACACCCAATATATCAAATTTAACTGTGGTAATATCTCATCATGGTTTATGAAATTCATCAAAGTATGTGACTCAGATTAAAGATAATCTTAAAGTTTAAGGATCATTACAAACATATTCATATAGGAACATCCAATGACACACAAAACATGTGAATTTTATACCGGTGGGTCAATTCATATAATATTCTACTCTTAGATATTTTTAAGGGTGAACTTCATTAGAAAAAGTCTAAATGTATTATAATCCCCCTACCCCTAATAGCATGTATCATCTATATCCATTCAGATGATTTCATCCAGACATATAACATATATTTAAGGATATTGTCATTGTAATTTAAGGTTCTCATCATAGCGGGGAACTGTTATGAACTTTCAGTGTGATAGATACTTAAAGTACATTATCACATTTAATTCATGAAAAATAATAATCATCATGTGAACACGTTGAATATACCGATAATTAAAAGTAAAAAAATTCAGTTCGTTCTAAGGTACAAACTCTAACAAGAAGATACATGCACCTAATTAATATGGTTTTAGTGTACATATCCAACAACCATGACTATATACATGACATATACTAGATAATTATTTCTCATAGGTAAAATTATTAGTCAAAATGACCACTAAACATGAACCATGACATGGTTCTCATCATTTTCACTTCCATCTTACAACTTTCATGTGAGACGTCAAAATTCTAACTAAAACACAAATGATTCACCATTTCTCATATATGATTGTCTCATAAAAAATCTCACTGTTATGGTGTGGTTCTCATAGTCTTCCTAATTCCACTTACATATTAGAACACCTATTTTTTTGTTTTCAATGATGACCAAAACATCCACTCAAAACCTATCACATCATGGTTTCATATTCATTTCGCACGCACCATGACCTTCATTATGGTGTTTCCTTTCTCACCTTCCCATTTATGGTGTTTACATGAACCTCTTGTACTTGAATTAACTTTCGGCCAAATTCAATCATTCATATTGAATCACAAAGAGTTTCAATCTCATTGTGATGTTGAATACATGAATATTATCACATAAAACATCACCTAATTTATCTAGTGTTTGTTAATTTGGAATATCAATTTTGAATATCTTGGATTATTCATGTCCCCACATTCTCATAATTTCACCAAGTGTATGCCTCATATGAAAGTCATATTTACTCTTACACAGAACCTCATGACTCTTATGCAAGTCAAATTGAACCTCATGTAGAACCTAAAAACATTTTTTAGATAATATTTAAATCATAAATATCTATATTTGACTTTAGGTTTATCTCACCAATTATCACATATAAATTTTTACTTTATCTTAAATATTTTAAAGCTAGATTTCCAAGATGCATCTTCAAAAATATTTTTCCACTAAACACACGTTATCATAAATTTCAAGATATTTAGTGCTACCCTTTATTAGCACTAAAAACACTAATAAATGGGATAATTTTATCAATTATAACTAAAAGCACTAATAAAATTGAACTTTATCAATTCTAATAAAATTGTTGATAAAGGTGTTCCCTTTATTAGTGATAAAGAACTCTTTTCTTAGATTTTCTCAATTGTTTTATCCATTGGATTGGATTATATTTATGCTAGTGGATCTGTATCTATTTCTTCAAGTGGATTGGAATTTGGTGGATCTACATGTATCATATATATTTAATTATGATTATTTTTGTGGATCGATGTCTATTTCTTCTGGTGGATCGACATCGGTTGGATCGACATCTGGTGGATCGACATCTATCTTCTAGTGGATTGTAGTATGATTCTTCCGGTTCAATCATCTATCATCTGGATCAATGTGTATTTATTTTGAATCAATCATATGGGGGAGAAATTAAAATCTTTTTTTGGAACTGTAGAGGCATTGTTAACCCCCATATGATTCGAATACTCTATCACTAAAGTATCAAACTTTTCCTTAACATGGTTTTTATGCCTTAAACCATGTTAAAAAACAAGAAAACATCTATTTTTAAGTTGTGTTTGGGTTTAAAAAATGATTTTTTTTTGTTGATAGGGATGGGTATTCAGGTGGTATCTACCTTCTATGTAAAGAAGGGAATAATGTTACTATTCTACAACACTCATAGAATCATATTGTTACATTTATTTGGGATGATCATTAGGTGGTTTGTGTTTTTTTGGTTTATATTGGAGGACCTAGAATCTTCTTAGGAAAATCAAAGGATAATTTTTGGGGCCTCTTCTTATTAGAGGGGATTTCAATGAAATTTTTTTTATAAGGAGAAAGTTGGTGGGGTTAGGAGGAATGTTAATTTTTTATATGCCTTTTAGAGTTCTTTATATGATACTTCTTTGTTTGTCTTGTATTTTTAGGGGTTCCCTTTCACTTGTTCTAGGGGTTTCAGCCCTGATGTTCATATTTCTAAAAGGTTGGATGGGTAATTGGCTTCATCTGAGTGGTTAGAGGATTTATCCTTCTTTAAAGTGACTCATATTATTCCTATTACTATATCTCATAAACCAATTATGGTGAATTTTATTAAAGGTAATGTTTCCTGGATAAGGTGGAGGAGTTTTAAATTTGAAACTTTGTGGCTAAAAGATCAAAACTACAAGTGTATTATCAAGGAGTCATATCTCCAAGGGGGAAAGCATTATGTGTGAGTTGTGGGTTGTGGTTACCAATTTATAGTCTTAGGGGATATAAAGAATTATAATCTTGATCATGACATGGAATTAATTTAAATAGAATTGAGTAGAGATTATGTAAAGGTGTCATCTGATTTTTAGTTGGGAGATTTCATTTTCTAGAACAACAACTTGATTCATTGATCCTTAGCATGGTGAAATATTGGAAGCTTTAATTGAGGGTGTTTCTCATGCATGAAGGGGATTATAATACTATTTTATCTCATCAAAAGGCATCTTCCAGGACATGAATGAATTTTATTATTAAGATATAATGTATGTAGGGGTGGTGGGTGGATTTTAGACATGTTATTAAAAGGCTGGTCATTGGTTTTTATAAGTCACTATTCAAATCTAAGAAGATGCTCATTTCAGTGGAAGTGGATGAGTAACTCCAACTAGTGGTATATTCATAGATGAATGCTAAATAACTTGGTGATACACAGGAGGTTGAGTTTTTCATTCTCTTAAGGTGCATGTTCCCTTCTAAGTCTCATGGGGATGATGGTCTTCATGTGATATTTTATAATAATTTTTGGCATGTTATTTGACCGGATGTTTTAAATATTTTTAATCAATTTTGGAATGGTATGATGGAGTTTGTTCCCTTTAAAAAAACTATTATAACCATAATCCCTAAAATTGAAAGGCCTTGAATGGTGGTGGAGTTCTATCCTATCATTATTTGTAATGCGATTTATAAAATCTTCTCCAAGGTTTGGGATATTGTATTAATACTTGTCCAAGCATCTATTATTTTTTATGCTCAAAGTGAATTCATTCCCTATAATTTGATCATGGATAATTCAATTGTTTCCCCTGAAGTGTTCCTCTCTATGAATTAGTGATCTATGGATTGAAAAGGTTCCATGGATTTAAAACTTGATATAATGAAGGTGTATAACAAGGTTGAGTGGGGTTTCCTTCAGTGCATCATCTTTAAATATGGGTTTCATCATATTTTTATCCAAAACATTATGATATTTATTTAAATGATCACCTATAAAATAAATATTAATGGTGATCTCATGAAATCTTTCCTCCACTCAAGAGGTTTGAGGCAGGGGATCACATATCGCCTCATATCCTTATCATTTTTGGTGATGTATTCTCTAAATTGATCTCGAATTTAGTTTTATAGGGAATGGGTCATAGTGTTAAGGATATAATTAATGTCCATATGATCTCATATATGTTCTTTTATGATGATTTTTTGTTTCTCTTTAGAGATTATCATGAGAAATTCTCTCATATTTCTCATCTTATTCACTATAATTGAGAGTCATTGGGTCAAAAGATTAATTTATATAAATCAAAGGCTTATTTCGGTAAAGGGGTCATTGAATAATAGAGGGATGAACTGTGTTCTATGATTAATGTTAGAAATTTTTCTATGAAAAATAAATACCTAGGGCTCCCTACTATTATTGGAAGGTTTAAGAGGGTGGTTTTGTAATCTATTATTGATAGGTCTTGTAAGTATATTAATGGTTAGAGGGGAATTGTCTTTCATGGGATATAAATATTGTTTTGATCAAATCAATGGAAAAAAGTTGTTCCATATTATATTATGTCCCCTTTCAAATTACAGGACACTCTTATTTCTCGACTTTGCTCTATGTTTTTCTATTTTATTTGGGATTCAAAGTAAAAGAGGAGTAAGATACGCATGGTTTCATAGGAAAGGCTATGTTGTTCTAAGGAGTATGAGGTTTGGGTTTCAGGAATATGAGATCCTTTAATATTGCTCTCCTTGATAACTAGTATTGGAGGTTGTTGATGTCCTCTAGTTCTTTTCCTGTATTATTTTTGTGTGCTAAATATTTTCCCCAAACTAGTTTCCTCCAAAATCAGCTCAAGCCATGACTACGTTTTATTTTGCATAGTATTTAGGGATCAAAGGTTCTCATTTCAAATTGGTGTTTTTGGCACATTTTTAAGGAAAGGTTAGTGAGTATATGGAATAACTTTTGGTATTGAGGAGATTACTATCAGTTTATTTTATCAACTACTCCTACTAGTATGGAAATTTCAGTTTTGTGAAATATTATTTAAGATGAATTCTCTGGTTGGTGTGTTGATAAAATTCAGTCACATTTCAATGAAAAGTATAGAAACTAGATCTTGAAAATACCTATTTGTATGTGAATGTGTGGTTATGGGATTTTTTTATAAATTTTCTTAGAATGGTAATTAATTTTTGAAATTTAGTTATTAGCAGGCTATGTGGAGGAATGATTAAGTTATTGAAGTAGTTTTTCATAATATTTGGTCTTCTAACTTGTTACCTAAGGTTCATGAATTTTGGTGGAGGTTTTATGGATAATTTTATTTCAATTAGAGATGTGTTGCAGAGGAGGAATGTTGTTTCTAAATATTTCTTTCCTTTCTATTTTTTGTTTCTTGAAACCAATATACAAGCAATCTTTCATCACCCTTGTGTTTTACCTATTTGGGAGGCTTGTTGGAAATTAAATTCAGTCAGATTGAATGAGTTTTCATCTATTGTAGATACTTTTACCTAGTGCTTTAACACCTTAAACACTATGAGTTTCTTGGATTTTTGTTCTATTTCTTGGTTTATTAGGATTTGGATTAGTATTTTCTCATCAATTACAATATCTTTACTGACTATGTTTTGGATTCATTCTCTTTGAGTATGCTCAATATTTGGAATTGTTGTGGGAGTTCAGAGCTATTTGGACATGGAATGGTGTATGTACATCCATGGTCTTTACCTACATCTGGTGCGGTAAATTTCAATGTGCATGATTCCATACTTTATTTTTCTTGAGTTTATGGTGATTTTGTGGGATTAAATTCCTTTGGTGATGTTTTTTCTTCCTTGTAGCAATCTTTCATGGTTGGATGGTGCTTGTAGGCCACTGAAGTTGTTGCAATTTGTGTCAACTTGAGATTCACTCAGGATCAAGGGTGGAGAGATATTATTTTGAAATAAAAATTTATTACTTTGATCTCTTTGATCAATTCTCATTCAGTTGTCCCTACAACCTTGGGTATTATCTTGGATGAGATTTGGCGTGCATCTTTGAGCTTCTATCATTGTTGCTTTTCTTTTGTGAAAAGATAAGAATATATGGTTGTTCATCATGTTGTGAGATTTAGGAGTATTTTTGATGTGTCAGTTTAGTTTGGGTTCATGTCCCTTGAGGTTATATTCTTTGCATCTAAGGATTGGGTTTCCTAGTAATTAATTTTCTTATTTGTTTAAAAAAGTAATTTTTTGGCTGATAAAAGGTGCAGTGCATAAAAAACATTTTCTATACTATTAAATATCATAATTTAGTATATAAATATATTTATATTTATATAATATAATATATTTTATTAAATATGAATAATATAATTCTAAATATGCATTTACACTTAATATATAACATATTTAGTGAAAATGGTTTATAAAATAATTAAAAATTAATATTAATTAAAAAATTTCTAATTAGTATTGGGTAATAGACATTTAATAACAATTTGGTAATAGAAAAAATAATAAATTAATTATTATATTAATATGGGTTGAAAATAGGACTTGAACTTCAAACGGTTGTAGCTTTTGATCTAGGTATCCGTTTATGCTCCATAAGTGGCTAAATCAAATCTTGAGGAGATCTATGTCATCTATATGATTTACCTTAGACCCCATTTTTTTTCTTAGTCATAAAAGGTTTGGAAGGCCTCCAAAACTATGTTTTTAATCAAGGCACTCTAATTTTTGAACATTTGATGAAATTTCATATTCGTTTAACAGGGTATTCTTATTTTTTTCAATGGATACTAAATTTATTCTCTAGTCTTACATTCATATGAATATTATGGTGTTGAAATTTTAATGTTTTTCATATTATAGTGTTATTTATAAATTTATATATATACATACGTACATATATATTTTCATATATTTACATATAAAATTTTAATTGTATAAATAAATATTTAAACATTTTTTTATATAAAATTTCTTTTTAAATATATAAACCATATAGAAATAAACAATTATTATTCATTTTATTTAAAGTAAAAATTTATCCATTTTTTTATAAAAATTTGTTAATATATATATACATACCTATACAAATGTATATATGATGTTTATATATAAATTTGTGTGTGTGTTTTTTAATAAAAAAATATATATTTATGTAAATATTCTAATATATATATATACATATATATATATAAACATGTCAAAATAAAATAAGTAAAATCATCTAAGCTAGTGGTAAGTGTGTTTATTGTGTGTTTATATATATATATATATATCTTTATAAATTGTAAATAATATATATACAATCATATATATAGACACACACAAAAATATATATATATATACACACACACACATAAATTTATTTACAATAAAATGTCATTTTATAAATACATTATAAAATATATATATATGTCAACATATAAACATATTTTATAAATTCATTTAAAAGTAGTTATATAAATATATATAATTATATGAATAAATATATAAATAACAAATGTATGTAAATATATATAAATAAATATATATATATATTATAAAATATTGAAGAAAACAAGATGAATCAGTGGTGAGGGTGTTGATCGTGCACAAGGAGGTCACAGATTTGAATCTTCATGGGCGAGTGTGCCTGAGCGGGTTGTTGGGGAGTATATTTTTTGAAGAGTTTATATTTTCTTGAATAATAACCTATGGGGGATGATCATGGTTTTTTTGGATTAGATTCTCTTTTTAGGCATAGAATAATTTTAAAAAAAATATTATTTGAGTTTTATTAGCACTATAAATTAGCACTATTAAAATGTACTTTTATCAGTGATTTTTTTAGCTTTGATAAAAGTAGTTAGATTTTAAAATCACTTGGAACATCAGAAATTTTTATCACTAAAAAATTATTCACTTTAATTAATGTTTTTTATTATTGTTAAATATTGTTTTTATCAATGCTTTATTTTATTGTTGATAAAAACATAGCCTTTATCAGTATTTTCTTAGTGTTGATAAAATTCAATCCTTTATTTCATGTGATTTATAACAGTGATCCCAATAAATTAATTATTATTATTATGATAATCATGAATTTTTAAATAATATTATTATGATAAAATTTATTTATCTATTTTAATTTTTTTTTTTATTATATTTATAAATTCATTTTAAACCACAATCTAATTAAATTATTTATTATTTACTATATTTTTTTAAAGTAATATAAACTATGAGAATATATTTATTTAATTTAATATTAATTTATTATAAATTTATAAATGAATTATAAATAGTTTAATACAATCCCTCGGCCCCTGGGCTAGGGCAATAAGTGGGCGGGGGGAACCAGCTGCCCCTTTCACATGGTTACTTTCCTGGTTCATCTCAATGTTCATCTCACTGTCCCTAATATCTATAAATCCCCAATGAACTCAACCTTAGCACCATAAAAATAATTAATGAAAGGATTATATCTGTGAGTAATGTGATGTTCACCCATGGAACTTCCTTTAACCTATTTCACCCCGACCTCTATTGGGTTTTCTATCTCCATCATATAAACATGTTGGAGTAAGCAAGACACAAATATATACGATTTATTTTTTATAGAATCAATGCGCAATAAATTAAGAACATAAATGTGTGTACTCAAATGGTCAATGCAATAATCTTCAGTGATTTTGGTTGATGAAGATCACTGAAGTAGGAAAAAAATGTTTCCTACCTCCAAAGGTGATACACTAGCCCACAGATCCCAATCTTAATCAAGGGACTCCTTTACACTTGAATAGGTGTTATCATATTCACTAAAGGTGATGAAAAATACATGGGAAGGAAGAGAGTTTATAGAGGATTGAATGTAATTGGTTATCTATAATAGGATCCATTCATGATGTGTTTCATTTAATGAAACACGTCAACCATATTCAATATATATAAAAATTTATTCCTTTTTTAATTAAGTCATTGAATCATATTCAATGAATATTCAATCAATTTAATCCATTCATAATGAATTAATAACTAAAAATGAAACTATGTGGGGATGAGGTGGAAAATTCATGCTTTAAGCCTACATTAAATAAGGTGTGACATATATGTATCATATAAATTTTAGTGAACATATCCTATAATCCCCCACTTTCACTAAGATCCATATTGATTTTATTCTAACCTTAAAACCCCTCTATGAATTCATCCAATACCATTTTGGATACAGATTCGTTAAACTCTCTTCATTTTGGATTAAACACTTTTTCCAAAACTTAATCCTTATCCAGAGTCCTAACTATGTGACACTAGGGGCCTTAGTAGCATTGAAAATATGTATGAAATCTATATTTCATAAATGTAAGAAAATTGTTGCCTCTTAAAAAGCATCAATGCTACTCAAGATACCAAGGGGCATGGTGTGATCTCCACAAAACATACTCATATCCCTATATAAACATTAACATCACTATAAGTATCATATAAATCATATATATACTTATAAAATACTTTTTTACATGACATTGAGTGACCATTAGACATGGAACATGTCAATATAGTATAATAATATCATATTTTCTTGATTCTTTAAAAAATATTGACCAAGTTGATGATACATAACATGTCATTCCTCTAAAATATAAGCACATCACATTCCCCTAATCCAAATAGTTGAACACATCATAGGTTACTAGACAAATAATGGCCATGAATTTCTTAATTCTTATTCAATCAAGGACTAGATGTATTTTTTCATACAAGTTTAAAAATCTCATCTTGGTTGCACTCCAACTAATGAAATGATCAGAAACATACCCAATCAACCCCTAATTATCTAAGTTTATATTTTGACTATGTAAGTAGGGTATAACAGTGTGAATTTTCTCATGTTAGGTACCTCACAAACCTTAGGTAAAAAGGATTGATAATAATTATTCACCCCTAAGTATATCTATGATTGTATGACATCCCATGAGATATACTTTAGCAGGTCAGTCCAAGTGATAAGTCTCTAGTAATTACCTCATAAATATATTATTCATATCTCATATACAACCCATTTTAATGAGTAAAATAATCTATTCAAGATAATCTTAACATATCACCACAACCCAAAATACTCTGTGACAATCATTGATTAGGTATAAATCAAAGTTTTTACTTTGAGGGATATTTACCATTCAACTGTTCATGTAAAGTAATGTTGTAGCACACATGAATGAATGATAAATAGATATTGCCTTTATTATAATTACATAATAATTTTACAACCATTACAACCAATCTATTAATTGTTTAATATCCATAGATTATACAGAAATCTCATTTTGTTGATGCAGTAATAGTTTTTTTAACATTACATCCATATATAATTCATTTCACATCCCTATGTGACCATTTGATAAAATAATCACACTAACCTCTTAGTGGGTAACATTTATGAAGATATATAGTTCAAATAAGGGTGAAACTTAAGAATAATATTCCTTAATTTCAACTATTTGAACCTATATTCAAACTTATTAACTTCATAACATCAAATGTTATGATGTCAACTTTTATTGTCTACTTATAACTATTTCTAAGTTCATCATCATCATCCTTTGGAACCCATTCCATAAAAAATCTTTAAAATTAATATAAATTTTTAAATTTTTATTATAAAACATATCCTAAACTCTTTTGGGATAAATTCACATTCACTTCATTATGATAAACATGTGTAACCATTTATATTTTTCATTAACATTATACCCTAAACTCTTTTAGGATATAAAGTGAATTTAACTTTGTAAATAAGCTAGAAAAATAATGATATTCACTTTATTACAGTAACTAAATATAACTATTTACATTTTCTTTATTTTCACATATCCTAACTCTTTAACATATTAAGTGAAGAATCACTCAATCTTAGACTAGTACAATCCTTTAGTTAATAGTGATATTCACTTTCTCGTAGTAATTAAATATAACTATTTACATTTTTCTTTACTGTCACATTTCCTAAATTTTTATGATATCAAGTGAGAAATAACTCAAACTTAGATTGTAAAAATATTTTATTTGTTAACTTTGAACTTTTTTAAGTCAAAAAATACTCCCACTATCCTCTTAGACATTATATTCTCTTTGGAATATCTTTATAAGACTCAACACAAATTGCTTTGTGTTTTAGGAAATAACACTTACCTTTTGGTAGGTAAATCTAACAAATAAACTATTGTTTCTATATATAATATGGTATTATATGTTTTTAGTGTATTTTCATTATAATACACCACTATTGGGTGGGATTCACATTCCATCATATTTTAACAAATAGTTGGATAAAACACTTTTATCCATATCTTCTTATAAAAACATGTTATAGAATCCAATGAATCATAAACCATGTGCATACAATTAATCATATCATTTTGTTCATGATAAAAAAAAAATAGAAAAAATATCTTATTATATAAGATAAATAATATGAATATACACATCATTTACTTGGATTCATATAAGCTTGACACATTCCTTTACATTCAAATATTTGATGTAGAAAATTATTTCTTTATCTCTTAGATGTAAACTACAATATCTATCAGTTATTCCTTTGATTTTGAACTCTTTTATATTCACAAAACTTTTAAATTATACATTAGGTACCATATAACCTTCAAAATCAAATAATCGGTTTCTATAGAATTAATACCTAACATGGGTATTCCATGGAGTTTCACAAAACTCCTTTAGGTATTCAAGATAATCTAATCTTGTAGAATTATCACCCCTCCTTCCTTTCAACCCTAGGTTTCAATGAAATTGGTTATAATTCCAAATAAACATTGTTTTACTTTTCCAACTAACTTATCTTCTTCCATTTTTAACTGTTACCCACTTGTATAGTCTACACAGTACTGAAACTTAGACTTCATATTCATAGTTCATATATTCTCAACACTTTGATAATATTGGGTAAAATTTTCTTGAACTCATTCATCTTGTATAAACATTTATACATATGAAAATATAATGATTTACTTCACTAAAATAATCCTTTTAGTCTCTCTAAGTCATTATTATATTGAATATCATTAACATACCCAATTATATTGAGTATATGAGTGGAGTCTAAAATTCCTTATTAAATGCCTCTGAAACCCCAAGTGAATCTTTCTATGTTCTACAAACATCAAGGTTCGCCAATTGAAAAAATTCAACATTTGGTTACTTAGGAAGGTGTTGATTTAACATTTATAATTTTTTATTGCTCAAAAAAATTTCTTAAACTATCAGTCTTAGGATTTTCTTACATTAAGCTTCTCATTTCAAGGATTAATATAAAGTTTAGTTTGATGATAATGATGCATTTATATACGATATAAATTTTTGTCATATGAATATAATGTATTATATATTTTCATCAAGGACTTTTTATGAAATTTCTCACACTAAAATTGATGACCATGTACATTATATCCATTTAGTGATCCAACATCCATATTTCACTAAGAAATGAGTCTGCTTTGGTATTTCTCTCGCCACTTAGTTATTTATATTGGGAATCATCCCAATCATAATAGTTATGGATCTTAGGTAGTTTAGTGAATAAAAATTTATCCAAATAAATCATATGGATATACTCAACTTTATTACTCCAGTAACCTAATCCTATTAGGGTCTCCCGGCTTGTGTAACCCAAAACAAATGCTAAGAATAGGCTAATAAAGGATGATCAAGGGGAACCCAAATTCAGCATGACTTACCCAATAGTATAATTCATAATTCATCATAACTTTATTTCCTTACACAAAATAATCCAAGGGAACATGACCATGGAATGAACTTCCAAGTTGGATGATCGATGTCTTGACTTGTGTCACTTTGGAATGAATCTCACACTTAGTATTTGAGGGCTTTTATTTCTAAAGTCTCACTCTTTTAATATACATTGTATTCATATTAAATTCATAATTATTACATATTATATAAACATTATATTCTCATGTTTTATTCTATTTTATATATTCATTCTTATAACGATTTAGTTTTGGAATCCCTATTCCAACTATAAAATTAATGTGTTCAAACCACATTAATGTGTAACTTTTACACAACCCACAAGTTTGTGTTATTCACCCAAAAATAGAATCTAAACATATACATACATATTTGAATGTATCCTATGCATATAGTATATGAACTCTTCATGTAAAGGCATTGAGTTATATAATACTGATAATCTCTACATGAGTAAGACCGAAGCATCAAATAGTCAACCCCATCTATCTTTCTAGAACAAACCATAAGCCTCCAGACCAATAGGTGGTATAACCCGAAGTCCCTATACCTAGGGATACTTGAATCAAGAGAAAATTAAATTTATGATATCTCTAACACCTAATACACCAAAACTATTCCCAATAAATAAATTCAATCTAATAACTTCAATTACAAACTGAGTTTGGGTTAGATGAAAATTAAATTTTATAGAGTCATAACTAGCATATAATGCAAGGCTCTATCTCTTAGAAGTATTTTAATAGTTAAACTAAAGCACACACATCCATGATATAAAAAAATTATAAATGTGAATAAAGTAGGGAATAAACCTTAAATAAATTAACAATTCAAATATTTAAACACAAGATAACAATTTATAAATAATTCATAAATAAAATCCAACTAAAACCATTTTATAAATTAGTTAACATTATGTACATTCCATAATTTTGAATATAAACTCTTTTATAATCAATTAAATATGAACTCTTTCATATTATTTATTATATGACATTTAAATTTATTATTTAAACCTTTAATCAAATCAATAATCAAATCCATTTTGATGTAAATTAAATAATATCTTTAAATAAGTTTCCCTTTTAATTTGAATGATTTCAAATTAATTAATTATGAAAAATTAATTATTATTATTATAAATACCTTTTATATTTTACTATATTTATGATATTTATAAACTCTTTTATAAATCATTTTTATAATCCAAAAATAAACAATTTATTAATGATTACAAATATGCCATGTAATATTAGATAAAAAAAGGTTTTAATACCCTTTATTTTGATTTATGACATTTATAAATCATATTAATGTGAAAATGATATTCTTAATATTAACTCTTTAATATTAAAGGAATATTTGTAATAAATTTTTCAAAAAAAATTAATCGATTAACCATAAAACTTTTATAGTTAATTAATTTATAAAATCCCCTTTTGTAAATTTTAAAAACATTCTATAAAACCATTTAATTATTTATAAAAAAATTATAAATAATATAATTCAATTATTAATTGAATTTTCTTTATAAATAAACAATTTATTTATTTACCAAAATATTTTTTATATTACTAAAAATAATGCCCCTTTTAATTTGAACTTCAAATTAATTATTTATAAAAAATCATAATTTCAAATATAAACTTCTTTATATTTTGGCCTTTATAATTTATAACCCTTTTATAAATTACCCATTATTATTTCTATATAAAATTTTAATTTCTAGATCATAAACCATACCAAATAATTTAGTGGATGGTATTTTAAATATTAACATTTAATATTTGGAATTGCTGCGAAAAACGTTGAATGAACAACCATGAAAAAAGGGAAAAAATGTTATCACCAGAATTTTATGTGGAAAATCCAAATTGTGAAAAACTACGTGCATAGGTAGTATTGAATTTCACTATGATATGGATCTTGTACAAGATGAATCATATGATTCATAACAACATATAAATAGAGGAATTTTCCCCAATATTAATGGAGAGATTTTACCCACATTAATAGAGGAGTTATTATCAGCATTAATGAATATTATAAATGATTAGAGTCATGATACCATCAATATCCTCCCTGATTTTAATCCTCTACATGAACCAACAAACCTCCAATCTCTATAATCAAGATACTCCACCTATTCCATTAAATCCCCTTAGGGATCCAATCAGCATGAGAGACTAGACAAATCCAAACAATGCTTGAACTTGGAAATAGGAAGAGATTTGGTCATCATATTTGTAGGATTATCAGGAGTACTAAAATTACTCACAACAATATCACCATGAGAAATAACATCTCTCGCAAAATGATATCTTGCATTAATGTGCTTTGTATGCTCATGAAATATCTGATCCTTTTTGAGAAATATTTAACTTTTACTATAATAATATAGTGAATAAATATGCATAACCATAATAAGTTCACCAATCATTCCCCTTAACCAAATAGCTTATTTAATGGCCTCTTTAATAGTCATATACTCAGAATCATTGGTGGATAAAGAAACATTATTTTTTAATGTTGCTTTCTAACTAATAACACACCCACTAATGGTAAAGACATATCTTGTCAAATATCTTATCCTATTAATATCTCCTATAAAATCAAATTCAACATAGCTAATCACACCATCCTATTATCTCCCAAAATGAAAGAAAGAATCAGTAGTCTCACATAGATATCTAAATATTCATTAGACTTCCTTCCAATGGAATTATTCATATTGAACCTGTCAAGAACTTTCTCAATGTATCACTTCTATCTCAAATACAAGATGCCAAAAAATGTATCCCTCTGTATCTCCATTCCAATAATTTTATTTACAACTCCAAAATAATTAATTTTAAATTTTAAATTCAATAAATATTAAATAATTTTAATCTATATCTAATCCTTAGTTTTAATCAACATGTCATAAACATAGAGTAGTAGGTAAATAAAATATCCATCATAACATTTCTTAAGATAAATACGACTATCATAACTACACCTTCAAAAAACATGAGAGGGAATAAAAGATTCAAACCTTTTATACCATGGTTTAGGTGATTTTATTAGGCCATAAATAGATTTCTTCAATGAACATACATAGTCCTCCTTACCTGAAACTATAAAACCATCTGGCTATTGCATATAGATATCATCCTCAAGCTCTTCATGAATAAAAGTGGTCTTTACATCCAACTACTCCAACTCAAGATTATACAAATCCACAATACCCAACAGAACTTGAATATATCTATACTTTAAAACTATAGATAATACATCTGTGAATTCAACACCTAGAACCTGACTATAACCTTTAACAACTAACTATGATATATATTTTTCTACTTCAACTCCTAGGATGTCATCATTCTTATTGAACACCCATTTACAACAGACATCTTTATTACCCTTAATTAATTTCACAAACACCCATGTAGAATTTTTATAAAGCGACTTCACATATTATTGCATAGACAACATCCATCTACCTAGATCATTACAAATAACTACATCTAAATAATTCACAAGTTCTTTATTCAAATCAATACAATCAACCACATTTAGTGCATAAGAAACCAAG
The DNA here is from genome assembly GCA_963277665.1 of Viscum album. Taxonomy (NCBI): domain Eukaryota; kingdom Viridiplantae; phylum Streptophyta; class Magnoliopsida; order Santalales; family Viscaceae; genus Viscum; species Viscum album. The sequence continues at coordinate 1,681,818,717 of OY728160.1, forward strand.
TCAGCCCCAACATACCTCTATAGAGGTCTAATATTTTTTTCTAGGGTTGTCTTTTATAATAGAATATTGTTATGGAGGTGAAGAAAGAGAAATATCACATGTGATATCAAAGTTATCATGAGATAATAAATTTAGTGCAAAAATTGACAGAAGCTCAACTTCAATATGAGTTCTAGATTTATGTTATCTCAAATCATAAAAAGGTGAGGGACTTATCATAGAATTATCATTAAATATTAAATTTATATTAACAATAACTTTGTTGCTTTCAAGACACCACAAATTATATCCTTTATCCCCTGATTTATAACAAATAAATATACACTTTCTATATCTGAGTTCTAATTTTCCATTATCTACATGAGTATAATCAGGGCATATAAATATTTTTAAATAAAAGTGAGATAAAGGAGTACTCTATTATACCAATTCTAGAGTCTTATTTCCAATATAATTTGAGGGAGACCAATTAATTATAAAACATACAGTTGTAGTAGCTTTAAGGGTCTATATTTTCTCAAGCCTTCCTTTTTAATTATGAGGTGTTCAATGTTTCGAGAGATATTTTGTAAATTATAGAAGTTATTTTAAAAATATTTTTTTAATTTATAAACTATTTTTAAAAAGGTTTTTAAATTATGGAATTAATTTAAATATTTAAATTTTTATTTTGGAAAATTAATTTAGAAGTTTTGAAAGTGATTCTAATATTTTAAGTGTTTTTTGGGGTTTTTAGATGTGATAATAAACCCTTTTATTAATTATTTATAAGTTAATTTAATTGAAAAGTTAATATTTTCAATGAAATATTTACCCTTATACATGAAATTGGAGTTTTGTAAGGGTAACGGTGGTTTTTAATAGATTTTGTAAAGGTAAGTTTGTTTTTTAAGGCTTTTATAAGGGTAAACTAGCTTTTAAAAAAGATGAATAAGGGTAAGTGTAGTTTTCTATAGGTTACATAAGGTTAACTTGAATATACTAAGCCCTGCATAAAGGTACCCTATGAGTTCTAAAACTCACAGAAGGGTAATCTAGAGTTTTTTAAGGGTTATCCATCATTTATAAAGGTTGGGTAAAGGTATGTTGTTCCTCATGTAAGGGTAGCTCGTAGCCAGCGTAAGGGTACCGACTCACATAAGGTTTATCTCTTAAGCTATATAAGGGTCAGTTGATTTTTCCAATACCCACGTAAGGTTAGCCTGAGGATTCTTATGTTCATGTAAGGGTGGTTTAGCACTGCGTATAGGTATTTTAATCCTTAGGTAAGGGTAAGCCTGAGTTTCTAAAGGTTACGTAAGGTTACAACCAAATTTCCTCAGATCGTGTAAGGGTAGTAAGATATATAAGGGTAGAACTATGTTACCCTTATGGAACGCATGCCACCTACATATGGGTATCATTTTTTATCCAGTTTTTCATAATTTCTTCTTCTTCAACCTGTAAAACACTTTTTCAATGATTTAAAAACCTAAAATCATGGTTTTGATTACTTTTGACTCATTTAAATTATATGTAACAATTTTAATGATTTTAAATAGAATGTAATTAATATTTTATTTAAATGTTAATTAAATTGAGAATAAAATTTTTTAAGTTCGACGAAGTGTCTAAGGAGGGATATCTATGGATGTTAAAAATGAGTTTCTTTTTCTCATTTGAATTCCACCTTATTTATCTTGAGTTCCAGTGACCCAAAACCCTAGCATTCGATTTTGTGAAGTTTGCTACAAATTTTATAGGTCTTCTATTACTTCCAATCTGTGTGCATACCCTCTTCCTCTTTTCTTGATTTTTTGTGAAGCATGATTCCAATACTATCACAAGTTAGGGTATTTAAGTTATCTCTTTATTTCATGTGTATATACAATATTATCATGATTTTTTCCCTTTAGGTGGATATTAAGAGTTATACTAGTGAATATAAATAATTAGATCAAATTTGGAATTGAATGGGATGAGTACTTTTGCCTTTATTTTACTAGATTTATTCATGTTGTAGATATTTGATTCCCTAAAAAATATTATCGCATGTGTAAATAATAATAATTATTATTATCTCATGTTGTGTTAAATTAGATAATCAAAATATTATCTTGGAAAGATAAAGTTATTGTCGCATGAATATAATTAATATTATTTTCATGAAAGGGGATTTATCACATGATTTTACTTATTTTGTGATATTTTTTAAAGGAATATACAAGCTTCAAGACTTTACTAAAAATTGCGTCTATTGAGAGCCTTGATTTTTTTATTGTTGATATAATTGTGGAACCCCTGTTTTGTGATTATTTATATCACTTTTAATTAAATTGAATAAGAACATATATCCATCTAATGAATTGGTTTCCCATGGTAAATCATGGTTTGTGTGAGAGTTCCCTTGAAATTAAAGAAGTGAATGTAATGAAATCCCTTTTTTAAAGTTGCAAAAAATGGTTATGTTGTGTGTTTGTGATATGTGGTGGTTGTAATGGGAAGTGGTTGTGATGTGGAAGTTGTGGTAAGATGTGATTATAATGATATGTGGAATTTATGATGATGAATTGGTTGTGATGTTAAATGGTGGAAATTTGGGGGTTATTGGCATGAGTAGGATGAGTTATTATGTGTTTTGTGTGTGTTGTACTAGTTTCTCATTAGATATTAAATTCTTGAATTAGAAATCATGTCAATATGGAAATGTTTGGGGATAGAAATAAGGAATGATAAATGGGGTTATTATGTTTAATTTAAATATGGAAATATGATAATGGATGTGAAAGTGTATAGTAATTGAAATTTTTAAAAGAGAACTGTGAAATTGATGAGTGGTGTTTAGCCTAAAATAATTGAAGGATAAATGAATTGGTTGTGTTAATGATGAAATTGAAATATTTTGGATTGGAATGGGTAAATGGACTCTTGAATTAAAATAGTAAGTTTGGATAAATTGATTGTTGTTTAATATGAAATTAATGGGTTAGATAAATGAAATTGGTAAGTAATGTGAAGTTTTATAAATTTTCTTAGCTTGAAAAGAAAGTTGGGATGTGGCTTCTGACGTTCTTTTGTAGTGTTATGCATTTAAAGGTGGCAGTGAAAGTGGCATAGTATGTGAGTGTAACACTATAATATTTTACAGTGTGTCTCTTCTTAAATAAATTCAGTTTATTTTATAGCTTAAATTGTACACAACACCATGATAAGATTACACTACACACAACAATGAGTTGGCTTGCGTTACATGTAAGGCTAAGTTTTATCAAACAGCAATATATTATTAAAATATTATTATTTAATATAATAAGATATATCCAAGCCATTAATTTATAGTATACGAATATTATTAAATAAATTATGAAAATATATGGTTCAATTAATTGGTTACAGATTAATTAGAAATAAATATAGTAACCAACTAAATATATGGGAAATGTTTTTATAAAGAACTATTTTTATGCTCACAAAGTTATTTTATCCTAATAAATTAAATTAATTAAAATTAGGGAATCATATTAATTTAATATATATTCAATAAAATATTTTTTACATTTATCTAATAGATTTAATAGGCTTAAGATCATAACAAACCCAATTTTACACATAAAAACCTATATTTTTTCTAAAGGCGGATTTACCACCTTTTAATGGAGAACCTATTTTAAATTCAATTTTTGAAACTTGTATATATATTATTTAACAAAATAAACTTATTATTTTAGTTTTTAATGTAAAAATTTACTTTGGTTGAATTTTTGGTAGTTTTCTGATAAATTTCATCTTTGGATGAATAGTTATAAAATATTTCATTTTAATTGAAAGCAGTTTTTTCATCTAAATAATTTATAGTGTTAAATTATATTTTTAATTAGTTTAAAAGTATAATTTGATTATTTTTTTATCATTTAATCCAATTTATGTCATTATAATAAATTTTACATTGAAATTTTATATAAAAACATTTCAATCTTTTGAATGTTTTTCTTTAAAAACTTGTTTTCTCATTCTGTATACGGGATTAATTTGAAATTAAATTTAAAAATTTATTTGTTTTGAATTATAAAAAATGGATTTAATATTTGGAATCATAAGTTCTAAATTTATTAAATAGGTCCATTTTATTTTTGGACAATATGGAAAGTAACTTTAGTAAATCTTAATACCACAGTTAAAGGTAAATCGGCTAATTAAAGGTAAAAATAATATAATAAATATTATAAAACTATACTAAAACTTTACCAAAAGATATTTAATGAATAAAATTAGACCCTTAACACATAATTATTTAAATTTAATAATTTAATGGACACTTTCCCATGAAAATGAATTAAATATTATTAAACTCGAGGAGAATGACAAAATGTCGCACTCTTACTTTTAATATGTATAATATTTTTAATATGGGGATAAATAGAATATATGCTCGAATATATATATTATTTTAAAATATTAAATTTTTATATACATCTTAAAATTTTATTTTTAATTTTTAGTGAAGAAATAATTATAATAAATAATTACAAAAAGATGATGGAGTAATTACTCAATTAATGAAACCATCAATTAAATGATATTATAAATACTAAAATAAATATAATTTTAATTAATTAAGGTGATTAAATAATTTTATAGTTGAATATGACATTTTAGGGGTGTGTTAAGTGAATTTTTTTGAAGTTATATTGTTGTATGTATTTTTTTAAAGTCAAAGTTATGAATAGTGTCAAAATTGATACTTTTGATATTTTATGAAAATAATATTTTATTAAATTATTTAAAAATCATAAAAATATTAACTAAGGATTAGGGGGTGATATATGGTCTAAAATATAATAAATTTTACATTTAAGGTCCAACTGAAACTTTATAATTAAAAATTACAACCTATTAGTAAAGACAAATTGGTTACTGTAGTTAAAATTAAAATGAGTTAATTAAGGGTTAATCAACATGATAAGGATTAAAATAACACCAAAAATTATCTAAAATATATTTTTTTATGATATTACAACCTTATATAATATTATATTCAAATAAATTTCCTTTTTAGGTATTTTAATTGATGTTTAATTTATTATAAATTAATCTTTTGAGAAATTCCAAAAGTGCCCCTCACATTTATTGTAAAAGGACACCTCCTCCCTCACTTCCTCACATAAAATTTAGCCTTCTATATCAACCAAACCATGACCAAATAAAATCCAAAATTATATCCCCTTATCTTATAATCATACCTTTGGGAATAAATCCAACCAATGTATTCTTTTGGTATAAACCAAAAGGAGTTTCCCTAAAATGAGGTAGCATTCTTCAACAATCACTTTAGTTTGATTTCTTTCCCCACTCAGTAATTTATTATTATTACATGATTATATATTATAAAAAGTATCATAAATATACTGATATATTTTTATGTTAAGTTTTTGACCTGCACTTACACACACTTCCATCTAATGGGTAACGAACTTACCATTTATGTGTACGATAAACTACCGCCTCACAAAAAAAAGTTGTTCGTTATTCCTTTACCACCTCTCATGGTGGGAATTATGATGTAAACTATGTTTATATATGTTTTATATGATATTTATAATGTATTTATACTTATTTAATTATTTTATAATATATACCTTTATACTTTCCATTTTTGGGGAATACAATAACATCGATTGTGGAAGTGTGGACTACCACCCCTCAAAGCGATGTGATTTGTTCACACTGTACATGGAATGTATAAAGTATGTTTTTAATAAAAATATGTAAAATATATGACATATATATTATACTATAATTATAATATATTTATATATCATTTAATTTTCATTCTTTTAATATGATAAATAAATGAAAGTAGCGTCCATGTGTACGTACAACCTACCGTCTCCATGAATGGTGCATTTCATTTCTTATCTCCAAACTTTATGGATTATTATAAATACATATATACTGAATATATATTATATTCACATCATGTTTTAAATTATATATATGTTTAAATCGTGATCTATGTAATAGGAATAAAAATGACAAGTTAAAACCTACTCGACAAACTAGGCAATTAAGACCCGAAATAGTGAAAATAATGAAAGGTTTTAACAAACGGATAATAAGATATTATAAGAAGTTGATATATGATAACATAAATATTAATATGGTTCTGTATAATTTAATAACATACTTAAAACCATTATACATAAGGTTAAATGGTGTTTAACCAAAAGGAAACATAAAGTAAGGGATCTTTGTCTCACTTTTATTTCTATAGGAAACATGCCTTATACACTACTTATTTATTTTGTATAGTGTATATACCACCCATGAATGTATTTTATGAGTATTATTCTGAATATTATGGTATTTTCATATCCATATAATTTTATTTATTTCATTTTCATATGATTCTACTGATTGTAAAGTGATATTTATTTATTTCACAATCTCATCTTTATTAGAGACTATTTGTGTTTAAGTCTCCACTGGGGAATATTTCTCTTCCATGATAGTGTTTTATAAAACTATTTTGAAAAATATTTTTACTATTCTCTAATGATTATTTAAATTCATTTTTACCCCTTTTTTTACTTTTTAAAAAATACTTTAAATTGAATCTTCCTATCATTTTCCAAAACAAGGTACTTTATGACTTTTCTTACAAAAGTAAAAGGAATGTTTTTTTAAACTTATACAACATGATTGGAATTTCACACTATTATGATGACCAACTGTTTTGAATATTCCTTTAAAATTTTAAAATGTTATTTTTAAATAAAATATTTTCTTTTATAAATGTTTTTCCTTTTAGATAAATGATTATAAAGTGGTAAGGGATTTCATCTCAGTTTCATTTCATTGGGGCATATTGTAATGTTATGAACCTAGTTTTTTTATATGGTGTATAAATTGACTTTTGACATGTTATATCATGAATATCATTATTTTCATGATATTATAAGTTTCATTTAATGTTATTCCTTCATGGTAATTATGATTCCAATGTTTCCAAGTGGTATGGTACACTTTGGAATGTTTAATGATTATTTTTCTTAAGGATGTTTTTAAAGATATTTCAATAGTATTTTCATTCATCAACATCAAAAATAATTGTTGTTACTAATCCTATAATGGGGATTTATTGATAAATCATTATTCTTTATTAAATATGGATATTTGACAAGCCATGTTAATTGTTAATTAAAATGATTACTCGATATAAGCAATGATTTGTACCGGAAATGATGAGTGGGGCCTAGACATTATATAGACCCTCAATGAATCAATAGGTTCTCATGAGACAAATTATTTGCGCATATTAAATAGGTTTCTACCTGTGGTTTTAAACCATCTTTGGAAAGGCCTTGACGGTATAGGTTTCCATGTGCCTCAGACACAACGTCCAATAATTAAGCATTTCCTTCATAGATATTTCAGCTATTATTATTATTATCCATGAGAATTTTATTTGATAAAATTGATGGATTAATTTTATTCTTATTTTATTGGTTAAAAGGCATGTTTTTTAGTTATTTACTTTTCCATATTAATTAGTCCCTATCCATTTATTTGAATGGCATGTGTTATTAGTTATTTATCTTTCAATGTTGATTTATTCTTGTTAATACATTATTTATTCTGTTGTACTTACCCTTATTGATCATTTGAGCTCACCCTTATTTTGTTTCCTTTCCCCAAGTTATGAAGAGTAAAACTTTGAATTATTTTCAAGGATGATGATATTTTATTTTCATTATTCTTTATTTTATTTTCCAATGTATTAAGGGTATCATGTATGTGATCTAGGCTTCCAAAACAAATAAATTATTCACTCCTTTAGGATGTTATTTACTTGTATATATGGAAATATAATAAATTAAGGCACCAGCTTCAGGCTTCTAGGGTTAGGGAATTATATTTGATATCAAATAAATTTTAGTAGAAACTTTGGAAACTAGATTTAGAAAACTTAAATTAGGGGACATAACCCTAAGGTATAATTTGAGGATAAATATATAAGAACATCCTAAATTTTCAGTTATATAGAGATTATGTGGTTTTCCTAGAAATAAATCCATTTATGGATTCTAAATTTAGATGTGGTTCTGACACAGATGTACCTATGGGTAACAACTCTAAAAAGTTGTGTTGGGCCTAACTCAGCGTAACTCGGTACATGACAACAGGAATTACTACACACCTGGTTTGACACTCCCAAGGGATATGCTTAGGATAATTCACATTTTCTTTACAAACCATTATGAAGTATTTGAATAGATAATGACAATGAATGTCCTAGGTTAAACCTGAGGTGTCTTAGATTGAAAATAATGGGTCAATATTTTGACATCCTAAAAATGGTTATATGGTTTTTTCAATATAATAATTGATGCTAACACTATGGTTTTTGTTTTAGTAAATTCCCTCTTATATAGGATAAACTCTAGACCAAGTAAGGACCTATGTGGAAATAAATGGATGAAGTATTTATGTATTGGGGTTGTATTGAAAACCTTAGTTAAAAGGCTATTTAGTTATTAGACTTATTTCAAGGATGTCTATCATATTTATTTTTGAATTTATATTAATATAGTTTTAGAAAAATGACAACACACAAGCTAGGTGACAACTCATTATGTCTAGAAAAGTTGCAAGATTTGAACCCACAACCAAAGTGGGACAAGGGTGCAATGCCTACCACTAGACTACATGAAGTATTGTTTAGTATGAATTTTTTTAGTTTGTTAAAATATATAATTGATAAAGGTAATTTTATTTTAGTGACATTTGTTTTATCAAATAGATAAAATTTGGATTTGAAAATGATTTGGTGATTAAGTAATTAATGTTATTTTGGAAGAAGTTTTCTACTTTGGGAATCCTATAAGATTAAGGTCAAATGAATGAATTGTATATTGGAATAAAATATTGTTTCATTGTGCACTTATGGTGATTCAAGTTATTTAGGGAATTGATTAGAAAACCTTGGACATTATGAGATTTAGGTAATTAAATTTTTGGTATAAGATATTAAGAGTGAATGATCTTATTTGGAAGACTATACAATCAAATCCTTCTGATTTTTGGGTTTCAATATTACTATAGAATATTTTTTAGGAAGGATAATTATTTTCGGAATGTTCTATGTGGAACTTTGGGGTTTTACTGTTGAATTTTGCAGTTTATTTTTGGGTAATTATCTCATCTTATCCTAACCATTTTGGTTCTGGTTAATGTATAAAGACAAGAGGAATATATATTTATACTTTTTTTGATTTTTTTATCCACATAAAGTGATTCTAAATATTTATAAATGAAAAACAGTTCATCTTAAATACTCATCATTTGGAGAAAAATATGAATTTTCGGTAGAAATTGATTAAAGAATGAAACTCTACTTGTCAAGTAAGTGTGTTTCCTTATGTTATTATTATATTAAGTAAATGAATTATTCAACTATAGGGAAAATATATTGAAACAAAATATATCATCCTAGTACCTTATTTTCCAATGAATCAAATAGTCCCTTATATCATTGCATATTTATAGCTTTATGATTGTTAACTTTATCCTGGATTGTCACGACCCGCCTTCACTAAGATGAGGAAAGGGACAAAAAAATCCCAGACCCTTCCTTCTTCAAGTTGAAGGATAGATAATGAACCCCAAGTCCCGCCTTCAGTAGGCCCCAAAGTGGTGACTAGCACCAAGGGTATAGAATCACACGTAATATGGAATGCATTACCCTTTTATAGAAAAAGATTAGGAGATAAGATGGTAAGTCCCAAACAAATCAAAATTATGAAAGTAAAAGTAAATCTAAAATCCATTTCCATATGCATGTCTAAAATAAACTGATACATAGTACAAGAAAAATCCAAAGGAAAGTACCAAAAGAAAAAAAAATCAGCAAAGACAACTCCCGAATCCTAAGCTAGTAAGGTCCAACACGGTCCTCAAAGTTCTCCTGGAAACCTAAAAGTAGATTTATATATGTAGGGTGAGTATACAAGTATACTAAGTAGGGAAAACCAAAATCTCTCATGCACAAGTGGGGAGGCATTCTAATTCCCCATGAGAAATAGAGATAACCAAAACACCTAGAAATGAAACTATCCACCCAGCCTCACCAAGCCACACTCCCCAAATAACAAAAGTCAGGTAAAGTAATAGTAATAGCACGTCAATATTTTAGTACCCTGCACCACATTCCAACTGGTTATTTAGGATATCCTACACATCAGACGTCCACCACAAGTCTCAATGTAGTATCACTTCCACCCCAATAACAGCCATATGGGCCATCACCACACATCATGCCCGTACACACCTAGGCCACCACAACCACACATAACCATGTCTGCAAACACCTGGGCCACCACAACCACTACCATGCCCTAAAACACCTGGGCCAGAACAACCATTTTCATGCCCAAAGACACCTAGGCCTCATCCCGAAGACACTTGGGAAAAAAACCTACCTGCACACACCTGGACCAACCACCACAATGCACCCTACTTGAAGAGTTTTGAGACATAATATACCTTAGGTCATCCCAGTCTTCCTGAACAGTCTTGGGCTACCTGGTAGAGGGAGCATAAAAGAGCTAATAACCAACCACTCATAAGAATGTTGGAAAAAACACCCTCCCCATGAAATGGGGGTGTTTAGCATGGAGTGCTCAACATGGGTGGGGTGCGAATAAGAAAAACAATAACTAAATTTATACATATAATTAAAAAACACTCATCCCACCCTAAGGGTTCTAAAATAGACAACCAGCCCATACACAACTAGAGCACAACCACCCTCATTACTATCCCTACATGCACGAACACACAATAGCCGCAACCAGAGCATAAACCATTTCTAGAAAAAAATCCCCCAGTGTACCCATTCCCATTATCATGTTCAAGTTATTCCATTTAAATATTCTTTCACTATCGGTCAACTAATAGGCATAGCTACAAGCCAACACAACAACTGAAGGAAAATTTCCAAACAGTAATTTAAGCATTCACACCCAGTTCTCTTATAAAGTCACAACAACAAAAGAGACTGGTGAGATCCCTCGAAGTACTAGAACCAAACCAAGCCCCGACATATGGCCCCACATGGACTCAAATCCAAAACCAACAACTGAACAATAGGAGATCTCATCCCCATCCATTTCACCCCACAAGAATCAAGTAGAACAACCATGTGTATTAACAAAACATATCAAGGGAGTTTTCATATTTTAACCATACCATTTATCAAGTTTCTTCTTTCTGTTTGGTTAATCGGGGTGATCACATGAGAATTATTATTCATTGGGAATCCATTTTATCGACAAACTTTACGTGATTAACCAGTTTCCATGTTATATCCATTCAATCACAAGATTATCTAGAAAAACATAGGTTCATTATTACAAAATAAAGGACCACCAATGGCCACTATTTTTAGTGGGCACAAGCCCATACAATTCAAAACATAAAAACTAAGATAAAAAAATATATAGAAAAATCAGCATCAAACACACCCCTTCATTATTTAGAGTTCTTTTATCATCTTTATTAAGGTTTGGTTTCGTCCATGTCCTGAGGGAAGCATTATCATACCCACCCCGCATGATACACAGTAAAGAGAGAAAAAGAAAAACCCTATTTGGATGATCAAGGATCGAAGTTTTTATCCTCGCATCAAGAACTAAGGGTGCATTACTTGTAGGAAAGAAAAACTCAAGGGCTTCAAGGCTGGGTAAGAAGGGATCCAACATGGGAATATGATTCATCTCTAGAGTAAGTCTCTAGGGCGTAGTTTAGAGAATGTAAAGGAATTATGAAGAGAGGATCTCGACTTAAGAAAAGGTCAGATCCTAAAATCGGGGAGATGATTTTGAAGTGCTTAAAAGTCAGATTATGGCTCGACCATGCGGTTGGGAAGTTTCACATGTTGGGATTAATTGAGATTTAATAATTCTCCTTTGAGATGGTGGAGATAATTGTTGTGAGTTAATATATTTCCTTTAAATGGAGAAAAAATCATAATAGGGGAGAAACTGTAAAACACGACAAAGGTGTGCCACTGAGAAAAAAGGCCACATGTTTTGGTAACTCAAGGGTCGCCTGACTATTGGGGGTTTAAAACATATTTTAATGGATTTAAATGGATTTTAAAGGGGTATTAAAACACTTTTATGTCAAAATATACATTACTGGGGAAAACTAGAAGGTCCTGGAAAAATAGGGAAGGGCTCACTATTAGGTGAGTCACCTTCGCCCTGGCATCGTCGCCCTGGTACCGTTACCTTGGAACCATCTCCCTGGAACCGTCACCCTGGAACCGTCACCCTGGAATTGGCGCCTCGACACCATCCCCTAGCACCGATGCCGATTGGTGCTATAGATGACCCATCGGAGCCACCGATAACCATTGGTGCCACTGACACCCATTGGTGCCACTGACGCTCATCAGTGCCACTGTTGCCGATTGATGTCATTGATGCCCATCAGTGCCACCGACGCTCATCGGTGCCACAATTCGTTCAATCCTAAAATTTGGAAAACTTCTTAATGAGTCATAGATGGTCCCCATGACACCCCAAACACCATAATTTGTCAAAGTAATGGACCAGGAAGGTCCGGGACATTACATGGCCATGTTCTCTATCACTCTTTATCAGAACTTGATGGTTAGATTTTTCTTCCAGGTCCATGTTTTCTTAAATGGGGCCCTAGTATGTGTTATATTTGGTGGACTTTGTACTTCCCTTTATTTATTTTAAATTAAATGTCTCATTAATCCTTTTTCTAATATGGTATTTCAACAAATATATTTTGAAAATTCAAAACCCTTGTTTTCGATTCTGAGTTCAAATTGTGAGAACGTAATTTATTGAAGGAAGGGAGAATGTAACACCCCAAGATTTTATAGTATGTATCTTCTTAAATAAATTCAATTTCTTCGATAGCTTATGTTTTATAAAACACTATGATAAACTTACACTACACATAACAATGAGTTGGCTTGCATTACACGTAAGGTCGAGTTTCACCGAACAACAGTATATTATTAAAATATTATTATTTAATATCATAAGATATAACCAAGTCATTAAGTTAGCGGTTATGAATATTATTAAATAACTTAAGAAAATATATGGTTTAATTCATTATTTACAAATTAATTAGAAATGAATATAGGAACCAACTAAATATATAGGAAATATTTTTATAAAGAATTATTTTTATTCTCACAAAGTTGTTTTATCCTAATAAATTAAATTAAATAATTTTTTTGAAAGATATTAATGTAATATATATTCAATAAAATATTTATTACATTCATCCAATAGGTTTAATCAGTATATTATGAGAACAAACCCAAATTTACACATAATAACCTATATTTTTTCTAAAGGTAGATTTACCACCTTTTAATGGAGAACCTATTTTAAATCCAATTTTTTACACTGTAATATATGTTACTTAACAAAATAAACTTATTATTTTATTTATTAATATAAAAATTTAATTTGGTTGAATTTTTGGTTTTTTCTGAAAAGTTTCATGTTTTAATGAACAGTGATAAAATATTGCATTTTAATTGAAAACATCTTTTTCATCTAAATAATTTAAAGTGTTAAATTATATTTTTAATTGTTTTTAAAGTATAATGAAATTATTATTTTTCATTTAATCTAATTTAGTTCATTTGAATCAATTTTATATTGAAATTGGATATAAAAACATTTCAATATTTTGAACATTTCAATTTTAAAACTCGTTTTCTCATTCCGCCAACAGGATTAATTTTAAATTAATTTTAGAAATTTAGGTATTTTAAATTATGAAAAATGGATTTAATATTTGTAATTAGAAGTTACAAATTTATTAAATAGGTCCCTTTTATTTTTTTACAATATAAATAGTAACTTTAGTGAATTTTAATACCACAGTTAAGGGTAAATCAGGTAATTAAGGAAAAAATAATATAATAAATATTAGAAAACTACCCTAAAACTTGTCCAAAAGATATTTTATTGTTTTAATTAGACTCTTAAAATTTAAGGATCTAAATTTAATAATTTAATTGACATTCTCCCACGAAAATGACTTAAATATTATTAAACTCAAAGGGAGTGACAAAATGTCACACTCTTGCTTTTAATATGTACAATATTTTTAATATGAGGATAAATATAATATATTCAAAAATATATATATTATTATGAAATATAAAATTATTATATACATCCTGAAAATTTATTTTTTATTTTTTGTGAAAAAATAATTATCATAAATAATTTCAAAATAATGATGCATTAATTACTCAATTAATGAAATGATCAATTAAATGATATTAGAAATGTTAAAATAAATATAATTTGAATAATTATAATAATAATTTTTAGGGTGAATATTACATTTTAGGGGTTTTTTAAATAAATTTTTTCACATTTATCTTCCTATATTTATTTTTTTAAAGTCAAAGTTAAGAATAGTGTCAAAATTGACACTTATGATATTTTATGAAAATAATATTTTATTAAATTATTTAAAAATAATTAAAACATTAAATAAGGACAAGTGAATGATATATGGTCTAAAATATCCTAAATTGGACATTTATGGTCTAATTTAAACTTTATAATTAAAAATTACAACATCTTAGTATAGAAAAATTGGTTTCCATTGTTAAAATTAAAATGGGTTAATTAAGGGTTAATCAAAATGATAAGGATTAAAATAACACCAAAACTTGTGTAAAATGTATTTTTTGATGATATTATAACCTTATATCATCTTATATATAAATAAATATACCTTTTTAGGTATTTTTATTGATATTGAATTTATTATAAATTAATTTTTTGAGAAATTTCAAAAGTTTCTCTCACCTTCATTATAAAAGGACACATCCACCCTCACTTCCTTGCTCCACATTTATCCTTATAGATCTAACAAAACCTGACCAAATAATCTCCCAACTTATATACCCTCATCCTAGATTCCTTTATTTGGGAATAGATCCAAGAAATACAGTATTTTGGTATAAACCAAAAGGAGTTACCTGAAAATGAGGTAACATTCTTCAATGATCAATTTAGTTTGATTTCTTTACCCACTCCTTAATTTCTTATTATTATATGATTATATAACATAACCAGTATCCTCAATATATTGATATGTTGTTATGTTAAGGTTTTTACCTATACTTACACACACTTCCATCTAATGGGTAATAAACTTACCTTTTATGTGTACGGAGAACTACCGCCCCATGAAACAAAGTTGTTCATTCTTCCTTTACTGCCTCTCATGGTGGTCATTATGATGTAAAATATATTTATATATGTTATATATGATATTTATTATGTATTTATACCTCTTTAATTCTTTTATAATTCATACCTTGATACTTTCTATTTTGTGGGAATATAATAAAATCATTTGAGGAAGTGTGGACTATCATCCCCTCAAAACGATGTGATTTTTTCACACTATACATCTAATGTATAAAGGATGGTTTTAATAAACCTATGTAACATATATGACATATATAATATAATTTAATTATAATATACATATATATCATTTAATTTTAATTATTTTAATATGAAAAAGAAATGAAAGTAGTGTTTATGCGTATGTACGGCCTAATGTCTCCATGAACAGTGCATTTCATTTCATATCTCCAAACTTTATGAATTATTATAAATATATATATACACTGAAAATATATGATATTAAAATCATGTTTTACGTTATTTATATAATTAAATCATGATCTATGTAATAGGAACAAAAGTAACAAGTTAAAACACACTCAAAAAACTAGGCAGTTAACACCCGAAATAGTGAAAATAATAAAAGGTTTCTAAAAAACAGGTAATAAGATATTATAATAAGTTAATATATGATATCATAAATATTAATATGTTTATTTATAAGTTAATAAAATAATTAAAACCATTATATAGTAGGTTAAATTATGTTTACCCAAAAGAAAACACAAGGTAAGGGATCTTTGTATCACTTTTATTTTTGTGGGACACATGACTTATACACTACTTATTTATTTTGTTTGGTATATATATCAACCATGAATGTATTTTATGAGTATTATTATTAAGAATTTTTTATTTTAATATCCATATAATTTTATTTATTTTATGGTAATATGATTCTACTGATTGTAAAGTGATATGTATTTATTTCACAATCTCATCGTTATTCGGGATTGTTAGTGTTTAAGTATCCACTGGGGAATATTTCTATTCCATGATAGTGTTTTCTAAAAATATTTTCAATTTTTATTTTACTATTCTCTAAATTTTTTTAAAGTAATTTATACCCCTTTTTAATTTAAAAAAAAATTAAAAGGAATCTTCCTTTCATTTTCCAAAACAAGGTACTTTATGAATTTTCTTAAAAAAGTAAAAGGAATGATTTCTTAACTTATATTGTATAAACAAAATTTTCCATCATCATGATGACCTAATGTTTTGAATCTTTTTTTAAAAGTTTACAATGTTATTTTCAAATAAAATATTTTTTTATAAATGGGCGGCCTTTTAAATAAATGGTTACAAAGTGGTAAGGGATTTCGTCTCAATTTCATTTCATTGAGGATTATTGTAATGTTATGCACCTAGTTTCTTTTAAATGGTGTATATATTGCCTTTTGACATGTTATATCATGAATATACTTATTTTCATGATATTATAAGTTTCATTTAATGTTATTCCTTCATGGGAATTATGATTCAAATTTTTCCAAGTGGTATAGGACACTTTGAAGTGTTTAATTATTATTTTCCTTAAAAATGTTTTTAAAGATATTTCAATAGTATTTACATTCATCAATATCAACATCCATTATTGTTACTTATCCTCTACTAGGGATTTATTTATAAATCCATATTATTTATTCAATATGGATATTTTATTAGGCGTATTAATTATTAATTAAATTGATTCCGATATGAGGAATGATTTGGACTGAAAATGATGGGTGGGGTACAGAATTTATATAGCCCCTTGATGCATTGATAGGTTCTTATGAGACAAATTATTTGGGAAAATTAAATAGATTTCTACTTGTGGTTTTAAACCGTCTTGTGAAAGGTCTTGACGGTATAGGTTTTCATGTGCCTAAGATATGACATCCAATAATTAATAATTTCCTTTATAGATATTTCAGTTACTATTGTTATTATCCATGATATTTTCTTATGATAAAATCTATGGATTCATTTCACTCTCAGTTTATTGGTTAAATGGAATGTGTTTCAGTTATTTACCTTTCCATATTAGTCATACCTTATTAATTTATTTGAATAGCATGTGTTATCAGTTATTTAACTTTCAATGTTGATTTATTCTCATTAATACATTATTGAATCCATTGTACTTACCCTTACTAATCATTTGAGCTCACTATTATTATGTTTCCTTTCCCCAAGTTATGAAGAGGAAAATTTTGATTGAGTTTCAAGGATGCTGAGCTTTTATTTTCATTATGATTTATTTTCTTTTCCAATGTATTAATGGTATCATGTATGTAGTATGGGCTTCCAAAACTACTAAATTGTTTGGTACTTTAGGAAAATATTTATTTGTATATATGCCAATGTAATAAATTAATTCATCGACTCCGGGCTTCTTGGGTCGGGGAGTTATAGTGAGGATTTTTTGTGATGTTGTGAGTTGGGATATTACTCTTGTTGTGAACTCGTAGGTTGGGCTTGTGTGTGTGACTATTATATATTATACTTTTACTATGATTTATATATATATCCCACTCATGTCAAGCACCATGTGTTGGAACCCAAATGTTCTGTGGGTGTTTTTTCTAACATCTATATGGTTAGGATAGATGGTTGGTTACCCACTCTTCCCCACTCTCTCTTCCAGGTGAGTTTGATATGCATGAAATATGATGGTTAAAATTTAAAAGTTAACTAGTAGTGATGTTTTATTAGATGATAAAGTGGTTCATGGTGGGGGTTATCCATAGTAGGAGGAGATAACAAGGTTGATTTCATTCATTTTTATGATACCCTACTACTCTGGTTATGAATGTGGCTGATATGTGATGTAATGGACCAGGTGTATTAAGGAGAGATGTTATGTAATTTCCTAGGTTTATTTGGGTGATAAGTGATGTGATAGCCCATGTTTCTTCAAGCAGGGTGTGATGTGATGGACCAGGTGTCTTTGGGTAGTATTATTATATGAAAGAGATAGGAGTTCTAAGACATGTGACATTGGGGTGTGAGAGCATCACACTAGTGTAAAAGTGGTGTGAAGTTCCATTTTTATCGATATGATTCATATTATGTTACTATACTTGGATGCATTATTTGGTGAGTGAGCCTTTGTGAGGATAGGATATAGTTGACCTAATGATTTTACTATTTTTTCATGGTGGAATTAGTATGATCTTCTCATATTTTTACAAGATTCACTAGGTATGATCCTACTAAGTATACATGTATTCTCACCCTGTGTGTATAAAAATTACTTTTCAGGTTTCTAGGAAGACTTTGGGGACCAGGCTAGATATTACAAGCTTGAGCATTAGAGTTGTTGTTAAGTTGCTACTGTAGGATTTTATTTGATGTTTTACTTGGAGACTTTCATTGTATTCATATGAAATTACATGAATTGTGGGAAATTGTGGATTTTACTTTTTATTATGTTATGGAGTTTTTTAGTGGTTGATATCCTATCTCCTAATCTTACTTATATTTTTGTTGAGGGTAATTCCTCCCATATATGTGACCTTCTTCATGCCCTTGGTGCTAGTCACCAACCCAAGGCCTACTGGTGGTGAGACTCGGGAGTCATTATCTCTCGTTCTCCTTTGTTGACCAAGGAAGGGTGCGTTTGGAGGGAGGGGGTTATGACAAAGTGTTATTAAAGGTTTAGGTTGAGAGATAAGATAGATTTTGAAGTTAGTCATTGTAAGGATTGTAGGGGTTTGAAGGGTACTGGTTCCAATTGACATTGGTGCATGACATAGTCTAGGGAGACCAACTAGGACGTGGGATTTTAGGGCCCCCCATGATCCAATTCAAGGAATATGAGTCTAAAAAACAACCAATTGAGGTGGTACTACTTGAAGGGAAGAGACCTATGAGAGGTCCATGAAGGACCCCGAACACCCTAAGAGGGGAGGGTGAATTAGGGTGACAACTTTTTCTTCTTAAAGTGACAGATCTTGTTCCCACATTAGTAGAAACTAATTAAATCTGTCTAATGAGAATGAGAAGTAAACAAATAATCACATACAAAGATATGACACAACAATTTTACTTGGTTCACCACTAAGGGATAGTCCAAGGAGCATATGATGAAATATTGTCGGTTATACCAAATTCCACTAATCTTCACTAGTTGTGGAATATAAGAGTTTGGAGAAAATAACTTTGTTCCAAGCACACTTCCTTTACAATATTTTAAGGGTAGCTCACTACATCCCTCATATCACTTCCATCTACTCCCCCTAGCTCAGTGCCTTGGGAGAAATCCATATACAGTTTATGAACTTGTAGGTCCCTTAATTTTCATGAAATTATGTATCCCCAAATACAGATAGATTCTCTATTGAAGTCCTGATTTTACCCATAGATGTAATCCACTTTTCCGCACACTAATAGTTCGTGATCTATTCCTCTCTAAACTGGAATGCTTCCTCCCTGAACTATGCTACACCATCTAGTGTGTGTGCTTTGAGAATCACCTCTTCTACATACTTCCTTCATGTACCACCTCTTTGTACCACCTCCACGTACTACTTTCGCAAACCGCTTCTTCTTTGAAGGCAAACTTTCATGACTTGTCTTTTACAAACCACCTTCTGTGTGTCATCTTCCTTTGTGGGCTACAGTGCTCTGAAAAATCCCTTTCATGAACTGTCTCTACAGACCACCTCTCCTTTTTCAGAATCCTCCTCACAAACCTCTTATCCTTCATAGGGTTTTCTTCCCATGAACCACTCCAGACTTTATTTAATTCCTCCCAGATCTTTAATCAAAAATTCTCTAAGTAATGAAAGGGATTAATGATCCTTATATAAGAAAATAGATCCGAAAAACCTTTTAATCCATTTTACATAAACATTTGATGTGGAAAAGTCTTCACCATGTACTAATCCTTCTTTAAACCATTTTACTACGTGATACACATACCACCTCTATCCCTTCACAACTTCACAAATCACTACCTCGTATCCTCAAATGACGAGCTATCCCACAAACTATTTTCCTTCTACAAACTGTGATCCTTCTTTGTGAACCATTTTTTTCCTGCGAACCATTTCTCATTCACGGTCCACGTACCGTGTTTTGCATTCTTCATAGCACCGCTACGTGGAAATCCTACCCTTGAATTTTTTCCTCTCTATTCTATGTACCTCCCTTAGTGTTCCACGAACTATCCTTCATAGTTCACAAACCAATATTTGTGTAATCCTTTGCATAAAACCTTTATTTTCATAAATATTAAACTTCTAATTTTGAGGCCCAAAAATTTGGCAAACACTAGGAAACTGCACCACCTTAAACACCTTCTTCATCCTGTATTATAAGAACCCTTATCTTGAAAACTCCTTGATCAACACAATGTGGATTGAAAACAAACACAAACCATACTCTAGTTCCAGCAAAGAACACCCTTGGGTCTAAAAATACATGCATCATGATTGACTACGCTTGTGAATAATGTGGTTTTAGGAAGTTAAGGAATTTAATTAAATGAATCATGAAATTTTACATGTATTTATCAGGTTTTCCCCATGTTATTATTGCGAGTAAATTTCTATTACTTTCTAAATAGTCATATAATCCAAAAGGAAAGAGTAAAATGCTTATTAACTGGCCAGATCTATTTGTTTGAATTTTGGAATCCCTTATGAAGTATGTTACCTTGATAAGATTTCAGGTATCCATATTAAAATGATTATTTTAAAAAGCATGCTTATGAGTATTCTAGTTTTCATTTTAATTAATACACCATGAATTACTTTCCATTTTTAATTTATATTGAGTGTGTGTTGGGAATTTATATTAGGTCTGGATTTTTATTATTGATTTGAAAATATTTAAAAATGATAATAAATCTTTCTATTAACTTATTGAGACTTAAAACTATTTAAATGGTTGGAATTATTATTTTCAAGACTGATAAAACGTTTTTTGTACTGAAATGATTATGAATTTCATGTTAATGCATGTGTAGTTTGTTATGGGAAGAATCTCAAAAGTAGAAAACATTTTTGTAGTAACTATGAAATTTCTAGTATATGAATCTTAAGCTTGTAACATGTTTAGTATATTGTATTTAGAATATGAAATCATGTTATGTACTGATCATGTTGTATCTAAATATGGAACTAAAATCATATTATCCTTATTTAAAGTATATAATAATGTTTTACTAATAAATGAAATGTTTAAATAATGTTTAGTTCGATCATTATAAGCATCACACATAATAATACAACATGTATAGTTTTTGTATTTAACTTGTCTGCATTTAAATTAAAGTCGTGATGTTTTCCTGGAAATGACTCAGAAACACTGATTATTGTTTTTGGTTTCATTATTTATTAATTACTACATTAGAGTGTTGATATTACCTATTATAAACATGTTCCTGGATTATAAAATTGTAATATAAAGTTTGTTTAAGAAGATATTTTGGAATGAAGTTTAAACCATAAACCATTTATGTTTATTAACTTGGAAAACTATGTGGTCTATGAGATATTGTTTCTTACTATTGAGAAAATGTACCCTTATTATGACTATTTGTTATATTTTGTTTTGGTTGTATTGATGGAATCACCCACCTTCCAAAAAAGGGGGTTTAATCACTTAAATCTGGTAAAGTTAGATGACTAAATAATTAAAGAGGCATGTTTATTAAATTTATTGATTCTTATAATTTGATGAAAATAAAATGATGTCTGAATCATGTTTAATTAAAAATTTTCTTCCATATATAATGGGATTGGATAAAGAACATTAGTATGGAAATTATGGTTGTTGGAAATAATGAAGAGGCGTGATAATGAGAATGTTCTTCCTTGAAGTTTGTTGAAACTAGAAGTTATGCTTGAGAACATGCTTAAATAATTTATGGATTTATATAGATAATTCCTTAGGTTACCTATGGTGGTGACCTATGATAAATGAATTAGTTAATCTAATATGGTAATAAAATTGGTTGTTTAGTAAAGTTAAATTTTTGGGTCTGAGTGAGCATGTTTTCTTGTAAAGGCTTGATACCATATTTTAGATCCTAGATTCCTTATTGAATCTATTTGTTTTTTACTAAATACTATGTTTGATCTGGTTGTGAGCCTTGTTATATGATGTGATGTGATCCTGGGATGGTCTTTGTTTTATGAGATATGGGTGGGGATACATGAGGTTGTGATGGTGGCACGAGGTGTTGGTTATGATAAAGATGTTGGAATGAGACGTCAGATGTATTTTCATGTACAGTGCTTTCAGGGATGGCACTAGCACTAATAGAATCTATTGAAGATGAGATTTCCAATTTTTATTGTGTTGAAATATAGGATTATTTCTTGATAATGAATATGTTTTTTTAATGGTTGTGTCATGGAGTGATTACATGCCTAGAAGGGATTTATATCATACTATTTACATATGTTATGACCTTGAGCGTATTAAGAAAGGGGACACTTTACATATTATGATGTGTTATATTACGACATATTTTATAACTATTTGGGTGAGTCAGTGTCACCTAAAGTGGATAATATCATGGTATGGTGTATGGGTTCATTTGATTTTATGATCGTGTCGGTTCTATTGATCTTGGTGCATGTTATGATTGGGGACTGTTATGTGATATTAATTTTAAAAATATTAAAAGTAATGGATTTCAACTATGGTGAATGGAACATTATATCCTTTGTATCTTGTTCATGATTGTACCCTTGGTGAATAAATATTTTTTAACAAACTTGGAAAAAAATTAAAGCTGGATAAAGTGGATTGTTTAAACCTCATGCTTTGTTTGTAACGCATGCCTCATGTTAAATTGGAAGTTATATATATTAATTTTAATTTTAATTTTCAAAATATCATGTTGGATTTTTGTTATTTGAATAAAATTAGTTTGAATAAATCATGTTTTAAATTTCTCACAATTATCAATTGGTTAAAATTATAGTGGTGGGTGGATAAATTAAAATTCTTTGTTGCAAAGAAATTAAATTGAATAATTTATTGACTAGTTTGATTTTTTTAATTGGAAATAAAATGTTTTTGGAAAAAATAATTTTTTTGGGAACATGTTTTTTAAATAAGTAATTATAGATTTCCATGAGACTTGAATTTATTTTTAAATTAGTTTTGAAAAATTTATTGGAAGTGTTTTAAAAAGTGTCTAGGTGAAATTTTTATCATCATGTTTAGAAATTTAATGAGTTTTAATGTGAAATTTTTGGATACATGTCTAGAAAGAAAGAAATATTTTTGGAAACATGTTTATTTTTTTATCTCCTTAAACAACATTAATTAATGATCCATTATAAGTATCATATCTAAATTTGTCAATAAACTATTATGCATTGCTTACTGGGTTTGTCATGGTAATTTTTGTGCCCTTTAATATGACCTTACTTGGGAATGAGAGTCGTAGATGTGTGCTTAAATTTTCATGGTTTTTTAATACTTTATTTTGTTGGGATGAATTGTTTGATCTCGTATTGATATGTGAGATTTATTCTCCTCTTGATATAGTGTATTATTAATGGACTTACTCCTATTTGAGTGGTATCTCCCCCAAGAGATTATTCTAAAGTGTTGTGTAGCTATACACTTTGTTCCTATAGTGGGTATTGTGTTCCAAATATGTAAAGGTACTTGAGAGTTATCTCATGGGTTGTTTGATTTATCACCCATAATTTCCCTCTTATTTCCATTTTTTTAATTCTCAAGGATAATAATTGTTTGAGAGGTATCTGATGCAGGTGTACGAATTTTCCCAAGCTGCTCTTTTTCATTCTGGAATTTCTAGTGGTTCGAGAGTGATTATGTAAATTATAAATATTATTTTAAAATGATTTTATAATTTATAAATTATTTTTAAAAAGGTTTTTCAAAATATAGAAGTAATTTCATGTTTTAAAATTTTATTTGGTAAAATTAATTTTTTGAATGTTCTTCTAATATTTTAGAAGTTTTTTTGGGATTTTAGAAGTAATAATAAACTCTTTTATTAATTATTTATATGTTAGTTTAATTGAAAAGTTAATGTTTTCAATGAAATATTTACCCTTACACATGAAATTGGAGTTTCACAAGGGTAATGGCGGTTTTAAATAGCTTTTGTAAAGGTAAGATTATTTTTCTACGGCTTTTGTTAGGGTTACCTAGCTTTTAAAGAAGCTGCATAAGGGTAAGTGGAGATTTCTATAAGTTACGTAAGGGTAACCTAAATCTCCTAAGTGTTGAGTAAAGGTACCTTGAGAGTTCTAAAGCTCGCGTAAGGGTAATTTTGAGTTATTTAAGGATCATTATTTGTTTCTAAAGTCTATATAAAGGTATGTTGTTCCTCGCATAAGGGTAGCTTATTGTCTGTGTAAGGGTATCGACTCACGTAAGAGTCATCTCTTAAGCTGCATAAGGATTGGCCAAGTTTTCCAACACCCATATAAGGGTAACATAAGGATTATTTTGTTCATTTAAGGGTGTTTTATAATTTTTTATAGGTATTCTAATACTTTCATAAGGGTAAGTTTGAGTTTATAAATGTTATGTAAGGGTACAACCAAATTTTCTCAACTCGTGTAAGGGTGGTAAGTCATGTAAGGGTAACATTATGTAACCTTTACAAAGTGCATGACTTGTCACACACTAACTTTGGTTTTACTTTTTATTTTATTTATTTTTTGATCTTTTATCTTTTATTTGAGGTTCAGGTTGAATTCTTGGTGAAGTTTTTGAGTTTTGTAGTTTTTGGTTGGTTTTTGGCTCTATGCAGTGTTAGTGTGTACATTTTGGAGGGAAAAATGTGACCTTTTGATCAAAGGGGTGTTTCCATTTCATTTTATTCTTTCATGGTTTTCCTAGCATGGTATGCTCATGGTTTTCCAAAATTGTTTGATTCTTAGGAGTAACTGTGTGGCATTCTTGGGGTGTATGAGGGTTGGCACACGACTTGTGCATAGTTAGAGGAAACTCTACAGTAATCATTTGGGGGTGGATTTTCCTTCCATAGGAGGGTGAATTTTTGGTGTTATATTTACTAACTATGTATCCAAACCATGTGAGGCTCTATTTTCTTTTCAGTAGGGTGCACACATTTGGCACACAGTTTGGTAAATCGTGCAGCCAAACCGTGTGACTTTCCCAAATTCCTTAAAATTTGAATTTACTCCTTTTACCCTCCTAAAAATAAAACCCCATTCAACCCATATCCTCCCCCCATTAATATTTTACACATTAAGGGGATTCTAAACTCTTCCTCATTGGCTTATCATCCTTGGGTAAAAGATCCCTCATTCTTCTTGGTAAGTTTATTTGGATTTTGGCATCATTCTCTTATTCTCCTCTTGCCCTCTTATTTCTTATTTCTTCGATGGTTTGGTTCTCTCTTAGAAAACCCCCAGAGTATGAGTAATGATGTTGTCTTTTGTTTTATTTTAATATAGGGTTTTCATTTTTTTTCTTGGGTTCTCCTTGTCTCGTTCTTAAAGTTTTATTGTGTTTGCACACCATTGAGGTAGGTTTTTTATCCATTTCCTTTCTGAAACATTCCATATGATGTTTGAGCTTTCCTAAATTAATTTATATTATTTTAGTCATGATTTTGGTTTTCTAAAATGTATTATTATGGATTTCTATGACAGTGATTTTATGAAAAGGCGTTTTTCAATATATTTCTATTGTTGTGCCTATATGTGTTCAAAGTATATGTATAGTAGGTGTTTTTTAAAATGACAAGTGGAATTTCGAATGGATTTTTGTTTTTAAAAGATTTATTTGGAATTTTTGGAGTTTTGATAAAATTGGGAGACAAATGTAATTGTGTTTTGAATGGGTTTTTGGCATCTTTATGGATTTGGTGATTATGTGAGAAAATATTGTGTATTAATATGACACCTCTTGTGTTTCTTTAATCAAACATTATACATTTTTATGGTTATCCCTATATATACCAATGAATATGGGAATATACATATTGCATAGGGTTCACATATATATAAGTTCATTCATATAAATGGAAATTCCATAAAATGTCTTCTGTGATAGCCTAGTTTTTCTCAAACACTTCCATATTCCTTTCTATTTATCATCCTCTTCTCAAATAATTTTCAGATTTCAAAATGTCTTAAAAATGGTTTTCATTGTTTTTAAATCACTTCAAATTGTGTGTAAAGTTTTTTCTTTAAAAACCCATGATCTAAAGGCCCGTTTAGCACCTTGTAAATTCACTTCAATGGTTA
Source organism: Viscum album (assembly GCA_963277665.1). Classification (NCBI taxonomy): domain Eukaryota; kingdom Viridiplantae; phylum Streptophyta; class Magnoliopsida; order Santalales; family Viscaceae; genus Viscum; species Viscum album. Next base: position 1,681,845,172 of record OY728160.1, read on the forward strand.
GCTTGGTTTTGGAAATGGTTTTGGAAAGAAAGGTTATTTTTCCCTAAAAATGGTTTTGGATTTCAAATACTAAGGTCCATTTGGTACTTTGAAAATATTCTTGGAAAATAGTTTTAAAATCTCAAGATGTGTAGGCATTATTGGCACTTATGAATTGTTTTCCACATGATGAGAACCCCTATGGTGGTCCTCTATATATAGGGGTTCTTTGCATGGACGGTGTTGAGGAATGGGAAAGGCATGCATACTGGAATCTATGGGTTATGGTTAATGTCAAGAATGTGATGGACACCTCGCTTTTACCCCTTTTTATATCATTATGGTATCATAGATGTCATTTAGAGGGTTGGTAGATGGTTACTATCTAGTTCATAATGAGGCGAGATAAATCCCCTTGGTAGATAAATGGTCAGGGTGGGTTGTGCCACTGGTGAGGCTGGTTGAGAGCAATTAGGTTGGTGATAGAATATGGACCACATCACATGCTAATAGATGGATTCTAACTGAGTATGTCTAGGTTCACCTCTTTAGATTTTTAGTATATACCCATGACTATATACCTTGTATGTTTTGTTTTGGTTTTGTTTCACATTAGTTTATTACTATGTTTACTTTTGGTATATTTATGTTCATATTTCATTCACTTTGAATATGATTCTTCTGGTATACTCTGCTGTTGTGTTTATTTTTTGATCCCTTCCATTTATGAACTTACTTGAGTTTTGGTTTTCTTCTTGGAATATATTTTCAAAATTGGATTTTGAAATGGGGATATGTTTTAAGGTAAATCCATGTTCTGTTTTTCAAAAGTGGATTTTGGGAAAGCTGGGTTTGGTTATTTAAATGGAAAAAAACTATTTTTTAACCAAATTTTCAAACCAGTGTTTATTTATTATTTAGAGAAAGGACATATATGGATTTTTTGGTGCTTACCTACTGATCTATTGTATTCTCACACCCTACTTATTCCACTTGAGGTCGGTAGACCCAAACTGTTTTTCATTTTTATGTTATCATTCAGGTTTTCCCATGGAGGAGGTTAGTTTTATGGATGGATGGCAACGAAGTGGTCACACGGAGATCGTGTCTATTTTTGGTTGGTTGTAGTTTTTATTTTAAATATGTTGTATCTATATTTTGAGATGTTTTCATTTATGCTCGGAGATTGTTGTATCCTCATTATCTTGTATTATCTATTTTATTTTATGTTAGTGATTATAGGGTGAAATCATCCCCATCGATTTATCATCAAATTCCCTGATTCTTGTTGTCAGCTCGTGGGGATTAGGGAAACCCTTCAGGACTTTTCACAAACTAGTTCGGGAGTCTAATTTGGGGATGACTAGGTCTAGTTTGTGACAAAATGGTATCAGAGGATTATTTTTTATTTGGAGTTTCAGGTAGACTGGATATAGGACTGTTAGAACTCAAGAGGTAGGAGAGGGAAGAGTTTCATGAGCACTTACTCATCTTGAGCATCGAGTTTCTAAGGATATTCAAGTTTTGGGTCTTTAGTTTTGATTTTGGGTTTATATTGTTGGTTCTTATTTGGTCTCTTGAGATTTTACATGTTGGGGATGGAAATGGAAGTGAGATGGTGTCTCATGCTGAGCTTACATGGCGTAGCGACTGATGTGGAGCCCGAGTGCACAATTTAATATGCTTCTAGTGGTTAGTGTGTGCTTAGTGAATGTTCTATTAAACCTTGTGTCCAATTCATGCATGAACACTAGCCCTTTATTTTAGATTTTTTGGTATGAGTGATGTTATTGGATTGATTTTAGTTAGCGTGAGTAGGTTTTGAAATGGAAAGGTTTTTGGAATTTTAAAACTGGTAAAAAGGGATTTCTTTTCAAATGAGTTGAAATGACCCAACCTACCATGTCCCACCTATTCTATGGAAGGATATGTCATTACAACCCCAATCCTTCCTCTAATAGGCTAGGGGATGGAGACAAGCAGTGATAATAAATAAATGAAATAGGAGTCCTTTGTCTGATTTACCTGTATGAATGCACCCACCATCTCCAAGAAAAAGTGCAGAGGAATATAAAAGACAGTAACATATATAGTGTAACAATGCATGAAATAAACTCTAGGGAATACAACAGAGTATAAAAATATATAATCTGAATCATAAAAAGGTGAAAATACATGCCCAACTAGAAATATTCCCCAACCTAATAACAATTGTAATAAAGATAAACTAAGAGAGACAACTCATGATCTCCTAGTCCCAACCAACTCATGTGTTCAATACACCCAAGTATCCCTAATCTCCACCAAATTCACCACCAATATTCCCATAATCTTCATAAGACACAAAATGTACAAGAAAGTTCCATGTAGGGGTGAGTATATACATACCTAGTGGGATGTCCTAAAAATTGAAGGGGGGAATATAAAAAATAAAATAAAAGTAGTCAACTCAACCCAATGAAGGCATGTCAATTAGAAACTAATAAAAAAACCATAAATATATATATATGTGATCAATAAGAATCCCAAATGAAGATAGAAAGGGGATATCCATCCCCACAATAGATCTAATTGTCACGACCCATCCTCGGGGCCCGTGTCGTGACTACCCCAAGCTCACCTTCCATAGGCCAGGGGCTGACGACTAGCACCAAAGGAATGAATCCCTATAACTGGGAAGGCATTGCCTTTATAAAACAAAAACACATCCAACCAGAGTACAAGACGAAGTAATACACTAAGTAAAAAATAAAGTGCTGAAAGGTAAATGGGAGAGAATACAAACCCAACTGAAAAGTACAGCTACAACTGAACGAAAAATACAACAGAAAAGACAAACAACTGGAAAAATAGAAGCAACTCTTGGGTCGTCCACCACGAATCCTACCTGAAGGGTAGGTACAGATAGCCTCCTCAACGCCCTCACCCGTCAACCTCGTCCGAGTACCATCTCGTCGTGAAGTCCACCTCCAGATACTGACTCATCGTGAGGTCTACCTCCGGGTACCGTCCAGTCCTCGAACACTCAGCTTCTGTCAGCTCTGTCTGTCATCGGCATCCAACACAATGAGGAACGGGCATAGCATGTGCAGGGGTGAGTATAACAATACTCAGCAGGGACCCCGAGACCCTCAAGGTCTCACAAAATCCAACAAGTATAACCACAAAGAAGGATCTAAACATATAACCCTTACTTAGGTATAAGCCCATACTTATACCTAAGTTATCAAGTAGCCCATATTAAATCATGAGGTATCACACAGATATGAAATCAACGGATAACTATTACGTAGGTATATGACCATACATACACCTAAGTTATCAAGTAACCCATCTCAATCATGAGGTAAACACAAAGGTCATTGACTCAGCTCAAACCATGATTTTATTCATGATGTCGAAACCACAGCTGCTGGAGAACTCCTCTTCTGTCGAGTACAGTGGTCCTGTCACGACTCTGAGGAGCTACTCTCTAACCTTAGACTGCTGATGTACTCCTCTCGTCGAGTACCGCGGGTCTACTGCCAAATATCGGGCGCTCCGTCCGTTTTGGGTCTGCCACCAAATACCGAGCACTCCCCCTAATAGCCATCAGAGGTACTCCACCTGCCGAGTACCATGGGTCTGCTGCCAACTACCAGGTGCTTTGTCCGTCGTGGGTCTGCCGCCAAATACCGGACTCTCCGTCCACTGGGCTAATCGAATCACTCCGACTCGAATCGTTCAAGCAGTCATCAGGTCTACAGCTACTAGGTCTCCGCACTCCGTACCCTCGTCTCCAGGAGGGTCCGCTCCACAAGCCACTGATTGATACTCCAAGTATCACAAATTCCCACGTATTAGTATCACAAAGGTCCGCCTCGTCACAGGGGTCTCAACGCAACAGACGGCGTGTCATTCAGACGCCCAGTCTATGAGTTATTATACTTTTCATCCCGGGGCCCGGTTGGTTTCGTGTACGAACCAACCTGACCATATCTCAACTGTACCCTGAACTCTCATATGGTATACTCAAAGAGATCATTTCTCAACGTGATTACCAACGCCGCTGACGATTCGTCAAACGGACATTCGGTCTGAAAGTTATCGTCTTTTCCGTTCCAGGGGCCCGGTTGGATTTCGGGTACAATCCAACCCAGCCATATTACATCTGTATCCAAACCTCAGTTAAAGTATACCAAAATATCTGTCTCACTAATAGGAAACCAACAAAGTCGACAGCACGTCAATCGGACGTCCGAAACTCAAGTTATAACAGTTTCCGCTCCGAGGGCCCGGTTGGTTTCGAGTTTGAACCAACCCTTCTGTACCCAAACTTTACCAAAAACTTGATATTAATATACTAAAATGACCTTCTCGATCGAAGGATCCCTACGCAACCGATGGTGTGTTGATCGGAGGTCCGTAGCCCAAGATATGGGTGTTTGAACGAGCCTGGTCCGAAAATAGGGGGTTCGGGCCCGGTCTGACCCGGCCCAATACCCCCTGGGTCGGCCCGAACCGGGTCGACCCAACCCGGGTCCGGGTCCGGCCCAATTGGGCGTGGCCCGTCCTGAATGGAACGGCCCAGCCCGGCGCGGGCGGCTCGGCCCGGCGCGGCCTGCGGCCCGGCTCGGAAGCCGGCCGCGGCACGGCTCGCGGTCGAGCGGGGTACGAAGGGGGCTCGGCCCCCTTTGTTTCGGAAACGGAAGCCCCCTCCTGGTGGGGTCTGCCCTAGGAAATTCTAGGGGGTTACGCCCCCCCCCCCCCCCGGTTTCTTCGGAAACGTCCGGCCATAATGGCAGGCCGGTGTGAGCCGCCGTGGGACCCGCGGGGGTCCCACCTCCTGGAGTATCGGCGGCCGGTCGAGCCCAGCCGCCCCTGTTGGTGACCACCGCGGCTCCCATCCGACCGACGCGGCACGACGGCGCCGCGCCCCTCTGCTGCGGCCCGCTCCGTTCGCAGCCTCCCTTGGGTTCTTCGGCGCACCGCGATGGCGTCGTGCACCACCGTCGTGGCCCGCCCCGGCCGCGGTACCTTCGGCCTCACCGGCGCGGCGTGACGGCGCCGCGCACCACCATTGCGGCCCGCTCCATCCACGGTTCCCTTCTTTCCTGCGTAGTGCGACGACACCACGCCACCTTTGCCTCATACGTCATTGTTGATAAACAATAAAACGGGGAGGAGAAATCGGCCATGTTTGTGCGGTCTGATCTCCTCCCGTTACATTGGTAACATTCGGCCAAATTAATCAACGAAGAACGTTAAATTGAACTTGAACGAAGATAACCCCTACCTCGACAAGACTTCGCACGTCGTTGAACTATGGAAAGAGGCAAGAGCCACGGTGGCCGGGCGTCGCGTAAGAACGGTGCTCCTCATGGCGTCACCTCACGTTCTTGCCTCGGTTGAATGAGATGCCCTTCACCGAGAGGAAGATTGTGTTCTTCATGGAAAGAAAGGTTTCCCTTCAAATCCTCCAAAACTTCTCCATAGATTATTTGCCCAACAATAAAATGAAAGGTTTCCTCTTAATTTAATAATGCCAAGAAATTCAAAACTAAGAGGAGCCAATTCATTAATTAAAATCAAGTTGGAAAAACTTATGGGAGAGAGAGAAGGAGGTGAGGAGTTCACATAATTAAAGGAAGGTTTAATAATTAATTAAAGGGGTGATAAAGGGGAATTCAAAGGGGTTATGGGGAGGTGAGGAGTTAGGGTCTCATGTGGGCCCCACCACACTAAACCCTCCTTTGTAGGATAAAACTACCTTCCTTAAATAAAATTTTTACACAACAAATTTTATTTAATTCAATCTAATCCCCAAAAATTAAACCTCAACCCACTCAAAACGCAACTACAGAAAAGGTCCCCTTAAGAAATTACCAGTGTTGCGAGTTCATCGGTGCCCTCAAATTTCAATTCCGAGCACCGGTTCAAGAGACAGAAAAATCCGCTCATTCATTCACTGAACGTACCCGAGCTAAACTTCATAAATTGATTCCGGGCACACCGGGCCTCGGAATCAGGTGCTGTTAGAAACTGCGCACTCATAAAATTCCAAAGAAATTAAGAAAAAAAATTCCTTGAAATTTACGGGTCTTTACATTACTCCCACCTCGGGGCTTTACGTCCCTGTAAAGCTACAACACAATCTAGGGAAACTAAAGGAGGTACCGAGCACGCATCTGAGCCTCCCGCTCCCATGTACTCTCCTGGAGGTTCCTGTGCTGCCAACGAAAGTGCACAAGAGGAATCAATTGTCCCCATAGGACCTTCTCATGTCGATCCTCAACCTCTACTGGAACCCCGTGTAGGTCGCCCCGTCATCGATATCTAGATCTCTGTGGTCGATGATAATGGAAAAGGTCATGCACACATCTCCTCAGCTAAGATATGTGAATGACGTCGTGCACCCGGTGCATCTGAGGTGGAAAGGCTTGGCGGTAAGCCATCTTACCTACTCTACTAGGGACTCGGAAAGGTCCGTTGAACCTTAGGGATTACGTGTCGCCTCGGCCACATCTCCATAGACCTTGTCGCAGTGAGACCCATATAAAACGTGGTCGTCACCCTCAAACTCCAGTGGTCTTGTCTCCTATCAGCATAGGACTTTAGTCTACTTCATGCAGTCTTTATCTGCTCTTGGATGATCTACACCCTTTTCCATTTTAACCTGAACCATCTCTGGTTTTACACATGCTGACTCCATCAGTATCCACAAAGGATATCAGAAATGCGGCCAGCTGCTGTCTCACCACTCCTAACAGCTAAATGTTCAATATTCTACTTAAGATCATCTGCTACAACGTCCCCCTCTCCAGGAGTATAAACTATCTAGAATTCATAGTCTTGGAGGAATTTAAGCCATCACCGCTGTCCCAAGTTCATTTCCTTTTGAGAGAAGATACACCTGGAATTATTGAGATGGAGAGAATTGTAACCGTTTGCTCAACGAACAATGGGTGGGACTAGCCAATTGTAAGAACTCATTCCCACCCTTCATTGTTTACGTTCTACAAGAGCTGTTGAGATTTCTCCTCTTCCGAAAAGAGAAATCTGGTCTCATCCCCTGGATGAACCAATTTCTTCACCTAATATAGTCAATCCTGACATGAACGATACTATTTCATTCCATGGACGACGTCGTAAGGCCTCGACGCTACTACCAAGAGATCCAACTGTTACTCTTGCCTCCAAGGGTCGAGTCACACTGTCGGCAGCAGTGTTTGGTCACTGGGTCTCCTATAGTAGGTCTCTCGAAAGTGACGATCAAGTCAACGGTTCTAAACCAGAACCTCTTAGTATCAACCATACAGATTGGACAAAAAAGTAATCGTCACAAAGAAAGGTGTCTTTTATTACTGCAGCTCAAAGTACAAAGACACACACAACTACAACAGTGACAACATGGAAACTAAAAACAACAAGAACAAGGGCCTCCATGCCTAGACCCGCTCCTATCCACCTGCTTCTGGAGCTCCGTAGTCATATGCTTCAACTGCCTGAAACTAAGCTCTCCCATATCCACCTGTTCCCTGCGGTCGGGGTGGTCCTCCGGGTGGTGGTGGTGGCAACACCTCGAAGCGTCGTCCACCTCCATCTGCACGGACAGCTCCTCTGCCTCTGCCTCCTAATCCTTGCGGTCCACCTCGATCGAACCTCTGCCTCTGCCTGGGAGTTTCTTCATCTATCTGTAGATCATCTGTACGGTGGGTCGGATAGTCACGTGCCATGTGACCAAGCCCACCGCAGGAGTAACACTTCCCGCTCTTGGAACGACTGGCTCTGACTCCACTCCGGTTTCCCCGCACAACTGAACCTATGTCGTGCAGTCGGCCACCAGTGGGTCTGGTCCTCTTGGACCCCTATGTCATCTGTCTATTTCCAGCTGTAGAAGACTCTGCTGCAAGACGACTAGTGTTGGGTCCCGCTGCTGAAGTCTGCTCAACAAGGAAACTCTCCACTAAGAGGGCTCGCTTCAACACCCCTGCCTATGTCAGGATACTGAGAGGGATCGTCGAAGCTCTGATCTCGTGCCTCAGTCCCTGCTCGAAGGTCCGGGCCCTAAAGATCGGGTCTCGTACCATGTCTGTAGAGTAGCGCGAGAGGTCTGTGAACCTCGCCGAGTACTGTGCTACTATCATGTTGTCCTTCTACAGATGCAGTAGCTCCTATATCCTCACCGCTTGAAGGGTGGATGGTACAAACTCTGCTCATAACAGGATCTCGAAGTCTTCCCATAGGAGTGTCACCTCGTCATGCATCTAGAGCATCAGGCTCCACCATCTTCCTGTTGCTGCCTAAAGGAGGATAGAAGTAAGGATCACCATGAAGTCCGCTGATGTACCTACTAGCCTAAAGACTCTCACCACAGCCTCCAGCCAATCCTCAACCGCCTGTGGGTCCATCTCTCCCTGGAACCTGGGTGGCCTTTGGCGCTGGAACTCGTGCAGTGTGCTCAAGCGGCGTGCATCGCCTGCTGTTGGGGATGGTGGCATTGGTGGAACAACGAATGGTAGTACCACTGGTTCCTCCACTGGTGCCTCAACCGAAATAGGGCCCTGTACTGAGGCCTCATCACTCGGCGGGCTGTCAGTACGTACAACTCTCAGGGCTCTAGCTGGTCATCCGCGGGGAGGCATACTGAAAGAAACAGATGAGACACGGTCAAAAGACTATACCTAGTGATTTGACATGGTTTGAGCTGACTTAAAAGGAACTTTTGAAAACACACACACAACCAATGTTTTCGTGCACTGAGTTGGAAATCAGAAGCCAGGGACCCGGTGTATGGATACGTCGGCCACCCGCACCAACACTGGACTCCCTGAACTGAAAACCACACTTAGTACCCTTAACACTATTTCTTCACAGAAAAGAAATATTAGAGTCCTAAGTTCTGCGGTAGTACCGACTCCTTTGATACCAATTTGTCACAACTCGTCCTCGAGGCCCGTGTCGTGACTACCCCAAGCCCGCCTTCCATAGGGCAGGGGCTAGCAACAAGCACCAAAGGCATGAATCCCGATAACTGGGAAGGAATTTCCTTTATAAAACACAAACACATCCAACCAGAGTACAAGCAGAAGTAATACACTAAGTACAAAAGAAATTTTTGAAAGGTAAATGGGCCAAAATACAAACCCAACTGAAAATTACAGCTACAAATGAATGAAAAATACAACAGAAAAGACAAACATCTGGAAAAATAGAAGCAGCTCTTGGGTCGTCCACCACGGATCCTACCTGAAGGGTAGGTACAGATAGCCTCCTCAATGCTCTTTCTCATCAACCTCGTCCGAGTACCGTCTCTTCATGAAGTCCACCTCCAGATACTAAATCTTCATGAGGTCCACATCTGGGTACTGTCCAGTCCTCAAACACTCGGCTTCTGTCAGCGTTGTTTGTCGTCTGCATCCAACACAACGAGGTGCGGGCATATCCCGTGCAGGGGTGAGTATAACGATACTCAGTAGGGACCCCTATACCCTCAAGGTCTCACAAAATCCAACAAGGATAACCACAAATAAGGATCTAAACAGATAACCCTTACTTAGGTATAAGCCCATACTTATACCTAAGTTATCAAGTAGCCCATCCCAAATCATTAGGTATCACACAGATATGAAATCAATGGATAACTATTACATAGGTATATGCCCATACATACACCTAAGTTATCAAGTAACCCATCTCAATCATGAGGTAAACACAAAGGTCATTGACTCAGCTCAAACCAGGATTTTATTCATGATGTCGAAACCACGGCTACTGGAGAACTCCTCCTCTGTCGAGTACAATGGTCCTGTCAGGACTCTGAGGTGCTACTCTCTAACCTTAGACTACTGATTTACTCCTCCCATCGAGTACCGCGGGTCTTCTTCCAAATATCGGGTGCTCCATCTGATGTGGGTCTTCCGCCAAATACCGGGCCCTCCCCCTAATAGCCTTCAGAGGTAATCCACCTGCCGAGTATCGCGGGTCTGCTGCCAACTACCAGGAACTCCGTCTGCTGTGGGTCTGCCGCCAAATACTAGGCGCTCCGTCCACTGGGATAATCTAATCACTCCGACTCGAATCGTTCAAGCAGTCATCAGGTCTACAGCTACTAGGTCTCCGCACTTCGTGCGCTCGTCTACGGGAGGGTCCGCTCCACGAGCCACTGATTGATACTCCAAGTATCACAAAGTCCCACGTAGTAGTATCACAAAGGTTCGCCTCATCATAGGGGTCTCAACACAACAGACGGCGCGTCATTCGGATGCCCGGTCTGTGAGTTATTAGTCTTTTCGTCCCGGGGGCCTGGTTGGTTTCATGTACGAACCAACCCGACCGTATCTCAAATGTACCCTGAACTCTCATAGGGTATACTCAAAGGTATCTTTTCTCAACGTGATTACCAACGCCGCTGACGATTCTTCAAACGGATGTCCGGTCTGAAAGTTATCGGCTTTTCTGTTCCAGGGGCCCGGTTGGATTTTGGGTATAATCCAGCCTGGCCATATTCCATCTGCGTCCAAACATCAGGTGAAGTATACCAAAAGATCCGTCTCACTAAAAGTAAACCAACAAAGTCAACGGCACGTCAATCAGGCATCCGGAGCTTAAGTTATAATTGTTTCCGCTCCGAGGGCCCGGTTGGTTTCGGGTTCGAACCAACCCGGCCATACCCAAAATTTACTAAAAGCTTGAGATTAATATACCGAAACAACCATCTAGATCCAAGGATCTCTACTCAACTGACGGTGCGTCGATCGGAGGTTCGTAGCCCAAGATATGGGCGTTTGAACGAACATGGTCCGAAAATAGGGGTTCGGGCCCGGTCCGACCCAGCCCAATACCCCCTGGGTCGGCCCAAATCGGGTCAACCCAACCTGGGTCCGGGTCTGGACAGATTGGGCGCGGCCCAGCCCGGATGGCGCAGCCCGGCCAGGCACGGGAAGCCCGGCCCAGCACGGGCGGCCCGGCCCCGTGCGGGCGGCCCGGCCCGGCTCGGCCTACGGCCCAGCTCGGAAGCCGGCTACGGCTCAGCTTGCGGCCGAGCGGGGTGCGAAGGGGGCTCATCCCCCTTTGTTTTGGAAATGGCGGCCCCCTCCCAGTGGGGTCCGCCCTAGGAAAGTCCGGGGGGTTATGCCCCCCGGTTTCTTCGGAAACGGCCGGCCATAATGGTCGGCCGGTGTGAGCCGCCGCGAGACCCGCGGGGGTCCCGCCTTCTGGAGCGCCGGCGGCCGGCAAAGCCCGGCCGCCCTTGCTGGTGACCGCCGCGGCCTTAGGCCGCGGCTCCCGTCCGACCAGCGCTGCGCCCCTCCGCCGTGGCCCGCTCCGGCCGCGGCCTCCCTCGGGTTCTCCGGCGTGGCGCGATGGTGCCACACACCACCGCCGCGGCCTGCCCCGACCGCGATTCCTTCGGCCACACCGACGTGGTGCGACGGCGCCGCGCACCCCCACCGCGTCCCGCTCCGGCCGTGGTTCCCTTCTTTCCTGTGCGGTGCGACAACACGGCACCACCTTCGCCTCATATGTCATTGTTGATAAACAATAAAACGGGGAGGAGAAATCGGTCATGTTTGTGCGGTCCGATCTCCTCCCGTTACGTTGGTAACATTCGGCCAAATTAATCAAGGAAGAACGTTAAATTTAACTTGAATGAAGATAACCCCTACCTCGACAAGACGTCACACATCGTCGAACCGCGGAAAGAGGCAAGCACCGCGGTGGTCGGGCGTCGCGGAAGAACGGTGCTCCTCATGGCGTCACCTCACGTTCTTGCCTTGGTTGAAGGAGATGCCCTTCACTTAGAGGAAGATTGCATTCTTCGTGGAAAGAAAGATTTCCCTTCAAATCCTCCAAAACTTCTCCACAGATTATTTTCCCAACAATAAAATGAAAGGTTTCCTCTTAATTTAATAATGTCAAGCAATTCAAAACTAAGAGGAGCCAATTCATTAATTAAAATCAAGTTGGAAAAACTTATGGGAGAGAGAGAAGGAGGTGAGGAGTTCACATAATTAAAGGGAATTTTACTAATTAATTAAAGGGGTGATAAAGGGGAATTCAAAGGGGTTATGGGGAGGTGAGGAGTTAGGGTCTCATGTGGGCCCCACCACACTAAACCCTCCTTTGTAGGATAAAACTACCTTCCTTAAATAAAATTTGTACACAAAAAAATTATTTAATTCAATCTAATCCCCAAAAATTAAACCTCAACCCGCTCAAAATGCAACTACAGAAAAGGTCCCCTTAATCAATTATCGGCACTATGAGTTCATCAGTGCCCTTGGATTTTAATTCCGAGCACCGGTTCAAGAGATAGAAAAACCCGCTCGTTTGTTCACTGAACGTACCCGAGCTAAACTTCGGAAATTGATTTCGGGCACACCGGGCCTCGGAATCAGGTGCTGTCAGAAACTACACACTCGTAAAATTCCAAAGAAATTAAGAAAAAAATATCCTTGAAATTTCCGGGTATTTACACTAATAATGATGAGTCTTCCCACAACTCCAAAGATCCATCTTGGATGCCCAGTATCATGCACAACCGCACGAGAAACCATGTGGAGGGGCCCACTCATTTCCACTATGAACTATAGTTGAGGGAGCCGCAAATCAAATATAGATATCCCATGTAACCTCACTGGAATATGATTATATGGGAGCGCACCCTGCAATTTTTCTCTATAGTTGAGGAAGCCACAACTCCCGTGGAGGACCTTCATGCCACCGGAGCTTGAAGACGGGGGAGTGCCACTCCTGTAGAAAGAGTACCAGCATCCTCTATAGTATAGGGTACTTCTGACTCTACTTGTGTAAATAATATGGGGAACTCATGACCCAGTGTTATAGGGGGTATTTACCCTGGTAACACCTATATAAAAAATATGGGGAACTTGCGCCATATTATGACAGGGGGTACTAATTTCAATAACACTCTGATGATCACACTCAGTTGCTACCATCATCAAACATCACTGAAGAAATTTCATGCTCAAAACACCTCAAATAATATTGTGTATGATATAATAAAGTCCACCATTGTGTTCTACATAGAAAAACACTCAGGATGGGCTACTCATGGGCCCAAATCCAAGTCTAGATGAAGGATATATGAGAGGAAGAAGAAGTAAGAGGGAGTACATTGAGTGTAAGGGGTCCACACGATGTGTAGAACCACCTCATCATCTAGTTGTGTTATTCTTTGGACATGGTTAGGAAGCCATGTCATAGTACATGGCATGTAGGGGTTGTACATGGAATCTCTCATCCACTCAGGTTTTGTTTGTGTGATCCTATTCATACCCATGTACCTGGGCATGTACCTAGTCATGCCCGACTGTAGGCATGTGCCTGTGTACTCTTGGAGTACATGGCGTGTCCAGCTGCACGAGGTCCTAGGCATGTGTAGCTGGCACACGACCTAGCTTCCTGTATAGGGTCACACGGCATGTGCATTCAGCCACACAGCATGTGATCCTTAAATTTTTCTCAAAACCCTAGCACCGCAGCCATGGGGATATAAATTTTGTGTTCTTTAAACTACACAGCATGTAGTTGGGTTTTTCATAGAATCTACAAATTCCACATGCAGTTTCTAGATTTTTTTCTCACTATCATGATTCTTGCATGCTGAATAACTAAAATTGAAGGAACAAGACTCCAACCTTTATTTACTAAACTCTGGTGGCCAGAAAATGGAATCTAACGATCTGCTTGAAGTCATCGCATATCTCTTACACGTCTCATTGCTTGTATCCATTCATGAATCCTAGATCCACATAGTATCACCCAAAATCCATCCCGATCCATCCACAAAACTCTAATATATTCATTTTTCATCAGACCGCCATGAATCCTATATTCCAATCATGCTTGAACTCACCCCGGCAATGTCGATCTATGACACCATAGACCAACATAGAAGAACACGTAGAACAGATGGGAAGAAAGAATAAGAAAAAGGTGTAGTCATTGTCGGACAATCATTCTTGGAAAATTATCATAAATCAGGGATATCTAGGGTGAGATAATGGCAAAAATAAATAAATTAAAATAAATAATTCAATTTATTAATAAGTGGTCATACGATGGGTGAAGAATTGTGGATAAAAATAATATAATTAATCAATGCTCAATATTTTAATCAAAATTGATAAAACCAAAATTAATGAGTCCTGCCTCAATTGGGATTCATCATTGGTGAAGAACACATTCTATAATGAAGAATTAGTCTTGATACATTCGTTGCCCCTAGATCTGGTCGTCATTCATAATCCAATGTTGGTACTCTAACAAAGAGAATTAGAGTATCCTCTCCAATATCCTAAAGTTATGTGGATAACCCTAGAGAATTTTCATAACATACTATTTAAAAAAGGAAATTAGGATTTGGGTATTAAATTAACTAATTGAATTAATTAATTAATTAATCCACTTAATATACCCACCAACGGCTTCCTCATCTGATAGTCTGGTGTCGACCAACTTTAGGTCACACCTAGGATAAACTCTACGTCCCATAATCAACTGTGGTCTCATTTTTATGATCGGAGACTCTGTTTAGGAGTTATTCCACTGTTTCAGGTAAACTACACATATGTGATATTAATATATCTAATATTTTTATAATATAAATTTTGTGATCATCGAGCCTTGTAATCTTGCTTCGTCTCAGCACTTAGCTCTGAAAATATTCCAAAGTCTTAAATGGAAAAAACCAAGTCGTTACACTCTCCCAACCTTCATGTATTTTCATCTCAATAAGTGGAAGTCTGCTCATAAGGGGGTAAATAAGCTCTCAATGGGTCTCCCACACCAACAAGCTACCTATAAGGTTACCATGTTGTTAACAAATGCACACCCAAGGGAAACATGTTTCCATGGAGGGACTTCTCTATCGGTTCTCAAACGCTTCCAGGTACCTCAAAAAAGGAAAATCCACCCTCAAAATTCAACTCATCCTATTTGACATCATGCAATGAGTCATGAACATATCTTCTCAGCTATGAAATGTGGAAAACATAAATCACCCAATATAACTCTGATCACATGGTCAAGTGGTATGCTACCCCACTAACCCAATGTAGTAACTATAAAAAGGACCTATGATCTTCAAAGATAGCATGTCGTCCCAACCAAATCCTTGTGATCCTTAATGTGGTGAGATATTTCAAAATTTAAGGCATATTTTTCGATCTCCAAATGACATCACCATTGATCCTATAGGGACTCCTGGCATTTCTAAGAAGTCCTCATCCTCCCCTAGATGAACTGATCCTTTAAAAAATATCACTTGCACCAACTCTAGGCCCACAAGCACTTTCTCCCACTGGCTTCGACTAGCATAGTGGTGACCCACCAAGTCTCCTACATGTGTCCTCAAAATATGTAACATCAATGGTAGATGGTCCTCTTGGTTATTTCCTAGAACCAACATGAAAACCTAGATAAAGTTAAAAAAAATACAAACAATCTATTTAACATGGCCACCTAACTAGGGTAAAAACACTATTCTTAAGCGCAATCGAGTCCCAAATGCCTCTTGCATCCTCTCTATAATAATAATGTGAATTGAGAATCGTGTTCTGAAATGATCATTGAGGTAATTCCATGGCACCAGACTACCTCCTACACACATAGGCATCTCAAAATATCCCCTAAGATTTATTCTCGGATGGTTGGGAAGTGGACAACTTGACAAGTCATTATATGATCACTTAGATAACATTATTACCTCTCAATAGACATGGAAGACACCATCATAAAATCCACCAAGTTACCATCCCATTTCTACTTTCATATGGCTACCTCAGCCTCCACTTATCGTCAGGTGAGACAACAATAGTTAAACTCAACAACAAGCTACAATGCTCATAGCCACAAAACTTTATTCCAAGGGTTCTCTGATACATAATCGCCTCCTCTTAGATATAATATTAAGGGAAAAATCCCCCCTCATCACCTCATTTTTCTGCATGTATGGTGTCAATGTTCATCCTTGAACAAATATAACATGTTCCCCACCTTCAGAAAAGTCATCAAGGACATTTCCAGTGCATATCTAGTCATGTAATATCTCATAATAAATATCCCCAATTTTTTCCTCCCTAACATATTGAAGAAGAAATGGGGTGACAAACATTGATTTAAGATATTTTTCATCATCCTTACCCATAAGGTCTAACTGCAAAGAGGTGGAATGCTTCATCCCCACTCTCAATGACAGTGTATGGAAAAATTCATTGTGAGCACATGCTACTATATCCATGCTCGTGGGTGGAACTCAAGAATTAAATCAACCTTTACAGGATCCACTATCACTCCCATGTCTGAGAGAAGACATATCCTAAAAAGTGGACCTCCTAAATCCAGTATTTTATCTACAAAATCTCCCCTAAAGATGGTATTATCAGAGTGTGTACCAACCTATTCTCAAGTATATAATAATATTTACCTATGAAACTGATTACATAAGGTTTTAAACACATAAGACTAACACAAACTGGTTCAATAAGGGTTAAGGTCCCGATTCATAAGTCTCATGAACTCTGTGTGGGCGTTCAAAATGTCAAAGTGTATCACCAAGAACTCAAGAAAGCAAAGAATATTTGGAAATACACCTTTAGTATTACCTCCTCATGAACCTGTAGGTGGTGATAACCCATTCTAAGTTCAATCCCCAAGAACTACTTCACCCATATCCATTGGTTGAATAAGTCGTCAATTATTGAGGGTGGATACTCCTCTCTGATAGTCACTTGGATTGGGTGATGTTAGTCCATACTTAACCTCAAGATCTCCTCCACCTCTTAGTCTAGCAATACTGGCCTGCCTAGGTGGGTACATTGGGTCTAATAAGCCCCTACTTTTCAAAATCCTCCAACCACACCTCCAACTCTCACAGATACTCAGGGTCATCTAATATGCTAGCACAGATATCAAACAGTCCCTAGTGAAAGTCTATATAGAAAACAAACTCTCAATGAGGTGGTAAACCTGGAAAATCATCCGGAATAATGTCCACATATTCCTACACTATTTTAGGAAATTGGAATCTTATAGCATCCTCTGATAATAGGGTCATACAGCCCAATTTATAAAATTGGTTGTATCCTCTGACACATGAGCTCATCCTATTCTACCTGAGATTACTTCTCACCTGAGAAGGAAGATTACATATCGCCTCCTTGGGTAAATTTTAACCCTTATCAGTGATATTCAAATGGTTATGAATAGTCGGAAACCAGTCTATACTAAGGAATACATCATAGGGTATCTCTTCCACTATGGAAAGATTCTATGTGAGGCTCCATAACCTCTTAGATCCAGGTCACACCATAGTCATTAGTGATCACTAATCCTCTCTGTAGGGGCCTCCAAATGGAAGAGTTGAGAAAAAAAGTCTCCATTAGTATCTTTAGGCCTCTAATAGAGGCTATGTTCATGGAAAAGTGGCTTGAGTCTATGCCCAAAACTATAATTGGAGCATATAAGACACTGATTGTACCTCGGTCACATATGAAGTATTAGGCTCCTAATCCCCCACTACTCAAATCCATATTCCCCCTTGACCTCCTGTCTACTTTAACTGGGGTCCATCTTCGACACCCAGCAAATCAAAATGACCTTAAAACACATAATTAGAAGTAACTTATCCTCCACACCTTGACTCTATCCAATTCATGCCACATTTTCTTGCCTGCATGGTTTTGGATCGTATCACAATGATGCATCTTGGTGGGGGAAGCACCCTTATTCCTTACATTCTCAAAGCCACATCACAAACACCAAAACATGGAAAACACAAAGCATATGGAAGTGGATTTGAAGGAAAAGTTCTAAAGTAGAAAGGAAAGAAGGAACATAGATCATAGCTTGTACTATGTCCAAAGTCCCTAGGTTGGAAGCCCCTATTTTCTTCCCTCCAACCTTAGAATGATGGGTCGGGAAATCTAGCACATGATGACCTTTCCTACCACATATAAAGAATGGTCTAAAATTGTGTGGTCTAAATATTCTATGAGGATTACTATCTAAATAACCTTAAAAGTGCACCAAGTCCACTATGCTCCCACTACACTGCAGACCTATGTTTCTAAGCCTGGACATGAGGAGGTCTTTTATGTCAAGTACCTATTGAGTACCTATTATTGGATGTTGTAGAATCCATAGCTCTATGATGACCACTAACAACCCTAGAATCCCTACACTCTCTTCCTATGTATCTCTTTATATCCCAAACATACCCAATAAGCTCATGTGCCTGTACTAGGGGTCTAGTAGAGGGATAAAACTCATCACAAAATAGGTTATCAAACTATACCCAAGAGATTATATCCTCATCATATTCTTAGGTAACCAAACCCAACTAACTCCTCGCTACACCACAAAAAAGGTCGGTCACAAAAGCAACCATCGGTGCTAGTGGTGTCAGCATAAAACAGAAAACTCAAACTATAGACTCTAGCCAAGTCTTTTCCACTTAAGGATTTGTTCACCCCAAAATTTGTGTGGTCCTAGATCCTCAAAATCTAAAATAAATATAAATATATGTATATTTTCATCTTGATCAGCTAGGATGTACAACTATTGCATCTAGCATAAATGATCAAGTTAGCCCATGGGAAGTGAGTCCCCTCATGGATCGATGAGTGGAAGCACTGCTCGATTCCCATCTAGTGTAACTACCTTAAGGACAGGCTCCTCAACTGAATCTTTGATACTTTACTGGCTATCATGATGATCTTGAACTGGGGTATCCTCACTCAATTGGTCATCATCATGACCATGTATATATATTGTAGTTGTCTTTTGTTGCAAAGAAATCCTAAAATTTGACAAGACATGACATGGTTAGATGAGAATATCTCAAGAGATGACTTGAGAAAGATAATCAAAGGACTCAACCTTATATGATGCATGTACCATTAGTCCCCTACAAACTATGTCTCGGTATGCTGAGTTGATAAGCGAGTAGTCAAAATCTTGTTGAATGGATACATCAGCCGCCACACCAACACTGGGTTCCCTGGCTCAAAATCCATACTCAAGAAACTTTGACATTGTTTCCTTAAATACCAACCAATCCTCATAAGGGGAAACTCCAAACAATATCTTAAGGAATGAACTCCTCTGATGTCACTCTATAACAACCCAACCCACTGGGGGGAACCTGTCCGGTGGAAGTTCAAGTCGTTACAACCCCAAGCTTTCCACAAATAGGCTAGGGGCTAGTGACAAGCATATGGAATGAATAAATGAAACGGGAGGCCTTTTTCTAATTTACCTGTATGAATTCACCCACCATCTCCAATAAAAAGTGAAGAGGAATATAAAATACATTAATATATAGAGTGAAACCATGAAAGTAATAAACTATAGGGAATATAATATAGTATAAAAATATATAAATTGAATCACAAAAAGTGTCAAAATACATGCCCAACCGTAAATATGTCCCAACCTAACAACAATTATAATAAAGGTAAATTGAGATATCATGGATCCTAATCTCCTGGTCCCAACCGATATATGTGGTCAATGCACACAAGTATCCCTAAGCTCTACCAAAGTCACCATCGATCTATCTATCATATTCATAATACACAACATGTGCAGGTAAAACCCATGCAAGGGTGATTATATACATACTCAGTAGGATGTCCTGAAAATCAAAGGGAGAAATGTAAAGAATACAATAAAGTATTCAACTCAACCCAAAAAAGGCATGTTAATCAGAAACTGAGACAACAACCATAAACATCTATATATTCTCAATAAGAAGACTGAACAAAGAGAAAATGGGGATCTCTATCTCCATAGCTCAACTAATAATGATGAGTCTTCCCATGGCTCCAAAGTTCCATCTTCAATTCCCAACATCATGAAAAACTGCAAGAGAAACCATGTGGATAGGCCCTCTCCTGGCCACTACACACTATGGCCAAGGGATCTATAACTATGATCCATTTATCCTATGTAACCTCACTAGAATATTATTAGAGGGGACTGCACCCCACTATTGTGCTCCACAACCAAGGGAGCCACAACTCCCATGGAAGACCCATACACCACTGAATCTCAAAGAAGGGGGAGTGACACTCATGTGGATAGAGGACCCTCACCCTATATAGTATGGTGGAGTTCAGACTCTACCAATGTTAAGAATATGGTGAACCTACACCCTGGTGTGATGGGGGAGTATTAAACCCAAAATCACCCATGTAAAGAATATGGGGAACTCGTACCCTGGTGCGATAGAGGAGTACTGACCTCAGTAACACTACGATGATCACACTCAGTCACTACCATCATCAAACATCATTTGAAGAAGCATCACACTTGGAACACCTTTAATCATATCTTATATGCCATAATAAAGTCCATAATCACATTTTATATGGAAAAACACTCAGGATAGGTTACTCGTGGACTTAAATCCAAGTCCATATAAAGGATATACAAGAGGAGGAGGAAGTGGGAGGGAGTACATGGTGTGTAAGGGGTCCACACAGTATGTGGCCCTGCTTCATCATCTGGTCGTGTTCTCCTCTAGATGTATTTTAGAAGTCATGTCATAGTACATGGTGTGTAAGGGTCATACACGGCATGTCTCAGCCACTCAGGGTCTATTTTTGTACTCCTAACTATGCCCGTGTACATGGGCGTGTACCTAGCCATGCCTGAGTGTCGGCCTGTGTTCATATACTCTCGAAGTACATGACGTGTCTGACTACATGGGATCCTGGGTGTGTGCAACTAGAACATGTCCTGGATTCCCATGTATATTTACATGGCATGTGGTTTTTTCCATACGATATTTGATCCTTAACTTTTTTCTAAAACCCTAGCACCATTGTCAAAGGGCTATACGTCATGTATTATTCAAACTACATGGCATATAGTCAGGTTTTTCATAGAATCCACAAATTCCTCACCTTGTTTCCAGATCAACATCTATTGTTGTTAATATCACCTGTTGACCACCCAAAGTTGAAGGAACAAGCCTCTAGTTGTTGTTTCCTAACCTCTATTGGTTAAAAAATGGAATCTAGTGATCTTCTTGAAGTTATCACACATCCCATGTATGTCTCATCATTCATAGCCATTCATGAATCCCATATCCACATAATAACACCTATAATCCATCATGATCCATCCACAAAACTATAATTCATTCATCATTCACCAAATCTCCATGAATCTGTGGGTATAATCACACTTGAACTTTCCCTGACAATGTCAAACTATGACCCTATAGGCCAACGATGAAGAACGCAAAGAATGGGTGGGAGGAAAGTGCAAGAACAAAGGTATAGGAATCATTAGCCAAGTATTTTTGTCCAATGATAATAAATCAAGGATATCTAGGGTGATATCATAACAAAAATAAATAAATAATTCAATTGAAATAAATAATTCAATTTATTAATAAGGGTTCATGTGATGGGTGAATAATCACATATCAAAAGAATATAATTAATCAATGCTCAATATTTTAATCAAAAGGGTGAAAACCCCTACCTCGATTGGGATCAATTATTAATGAAGAAAACATTCAACAGTGAAGGATGAGTCCTACTGCATTCTCTACCTCTCGATGCACCTCAATCTAGTCATCATTCATCGTCTAATGTTGATCCACTAATGAATATTGTTATAGGCTCCTCTTCAATATCATGGGGTTATATAGATAACCCTAGAAAATTTTTATAATAGGTTATTTGAAGAGAAAAATGTGATTTTTTTGGTATTAAATTAATTAAATAATTGATCAACTTAACATACCTGCCAACAGTTTCTCATCAAAACATCTAGCACTAACCAACTTTAGGTCGCACCTGGGGTAAACCTTTCATTTAAAAATAAACTGTGGTCTCAGGTTTCCAATCATAGAATCCATTTGAGATTTATTCAATTATTTCATCGAAACAACACACATAGGATATTAATATATATAATATGTTTATAATATCAATTTCATGCTCACCCTATCTCGGAATCACATGTTGTCTCAACACCTAGCACTGAAAATATTCCTAGAAATATTCTAAAGTCTTAAATAGTATAAACTAAGCTATTACGTAAGCAAACTAAAATTTTTTTATATATATGGTTTCTATCCAAGAGTAATTGAAATGGGAAATTGGATTTGGAAGTGGGTAGAATAAAAGTGGTTGTGGTATTTGAGAAGGTTTTGGAGTGAGAAATGGGTTTGAAATTTGAAATGGAAGTGGTGGATTTTAAAATAGGGGTTTTAATTATATTTTGTGTTGTGTTTTGGTTTATGAGATTGGTATCTTGGCTTGAGGTGTTACCTTGCTTGAGTTTTGGTTGTGTTTTAGTTCTATATTGATTTGGTTTCATGTTTTCATATTATTTAGTGTATGCCACCCAGAAAGGTCTTGAAGGTTTTTAAGGAGTCTCTCTCAATTATTAGCCCTTCCCAGACACCCAGTGGAGTGGTGGAGTCAATTTCTTTCCAATTTTTTCCTATTTTCCATATTGATTTAGGTTAAATGGAGGATATGGAGTGGATAGAGGAAATTGAAAGTATATTTAGGTCCTTGGTAACTCCAGAGGTCTTGAGGGTGAAATTTGTCTTGGGTATGTTTGAGGGACCTAGTTTGGATCAATGGAAGGTGATCACTTCATCCTCATTGCAATTTGGTATGAATTAGGAGATTTTAATGACTTCTTTAATTCAATGGGTTATCCCTAAGTAGGTAGAGGTGAAGAAATTGGAAGAGTTCATAGATGTTCAGAAAGGCCAATGAATGGTGAAAGGTTATGTTGATCACTTAAATGAGATAGTTTCTTTTCCCTCAGAGGTGGTGTTAATTGATCTATTGAAATGTCTTATCTTCATGTGGGGTCACCTTATAGAGATCAAGGATTGAGTTCTTTCATTCAGGAAATTATTGTTTAAGAAGCTAGTGGATAAGGTGTTTCTCACCGAGCTGGTTTCTAGAGGGTAGTCTATGGTGGTTGGAATCTTGATCTCTCTTAGTACTGGTAAAGCTTCCCTATAAGGTAAGGAGTAAAAACTGGAGGAACCTTCTCTTAAGGAGTATTCTATATCAATTTATTCTTATCATCAGAAGGACCACTTGCTTTTGTGCTTTCAATGTGGTTGGTTTGGGAATTTTAATCCATTTTTTTGTATCACTATGAAGGCTTTTCATCAGTGTGGTTGGCTAGGAAATCTTCATAAATTCGACAGGGTGGGACCTTAGTAAAATAATAATAATTCCAAGATAGTTTCAAATCCTAGCATCCTTTCCTCCCTAAGTTTTTTAGATAATCCTTTTATGTTTTCCACTTATTTTCTCTTCCTTCTTTAGCCCTATTCCATTTTTATTCTTTCACATTTTTCTCATCTTTGATCTGTGTGTCACATTAAAGTAATTTGTTAGATTATTATAGTTTGGATATGAAAACATCTTATGGAAAATATTGATTGTGTTTTGGTCTAGTGTTCTAGTAAAGTTTATTTGGTTGGTTCATTCTTTTGTTGGAGGTTGGTGTTGTGCTAGTTTATTCATAAATGGTAGGGAGACCCATTTTGGATCTTATTATTGTTATCTATTGATCTATTTAGGTTTGACTTGTGGGATTAAAGATTAATTCTAGTGTTAGTGGTTTCATTTGGTTTTGGGTTCATTTTGGAGGGTTTTTTGGATGTTCTTTATTTGGACTTGAGAGTTCTATTTCACTTCCTCAATTTGATTTTGGTGACTTTCTAGGGGTAGAGAAAAAAAATTGGTGGGGAGAATTATCACACCCTGACTATGTTTTTTCTTTTTATTTTATTTATTTATTGGTTTTTTATATTTTTATTGAATTTGTGGTTCAATTATTGGTGAATATTTTGAGTTATAGAGTTTTTGGTTGGTTTTTAGCTCTGTGCATGGTTAGTGTGCACATTTTGGAGGGAAATCATGCAACCTTCTGATCAGAGGGGTGTTTCTTGTTCTTTTTTTTCACAGTTTTCCTTTCATGGTTGGTACATGGTTTAGCCCAAACCATTCCATTCTTAGGAGTAACTGTGTGGCCTTCTTGGGGTGCCTAAGGGCTAGTTCATGGCTTGTGCACGGTTATAGGAAATTGTGTGGAAAGCATGTGAGGGTGGATTGTCTTTGTAGAGGATGGTTCATATTTAGTGTATGGTTTCCTAACCATATGGCCTAACCATATGAGGCTCTATTTTTTTCAAGTACGGTGTGCATGGTTGGCACATGGTTTGGTAAACCATGCAGCCAAACTGTGATACTTTCCCATATTCCTTAAAATTTGAATTTCCTCTTTTTCCCCTCCTAATAATAAAACCTCATTTGACCCATATCCTCCCCCATTTGGATTTGACACACTAAGGGGATCTCAAACCCTTCCTCCTTGGATTCTCCTCCTTTTTTTGAATCTCCTCCATCCTTCTTGGTAAGTTTCTTTGGATTTTGGCCTCTTTATCTTCTTCTCCTCTCCCCCTCTTATTTATTATTTCTTATATGTATTGTTTCTCTCTTGACCAAACCCTAGAGTATGTGTAATGATGTTTTTTTTTGTTTTTTTTTTAATATAGGGTGTATGGTTTGGTTCTTGGGTTCTCCATGTCCCATTCTTGAAGTTTCATTACATTCACACACTATTGAGGTAGATGTTTCCATCCATTTCCTTTATGAAACATGTCATATGATGTTTTATCTTTCTTAAATGAATTTATATTATGTTCTTCATGCTTTTTGTTTGATAAAATTTATTTTTATGGCTTTCTATGTTGATGATTTGATTAAAAGGGGGTTTTTCAACGGGTTTTTATGGTTATGACTATATGTGTTCAAATTATATGTATGGTGGGTGTTTTTTAAAATGCCAAGTTGGATTTCAGATGGATTTTGGTGTTTTAAATATTTTTTTTTCCTTTTTGGGGTTTTGATAAAAAAAATTGATAAATGGAATTGTGGTTTAGATGGGTTTTTGGCCTCTTTATGGATTTGGTGCTTATGTAATAAACTCTTGTGTATCAATATGATGCCTCTTGTGTTTCTCCAGTCAAACATTAGATATTTTTATGGTTATATATGTATATTTTAGTGAATATGGGAATATCTATATGTGCATGGGGTTCACATATAGATAGGTGCATGAATGTAAATGGAAGTTCCATAAAATTCCTTCTGTGATAAGTTGGTTTTTCTCAAACACTTCTATCTTCCTTTTGATTTATTATCCTCTTCTCAAATGGTTTTCATATTTAAAAATGTCTTACAAATGGTTTCCTTAGTTTCTAAATCACTTAAAATTGTGTGTAAATGTTTTTCTTTCAAAACCCATGCTTTAAAGGCCCATTTAGAACCTTGGATAAGTGCTTGGATGATTACCTTTATTTTGGTAATGGATTTGTAAAGAAAGGTGTTTTCCTAAGAAATGGTTTTGGATTTCAAATGCTAAGACTCATTTGGTACTTTTAAATGCTTCCTAGAAAATGGTTTTAGACTATCAAGATGTGTAGGCCCTGTTGGAACTTGTGAAATATTTTCTGCATGATAGGAACCCCTATGGTGGTCCTCCAGTTATAGGGGGTCTTCGTATGGATGGTTTCGGGGATTGGACAAGGCAGGCACATTGGCATCTATGGGTTATGGTTAATTTTAAGTGTTTGATGAACTCCTCACTCCCCCCCCCCTATATCATCATGGGATCCTAAACTTCATTTAGAGGGTCTAAAGATAGTTACTATCTAGTTCTTGATGAGACATACTAGATCCCCCTGGTGTATGAATGGACAGGGTAGGTTCTGCCACTAGTGAGGTTAGTTGAGAGCAGTCAGGTTGGTGATAGAATATGGACCACATCATATTCCAAGATATGGCTATGAACTGAGTACATCTAGGTTCTCCTCTTGATATTTTTAGGACATGCCCATGACTATGTACCTTGTATATTCTATCTTGGTTTTTTGGAACATTAGTTTCTTGCAATGTTTACTTTTGAAATATTTTTATTCGTGTTGCATTCTATTTATGATTCTTCTGATATACTCTACTTTTGTGTTTAGTTTTTTATCCATTATATTTATACACTTACTTGGTTTGTGGTTTTATTCTTGGAATTGGTTTTCAAAACTGAATTTTGAAATGGGGATATTTTTTAAGGGAAATCCATATTCTATTTTTTGAAAGTGGATTTTTGGGAAATATGGGTTTGGTAATTTAAATGGAAAAAAACTATTTTCTAACTGTATTTTCAAACTAGTGTTTATGGATAGTTTTGGTAAAGAACATGTATTAATTTTTTGGTTCTTACATACTAAGTTCTTGTATGCTCGCACCCTACTTGTACCACTTGGCATCAGTATACCTGAGCTATTTTGCAAGTTCAAGTTATCATTTAGGTTCGCCCATGGAACATGTTAGTTTTTTTTTGATAGATGGTGACCAAGTAGTCACATGAAAAGCTTTTCTGGTCCCATTTGGTTGTGTTTTTTATTTTTGATATGTTATATCTAGATTTTGAGATGTTTTTATTTATGCTTGGATATTGGTGTATCCTCCTTGTGATGCATGCTCACTTTTATTTTATGTTAGTGATTATTGGGAAAAATTGTCCCCATCGATTTATCTTGTGATTCCCTAATTCTTATCGTCAGACCATGGGGATCAATCAAACCCTTTGGGCCTTGTCACAAAATAGTTCATGTTTCTAGTTTGAGGATGACCCAGGCCATTTCATGACATTCCTACTGTGTATGGGTATTAGTTTTTACCCAGTTTTTTAAAATTTCTTCTTCTTCAACCTGTAAAATGATTTTCCAACTATTTAAATCCTAAAATCGTGGTTTTGATTAGTTTTGACTTGTTTAAATTATATCTAATGTTTTAAAAGGTTTTAAATGGATAGAAATTAAGATTTGATTAAAATGGGAATTAAATGGGGAATAAAATATGGAAAGTTTGATAGAGTATCCAAGGTGGGGTATCTATGGATGTTAAAAATGAGTTTATTTATCTCGTTTGAGTTCCTAGTTATTTATATCAAGTTCAGATGACCCAAAATGTCACAACCCTACCCACCGGGTCCCTCGTGTCTAGTGGTAAGCTGAGTGTGACACCCTAATATGACCTCCAATAGGACAGGGGTTGGAGATTTTCACCGAGTAGGCATATCACATGCATGAGAGGCTTTATCCTAATATACCTGCACACATGAACACATCTCCAAATACCCATACAATATTGAAAAGTAAAATACAACTAATACCTAAATGCATGAAAACATCTATATCTCATAATTATATTATGAAAAAGTACTATAAATCTAAAAGGTTCAAATATAATCCTACAAAAACTGTAAGAGTCCAACCTACTAAGAAGAAGGGGACTACTGTCAAATGTAACACTCGGTACGAACCACGGTCTGTATAGCTCATCTATGCTTCTCCTACTCCTGGTCCTTCTATAAATCCATCAAAAGGCTTGTCATCTACATAAGACACAACATGTATGGGAAAATCCCATACAGAGATGATTATATACATACTCAGTATGACACTTCAAAATTTTCAAACATAAATCATCAAGAGAGTAGTCATATCACCATCATAAAGGCATGTCAATCAGAATATGAGATGTAATAATAATAACCTAGATATACTCATGATAGACACTAAGCTTCAAGGTAAGGTCACAACTGAACTACCAACCTAGGATTCTTCTCAAGGCTTTAAGGTAATGCTCATTCGGGAGAACTTGCTCCACAAGTCATGCTATCACTAATGGTTCTCATCTGAGATGTTGTGTTCATCGATCCTCACTAAGAATAAGTACATGATGGAATACAGAAGAGATCGATACACAAATAGTGGATCTATCATAGGGATTATGGGGTATACAGGATCCTATCTAGAATAACCCTCTAAGTATGGGATCAATGCCCGGGTATGTTGGCCACACCTATTCCTATAAAACCTCACATAGGGAAGAAGATGATTATATAGGATCCCACCCCAAGCCATACCAAGGGATTCCTAAAACTCTATCAAAGAATAATCCTACATAGGGGGTCATATCATATGAGTAGTACATGATTCCTCATTGTACCCTCATAGGGACAGACCAAGGAAACACACCTTAGAGATTCTAGTTTATACTAAAGATAATTAGGGTATCAACCTGTCCTGAGAAAATTACATGGTGTGTCTTGCTAAGCTCAGGCCTGCTCGTATCTATTCATGTGTTCAATATCCATGCATGTGTGCTCTGGTCGTGCCTGTGTACCTGGTAGTGTACTAGTACCTCGGTTGTGTCCAAGTACATGGTTGTGCCTGCGTACTCTAGTCATGCCCATGTGTCTGGTCATGTATGTGCCCATGCACCCTAGGGGTACACACTAATTCACCAGCACTTGGTCACATATAATTTGGTAGGTCCCACACGACATGTGATGTTTTTCATCACAAGTAAACCCTATCCTCCACATCCATGGTCCACACAATGTGTGTTCTTCTTACTACACGCATATAGTCAAGATTTTTCCAAAAATCCAGAAATATCACCCATATATTGCTCATGCCACCACTACTACTGAATCCTCTATAAAACTCACCTTAGAAGCTATATCATAGATTAAAAACTCATATATTCATTGATGGTTGTATTCCGGCCACATCCTCTTCTAGGTAATCGCTCTTCATCATGTCGTCTAACCAGAACAAAAAATTCTATGAACGCACATCTCCTGATCCGATCCCAATTATCAGTCATCATTATGAACCACAATTGTTTCATAGATCAAAAACTCAAACCCATGGTATCAATATTTTTCTCCAAAGAATATTTTTTCAATGATCTATTATTGGGGATTTTTTGAACTGTTGTCCAAAGAAAATATCGGTGATAAACATACGAAGAATAGGGGAAGAAATACACAAAACACAATAAGAGGGATAAATATTGGCCATTGTTTAGGTTATACTAAATCCTTTTCAATTATAATGAATAATAAATAAAAAATTATCAATAAAATCAATTCCCAAATACTAATAAGATAAATCCATACCCACAAAGCATGATCAACCCATTAATCAATCTATTATTGGAATTGATTCACATTCATCTTGGGATAAACAAACAAGTATTAAACCAATTAAAAAATACCCTACCTCAAGTTTATAATGATCAATAATAAAGAATGGTTGACATTTTTATTGGTGAGATACATGGACTCTATTGGCATGGATGAACTCATCAATACCGATCGTCAATCCATGATCTGGTTATCATCTACAAATACTCTCCTCTATGCTATCTCACCAAATCTATAGGGTTATATAGATAACCCTAAGATTTTCCCATAACTTGGTTTAAAAGGGGGAGATATAGGTTATGGGTATTAAATAAATAAATAAATTTATTTATTTATCTATTCATGATTGCACTAAATCCAAACAAACGATGAGTAAAAAAGTTATGTTTAACCTAGGTTAAAACCCACATTCCAAATTTAATGGAGATCTTGGATTTATGATGTGACACTATATTCAGGGTTTTATTCCATTATTTCATAAAAACTAAGTGATAATGATATAATATATTTAATATTTTTATTATATTAATATTTATCCTCTTCAAGCCTCTAAATCTCGTGCCGACTTAGCACTTAGTTTCAAAAATATTATTGAAAATATTAAAAATATTTACAAGTTAGAAATAGTGTCATTACATTCTCCCCACCTCAGTGATTTTTGTCTCACAAAGAAAAAAAACTACTCAAAAAGATGAGGGTACTGAGATTGTATCTGATTCTCCCACTCCCAGGTTCTCTCCTGAAGATTATAATGTTACTACCAAACACACACTAAGGGAATTGCACACCCCTAAAGGATCTTATTCTACTGACCCTCAATCTCTACCGGGTACTCTGCAAAGGTAGTTTCATCCTCACCATCCAAATTTCCCCAGTCAATGACATGTGAGGGGTCATGCACGTACCTCCTCAGATGTGACACAAGGAAGATGTTGTGTATCTAGTATAACTATGGTGGTAGGTCCAAGAGGTATCCACCTCGCTAACCCTACACAATATCTATAATGGTCTAATGAATCTTAGAGACAACTTGCCACCCTAGATAAATCTCTATAATCCTCACTAAGGTGAGGCCTTCAAGGACACATAGTCTCCCTCCTAGAACTCCAAAGGCCTCTGTCATTGGTCCACATGAGACTTATGATGGTAATGGGTATTCCTCATCCTCTCTTAGATGATATGATCCTTCTTTTTTATCACTCACACCAACTTTGGGCCCATAAGTGGTGACTCCCCTAGGTCAGTCCAACAAAGTGGTGACCTACAAGGTCTCATATACAAGACCTCGAATGGTGTCATAATAATGGTGGAATGGTAGTTTTTGTTGTATAAAAACTCCACCAAGGGTAATTGATCCTCCTAACTATGGCCAAAGTCCATCATTCAAGCCCACAACATGTCCTCCAGAACTTGAATGGTTCACTCAATCAAGTCATCTGTCTAGGGGTGAAACATCATGCTCAAATGTAAATGATTCTCAAAGGCCTCATGTAATCCTCTCTATAATCATGATGTGAAGTGAGCATCATGGTCTAAAATGATCATCAAGGGAAATCTATTAATCCAGACTATCTCTTGTATTTAAATCATACCAAGCTCTCTACTAAACTCTCCTCTCAGATAACTAGAAAGTGGGATGACTTGGTGAGTCGTTCTACGATCACCTAGATGGAATCATGTTCTATAGATCATCATGGGATCCCCATCTTAAAGTCCATATATATACCATCCCACTTCCACTTAGACACCTCAAGGGGTTGATCCAAATCCACTGAAACATGGTGCTCTCCATTCACCTTTTAACAAGTGTGGCATCGAGATACAAACTTCACTACACACTTCTTTATTCTTGACCACCAGAACGGATGCCTAAGGTCTTGGTACATATTTTCCACACCTAGATGTACTACCAAGGGGAATGTATAAAACTCCATTAGAAACCTCTCTCACAATTTCCCTGGCACCATCATCTACCCTCTAAAAAGGATGACGTTCTCCCCACCTTCAAAGAACCCATCAAGAGAGCATCTAGTGGATATCTAAATATACAGGTCTCATAGTTTTTATCTCCAAGATAAGATTCCATAAAACACTATAGAAGTGGTAGGGTATCAACCATTTACTATATGTAATCTATACCATCCGTTTACACTAACAAAAAATATAGTGAGGTCAACTATTTTGATGCCTCACTCCAAAACTACGAACAAAATATCCTAATGAGATAATATTCCACCATTTTCACCTTCCTATGAGTATAGACTATCTCAAAGTCATAATACTATAGCAAAATTAGTCATTTATTATGTCTTGATTTTATATCCTTATATGAAAACATATATTTGAGACTCTTGTGGTTATAATAGATGATGAACCACTCACCTATAAGATAGTGTCGCCACATCTTCAGGGTGAAAACTGCTACTTTCATCTTTAGATCATGGGTCGCATAGTTCTTCTCATGAGGTCTCAGTTATTGATACCCATAAGAATATAGGTACTAAAAATCATGTTTGTCCCTAAGGAATCACAAAAAACCATGTACTCAACACCCTCTTATGGCAGTCTCAAGAGGGGGGTGCTCGTCAACCTCTATTGTAACTTCTGAAAATCATGTTGGCACATATCTATCTAAATGAAAGGATACCCCTTATAATTCAAATTATTCAAAGGTTTTGATGTCCAATATAAATCAATCATTAATCTTATATAGTATCCTACTTACCCAAGGAAGCTTCACACCTCTGTCACATTTTTGGATGGCTCCCAAGCGAGCACTACCTCAACCTTCACTAGGTCCACTACCACACCATTTACTGAGATGACATGTCCCATAAATTGGACCTCTCGAATCTATAACTAACACTTCTAGATATTAACATAAATCTATATCTCTCATAGTATGTTTAATACTATCCTCAAGTGTCTCATTTACTCCTCCTCTAATTCTGAGTGCACTAAGATATCATCGATGAAGAACACTACAAATCGGTCTAAGAAAGTCTGAAATATCTAGTTTATGAGTCTCATGAACACTATTTGGGTTCTTATCACATCAAAATTCATAATAAAGTACTCATAGTAACCATAATGACATCGTAATAGGGTCTTCAAAATATCCTCATCTTAAATTCAGAGCTGGTGATAACCCGGCCTGATGTCTATCTTCGAGAACCATCTCACCCCTCTCAACTGGTCGAAGATTTTGTCGATCCTCAATATTGGATACTTATTCTTTATGGTCACCTAGTTTAGGAAATGGTAATCCACACACAACCTCAAGCTCATATAAAACTTCTTGATGAACAAAATTGGGGATGCCTAGGGGGAAACATTGGGTCTAATAAAGTCTTTCCTCTACAAATCCTCCAACTGAACCTTCAACTCACAAATCTATACAAGATCCATTAAATATTCTGGTGGAGATATTGGGGAATTTTATGGGTGAAAGTATGTGTAGAAGTTTATCTCTCGATGGGGAGGTAATCCTTGCAAGTCCTCAAGAAATATGTCCTCATACTCCTCCACCACTGTAGGAAACTAATAGCACATAGCATCTACTGCTCCAAGATTAATACTAGCCAAATAATGAGTAAACAGTTGTATCCTCCTACGTATGATCTCATCCTACTCTAACATAGATTATTTATCACCAATAAAGGAAAACCATATTTTTTCTATGCAGATACACTAAATCCTCCTCCTGAAATAGTTAATATGGGCATAAACTATAGATGAGAATCTCATACCTAAGATGAAATCATAAGTTCTCATCACTACTACAAAGAGATATAAAAATAAGATTTCTCCTCTAAGTGGAAAATAATAATATTGGAGGAAGTGTGTGATCAATGAATCTCATCCGGTAGGAGTCTCTAACTGTAAAGATCAAACCAAGGGCACTATCAGAATCTCTAGATCTCAAAAAAAGTGACAAGAAAAAAAGTAGTTTTCTGTTGTATCTATCAGTAATATAGTTAAAGTAGAGAAGACCCAAATTTTACCTCTAATAATCCTTAGAGCCTCAGGGTGTTAGTCCTCAACTGCCTACAACTATCCTCATCCCAAACCACTAGCTCCCTAAGCCTAGCAGGGACAACCTGGGGGTGGTGGTGGCAACAGGTCAAACCATATGTCACCTCATGTTGCTCTCCCTACTCCTTTTCCACACCTTCCACCCTACAAACCTCCCTACTCTATTCATTATCTCTACTTGGGAAATAAATTGTCTCTTAAAGAATTTTTCATGCCCGGATACCTATGTATGTCATCGGCTACCCACTATCAAAGTCTCGACTCCTATGTACCCACTACCAGCACTAATTGTCAGAATCTGCTTAGCCAAAAATCTCTCTAATAACAAATCCCACTCAATCACACCAACATAGGTAGGAATACAAAGAGATTTTACTCTAGCCCTAGTATCTCAACATAGGCCCCACTTGAAGGTATATTCTCATAATAAAAAAATCATGAACCATATCCATATAGTATCATGAGAGTTTGGTGAACCTCGTGCCCGATAAATACTCTACCATGGTCATGATGACCTGTTGAAGCTGCATAATCTCCTGGATATGAATCACTCTCAATGTAGATAGAGATAAATCCTCTCTAAAAAGACTCTCAAACACCTTCCATGAAAGAGTCACCTCATCTAATGTCAAAGTCACCAGACTCCACCATCGCTCTACAGAGTCATGAAGAAGGTTCACTGCTAGGATCACCATCTGGTCCAGAGGTGTCTTAACAAGGTGGAAAACTCATATAACTACCTAAAGTCAGTCTTTAGCTTCCTGGGGGTCTGTTTCACCATGAAAACTATGGGGTCATTATCTGTGACACTCAGGAAGTATAATCATTTTGCATGCATCATTTTTTGGTACTATTAGTGAAACCTGCTTCTCAATAGGTGGTGGTAAGACTAGAAATCCACTCAGAGGTATCATCTCCTGAACATGTCCTTGTATCGAAGCCTCGTCACTAGGTGAACCATCCTTACAATCCTACTATAGAATCCTAGATGGAAATTGTTGTGGAGACATCCTAAAATAGATAATATGCACCATGTTCAAGATTATATATGGGGATATGACTCAAAAAGGATATGAAAATCACAACCTAATCCTATATGATGCATGTACTAATGTTTTCCCTAAAACTAGTGTCTAAATGTACTGAGTTAACAAGCAGTTTTTCAAAGTCTTGGTGCATAGATATGTTGGCCTCCACACCAACACTGGATTCCCTGGCCTGAGAGATGAACTTGAAACACTTCAACGCTATTTCCCTAATTCCTAAAATAATCCTCATAGCTAGAAAATCTCGAAACTCTAGTCCTAAGATGACACCCCTTTTATATCACTTTTTCAAAACCCATCCCACTGAGGCCCTCTTGGCTGATGTTAAGCTAGGTGTGATGCCCCAATACCACCACCAATAGGCTAGAGTCTAGAGACAAGCGTCGAGTAGGCATATCATACACATGGGAGACCTTAGCCTAATCTACCTGTACACACACACACATTTCCAAATACATAAACAATGTTGAAAGGTAAAATGAAAATGATACCTAAATACTGCATATATCTATATCCTAAAATCATAATATGAAGAAAGTGTTGGAAAGATAAAAGGGACAAATACAATCCAACCAAAACTGTAAAATAGTCCAACCTACTAAGGAGGGGACTACTGTCAAATGTAACACCCAGTATAAACCATGGTATGTCTAACCCAAATATGCTCCATATACTCCTGGTCCTCCTAGGACTTCATCAAAAGGTTTTTTGTATGCATAAGGCATGAAATGTGTGGGTATATCCCATGAAAGGTTGAGTATGTACTTACCCGATAGGACACTCCAAATTCACTAAACATAAAGCATCAAGATAGTAGTCAATTCATAATCACAAAGGCATGTAAATAAGAATATGAGACATAACAATAATAACCTAGATATACTCTTGATATACACTAAGTTTAAAGGTAGGGTATCAATTGTATTGCCATCCTAGGATTCTTCTTGAGGCTTCAAGGTAACACTCTTTTGGGAGAACTCTCTCCACGAGTCATATTATCACTGATGGCGCTCATCTGAGTGGTCATCCTCATTAGGCCTTACTAAGAATAAGTACACGCTAGAACACGGAATAGATCGATAAACATATATGGGATCTCTCCTAGGGGTTGTGGGGTATATACCAAACCCTATCTAGAATAAGCCGCTAAGTAGAGGATTGATGTCTAGGTATGTTGGCCACACCAATCACTAGAAAACCTCACATAGGGTAGAAGATGGCGATAGAGGATCCCACACCAAGCCACATAGAGGGATTTTTGAAAATCTATCCAAGACTAATCCCATATAGAGGATCACATATTATGATCAGGACATGATGCCTCATTATACCCTCATGAGGACGAACTAAGGGAACATGCCCTAGATATTCTGGTCTACACTAAAGATAATGAGGGTCTCAACCTATCCTGGTAAAATTGAATGGTGTGTACTAGGAGTACATGGCCTTTCCTACTAATCTTGAGCCTACCTATGTCTATTCCCATGTTAAACAGTCATGCCCGTGTACTCTAGTCATGCTTGTGTACACTAGTTATGTCCATTTACCTATTTTTATCTAAGTACCTTGTCCATGTCTAAGTACATGGTCGTGCTCGTATACTCTAGTCATGTATGTGTGTCTACCTGTGTTCATTCCCATGTACCCCAGGGGTAAACACTGAGTCGTCAGCACTGGGTTACATGGCATGTGGTAGGTCCTACATGGTGTGTGATATTTTTCTTCACATGTAAACCCTATCCACCATAGATAGTTTCCATACAATGTGTATTCTTAAGTCTACACATTGTGTAGTTGGATTTTTTTTTTAAAAACCATAAACTTCATGCCTCTACCACTCGCACTATTAACACTATTGAATCTTCTATAAAACTCATCGTGGAATCCGAATTGAAGATGACCGAACTCTAACCTTCAATGATGGTTGGATTCCAACCATATCCTTTTCTCAGGAATCGCTCATGGTCGCATTATCTCGCCGAAATTCCAAAACCCACAAATGAGTATCTCCTAATCTGATCCCAATCATCTATCATTGTTATACAC
This sequence comes from Viscum album, assembly GCA_963277665.1. NCBI lineage: Eukaryota > Viridiplantae > Streptophyta > Magnoliopsida > Santalales > Viscaceae > Viscum > Viscum album. Next base: position 1,681,881,333 of record OY728160.1, read on the forward strand.
CTGGTTTCACCCAAATTTACCCTACAGGTATAAGCGGTCGTTGAAGTACATATAGGGGTCGAATCCAAAGGGACCTAAGAAGTAACCTTTAGAAACACATGTTTTATGGAGGTTGGTCTGTGAAGTTTCTAACATGGGTTTGAATTGATTGGATAACTAATTATTTAATTTAAATAACAATTAAAAAACAAATTTACTTGATCTAAAACAATTAATTAATATGGTTTGATCCTAGGTTGTTGCTTTTGGTGGATTTTATGCATTTCTTTTCTTAAAAATTTCTTGTCATTAATTGAAGACATATCCAAAAAACAAGATAATTCTCCAAAATCATTCACCAATTTAATCCCTACACAATTCCAAGACCAATCACCAATTCACTTTGAGGATCACTTTACTGAGAACTCAAAGGAAATAGATCGTACTAGCACTCAAAATGTGTCATCATTAAACTTGGCAAAGATGAAGAAGAACATAACTCATCGAATGAAAATCTTAAAATAACAAACAAATTTAAAAATTAAAGTACATGAAATAACATCCAATCCATCGCATGAAACTCTCTAGGACAAAACCATAAATTTTTAGCCCTCTATAGATGTTATTATATCAATAGAAGCGAGAAGTCGACTTAAATAAGTGGAATTGAAGAAGAAAAACATTAATAAAAATGAACACTCCACCGTTGTGTGAGAAATTCACAAGTGCTGGTGTGAATAATTTCACACCTTGATTCAACGGTATCAACGTGTGAAGAAAAGGAAAATAAAAAGTGAAGAAGAAGAAGAAATTTTATTAAAATAATAAACATTAAAGAAAAACTTACATGGGAAAACTTGACGATGTGATTACAAATTGAAAGCAGGAAATTACAATTGAAAGAAATACAATGGATGAAAGAAAAACATGGATTCAAAGAAAAATGTTAGATGATAATTCCCTTCACCACCATCTCCTTATATAGGAATATTAGGATCCTTAGGTCCACCACACACAATAAATTCACCCCCCAACAATTAATAGAGTCAAAACAAGGGTGAATAATCAAAAGGAAATTGACGTTTCGAAGTTGACCCGGAAAACTGTCCAGATTCATCCACCATTTTGACGTTCGAATATTTAATTGATGGAGGTCGAATATTGAGGGTTCGTAGAATACAAATATCTTATTCCATGTCTCCTATATCCGATGTAAAACATTCAGGACATTTGGATTAGCCGTTTGGAAGTTATGGTCGAAATGGTGGGACGACTTTATGTGCATTAATGTCGGGTCCACCATTTAAATCTCATCTTCAAATCCATTTATCATCATGAAAACTTCAGAATTAGCTCCATCCAAAGTTGAATAAAATAATCCTCATATTTTTATCTTTCTAATGTATAAATTTGAGCTTCATTGGGCCTGGTTTGTGGGCCCCACATTTGTTTGATGGGCCTTGGGCCCATTATGCTTTTTCCAGCAAGTTTCTGCATTCAGGTGCAAAAATCTCCATCTTCACTTGTGATTCATCCATAATACCTAAAAGAAAAAATGTTCCAAATAAAGTTATGAATCATATACCAAAATATCAAATTAAAATGATGAATATTGTAATTTCCACAGGCAAATTATTGATTGGTATCAAATTGACACTTTAAGCATGAATTGCACAATGATGGGAAATGAAGTTCAATTTCTGAATTGGACTAAAATTGATGTTTATGAAATTTTAAACACATTAATATTAAGATATTAAAAATGAATATTAGCCACTTTAAGTGACTAATAACACCCCACAACTTGAGTTTTTCTAGTCCCGAGCAAAATATATTACAAATATGAAATTCAAATCCCATTTTCCGAAAACATTTAAATACACATTGCTCACCCAAAGACCTCATACCAAAAAAATTATGGAACCCATAAAAATAATTTAAAACAAGCTAGGTCCATAAGAATATCCCAAGCCCAAGTCCATTCCTTTGTTCAAATTCATCGCCACATTTCATCCAATTTCAATTAAGCATGATAAAGTGTTGTGCATCACAAAAGATATGGGGCCCATTTTATTGTTCAAGGGGAAAAAATGGAAGCGCTGGGTGGGAATCACATTAAACCTTAATATGAGTATCCATTTTTTTTGATGATTTTTCTATCCACAATAGATATGAAAAGACTAACTCTGGGCAAGACAACTATGGAGTCACGATCCCCCCAAGTGTCGGACGCCACACATATTGTCAATTTCATTCTTTACAATAGAGATATAAAGCCTAACTCTGGGCAAGACAACTATGGAGTCACGATCCCCAAGTGTCGGACGCCATGCATTTGGAAAAAACATTTCTCTATGTGGTCAATTTTTTTTTGTTTTTTTTGTTTTTTTGTTTTTATGGATACTCAAATTAAACTAAAAGTGACCCCAGAACCCTATGCTATAATGAAAGGGACCTAAGAACTCAAATTTACACCCACGATCCAGTAGACATGCATTGTGGCATTTTTATTAAGAGGATGAAAATGTAAACATTGAAAAATCACATCGGACAACCACACTTTCCAAAAACTATGCTCATGAACTTAAAATTGCATTAAAATCATAATCAAGGCATGAAAAATTTATTTGATATCCAATTTTAGAGTTTTCAATGTGTGTTATCATGTTTATGGTTAATGGAATTTTTCTTTTCATGCGTGTTTTTATTCAAAAAATAAAAAAAAAATATTTTTTATCTCCCCCCAACTTAGAATAACTTTGTCCCCAGTGTTTAAAGAAAAGAACAGTTAGAAGGGGGTGGTATAGGAGTTAAAAGATAAAATTAAGAATGATAAACATGGAACAAATTCACCTGGTTTTTGAAGTTGAAGTTCATGATGCTCCAGATTACTCCTTTGATCACTTGGGGGATGTAGGCACCTCCTTGATTGAATATATATCACCCAAAATAGTTCATGAACCATAAAAAGAAGGAAAAAACAGACAAAACAAACAACACAAGGATTTAATTCCAAGTATCATCATTTTTATGGGTTTTCATGTTTTTTTTAAATCAAACTAATGATACATTGTCTTCTTTTAAATTTCTGGGTAAGGTATTACTCAGGGATCACACCGCATGACACGGATGAATACGGTGCTCCCCTTTCATACCCATCCATACTCATAAAAGAAGAACAGGTCAAGAGTCTAATTTTTTTTTACCTACAAAAACATAAATAAAATAAACTGATGATACATTGTCTTCTTTATATTTTCTGGGTAAGGTATTACTCAGGGATCACACCGCGTGACACGGATGAATACGGTGCTCCCTTTTCATACCCATCCTTACTCATAAAATAAGAACAGTTCAATAGTCTATATAAAAAAAATAACAAAATGAAGCAGAAGGAAACAAAAGATGATTCATAGTGATTGGAAACATGAAAACCACGGGTTGCCTCCCGTGTAGTGCTTTTGTTTAACGTCGTTAGCCCGACTTGTACCCCCCAACTTATCCAATTCCAACTTTAAAATTTTTAATAAACCCATATTTCTCCACCTCAACAAGATTGAGATTGATTATTTGTTTGAAATATGTTTCATGTGAAATCCTTTATTCTACAATGAGCGGTAAAATCCATGTAATATCAGCAACGGTTGATTGAATTGAATATCTAGTATTTCCTAAGACATCAATGAACATTCACAATTTTTTAGTTTCAAGAGGAGAATAAATTGAAATTTCATGGTATTGGTTATCAACATTTAAGAGTGGTGAAGAAAGGATAAAAATTTTGAGTTCGGGTTAATAAAAATTTACAAAAGAAGAATGGAAATTTGAATCAAAAACAGTTTCTTCTCCATGAAATTTAGAAATAATTGGTTAATTTTGAAAATAAGATTCATCCTTAAAATTTTCCAGTTGAAAATCAGAAATGTGTATGGGATCGAATCCACAAGGACCGAAGAAGAAACCTTGAGACACTTTGATTAGATGCGGGATTGGCTATAAAGTGGCCAACTATGGTGTTGATTGATTTGAAGAAATATTTATTTAATTTAAAGAACAAAACCAATAAAATTAATTGAATTAAAACAAATAATTAAGGTGAGTTTATCCTAGGTTGTCTCTTGGGCTTGATTGGATGTATTTGTTTTTCATTTGATTTTTTGTTCATCGGTTCAAGAGGTATCCATTAAATGAAATAATTCCTCAATATCATTCTCCGATTTAATCCATAAAAAATTTCAAGGCTAATCACCAATTCACTTAGAGGATCAATTAAATGAGCACTCCAATGAATTGGATCATACTATCACTCAAAATGTGTCATCGTTAAAGTCAGTGAAGACAAAGAAGAAGATAAATCAAAAAAAGGAACTCTTAAAATAAAGAACAAATTTAAGAATTTAAGAACATAAAATAACATTCAATCCAACTCATGCAACTCCCTAGGATCAACCCATAAAAGTTTATCCCTCCATTTATGCTATTATATCAATGTAATCGGGTAATTGACTTAAAGAAGCGGGATTGAAGAAGAAGAAAAAACATTAATCAAAATGAACACTCCACCGTTGTGTGATGAATTAACAAGTGCGGGTGTGAATAAATTCACACTATGATTCAATGGTATCAACGTGTGAAGAAAAGGAAAATAAAAAGTGAATAAGAATAAATTTTATTAAAATACTAATCATGAATGAAAAACTTACATTAGAGAAATTGACGATGCCATTACAAAACGAAAGCGGGAAATTACAATTGAAAGAAAAACTTGGATTCAAAGGAAAATGTTAGATGATAATTCCCTTCACCACAATCTCCTTATATAGGAATATTAGGAGCCTTATTTCCACCCCCCACAATCATTTCACCCCCCAACAATTAATATAGTCAAAATGAAGGTGAAAAATCAAAAGGAAATTGACGTTTCGAAGTTGACCCGGAAAACTGTCCAGATTCATCCACCATTTTGACGTTCGAATATTTAATTTATGGAGGCCGAATATTGAGGGGTCGTAGAAGACAAATATTTTCTTCTATGTGTATTATAGAATATCTCAAAATTTCATGAAATTTGGCTCATCATTTTGGAAGTTATGGTCGAAATGGTAAGACGGATTTATGTGCATTAATGTCGGGTCCACCATTTAAATCTCAACTTCAGATCCATTTATCATCATGAAAACATCAGAATTATCTCTGGCCACAGTTGAATAAAATGATCCTCATATTTTTATCTTTCTACTGTATAAATTTGAGCTTCATTGGGCTTGGTTTATGGGCCCCACATTTGTTTGATGGGCCTTAGGCCCATTATGCTTTTTCCAGCAAGTTTCTGCCTTCAGGCACAAAATTATCCATCTTCCTTTGGGATTAATCATCGGACCTAAAAGATAGAATGTTCCAAACAAAGTGATAAATCATATCCCAAAATTTCAAATTCATAAAATGAATATAATGTTGTCCACAAACAAATGAATGATTGGGCCCAAATTTTCATTTTAAACATGAATTGCATTTTTTATGAGAAATGAAGTTCTATTTATATAATGCACTAAAAACAATGTTTATGGACTTTGGAAAAATGAATATAAAGATATTAAAAATTAATATTATCCACTTTCAGTGACTAATCACACCCCCCAACTTGAGTTTTGCTAGTCCCGAGCAAAATAAATTACAAATATGAAATTCAAATCCCCTTTTCCAAAAACATTTTAATACACATTGCTCACCCAAATATCTAATACCAAAAAAATTATGAAAACCCATAAAACTCATTAAAAACAATCTAGGTCCATAAGCATATCCCAAGCCCAAGCCTATTCCATTGTTCAAATTCATCGCCACATTTCATCCAATTATAATTAAGCATGATAAAGTGTTGTGCATCATAAAAGATATGGGGCCCATTTTATTGTTCAAGGGGAAAAATGGAAGCGCTAGGTGGGAATCACATTAAACCTTAAAATGAGTATCCATTTTTTTTTCTTTTTTTTTCTTTTACCACAATAGATATGAAAAGACTAACTCTGGGAAAGACAACTATGGAGTCACGATCCTCAAGTGTCGGACGCCACACATATTGTCAATTTCATGCTCTACAATAGAGATATAAAGCCTAAATCTGGGCAAGACAACTATGGAGTGACGATCCCCAAGTGCCGGACGCCACGCATTTGGAAAAAACATTGCTCTATGTGGTCAATTTTTTTGTTTTTTTTTTTGTTTTTTTTTTTATACTCAAATTAAACTAAAAGTGACCCCAGAACCCTATACTATAATTAAAGGGACCCGAGAACTCAAATTTACACCCACAATCCAGTAGACGTGCATTGTGGCATTTTTATTAAGAGGATGAAAATTTAAACTTTGAAAAATCACATCGGACAACCGCACTTTCCAAAAACTATGCTCATGAACTTAAACTTGCATTAAAATCAGAATCAAGGCATACAAAATTATTTGATATCCAATTTTATAGTTTGCAATGTGTGTTATCATGTTCAAGGTTAATAGAATTTTTCTTTTCATGTATGTTTTTATTCAAAAAATAAAAAAAAAATCATTTTTTTATCTCATCTCCCCCCAACATAGAATAACACTGTCCCCAGTGTTTAAAGAAAACATAGAAGGGGGTATGGGGGGATTTCAAAGAGTAAATTTTAAATGATAATCATGGAATGAAGTCACCTGGTGGTTGATGATGATAGTGCATGCCATAGTCTCCCTGCAATCCTGGATTTGAGTCTCAACGGCTTGGATAGTGGTGAATGGATTTTCCTTATGACTTACGACATGTCCTTTTATTTTTTTTAACCTATAAAAACATAATAATAAACAAAACAAAATAAACTGATGATACATTGTCTTCTTTTTAGATTTCTAGGTAAGGTATTACTCAGAGATCACGCCACGTGACACAGATGAATATGGCGCTCCCCTTTCATACCCATCCTTACTCATAAAAGAAGAACAGGTCAACAGTCTATGGTAATTTATTATATGAAAAAAATGATTCAAAATGATTAGAAACATGGAAACCATGGGTTGCCTCCCATGCATCGCTTTTGTTTAACGTCGTTGGCTCGACTTGTACCCCCCAACTTATCCAATTCCAACTTTCAACATTTTTAGGACCCCATTTTTGTCCACTTCAACTTGATTCAGATTGATTTTTTTATAATTTGATTCATGTGAAATCCCATGGTCAATAATGAGTGTGGAAGTCCAAGGAAATTTGGTAATGGTTGATTTAGTTGAATTTCTAGTCTTTCCTAAGACATTAAGGACCATTCCAACATTATTGGTTTCTTGAGAAGAATGAACTACAAATACAAGGTCTTTCTTATCTCCTATAGTGGGATTCCTGAGTTTGGAAGAAAGTAAAATAATTTTGAGCTCGGGTTTATTGAAATTTCCTAAAGGAGATTGAAAAATTAAATCAAAATCAGTTTCTTCTCCAAAACATTTAGAAATAATTGGTTCATTTTGAAAATAATATTCATCCTAAAAATTGTCCAGTTGAATGTCAGAAGTGTGTATAGGATCACTATTCATTATATCTCCTAATGGTTCAATGATCGGTGATTCTAAAAAAATGTTATTGGAGAAATATTCTGAACACTCAATCCATGAAGACAAATTTTCCCCTTGTGAATCCAAAAAATTAATTTCCTCCTGATTTAAATACCCTTCAACATTTCCTTGATCTTGTTCAGTTATCCCATATCCAAAGGTTAGTTCTTTTTTAAATTCATGAGAGGTTTTTGGGATAAAAGATTCATCTATCAATGATGAGGAAAGAACATCTTGAGTGGTAATGGGTTCCTCAAAAGTCTTAAAGATTTGTAATTCTAATCTGAAAGATGAAACTTCTGAATTCATTTTATCCATTTGTTCACACAATTGTTCTAGAATTTTTTCAGGATTAGGGTTGATATATGTTTGTACATCATGGACTTCCTCATTATTTATCTTTTCCATCATTCTTGATAGGTATGGAAATTGATCTTTTAAACATTCAGCATCCCATTGATTGTACATATCATCTGGTGTGGTGTATTCAATTAAGGATTGGTCAATGAAATTCCCTATGTGAGGTGTTTCAAAATATTTATTTTCCAGATGATTATAGCCTTGGTATTTTAATGGGTATTGTTGAAGATAATCCATTGGAGTTGATTGAAAGTTGTCTTTGGGGTTCATTGGACATGCAGAAATAGAAAGGGGAATAGATAAGAGAAATTAGGGTGAGAATAGAGAATTTGGGGAGAGAAAAGAAGATGAGTGTCTAAGGTACTTACTTGGGTCCCTGACAACGCTGCCAAAATTTGGTTGCGCCCAAATTTACCCTACCGGTAAAAGCGGTCATTTAAGTACAAGTAGGGATCGAATCCACAGGGACTGAAGAAGAAACCTTGAGACACTTTGATTAGATGTGGGATTGGCTATAAAGTGGCCAACTATGGTGTTGATTGATTTGAAGAAATATTTATTTAATTTAAAGAACAAAACCAATAAAATTACTTGAATTAAAACAAATAATTAAGGTGAGTTGATCCTAGGTTGTCTCTTGGGCTTGATTGGATGTATTTGTTTTTCATTTGATTTTCTGTTCATCAGTTCAAGAGGTATCCATTAAATGAAATAATTCCTCAATATCATTCTTTGATTTAATCCATACACAATTTCAAGGCTAATCACAAATTCACTTAGAGGATCAATTAAATGAGCACTCCAAGTAATTGGATCGTACTAGCACTCAAAATGTGTCATAGTTAAAGTTAGTGAAGACAAAGAAGAAGATAAATCAAAGAAAGGAACTCTTAAAATAAAGAACAAATTTAAGAATTTAAGAACATAAAATAACATTCAATCCAACTCATGAAACTCCCTAGTATCAACCCATAAAATTTTATCCCTCCATTGATGATATTCTATCAATGGAAGCGGGTAATTGACTTAAAGAAGCGGGATTGAAGAAGAAAAAAAAACATTAATCAAAATGAACACTCCACTGTTGTGTGATGAATTAACAAGTGCGGGTATGAATAAATTCACAATATGATTCAACGGTATCAATGTGTGAAGAAAAGGAAAATAAAAAGTTAATAAGAATAAATTTTATTAAAATACTAAACGTGAATGAAAAACTTACATTAGAGAAATTGACGATGCCATTACAAAACGAAAGCGGGAAATTACAATTGAAAGAAAAACTTGGATTCAAAGGAAAATGTTAGATGATAATTCCCTTCACCACCATATCATTATATAGGAATATTAGGAGCATTATTTCCACCCCCCACAATCAATTCACCCCCCAACAATTGATAGAGTCAAAACGAGGGTGAAAAATCAAAAGGAAATTGACGTTTCGAAGTTGACCCGAAAAACTGTCCAGATTCATCCACCATTTTGACGTTCGAATATTTGATTTATGGAGGCCGAATATTGAGGGGTCGTAGAAGCAAAATATTTTCTTCCATGTGTCTTCTAGAATCTCTCAAAATTTCAGGAAATTTGGCTTAGTCGTTTGGAAGTTATGGTCGAAATGGTAATACGGATTTATGTGCATTAATGTCGGGTCCACCATTTAAATCTCAACTTCAGATCCATTTATCATCATGAAAACATCATAATTAGCTCCAGACACAGTTGAATAAAATGATCCTCATATTTTTATATTTCTACTGTATAAATTTTAGCTTCATTGGGCTCGTTTTCTGGGTCCCACATTTGTTTGATGGGCCTTAGGCCCATTATGCTTTTTCCAGCAAGTTTCTGCCTTCTGGCGCAAAATTATCTGTCTTCCTTTGGGATTCATCATCGGACCTAAAAGATAAAATGTTCCAAACAAAGTGATCAATCATATCCCAAAATTTCAAATTCAGAAAATGAATATAATGTTGTCCACAAACAAATGAATGATTGGGCCCAAATTTGCATTTTAAACATGAATTGCATTTTTGATGAGAAATGAAGTTCTATTTATGTAATGCACTAAAAAAATGTTTATGGACTTTGGAAAAATGAATATAAAGATATTAAAAATTAATATTATCCACTTTCAGTGACTAATCAACACCACAATTATCCATTTATCTAAAACCTGAACCCATGGTATTTATCTGTTCGCCAAAGAATAGTTGCACAACGATCGATTACTGAGTATTTGTCAAAACACCAGCCAAAGAAAATATTGGTGATGAATGTGTGAAGAACGGGGGATGAAATACACAAAATGAAACAAGAGGAATAGACCTCATCCATTGTTCAGGTTAGCCTCAATCTGTTTCTATTAGAACAAGAAATGCATAAAAAATTATCAATAACATCAATTCCCAGATCCTAGGAAGATAATTCCATACCTGTAAAGCATGATCGACCTATGAATCAATATCTTAGTGGAATTGATTCTTGATCTACATGGGATAAGAAAATGGGGGTTAAACCAATGAAAAAAATCCCCTACCTTGAGTTTGGATTTATCATTAATGAAAAATAGTTAACATTTTTGTTGGTGATATCCACAAACTTCGTTGGCGTAGGAAAACTCCTCAGTATTGATCATCAATCCACAATCCAGTTTTCATCCATCAATGATCTCCTCCATTCTCTCTCACCAAATCCCTAGGGTTATGTGGATAACCCTAGAATTTTCCTATAACCGAGTTTAAAAAGGGTAGAGCTTGGTCATGGCGATTAAATAAATAAATTTATTAATACTCCCATGATTAAACTAAATCCAAACACCTGATGTACACAAAAGTTATATCACTCCGAGGGTATGTGATATCCCAGACTCAGATTCCACTTAATAGGTGACCAGATCCCAGTTGTCCATATGTCCTCAAGCACATCTCCCCAAATGCTATAGGATTCCAACTAGCAGCGAGGTCCTAGTGTGTGTGCATGGGGAGACTATTCCCTAATCACCAGAGTGTATCATAATAGATAATTATAAACATAGGTAAGTGGTGAAATCATTATAAATAAATAGATGTCACAATGGAAAGAGATAAGGATAACAATAACTGAAATAACTGGAATAACATACAACAATTGATGATGATATAATTCATGTCACTAGAAATCTAGAAAACATGGATACAAAGTAGTAGGAATACATGAAAACCCCAATGTAGTAAAAGGAAATACATAAACTATCCCAAGCATCCTAATCTCCATATCGATCATCTGCTGACATCTCCATACTAACACAACAAGTAATCAAGTTTCTGAAGTAGTGCACTTCTCTTTATCAACACTTTCATACATATAATCTTCCCTAAGTACCAAATGGCACCCGAAGAGGGTATGATATAACTCGTCAAGTGCATCAAAGATACCCAAGTTCAAATCTATACAAAGACATATTTTCGGGTTACTGTAGTAGTACTATAGCAGGTACTGTAGTAGGTACTTTTTAGTACTGTAGTGTCCAAAACTATTCATCTGTTTGGGCTTTTAGGCCACCAGTTTGGTCCTAGAGTCCTTCAAGGCCTTTGAGCCACCCAAGGAATTCGAAAAAATAAGGATTTTGGGCCACCTCAAGGCCTTCGGATCACCTCAAGGCCTTCAAGCCACATGAAATTGTGCTTAAATGGGCCATTCAGACTCTACAAGGAACAAGCTCCGGATGAGGATTCAGAGCAACGTGAATTCAATAGAGTAGAACTAACATATTTGGAAGAATGAGAGGGTATGTAAATTTCCATCGGGACTAGCCTATGCATGCACAGGAAGCATAGTTGAACATCCATACGAATGTGGAAAGATGACATCATGATGTAGATGTTGGGGAGGAGCAGTACCAAGTAGTTATAGTCTAGATGATTTCCTCTAAGACCTTATATTATTGTAATGTTATGAAACTTAAAGGATATTTAAGGGTTACCCTTCAACCCTTAAAATGAGGATTATCAAAAATGAATAAAAATAGAAGGCCTTTGGGCCATTCAGAATTGCAATAATGCATATATAAAGTAAAGTTTTACAATCTAACTAAATTCCAAGTACTTTCTTTAGCCCTCGACTGGTGTCTAAACATGTAACCAGTTCATTAATTAAGTAATTGACAATTTATATGAATAGTTCATGTGAGGCATGTCCAACACTAGCATCACCTCGTGATAGTATAAATAGTGAAGGTTCCAAGGTGTAATAAGGAAACCATGATTGATAACTAAATAGAAAGTGGTTCCAAGGTAATCACCAAGGAAACCTAGAATTCAGGGGGCTACTAACTTAGTATTAATTGATTCTAGCTAAGGGGGTAAGAGTGTAATACAAGGAACATTGTCCAAGGAATTCCCACAATAATATTTCTAACCGGGTCCAAGGAATATATCCAAGGTAAAACGGGAGATAAGCAATGGTCGGGACCAAGGATATAACCAAGACACCTCAAGTCATGCTGGATCCAAGGAGTGTGTATGAGGAATCCTATAATAATAATTAAGTGATCTTATAGTGTTATATCTAGAATCCAAACATATACAAGGATCATGTTCCTAAGTAGGTATTACTCAAGGTAACGAGCATCCTTGAATCAGAGTAACGTCCTCGAGTACCCAAGGCATTCCCTCATGAATCCAAGAGATAACATGAGTCAAGCCTTCCTATAAAGATTCCAAGGTCCATGTGAATAAAGATTCATCTTACATTTAATTCACTACAATTAATTTAGTCATATGATAACTATGTCATTAATAAGTTCACTTGGTTCAAGCCTTTCCTTTCATTAGTTTGACAAGGCCAAGTAACATGAAACCTTTTAATTAAAACCATGTAAGTCAAGTTCAATTAATAAGGTTCACTCTATTGTCTTCCTTGAACATGGAAAGGTGTGATACATATATACAACCAAACATTCATTTACATTTAATAAGGCCAAGTCATATACTGAAGTATGTTTTCCATAATATCATTTGAATGAATTACTTACATTTATAAACTTACCTTAGTTGGGTCAAGTGGAAGTTACAAGGTACAATCTATTCACAATTTCATTATTCAATAGGAAATTAATGTAATGAGTCTTACCTTTAGTGTGGTCAAGTTTAAACACACTCGAACAGTGGATTAAATGTGTCAAAACACAAAAAACCCAATTATGGCATATTACCCTACATGGGGTGTTTTGTGTTATTAATATAACCACCAACAACTGACCAAATTTATGGAAAGAGAATAACCATATGGTTCTAATGAATATAATAATGGAATATAAATTCAATAAATGGCACATGAATAAATCTACGGGCCCCACACATCAAACCCAAAATCAACGAACTTGAGGGATGAGTTATAGACCACCCACCTAGTACTCATGTGAATCTCCTCCTCCAGTATCAGCCTATAATTTGGATTGGATTAGAGTAGATATGAAAAAATGAGTATAAGGACTCACATCTTGATAACTAAGCCGAGATCAAGAGAAATGAAGGATGGATTAATAATACTCTAGTAATTACTGTTGCGCATCCAATATGACAAATGGAAGCTCAATCGGATCATGGATGAAGGAGATCTCTCAATCCCTAGTGTAGGCCTTCAAATAGCTCTAAAATGAGAGGTAAGGGGGTTTTGTTCACTGGAACTTGGAAAGGGGAAGATAGGTTTAGATATTTAGATCATTAATGGAAAATGGTAAATTTTTCTAGAAAGTAGCTTGTGTGTGGTTTGGCCGCACAATTTTCCAAACCATGTGCCAACCATGCATCGGAACCTGGAGAAGAGGGGAACCCACATTGTTAGTCTGCATGGTTGGGAAAACCATGTGCCAACTATGCAGAATGGCTCTGCCAAAAAATATAGACCATCTGCAAGGTTAGATCTAATCATGCGCCCTACCCACACGGTTTAAACTAACCATGTTATTGGCTAATTTCTCCCAAAAAGTTGGAATCTAGGCTCAGAAAAATCCTTAGACACCCCTGATACCTTCCTGAACTCATTAAGCATCCACTTTAGGTCCATAAAAGTAAATTAGACCAATAATTTGAGGATCTGTACCTAAGTAAAAAAATGGATTCTTACAATATTCCCCCCTTAAAGGAACTCGTCTCTGAGTTGACCTTCCAAGGGCATAAAAACACTATTTGAGAACAACTCTAGAAACTATGAAAGTATGTCGGCCTCCTTCTCCCAAGCCTCATCTTATACACAATCATGATTCCATAGAACTCATACTAGAGGAACAAACCGGCCTAAGAGATTCTTTGTGCTCTAATAAATGATGCATATAGGATACTCTACAAATGAAGCATCAACATCAATCTCTACTTCATTGGGATAAACAATTATGAGATGGGTTGGCATGATAATGGTGAAGCTGTGAAACTTGGAAGACATTTTGTATGGAACGGTACCTCTGAGGTAATAGAAACTAATAGACTACCATCCCGGTTCACTCAAAAATCTCAAATGGCCCAACAAAATGAGGTGACAGCTTCCCTTTCCACTATATCCCTATATGCTCTAACCTATGTGATACCCATTAGAAAACATAATCCCCAAAATTGAACTCCAGGGGCCATTGATAGAAATCAGTATATGATCTTTTCCTAGACTGAGTAGTAGACATGCGCTTCTTGATCATCTAAACCTACTCTAAATTCTCCTACACGAGTTGAGGATCTAGTAGGGTTGTCTCACCAACCTCTAGCTAGCAGTGGCATGAACAAAGCGGCCTACCATACAAAGCCTCAAAAGGATACATTTGAATTTTCACCTGAAAGATATTATTATAGGCAAACTCGATGATAAGGATATGCTTCTCCCAAGAACCATCGAAATCAAGGACACATTCCCGAAGCATTTCCTCTAGAACTTATATCATATGTTCCAACTTCCCATTGGTATGAGGGTGAAAATCTATGATTAGAAGAACTTGTGTACCCACAACTTTCTACAAACCCTACCAGAACCAGGACGTGAAATGAGAATCCCTATCTAAAACAATAGTATAAGGGACCCCATGTAGTTGTATGATATCACAGACATATATTCTTACTATAACATTAACTAATAAAGTATCCTGAATAGGAATGAAGTTGGATAATTTTGTTAGTTGGTCAATAAATACCCATATAGCGTCACTACCACTCAGAGACCTAGGTAAGACATCTAAAAAATCCATAGCAATATCTTCTCATTTCCATTATGGTACTGGAAGAAACTGTAAAAAGCCTGCAAGTCTCTAGTGATTTTCCTTCACCTACTTTTAAGTGTAACATCTAATGATAAAACCTATTATCTAACATTTAATCTTAAGCCACCAATATTGGCGTCGCATATCTTGATACATTTTGGAGATGCCTGGATGAACTTCTCACTGAGAAGCATGAGACTCTTTCATCAACTCCTATCTCATATCTATAGGAACCTAGACATGACCATGAATATTTAAGATGTCATCTCTATCCATAGACCAATCTAGAGTTGGGTCATCTCCTGATATACTCTCATAGAGAACCAAGCCTTCAGGATCTGAAAATTGCCTACTCTTCACCTTCTCAAGGATGGAAGAGTTAACTATCAAGGATGAGAGGTGAGACTACTCATGACTATCATGAAACTTCAAATGTAGCTCAAAAAATAGGGACATTAACTTCCATTCATCATTGAATTCTTGTACGACTTGTGTTTGAGTTTTCTGACTTAACGCATCAGTGACTACATTTCCCTTTCTAGATATATAGGCAAGCTCAAAATCTAAGGACTGAAGATATTCAACCCATCTTTGTTTTCTGAGATTTAAGTCACACTCTGAAAGATATATTTGAGGCTCTTATGGTCTGTGTACACCAAAAAGTGCCCACCCAATAGATAGTGTCTCTAAAAATGTAATGCATGGACAATTACTGCTAGATCAAGGTTTTTTGTTGGGTAATTTCTCTCATGAGGTCTCAACTTTAGAGATCTGTATGTAATGAATCTATCCTCTTGTATCAGCACTACTCCTAGGTTGATGCATGATGCATCATATAAGAAGATATAACCTCTTCCAAGCTCTTAAAGAATCAGAATAGGTGTAGAGACAAGCCTCCATTTCAGCTCCTGAAAGGATTTCTCACATGCTTATGACCATAGGAAATTAACACCCTTCTTTGTAAGGCCAGTAAGAGGTGAATCAAGGCATGAGAATTCATGTATGAAATTCCTGTAATATCCATCCAGCACCAAGAAACTTTGTATATCAAACACATTCTTGGGTTTCTCCCAAGAAACCACTATATTCACCTTCTCTAGGTCAATAGAGACTCCCAAATATGAGATAATATAACACAAGAAGTAAACTTTGTCGATCAAGAAGTGGCACTTAGCAAGATTAGCATAAAGATGATGCTCTCTCAGTGTAATCATAATGATCTCAAGGTGCTTGGAATGGTCACTACGATTTTGATAATAAACCAAGATTTCATCCACAAATACTATGAAAAAAGGATCCAAATAAAGGTGGAACACCTTATTCATCAGATCCATGAAAATGGTGGGTGTGTTTGTAAGACCAAATAGCATAACTAGGTACTCATACAGACCATACCTGCTATGAAAATTTGTATGTGGTATGTCTAATGGCATGACTCATACCTAATGATAGACTAATATTAGTTCGATCTTATAGAAGTCCCTAGACCCTCAGAGTTGGTCAAAGAGATCATTTATTAAAGGTAGTTGATA
The DNA here is from genome assembly GCA_963277665.1 of Viscum album. NCBI lineage: Eukaryota > Viridiplantae > Streptophyta > Magnoliopsida > Santalales > Viscaceae > Viscum > Viscum album. The sequence continues at coordinate 1,681,897,998 of OY728160.1, forward strand.
GAATTTCTTAACCATAATATGGTTCAACCATTTGTAATCCATGAACATACGAAGGGTCTCATTTTCCTTCTTGGTGAAAAGCATGGGTGAACCCCAAGAGGAAGTGCTCGACCGTATAAAACCTTTGTCCTTTAGATCCTACTGCTTGAGCTCTTGGAGCTCAGTAGGTTTCATCCTATACGGAGGAATGGGCACTGGAGATGCCCCCAGAACAATATCGATTGTAAACTCTACCTCCCTCTCAGGAGGTAAGCCAAAAAATTCATCGGTAAATACATCCCTAAAATAATATACTACTAGAGGGAATTTTTCATGGTATAAACCTTGATCCTCCATGAATATATCAGAAATTTGGGCGGTCACCCCACCTAGACCATGATTCTCTAGTACATGTTTTCTAGCTTAAACATCCCACTCAACATTATGTAGATAACTTTTTCCCTATAGTGATGTAAACGATACCCTTCGGTGATAGAATTCTACAAAGACGTGATACGGAACCAACAAATTCATCCCAATAATAACATCAAAGCCTATCATCTCAAGAAAAAAGTGATCCCATAGAAAGGAATAATTACTCTCCTCAAGGGGGAAGTCCATGCACTAGCGTATTCCCTCTGATTGTACCCCTAATGGTGTATCTAGGGTCATTACACCATAGTAACATTGTATTTACACCCCAAGGATTTTCATGATAGATAAAGAGATAAACAAGTGTGAAGCACCTATATCAAATAAAACAAATACTATATTGGAGGATAATATAATAGTACCTCATACTATAGATGGTCCTGTAGCCTGATCCTTGGGTATCGGCTGTAATTCATGTAGCTGATCTAATCCATAGCCATGTGCATCAGCTAGACTACCATGATCAAAACTGATATGTTGGAACTGTTGGTGATCAGGGGTCTGGTTACCACAGCCATGACCTCCTCCTCAACCAGTCCTACTAGTGCTACTCTAACTCCCAACCTGACATGATGTAAAAGAACCTTCTCTTAAAGTTGGAGTTGGTGCAGAACCCTTTCCACTAAAAGATGATGGAAATTTCCTAAAAAATGATGAATATTCCACATGAAGATGCAAGCCCGGTACTCTAATGGGTCTCTATCACACTGAAGATTCAGATTCCCCTATCATCTGCACTGATGACATACTATAGATATACCTACATGGGTACCCTGGTTGACACTACCCTGATGAAAAACCTCAAGGGATCGCTTTCTACCACTGAAATAACTATTGGCATGCCTTGGCACTGATGCTCTATGACCAGTACTGTCGTCGTACCTCAGGTTGTGCTTAGTGATTAGAGACTGATTTACAATCTTAGAGAAGGTAGGTAGGCATAATACATTCATTTGAGTATGGATGGAATAATGGATTCCATCCTCGAAGCATATAGAAAGTGAAATCTCATCACTAGATAGAAGTGGTGCAAAGCACTATAACTTAGTGAAATGTGCTAAATAATCCATAACTGACATAAAACCTTGCTCAAGATGCATGAACTTTTTTTATTTGTTAGATATTAGCATCTGAGGAAATAACTGATCATAGAAGGTAGTCTAGAAATCAACCCATAACATGCCCCGATGACGACCAGCCTGGATAATCACATCCCACCAGTGTTTGGCTAAATCACTCAGCATGTAAGTAGCAAGTTTTACCATCTGCTCTATTGGAGTCTATAGATGTTCAAAGATGGACAGGGTGGATCTAGCCAAGACTTAGCACCCTGTGGATGGAAATCCCCCAAGAAGGTGGGAGGAGGATGTAGCTGAAACTCATGAGTCAGATCAGCCATCGTAGGTGTAGTTCATGGATCACCATGTATGGACTACATCATACATAGAAAAATATCATGGACTTGGGAATCAGTTCTTGGATCAAGTACAATAGTTGGTTCCTCAAGTGGCACTCCTGGCAGTAAGATTGGTGTCTTAGGGCCCACCATGTCTGAAGCATGGATGTCACCACCTTCCTAGTGTATGACATGAGGATTTCATAGTGGAATTGGTCTAAAAATTCCAAGTACACGCCTTAGAACAAACTTAGAAACATAAATATAGCATCACTAGCAGAAGCTGAATATAAGAAAACTCACTACCCAAGGTATACTACCCCAACTACCCACTTAGACAACCGGGTATCGGTAAGTGCTCGGTTATAAGTTTCAAGGGTTCCAATAGATGAAGGGTCAATAGTACCTTGCCTCGTTATTTATTGTAAACCATTTCATTTCATATTTAATTACCAGTTTCACTCCTTTACCTTTCATAAGCATGAAAAGACGGGATAATTTCATGAAACCATTTCACTTTTATGTTTTAATTTTCTTATAATTTACATCAAATTTCATTTAAAATGAGTTTTCTATACTAGTTAATCAGGGCCCATACTTCTTATCACTGATATTAACACCCACTTTAGTTTCTAATTAAAGGCTTGATTCGGTAAACTACTTGTTCCAACCCATGAGGGCCCATAACACCTCATAAATTGAAATAGGAAATCACTCAATCACAACCCAAAAGTAGCAAAATCACATATACAAGCAAGGTTCACTAAATAATTGCAGGCATATCAAGTAATACAAATTAGTTAAATGCACCTATATGGCATGGAAATATGCATGACATACGAATTCTAGGTGTCTATGATGATGCATGTAACAATTATCCTTGCCTTCATATCATCGAGCCAAGGATGAAATGAAATTCCCAATCATAATAATAATCCAAAACTCCACACATCATGTGCATCACCCAATGATGAAATAATATCAACTGTAATAGGCAAAACCACAACAAAAATTATAATTTAGGCAACTCAATTTTTACCCAAACATGGGTTCACAATTCCCAAGCATGGATTATGAACAAGTTACAAGAATTACTAATCTCCAATCTATTTTATCCAAATATTTAAGTGATAAAGTAAACACTCTAATACCACTTTGTGACATCCCAAACTCAGATTCCACTTAATAGGTGCCCTGAGCCCTGTTAGCCACATGGCCTCAAGCACATCTCCATAAATTCCAGAGGCTATTGACTAGTAGTGAGGGACTAGGGTGTGTTCATGGGGAGATTATTCCCTCATCACCAGAGTGTATCATAGTATATAATTATAAATAGAGGTAAGTAGTAAAATCTGTATAAATAAATAGATGTCATGGTGAAAAGAGACAAGGATAACAATAACTAAAATAACCGGAATAACATACAATAAATGATGATGATATACGTCATGTCACTAAAAAGTTAGAAAACATGGATAAAAATTAGTATTCATACATGAAAAACCCAATGTATCAAAAGGAAATACATAAACTATCCCAAACATCCTGAGCTCCAGCTCAGTCATCTGCTACCAGCTCCATACTAACACAACAAACAATCGAGTGTCTGAAGTAGTAAGCTTCCTGAAAGAACAAATATTTTTCATAATTTTACATTGAATATAAATTTTTTTAGACCCAATATAGTTTTATTTTATTATAAATTATCACATTTTTATGTTTTTGGGAAATTTTGAGCTTAATTATAAAAATGGTCTAGCCCGAATGGCCCGAAGGCCTTCATTTTTATTGATTTTTTATAACCCCCCTTTCAAGGGATGAGGGGGAACTCTTACAAGGCCCGTAGGCTTAGTGATTACATGGCTCATAGGATTAAGAGATTACATGACCCGAAGGTCTTAGGGAATTCAACCAGATTATAACTACAAGGAACTACCCCTCCCCAACATCTGTATCGTGATGGTAGCTCTCCACCTTCACATGGTCATCTAGCTAAGCTTATCATGCAAGCATAGGCTGGTCCTGATGGCATCGTCATACCCTCTAATTCTTCTAAATCCATTGGTTCTGCTCTGGTTAATGCGCCTCCTTATAGTGAAATGGTCATAAATCTCTCTAAACATGGCCAAATATGATGAAATTTTGAGGGGATACGCACAAGACAATTTGGAAAAACATTTATGTAGGGGTACATGTGTGCATAATCCATTTAATGGGTCTAACATGTGGAAAATTTTGAAAGGAATACCTAGCCTATAAAAGGAGGAGAGATCCTTATTCACAAATCATTTCATTCCATACCAGGCACTAAGGAGGAGATCTCCACCAAGGGAGGTCAGCCACAAATATCCCCCATTTCTTCTTATTCTTTTTTTTTTGTTTTATTTATTTTATTTTTATTTTCAATTTTAATTTAAATTTTAGTTTTATTAAATTAATTCATGCATTTTTATTTCTCCATCCATTCCACAATTCTTATTTTCAATCATTTTCTTTTAATTATAAGTATTATTATTATTATTATTATCAATATTAATATTATTATCATTATCATTATTATAATTATAGAACTCTTATTTTAAAATTATTTTATCCTTTTCTTTCTCCCTCTTCTTTTTAAAAAAAATCTTCCTTTAATTATAATAATAATTATTATTAATAATATTATTATTTTAACATTTTTTTATAAATTATAAATTTTATTTATTATTATTTAATTTCTTTCTCTCTCTCTTCCCTCATCCCCCATTCTTCCATTTTTATTTTATTCATCCACAATTATTTCTTTATTCCTCTCTTCTTCCTCCATTCTTTCATCCACTCCACCATTATGATATCTCACTCTTGGAAATGAGAGACTGACCATAAGGCTTGACCCGAGAGGAGGTCAAGTTGTTCATGAATTTTCCTCAAAGTTTATTTTAAGTTTGTATATAGAATTGAGTAACATGCATGGGTGAGGTGAATGCCTCTAATGTGGTGACTGCCGCCAATGACATGCAACTCAATTTATTTCTATCCTTTTATTTAATCACTTTTACCTCTCTCTCTATTGGTTAGTTCTTCACACGTTGGAGTTGAAATAATCAATGGATGAAATAGATCTGATTGAGTTGGTAACTAGAAGGTGGCACCTCCTAGACCAAGGAGTGTCATCAATCTCAATTAAAGGAGGAGGTGGAATTAAGAGTGCTTAGGCATTCAATGATATTATACAATTTATAAATGAATAATAGTAATCCAAATATGATATTTCATTTTTGTATTATTAAAATGAAATCAAGCACATAAAGTATAATAATGATTGAATACAAGGCTAAACCCAAGAACAAGTCCTTTCTCTATTAACCCATTCTATTTAGCTTTCATTCTAGTTTAAATTTCCATTTGTCCATGTCATTGCCTTAAATAATCAAAAACACCAAAAAAATTCCTTTGTTTTCATTAGATAATAAAAACAAAAAAAAAGTGATAGATTAGGTGATATAAAAGAAGTGTGTAAAATAAACTGAAAGGCTCCTCAAGTGAGACGACCCTGGTCAGCCACTATGTTGCACTAGAAAAAATTATAATTGTTTTTGACCACACCCTGCAATAGGCATGCATTACTTCCATTTATTAACACATTCATACATGTAATATGCCCCGAGTACCAAATGGTGCTCAGAGAGGGTGTGAGAAAAATATCAGTGGGCCTCCACCAACGGTGTCTATAACATCCATCCCGTGTAATGGAAATGTAATAGTGTGAAAACATGCATATATAATGTAAAGTAGTACAGTGTAACTAAATTATAAGTACCTTCTTCAGCCCTCGGTTGGTGTCTAAACATGTAACCAGTTCATTAATTAAGTAATTACCAATTTATATTAATAGGTCATGTGACTCTTTATGCACATGGACCTTAAGGGATGAGCTATAGACCACCCACCTAGTACTCATATGAATCTCCTCCTCCAATATCAACCTCTAATTTATCTTGGATCAAAGTAGATTTGAAAAATGATTATAAGGAATCACACATCGATAACTAGGTCAAGATAAAGAGAAATGAAGAAAGACTTAAGAATATTTGAGTACTTATCATTTCACATCCAATGTGATAAATGGAAGCTCGATCGGATCCTGAATGAAGGAGATATCACAATCCCTAGTTTAAGCCTTCAAAGAGCTCCAAAATGAGAGGGAAGGGGGTTATGTCAGCTGGAACTCGAAAAAGGGAAGATAGGTTTAGATATTTAGATCATTAAGGGGGAAATGGTGAATCTTCCCAGAAAGTAGTTTGTGCATGGTTTGGTCACACGGTTTACCAAACTATGCGTCAACCATGAATGGTTGCCTGGAGAAGAGGGGCGCCCACATGGTTAGTCTAAACAGTTAGGGAAACCGTGTGCTAACTATGTGAAATGGCTCTACCTAAAAATGAATACCATACACACAGTTAAATCTAAATGTGTGCCCTACCCACGCGGTTTACACTAACCGTGCGACAGGTTGATTTCTCCCAAAAGTTGGGCTTCGAGATCTAAACAAGCCACAGACACCCTTAAGACCTTCGTGAACTCATTAGGCATCCACTTTAGGTCTATAAAAGTTAATTAGACCAAAAAAATTAGGATTCGTACCTGAGTCAAAAAATGGGTTCTTATAGGGTAAAACCTACCTTTCGGATTTAATAGTGATCTTAGATTTCTGATATGAGTCTCCATTTAGGTGTTATTTCAATATTTTATAAAAACTATGTGTTCATGATATAATATATTAAATATTTTTATTATATCAATATTGATCTTCTTTGGGCCTTGGAATCCTATGTTGACTCAGCACATATCTTTGAAAATATTATTTAAATTGTTCCAAATATTTACAAGGAAAAAACATAGTCATTGTACAAAACCCTAACATTCAAATTTTGTGAAGTTTTCTATAAATTGTCTGAGGCTCTTCTTTCTTCTAGTATGTGTGCATACCCTCTTCCTCTCTCCTTTATTTTGTGTATAGCATGAGTCCATTACCATCACCAAATAAGGGATCTGAGTTATCTCTTTATTTCATGTGCATCTATGATATTAACATGATTTTGTTTCCCTTTGGGTGGATGGTAAGAGTTGTCCTAATAAAGATAAATAATTATATCAAATTTAGAATTGAAGGTAATGAGGAGTTTCACCTGTATTTTACCAAATTTCTTCATGTTGCAGTCATTTGATTCCCTAGAAAATATTATCGCATGTGTAAAGAATTATTATTATTATTATCTCATGTTGTGTTAAATTAGATAATCGAAATATTATCCAGGAAATAAAATTTTATTATCACAGGAAGATTATTAATATTTTTTTTCATAAAAGGGGTGTTTTCGCATTCTTTTACTTATTTTGTAATATTTTCTAAAGGAATATCCATGCTCGATGCCTTTATTGAAAATTATGTCTATTGAGAGACTTTATTGTGTTGTTGTTGATATAATTGTGGAAACCTTATTGTGTGATTATTGATATCACCTTGAATGAAATTATCTAAGAATGTATATTTGGCTAATGAATTGGTTTCCCATGGAAAATCTTTGTTTGTGTGAGAATTACCTTGAAAGTAAAAAAATTGAATAAGATGAAGGCCCTTTTTGAAAGATTTGAAAAATGGTTGTATTTTGTGGTTGTGGTATGTGGCAGTTGTAATGGGAGGTGGCTGTGAAGCGGTAGTTGTGGTAAGATTTGGTTGTGATGATATGTGGTGGTTATGATGAGTAAGTGAATGTGATATGAAATAGTATCAATGTGGGGCTTTTTTATGGGGAGGGTGAGTTTTTGTGTGTTGTGTTTATGTTGTTCTAGTTACCTGGTAGAAATGAAATGCTTGAAATGGAAATCTTGTTAATAAGGAAATGGTTGGGGATGGAAATAATTAATAATAAATGGGATTATTATGTTTAATTTGAATATGGAAATATGATAATAGACTGGTAATTGAAATGGTTAAATGAGAATTATGAAAATGATGTGCGATTTTTGGACTAAAAGTACTGAAGGGTAAACGAATTGGTTGTGTTGATGATGAAAATAAAATGGTTTGAGTTGTAATAGGTAAATGAACTCTTGAATTAAAATGGGAAGTTTGGATAAAGTGGTTGTTGTTTAATATGAAATGAATGGTCTGGATAAATGAAATTGGTTGGTAATGGGAAAATATAGAAATTTTCTTAGCTTGAAAAGAAAGGTGGAATGTGGCTTATAGCTTGTGAATTGTGACTTACTTGTGTGGTGTTATGTATTTAGAGGTGGAAGCAGTGGTGGTGGAGGTTGTGAGGCTTTGTGATGTTGTGAGATGGGATGGTACTCTTGTTGTGAACCCATATAATGAGATTGTATGTGTGAGTATTATATATTATACTTTAATTGTGATTTTTAAACACACCCCACCCACATCAAGCACCATGTTCTAACATAAAAATGTTTTGGTAGTGTTTTCCCAACATCCAGATAGTGAGGATGGATGGTTGGCTACCCCATATTCCCTACTATCTCTTCCAAATGAGTTTTATATGCACAGGTTGTGATGATCATAAGTCAAAAGTTCACTAGTAGTGATGTTTGATGAGATGATGAGGTGGTTCATGGTGGGAATCATGCATGGTATGAGGAGGGTGTGGGGTTGATGTCCTTCATGTTCATGATACCCTACTGATCTAGTTACTATTTTGGTTGAGATGTGATGTGATAGCCCATGTTCATTTGGGCGATATTTGATGTGATGGATTAGGTGTCTTCTAGCAAGATGTGATGTGATAACCTAGGTGTCTTCAGGCGAGATGCGATATGATGGCCCAAGTGTCTTTGAGAATGATTATTATACTGAAGATATGGGAGTGTGAGGACATACAATGTTGGGGTGTGAGAGTGGCACACTAATGAGAAAGTGTTGTGTGGTACCCTTTTTATCAATATGATTCATATTATGTTACTATAATTGGATAGGTTATTTGGTGAGTGAGCCTTGGTGAGGTCGGGAACTAGTTGACCTGGTAGGTGCTTACCGATTCTTTTATTTGTTCACTAGGGAATTAATATGTTCTTCACACATTTTCATGAGAGTTCGTAAGTATGATACTACTGAGTATACATGTATGCTCACCCTAAGTATATATAATTTTTTTTTCAGATTTCCAGGAGGACTTTAGGGACCAAGCTGGACGTTACTAGCTTGAGTGTTGGAGTTGTTGTTGAGTTATTGTCATAGGATTGTCTTTGATGTTTTACTTGGAGATTTTCATTTTACTTGTATGACATTACATGTGTTGTGGGATATTGTGTATTTTTCTTATGTTATGGAGTTGTTTTATGGTTGATAACCTATCTCCTGGTCCTATATATATTTCTGTTGATGGTAATATATCACATATGTCTGACCTTCTACATACCCCCAATGTTAGTCATGAACCCAGGGCCTATTGTAGGTGGGAATTGGGGGTCATTATATCCCTTTATCCTTTTTGGGAAAGGAGGTGTACCTTTTGAGGGAGGGGGTTGTGACAATAGCTTAAACCAAAAATTATTTAGGTAAATAAGAGTTATAAAGCATACATCATACCTTCTCCATCAATGTCATGTTCATACATTTCTCTATGCCATTTTGTTGTAGAGTACCAGGAACTATCAAATACCTTAAAATTCATTTTTATTTGAAAAATGAATTAAATTCATGAGAAAAAAATTCAATTCCATTATCAGTGTCAAGACACTTCAATTTTCTCCTATTCTTTTTTTCAATCATAGTCTTATGCAGCTTAAAAGTTTCAAAGATTGCATTTTTTTGCTTCAAGAAGAAAACCTACAATTTCCTATAAAATTAATAAATAATGGTTAACTTGTAGCTTTCACCTACTTTAAAAGGAAATCTAGTTAGACCCCAAAGATTATAATGAATATAGTCATGTTTCTCTTTCAAATTATGAGTTTTCTTTCTGTAGCTAACTCTTTTCTTCTACTCAGATATATAGTGCTCAAAAAATTCCAAATTACTAATACCTTCACCATAAAAAAGATCTATATTGATCAATTCATTACATTTTGACTCATATTACCAAGTCACATATGCCATAATTTGTAAATATCATCATCAAATAGAGGAGTAGAAACAGCTACATCACCAATGATATTCAATCCTTGAAGAACATATGACCTGCTAAAATTTGTATGCCCTTTCATCACAATAAGTGATCCTTTTCTAACCTTTAAAACTCTACATTCACTAGTGTGCTTGTACCTATTTGTATCAAGAGTACTCAAAGAAAATAAATTTCTTTTTAGATCAAGGACATGCTTCACATCAGTAATAATTATCACAATGCTATCAAACATCTTAATTTTGATGGTTCTAATTCTAGCAATCTTGAAAGATGCATTATTTTCCATCAACATAACACCATTTTTCACAATTTCATATGTTTAAAACCAGTCCAAATTGTGACACATATGAAAAGTACATCATGAATTAATAATCCAATAATTATACAATTTTGATTCACTGTTAGAAATAATCAAAATTTACCCATCACTGTTATTATCCTCTACTACATAGACTTTAAAAAAATTCTACTTTTTTTCCTTTCTGATTAACAGGTCCTTTATACTTATTATTATTTTTTAGCTTGAAACATTTAGATTTAATATGCCATTTTTTCTTATAATAATACAAAGTTTTATCTTTATTTCTATATTTTAACCTACCCTATTCAGGAAAAAAATTCTTTCGCTTATTCTTCCTCTAACAACCAGACCCTTTGTCTAGGATTCATAACCAATTTCAAGGTGTTTTATTTGATTATTTAAAAACAAATCCTCACAAACATCATCAAGAGTAAGTGTATCATGTCTATAGAGAATTATATTTCTAAATGTCACATATGAAGGAGGAAAAGGGCATTAAAAAATTAAATCCAAAACTTCTTCATCATATCTCACCTCCATATTTTACAAATCAGAAACAATTTATTTAAAAATTACTAAATGATATTCAATAGATATACCTTTAAACATGCGATGGTATTCTATCCTTTTCTTCAAAAACAAATTTATAGTAAAACTTTTTGTCATACAAAGCTGCTCTAATTTCAGTAATAACGCAGCAAGTGTTTTCTTTTTCAAAAAATCCTATAAAAAATGATTTGACAAATGCAATTGGATTTGTGAGAGATCCTTATGATCCTTACATTGTTTTTACTCCATATTCAACTAATTAGGCATCTTTTTTAATCCCAACAATGCATCATCTAGTTTCATCTGTTTGAGAATAACCTGTATCTTAACCCGCCATAAAGAAAATCTGGTTTTTTGATCCAAATCGGAATATCAAACTTCATGGTTGACATTGTGAGAAAGAGGAGTAGGATTTAAAAATTATATCAGATACTATGTTTATTAAACATTCATTTGATACCAATTTTTTTAAAAAATAATCAAATGAACAACCATAAAAAATGGGAAAAAATGTGAGCACCTGAATTTTACATGAAAACCCCAAATCGGGAAAAACCACATGCATAGGTAATGTTGAATTTCACTATGAGATGGAGTTTGTACATGATGTATCATAGCGATAGAGAATGAAATATAAATATAGGATTTCTACCCAATATTAATATAGAGACTTTACTCGCATTAATAGAGGAGTTATTCTCAATATTAACAAACATAATAAAGGGGCGTTGATCACATTTATGGTAGCATGTGATAACTGCTGAAAATGATTCAAGTTATGAAACTAATAATAATATTTTTATTGATAAATTTTTCATAAAAATTATATAATCAATTGAAAACAATTTATAATCTATTGATTTATAAATCTTTTATAAATTAAAATATTCCCCAAATACCATTTTCTATGAGTTATAACCATTTTATAAACCAAATATATTTGAAAATATTTATCAAATATAAACGTTTTATTGTTAATTAATTTATAAAAACACTTTTATAAATTTTATAAATATTTCAAAATATATTTTCCATGCTTTATAAACTATTTATAAATAAACTAATTCAATTAATAATTGAATTTTATTGATTAAAATAAATACTTTATTTATTTTTATAAATAGGAGTAACAAATATGAACTTTTCATATTTGAAAAAGGATAATAAAACAAATTTTATTTATCCAATATTATTAATTTTATTCCCATTTTATAAACATGAATAACATAAAATTGGAGATAATTAAATAAACCTTTTATTTAATTATTAAATATAAATATGGATTTTCATATTTATTTCTAGGCTTGAAATATCTCATTTTATGATTTTTAAAATGTTTTCTTCATTAAATAATAAAACTAATGCATTGATTCGTTAAAAAAAATTGGCCCTGATACCACTGTTGGGTTTTTTATGTTTATCATATGGATATGGTAGTGGAAGTTGTAGGTTCCAAGCACAGTGGAAGCATGGAAAGGGCGGTGCCTAACTTTTCTTTTTTCCATAATCGATGATCAATATGAGATCTATGTGATAATGAACTTCATGATCAATGGAATTGAATCAAATAAATAGACAAGTGTAATCGTGTCGAAACTGAGAGAGAGGAGATCAATACATATTATTTCCAATTAATTTAATTAGATAAAGAATTATCTCTAAGGAATTATTTCTCCGTTGATGTGTTTGGTGACAGATCTATAGTGTACCATCATTGTTTGTAGAAACCAAGCATATATTTCCTCTATCCGTGTTCCACACATTTTCCACAAATCTTCATATGTAACCAAAGGAGTCTTCGGGTGATAGCACGGAAGATCTTTGTGCTTGCATCATCTACCTTTGATCGCCTCAAGAACCACTTCCAAAGAGTTCTCCTTGATCCGGTAGAGGAGGATTACTCTTCATTCTTGATAGAGTTCTTGGATAATAGAGCTCTCTATGCTTGAGAGGTTTTCTCCAAATCCATTGTGCACAACTAAATTGGCTTATGAGAAAAATAACATAATTGGGTATTTATATTGCTAGGGTTAAAATAAAATAATTACATAAGTGCCCTTATTATTTATTTGATCCTAGAAATACCCCATGTCAAATAATAGTAATATTATTATTTCTTGACATGCGGTTAACTTGAGAATTATAATTAAATATTATTTAATTAAATAATATTCAATATTATTATTTCTTACTAGACCATTAAACTCGGTCCTCAATTCCTCCACAGTATTTATCAGTTTTTGAATAATGTCTATTTATTTATTAAATAAATATCATTTCATTATTCACTGATAAATAAATAAATATTATATTTACTAAATAACAAATAAATATTTATTAAATATTCTGCTTACAATATATTCTATCGAATAACTAGTGACAGAATAAATGTGATCAAGCATGCATTAATAATTATTAAATCACATAAGGGAATAATATTTATTCAACATGCTAAATAATAATAATATATTATTTAACTGAGATCCCTGATACACTTAGTGTGTGACCCTCTAGGCCACTTTCTCAGTGGCATTAGGCAAAGCATCCTAAAGTCCAAGGTTAATGTCTAGCAACACGTCAAGGTACCCATAGAGAAAGAAGTTAATAACAGAATAACATGTCACCTTATATTGATTCTTACTGTGTAATATAATCCATTTATCACAATATATCTAATCGAGCATGTTTCATGTCAGTGTCATTAACCTATGTGATCGATATCTCTTTCTTTGACTTTCTGGAAATAGAAATTGCTTATAGAATACTATAGCCATGAATTTATTTAGGCTATATCATTTCCATAAAAGGGTCTAATATATTAACTTCCATTAATGAATATAAGGGATAAATCCTTTCTCACATTATTCATTAATTCAATATTACTCGTGACACACCCAACGTATCTTACCTCACCGTGAATATCTGTCGTCACGATTTTTGTCAATAAATCAAAGTACGTGACTCATAATATTCATTAATAATAATCTTAAAGTCTAAGGACCAGTACACACGTCCTCATATAAGAACATCCAATGACATGTATAAATGTGGACTTCCTACTGGTGAGACTCGTTCTCATAATATCCTACTGGATATTACCAAGGGCGAACACAATGAGAAGGTGCCTCAATGTCCTATAAGTCTCCACCCATGATAGCCTATATCATTTGTGTCCCTAAAATTATATCATCTGACTATAGAACATATATTCAAGAATATTCTAATAGCACTTTTAGGTTTTCATCATAGTAGGGAACTGTTATGACCTTTTAGTATGATAGCTACTCTTAGGACATTATCACATAATATTTCATGCAAAAGAACAATCGTGATGTGATAAATAGTTTATTGATATTAAAATAAATGAATACATGTTTATCATAAAGTACATAGAATTTGGTTCTAGGGAACCAACTCCAACAAACTCCCACTTTCACTAGAGCCAACTGCTAACAACCTTCAGTCCACTATCTCTCACATGATACTCATGCTTCTACTGAGATAGGCCTTTAGACAAGGGGTTTGCCACGTTCTCTTATGTGGGTACTCTGCTCACTGCAAATTCACCCCTTTGATAAAAATCCTTCAATAGGTGATACTTCCAGAGTATATGCTTTGTCTGTTGGTGTGGCCTTGGCTCTTTTCCAAGAGACACTGTTGTAGTATTATCACAATACAATGTGATAGGGTCTTTACTACTAGGTACATCAAGCTCCTGGACAAATTTTTGAATCCAACCAGATTACTTGGATACATAAGAAGATTCTATATACTATAACTCCACTATAGAATTAGTAATAACTGGCTACTTTGAACTCTTCCTGCTCACAGCTCCACCATTGAGACAGAAAACATATCCTGATTGTGACTTTAGATCATTCTGATCTATCTAAAAACCAGTGAAACATACACATCATGGGTTGTAAAAAATAAAATTTTTCCTAAGTTAAAATGTATTAAAGTGGGTAACCTAGGTTGTCTCTAGAGATTAGTGTGAAATAATCAAGTAGTCACCTTAAAATTTGAGAAATAAGTTGATGTTGTTTTTGAAATTGTTTGATTTTAAAAAGAAATAAATAAATTAAAATAAATGTTGAACACAAATGGATGAAGAGAGTGATGGGGTCTGGGTAGGATAAACTTTTTAAATTTCATCATATTCATAAAGATTATTCCCCCTCTCTTCCTATTTAATGATAAATGAAAGACTCCTCGATCGAGTCATCAATCAACCTTAGTTGAAGGAAGAAATGGAACCAACTCCTATGTGCATGAAAGTTTATAAACAGTTACCAAACAAATAAGGAAAGTCATAAATGGGAATTTTTTTTCCTTATAAATCTATAAAAAGTTAACAAGTTCCACACATGTGCCAACGATCTCTAGAAATTCACCACCTAACACAATCTGCGCGATCGAGACAAACTGCACTGAGCGGAGGGAGTTTAAAGTTCTTCAACCAAAGCTATTAATAATGAATACACCAAAACCCAAAACACAATAGAATTAAGAGAATTGGGTACCACTGTAAATAGAAATCATTCAATATAAAAAGATATTTTTCAATTAAAGTTAAAGATTCCAACATTACAAAAGTGAAACTCTCCCTTCCCCGATCACTCAAAGGCTTTAGCCCTCCATGTGAAGGGTAATAGAGTTGAAAGGGGTAGAAAAGAGCATGATGAAACTAAGAAAATAGAAAATAGAAAAT
Source organism: Viscum album (assembly GCA_963277665.1). Lineage (NCBI taxonomy): Eukaryota > Viridiplantae > Streptophyta > Magnoliopsida > Santalales > Viscaceae > Viscum > Viscum album. The sequence goes on from OY728160.1 coordinate 1,681,913,492, forward strand.
AAAAATCACTTAAATACACCAATACTCTATCACATCCCCTCTTTAACCTTCTTCAACAACCTTTAATGGAAGTGAATACTCATATTTATAGGCTTGAGGGATGGAAAAGTTTCCCTCCAGATTCAATTCTATGAAATTTTGAGTTCAATTCGCATAGTAAATGGAAAAATATTGGGAAGTTATATTTATAAAAGGTGTTCCACTATCTCTTATTAATTATCACACAAAATTTTAGTGGATTTTGAAAAGTTTCCAAAAATTTATGCTCTAATTACTGATGAAGGATTTTTTTTTTCTCGAGGAGACTTCCCAACTACTTCCACTTTAGCGCATACAATGAATGCCTTAATGATCGAATTTCTTCATGAAATTTAATTTGGAAGTTATCCAAAGATTCCTATTTATATTATAGCTAGAATTACTTAATTTGGATTTATGTAGTCCGAGATATGATTCAATGACTTATGTGGGGTCCATTCTGTCATCCAAAAAACTTTGTCCACTTGATTTATTTTTATGGTCCATTGCATGTAAAATTGAATCTAGGTCCATAAAAAAGTTGAATCCCATAAGAAAGGAAATCATAAAAAAGTAATCACTTTATTTGGATCAAAATTGTAAAAGATATTCCTGAAATGCAGAAGATCCATTAAACTGCTTAATTTCCAGAATTAAACAATTTTCACAATTAATCCCAAAATCCACCAAAAATACTAAAATGATGCAAAAAAGATCAAATTTATTAATTTAAATGGATTAAATAATTTAAATTCACATGATAAATAATTAAAATATTAACCATATCAATTCCCCCACACTTAGAACTTGGACTCCTGGATAAGTCAGCATCAAAAATCAAATCAATGCAAATTCAAAACGCTTGCTCATGAGATCCACCAATTTCATACCAATAAAAAAAATATAATGCCTCATCAATCAACCATTATTATAAGTTTTACATTTAGATTAATCAATATATTTCATCTTCATTTCTTCTCCCGGGAACACAAGACACCTATCTCACATGAATTTTCTCTCATCTCACAAATGTCAATTTTCAATAAGGTTTTTCTCATTCAAACTCATGAAATGGTCACCATAGGTTTGATAAATTCCTAATTATCCACCCAATGTGAGTAAAGGACATGTGTTTATCATTAGGAATTTTTAGGGTTGTTTTTTGGCTTCTGATTGGTAGGATTTTGATGTGAAAAATTCTGAGGCCGGATGAGGAGGGATTTGCTCTTTTTGAAGAAAAATTACAAGATTCTAATTTTCACTCAAGATTGATGTCCTCCTCACTTAACTCAGTATAAAATCATCTCCTAAATCATGAAAAATCAAGTAATTTTCACACAATTCATCATTTTAGTAGAAAAAATTCCAATCTTCTCAAACATAATTTTTCTTGAAATATCTAAATAAGACACAACTTTATTCCTCCATTAGACGCTCTAGAAAGGAATAGCTTCTTTTTTCTTGAAAGCTCAAGAAAGGTCATAGCTTTCAACAAAAAAAATTTTCCAATAGTAAACATATTTATTCAAAATTTGATTTCCCACCCAAAGTATCACCAAATGAGGTAGCATAATACAAGATAGCTTCTCCCCACACTTAAGTTCAATTAGATAATACAATTTCACTTCAAGAGAAAGTTGTATAGGGAAAATTTTGATTATAATTTGGATATCCTAATAGTTTGTTCATGGATTATAAGGGCTATAAGGATTAAATGTATAAGGAATTACAGAATGAAAAGGATTCTTTTTAAAAGAGGGATTTAAAACCAAAGAAATGTCTCAATCATTTAAAACACAAGTACCTCAAACCCTCAAGTTTTAAAAGGAATAAATCAAATTATGGTTAAAGAAATCATGGTTTGGTTCTCTTAATAAGTGAGGTGAATGTAAATAATATGAAAACAATGGTTCAGAATCCTCATGGGAAAGTGATTTCAAAGATAAAGATAGTGAGATGTGGCATGGGATTCAAAAATCAAAGTACTTTTCATGAAATTCCCAAATATTTGAACTAGAAATGAGTCATATTCATCATTAATTTAAGCTAAGTTGCATGGAATAAATTATTTTACTCATTAACATGGGTTTCAAAAATTTCTATGTTAATCATTTCAGCTCAAAATTTTCAAAAACACACAAAAATGAAGAAAAACGTGCAAAAATTTGAAAAACACACACGCATTTTTTTTGAAAAAAAACAACAAATGAAAATCCTAAAATACAAAGGTTCCCTCCCTAATACTTAACTGATGTAGTATCCTCAATGTTTTCAAATGGATTTAACATGTAATAATATTTTAAAATGAATCACAACAAGAAAGAAAGTGTAAATGAGAGGTACGACCTGATGGATTTTATTACAGATTGGAGGAATGTGATCTCCTCCATAGGATCTGATGGAATGGTCCTATGGAATTTCTTTAGCCTGTTTCCATTAATAATGAATGAATCCTGCTCTCCATCCTTCATAATCTTCACAACACCAAAAGGATATACATGACTAACCATAAATGGAAACTTCTATCTGGAATGAAGTTTACCTAGCATCGACTTGAGTCTTGAGTTGAATAACAACACTTTTTCTCCAAGATGGAAGTATTTCGGTTGGATCATCTTATCATGAGCCACTCTTATTCAAAAACTTCCCTTCTAATTTCCTCCAGCTCCTACAACTGAAATATTCTCTCTTTCCTAGTTCTTTAAAATCCAATTTCATCTTCCTCACAGCTCAATACACCTTATGCTCCAATTCTACAGGTAGGTGACAACTTTTCACATAAATCGGTCTATATGGATTCATTCTAATTGGGGTCTTTTAGGTTTTCCTGTAATACCATAATGTGTCTTCCAACCTTTGTCTCTAATCTTTCCTATTTGGTTTAATAGTCTTCTCCAAAATTCCTTTGATTTCTCTATTAGACAATTCAGCTTGACCATTTTTCTATAAGTGATTGGTATTTGATGTTTTATGATGCACCTCATACTTATTTAGAAAATACTCCATTCTCCTACTGAAAAAGTGAGTACCTAGATCACTGATGATGGATCTAGGCACTCCAAACCTAAAAAATATGTTATCCCTAACAAAATTACAAAAAAAATTAGCATCATCGGTCCTAGTGGATTTTGATTCCATCCATTTGGAAACATAATCAACCACGAGAAAGATATAAGAATTTCCAAATGAAATTGGGAAAGGGCCCATAAAATTTATCCCCTAGATTTCAAAAATATCACAAAAAATTAAGTGTCTATTGGGTCATTTCTTGTCTCTTTGAAATGTTTCTAGAAAACTAATATTTTTCACACCTTTTTCAAAATTCATGAGCACCTTTAAAAAGGGTGGACTATTAAAGTCTAGATTATAAAACCTTCCTTATTATCCTTTTAGGTACAAAGTGGCCTCCACAAGCTAAAGTGTGACAAAACTCAAATTTAGAACCAATTCACTCTCAGGAAAACATCTTCTTATCACTTGGTCATTTAAAATCTTCTAAATAAATGGATCATCCCAAATGTAATATCTATATTCAGATTTCTATTTGTGGATTTGGTTAGAATTGAAATGGGATGGGACTTGAGATGTTACCAGATAATTGATTATGTTAGCATACTAAGGCACTTATCCTTCAACCAAGTATAACTGATCCCCTAGAAGGTGATCATTCAATGGTTATTTTTCTATAATTCCATCTTCAGTAGTGTTGGGAAGTCTGCTTAAATGATCAGACACTTGGTTCTCAGATCTCTTCTTATCCTTGATTTCTATGTTGAACTCCTATAGTAGTAAAATCCATCTCACTATCCTTGGTTTAGCTTTAGCCTTCTTTGTAACGTCCCAGTTCCGAAAGCCACCCAGAGACGCCCTGTACCTGGTTAGTCACATGGCCTCAAGCACATTTCCCTGAATGCCAGAGGCTTCCGACTAGCGGCAAAGGCCTTGGGTGTGATAGTGGGAAAAATATTCCCTCATTGGCAGAGTAACACAGCAGAATGGAAAAAATAACAATAGAGGAAATAGTAAACATACCAACAATAGTAAACTGGAGAAGACTAATGAAAGAAACAACTGGAGCAAAAATATATAAATGATGCATGATACATATTTCTAGAAAAATAGCCAAACAAGTCACAATCCTGAATATAGAACTAATCCAGAGTACAAAATAAAATCAATAAACAACTCCACAACATCGCAATCCTATGTTTGGTCCCATGCTCTCTAGCTCCAACGCAGTCAAGTACCTAAAGTAGAAGGGTGTTTGCCCTTATCTATACCTGCAATAATATAATCTGTTTGGGCCCAAAAACATGGCCCAAATAGGGTGTGAGACTAAATCCTAGTAGGCAACCACCACAAGATATATGCCTAACAGTCAGTGAATATATATGGTAGGCAATAAGCAGATAGAAGCAGTAAATAAGGAAGTACTCAATAGTAAAAAATTACACAGTTTCAAATCATTTAGTTTCATATATCAAGTAAGCATCTAAACACAAACAGATAACCCTCTGGGAAGTACTCACAACCTATCCCCTCTGGTTCTACCTAGCAACATAAGCAAGCAGATAACACAACAAGTAACCCTCTAGGAAGTACTCACATCCTATCCCCTCTGGTCCTACCTAGAAACCCAAGAAACCAGATAAAACAACAGGTAACCCTCTATGAAGTACTCACAACCTATCCCCTCTGGTCCTACCTAACAACACAAGAAACCCTCTGGGCAGTACACTCAGTTTATCCCCTATGGTTTAGCTTAAGTATAGACTCTCTGAGGAAGAAATCACCGTCAATTCCTCCTATAGTCTCGTATCAGTAACTAAAGGCACTCTGGGTAATCACTTACATCATATTCCCCATGTGGCCCACGTTGAGGAACTACAGACACTCTGAGGAAGAACTTATGTAAATTCCCCCTGTGGTATCGCATCATAAGTAGAAAAGACACTCTCGAGAAGCCCTTACGTCCATTCTCCCTATGGAATGTACAACAGGTTCTCACGACCCTGTGTAAGTCAAGCAAGTATAGCGAAGAACATAGGACAAAGTAAACCTCAAGAACTACTTGGATAAACAGTCTACAACATAATAGCATGTCAGAACAAATCACATTATCCTACAATACTAGTCATGGGAAACAAACAAGGCAGCCTAACAGGCTAAGCAGAACCAAACAGCCATAAACAAAGAATGCAAGGGAAATACCTCTAAAGCATAGAAAATCACCCTATTCATAATCAATTTAACCTCTACTCAATCATACAAGCATAGCAGACAAACAATAGGGCTAAAACAATAAACACTCAATTCCTCGTTCATGGGTATTGGTGATTTTACACATATAACTCAAATAATTTCAACAGAAAGGCACAAACCACCTACCTCGGTGAAGGGAGATCGCTATATGTGAACCTCAAGCCTTGAATCACCCAATAACATATTAGATCTACAAAAACAATCAAAATGTTCAACCGAGGATAACTTGGGAAATGGGAGGAATCAGGAAACGAAGCTCTAGAAGAAGGAAGAGCTTACCGAGGTGATCCCAATGCAATTGATGGTGGTCAAATAGGATATCAGATACTTGATCGAGGACTCAGAGAAATATCGTGGTTTTACGGGTTCTCTCGGATGAACTGGACCTAGAAGTAGACAGTTTTGTCCATCAGATGCGATCCCGGTACGTTTAATGAAAAAAAAATACACTACGTGTACTTTTGAAGTACATGACATTTACTTTTCATTACCGAGCCCCACTTTAAGCGGCCTCTAGGTCACCCACATAGCCGTATGGATGACCGCTACACAGCCAGCACATGGCTACCTCGGTAACTGAGTACACGGCGTTTACTCATAAAGTACACGACATGTACTTAAAAAATTTCCAGAACTCCTCTTTTTTTCAAAAACACTAGAAAAGAAAGACATACCTAAAAAAGAAGATCTGGGTTCTTAAAAACTTCCCCCCTTAAAGAAATTTATCCCCAAATTTCCCTAGCATGGAAGCGTAGAAGAAGAACTCTCAAAAAACTCCAGCCACTGTGATTGTACATCAACCTCCCTCTCCCAAGTCTCAATATGTACCCACCTGTGCTGCCATAGCACTCGTACCATAGGAACAGACCAGCCACAGAGAACCTTCATACTTCGATCGACAATCCGGATAGGAAGCTCCTCAAACGATGCATCCACTTCCAACTCAACCTCTTCGGGTTGAAGAACATGAGACGGGTCTGAGAAGTAATGTCAAAGTTGAGAAATGTAGAAGACATCATGCATAGCCCGGTACCTCTGAGGTAACTGCAACCGATAGGCAACTGGACCAACTCTCTCCAACACCTCAAACGGCCTAATGTACCTTGGTGAAAGCTTATCCTATCTCCTAATCCTTATGTGTCCCAACCTTAGTGTGACACGTAGGAAAACCTGATCCCCAACCTCGAACTATATAGGTCATCTCTGTTGATCAGCATAAGACTTCTGTCGAGACTGTGCGGTAGTCATCCTCTTCTGAATCAACTATATCTGCTCTATGGTCTCCTAGACAAGATGAGGTCCTAGCACAGCTGCCTCTCCTACCTCCATCCAACATAAGGGTGATCGACATAGCCTACTGTACAAAGCCTCATAAGGTGACATTTTAATAGTTTCTTGAAAACTATTGTTGTAGGCAAACTTCGCAAGTGGTATATGTTTCTCCCAAGAACCTCCAAAATCTAGGATGCATGCTCAGAGCATGTCCTCAAGCACCTGAATCATACGCTCAGACTGGCCATCTGTCTGGGGATGGTAATTTGTACTCAAAATTACCTGTGTACCCAAAGCCTTTTGAAATCCCTACCAGACTCGAGAAGTAAAATGTGTGTCCCTGTCTAAAACAATGGAGTGTGGAACCCCATGCAGGTGTACAATCTCTCGGATGTACAGTTGTCCCAGCTCATCAATGCTAAAGGTCTCCTTGATCGGTAAGAAGTGATCAACCTTTGTGAGTTTTTCAATGACAACCCAAACTACATCATTCCTTCAAGGAAACCTCAGCAAACCTATCATGAAATCCATCGCGACATCATTCCACTTCCACTCAGGAATGGGTAACTTCCGCAACAGCCCTTATGGTCATTAATGTTCCACCTTCACCTGTTGACAGGTGAAACACCTCATAACAAAACCAGCAACATCTCTTTTCATACCTGGACACCAATACTAACAGTGTAGATCATGATACATCTTGGCGACACCAGGATGAACTACCCAAACCAAGTAATGAAAGTCCCACATCAGCTCCTCACGTATGTCTACTGACACCCATACGCACCCATAGAACCGCAATATTTCATCCTCGCCTATGGTTCATCAAGGAATAGGGTCCTCTCTTGACATGCTTTCCTGTAGGACTAGGCCTTCAGAATCTGATATCTGCCTCATTCGCACTCGATCAAGAAGAGTAGAGGTAACAACTACAGAAGAAAGAAAAGTATACCCCTATCTGTCGTGCACCTCCAAATGAATCTCAGAGAACAGATCCATAAGCTACTACTCACTACTGGCCTCCTGAACTGCCTGTATCTGAGTCCTCCTGCTCAGCACATCAGCTACTACATTTCCTTTTCCAGGTGTGTAGGAAAGATCAAAGTCAAAAGACTAAAGGTACTCAACCCACCTTCACTATCTCAAATTTAGATCACGCTGGGTAAAGATATACTTGAGACTTTTGTGGTCGGTTAAAACCAAAAAATTCTCTCCCAATAGATAATGTCTCCAACAACGTAAGGCATGAACAACTGCAGTCAACTCAAGATCATGCGTCGGGTAATTCCTCTCATGTGGCCTCAACTGCCAAGACCCATATGCAACGACTCCTTCTCCCTGCATAAGCACAGCTCCCATCCCAATACCTGAAGCATCACAGTAAACAGTATATATCTTGCCCGGCTCTGGAAATACTAGTATTAGCACTAAATTCAGTCTCCCTTTTAGCTCTTGAAAGTCTGACTCACAAGAATCTATCCATAGGAACTTTTCACCCTTCTTAGTCAGGCCCGCCAGTGGCGCTGCTAAGTGTGAGAAGTCCTGTATTAAGCATCTGTAGTATCCAGCTAGCCCTAAAAAACTCCATACCTCAAATACATTCTTTGACTGCTCCTAGGAAACTATAGATCTCACTTTCTCTAGGTCTACGGATACTTCTGTCTCTAAGATAACATGACCCAAGAAGTGAATCTAGTCCATCCAAAAGTGGAATTTTGAGAGCTTAGCATATAATTGATGCTCTCTCAGTGTAATCAAAATGATCTCAAGATGTGTGGCATGGTCATGTCGAGTGTGAGAGTACACAAAGATATCGACCACAAAGACCACTATGAAAGAATCCAAGTATGGATGGAACGCTCGGTTCATCAGTTCCATGAACACTACAGGCGCGTTCGTGAGACCGAACGGCATAACCATATACTCGTATAGACCATACCTTCTCTGAAAGGCTATAAGGGGTATATCAGATGGTCTAACATGTAAATGATGACAACTGGACCTCAAGTCAATCTTCAAGAACACTTGGGCTCCTCGAAGCTTATAAAAAGATCGTTAATCATTGGAAAGGGATATCGATTCTTGACCGTCAACTGGTTCAACTTCTGATAATCCACACAAAACCTAAGGGTACCATATGCCTTCTTCGAAAACAGGACAGGAAAACCCCAAGGAGAAGTACTAGGTCAGATGAAACCTTTTACTTGTAACTCCTCCAATTTCTTCTTGAGCTCTTGCAACTCTGGTGTAACCATCCTATAAGGAGGAATGGACACTGGTGCCACTCCTGGCACAAGCTTGGTAGAAAATTCCACCTCTCGCTCCGGAGGCAAACCAGAAAAGTCCTCTAGAAATACATCTCTGAAATGATCCACCACTGGAGGAAAGTCCATCTGTGAAGTCCCCTAGTCATCCAGATATAGACTATCCCTATGGTTTGTAACTCCTCCCAACCCATGATGCTCGGGTCCCTCTCTGCTCTCCTAGAAATCCCATTCGCCCTTATGAAGAAACGAACTGCCTTTTGGTGATGTAAAGCTCACCCTCCGGTGATAACAACCGACGATTGCATGAAAGGGAACTAATCAGTCCATTCTGAGAATGACATCATAGCCTGTCATCTCTAGGACATAGAGGTTCCACAAGAAGTGACACCCACCAACCTCTAAAGGGCACTCCTTTCACTAACTTACACTAGTCATTATTATCCCCAACAGAGTGTCTAGTGTCAAGATATTAGCAGAAGAAAAGATACAGAGCTCAAGTCACTTCAAAACAGCAACATATATAAAGCTATAGGAATCCCATGTATCGAAAATAGCTGAAGCTAAAACTGAGGCAATTAAGATCGTACCTCGAACTGTGGAAGGTATGGGATCTTGCTCCTGTTGGGTCTGCTCCACTGCAAAAGTCTGACCTGTACCGCAGCCCTGTGACCCTACCTGACCACTCTGAGCTGATCCACCATGTTGTCACTGAAATCCTGGTGACTGGCTACCACAGCCATAACCTCCACCTCAGCCTGAGCAGCTGGAAGAACTCTAATTCCCTGACTGATAAGAAACTGGTGGTGCTGCTCCTGAAAGAAGAGTCATAGAAAAACCCTTGTCACCAGTTTATGGTAGAATATCTAATAGAAATGTTGAATATGACCCATCTTTCAACAAGATCAGCACTCCACTGGGTCTCTCAGGAAATGTGGCCTCGTATTCCCGCTCTTCCTGCACTGGTAGCACACCACCTGGATACCAAAAGAAGTGTCTTGCCTCCTTGGATCACCGCACGAAGACCCCCTATGGAGCTTCCTACTGTCAGTAGGAGGGATACTAACTCCAGATGTCGAGCTGCCCTGGCTCACAACTCCAAAATCCCCTAGATTGCGCTTCGTGATCAGTGCCTGGTTGACTATAAAATTGATGGAAGTCAGCCTGAAGATGTTCACCTGAGATCAAATGTCGTACCTCAGACCATCCTCAAACTTCCTTACCAGGAATAACTCATCACCTCCTAGAATAGGCATGAAGCATTGCAGATCAGTGAAACGAGAATAATACTCCCTGACTAAGAGAGTAACTTGATCCAGACTCATGAAATATCAGGCTCGATCGGCCCTCAAGGTCTCCAGATAGAAGTAGTCATAAAAAGCATGTTAGAAGTCATCCCAAGCCATAACCTGCTGGCGTCCCACCTGTGAGATCGCATCCCACCATCTCTTGGTGGAATCCTGAAGCATGTACGTATCGAGCTTGACCCTCCTCTCTGGAGGAGTCTCTATATGCTCGAAGATAGAAAGCATGGATTCTAACCATGACTCTATAGCCTAAGGTCCTCCTTCCCCTATGAAAGTGGGAGGATGATGCTGCTGGAAAAACTACATCAACTCTACCATAGAAGGGGCAGGATATGGTAATCCTCAAAAGGTCTGCATGAACCTCATAAATCCCTCTCAGAACTATGCATCAGCACCTGTGTCTATAATGACGGCTGGTTCCAAGACTGGAATAACTGGGGTATCAGCTAGAAGCCCATGATCAGCCATGTCCGGTGTCTGATCACTGCCCGACAACTGGCGGACAACCGGAGGACATCTTGGTGGCATGAATATGCAAGGTCAAGTGCACAACTTAGATCAAGATTATTAAGGACTAAAAGCTAGAATCATAAGGAGGAAATAGGAGAAAGAAAGCTTTCAAGTTTTACAAAACACAGATACACGGCGTGTATATTACTTACACGGCGTGCACTTGAATCCTCTCCCACTGCCTGAGTTCCCTTACACAACTAAGCCATATGGTTCTCCTTAGAACGAGACTACACTACGTGTTAGTGCTAGACACGACATGTACTAGATGAACATCACCAACCCGTGTTGTTAGTTACACGACTGGTTACATAGCTGACTCTACACGGCATGTTCCAGAAGGACACAACGTCTACTTGGAGGATTTCACCAACCCGTGTTGTTAGTTACATGGATGGATTCTAGGATTACACTACACGACATGTTCCAGACTGACACGGCATGTGTAACCTAAGTTTTTATCCCTCTGTGTCATTAGTCACACAGGTGAACACAAGTTCTAAACACACGACGTGTACATCAGGTACACGACGTGTTTTCCCAAGTTTTTCCCAACCCCGTGTCCCTGCCCACACAGTTAGAGACTACACGACATGTACATAGAGTACACGGTGTGTACTTAAGAAAAATAGTTTCTTCCCGAACAGAAGAACACATGGCGTGTAGTCAAAACTACACGGCGTGTATTCTAGGTTTTTCCGAACAGTAAGCCTCAAAAACTACTCCAGAGCCCAAAAAAACAATGAAACGAACAATAAAGTGCCAAATTTCGATCTGTGAGGGCCTATACTTCCCACAAATCAAAGTGTGTCATCTTATAAATGTCATAAACAAGCATATCAGTGCAATGATCCACCAATTTCTAGTCCATGAGGGCCCATAATACCTTAAGAACCAAAGTTTGGCATTCATTCAAACAAAACCATACACAATTTAATACTCTACCAAACAGCAAGTATACTATCAAGGCATCTATCACAACAGCATACATATATATCACAAAACCTATCACAACAACATGCAATTGATAATGCGCCTTAAATGGCATGGAAAGAATGCATGACATGTGATTTCTAGCAAGTTCCTATATGATGCATGAGATGGAAAACCCTCATCTCATTGGGTTGCAATAGAAATAGAACCTCAATATCATCAACAATAACAGCACAATACATGTGAGTCACCCAATGGTGAAAATCAAATCAACCATAAAATTAAAAAACCAGAAAAATTGCAACAACGAGGTAAATTGTCTTTTTAATGTACACGGGTTAGCTACTCCCGGGCACAGCTTATTACCAAGCACCTATTCCTTCCTATCCCTGGATAAAGGCTCCAAATAGTAAGTTAAGAAGAAAAGAAACCCTATGATACAAATTTGTAACATCCCGGTTCCGGAAGTCGCCCAAAGACGCCCCGTACCCGGTTAGTCACATGGCCTCAAGTTCATTTCCTCAAATGCTAGAGGCTTCCGACTAGCAGTGAGGGCCTTGGGTGTGATAGCAGCGAGGGCCAATGGAAGTCGCTAATGGTCTCCAGTTTTTTAAGCATTAGCGACCTCCAACTTGGATTTTAAAAAAAAATACAACTTCACATCACCATACATCCAAAACAAATAAATAGAAGAAATGATAAGACACCAAACAATATAAATCAAAAACAGAAATCACACAAATGCAAACAAATCTCATCAAAGTACCTATCCATTGGATGAAGTTGTACACCATCACTACCACAAGACTAGAGAAACTAGGGAATGTAGAAGACTCTACAACCATAGTTCAAAAACCAGATATGAGAAAACCAAAAACGAAGACACCAGAAAATGAAAAGAAAAGATAATCATTGACAAAAAATAGAGAATGCATTGATTTTTTACATGCTTTGATCCAAATTAGACCTACATGAATGTAGTGGTGATGAGGTTTCACTTTGTAATAAATCCATATCAGATTACAATAGAAGACTAGATCAGTCCAATGACTATTTAAACAACCTAAAATAATATATATCAAAGGATAATATAATTGAAATAAAAATAAATGAAACACTTTTAGAGTTTGGATTCAATTACCAAGAACTCAGATATGCTTGAAATAGACCTGTTGAAAATCAATGACTCCATGATCACATGACAACTAAAGAAAATGTTCTCTGATGTATAGGTTTTCAAGCCACAAGCTAACTAGGTCAACTCTAGCATCACTAAAAGCTCCATGGATCATGCTCGCATGAACCAACACAACACCAATTCAAATCAAAACCCCACTCTCTATTAATCTCTCTAAAAATCCATCAAATCAGTACTATAATTGACAAAAATAGTGATAACCCCTATATTTACTCTTAGTCTAAAAAAACTTGAAGCAACCCCTTGATGGAGAATGGTTCTACAGACAAGTGAAGATACATAAGTGTATGAAGAAATCTATATAATGGTGTCTGAGACTATGGAATTGTGTTTTCTACTACACTATGGGATAGAGGCTAAATATGAAGGATATGGTGTTGGAGAATGGTTGTAGCATAAGGCTGGAGAAGGTACGTAAGGGTAAAATGATGAAGCTATGGTGTTGGGATTCAGCTATATTGGGGGGCACCCATATTTTGTAGAGATAATTATGTTCTCGCTTCAATTCCCATGCATGTATTATTGATGCTGAGAGTGTCAAAATTTGTGGTGAAAAACATTGAGAGAATTGTATCTTAATTTATTTGGGATTCTCAAGTGGAGGGACGTTTCCACTAGGCCTCATAGAATATGGCCAAGCCTCTGAGTGTGGGAGGCATTCATATCTAAAGTGTGGTGGGAAACATGCTTAGCCTCCAAGCTAAACTAGTCTAGAAGGTATTTGAGGGGTGCTCCCTATAGGGAAATAATGTAGTGGGGAAGTGAGGTTCTTACCTGGATTCTCTTGTAGGGAGGAGCTCCAACTTTTGGAAGATGCTTCGTGGTAATATACTAGAGCTCCAATGTCAATCTAGATGGATTATTGGATGTGGGGAGATCAATTTCTAGACAAATAACTGGGTGGGTATTCCACTAGTCTTCCTAGGATGTCCAACTCCCAAAATATCATTTTCTTTGGCTTGCTCACATATGTCTTTTATTGACGCCATCCTGGATCATCAGTAATGTGAGTTTTTCAAGTCCATTTAGCTTTCCAATGACCACTACAGGATTATCTTCATAGGCACTTCATCGGGAGTATTCTTGGCCAAGATGTACAGGAACTCTTTATCCAACCAAAGGAAAGAGTGATTTGTGTGATATTCTATGGTGTAAAGATATTTTGGGGTAGCACAACTATATTGTATGGTGAATATGGAACAATTAACTATCCAAAAGATGATGTGGTCAAAATGATAGGTGTGCACTTAGTGTAAAAAATGCCTTTGCTTTCAGACCGACATGGAGGAAATGGTTGACCACTTATTCTTTGGAGGGGAGTGGGAATCTGTAGTGTGGGAAAGGATGGTTACTTCCACTGGTCTCAAAGTTAAAATAGGCTATAGGGATTCCTTCACACATAACTAGTTCAATAGTGTAGGAATGAATATAGGTGAGAGGAAAGGGTGAGTTGTGATGTTATTGGTTGGATGATGGATCATATGGACACAAGAAATAAATCTAATATCAAAAACATCAACAACTAGTGCTTGGTTATCCAAATTCATGCTCGATTCCTTGTTGTTGACCTGGGTTCTCTTATACATAATTGGGGGGAAACTCTATCCATGAGGAACGTGATACCGATCTCAGACAAATCAAAGAAAATTAAATATTGATGAATGGGTCAAGAATTTATTGAAATAGACCCTTGATAAAGTGGAAGAGGAAGTTGTTCACTACAATACAAAATAAATATGGGTAAAGTTGGAAGATATATATAGTAAATAATCTATCTTTAAGGATATATATGAATCTACTAAAGATCTAGTTTTTAAGTCTCTTGAAGAGGAGTGTCACTTGTCCAAAAGCTAAAAAAATAACAAGTAGAAGTGCAATAAATTGGGTTCACCTGAATATAGATTTCCTTCATGAAGATTTATTAGAAGTAATTTACATGATGACACAAATAGGTTTGATGGAAGAAGAGAACTAGAAAATATTTTTTAAATAGAAGAAATGTATCTATGATTTTTTACTTTACTAAAAAAATGTGAAAATAAATTTTAACGAGAAACTAGAAATATAAAACAAAATACACCTATTGAATCTAATGCGTCATGCAGGGCCATGGATATTACCTCCGTCTGATGCAGCAGGGGCCTACAACAAATAAAAATTATGAAAATAATAATAATTAATGTAAAAATAAATAAATAAATAAATTCATTATAAACCTACATCATAGGATCTCTTACACCATCACCCCGACGCATATATTCCCGCAGTACACGAATCTCAGCTAACAGCTATGCATTTACCTCCTCAGAAGCACGCATTCATGCCTCCAAATCTATCACCTATTATGTTATCCCAGTAACAACAGGAGACACAACCTCAGTGCATGAAACTATAGAATGAAGAATCCCCATTCCATATGTCGAACTGTATCCATGTCCATCATGACCAATAATGCTATGGAACATCTCATCCCTTTGCATAGCAAGTTGTCGCTAGTCCTCTGGAAGCAGCGCTAACTCACACCCAAATTGAGATTGTGTAATATATAAATATAAACATTTATATATATATATATATATAGATGTATGTAAGTATTGATAGTACAAGAACTTACTATAAGAGCTACAACCTCTGGATCATTTCAATCACGAGTCATCATCCACACCGATATTTTATCAGTCAGTGCACCTTGCTCCCATAACTATATACCAATAAGATATAAATATAGAAAAAACATATTAAATAATAAATTTAAAAAGTTAATAATAAATACAACATGTCAAATTCGGGACACATGATGAGTCCCAAGCCTGTGAGGTGGTCCCTGTAACGAACGATTCTCAGAATGATGCACCGCCACCTCCTACATTCAATTAATTCAAATTTCAAACATGTAAAATGGTACACATTATTTGAAATATATAAACCAAAATAAATATACTCACCATTTTATCCTCAGTGGACCAATATGCAACTAACTCATGTTTCTGAGATGGGAGAACACATCTCGGGACTCTGTCCAGAATGTATGGGGCACCCACATTTGGTACCCAGTGCTCCCTCTTGAATCTCCCTTTTTGATCTTTCCATATCTTACAATATTTGTACATACATGTTGGCTGAAACTCATTGTGGAAGACTCTCATATTATTCTATTTAATAAAAAAAATATCACATGTTAGTATTTTTAAAACATAGCTAAGAAACTAAAATGGTCCTCTTACCTGAACTTCCCTCCATAACTGATCTAATGTATCCTTGGGGAATGAAGCTCAATCGCATGTGGTCAATGAAAATCTATGTAGGTCACGTATGATATGACCCAAATAGATAATAAATTCAGGGGCACCCACTCCCACAGGATGGTATGTCTCGTAAAATGATACGTCAAGGGTCATGTCAGAATTCTAAGATGAAATACCATGACTAGGGTCTCTTCTACAAGAGGAAGAAGCGGTCGAGTCTGGTCATATTGAAAATAATTTCATACATAATTAGACATATGTTCATATATATGTTTAATGCTTAATTAAAAAAATAAACACATTTACATTAATGCATACCTCGGCCCTTAGATGTAGATGGGTCTACAGAATGATGTGGATCTGGTGCATGTTCTCCTAACATGTATGTAGTCATAAAAATCATTAGTGATAATTGAGATATAAATTCATGAAAATAAAATATGTTGAATGTTTCTTTCCACTACAAACAATTAAATATCATCACTATCATATACTATACAAGATTCATATACATGAATGAAAAATAAAATATGATGTCATTGTCCATTCATAAAGAAAGGCATAAACAGAGGTGTATGATTTCACTAAACATTAATTGTCTATTCATAAAGAGATGAATAAATAGAGGCATATGATTTCACTATCCATAAATAGGGACATTACTAGCTAAGAATAGGGATTTGTGACATATGCACTGATCTCTATGAATGATAGCCATTTTTTTATGCATTTGATAGTGTTGTTGGAGTTGGTGGCCTATAACCAACTAATTTGTACTTTATGATAAACTTGTATTTATGGATTTGAATATTAATAAATACCTTATCACATCTTGATTGTTATTCTGTGTGACAATGCATGTGATAGTGTCCTAAGAATAGTTGTTGCACTAAAGGATCATAGTGGATCTCTGCTATGATGAGAACCCGGAAGTGTCATAACACTATTCTTGAATATATGTTCTATGTTCGGATGATGTTATTTGAGGGACACACAAAATACAGGACATTAGGGGTGAGGACTCATAAAACTTTGAGGCACCTTCCCATGGTGTGTTCCCTTGGTAATATCTAGGAGGATATTATGAGAACGAGATTCACCAGTAGGAAATCTATAATTCATAGTGTCATTAGATATTCCTATAAGCGGACATGTGTATTGATCCTTAGACTTTAACATTATTATTAATGGGCATTACAAATCATGCACTTGGATATATTGAAGAAAACTGTGATGACACACTGTTTGCAGTGAGGTAGGATATGTTGGGTGTGTCACGAGTAATACTACATTAATAGATAATGTGAGAAAGGATTTGTCCCTTATGTTCCATAATGGAAGTTGATATCTCATGCCCTTTAATGGAATTGATATAGTCCAAATAAATCCATTGACATAGTGAGTAATGGGCAAGTTCAATTCCAGGAGGTCAAAGAAAGAGTGATCAATCGTATGGGTTGATGACACTAGCATTCAACCCTCTTGATTCAAGATATCGAGAAAAAAGGATTAAATTACACAATATGTATTCGTATGAGGTGACATGTTATTGTAGTGTTAAATTCTTTCTCTATGGGTATCTTGGTGTGTTTCTAGATGCTAAACTTGGACTTTAGGCAGGCTCTGCCTAATTCCATTGAGAAAGAGGCCTAGAGGGTCACAGACTAAGTGTATCCAAGTATCTCAGTCAAATATTCATTTAACAAGTTGAATAAAGATTATTCATGGTTGTGGTTTAATAATTATTCAAGGATGTATGATTGTATTTATTTCGACACTAGTTATTTGAGAGAATATATTATAGGAGAAATAATATATTTATTAGTGAATAATGCAGTGATATTTTTTTAAGAAATAAATAGTCATTATTCAAGGTCTAATAAATGTGGTGGAGGAAATAAAGAAAATGAGAAAAACAAAAGTACACACCGTGTATATTAATATACATGTGTAGTTTTTTTGGGGATTTATGAGAAATAAATTATTTATTTAATTAAATAATATTAGGTTTAATTCACTGGGTGCATGTCAAGTGATAATAATAGTCAAATGTTATTATTAGACATAGGGTCTTACTAAGAATTAAATTAAATAAATAAATGCATTTGGGTAATTAATACATTTTATTATTCTAAGTAATATAAATCCTAATTACATTATTCTCATTATATCTAACCATTTTCTATGGTTATGCACAATGGATCTGGAGAAAGCTCTCAATCCAAGAGAGAATTACTTTCCTCTAAGAACGCTCTCAAGTTACAAGATAGATCCTCCACCACCGAATCAAGGAGAGCGCTTTGGAAGCGGCTCTCAAGGTGATCAAAGGCGTAAATTACAAGCGAAGGCTCTTTCACACTAGCACCTAAAGATCCCTTCAGCGACGTCTAGAGATACGTGGAGCATGTGTGGATCGCCTCTAGAGGAAGCCTACACTTGGCTTATGCGATGCAATGATAGATCACATTGGATCATGACCAGAAGTAACAAAGGAGTAAGAATTATTTGAAGGTAATTCTTTTATTTTAATTAAATTAATTATAACCAAAATATTATGATCCTCTCTATGGTTCTGGGACTTCCTTCTTTCATTTTCTTCCTTTGTTCTATTCCAAAGATCTGGTGTTTTATCATCATGATAGATCTCAGATTGATCGTTGTTAACGGTAAAATTAAAGTTGGGTACACCCATCCACATGCTTCTAATGCACCCGAAACCTACAAGTGGTATCAGAGTGGTCATATCATTGATTATAATTATTTAGTTTTTTGTTTATGATTTATGCATTTAATAATTAAGTTGTTTCAATTCAAGTTAATTATTCTGTAAATCTGAATATTGAGATCTATTCCTCCTCTTTCATTTCTCATTCACCTTACATAAATGATCTTTTCTTTTAATTTTGATTAAAATAAAAATATAGGAACTCATATGTAGGTGCCAAAGGTTCCTGGACGTACAACACCATAACACACAGTGTGTATTCTTCCTCACACGTTGTATAGTCAAGGTTTAATTCATCGGGACTTGTACACCAAACTAAGCCATGTGTTGGAGTTTATCTAAGTCTTAATAACTCTGTGTGTTGACCAGGAATAGGTGGAACATGGTTTTCATATTACACGTCGTGTGTCCCACTAGGCATGATGTGTAGTCCCTTCGGGTTAGGGTTGGACCATGTACCCCATACACAACGTACCCGGCTGGAGACTGTGTAACGCGGATACTACATGACGTGTGGCCCACTGGACATGTCGTGTACTCCAAAGATTTCCAAAGTACATCTACATGTCGTATCCCTGGGTGTGTACTTCGGATGGATGGTGAATGATAGTACACACTGTGTAGTAGGAACTACATGTCGTGTGATCATCCAAATTATGTAGATTTATTAAAATTTATTATTATATTATAAAAAACCCTTGAGACGTATACCATAGTGTGGGCATAAAGCTAGGGCACAACATGTGATATGTGTTTTATACATATGTGTTTAATTTAATATCTGCGTAATGTTCATTTCTACTCATTGGGTAGTTATGAATGGGAATTCCCTAGGTTTCCTCCAAGGTATAAGTTAAGTACAAAGATAATTTTAAATGAATTTATTTTTTTAAAATTTTGATGGATGGGAATCTCAAGGAAATTTAGAAAAAGAGTTTAAGATAAAAGGATTGATTAATTAAAGATAATAATTAATTGATTCGAGCGTGATTTATCTTAAACAAGAATGATTAAATAATGGAATGCTATTTGTATTTATGCATAAATATCATTGCATGTATGGATGATCATGATCTAGACCAGGACCTTTGTATGTGGATGATTTATTTTAATTTATTTATTTAAATTAAATTTGTTGGCATGTGAGCCTTCTCCTCATTGATATGAAGGGCATGCGTGCCCAAGGTTTCTTTTATGTAAAACCCCGTTTTACCCCTCACCTACGTGTGAGATAAAAGAATATATAATGGATGGAGATTCCAAGCTAATTTAGGCACCACAAGTTAGGATTTTAGGCAAAACCAGTCCAAGGAGATACAAAGGTGACTGGTGGAAAGTTGTAAACACAAACCCAAAAGGTTCAAGGTGTTTCTCCCCTAAGTCTTGGGTTAGTTTATCAACCACTAGATAAAATAAACAATAGAACAAGCTCATGGTCATTACATTTATTTTATTTCTTTCAGTTTCATGGTTTATTTATTATGGGTGTGTTGTTATGATCACACAATTAGGGAATTAAACAAGCATGTAAGATGGAACTAAAATAAGACTGGATTATGCGTAAATATTATCTTAGACATGGTTAATCACTTAAGTATATCCCAATTAATATTAAAAAGCGTGTAAGAAATATAATAAAATGGAAATTTATGTATAAGGATGAAATCCCTCAAGGAAATATTAATTTGGTATTATCTTCCATAATCTTGGTTAGAATCAAACCATAGTTAAAAGTGCTTAACCAACCCTAGTTGGGGTGCTTTCAATTATCAGGGAATTATAATTCAAGGTTTGGGGTTGACTTGACTTGGTTCACATCAAGGGTTGACTGTCACAATAGGACTTGGTGTGACCAAGAGGCAAAGGTTGAGGAAATCCAAAATAAAAGGATTTTAGGATTGGGGAGTCCACTCAGCGGATCAAGGAGCTGCAAGTTAATACAGTTGTCATTTGGAATGTCTACCTAAAACCTTTAAAGTTGTTTTACCAACCCTAGTTGGGGTAATGTGAAGGGAAATATGGATCCTTTCCACTATAATATTCAAGCAACAGAATATTCTGAAGTCAATGGTGAGGGCTATTGGATTTCAATAAAATAGTGGGAGACTAATAAGTATTAATTTATTTATTTGTCTCAGTTTTATTATGATAAATTACTAAATCTTTTTTCATCTTAAATTATAGAAATGATAATAAAAATGGCATTAAACATATCATTGTGAACCATACTCAAGAAGGAAAATCTTCTCACCGGCACCAATTTCTAGGAGTGATAGAGGCATTTACGCGTCATCCTTCGCTATGAGAGGAAATTGTATGTACTGGAGGAGCCTATTTTAGTTGATCCTGGAAACAAGGTTAGTGATGAGGAAATATCTCTCTATATGAAACATTTGTATGATGCCACATATGTCCAATTTTTCATGTTATCGGCTATGTCTAATGAGCTCTAAAAGCAACATGAAAACATGGATGTGTATAGCATGATGTCCCACCTTAAGGGTCTCTATCAAGAGAAGGCGAGACATGAGAGATATAAGATCTCCAACACTTTGTTCACAACTATGCTTGGAGAGTCTGTACCAGTTGGG
Source organism: Viscum album (assembly GCA_963277665.1). NCBI lineage: Eukaryota > Viridiplantae > Streptophyta > Magnoliopsida > Santalales > Viscaceae > Viscum > Viscum album. The sequence continues at coordinate 1,681,934,817 of OY728160.1, forward strand.
CCTCATGTACTCAAGATTATTGGTTACATTGAACACCTGGACATCTTAGGGATTAAGTTCTCAGATGAGTTGCATACAGATCTCATCCTATCATCACTACCTAAGACCTTATCTAACTTTATTATCAACTACAACATGAGAAATAATGATAAGAGTCTATCAGAAATTCTGACCTCGATTCAACAGGTAGATAAAGACATGGGGCGTGACAAACTCACAGTCCTTATGGTAAATAAGAAGAGTAAGTACATGGAAAATGGGCCAATGATTTATAAACGGTCTGAATCCCCCAAGCACTATCCCTCTAAGAAGGGGAATATCCATAGGTAGGGCAAGGAATGAGGTATAGTGTGTTTTTTATGTGGCAAGTTAGGCCACTGGAAGAGGAACGACACCCAAAAACATGGGGACGCTAAAGCTGCATTTGTTATCGAGTGTAATATTTCCATTTCTACACATTGGGTATTATATATAGCATGTGTTGATCACATATGTATTCAAATGAAGTAACCAAGTAGATTTAGTAATATTTCCAGAGGATAGGTGGATCTTCGAGCTGCTAATGGCACGAGCCTGGCTGTGTTGGCCATTGGCGATTACCATCTCTCATTTCCAACTAGGATGATTTTGGTTTTACATAACTGTTATTATGTGCCTAGTGTTACCAAGAACATAATTTATATATCATGTTTGGATATGGATGGATTTATTTTCATGTTTATAAATAAGGGTTGTTTCTTTTATAAGAACAATGTATGTTATGGTATGTCACATTTAAATAATGGTTTGTATGTATTAAATTACAAAATCAAAGTGTTGGAAATCAATAAGGAAACAAACTCACATAACTCATACAACATGTAACACCCCGATCTTCCACGATACGCTTCTCTTTCAATAATGCAATAGCTTGCATTGTACGCAAGTTCGAGTTCTAACACACCGCGACTAATTAAAGTAGCCGTTATGAATAGTAATACCCACTTTTTAAAATTATGGAAATCTTATATTTCAATATGGACTTCATTTTTTTATTCGTAATATCGAAATTATCCTAAGTTGAATTTTTTGTAATTTTCTGAAAACTTCCATTTTTTTATGAATAGTGAAAAATACTTAAAACAACTTTTTTGATCAAAATAATTTATAGTGATAAATTATACTATTGAGTGGTTTTAAATTATAATTAGAATATATTTTTACCATTTTATCCAATGGTGTTCATTAGAATTAATTTCACTTTGAAATTGGACATAAACAATTGTCAATCTTTTGATATATATTGTTTCTTAAAAACACGCTATTTGTTGTGACAGCAGGAATTAATTATAAAATTAATTAATGCAACTTATATGTTTTGAATTTTTTAAAATAGACATCATTTTTGAATTCGGAATATCAATTATAGCTTAGGGTGAAATTTTGGCATTGTTCTGAAAAACTTCAATTTTTGATGAATAGTGAAACCACTAAGTGGTGGTTAAAAAACTGATTTTTTGTTTAAATGAAATATTTCCACTTCTGTGATTTGATTTTCAAAAATCCGACATACATGGTTTTCATTAGGAGGTAAAATGTGGTTCAATGGGATTAAAATAATTTTTTGTTGAATAGTAACTTTTAAGTTTAATTAATCGTGATTAAAAGTAATTAGTGAAATTTAAGGTAAAAATAGTATTATAAAAATATGGAATGACCTTTACACTTGTCTTACCACTATTGGATGTGTCATGGCCGACCAATACAATCCATGGGTCAACTTGGGGACCCCATGGAGCCACTTTGGTAGGAAAATGACATAAATAACTTTTTATTTAATGTTAAAATAAAAATGTCACAAACAAGAGTTGTTTTACTAAAACAATTTTTAAATGGGGTTAAACACGTCATATTTTTTACTATAAATATTAATTAGAAATATAAAAAGATTTCCTAAATCATGATATTTTTTTTATAATTTTTAGACATTAAATAAATTAAATTATTTATGACACCGTGATGATGCAGCGATTACCTCATTAATTAACGATTTAAATAAAATGAAAAGATAATGTAAAATCTAAGACTTAAACTTGTCAAAAACCTATTGTATGAGTATATTTAGAACCCGTATCACCTTATACACAAAATATATAAGTTTGGGACCTTTAGAATCCGAAAAAGCATTTCATAATAATGTAACATTTCAATCTTTCCAAGAGTGCCCCTTCTCTCCTCTTATAAAAGGCTCCCACCACTACCACCTTACTCACACCTTCAAAGCCTTTTTTATCAGCCAACCTCTGCAAAAATACTCTCCCAACTTCCCTCTCTTACTCCTAGAAGCCTCACTTTGGGCATAATTCTTCCCAAGGAAGCCTTTGGCTCAAATCAAAAAAGAGTTACCCGATTTTAAGGTAATGTGTTCTCTTATGTTATTTTGTTTTAATTTGCTTCTCCAACCCCCTAAACTCTTTTTATTCATTTCCTTTGTAACAACACCAGTATACTCAATATACTAGGATGTTGTTATAATAATTATTTGAGCTACACTTACATACACCTACATCTAATGGTTAAAGAACATATTGTTTCTGTGGATGGCGAATTTCTGCCTCACGAAACGATGATTGTTTAACACTCATATAACACCTTAAAAGGTGTCCACTAAGATGTCACTATATTTATATATATGATATATAATATGTTTATGTTTTACTTAAGGTTCTTTATTTTTCATTTATGGCATACCTTTATTGTTTCCATTATGGGTAAACGCGATATTTTCATTTTAGGAAGTGCAGACTACCGCCCCCTCAAAGTGATTTGAATCGTTAATCCCATATGTGGGATGTATAAAGGATGGAGTAAATGATATTATATATGATATTATACTGGAATTATAATATACCTTTATATCATTATGATTTCATTAAATACGAAATAGAAATGAAAGTAGCGTTCATGCGTACGTACGGCTTACCGTCTCTATGAACGGTGCATTTCATTTCTTACCTCTAAATGTTATGTAATATTATAAATGAATGTATATACTGGATATATATGATTTATATGATATATAAATCATGAATATAATTATGGATATAATGGATATTTTACCACATGAACAAAGTGTAATTATAAGAAGTTTATTTTTGACTCAAGTACCTAAGATCGACAAAACGACCGTTATAAACTTAAATAATTACATAATGTTCATGACATGGTAATAAGTGATATAAAAGGAATAATGAACTTGAAAAAGGTTCTTAAGAAGGTAGAGATTAACTCTAGTTTATTATTCAGGAGGTTAAAGAGCGGTCGAGTCAAGTCGGACACGAGGTAAGGGAACTTCTTAACCCAATTTCCATTCTTTGGGTTAATCTCCTACTTTCAAATTATGTCATGATATTATTATGTCCTATCTTGTATTTATACTTTATTTATGTGTACATATAGTGAATACACATAATAGATATATTTTATTTAAAAATTATCTTTTTAAGGGATTTCGTCTCAATCTCCATTCATTGAGGCATATTTTGTTTTATACACAAATTTATTTTATACAGTGTATAAACCCCTTTGACTTTTACATTTATTAAAAAAGAATATTTTTATATGAAGCGTTTTAATAAATGACAAAAAGGAATGTTTTTCTTGTCGTACGTATGCGGCGGCAACAACTTCTTCGCCACCATGACCATTATTTGAGTTTTGGATTCCTCTACAAGCCATAACTTTTTTTAAATGATTTAAAAAAAAGAGAGATATTTCTATTAAATGTATGAAAATCTAGTGAAAATGTATACGTATTTAACACAAGCTTAAAAATGTTTTTAGAAAACCCGACTCTTGAGTGTGGTAGACAGGAAGGGATTGGGCGTGGACCCATCATGCCCTGTAATTAGTCGAGTAGTCTCAGAATTAGTTATTTTGTTTTCAGAAGCTTGCATAATGTTTTCAGAAAAACACTGGAGTATATTTGAGAGATTTTTAACGTAATTATATTCTAAAAAAAATTGCATCAGTAGGTCTCATGAGACAAACTAGTGTCTTGGCACGAGGCCTTGACAAAATCTTATTGTAGACTTGGCACGAGGCCTTGGCTACGTGGTTATGATAATCTGGCATTATGCATTCTATCATTATGAAAGTGATTATTGATATTGCATGTGATTATTCGACTAGTAAAATATCCATGTGAGTAAGTAAATGGCATTATTTAATTTATTTTTTCCATATTATGCTGAAGTTAAAGTTTAAAAAGGCTTTTGTTTTAGTTATACATTGCCTTAAATGTTAATGTTTATTTATGAAAGCTTCCGCAATATTGTTATCCTTACTGAGCATCTGAGCTCACCCCTTTCAATGTTTTAATATTTTCCAGGATGTGAAGAAGTATTTTATGAATGACTTATAGGGATAGTCCGAAGAGGATAGAAGTGTGGACTATGGAGACTTTGTTATTGTAGTTTTTCACTTTATGATGTAATGTAACATTTATGAATGTATCTAGTGTTTCCAAGGCTACTAAACTAATCGGTCTTTCAAGACTTGATATTTTGTGATCATTCCAATGTTACGAAGTAATGCACCGACTCTGGGCAACTGGGGTCGGGGCGTTACAGTTGGTATTAGAGGCAGTTTAGTACTAACCTTGGAAGCTAGATTTAGATAAACTCTGATTAGAGCACATAGCCCAAAGATAAACTTTGAGGATTAGTATAGAAGAACTTCCTAGAATTTTGGTATTATAGAGATGTTGTGAGTTTTCCGAGCAATACATCCCTGTCTGGATACGAGCAGGTAGAGGCGGCTCTGGCACAGATGTACCTAGGGGTAAAACCTGAAAACACCGCTTTGATCTAGACTCGAACGGGAACTGGTGCATGACAACGGGTCTTGTTGCACTCTTGGTTACGACACTCCCGGGGGATATGCTTAGGATAATTATCATTTTATTTACAAACCATTATGTAGGGTTTATTAGTATATACTTCCTCAAAGAAAACATTTTTTATGATTATGGATTATATCCATAAACCGTTCAATTTACATTAAGTATTTTACAAGTTTTGAATTATTCATTGCAATTCATAAACTAACCTAGTTTATGCCATTGTATAGAAATGACGCCCAGTAGAAGGAATTTGAAATCCATCAATACGTATGATACAAAGAGTAAGAAGGATCATATCTTTCACAGTATTAAGCCAACATTTAGAAGGGAAATAGTCTCCCATGTGTTCTCAACATATGAAGAAATAGTATCATGTGTTAACAAGATAAGTAAAGAATTCTCTGAGTCTTATGGCTTTGAAGAGAAGAAAGAGAAGAAAAGGATGGAAGAGAGAATGATGGATAAAGGGATGAGGGAAAAGAAGAATTTTCCAATATGTGATAACTGTGGGAAGAAACACCTTGGAACTTGCCTGAAGGGAATGGGAGTTTGTTATAAGTGTGGAGAAAAGGGACACAAAGTGCGTGAATGCAAGGGTAAGAAAAAGGTTTCAAATGTATAATGCTTCATCCGCAAGGAGTGGGGACACTACGCAAAACAATGTCCAAATCATCAGAGTATTCCCCAAATGATGTTATTGGATAATAATCAAGTTATGATACTACCACAGATGAGGAGGAATGATTAGAGGTCTTATGTTGTTATTAAATAATTTTGTCATTTGAGTGTTGTATCAATGATGTACTGGTTATAATAATTATGGAGTATATAAGGATTGTACTGTAGTACTATTTCATCAAGGACTTGAGATTGTGTGGAACCAAGAAAAGTGACTCCACAACAGGTTAAATTTTTGGAAAATATATGGTTGAGAGAAAGATAAACCATAATATGGTTCTGATACCGAGATAGTGATTTTGGAATAAGACATGATTTATTTGGATAAATTATATTGGATATTCTTAACTTCCTTGAAACTGATTAATGATTTGTATTCATTTTCGGATAGAAGGAGTATATATAGTATTCTATAAAGAATAAGGGATCATGAATGTAATCAATAAGGATTTATGGTTATTCAGGATTTTGTAGTGTTTTAAAAGAATACATGATGAAGGTGTTCACATGTTGTTACGCGGAAAAAAAGGATCTTCATTATGTTTACCTTCCTTATAAAATTTGGACTGTGAGTTGGACAGAAGTATTTTGGATAACTATAAAGGTTGGGATGGATTAAGTTGAACTTTGAATATTATTTTTTAAGGTTAAAACATTTCTGAAGATTATTTTTGGAATATTATAATACTATATTTTTAGGAAAAGGACAACCTGCAGGGTGGGGCATAACCCGTAGCGTCGGACAAAGCTGCAGGAATCGAACCCACAACTATAGTGCGACAGGCCTTTATTACCTACCACTAGCCTACAGGAAGTCCCTGGTTATTACAAAATATTTTTCCTAATCTAAATGGTATGTGGTAATATTTATAACCTTATACAATTAGGATAAATAGAATATTTTTGATTTTTGTTACCATTTGGAGTGAAAGATGGGTTTGTGGTAAAAATTTATTAAAGAATGAAAGTCTACATGACAAGTATGTATATTCCCTTACGTTCTTAGTAAATCTCCTAAATAAATTCCTCAACTTTATAAAAGGTAACTTAAAACAAAAATGTTGCCGGTTAACTTTTCCAACTGGGGATTCAATTACCGTTTAACCAATCACAAGTTTGTGATTTTCTTATGGTTAACTTTCTCCTAATCTTGTTTTCTACAACTCTCCATCAAACCTTGATGGTTTGTTTTTCTTCCATATCCATATTTTCATAGAATCCTAGTATGGGCTATCTCGGGTGACCTTTGTACTTATCTTTCTATCTTTTAAAGTTATATTTTTATTAACCCTATTTCCGATGTGGGTTTTCTACAAAGGTATTTTCTATTTTCAACCTTTTATATTCATAGAAAATTTTCAAATTGGGAGGACACAATTTATTGAAGGAGGGGAGAATGTAACACCCCGAGCTTCCATGATACGCTTCTCTTTCAATAATGCAATAGCTTGCATTGTACGCAAGTTCGAGTTCTAACACACCGCGACTAATCAAAGTAGCTGTTATGAATAGTAATACCCACTTTTTAAAATTATGGAAATATTATATTTCAATATGGACTTCATTTTTGTATTTGTAATATCAAAATTATCCTAAGTTGAATTTTTTGTAATTTTCTGAGAACTTCCATTTTTTTATGAATAGTGAAAAATACTTAAAACAACTTTTTTGATCAAAATAATTTATAGTGATAAATTATACTATTGAGTGGTTTTAAAGTATAATTAGAATATATTTTTACCATTTTATCCAATGATGTTCATTAGAATTAATTTCACTTTGAAATTGGACATAAACAATAGTCAATCTTTTGATATATATTGTTTCTTAAAAACACGCTATTTGTTGTGACAGCAGGAATTAATTATAAAATTAATTAATGCAACTTATATATTTGGAATTTTGTAAAATAGACATCATTTTTGAATTCGGAATATCAATTATAGCTTAGGGTGAAATTTTGGCATTGTTCTGAAAAACTTCAATTTTTGATGAATAGTGAAACCACTAAGTGGTGGTTAAAAAACTGATTTTTCATTTAAATGAAACATTATCACTTCTGTGATTTGATTTTCAAAAATCTAACATACATGGTTTTCATTAGTAAGTAAAATGTAGTTCAATGGGATTAAAATAATTTTTTGGTGAATAGTAACTTTTAAGTTTAATTAATCGCGATTAAAAGTAATTAGTGAAATTTAAGGTAAAAATGGTATTATAAAAATATGGAATGACCTTTACACTTGTCCTACCACTATTTTATGTGTCATGGACGACCAAGAAAATCCATGGGTAAACTTGGGGACCCCATGGAGCCACTTTGGTAGGAAAATGACAAAAATAACTTTTTATTTAATGTTAAAATAAAAATGTCACAAACAAGAGTTCTTTTACTAAAAAAAATTTAAATGGGGTAATACAAGGCATATTTTTTACTATAAATATTCTTTAGAAATATAAAAATATTTCCTACATCATGATATTTTTTTTATAATTTTTAGACATTAAATAAATTAAATTATTTATGACACCATGATGATGCAGCGATTACCTCATTAATTTACGATTTAAATAAAATGAAAAGATAATGTAAAATCTAAGACTTATACTTGTCAAAAACCTATTGGATGAGTAGATTTAAAACCCTTATCACCTTATCCTATAAATATATAAGTTTGGGACCTTTAGAATCCGAAAAAACATTTCATAATAATGTAACATTTCAATCTTTCCAAGAGTGCCCCTTATCTCCTCTTATAAAAGGCCCCCACCACTACCACCTTAATCACACCTTCAAAGCCTTTTGGCTCAGCCAACCTCTGACCAAATACTCTCCCAAATTCCCTCTCTTACTCCTAGAATCCTCACTTTGGTCATAATTCTTCCCAAGTAAGCCTTTGGCTCAAATCAAAAAAGAGTTACCCGATTTTAAGGTAATGTGTTCTCTTATGTTATTTTGTTTTAATTTGATTCTCCAACCCCATAAACTCTTTTTATTCATTTATTTTGTAATAACACTTGTATACTAAATATACTAGGATGTTTTTATAAGAATTATTCGAGCTAAACTTACATACACCTACATCTAATGGTTAAATAACATACTGTTTCTGTGGATGGCGAATTTCTGCCTCATGAAACGATGATTATTCAACACTCATATAACACCTTAAAAGGTGGCCACTAATATGTAACTATATTTATATATATGATATATAATATGTTTATGTTTTACTTAAGGTTCTTTATTTTTAATTTATGGCACACCTTTATTGTTTCCATTATGGGTAAACGCGATATTTTCATTTTAGGAAGTGCGGACTACCGCCCCCTCAAAGTGATTTGAATCGTTAATCCCATATGTGGGATGTATAAAGGATGGAGTAAATGATATTATATATGATATTATACTGGAATTATAATATACCTTTATATCATTATGATTTCATTAAATACGAAATAGAAATGAAAGTAGCGTTCATGCGTACGTACGGCTTACCGTCTCCATGAACGGTGCATTTCATTTCTTACCTCTAAATGTTATGTAATATTATAAATGAATGTATATAATGGATATATATTATGTATATATATTATGTATATGATATATAAATCATGAATATAATTATGGATATAATGGATATTTTACCACATGAACAAAGTGTAATTATAAGAAGTTTATTTTTGACTCAAGTACCTAAGATCGACAAAACGACCGTTATAAACTTAAATAATTACATAATGTTCATTACATGGTAATAAGTGATATAAAAGGAATAATGAACTTGAAAAAGGTTCTTAAGAAGGTAGAGATTAACTATAGTTTATTATTCAGGAGGTTAAAGAGCAGTCGAGTCAAGTCGGACACGAGGTAAGGGAACTTCTTAACCCAATATCCATTCTTTGGGTTAATCTCCTACTTTCAAATTATGTCATGATATTATTATGTTATATCTTGTATTTATACTTTATTTATGTGTACATATAGTGAATACACATAATAGATATATTTTATTTAAAAATTATCTTTTTAAGGTATTTCGTCTCAATCTCCATTCATTGAGGTATATTTTGTTTTATACACAAATTTATTTTATACGGTGTATAAACCCCTTTGACTTTTACGTTTATTCAAAAGGAATATTTTTATATGAAGCATTTTACTAAATGACAAAAAGGAATGTTTTTCTTGTCGTACGTATGTGGCGACAACGACTTCTTCGCCGCCATGACCATTATTTGAGTTTTGGCTTCCTCTGCAAGCCATAACTTTTTTTAAATGATTTAAAAAAAGAGAGAGATATTTCTATCAAATGTATGAAAATCCAGTGAAAATGTATATGTATTTAACGCAAGCTTAAAAATGTTTTCAGAAAACCTGACTCTCGAGTGTGGTAGACAGGAAGGGATTGGGCGTGGACCCATCATGGCCTGTAATTAGTCGAGCAGTCTCAGAATTAGTTATTTTGTTTTCAGAAGCTTGCATAATGTTTTCAGAAAAACACTGGAGTATATTTGAGTGATTTTTAACATAATTATATTCTAAAAAAAATTGCATCGGTAGGTCTCATGAGACAAACTAGTGTCTTGGCACGAGGCCTTGACAAAATCTTATTGTAGACTTGGCACGAGGCCTTGGCTACGTGGTTATGATAGTCTGACATTATGCATTTCATCATTATGAAAGTGGTTATTGATATTGCATGTGATTATTCGACTAGTAGAATATCCATGTGAGTAAGTAAATGGCATTATTTAATTTATTTTTGCCATATTATGCTGAAGTTAAAGTTTAAAAAGGATTTTGTTTTAGTTATACATTGCCTTAAATGTTAATGTTTATTTACGAAAGCTTCCACAATATTGTTATCCTTACTGAGCATCTGAGCTCACCCATTTAAATGTTTTAATATTTTCTAGGATGTGAAGAAGTATTTTATGAATGACCTACAGGGATAGTCCGAATAGGATAGAAGTGTGGACTATGGAGACTTTTTTATTGTAGTTTTTCACTTTATAATGTAATGTAACATTTATGAATGTATCTAGTGTTTCCAAGGCTACTAAACTAATCGGTATTTCGAGACTTGATCTTTTGTGATCATGCCAATGTTACGAAGTAGTGCACCGACTCTAGGCAACTGGGGTCGGGGCGTTACACAACACCCATTTGTGGCATCACTGTCTTGGTCATATAAATGAGAAGTTCTTGACAAAGCTCTACCAAGATGGTTATTTAGACTCTACTGAGCTAAAACCACTTGATAGATGTCATGCTTGTTTATAAGGGAAAATGACTAAGCCGCCTTTCAGTGGACAAGGTGAAAGGGATATAGAGATTCTAGGATGGGTACATATGGATGTGTGTAGACCATTTCCAGTAGAATCTAGAGGTGGATATTCCTACTTCATTACTTTTACTGATGATTTGAGTATATATGACTATATCTACTTAATGGGGTATAAGTTAGAGTCCTTGGGGAAAGTTAGGGAATTCAAGAATGAAGTATAGAATCAGATTGGTAAGAAGATAAAGAAGCTTTGATTGGATCGATGTGGAGAATATATGAACCAAGTGTTCATTGAACTTTTACAGGATTTTAGGATTCTATCTCAACTCACTCTGCCTTATACACCACGGTGAAATGGTGTTAGTGAAAGGAGTAACCGCACCTTGTTGTACATGGTGGGGTCGATGATGAGTCATGAAGATCTTCTATTATCCTTTTGGGGATATGCATTACAAACTACAAGATACACATTAAAATGATTACCAATTAAGGTGGTAAATGGAATTCCCTCTGAGTTATGGAATGGAAAGAAATCCATTTTATTGCACACATGTGTATGGGGATGTGAGGCATTTTTTAAGACCTTATCAGGCAACAAAATAGAACCTCGGGGCTTAAGGATTATCTTTATAGGATATCCCAAGGAAATGAAAGGATATTACCTTTATAACCCTTCAGAAAAGAAAATTATTATCACCAGATAAGTCGTCTTTCTTGAGAGGGAGCACATCCTCAAAAAGGATAGTGGGAGAAATACTGACTTCGATGAAGTTGATACTCAAGATACACAAGATTTGGTACAGGAAAAAGTTCTACAGGTCCCCATGGAAGAGGTTCCAAAAACAAAAGTACTGCATAGGATCTCAAGAGAGGTAAGGGAACCATAGAGATTTGGTTTCCTAGTCACTGAGGATGGTGAATCATTATTATTGGACAATGGTGAAGCTCTATCCTACAAGGAATTAGTAGAGATCTCAGAAGCTATAAGATGAATAAATGCTATGAATTCTGAGATGGATTCTATATATCAGAACCAAGTCTGGGTTCTGTTTGATGAGCTAATTGATGTAAAGCATGTTAAATGCAAATGGGTGTTCAAGAGAAAACTGGACATGGAAGGTCAATTTAGCACTTATAAAGCAAGGATAGTGGATAAAGGATTTAGAAAACATCAAGGAATTGACTATAATGAATCCTTCTCACCAATTTCCATGTTTAAATCCATAATAATCATACTTTCCATAACATCTTACCATGACTGCGATATTTGGAAGATGGATGTCAAAACAACATTCCTTACTGGGAATCTTCAGGAAAATGTCTATATGGAACAACCATAAGGGTTTGTGACACCAGGTGAATCCAAATGGGTTTGAAAGTTGTATAAATTCATTTATGGATTAAATAAAGCATCTAGGTCATGGAAATTTTTGATTTTATGAATCCATAAAGGAATTTGGTTTCATTAAGAACAAATGTGATCCATGTGTTTATAATCAGTTTAATGGAAATGTGGTCGTTATCCTAGTAGTATATATTGATGACATATTACTTATTGGAAACAATGTACCAGTCTTATAGTCAGTTAAGGACTGGTTGAACAAGTGTTTCTCCATGAAGGACTTAGGTGAAGCAGCCTACAATCTAGGGATCAAGATCATTCATGATAGATCCAGGAGGCTTCTTGGACTAAGTCAGGGTACATATATTGACTAGATACTAAATAGATTTATTATGGAATAATCCAAGATTGGATGGTTTCTAGTGTCACATGGCCTACATCTTTCTAATAGAATGTGTCATCAAACACAATATGAGAAAGATATAATGAGTAAGATCCCATACGCTTCAGCTATAGGATCCATCATGCATGTCATGTTATGTACCAGGCTTGATATTTATTATGTGCTGAGCATGGTAGGAAGATATCAAGCAGATCCAGGAGAACAACATTGGACTGTTGTTAAGACTATCCTTAAGTATTTGAGAAGAACTAAGAATATGCTCCCTGTGTATGGAGGAGATGAGGAGCTTGTCATCAGAGGGTATGATGATGCTGGTTTTTAGACAGATTAGAATAATCTGAAGTCACAATCAGGATATGTTTTCTTTCTTAACAGAGGAGTTATGAGCTAGAATATTTCAAAGCAGCCATTTGTCGTTGATTCTACAACGAAGTCCAAATATATAGTGACTTCTGATGTAGACAAGGAAGCCGTATGGATTCAGAACTTTGTCCAGGATATTTATGTGGTGCCTAGTAGTAGAGACCCTAACACATTGTATTGTGATAATACAGCAGCGGTGGCTCTTTAAAAAGAACCAAGGTCACATCAACGGACAAAGCACATTCTCTAGAAGTATCACCTCTTGAGGGATTTCTATAAAAGGGGTGAAGTTACAGTGAGTAGATTATTCACGGAAGATAACACGGAGGACCCCATGACTAAAGTCCTATCTTAGCAAAAGCATGAATATCATGTGAGAGTTAGCAGGTTAAAGGTTGTCAGCAGTTGGCTCTAGTTCAAGTGGGAGTCTGTTGGAGTTGGTGGCCTAGAACCAACTACTTTGTAATTTATAATAAACTTGTATTCATAGATTTTAATATTAATAAATACCTTATCACATCTTGATTATTCTTCTGTGTGACAATGCATGTGATAGTGTCCTAAGGATATTTATTGCACTAAAGGGTCATAGCGGATCCCTACTATGATGAGAACCCAGAAGTGCCATAACACTATTCTTAAATATATGTTCTATGGTCGGATGATGTTATTTAAGAGACACAAATAATACATTCCATTAGGGTGAGGACTCATAAAACTTTAAGGCACCTTCTCATGGTGTGCTCCCTTCATAATATCCAGGAGGATATTATGAGAATGAGACCCGCCAGTTGGAAATCCACATTTCATAGTTTCATTGGATATTCCTATATACGGACATGTGTATTGGTCCTTATACTTTAAGATTATTATTAATGGGTATTACAACTTGTATACTTAGATGTATTGACAAAAACTATGATGACACACTATTTGCAGTGAGGTAGGATATGTTGGGTGCATCAAGAGTAATACAACATTAATAGATAATGAAAAAAATGATTTGTCCCTTATATTTCATAATGAAAGTTGATATCTCGAGCCCTTTGATTTAATTGATATAGCCTAAATAAATCCATGTCAATGGTGAGGAATGGGAAAGTTCAATTCCAGGAGGTCAAAGAAAGAGTAATTGAGTACATGGGTTGATGACACTAGCATGCAACCTGCTTGATTTGAGATATCGAGTCAAAGGGATTACATTACATAATAAGCATTCGTATGAGGTGACACATCATTGTAGTGTTAACTTCTTTCTCTATGGGTGCCTTGGTGTGTTTTTAGAAACTAACCTTGGAATTTAGGTAGGCTCTACCTAATGCCACTGAGAAAGAGGTCTAGAGGGTCACACACTAAGTTTATCCAAGTATCTCAGTTAAATATTTACTTAACAAGTTGAATAAAGATTATTCTCGGTTGTGGTTTAATAATTATTCAAGGATGTCTGATCGCATTTATTTTGAAACTAGTTATTCAAGAAAATATATTATGAGAGAAATAATATATTTATTAGTGAATAATATAGTGATATTTATTTAATAAATATATAGTCATTATTCAAAGTCTAATAAATGTGGTGGAAGAAATAAAGAAAATGGGAAAAAGAAAAGTACACACCATGTATATTAATATACACATTGTGTAGTTTTTTCTGAAGATTTGTGCGAAATAATATTATTTATTTAATTAAATAATATAAGGTGTAATTTGTTGGGCGCATGTCAAGTGATAATAATAGTCAAATGTTATTATTAGACATGGGGTCTTACTAATAATTAAATGAAATGAATAAATGCCTTTGGGTAATTAATTCATTTTATTATTCTAATTAATATAAATCCCAATTACATTATTCTCATTAGATCTAGTCATTCTCTATGGTTGTGCACAACAGATCTAGAGAAAGCTCTCAAGCCAAGAGAGAATTCCTTTCACCCAAGAATGCTCTCAAGTTTCAAGAGATATCCTCCTCTATCGAATCAAGGAGAGCGCTTTGGAAGCAACTATCAATAAGATCGAAGGTGGACATCGCAAGTGAAGGCTCTTCCATGCTAGCACCCAGAGATCCCTTTGGTGGCATCTAGATATACGTGGAGAACTTGTGGATCACCACTATAGGAAGCTTATGTTAGTCAAAAATTCTGTGACGAAGACACAAGAGGGGGGTAAATTGTGTCCTTTTAAAATTTCCACAATTCTATCATTTCACATCAATAGTAGATAGAGCTGGTGGCATTTCTGTATGAGAGTATGTGTAGTAGAAAAACAAAAAAAAACATAGCACAAAAAATTATAGTGGTTCGGGGCATGAAGATCCCCTAGTCCACTTCACCAATCACCCTCTATGTGGGCTTGGTGAATTTCACTAGTCAGGTCCTCTTCTCATAAGATCGGTCCACAACTGAGTGTAGGTAGTTGTCACCCTTAAAAAAAGGATAAAAATAGAGCCTTCTGGTTCTTTTACAGGGAACCAAAATATCCATAGCTTAGCATGAGAATCTGACACTCCACCACGACTGAAACCAAGCAGCTGATACTCAAAAGAATCAATAGAGATTGATTTGATGAAACACTTTAAACTTTACAATTGAAGCAGCACGCGACTGAAAGAAGATGGATCTTCATCTTCAGAAGAATAATAATATTTGAAATATGTCTAAAAATATCTGATTACACAAAAGATCTTTGATTTTAAGAACAAAAACAAAAATAGATCATCGCGCTTCCAGGATTGAACATGTATATCTCCAAAATGTAGTCCTTGTTTCTGAGATGCTCGATCACTATAGCACTGTAAAATAATTTTCACAAGAAAACTAAAAGAATAAAAATTATCAACACAACTGAGAGATAGATATATATCCAAAACATCTGATGCATAAAGATATATATATATATATATATATATATATATATATAACGATATATCTTTCAGTAAGATTTCAGATCCACAAAAGATACCTGATAAATCGAGAGAATTCAAATTAAAAAATACAGATCAGAGTCGTCATAAATTCCCTTAAGAATAGGAGATAAAATCTATGTTTAATACAGTCCTTTAAAACAATTATAATGAGCTTTGAATTGGTTGAAATTGATCTTTAAATCACCCTGATATTCTGTAAAGACTATTATAGAAAACTCTGATAAAGTCATAAATTCAAATCTCCAGTGTTGAAAAGTCAAACATAAGGTTCCTTCACAAAAAAAAATACCAAACATAGGGTTCAACTATGTAGCATTCATTCTCCAAACATAAGGTTGAAAATGTAAGGTTGATTTCAAAAGTAAGTTTGATGATCCATACATTTTCTTCTCAAACATAAGGTTTCATACTTACATAGGGTTCTTTACCCATACTTTTTCTCTTTGAAAAACAAAAGGTTTAATTAAAATGTAATGTTCTTTATCCATAAATTTCTTCCAACTTAAGGTTTATAAACCATACGTGTTGATCCTTTATCATAATCTTTAATACAAATGTAGGGTATGATCCTTACGTTACATTCTTCAGCATATGGAATGAACAGTGATTCCAGAAAATGAAAAATTGTGAGCAGTGTTTCCAGAATACACTTAAGAGCGTTCCAAACAATTTAACTAATATTTATCACAAATAAATACTTGAATATTATTCCAAAAAAATAATTATAAAGAATATAAACTTCCTGAAATACACTTAAAATAATATCATTAGTAAAACAAACAAGTTTATTTCTGAGTATCAAAATCAATAATATTTATAGAGTATTATTGAGACAAGACATGACCAACAATCTCCCCCTTTTTGATGATCACAAATCCCATAAACTAAAACTATAAATTTAGTAACATAATTTAGAATTTTGTAAACATAGAGTGAAATAAATTCATTTTGACAGAATTATTTCGATAAAAATAAATGTTTGTGTTTATCCAAATTTCTCCCCAAATATTTCAAAATTTAAAAAGAAATGTTGAAATGTTGTGTTTATCCAAATTTATCCCCCATTTGTGAGATCAAAAAGAAAGTAAATAAATATATTAAAACACATATGTAATTTTGGGAAGATTAGTAAGTGAATTGTATAATTAACTGATAAAGATAATGAAGACTGGATGTTTGGATATTAGACAAAAATATAAAAGAATATAAAAATAAAGTACATAAAATAGTAATGAAGATAATTTTCATTGATTATAAAATGTACAAATAAAATGAAGATACGACTAAGAAACAGAATAGTCACTATCAGAATGAGGATAAAAGGTTGGTTTTGGTACAAAAGAATTGGGTACGAGTTGGCTCAGTTAAGGTTCTAAGGATTTTGAGCAGCTTCAAACAAATCCTTTAATTCAACCATGTGAAACTGCAATTTCTTCATCAAACTATCACCCAACTACATTATCAGAAGTATAGAATCGTTATTAACATGAAAATCCTCTACAATATTGACTTTCAAAAAGTCATGTAAGATCTCCTCTTGCTTCATGAGTTGTTCCAACTTTTCTGTAAACTAATTCAAAAGAAAAATGATGTTGGGTTCACTCTGAGTCGGTTGATTAACAAGAAATTTATGATTGTACAATAAAAATGAAAAAGGAGCACTATTTAATTTAAGGTCATGAAGATGAACATTCATGTCTACCATAATATATGTAATGTATTGAAATATTCTAATCAAATATGGACTAGTTACAGGAATAGAAGTAGATGTACTGGTCTGATTTACTAAAATTTTCACCGAACCAAAATGACTTCCCAAGTACCACTTTAAATATGCAAAATCTATCTTCAAAACAGCTTCATATCTGATCCACCCAATTTCATTTAACATATGTCTCTCTTGAAGGAATCAAAATTCCTTTTATAAATAGTATTCTCATTAAGTTCCTAGATCTTTTTCTTTGCATTTTCATGCTCTTTCCGCAGAGTGGCATTATCTTCCTGAGACTTGTTAAACTTAATCACAATTTCTTCAACTTGATGTGATAATAAATTAGATTTCCCTTCATCTGAATTTAGTATTTGATCAACAACATTAAGAAAAGGATTTTCCACTGATCTCTCCATATATTTTTTAGTTTAAAATGACTGATTGTCAAGTACTTCAGTCTGATCTCCAGAAACATGACCTGATTGTTCTATATTTTGATTCAAAACCACATCTGTAACTTCATCTACATATTTCTGTACAAATTTTTCTTCTTGAGAAGCTTCTTTATGAACAGTTTCTTCTTGAATATTCACTTGTACTGGATCACTAATCAGACGTACAATAGGAATCTCTCTAGCTTGACTATCCACTGGTATTTCTTCTTCAAGAATTGGTTCATCTAAATGAACTGAGCAGGTTGCTTCTCCAGAAGCCAACACTTTTTCTTCAACCTATTGAATATCTCTATTTCTAGGTTTCACAACAAGTCCCTCTTGACTTTGTTCTTCCTCAACTTCCACTACTTCGGTATTAAACCTAAGACTTCTCTTAGATGGTTGAGAAACTACATCAGTTCGAGATTCAGCAACACCTTCCTTTTGAACAGCTCCTTGCTCCCCCTGATCAAAAGCTCCTAAGCTTTGTTCTTCTTTAGCACCAACTGGTAAAATATTCCATTTCACTGTACTCCATAAAAATACCAATTTCCATAGAGTTCCAGCATTTAAAATATTTCTATGATGACACTTCAGCCTCAAATCTACTAATCGAATCATACACTTTTTTTAACAAAATTCTAGAGATTTTCCATCCATAAGGATATAAATTAATCCTTGCATCTAGTTGAAATCAATAATGAAAATATCAAAACATATATCATGGAAAATTCAGCTTAATGTCACTTAGAAATAAAAACATGATGTACATATCAAGGTACAAAATTTTCTCCATCTCTGCCATCCTTGGTGCAATACTGGTCTGAATGAACTTAACCAAGATCTTATGATCTGCCTCGAGATCCTTAACAAAAATTTTCCTAATGTGAATCGAATTAAATAGAAAAGATATAATGTCTTTGGAAGAGTGATTCTTGTCTTTAATCGATCGAAGATCGAAGTGAAAAACTCTTTCATGAAGGCAATCTAAGATTCGTGAAACTTTAGTTAAAGAAATTGATAAATCCTTATCTTCAATATTTGCAATCATCATATCCTTAGAATCACCAAAAATGAACTGTACATTCTTATAAAAATAGTTTAGTTCTACCTCAAAAAGAAATTCAGAATATATGTCATTGAAATCAGTCTTCAACCTTTGAAATGATAATGCCTGTTTCAGGAGTAGATTCATCTGATATAACCTATCAAAATCAACCATTTTTCCTTGAAGTATTTTTCTGCCTGTAACACGCTGTCCCTTTGGATCATTTGTATCTCCTTCTTCAACTCGCTTGGTTTTCATCATTTCAAAAATATGAAAGTCTGAGGGTTTTGGCTTCTAGGGTTTGTAAGGAAAAACAAGGGTTTCAGGTTAGATGAAATAGTTTTCGTAAACGACAGGTATAGAAGACGAAGGGTTTCTGACAGGTGACACATATCCTTGTTTCCCGAGTCACATGGTAATTATAATAAAAAAAATTAATGATTATGTGGTGTAAATAAATTTAATATTAAATAAAATAGCTAAAATATAATAAGATAAAAATATGAAAAATAAATTAGATTTACAATAATACACATAAGATAAAATAAAATAAAATAACTTATTTAAAAATTAAATAAACCTAGCCCCCCCTTAATAAAATAAAAACTTGTAGTGGGAAGTGGTTTAGTGAAAATATTAGCTAATTGATATTTATTGTTAAAAAAATCTAAAGATATATCCTTTTAAGAACATGATCTCTTAGAAAATGATGTCTAATATCAATATACTTAGTTCTAGAACGACTTATTAGATTTTTTGAAATATTTATAGCACTTTTATTATCACATAAGATAGGTTTACTATTAAAATTAAGTCAAAATTCCATCAGTGTGTTTTTTATCCACAACACTTATGCACAACAACTGGTTGCAGATACATATTCTGCTTTGACTGTTGATAAGGCAACTGAGTGTTTCTTCTTACTTGACCATGACACTAATAATTTTCCTAAAAAGTGACAGGTTTCTGAAGTGATTTTTCTATCTAATCTACAACCTCCAAAATCTGCATCTGAATATGATATTAAATTTAAATCATAAGTTTTTGGATAAACAAGAGATTGAAAAAAAATCTTTTTAAATATCTAAAAATCCTTTTAACATCATTAAGATGTGATTCTTTAGGATTTTTTTGAAATATGGCACATAAACATACTAAAAACATAATATCAAGTCTGCTAGTAGTAAGATATAATAAACTACTAATCATACCTCTATACAACTTGTTGTCCATTAGTTTTCCAGCTTCATCCAAATCAAGTTTTATATTAGTACACATGAGAGTTGAATATATCTTGTTGTTCTCAAGACCAATTTTTTCAATAAATTAGTAATATATTTGCTTTATTTTAATATATTTCCATAATATTTTTGAAAAATTTGAAGTCCTAAAAAGAAGTTTAATTCTCCCATCATGCTCAACTCAAATTATTTTTGCACGAGTTCTGAAAAATCATTATAAAGTTTTTTATTTGTCGATCCAAAAATAACACCATTAATATAGATTTGAACTAATAATAAATTAAAACAAACTATTTTCTTAAAAAGGGTTGGATTTTCTAAACCAACAGTAAAACCATTTTTCAATAGAAAAGAACTTAATCTTTCATAACAAGATTTAGGTACTTGCTTAAGGCCATATAGTTCTTTAGTAAGTTTAAAAACAAAGTCTGGTTTTTGATAATTTTCAAAACTAAGAGGTTTCTCAACATAAACTTCTTCCATTAAATAACCATTTAAAAAGGAATATTTAATATCCATCTGATATAATTTAAAATTCATATGATATGCATAAGCTAAAAGGATTCTAATAGATTCTAATCTAGCTATGGGGGCAAAGATTTCATCATAATCTATGTCTTCTTTCTGATTATATCCTTTAGCTACTAATCTAGATTTATTTCTAGTTATAGTCCCTTGATCATCTTGTTTATTTATAAATGCCCATTTTGTTCCTATAAATGGATAATTTGATGGTCTTTCAACTAATTATCAAACTTTATTTATTTTAAACTGGTTAAATTCTTCTTACATTTCTACCATCTAACTTTCATCTTTTAAGGCTTCTTCAAAAGATTTAGTTTCAAGTTGTGATAGAAAAGTAGAGAATTCAACTAGGTTATGTTTTTATTCTAGTCCTTATTCCTATGTCTAGTTATCCTATAATAGTTTCTAAATGGTAATTCTTTAGGGTTCTAGATTTTCTAGTTAGAACACTTTTATGTTCATTAGTATCATGTTCTTCTGAACTAGACTAAATTTTATTTTCAAAATCATTTTTCAGGTTTTCAAGTCTCATGTTGTCAGAAGAGTCAGTAGATTCATCAGTTTGATCTTTCTTTTTATTAAAAGGGTCAGTTTCATCAAACTTCATATGAACTAATTCTTCAACAATCCTTGACTTTTTATTAAATACACTATAAGCTTTAGAAGTTGCAGAATATCCTAAGAATATTCCTTCATCGGCTTTTGGATCGAACTTACCAATATCATCCTTGGTGTTCAGGATATACACCTTACATCCAAAAACTTTAAAATACTTTACCTTAGGATTTCTATTATTCCAAAGTTCATAAGGTGTCTTTTTGAAAATAGGCCAAATTAAAACACTATTTATTATATAACAGGTTGTGCTTACATCTTCTTCCCATAGATAGGTAGGAATACTGTATTCATTTAGCATAGTCCTAGACATTTATTGAATAGTTCTATTTATTCTTTCAACGATTCCATTTTGTTAAGGTGTTCTTGGTGCAGAGAAGGTGTGTTTAATACCCATGTTTGAGCAAAATGAATTGAATTATTGATTCTCAAACTCTCCACCATGATCACTTCTTAATGAAATTATTTTAAAACCTTTTTCATTTTGAACACTTTTGCAATAACTTTCAAAAATAGTAAAAGCTTCATTTTTTGGTTTTAGAAAATAGACCCAGGTGAATCTAGAATAATCATCAACTAAAAAATATACATATAATTTTCCAGCCAAACTTTCTACTCTATATGGTCTAAATAGATCCATGTGGATAAGTGCTAGGGGTTAACAGATTTGAAGAAAGATTTGTGTCGTTTTCCAATTCGGCATGCATCACAGAATATGTCACTATCAAACATATAGGTAAATATAAAACTAATTGTTTCTTAGTTAATTTATGGAAAGCATAAATATTTCAATGACCAAGTATTCTATTCCAAATCCAAGATTCATTTATCTTATCAGTTAAACAAATCACTTTTTATTTACATAATGAATTTAAGTCCAAGGTGTAGACATTATCTATTTTGGGTGCTTTAAATTTAAGAAAATGATCTTTAAATACAGAACATGAATTGTTAGAAAAATCAATATAGTATCCATAATCATAGAGTTGAGAGATACTTATCAGGCTATGCTTTAATACTTATACATATAATACTTTATTGATTGAGACAGACTTTGGATCTCCAACTATTCCAAGTCCAATTATCTTTCCTTTGGCATTGTCACCAAAGGTGACTATACCTCCATTAATCTATGTCAATGTATTTAAGTTCGATGGATTTCCACTCATGTGTCTGGAGTAGCCACTATCCATATACCATATAGCTTTTCCTTTTTTGTGACATGTTACCTACAAAGACAATTTAAACAAAAAATTATTTTGATACCCATATCTTTTTGGGTCCAACAGTATTAGCTAACAAGGATTTAGGAATCCAAATCTGCTTTATTTTTTCATAACTTATGTCATTTACTTTAGATAATTTTTTTGAAATAAAATCTCTTTTAATCTCACTTATTTGAAGATTTATTAAATAACAATTTTCAGTTATATGTCCTTTTGTTCCACAAAAATGAAAAATATCAGATTTTGTATTGGGAACAAAATAATTCTTATATAGTTTGGATTTTTCACCCTTACTGCCTATACCAAATCTTTCTTTTTTAATGACATTTTTACCAAGAATTTCATTCAGTATATTTTCACCTTTTGTAAAAACAAGAACAACATTTTGTAATTTTCTACTTCATTCTGTAGTGTTTTAATCTTAATTTCATGATTAGTACAGTTAGTGGTAGTTGAGTTGAATTTTTCAACTAAATCGTGATGTTGTTTAATTAAAGTATCCTTTTCTCCTAAAATTTCATTCTGAATATTCTTTAAAGATTTATGTTTCTTTAATAAGGAGTCATATCTTTCTTCTAGCATAGTATGGTAGGCAATCATTTAATCACTTGAGTAACTAGAATCAAAATCAGATGAATGGTAGGATTTTACCTTATCTTATTTAGACATAAAGCACATATTAGCTTTTAGATTTGATTTTTCCTTCTCTGAATCAGATATTGATGAGTTGTTGGATTCTTCAGAAATACTCCAAGTATCCTTCATAGTTCTTTTTCCTTTGTTTTCATAATCAATATTTTTCTGAAACTTCTTTTTTGTCTTTCTCTTTTCACTTTTTAATTAAGGATAGTCAAGTCTTATATGACCCAACTTTTTGCATTTGTAGCATCTAAATTTCCTTGACTCTTTCTCATCCTTTTTGAATGATTTTATGAATCCTCTCTTCTTCCTATAAAACTTGCTAAATTTTCTAACTAATTGAGCCAGCTCTATTTTAGAATCATATGAGTCTGAATTTATTTCTTCTTTGACTTCTTGTTTTATTTGTTTGTTCTTATTTTGAGATGTAACCTTTAAAGTAGTGTTATCCTTTTTCACTAAGAATTTGTGATTATCAACTTTATCTTGCATTTAAGATTCATACATCATTAGAGTTCCAATCAATTCTCTCATTGTTAGATTATTGATAAGTGATGATTGGCGAATTGTAGCTGAGATTCCATTCCACTAATTAGGTAGTACTCTCAGTAATTTCAATGTATGATCAGCTTGTTTGATAGGTTCACCTAAGGCTGTAATGTTGTTTATAATTTTTGTGAACCTTCCATTCATTTGAGTGATGATTTCTCCATCAACTATTCTGAATGTATCGAATTTCAATTTTTTTGTTGCATACCTCATCTGTATTACATTGTCCATACCTTCATAAGCAACTGCAATTGTCTGCCACATTTCATAAGCTTTAGGGCATTATGAGAAATAATTGAATTTGTATCATCCAAGACCATAGATTATATTGTTCATAGATTTAGAATTCATTTCATACTCATCCTCTATAGCAACAGTCCAAGCTTCAGGTTTTTTAGGAATTTCGTAAAGAGTAACGATCTCTGAGTATACTTTAAATCCAAGATTTTTCAAATAGATTATCATGTGTGATTTCCAACATCCATAGTTTTCACCATTGAAATATGGAGCGCAAAGCACCGTAATTACTTCTTTGATATTCTCCATTGATCTTCATCTAAATCTTTAACTTTGTTTTGTTAGAACCAAAGAAAATCTATAGAGCCTAACCTCTGATACCAAATGTTAGGTCGAAAAGTCTATGACGAAGACACAATAGGGGGTTGAATTTTGTCCTTTTAAAATTTCTACAATTCTATCATTTCACATCAATAGTAGATAGAGCCGGTGGAATTTCTGTATGAGAGTATGTGTAGGGGGAAAATAAAAAACAGAGAACAACAATTTATAGTGGTTCGGGGTACAAAGATCCCCTAGTCCACTCCACCAATAACCCTCTCTACAGGCTTGGTGAATTTCACTAATAAGGTCATATTCTCATAATACTGATCCACAACTGAGTTCAGACAGTTTTCACCCTTATAAACAAGGCTAAAAATATAGCCTTGTAGTTCTTTTACAAGGAACTAAAATATCCACAGCTTAACACGAGAAGCTGACACTCCACCATGACTGAAACCAAGCAGTCGATACTCAAAAGAATCAATAGAGAGTGATTTGATAAAACACTTTAAACTTCACAGTTGTAGCAACACACAACTGAAAAAATATGGATCTTCATCTTCAGAATAATAATAATCTTTGAAATATTTTTGAAAATATCTGGTTGCACAAAAGATCTTTGATTTTAAGAACAACAACAAAAACAGAGCATTGCACTTCAAGGATTGAACATGTATATCTCCAAAATGTAGTCCTTATTTTTGAGATGCTCAATCACTGTAGCACTGTAAAATAATTTTCAAAAGAAAACTCGAAGAATAAAAATTATCAAAAAAACTAATAGATAGATAGATATCCAAAACATTTGACACAGAAAGATATATATATATAACAATATATCTTGCAGCAAGATTTCAGATCCACAAAAGACACCTGATAAATTGAGAGAATTCAAATTCAAAAATATAACTCAGAGTCTTCATAACTTCCCTTAAGAATAAGAGATAGAATCTTTGTTTAATACAATCCTTTAAAGCAATTATAATGAGCTTTGAATCATTTGAAATCAAGCTTTAAATCGCCTTGATATTCCTCAAAGACTGTTATAGAAAACTCTGATAAAGTTGTAAATTCAAATCTACAGTGTTGAAAAGTGAAATGTAAGGTTCCTTCACAAAACAACAAAATACCAAATATAGGGTTCAACTATATAGAATTCATTCTCTGAATGAAAGGTTGACAATGTAAGGTTTATCACAAAAGTAAGGTTGATGATCCATACATTTGCTTCTCAAACGTAAGGTTCCATACTTACGTAGGGTTCTTTAACCATACTTTTTCTCTTTGAAAAATGTAAGGTTTCATTCAAATGTAATGTTCTTTAACCATACATTTCTTCCAACGTAAGGTTGATAAAACATATGTGTTGATCTTTTATCATAATCTTTAATACAAACGTAGGGTATGATCCTTACGTTACATTCTTCAGCGTAGGGAATGAACAATGATTCCAAAAAATGAAAAATTGTGAACAGTGTTTCCATAATACGCTTAAGAGCATTTTGAACACTTTAACAAATATTTCTCATGAATAAATACTTGAATATTATTACAAAATAAGAATTATAAAGAATATAAACTTCTTAAAATACACTTAAAATAAGATCATTAGTAAAACAAATAAGGGTATTTGTGAGCATCAAAATCAATAATATTTATAGAGTATTGTTAATACATTACATACCCAACAGCCTACACTTGGATTCTATGACACAACGATAGATCACATTGGATCGTGACCGGAAGCATCAATGGAGAAAGAATTCCTTGAAGGTAATTCTTGTCTTTTAATTAAATTAATTATAACCATTATATGATGATCCTATCTATGGTTCTAGGACTTCCATTTTTCCTTTTCGTTCTTTATTCTATTTTGAAGATCTGGAATTTTATCATCGTGACAGATCTCATATTGATTGTTGTTAACGGTAAAATTAAAGTTGGGTATACTCATCCACACACTTCCGCTACACCTGGAACCTACAAGTGTGGAGTACCACTTTACATTTTATTTAATTGGTTGTATTCTTAAGTGGAGTTGAAGTGTGATGAAGAGGATATGAGTGTTTAATGTGTTTTTTAGAGTCTAATATTCATCAGTCTCTATCCATGTTCACTTGTATATATAGGTTCAAAGTGTATAGGTGGTTTGTTATGATGTTTCATTCTACACGGGGGTATGGTAGGGCTACTTGGCAGATAGATATTTGGCATTTGGATTTTTATAGTTATCAGAATGATGGGTTCTATAGGATTACTTATATGATATTGTTGGATGTAGGTTGCAGTTTTTAATGGGGTTACTAGTTTATACTTTTGTAGCAGATGCAGAGTTTAGTGATTTTTTAAAACATTTGATTCATCAATCAATTTATAAAACTAAGTTAGACAATTGCATGCATCCATATAGTAAAAGAAGAGAATGAGTTTTTTCTATATCTAGTCCCCTTAAATAATGGAATGAATAAGTAAGATTACGGTGTGGGAGTTATGGCATAGGGTGCTCTAGTGTAGTTGTATAAGGGTGGGTGATTGAGGAGTTTACATGTTGTTGTATTCATGTTGCGAAAATCAAGGTACCACGCTTAGTGGATTTATTTAAAGTGTAATGTTGATCATGGTAATTTATTTTAGGTGAAGTTCATTTGTAAAAGTTCTTGGAAGAATATTGAAAGTTAATTTGTGTTGTCTGGAGCTGTTTTAGGGAATGGAGGTATGTTTATGCATTTTTTGATACTCCATCCTTTCTTCACTAAATGTATTAAGGGATATTAATTTATTATATAAGGAAATGGTAATTACATATTATGTGGTTTCTAATGAAAGAAATAATGTTGATGCTATGGTGAAAACCAAACAACATCAAGGTCACATGATTCACAAAAAAAATGAACATACATGTAAATGCGAATATTGGATTTTGTGTTTTTTTAAATCCACCATAGTATTTAATCATTAAACTATAATGATATAAGAATATTTCATTATCTTTATAAAGTGATGTAACATAGGGAAACAATATATATTGGACTTAAAAAATTGGTTGTGGTATGAAAGTTGAAAAGGATGAGACATTCGTTATGGATAATGGAAATAAGGAGAGAAATATTAGAATTTCAATAAAACTATATGCATATAATGCATATATCTTATATATATGTTTGCAAAAAAACATATTCTAAATAATTGTCCTGATTCTATATTGTTTATATCACAACATGATTTCATGTGATGAAACCAGGATTCATGATTTACTTTGGCTTGCACAGCCACAACACGCAACACTATTTCATTCAGTTATTAATCTGTGTGATGGTATTTTTGTTGCATGAACACATTCATTGAATTGTTCAATGATGAAATATCCAATGGAAAACAGATGATATTATTTATTATTCTATTTATTAAATTAGTATTGTCATGAACTATCTATTAATGGGAAATAGTTCTCTTAGTGATGTATAAATGATCTTCAGTTTCATGAAAAGAATATAGAAACTATCTTCTCTCAATACACCCTTCATCACATCACAGTGAAGGAACTTACACCACATATTGTGTATATGAATCCTCAAGATGTGATCTAGGATACTTTTCCCTTTATATTACCTACTTCTTCATAGAAAAAGAATGATGTCATGGTTTTCACATTATAGGTATGTTATGTTCTTCAATTTCATGTATATTGAATCTATCGTGGTTTGATTGGATTCTGATTTGGATTGCATCTACCGAGTGGGGTTATAGAATGATATCCTAAATCCCACCAGTTGTTTTAGATACTACTTAATTAATATATCATCATGTTTGGTTCAATTGTTTTAAGAACATGTTTTATAAAAAACTAAACTGGTTTTTCCCTGATTTAAAATACATTATATGATAACATAATTTTGTGTTCTCTAATAAACATTGTGATAAGTTGTTATCATAATATGGAGTGAAATGTGACATTATGTTAATCTATTTACATAATGTGTAGTTTAAGGCATGTCTTATGCTAACCTTTTAACATAGCCTATGTTGTAGCTACTAAAAAACATATAATCATTTTTACACTTCTAGATATTACATTGAGGGTGAATGTAATGTTGGGAGTAGTCTTGATGTTTCATTGTAAGAAAAAAATTGATTATGGAATGTTATATATAAATTTATTAATGAAAAATCCCACTTCTGATTTAGTCCCACATCAGATATTAACGTAGTAGCATGCTCCTTCATTAACTAACCCACTTGGTTAGGCTGCTATTGAATTCCCATGAAACCTCTATGTTGCATGACCAATGTTGTCATGCCCACCCACATTGTAGAACACCTTACCTAAATCCAACCCCACTATTCCTATTAATTTTCCTAGTATGCAGTCATGCATACATATAAATACTTCATGATTCATTCTAAAAAAATGGGTGCTATGTTGTATCTGGTTTTGAATAGAAGAAGGGAAACTCCATCCAGATATTTGAAAAAGAGAAGAGCCTGAGCTATTGTTCCATATTAGATCTTTTAGATGAATATGGGGACATAAACCCCATTTCTAAACCCGGGTCTTCTAATCAAGAAGAGAGATTGGTGTTATATTTGAGATACTTGGTTTGAATAAAGAGGAGATGTAATACATGGAGATATTAGATTCTAATTAAAAAAAATAAAAGAGATGGATTGATAGGGGATTGGGTTTGATTTTCTGAGGAGTTTTATGCCACTGTATTTGTTTGCGTTGTAGGAGGAATAAAATTAAGGAGAGTTTAAAACATGCATGAAGTACTATGGATTAGTACAGTTATGCACCATGCATAAAGTACTATGGAGTAGTACAAATGTATAATAGTTCGACCACTTCATCTCTAGGTAATATTGAGATATCTTATTAGGGAGTTTGAAAGAATATTTCATGTGGGGTTTTCACTTATCTAAGGAAGTTTTAGTCCACTCAAAATTGAGGAAGATAGGTAGTATATATAATGAATATATGATGGATATATGATGATATGGAAGATTTTGTCTATAAATACATGATAGTGTTTAATATCAAAGGGATTGAATTCATAGGCCAATTGTTGTACTTTGGACAAAGTTTGTTAAAGGGGACTCGTTTACAGTAATAGGGGGAAAGTTTACAGCAATAAGGGGGCAATTAACATCAATGGTAGCACCCAACCATAGGACCAACATGAGTTTCAAACAGCAGCAACAGCAAGCAAACAATTAGCAACATTTAAAACAAAATTAATAATGAACATATAGAAAGAATAATTAGTAAATGTGATTCCAAGAAATAAACATTTTTATCAAATATATATCGATGAGAAAAAATGTGAAGCACAATGATGAGAACCATGTTAAAGGCACCAAGTTTATTTCATGGTAGGAGGAGTTGGATTTTCAAGGCCCAATGACGCGAGGGAGATTAAAGAGGCTCAATGCTACAATGGGTTCCCATCTTGCTTCATTAAAGGCCCAATGGATCTTTCCTTGCATGGATGGAGAAAATGGGCCTATTATCTCACTTATTCAATCCCAAACATGATGCTTAAAGCTTGTCCCACATGGTTGCATGAATTTGGAAGCCTTGCCCCCATGGAGGATTCTAGAAATGGCATCTTTGGACACCAAAGTCAAATCCAGTGAGCTATGCACTCAAAGTCAAATCTGGTGGGCTATAGTTGGAAAGTTGTGTACCACTTTTCCAAAAGTCTTTGGTAGACTTTATCTTTTTTAATTTAAGGGAACAAAGTAGTTTAGACTTTATGACTTTAGGGTATTAGACCCTTGACTATTATACCAACCCCTTGGCTATAAATATCTACCCCATGGTACTTGTATGACATTCAAGATTTAATTGAGAGCTTATGCTTTGTTTCTCTCCGTTGTGTGAGGATTGTCCCGGTTTATCCCCTAGTTCTTGTGTATTCTTGCCTTGTCAATCTACAAATTAGATTGGTGATCTAAGATCACAAAGCCCCCAATTTTGTGCCTAAACCCAAGTGCGTTGTTGTGTGGATTGGCTATCACATCCCACCCTTGAGTGTGTTGTCTAAGTAGTAGGTCACACTCCTTATAGAGTTGATTGACTACTAACATCTGCTATTCATACCCACCATCCACCACTTTTCCC
Organism: Viscum album; assembly: GCA_963277665.1. Classification (NCBI taxonomy): domain Eukaryota; kingdom Viridiplantae; phylum Streptophyta; class Magnoliopsida; order Santalales; family Viscaceae; genus Viscum; species Viscum album. The sequence continues at coordinate 1,681,965,372 of OY728160.1, forward strand.
CAAACCACATCCTCCATCTGCTACCCTACACCGTAAAGATCGGGCCACCCCGAGCATCTCAAATCAGTTGGTATCAGAGTTCCGGTTGACACAGTAGGCATCTATCACCCTCTTTTATCCCACATATCTATTTCCCTTCTCATATTTCCTTATTATCCACCCATTCAAAAAAAACCTTTTCTTTAAAACCCTCTATAATTGGCCTTTTTTGTGCAAGATTGAAATATTATTACATTGATTCAATCATTCATCCATCTTCTTTTCGCATTTAATTCGCTATATGTGATTTGTATCCGAAAAAAAAAACGAAAAAAAATTAAATTCTCTCAACTCATCATTTTGTGCTTCTCAAAATTAAGCACATCCTTTCCTTTGAGAGATTTCAAAAAAAAATTCTTACTCTCCATTCATCATCTTGTGCTTTAAAACTCCAAGCACAACACTTTTTTGGGGAGATTTGACAAAAAAAGAGAAAAAAGCGGATACAATTACTTCATCGTCGTGTTTTACATTATTATCACTTTCCATTTTTGTACATCACTTTCTCCATCATTTTACTTCATCCCCATATTATATTTGGCTCATATTGTTATTAAATTTTTCTTATCTTGTACAATTGGTAAAACCCAAATACCAACTTTCTACCCCCTTTTCCACCCACCCTTTATCCATTTTCTACCCTTTTTTCACCCTTTACCCTTTACCACTCAAGCGGATTGTGATAAACCATCCCCCAGCACAATCTTGATTGGGGAAGGATTGGTGACAAGTGATCACCCGAAACAAGGTATTATATTTCATAAGAGCTTGGAATTTGAATTGAGTGTTGAGAGTGGAGATAAATAGGCAAAAAAATATCTTGTGTGTATGAGTGTGTGCATCTTGTTGTGTGTGTGTGTGTGTGAATATTGTGTGTGTGAGTGTGTATATCTTGTGTATCCTTGGGTGTGTGTGTGTGTGTGTACATCTCATGTATGTGAGTGAGTGTGTATCATTGTGTGTGTCCCCCCTCGGTGTGTGTTTGTGTTTGTGTAATATATTATGGCCGAAGTTTGTGGGAAGAAAATTGTTCATGCTAGTGATGAAGGAAGCCAAAGTAGGTCTCCCACACTGGAAGCTTCGCCACTCCAAATGCAAGCTTTGGTGAGCCATTTTGAGAAGCTTCTTGATTGAAAGTTGGAGGTGTTGCATGAGAGGATTGATAACCTGGAGAATCAACCAAGCCCAAGGATGATCCATGATAACACACGGTGAGCTCCAGTACCCCGTCACCCCCACATCATGGAGGAGGAGATGGAAAACCTTGATGGTGATTTTGAGGATGTCCCACAAAGGAGGAGGTTATACCAACAACCTATAGGAGGACAAATGAGACAACATGATGATGACCTACTTGGCGAGATCAAGGTGAAGGTCCCTTCTTTTCAAGGGAAAAGCGATCCAGAAGCATACTTGGAGTGGGAGATGCGGATAGAGCAGGTGTTTTCATGTCATACATATTCCGAGGATAAAAAGGTAAAACTTTCAGCCCTTTAATTCATTGATTATGCATTAATATGGTGGGATCAAGTTCAAAAGTAGAGGGCTAGATATGGTGGATGTCCCATCAACACTTGGGAAGACATGAAGTTCGCCATGCGGAAGTAGTCTGTTCCCACACATTACCATAGAGATATCCACAACAAACTTCAACACCTCACCCATGGGAGTAAGAGTATATAAGACTACTATAAGGAGATTCAAATTTATATGATTCGAGCAAACGTTGAGGAGGATCCGGAGGCAACCATGGAACGATTTTTACATGGGCTCAATTGGGAGATTGTCGATCAAGTGGAGATATATCACCACGTGGAAATACAAGATATGATCCATCAAGCCACCAAGATCGAGCAACAAATCAAAAGGAGGAGAAACATGAGGAAACTCGCTACCCCTTTCACACCATGGAGAAATCCAAGGAAGGATATTGGAGAACCATCAAAGGCAAAAGAGGTGGTTGATCGCAAAAGTGACAAGGTAATTATTCCACCTAAGAAACCTACTTTTGAGGCTAACCAAACTAGGAATAGAGATATTCAGTGTTTCAAATGTCAAGGAAGGGGCCACATTGCTAGTGAGTTCCCAAACCAGTGCACCATGACCATCAACAATTATAGAGAATGGGAGACTGATGGAGAGAGCTCGGAAGAGGAGGAGGAAGAATCTCCAGAAATTGATAGTGGAGAGTTTGCAAAAGATGGTGAGATTCTTGTCATTAGGAGAGTTCTAAGCACACAAATGACCATGGGAGAGAAGGGGCAGTAGGAGAACCTTTTCCATACATGGTGAAAGATCCATGGAAAGGTATGTAGTGTTATTATTGATGGAGGAAGTTATAGTAATGTTGTGAGCACCAAGTTAGTAGAGAAATTGGGACTTCTTACTTTGAAGCATCAACATCCATATCGACTTCAGTGGTTGAATGATTGTGGAGAGATTAAGGTTACCAAATAGGTGAAGGTATTGTTCTCTATTGGTAAATACAAGGATGAGGTTTTGTGCGACATTGTTCCTATGAAGTCGTGCCACTTATCGTTGGGTCAACCGTGGCAGTACGATTGGCATGTTACTCATGATGGTTTATTGAACCGCCACACTTTTGTAATATGAGGGAAACCTATAACCCTCAACCCCATGACCCCAAAATAAATTTTGGAATATCACATTTTTAGAGAAAAGAAAAAAATGATTAATGAGGAAAAAAAGATAGAAAGTGAAAAAGGAGAGAATGAGGGGGAAATAGATGATGAGAGAAGAAAGGAAATGGAGAGCAAAGAAAAATCAATAGGAAAAAAAGATTTGAGAGAAGAGAAAAGTGTGATGTTGGTAAAAAAGAGTGAGGTTAATAAATCTTTGATTTCTCGACAAAATCTCTTAGTACTTATGTATAAAGAGGTGATGTTGAACACTAATGACTTAAAATCTCCTTTTCCACATGTTGTTGAGTCTTTGTTGCAAGAATTTGAAGACGCATTTCCTGAAGAGGTGCCACCTGGTTTTCCACCCATTAGAGGTATTGAGAATCAAATTGACCTCATACATGGAGCATCACTATTGAACCACCCTGCATATCACACCAACCCAGAAGAGAAAAAAGAGATTCAAAGGCAGGTTCAAGATCTGTTGGATGTGGGATATGGTAGAAAGAGCCTTAGTCCTTGTGTGGTACTGGTGCTTCTAGTACCAAAGAAGGATGGAACATGGAGAATGTGAATTGACTGAAGAGCCATCAATAACATCACAGTCAGATATCTTCATCATATCCCTAGGTTAGATGATATGCTAGATGAATTAAATGGTTCAACTATTTTCTCAAAAATTGATTTAAGAAGTGGCTACCATCAAATTAGGATGAAAGAAGGAGATGACTGGAAAACTGAATTTAAGAAAAAACATGGACTTTATGAATGGTTAGTCATGCCCTTTGGTCTCACCAATAAACCTAGCACATTTATGAGGTTAATGAATCATGTCTTATATGCATATATTGGAAAATTTGTGGTAGTTTTCTTTGATGATATTCTAGTGTATAGTAGGACTTTGCATGAACATGTAGATCACTTAAGAAAAGTCCTAGAGGTGTTAAGGAAAGAAAACTTGTTTGGAAACATTAATAAGTGTGATTTTTGCCTTGATAAGATTGTTTTCCTTGGATTTGTTGTGAGCGGGAATGGAGTTGAAGTTAACACTGAGAAGATCAAAGTAATACATGAATGACCAACTCTGACCTCCGTTGGGCAGGTAAGAAGTTTTCACGGACTTGCTAGTTTTTACAAAATATTTTTGAAGGACTTTATCACACTAGAAGTGTCCTTGAATTAATTGACAAATAAGAATGTTCCTTTCAAATGGGGGACAACTCAAGATAAATTCTTCCATGCGCTTAAGGAGAGACTCACTCACGCCCCTCTACTTTCACTTTCGGACTTCGGTAAGACCTTTGAAATTTAATGTGATGCAAGTGGAATTGGCATAGGAGGAGTAATCATGCAAGAAGGTAAGCCTATTGCTTTCTTTAGTGATAATTTAAATGGACCAACCCTAAATTATGCTACATGTGATAAAGAGTTTTATGCATTGTTTAGAGTTCTAAAAACATGACAGCATTATCTTTGGCCTAAAGAATTTGTGATCCATTCTGATCATGAGGCTCTTAAGTACCTTAGGAGACAAAATAAACTAAATAGGTGACATTATAGATGACTGGAATTCATTGAATCATTTCCATATGTCATCAAGCATAAAAAGGGTAAAGAAAATACTGTGGCATATGCACTTTCACATAGATATTATCTTTTATCCTTGTTGGATTCAAAACTCCTTGGTTTTGAATGCATTAAGGAATTATATGCTACAGATAGTGATTTTAGTGAACCATATGGACATTGTAAACCTAGAGTTAGTTGGTAAAAGTTTTATTTACATGATGGATTCTTATTTTGGATTGATAAGATTTGTATTCCCAATTGATCTATCTGTTTACTTTTACTAAAGGAGTCACATTCTGGTGGGTTAATGGGACATTTTGGTGTTGAAAAAACTTTAAGTGTTCTTTGTGAGAATTTGTATTGGCCTAGGATATTTAAAGATGTTGAAAATTTTGTGGTAAAGTGCATTGTTTTCTATAAAGACAAATCAAAACTAAACCCACATGGATTATTTGTTCCTCTCCCAATCCCCAAAAACCCTTGGGAGGACATATCAATGGACTTTATTGTGGGGTTACCAAGGACCAAGAGGGGGATAGATTCCATTTTTGTTGTGGTGGATCGGTTTTCTAAAATGGAACATTTTATTCCTTGTCACAAAACAAATGATGCCACTAACATTGCAACACTCTTCTTTCAAGAAGTAGTCAAACTCCATGGAATTCCAATGACAATTATGTCGGATCGAGACACAAAATTCCTTAGTTACTTTTGGAATACCTTGTAGAGAAAACTGGGTACAAAGTTACTATTTCCCACTACTTGTCATCTGCAAACTGATGGGAAAACAAAGGTGGTGAATCAGACACTATCATCCCTTCTATGAAAAATTGTCAAGAAGAATCTCAAGAATTAGGAGGAGTGTCTGCCACATGTGGAATTCACATATAATAGGTCCAAGAACTCCACCACTCAATATTCTCCATGTAGAGACCCGAAACCTGACGTACATTGACATTACATTACTTTTGTGGAATACTTAGTACATAACAAAAACACACACACAAGGATCGTAATAGTTTAGTGTCTTTGGAAACTCGGAATAAAATCTTCTAATCGTGGTGAAAGATCTTCAACATCTCCCATAAAGATCTTCCTTTTTTTTTACCTAAAACCTTTCTTTATATCCTGGGGAAAAGAAAACATAAAAGGGTGAGCTCAAATGCTCAGTAATGGTAAACAAAACAAATATCAATCACATCGTATTCATAAGAACATAACATTTTGGAAATCATAACCTGCAAAAGAGAGCATAATTTCATAACATGGGATAAATCATGGTAGTGAAATGTAATCACAATAATCATAACTTAAAACATGAAACTTTTTGGCATTCACACATAATCATAGAGAATCATTTCTTGTTAGTCAAGACTCATTTCCAAGACTATCTTAGTGGACAAAGTCCCTTTCTGAATCGAGTAACCCTCGTTTCAGTCCTGTTTCACTGAACCGGTATAACCTACCATTCCAGCCATGTCTATCTCATGAGATATAAAATCTTTACCCAATGCATTGGAGGGAGATATAGGTCCCACCCATCTCATAATGATACCATTCTTATGTGTGCCACAAAATCATAAATCATACATCATTGCATAACCCATGTAATACAAATGGGAATCTTAAACATCATGACATCATAAAACAATTCATATAAGATAAAGGAATTCATAAAAATAATTCCATCACAACATAATCAAATCAATTTAATAATAGGGATAAAAACATAACCCTTTATTATCTTAGATGGAAAAATAATTTTGATAAAACACTTGAACTCCATTCTTGAGGAAAATATCCTTTCTACTTCAAAAACATTTTTCCTTTCATAACATGTCATACGACCTTAAAATAAAAGAAGTTGATTAAAAATAAATTTGAAAACTTGTAAAGGAAGCTTCTTGGAAATAATGTTTTAAAAATCCATTCATGCCGTATAAGTTAAAAAAAACATTCTTCGTACTTTTGTCAGAAAAGTCAAAAAGTACCTCGTATGACAAAAGATTCCTTTCATAGATATTACTAAAAACTCACCGAAGGGTAAAAAAATTGATTTAAACAGTTGTAGGTGGATGGAAATAATATTACATATTGATGAAACATGGATGTGGATGATAAAATACACCCCAGTAAATACTTACGAATAAACAATCTCGGATAAAAATGAGATTGTGATATTTCCCTTACCTTAGGTCCGATTTGCTTCGTATGTGTCTGAACCTCCTGTATAATGATTTAAATAATGTCATTGACTTATTACAGAATCATATTCACTGTTATGATATCATATATGGTTCACTTATGACTTTATATTACCCGTTCTTTTGTAAATTCCATGTTAAAGAAGCGTTTTGGGTAAAATCGTTTCATTTTATCGTAGGTGTTTTGACTTGTTGTTCTTGACATTATTATTACTTATATCATGATTTAATTACTTCCAGAATATAAAATATGATTTATATATCATATATATTCAGTATATATATATATAAGATAGATAAATGAAATGAAAAACACCGTTCATGGAGACGGTAGTCCGTACGTACGCATGAACGTTGTTTTCCTTTCCTTATTGTCTTGAATGGAAGTAAGTAGATGACATACATATACATATATACATAAATCCAGTAGCTTTATAATGTCATATATTTCATTATTATTTCTTATATATACTTTTTAATCATTCTTAAATGGTTAACATGGAGAATGAATCTCATCGCGTCGTGGAGACGGTAGTCCGTACGTACGCACGAGCGATGATATCGTTCCCATGGTCGTGGAATTGTGTTAAAGTGTATGCATATTATTTCAGTATCAATATCACTTTATAATAATCATATATAGTTACTCATTACACCATTATACCCATCCTATTAAGGTGGTGGCGGAAAATGGATTACACCACGGCGTGGAGACGGTATTCCGTACGTACGCACGCGCGGTGATTTCTTTTTCCGTAGGATGGATATATGGTGAAATAGGGTTGTTTCATACTTAAAATAACATATCAGTATATGAGTGATACTGATGTTATTACTTCATAATGAAACAACCTAAGAAGAAGAAGTGGAAGAAGAAATAAAGATGAAAGAATTGGTAACGGTAATTACCTCTTCTTTGAAGCGCCTCTTTGAGACCTCCTCTTAGGGCACTAAAATTGGTCTTTGAGGAAGACCAGAACCTCTAGGATGTTTCTAGGGAAGTGTAGAAGAGATTTTGGCAGGGTTTGGCCGAGCTTGAGTGCTCAAATTTGTGTGAGGAGGAGGGGGAGGAGGTGTCCTTTTATAAGGGAGGAGAGGGGCACCTTAGGAATACCTCAAAATATTATTTTATATTAATGTCAAAATCGGTTTATAATGGTTCCAAAGGGTCTTATTTCGAAGCTAAATTGGGTATGGGTCTAAATCCTATCAACCAATAAGATTTAGACAAGTTTAGGGTATTATTTTAACCTTATCAATTAGATTTAACTCTAAGTTAAATAATTTAACTTTTACCGTGTCTTTTTGTTTTCTTTCACTATATGGTTAATACACTTACTATAACATGCCAAACGAACCCCAAATTGTTTATTATTAATATATATATCCTTATCTAAGTCATTTGGCCGAACCTTAGATTTTTAGGAATAAAATAACAATTAATAATATAATATTTGATTTAAAAACTATTTTGTGTCAATTTTGACACTATTTGATATATGATTTTTGTGAAAGTCATAACAGAATTATATGTTCGAACCAAGTTGATTAAATCAACACTAATATATCATAGTAACCTAGAAAATTAGTGTAATTCATAAAAAGTCTCAAATTACATTCATTTGAGCATTTATAACATCAATTATGTTAATATTTCCTTAAAAGGGGTAATTACTGCATCATCGTTGTGTCATAAATAAATTAATTTATTTAAAGTCTAAAAATTATAAATAAAATATCATTATGTAGGAAATCTTTTTATCTTTCTAATGAATATTTACAATCGAATTTATCTTATGTATAATCCTATATTAAAAATGTTTTAGTAAATAAAATTTGATTTTAACTCTTTTAACTCTTCTTTGAATTAAATAATAATAAATGTCCTAATCTAATCCAAGTGGGCCTAAATGATAATATTTTACACCTAAGGTTGTTTTTGGTCGAGATACACTTGTCCAATAGAATTAGGACATGTGTTAGGGTAATATTAATATCATTCTTACCCTTAATTACCTTATTTACTTTTAATCGTGGTAAATAAAAGTAAAAAGTTACTATTCACCAAAAATTATTTTCATCTCATTGAACCACATTTTACTTACTGACATCAACCGTGTCTCTCGGATTTTTGAAATTCCATTCACAGAAGCGGTAAAATTAAGTTTTATGAAAAATTCAGTTTTTAACCCACCACTTAGTGGTTTCACTATTCATCAAAAATTGAAAGTTTTCAAAAAAATACCAAAATTTCATCCTAAGCTATATTTCATATTCCGAATTCAAAAATGAAGTCTATTTTACCAAATTCATAACATAGAAGTTGAATTAATTAATTTTATAATTAAATCCCGCTGTTAAAACAAATAGCGTGTTTTTAAGAAACAATATCTACCAAAAGATTGACACTTGATTATGTCTGGTTTAAATGTAAAATTACATCCAATGACCAACATCGTATTAAATTGTAAAAATATATTCTAAATATACTTTAAAACCACTAAAATTAATAATTTATCACTATTAATTATTTCGATTAAAAAAGTTGTTTTTAATTATAATTTAGTAATTTTCACTATTCATCAGAATATGAAAGTTATCCGAAAAGTACCAAAATTTCACCTTAGGCTAAATTCGATACACCGAATCCAAAAATAAAGTCCATTTTGAGAGCTAAATTTTCTAAAATTTAAAAAGTGGTTATTACTATTCATAACGGCTAGTTTTAATAATATTTTAATAGCATATCGTTGTTTCGTGAAACTCAGTATTACGTACTACACACGCTATCGAGGAAGGTTGCGATTGCGTGTAATGCAAGGAAAGTCAAGGATGTGTGTTGTGCAAGATCCTTTTTGTGTTGCGTACAACACAAGACATTAATGAAATTAAAAAGAATATTTTTCATAAATTCTTGGGCTGTTACACTCCATTCGAAATTGTTTACAGTTTTAACCCTCTTGCCCCTATTGATCTAGTTACTTTGTCTTTGTAGGAATCAACTAATATGGATGTGAAAGGGCGCGCTAAATTCATTAAAAAACTCCATGAAAAGGTGAGGAAAAATATTGAGCAGATGGCCCAGAAATATGTTGATCATGCAAACAAGGGTCATAAACAAGTGTTGTTCGAGCCTGGAGACTTGGTCTAGATTCATATGCGAAAGGAGAGATTTCCCAAAAAGTGGAAATAAAAACTCATTCCACGAGGAGACGAACCTTTCTGAGTGCTCGAGAATATTAAGAATAATGCTTACAAGATAGATTTACCAGGTGAGTATGGTGTAAGTGTCACTTTCAATGTTTCTGATCTTTCTTCTTTTTTGGGTGTAGAGGATGAAGAGTCGAGGATGACTCCTTTTCAAGAGGGGGAGGATGATGAGAACCATGTTAAAGGCACCAAGTCGATTTCATGGGAGGAGGAGTTGGATTTTCAAGGCCTAATTACGTGAGGAAGATTAAAGAGGCTCAATGCTACAATGGGTGCCCATCTTACTTCATTAAAGGCCCAATGAATCTTTCCTTGCATTGATGGAGCAAATGGGCCTATTATCTCACTTATTCAAGCCCAACCATGATACTTAAAGCTTGTCCCACATGGTTGCATGAATTTGGAAGCTTTGACCCCATGAAGGATTCTAGAAATGACATCTTTGGACACCAAAGTCAAATCTGGTGGGCTATGCACTCAAAGTCAAATCTGGTGGGCTATAGTTGGAAAGTTGTGTAACAATTTTCCAAAAGTCTTTGGTAGACTTTATCTTTTTGAATTTAATGGAACAAAGTAGTTTAGCCTTTAAGACTTTAGGTCATTAGACCCTTGACTATTGTATCACCCCCTTGGTTATAAATAGCCACCCCATGGCACTTGTATGGCATTCAAGATTTAATTGAGAGTTTATGATTTTTTTCTCTCTATTGTGTGAGGATTGTCCTAGTTTATCCCCTTGATCTTGTGTATTCTTACCTTGTCAATCTATAAGTTAGATTGGTGATCCAAGATCACAAAGCCCCCAATTCCATGACTCAACCCAAGTGCATTGTTGTGTGGATTGGTTATCGCATCCCACCCTTGAGTATGTTGTCTAAGTAGTAGGTCGTGCTCCTTATAATGTTGATTGACTACTTGCATCCGCTATCCATACCCATCATCCGACACTTTTCCCCGAACCTCATCCTTCATCTGCCGCCCTATGTCGTGAAGATCGGGCCACCCCGAGCATCTCACATCACACTAACACATCTAAAAATAATCATACCTTTCATTAAAAATGTAAATCGACTGTTTCTCCTTCAACGGTCTCTCTTGTACACATGATCATTGGTTCCCTTCAATATATTGTTCTTCGTATTGTGGAGTTGGATAGATCACGGTCCATATATAATGGGATCACTTCACTCATTTGATAAGATGGGTGGAGGAGTCGATCAGTTAAGAAACGAAATATATTTCATTGGGTATACTAAAACATAGTAAGCCAACATGGATAATAAGAAATTTGTGATCCACTAATATCATAATGCATAGATTTTGATACACTGCAATCAAAACATATAAGGCAACTATAACTATAGAAAGACAAATGTTAAATCACAAAAATGAAACAAAATGTAATAACCTGCATGCCTATGTGGTACATGAAAAAATCATCAAATACCAATCTTTGACTCTCAACCTTAGAGACTAAGCTAATGCCTCCCAATAAATCAACAAATATAGTTTGTGATGGAAGTGCCCAAAATCAATTTGTGATGGAAGTGAAAATTTTTGATATATGTTCCCAAAATCAAAACCTTAAAACCAAAATTAGGTATTACCTGATAGCACGAAAAATCCGGAACTAAGTGAATGTAGAGGCAGAGTCGGAGGACCTGAGAGATGCGAGGGAGTGGCAGCAATGAGGGCGGATGGGCGGTGTGTGGCTCTGGGTCGGTTGCGGCGACGGGTGAGGCGCGAGCAGAGGGACCTGGGGTGAGGGAGGTAGAGGAGTAGGTGGTGACGCTAATAGAAAAATACCCTATACCAACAGTTTGGAGAACCGTTGGATGGTTTGGCATGGGGATAGGTCTATACCAATGGTTTTCCAGAACCATTGGTATAGGTCATATGAAAAGCCTATACCAATGGTCTGTTGGTACAGGTAATTCAAAAAAATAAACCTTGCTTGGTTTTGATCCCAGCACCTCCTGTTTATAATCCAACGACCTAACCACTAAACTAACACAACTTTTGTGAATATAATTTCATAAATATATATATGTATATTCATAAGTATTTTAAATTTTGATTTATTTAATATTATTTAATGAAATATTCCATAAAATAATGTTTGTACCTCTACCAACGGTTTTGAGAACCGTCGGTATATGTGCTTTGATTTTTTGATCTATACCAACAGTTTTGGTCAAAAAGTTGGTATAGGTCCACCCTATACCAACGGTTTTGGTCAAACCGTTGGTATAGGTCCAAATTAGCGACCTTTACCAATGGTTTGGCCAAAACCATTGGTATAGGTCCTATTTCTACTAGTGGGAGGGGAGTCGGGGGGGGGGGGGGAGATGGCGCTGGAGGCTGCAATGAGGGAGAGGACGGGCGGCGAAGGTGAGCCGGAGGCGGAGGTGGGTGCGGTGAGGGAGAGGATGGGCAATGTCGGTGAGCCGGAGGCGGTGCGATGAGGGAGAGGATGGGCGGCGTAGGTGAGTCGGAGGCGGAGGCAGGTGCGGTGAGGGAGAGGACGGGCAGTGAAGGTGAGCCGAAGGCGGAGGCGGTGCAGTGAGGGAGAGGACGGACATTGTAGGGTTTGTTGAGGGAGTGCGAGGGAAAATGGGGGGGGGTTTGTTTTAAGCCCTGCAACCGCCATAGGTGGTCGCCCATTCCAAGGCCCTCCAAAACCTCAATTTCTAGTAGTGTCAGTGTGTGACCCTCTAAACCTCTTTTTTCGTGGCATTAGGCAAAGCAACTTAGAGTCCAAGGTTAGCGTCTAACAACACGCTAAGACACCCATAGAGAAAGAAGTTAATGTCGCAACGACATGTCACCTTATACGAACGCTTACCGTGTAATATAATCTCTTTGTCACAATATCTCTAATCGAGCAGGTTGCATGTTAGTATCATCAACCTATGCGCTCGATATCTCTTTCTTTTACTTTTCAGAAATAGAACTTGCTTATAGAACATCATGGTCATGGATTTATTTAGGTTATATCATTTTCATCAAAGGGTTTGAGATATTAACTTCTGTTAATGAACATAAGGGATAAATCATTTCTCGCATTATTCATTAATGCAACATTACTCGTGACACACTCAACGTATCATATCTCATTGCAAACATCTGTTATCATGGTTTTCATCAATACATCACAGTATGTGACTCATAATATTCATTAATAATAATCTTAAAGTCTAAGGATCAATACACACGTTTGCAGATAGGAACATCCAATGACACGTATAAATGTGGATTTCCTACTGGCGGGTGTTGTTCTCATAATATCATATTGGATATTACCAAGGGCGAACATCGTGAGAAAGTGTCTCAAAGTCCTATGAGTCTCCACTCATGATAGCCTGTGTCATTTGTGTCCCTCAAATGATATCATTCGGCTATAAAACATATATTCGAGAATAATGTCATAGCACTTCCAGATTCTCATCATAGTGGAGAACTTCTATAACCTTTTAGTGCGACAACTACTTTTAGAACATTGTCACATACTATGTCATATGGAAGAACAATCATGATATGATAAGTAGTTTATTGATATTAAATCAATGAATACATGTTTATCATAAAGTACATAGAAGTTGGTTCTAGGGCACCAACTCCAATAGAAGCAAGACCCAATATATGATATATCTTTGACGGAATCAACATGTAATAAATGAAAAGCATAAATGTGCATACTTTGATAGTTAGTGCAAAAATTGCCAACAAGTTTGCTTAATGAAGATCAATGGAGGATCAAATAAATGTTTTATGTCTCTAAAGATGGTACACCGACCTGCAGATCTCGATCTCGATCAGAGGATTATTGTACACTTGAAGAGGTGTTAACATCTTCACCGAAAGTGATGAACAACCTATGAGAAGGAAGAAAGGTTAGAGAGGGTTGCATGAAATTAACTGTCTACAATATCAGGGATCTCATCTCTTTATATAGTCATCCATGATGTGTTTCATTTATTGAACCGTGTCAGTCATATTCAACGTATCCATATATATCTATTCTCGTTGTTAATAATTCATTGAATCCTATTCAATAAATATCCAATTCATTTAGTCTCATCGCAATGAATTAATAACTAAAAATAAAACCGTATGGAAATGAAATGGCAAATATGTGCATGCATTAAATAAGATGCATCGTATATGTTAGTACACATATCCTACATCCTCACCTTCGCTCCACTCATTATTCTCATTGTCAGGTCCGGTGTCCACTTCACACTGTCCATCGCTTCCCCTGCTCACTCGCGCGATTCTTCACAGGTTTCTCCCTCGCAATCGGCTATGGATGTCACCGTTGAAGGGGATTGTTGCCGCCTGCGGATGCCACCATTGAAGGGAGTGTTGCTTGTGAAGGAGATCGAAGGGGGATGTGACATTCAATGCTACCATTGCCGCTCGTGGAGGATGCCACCATGGTTTAAGGGGAATTACCGTTGTTGAAGGGGAATCATCACCCAGGGAGATGGTTAATTGTGAACACCGCCAGCTTGTTGTCGATTGCCTGGACGCCTTTGAGGTTTCTGGTCAAGGATACCACCCTTGTTGAAAGGGAACCATCACTCATTCTTGATTACCGAGACGCCTGTGATGAAGCTCATATAATATCCATCTGCACGGTGAAAATAAGTCAGACAAATGTGCATTTTGTTTACGAAGCATCGAGTCTTTGATTCACTGAATTTCAAATTATTAGTGTTTATTTTCTTTACATGGACAACATTTTGAGGGTACAGTGACCACCGAATTATCCAAATTTGACGGTACCTTCGGATTGATCTTTCTTGGTAAATTTTAATATTTGAAATTAAAATATTTAAAACAACCTATAAAAATAAAATTTAAAAAAACCGGCACCGCCGGAACGCGCATAGTAGGCGGGGCCACGGTGCACAGCTCATCCGACACCCCCAAAACACAACCGAATGTTTTGTTTTTTCGAAAAAAAAAAACATCAGCACGCTGCCTGAACCGAATTTCTTCGTCAGCCACCCCGCTCCTCCTTCCTCCCATAGACGACGCGAGTCGTATCCTAGCCGGCAGCGCCGCTCTTGTGCTTTCCGCACTCATAGACCCATACACACCATCTTCATGCCATTCGATCAAGTGACCGAAAGAGATCACTGAGCTGCGAACGGAGACGATAGTGACATCGTCGACATCCACCTCCCACTGAGCCATCAACACCTCCTCCGCCCCCGATCTAACTCTGTCGCGGCGCCATCCCTCAGATCTGTCGCGTGAGTTGGATCTTCGCTCTCCCCATCGACAATCGCAGAAGTTAGCTTTGTTTTTTATAGCCAGCAGGATTGAGCGAACAAACAAGGCACAAATGAATGACCAGTCTCTTCTTATTGTCTTTTCATTTTTTCATAAATTTGTCTGATGCGTTTCAGATTTATTCTTATTCTTGTTTTAGATTTTAGAATTCCAAATCCGTGTCAATATTCATTTTCTTACAAATATTCAGCTTTCAGAGATTATTGTAATTATGGATTTGAAGCTGTTTGGTGGTTGCTGGTGGGAATTTGAAAATGTTTGATGCATTTGAAGCCGCTGCTGGGTGTTGGAACGTGGGCTTAGGATCTGGACGGGTGGAATGGGGGACGGTTGCAGCGATTATCTGGACCGAGGACTGTTTTTTTAGAAATTCACGAAGTGACACTTTATGAAGTGTCGAAGTTTAAATCCGAGTTGGGCGTTGCCTGATAGAATTTCTGCGAAGGCCGAAGGAGTCAACTCATTCAGATTCGTTGAACTGGTACTGTTGAGTGTTCATTTCCGTTATACCGTTCGTTCGGTTGAGAGATAGAGAGAAGCTCAACCGAAGTAATAAAAGGAGGTTTTTCTCGTCCAGTGAGGGCGTCGCGCAAGAGAGATGTGTAAGTCTGAGAGAGGAGATCCTGGAGTCCAGAGCGCGCGTCCAAGTTCTCTGTTTGCTTTCTTAGATCCTCCATCTTCTTCTCTTTTCTTTGCTCGTTGTTACCTTCAACGTATGAGTTGTAATTGCATATAGGTCGTAGCTTAGCATTGGTAGTTCTAGCTCCAGTCGTAGGATTTTCTCTGGTTCTTCGTTTGTTTACTGCTTTTCTAGTGTTCTGCCATGGTTTCTTTTGTTGTTTTTCGGTAGTTTAGAAAATCAGACTTGTTCTCTTACCGTTCTTAAATCTGTCTTCTGCTTATCTGTTTCTCTAATCTGATATAAAACCGACAGATGACATTGACTTGATGACATGTACGAAGTTGGAGTTGCAAGACCCAACGATGCAAGAAAGATTAAACAGACTACAAGTGGCAACAAAAGCCCATCTCATTGCATTAAAAGGCCCGAACCCAAGGTGCATGCATGAAAGTGGCAAATGGGCTTATTATTACTCTTTTTTAAACCCAAGGAGATGTGTAAAGCCCAAGACACATGTTTGCACGAGTTTTGGAATCCTTGCCCACATGAAGATTCTAGAATGACATCTTTGGATACCAAAGTCAAATCTGGTGGGCTAGGTATTCAAAGTCAAATTTGGTGGGCTATGGGTGGAAAGACATGTGCTACTTTTCCCAAAAGTCTTTGTTAGACTTTATCCTTTTGACTTTAAGGGGAAAAGGTAGGTTTAGCCTTTATGACTTTAGGGTATTAGACCTTTGACTATTGTATCACCCCTTGACTATAAATAGCCACCCCCATGACACTTGTATGACATCCAAGAATTAATTGAGAACTTATGCTTTGTTTCTCTCCATTGTGTGAGAATTGTTCTGAATTCCCCCTTGCTCTTGTGTATTCTTGCCTTGTCAATCTACAAGTTAGATTAGTGATCCAAAATCTCAAAGTCCCCAATTCCGTGCCTGAACCCAAGTGCGTTATTGTGTGGATTGGCTATCACATCCATCTCTTGAGCGTGTTGTCTAAGTAGTAGGTCGCGCTCCTTATAGCGTTGATTGCCTACTTGCATCCACTATCCGTACCCATCATCCGCCACTTATCCCCGAACCGCATCCTTCAACCGCCGCCCTACGCCGTGAAGATCGGGCCACCCCGTGCGTCTCACATCAGTTGGTATCAGAGCTTTGGTTGACACGGTAGGCATCCATCCCTTCATTTAATTTACTTTTGTCCATTACCCTTCTTATCTTTCCTTATTATCCACCAATTCAAAAAAACCCCTTTTCTTTGAAAACCTTCAGAATCAGCCTTTATTGTGCAGGATTGAAATATTTTTACATTCAATTATTCTTCCATCTTCTTTTTGCCTTTAATTCTCTATATGTGATTTGTATTCGGCAAAAAAAAAAAAAATCAAATTCTCTCAACTCATCTTTTTGTGCTTTTCAAAATTAAGCACATCCTTTTTCGAGAGATTTAAAAAAAAATTGTCTTACTCTCCCTTCAATCATCTTGTGATTTAAAACTCCAAGCACAACACTTTTTGGGAAGATTTGACCGAAAAAAAAGAAAGAAAAAAAAGCGGATACAATTACTTCATCATTGTGCTTTGCATTATTAGCACTTTCCATTTCCATACATCACTTTCTCCATCATTTTACTTTATCCCCATATCATTTTGGGTTCATATTGTAATTAATTTTTCTTATCTTGCATAATTGGGCAAAACCCAAATACCATCTTTCTACCCCCTCTTCCACCCACCATTTATCCATTTTCTACCCTCCTTTTCGCCCTTTAGCCATTACCACTCAAACGGGTTGTGTTAAACCATCCCTCAACACAATCTTGGTTTGGGAAGGATTGGTGGCACGTGATCATCCCAAACAAGGTATTATATTTCATAAGAGCTTGGAATTTGAATCGAGTGTTGAGTGTGGAGAGAAATAAGCAAAAAAATAATCTCATGTGTGTGAGTGTGTGCATCTTGTTGTGTGCATGTGTGTGTGTACATCTTGTGTGTGTGAGTGTGTATATCTTGCATGCGTGAGTGTGTATCCTTGTGTGTGTGAGTGTGTACATCTTGTGTGTGTGTTTACATCTCGCGTGTGTGAGTGAGTGTGTATCATTGTGTGTGTCCCCCCCGGTGTGTGTTTGTGTTTGCGTAACTTATCATGGCAGAAGATCGTGGGAAGAAAATTGCTCATGTTAGTGATGAAGGAAGTCGAAGTAGATCTCCCGCACCCGAAACTACACAACTCCAAATGCAAGCTTTGGTGAGCCACTTTGAGAAGCTTCCTGATAGAAAGTTGGAAGTGCTACATTGGAGGATTGATGAATTGGAGAATAAACCAAGCCCAAGGATGATCCATGATAACCCACGACGCTCTCCGACACCATGTCGTCCCCACATCATGAAGGAGGAGATGGTGAACTTTGATGATGATCTTGATGATGTCCCACAGAGGAGGAGGTTGTACCAAAACCCTAGAGGAGGAAGGAGACAACATGATGATGACCTACTTGGCGGGATCAAGGGGAAGGTCCCTTCTTTTCAAGGGAAAAACGATCTGGAAGCATACTTGGAGTGGGAGATGCAGATCGAGCAGGTGTTTTTATGCCATACCTATTCCGAGGAGAAAAAGGTAAAACTTGCAGCCCTTGAATTCATTGATTATGCATTAATATGGTGGGATCAAGTTCAAAAGGAGAGGGCTAGATATGGTGGACGTCCCATCAACATTTGGGAAGACATGAAGTTCGCCACGCGGAAGCGTTTTGTTCCCACACATTACCATAGAGATCTCCACAACAAACTTCAACGCCTCACCCAAGGGAGTAAGAGTGTAGAAGACTACTACAAGGAGATGCAAATTGCCATGATTTGGGCAAACATTGAGGAGGATCCGGAGGCAACCATGACACGGTTTTTACATGGGTTCAACCGGGAGATTGGTGATCAAGTGGAGATGTACCACCATGTGGAAATACAAGATATGATACATCAAGCCACCAAGATCGAGCAACAAATCAAAAGGAGGAGCAACATGAGGAAACCCACTACCCCTTTCACGCCATGGAGAAATCCGAGGAAGGAGGTTGGAGAACCATCAAAGGCAAAAGAGGTGGTTGATCGCAAAAGTGACAAGGTAATTCTTCCACCTAAGAAACCTACTTTTGAGGCTAACCAAACCAGGAATTGGGATATTCAGTGTTTCAAATGTCAAGGAAGGGGTCACATTGCTAGTGAGTGCCCAAACCGGCGCACCATGACCATCAACAAGTATGGAGAATGAGAGACCGATGGAGAGAGCTCAGAAGAGGAGGTTGATCGCAAAAGTGACAAGATAATTCTTCAACCTAAGAAACCTACTTTTGAGGCTAACCAAAATAGAAATCGGGATATTCGATGTTATAAATGTCAAGGAAGGGGTCACATTGCTAGTGAATGCCCAAACGGGCGTACCATGACCATCAACAAGTATGGAGAATGGAAGACCGGTGGAGAGAGCTCGGAAGAGGAGGAAGAATCTCCAGAAATTGATAATGGAGAATTTGCGGAAGACGGTGAGATTCTTGTCACTAGGAGAGTTTTAAGTGCACAAATGACTGTTGGAGAAAAGGAGCAGCGAGAGAACCTTTTCCATACACGGTGCAAGATCTATGAGTGTTGAAATAGCGGGTGCCCTAGACCCAACTAATCAGTGCTTTTGATTACCATATCGTGTATAGAGTAAACTATGCATGATGTCATCTTACCATTATAGTGTAGACTTTTCTGCGTCCACTATTGAAATGGTAATGTTCAAAGATTAATTTTCGTATCGAAAGGTTATAGCAGTCCCCAGGCTATAATGAGAACCTCTAGATACTATGACATTAATCTTAAATATATGTTCTATAGTCTAGATACATCTTACTGATTGGACACAGTAGATGTTTGACTATCAGGTGTTGGGGGCTCATAAGCATTGAAACTTCTTCTCATGAAGTTCGCACTTGGTGATCTCTAGTAGTGAGATCATGAGGACTGACCCGCCAATAGGAACACCACATGTTTCGGGTGTCATTGGATGTTCCTATCTACGATCATGTGTAATGGTCTCCTAACTTGAGATCATTACCAATGCATGTCATTTGATTGCGTACTTTGATGCAAGACGAAAACCATGGCAATGAAGTCGTGGCGAGATAGTTTGTGTCGGGTGCGTTATTGGTGGCATGACATTGGTTGAATGGTCAAGAAAGGATTTGTCGCTTCCGGGTTATGGAAGTAATATATCTCTGGCCATGTTGATATGGATGACAGTACCTTTATAAGACCATGACCATGGCAGTCGAGGGTAAATCCATCCAGTTACATCAACAAACAATAAAGCAAGAAAAGGGCGATGACACGAGAGTGCGTCCTGCTTTATGAGATATTATAGACAAAAAGATTATATTACACAGTGCATGTTCGTAGGTTGGTTGTCACTGCTGTGTCAATCCTTATTTCTTCAGGGGCCATGATGGGTTGCTAGATCCCGCTCTTGGTCTGTGAATACTATTCACGGCTATCGAAATAAGGGCCTAGAGGGTCACACACAATAGCGTTTTCAAAAATCTGCCCTATTCAGTTGAATATGAGAATTGGACATAGTGGGCCCCGCCACAAGGGTCTGAGAATTTTCCAAAGTTAAACGATCACCAATGCAATAAATAAATTCATATTATTCGAGTTTAGAATAATGAATATTGAATTTATTTATTAAATGTATTTACGAGTTTTAGTAAATACATGAAAAAAAAATATATTAATTGACGAATATTAAATTATTCAAGGTTCAATTAATATTTATGGGAGCGACTAGTCGGGTTAATGACTTAATTATTATCATGTAATATATTTTAATATATTACAAGTAAATGATAATAATATTTATGGCTCAGTTTAGTAGTCATAAAATGTCGTTAATAGTGCGTTAAGTATTCGGGGTCGGCGAGGCGATACCGGGTATTTTAATTGAGCACTATAAATAGAAGAGGAGAGACATTTGCCAAATACTATTCATGGAGCTTATCTCTCTTCTCCTCTCTCCCACATTCTAGAGAGAGACGCTCTGGATCCAAGGAGCTCGGATGGAGCTCTCTCTCGGGCATCGCTGGCGATGCGATGCGGTGGTCGTTGGAGCGTCGAAGGCATCGTCGCAAATCCGCGTTAGCACCCGGATTACGACGAACGGCGCTCCAGCGGATTCCTTGAAGCGCGTGTGGACGATCTAGAGTAATTCAGCTTCGGATTCTTCGAGTAGCGATCGCCAACGACGAGCAGACGTCGTGTGCGGCTTCGGATCTGAACTAGGTA
Source organism: Viscum album (assembly GCA_963277665.1). Classification (NCBI taxonomy): domain Eukaryota; kingdom Viridiplantae; phylum Streptophyta; class Magnoliopsida; order Santalales; family Viscaceae; genus Viscum; species Viscum album. Next base: position 1,681,986,285 of record OY728160.1, read on the forward strand.
TTTTACGGTTTATGTTTGTGCTTAAAATCATCCATGCTTGGTCCTCGGTTAAGACCGGGCTGCTCTTCTCCGACGTCGACAAGTTTACGTCGACCGTCGGTGGGAAAAATTTTAAAACCCACCTGTTTGGGGCTTCCGCTGCGTGCCCGGTTCCAACAATGGGAAGGTATGTTGTGTTATTATTGATGAGGGAAGTTGTAGCAATGTGGCGAGCACCGAGTTGGTGGAGAAGTTGAGACTGCTAACTTTGAGGCATCAAAATCCGTACCGGCTTTAGTGGTTGAATGATTGCAGTGAGTTGAAGGTCACCAAGCAAGTGAAGGTATTGTTCACCATCAGTAAGTACATAGATGAGGTTTTGTGCGATGTTGTTCCGATGAAGGCTTGCTATTTGTTGTTGGGACGACCGTGGCAGTACGATCAGCGTGTTACTCATGACGGTTTCTTGAATCATCACTCTTTTGTACTCCGAGGGGAACCTATAACCCTCATCCCGATGCCCCCAAAACAAGTTCTAGAAGATCGTATTTTGAGAGAGAAGAAAAAATTGAGTGATCAAGAAAAAATGAGAGAGAGAAAAAGGAGAGAATGAGGGGAGAGGTGAGAATGAGAAGAAGATTTATTGAATTTAACGAAAAATCGAGAGAGAAAGGAGAGGTCAATGAGTGGAAAAATGCGATGATAGAGAAGAGAGAGGTTAAAGAAGCTTTGATTTCTCAGCAGAAACTTCTAGTACTTATGTACAAAGAGGTGATGTTGAACACTAACGACTGAACTTCTTCATTGTCAACTATTGTGAAATCTTTGCCACAGGTGTATGATGGAGTCATTCTTGAGGAGGCACAACCTTGTCTCCTTCCTAATAGAGAGAGAAAAGTAACTCAAGGATCCATTTATGGAATCATGGTTCTAAAGGATTGGAAGGAGTTTCTACCTCATGCAGAGTCGTCTTACAAAAGGGGAGATCACTCTATAACTCAATTTTTTCCATATGGAACTATTTTTGGATTTAGCCTCCCTACTCCTATTGATCAAGTTTCATTTCCTTTGGAGGAAAGTAGAAATATGGAAGGAAAACAACATGTTAACCAACAACATGGGAAATCAAAGATGGTGGAGAGGCTTCAAAAGAAATGGAAGTCAAAGATAAAGACACATGGAGATGGACCAAACTTTGTGCTTGATATGATTGATTACAAGATCGCATTGCAAGGTGAGTACGGAGTTATTTTTAAAGTCAATGTTTCTAATCTTTCCTCGTATTTGGATGCAGATGATGAAGAGTCGAGGACGACTCCTTTTCAAGAGGGGGAGGATGATATGAAACCGACAAATGACATTGACTTGATGGCATGTACAAAGTTGGAGTTGCAAGGCCCAATGATGCAAGGAAGATTAAACAGACTACAAGTGGCAACAGAAGCTCATCTCATTGCATTAAAAGGCCCAAACCCAAGGTGCATGCACGGAAGTGGCAAATGGGCTTATTATCACTCTTATTTAAACCCAAGGAGATGTGTAAAGCCCAAGACACATGTTTGCACGAATTTTGGAATCCTTGCCCACATGGAGATTCTAGAATGACATCTTTGGACACCAAAGTCAAATCTGGTGGGCTAGGTACTCAAAGTCAAATCTGGTGGGCTATGGGTGGAAAGACATGTGCTACTTTTTCCAAAAGTCTTTGTTAGACTTTATCCTTTTGACTTTAAGGGGAAAAGGTAGGTTTAGCCTTTATGACTTTAGGGTATTAGACCCTTGACTATTGTATCACCCCTCGACTATAAATAGCCACCCCCATGACACTTGTATGACATCCAAGAATTAATTGAGAGCTTATGCTTTGTTTCTCTCCATTGTGTGAGAATTGTTCCGAATTCCCCCTTGCTCTTGTGTATTCTTGCCTTGTCAATCTACAAGTTAGATTAGTGATCCAAGATCTCAAAGCTCCAAATTCCGTGCCTGAATCCAAGTGCGTTATTGTGTGGATTGGCTATCACATCCCTCTCTTGAGTGTGTTGTCTAAGTAGTAGGTCGCGCTCCTTATAGCGTTGATTGACTACTTGCATCCACTATCCGTACCTATCATCCGCCACTTAGCCCCGAACTGCATCCTTCAACCGCCGTCCTACGCCGTGAAGATCGGGCCACCCCGTGCATCTCACATCATAATCTGCTCTTCTATAAATATTTTATTCTTGATTTGCTGTTCTTTTCTACTCTCTTAATCCTCCATCTTCTTGATTTCTTAAATCTGCTATTCTTAAATCTGTATAACACTGTTTGTATGGTGCACAAGAAATCTGCTGTGATGTAGGATTTTAAACCATCACTTTTTTTGTTAGTAAATGATACTTCTTAACTTTTTCATCTTTTAACCTCTTAAAGTGCATTAATTCATTCTTCACGGATTATTGAAGAATGAATCAACGAGTTCTTGGATTATAGACCAATACAAAGATTGAATTGGGAAAACATTTTCATTTGTTGATTCTTGGATTAAAGAGTTGACAATGATACATTTCAATCTAGTTTGAATCGGGTAGTATTAAGTTCATTGTAAGATTAGTCAACTTTACTTGATGATTTCATTGCTCCACAATTTTTGAAGGTTAATCACAAACATCATTTAATAGAACAAAACTTGCGTTTTTGTGTCATTTTACTCCTCTTTAGTGCTCTACAAATCCAAACCTTTTCCAAACATTAAAAAATTGACAATTGTTCTTAAAACCAAATGTTCCCTGAGATATTCCACCCAAAGGCGAAACTAATAATGTTACACTGGTAGAACCAAAAGAACCAAAGGAAAAACAATTTGTGTGTGGTAATCTAATGACAAACTATCTCACCACACCAAATTCTTCTTTTGTATTTCATTGATATGCAAAATTGATTAGAGGGACCTGCCCTAGGGTCCTCACCAATAGCATTTTAAAAAGACTAATGGAATGAAATACAGTGCAAACTATAGGTTGTCTCTCAAGGAGGTCTACAAATCACACAACCTCTCACAGTCACTTGTTATGTTTTTGGTATTTTTTGTGTATTTGGAAAACAGGAAAGGGATGGTTGGTTTTTGATTTTATAAAACGAATGAACAAAATGAAATGCAAATGCAAAGTTAGAAAGAATAACGACCTTTCCTTGGGTGAATTACTATTCCATCATTGTCTTCCTATGCTAGTTCTGGTTTTATCTTTTCTCAGTGATTACAATCAATATCATTCCCGCAATCATCTCTCACAATCTATGTCTTTCAAGAATCAACGCACTCCGATCTTTGAGTACATGGACACTTATATATCCCTAAGCATGGCAGGAACACTCAACCCCATCATATGAAGACTGAGCCTATGACACCCTAGGTCTTAGCCACTTGAAACCTTCTCGATCGAGAGATGTATCCATCAAATATCCAAGTCCCATGCATTGCACCTTAGAATACACGGCCACAATCGTGCACCACTTAGTCCATGATCCTAACAACTCCATCATATCAAAGTTGGATCAAGGAAAGAGAAGCATTGAAAGCTCATGCAGTGGAAAAGTAAATACTATGTATGGCATGGATGGAAGAGTGATAATCGCCGACCCCTCACGCAAACCATCCTCTGTAAAACTTAGTAGAAAGATAAACACTAAAACATGGAAATATTCACAAACAAGAACTCAGGAAATTCACCGGTTCTTCCTCTTGGACTAATTATAGATGGTTTGCTCTCTATGGAAACGAAGATTACAATTGGGATCCATTCACGTATGCCTGAGAGTCTCGTGATCTCTCCATGTGGCATGTGAACATTCTGGACTTCGATTAGCTCATCCCATTCTCTCCCTTACAACTTCGTTTTTAGCACCCGTGATCCCCCCTCTTCTATTTATGCTCCAGGGGACCGTTTGGTTCAAGCTGTTACATTCTTTCCCGATTCAGTTTGACAACCGTACGTGCTTTTGCTTTTCTCCCTCAGGTCTTGCATGTCTTCCACGTGGATCACGTTCTTCATTAACGGTCTCGAATCTCCCATAGCATGAGCCTTCCTCAATCTTCTTGAATAAACATGTATGATCATGATGTGATGCCATGAATCTTCCCTTGGTTGCTTTATGACAAACTGGATGTGTTTTACGTTTAAATTATGTGTTACAATATGGGATATGGTATTTGACGATATAACTTCATTCTAGTTCATCAGCCTATGTCGTTCTTGCCGATATGGGTATATCTTAATTGGGTATAGGCTTCTTCAATATTGCAAGTAATTGCAACACGCGACATCCACAAGCAATACTTTGGTTGTAGGTTCATCGTTGCTGATATCAGGTGTCGTAAGCTGCGATATCCCATTTTCCTTCATTTCCCGACCGCGGAAATCATCATGTAGTAATGCCGAGATGCGTATCGTAATCAGCGAATGCTTGCATGGCACTATTCAGCTGAAATAGAGTGCCATGACTATTTTACGATATACCGATATTGTAGCTGGCGATTGAATTTTATGCGTGGAAATGCTATGTTGTAGCCGATAATATCGATTTCTCCTTTGAAACTCATTGTGGTGGCTTGCTGATATGGATGTATCGTAATGGGCTACATTAGTTGTAAGCGCCCACATCTCAATATCGTTTTTATTGTTTATGTTACGGGCAGCGACAAAGCCATGTCTCTGCTCGCAAGCTGGGCTAGGGAGGCTGTGAATACCCAGCCTGGTAGTGAGAGACTCAAGGCGAGCTCCTGGAAGAGCTTTGGTGAAGAGATAGGCAAGCTGATCGGCCGTCGGGATATGGCCGAAGCCGATATGGTGTTGCTCCAGATGGTGGCGGAGAAAGTGACAGTCCACCTCGATATGCTTCGTCCGTTCATGGAAGACGGGATTCGAGGCAATCTTTATTGCGGCCTGATTGTCACACCAGATATGAGCAGGAGTCGATGCGGGGAAACCGAGCTCATGGAGGAGATGACGAAGCCAGATGATCTCAGTAGTGACGGTGGCCATGGCTCGATACTCGGCCTCGGCACTCGACCGGGAGACGACAGTCTGCTTCTTGCTGCGCCAAGAGATGAGATTGCCGGCGAAGAACACGGCGAAACCCGAAGTAGACTTGCGGGTAGCGAGGCAGCCGGCATAGTCCGCATCACAGAAGGCCTCAACATCCATGTGAGCATGATGTGAGTACTGAAGGCCACGGGCAGGGTCTTTCTTTATGTATTTGGCAATGCGAAGGACAACATCCCACTGAGATCTGGTGGGATGCTCCATGAACTGGCTGACTTTGCCAACGACACAGGCAATGTCGGGACGCGTCATGGTGAGGTAGTTGAGTTTACCGACCAGACGTCGATAGCTCTCGGGATGAGGAAAGGGTTCCGAGTCGGAATGAAGGGAGCATTCCCCAGGCTCAAGGGGAGTGTCCACGGCGGTGGCTGTGCTCAACCCGGCATCCTGCAAGATATCAAGAGCATACTTGCGCTGGCAGAGAGAAATAGTGTCCGCAGTTCGGGAGACCTCGATGCCAAGGAAGTGAGGGGACCAAGATCCTTGGTGTGAAAGTGCTGGTGAAGATGCACCTTAAGGCTGACGATGCCTCTGGAGTCGCTCCCTGTGATGATGATGTCATCAACATAAACCACAAGCAAGATACAGCCATGCGTCGTCGTACGGAAGAAGACGGTGTGATCCTTCATACTGCGAGAGAGGCCAAAGGCTGTGACGACCGTGCTGAAGCGGCCAAACCAAGCCCGATGAGACTACTTGAGGGCCGTAGAGGGAGCGACGGATACGACAAACATGGCGGTCGGCACCAGAGGCCGAAAAACCAGGAGGCTGCTGGAGGTAGACTTCTTCATCAAGAAAGCCATGGAGAAAAGCATTTTTAACATCCAGTTGATGAAGCGGCCAGTGATGATGAGCAGCCAGCGAAAGGAAAAGGCGGACCGAGGCCATCTTTGCGACTGGAGAGGTCTCAAAGTAGTCGATGCCATATATCTGAGCAAACCCCTTTGCGACAAGCCGGGCTTTGAGGCGGCAAAGAGAGCCATCGGGATTGAGACGGATCGTGAAAATCCATTTACAGCCGACCGCTTGTTTGCCCGCCGGAAGTGGAACAAGATCCCATATATGGTTGTCATCCAGAGCCTGCAATTCACCCCTCATGGCGGCTAGCCACCCGGGGTGAGATTTTGCTTCACCTACTGTCTGAGGAATCGACACGGTCTCCAGCGCTGACAGACCCCTGTAGGAAGATACAAAGAGAGGAGTAGTCTAACACGAGCGAGTACCTTTCCGGAGCGCAATCGGCACGTCCTTGGGAGCTGGGACAGGAGCATCGGACGAAGCAGGAACAAGGTGGTCCTCGGCCGGGATGGGAGGTACAGCGGAAGAACGACGGGAGTAGGTCTGGCCAAAGGGATGATCGGGCGGGGGAGACACCAGAGGCGGGTGAACGAAGAGCGGAAGACAGTCATCGGTGGTAGTGTCGGGAGAAGGAGAGAGGAGAGTGAAAGGAGAGGTCTCGACAAACGATACGTCGGCAGAGGTGATATACTGGAGGAGGTCTGGAGAGAAGCATCGGTACCCGCGCTGAGTGCGGGAATATCCAAGAAAAATACAGCGAAGGGATTTGGGAGAAAGTTTGGAAAGATTGAGGCGAGTGTCCCGGACATAACAGGGACATCCGAAGACGCGGAGTGGAAAGGAGTGAGGAGGAATAGAGGGGAACAGGGTATGAAAGGGAGTCTCCCCCTGAAGGATTGAGGAGGGAAGACGATTCAGAAGGTAAGTAGTAGTGAGGATGACATCCCCCCAGAAGAGAAGAGGTACCTGGCGGTGGAAGAGGAGGGCACGAGCGGTTTCCAAAATATGCCGGTGTTTCCGCTCGGCCACCCCATTCTGCTGAGGGGTATCAGGACAGGAGGTCTGGTGGATGATGCCGTGGGCCCGCAGAAACTGCTGATAGTGAGTGAATAAGTATTTCCGCCCATTGTCAGATCGGAGACATTTGACAGGGATAGAAAACTGTGTTTGGATCTCATGGAAAAAGGTCTGGAAGGTGGAGATAACCTCTGTCCGATCTCGAAGAAGATAAAGCCATGTCATCCGGGAATAATCATCAATGAAGGAAATGTAATATTTATACCCAGATTGACTCGAGGTGGCACAGGGACCCCACACATCAGAATGAACCAAATCAAAGGGTTTGGCGGCCCGTGTGTCAACTCGGGGAGGATATGATGTGCGATGATGTTTCGCAAAACGACACGACTCACAAGGAAAAGAAAAACGGGGACTAATATCGGGGTAGAGTCGATGAAGTGCAGAGGCGGAGGGGTGGCCCAACCGGGAATGGAGGTCAACGGCATGAGCAGGGATAGACGCGCAGGCGATGGAAGACGGGCCAGCGAACATGTACACCCCATCCCGAAGCTGGCCTCTACCAAGTTCCCGGTTCGTCGTCCGCTCCTGAAACAAAACAGAAGACGAGGAAAAGAGAGCAGTGCAATTGAGATCCTTGGTCAGTTTGCTGATGGAAAGCAGGTTAAAAGGACTCCGGGGTACATGAGCCACCGAGGAGAGGTGAAGGGAGGAGGTGAGGGAACAGGAGCCAAAGCCGGCTATGGGGAGAGTGGACCCATCAACAACAGTGATGACTGAGGATCCACTATAGGGACGGTAGTGGGAGAGCATACCTGCATCCCCGGTGAGGTGGTCGGACGCACCCGAGTCAAGCATCCATGCAGGGGAACGATGACTGACAAGGGCAGTGTGACCACCGGAATGGGCAAGAGAAGCTGATGAAGAGCCCGCGATGGAGGTGGACCGGTAATCGTGAATCAGCTGGAGCTCAGCCAGGGAGAGATCCAAAGACGGGGGAAGAGCAGCAGCAGGTGAGGACGCATCACCAAGCGCAGTTTGGCCCTGGCGGGTGTGCGACTCGGGACGACCATGCAGGACCCAGCAACGGTCTACCAGATGGCCGAGCTTGCCGCAGTGCTGGCAGAGGGGGCGAGGTCGGCCATCCCCACGGCCGCGCCCGCGAGGGCCGGTAGGACGACTATCGCCACGGCCGAGGAGCGCAGTGTTATCAGGGAGGGGGACGGGTGGTGCAAGGGCCCGATGAGCCTTCTGCAGGCGATGATAGACCTGCGGGATATCCAGTGTAGACGGGCTGACAAGCATCCCAGTGGCCGTCGTGGCGTAGTCCGGTGCGAGGCCATTCAGGAGATTGAATAGGCAGAGCTGGTCCCGCCGAGTCTGCGCTTCGGTCGGAGTTTGAGGAATCGGCCAGAGTTCCTGTAGTTCATCACGGAGACCCTTCCATTCCATGAAGTAGGTGGGGAAGGTCCGATCCTGCTGGCGGATATGGGAGAGACGCTGTAGAACGTCAGAGACCCGAGCCAAGTTATTGGTCTCGGAGATAATGACAATCAAAGAATCCCATAGCTCTTTGACGGTGTTGGTAGTCCTGGTGACATCTTTCACGGAGCGGTCCATGGAGTTGACCAGTAAGGCGAAGATTTTGCTGTCCGCCAGCTGCCAAGAGTCGAACTTAGGGTCAGTGATTTCAGGTGGGGGTTTCTCAAGATGAGAATGAAGTCCCATGCCGCGGAGGGACATCAAGACCGTCTTCCGCCAGACGGAGAAATTAGTGGCATCCAGCCGGTCATCGACAAGCCGGGAGGAGGCCGTGATCAGGGACGGCAGAACGGAGGACGCGTCCATGGAGGGCGGGCGCTGGACCCGTTCGCCGGGAGTCGGGCGGTGGAAGGGAAGCGGCCCGGAGATGCTGCCGGAGGGAGCAGCGACAGGGGGTCGCGCTCAGGATGGTGCGGCTGGGCAGGGGCGGCGCGGGTTCTGGGCAGGAGCGCTGCGGGGCAGAGGACAGGGCTGGACCTGGGCGCGCCGGGCGCCGGAAACCAGGGCCGGGAGCAACGCCAGGAGAGGGCGCCGGGAGGGGAGTCGCTGGGAGAGGGCGAGGGCGCGGCGCCGGGGCGAGGCCGAGGGCGAGACGCCTGGGCGGGGCGCCGAGGGCTGGGCTCCGGGGCGAGTCGCCGAGGGCGGGGCGCGAGGGCGCGGCGCCGGGGCGAGGCCGAGGGCGAGACGCCTTGGCGGGGCGCCGGGGCGGGGCGCCGGGGCGAGTCGCCGAGGGCGAGGCGTCTGGGCGGGGTGCCGAGGGCGGGGTGCCGAGGGCGGGATGCGCCGGGGCGAGGCGGCAGGGCGAGGAGCCGGGGCGAAGCCGACGAGGGCGATGCGTCGGGGCGAGGCGCCGGTGTGGAGATCGCGCGCCTGGCAGGAGGGCGACGCGTGGAGCCACGGGGGGGCGATGCGGGGAGCCGGGACGCAGGGGAGCCGGGAGCCGCGGCAGGTAGGAGGGCCGCCGGGAGGATGGAGGGCAGCCGGGAGGGAGGGCCGCCTGGAGGGAGCGCTGCTGGAGAGAGGGCCGCCGGGAATGGCCAGGCCGAAGAGGAGCCGGGCGAGAGAGCTGCGCCGGGATAAGAGGGGGGGGGCTGCCGGGAATGACTAGGGCAGCAGGGAGAGAGGCGGGGCCGGGAGGACGCCGGGAATCCGCAGAGGAGGGAGGGTTCGGGATAAAAAATCCCTCTGATACCATGTAGATGGGTGAATTACCCTTACCTCAATGTGAGGTGGGGATACTCTTTTATATAGTAGTAAAACTAATTACAAGGTGTTTAAGTCCGATGTGGGACTCAGAACAGAACTACCCATTTAACCTTAAATGGGGTCCAACACAATTAAAGAATTATCTTACGAGCAATTCTTTCTTCGTTGATTGATTTGGCGTCCTCACGTACCATTGCGTTGTAGAATCAAGAATAGATTCCCTTCAGCGGTGATCCGCATGTGTTCCAGGAACCTCTGAACGTCACCGTAGGAATCTCCGGGTGCCAGCACGACAGATCTCAACGCTTGCGTCATTCGCCTTTGATCGCCCTGAGAACCGCTTGAAGGGTTCTATTTGATCTCTGTAGACTTTAGAGTGGTGGTGGAGGATCGCTCTCTGTTTTTGAGATAGTTCTTGGAGAGGGAGTTCTCTAGTGTTTTGAGAGGATTCTCTCCACCAATCTCGTTGTGCACAATACAAAATGAATTGGTTCTCTTAAGAAAATAATATAATTGAGTTTATATACCGGTAGGGTTAGAAAATAATAATTGCACATGCGTCCTTTATTATTTTCGTAATCTCTGTGGAATCCCATGTCTGTAATAATAATAATAATAATATTATTATTTCTTGACATGCGCTAAACTCGCGAATTAAATAAAATATTATTTGATCAAATAATATTCAATATATATATTATTATTTTACCAGATCATTAAACTCTGTCCACCATTCCTCATAATATTTATCGGACCTTGAATAATGACTATTTATTAATAAATAAACATTTGTGCATTATTTTTCAGTAAATAAATAAATATCATATTGACTAAATAACAAATAAATATTTATTATATATTCTTCTCATAATATTCTTTCGAATAACTGGTGACATGATATATACGATCAAACAAATATAAATGACTATTAAATCACGTGTGGAAATTTTATTTATTCATCTTGTTAAATAATAAATAATAATATATTATTTAACTGAGATTCTAGATATATTTAGTGTGCGACCCTTTAGGCCTCTTTCTCGGTGGTATTAGGTGAAACAGACTAAAGTTCAAGGTTAACGTCTAGCAACACCCAAAGACACCAATAGAGAAAAAAGTTAATGCTGCAACAACATAATCTCATACCGACGCTTACTGTGTAATATAATCATTTTATCACGATATCTCTAATCAAACAGATTGCATGCTGCACCATGAGCCTGGAAGATCCAGCAGGTTGGACCAAATTTATAAGAACCTTGCACCCGAACCATTCGGCTGAACCAGGTACTTTGTATATATATAATGAAGCGGTGAGGAACGTGGAATTATAAGACTCTCGAGAGGCCTCCCAGCACTGTCGCCCAAGCTCTCTGGCCAAATCCCAACAGAATAGAATAATCCCCACGAAATACATTAAGGGTTTGATATACTCTGTTCTTCCTTTGTTAACCCTGAGACACAATATGTTGGATACTTAATGAGCCGAGGATATTTGAGGATGATCGTGACATCGAAAACCAGAATCTTGCCTAAACCTATGAGGGTTGCCTGAAACATGAAGTCAACAAGAAGAGGGTCACACAAGTGTTAGAATCGAGATCCTATCCTAGGATTGAAACAGGGTGGGTGGGTTCATAACTCGTATCTAACATGTAAAAACAATAAAACATACTAAAATTATTACATAAATAATTGTCTCAACTTAAACAGGATACAAGGCACAAAATACCAAAATCATATCCCCAAATTGTAAAATTCAGGACCCAAATTGCAAACATCAGGCACCGCCATCGGGACTAGGCACCAGAAGCAGAGTTAGCCGGATTGGAAGAATGAGAGGGTATGACAACCGCCATCGGACCAGGCACCGTGCAACTTTGTACGGGGCAATGCTAGCCGATCAGCAATGCAAGGTGGGGAGCTAGGCGATCAATGATCCAGAAGTTGGGGAGGAACAATTCTAGTGGGTTGGGCCTACGGGTCATGTAATGAGCATAGTATGCCTCTGGGCTTTCGGGTCATGTATTGGTCTTCGGGTCGTGTCGGGCCTTGTGCCTTGGGCCTACGAGTCATGTAAGGGTTCCCCTTCAACCCTTAAAAGGGAGATCATCTATAATAAAATAAAAAAGAAGGCCTTCGGGCCATTCGGGAGGTTGTTGGAAGACTTAATTATCTCACAACTCATTGATATTGTTTCTGCTGCCGGCAAGGTAAGTCGATTCATGGAATGTTCAATGAAATGTTAGTGGGATGTTGATCTTTGCATTGTCAAATTCATTAAGGATCACCCCAGATGTAGTCTTGTTGCCGATCTTTGCACTGTCAGATATGTTAAGGAGCACCCCAGACGCAGTCTTGTATATTCTGATCACGACCACATGGATGTTGAGGCATTTTGTAATGCCGACTACGCAGGTTGTTTATCTGCTTGGAAGTCCATTTTCGGGTTTGTTGTATTTCTCAATAATAATTTGATCTCCTGGTGCAGCAAGAAATAGAATGTTATCTCCTGATTCGGTGTTGAGCTTGAATTTCTTGCCACGACCGCTATCCTTACTGAGCCTAAATTTCTTCCATGGATTCTCCGCTACAAATTCGGTATTCCATGAATGCGTCAAACATGTTGAGGTGGACTGCCACTTCTTTTGATATCACACACCTCACCTTCACCTACATTCCCACTGCAAATCAGCTTTTGACGTCTTTACCAAAGGCATACTTGGACCTCATATGAAATTTATTTACACCAAGTTGAAAATGCACAATATCTACGGCTCAGCTTGAGAGAGTGTTGGAGTCAATTAGGCTGGGTCTGAGTCCAAAGTTTTGTATTAGAGTCTCACCCTTGGAGTTTGGTCTATGATGCATCCTTCTGATCTATCTATAGATAAATGCCCCATCTCTCATCCAAGCACAAGATTTAATCCTACAAATCATTTTCTAATTTTTTATTAGACCCTTTTTACTAACTGAGTTGAGTTCTTGTAAGTTCTCTCTCTCTTTTTTTTAACGTTATTACAACTAGAGACAAAGTCTAAGATAACCAATCTTTTATCATTTACTCTACTGCCAAACCAAATGCTCAAGTTGATTTGAAAATCCATGCAGATGCAACCTGGAAGACATTCTGTTGGAGATGGATCGGTTCTTGCGACCGGAAGGTGCAGTGATTTTGCGGGATGAAGTGGACGTGGTGGTGAAGGTGAAGAAGATGGCGGAGGGGATGCGATGGGACACCAAAATGGTGGATCATGAGGACGGTCCTCTGGTATCGGAGAAGATCGTCGTGGCTGTGAAGCGGTACTGGGTGGTGGATGGAAACAGCACAGCACCCTCACCTTGAAATGCTTCCGGAGGAATATCCCTCCCCGACGCCCGCTTTTGTGCTAAAAGCGGACATGAGAGTAATTTCGGGCCTAGGCAACCCGATAAAAATCTGTCTAAGGTCGCTACGTTGAATTTCTCTGGTTCTGTTTCTTCTCAGGAAGGGAATCTGCAGGTGCTGGTTTTTTCCTTTGGTTTTAGCTTGCATTTTTAACCCTCTAATTTTGTGACTACTGGGGAAATATCCCATCGTTGAACGGTTACAACTGGGCGAACTAAAATTTTCCCGAAGTTCGAATTTTTACCTAGATCATGGATATGTCGGATGGAATGATGATGGGATGACATGAATTTATGAATTTTGGGTTAAATCGATTGCTTATTTTCAATCAATGTTCTGTAAATTTTATTTACTTTTCGATATTATATTATTATTTTTATTCCATTTTACATTCTCAGGCTTAGATGCATTTTTTTTCATTATTTAATTAATTTTAGTTTTATTTCGTTAAAATTCGTTGCATCTATGCTGATCTGATGTTTTTTTTATTTCTTGAAATTCAGGTTTTTACACTTAAATTCCACCATGTAATTTACATTTTGTATTGAGGTCCGTCACTTCATATATTATATAAATTAGTTCATCTATAATTAATTTTCAACTATAAAGACTTAAAAATTCAAAATTCAAAATTATTTTAAAGTTTATTCAACAAAATTAAAATTTGACTGTGTAACCATCACCTATTATAAAAAAAAAATGAATTTTAATTTTAGGTTTTAAAATTTAAGTATCATGCAAACAATATGGTCTAAAATTATTTTCAATTAAAGTTTTAAATTTATCTATCACTACAAATATGACATATTTCTGTTCACATTGAAACTGATAATATTCTTAAAATTGGGAGAGATGTGAATTGGGGACTATCAAAACTCTAGCTTCCTACAAAGAAGATAGCTCAAATATATCAACCATTCATTTTTTTTTGTCAATGAATAGAAAATTCTTGTGACTTCTCTTGTAATTAATGTTGCTTTATTCATGATTGTTGCTCATTCATTCTTTTGAGATGATGTGGAGATTTTCATTGATTTTTTAGCATGTGAAAATACAAACGTTGAGAGGCGATGTTGAGGTGGACAAAATATAATTATTGTAATCACTTATATGAGTATATTGATGCATTGAATAATAATAGAGAATTCTGGTAGAAAAATATATTACATATTTTGATAGATCTTATGACAAATAATTGGAAATCCTTTTCATTTCATTGACTACAAACCAGAATATTAGTGAGATGACTGAGATTAATATTATTCAATGCAGTAATACACTCATGTAAGTGATTACAATAATTATATTTTGTCCACCTCAACATTGCCTCTCAATGTTCAATAAAGAGAAGGAAAAACCTTAGTCAAGAAGAGCTTGTATCCAGACACATCACTTTGTTCTTCTCTATCTCTTCCAAAGAGCAATCTCTTTATTTTGAGCTTTCTTGTCTTGCTCTTAAATCCCATGTGTGCTATTTTTCAAATGTTTTATATTCATCTTAAAATATCATAAGGACTCTATTTGTAACCCTCCATCACCCCATCCTTCGTTCTCTATAAAGGAAGAAGTCTTGGGGATAAGCACTTGTCTTATGTCGACCATTTGATCAAAGAAGTTTCGAGGATAAAGAATCGTTCATGTATAAGAAAGAGGACATTGTTTGTACTCATTGTTGTCCAGATCTGGGTATAGAATCCTCCTACCACTTTAGGTTAAAAGCGGAGAAGTTTCTAGAGATAGAGACTTGTTTTTCATATATAAAATTAAGGGTGTAAGGATTTTTTTCATCAAAGACCTCTACCATTTTCCCATGCCATGTCCATCTAGACTTGGTTTTAATTATTTAGTCTATTTTATTTTGGAATGTCCCTCTATTTGCTTTAGTTCTAAATTATTTAAAAGCATGGCCAAGTCCGAAGAGTGGGCTTGAAGTATTCCTCACCATTCTCTAAAATTTCTTTCAATATCCATGTGTTTTATTTCTTTATATTATTTTGGATATTTGACTTTTATGGATCTTATAGAATCAGAAGGAACAAATTATTTTATATAAAAATATTGTTCTCCCATTACTATGTCTTACTAATTCTTAAACCATTTTTTCTCTATCCTTTTATGTTTTACCTTTTTTTTTCTACATAGCTGTTTTTTACTCTGAATTATTAATTTAAGTATAAATGCTTAATAAAGGAGTTTAGGATCAACATTTCAATTCACCCCCTCTTAAAGGCTACAAGCTAGAATTAATCTCCTTGCCTATTTGGGATAATATTTGGCATGGGAGCCAATCTCTCATGTCTACTCTTAAAAGACCATATATTTTCACACTAAAAAAATGTGTTCTTATCGGCGGTTATTCAAACTTCCATGTATTTCCCATTTTGCAATCACTTACCAGCGGTTTTTATAGTTTAGCGGCGGTTTATATGTGTCGTTTTTGTGTACTTAGCAGCGTTTTTTTATTCAGTTGGTGACGATTTTTTAAAAGAAAATAAATTGAGGGAAATTAACATAACCACCGCTAATTTAGTGAGAGATGATTTACTTTTCAGGAGACAAAAATATCGAAATTAACCGAACTGCCGCTAAAAAAATTAGCGGTGGTGTGGTTTAGCAACGGTTGTCAAAAACCACCGCTAAACATATTAAATAAAATAATCTTTTTTCAAATACTTTAAAAAAATATATGCTTACAACGAACTCATTCATACAATAAACTCAACCATAAATACACAATAAACTCAGTCATACATCCACAATCATATACACACAACCGTTAGTCACCCATGAGTTCAGTAATCATATATATACAAATAAAATATATCCAACATCCATCATCAACCCATAACCAATACGACCATCTCACCACCTCCATTGCATTTGACCAACTCCATAGCTAAAGTCATCATATGCGTAATCGACCACATCATGTCATCAACTGGAACAAAAAGGAGATAGAAATTATAACCGAACATTATAAATAAGAATTACAACATAATCATTAATAATATTTAACTATACCACAAAAACTATAATCCATCATGACTGCCTTCTGAAGAGTGTTGTGGATCAGAATGGTCAACCTCCTGCCTATTTCGGCATCTGTCATCTACAATACAAAGAAGAACATTTAAGAAAAGAAATACGAAATATAATAGACACATAATATATTCAAAAAATTTCACATAACATTTGTTATTTTATTAATCAAACAGATGACATTTTAACATAAAAGATAATATATCATGCATAACAGTTTGAAAATATAAACTTACCAATTTAAGATATGATTCAACACTTGAAACTCAAAAGGGATAAGTATATAACAATCTATTTAAAATTTTAAACTGATGTGCAGTGTGCTTGAAATTTCTTAACATTTTTTAAAGACTTTGATATGGAAGCATTCCCTATATTTCAAAAACAATTCAATGGTGGTCATTTCATGATTTCACATTAATTTGAGGTTGTTTTCTATGGTTTTGACCATTGCACACACGTTTTAGTATTTTAAAACACTAAAAACATGTTTATAGGCATCCTGGGAAAACTGAAACTCGGATTAATGTGGTGTTAGTTCCTATATTTCAAAAATCAATCTACTACCGGGTCCCTATGATTTCATGACCCTTTGATGTCATTTGTTTGGTTTTGACCCCCTGACACATGTTTTTAAAGACTTTGAGATCTTTTAAAACTGCTTATTGAGTTATTCTGAGCACACCACATGTCATATGGACGTGCTTTCTGCTCATACACATAAAAAACAATTCAACCAAAGTTTTCCCATGATTTCACATCAATCTAAGGTTGTTTTTCTATGGTTTTGACAATTACACACATGTTTTAGGGTTTTAAAACATTAAAAATGTGTTTACAGGCATCCAGAGCAAACCATAAATTGGATTGATATGACGTAGATTCCTACATTTCAAAAATCAATCTATGGTCATTTTCCTATGATTTCACAGCACTTTGATGTCGTTTTTTTAGTTTTGACCCTTTGATTCATGTTTTTAAAGACCTTGTTATCTTTTAAAACTGCTTATTGAGTCATTCTGAGCACACCACGTATCAGATGGATGTGATGTCTGCTTGTACATGTCAAAAATATTTCAACGGTGGTTTTCCCATGATTTTACATCAATTTGAGGTTGTTTACTATGGGTTTGACAGTTACATGCACGTTTTAGCATTTTAAAACACTAACAACGTGTTTACGGGCATTCTGGGTAAACCACAACTCAGATTGATGTGGAGTTAGTTCCTACATTTCAAAAATCAATCTATGATCACTGTCTTATGATTTAATGGCTCTCTGATACCGTTTGTTTGGTTTTGACCCCAAGACACATGTTTTTAATGATGGTTCCGGGTGCAACAGAAACGTCCTTTGATGGTATGACCATATCGACATTTAGTTGTAAATCACATGTAATCATTATGTCATATGATCAAAACATCATGTCCAATGAGAACAGTAAATTACTTGACTAGATTAAAACACCGGAACTAGAAGAGGAGGATCTTCACATGCAATTTATAATTAATTTATGAATATATATAGAATTTCCTCAACTCATAATTTTCTATTTATTGATGATTTGGTTGACTAGATCTTGTTGTAACATCATTGCACTGAAGGATCTAGGTTAAAAATTCCTCTAGTGGTGATCCACATGCACACCATAATCTCGAAACACCATTATTGAATCACAGGATGCTAGCACGGTCGATCATGTTTGCTTGCGTTGTTCGTGGTTGATCACATCAGAATTATTCTTGAGAGAGGAAGAAATCTTGATGATCACTCGTTGGATCGAGAGTGGAGGGGAGGAGAACACTCTAGATGTCTTAATCTATCTCTAGGGCTTGAGAGAGACTCACTCTATCCATTGTGTATACCGATTCTGTTTTTGGAAAGTGATATAATTAGATATTTATTATGGTAGGTTTAGGGTTGACAAATTGCACACTAAACCCTTTCCATCTTTATAATTCTTAATTGACCCCATGTAAAATAATAATAATAATAATATTATTATTATTAATTTTTTGACATGTTCAACACCTTTAAGAATATATAAATAAATATCATCTATATTATTTCCAATCGGACTATTAAACCCGACCCTCTTTCACTCATCGACATTTACCAATCCTCGAATAATGAATATTTAATAAATAAGTATCATTGTAATATTCTATGATAAATATAATAAATATTATATTCTCTAAACTTACAAATAAATATTTTTTATTATTTTTATTTAACTCACTTATTCTTTTGAATAACTTGTGATTAAATTATGGCAATCAACCGAACTCGAATAAATATTATTTATTATAACATGTTAAATTAAATACTATAATTTAACTGAGATTACGGATACACTTAGTGTATGACCCTCTAGACCTTTTTTTGCAGTGGCATTAGACATAACTTCCTAAAGTCCAAGGTTAGTGTCTAGAAAAACATCAAGGCATCCATAGAGAAAAAAGTTAATGTCACAACAACATCCAACCTCCTATGAATGTTTACTGTATAATATAATCCATTTATCATGATATCTCTAATCAAGCAAGACAACTTTTTACCGTATAATATAATTCTTTTATCATGATATCTCTAATCAAGCAGGTTGAATGTCAGTGCCATCAAACTATATGCTCGATTTCTCTTTTTTCAACTTTCTAGAATTGAACTCACCCACCGAACATCATGGCCATGGATTTATACAGGCAGTTCCATTCCCTTCAAATGGTATGATATATCAAATTCCATCGTGGGACAAAAGGGATAAATCCTTTCTCACATTATCCATTAATGCAATATCACTCATGGCACACCCAACATATCCTACTTCACCGCGAGCATATGTCATCATGGTTTTCATTAATACATCGAAGTATGAAAGTCATGATATTTATCATTTATAATATTAATGCCTAATAATCAATACACGCATCCATAGAAAAAAACATCTAATGACACATGGAAACGGGTATGTTCTCATAACATCCTATCTTAGAGATTACCAAGGGAGAACACTATGAGAAGATGTATCAATGTCTTATGAGCCTCTTATCTCTGATAGCATGTATTGTCAGTGTCCTACCAGATAACATCATCTATCCATAGAACAAGACTTAAGAATAATGTTATGGCATCTCTAGGTTCTCATCATAGAGGGGAATTTCTATAACCTCTCAGTGTGACATATATACTCAGGACATTATCACATACAAATTTCATGTAGAAGAACAATAATAATTTGATAATAAAACTTTATTAATAATGAAAACATGTAATCAAGTACTAAAAAATTTGGTTCTAGGGAACCAACTACAACAGAATCCCACTTGCACTAGAGCCAACTGATAACAACTTTCAGTCCACTAGCTCTCAAATGACACTCACACCTCTAATAACTTAAAGCCTTGTCAAGGGGTTTTCCACATTTTCCTCCATAGATACTCTGCTCACCGCAAATTCAAATCATTGAGAAAAATCCCTATGGAGATGAAAATTTCAAAGTATGTACTTTGTCCTTTGCTGTGACCTTGGATCCTTAGAGAGAGAGAGCCACCACTATAGTTTTATCACAGTAAACTGTAATAAGTTCTTTATTTCTAGGCACCACATCAAGATCTTGAACAAAGTTGTGAATCCAGACTATTTTCCTAGTCACATCGGAAGCCAAAATATACTCGGACTCCACTATAGAATTGGAAACAACTGGATTATTTGAACTCTTCTATCTCACAACTCCTCCATTGAGACAAAAGATATATCCAAACTGCAAATTCATATCATTCTAATCTATCTGAAAGCTAGCATCTGTATAACTCCTGATGACTAGCTCTTTATCTCCTCTATACTAGGAATATATCCTTAGTTCACCTCAGATAATTAAGGATAATATCAATAATAGTCCAATGATGTTCACTTAGATTTTCTTGATATATACTTACCATGATAAAAGTATAGAAAACATAAATCCTTTTACATAACATGGAATACATTATAGATCCTATCGCAAAAGGGCATGCGATCTTACTCATTCTCTCTCTTTCCTCTTGTGTGTGAGGACACATTTTCTTGGAAATATGTATACCATGTGACACTAGAAGCAATCCTCTATTGGATTGTTCTATATTGAACCTCCTAGTCAATGTATATACCTTGACTTAGTCCATGTAGCCTCTTGGATCTATTACGCATGATCTTGATCCCTAAAATATAGGTTGCTTCTCCTAAGTCCTTAATGGAGAAGAACTTTCTCAACCATACCTTAACCTCTTATAAGGCTGGTATATGGTTTCTAATTATTATTACACCTTTGATATATACTACTATGAAAACAATTGTACTCTCACTAAACTACTTGTAAACACGACTCACATTCATTCTTAATGAAACCAAATTCTTTTATGGATTCATCGAAATGAATGTTCCATGACTTGAAAGCTTGCTTTAATCCATAAATGGATCTTTATAACTTGTATAACTTTTTAGCATTTCTTGGATCCACAAACTCTTCTGGTTGTGTCATATACATATCCTCCTAAAGGTTACCATTATGGAATGCAATTTTGATATCCATTTTCCAAATATCATAGTCATGGTAAGATACTATAAAAATCAATATTTTGATGGATTTAAACATTAAAATTATAGAAAATGTTTCATCTTAGTTAATTCATTGATGTTTTCTAATCCCTTTAGCCACTAGCTATTCTTTATAGGTATTTAATTTATCTTCCATGCCCAACTTTCTCTTAAATACCAATTTTCACCCAAAAAGTTTTACATCAACTAGTGGATCGATTAGAACCCATACTTGGTTTTGATACATGGAACCTATCTCATAATTCATGGATTCTTGCCATATTGCAGCTTTCAAGCTCTCTACTACCTCCTTGTTGGAGAGAGAATTATCATTTTCAACCAATAATGCGTCATTGTCATTAGTAATTAGAAAACCATATCTATCTGGTTCTCTTATCTCTCTAGAACTCCTACTCAGTATCCGTGTTTCAGGAATTTTTCCACAAGGACCTATGGAATTGATTCCTATACCAACTCTTGTGTATCTTGAGCATTAATTTCATAAAAGTCAATATTTCTCCCACTATCCTCCTTGAGTATGTTCTCTCTCTCAAGAAAAATGATTGGCCTTGCGACAATCACTTTCTTGTCTAAAGGGTTGTATAGGTAGCACCCCTTGTTTCCTTAGGATACTTTATAAAGACACACTTTGTGCCTTAGGGTTCTAGTTTGGTTCTTGATCTAGCCTTAAAAAATGCCTCACAACCCCATGCATGAACATGTGACAAAACAAGTTTCTTTCCACTCCATAACTCGAAGGGAATACCATTTTCCACTTTGGTTGGTTCTCGATTAAGTAAGTATAATGTTTTCTGTAATGCATATCCCCAAAAGGATAATTTAAGGCTTGTATGAATCATCATCGACCTTACCATGTCCAACAAGGTACGATTCCTCATCTCACTAGCACCATTTCACTATAGTGTATATGGTGGAGTTAATTGAGATAAAATCCCATACTCTTGTAGAAAGTCAATAAAGTCTTGGTTAAGATATTAACCACCTAAATCTGATCGAAGTTTCTTTATCTTCTTACCAAAATGATTATCAACCTCATTATTGAACTATTTTAACATATTAAAGGATTTAGACTTATACCTTATCAAGTAGATATAACCATATCTTCTCAATTCATTAGTAAAAGTAATAATGTATGAGAATCCACCTCCATATTCTAATTGAAAAATTCCACACAAATCAGTGTGTACCGATCCTAGAAGATCTGTAGCCCTTTCACCTTGACCACTAAATGGTGGTTTGGTCAACTTTTATTGAAAACAAGCATGAAATATTTCAAGTGGATTTAGCTCAAAAGAGTCTAAATAACCATCTTAATAGATCTTTGTCAAATGCTTCTCATTTACGTGAGAAAAACGGTGATTCCACAAACGGGTGTCATATGATTCGTGCATATTAGTTTTGTTATCAATTTCCAATATTTTATTTTTTTAATTTAATACATAAATACTTTTATTCAATTGTGCCATACCATAACAGATTCTACCTTTATAAAATTAGTAACCTTTATTTACAAAGATGAAAATAAATCCATCCATATATAAGAAAGAATCAAAAATAATGTTCTTGGTAGCACTAGACACATAATAATAGTTCTTTAAAACCAAAATCATTCATGTCAGTAATGTGAGATGACAGTGTTGGTCGGAGTGAGTATCTCAAAGGGGGGGGGGGGATTGAGTACCCAATAAAAATTTCTATTCAAAACAGGTTTAAATAAAATCCCCCAAATAATTAAAATAGTCTAGTTAATTAAAATAATAGATTGTTATAAGTTTTGATCTTTTAATTGATTTCACAAAGAGTGATTAAGTCTCAATTAAAACAATATATGAATATTAATTAAACTTTTGAAATCAATTTACTTAATAAAAATCTTATATAAATTCTAATTAAGACTAACTATCAAAGTAGTGATTTTTTTTAGTTTATAAAAAAATTAGTTTAAATCTCAGAAATAAAACAAAACAAAACACACAGTAGAATAAATATAAGAGGTTTAGTCTCAAGATGAGTCTTAATCCTATCCACTTTGAAATCACCTACTTTCAAGTAGATTATATAAAATAATCTTGATCCATAACCTAGATCAGGTATACAACAGAAAACCAGCTGTCTAGGCCATGTAGGACCTCTTCCACAACAACCATGGGAATAAAAAAATACAAGACACACAGATACCTCTTTCACAACATGTGGGAAAATAAGTAAAAGGGAGTTGAGAAGATATCAAGTATCTTCCTATTAAAGTACAAGAGACAGTGTGTGTGTTTATTATATAGAGTAAATCACACATTGGTCATAATGTAAAGACAATAAATAGATAGAGAAAATAAAGATGTAAAGAATATAGTGTTTCACGGTCTGATGTGATCTAAAGATCGTGACTCCTTAGACGTAGATTGAATAGGTGCTTGAGTTGTGTTTCTAAAAAAGAAATTAAAATAGGGCATCGTAGGATCTCTTTGTTCGGACTGTAGGAAATGATCTGTATGTTCATTATGCTTTACTCTATCACAATCATATGTAGGCAAGATGTAACATGTAAGCTCTTAGCAAGTGTCACTCTTCAGGTTCTTGAAATATAGTTTCATCTCACTTCACTTGTATGTGTATGTTTCTATGTGTATCTCTATGTGTATACACACGAGGGAGTCTAATTCCCAATATATCAGCAGTATGTAAGACGAATCATCTAGATCCTCTACTCCTCATACCGGATGACCGACACAAACTTTAATGCATCACTACAAGAGTTTAAGAACAATCATTAAAATGCATCCCTTAATTAAATTCAATAATATATCCATTAGAAATAGATAATTCAAAATAAATAGAAATAGTGATAGAGACTCTTCTGAATGGTGAGACAACTCTGGCGGTGACTTGAGTTGGTGGTGAGTCATGCCAACGGTAACTTATTTTAGTGGTGAATTGTCACAATGGCGATTCGTCTCAACAATTTTCCAAATTTCTTGGTAGTAGGTAAAGTGTAATAGTAGGTCATCTTCAATGGTGAATTCTCTCCAGTGATAGGTATTTTCGACACTTAGCCAAATTGTCATCCTAACGGTGACTCGTCTCTAATGGTAGGTGTTTTCAACACTTATCCAAATTTCTTGTTTATACAACTAGTCATATTAGAGAAGACTCATCGTTAGAATGGAAATTTGGCTAAGTATGGGAAAGAATTTCCATTAGAGATTACCCACCATTAGAACGTATTTTTGGATAAGTATGGGAAAGAACCACCATCAGATATGACTCACTATTGAACCAAGAAATTTGGCTAAGTGTTGAAAACACCTACTGTCAAAGATGAGTCACCTCTAGGATGAAAATTTGGATAAGTTTTGAAAATACCTATTTCCAGAGAGAATTAACCATTGAATATGACCTAATGTTAGACTTTACATACTACCAAGAAATTTGTAAAAGTGCTAAGATGAATAACCGTTGAGACAATTCACCATTGAAATGAGTCACCATTGGCATGAATCACCATCAACTCAAGTCACTGTCAAAGTTGTCTCACCATTAAGAAGAGTCTCCATCACTATTTATATTTATTTTTAATTAACTATTTATAATAGACATATTATTGAATTTAATGCAGAGAGTTATTTTAATGATTGTTCTTAAACTATTACAGTGATGCATTAAAGTTTGTGTCAGTCATCCAGTATGAGGAGCATAGGATCCAGATGTTTCTTCTTACATGATGCTGATATATTAGGAAGTAGACTCCCTCATGTGAATACACATAGAGATACACATAAAGATATAAATGTACACATGAAGTGAGATGAAACTATATTGTAAGAATCTGAAGAGTGCCACTTGCTAAGAGCTTACACGTTACATCTTGCCTATACACATTACATCTTCCAAGCTCCTCAGATTTTATTTAGGGAGGTGAGAACGTACCCTTATTTTATCAGTGCTGTTCTGTACAAATATCAACAGGAAAAATTTGATACCATTAAACTAAACATGGAGCCGGACAAGTGTGTGTTCATACTCGCTAACTTAGGAGTATTCTCCACCAGAGATTTTCAAAAAGTGATGGCACCATGGGACAATACTGAAAGATGGAACAAAACCTTGTGGTGTAGAAAGATACCCACCAAGTACAATTTTCTCTCTTGGAGAATCAGGAATCTCGCGGTGCTGAAGGATGAGAATGTTAAAAGAACTAGTGTCCCTCTTGTGTCTAGGTGTGCATGATGCAACTCTCATAAGGAGGAGAGTTCAATCCATTTATTTTTCGAAGGATAATGGTCTCGTGTTATGTGGAGTTTCTTTGGGGATTTCACTACCTTCTCAAGTTAAGCGCTTTTTGGAGCCCCCTTCTTGGAATGTTAGTTCCATGGTGCACCTGACTCTGGTCTGGAGAGATTGGCTCAGGATATGATCCTAAATGTGAAATACTGGTGCATTTGGGAAGCTAGAAATAGATCTAGACATGATGGGTCTTATTCTATGAGGAATTCCATAATCATCAGGATGATGAGTTTGCTCATTGACTTGTCTAGGCTCCACAAGAACTCACGAGATGCTCCTTCTCTTAGACCTTTTCAAACGATAAGCCCCTCCAGAAATGGTCCTCACAATTCCATCATGGGCCGTGGGTCTCAAGCTTAACAAGGATGGATCTTTCTGGTTAGGTATCATGTGGGGTGTAGGGGTGGTCTGAGGCACTCGAGGTTCTGTCATCATGGTGTTTACAACACACTTTGGTTATGATCACTTGCTCCAGGTGAAGGCCATGGTTATGATCACCGGTCTTAGACTTTTCTGCCAACACAATATTGATCTCTTTGAAGTGGAAACAAGTTTCCTTCTCCTATATAATGCTCTTCTTGGAATAGGTATTACTCCTTGGTTGATCTCCAATACTATTAGAAAATGTAGAGGTCTACTCAACAACAATATAAGTGTTTCTCACACCTGGAGCAAGGGTAATAAAGTAGAATATCATCTCGCTTCCATAGCCATTCAAGATTCTGTTTCTTCATGCTCCACAGTTAGGAATATCCTTAAGTCAGAGGGAGAGAACATTGTCAGAGGGGATGCTCTTGGTTTACATTATTTTAGACCCCTTAGGTCCTATTTTCTCTTATTCTTCTCTTGTTTTTGGCCTTTTTATCTCAATTATTTTTAATAAATAAATGACAATGATGATGAAAGGAATACACTAAACACATATGACATCAAAATAAATATCATTAATGGAGATATCAAAGGATAATATTACTGTTAGAGTAGTAGAATCATTGGTATCAAAGAAACATTTGAAAAAACTATAAAGGATGGTATCAAAGAAGCATCACTTCAAAGAAACATCATTATAAAATGAATAAATAAATTCCATAAATTCATTCCCCCCTTTTGGGATTATCAAAAAGTGAAAATAAAACTATAAATACAAAGAAATATAATAGGAATAATAAGAGAATTTCCATTGAAAAATACAATTGAATTACATCAAAAAAGACACAACAAAAACTTTATACAAAAAGTCCTCATCAAAGAAATAAAAGTAAAATCTCAATGATTTTTGGGATTGGTAGGAGGAAAAGTAGATATTTTCCCTTCTCTTTGTTAGAACTAGAAGATTTAGTAGAAGGAACAACATCAGAAGCTGAGGTAACTGTAGGGATGGCTGTAGGAAAAACAGGTAGAGAAGGAGTCTCTCTGATAATGATAGACTAGAGATGCTAGAAAACTTCTATGGGAGTCAGAATAAAATGATGAAAACAAGCAGGTAAAGGTGTATTTGGATCTTTAGTAACACTGGTTCTGAAAAACTCTAGAGCAGAAGCTAGATGGGTGAGATGAGTAGTGACTGGAATGACATCATGATCCACCACTGTAGTTCTAGAAACATAAAGAAAGGGATTCATGAGATTTATAAAGTCCATAATAATGTTCCCTCCCCTTTCTATATAATTGAAAAAGTCTTTTTTTCTTCCATGAATAACTTGTGTACTGGAGTCATCACCTTCAACTGATTAACTTATTCTTTAAAATATTGAGTGATCAGAGGCATCCTTAGGATATCAGTAAGTAATTTGAAATGAGAGTTCATATCATGATTATTATAAATCCTCAAAGGTAATACTTTATAGCCTTTGTAATTTTATTTCTATCAACTTTCATATCCTTCATATATTCTCTAACCATCATATGTACATGATCACTGTTATGCCAGATATGTCTCAACCTTTCTCGAGGGGGGTCATGTACATCTCCTAAGATAGAATTAATCTCTTCCCTAACAACTAACCTGATTAACTCAACATCAAGAGGAGGTGGTGTATTGGAAGTAGAATCCATAGAAGATATATTCTCTACCCTCTCTAGAAAAACAACCATATAGTCTGTAAAGGAAGATCTCATATCATCCACCGTAGATCTCAAAATCTCCATCTCATTTTCTAACCCGTTATCTATCTCTAATTGTAACACCCCAAACTTCCACGGTATATTTCTATTTGAATAATGCAATAGCTTGTGTTGTACGCAACTTCGAGTTCTAGCACACCACGACCAATCAAACCAGCCATTATGAATAGTAATACCCACTTTTTGAAGTTTTATAAATTTTATTTATCAAAATGGACTTCAGTTTTGGATTCAGAATATCAAAATTATCTTAGGATGAATTTTTGGTATTTTTCTGAAAACTTTCAATTTTTGATGATTAATAAAAAATACTACGTTATTGTTTAAAACCTAATTTTTATTTAAATAATTTTTTTATTTTATTTAAATTTATTTTAGGTCAAAATAGATACATAATACTTATATAAGTTCAATTTAATTCATTGGAGTCATTTTATAATAAAATTAGATGTATAAACTTTTATTGAACATTTTAACGTCTTTTACCCACCTTCTAGGCACATTTGCAAATTTGTTTAAAACGTAATTTTACCGATTCTGTGAATTGAATTTCAAATATCCGAGAGACAAGTTTGACATTAGTAAGTAAAATTTGGTTCAATAGGATGAAAATAAATTTTTGTGAATAGTAACTTTTTGAATTTTATTTACCACAGTTAAAAGTAAATAGGGTAATTAAAGGTAAAAATGATAGTATAATTACCCTAACACATGTCCTAATTCTATTGGATAAGTGTTTTTTTACCAAAATCAACCTTAGGAATAGAATATGATCCTCTTTGATCCACTTGGATTAGATTAGGACATTTATTATTATGTTATTTAAAGAAGAGTTAAAAGTGATAAATTCAAAGTTTAATAACTAAACCATTTTTAATATAGGGTTATACATAAGATAAATTCGACTATAAATATTCATTATAAATCTAAAAATATTTCCTACATAATGGTATTTTATTTATAATTTTTAAACTTTAAATAATAAAATTTATTTATGACACAATGATGATGCAGTAATTACCTTATTAATGAAAGATTAAAATAATTGATATTATAAATATCCAAATAAATGTAAATTGTGACTTTTGATGCATTACAAAAATTTTCTAGGTTAATACGACATGTTAGGATTTATTTAATTAAATTTTTTCTAATTAATCAAGTTTTTTTGACTTTCAAAAAAACCAAATACTAAATTGTGTTAAAATTGACATAAATGAGTTTTTAAAACAAATACTATATTATTAATTGATATAATATTCCTAAAAAATATAAAGTTTGGACAAAGGACTAAGATAAGGTTAGATATATCAATAATGAACCACTTGGGGTTTTCTTTGATTTTTATAGTAAGTTTATTAACCATTTATTATAATAATACAAGAATACATAGTAAAAGGTAAACTATTTCACTAAGAGTTAAATCTAAAAGATAAGGTTAATATGGTGACCTAAACCTGTCTAAAACGAATTTTTTGAGAGGTTTTTGACCCATACCCACCTTAGATTTGAAATAAATCCTTTTAGAACCATTATAAACTAAATATGATTGTATAATAAAATAATATTTCAAGCTTTTCCTAAAGTGACCCTCACCTCTCTTATAAAAGGGTACTTCCCCTTGTCTCAAAATCACACCTCCAAAGCCATTTGGATCATCCAAAACCTACTCAAATATCCTCTCAACTACCCTCACTTCAACCTATAGTCCTTAATTTGATCATAAATCCAACATAAGGATCTATTTTGATCAAATCAAAAGGAAGCACCCGAAGAAGAGGTAATAATTTCATCACCTCTTTCAAAGTTCTTTTCTTCTTCCACTTCCTCTTTATTTGTTGTTTCCATAAAAAAACAATAACTCCAGTACCTTATACATACTATTATTTTATTATAAATATTATACAACCATATTCATTATTCTATCCATCCTATGAATGACAAAGTTACCATACGCGCGTATGTACGTCTTACCGTCTCCACATCGTGGTGTAGTTTGTTATTCAACACTTCATTATTTGGATGGGTATAATAATGAGTATAATTGATTTAAATAATAAATATAAAATTTTAATGATTCTGTATATATGATATACCATCCAATTACATACTATTTCACCATCAATAGAATGATATTATCGCTCGTGCGTATGTACGGATTACCGTCTCCACGAACGCGATAAGATTCATTCCCCATCTTAACCATCCATGAATAATTTTCATTTTATGATTAAAAATAATGTTTAAGAACTTAATATCATTATGAATATTAATTAAATACATCCTATCCATAACAGACATGTCTTACATAACAAAACATATAAAGGAAAACGAATCAGTTAACACCCGAAACAATGATACTACTGAAATATTATTTACAAAGCAATACTAGAAGATCATATATGATATCATATTTATGTATGTGGTTCTTTTATAATTTAATAACAATGATTTAACTATTATACATGAGGTTAACGTACCCTTGATCAAGGAAAAGTACAAGGTAAGGGTTAATTCTACAATCTCTTCATTATCCGAGGTTGTTTATACATGAGTATCTACTGGGACCTCTTTATCATCCACATCTGTGTTTCTTAAAAATATATTTCAAATTTTTTTACTATTTTCTAGACTATGGATTAAATTCATTTATACCCTTGTTTTTCTTTTTATAAAATGTTTATAAAGGAATATTTCCATCATTTTCTAAACAAGGTTCTTTACGACCTTTTTGACAAAATTAAGAAAATAATTTTTTTTAATTTATACGAAAAGTGCGTCTATTTTCTTCCATTATAACACCTTCAAATATTCCCTTATGAGATTATAGGAATATTTTCAAAATAAATGTTTTCTTTTATAATTATGTGACTTTTAAATGATTTCAAAATAGAAAGAGATATTTCTCTCAAATAGTTTTGATTTTATCTATGTCAACATCCTTTGATGGATTTTACACTTGTTTGAAGTTGATTTATTATGATACAATATTACATATTGTATTGAAGGTTTTGTGATATGTTTGAATTTGGATGTGTTATTTTTATACCATTTATGGTTTATGGTTAAAGTATTAACATTTCGTATGTTAGTTTTAATATGAATGTTTATGTTATGTTTCAAAATTTTCATATGAGGAATGCATTGGACTTAGTAAGTGATGGGTGGAGCCCGCTATAGCTCCTCAATGCAACGGTAGGTCTCATGAGACAAAATAGTGTCTTGGAACAAGGCCTTGAAAAAATATTATTTTTAGTCTTGGCACGAGGCCTTGACTATGTGGTTATGATGTCCGACATTATGCATTCCATCATTATGAAATTGTCTATTAATATTACATGTGATTATTCGACTAGTAGAATATCCATGTGAATAAGTAAATGACATTATTTGATTTATCTTTTCCATATTATGCTGAAGTTTATGTTTAAAAGTCTTGTGTTTTAGTCTTATACACTGCCTTAAATGTTTATGCTTATTTATGATAGTTTCTGCTATATTGTTATCCTTACTAAGAATTTGAGCTCACCCCTTTCTATGTTTTATTTTTCCCAGGATGCGAATAAGTATATTATGATTAACTTCTAGGAATAGTCTAAGGGATATAAGTGTGTTCAAAGGGGATACAATGTTGTTGTTTTTCCATTTCATAATGTAATGTAAAACTTATGTATGTATCTAGTACTTCCAAGGCTACTAAACTAATCGGTATTTCGAGACTTGATCTCTTATGATCATGACAATGTTATGTAATAATGCACTGACTCTAGGTAACTAAGGTCGGGGCATTACAGTTGGTATTAGAGGAAGTTTAGTACAAACCTTGGAAACTAGATTTAGAAAAACTCTGATTAGAGAACATTACCCTAAGATAGACTTTGAGGATTAGTATAGAAGAACATCCTAGAATTTTGGTAATGTAGAGATTTTGTGAATTTTCCAAGCAATACATCCCTGTCTTGATACAAGCAGGTAGAGGCGGTTTTGGCACAGATGTATATAGGAGTGAAAACTCCGACAATGAGTTTCGGGCTTGACCCAGGGTATCCTGGTACACAACAATGGGCCTTGCTGCGCTTTTGGTTACGATAATATTAGGAGATATACTTAGGACAATTCACATTTTCTTTACAAACCATTATGAAGGATTTATGAGTTAATACTTCCTCAAAGAAAACATTTTTTTTATGATTATGGATTATTTTCATAAACTGTTCAATTTATGTTAGGTATTTTACTAGTTTGGAATTATGTATTGCGATTCATAAACTAATCTAGTGTATTCCATTGTTTATAAATGGCACCTAGTGGAAGGAATGGAAACCATATCAATGCACATAATCTATGTAGGGATTTACCTCCTACTTAAGATAATTATAGTGGAGCTGGCGATGCAACCGATGCCGAACAACTTATAACCATACCGGGACAACTTGCTCAGGTTATGAATAATAACCTTACCCATATGGAGCAACCTGATCCATAATGCAGGGGATCAATGTTAGACCACTTCATGAGGAAATAACCACCAACATTCAATGGGACTACAAATCCATTTGTAGCTGAGCAATGAATAAGTTCCTTAGAGAAAATATTTCATGCTTTGGGGAGTAACAAAGGGAAAAAGTTTTCATGGCAGTTTATTGCCTCACGGGAGATGCAAATCAATGGTGGTCATTAATTCAAAACACACAGGAGGATGAAGAAGTATAAAATATGGAATGGAGGGAGTTTAAAGAACGTTTCTTAGAAAAATACTTTCCTCGTGACCATCAAGTAGATATGGAAAGACAATTTCTGAGTCTGAGGAAAAAGAAGGATGAGAATGTTGCAAAGTGTGAGGATAACTTTACAAGGTTATCAAGGCATGCAGAAGATTATATATGTAACTCAAGGAGTAATATTTATCGATTCTTTGATGTGTTACAACCATTTCTCCGTCGAGCATTAGTCTCACAATCCTTCTTATCATATGAAGATATTGTCTCATGTGCTATCAAGATAGAAAAAGAATTCTCTAAGTCTTACGACTTTAAAGAAAAGAAAGAGAAGAAGAGATCTACTGAACACTCTGGAAATGGAAATAAGGTGAAGAAGGGAAAAGTTGAATTTCTATCCTGCAGTAAATGTGAGAAGAAACACCCCGATACTTGCCCGAATGGAATGGGAGTCTGTTACAAGTGTGGTGAAAAAGACCACTAAGCTCATGATTACAAGGGAAAAAAGAGGCTTTCAACGTTGAATGATACAATTGTAGAGAAATGGGGAATTATGCAAATGAATTTCCTAAGATCCAAGTAAACTTACCTCAGAAAAGGACAAGGGAGAAAGGCTTAGCTTATGCGATCACTACTACTAAGGTTGAAGCTCCGAATGACATGGTGGCAGGTAATTTAATGGTTTCCTAAAATTTAGCCAATGCTTTATTTGATTTTGGATCATTGCATTGTTTCATATCTTCCCAGTTTTCTAAGAAAATTATATATTTCCAATTTGATTTAACAAGGGAGTTGTCAGTCAAAACTCCTAAGGGAAGTATCATTGCAACAAAGTTTTGTGAATTAGTTCCCATTATGGCATATAAACATGCTTTATATACTGATCTAATATTCATACCTATGATTGAATTTGATATAATCCTCAGTATGGATTGGATTTCGGACCATGATGAGAAAATTTATTATAAGAAGAAGGAGGTTACAATTTTCGATGATGATAAGGAATACCTTATCTTTAGAGAAAAAACATCACCATATGATTCTTATCTAGATATACTCCCAGTAGCTCTAATAAATTCAATTATTGGGGAGGAAGAGAGTGAAATAACTATGGGTGTGGAAAATAATGTTCAAATAGAGGACGTAACTATTGTGCAAGAATATATTGATGCGTTTCCAGAGGATTTACCTAGACATCCTCCAGAACGAGAAATTGAGTTTTACATTGATTTAATTCCTAGTTCAAGGCCCATATCGAAGACCCCTTATAGAATGGACACTGTGTAATTAGTGCAACTAAATAAACAACTAGAGAAATTGAGTAATAAATGATTTATTCACCCTAGTGTTTCTCTATGGGTAACCCCTGTTCTTTTTGTTAAGAAGAAAGATAGATCTTTGAGGATGTGCATTGACTACAAGGAGATTAATTCTATAACAATAAAGAACAAGTATCCCCTACCTCACATTGATGATTTATTCAATCAACTTCATGGAACTCAATATTTTTCAAAGATTGAACTTCGATCTGGATATCATTATTTGTGTGTAAAGAAGGAAGACATTCCGAAGACATCATTTCGTACCAGGTATGGGCATTACAAGTTTACAGTAATGCCTTTTGGACTGACTAATGTACCCTCTCTCTTCATGGATCTAATGAATATAGTTTTCAAATAATATCTTGATGAATTTGTATTGGTATTTATTGGTGATATCTTGGTATACTCCAAAAGCTATGAAGATCATGAAAATCACTTGCGCACTATTCTAAAAACTCTTAGAATAAATGAATTATATGGGAAGTTTAGAAAGTGTGAATTCTGGATTTAGGAGATTTCTTTTCTTGGCCATATTATCTCTAAGGATGGAATCTCTATTGATCCTTCAAAGAAAAAGGAAATCCAAGAATGACCAGAACCGACAAGTATAACCGAGGTACACAGTTTTATTGGTTTAGCAAGTTATTATCAGTGTTTCGTCCATAATTTTGCTCGATTGGATAACCCATTAACCAAGATCACACGTAAAGGGGTTAATTTTTTTTGTACAAAAGAGTGTGAATAATGTTTTGAATAAGTTAAGAAAATATTAGTCAATGCTATTATATTGACTATACCATCGGGGAATGATGGGTTTGTTATTTGTAGTAATGCTTCAAAGAAAGGACTTGGTTGTGTCCTTATGCAGAATGATAGGGTTATTGCCTATGCATCATGACAACTAAATATTCATGAACAAAACTATCCCACTCATGATATTGATTTAGCAGCTGTAATATTTGCTTTGAAGATATAGAGACACTATCTCTATGGTGAAAAATGTGAGATATATACTGATCACAAGAGTTTGAAGTATATTTTCTCACAAAAAGAACTCAACATAAGGCAAAGACGATGGCATAAACTACTCAAAGATTATGATTTCACTATACACAACCACCCGGAGAAGGAAAATAAGGTGGCAGATGCTTTGAGCAGAAAGGATCATGGAGTTTTGAACAAGATGAGAGTTTAAAGGGATCCTATGTTCATGGATATAGTAAATATGGATATGGGAATAATCATAGAAGGGGAAACATCAATACTTTTTCAAATGGTTTCCAAACCATCTTTACTAGAAATGATAAAAAGTTCTCAGACTGATGATGAGGAGTTTGAAAAAAAAATTAAAGCTGTGAATGATGGGAGATTGATTGAATTCATATATGAAGATGGAATTTTGAAATTTGGGAGGAGGATTTGTGTTCTCGATATACCTAATCTAAAAAGGGAATTTTTGGATGATTCTCATAGCTAAAATTTCTTTATACACCCTAGTAGCATTAAGATGTATAGAGATTTGAAGGAACATTTTTGGTGGGACAACATGAAGAGGAAGATTTCTGATTATGTGTCAAGATGTATGGTTTTTCAACAGGTTAAGGCTAGAAGACAACATCCTGGAGGATCCATGCAAACTCTTCCCATACCTGAGTGGAAATGGAATGATATTATGATGGACTTTGTCATGGGACTACTAAAGACTCCTAGAAGGAATGATGCAATATGGGTCATTATTGATCGTCTTACCAAGTCAGCAAATTTTCTTGCTATAAGAGAAGATTTACCACTTGAATGTTTAACAAGACTATATATTAATGAAGTTATAAGACTTTATGGAGTACCCCTATCGATTGTTTCTGACCATGATACCCATTTTAAATCAAGATTCTGGAAAAGTCTTTAGAAGGCCCTGAATACTGAACTTCTTTTGAGCACTGCCTACCACCCTCAAAATAATGGACAATCAGAATGAACTATTCAAACCTTAGAAGACATGTTGAGATCTTTCTCACTTGACTTTCAAGGTATATAGGATCAATATTTACCTATGGTAGAATTTTCTTATAATAATATCTTTTATTCAAGTATTCAGATGACACCATATGAAGCGTTATATGGAAAGAGATGTCGCAAACCAACTTATTGGGATGATGTTTGTGAAAGAAAACTCATAGGCTCATAATTTGTTGAGGAAACAATGGAAAATGTGAAGATTATCCAAACCCACATCCAAGCAGCTCAAAGTAGGCAAAAGAGCTATGTCGAAAACTAAAGGAAGGATTTGTAATTTCAAGTAGGATATCATGTTTTCTTGAAGGTATCTCCATGGAAGGGTGTTGCACGATTCAATAAGAAGGGTAAATTAAGTCCTAGGTACATCAAACCTTTCAAAATTATAGAACGAATTGGAGTAGTAGCTTATCGTTTGGAAATTCTGCCAAGTCTCTCCAAAGTTCATGATGTATTCCATATATCACTGTTGAGAAAATACATACCTGAACCAACACATGTACTCACCTATGAAGAAATAGAACTATAACCCAATCTATCTTATTGTGAAGTGACTGTCAAGATTCTTGATACCAGAGAACAAGTGTTGAGAAACCAGACGACTTGTCTGGAAAAAGTTCTATGAAGAAACTATAAGATGGAAGAGGCAACATGGGAACCCGAGGAACTTATGATGAAGAACCACCCGAATCTTTTTATGTATTAGTATTCTAGAAATTTTGAGGATGAAATTATTTGAAGGAGGGAAGAATGTAACACCCCAAGGTTCCATGGCATGTTTCTCTTTGAATAATGCAATAGCTTATGCTGTACGCAACTTCGAGTTCTAGCACACCATGACCAATCAAACTAGCCGTTATGAATAGTAATACCCACTTTTGGAAATTTTATAAATTTTATTTATCAAAATGGACTTCATTTTTGGATTTGGAATATTAAAATTATCTTAGGGTGAATTTTTGGTATTTTTCTGAAAACTTTCAATTTTTGACGAATAATTAAAAACACTACGTTATTGTTTAAAACCTACTTTTTATTTAAATAATTTTTTATTTCATTTAAATTTATTTTAGGTCAAAATAGATAAGTAACACTTATATAAGTTCAATTTAATTCATTGGAGTCATTTTATAATAAAATTAGATGTATAAAATTTTATTGAACATTTTAACGTCTTTTACCCACCTTCTAGGCACATTTACAAATTTGAATAAAACGTAATTTTACCGCTTCTGTGAATTGAATTTCAAAAATACAAGAGATACATTTGAAATCATTAAGTAAAATATGGTTTAATAGGATGAAAATAAATTTTGGTGAATAGTAACTTTTTGAATTTTATTTACCACGGTTAAAAGTAAATAGGGTAATTAAAGGTAAAAATGATATTATAATTACCCTAAAACATGTCCTAATTCTATTGGATAAGTATTTTTTGACCAAAATAAACTTTAGGAATAAAATATGATCCTCTTTTATCCAATTGGATTAGATTAGGACATTTATTATTATTTTATTTAAAGAAGAGTTAAAAGTGTTAAATTCAAAGTTTAATAACTAAGACATTTTTAATATAGGGTTATACATAAGATAAATTAGACTATAAATATTAATTATAAAGCTAAAAATATTTCCTACATAATGGTATTTTATTTATAATTTTTAGACATTAAATAATAAAATTTATTTATGACACAATGATGATGCAGTAATTACATTATTAATTAAAGATTAAAATAATTGAAATTATGAATATCCAAATAAATGTAAATTGAGAATTTTTATGCATTCCACTAATTTTATAGATTAATATGACATGTTAGTATTGATTTAATTTATTTTCTTTGAAGTAATCAAGTTTTTTTTGACTTTCACAAAAACCAAATACTAAATTGTGTCAAAATTGACATAAATGAGTTTTTAAAACAAATTCTATATTATTAATTGATATAATATTCCTAAAAATATAATGTTTGTCCAAAGGACTTAGATAATGTTATATATATCAATAATAAAACACTTGGTGTTCTCTTGGTTTTTTATAGTAAGTTTATTAACCATTTATTATAATAATACAAGAATACATGGTAAAAGTTAAACTATTTAACTAAGAGTTAAATCTAAGAGATAATGTTAATATGGTGACATAAACCTATCTAAAACCTATTGGTTGAGAGGTTTTTGACCTATCCCCACCTTATCCTTGAAATAAATCCTTTTGGAGCCATTATAAACCGAATAGGATTATATAATAAAATAAAATTTCATGCTTTTCCTAAAGTGACCCTCACCTATCTTATAAAAGGGTACTTCCCCTTCTCTCAAAATCACACCTCCAAAGCCATTTGGATCGGCCAAAACCTACTCAAATATCCTCCAAACTACCCTTAATTAAACCCAGAGGACTTCCTTTGATCATAAATCCAACCTAAGAAGCCCTTTTGATCAAATCAAACGGAAGCACCTGAAGAAGAGGTAATAATTTCATCACCTCTTTCAAAGTTCTTTTCTTCTTCTAATTCCTCTTTCTTTGTTGTTTCCATACGAAAATAATAAATCCAGTACCTTATACATACTATGATGTTATTATAAATATTATACAACCATATTCATTATTCTATCCATCATATGAATGAAAAAGTCATCATACGTGTGTACGTAAGGCTTATCGTCTCCACGTCGTGGTGTAGTTTGTTATTCAACACTTCCTTATTTGGATGGGTATAATAATGAGTATAATTGATGTAAATAATAAATATAACATGTTAATGATTATTTATATATGATATACCATCTACTTACATATGATTTCACCATCAATAGAATGATATTGTCGCTCAGGCATACGTACGGATTACCGTCTCCACGAACGCGATGAGATTCATTCCCCATCATAACCATTCAAGAATAATTTTCATTCTATGATTAAAAATAATTTTTAAGAACTTAATATCATTATGTATATGAATAAAATACATCATATCCATAAAAAACATGACTTACGTAACAAAACATATAAAGGAAAATGAATTAGTTAACACCCAAAACAATGATACTACTGAAATATTATTAACAAAGAAATATTATAAGATCATATATGATATCATATTTATGTATGTGGTTCTTGTATAATTTAATAAAAATTATTTAATTTTTATACAGGAGGTTAACGTACCCTCAATAAAGTAAAATTACAAGGTAAGGGTTAATTCTACAATCTCTTCATTATCCGAGGTTGTTTATACGTGAGAATCTACTGGGACCTCTTTATCATCCACATTCTTGTTTCTTAAAAATGTATTTAAAAACATTTTTACTATTTCCTAGACTATGGGTTAAATTAATTTATACCCTTGTTTTACTTTTTATAAAATGTTTATAAATGAATTTTCCCATCATTTTCCAAACAAGGTCCTTTACAACCTTTTCGACAAAATTAAGGAAAGAATATTTTTTTAACTTATATGGTGAGTGCAACTATTTTCTGCCATTATAACACCTTCGAAGCTTCCCTTACAAGCTTATAAGAATATTTTCAAAATAAATTTTTTCTTTTATAATTATGTGATTTTTAAATGATTTCAAAATAGAAAGAGATATTTCTCTCAAATAGTTTTGATTTCATCTATGTCAAAATCCTTTGATAGATTTTACACTTGTTTGAAGTTGATTTATTATGATACAATCTTCCATATTATATTGAAGGTTTTGGGATATGTTTGACTATGGATGTGTTATTTTTATATCATTCATGGTTTATGGTTAAAGTATTAACATTTCGTATGCTTGTTTTAATACTAATGTTTATGTTATGTTTCAAACTTTTCATATGAGGAATGCATTGGACTTAGTAAGTGATGGGTGGAGCCCGCTATAGCTCCTCGATGTATCAGTAGGTCTCATGAGACAAAAAAGTGTCTTGGAATAAGGCCTTGACAAAATCTTATTTGTAGTCTTGGCACGAGGCCTTGACTATGTGGTTATGATGTCCGACATTATGCATTCCATCCCTATGAAATTGGCTATTGATATTACATGTGATTATTCGACTAGTATAATATCCATGTGAATAAGTAAATGGAATTATTTGATTTATATTTTCCATATTATGCTGAATTTTTTGTTTAAAAGACTTGTGTTTTAGTCTTATACATTGCCTTAAATGTTTATGCTTATTTATGATAGTTTTCGCTATTTTGTTATCCTTACTGAGCATCTGAGCTCACCCCTTTCTATGTTTTATTTTTCCTAGGATGTGAAGAAGTATATTATGATTAGACTATAGGAATAGGCTATGGTATATGAGTGTGTTCAAAGAGGACACCATTTTGTTGTTTTTACATTTCATAATTTAATGTAAAACTTATGTATGTATCTAGTACTTCCAAGGATACTAAACTAATCAGTCTTTTGAGACTTGATCTCTTGTGATCATGCCAATGTTATGTAATAATGTACCGACTCTAGGTAAATAGGGTCGGTAAGTTACAATAATTCTTGAATGCGATGCATCATCTTGGCTGGATGTGATGAATCAAAAGATAAAATAGATACCTTGCATCTCTCTCACTCAACTTAGTGACCTGAAGTGCCTGATTTCTCAATAACAAACCAAAATCAGAGATAATTCTCTCTATAAAGGATTCTGAGTCATCTATAGATATAGCACCAATTGGTACTAAAGAAATAAGAGGTGTAGAGGCAACAGTAGGTTCAGGAACATTAGAATAAAATCTTGCAACTCCCCTGCAGGATCTATCTATTCTACCAATGATCCCTTAGGATCCATCTCTTCTTGAATGGCAGGTCTAATATGCTTTGGTGGGATGCCATCCATCCAAATATATATTTTTATTAAAAATTACACTT
The DNA here is from genome assembly GCA_963277665.1 of Viscum album. Lineage (NCBI taxonomy): Eukaryota > Viridiplantae > Streptophyta > Magnoliopsida > Santalales > Viscaceae > Viscum > Viscum album. The sequence goes on from OY728160.1 coordinate 1,682,026,253, forward strand.
TAAGGGGAAGTGGGAAACCAAGTTCACAGGACAAATCACTATGTGCTAAAAGAGCTCACATAATTACAAAAAACAAGACTAAGATGGCTTGAGTTATCCACTTTATATAATTCCAAGTGCAAGTTACCTACATGAGTTTCTAGATCCTCCCTGATAAGGAATTCGAGGTGGGACACCATCCTGTCCATTGTCTGGATGAAATCTTCCATGGTGATTATGCCGCAGTTGAAACCCTGAGCAATAATTCGGTCTTGCTTGTCAATCCACTCATATATCTCATCAAAGACCTCCCCCATGCACCTGTCTTTCATAAATTTTTAAAATATCCTCCTCTGAGGCATTCAGTCTAATGAATTTTTCCAACATTTCTTCCTTGGAGTGAATGATGAGTTTCAAACAGTCCCTTAACTCATCCTCCCTCACTCCCGTGTCTCGAATTGAGACACCACTATCCCTGTCAATTGTGATTTTGTTCGCTTTACTTTTATCCTTCTTGGCAGACCTGGTTTCCATCAGTTTTGGTAAATGAGAATAGTCTTTGTGTCCCTTGGGATTTTTCCCCTGGACAACAATGCATTTCCCTATGTCACATTTACCTTTTTCCCTTTCTTCCTTCTTGGGCTATGGGGGCCATTGCCATAGGCGAGGTCCAAGCTATCCGAGAAGGGATGGTTTTGACTGTCATCACCTGAGTCATCATCCACATGCTCCTCATCCTGCATTGCCAGACTATCAAAGTGATTTTTCAGAGTCACCCCCAATTCCTATTTGGACCTACTTGGAGCTTCTGACTTGCCTTTTTGGGAAGTGATGGGAATGTTTGGGTCAAAGGGACCCAAGACACCCACCCCCTCCTGGATGCATTGGCCACAATCGAAACCTGAAGACGATCCTGGCTCCCCCTGAAGTGGCACAGTAGGAGACTCATCCTCCTTTTGAAAGTAACCGCGACCCATGAAGATCTGCCGGTAGGTATCCTCCCAGCCCCGACCCTTAAGGCCTCTGGGTCCTTGGCCATCACTGACTGGCCAAGTCTAACATACCCTAGAAACTTATCCCATTCCTAAATAGATGGGTACCACAAAATAACATAAAAATTACCATAAGTCTTAACAACTATAGTCCCATCAACTATAAGAACAACATCTAACTATTTATCGGATCTATACACATCATTTTTCTTCTCATCAACTAATAGTTCATCAAATATTTTCTCAACAACCACCTGCATATTAGATGCAGGCACATAAATTTCTCCAATAAGAAGATTAATAGGGTGACTATCCAGACTTGGAGGTCCCTCCCCCTCAACATATGTTTCCTTTTCATCTCTAGAAGCAATATCCATATCTTGAACTAAGCTGGGTCTCTCTTCAGATCTAGAAACAATTGATAAACCTGTAGAAGAAGTAAGTGCCCGAGGTATCTCAACATCATCAACACCAATGCATCCACTAAGACTATCATGTTCAAAACCACCTTCAATGTCATCTCTATCTCCATTTCCCTCATATTTGTCATCTCTATTTGATTCTTTATCTCCTCCTCCTCCTCCTTCTTCTTCCCCATCACCATTCTCACCATTTCCATTTTATTTATAGGATTTAGAATTTCTTTTAAATTGTTCTTCACAAGAAACTCCTATTTATTCCTCCTCACTTGCTTCTTTTAAAAGAACCTCTCTAATAGAGAGAAATCTAGGTGGTCTAGGAGCACCATAAGTAATAGCTAGAGAACTCTGAGGAAGATCTGGGTCACTACCTTCATCCATTGAGAACTCCTTCTATTCATCACCAGAGGTAACATCTTACTTTTCTTCCTCATCTGAGTATTCAACCACCTCATTTGGATCCAAGACAGGATCTATAAGATTATTTTCTATAGTTGGATGTTCAATAGTATTAAAATCCTCATATAACCTTTCACCATAATCAACCCACTGTCTTTTATAGGGGTTCCAACTTATCTTAATTATTTTACATATGATTACTATAATGAAAAATCCTTGACATTTAACCACAATTTATCATTTTTCCATATCAACCAATCCCTTGGTCTCCAGCATGACTGAGATGAACTTGGGATAAATAAGTGAGTTTGATCTAGAAAATGGCTTGCACATCACCATCATATGAACCATTAGGTATTTGCATAAATTAATATTTTCTCATATCTTCATAAGAAAAAGGAGATAAACATCTTGATACCTCATTGTAGAGGAATCACCTTTCCTAGGACACATCATATGTTAGATAAAATTTAAGAGAAAATACCACTCACCATCAAGCTCAGTAGTAGCTAGTCTTCTCACTATCCCATCTCCAATCAATTCTTCCAATTCATCCTCATATACAAAGTTATCAATGTCACTGGGAATAGTTCCTTGATAGTCACATGAAACACCTTTATTAGGTACTTTATGATATCTTTCCCATTGTCTTGAATAGAAAACAACTTTATGACTATTTATTCGGCTTCTGATCTAGTCTTCATCTTCCTCAAAATTAAACTTGATATATTGATAGAATTAGTGCAATAGCCTAGGATAGAAGAGTAAATAATTATTAGAGAGACAATATACCCATCCCCAGTCTTTCAAAACTTTAAGTACCAATGAATTTCTCAATATCAACCATTCATCATGAACTTCTTTTTCAGGTTCCATAACTCACTTTCCAAGATCTGGGTTCACTGGCTCAACAAAAACTGGATGGATCAACTCTCCTTTCTACTTATTTGAAGGATACGACTCATCCAAATAATATTTAGTGGATCTATTAAATCTAAAAAAGTTTATCAACTCATAAGTTTTGAGAAAAGGTGAGGTAAAGACAACAATTGAGAGAGAAAGGGTTGCAACAAGGCTCGAGAGAAAGGCACGAGAGAGTGAGCATTGAAATTAGACAAGTGTCTAATTTATATAATTTAGGGATCTATAAATTGAACATCGAAATAAAATTTTAATCAAAATAAAAATTAATTAAATAAATAACCCATAAAAATAAATTACCAACAACGAATTAAAAATAAATGACGAGAAATTGATAACAGCGGGTTGCGTCCAACGGTGGGTAAAACTCAACAGTGGGTAAAACTCCAATGATGGGTAAAACTCCAACGATGGGTCAAACTCCAACAGTGGGTAAAAATCCAATGGTGGGTCCTAGAAAATTAAACTTAACCAAAATTAATCATGCCTAATTCATGTTTTATTCCGTTCATTCTCTCATAATTTAAAGGATTAGTGAAAATATTGGCAAGATGATGTCCAGTTCCAATGTATTCAAGAGTTATATCACCCTTTTGAAATAGTCTCTCAAAAATAAATGTCTTACATCAATGTGTTTTGTGCTAGAGTGATATATAAGGTTCTTAGAAATGTTTATAGCACTTTTATTTTCAAGATTTATAGGTTCATGTCGAAATTGATATCCATAGTCTAGCAACATGTGTTTCATCCATAAAATTTGTGCACAACAGCTACCTACAGCTATGTATTCAACTTCAGCTATAGATAGTGCAATTTTTTTTATTTTTTACGACACCAAGAAACTAGATATTTGACCAAAATGTGATATTTTTTATAGGTTCTTTTTATATCTAACTTTCAATCACCAAAATCATCATCTGAATAACTAACTGGGTCAAATTCTTGTCCTCTAGGATAGAATAATCCAATTTTTTTTGTATACTTGAGGTATTTAAAAATCATTTTTCCTACAAGTAAGTGTGGATATTTTGGGTTTTCTTGAAAATGAGCACACATAAACACACTAAACATAATTTCAGGTCAGATAGTAGTTAAGTAGAGAAGAATTCCAATCATACCTTTGTAACTAGTTTTATCCACTGATTTCTCAGCTTCATCAAGATCCAATTTACAGGTGGTACTCATAGGAGTGTCACCACTCTTAGTACCATCCAAACTAAAATGTTTTAAAATGTATTTAGTATATTTACATATATTTAAAATAATTCCTTCTTTATTTTGAAAAATATGAAAACCAAGAAATAATTTTAGTTCACACATTAAACTCATTTCAAATTAATTTTGCATCATCTTTGAAAAATAATTATATAAATAATTTTAGGAATATAAAAAAATAATATCATCTACATATATTTGAACAACTAACACATCTTTTGAAATTATTTTTTATAAATTGGGTAGGATAATCTATACCTTTTTAAATAATAAAAGAGATGAACCTATAATAAAAATCTCTAGGAGCTTTTTTTTAAACCATATAAAGATTTTGTTAAGTTGAGAACATGATGTGGAAAGTGAGGATTTTGAAATCCAAGGGGGTTTTCAAAAAACAACATCCTCAACAATATACCCATTCATGAATGAACTTTTGAAATCCATTTGATATATTTTGAATTATAGATGTGATTCAGAGGCAATCGGTATTCTAACAGCTTCAAGTTTGGCTATAGGTGAAAAGGTTTCTTCATAGTCTATACCATATCATTGACTATACCCTTATGCAACTATTCTAGCCTATTCCTTACAATTGTAAAAGATTTATCAACCTTGTTTCTAAACACCCATTTAGTGCCTATAGTAAATGTGTCTTTGGGTATATCAAAAAGTTCCCAAACTTTATTTCTCTCAAATCAATTAAGTTCTTCTTGAATATACATTACCCATAATTCATCATCTATTGCATCATTGATGTTCTTAGGTTCAAGATGTGATATAAAAGCTTGATGTTCAACCTGGTTTCTTAGAGAAACTCTAGTTTTTTTGTACCTATATCTAAGTCTCCAACAATAGAATCTAAAGGATGGTATTTAAGAGTCCTAACATCTTTATAAAAGGAAGGGTTGGTCACCTCCTCCAATGGACCAAAGGCCTTTATTTTTTGTTTATTTTGATAATACACCTTTCAAGGGGTGAGGTGGAACCCTTACAAGGACCGTAGGTTTAAGTATTACATGGCCTGTAGGCCTTAGAAAAATTCATTGCCTGTAGGCTTCAAACATCACATACAACCCAAACTAACTACTTGGAACTGCTTCTCCCTAGCATCTTCATCGTGAAATTAGCTTCCACCTTTGCATGGATGTTTGGATAGGCTTTCTTGTGCATGCATAGGCTTTTCCCAATGGTAGGTGCCATAACCTCTCATTCTTGAAATTCATTTAGCTTCTGCTATGGTGAAAGATCCTTGCTCCTCCTCCTTATGAAGCTTGTTCCTTGTAGTTTTTCTGGTTTTCATTTGCACTTATGGTGGCCCGAAGGCCTTAAGGTGGCCTGAAGGCCTTACTAACCTGAAGGATTGAGTGGCCCGAAGGCCTTAAAGGACTTGGGGACCAAATCGGTGGCCCGAAGGCCCAAACTGGGGAATATTCCCGGCTGCTACAGTGACAAATAGTGCCTAATACAGTTTCCGCTATAGTACTTGCTACAGTTCTACACAGTCCCTGCTATAGTTGCTACTACAGTACTACTACAGTCCCTACTACAGTCCCTCAGAAATTAGCCTCCTCCTGGATTTGATCCCGGGTCTCCTGGATGCACTTAAGGAGTCCTCACCAACTAGATTTAGGCTCATGTGCAAAAAGGGTTGGTCACCTTAGGTTCTTCTACAAGTTCTGGTTTAGGTTCTAGAATTTTCTCAGAACTGGATGATTTTTCTTCATGTTTTATAGAAGAATCAAAAGGTTTGGAATTTATGTTCAAAGTGTATAAATCATCCTTAAGTTTTTTTGAAGGAGTTTTAGGTTCATGTGGATATATCTCTCAAACATGACATGGACAAACCTTCCATAGTCTTGGTTCTTTTTTTGAAAAATCTATAGGATTTACAAGAAGTTGAATAACCCAGAAAAATTCCTTTATTGCTTTTGGAGGCAAACTTGTAAAGATTATACTTTAGTTAAGGATAAAGACTTCGCACCCAAAAAATCTAAATTAATTAACCTTATGCTTTCTATTATTCCAAATTTCATAAGGCGTTTTCTTTAAAATAGGTTTAATTAAAACTCTATTAATTATATAGTAAGCTGTGTTCACAACCTCTTCCTAAAAGTAGACAGGTAAGTCAAATTCATTAAGCATTGTCTGGGATATCTCTTGAAGTATTATATTTCTTCTTTATACAAATACATTCTAATTAGGGGTCCCAGGAGTAGATAAGTTATGGTTATATCCATTTTGTGAGAAAAAGGATTAAAAGTCTTTATTTTAATACTCACATCCATGGTTACTTCTTAAGGTCTTAATTCTAATTCCACTATGGTTTTCTACATATTTACCATACTTAGTAAAATAAGAATAAGCTTCACTTTTGTGAGATAAAAATAAGACCCAAGTATACCTAGAAAATCAATCTACAATTACATAGACATAGTGCTTCCCATTTAAACTATAAAATTTAGATGATCCAAACAAGTCCATGTGAACCAACTTAAGAGGTCGAGAAGTTGAAACTTATTTCTTTAATTTAAAATATATATTATGTTGTTTATCTTTTTAATAGGGGTTATAGACTTTATCATTTGGGAATTCAATTTTGGGTAGATCCCTGACTAACCCTTTCCTAGCAATATTTCTAAGTGAGTGAATGTTACAGTGTCCTAGTCTTTTATGCCAAATCAAAGATTCTTTATGAAAGGCACTTAATAAAGACACATTTTGAGAAATTAAAGAATCAATATTAAAAACATACACATTTTTATTTCTAAAAGTAGTAAATACTAAATTATTTTTATAATTAAAAACATTAGAGGCATTGTTTTCAAATTTTACATGAAAACCACCACCACATATCCATGAGATTCTAAGTAGATTATATTTTAAACCATAAAAAAGTACTTTAGAAATTAAAACTGAGTTAGTGTTATCGACTTAGATAAGGCCAATGATCTTTCCTTTAGAATTGTTACCAAAGGTGATATGTCCACCATCAACCTTTATTAGGATCTTGAAGCTCGAGTAATCTCCTATTATATACTTGGAACAAACACTATCCAAGTACCAAATATTTCTACAGAAGCTCTTTAAGCGAGTTTCCTACAAAAAAAGGTTTATACCAAGAATGAATTTGGTACCCAAATTTTCTTAGGTTTGTATATTCTAGTGATTAAGGCCTTAGGAACCCATATTTTCTTGATGGGTTTCCCATAAAAATCCTAAAGTTTTTGAAATAAAAACTTCATTAGGTCCACTTGAATAAAAAGTTTCATTAGAATTTCTAGAATTATTCTTAAGAAAAAAAGTGCTCTTAACAACTATTCTTTTCCTAGGTTGGTAACATAGACTAGTAATATATTTAGTATAATTTTTTTATAGTATTTGAGTGAGATTTTCTCTTCCATTTATAAATCTATCTAAGTCTTTATTTAGTTTCTCATTTGGAAATTTTAGTTCTGTATTTTCTTTTAATAATTGAGCATTCTTATCTTTTTCTACAGTGATGTAAATTCTAATAATAGAAGATAAAACATTTTTTTTCTTCATATATTTATAATTTTATTTGATTCCATTAAAAGTATATTCGAGAATATTACAACACTAAAAGATTTCCTCTTTTGAAATATCATCATAATTTTTTTTAATTTTTAGAATACTGAGAATCATGTATAGGAGATACAATAGGTACCTCAGATATATTTTTCATGAAGCACATATTTTCTCTATTAGTTTTTTCTTCATAAGTTGATTCTAAGTCACAAGAGATATTCTTAGATGCACTCCATGTGGATTTCATGGATTTATTATACTTTCTATCCTTATCCTCATACTTCTTCTTATACTTAAACTTAGGATAGTTATCCTTAACATGTCCATTCCTCTTACACTCATAACAGGTAATATCATTTAAATTGTCATCCCTTTTCCAGTCATTTTTTCAATTCCCTATGTTATCATACTTTCCCTTTTAACTAGATTTCATAAGGAATTTATTCTTATTTTAAAATCTTTTAAACCTTATTTCCATATAAACTATTTCATCATCATCATCGGCTGGTGATTCATCATCACTAGAGATTTTAGCTTGAACATTTTATTTCCTTTTTTTATTTTGATGTACTAGTCTTGAAGGAAAAAAATTTCCTATTTATTTAATCATCCTCTTCATGGTTAACCTTGATATCTTCCTCATACATCATCAACTTCCCAATAAGTTCCTTGAAAATTAGTTTATTGATGTCACATGATTCCCATATTTAAAATGATGTCCCACTCCATCTCTCTAGAAGAAATATCAATAGTTTCATGATTTGATCTTTGTATGACACTAGATTTACCAAGGAGATCATCGTGTTCACTATCTTATTGAACTTGAGATACATATAAAAAATAAACTCATTAAGTTTTATTTTAAATGTATCATATTTAATTGGATAAGTGTTCAATCTCATTTTTCTAACATTATTAGTTCCATCATGTGAAATAGCTAATGTATCCCAAATTTCATAAGCAGTTTTACAAGCAGAAATCCTATTAAATTATTCATCTCCTAAAGCATAGTAAAGAGAATTCATGGATTTATAATTATTGTTGTAAGTAATTTTGGTAGAATCATCCCATGTGGCTCTATCAGTTGTAGGTAATTCATATTTATCCTCTATAGCAGTCCATATTTCAAAACCCATTCTTTCAATATGAATTTTCATTTTATCTTCCATTGATCATAATTAAGTCCACTAAAAAATAGAGGTCTATTAGTAGTGTAACCTTATTTTCTATTATCCATTTAAATATTTTTTTAGAATTGATAGAAATTAAGATCTTTAAAACACAACTAAAATCACAGTTGAAAAGATTTTGAAAACCTTTAATACCAAATATTGGTCGGGGTGAGTATCTCAAGAGTGGGGTGAATTGAGTACCCAATAAAAATTTATATTCAAAATAGGTTTAAATAAAATCCCACAAATAATTAAAATATCCCAATTAATCAAAATAGCATATCGATATAAGTTATGATCTTTTAAAATATTTCTCAAAGAGTGATTAAGTCTCAGTTAAAATAATATATGAATATTACTTTAACTTTTGAAATAAATTTACTTAATCAAAACCTTATATAAAAACTAATTATGACTAAATATAAAATTAGTGGGTTTATTTATAGTTTAAAACAAATTTATTTTAAAGTTAATAAAAAAAAGAAAACACACAGTGGAATAAATACAAGAGATTCAATCTCAAGCTGAGAGCTAATCCTCTCCACTTGGAAATCACCTGCTACTAAGAAGATTATATAAAATAATCTTGATACACAACCTGGATCGGGTATAAAATAGCAAAACAGTTGTCCAGGCCACACAAGACCTCTTCCATAACAACCATGGGAATAAAACAAACACAAACCACACATGGACCTCTTCCACAACATGTAGGGAAATAGGTAGAAAGGCAGTTGAGAATATATCAAGTATCTTCTAGTTAAAGTACACAAGACAATGTGTGTGTGTTTATTATATAGAGTAAATCACACACTTCTCACAATGTAAAGATAATAAATAGAGAGAGAAAATAAATATGTAAAGAAGATAGTGTTTCTTGGTCTGATATGCTCTAAAGCTTGTGACTCTTTGGATATAGCTTGAACAGCTGCTTCAGTTATGTTTCTAAAAAAGGCATTAAAACATAGCATCGTTGGCTCTCTTTGTTCCGAATATAAAAAAGTATATGTATGTTTATTATACTCTACTTTCTCACGGTCGTGTGTAGGAAAGATTCATCATGTAATCTTTCATCAAGTTTCAATTTTTAGATTCTTTAAATATGGTTTCATATCACTTCATGTTTATGTGTATATATTTTTGTATCTACATGAGGTAGTGTGCTTCCTAATATATTATTAGCATAAAAGAAGAATCATCCAAATCCTATGATCTTAATACTGGATGACTAACACAAACTTTAATGCATCACTATAATAGTTTAAGAACAATCATTAAAATAAATATCTGTATTAAATTAAATAATATAGCTATTAGAAATAGTTAATTCAAAATAAAAAAAATAGTGACGGTGACTCTTATGAATGATGATACAACTCTGGTGGTGAATTGACATGGCAGTGAGTCATGCCAATGACAACTAATTTCAGCGCTGAATTGTTTCAATGGTTATTAATATTAGTAATTTTCCATATTTCTTACTGGTAGGTAAATTCTAACAGTAGGTTATCTTCAGTAGTGACTTCTCTCTAGCGGTATTTATTTTTGACACTTACCCAAATTTTCATCCTGGTAGTGACCCATCTCTAACGGTAGGTGTTTTCAACACTTATCTAAATTTTTTGGCTCAACAATGAGTCATATATGATGTTGGGTCTTTCCCATACTTATCCAAAAAATCTGTTTTGGCGGTGGGTTATCTCTGATAGAGAGTCTTTCCCATATTTATCCAAATTTCCATTCTAATGATGAGTCTCCCCTGACGGTGGGTCTTTCCAACACTTAGTCAAAATGTATTCAATATGCCTTATATTATAAAATGGTTTCATAAAGCATAAAACTCATTGATAACATAAGAAACACAATTTTTTGATCATTAAAACAAGGGTGCCAACAGGCAGTCTCCAATGGTTAGAGCAACCAAACTCACTCTATTTGAAGCCTGTAGATCCACCTCATCTCTGATAATCTTCCAAAATCTACTTGGTTTATATATTTGGATATAAACATGAGCACCATAGGCTATATCTAATACCCAACATGCAGATATGTAAATATTACACTAAATAACGAATGCACCTGAATCTTCCCCTTACTTCCTTGGCTAGGTGTAATTCATCTTCCAATATCCCTACTTGCCACATGAAAAATATATCGCATATTATTCCTTTCCTTTCCTATGGATCTTCATATTCTTGTAGCGATAGTACTATAGAGTCTTATACTTGAAATGAGTCTTCGTCCCCTTTTCCTTTCTCTTATTCTTATTATTAACCATACGAACAATGGATTTGTTACACCCCCTGTCTTTATAAATTTGTTGGATAAAAGTAAGAAGTTTCTATAGTGTCTTCTCACTATTAATCATATTATAATTCATAATAAAACCAAATAAGTTTTTGGGTAGTGAGGATAGAATGATATCTGTGTGTAGCTTATCAGGGATCTTAAAACCCAAGATGTCCAGACACCCAATGCAGCCAATCATCTTGACTATATATGGCCCAAATAGTACCAAATTTCAATGACTTCATGTGAATAGAGCATTGGAGATCTCATATCTTTTTGATCTCACCTTCTCTTTATAGAGATATTGAAGGCGATAAATGAGACTATATGCATCCATATCCTAATATTTATTTATAAGATTATTGGAAATGGGGGATAACATAAAACATTGGACATATATTGTGTTGTCCACACATTTTAGATAGAGAGACACCTCTTCCTCACTAGCCTCTTTAGAAATGAACTCGGGAAGTGGGGTTTTTAGCATGTAAAATTTCCATTCATGGCATAATATAATGTGCAAGTGCCTATTCCATTTCTAGAAATCTCCATTGGTGAGAAGGTTATCCTTCTCAAGTATAGGTCATAGTGATATTGTTTAATTCATTTGACTTTCTATTTCTAAAAATTAAGATAAGATAATTAGTACTTGTTTTTATTACAAAAATAGATTAATAAATTTAAATTTAATTAAATTCCATTAATATCCCACTATTTTTTGAAACCTAATAGCCCTCACCATCAATTTTAGAATATCCCGTCACTTAGATATTATTATGGAAATGATCCATATTCCCTTTCTCATAACCTATACTTTGGGATTGGAAATTTATTTGAAAGGTTTTAGGTAGGTGTAACTTTTCAACTATGTTAACTAATAGATCCTTGATACATTGAGTGGACTCCCTAATCTTGAAATCCTATTTTAAAGATTTCCCAAAAACTTGACTCTTAGTTACATCAAGTACTTCTTGGGTAGTCAACCATTGATATGAATAAAGTTAAGTCAACCCAAAATTTATAATTAGAAGTTCCATGAAAATTTAAAGTACCCCAACTTGGGTTGGTCAAGTACTTTGAACTATGAGGTCTCTTTTAAGTTAAGTAGTGGAAGGCTATACTAAATTAACTTTTTAGTTGAGGTATTTTTGTCCTTATGCATAAATTCAATTTTATCTTTTTCACATGCCCTATTAATATTAAGTGGATTTATGGTTAAGTGATTAACAATGTCTAATAAAAATTTAGGCACAATCCGATTATATTTTATTCCATCTTGCATGTTTGTTAATTCATTTATTAAGTGATCATGTAGAATCAACATAAATAAATAATTAACTATGAAACTAACATAAATAAAATATAAGTGGAATGATCATGATATTCTATAATGTTTAGTTTATTTAATAGATAATAAACTAACCCTCGACCCTAGGGGAAACACCTTGAACCATATATTGGATCATGTTGAAACATTAAACCTTGGTTCCTATGTATCGTATCGATTGGTTTTGTATTGGATCCATGACTTGGACCGCATCCATTTTCCTAGGATCTCCATCATTACAAAATATTTTACTCACACAAAGGTGATGATATCCAATGTATTTGATAAATGGGGTTTACAAAAAAGGAACTATGGGCATGTAGGCCCTTATATAATAAGGAGGAGGGGATGACTCATAGAACATCAATTTTAATTTAACCATAATAAATTAAAAGAAACCAATAACATACAAGGGGTGTTTTAATATCATGATCATCCAAACATCAAGTAATGAGAAAACATTTTCAACCCAGTTATCAATTTTTTTGATTTGCTCTTTAATCAAGATAATGAACCACAATTCAATCCAATTAATTAAATTTATCTTAATTTCATCTAATCATCCTTAAATAACCATCATCTATAATTTTAAACAAAATTAATTTCATTTAAAATTAATGTAGTACACAAGTGTACTTGGAGCCAACCTCATGCGTTCATCAAAAAATTTAACATGGAAATTAATTTAATATATAACTATTAATCTTATGACATGACATGTACTGTCGAATAAAAAACACACACAACACATAATAAATAGGTTTAATTATATATTTAATTATTCTTTATATAAAAATTTGAGAACATTTCTGACAGTAGACTACATGACGTGTAGTATTTTACACAGTGTGTACTTGTATTCTTCCCATGTCTTCATCACAGGCCTTGGGTCTAGGCATGTTCCATACCATAGATAGGCTTAAGGTATATGTCATGTTGTTCAACATACATAGTGTGTGACCTCATTTTTCATGGTATGTTAGTCCTTGTGTAATTTATCTAATATATGACATGATTAGGACACATTTTTTCCTAGCCATGAGAAATAGGGCACTACACATCATATATAGATGTTACATGGTGTGAATTTCTACAATCCATTTGCCAGTTTATCTGGATCTACACACCAATCTAATCTATTTAGATCTTAGATCTGATTTTTTCAAATCTAACCCGATAGAATGAGATATTGATGTGAAAACCTAATACATGATGTGTATATTAATATTACACACCACATACTTTGGTTTTGTCTAGGAAGAACCTTAGTCACCATCAAAAAATGTTTTTAGATGTTTCTTTATTTTTAATTATTAAACATTTACTGGTTATTTTTGTGAGAATGAAGAAGGGAAGAGACAATGATGTAAAATATTAAAATAAATTTATTTATTAAAAGAAAACACAAATTAATGAAATAATTAAATGAATAAAAAAATTATAAATTAAACATGTGACCTCTATAATACCACTTGATGGTTCCGAGTGCAGTGAAAGCATCCTTTGATGGTATGAACATCTCAGCTTTAATTAATAAATTACGTGTAATCATTGATTCAATTGATCAAAATGTCATGTCCAACAAAAAACGTATATTACATGACTATATTAAAATTCCAGAACTAGAAGAGGAGGACCTTCACATGTAATTTTTAATTAATTTATAAAGCAACATAGAATTACCTCAACTCGTAATTCTCTCTTTGTTGATGATCATGTTGACTAGATCTCATTGTATCATTTTTCAATATAGGATCCAAGTGTATAATCCATCTAGTAGTGATCCACACATGCACCACAATATCAGAACATCATCATATAATTTCTGAGTACTGGAATGACCGATCCTGATCACTTGAATTGTTCATGGTTGATTATAGTATAATTATTCTTGAGAGAGGAAAAACTCTTGATGATCTCTCATTGAATTGATGGAGGAGGATAGGAGAGCACTCTAGATCTCTTGATCACTATCTAGGGATTGATTGCGTGTCACTATATCTGTTGTACATGTAACATATTCTTACATTTTTTTTCAGGTACTCCTCAACCCTAGTTTTATATATTTTTGGTTGGGTTGTGTTTAGGGGTATTTTGGATGGAATTTGGAAAAAATTTAGAAGTTTCTAGGCTGTGCATGATTGGGGCATGGTTTTCCCAAACTATGCACCCCACCATTGTAAACCATGAAACCCTAGATAATGGGGGTTTTCATGGTTATAACACGGTCTGACAAACCATTTACCCACCTAGTAAATACCATGAACCTCAGTAAAGGGGCACAAAGTTAGGGTGCATAGTTTTTCTAACCATTCAGACCTGCCCAGTTAACCATGCACGAGGAATTTTTTAATTCTGGAAATTGTTAAAAAAATACTCAAAACCCCTTTTAAGCCCCCAATCGACCATAATTTGACAAAATTCAATTTCTTAGGTCTTGGAGACTCTCAATAACCGATTTTGGCTCCTCTAAACCCTTTCCTTAACGGATCAAAGCGTGGAGAATCTCATTTATCTCCTATGGGTAAGTGAATCTCTTATTATGTGTTATATCCCTCTCTCTATTTCTATCCTCATTAGGAAGTTCTAGTTCATCATGTTGTTTATGGATCCAAAATTCATTTAATTTAATCTTGATACTAGGTTTTATTTCTAGATATTTTTTGTAGTAGTTCTTTGTTGGTAAATCCTGTTGCGGGTGTTGTTGATACCTGATCTCTATGATAATGGTAGGTGGTTTCATTTGATTTTATCCATATAGTTGAAAATTGATTTCCTTGATTTGATTTAAATTGATTTAAATTGATTTATGAAATCCCAATTTGAGATGAATTGGAATTTTGATTTGAATTGTCATGGAATTTTGGGAAAAAGGAATTGGGATTTGGGGTGTATTTTGGAAATTAATGGAATTAATGAACTGATTTAAGATTTTTTTAGAAAAATAGATTAAAATAAAACGAAATAAATCTACAATTGGTTTTGTGATGAAAAGTCATGAAATTATGAAAAAACCATGTTTTGGTTTTGAAAGTGAATTGGCATTTTGAAAAGGGAAAGTGGGAAATTTAATTGAGAATGATGATTGGTTTTAAATGAAACTATTTTCACTTTCTTAGTTGATTGATTAAGCACATGAAATCCTGGGTAGTTAGTGGGTTATTTTGGACAAGCACACTTGGAAAATAATTCCCTAGAAATTTATTGATGATGAAAACTCTAAAAAAAACCTAGTTAGGCCGATCTTATACCTGATGGGATGTTGATGATCCCTATTTAGCCCGATCCCAAGGGACGTGTGTACACATATTGACATTATCATTGATATGAGAAGTGTGAGGATTCTATAACTATAAACTATTGTACTACAAGGAAGATGGGTATGGTTATTTTTGTGATTGTTTTGATTATAAATTACATTGATATAGAAATATTTTATCCATGCCTATTGATTTATATAAACTATTTTATATAAAGTGTTTATGAATCCATGTTTAAAATGTTTTCCATCATTTTGAAATGAAATCATGTTTTTTTAAATATAAAAATATACTACAATGACTATTTTAATTAAAATTGAAAGAAATATTTGGTTTATTATTATGGAATATTTTTATGGAATACTTGGTGAGACCCTACTAGGATTTTTAGCTCACACTCTACCTTTTTCTTTGGGTGTTTGTAGAATTATTTCTACTAGGTCTAAGAAAATGGAAATTACTTCTTGAAGGAGGTGGATGTTCATGATCCTCTGGGCTTGGAGTGATGGTTCCTTTGAGAAATTTGTATTTATTCTGAGTAATTTGATAATGTACTATTTTGGGTTTTGTTATATCTATTTGGTTTCTTATACTAACTCCCTTTGGAGTTTTGAGCATACTGACCTGTATCTATTATATTTCACTATTTTTGTGGAAAATTCACTCCCTATTTTTTATTTTATGATACTAGGTGCTAGCCTCCAACTAGTGGGGATCAAGAATGACCTTCAGGCTGTGTATGTTTATTTCATGACCTATCCTAGTGGGGATTGTGCCGCGACTCTCCAAGGTCACCTAAAATAGTACATGGATGGTGACTAGCACTGAGTATACATATCACTAACATGGGAGGAATTTCTTATATACCTATAAAAATGCACACATCTCCAAGCCCACAAAATGATGAAATGTAAAACCACTAAAAAATAAATACATGTATAGATCTATATCCCACAACTAGAGTATGATAAGAAGTAAATAAAAGTAAAACAAGGTCAAATAAAAGACCACCGCAAAGGGTCTATAACCACAAGACCAACCTATAATTAAAGGTATTAGGACTGTTGTCTGAAAGCTATAGGAACACACCTCAGTTTTTCCGGTCTCACAAATCACCATCTGGTCCTGGTCCACATAGGACTCCATAAAAATGTTAATTATCTACACAAGACATGACACATGTGGAAAAATACCATGTAGGGATGACTATAACAATACTCAATAGGACACCCTAAAACCACAAATAAATACAACAAGGGAAGGTACACTCATCTCTACATAGGTATATGTCTACAACACATATAACAAGAATATCTAGATATACTCAATCCAAGACACACAATCTATAGGTAAGCCATAACCATAGTATACCATCCTTAGGATTTTTAGTTCAAAGATTCCATGAAGTACTCATCTGGGAAAACACACTCCTGATTCTGATAGCACTAATGAAATCCATCCAAGAGGTGATGCTCATCGAGTCTCACCATGAGAAAGATATGCTGATTATATGAAGAGAAATATGATACACAGATGATGATCATATCCAAGGCCATGGGGTGATACCAAAAACTCAATCTGGATTAACCTTCTAAGTAGAGGATCGGCGCCCGCATAGTGCTGGTCACATAGATACCATGAAATCCACCTAGTGAATGAAGATGAATAGAGGATCCAACTTTAGGCCTCTTGAGGAGATTCCAACAACTCTATCTTGGAATTCCTACCGAAGGGATCATAGTCCTAAGAGTAGGAAACTATTAGCACCAACCTTTAGGGAAACAATAATGGGGACAAACCCTAACAAATTTTTTCCAAGATATAGAGGACAAGATAATCAATCCATGTTGAAAGGGTTAAATAGAGTGTAGTAGGGGAACATGCCGCATCCCTTGACCCCAGGTACTACACTACTGGAAATTCGAGCTATAGCCACGGTTCTAAACCGTGGCTATAGGCCCTCAAACCGTGGCTATAGGTAATAGCCACGGTTTGAGGAACCGTGGCCAAGTTTGGCGTGGCTATAGGCCTAGACCTATAGCCACGGTTCCAAACCGTGGCTTTAACTCTATAGCTACGGTTCAAACCGTGGCTATAGGTTTATAGCCACGGTTAAAACCGTGGCTGTATACCTAATGCCACGGTTTCAACCGTGGCTATACTAAAGGCCGGACAAAATCTATAGCCACGGTTTAAAACCGTGGCATTATGTCTATAGCCACGGTTTAAAACCGCGGCAATACATCAATAGCCACGGTTTTGAACCGTGGCTATAGGGTGTCCAAATTCATAAAAAAAAAATACCCCCTGGACACACCCTGGACACCCCCATGCCACCCCCGGCCAGTCCCCCCTGCCAGTACCCCCCGGACAGCCCCCCGTGCACCCCCGGACAGCCCCCCGTGCACCCCCGGACAGCCCCCCGTGCACCCCCGGACAGCCCCCCCGGCCAGCCCCAGCCAGCCCCCCCGTGCACCCCCGAGCAGCCCCCCCGACCAGCCCCGGACAGCCCCCCGTGCACCCCTGGACAGCCCCCCCGGCCAGCCCCAGCCAGCCCCCCGTGCACCCCCGAGCAGCCCCCCGACCAGCCCCGGACAGCCCCCCGTGCACCCCCGGACAGCCCCCAGCCCCCAGCCCCCCCTGCCCCCTGCTTGTCCCCCTGCCAGCTCCCCCCCTGCTAGTCCCCCCCTGCCCCCTGCTAGTCCCCCACTGCCCCCTGCTAGTACCCCCCCCCCCCCGCCACCCCCCCTTCTTGTCCCCTTGCCAGCCCCCCCTGCCACCCCCCTGCCAGTCCCCCCTGCCCCCTGACACCCCCCCTGCTAGTCCCCCTGCCCCCTGCTAGTCCCCCACTGTCCCCTGTTAGTCCCCCCCCCCCCTCCACCCCCCCGCTTGTCCCCTTGCCAGCCCCCCCAGCCACCCCCTGCTTGTCCCCCTGCAAGCCCCCCCTGCTTGTCCCCCTGCCAGCCCCACCCCTGCTCCTGCCAGCCCCCCCCCTGCCCCCTGCTTGCCCCCCTGCCAGCCCCCCCCCCCTTCCCCCTGCTTGTCCCCCTTCCAGCCCCCCCGGCCACCCCCCTGCCCCCTGCTTGCCCCCTGCCGCCACCCCCCCCCCCTTCCCCCTGCCAGCCCCCCCGCCCCTGCTTGTCCCCCTGCCAACCCCCCCTGCTGGACACCCCCCCTGTCCGTGCACCCCCGGACAGCCCCCCATGCACCCCCGGACAGCCCCCCATGCACCCCCGGACAGCCCCCCGTGCACCCCTTGCCAGCCCCCCCAGCCACCCCCTGCTTGTCCCCCTGCAAGCCCCCCCTGCTTGTCCCCCTGCCAACCCCACCCCTGCTCCTGCCAGCCCCCCCCCATGCCCCCTGCTTGCCCCCCTGCCAGCCCCCCCTTCCCCCTGCTTGTCCCCCTTCCAGCCCCCCCGGCCACCCCCCTGCCCCCTGCTTGCCCCCTGCCGCCACCCCCCCCCCCCTTCCCCCTGCCAGCCCCCCCGCCCTGCTTGTCCCCCTGCCAACCCCCCCTGCTGGACACCCCCCCTGTCCGTGCACCCCCGGACAGCCCCCCGTGCACCCCCGGACAGCCCCCCATGCACCCCCGGACAGCCCCCCGTGCACCCCTGGACAGCCCCCCCGGCCAGCCCCGGCCAGCCCCCCGTGCACCCCCGGACAGCCCCAGACAGCCCCCATGTGCACCCCCGGACAGACCCCATGCAGCCCCCATCCCCCCTGCACAGAACCCCGGAAACCCCCTGCCCCCTGCTTGTCCCCCTGCCAGCCCCCCCTGCCCCCTGCTTGTCCCCCTGCCAGCTCCCCCCCTGCCCTCTGCTAGTCCCCCACTGCCCCCTGCTAGTCCCCCCCCCGCCACCCCCCTGCTTGTCCCCTTGCCAGCCCCCCCTGCCAGTCCCCACTGCCCCCTGACACCCTCCCTGCTAGTCCCCCTGCCCCCTGCTAGTCCCCCACTGCCCCCTGTTAGTCCACCCCCCCCCCCCCCCCCCGCCACCCCCCTGCTTGTCCCCTTGCCAGCCCCCCTGCCGCCCCCTGCCAGCCCCCCCTGCTTGTCCCCCTGCCAGCCCCCCTGCTCCTGCCAGCCCCCCCCCTGCCCCCCTGCCAGCCCCCCCCCTTCCCCCTGCTTGTCACCCTGCCAGCCCCCCCGGCCACCCCCCTGCTTGTCCCCCTGCCAGCCCCCCCCTGCCCCTGCCAGCCCCCCCCCCCCCCCGCCCCTGCCAGCCCCCCCCCCCCCCCCCTGCCCCTGCCAGCCCCCCCCCCCCTGCCCCTGCCAGCCCCCCCTGCCAGCCCCCCCCCCCCCTTCCCCCTGCTTGTCCCCCTGCCAGCCCCCCCCTGCCCCCTGCTTGTCCCCCTGCCAGCCCCCCCCTGCCCCCCTGCCAGCCCCCCCTTCCCCCTGCTTGTCCCCCGGCCAGCCCCGGCCAGCCCCCCGTGCACCCCCGGACAGCCCCACGACCAGCCCCGGACAGCCCCCCGTGCACCCCCGGACAGCCCCCATGTGCACCCCCGGACAGCCCCCCGTGCACCCCCGGACAGCCCCCCCGTGCACCCCCAGACAGCCCCCCCGTGCACCCCCGGACAGCCCCCATATGCACCCCCGGACAGCCCCCATATGCACCCCCAAACAGCCCCCCGTGCACCCCTGGACAGCCCCCCGGCCAGCCCCGGACAACCCCCTGTGCACCCCCGGACAGCCCCCCGACCAGCCCCGGACAGCCCCCCGTGCACCCCCGGACAGCCCCCATGTGCACCCCCGGACAGACCCCATGCAGCCCCATTCCCCCCGGACAGCCCCCCGTGCACCCCCGGACAGCCCCCATGTGCAACCCCGGACAGCCCCCATGTGCACCCCCGGACAAACCCCATACAGCCCCCTACCCCCCTGCACAGAACCCCGGGCGTTTATCAAGCGCGCGCAACGCTTAAAGAACGCATAATGAGCCCTACCGCGCAGACCACACGTCCGATTGACGCGCTGTCTGCGTGTGCACGTCGCGAATAATAATGGGATTGTTGTCCTGTGATTTCAGGGCAATCCGATGTCGTCCGCTATGAGTTTGACCGTTAGACGCCTGTTTTGGCCGTTTATGACACCGGAACGGCGTTCCCGGTCACCACGGGCACACGGCACGTCCGATTGACGTGCCGTCTGCTCGACCACATCACAATTCACTTACCCTTTGATTTCGTCCGATTTCAGGCCATTCGGACTTCGTTCGGCCCGTTTGGACCCCCCACGCGCGTTTATCAAGCGCGCGCAACGCTTAAAGAACGCATAATGAGCCCTACCGCGCAGACCGCACGTCCGATTGACGCGCCGTCTGCGCGTGCACGTCGCGAATAATAATGGGATTGTTGTCCTGTGATTTCAGGGCAATCCGATGTCGTCCGCTATGAGTTTGACCGTTAGACGCCTGTTTTGGCCGTTTATGACACCGGAACGGCGTTCTCGGTCACCGCGGGCACACGGCACGTCCGATTGACGTGCCGTCTGCTCGACCACATCACAATTCACTCACCCTTTGATGTCGTCCGATTTCAGGCCATTCGGAATTCGTTCGGCCCGTTTGGACCCCCCCACGCGCGTTTATCAAGCGCGCGCAACGCTTAAAGAACGCATAATGAGCCCTCCTGCGCAGACCGCACGTCCGATTGATGTGCCGTCTGCGCGTGCACGTCGCGAATAATAGTTTGAATGTTGTCCTGTGATTTCAGGTCAATCCGATGTCGTTCGCTATGAGTTTGACCGTTAGACGCCCGTTTTGGCCGTTTATGACACCAGAACGGCGTTCCCGGTCACCGCGGGCACACGGCACGTCCGATTGACGTGCCGTCTGCTCGACCACATCAAAATTCACTCACCCTTTGATGTCGTCCGATTTCAGGCCATTCGCAATTCGTTCGGCCCGTTTGGACCCCCCACGCGCTTTTCTCAAGCGCGCGCAACGCTTAAAGAACGCATAATGAGCCCTCCTGCGCAGACCGCACGTCCGATTGACGTGCCGTCTGCGCGTGCACGTCGCGAATAATAATTTGAATGTTGTCCTGTGATTTCAGGTCAATCTGATGTCGTCCGCTATGAGTTTGACCGTTAGACGCCCGTTTTGGCCGTTTATGACACCAGAACGGCGTTCCCGGTCACCGCGGGCACACGGCACGTCCGATTGACGTGCCGTCTGCTCGACCACATCACAATTCACTCACCCTTTGATGTCGTCCGATTTCAGGCCATTCGCAATTCGTTCGGCCCGTTTGGACCCCCCCACGCGCGTTTCTCAAGCGCGCGCAACGCTTAAAGAACGCATAATGAGCCCTCCTGCGCAGACCGCACGTCCAATTGACGTGTCGTCTGCGCGTGCACGTCGCGAATAATAATTTGAATGTTGTCCTGTGATTTCAGGTCAATCCGATGTCGTTCTCTATGAGTTTGACCGTTAGACGCCCGTTTTGGCCGTTTATGACACCAGAACGGCGTTCCCGGTCACCGCGGGCACACGGCACGTCCGATTGACGTGCCGTCTGCTCGACCACATCACAATTCACTCACCCTTTGATGTCGTCCGATTTCAGGCCATTCGCAATTCGTTCGGCCCGTTTGGACCCCCCACGCGCGTTTCTCAAGCGCGCGCAACGCTTAAAGAACGCATAATGAGCCCTCCTGCGCAGACCGCACGTCCGATTGATGTGCCGTCTGCGCGTGCACGTCGCGAATAATAATTTGAATGTTGTCCTGTGATTTCAGGTCAATCCGATGTCGTTCGCTATGAGTTTGACCGTTAGACGCCCGTTTTGGCCGTTTATGACACCAGAACGGCGTTCCCGGTCACCGCGGGCACACGGCACGTCCGATTGACGTGTCGTCTGCTCGACCACATCAAAATTCACTCACCCTTTGATGTCGTCCGATTTCAGGCCATTCGCAATTCGTTCGGCCCGTTTGGACCCCCCACGCGCTTTTCTCAAGCGCGCGCAACGCTTAAAGAACGCATAATGAGCCCTCCTGCGCAGACCGCACGTCCGATTGACGTGCCGTCTGCGCGTGCACGTCGCGAATAATAATTTGAATGTTGTCCTGTGATTTCAGGTCAATCTGATGTCGTCTGCTATGAGTTTGACCGTTAGACGCCCGTTTTGGCCGTTTATGACACCAGAACGGCGTTCCCGGTCACCGCGGGCACACGACACGTCCGATTGACGTGCCGTCTGCTCGACCACATCACAATTCACTCACCCTTTGATGTCGTCCGATTTCAGGCCATTCGCAATTCGTTCGGCCCGTTTGGACCCCCCACGCGCGTTTGTCAAGCGCGCGCAACGCTTAAAGAACGCATAATGAGCCCTCCTGCGCAGACCGCACGTCCGATTGACGTGCCGTCTGCGCGTGCACGTCGCGAATAATAATTTGAATGTTGTCCTGTGATTTCAGGTCAATCCGATGTCGTTCGCTATGAGTTTGACCGTTAGACGCCCGTTTTGGCCGTTTATGACACCAGAACGGCGTTCCCGGTCACCGCGGGCACACGGCACGTCCGATTGACGTGCCGTCTGCTCGACCACATCACAATTCACTCACCCTTTGATGTCGTCCGATTTCAGGCCATTCGCAATTCGTTCGGCCCGTTTGGACCCCCCACGCGCGTTTCTCAAGCGCGCGCAACGCTTAAAGAACGCATAATGAGCCCTCCTGCGCAGACCGCACGTCCGATTGATGTGCCGTCTGCGCGTGCACGTCGCGAATAATAATTTGAATGTTGTCCTGTGATTTCAGGTCAATCCGATGTCGTTATCTATGAGTTTGACCGTTAGACGCCCGTTTTGGCCGTTTATGACACCAGAACGGCGTTCCCGGTCACCGCGGGCACACGGCACGTCCGATTGACGTGCCGTCTGCTCGACTACATCACAATTCACTCACCCTTTGATGTCGTCCGATTTCAGGCCATTCGCAATTCGTTCGGCCCGTTTGGACCCCCCACGCGCGTTTCTCAAGCGCGCGCAACGCTTAAAGAACGCATAATGAGCCCTCCTGCGCAGACCGCACGTCCGATGGTGACTAGGTCTCATAGCTCATCTACCTACAACTTGGAATGGGATGATGACGTCGGGGAGGGGGTTATGAAAACGAAATGCTTTATTATGAAGGCAGTTTTATCAATGTCTAGCCCCATCTCCTCTCTTATGTCATCTTTTGTTTTTAATAAAATGGCTTTAGAGCCTTTCGGCTCGAAGCTTCTTTCTGTCATACTCTAATTTTGTTAAGCCTCTCAAACTTGACACACTGTCATACTCTAATTCTGTTAAGCCTCTCAAACTTCCAGCCCTCAATGAGGGCTGCAATTCTGTATTAAAGGATGGGAACGAAAATTACAGCAGAAAAATAGAAGAAATAGGGAAAACAACAGAAGAAATCCTCAGGAGGCCCCCAGGCTGAGGGAGGAAGATCAAGCTAACAAGCCACCAGGCCGATCTTCCGCTGAACTGTAAATGGCCCATAGAAACGAGGGGCAGGTTTCTGAGAAATCTGGCAGGTTAAAGAGTGTTGTTTGTGAGGCCGAAAGCGTACGGAAACAGGATCTCCCACATGGAGGGCAAGGTGACGGCAGTGTATTAGTTTTCTGCTTCATGATGTCTTGGGACCGACTCAAATAATATTTGAGTCCACGATCAAGCAGTGCATGGGCAACAGCGGGCAACTAGATTTCTGATGGAACAGCGTAGGTCTCGTGGCAGCGATTTACCACCTCTGTTTGGTCATCCGTTTGCGGGTGGTAGGTCAAGCTGAGTTTTAAGTCAGTGCCTTGGAGTTTGAGCAGTTCAATCCAAAAATGGCTTACAAAAATGGGATTGCGATCGCTGGAATGCTATGCAAACTGACAATCTCCCACACGAAAACCTCGCCCACACTCCCACACTCTTTGCTGTGTAAGGGTGTTTTAGGGGTAAAAAATGGCCATATTTAGAGAGATGATCAATGATGACCAGAATCACAGTGCAACCACGGGATTAGGGTAGTCCGGTGATAAAATCCATAGAGAGACCCGACCACACCAGCTGGGGAATTTCCAACGGCTGCAACAGGCCAGCCGGATATAGTGTGGAATATTTATTTCGTTGGCATTTGGCCCATTGGCAAACTGTTGAACCGGTATTTTCATCCCGACCCAATATAAATTGGCAGGCAATTTTCTATACGTGCGGCAAAAACCAGAATGACCCCACTACGGAGACAAATGGAACTCAGCCAGCAATATGGGCACCCATGGGGACGAACTAGACAGCACCAACCGGCCCTTATAACAGAGGACACCTTGCAGAAAAGAGTAAGTAGGAAAGGAAGGAGCATCTGCTTGCAGAGTGATGATGACTTAGCTGAAAAATGGGTCGTCTGAAACGCCTGTGAGCAAGTGGGGCTGAACCTCCCCCCTGTTGGATGTGGCTGGAGCAGGGCCACATCACGGCGTGACCGCGGCGTGACCGCGGCGTGACCGCGGCGTGACCGCAGCGTGTTGGCCCGATCCAGCGACATCCGCGGGGCAGCATCTTCCGACCAGGAGCGAAGGGAGCGGGAGGAGGCTGGAATGTGGGTGAAAGGGGGCTGGTTGCAGGTGTTGGGGGGATGGTGCGGGCTGATTCGAAGGTGGGGGGGCTGTTGCGGGCTGGAATGCTGGTGGCAGCGGGCTGATGACTTTGCTGAAAAATGGGTCGTCTGAAACGCCTGTGAGCAAGTGGGGCTGAACCTCCCCCCTGCTGGATGTGGCTGGAGCAGGGCCACATCACGGCGTGACCGCGGCGTGACCGCGGCGTGACCGCGGCGTGACCGCGGCGTGACCGCGGCGTGACCGCGGCGTGACCGCGGCGTGACCGCAACGTGTTGGCCCGGTCCAGCGACATCCGCGGGGCAACATCTTCCACTTAGTTTCAAATAGGATGATATGGATGGCATGAAAGGATGTTTTCTCAGAAGATTTAAAGAAATGAATGCTAATCTGTGATGAATAGAGGATTGGATGACCCCTGATATACCTAATTCGGTGAGGTTTGCAGATCTAGAAATGTGTAGGAATACCTAGAGGAATAAAATATGTCAGACAATTCCAAACCAATGTTTTCAGTTGAATTGAGCTTTTGTACCACCTGCTATGCACGTTTTGTGGAAAGATGGATGAGAGGCAGCGCTGAGAGGAGATATAGTTTAGGAATGAGGAAATACGAAAAATTATAGAGCTAACCATTCAATGTTTCTCTAAGGAGTAACCGCCGCAGGGTGTCGTCCTGGAGCAGGGCCAAATCACGGCGTGACCGCGGCGTGACCGCGGCGTGACCGCGGCGTGACCGCGGCGTGACCGCGGCGTGACCGCGGCGTGACCGCGGCGTGACCGCGGCGTGACCGCAACGTGTTGGCCCGGTCCAGCGACATCCGCGGGGCAACATCTTCCACTTAGTTTCAAATAGGATGATATGGATGGCATGAGAGGATGTTTTCTCAGAAGATTTAAAGAAATGAATGCTAATCTGTGATGAATAGAGGATTGGATGACCCCTGATATACCTAATTCGGTGAGGTTTGCAGATCTAGAAATGTGTAGGAATACCTAGAGGAATAAAATATGTCAGACAATTCCAAACCAATGTTTTCAGTTGAATTGAGCTTTTGTACCACCTGCTATGCACGTTTTGTGGAAAGATGGATGAGAGGCAGCGCTGAGAGGAGATATAGTTTAGGAATGAGGAAATACGAAAAATTATAGAGCTAACCATTCAATGTTTCTCTAAGGAGTAACCGCCGCAGGGTGTCGTCCTGGAGCAGGGCCAAATCACGGCGTGACCGCGGCGTGACCGCGGCGTGACCGCGGCGTGACCGCGGCGTGACCGCGGCATGACCGCGGCGTGACCGCGGCGTGACCGCAACGTGTTGGCCCGGTCCAGCGACATCCGCGGGGCAACATCTTCCACTTAGTTTCAAATAGGATGATATGGATGGCATGAGAGGATGTTTTCTCAGAAGATTTAAAGAAATGAATGCTAATCTGTGATGAATAGAGGATTGGATGACCCCTGATATACCTAATTCGGTGAGGTTTGCAGATCTAGAAATGTGTAGGAATACCTAGAGGAATAAAATATGTCAGACAATTCCAAACCAATGTTTTCAGTTGAATTGAGCTTTTGTACCACCTGCTATGCACGTTTTGTGGAAAGATGGATGAGAGGCAGCGCTGAGAGGAGATATAGTTTAGGAATGAGGAAATACGAAAAATTATAGAGCTAACCATTCAATGTTTCTCTAAGGAGTAACCGCCGCAGGGTGTCGTCCTGGAGCAGGGCCAAATCACGGCGTGACCGCGGCGTGATCGCGGCGTGACCGCGGCGTGACCGCGGCGTGACCGCGGCGTGACCGCGGCGTGACCGCGGCGTGACCGCGGCGTGACCGCGGCGTGACCGCGGCGTGACCGCGGCGTGACCGCGGCGTGACCGCGGCGTGACCGCGGCGTGACCGCGGCGTGACCGCGGCGTGACCGCGGCGTGACCGCGGCGTGACCGCGGCGTGACCGCGGCGTGACCGCGGCGTGACCACAACGTGTTGGCCCGGTCCAGCGACATCCGCGGGGCAACATCTTCCACTTAGTTTCAAATAGGATGATATGGATGGCATGAGAGGATGTTTTCTCAGAAGATTTAAAGAAATGAATGCTAATCTGTGAATTATATGTGGACATGTATATAATGAATGTGGACATGTATATAATGATTCTAGAAGAAGTAGTCTTAACTAACTAGATGAATGTATAGACTTTCTGATCCAATACGAAAGGAAACCATAGTTCTACATGAATTATATGTTTTTTCCATCATTCTCCAGAATGTAATAGGGACAAGGAGTGTTCTTTTTACAATATGAAGGGGAATGATGTCTCTAACTATGAAAGTTGGAACGGTAAGATGAATATTCCAATCTATGACTTGGAGAGAAAATACACTACTGTCCCTTATAATGTGGATAAGATAGGGGTTATATCAGTGTAGAAGGATACTGGGAAAACTACAGACTTAATCACTTCAACATCACCTTAGGATGGTCCTTCTAATGAAAAAAACATGGATTATTCTCAGTGTGTTGTATTTACTCTAGAGGGCCCACCCCCGGGAAAATCCTTGAATGAGGACAATGTACCCCTTCCTGATATAGAGATAAACATTGGATAGAACATCCAGTTCGAGGGGCATGTATTTTGGGGGCACCTTTCCCTGATTAAATTTTTATTTTATGTTTGTAAAACTACATGGGAACAAAATAATATGTTAATATCACTCTAATCAAAACCAATAACTGAGAAGTGAAGTTCACATAGATGCCCATTACCAAGAATGGATGTTCCCTCTTGCTTGTCGGTTGCATGCCAACGTGCCCGCATTTGAACCAACACCAACAACCTCGTCCTATGGTAGAAATGATTAATTAGATATATGCATCAATTTGTAACAATAAAGAATTTTTTTATCTAATTACAAACAAAGCATATAACTAATATATTAAAAACAAAAGAAATGAAGAACATAGAGTTCAAACAATCACACAAAATGCATGAATGATACCCACTAGTTACTATATTAACAACTTCAACACATATTCATGGATTTTAATGTAGATGCATGTTAACATTTGAAGTTCAAAAATGATTTTTAGTAAAACATTAAAATAAGCATACACACCAGAATTTCAATACAAAAAGGTAGTAAAAAAGGAAGCAACAACCAACAGATTTAACAAGATGATTTCAGCATACAAAATTTATTAAAAGGCAACTTCCAACCATTTATTTCAACTAAAAAAAAGAAGTGAATTTTCAAGTTTAAGTAGAAAAATCACAGAATTTAAACTATTACTCCCATGGTGTAGATGCTCTATTCATTTGAGATCATTGGAAAAAATTTCCCTTCTTTTCTTGTTGAATAAATACCTTTGGTTTCCAAAATTTCATCTCCTATAAGTGTAAACATATACATTAATTTATAAAATTTAAAGTTCAAAACAGAACAAAACTAGAGTAAAAACTAAGGTAGATTGGTTCAAAGTTACTATGAAATATAACTTCTCTAGATCTATAAAAATCGTTGAATCTATACTTCAATAGGATGTGAAATTATGCTCACAGCTGCACCCCTCCACCCTCCCCCCTGCCCCCTCCCCCCTGCCCCCTGCCCCCCTCCAACCTACCCCCCTGCCCCCCTGCAACGTGCCCCCTGCCCCCCTGCAACCTGCCCCCCTGCCCCCTGCCCCCTGCCCCCCTCCAACCTGCCCCCTACCCCCCTGCAACCTGCCCCCCTGCCCCCCTCCAACCTGCCCCCCTGCAACGTGCCCCCTGCCCCCCTGCCCCCTGCCCCACTCCAACCTGCCCCCCTGCCCCCCTGCAACCTGCCCCCCTGCCCCCCTCCAACCTGCCCCCTGCCCCCCTGCCCCCTTCCCCCCTCCAACCTGCCCCCCTGCCCCCCTGAAACTTCCCCCTGCCCCCTGCCCCCTACAACCTGCCTCCTGCCCCCCTGTAACCTGCCCCCCCTGCCCCCTGCCCCCCTCCAACCTACCCCCTGCCCCCCTGCCCCCCTCCAACCTGCCCCCCTGCCCCCTGCAACCTGCCCCCCTGAAACTACTTATTTTGTTATGCGAGGACATCTAAGGCATGGACGCACCATGCTGAAATTTTTATGGAATTCTGCTACTTGTTGAATAATATTTATCTAGGAAAATTATTCTCATAGAGCATAATTTGATGTCTCGACAATTGTTGTTAGCTCGAAGGGATTGAGAATGACCCTCAAGCCTTTCCACAGGCCGACTTGGGTTCTCGGATCAGGGGTAATCCAATTTAGTTTGTGGAATGGATGTTCAAGTTTTAAAAGTTCCAAAATACCCTCCTCTTCTTCCTCAACCCCCACATCTTCTTCTTACCCAACCCCATGTCCCAAAGCTTGACAGCACCCCTCACCATAGATGAACCAGTTTCTAATCCTAGTTCTATGAGCATACCGTAATTTGAGACCCTGGTGAGCTTCATTGCAAGGATGGCGATGGCCTAAAAAACACATCCTGTATAAAATTGATCTCCATCCTTCATCACTTTGGAGCAACCTGAACATTAACACTCTCAATTAGTTATCAAGAACAAATCATTAGAACATTGTTGCTCAAAAATATGAGGTGCATTGAAGGATGTTAAATTACCAATGGTTTAATTATTACCAACTGAAAAAATCAGGAAACAATATAAATTCATCACCCACATCTAATAATTTTATTATTAAATGAATTTAGTTGTGGTACTCTACCTCAATAACATGCACTACTATGATATCTCTAACCTATGGATTGTACCTATAACCAGTTTATTCACCTATATAAACTGATTTAATGTGAATCTAGTTGGATAGTGTAAGATCCTCTAGTGTCCAATGAATAAAGTACCTATTAAAAAATTGGATGAGGAGTTCCATATCGATTATTGATAACATTAAGCATTATCTTTTACAACAGTCAGTTTTGATTTCTTCCATTTTAGGAAAGACATTGTTCATTTATGGGACTTCCTTGGAATGATCCCTTGTAACCCATCTAACCCAAAAAAACAGAGGTAATAGAAAATTGTTTATAATATCATAGTCGGATGCTCCTCGATATATAGAATAGATACTCCCCTATAGATAAGAGTTTCCTCGCAATAGTTTTTACAGTGTAGAAGTTGTGATATTATATATAGAATCATGATACTCCCCTGAATGTTGATTTCCCAAATGAGGCTACCCTCTTAGTGGATCATGTCAAAGAGTATTAGAAAACATATTTTGATGGTGATTTTCAAAGATCGACTGAAATAATGCTTAATAATTCTAATCTTAATTGAGTAGGCCAGGTGGTTGTCTTTATCACACCAACACAAGACGTCCAATCATACTTTTTCCTATTTTTATAAGGTTTCACTGATGATGAGGCAAATTATTAGGCTCTCATTACTGGTCATAAGTTATCAGATGATATTTATTTCCCCCAAATGGATATGAAGGGAGAATCCAAGTTAGCCCTCAAATATATTAATGGTGACCGCGGCGTGACCGCGGCGTGACCGCGGCGTGACAGCCCCCCCCCCCCCAAACCTCGGACACCCCTGCCAGTCCCCCCCAGACCCTGGACACCCCTCCCCCCTGGCTGGACAGCCCCTCCCCCTGTTGGACACCCCTCCCCCTGCTGGACACCCCTCCCCCTGCTGGACACCCCTGCCCCCTGCCCCCTGCCCCCTGCCCCCTGCCCCCTGCCCCCTGCCCCCTGTCTGGTTTAAGGAATCCACTATGAGAGAACCTCAAGGAGATCACAAATGAATTCCTTCAAAATTAATGGAACTAACAGATGGGGGGAGGGGTCTCTCATAGTGGATTCCTTAAACCAAACAGGTTCTAAGAGATCATAAATCAATTCTTTGAAAATTGATGGAACTGATTGAGAGAGAGGGAGCGATTCTCTCATAGTGGATTCCTTGAACCAAAGAGGGTCTAAGATATCACAAATGATTTTCTTGAAAATTAATGGAACTGGAAGGGGGGAGAGAGTTACCAAAACACCGGGTAAATGAGAGGTCTTTTCACGTATCTCCGCACTTATTTCTTGAAGGTCGAAAAGAGTCCTCCCACAAGACGGGCACGAAACATACTCCTGCCACAGTAGTAAAATTCCACACATCAAAATTATCAAAACTACATGATCAACCCAATCATCTTATTATCTAAAACCACATCACGTACCGTCTTTGTATTTCGCATCCTGCAACCTTGCAGTAAGTTGAATGATGTATCCCTCACGAAATCAATGTCCTGATCCAGCGCTTCAATTAGAATCCCGTCCCCGAGCCCATCCACAAGAAGTGCCCCGGCATTAGTGCCAGCTTCGATCACCAACTCATCCCTGAAACCAAGATACTTGACTCACACCCAATTGAAGAAACCCAGATGAGTTGCAGGTCATGGTATTGTTCTGTAATTACCTATGGATCCTGTTGGGGAATTGAAGATGATGGATTGCAGCGAAGTTCAGAGCATTGCCTTCCAAAAATTCAAAAACACCAGCATGAAAAGAGGGTATACGGTTATTGAAAACCAACTCATTCCTTGCTTTACAAATAAATGATAACAATCTAACAGAAGCAGACATCATAAGGGCACGAACCTGTTCACTGCACTGGAATCGGCAAATGGAGAGAAGCAGTGCCTCAATTCCCTACAGGTCCAGACAGCAGCAGAAAACCATCTGTACATACTCCCATAGTCTGATTGTGAAGGTGCAATGCACGAAAAGATGAGATAGGGATTCATCCGCATGAAGGCAGAAAAAGAAAAATGGAGGAATGGAACGTGATAATAAAATTAGAGAAGATGCTTTACCTCAAATGGGTAGATTTGAATCTTCCCCCTATAAACATTAGGAACCCAACATTTCAATTTGTAATGGCATAGGAAAACTGTAGAAACATTTGATTCATTTGGTCTCTCATTATGACACCAAGATGGGGAAACCTAAAAAATAGGTTGCAGTGAAACTGAAGTGATAAAAAATGGAATGATAAAGATACCGGCAATGAGGTCGTCGGGAGGAGGAGAGTTCGTCGGAGGAGGAGATTCCGTCGGGAGTAGGGGAGTTGCGGTCGTCCGGAGGAGGGGAGTCCGTCGGGGGAGTCCGTCGGCGTCGGGGGAGGCGCTGTCGTCCGGGGAGGGGGGAGGCGCGGTCGTCCGGGGAGGGGAGTGCGTCGGGGGAGGGGAGTGAGTCGGGGAGGGTTCCGTAGGAGTGAGTCCGGGGAGGGGGGAGGCGCGGCGAGGAGGGCGCGGCGGCGAGGAGGGCGCGGCGGCGAGGAGGGCGCGGCGTGGAGGAGGTCTCGGCCTGGAGGCGTCGGGGAGGGGGAGGGCGCGGTGAGGAATCGCGAGGGGGAGGAGAAGAGCCCGATGGGTTTGGGAAAAAAAAAACGGAGCAGCTGGATATAGCCACGGATAGAATATTAACCGTGGCAGTATAAAAGATATAGCCACGGACCTATCAAGTATCTTCTAGTTAAAGTACACAAGACAATGTGTGTGTGTTTATTATATAGAGTAAATCACACACTTCTCACAATGTAAAGATAATAAATAGAGAGAGAAAATAAATATGTAAAGAAGATAGTGTTTCTTGGTCTGATATGCTCTAAAGCTTGTGACTCTTTGGATATAGCTTGAACAACTGCTTCAGTTATGTTTCTAAAAAAGGCATTAAAACATAGCATCGTTGGCTCTCTTTGTTCCGAATATAAAAAAGTATATGTATGTTTATTATACTCTACTTTCTCACGGTCGTGTGTAGGAAAGATTCATCATGTAATCTTTCATCAAGTTTCAATTTTTAGATTCTTTAAATATGGTTTCATATCACTTCATGTTTATGTGTATATATTTTTGTATCTACATGAGGTAGTGTGCTTCCTAATATATTATTAGCATAAAAGAAGAATCATCCAAATCCTATGATCTTAATACTGGATGACTAACACAAACTTTAATGCATCACTATAATAGTTTAAGAACAATCATTAAAATAAATATCTGTATTAAATTAAATAATATAGCTATTAGAAATAGTTAATTCAAAATAAAAAAAATAGTGACGGTGACTCTTATGAATGATGATACAACTCTGGTGGTGAATTGACATGGCAGTGAGTCATGCCAATGACAACTAATTTCAGCGCTGAATTGTTTCAATGGTTATTAATATTAGTAATTTTCCATATTTCTTACTGGTAGGTAAATTCTAACAGTAGGTTATCTTCAGTAGTGACTTCTCTCTAGCGGTATTTATTTTTGACACTTACCCAAATTTTCATCCTGGTAGTGACCCATCTCTAACGGTAGGTGTTTTCAACACTTATCTAAATTTTTTGGCTCAACAATGAGTCATATATGATGTTGGGTCTTTCCCATACTTATCCAAAAAATCTGTTTTGGCGGTGGGTTATCTCTGATAGAGAGTCTTTCCCATATTTATCCAAATTTCCATTCTAATGATGAGTCTCCCCTGACGGTGGGTCTTTCCAACACTTAGTCAAAATGTATTCAATATGCCTTATATTATAAAATGGTTTCATAAAGCATAAAACTCATTGATAACATAAGAAACACAATTTTTTGATCATTAAAACAAGGGTGCCAACAGGCAGTCTCCAATGGTTAGAGCAACCAAACTCACTCTATTTGAAGCCTGTAGATCCACCTCATCTCTGATAATCTTCCAAAATCTACTTGGTTTATATATTTGGATATAAACATGAGCACCATAGGCTATATCTAATACCCAACATGCAGATATGTAAATATTACACTAAATAACGAATGCACCTGAATCTTCCCCTTACTTCCTTGGCTAGGTGTAATTCATCTTCCAATATCCCTACTTGCCACATGAAAAATATATCGCATATTATTCCTTTCCTTTCCTATGGATCTTCATATTCTTGTAGCGATAGTACTATAGAGTCTTATACTTGAAATGAGTCTTCGTCCCCTTTTCCTTTCTCTTATTCTTATTATTAACCATACGAACAATGGATTTGTTACACCCCCTGTCTTTATAAATTTGTTGGATAAAAGTAAGAAGTTTCTATAGTGTCTTCTCACTATTAATCATATTATAATTCATAATAAAACCAAATAAGTTTTTGGGTAGTGAGGATAGAATGATATCTGTGTGTAGCTTATCAGGGATCTTAAAACCCAAGATGTCCAGACACCCAATGCAGCCAATCATCTTGACTATATATGGCCCAAATAGTACCAAATTTCAATGACTTCATGTGAATAGAGCATTGGAGATCTCATATCTTTTTGATCTCACCTTCTCTTTATAGAGATATTGAAGGCGATAAATGAGACTATATGCATCCATATCCTAATATTTATTTATAAGATTATTGGAAATGGGGGATAACATAAAACATTGGACATATATTGTGTTGTCCACACATTTTAGATAGAGAGACACCTCTTCCTCACTAGCCTCTTTAGAAATGAACTCGGGAAGTGGGGTTTTTAGCATGTAAAATTTCCATTCATGGCATAATATAATGTGCAAGTGCCTATTCCATTTCTAGAAATCTCCATTGGTGAGAAGGTTATCCTTCTCAAGTATAGGTCATAGTGATATTGTTTAATTCATTTGACTTTCTATTTCTAAAAATTAAGATAAGATAATTAGTACTTGTTTTTATTACAAAAATAGATTAATAAATTTAAATTTAATTAAATTCCATTAATATCCCACTATTTTTTGAAACCTAATAGCCCTCACCATCAATTTTAGAATATCCCGTCACTTAGATATTATTATGGAAATGATCCATATTCCCTTTCTCATAACCTATACTTTGGGATTGGAAATTTATTTGAAAGGTTTTAGGTAGGTGTAACTTTTCAACTATGTTAACTAATAGATCCTTGATACATTGAGTGGACTCCCTAATCTTGAAATCCTATTTTAAAGATTTCCCAAAAACTTGACTCTTAGTTACATCAAGTACTTCTTGGGTAGTCAACCATTGATATGAATAAAGTTAAGTCAACCCAAAATTTATAATTAGAAGTTCCATGAAAATTTAAAGTACCCCAACTTGGGTTGGTCAAGTACTTTGAACTATGAGGTCTCTTTTAAGTTAAGTAGTGGAAGGCTATACTAAATTAACTTTTTAGTTGAGGTATTTTTGTCCTTATGCATAAATTCAATTTTATCTTTTTCACATGCCCTATTAATATTAAGTGGATTTATGGTTAAGTGATTAACAATGTCTAATAAAAATTTAGGCACAATCCGATTATATTTTATTCCATCTTGCATGTTTGTTAATTCATTTATTAAGTGATCATGTAGAATCAACATAAATAAATAATTAACTATGAAACTAACATAAATAAAATATAAGTGGAATGATCATGATATTCTATAATGTTTAGTTTATTTAATAGATAATAAACTAACCCTCGACCCTAGGGGAAACACCTTGAACCATATATTGGATCATGTTGAAACATTAAACCTTGGTTCCTATGTATCGTATCGATTGGTTTTGTATTGGATCCATGACTTGGACCGCATCCATTTTCCTAGGATCTCCATCATTACAAAATATTTTACTCACACAAAGGTGATGATATCCAATGTATTTGATAAATGGGGTTTACAAAAAAGGAACTATGGGCATGTAGGCCCTTATATAATAAGGAGGAGGGGATGACTCATAGAACATCAATTTTAATTTAACCATAATAAATTAAAAGAAACCAATAACATACAAGGGGTGTTTTAATATCATGATCATCCAAACATCAAGTAATGAGAAAACATTTTCAACCCAGTTATCAATTTTTTTTGATTTGCTCTTTAATCAAGATAATGAACCACAATTCAATCCAATTAATTAAATTTATCTTAATTTCATCTAATCATCCTTAAATAACCATCATCTATAATTTTAAACAAAATTAATTTCATTTAAAATTAATGTAGTACACAAGTGTACTTGGAGCCAACCTCATGCGTTCATCAAAAAATTTAACATGGAAATTAATTTAATATATAACTATTAATCTTATGACATGACATGTACTGTCGAATAAAAAACACACACAACACATAATAAATAGGTTTAATTATATATTTAATTATTCTTTATATAAAAATTTGAGAACATTTCTGACAGTAGACTACATGACGTGTAGTATTTTACACAGTGTGTACTTGTATTCTTCCCATGTCTTCATCACAGGCCTTGGGTCTAGGCATGTTCCATACCATAGATAGGCTTAAGGTATATGTCATGTTGTTCAACATACATAGTGTGTGACCTCATTTTTCATGGTATGTTAGTCCTTGTGTAATTTATCTAATATATGACATGATTAGGACACATTTTTTCCTAGCCATGAGAAATAGGGCACTACACATCATATATAGATGTTACATGGTGTGAATTTCTACAATCCATTTTCCAGTTTATCTGGATCTACACACCAATCTAATCTATTTAGATCTTAGATCTGATTTTTTCAAATCTAACCCGATAGAATGAGATATTGATGTGAAAACCTAATACATGATGTGTATATTAATATTACACACCACATACTTTGGTTTTGTCTAGGAAGAACCTTAGTCACCATCAAAAAATGTTTTTAGATGTTTCTTTATTTTTAATTATTAAACATTTACTGGTTATTTTTGTGAGAATGAAGAAGGGAAGAGACAATGATGTAAAATATTAAAATAAATTTATTTATTAAAAGAAAACACAAATTAATGAAATAATTAAATGAATAAAAAAATTATAAATTAAACATGTGACCTCTATAATACCACTTGATGGTTCCGAGTGCAGTGAAAGCATCCTTTGATGGTATGAACATCTCAGCTTTAATTAATAAATTACGTGTAATCATTGATTCAATTGATCAAAATGTCATGTCCAACAAAAAACGTATATTACATGACTATATTAAAATTCCAGAACTAGAAGAGGAGGACCTTCACATGTAATTTTTAATTAATTTATAAAGCAACATAGAATTACCTCAACTCGTAATTCTCTCTTTGTTGATGATCATGTTGACTAGATCTCATTGTATCATTTTTCAATATAGGATCCAAGTGTATAATCCATCTAGTAGTGATCCACACATGCACCACAATATCAGAACATCATCATATAATTTCTGAGTACTGGAATGACCGATCCTGATCACTTGAATTGTTCATGGTTGATTATAGTATAATTATTCTTGAGAGAGGAAAAACTCTTGATGATCTCTCATTGAATTGATGGAGGAGGATAGGAGAGCACTCTAGATCTCTTGATCACTATCTAGGGATTGATTGCGTGTCACTATATCTGTTGTACATGTAACATATTCTTACATTTTTTTTCAGGTACTCCTCAACCCTAGTTTTATATATTTTTGGTTGGGTTGTGTTTAGGGGTATTTTGGATGGAATTTGGAAAAAATTTAGAAGTTTCTAGGCTGTGCATGATTGGGGCATGGTTTTCCCAAACTATGCACCCCACCATTGTAAACCATGAAACCCTAGATAATGGGGGTTTTCATGGTTATAACACGGTCTGACAAACCATTTACCCACCTAGTAAATACCATGAACCTCAGTAAAGGGGCACAAAGTTAGGGTGCATAGTTTTTCTAACCATTCAGACCTGCCCAGTTAACCATGCACGAGGAATTTTTTAATTCTGGAAATTGTTAAAAAAATACTCAAAACCCCTTTTAAGCCCCCAATCGACCATAATTTGACAAAATTCAATTTCTTAGGTCTTGGAGACTCTCAATAACCGATTTTGGCTCCTCTAAACCCTTTCCTTAACGGATCAAAGCGTGGAGAATCTCATTTATCTCCTATGGGTAAGTGAATCTCTTATTATGTGTTATATCCCTCTCTCTATTTCTATCCTCATTAGGAAGTTCTAGTTCATCATGTTGTTTATGGATCCAAAATTCATTTAATTTAATCTTGATACTAGGTTTTATTTCTAGATATTTTTTGTAGTAGTTCTTTGTTGGTAAATCCTGTTGCGGGTGTTGTTGATACCTGATCTCTATGATAATGGTAGGTGGTTTCATTTGATTTTATCCATATAGTTGAAAATTGATTTCCTTGATTTGATTTAAATTGATTTAAATTGATTTATGAAATCCCAATTTGAGATGAATTGGAATTTTGATTTGAATTGTCATGGAATTTTGGGAAAAAGGAATTGGGATTTGGGGTGTATTTTGGAAATTAATGGAATTAATGAACTGATTTAAGATTTTTTTAGAAAAATAGATTAAAATAAAACGAAATAAATCTACAATTGGTTTTGTGATGAAAAGTCATGAAATTATGAAAAAACCATGTTTTGGTTTTGAAAGTGAATTGGCATTTTGAAAAGGGAAAGTGGGAAATTTAATTGAGAATGATGATTGGTTTTAAATGAAACTATTTTCACTTTCTTAGTTGATTGATTAAGCACATGAAATCCTGGGTAGTTAGTGGGTTATTTTGGACAAGCACACTTGGAAAATAATTCCCTAGAAATTTATTGATGATGAAAACTCTAAAAAAAACCTAGTTAGGCCGATCTTATACCTGATGGGATGTTGATGATCCCTATTTAGCCCGATCCCAAGGGACGTGTGTACACATATTGAAATTATCATTGATATGAGAAGTGTGAGGATTCTATAACTATAAACTATTGTACTACAAGGAAGATGGGTATGGTTATTTTTGTGATTGTTTTGATTATAAAT
This sequence comes from Viscum album, assembly GCA_963277665.1. Classification (NCBI taxonomy): domain Eukaryota; kingdom Viridiplantae; phylum Streptophyta; class Magnoliopsida; order Santalales; family Viscaceae; genus Viscum; species Viscum album. The sequence goes on from OY728160.1 coordinate 1,682,065,124, forward strand.
TACATTGATATAGAAATATTTTATCCATGCCTATTGATTTATATAAACTATTTTATATAAAGTGTTTATGAATCCATGTTTAAAATGTTTTCCATCATTTTGAAATGAAATCATGTTTTTTTAAATATAAAAATATACTACAATGACTATTTTAATTAAAATTGAAAGAAATATTTGGTTTATTATTATGGAATATTTTTATGGAATACTTGGTGAGACCCTACTAGGATTTTTAGCTCACACTCTACCTTTTTCTTTGGGTGTTTGTAGAATTATTTCTACTAGGTCTAAGAAAATGGAAATTACTTCTTGAAGGAGGTGGATGTTCATGATCCTCTGGGCTTGGAGTGATGGTTCCTTTGAGAAATTTGTATTTATTCTGAGTAATTTGATAATGTACTATTTTGGGTTTTGTTATATCTATTTGGTTTCTTATACTAACTCCCTTTGGAGTTTTGAGCATACTGACCTGTATCTATTATATTTCACTATTTTTGTGGAAAATTCACTCCCTATTTTTTATTTTATGATACTAGGTGCTAGCCTCCAACTAGTGGGGATCAAGAATGACCTTCAGGCTGTGTATGTTTATTTCATGACCTATCCTAGTGGGGATTGTGCCGCGACTCTCCAAGGTCACCTAAAATAGTACATGGATGGTGACTAGCACTGAGTATACATATCACTAACATGGGAGGAATTTCTTATATACCTATAAAAATGCACACATCTCCAAGCCCACAAAATGATGAAATGTAAAACCACTAAAAAATAAATACATGTATAGATCTATATCCCACAACTAGAGTATGATAAGAAGTAAATAAAAGTAAAACAAGGTCAAATAAAAGACCACCGCAAAGGGTCTATAACCACAAGACCAACCTATAATTAAAGGTATTAGGACTGTTGTCTGAAAGCTATAGGAACACACCTCAGTTTTTCCGGTCTCACAAATCACCATCTGGTCCTGGTCCACATAGGACTCCATAAAAATGTTAATTATCTACACAAGACATGACACATGTGGAAAAATACCATGTAGGGATGACTATAACAATACTCAATAGGACACCCTAAAACCACAAATAAATACAACAAGGGAAGGTACACTCATCTCTACATAGGTATATGTCTACAACACATATAACAAGAATATCTAGATATACTCAATCCAAGACACACAATCTATAGGTAAGCCATAACCATAGTATACCATCCTTAGGATTTTTAGTTCAAAGATTCCATGAAGTACTCATCTGGGAAAACACACTCCTGATTCTGATAGCACTAATGAAATCCATCCAAGAGGTGATGCTCATCGAGTCTCACCATGAGAAAGATATGCTGATTATATGAAGAGAAATATGATACACAGATGATGATCATATCCAAGGCCATGGGGTGATACCAAAAACTCAATCTGGATTAACCTTCTAAGTAGAGGATCGGCGCCCGCATAGTGCTGGTCACATAGATACCATGAAATCCACCTAGTGAATGAAGATGAATAGAGGATCCAACTTTAGGCCTCTTGAGGAGATTCCAACAACTCTATCTTGGAATTCCTACCGAAGGGATCATAGTCCTAAGAGTAGGAAACTATTAGCACCAACCTTTAGGGAAACAATAATGGGGACAAACCCTAACAAATTTTTTCCAAGATATAGAGGACAAGATAATCAATCCATGTTGAAAGGGTTAAATAGAGTGTAGTAGGGGAACATGCCGCATCCCTTGACCCCAGGTACTACCCATGTAGAATAGACCATATCATTCAACCCGTTTCATGTATAAGAGTACACAACATGTGAATGGGTTACACGTCATGTTCCTATATTCGGGGTCCACCCATCTACTCCAGTCATGTGCCTGTACATGGCATCAAACCATGTATCTGTTCCCATGTACCAGTACATGGGGTAGCCTGTGTATATGGTATAGGCCATTCCATGTGGGGGAGTACACACTGTGTAGACATCCTGTGTACTCCAACCCGTGTCTGTGTACTGTCCTAAGTATACATCAAGTCCATACAAGGGGGCTACATGCCGTGTATTCAAGGACTACAAGTAGTGTGTATCAGGATTTTCTATAACCCATATTCTTCCTCTATCTCATGCCGATCAATCTTCCAGATTTCATTTTGATGGTTGGTTTTCCATGAAACTCTAGACCCAAGGTTGTTTCTTCATGCCATCACTGAATCAGTATGATTCAGGCCTTTAATAATCTTGGAAAATGAGATCTTCATTATTCTTAATTACCATAGAAGAATAAGAAATCACCACCCACTGTCATTTAATCCACTTCCGTAACCACTGTCGCACCTCCGTATATTCATATTTATGTCGTATCTATGATTTTGGATCATTATGCCAAGAATCAAATGTGCAATGATCGATCATTCAAGAAAATTCAAACTGAAAGGAAGAACAATAAATACCACCAAGAATAGTGAATCGGGGGAGAAAATCACAAAGCAAATCAAGAGAGATGAATCTAGATTGATGTTTGTGTTGATATTGGGTTTTCATCATTATAATGATAAATAAATCCAATAAATATCAAGATCAAACTCCTAATAAACCTTGAAAAATAACCATCCTACATAACGATTGATCTACATGCCAATATATTTATTGATTGATCTGTGTTTATCATAGAAATCCAGAATGGGGAAAAGAAAATCAAAATAAAACACCCTACCTTGATTCAGATTAGTTTCTAATAAAGAATGATCACTGCATCGTTGTCATTGGCAAGATCCTTCAAAATTAGTTGAGCATTGATAGTTGATACATGACCCGTCACTATTTGTTTGAGAGAATTATTCATAGGTTCTTTCCAAAAACTCTCTAAATATTCCAGGGTTATGAGGATAACCCTAGATCCCAATATAAGGATCAATTTAAATAGGATTAGGTTGCTACATCAACACAATGAATTAAAATAATTTTATTAAATAATTTTATTCATTTTATGTCCGTGATAAATTTTTCACAAACAAACCACATCAACCAATGTTAGGTCACTCCTAAGGTAAGACCTCCATTTTGAACTCAATGGTTCCATCATATTTTTGATCTGAGCACCCATTTAGAATTTATTCCACTTTTTTAGGAAAACCACACATAAATTCTATTTAATATTTTAATATATTTCAAAAATTTATTTCGAAAACAAAGATTCCCAGAATCACACTCCGTCTCAACACCTGGTCTCAAAATTAATCCCTATAATATTTAAAAATAATACACAGAAAAATACGGGACATTAAATTCTCCCCACACTGGGGATTTATGTCCCCGAAAAGCCAAAATAAAGGCTACACAAAAAGATGCGGGTACTGAGTAAAAATCGAAGCCTCCCACTCCCAAGTTCTATCTCGGAGATTCCCGTGCTTCCACCAGACATGCACTAAGGGAATCGATTTCCCATGAAGGATCCTCTCCTACCAATCCTCAATCTCCACTATGTACTTAGCAAAACCCGCTCCATATTCAATTTATAGCTCTCCCTAATTGATAATGTGTGAGGGTTCACGCACATAACTCTTCATCTATGACACATGGAATACATCATGTGCTTGGTCTAACTGCATGAGTAGAGCTAAACAGTACTCCACCTCTCTAGATCTACATATTATCTGGAAAGGGCTGATGAACCTCAAATATAACATTCCACCTTGTCCAAATCTTCATAATCCATATCGAGGTGAAACCTAAAGGAACACATGGTATCCTTCCTCGAACTCCAAGGGTCTCTTTCGCCTATCAATATAATACTTAATATGGATCTGTATAGTCTTCATCCTCTCCTGGATGATCTGAACATTCTCTTTAGTAGCTCGTACAAACTCTGAGCCCATGAGCTCTGACTCTCTTGGGATAATCCAGCAAAGTGGTAACCTACAGGGTTAAACATAAAAATACTCGAATGGTTCCATACCAATGTTGGAATGGTGGATATGTTTGTATGAAAAATCTACCAATGGTAGGTGATCCACCAAACTACATCCAAAGTATAACATGCAAGCTCACAACATGTCCTCCAGAACTTGAATGGTCTGCTCAGTCAGACCATCATTTTATGGGTGAAACAATGTGCTCAAGCATAAATGGGTCCCAAATGACTCCTTTAATCCCTTCCAAAACTGGGATGTAAAGTGATCATCACAATAAAAAACAATCGTCGATATAACTCCATGGATTCAAACTATCTCCTACACGTAGAGGTGTCCCAATCTCTCTACTGAACTTTGTTCTCAGATAGTTATGAAGTGGGGCGACTTGGTGAGTTGGTAAAAGATCACATAGATGGAATAATGTACCCTATAAGTACATGGTAATACAATCACAAAGTCCATAGATATCCCATCCCACTTCCATTCTGGAACCTCAAGGGGTTGAGCCAAACCTGCTGGAACTTGGTGCTCATCCTTCACTTACTGACAAGTAAGTCATCGAGAGACAAACTCTGAAACTTCTTTCTTCATCCCTAGCCACAAAAAATAACATTGGAGGTCCTAGTACATCTTTTCCACATTTGTATGAACTACAAAAGGGGACGTATTAAACTCCCTCAGAATTTCCTCCTACAATGCCACTAGAGCCATCGTGCATTCTCTAAAAAGAACAACATGATCCCCACCTTTATAAAATCCATCAGGAGCATGACTTGTGGATATTTGAGAACATAGGGTCTCACAGTTGGTATTCCCAAGATTTGAATCCCTAAATATCTTTAATATTAAAGGGGAGACAACCATTGAATGAAGGTAAGCTACTCTATCTACATCCACAAAGGATAACTGTAATGAGGCCAATTGCTCTGACACCTTGTCCAACAACTACAAACTAGATATCCTACTAAGATCATATATTACTACGTTCCCCTTCCCAAGAGTATAGAAAATCTAAAATTTATAGTCCTATAGAAACTCTAGCCATCGCCTCTGTCTTAAGTTAAGACCCTTTTGAGAGAAGATATACTTGAGACTCTTATGATCGAAGTAGAAAATAAACTGTTCGCCCATCAGGTAGTGTCTCCACATCTTCAAAATGAAGACTACCACTGCTAACTAAAGATCATGGGTCATATAATTCTTATCATATGGTCTCAACTAGAATTAACCATAGGAAATCACCGCATGCCTCTGCATCAGAATGAAACTAATCCCGATTCCTGATGCATCACCGAACATTATGTACTCAACACCCTACTCTAGAAATCTCAAGATGGGAGAGCTCGTAAAAATCTACCTCAACTGCTGAAAATCCTGCTGGAACCTTTATATGCACACTAAAGGCTAACCCTTTAGAGTAAAAGCTTCCATGGGTGATGATATACTAGAGAAATCAGGTATGAATCTTCGGTAATAGCCTACCAACCCGAGGAATATCCGCACCTCTATCATGCCCTTAGGTGGATCCCATGTCAACACTTCCTTGACCTTACTTGGGTCCACTACCACTCCATCTACTGAGATAACGTGTCCCATAAAGTGGACTACCTAAATCCAGAACTGGTACTTTAAGAGATTTATGTAAAGATTGTGCTCTCAGAGTATGTCCAGAACTATCCTTAAGCATCTCACGTGCTCCTCCTCAGATGCTAAGCACACAAGGATGTTGTCAAAAAATACCACCATGAACCATTCTAGGAAAGGATAAAAGATCTATTTCATGCATCCCATGAATATTGCTGGGGTGTTCATCACACCAAAGGGCATCTCCATGTACTCATAGTGACTTTAGCAACATTGGACAGTTGTCTTCAGTATATCGTCATCCCGTACTCACAACTGGTGATAGCCTAATCTAAGGTCAACCTTCGAGAACCATCATTCCCCTATAAACTGATCAAAGAGGCCATAGATCCTCATTAGTGGATACTTGTTCTTCACATTCACCTAGTTCAAGAACCGGTAGTCTGCACACAACCTTAATCTCCCATCTGCCTTCTTGGAAAATAAAACTGGGACTGCCTAGGGTGAAACACTAGGTCTCATGAATCCCTTACTCTAAAAGTACTCCAAATGCACCCTCATATCATGAATCTCTATGGGATCCATCTGATATGATGGCCTAGATATTAGTGCCATATTGGGGTGTATATCAATGAAAAAGTATATATCACAGCAAAGAGATAAACCTGAAACATATTCAGGGAATACATTATCATAATCCACCACCACTACAGGAAACTGAGGACTCAAAGAATCCACTAAAACAAGGGTTAGGCTATCCAAATGATGTTTAATCGGCTGCACCCTCCTACTCATGAGTCCATCCTATGCTTCCTGGCTTTCCTTTTCTCTGACAAAGGAAAACCTAGTTCAATCACTACAGACACACCACACCCTTCACCTAAAATAGTCAATCTGGGCATGAAATGTAGATAACCAATCCATACCAAGAATGATTTCATAAGGCATCGACACTACTAACAAGTGATTCCAATAGAAACTATCACCTCCAAGAGTCAGGTCACATTGTCTGCACAAGTGCATGATCTCTGAGCCTTCTCTAGAAGGAGTTTCCAAGAGTAAGGGTCGAGTCAATGGTTCAACCAGAATCTATATGTTTTTTACTAATTATGTGTCAAGAAAGGAATGGATAGCTCCAATGTCTATTATTACTACATATAAAGTATAAAAGACACAAATCGTACCTCAAATCATTCCTAGAGCCTCTGGGTCATAAGCCTCGATCACCTGCAATTGTCATTTCCCCTTTCCTCTAGCTCTATGAGCCTGGTATGGACCACCTAGGGGAGATGGTGGTAACAAGTTGAAATATATACCACCTCCTTCTAATCTCCCAACTCATTTTCCACATCATCTTCCTTGAGGATCTACCTGATCCTACCACTATATCTACCTTGGTGGTCTATCCATAGTCTCTCTGTCAACTTTACAACGGGTTGAACAATCTCATGTGAGATGTCCCCTACTATCACATGAATATAATTACCTCTCTATAGGCTGAATGGACCCACTCTACAAGTCCTAAACTGTAGAACCTTTGTTCAGGGACCTTCTCCAAAAATGACTCCCATGTTTAGGTCCCTAAGACTGACATAAAATCCCTTATGCCATGGCATTTGCTCATGATTTCCCACTACTAATAGTCATTGGCTATATCTGCTCATCCAAGAAGATTTAAACCACTAAATATTTCTCAATCACCCCAGTATAAGTAGGATTTCATAGAGGAATAACACTGGATTGAATGTCTCTATGAATACCTCACTCAAAGTTTTGAGCCCTAAAGTACTAATCTCAAACCATATCCATCGAATACTTAGAAAGGTTGGTAAACCTCAATGAATAATCTACCACTGAAAACCTGCCCTATTAGAGATAAAGAAGCTCCTAGATATGCACAACCCTCAGGATAGATGGTGAGAAATCCTCTCTGAAGAGGAACTCAGACTCTATCCATGAAGGAGTCACCTCATCTTAAGTATGAGTAACCAAATTATACCATATTCCTATTGAGCTATGAAGGAGGCTCACTACCAAGACCACCATCTTGATCTACTTGTGTCCTGACTAGATGAAAAAATCAATTCAGTGCCACAAGATAGTCCTCATCTGCCTATGGTTTGGGATCACCTCGAAACCTGAGGAGTATCTACTGCTGAAACTCATAAAGCACGCTCATGCCACACACCTCATCCACTGGTATTATGGGTACCATGCGCTTCTCTATAGGTGGTGGTATAGATGGTGCACCACCTAGAGGTAACATCTCGAGAACTAGTCCCTACCTCAAAGCCTCTTCATTGAGGGGGTCATCCTCATGATCAAGTTGCTGAATCCTAGCTATCATACGTCACAGAGGCATCCTGAAAGTAAATAATATGTACCACTATCAATGAGTATATCTAGAGAGTTAAATAAAGAAGGAAATGGAAACCACAAACCATTCTTATATGATGCATGTACCATTTTTCCCCATGAAACTAGTGTTCTCATTTACTGAGTAAGAAAGAAGGTGATCAGAGTCCTGGTGTATGGATACGTCGGCTGATACACTAACAATAGAGTGGCTAGCCTGAAATCCGAACTTGAAACACTTAACATTGTTTCCCCAATACAATCTCATAGATTCTCGGTCATGAAGTAGAACTGACCGCTATGATACCACTTTATCATGAACCATCCCAGTGGGGCCCATACTGCAACTCCCCAAGCCCACTTCCAATAGGCCAGAGGCTGGTGACTAGCACCGAGTAGGCATATCACTAACATGGGAGGCATTTCCTATGTACCCATACACACACACACACACACACACACACACACACACACACACACACACACACACACACACACACACACACACACACACACACACACACACATCTCCAAGCCCAAAAATGGATGATATGTAAAAATGACTAAGAAACCAATGGATGCATACATCTATATCCTATAACCAGAGTACAACAGAAAGCAAAGTAAAGTAAAATAAGGAAAAATACAATCCCACCACAAAGAGTCTATAACCACAATTCCAACCCGTACGTAAAGGTACTAGGACTACTGTATGAAAGACACAGGAACACACCTCGGTCTTTTTGGTCTCACAAAGTATTGTCTGGTCCTGGTATACCTAGGAATCCATAAAAAAGTTGATCATATATAGAATACATGACACATGTGGGAAAATCCCATGAAGGGGTGAGTATAACTCATAAGGACACCCCAAAACCACAAACTAATACAATTAAGGAAATTACAATAATATCTACATAGGTATATGTATTCAACACATATAATAAGAATATATAGATATACTCAAGCCAAGACACATTCTAGAGGTAATCCATAACCATAGTATACCATACTTAGGATTTCAGTTCAAATATTCCATGAAGAACTCATCCAGGAGGACACACTCCTGAGTCCGATAACACTGATGATGTTTGTCTGAGAGGTGCTACTCATCGGGTCTCGCAGTGAGAAAGATACACTGATAGTCCAAATAGAAATATAATACCTATATGAGGATCATGTCTAGGGCCATGGGGTGATACCAATAACTCAATGTGGATTAACCCACTAATTAGAGGATTAGAGCCTACGTAGTGTTGGAAACATAGATACCAAAAACTTCACCTAGGGAATGAAGATGAATAGGGGATCCCACTCTGGGCCTCTCAGGGGGATTCCAACAACTCTATCTAGGAATTCATACTAAAAGTATCGTATTACTAAGAGTAGGAAATGATTCACACCAAACTTTAGGGAAACGATAATGGGAATGAACCCCAATGAAACTTATCCAAGATACACATGAAAAGAGAATCGAGACATGTAGAAAGGGGTATATAATGTGTAGTAGGGGAACACGCCATATCCCTTGACCCTGAGTACTAATCATGTAGAACGGACCATGTCATTCAACCTGTATCTTGTATAAGAGTACATGGAATGTGAATGGGTTATATATAGTGTCCCTATATTTAGGGTCCACCCGTGTACTTTGGCCGTGTTCCTGTACATGGCGTCAACCCATATATCAGTGCCTGTGTACCAGTACATAAGGTAGCCCGTGTACATGGTCTAAGACATACTGTGTGGGGGATTAAATTCCATGTAGGCAACTCATGTACTCCACCCTGTGTCCATGTATTGTCCAAAGTACACATCTAGTCCATCCAAGGGGACTACACACTGTGTAGTCAAGGACTACATGCCATGTGTATCAGGTTTTTATAGAACCCATCTTCTTCCTTCTACTCACACTAGTCGATCTTCCAGCTTCCATTCCAATGGTTGTTTTTCCATGAAACTCTATATCTGAGGTCATTAGGTCATGAAATCACCGAATCAGTATGATTTGGGCCTTCAATCGACTCAAAAAATAAGATTGTATTCGTTCTTCATTACCACCAAAGAACATGAAATCGACACCCACCATCATTCGATCCACTTTCAAAACTGCCATCACACCTCTGTCAAGTTGTACCAATGATAGATCTACGATTTTGAATCGTTGTGCTAAGAATCAGATGTGAAACGATCGATCATTCAAGAAAATTCGAATTGCAGGGAAGAACCATAACTACCACGAAGAACAGTGAATCAGGGGAGAAAATCACAAACCAAATCAAGAGGGACTAACCTGGATCAATGTTTGTATTGATCTTGGTTCGTCACCATAAGAAGAATAAAAAAATATAATAAATATAAAGATCAATCTCTTGATAAAACCTGTAAAATAACCCATCCCACATAATGATCAATCCACATTCCAATCTATTCGTTGATTGGTCCGAGTTCATTATAGAAATCAAGAACGGGGAAAAGAAAATCAAAATAAAATTCCCTACCTTGATTTAGACTGGTTACTGATGAAGAATGATCATTTCATCGTTGTTGTTGAAAAAATCCTTCAAAATCAGTTGTGTGTTGATCGTCAATCCACGATTCATGGCCATTTGTTCGAGATAATTCTTAAATGGTTCTCTCAAACGGCTCTCTAGAGATTCTTGGGTTATGAGGCTAACTATGGATCTCAACATAAGGATCCATTTAAATAGGATTAGGTTACTACATCAACACAATGAATTAAAATAATTTTATTAAATAATTTTATTCATTTTACACCTACAATAAATTTTTCCAAAATGACCTGTGCTGACCAATGTTAGGTCATGCATAGGGTAAAACCACAATTCCAAACTTAATGGTTCCTTTAGATTTCTGATCCAAACACCTGTTTAGATGTTATTCCACTTTTTTTAGAAAAACTGTGCAGGCGTGATATTTAATATTTTAATATATTTCAAATATTTATTCTGGAAACACCGGGTCTCATAATTTCACACAGTCTCAGAACCTAGTATATAAATTAATCCATATAATATTTAAAAATAATACATGGAAAATTTTGGTACATTACAGTTTTGGATTGGGTATCAGAGTATTCAGGATGGTTAGTGACAATGTGGTATCAAAGGTGTATGTTAATCATATTTACTTGATGTCAGTATGCAATTTGGAACATATTATCAGGACTTAGGAGATAGTTATGAGCAAGTTCCTGGCCAGATCTCATTGTAATGGGCCTTAAGTCACGACGAGTAGTTTTGGGAAAGGTGTCTTGAGGAATAATTTGATCTAATTATAGTATTTTACCTACTTTTTATTTGTATAGGTTGAAATAAAAATATTGATATCTTATTTGATGGTATTAATTTTCCCATTTCCCTTGTTTGAGTTTTTGATTTGAGTAACCTTCTAATGTCTTCATTATTGTTTTCTGATGTTGTGTAGCATAATGCATTCAAGAAGACATGTGAATAGGGATAAAGAGGAAGCTTCTTGTGAAACACAGTGATAAAATCCTCCCATGGACCAAAATATCATTGAGATTATTGTGCATGCTATTTAGGCTTTGGGATAAGCACCAGCACCTATTCTCATTCATGCTGTAGTTGTGGAACCTCAAAGGGATGAATCTCAGAATCATTCTTAGGAGTTTCTTCACCAAAATTCACAAGTTTTACAAGGATATAATGATCCTAAAGAGGCTGAGGATTGGTTGAGGTAGATAGATATTTTTTTAGTTCTTGGAAACACCTGATTTGATCAAGGTGAATTGTTCCACCTTCAGTCTAGAGGGACCTAGCAGGAGATGGTGGGAATCGATGGAAACAACAAAGAAGCATGAGGGTTTAGAGTGGGAGGAGTTTAAATTTATTTTCACCAATTATTTCTATCTAGAGTCTATGGTGTTGTCTAAGGCCATGAAGTTTTTCAAACTCAAGAAGGATGAAAAGACAGTGATAGAGTATGCAGACCATTTTTCTAATCTTGTGTAGTTTTCACCTAAGATTGTATCAAATGAGAATACAAAGTCTCAATAGTTTGAGATGGGAATTTGATTTTATATTCATTATTAGGTTTTATTATTGAATATATCTTCTTATTCCAACATGTTGGATAGTGAATTGATGGTTTATCTTGACTTGGTTAGTAAGTTAGGGTTGAAGAGAGTTCATTTTTCTCCCAGTGGTAGTTTTATGAGTTCCTTTAAAGGAATGAGAAACAATGATGAGTCTCATTATAGATCTTGATAGCATGGTTCTTATATATCTCTTGTAGTTCCTAGAAGAGGCCCTTCTACTTGATTCTAGTGTGTAAATCTTGGGAATTCGAAACATGTTTTCTCTGAGGTACCCAATATTTTAATCTTCTGTAGACATTAAGGAAACTTGCATAAATTCTGTTATATCTTTTCTACCCCATATAGTGGCACAGGCTCATTAGCACCAAAAATTACTACAGTACAATCATATGCTTCAAGATATAAGGGGTTACAACTACAAGAATCATTAATAAAGATTATTAATACAGTAGAAGACTCTCTAAAGGAATTTGATACTGGTACAATGACTGTGAGATATACCATCACTATAAATTCATCTTTAGTGACTGATTTATTTGATATTGGTGCATCTCATTCATTTATATAAACTTTTATTATGAACCTGCTAAATATTATTATGGATATTTTATATTATGTGATGGATATTACTACACCCCTTAGAATGAAGATAGTGAAGGGTCTCTATTGTCATCCTCATGTCTTCTATTTACGAGAGATTAATATTAATTTGGATTTTATAGTTCTCAACATGAAAACTCTTGATTTAATTTTCAGGATGGATTGGGTTATTGCTAATAAGGTCTAAATTGACTATTATCTTTGATGTATATCCTTTAATGTGCCCGATGGGGTGTTCCTTATCTTTATGGGAGAATGGGACATGTTCTCGATTAGATTCATAAATTTTCATCTAGATATGGGGAAAGTAATATTAGTTATTTTTTTATCTGAAGTGGGAATATTTGAGAAGGGATCTACCTCTATTTTTCATTGAGTTTCCTGAAGTTTTTCCTTCTGACTTCTCTGTATTTCCACTTATAAGATAGGTAGAGTTTTATATTGATTTAGTTATTGGTACTCAACCAGTATCTATATATTCTTACCATATAACACTAGCTGAAATTAAATATTTTAAGAGTCAGTTGGGTGATCTATTAGAGAAAGGATTTATATTTCTGAGTGTGTCACCTTGGGCAATGCCTATTCTATTTTCTAAGAAAGATGATGGAAAAATTCACCTATGCATTTATTACTGAAAACTCAACCAAGTTACAGTAAATAAAAAGTATCCATTTCCATGTATAGATGATCTATTTGACCAATTGAAAGGGTTTAAGTGATTCTCAAAGATTGATCGTCAATCTGGTTATCACCAGTTGAGAATAAAATAATTTGACATTCATAAAACTACCTTCTAGAGTAGGTATAATCATTATGAGTACCTTGTTATTCCATTTGGTCTAACCAATTCTATTTTGGTCTTTATGGATTTTATTAACATAATCTTACATGAGTATCTTGATACGTTCATGGTGGTCTTTGTGAATGAAATACTAGTTTACTCTAAGTCTGAGGAGGACCATGTGCCTTATCTGAGAGAAGTTCTATAATTTTTGATAAATCATTGAATTTATGAAAATCTATCAAAATGTGATTTATGGATTTAGGAAGTGAATTTTTTGGGTCATGTGGTTTCAGATCATGGAATCTTAGTTGATCTTGAGAAGGTGAAATCTATTAGGAACTGGATCCACCACGTAATGTTTTCAAGAATCATTTCTTCTTGGGTTTAACTAGGTATTATCACTGGTTCGTAAATTATTTCTCAAAGTTGGATTCTCATATGATGGATTTCACTCAAAAGTGAGTGAAGATCACTTGGGATGAAAAATTTCAAAGTTATTTTTTTGAGTTGAAACATATTTTTATTTCTACATTAGTGTTGACTCTTCTAGAGGATGGTCAAGGCTATTTAGTCTTTTATAATGCATCAAGTTTAGGTTTAGGTTGGGTTCTTATGTAGGGTGATCACGTGGTAGTCTGTGGATCTTGGAAACTTAGGCCACATAAGAATAATTATCCAACAAACGACCTTGAACTCATTGACTTGATGCATACACTTAAGAGTTGGCACCATTAAACTTTTAGAGAAAGGTTTACCATGTATTCCAACCAAAAAATCTTGAGTTATATTTTCTATCAAAAATATTTGAATCTCCTCCAAAGGCATTGGGTGAAGTACCTACAATATTTTGATTTTGATATTGTCTATACCTCAAATAAATGGAATGTCATTGCTGATGATTTGAGTAGAAAACTTCTGACCCAGGCCATGAAAGAATCATCAGAAGAGTGGAACTTGATGGCCCTTTTTTCATAGTTTCATATAGGATTCCATGAAATAAGGGACTAGGTTTCCTTGGTTATTTCTCAATTTACCTCCACTCTTATTGAGATTATTATTCAGGAGAAGCAGCTAGACGATGAATTATATAGAATCAAATGATCTTTTTATGGTGGGAAGACTGTTGTTGAGTGTTCATTCTCCATAGTGGGTATTCTATCTTTTCAGAATTTATTTTTTGTGCTGTTTTCTATGAGAAAAGCTATGATGGGGGATTTCCATAAATCTCAATGGGCTATGCACCCAGGAACAAAAAATAAGTTCTATGACATGTGATGATGATTTTGGTGGACATGTATGAGATGTGACATTGCTGATTTTGTTTCTCATTGTTATAATTTCCAACAGGTCAAGGCCAAGCACCAAAGAACTTCAGGTTTGCTTCAGCCACTTCTAGTTCCAACTTAGAAGTGGGATGATATTTCTATGGAATTTGTGGTTGGGTTTCCATGTACCCATAGAAGGAAGAATGTTATATGGGTTTTGATCCATAGGTTTACCAAATTGTCTCACTTTATACCCATTTGTGATATAATCAAAGTTGAGGAGTTGTTAAATCTCTATTTGATGGAGATTATTCATTTTCATGGAGTTACATATGCTATAGTCTCTAATATAGATCCTAATTTTAATTATTTTTAAGAACCCGGTTTTTGGCTATAAAAGACTTTGGAATATTCTTGATGTTATTCCAGAGCAGTGCCTTCAGACGGCGTGCGATTCCGAGCCCCGGTGTGGCCGGAATTAAATTTTCAGTGCATTCACACTGGGAATGACAAATAAATGGGATAAATCCTAAACGGTGATCCGGATCAGAAGTTTGAGTGCACAGATGGGTCCGGAATGGGGTGTTTACCCTAGGAATGACATAAAACATGTCAGCGCGGGACGTTTGGACCCCTCGCCCGCTACCAGAACGTTAAACAGATTAATTAATTAATTAATTTATTCGTTTAGTGGCTTAACTCAATTATCTCTTAAACGGTGGCTCAGATTGAAAAACCGAGGGAACTGTTGAGTTTGGAGCATGCCTTTTACCCTAGGATGGGTATAAGTTTTGCGGGCGTGGGCCGTCAGTGAAAAATGGCCCCAGGGGCGTTTTCGTAATTTGGCGGCTTTGGGCGTTCATTTTTATAAATTTTGAACGGGGTCTCAGATTAAAATTCTGATACCTCCATTGTGCTTGGGAGGTGGTGTTTACCCTAGGGGAGGCTTAACCTCAACCCCGTCGAGGGTTTCAGTTGCGGGTTAAATCAGGGATTTAACTTAATTAAAATTTTAATTAAGTTTTTCTTATTTAAACCCTTACCCACCTCCCCTATTTTCCCCTTGATCTACTCTGGTGGAAGAACCCTCAAGGAAGCCCCCTCAATCTCCTCCCACTCTTCCTCCGATCAAGGTGGAAGCGTCTACGGCGAAGGCGGTTCGACGGCGAAGCGTCGGGCTACGCCCTCGCAGGTAGGCGGTTGCAGTTTCTTTTTTTATTCCCGCCTCTCCTTTTAGCTCGATTTATAACATTGAATTGCTACCAAATATGAAAATGAAGCCCATAATTGTGTATTATAATTTATTAGCTTTCCAACGCATATTTTGGATTTAAAATTCGTGCCCCGACGCGCACGCGGTCGTCTGCCGAAATCAGCAGGTTTTTGATGTTTTCTGGCCGGTTTTGGGGGTTCCGGCCGTCTAGCGCGGTGGTCCGGCGTGTTGGCGCGGCAGAGAGGCAGCGAAGGCCGGGTCAACGGTGGTGGCTTCAGGTGGATGGCGCGGCGGCGGGGCATTCGGCTCCGGGACGGCGGCGCGGCGCGGGCTCAGGCGGAGGTGCAGGTTTTCGCGGCTCCAGGAGGGCAGCGGGGCGTCCGACGTCCGGTGGCTGGCACGAGCATCTCGTGCAGGTGGCTCAGAAGGCCGGCCGGATGTGCCAGCCGGTGGAGGTGAGGGAAGACCGGGGTCAACGAACCCCAGCCGACCGACAAGGACTCGCAAGCTGCGGGTCCTGATGGGAGAAGAAGACCGGCCATTCGGCCGGTCTGGTTTTGTTTTAAAAAAAATGGTTTATAATAATAATAATAATATTATTATTATTATGAAAATATTTTTCATATCATAAATGGCGTCCATTTTGTATGCCGTCTGTGAAAGTGTACTAAAGATGTCGAGTTGGACCTTTTGAGATGGTTTTGGGAGTTTTTAATTCCCGAAACGAGGGGCTCGGGGACGCGACATGACGTTAAGTGGACGAGCGTTTTTCTCGGGGGTTCTTGTTTTGGACGGCACGGACGCATTCGACGTACGTTTTGAGCACCTTCAGTGGCGTTGTGACCCTGGCATTGAGCTGGAGTTTTCTAGTGTGGTTTCGGGCATTGAAACTGGAGTTGAGGCATGGGTCCCACGACCCGTCTTTCGAGCTGCGAGTAGCGCTTTACAACTTTTTCATCGGATGTCCGTTTGTGGTGTGCGAGTAGTCGATGTTGGGTGTTTTTCCGAGGGAAATACATTGACATAGTCTGCCCGCTTTAATTCCGCACGCTGGTGTGGGCCCCACGAGGGCCATTTGGGCGTTGACAATGATTTTTCCAGCTTTATCACCGGGTGTCCGTTTCGGACAAATGAATAGTCAAACTTGTGTACTTTTTCGAGAGGATCGTAATGGTGCAATCTGTTTGTTGTGTTTCGGGACCGGGATATAGGTCCCACATAGCACCAATCATGTGCGGTGCGCCGGAATTCATCTTTTTCTCTGGATATCTGTTCCACTCAAGTGAGCAGTCCTTTTGACGTGTTTTTCCAAGGGGATCGCAATGGTGCGATGCGCCCGACAGTTTTTGGGGCTGAGGCTCAGGACCATGGGATGCCATTCGGTCATAAAGCGGTGCTGGCGAATTTTTCGTTGGATATCCATTGGAGGTGAGAAAGTAGTCGATCTCGCATGTTTTTACGTGAGGATTACAATGGTGTAATCTGTTCAGGTGAGCGGAGCCTCTTACGCGATCTTATTAAATGTGGAAATGTGAAGGTGCTCCGTGGCAGTTCTTCTACCGTGTTTGTAGTGGACCCTTGGCGTGTGATCGCATTCACTCTTGAGAGAGTGAAGTGAATGCTTGAAGAGATGTAGTTGGCCGTGCCTGGGTCGATGAGGTGGAAATTTGGAGTTGTTACGTTTACGCCCTTCGTGTGGACATTGGGTGCCATGTTCATGTTAGCCTTTGGACTGGAGACGTGGCATACTCTGGGAGTATGCGAGAATGCTGGGAGGTACATGTTGATGGTTGTACTTGAGAATGTTTGTGCGCTTGGTTGGGGTTGACTTGGGGACACATGTTGTGTGGGCCCCATGTGCGTTCCGTGTTCTGATTTACATACTTTTGACCTCTCACGACGTAGAGGGTTCCTCGGTTCTTGACTTTTGACCAGTAGGGTTGAGTCTTCCCCTGGTTCTGTTCTAGTTTGTTGACCAGCAGGGTTGAGTTTTCCCCTGGTTCCGTTCTCGTTTGTTGACCGGTAGGGTTGAGTTTCCCCATGTCCTTGTTCCCGATGGTTTCGACAAGCAGGGTTGAGTAGTTTTCCCCTAGTTATATTCTTGATGGTTTGGCCGGCAGAGTTGCTTCGTGTTCCCTGGTAGTGTTCTTGTGGATTTCAGTGGGACCAACACATTACGCGGGCACCGATCCTCTACCCAGGAGGTTATTTCCAGTAGGGCTGAGGTTGTTACCAGCAGGGCTGAGGTTGTTTCGAGCAGGGCTCGCCAGTTGTACCATCCAGCAGGGATGGCCAGTGGGTTACCATCCAGCAGGGATGGCCAGTACATCGGTGTTCACCGAGCAATACCATCCAGTAGGGATGGCCAGAGTAGTTTCAGGTTTACCTCCAACTGGGCTGGGAAGTGGTCCCCGATGTCGGGTTTACCTCTAGCAGGGCTGGGAAGTGGTCCTCGATGCCAGGTTTACCTCCAGCTAGGCTGGGAAGTGGTCCCCGATGTCGGGTTTACCTCTCGCAGGGCTGGGAAGTGGTCCCCGATGACGGTTCCGAGCCTCCCTCCAGTGGAGTACCCTTTTACGGGACTGGGCATTGGGACTTGTTGACAACTTTATCCGGGTCTCCCTCCAGTGGATTACCCTGTTATGAGACTAGGCAGTGTGGTACCCATCGACTCTTGTCGGGTATCCCTCCAGTGGGAACCCGTCGACTTCCAGGGATTACCCTCCAGTAGGGCTGGGCAGGGGGTCACCTGTCGACCTTGAGGAGACCTCTCGACTGCGGGGCAGTGACGAGGTGTGGCTTGACATTCCCCTAAAACTCTCAGGTACGAGGGGCACTTTCCCCACCGAGACACGTCCTTGTGATGCGACCTAAAACCGTGCGGGCAAGTCAGTGCCACCCAAAGATGATAGTGTCAAGGTGCGGTGATTTGAGCCCCCTTGACTTTCAGTTCGGGGCAGACGTGCGGGATGCTAGGTATCGATGGTGTTTACTTCTAGGACTGTTGGCTACTCACTTACTTGGGCTGAGCTACGGGATGGAGATCCCCTTATGATCTTATTCGGGTTTCTTGACAGAGCATATATATATGTGTATACCTTGTTCCAGTACCCACTTATTGGGTTTGGTTACTCTCCTTCCAGGAGAGGCGAAGACGCGCGGGGTATGCCAACTTATTTCCGTGTTTAGATTCTCATGGTTGGACAAGTCTACTCTCTTCCTATATTTAGCGAAGACTCGATGATAAGTTCATCTTCTCACCATTTCTAGCTCCTTGTGTCTGGACAAGTCTACCTCCTTTCTCTTGTTGGGTTGAGCTGGACTCTCTACTAATACTCTACTGCACTCTTGGTTGTACTCCTTTACTTTCCCCTGTTCGATCTACTGCTCACCCTTAGGTACCTCCTTTTTTTCTTCCTCGAGCCTTTGGGGTATCCTAATGAGTATTTTTATACTCACCCCTGCTTGGGATTTGCCTGCACTTGGTGTGCCCTTGCAGACGACGAACACGTTGGTCATGACTTCAGTGGAGCTTAGGAGTTCAGGATCTTGGACCGCATGTGGTGGTCGTAGTCGGGTTCGAGGTGGGGCACCCTTCACACTATTTACTTTTATTCACCTGTTGCCGGGTTGTGACACTTTTCTAGTTGGGCGTGTGATTTTCCCCTTTTCTTTTCAGTTTACTTTCAACACTTTCTTGTACTTTTAGAGGTCGATGCACATTGTGGTTTATTTATAGAAGTTGGTACTTTGATTTTATTTTTACTCTGAACTTTTTCATTGAGTGTGGTGCATGTGTGTGTACAGTTACTTAGGCAAAGGCCTCCCCGAGTTGTTGTGCCTTCGGCGCTGGTCGCCATCCCCTGGCCTATGGTGGCATGATTGGGGTAGTTGCGGCTCGATCCTGGGTAGGGTCGGGTGTGACAAAGTGGTATCAAAGCTGGTTTGTCCCTTGGGACGTTGTGCAAACGTCCCTAAAAAGGAATTGGTTGGGATTTAGGGCAATAGTGTTAACATGTCTCGAGAGCGGCTCTCAGGCTAGGGAGTCCAATGATGGTGCGACGACCGATGTATCCATTCACCATGACCTTGATAACCTGCTTGTCGACTCGGCATGCTGAGACTCTTGCTGTAGGGAAAATTGGTTTGTGCATCACATAGGATTGAGTCTTTACTGTCCTTCTTGAGTCAGCTCCCCATTGTTGTTATTGGTATATACATTATTCCCATCTCATCATGACAATCCTTGATAACAGTCAGGATGTCTCCGCGAAGACAACCATCCAGGATACCAGCTTTGGTTCGTGATGATGACCCTGTGAGCTACGGGGTTATAGTACAAGACCCATCATGCGATCCCCTTTCTCTAGGTTGGCCGATAGCAGCACCCCCATCTGGTGAGCAGCGGACAGCTCCAGTAGAGCAGACGGGGCTTGAGCGCAGGTTGAGCGCGCACCGTGAGTTCCATCGGCAGAGACCGCTGAGGTTCCATGGTGATCCAGACCCTTAGGCAGTAGAGGTTTGGCTGGATATAGTGGTTTTCCTTTTCAGGCTTGTGCAGACACCGAAAAATCTTATGCTGGCTTTGGCCGCCAACCTTTTTCGTGGAGCAGCTTGGCGTTGGTGGAGTCTGGGGACTCAGTTTCTTGACGAGTCGTCACTTTAGTGGGGCGACTTTTAGTTGTTGTTTCGTGAGGAGTTTTGCCCCTCCTACTTACACTCCGCTCAGATTCAGGAGCTTCTGCAGTTTCAGCAGGGAGGGATGACAGTGGCCGAGTACGCGGCTAGTTTCACAGACTGTGCATGCTTTTACCCGGACTTGGTCCATGACGACAACATCCGAGCGCGTAAGTTTGAGCAGGGTCTCCACCGAGAGATTCGTGCTGTCATAGTACCCTTGGGAATTTCCACATATTCGGGGGTGATATAGTATGAGTTGGTGATAGAGAGCTTCCTGTCACGTTCTAGAGTTGGTGGTGGCAGTAGACACGTTAGATCCAGACGTTTTCCACAGCTAGTGGGTGGCGGAAAGCAGAACCTTGACGCAGGTGGATTTCTGACAACCGGACTCAGGGGCATGGTCTCACACCACAATGGCGCTGGAGGGCACCAGTGCAGCCCAAAGAGAGTCGGTACTATGCTTGCGATGGGCGAGGTCACCTGGCACGGGACTACCCGACCAGGCATGCAGAGATCTTCGGGTAGGCAACAGGTGCACCACCATGACAGAGGCATCATTGTGATCGGAGTAGCGCCCAGAGAGGTGGTGATAGTAGAGGAGCAGAAGGAGCTGGTAGTGGGGGACGACCTTACAAGGCCTTCTCATCACCACTAGGCGGTCCACATCAGGCTCCGGGAGCTGACAGTTGGGACCGCGGACAACCGCGAGCTTTGGATGTCTATGATCCTGCAGATCATGAGGCGATAAGAGGTACACTCTACAACTCTTCTTCTTCTTGCAGTAGAATTGTTAGACTCTGTGTGTGAAATAATTTTCTCCCTGCTCCTTGCTTGGGTTGTTACCAAGGTGACGTGGGGCGTCAGTGTGGCTCTGTGTCGGTAGAGTAAAAGGAGTGGAATCTTTATCTTTAGTCGATGGTATTGAATCCTTCGCCTTTTGAGTGTGTAAGAGAGTCTTGGTTGTGGGACATCGACTATGAAATCTTGCGTGACCAGATATCCTTGGGTGTTTCACCATATGGATATTCTGAAGGAGGGAATAACCGGGCCTTGTTCCAGGTGCGGGCGGTGATTCCAGTCGCGGCGTGTGATGTAAGGGTTCGGTCGGGGAGGTGAGCTACCCCCGAGAGCCTTCAGACTATTTGAGACCATGCTAAGGGATGATGAGGTTCCCTACTGCCTTGCCCTAACCCCAAAGTCTGGAGTGGGTGTATGACGTCTCCCGCGTGGTTTACCTGAAGAGATGTGTGCGTTCTCCTATGCACGTCATCGAAAAGGGCGGAGATCGTGTGAACATATCAAATCCTTTGGTCTGTGTGCAGTGGCATATAGTTGTGCAAGAGTTCTTCTGGGTACAGAAGAGCCATGTGTGAGCTTAGTACCCTGAGTTGTTCCCTGATTTTGATTTTCAGGGATGAAAATCTTGAAGGAGGGAATGATTTAAGAACCTAGTTTTTGGCTATAAAATACTTTGTAATATTCTTGATGTTATTCTAGAGCAGCGCCTTCAAACGACGTGCGATTCCGAGCCCCGGTGTGGCCGGAATTAAATTTTCAGTGCGTTCACACTGGGAACGCCAAATAAATGGGATAACTCTTAAACGGTGATCCAGATCAGAAGTATGAGTGCATGGATGGGTCCGAAATGGAATTTTTACCATAGGAACGACATAAAACATGTCGTCGTGGGACGTTTGGACCCCTCGCCCGCTACCAGAACGTTAAATGGATTAATTAATTAATTAATTTATTCGTTTAGTGGCTTAACTCAAGTATCTCTTAAATGGTGGATCGTATTGGAAAACCGAGGGCACCGTTGAGTTTTAAGCATGCCATTTACCCTAGGAGGGGTATAATTTTTGCGGGCGCGGGACGTCAGTGAAAAATGGCCCCAGGGGCATTTTCGTAATTTGGCGGCTTTGGGCGTTCAGTTTTATAACTTTTGAACAGGGCCTCAGATTAAAATTCCAAGACCGCTGTTTTTCTCGGGAGGTGGTGTTTACCCTAGGAGAGGCTTAACCTCAACCCCGTCGAGGGTTTCAGTTGCGGGTTAAATCAGGGGTTTAACTTAATTAAAATTTTAATTAAGTTTTTCTTATTTAAACCCTTACCCACCTCCCCTATTTTCCCCTTGCTCTACTCTGGCGGAAGAACCCTCAAAGAAGACCCCTCAAGATCCTCCCCCTCCTCCTTCTATCAAGGTGGAAGCGGCTATGGCGAAGGCGGTTTGACGGCGAAGCATCGGGCTACGCCCTCGTAGGTAGGCGGTTGCGGTTTCTTTTTTTTATTCCTACCTCTCTTTTGAGCTCGATTTATAACATTGAATTGCTTTCAAATCTGCAAATGAATCCCATAATCGTGTATTATAATTTATGATCTTTCCAACGCATCTTTTGGATTTAAAGTTTGAGCCCCGACGCGCTCGCGGTCGTCTGTCGAAATTGGCGGGTTTTTGATGTTTTTAGGCCGGTTTTGGGGGTTCCAGCCGTCTAGCGCGGCGGTCCTGCGAGTTGGTGCGGCGGAGTGGAAGCGGAGGCTGGGTCAGCGGCGACGGCTTCAGGCGGATGGCGCAGCGGCAGGGCGTTCGGCTCCGGGACGGCGGCGCGGCGCGGGCTCAGGCGGAGGTGCGGGCTTCTGCGGCTCCGGGATGGCGGCGGGGCGTCCGACGTCCGGCGGCTGGCGCGAGCGTCTTGTGCAGGCGGCTCGGAAGGCCAGCCGGCTATGCCGGCCGGTGGAGGCAAGGGAAGACCGGGGTCTATGGACCCTGGATGGCCGACAAGGACCCGCAAGCTGCCAGCCCTGATGGGAGAAGAAGACCGGCCATTCGGCCGGTCTGGTTTTGTTTAAAAAAATGGTTTATAATAATAATAATATTATTATTATTATTATTATGAAAATGTTTTTCATATCATAAATGGCATCCGTTTTGCATGCCGTCTGCGGCAGTGTACTCCAGATGTCGAGGCAGAATTTTTGAGATGGTTTCGGGAGTTTTTAATTCCTGAAACGAGGGGCTCGGGGGCGCGACACGTCGTTAAGTGGACGAGCGTCTTTCTCGGGGGTTCTTGTTTTGGACGGAATGGACGCATCCAACGTCCTGTTTGAGCACCGTCAGTGGAGTTGTGACCCTGACATTGAGCCGGAGTTTTCTAGTGTGGTTTCGGGTGTTGAAACTGGAGTTGAGGCGTGGGGCCCACGACCCGTCTTTCGAGCTGCGAGCAGCGCTTTACAACTTTTCCATCGGACGTCCATTCATGGTGTGCGAGTAGTCGATGTTGGGTGTTTTTCTGAGGGCATTGCATTGACACAGTTTTCCTGCTTTAATTCCGCATGCTGGTGCGGGCCCCGCGAGGGCCGTTTGGGCCTTGACGGTGATTTTTCCAGCTTTATCATCGGGTGTCCGTTTCGGACAAATGAATAGTCAAACTTGTGTACCTTTTCGAGAGGATCGCAATAGTGTGATCCGTTTGTTGTGTTTCGAGATTGGGATGCGGGTCCCACATAGCACCACTTGTGTGCGGTGCGCCGGAATGCATCTTTTTCTTCAGATATCTATTCCACTCAAGTGAGCAGTCCTTTTGACGCATTTTTCCGAGGGGATCGCAATGGTGCGATGCGCCTGACTATTTTCGAAGCTGAGGCTCGGGACCACGGAACGCCATTCGGGCGTAAAGCGGGGTTGACGACTTTTTCATCGGATATCGGTTGGAGGCGAGTAAGTAGTTGATCTCGCATGTTTTTCTGCGAGGATTACAACGGTGTAATCTGTTCAGGCGAGCGGAACCTCTTACGTGATCTTATTAAATGTAGAAATGTGAAGGTGCCCCGTGGTGGTTCTTCTACCGTGTTTGTAGCGGACCCTTGGCGTGTGATCGCGTTCACTATTGGGGGAGTGAAGTGAATGCTTGAAGAGATGTAGTTGGCCATGCCTGGGCCCATGAGGTGGAAATTTGGAGTTGTTACATTTATGCCCTTCGTGTGGACGTTGGGTGCCGTGTGCATGTTAGCCTTTGTGCTGGAGAGGTGGCATACTCTGGGAGTATACGAGAATGCTGGGAGGTACATGTGGATGGTTGTACCTGAGAACGTTTGTGCTCTTGGTTGGGGTTGACTTGGGGCCACACATTGTGTGGGCCCCATGTGCGTGCCGTGTTCCGCTTTACGTACTTTTGACCTCTCGTGACATAGAGGATTCCTCAGTTCTCGACTTTTGACCAGCAGGGTTGAGTCTTCCCCTGGTTCTGTTCTAGTTTGTTGACCAGCAGGGTTGAGTTTTCCCCTGGTTCCATTCTCATTTGTTGACCAGCAGGGTTGAGTTTCCTTCTGGCCTTGTTCACGTTGGTTTCGACTACCAGGGTTGAGTGGTTTTCCCCTGGCTCTATTCTTGATGGTTTGGCCGGAAGAGTTGCTACGTGTTCCCTGGTAGAGTTCTTGTGGATTTCGATGTGACCACCACATTACACGGGCACCGATCCTCTACCCAGGAGGTTGTTTCCAGCAGGGCTGAGGTTGTTACCAGCAGGGCTGAGGTTGTTTCGAGAAGGGCTCGCCAGTTGTACCATCCAACAGGGATGTCCAGTGGGTTACCATCCAGTAGGGATGGCCAGTACATTAGTGTTCACCGAGCAAAACCATCC
Source organism: Viscum album (assembly GCA_963277665.1). Taxonomy (NCBI): domain Eukaryota; kingdom Viridiplantae; phylum Streptophyta; class Magnoliopsida; order Santalales; family Viscaceae; genus Viscum; species Viscum album. The sequence goes on from OY728160.1 coordinate 1,682,090,233, forward strand.
AGCAGGGATGGCCAGAGCAGTTCCGGGTTTACCTCCAGCTGGGCTGGGAAGTAGTCCCCGATGCCGGGTTTACCTCCAGCAGGGCTGGGAAGTGGTCCCCGATGCCGGGTTTACCTCTAGCTGGGCTGGGAAGTGGTCCACGATGCTGGGTTTACCTCCAGAAGGGCTGGGAAGTGGTCCCCGATGATGGTTCCGAGCCTCCCTCTAGTGGAGTACCCTTTTACGGGACTAGGCATTGGGAGTTGTTGACGAATTTAGCCGGGTCTCCCTCTAGTGGATTACCCTGTTACGGGACTTGGAAGTGTGGAACCCGTCGACTTTTTCTGGGTCTTCCTCCAGTGGGAACTAGTTGACTTCCAGGGATTACCCTCCAGCGGGGCTGGGCAGGGGGTTGCCTGTCGACTTTGAGGAGACCTCTCGACTGTGGGGTAGTGACGAGGTGTGGCTTGACGTTCCCCCAGAACTCTCAGGTACGAGGGGAACTTTCCCCACCGAGACGAGTCCTTGTGACGTGACCTAAAACCGTGCAGGCGAGTCAGTACTGCCCAAATCGGATGGTGTCAAGGTGCGGTTATTTGAGCCCCCTTGACTTGCAGTTCGGGGCAGACGTGCGGGATGCTGGGTATCGATGGTGTTTACTTCTGGGACTGTTGGCTACTGACTTACTTGGGATGAGATATGGGACAAATATCCCCTTACGATCTTGTTCAGGTTTCTTGACAGAGCATATATATATATGTGTATACCTTGTTCCAGTACCCACTTCTTGTGTTTGGTTACTCTCCTTCCAGGAGAGGCGAAGATGCATGGGGTATGCCACGTGCTTTCCGTGTCTAGCTTCTCATGGTTGGACGAGTCTACTCTCTTGCTATAGGTAGCGAAGACTTGACGAGAAGTTCATCTTCTCACTGTTTCCATCTCCTTGTGTCTGGACGATTCTACCTCCTTTCTCTTGTTGGGTTGAGCTGGACTCTCTACTGTTACTCTACTGCACTCTCGGTTGTACTCCTTTACTTTCCCCTGTTCTATCTACTTCTCACCCTTAGGTACCTCCTTTGTTTCTCCCTCGAGCCTTCGAGGTATCCTACTGAGTATTTTTATACTCACCCCTGCTTGGGCTTTGCCCGCACTTGGTGTTCCCTTGCAGACGACAGACAGTTTGGTCGTGACTTCAGTGGATCTTAGGAGTTCGAGAGCTTGGACTGCGTGCGGTGGTCGTAGTCGGGTTCCAAGTGGGGGACCCTTCCACCTGTTTACTTTTGTTCACCTATTGCTAGGTTGTGGCATTTTTCTGGTTGGGCGTGTGTTTTTCTCCTTTTCTTTTCAGTTTACTTTCATCACTTTCTTGTACTTTTAGAGGTCGATGCACATTGTGGTTTATTTATAGCAGTTGGTACTTTGCTTTTCTTTTTACTCTGCACTTTTGCATTGAGTGTGCTACGTGTGTGTGTACATGTACTTAGGCAAAGGCCTCCCCGAGTTGTTGTGCCTTCGACGCTAGTTGCCAGCCCCTGGCCTATGGAGGCGGGCTTGGGGTAGTTGCGGCTCGAGCCCGGGTAGGGTCGGGTCGTGACATTCTTGATTTTGTAGAGGCCTCTAGGAGGCACTAGGATTTTTGGTTCATTTGAGTACAACATACCATCTGCAAAAGGATGGAAAAATAGATATATCTATAAAAATTATTGAGGATATACTTTGTGATTGCATCCTCAATTTTGGTGGATCTTGGGGTGAACATTTGGTACTGGTTGAGTTTTCTTATAACAATAGTTACTAGTCCATGATCAGAATGGATTATTTTAAGGCCTTGTATGAATTAACTTTTAAATATCCATTATTTTGGTTGTATATTAGTGAAAGTTACTTGGTTGGATCAAGCTTGGTTCAAGAGACATCAGAAAATATATAATTGATTCATCAGAGTATGTTGATGAAACAAAGCTAGTATAAAAATTATGTTGATCATCATTGTAGACTATTAAAGTTTTCAGTTGGTGGCTAGGAATTCTTAATAGTTTCACCCTATTTGGGTATTCAAAGTCTTAAGAGGAAAGGGAAACTTTCTGCTCATTTTGTGGGAACTTTTGAGGTTGTTGAGCAGGTGGGTGGGGACTCGGTAGGTGCATCGAAGAGACCCGAGATCAAATTTGGGTGGAGGCATATTTATGGGTTATTGTAGCAGTACTGTAGTAGTACTATAGCAGGTACTATTCAGTACTATAGTATACGTAACTATTCATCCATCTGGGCCACCGATTTGGTCTTCGGGTCCTTCAAGGCTTTCGGGCCACCCAAGGCCTTCGGGCCAGTTGATTCTCAAGGCCTTCGGGCCACCTTAAGTCCGTTGGGCCACCCCAAGGCCTTCGGGACACCTAAAATGATGATGTACTAGTCATACTACAAGGGACAAGGCTTCATAGGAGGATTTAGGGTAGGCGAATTCACTGAAGTAGAGCTAATTAGAATTGGAAGAACGAGAGGGTATGAATTTTCCATCAGTACCAGGCCTGTGCAGCTTTGCATAAGATAACTAGATGACCAACCCTGTGAAGGTGGAGTGATGATATCATGACATATGCTGGGGAGGAGTAGTTCTAAGTTGTCTGTCTGGGTGATTTCTCTAAGACCTACGAGTCATGTAATTGTCTCTAAGACTTAGATCCTTGTAAGGGTTCCACCTCACCCCTTGAAAGGTGTATTATCAAAATAATAATAAAATAATAATAAAAAAATGAAGGCCTTTAGGCCATTATGATCGACCGAGCAGGTGGGGAAAGTGGATTACCATTTAGAACTTACACCACAGTGATGTCGATACATAATGTGTTCCAAGTATCATAGCTATGAAAGTATATTTCTGATCCATATCATGTTTTTATTTGGGAGGATCTTGATGTTGATCCTAATTTATCCATGACTGAGAATCCAGTCAGTATTGTTGATTCTGAGGCAAATTTACTTCATGGAAGGATGATAACTTTGGTCTATGTGATATGGGATCATGATTTTGATACACATGAGACTTGGGATAGGGAGACACTGATGAGAGAGCAATGACCTAATATTTTTAAAATGGAAACTTCTTGAAAGGATTTTTGGGGTCATAAATTTTCTATGGTTAGGAGGTTGTAACATCCCGATAATTGTTTTCAGGTCCTACTCAACTCTATTTTGATCTCTTTTTGATTAGGTCTTGTTTAGGGGTGTTTTAGATATAATTTGGAAAATATTTGGAAGATTATTAGTTGTTCATGGTTGGTGCATAGTTTTCCCAAACCTTGCACCCCACCAATGAAAACTGTGCAACCCTGGATAATGGGGGTTTACATGGTTGGAACACGGTCTAAAAAATGCACCCACCTAGTAGAAACTATAAAAAATATTTAATGGGAACATGGTTAGGGAGAATTAATTTTTTAAATAGTGTGACCTTTCCCAACCAAACATGTGCGTGAGATTTTTGAATTCTGAATTTTTTTTAAAAAAAATTACCGAACCCCTATTTAAGCCCTCGTTCATCCCTAACTCAACCAAAGTTGATTTACTAGGTTTTAGAGGCTCTCAAGAACTAATTTTGGATCCTATAAACCCTTTACTTGGTGGATCGAATCATGGAAGATCATGTTTTATCTCCTCTTGGTAAGTGAATATCTTCTCATGTATTCTATACCGTTATCTCTTTATCTCCTCCTTAGGAAGTGTTAGATTATCATGTTGTTGATGTATATAAACTATATTTAATTAAATATTGATTATAGGTTTTATTTCTAGATTTTCATTTCCATTTTTCTTTATTGGAAAACACCATTGTGGGTGTTTTTGATATGTGATCTTCATGATAAAGGTAGGTGGTTCCATTTGAGTTTTTCCATATAGTTAAACCTTGATTTTCGTATTTTTTTTTAAATTCCTTTCAATTGATTTATGAAAAACAAATTTGAGATGAATGAGAATTTTTATTCGAATTGGAATGGAATTTTGGGACCCCCCCAATTCCAATGAAATTTTAATTTAGGATGTATTTTTGGAAATTAATGGAATTAATGAATTGATTTAAGAATTGTTTTGATAAAATGGATTAAACTAAAATGATAAAAACCTATGATTGGTTTTGTGTTGAAAATGAATGAAATTATGAAAATACCATATTTTGGTTTCAAAAGTGAATTGGAATTTTGAAAAGGGAAAGTGGGTAATTGATTTGAGAAATATGATTTATTTGAAATGAAATGATTTTACCTTTCTCAATTGATTTATTAAGAATATAAAATCCTAAGTAGTTAGTGGGTTATTTGGGACCAGAACACTGGGGATATAATTCCATAGAAATTTATTGATTATGAAAACTCTAAAAAACCCCTGTTAGGCAGATCTTATCCTTGATGGGTTGTTGATGAGTCCTATTCGGCCTAATCCGGAGGGACGCATGTACACATATTTTCATGATCACTGATTTGATAAGTGTGAGGATCCTATAACTAGAAACCATCGAACCACAAGTAAGATGAACATGGTTCTTATTGTGATTATTTTGAGTATAAATACCATTCATATAGAAATATTTTATTTAGTCCTATTTATTTATATAAACTGTTTTATATAAATTTTTTATTAAGCTATATTTGAAATGTTTTCCATCATTTTGAAATGAAAGCATGTTTTGTTTTAAATATGAAAATTTATTGACATTCCTGTTTTAATTAAAATTAAAATCATGATTTAGATTATTATTGTAAAATCTATTTATGTAATGCTTACTAAGACCCTACTAGGATTTTTAGCTCACACCCTTCATTTTCCTTTGGGAATTTTTAGATTTCATTCCTCCAGGTCTGAGGAAAGGGAAAACACCTCTTGGAGGAGGTGGATGTTCTTGATCCTTTGGGCTTGGAGTGATGGTTACTTTGGTACATTTTTATTTCTTCTAAGTAATTTTATGATGTAATGTTTTGGGTTTTGTTATACCAGTTTGGTTTCTGGTACTACCACTCTTTGGATTTTTGAGCATACAGACTTGTATCTGTTATCTTCCACTATTTTTGTGACAAATTAATTACCTATTTTATCTTGTATGATTCCAGGTTCTAGTCACCAACCCATGGGTATTGAAAATTCCATTCTGGCCATGTCAATTCCAGCTCAGGTAGTAGGGTACCAGGGTATCCAGTCTGGTTTGTGATAGTGCACACCAATTCTGTTTTAAGAAAGTGATATAATTAGATATTTATTATAGTAGGTTTAGGGTTGGAAAATTTTACACAAAACCATTTCTATAATTATAATTTTTAATTTAACCCATGTTAAATAATAATAATAATATTATTATTAATCCTTTTACATGTGCAACACCTTTAAGAATATATAAATAAATATAATTTATATTATTTCCAATCGAACCATTAAACTCAGTCCACTTTCCATCATCAAAATTTACTGATCCTAGAATAATGACTATTTAATAAATGTCACTACATTATTCTATGATAAATATAATAAATATTATATTCCCAAAACTTGAAAATATATTTTTTATTTTTATTTTTATCTATCTCAATTTTTCTTTAGAATAACTTCTGATTAAATTATAGAGATCAACCTAACTCGAATAAATATTATTTATTATAACTAGTTAAATTCAATACTAGAATTTAATTGAGATTGAGAATACACTTAGTGTGTGACCCTCTAGGCATCTTTATCAGTGACATTAGGCATAAATACCCAAAGTCCAAGGTTAACATCTAGCAACATGATAAGGAATACATAGAGAAATAAGTTAACATTGCAATGAAATCTAACCTATTATGAATGTTTACTATGTAATATAATCCCTTTATTGTGATATATCTAATGTTGAATTGGTTTATATATTTAAAAAATAAATCAATGGTCATTTTCCTATGATTTTATAACCCTATAATATAATTTTATTTGTTTTTACCCCCAGATGTATGTTTTTAAAGACTTTGATATCTTTTAAAACTGCTTATTGAGTAATTATGAGCACACCACACGTCAGATGGATGTGTTTTATACTTGTAAACATAAAAAATAATTCAACCATATTTTTAACAAAATTGTATTCTAATAATTGGTCATTTTATATGGGTTTTATTGTTTCACACACATTTTAGTGTTTTAAAACACTAAAAATGAATTTACGAGTGTCTCAGGTAAACCATAACTCAAGTTGACATGGCATCAATTTCTACGTTTCCAAAATAAATCTACAGTAATTGACCTATAATTTTAGGGCAATATGACATTATTTTATTAGTTTTAACCCATAACATATGTTTTTAAAGACATTGATATCTTTTAAAACTGCTTATTAAGTTATTCCAAGCACACTACATATCAGATGGACGCGCTGTCTGTTTGTACACATCACAAATAATTCAACAATAGTTTTCTCATGATTAAAAATCAATATGAACCCATGTAATTCAAATATAAAACTCATATTACATTTCCTGAACTTATCCTCACAGAAGTAACCCCAACAATATACAATATTATCAAAGAAATAAATAAAATAGTCATCCTGACATGTCATGGATTTTGTTTAGAATTTACCTAGGTAGGATGGGATATAAGACTAGAAATTTCATCCTCCAAAATATATATTCTATGGTATTTTCCATTTTTGACCATCATTGATCCTTTGTGTTCCTATAAGAGTCATTTTTTAACCTTTTCTTTTAGCCTTGAAATCTCTCTTTGTGTTTCTCGATCAATGACACTGATCAAACCCCCACTAAGAGTAGTAGTAAATGATGATGACTCCCTACCAAAGATAAATAATGGAGTAGGTCCATAACTCATCCCCTGTACATGCTCATGATGCTCCTTCCCTAAATCAATTTCAACTGCATTGTTTTGGGAAACCGATGATGATTGTAAAAGGTTCACATCCCAACCTTCTTGAATTTTAATTTGTTAATATAACAATATTAAAAATTATTTTTTAAATTACCCAAAATTTATAATATTATCAAATTAATAAATTTTTTATTAGTATTTAATGTTATTTCATTACTATAAATACATAATAATGAAAAATAAATTATGAAAACAAACAAGTCTTAAACCCAAGTAATTAGGGATGACTACATGGATCAAATAACACTAATAGAGAAAATTAGAGCTCTTTAATCCATGTAGCCAACCCCGTTTAATTGTGTTGAATTATTGTTTATTATTATAATTTATTTTTCATTATTATCTTTTTATAGTAATGAAATAACATTAAATACCAATGAAAATTATTTACTCTAACATCTTTGGTAGGTTCATTCACAAAACTACCATCAGGTTTTCGATGAACTTTAATCCACATATTTTTCCATCCAACTGGGTGACCTAATATGTGAGCCTTTATAAAAAATATATATACAAGTTAGAAAAAAACCTTTAGTTATAATAAAATAATATAAATAATAATGAATAAAATACAACCAAGATTGGTTTTTTCTATAAAAACTCTATGACCCAACGATATGTGGAATGACTTGTTCTTCATGATTCATTTTATTTTTTTGATAATTCCTAATAAAATAGTATTATTAATAAAAAATTATAATTTCATTGATTTTATGTTATTAATATTCTAAAAAAAATTAAATTACCTCATGAGATCTATCTTTTTTAATATTGAAAAACATCTTCCACTTCTCATGAGACATGCCTTCAGACACTTTCACATACATCTATCAAGTGCTTAGAGATGTGTCATTAAACTCATTCCATAATCTCCATTTAAATTCTTTCTGTATCTTGCCTAAAATTTTTATGGTCCATGGGTGTGAAATGGAGTTAGGGACATCAAAATGAAAAAAATATAGAAATAAAAAACATAACACTTTATAAGTATTAATAATTTTACTCATGAATTTTAAATAATTTATCAATGAATATTAAATTAATATTTCCATTACTTGGTTTTCAAACACCTAATTTTTTCAAGCTATGTAAATATAAAACTAATCTCTATAATTAATGGGAAAGCTCACCATCTTGAAAGCAAGCTTCCCAAGAAACTATCTATATATTCTAATAACATCACAAGTAGGAACCCTGAACTTATCAAATAGAATAATAATTTTTAAGTATTTTAGGTCCCATATATCTGCTTTGTTTATATTTATATCTATTATATTTTTATCTTTATCTATTTGAAAAATTAATTAAACAATTAATAAAATATATAGCGTTGGTATGAGTATCTCAAGAGGGGGGGTGAATTGAGTACCCAATAAAAATTTCCATATAAAATAGGTTTAAATAAAATCCCCAAATTAATTAAAATTGACTTGTTAATCAAAATGGAAGATTAATATAAGTTTCTATATTTTAAAATATTTCTCAAATATTGATTAATTATCAGTTAAAATAGTATACAAATACTACTTTAACTTTTAAAATCGATTTACTTAATCAAAACTTATATAAACACTAATTAAGACTAACTATAAAAGTAGTGGGTTTTTTATAGTTTAAAATAGATTCAATTTAAAGTAGAGAAAAAAAAACAAAACACACAGTGAAATAAATACACACTACTGGAATTGGGACCTATACCAACACTTATTTCCCAACGGTTTAAAAAAACCGCTGGGAAAAAGACCCTTTTCCAACGGTTCTAGTAAACCGTTGGAATAAGGTATTTTAGGTTGAGTTTTCCCTATGGTTTTGTTAAACTGTTGGGAAAGAAAATTTTTAACACCAATTTAGGGCTCCTCATCTCGGACTATCCCTGACCTCCGCCTCCCGACCCCCTCCCTCTCCTCCGGCGGCGTTCCCCTTTCCCTCTCGACTCCCTCTCCGACGACGACGTCCCCCTACCCTCTCGGCTCCCAATGACGTTCCCCCCTCCCCTCTCGTCTCCCACTCCTGGAAACATACTCCTCCCCTCAATCTCCTCCTCCGACGTCCCCCGACCCCCTCTCCAGTCGCGCACGAGACCCCCCATGGCTGAACACCCCACGGGACGTCCCCCCTCTCGGCTCCCTCTCCTCCCGCCAGGGTTCTTGATCGGTATTTTCCCATTGATATAATCTTCCAACTATTTATCTCGGTGAACTAATATTTGTTATCTTGTAATGGATTTCATTCTCTAACACTTTTTCAGGTACACAAGATTACAGTAGAAAACACCCCCATGGCATACCGATTTTCCCAGGGAGCTCTCAATTCCCTTTTATTTTTATTTTTTCCGATATCCATTCCCACAAACATTAAAAATCAATGCCATAACACTCTCACCTGTATTTCATTAATAGTAGGGACACTACCTCATTTTAAGTGTGGGGGGAGTTTCTCACAGTTTCCCATGTGATGCACTTGGATTTTTTATTATTCTCACTTGTCTATGAGACATTTTTCAAAATAATAAGAATGATTTAAACTTGAGAATCATTATGCCCTTGTTATTAAAAAAAAGTTAAGTGTAAAAGTTCCAAGGACCATGTTTGAATCCTACTAAGATTTTTTTAGAATGATTGCTAAGTTAGGGAATTAATTCAAATTCAAAATATTTGAAATAATGACTAATTGACCTATTACTTAGGATTTATGACCTTTGTGATTGCCTTTTTTTTGATTCTCACTACCCAAGAGGACTCTAATCCTTCAATTTTATACTCTTATCTAGGCATATTTCTTGATAGATTCCAGGGGCATGTAAACTAACTAGAACTTGCACTGAGATCTTATCTTAGTGATGACTGAACAAGTGTAAAACTAAAATGATTTAGGACACTTTCATAGACAATTTTTCCCTAAGACCCACCTGAAATCTATCCATCATTCAACACTTAGTTTACATTAATGGCCTATTATAATGAAGCAATTTAAATCCTATTTCACTTCATACCCTACTTATTGTACAATGCGTATGGATATCTTTGAACAAGTGTGGGCGGGGCATTCAAAGATCATGGGATGCTTCCACTTCCAGAGATGTACGATATGCTCACCTGATTATGCTATTGCGATCCATTTACCATTTGTTGTGTTTCACTCATAATCTCTTCCTTTTCAAAATAAAAAAAAATAAAATAAAGGAAAATTGTTATGGGTTGTTTACTAAGAAGTTCAAAAATCACAATTTTCCAGACTGATTAATCCCTCAAAGGATTATCTGTGGTTCAGTGATGGATATGATATCTATCCTAAGAATATATTATGACGTAGATCACTTGTATACTGTAATACCATGAGGTGTGAGTGTGAGGAAACATTGGAAGATAAAGGATCCTTCCATGAGATGGAATCGTTTTTCTAAAACATCATGTGGGAACATTTCTAGAGTATGTTGGAGTCATGAAATAACCCCAAGTGTCTCCATGAGATAGCATAAATAACCCCAAGTGTCTCCAAGTGTCTCCATACATCGTATAATCCTCGCATGGGTTGGACACTCACCCAATCCTATCAAACCTATCCTAGTCTATCCTCTCTGTCACATAGTCTAGAATCATCTCTCAAGGATTATCCCATGCCTCGATGCACATCTCATCATCCAAATAGACAAAGAGGACTATTCACCTTATGATTGTTCTAGTCACAAAATCACACCATGTCGAACCCATATACATTATATTATCAATAATCCGGTCAAGAACCTCATCAAAATCATGTATTATAACCCAGCCCCACTAACCAGGTTCCATCCTAAGCTAAATCACACCAAGACTCTTGGCATTATAACACCAATCTGTCCGACAATACCCAATACCCACACTAGAATCTCATCCTTCATCTCTTTAGTTAAACTCTTGAATCATTAAATGGAGTAAAACATTTCATAATACATTTTATATACTCAGAGGGACCATCCCACTCTAAGAACCTACCAAGATTCCAATCCATCCTCATAAGTATTTCCTCATCAAACGCTAGATGTACAATTGCAACACCTATCACTACAAGGCCCAATCCTCTTAGGAATATTTTACTTGATCTAAATACTCATCGTTAGTGACATCAATCACATTAAAGCACATAAATGTCAACTGAAACTTAAATTCCAAGAATTATTCATGTGGACAGGTCCCATGGAAACATGCTAAGAACTAAAACCATAAATAATAATTCCAAATTCATGCATCATTTTAAATAAATATCTCAAGTGTAAACATAAAAACCAAGAATAATAAGACCTCATCCATTATATCGAACAAAACCAAAATAAGTTGAAACTCGGTACAAATTGATTATATATCATTAATAGGAAGAGTAATTGTTAATTAATAGGAATGTACTATTTGATAGTATCATTTTGAAACATTGATCTGTTTCCCCTTTGCTTGCAGGAACATGATTTGACCCATGGGGCACTGTGGTACTTATATGTTGGGTGGCGATAGGTATATTCACAGGAGACAAGTATGTTTTAGTTTCATTTTTATTTTATTTTCTTTATCACATTGGTCACTTAGATCTTTGACTGCTTTCTATGGACAGATGGTACTTATATTCTGCGAAGGGGGCCAGAAGGAGTTCAGATTGATTCAGTCCACCGGCTTTGATCTGAGGTAAGATTCTATGGTTACTACTTGTCCCACACCTCATATATTTGGGGATTTAGTGTTTTTGACTGCATATTATGTTTTCGGTATGGCGTTGAATCGTTTCGTGTTGGTTCGGGTGGATTTGGTTCTCCGCTGCCAATCTAGGTAAGGCTTTAATGCCATTGGTTGGTTTTTCACTGGTTATGTAGTGTCCTTCATGTGTTTTAAGGTTCTTAATATCCTTTGTGTAGTGCGTTGATCCCTGCTCGTTGGTTTCTAGTCGCCAAGTCAAGGGAGACTCGCCTGCGTGTGCATAGGTAAGTAAGTATATGTATGTGGGTTCCCCCGTTACGTGTATAGTCACCCATGGTAGTGATTATGCACGTATGGGGCTAGGTGTGCCCATGTATATATATATACATGCATACGCAGGTGAGTGGAGACTGATATATGCATATAAGCATATGTGCAAGGATCCCCTTACACATTCTCATTGCCATACGAGTGTGTGCATAGGGGCTAGGTGTCCTTGCATGTGTGTGAAGGTGCGTATACTCAGTGGAGGAGTAGCAAATTTTAGTTAGAAAGCTCCAAGATCCGAAGTGGATGGCTTGGTTCCACCTTGAGGTAGAGTCTTTCTCGTAGCCTCTTTAATTTAAAAATGCTTTAAATTGAATTTAGCTTCTTTCTTAATTCTGCTTAATTATATTGAATTGCATATCTTGAATAAGTTTTCTTTAATATAATTGTTTCATTTGATAAATAAAGTCATGTTTTTATAATAAAACCCCTCCAATAGAGGTGTGCTGTCTGCGAAAACTCACAGTGATAGTTTAGGCTATATGATTCTTTTCCGTCATTTCATTTCCCTTTAGATGTTGCGTCATTGTTCCGCTCACTACAACCTTCCGATGATCCCTTGTTATAACATATTAAATAGTTTATTTGTTCTATCATGTCCGTTGTGACCTTATTTTATGGAGAAACCCGTTTCGGGTGTTTGCTTGGCCTCTTGGCCACCCCTTTGGGTGATCGAGCCTATATATCTAAAAACACTGATGGTGTCATTGTTTAACACCTGTCAGGCTTATGGTGCTCCCCACCATAAGCTTCATCTTAACACTGTTTGGGGTGTTTTCCTGGCCTCGATGCACATCTAATTTTTTACATATATGAATTCTCCCATAAGATTTGTGCTGCATCCTGAGATGTTAAAACATACTCAAATTCTATTGTTATCAAGGTGATTGAAGTTTTATTATTAGAGTTCCAAGAAATGCATATACCATTGATAAGTAATACACCTGCACAATTTGACTCTCAATTAGTAGTTTCAACTACCTAGTACAACTTTTAAAAACAACAAATATCAAATATATATCTTTATCATACCACAATCCTGAATCAAGAGTCTGTTTTTTATAACATAAGATCAGTTTCTATAATGTGAAAGACAAATACATAGGATTTATTTGGAATCCTGGCTGGAATATGCTGCCTCACGGATGTCGCTCGACTGGGGAAACACGCCGTGATCACGCCGCGACCACGCCGCGGTCACACCGCGGCCACGCAGCGATCACACCGCGGCCACGCCGCGGTCACGCCGTGGCCACGCCGCGGTCACGCCGTGGCCACGCCGCGGTCACACCGCGGTCACGCCACGGTAATTCCATGATTTAGCCCTGCTCTAGGATGACACCCCGTGATGGTTCGCAGTCCTGTCAGAATTCGATGTATGATACCTAGATAAAGTTTTAGATACATTACCCACCCATAGTTAATGGGGAGGGAGGCAACGACCGGAATGTTGCCCCACTTCCTCCCACTCTCTTCGCTCCTGGCCAGAAGATGCTGCCCCACAGATGTCGCTGGACTGGGCCAACACGACGCAGTCATGCTGCGGTCACACCGCGGTCATGCCATGGTCACGCCGCGGTCATTCCGTGGTCACGCCGCTATCACGCCGTGGTAATGTCATGATTTGGCCATGCTCCAGGATGACACCCCGCAGCGATTCACAGTCCTGTCGGAATTCGATGTATGATACCTAGATAGAGTTTTAGATACATTACCCATCCATAGTTAATGGGGAGGGAGGCGATGACCGGAATGTTGCCCCACTTCCTCCCGCTCCCTTCACTCCTGGTCAGAAGATGCTACCCCGCAGATGTCGCTAGATCGGGCCAACATGCCGCAGTCATGCCACGGTCATGCCGCGGTCACGCCGCGGTCACGCCGAGGTCACGCTGCGGTCACGCCGCGGTCACGCCGCGGTCACGCCGCGGTCAGGCCGCAGTCACGCCGCGGTCACGCCGCGGTCACGCCGCAGTCACGCCGCGTTCACGCCGCGGTCACGCCGCCGTCACGCCGCGTTCACGCCGCGGTCACGCCGCAGTCACGCTGCGATCACGCCGTGATTTGGCCCTTCTCCAGGATGACACACTGTGGCGGTTCGCAGTCCTATTGGGATACTTCTCCTATCCCTAAACTGCACTTCTCCAAACCCTCGGCGCCAATCCCATAAACCTCCCGTCCTCGCCACCACTCCCATACCGGCCACCCCTCACCGCCGCTCACCGCTCGCCGATCACCGCTCGCCGATCATCGCTCCCCGCTCCCCGCTCATCAGCGCTCATGATTTTTTTCCAAAATATCCATGCCAACCCATAAACTTTCTCGTTTTACCCTAAACCATAGCTCGACGCACCCATATGGAAGATTTTTCCCAATAGCTCGACACAAATCCTACTTCCCAACCGACTCTCGATGCAAACCCTACTTCCTAGTGCGACAGGTCTGGTTTTCCAACACTCTATTCTTCCACAATAAATGGGTACGTGTTATGATCCCATTATGATTTTAGGTTGTGTTTGGAACCCTTCTTCCCTACCTACTCTCGAGGGTTCTAACTCTACTTTCCAACCGGTCATATTATCTTTGATTCAAGTAATTTTTGTTCATTCACTTTAAATTAGTATGTATACCTTCATTTATTTTTGATTTTTTGGTTCCACTTCACTGAAATGTACTGTCTATTATTATCCCCTTATGAACACAAGCAATATATCATTTTAGGTTGCAATTTTGTTGTAATTTACATGTATAGAATCATTTTTATTGATATTGAAGAGGTCAAAATGAGATGGGGAGGAGGGGGGGGGGGGATGTGTTGGAGGGGGGGGGATGGGCAGGGGTGAGGTGAGGAGGAGGGGGGCTGGACAGGGGGTTGGAGCTGGATGTGAAGATGGGTGAGAGGGGGGGGGGATGTGTTGGGGGTGAGAAAAGATAAGACATGGGGGGTGAAAGAACATCCATGTTGATGGCAGCGCCAATACATCAACGACTAGAAAAACCTGATCATCGATCAACAACATCTCCAACTAATCATCTATCTACAACGCACCCAATGGGGTATATAAAAGAAATGAATAACCAATGAATTATCAATGATACTCATTAAAATCATAAAAGTTTTACCTTACAAGGGATCTATAGTACAAGATTGACCCCCCCACATGGGCATTATTAATTAACACCTATAGAAAACACTGGTCACTCAATCAGTAACAAGCCCACTATGGTATCCTCAAGAGTCCCTTTAACGCATATAAATATCTTAACGAAATCCGACCATAGCTTTTATCCCACAACATCATCCCATTCCAATGGTTCCAATAGTTCCAATCCTAAAAAAAGGCGCTAATCCTCAACTGTTCTAACCTTGAGAAATAGGTACCAACATGTCAGGATAAAACAAGATCTCTTCATATATACTACTTGATTACAATTTTCAGGATCTATATGAAAGAACATTGAACAAAACTAGCTTAGATTTCACAATCCATTCCAACTAATGATCTCATAACCCTCACACATGATTCTCATCTCACAACCCAACCTGCTGGAGGATTCTGAATCCAATCCTTGAAGAAATACTGATAAAGAATTCTTTTAGTCCAAAACACCATAAAGACCACATTCAAACACAGAAAGTATTCCACCACGGAAATTTATATGAAAAACTGATCAAAATTGAATACTTATAAGTCGAATTCTGACTCCAGGGTTAAAATAGGGTAAACACAACAAGGAGAAAAAAGTACCCAACCTGTACTTTAGGTACATGATATGTAACCCAAAATGTCCCCTCGTTCCATGTGACATAGACTACTCAGTGTGTACTTTTCCAAAGTACACATCATGTGTTCCGGTATATGATGTTTACCCCCACTTGGGTACATTCACATACAAGGCCCCACTTAGCATGAAAAATTCCATACTACGTGGAATGTATCACCCCATACACAATCTTTACCCCACATATGGTTCCCATGTATGTACCTATCCATATATCCCCACCACACAAGGTCTACCCACGCACAATGCCTATCCATGTACCTCGCACTAGATATAACTTTATACCCTACATGGTCATCTGCCACTAGCACACCCTGAGTCACCACTACATGGCGTGTAACCCACCCTCTTGTATTAATCTTTTAGTTCCCAAAACCCATCTTTCCCAAGTACTAAGAACACATGATGTGTGTTCTAAAAACTACACATCATGTACATGAGTTATCCCAAACTAAACCCCCCAAAAATATCCCAAAACACCTAATTTCTCCAAAGTATCCATAGATTAAATCCTGAATGGGTCACTAAAAACCCAAAAAATATGATTAAAACTTAAAATCAACTACCCTATGTGAATTTGTGGGGGAGGCGGGGGTGCTTGGAGGGGGTGAGGTGGGAAGGAGGGGGGCTATGTAGGGGGTTTGGTGGGGAGGGGGTGGGATGGGCAGGGGGAGGGGGGTTGTGCAGGTGTGGGGGGTGGCTGTGTAGGTGGGGGGGCTTGGAAGATGGGAGAGGGGGGCTGGGCAGGGGGGTTGGAAGGTGGGGGGTGGTGGCTGTGCAGGTGGGGGAGGGGGGCTGAGCAGGTGGGGGAGGGGGTGGGATGTGTAGGGGGTTAGGCTAGGCAAAGGGGAGGGGGGCTGGGTAGGGGGGCTGTGCAGGTGGGGTAGTGGGGGGGGGGGGGGTTGGGCAGGTGGATGAGTATGGAGATGAACTTGAGTTCCTTTAACCCAATTAGGGAACTGCAGAACGATTTCGTAGGACCCAAGTATATCGGATAAGTCACATTTGTGGAATAATCTATAATTCTAGCCATGTCCCTACTTAGACTATCAATGTTTTAGAAACCGTGGAAGACCCATTTAGTGAGTCTAGTAGGAGAAGGAAAATCCCCATGCATAATCCAACCAGGTACAATTACTATGGAATGAAATAATGTTATATCCATCATAGATCAAGATTAATACGTCATTATGTTGAGAAACATAAAACCCTTGTACTTGTATTTAATGATAAATGTTATCAATATTTGAAAATATTACATTGACTATGATTTTTGATTTAATATCATTCCAATGTTGACACATTATCATATGTGATATGATGAGGACAATATAGAACCTTCCACATAGATACTACAACTCTGTATCCAATGCAAGAAATGTCCATAAGTCCAATTCATGCCCGAGGATCAATTTGGAGACCTCATTTCTGAATCATAATTTATAGTAATTCAGTAGGATCAAAACTTCATTGACTTTTTAGGAAGGCCTACTTAAAATTTTCTGACCACTCAAACACAACTAAATTCTTAGTAATCCTAGTCATAGGTGTAACGCCCTGACCCCAGTTACCCAGAGTCGGTGCATTATTGTGTAACATTGGCATGATCACAAAAGATCAAGTCTCGAAAGACCAATTAGTTTATTAGCCTTGGAAACACTAGATACATTCATAAAAGTTACATTACATCATAAATAGAAAAACTACAATAACAAAGTCTCCATAGTCCACACTCATATCCTCTTATGACTATCCCTGCAGGTCATTCATAAAATACTTCTTCACATCCTGGAAAATATTAAAACATTGAAAGGGGTGAGCTCAGATGCTCAGTAAGGATAACAATATTGCGGAAACTTTCATAAATAAACATTAACATTTAAGGCAATGTATAACTAAAACAAAAGCCTTTTTAAACTTGAACTTCAGCATAATATGGAAAAAATAAAATTAAATAATGCCATTTACTTACTCACATGGATATTTTACTAGTCGAATAATCACATGCAATATCAATAACCACTTTCATAATGATGGAATTCATAATGCCAGACTATCATAACCACGTAGCCAAGGCCTCGTGCCAAGACTAAAAATAATATTTTGTCAAGGCCTCGTGCCAAGACACTAGTTTGTCTCATGAGACCTGCCGATGCATCGAGGAGTTATAGCGGGCTCCACCCATCACTTATTAAGTCCAATGCATTCATCATATGAACAGGTTTAAACATATCATAAACCATAACATAATCGTACCACATAAAACATGCATAAAGGAAACATAACATTTCCAAATTTCAATCACAAGATATCAATACAACACATTGATATAATAAAAACATTATCAAAACCATTTTCAATACCAAAATAAAAGAAAAGTAAAACATGGTACTTATTTTTCATTTTTAAAAAAGTTATGGATTGTAGACGAAGCCGAAACTCAAATAATGGTCACGGAGGTGGAGAAGGCGTTGTCTCCGCATACGTACGACAAAAAAACATTCATTTTTGTCTTTTAATAAAATGCTTCTTATAAAAATATTCCTTTTTAATAAACATAAAATTCAAAGGGGTTTATACACCGTATAAAAGAAAGTCTTGTATTAAAACAAAATATGCCTCAATGAAAGAAGATTGAGATGAAGTTCCTTAAGAAGATAATTTTTTTAAATAAAATACATCTATTATGTGTATTCACTATAAGTAAACATAAATAAAGTACAAATACAAGATAGGACATAATAATATCATGACATAATTTGAAAGTAGGAGATTAACCCATGGAACAGAAATTGGGTTAAGAAGTTCCCTTACAAAGATCATTTTTTAAAATAAAATATATCTATTATGTGTATTCACTATAATTACACATAAAGAAAGTAAAAATACAAGATAGGACATAATAATATCATGGCATAATTTGAAAGTAGGAGATTAACCCAAAGAACAGAAATTGGGTTAAGAATTTCCCTTACCTCGTGTCCGACTTGACTCGACCGCTCTTTAACCTCCTGAATAATAAACTAGAGTTAATATCGACTTGCTTAAGAACCTTTTTTAAGTTCATTATCCCTTTTAAATCACTTATTACAATGTTACGAACATTATGTAGTCATTTAAGTTAATAACGGTCGTTTTGTCGATCTTTGGTACTTGAGTCAACAATAAACTTCTTATAATTACAAGTTGTTCATGTGGTAAAATATCCATTATATCCAGAATTATATTCATGATGTAGATATCATATATATCATATATATCCAGTATATACATTCATTCATAATATTACGTAACATTTAGAGGTAATAAATGAAATGCACCGTTCATGGAGACGGTAAGCCGTACGTACGCATGAACGCTACTTTCATTTCTATTTCATATTTAATGGAATGAAATTATAATTATATAAAGGTATACTATAATTACAGTATAATATTATGTATAATACCATTTACTCCATCATTTATACATCCCACATATGGCATTAACAATTCAAATCACTTTGAGGGGGCGGTAGTCCGCACTTCCTAAAATGAAATTATCGCATTTATCCATAATGGAAATCATAAAGGTGTGCCATAAATGAAAAATAAAGAAGAATAAGGAAAACATAAACATAATATATATCATTTATGAAAATAGTGTCATCACAATGGCCACCATTAGAGGTGTTAAAAGAAGACTGAACAATCATCGTTTCGTGAGGCAGTAATTCACCACCCACAGAAACAGTATGTTCTTTAACCATTTGACGAAGGTGTGTGTAAGTGTAAATAAAATAATTCTCATAACAACATACTAGTATATTTAAGATACTGGTATTGTTACAAAATAAAATAATAAAAAGAGTTTAAGCGGTTGGAGAAGCAAAATAAAACAAAATAACATAAGAGAAGACATTACCTTAAAATCGGGTAACTCTTTTTGATTTGAGAAAAAGGATTTCTTGGGAAGACTTCTGCCCAAAGTGAGGCTTCTAGGAGTAATAGAGGGAAGTTGAGAGAGTATTTGGGCAGATTTTGGCCGAGACAAATGGCTTGGAAGGTGTGAATAAGGTGGTAGTGGTGGGGGCCTTTTATAAGAGGAGAGGAGGGGCACTCTTGAAAAGTCATGAAATGTTACTTTATTATATAATGAGTTTCGGATTTTAAAGGTCCCACACTTATATATTTCTAGGATAAGGTGATAAGGGTTCGAAATATACTCATCCAATAGGTTTTTGACAAGTGTAACTTTTAGATTTTACATTATCTTTTTATTTTATTTAAATTGTTAATTAATGAGGTAATCATTGCATCATCATGGTGTTATAAATAATTTAATTTATTTAATATCTCAAAATTATAAAAAAATTATCATGATATAGGAAATCGTTTTATCTTTCCAATGAATATTTATAGTCGAAAATTTACCTTATATAACCTCATGTAATAATTTTTTTAGTAAAACAACTCATGTTTGTGACATTTTTATTTTAACATTAAATAAAAAGTTTTTAATGTCATTTTCCTTCCAAAGGGGCTCCATGGGGTCCCCAAGTTGACCGATGGATTTTCTTGGTCGGCCATGACTCATAAAATAGGTGTAGGACAAGTGTAAAGGTATTTTCATATTTTTATAATATCATTTTTACCATAAATTTCACTAATCACCTTTAATCGCGATTAATTAAACTTAAAAGTTACTATTCACCAAAAAATTATTTTAATCTCATTGAACCACATTTTACTTCCTAATGACAACCATGTATGTCGGATTTTTGAAAATCAAATCATAGAAGTGGTAATGTTTCATTTAAACGAAAAATCAGTTTTTTAACTACCACTTAGTGGCTTCACTATTCATCAAAAATTGAAGTTTTTCAGAACAATGCCAAAATTTCACCCTAAGCTATAATTGATATTCCGAATTCAAAAATGATGTCTATTTTACAAAATTATAAACATATAAGTTGCATTAATTAATTTTATAACAAATTCCCGCTGTCACAACAAATAGCGTGTTTTTAAGAAATAATATATATCAAAAGATTGACAATTGTTTATGTCCAATTTCAAAGTGAAATTAATTCTAATGAACACCATTGGATAAAATGGTAAAAATATATTCTAATTATACTTTAAAACAACTCAATAGTATAATTTATCACTATAAATTATTTTGATTAAAAAAGTTGTTTTTAAGTATTTTTCACTATTCATAGAAAATTGAAAGTTCTCAGCAAAATTTCAAAAAATTCAACTTAGGATAATTTCAATATTCCAAATATAAAAATGAAGTCCATTTTGAAATATAAAATTTATATAATTTCAAAAAGTGGGTATTACTATTCATAATGGCTATTTTTATTGGTTGTGGTGTGTTAGAATCTCGAACTTGCGTACAATGTAAGCTGTTGCATTATTGAAAGAGAAGCGTATCGTGAAAGCTTGGGGTGTTACATTCTCCCCTCCTTCAATAAATTGCGTCCTCGCAATTTGAAAATTTTCTTTGAAAATAAAAGGTTGAAAATAGAAAATACATTTGTGGAAAACCCACATCAGAAATAAGGTTAATAAAAATATAACTTTAAAATAAAGAAAGAGAAGTACAAAGGTCACCCGAGATAACCCATACAAGGATTCTAGGAAAATATGGATATGGAGGAGAAAAAAACCATCAAGGTCTAATGGAGAGTTGTAGAAAACAGGATTAGGAGAAAGTTAACCACAAGAAAATCACAAACATGTGATTGGTTAAATGGTCATTGAATCCCCAGTTGGAAAAGTTAACCAACAATGTTTTTGTTTTAAGTTACCTTTCATAAAGTTGAGGAATTTATTTAAGAGATTTACTAAGAACGTAAGGAAATATACTTGTCATGTAGACTTTCATTCTTTAATAAATTTTTACCACAAACCCATCTTTCACTCCAAAAGGTAATAGAACTCAAAAATATTCTATTTATCCTAATTGTAGAAGGTTCCAAATATTAACACATACCATTTAGATTAGGAAAACGTTTTTGTAATAACCAGGGACTTCCTGTAGGCTAGTGGTAGGTAATAAAGGCCTGTCGCACTATGGTTGTGGGTTCGATTCCTACAGCTTTGTCTGAAATGACGGGTTATCCCCCAACCTGCAGGTTTTCCTTTTCCTAAAACTATAGTATTATAATATTCCAAAAATAATCTTCATAAATGTTTTAAACTTAAACAATACTATCCAAAGTTCAAATTAATCCATTCCAACCTTTATAGTTATCCAAAATACCTCCATCCAGACTTTCTCTAAAAGGTCCTTAAATTCCAAAATCAATTGTAACATTAGATTCCCCAAACAAAGTAAAGTTTCTATTATTGTCACATAATAAAAATATGATTACCTTCATCATATTAAAATCTTAATGAAAACAACAAGTACTGTAGTACAATCCTTATATATATCACATTATTTTTATAACCAGAATATAATCCTTGTTTCCAAAAGCACCAATACATTAATTATTCCACTTCAACTGTAGTAACAACATAAGATTTTCCTTGATCCCTTGGCCTTTTCTGAGGTAAGTTTCCCTGACTCTTAGGACATTCATTTGCATAATGCCCCATTTCCCTACAATTGTAGCATTCAACATTGATAGCCACTTTCTTTCCCTTGAAATCACGAGCCTGGTGACCTTTTTCTCCACATTTATAACAAACTCTCATTCCTTTTAGGCAAGTACCGGGGTGATTATTCCCACAATTATCGCATAATGGAAAATGCTTATTTTCCTTTTTCCCTTTATGTGTCTCTTGTTCCACTACTCTCTTCTTCTCTTGCTTTACTTTATTGTCATAAGATTTAGAGAATTCCTTTTCTGTCTTGATAGAACACGGGACTATATCTTCGTACATTGAGAAAGATTGTGATACTAGTGCTCGACGGAGAAACGGTTTTAACCCATCAAATAAACGATCGATCTTACTTATTGGGTTACGTATATAATCTGGAGCATGCCTCGCTAACCTTGTAAAGTTATCCTCATACTTTGCGACATTCTCATCCTCCTTCTGCCTCAGACTCAGAAATTGCCTTTCCATATCTGCTCTATGGTCACGAGGGAAGTATTTTTCTAAGAAAATCTCTTTGAACACACTCCATTCCATATTCAATACTTCATCATCTTCTTTTGTGTTTTGAATCAATGACCAACATTGATCAACATCTCCAGTGAGGCGGTAAACTGCCATGATAACCTTTTCCCTTTCACTACACCCCAAGGCATGGAATATTTTCTTTAAGGAGTTTATCAATTTCTCAGCTACTAATGGATTTGTACCCCCATTAAATGTTGGTGGTTGTTACCTCATGAAGCAGTCTAAAATTGATCCTCCACGTTGCGGATCAGGGTGCTCCATACGAGTAAGGTTATTATTCATAACCTGAGTGAGTTGTCCCAGTATGGTGATAAGGTGATCAGCACCAGTTGTATCACCAGATCCACTATAATTATCTTGAGCAGGAGGGCAATCGCTACATGGAGTTCATTCATTGATATAGTTTTCATTCCTCCCACTAGGCGCCATTTCTAAACAATGGAATAAACTAGATTAGTTTATGAATCAAAATACATAATTACAAACTTGCAAAACACTTATCATAAATTGAACTATTTATGGATATAATCCATAATCATAATAAATTTTTTCTTTGTAAAAGTATATACTCATAACCCTTCATAGTGGTTTGTAAAGAAAATGAGAATTATCCTAAGCATATCCCCCGAGAGTGTCGTAACCAAGAGTGCATCAAGGCCCACTGTCATGCACCAGTTCCCGTTCGAGTCTAGCTTAAAGCGGTGTTTTCGGGTTTTAACCCTAGGTACATCTGTGCCAGAGACGCCTCTACCTACTTGTATCCAGACAGAGATGTATTGCTCAGAAAACACATAAAATCTCTATAATACCAAAATTCTAGGAAGTTCTTCTATACTAATCCTCAAAGTCTATATTAGGGATATGTGCTCTAATCAGAGTTTATCTAAATATAGCTTCCAAGGTTAGTATTAAACTGCCTCTGATACCAACTGTAATGCCCCGACCCCATTTACCCAGAGTCGGTGCATTATTGCGTAACATTAGCATGATAACAAAAGATCAAGTCTCAAAAGACCGATTAGTTTAGTATCCTTGGAAACACTAGATACATTCATAAATGATACATTACATCATCAAGTAAAAAACTAAAATAACAAAGTCTCCATAGTCCACACTCATATCCTCTTCTGACTATCCCTGCAGGTCATTCATAAAATACTTCTTCACATCCTGGAAAATATTAAAACATTGAAAGGGGTGAGCTCAGATGCTCAGTAAGGATAACAATATTGTGGAAGCTTTCATAAATAAACATTAACATTTATGGCAATGTATAACTAAAACAAAAGCCTTTTTAAACTTGAACTTCAGAATAATATGGCAAAAATAAAATTAAATAATGCCATTTACTTACTCACATGGATATTCTATTAGTCGAATAATCACATGAAATATCAATAACCACTTTCATAATGATGGAATGCATAATGCCAGACTATCATAACCACGTAGGTGCCAGGACTACAAATAATATTTTGTCAAGGCCTCATGCCAAGACACTAGTTTGTCTCATGAGACCTGCCGATGCATCGAGGAGCTATAGCGGGCTCCACCCGTCACTTATTAAGTCCAATGCATTCCTCATATGAACAGGTTTAAACATATCATAAACCATAACATAATCGTACCACATAAAACATGCATAAAGTAAACATAACATTTTCACATTTCAATCACAAGATATCAATACAACACATTGATATAATAAAAACATTATCAAAACCATTTTCAATACCAAAATAAAAGAAAAGTAAAACATGGTATTCATTTTTCATTTTTAAAAAAGTTATGGCTTGTAGACGAAGCTGAAACTCAAATAATGGTCACGACGGTGGAGAAGTTCTTGTCGCCGCATATGTACGACAAAAAAACATTCCTTTTTGTCTTTTAGTAAAATTATTCTTATAAAAAGATTCCTTTTTAATAAACGTAAAATTCAAAGGGGTTTATACACCGTATAAAAGAAAGTCTTGTATTAAAACAAAATATACCTCAATGAAAGAAGATTGAGACGAAGTCCCTTACGAAGATAATTTTTTTAAATAAATTATATCTATTATGTGTATTCACTATAATTACACATAAAGAAAGTACAAATACAAGATAGGACAAAATAATATCATGACATAATTTGAAAGTAGGAGATTAACCCATGGAACGAAAATTAGGTTAAGAAGTTCCCTTATAAAGATCATTTTTTAAAATAAAATAGATCTATTATGTGTATTCACTATAATTACACATAAATAAAGTAAAAATATAAGATATGAAATAATAATATCATGACATAATTTGAAATTAGGAGATTAACCCAAAGAACATAAATTGGGTTAAGAATTTCCCTTACATCGTGTCCGACTTGACTCGACCGCTCTTTAACCTCCTGAATAATAAACTAGAGTTAATCTCTACTTTATTAAGAACCTTTTTAAAGTTCATTATCCCTTTTATATCACTTATTACAATGTTACAAAAATTATGTAGTCATTTAAGTTAATAACGGTCGTTTTGTCGATCTTTGGTACTTGAGTCAACAATAAACTTCTTATAATTACAAGTTGTTCATGTGGTAAAATATCCATTATATCCAGAATTATATTGATTATTTAGATATCATATATATCATATATATCCATTATATACATTCATTCATAATATTACGTAACATTTAGAGGTAAGAAATGAAATGCACCGTTCATGGAGACGGTAAGCCGTACGTACGCATGAACGCTACTTTCATTTCTATTTAATATTTAATGGAATGAAATTATAATTATATAAAGGTATAATATAATTATAGTATAATATAATGTATAATACCATTTAATCCATCCTTTATACATCCCACATATGGCATTAACGATTCAAATCACTTTGAGGGGGCGGTAGTCCGCACTTCCTAAAATGAAATTATCACGTTTACCCATAATGGAGATCATAAAGGTGTGCCATAAATGAAAAATACAGAAGAATTAGGAAAACATAAACATAATATATATCATGTATGAAAATAGTTTCATCATAATGGCCACCATTAGAGGTGTTAAAAGAATATTGAACAATCATCGTTTCGTGAGGCAGTAATTCGCCACCCACAGAAATAGTATGTTCATTAACCATTTGACGAAGGTGTGTGTAAGTGTAAATAAAATACTTCTTGTAAAAATATCCTAGTATATTGAAGATACTTTTGTTGTTAAAAAATAAAAGAATAAAAAGAGTTTAAGTGGTTGGAGAAGCAAAATAAAACAAAATAACATAAGAGAAGACATTACCTTAAAATCGGGTAACTCTTTTTGATTTGAGCCAAAGGCTTCCTTGGGAAGACTTCTACCCAAAGTGAGGCTTCTAGGATTAATAGAGGGAAGTTGAGAGAGTATTTGGGCAGAGTTTGGCCAAGCCAAATGTCTTAGAAGGTGTGAATAAGGTGGTAGTGGTGGGGGCCTTTTATAAGAGGAGAGGAGGGGCACTCTTGGAAAGTCATGAAATGTTACTTTATTATATAATGAGTTTCAGATTTTAAAGGTCCCACACTTATATGTTTCTAGGATAAGGTGATAAGGGTTCGAAATATACTCATACAATAGGTTTTTGACAAGTGTAAGTCTTATATTTTACATTATCTTTTTATTTTATTTAAATCGTTAATTAATTAATGAGGTAATCGCTGAATCATCATAGTGTCATAAATAATTTAATTTATTTAATGTCTCAAAATTATAAAACAATTATCATGATATATATAATCGTTTTATATTTCCAAATAATATTTATTGTCAAAAAGTTTCCTTATATAACCCCATGTAATAATTGTTTTAGTAAAACAACTCATGTTTGTGACATTTTTATTTTAACATTAAATACAAAGTTTTTAATGTCATTTCCCTACCAAAGTGGCTCCATGGGGTCCCCAAGTTGACCCATGGATTGTCTTGGTCAGCCATGAATCATAAAATAGGGGTCGGACAAGTGTAAAGGTATTTTCATATTTTTATAATATCATTTTTACCATAAATTTCACTAATTACCTTTAATCGCGATTAATTAAACTTAAAAGTTACTATTCACCAAAAAATTATTTTAATCCAATTGAACCACATTTTACTTCCTAATGACAACCATGTATGTAGGATTTTTTAAAATCAAATCACAGAAGTGGTAATGTTTCATTTAAACGAAAAATTAGTTTTTTAACTACCACTTAGTGGCTTCACTATTCATCAAAAATTGAAGTTTTTCAGAACAATGCCAAAATTTCACCCTAAGCTATAATTGATATTCCAAATTCAAAAATTATGTCTATTTTACAAAATTATAAACATATAAGTTGCATTAATTAATTTTATAACAAATTCTCACTGTCACAACAAATAGCGTGTTTTTAAGAAACAATATATATCAAAAGATTGACAATTGTTTATGTCCAATTTCAAAGTGAAATTAATTCTACTAAACACAATTGGATAAAATGGTAAAAATATATTCTAATTATACTTTAAAACCACTCAATATTATAATTTGTCACTATAAATTATTTTGATTAAAAAATTTGTTTTTAAGTATTTTTCACTATTCATAGAAAATTGGAAGTTCTCAGAAAATTACAAAAAATTCAACTTAGGATAATTTCGATATTCCAAATACAAAAATGAAGTCCATTTTGAAATATAAAATTTATATAATTTCAAAAAGTGGGTATTACTATTCATAATGGCTATTTTGATTGGTCGCGGTGTGTTAGAATCTCGAACTTGCGTACAATGGAAGCTGTTGCATTATTGAAAGAGAAGCGTATCGTGAAAGCTTGGGGTGTTACATTCTCCCCTAATTCAATAAATTGCGTCCTTGAAATTTGAAATTTTTCTTTGAAAATAAAAGGTTGAAAATAGAAAATACCTTTGTGGAAAACCCACATCGGAAATAAGGTTAATAAAAATATAACTTTAAAAGAAAGAAAGAGAAGTACAAAGGTCTCCCAAGATAGCCCATACAAGGATTCTATGAAACTATGGATATGGAGGAGAAAAAAACCATCAAGGTCTGATGGAGAGTTGTAGAAAACAGGATTAGGAGAAAGTTAACCACAAGAAAATCACAAACATGTGATTGGTTAAACAGTCATTGAATCCCCAGTTGGAAAAGTTAACCAACAACATTTTTGTTTTAAGTTACCTTTCATAAAGTTGAGGAATTTATTTAAGAGATTTACTAAGAACGTAAGGAAATATACTTACTTGTCATGTAGACTTTCATTCTTTAATAAATTTTTACCACAAACCCATCTTTCACTCCAAATGGTAACATAAATCAAAAATATTCTATTTATCCTAATTGTAGAAGGTTCCAAATATTAACACATACCATTTAGATTAGGAAAACGTTTTTTTAATAACCAGGGACTTCCTGTAGGCTAGTGGTAGGCAATAAAGGCCTGTCGCACTATGGTTGTGGGTTCGATTCCTACAGCTTTGTTCGACGTGACGGGTTATCCCCCAACCTTCAGGTTTTCCTTTTCTTAAAACTATAGTTTTATAATATTCCAAAATTAATCTTCATATATGTTTTAAACTTAAACAATACTATCCAAAGTTCAACTTAATCCATTCTAACCTTTATAGTTATCCAAAATACCTCCGTCCATACTTTCTCTAAAAGGTCCTTAAATTCCAAAATCAATTGTAACATTAGATTCCCTAAACAAAGTAAAGTTTCTATTATTGTCACATACTAAAAACATGACTACCTTCATCATATTAAAACCTTAATGAAAACAAAAAGTACTACAGTACAATCCTTATATATATCACATTATTCTTATAACCAGAATATAATCCTTGTTTCCAAAAGCACCAATACATTAATTATTCCACTTCAAATGTAGTAACAACATAAGATTTTACTTGATCCCTTGGCCTTTTCTGAGGTAAGTTTCCCTGATGCTTAGGACATTCATTTGTATAATGCCCCATTTCCCTACAATTGTAGCATTCAACATTGATAGCCTCTTTCTTTCCCTTGCAATCACGAGCCTGGTGACCTTTTTCTCCACATTTATAACAAACTCCCATTCCTTTTAGGCAAGTACCAGGGTGATTCTTCCCACAATTATCACATAATGGAAAATCCTTCTTTTCCTTTTTCCCTTTATCTGTCTCTTGTTCCACCGTTCTATTCTTCTCTTGCTTTACTTTATTGTCATAAGATTTAGAGAATTCCTTTTCTGTCTTGATAGAACACGCGACTATATATTCATACGTTGAGAAAGATTATGATACTAGTGCTCGACAGAGAAACAGTTTTAACCCATCAAATAAATGATCGATCTTACTTCTTGGGTTACGTATATAATCTGGAGCATGACTCGCTAACCTTGTAAAGTTAGCCTCATACTTTGCGACATTCTCATACTCCTTCTGCCTCAGACTCAGAAATTTCCTTTCCATATCTGCTCTATGGTCACGAGGGAAGTATTTTTCTAAGAAAATATCTTTGAACTCCCTCCATTCCATATTCGATACTTTATCATCTTCCTTTGTGTTTTGAATAAATGACCACCATTAATTAGCATCTCCAGTGAGGCGGTAAACTGACATGATAACCTTTTCCCTTTCACTACTCCCCAAGGCATGAAATATTTTCTCTAAGGAGTTTATCCATTGCTCAACTACTAATGGATTTGTACCCCCATTAAATGTTGGTGGTTGTTACCTCATGAAGTGATCTAAAATTGATCCTCCACGTTGCGGATCAGGGTGCTCCATACGAGTAAGGTTATTATTCATAACCTGAGTAAGTTTTCCCAGTATGGTGATAAGGTGATCAGCACCATTTGTATCACCAACTCCACTATAATTATCTTGAGCAGGAGGGAAATCGCTATATGGAGTGCGTGCATTGATACGGTTTCCATTCCTCCCACTAGTTGCCATTTCTAAACAATGGAATAAACTAGATTAGTTTATGAATCAAAATACATAATTACAAACTTGCAAAACACTTAACATAAATTGAACTATTTATGGATATAATCCATAATCATAATAAATGTTTTCTTTGTGGAAGTATATACTCATAACCCTTCATAGTGGTTTGTAAAGAAAACGAGAATTATCCTAAGCATATCCCCCAGGAGTGTTGTAACCAAGAGTGCATCAAGGCCCGTTTTCGTGCACCAGTTCCCGTTCGAGTCTAGCTCAAAGCGGTGTTTTCAGGTTTTACCCCTAGGTACATCTGTGCCAGAGCCGCCTCTACCTGCTCGTATCCAGACAGGGATGTATTGCTCGGAAAACACATAAAATCTCTATAATACCAAAATTCTAGGAAGTTCTTCTATACTAATCCTCAAAGTCTATCTTAGGGATATGTGCTCTAATCAGAGTTTATCTAAATCTAGCTTCCAAGGTTAGTACTAAACTGCCTCTGATACCAACTGTAACGCCCCGACCCTAGTTACCCAGAGTCGGTGCATTATTGCGTAACATTGGCATGATCACAAAAGATCAAGTCTCGAAAGACTGATTAGTTTAGTAGCCTTGGAAACACTAGATACATTCATAAATGTTACATTACATCATAAAGTGAAAAACTACAATAACAAATTCTCCATAGTCCACACTAATATCCTCTTCTGACTATCCCTGCAGGTCATTCATAAAATAATTATTCACATCCTGGAAAATATTAAAACATTGAAAGGGGTGAGCTCAGATGCTCAGTAAGGATAACAATATTGCGGAAGCTTTCATAAATAAACATTAACATTTAAGGCAATGTATAACTAAAACAAAAGCCTTTTTAAACTTGAAATTCAGCATAATATGGGAAAAATAAAATTAAATAATTCCATTTACTGACTCACATGGATATTCTACTAGTCGAATAATCACATGCAATATCAATAACCACTTTCATAATGATGTAATGCATAATGCCAGACTATCATAATCACGTAGCCAAGGCCTCGTGCCAAGACTACAAATAATATTTTGTCAAGGCCTCATGCCAAGACACTAGTTTGTCTCATGAGACCTGCCGATGCATCGGGGAGCTATAGCGGGCTCCACCCGTCACTTATTAAGTCCAATGCATTCCTCATATGAACATGTTTAAACATATCATAAACCACAACATAATCGTACCACATAAAACATTCATAAAGGAAACATAACATTTCCACATTTCAATCACAAGATATCAATACAATACATTGATATAATAAAAAAATTATCAAAACCATTTTCAATACCAAAATAAAAGAAAAGTAAAACATGGTATTTATTTTTCATTTTAAAAAAAGTTATGGCTTGTAGACGAAGCCGAAACTCAAATAATGGTCACGGCGGTGGAGAAGTCGTTGTCGCTGCATACGTACGACAAAAAAACATTCCTTTTTGTCGTTTAGTAAAATTCTTCTTATAAAAAGATTCCTTTTTAATAAACGTAAAATTCAAAGGGGTTTATACACCGTATAAAAGAAAGTCTTGTATTGAAACAAAATATGCCTCAATGAAAGAAGATTGAGACGAAGTCCCTTACGAAGATAATTTTTTTAAATAAAATAGATCTATTATGTGTATTCACTATAAGTACACATAAAGAAAGTACAAATACAAGATAGGACATAATAATATCATGACATAATTTGAAAGTAGGAGATAAACCCATGGAACAGAAATTAGGTTAAGAAGTTCCCTTACAAAGATGATTTTTTTTTAAAATAAAATAGATCTATTATGTGTATTAACTATAATTACACATAAATAAAGTAAAAATACAAGATAGGACATAATAATATCATGACATAATTGGAAAGTGGGAGATTAACCCAAAGAACAAAAATTGGGTTAAGAATTTCCCTTACCTCGTGGACGACTTGACTCAACCGCTCTTTAACCTCCTGAATAATAAACTAGAGTTAATCTATACTTTCTTAAGAAAAATTTTCAAGTTAATTATCCCTTTTATATCACTTATTACAATGTTACAAAAATTATGTAGTCATTTAAGTTAATAACGGTCGTTTTGTCGATCTTTGGTACTTGAGTCAACAATAAACTTCTTATAATTACAAGTTGTTCATGTGGTAAAATATCCATTATATCTAGAATTATATTCATGATTTAGATATCATATATATCATATATATCCAGTATATACATTCATTCATAATATTACGTAACATTTAGAGGTAAGAAATGAAATGCACCGTTCATGGAGACGGTAAGCCGTACGTACGCATGAACGCTACTTTCATTTATATTTCATATTTAATGGAATGAAATTATAATTATATAAAGGTATACTATAATTACAGTATAATATACTGTATAATACCATTTAATCCATCCTTTATACATCCCACATATGGCATTAACGATTCAAATCACTTTGAGGGGGCGGTAGTCCGCACTTCCTA
This sequence comes from Viscum album, assembly GCA_963277665.1. Taxonomy (NCBI): domain Eukaryota; kingdom Viridiplantae; phylum Streptophyta; class Magnoliopsida; order Santalales; family Viscaceae; genus Viscum; species Viscum album. Next base: position 1,682,122,422 of record OY728160.1, read on the forward strand.
AAATGAAATTATCGCGTTTACCGATAATGGAAATCATAAAGGTGTGACATAAATGAAAAATACAGAAGAATAAGGAAAAAATAAACATAATATATATCATGTATGAAAATAGTGTCATCATAATGTCCACCATTAGAGGTGTTAAAAGAAGATTGAACAATCATCGTTTCGTGAGGCAGTAATTCGCCACCCACAGAAACAATATGTTCTTTAACCATTTGACGAAGGTGTGTGTAAGTGTAAATAAAATCCTTCTCATAACAACATTATAGTATATTTAAGATACTGGTGTTATTAAAAAATAAAATAATAAAAAGAGTTTAAGTGGTTGGAGAAGCAAAATAAAACAAAATAACATAAGAGAAGACATTACCTTAAAATCGGGTAACTCTTTTTGATTTGAGCCAAAGGCTTCCTTGGGAAGACTTCTGCCCAAAGTGAGTCTTCTAGGAGTAAGATAGGGAAGTTGATAGAGTATTTGGGCAGAGGTTGGCCAAGCCAAATGTCTTGGAAGGTGTGAATAAGGTGGTAGTGGTGGGTGCCTTTTATAAGAGGAGAGGAGGGCCACTCTTGGAAAGTCATGAAATGTTACTTTATTATATAATGGGTTTCAGATTTTAAAGGTCCCAAACTTATATATTTCTAGTATAAGGTGATAAGGGTTCTAAATATACTCATCCAATAGGTTTTTTACAAGTTTAAGTCTTAGAATTTACATTATCTTTTTATTTTATTTAAATCCTTAATTAATGAGGTAATCGCTGCATCATCATGGTGTCATAAATAATTTAATTTATTTAATGTCTAAAAATTATAAAACAATTACCATGATATAGGAAATCGTTTTATCTTTCCAATTAATATTTATAGTAAAAAATTTACCTTATATAAACCCATTTAATAATTGTTTTAGTAAAACAACTCATGTTTGTGACATTTTTATTTTAACATTAAATAAAAAGTTTTTAATGTCATTTTCCTACCATAGTGGCTCCATGGGGTCTCCAAGTTGACCCATGGATTTTCTTGGTTAGCCATGACTCATCAAATAGGGGTAGGACAAGTGTAAAGGTATTTTCATATTTTTATAATATCATTTTTACCATAAATTTCACTAATTACCTTTAATCGCGATTAATTAAACTTAAAAGTTACTATTCACCAAAAAATTATTTTAATCCCATTGAACCACATTTTACTTCCTAATGACAACCATGTATGTCGGATTTTTAAAAATCAAATCACAGAAGTGGTAATGTTTCATTTAAACGAAAAATCAGTTTTTAACTACCACTTAGTGGCTTCACTATTTATCAAAAATTGAAGTTTTTTAGAACAATGCCAAAATTTAAACCTAAGCTATAATTGATATTATGAATTCAAAAATGATGTCTATTTTACAAAATTCCAAACATATAAGTTTCATTAATTAATTTTATAACAAATTTCCGTTGTCACAACAAATAGCGTGTTTTTAAGAAACAATATATATCAAAAGATTGACAATTGTTTATGTCCAATTTCAAAGCAAAACTAATTCTAATGAACACCATTGGATTAAATGGTAAAAATATATTCTAATTATACTTTAAAACCACTAAATAGTATAATTTATCACTATAAATTATTTTGATTAAAAAATGTGTTTTTAAGTATTTTTCACTATTCATAGAAAATTGGAAGTTCTCAGAAAATTACAAAAAATTCAACTTAGGATAATTTCGATATTCCAAATACTAAAATGAAGTCCATTTTTGAAATATAAAATTTATATAATTTCAAAAAGTGGGTATTACTATTCATAATGGCTATTTTGATTGGTCGCGGTGTATTAGAATCTCGAACTTGCGTACAGTGCAAGCTATTGCATTATTGAAAGAGAAGCGTATCGTGAAAGCTTGGGGTGTTACAATAGGAACTTCTAAAGGGGCAAAGATTTAAATGAACCACATGTAAAACCTGAATAAACAAAGGAAACCCACAATCTCAAACATGTTTCGTATGCCTTCTCCTAACACCACAACCTATACATTCTTTGGGTCCACATAATTTCCCACATTATAGATTACGTGCCTAGGAAAACATACTTTATGGAAGCATAAGTGACACTTTGAGATCTTATAAAACATATAATGTGGTCAAAGTGTACTAAAAAAATCTATAGGTGTCCAATGTGTATATCAATGGTCGGTGAGAATATAAGGATATCATCAATAAGCACCACAATGAATGAGTTGAGATATGTATGGAAGATCTCATTAATGAGATCCATGAGCACCATTGGAATAATTTTAAACATGAAAAGAAATTCAAGATATGTTTGGAATATGCCTTAATAATTTCACACCATTTGTAATATGAAATCATATATATACATTCATTCAACTAATCAATTCATGTCCTTAAAAAAGTTCCACATGTCTCATTACTGCTAAGTAAAAAATGGCAAGGATCAATATTTTCCCTCATGTACCTCTTTATTACCTCTTTATTACCTCTACACAAGTAGTAATTTACCGCTTTCAAAATAGTAAATTATCTTCACACATGTCTTTTCTAGCCCAACGTATTTATATGTATCCACTACTTTTACCCTTATCAAAGCCCTAGACTAATACTTCTCACTCAATATAGCTCATCACTCAACTCCCAACATCATCCATACTACTAAAGGTAGTGTCTCATACAACTATATATCACATACCAACCTTCTCACTCAACAAACATCCATGTTAATACATTATGATCAATGTAAATCCATTTTATGAAATAATACCATATTAACCATGGTAGGTCTAATATCACATTCCAAACGCTCCATTATCACTCATGGTCGGGTTTATCTAGAACCTTATCACTCAAGGTGAGGCAATTATATTGATCACTACCTTATCAATCATGGTAGGGTTAGATATCATGTTATAATATGATAACTTCATTATCACTCAAGTAAGGGTCCTTCTAGCACCTTATCACTCAAGGTGTTGTCATTCCTTGTTATATATCACTATACTTGTTAGAATTTCTCACCCAACATGTGTATGAAATAACAACAAGGGAATTTGGTCCATATCATAGCTCACCAGATAGGTACAAGGTTCTAGTCACTCGGGACCTATTACCCCTACCTTATCAATCATGTTAGTGTTAGATATCATTTTATAATATGATAGCATCATTATCACTCAAGTAAGGGTCCTTCCAACACCTAATCACTCAAGGTGTTGTCATTCCTTAAGATATTTCACTATACTTGTTATAATTTTTCACACAACATGTGTATGAAATAACAAGAGCATTTGGTCCATATCATATCTCACCAGCTAGTGTACCACCATGAGGACCATGATCCCATGTGATAAATGGTTAATTTTTATGATTCTTCCTATGGATCATCATTCAAATTTCAATGGATACAAAAATCATCTATGGAAGGTATATACTAAAATTCATGTAGTAATCTACTAGATTTTCATAGAGGATTATCTGAATGTTTTCATTATAGATTGGGGATAGAATATTACCTTGTAATCTTATCCTATTAGAATATGATAGAAAATTTCCAAAGTGAGACCAACAGATGATGTAAATGATTCATAACCACTGACAAACACCATGTTGGATGTCATCATAGCATATACCCTTGAAAATTTGGCATGTGATATCTCTCATGAATGAAGTAAATATCTATCCCCATATAATCTACGTGTCACAGAAGCCTGACCAGTATCCCTCTCTTAAACAGAAACCAATACCTTGATAAATGCAACAATATAACTAAATATCTTGACATTATAAAATTCATTTCCCCATAGTATATGATTCCCCCGTAATTATACTCTAGGAACAAAAGGGTTATAATGGTCATAGTGTAAATATACTTCTAGGTTAGTATATTGAATGATTAAATTCATAGAAAAAATATCAAATTTATCCTGGAGTAATCAAAACCAATAACCCTTATTCGATAGATCAGGATTGAGGCAGGGGATTCTTCATATATGAGTTATAAACTTGAATTTCCAATATCCCTATCCCTATTTGACTAATAAGACAACATTTTGTTGGTTCTTGGTCTCTCTACCACATCAATATGTGAACCATACAAGGGGAAGGGATGCGAGTAAGCCTTCAAAAATGATATGATTATTTCTATGTGTTTCTTGTGTGTTTTTTGTGTGATTGTAGGTGATTGAAGTGAGTTTTTGTGAGTTTTCTATGTGTACAATGTGTTTTCTATGTTTTCAGGTTGCAGTGTTCCTAAACACACAAAATGAGTGTTTTTTTTGTGATTACGGTGTATTTTTGTGAGATGGAACGTTTTTCATAGAGTTTTCATTGCAGCCTATAGTTGATTGCAGGCTGTTTCATTTTAAATTAATGGGGGTCTAACCCAATGGTTTCAAAACCATTGGGTTATACCTATGTGCTGCTGCATTTACAAACGATTCAAAACTGTTGGGTTATACCCCCTTCTGCTGCATTTCCCAACAGTTCAAAATCGTTAGGTTATACCCCTGCTGCTGCATTTCCCAACAGTTTAAAACCATTGGGTTATACCCCTGCTGCTGCATTTCCCAATGGTTTTAAAACCGTTGGCATATCCCTGTGCGCTGATTTTTCCAATGGTTCAGCTGAACCATTGGTATAAAAGAAATCTAAATAGCCTTTTCCCAATGGTTCAGCGTGAACCGTTGGTATAAGGCTTCCCAACGCCTCATAGCCCAACAGTTTGTAAAAACATTGGGATAAGTTTTCCCAATGGTTTGAGGGCCTTTCCCAATGGTTTAAAACCGTTGGGAAAACATGGATTCTCAGTAGTGACAATAGGTTCAGTCTCAAGCTGAGACTTAATCCTCTCTACTTAGAAATCACCTACTACCAAGAAGATTATATAAAATAATCTTTGATCCTCAACCTAGATCAGGTATATAACAACAAATCTATATAGGTCAAACATAACCTCTTTCGTAATAACCATGGGTATAAAATAAGACCATGCCACACAAGGACCTATTCCACAAAACTGTGAGAAAACAAAGGTCAAACAAGTTTGATAATATATTAAGCATCTTCTAGTTAAGGCGTAGGAGTCAGTGTGGGTTAAATAAACATGGTAAAACACACTGCTCATAATGTATAAAAAATAAAAGATATGAAGAAGATTAAGTTTCTCGGTCTGATGTGATTTGAATCTTGTGACTCATTGAGTTTAGTTTGAAATGAATCCTGAGTCATGTTTTTGAAATTTATAATAGAACAGAGTGTTATAAACTCGTTTTTTCTAACTGTATGAAGAAACTGAATGTTTGATGGGATTCAATCTTACATAGTGTGAAATATCTCAGCAAGTGGCACTCTTCAGGATCTTGAAATGTGTTTTAGGTGACTTTTCATGTGTGTGTATCTATCTTTATCACTTATATATTCTCCATGTATAATATATGTATTTTTTCATGAGGGGGTCTACTACTTATTTTAAAAACAACATGCATAAAGAAACAACCAGATCCTCTACTCCTCATATTGGATGAATGAAACAAACTTTAATTTATTCCTACAATAGTTTAATAACAATCATTAAAATAACTCTCAAAATTAAATTTGATAATATATCCATTAGAAATATTTAATTCAAAATAATAATAAATAGTGATGGCGACTCCTTTGAATGGTGAGAAAACTCTGGTGGTGATTCATCCTAACAGTGACTTGGGCTAGCGGTGAGTTATGAAAATGGTGACTCATATCAATGGCAGGTCATTCCAACACTTTTCCAAATTTTCACTCTAACATAAGGTCATATTCAATGGTGGCTTTTCTCTGACGGTAGGTGTTTCCAACATTTATCCAATTTTTTATTTTATTGGTGACTCATTATTGACGATGGGTCTTTTCTATAATTTTTCAAATTTCCATGAGTCATCTCCGATGGTATGTGTTTTCAACAATTTTCCAAATTCTCCAATCAGCGTTATATTGTAAAATTATACCATAAAACATAAAACTCATTAATAACATAATAAATATTATTTTGTGATCATTAAAACAAGGGTAGAAACAATATCCTCCTTTTTGATGATCACAAATCATGGAATTTTATAAACCATGGCATCAAAGGTAAATAAGATACATATAGTATCAATAATAATTAGATATTAAAAAATATCAAAGAAATACCACTAGATAAATAATTTAATTAAATAAATAAATTCCATAGAATCTTAGAGTCTTATCCCTTTTTGGGATTATCAAAAAGTAAAAATAAATCAGGAAATTCAATGGAATAAAATATTAATAAATAGAAAATTTCCATTAAATTCAGCCAAAAAAAGATATAATAGAAAGGTCACACAAAAAAATCCCCATCAAAGACAAAAATAGAATAATTTTAATTCTTTTTGGGATGGGAAGAAGGATTAAGAGGATATTTTCCCTTCCCTTTGTCAAAAGTTAAAGGTTCATCTGGTGAGGCTGAGGTAACTAAAGGGATGGCTGTAGGGATGGTAGGAAGAGAAGGAGTCTCTCTGATAATGATAGGGCTTATGTAATGTCCCGGTTCTGGGTTCCACCCATAGGTTCCCCGTACCCATTTGGTCACATGGCATCAAGCCCATTTCCCTAAACTCTAGAGGCTGCTGACTAGAAGGGAGAGCCTTGGGTGTGCGAGTGGGGAAACTATTCCCTCATTGACAGAGTAATGAAGCAGAAATAAACAGATAACAATAGCGGAATCACTAATAACAAGTAATAAGTAAAAAACAGAAGACTGAAAGTAATAAACAACTGGAGCAAATATATAAATGTTGCATGATACATATGTCTATGAAAGCATCCAAACAAGTCACAATGATGGAATATAGTATTAAACCAAAGTACAAGGAAACAAATAAACTCCAGCAGTATTGCAAGCCTCTGCTTGGTCCCATGCTCTCCAGCTCCACAACAGTCAAGTACCTGATGTAGAAGGGTACTCGCCCTTATCTATACCTGCAACAATATAATATTTTTGAGCCCAAAAGCATGACCCAAATAGGGTGTGAGATGAATCCCAGTAGGCAACCACTCAAATATCTGTGCCTAACAGTTAGTGAATATATATGGAAGACAATAAAAAAAATGAAGCAATAAACAAGGAAGCACTAAAAAGTAAACAATACTAAAGTTTCAATTACATTTATTTTCATATATAAAGTAAGCAGATAATAAAAACAAGTAACCCTCTAGGAAGTACTCATAGCCTAACCCCTCCGGTTCAACCAATCAAATACAATAAACCCTTTGGGAAGTACTCATAGTCTAACTCCTCTGGTTCAGCTTTAGTAAAGACTCTTTGAGGCAATACTCACCGTCAATTCCCCTTGTGGTCTTGTATCGGTAACTATAAACACTCTGAGGAAGCACTCAAAATCCAATTACCCCTGTGGTCTTGCAACGTGGAACTACAGACACTCTGAGAGAGTAAAAAATCCATCCCCCCTATGGTCTCACAATGTAAAAGTAAATAGACACTTTGGGGAATCCCTCAACATCTATTCCCCCTATGGTTACTACACTAGGTTCCCACAACCCTATATAAGTCAACCATGTAAAAAGATGTTCAACAACCAAATTAAAACATAAGAACTACTTGGCTATCAGATTTCAAGAACTACTTAGTTAAACAACTACAAGCATATAAACAACATCAGATAATATCACTCCATCATAACAACACTAGGCATGGAAAACAAGTAGCCTAACTCAAAAGGCTAGACCAAATGATCAAAATAAAAATGAATATGGGAAACCCATCCATAGCATGGAAAAAACCTATTCACAATCAACAACCTCTACCTAGGAACACAAGGGAAAGCAGGCAATAACAGGCCTAAAATACCTAAACACACAATACCCCATTCTAGGGTATTGGGAACCTTTCACATAATATTCAAAGACTAACTATAGAAAGGCACAAACCACCTACCTCGGTGTTTCACGGTTGATATACACCGGTTTCATCCCTTGAATCAACCTAGAATGCGATAGATCTATAAAAAAATCTAAAACGTTCAACCAAGGATATCTCATGAAAGAAGAGAAATTAGGAAATGAAGCTCTAGAAGAAGGAAGAACTCACCATGGAGTTTCCAACACAATCAATGGTGGTTGAATAGGATAACAGACGATGGGTTAGAGGCTCAGAGAAGAAATGTTTACTTTGGTCACTCCTAGACGAGACGGGCTGAGAAGAAGGGTTTTCAGTGAACAAGACGCGACCCCGGTCTGATAAAACAATTAAAAGGAAAAGTACATAGTGTGTATATAACTTTAATGGGACCCGCTTTATGCGGTATCTAGGTCACCCCACATGGCCATGTACTCAGCCGTTACACGGCCAGTACAAGGTCACCCGTGACAACTGGTTACACAATGTGTACTCCAAAGTACATGGAGTGTACTCCTTAAATTTCCAGATTCTTCTGAACTTCTCAAAAACACTAGAAAAGAAAACTCATACCTAAAAAGAAGGTCCAGGTTCTTAAAAACTTCCCCCATTAAATAAATTCATCCCTTAATTTTCATAAGAATGTGGATTAGAAGAAGAATCCTCGAACAGCTCTGGCCACTGTGATCACACATCAACCTCCCTCTCCCAAGTCTCATCCTATACACCCCTGTGCTTCCATAGCACTACTACTAGAGGAACAGACTGGCCATGGAGAACCTTTTCACTATGATCAACAATCCGAATAGAATTCTCCTCGAACGAGGCATCCACCTCCAACTCAACCTCCTCGGATTGGAAAACATGAGACGGGTCTGAGAAGTAACACTATAGTTGGGAAATGTGGAAGACGTCATGCATAGACCGGTACCTCTAAGGTAACTACAACTGATAGGAAACCAGTATGACTATCTCCAAAACCTCAAATGGTCCAATATATTTCAGTGAAAGCTTACCCTATCTCCTAATCCTCATGTGTCCCAACCTCGATGTGACATGTAGAAAAACCTGATCTCGAACCTCAAACTCTAGAGGTCGTCTCTGTTGATCAGCATAAGACTTGTCATGATTGTGTAGTAGCCATCCTCTTCTAAATCAACTCCACTCCACCTTCTCTGTGGTCTCCTGGACAAGAAGAGGTCCCAACATAGCTGCCTCTCCTACCACCAGCCAACATAAGGTTGATCGGCATGGCCTACCGTACAAAGCCTCATAAGGTGCCATATGAATAGTTTCTTGAAAACTGTTATTTTTGGAAAACTCCACTAGAGGTATTTGATTCTCCCAAGAACCACCAAAATCTATGATGCATGCTTGAAGAATGTCCTCTATAACCTGAATCGTATGCTCGGACTGACCATCTGTCTGGGGATGGTAAGCCGTACTCAGAAGTACCTGTGTACCCAAAGCCCTCTATAGTCCTTACCATACCCAAGAAGTAAAATGGGTATCCCTATCTAAAAAAATAGTGTGTGGAACCCCATATAGGTGTACAATATTTCAGATGTACATCCTTCCCATCTCATTAACACTGAAGGTCTCCTTGATCAGAAATAAGTGAGAAACCTTCATGAGTCTATCAATGACAACCCATACTGCATCATTCCCTTGAGGTGAACTCAACAAACCCATCGTGAAGTCCATCAAAAAATCATTCCACTTCCACTCAGGAATGGTTAACTAATACAAAATCCCAACTAGTCGCTGATACTTCTCCTTCACCTTCTGATAGGTAGAACACCTCATGAAAAACCCAGCAACATCTCTCTTCATACATGGTCACCAATATTGACGGTGAAAATCTCGATACATCTTGGAGAAACCACGATGAACTGCCTAAACTGAGGAATGAAAGTCCCGCATCATCTCAACGCATATGTCTGCTGACACTCACACATGCCCATGAAAGCATAAGATCTCATCCTCTCCTATGGTCCATCCAAGAATAGGGTCCTCTCCTGACACACTCTCCTGTAGGACTAGACCTTCATAATCTAATAGCTACCTCATTCACACTCAATCAAGTAGAGTGGAGGTAACAACTACATAAGAAAGAAACATATGCCCCTGTCTATCTTGCACCTCCAAATGTATCTTAGAGAACAAATACATAAGCTTCCACTCACTACTGGCCTCCTAAAATACCTATATATGAGTCCTCCTACTCAGTGCATCAGCCAGTGCATTTCCTTTCCCTGGCATGTAGCAAAGCTCAAAGTCAAAAGAATGAAGGTACTCAACCCACCTTCATTATCTCAAATCCAGATCGCGTTGAGTAAAAATATACTTGAGACTTTTGTGGTCGGTGAAAACTAAAAAATTATCTCCTAACAGATAATGTCTCCAACATCGTAAGGCATGAACAACTGCAGCCAACTAGAGATCGTGCATTGGGTAATTTCTTTCATGTGGCCTCAACTACTGAGACCCGTACACAAGGACTCCTTCCCCCTACATAAGCATTACTCCCAACCCTGTACCTGATGCATCACAGTATACAATATATATCTTTCCCAACTCTGGAAATACTAGTATCGGTGCTAAATTCAACCTCCCTTTTAGCTCATGAAAGGTTGACTCACAAGAATCTGACCACAAGTACTTCACACCCTTCTTAGTCAGGCCTGTCAGTGGCGCTGCTAAGTGTGAAAAGTCCTGTATGAAACATATGTAGTATCCATCCATCCCTATAAAACTCCATACCTCAAAGACGTTCTTCGGCTGCTCCCAGGAAACTACTGCTCTCACTTTCTTGGGGTCTATTGATACTCCTGTCTCTGAGATAGCATGACCCAAGAAGTGAATTTGGTCCATCCAAAAGAGGAATTTTGAGAGCTTATCATATAACTAATGCTCTATTAGTGTACTCAAAATGATCTCAAGATGGGTAACATGGTCGTGTCGAGTGTGACAGTACACCAAGATATCGTCTACAAAAACTACCATAAAGGAATCCAAGTATGGATGGAACACTCGGTTCATCAGTTCCATAAAAACTACATGCATTTTTGTGAGTCCGAATGGCATAAACACATAATCGTATAGAACGTACCCACTCTAAAAGGCTGTAAGAGGTATATTTGATGGTCTAACGCGCAACTGATGATAACCGAATCTCAAGTCAATCTTTGAGAACACCCGAGATCTTTGAAGCTGATCAAAGAGATCATCAATCCGTGGTAAGGGATATCAGTTCTTGACCTTCAAATGGTTCAACTTCCGATAATCCACATAAAGTCTGAGGGTATCATCCTCTTTCTTTGCAAACAGTACAAGAAAACCCCAAGGAGAAGTACTGGGTCGGATGAAACCCTTTGCCTGTAACTCCTCTAACTGCTTCTTGAGCTCCTGTAACTCTGGTGTAGCCATCCTATATAGAGGAATGGACATTGGTTCCACTTCTGGAACAAGATCAAAAGAAAATTCCACCTCTTTATCTAGAGGAAAACCTAAAATTTTTTCTGGGAATAGATCCCTAAAATAATACACCACTAGAAAGAAGTCTATCTGTGAAGTCCCCTGGTCATCCAGATATAGACTAGTAATCTGGACTATAACTCCTCCTAACCCATGATGCTTGGGTCCTTCTCTGCTCACCTGAACATCCCATTCACCATTATGTAAAAAGTATCCACCCTCTATTGACGTAAAACTCACCCTATGATGATAGAAATCAACAACAGCCTGGAAGGGAACTAACCAGTCCATCCTGAGAATGATGTCATAGCCCATCATCTATAAGACATAAAGGTCCCATGAGAAGTGACACACACCAACCTCAAGAGGGAACTCCTTGCACTGACGTACACTAGCCGTTCTAGTTCCCAATGAAGTGTCTAGTGTCATAACATCCTCATAAGTATGGATACATAGCCTAAGGAACTCCAAAACAACAATAGATATGAAACTATGGGAAGCCCATATATCGAAAAGTGCATAAGCTAGAACTGAGGCAACTAGAATCATACCTCGAACTGTAGAGGGTTCGAGATCCTTCTCTCGCTGAGTCTAATCCATTGCAAAAGTATGACCTGTACCATAGCCCTACGACCCTGCCTGACCACCCTGAGCTAATCCACCATACTGTCACTGAAATCCTGATGATTAGATACCATGAACGCGACCTCCACCTCAACCTGAACGGAAAGAAGAACTCCAATTCCAAGAATGATGAGAAACTGGTGGCCCTACTCTGGTACGAGGAGTCGAAATAGAACCTCTATCACCAGCTGCTGGTGAGAAGATTTGACAAAAATGATAAAGATGACCCATCTTTCCAAAAGATTGGCACTTCACTAGATCTCTCAGGAAATGTGGCCTCATATTACCACTCTTCCCACACTGGTATCAGACCACCTGGCCACCAAAAGAAGTATTCCGCCTACTCAGATCTCTATGCATAGACTCCCTGTGCTGCTTCCTACTGTCAGTGTGAGGGGTACCAACTCCGGATGCCGAGCTGCCCTGGCTCACAGATCTAGAATCCCTTATATTTTGCTTCGTGATCAATTCCTGGTTAACTATAGAGGTTATGGAAGTCAACCTAAAGATTTTCACTTGAGATTAGATGTCATGTTTGAGACCATCCTCAAACTTCCTTGCCAAGAATAAATCATCACCTTCTCGAATGGGTGTGAAGCACTGCAGCTCTGTTAAGTGAGAATAATACTCCATAACTAAAAGAGTACCCTGATCTAGATTCATGAACTCCCGGGCTCAATCGTCCCTCAAGGTCACCGGGTAGAAATAATCATAGAAGGCATACTGGAACTCATCCCAAGCCATCACCTACTGGCGTACTTCCTGTGAGATCACATACCACCATCTCTTGGAAGAATCCCATAGAATGTAAGTAACAAGCTTCACCCTCCTCTCTGGAGGCATCTCCAGATGCTCAAAGATCAAAATCATGGCCTCTATCCATGATTCTGCAGCCTGAGGTCCTCCATCCCCTGTAAAGGTGGGAGGATGCTGCTAAAAAAAAACCCATGTCAAATCTACCATTAACGAGGTAGGAGGTAGTAATCCTCAGAATGTCTTCATGAACCTCATAAATCCATCTCTGAACTATGCATTGGCACGTGCATCTGGGATAACGACTGGTGCCAAGACGGGCATGACTGGAGGATCTGCTGGCAGTTTCTCATTTTCCATGTCTGGTGTCTGGTCATTGTCCTGTAACTGGCGTACAACCAGAGGATGTCTCAGTGGCATGAATCTGCAAGGTCAAACACACACCTAAGATCAATATTAACAAGGACTGAAACTTAGAAGTAAAAGAAGGGAATAGGAGAAAGAAAGCATTCAAGATTTATAAAAGGTGGATACACGACGTGTAAAACTCCTACACGATGTGTTCCCTTAAGCTTTCATATGAACATGAACTTTTTCCATCCTAGATCGTGTAACACCACATACACACAGCGTGTTTTCCTAACACACAGTGTGTACTTGAATCCTCTTCCCCTGCCTGATTTCTTCTACACGACTTAACCCACACGGTTCTCCTAGTGAAAAACTACATGACTTGTTTGTTCCAGACACAACATTTACTAGAAAGAACTTCACCGACCCATGTTGTTATTCACACGGTCGGATACACGGATCCTAAGACACGTCGTGCACATAGGGTATACGAAGTGTCCTACCAAAATTTCCCATCCCCATGTCTCTGCTCACACAACCATTGACACAGTTAGAAACAACACGACATGTACATAAAATACATATCTTTTACTTAATAAAAATAGTTCCTTCCCGAACATAAGGACACATAGCATGTATTCTGCATTACACATCATATATTCTGGGTTTTTCGAGACAGTAATCCTCATAAACTACTCTGAAATCCCATAAAACACTGAAACCCACATTAAAGTTCTAAATTTCGATCCGTGGGGGACCATAATCCCCACAAATCAAAGATTGGCATCATATTCATGTCATATACAAGGAAAAACAAAGCAATGATCCATCAAATTCTGATCCATGAGGTCCCATAACACATCAAGAACCAAAGTTTGGCACTCAATCAAATGAAACCTTACATATTAGAAATACCCTATCAAATAGCAGGTATTCTATCAAGACACCTATCACAACAACATGCATATCTAGGACAACATCTATCACAACAACATGAAATCAATAATTCACCCTAAATGTACTGGAAAGAATGCATGACATGTGATCTCTAGAAAGTGACTACATGATACATGAGATGGAATACCCTCATCTCATTAGGTTGCAACAGAAATAGAACCTCAATAATATCAGTGATGACAACACAAAACATGTGAATCACCCACCAGTGAAATCCAATCAATTGTAATAATTGAAAAACTAGAAAAATTGCAATATATGAGGTAAATTGGATTTTCCCTATACACGAATTAGCTACTCCCAGGAATAGCTTATTACCAAGTACATATTCTGTCATATACCTGACTATAGGATCCAAACAGCAAGTCAAGAAGAAAATAATTCCTCTGATACCACTTTGTAACGTCCCGGTTCCGGGTGCTTCCCAGAGGTTCCCCATACTCGGTTGGTCACACAGACTCAAGTGAATTTCACCAAACGTTATAGGCTACTGACTAGAAGTGAGGGCCTTGGGTGTTATATTTGGGAAACTATTCCCTCATTGGTAAAGTAATGTAGCAGAAATAAATAGATAACAATAGCGTAAGCAATAATAACATGCAATAAGTAAACAGTGGAAGACTGAAAGTAATAGACAACTGGAGCACATATATTAATGATGCATGATAAATATGTCTAGAAAAGTATCCAAACAAGTCACAATGCTAGAATACAGTACTAAACCAATGTAAAAGGAAACAAATAAACTCTAGCAGCATCACAAGCCTTATCTTGGTCCCATACTCTCCAGCTCCACAATAGTCAAGTACCTGACATAGAAGGGTGCTTTCCCTTATCTATACCTACAACAATATAATCTGTTTGTGCCCAAAATCATGACCCAAACAGGGTGTGATATGAATCCCATTAGGTAACTACCCAAATATCTGTGCCAAATAGTCAGTGAATATCTATGGTAGGAAATAACCAAAAGGAAGTAGTAAACACTGAAGAACTCAAAGGTAAACAATCCTACAGTTTCAATTACATTAATTTTCATATATCAATTAAGAAACTAAAAAAAAAGTAACCCTATAGGAATTACTCACAGTCTAACCCTTATGGTTTAACCAATCAAACACAAGCAACCCTCTGGGAAGTATTCATAGTCTAACCTCTATAGTTCAGCTTTATCAAAGAATATCTAAGGAAGCACTCTCCGTTAATTCCCCATGTGGTCTCTTATAAGTAACTATAGACACTCTGAGGAAGCACTAAACATAAAATTCCCCCTGTGGTCTCGCAACATGGAACTACAGACACTTTGAGGGAGCACAAAGTTCATCCCCCATATGGTCTCATAATGTAAAAGTAAACAGACACTCTGGGGAAGCCCTCAATGTCCATTCCCCCTATGGTCTACTACACCAAGTTCCTATAGACCTGTATAAGTCAATCGTGTACAATGATTTTCAACAACCAAATTAAGACTTAAGAACTACTTGGATATTATCTTTCAACAAATACTTGGTTAAACAACTACAAGCATATAACAACATCAGATAATATCACTCCATCCTAACAACACTAGGAATGGAAAACAAGTAGCCTAACCGGAAAGGCTAGACTAAACGGTCAGAATCAAAAAAAAACATGGGAAAACCATCCATAGCATGGAAAAACGCTATTCATAATCAACAATCTCTACTCAGGCACACAAGGAATAATAGACAATAACAGGGCTAAAATCCCTAAACACGCAATACCCTGTTCTAGGGTATTGGGAACTTTTGCACATAATATTCCAAGAATAACTACAGAAAGGAACAAACCACCTACCTCAGCATTGAAATATTGATATAATCTGGATTCATCCCTTGAATAGACCTAGAAAATGTTAGATATACAAAAACATTTAAAACTTTCAACCAAGGATATCTCATGAAATAAGAGAAATCAGAAAATGAGGCTCTAGAAGAAGGAAGAACTCATCGTGGTGATTCCAACACAATCAATGACAGTTGAATCAGAGAACGGACTGTGGGTCGGGGGCTTGGAGAAGAAACATCGACTTCAGTTTCTCCTAGATGCGACGAGCTGAGAAGAAGGTCTTTCTATGAATGAGACACGACCTCGGCCCAATAAAACAGTTAAAAGGAAAAGTAAAAAACGTGTATTTTAAAAGTACATGGCATGTATATGCCTTTACCAAGCCCCTCTTTAGGTGGTCTCCAGGTCACCCCACATGGCCATGTACTAGGCCGTTACACATCCAGTACACGGTCACTCGTGACAACCTACTACATGACGTGTACTCCAAAGTACATGACATGTACTCCTTAAATTTTCAGATTCTCATTTTCTTCTCAAAAATATCAAAAAAGAAAAATCATACCTGAAAAGAAGGTCTGGGTTATTACACTATATATGATGGACTTCTTCCCTGGTAGATAAACTGAAGAGATGGAAGTGGGTTGGAAAGGGTGCATTTGGATCTCTGGTTACACCGAGCTAAAATAACTCTGGAGTAGAAGTTGGAGGGGGTGAGGTGAGTAGTAACTGGTATGGCATCCTGATCCACCACTACAGTTCTAGAAACATGTAGAAAGGGTTTCATAAGATTTATGAAATCCATAATTATATTTACACCCCTTTATATAGAATTTAATAAATCCTTATTCTATTCTATAAAATGATTTAACACTGGGGTCATCACCTTCAATTGATTCACTTGCTCTTTAAATTCCTAAGTCACTAGAGGCATCCTCAAATTTTTATCAAGAAACATGAAATGAGCATTTATCTCATGATTAGTATAAATTCGAGATAAATAATACTTTATATCCTTTTTAATGATATCTCTATCAGCCTTCATGTATTTCATATACTCTTGAACCATCAGGTGGATATGATCACTATTATGCTAGAATTTCCTCAAACTCTCCTGAGGAGTGCCATGAACATCACCTAAAGCAGTATGAAGATCTTCTCGAACCATATACCTGATAAAATAAACATCAATAAGAGGATTAATTGATGAATAATCCATGAAAAAAACATTCTTTATTATTTCTAGTAAAGTATCCATGGAGTATAAAAATAAAGACCTCATATCCTCTGATGTAGATTTAGAACATCCATCTAGTGAGGCTGAGGTAACTAAAGGGATGGCTGTAGGGATGGTAGGAAGAGAAGGAGTCTCTCTGATAATGATAGGGCTTATGTAATGTCCCGGTTCCGGGTGCCACCCATAGGTTCCCCGTACCCATTTGGTCACATGGCGTCAAGCCCATTTCCCCAAACTCTAGAGGCTGCTGACTAGCAGGGAGAGCCTTGGGTGTGCGAGTGGGGAAACTATTCCCTCATTGATAGAGTAATGAAGCAGAAATAAACAGATAACAATAGAGGAAGCACTAATAACATGTAATAAGTAAAAAACAGAAGACTGAAAGTAATAAACAACTGGAGAAAATATATAAATGTTGCATGATAGATATGTCTATGAAAGCATCCAAACAAGTCACAATGATGGAATATAGTATTAAACCAAAGTACAAGGAAACAAATAAACTCCAACAGTATTGCAAGCCTCTGCTTGGTCCCATGCTCTCCAGCTCCACAACAGTCAAGTACCTGATGTAGAAGGGTACTCTCCCTTATCTATAACTGCAACAATATAATCTGTTTGAGCCCAAAAGCATGACCCAAATAGGGTGTGAGACGAATCCCAGTAGGCAACCACTCAAATATCTGTGCCTAACAGTTAGTGAATATATATGGAAGACAATAAAAAAATGAAGCAATAAACAAGGAAGCACTAAAAAGTAAACAATACTAAAGTTTCAATTACATTTATTTTCATATATAAAGTAAGCAGATAATAAAAACAAGTAACCCTCTAGGAAGTACTCATAGCCTAACCCCTCCGGTTCAACCAATCAAATACAATAAACCCTTTGGGAAGTACTCATAGTCTAACTCCTCTGGTTCAGCTTTAGTAAAGACTCTTTGAGGCAGTACTCACCGTCAATTCCCCTTGTGGTCTTGTATCGGTAACTATAGACACTCTGAGGAAGCACTCAACATCCAATTACCCCTATGGTCTTGCAACGTGGAACTACAGACACTCTGAGAGAGTAAAAAATCCATCCCCCCTATGGTCTCACAATGTAAAAGTAAATAGACACTTTGGGGAATCCCTCAACATCTATTCCCACTATGGTTACTACACTAGGTTCCCACAACCCTATATAAGTCAACCATGTACAAAGATGTTCAACAACCAAATTAAAACATAAGAACTACTTGGCTATCATCTTTCAAGAACTACTTAGTTAAACAACTACAAGCATATAAACAACATCAGATAATATCACTCCATCATAACAACACTAGGCATGGAAAACAACTAGCCTAACTGAAAAGGCTAGACCAAATGATCAAAATAAAAATGAATATGGGAAACCCATCCATAGAATGGAAAAAACCTATTCACAATCAACAACCTCTACCTAGGAACACAAGGGAAAGCAGGCAATAACAGGCCTAAAATCCCTAAACACACAATACCCCATTCTAGGGTATTGGGAACCTTTCACATAATATTCAAAGACTAACTATAGAAAGGCACAAAACACCTACCTCGGTGTTGCACGGTTTATATACACCAGTGTCATCCCTTGAATCAACCTAGAATGCGATAGATCTATAAAAAAATCTAAAACGTTCAACCAAGGATATCTCATGAAAGAAGAGAAATTAGGAAATGAAGATCTAGAAGAAGGAAGAACTCACCATGGAGTTTCCAACACAATCAATGGTGGTTGAATAGGATAAAAGACGGTGGGTTAGAGGCTCAGAGAAGAAATGTCGACTTTGGTCGCTCCTAGACGAGACGGGCTGAGAAGAAGGGTTTTCAGTGAACGAGACGCGACCCCGGTCTGATAAAACAATTAAAAGGAAAAGTACATAGTGTGTATATAACTTTAATGGGACCCGCTTTATGCGGTATCTAGGTCACCCCACACGGCCATGTACTCGGCCGTTACACGGCCAGTACAAGGTCACCCGTGACAACTGGTTACACAACGTGTACTCCAAAGTACATGGCGTGTACTCCTTAAATTTCCAGATTCTTCTGAACTTCTCAAAAACACTAGAAAAGAAAACTCATACCTAAAAAGAAGGTCCAGGTTCTTACAAACTTCCCCCATTAAAGAAATTCATCCCCTAATTTCCATAAGAATGTGGATTAGAAGAAGAATCCTCGAACAGCTCTGGCCACTATGATCACACATCAGCCTCCCTCTCCCAAGTCTCATCCTATACACCCCTGTGCTTCCATAGCACTACTACTAGAGGAACAGACTGGCCATGGAGAACCTTTTCACTATGATCAAAAATCCGAATAGAATTCTCCTCGAACGAGGCATCCACCTCCAACTCAACCTCCTCGGATTGGAAAACATGAGACGGGTCTGAGAAGTAACACTATAGTTGGGAAATGTGGAAGACGTCATGCATAGCCCGGTACCTCTAAGGTAACTAAAACTGATAGGAAACCAGTATGACTATCTCCAAAACCTCAAATGGTCCAATATATTTCAGTGAAAGCTTACCCTATCTCCTAATCCTCATGTGTCCCAACCTCGGTGTGACACGTAGAAAAACCTGATCTCGAACCTCGAACTCTAGAGGTCGTCTCTATTGATCAGCATAAGACTTGTCATGATTGTGTAGTAGCCATCATCTTCTAAATCAATTCCACTCCACCTTCTCTTTGGTCTCCTGGACAAGAAGAGGTCCCAACATAGCTGCCTCTCCTACCACCAGCCAACATAAGGTTGATCGGCATGGCCTACCGTACAAAGCCTCATAAGGTACCATCTGAATAGTTTCTTGAAAACTGTTATTGTTGGAAAACTCCACTAGATGTATTTGATTCTCCCAAGAACCACTAAAATCTATGATGCATGCTTGAAGAATGTCCTCTATCACCTGAATCGTATGCTCGGACTGACCATCTGTCTGGAGATGGTAAGCCGTACTCAGAAGTACCTGTGTACCCAAAGCCCTATATAGTCCTTATCATACCCAAGAAGTAAAATGGGTATCCCTATCTAAAAAAATAGAGTGTGGAACCCCATATAGGTGTACAATATTTCAGATGTACATCCTTCCCATCTCATTAACACTGAAGGTATCCTTGATCAAAAAGAAGTGAGAAACCTTCATGAGTCTGTCAATGACAACCCATACTGCATCATTCTCTTAAGGTGACCTCAACAAACCCATCGTGAAGTCCATCACAAAATCATTCCACTTCCACTCATGAATGGTTAACTAATACAAAATCCCAACTAGTCGCTGATACTTCCCCTTCACCTTATGATAGGTGTAACACCTCATGAAAAACCCAGCAACATCTCTCTTCATACCTGGTCACCAATATTGACGGTGAAAATCTCGATACATCTTGGAGAAACCAGGATGAACTGCCTAAACTGAGGAATGAAAGTCCCGCATCATCTCATCGCATATGTCTGCTGACACTCACACATGCCCATGAAAGCATAATATCTCATCCTCTCCTATGGCCCATCCAAGAATAGGGTCCTCTCCTGACACACTCTCCTGTAGGACTAGACCTTCATAATCTAATAGCTACCTCATTCACACTCAATCAAGTAGAGTGGAGTTAACAACTACATAAGAAAGAAACATATGCCCCTGTCTGTCTTGCACCTCCAAATGTATCTTAGAGAACAAATCCATAAGCTTCCACTCACTAATGGCCTCCTAAAATACCTATATATGAGTCCTCCTACTCAGTGCATCAACCAGTGCATTTCCTTTCCCTGGCATGTAGCAAAGCTCAAAGTCAAAAAAATGAAGGTACTCAACCCACCTTCATTATCTCAAATCCAGATCGCGTTGAGTAAAAATGTACTTGAGACTTTTGTGGTCGGTGAAAACTAAAAAATGATCTCCTAACAGATAATGTCTCCAACATTGTAAGGCATGAACAAATGTAGCCAACTAGAGATCATGCATTGGGTAATTTCTTTCATGTGGCCTCAACTACTGAGACCCATACACAAGGACTCCTTCCCCCTACATAAGCATTGCTCCCAACCCGGTACCTGATGCATCACAGTATACAATATATATCTTTCCCAACTCTGGAAATACTAGTATCGGTGCTAAATTCAACCTCCCTTTTAGCTCATGAAAGGTTGACTCACAAGAATCTGACCACAAGTACTTCACACCCTTCTTAGTCAGGCCTGTCAGTGGCGCTGCTAAGCGTGAAAAGTCCTATATGAAACATATGTAGTATCCATCCATCCCTATAAAACTCCATACCTCAAAGACGTTCTTCGGCTGCTCCCAGGAAACTACTACTCTCACTTTCTTGGGGTCTATTGATACTCCTGTCTCTGAGATAGCATGACCCAAGAAGTGAATTTGGTCCATCCAAAAGTGGAATTTTGAGAGCTTATCATATAACTAATGCTCTATTAGTGTACTCAAAATGATCTCAAGATGGGTAGGATGGTCGTGTCGAGTGTGACAGTACACCAAGATATCATCTACAAAAAACTACCATAAAGGAATCCAAGTATGGATGGAACACTCGGTTCATCAGTTCCATAAAAACTACATGCATTTTTGTGAGTCCGAATGGCATAAACACATACTCGTATAGAACGTACCTACTCTAAAAGGCTGTAAGAGGTATATTTGATGGTCTAACGCGCAACTGATGATAACCGAATCTCAAGTCAATCTTCGAGAACACCCGAGATCTTTGAAGCTGATCAAAGAGATCATCAATCCTTGGTAAGGGATATCAGTTCTTGACCTTCAAATGGTTCAACTTTCGATAATCCACATAAAGTCTGAGGGTATCATCCTCCTTCTTTGCAAACAGTACAAGAAAACCCCAAGGAGAAGTACTGAGTCGGATGAAACCCTTTGCCTGTAACTCCTCTAACTGCTTCTTGATCTCCTGTAACTCTGGTGTAGCCATCCTATATAGAGGAATGGACATTGGTGCCACTTCTGGAACAAGATCAATAGAAAATTCCACCTCTTTATCTAGAGGAAAACCTAAAAAGTTTTCTGGGAATAGATCCCTAAAATAATACACCACTAGAAGGAAGTCTATCTGTGAAGTCCCCTGGTCATCCAGATATAGACTAGTAATCTGGGCTATAACTCCTCCTAACCCATGATGCTTGGGTCCTTCTCTGCTCACCTGAACATCCCATTCACCATTATGTAAAAATTATCCACCCTCTGTTGACGTAAAACTCACCCTATGATGATAGAAATCAACAACAGCCTGGAAGGGAACTAACCAGTCCATCCTGAGAATGATGTCATAGCCCATCATCTATAAGACATAAAGGTCCCATGAGAAGTGACACACACTAACCTCAAGAGGGAACTCCTTGCACTGACGTACACTAGCCGTTCTTGTTCCCAATGAAGTGTCTAGTGTCATAACATCCTCATAAGTATGGATATATAGCCTAAGGAACTCCAAAACAACAATAGATATGAAACTATGGGAAGCCCATATATCGAAAAGTGCATAAGCTAGAACTGAGGCAACTAGAATCATACCTCGAACTATAAAGGGTTCAGGATCCTTCTCTCACCGAGTCTAATCCATTGCAAAAGTATGACCTGTACCATAGCCCTACGACCCTGCCTGACCACCCTGAGCTAATCCACCATACTGTCACTGAAATCCTGATGACTAGATACCATGAACGCGACCTCCACCTCAACCTGAACGGAAAGAATAACTCCAATTCCAAGAATGATGAGAAACTGGTGGCCCTACTCTGGTACGAGGAGTCGAAATAGAACCTCTATCACTAGCTGCTAGTGAGAATATTTGACAAAAATGCTAAAGATGACCCATATTTCCAAAATATTGGCACTTCACTAGATCTCTCAGGAAATGTGGCCTCATATTACCACTCTTCCCACACTGGTATCACACCACCTGGCCACCAAAAGAAGTATTACGCCTACTGAGATCTCTATGCATAGACTCCCTGTGCTGCTTCCTACTGTCAGTGTGAGGGGTACCAACTCCGGATGCCGAGCTGCCCTGGCTCACAGATCTAGAATCCCTCATATTTTGCTTCGTGATCAATTCCTGGTTAACTATAGAGGTGATGGAAGTCAACCTAAAGATTTTCACTTGAGATTAGATGTCATGTTTGAGACCATCCTCAAACTTCCTTGCCAAGAATAAATCATCACCTTCTCGAATGGGTGTGAAGCACTGCAGCTCTGTTAAGTGAGAATAATACTCCATAACTAAAAGAGTACCCTGCTCTAGATTCATGAACTCCCGGGCTCGATCGGCCCTCAAGGTCACCGGGTAGAAATAATCATAGAAGGCATGCAGAAACTCATCCCAAGCCATCACCTACTGGCGTCCTGCCTGTGAGATCACATCCCACCATCTCTTGGAAGAATCCCATAGAATGTAAGTAACAAGATTCACCCTCCTCGCTGGAGGAATCTCCAGATGCTCGAAGATCAAAATCATGGCCTCTATCCATGATTCTGCAGCCTGAGGTCCTCCATCCCCTGTAAAGGTGGGAGGATGTTGCTACAAAAAAACCCACGTCAAATCTACCATTAATGAGGTAGGAGGTAGTACTCCTCAGAATGTCTTCATGAACCTCATAAATCCATCTCTGAACTGTGCATTGGCACCTGCATCTGGGATAACGACTGGTGCCAAGACGGGCATGACTGGGGGATCTGCTGGCAGTTTCTCATTTGCCATGTCTGGTGTCTGGTCATTGTCCTGTAACTGGCGTACAACCAGAGGACGTCTCAGTGGAATGAATCTGCAAGGTCAAACACACACCTAAGATCAATATTAACAAGTACTGAAACTTAGAAGTGAAAGAAGGGAATAAGAGAAATAAAGCATTCAAGATTTATAAAAGGTGGATACACGACGTGTAAAACTCCTACACGATGTGTTCCCTTAAGCTTTCATATGAACATGCACTTTTTCCATCCTAGATCGTGTAACACCACATACACACAGCGTGTTTTCCTAACACACAGTGTGTACTTGAATCCTCTTCCCCTGCCTGATTTCTTCTACACGACTTAACCCACACAGTTCTCCTAGTGAAAAACTACATGACTTGTTTGTGCCAGACACAACATGTACTAGAAAGAACTTCACCTACCCATGTTGTTAGTCACACGGTCGGATACACGGATCCAAAGACACGTCGTGCACATAGGGTACACGACGTGTCCTACCAAAATTTCCCATCCCCATGTCTCTGCTCACACAACCATTGACACAGTTAGAAACAATACGACATGTACATAAAATACATAGATTTTACTTAATAAAAATATTTCCTTCCCGAACATAAGGACACATAGCATGTATTCTGCATTACACATCATATATTCTGGGTTTTTCCAGACAGTAATCCTCATAAACTACTCTGAAATCCCATAAAACACTGAAACCCACATCAAAGTTCCAAATTTCGATCCGTGGGGGCCCATAATCCCCGCAAATCAAAGATTGGAATCATATTCATGTCATATACAAGGAAAAACAAAGCAATGATCCATCAAATTTTGATCCATGAGGTCCCATAACACATCAAGAACCAAAGTTTGGCACTCAATCAAATGAAACCTTACATATTAGAAATACCCTATCAAATAGCAGGTATTCTATCAAGACACCTATCACAACAACATGCATATCTAGGACAACATCTATCACAACAACATGAAATCAATAATGCACCCTAAATGTCCTAGAAAGAATGCATGACATGTGATCTCTAGAAAGTGACTACATGATACATGAGATGGAATACCCTCATCTCATTAGGTTGCAACAGAAATAGAACCTCAATAATATCAGTGATGACAACACAAAACATGTGAATCACCCACCAGTGAAATCAAATCAATTGTAATAATTGAAAAACTAGAAAAATTTCAATATATGAGGTAAATTGGATTTTCCCTATACAAGAATTAGCTACTCCCATGAATAGATTATTACCAAGTACATATTCTGTCATATACCTGACTATAGGATCCAAACAGAAAGTCAAGAAGAAAATAATTCCTCTGATACCACTTTGTAACGTCCCGGTTCCGGGTGCTTCCCAGAGGTTCCCCATACTCGATTGGTCACACAGACTCAAGTGAATTTCACCAAATGTTATAGGCTACTGTCTAGAAGTGAGGGCCTTGGGTGTTATATTTTGGAAACTATTCCCTCATTGGTAAAGTAATGTAGCAGAAATAAATAGATAACAATAGCGTAAGCAATAATAACATGCAATAAGTAAACAGTGGAAGACTGAAAGTAATAGACAACTGGAGCACATATATTAATGATGCATGATAAATATGTCTAGAAAAGTATCCAAACAAGTCACAATGCTAGAATACAGTACTAAACCAATGTAAAAGGAAACAAATAAACTCTAGCAGCATCACAAGCCTTATCTTGGTCCCATACTCTCCAGCTCCACAATAGTCAAGTACCTGACATAGAAGGGTGCTTTCCCTTATCTATACCTACACCAATATAATCTGTTTGTGCCCAAAATCATGACCCAAACAGGGTGTGATATGAATCCCATTAGGTAACTACCCAAATATCAGTGCCAAATAGTCAGTGAATATATATGGTAGGCAATAACCAAAAGGAAGTAGTAAACACTGAAGAACTCAAAGGTAAACAATCCTACAGTTTCAATTACATTAATTTTCATATATCAATTAATAAACTAATAAAAAAAGTAACCCAATAGGAATTAATCACAGTCTAACCCTTATGGTTTAACCAATCAAACACAAGCAACCCTCTGGGAAGTATTCACAGTCTAACCTCTATAGTTCATCTTTATCAAAGAATATATAAGGAAGCACTCTCCGTTAATTCCCCATGTGGTCTCTTATAAGTAACTATAGACACTCTGAGGAAGAACTCAACATAAAATTCCCCCTGTGGTCTCGCAACATGGAACTACATACACTTTGAGGGAGCACAAAGTTCATCCCCCATATGGTCTCGTAATGTAAAAGTAAACAGACACTCTGGGGAAGCCCTCAACGTCCATTCCCCCTATGGTCTACTACACCAAGTTCCTATAGACCTGTATAAGTCAATCATGTACAACGATTTTCAACAACCAAATTAAGCCTTAAGAACTACTTGGATATTATCTTTCAACAACTACTTGGTTAAAAAACTACAAGCATATAACAACATCAGATAATATCACTCCATCCTAACAACACTAGGAATGGAAAACAAGTAGCCTAACCGGAAAGGCTAGACTAAATGGTTAGAATCAAAAAAAACATGGGAAAACCATCCATAGCATGGAAAAACCCTATTCATAATCAACAATCTCTACTCAGGCACACAAGGAATAATAGACAATAACAGGGCTAAAATCCCTAAACACGCAATACCCCGTTCTAGGGTATTGGGCACTTTTGCACATAATATTCCAAGAATAACTACAGAAAGGCACAAACCACCTACCTCAGCATTGAAATATTGATATAATCCAGATTCATCCCTTGAATAAACCTAGAAAATGTTAGATATACAAAAACATTTAAAACGTTCAACCAAGGATATCTCATGAAATAAGAGAAATCAGAAAATGAGGCTCTAGAAGAAGGAATAACTCATCGTGGTGATTCCAACACAATCAATGACAGTTGAATCAGAGAACGGACTGCGGGTCGGGGGCTTGGAGAAGAAACATTGGCTTCAGTTTCTCCTAGATGCGACGAGCTGAGAAGAAGGTCTTTCTATGAATGAGACACGACCTCGGCCCAATAAAACAGTTAAAAGGAAAAGTAAAAAACGTGTATTTTGAAAGTACATGGCATGTATATGCCTTTACCAAGCCCCTATTTAGGTGGTCTCTAGGTCACCCCACATGGCCATGTACTAGGCCGTTACACATCCAGTACACGGTCACTCGTGACAACCTACTACATGACGTGTACTCCAAAGTACATGACATGTACTCCTTAAATTTTCAGATTCTCCTTTTCTTCTCAAAAACATCAAAAAAGAAAAATCATACCTGAAAAGAAGGTCTGGGTTATTACACTATATATGATGGACTTCTTCCCTGGTAGATAAACTGAAGAGATGGAAGTACGTTGGAAAGGGTGCATTTGGATCTCTGGTTACACCGAGCTAAAATAACTATGGAGTAGAAGTTGGAGGGGGTGAGGTGAGTAGTAACTGGTATGGCATCCTGATCCACCACTATAGTTCTAGAAACACGAAGAAAGGGTTTCATAAGATTTATGAAATCCATAATTATATTTACACCCCTTTATATAGAATTTAATAAATCCTTATTCTATTCTATAAAATGATTTAACACTGGGGTCATCACCTTCAATTGATTCACTTGCTCTTTAAATTCCTATGTCACTAGAGGCATCCTCAAATTTTTATCAAGAAACATGAAATGAGCATTTATCTCATGATTAGTATAAATTCGAGATAAATAATACTTTATATCCTTTTTAATGATATCTCTATCAGCCTTCATGTATTTCATATACTCTTGAACCATCAGGTGGATATGATCACTATTATGCTAGAATTTCCTCAAACTCTCCTGAGGAGTGCCATGAACATCACCTAAAGCAGTATGAAGATCTTCTCGAACCATATACCTGATAAAATAAACATCAATAAGAGGATTAATTGATGAATAATCCATGAAAAAAACATTCTTTATTATTTCTAGTAAAGTATCCATGGAGTATAAAAATAAAGACCTCATATCCTCTAATGTAGATTTAGAACATCCATCTGGTGAGGCTGAGGTAACTAAAGGGATGGCTGTAGGGATGGTAGGAAGAGAAGGAGTCTCTCTGATAATGATAGGGCTTATGTAATGTCCCGGTTCCGGGTGCCACCCATAGGTTCCCCGTACCCATTTGGTCACATGGCGTCAAGCCCATTTCCCCAAACTCTAGAGGATGCTGACTAGCAGGGAGAGCCTTGGGTGTGCGAGTGGGGAAACTATTCCCTCATTGACAGAGTAATGAAGCAGAAATAAACAGATAACAATAGCGGAAGCACTAATAACATGTAATAAGTAAAAAACAGAAGACTGAAAGTAATAAACAACTGGAGCAAATATATAAATGTTGTATGATACATATGTCTATGAAAGCATCCAAACAAGTCACAATTATGGAATATAATATTAAACCAAAGTACAAGGAAACAAATAAACTCCAGCAGTATTGCAAGCCTCTGCTTGGTCCCATGCTCTCCAGCTCCACAACAGTCAAGTACCTGATGTAGAAGGGTACTCGCCCTTATCTATACCTGCAACAATATAATCTGTTTGAGCCCAAAAGCATGACCCAAATAGGGTGTGAGACGAATCCCAGTAGGCAACCACTCAAATATCTGTGCCTAACAGTTAGTGAATATATATGGAAGATAATAAAAAAAATGAAGCAATAAACAAGGAAGCACTAAAAAGTAAACAATACTAAAGTTTCAATTACATTTATTTTCATATATAAAGTAAGCAGATAATAAAAACAAGTAACCCTCTAGGAAGTACTCATAGCCTAACCCCTCCGGTTCAACCAATCAAATACAATAAACCCTTTGGGAAGTACTCATAGTCTAACTCCTCTGGTTCAGCTTTAGTAAAGACTCTTTGAGGCAGTACTCATCGTCAATTCCCCTTGTGGTCTTTTATCGGTAACTATAGACACTCTGAGGAAGCACTCAACATCCAATTACCCCTGTGGTCTTGCAACGTGGAACTACAGACACTCTGAGAGAGTAAAAAATCCATCCCCCCTATGGTCTCACAATGTAAAAGTAAATAGACACTTTGGGGAATCCCTCAACATCTATTCCCCCTATGGTTACTACACTAGGTTCCCACAACCCTATATAAGTCAACCATGTACAAAGATGTTCAACAACCAAATTAAAACATAAGAACTACTTGGCTATCAGCTTTCAAGAACTACTTAGTTAAACAACAACAAGCATATAAACAACATCAGATAATATCACTCCAACATGACAACACTAGGCATGGAAAACAAGTAGCCTAACTGAAAAGGCTAGACCAAATGATCAAAATAAAAATGAATATGGGAAACCCATCCATAGCATGGAAAAAACCTATTCACAATCAACAACCTCTACCTAGGAACACAAGGGAAAGCAGGCAATAACAGGCCTAAAATCCCTAAACACACAATACCCCATTCTAGGGTATTGGGAACCTTTCACATAATATTCAAAGACTAACTATAGAAAGGCACAAACCACCTACCTCGGTGTTGCACGGTTGATATACACCGGTGTCATCCCTTTAATCAACCTAGAATGTGGTAGATCTATAAAAAAATCTAAAACGTTCAACCAAGGATATCTCATGAAAGAAGAGAAATTAGGAAATGAAGATCTAGAAGAAGGAAGAACTCACCATGGAGTTTCCAACACAATCAATGGTGGTTGAATAGGATAACAGATGGTGGGTTAGAGGCTCAGAGAAGAAATGTCGACTTTGGTCGCTCCTAGACGAGACGGGCTGAGAAGAAGGGTTTTCAGTGAATGAGACGCGACCCCGGTCTGATAAAACAATTAAAAGGAAAAGTACATAGTGTGTATATAACTTTAATGGGACCCGCTTTATGCGGTATCTAGGTCACCCCACACGGCCATGTACTCGGCCATTACACGGCCAGTACAAGGTCACCCATGACAACTGGTTACACAACGTGTACTCCAAAGTACATGGCGTGTACTCCTTAAATTTCCAGATTCTTCTGAACTTCTCAAAAACACTAGAAAAGAAAACTCATACCTAAAAAGAAGGTCCAGGTTCTTACAAACTTCCCCCATTAAAGAAATTCATCCCTTAATTTCCATAAGAATGTGGATTAGAATAAGAATCCTCGAACAGCTCTGGCCACTGTGATCACACATCGGCCTCCCTCTCCCAAGTCTCATCCTATACACCCCTGTGCTTCCATAGCACTACTACTAGAGGAACAGACTGGCCATGGAGAACCTTTTCACTATGATCAACAATCCGAATAGAATTCTACTCGAACGAGGCATCCACCTCCAACTCAACTTCCTCGGATTGGAAAACATGAGACGAGTCTGAGAAGTAACACTATAGTTGGGAAATGTGGAAGACGTCATGCATAGCCCGGTACCTCTAAGGTAACTAAAACTGATAGGAAACCAGTATGACTATCTCCAAAACCTCAAATGGTCCAATATATTTCAGTGAAAGCTTACCCTATCTCCTAATCCTCATGTGTCCCAACCTCGGTGTGACACGTAGAAAAACCTGATCTCGAACCTCGAACTCTAGAGGTCATCTCTGTTGATCAACATAAGACTTGTCATGATTGTGTAGTAGCCATCCTCTTCTAAATCAACTCCACTCCCCCTTCTCTGTGGTCTCCTGGACAAGAAGAGGTCCCAACATAGCTGCCTCTCCTACCACCAGCCAACATAAGGTTGATCGGTATGGCCTACCGTACAAAGCCTCATAAGGTGCCATCTGAATAGTTTCTTGAAAACTGTTATTGTTGGAAAACTCCACTAGAGGTATTTGATTCTCCCAAGAACCACCAAAATCTACGATGCATGCTTGAAGAATGTCCTCTATCACCTGAATCGTATGCTCGGACTGACCATCTGTCTGGAGATGGTAAGCCGTACTCAGAAGTACCTGTGTACCCAAAGCCCTCTATAGTCCTTACCATACCCAAGAAGTAAAATGGGTATCCCTATCTAAAAAAATAGAGTGTGGAACCCCATATAGGTGTACAATATTTCAGATGTACATCCTTCCCATCTCATTAACACTGAAGGTCTCCTTGATCAGAAAGAAGTGAGAAACCTTCATGAGTCTATCAATGACAACCCATACTGCATCATTCCCTTGAGGTGACCTCAACAAACCCATCGTGAAGTCCATCACAAAATCATTCCACTTACACTCAGGAATGGTTAACTAATACAAAATCCCAACTAGTCGCTGATACTTCTCCTTCACCTTCTGATAGGTGGAACACCTCATGAAAAACCCAGCAACATCTCTCTTCATACCTGGTCACCAATATTGACGGTGAAAATCTCGATACATCTTGGAGAAACCAGGATGAACTGCCTAAACTGAGGAATGAAAGTCCCGCATCATCTCATCGCATATGTCTGCTGACACTCACACATGCCCATGAAAGCATAAGATCTCATCCTCTCCTATGGTCCATCCAAGAATAGGGTCCTCTCCTGACCCACTTTCCTGTAGGACTAGACCTTCATAATCTAATAGCTACCTCATTCACACTCAATCAAGTAGAGTGGAGGTAACATCTACATAATAAAGAAACATATGCCCCTGTCTGTCTTGCACCTCCAAATGTATCTTAGAGAACAAATCCATCACCTTCCACTCACTACTGGCCTCCTAAAATACCTATATATGAGTCCTCCTACTCAGTGCATCAGCCAGTGCATTTCCTTTCCCTGGCATGTAGCAAAGCTCAAAGTCAAAAGAATGAAGGTACTCAACCCACCTTCATTATCTCAAATCCAGATCGCGTTGAGTAAAAATGTACTTGAGACTTTTGTGGTCGGTGAAAACTAAAAAATTATCTCCTAACAGATAATGTCTCCAACATCGTAAGGCATGAACAACTGCAGCCAACTAGAGATCATGCATTGGGTAATTTCTTTCATGTGGCCTCAACTACTGAGACCTGTACACAAGGACTCCTTCCCCCTACATAAGCATTGCTCCCAACCCGGTACCTGATGCATCACAATATACAATATATATCTTTCCCAACTCTGGAAATACTAGTATCGGTGCTAAATTCAACCTCCCTTTTAGCTCATGAAAGGTTGACTCACAAGAATCTGACCACAAGTACTTCACACCCTTCTTAGTCAGGCCTGTCAGTGGCGCTACTAAGCGTGAAAAGTCCTGTATGAAACATATGTAGTATCCATCCATCCCTATAAAACTCCATACCTCAAAGACGTTCTTCGGCTGCTCCCAGGAAACTACTGCTCTCACTTTCTTGGGGTCTATTGATACTTCTGTCTCTGAGATAGCATGACCCAAGAAGTGAATTTGGTCCATCCAAAAGTGGAATTTTGAGAGCTTATCATATAAATAATGATCTATTAGTGTACTCAAAATGATCTCAAGATGGGTAGCATGGTCGTGTCGAGTGTGACAGTAAACCAAGATATCGTCTACAAAAACTACCATAAAGGAATCCAAGTATGGATGGAACACTCGGTTCATCAGTTCCATAAAAACTACATGCATTTTTGTGAGTCGGAATGGCATAAACACATACTCGTATAGAACGTACCTACTCTAAAAGGATGTAAGAGGTATCTTTGATGGTCTAACACGCAACTGATGATAACCGAATCTCAAGTCAATCTTCGAGAACACCTGAGATCTTTGAAGCTGATCAAAGAGATCATCAATCCTTGGTAAGGGATATCAGTTCTTGACCTTCAAATGGTTCAACTTCCGATAATCCACATAAAGTCTGAGGGTATCATCCTCCTTCTTTGAAAACAGTACAAGAAAACCCCAAGGAGAAGTACTGGGTCGGATGAAACCCTTTGCCTGTAACTCCTCTAACTGCTTCTTGAGCTCCTGTAACTCTGGTGTAGCCATCCTATATAGAGGAATGGACATTGGTGCCACTTCTGGAACAAGATCAATAGAAAATTCCACCTCTTTATCTAGAGGAAAACCTAAAAAGTTTTCTGGGAATAGATCCCTAAAATAATACACCACTAGAAGGAAGTCTATCTGTGAAGTCCCCTGGTCATCCAGATATAGACTAGTAATCTGGGCTATAACTCCTCCTAACCCATGGTGCTTGGGTCCTTCTCTTCTCACCTGAACATCCCATTCACCATTATGTAAAAAGTATCCACCCTCTATTGACGTAAAACTCACCCTATGACGATAGAAATCAACAACAGCCTGGAAGGGAACTAACCAGTCCATCCTGAGAATGATGTCATAGCCCGTCATCTATAAGACATAAAGGTCCCATGAGAAGTGACACACACCAACCTCAAGAGGGAACTCCTTGCACTGACGTACACTAGCCGTTCTAGTTCCCAATGAAGTGTCTAGTGTCATAACATCCTCATAAGTATGGATACATAGCCTAAGGAACTCCAAAACAACAATAGATATGAAACTATGGGAAGCCCATATATCGAAAAGTGCATAAGCTAGAACTGAGGCAACTAGAATCATACCTCGAACTATAGAGGGTTCGAGATCCTTCTCTCGCTGAGTCTAATCCATTTTAAAAGTATGACCTGTACCATAGCCCTACGACCCTGCCTGACCACCCTGAGATAATCCACCATACTGTCACTGAAATCCTGATGACTAGATACCATGAACGCGACCTCCACCTCAACCTGAACGGAAAGAAGAACTCCAATTCCAAGAATGATGAGAAACTGGTGGCCCTACTCCGGTACGAGGAGTCAAAATAGAGCCTCTATCACCAGCTGTTGGTGAGAAGATTTGACAAAAATGCTAAAGATGACCCATCTTTCCAAAAGATTGGCACTTCACTAGATCTCTCAGGAAATGTGGCCTCATATTACCACTCTTCCCACACTGGTATCACACCACCTGGCCACCAAAAGAAGTATTCTGCCTACTCAGATCTCTATGCATAGACTCCCTGTGCTGCTTCCTACTGTCAGTGTGAGGGGTACCAACTCCAGATGCCGAGCTGCCCTGGCTCACAGATCTAGAATCCCTCATATTTTTCTTCGTGATCAATTCCTGGTTAACTATAGAGGTGATGGAAGTCAAGCTAAATATTTTCACTTGAGATTAGATGTCATGTTTGAGACCATCCTCAAACTTCCTTGCCAAGAATAAATCATCACCTTATCGAATGGGTGTGAAGCACTGCAGCTCTGTTAAGTGAGAATAATACT
This sequence comes from Viscum album, assembly GCA_963277665.1. Classification (NCBI taxonomy): domain Eukaryota; kingdom Viridiplantae; phylum Streptophyta; class Magnoliopsida; order Santalales; family Viscaceae; genus Viscum; species Viscum album. The sequence goes on from OY728160.1 coordinate 1,682,156,567, forward strand.
CCATAACTAAAAGAGTACCCTGCTCTAGATTCATGAACTCCCGGGCTCGATCGGCCCTCAAGGTCACTGGGTAGAAATAATCATAGAAGGCATGCTGAAACTCATCCCAAGACATCACCTACTGGCGTCCTGCCTGTGAGATCACATCCCACCATCTCTTTGAAGAATCCCATAGAATGTAAGTAACAAGATTCACCCTACTCTCTGGAGGCATCTCCAGATGCTCGAAGATCAAAATCATGGCCTCTATCCATGATTCTGCAGCCTGAGGTCCTCCATCCCCTGTAAAGGTGGGAGGATGCTGCTACAAAAAAACCCACGTCAAATCTACCATTAACGAGGTAGGAGGTAGTACTCCTCAGAATGTCTTCATGAACCTCATAAATCCATCTCTGAACTGTGCGTTGGCACCTGCATCTGGGATAACGACTGGTGCCAAGACGGGCATGACTGGTGGATCTGCTGGCAGTTTCTCATTTTCCATGTCTGGTGTCTGGTCATTGTCCTGTAACTGGCGTACAACCAGAGGATGTCTCAGTGGCATGAATCTGCAAGGTCAAACACACACCTAAGATCAATATTAACAAGGACTGAAACATAGAAGTGAAAGAAGGGAATAGGAGAAAGAAAGCATTCAAGATTTATAAAAGGTGGATACACGACGTGTAAAACTCCTACACGATGTGTTCCCTTTCATATGAACATGCACTTTTTCCATCCTAGATCGTGTAACACCACATACACATAGGGTGTTTTCCTAACACACAGTGTGTACTTGAATCCTCTTCCCCTACCTGATTTCTTCTACACGACTTAACCCACACGGTTCTCCTAGTGAAAAACTACATGACTTGTTTGTGCCAGACACAACATGTACTAGAAAGAACTTCACTGACCCATGTTGTTCGTCACACAGTCGGATACACGGATCCTAAGACACGTCGTGCACATAGGGTACACGACGTGTCCCACCAAAATTTCCCATCCCCATGTCTCTGCTCACACAACCATTGACACAGTTAGAAACAACACGACATGTACAAAAAATACATAGCTTTTAATTAATAAAAATAGTTCCTTCCCGAACATAAGGACACATAGCATGTATTCTGCATTACACATCATATATTCTTGGTTTTTCCAGACAGTAATCCTCATAAACTACTCTGAAATCCCATAAAACACTGAAACCCACATCAAAGTTCCAAATTTCGATCCGTGGGGGCCCATAATCCCCGCAAATCAAAGATTGGCATCATATTCCTGTCATATACAAGGAAAAACAAAGCAATGATCCATCAAATTCTGATCCATGAGGTCCCATAACACATCAAGAACCAAAGTTTGTCACTCAATCAAATGAAACCTTACATATTAGAAATACCCTATCAAATAGCAGGTATTCTATCAAGACACCTATCACAACAACATGCATATCTAGGACAACATCTATCACAACAACATGAAATCAATAATGCACCCTAAATGTCCTGGAAAGAATGCATGACATGTGATCTCTAGAAAGTGACTACATGATACATGAGATGGAATACCCTCATCTCATTAGGTTGGAACAGAAATAGAACCTCAATAATATCAGTGATGACAACACAAAACATGTGAATCACCCACCAGTGAAATCAAATCAATTGTAATAATTGAAAAACTAGAAAAATTGCAATATATGAGGTAAATTGGATTTTCCCTATACACGAATTAGCTACTCCCAGGAATAGATTATTACCAAGTACATATTCTATCATATACCTGACTATAGGATCCAAACAGCAAGTCAAGAAGAAAATAATTCCTCTGATACCACTTTGTAACGTCCCGGTTCCGGGTGCTTCCCAGAGGTTCCCCATACTCAGTTGGTCACACAGACTCAAGTGAATTTCACCAAACGTTATAGGCTACTGACTAGAAGTGAGGGCCTTGGGTGTTATATTTGGGAAACTATTCCCTCATTGGTAAAGTAATGTAGCAGAAATAAATAGATAACAATAGCGTAAGAAATAATAACATGCAATAAGTAAACAGTGGAAGACTTAATGTAATAGACAACTGGAGCACATATATTAATGATGCATGATAAATATGTCTAGAAAAGTATCCAAACAAGTCACAATGCTAGAATACAGTACTAAACCAATGTACAAGGAAACAAATAAACTCTAGCAGCATTACAAGCCTTATCTTGGTCCCATACTCTCCAGCTCCACAATAGTCAAGTACCTGACATAGAAGGGTGCTTTCCCTTATCTATACCTACAACAATATAATCTTTTTGTGCCCAAAATCATGACCCAAATAGGGTGTGATATGAATCCCATTAGGTAACTACCCAAATATATGTGCCAAATAGTCAGTGAATATATATGGTAGGCAATAACCAAAAGGAAGTAGTAAACACTGAAGAACTCAAAGGTAAACAATCCTACAGTTTCAATTACATTAATTTTCATATATCAATTAAGAAACTAATAAAAAAAGTAACCCTATAGGAATTACTCATAGTCTAACCCTTCTGGTTTTACCAATCAAACACAAGCAACCCTCTGGGAAGTATTCACAGTCTAACCTCTATAGTTCAGCTTTATCAAAGAATATCTAAGGAAGCACTCTCCGTTAATTCCCCATGTGGTCTCTTATAAGTAACTATAGACACTCTGAGGAAGCACTCAACATAAAATTCCCCCTGTGGTCTCGCAACATGGAACTACAGACACTTTGAGGGAGCACAAAGTTCATCCCCCATATGGTCTCGTAATGTAAAAGTAAACAGACACTCTGGGGAAGCCCTCAACGTCCATTCCCCCTATGGTCTACTACACCAAGTTCCTATAGACCTGTATAAGTCAATCATGTACAACGATTTTCAACAACCAAATTAAGCCTTAAGAACTACTTGGATATTATCTTTCAACAACTACTTGGTTAAACAACTACAAGCATATAACAACATCAGATAATATCACTCCATCCTAACAACACCAGGAATGGAAAACAAGTAGCCTAACCGGAAAGGCTAGACTAAACAGTCAGAATCAAAAAAACATGGGAAAAACATCCATAGCATGGAAAAACCATATTCATAATCAACAATCTCTACTCAGGCACACAAGGAATAATAGACAATAACAGGGCTAAAATCCCTAAACACACAATACCCCGTTCTAGGGTATTGGGCACTTTTGGACATAATATTCCAAGAATAACTACAGAAAGGCACAAACCACCTACCTCAGCATTGAAATATTGATATAATCCGGATTCATCCCTTGAATAGACCTAGAAAATGTTAGATATACAAAAACATTTAAAACGTTCAACCAAGGATATCTCATGAAATAAGAGAAATCAGAAAATGAGGCTCTAGAAGAAGGAAGAACTCATCGTGGTGATTCCAACACAATCAATGACAGTTGAATCAGAGAACGGACTGCGGGTCGGGGGCTTGGAGAAGAAACATCGGCTTCAGTTTCTCCTAGATGCGACGAGCTGAGAAGAAGGTCTTTCTATGAATGAGACACGACCTCGGCCCAATAAAATAGTTAAAAGGAAAAGTAAAAAACGTGTATTTTAAAAGTACATGGCATGTATATGCCTTTACCAAGCCCCTCTTTAGGTGGTCTCCAGGTCACCCCACATGGCCATGTACTAGGCCGTTACACATCTAGTACACGGTCCCTCGTGACAACCTACTACATGACGTGTACTCCAAAGTACATGACATGTACTCCTTAAATTTTCAGATTCTCCTTTTCTTCTCAAAAACATCAAAAAAGAAAAATCATACCTAAAAAGAAGGTCTGGGTTATTACACTATATATGATGGACTTCTTCCTTTTTAGATAAACTGAAGAGATGGAAGTGCGTTGGAAAGGGTGCATTTGGATCTCTGGTTACACTGAGCTAAAATAACTATGGAGTAGAAGTTGGAGGGGGTGAGGTGAGTAGTAACTGGTATGGCATCCTGATCCACCACTACAGTTCTAGAAACACGTAGAAAGGGTTTCATAAGATTTATGAAATCCATAATTATATTTACACCCCTTTATATAGAATTTAATAAATCCTTATTCTATTCTATAAAATGATTTAACACTGGGGTCATCACCTTCAATTGATTCACTTTCTCTTTAAATTCCTAAGTCACTAGAGGCATCCTCAAATTTTTATCAAGAAACATGAAATGAGAATTTATCTCATGATTAGTATAAATTCGATATAAATAATACTTTATATCCTTTTTAATGATATCTCTATCAGCCTTCATTTATTTCATATACTCTTGAACCATCAGGTGGATATGATCACTATTATGCTAGAATTTCCTCAAACTCTCCTGAGGAGTGCCATGAACATCACCTAAAGCAGTATGAAGATCTTCTCGAACCATATACCTGATAAAATAAACATCAATAAGAGGATTAATTGATGAATAATCCATGAAAAAAACATTCTTTATTATTTCTAGTAAAGTATCCATGGAGTATAAAAATAAAGACCTTATATCCTCTGATGTAGATTTAGAACATCCATCTTGTTTGCTAACTTTCTATTTTCCACTTCCACTTCTCTTATATAAAGCATCATCTTGGACTGAATATGCTGAATTCCCATCCCAAAAAATGTATTTCATCCTTATCACTAAGATTGGTAACCAAATCAAGTTTATTTTTCAACAATAGACTAAAATCAGAGAGAATATTTTCTCTAAAGAAATATAAGTCACCTCTAGTGACAACATCAACCGACAATTAAGGGATAACAGGGATAAGTATGGGTACAACATGCTCATACCTAGTAGAAACATCATAAAAAAATATCTCCAACTGACCCGTAGTATCAATATGATAAAGTAATGGTCTCTTAGGATCCCTTGCTTCCCAAAGATAAGGTCCAACATGCTTTGGTGGACTGTCATCCTCACCTGAAAACTTATCCCATTATTCAAACATTAGGTCCATCCAACTGATAGAATACATACCATGATACTTAACAACTTGAGAACCAACAACTGTAGAAAAAACCATAGTAGGTAAAACACTCATCTATATATCTAATCTCTGCACATCACCTGTTTTCTCAATAATAGTAGGCTCAAATTTTATAAAATCAAAAAATGACTGATCAAAAATAGAATTCTCAACAACCTCCTTCTGAACATCATTAGTGGGCATAATAAGGTCTCCACCCATTGTAGGATCAACTTGGTGACTATAATGTAGGATCGAAATATAATATGAGATGCTCAATATACAAGAGGGGGGGGGGGTGAATTGTATACTTTAAAAATTCCTTTGGAACCTTTAAAGTTAGTTCTGAATAACTAAAGTTTCCTTAAGAAAAGGAAAGAACTAAGTTTAACAAAGTTAAACTAAGTAGATTCACAACACCTCTAACACCGAACTAAACTTGGAAAGAGATTCCAAAAGTAGGTTCCGGAAATATGGTTCCGGAAATTGAAACTTAACAAAAGTTACAATATAAGATTCTACCTTAAAGCGTATAGAATCTAAACTAATCAGAGTAAGGAAGTATAAGAAAGTTATACTTTCCTTAAGATACAAATTGCAGCGGAACAAAACAAGTAGTAAAACTACTAGTAACAAGATAATAGTCTTTTAACCCAAAGAGAAGGGTATCCAACAACCTTGGATAAAGGTCCCTTGATTTATACTTTCAAGCAATTCTGTCTTACCCACACCGGGGTAAGCCCTCGATACGAAGATCGGAGTCTCTGTCTTGCTATCCCCGCAAGCCCTCAACTTCAAGGTAGTTGGCAACCTCTGTCTTCCTCAGCAAGGAAGTCCTCGATCTTTAAGGTAGTCGGCAACCTCTGTCTTTCTCAGCAAGAAAGCCCTCGATCTTTAAGGTAGTCGGCACCTCTGTCTTCCTATCCCCGGAAGCCCTCGAATGTAATCACCAACATTCGGAGTCGCACGAAGCTTTGAGAGTTAATAAGAGACTCTCTCTCTAGAAATCACTTCAACAGCATGTATGCACAAAGTCCAAATTGTTCATCCATCCGTTGTGAGCTTTTTCAAATGAGCTCCTATTTATAGGTAAGGTCGGCTCCTTCTCCAACGGTCATATTTTCCTTAAAGTTCGGAGGGACCTGTACACGTGTCACTTAGACAACGGTTAGTTTAAAACAAAATGGACGACATCGTTTTATAACAAGGTAAGTATAACAGAATGTACGACATCATTTTAAACTCTAACAAAAAGGTTCGGAATAGAAATTTCGGAGTGAAAGTTCGGAGTGAATAAATTCAGAGTGTATAAAACAATGATAATCAGATTCTGTTTAATAGGTGAATTCGGAATGAGAATTCGGAATAGGAATTCGGAATAGGAATTCGTCATCAGAAATCGTAATGAGAATTCGTCATTAGAATTCGTAATGAGAATTCATCATCAGAATTAGTAATGAGAATTCATCATCAGAATTCGTAATGAGATTTCATCATCAGAATTCGTAATGAGATTTCATCATCAGAATTCGTAATGAGAAATCGTCATCAGAATTCGTAATGAGAATTCTTTATCAGAATTCGTAATGAGAATTCGGAATGAGATTTCTTCATTAGAATTCGTAATGAGAATTCTTCATTGGAATTCGTAATGAGAATTCTTCTTCAGAATTCGTAATGAGAATTCTTCTTCAGAATTCGTAATGAGAATTCGGAATGGGATTTCTTCATTAGAATTCGTAATGAGAATTCTTCTTCAGAATTCGTAATGAGAATTCTTCTTCAGAATTCGTAATGAGAATTCTTCTTCAGAATTCGTAATGAGAATTCGGAATGGGATTTCTTCATTAGAATTCATAATGAGAATTCTTCTTCAGAATTCGTATCCTGAATCTGGAATAGAACAAAGTCAGAATTCATATCCGGAATTCGGAATGAAATTTCCTTATAGTTCTTGTCCAGAATCGAATCCTAAAAACAGAATGCTTTTATATCAATGATTTTATGACTCCGAGAAAGTGAATCCGAAACTCATACTTAAGAAAAAAATGAATGAAAATATGATAAGGATAAATTTTTCTTATAAAATCGTTTTTCCTTAAGAAAGCATTTTTCCTTATAAAAGCAATTTTCCTTAAAGATAAGGTGTTTGTGATTTTCAAAACAAGAAGGAATGGAAAAGTCATAAGGAAAACCTTATTGACTCAACAATCTCCCCCTTTTTGGAAAGCACAAACATCCTTACGAAAAAGCTATTCTAAGAAGAAAGAAACATATTAAAGCTTATCTCCCTTGGTTTAAGAATATAGATGAATACGACTAACTCCCCCTTAGGCTTTGAGTCTCTAAGGATCGTATTCATATTTCCGGAGTGATGTTTCTTTAAGAAAAACTCCCCCTTAAACAAACTCTTATTAGAGTTCTATCTCCTTGGGTATTTTTCTTTCTCCCCCTTTGATAAGCACTTATTAGATTTCCTCTTTTTCTTAAGGATCTTTTCCTTCTCCCCCTTTGTGATTTTCAAAAAGAATTGGAGGGAATGGAAAAAAAATAACAAAGTACCTGAAAAGATTAGTAACGACAGCAATAGAAACAACAAGCACAATTTTCATTATATTTGAAATGTCAGCAACAAAAACAGATTACAACAAAAAGATCGGATTGGTCATTTCGGATCTTTCTCCTTCGACATGAGCCCCTTGAGAATTGTCTTGATCTTCTTGAGATCCTTATGATCTTCCTCTGCTTGCTTTTCTAAGGCAACTATTCTTGCTGACTGAGCTTGAATGATTTCTTCCTGAGCCTTTAACTTTTCTTCCTGAGCTTCCATTTTCTCTTCCTGAGACTTTATCCTTTCTAGAAAATTGATCTGATGATCCCTTTCAAATTTCCAACTTTGATTAACAGAGTTGAGCTTTCCATTCAGATCTCTTACTTCCTGACTCCGAATATTCTTTTCCTCTGTCAATTTCTCATCGAATGATGCAGACATCTCATGAAACTTCTTGTCCTCGGTTTGAAATGCATCCTTAACATTCTCCTGAAATTCATCCAGCAACCTCATCTCTTCCACATTCTTCTTTGACCAGCTAGTCATCCTTTTGCACGATCTTTTATGGGCTTCGTAACCAATAAAGAAATTTTTGAACTGGGCTTCTATCTCAACACATTTATCCATAACCATGGATACAGAGTCGGTTTTCTGATTCATTGTATGTTGGAGCATCTGGCACCGGGAGTCAATACTGGAGAAGGTTGGAATAGTTCCCACCAACTTCTTCAAGGACTGAACAACAAAATCGTGCCCCAACGATGATGACTCCGAATCAGAAATCTTGCTAGGAGAATTTTCTTCCTCAATAAGCTCCAACTTCCTCTTAGAAGAGCTACCAGCTTCCTTCCTCAAACTTTTTCCTGAACTCGGGGTATCAGCAAGAATTTGCTTTCCCTTTCGTTTTTCCGGAATTGAAACCTGTTCCGGAGATCTGTTCTCACTATCAGAGACTTGAACTATTTTATCTTCCTCATCAGCAACTTCTTGAACATTGGCTTCCACATTTCCCATCTGAGCAGCATCAAGTAAAATATGTTCTTGGCAAGTAACTTCTTCTTCTCCCTTTTCTTCTTCCATTGCAGGAGTAGGAAGCTTTGAAGATTGAGCTTCAGATGTTCGGAGCGAAAGGTGTTCAGAAGGAGTTCCCTTATATTCATCTACTTGTTTGAGCACATCTCCTGTCTCACCACTTCCTTCAGCCGCTTCTTCAACCTCTTCCACTTGCTCTACTTCCTCAGTAGGAACAGCCTCTTCCGGAGTTACAAGATTTCTTCCTGGAGTCTCAGGTAGAGATTCCAGAGAAAAAGATCTCGGAACAGGAATGGTTGCTGAAACCATTTCATTAAACTTCAACAAAGCTTGCACAGCCTCAGCTTATGACAACTTCTTCTTCAGCTGCTTTTCCTTAGCTTGCTTCTCAAGCTCATCAGCAGCCTTTTCTTTCAGAGCCTTAGCCTCTGCAGGATCCAATCCGAACTGCGGATCTCCTTCCTTCCTCTTTTCCTTGTCAACTCTCCACTTCGCTGCAACCTCATCAGTATATGTCTTCTTCTTCTTAGGCTTAGGAGGTGCGGAATGGACTTCCTTAGACTTGGGTTCCTCAGCTTCACTTACCACTTCTTTCTGTTTCCTCTTCCTTACCGGCTTTGATGATTCCGGATCAGCCACTTTCGGAGTCACTTCTGCTTGAGGCGGTAGATCAATGAATTTCCCTGACTCCTTGTTAAAAGCTATATTCATCCTTTTAAGAGTTGCATCACTGAGCAACATGATCTTGCAAACTTTCGGCTTAGAACTACAAGCAACCTTGAAGGATTCTAGGCACCGAACTATCAGCTTCGACAAAATTGCCAGGTACATCACTATCTGAGCTCTCAGATTCCCCTTCTTCAAATTATCAATGTTGAGAAGAATATGCTTCATCAGGTTGAACTTTCTTAGATTTATCAGAAAATCCAAGATGTATATCTCACTCTTCTTCAAGCTGTCCTTGTCTCCTTTTCTTGGTACGATAAGCCCTTGCACCCATAACTCCAGAATCCGGAAGTTTGTAGATAGGGTTGCAATTTTCGGAGCCTTATCATCATCAAGTCCAAGAATTTCTAAGGCTTTCTCCTTGTTGAAACTACCCAAGGAGTCTGGAAGAACGTGCGAGATAAACTCAGCTTCCCCTTCATAACTCAGCCCTACCAAGCTTGCAGCCTTGGTGTAAGATAGCTTATATGTCTTGCCATACGATTTGAAGGAAAACTTCTCTCTATTATCTTCCACGAAGAAAGCAACTGTCTCATAAAACTCGACAAGCAAGTCAGAGTAGACTTCATCTTGGTTGCCAGTTTTTGATATCGCTACATCCTCCCAGCCATTCAACTTGATATTCTTCGAAATGATAGAATCATAGTTGCTGAAGAAATTCGGATGAACTAACCGCTCTCTGTAGACTAACCACTGAGAAATGGGCTTGGTTGAAGACATCTCTTGAGAAGCTAACTCTGCAGAAATTCGGATCTGAAATCTCTGAGAAGTTCGGAACTGAGAAGACTGAAGTTCGGAACTGGAAAACTGTAGTTCGGAACGGCCTTAAATCAGAGAGTCAGAGCTTCAGCACGCAAAAGCTTGAAATCGATGTGGGACGAGAAAATAGGATCCCCTTTATATAGGCATTGGGATGACGGTTCAACTTCCTCGGTTGATCTGACGGTTTAGAATGATCTGAGATCAGATCTAACGGTTGAAAGCTTGAATCCGATCTTTTTGAGGTTTTATTAAAATAAAGAATTAAGAAATCCAAAAACCAAAAACAAACTATAAGAAATTGCTAGCAAGTAAAATATGATTACGAAAACTTCAGTAAGGAAATCATACCTTTCGGATTAGCTTAGGAAAGTTATTCGTAATGGGTAATATAAAGACGACTACGAAAAATTCAATACGAAAAACTAAGTACGAAAACTTTAATACGAAAAAAAATCAATACGAAAAAGTAAATACGAAAAAGTCAATACGAAAGATTTAATACAAAAAAGTAAACATGAAAAGTCAATACGAAAGACTCAGTACGAAAGTTCCGTTATGAAAATACCAGTACGAAAGTTTTCCATTCCAGAAATTTTCAATACGAATACTTCCATTCCAGAAGTATTCTGTGTGAAAATATCCTTTCTGGTAAATTGTTGTTCCGGAAATTCCATTCCGGAAATTTTCGTTCCGAAAAGTTTGAAAACAAAATTTGAAAAACTTTGTTAAATAATCAAACAAATGTACTCCCCCTATGAAAAGGAGTTTATTACTGTAAGGAGATTTTTCAACAGAAAATTAATTGGGGAAGATTACCTTACGGTTATCATTCCTAACTTCTGTTTAATATATTCAAATCTATCAGAAGGTAAAGATTTTGTGAAAATATCAGCAAGTTGATCTTGCGTTCCGATAAACTGAAGAATAATGTCTCCTTTAAGTGTGTGATCCCTAAGAAAGTGATGCCTAATATCTATGTGTTTTGCACGAGAGTGATGTGCAGGGTTTTTACTTAGGGCAATGGCACTTGTGTTATCACACAAAATTTGAGTTTTAGTAAAACTCAAGCCATAGTCTGTGAGTGTGTGTTGCATCCACAACACTTGTGCACAACAACTTCCAGCTGCTACATATTCAGCTTCAGCAGTGGAGAGTGCAACAGAATGTTGCTTCTTGCATGACCAAGAAACTAATGAATCTCCTAAGAAATGACAAGTTCCGGATGTACTTTTCCTATCCATTCTACATCCACCAAAGTCAGCATCAGAAAAGATTTTTAGAACAAAATCATTTCCAGAAGTATAAAATAATCCTAGATCCATGGTTCCCTTAAGGTAGCGAAAAATTCTTTTTACTGCCTTTAAGTGAGATTCCTTAGGATTGGATTGATATCTTGCACATAAGCATACAGAAAACATTAAGTCTGGTCGACTAGCTGTTAAGTAAAGTAAACTTCCAATCATACCTCTAAAAGATGTTTGATCTACTGGTTTCCCAGCTTCATCAAGATCTAAAGAGTTTGAGATACCAATGGGAGTACTTATACTCTTAGTGTTGTCATAACCATACTTTTTAAGAAGATCTTTAATATACTTATGTTGGGATATGTAGGTTCCTTCTGGTTTTTGAGAAATTTGAAAACCAAGGAAAAATGTTAACTCACCCATCATACTCATTTCAAACTCAGATTTCATTAGACTAGCAAAAGAGTCAGTCAAAGATTGCTGATTTGAACCAAATATAATGTCATCAACATAAATTTGAACAATCAAAACATTTTTCTTATCTTTCTTTATAAAAAGGGTTGGATCTGCATTTCCCTTAACATAGTTATTTTGAAGCAAAAATCCAGTAAGTCTATCATACCATGCTCGTGGGGCTTGTTTAAGGCCATACAAAGCTTTGGTAAGTCTAAAAACATGATCAGGATGTTTTGTATCTTCAAAGCCAGGAGGTTGTTCAACAAAAACTTCCTCTTGAACATAACCGTTAAGAAAAGCACATTTCACATCCATTTGAAATAGTTTTAAATTAAAGAATGCTGCAAAGGCAAGTAGAATACGGATAGATTCAAGTCTAGCTACTGGAGCATAGGTTTCTTCATAGTCTATTCCTTCTTGCTGATTATAGCCTTTAGCAACAAGTCTAGCTTTATTTCTAACAATGACTCCATTCTCATCACATTTATTCCTGAAAACCCATTTTACTCCAATAACAGAAGTTTCCTTAGGTCTCTCAACCAAGGTCCATACTTTATTCCTTTCGAATTCATTTAGTTCATCTTGCATTGCTTTGATCCAATCATCATCATCTAAAGCTTCATCAGTGCTTTTAGGCTCTAATTGGGAAAGAAATGCTAGATGTTCTACTTCATTTCTTAAGGAACTTCTAGTCCTTACAGGTTGATTTACATCACCAATGATACTATCACTGGGATGATTCTTAAGAAACACCTGATTTGGGTTTTGTAAAACCTGTTCATCAACATAAGGTAGAAAGTCTTCTGGGGTAAATGTTTCAGAATTATCTTCTAGAACAATTTCCTTATCAGAAGGTTCTTCTATTAAAGGTTGATAATCAGTTTTTAAAAACACATCCGAGGATGTAGGTTGGGAGGTTTTAAAAACAAAAGGATCTGATTCATCAAATTTTACATGTACTGTTTCCTCAACAGTACAAGTATTTTTATTAAAAACTCTATATGCCTTAGAGGTTGTGGAATATCCTAAGAAAATTCCTTCATCAGATTTTGGTGCGAATTTATGTAAGTTATCTTTAGTATTCAAAATGAATACTTTGCAACCAAAAACCTTGAAGTAGGAAAGTCTTGGTTTTCTACCATTCCATAACTCATAAGGAGTTTTATTAAGAAAAGGTCTAATCAAAACTCGATTTATAGTATAACAAGCAGTACTTACAGCTTCAGCCCAGAAATGTCTAGCAATAGAATATTCACTCAACATGGTTCTAGTTATCTCTTGAAGAATTCTATTTCTTCTTTCAACTACACCATTCTGTTGAGGAGTTCTAGGTGCTGAAAAATTGTGAGTAATACCTTTCTTACTACAAAAAGTTTCAAAATCAGAATTTTGAAATTCTCCTCCATGATCACTATGAATAGTTTTCAATGGAAGGTTTTTCTCATTTTTAACTTGAGCTCTAAAACTTTTGAAATACGAAAAAGCTTCAGATTTCCTTGCTAGAAAATAGACCCAAGTAAATCTAGTGTAATCATCAACTAGAACAAACACATAGTATTTGCCTCCAATGCTTCCAGTTTGTGTTGGACCAAAAAGATCCATATGCACCAACTGTAATGCATCGGTTGTTGAGACTTCACCGATTGACTTAAAACTAGATTTATGTTGCTTGCCATATTGACAAGGATCACAAACTTTAGAAGAATCAAATCTAAGCTCCGGTAGATCCTTAACAAGTTTCTTCTTAGAGAGTTTACATAGGTTCCTAAGATTACAGTGTCCTAATCTTCTATGCCATAACCAAGAGTGGTCTTCCATTGCACTTAGGCAAGGTAAATCTTGGCTTCTTAGGTCTTCTAAGTTTAAGGTGTAAACATTCTCTTGCCTATTGGCAGAGAGAATAAATTCTTCCTTGGAATTGTGAACTAAGCATTTATCATTCCTAAAATTCACAAGGTAACCTTCATCACATAACTGACTTATGCTAATGAGGTTGTGCTTAAGACCTTTAACAAAAAGAACATTTGAAATCAAAGTTTTACCTAAAAGAACAATATTACCAATACCAACAATCTCTCCCTTAGCATTGTCTCCGAAAGTTACCTTTCCTCCTTTCGTTTTGATAATCTTTTCAAAAAAGCTTTTGTTACCAGTCATATGCCGGGAACATCCACTATCCATGTACCAAATATTGTTGCTGGAACTTTCTTTATTTTCCTGAAATTAAGAACACAGTTAGACTTTCGGAATCCAAACTTGTTTGGATCCGAGATTTCCAGACAATAAAATTTTAGGTATCCACATTTTCTTAGAAAAATAAGCTTTATGAAAACCTAAGGATTGGGTTTTGTTTAAGGAACAATTTCTTGCCCAGTGACCACCACATTGAAATTTAGTGCAAAATGGGGCACTTTGAGGAACAAAATAATTGTTGCTGAAAACAGGTTTTGCTTGGGTATAACCAAATCCGGATTTATTTCTTAAAGGTCGTATTTGAGAATACATCTTATCAAAATTTTCCTTACCATGGGTAAAGTTTGATAAACACTTCTTTAAGGAAAAAATTTCGGACTTGAGTTTTACAACCAAGTTTTTATCCTCAAAATCATTAGTTTTTGAAGTAGAGTTAGGCTCGAAATAATTTTTATTAGAAATTACTTTTTCTAATTCTTTAGAAAGTTTGTTCTTCTCAGAACTTACTTCCTCAAGATTTTTTGAAATATTTTCAAAATCAGCATTTTTCTTATCAAGATCTTTAGAAAGATCTGATATCTCTTTAGTAAGAATAGAATTCCTAGAATTTGCCTTATCAAGTTTCTTGTTGAGTTTGGAATTCTCAATCTCAAGAAGTTCAGCAAACCTAGAGACTTCTTCATAAGTAGGTAAAGTATTTTCCTCATCAGAAGATGATTCTTCATCAGAAGAGTTATAATACTTACTATCATTCGAATTTAAAGAAACATTGGTCAATGATTCAGCATTTCGTACCTTAGCCATAAGACAATGATTTTCAATGGGTAATCTGGCTATAAGACCAAGATTCTTCTGTCCTGAAGATTCATAATCAGAAGATTCATCTGAAGAGTCACCACCACTGGCACTCCAGGTGTCATTAGCTTTCAGAACTTTCTTAGCTTTGGCTTTGTAATACTTCTTCCTGTTCTTTTCTGAATGTCTTTCCTTCCTTTCTTTCTTTCTGAGCATAGGGAAATCTGGTCTAATATGTCCAGCTCTTTTACATTCATAACAAGTTACTTCTCCATCTTTCTTATCTTTCCTATCCTTTTTCTTATACTTGGATTGAAAGTTTCTTTGCCCAGCTATCTTGTTCATCCTTCGAGAAAGATTGGCTAATTCATTTTCTGAAACTTCACTCTCACTAGATTCGGATTGGAAAATGACTTTCTTCGATTTGGATCTGGTTACTCTCTCAGGAGTCTTAGCTTTCATCTGATTCGAAGTTGTAGTAAAAGCAACTGTTCCATTTCCATTCTTCTTCTTAATGTTTTCAGCATCTCTCTTCATTCTAGTCTCATGTTGTAGAAGAGTTCCAAATAATTCATCAAGAGTAATTTGAGTGACCTTCCTGTTCTCATCTATAGCTGTTCTCTTGGATTCCCACTCATTGGGCATAATGTCAATTATCTTGTCCACAAGAGCTTCATCATCTAAACCTTTCTCTCCCATAGATTGTAGACTGTTGACGATAGTCATAAATCTTTGTTGAACTTTACAGATAGGTTCTCCATAAGGAAAACTGAAGCCATGGTATTCATCTCTAAGCATAGCTCTTCTAGTCTCAATCACCTTAGAAGTCCCAAAGTGTGTAACCTCTAACTTCTTCCATATACAGTTAGCTGCTTCACAAGAAGAAATTTGGCTATATATATTTCTAGTCATTGAACATAACAAAGTATTGCGTACCTTATAATTGAGTTGATATTCTTGCTTTTCCTGGTTAGTAAAGGTTCTGACTTCCTTGTCAAGAATTTTATAATCACCAGTAAGCATGACAAAGTTATCTACTCCAGTATTGATAACAAAAGTCTTCATACGATCTCTCCAGTATTCATAATCATTACCATCAAAGATTGGTGGCCTTGTAGGATTCAGATTGTCAATCGAACCAACGTTCATTCCTGCCATACTAAAAAAAATAACTTGGAAACACACTTGTTAGTAGCAAAAGTTCGTAATCAAAAAGTTCGGAATGGGAAAAGTTCGAAATGGATAATCCGGAATGACAAAGTTCGGAATAGAAAAGTGAGCAAGAAAAACTTGTATGTGAGTACAAGTATTTCAGTAACCTTGGCTCTGATACCAAATGTAAGAATGGTATAGAGTAAGAGGTTTCCAACCTCTGATACCAATTGTAGGATCGAAATATAATATGAGATGCTCAATATACAAGAGGGGGGGGGGTGAATTGTATACTTTAAAAATTCCTTTGGAACCTTTAAAGTTAGTTATGAATAACTAAAGTTTCCTTAAGAAAAGGAAAGAACTAAGTTTAACAAAGTTAAACTAAGTATATTCACAACACCTCTAACACCGAACTAAACTTGGAAAGAGATTCCAAAAGTAGGTTCCGGAAATATGGTTCTGGAAATTGAAACTTAACAAAAGTTACAATATAAGATTCTACCTTAAAGCGTATAGAATCTAAACTAATCAGAGTAAGGAAGTATAAGAAAGTTATACTTTCCTTAAGATACAAATTGCAGCGGAACAAAACAAGTAGTAAAACTACTAGTAACAAGATAATAGTCTTTTAACCCAAAGAGAAGGGTATCCAACAACCTTGGATAAAGGTCCCTTGATTTATACTTTCAAGCAAGTCTGTCTTACCCACACCAGGGTAAGCCCTCGATACGAAGATCGGAGTCTCTGTCTTGCTATCCCCGCAAGCCCTCAACTTCAAGGTAGTTGGCAACCTCTGTCTTCCTCAGCAAGGAAGTCCTCGATCTTTAAGGTAGTCGGCAACCTCTGTCTTTCTCAGCAAGAAAGCCCTCGATCTTTAAGGTAGTCGGCACCTCTGTCTTCCTATCCCCGGAAGCCCTCGAATGTAATCACCAACATTCGGAGTCGCACGAAGCTTTGAGAGTTAATAAGAGACTCTCTCTCTAGAAATCACTTCAACAGCATGTATGCACAAAGTCCAAATTGTTCATCCATCCGTTGTGAGCTTTTTCAAATGAGCTCCTATTTATAGGTAAGGTCGGCTCCTTCTCCAACGGTCATATTTTCCTTAAAGTTCGGAGGGACCTGTACACGTGTCACTTAGACAACGGTTAGTTTAAAACAAAATGGACGACATCGTTTTATAACAAGGTAAGTATAACAGAATGTACGACATCGTTTTAAACTCTAACAAAAAGGTTCGGAATAGAAATTTCGGAGTGAAAGTTCGGAGTGAATAAATTCAGAGTGTATAAAACAATGATAATCAGATTCTGTTTAATAGGTGAATTCGGAATGAGAATTCGGAATAGGAATTCGGAATAGGAATTCGTCATCAGAAATCGTAATGAGAATTCGTCATTAGAATTCGTAATGAGAATTCATCATCAGAATTAGTAATGAGAATTCATCATCAGAATTCGTAATGAGATTTCATCATCAGAATTCGTAATGAGATTTCATCATCAGAATTCGTAATGAGAAATCGTCATCAGAATTCGTAATGAGAATTCTTTATCAGAATTCGTAATGAGAATTCGGAATGAGATTTCTTCATTAGAATTCGTAATGAGAATTCTTCATTGGAATTCGTAATGAGAATTCTTCTTCAGAATTCGTAATGAGAATTCTTCTTCAGAATTCGTAATGAGAATTCGGAATGGGATTTCTTCATTAGAATTCGTAATGAGAATTCTTCTTCAGAATTCGTAATGAGAATTCTTCTTCAGAATTCGTAATGAGAATTCTTCTTCAGAATTCGTAATGAGAATTCGGAATGGGATTTCTTCATTAGAATTCATAATGAGAATTCTTCTTCAGAATTCGTATCCTGAATCTGGAATAGAACAAAGTCAGAATTCATATCCGGAATTCGGAATGAAATTTCCTTATAGTTCTTGTCCAGAATCGAATCCTAAAAACAGAATGCTTTTATATCAATGATTTTATGACTCCGAGAAAGTGAATCCGAAACTCATACTTAAGAAAAAAATGAATGAAAATATGATAAGGATAAAATTTTCTTATAAAAGCGTTTTTCCTTAAGAAAGCATTTTTCCTTATAAAAGCAATTTTCCTTAAAGATAAGGTGTTTGTGATTTTCAAAACAAGAAGGAATGGAAAAGTCATAAGGAAAACCTTATTGACTCAACATATAAAAACTTGGGGATTCCTCCCCATCAATAGATGTTTCTTTTTATTCTCTATATGTTTTGTTTACGTAACCAACTTGGCTTGGTCTCTCTTCAAATATAGAAATAGATAAATATAGAGAAGAGATAAGTTTCTGATCCATCTCAACATTCTCATATATAATGCATCCACCAGGACCATTAGAACCTCCATCACTATCATTTCCAAATATATTTTCATCATCTTCTTCCCCTTCCACATATTTATCACCATTTTAATTTTCTTTAGAGGATTTAGAAGAACTCTTGAACTGTTCTTCACCAGTAACTTTTTTTACTTCTTCCTCACTACCTTATTTCAAGAAATTCTCTGTGATAGGGAGAGACATAGGTGGAATATGAGCATAAAAAATATTTCTAGGAATATTTGAGGTAAATACAGGTCACTACCTTCATCCACTGAGAATTTCTGCTCTTTGTCACTAGAGGAAGCAACCTCTTATTCCTCTTCATCAAAATACTCAACAACTTGATCTGGTTCCAAACTAAGATACAGAAGGTGATTTGGTCTAGAATGATGATCAAATGGATTGAAATCATTATAAAAACTTTCACCCTCATTGACCCATTGTTTTTACAAGGATTATAACTAATCTTCATCCTTTTAAAAATAACCCTAGTAATGAAAAAGCATCCATAGTTCACTACTACTTCTTCACCTTCATTAACTAACCCTTTGGTCTCTATCATGGTTGAAATGAACTTGGGAAAGACTAAGGAATTTGATCTAGAGTACGGTTTTCAAATCTCTATCATGTGAAGCATTAGGTATCTACAAAAATTGATCCTCTCTTATATTTTCATAAGACACAAAAGATAAACATCCTGACACCTCATTGTAAAAAAGTCACATTTCCTAGAAGAAATCATATTCTAGATAAAATTGAAAATAAACTGGCATTCACCATCAAGTTTAGTGGAAAATTTCCTAATTAATATCCCATAACTAGTTAACTCATTCAATTAATCTTCATAAACAAAAGTATCACTATCACTTGTAATAGTTCCTTGATAGTTTTTTACAACTCCTTCATGAGTAACTTTTAAACATCTATCCCACTGTCTTTAAGATTTTTTTTTTCAATTTATCCTTTTTCTTACCCAGTCTTTATTTTACTTGAAACTAAACTCAATGAAATGATAAAATTGATGTGTCAACCTAAGATAGAAATGCCTCTAGTTTGATGAAAACCATTCTACCCATCCCTGGTCTTGTAGAAATTTGATTACTAAAGACTTTCTTGAAATAAACTAATTATTCTGAACTTATTTTTCGAGCACTAAATCTCTCTTCACAAGCTCATGATTCACAATATCTACATCAGCTGAATGGATCAAATCAACTTTTTGTTTATTTGAAGGAAGTGACCTATCCAAAGAAAAAAATAAATATCTCTTCACTCTAACCATGATAATCATCTTGGAAGATTTGTGCGAAGGATAAGGAATGCTGACAGTCGGGAGAGAAAGGGTTGCGAAAAGGATCAAGAGAAAAGGTGTGAGGTGGCGAGCATTGGAATTAGACAAAAATATAATTTATATCATTTGGGAATTTAGGGTTTCATAAAATCAAAATTTAAATAACATATAAATAGAATTGAAAATAAAAATAAATAAATAATCTATAAAACTAAAATAGCAACGATAGTTAAAAAAACGACGGTAAATTGATGAAGGCATGAGGTTTACAATGGTGGGTAAAACCAATGGTGGGTAAACTCCAATGGTGGGTAAACTCCAAAAGTGGGTAAAACTCCAATAGTGGGTAAAAATAAAATGGTGGTTAAAACTCCAAATGTGGGTAAAACTCAATGGTGGGAAAACTCCAATGGTGGGTAAACCTCCAACGGTGGGTAAAACTCCAATGGTGGCTTCCATAAAATAAATATTAACTAAAATTAATCATACCTAATTCATGTTTTATATTGTCCATTCTCTCATAATTCAAAGTATTAGTGAAAATATCAGTAAGATTATGTTCTGTAGCAATGTATTCAAGAGTTATATCACCCTTTTGAAAATGATCTCTCAAAACATGATGTCTTACATCTATGTGTTATGTTCTAGATTGATATATAAGGTTATTATAAATGTTTATAGAACTTGTGTTTTCCAAATTTATAGGGACATGTTGTAATTGACATCCATAGTCTAGTAAAGTGTGTTTAATCCACAAAATTTGTGCACAACACCTACGTACAACTATGTATTCAGCTTCAAAAGTAGATAGTGCAATAAAATTTTATTTTTGACTACATCAAAAAACAAGTGACTTTCCCAAAATATGACATGTTCTAGAGGTTCTTTTTCTATCTAACTTGAAACCACAAAAATTAGCATCTGAATA
Source organism: Viscum album (assembly GCA_963277665.1). NCBI lineage: Eukaryota > Viridiplantae > Streptophyta > Magnoliopsida > Santalales > Viscaceae > Viscum > Viscum album. The sequence goes on from OY728160.1 coordinate 1,682,177,038, forward strand.
ACTAACTAAGTCAAATGATTTTCCTCTTGGGTAAAATAGTCCTAAACTGGTAGTATAATTGAGTTATTTAAAAATCCTTTTTACAGTATGTAAGTGTGACTCTTTTTGGGTTTTCTTGAAAACGAGCACACATACACACGCTAAACATAATGTTAGATCAGATAACAGTTAAGTAGATAATACTTCTAATCATACCTCTATAACTGTTTTGATCTGCTGATTTCCAAGATTCATCAAGATCCAACTTATAGGTGGTACTCATTGGAGTATCACTACTCTTAGTGCTATCCAAATTAAAATGTTTTAAAATATCTTTAGCATATTTACTTTGATTTAAAATAATTCCTTGTTTATTTTAAAAAATATGAAAACCAAGAAATAATTTAAGTTTTCCCATTAAACTCATTTCAAATTCATTTTTCAACACTTTTGAAAAATAAATACATAAATAATTTTTATAAGATCCAAAAATAATATCATCTATATAAATTTTAAAAACTAAAAAATCTTTTGAAATTATTTTTATAAATAGCATAGGATCAACTATACCTTTTGAAAATACTTTTGAAATAATAAAATAGCTAATACTATCATACCAAGCTCTAGAATCTTATTTTAAAACATATAAATCTTTTTTTAATTTGAAAACATGATTTGGAAAATGTGGATTTTGAAATCTAGGGGGTTTTCAACAAAAACAAACTCAATTATATACCCATTCAAGAATGAAATTTTTGATATCCATTTGATATAGTTTGAAATCTAGATGTTCTACATAGGCATGTGGTATTATAATGTATTCAAGTATGGCTACAGGTGAAAAGGTTTATTCATAGTCTATACCCTCTTCTTGACTATACCCTTGTGCAACTAGTCTATCCTTATTTCTTACTATTGTGCTAGATTCATCAAACTTACTCTAAAAATCCATTTAGTACCTATAGTAATGGTGTCTTTACGTATATTAATAAGTTCCCAAAAAAAAATTTATTTCAAATTGGTTATGTTCTTCTTACATATCCATTACCCAAAATTCATCATGAATTGCATCAATGATGTTCTTTGGTTCAACATGTGACAAGAAAGCTTGATGTTTGACCTGATTTCTTAGATAATCTCTAGTTTGAGCACCTCTATCTAAGTCTCCAACAAAATCATCTATAGGATGGTATTTAAGAGTCCTAAAATCTCTATAAAAAGAAGTGTCAGTCACTTCAGGGTATTTTATAGGTTCAGGTTCAAGTTCTGGAAGTTCCTCACAACTAGATGATTTTTATTCTTTCTTCAAAGAAGAATTAAAAGGTTTGGAATTTAAGTTCAAAGTGGATAAATCATCATTAAGGTTTTATAAAGAGTTATTAGGTTCATGTAGATCTGTCTCATCAAACATGATATTGATAGACTCTTCCAGAGTCTTGGTTCATTTGTTAAAAACTATACAAGATTTAATTAAAGTTGAATAATCAAGGAAAATTCCTTCATCACTTTTGGATGAAAACTTCTCAAGATTATCCTTAGTGTTATGAATAATGAATTTATAACAAAAAAATCTAAAGTAATTAAACTTGGGTTTTCTACTATTCCAAATTTAATAAGGGGTTTTCTTCATGTTAGGTTTAATTTAAACTCTATTAATTATATAGTAGGATTTATTCATATCCTCTTCCCAAAAGTAGATAGGCAACTCATATTCATTAAGCATAGTCTAAGCTATCTATTGAAGTGTCCTATTTCTTATTTCTAAAAATTCATTATACTAAGGGGTCTTAGGTGCAGAGAAGTTATGACTATAGCAATTTTGTGAGAAAAAGGAATCAAAGTCTTAATTTTCAAACTCACATCCGTGGTCACTTATTAAGGTATTAATTCTAAATCCACTTAGGTTTTTTATAGATTTAGAATACTTGGTAAAATAAGAACAAGAATCACTATTGTGAGATAAAAATAATACCCAAGTATACATAGAAAATTCATCTACAATTACATATACATAGTTTTTACCATTTAAACAAGAAACTATGTATGGTCCAAAAAAGTCCATGTGAACCAAATCAAGAGATTGATAATTGATAATTTATTTCTTTAATTTAAAAGAAATATTATGTTGTTTCCCTTTTTGATAGGGGTTATAGACTTTGTCATTTGGGAATTCAAGTTTGGGTAGATCCCTAACTAACCCTTTCCTAGTAAGTTTTCTAAGTGATTGAATGTTTTAGTGGCCTAATATCCTATTCCAAATCCAATATTCTCTATAAAAGAAAATTAAGTAAGAAACATTTTGAGAAATCAAATAATCAAGATTAAAAACTTACACATTCTCATTTCTCAAAGTAGTATATACTAAATCATTTTGGAATTAAAAAAATTAAAATAATTGTTTTCAAAATTCACATGAAAACCATCATCACATAATTGTGAGATGATAAGAAAAATATATTTTAAACCATCAACAAAGAGTAATTTAGAAATTAAAACTGAGTTGGTGTTACCAATTTGGCCAAGGCTAATGATCTTTCCTTTAGCATTGTTCCTAAAGGTGACATGACCACCATCAAACTTTATCAAATTATTGAATCTTGAGTAATATCCTATAATATGTATAGAATATCCATTTTACAAGTACCATATATTTTTATAGGAGGTCTTCAAACAAGTTCCCTACAAAAAAATGTATACTAGGAATGAATTTGGTACCCAAATTTTCTTGGGTCTATATATGTTAAATATTAAATACGTAGGAACCCAAAATTTCTTAATGGGTTTAATATAATAATATTGTAAACTATTTTAAATAAAAACTTTATTTGGTCCTCTTGAATAATAACTAGCAGTAGAATTTTTAGATTTAGACTTAGTAAAAAATGTACTTTTAACAGCTCTTCTCTGTCCAGGTTGATAGCCTAGACCAGTAGGAGCAATTTGTTTTCATAATATTTGAGTAGTAAGTGTTTAATTTCCATTTTTAAATATTTCTAAGTATTTATTTAATTTCTCATTTGAAAATTTTAGTTCTGTATTTTCCTTTAATAGTTGATCATTTTTCTCTTTCAATACTGTAAGATTGGTTTCAACACTAGTAGATAAAACATGTTGTTACTTCAAAAAACTTTATTTATCTTTAAGTCCATTAAAAATATACTAAAGCATATTTTAGTACTCAAACATTTCTTATCTTGGAATATCATCATTATTTTCATTTTTAGAGTGATTAAAATTAAGTATAGGAGATACAGTAGGTACCTAAGATATGTTTTTCATGAAGAACATGTTTGATATATCATGTTTCTCTTCATGAGGTGAGTCCGAGTCACTGGATCTATCCTCAGAGGCACTTCATGAAGATTTCATGAATTTTTTATACTTTATATCCTTTTACTCATACTTCTTGTATTTAAAATAATTAGGATAAGAAACCTTAACACGTCCTTTTATCTTACACTCATAATAGGTAATATCACTTGAATTGTCATTTATTTTCTAGTCCTTTATCCAATTTCCTCTATTGTCATACTTTCCCTTGTATCTTGGTTTCCTGAATAACTTCTTCTTCTTATAAAATTTCTTCCATATTCTTTCCAAATGGTCCATTTCCTCATCACTTTTCGGTGGTGATTCATCATCACTAAATATTTCAGCTTGAACTGTTTCTTTCTCTTTCTATTCAGATGCAGTAGACTTAAAAGCAATAGATTTTCATTTTGGTTCATCATCCACTTCATGATTGACTTTAATCACTTCATAATACATCATTAAATTCCTAATAAATTTCTTGAAAATTAGTTTACTGATGCCGCGTGATTCCCTTATTGAAATAGATGTTCCACTCCATCTCTCTAGAATACATCTCAGCAATCACATGATTTGGTCTTTATCTAACACTAGATTCACCAAGGAGCTAATAATGTTTAGTATCTTATTGAACCTGAGACACATATCATAAATTATCTCATCATGATTCATATTAAAAGTATCATATTTAATTGTATAAGTGTTCAATCTCATTTCTTTAACATTAGTATCTCCTTCATGTGAAATAGCTAATGTATCCTAAATTTCAAAAGAAATTTTACTAGAATATATCCTACTAAACTCTTTGTCTCCTAAGGTACAATAAATATAATTCATTTCTTCACAATTATTGTTAAAGAAATTTTATTATCATTATCCCAGACTTTTATAGGAGTCTTAGGTAACTCATATATGTCCTCTATAGCAAACTAAATTTCAAAACCCATACTTTAAATATGAATTTTCATTTTTATTTTCCACTGACCATAGTTATTTCCATTAAATATTGGTGGTATTTTAGTAGTATAACCTTATTTCCTATTATCTATTTAAATAACTAAATTTAGAAACGACAAAAATTTAAGATCTTCAAAACACATCTAAAATCACACTTATTTTTTTTGAAAAAGCTTTGATACCAAATGTTATTTGGAGTGAGTATCTAAAGAGGGGGTGAATTGAGTACCTAATAAAAATTGATATCTAAAAGAATCTTAAATAAATTCACCCAATTAATTAAAATAGCCTTGTTAATCAAAATAATAGATTAATATAAGTTATGATCTTTTAAAATATTTCTCAAAGATTGGTTAAGTCTCATTTAAAATAATATACAAATAATACTTTAACTTTTGAAATAAATTTACTTAATAAAAACCTTATATAAACACTAATTAATACTAACTAAAAAATTAGTGGTTTTTTTATAGTTTAAAATAGATTCAATTTAAAGTAGTGAAAAAAAACAGACAACAGAATAAATACAATAGATTTAGTCTCAAGATGAGACTTAATCATCTCCACTTTGAAATATCCTACTTCCAAGTAGATTATATAAAATAATCTTTGATCCATAACTTGGATCAAGTATACAACAACAAATCTTTCTAGGTTACACAAGACCTCTTCCATAATAATTGTGGGTATAAAACAAAGATAGTCCACATAGGGACCTCTTTCACAACACTATGAGAAAACAAAGGTAAATAGAGTTTGAAAAGATATTTAGTATGTTATAGTTAAGGTGTAAGAGTTAGTATGGGTTAAATAAATAGGGTAAACTACACTCATTTTAATTTAAAGTAAATAAATAGATGGATAAGATAAAATATGTGAAGAATATTGTGTTGCTCAGTCTGATGTGCTCTGAAGCTTGTGACTCCTTGAGTTTAGTTTTAAATTAAGCTTGAGTAATGTTTCTGAAATTTTTAGTAGAATAGAGTATCATAAACTCTTTTTTATGACTATAGGAAGAAACTAAATGTTCTATGATATTCAATCTTCCATAGTGTGTTTGATCTCAGCAATTTTCACTCTTCAGGATCTTGCAATTTGTTTTCATCTCACTTTGCATGTGCGTGTGTCTCTCTTTATAACTTCTATATTCTCCATGTATAAGCTCTGTATTATTGAATGAGTGAGTCATCTACTTATTTTAATAATAAAATTCATGAAGAATCAACTATATACTTTTCTTCTCATATTGGAAAACCGACACACACTTTAATGTATTCTAAAAAATATTTTAAGAGAAATCATTAAAATAACTCTCAATATAAAATTAGATAATATATCCATTATAAATATTTAATTCAAAATAATCAAAAATAGTGACAGTGACTCCTTTGAATGATGATACAACTCTAGTGGAGAGTCATATAAATGGTGACTTAGGATGGTGGTGAGTCATTGCATGGTGACTCATCACAGTAGTTGGTCATTCCAAGACTTTTATAAATTTCCACTCTGATGGAAGGTCATCTTCAATGGTGAATCTTCTATAATAGTAGGTGTTTCCCACACTTAGCCAATTTTTCATTCTGGTGGTTACTCATTGCTAGCATCCAGTTTTTTGTAAAATGACATACATACTAGTAATGGTAACTCGTTAATATCCTCTAGATGGAGGGGGGCCAACTGCTCCATCACTAGAGGTGCATTGGATGGTGAGATACTAATAGTATCTGGGGAAGCTGTTGGCTTGCTAAAAGTTTTTAGTACAACAGAATCACTCACATCCATTGAAGCTGATGGCAGCGGTGGTGTTCTATGATATGTTGATCAGCTGGGATATTAATTTTTTTCTTCTTAACATTCCTTTAATTAACATGTTTTAGAATATATTCAATATAAAAAAATTATATGTAAAATATTTTTACAAAAAAGGAAAAAATAGAATAATGAATATATGTATGTAACACTTATAAATGAGAAATTGTAATATAGTTTTATCACTAATTTATATATTCAATTATTTTCATCTTCATTATCTTCATTGTTATCAACCTCCATTGCAAAGAGTACTTAATTTTTACCCTCTCTTTTAAGTTCTATTGTTTCAATATTTTCAGGAAAAAACTGTTGAATATCTTATAGTTGATGAGGTTCACTACCACAAAGTACCAATTGACCATCATCACCAATATCACACAAGTATCTCCATCTTAAGTTTACAATAAAACTACAACCTTCATGTATTTTATCATACACATAACAAACCATATTCAATTATGAATACAAGATAAATGAATCATTATCTTCATGCTCACTGATATGGATCAAGAGATAGTATTTGATATAAGTAAAATGCAATTAATCTTTCATTATACCCTATCGATATTGACCCACTTATATTTGAATAAGAGAACTAAAATTGACGATGATAGTTTAATTCGATTATATCAATCATATTTCCATAGTATCTTACACCTAAAAGTGTAAACACACCACTATTTTGAGTTTTCAAGCCTTCTTCATGATAAATTGTATAAAATTTGAAGCCTTGAATATTATAGTCATCAAATCTCTTAACATAACTTAGAGGACCTCGAGCTAAAAACTTAAAATCATTTGATATTTAAGATCAATTCACAACATTCATTATATTTACAAGAATATATAAGGTATTTATTTTAAAATAGAAAAAACAACTACATGTCAATAATATTAATACGAGTATATAATTACATGATGGATGAACCATTCGACAATCTCCTTATTAATAGTTTTTGTTAATTTCATCTCATTTCAAGATCGACCCATTAGTCATCTCTTTGTCTACAATCTAAATTATTCAATAAATGTACCTAAAATCTGATTATTGAGTAGAACATATCTATGCACTTATAGTAACTCTAATTTAGTCAATGTAAAATTTGATTCCTTTCCAACTAGCTATCCAATAGTTGGAAACATTGATTAGTAGTTTTCATATTGATAATTAATGAAGATGTAGTAAACAAATTTAACACAATTGAATATAGTCTTAATCCTATCCAAATTACTAGAACATAAGGTCAATCACTCTTTTAATATGAAACCTTCATCAATAGAGCCTTTTGGTTGAGAATTATTCCTTAAATATGATTTCAAATGACCCAAGTACCTGATAAAAAAATAAGAAACATATTAATTTTTTTACACAATGATTTGATAAAATTGGATTCATCAATAAAAATAAAAATAATATTAATGTGCCTCTCAATTGGATACATCCATAAATAGTGTACCATTCCACCAACTATAGCTTATTCAACCAAATCAACAATAAAATGAATCATGATAGTGATAAATAAAGGAGAAATAAAATATCCAAATGAAAAAGTGTCAACACAGTTATTTCATGAATTTTATCAAGATCAATTGGATTTATAGTTTTTCCGTAAATCTTTATAAAAAAGGTTCAAAACTCAAATAGAACCAAAATTACATTTTTAAATAACATATTACACAATTACAATGATAAAAACTTATCTATAAGAATATTTGAGTCATGAATTTTCAATCCATGTAAATTTTGATGTTTTAAGTAAATGAACCATGAAATGTTACTTGAATATCCATATAGAAGTTATATATTCTTTAAATATCAAAAGAGTATTTCTTTATCATGATTTTTCATTTTAAAAATAGTTTTAAGGTTACTTTAAATTATCATTTCCCCACAAACCACACCTTATATTTATTGATTCTAAATCTTTATGAGCATTAAGGTGATACTTTTATTTACCCCACTTATTAAGAAATGTAAAAATTACATCATCACTGACATTCTTCTCAATATGAATTATGTCAAGATTATGAGGTATAAAATTAAAATCCCAATAAGAAAGTTTAAAAAATATAATCATTTTCTTTAACTATTGTGTTCTAGTTGCTTCAGATGTTGTACCTCATACCCTTTCCCCCTTCTTTAAACTGATTACATTTTACAAATTCTATAGTGACATTAATTGATTTTACCAATATTTCTAAACCAGATAAAACCTTCAATGACTTTCTCAATTCAATATATCCCTTGAATTGTGTATTTCTAAACCTAAATTTATAATATGCATCAAGAAATTTTCAATGACACATAAAACACCATTTTTTACTATAAGGTAATCATTGAGGTTCAAAATAAAAATTAAAAAATGGATAAAATAAACTAGTATAACTGTTCCAACTAGATAAGTTTCCTAATCCAAGAAATTCACTAATTTTACACATTAAAGAAACATGAATTTTGAATAGTTTTCTCATTTATTTATCATATGTTTCCATGAAATCATCCCATAATTATCAAAATTCTTTGATTAGATTTTGAAGGTATACATAAATTTCATTTCTAGGTATTTTCCTTCTAGGAATAATCATAAAAATAATGAAATAATAATTATTAATACACATACATAGAGGTATATTATAAGGGATCAAAACAATTATCCATATGATATAATTAGTACTTAAAGTACCAAAATAGTTAAAACCATCAGAAGCTAATTCCAAACATAAATTCCTAGGATTTGAATAAATATATATATATATAAAGAATGAAATGGATTCCATGATGTTGAATCTTTTGAATGTATCATTAATCCATCATTGTTACTATACTGAGCATGACACTTGATGTTGTATGAAGCCTTAAACAATATGAATAATCTTTTCAGGTGTAGTTTTATAGGAAAGTAACACAATACCTTTGTGGGAGTTTTCCTCTTATACTTTTTCCTTGTGTTGCATTAATTTGTAATGTCATTGTTTCTCATTAAAATCCATCTAATTATATGGAATCTTATACATTCTTCTTTATCAAAATATTCTCCCCAATAAAGCATGAAATATTTATGGAACACGTGTATATTTGTATAATCAAGTCCAAGTTTGTTAATGATTTTATTCATCTCATATAATGATGTAGGGATATTAGCTTTTCTAAATACATCGTGATGAAAATTTAAAATCATGGATGATGATTTTTAGTAGTTACACAGAGACACTTGATATGATACAACTTAATTAGAAAAAAAACTTCAAATACTAGGCACACCCTTCATACAGTTCTTGTTTTCCATCTTCAACTAATTCATAAAACTCATTTTTTGGTCATTGGTGTTCTGACCAAGATTAAAATTCTTAGGATCAACTAAAGGTTCTATTGATCTGTTAAAATCTTGGTCATTGTATCCTTCAAATACAAATGTATTATTTATCAAGTTTCAAACTGAATTATCCTATGGTGGTTCACTTTGTGTTTTTTTGATAGGATAATTTTTGTTTTGAATTTCCATAACATTTGATTATCCATTCCAAATCCATTATACATATTGACTAGGAAACTATTTCAATTTAAAGTGCTTATATAATTTGTTTCTATTCAACCATCAATTTAATTTTCAATTAGGATGCATGTATTTTATTCTACTATCCACTGATCGGTTCGTAATTACACAATCTAAAAATTATTCCAAACCCCTGGCATGCTAAGGTGTATTTAAATGTAAATTAATCCAAATTTTATCCATATGTGTTGGATTTCCAATATTATTCCTATACATTAAAAAATAAAGATATAAATATTTAACAAACAAGTACAATCAATTTTTAACATCACCAAACTTTGTCATTGACCCAGTTAGGGTCTTGATTCGATATAACCAAAATTCAACATTAAAATAATCCAATATAGTAGGAAAAAAATAAATACAAATGAATAAATATTACCCATAATAATAACAAGATTATATGTCATGGAAGAAGGTCACTAAGGCAAGGAGTGAGAAACTGATATCATGGAGGTTGGGGATGTGAGTCCAATTAATGTCCAAATCATGCACATGAAATCTGCCTTCCTCTCCTATAGAAGCAGCCTCCACTAAAAAACCCAACACACCATCATCTTCATCCGCAACATACCCATATGCCTCATCCTTATAATCTTATGTGGACCCCTTAGATTGAAATCCTATAATTTCCAACCTCCCACTTTGTGGATATCAAGCCCAACCAACGTCAACCTCCTCTATTTCCCTATGCAACCAGCATCTCCACCTTCCCTTTAGATTGAAGCAAACCCTAGTGCATGATATCCCTTTTTTTACACCTCTACATCACACCAAATCAATGTGATACCCCTCCCATCCATTCTTCTCCCACTTTACACACATCATAGTTCATATAGATATGATCATCATTTTGATAACATGATTATAGTTTTAATCCATTATCATTTTATTATCACATGTATTTTTTTAGTTGTAATGTTGGGTAATTTTTCTATGTTTTGGGATGTTGACTAATTAGGAAAATTGATGTACATGACATGTTGAAATTTTATTTTGTTATTATTTTGTCAATTGAATTTATTTTCACTTGATTTTTCATCTACTTAATTATATTTATGTTGAAATTAATTTTTAAATTAAATCTATCCAATTTAATTCATAGTGGTTGAAGCAATATTAAGAAATTAAACTTCATCCATTGTTCTTAGCACAATTAGGTGACACAAATTTGTGAGAAATGAGACAAGTCATTTCTCCAAATAGTTGGGTAATTAAATTAGCCTACTAATTTATTTATAACACCAAAGAATGAGAACTTAAATAAATTTGGAGATAAAAATAATTCCATAAAAAATATTTATAAATTTTAGAACTACTGATGATTGAGAAACATAGATATTTGATCACATAAAAAAATATTTTTCTTAGTGTGCGCAGTAGTTTTCTTATAACATTAGCATCCCAGACACATTTTGCTGATGATAGTTAATTATCACATATTTTATTGCATATTGTTTTTGTGTAATTCACTTTATTAATTTTTAGTCAAATAAAAATAATTAAAAAAATTAAATTAATAATTCCCTTAGTAGACCAACCACCTATACATTGTCAAAAGATTCATTTTTAGTGAACTGAACCCCATGTTCCTTGTGGATCAACCCTACTCACCACTTCTATAGTAGCCAGTAGGTGATTTTTTTTTCAAATCAGATGCAGTGTGATAATGCACATCAATTTCTAATTCCATTTCCAGGGAGCATACATCAGTTTAGTATTAAAAAAACTCAAGTAGACCTTTCATTAGGCATCACTTTCCTAGATGGTGAATACTCATAATTTGGCTCTATCAAAACAAAAATCACCCATAGAAAAAGAGTTAGAATATCCAATAAAATGGAAATATACAAATGGAAACTCTTCAAAAAATCAATCGAATTCACAAGATGAGAGCATCAAAACTCACATTCTGATACCCCATAGTGGAAAAGCCCACTCGATTTTCTAGAATAATTTCAATGATCACTGATCAAGAACCAAAATGAGATACAAACTTATAACCAATACAGTTGGAATTAGCTCAGGCATCATGAGGAAAAGGATCCAGGATACACATTTTTAATTGAATTTTTTGATGATCAACATGCTATAGAATCATGCACAATGTCATGGATTGAGTAGTGAAGATCTGTATATGCATGAGACAGATTTATCAAAGTTCATGACACATTAAAATAAAATGGGGTGACTGAAGATTCATTATCCATAAGACTATTCCCATTTTTACTACAAGGGAAATCCAAAGAATATTTAGAAAGTTTTTACCTAGATACAATCTTCGTATAGGAAGTACTGATAATAAATTTTATCAATCATTACTGCCCAACAAGAAAATTATTGAAAAAATAGAGACCTCAAATCCTTCTATAAAAATGAATATGAATCACTAGGAGAATCTTGAGAGACATTCAAGGCTATTATATGATGTCATCCTCATCATGAGATGAAGTTAGAAAACTAGTTTCAAACCTTCTACTATATAATTCAACCTGAGAGTAAGTTGGCGATCAATACATATTCTTATAAATCCCTGAAATACTTGTTCTTTAATAAAAGTATTTATTTTATTCTTTGTTTCAAGTTGATCTATGTTTTGGAAAAAACATGGGGGATTAGAGTTGTTTTATAGAGTTAAGGGTGTTTTGGAAAGCCTGTTACCAAAATAGGGGGATACACACCATATCCTAGCTGGTTATGCCATAATGGGGATGGACACACCATAGATGGAAGGGATGCATCGTAGGGGTTATGTTTGATGTGGTTGCACAGAATCAATCTCCTTGGTGGTGGCAGCCACTGAAGATTGTGTCATGGTGCCTTACACTATATCACAGTGCCTCTGTCCATGTACAATGTGTACAATTGGATAGTTTTTGGTATTTGGGGGAGATATAACTTTTAATGACCAATTAGGGAATTTATAGTGACCTTAACATTTTAAACATATTATTACATGATTTTAACCATCAAATACAACCAAGGATCATAAATTCTAGTGTCTTTGGAATATTAGATACATAATTAGTAAGCATGATACCAACATAAAAAACGTATTTTATTTAATCTTCATAATGATCTCCTAACACCCTTTGAGACCTTATATCTGCATAGGATAACCTAGGGAATACATAAACAAAGGGATGATCTAAAAATCCCAATAAGGAATAAAAATAATAATAAATTACAACACATGTGCTATAATACATAACATGAAGACATAAAAAGGCATGGAACATGAATAAGAATATAGAAGAATAACATATATAACATGGGATCATGTAATCATGGAATCATAGTAATGTGGAAGAATAATAAAAAATGAAATAAGAATGAGTCAAGTCTCATTGAACATGGAGTATAATGATTCAAGGCTAACTACCAAGACTATTTCACATAGAGCACGATTCAAGTCTAACCACTAAGACCGTTGCACATGGAGCATGAGTCAAGGCTAACCACCAAGACCATTGCACATGGAGTCTCACGAGACTAAACATTACCCAAGTAATTGGAGCACTATCTGGGTTCAACCATCATAACATGTTAATGAATATGTGTTCCACATTAATAATTATACATAATTAATCAAACATAAACATAAGGGTTACCCATTTAAAGATTTGGGTATCATAATCACGTCAAAGGCATAACAAAAGGGAATATCATAATGGTGTCCATGAAATAAAATATTTAAATCATACATGGAAATTCATGAGATAAAATAGGAATATATAACGATAATTGATGTCAAAATGATGTGAAAACATGTAAAAATAGTGTTTAAGAAACTTTATAAATAAAACATTTTAGTGCGGTTTTAAGGAAAATATTAATTATTCTTTAAAACGAAAAAGGAATAATTGTTTTTATAAAACAAAAAAGAACCAAGATAGTTTTTATTTATAAAATAAATGATTTTATAAAAATAATTTTTTTTAAAATAGATTATTTATGGTACTTGAATATGGGTAATAATTTGGAAAGTTCCCTTTAATCGGGCTTACTTATCGAGGAGAATTGAGAAGAGAACCATTTTAAAACATGTATTTCTCCATAAAAAAGGATGATATGATATGGATAAATGATTTTTAAACATATACACATAATTTATAATAAGTAAACAAAAATAAATAAGTATTAAATTTGGGTAAATAGAGAGAAAGAGTAACCTGAAGAAAAAATGGAGGTTCGAGCAGAATCCCTTACCTTATGTCCGAAACGGTTCTGCACTTGATCTTAATGTCTGGGATAATCATATTAAATTTGTTAATTAATTAATTAAAAACATTTTATACATGTATTTTATTTAGTTTAATTTTATTAAGTTCATTCATGGACTTTTTTATGGGTTATGAGATTCAATTTCATCATTCGGGAGCATTGGTTTCCTTGGTTTTCATGATCGGTTTACTTGTATACATGTACGAAAAATCATTTAAAATGAGAATGGTTGTACAGAATTGAAGTTATATGTTATTAATGAAAATAAATAAGATAAAATGATTATATAATTCATTTGGTATTTTGGGGTGAGGTTGAATAGTTTGATAAGACGTTATTTATAATCATTTAGATTATTTTGGCGGTTTTTTGGTCACCACAAACTAGTTTTATTCTATTAATTAGTATTATGTATATAAAATAGTTACATAACATTAAATGGGTTATAATAAATATATTATAATCTATTTTAACTATAAAATGGTTTAATTACCAGTGTTGAAGGCAGCAATGGAAATTGAAAACTCTTCTTCCTTGAATGCGATAAATTAACACATCACGGACGATGTTTTTATTTTTAGAACAAAAAAGGGGAGGGGAAAGAAATGATGATGGATTATTCCATTAGAATAATAAAATTACAGTATATGTAAGGTACTAGAGTTTTCATAACATTTTAATTAGGGGAGTATAGGAGAGAATAAGAAAAGAAAATAACTTGAAAAGAAATTAAAAGTAAACAAAAAGGGTTTTACCTCTTGAATCCTTCTTCTTGAGAACCTCCTTAGGGGGATTGGTTTTGGTCTTTTATTGATAAAAAGGCTCATTGACATGGGGAAGAGGCTTCAGAATAGATTTGAGTATATTTTGGACAAGTCTCAAAGCTTTATTGGTGTGAGGAGAAGAGGTGGTTAGGAGTGGTATTTATAGGAGAGAGAGGGGTGTTTTCTCATTATTTTTTTCATTAGTTTATTATTTTGGATAAAGAATATGAATATTTTGAGAATTATCACAAAATATATTTAAATAATCAAGGATAGTTTTATATTATGGTGGTTACATTATCCATGACTCAAGTAATAGTGTATTTAATTTATAATGTATATATACTGTAAATTATCATATTTTACTATTCACAAAAAAAATTCAATTATTTTAGAAAAATCACAAAAATTAATCCTAATCATTTTTTATGTGAAGAATTTAAAAATGAACTACATTTTATGAAAATAATTTTCTAAATATGAGAAATTAAATTTTTAAATAAAATCATTATTTATTTGAAAAATACCAAATTGAAATTATAAATGATTTTAAAACACTTTGAAAAAATAATTAAGGTATTGTAAAATTATCTTTTAATAATAAGACAAAAAAATACTAATTCATGAATCTATTTTATGAAAATAAATTTTCTTTTAAATCATTATAATAATGATAAAATTTTAAATAAACAATTATGTTTCACAAAAATATCAATACTTAATTTAACATTTTTAAAACATTTATTTACTTATACTATGATATAATTATATCATATTTTCATTTAAAATATGGCTAAGTTGGTATTATATTTCCTGGTTTACTATTCATAAGTTTTATATTACTACTTCAAAGGTCAAGTTACTATTCCATTGGTATAGGTTCCTTAACTTCTATAAATACCTCTTATTTAATTCATTCTTTATTTATAAAGTTTTTATTGTGTTCTCTATGTGATGTTTATATTATTTATAATATATAACATCATTATAAGAAGGGAATTTTCATTGATAAAATCTTGGGTCATTACATTCTTCCCTCCTTATGAAATTTCACCCTCGAAATTTTGTTTTATAAACTAAACAGGTGGGGGTACTTATCCTTCACCACTTCCTCTGGTTCCCATGTTATGTCTTTATACTTATGGTTCCACCAAAGTACTTTAACCTGGTGAGTTTTCGTTTTGTGCATAACTTTATCTCTATGATCATAGATCTTTATCGAATGCTCCTCATAAGATAGATCATTCTCCAACTTTACAACCTCTGAATTCAGTACATATGAGGGATCCGATATGTACTTCCTTAAGAGGGATAATTATAATACATCATGCACTTGATACATGTTTGGTGGAAGTGCTAGTCGATATTCCAAAGCTCCAAGATGATCAAGAATATCGAATAGGACAATGTACTTGGGAATTATCTTTACTTTCTTCCCAAATCTCACAATCCTCTTCCATAGAGATATGCAATGGAATACCATGTCTTCAACCTTAAACTCAAGGTCTCACTGACGATTGTATGCATAGATATTTTGTCAATTTTGGCCTACCTTAATGTGATACTGAATGGTTTTCACCTTATCCACCATTTATTTAACCATTTTAGGTCCTAGAAGCTTACTTTCACCAACTTCATCCCATCATGATAGTGTTATTCACCTTTTCCCATAAAGGGATTTATAAGGGGCCATTTGGATGCTCGAGTGGAAACTGTTGTCGTAGGAGAACTCGACCAATGGTAGATGTTGGTCCTATCCTCCCTTAAATTACATATAACATTCCCTAAACATATCTTCCAATGATTTAATAGTTAGATCATATTGGAAATTAGTTTGAGGATGATAGGTTGTACTGAAGTTCAACTCAGTTTTTAGAGTATGTTGGAGAATTTTCCAGAACTTGGAGGTGAATATCAGATATTGATCAAATACAATCGATAGTGGTACTCCATGAAACCTCACCACTTCTCTAATTTATATCCTTGCAAGTTGATCCAGGGATAAGTGCTATTGAATTGTGATAAAGTGACCTATCTTTGTAAGATGATCCACAACCACCCATATAGAATTGTTTCCTATGGATGTCTTTGGAAGTCTAGTGAAAAAGTCCATGGTGATGTTTTCCCATTTCCACATTAGTATGGGTAATGGTTGAATCATCCATTTATAATATTTCCTTTCAACCTTAAATTTCTGACATATAAGGTACTTTGACATATATTCAGTGACATCCTTCTTCATATTGTCACACCAATAGTTTTCTTGGAAATCTTAATACATCATGGTGATCCTTGGGAGAATAGAAAAGGTTGAGCTATGTGCATCATTCAAAATCTATTTATTTATCTATTAATTGGATGGTACACATAGTCGTGACCTAAATATTATGACTCCATCTACATCGATCTTTAACTTATAGGATTTCCCATTTCTGATATCTTCCACCATTTTCTGAATTTCCCTTTCATTCCTTTGAAAATTATCTATTTTATCTATAAGGGATGGTTGAACAATCATTTGATAAAGGATTGATGATTTTACATCCTTAATGATTCCTATTTCCATCCTTTTATGCTATAATAATATTGGATATTTTTCAACTCTCATCATTAATAAAGATGAAGGATCCTTTCTACTTAGAGCATCCATCACCTTATGTTTTTCACCATGATGGTAGTGGATTGAGAAATCATAATATTTGATGATAAATAACCATATTTTTGGTGCATATTAAGCTCCTTCCATGTGAATATATATTTTAGTCTCTTATAGTCAGTATATATCTCACACTTCTCCCCATAGAGATAATGATGCCATATTTTCAATGCAAAGATCACTACTTCCAACTCCAGATCATGCATATGATAGTTTTTCTCATGAATTTTAAACTATATCATGGTGTAGGATACACTTTATCATTTTAATCATTACACATCCTAATACCTTCTTTGAATCATCTATGTACACCAAATAGAGTTCCCCACTTATTGGTAGTGTGAGAACTAGTGCAGTGATAAGACTCTTTTTTAGCTCTTTGAAGCAGTCTTCACATTCACTAGTCCAGGAATTTTTTTATCCCTTTTTATTTAGATTGGTTAGAGGGCTTGAAAATCATGATAAGTTCTTCAAAAATCACATATAATACCCATATATACCAAGGAAAATATAGATCTCCATTATAGATATTGAATTGGTACACTCTTCAATTGCCTTTGTCTTGGAAGGGTCCATAGATGTTCCTTTTATGGTGATAACGTGCCACAATAATGATACTTAATCCATATAGAACTCATATTTACTGTACTTTTCAAAGAGTTTCTCCCTTATCAAAGTCTTTATCATAGTATTCAAATTTTCCTCATGCTCCTCCTTGCTTTTAGAGTATATCAGAATATCATTGATAAATAATACCACAAATTTGTCAAGGTAACATCTAAATACTATATTCATTAAGTACATGAATATTTCTAGAGCATTATTGAGTCTGAAGGACATCAATATGAACTCATAGAGTCCATACCTTTTTCGAAAGGCAATCTTGGAAATATCTTCTTTCTTCACCTTTAATTAGTGATATCCCGACCAAAGGTCCACCTTAGAGAAATAACTGGCCCCACATAACTGATTGAACAAGTCATCTATTCATGGAAGATGATAATTTTTATTTATCATGATTTTATTGATCTCATGATAATATATTCATAGGCTCATTTATGTATCCTTCTTCTTGGAAAAGATGATTGGTGCATCCCACGATGAAGCACTCGGGCATATAAAACCCTTGTCTAGATTCTCCTATAATTGATTCTTCAGTTCTTCCAACTCAATGGTGGACATTCTATAAGGTGTATTTTATTTAGACATAGATCTAAGAATAATTTCAACTGAGAACTCAATATCTCAGTCAATAGAAATACCAAGAAACTCTTTGGGGAACACATCGGTGTAGTCCCTCATAATGGGCATGTCTTCGAGTATGATTCTCTCCTTTGTCTCAATCATTTGACCTATATGTTCTTGCTCATAAGGAAATCATATCCAAAGTTGAGATGATGATTCTAGAGGAGTTTCATCTTCCTAATTACACTTATAAATAATTAGAGGATGCTTTAGGATGTGAAAAGTGATATCCCTTTCCTGAAATCTGAAGTTGGCTTTGTATAAATATAGCCAATACATTCCCAAAAATAGCATCTAACTACAAAAAAGGAAGTAAGACAAGATTTTTTGGGAGGTTCATTCCAAAAACATTAATCGAGGAAGATTTCTATACTTCGTATGCAATAATTTACCATTTTACTATTCTCACAGACAACTCAACCTCCATATTTTGAGGTGGTGTTTGAATAGTTCTACTAAACTTGAAAGATATGAAAGAATGCGTAGAACTAGAATCAAGTATTATGTTCACTATTGATGAATGAAGAACTAGTGTACTTGTCACCACATCCTTATCGGGATCCACTTAAGAAGTAGTGATATAATATAACCTTCCTTTCTTCCTTGGGGTTTTTTGTTGATTGCCTCCAACCACCCTTGGCTTAGGTAAATGGTTCTCATAATGCTCATGTTCCTTGTAGTTTAAACACATCACTACTGGATGAGTGTTGATTGAACTTTCCTTTATTATTCCACATTTTTGGGATTCTTCATATCCCTTTGGAAGTTAATATCTATATTCCCATATCTTCCATATTTGAAGAATCTCCTTGTTACCTTTATACAATTCCTAGGATGATTCTTCCCACAATTTTGACATGTGGGATGTTGGGTTTTATTTCCATCATGAGATTTATCTATTGATCCTCCCATATTATAATCCATTTCCACTTTTTATCACCTAGACCACAAGGCCACTAAGAGTCTCCAATCTCCATTTCAACCTTAAGGGCATAGAAAAAAAATCTATTCATAGCTTCCAAAGTCTCAAATTTCCAATGATTTTTATAGACTCAGCTTTAGTCTGCTAAAGAAGTGATCTTCCTTGATTTCGATATTCATGAAAAAGACAGAGGCATATCATGAAAGCTTTGTGGAGTTTGTCTCATATGCTCTAATAGAATCATATTAATGTTTCTTCAGTCTATGTAACTCTCTTTCCATCTTAAGATGGAGGGTTCGGGGAAAATATTTATTGAAAAATATTTTCTTGAAATCTCCCCATTCTATGGAATTAATTTCCTATTTCGACTTTATGTTCTTGATTAATGTCCACCACTGATCAGATTTCACATCAAAACAATATACCACTATCACAAATTTCTCTTCTTATGATCACTATAGGATAGGGAATATATTTTCATTAGAGTTAATCCATTATTCTATGATGAGGGGATCATGAGATCCACTAAACATGGGAGGCTTTTGTCACATGAAGGATTTGATAGAAACTTTATCTTTATTTGGAGGAGGAAATTCCACACAATTCAAGTTATTATTCATAACTTGAGCTAGTTGAGAAAGTAATTTCATGAAGTTTTGATCACTCATTCCTATTATATTTGGCATTTCATTAGTGCAATCGTCACATTGCGTATAATATTGATTATTGGCACGAGTTCTCTTATTTTTATCCATTGACTAAAAAAGGTAGGTATAATTAGAGGGGATTGAGTACCTAGCTAATAAGAATATAAAAAATAACTATTGAACATAAAAGGATACAATTGTAAAGGAAAATTATATCATAACTTTTTATTCCCTAGGTTTCAATCTAGGTTAACCATGGTGATCGAATTATTTGTAGGGTTCTTAATAAAGTTCTCTAGTCCTAATATCCAAAAATAACTAGACTGTGCTCTGATACCAACTATAGTGACCCTAGCATTTTAAACATATTATTACATGATTTTAACCATAAAATAAAACCAAATATCATAAATTCTAGTGTATTTGGAAGGTTAGATACATAATTAGAAAGCATTAAACCAAAATAAAAACATCTTTTATTTAATCTTCATAATGAGCTTTTAACACCCTTTGAGCCCTAACATATGTATAGGATAACCTGGGGAATAAATGAAAAAATGGACGAGATAAAGAGACTAGTAAGGGAATAAACATAATAATAAAGTAAAATACATGGGTTATAAGGCATAACATCATGACATAAAAATCCATGGTACATGAATAAACATATGAAAGCATAACATATATAACATGGGATCATGTAATCATGAAATAAGAGTAATGTGGAAGTAATATAAAACATGACATAAGCATGGGTTAAGGATCATTACATATGTAGTATCATGAGTTAAGGCTAACCACCAAGAATATTTCACATGGAGAATGAGTCAAGGCTAACCACTAAGACCATTGAACATAGAGCATGAGTCAAGGCTAACCACCAAGACCATTTCACATGATGTCCCATAAGACAAAAAATTACCTAATTCATTGGAGAACTATCAAGGTTCACCCATAATACCATGTTCATGAGTATTTTTTCCACATTAATAATCATAAATAAGGAATAAAACATAAACATAAGGGTTACACATGGAAATAATTGGGTATCATAATCATGTTAAAGGAATAAAAAAAGAAATATCATAATGGTGTACACGAAATAAAGGATTTAAATCATACATAGAAATTCATAATGAAAAATAGGAATATATCATGATAATTTATGTCAAAATTATTTTAAAACATGTAAAAATAGTGTTTAATAAACTTTAGAAATAAAACATTTTAGTGTGGTTTTAAGGAAAAAATTAATGATTCTTTAAAATGGAAAAGGAATCATTGTTTTTATAAAATAAAAAATGAACCAAGATAGTTTTTCTTGATAAAATTATTCATTTTATAAAAATATTTTTGGATTAAAAAATATTATGGATGGTACTTGAAAATAGGTAAGAAGTTGGAAAGTTCCCTTTAATCGGGCTTGCTTATCGGGAAGAATTGAGAAGAGAACCATTTTAAAACCTGTATTTCCACATAAAATAAGGATGATATGATTTTTATACATAAATTTGGAACATATAAACATAATTTATAATAATTACACAAAAATAAAGAAACATTACATTGGAGTAAAGAGTGAGAAAGAGTAAACCAAAGGAAAAATGGAGGTTCGGG
Source organism: Viscum album (assembly GCA_963277665.1). Lineage (NCBI taxonomy): Eukaryota > Viridiplantae > Streptophyta > Magnoliopsida > Santalales > Viscaceae > Viscum > Viscum album. The sequence continues at coordinate 1,682,198,727 of OY728160.1, forward strand.
TAGAATTCCTTACCTTATATCTGAAACAGTTTTGTACTTAATATTAATGTCCTGGATAATCAGATTAAATCCATAAATTAATTATTTAATAACATTTTATACATTTATTTGATTTATTTTAATTTTATGAATTTCATTTATGGCATTTTTGATGGGTTATGAGATTCAATTTCATCATTCAGGAGCATTAGTTTCCTTGGTTTTCATGATCGGTTTACTTGTATACATGTATGGAAAATCATGTAAAATGAGAATGGTTTTCCATAATTGAAGTTATATTTTATTAATTAAAATACATAATATTAAATTATTATATAATTAATTTGGTAATTTGGGGTGACAATGAATCATTATATGAGACGTTAGTGATAATCATTTAGATTATTTTGGCTGTTTTTCGGTCATCACAAACTAGTTTCGTTTTATTAATTAATATTATGTATATAAAATGGTTATATAACATTAAATGGGATTTAATATGTATATTATAATCTGGTTTAATCATAAAAAAGGTTTTATGACCATCCTTAAAGGCAGTAATGGAAATTGAAAACTCGTCATCCTTGAATATGATAAATTAACACATCACAAATGATGTTTTCATTTTTAGAAAAAAAAGTAGGGGAAATAAATGATGATGAATTATTAAAATGGTAGAATAACATTCCAGTATATTTAAGTTACTGGATTTATCATACCAATTGTATTAGGGGAGGTGAAGAGATAATAAGAATAGAAAGGAACTTGAAAAGAAATTAAAAGAAAAGAAAGAGGGTTTTACCTCTTGAATGCTTCTTCTTGAGAACCTCTTTAGGGGGATTGGTTTTGGTATTTTTTTGAGAAAAAAGTATCATTAACATGGGGTAGGGGATTGGAAAGATTTTTTATTATAATTTGGACAAGAATCAAATCTTGAGAGGTGTGAGGAGAAGAGGTGGCATGGGGTGATATTTATAGTGGGGGAGAGGAGTGTTTTTTCATTATTTTATTCATTAGTTTATTATTTTGACTCAAAGAATATGAATAGTTTGAGAATTATTACAAAATATATTAAAATAATTAAGGGGGGTTCGAGATTATGGTTCTTACATCACCCATGACTTAAGGAATAATGTATTTAATTTGTAATGTATATATACCATAAATTACCGTATTTTACTATTCACAAAAATTCAAGCATTTTAGAAAAATATAAAAAATTAAATCTAACTGTTTTTTGATGTGTAGAATTAAAAAATGAACTCAATTTTATGAAAATAATTTTCAAAATATTAGAAATTTAATTTTTAAATAAAATCATCATTTATTTGAAAAATACCAATTTTAAAATTATTACTGATTTTACAACACTTTGAAAACTAATTAAGGTGTCATAAAATTATCTTATAATAATAATACAACAAAATTATAATTCATGAATCTATTTTATGAAAATAAATTTTATTTTAAATCATTATAATAATGATAAAATTGTAAATAAACACTTATGTTTCATAAAAATATCAATACTTAATTTAACATTTTTAAAACATTTATTTACTAATAATATGATATAATTAAATCATATTTTCATTTATAAGATGGATAATTTTTTTATATAATTTCATTGATTAGGTTACTATTCTATTTTTTGGTTTACTATTCATAAGGGTTGTATTACTATTCCAAAGGTCTAATTATTATTCCATTGTATAGGTTTTTTAACTTCTAGAAATACCTCTTATTTAATTCATTCTTCATTTATAAAGTTTATATTGAGTTATCTATGTGATTTTTATGTTATTTATACTATATAACATAATTATAAGGTAATTTTCATTGATAAAATTTTGGGTTGTTACATAATTAATTCAGGGAAATCCATTTTTAATTGATAATGAGCCTTAAATTTGGTTTTATGAGGCTTAAATGGGGAATCTTAATGTGGATGAATACCTAAAGTATTTTTATACCAGTTCCTTTATCCCCAATAAAAGGAATTATAGAAATCCAAAGCACCATATAATAACCACCATGAGGATGACCCATCCCTACACCGCAACGGTTCATGTTGTAGAGTGGTTCCATGCCACAATAGTTTCCCTATGCCATGGTAGCATCCTTCATGCCCAGTTATATACTGAAACTACCCCCTTATACACCATGTAGGTTGACCTTTGGTGTTCCCCATGACGAAGCCTCTCTCACCGCTTCGCGGTGGCCGTTCCTAGCGCATGCTTTCTTTGTAGTTGTCTTCCTATGCTGTGGTGTGGTTTCCAGCAAACCTCCACTCCGCAACCACCTACTTGAACCATGGAGAACCATGGATTTATTATTTTCCTCCTTCCTTCTTCCTCTAACCTTGTGGATTCCTTTTGATAATGATAGACCCAGGGTAAGTTTGGTTCGACTGTTTTGGTCTTGTTCCCTCCTTGCCTTTGTTTGGAACCTATGACATGTTTGATTAGACTAGTTCTAGGAGATCTCATAGTGTGATCATATTTCCAGTTGGTGTGAAAGCGTGATTTGGGTGACAACACCTTCGATGGACCTTGGAACTAATGTTGAAAACCGTAAGGTAAGAAGTTCCTTACCTTCTTGGGATTTCATTTATAATCATTCCCACAATAATTATTTATGTTGGTATAGTTGATAATCATTCTTGATTTTGACCACATGTGGGTATGTGTGTAGCCCACAAGACCCATTGAAATATGGGATTCCATGATTGATACTATAATTTCCTATTTACATGTTTTATTATGATCAAATATTGTTATGTATGGTGATATATACTCATGATGATATTCCATTCCAGCTTTGTACGCCTTATCTTATATGTGTGTTACCATGAATTGGTGGTTGTTATTAGTACTTGAGATAGGTGGAACTTTGTGACATAATTTATCCCTTATAGGGGTAGTGCACTTGACTTGCGATGATGGTGATGAGGGAACTAAGGATAGGGTAGAGGTATGAGGTATCCATGAAGACTATGTTGAGGATGAACTCTAGATAGCCTATAATTTTCTGAGTATCTTTCCATTGAGGTGGTCTAGTGGATGTAAGTACATAGTTATTCTTAACTAGAGGACACCGAGATGCATAAGCCTCTTGATGGATAGAGGATGTCAGGTATCATGTTCACAAGACTTTGTGATGACACCATACAAGGTGTAGTTTGGTTACTACTGACATCTTCTGTTATCTTTCTAGTATAGAGCTGAAGAAAGTATGACCTAGGGTTTGTGGCGGCATGGTTAGCGCACAACCGTTCAATTTTGTATTTTATGTTTATTTCATTTTTCATTTATTATTATTTTGGTATAAAATTTTATACCTAAACACAATAGTAATGGACACATTGATGGTGCCCCATTGAGTCTTGTACTCACACCCTACTCGGGTATTTTGGTGTGCTTTTAGATTTCATAAGGATCTCAGTGAAGGGAAAGTGCCCTATAGTGGACTATTGAGCAAGGGGACACAAAGTAGGTAAAAGATCGGGATATACACCAGAGGACCCATGTATTTTTTTATATGTTTATTAATTTTTTCACTATTTATATTATGTATATGATTACCAGTTAGGGAGTTACGTTTATTTCATGACATGTATACCATTTTTTAGTTCCACATGATTACTATGATTATATTGTTTACTATTTAGTATATTGTTTATGGTTTATTTTCGATCATATGACATGATACAGAGGGTATAGTATCCCCACTAATAAACTCAAATCCTCACTTCTAGTCGGAAACCTCTTGCGTATGGAGAGGTTCACATGAGGTTATTTAGCACTCTAACTTAGTCCTAGTGGTTCAGGTTGGGGCGTTACAGTATTTAAAATGTGTTTATGGAAATGGATCCTGATGATCTGTACACCTTAATTCAAAATATGACAAAACATAGTTTCTAGTGGTTGGAATATTTTTTAATAAGAATATTTGGAGTGCATCAAGTCTATTATCATACATTCATATCTACATAATTTTAAGCTCTCAATAATAGGTTATAAAATTTTTCAATGAGTACGCCTAATTTAGTCCATGCAGTCCAAGTTGAACATTTCCCACACTATTGAGGTCCTCGTGAATATTTCATGTGTCCATATAACACCTCTAGGAATAAAAAAAGTCTGAAAATAACTTTGTTGATTACTTAAAATAAAATTATGAAACCAATTACAACACAAATTGGTGAAACAATAACCAAAATATTAGTTGGAAGGAACTTATGGCTACTCAACTAATGAACCAGAACATGGGTCTTCCTGGGTTCCCTACTCAATCTTCTTTCATAACTATAGAATAATATCAAGGATAAGGATATAAATAGACATAACTACCACCATCATATCAACAAAAATAATACAAGTATAAAAAAATACACCATTCTACTCTTTCAAAAAAAATTAAACCTATTTTGGGATCAACTATAGAATAATTAATGATGTCCAATCAATCAATGTTTGAGTCAAAGAAATGGTGACCCAATATTTACAAGATTCAAATCAAAACATACAAACATCTATACACAACAAAAAAAATTAGTAAGGTTGATTACCCAAAAAAGTGTAAGACTGAAAAAATAGAACTCTATAAGGTAAGATAAGATTCAAACCAAGATAATAAGAAAATTTTATCACATTACGCAGTGGTACACAATTTACAGAGATCCAAATGCCTACTGCTCAACCAGTAGATGATACAACTACACCTGCTTCTAAATATGATGATTCAACAGGAAAAGTGATTCAATATGAAGCTAAAGAGGAGTAAGATCAAAATGAACATGATAAATTTTAAAAGGAAAGAAAATTAAAGGAAAAGGAAGAATTCAATGAAAGAGTAAAATCTCTCACACATCCTCCTCTATTCCCACAAATACTGAAGAAAAAGAAGTTGTAAAACACTCCTATTTTTAGGTAATTTACCCTTTTTTGTATATCTTAAAGTTAAATTATGATTGGGTTATGTTTGGGGAGGTTTTGGAAGGTTTTAATATGTTTTGTAAGTGTTTCTGGAGGTGCATGATTAATAGAAACCATGAACCACCTCTTGAAAATCATGAAAGTGAGGATGAGATTCATTGGGAAGGTTCATAGTTTATCCAAACCATGTGAGTTCCTAGGAGAAACCATATGGGGTGTTAGCCTTGATAAATTAGTATTTTAAGGTTGGTACATGGTTTTCCAAACTATGTGTATTAACAGTGTGGCTCTCTAGACCTTTTCCAGTAGTAGGTTCATAGTTGATGCACAATTTTATAAACCGTTTGACCTAACCATGTGACATTCAATTAATTCCCTAAAATTTGTGGTTTTAATTTAGATTAATTCCAAAAACCCTTATTATTCCCCTATTATTATAGGGTCTCAAACTCCTCTTCTTCCCTATGTTTCAAATATAATTCCCTTCAATCTAGAAGAAAATTTTGGACAAATCAAAGTGTGTTGGAGATCCATAATTACCAGTAAGTCTTTGTTATCTATCGTTATTCCTTGTTATTTATATATTTACTCTTATCCTCTCTCTAAAATCCATAGATCTAATCTGTTATGGATAGATCTATGTGATATGACATGAATCTGATGATATCTTGTTGGTTATAATGAAGGGAAGGTGTCATGATATCAGATCTTGAATATTTTAGTTCCATTCTTAGTTTTCTCCATTATTTGAGAGGTAGGTGGATTCTCTCTCATATCTAATATTCTAGAACCTAAATGATTAGTTTTATTAAATATATTTTCTTAAATTTTATATGGTATCATTGTGTTATTTCATGAAGGAAAACATTTTTTCATGTTTTGGGATTTTGGAAAATTGTATGTATTTTGGAAAATCCCCCTCTTCTTATGATTTTAAAATTACGGTTTTAAAATTATGGAATGACTTTGATACAAGAAATGTATTTGATGAAATGTTTTCTAAAGGGAGTTTGTTTTTTAAAAATGTATTTGGCATGTTTGGGTTGGTGTGTATTCAAAGAGAATGGGTATGGTTAGAAGTGCCACCATCAAGGTTGGATGGATTACAGTCACGGAGTACCACCATTAATGGAAGAACCAAGAATGAGTGTATGGTTGTGTGTATATGGATGTATGTGTTTGTGTTTGTGTGTGTGTGTGTTTGAGTGTGAGCATGGGAATGGTTTTTCCAAATATGAATGAATATAACTATGATTGTTTATGGTTTTTATCACATGGATTTTACTTATGGTTTTATGCAAACTGTTTAACTATTTTCCAAATATTTTATATAAAATATGCTAATAGATTCTTGTACTAGTGGAATGAGATGAGAAGTCTTTAGGAAATTCCTTCTGAGTTTATACTCACCCCCTACTTAGTCACTTTATTACATTTGCGGATGACATATACTGGGACATAAGAAAGGTAAAGGTATCATATTTCTCAAGTGATTCATCTTGATACCTTGGGTATGGCAGGTGGAGTTAGAGCTTGGAGATGTTTGGGTGACACTTGATATTTTATATTTTGAAATCTTTGATTCATGTATTCCTATGGTTTTTTTTAGTATATTTACCATGTTTCATTGTCACTTTGATATTTTTGTTTTGTTGGTTTTCACTTTGGGTTGTATTACTTTTATTCATGCAGCATATAGATGGATTGGATATTAATAGTTTTATATAGTCAGGTTGTTTTATCTTTAAAGGAAAAATCATCCCACAACTTTTTTCCTAATCCCTTGAAATTTATTGTTGGCCTTTGGTTTCTTGGGGATGTCACCTAAGGTTAGTCGAACATTGAATCTCCTCAAGCTAATGAGTTTGGGTGGGATGTTAAAATGGTATCAGTCTTGGTTGGTACATCTATCACTTAGGATGTTTTAAAGAATATAGGAATGTAAAAACTTGAAATGTATAGCTTAAAAAGACATAGATAACATTTTTATTCCAAAATTCAAGTTACCAAGGTGTTCGGTTACAAAATAATTCTAAGACACTTCTAGGTGTGATGTCACCTTATCAACATGGGTTTAGCCGATGAGTGTTCCATATTGTCACGACCACTCCCTCCAAAGATACCCCTTGTGGGCTGACAATTAAGAAAGGGAGATAATGACCCATGAGTTCCACCTTTAGTAGACCTTGAGTTGATGACTAGCACCAAGGTTATGAATATCACACAATATGGTAGGTATTACCCTTTATAAGAAAAAAAATCATGATATAGGATGAATCAACCACAAAAAAATCCATGGAATAAAATAAAATAAAGCCAAAACATCCTATAGTGCATGTATAAATCAAAACTGATATATATAAAAGTCTTAAAATGAAAGATCAAAAGAGTAAAATCTAAGGCAGTGACACAACAACAGCTCCAAAGGTCCGAACTAGAAATGTCTAGCACGGTCCACAAAGTCCTTCTAGAAACCTAAAAACAGTTTATATACATAGGGTGAGCATACAAGTATACTCAGTAGGAAAACCAAATTTGCTCGTGCACATGTGAAAGAGGCATACTGATGAAACCATGATAAAATAGAAGAACTAACAAAAAAACCTAATAAGGTATACTAACCATCCCAACCTCACAAAGGCACACTCACCAAATAATGAAAGTCAAGTAATATAATATAAAGCACATCGATGATAGGGTACCCTACACCACTTTCCCGCTGGTTATGATGCTATTTACCTACACCAAACGTCTCATCACTCCCATCCATTTCTTATACCACAAAATATCCCCCCGCACACACCTAGTCCACAAACCACATCACATCCTACCCACACACACCTGGGCCAAAAAACCACATCACATCCTGCCCGCACACACCTGGGACACAAACCACATCACATCCCACCCACACACACCTAGTTCACAAACCACATCAAATATCATCCCAAATACACATGGGAAATCACAAACCATATCATCCTAAAGACACCTAGGAAAGCACAGACCACCTTTCCTGCAAACACCTGGGCTATCACATCTCACCTGAAGAGACCTTGGCCATCGCAACCACCATATAAGGAAACTAACATACCTTTGACCATCACATCTTGTTCTATACCTACCTCAACTAGAAGAGAGATAAAAAGGGTGGGTACCCAACCATCCATACTCCTCACTATATGTTGAGAAAGACACCTCCCCCATGAAGATGGGGGTATTCGGCACATAGTGTTCAACTAGGGTGGGGTGCATTTAGAAATCGCATGGAAAATACAAGTATATATATAATATCAAACACACAATCCAAATCCTATGGGTTATAAAATAATGTCACTACATCTCCTCACAAAATTCAAAACATTTTCTGCCACTTCTAAATGTATAACACCACACAACAAGCCACAATACTCATTTCTTAATCCACCCTCTATCTCATGTTGTGTTAATTTAAATGATTGAAAGATTATCCTAGAGAGATAAAGTTATATCACATTAAGTAAATTATTATTATATTCCCAAAAGAATTATTTAACATGTTTTGATTGTGTGATAATATTATTGAAAGTATTATACATGTTTTATTCCTCACTGTTGTTTAAAACCTTTTTTTTGTGATAATTTGATATGTATTCTGAAATCTTGATTGGTGTGATTGTTTGACATCACTTTAAAAAAATGTTTAATCACTTATATTTGGTTAATAAAATGGTTTCCCCATGATTTATGGTTTGTGTGAGAATATCCTTAAATGAATAAGTGTAATGTGGTAGAAACAACATTTTTTATAAATTTAAAAATGTTATGTTTTGGATATGAGGCAGATGTGATAAGGATAAGTTATGTTGTGATAGATTCCTGAGAAATATTGAAATTAAAAGATAATATTAAATTATTATGACATGTGTTAGAGTGGATAATTAATGCTTGAAATGATAATGGAATTTTTTTTAATATAGTTGTTGATAAATGTAAAATGAAAATTTTGTTTGTTTGGAATTGGTTGGTAAATGGAAATTTTGGAAATTGGATTGATTTTATAAACTAAAGGGTGGATTAAGAAACATGGATTGTGGATTATTGTGTGGTGTTGTGTATTTAGAAGTGGTAATGGATGTTTTGGAGGTTGTGAGGTGATGTGGTGACATTGTGATATAACCCATAAGATTGGGATTGTGTGTTTGATATTATATATATACTTGTGGTTTATTTGTTATTTTTAAACACACCTCACCCTAGTTGAGCATTACGTGCTGAACACCCCCATCGTCGTGGGGGAGGGTGTCTTTCCCAATATCTGGTGAGGAGTACGGATGCTTGGGTACCCACTCTTTTCCACTCTCTCTTCCAGTTGAGGTAGGTATGGAATAGGATGTGATGGATAGAGGTCTATTAGTTTTCTTATATGGTTGTTGTGGTGGACCAAGTGTATTGGGAAGAGATGTGATGGCCCAAGTGTTTGTGGGATAGGTGGATTGTGCTTTCCCAGATATCATTGGGATGCTATGTTTTCTGATTTACCGGGTGTATTTAGGATGAGATGTGATGTGGTTTGTGGCCCAGGTTTGTGTGGGTAGGATGTGATATGGTTTTTGGACCAAGTGTGTGCATACGAGATGTGATGTGTTTTGTGGACTAGGTGTGTGTGGGTAGGATGTGTTGTGGTATACATAAGGGACGAGAGCATTAGGATGTTTGACGTTGGGAAAGAGTGGAATAACTAGTGGGAAAGTGGTGTGGGGTACCCTATCATCAATGTGCTTTATATTATATTACTTTAATTCCATTATTTGGTGAGAGTGCCTTAGTGAGGTTGGGATGGTTAGTATATCTGCTTAGGTGTTTTTTGGTTATGTTGTTTTCTCATGGATGCATTCGTATTCCTCTTTCACACATGCATGAGATACTTTTTTTCCTACTGAGTATACTTATATTCTCACCCTACATATATAAACTATTTTCAGGTTTCCATGAGTACTTTCTGGACCGTTCTAGACATTTATAGTTTGGACATTTGGAGTTGTTTTTGTGTTGCTGCCATAGATTTTACTCTTTTGATCTTTCATTTGGAGACTTTTATATGTATCATTTTTGATTTATACATGCATTGTGGTATGTTTTGGCTTTATTTTATATTATTCCATGGATTTTTTTTGTAGTTTATTCATCCTATCTCCTGATATTGTTTTCTTATAAAGGGTAATACCTCCCATATTGTGTGATGTTCATACCCTTGGTGCTATTCACCAACCCAAGGCCTACTGGAGGCTGGACTTGGGGGTCATTATCTTCCTTTCTTCATTGCCATCCCATGATGGGTATCTTTGGAGGGATTGGATCATGAAAAAACGGTATCAGAGCCAAATTGAGAGATATGGTGGATTTCAGAGTTAGGAATAGTGAGGACTACATGGGATGGTGGGGATATAGTGTCAGATGATCAGATGATCCGATGCAAGGACTCCGATCCGATGCAAGGACTCTGATCCTACTGAACAACCAAGTGAGGTGGCGCTGCTTTCTGGGTAGAGACCTAGGATAGGTACATGCATCATGATAAATTATGTTCTTATTTGAATTGGTTGATGTAGTGAAGTTAAAATTAATTAAATAAATCATGAATTTTTTTTTGTGTTTATCTGACATTTTCCCATGATATTATTGCTAATAAATTTTTATTATTTACTGAATTATTTATATAACCAAAAGGAATGAGTAATATGATGGTTAACTAGCCTGAATTTTTTGTTTGAAACCTTATTGAGGTTTGAATTTTTTGTTTCCTTTCTGTTATATAATGTATCTTAATGATTTGAATTTCAATTCCATCCTTAAAACATAAAAAATTCCATCTAGTTTTCCTAATGTTTTAAATTTTTAGAGAAACATGCTCTGTTTATTTTTTTGTGATCAACTAATTAATTTTGAAAACCCTTATGAAGCATGCTACCTTAAATTATATTTCACATTTTCATGATAAAATAAATTATTTTGAAACCATTATTATAATTATTCTAGTTTTCATGTGAGTTAATATGTCTTTTATTTCTTTCCATTTGTAATTTTTCATGAGCATGTGTTATGAAACTGTTGTAAAACTTGGTTTTAACATTTAAATTCTAAAATATCTAAAAATGACCATCTTGATTATTGATAATTACTTTGAATTTGGAAATCTTGACAAGAATAAAATTCTCCTTATTTTGTATTTATTATAGTTATTAAGTATTGATATAACCATATGTTTTAAGAATGTGTTTGGGTATAAATTCTTCTGAAATTTATTTCTAAAATTTTGGAAAATGAGAATCATGCTTTGTGGTAACTTGTTGAGACTTAAAACAGTTTAAATGATTAAACATATTATTTTGTGACTAATATGATTTTTTATGTACTAAAATAAACTTACCTCACAAATTAAGTCATGAGTATTTTGTTATGGGAATCATGCCTAATTATGGAAACATTTGTGTGGCAACTATGGAAATCTTCTTATTTGAGATTTTAGAATTTAACATGTTTAATATGTTGTATTTAAATATAGAAGTTGAATCATGACATCATTATTTCATTATATAATAATGTTTTCTTGAGCAATTAAATTATTAAATAATGTTGAGTTTAATCATGATGAAGCATGAAATATAGTAATATATCATGTAAAGTTTTAATTTTATGATATGGGAAGATGTTTTATTTTGAAAATTTTAAAAACATGTTGTATATGTTATGGGGAATTTTAATTATGCACAAGAACCTATAATGTAAAAATTTTCTAATAAATTTGGAAATGTTTATTTTTTTATGGTTTCATTGTTATCATTTAATTGAAGTGTTGATATGTCATGCTAAAAATAACGATTGTTGGAAACCTTTCTTGTGCTGTGAATATCGTGGATTATGAGACCCTTGATGTGACTGATTTTTTAATATCACCATGTATTAAAAGAAGAATGAATTATATATGTATAATTAAATGGCCCCCATGGAAAATTTGAAATTGTGCGAGGATACTCATGATAAATAATGAGGTGAAGTAATAAGAGCCCCTGAATAATTGTGGAATCCAGAATGTGTTACTGCTATGTATGGTTATTATTATTGTGTTTCCTTGTGTTATGTGTGATTAAAAACTTTAATCATATTAAGAGAGGAAAACATGATCTCTAATCAATATACGTTATACTTTTATGCGATTAAAACCATGTGGGCGAGTCAGTGCCGCCCAAAGTGGATAATATATCAACATGGGAAAGGGAATTCCTTGATTTGTGTGCTTGGGGATTTTATGTGTGATGATATTAGTGATTGTTAGTTTGGTAAATTTGGAGTATGATATTAAGAAGGTGGTTATGTAAAAATGGTAGTTGTGTGTAGATGGTAAAGTGGTTAGGTGATGTGATTGTGTGAAATGTCTGGTGAAACTTTTGTTGGATGATATGTTTGGCCAATGGTTGTGCTGTGCAGTGGTGGTGATGTGCAGTGGAAGATATGTGTGGTTATTATGGTGGGATGACTTGTGTTGTGGTGTGATGATGATGAAGTAATACCTTACCTCCCATAAAAAATATTAATCACTTAAATTTAGAAATAAAATAAAATGGACTTTTGAAAATATTGAAATTAATAAAGATGGGCTTGCCTCACATGTATAAATCTTTTTACAAATGAAGTGATGGTAATGTTTTACTACTATCTTGTAGGTTTTTTTTTGTGAATGATATTTTGTTAATGATACAAGTCATGACCTCAAACATATGAAGATAGGGAAACTCTTTCCCACATCAAGATGCATTATATTACGACATGTTTTAAAACTGGTGAGAAAGTTAGTGCCACCCAAAGTGGACAATATCATGGTGTGGTGGACAATTTCCTTTGATTTGTATTCTTGTGGAAACTATGTCTATGTTTATATTAGTTCTTGTATTGGTTGAGAAATTTTTTGTGAACTTTTTTCATGACTGTACTCCTAATAAATAATTTTTTGTTAGCAAGCTTGAAAAAAAAGGTTTTAGAAAATGGATTGTTCAAACCTTAGGTTTTATTTTATTTACATTTCATTTCATATTTCAAATCTGAGACTCCAAAAAATAATAATTTGAAATAAGTGTAATGGGTTAAAAAAACATTTAATGTTTGTTTTTGAAATAAAATGTGTTTAATTATGAAATAAAATGTTTGTTTTTAAAGGATTTGAAAAATATTTGGTGGAAAAAATGAAGGACCCCAGAACACCCTAAGAGGGGAGGGGTAAATCAGGGTGGTAAATTTTTCTTCAAAATTGATGGATATTATTCCCATATTGGTAGGAACCTAATATGATTGTATGATGAAAATAAGTAGTAAACAATCAATCACATGCAATGAAGAAACTCAACAATTTTACTTGGTTCACTACTAATGGATAGTCTAAGGAGCATACACTAACAGTGTTTTGGTCATACCTAAGTCCACTAATCTTCACTAGTTGTAGAGTAAAAGAGTTTGAACACAATCACTTTATGCTAGAAACACTGCCTTTACAATATTTTAGGGATAGCTCATTGTGTCCCTCAGATCACTTCTATCTACTCCACTTAGCTCACTGCCTTGGGAGAAATTCACACACAATTTATGGAATTGTAGGTCCCTTCATTTTCATGAAATTATATATCCCAAACTGTAGATATATGCACTATTTGAGTCTTATTTTTACCCATATATGTAATCCACTTTTCTGTGCACTGATAGTTCATGAACCGTTCCTCCATGAATTGGCCTTCTTCCTCCAAAAACTGTGCTTCTCCACATAGCATGTGTGCTTCGTGTACCACCTCTACATACTACCTTTGTGAACTAAATCCACAAACTAACTCTTCATACTACTTTATAATACTGATTATTATCTGTGGACTAACTCATCCTCCATGAACCTTCTTCCACAAACCATCTTCTATGTACCATCTTCCGCGTACCATCTTCCTTTGCGAGCTACAGTGACTGGAAAAGTCCCTTCTGCAGATTGTCTCTAGAGACAACTTATACTTTCTTGGAATCCTCCTCGTGAACCTATTCTCCTTCACAGGGTTGACTTCTCGTGAACCACTTTGAGACTTAACCGAATTCCTCCCAGATTTCTAAATAATAATCTATCCACACAATGCAGGGTTTAATGCTCCTTATATATTCAAATAGATTTGAAACTCTCACTAATCCACTTTACTTGAACATTCAATGAGGTACAAACTTCAACACATATTGCTCCTTTCACGAACTTGTTTCCTTATGCGGTCTACATACCGCCTCTCTCCCTTTGTAGCTTCACAAATCACCACCTTGTTTCTACAAATGATGAGTCATCCCGTGAACTGTTTCCTTTCACATACTGTGAATCTTCCCACAAACCATATCAATCCTGTGAACTATTTTTCATTTGTGATCCACGTACCACACTTCATGGTACACGTTGTGCCGCTATGAAGAAGTCCTACCTTTTTCATTTTTCCTCACCGACCCGCATAACTCCTATGTGGTCTGTGAACTGTCCTTCACGGTCCAAAAACCAAGATTTACAGACTCCTTTGTATAAAACCTTCCTTTTAAAAAATAATAAACTCTCGGTTTTGATCCCCAAAAATTTGGAAAACACTAGGAAACTACACCACCTTAAACACATGCTTCAACATGTACTGTAAGATCACTTGTCTTGAAAACTCCTTGGTCAACCCATTATACATTGATAACAAACACCAACCATACTCCATTTTCAACAAGGAAAAACCTTGGTTCCAATAATCTCACCCTTTGGGTTTGTTGGAAATCTGTAGATAATTCAATGAAGCACCAACAATAATCAAAACTTGATATGCAAGAAACAAATAAACCAACACTCTAAGTCTATGTGAGCAATTCTTGGTGTAGAAATCAAGAGGGTAAGCATGAATTGGGTTCTCATGTCTTGACTCTCCTATAGCTTCACATTTCTCCTCCAACCTCATAGAATTTAATTTATCCATTATCTCTCCCATTGGTAATAAATCCAAAGAACCTATTATTGATCATGTGGAGATCAAAATACACTCCCCCTAGATCATATATCCCCCATAAAATTACAAACACTACAACAGATAGATTAAAATAGTTAACACGATTGGGGAGAGGGGAATAATAGGAACCTACTCATGCAGTGGGAGGTGATTGAACACTGAGGTTCAACTGATGATTCTCAAACACATGTGCAGACAATGGCTTGGTTAGTATGTCAGCCACTTGATCATCATTTCCAACATGATCCATTTTAATCATTCTTTGTTCAACTTTTTCCTTGATAAAGTGGTATCTGATTTCAATGTTTTTCATACGAGAATGTTGAATAGGATTCTTAGTAAGATCGACTGCACTCTTGTTTTCATAGTGAATCACCATTGGATGTTTCACCTCATCACCAATATCACTTAGTTGTTTCTTTATCCAAAGTAACTGAGTGAAAGCCTTTATAGTGGAGATATACTCAGCTTCAGAAGTACTAAGAGAAGTAATTTCATGTTTCTTACTTAACTAGACCACATATTTCTTGCCAATAAACAATGATCCACCACTTGTGGAATTTCTATCAATAACATCTCTAACCCAGTCATCATCAGAAAATATTTATTGTTCACCATCTATTCCTACAACAAATTATAATCTATAATTTTGAGTACATTGAATATACCTCATGATTCTTTTAACTACCAACATATGTTCCTCCTTCATATTACATTTAAAGTGGGAAACTAATCATGTTGCAAAGACAATATCTGGACTCATTTTAGTTAAGTACAATAATATTTCAATGATTCTCTTATACATGGTTGTATCCATAGAAGTCCCATCCGCATGATTTCTGAGTTTAGTTACAACTACAATTTGGAATCAACATTGGTTTAGAGTCATGCATATTGAATTTCTTTAATAAATCTCTTTCATACTTCTCATAAGAAATAAAAATGTAGTCTTTCCTCTTAATCACTTGTATCCCTTAGAAGTACGTGAGTTCACCAATCATAGACATTTCAAATTTTGATTTCATGTGATTGGAAAATTATTTCACTGATCCCTGCCTGCTTCCTCCAAATATAATATCATCTATGTATACTAGTACCATGAAATGATAGTTTTTATAATTATTCACATAAATTTTTTTTATCCATTCATCCTTTCTTAAATTCGAGATTCTTCGGATAAGAATCAAGTCAAGAATACCAAGAACATGGTTCCTTATTTAATCTGCAAACCTTCATTTCATCATTACCAAATAGAAAAACCATAGGTTGTTCAATGTAGACTTCTTCTTCAAGAACACCATTTAAGAAATCTTTTTTAACTTCCATTTGATACACTTTGTATCCTCTTTGAATTACTATGGAAAGAAACAGTCTTATTGACTCTAATTTAGCCAATAGAGAAAATTTTTCTTCAACATCAACAACTTTAATCAGTGAATAGCCTTTACACACCATTTGTTCCTTATTTCTAATCACATTTCCATGAATGTAAAATTTATTTTTGAAAATACACTTTGTGACAATAAAATTATGGTTTTTGGGGCTCTTAATTAGATCCCATGTTTGGTTCTTATCGATCTGGTCCAACTTTTCATTCATGGCTTTAACCCATGATTCATCCTTTGCAGCTTCTTCAAATGTGGATGGTTCCACAACTAATAGGAATGAATATTGTGCATTATTCCTCATTCACCTTATCTGCGGGGGAGCTATCAAATCCCCAATGATGTTGGATTGATCAATTTATGCTCTTCAATTTATCCTATGAGGTTCACGAGAATTTTCATCATCTATGGTTTCCTCTTTTGATTATACTTATGAGTCAACATCATGATGTGATTTCTGGGTTTTTTCATGCCTTCCTCTGCTTTTGTATTTGGATATGTTCCATGTCTATAGTATTTCTTATCCTCTATCACATTAGCATATGAATTTCGTGAGGAATTTGTGTTTTTATCTTCAATTATCCTGACACCACTGCTTTACAAAATTTTTTCCAAGACATTTATTGAAACATTTGTAGGTTTTACTATTCATTGAATATCTAAGGAATCTTACTTCATCTAAAACATCACTATACTTTCCTTGATTTCCCTCTTTGTTTCAGATAAAACATTTACTTTGGAAAACATGAAAATACTTCAAAGAGGGATTCCCACAACTCATATAGTGTCTTTGTTTCTCCCATATAAATCACTGTTTTATTTTGAATATATACTTTATCTTGAACAAACTCTTTCCATTAGTAGTAAGAAATATAGATCTCAATCAACAAAGTTCTAGCCATATTATTCACCTATCGATTCTGGAATTCAACAGATACATTTTTGTGGGGTGTTCTCATAGAATCTACCTCATGTTGTATTCCATGTTTTTTCTGGTAATTTTCAAACTCAATTGATGTGTATTCCCATCCATTATCAGACTGCAAAACTTTTATTGTCTGTCCAATATCATTCTTAGTAATTCGGTGATAAGTTTTCATGTAGTCAAGCACTTGTAATTTCCTATGAATAACCATAACATAAGACATTATACTATAATAATCAATGAAGAGGATGAATTAACTTTATCCATGAGTTTTAGAAACATTTATTAGACTTCATACATCTGTATGGATGAGATCAAGAATATTTTATGCCATTTTCTTCTTTGGATGATATGAACTGCAAACCAACTTCCCTTGTATGAAAGTATCATGAGTATTTTCCCATTCATGCTTTAGATTGGGGATATCCATGATTATCTTTAACTTAGATATATTTTACTTGTCTTGTTGATTAATGTGACCCAACCTATGGTTCCGTAAGTAGTTTTCTTCTTCAACAGTCATGTAGCAAATGTTCTCTTTACTATCAACTTGATATAGGTTGTCATTTATTACACAACATTTTATGAGATAATTCCATATCTTTACTTAGATAGTGTATCCTTTTTGATTGAAAGTAACTATAAGTCACGAGTCATAGAGTTGGCTCACACTCAGGAAATTGTGATGTAAACCATCCATATAAAGAACTTCAGTTTTCTTTAGCTATCCATTAGCCAGCTCAGTACTTCTACTGCCTTTGATCTTAAAAACACTATCATTACCGAATCTCACTATTCCATTGAATTTTTTTTGATATTTTTTAATAGGTATGCATTTCCCATCATATGGAATGATCATCCACTATCAATAATCCAAGTGCTACTGTTATTTGTAGCTTTGAGACTTACTTCTATAAGGTTGGATTTTTCTGTATTCTTCTTTTTCTTCCATGAAATATTAGTTTTAGTGAAGTATAAAGATGGATTTTCAAATCTCTTTTTCATATACAAAGGTTCATCATAATCACACTCTTCTTCTATAGGATAAAACTTGTTTTTAAGAGCAACATCATCTTATTGGATATTATTGAATTTTCTCTGAGTTATGTATGAATTTTTCCTGTCATTACTCTACCTACAATCAACAACTTTATGGCCAAAGTTAGAATAATGAAAAAAATATCCATAGAAACTGTTTCTTCTATAAGAATTATGATATGAATTCATTCTCAGTTGTGACTTCATAGCTCTTACCCATTCAAATGGCTCCTTACCTATTCATAGTATGACATGGTATGGCCCAGATAGCCACAAAATTGAAATTTCATAAGCAAAAATTTCTTCTCACTTCTATTACTACTCACACAAACTTACTTAGGAAGATAGTTTGACTTCATATAATATTGGGAAACTCGAGGATAGTTTTTAGTTCTTCTTTCATTCTGATTTGAGACTTTCTTTATTTGGGATTCAGGTGTCTTTACAATATGTCGAAATTTCATATTGACTTTATTTTATCCCATTTTACTTATAGAATTAGATGTTTCAACATCACAACCAACTCCAATGTTTCCCATGCATACGGGTCTTTGATCATTCAAAACCTTTTCAACTCCATCAGAACCACAATTAGCTCTCTTTAGCAGTTTAGTATCTGAGAACTTTCTAAACTGAATTTTATTCTTTGTTTCTTTTGAATTTGAATCACTTTAAAGTTTACTCCAAAGAGTAACAACTTCTTTTTCAATTCCCTAAACAGTTTTGGACTTCTCTTCTAGTCTAGATGTAAGGTCATTAATGACATTTTCCTATTCTTAAATTCTGAGCTTCAGTTAAACTATATCTTATGAGCTTTCAAAAGTTGTTGAATGTTCCTTTACTACTTCCTCAAGTTGATCAATTTCATCTTCCAGTATATCAAAATATTCTGATGAATCTTCCACAACTTCTCTTTACTTTTTATATCTCTTACATTGATTCTCAATCTTACCAAAAGAATCCTTAAGTTGCAACTTGATATCGACATCAGTGGTCAACTGATTATGTCTAGATTTATCTTCCGATGGTTCTGGATTTTCAATGGTATCCATCATAGAATCATGGGTTCTAGATTTAAATTATGGTCCTTCTTCCTCAAATATTTCATTATCATCATCATATTATTCATAGACAAAACTCTTTATCTATAATTTCTTTCTAAATTTGAAGTCTGCCTTTTTTAAAAACCTTTTATAAAGTTTTTTCATGTTTCTAGGTTCACTTTCTTTATCATCTAACTTTCTTGAGCATCAAGAGGAAATGTATCCCACTCTTCCACAACAAAAACAAGCTAGAGGAAACTTGACTTCAAATTTCCGTTTTTCATTTTTTTATTTCTTAGAAATGAGTGAAAGAAGTTAATTTTCCTCATTATCTTCAACAAAACTATCTAATGAAATTTCCAGTTTGTTCATTTCTTTGAATTCCATTTCCTTTATTACTCAGGTCATTGCATCATCAGGTTTGAATCTCATTTCATAAGACATCGGACTACTCAGCATATCATCCAAAGAAATTTTAGAGAGACCCATTTCCTCAAGGTGTGATACCTTTTCATTGTAAAGAGGTGGAAGCTGTAATAACCCATATCTTATTTTAGGTATGGATCTTTATTTTGGGTTCTTTTTTAGGGAAAAGGAAGAATCGGTAATTTCCTAAGTACACACCTTGTACTCTTGAGTACACGCCGTGTAACCAGTTGCTGTGTGTAGCCATGTACTGGCTATGCAATGGCTGGGTACATGGCTTTATAGGTGACCTTGAAGACCACCTAAAAAGAGGGAAAGTTGAGGCTAGTACATGGCGTGTATATTAAATGAACATGCTGTTTACTTTTATTTTATTTTATGAGTCAGAGAGGGGTCGCGTCTCATCTCTAGAACACCCTTTTTCTCCCCATGTTTCGTATAGGAGAGTGATGAATGGCTAAAGAACTTCAAGATCCTCCCATTTCTCTATACAATCTCCAATTGAGACGCTTATGGGTGTGTTGGTTTCCCACTAGTGAGTTCTCTCTTTCCCTAGAACCTTTCTTCCTAATTCCTCCTCTCTCGTGAGTATTTCAAGGTTGATCGTTTTTAAACTTTTTGTAGATCTACGTCGTTCTAGGCAGATTTAAGGGCCAATGTTCAAGAGTGTTCATCATAAAATATCAATGTAACAACCTAACCCTAGTTACCCCAGAGTCGATGCATTATTACATAACATTGGCATGATCACAAAAGATCAAGTCTCAAAATACCGATTATTTTAGTATCCTTGGAAGTACTAGATACATTCATAAGGTTTACATCACATCATAAAATGGAAAACTAAAACAACATTGTTTCCATAGACAACACTGAGATCCCATAGACTATCCCTGCAGGTCAGTAATAATATACTTCTTCACATCTTGGAAAAAATAAAACATAGAAAGGGGTGATCTCAGATGCTCAGTAAGGATAAAAATATAGAGAAAACTTTCGTAAATAAGCATAAAAATTTAAGGCAATGTATAAAACTAAAACAAAAGCATTTTTAGCATAAACTTAATCATAATATGGAAAATATAAATCAAAATAATGCCATTCAGTTACTCACATGGATATTCTACTAGTCGAATAATCACATGCAATATCAATAGCCACTTTCATAATGATGGAATGCATAATTCCAAACTTTCATAACCACATAGTTAAGGCCTTTTGCCAAGACTAAATATAAGATTTTGTGAATGCCTTGTTCCAAGACACAAGTTTGTATCATGAGACCTACCGATGCATCGAGGAGCTATAATGGGCTCCACCCATCACTTACTAAGTCCAATGCATTCCTCATATGAAAAGGTTTAAACATAACATAAACATTCATATTAAAACTAGCATAAAAAATGTCAATACTTTATCCATAAACAATGAATGGTGTAAAAATAACACATACATATTCAAACATATCACAAAAACTTCAATACAATATGGAATTTTTGTATCATAAAAAATCAACTTCAAATAATCTTAAAATCCACCAAGGATGTTGACATAGATGAAATCAATTTTTTTTAGAGAAATATATCTTTCTATTTTGAAATCATTTAAGAGTCATGTGATTATAAAAGAAAACATTTATTTTTGAAAATATTATTGTAAGCTTTTAAGGGAATATTCGACGTCGTTATAACGGCGGAAAATAGCCGCACCTACCGTATAAGTTAAAAAAACATTCTTACCTTAATTTTGTCAAAAAGGTCATAAAGTGCATTGTTTGGGAAACGACATAAAGATTCCTTTCAAACCATTTTATAAAAAGTAAAAAAATGGTATAAATGACTTTAAACCATATTCTAGTAAATAGTAAAAATGTTTTGGAATATATTTTTAAGAAACATGGATGTGGATGATAAAGAGGTCCCTATAGATACTTACGTAAAAACAACCTCGGATAATAAAGAGATAGTGAAATTAACCCTCACCTTCTACTTTTCCATGGTCGAGGGTAGGTTAACCTCCTGTATAATGGTTAAATAATTGTTATTAAATTATACAAGAATCATATACATTAATATTATATCATATATGATCTTTTAACATTGCTTTGTTAATAATATCTTAGTATTATCGTCGTTTTGGGTGTTAACTGATTCATTTTCCTTTATATGCTTTGTTACATAAGTAATGTTTGTTATGGATAGGATGTATCTTATTCATATTCATAATTATATTAAGTCTTTAAACATTATTTTTAATCATCTAATGAAAATTAGTATTTAATGGATACTATGGGGAATGAATCTCATCGTGTTTGTGGAGACGGTAATCCGTACGTACGCACGGGCGAAAATATAATTCTTTTGATATTAAAATAATATATAATTGGATGGTATATCATATATATAGAATCATTATCAGGTTATATTTATTATTTACATCAATTACACATTATTATTATACCCATCCAAATAATAATGTATTGAATAACAATTACATCACGAGGTGGAGACGGTAAGCCGTACGTACACACGTATGGTGACATGTCATTCAAAGTATGGATATAATAAGGAATATGGTTGTACCATATTTATAATAACATAAAATTATATATAAGATACTGAATTTATTATTTTATAATATAAACAAAAAAGAAATAGGAAGTGGAAGAAGAAAGGAACTTGAAAGAGGTGATGAAATATTTACCTCTTCTTCGGGTTCTTCCTTTTGATTTGATCAAAAGGGCTCCTTAAATTGGATTTATAACTAAAGTAAGGACTCTAGGATGAAGGGAGGAAATTTGAGAGGAAATTTGGGAAGATTTTGTCTGATCTAAAAGGATTTTAAGGTGTGAATTAGATATAAGGGTGAGTTCCCTTTTATAAGAGGAGTGAGGGTCACCTTAGGATAAGTTAGAAATATTATTTTATAATAAAATCATTTTAGGTTTATAATGACCCAAAAATGAATTATTTAAAGTCTAAGGTGGGGATGGATCTAAATCCACTCAAAAAATAGGTTTTATACATGTTTGGATCAATATATTAACTTTATCTTTTATATTTAACTCTTAGTTAAATAGTTTGACATTTACCATGTCTCTTTGTATTTTTATATTATATGGTCAATAAAATTACTATAAACTTCCAAGAGAACCCCAAGTGGTTCATTAATGATACACCTATCATTATATAAGTCTTTTGGCCGAACCTTAGATTTTTAAAAATAGAATATCAATTAATAATATAATATTTGTCTTAAAAACTCTTTTATGTTAATTTTGACACTATTTGGTATTTTGTTTTTTCTAAATTTATAAAAGAATTATTACTTCCAAAATAATTCATATAACCAACCCTAACATGTAATATTAACCTATAAAATTAGTTGAATTTATAAAAAGTCTCAAATTACATTTATTTGGATATTTATAATATCAATTATTTAAATATTTCATTAATTAGGTAATTACTGCATCATCATTATTTCATAAATAAATTAAATTATTTAACGTCTAAAAAATATAAATAAAATACCATTATTTAGGAAATATTTTTATTTTTCTAACGAATATTTATAGTAGAATTTATCTTATGTGTAACCCTATATTAAAAATGGTTTAGTTATTAAACATTGAATTTAACACTTTTAACTCTTCTTTGAATTAAATAATAATAAATGTCCTAATCTAATCCAAGTGAACCTAAAGGATCATATTTTATTCCTATGTTTTTTTGGTCGAATTACACTTATCTAATAGAATTAGGACTTGTGTTTGGGTAATAATAATATCATTTTTACCCTTAATTACCCTATTTACTTTTAACCGTGGTAAATAAAAGTAAAAAGTTTCTATTCACCAAAAATTATTTTCATATTATTGAACCACATTTTACTTACTGATATCAACTTTATCTCTCTGATTTTTGAAATTCAACTCATAGAAGCGGTAAAATTAAGTTTTATGTATATTTGCAAATGCTCCTAGGAGGTGGGTAAAAAACGGTAAAAAGTTCAATAAAATTTTTATATATCTAAAATTATTATAAGATGACTCCAATGAATTAAATTAAACTTATATAGATATTATGTATCTATTTTTACCTAAAATAAATTTAAATAAAATAATTAATTATTTAAATAAAAATTCGGTTTTAAACTATAACTCAGTGTTTTTCACTATTCATCAAAAATTGAAAGTTTTCAAAAAAATACCAAAAATTCACCCTAAGCTAATTTAGATATTCCGAATCAAAAAATGAAGTCCATTTTGAAAGATAAAATTTATAAAATTTCAAAAAGCGGGTATTACTATTCATAACGACTAGTTTGATTGGTCGCGATGTGTTAGAATCTCAAAATTGCGTACAACACACACTATTGTATTATTCAAAGAGAACCGTACTATGGAAGCTTGGGGTGTTACATTATCCCCTCCTTCAAATAATTTTGTCTTTGAAATTTCTAGAATATTACTGCATAAAAAGATTCGTGTGGTTCTTCATCATAAGTTCCTCAGGTTCCCACGTCCCCTCTTCCATCTTATGGTTTCTCCATAGAAATTTTACCAGATGAGTTGTTCGGTTTCTGAACACTTGTTCTCTTGTATCAAGAACCTTGACAGGCTCTTTGCAATAAGACAGATCAGGTTCTAGTTCTAATTCCTCATAGGTAAGTACATGCATTGGGTCAGGCATGTATTTTTTCAACAGTGATACGTGGAATACATCATGAACTTTGGAGAGACTTGGAGGCTTTGCCAAACGGTAATCTACAACCCCAATTCGTTATAGAATTTTTAAAGGTCTGATGTACCTGATAATTAATTTCCCCTTCTTACCAAAACGTATAACACCCTTCCATGGTCATACCTTCAAGAAAACATGATCTCTGACCTAAAATTCCAAATCCTTCCTTCAGTCATCGACATAGCTCTTCTGCGTACTTTGAGCTTCTTTGATGTGGGTTTGGATGACCTTCACCTTTTCTATCGTTTCCTCAACAAGTTTTGGGACTATGAGTTTTCTTTCACCAACATCATCCCAAGAGGTTGGGGTGTGACATCTCTTTCCGTATAACGCTTCATATGGTTCCATCTAAATACTTGAATGGAAGCTATTGTTATAGTAAAATTCTACCATAGGTAAATATTGATCCCACATACCTTAAAAGTCAAGTGAGTATGATCTCAACATGTCTTCTAAGGTTTTAATAGTCCGTTCTGATTTTCCATAAGTTTGAGGGTGGTAAGAAGTGCTCAAATGAAGTTCAGTATCGAGGGATTTCTGAAGACTTTTCTATAATCTTGATGTAAAACATGGATCATGATCATAAACAATCGATATGGGTACTCCATGAAGTCTCACAACTTCATTAATATATAGTCTTTCTAGACATTCAAGTGGTAAATCTTCTCTTATATCAAGAAAATGTGCTGACTTGGTAAGATGATCAACAATGACCCATATTACATCATTACTTCTAGGAGTCTTTGGTAGCCCCATGACAAAGTCCATCGTGATATCATCCCATTTCTACTCAGGTATGGGAAGAGGTTGCATGACTCCTCCAGGTTATTGCCTTCCCACTTTCACTTGTTGACAAACCATACATTTTGACACAAAATCAGCAATCTCCCTCTTCATGTTGTCCAACCAAAAATTTTCCTTCAAATCTCTATACATTTTGGTGCTCCCAGGGTGTATAGAGAAATTGGAGCTATGAGAATCATCCAACAATTCTCTTTTTAGATTAGGTATATCGAGAACAAAAAGTATCTTCCCAAATTTCAAAATTCCATCTTCATACACAAAGTCACTCACCCCCCCATCATTCAAAGCTTTAATATTCTTTTGAAACTCTTCATCACTGGTCTGCAAACTATTTATCGTTTGTAGTTAAGATGGTTTTGCAAAAATTTGAAAAAGTATTAATGTTTCACCTTCCATGGTGATTCCCATATCCATATTTACTAGATCGATGTATATTGGATCCTTTTCAACTCTCATTTTGTTCAAAACTCCATGATCCTTTCTACTCAAAGCATCTTCCACCTTATTTTCCTTCCCCAGGTGGTAGTGTATAGTGAAATAATAATCTTTGAGTAGTTCAATCCATCATTTATGCCTCATGTTAAGTTCTTTATGTGATAAAATATACTTCCAACTCTTGTGATCAGTATATATCTCACATTTTTCACCATAGATATAGTGTCTTCAAATCTTCAAATCAAAGATTACAGCTGATAACTCAAGATTATGAGTAGGATAGTTTTTCTCATAAATTTTTAGCTATCATGATGAATAGGTAATAACCCTATCATTGTTCATAAGGACACAACCAAGTCCTTTCTTTGATGCATCAGTATAAATAACAAACCCATCATTCCTCGATGATAGAGTCAAGATAGGATCATTGACTAATATTCTCTTAAATTATTAAAAAAAATTCTTCACACTCTTTTGTCCAAACAAATTTAACCCCTTTTTGTGTGAGATTTATTAATGGATTAGCCAACCGGGTAAAATTTTCAACGAAACGTCGATAATAACCTGCTAAACCAATAAAACTACGTACCTCAGTTATACTCGTCGGTGCTGGACATTCTTGGATTGACTTGGTCTTAGAAGGATCAACAGAGAAAACATCCTTGGAGACAATATGGCCAAGAAAATAAATCTCTTGAAGCCAAAATTCACACTTGCTAAACTTCCCATATAATTCGTGTCTTCTAAGAGTCTTCAGGATAATGAGAAAGTGATTTTCATGATCTTTATAGATTTTGGAGTATACCAAGATATCATCAATAAATACCACTAAAAATTCATCAAGATATTCCTTGAAATATCTATTCATTAGATCCATGAAGATAGAGGGTTCATTAGTCAATCCAAAAGGCATTATTGTAAACTCGTAATGCCCGTACCTGGTTCGAAATACTGTTTTCAGAATGTCTTCCCCCTTCACACACAACTGATGATATCCAGATCAAAGTTCAATCTTTGAAAAGTATTGATATCCATGAATTTGGTTGAATAAATAATCAATACGAGGTAGGGGATACTTGTTCCTTATTATTATAGCATTGATCTCCCTGTAGTCAATGCACAACCTCATAGATTCATCTTTCTTTTTAACAAAAAGGACAGGGTCTCCCCATGGAGAAACACTAGAGAAAATAAATACCTTATTACTCAATTCCTCTAGTTGTTTCTTTAGTTCCACTAATTTCACAGTGGCCATTCTATAATGGGTCTTTGATATGGGCCTTGATCTAGGAATTAAATCAATAGAAAACTCAATTTCTCGTTCCGGAGGATGTCCAGGTAAATCTTCTAGAAACAAATCAATATATTCTTTCATAATAGGTACATACTCTATTTGAATATTCCTTTCCTCACCCATAGTCATTTCATTCTATTCCTCCCCAATAATTGAATTTAATTGAGCTACTGGGGGGTGGATCTAGATAAGAATTAGGTGGTGACGATTCTTCTCTAAAGATAAGGTGTTCTTTATCATCATCATCAAAAATATTAACCTCCTTATTATTGAAATAAATTTTTGCATCATGGTCTGAAATCCAATCCATACTGAGGATTATATCAAATTCAATCATGGGTATGAGGATGAGATCAACAGATAAAGAACATTTATATTCCCTAATGGGGACTGATTCATAAAACTTTGTTGCAATGAAACTTCCCTGAGGAGTTTTGACTTACAATTACCTTGTTAAATCAAATTGGAAACATCTAATTTTCTTAGAAAACTGGGAAGATATGAAACAATGCGATGATCCAGAATCAAATAAAGCATTGGCTAAACTTGAGGAAGCCATTAAATTACCTGCCACTATGTCTTTCGAAGATTCAACCACAACAATAGTGATAGAATAAAATTGGCCTTGATACCTTGGCCTTTTGAGGTAAGTTCCCCTGAATATTAGGACATTCATTCACATAATACCCCCTTTCTCTACAATTGTAGCATCCATTATCGACAACCTCTTTCTTCCCCTTGCAATCACGAGCTTGGTGGCCTTTTTCACCAAACTTGTAACAGACTCCCATTCCCTTCAGGAAAGTACCAGGGTGTTTCTTCCCACATTTACTACAGGATAGATATTCAACTTTTCCCTTCTTCCCCTTATTTCCATTTCCATAGTGTTCAACAGATCTCTTCTTCTCTTGCTTTGCTTTAAAGTCATAAGACTTAGAGAATTCTTTTTCTGTCTTGATTGCACATGAGACAATATCTTCGTATGATGAGAAGGATTCTGAGACTAATGCTCGATGGAGAAATGGTTTTAACCCATCAAAGAAATGATCAATATTACTTATTGGGTTACATATATAATCTGAAGCATGCCTTGCTAACCTTGTAAAGTTAGCTTCATACTTTGTGACATTCTCATCCTCCTTTTGCCTAAGACTCAGAAATTGTCTTTCCATATCCGCTCGATGGTCATGAGGAAAGTATTTTTCTAAGAAATTTTCTTTAAACTCCCACCATTAAATTTTTGATACTTCCTCATCTTCCTTTGTGTTTTGAATCAATGACCACCATTGATCAGCATCTTCAGTGAGGCGGTAAACTGCCATGACAACTTTTTCCCTTTTGCTACTCCCCATGGCGTGAAATATTTTCTCTAAATAATTTATCCATTGCTCAGATACTAGTGGATTTTTACCCCCATTGAATGTTGGTGGTTGTTGCCTCATGAAGATATCTAACATTGATACTCCACGCTGTAGATCAGGGTGCTCCATATGTGTAAGGTTATTATTCATAACCTTAGTGAGTTGTCCCAGTATGGTGATTAGCTGATCAGCACTAGTTTCATCACCAGCTCCACTATAATTATCTTGAATAGGAGGGAAATCCCTACATGGAGTTCATTAATTGATAAGGTTTCCATTCCTTCCACTAGGTGAAATTTCTAAACAATGGCATAAACTAGATTAGTTTATGAATCAAAATACATAATTCCAAACTTGTAAAACACTTAACATAAATTGAACAGTTTATGGATATAATCCATAATCATAAAAAAAATTCATTGAAGAAGTATATACTCCTAAACCCTTCATAATGGTTTGTAAAGAAAAAGAGAATTATCCTAAGCATATCCCCTGGAAGTGTCGTAACCAAGAGTACAGCAAGGCCCATTGTCGTGCACCAATTCCCATTCGAGTCTAGCTCAAAGCGGTGTTTTTGGGTTTTACCCCTAGGTACATCTGTACCAGATCCACCTCTACATGCTCGTATCCAAACATGGATGTATTGCTTGGAAAAATAAAAAAATATCTACAATACCAAAATTCTAGGAAGTTCGTCAATACTAATCCTCAAAGTCTATCTTAAGGATATGTGCTCAAATTAGAGTTTATCTAAATCTAGTTTCCAAGGTTTGTACTAAACTTACTCTAATACTAACTGTAACGCCCTGACCCTAGTTACCTATATTTGGTTCATTATTACATAACATTGGCATGATCACAAAAGATCAAGTCTTGAAATACCAATTAGTTAAGTAGCCTTGGAAGTACTAGATACATTCACAAGGTTTACATTACATCATAAAATGGAAAACTACAAAAAAATTGTTTCCATAGACAACACTGATATCCCATAGACTATCCCTGTAGGTCATTCATAATATACTTATTTTCATCCTAGGAAAAATAAAACATAGAAAGGGGTGAGCTCAGATGCTCAGTAAGGATAAAAATATAGCAGAAACTTTCATAAATAAGCATAAACATTTAAGGCAATGTATAAAACAAAAACAAAAGCCTTTTAAACATAAAATTCATCATAATATGGAAAATTTAAATCAAAATAATTCCATTCACTTACTCACATGGATATTCTAATAGTCTAATAATCACATGCAATATCAATATTCACTTTCATTATGATGGAATGTATAATGCCAGACTTTCATAACCACATAGTCAAGGCCTTGTGCCAAGACTACAAATAAGATTTTGTCAAGGACTTGTTCCAAGACACTAGTTTGTCTCATGATACCTACCGATGCATCGAGGAGCTATAACGGGCTCCACCCGTCACTTACTAAGTCCAATGCATTCCTCATATTAAAAGGTTTAAACATAACATAAACATTTGTATTAAAACTATCATAGAAAATGTAAATACTTTATCCATAAACCTTGAATGGTGTAAAAATAACACATCCATAGTAAAAAATATCACAAAACCTTCAATACAATATTGAAGTTTTGTATCATAATAAATCAACTTCAAATAATCTTAAAATTCATCAAAGTATGTTGACATAGATGAAATCAAAACCTTTTTTAGAGAAATATCTATTTATATTTTGAAATCATTTAAAAGTCATGTAATTATAAAAGAAAACATTTATTTTTGAAAATATTATTTTAAGCTTGTAAGGGAAGCTTTGACATTGTTATAATGGCAGAAAATAGCTGCACCCGCTGTATAAGTTAAAAAAACATTCTTACCTTAATTTTGTCGAAAAGGTCATAAAGTACCTTGTTTGGGAAACGACAGAAAGATTCCTTTCAAACCATTTTATAAAAATTAAAACAAGGGTATAAATGAATTTAAACCATAGTTTAGTAAATAATAATTTTTTTTTGGAATACATTTTTAAGAAACATGGATGTGGATGATAAAGAGGTCCCAGTAGATACTTACGTAAAAACAACCTCGGATAATAAATAGATTGTGAAATTAAACCATACCTTGTACTTTTCCTTGTTCGAGGGTAGGTTAACCTCCTGTATAATGGTTAAATAATTTTTATTAAATTATACAACAATAATATACATTAATATGATATCATATATGATCTTTTAACATTGTTTTGTTAATAATATCTAAGTATTATCATCGTTTTGGGTGTTAACTAATTCGTTTTCCTTTATATGATTTGTTACATAAGTAATGTTTGTTATGTATAGGATATATATTATTCATATTCAGAATTATATTAAGTCTTTAAACATTATTTTTAATCATATAATAAAAATTAGTATTGAATGGATACAATGGGGAATGAATCTCATCACATTCGTGGAGACGGTAATCGTACGTACGCACGAGCGACAATATCATTCTTTTGATATTAAAATAATATATAATTGGATGTTATATCATATATATAGAATAATTATCATGTTATATTTATTATTTACATAAATTACACATCATTATTATACCCATCCAAATAATAATGTATTGAATAACAATTACACCACGACGTGGAGA
The DNA here is from genome assembly GCA_963277665.1 of Viscum album. Lineage (NCBI taxonomy): Eukaryota > Viridiplantae > Streptophyta > Magnoliopsida > Santalales > Viscaceae > Viscum > Viscum album. Next base: position 1,682,229,747 of record OY728160.1, read on the forward strand.
CGGTAAGCTGTACGTACACACATATGGTGACATGTCATTCAAAGGATTAATAGAATAATGAATATGGTTGTACCATATTTATAATAACATCACATTATATAGAATATACTGGAGTTATTATTTTATAATGGAAACAACAAAGAAAGAGGAAGTGGAAGAATAAAGGAACTTGAAAGAGGTGATGAAATATTGACCTCTTCTTTGGGTTCTTCCTTTTGATTTGATCAAAAGGGCTCCTTAGGTTGGCTTTATGACTAAAGGAATTACTCTATTATTAAGGGAGGATAGTTTAGAGGGTATTTGAGAAGAGGTTTTCTGAGCCAAAAGGCTTTGAAGGTGTGAATTAGAGAGAAGGGGAAGTTCCCTTTTATAAGAGGGGTGAGGGGCACCTTAGGAAAAGCTAGAAATGTTATTTTATAATAAAATAATTTTCGGTTTATAATGGCTCCAAAATGAATTATTTAAAGTCTAAGGAGGGGTTTGGTCGAAAACCACTCAACCAATAGGTTTTAGGTAGGTTTGTCTCACTATATTAACTTTATCTTTTAGATTTAACTCTTAGTTAAATAGTTTGACATTTACCATATCTCTTTGTATTTTTATATTATATGGTTAATAAACTTACTATAAACTTAAAAGAAAACCCCAAGTGGTTCATTAATGATACAAATATCATTATATAGGTCTTTTGGCCGAACCTTAGATTTTTAGGAATAGAATATCAAGTAATAATATAATATTTGTTTTAAAAACTCTTTTATGTCAATTTTGACACTCTTTTGTATTTTGTTTTTTTCTAAATTCATAACAACATTATTATTTCGAAAAAAATTCATCTAAAAAACCCTAACATGTCATATTAAACTAGAAAATTTGTGAAGTCTCAAATTACATTTATTTGGATAATATCAATTATTTTAATATTTCATTAATTAGGTAATTACTACATCATCATTGTGTCATAAATAAATTAAATTATTTAATGTCTAAAAAATATAAATAAAATACCATTATGTAGGAAATATTTTTATATTTCTAATGAATATTTATAGCCTAATTTATCTTATGTTTAACCCTATATTAAAAATGGTTTAGTTATTAAACTTTGAATTTAACACTTTTAACTCTTCTTTGAATTAAATAATAATAAATGTCCTAATCTAATCCAAGTGGATCTAAAGGATCATATTTTATTAATAAGGTTGTTTTTGGTCGAATTAAACTTATCTAATAGAATTAGGACATGTGTTAGGGTAATAATAATATCATTTTTACCCTAATTACCCTATTTACTTTTAACCGCGGTAAATAAAAGTAAAAGTTACTATTCACCAAAAATTATTTTCATCTCATTGAACCAAATTTTACTTAATGATATCAACCATGTCTCTTGGATTTTTTAAATTCAACTGACAGAAGAGGTAAAATTATGTTTTATGTAAATTTGCAAATGCTCCTAGGAGGTGTGTAAAAGACGGTAAAAAGTTCAATAAAATTTTTATATATGTAAAATTATTATAAACTGACTCCAATTAATTACATTGAACTTATATAGGTATTATGTATCTATTTTGACCTAAAATAAATTTAAATAAAGTAAATAATTATTTAAATAAAAATTCGGTTTTAAACTATAACTCAGTGTTTTTCACTATTCATCAAAAATTGAAAGTTTTCAGAAAAATACCAAAAATTCACCTTAAGCTAATTTCAATATTCTGAATCCAAAAATGAAGTCCATTTTGAAATATATAATTTATAAAATTTCAAAAATTGGGTATTACTATTCATAACGGCTAGTTTGATTGGGCACGATGTGTTAGAATCTCGAAGTTGCGTACAACACACACTATTGTATTATTCAAAGAGAAGCGTACCGTGGAATCTTGGGGTGTTACAATCAAGGTAGGTGGTTTGTGCCTTTCTTTGATTGTCTTTGGAGTATATATGATTAAAGTTCTAAATACCCATGTTTAGGGTATTGCGTGTTTTGGATTTTGACCTTGTTTAATACCTACTGTGGGTTGGTTGATTGATTAAGTGTTGTTTCCTATACATAAGATTGTATACCCTTGTTTATGGGACACCCCATGGGCGTGTTCCCTTGATTGACTATTTATGTCTGTTTGGCCTAAGTTGGCTATGAGGATTACCTTGTTTCCATGCCTTTAATTTTTTAGGATGGAGTTTTATTTGATTATATGAAATGCATGTGATTTTCATTGTGAAAGTATGACCAATGGGAATTGACTGTGAGAGATTCTTGAGGTAGGGTCATTTATGTATAATTGTTGTTATGTTGACCCAGTGGTATTGACTGTGAGAGTTGTTGGGTGGTCATAAACCAGAGGGGTTAGACCATGAGAGCCACCCAGAGGGTCATTATTAAATGAATGTTGGAACCTAGGGAATTGACTGTGAGAGGTGAAAGGTGATCATTTTAGTCTATTGTTTCAATATAGACCAAGGGGGTATTGACTGTGAGAGCTTCCCAGGTGGTCTTTTGTAAAAGATTAGTGCTATGTGGGACCAAAGGGGTTAGACTCTGTGAGATTTACCAGAGGGTCATTAACTATTGAATTAATGATATGTTAAACCATAGGGATTAGACTGTGAGAAATTTCCCATAGGTTAGATTTTTTTTGAATGACTGAATGATTGTGATATGTCTGCCAAGCCAAAGCACACACTTGGACTCGGTCTTACTAGTTTGTTTAGATGGTCTTTTGAGATGTCTGTTTGTTATATTATACAAGGGGATATAGAGCTTAGGATAGATCCTGGGATTAATTATTCAATGGTTTGAATAATTAATAAATTTAAATGAATGTAATTGGGAATTGTAGGATTGTTTACTTTTGAGTACTTCCTATTTTATTGCTTCATTTTTCATATTACCTACTATATATATATGAAATGAAAGTTAGGAACAAATCTTTTAGTGGTTGCATATTGGGATTCGTATCACACCCTGTTTGGGTCATGCTTTTGGACCCAAATATATTATATGGTTGCAGATATAGATAAGGGTAAGCACCCTTCTTCATCAGGTACTTGATTACTGTTGGAGCTGGAGAGCATGGGACTAAGCTTAGGCTTACGATGCTGTTGGAGTTTACTATTTTCTATAATTTGGTTTCATTATTGTATTTCCAGTATTGTGACTTGTTTGGACGATTTCTTATATATATGTGACATGCATCATTTATTTATATATGCTGCAATTTTTTATACTATTAGTCTTCTGTTTTTTACTTCTGTTGTATGGTATTACTTCTTCTGTTATTGTTTATTATTTGTTTTCCGCTGTGTTACTCTACCAATGAGGGCATAGTTTTTCCAATATCACACCCAAAGCCCTAGCTACTAGTCGGCAGCCTCTGGAATTTGGGGAAATGTTCTTGAGGACATGTGACCAACCAGGTACGGGGCACCTTTGGGCAGCACCCAGAACCGGGACGTTACAAAGTGGTATCATAGGAGTTTCTTTTTTTATTTGTCTTACTATTTGGAGCCTGTAGATAGAGATAGGAAGGAATATGTAGTTGGTAATAAGTTTTTCCTAAGAGTAGCTAACCCGTGTATAGGGAAAATCCAAGTTACCTCGAATATTGAAAATTTTCTGTTTTTCAATTGTTACAGTTGATTTTATTTCACCATTGGGTGACCCAATTTTTTTGTGCTATTATTATTGATATCATTATGGTTATATTTTTGTTTCAACCCAATGAGATGAGGGAATTTCATCTCATGAATCATATAGGCACAATCTAGAGATCTCATGTCATGCATTCTTGTCATGCCATTGAGGGTGCATTACTAATTGCATGCTGTTGTGATAGATGTTGTGCTAGTTATGCATGTTGTTGTGATATATGTCGTGATATTAATTCTTACTATTTTGATAGGTTACTGGTATATGTAAAGTTTGATTTGTATGGACATCAAACTTTGGTACCTGAGGTTTTATGGGCCCTCTTGGAACAGAATTTGGTGGATCATGTTTGAACTTTAATTGAATTATATTATGATATGACATGAATAAGGATGAAAGGGAGTATGGGCTCTCACGAGTCAAAATTTTTCATACCTTAGACAAAATTTTGAGTTTTTAGGGTTTCCAGAGAAGTTTTAGAGGCTTACTGTCTAGAAACCCAGACAAAACAGTGTGTGGTGTTATGAACACAAGCCATGTGTTCTTCTATTCTAGAAGAAAAAACTTTTCTTAAGTACATGTTGTGTACTGTATGTACACACCATGTAGTCTTAAACTATGTGAATGATTGTGTGAAAAGAGACACAGGGTTGGGAAAATTTTGATAGAACACACCGTGTCTATATTGTACACACCATGTTATAAATAACCATGTATCTGGCTGTGTGACTAATGACACAAGTGGATGGAACTTAAGTAGTACACACCATGTTAGTGGTGAACACACCGTGTAGTGTTACCTAGGAGAGAACCATGTTGACCAAGACGTGTAGAAGATCCTGGGTATGAGGGAAAATTCAAGTACACGTCATGTCCTAGGAGGAACATGCTATGTGTAGGGGTGTTACACGACCAAGATTGGAAGAGGTACACACTATGTTAAATCTTGAAGGTAACACGTTGTGTGGGAGTTATACACACCATGTAACCCTATTTTGTAAAACTTAAATGATTTCCTTCTCTTGTTCCATTCTTTCACTTCTAAGTTTCAGTCCTTGATAATCATAAACTGAGGTGTGCACTTGACCTTAAAAATTCATGCTTCCGAGACATCCTCCAGTTGTATTCCAAGTACAGGGTGATGATCAGACACTAGAAATGGTAGATTAGGGACTACCAGTAGATACTCCTATCATGACCATCTTGGCACCAACTATTATACCAGACACAGGTGCTGATGCATAGTTTTGTGAAGGATTTTTGAGGATGTTACAGACATTCCAAGGAGCACCACATCCTGCCCCATCTATGGCAGAGTTGACACGGGTGTTCCAGCAACATCATCCTCACACCTTTTTAGCGGATGGAGGACCAAAAGCTACAGAGTCATGGTTGTAGGCCATTCTTTCTATCTTTGAGCATCTGGAGATGCCTATGGAGAGGAGGGTGAATATTGTGACGTACATGCTGCGTGATTCCACTAAGATATGGTGGGATGTTATCACACAGGAGGGACGCCATCAGGATATGGCTTGGAAAGAGTTTCAGAGGAACTTTTATGATTAATTCTACCCCAAGATGTTGAGGTCCAATTAAGACCATGAGTTCATGAATTTGGAGAAGGGCGCTTTTTTAGTGATGGATTAATCATCCCATTTTACATATCTTCAGCACTTCCCACCTGTTTTGGGAGGTGATGAGTTATCTTTGGCTAGGTGATTTGAGGATGGTCTCAGGTATGACATCTGATCATAGGTGAATGTCTTCAAGTTGACTTTAGTGATGGATATAGTGAACTAAGCGCTGATTACTGAGTGCAATCTGAGGGATTTGGGAGCTGTGAGCTAGGGTAGTTCAATATCTAGGGCTAGTACTCCTTTGATAGATAGCAGGAAGCGCCGTAGGGAGATTTTATGTGATGTTTCTTTTGGTAGTCAAGTGGTATGATACCAGTGTGGGAATACTGGGAATACGAGACCACATTTCTCAAAGGACCCAGTTGAGTGCCGGTATTGTGGCCAGATGGGCCACCTTCAGTGTTTTTTCTGGGTGTTCTCACCAACAGCGAGTGACATAAGTTCTATTATGACTCCATGTTCTGGATAAGGACCACCGATTTCTCATCAGTTAGGGAACTAGAGTTCATCAGTACATTCAGATTGAGTAGGTGGTCATGGTCATGGTAGTCGGGCTACAGGTTCTCAATGACAATAGGGTGGATCAGTTGAGGGTAGTCAGACAGGGTTGCAGGGCAGCGGTACAGGTCCAAATTTTGTAGTGGTGCATACCCAGCAAGAGAAGGATCCCAGACACTCTACGGTTAGAGGTACAATTCTAGTTTCCTCAGTTTTATCTTCTACGCCTTTTGATACCAAGTATTCCCATAGTTTTATATCTTTTGTCATTGTGGAGAGCCTTGGGCTCTTTATCTTTATGTCTAATGATTTTATGATGCTAGATACTTCGTTGGAGATTAGGAAGGCTAGTGTACGTCAGTACAAGGAGTTACCTTTTGAGGTTGGTGGGTGTCACTTCTTATGGGACCTATATGTCTTAGAGATGATAGGCTTCGATGTCATTCTCACAATGGACTGGTTATCCTCCTTCCAGGCCTTTGTAGATTGCTATCACCGCAGGGTGAGTTTCATGTCACCAGAGGGTAGGTCTTTTATACACAAGGGTGAATGGGATGTACAGGTGATTAGAGCTAGATCCGAGAATCTTGGGTTGGGAGGAATTACATCCTAGATTTCTATTTTATATCTGGATGACCCGGGGACTTCACAAATGGACTTTCCTTTAGTGGTGGATTGTTTCAAAGATTTCTTTCCAGATGAATTTTCAGGTTTACCTCCATAGAAATAGGTATATTTATCTATTGATAATGTGCTAGGGGTGGAACTAGTGTCCATTACTCCTTATAGGATGGATACACTAGAGTTAAAGGATCTCAAGAAGCAGTTCGAGGATTTGCAAGAAAAGGGTTTCATCTGACCCAGTACTTCTCCTTAGGGTTCGCCTATCCTTTTTGCGAAGAAGGCAGATGATACCCTCAGACTTTCTGTGGATTATCAGAAGTTGAACCAGTTGATGATCAAGAACCAATATCCCTTACCAAGGATTGATGATCTATTTGATCATCGTCGAGGTTCCTGGGTGTTCTCGAAGATTGACTTGAGATCTGGTTATCATAAATTGCACATTAGACATTCAGATATACCTCTTACAACCTTTTAGAGAAGGTATAGTCTATAAGAGTATTTGGTTATGCCGTTAGGTCTCACAAATTTTCCTTTAGTTTTCATGGCACTGGTGAACCAAGTGTTCCATCCTTGGATTCTTTTGTGGTAGTCTTCATGGACAATATCTTGGTGTACTCTCACACTCTACATGACCATGCCACCCATCTTGAGATCGTATTGAGTACACTGAGAGAGAATCAGTTATATTCCAAGCTCTCAAAATTCCACTTTTAGATGGACCATATTCACTTCTTGGGTCATGTTATCTTAGAGACGATAGTTTTCAGTAGATCTAGAGAAAGTGAGAGCAGTGGTTTTCTAGGACTAGACAAAGAACATCTTTGAGGTACAAAGTTTTCTAGGGATGGCTGGTTACTATAGGCACTTTATATAGGACTTTTTATGCTTAGAAGCACCCCTGACAAGCCTGACTAAGAAGGGTGATAAGTACTTGTGGATAGAATCCTATGATTCAACCTTTTAGGAGATGAAGGGGAGGTTGAATTCATCACCGATACTGATTTTTCTAGAGTTGGGAAAGAGCTACACCATTTAATGTGATGCATCAAGTATCGGGCTAGGGGTAGTACTTATGAAGGGGGAAGAAGTCATTGCATACAAGTCTCAGTAGTTGAGGACACATGAGAGGAACTACCTGATACACGATCTTGAGTTAGCTGTATTTGTGCATGCTTTACGCTGTTGGAGACATTATCTTTTGGGGGAGAATTTTGTGGTATTCATGGACCACAAAAGTCATAATTATATCTTTACTCAGCGTGATCTGAATTTGAGACAACAAAGGTGGGTTGAGTACCTTCAGTCTTTTGATTTGAGCTTTCCTACACGCCTGTAAGAACCTGGATCCTCTTTTCAGGTATTGGACTATATTTGGGGTTGTTTTTTTGGAAAAAGGAAGAGTTGGGAAATTTTATAAGGTCATGCCATGTACTTTAGAGTACACGTTGTGTACCCAATTACCATTTGTAGCCGTGTACAGGTTGTGTAACGGCCAAGTACATGGCCGTGTAGGTGACCTGGAAGACCGCCTAAATCAGGAGCCGGTTGAGGCTAGTACATGACATGTACATTAAATGAACACACCATGTACTTTTCTTTTTATTTGATATATCAGTGCGGGGTCACATCTCACACCTAGAACCATCTTCTTCTTCCCGTGTTTTGTACATGAGAGTGATGAGATGACTGAGAACTTCGAACCCCTACCAATTCACCGTACGAGCTCCGATTGAGATGCCGTTGGGTGCGTTGGATTGCCATCGGTGAGTTCTCTCTTTCCCTAGAGCCTCTCTTCCTCATTTATCCTCTCTCATGAGTTATCTATGGTTGATAATTTTTACCCTTTTCCTAGATCTACATCATTATAGGCTGATTCAAGGGCCAACGTTCAAGTGTGTTCATAATAAAACATCAAGGTAGGTGTTTTGTGCCTTTCTTTGATTTTATTTGGTTTATATATGCCAAAAGTGCCGAATAATCATGTTTAGGGTATTGCGTATTTTGGAATTTAACCCTATTTAATACCTGTTATGGTGTGTTAATGAGAAAGGGATTGTTTGATTATGAGTAAAGTTTTATACCATGATTATGGATGGGTTTGCCACGTTTGATTTATTATGGCTGTTTGGTCTAGAATTTCCTATTAGGCTTGCATTGTTTTCATACCTCATGTTATTAGGATGGAGTTTCTGTTTATTTGAGATACATGTGATTCATATTATGAAAGTATAGTCAAGGGGAATTTACTGTGAGATATTCCTGAGGTAGGGTCATTTTGAATAATTGTTGTTATTTTTGACTAGAGGTATTGACTGTGAGAGCTGCCATGAGGTCATAGACTAGAAGGGTTTGACCATGATAGCTACCCAGAGGGTCATTATTAAATGAATGTTGGACCATAGGGAATTGAATTTGAGATCTTCTAGGGATCATTATATTTTATTGTTGCTATGCGGACCAAGGGGGTATTGACCGTGAGAGCTACCTAGGTGGTCGTTTGTAAATGATTAGTGCCATGTGGGACCAAAGGTGTTAGACTGTGTGAGTTTTCCTAGAGGGTCATTATTTGTTTATTGATTTGATGATATGTTAAATCAAAGGGGTTAGACTATGAGAACTTTCCCATAGGTTTGCTTTTGAATGATTTAATTGTTGTGATGAGTCTACCAATACAAAGCACAAACTTAGAATCAGGCTTACTTGTTTGTTTAGATGGTCTTATGAGATGTCTGATTTGTTACCATTACACAGGGGGATAAAAATCTTAGGATAGATCCCAACGTTACATTATTAAATGGATTTAATAATTATTAAATGTAAATGAATGTAATTGAAAAATGCAGGATTGTTTACTTTTGAGTACTTCCTAGTTTATTGCTTCATTTTTTCATATTACCTTATATATATATTCACTGATAGTTAGGCACATATATTTTGGTGGTTGGCTACTGGGATTCATCTCACACCCTATTTGGGTCATGATTTTCAACCCAAACTGATTATTATGCTAGCAGGTATAGATAAGGCTAAGCTATCTTCTTCATCAATTAATTGATTATTGTGGAGCTAGAGAGCATGGGACCAAGATGAGTCTTGAGATGCTGTTGGAGTTTACTATTTTCTATACTTTGGTTTTAGTATTGTATTTCAGAGCATTGCGACTTGTTTGGATGCCTTCCTAGATACATTTGACATGCATCATTTATTTATATATATTATGTAGTTGTTTATACTATCATTCTTTCTTTGTTTACTTCTATTGTATGGTATTACTGCTTCTTCAACTGGTTACTATTTGTTCTATAGTGTTACTCTACCAATGAGGGAATAGTTTTCCTACTATCACACCCAAGGCCCTCGCTACTAGTCGGCAACCTCTGACATTAGGGGGAATGTGCTTGAGGCCATGTGACCAACCAGGTATGGGGAACCTTTGGGCGGCACCCGGAACCGGGATGTTACAAAGTGGTATCAGAGGAGTTATTTTCTGCTTTGTCTTACTATTTTGAGCCTATAGAAAGGGGTAAGAAGGAATGAGTAATTGGTAATAAGCTTTTCCTAGGAGTAGCTAATCCGTGTACTGGGAAAATCCAAGTTACCTCGAATATTTCAATTTTTTTTTGGTTTTGCAATTATTACAGTTGATTTGATTTCACCGTTGGGTGATGTACTTGTTTTGTGCTGTTATGATTTATATCATTTTGGTTCGATTTCTATTTCAACCCGATGATATGAGGTTATTCCATATCATGCATAATATAAGAACTTGATAGATTTCACATGTCATGCATTCTTTTCATGCCATTTAGGGTGCATTACTGATTTCATTCTATTGTGATAGATGTTGTTCTAGATATTCATGTTGTTGTGATATATTCCTTGATAGAATACCTACTATTTGATAGGGTATTACTAATATGTAAAGTTTCATTTGGATGGATGCCAAACCTTGGTCTCTGAGGTGTTATGTCCTCTCTTAGATCAGAATTTAGTGAATCATGTTTGAACTTTAATTGAAAATTTTCAATTTATGATGTGAAAAAGGATGCCAACATTTGATTCATGGGGAGTATGGGATCTTACAGGTTGGAATTTTTCATGCAATGGGAAAAAAATTAAGTTTTAAGGGTTCTGGATAAGTTTCAGAGTCCTGCTGTTTGGAAACCCAGACAACACATCATGTAGTGTTATGAACACATGCCATGTGTTCTTATGTTTTGGAAGAAACAACTTTTCTTAAGTACATTCCGTGTACTGTATGTAAAAACCATATAGTATTTAACCATGTGAATGATAGTGTTAGGAGAGGCACGAGGTTGGAAAAATTTGGTATAACACGCTGTGTACTAGGATTACATGCTGTGCCATAAGGACTGTGTCTGTAACTGTGTGAATAATGACATGAGTGGTTAGAAATTAAGTAGTACACGTCATGTATAGGGTGAAAATGCCATGTAGTGTTACCCCGGAGAGAACTGCGTGGTTTGATCCATGTATAAGTACTTGGGTAGGAGGAAATTCACGTATATGTCGTGTCTCAGGAAGAACACGCCATATCTAGGGGTGTTACATGACCAGGTTTGATAGAGGTACACGCCCATGTTGAAACTTAAGGGAACACACCATGTAGTGGTTCTACACACTGTGTAATCTTATTTTGTGAAATTTTTAATGTTTTAATTCTCTTATTCTATTCTTTCACTTCTAAGTTATTTTCCTTGATAATATTAAATTGAGGTGTGTGTTTCACCTTTCATAGTCATTCCATCGAGACGTCCTATGGTGGTACGCTTGGTGCAGGTCAACGAACAGACACAAAAAAGGATAGATCAGGGACTACCAATAGATCTTCTCATTGTACTCGTCTTGACACCAACTATTATACTAGAAGCAGGTGCTGATGAATAGTTCTGTTAAGGCTTTTTGAAGATATTACAGACTTTTCAGGGAGGACCTCTTCCTTCCCCATCTATGGAAGAGTTGATGTGGGTGTTTCAATAACAACATCTTACCACTTTTTGTGAAGATGGAGGACCATAGGCTGCAAAGTCATGGTTGGATTCCATGTTATTTATATTTTAGCATCTAGATACGCCTCTAGAGAGGAGGGTGAATCTCACTATGTACATGCTATGTGATTATTCCAAGATATGGTGGGATGTTATCTCATAGGAGGTACATCATCGAGATATGGTTTGGGAAGAGTTTAAGAGGATCTTCTATGATTACTTCTATCCTAAGACGTTGAGGGATGATCGAGCCTGAGAGTTCATGCATTTGGAGTAGGGTGTTATTACAATGATGGATTAGTCATTTCGTTTTACAAAACTTCAGTGTTTCACACTTGTCCTGGGAGGTTACAAGTTATCTTTGGCTAGGAGATTTGAGGATGGTATCAGTTATGACATTCGATCCCAAGTGAATATCTTCAGGTTGACATCAGTGATGGCCATAGTGAACTAGGTGCTAATTACTGATTGTAATTTGAGGGAGTCTGGAGCAGTAATCCAGGTCAATTCAGCATCTAGGGATGTTACTCATTCGTCAGATTATAGGAAGCACCATAGGGAGATTTCACACAATGTTTCTTCAGGTATCTAGGTGGTATGATACCAGTGCGGGAAGAGTGGGCATACTAGACCAAATTACCAAAAAGACCCAGTTGAGTGCCTGTATTTTGGCAAGATGGGTCACCTTCTACATTTCTACCAGGTTTTCTCACTAGAAGCGTGTGATAAGAGTTCTGTTATGGCTCCATGTTCAAGAGAAATATCACAAGTTTCTCATCAGTCAGGGAACTGGAATTCATCCAGATGTTCAGGTCAAGGAGGAGGTTGTGGCCCTAGTATCCAGTCAGCAGGCTTTCAGCGACATTTGGGTGGATCATCTCAGGGTAGTCAGGTAGGGTTTGGGGCCATGGTGTAGGTCAAACTTTTGCAGTGGAGAAAATCGAGCAGGAGTAGGATCCCAGACCCTCTATAGTTAGAGGTACAATTATAGTTGCCTCAGTTTTAGATTCTGCACTTTTTGATACAGGGGCTTCCCATAGTTTTTTTATCTACTGTCATATTAGAGATCCTCAAGATCTATATCTTTACTTATGAGTATGTTATGATTCTAGACACTCTGTTGGGGATTAGGAAGACTAGTGTATGTCAGTTCAAGGAGTTCCCTCTTGAGGTTGGTGGGTGTCACTTCTTATGGGACCTCTATGTCTTAGAGATGATAAGATTTTATGTCATTCTTGGAATATACTGGTTAGTCGTATTTCAAGCCTTTGTTGACTGATATCTCCGTAGGATGAGTTCCACATCACCAGAGGGTGGGTATTTTCTACACAAGGGTGAATGAGATGTTCATATGAGCAGAGATGGACCCGTGCATCATGGGTTGGGAGGAATTACAACATATATTTCTAGTTTATATCTATATGACCATGGGAATTCACAGATTAACTTTACTCTAGTGGTGGATCATTTTAGGGATGTATTTACAGATGAATTTTCAGGTTTAACTATGGAGAGGGAGGTAGATTTATCTATTGAGATTGTGCGAGGAGTAGCACCTATGTCCATTACTCCTTATAGGATGGCTACACAAGAGTTACAGGAGCTCAAGAAGCAATTAGAGGAGTTTCAGGAAAAGGGTTTCATTCGACCCAGTACTTCTCCTTGGGGTTCGCCTGTCTTATTTGCAACGAAGGTGGACGGTACCCTCAAGATTTGTGTTGATTATCAGAAGCTGAACATGTTTACGATCAAGAACCGATATCACTTTCTGAGTATTGATGATATATTTGATCAAATTCAAGGATACCAAGTGTTATAAAAGATTTAATTGAGATCCTATTATCATCAGTTGCACATTATACCATCAGATATACCTCTTACAGCCTTTCAGAGCAGGTATGGTCTATACGAGTACATGGTTATGTCGTTCAGTCTCAAAAACATGCCATTAGTTTTCATGGAACTGATGAACCGAGTGTTCTATCCTTACCTGGATTCTTTTGTGGCAGTCTTCGTGGATAATATCTTGATGTACTATCACACTCGAAACGACCATGACACCCATCTTGAGATCATTTTGAGTACACTAAGAGATCATCTGTTGTATGATAATCTCTCAAAATTCCAATTTTGGATGAACTAGATTCACTTCTTGGGTCATGTTATCTCAGAGACAGGAGTTTCAGTAGACATAGATAAAGTGAAAGTAGTAGTTTCCTAGGAACAACCAAAGAATGTCTTTGAGGTACCAAGTTTTTTGGGGCTGTCTGGTTACTACAAGTGCTTTATTCATGACTTTTCACACTTAGAAGTGACACTGAAAGGCCTAAATAAGAGGGGTGCGAAGTAATTGTGGAAATATTTCTACGATTCATCCTTTTAGAAGTTGAAAGGGTAATTGACTTCAACACCGATATTGATTTTTCAAGAGCTGGGAAAGAGTTACACTATTTACTGTGATGCATCAGGTGTTGGACTGGGAGCATTGGTTATTTAGGGGGGAGCAGTCATTATGTACGAATCTCGGCAATTGAGGCCACATGAGAGGAATTACTCGACACATGATCTCGAGTTGGCTATAGTTGTGCATGATTTACACTGTTGGAGACATTATCTTTTGGGAGAGAATTTTGTGGTGTTCACTGACAACAAAAGTATCAAGTATATCTTTACTCAGTGTGATCTGAATTAGAGACAGTGAAGGTGGGTTGAGTACCTTTAGTATTTTGACTTTGATCTTTCTTACACACATTAGAAAGGCAACACAGTGGCTGAGGCGTTGATGATGAGGAATCAGATACAGGTAGTTCAAGAGGCTAGTAGTGAGTGGCAGTTTATGGCTATATTCTTTGAGATGTATTTCGAGGTGCATGAAATACATGGGTATAAGTTTCTTTATTCTATATATATTACCTATAATCTACTAGATCAAGTGAGAATGAGGCAGCTGTCAGATTTTGAAGGCCTAGTACTATGAGAGAGTGTGTCAGGCGAGGACCCTATTCCTGGATGGACTGTAGGCGACGATGAGGTCTTGCATTTTCATGGGTGCATATGGGTGTCAGCTGAAAACATGTGAATTTGATGTGGGATTTTCATTCTTCATCATGGGAAGTTCAACCTGGTGTCACCAAGATGTATCGATATCTACACCTTAAGTATTGATGGCTAGGTATGAAGAGGGATGTATCTAGTTTTGTTACGAGATGTTCAACCTATCAGTAGGTGAAGGTAGAGCATCAGTGACCAGAAGGGATCTTATAGTAGTTACCCATTCCTGAGTGGAAGTGGAATTATATCGTTATGGATTTTTTTGACATATTTACCAAGTTCGCCTCAAGGGAATGATGCGGTTTGGTTTGTTGTTGACAAACTCATGAAGGTTGCACATTTCATTCCGATCAAGGAAATCTTCAGTGTTGATGATCTTGGAAGGTTTTACATCTGAGATATTGTACGTCTACATGGGGTTCCACACTCTATCATTTTAGATAGGGATGCCTGGTTTACTTCTTGTGTCTGGAAGGGACTACAAAGGGATTTGGGTACACAAGTACTTTTGGGTATAGATTACCATCCCCAGGAAGATGGCCAGTCCGAGCACATGATTCGGGTTTTGAAGGA
Source organism: Viscum album (assembly GCA_963277665.1). Classification (NCBI taxonomy): domain Eukaryota; kingdom Viridiplantae; phylum Streptophyta; class Magnoliopsida; order Santalales; family Viscaceae; genus Viscum; species Viscum album. The sequence continues at coordinate 1,682,244,797 of OY728160.1, forward strand.
CATGCTATGAGAATACATACTAGATTTTAGGGGGTCTTGGGAGAGATGCATATCCCTAGTGGAGTTTTCCTAAAATAATAGTTTTCAGGCAACAATTCAGATGGAACCTTATGAGTCTTTGTACAGTAGGTCATGCCGATCACCCCTATGTTGTCTAGAGGCAAGAGAGGCAGTTATGCTGAGACCTTGTCTTGTCCAGGAGACCACTGAGAAGGTGGAGTTGATTCAGAAGAGGATGGATACTACACAATCTCTCCAAAAATCTTATGCCGATTGATGGAGACAAACTTTGGAGTTCAAGGTTGGGGATCAGGTTTTCTTACGTGTCACACTGAGGTTGGGACATAGGAGGATTAAGAAATAGGGGAAACTTTCATCGAGATACATCAATCCATTTGAGGTTTTGGAGAGAGTCAGGTCGGTTGTCTATCGGATGTAGTTACCTAAGAGGTACTGGGATATGAATGACGTCTTCCATGTTTCTCGGCTACGGTGTTACTTTTTAGACCCATCCCATGTTTTTTAACCCAAGGAGTTTGATTTAGTGGTGGATGCATCCTTTGAGGAGCACCCTATTCAGATTGTGGATCGCAACATGAAGGTTCTCCATGGACAGTCTATTCCTCTAGTATGGGTGCTATGGTAGCACGAGCGAGTATAGGATGAGACTTGGGAGAGGGAGGCCGATATATGATCACAATACCCGGAGTTTTTTAAATTTTATTCTTTTCCATCCTTGGAAGGGAAATTCGGGGATGAATTGCTTTAAGTGGGTAAGTTTGTAAGAACCTAAATCTTCTTTTCAAACATGGATCTTTATTTCATGTTACTTTTTAGGAAAAAGGAAGAGTTGAGAAATTTTATAAGCACACGTCGTATACTTAGGAGCACACGTCATGTACCTGGTTTCCGCTTGTAGCCATGTACAGCCCGTGTAACGGCCGAGTACATGGCCATGTAGGTGACCTGGAAGACCACATAAAGTGGGAGCTGGTTGAGGTCAGTACAGGGCATATACATTAAATGAACACACCATGTAATTTTCTTTTTATTTGATATATCGGTGGAGGGTCACGTCTCACGTACAAAACCATCTTCTTCTTCCTGTGTTTTGTACAAGAGAGCGACAAGATGACCGAGAACTTCGAACCCCTACCGATTCACCATCCAAGCTCTGATTGAGATGCCATTGGGTGTGTTGAATTCCCACCAGTGATTTCTCTATTTCCCAAGAGCCGCTATTCCTAATTTCTTCTCCCTCATGAGTTATCGAGGGTTGATCATTTTTACCCTTTTCATGGACCTATGTCATTCTAGACCAATTCAAGGGCCTACATTCAAGAGTGTTCATCGTACAACATCTAGGTAGGTGGTTTGTGTCTTTATTTGATTGTCTTTGGTTTATATATTCTAAAAGTTCCAAATAACCATGTCTAGGGTATTGAGTATTTTGGAATTTAACCCTTTTTAAGACCTGTTATGGTGTGTTGATGATAAAGGGATTTTTTGATTATGAGTAAGGTTTTATACCTAGATTATGGATGGTTTTCCCATGTTTGATTGACTATGGTAATTTTGTAATGCCCCAACCCTAGTTACCCAGAGTCGGTGAATTATTACATAACATTGGCATGATCATAAAAGATCAAGTCCCGAAAGACCGACCAGTTTAGTAGCTTTGGAAGTAATAGATACATACATAATATTTAAATTACATTTTTAAATGAAAAAAAACATTATGTATCCTTTTTATACACTCATATCTCTTAGCCTATTCTTGCAGGTCAATCATAATATACTTCTTCACATCCTGGGAAAAGTAAAACATAAGAAAGGGGTGAGGTTAAATGCTCAGTAAGGATAACAACATAGTGGAAACTATTATAAATAAGAATAAACATTTAAAGCAATGTATAAGACTAAAACACAATCCTTTTAAAATTAAAATTTAGCAAAATATAGAAAAGATAAATCAAATAATTCCATTTAATTATTCACATGTATATTCTACTATTCGAATAATCACATGTAGTATTAATAGATAATTTCATAATTATGGAATGCATAATGTCGGACATCATAACCACATAGTCAAGGCCTCGTGCCAAGACTACAAATAAAAAATATTATCAAGGTCTTGTGACAAGACACTATTTTTTCTCATGAGACCTACCGATGCATTGAAGGGATATAGCAGGCCCCACCCATCACTTACTATGAACAATACATTCCTCATATGAAAAGGTTGAAACATAATATAAACATTCGTATTAAATCTAGAATACGAAATGTTTATACTTTAACCATAAACCATGAATGGTATAAAAATAAAAAATCCATATTCAAACATATTACAAAACCTTCAACACAATATGGAATATTTTATCATAATAAATCAACTTCAAACAAGCATAAAATCCAATAAAGGATGTTAACATAGATGAAATCAATCCAAAATCTATTTGAGTGAAATATCTCTTTCCACTTTGAAATCATTTAAAATTAAATAAAACATTTATTTTTAAAATATTATTATAAGCTTATAAGGGAAGATTCAAAGGTGTTATAATGGCAAAAAATAGCTGCACCCACCGTATAAGTTAAAAAACATTCTTTCCTTAATTTTTCGAAAAGATCATAAAGTACCTTGTTTGGAAAATGAAGGAAATATTCCTTTCAATTTTTTTTTAAAAATTTAAACAAGGGTATAAATGAATTTAACACATAGTATAGGAAATATTAAAAATGTTTTGAAAAACATTTTTAAGAAACACAGATGTGGATGATAAAGAAGTCCCAGTAGATACTTACGTATAAACAAACTCATATAATAAAGTGATTGTAAAATTATCCCTTTACTTTCAATTTTCCTTAGTAAAGTATAATTTAACCTCCTATATAATGGTTAAATCATTGTTATTAAATTATACAAGAACCACACACATAAATATGATATCATATATGATCCTCTAATATTGCTTTGTTAATAATATTTCCGTAGTATCATTGTTTCAGGTGTTAACTGATTCATTTTACTTTATATGTTTTGTTATGTTAGTCATGTTCATTATGGATAGGATGTATTTTATTAATATCCATAATTATATTAATTTATTAAATATTATTTTTAATTATCAAATGAAAATTATTCTTGAATGGTTACGATGGGGAACAAAATCTTATCGCGTTGTGGAGACGGTAGGCCGTACGTACGCACGAGCGACAATATCATTCTATTGATGGTAAAATAATATGTAATTGGATGTTATATTATATATAAATAATAATTAACATGTTATATTTATTATTTACATCAATTATACTCATTATTATACCCATCCAAATAATGAAGTGTTGAATAACAAACTACACCACAACGTGGAGATGGTAAGTCGTATGTAGACATGTATGGTGACTTTGTCATTAATAGGATGGATAAAATAATGAATATGGTTGTACCATATTTATAATAACATCTCATTATGTAGAAGGTTCTGTATTTATTATTTTACTATGTAAACAACAAAGAAAGTGGAAGTGTAAGTAGAAAATAACTTTGAAAGAGGTGATGAAATAATTACCTCTTCTTCGGGTGCTTCCTTTTGATTTGAAAAAAATGGCTCCTTAGGTTGGATTTATGATCAAATTAATGTCTCTATATTTAAGTGAGGGTATTTGGGAGGATATTTGTGCAGTGTTTGTCTGGTCCAAATGGATTTGGAGGTGTGAATTTTAGATAAGGGGAAGTACCCTTTTATAAGAGAGGTGAGGGGCACTTTAGGAAGAGCATGAAATATTAATTTATTATAAAATAATTTTCGGTTTCTAATATCTAAAAATGGATTTATTTAGAGGATAAGGTGGGGATTTGTAGAAATACTCTCAAAAAATAGGTTTTAGACAAGTTTAGGTCACCATATTAACCTTATCTTTTAGATTTAACTCTCATTTAAATAGTTTAACTTTTACCATGTCTTCTTGTATTTTAATATTACATGGATAATATAGTTATTTTAAAATGGCAAGAGAACCTCAAGTGGTTCATTAATTACATATATAAAATTATATAAGTCCTTTTTCCAAATCTTAGATTTTTAGTAAAATTATATTATTTAATAAAATAGTATTTGTTTTAAAAACTCATTTATGTCAATTTTGACACTATTTAATATTTGGTTTTTGTGAAAGTCATAAATACTTTATTACATTTAAAAAATACATTAAATCAACCCTAACATGTCATATTCAACTATAAAATTCATGGATGGCATAAAAAGTTTCAATTTACATTTATTTTAATATTTAAAACATCAATTTTTTTAATCTTTCAATAATAAGGTAATTACTGCATCATCATTGTGTCATAAATAAATTTAAATATTTAATTTATAAAAATTATAAATAAAATACCATTATTTAGTAAATTTTTTTAGATTTCTAAATAATATTTATAGTCGAATTTATCTTATGTGTAACCCTATATTAAAAATGTTTTAGTTATTAAACTTTGAATTTAACACTTTTTACTCTTCTTCGAATAAAATATAATAAATGTCCTAATCTAATCGCAGTGGATAAAAAGGGTCATATTTTATCCTAAGGTTTATTTTGGTCAAAAAAATCCAATAGAATTAGGACATGTGATGGGGTAATTATAATATTATTTTTACCTTTAATTACCCTATTTACTTTTAACCCTGGTAAATAAAATTCAAAAGTTACTATTCACAAAAAATTATTTTCATCATATTGAACCACAATTTACTTACTGATGAAAACTTTGTTTTTTGGATTTTTTAAATTAAATTCACAAAAGTGGTAAAATTACGTTTGATGCAAATTTGTTAATGTGCATTGAAGGTGGGTAAAATACATTAAAAGGATCAATAAAATTATATATATATATATAATATTATTATAAAATGACTCCAATAAATTACATTGGATTGATATAGGTATTATGTATCTATTTTTACTTTAAAATAAATTTAAATTTAAAAATAATTATTCTAATAAAAAGTCGGTTTTTTAAACAATAACCCATCCTTTTTCACTATTCATAAAAAATTGAAAGTTTTCAGAAAAATACCCAAAATTCACCCTAAGATAATTTGGATATTCCGAATCCAAAAATGAAGTCCATTTTGAAAAAATAAAATTTATAAAATTTTAAAAGGTGGGTATTTCTATTCATAACTATCTTTTTAAACAGCTAGTTTGATTAGTCGTAGTGTGCTAGAGCTCGGAGCTGCGTACAACGCAAGCTATTATATTATTCAAAGAGAAGCGTACCGTGGAAGCTTGAGGTGTTACATTATTCCCTACTTCAAATAAATTTGTCCTGGAAATTTCTATAATATTACTACATAAAAAGATTCAGGTGGTTATTCATCATAAGTTATTCAGGTTCCCACATTGCCTCTTCCATTTTATAGTTTCTCCAAAGAACTTTTACCAGATGAGTCATCTGGTTTTTCCACACTTTTTCTCTGGTATCAAGAATATTGATAGGATCTTCACAATAATACAGATTGGCTTCCATCTCTATTTATTCATAGGTGAGTACATGCATTGGGTCAAGCATGTATTTTCTCAACCGCGATACGTGGAACACATCATGAAATTTGAAGAGACTTGGCAGCATTGCCAAATTGTAATCTACAACTCCAATTATTTCTAGAATTTTGAAAGTTCCAATGTACCAGGGACTTAATTTACCCTTCTTACTGAATCATATAAGACCCTTCCATGGAGATACCTTCAAGAAAACATGATCTCATACTTGAAAATCCAAATCCTTCCTTCGGTTATCAGAATAGCTCTTTTTCCTACTTTGAGATGCTTTGATGTGGGTTTTGATAATCTTCACATTTTCTATTGTTTCCTCAACAAGTTATGAGCCTACAAGTTTTCTTTCAGCAACATCATACCAACAAGTTGGCGTGCGACATCTCTTTCCATATAACGCTTTATATGGTGCCATATGAATACTTGAATGGAAGATATTGTTATAGGAAAATTCTACCAGAGGTAAATACTGATCCCACATACCTTGAAAGTCATGTGAGAAGGATCTCAACATGCCTTCTAAGGTTTGAATAGTATATTCTGATTATCCATAAGTTTCCTGGTGTAGGTAGTGCTCAAACGAAGTTCAGTATCTAGGGCTTTCTGGAGACTTTTCCAGAATATTGATGTAAAATGGGGATCACGATCAGAAACAATCAATAGGGGTACACCATGAAGTCTTACAACTTCATTAATATATATTCTTTCTAAACATTCAAGTGGTAAATCTTTTATTATAGCAAGAAAATGTGTTGACTTGGTATGATGATCAATAATGACCCATATTGCATCATTCATTCTAGGAGTCTATGGTATCCCCATGAAAAATTCCATTGTAATTGTAACACCCCTGAATGATAAATGGTTAAATGACTAAATGATATGACTCATGTCAACTAGGTGCACCTTCCTTTTCGGGAGCCTACCTGATTAGAACTCAAAAGTTAAGCATGCTTGGCTTGGAGTAGTGATCAAGATGGGTGACCTTCTGGGAAGTTTCTTAGGGTGTATGTGAGTGAGGACAAAGTACACTGGAAAAGACATGTGTTGTCCTGTGTGGACTTTCATTAGTTAGATGACTCGTTCGGGCATGTGGGTGGGCCCCAGGGTGGGGGCCACATGTCTGTGGGGCAACTGGTGGTACCTGGTGGGCTGGGACCCGACAACCATGTTAAGGCGGGGTGTCTGTACTATCGCTGGGACCCAGTTGTTACATTTGGTATCAGAGGTGGTGCCCATCCTTAAGTGTGATGCACTGCCTGGGTTGAGATGTAGGGCCCACAACGAGGACGTTGTGATCTAAAGGGGGTGATTGTAACACCCCTGAATGATAAATTGTTAAATGAATAAATGATATGAATCTTGTCAATAAGGTGCATATTCCTTTTTGAGAGTATTCCTGATTAGAACTCTACATTTAAGCATGCTTGACCTGGAGTAGTGATCAGGATGGGTGACCTTATGGGAAGTTTCTCAAGGTGTGTGTGAGTGAGGACAAAGCACACTAGAAAGGACATGTTTTGGTCTTTGGGGACTGTCATTATTCAGATGACCCGTTCAGACATGTGGGTGGGCCCCAGTGTGGGGACCACATGTCTGCGGGGCAACTAGTGGTACCTGGAGGGCCAGGACCCGATGACCATGTTAAGGTGGGGTGTCTGTACTATCACTGGGACCTAGTTGTTACAATAATATCATCCCATTTCCACTCAAGTATGGGAAGATGTTGCATGAATCCTCTAGGATGTTGTCTTCCAACCTTCACCTATTGACAAACCATACATCTTGAAACATAATCAATAATATCCCTCTTCATTTTTTCCCACAAAAAATGTTCCTTCAAATCTATATACATCTTAGTACTACCAGGGTGTATAGGGAAATTGGAGCTATGAGCATCATCCAACAATTCCCTTTTTAGATCAGTTATGTAGGGAACACAAAGCCTCTTCCCAAATTTCAAAATTTCATCTTCATATATGAATTTGATCAATATCCCATCATTCACAGCTTTAATTTTCTTTTGAAACTCCTCCTCATCAGTTTGATAACTTTTTATCCTTTATAGAAAAGATGGTTTGAAAACCATTTGAAAAAGTATCAATGTTTCACCTTCCATGATTATTCCCATATCCAGCTTTACTAGATCCCTGTATATAGGATCCATTTCAACTCTCATATTGTTCAGAACTCCACGATCCTTTCTGCACAAAGCATCTTTCACCTTATTTGCATTCCCTAGGTGGTAGTGTATAGTGAAATAATAATCCTTGAGTAGTTCAAGACATCACCTTTGCCTCATGTTGAGTTCTTTCTATGAGAAAATATACTTCAAACTCTTGTGATCAGTATATATCTCACATTTTTAACCATGGAGATAGTGTATCCATATATTCAGAGAAAATATTACAGCTGCTAACTCAAGATCATGAGTGAGATAGTTTTGTTCATGAATTTTTAGTTGCTGTGATGCATAAGAAATAAATCTATCATTATGCATAAGGAAATAACCAAATCCTTTCTTTGATGCATCACTATAAATAAAAAACCCATCATTCCCCGATTGTAGAGTCAAGATAGGATCATTGAATAATCTTCTTTTCAATTCTTCAAAATAGTATTCACACTCTTTTTTCCAAACAAATTTAACACCTTTACTTGTGATTTTGGTTAATGGGTTAGCCAATCTGGAAAATTTTTGGACAAAACACCGATAGTAACCTGGTAAACCAATAAAACTGCATAACTCAGTTATACTAATTAGTGCTGACCATTCTTGGATCTCCCTTGTCTTATAAGGATCAACATATATTCCATCTTTAGAGACAATATGGCCAAGAAAATAAATTTCTTGAAGCCAAAATTCACACTTGCTAAAATTCCCATATATTTCATTTCTTCTAAGAGTCTTCAGAATAGCGAGCAAGTGATTTTCATGATCTTCTTAGATTTTGGAGTATTCCAAGATATCATCAATAAATACCACTAAAAATTCATCAAGATATTCCTTAAAAAATATATTAATTAGATCCATGAAAATAGAGGGTACATTAGTCATTCCAAAAGGCATTACTGTAAACTCATAATGTCCAGACCTGGTTCGAAATTCTGTCTTTGGAATTTATTCCTTATTCACACACAACTGATGATATCCATATCAAAAGTAAATCTTTGAAAAATATTTAGCTCCATGAAGTTGATCAAATAAATCATCAATGCGAGGTAAGGGATACTTGTTCATTATTGTTATAGCATTGATCTCCCTATAGTCAATGCACAACCTCATAGATCCATCTTTCTTATTAACAAAAATAACAGGGGCTTCCCATGGAGTAACACTAGGGAGAATAAATCCTTCATTACTCAATTAATCTAGTTTTTTCTTTTGTTACACTAATTACACAGTGGACATTCTATAAGGGGTCTTTAATATGGGCCTTAAAATAGGAATTAAGTTAATGGAAAACTCAATTTATCATTATGGAGGATGCCCAAGTAAATACTCTGGAAACACATCAACATATTCTTGCATAATAGTTACATCATATATTTGAAAATTCTTTTCCTCACCCATAGTTATTTCAATCCCTTACTCCCCAATAATTGAATTTAGTAGAGATACTGGGGGTGGATCTATATTAGAATGAGATGGTGATTTTTCTCCTCTAAATATAAGGGATTTCTTATCATCATCAAAAAATGTTACCTCATTCTTCCTAAAATAAATTTTCACACCATGGTCTGAAATCCAATCCATACTGAGGATTATACCAAATTAAATCATGGGCATGACAATAATATCAGCAGATAAATCATGTTTGTATGCCATAATTGTAATTTATTGACTAAAATTTATTGCAATGATACTTCCCTTAAGAGTTTTGACCAATAACTCCCTTAATAAGTAAAATTGTAAATATATAATTTTCTTGAAAAAATGGGAAGATATGAAAGAATGAGATGATCCAGAATCAAATAAAGCATTGGATAATTTTGAGGAAACGATTAAAGTACCTGCCACCACATCATTAGGAACTTCAACCTCAGTAGTAGTGACCGCATAATCTTGGACTTACTCCCATTCCCTTTTTTGAGTTAAGTTTCCTTGACTCTTAGTACATTCATTTGAATAATTCCTCATTTCTTTACAATTGTATCATTCAACATTGATATCCTCTTTCTTCCCCTTGCAATCATGAGCTTGGTAGCCTTTTTCTCCACACTTGTAACATAATCCCATCCCCTTTAGGCATGTACTAGGACATTTCTTCACACAATTACTGCAGGATATAAATTCAACTTTTCTCTTCTTCCCCTTATTTCCTTTTCCAAAGTGTTCAACAGATCTCTTCTTCTCTTTATTCACTTTAAATTCACAAGACTTAGAGAATTCCTTTTCTATCTTGATAGTGCATGAGACTATATATTTGTACGATGAGAAGGATTTTGAGATTAATTCTCGACAGAGAAATGGTTTTAACCCATCAAAGAATCGATCAATATTACTTCTTGGGTAACGTATATAGTCTAAAATATGCCTTTCTAACCTTGTAAAGTTATCCTCATACTTTGTGACATTCTCATCCTCCTTTTTCCTTAGACTCAGAAATTTACTTTCCATATCCAATAGATGTTCACGAGGAAAGTATTTTATAAGAAAATCTCTTTAAACTCCCCCCATTCCATATTTGATACTTCTTCATTCTGTTTTTTGTTTTGAATTAATGACCACAATTGACCCACATCTCCTATGAGGCGATAAAATGCCATGAAAACTTTTTCCCTTTTGCTACTCCCCAAAGCATGAAATATTTTATCTAAGGAAATTATCTATTGATCAGTTACAAATGGTTTTTTAGTCACATTGAATGTTGGTGGTTTTTTCCTCATAAAGCGGTCTAACATTGATCCTCCATGTTGTGGATCAGGGTGCTCCATATGGGTAAGGTTATTATTCATAACCTGAGTGAGTTTTCCCAGTATGGTTATAAGCTGTTCAGCACCAGTTGCATCACCAACTCCACTATAATTATCTTGAGTAGGAGGGAAATCCTTACATGGATTACTTGTATTGATATGGTTTAAATTCCTTCCACTAGGAGTCATTTCTAAACAATGTCATGCACTAGGTTAGTTTATGAATCACAATGCATAATTCCAAACTTGTAAAATACTTAACATAAATTTAACAGTTTATGCATATAATCTATAATCATAAAAATGTTTTCTTTGGGAAAGTATTTAATAATAAATACTTCAAAATTGTTTGTAATGAAAATGTGAGTTATCCTAAGAATATTCCCTAGGAGTGTCAAACTAGGTGCATAGTAAGGCCAGTTGTCATGTACTAGGATACCTCGGTTCAAGCCTGAAACTCCTTGTCAGAGTTTTTACTCCTAGGTACATCTTTTCTAGAACCACTTCTACTTGTAGTATCCATATAGTAATGTATTTCTTAGAAATACCACATAATATCTATATTACCAAAATATTTGGATGTTATTATATACTAATCCTCAAGGTTTATATTAGGGTAATGTTCTCTAATCAGAGTTTTTCTAAATCTAGTTTCCAAGGTTTGTACTAAACTTCCTCTGATACCAACTGTAACACCCTGACCCTAGTTACCCAGAGTTAGTGCATTAGTACATAACATTGGCATGATCACAAGAGATAAGTCCTGATATACCGATTAGTTTAGTAGCCTTGGAAGTAATAGATACATACATAAGTTTTACATTACATTATGAAATAAAAAAACAACATTGTGTCTCCTTTGGACACACTCATATCCCTTATCCTATCCCTTCAGGTCAATCATAATATACTTCTTCGCATCTTGGAAAAAATAAAACATAAGAAAGGGGTGATCTCATATGCTTCGTGACGATAACAACACAGCAGAAACTATCATGAATAAGCATAAACATTTAAGGTAATGTATAAGAGTAAAACACAAGCCTTTTAAACTTAAAATTCAGCATAATATGGAAAATATAAATCAAGTAATTCTATTTACTTACTCACATTGATATTCTACTAGTTGAATAATCACATGTAGTATCAATAGCTAATTTCATATTGATGGAATGCATAATGCAGGACATCATAACCACATAGTCAAGGCCTCGTGCCAGGACTAAAAATAAAAAATATTGTCAAGGCCTTGTGCCAAGACACTAGTTTGTCTCATGAGACCTACCGATTCATTGAGGGCCTATAGTGGGCCCCTCCCATCACTTACCATATCCAATTCATTCCTCATATGAAAAGTTTGAAACATAACATAAACATTCATATTAAAACTAGCATATGAAATGTTAATACTTTAACCACAAACCATGAATGGTATAAAAATAACACATCCACATTCAAACATATCATAAAACCTTCAATTCAATATGGAAGATTGTATCATAATAAATCAACTTCAAACAAGCATAAAATCCAACAAAGGATGTTGACATAGATAAAATCAATCCAAAAACTATTTGAGTGAAATATCTCTTTCCACTTTGAAATCATTTAAAAGTAAAGAAAGATTTTATTTTGAAAATATTCTTATAAGCTTGTAAGGGAATATTTGAATGTGTTATAAAAGCAGAAAATAGCCGCACCTGTCATATAAGTTAAAAAACATTCTTTCTTTAATTTGTTGAAAGGGTCATAAAGTACATTGTTTAGAAAACGGCAGAAATATTCCTTTCAATTTTTTTTATGAAAAGTAAAAAAAGGGTATAAATGAATTTAACCCATAGTCTAAGAAATAGTAAAAATGTTTTGAAATACATTATTAAGAAACACATATGTGTATGATAAAGAAGTACCAGTATATACTTATTTATAAACAACCTCAAATAATAAAGAGATCATAAAATTATCACTTAAATTTTACTTTTCCTTAGTTGAGGGTTTTTTAACCTCCTATATAATGGTTAAATCATTGTTATTAAATTATAAAAGAACCACATACATAATTATGATATCATATATGATCCTCTAATATTGCTTTGTTAATAATATTTCAGTAGTATCATTGTTTTGGGTGTTAACTGATTCATTTTCCTTCATATGTTTTGTTACATAAGTCATGTTTTTTATGGTTATTATGTATTTGATTCATATATAGAATGATATTAAGTTCTAAAATATTATTTTTAATCATCAAATAAAAATTATTCTTGAATGGTTATGATGGGGAATGAAATCTCATTGCGTCGTGGAGAGGGTAAGTTATACGTACACACAAGCGTCAATATCATTCTATTGATGGTGAAATCACATGTAATTGGATGGTATATTATATATAAATAATAATTAACATGTTATATTGATTATTTAAATCAATTATACTCATTATTATACCCATCCAAATAATGAAGTGTTGAATAACAAACTACACCACGACGTGGAGACGGCAAGCCGTACGTACGCACGTATGCTGACTTTGTCATTCATAGGATGAATTGAATAATGAATATGGTTGTAACATATTTATAATATCATTTAATTATATAAAAGTTAATGGGGTTATTATTTTATTATGGAAACAACAAAGAAATATGAAGTGGAAGAAGAAAAGAACTTTGAAAGAGGTGATGAAATAATTACCTCTTCATCAGGTGTTTCCTTTTGATTTGAACAAAAGGGATACTTAGGTTGGATTTATAATCAATGTAAGGCCTCTATGTTTAAGTGAGGGTATTTTGGAGAATATTAGATCAGGGTTTGTTTGAGACAAATGTATTTGGAGGTGTGAATATGAGAGAAGGGGAAGTACCCTTTTATAAGAGTGGTGAGGGGCACTTTAGGAAGAGATTGAAATATTAATTTATTATAAAATCATTTTTGGTTTATAATAGATCGAAATGGATTTATTTCTAGGATAAGGTGGGGATGGGTCTAAATACTCTCATACAATAGGTTTTAGACAAGTTTAGGTCACCATATTAATCTTATCTTTTAGATTTAACTCTTAGTTAAATAGTTTAACTTTTACCATGTTTTCTTGTATTTTTATATTAAATGGTTAATATAGTTACTATAAAATTACAAGAGAACCTAAAGAGGTTTATTATTGAAATATATAACATTATATAAGTCCTTTTTCTAAATCTTATATTTTAAAGAATATTATACCAATTAATAAAATAGTATTTGTTTTTAAAACTCATTTATGTCAATTTTGACATTATTTAATATTTGGTTTTTGTGAAAGTCATAACAACTTTATTACTTAGAAAAAAATATATTTAATCAACCATAACATGTCATATTCAACTAGAAAATTTTTTGTTGGAATAAAAAGTTTTAATTTTCATTTATTTTAATATTTATAACATCAATTATTTTAATCTTTCATTAATAGGGTAATTACTACATCATCATTGTGTCATAAATAAATTTAATTATTAATTGTAAAAAAATTAGAAATAAAATACCATGATTTATGAAATATTTTTATCTTTTTAATTAATATTTATAGTTGAATTTATCTTATGTGTAACCCTATATAAATTTTTTTTAGTTATTAAACTTTGAATTTAACACTTTTAACTCTTCTTTAAATAAAATATAATAAATGTCCTAATCTAATAAAAGTGGATAAAAAGGATAATTTTTTTTGTCCTAAGGTTGATTTTGGTTGAAAAAAACTTATATAATATAATTAGGACAAGTTTTGGGGTAATTATAATATTTTTTTACCTTTAATTACCCTATTTACTTTTAACCGTGGTAAATAAAACTCAAAAGTTACTATTCACCAAAAATTATTTTCATCCTATCAAACCACATTTTAATTATTTATGAAAACTTTGTTTATCAGATTTTTTAAAATCAATTCACAGAAGCGGTAAAATTACGTTTTATGCAAATTTGCAAATGTGCCTAGAAGGTGGGTAAAAGACGTTAAAAAGTTCAGTAAAATTTTATATATCTAATCTTATTATAAAATGACTCCAATAAATTAAATTGTATTAATATAGGTATTATGTATCTATTTTTAATTTAAAATAAATTTAAATTTAAAAATAATTGTTTAAATAAAAAGTCAGTTTTTTAAAAAATAACGCAGCGTTTTTCACTATTCATCAAAAATTGAAAGTTTTCAAAAAAATACCAAAAATTCACCCGAAGATAATTTTGATATTACGAATCCAAAAATGAATCCCATTTTGAAAAATAAAATTTATAAAATTTCAAAAATTGGTTATTAATATTCATAACTATTTTTTTAAACGGTTAGCTTGATTGGTTGTGGTGTGCTAGAACTTGGAGCTATGTACATCACATGCTATTGTATTATTCAAAGAGAAGCATACCACGAAAGCTTGAGGTGTTACACATTTGATCTAGAATTTCCTATTAGTATTTCATTGTTTCCATACCTTGTGTTACTTGGATGGAGTTTCAGTTTATTTGAGATGCATGTGATTCGTATTTTGAAAGTATGGCCAAGGGGAACTAACTGTGAGAGCTTCCCAAGGTAGGGTAATTTTGTATAATTGTTGTTATCGTTGACCAGAGGTATTGACTGTGAGAGCTATTGTGGGGTCACAGACCAGAGGGGTTAAACCATGAGAGCTACCCAGAGAGTCATTATTAAATGAATGTTGGACCATAGGGCATTGACTGTGAGATCTTCTAGGGGTCATTATATTTTTTTATTGCTATGCGGACCAAGGGGGTATTGACCGTGAGAGCTACCTAAGTGGTAGTTTGTAAATGATTAGTGCCATGTGGGACCAAAGTTGTTAGACTGTGTGACTTTTCCCATAGGGTCATTATTTATTTATTGATTTTATGATATGTTAAACCGAAGGGGTTAAACTGTGAGAACTTTCCCATAGGGTTTCTTTTGAATGATTGAATTGTTGTGATGAGTCTACCAAGACAAAGAACAAACTTAGAATCGGTTTTACTTGTTTGTTTAGATGGTCTTATGAGATGTCTGCTTTGTTACTATTATACAGGGGGATACAAATCTTAGGATAGATCCCGAGGCAACATTATTAAATGGATTTAATAATTATTAAATGTAAATGAATGTAATTGAAAACTGTAGGATTGTTTACTTTTGAGTACTTCCTAGTTTATTGCTTAATTTTTTCATATTACCTGCTATATATATTTGCTGATAGGTCAACACATATATTTTGGTGGTTGGATACTGGGATTAATCTCATATGCTATTTGGGTCATGATTTTCAACCCAAATAGATTATATGGTAGTAGGTATAGATAAGGGTAAGCTCTCTTCTTCATCAGTTAATTGATTATTGTGGAGCTAGAGAGCATGGGACCAAGATGAGGCTTGAGATGCTGTTGGAGTTTACTATTTTCTATACTTTGGTTTTAGTATTGTACTTTAGAGCATTGTGAATTGTTTGGATGCATTCCTAGATACATTTACCATGAATCATTTATTTATATATATTATGTAGATGTTTATACTATCAGTCTTCTGTTGTTTACTTCTATTGTATAGTATTACTGCTTTCTTAACTGGTTACCATTTGTTCTATAGTGTTACTCTGCCAATGAGGGCATAGTTTTCCCACTATCACGCCCAAGGCCCTCGCTGCTAGTCGGCAGCCTCTGGTATTAGGGGAAATGTGCTTGAGGCCATGTGACCAACCAGGTATGGGGAACCTTTAGGCGGCACCCGGAACTGGGATGTTACAAAGTGGTATCAGAGGAGTTCTTTTCTGATTTGTATTAATATTTTGAGCCTATAGAAAGGGGTAAGAAGGAATGGGTAATTGGTAATAAGATTTTCCTGGGAGTAGTTAACCTGTGTACTGGGAAAATCCAAGTTACCTCGAATATTTCAATTTTTTCTAGTTTTGAAATTGTTACAGTTGATTTGATTTCACCGTTGGGTGACATACTTGTTTTGTACTATTATGATTTATATCATTTTGGTTCTATTTCTATTTTAACCCGATGATATGGGGTTATTCCATATCATGCATCATATAAGCACTTGATAGATATCACATGTCATGCATTATTGTCATGCCATTTAGGGTGCATTACTGATTTCATGCTGTTGTGATAGATGTTGTTCTAGATATTCATGTTGTTGTGATAGATGCATTGATATAATAACTACTATTTGATAGGGTATTACTAATATGTAATGTTTCATTTCGATGGATTCCAAACCTTGGTCCCTGAGGTGCTATGTCCCCTCTTAGATCGGAATTTAGTGAATCATGTTTGACCTTTAATTGAATTTTGTCAAGTTATGACGTGGAAAAGGATGCCAAAATTTGATTTGAGGGGAGTATGGGATCTTACAGGTTGGAATTTTTCATGCAATGGAAAAAAATTAAGTTTTAAGGGTTCTGGAGATGTTTCAGAGTCCTAGTGTTTGGAAACCCAGACAACACAGTGTGTAGTGTTATGGACACATGCCATATGTTCTTATGTTCTAGAAGAAATAAATTTTCTTAAGTACATTCCGCGTACTGTATGTACACACCATGCAGTCTTTAACCATGTGAACGATAGTGTGAGGAGAGGCACGAGGTTGGAAAACTTTGGTATAACACTCCGTGTACTAGGAGTGCATGCCATTCCATAAGGACTGTGTCTCTAACCATGTGAATAATGACACAAGTGGTTAGAAATTAAGTAGTACACATCATGTCTAGGGTGAACACGCCATGTAGTGTTACCCCATAGAGAACTGCGTGGTCTGATCCATGTAGAATTACTTGGGTAGAAGGAAATTCAAGTATATGACAACCCTCCTTTTTTATTACAACTTAAACATGCTTTATTACATAAAACATCACTTGATACAACAAATAAGATCGAGAGGTTTAGTGTCTTTGGGTCTTAGGATCATTACATAAAAACTTTAAACATGAAATACAACATCTTTATTGAAAACTTCCTTTACATGACCACTATATTCCTTCGTACTTAGCATTGCATGGGATAACCTGAGGACATGCATAAGAAAAGGGTGAGCTATAAAGCCCAGTAAGGGAGTGTACAATGAATAACATGAGGAGTACAATACATGTTAGGCAATAGGAACATCAATAGAGCATAAGAGTAACATGAACATAAAGGCATGATAAAGCATGATAATCATAACATGGAAATGTGGCAACAACACTTAACATTGAATTAGCATGAGCCAAGGCTCATTGCACATGGAGCATGAGTAAACCCTCATTGCACTTGAAGCACGAGTAAACCCTAGTTGCACTTGAATTAGCATGAGTCAACACTCATTTCACATGAAGTATCATGATACTATACTTTACCCAATGCATTGGAGCGCTATAAGGGCGCACCCTTCTTAAACATTTCATTTCATGCATAAGTGTGCCACATGGATCATAAAACATGGATTCATAAAACATAATCATTTATTCCAAGATAAAGGAATGTGGAATTAATACATGAAACTTTATAATCAATGAGTAAATGTGCATAAAGGTGAATACCCTTGATGGAGAAATGGGCATGGTATTCACTACACAATGATATTGGCTTAGAAAATCGGTGTGATTTCGGCAGCGTAACGGCGTGACATAAGAATTCATAAAAATGGTTGATGAGAGAGAAATGGGTTCCTCATCATATTTACATGTAATGGACAGTAAGGAGGTCATATAGATACATTTCCCAACAATTGAAAAGGAATTTAGATTCATGATACAAAAGTATTGCTTGAATATAAAAGAGGAGAAAAAGGTTTCTTTCGGAATTTCGGCATAGTAACGGGTGTACATGGGAGGATTTTAATGAGAAAGAAAGGGGTTACTCATCATATTTAAATGTAATGGAAAGTAAAGAGGTCATATAGATACATGTCCCAACAATTGAAAAGGAATTTAGATTCATGATACAGAAGTATTGCTTGAATATAAAAGAGGAGAAAAAGGTTTCTTTCGGAATTTCGGTATAGTAACCGGTGTACATGGGAGGATTTTAATGAGAGAGAAAGGGGTCTCCCATAATTCAAACAATAAGAGGGAAGTATGGGAGAGGTGCGAAACCATACCCCAACATTCATAATTGAAATTAAAAGGGAAATACAACTTAAAGAAAATTGACAAAAATGAGAAAGGAAGAAAAAACCCTTACTTGGAAGTGTGCTTCCAAAGGCTAGAGAGAGGCTTGTGAGAGGCTTCTTGGGAGCTTGGGGCACCTTGGGAGGATTCTAGAGAGAGTAGGGCAGAGGTTGGACGAACTCCAAGGGATTTTAGTGAGGAGGAAGTGGGATCTTGGGTGGGTTTATATAGGAAAGGTGAGAGAATTCTTTATTATTTAGGTTTGGGACCCCTTATATTAAAATAATCCAAAACAAAAACCATCCCATGGTATTTGCCCATGGTTTCTGGAAAAGGAAAGAGGAAAAAAATATTTTACAAGGCCAAGGTCCGAAATTATTAAAAAAATTAGGGTTTCTTATGTGGAGGTGAGTCACACTCCCATGGAAATTAATTTAAAAAGGCAAAGTGTTGAATAAGTCTTGAGGGCTCCATTAATGCTTTGAAAAGTAAGTCAAACAAACCCAAAACCTCATTATTTTAATGATAAAACACATATTGGCCGAACATAAGGATTATGTTATTTTATTACATCACCATTGGGTCATTATGATGTCATAAAACACATTATATATTTAAATGGTATTTAATTTTTACCCAAAAATTTGACTGTCTCAGAAAATTATGAAAAATTCACCGTTGGATAATTTCGACGTCCTGATTCCAAAAATAATATTTATTTTATCTAAATAATTTTCTAAATATGTGAATTTTCACTTTTAAAATAAAAACCGACATTTATAAAAAAATTCACGGGTTTTGACAGAAATGGCTTTCAAACCTTAATAAAAATTTTAATTTCATTCATAAAATTATAAGATCATTTATACTTAATAAAAAATTAATTTAATATTAATAATAATATTTTATTAAAATATTATTTAATTCAAAAATACTTTAATTTAATAAAATATAATTCTTAATTAAATAATAACTAAAAACACCATTTGTACTTTAAAAACTAATTACAATGTATCAAAAATGACTAGAAATTATATTCATTATTATATACGAAAATAATGTACATGAACATGGTGCTACTTATTTGTTACAGAACCCCTTAAAATAGCCGCATAAGATCTAAGGGTAAGGTGTGCGATGGTGAAAGACTCTTGGGGCGGCTTGGATAACATCGCTCGAGTGGTAATTTCAATCAACTTCCACTTTTCCCGTAGACGATCACGTTCGAGCTTGACTTAATGAAGCATAGATTGGGCTTGGTCAAGGGAAAATCCCAAAGACGCCACCTCTTTTCCGAGCTCTGACAAATGGGCTTCGTAAGGGGAAATTCTACTGGATGAGGCCATCGCTTCCTTTGTATAAGTAGAAATGGGTTCGTTAAAGCCTTATATTTATACTACTCAGATGATCACTGTTCAATGGCTATAAAAGTAACAGTCACAAATCTTAACATAAAACTAAAGAAGTTGAAATCTTATAAAAAAAATTTTCATAAAGAAACATTTAACTGGATCAAGAGGGATTTTCTATTAATGAAACTTTGGGTCGTTATAATATTCCCCCCTTAAGAAATTTCGCCCTAGAAATTTTCCTTTTCCCACACTAAAACAAATGTGGGTAACTTAGCTTCATCATATCCTCCGACTCCCAAGTTGCTTCTTCAAACTTGTGGTTTCTCCACAACACCTTGATGAGGGGCATTGTCTTATTTCATAGAACTTTTTCTCTACGATATAAGATCTTCACTGGTTGCTCCTCATAAGAAAGATCGTCTTCTAATTGTACCACCTCGGAAGAGAGTACATGTGAAGGGTCTGGTATGTAATTCCTTAAGAGGGATACATGGAAGACATCATGCACCTTGGCCATAGTAGGTGGAAGTGCTAGTCAATAGGCCACAGCCCCAACACGATCAAGAATCTCGAAGGGGCCGATGTACCTTGGACTTAACTTCCCTTTCTTTCCAAACCTAATGACCTTCTTCCACGGAGATATGCGTAAAAACACCATGTCTCCGACTTTAAACTCAAGGTATCGTCGACGATTATCTGCATAACTCTTCTGTCGACTTTGGGCTGCCTTGATATGCTGCTGAATGGTTTTCACCTTCTCCACCATTTCTTCGACCATTTCTGGTCCAAGCAGCTTACGTTCACCGACCTCATCTCAACATGCTGGTGTTCTACACCTTTTCCCATACAGGGCTTCATATGGTGCCATTTGGATGCTCGAGTGGAAGCTATTATTATAAGAGAACTCAACTAGAGGAAGATGTTGATCCCATCCTCCTTTAAAGTCCATTGAGAACCCTCTCAACATATCCTCAAGTGTTTGGATAGTCCGCTCGGATTGTCCATCAGTTTGAGGATGATAGGCCGTACTGAAGTTCAGTTCAGTATTCAGAGCTTGTTGAAGACCCTTCCAAAACTTAGAGGTGAATCTTGGATCTCGTTCAGAAACAATAGATAGTGGTACTCCATGCAACCGTACCACATACCTGATATATATCAGTGCCAGTTGATCCAAAGAGAAATCCTCTCGAATAGAAATGAAGTGTGCAGTCTTTGTAAGATGATCCACAACAACCCAGATTGCATTGTTGCCTTTGGATGTCCTTGGAAGTCTAGTGACAAAGTCCATGGTGATGTTCTCCCATTTCCATTCTGGTATGGGCAATGGTTGCATCGTCCCCTTAGACTTCTGCCTCTCTGCCTTCACTTGCTGACACACCAGGCACTTTGATGTATATTCAGTGATCTCCTTCTTCATATTATCCCACCAAAAGTTTTCTCGTAGATCTCGATACATCTTTGTGCTCCCTGGGTGAATAGAGAAATTTGAACTATGTGCATCATCCAAAAGTTCCTTCTTCAACTCCGAACTTGATGGGACACATAGTCTTTTCCCAAACCGCACAATTCCTTCTTCATTAACATTAAACTCTGAGTATTTTCCCTTTTTGATAGCTTCCACTTTTTCTTGGATTCCCGCATCATCCTTTTGATCATCCTTTAACCTTTCCAAAAGATATGGTTGAGCAATAATTTGTGAAAGGATTGATGATGTTCCCTTATTTATGATTCCCACATCCATCTTCATTAAGTCTAAGAAGATTGGATCCTTCTCAATTCTCATCATTGATAGAATCGTTGGATCCTTTCTACTTAGGGCATCTTCCACCTTGTTCTCTTTCCCAGGGTGGTAATGTATTGAACAGTCATAATCCTTGATGAGCTCTATCCATCTTCGCTGGCGCATATTAAGATCTTTCTATGTGAATATATATTTAAGACTCTTGTGGTTAGTATATATCTCATATTTCTCTCCATAGAGATAATGCCGCCAGATTTTCAAGGCAAAGATCACCGCCGCCAACTCCAGATCATGCGTTGGATAGTTTCGCTCATGGATTTTCAACTGCCTTGAGGCATAGGATATCACTTTATCATTCTGCATCAGCACACATCCTAAGCCCTTCTTTGAAGCATCACTGAATACCACAAAAAGCTCACCACTTGTGGGTAAAGTGAGAACGGGTGCAGTGATAAGCCTTATTTTCAACTCCTTGAAGCTTTATTTGCATTCATCACTCCAAGAAAACTTTACTCCCTTTCGAGTTAGCTTGGTAAGAGGGTTGGACAATCGTGAGAAATTTCTCACAAATCATCGATAATATCCAGCTAGCCCCAAGAAGCTACGGATATCAATTACCGATGTTGGCCTCAGCCATCCCTCAATTGCATCTGTTTTGGAGGGGTCCACAGATATCCCATTGCTTGTGATGATATGGCCCAAGAATGAGACTTCCTTCAACCAAAACTCACACTTGCTGTACTTTGAATAGAGCTTCTCCTTGCGCAAAGTCTCTAGTACAGTTTTTAAATGCTCCTCATGGTCCTCCTTGGTTTTGGAGTATATTAGAATATCATCTATAAAGACTACCAAAAATTTGTCAAGGTAATCTCTAAAGACTCTATTCATCAAGTCCATGAATATTTCTGGAGCATTGGGGAGTCCAAAAGGCATTACTATGAATTCATAGTGCCCGTACCTTGTACGAAAAGCAGTCTTGGGGATATCTTCCTTCTTCACCCTTACTTGATAATATCCCGACCGTAAGTCCACCTTGGAGAAGTATTGTGCTCCACGCAGCTAATCAAACAAGTCATCAATTATTGGGAGAGGATACTTGTTCTTTATTGTTATTTTGTTAAGTTCACGATAATCGATGCAAAGCTACATTGACCCATCCTTCTTCTTGACGAAGAGGACTGGTGCACCCCATGGTGATGCACTTGGGCGTATAAACCCTTTATCCAGATTCTCTTGTAGTTGTTTCTTCAGCTCTTCAAGCTCAACAACAGTCATTCTATATGGAGTCTTGGATATTGGTAGCGCCCCAGGTATAAGTTCAATTGAGAACTCAACATCTCTTCTTGGAGGAAGACCAGGAAGTTCCTCGGGAAATACTTCAGCGAATTCCTTCACAATAGGCATTTCTTCAAGGGTGGTTTCTTCCTTGGACTCAATCATCTGAGCCAGATATGCGTGCTCATAAGGCATTAATATCCATTCTTGAGATGATGGAGCTAAAGGAGATTCATCTTCCTCCTGACACTTGTAAAGAATCGGGGGTCGATTCTCCATATGGAGTGTGATTTCCCTCTCCCGACAATTTATGTTGGCTCTATATAAGGAAATCCAATCCATGCCAAGAATTGCATCAAAGGGAGTATGGTGAGGTTCGCTGGGAAATTCAATCCACAGATTATAACAGGGGATGACTTATATTCATGGGATGTAATGATTGCCCAATTTGCCGTACTCACCGACATCTTTACTTCCAGGATTTGTGGCGGTGCTGGGATTGTTCTACTAAACATTCGAGATATAAAAGAATGCGTAGAACCTAAATCAAAAAGTACGTTCGCTATTCTTGAATGAATAACTAGCGTACCTATCACCACTTCGTTGTCGGGGTTCACTTCGGCAGAAGTGATGGAGAAAGCTCTTCCTTGCTGTCTTGGAGGTTGTTGGTTGCCTCCGATAACCCTTGTATTAGGGCACTGATTCACAAAATGACCCGGTTCTTTGCATTTGTATCATTGAACAACGTGTTGAGGTTCAAACGGAGCGTTCCTCTCTTCTGTCGCAGCCGCGGGTCCTTCTTGCCGACAGTTAATAGCTAGGTTCCCTTCTCTTCCACACCTAAAGCATTTTCTCGTCCCCATAAGGCAATTTCCAGGGTGCTTCTTTCCGCACTTTTGGCAAGTGGGGTGCTGGAACTTCTTACCACCGTTGGATTTATCCATCAAACCACCAGAATTGAAGTCCACCTTCCGTTTCTTGTCCCCATGATACCCCTGTGATTCTCTGATCTCCATTTCAACCTTGAGGGCACATCGGACAATTTCCTCATAGCTATCGAAGTCACGGATCGCTAATGCTTTCCGCAAGCTAGGCTTCAGCCCACCAAAGAAGCGGTCAACCTTGCATTTGGGGGTAACGACAAAGCCGGAAGCGTATCGTGCAAGCCTTGTGAAGTTTGCCTCGTACGCTCCCACAGATTCTTCATCTTTCTGCTTGAGGGAAAGGAAGTCCCTTTCCATCTTAAGACGGAGGGTGCGCGGAAAATATTTATCGAAAAACATCTTCCGGAATTCCTTCCATTCCAAAGCCTCAATCTCCTCCTCAGGCTTCTTATTTTTGATCAACGTCCACTATTGATCAGCTTCACCCTCCATACGATATGCCTCCAGGAGAACCTTCTCTTGTTCAGAACATTGAAGGATAGAGATGATCTTTTCAATGGATTTGATCCATTTCTCATCGATCGTGGGATCAGATGATCCACTAAAAGTAGGAGGCCTTTGTCTCATGAAGCTATCGATAGCAACTTGTTCTTTCTTAGGGGGGGGGGGGTTGAATGTTCCTCTTGACCCGTGTTTCTATTCAAAACTTGAGTTAGCTGAGAGAGAAGCGTGACAAAGTTTGCGATTCCCGCTCCCATTGGATTGGGCATCTCATTAGTACAATCATCACACTGATCTTCACAACGGTTGTTAGCCCGAGTTCTCCTATTACCAGCCATTGGCTGGAATAAAAGGAAAGTTAGGGGTAACACATAAAGGGTAATCCAAAGACAAAAGTTGATGACTTATAAATAAACTTTAATCTCTTTAACTCATGAGTCTATAGGATTCAATCCAGGCTTTTCATGATCTTCCTTCTAACATATATTCTTAGGGGAATTTTTCCCTTAATAAGGGTTCATACTAAGATTGTGAATTTATCAAAACATATCCCTCGGGAGTGTCGTAACCAAGAGTGCAGCAAGGCCCGTTGTCATGCACCAGTTCCCGTTCGAGTCTAGATCAATGCGGTATTTTCGGGTTTTACCCCTAGGATACATCTGTGCCAGAGCCGCCTCTACCTACTCGTATCCAGACAGGGATGTATTTGTTTGATAAACCACATACTTAGTATTTACCAAAACTTAGGGATGTTTTTATTATGCTTAGTCTTGTATCTAAGTCTTTACTAGGGTTTCCTAATCCCAAAAATAACTAAACCTATCCTCTGATACCAGCTATGACAACCCTGCTTTTTTATTACAACTTAAACATGCTTTATTACAT
Organism: Viscum album; assembly: GCA_963277665.1. Lineage (NCBI taxonomy): Eukaryota > Viridiplantae > Streptophyta > Magnoliopsida > Santalales > Viscaceae > Viscum > Viscum album. The sequence goes on from OY728160.1 coordinate 1,682,270,040, forward strand.
AAAACTTCACTTGATACAACAAAGAAGATCGAGATGTTTAGTGTCTTTCAGGCTTAGGATCATTACAAAAAACTTTAAACTTGAAATACAACATCTTTATTGAAAACTTCCTTTACATGAACACTATATTCCTTCATACTTAGCATTGCATGGGATAACCTGAGGACATGCATAAGAAAAGGGTGAGCTATAAAGCCCAGTAAGGGAGTACACAATGAATAAAATGAGGAGTACAATACATGTTAGGCAATAGGAACATCAATAGAGCATAAGAGTAACAAGAACATAAAGGCATGATAAAGCATGATAATCATAACATGGAAATGTGGCAACAACACTTAACATTGAATTAGCATGAGCCAAGGCTCATTGCACATGGAGCATGAGTAAACCCTCATTGAACTTGAAGCACGAGTAAACCCTCATTGCACTTGAATTAGCATGAGTCAACACTCATTGCACATGACGTATCATGATACTATACTTTACCCAATGCATTGGAGTGCTATAAGGGTGAACCCTTCTTAAACATTTCATTTCATGCATAAGTGTGCCACATGGATCATAAAACATGGATTCATAAAACATAATCATTTATTCCACGATAAAGGAATGTGTAATTCATACATGAAACTTTATAATCAATGAGTAAATGTGCATAAAGGTGAATACCCTTGATGGAGAAATGGGCATGGTATTCACTACACAATGATATTGGCTTAGAAAATCGGTGTGATTTCGGCAGCGTAACGGCGTGACATAAGAATTCATAAAAATGGTTGATGAGAGAGAAAGGGGTTCCTCATCATATTTACATGTAATGGACAGTAAGGAGGTCATATAGATACATGTACCAACAATTGAAAATGAATTTAGATTCATGATACAAAAGTATTGCTTGAATATAAAAGAGGAGAAAAAGGTTTCTTTCGGAATTTCGGCATAGTAACGGGTGTACATGGGAGGCTTTTAATGAGAGAGAAAGGGGTTCCTAATCATATTTAAATGTAATGGACAGTAAGGAGGTCATATAGATACATGTACCAACAATTGAAAAGGAATTTAGATTCATGATACAAAATTATTGCTTGAATATAAAAGAGGAGAAAAAGGTTTCTTTCGGAATTTCGGTATAGTAACGGGTGTACATGGGAGGATTTTAATGAGAGAGAAAGGGGTCTCCCATCATTCAAAAAATAAGAGGGTAGTATGTGAGAGTTGTGAAACCATACCCCAACATTCATAATTGAAATTAAAAGGGCAATACAACTTAAAGAAAATTGACAAAAATGAGAAAGGAAGAAAAAACCCTTACTTGGAAGTGTGCTTCCAAAGGCTAGAGAGAGGCTTGTGAGAGGCTTCTTGGGAGCTTGGGGCACCTTGGGAAGATTCTAGAGAGAGTAGGGCAGAGGTTGGACGATCTCCAAGGGATTTTAGTGAGGAGGAAGTGGGAGCTTGGGTGGGTTTATATAGGAAAGGTGAGAGAATTCTTTATTATTTAGGTTTGGGACCCCTTATATTAAAATAATCCAAACCACAAACCATCCCACGGTATTTGCCCATGGTTTCTGGAAAAGGAAAGAGGAAAACAATATTTTACAAGGCCAAGGTCCGAACTTATTAAAAAAATTGGGGTTGCTTATGTGGAGGTGAGTCACACTCCCATGGAAATTAATTTAAAAAGGCAAAGTGTTGAATAAGTCTTGAGGGCTCCATTAATGCTTTGAAAAGTAAGTCAAACAAACCCAAAACCTCATTATTTTAATGATAAAACACATATTGGCCGAACATAAGGATTATGTTATTTTATTACATCACCATTGGGTCATTATGATGTCATAAAACACATTATATATTTAAATGGTATTTAATTTTTACCCAAAAATTTGACTGTCTCAGAAAATTATGAAAAATTCACCATTGGATAATTTCGACGTCCTTATTCCAAAAATAATATTTATTTTATCTAAATAATTTTCTAAATATGTGAATTTTCACTTTTAAAATAAAAACCGACATTTATAAAAAAATTCACGGGTTTTGACAAAAATGACTTTCAAACCTTAATAAAAATTTTAATTGCATTCATAAAATTATAAGATCATTTATACTTAATAAAAAATTAATTTAATATTAATAATAATATTTTATTAAAATATTATTTAATTCAAAAATCCTTTAATTTAATAAAATATAATTCTTAATTAAATAATAACTAAAAACACCATTTGTACTTTAAAAACTAATTACAATGTAACAAAAATGACTAGAAATTATATTCATTATTATATACGAAAATAATGTACATGAACATGGTGCTACTTATTTGTTACATAACCCCTTAAAATAGCTGCATAAGACCTAAGGGTAAGGTTTGCGATGGTGACAGACTCTTGGGGCGGCTCGGATAACATCGCTCGAGTGGTAATTTCAATCAACTTCCTCTTTTCCCGTAGACGATCACGTTCGAGCTTGACTTGATGAAGCTCAGCTTGGGCTTGGTCAAGGGCAAATCCCAAAGATGCCACATCTTTTCCGAGCTCTGACAAATGGGCTTCGTAAGGGGCAATTCTACTGGATGAGGCCATCGCTTCCTTTGTCTGAGTAGAAATGGGTTCGTTAAAGCCTTATATTTATACTACTCAGATGATCACTGTTCAACGGCTATAAAAGTAACGGTCACAAATCTTAACGTAAAACTAAATAAGTTGACATCTTATAAAAACATTTTTCATAAAGAAACATTTAACTGGATCAAGAGAGATTTTCTATTAATGAAACTTTGGGTCGTTACAAAGTACATGTGGTGTCTCAGGAGGAACAGGCCATGTGTAGGTGTGTTACATGACCAGGTTTGACAAAGGTACAGGCCCATGTAGAAACTTAAGGGAACACACCATGTAGTGGTTCTACATGATGTGTAATCTTATTTTGTGAAATTTTGAATTTTTTACTTCTATTATTCCATTATTTCACTTCTAAGTTATTTTCCTTGATAATATCAAATTGAGGTGTGTTTTTCACCTTTCATAGTCATGCCACCGAGACATCCTCTAGTGGTACGCTTGGTGCAGGGTGATGAATAGACACCAAAAAGGATAGATCAGGGACTACCAATAGATCCTCTCATTGTGATCGTCTTGACACCAACTATTATACCGGACGTAGGTGCTGATGAACAGTTCTGTTAAGGCTTTTTGAAGATTTTACAGACTTTTCAGGGAGTACCGTTTCCTTCCCCGTCTATGGTAGAGTTAACGTGGGTGTTTCAACAGCAGCATCCTCCCAATTTTTCTGAATATGGAGGACCACATGCTACAAAGTCATGTTTGGATGCCATGCTATCTATATTTGAGCATCTAGATACACCTCTAGAGAGGAGGGAGAATCTCACTACATATATGCTATGTGATTACACCAAGAGATGATGGGGTGTTATCTCACAGGAGGGACGTCATCTGGATATGGTTTGGGAAGAGTTTAAGAGGATATTCTATGATTACTTCTATCCTATGATGTTGCGGGCTGATCAATCCTGAGAGTTCATGCATTTGGAGTAGGGTGTTATTACAATGATGGATTACTCATTTCATTTTACAAAACATCAGTGTTTCACACTTTTGTTGGGAGGTGACAAGTTATCTTTTTCTAGGCAATTTGAGGCTGGTCTCAGTTATGACATTCGATCCCAAGTGAATATCTTTAGGCTGACATCAATGATGGCCATAGTGAACTAGGTGCTAATTAATGACAGTAATCTGAGGGAGTTGGGAGCTGTAATCCAGGGTGATTCAGCATCCAGGGCTGTTACTCCTTCGTCAGATTATATGAAGCGCTATAGGGTTATTTCATGCGATGTTTCTTCAGGTATCTAGGTGGTATGATACCAGTGAGGGAAGAGTGGGCATACTAGACCACATTACCAAAAAGACCCAGTTGAGTGCCGGTATTGTGGAAAGATGGGTCACCTTCCGCATTTCTACCAGGTTTTCTCACCATCAGCGTGTGATAAGAGTTCTGTTATGACTCCATGTTCAGGATCAAGACCACAAGTTTCTCATTATTCAGGGAACTGGAATTCATCTAGATGTTCAGGTCTAGGAGTAGGTTGTGGTCGTGGTAGCCAGTCAGTAGGCTTTCAGCGACTGTAGGGTGGATCAACTCAGGGTAGTCAGGTAGAGTTTTGTGGCCATGGTGTAGGTCAGACTTTTGCAGTTGAGAAAATCGAGCAGGAGTAGGATCCCAGACCCTCTATAGTTAGAGGTACAATTCTAGTTGCCTCAGTTTTAGATTTTTCTCTTTTTGATATAGGGGATTCCCATAGTTTTATATCTATTTTCGTAGTGGAGATCCTCATGATCTGTATCTTTACTTCTGAGGATGTTATGATTCTAGACACTCTGTTGGGGATTAGGAAGACTAGTGTATGTCAGTTCAAGGAGTTCCCTCTTGAGGTTGGTGGGTGTCACTTCTTATGGGACCTCTATGTCTTAGAGATGATAAGATTTTATGGCATTCTTGGAATATACTAGTTATTCGCATTTCATGCCTTTTTTGACTTCTATCTTCGTAGGATGAGTTCCACGTCACCAGAGGGTGGGTATTTTCTATACAAGGGTGAATGATATGTTCATACGAGCAGATATGGACCCGTGCATCATGGGTTGGGAGGAATTATATCCTAGATTTCTAGTTTATATCTAGATGACCAGGGGACATCACAGATTAACTTTACTCCAGTGGTGGATCATTTTAGGGATGTCTTTCTAGACTACTTTTCAGGTTTACCTCTAGAGAGAGAGGTATATTTCTCTATTGAGATTGTGCCAGGAGCAGTACCAATGTCCATTACTCCTTATAGGATGGATACACCAGAGTTACAGGAGCTCAAGAAGTAATTAGAGGAGTTTCAGGCAAAGGGTTTCATCTGACCCAGTACTTCTCCTTGGGGTTCGCTTGTCTTGTTTGAAAATAAGGTGGACGATACCATCAAAATTTGTGTATATTATCAGAAGCTGAACAAGTTTACGGTCAAGAACCGATATCCCTTTCTTAGGATTGATGATATCTTTGATCAACTTCAAGGATCCCAGGTGTTCTAAAAGATTGAATTGAGATCCTATTATCATCAGTTGCACATTAGACCATTAGATATACCTCTTACAACCATTTAGAGTAGGTATGGTCTATACGAGTACATGGTTATGTTGTTCAGTCTCACGAATGTGCCAGTAGTTTTTATGGCACTGATGAACCGAGTGTCCATCCTTACCTGGATTGTTTTGTGGAAGTCTTCGTGGACGATATCATGATGTACTATCACACTCGAAAGGACCATGACACCCATCTTGAGATTGTTTTGAGTACACTAAGAGAGCATCAGTTGTATGCTAAGCTCTCAAAATTCCAATTTTTGATGGACTAGATTCACTTCTAGGGTCATGTCATCTCAGAGACAGGAGTTTCAGTAGACCCAAATAAAGTGAAAGTAGTAGTTTCCTAGGAACAACCAAAGAATGTATTTGAGGCACAAATTTTTTTGGGGCTGGCTAGTTACTACAAGCGCTTTATACATGACTTTTCATGCTTAGAAGTTCCACTGACAGGCCTAACTAAGAAGGGTGTGAATTAATTATGGACATATTTATATAATTCATCCTTTTAGGAGTTTAAAGGGTGATTGACTTCAACACCAATATTGATTTTTCCAGAGCTGGGAAAGAGTTACACTATTTAATCTAATGCATCAGGTGTTAGACTGGGAAAATTGGTTATTTAGGGGAGAGCAGTCATTATGTATGGGTATCGACAATTGGGGCCACATGAGAGGAATTACTCGACACATGATCTCAAGTTTTCTACAGTTGTGCATGATTTACACTGTTGGAGACGTTATCTTTTGGGAGAGCATTTTTTGCTGTTCACTGAACACAAAAGTATCAAGTATATATTTACTTAGTGTGATCTGAATTTGAGACAATGACGATGGGTTGAGTACCTTTAGTCTTTTGACTTTGTTCTTGCTTACACACATTAGAAAGGTAACACAGTGGCTTATGTGTTGATCAGGAGGACTCAGATACAGGTAGTTCAGGAGGCCAGCAGTGAGTGGCGGTTTATGGCTCTATTCTTTGAGATGTATTTGGAGGTGCATGAAATACATGGGTAAACGTTTCTTTCTTCTATATCTATTACCTATACTCTACCAGATCAAGTGAGAATGAGGAAACTGTCATATTTTGAAGGCCGAGTACTACAGGAGAGTGTGTTAGGCGAGGACCCTACTCCTGGATGGACTGTAGGCGATGATGAGGTCTTGTGTTTTCATGGGCGCATATGGGTGTCAACTAACATACATGTGAATTTGATGTGGGATTTTCATTCTTCATCATGGGCAGTTCATCCTGGTGTCACCAAGATGTATCGAGATCAACACTGTTAGTATTGGTGGCTAGGTATGAAGAGGGATGTATCTGGTTTTGTTATGTTATGTTCAACCTATCAGTAGGTGAAGGTAGAGCATTAGTGGCCAGAAGGGCTCTTATAGTAGTTACCCATTCCTGAGTGGAAGTGGAATGATGTCATGATGGATTTTGTGATATATTTACCATGTTCACCTCAAGGGAATGATGCGGTTTGGTTTGTTGTTGACAAACTCATAAAGGTTGCACATTTCTTGACGATCAAGGAAACCTTTAGTGTTGATGATCTTGGAAGGTTTTACATCTGAGATATTTTATGTCTACATGGGGTTCCAAACTCTCTCATTTTAGATATGGATTCTTGGTTTACTTCTTGTGTCTGGCAGGGACAACAAAGGGATTTGGGTACACAAGTACTTTTGGGTATAGATTACCATCCCTAGGCAGATGGCCAGTCTGAGGGCATGATTTGGGTTTTGAAGGATATGCTACGAGAATACATACTATATTTCAGGGGGTCTTGGGAGAGATTCATATACCTAGTGGAGTTTTCGTACAATAACAGTTTTCAGGAAACAATTCAGATGGAACCTTATGAGGCTTTTTACGGTAGGCCATGCCGATCACCCCTTTGTTTTCTGGAGGAAGGAGAGGTAGTTATGCTGGGACCTTGTCTTGTCCAGGAGACCACTGAGAAGGTGGAGTTGATTCAGAAGAGGATGGATACTACACAAAAATAGCCAGAAATCTTATGCCGAGATCGATGGAGACAAACTCTGGAGTTCGAGGTTGGGGATCAGGTTTTCTTACATGTCACACCGAGGCTGGTACATAGGAGGATTAGGAGATAGGGGGAACTTTCATTGAGATACATCAGGCCATTTGAGGTTTTGGATAGAGTCAGGTCAATTGTCTATCAGATGTAGTTACCTAAGAGGTACTAGGATATGCATGACGTCTTCCATGTTTCTCAGCTATAGTGTTACTTTTTAAACCCATCCCATGTTTTTTAACCCAAGGAGGTTGATTTTGTGGTGGATGCATCCTTCTAGGAGAACCCTATTCAGATTGTGGATCGCAACACGAAGGTTCTACATAGACAGTCTATTCCTCTGGTATGGGTGCTATGGCAGCACGGGTAGTATAGGACGAGACTTGGGAGAGGGAGGCCGATGTATGATCACAATAGCCAGAGTTGTTTAAAGTTTATTCTTTTCCATCCTTGGAAGGGAAATTTGGGGATGAATTTCTTTAAGTGGGTAAGTTTGTAAGAACCTAAATATTCTTTTCAAACATGGATCTTTATTTCAGGTTGCTTTTTAGGAAAAAGGAAGAGTTGAGAAATTTTATAAGCACACGTCGTATACTTAGGAGCACACGTCATGTACCTGGTTGCCGCTTGTAGCCATGTACAGCTCGTGTAACGGCCGAGTACATGGCCATGTAGGTGACCTGGAAGACCACATAAAGTGGGAGCTGGTTGAGGTCAGTACATGGCATATACATTAAATGAACACATCGTGTAATTTTCTTTTTATTTGATATATCGGTGGAGGGTCACGTCTCACGCACAAAACCATCTTCTTCTTCCTGTGTTTTGTACATGAGAGCGACAAGATGACCAAGAACTTCGAACCCATACCGATTCACTGTCCAAGCTCTGATTGAGATGCCATTGGGTGTGTTGAATTCCCACCAGTGATTTCTCTATTTCCCTAGAGCCACTATTCCTAATTTCTTCTCCCTCATGAGTTATCGAGGGTTGATCATTTTTACCCTTTTCATGGACCTATGTCATTCTAGACTAATTCAAGGGCCTATATTCAAGAGTGTTCATCGTACAACATCTAGGTAGGTGGTTTGTGTCTTTATTTGATTTTCTTTGGTTTATATATTCTAAAACTTCCAAATAACCATGTCTAGGGTATTGCGTATTTTGGAATTTAACCCTATTTAAGACCTGTTATGGTGTGTTGATGATAAAGGGATTTTTTGATTATGAGTAAGGTTTTATACCTAGATTATGGATGGTTTTCCCATGTTTGATTGACTATGGTAATTTTGTAACGCCCCAACCCTAGTTACCCAGAGTCGGTGCATTATTACATAACATTGGCATGATCATAAATGATCAAGTCCCAAAATACCGACCAGTTTAGTAGCTTTAGAAGAACTAGATACATACATAATATTTAAATTACATTTTGAAATGAAAAAAAACATTATGTATCCTTTTTACACACTCATATCCCTTAGCCTATTCTTGCAGGTCAATCATAATATACTTCTTCGCATCCTGGGAAAAGTAAAATATAAGAAAGGGGTGAGGTTAGATGCTCAGTAAGGATAAAAACATAGCGGAAACTATTATAAATAATAATAAACATTTAAAGCAATGTATAAGACTAAAACATAATCCTTTTAAACTTAAAATTTAGCAAAATATAGAGAAGATAAATCAAATAATTCCATTTAATTATTCACATGGATATTCTACTATTCGAATAATCACATGTAGTATCAATAGATAATTTCATAATTATGGAATGCATAATGTCAGACATTATAACCACATAGTCAAGGCCTCGTTCCAAGACTACAAATAAAAAATATTATCAAGGTCTTGTGACAAGACACTAGTTTGTCTCACGAGACCTACTGATGCATTGAAGGGATATAGCAGGCCCCACCTGTCACTTACTATGTCAAATGCATTCCTCATATAGTGGGCCCCACCCATCACTTACTATTCATAACTATTTTTTTAAATGATTAGTTTGATTGGTAGTGGTGTACTAGAACTTGGAGCTGCGTACAACACAAGCTATTGTATTATTCAAAGAGAAGCGTACCAGGGAAGCTTGAGGTGTTACACGTTTGATCTAGAATTTCCTTCTAGGATTTCATTTTTTCCATACCTCGTGTTACTTGGATGGAGTTTCTCTTTGTTTGAGATGCATGTGATTCATATTTTTAAAGTATGGCCAAGGGGAACTGACTGTGAGAGCTTCCCAAGGTAGGGTAATTTTGTATAATTGTTGTTATCGTTGACCAGAGGTATTGACTGTGAGAGCTGTCGTGGGGTCATAGACCAGAGGGGTTAGACCATGAGAGCTACCCAGAGGGTCATTATTAAATGAATGTTGGACCATAGGGCATTGACTGTGAGAGCTTCTACGGGTCATTATATTTTATTATTGCTATACGGACCAAGGGGTATTGACCATGAGATCTACATAGGTGGTCGTTTGTAAATGATTAGTGCCATGTGAGACCAGAAGGGCAATACTATGTGAGATTTCCCATAGGGTCATTATTTGTTTATTGATGTGATGATATGTTAAACCAAAGGAGCTAGACTGTGAGAAATTTCCTAGAGGGTTGATTTTTAATGATTGAATTATTGTGAAGAGTTTGCAAAGCCAAAGCATAACCTTGGACCCTATCTTACTTGTTTGTTTAGATGGTCTTTTAAGACGTTTGATTTGTTACTAATACACAGGGGGGATATAGAGCATAGGTTAGATACTGAGGTTACATTATTCAATGTATTGAATAATTATTAAATTTAAATAAATGTAATTGAAAATTTTAGGATTGTTTACATTTGAGTACATAAAAGTTTATTTCTTCATTTCTGCATTTTACCTACTATATATATATATATTCACTAATAGTTAGGTACATATATTTTGGTGGTTGCCTACTGTGATTCTTCTCACACCCTATTTGGGTCATGATTTTCAACCCAAATAGATTATATGGTTGCAGGTATAGATAAGGGAAAACAACCTTCTTCATCAGGTACTTGATTGTTGTTGAGCTGGAGAGCATGAGACCAAACAGAGGCTTGCGATGCTTTCGGAGTTTACTGTAATATTTACTTTGGTTTCAATATTGTATTTCCAGCATTGTGACTTGTTTGGATGATTTCTTAGATACATGGGGCATGCATAATTTATTTATATATGATGTAGTTTTTTATACTATTATTCTTCCTCTATTTACTTCTGTTGTTTGGTATTACTGCTTCCACTACTAGTTATTGTTTGTTTTTCAGTGTTACTCTAACAATGAGGGAATAGTTTCCCCATTATCACACCCAAGTCCCTCACTACTAGTCAGTAGGGGATTTTTCGAAAAAAATATTTCCAAGACACTATGAATATGTTGTTGTGCCTTTTGGTATTAAAAATTCACCAACAATGTATATGGAATTAATGAATCATATCTTTCAATGGTATCTCAATCCCTTTATAGTGGTATTTTTTGATGAAAAAAATGGTGTATTCTAGAACAAAGTCTAATCATGAACAATAATTGGCTATAGTGTTGGGTATCTTACTATAACATCACCTTTACACAAAGATTTACAAGTGTGATTTTTGGATATAAGAGGTAAATTTCATCAGTCATGTCATTTATGAAAGGGGGTTTTAGTAGATCCTAGGAAGGCAGAGGTTGTTATCTCTTGGAAACCACTGGAGAATGTTTTTGAGATACACAATATCCTTGTCTTAATAGGATTTTACCGATGTTTTGTTCATAATTTTTCATGACTTCCCTCACCAATGAAAACTTTGGAGAGGAAAGGGATTCATTTACAATGTAATTAATAATAACAAAAATATTTTTAGGAGATTAAGGTTCATCATACATCACAATCCATCCTTATGTTGACAGAATCATGATTGTGGTATGTGGTCTATTATGATGCATCAAGATCTGGTTTGGGATGTGTTATCATGAAGAGATATCATGTTGTTTCTTATGGTTCATGAGATTTATGGGTACATGAGATGAACTACCCAACACATGATTTGGAATTGGATATTGTATTCCATGCCTTAAAAACATAATGTCATTATATTTTTGGTGAGAAATTCATAGTGTTTATGAACCATAAGAGCTTGAAACACATTTTCTCACAAAGGGATTTGAATATAAGTCTATGTATATGGATTTAATATCTATAGATGTTTTAATTTTACTTTATGTATACATTAATTGTCACGACCCGTCCTTAGGGCCCGTGCCGTGACTACCCCAAGCCCACCTTCCATAGGCCAGGGGCTGGCGGCTTGCACCAAAGGTGAATCCCTGATAAAAAGGGAAGAAATTGCCTTTAAACCTGCAATACACACAGTCTGAACACAAGAAGAAGAGGCAATGAGTAATAAAATAGAAAAGTAAGGTGTACTAAAAGTAAGTGGTCAAGTATACAAACCCAACTGAACAACAAGTACAAGTAAAAAGGGAAAACAAATCCTAGTTCATCCATCAGGGAATCCTATCTAAAGGGTAGGTAAATAACTCGAACAACTCACCCCTATGGTACGTCCCATCAAGTCCAGCTCCGATCAACCTCCCGTCTGTCACCCTCAGCCTCGATCACTCCTGTCTGTCGTCTACACAAAACACAACAAGGTGCGGGTGAAGCCCGTGTAGGGGTGAGTATAACAATACTCAGTAGGGGACCCCGAGACCCCCGAAGGTATCCCATAATCCAAAAAGGATAAACCACAGAAGAAATATACAATCACGAAGTATCAACCAACCCTACTTAGGTATATGCCCATACATATACCTAAGTTACCAGCCACAGTCTGGCTCCAACTCTCGAGACCAAACACAACCCAGTCCACAAAGGAAGTAAATTCAATCACATCGATGATAATTATTGAAAGACAAGACTCATCTCACAAAGGTATACATTTTTCATAGAGTGATAGAGATGATCAGATGTATTCACTGATTCATCTAAGCTGTCAGAACCACACAGGATACATGACCAACTAAGCTGTCGGACCCACACAGGATACAGGACCAACTATTCTGTCAGACCCACACAGGATATAGGAACAGAAGTCAGAACTGTCGGACCCACAGAGGATCCCGGTATAGTAGTCATCGCTTTTGAACCCACATAGGATTCTGGTATAGTAGTCATCGCTGTTGAACCCACAGAGGATTCCGGTATAGTAGTCATCGCTGTCGAACCCATGGAGGATTCCGGTATAGTAGCGTCGCAGCCAGCATTAGGGTTCCCGCACATAGCACGCTCGATTCTGAGAGGGTCCGCTCCTCGAACCAAGTGTCGATACATCAACTATCACGAAGTCTTGAGTTGATGCATCCATAGTTCCGTCTCATCATAAGAAACCCAACGCGACAGACGGCGCGTCAATCAGACGTCCGGTCTAAGAGTTATTGGCAATTCCATTCCAGGGGCCCGGTTGGATTTACGCTCGATCCAAACCCGGCCATTTTTCAAATTTTTCCAAAACTCACTTAGAGTATCCAAAAAGGACCGCCTCATCACAAGGGTCCCATTTCTGTAGACGAAGTGTCAATCATACACGCAGTTTAGGAGTTATTCGCATTTAAGCAAAGACGGGCCCGACCTATCAAGCCCAGTGGGCTGGCGGGTCGGCCCGACCCTGCTCGACGAGTCCGACCCGGCTGGGGGTCAGCCCGGATCGGTGGGGACGACCCACCCGACGACCCGTCCCAGTGGGGCGCGACCCACCTGCGGACCCAGCCTGTGCTGTGGGCCAGTCCGGTTCGCCCGGCGGCGCCACGCAGCACCGCCTCCTTTGCCCGGCCGGCCGTAGCCGGCCGGTTCAGCTCAGCGCACACGGCCCATGCTGCGGGCCGTGGTTTTTACCATGTGGTGCCTGCGGGTGCCACGGTTCTCCAGCTCGGCTGGGACGTGGCCGGCCATTTCCCCCAGCCGAGCGGCTCGCAGACGCGGGCTGCGTCATCCTCCACGCGGCACCTGCGGGCGTCGCGGTTCTCCAGCGGGCCAGTCAGATTGGGCAGCCGGTCATCCCGCAGACCGGGCGGCCTGAGTGGCTACCGGTCCCTCCACGCTGCTGGCACACGGCCACCGCTGCCACTTCCGCCTCCGGTCGCCGACGCCGCCGCCTCTTCCATCCGTCGCGGCCTGCATAGCCGCGACCCCTTTCCTCCAGCATGGTGCGACAACACCACGCCCTACCAGCTCCGCCTCTGTCATCAACACAATGAGAACAACAACAAGGGGGGGGGGGGGAAGGGTCGGACCATGTTCGTACGGTCCGAACCCTCCTCGTTATGTTGTTAACATTCAGCATCAGGAGCACAACACTCGATGAGAAAAGGAGACTATAAATCATACATAAAATTAATCCAATTTCCCCTACCTCAATTTTGGTGATCAATAATAGAGTCGTGGAAGAAAGAAGTCGCAGAAGACAGATGTCGTTCCGTCAATATCGGAGGAGGAAAATCTCGGTGAAGACGAGTCAAGTCGACATCATTGGTGTACTTTGAAGATGGCGATGCTTTCCTATCTTTCCCCGGTTGAAGAAGGAGGAAGAGAAGTCCTTCGTTTTTCATTGGATAGAAAGGGCGTTCTTCGTGTTCTTCATGTTCCTTGTTGGATGAATGATTCTTCGTCGAGATCTTCCTCCAAGGGTTCTCCAAGCTCTACCAAGATCTAATCCTCTCCTTAGTTCTCCCAATAAATCTTATGTCAACCAACATAAAATAAGCTTATCCCTTATTTTAATGGTTGGCATGAGTTCAAAATAATTCAAATTAATTAAGTTGGTTCACTTAATTAAATGTATGGAGTTGGCAAGAATTTCAAGGGACTCAATTAATTAATTACAAGGGAGTGTTGGCACATTAATGGGAAGTTCAAGAGCTCCCCCATTTATGGGGAGTTCAAGAGGTTTAAAGGGGGGTTAGAGGAATTAAGGGGCCCAGGTGGGCCCCACCTATTAACATCCTCCTAAGAGAGGTTATGTGTGGGTGGCCCCACCACTAACCTCCCTTTGGAGGTTTTAACTACCATTCAAATAAAAATATGCAAAACATATTTTTATTTAAATTTTATTTAGGAACCCCAAAAATTAACTTCCAACCTCGATAAAACGTAACTGCAGTAAAGGTCTCCTTAAGCGAATACCGACGCTGAGAGTTCAACGGTGCCCTTAGATTTCAATTCCGAGCACTGGTTCAAAAGATATAAAATCTTTCTTGTACATTTACTGAATGTACCCAAACAAAACTTCAGAAATTGATTTCTGGAACACCGGGCCTCAGAATCAAGTGCCGTTAGAAACTTCAGACTCATAAAATTCTCATGTATTTAAAAAAAATTCCATGGAATTTCTGGGTCTTTAAATTAATAAAATGAAATTTTATAGAATATTAATTAAGTATGAATTCATATAATCAGTGTCTAAAGAGGATTCAAAATAATGGTAGTTAATGTAAAATATAACAAATATTTATCTAGATTGTAATGAACAAGGAAACATTGAAGTTTTATTTATGGTTTATCTTATTTTTGATTTGGTTGAGTAGGTCAGATATGATCAGACATCTGATCCTCAATGTGTAACCATAAGTTCAAAAATCAATGGTCGGGGAGACCATATAGGGATGAAATCTAGATGATAAATATGTGACATGCTTTAGAGATTTGATTGTGGTTCCTCTAACCCATCAAGAATAAGAACTTAATTCCTACCACAATTTGAGATGGTTTATTCATTTTGGAATCCTAAATATGTATATAGTGTTGAGATCATAGTTTTTTTGGATGACATGAAGAGGAAAGTGGAAGAGTTTGTATTAATATAACTCACCTGTCAGAAGGTCAAGGTGGATCACCAATGACCAGCTAGTATGTTGCATTTTTTTACCAATTCTTATGTGTAAATGGGAGTATATAGCTATGGATTTTGTCACAACTATACCAATAATGGTTAGGAAGCATGATTCCATATGGGTGATTGTGGATTGTCTCACTTCATCCCAATTCGTGAATCCAATACGGTGGAATATTTTCCCAAAATCTAAATTTGGGAAATTATAAAGATGAACAACATTCTAGTTTCAATTGTGTCTCACTAGGACCCAAGGTTTACATATCAGTTTTAGAAATCATTACAGTAATACCTTGGATCCCATTTGACCATGAGAATAGCTTTTCAACCTCAAATGGATGGATAATCTGAACAGACGATCCGAATGCTGGAGGATATGTTTAGGGCCTATGTGATGGATTTTAGAGGCTCATGGGAGGATCATATATTGTTAGTGTAGTTATCATACAATAACAGTTATTAGGCCTCCATACATATAGATCCTTTTGAAGCATTTTATGGTCATCCTTATTATCCCCCACTTTGTTGGGTATAAATAGGAGAGACTTCACTTATCAGACCAAAACTTATGTATGGGATAATGAACAAGATTAACCTAATTAGAGAAATAATAGTGATGAATTAGAGTCATTAGAAATATTATGAAGATCATCATCGATGATCATTATCATTTGAGGTGGCTTGTCATATTTTCTAGATAATCTTTCCAAGGTTAGGGAATCATTTCTTTAGTAAGGAAATTTTTCTCCATGGTAAATTAGCCTTTTGAGATATTTGGATGAGTGGGTGATGTGGATTATCATTTGGAATTAACATCGAGGTTTAGTTCTGTGCACAAATTATTTCATGTATCTCAATTTAATAAGTACCATCCTGATCCTAACCATGTAATTTTATGGGATCTTGTTGATATTTAAATAGATGCTACATTGATTCATGTCCCAATACAAATTGTGGATAGGCAAGAGAAGATATTTCATGGGAAAATAATCTATTTAGTATGGGTTTTATAGTATCATAGTCAAATTCATGAAGATACATGAGATTGAAAAGAAAATTATGGAACAATGTCCTATGCTCTTACAATTCAATTCCAACCTTCCACTTTCTAAGGAAAGAAAAACCATTGGAGGGGAGAATGTAACATCCCCATTTTCAGTTACTTTACCTTGTTTTGTATATTTTCAATTTGTATTATGATTGGGTTAAGTTTTAGTAGGTAGATAAGGGTTTAAATTTTTTTGGAAGTGTTTATAGAGGATAAACATTTGAGAACGATTAGTAGAAATCATGAACCACCTCTAGGAAACTGTGAAAGTGAGGATGTGAGTCACTGGATAGGCACATGGTTGGTGTATAGTTTGGTCAAACTGTGTGAGTGCCTAGGGAAAACTGTGTGGTGTATAATCCTTGAGACAATATCACCATACAACTAGTATATGGATTTCTAAACTATACAACCTAACCATATATCTATCTTGACCTTATCCAGCAGTATGTGCACAGTTGGTGAATGGTTTGAAAAACCATGTGACCTAACCATGCGACATATATTTAATACCCTAAAATTTGTGGGTTTGATATAGATTAAGGGAAAAAAATTCATTAGTCCCCTATTATTCTATGGTATCAAACTCCTATTCCTACCTAGAACTCCAAGACAATTCCCTTTGACCCTAAAGTAGATTTTGTACAAATAAAAGTGTGTTAGAATTCCAAAATCACTGATAAGTCCATTTTCTCTCTCGTTCTTCCTTGTTATTCATAGATCCATTCTTATTCTATATCTTAGATCTGTATATCTAATCCATTATTTATAGATTTATGTGTTATGATGTGAATTTGGTGAGATCTTGTTGGATCTAAGGAAGGGGAGGTGTTGTGATATCAAATATAGAAGATTTTAGTGTCATTCTTCATTTTTTTCAGTCATTGAGAGGTAGGTGGATTCTATCTCATCTCCATTGTTCTATAATCTGAAGTATTAGTTTTCCTAAATGGTTTCTCTTGAATTTTCTATGGTATCATTTTGTAATTTCTTGAAGCAAACCATTGGTTCATGTTTTGGTATTTTGGAAAATCTCATGGCTTTTAGAAAACCCCCTTGCTTAAAATTTTAAAATGACGGTTTTAAAATTATGGAATGGATTTGATGAAAGAAACATTTTTTGGCATGTTTGGGCTGGTGTGTGTTCAAAGAGGATATGTATAGTCAAAACTTCCACAATCAAGGATGGATGAATTATGTTCATGGACTACCACTGTTAATGGTAGCACCAATATTAAGTGTATGATTGTGTGTATACGAGTTTGTGTGTACGTGTGAACACTGGAATGGTTGTTTCAAATGAGAATGAATGAAATTAATCTTATTTATGTTTTTTCTTACATGGATTTTACTTATGGTTTTATGTAAAATATTTAACTATTTTATAATTGTTTTATATAAAATGTTCTAGCTAGTTATTTTCCTAGTGGAATGATATGGGAAGTATTTGGGGAATTCCTACCGAGTTTATACTCATCCCTACTTGAGAATTTTGGTTCATTTTCATATGTCATATACTGGGATATAGGTAAGGGAAAGGTATCAAATTTCTCTAGTGATTCATCTTGATTCCTTGGGTATAATAGGTTGAGTTGGAGCTTGTAGATGGTTGGGTGGCACTTGAGATTTTTTCTTTTGACATATTTGAGTCATGTATTCCTTTGTTTTTTTAGTTGGTACACCATGTTCTATTGTTACTCTTATATTATTGTTTTTCTTGTTTTCACTTTTGGTTTCATTACTTATATTCAAGAATCATATAAGTGGATTGGATGTTTATTGTTTTATATTGTCAAGATATTTTATCTTTAAATGGAAAATTATCCCCCAAAATTTTTCTTAATCCCTTGGAAATTATTATTGGACTTTGGTGACTTGGGGATGTCACCTAAGGTTAGTTTCACTCCATCTCTCCTCAAGATAATGAGTTGGGGTAGTATGTTATAAGTTGGATGCTCAATTTCTGAAATACATGGAGATTTTCAAGATATTTCACATAAATATTCCTTTTATAGAAGCCCTCATGAAAATGATCCACCATGATAAAATTTTCAAATTTATTCTTTACAAAATATGAAATCTTAATGATGTGTTAAATGTCATAATGCATGAGTAATGTCTTCCAATTATACCTAGATCCATACCTCCTAAACTAAGAGACCCTATAAGTTTCACTATACCCCAAAATATTAGAGGATGTCAATTTGGGAGAGCTCTATGCGACCTCAAAACTAGATTAAACCTCATTCCATCTAGAGATCTTTAAGAACTAGTAATTACATAATTAAATCCAAATAGGGCTGCCTTGAAAATGTCTTGACGATCAGTGAATCATCCTTGTGGAATTCTGTAGGATGTTCTCATTAAGGTTGATAAATTTTACTTCCATGCAGATTTCATTATCCTTGGTATGGTAGAAAATAAAGAAATCCTTATCATTATTGGGTGACCCTTCTTATCTAAATGTAGATATCTTATTGATTTCCAAGAGGGAAAATTAATTTTTAAAGTTATTTAAGAAAAAATAACATTTAGTTTTGAGTTGGATGAGATACCCCTTATTTGATATGATTATTTGAGTGTGGGAAAACCTACCCATTCAATCTATTATTCCTATGGCCAAGTATAACATACCCACTAGTGTTGATAATGCCTAAGGCATGGGAAAAATTACTGATATGATATTACGACTTAGTATGGGACATATTTACCACTTACCCTTTGACAATATGATTAGGGACATTATGGCCATTTTTTGGTGAACTCATGAACTGTGAAAATTTTTCATGGTTTTGGGATAAGTGCTCAGTAGGTCATGGAATATATTTCCCACGTGCTCCTAATGACGTTGTTAATGGGACAAAATGACAAAATATTTGTTATTACCTTGGAAGTAGGATAAATTTCCAATGACGTGATACTTTCAATAAAGGGGATGGGATGTGCAAGAAAAATGACCAGTTATTTTCTATTTCCCTTGGAAGTGGTATGTATGGACCATGATATGATAATTTTAAGGAATGAGATGATTTTACCAAGAGGAAATGGAAAATTATTTAGTACTTCCTTGGGAGTGGGATGGATTTCTCATGATGTGATGCTTCTAAGGAAGGGGATGAGATACCTGTGTGAGATTAGCTATTGTGGGGTATGATGCCCCTCTCTTATGATGTGTCCAGGGTCTAAGGACAATTTTCCTTTTTGTGTTTATGTTCGTGGCTAGGGACGACATACCCTATCTTGATGATGTGGTTAGGACATGATGCCCACTTGTATATTATTTCTAGGGACAATATTACCACTCTTTGGACCTTTTTATAAGGACTCACTACCCATGTATTGATGCTTGTAATATCCCGGGAACATTATACTCTCTCTTGATGATTTAGTCTTGTGAATTTATTCATCCATTTTTTGAAACTTAAATTGTATTTTATTTTATGAAATTTTTTATTCAATTAGAATGATTTAATTTCAATTTATTTGGATACATGTGAGGTTCACTATTTCATTTCTAAATGGGTCACACCTTAGCCCTACTCATGGCCTGATCCATCTTGGTGATTAGATATTCTATTTTTAAGGGGATAAATTCTTGTCATCAATTTTTACCATATTTAGGGTTTTTGTGTTGAACTTGCTTCTCCATTATTTCTACATTATGCCTCCAAATTTCAGTAGCATGAATCTCCATTTCGATGACTGATTTAGGGGCAATCTAGTCTTCGGTTACAGCTCAGAACCTCGATTTTGGGATCCCGGTCCATTTTATTTGATCTAATGATTTGAGGAATGAAGAGGTAATAGTTTTCATAGATTTTGTTTCACCAGAGGAAGAGGATCATTAGGAGCCTACATGTGTCCTATTAGGGAAGGAAATTGAGGTGAGCCTTCAACTTCCTTTTCACTGGTTGAGAAACAATAGTTCACAATGGTTATGATTCTTTAGGAAGTCATGTTGTTTGTATATTGTACCTATAGAATTATTGAAGGATGAAGACTTCAACATTGGCCTTATGTATTTTCGAGCTCTAAGGGTATGAAAAATTCAAGACCTGATCAAGCCATGGTAAGGTGGTTTAGTCCAGCATGTCTTCTTATAATTTTAGTGCTCTAGTTTTTTATGCTCTTTGCTATTGTGTCGATCTTGTTGAGTTTTTTCAACTAAATTATGAGAATGTTACCATTCTTGAACCTTATTTTACCATAGTATCCTGAAGTAATAAGAAATGTATTCTTAGATAGTTTCCTTGGTATGTGTATTTGAGTTTGTTCATTACTTCTTGTATCCGTTTTACTATCCTATTTGTTATTTCATAGTGAAACCCGGTGCCCCTGTCTCATTCACCTAAACTAATTGAAAAAAGCACATAAAATATCAATTTTTTATTAATTTTTTTAAATTGATGGTGCTGATGTATTCTAATTTTGATTTTGATGTTTAGAATTGATTTTGTGTTAGTAAATTTAATTTGTTTTGCTTCAAATTTGGTATAGAGATACTATAAATGGTTTACCATAAATATGGAACACTATTTTTATGAACCTAGATTTTTATATACATATTTTGGTTCTAGTCTTTTGGAATCTTCTTGTACTACTTCTACGTTGAGTTTTTTTTTCAGTCTTATATTCATCTTCCCACTGTTTTGAATATCAAACATGTTCATTTTCATTCATTTATAATTTTTTGATCAAAGATATATTCCACACATATCTTATGTTGTTGAATAGAGACTAACCTACAACCCCCCCATAATTGGTATCAGATCCAATGTGGAATTAATTTCGCATCCCAACATTCATTGTTTATTATTCTATTTTGGGGCATTGTTTACAACATTCTTATTTATTTCCTTTGATTAGCACATTCATGTGTTTATTTTTTTGTGTGGATTTATTTGTTTCCTATTATATTGATAGAAAATTATTTATTCTTGTTCATGATTCCTATTATGCCTCATTGTGATTTGAGGGTCTGTTAATCTTGTATATATGTTTTCCTAGTAGCATTTTGGTTTAGATCTAGCTAGGTGTTTCCCAGGTGTTGTCTTCCTAGTCTACCTTTTTGTTAGAGATGAAATTGAAGATCTTGTAATTGTTCCTTTTGTTACCCATTTATTGTTGGAACACCCTTTAGGTGGTGTGTGTTTTAGTATGGGTGTTCTCCTTAGGTGGAGATATGTTTGAATCGGTCTCATTGAAGATTCTTGTGGGAATTTAATTTAGACTCAAAGTGGATTTATCTAGTACCCTTTTTCTATAATAGGTTTACAAGGCCTTTTACTTGGATAAATGTGATTTTAGTGTTTTCCTGGTGGTGTTTTTTATGAATCAAACTCATAGAGGATCTGTGATGATGGATGGGCCTATGTGGATTCAGGGGGAGTGTCTAAATGTTTATATGCTCAGAGCTTTGTTGTTTAGATTGGGTATTATTTCACTGCTACTATTTTATTTGAACCATTTAACTTTTTCTAAAGATTTATCATACCTTGTATTGTTTTTATATGTGTTTTATGGTTGAGGAATGGTACTTCTATTTTCT
Source organism: Viscum album (assembly GCA_963277665.1). Taxonomy (NCBI): domain Eukaryota; kingdom Viridiplantae; phylum Streptophyta; class Magnoliopsida; order Santalales; family Viscaceae; genus Viscum; species Viscum album. The sequence continues at coordinate 1,682,291,718 of OY728160.1, forward strand.
ATTGTGTTCTTTCAGGTGAAAGTGACCTGTTTAAACCTTTGATGGCATTGGTTTAGTTGTAAATTGGGTATGTGTTGATAGGAAGCTCAGGTAAGTGAAGTTATGAGTTCTATTAATATTTTTTCTTAGTTTAACATTCTTTTATAATATTGTTTTTTGAGTGATCATTATATGTGATTGTTCAGGAATGTGTGTGTTATTGAGATTCACATAAAGGAAACACTGATATACTGTTAGTATTGATTAGGATTGCTTGTTTCCCCGAATCAATGTGATAAGTTAGGTGGTGCAGGGGAATTAGGGGTTTGAGGCTTGTACATTTAATTTTCAAGGTGGTTATTTATGAATTTATTCACCCATTTATTGAAAATTAAATGGAATTTTATTTTATGAAATTTAATTGTTTTATATTGGCATGATTTAATTTCAATTTATTTTGATAAATTTTGGGCTCCCTATTTCATTTATATCTAGTCCATGCCTTAGCCCTTCTATTTGGGCCATGAATTATTATTTTTTCCAAATCATCCTTAAAACATATGTTTTTTTTGAAAATGTGGGATGCGTGAAAAGATCTTAATAAGGGACATAAAAAATTAGAATGAAACCCATTATTCTATTTTAGAACCATGTGATCATAAAAGTGAGTTTTCATTTAACATAATAAAATTTGAGCTCAAATAATCATTTAATTAAACATGAAATAAGATTTACTACCCAAAGTTTTTCATAAAACACATTATAAGAAAACATATAGGCAAAAACATAATCATGAAGGTTTCTTAGAAAACATGATAACCCATGAAAAATGTTTTCTTAAAAACATACCTTTTTTACACTAAAGGTCTTAATACTTCCTTAAAAAAGGACCATTAGATCACCATTTATAATAAAATTATTTCTATGAAAAAAAATTATAAAAAATAGAAAATTTATATAGGTTCCTTGGGAGACCATCTTTATAGAACCCTTACATGGACCCTTACATGTGGAATAACAAATATGGTTAACTTTCAACATAATTCTCCAGATAACATAATCATTACCTAATGAATTGGATAGCTATAATGGGTCAACCTAACCAAAAACAATGTATATATACCATAAAATGTATATAACACATATAATATTACATTTCCATCATGAAACTCATAAAAATATACTTTTTGAACCATAAAAAACATTTTTGGAAACTAATATATCCCTTTCCTTTAAAACCCAATTTTAAAAATCCATAGAACAAAGGGAAAGAGATTTTTTCTTTGAATAAAACATGAAATATTATAAATAAATAAAAATATAAAATATTTTTTATAGTGTTAGGAAAATCTGTTGACACCATATACATTAAAATATAACATTCCTTTTATCTTTTGTAAAGAAGTCAAAACATTCCGTATAAAATACGTAAAAATATTCCTTTTGAAAACCTTTGAAAGAAAGTAAAAAATGACATAAAATTAATTTCATAATTCATTTATGTCTATATAAATAAATACATAAAATAATTTCAATAATATAGATATGGAAGAAAAAATATTTAGAAAATTAGATCTTTAAAAACATTTAAATGTTTTTAATGTAAAGTGTCCCTTACCTCGAGTCTGACTCGTCACATACATTATTTATCTTACTAAATAATAAAATCATGTTAATTATTTAATTTATTAAGAAAAATTTTCGATTTTATTATTTATTTTATTTTATTTATTTCCACGTTATATCTAATTACTTAATTAATTAAGTTCACATTGGATGTTTTGACGATATTCAGCTCATATGTCCAAAATAACTTCAATAGGGTGACTATGATCAAAGTGGTCATTATTAAATCATATATAAAATAATAATCATGAAATAATTATATTTTTTATATATTAATTATAATTTTAAATAATTTCATGAACTGCGTTATAATCATGAAGACGATAGGTCGTACATACAAATGATTAATGTTTCCATTTTTCAACGAACATGATGTAAAGAAGATAAGTATTATTTTATCTTTCCAAAATAATTATTATATAATAAATTTCATATTTTATTAAAAATACACTTTTATATAAAATCCATGTGATTTGGTCATGAAAAACAAATTACATCTCTTTGTGGGGGTAGTAATCCATATGTACGCATTAACAACATTATCATTATTCAATGGATGGAAAGGTAAGAAAGTATATGATATATGATATTTATATATTTATAAATATACAATGAATATTATATATATACATTAAATCCATCATTATATTCATCAATAACAGGTTGTGATGGAAAATAAATTACATCGGTTCACGAGGCGGTAGTCTTCCATACACACAAATGACAGATTCATTTCCCATTTTATGGAAGAAAGAGATTTATATAGGTTATTACATTAAAATAAAAACATATAATTTTATATAATATATTTGTGTTATTATTTATTCATGTTTTAAGAATATTTTAACTAGGTATAAGAATAATTTAAACTAAAAGTTTGATTATAAGTTATATGTCTTCTTTAGAAAACCCCATTTAAATTACACCTTTTCCCTATAAGGTTGGTATTATTATAAAATTAATACCTATAGAACATGTGTAGAGATATTATAAAGGTATTTGGGTAGGTATTGTCTAATATAGAGTGATCAAATGGTGTGAGGAAGAGAGGAGAGTAGGTTCCCTTTTATAAGTGAGGGGAGGGGCATTCTTGGAATTTCTTAAAGTATTAAATTAATATAAATTAATTTTCATCTTCAAGTAGATAAAAAATGATAAAATTAGAATATAGTATGAATATGGTTCTAAAAACTCTCATATAATAAAATCAGAACAATTTTAGAATATGTTTTTACCCTTATCATTTTGTTTTTAACCCCCCAGTTAACCCTTTTAACAATTACGGTGATATCAATGTTTTTTATTCTTTAGGGGTAAAAAAAGTTACTATAAGAGAAAAAATGACCCATAAATGGACCATGGTTGATATTTTTAACGATATTACATTCAATTTTCTGAATATAGTATTTTATAAATTTTAAATCATTTAATAAAATATTTTTTATTATAAAATACCATTAATGTCAATTTTTGAACTATTCATTCACTTTGACTTAAAAGTAATCAAGATAATAATATAATTAAAGTATTAAAATTTAGAACACATATAATATGTTATAGTTATCTAAAAAATTCACGGGACACTTCACATCACCCTTAAAATTTTACATTTAGAGTTTTTAAAATCATTTACTTGATTTTTTTACTTTTTTCCCAACCATTGTGTCGGTGTTGCCTAAGAATTTATGGTAATTATATAATCACTAAATATTAGAAATAAATCACCATTATAAAAATAATTTAATTATTCCTAAACTAATCTTTAATATTCATTCATAAATTATCTTTATCCCTACGTGAACATATAAGAGTAATTTAAATGTAAGTTAGTGACATTTTTGTATATTTCTTTACATAAAATAATAAAAAGGTCAAAATCAAAGAAAAAAAGAATAAAAATGTGATATTTTATAATTTTGGATGATTATGGATGAAATATAATGATCCAATGAAATAAATTAAAGTGTTTTAATGAATTTGAAGCCTCATCACCATAGTTTTAACCCCAATTAACTCATTTCACCTTTACTGTGGTAACAAAAATTAACTATAGTTACTATTCATAATGAAAAAAATAAAAGAGACATATTTAAAAAAATTTATCCTCATGATTATAAATATGGAATTAATTTTTCAAGATTCAATTTTTATAACTGAAATAATTTAATTCTAAATTAAACTCATAAAATGTGATGAAAACAGTTTTTCAGAAAAATTTATTTTCAGTATAAAAATGTTTTTATACCAAATACAAGTATACAATTTACCATAATTGAATTTTTTTTAATAAAAAATAACTAATTAAATTTTAAAACTAATACAAAATAGAATCTTAATTTGTAAATAATTGAAAAGAAAATATAGTATCTAATAAAAATCAGTATTTTTCACTATTCTTCTAAAAATCAAACTTTTCAGAATATTATAAAAAATTTATCCTAAGATAATTTTGACACGATAAATTCAAAAATTAAGTTCATTTTTTTTAAAATTAAAATTTTATAATATGTAAATAAATCTTTTAAATAAAATCATATAATTTTTGAAACCCCAATCTGGTTAGAAATAAAGTTTTTATCCTTTTGACTGAAAAATTACCTAATATTACTATAATGAATATAAATATATAAAATATAATTAATTAATGTTAATAAGACTTGAAAATTATTTATCTTAACATTACATAGGTTATTTCATTCTTCCTCCTTTTGGAAATTTTATCCTCATAATTTTATTTACTATTTAAATAAGTGGGGATATCTTTCCCTCATAGAATTTTCTGATTCTCATATTGCTTCTTCAATTTTATGGTTTTATAAAAAAACCTTAACATAGTGAATAACTTTATTCTATAACACCTAATATATTTGGTCAAGAATATGAACTAGTTTTTCCTCATATGAAAGGTTTTCTACTTCAGTTCTTAAAACAAGAGATGCATCTAGTACATATTTTCTTAAAAATGAAACCTAAAATATGTCATATAACTATAATATAACTAGAAGCAATCCCACTTGATAAAAAATGATAATACTCTCTCCAAGATTTCACATGAAATATTTTTTTAATAAACCACAGACTTATCATCCCTTTTTACCAAAAAACATAATACTTTTCTATGGATATACTTTTTGAAAAACATGATCGCTTAACTCAAATGAAAGATCTTTCATCTGGTTATTTGGATAATTTTTTAGCCTTCTTTGAGATGTCCTAATATGTTTCTAAATCATGTTAACCATCTTAATTTTTGTTTCTACTAATTATAGTCCCAACATCTTTTTTTAGCTAATTCATCCCAAAAATATGGAGTCCAAGACCGTTTTCCATATAATTCCATAAAAGGCACCTAATGTATAATGGAATGAAAACTATTATTATAAGAAAATTAAAATAATAAAGGATAAAAATCCAAAATTCCATGATAATCCAGTGAACACACACAAATCATGTCTTCCAAGGTATGAATTATTTGATTAGAATATCTATCATATTAAGGATGAAAAGATGTACTGAAATTTAATTCAGTACCCAATGACTTATGAAGACCTTTACAAAAATTAAAAGTAAATCTAGGATAACGTTAAAATATAATAGAGATAGGAACTCCATGTAACTTGACTATATCATTGAGGTATAATCGAGAAAGATGATATAAATACATAATATGTTGAATATTTAGGAAATGTGTAGATTTATTTAGTCGATCAATAATAAATCAAATCACATTATTTCACCGATAATTATTTGGAAATATCACAATGAAATCCATGAATATTTTCTCATATTTCTATTCTAGAACTAGAAAATGATGAAGTATCCCCTTAGGTAATAGTCATTATACTTTAACTATTTGATAATTCAAACATTTCATAGAAAATTTAACAATATTTATTTTCATTCCATCCCACCAGTAACACTCCCAAAAAATTCTATCTTCAACTGGGAATCATAAGGCACACATAATATTTTAAAAATCATATCAAACCTTCTCCATAAATATTAAACTCTGGAATCTTATCATTCTTAGAAGATTCTACCTTTTCATGTAAAACATGATCCTATTTATGATATTTTTTTAATTATTTAAGAGAGATATGATTATACTGACATCTGAAAAAAAATAGGGGAAGAACCTTCATGCGTAATTTCTAGGCCATAAGTCATTAAATCATTAACTGAAGCGTTATGTTCTAAATGTGATATGGTTATTGTAGAATTATCTTTCTGACTCAAATCATCAACTCCTTTGTTTTCTTTTCCAAGATAGTAATGAATCATGATTTAATAATCCTTAATCATTTCTATCCATCTCATCTACATCATGTCTAACTCTTTTTGAGTGAATATATACTTTAAAATTTTAAGATTAATATATATTTCACATTTTAATCAATATAAATGATGCCTCCACATTTTTAAATAAAAAACCAAAAAAGCTAATTCTAGATCATGTGTAGGATAATTGAACTCATTAGGTTTCAATTGACATTAAGTATAATCAATTACCTATTCATTCTGCATCAGAATGCAACCAATTCCCTTTAATAAATCATCTCTATAGATGAAAAATTCACAATTTCTAGTAGGAAGGTCCAAAATTGTATCATGCATCAATATTATTTTAGTACCTAGAAATAATCATAATGTTTCTTTTCATATGAAATTAAATAATTTTTGAGTAAACTTAGTTAGTGGGAAAGATAAATGATCAAAGTTTTCAATAAAATGTCTGTAGTAACCTATTAATCCAAGAAAACTACAAATCTCTATGAAATTTGTAGGTCTTGGTCATTCTCTAACCACTTTACTTTTAACAGGGTTAATGGTTATTCCATCTTTGTAAATAATAATCTTGAGGTAATAAACCTATTACAACCAATATTTACACTTAAAAATTTTTCCATATAACTCATTTTCTTTGATGTTTTGAAAAATAATACTTAGGTTTATTTCATGATCCTTATGAATTTTCTAATATACCAATATATAATCAATAAACACCACTAAAAACTTATCTAAATAGTAATGGAAAAATCTATTCATAAGATCTATAAATATATACGGTGTACTAGACAACCCAAAGTGCATAACTATAAACTCATATGCCCATATCTAATCTAAAATGTTATCTTCAGAATATGTTCCTCCTTTAACTTCAACTGATGTTATCTTTACCTGAGATAAATATTCAAAAAATACTACAGTCCCTATAACTGATTAAACAAATCATAAATATGAGGAAAATGTTACTTTTTCTTAAAAATTATATTATTTAGTGATCTATAATTAATGAAAATTATTATTAAACCATATTTATTTTTAACAAATAAAATAGGATCAACCAATAATGATGTGATGGGAAATATAACCCTTTATCGAGCAACTCCTGTAACTAATTTTTCAATTCCAAAAGTTCTACTTGATCAAATTGATAAGGGTTTTTTTAAATTATCTTAGAATCAGTAACTAATTCGATAGTAAAATTAACTTTCTTATCAGGTATAATATTAATAAACTCATTAGGAAATACATCCAGATATTCATTCACTATAGGGACATCACTGATATGAATATTTTTCCTCCTCATAAATATATGAAATATAAAATTCATTTACATATTTTAATATTTTCTCATCTTCTTGATATGTTATCAAAGGTATGAATTCATTCTTGTATAGAAACCAAATCTCATTTAAAAAAAACTTCTTTAGCTCTACAATATATCATAGAATAGTAAAAAAAAATCCAATCCATACATAGAATAAAAATTAAACTATATAAGGGGAAATATAATAAAGTTCTCAAGTAAATCCATTCCATATAAAACAATATAAACATTCTTATAATCTATTTTTTTCTTAATACTTCCCCTAGGTGTTTTTACCAAAAGTTATGGATTCATTTCTTGAGGTGAAATTTCTAATTTATCAGAAAATTTATCAGAAATGAAAGAGTGTGTAGACCTAGAATCAAAAAGGACATTGATATAATCTGAATAAACATGTAATGTACCTAAGACCTCATTATTGGGTGGTCCAACATCTTTCAAAGTAGTCACAAATTATTTAACCACACATTTTTGTTTGCAATCTTAATGATTTTAATCCTTTATTCCTATCTTTGGATAAGTACTCACATATTGACCCATATAATTACAATTAAAGCATCATAATGTAAAATTTTCATTATTTTTTTCAACTGTTATCTTTTTTTTCAAAGGAAACATATACAAACATTCCACATTAAAAACACTTTCTATATTTTATAATAAATTCTCCAGGGTTCTTTTTACCATACTTATCATAAGATGGAAACTTGATTTTCTTACCTTTAAATTTATTTGATGGATACTTCTCCATTTCCTTCCATATAGACCTTTTCTTATACTTATTGTTTTGGAATACGTGATCATTAGAAAACTCAATTTATACCCTCTTGGAACATCAAAAAAGTTTCTCATAACTTTTTAATTCACTGGAAGCCAATTCCATTTGATATCATGGATTCAATCCAAAGTAAAATTAATTAATTTTATTATCAATATGTCATATAAAGTTTGGTTCATACCTTGAAAATAGGGTGAAGTTTTCTTAATATAAAGCCACTAAATATTCCTCCTTTTTTCTCAATTCTAATAATTACTTTTCTACCCCAAGTTTGAAAACCTTAGGAAAATATTTATCAAGGAAAAAAATCCTTAAATGTGTTCCATTACATGATGTAAATCTCTTTTATTTCTCTATTATTCTTAAACATTGACCACTATTAATCAGTTTTAACTTCAAAATGGTAAATTACAAGGGTTAAATTTTGATAATATGAACAAACCTTGACTTAAAATATCTTCTCCAAGGTGTTAACCCATCCTTCAGCTATCATAGGGTTAGATGATTCACTAAATGCTAGAGGGTGTTGTTTCATGAAATGATCTACTATAGACATGTTACTCTATAGTGAATGTGGTTTCTATCTAACATGGATACCACCACAATTTATAACCTCTTTAAAACGATAAATCATAATAAAAAACTTCTCTATTCTAAATCCATCCATTTAGGTTGCTGATTTGGAAGGATGTTGTCCTCTTGGTGCCTTCATACTTCAGCTTCCCTACTTACTTTGTAGAAAACCATATATTTTAGATGAATAAATATAGTAATATTCAAATTATATATCATGATAACCATAAATTAAATCTCTTAAGTCTATTTAATTCCCTTAACCTAACCTCTAAAATTATCTAAACCTTTCCTCTAATAACAACTATAAGGACCCGACCCTTATTCAATCCATAATTTCTTTTTTAAAAAATAATTAATTTTCTTGTATACATGAATATATTTTTTGGTTTCATTTTCTATATAATTATGACATAAATATTGAATAAAAAACCCATACATTACAATTTGGACACTTCTTATTAGTATCCATTTTTTCCACAACAAACGACTTTTAAAATAAAAGACATTTTATTTACATGAAAAATATTTATGATTTTTAACTTTACATTTTATTTGTTCCTAATAATCCTTAAAACCTATGAAAAACATTTAAAAATTTTATATGAGATAAAAAGGATCAGTAAGGGACATAAAAAAAGAAGGAAGAAACATGTTAGTTTATTTTAAAAGAATGATATCATAAAAGAGAGTTTTCCCTTAAATTAATAAACTTTGAGCTCAAATAATAATTTATTTACACATGATATTAGCTTTACTACCTAAAGTTTTATATAAATCACCTTATAAGAAAATGTAAAGGAAAAATCACAATCACAATGATTTCTTAGAAGAAATGAGAACCCATGTGTTTTTTTCTTAAAAATATACTTCTTTACTTTAAAAGGGAATAATCATTCCTTTAAAAAATGATCATTAACTTACCTTTTGAAATAAAATTATTTCAATGAAAAATTATTAGCATGCATAGAAAATTCATTTCGGTTCCTTGGGAAATTATCTTTATATAACCTTTAAAATAACCCTTATGAGTGGAATAACCAATACAATCAACTTCCAACATAATTCTTCAGAGAACATAATAATTACCTAATGCATTGGAGAGCTATACCGAGCTCAACCAACCATGAAAAATTTACAAGGACCATAAAATGTATAAAACACATATAATATTTCATTTCCATTATTAAACTCATAAAAACATACTTTTGAACCCATAAGAAATAATTTTTTTGATATTGATATATCATTTTCCTTTAAAACCCAATTTTCATAAATACCTAGGAAAAAGGGAAGGTGGGTTTTTATTTGAAAAAACATGGAATATTATAAAGGAATACAAACATAAAATATTTTTTATGGTGGTGGGAAAATCCTTTGACACTGTATATGTTAAAATAGAACATTCCTTTTTTCCTTTTGTAAAGAAAGTAAAAACATTCCATATAAAATATATAAAAATATTCCTTTTGAAAACCTTTGAAAGAAAGTAAAAAGAGACATAAAATGTATTTTATAATTTATTTATGTCCATATAAATAAATCTATAAAATAAATTTAAAAATAGGTACATGGATGAAAATTATTTAGAAAAATAGATATTTAAAAACATTTAAAAGGAGTTTTTAAGGTAAAGTGTCCCTTAACTTGAGTCTGAATCATCACATAAATTATTTATATTCTTGAATAAAAAAATTATATTAATTATTTACATTATTAAGAACCTTTTTTATAGTTATTATTTCCTTTATTCTATTTATTATTATTTTATATTTAATTACTTAATCAATTAAGTTCATGTCTTTCGTTTTGATGATATTCGGGTCATACGTCCAAAATGAATTTGGTAGGTTGAATATGATCAAATAGTTAATTATTCCATCATATAAAAAATAATAATCATGAAATAATTATAATTTTTATATATTAAGTTTAATTTTAAAACCATTCATGAAATATGGTTACGAAAAATGAACTACGTTACAATCATGGAGACGATAGGTCGTACGTACGCATGAGTAACGTTTCCATTTTTCTATGAACATGAAGAAAAGAAGGTAAGTATTATTTTGTCTTTATATAATGTTTATAATATTATAAATATATTATTATTATTTTAAATACACTTATATATAGAATCTATGTGATTTGATCATGAAAAAAAAAATCACACCGCTTCATAGAGGTGGTAATGTACACGTATGCCCGAACAATGTTATCATTATTTAATGGATGAAAATGTAAGAAATAATATGATATATTATCTTTGTATAATGATAAATATTTCATGAATATCCTATATATACACTAAATCCATCATTATATTCATCCATAAGAGGTTGTTATGGAAAACAAATAAATCGGTTCGTGAGACAGTAGTCTGCAATACACACAAACGATGGATTCATTTCGGATTTGATGGAAGAAGGAGATGGATATAGGTTATTAAATTAACATTAAAAAAATCAGTATATTTAATATATTGGTGTTATTACTTCATCATGTTTTAATAATATTTTTATAAGAATAAATAAAACTAAAACATTTGGTTAAAAGTAATAACCCTTCTTCAGACAGCCACCTTTGATTTACACATTAGTGCCTCTAAGGTTGGTATTATACCCACAATAAGACCTTTAAAACATGGGGAGATATTTTAGGAAGGTATTTTTGTAGTATTTTTCTAATATAGAGTGCTCAAATGTTTTGAGGAAGAGAGGAGACATGGTTTCCTTTTATAAGTGAGGGGAGAGACATTCTAAAAATTTCATAAAGTATTAAATTAATATAAATTAATTTTCATGTTCAAGTGGATCTAAAATGATATAATTTGAATATAAGATGATTATGGGTAAAAATAATATCATAAAATAGAATTATGAAAATTTTATATTATGTATTTACCCTTATTTTTTAATGCCTCCATTAACCCTTTTGACAATTACGAAGATATTAATGTTTTTTACTCTTTAGGGGTAAATAAAGTCACTATAAGAGAATAAATAAACCATAAATTGAACATGATTGATATTTTAAACCATATACCATTAAAATGGATTAATTTATGATATTTATGAATTTTAAATCATTTAATAACATATTTTTTATTTTAAAATATCATTAATGTCATTTTTAAACTATTAATTTACTTTGACTTTAAATTAATCAAGATAATAATATAATTCAAATATAAACATTTAAAACATATCCAATATGTTATATGTATCTAAAAAATTAGTGGGACACTTTAAATAACCCATATAATATTACTTTTAGAGTTTTTAAAACCATTTATTGATTTTTTACTGCTTGCACAAGCACTGTGTCGACATTAGGTAAGCATTTAAGGTAATTATATAATCACTAAAAATTAGAAAAAAATTACCATTATAATTTTTTTCATTATTATTAAAATATAATTCAGTATTTTTTCATAATTTTATTATTCCTATGTGAATATATAATAGTAATTTAAAAGAGAGTGATATTTTGTATTTTTCTTTACTTAAAATAATATAAAGGTTAAAATCAAAGCTAAAAGGTAATAACAGGTCATATTTTTTTATTGTTTATGATTATGAATGAATTAAAACAATAAAAATAAATAAATAAAAGTTTTTAATGAATTTAAAGCCTCATCACATTAGTTTGAATCCTAATCAACCCATTTTACCTTTACTATAGTAACAAAAATTCACTATGATTACTATTCATAATGAATAAAATAAAATATAAATATTTAATTTTTTTTGAAATCCTAATTAAGAATATGGAATTAATTTTTCAAGATTCAATTTCTATAAGTGGGATGATTTAATTTATAATTAAACTTACAAAACTTGATGAAAGACTATTTTTCAGAAAAATGCCTTTTTAAGTATAAAAATGTTTTTATACCAAATTCATGTATAAAATTCATTACAAAGACCATAATTGGATTTTTTAATCAAATTAAACTAATTAAAATTTTAAACTAATCCAAAACATAAATTTTATTTTTAAATACTTGAAAAGAAAATACAGTTTCCAATAAAAATCAATATTTTTCACTATTCATTGAAAAATCAAAATTTTCCAAAAAATATTCAAAATTCATATTAAGATAATTTTAAAAAGATGAATTTAGAAATTAAGTTATTTTTTAAAATAAAAATTATATAATTTTGAAATTTAGCGTTTAAATAAAACTATATAATGCATGAAAACCCAATTTTGTTAGAAATAATTTTTTCCCTTTTGATTGAAAAATTGCCTAATATTATTATAATGAATATAACTCTAAAAAATATTATTAATGAATTTTAATAAGAAATGAAAATTATTTATCGTAACATCTCCTAGGTTTTTACAACCTGTGTGTCTTCTACTCAACATGACGACCTCATTCATTTATATTTATATATATATGTGTGTGTGTGCACATGATTAATATATATATTTATACATATAAATACATATAAAAACATGAGTACACACACCCACACAAACACACATTATTTATTAATCAGAATATCCATCTAAAAATTAAATTATGTATTTAAATATATATAGTCATATATATGTATGTTATTTATTTATATTAATACATTTGAGCATATAAATATATTTATTTATGAACACACACATATTAAGAAATTAAATATTGGTAATGTAAATATTTTATTTATATATGTGTACATGTGTTATTTATATATTTATAAAAATACATAAATATATTTTTTTGTTAATATTAATAGGAATATATGAATAAATACATATATATTAGTGTTTTCAAAGAAAAATGTAATGAAAATTTTGATCATAAAATCAAATGTAATTTTCAATTTTCAATTCAAACTTTATTTAAAATTTCATTTTTTATTTTTAAATTTATGTCTAAATAAGTTAAATCTTGATTTTACCAATTTTTCAAGAACAATTTTTATTTAATTAGAGGTATTAATTACAAAAAATTTCAGTAGTATTTTATATATTTTGATGAAGAATGAACTTAACAATTAAATAAATTACTGAGAAGAATTATTCCTCTAAATCATATCATAAAAAAATACAAAATGAGATGAGAGGAAATGAAAACCAAAATCAGATTTAGATCAATCAGAGGAAACATAAGCAAGTCATCTAGTGCTTCCAAGATTCACATTCCATGGATGCAACCATTGAAATTGTGGTATAAACCCATAATAATACCCTCACCTACTTACATAGCTCATTCACCTGTAGCTTCCCCCCTCCACCGCTCATTTCTCTGCCTCTACTGCTCATTTCTCCACCTCTTCCAGTTTCCTTTCTACCACACATTTATCACACTTCAATGAACTACATAAAACCTCCAAATTATCCTTCTCACCAATCATCCTTCCATAATCCTAAATACCATGTTCCCCATTCCTCTTCAATTTCTTGCTGTTTTTTTACTCTTTTACTACCCAGGTCGTGAAAACGTTCCTCTCCCACACTAGCCAATCCAAAACAACCCAAAAAGTCTAGCATCATCTTCTATACATTGCTTCTTCATTTCTTATTTGGTACATGGAATTTGTAACATCAAATAAATTTCCTATAACTTCTCCACCTTGATTTTAAGGTTGATGAAATCCATCACCCTTTCCCTCCTCTCTTCTATTAGCATCTCCACCACACATTTCTCAGCATCTATCACACACTATTTGAGGCCATTGACCTCTTTAATCTTGGAGAGAAGAAGGCGTTATAACTAAATCATATTTATAGGAGATTCATTTCACCATAGTGATCATAAATGATGCTGGACATTTAGATTTCAATGGTTATGGGGTTTCATGTGAGATTAAGGGAGATGAAGTGAGATGTAGAATGAGAATGAAGACACAGGAAGAAGGTGGAGGGAAAAATAAATAAAGGGGACGAATACATAGTGAATAATAGAAAATAAGAGAACTAAATAGGAAAGAAAATTTTTAGATTGGGAGGGAACCCTAACCTCCATCTGGAATCACCCTATCTACTATTTAATAGTAAGTTTCTATAAATTATCCTTCCATAAAATCAATGTAATTAATAAACAATATAATTGAAAAAAAAACATATAAAATTTGAAGATATTTAAAATTTATATTAAGGAACATCAATTCATATATTATATAAATTAGTCCATCTATAATTAATTTTTAACTATAAATAAAAAAAATTCAAACTAAAAAACCATTTTAATGTTTATTTAACAAAATTGAAATTTGATTGTGTGTATATTCATTTCCAATTATCATAAAAAAATTGAATTTTTTTAAGTTTTAAAATTTAAGTATCATGAAAACATATGGTCATAAAATTATATTCAATTAAAGTTTTAAATTTATTTATGAATAAAAATTTTATAGATGTTGAAAGTTACCCACATTTAGACTCTAGATTTCTAAAAAGAAAAGTTAATAGATTATATATATCATTAATTCATTTTTCTCAATGAATCGATAATTCTTGTAGAAAAATATATTATATATTTTGATATATTTTTTAATAAATAATTGAAAATATTTTTCATTTTATTTATTACCATCCTAAATACTAGGGATATAACCAAGATTAATATTAATCAATCCATTAATACACTCATTCAAGTGATTATAATAAATATATTTTATCCACATAAACATCACCTCTGAACATTCATATTTTCACATGATAAAAATTAAATGGAAATATCTACATCATCCCAAAAGAATGAATGATAAACAATCATGAATAAAGAAACATCAACTATAATATTTAAATTAAAAAAATTACAAGTGAGGCCACATAAAATCCAATAAATATATTTATTTTTGAATTAGAAAATTTATATATTGACCGATGAGAGATTATTTAAATTATTTATTACAAAGATATTCAATAAAGAGAAAAGGAAGAACCTTAGAGTTAATAAGAGATTGTGTATCTCTACACCTCTCTTTGTTGTTATTTTTCTTTATCTCTTTCAAAAATAAATATATTTATTATGAGATTTATTGTCTTTATCTTAAATCCCATGCGTTTTTCCAATTTTTCATATTCATTATAAAATATCATAAGGACTCCATATTTGAATATCTACATCACTCCATCCTTTGTTCGCTATGAAGAAATAATTCTCAGGGATAAGGACTTGTCTTATATCAACCATTTGATCAGATAAGTCCGGATGATAAGGGATTGTTTGTTTATAAGAAAGATGGCATTGTTTGTACTCATTCATGTTTGGATATGGCTATATAATCCTTCCACCACTTTGGGTTAAAATAGAATAAGTTTCTAGATATAGATACTTGTTTTATATATATATAATTAAAGGAGTAAGTGTTTAGCCCAAGGGATATTGTGGATATTGTTGAGTTATTGGGAGACTATTGAGGACTCAAATTGATTTTTTTTGTGATTTAAGAGTGAGGAAGATCATATATAATGTGTAACTTATCTATAAAAGATATATTGAAAAAGTATGAAGTAATTTTGGTTTTATTGTGTTGGATTTTGTCATCAATTCATAAATCATGGTCAAAATCACCTAAAATAAGATTTTAAGGTGATTCGAAGGATTTTGAAGTGGTTAAATATGATTGGAGTTGATTTAGAAAGTATTTGATATCATTTGGAAGGCTGTGAATCTTATGATTAAATAATAAAGAAATGTTTGCAGGGAACATTCTTGATATTCATAGGGTACACACTAGTACTGGAATTCTTAGGGTATACCCTGATACTGATTTTGAAAAAGACATGAAAATTTTATAGGGTACATAATTCATAAGGTACCTTCATAGGGTATATGAAGATCATTTTAATGTAAAACTCTAAAAAATTTATAAGAATAGGAGTTTCATAGGGTAACTTCATAAGGTATAATGACACATCAATAGAAGATTTCCTTATTGGAATTAGTGATCTAGAACCAATTAATTTGTACTTTAGATTACATGTATTTTAAAAAAGTGAATATTAATTTAAATACCTTATCAAATATTTATTGTTCTTCTGCATAACATTAATTTTATAATGTCTTAGAGTATCTATGGAATTGAAAAGGGTCATAATAGTTCCCTGTTATGATGAGAACCTTGAAATTCCATGAAAATATTATTAAACCTAGTTATATGATCATATAACATTCCATGATTGGGAACATAATATGTTGAATGTTAGGTGTGATTACTTATAATAAGATGATACTTATTCTTATGAAGTTTAAACTTGGTAATCTATAAGATGGGATATTATGAGAATATATCTGCTAGTAGGAATTCTGCATGTTTATACTTCATCAGATATTTTTCTATTTGTGAGTGTGTGTAATGGTACTTAGACTTTGAGATTATTATTAATGCATTTCATGACTCATTTACTTATATTTACCAATAAAAATTGTTATTTAATATGTTTTTGGGAATTATGGTATGTTGGGCGTGTCATGAATGACATATTATTAATAAATAAGTTGGGGAAGAATTTTTACCTTATATATTTATAGAAGTTGATATCTTATCACTTTTATTGAAATAGAACTATCACAATAAAATCCATGTCCATGGTGTAATGATGTGTTTATTTTAGATAGTGAAAGAAATAAGTATCAAACATATGGGTTGATGAAATGAGTGTGCAAACTACTTGATGATATATTGTGACAAAGGGATTTTTTTACATAGAGAGTGCTCAAATGTGGTTGTCAATGTTGCAACATTAACTTCATTCTCTTGGGTGCCTTGACCTATTGATAGAGAGTAATCTTGGACTTTAGGAAAGTCCGCCTAATGCCAATAAGAAAAAATTCTAAAGGTTCACACGTTAAGTGTTTTTGTTGATCTCAATTAAATTATATTTGAATTTAATTACTGGAATAAATATTATTATCATGACTGGGGAATAATTTTTTTTAGGATTTATTGATTGAAAATATTACATAAATATTTATTCACAAAGTAATTGTCAAATTATATGAATATATCATATTTATTTATTTCTTGTTATTCATAAGGTAATAAATAATTATTTATTCATGAATAAATAATTTATTCAATTATCTGAATATTTAATAAATATTTATTCTCCAGACTGAATATAATATTTATTTTATTTATTGAATATTTAATAAATATTTATTCGTTATACTGTGAATAGAATATTTATTTTATTTTTGAATAAATATTTAATTAATTATTTATTCCGGTATTCAAAAAATGTTTAGGAGGATGAGAAGACCATAGTTTCAGGTGATGAATATTAATTTACAAGCTGATAAAATAATATTTATTATTGCACCATTTGATGCACACTATAAAATAATAATGATAATAATATTACCTAGAATGGGGTTATGTGAGGTTTAATAAATTAGTTAAGGGTTTTTGTGAAATTAAAAAATATTTTAACCCTAACCCAATCTCTATAAATAGATGATTATGTTTATTGTGTAGTGATTGATCTAGATTAATCAAAATTGAGAATCATTGTGCACAATGAAATCTAGATCTCTCACTCAAGACCAAATAACTCTATAGATATTCCACTTCCTACCCTATCATCTGAAGAATGAGTTTATAAGGATGATTCATCAATCCAAAAGGAATCATCACATTGATCAAGATTAACACCATAAGAAAATTAATTTGCTTTGAAATCACCCAAAAATCCATTAGTGTTGTTTGGAGAACCAAGGACCATGTGTGGATCACCGTTATATGGATTCTAAACTTGGATCCTACAAGAAAAATGATGGTAAAATGAAAATTGTTTTAGATTATCAAGAACACCATCAAAGAAATATCCCAAGAAAGAGGAATTATTTCTTCCAATCTATTTAAATAAATTATTAATTTAACATGAAAAGATCTCTTCTTGGTTCTGGAATATTTCATTGTCAATATTCTTTTAATTTTTTTGGTCATGATGTTCACATATTGTACAATATTTTAATGATCTATTGAATTTGATAATTATTGAGATGGGATCAACCCTGATAAGCACTTTCAATGTGCCCAAAACCTTCATTTTTTTTGCATAATAGGATTGAATATAGATAAGAAGAATAAACCATGTAAGATGGATAGTGCATAAGAGATTCATCTCATATGATCTATGAATTTCATAAGATATATGTTTTGTGTAAGATGAATAAATTATGTAAGATGACTAGTGTGTAAGATAAGTTTTTTCTCATAATATATATAGATCATGTAAGATGTATCTGTGTAAGAAGTTTCAAAAGACATCATAAGATGCTTGAGTTTTTAAGATACATGAGCTACGTAAGATACTTGAATTTTTAAGAGAAATTTTCATTGAATAAGATATGAAATTCCATAATATACCTATCACATATGATTTATTACTTTGTATGACTCTCAAATTCTTATGATATATCAGCTGTAGGATAAAATGTGTGGAAAATACTTGGAGAAATCAAATGTTCTTGAATATTTATTATAATGAAAATATTAATATCAGATGATTCTAATGCTATTTGATCATTGTTTAAATATCACAAAATGGGTTTTGTGATTCAATACATGGGATAATATGGTTCATACCAATGAAAAACTATGGAACTAGAAAGGAAATAAATAAGTTACTATAGAAATACTGGAACACATTGAAATGTTTCTAGTTCCACCATAAGAATCCATAGAAGAGTTAAAAAAGAAGAAGGAAGCTGGAATAAAGAGAATATGTTGAAAAATATTTTGAGGGATTTACATTTTTTAAAATTTAATTTTAAATTCAAATTTAAATTATATTTTTTGTCGATACTTTGAAATAAGAAAAATTTACATATCATGTATGTAAGAAATAAAAGTAACTAGAGACTATTATCTATAGAATAACCTTAAATATTTTTGAAAGAGAAATTAGAATAATAAGAGGTTGTGTAGTTCAAATGGAGATAAGAGAAGGAACATGTGATAGTACAGGTTTAAGAAGAATAAGAAGTAAAATAAACACTATAAAAACAAATTAGAAGTCTAGTTTGGTTGAAGGATTTATTATTATTGAAAGAAACATTATTTTATCATTGTAAAAAAATGGGAAGAACTATCATAATTATAATACTTGATTCAACATGATTATAAGGATGTTATATTCTTTTTGTACCAACATGTTGATATTAGTGAGTTGTATGGCCTTAGTGAAATCGATACCATGCCCAGGATTAACCTTCTCATTTTGAGAGGAGAAAATTTTAAATATATTATGTACTTCATGTGTGTGTGTGTGTTTGTGTGTTTGATAATGTTCTTAATTCAATCTAGATGGCAGTTAGGATTGTTTTAAGAAGAAAACTTAAAACAAATTAAAATCACTAATTCACTCCTCTCTCTCATTAATTTTCATTGATTCTGTGGGTCCTTTTTAGTAATGATTTCTTATCAAAAACATCTTTATCATTTTCCTATAACCTTTCAATCTAGAATTTGTTTTTATTTTTGTGTCTCTTTTATTTTGGAAGGTCACTATATTTTCTTTAGTTTTAAATTATTTCAAATTATGACCAAATTTTAAGAGTGATCCAAATATACCTCTCATCATTCTCTAAAATTTATTTCAATACCATTACATTTTATTGCTTTTTATTATTTTGGATATTTTAATTTTACAGATCTTATAGAATTAGAAGGAACAAATTACTTTATATAATAAAATTTCTCCTTGTACTCTATTTAGACAATTGTTAAACCATTAATTTCCTTTCCTTTTATGATTAAATGATTTACCTTTTTTCTACAAATTTAATTATTTTTTTATTTGATTTATTGATTTCAATATGAATGATTAATAAAGGGGTTTTTTATATAGGTATTTCAATTCACCCCCTCTTAAAGGTTTCCAACTAGAATTAATATTCATGCCTATATACGATAATATTTAGTATGAGAGCCTATTTGTGACATCCTAGGCCCAGGTTTCACTCATAGGTAACCCAATCTTGGTTGACCACATGGCCTCAAGTGCACCTCCCTATATGCCAGAGGCTACCAACTAATAGTGAGGGCCTAGGTGTGTTTTTAAGGAGACTATGCCCTCATTACTAGAGTGTATAACAATATATATATATATATATAATAATTGGTAAACATAAAAAGCATAAGTAAAAAAATGGCACAATAAAAACAAAAACTATAACAACTAGAATACAGGTATACATGGAAGCAGGAAATACATGATATACAAAATAGGAAAAAACAAAAAACTATCTATCATCCTGAGAAATTTCTTGGTCATATACTTCCAAGCTCCATCCTAAGAAAGAAATCATGATCAGGTGTCCAAAGTGGTATTCTTACTCTTATCAAAAACTAAATACATGTAATCTTACCAGGTACCAATGGAAGTCTAGAAAGGGTATGAGATAAATCTCAGTAGGCCACCACCAATGGCGTCTATACCATTTAGTCTGAGAAATATAAACTGACAGTGTATTGTAATCTATATAAAAATAAATATGGATAGTAATGTAAATACCATGATACCTAATTCATCCCCAGTTGGTGTCTGAACATGTAATCATTTAATTAATTATGTTCTATTTTATAATTAGTGAATAAAGAGGATCCAAGGTTTGAACAAGGCATCATATAATGATAATAACATAGGATACAAGGTATAACTAAGGAATCCATGATAATGATAATAATGAATAGTATCCAAGGTAATAACCAAGGAATCCTTAACCTCAGGGGTCATTCCAAATCAATAATAAGCTACAGCCTAGATAAAGGGGTCTTCATGTTATCGAAGGGACATTTCCCATGGAATTACACTATATATAGTTCTAACCGAGTCTAAGGATCTGGTCCAAGGTAAACTAGGATAAGTAATGACTGGGCCTAATGGGTGTATCCATAACACCACATATCCTAATATGTCAATATAGATCCAAGGATTATATCTAAGAAATCCTAATATATGAATGATAATGGAGGGATCCTACGGTGTTATATTAGGAATACACTAGTAGACAAGGAATAAGTGTCAAGGTGCGAATCTCCCTTGGAAACCTATATCCTTGAATCAAAATAGAATCCTCCAAGTGATCAAAGCATTCCCTCATGAATCCAAGGATGGCTCGAGTTTGACCAATCCTATAAAGATGAATAGGTCTGTATGAAATAGACACAATATACTTAATTCATTATTTTATTAAGTCCATGTAATAATCATGCCTTTTTATAAATTATTGGGTTTATTTTGTTACCTTTCATTAGTGTGACAGGGTGTAACAAGTACATGCAACCATTTAGCACTTTAATTACTTAATCAATTATTTGGTTCATTCCTTTACCTTTAATAATCATTATAAGGATGGATAATGACATGAAACCATATACAATTCAATCATAATTATCTAGGACAATTGATATCTATAATGTACTTTCCATTTAAAATTAAGATTCATTTATTATATTGAAACACTTACCATAGAAGGGTCAAGTGACAACCATACATGTAATATCCATTAAAAATTAAACCATTTAATTATAACACTTACCTTTAAAGAGGAAAAGTCGAGATCACTTGAATAGTATAGAATATAGTCATAACAAAGCCATATGAGGCATACAAAAGGAAAACACACTACTTGGGGTGGTCGACATTGAGCTCATAACCGTCAATGATAAAGAAAACATATATAATGGGCTATAGAATATGATAATGATGATTATAATCATATAATATTAATTAAATAGTAAATTCCTAATGAAATTAGTGTTCACACAATAATGGTTGTTTATAAAATGGAAATACTTGAGGGATGAGTCATATACCAACTACCTCGAGCCTATAACACTCTCCTTGTCTAGTATTAGACTCTAGTTTGGAATAGGTCAGAAGAAATATGAATAATAGATCAACTCCCTAAAAATAAGGCATATTATCCTACATCAAAATAGAATCCTCAAGGGAAAGAAAATTGATTAATGACTCAATATGAATATAATACTTACCGATGCACATCCAACTTGATGAACGATGATTTAATTAGAATTTAGATGAAGGAATATGATAAAAAACTATGAAAATGGTCTTGAGAGTTTATTATAGGAGGAAAAGGAGAGATTCAACCACTAGAAAGAGAAAAGGAGTACTATGGGTAAAATATTAAGTCATTAAGGGAAATTTGGTTATTTTACCCAAAATTTTTAGGGGTGTATAGTTTAGTTGCACCATTTTCCAAACCATGTGACAACCATGCTTGGATCACTACCTCAAAAGGGGACTCACATGGTTAGGACACATGGTTAGAGAAATGGTTTTCCAACCATGATAAATTGCTCTTCTAAAAACTGCAGACCATTTGCATAGGATTTCGGTCCAATCTGTACAGTTTCCTCAAACCAAGTAGACTCCTGCTACTTACTATCAAGCCCTGCATAGTTTATAGGAAAGCATGTGGCCAATCCTACGTGGTTTCTCATAACCTTGAATCCAGTCTATATTTCCTAAAAATTTGGTCTCTGGGATCTGAAGAAGAACTAGAAACCCCTGAAACACACGTGACCTCATTAGGAATCCATATTAGGTCCAAAATAAAGAATTAGACTGAATTTAAAAGGATCTATAACATAAAGAAAAAATGAATTCTTACACTATCAATCATATCTAATCTTAAAATATCATATCACTTATTCTATAATAGGGTAATATGTAAAGATCCATTTTGGGAACCCATGTTTTCTTAAACTTGTATTAAAAATCATTTTCAAATGGATTTCTTGTTTCTTATTATATAGAGTTACATAGTTTTTTATGGAATTTATTTTTTATAATTGGAATAATTAGATGATTTTTTCATATATTTATAAGTATACCTAGTTTTATTATCATTCTAAGTCTTCATATTATACATATAATGTAATTTAAATCCTTTAAATCTAAGGAAATTAAAAATTTTGATTTAAATTTTATAAATTGTTAAATTAATTTATCCAACATGAGCAGTGATGTGCATAAACTAGTTTCATCACATCACATTGATCATGATATTTAGCTTACCATTGAATGGATTCTAATAGAGAAAAATAATACTTACTATAATAAATATCCACTAAATTATTCTAATATATATTTATATGATCATACTCTATTCAATACGACATTTTAATACTCAACAATGGAGGAAGATGGAAATTAGAAAATCTCAATATAGAAAATCTCATTAGAGAATAAAGATAAAGAAAACTACTTGATTCATATACCAATAATTCATTCTCTAAAGAAAGGGATAATGGGGACTCTTACTCTATGGTCTTTTAATGAATATACTCATGTTTTTTTTGTCAAAAATTGAGAAGTTAAGTGAATTTAAATATCAGGATTCTAAGAATTTGGATTTGGAATATGGGAAGATTAATATATTATCCACTCAAATAATCATAAAATCTACTAATTAAACATCAACTTTGAAACAACAAAGATTAATCAAAGTGACATCCTCTAAAATATTATCCTACAAGAGTCAATATAAATTTAATAAACTAAAATATGTTATCAATTTCATGCACATGTGATATTCCTATCCTAGACAAATAATAACTAAAATAAAATGAGTAAATAAACTATTGATCGTCAGGTTCTAACATGACACTCAAGGTTGATCATATTTGTTTTGGTTAGTTCCATATGTCTCTATGTATATGGAATGACCATCCCAAGGGTTATGTAAAATCTCCCCCATATTGTCATCATTTGTATATATGATCACTCGGAGGGAAGATCATCCCACTAAGATCATTTCATACATAAATCTCATCATAGGGTAGTGCATCCAATATGGCCTTCTCATTTATTACATTAATTTATTTTTAAGAGTACACCCCAGATCCTTGGAACCATCCTAAGAAACTCATATAATATCAGGTGTTGACTAGATCCTAAAAATCACCCTAGGAATCTCATATATGATCATGTATATTGACCAGATACTAGGTATCCTAGGAATATCATATATCACTAGGTACAATGACCAAATTCTATGAATCCTATGCATCTCATATGTTATTAGGAAGGACGAACATATCCTAAAAACCTTATAAATTTCATATGTCATTAGGTATAATGAACATATACTAGGGATCTTAAGCATCTTATATATCACTAGGTTTAATGACCAGATCCTTTTCATCCTAGGCATATCATAAAGTATAAGGTATAACTAACTACCAGATCATAGGCATCCTAGGAATATCATGAAATTGAAGTTTTTTTGGATTCTAATAACATTTATCATATTAAGTGCAATAAATTAAAAACCATTGTCTGAAGATGTCCAAGAAAGATAATATGAAACTGCATAAAATACCGAAATGAAGAAATATTGTATATTAATACCTTATATAGAAGATAATTTTAAACATTATAATATTTTTCTTGATGAGTTTGTTAAAGATCACCAAAGTGGAAAACATAATCATCCCACCTTCATAGGTATCCATGGGTCAAATGAATCACATTTCCTACATGCATGATTCTCTTTTATCCCATGTTGTTTTAGTATCTTAACATACAAAGGAAGAAGAATAAAGAGAGTAATGAGTTAAAGGGGGTCCAACAAGTATAATGAAATTCACCATCCACTACCATCGAATGAAATAAGTTAAATAGGAAATCAAGGACACCCCTTGATTATCCTCTCATTTATTCATGTGAGGAAACACATGAATAAATACCATGACCAGTTCATGTATCATATTCATTTACTCCCTTCAATTTACAACTCTTATAATGGATTAATAAATTTTTTCTTATGTGGATAATGTTTTGGGTTTCTAGCAAACATGAAATTATATACCCAATTCATGAAAATCATAATTATCATGCAATATGATATATAACCCATGAATATATAATATATAAGTATGGACTTAAGGTATATCTCCTTCAATATACAAATTTCACTAAAGCCTAATAGACTTTGTTCCATTTCACTTTATATTATATCATAAACAATAACTTTTGAAATCATATCCAAAACTCTTTTCGGATATCTTCCAACAATTTTATAAATCCATCATTAACTTCACCTCATATTACATCTTATGTAATACCTTATTAATAACCATCCAAAACACTTTTTGATTAACTCTAGAACACTTTTAGAGTATCTCTATGAGTCAAACTTAATCCACATTCAACCAACCACAAAGTTTGACCCTATGAGCCTTTATAGCATTGACTAAAAATACAAATCTCTGGATCCAAAAATTTAAGAAAAGAGAATCATCTAGAAAAGTATCAATGCTACTCATGCTATAAAGGGATCTAACTTGATCTCCATCAAACACATGTATCTCTATACCTATGTCCACCAGTATACATCATATGTAACTGCACATTCTAATATTTTCCCTTTGTTCAAGACATCAAGTGACCATGGTACATAGATAATGTCATTACCATATATCCAACTCATATATTCTTGATTCTCAGAGTATAGACTAACTGGATTGATGAATACATCACATTTCATTCATCCTTATGGATAAGTACATCACCTTTCCTTTATATAGATAGATATATAATATCATGGTGCTGCTACACACTCCCATAGTCTATCTCAATCGAGGTCCCATATGTTATACTAATCATATGAGAGGACAAATCTAATATTTTTTAAGATACAACTGATAACATGATCAACAATATACCCAACCACCCCTATATTAACTAATTCAACATGTATACTTTCATAAGTAGGGTATTAAAGAAAGAATATTCTCAAGCTAGGTATCTCTCCAACCACAGGTATCAGGGACTCAAATATGATTCACACAACCACTAGTATACCAAAGATATTTGTATAACACTCTATGTGGTATACTTAGCAAGTCATCCAACACACACAAAGAATCCTATTCTTTTCCTTGTGCCTTAAGAGTATATTTTGTATCTCTATACAATAATCCTACTCACATTAACCTTAACATTTCATCATAACCTATAATACTCCATGAAAAACATTGGTTAGGGATAAACTCAAAGTATAACTTTGAGAGGTCAATTATTATCACACTTTATGAAATGTATATCTATATATACACACACACATATATATATATCCTATGATAAATAATTATAAAATTAAGGTTTTAATTCATTATGATACATTTTAATATTAAGCTCTTTAATAATAATTAATAAACCCAAAATATACACCGGTTTAACATATCATATAAGATAAACTACCATATAAACATTATGTTTTCTACATTTTTAGGATTTTGTCAACCCATTACATCATACGTAATCCTTGTCACATCTCCATGTGACTATATTATAAAATACTCCCACTAACTCTTTAGTGAGAAACATATGTAAAGAAATATAGTTTTAATAATGGTGAGATTTAAGAATAATATTCCTAACTATTCAACTTGTTGAAAATATTTAAACTTATTAACTTCACAACATCAAATGTTATGATGTCAACTTCTACCGTATACCTATAAATCTTTCCAAGTTCATAATCATTATCTTTGGAACCATATTCAATCAAAAAATTTCTTTGAAATAATGTAATGAATTCCATTATTGATTATCAATCCTCCTAAAATCTTTTAGGATAAAGTAAAAATCACTTTAATATGGTAACTAAATGAAACTCTTATATTTCTCTTTACCTACACATTCTAAACTCTTTTAGGATAATGTGATAACAACTTGTTATGGTAACCAATTTAACTCTTTACATTTCTATTTATTGACACACCCTAAAATATTTTAGTATATAAAGTGTAATTCACTTTTTCATTTTTGACTGGTATAATCCATCTAGAAATAATGTATCTAATTTTTCACAATAACTAAATGAAAATCTTTGAATTTTTATTTATCATTACATATCCTAAAATATTTTAGGATATTGAGTGAAAATACATTCTAATTTTAGACTGGTATAATCCCATAAGAAATAGTGATATCTTCTTTTTAAATGGTAACTAAATGTAACACTTTAAATTTTTATTTACCATCACATATCCTAAACTTTTTATGATATTAAATGAAAAATATTTAACTTAAGATTGGTGTTATCCTTTATCTGTTAATTTTGAGCTTTTCTAAGTCCAAACATACTCCCACTAGACTTTTATATACTATATTCTTTTGAAAATATATTATTAAGATACACAAACCCTTTTTTGTTAGTAAATAACATTTATTTACTTTCAATAGGAATATTAAACAAATAACCTATTGTTTCTATATAATATATGGTATTCTATGTGTTTAGAAGCTTCCCATTTTTAAAATAATATTTTATTAAAGTATCTCACCAATGGATAGTGGGAACACATTCCTACATATTTTAAAAAATATTTAGATAAACACTTTTATCCTAGATAAAACTCTTTTATACATATATTATTCTCGAAACCTATTATAAATATTTATGAATCATAAATCATGTCTACACAATTAATCATCTCATGTTTATTCATAAAAAATCTTTGTAAACAAACAAATTCTCTTATCACATAATGAAAATGAGAGAAAGATACAAATATTTTACTAAGATTCATTTGATCTTGATAAAATCCTTTACATTAAAATACTCTATACAGTATAAATTTACTATATATAATGAATAAAAACTACAAGATCAATAAATTATTCCTTCGATTTTGAACTTTCGTATATTTAGAACACTCTGTAAAATACACATTCTGTATCACAAATGTTTCAAAATCTAGGAATTGATTTCTATAACATCCATACTCAATATGGAAATTCCATGGGGTTTCACAAACTCTTTCAAGTATATTTCGTATAATCCAATCATATTTAATTATTACCTTTTTGACATAGATAATTTTCCTTAAGAATTTTTCTTAAATCACCAATCTTACATAATAACTTTTCTTATGTTACCAGTATTAAGATCTACTTACATTAATCTTATATTTATCAAGGATTGATCACAAAGTTTATCTAGATGATGATGATGATATTATCTAAAACAGAATATTTTATTAGATGAGTATCTTGTATTATTAACCATTTAATAAGGAATTTTATTAAATGGACTCCCACTAAAATGATGACCCCTTTTTGAAAATTTAGCATACCATTAGTGGACCAAAATCCATATTTCATTAAGAAAATGACCCTTCTTTAGCATGAAACTAACCTCTTAGTTATTTAGGTAGGGAATCATCCCAATCACAATATTTATGAATCTTGGATTATTGATCAGACAACTCATTATACAATCCATCATATGGATAAACCCAACACAATTCTTCTAGTATCCTAACCCTTGGGGTTTCCCAATTAGTGTAACCCAATAAAAACATAAAAAACCAGATAATCACAAGATAATCTAGGGGAATCCTTATTTGGCATAAAACTGTCCAAGTATGATCTAGTGTCACTCATTACTTGATTTCCTTATATAAGATAATTTATAGGAACCCCACTTTGTTGTGAAACTACTCAGTTGGATGATCGAGGTCTTGACAAATACTACCTTGGAATGAATATCACACTTAATATTTGAAGGGGATTTTATCTCACCATATTATCTCATATTATTCCATTTTATGTATTCATGATTATAGTAATTTAGTTTTTAATCCTATTATCTCCACCTAATCAATATGTTCAAACTATATTGATGTGTAAGTCTTTATACAACCCATAAGTTTGTGTTACTTACCCAAAAAAATAATTGCAACATATTTATACATATCTAGATGTATCATATGATTAAGGTACATTAACAATTCATGTAAAGGAATATATTTATATGAGATTGAAAATATTTATATGAGTAATATTTGAGTGATTGATATCCAACCCCATTCACCAGCCTAGACAAGAAACAAGCCTCCAGGTAGGTAGGTAGTCTGATCCCAAGTCCCTTTACTCGGGGATACTTTACTCAAGAGAGAATCCAATTCATCAAAACTCTAAAACATAATATTAAAAAACTATATTCAATAACACAATTCAAGTTCATAAATTTAATTATAAAATAAGGTCAATGTAGATGAAAAACTAAATCCATTATCATACCTATCATGTAATACAAGGCTCCATTTAAAAGAAATTTAACAATTAAACTAATTTAAACACCATCCATCATATAAAAAAATTACAAATATAAATAAAATAAGGAATAACCTTTCAAATGAATGAAAATTCATATATTTAACCATGATATGAACAATTATAAATAATTCATAAATAAAAGCTAATTATAAACACTTTATAATTTTATCTTTAACATTATGGATATTCCATGATTATGAATATAAAAATTTTATAATCACTACAATATAAAATATTTCATATTCATTATTATATGGAATTTATATTTTAAATATATAATATTATATGAATTATAAACTATTTATAATCATATTTCTATTATGTAAACATTTTACATAATCTAAATATCTTATACTTAATAATTATTTAAACCACGATCATATAATTCATCAAAACACTTTTGATGTGGCTTAAATAATATACGAATAAGGCCCCCTTTTATTTTTGAACAATTAAAAATTATTAATTAAGAAAAAGTCCTAATTTATATATAAAAATTTTATATTTAAGCTTTATTTCATAATTTATAACCCATTATAAATTACCACTTATGATTTATAAATAAAAAATTTCATTTTTAGATCATAATTCATGCCATGTAATTTTTTAAAAGGTATTTAAAATATTAACATTTAATATTTGGGAAAAATTAATGTTTTATAAACATTTAATTAATTAATTATAAACCATTTATAGAGAATTAATTAATTTATAAACACTTTATAAATTAAATATTCCCAGAAATACATTTTATAATGATTTATAAACATTTTATAAACCATTAAAAAAAATTTATAATTTAAAAAAATTTTATAAATACTTTTCTATTTAAACTTATGCAGGAACCCATTCCTGTATGAAGGTAATCTCACTCTACCCTTACATAAACACTCTGTATAAGGGTAATCCAATTCTGGAGCCTTTGTGTAAAGGTAAGCCACTCCTTACCTTTATGTAGAATAAATTTATCATGTTGCATAAGGGTAAAAAGGATACTACCTTTATGTGAATGCTTCACTTAAGGGTATGTATCAATCTACCTTTACATGACCTTCTAGAACCACTGTGTAAAGGTGACACCTTCATGTAGCCAGTTTTTATAAGGGTATGAACTTTATGTTGCCATTTTAAACCCAAAATTACCATTATGAAAGATCCCAAGTATAGGTAGTACATTTTCTACCTTTACACAACCATCATTCCATGTAAGGGTAAGTTTTAATGTACCTTTACACAACCTTAGGAAAACTATATTTACCCTTATGTGAATGCCTTCTTGTAAAGGTAATCCCTGGTTTACCTTCATGTGACCATTAATGTATTGGTATTACCTTTTTATCCCTTAAAAAATGATCAGTGTAAGTGTAATTACTTGGTTACCTTTATAAAACCCATATGCATTAAGGTAAAACCTCAGTTACCTTTACATATCTATGCTATGCAAGGTTAAACAATTTTGAAAACTGAATTTCCAAAAACTCAAAATGATGCTCTATTTTTAGTTTCATCTTCATTACATCACATGATTTCATATTTCTAAATAATGGAACTTCTTTGATATGAAGTAAGGGTTTTATCAGAGTCTAATAACATATATCAAATTAAGTGTAAGCGATTAAAAAAACTTATTTTAGGATCTCCATGCAAGATAATATGAAACTGTGTGAAATAATAAAATGAATAAATAATGTACTGCTGTACCTTACACAAAATGAAAACTTATAATCTTTGTGTTTACGAGTTTGATAAATATCACCAAAGTCAAAAACATAATAATCTCACCTCTATAGGTATCCACGGGTCGAATGAATCACATATCACACATTCATGATTCTCCTTTCTCCCATGATGTGTTAGTATCTTGGCAAACAAAGGAAGAAGAAGAAAGAGAAAAATATGTTCAAGGAGGTTCAACTAAACATAATGGAATTCACCATCCATTTTCATCTCATGGAAAAAGTTAAATAGGCAATCCAGGATGCTCCTTGATTATCCTATCATTTATTCATGCGATGAAACACATGAATAAATACCATGGTTAGTTCATGTATTATATGCATTTACTCCCTCCATATTAAAAATCTTTTAATAGATTAATAAATGATATCCTTTGTGGAGAATGGTTTGGGTTTCCAATACACATGAAATAATATACCTAATGAATTAAAATCATAAATTTCATGTAATCTAGTATACAACCCATACATATATCTGTAGGATCGAAATAATGATGTAGATGCTCAATATACAAGAGGGGGGTGAATTGTATACTTTAAAAATTCCTTTGGAACCTTTAAAGTTAGTTATGAATAACTGTGTTTTCCTTAAGCAAAGGAAAGGGCTAAGTTTAACAAAGTTAAACTAAGAAAATTCAGAACACCTCTAACACCAAATGAAAACTTGGAAAGAGATTCCGAAAATAGGTTCCGGAAATATGATTCCGGAAATTGAAACTTAACAAAAGATTACAATATGAGATTCTACCTTAAAGCGTATATAATCTAAATGAAACAGAGTACAAGTAAGAAAGTATAAGAAAGTTATACTTTCCATATGATACAAAATTCAGCGGAAATAAAAAAGTAGTAAAACTACAAGTAACAAGATAAAAGTCTTTTAACCTAAAGAGAAGGGTATCCAACAACCTTGAATAAAGGTCCCTTGATTTATACTTTCAAGCAAGTCTGTCTTACCCACACCAGGGTAAGCCCTCGATACGAAGTTTGGAGTCTCTGTCTTGCTATCCATGCAAGCCCTCAACTTCAAGGTAGTTGGCAACCTCTGTCTTCCTCAACAAGGAAGCCCTAAACTTCAAGGTGTTGGAAACCTATGTCTTCCTATCCCCGGAAGTCCTCGAATGTAATCACCAACATTCGGAGTCGCACGAAGCAAAAACTGAACGAGCGGTTCAGTACGCACAAGGCATGAAAAGCTTTCTCTCTCTATAAATCACCTTAGCAGCATGTGGTCTCTAGATCGATCAACTTCCTTATCCTTCTGAGATCTTTCAAATGAGCTCCTATTTATAGGTAAGGTCGGCCTCCTTCCCAAAGGTCATATTTTCCTTAAAAGTCGGAGGGACCTGTACACGTTTAACTTAACCAACAGTTAGTTTAAAACAGAATAGACGACATCGTTTTATAACAAAACAAGTGTAACAAAATGTACGACATCGTTTTAAGTCTAATTGAAAAGTTTGGAGTGAAAGTTCGGAGTGTAAAAAATAATTTTCAGAGTCTAAATAAATTTGGAGTGTATAAAACAAAGATGATCAGATTCTGTTTAATAGGTGAATTCGGAATGAGAATTCGGAATGAGAATTCGGAATGAGAATTCGGAATGAGAATTCGGAATGAGAATTCGGAATGAGAATTCTGAATGAGAATTCGTCATCAGAATTTGTAGTGAGAATTCCTCATCAAAATTCATAATGAGAATTCATCATCAGAATTCGTAATGAGAATTCGTCATTAGAATTTGTAATGAGAATTCGATGTTGAACTTCATAAGGATTCGTATCCTGAATCTGGAGTAGAACTTAATCAAAGTTCGTATCTGGAATTCGGAATGAAACTTTATCACAGTTCTCATCTTGATTTCAGAGTTAAACATTATTACAGTTCTTATCCAGAATTCGGATCCTAAAACAGAATACTTCATATCAAAGTTTCAAACAATTCCGAGAATATATAAATGAATCTGAATCTTATACTTAAGAAAAATATGGATGAAAATATGATAAGGATAATTTTTCATACAAAAGCAATTTTTCTTACAAAAGCGATTTTCCTTATAAAAGAAATTTTCCTTATAAAAGATATTTTCTTAAAGATAAGGTGTTTGTGATTTTCAAAACAAGAAGAAATGGAAAAGTCATAAGGAAAACCTTATTGGCTCAACAATCTCCCCCTTTTTGGAAAGCACAAACATCCTTACGGAAAATCAATTCTAAGAAGAAAGAAAAACATTAAGGCTTATCTCCCTTTGCTTTAAGGATATTGATGAATACGACTAACTCCCCCTTAGGCTTTGAAACTCTAAGGATCGTATTCTAGATTTCCGGAATGACATTTCATTACGAATAAGAAAGTATTCTTTAAAGAGAAACTCCCCCTTAGATAAACTCTATTGGAGTTTTTTTTCTTTCTCACCCTTTGTTAAGATTCTTTTTCCCTTTCATTAGAGTTCTTTTCCTTCTCCCCCTTTTTGATTTTCAAAAAGAATTCGAGGGAATGGAAAATATAACAAAGTACCTGAAAAATTAGTAGTAACAAGGAAAAAAATGGGCAAGCACAATTTCTATTAAGTTTAAAAAATTCAACAACAGAATAGTTAAGGTACAAAAAAGACTGGATCTGTCTATTTTGGATCTTTTTCCTTCGCCATGAGACCCTTAAGAATAGTCTTTATCTTCTTTAAGTCTTTATGATCTTCTTCAGCTTGCTTCTCTAACACAACAATTATTCCACTTTGAGCTTCAATATTTTCTTCCTGGGTTGAAGATTTTCTTCCTGAGCTTTAATCTTTTCTTCCTGAGCCTTCAATTTCTCTTCAAACTCAATCCAATGATCCATTTCAAACTTCCAGTTTTGAGAAACAGAATTCAGCTTCCCATTCAGATCTCTGACTTCTTGAATCTGGAAGTTCTTTTCATCTATCAGCTTTTCTTCAAAGGATGAAGTAAGTTCATTTATCTTCCTGTCTTCTGTTTCAAAGGAATCCTTCACCTTATCTTGGAATTCATCAAAGAGCCTCATCTCCTCTACAGTCTTCCTCGACCAACTGGTCATCCTCTTGAAAGATCTTTTGTGGGCTTCATAGCCGACAAAGAAAGTTTTGAACTGAGTCTCAATCTCAACACATTTGTCCATAACCATAGATACGAAGTCTGTTTTCTGATTCAAAGCATTTTGGAGCATCTGGCATCTTGAATCAATACTTGAGAAAGTCGGAATAGTACTCACCAACTTCTTTAAAGACTGAACAACAAAGTCATGCCCCAATGAAGATGACTCCGAATCCGAGACTTTGCTTGGAGAATTTTCTTCTTCAATTTGCTTATTCTTTTTTCTTAGAAGAATCACCAACTTCCCTTCTCTTTACAACAACAGAGCTCGAGGTATCAACAAAAATTTTCTTTCCCTTGTCCTTTTTCGAAATGGTTTGTTGTTCCGGAGTCTTCTTTTCACTATCATAAACTTGAACAATATTATCTTCATCATCAGTATCTTTTTGAGCACCATCCTTTACATTCTCCATTTGAGCAATATCGTGTAGAAGTTGTTCTTCCTCTGCATGATAAGCTACTTCTTCTTCTCCTTTCTCCTCATCCATCGCTGGAGTGACTAACTTAGAAGACTCGGAATCTGAGGTTCGGAGCGACAAATGTTCCGAAGGTGTCCCCTTATAATCATCTACTTGCTTTAAAACATTTCTGGTTTCACCACTTCCTTCAGCAACAGCTTCTTCTTCTTCTTCCACTTGCTCAATCTGCTCTATTTCCTCAACAGGCTTAGCAACTGGCTCTTCCGAAGCATCAAAGTTTGTACCTGGAGTCTCAGGTAGAGATTCCAAAGAAAAAGATCTCAGAATAGGAATGTTTTCTGAAACCATCTCATTAAACTTTAACAAAGCCTGAGCTACCTTAGCTTCAGACATCTTCTTCTTAAGCTTCTTATCTTTCACTTGTTTTTATAGCTCATCCGCAGTTCTTTCTTTCAAGGCCTTAGCCTCCGCAGGATCCAAGCCAAACTAAGGCTCCCCTTTCACTCTCTTCTCTTTTATCTCCCTCCATTTAGAAACTAACTCATCTGGGTAAGCTTTCTTCTTCTTTGGTTTTGGAGGTGCGGAATGAACTTCCTTAGACTTGGGATTCTCTGCTTCAACTTCAACTTATTTCAACTTTATCTTCCTTACTGGATTAGAGGATTCTGGTTCAGCAACCTTCGGAACCGTTTCTCCTTGAGTAGGTAAATATCCACTTTGAGAGGATTGCTGGATACATCAAGATCTGAGCTCTCAGATTCCCTTTCTTCACATTCTCAAGAGTAATAAAAATGTGTTTCATCAAATTAAACTTCCTCAGGTTTATCAGAAAATCTAGGATATAAATCTCACTCTTCTTCAAACTATCTTTGTCACCCTTTCTCGGCACGATAAGGCCTTGTACCCATAACTCTAGAATTCGAAAATTTGTAGATAAACTAGCAATATTTGGAGCCTTGTCATCTGCCAGTCCGAGAGTTTCTAATGATTTTTCATTGTCGAAGCTACCCTTTGAATCCGGCAACACATGAGATATGAATTCGGCTTCACCTTCATTATTCAGCCCTACCAAGCTGGCTGCCTTGGCATATGAAAGCTTATAAGTCTTACCATAAGACTTAAAAGACAACTTCTCCCTTCCATCTTCCTTAAGAAAGGAGACTGTTTCATAGAACTCTATAAGAAAATCTGAATACACTTCATCTTGATTCCCAGGTTTTGACACCGCAACATCTTCCCATCCATTAAGCTTAATATTCTTGGAAATAAGAGAGTCATACTTGTTGAAGAAATTAGGATGAACCGGCCTCTCTCTATATACTAACCACTTCGAAATCGGCTTAGAGGAAGACATGTCTTGAGAAGCTACTTCCACAGACATTCAGATCTGAAGACCTATGAGAAGTTCGGAACGGAGAAAGATGAAGTTCGGAACAGTCTTAAAACAGAGAGGAAGAGCTTTGAGACGCTGGAGCTTGAAAACCGATGTGGGATAACCATTTGGGGTCCCCTTTATATAGGCAACGAGAAAACGGTTCAACTTCCACGGTTGATCGAACGTTTATGACAAGCTGAGATCAGATCTGACGGTTGAAAACCAATTCTCAAGAAAACATGAATACGATCTTTTGAGGTTTTTATTAAAACTAAGAATTAAGAAAATTATAATTCTAAAATAAAATATAAGAAAATGCCAGCAAGTCAAGTATGACTACGAAAACTTGAGTAAGGAAATCATACCTTTCAGATTGGCTTAGGAGGATTATTCGTAATGGGTAATATAAAAATGACTATGAAAAATCTTTATTATGAAAAGACATAGTTCGCAAAAATCACTACGAAAAACAAACTCAGTACGGAAAACTCAGTACAAAAATTTCATTACAAAATTTGAAAACGAAAAACTCATTATGAAAGATTCGGTATGAAAATCCCATTATGAAAATACCAGTACGAAATTTTCCATTCCAGAAGTTTTCTATATGAAAATATCTATTCTGGAAAATTTTAGTTCCGGAAATTCCCATTCCAGAATTTTAGTTCCGAAAAGTTTGAAAACAAATTTTGAAAAACTTTGTTATTCTAAAAAACAAATGTACTCCCCCTATAAAAAGGAGTTTATTACTGTAGGGAGACTTTTTCAACAGAAAGTTAATTAAGAAGGATTACCTTACGATTATCATTCCTAACTTTTGTTTAATGTATTCAAATCTATCAGAAGGCAAATATTTTGTGAAAATATCATCAAGTTGATCTTGTGTTCCGATAAACTAAAGAATGATATCTCCTTTAAGTGTGTGATCCCTAAGAAATTGATGCCTAATATCTATATGCTTTGCACGATAATGATGTGAAGGGCTCTTACTTTGGGCAATGGAACTTGTGTTATCACACAAAATTTGAGTTTTAGTAAAACTCAAGCCATAGTCTGTGAGTGTGTGTTGCATCCACAACACTTGAGCACAACAACTTCTAGCTGCTATATATTCAACTTCAACAGTGGAAAGTGCTACAGAATGTTGCTTCTTGCAGGACCAAGAAACTAGTGAATCTCCTAAGAAATGACAAGTTCCGGATGTACTTTTTCTATCCATTCTACATCCACCAAAGTCAGCATCAGAAAATATTTTTAGGATAAAATCATTTCTAGAAGTATAAAATAATCCTAGATCCATGGTTCCCTTAAGGTAGCGATAAATTCTTTTTACTGCCTTTAAGTGAGATTCCTTAGGATTGGATTGATATCTTGCACATAAGCATACTGAAAACATTAAGTCTGGTCGACTAGCTGTTAAGTAAATTAAACTTCCTATCATACCTCTAAAAGATGTTTGATCTACTGGTTTCCCAGCTTCATCAAGATCTAAAGAGTTTGAGGTACCAATAGGAGTACTTATACTCTTAGTGTTTTCATAACCATACTTTTTAAGAATATCTTTAATATACTTATGTTGAGATATGTAGGTTCCTTCTGGTTTTTGAAAAATTTGAAAACCAAGGAAAAATGTTAACTCACCCATCATACTCATTTCAAACTCATATTTCATTATACTTGCAAAAGAGTTGGTCAAAGATTGCTGAGTTGAACCAAATATGATTTCATCAACATAAATTTGAACAATAAAAACATTCTTCTTATCTTTCTTTATAAAAAGGGTTGGATCTGCATTTCCCTTAACATAGTTATTTTGAAGCAAAAATCTAGTGAGTCTATCATACCATGCTCGTGGGGCTTGTTTAAGGCCATACAAAGCTTTGGTAAGTCTAAAAACATAATCAGGATATTTTGTATTTTCAAAGCTAGGAGGTTGTTCAACAAAAACTTCCTCTTGAACATAACCGTTAAGAAAAGCACATTTCACATCCATTTGAAAAAGTTTAAAATTAAAGAATGCTACAAAGGCAAGTAGAATACGGATAGATTCAAGTCTGGTTACTGGAGCATAGGTTTCTTCATAGTCTATTCCCTCTTGCTGATTATAACCTTTAGCAACAAGTCTAGCTTTATTTCTTACTATGACTCCATTTTCATCACATTTATTTCTGAAAACCCATTTTACTCCAATAACAGAAGTCTCCTTAGGTATTTCAACCAAGGTCCATACTTTATTCCTTTCAAATTCATTTAGTTCATCTTGCACGGCTTTGATCCAATCATCATCACTTAAAGCTTCATCAGTGCTTTTAGGTTCTAATTGTTGAGGAGTTCTAGGTGCTGAAAAATTGTGAGTAATACCTTTTCTACTACAAAAAGTTTCAAAATCAGAATTTTGAAATTCTCCTCCATGATCACTATGAATAGTTTTCAAAGGAAGGTTTTTCTCATTTTTAACTTGAGCTCTAAAACTTTTGAAATAAGAAAAAGCTTCAGACTTCTTTGCTAGAAAATAGACCCAAGTAAATCTAGTGTAATCATCAACTAGAACAAACACATAGTGTTTGACTCCAATACTTCCAGTTTGTGTTGGACCAAAAAGATCCATGTGCACTAACTGTAATGCATCGGTTGTCGAGACTTCACCGATTGATTTAAAACTATATTTATGTTGCTTTCCATATTGACAAGGATCACAAACTTTAGAAGAATCAAATCTAAGCTCTGGTATATCCTTAACTAGTTTCTTCTTAGAGAGTTTACATAGGTTTCTAAGATTACAGTGACCTAGTCTTCTATGCCATAACCAGGAATGATCTTCCATTGCACTTAGACAAGGTAAATCTTGACTCCTAAGGTCTTCTAAGTTTAAGGTGTAAACATTCTCATGCCTATTGGCTGAGAGAATAAATTCTTCCTTGGAATTGTGAACTAAGCACTTATCATTCCTAAAATTCACAAGGTAACCTTCATCACATAATTGACTTATGCTGATGAGGTTGTGCTTAATACCCTTAACGAAAAGAATATTTTAAACCAAAGTTTTACCTAAAAGAACAATATTACCAATACCAACAATCTCACCCTTAGCATTATCTCCGAAAGTTACCTTTCCTCCTTTAGTTTTGATAATCTTTTCAAAATAGCTTTTGTTACCAGTCATGTGCTGGGAACATCCACTATCCATGTACCATGTATTGTTGCTGATACGCTCTTTATTTTCTTGAAATCAAGAAGAAAATTAGACTTTCGGAATCCAAACTTGTTTGGATCTGAGATTACCAGATAACAAAATTTTAGGAACCCACATCTTCTTAGATAAGTAAGCTTTGTGAAATCCTAAGGATTGGGTTTTGTTTAAGGAACAATTATTTGCCCAGTGACCACCACATTGACACTTAGTACAAAATGGGGCACTTTGAGGAACAAAATAATTGTTACTAAAAATTGGTTTTGCATGGGTATAACCAAATCCGGATTTATTTCTTAAAGGTCGTATTTGGGAATACATTTTATCAAAATTTTCCTTACCATGGGTAAAGTTTGATAAACACTTCTTTAAGGAAAAAATTTCTGACTTGAGTTTTATAACCAAGTTTTTATCCTCAAAATCATTAGTTTTAGAACTAGAGCTAGGCTCGAAAACATTTTTCTTAGAAATTACTTTTTCTAATTCTTTAGAAAGTTTGTTCTTCTCAGAACTTACTTCCTCAAGATTTTTTGAAATACTTTCAAAATCAGCATTTTTCCTATCAATATCTTTAGAAAGATCTGATATCTCTTTTGTAAGAATAGAATTCCTAGAGTTTGCCTTATCAAGTTTTTTATTGAGTTTAGAATTCTCAATCTCAAGAAGTTCAGCAAACCTAGAGACTTCTTCATAAGTAGGTAAAGTATTTTCTTAATCAGAAGAGGATTCTTCATCAGAAGAGTTATAATACTTACTATCATTAGAATTTATGGAAACATTGGTCAATGATTCAGCATTTCGTACCTTATCCATAAAACAATGATTATCAATAGGTAATCTGTCTATAAGACCAAGATTCTTATGTCCTGAAGATTCGTAATCAGAAGATTCATCTGAAGAATCACCACTACTAGCACTCCAGGTATAGTTAGCTTTTATAACTTTCTTAGATTTGGCTTTATAATACTTTTTTCTGTTCCTGTCTGAATGCCTTTCTTTCCTTTCTTTCTTTTTGAGCATAGGGAAATCTGGTCTAATATGTCTAGCTCTCTTGCATTCATAACAAGTAACTTCTCCATATTTCTTATCTTTCCTGTCCTTTTTCTTATACTTGGATTGGAAATTTCTCTGTCCAGCTATCTTGTTCATCCTTCGAGCAAGATTAGCTAACTCATTTTCTGATATTTCACTCTCACTAGAATCTGATTGAACTACCATCTTCTTAGACTTGGATCTGGTTACTCTCTCAGGAGTCTTAGCTTTCATATGATTTGATGTTGTTGTAAAAGCAACAATACCATTTCCATTTTTCTTTTTGATGTTGTCATCATCTCTCTTCATTCTTGTTTCATGTTGAAGAAGAGTTCCAAATAACTCATCAAGAGAAATTTGAGTGACCTTCCTATTCTCATCTATAGCAGTTCTTTTGGATTCCCACTCATTAGGCATAATATCAATTATCTTATCCAAAAGTGATTCATCATCTAACCCTTTTTCTCCCATAGACTGTAGGCTATTGACGATAGTCATAAATCTCTGTTGAACTTTACATATTGGTTCTCCATAAGGAAAATTGAAGCCATGATATTCAGCTCTATGCATAGCTCTCTTAGTGTCAATCACATTAGAAGTTCCAAAGTGTGTAACCTCTAACTTCTTCCAGATACAATTAGTTGATTCACAAGAAGAAATTTGGCTATATATATTTCTGGTCATTGAACAAAGTAAGGTATTGCGTACCTTATAATTGAGTTGATACTCTTGATTTTCCTATTTAGTAAAAGTTCTAACTTCCTTATCAGGAATTTTATAATCACCAATAAGCATAACAAAATTGTCCACTCCAGTATTGATAACAAAAGTTTTCATTCGATCTCTCCAGTACTCATAGTCATTACCATCAAAGATTGGTGGTCTTGTAGGATTTAGATTATCAATAGAACCAACATTAATTCCTGCCATACTAGAACATCCTTTGGCACACAAACTTGTTAGTTAAAAAAATTCGTAATAACAAAGTTCGAAATGAGAAAGTTCAGAATGGGAAAGTTCGGAATGATAAGGTGACCAAGAAAAACTTATACGTGAGTACAAGTATTTCAGAGACCTGCTCTGATACCAATTGTAGGATTGAAATAATGATGTAGATGCTCAATATACAAGAGGGGGGGGGGGGTGAATTGTATACTTTAAAAATTACTTTGGAACCTTTAAAGTTAGTTATGAATAACTGTGTTTTCCTTAAGCAAAGGAAAGGGCTAAGTTTAACAAAGTTAAACTAAGAAAATTCACAACACCTCTAACACAAAATGAAAACTTGGAAAGAGATTCTGAAAATAGGTTTCGGAAACACTACTGGAAATTGGGCCTATACCCACGGTTTTTCAGAAAACCGTGGGTATAGGTCACCCCTATACCCACGGTTTTCCAGAACCGTGGGTATAGGTATAGTATGGGAACCTATACCCACGGTTTTTCCAAAACCGTGGGTATAGGCATTGCTTTGGAAACCTCTACCTACGGTTTTTAAAAACCGTGGGTATAGGGGGTATTTTTTTCAAAGACCTATACCCACGGTTTTCAAAACCGTGGGTATAGGTTTCCCGCGTTATTGCGGGTGGAGGGAATGGGAAAAAAATTGCGCGGGACGAAATAAATTTTACGTGGGAACAATGTTGTAAATAATTTAATTACACATATACTGGTATTAATGAACATAAATTCGCTAGGTGTGTTGGTTTAGTTAGTCTTTCAGTTCTGGAAAGTGCGCTGTTCGAAACTCGGCAGGATGTAATTTTAAATATTTCAACAATATTAATATAAGTATAACACTGTATATTTAAATTAAC
The DNA here is from genome assembly GCA_963277665.1 of Viscum album. NCBI lineage: Eukaryota > Viridiplantae > Streptophyta > Magnoliopsida > Santalales > Viscaceae > Viscum > Viscum album. The sequence continues at coordinate 1,682,334,021 of OY728160.1, forward strand.
AAAATCGGTCTAGCTTAGTTGGTTCGCCGCCGTATTCTCTCCCTCCCGGTCCCGTGTTCGAAACCCGGCGGTTCCCTTTTTTTAATAACCGCATCAGTATTAATATATTAATATAGAATAATCATTATATACATATAAGTATAACAGCTCGGTTGGTCCGCTGGTCAGTGGCTGCGCGTATTTGTTCTCCATGGCGCGGGTTCGAAACCTGCAGAGCTTTTTTTTTGAATATAAATTTTTCCCACAGTTTTCAAACCGTGGAAAAACCCCATGCCACGCTGTACAGCAGCGGTTTCATGTGTAAACCACCTATACCCATGGTTCTACCAAACCGTGGGTATAGGTCAAGACCCCTATCCCGACGCCATTCCAGCCCACGGTTCCCAAAACCGTGGGTATAGCCTATACCCACGGTTTTGGGGGCTATACCCACGGTTTTGAACCGTGGGTATAGGTCATTTTTCCAGTAGTGAAATATGATTCCGGAAATTGAAACTTAACAAAAGATTACAATATGAGATTATACCTTAAAGCGTATAAGAACTAAATGAAACAGAGTACAAGTAAGAAAGTATAAGAAAGTTATACTTTCCTTATGATACAAAATGCAGCAGAAATAAAAAAGTAGTAAAACTACAAGTAACAAGATAAAAATCTTTTAACCCAAAGAGAAGGGTATCCAACAACCTTGGATAAAGGTTCCTTGATTTATACTTTCAAGCAAGTCTGTCTTACCCACACTAGGGTAAGACCTCGATATGAAGATCGGAGTCTCTGTCTTGCTATCCCCGCAAGCCCTCAACTTCAAGGTAGTTGGAAAACTCTATCTTCCTCAGCAAGGAAGCCCTCAAATTCAAGGTGTTGGAAACCTCTGTCTTCCTTTCCCCGGAAGTCCTCGAATGTAATCACCAACATTTGGATTCGCACGAAGCAAAAACTGAACGAGTGGTTCAGTACGCACAAGGCATGAAAATCTTTCTCTCTCTAGAAATCACCTTAGCAGCGTGTGGTCTCTAGATCGATCAACTTCCTTATCCTTATGAGCTCTTTCAAATGAGCTCCTATTTATAGGTAAGGTTCGCCTCCTTCCCAACAGTCATATTTTCCTTAAAAGTCGGAGGGACCTGTACACGTGTAACTTAACCAACGGTTAGTTTAAAATAGAATAGACAAAATTGTTTTATAAAAAAACAAGTGTAACAAAATGTACGACATCGTTTTAAGTCTAATTGAAAAGTTCGGAGTGAAAGTTCGGAGTGTAAAAAATAATTTTCGGAGTCTAAATAAATTCGGAGTGTATAAAACAAAGATGATCAGATTCTGTTTAATAGGTGAATTCGGAATGAGAATTCGGAATGAGAATTCGTCATTAGAATTCGTAGTGAGAATTCTTCATCAGAATTCATAATGAGAATTCGTCATCAGAATTCGTAATGAGAATTCATCATTAGAATTCGTAATGAGAATTTGATGTCGAACTTCATAAGGATTCGTATCCTGAATCTAGAGTAGAACTTAATTAGAGTTCGTATCCGGAATTCGGAATGAAACTTTATCACAGTTCTCATCTTGATTTCAGAGTGAAACTTTATTACAGTTCTTATCCAGAATTCGGATCCTAAAACAGAATACTTCATATCAAAGTTTCAAACAATTCCGAGAATATAGAAATGAATCCGAATCTTATACTTAAGAAAAATATGGATGAAAATATGATAAGGATAATTTTTCTTACAAAAGCAATTTTTCTTACAAAAGCGATTTTCCTTATAAAATCAATTTTCCTTATAAAAGCGATTTTCTTAAAGATAAGGTGTTTGTGATTTTCAAAACAAGAAGGAATGGAAAATTCATAAGGAAAACCTTATTGACTCAACAATATCATATATAAATATGGATTTAGGGCATATCTCCTTCATAAATATCATTTTGAATAATTCTAGATTCTAAGAATCTTAAGTATTTAAGAAAATATCATCAAGCATAATTCCAGAACCTACGAATCCTTGGAATCACATGAAATATCATCAGGTATAATGCTAGATCCTAATCATCTCGTAAAATATCATCAGATGTTATCACCAGATCCTACGTACACTAGGCATCTCATATGTCATTAGGTGTCATCACTATATTGTTGAAACATCCTATGAATCTTACTTATAAAGTTTGGTGTCCAGCATCACCCCATTAATGTCTTATATGATCATTGACACGAGGATGATAATCACTTAGACCAGGCCCCACATCTTAATCATGCCTTATCCTCCTTCTATTATTTGATTATGTAATTTTTAAATATTGTTTATATTTTGTGGATCCATAATTTCTTTGAATTTATTTTTAATTTTATCTTTAGGTCCTTCACTTCATTTATTATATAAATTAACCCATCTATAATTAATTTTCAACTATAAGTAACAAAAAATTCATAATAAAAAAGTATTTTAAAGTTTATTTAAGTATAATGAAATCATATGGTCATAAAATTATTTTCAATTAAAGTTTTAAATTTATCTATGAATATAAATATGATAGATGTCCAAAATTACACACACTAAAACTCTACATTCCTATAAAGAAAATTTTATAGCCTGAATATATCAGCAATTCACTTTATTTTCAATGAATCAAGATTTATCAAAGAAAAATATATTAGATATTTTGATTTTTTTTAAAATAATTGAAAGTATTTTTAATTTAATTTTTTATAATCCTTAATACTAGGGTGATAACTAATATTAATATTAATCAATGCATTAATACACTCATTAAAGTGATTATAATAAATATATTTTTCCACCTCAACTTCACTTGTCAATATTCGTAATTTCACATGATAAAAAGTCAATGAAAATTTCCATGTCATCCCAAAATAATGAATGAGTGACAATCATGAATAAAGAAGCATAATATATAATAGTTAAATTAGAAATAATTAAAATAGAATTCACATAAAATCCAATAACTATATTTATGTTCAGATTACCAACTTTATATAAACACTAAAGAGATCTTATTTAAACAATTGATTATAGAGAGATTCAATAAAGATAAATGGAAGAAACTTTGATTCAATAAGATCTCATGTATCTAGAAACCTCTCTTTGATTTTCTTCTTCATAATCTATTTCAAAGAGTAAGCTCTTTATTATGATATTTCTTGTATTTATTGTAACACCCCAGGTAAATAAAGAATATGACATCTTTATATTTATCCATATTTGTGAATAAAATATTAATATTATTTTAAAGGGGATGCTATGCTCGATGGCATACCCAATACACAACCACGAGTTTCTTGGGAATCTTACGTTGCACTCTAATAATAAAATAATATTATTTTAACTGGTAGTTAACGCCTAGCCGTTGTAATGGCGGGAATGAACAGAAATAACTAAAAAATGATTATATATGTTTGTAAAATATTTTTACTCTTTACAATAAATGTTAGAGGATTAAAAATGCAAATGAATCCAGTTTTTAAGTGTAAACATTCTAATATTCTTTAAAAGGTCGATTAACCGCCTTTTGATGGCGAACCCCTTTTAAATCCACTTTTTTGACAATTTTATAAGCTCTATTTCTCAAAATAAACATATTAGTTATGATTGGGACATTGAAATTTACCTTGGGTTAATTTTTGGTATTTTTCTGACAATGTTCATTTTTCAATGAATAGTGAAAAATACTGCATTTTACATCAAAACTGCTTTTTCATATAATTTAATTATATGGTTATATTATATTTTTAATTTGTTTTAAAGTTTAATTAGAATATATTTTTACCATTTAATTCAATTATGGTCATTGGGATTAATTTCACTTTGGAATTGGGCATAAACAAGTGCCAAACTTTTCATAAATATTGTTTCTAAAAAACCCGCTATTTGTTTTGACAACGGGAAGTTTTTTTTAAATTAATTATTTCAATTTATGTGTTTGGAATTTGGTAAAATGGATTACATATTTGGAATCAGAAGTTCCAAATTATGTAATTAAGACTCTTTTGTTTTTGGACATTATGAATAGTAACGACGGTAATTATCTTTAATTATCTTGATTAATGAGTAATCAGGTAGTTAAAGATAATAAGATAATATAATAATAATAAAAAATGACCATAAAATGTGTCCTAAGGCTACTGGTTGTCTCATGGCCGACCATGGTATGCCTTGTGCCAAACTTTGGGGCCCCATGGAATCACTTTTGTGAGAAAGTGACTTTTTATCTTTTTATTTTTAAAGAATGTTAAATGTAACAAAGAATGTATCACCTAAGTAAAATATTTTTAATTTTTTCTACATAAATGATATTTTAGACTATAAATATTAATTAGAAATCTAAAAATATTTCCTACATCATGATATTTTTTTTTAATTTTTAGACAGTAAATAAATTTAATTATATATGACATCATGATGATGCAGCGATGACCTCATTATTTAACGATTTAAATAAAATGGAAAGATAATGTAAAATCTAAGACCTACACATGTCCAAACCCTATTGGATGGGTATATTTATAACCCTTATCACCTTATCCTAGAAAAACATCAATGTGGGACCATTAAAATCCGAAACTCATTTGAAAATAAAGTTACATTTTATACCTTTCCAAGAGTTCCCCTCCTCTCCTCTTATAAAAGGCCCCCACCTCTACCTCCTTACCCACACTCCCAAAGCCTTTGGCTCAGACAAACCATGCCCATTTTGTCTCTCCACTTCCCTCTATTACTCCTTGAAGCATCACTTTGGGCAGAAGTCTTCCCAAGGAAGCCTTTGAGCTCAAACCAAAGGGAGTTACCCGATTTTAAGGTAATGTCTTCACTTGTGTCATTTTTCTTCTCCAACCCCCTAAACTCTTTTTATTCATTTATTTTGTAACAAATCCAGTATCTTAAATATACTAAGATGTTGTTATAATAAGTATTATAGCTACACTTACACACACCTACATCTAATGGTTAAAGAACATACTGTTTCCGTGGATGGCGAATTCTGCCTCCCGAAACGATGATTGTTCAACATTTTTCTAACACCTTCAAAGGTGGCCATTAAGATGACAATATATTTATATATGATATCTAATATGTTTATGTTTTACTTAATCTTATGTATTTTTCATTTATGGCATACCTTTATGGTTTCCATTATGGGTAAACACGATATATTCATTTAAGGAAGTGCGGACTACCGCCCCCTCAAAGTGATTTGATTCGTTAATACCATATGTGGTTCGTATAAAGGATATATTTAATGATATTATATATGATACCATACTGGAATTAAAATACTATTATGTATCATTATGTTTTAATTCCATTAAATATGAAATAGAAATGGAAGTAGCGTTCATGCGTACGTACGACTTACAGTCTCCATGAACGATACATTTCATTTCTTATCTCAAAATGCTATGTAATATTATAAGTACATATATATAATGGATATATATTTAATATATTACATCTAAATTATGGATATCATTCTGTAATTATAACATTTATATATCTCTCTCATTTTGTTTTAATTCCATTAATATGACAAAAAATGAAAGTAGCGTTCATGCGTACGTACGACCTACCGTCTCCATGAACAGTGCTTTTTGTTTTTTATCTCCAAATGATATGGAATAGTATAAAATGAATATTTACTGGATATATATGATATTTTAATCATTAATACTATTCTGGAAATTATTTACTTATAACTACATGGGCAATCTTTTTTCAAACAAGTTCATTTTTGACTCATGTACCAAACATCGGCAAAAATGTCTGATATGAACTAACATTATTAAACAATTATTATAACATTATAATATGTGATATGAAATGAATAATAATCTCTAAAGGAGTTACTTAGGAAATTATTAATTGACCAAAGTTTATTATTCAGTAATATAAAGAAACGAACAAGACAAGTTGGACTTGACTTAAGGGATCCTACTCCACTCTTTCTTTTTAAGTACACTCTTTTATGTCATTCCTTTTAAAGCTCATATTTCTTGTTATTTGGATGTTCTTTTATATTAATCTTACTGTAATTTTTATGTTCATGTTATGAGAGACCCTATTCTCTCTCATCAATCCATTTTGGAAGTTTTGAGTGGCGCCGTTAGGCTGCCAAATTTTCGTAAGAGATCTAACCTCTCTCTTTATTTTTAAGTACTCTCCTTTATGTCACTTATTTTAAGCTCCTCTTTTTTATGTTGGGGGATGTTATTTTATATTACTATTTCTATAAACTTTATGTTAATATGATGAGATTCCCTATTTGATCTCATCAATCCATTTTTGTGAGTTTTATGTGGCGTCGTTAGGCTGCCGAGTTTTTGTAAGGGATTTTTTATCTCACTTTTATTCCCGTGAGATTTATTCTACATTTTCCATAATTTCATTTGAGTGGTGTATGTACTGCCCATTATTTTACTCATTGTGTAATATACTTTCTTTTATGATTATTTACATCAATTTTGTATTGTCCTTCTTTCACGAGGTGTATGTTTCGAAAGATACCCATGTCGGTAAGGGAACCTTTCACCCTCCTCTTTTTAAAAGAATTATTTTGTTGGGTATTTTAATTTACATATTTTTATATTGGTATATGTTCTCATATATCCTTATTTATGTAAATTTTATGTCCAAGTGATGAGATACCTTTTTTTTATCTCTCATCAACTCATTTTGATGTGACGCCGTTAGGCTGTCAAGGGAACTTCTTAACCCAATTTCGATTTCTTTGGGTTCAACATGTAGTTATTGAATATGTCATCCTTTGAATATGTGTGAATGAAATTTGATTATTTTACACTTAATATCCACTTATATTTGGTGTATTCGTTTGTCACGCATAATTATGTAGTTGATTTATCCGTAAACCAAGGATACCGTCTTTGTAAGGGACTTTGTCTCAATCTCTTTTCATTAAGGCATATTTTGTTTTATACACAACCTTATTTTATACGGTGTATAAACCCCTTTGAATTTTACGTTTATCCAAAAGGAATCTTTTTTATACGAAGTGTTTTACTAAACGACAAAAGGGAATTTTTTGTCGTACGTATGCGGCGACAACGACTTCTCCGCCGCCGTGACCATTATTTGAGTTTCAGCTTCCTCTACAAGCCATACCTTCTTTTTAAAAGAAAAATAAATACCATGTTTTACTTTTCTTTTATTTTGGTATTGAAAATGGTTTTCATAATGTTTTTATATCAATGTGTTGTATTGACATCTTGTGGTTGAAAGGTAGAAATGTTATGTTTCCTTTATGCATGTTTTATGTGATACGATTATGTTGAGGTTCTTGGGCATTATTATGAAGACGGGTGGTTCCGTGATAAACTAAGGGCGGGCGAGCCCGATATAGCTCTCCAATTCATTGGGTAACGCGAAGGAGTGAAAAGTTAAGGTTTCTCCGAAGAGATTTAGGGAATATACTGTGGTGGGTATTCCAAACGTAACTAATAGGGTTACTCCCTACGTAAGAATGTTATGAATGCCTCAAGTTACCTTTTATGTCTTATGATTTCTATGATTTATTCATGATTTTATGAGGTATGTTAAAGTGCCTATGTTTTATGGGTAAAGTATGATTTCATTCTTATGTATATATGAACTCATGTTTCCTTTCCATATTTTTATAACCCTTACTGAGCTTTTTATGCTCATCCCAAGTTTTTGAAATGTTTTTCACAGGTCAAGGGAAAGGTACATGATGTGATGATAGTGTCAAGGATGTGTCAAGAAAGAATCCATGTTTTATTTTAAATATGTTTCCGTTGATGGGAAGAATGAATACTATCTTTTATGTAACCACTTTGCTTAAATGTGGAATGTAATGAAAGTTTCATGATCTAATTCTCTAAAACTCTAAACCTGAAAAGATCCTCAATGTGTAATCTTGTAATAACTCAAGATTAAGTAAGGTTTAAGGCTGGGTCCTTATAGTTGGTATCAAAGGTCGGTTTAGATAACTTTAGAGGTTAGGGTATTCTTTAAGCATAAGTGGAATTACCATAATGGTTAGGATTTCAGAAAGAGTCCTAGTTTTAGATAAAGTGAATGAGTAAGTATATCTTAGTGTTTATCTTCCTCATTAGTACATGATGGTTTTGTTGATATACTCACACTGACCTTTTTGGTTTTAGTAAATGGCTGGATCTAGCAGGCACCAAAGTAACAGTAGATGTGAAGGAAACTGTGACAGTTTTTTTGAGCAAGCAACTGAATGATATGGGAGCTGCAATGAGAACTCTTGTGATTATCCTCAACCTACTATCTGGAGTCATGATTGACCACCTAAAACTTGGTGATTTATCTAAGGCATCATATATACAAGAAACAAATCCCTACGGAAGTACAGGTAATAATCATAAAGGTAAGTATATTCAAAAACCTATGTGTCAAAAATGTGGAAAGAAACATCTAGGAAAATGTTTCAAAGGGACAAAAATATGCTATAGATGTGGAAATGAAGGTCATAAATCAAGAACCTGCCATGGAAAAAGGAAGCATCCGGTTGACTCGAGGAAAGGGAAAGAAGTTCTTTCTGAGGGATCAATTGAATGTTTTTAATGTGGTGTGCATGGTCATTATGAAAACACATGTCATATGAAGAAGTTTCGTGAATGGGATCACCAAGATCGTACAAATGTTCGTTTACCAATACCTAATGCCATTATGATTGAGGATGAAGAAACTAAAAATGACCAATCAAAGGTATGGATTATTTCATAACTATTGTTTTTCTATTTTGGAATCTTAGGATATGATTCATGATTTTGTTTGTAGGAAAGAAGTATTTCAGAATAAGTTGGAAAGGAATGGTTAATGGGTCATGAAGAATGTTGAATGAGTAAGATGTCAACATATAAGGGCTTCAAGAGTTATGGTGAAATTCTTAAGAGTATTAAGTCTCTTTTAATGATTGGGTTACATTAGAAGACTTTTTATAGTATGTGTAACCCTGATGTTTAATATATGAAAATTTTATTCAAGGAATAGTTATCTGTTATTTTGTGGACATAGTTATAAAGAACCATTTGAGTTTATATGATCCTTACGTTTAAGGTAATTATGGGTAACTATATGTTATGATGAAAGTGAAAGGATTGAGATAAAATTGAGGTTAAATTATGTTATGGTTATTTTTGATGATTTTATCTCTTTTGGGGAATGATTTGAGAATTATATAGTTTTGGAAAAAGGACAACACACAGACCGTGTGACAACCCGTCGCGTCGGACAAAGCTGCGGGAATCGAACCCACAACCAAAGTGCAACTGGTATTTATCACCTACCACTGGACTACGTGAAGTACCTGGTTAGTTTGACTGATTATTTTTAGTTAGATGATTTTATGAATTAAGAGTAAGTTGATTTTGGGTTATCTATGGATATGTATTAACCTATCATGGAGGATATGTGATTAGGTTAATTACTTTTCAATACAAGACATTAAGAGAAACTGATGTTGTTTGGAGATAAATGTTATGATTTAACATGGAAGACTATGTGACTAAATCCTTCAAATATTTGGGTTTGAATCTTAGATTAGTTTACTTTGAAGAATTTTATGGACAAATTGTTTATCGGATGGTCCTCGTTGAAATTTGGGTTTTGTTGGACAAATTTTGGAGATTAAGCATAGATTTTCTTTTTAAAGGGTTATCCTTTTCTGGATTATATGACCTTGTACTAACCTTTTTGGTTTTGGTTTTGGTTAAAGCCTAAAGACATGGGAATTATATAGTTCTCTTTGGCGGATTAGGTGATTCTCTAGAAGTTTATTATAGTACTCTTAATGCGAACAAGTCTCCCTAAATACTCGTCTTTTGGAGAAAATATGAGTTTGTGTAAGGAATCTAATAAAAGTTGAAAGTCAACATGATAAGTGATTATGTTTCCTTATGAATAAATTCCTCAATAAAAAGTAACTTAAAACAAAATTTTTTTCTATTAACTTTTCCTACTGTGGAATCGAATACCGTTTAACCCATAACAAGTTTGTGATTTTCTTGTGGTTAACTTTCTCCTAAACATGTTTTCTATCACTCTCTATCAGAACATGACCCTTTGTTTTTTTCCTCCATGTCCATATTTTCATACTTGGAATCCTAGTATGGTTTAACTCGGGTGACCATTGTACTTATCTTTATTTATTTTAAAGTGATTTTTTTACCGACTCTTGTTCCGATGTGGGACTTTCAAGGATGTTTCCAAGCCCAATTTTAAAATTGCGAGGACGCAATTCCCAAAAGGGGGGAAGGATGTAACACCCCAGGTAAATAAAGAATATGACATCTTTATATTTATCCATATTTGTGAATAAAATATTAATATTACTTTAAAGGGGATTCTATGCTCGACGGCGTACCCAATACGCAACCACGAGTTTCTTGGGAATCTTACGTTGCACTCTAATAATAAAATAATATTATTTTAAATGGTAGTTAACGCCTAGCCATTATAATGGCAGGAATGAACAGAACTAACTACAAAATGATTATATATGTTTGTCAAATATTTTTACTCTTTACAATAAATTTTAGAGGATTAAAAATGCAAATAAATCCAGTTTTTAAGTGTAAACATTCTAATATTCTTTAAAAGGTCGATTAACCGCCTTTTGATGGAGAACCCCTTTTAAATCCACTTTTAGAAAATTTTATAAGCTCTATTTTTCAAAATAAACATATTATTTATTATTGGGACATTTAAATTTACCTTGGGTTAATTTTCGGTATTTTTCTGATAATGTTCATTTTTCAATGAATAGTGAAAAATACTGCATTTTACATCAAAACTGCTTTTTCATATAATTTAATTATATGGTTATATTATCTTTTTAATTTGTTTTAAAGTGTAATTAGAATATATTTTTACCATGTAATTCAATGATGGTCACTGGGATTAATTTCACTTTGGAATTGGGCATAAACAAGTGCCAAACTTTTCATAAATATTGTTTCTAAAAAACCCGCTATTTGTTTTGACAACGAGAAGTTTTTTTTAAATTAATTATTACAATTTATGTGTTTTGAATTCGGTAAAATGGATTAAATATTTGGAATCAGAAGTTCCAAATTATGTAATTAAGACTCTTGTTTTTGGACATTATGAATAGTAACGACGGTAATTATCTTTAATTGTCTTGATTAATGAGTAATCAGGTAGTTAAAGATAATAAGATAATATCATAATAATAAAAAATGACCAAAACATGTGTCATAAGGCTACTGGTTGTCTCATGGCTGACCATGGGATGCCTTGTGCCAAACTTGGGGGCCCCATGGAATCAATTTTGTGAGAAAGTGACTTTTTATCTTTTTATTTTTAAAGAATGTTAAATGTAACAAAGAATGTATCACCTAAGTAAAATATTTTTAATTTTGTCTAAATAAATGATATTTTGGACTATAAATATTCATTATAAATATAAAAAGATTTCCCACATCATGATTTTTTTTATAATTTTTAGGCAGTAAATAAATTAAATTATTTATGACATAATGATGATGTAGCGATGACCTCATTATTTAACAATTTAAATAAAATGGAAAGATAATGTAAAATCTAAGACCTACACATGTCCAAAACCTATTGGATGGGTATATGTCGAACCCTTATCACCTTATCCTCGAAACACATCAATGTGGGACCATTAAAATCCGAAACTCATTTGAAAATAAAGTTACATTTTATACCTTTCCAAGAGTGCCCCTCCTCTCCTCTTATAAAAGGCCCCCACCTCTACCTCCTTACCCACACTCCCAAAGCCTTTGGCTCGGCCAACCCCTGCCCATTTTGTCTATCCAATTCCCTATATTACTCCTTGAAGCCTCACTTTGGGTAGAAGTCTTCCCAAGGAAGCCTTTGAGCTCAAACCAAAGGGAGTTACCCGATTTTAAGTTAATGTCTTCACTTGTGTCCTTTTGCTTCTCCAACCCCCAAAACTCTTTTTATTCATTTATTTTGTAACAAATACAGTATCTTAAATATACTAGGATGTTTTTATAATAAGGATTATAGCTAAACTTACACACACCTACATCTAATGGTTAAGGAACATACTGTTTCTGTGGATGGCGAATTTCTGCCTCCCGAAACGATGATTGTTCAACATTATTCTAACACCTTCAAAGGTGGAAATTAAGATGAAAATATATTTATATATGATATCTAATATGTTTATGTTTTACTTAAGCTTATGTATTTTTCATTTATGGAGTAACTTTATGGTTTCCATTATGGGTAAACGCGATATCTTCATTTAAGGAAGTGCAGACTACAGCCCCCTCAAAGTGATTTCATTCGTTAATACCGTATGTGGTACGTATAAAGGATATATTTAATGATATTATATATGATACCATACTGGAATTAAAATACTATTATGTATCATTATGTTTTAATTCCATTAAATATGAAATACAAATGGAAGTAGCGTTCATGCGTACGTATGACTTACCGTCTCCATGAACGGTACATTTCATTTCTTATCTCAAAATGTTATGTAATATTATAAGTACATATATATAATGGATATATATGTAATATATTACATCTAAATTATGGATATAATTCTGGAATTATAACATATATATATCTCTCTCATTTTGTTTTAATTCCATTAATATGACAAAAAATGAAAGTAGCGTTCATGCGTACGTACGGCCTACCGTCTCCATGAACAGTGCTTTTCGTTTTTTATCTCCAAATGATATGGAATTGTATAAAATGAATATTTACTGGAGATATATGATATTTTAATCATTAATACTATTCTGGAAATTATTTACTTATAACTACATGGGCAATCTTTTTTCAAACAAGTTCATTTTTGACTCATGTACCAAACATCGACAAAAATGTCTGATATGAACTAACATTATTAAAAAATTATTATAAAATTATAATATGTGATATGAACTGAATAATAATCTCTAAATGAGGTACTTAGTAAATTATTAATTGACCAAAGTTTATTATTCAGGAATATAAAGAAACGAACAAGACAAGTTGGACTTGAGGTAAGGGATCCTACTCCACTCTTTCTTTTTAAGTACACTCTTTTATGTCATTCCTTTTAAAGCTCATATTTATTGTTATTGGGATGTTATTTTATATTAATATTACTATAATTTTTATGTTCATGTGATGAGAGACCCTATTCTCTCTCATCAATCCATTTTGGAAGTTTTGAGTGGCACCGTTAGGCTGCCAAATTTTCGTAAGAGATCTGACATCTGTCTTTCTTTTTAAGTACTCTCCTTTATGTCACTTATTTTAAGCTCCTCTTTTTTATGTTGGGGGCTGTTATTTTATATTCCTCTTTCTATAAACTTTAAGTTAATATGATTAGATACCCTATTTGATCTCATCAATCCATTTTTGTAAGTTTTATGTGGCGTCGTTAGGCTGCAGAGTTTTCGTAAGGGATTTTTCATCTCACTTTTATTCCCGTGAGATTTATGCTACATTTGACATAATTTCCTTTGAGTGGTGTATGTACTGCCCATTATTTTACTCATTGTGTAATATACTTTCTTTTATGAGTATTTACATCAATGTTGTATTGTCCTTCTTTCACGAGGTCTATGTTTCGAAAGATACCCATGTTGGTAAGGGAACCTTTCACCCTCCTCTTTTTAAGAGACTTCTTTTGTTGGGTCTTTTAATTTACATATTTTTATATTGGGATATGTTCTCATATATCCTTATTGATGTAAATTTTATGTCCAAGTGATGAGATACCTTTTTTTTATCTCTCATCAACTCATTTTGATTTGACGCCGTTAGGCTGTCAAGGGAACTTCTTAACCCAATTTCGATTTCATTGGGTTCAACATGTAGTTATTGAATATGTCATCCTTTGAATATGTGTGAATGAAATTTGATTATTTTACACTTAATATCCACTTATATTTGGTGTATTCGTTTGTCACACATAACTATGAAATTGATTTATCCTTAAACCAAGGATACCGTCTTTATAAGGGACTTCGTCTCAATCTCTTTTCATTGAGGCATATTTTGTTTTATACACAACATTATTTTATACGGTGTATAAAACCCTTTGACATTTACGTTTATCCAAAATTAATCTTTTTTATACGAATCGTTTTACTAAATGACAAAAGGGAATGTTTTGTCGTACGTATGCGGCGTCAACGACTTCTCCGCCGCCGTGACCATTATTTGAGTTTCGACTTCCTCTACAAGCCATACCTTCTTTTTAAAAGAAAAATAAATACCATGTTTTACTTTTCTTTTATTTTGGTATTGAAAATGGCATTCATAATGTTTTTATATCAATGTGTTGTATTGATATCTTGTGATTGAAAGGTGGAAATGTTATGTTTCCTTTATGCATGTTTTATGTGATACGATTATGTTGAGGTTCTTGGGAATTTTTATGAAGAAGGGTGGTTCCGTGATAAACTAATGGCGGGTGAGCCTGATATAGCTCTCCAATTCATTGGGTAAAGCGAAGGAGTGAAACTTTAAGGTTTCTCCGAAGAGATTTAGGGAATATACTGTGGTGGGTATTCCAAACGTAACCAAGAGGGTTACTCCCTACGTAAGAATGTTATGAATGCCTCAAGTTACCTTTTATGTCTTATGATTTCTATGATTTATTCATGATTTGATGAGGTATGTTAAAGTGCCTATGTTTTATGGGTAAAGTATGATTTCATTCTTATGTATATATGAACTCATGTTTCCTTTCCATATTTTTATAACCCTTACTGAGCTTTTTATGCTCATCCCAAGTTTTTGAAATGTTTTTCACAGGTCAAGGGAAAGGTACATGATGTGATGATAGTGTCAAGGATGTGTCAAAAAAGAATCCATGTTTTTTTTAAATATGTTTCCGTTGATGGAAAGAATGAATACTGTCTTTTATGTAACCACTTTGTTTAAATGTGGAATGTAATGCAAGTTTCATGATCATATTCTCTAAAACTCTAAACCTGAAAAGATCCTCAATGTGTAATCTTGTAATAACTCAAGATTAAGTAAGGTTTAAGGCTAGGGCCTTATAGTTATCTTTAATCCCATCTCTGTTATTTTCACAATGTTTTCTATTAATTTTAAAATATCATAAGGACTCCATATTTTTAACCCTCCACCACTCCATCCTTCATTATCTATGAAAGAAGAAGTATTTGGGATAATAACTTGTATTCAACCAACCATTTGATGAAATAATACACGAGGATAAGGAAATATTCATGTAAAATAAAGAGGGAGTTTCTTATAATCATTATTGTTCGGATCTGGGTATATGATCTTACTTCCACTTTGGGTTCAAAGAGAATAAGTTTCTAGAGATAGCGACTTTTTATATATATAAAAATTAAGGTTACAAGTATTTTTTATCACGTGCCTCTTTAGAATTTTCCTATGTCCTTTCCATATGAATATTTTTTAATTATTTTATCTATTTTATTTTGGAATGTCTCTCTATTTTCATTATTTTTAAATTTTTTCGAAGTATGAAAAATTACAAGGAGTGGGATTTAAGTATTTCTCATTATTCACTAAAATTTATTTTAATATCCATATCTTTTATTTCTTTATATTATTTTGGATATTTTAATTTTATAAATCTTATAGAATTATAAGGAACAATTCTTCGTATAAAAAAGTAATTCTTCCCTAGTACTTTTTCTTTCAAATTCCTAAACTATTCTTATCTATCCTTTTATGTTTTAATGTTTTGCCTTTTTTTATACTTACTTAAATATTTTTAATTTGATTTATTGATTTAATTATAAATGATTAATAAATGAGTTTTTACAACAACATTTCAATTCACCTCCTCTTAAAGGTTACCAACTAGAATTAATCACCTTGCCTATCTAGGATAATATTTGGTATGTGAGCTATCTCTCATACCTACTTATAAAAGATTATATATTTTCAGATATAACAATATTAAGAGTAAATATCCATTTTGAAAACACATTTTTTCTTAATTTTTTTAAAAATAAATTTCAAATAGATTTATTTTTTCTTACTATATTACTTCTGTATTTTTTAATGGAACTAATTTTTTTCAACCAGAAACATGTATTGAAATTTTTATATATTTTAAGGTTTTGAAAGCACTGAAGTCATATATGGGGTATTCCCAACTTGGTTTTTTTCATAATCAATGATTAATTTGAGATGTACATTGATGAATAAAATTGTAAACAAAAGAATTGTATTAAATATTAATTGAAATGAATAATTCAAAACCAAATGCAAGATTATCACATAATAAATTTAAAATTAATTTAAGCAATTAAAGAATTTCATTGAGAGGAAATATTTCTTTGTTGATGGATATGACAATTTCTATACATCTTACCGTCATTATGGAACATTTATAAAGTATATATTACCTCTAGTGGTGATCCAAATGCATACCACAAATCTTTGAGTGTCATCATAGGAACTAGGTTCTAACCCAAAAGTTACTAATGCTTGTTTCATTCATCCTTAATCAGTAAGAGAATCACTTCTAAGAGGGATTCTCCTTGAAGTCTCCAGAATCGAGAAGGTTAGTGGAGGAGGATCACTCTTCGTTTATGAGAGAGTTATTGTAGAGGGGACCTCTAGGGATTTGGATATTTCTCCATGTGATTGTGCACAACACAAATGGAAAGAATTATGGGTTGGCAATAGTATAATTGAGTATAAATAGTATTGGGGTTAGAAAATAACAATTTCACATGCCCCTTATTATTTAATTAATCCCTACTGAACCCCATGTCTATAATAATAGTAATAATAATAATAATAATAATAATAATATTACTTGTTTATAAAACCTTTGTTAGGGCGCGACCACCATGTTCATTTGACATGATGTCGAAGTTGCATTTTTGTTTCCCCACATTCCCAATTTTCAAAGGCAGAAGACATTTATCACTTTCAATGGTGGTGTATGATCCTTGATCAAAATAGGATAAGGGGATGTCAGTAAATCCTTCCTTGGATTACTGCTTAGAAATAATTTACTAGTCCGGGTCTCCCTCATAGAGTTAAGTATGTTTATGAAACTCATTACCAGTGCCATATCTTTGTGGATGTTGGTTAATTATGTTGCTTAGGTTTGGAAATTCCAAGTGGTCTTGATAGGGAAGGAACCTTTGGTTAGGAGAGTAGTCACGTTGGGAATCATTGGCATTTCTGGATTCTAGTACATAGGTCACCTACATTCTTTCTCATAGGAGGGAATCTCATGGAGGCATCTTGGGCATAAAACCCAAGGAACCCCATGTAGATCACAAATTACTTTTCCCACTAGTGGAAAGGTTTTGAATCCCAAATAAAGAGAGAGAGTGGGTGTTAAAGTACCCATATCCTTTCTCTTTTTGGTATACAGGGGAGGTGAGGAGGTACAAAGGTGGTGCCTCCTACAAGAAAGGCAAGGATCTTACTGTAGGAGGGATGCCTAAGTGGATTTCATTCCATATGCAGAATATGTCATTCCATGTTGGGAGAATCTAATTACATGTGAAGAAGATATTATTTCATGTGAGGGTAGGTGGTGTAAGAACCATCCTATTCCACTCACACATGGAGTATCCTATTCTCCCTAGATAGAGTGATACCATAGTTTAACATCACGTCTTGAGGAAATTGGTGTTATGACGTTTTATGTCATCCAGATCGGACGTAGAGGACTCACTCATTACCCATTAGTCTTACATAATTTTAGTTCATTCACCCTTGGTAAGAAGTTGGATTGAGCAATTCTAGGATAGAACGATGTGGAGGAGTGTTCGATCACATGGACCACATTAGCATGCCTATACTAAGAATAAAAAGGAGTTAACATACCCATGCTAATAAGGAAAAGGTAAATGGGAGTCTCGAGCCACACTTGGAATGGATTGGGCCACAATAATGGGTGGAATAGGTCACATAGGGACTTAAGGTACAGCTGGACTGATCCTAGATAGACTTGGGGGCCTTGGGCACTCAACCATCACAGAGAGGTGTCAACAGAAGGGAAGCATCATGGAGAAGACCAGGAGAGGTTCTTTGAGAAGAATTGGGCCTCACTGAGAGGTGATTCACGAAAATAAGGTTCTTTACAAAGGTCAAGGGATTCATGAAGGAATAGTATTCATGAAACTTGGTAACCCTGGCATGGCATGAAGTTCTGACTCAAGAAAGGAGTTCTTCATAAAGTATTTATGCTTCACGAAGCCTCAAGTTTCCCAAAGGGACTTCTTCATCCGAGAAAGGCATATGAATTCTCGAAAGGCATACCCACATTAGGTGGAGGTAGTTAGGAACATATGGAATGGGTTTTCATGATGTTAGGATACCTTGGATTCTCTATTTCAGATGGGTTCACAATGATCAGGTGCTTCGGGAATCAGGAGAAATTCATAAGTCCAAAAGTTAGGTAGTTGTCTATTAAGTCGGAATGAGTTGTGTATTTATTAGAAAAAGGGTTTCAAGATGTTGGGAAGAAATTCATGAATATAATTTGGTATTTTAAAATGGTCATGGATCTATAAAACTTGAAAATCACAGTGTCAACATTTATCACAGTCATAGGGCACTATCGGACTCACAAAGTGTTCTGTCACGACCATGCACATGTTCGTGTAGGGGTGGAGGCCTTTGCAAAAGGGATTAAAGAAGAAGACACTTAAGAGTGTTTTTTGGGTCTGTTATAGCTTGTATTTACTTCCAAATGGTTTTAGACTCCTTGACTAATCCCATGGAACATATTTCAGTGCCAACAAATTCCCTCCTTAGAATGGGAGTTAATGGGAAAAGGAGGGCCAAATTATGAGGGAATTGCTGAAATTGTTTACAATATAATCCCTTTCATGAAGAATATTAACAGTTATTATTTCATGATGAATGAACATAGAGATCACTAGTGTTAAGTTCTTTATGAATCACAGGATACCGTACGCCAATAAATAGTATGGGTGGGGTCCCACCAAGGTATCTGAGTTTATATTATGAAAAGCTACAACACTTTTTTCACAAAGCTCAAAACCTCCATAGTATTTTCTTTATAACTTCATCCTTTTCATAATATAATTTTGTGTCTTTTCTCCACAAAAATTGCTTATATAACTAGATATTGCAAACCAAATCCTTTTTGAAACAATTTTGGTAACTCATACCTCTGTGAATTGGGCTCCACAAACCTGCTCAACGAACGACCTCCATGAAACAATCTTTAGAAAACAAATATGTCCTAGATTAAATGGCCACTAAGTAAGATACTCAAGAAGTCATTGTCGATGCTTTTAGGAGGGAGGAAATTATGGAAAACATCATGCTTTGAGAGTGCTTTCGAAGCACATCAGACCATGAACCATTGCTTGAACTATTTTTGGAGGCTCAAGATTACTATCCTATGTGAAAGAGGCTGTTGTCATATGGATTTGGTTTGAGGGATGACATATCTATCTTGAAGGCAAGTAGAGATGAACTGGATACTAGTTTAGGGGTATACTAGGGAAATACCAGTGGTATAGGGCTACTGTGGGCCATATTTGGAAGGATCATTCACCCATCATGGTTGAATGCCTCTAAAACCTCATCTACAATGTCAATGGGGGAAAATATGGAGGATTAGGAATCTCCACTATATTAAAAAATAATCATCTTGGAAAGATTGGGGAACCTAGATAAAGGATGGACAGATGGTTAGGATCTGTGCTAGGGTGGAAACTTCACTAATGAATAGGACTGGGCTTACAGGGAATGCATGTTGTGCACCAAATTTGGGGTAGAGATGATGTTGGTAAGACTCTATGAATTATCATGGGATTCTCAGTTTCATGTTTAACAACTATAGAATATTATTCCAGAGTTATTGAGGAGGTGGTCACTAGGGACCAACACATTCCACCTAAATCACAGGGAGGTTAGTATCAGCCTTTGGAACCTCTAATAGATCTCCAGAAACCTAATTTTTGGGGTGATGTATAATGAATTTCTCCCCATGGAGAATGTGTGGGAAGATCATGAGCAGTTTTTATCTCTAGAAAAGGTGTTTCTGGATCTAGTGAAGGCAGCCAATGAAGAGAAGCTAGGGATGAGGGAAATCTACTTCAAGTAGTGGTTCAATTATTTTTTGAACAACCTAGTAGAGGATCACACTGAGGGTGAGGAGGAATCCAATAAATTACTGATGAGGTAATGTACCTACCCCAGGAGACACCAACAGGGCAAAGAGAGATCCTATTGGAATATCCTAGAAGTAATCCAATGTAAACTATGAGGGTACAACATCAATATAGAGCCTCAACCCGTAGTCAAGTTTCTAGGATTCATTGTGTAACTCATCTATGGATGGATTCTCCTAGTGAGGGATGAAAACTTGGGGGAGGGGAAAAAACTTCATAATGGCATCGATACTGGACACATGGAATATTATTAATATCAGAATCCCAGTACTGGGGAAGTTGTACAAGGTACTTCATCACATTAGTGAGGGGAAGACACCACTGCACGTGTGTGGGTCATTCTACTTCCTATACAACTGTGTGGTTGTACACATGGGGGGATAAAAATATCAAAAACCTATTTCCCATCCCAAAATAAAATTTCTGTTAACAATTCTGAACATCTCTAGAATTTTCCCTTTCAAACTAGGTCTGACAGGCATTATGAACAAGGTTAGGTTTTTGGATCACTTTATCTTTCACCAGTTTCTCTTGCTGATGGGGGTGGTGAACAATGACAACATAGGGACTGTAGATTAGTGATCATATGTTAGGGAATTATGGGGTGGGGGTTATAGTGGTAAGGGTTGAATATAATCTGGTGTGTGATCTATATAACCCACACCAGTTTTCAAGGTAGTTTTGGTGCCTGGAAAGGTTGACCCTGAAGGTGTTCTCAAAGGTTCTTCATGAGTGCCACCATTCAGTGATGATGTATATTTGGATCATATTCACCTAGGAATATGAGAAGATACATAAAGAACTATCATAACCCACTGTTTCATACAACATAACCCATTATTACGTGAAGAGTTGGGTGGTTGCCTATTCAGGGGTAAATATTAGGCAATGAGCCATCCAGATCAATGAAGGGGTGAGCCCTCCATAATGAGGCTGAGGCAAGGAGGCTATGAGAGTTTTCTATATAGGTAGAGATGGCCCGGTAGGCAGGGCAGTAGTAGCAGGACTAGTGTTTTATGGGCCTACACAGTCAAAATAAAAAGAAGGATAAGAAATATACTCAGGCCTCTCACTCTTGGGAAAAAGGACCTGGGAGTATGGGGAGCCATCTAGGGGGTTCTGTAGGATTTTTTTCCAGGCTCCTAGGAAGTGGTTACATTGCGTGTACATTCCGGATGATGTCGTGTTTCCCAAATATTTGGAAAATTGGGGTGTTTTTATATAGTTTTCCAACATTCATAAGATGTGGCAGTATCTCAACAGATGAGGGATGCATATTTCTAAGATCAGTTATGCCAAAGATGGTTTACTCATGTGTCTAGAAGAGGGGAGAAATATTTTATGGATATAGAGGACCTCGTGCACTCCCAGGGCACTGTGCATCTTCTAATAGATTAGGTTAAGGTGATTCTAGACATAAACTCTCCTCTACAACTATAAATAACTAAGATATCGACGCATGATATCATGCCCTAGGAATCAGATGAATCTTGGGAAGATGACACTC
This sequence comes from Viscum album, assembly GCA_963277665.1. Taxonomy (NCBI): domain Eukaryota; kingdom Viridiplantae; phylum Streptophyta; class Magnoliopsida; order Santalales; family Viscaceae; genus Viscum; species Viscum album. The sequence goes on from OY728160.1 coordinate 1,682,355,698, forward strand.
ATGAGGGGAGCCCTTTGGAGAGTGTAAAAATCACAAAATTTTGGAAGAGCTATCTAAAATATTCAATGTAAGATCTAACTCATCTTCCCATGATGCATATTTCCTCTCTTATTATCTAGATCCTCTAACTGAAACCTGTTTCATGCAGGGGAATCTTGAAAAAGGGACCCCTACTGGTGGAGATGATGGTGCACCAACAGGTATGGAGGATCATGCTTTGGGGCCTGCACCTGGGGAAGAAGTGGATGGAGGGGAGACTGAAGTTGAGGAGGTCAGAGTGACCACCCATGAATCTCTAGAGATTTTGATCATCTATGGGGGTCCACATTATGGTATCATGATAGTAGGGGCCCAGGAGCTCAATCTATCACTACTGAGCTCTTGTAAGTCTCTTGTCTTCACAGAATCATACTCTTCGTTTGATGATCATACTAAATAACATATTCCTTTCATAAATAGTTCTAGAGGTAGTACACGCTCATCTATCAGATGAGGTTAGGGAATCTTGAGTTCTTATTTTGAAAGGGGTGTCGATCCATATAGAGATGGTCATTCAAACTAATCAGGAAATAGTCCCAAGTGAACATTTGACTATGCCTGTGAGTGATTCTACTGGAGGGATGGAAATTGGGGTTGTAAGTGACAAAATTGTCAAGTCAAGATCAAGCGAGGATGACCAAAATAATGACCTAGATCCTAGACCATCTAAGAGTATTCTATAAGAGGATACTACTTCTAAACTTATTGTTGCTTTTATAGAGTATGAGCCTTCAAATCCTAAAGAGTTATATGACTCTGATACTAAAGAAACCAAAGAGAATCACATCATCTATTATAGGGAAATGAATTTCATCCAACACTTAATTGAATAGACTCTAGATCCACAACTGGAAGGCCTGATGAGGTCCCTTCACCATTGACTAGGTAATCTGTGCATTAGAGGGAAGGATTCTTGATGCATTCATGAGTTAATCTGTGATTATCTCACTGAAGAAATGTGGTAGTGGATACATCATCTTGACATCTCCTGGATCTAGGAGAAGTCTGATAGCATGCACAAGCTTCAAAAAGTCAATTGGGTGATTCATAATCTAGATGAGAAAGTGAGTTAGCGTGCTTCCTTCATTAGAAATCAATTAGAGGTCATCAATAGACTAAGGGCTCAAATGGAGGAGTCCAAGAACCAAATGAATTAGGTAACTTCTCAAATTGATGATCTCTAGTTTAATTAGGGCTAGAAATAGGCAAGATCTGATGAGCTTAATCAAGTGACTAGTGATGAGGAAGCATATATAGAGAGGTGGAAACAAATCTTAGAGGCCACTCACTAGAGTTTGGTAGTGTTGAAGCACTTGATCATCAGAGAAGAACCACAAGGGATTTTTTTCAAGACTCATGAGATGACCCAATATTTGGATGAACCTTTATATTCTTTGATTTTTTTGTTTTCTTTTGAAAATTTTGCATGAATGGACACATTTCTTTGCTTTCTTTAATTATCTCACTTAAATTATATTTTAAAAACAACTAATGACCAATTACTAAGCTCATGTGGGTCATTCTTGGTGTGAGAAATAAGGGAAAACCACATAATTGTTCACTTTGTATGAGAGTGTTAGATAACCATCGAACACTCGGGGTCTATTATTTTTTTCTAACCACTAAGAGTTTTTTGGATGAGAGAGGATATGGATGGATAATAGGGCTCCTAGAACAACCAAATTTCTTCCTCAATGTAAGTTGGTACACAAAAAGGATAATTCCAGGGGTGTTGGATTCAAATCGCACAAAGGGGAATGAGAAGATTGTAAGATCCTAGATTCTTTGGAGGTATGTAATTATTTAAATTTTGGTTTAAATATCTTTATTTTGGTTAATGAAATGTTTACTGGATGTATCAGTAAGATCAAGAGTGTTCTGGGGGTTTGGGACACGAAACGAAGGGAAATCAGTCCATTCTATGCATGTTGTATGGTTGGCACATAGTTAGTGCAAACCGTGAAAGGGGTGAGGCCAAACCGTGCAACCTTGGATAGAGGTATTTATCATGGTTTTCCAAACTGTGCAGAATTCCCAGGAAACCATATGACCTCAACCCCTCTTAGATAGTGGCTGGTGCATGGTTTGTGCATGGTTTGAAAAACTGTGTGGCCAAACCGAGTGGCCTATTAAAAATTAGAATTTTCCAAATTTCCCCCTTAGGATTTTAATATTTTCACCCAATTTTCTCCTCATTTCTTCATCCTCCAACCCTAATGAAAAACTGGAGCTCCAAAATTTTCCCAAGGGTAGTTCACCTTTGATTCTCTTATATTCTTAGCATAATTGGTTGTGGATTGAAGCTCTAGGTGATTCTAATATTCCTATCACTCCCCTTTTCAAGATTAGGGATTATGGTTTCATTATCCTTCTTCTAAAGCCATAAAATCCTCTTTTTCTGGTGGATCATAGGTTAGGTCTTCAAAGGGTGCTTGAATCCATATATAAGGCTAAGGTTAAGGGTTTATTCATCATCAGATTCGAGGTAGGTGGTCTACAAGTTATATCCCATAGTTTTATTGTCAATTTTCTGCATGTGAGGCTATGTTCTTGGTTCTCACTTTTTGTGAATTTAATTACATAGTTATGTTTTGGTAAAATAGTTGGATAAATGATAAAATGAACCCCTCATGATCCTCGTGGGATGTGATGAGGATGATTTTACCGATTTAGGGCCACCCATGGGGTGCACCAACATTCCCAAACATAAGACATGGAAGAGTTAATCATGAATTGACTTATATTTAAATAGATAACATCATAAATGTGTTGAAATGTTGGTTCAAATTATAAATTGGAACTAGTGGTAGTTGTGTCTAGTTGTTGGTAATGGAATAAGGGTTTGTTTGGCATAATGAAAAAACAGGTTAAATGGGTTAATGTGAACGTGTCAAACAGTTTATGAAATTGTAATGAAAATTTGTTAATGGATTATGACACATGAAATGATAAATGAATTAAATTGGTTTATGTATGGAAATTATTTAATATTCCAAATGGATTAATGTATATAAATTGTGGAATATGTGAAATGGGTTAACATAAGGAAATTGTTAAATAGGCTAAATGGTTTAAGGCATAGAAAGGGAAATGGGATAAATGGGTTATGCTAAGTGAATGATAAATTTGTTAATGGGTTAAGTCATAAGGGTGATTTATGAATTAAATGAAATGTGAAATGTAATTTTTATTTGTTTTGATATTGAATGGTTTTTGACATGTTATATGTGTGGTAAATGAAAAAATAGCATGTGCACACGGCCTGGTTGTTGTTGGGAATTGGACTTGTGGTTCTATGCCCATGGGTTAAGTTAGACTAAGGATCTAAACCCCACCCTTAATGCATAGTTTAGAGAAGGGGACCAAGGTTATATACCTATAATAGATGCATTTGATGAGACTAACTAAACTGAGGCTCCAAGGTAAGTGTGATGTAAATGTTATGAAATGTTTATCCCTAGAGAGATGAAAAAAATTATTTTTACCTTATGCTTTGTAATTGATTTTCTTATGTTGTTGTGTAAATAATGTAAATTCCTAACCCATGGAACATGTGATGGAAATTATTTAAGTGATAAAATTAGAACTAATTTTTTAATTAGGTAAAGTATACTTTGTTACCTAATGGAACCTGAGTTGTCTTGTTTACATTTTTATTTATTTAGTTCTTGCATAAATTATCTATTTAGACTGTATATTTTGTAGACACTGTTGGTGGTAGCCTATTGAGTTGTAATCACACCCTACTCTGGCCATTGTTGGGTACCCGATAAGACTTCATTGTTGAAAGTTAGGATACGGGTAAAATCCCTATGCTAGAGAGTTGAGTTGGGCTTGTGAAGTGCATATATAATGATCTATACTATGAGTCAAGACTCATTTTGGGGATTTATCTATTGGTATTTATTTTAGGTTTTCTTTCACTTTTTACACTATTATCATGACATTACATATTTATTATTTGGTCATGGTTTGTACCCTATTTGGGAATTGGTTGGTAATGCATGTTTCTTGATTTTTGTTCATTTTTTATTTCATTTCATATGTTATCTACTATGGATTACTCTAGTAAAGAGGGTATAGTCTCCCCACATGACCATTTAAACCCTCACTACTAGTCGGAAACCTCTAGAATATGAGGAGGAGCACATGGGGTCATGTGGAAACTCGACCTGGGGTACCAATTTAGTATCTTCTACGTTGAGGACGTTACAAAGTGGTATCAAAGTGGTTATTTTCTATCATCTTACTTTTTGGGATGGTAGAAAAGAGGTTAGGAAGTGTTGGGCCATGTAAATGAGCTTGTTCTTGGGAGTAGCTAACCCATCTATGAGGGAAAACCCAAGTTTACAGGGTGGGAATTGTTGTTCTTAATGTGTGGTGTTATATTTTAATGATATTTCACCATTTGGTGGTGCACTTGTTATGTGATGTGACTATTTTATGATATTTTTCTCATGGATAGAATGACACAAGTTTTGTGAATTCATGCATCATTATAAGCACCTAGGGATATAGGTGGAATGTATCATGATAGGAACACAAATGATGGGTGTGTGGGACATGAAGGGTAGGATTCATTTTAATTTATTGGAAATTTGAAGAAAATGGCGTCTAATAAAGATGATAAAAATGGGGAAAAAGGAAGAATGTTAAGGAATGATTAGAGGAATGTGCTTAATAAAGGGTTGTAAATGAGTTAAAATGTTGATTATAATGAGTTGTGAATAAGTTAAAAACATTATTTGTAATGAAATTTAAAGATAAAATGTGATTAAATAAGAATTTTTTATGTTGAGAGTGAAAAAATAGTTCTGAAAATGTGTCTAATGATTTTTTTGTCTATGTATGTTGGTTTACCCACATTAGCTATGACCTGTAGTTGGGATGGTCGAGAGTAGTTTCCTAGGTGTTATGATGTTTGTTGGGATTTTATGTGCATGATGAGTGGTTATGGCTAGTGAGGAGACTTCCTTTATGTTAATTATGGAGTCCTTATGATATATGTTCTAAGATTCATGATTGGAATTATAGGAATATGCCACCACATCGACTCGTGCCGGTCAGGTGATAAGAGGACGTCCCTGAGCATGATACTCTAGAAGTGGGGTAGGAAATTGCAGTAGTTTAGGGTAATCAAGGAGAGTAATGATTCCATGAGAACTTCTCTTGTTTTATTCAGATGATGGAATGAGACCTAGGGCGAGCAATGTTGAGTATGTTTGATTTAACCAGAGAATTTTAGTTGCAAAAGCCTCTAAAATTTTCTGTATAGGGTGGATTTGAGGCTGTAGAGTTATGGATGGAGTCCATCCAGATGATTTTGGATCACTTGGAGACTCCTATGGAGAAGAGAGTCAAGTTGGAAACATATATGTTTCATAGACCGATGAAGAACTAGTGGAATATCTTATTTCAGACCCAATAAGAAGATGGTATACTATAGAAGGAATTATAGGAGAAGTTTCTGGAACAATTTTCTCTGGAGACATTGAGGAAGGATCATGCTACATAGTTTATGAAGTTGAACTGGGGAATGATGTCAATGATGGATTATACAAGCCATTTCATGGACTTTCAATGCTTCATTCCATCATTAGAAGGAGACGAGGCTGTAATGGAGATATATTTTTAGGATGGGATTAGACATGAAATTAAGTCTCAGGTAAACATCTTCTATTTAAAGAGGTTTACAAAAGTGGTGTATCATGCACTTATTTTAGAAGGGAACATGACTGAGGTTTCATGCAGTAGGTTTTTCGTTCTAGTTGCATGAATGAGTGGAGAAACTTCTGAGGTAAGGAAGTGTTATTTTGGAAATCTTCATCAGGGTGGAAGTGTGCAGAGTGGTCTGAAGAGAGGACCAGCCTCTCGGAGTGGTGATTGGGTGTTTTTATATCAGTGTGTTAGGATGGGTCACATGTGAGGTTAGTGCCCCAGACCACCAGTTGAGTGACAAGCGTGAAGAATAATGTGGAACATGATGAGGTTCTGTAGGAACCCTCAACATCCATGAACTAGTGGAGGATTGAGACCAATTCTGAGTGAAGGTAGGGGGTTAATTACCACTTATCATGTAGGAAGTTGGATTTTGACTGGTTGTACCAGTACAAAATGCGAAAGTAGTACTACAGGGTGAGAGCATCCATACCAGTAGGGAAGTGTAACCCTGAGGACTTAGACTGAGGCCTAAGGTAGAGGTTTAGGATAGCTTCATGTAGTTAAAACTACACCATGAGGTGGTGATGCTAGGCCATGGATAGTTTGAGGTATGATCCTTATATCTTCCATGCTTACTAGTGCTTTATTTGACATAGGTTCCTCACATTCTTTTATTTCTTCTTAGTTTGTGGTTGTGTTGGGTCTAGCGGTGGAATGCAAGTGTGGGATTATATCGATTAATAAACTGTTAGGTGTGTGAACAAAGAATATCAGGTAGTTTAAGGGGTGTGCACTCAAGGTTGGTGGGTACCGTTTCCTATGGGACTTGTTCATGATTGAGATATTGGGATTTGATCTGATTTTGGGTATGGACTGGCTCATGTTATACCAAGCCCATATTTACTGTTACCACTGTAGGGTAATGTTCACGTCTCTTGAGGTAGACATGTATATCCATCACGGTGAATGGGATGTTTAGGCAGGAAATGCATGGCCAATTTGTCAGCTGTTGGGTGAACTCATAGCCAAAGTGGCTTGTCTTATGCTTGATGATGGGGAAGTAGAGTGGATTGTCTTTCCTCCTGCGGTGGATTAGTTTGAGGATGTGTTTCCTAAGGATTTCTTAGGAATTCCACCTGAGTGGGATGTGGAGTTCATGATAGAGTTGCTACTGAGAGTAGAACCAGTTTCCATTCCCCTATATAGAATGACACCAACAGAACTCCATGAGTTTAAAGGTCAATTAGAGGAACTATAGGACAAGGGGTTCATTCATCCGAGTATGTCACCTTGGGGATATCTTATGTTATTTTCCAAGAAAGATGACAGATCTTTGCGACTATGTGTCAATTATAGAAATATGAATCAGATGAAAGTTAAGAATATATACCCTCTTATTTGTATCGATGACCTTTTTGACTAGCTGAGAGGTGATTCAGTGTTCTCCAAGATTGATCTGATATTGGGGTATCATCAGCCGAAGGTGGGACTTTTTGATATACTATGTACTACCTTAAAAATTAGGTATGGATTTTATGAGTTTTCTGTGATTCTGTTTGGGATGACCAATTCACCATTAGTGTTTATGTAACTAATTTATTGAATCTTTCATCCATATTTAGATTAGTTTGTATTTTTTCTTGTGAATGACTTCTTGGTGTACTCCAAAACTCATGATGATCATGGAAAAGACGTTGACATCATCCTGAGTATAGTGAGATAGCATAAACTATATTCCAAGATATCAAAATATCAATGATGGATTGAAAATGTGCATTTATTATGGAACATCATCTCGAAGGAAGGTTTATCAGTGTATCCAAAGAAGGTGCAGGTAGTCATGTCATGGGAACAACCCAAAATTGTTTCTGATGTCCAAATTTTTCTAGTTTTGTCTGCCTATTATTGAATGTTATTGAAGTAATTTTCTCATCTAGAAGAACCACTTCAGGTTTAACCAAGAAGGGTATCATGTTTGAGTCGTTCGGGGCATGTGAGAATGCCTTTCAGGAACTAAAGAGGTGGTTGACTACCACACTAGTTCTAGTCTTACTTGATCCAGGTAAAGAGTATACCCTATTTTGTGATACATTTGGTGTTGGTCATGGGGAGATGTTGAAGCAGGATAGTTGGGTGGTTGCGTATGGATCATGATAGTTGAGGACCCATGAAATAAATTAGCCTACTCATGATATTAAATTGGCCACAGTGGGACATGTATTAAAATGTTAGAGGCATCATTTGTTTGGAGAACAGTTTATGGTGTATAGTGATTATAAAATCCTAAATTACATATTCTCTCAATATTATTTGAACCATCATCAATAGAGATGTGTTGAATACATGCAATCCTTTATCTTTGAGTTGATTTACACCCCAGTAAAGGGAAATAGCGTTACAGATGATTTGAGTTAGAATACTTATATTAATGTGGTTCAGGAATAACTTTTTGAGTAGAAGATGATGAAAATGTTTATTGAGATGCATATAGAGGTACATGATGGTCATGGTAATATAACCCTTGAATACTTAGTAGTTGAGTCCATGCTTTTGATCCGAATTAAGGAAAGTCAGTTTGAGGATCCTAATTGTGTGGCTTTGATGATAAGTCTTGAAGGTGGGGAGTCTCTTTCTGGTTGGACCATTGGTGATGATGGGGCCATGTATGTTTGTGGCCATGTGGTTGTGCCAATAAGTATGAAAGAAGGGTTGATTCATGAGTTTCATGCATTGAAGCGGGCGGTGCATCCTGGTTTGACTAAAATGTATCGAGTCCTTCATAAGTAGTATTGGTGGCCAGAGATGAATAAAGTTGTTACATGTTTTGTGGTGTAATGGATTACGTTTCAATAGGTGAAGGTTGAGAATTAATGACTGGGTGGTTTGTTGCTGCCATTTCCCATTATGGAATCGAAATGGGATGACATGATGATGAATTTTGTTATAGGCCTTCCAAGGATGATTTAGAAGAATGATGAAATCTAGGTTGTTTTGGAATAGGTGTCTAAGCCAACTCAATTCTTTCCAATATGAGATACCTTCACCATTGATCAGTTGAGTGAGTTGTATGTTTGGAAGATAGTACAGTTACATGGGGTACTATGGACTATAGTTTTGGATTGTGATATGTATTTCACTTTACACTTCTAGCAGGGATTACTGAGGGTGCTTGGTACACAGGTGTCTTTGAGTATGACTTTCCACTCACAGATGGACAGGTAGTCATATCATACCATTCAAGTACTAGAGGACATGTTGAGGGCTAGTGTCATAGACTTTGGTGGATCATGGGAAAATCATAAATCACTAGCTGAGTTCACTTACAATAAATTTTCAATGCTACAATTCAAAAGACACCATATGAGGAACTCTATGGTAGGCTATGTAGATCTCCATTGTGTTGGATGAAAGATAGGGAATCATAGTTTTTAGGACTGAGTCTCATTTAGAATACATTGGAAAAAGTACAGTTGATTCAAAAACAGATGGAAATGTCTTATATTAGGTAGAAGTCATATGTGGATCGACATTGTAGACATATTGAGTTTGTGGTGGGTGATTGGGTGTTTATTTGAGTGTCGCCAATATTGGGTCACCATCAAATTTGGAAATAGGAAAATTTAACACCTATGTATGTGGGTCAATTTGAGATTGTGGGGAGGATCAGACCGATGGCGTACTAATTTGGTCTTCCACAACTGTATAGTGGTATGAATGATGTTTTTCACGTGTCTTATCTTCAGCAGTATCACCTTGACCCATATCATGTGTTTGATTTTGAGGATGTTGAACATGAGGCTGATGCATGATTTGAGGAGCATTCAATTCGTATTGTAGATCATAATGATAAAGTCTTATGGGGTAGGACCGTATCTTTTGTTTGAGTTTTTTAGAAGCATGGTAATGTTCAGGAAGAAAATTGGGAGAGAGATTTGGATATGTGTTCTCAATATCCCAATCTCTTTTCTTCTGATACTCAATGAGGCTCGAGAATAGTAGATCGAGCAAGATCCATTATAAGTTAGGGAGGCTGTAAGATCCCAAACATCATGGAGGTACGTACTTGTTTAAATTTTGGTTTAAATATATTAATTTTGGTTAATGAAATTTTTACAAAATGTATGAGGAAGATTAGGGGTGTTCTGGGGGTTTGAGACATGAAAGGAAGGAAAATAGGGTCATTCTGTGCATGTTGCACGGTTGGCGCACAGTTAGTGAAAACTGTGCAAGGGGTGAGGCCAAATAGTATAACCTTGGACAGAGGCATTTCATATGGTTGGCGCATGGTTTTACAAATTGTAAAAAATTCTCAAGAAATCGTATGACCTCAACCCCTCTTTTATTGTGGCTGGTGCATTGTTTGCACAGAGTTTGGAAAATCGTACGGCCAAACCATGCTACCCATTTAAAAAGTGGAAATTTACCAAACTACCCCCTTAGGATTTTAATATCTTCACATGATTTTATCCCCATTTCTTCATCCTCCAACCCTTGTGATGAACTCAAGCCCCCAAATCTTTCAAAGGTTGGTTCTCCTTTGATTTTGGCCATTTGGATATTTGTTGGTTGCAGATCGAAGCTTCTGGTGAATGTAATATTCCTCTTACTTATCTTTTGTAGATTAGGGATTGTGGTTTCATTCTCCTTCTTATGAAGCCCTAAAACCCTATTTTTCTGGTGGATCTTTGTTTGGGGATTCAATGGATGCTTTAATCCATATATAAGTCTAAATTTAAGGGTGTGTTCATCATTAGATTCAATGTAGGTAGTCTATAAGTTTTACCCCATTGTTTTATTGTCAATTTTTACATGTGATATGGTGTTATTGGTTCTCACATGTTGTGAATTTGATTCCTTTTTTAGGGTTTGGTAAAATGGTTGGATAAATTATAAAATAAATCCCTCATGATTCCTGTGGGATTCATTGAGGATGATTCAACCAATTTAGGGCTACCCATGGGGTGAGCTAACATTCCCAAACATAGGACATGGGAGAGTTAAGCATGAATTGACTTATATTAAAATATATACCATGATAAATGTGTTTAAATGTTGGTTCAAATTATAAATAGGCATTAGTGGTAGTTATGTCTAGTTGTTTGTAATGGAATAATGGATTGTTTGTCATAATTCAAAAACAGGTTAAATGGGTTAATGTGAATGTGTCAAATGGGTTATCAAATTGTAATGAAAATGTGTTAATGGATTAAGACACATGAAATGATAAATTTTTTAAATGGTTTTATTTATTTAAATTATTGAAGATGTAAAATGTATTAATGTATGGAAATTGTGGAATATATGAAATGGGATAACATATGGAAAGTGTTAAATAGGATAAATGGGTTAAGGCATAGAAATGGAAATGGGATAAATAGGTTATGCTAAGTAAATGATAAATTTGTTAATGAGTTAATTCATAAAGGTTATTTACACATTAAATTAAATGTGAAATGTAATTTTTATGTGTTTTGATTATGTATGTTTTGTGACATTGTAACGCCCTGAGATTTTGGGAATGATTTTTTTCAAATTAATTTATCTTTTCAATATTTTTAATTTCACATGACACTTGAAATAGTTATTTATATATATATATATTAAAACACAAAGGCACAAATTCATTTCACATGCAATACCAAATTGGCTTGCGCTACATGTGATACCAACTTGTCTTGCACTAGAAGCAACACCGACTTGGCGTATGATGCACACAACACTGAGTTTTTATGAAATATATATATATATATATATATATATATAATTAATTAAATGAGATAATTATAAACTTACCATTAAACATATTTATAGGAATAGAATAACTTATTTCAAAATATCGTTTATAATTTTCTTATATAAATATAACATATTTTTAATGAATGAAATGATTTTTGGTAAAGTCCTTTTAGGTAAAAAATAATTCTTTCTTGAATGAAACACCTTTAATAATAAAATTAATTTTATACAAATTTATAAATTGAATTTTATAAAATAAAAATCATTTATGAATTAATAATTTCAAAATCATCCTAGGGTAATTTTTTGGGATTTTTTTGAGAAACTTTATTTTTTGATGAATAGTGAAAAATACCGCTTTTTTAGTTAAAAACATCCTTTTTTATAATTAATTATTAATGATAAATGATATTATAAATATTTTTTAAGGTCAAATTAGATTAATATTACATATATTAATACAATTTAATTCATTAGAATAAATTTCACTTTGAAAATGAATATAAAATCTTAACAAACTTTGGAACTTTTTCCTACTTTAAAACCCCATTATCTCATCTCATTTGTGGGATTAACACTAATCTTAATTTTTTCGATTTTGTGATTGGAATTTAAATCAAATATACAGCATTTTATTTAGTCTAATGTTTATATTCTAATAACACCATGTAAATTTTTGACCAAAATGATTAGTAAAAGTGATTAAAATTATTCAAAATAGTTAAGGCCAAATTAATCTTAATCAGGGACTAAACCTTAAAATTAAGGGCCCAAATGACCTATAAACTTGTTTAAAACCCATATTATATCTATATTTCTACCATAAAACATAAATTATTGAGTTTTTTCTGTTTTTATGACTTTCTTTAGGTAATAACATGTGCAAACCTAATTTGTTTCTAAAAATTCTACGTGAGCCCTTTTCCTTCCCTATAAAAGATCACCACCTATATGTAACACCCCAATCATCCACGGTACACTTCTCTTCAAATAATGTGATAGCGTGTGTTGTACGCAACACCGAGTTCTAACACACCATAACCAATCAAACTAGCCATTATGAATAGTAATACCTACTTTTTGAAATTATATATATTTTATTTTTTAAAATGGCCTTCATTTTTGGATTTGGAATATCGAATTTAGCCTAAGGTGAAATTTTGGTACTTTTCGGATAACTTTAATATTTTGATGAATAGTGATAATTACTAAATTTTATTTAAAAACAACTTTTTTAATCAAAATAATTAATAGTGATAAATTATGAATTTGAGTGGTTTTAAATTATATTTAGAATATATTTTTACCATTTAATATAATTTTGTTCATTGGACATAATCTTACAATTAAACCGGACATAAACAAGTGTCAATCTTTTGATAGTTATTATCTCTTAAAAACAGACTTTTTGTTTTAACAACTGGAATTAATTTTAAATTAATTTCTGCCACTTCTGTGTTTTGAATTTGGAAAAATGGATTTCATATTTGTAATTAGGATGTTCAAATTTTGTAAATAGGTAAATTTTATTTTTAGACATTTTGAATAATTATTTCGATAAATATTTTATTTACCATGGTTAAGGGTAAATCCGGTAAATAAGGGTTAAAAAATAATATTATAATAATACTAAATTACCCTAAAATGTGTCCTAGACTTATTGGTTGAAACATGTTCGACCATAGACATCTTTGGGTCGATTTTGGGACCCCATGGAGCCACTTGTAGGTGATAGGGACACTTTATTTTAATTAAGTTAAAATGAATACAAAAATGACACAAGCATATATCTTTTAGAAAAAAAAATTTTAAATAGGGTTATATATGTTGGATTATCGACTATAAATATTCATTAGAAATATAAGACGATTTAATACATAATTATATTTTATTTATAATTTTTATAGATTACATAATTTAATTTATTTATGACACAATGACGATGCAGTAATTACCATAATAGTGAAAATTTAAAATAATTGATATTATAAATACCCAAATAAATATAATTTGTGACTTTTAATTAATTACAATAATTTTCTAGGATAATATGACATATTAGGATTGATTTAATTAACTTTTTTCTAAGTAATCATTCTTTTATGAGTTTCACAAAAATCAACTATTAAATAGTGTCAAAATTGACATAAAAGAGTTTTTAAAACAAATATTATATTATTAATTCCTAAAAATCTAAGGTTCGTCCAAGAGACTTATATAATTATATTTGTATCATTAATGGACCACTTGGGAATCTCTTGGATGTATATGGTAAGTTTATTAACCATATAATATAAAAATACAAAGAGACATTGTGAAAGTGAAACTAATTAACTTAGAGTTAATACTTAAAGATAAGGTTAATATAGTAACCCAAACATGTCTAAATTCTATTGGTTAGGTGGTTTTCGAACTATCCCCACCTTAAAATTTAAATAATCAACTTTGGAGACATTATAAACCGAATATGAATTTATTATAAATTAATATTTCTAGCTTTTCCAAAGGTCCCTCTCACCCCTCTTATAAAAGGGCACTCCTCCTTCTCATTTCTTCACACCTTCAAATCCTTTTGGTTCGGCCAAAATCTACCCAAATACTCTCCCAACTTCCCTCAATAAAACCTAGAGGCCTTAGTTTGATCAAAAAGCCAACCTAAGGAGCCCTTTTGATCAAATCAAAAGCAAGAACCCGAAGAAGAGGTAATGATTTCACCACCCTTTTCCAAGTTCCTTTCTTCTTCCACTTCTTCTTCCTTTGTTATTACCATTCTAAAATAATAACTCCAGTATCATATATATACTGTGATTTTATTATAAATATAGTACAACCATATTCAGTATTCTATCCACCCTTTGAATAACATGTCACCATACGTGCGTACGTACGACTTACCGTCTCCACGTCGTGGTGTAATTGTTATTCAATATATTATTATTTGGATGGGTATAATAATGATGTGTAACTAATGTAAATAATAAATATAACATGTTAATGATTATTTATATATGATATACGATCCATTTATATATTATTTTAATATCAAAATAATGATATTGTCGCTCGTGCGTACGTACGGACTACCGTCTCCACGAACGCGATGAGATTCATTCTCCATCGTATCCATTCAAGTATAATTATCATTTGATGATTTAAAAATAATGTTTAATGACTTGATATCATTCTGTATATGAATAATATATAACCTATCCATGACAAACATGGCTTATGTAACAAAACATATAAAATAAAATGAGTAAGTTAACACCCGAAACGACGATAATACTAAGATATTATTAACAAAGCAATGTTAAAAGATCATATATGATATCATATGAATGTATATGATTCCTGTATAATTTAATAACAATTATTTCACTATTATACAGGAGGTTAAACTACCCCAACCCAGGAAAAGTACAAGGTAAGGGTTATTTCACAATCTCTTCATTATCCGAGGTTGTTTATACATAATAATCTACTGGGATCTCTTTATCATCCACATCCATGTTTCTTAAAAATGTATTTCAAATTTTTTTTAATATTTACAGGAATATGGGTTAAAGTCATTTATACCCTTGTATGACATTTTATAAGAGGTTTATAATGGAATCTTTCCGTCGTTTTCCAAACAAGGTGCTTTTTAACCTTTTCGACAAAATTAAGGTAAGAATGTTTTTTTTAACTTATACGGCGGGTGTGGCTATTTTCCGCTGTTATAAAATCGTCGAAACTTCCCTTACAAGCTTATAATAATATTTTAAAAGAAAATGTTTTATTTTATAAATATATTACTCTTAAATGATTTCAAAATAGAAAGAGATATTTCTCTAAAAAGAGTTTTGATTTCATCTATGTCAACATCCTTTGATGGATTTTACGCTTATTTGAAGTTGATTTATTATGATACAAAACTTCGATATTGTATTGAAGGTTTTGTGATATGTTTGACTGTGGATGTGCTATTTTTATACCATTCTAGGTTTATGGTGAAAGTATTGACATTTAGTATGCTAGTTTTAATACGAATGTGTATGTTATGTTTAAACCTTTTCATATGGGAATGCATTGGACTTAATATGTGACAGGTGGAGCCCGCTATAGCTCCTCGATGCATCGGTAGGTCTCATGAGACAAACTAGTGTCTTGGCACAAGGCCTTGGCAAAATCTTATTTGTAGTCTTGGCACGAGGCCTTGGCTATGTGGTTATGATAGTCTGACATTATGAATTCCATCATTTTGAAAGTGGTTATTGATATTGCATGTGATTATTCGATTAGTAGAATATCCATGAGAATAAGTAAATGGAATTATTTAATTTTACTTTTTCCATACTATGTTGAAGTTCAAGTTTAAAAGGCTTTTGTTTTAGTTATACATTGCCTTAAATGTTTATTCTTATTTATGAAAGTTTCCGCTATATTGTTATCCTTACTGGGCATTTGAGCTCACCCCTTTTCTATGTTTTATTTTTCCCAGGAAGTGAAGAAGTAAATTATGAATGACCTACGGGGATATTATGTGGGGATATGAGTGTGGAATACAGAGACAATATGTTTTTGTAGTAGTTTTTCACTTTATGATGTAATGTAAGACTTATGAATATATCTAGTGTTTCCAAGGCTACTAAACCAATCGGTCTTTCGAGATTTGATCTTTCTTGTGATCATGCCAATGTTATGTAATAATGCACCGACTCTAGGTAACTCAGGTCGGGGCGTTACAGTTGGTATCAGAGGAAGTTTAATACAAAACTTGGAAGCTAGATTTAGATAAACTCTGATTAGAGCACGTAGACCTAAGATGAACTTTGAGGATTAGTATAGAAGAACTTCCTATAATTTTGGTATTGTAGAGATTTTGTGAGTTTTCCAAGCAATACATCCCTGTCTGAATACGAGCAGGTAGAGGCGGATCTGGCACAAATGTACCTAGGGGTAAAACCCGAAAACACTGCTTTGAGCTAGACTTGAACGGGAACGGGTGCACGACAACGGGCCTTGCTGCACTCTTGGTTACGACACTCCCGGGGGATATGCTTAGGATAAATCTCATTTTCTTTACAAATAATTATGAAGGGTTTATGAGTATATACTTCCTCAAAGAATTTTTTTTATGATTATGGATTATATCCATAAATAGTTCAATTTATGTTAAGTGTTTTATAAGTACGGGATTATGTATTTTGATTCATAAACTGATCTAGTTTATGCCATTGTTTAGAAATGGCGCCTAGTAGAAGAAATGGAAACTGTATCAATGCACACACTCCATGTAGGGATTTCCCTCCTGCTCAAGATAATTATAGTGGAGCTGGTGATGCAACTGGTGCCGATCAGCTAATCATCATACTGGGACAACTCACTCAGGTTATGAATAATAACCTTACCCATATGGAGAACCCTGATCCGCAGCGTGGAGGATCAATGTTAGATCAATTCATGAGGCAACAACCACCAAAGTTCAATGGGAGTACAAATCCCTTAGTAGTTGAGAAATGGATAAATTCCCTAGAGAAAATATTTTAGGCTTTGGGGAGTAGTGAAAGGGAAAAAGTTATCATTGCAGTTTACCGCCTCACTGGAGATGCTGATCAATGGTGGTAATTGATTCAAAACACGAAAGAAGATGATGAAGTATCAAATATGGAATGGAGGGAGTTCAAAGATCTGTTTTTAGAAAAATACTTTCCTCGCGACCATCGAGTAGATATGGAAAGGCAATTTCTGAGTTTGAGACAGAAGGAGGACGAGAATGTCACAAAGTATGAGGCTAACTTTACAAGGTTAGAAAGGTATGCTAGAGATTATATACGTAACCCAATAAGTAAGATTGATCATTTCTTTGATGGGTTAAAACCATTTCTCCGTCGAGCATTAGTCTCACAATCCTTCTCGTCGTACGAAGACATTGTCTCATGTGCTATCAAGACCGAAAATGAATTCTCTAAGTCTTATGACTTTAAAGAAAAGAAAGATAAGAAGAGACCTGCTGATCAATCTGGGAATGGAAATAAGGGGAATAAGGGAAAGGTTGAATATCCATCCTGTGGTAAATGTGGGAAGAAACACCCCGGTACTTGCTTGAAGGGAACAAGAGTCTGTTATAAGTGTGGTGAAAAAGTCCACCAAGCTCTTGATTGCAAAGGCAAGAAGGAAGCTACCAATGTTCAGTGCTACAATTGCAGGGATATGGGACATTATGCAAATGAATGTACTAAGCTTTAGGAGAACTTACCTTAGAAAAGGCCAAGGGATCAAGACCAAGATTATGCTATCACTACTGCTGAGGTAGAAGCTCCGAAAGACGTGGTGGTAGGTAATTTAATGGTTTCCTCAAGTTTAGAAAATGCATTATTTGATTCTGGATCATCGCATTGTTTCATATCTTCCCATTTTTATAAGAAAATTAGATATTTCCAATTTGATTTAACAAGGGAGTTGTCAGTTAAAAATCCTAAGGGAAGTATCATTGCAACAAAGTTTTGTGAATCAGTCCTCATTAGAGCACATAAATGTTCTTTATCTGCTGATCTCATCTTCATACCTATGATTGAGTTCGATATAATCCTCAGTATGGACTGGCTTTCAGACTATGATGTAAAGATTTATTGTAAGAAGAAAGAGGTTACGATTTTTGATGATGATGATAAGGAACACCTTATCTTTAGAGCAGAATCGTCACCACCTAATTCTTATCTTAATCCACACCCAGTAGCTCAACTAAATTCAATTATTGGGGAGGAAGATAATGAAATTACTATGGGTGAGGAAAGGAATGTTCAAATAGAAGATGTACCTATTGTGAAATAATATGTAGATGTATTTCTGGAAGATTTACCTGGATATCCTCCAGAACGAGAAGTTGAGTTTCCATTGATTTAATTCATGGATCAAGGCCTATATCGAAGACCCCTTTAGAGTGGCCACTATATAATTAGTCGAACTAAAGAAAAAACTAGAGGAATTGATTAATAAAGGATTTATTCTCCCTCGTGTTTCTCCATGGGGAGACCCTGTTCTTTTTGTTAAAAAGAAAGATGGATCTATGAGGTTATGTATTGACTAAAGGGAGATCAATGCTATAACGATAAAGAACAAGTATCTCCTACCTCGCATTGATGATTTATTTGACCAACTTCATGGAGCTCAATACTTTTCAAAGATTGAACTTTGATCTGGATACCATCAGTTGTGTGTGAAGAAGGAAGACATTCCAAAGACAACATTTCGAACCAGGTACGAGCATTACGAGTTTACAGTAATGCCTTTTGGATTGACTAATGCACCCTCTGTATTCATGGATCTGATGAATAGAGTTTTCAAGGAGTATCTCGATGAATTTATGGTGGTATTTATTGATGATATCTTGGTATACTCAAAAATCTACGAAGATCATGAAAATCACTTGCGCATTATCTGGAAGACTCTGAGAAGACATGAATTATATGGGAAGTTTAGCAAGTGTGAATTCTGGTTTCAGGAGATTTCCTTTCTTGGCCATATTGTCTCTAAAGATGGAATCTCTGTTGATCCTTCTAAGACCAAGGCAATCCAAGAATGTCCATCACCGACGAGTATAACTGAGGTACGTAGTTTTATTGGTTTAGCAAGTTATTATCGACGTTTCGTCCAGAATTTTGCCCGATTGGCTAACCCATTAACGAAGCTCACACGTAAAGGGGTTAAATTTGTTTGAAAAAAAGAGTGTGAAGAATGTTTCGAAGAACTGAAGAGAAGATTAGTCAATGCTCCTATATTGACTCTACCATCGGGGAATGATGGGTTCGTTATTTATAGTGATGCATCGAAGAAAGGACTTGGTTGTGTCCTTATGCAGAATGATAGGGTTATTTCCTATGCATCACGACAGTTGAAAATTCATGAACAAAACTATCATACTCATGATCTCAAGTTAGCAGCTGTGATATTTTCTTTGAAGATATGGAGGAACTACCTCTATGGTGAAAAATTTGAGATTTATACTGATCACAAGAGTTTGAAGTATATTTTCTCACAAAAAGAACTCAACATGAGGCAAAGGAGATGGCTTGAATTACTCAAGGATTATGATTTCACGATACACTACCACCCGGGGAAGGAAAAAAAGGTGGCAGATGCTTTGAGCAGAAAAGATCATGGAGTTTTGAACAATATGAGAATTGAAAGGGATCCAATTTTCATGGATCTAGTGAAGATGAACATGGGAATAACCAGGGAAGGAGAAACATCAATGATTTTTAAAATGGTTGCCAAACCATATTTACTATAAAGGATTAAGAGTTCTCAGACTAATGATGGAGAATTTCAAAAGAAGATTAAAGCTGTGAATGATGGGAGATTGAGAGATTTTGTGTATGAAAATGGAATTTTGAAATTCGGGAAGATGCTTTGTGTTCCCGGTATACCTGATCTAAAAAGGGAATTGCTGGATGATGCTCATAGTTCCAATTTCTCTATACACCCTGGGAGCACCAAAATGTATAGAGATTTGAAGGAAGATTTTTTGTGGGACAACATGAAGAGGGTGATTGCTGATTTTGTGTCAAGATGTATGGTTTGTCAACAAGTGGAAGCTGGAAGGCAACAGCCTGGAGGAGCCATGCAACCTCTTCCCATACCGGAGTGGAAATGGGACAATATTACGATGGACTTTGTCATGGGGCTACCAAAGACTCCTAGAAGGAACGATGCAATATGGGTTATTATTGATCGTCTTACCAAGTCAGCACATTTTCTTGCTATAAGAGAAGATCTACCCCTGGAACGTCTAGCAAGACTATATATTAATGAAGTTGTGAGACTTCATGGAGTACCCCTATCGATTGTTTCAGATCGTGATCCCCGTTTTACTTCAAGATTCTGGAAAAGTCTTCAGAAATCCCTGGATACTGAACTTCATTTGAGCACTGCTTACCACCCTCAGACAGATGGACAATCAGAAAGAACTATTAAAACCTTAGAAGTCATGTTGAGATCCTGCTCACTTGACTTTCAGGGTATGTGGGATCAATATTTACCTCTGGTAGAATTTTCCTATAACAATAGCTTCCATTCGAGAATTCAGATGACACAATATGAAGCGTTATACAGAAAGAGATGTCGTACACCAACCTTTTGGGATGACGTTGGTGAAAGAAAACTTGTAGGTCTAGAACTGGTGGAGGAAACGATAGAAAATGTGAAGGTAATCCAAAATCACATCAAAGCAGCTCAAAGTAGGCAGAAGAGCTATGCCGATAATTGAAGGAAGGATTTGGAATTTCAAGTCGGTGATCATGTTTTCCTGAAGGTATCTCCATGGAAGGGAGTCATACATTTTGGTAAGAAAGGTAAATTGAGTCCCAGGTTCATCGAACCTTTCGAAATTCTAGAACGAATTGGGGCTGTAGCTTACCGATTGGAAATGCCACCAAGTCTCTCCAAAGTTCACAATGTGTTCCACGTATCTCTATTGAGGAAATACATGCCTGACCCAATGCATGTAATCACCTACGAGGAGTTAGAACTGGAACCCGATCTGTCTTATTGTGATGAGCCCGTCAGGATTCTTGATACAAGAGAACAATTACTGAGAAACCGGACGACGCGTCTGGTAAAAGTTTTATGGAGAAACTATAAGATGGAAGAGGCGACGTGGGAACCCGAGGAACTTATGATGAAGAACCACCCGAGTATTTTAATGCGATAATATTATTGAAATTTCAAGGATGAAATTATTTGAAGGAGGGGAGAATGTAACACCCCAAGCTTCCACGGTACACTTCTCTTTGAATAATGTGATAGCGTGTGTTGTAAGCAACACTGAGTTCTAACACACCATAACCAATCAAACTAGCCGTTATGAATAGTAATACCTAATTTTTGAAATTATATATATTTTATTTTTTAAAATGGACTTCATTTTTGGATTCGTAATATCAAATTTATCCTAAGGTGAAATTTTGGTACTTTTCGGATAACTTTAATATTTTGATGAATAGTGAAAATTACTAAATTTTAATTAAAAACAACTTTTTTAATCAAAATAATTAATAGTGATAAATTATGAATTTGGGTGATTTTAAATTATATTTAGAATATATTTTTACCATTTAATATAATTTTGGTCATTGGACATAATTTTACAATTAAACCGGACATAAACAAGTGTCAATCTTTTGATAGTTATTATCTCTTAAAAACACGCTTTTTGTTTTAACAACGAGAATTAATTTTAAATTAATTTCTACCACTTCTGTGTTTTGAATTTGGAAAAATGGATTCCATATTTGGAATCAGGATGTTCAAATTGTGTAAATAGGTAACTTTTATTTTTAGACATTTTGAATAGTTACTTCGGTAAATATTTTATTTACCATGGTTAAGGGTAAATCCGGTAAATAAGGGTTAACAAAATAATATTATAATAATATTAAATTACCCTAAAACATGTCCTAGCCTTATTGGTAGATATATGTTTGAAAATAGACATCTTTGGGTCGATTTTGGGACCCCATGGAGCCACTTGTAGGTGATAGGGACACTTTCTTTTAATTAAGTTAAAATGAATACAAAAATGACACAAGCATATATCTTTTAGAAAAACAATTTTTACTTAGGGTTATATATGTTGGATTTTCAACTATAAATATTAATTAGAAATATAAAACGATTTCCTACATAATTATAATTTATTTATAATTTTTAGAGATTACATAATTTAATTTATTTATGACACAATGATGATGCAGTAATTACCATAATAGTGAAAATTTAAAATAATTGATATTATAAATACCCAAATAAATATAATTTGAGACTTTTAATGAATTAAAATAATTTTATAGGATAATATGACATATTAGTATTGATTTAATTAACTTTTTTAGAAGTAATAATTCTATTATGAGTTTCACAAAAATCAACTATTGAATAGTGTCAAAATTGACATAAAAGAGTTTTTAAAACAAATATTATATTATTAATTCCTAAAAATCTAAGGTTCGACCAAGAGACTTATATCATGATAGTTGTATCATTAATGAACCACTTGGGGGTCGCTTGGATGTATATGGTAAGTTTATTAACCATATAATATAAAAATACAAAGAGACATGGTAAAAGTGAAACTAATTAACTTAGAGTTAATACTTAAAGACAAGGTTAATATAGTAACCCAAACCTATCTAAATTCTATTGGTTATATTGTTTTATACCTATACCCACCTTAAAAGTTAAATAATAAACTTTGGAGCCATTAGAAACCGAATATGAATTTATTATAAATTAATATTTCTAGCTTTTCCAAAGGTGCCCCTCACCCCTCTTATAAAAGGGCACTCCTCCTTCTCATTTCTTCACACCTTCAAAGCCTTTTGGTTCTGCAAAACTCTGCCCAAATACTTTCAAAACTTCCCTCAATACAACCTAGAGGCCTTAATTTGATAATAAATCCAACCTAAGGATCCCTTTTGATCAAATCAAAAGGAAGAACCCGAAGAAGAGGTAATGATTTCACCACCCTTTTCCAAGTTCCTTTCTTCTTCCACTTCTTCTTCCTTTGTTATTACCATTCTAAAATAATAACTCCAGTATCATATATATATACTGTGATGTTATTATAAATATAGTACAACCATATTCAGTATTCTATCCACCCTTTGAATAACATGTCACCATACGTGCGTACGTACGGCTTACCATCTCCACGTCGGGGTGTAATTGTTATTCAATATATTATTATTTTCATGGGTATAATAATGATGTGTAAATCATGTAAATAATAAATATAACATGTTAACTATTCTGTATATATGATATACCATCCATTTATATATTATTTTAATATAAAAAGAATGATATTGTCGCTCGTGCGTACGTACGGACTACCGTCTCCACGAACGCGATGAGATTCATTCTCCATCGTATCCATTCAAGTGTAATTATCATTTGATGATTTAAAAATAATGTTTAAGGACTTGATATCATTCTGTATATGAATAATATACAACATATCCATGACAAATATGGCTTATGTAATAAAACATATAAAAGAAAACGAGTAAGTTAACACCCGAAACGACGATAATACTAAGATATTATTAACAAAGCAATGTTAAAAGATCATATATGATATCATATGAATGTATATGATTCTTGTATAATTTAATAACAATTATTTCACTATTATAAAGGAGGTTAACCTACCCCAACCAAGGAAAAGTACAAGGTAAGGGTTATTTCACAATCTCTTCATTATCCGAGGTTGTTTATACGTAATAATCTACTGGGATCTCTTTATCATCCACATACATGTTTCTTAAAAATGTATTTCAAAACATTTTTACTATTTACAAGAATATGGGTTAAAGTCATTTATACCCTTGTTTGACTTTTTATAATAGGTTTATAAAGGAATATTTCCGTCTTTTTCCAAACAAGTTGCTTTTTAACGTTTTCGACAAAATTAAGGTAAGAATGTTTTTTTAACTTATACGGCGGGTGCGGCTATTTTCCGCCGTTATAAAATCATCGAAGCTTCCCTTACATGATTATAAGAATATTTTCAAAGAAAATTTTTTATTTTATAAATATATGACTCTTAAATGATTTCAAAATAGAAAGAGATATTTCTCTAAAAAGAGTTTTGATTTCATCTATGTCAACATCCTTTGATGGATTTTACGCTTATTTGAAGTTGATTTATTATGATACAAAACTTCTATATTGTATTGAAGGTTTTGTGATATGTTTGACTGTGGATGTACTATTTTTATACCATTCATGGTTTATGGTGAAATTATTGACATTTCGTATGCTAGTTTTAATACGAATGTGTATGTTATGTTTAAACCTTTTTCATATGGGAATGCATTGGACTTAATATGTGACGGGTGGAGCCCGCTATAGCTCATCGATGCATCGGTAGGTCTCATGAGACAAACTAGTGTCTTGGCACAAGGCCTTGGCAGAATATTATTTGTAGTCTTGGCACGAGGCCTTGGCTATGTGGTTATGATAGTCTGGCATTATGCATTCCATCATTATGAAAGTTGTTATTGATATTGCATGTGATTATTAGATTAGTATAATATCCATGAGAATAAGTAAATGGAATTATTTAATTTTAATTTTTCCATACTACGTTGAAGTTCAAGTTTAAAAGGCTTTTGTTTTAGTTATACATTGCCTTTAATGTTTATTCTTATTTATGAAAGTTTCCTCTATATTGTTATCCTTACTGGGCATTTGAACTCACCCCTTTTCTATGTTTTATTTTTCCCAGGAAGTAAAGAAGTAAATTATGAATGACCTGTAGGGATATTATGTGGGGATATGAGTGTGGAATATGGAGAAAATATGTTTTTGTAGTAGTTTTTCACTTTATTATGTAATGTAAGACTTATGAATATATCTAGTGTTTCCAAGGCTACTAAACCAATCGGTCTTTCGAGATTTGATCTTTTTTGTGATCATGCCAATGTTATGTAATAATGCACCGACTCTAGGTAACTCGGGTCGGGGTGTTACACTATAAACATTAATAACACCTCTAAAGCCTCTTAAGTTCAGAAAATAACTTCCAAAATTGTCTCCCAAAAATCCTATATTTGACCTTGAAGCCTCCATTTTGGAATAAACCCTCTCTCAAGGAAACATTTTGGCATAAACCAAAAGGAGTTACCCGATTTAGAGGCAACGTCTTATTTCAAATTCCTTTACTTTATTTTCCTTCTACACCCCTCCACTATATTTATTCAATTATTGTATTAAAAAACCAGTATCCTCCATATAATAGGATGCTTATCTACAAACTTTATTACCTACACTTACACACACCTCCATCTAATGGATGCTGAACATACTGAATCTGTGTATGATGAACTACTACCTCAAGAAACAATGATTGTTCATTTCTCCTTTACCACCAATCATGGTGGCCATTATGATGTAAACTCTATTTATATATGTAACATATTATATTTATTATTTATTTAATCTTTTTATTAATTTTACAACACACATCTTTTTACCTTCCATTTGGTGTTAATACGATAATCTCGTTTGAGGAAGTGTGGACTACTGCACCCTCAAAGCGATGTGATTCGTTCACACACCACATAAAATGTATTAAGGATGAGTTTAATGAAATTATATGATATATTAATTCTAATTTAATAATTATATATATAAATTCACACACACATATATATATATATCATTTATATAATTTCATTCAGTATGACAATAAAAATAGAAAAAAATGTTTATGCGTACGTACGATTTACCGTCTCCATGAATGGTGTATTCTATTACATAATTTATTATTCTATAGATTATTATAATATACTTATAATGAATATAACTTATATTTTTATCATGTTATACATTATGGAATCATGATATAAGTATAGTGATCAAAAATATAACAAATTAAGATGCATGTGAAAAACAAAGAAAATATTACACGAAGTGAAACCTTAATGTAGGATCATTAACAAGTAGGTAATATAAGGTTATAATAAAACCATATATGGTAATATATATATTATTATATAAAATATGTATAATAAACTTATATTTTTTATACATGATGTTTTTATGTGAACAGAGAGAGTCAAGACACATGGTAAGGGGATTTCATCTCACTTTTAATTTCTATGAGATACAAGCTATGTTTGCCACTATTTCCTTTTGTGTGCTGTATGTACTGACTATGATTGTATTCTATGTATCTTGTAATTAAATTTATTTGTATTCAAATTCCCATTTTATGATTCTTCTTTCATTGGATTTAAGTTTCAAAAGTTACCAAATTGTTTAATTCTTTTGTCTCAATTTTCCTTCTTTGAGACTCATGTTTTGTTATGCACCTAAACACTTTTTCAGGGTGCATATAATTAAATTTTACATTCCATATCATGAATATCAATATTTTCATGATATTATATACTTAATTTAATTACCTTTCCTTACATAGAGATCATGATCCTAAGATACCAAGTTATAATAGTTTATTGAGATGATCTCATTGCTTTTTGAGATTGTTTATGTTTATGATTCCTTTGATAAAATATTATGATCCATCTCTCAATAATATTCATGAGTTTAATTATCCTATGTTATTTCATGATATAATCATGTACTGTTACCATTCTCTATTATTTGGTACATAATATAGTTGAGAAAGAGTTTTTAGGAAATCTTAACTTTACCCTATGTTTGGTGAGAAATCTATGTTTTCTAAAAAGGGGTTTCCAAGAATATTATACCATTACCCTATAACATATAAATGAAATTTTTACCCTTTTTTTATTTCACCAATATATTAAAGGGAATATTATTGTCACTTTCAGAACCAGACACTTTTCTATCCTTTTTATCCAACAAAAGGAATGTTCTTTTGACCTCGTACGACATGTACAGATTTTCCCACCGCCAATCCTTCGAAGCTCCATTTGCATTAATAAAAAGGGAAATCTTTAAGATTTTTTTAAAAAAAAATTAATTTTCAAGTATTTTTTTTCAAAATGGTTTCATACTTATTTTATATGTTTTCATGGAAAACTATTTTCAAAATGTTTTCATGTCTTATTTACATGTTTTCAATGTATTTTCAAAGAAATTGTTTTCAAAAAAAAAATTCATGATTTCTTTAAAATTTTTAAATTATTTTCTAACAAAAATGTTTTTAAAATTTATTGAAGCTTATTTTAAATGTTTTCAAGGAAAAAGGTTTTCAAAATTATTTCATGTCTTCTTTATAAGTTTTCAAGGTATTTTCAAAGAAAATGATTTTCAAATGGTTTTATGTATTAAAAATAATTTTTCAAACAAGAAAGGATATTTTCCTCAAGAAATGTTTTTAGAGTATATTTCAAAATTATTTTCCATCTTAGATGACATATATTTATGTTACTCATGCATTTCTAGGAAATGATCTAAAGGTTCCATTCATATTCTTTCTATGAAAGTGTTATGATTAATTACATGGTATTTATGAAACCTATTTCTCCTTCATGGTAATAGGTTTATGAAACCTATTTCTCTTTCATAGGATATATGATTTTGAAACTCGCTTCTTTTGATGGGTTATGTTTATATTTAAATGATTATGAAACCGGTCACTTTCCATAGGTTTTGATATGTTTACATGTTTATGATACCCATTTTATTTCATGAGTTATGATATGTTATTTTTGATCTTTTGGTACATGTATGTATGTTTTCATTATGTGATGGATATGACCTATATCTCCCTCCAATTCATTGGGTAATGATTTATATCTCATGAAATAGATAGGGATGGAACAAGGGTTTACTCAGTGCAGTAATACAAGGATGGAACGAGGATTTACTTAGTTTAGTAATACAAGGATAGAATGAGGGAATACTTAGTTCAGTAATACAGGGATGGAACAAGGGTTTACTCAGTTTAGTAATATAGGGATTGAATGATGGTTTACTCGGTTCGGTAATATAGGACTGGAATGAGGGTTTACTCGATTAAGTAATACAGGGCTGGAACAAAGGTTTACTCGGTTTAGTAATACAGGGATTGAATGAGGGTTCACTCAGTTCAGTAATACAAGGATGGAATGGGGGTTCACCTGGTTCATTAAAGGACTTTGTCTACTAAGATGGTCTTGACGGTGATTCCTTAGCTACTATGGAAATCAGTATATGCTTATGTGTTGCTGAAATTCCACATCTTATTCCTATGTTATTATTTCATGGCTTATGATCTTTATTTCATTATGATTCATGACTTACAAACTTTCAATCTTATATTTTCATGATCACATTCTCATACACTTACGATCATGTTTATGCTTACATGTCTCCCTTGTTTACCCTTACTAAGCATTTGAGCTCACCCCTTTTTATGTTTCCTTCCCCATGGGATATGATTATATGTACTATATTTTATATGTCTAACAAGGGTGCTAGTCAAGAAGAACATAGTGGGAGATGATTTAGCTCACATGCGTACCAGTGTTTATGTTTCAATGTTTCCAAAGGCACTATATGAACTACGATATTTGGGATACTTTTTGTATAATTTTTAAGTATTCTAAAAAGGTTATGTAATTTTTATGTTTTAATGTGAGGGTCTCTATATTTGGTATTAGAGAAAAGTTATAGTTAGCCTTTGGAAACTAGGATGAGAAAACATGGTGAGATCCCTAGGTATATTTCTAAGGATATGCCTATGGATGTCTTTAATGATAAGTATAATGATGAGTTAATGTTTAGGAAAATGTCAGGGAATTTTTCTTAAGGATAGAGTGAGTTGTTTCTAAGAAATACATCCTTTTAAGGATACTACAAGTGGGTGTGGCTCTGGCATAGATAACCTAGGGGTAAAAACTCTGACAAGATGTTCTTGGCTTAACTCAGGGTAATTTGGTATATGAAAATGAGGCTTGTTGCACACCTGATTTGACACTCCATGGAGATATTCTTTGGGAATTCACAAACTCTTCATGAACCATCATGAAGTATTTAGATAAAAATTAGCTATAAATAACCTAGGATAAGCCAAATGTGTCATATATTATAAAAGGTGTCATGATTTATACATCCTATAAGTAATTATTTTCATGACTATGTGGTTTTATGCTATGATATGTAATGATCACACTATGATTTTAGTTTTAGTCAACGGTGGAAACTAGAAGGAACTAGATTAAATTATAACGTGATAGAAGATTTTATGATGAAAATTCAAGTGGGATGATCACTAGAGTGAAATATATCATGATAATTCCTAATCACATTTCATGGAACATGATTAAAAATGTTTACCTTAACCAACTCTCAGACTCACCAAGGAAGATAAAGAAGGAGTTTGCTGAGAGTTTGGGAAATGGAGACCATGGAGGAAAGAAGATTTGATTTCCTTTGTGTCATGAATGTGAAAATAATCACCTAAGTGAATGTCTTAGAGGAACAAGAAGGTGTTTTGACTATGTAAAAGAAGGACACAAATAAAGTGACTGTATGGGGAAAATGAAGAGTTCAGTTAACAAAATGGATGGGAATTTGGGCCTCCCTAAGTCCTCATCTAAGGTTAAGTGTTTAAAATTTATAGAAAATATTCATTATGAAACTCAATGTCCCAAGAGGAAAGTTATTGAAGGTAATCAACATGGTGGTGCGATTAATGGCTATATTGTGGATGATGAAGAGACTATGGATGAAATGTGAAGGAAACAAGGTATTGTGTAATAGGATGAGGTATCCTTATTAATGGAATATAGATGAAGTGGAATAATAATTTTTTTAATGTATTTGGATTAAAAAGTAATGAATGATGAAATATACAAGGATTGTTCTACTTATGTTTTTTGCTCAGTATTTACAAGTTTATGTTGGACTAGTGAAGTAATTTAATGATAAGATGATATTTTAACTAAGGGAAAGTAACCCTTAATATGTTATTTATGTTATGATAATGTTGTATGTATAAAGATAAAATATTGATTACCTTGGAACTAAGTAAGGACTTTTTGAAGGGTATTTTATGATATCATTAATGAAGCTTATGATATTTTTGGATTTAAGGAGTAAATCCAATATACATTGGAATGGGGAAGAATGCATGTTTTCCAAAAGGATTTAGGGTAATTCAAGTTGTTACCATGTTTCAAGAGAATATATGATGAGGTTATTCACATGCTTGAAATGTGACAACCAAGAGCTACTTTGTGTTATACTGGGGAATCAATGTTAATTTGATTTTGTGAATCTCTTTATAAGGTTTTGGATTTTCAACTTTCTGAAGGGTTATAAGGTTAAACATTCATGAAAAGTTAAAGTTAAACCTTAGATGAAGTATTTGTGCACTAATTTTTTGTTGAAAATATTAGTTAAAAGGATAATCAGTGATTAAACTTATTTCAGGGATTTCCATATTAAATATTATATTTGTGCAGTTTAAAAAAGGACACCATGTATGTCAGGTGACAACCAATCAAGTCCATCAAGGTCGCGAGTCTTGAACCCTTGATCAAAGGACAGTAAGGGTTTCATGCCTACACGATGTCCTAGTTAATGTATATTTACTTGTAATGAATAAATATTTATGATAAACTATTAGTGTTACTTTTTATAGATTAATTCATGTTTTTCAAGAGACAAATAGTTAGATTTTTTATTCTTTTATGGGCCTTAAGATCCGTTAAAAGCATATTTTAGTGCTTTATTCATCAGAGTTAATTTTTGGAAATTCATTACATGAGGTAATGGATGTATTATAAATTGTTCAAAGCACAACCCAAGAATGAAATTTTGTTTATAGAAATTTATCAGGAGTTACTCAATGTTCTAAAAGTGATACAAAACAAATTGTTATTCTAGTACCCTAATTTTCATTGAGTTGATTTCCTTTTAAATCATCACATATTTTTGAATTTGAGGCCCTCAAATTTCCTTTTTCATTCACTGGTTTTTGATTGATGACCTCAATGAATCCCTATAAATATTTAGGCTTTTCCTCCATGTCCAATCTTCACTCCCAACCTATGTTCTCTTATGTGGAAACCCAATTATATGTTACTTTGGGTAAACGTTATGGTTAAACACTTTCATTTTAAGGGAATTGTTAGTATTTATTCTTATGATGTGGGTTTATATGAATAAAACTATCAAGTATCAAACCTTTGATAAACTATATTAATTTCAAGGGAAAAATTCATTTTAAGGGGGGTAGAATGTAACACCCTGAGATTTTGAGAATTATTTTTTTTCAAATTAATTTATCTTTTCAATAATTTTCATTTCACATGAAACTGGAAATATTTCTTTACACACACACACACACAGATATATATATATATATATATATATAGTAAAACACTAATTCAAACATTACTTTCACATGTATTACCAACTTGGATTGCACTACATGCAATAACAACTTGGCTTGCACTACAAGCAACACCGACTTGGCGTACGATGCACGCAGCAATGAGTTTCTATGTAACACCCACACACACACATATATATATATATATATAATTAATTAAATGGGATAATTAAAACCTAACCATTAAACATAGTTATAGGAATAGAAATAAATTCTGTCCAAATATTGTTTATAATTTCCTTACATAAATAAAAATAATGATAATGAAAGATAAGATTTTTGGTAAATTCCTTTTATGTTAAAAATACTATTTTCTTGAATGAACCACCTTTAATAATAAAATTAATTTTAGAAAAATTTAAAATTTAATTTTATAAAATAAGAATAATTTTTTAATTCATAATTTCAAAATTAGCCTAGGGTGAATTTTTGGGATTTTTCCAGAAACTTTATTTTTTGATGAATAGTGAAAAATACTGCTTTTTAGTAAAAAACCTGCCTTTTTGTCAAATTAATTATTAATGATAAATGATATTATAAATATGTTGTAAGGTCAAATTATATTAATATTAAATATATTAATAAAATGTAATTCATTAGAATAAATTTCACTTTGAAACTAAATATAAAATCTTAACAAACTTTTAAACTTTTTCCTACTTTAAAACACTGTTATTTCTCCTTATATGTGGGATTAACACTAATCTTAATTTTTCCATTTCTATGATTAGAATTTTAAAAATATAACATAAACCATTGTATTCAGTCTAATTTTTAGATTATAATAAGGCCATGTTAATTTTTGACCAAAATGATTTGTAAAAGTGATTAAAATTAATCACAGCGGTTAAAGCCAAATTAAGTTCAATTAGGGACAAAACCGTAAAATTAAGGTCCCAAATGACCTAGACACTTGTAAAACACCCATTGGATGTCCATATTTAGTCCATAAACCTTCCATTATTGAGTTTTTTTTGGTTTGGTATGACTTTTTTTAGGTAAGAACATGTGCACACCTAATTGTTTTTCTAAATATTCCATGTGACTCCTTTTCATTCCCTATAAAAGGACACCACCTCTACCCATTCCTCACACCTCTAAAAACTCTTAATTTTTTCCAATACCAAACCAAATTACCTCCCAAAAATCATAAATTCTACCTTTAATCCTCCCTTTTGACAGAAACCCTCTCAAATAAACCTTTTGGCACAAACCAAAAAGATTTACCCGATTTAGATGTAACATCTTCTTTCAAGATCCTTTACTTTATTTTACTTATCCACACATACACTCTATTTATTCAATTATTTTGTGAAAAAAGTATCATCAATATACTAAGATTATTTTATGCAAAGGGCATGACTTACACTTATACAAACCTCCATCTAATGTATGTTGAATATACTATTTCTGTGTACGGTGAACTGCTACCTCATGAAACGATGATTGTTCATTTCTCCTTTACCACCAATCATGGTGGCCATTATGATGGAAAATATATTTATATATGTAATATATTATATTTATTATGTCTTTAAGATTCTTTATTCCTTTTAAAACACATATCTTTTTACCTTCCATTTGATGTTAATACGATAATCTCATTTGAGGAAGTGTGGACTACCGCCCCCTTAAAGCGATGTGATTCATCCACACACCATTAGAATGTATTAAAGATGGGTTTAATGAAATTATATGATATATATGATATATTAATTCTACTTTAATAATGATATATGTATATATATATATACATATGTCATTTATATACTTTCTTTCAATACGATAATAAAAATGTAAAACAATGTTCACGCGTATGTACGACTTACCATCTCTATGAACGGTGTATTCCATTACGTACTTCATTTTTATATAGATTATGATAATGTAATTATAATGAATATAACTGATATTTATATCATGTTATACATTATGGTATCATGATATAAGTATAAGGATCAATGATATAACAAATTATGACACATGTGAAAAACAAAGAGAATATTACACGAAGTGAAACATTAATGTAGGATCATTAACAAGTGAGTAATATAAGTTTATAATAAAACCATATATGGTAATAGATATAAGAATATTATTCAATAAAATATGTATAATAAAATTATAATTGTTATACTGGAAGCTTGTATGAGTATGGAGAGATTCAAGACACGATGTAAGGGGATTTCATATCACTTTTAATTTCTATGAGATACAAGCTAAGTTCGCCACTCTTTCCTTTTTTTGGTATATATAATAGACATGATTTTATTAAATATATATTGTACTTAAATTTATGGGTATTCACATTCCCATTTTATGATACTTATTTCATGGGTTTTAATATTCATAAGTTACCAAATTGGTAAAAATGTTTTTGTCTCAATTTTCCTTCTTTGAGAATCATGTTTTATCATGCACCTAAAATCATTTTCAGGTTTCTTATAATTTAATTTTATATTACATATCATGAATCACAACATTTTCATGATATTGTATGCTTAATTTAATTACCTTTCCCTACATGTAGAGCATGATCCCAAAATAACAAGTTATAAGAGTTTATTGGGACAATCTCATTACTTTATGAGATTGTTTATGTTTATGATTCCTTTGATAAAATAATATGATCCATATCTCAAGAATATTCATTAGTTTCCTTATTCTCTGTTATTTAATGATATAATCATTTATTGTTACTATTTTCTACTCTTTGGTACATAAGATAGTTAAGAATGGAGTTTTAG
This sequence comes from Viscum album, assembly GCA_963277665.1. NCBI lineage: Eukaryota > Viridiplantae > Streptophyta > Magnoliopsida > Santalales > Viscaceae > Viscum > Viscum album. The sequence continues at coordinate 1,682,389,733 of OY728160.1, forward strand.
GAAAGCCCGACTTTACCCCATCTTCGATCAGAAATATATGTTTTCTAAAAAGGGTTTAAGAGAATATTATACCATTCTACTATAATATATAAAATTAATGTTTACCCTATTTGTATTTTATCAATCTATTTATGTTAATCTTCTTGAATCTTTCCGAACAAGTCAATTTTCTATCCTTTTTAAGAAATTGTTTTAAAAAGTAATTTTTAAGGAAAATTTATTTCAAAATGGTTTCAAACATATTATATATTTTTTCATGGAAAACTATTTTCAAAATGTTTTGAAGACTTATTTAAAAGTTTTCAAAGTATTTTTAAAGAAATTGTATTCAAAACATTTTCAATATTTATTTAAAAGTTTTCAAGTTTCTTCAAAGAAAATTATTTTTAAAATGTTTTGAAGATTATTTTAAATGTTTTCAAGGAAAAATGTTTTCAAAATGTTTTCATTTCTTCTTTATAAGTTTTCAAGGTATTTTATAAGGAAATTATTTTCAAATGGTTTTATGTATTAAAAATAATTTTTCAAACAAGAAAGGAAATTTTCCTCAAGAAATGTTTTTATAGTATATTTACAAATTATTTTTCATCTAAGATGAGATATATTTATGTTACTCATGCCTTTCTAGGAAATGATCTAAAGGTTCCATTCATATCCTTTCTATGAATGAGTTATAATTAATGCTATGGTCTTTATAAAACACATTTCTCCTTCATGGGTAATATGTTTATGAAACCGATTTCTCTTTCACGGGTTATATGATTTTGAAACCCACTTATTTTGATAGGTTATGTTTATGATGAAATGATTACGAAACCTATCTCTTTCCACAAGTTATGATATATTTACATTTTTATGATACCCATTTCATTTAATGGGTTATGATATGTTATTTATGATCTTATGGAACATGTATGTATGTTTTTATTATGTGATTGGTGGGACCTATATCTCCCTCAAATGAATTGGGTAAAGCTTTATATCTCATGATATAGACAGGGATGGAATGAGGGTTTACTTGGTTCAGTAATACAGAGCTGGAACAAGGGTTTACATGGTTTAGTAATAAAGGGCTAGAACACGGGTTTACTCTGTTTAGTAATACAGAGCCTGAATGAGGGTTTACTTGGTTCAGTAATATAGGGATAGAATGAGGGTTTACATGGTTTAGTAATATAGGGCTAGAATAATGGTTTACTCAGTTTAGTAATATAGGGTTGGAATGAGGGTTTACTCGGTTTAGTAATACAGGCCTGGAATAAATGTTTACTCGATTTAGTAATAAAGGGTTAGAATGAGGGTTTACTCAGTTTTTTAATATAGGGCTAGAATGTGGGTTTAGTCAGTTTAGTAATACAGGGCTGGAATGAGGCTTCACTTAGTTCAGTAATACATGGCTCGAACAGGGGTTCATCTGATTCAGTAAAGACTTTTTACACTAATATGGTCTTGGCAGTGAGTCCTTGGTTACTATGAAAATTAGTATATGCTTTTGTGTTACCACAATTCCATGTATTATTCATATGTTATGCTTTCATGGATTATGATCTTCATTTCATTATGATTAATGTATTATGAACTACCAATATTTGTGCCATGATCTTTGATATGCAGGGTATGATCTTATATTTTCATGATCACATTCTCAAACCATTATGATCATGTTTAAGCTTACATGTCTCCTTTGTTTACCCTTACTGAGTATTTGATCTCACTCCTTTTTATGTTTCCTTTCCCCTAGGTTATGATGATATGTACTATATTTGATATATCTAAGAAGGGTTCTAGTAAACAAGAAACTAGTGGGAGATTATGTAGCTCACATATGTACCAGTGTTTATGTTTTCATGTTTCCAAAGGCACTATACCAACTATGATCTTTGGGAGTCTTTTTGTATAATGTCTAATTATTCATGAAACGTTATGTAATGTTTATATATTTAAAACGAGGGTCACTATAGATATGGTATATGTGTGGTAAATGGATAAATATAATGTTCACATGGATTGGTTGTAATGGGGCATTGGACTTGAGATTCTACACCCATGGGTCAGGTTCGACTGAGGATCTAAACCCCACCCATAACTCATGAGTTAGGGAAGGGGACCAAGGCTCTATACCTCCAATAGATTCATTTTATGAGACCTCCTTGATCGAGGCTCCAAAGTAAGTGTGATAAAAATGTCATGAAATGTTTATCCCCGGAGAGATAGGGAACTTGATTTATTTTTCTTAGGCTTAGTAACTGATTTTCTTATGCCTTTGTGTAAATAATTTAACTGACTAACCCAATTAATATGTGATGGAAACAATTTAAGTGATACACTTGTAACTAATGCTATAATTAGGTAAAGTAAACATTGTCACCTAATAGAACCCGAGTGGTATTATTTACTTTGTTATTTATTTAATTCTTGCATGAACTATCTTTTGAGACTCAATATTTTGTAGACACCATTGGTGGTGGCCTACTAAGTTTTACTCACAACTAGCTTGGGACACCATTGGGTACCTGAGTAGACTTCATTATTGTAGGCCAATACAAGGGATAAATCCCTATTCTATGGGGTTGAGTTGGGCTTAGGAAGTTCATGGATGAGGATATAAACTTGGAGTTTGGACACATTTTTAGGATTTATCTATTATTAATTATTTTGGGTTTTCCTTCACTTTTGGCACTATTATCATGACATGACGTGTTCATTATTTGGTCTTTGTTTGTACTCTGTTTAGAAATTGGTTGGTAATGCATGTTTCTAGATTTTTATTTATAATTTCCTTCATTTAATATGTCATATACTATGGATTATTATGGTAAAGAGGTTATAGTCTCCCCACATTTCCCTTTAGACCCTCACTACTAGTTGGAAACCTCTAGTGTACGGGGAGGCATGCTTGAGGTCATGTGGAGATTCGGATCTGGTCATCTATTTAGTGAATTATAGGTGGGGGAAGTTACAAAGTTTGAATCAAAATAACCAATATCTAGAAAACAATGAGAGTGGTATAGTGATTCAGGATAACAACTGGTCGTGTTCGAAACATAACATCCATACCTTTAGCCCAAAATGGGAACAAAAAAAATGAGGTTCATCCACTGACCATTTTTGAAACATAGAACCCGTCTCATAATATCATCCAAAGTTTTTTGGGATGTTAGCATAGAATGGTAGGTGAGAGAAAAATGGAACGAGGATGAGCTGTTAGGGGGTTATTTTAGGCATGGAAGTGGATGAGGATCCAGATAAGGGGCACATGAAGCATGGAAATAGAGTGATGTAATGTTCAAATTGACACCAACACTCCTAAAATTATTCCATCGTGACTTAGAGCACATTAGTGTAAGATTATTGGTATGAATTAAGATCAAACATATCTTCTAGGGGAGAATCATCTCAGATGCCGAGCGAAAACATAAAATGTGAATAACGCGGTAGGTGACTATAATCAGGGAAGGACCTCTTAGGCGAAGGCCAAACACATTTTTATGTTTTATGTCATGAAAATGAGGATGGTATAAAATCATTTTAATGTAATGTGGTTAGGATGATTCATGATACAATTTAATATCATGTGATCAGAATGCATCTCACAGTTTAACATCATATTATTGGGACACTGCACATAGTTTATGGTCTTACTGTCTAGACCCTAACAAATAGTTTAAAGTAATGTTTCAAAGACTATGGAAATATCTATTCCCATTATCTTTTCATGGCATGTAGAAAATAAAATTGAAATTAATGATCCAAAAGAGTCTTGTGTACCAAAAAAACTATTAGGAAATAGATGTATATCGATGAAAATGAGGACTAAGGGGCCCATGTCGCACCACACATCCCTAAGGGATTCGTATGTAGTTTATTTTCTTTCTAGGACATAAAATTATAGTTTAAGGTTTTATATTTTTGGACCAAATGTAAGGAGTTTTCCCAAAATAGGCATATGTGGTGTAGTGTTCTAACAAACTCAATTTAAACGAGGCCCTAGGAGGCTTGGTTCCACACCACATTTTCCCAGTGAGGCTCTTAGTTTAAGGCCATAGTGTTTGGACCATAAGGTATCTTAGTTTAAGGTAATAGAGTTTGGAAAATAAGGGATCTTAGTTTAAGTCATAGATTTTGGACCATAAGGCCTCATGTGTGGCTTGACCACATCGATACATGCACTACCAGAACTCCTAAGACCATGCGATCCATGATTGGTGTGGGACACAAGGAATAGTATAGGGGTCTACCTGACATGTGGGATCTCACATTAGGGGTGATATCATGGGTGGAATTACAACACGATACAATAGAGTTGAAATGAGGTAAGTCAAGACTTTTAAGGTATTGATTAAGTGGCGACTATTGAGTAAGGATAAACTGTTGACCATATTCAAAACATAGGGATCATGACCACACTAGTAAAGACTGGACCTAGAAAATGTAGGATCAACTGTTGACTGAATTCTAAGCACATGATCCTCTATTTGATTCCAAATATCCATTATGTTATTAGAACAACAAGATAGGTGAGTACAAAATGGAATGAGACCATCACTATTATGGATTCCATCTATATTTTAAGGATGGTGGGAACCCAAACCTAGAATGAATCAAAGTGTAGAATGAGTGTATTATAGAGTGGGATTCAAACCTGTGATTTGCGAACAATTTAAGGTCGTATTTCATGGACTATGACATGCGGTTTAAAGTCATGTAACTCAAACTATAAGCTCTTAGTTTAAAGTCATAGAACATAGACCATGCTTGAATATAGTTTTAATTAATGATTCTTAGACTATGAAAAATAGTTTAAAGTCATGTCACTTGGACTATAAGGGAAATTTTGTCTCCAAGGATATATATGTGGAACACAAGAGATAAAAACTTATCTAGATTGAGTCAAGGAGGCCCATGTACTACATAAACACCTTAAGATGAACTGAATATAGTTTAAAGTCTTTGTTTTTAGACCATAACTGAGGCTGGGGGGCCAAAAGGTTGATAGACTTATGCCTGGGCCCACAGACAAAATGCTCAGGTGTCGCTATGTATCCCATAAGGATGGGAATCAAGCCAAACATAGTTCTAAAATTTAGTTTGGTAAGAGACCAAAACTTGTGGGGAAATACTCTATGGTGAGGAAACCATGGCATACCAGGGTTATCATGAGGCATCCTGAAATTTTTAGGGTATAATCATAGTTTAACGTCGTGTGTTGATGACATTAGATATTAGTTTAAGGTCATAGAGTTCAGACCATGAGGTGAGTACTCCAAAAGGGATATTCATAATTTAGTGTCATAATAATCCCAACACGAATGAGGGCCATGGAATCCCATTCACCACATATGCATTCCTAAGGAGGCTTGCATACAATTTAAAGTCATGATGATTGAAATAAATTGAGGACAAGGGGCCGAAGGTTTGGTAAACTTGTGGCCGGTCCTGAATACAAATTGTATGGAATTTTCTACATATCCCATAAGGGTCAGAATCAAGCTACACATAGTTATGGAAGGAAATATCTCTATACTGGTCTGACCCGTACACAAGGAGGGGGAATTTTTTATTGTTGTTATTTTTTTTCCTTTTTTTGAGTGGTGTGTCTAGACTAGGATGTAGAATCCAGGAATCACTATGTATCTTGTGTGGATATGAATCAAACCATACTTAGTTCTTGAAATGTGGCATGGTAGATGACTAATTATAGGGGTAATGTTCTATCAGATGAGAAAATTATGATTCTATGTAGTTTATCATCATATTGATAGGATAATGGTAGTTATGTAGATTATCATCATACAACTAGAACACTAGTGATATGCACTTTATCATCATTCTTCTAATACATTATCATCATAGTTTAACATCATGTTTCGGGGGAAAAGGGAAGAAATCATTCCAAGGGGGGTGTGTATGGCGTGAAAAATATAAACCTACATGAATGAGGACCAAGGAGGCCCACTTTTCACAATAAAATCCCAAGTAAGACCTTAACATAATTTAAAGTCATGATTTCTAGAATTGAAATTTTAGTTTAAGGTTATAGATTTTGGACTAGGTGCCATGTTAAATGTCATGTGCATGGGATACTGATGCTATGCAGTTTAAAGTCATAAAACTCAGACTGTAAGTGATGAAAATAGTTTAACTCCATGATGCTTGGACCTGTAAATAGTTAATGGTCATGTCCCCTAGACCATGGGATCTTAGTTTAAGGTCATAGAGTTTGGACCATATAATAAGGGGCTTCAAGTGGATGTGTGTAGTTTAGTGTTATGACAAATCTAATGTGAATGAGGGCCAACAAGGATCAATGAACCCCCACACATTTCTAAGAAGGCATGCATATAGTTTAAAGTCATGATGATTAGACTGGAGTTCTTAGTTTAAGGTTATAGAGTCCAGACCAAAGAAGGGACTTACCTCAAAGGAATTCATGATGGGTGGAGGAGTAAAAAAACCTCATGTTAATGCAGTCCTAGGAGGCCTTCCATCATACGACACATTCCGAAGAAAACCTACATATAATTTAAAGTCGTGTTTCTTAGACTAAGGCTATATAATTAAAAGTCAGGAAACTCAGACTATAGTAACACAATTTATTTTCATATTTTAGGGACAATGGGATCTCTTTATGTGAATTATTTCTTGAAGAAATTGGCATTGGTTGGAGGAGTGATGCGCTCTACATCCATAGTGATCAAAGAGTACACACCATTATGATAAACCTTACGAATGATGTAAGTTACTTCCAATATGGGCTCTAAATTTGGATAATTCCTAATGAGTATCATCAATGTCCTTATATATAGTACCATGTCAGTTTGAAGGAATAAGAAGTGACATGACTTATTTTTTAACTCTCTTTCTGTCTTGTTATGGTGCCTCTTTAGATTGTGCAAGGCTCGAAGCTTATTCTCTTTGAGGGCTTCCAACTTAGGTAGTATAACTTCTTCCATTCTGTCTGACATCTACTGGTTATAGAAATCCATTCTAAATGAAAGAAAATGAATATTGATGGGCATGACTACCTATATTATATACACCAGGGAATATGGAGTCACATGTGTGTAATTTTGAGCCGTTATTCGATAACCCTAGAGAGAGTTGGGGAGATTTACCATGAAAATATTCTTATTTTGGGCCACCATTTTCTAAAAAATGTTAGAGATATTTTTGTTGAACACCTCGATCCGTCCATTTGACTATGCATGGTAGTGGGAAGTATGTTTGGACCAAATGTTGTAATCAGTGTATAACTTCTTCAGCTCAACTTGCCAGAAGTTGGTGCTATTTTTTGTGAGAATAGAATGAAGGACTCCAAATCTATGGATGATATTGGAGGTCACAAATTAAATTATTGATCAGGACTTGGATTCCTTAAGGGGAATTTATTTTTTTCACTTGGAAACTAAATATGTCAAGGTCATAATGAACTTGCACTGGCGAGATATTATTGGTGGATACGGTCCCACAACATCAAGTACCCAAACTGAAAAGGGCCAAGAATACTTGGTAGTATGGAGGGGCTCTAGTGGTTGATGCCCAAAGTTGGAATGGATATGAAATGCATGATACCTATTAGTGAATTCGATGCAGTCATGGACCATGGTGGTCTAGAAGTAGCCCAACCTTCAAATCTGGTGGGAGAGCTTAAATCCTACCTGATGAGAACCACATAAACTGTCAGGAACTTCCTGAATAACCTGGAGAACCTTTTATCCTTGTATTAAATAGAGGATAATTCTATAACACCAACATCAATACAGAGTTTGATCAAGGTTGGGGCCACTCTGAAGGGTGAATTATGTTGTGCATTGATAGATTCTATAACTCTTGGCTCGGTTTAATGGTAGGATACCCTACTATAGATAATTGATGAAAGAAGTTGTATAATAAGATATTTATTCCACTATGGGTGGATATGGAAGTCCTGAAGTGGAATTACCAGTAGTCAGCTGGTTCACCTACTAGATTTCATCACCATCATGGATTATGGGAGCGATGAACCATCAATGCAACACATTAATGAACAGATCACCCTGTTCAGGATCTACAATAGATGTAGCTAAACTGGCCAGTGAATTTTCTCAACCATTCTATAACCAGGGAACATGAGTTAGCTCTGGTTGATATGAGAACTGGGCCATCAGTTGGTGATTGAACTCTAGTAGGGGTATGTGATCTAGATTCCTGAAAATACAATCACCATTGATTTGATTGATGACTAACTTGGAGTCTCCCTTCACATGAAAGTGAGGGACATAAATCTCGAGGGATATCTCGAGACCAGTAATAAGAGCCTGATAATCTACCATACTATTAGTGAGGCTTTCTAAATTAAGTAATGAGTAGGGAAGAACAGACTATGAAGGAAGGATTAAGAAGATCCCCAAACATACTATGTTCAGATTGGGATCATTGAGCCTTCTACCGGTTGGGATTTAGAAGGAACCATCAAAATGAATATGCTAGAATGGTATATCTTGGTATACTGATAGGATGACCTCATCTAGGAAATAAATATCTAGGGACTTCTCTTTGAGTTCTAGATGGGAATCCATGAAGTCTGCTAACACCTAACCCTTGATGGATTTCTACGGAACGACCGAGATGTCGAATTGCTGAAGGATCACTGCCTCGTATGATAGACATATTGTTATCATTGGGTATTTCAGGATATAATTCAATAGGTACACCTAGGACACCAACTATATCTCACGATTTTGGAAATGGTATTGAAATTTCTGCACTATGAAAACCGGTGTGAGATATCTCTTCTCGATGGGACAATACCTGTACTTTGTATCGAGGAGCATGAGGATGATATAGTATAAACTATTATTTATCCCTTCATTATTCTTATAAGTGATAAGGGAACTAAGGGATCATTCTATGGTGGTCACATAGAGTACTATAAGATTCCATAATATGGGTGGAATCAGAATAGAAGGTAGTATCAGATACTTCTTGATTTCCTCGAATTCGTCCTAATACTCTTCATTCCATCGTTAAACAACACCTTTATTAATAAGCCTTTAAAAGAGATTATGTCACGACCCATCCTCTAGGGCCCATGACATGACTACCTCAAGACCACCTTCCATAGGCTAGGGTCTGGAGACTTGCATCGGAAAGGCATATCCCAAAAATGGGAAGACATTTCCTTTTTACCCTATACAGACACACATTCCAAGAACACAACAAGAAGCAACCACAAAGTAAAATGTTGTAGTAAAAGAGTCCTGAAAGTAAAGGGGGCCATAATATAATCCCAATTTAAAGTAAAAGTACAATGAAAAAGTAAAAATAAAACTTAAAGGGGGAAAACAACTCTTGGATCATCCACTGAGGATTCTACCTGAAGGGTAAGTACAACTCACGATCAGCAGTCCCTACGTCATGTCATGCTAAATGGTCCACCTCTAAGTACCTTCTAGTCCTGGATCCCTCAGCCTCGATCAATTTTGTACATCATCTGCACAAGACACAACAAGGTGTGGGTGTAGCCCATGCAGGGGTGAGTATAACGATACTTAGTAGGGACCCCAAGACCCATGTAGGTCTCCTAGAGTTTCACAAAGGAAATACCAAAAAGCAAGACCTTACTCTGAAAGCACTAATCAATAGTCATCAACTCTACATAGGTATATGCCAATATATATACCTAAGTTATTAAGACATAATCATCTCATACATGAGGGAAGAATACCACAAATGTAACACCACGAAGGTAGAAGTACCACAAAGGTAACACTATGAAGACAACACCACGAAGGTAGAAGTACCACACAGATAACACCACGTAAATAGAAGTACCACATAGGTAACACCAATAATATAGAAGTACCACACATGAAACACCATGAAGATAGAAGTACCACATAAGTAACACCACAAAGTTAACACCACAAAGGTAAAAGACTCAGCTCACACCAGGTATAACTTAAGCACAGAAGTATAAATGATTAGTCGTAAGATAGATCATATTACTCTGTAAAGAGGCACTACTGATGAAACAAATAGGATCGATAGGTAATTAACCCCCACTAACCCACACATGATCTGACCAACATAATATCAGTATGCGCTGACCCACACAGAATCGCTGAGCGCTGACCCACAAAGGATGTGACCCACACAAGATCAATATGTACTGACCCACACAGGATCACTGAGTGCTGACCCACATAGGATATGATAAATTCTGACCTACACATGATCAATAGTTGCTGACCCACTTAGGATCAATGTTATTTCTTCACGTTACATCCAGCCACATAATTCCTCGCACTCGGTGCGCTCAAGTTTCATAGAATCTACCCCTTGAGATATTAGTCATACCTCGACCACCACTAAGCTCCACAAAATAGTAACCCAAAGGACCACCATTTCATAAGGGTTCCAATGCGAGAGAAGGCGCGTTAATCAGACACACGATCTTTGAGTTATAAGCATTTTAGTTATGAGGGTTAGATTAGATTCAGGTTCTATCCAACTCGTTCATACTCCAAATGTCTCCAAAATTCAAGTATAGTATACCAAAAGGACCATCTCGATCCAAGGATCCTAGTTTCACCTACGGTTCATCAAAAAGATGTCTGATTAGAAAGATATGCCCATTTAAGTGTTTCTGGGCACGGTTAGGCGTGGGTCCGGTCTGATCCGGCCGAACCGACCCGACCCGACCTGGTATGGGCTGACCCGAACTGGATTGGGTCGACCCGACCAATTCCGGGTCTAACCCGGCTAGGTGAGACCGTGGCGGGCTCAACCTGCTGGGTCGCGGTCTGGCCCATCCCACAAGTGGGGCGGCTCAGCCCGCCGAGGGGGGGGGGGGGGGCTCAAAGGGCGGCCTGACCTGCAAGGGGGTGGACCAACCTACAAGGGGGTGGCCCGACCCACCGGTAAGGCCCGAAAGGGGGGAGTGGCCTGCCAGGCGCGCGGCCTGCTGGGCAGACAGCCCAACCATGTGAAGTGCGACCCACTAGTTAGGCGGCCGAGCCGCGACTTCCCAAGATGGCAAGGGGGGATGTTTCTCCCCCGGTATCCCGAATGGCCCAGATGACGTTCTATTTTATGAAACGGTGATGCCATGTAGGCACCGCCCAGTTGTCGTGAAACCTGCTGGGTAGGCACAAGTTCTGCCTCTGCTGTGGCTTTGGCTGCGGCCCTCTACTCGTCAGCGGCACGCTGGTCGTGCTGCCTTCCCTTTCGCGGACGACCGATGTGCCTTCCACTTTTTCTGACTACCGCGGCTGACGAGCCATGACCCCTTTCTCACCGTTGGAATGCGACAATGTGCCGCACCCCATTTGTGGTCAGCCGGTGCTGGCCACTCCGATGACCACCACAGTTTATTGCCACATCCTCCTCGTGCGGCATGTGTCAGCGTGCTGGCTCCTTCATAGTCGGTTGGTGCCGCTACGCTGGTGGTCTTCCATAGAGGGCATAGGTGTAGCAAAGTAGTAGAGGGTTTTGGCCAGGTTTGTTAGGACCACGCCCTCCGCGTTAGCTCGTAATCAATAGGGATGATTAAAGGGTTCAAGAAATTCACTTGAATTTTAAAAAGAATCAGACCCCTACCTAAAGAACGATGGAGAGAGCGCGTTTGTGAAAGCGGGTCGGTGTTCGCCGTTTCTCACAACTATCCTCCAACAACTTCTCTCAATCGTCGACCTTAGGTTCGAGGTTTCAGTGTCACTCGTCTCCGCTTGCTAGAACTGGCTCCGTCCTCCAAGGTTTTGGCGTCTCGAAACTTTTTCAGCACTTCTCTGCTTGGTGAAGTCGTACAGACACCTTTCCCCTCGCTCCATATAAATAGGAGAGGGGGAGGGTGTGAAAAGTTCGTGGAATTAATGGAGGCCCATTAATTAGGAACCTTCTTAATTCCCCAATAATGTCGTTACTCTAGAATTGAAAGGTCTAACCATTTGTTGGCTTGAAACTTCATTGGACCCACACTCTTCTTGTCCATTGGATGAGAAGAAAGAAAATAAACTAACAAAGTTATTTTATTTATTTCTTTAAAAAAGTCACAAAACTTAACCTTTTCTCCAGTCCTACTGTGGTTAAAGTGAAACTTCCCTTAAGCGAATCCCAGTGTTGTGGATTCAGCGATGCCCTTATATTTTTAATCTGAGCACTGGTTCAAAATTTAAAAAAATTCTGCTCACATGTTTACAAAACGTACCTTAAAGAAAGTTCAGAAATTCATTCCGGGCACACGTGGTTTTAGAATCATGCGCCGTCAATTTTCGTAGACTCTTAATAATTCCATATAATTAAAAAAATTACATGGAAAAATATGGGTCTTTACATTCTCCCCACCTTAGGGATTTTCATCCCTGAAATCCATAACATATACTAAGAAAAAAATTGGGATAATGAACACGAATCTGAGCCTCCCACTCCCAAGTTCTCACCTGGAGGTTCCCATGCTACCAACGAATGTGCACCAGAGGCATCAACCACCTAAGAAGGAATTTCTACCATTGATCCTCAATCTCTACAAGAACCTCCGTAAACGTCACCCCATCATCCAATTCCAGCTCACTGTGGTTGATGACACGAGATGGGTCATGCACGTATCTCCTCAGCTAGGATACGTGGAAGACATCGTACACCCTCTCAAACTACGGTGGAAGTGTAAAGTAGTACACCACCTTTAATATCCTCTGAAGTATCATAAATGGTACGATAAACCTCGGTGATAACTTGTCGCCTTGGCCAAATATTCGTAGTCCTCATCGAGGATAGACTCATAAGAATACGTGGTCCCCCTTCTGGAACTCCAAAGGTCTCCGCCTCCTATTAGCATAAGACTTATGTTTGCTTTGTGCAGTCTTCATCTGCTCCTGGATGATCTGCACCTTCTCAGGGGTATCCCATACAAACTATAGACCCATAAGTGCTGACTCCCTTGGGTCTGTCCAGCATAGAGGTGATCTGCAAGGTCAGCCGTATAAGGCCTCAAATGGTTCCATACTAATGGTGGAGTTAAAACTGTTGTTTTATGCGAACTACACTAAGGGAAAGTGATCCTCTCAACTGTGGCCAAAATCTAGGACGCATGCATGAAGCATGTCCTCTAGTGTCTGTATGGTCTGCTCTATCTGACCATCCGTCTGAGGATGAAAGGTGGTGCTCAAATATAGCTGAGTCTCAAATGCCTCCTATAACCCCTTCCACAAGTGGGATGTGAAACGTGCGTCACAACCAGAGATGATCATACATGACACCCCATGGAGTCGCACAATCTCCTGTACATAGAGGCGTCCCAATCCCTCTACTGATCCCTGCTCTCAGATAGGTAGGAAGTGGGCCAACTTGGTGAGTTAGTCAAAAATCACCTGAATGGAATCATGTCCCCTAGATGTACATGGAAACCCTATAAAAAATTCTATGGAGATACCATCCAACTTCCACTCCAGCACCTCTAGTGGATGAGCTAAGCCTGCTGGAACCTGATGCTCGACCTTCACTTGTTGTCAAGTGAGGCATCATGAAACAAACTCTGCCATTGCTTTCTTTATCCCTGGCCACCAATGTTGATGCTGGAGGTCCTGGTGCATCTTCGCCACACCATGATGTACCACCAAAGAGAACGTATGGAACTCCATCAACACCTCCTCCCGTAGTGCCGCTGGTACCATGATATGTCTTCTAAAGTGGATGAAGTACTTTACACCTTCAAAAAATCCATCAAGTGCCTATCCTAAGGATATCTGAGCACGTTGAGTCTTGCAGTCAATATCCCCAAGCCACACCTCCCCAAATTGCTGAAGGAGTGAGGGGGTGACTGTCATAGAATGGAGGTAAGACACTCCATATCTATCCACAAAGGCTATCTGCAACACGGATAGCTGCTCTGTCACCTCACTCAGCAACTACAGACCAGACCTCCTACTGAGTGCATATGCTACCACTTTCCCCTTCTTAAGAGTATAAACTATCTCAAAGTCATAGTCCTAGAGGAAATCCATCCATTGTCGTTGTCTTAGGTTTAGTTCCTTCTGTGAGAATATATACCTGAGACTCTTGTGATTAGATTAGACTATAAAACATTCACCCATCAAGTAATGTCGCCACATTTTCAGGGTGAAGACCACTGCTGCTAACTCTAGGTCGCGGGTAGCATAGTTCTACTCATGTTTTCTTAGCTTCCAAGACCCATACGTGATCACTTCTTTCTTCTACATTAGGACACATCTAAGTCCATTCCCTGATGCGTCGCAGTAGACTACATACCCAACACCCTCTTCTGGCAGCCTCAAGAAGGGGGCACTCGTCAGTCTCTACCTCATCTCCTAAAAACTTGTCTGGCATCTCTCCATCCATATGAAAGGTTGTCCCTTATTTTTCAATGCTGAAAAGGGTGCCACAACTCTGGAAAAGTCAGGAATGAATCTCTGGTAGTATCCAGCCAACCCTAGGAAACTACGCACCTCAGTCACACTCCTGAGTGGCTACCAAGGAAGTACAAACTCTATCTTCACTGGATCCACTGCAACTCTAGCTTCGAAGATAACAAGTCCTAGAAAGTGGACCTCTCGTATCCAGAACTAGCTCTTCGAGAGCCTACTATAAAGTTGGTGCTCTCGGAGTGTATCCAAAACTATCTGCAAATGATAGGTATGCTCTTCTTCTGTCGTTGATTATATCAAGATGTCGTCGATTAAGATCACCACAAAGCTATCAAGGTATGACTGGAAGATCCGGTTCATGAGTCCCATGAACATTGATGGGGCATTGTTCACGAAGAATGGCATAAAAAATAACTCATAGTCGCCATACCAAAACCTAAAGGTCGTCTTCTGCACATCCTCATCTCGTACCCTGAGCTGATGATAGCTTGATCTGAGGTCTATCTTTGAAAACCAAAAATCACCCTTCAGCTGATCGAAAAGATCATCAATCCTCAGAAGTGGATATGTATTCTTCACGGTCACTTAGTTCAGGCGCCGATAGTACACACAGAGTCTCAAACTCCCATATGCCTTTTTGGCGAACAAAATTGGGGTTGCCCATGGAGAAACACTGGGCCTTATGAACCCCTTTCTTTGCAAGACCTCCAACTATACCCATAACTCATGAAGCTCCACGGGAGCCATCCGATATGATGGTGTGGATATCGGTGTCGTTCCGAGGTATAGTTCGGTGTAAAAGTCTACCTATCTACATGGATTTAGTCCCGAAACATCATCAGAAAATACATCGACATACTGGTCCACCACTACAGGATAGCTCAGACTCTCAACATCAACTGCTCTGAGGGTAAGTATGGACAAGTGATGTTTGATCGGCTGCACCCTCCTCTAGGTAAGTCCATCCTATACTGCAGAGGTTCCCTTCTCACCAGTGAAGGAAAAACTAGTTCAATCCTCATGGAAACACCGCACTTTTCACCTAATATAGTTAATCTGGGCATGGACTATGGATAACCAGTCCATACTCAAGATGACATCGTAAGTCTTAGACGCCGCTACTAAAAGATCCAAGCCAAATCTATCGCCTCCTAGAGTAAGCTCGCAATGCCGGAACTAGTGTGTAATCGTCAAATCCACTCCCATAGGAGTCTCTAGCCGTAACGATCGAGCCAACAACTCCACTAGAATATACGAGCTTCAAACGAGGGTCGTGGAAATAAAAGGGTGACTGGAACCTGTGTCTAGAAGTACTACAGCTAGGGTGGAGTAGATATAGATCGTATGTCTAATCATATCTAGAGCACTGTGATTATAGGCCTCAGCTTCCTGGAGCTGAGCTCGTCCATGTCCACCCACTCTCTATGGTCGGGGTGGACCACCTGGAGGTGGTGGTGGCAGAACCTCGAATTGCCACCCACAGCCTGCTGCATGGCCAGCTCCCCTGCCACATCCGCCTACTGCCTACGGACCTCCCTGATCCAATCTATGCCTCTGCCTCGGTGGTCCCTCGACTGTCTGTTGGTTTTCTGTATGGTGGGTCGGGCAGTCGCAAGCCATGTGACCCTTCCCACCACACGTGTAGCACAGTCTTCTACTCAACTGTCCTCCTCTGTCCTATGAGACCCACACCACCCACCCGATATCCTGAGGTCATCCACTAGAAGGTTTGGCTCACTTGGGCCCCTACATCATCTGCATACTGCCTACTGTAGATGACTCTACTACCTGGCGTCTGGTGGTGGCTCTCATTGTTGGTGCCTGATCAATTGGGAAGCTCTCCCCAAAAGCCCTCGCTCTAGCACCCCGACTTGCGTTGGTATGCGGAGCGATATCATCAATTATTTGATCTCTCATCAGAGACCCTGCTCATAGGTCCGGGCCCTGAAGAAGGAGTCACGTACCATGTCAGTGGAGTAGCAGGAGAGATTAGTGAACCACACCAAGTACTGGGCCACAGTCATGCTTCCCTACTATAAGTGCAGTAGCTCCTATATATGCACTGAATGTAGAGTCTCTGGGACAAAATCTGCCCTGAAAAGGCCCTCAAAGTCCACCCAAATGAGGGTCACCTCGTCATGTATCTAGAGAATAAAGATCCACCATCTCTCTACTGCTGCATGAAAAAGACTGACTGCTAGGATCACCATAAGGTCATCTGGTGTCCCAACTAGGTGGAAAACTCTAACCACAACCTCCAGCCAATCCTCAGCCGTCTGCTTATCCATCTCGCCTCAGAACCTTGGAGGCCTCTGCCACTGGAACTTTTGCAACACAATCAGTTGACATGAACCCTCTACTAGTGCAGTTGGTGGAAAAAACTGCCCAATGGGTAGTGGTGCTGGTGGTACACCACTTGAAGGTGATAACACCGTAAGAGGGCTCTGCACCGAGGCCTCATCGCTTGGTGGGCCGTCATCGCATACTCTCTCAGGAATCCTTACTATCTGTCCACATGGAAGCATCTTGAAAGAAGACAAGTGTGAAATGGTCAATAAGTTATACCTAATGAACTGACTTGAAGATATCATAAGAACAACCTTTCAAAACACACACAATCAATGTTTTCATGCACTAAGTTGGAAATAAGAAGTCAGGGTCCTGGTGTATGGATACATCAGCCACCACACTAACACTAGATTCCGTAAACTAAAAACCACACTCAAAAAAAATTAACACTATTTGCACATAGAAAAGATCAGAGTCCTAGTTCTTCGGTAGAACCGACTCCTCTGATACCACTTTGTCATGACCCGTCCCTCGGGGCTCATGCCGTGACTACCCCAAGGCCACCTTCCATAGGCCAGGGGCTGGAGACTAGCACCAGAAAGGAATATCCCTAAAATGGGAAGAAATTGACTTTTTAACCTATATAGACACACAATCCAAAAACACAACAAGAAGCAACCACAAAGTAAACTGTTGTAGTAAAAGAGTGTTGAAAGTAAAAGAAGGCGGAATACAAGCCCAACTAAAAGTACAAGTAAAACAGAAAAGTACAAATACAACTAAAAAGGGGAAAAAACTCCTGGATTGTCCACCGAGGATCCTACCTGAAGAGTAGGTATAGCTCACGATCAGTAGTCCCTGCATCATATCACGCCAAATGGTCCACCTCTGAGTACCATCTAGTCCTGGCTCCCTCATCCTTGATCAATGATATACGTCATCTTCACAAGACACAACAAGGTCTGGGCATAGCCCGTGTAGGGGTGAGTATAATGATACTCAGTAGGGACCCTGAGACCCCTGTAGGTCTCCTAGAGTTCCACAAAGGAAATACAACAAAGAAAGACCTCAATATCAAAGCACGAAGCAATAAAAATCATCTCTACTTAGGTATATGCCCATACATATACCTAAGATATCAAGACATACTCATCTCATACATGAGGGAAGAATACCACAAATGTAGAAGTACCGCACATGTAACACCATGAAGAAAACACCACAAAGGCATAAGTACCGCATAGGTAACACCACAATTATAGAAGTACCACACATGTAACACCATGAAGAGAGAAGTACCACACAGGAAACACCAAAAAGACAGAAGTACCACACAGGTAACACCATGAAGTTAATACCACAAAGGTAAAAGAATCAGATCACACTAGGTATAACTTAAGTACATCTATATATATGATTAGCTGTAAGCTAGATCATCTTACTCTATAAAGAGGCACTGCTATTGACACACACAAGATCGATAGGTAACTAACCCTCGCTGACCCACATAGGATCTGACCCACATAGGATCGATATGCACTGACCCACACATAATCGCTAAGCACTGACCCACATAGGATATGACCCACACAGGATTGGTATGCACTGACCCACACATGATCGTTGAGTGCTGACCCACACAGGGTCTGACCCACACAGGATCGGTATGCGCTGACCCATACAGGATCGCTGAGCACAGACCCACACAAGATCCATGAGCGCTTTCCCACATAAGATCTGATAGATGCTAACCCATAGAAGATCGATAGTTACTGACCCACTTTGGATCAATGTTCTTTTTTCACGTTATAGCCAACCACAGGATTCCTCGCACTCGGTGCACTTGAGTTCCCTAGAATATGCCCCTCGAGATATTGGTTGTACCTCAGACGCTATTAAGCTCCACAAAGGAGTAACCCAACGAACCTCCATGTTGTAAGGGTTCCAATGCCACAGAGGGTGCGTCAATCAGACGCCCGGTCTGTGAGTTATAAGCATTTTAGTTCCGAGGGCTCGATTGGATTTGGGTTCGATCCAACCCGGCCGTACTCCAACTATCTAAAAAACTCAATTGGAGTATACCAAAAGGGTAGTCTAGATCCAAGAATCCAAGTTCCAAAGACGGTTCGTTAACCGGATGTCCGGTTCTCAAGATATGGCCCTTTAAATGTTTTCGGGCCCAGTGGGGCCCAGGTCTGGCCTGACCCATTTTGGGCCATCCAGACCTGGTTCGGGTCGACCCAACCTGTTCTAGGTCCAAACCTGCTGGGCTGGGCCATGATGGGCTTGGCTCGCTGGGCTTCGGTCTGGCCTGGCCCACAAGTGGGGTGGCCCAGCCCAAAAGGGGGCAGCCTGACTTGCTGATCCGGCCCAAAATGGGGGAGAAAACCTCTAGACACATGGCCTGCTGGGCAGACAGCCTGACTGCGTGAAGCGTGGCCCCCTGGTTAGGTGTCCCAACCATGGTCCACCCAAGATTGAAAGGGGGGAAGTTTCCCCTCAATATATTGAATGGCCCAGAGTCCATTCAGTTTTATGAAATGGCGGCGCCACATAGGCACCGCCCGGTCACTGTGGAACCCGATGGGTAGGCATGAGTTCTGCCTCCACCACGGCTTCATCTTCCGCCCTCTACTTTCCGGCGGTGTGCTGGTCGTACCACCTCCCCGCTCGCCAGCAGCGTGCTGTTCACGACGCCTCCCTGCTCGCCAGCAGCGCACTAGTCATGCCGCCTTCCCTTCCACTGCTGGCCGATGTGTTGGCCGCCTCTTCTGACTGTCGTGGCTGATGAGCCATGGATCCTTGCTCACTGGTGGCGTGCGACAACATGCCATACCTCCTTTGTGGCCGGACGGTGATGACCGCTCCTATGAATGCCACAACTTAGTGTCATGGAATCCTCCTACGGCGTGTATCGACACACCACCTCCTTCATAGCCGGTCAGTGCTGTCATGCCGGTGTTCTTCCATGGAGGGCGCAAGGGTAAGAAAGTAGCAGAGGGTTTGGACTGGGTTCATTAGGACTGTGCCCTCCGCCTTAGCTCGTAATCTGGAGGGAGGATTAAAGGGTTCATGAAATTCACTTGAATTTAAAAAAGAATCGAACTCATACCTCAATAACGATGGTGAGCATGTGTTTTTAGAAGTAGGTCGGTTTTCTCTATTCCCCGAAACTAGCCTCCAAAAACACCGCTGGATCATTGAACTTCGGTTCGGGGTTTCGGTGTCACTCGTCAAAGCTCACCGGAACCAGCGCTGTCCCCCAAGGGTTTGGCATCCTGAAATTTTGTCAGCACTTTGCTACTTGGTGAAGTTGTGCCGACACCTCTCCCCTCACTCTATATAAATACAATAGGGGAGGGTGTGCAATGTTTGTGGAATTAATGGAGGCCCATTAATTAGGAACATTCCTAATTCCTCAACGACGTCGTTACTCAACAATTGAAAGGCCAAGCCATTTATTGTCTTGACACATCGCTGGTCCCACACTCCGCTTGTCCGTTGGAGGAGAAGAAAGAAAATAAAATAACAAAGTTATTTTATTTTTTTCTTTTAAAAAGTCAGAAAACTTAACTTTTTTCCAGACCTACTTCAGTCAAAGTGAAGCTTCCCTTAAGTGAATCCTGATGTTACGGATTCAACGGTGCCCTCATATTTTTAGTCCAAGCACCGATTCAAAATTTAGAAAACACCGCTCATGCATTTATTGAACATACCTTAAAAAATTTAAGAAATTCATTCCAGGCACACCAGGCCTCGGAATCATGTGCCTTCAATTTTCACAAACTCATAATAATTCCATATAATTAAAAAAATTACATGGAAAAATCCGGGTCTTTACAGATTACACTTTCTGACCAGATTCTTGATGAATTAGTGTATATAGGATAAGTGTTCTTGAAGAACTTAGAGTTATATGAGGTTTCTCAATGGATTCATCTAGAAGATGACCTTGATCTTCTCCAATTCAATATCATTGCCACTGTATCTGGTGACAAAACTGAGAAATTTCCCAAAGGAAACCATAAAGGAAAACTTCAAGGAATTATATTTTGATACTGGAGGTGGAATAAATTAAAATTTCTCATGATCTATGAGATGGTCCTGATATTGGTAGGATTTTACCATTATGTCATCCACCTAGAATTCCACTAGCACACCAAGGATCGATTTGAAGACATAGTTCATGGATCTTTGATAAGTGGGACCTATATTCTTCAAAATGAAGGGAATTACCTGATATAAAAAAGTTACATACGGTGCTCTAAAGGTAGTTGAATCTTCATCTTCAGGAGGTATTTGGATCTGATTGTACACAAAGTATCCTTCCATAAATGAGAGAGCCTGTAACCTGATGGTGGCATCGATCAATAACTCTGTCACTGGAAGGGGAAAATCAACCTTTAGAAAATGATGGTTGAGATCCTTAAAGTCTATGTAGAAATATGATCTTCCCATTCTTCTTCATAACCTAAATGATGTGGGATATCCACTTGGGGTACTGAAATTCCTTGACAAAGTTGGATTTGATAAGATTTTCAACTTCGACCTTAGCCATGGGACCATGAGAGAGGTGCATCTTCCTAGGGGGATTCTTAAACCCATAATGAATCACTGGGATACCAAGATGGTGGAAGAAAACCTGAGGGTCTAGTCCTAGAATCTCATCCTAACTCTAAGAAAATACATCATTATGTTGCTTCAGGAAATCCACACACTATTTCTGTTCCTCCAGAGGCATGGATACCCTGATACGCATTAGCCTCAGTCTTGTATCAGGTTCAAGGTTCACCTGAACCAAATCATCAAAAGTGGTGGATAAACCCTCTTAAAATACAATATGAACGTCTTCTAGATCCTCTTCATCATCTAAGGTAGGGGAATCAGTGGGAGGAGATGGTTCATCAAATCCGACTAATTCGGAGGGAACACTAGTGCTCACTTGGGAAAATATGGAGTCCTCAATAGGTTGTTCCTATTCTAAAGAGACCATAGTGAAAAAGGATATTGAGATAATTCCATCATTCCTTTAACCATTGGGTCCATTCTTGATTTCAAAGCAATGGTAGTGGGTCAGTTTCTATCAGCTTAACCCTACTCAGTGGAACATGCGAGTATGATGTACAATGGTATCCATGGGGTGAATATCTTGGTACCTTATAGGGGTAAGGGTTTCTAGTATCAATTGAGCCTGACCTATGTAAGAGTATAAGTTAATCATCCAATGTTCTTTATACTTAGGGGTGCGATGTTGTTTCCTCCCAGAAATGACAATGTAAGTCCCCATGTCTGACATCGTGGTCTCCAACCAGAGAATTTGGAGGATGAAAGAGCCATCCAAGTATATCCATGATATAACTTCAATATTGGTATTATAAAACATTTTTTTAACTTTCTTGTTCTTTATCTTATAATAGATGATATATATATAGTGGTATTTATAAGAATCAAAGGTAGATGCATCACCCTAGAGCACACCCACTCGACCACTAAGGGGGTACTTAAGGCATTGCTAATATGATGAGGGGACTACTACGTGAAGATAAAGTTGAGAAAAACTCATTAAGGAATTTTAGTAGGTTTACCATGATACAACAATGAATTTTATGTTTTATACCAAGAAAAAAAACTTTTTCCTCAAATAGATTATACCACATGACCTCTACTCTGTCCTATCATAACCTTCAATCATCAGGTCATAGAGACTCAGATATGATTCAGTCAGTTCTAGATTGTAAAGCTTCTAGGTTGGTGATTAGACCCTAAAAGTGGATAATATTCATTGTTTATAATATAATATTCATGTTCTTTATTAATTATAGACACCATTATTAGTGAATTTTACCCTTTGAACATTATTTCACATTATGATTGTAATTCCTTCTTAAAATTCACTATTACATGGCACATTCTTGAACATCTCATAAAACAAAAAATGGTCTTAATTTTATTTTTATATTTTATTTTCAGGTCTCCCATGATATAAGGAATAATTAATTCTTTTGGATCATTTGGAGATTCAGATTGTAAGACCACTAAAGTGGGCCTTGAACCAACAAGGTTCTGGGCGAAGTGAAATGAACAATAGCCCAATAAAAGTACTGTATTGGACAGAATTCAAGCCCAATGATTCTGAAAATTTAAATTAAGATATAGGATATTATGGGAAACATTTCATTAAACAGTTTCCCATGCTAATTCTGAAGTTTTAATGGTGTTCCAGGCGGTCAAGTTGATGATGAAATTCTGGGCCAGATTCTGAGGCCCAGAAAAACATCCCACCATTTAAATCATATCTCATGAACAAAAAACTATTTTGGGCCGAAATTTTACATAATTTTAGGATACATATGGGGATATATTTAATCCTTCTATTCCCCACTATAATTCGTCCATAAATAAGGCCATTTTTGCGCATCTTGTCAGTGGATGCAAGCTGGATGCCACTTCGGGGGAAGAGTGGAAAAGTCTCATCTACATTAATTGTACACACACCTAGGACCACCACAATTAATTAAAGACACATGTGAAGATGGGGTATCGGCCAAAGTCTTACTAAATGCGTATTTAAGGTAGTATTGGTGGAGTATTTTGGGATCTTGGAGCTTTGTTTTCATTGTAATGTTATTATGCCATTTTGTCTTTGTAACATTCTTCCTTCTCATATAAGTTATTCGAATCACCTTAGTTTTCAATAAAATTTCTTCTTTTTCTCTTATTTTGTTATTATTCATATCAAATTGATACCTTTTCCTCAAGGTGTGAACTTTTTCACACCAAACCTTGTGATTTTTTTCATACAACAGTGGAGTGATAGTTATTTTTTTGTTTTTACAGCTTCAATTCCACCCTCGTAAGTCTACTTCCTGATTCCGTTGACAAAAATTTCATCAATGGAGGGATAAATATATTATGGGTTTATCCAAGGGAGTATAAAGGGGATGTATTGGATGTTATTTATCACTCTATAAATGTTATTAATTTCTTTTATTTGAGTTTCTTTTATTCAATGATTTTCTCTCTTCCTCTTCCTTATTGAATTTATTCACTCCACTTTTATGTGATAATTAGATCATTTACCTTGGAGTTATCATGAAAATTTTCCTACAAGTGTATAGGTTATTATCATGTGTTTGTGAAGGTGTTTAATCAGTAAGTTATGAGGTTAGTTTGAATTCATTTCATGAATGCTTCTCAAGTTAATGAAATTGAAATTGTAAAAAAAATCATCCAATCCACCCCGAGCAATAACCTGGGATCAAATCATTTTCTCATAATTTGAATTCACATAGATCTCATAATTCTCTTTTAAAACCATATAAAATCAACCCATGTTGGCCAATTCATATCCAAAAATACATCTCTTTATATTGTGTGTCTAAGGATCTTCTTAGGTCTCTGAGGATTCGACAACCCAAGGTACACTGCAAGAGACCGCTTAACCCTTAGAACTTGGGTAAATTTGGGCGACCCCAAATTTTGGCACCATTTTAAGGGACCCAAGTTATCTTAGAAACTAGCATCATTTTCTAACCCCACATTCTCTATTCTCACCCCCATCTCTCTTATCTTTACCCCTTTCTGTTTGTGTGTGTCTTGAGAATCTAGAATCCAACGTTCTATCTTCTTCAATAGAGTATCTTCAAAATTACCATGTCACAAAATCATGCTGGAATCAAATGGAAAATCAATATTGGGAATCCCCTAAATTATAAAATTTCATTGATCAACCCTTGATTAATTACCACACACCTGGTGACATGTACAATCATTGGGATGAAAAATATTCAAAGGAAAAATTTCCAACCCTCTCTATGATGGTTGAAGAGATCAATATTGGGGAAGTCCATGATGTTAAACCTAATAAAAATTATATTACTCAAATAATTATTGAGAAATTTTGTAATCAAATGAAGATAATTAATTCTGAGGTATCATCCTTGAGATTAGAACTATAATGCATTTATACTTGTGAGGAACTCATCCCGACACCAACTGTACCTTCCAAAACCTTATTTAGAGTGTCTAGTTTCCCAAAAACCTCTAATTAATTTATTGAAGAACCAAACTTTTGATTTTGGGAGGGGGAAGTGAATCAAGAAATTTTTGAAGGGTCAATTAATCAGGAGGAAATTGATTTCATGATTTCACAAGAGGGAAATTTGACATCGTGGATTGAGTCTACTAAGTATAACTCTATTGAAGATTTTTCAAAAACACCAATCACTAAAAAATTAAGAGAAATCAAAAAAATTGAGTCCATACCCATTCTTAACACTGTTCTTTCCAATTTTATGGTTGAATCTTCTGTTCAAAAGGAAATAATTTTTTTTGATAAATTTGGAAAATGAAACTGAGTTGGATTCAAAATCTCAAGCTGTGTTTGAATGTCCTATCCAAACCGAGATCAAAATCATTGTCCTTACTTCCCCACTCAAGTATCTCTTAATAGGGTATAATCATGACCTGTAAATTATAATTCATTCTTTTCTTGGAACGAAAAATGTTGGAATGATCATTGATGTCTTTGGAAAGACTATAGTGGAAACTAGATCAACCATTTCTGATATTCCTCTGGATTTTCCCACTCATTGTAGAACATAGGTTTATAAATGACAAAAATTATAAACACAGAATAAATCTCAATAAATTATAAGTGGAGAAATATGGGGTCATTAAAATGTTGAAATTTGGTATTGGATAAGTTAGGTGGTTCATGTTGATCTAGCGACGTTAAACAAAAGTGCTACACAGGAGGCAACCCGTGGTTTTCATGTTTCCATTAATTTAATTAGTTCCTTAGACTATTGACCTATTCTTCTTTTATGACTAAGGATGGGTATGAATGGGGAGTTTCATATTCACCCATGTCACGTGGTGTGATCCCTGAGTAATACCTTACCCAGAAACTTAAGAGAAGACAATGTATCATTAGTTTATTTTATTTTTATGTTTTTGTAGGTTAAAGGAAAAATAATAAAATAATAAAAATTTAGATTGTTTACATGTTCTTATTTTATGATTAAGGATGTGTATGAAAGGGGAGCACTATATTCATTCATGTCATGTGGTGTGATCCCCGAGTAATACCTTACCCAAATATTTAAGAGAAGACAATGTATAATCAGTTTATTTTATTTTATTTTTATGTTTTTTAGGTGAAAAAATACAAAAAAAAGTATATAATAAAAAAATTAAAATACATGTCGTAGGTCATGGAAAAACCCTGTCACAACCTTCCAAGACACTAGGACTCAAACCATAACTAAAGGGAGGCTGGGGAATGCATTTTCAACATCAACCACCAGGTGAATTCATTCCATACATTTAATTTTCTATGTCTTTGTTGAACTTCTATACTACCCCTTATAAGTTTTCATTTCTTTAAACACTGGGGAAAATGTTATTCTATGTTGAGGGGAGATTAAATAAAATAATTGATTTTGTTTTCATCATAAAATGTGTGGAAGGAAAATTTTCATTAACCTTGAACATGATAACACACATTTCAAACTCTGAAATTGGATATAAAATAATTTTTCATGCCTTGATTCTGATTTTAATGAATGTTTAAGTTCATGTGCATATATTTTGGAAAGTGTGGTTGTCTGATGTGATTTTTCACTGTTTATGTTTTCATCCATTTATTTAAAAAACACAATGCACGTCCTCTAGAATATGGGGTATTAGTTTTAGTTCTTGGGGTCCATAATAAATTGCATAGGGTTGGTGATCATTTTAATTTTAACATGAGTATTCAAAAAAAAAAAAATCAATTCTGCATAGAGTAATGTATTGACCTAATGTGTGGATTTCGACACTTGGGGATTGTGACTCCATAGTTTTCTAGCCTGGAGTTGGGAATTTTATCTCTATTTGTGGTAATTTTAATTTTTTTGATTGAGTCAACTCGATATAATGCCTGAGTATGTGAGCTTCACTTGGTTCCCTAAGGTCTTTGAGCCTAGGAGTCATTAACACAGTCCTTCTACATGGGTTGACTCAATTGAGTTCAATTTCGATTTCCATGAAAAAATTGAAAAAAAACAAAAAGAAATTGAAAAAAATGAATACTCATCTTAATATATAATTTTGATCCCTCCTAGCGCTTCCATATTTTCTCCCTCTAATGAAAATGAACCCCCCATGTGTATTGTGACACACAACACTTCATCATGCTTAATTGAAATTGGATGAAATATAGCAATTAATTTGAACAAAGGAATGGTCTTAGGCTTGTGATATTCTTATGGACATAGCTTGTTTTAAATGATTTTGATGGGTTTCATAATTTTTTGGTATGAGATCTTTGGGTGAGAGATGTGTATTAAAATGTTTTTGGACAAGGGAATTCAAATTTCATGTTTTTGAGATATATTTTGATCGAGACTAGAAAAACTCAAGATTTGGGGTGTTATTAGCCCCTAAAATTTGTTTATAATATAATATTCATGTGCTTTATTAATCATAGACAACATTATTAGTGCATTTTACACTTTGAACATTATTTCACATTATGATTGTAATTCCTTCTTAAAATGCACTATTACATGGTACATTCTTGAACATATCATAAAACACAAAATGGTCTCAATATTATTTCCATATTTTTTTTCAGTTCTCCCATGATATAAGGAATAATTAATTCTTTTAGAGCACTTAGATATTCAAATTGGAAGACCACTAAAGTGGGCCTTGAACGAACAAGGTTCTGGGTGAAGTAAACTGGACAACAGTCCAATAAAAGTACTGTATAGGATAGTATTCAAGCCCAATGATTCTGAAAATTTAAATGAAGATAGAGGATATTATGGGGAACATTTCATTAAACATTGGAACAAGATAATTTAGAAGATTTAATAGTTTTCCAGGTGGCCCAAGTTAATGATGAAATTCTGGGCAAGATTCTGAGGCCCAAAAAAATAGCCCACCATTTAAATCATACCTCTCAAACCGAAAATTATTTTGGGCTGAAATTTTACAGGATTTTATGAGATATCTAGGGTGAAATTTTATCCTTCTATGGAACGTTCTAATTCGTCCATCTAGAAGGTCCTTTCGATGCGTCTTTTTGGTGGATGCAAGATGGCTTCCACTTCGGGGGAAGAGTGGAAAATTTTCATCTACATTAATTGTCCACCCACCTAGGCCCACCAAAATTATTTAAAGACACATGGGAATATGGGGTCTCGGCTAAAGGCTTCCTAAATTCCTATTTAAGGTATTATTGGTGGAGGATTTGGGGATCTTGGAGCTTTGTTTTCATTGTAATGTTATTATGCCAATTTTTCTTTCTAACGTTCTTTCCTTCTCATGCAAGTTGTTCGAATCACCTTAGTTTTCAATAAAAGTTCTTATTCTTCTCTTATTATGTTCTTCTTTATATAACCTTGATACCGTTGCCTCATGTTTTGAACTTTTTCACACTAAATCTTGTGATTTTGTTCACACAACGGTGGAGTGATCATTATTTTGTTGTTTTTACTTCTTCAATTCCACCCTCGTAAGTCTAATTACCACTTCCGTTGACAAAATATAATCAATAGATGGCTAACTCATTTATAGTTTGATCCAAGGGAGTATCAATGGTTTGGATTGGATGTTATTTATCACCCTCTAAATGTTATTAATTTCTTTTATTTGAGTTTCTTTCATTCAATGATTTTCTCTCTTCATCTTATTGAATTTCTTCACCCCAATTTTATGTTCTAATTAAATCCTTTACATTGGAGTGCTCATGAAAATGACCCTACAAGTGTATAGGTTATTAGAATGTGTTTTTGAAGGTGTTTAATCTTTAAGTGATGAGGTTACTTTGAATTCATTGCATGAATCCTTCTCAAGTTAATGAAATTGAAATTGTAAAAAAATAATAATTCATCTAATCCACCCTAAGAAATAACCTAGGATCAACTCATTTTATCATAATTTGAATTCACATAGATCTCTTAGTGCTATTTCAAAACCATATAGAATCAACCAATGTTGGCCACTTCATATCCAAAAATCCATCTATTTATATTGTGTGTCTAAGTATCTACTTAGGTCTCTGAGGATTCGATAACCCAAGCTACACTGCAAGTGACCACTTAACCCTTAGAACTTGGGTAAATTTGGGCAACACCAATTGGTATGATATTGATCCTTAATCCTATGTCCACCAGGAAATGGAAAACTTCCATGCCATTTAACTGGCCTATGATGTACAACTGGTGAATGTGCCCCTGCACAAGGGAGCCCTCATCTTCTTTGGAGAATGAGACGATGGATTGTCATTATGGTCATTCAAATTAATCAACATATAAGGTCTCTACTACCACCAATTCTATTTCAAACTAAAGGGGGATTTTAAAGAACACTATTAGGGTCTCACACATCTTTTCTGGAAGACAGAGGGACTCAAGGATTGAAATCTTCACATGAATGCTGATAAGCTATTTCAGCACATCATACTTCCATGATAAACATACATTTCTACCTAAATGGTGTTGATATTTTGAAGGATTCACAATGATCACTATTGGATAAACCAATAGATTCTAGATTGTGATAGAAATTTATTTCTATTCATTAACCAAACTTCATAGAACCACTAATAGCATACTATTAGTTTGATGAGGCTTGAAATTAGATGGACACATCCAATCACAATGCAGAATTGGTTACTCTCCCCCAATCAATTAGAATAGTCATTGGTGACTTTGAGTCTGACAGAAGAGGTTGGGAGGATTGTGCATGCTGATCTCTGCACAAAACCTATTGTCTATTCTCGGTGTCATGCACGACATGGCCTGAATCATTGGCCTAGGCATTCTATAAGTTTTCGTGTCCTTGAATTATTCTTCGAAGGTATTGGATAGAGACACTCAAAGGGATAGCTTGATACTCTTTATCATTAAGGAGTATATAGGGGTCGACCAAATTGACTATATTCACAAAGGCATACTTCTGATCATCATCAGAGGAGTCTTACAATGTAGGGAGGACTCTACGTGAAATTTTCATATCCAGAGGCATGAATTCACCATGTGTACGAGATGGATTTATCCGTAGTGGGGGATGTTTCTCCCCCTTATTCCATTAGAGTATACTCTTCTGAGACATGTAAGGATGTTAAGTGGATGTAGAGGTGTCAACTGGAGAAGGAGAGAAGACTTCAGGAGGTTCAGTCAAGCTTAAGCGGGCTCAGATGATGTTGTGGGTGCGAGCGACTTCTCTATGATCCAACCAATATCCATAATTTTGAGTCCCACGGCTAGAAAACTAATTCCATTTAACTTCTACATCATTTTCACTACTGGGTTTGGAAGAAAGACATGTTACATATTCTTGGACATGGCCCAGTTTGACCACACCATTATCCACTTGGTCTTGAAGCCAATCCTTGAAAACATAGCATTGATTAATGGTATGTGCATGGATTCTGTGATGGGGGAAATGGTTAGGGAGATCAGTGAGCTCAGCTTCATGGGTATTCTTGCACTCTGGAATCATAAAAATCTTTAGTTCATAGGAACTATAGAAATAACTAGTAACCTATGCATCATTAAAGGAATTGGTTCAGTTTCTATTATTTGGGAAAGGAACTCTGGGAGTTTTCCCCTAATGAAGATCCGGGTCTTGGTGAGGGGCTGGAGCCACATTCTCTTATCTAGAAGGATGTGATTTATGAGGCGTTTCCTTGTGATTCTATTATAGGATAGGCTGAGTTGGAGGCTACTGCACTCGGAGAGGATTCACTTGGGGGGTGCTCTACCAGGAACAACTCTAGCAACTCTGGGATCTCTATCTATACTGGAAAGGAAATATCTTCCTTGAAAATTATTCTTAAATTACCTAGAGGAGGAAATGGATGTGCCTTCTTGGCTTGTTTCAAGGATTAATCTAGACATTGATCCTTATTAGAAAAATCCTAAAATCCACTTGGGAAGTTCTAAGTGATGAGGGTAGGAAACAACTCAGTTTTAACATTCCACACACGCATCATCAGTAGTTGTTCTTAGGTCAGTGGCATATTGAGTGAATATGTGAGGATCTTATATCGAGTGATGAAGTCTGAAACATGCTCATTTAGAAGTTTCTTTCATTTGAAGAGGTGTAAATACTTATCTTGTGGGTGGTGGAGTTGAACTGATAGAGAAACTTCTTACAAAGGTCTTTTTAACCAGTGATAGACCCAATGGGTAACTAACTATACTAGAGAAATGTAGGCCCTTCCAATGTCTATAAAAAACCTCAAAGCTTAGTGGATTTCTACTACTCTGGGGTTCCCAACATGGGTCTGTACCTTGAGATAAAGTGGGTCATATGCTATAACAGGTCACTCATCCCATTAAAGGGGGTGAAGGTAGGATTCTTGAAATGTGGAGGTGCTCACATATCATCCACCGACACTAGATTTAGCTTACCTTCAGGTTGTATTTCCACATTTCACATCTAAAGGGATTCAAGGTGGGAAGTGAGAGAAATAATCAGATTATATTAGTGGGGGTTCTTATCTTAACAAGGATCCTTGAACACCAGCACATTGATAGGCTCATCAACATGGTAGGAAGGCTTAAAAGGTCGTGTAATGGATTGAGGAGTGGCTTGATCTGGGTATTTAGGAGGATTATCACACTATTCGGGTAGATTGGTTGATTCATATCTTGGTATCTTACCATAAACTTAGGTCTCTACCCAATCAGGATGCGTGAGATTTCCAGGATCGATCAGGAGAATCTGGCTAAGGAGGACTTGTGGCTGTCCCTACTGCCCCAATGGAGGAGGAACAAGATATTATTAGGAAGAACCATAATACAAATGTTGTTCATCGAGGATATCATTGATGATCCTCTTATAATCTATTATCTTTTAACATAAGGTATAAGTTTCATGATCATCCTCTATCTTCTATGAAACATTAGATAGGCTATAGGGATTGAGGTTATGCTTATTGAGGTTCTAACAAGTGGTAAATGATGTAGAGGGTTTTCTGAGGCTGAGTGCTTGCCTTTTAAAGTGAGTGAGAAAACCCATATGAGGGTTCACTTAATATTGTGCTACCCTATAGGGAGGGATCTCTTTGTCATACCCTCCACTAGTGTCCCTCTTCTTTTTTATCTTAGGGAAAACCATATTGAATATAATGGTACCCAAAGGCATATCCTCAGTTTCACTAGGTAATTCAGGATACCATAGGATATGGATAAAGCGGATATTAGTTTACTATCCCTATAACTAGATCTTCACATATGGGGATGCCTCTTAAATAATTCTACATATTACTATGAAGCTCTATATGAATCTTTGTTTAAGGGTCTGATGGTAGCTAGGTGATGTAGGGTGTTGATCCACTGGGAGTGCTTCCAATTCGACCATTTTGAATTGTCGTCAAAGTGATATCAGCTCTTTGGGTAGACCTATTGGTAGTCATGAAGGTGAAAATGTTTCAACCAGATAGTCCAGTAGAAACACATGACCTAGTCCTCAGCAAGGGACTATAAAATGTCAAAATTGGGAACCACATTCGTCCAGAAGACAACATAAAACTTATCAGAAACCAGGGTACCCCACAAGATTCCCTATTTAGAATTAGTTTTTGGATACTGGTTGGTCCAGGATTTGATTAGAATTGTCCAAGAAGATGTTTTTGGCACTAATGTAGATTGGTGCAGTGGTGGACTCACTGGCAGAGGAACTGCTGCGTGAGCCGATTTCTTGCTATATGTTGGGTCATCTCGGGATGTTGGTACCAACCACATCATCATATCCCTATATTATTGGGTATTCAATACTACCTCATGTGAAAGGGTAGAAACACTCATCTACGGGTCTACCAGATGCTCTTCGTCTATAAAACTCTAGAATAACTCTTCATGATCCCGAGTAGAGGTAGATAATGAAACTAGTGATGATAGAGATGACTTCACCATGATACCCTATAAGGGATCCAAATCTTCCTCCTCTTATATATACATATAAAGGGATTCGAGGATCTAGTAGAACTCACCTTTCGGGATGATGAATTGCACCCGCTGAGCTCTTTCCCTAGACTCTGATATAAATGACTGGGGTTAAGGCTCCATCATTGAATCACATTTTTCTTCAAAATTTGAGAAGTGAATGGGATTGAAAATGAATCAGTTCTTCCTAGATTTTTTCTTTCAGTGTTGGTGGTTCACCCTTTTACCTCAGGATAGTTCTTCATGCCAGGAATGTTTTTTGGCATGGGTAGGACCTTCGTGGTGGTTGGTGATAGCACGAGGAGGAGCTATACTTTGATTGGTTGGGATACAAGGAGGGCCTCCATATTAGTTGCCTTCGAAGTGGATAGGACCTCCACTTTGACTATTGTGGGAGTGGGGAGGACCTCCAATATAGGTGTTCATGTAGGAAGGATGGCCTCTACTTTGGTTACTTGGATCATGGTAAGGACCTCCATGTTGACTGTGAGAGTGGGGAGGACATCCACTTTGGTGGGTTGAAGTGCAAGGAGGCCCTTAACATTGATCCAAATGGACACAGAGAGGACCTCTGTGTTGGAAAGAATGATTATGGGGAGGAACCCCATACTAGTTACAGTATGCGTGGGGAGGAACTTTGCTTGGATTGATGATGGAGTGGGGAAGACCTCTGCTTGAGCTGGTGGGAATATGGGGAGATCCTCCATGTTGACCATTGAAGTAGTGGGTATGACCTCCACTCTAGATGAATGTTTCATGGGGAGAACCTATATATTGTATGGATGTGATATCATGAGGAGAAACTTCATACTAATGGACTATGGAATAAGGTTCACCTTCGTATCGGGAACCATAAGTATAGGGAGGACCTTCGCACTGGATATAGATGAAGTGGGGAGGGCCTCCACTTTGATACCTGTTAGGAACATGGGGAGGACCTTCACTTTGGTTGGAGACAGTACGAGGAGGGCCTCTATACTAAACATCATCATCACTGGTCAACCTGTAATGGATGTTGATGGTTCTATTAGCTAATAGAGTCAACCCAACCAGAATGTAGGGTGGTATGGGTTTTGATACCAACCAGGTGTTTATGGGTCCTTTATTTACAGTGGAAGGGATTTGGAAGAATGTTCTAGGGGTGGAATGAGACACTAGATCCATAGAATATGATTCCACTATTTGGTAATCCTTCTAATTTTTCACCTAACATTGATGTTGAGTCATTCAGAATGGGGCTGGAAAAGCGGGGGTATAGTCCACCCATTCCTTGGCCTGGAGAACTAGTCATTGTCATAATTGATGGGGCCTAGTGGGAGATCTCCTAGGTGTCTCTCAGGAATTAGTTGTATCCAAAGTGATTCAATCATCCCCTACCTTCTCTACATGGGGGAGTGAGTCATAGGAATTCTTAGGGGAGAGGCTCCCAAAGCAGTTCATTGTTGGGGTGGGGAGTAGTGGATCTCTATGCGGCCCTTGGGGGTAGCGTCATTAGTAAGGCACAAAAGCCTCTAGGTCCCATCAAGCTATATACCTCACGGTAATGACCACCTTCTACTTGTAACGGTGTATGAGTGTGTTCATCACCCTCATTTTAGTTATCTCTGATGGTGAGATAGGGCGTGGGAACCCAGTATGAACAGTCATGACTAAAGTCATGATGGAGTTGGAGTCGTGTCGTATTTCCCTGTTGAAATTTATTCTGACCCTACATTTGTGTGTGTTTGGCGATTGATTCCCTGTATCTTGGGTCCTATAAAGAATGAAGATTCAGCTGTCAGCATGGATATAAGGAAATAAATTCACAATGCCCCAACATTGTTCAATATTATATTGATAGAGAGAGAGATCTGCATTAACAATGTCACAAACTAGAATGTCCAATGTTTTACTACCCTAATTTATGGAGAGATCCATGTTGGGCCAACTATTTTATTGGAAGGTCCTGGTACCAAATAGGTGGATCTAGTGACATGCTAATCTACTAATTTCTCGAATGCTACTAGTCCCCATGTTTAGGAGAAGAGTTTCATTTCGGTTCACCATTTCTGTTTTCGATACTTTCACCAGGGTGTGACCGCTGTGTTCTTTTTATGTGAAACTAACATCACATTTTTATTTCCCCATATTCCCACTTTCCAAATGTGGGAAGCATTCACCACTTTCAATGCCTATGTCTTCTCCTTGATCAAAACAAGATTATGGGTTATCAGTTCCTCCTTCCTTGGATTCCTCCTTGGAACTTGTTGCATAGTGTGGGTATCCCTCATAGAGTTAAGTATATTTGTGGAACTCATTACTGGTGCCATATATTTAGTGGATGCTAGTAAATTACATTGATTTTGTCTAAACATTACCAGGGTTCTTGACAGGGATGAAGCCTTCGGTTTGGATAGTAGTCACGTTGGGCATCACTGGTATGTCTGGATGCTAGGAACACCAGTCACCTATATTCTTTCTCATATGAGGGAATCTCATGGAGGAATATTGAGTATGAAACCCAAAACATCCTATGTCAATCATGGGGTATCTAATTTGAAGGTAATATTTTCCAAGTCTTTCACCTTAGGAATCCTATTTTTAACATGAGGTAGCTAATGCCATAAACACATATATTTCAAATCTTTCAAATCATGAATCCCATGTTTAGAATGGGGTATAAGTATGAGATAGGTCATGAGTTTAACATCTTGCAGAGATGAAAGAGGGGTTAATCAGAATTTCCTATGGAGATAGATCAAGGAGTATGTCCCTAGGAGGGAGAACCTAGAAGGTTTACCAAATGGATGGATCACAACACCCCATGGGGAAGGACCCAGGATGGTGTGTCCTATAAAGGGAAGATTTCAAACCATGAATGTTGATTTGGAAACCTATGAAGGTGGATCAGGGGGGGCACCCCTTGGAGGGTGGACACCAAGGCTTACCATTGGTTGGTATCAAACCTTAGGGAAGCATCATATGTACCCTATTTAGAAGATAGTGATAAAAACCTATGTAGTTTGGAATAAATTTTGGGGCTTATACTTAAAGGGGAGGCCCATTTGGAGGGACATGATTGTATATTACACATATAACATGAATATAGAGGTGGTTTGATCCCACTGAGATATGGTGGCCTAGGTGAAATGAGGATGGATGTTGATGGAGTGCTGGAGAGTGGATGGAATGGATGAGATATTGGGTTTGGACCTTAAAGTGGATTCCTACATATCCCAAGTGATTTAGAATCAAATCCCTCATAGTTTGGATGGATTAAGGATTACACCTATAAAGAAGGCCCAAGGAAATGGACATGTGATTGGGGCTTACATATGGAAGTTTCTTAGTTGGTTTGGGTTTACACATAAACGATTCCTAGTTGGTCGGGGATTATTCATAGAAGCTACCCATTTGGTTGGGGATTACACATAGAAGATGCCTAGTTGGTTGGGGCTTACACATAAAGGTTGCTTGGCTAGTTGGGGTTTATGTATTAAAGCTATCCAGTTTCCTAGGGATTACGTATCGACACTTCCTAGATAAGGATTGGGATCATGTGGATGTCATGATCACTACTACCCTCTAATCCCATGTGATCTATGCTCAGTTTGAGAAACAAGAGGTATAAGTAGACCCAAAGATTACATAACTTACTTTTTCCACTGGTGGATATGTGATGAATCCCAAACGAAGAGAGATGGAGAGATGATATTGAAGTACCCATATCCTCGCTTGTTTTGGTATCCAGGGGAGGATAGGAGGGACAATGGTGTGGTCTCTTGTAAGAAAGTATAAGAGATTACTCTAGGAGGGATGATTAGGAGGATGTCATTCCCTATGCAGAGGATGTCATTTTATGTGGGGAGGATCTAATTCCATGTGAGGAGGGTCTCATTCCATTTGGGGGTAGGCAGTGCAAGAACCATCCTATGCCACTCAAACATAGAGAATCCTATGCTCCCTGTATAGGGCGGGACCACAATTTAACATCATGTGTTGAGGGTGTTGGTGCTAAGCTGTTTTACATCATGCAACTCAAACTTGGGAGACTCACTCCTTACCCATTGGGCTGATATAATTGTATCTCATTCCCCCTTGGGATGAGAATGGATTCAGAAATTACAGGATGGAACAATGTGGAGGAGTGATCAATCATGAGGTCCACGTTAGTGTGCCTATATAGAGAATCCAAAGGTGTTAGCGTACCTATAATGAGAAGAAAAATGTAAATGGGATTCTTGGGCCACACTTGGAATGGAGTGGGCCAAAATAATGGGTGGAATAGGTCACATATGGAATTAAGGTGTAGTTGGACCAATCCAAGATGGATGTGTGCTCCTTGGGCACTCAACCTTCATGGAGAGGTGTCAACATAAGAGAGGCAATATGGAGTACCCTAGAATAGGGGCTTCACAAAGCATAAGGCATCATAGAGAGGTGATTCACGAAGCTTAGGTTATTCATGGAGGTCAGGGGATTTTTCAATGAATAGGCTTCACAAAACATGGTAAACCTATCTTAGAATGAATTTATGACTTGTGAAAGGAGTGCTTCTTGAAGGCTTAATGCTTCGCGAAGCCTCAAGTACCCCAAATGACCTTCTTCCTCTATGAAGGACATATGACTTCGTGAAAGGAATCACCACCTTAGTTGTAGGTAGTTAGGAACATATTGTAGGGGGTTTCTCAAAGATAGTATACCTTGGATGATCCATTTCATCTGGGTTCGTGATGCTCAGATGCTTTGCTAATTGAAAGCAATTCAGAAGTCCAAAGGCTGGGTATCCATATCTTAAGTTATAATGAGTTGGTTATTTATAGGAAAAAGGGTTTAGTAATGTTGTAAAGTGATTCATGAAGTGAATTTTGGGGGTTTAAAGGTATACGACTTTGTTAGACTCATGAAGCACAACTTAAACATTTATCATGATCACAGAGCATGGTTAGACTCACAGAGAATTCTGTCATGGCCTCGTGCGTGTTTGTGGAGGGGTGGGGGAATTTTCAAAATGGATTCATAAAGTAACCCCTTAATAGTGTTTTTTGATGTTTGAGCGTGTATTTTCTTCCAAACTACTATGTAATCCTCAACTATTCCCGTATCATGCATTTAGGAGTCAACATTACTATTTATTAAAATGTGAAAAACGAGTTAATTAATTAAATATTATCTTTATCAGACCTTTAAACTCATTTTTTAATTCATCCAAAATGTTTATTTGGTGTTGAATAATGGTTATTTATTAATAAATAAATATCACTACATTATTCACCAATAAATAAATAAATATTATATTAAATAAATAGAAAATAAATATTTATTAAATATTCAACTTAAAAAATATTCTCTTGAATAACTAGTGATGGAATATATGAGATCAAGCTAACATGAACAATTATTTTACTATGTACATGAATAATATTTATTCAAGATGTTAAATAATAAATAATGTTATTGTTTAACTGATGTTTGGATACACTGAACATGTGACTCTCTAAGTCTCTTTCTTAGTGGCATTAGGTGGAGTTACCCAAAGTCTAATGTTAACATCTAAAAACACACCAAGGAATCCATATATGAATAATTAAATATTTTAATGACATTTAGCCTCATGAATTATTACTTTGTAATATAATCTCTTTATCATAATATCTCTAATAAATTAGGTTTAATGCTAGTGTCATCAACCTATGTGCTCGATATATCTTTCTTTGTCTTTATGAAAATGAACATTCCCATAAAACACCATGGATATGGATTTATTTTGGATGTTTCATTCCCATAAATATCATGATATCAAATTCAATTAAATAATATAAGGGAATAATCTTTTCTCATTTTATTCATTAACACAATATTACTTGTGAAACACCCAATACGTCCTAACTCACCGCGAACATATGTCATCACTATGTTCATTAATACATAAAAGTAAATGACTAATAATATCCATTAATAATAATCATAAATTCTAAGTATCAATACAGATTTCCATAGATGAGAACGTCCAATGACACACATAAATGCGGATTTCCTTCTGGTGGGTCATGTTCTCATAATCTTTTTCACTGGAAATTACCAAGGGTGTACACCATGAGAAAGTGCCTCAAATTCAAATGAGTCTCAATCCATAATATCTTGTATCCTTTGGGTCCAGTCAAATGATATCATAAGATTATAAAACATATATTTAAGAATACTATCATAGAACTTCTGGGTTCTCTTCATAGTGGGGAACAAATACGACCTTTCAGTATGATAGTTACTCTTCGGAAATTATCATATACTATATCACATATAAGAAAAATAATTTTTTGATAATATGTTTATTAATATTCAAAACAATGAATACATGTATTCATAAAATGATTAGAAGTTTGTTCGAGGGTACTGACTCTAAGAGACTCCCACTTGAACTAAAACCAACTACTAACAATCTTCAGTCTTCTAGGTCTCACATGATACTCATGATTCTTCTAAGATAAAGATTTATTCAAGGGTTCTACCACATTTTCTTCCATGGAAAATCTTCTTACAAAAAAATTACCCCTCTAAGAAAAATCTCTGAAAAGGAAATACTTTCAAAGTATGTTCTTTTTCTATTGATGTGACCTTGGATCCATTTTTGAGATCCTCCACTACAATAGTATCACAATATAATGTGATGTATTATTTACTACTAGGAACCACATCAAGATCTTGGATAAAGTTTCATATCCAAATAGTTTATTTGACTATATTGAATGCTTTTATATACTCAAAATCCACTGTATAATTAGAAAAACTAGCTTTATTTAACTATTATAGCTCATATCTCCTTGTTTGAGACTAATTACAAATCATGACTATGAATTTAGATAATTCTAATAAGTTTGAAAACTAACATAAATATAACCCATGATGACTATCTTCATATCTCCTCCATACACCCGGAACATATCCTTAGTTCTTCTCAAATTCTTAAGGATAACCTTAACAATAGAACCATATTTTTCAACTAAGTCTTCTTGCTATCTTCCTACCATGATTAAGGTGTAGGAAAAATTTATCAAACTATTTGAAATTTCGTACATGATTGATTCTACCATAGAATCGTATGGTATCTTATTCATTCTCTCTTTCTTCTCTTATGTCTAAGGAAACATTTTCTTAGAAATATGTATACCACGTGATAATATAACCAATCCTCTCTTGAATTGTTCAATAATAAATCTCTTTAGTATCTGGTCAATGTATTTACCTTGAATTAGTCCATGTATCCTCTTGGATCTATCAAAAATTATCTTGATCTCTATAATATAGTCTTTTACACCTAATTCCTTTATGGAGAATCACTTATTTAACCAGTCCTTAACTAACTATAATAATAGTAAATCATTTCCAATAAGTAATATATAATCAACCTATACTACTAGGATAATTACTACACTCCCACTAAACCTATTTTAAATACGTGGCTCAAATTTATTCTTAATGAAACCAAATTCCTTTATTGCTTCCTCGAACCAAATTTTCCATGACCTAGATGCTCTCTTCAATCCATAAATATATATCTATAACTCTAATATATTTTTATCATTACATTGAGTCATAAGAACTTTTGGTTGTGTCATATAGAAATATTCAAAATGATTATTATTAAGGAAAGTTATTTTGACACCCATTTTCCAATTTTCATAGTCATGGTAAGCTTCTGCAGAAAGTACGAATATGATGTATTAAAACAATTAAACTATATAAAAGGTTTCACCATATTCAATTCCTTGAAACTTTTTTATCCCTTTATCATCTAGTCATGCTTTATAGGTATTTATTTTACCTTCCATGTCTAGTTTTCTCGTAAATACTCATTTACACCCAATAGGATTTACATTAATTAGTGGGTCAACTAGAACCAAAATTTGTTCTGATACATAGAATCTATCTCAGAATTCATGTTCTCTTTCCATATTCTACTTCTAGTATCTCTATCACCTCTTTATAGGAGATATAATCATTATTGTAAACCAATTAAGAGTCACCATCTTCAGTGACTATAAATCCATATCTTTATTTCTCCCTTACCTCTTTGGTGATTATAGATAGTACTTGTGTTTTAGGAAAAAATTCTTCCATAAGGACTTGTGGAATCCATTCCTATTCCAATTATTCTATATCTTGAGCATAAAATTCATTGATTTCAATATTACTACTTTTTTTAAGGATTTCTCCCTCTCAAGAAATATGTATTGTCTTGTGATAGTCAATTTGTTGTATGAGTTGTTGTATAGATAATATCCCCTTATTTCTTTAGGATACCCTATAAAGATACACTTTGTGCCTTGGGGTGATAGTTTGGTTCCTGATATGGCCTTAACAAATGCCTCACATCGCTATACAAGAGTGTGTGACAACAAAAATTTCTCTCCATACATTAATTCATATGGAAATCAATTTTCCACCATAGTTGGTACTTATTTTAGAATGTGTAATGAAACATGTAATGTATATCGCCAAAAGGATAAAGTATGATCTGCATGAATCATCATAGACCTTACCATGTTAAGTATTGTACGATTCATCCTCTCACTAACACCACTCCACAATGATGTATAAGTTGGAATGAGTTGGGATAGAATCTCAAAATCCTATAGAAATTTGATAAAATATTGGTTAGTATATTCACCACCTCAATTAGATTGAAGATTATTTATCTTATTACCAAGTTTATTCTCTACTTAATTCTTTAATTCTTTGAATTCCTTAAGGGCCTCAGACTTATACCTCATCAAGTAGATATAACCATATCTTCTTAAGTAATCAGTAAAAGTTATGATGTAATAATATACACCGATTGATTCTATTGGAAATTTTACACACACATCAATGTGTAACAATACTATAATCTCTATGGTCCTTTCATTGTATCCACCAAATAGTGGTTTGATCACTTTACCTTTAAAACAAGCATGAAATCTTTCAAGTGGTTTTATCTTAAAAGAGTCTAAATAACCGTCTTGATAGAGCTTTGTCAAATTATTTTTTTACATTATTAAGATGGTGATGCCACAACTTACTGTTTTATGATTTATATGAAAATGATTCATTATCTATTTCTAATACTTGGTTTTTATAATTTAAAACATAAAGGCCATTATTTAGTTGTGCCATACCATAACAAATGATGTCTTTATAAAAGATCCATTATTTTTTTCTAAATTTTAAAATAAAACCATCCATGTCAAAGAAAGAAATAGATATTATTTTCATAGTAACAATTGGTAGAAAATAATAGTTCTCTAAAACCAACACCATTATGGTTGGAAATGAAAGGTAGTAGTCTCCTATAGATAAGAAATTGATTTATGATCCATTGGCTACTCAAATATCCACCTCTCCTTTGTAAATATTTTAGAATATAATCGGTTCCTATAGTTGGATACAAATATGAGAACCAAAATCTATATATATTACCCAATGTGTAGATATATAAATATTACACTCAATAATGAATTCACATTTAGCTCCCCCTTTCTTCTGGGTGTAGTTCTTCTACTAGTGGCCAAGCTTTCTACATGGAAAACATATTGCTTCATTTTTTTCACATTGCTTGAATATTATTCTTATTGGAAGGTTGGTTCTTGGGATCTTTATACTTGTAGTGAGTCTTGGGCCCATTTTACTTGTTATTTGTTATTTTTATTTACTATAATTATTTCTAGTTTATCACAACCCATTTCCTTGTCAACTTGGAAAATGAGAGTAAGAAGTTCCAAAATATTATTCTTGATATTTCTCATGTTATAATTTATAATAAAACTGGAGAATGGTTTAGGTAGTGAGTAAAGTATGAGATCTATGACAGATATATTACCTTAATCCTTGAATATATATATATATATATATATATATATATATGACACACACACACACATATATATATTTCCAGAAAATTATGATTTTTATTCACAGGGTATACTATTATGTAATATCTGATTGCATCGAAATGATAAATAATTATCATTTTATGTTTTAACCATATAATCTATCATTAAATG
Source organism: Viscum album (assembly GCA_963277665.1). Classification (NCBI taxonomy): domain Eukaryota; kingdom Viridiplantae; phylum Streptophyta; class Magnoliopsida; order Santalales; family Viscaceae; genus Viscum; species Viscum album. The sequence goes on from OY728160.1 coordinate 1,682,432,345, forward strand.
AATTCATTTCATATTTATATGAAATGTTTGGGAGTTTCATTTACATATATGATACATTTACTTACTGAAGCATTAACTCATGCATTGAAACACAAGAGTTAATACAGGCACTATCGAGGATCTTCCTAAAGGGATTTATATAGCCTACTACCATAAAATGTAAGTGGTTAATTAGTATTATGATTTCCCAAAACTCCATAAACCCAAATCTCTCTTTCATATTACTCCTTTTCATCATAAGTACTAGTATACCATGGAGGTTGGTGTATTCTTCTCAAATATTGAGTGATTCAGGCGAAGCATGTAGATAAATTATATAGGTAAGAGGATTATGTTTTCCACTTATGTGATATTTATCAAACACATATGAATATCAAGAGTTGTATAATACTATTTGTTTAAGGTACACCAATTTAAAATGTTATTCATTTATGTGTTTTTGCATATGTATCATATTATCTTGCATGGTGATATGCGAAAAAGGGTTTCTATTTCTCTTAATGATTTTGATATATATTATTAGACATTAATGAAACCCCACAGTGGTATTAGAGTAATCCATGTTTTTGTTTTATGAAACTTGTGATGAAATAAATAAGAAAACCAAAAAAGAGTAGCGTTTTTCATGTTTTGGAAATCCAGTTTTTAGAAAAGGGTTTCCCCATATGCACTGAGCTACGTAAAGGTAACCTGACCCATTACCCTTACATAACTGAGATGTGTATGGGTAAACAACAATTTACCCTTATATAGAGTGCTCTGTGTAAGGTTTATCACACCATACCATTATGTAGGCCAGTCTACTTAAGGATCACCTGAGTTTAGCCTTACATGAAACACTGGTATGTAAGGGTGGCTGAGATTTTCTCATAGATACATAAAGGTAAAATGGTATTACCTATATGCAGTTGGATTTCTCATCACTATGTAAGTGTAATTGTGTTTTTTAAAATATTTCATAAGGGTATCTGGGTTTTTCTCAAAGCCACATAAAGGTAACTGACTATTTACCCATATACCAAATACAACTGCATAAAGGTTACCATTTGATTACCATTACACGAGGGCTCCAAAAACAGATTACCCTTACCCAAAGTGTTTGAGAAATGTTCAAGGACGTTCTACCCATACATATATTGTATATTTAAGGGTAAAGGGAATATATCTTTATGTAGTAAGGGGTTTCTATATAAGGGTAAACAAAATAAATTTTAATTTTTTTTAAATTTTAAAATCATTTTAATGTTTTAAAAAATGTTTATAAATCATTATAAAAGGAATTTAAAGATATTTTAATTTATAAAATGTTTATAAATTAATTAATTATAAATTATTTATAATTAATTGAATAATTGTTTATGAAACATTTTATTCTCAAATATTAAATAATAATATTTGTAATAACTTTTAACAAATTATATAGAAATTGTTATGATATAAAAATAAATGTGTTTTCTTAAAAATAATAAGAAATAATTTATAAAGGGTTATAAATTATGAAATAAGGCCAAACTATAAAAATTTTATATTTAAATCAAGAACTATACATAATTAATAATTTTGAATTATTCAAAATAAAAAGAGTCTATATTTGGATATTATTTAAACCACATACAAAATGTTTTGATGATTGATAAGATCATGGTTTGAATAATGAATAAGTAAATGATATTTAGATTTTATAAAATGATTACATAATAGAAATTGGATTATAAGTAGTTTATAATTAAAATAATGTCATATATTTAAAATTGAAATGATATACAATGATAAATATAAAAGAGTTCATATTCAAATGAATATAAAGGGGTTATATTATAAATTATGAAATGTACCTAATGTTAAAGTTGAAATTATAAAGGGGTTTATTGATAGCTTTAATTTATGAATTGTTCATGAATTTTTATCTCATGTTTAAATATTTTAATGTTTAATTTATTTAAAGGATAATACATGTTTTATTCATACTTATAAATTTTTTATATTATAAATGATTATATGCTAGAATTTATATGATACGTTGAGGGGATAGAGCCTTGCATTTTCATGCTAGGAAAGTATCTTTAATGAATTTAGTTTTTCACCAAATTTGACCTCATTTTTTAATTAAAGTTAATAGCATGAATTTATTTATTGAATATAGTTTGTTTATATTTGGTGTTATAGTTATAATTAATTATATTTTCTCTTGAGTAAAGTCTCCCTAGGTAGAGGGACTTGGGGTTAGACTATATATCTACTTGGAGGCTTATGACTTGTCTAGGCTGGTGAATGGGTTCTTATATCTTTCACTCTAGGATTACTTATGTGGATAAATCTATGCCTTTACATGCAATGTTCATGTACCTTATGCATATGATGCATTTGGATATGTATGAATATGTTTGAATTCTATTTTGGGTGAGTAACAAAAACTTGTGGGATGTATAGAAAGTTACACTTTAATATGGTTTTAAAATATTGATTTGGGGGAGGTAATAGGATTCCAAACATAATAACTAGAATAATTCATACATAAAGGGAATAACATGAGATAATATAGTGATATTAAAATCCACTTCAAATACTAACTATGGTATTCCTTACAATGAGGAACTTTTCAAAACATAAATAATCCAACTTGGTAGTTTTGTGCCATTTCTAAGTTCCCTTGAATTATATTACGTAAGTAAATTAAGTATAGGTGACACTATATCATCCTTTATTAGTTTCATTCCATATCCAAATACTCCTGGATTGTCCTTTTTTAGCATATTCTTGGAATTTTCTTCATTTTACAGTATCTAAGAATTCCCAATGGTTAGGATACTAGAGGAATATAGTTAATTTTATCTATATGATGGATTGGAAAAAGGATTTTCTACTCACCTATACAAGAATAATTTATGATATGATTTATATGATTCCCTACCCAAATAATTAAGTGGTTTAATGAACACCCTAGAGGAATAATTAATGGACATGATGTGTTTTTAAAGGATTTATCATTTTAGTTGGATCCCAATTAATAAAAGTCCTTATTAAATGGTTAATAATATAGTATAATCATCTGATAAAATCTCCTATTGTACATAATTTCATCATCTTCATCAATATAAAATTTATGATCAAATCATTTATAAGTTTGAAATAAATTTAAGTTACTTATAATACTGGAAACATTAGAAAGGTTCTTAAAAATTATTGGTGATTTATGAAATGTTCTTAAGAAAAATTATATGTGTTAAAAAAATTAATTACTCAATAACCAAGTGTTCAAATTACTCAACAAGTGAATCTAGACTCTTATGGAAGCATAGAGAGATTATTTTGTGGTTTTAAATGAATTAGATGAAAAATGACCAAAGGAATCATAGTATCCACTCATGTACTCAATATGATTAGGTACAACAATATTAGTATAATAAGATGTGTATTATCTCATTTTTCTCTTAGTAATAGAATAAAAATGAATTTCTTAATAAAATGAGATGAGGTGTTATTAAATACACATATTTATGATTTGTTCAATTATATAACATTTTTTAATGGGAGACTATAAATGTCTTGTTCTATTTAGGTAATTCATACTATTTTCATCAATGGAAATGTTTTGGCAATATGATTGAATTAAAAGGAAAGATTACCTCATATTCTCAAAGTGTTGAGAATGGATGAATTGGGCATATGATGTTTGTATTATAGTATTGTATGGATAATAAAAATAGGTAAAAGTTCAAAATGTAGGAATAAAAGTTAGTTGAGAGTTTCAATAATGTTTCATCAAGAAGACAATCGTGGTCATTGAATCCCAAGGTTATTAGGAAGGAGGAATAATAATTCAATATTATTGGATTATCCAAGATATAATGGAAGGAGTTTTGGAAACTCCATGGAATTTTTATGTCAGGTATGGATTCTATAGAAATTAATTATTCATTTTTTAAAGGTATATGATACCAAAATTATATTTTAAAAGTGTTTTAAATATAAATGAGTTCAAAATCCCAGTAATATTTTTTTATCTTATAGTTTAGATTCATTATTCAATGTGTTTCTACATATGAATGTAAAGGTTTTATCAACCTCAAATGGTCCTAAGTAAAATATATATATCTTATAATCGTTTATCTTATGTGAAAATAGAAATTTTTTTCTAAAAAATGTTTTTTATGAACAACATTAGATTATTTTGTGTATAAACATGGTTTATGATTAATCAATTTCTATAACATGTATTGATATGAATATTTGTATTAAAGTTTTTATCCAGGATAATTGTGTTTATCCAAATGTTTGTTAAAATATGTGGTAATGTGTTCTTTCCACCCATCGAAAGTATATTATAATAAATTATTCTTTTCAAATTAAAATGTTAAAAAAACATAGAATACCATATATGATATGGAAACAGTATTTTCTTTGTTAAATATTCCTACCAAAAGGAAATAAATGTTATTTCCTAACACAAAAGGGTTTGTGTATCTTAAAAAGATATTATGAAAAGAATATAATGACTAGGAGGCTAGTGGGATTATGTTTGGACTTAGAAAATTTCAAAATTAACAAATAAAGGATAATAAAAATCTTAAGTAAAATGTTTTCAACTTAATATCCTAAATTTTTTAGTATATATGATGGTAAAGAAAAATGTAAAGTGTTGTATTTAGTTACCATTTAGAAAGTGGATTACACATTTATGATAGTTTAAGTTAAAGTATTTTTCCCTCAATAACCAAAAATAGTATAGTGCATGTGATGATAAAGAAACATTTAAAGAGTTGTATTTAGTTATCATGAAAAATGAATGACTATTTCTTGAAGGATTATACCAGTAAAAATAAAAAATTGAATTTACACTTGATATCCTAAAATAGATTTTGGTGTAATGGTAAATATAAATATAAATAGTTACATTGGTTACCATAAAAAAGTGGTATCACTTAATCCTAAATGGGTTTAGGGTATAACATTAAAGAGAAGTGTAAAGAGTTAAATAAGTTATTGTAATAAAGTGATTGTTACTTTATTCTAAAAGAGTTTAGGAAGACCGATAGACAATAATATAATAAGTTACATTATTTAAATGATTATTTGATGGAATAGGGTTAAAAGGATGATGAGTTGAAATTAGAAAGAGTTATAAGTAGGAAAAAAAGTTGACATCATAACATTTGATGTTGTGAAGTTAATAAGTTTTAATGTGTTTAAATAACTGAAAAATTAGGAATATGATTCCTAAGTCTCACCATTATTAAAATCAGATTACTTCAAAGATGTTTCTTACTAAAGAGTTTAATTAGAGGGTTTTATCATATGGGTATATATAGATGTGATGCAGTCACAAAGAGATGTGATGATAATTGTATATGATGTAATGTATTAACATATCTCTGAAAGTGTAGGCTGATCTAAAAGTTTATCACATATGATATGATAAACCGGTGATTATTTTTGTTTTATTAGATATTTTATAAGATTTTAAGAATATTAAAATAAATCATATTAATTTTTCTAAATATTTTAAGAATATTATAATGTACCATATCAAAGGTAACATATATTTTATCATTCTTTCACATTAGAAACATAAATGTATATATATATATATACGCATTTCGTGAAGTGTAATGATAATTGGCCTCTATAAGAATGAATTTGAGTTATCCCTAACGTATTTTAATTATTAACTATTATAGGTTATGATGAAATTTTAAGGTTTTCATGAGTAGGATTCTTGTATAGAGATACACAATATACTCATGAGGTGCAAAACAAAGAATATGATATTATTTGTGTGTACTAGATGACCTACTAAGTATACCACATGGAGTGTTATACATATATATTTGGTATATTAGAGGTGTATTGATCATATTTGAGTCCCCACCATATGAGGCTGGAAATATACCTAGCATAATAACCTTCAAACTTTGATACCCCACTTACACAAGTCAACATATGAACTTAGCAAATACGAGGATGGTTGGGTATATTGTTGATCTTGTCATTGGTTGGAGCTTAACCAAGATGAGATTTTTCCTCTCAAATGATGAGTATGACATCATAGCCTTCAATTGGGATTGATTATGGGAGTGTGCATCCGCAGCTAGATATTTTATATCTATATGGATAAGGGACATGTGATTTTATTATCCATAAGGATGAATTAAATGAGATGTATTCATCAGTCAAAACATTCTATACTATGAGATTTGAGAATATATGAGTTGGATATATTATATTGACCTGATCCCTATCTCATGGTCACTCGATGTTATGGAAAAAGGAAAAATATGAGAATTCATGTTCTCATGTGATGTAGAATGGTGGATAAATGTATAGAGATACATGAGTCTGATGGAGATTATGCCAGATACCTTTATAGATTTAGTATAATTGATTATTTTGTAGAGGATTATATTTGCCTACATATATGTATCCCAAGATTCATATTTTTTTTCAACACTATAAAGGCCCATAAGGTCACACTTTTTAGATGATTTAATGGGATTGAGTTTGACTTAGATAGATACTCTAAAAGTGTTTTAGAGTTAATCAAAAAGTATTTTGAATGGGTGTTCACAAGGTATTATATAAGATGTAATAAAAGGTAAAGTTAATGATGGATTTATAAAAGTGTTTTGGGAAATATAAAAAAGGATCTTTGGATATGGTTCCATGAGTTATTATATATAATACAATATAAGGTGAAATAGAACAGAGTCTACTAGGATTTAGTGTTAGTGAGAGATTTAAGAAGATATTCCCAAAATCTTGGTATATATATTTATATGATATATATATATATATATTTCATGAAAATTATGATTTTCATGCACAAGGTATATTATTATGCAATATGTGATTGCATTAAAATGATAAATAGTTGTCATTTTATTTTTTACCCATATAAGATATCATTAAATGAAATAGTTTCAAATTTAGATTGAATATTTGGGAGTTTCATTTATGTTTTTGATACTTGTACTAGAAAAATCATTAAATCATGCATTAAAATGAAATATTTAATTCATACACTATTAAAGTTATTATTTAAGAGCTATATAAAAACTATTACCAAAAAATGGAATTAGGTGATTATTTTTATTCTTGGAAAAAACTACCTACATCCAAATCTCTCTTTAATCTTACTCCTTTGTGTCAGAGGCACTAGTATACCATGGATCTTGGTGGATTCCTCTCAAACATCGAGCGATTTAGGAACAAACTTTGGATATATTACATAGTTGGGAAGCTTATATTTTCCAATTATGTGAAATTTATCAAACACATATAAATATCAAGAGTTGAAATAACCTATACAATGTAAGTCAAGAATATTTAAAGTGTTATTAATTTCTGTTTTTTTGCACAGTTTCCTTATTAACTTTTATGGAGATCCTCAGACAAGGGTTTTTATTTCTCTAAAATTTTGTGATAAATGTTATTATACTTTAATAAAACCCTTTAATTTAGGAACATATCATCAGGGAATTTAATGCTCAATATGTCTAATCACTATATATATCCAATAATTTTGAATACATGAGGCCCAAATGGTGTTGAATCTCCAAGATTACATTTTAACAGTGCATTGGAAATCTAATATCTCTCTTGTCTCACCTTCTCTTGATAGAGATCATGAAGGTGAGAAATCCTTATATACACATTCATATCCTTATATATATTTAAAATATCATTGGACCTATAAGATATCATGAAACATTAGATATTTGTGGAATCATATAAATGTTTCTTATATAGAGGTAATTATTCCTCACTATCCTTTTAGCCAAGAACTTTGGGAATAAGATTTCACAAAACATATAATTTACTTTTATGAAATAGAATAACTCACACAAATGTTTTACATTTTTAGAAATTAATTATAGTTATAAGGTTATACTTGTCAATTATGGATCAAAGTGATTTTTTTGAAGTCATGTGTATTTCTATTTCTATAATTAAGAATATAAGAATTTTATCACTTTATGTGAAAAAATTAGATAATAAATATTAAATTTATCACTCTCCCAATATTTTCTTGAAACCTAATATCCCTAAAAATTAATTTATAAATATATTTTTTCTTGGATATTTTGGCGGAAAGAATCTATATTCCCCTTCTCAGAAACCGGAAAAAGGTTTTTCAAGCTATTCAAATGTATTTAGATTGGCATAACTTACCAACTACATTAACTCATAGCTCCTTGATCTGTTGAGTGGACTCCACAATCTTGAAATCCTAAAATTATATTTCTTCAACAATTTTCTTACTAATTTTACTAAGTCTTTTGGAGGTGATCAACCCTTAATGTGAACTAGGTTTTTTCAACCTGAAAATGAAGATATAAATTCCCCAATAATTGGAAGCACCCTAAAAAAGGCTGGTCAAGCACTTTGAACTATGGTTATATTCCTACCCAAGCAGTGGAAATCTATACTGATTTAATATATATATATATATATAGTTGATGGATTTTAATATTTTATGCATAAATATCCCATTTTATCTTTATTAATTTCTTTTCAATATTAAGTAGATTTAATTAATTGATTTACCATGTATTAGATAAAGTTTATGAATAATAAAATTTATTTCAGTTCTATCTTCCATGATTTTTAATTCATTAATTCATGTGGCCATGAAAAAACATCTATAATGAAATTATCCATGTAAATTTATAGTAATAAAATAATAATATTGGTATGATATTGAGTTTTTCATAATGGTTATTTTATCTATCAGATGGTAAACTAACTGCCGACCTAGTAGAAAGACACATTGAACGATGGCTTGGTTTGTTTTGCATCTTTCCACCTATACACCCATGTATATCATGGATTAGATTCATATCTTCTCCAAACTTGAATTGCCTCCACTCACCTAGGACCCCCATCCATTATATAATCATTTACTCACACAAAAGTGAGGGGAACCAAAGGATTGGTTAAAGGGGCTTAAATAAAAGGAAACCATGGGAATTCATGATCTTACATAATGAGAGGAGTGATGAAACACATGAAATAAATTTAATTAAATAATAAATTAAAAGGAAAATAATAAGATACAAAGTTCTAGTCTATTCTCAGGATCAGCTACATTCATGCAATGAATTACAAATTTAATAAAATAACAGTCAACCCAAAATTTTCTTATTTAAGATAAATCATTCTCAAATCAATTAATTCATTTATATTCTTCAATTAATTAATTAATTAATCTTAATTGTTATCTAAACATTCTTGATATTATCATCCATCATTATTTTAAACAAATTAAATAAATTTATTTAAAATTGACTATATACAAAACATATACTTGGAGGAAATAAAATGAGTACCCGTCTGAGCTACCCAATGTGTATGATATTCACATAGTATTTACTCATGTGTAATGAAGAATACACGTCTTGTCATGTAATCTCATGGTGTTTATTTTCAAATTAATAACACATGGAACATGTGCTATTTACATAGTGTGTTATATCTTAAGGTGCATAGAGAAATCACTATATTTTGAATTATACACAAATTTTAGTTCATAATATTACATATTAATTAAATAAACACTTAATATATATAAAATACATCACATGGAATGTATAAGTAAAAAACTGATACATAGAATAAATTTTGATAAGGTTTAAGTTGTATAATAAATTAATTTCAATTTCTTCATAAATAGGTAATATACATGGTGTGTATTATCCAACTACACTTCATGTATAATTCTTCACCATATATCTATATCACATAGCTAGGTACTAGGCATGTGGTTCTACCAAGGACATAAATAGAGTACATAATGTGTACTTGTGCAAAAAATCATGTGGTTGGCAAGTTACGTGGTTACTAGTCTCACATTCCACGTGAAAGCACACATTTTTTCTTTGACTAATGAACTATATGTTGTGTATACAATTTACACGTGGTGTAGTTTGGCTATTAGAGCACCAAACTACCCAATTAAATAAATGGTGTATTAAATAAAAATCATGTATAACAACTTCTCATGCTCCGAATTATTTCATGAGTTTTGTTGGTGCATTAAACATGGGTAAACAATCTGTATCTATAGGCTACATGTCGTCTACTCCTATTATATTTGGTCAAATCCTTGACACCTCCGGATGAGTTCTATAAATTTTCTTCATTCAAAATTAATCCAATTATTAATTATATTTAAAAAAAGGAATAAGAGAAGATACCATGATTCAAATTAAATAACTATTAAACCATAATTGAAATCTAACAATAAATGTATAAATAATTCAATGACCCTTAAATAATTTTAAATTATTATGTGACTGCTTTGATAATAGTTAAAGGTTCTGGGCACAACATAAGTGCTAGTGGCGAATGCCCAAAAAGTATTTTTTCTATAATCAATGATTAATATGAGATTTACATCAACTTAAAATTCCTTGATCAATGAAATTTAATCAAATGTTAATTAGATTGAGAATATGGGAACCAAATTCATGATCATTATATAATAAATTTATAATTAATTTAAGTAATTAAATAATTATCTTATGATGAATTCTTTCTTCGTTGATGGATTTGACAATGTATCTACATCATACATTCATTGTATTGAAGTAATCAAGTTCAGATTCCCTCTTGTGGTGATACACATGTGTACCATAAACCTCCAAGAATCACAGTAGGAATCATTGGGTTCTACCATGGAAGGTCCTAATGCCTGTATCATTCGTCCTTGATTACCATGACAATCAATTCCAAGAAGGATTCTCCTTGATATCTCTAGAATTGGGGGGGGGTCACTATATATTCTTAAGATCGTTCTTAGAGAGGGGATCTTTAGAGATTCAGAGAGTTCTACCTATCATTTTGCACAACAATAATATCTAGTGTACTATGATAGAAATAATATATTTTAGTTTAAATAGTGTTAGGGTTTGAAAATAATAATTACACATGTGCTCTTATTATTTCATTAATCCCCACATAACCCCATGTTGATAATAATAATAATAATATTATTATTATTTCTTGACATGTGAAAAACCAATGAATTAATTAAATATTATTTCTTTAATAAATTGTTTAAATTTTATTTAATTAATATTTAATATATATTATTTTCACAGGAACTTTAAACATGATCCACCATTTCTCCACAATATTTATTAGGCCTAGAAAAATAAATATTTATTAATAAATATATATCATTGAATTATTCACTATTAAATTAGTAAATATTATATAAACTAAATAGAAATTAAATATTTATTAAATATTCTTCTCACAAAATATTCCCTTGAATAACTAGTGACATGATATATAGGACAAAGATAACTTGAATAATTATTAAACCATGTAACATAATAATATTTATTCAATATTGTATATAATAAATAATATATTTATTTAATTACGGTACTGAATATACTTTGTGTGTGACCCACTAGGCCTCTTTATTAGTGGAATTAGTCGGAGCAACCCAAAGTCCAAGGATAGCATTTAGAAACACACCAAGACACCCATAGAGAAAGAAGTTAATGCCGTAATTAAATTCAACCTCATAAAAATGCTTACCATGTAATATAATCCCCTTATCATGATATCTCTAATCAAGAAGGTTGCATGTTAGTGTCATCAACCTATGTGTTTGATATCTCTTTATTTGACTTTTTGGGAATAAACCAGCCCACAGAACACCATATACATGGATTTATTTAGGTTATTTCATCCCCATTAAAAGGAATGAGATATAAACTCCTGTTAAATAATATAATGGAAAAATCCTTTCTAAATTTATTCATTAATTCAATATTACTAGTGATGCACCCAACATATCCTAACTCTACATGAATATATGCCATCACATACTTCATAAATAAATCAAATCACATGACTAATAATATCCATTAATAATAATCTTAAAAAGATCAATACAACCATTCACAGATAGGAACATCCAATGACATATATAAATGTGTATCTCTTATTGTTGGGTTATGTTCTCATAATCTCATGCACTAGAAATTACCAAGGGCATACACTATGATGAAGTGCCTCAAATTCCTATGATTCACCATCCCTAATAGTATGTATCATTTATGTCCCATAAAATGATATCATCTGGCTATATATCATATATTTAAGAATACTATTGTGGTACTTCAGGGTTTTCTTCATAGAAAAGAACTGTTATGTCCTTTCAGTGTGATAATTACTCTTAGGAAATTATCACAAACTATGACAGAGAAAAACAATCACGATGCAATAAGATATTTTTTAATATTAGAAATAATGAATATAGATAATTATAAAGTAAATAGAATTTGGTTATAGGGCACCAAATCCAATAATATCTATAAGTATAGCAAATTACATTATCATTTTAAGACATTGTTTTATTTCTATAAAGTAATTTAAATCCATTAATTTCAATGAAATTTAAATTTTTGATTTAAATTTTATAGTTTGTAAAATTATTTTATCCAACATGAGTGATGATGTTTAATTTTTTTATAACAATACATTGCTCGTGATATTTGAAAAAAAATATTGTCGTTGACTAGATTCTAATAGATAAAAATAGAACTTACTATAATAAATATCCTCTGAATTAGCATACTAAAGATTTATATGATTAGACTCTATCTAATAAAACTTTTAAATACTCAACAATAGAATAAGATGAAGTCTGAAAAAACACAATATAATATATCAAACTAAAGAATAAATCAAAGGATGATGTGAACCAAAAGTTTATACTTTAAGTGATTGACTGATTGGCCTATTAGGATAAATGGAAAGGTTTCCCTCTGGCCATTTATATGATGAATAATAGAACCTTCCAAATTATCTTGTGTCTGAATACTCATATTTATAAAAGGAGATTGAATGATCCACCAAATATATTTATTCTAAAGTTTTAGATAGTTCATGCACTTGGATTTTTCTAGAATTTTTATTATTTTTAACTTATCTTTGATTAAATAGTTCAATTTTTAGTATTTTTAGTTTATTTATGTATTTTTGTAGTGTTTTTTTTTATTTTTAAAATTTTATTTACCTATATGTTATTTTTTTTAATTTATTTTTATATTATCAAATATTAATAACATATAATATTTAACACAAAATTAATATTTTTAGTGGATTAATTAATTTTATTTTTATTATTACTTTATTTTATTAATATTTAGTAGTATTAATTTTATATATTAGTATTATATATTATTTAACATTGTATATTATTATAAATATTAGTAGTATTAATAATAATAGTATTAAATTAGACTAATATTTAATAGTATTATTATTATTTTGTGTATATATAATAATTATACCTATCAACTATTTGTATTATAATAATATACCTAATTATATGTACACACACAAACATATAACTATATCTAATAAATATTTATTTATATAATTAGTAAATTTATATATTTATAATTCTAACACTCATTATTATTATTATTATAATTATTATCACTTTTCTTAAATGACATTAGATTATCTATTTTTTTGAATATTAAATTTTCAATTATTGTTTTGAATTTCTATTTTGCTAGTATATACATGGGAAAAGAGATATTACTTCCTCTCCTCATTAATAATAGTAAAATCTATTGCAAAACCCTACACACCAACATATTCATTAGCAAAAACCCCATCAGCCTCATCCTAGTAAGTTGATGTAGACCCCCTAGATTATAATCTTAGTATCATCGACCTCCCACCTTACATGAAACAAGACCAACAAATGCTAGACTTCTCCTATAGACTTCATGATCACCATCCCCACCATACCATTTCAAAAAACCATTGTGAATGCCATACCTCATGCCAAAAATTTACGACACACCAAATCCATGGAAAAACCCCTATGTACATCCTCTCCCTGCATGCCACAATACTAAAGTCCAAAGACACACCCTATGCATTGGCCATCTGTGATGTCCAATGAGCACCGACCCCACTCCAAAACCTTATCCTTCACATGTAAATACCATCAATATAAACAACATATTTGTTAATGTTTTTCTATTTATGGAGAGCATCTCCATAATGTCAGTGTGTGTGGAGGGTTCATTTTGATACATTAAAATATAACGAGGTGACTAATGACACATTGATTATGAGACCATTATTTTTCTCATTATAAGAGAAATAAAAATATTGGTTAGAAATATTGGACCTAGATACCATCTTCATCCAAAAAGTGAAGAGATGAAAATTTCTTGATCATTATTACACAACAACACAATCATTGAAAAATAAGAGAAGTCTTGAATCCTTCTATAAAAATGAATATGAATCACTGGGAGAAGCTTGAAAAATATTCAAGGATATAATATGATGTTGTAATCATTATGTTATGAAGTTTTCAATACATTTTCAAACCTTCTACTATTGACTTCAATGTGAGAGTAAGTTAGTGATCAACATAGCAACGAGAAATGTGTTCATGGAAATCAATCATGGAGATTTTTACACCTTAATTGAAAGTATGGTAGAATGATTTTTCAATAAGAATAGTAGGAGTGCATCAATTTTATTTCTATACATTCATATTTTTAAAATTTGAAGCTCTCAATAAGAGGGTAGAAAACTTGTCAATGTGTTCCCTAAATCCTCTCCATGCAGTCCAAGTTGAACATTTCCCAAAATGTGGAGTTCCTCATGATTATTACATGTGTCCATATAACACCTCTAATCATAACTTTTATGAATCTAAATATTCCATTTATAAAAGAGTAAATTACAAAAAAAAAACAATTAAACACAAACTCATGAAAAAATAACCAAAATCTTAGTTAGATGGAACAAGTTCCTAATCAACCAATGAAATAGAACATAAGTCCACCTGGGTTCTTTTCTCAATATTCTCTTATAACTACATCACAATCTCAAGGAAAATGATCTCAATAGACATACCAATCACCATCATATCAACAAAAAATATACAAGGATAAAAATAAAACAATACAATATGATCCTCCTGTGACACAAATTTATCTAGATTGAGGAGAAACTATAGAAAAATTAATGATGCATAATAAATAAAAGTTTTAAGAAAAATATATGGTGACCCAAAATTAGAAAGATACAAATAAAAACATAAAATAATCCTTGAAAAAAATTGAGAATCAATTAGGATAGTTAGATTAAAAATTGAATGACTAAAAATGGGAAACTCTATTGGGTAACACAAGAGTCAACCTAAGAGAAAAAGAAAAAGATATCACATTAAGAAGTAGTAAAAAATTTTAAGAGATATAAATGATTACTGATCAACTATTAGTATAGAGTTCTACAACTACTAATAAGGATGGTGATTCAATAGAAAAAGTGATTCAAGATGAAGATAAATAAGAGTAAAAATGAAATGAACATGTGAAAATTGAAAAGTTAAAATTTAGGGATATGTTCATGAAAATTCACATAAATATTCCTTTTATAGAATCCATCATGGAAATTCCACACTTTAATAAGTTATTCAAAAGGATTATATTCAAAATAAGTATGCTTGATGATGTAGGAATTTTCGTAATGCATGAGGAATATTTGAAAATTATACCCAAATACATGCCTCCTAAACTAAGAGAACCTATAAGTTTACCTATTCCCTATAATATTGGAGTATTTCAATTTTAAAGATATTTATGCAAACAAAAATCTTCCATAAACCTTATGCGATCTGGATTTCTTGGAGAACTGAGAATCACAAAATTAAATCCAACTAGGGTTTCCTTTAAAATGGAAAAATGATCAATGAATCATACTTGATGAATTATAGTGGACATGATTTTCAATGTTTATAAAATTAACTTCCCTATTGATTTCATTATCCTTGATATGGAAGAATATAAGGACATCTCACTCATTCTTTGAAACCACTTCTTAGATACATGTATCACTCTTGTTGATGTCTAAGAGGGAAAATTAATTTTTAGAGTTGGGGAAGAAAAAAAAATTACTTATGAGGTTGAAAAGATTATCCTTTTTTGATAAGATTTTTGGAGTGTGGCCTAACCTACCCATTCACTCTGTTGTTACAACGGCCTAAGATGACATTCCCACTAGTGTTGATGATGTCTATGGTGTATAATGACAAGCCTGATGTGATAGTGTGACTTTTAGTATGGGATATATTTTCCATTAACCATATGATAATGTGATCAGGGATATAATTACAATTTTTTGGTGAGATTATGACCCATAACTTTTTTTCATGGTCTTGAGATGTGATTCTCGGTAGGTTATGGAACCTATTTCCCACATAGTCCTAATGATGTTGGCAATGAGATGGAATTCCCAACTATTTTTTATTCTCTTAGATGTGAGATGCATTTCCCATGATACAATAGTTCCACATAAGGGTATGAGATTCATAGAACATAATTCCCAATTTTATTATATTTCCCTTATAAGAGGTGTATATTTCCCATGATGTGATACTTTCAAGGAAGGGGATGAGTAGATTGAGAGGAAATGGCTAGTTATTTGGTATTTTCCTTAGGAGTGGGATGGATTTCCCATGATGTGATTCTTCTAAGGAACAAGTTTGATAACGCTTCAAGGCCCCATATACCATGGTTTCAACCACTAAAATTGCAACAAAACCCAGAGAAATCCCCTCCTCCATTTATGTTTCTCATTCTATTGCACCTTCCTCCCCTCCACCGATAGTTTCTCCATCTATGCTACTAATTTATCCGCCTCTTCGAGTTTCCTTTCTACCACACATTTATTTGTCTTTAAAAAAACTACATTTAAATTAAAAATTCTCATTATCTCTAATAATCCTACCATACTTCTTAAAAACCTTTTCTAGGTTGATCTTCAATTTCATGCCATTTTTTTCTCTTCTTATGCACAGGTCACAAAGACATTCCTCTCATGCGTCGACCAATCTAAATCAACCCCATAAAGTCCAATTTTCTCTTTCAACCATTGTTTCCTAATTTATAATTCCATCCATTCCCTATGAAACATCGATGAAGTAAACTAGTGATTCTATGCCTTTATTTGAGGTTAGAAACCTCAATCACCCTTTACCCACTCTCTTCCATCATAATCTCTGTTGTATATTTCTAAATATCAATTTTATACTGTCTAAGGCCATTGACCCCTGTATCTTAGAGATAATAAGGAACTCTATATCCATATCCATTTCTTGGATATTCATTTCACCATGGATATCAACAATGAGGTTATCCATTTAGATTTTTATGGCCATGGGGATTGCATGTGATATTAATAGAGAGAAAAAAAATGAAATATAGAATGAGGATGAAGATATAAGAACAAGGTGAAGGCAAAAACAAATAATGGTGTTGAATACACATGGATGAATAGAAAAAAGGAGAACTAAATAGGTGATAGAGGTAGTATATTGGGTGGAAACCCTAACCCCCCACTAGAATCACCCCATAACTCATATAAGGGTATGTTTCCATAAATTGTTCTTCCATAAAATCAATATATTTGATAAACATGATAATAAAAAAACATACAAGATTTAAATATATTTTAAATTTTTCATTAAGGTATTTCTCTTTATATATTACATAATTTAGTTCATATATAATTAATTTTCAAATATAAAGAACAAAAAATATAAAATGTAAACTTATTTTAAAGTTTATTTAACAAAATAAAAATTTGATTATTTCTAAATAAATTTCCTATTATAAAAAATAATAATTTTATTTTCATATTTTAAAACTTATGTATCATGAAAACATATGGTCATTAATTTATTTTCAATTAATGTTTTATATTTATTTATGAACACAAATTTTATATATGTCCAAATTTATACACATTGAAACTCTAGATTCCTACAAATAAAAGTTAATATCTCAGATATATCAATGATTCGATTTTTTTATCAATGAAGTGAGAATTCTTGAAGAAAAATATATTAAATTTTTTGATAGTTTTTTTTGAAAAATAATTGAAAATAATTTTCATTTCATTGATTATAATCCTGAATACTAGGGAGATAATTAAGAATAATAATAATCAATCCATTAATACACTCATGCATGTGATTACAATAAATATATTTTTTTCCACCTCATCATCTCCTCTGAACATTCATATTTCCACATGCTAAAAATTCAATGAAAATCTCCATGTCATCCCAAAAGAATGAATGAACAAAAATCATGAATAAAGAAGCATCAATTATAACAGTCAAATTAGAAATAATTAAAAGTTAAGTCACATAAAATACAATAACTATATTTATATTTAGATTACCAAATTTATATAAATACTGAGTGTATCATATTTAAACCATTGATTATAGAGAGATTCAATAAATATAATAGGAAGAAACGTTGAGTCGAGAATATATCATGTATCTAGAAACCTCTCATTGTTTTTGTTCTTATTAATCTTTTTCAAAGAGAAAGATATTTATTTTTATATTTATGATCTTTATCTTAAATCCCATGTGATTTTTCCAATTTTTCATATTCATTTTGAAATAGTATACAAAATCAATATTTGTAACCCTTCATCACTCCATCCTCCGTTCTCTATGAAGGAATAAGTATTATGGATAAGTAGTGTCTTCTATCAATAATTTGATTAAATAATTATCTATGATCAGGAATTGTTCATTTATAATAAAGAGGGAATTTTTTATACTCATTTTTTTCTAGATTTGGGTATAGGACCTTCCTACTACTTTGGGTTGAAAACAGAGAAGTTTATAAATATATGGAATTATTATATATATATAAAATTAAGGGTGTGAGGATTTTTTATCATAAACCTCTTTATCATTTCCCTATTCCCTTTCCAGATGGACTTTGTTTTAATTATTTTATCAATTTTTGTTGAATTTCTATCTATTTTATTTACACTTTTGTAGATATGGGATTTAACAACACCAGAAATAGCTTTCATTAGTGCTAAAAATAACAATGATATTGTAAGCGCCTTTAAAAGTTGGAAACTTTTATTAGTGCTTATAAAATCATTGAATAAGTATTTCCTTTATCTATGATAGTTTAGACTAATAAATGGGACACTTTTTCAATATGTTTCTACCACTAGAAAAATGACTTTTTCCTCTTGCTGATGAAATTCATACTACAACAACAAGATTCTAAAATAATAGAACACTATAACAAAAAATAAATAAAAAATATAATTTCAATTAAATTTAAATCACAAATAAAATAAAAAAATTATATTAAAAACATTTCCGAAATTTGTTTGTGCAATGAAATTGGTACATAAAATTTATCCAAAAAATAAAAAAAATTCAAAAAATAATGTTTCATTATCTTTGGACCCAATATATCTCTCAAAAGAGCCTGATCTTGATACTAGTTGTTGAAAAAACCACCCAACTCTAGGGAAAGAGTTTACCCATATATAAAAAATTCCTATTTTATTAATAATACAAATAAATAAATTAAACATAAATATGAAACAATGCATTAATAAAATGTCCCTTTTAAACTGAAAATATACACTTCAAGTTATACTGGGAACGACATGTTTGGATTAATGTGTGGATCATTCCTACATGTCACAAATAATTCATGGATAATTTTCATAATGTATCAAGAAAATATTACATTATTTTCTTATTTTTATGTATGAAACATGTGTTTTGAACTAAAATGTCAATTTTAAATAAGAACATGCACTTTGGGTTATACCAACCACACCATATTTCAGATTTATATACGTTTTATACCTACTCATAAAAAATATTTATGGATAATTATCCTAAAATATCAAGAAAATATGAGTGTTTTGTCTAGGTTTTCAATGAGTAAAACCTGTTTTTAACTAAAATGACATTTTTAAAATGAAAAAATACACATTGTGTCATACTAATAACATTTTGTGATAGATTGGTGTGAGAATTATTCCTATACATAAAAAATTATTTATGGATCATTTTAAAAATGTATCAAGACAATCCTAGTGTGTTTTATTATTTTTCAATGAGTGACACATATTTTTATCAAAATATCATTTTTAAAGTGAAAACAAAAATTTCATGTCATACCGTTCACACCTTGTATCATATTGAGGTGAATATGATTCCTAAACATAAAAAATAACTTATGGCTCATTTTATAGAAGTATCAAGACAATATAATCTTGTTTTCTAATTTTTTAGTGAGTGACACATGTTTTTAACTAAAATTTCATTTTTAAATTGAAAACATGCACTTTGAGTCATATCTGTTACACCACATGTTGGATTGGAATGAAGATGATTTATATACATCATAAATTAATTATGGATTTTTTTACAAAAAGTATCAAGTCCATACAATTTTCTTTTCTTGATTTTCAGTGAGAGACACACATTTTTAACTAAAATGTAATTTTTAAACTAAAAACACACATTTCAAGTCATACCAATCACACCATGTATCAGATTTAGGTACAAATAATTATAATATGTCACAAATTATTTATGTATTTTTTTATAAAAGTATCAATAAAATATTATTTTGTTATCAAATTTGAGTATGTCATGCATCTTTTGAACTAAAATGTCAATTTTAAACAAAAACAAACAATTTGAATCATATTGGCCAAATTGTGTATCAAGTTGATGTGCGATTTATTTCTAAATGTCATAAATGAATTATAGAAAATTTTAGTAAAGTATAAATACAATATGAGAATATTTTATCAGTTTTGAGTATGTGACACATGTTTTGAACTAAAATTTCAATTATAAATAATAATATCGACTTTAAGTCACACAAGCCACATTGTGTTATGGATTGACGCCAAGTTGATTATTACACATAAAAAATGAATTATAGTTATTTTCTATAAATTATCAATAAAATAGAATCATTTATATTTTATTTTCAGTGAGTGGCACACATTTTAAACAAAAATGTCATTTTTAAATTTAAAACATGCACTTTGAGTCATACCGATCACACCGTGTGCCAGAACGATATGAGGCTAATTATCACATGTTAAACATGACTTATGGATATTTTTAAAAATTTATAAACAAAATACAAGAACATTTTATAAATTTTTAGTGAGTGAAACACATTTTTAACTAATATTTCCATTTTTTAACTACAAATACACACTTTGAGTCTTATCGGTCACAATTAGCGTCAGATTGACATAAAACAGATTCTTACTTGTCAAGAATGATTTATGAATCATTTTAAAAATGTATCAATACAATATGATCATGTTTTCATGGTTTTTAGTGAGTGTCACATGTTTTTGACAAAAATGTAATTTTTAATTGAAAATACATAATTATAGTCAAACCAGTGAAACCATGTGTCAGATTGACATGAAATTGATTCCAACACATCATAAACGACTTAGGAATCATTTTAATATAGTAACATGAAAATATGAGTGTGGTTTATATATTTTTAATGAGTGAATTTTTTTTAAATAAAATTCATTTTAAGCTAAAAACATGCACTTTCAGTCATACCGGTCACACCATGTATTGGATTAACTTGTGTCGGATTCATACACATCAAAAAATATAACATGAATCATTTTACTATAGTATCAAGATAATATAAATGTGTTTTCTCAGTTTTGAGTATGTCATGTTTCTTTTGAAGTAAAAAGTCATGTTTAAATAAAAACATAAAATTTGAGTCACATTGACCACACTGTGTGTCAAATTGACATGTAGTTGATTATTACACATTATATATGATTTATGAATCATTTTCAAAAGGTATCAATAAAATATTAGTGAATATTATTGGATTTGAGTATGCGACATGTGTTTCTAACTAAAATGTTAATTTTAAATAAAAACATACACTTTAAGTCATACTGACCACATCATGTGTCAGATTAATGTGCAGATGATTCTTGAACATTAGAAATGACTTAAAATTTATTTTCATAAAGAATAAAAAAATATGAGCATGTTTACTTTTTTTTTTCAGCAAGTTACCCATGATCTTAACTAAAATGTTAATTTAAACATAAAACACACACTTTAAGTCGTTTGTAAATTGAAAAACACACAATTAATCATAAAAAAATTAAATATGGAAAAAATATCTCTATGAAGAGAACAAATAGTACTTAAGTGAATCATCCTTGTTGAAGACTATATCAAGAATTATTTTTTTGTGATCCTTTTATGCTCATAATAAAGCACAAAATGGTCGAATAAAAAACTCTCGATGAATACATTTCTTCATGACATCTAGAAAAATTAAATAAATAATTATTAATAAAAATAATGTGAAAATTAACTAAAACATTAGATAAAATGATGAGAAAATTAACTAAATAGGTAGTATAAAGTCACCTATTCATGGTATCTAAATAAATTCAAGAAATATGTACTCATACAATTCATTTATAAACAAATATATTTCCTCTATTGAATAAATGGAATGTTCACAATCATGGTATTATTAAAAAAATATAAATAAACAAATGATTAATAAATATTTTAAATGAAATTGTAATTATCCTTGTAAATACCACTTCAGGGACACAATTTTGTTGATGGAATATGATATCATTGATAAATTTACAAACATAATAACCACAATCTCCACCATTATTTTGTTTTAGACACTACAAAAGCCTTGATAAAAATTAGTAATTTGTCTTGATATATATGTTTTGATAGTGAAATATAATTATATATACCCAAATGCATATCCAATTGTAGAATTCAATAGGCTTCTTCTACTCATGGATCATCCTCATGCCATGATTTTGATGATATTTAAACACCACCATATCAAAATAAAATTTTATATAAAAAATAATATAAATTGTATAAATTGATTTTTATTTGTAAAATGTTTCATGTAGTGTAATAAAAATTTATAAACATCATCACGTGTGGTTGATTTTTTGGGTATCCATGTATTTAATCCAAAAAATAAATCTTTAGTGAATCCAAATTGATTTCAATGAGCAACCAATGATCCCTAAAAAAGGAAGAATTAATGAAAGGAATGAAAATAAATTTGATATAATCAAGTTGTTGAGATTTATCCATGCATTATGGGTATTAATATGAGTCTATCATCTATTATTTTTTTTTTCAAACATTGTGTCCAGTTTTTCAACTGTTACTAAATATTATTATTCTTCCTATAAACTTTTTTATGTAAAAGTGATGTGAGGACTAATGAGTCTAATTTTTCCACATGGTTTTCCCTTCAAATAGTAATAATATATACACCAATAAAAATTATGAATAGTATTTAACTATAATTAACATAGTAGACCAGATATTCGAAAAACAGATTATGAAAACACACATCATGCATACATTTACAACCATGATTCCTTGCCATCCATTCTTGAGAATTTCTTCTCCATTCTCCTAACCAATAAAGACTGTAATGGCCCCTCCATAAATTTTTTCTTCAAAATCAATGGTGGTCTTATCAGCATCCTTGAACATTTTATCCACCAGATATTGTTATATTAGTATATTTATAAGTTAAACTAGAAGGGTAAAGGTACTTTATAAAGGTTATTTTGATCGATTGGTTGATCTTTTAGATTGCTTTGATTCAGCCTTCTATTTCTCATTCCTTTTCTCTAAATATAATAACATTCCTCGATTTAGGCATTTTTCATTAAATTTTAAAGGTTTTTCATAAAGAATAAATTGGAAAGGAATAATTATTTGTTGAAATGTATTTTCAAAAGGTCAAACAACCATACTATAAAAGTTACAATAAAATTATCGATCTTGTAAACATATTGATCATAAAGGGGAATAAGTATCTCATTGATTAACTTGTTATATAAATTAATCACCACTATCTCATAAACTTTTGGAAGTTTATATTATTTATAATATCTCTTTGGATACTGTATACTATACCCCTTAAAATAACGAAATGGGAGGGTGCTGATAGATTTAATTCACAATCAATTTCACCCTATAGGTTCCTTCCTAATTCACATTTTATAGAAATAGTTATGGAAAAATTGATTACCTATGGTAAGGAATACCTTTAAGGGGAATGTATCACCTAAAATTTTGGGGGAGGATCTTTATGTAGTGGTTGTTTTTCTGTTGTTTATTCTCTTTGATTCCTTCCCATAATATTACCTAACAACTCAAACTGTTAATTAAGTTTTTCTTAGAGAGTAGTTTTTCATGTTTTTATCTCCTCCATTTTCTTATCTTTACCCCATTGTGCATTTATTTTCTTAAAATTTTTTCAAAGAGAGACTCTAAATATAGAACCTATAGAATGACCTTATAATTATAGCTACTTCAAGGCCACAAAAACTATCCATTCATTGGGTACAACTAATGACGATTCTTGTTTCTAAACCAAATTAAAAATATAGAAAAATAAGTAATAATTATTTATAGTATATTTTATTATTATTTAATACTTACACATGCTTCCCATACTATTTGGGTGTTTTAATATATTAGTATTATGTCTTTATTTACATTATCCACCTTCAACAAAACATGATGTAGTATGGAAGTGAATTTTTATTTTGATTCATAAATCTACATATAAACGAAGTAACATAATTATGTTTTTGTTTCATGCCACATAAAGGTATTAGTATTGATTTAAAATACATACCAATTTTTTCAAATGAAATGTACCCCATCCTTGATTTATTGTAGGGGTATGTTAGTTTTGATATACTCTTCTTATTTTAAGGCACATAATAATGGTAATAAATTACTTGACATTATGTTTATTAATAAATTTTATTGGGAGAATAAGTATGTTGAGAAACATGTTATTCCTTGGGATTGGGAGCGTCGACACTTTCAAAATCCATTATCCATAGAAGTGGTTGAAGATTTAATTTAGAAAACATAAATACAATAGTGAATAAATAATAATATGATGTAACAAAATGTATATCATAAAAATATATAACCAGATTATTAAAATCTCTTTTTTTTCTTTGAATGTTGAATAGATTTGACCCCTCTATCATGTATGAAAATCCACTCATTGTGATATCCTCTAACATACATATAATGACCATTTATTTTAATAAATAAATAATACATATTTTTATATGAATATTCAATAAATTTTACAAATACACACTTAAGGGCCATAAATTTTTAGGATCTTTGGAGACAAGATACAAAAAATTTTATCTCATGAAAGATATTTGACATTTCCTAAAAAGATATTCCAATTTAGTACTATTTGTAGAAAAACATACTTAAAACCTTTATTCATTATTCGGGGAAATGAAACATAAGAAAGGGTGATATCAGATTCTCAGTAAGGGTAAACAAGAGAGATATCAATGATCACTTATACATAACATGATTATAACGGTACGAGAAGATGAGCTTAACATTTGAAAACCATACACTTCATATCAAATATCATAATATTGAGTCATGGAAAAAAACTTGTCATTTTATAATACTTAAATCATATTGAAATAAAAGAACATGAGCTATTAGAGCATAATATTATCAAAATACATAAGTTTGTGTCATACACATAGGAATATAAAATAATTCCCTTACTAGTCAAGGCTCATTGCCAAAACTATCATGGTGGATTGGCTCCACTCCCCAAACCATAATAGTAGTCAATGTTTACTCCCATGACTATAATAGTGGATTGGTTTCACACTCTAAACCATCATAGTAGTAAAGGTTCTCTACCAATACTATCATAGTGGAAATATTCCCTTACTGAATTGGGCTTACTCCCCATTCTAGTCCTATTTATCTCATAAGATATCAATCTTTATCTAATTAATTTGAGGACTATATAATTCCGGCCCCGCTCATCACATAATGACAATAATAAAAATTCATAACAAAAGATCATAAAATATTCATCATATCAAATACTATGAAATGAAATGGATTTGATAAAAATTTCAGCATAGTATAACCAATGGGAAATGAACGAGTTTCATAAACTTTTCATTATTTCATCATAACATAACCCATGGAAAAGGAAAAAGTTTCATAAAAATATTGACATCCTAAACATAAACCATCTATAGAACTAATAAGGTTGGTAAAATTTGATAATATCCCTAGTAAATCATAGGTGAAATCAGGGGTTGTTGTATTTGATGAATTGAAATAACATTACAAGATCATTAAAACATTCTTGAAAAAAATACACTTTCTACTTTAAATATCATTTTTAAAACCCATAAACACAAAAAATATTGTAAAAATAATATTCTTTTAAAATATCTAAGAAATCATATAAATAATTCTTTACAGTATTGAGTGCTCACTATGGAGGGAAATTCTGTTCATATCATATAATTTAAAATAAAACACTCTTTTCACATTATTTTAAAAGTAAAAAAGTTCCTTATTTAAAAAATGAAAATAATATTCATCTTAAACCATTTATTAAAAATATTATAATTGGTAAAAATGATTTGAAACAACCATAATATAATATTAAAATCATTCTTGAAAACATTTTTTGAAAAATGAATATAGAAGAAAATGGTTTTTTGACCGAAGAGAGAAATAAAGTCGGTTTTCTTTGAAAAGGTTATTTCAGTCTCTTGAGTGCTAAAAAGAATTAGAATAAAATAAAAACATGTATTGTTAAGAATAACCAGTGGAAAATAAAATTCACATGTTTCTTGAGTGTTATATCATAATATTTTATTATCTATAACATAATCATTAACAATCATTATGAACAATGAGATTTTAACATAAAACCCTTACCGCTTTGGTATCATTTAAATACTAACACACATGAAAGAAATAAAAAAAATGGATATGTAAATATACATGAATTTCATAATAATAATCATAAAATACATTCCTAGGTAGTATATATACCTTATAAAAGAAAAAAGTGGTGATCTTGACATGTGTCTCAAAGAAATAAAAGTGAGATGAAAATCCCTTACCTCAAGTCTGGATTCCTTTGTATGTGTTCGAACCTCCTATATAATAAATATATATTTATTATACAGATATTATAGAAACATAATAAGATATATCATACCCTATATTATTTACTTATAACCTTTTATTACCTATTTATTAACAAATATTTATTAAAATCACTATTACATGTGATATCTACTTCATATTTTCACGTATTTTTTGGTTCAATGGTCTTGGTCCTTGTACTTTAATAATGATTCCATAATTTAAAAAAATTTAATCATGATATAAATATGATATACATTAATTATATATATATATAGAGTCATACATTAAATTTATAGATAGAAAAGTGAATTACACCATTCATGGAGATGGTAGGCCGTAAGTTTGCATGATTGTTGTATTCACTTTTTTACAGATAGAAAAAAAGAAAGGTAAATAATAATTCATCATTATAGAATCATTATTATATCATATAATTATTCATATTCATAAAATATATCCTTATTACTATATATCTAAAGAAGATATGAAAAACGAACCCCATCGCTTTGTAGAGGTGGTAATCTACACGTACAAACAAGCGATGTTTTCTTTTTTCCAATAGTTTGGAAGGTAATAAGGTTGATATGATATTATAATTAAATAATAATTATTATTTTATTAATATCATATATAAATATTATACCCATCCTAATAATACTGATTCATAAAATATGGATATGGAAAATGAATTGTGTCACTACATGAAGATGGTAAGCCGTATGTACATACGAGCGATAATTTCATTTCCCATTTTATGGGAACGAAGCTGTATAATGGTGATTTAATAAAAATAAAATTTTTCACATGATCCTCCTCCTGGTTGGTGAGGACTCTTATGTTCATCCAGGTGACCCGAGATCAAATCCAGGCAGAGGCATAATTTCCGAGGGTACTGTAGTAGGTACTGTAGCAGTGTTGTAGCAGGTACTTTAGCGGGAACTATAGTAGAAACTATTTGGAACTGTAGCACCTGGGAATTTTCCCCCGTTTGGGCCTTCGGGCCACCGATTTGGTCCCCGAGTTCTTTAAGGTTTTCGGTCCACCCAAGACTTTAGGCCAGTAAGGCCTTCGATCCACCTCAAGGCCTTCAGGCCACCTTAAGTGAAGATGCAAAATAGAAAACTTAGAAGGAACAAGCTCTATAGGAGGATGAGAAAGGATCTTTCACCATAGAAGAAGCTACACAGATTGCAAGAATGGGAGGGTATGAAACCTTCCATCAGAACAAGACCGTGCATGCACAGGATAGCCTAGCCGAACAACCATGCGAAGGTAGAGAGGTGATTTTATGATGAAGATGCTGGGGAGGAGTAGTTCAAAGTAGTTAGTATGGGTTGTATGTAATGTTTGAAGCCTACGGGAAATGAATTCCTATAAGACCTATGGGCCATGTAATACTTAAGCCTACAGTCCTTATAAGGGTTCCACCTCACCCCTTGAAAGGTGGATTATCAAAATCAATAAAAAAATGAAGGCCTTTGGGACATTGGATAATAATAAAATTTAAGTATATTGAGTATATTTAAGATATATTTTTATGATAAATACAATATATTTATAGGATGTAAAAAGAAGTAAAAAGAAAGTGATCAGTTAAGGAGATTGCCTCTTCTTTGAAAGAACTCCTCTAGATATCCTATTAAGGATACTAGGGTTGGTCTTTTGGGAATAACAAAACCTTTATAATGTTGAAAAGGATATTTATAAGTGATTTTTAGGTAATGGTTTATCTATAAGGGTCAATGTTGTGTGGAGAAGATAATGTAGAGGTTCCCTTTTATAATTGAGGGGAGGGGCACTCTAGGGATTTATTATAAGATTAAAATATAGTAAAGTAATCATATTGAAAAAAGATACCAAATGAATAGGGATTGTAATATAAGGTATTATGGTGTTGGAATAACATCAACCAATAAAATTTTTACAGGTTTAAGTGGTATTTTAAACCTTATATTTTTGTTTGACCCCTGAGTTATCCTATTTTAACCTCAACTACGGTAATGATTTTTTTACACTTAATGGGTTATAATTTTTCTGATAAGTTGATAATTAGCTCATAAATGAATGAGGTATGAAAGTTTTGACCATTTATTATCCAAAATTTCCTTATTAAATATTTTTATGATGTTTAAATAATTTTTTAAAATATTATTTTGATAAAATATTATTAATGTCAATTTTGACTTTATTCACTTAATTTGACTTAAAATACATAAAAAAGTTGTAATTAGAATAAAATAATTCAAATTAACACTAATATATCAAAATAATCTATAAAAATATTGGACCATAATAAATCATTCAAATTATATCACTTTTTATATTTTTAAAATTATTTATTTTATTTTTATATCAATTGAAAAAATACTACGTTAGCACTGCATAAGTATTTAAGGTAATTATATAAGTACTAAATTTTTTAAATAAATTTAAATTATTTAAATTATTTCATTATTATCAATATAGATATTTATATTCATTCATTACTTTCTTTTTTTCATATGTGGAATCATAATAGATATTTAAAACTAATAGAGTGACACTTTGTAGATTTCTTTACTTTAAAAATTATACATGTCATTTTCAAGGAAAAGTGTTTGTTAAAAAATTAAATTTCAAGAATTAGGTGATATGGGTAGAATTAAATTCATCCAATAATAATTATGATGAAAAATTATATCCTTATCACTTAGTTTTAACCTTGATTAACCTGATTTACCATTTACTGAGGTGATAAATTTTACTAAGATTACTATTCATATTGGCCAAAAAATAAAAGAGAAATATTTACAAAATTAGAATATCATGATTAAAAATATGGAATAAATTTTATCAAATTAAATTTGTTTATGTGGAATAAATTAATTTTATGATAACCGTGCAAAATGCAATGAAAGCTGCTTTTTAGAAATGTACACTTTTAAGCATAAAACTTGATTTATTCTTATCCCATGATTATAAAAAATATTAGTTAACTTTTAAAATATTTTATTGAATACATAATATATTATTTTAATTAAAATCATTCAATAATAGTTATTTATTAAATTTATTAATATAAAATCACACTACACAAATTAAAAAAGTCTCAGAAAAATACCTTCTTAGGTATAAAAATATTTCTATACAAAAATTAATCATAACTTTGATTCCAATTAAATTAATTAAATTATTAATAATATAAGATAACTAATTTTACTTGGAAAAAATTTCAAAAACAAAATGGCACTTCGTGAATTATTTAATAAAAAATACAATTTTCAATGAAAATCAATATTTTCATTATTCATCAAAAAATAAATCTTTTCAGAAATATAAAAAAAATCACTCTAAAATAATTTTTAAATAATGATTTAAAAAATGAAGTTCATTTTATAAAATAAATTTTATTTAAGTTCTAAAAATTAGTTATACTATTCTCTAAAAAAAAGTAAAAATTATAGTTTTTGAAGAAAATGTATTCTCAAAGAGTAAAATTACCTTATTAAAAATTGAGTAATTTTTCTTAAGAATTAATCAATAAATTTTTATTGATTAGGAAATTTATATATATTTCACAATACATTTGATTCTATTCATTTCTTCTAATTTAATGTCTAGATTATAACTGTCATATTTAAATAATAATATTCCATTGTTTGTTTAAGTTTAGTGTTATGTGTCTTATATGCTATCAAATGTAGGCTTATTATAAAATTTGGGGTGTTACATTCTCATTATGTTAAATCAATTGTGCCCTAAAAATTTGTATTAGTTATCACTGGTTTAATATTTTAAAAATTCATTTATTGAAACCCACATCATACAAAGGAATAATAAAAATTATTTGAAAAAGGGAAAGTGGGTATCATAAAGGATACCAAAAATAAGATAAAATCAGATTCCCAGATAAGGAGAACATTGATTTTAACTCAACATATATACATAGATTAGAAAATTAACTCACAAGGACTAATATTGAGTGATAGATAACATGTTCAAGAGAATTCTAATGAACACAAAACCATAAATCCATAATAAGTGGAAAGACCATCTATTCATTATAAATGAAGGTAAAATTATAGAATTTATATTCCAAGATCCTTTTAATAAATTTGACGAATTATTTTAATATAAAGATAAATAAATATATGAAATATAATTATTTTATTTATTTCCATATCATAAGAACAATTTCATCCTTTGGTTGTTCTTGGATCAATTTTCACTTCATCTATAACCCCACGATATGAGTAATCAAGATGTTTTTTTCATGCATGATGCACTAAAATTAAATTTGAACATATCATAAGATCCATAAAAAAATTACAATTCAATCACACTATCTCAAGGTTTTTACCAAAAACCAAATTATTAACACAGGTTATCCAATATAGAAAAATAATACTTTAATCTCTAAAACCGAATCAAAATTTCAACTTAAACCATTCCGTAAATAATTATCCTTGTAACCCTTCAAAAATATTTATATACAAAATAAAAATCCAAAAATTTAGAAATAAGGTTACTATATTTCCAAAATAAACCTAACATTAATCCCCTAGACAATATAAAGTAGCTTTTAGCATCACATAAAAAATATTTGAATACCTTGATCATATATTCTCATGAAACATGGTAATAAAATGAATTGAAATAAAACCATAATTAAAACACGAATGGTTTAAAAATTATGTCCCTCATCATTCCTTAAATAAAATAATATATTATTAAATATATTCCATAAATTTTAAAATATTATTTACTCATGTGTAATGAAGAATACACGTCTTGTTATGTAATCTCATGGTTTTTATTTTCAAATTAATAACACATAGAACATGTGCTATTTACATAGTGTGTTATATCTTAAGGTGCATAGAGAAATCACTATATTATGACTTATACACAAATTTTAGTTCATAATATTACATATTGATTAAATAAACACTTAATATATATAAAATACATCACATGGAATGTATAAGTAAAAAACTGATACATAGAATAAATTTTGATAAGGTTTAAGTTGTATAATAAATTAATTTCAATTTCTTCATAAATAGGTAATATATATGGTGTGTATTATCCAGATAAACTTCATGTATAATTCTTCATCATATATCTATATCACATAGCTAGGTACTGGGCATGTGGTTCTACCATGGACATAAATAGAGTACATAATGTGTACTTGTGCAAAAAATCATGTGGTTGGAAAGTTACGTGGTTACTAGTCTCACATTCCACATAAAAGAACACATTTTTTCTTTGACTAATGAACTATATGTTGTGTATACAATTTACACGTGGTGTAGTTTGGCTATTAGAGCACCAAACTGGCCAATTCAATAAATGGTGTATTAAATAAAAATCATGTATAACAAATTCTCATGCTCTGAATTATTTCATGAGTTTTTTTGGTGCATTAAGCATGGGTAAACAATCTGTAGCTATAGGCTACATGTCGTCTACTCCTATTATATTTGGTCAAATCCTTGACACCTCTGGATGAGTTCTATAAATGTTTTTCATTCAAAATTAATCCAATTATTGATTATATTTAAAAAATGAATAAGAGAAGATACCATGATTCAAATTAAATAACTATTAAACCATAATTGAAATCTAACAATCAATGTATAAATAATTCAATGACCCATAAATAATTTTAAATTATTATGTGACTGCTTTGATAATAGTTAAAGGTTCTGGGCACAACATAAGTGCTAGTAGGGAATGCCCAAAAAGTATTTTTTCTATAATCAATGATTAATATGAGATTTACATCAACTTAAAATTCCTTGATCAATAAAATTGAATCAAATGTTAATTAGATTTAGAATATGGGAACCAAATTCATGATCATCATATAATAAATTTATAATTAATTTAAGTAATTAAATAATTATCTTATGATGAATTATTTCTTCGTTGATGGATTTGACAATGTATCTACATCATACATTCATTGTATCGAAGTAATCAAGTTCAGATTCCCTCTTATGGTGATACACATGTGTACCATAAACCTCCAAGAATCACAGTAGGAATCATTGGGTTCTACCATGGAAGGTCCTAATGCTTGCATCATTCGTCCTTGATTACCATGACAATCAATTCCAAGAAGGATTCTCCTTGATATCTCTAGAATTGGGGGGGGGGGTCACTATATATTATTAAGATCATTCTTAGAGAGGGGATCTTTAGATATTGAGAGAGTTCTACCTATCATTTTGCACAACAATAAGATCCAGTGTACTATGATAGAAATAATATATTTTAGTTTAAATAGTGTTAGGGTTTGAAAATAATAATTACACATGTGCTCTTATTATTTCATTAATCCCCACGGAACCCATTTTGATAATAATAATAATATTATTATTATTATTTCTTGACATGTGAAAAACCAATGAATTAATTAAATATTATTTCTTTAATAAATTGTTTAAATTTTATTTAATTAATATTTAATATATATTATTTTCACAGGAACTTTAAACATGATCCACCATTTCTGCACAATATTTATTAGGCCTAGAAAAATAAGTATTTATTAATAAATAAATATCATTTAATTATTCACTATTAAATAAATAAATATTATATAAACTAAATAGAAAATAAATATTTATTAAATATTCTTCTCACAAAATATTCCCTTGAATAACTAGTGACATGATATATATGACAAAGATAACTTGAATAATTATTAAACCATGTAACATAATAACATTTATTCAATATTTTATATAATAAATAATATATTTATTTAATTATGGTACTGAATATACTTTGTGTGTGACCCACTAGGCCTCTTTATTAGTGGAATTAGTCGGAGCAACCCAAAGTCCAAGGATAGCATTTAGAAACACACCAAGACACCCATAGAGAATGAAGTTAATGTTGTAATTAAATTCAACCTCATAGAAATACTTACCATGTAATATAATCCCCTTATCATGATATCTCTAATCAAGAAGGTTGCATGTTAGTGTCATCAACTAATGTGTTTGATATCTCTTTCTTTGAATTTTTGGGAATAAACCGGCCCACAGAACACCACATACATGGATTTATTTAGGTTATTTCATTCCCATTAAAAGGAATGAGATATAAACTTCTGTTAAATAATATAAGGGAAAAATCCTTTCTATCTTTATTCATTAATTCAATATTACTAGTGATGCACCCAACATATCCTAACTCTACATGAACATATGCCATCACATACTTCATAAATAAATCAAATCATGTAACTAATGATATCCATTAATAATAATCTTAAAAAGATCAATACAACCATTCACAGATAGGAACATCCAATGACATATATAAATGTGTATCTCCTATTGTTGGGTTATGTTATCATAATCTCATGCACTAGAAATTACCAAGGGAATACACTATGATGAAGTGCCTCAAATTCCTATGATTCACCATCCATAATAGTATGTATCATTTATGTCCCATCAAATGATATCATCTGGATATATATCATATATTTAAGAATACTATTGTGGTACTTCAAGGTTTTATTCATATAAAAGAACTGTTATGTCCTTTCAGTGTGATAATTACTCTTAGGAAATTATCACAAACTATGACATAGAGAAAAACAATCATGATGCAATAAGATGTTTTTTCATATTAAAAATAATGAATATAGATAATTATAAAGTAAATAGAATTTGGTTATAGGGCACCAAATCCAACAATATCTATAAGTATATCAAATTAAATTATCATTTTAAGACATTTTTTTATTTATATAAAGTAATTTAAATCCATTAATTTCAATGAAATTTAAATTTTTGATTTCAATTTTATAGTTTGTAAAATTATTTTATCCAACATGAGTGATGATGTTTAATTTTTTTTATAACAATACATTGCTCGTGATATTTGAAAAAAAATATTATCTTTGGCTAGATTCTAATAGATAAAAATAGAACTTACTATAATAAATATCCTCTGATTTAGCATACTAAAGATTTATATGATCAGAATCTATCTAATAAAACTTTTAAATACTCAACAATAGAATAAGATGATGTCTGAAAAAACCCAATATAATATATCAAACTAAAGAATCAATCAAAGGATGATGTGAACCAAAAGTTTATACTTTAGGTGATTGACTAATTGGCCTATTAGGATAAATGGAAAGGTTGCCCTCTGGCCATTTAGATGATGAATAATAGAACCTTCCAAATTATCTTGTGTCTAAATACTCATATTTATAAAAGGATATTGAATGATCCACCAAATATATTTATTCTAAAGTTTTAGATAGTTCATGCACTTGGATTTTTCTAGCATTTTTATTATTTTTAACTTATATTTGATTAAATAGTTCAATTTTTTTAGTATTTTTATTTTATTTATGTATTTTTGTAGTGTTTTTTTTATTTTTAAAATTTTATTTACCTATATGTTATTTTTTGTAATTTATTTTTTATATTATCTAATATTAATAACATATAATATTTAACACAAAAATATTATTTTTAGTGGACTAATTAATTTTATTTTTATTATTAATTTATTTTATTAATATTTTGTAGTATTAATTTTATATATTAGTATTATATATTATTTAACATTGTATATTATTATAAATATTAGTAGTATTAATAATAATAGTATTAAATTATACTAATATTGAATAGTATTATTATTATTTTGTGTATATATAATAATTATACCTATCAACTATTTGTATTATAATAATATACCTAATTATATGCACACACACACATATATCACTATATCTAATAATTATTTATTTATATAATTAATAAAATTTATATATTTATAATTCTAACACTCATTATTATTATTATTATTATCATTATCACTTTTATTAAATGACATTAGATTATCTATTTTTTTGAATATTAAATTTTCAATTATTGTTTTGAATTTCGATTTTTCTAGAAGATACATGGGAAAAGAGATATTACTTCCTCTCATCATTAATAATAGTAAAATATATTGCAAAACCCTACACACCAACATATTCATTAGCAGAAACCCCATCCGCCTCATCCTAGTAAGTTGATGTAGACCCCCTAGATTACAATCTTAGTATCATCGACCTCCCACCTTACATGAAACAAGACCAAATAATGCTAGACTTCTCCTATAGACTTCATGATCACCATCCCCACCATACCATTTCAAAAAACCATTGTGAATGCCATACCTCATGACAAAAATTTACGACACACCAAATCCATGGAAAAACCCCTATGTACATCCTCTCCCTGCCTGCCACAATACCAAAGTCCAAAGACACCCCCTATGCATTGGCCATCTGT
Organism: Viscum album; assembly: GCA_963277665.1. Lineage (NCBI taxonomy): Eukaryota > Viridiplantae > Streptophyta > Magnoliopsida > Santalales > Viscaceae > Viscum > Viscum album. The sequence goes on from OY728160.1 coordinate 1,682,468,528, forward strand.
GATGTCCAATGAGCACCGACCCCACTCCAAAACCTTATCATTCACATGTAAATACCATCAATATAAACACCATATTTGTTAATGGTTTTCTATTTATGGATATCATCTCCATAAATTAAGTGTGTGTGGAGGGTTCATTTTGATACATTAAAATATAACAAGGTGACTAATGACACACTGATTATGAGACCATTCTTTTTCTCATTATAAGAGAAATACAAATATTGGTTAGAAATATTGGACCTAGATACCATCTTCATCAAAAAAGTGAAGAGATGAAAATTTCTTGATCATTATTACACAATAACACAATCATTGAAAAACAAGAGAAATCTTGAATCCTTCTATAAAAATGAATATGAATCACTAGGAGAAGCTTGAAAAATAATCAAGGCTATAATATGATGTTGTAATCATTATGTTATGAAGTTTTCAATACATTTTCAAACCTTCTAATATTGACTTCAACCTGAGAGTATGTTAGTGATCAACATAGCTATGAGAAATGTGTTCATGGAAATCAATCGTGGAGATTTTTACACCTTAATTCAAAATATGGTAGAACAAAATTTCCAATGGTAAAATGATTTTTCAATAAGAAGATTATGAGTTCATCAAGTTGATTTCTATACATTCATATTTGTAAAATTTGAAGCTCTCAATAAGAGGGTAGAAAACTTGTCAATGTGTTCCCTAAATCCTCTCCATGCAGTCCAAGTTGAACATTTCCCAAAATGTGGAGTTCCTCATGATTATTACATGTGTCCATATAACACCTCTAATAATAACTTTTATGAATCTAAATATTCCATTTATAAAATAGTAAATTACAAAAAAAAAACAATTAAACACAAACTCATGAAAAAATAACCAAAATCTTAGTTAGATGGAACAAGTTGCTAATCAACCAATGATACAGAACATAAGTCCACCTGGGTTCTTTGCTCAATCTTCTCTTATACCTACATCACAATCTCAAGGAAAATGATCTCAATAGACATACCAATCACCATCATATCAACAAAAAATATACATGGAGAAGAATAAATCAATAGAATGTGATCCTCTTGTAACACAAATTCAATTAGATTGGGGAGAGACTATAGAAAAATTAATGATGCCTAATCAATAAAGGTTTTAAGAAAAAAATATGGTGACCCAAAATTAGAAAGCTACAAATAAAAACATAAAATAATCCTTGAAAAAAATTGAGAATCAATTAGGATAGTTAGATTCAAAAATGAATGACTAAAAATGGGGAACTCTATTGGGTAACACAAGAGTCAACCTAAGAGAAAAAGAAAAAGATATCACATTAAGAAGTAGTAAAAAAATTTAAGATATTTAAATGATTACTGATCAACTATTAGTATAGAGTTCTACAACTACTACTAAGTATGGTGATTCAATAGAAAAAGTGATTTAAGAATAAGATAAATAAGAGTAAGAATGAAACGAACATGTGAAATTTGAAATGTTAAAATTTAGGGATATGTTCATGAAAATTCACATAAATATTCCTTTTATAGAAGCCATCATGAAAATTCCACACTATACTAAGTTATTCAAAAGGATTATATTCAAAATAAGTATGCTTGATGATGTGGGAATTTTCGTAATGCATGAGGAATATTTGAAAATTATACCCAAATACATACCTCCTAAACTAAGAGAACCTATAAGTTTACCTATGCCCTATAATATTGGAGTATTTCAATTTTAGAAATATTTATGCAAACAAAAATCTTCCATAAACCTTATGACATCTGGATTTCTTGGAGAACTGAGAATCACAAAATTAAATCCAACTAGGGTTTCCTTTAAAATGGAATAATGATCAATGAATCATACTTGATGAATTATAGTGGACATGATTTTCAATGTTTATAAAATTAACTTACCTATTGATTTCATTATCCTTGATATGGAATAATATAAGGACATCTCACTCATTCTTAGAAACCACTTCTTAGATACATGTATCACTCTTGTTGATGTCTAAGAGGGAAAATTAAATTTTAGAGTTGTGGAAGAAAAAAAAATTACTTATGAGGTTGAAAAGATTATAATTTTTTGATATGATTTTTGGAGTGTGGCCTAACCTACCCATTCACTCTATTATTACAGTGGCCTAAGATGACATTCCCACTAGTGTTAATGATTCCTAGTGTGTATAATGACAAGCCTGATGTGATAGTGTGACTTTTAGTATGGGATATATTTTACATTAACCATATGATAATGTGATCAGGGATATAATTACCATTTTTTGGTGAGATTATGACCCATAACTTTTTGTCATGGTGTTGAGATGTGATTCTCAGTAGGTTATGGAACATATTTCCTACATAGTCCTAATGATGTTGGAAATGAGATGGAATTCCCAGCTATTTTTTATTCTCTTAGATGTGAGATGCATTTCCCATGATACAATAGTTCCACAGAAGGGTATGAGATTCATAGAACATAATTCCCAATTTTATTATATTTCCCTTATAAGAGGTGTATATTTCCCATGATGTGATACTTTTAAGGAAGGGGATGAGTAGATTTAGAGGAAATGACTAGTTATTTGGTATTTTCCTTAGGAGTGGGATGGATTTCCCATGATGTGATTCTTCTAAGGAACAAGTTTGATAATGCTTCAAGGCCCCATATACCATGGTTTCAACCACTAAAATTGCAACAAAACTCAGAGAAATCCCCTCCTCCATCCATGTTTCTCATTCTATTGCACCTTCCTCCCCTCCACCGATAGTTTCTACATCTATGCTACTAATTTATCCGCCTCTTTGAGTTTCCTTTCTACCACACATTTATTTAACTTCAAAAAACTACATTTAAATTAAAACTTATCATTATCTCTAATAATCCTACCATACTTCTTAAAAATCTTTTCTAGGTTGCTCTTCAATTTCATGCCATTATTTTCTCTTCTTATGCACAGGTCACAAAGACATTCCTCTCATGCGTCGACCAATCTAAATCAACCCCATAAAGTCCAATTTTCTGTTTCAACCATTGTTTCCTAATTTATAATTCCATCCATTCCCTATGAAACATCGATGAAGTAAACTAGTTATTCTATGCCTTTATTTGAGGTTAGAAACCTCAATCACCCTTTACCCACTCTCTTCCATCATATTCTCTGTTGTATATTTCTAAATATCAATTGTATACTGTCTGAGGCCATTGACCTCTATATCTTAGAGATAATAAGGAACTCTAGATCCATATCCATTTCTAGGATATTCATTTCACCATGGATATCAACAATGAGGTTATCCATTTAGATTTTAATGGTCACGGGGATTTCATGTGATATTAAGAGAGAGAGAAAAAAGAAATATAGAATGAGGATGAAGATATAAGAACAAGGTGGAGGAAAAAACAATGAATGGGGATGAATACACATGGATGAATAGAAAAAAGGAGAACTAAATAGGTGATAGAGGTAGTATATTGGGTGGGAACCCTAACCCCCCACTAGAAGCACCCCATAACTCATATAAGGGTATGTTTCCATAAATTATTCTTCCATAAAATCAATATATTTTATAAACCTGATAATAAAAAAACATACAAGATTTAAATATATTTTAAATTTTTCATTAAGGTATTTCTCTTTATATATTACATAATTTAGTTCATATGTAAATAATTTTCAAATATAAAGAACAAAAAATATAAAATGTAAAATTATTTTAAAGTTTATTTAACAAAATTAAAATTTGATTATTTCTAAATTAATTTCCTATTATAAAAAATAATAATTTTATTTTCTTATTTTAAAACTAATGTATCATGAAAAAATATGGTCATAAATTTATTTTCAATTAAAGTTTTATATTTATTTATGAACACAAATTTGATATATGTCCAAATTTATACACATTGAAACTCTAGCTTCCTAAAAAGAAAAGTTAATATCTCAGATATATCAATGATTCAATTTTTTTATCAAAGAAGTGAGAATTCTTGAAGAAAAATATATTAAATATTTTGATAGTTTTTTTTGAAAAATAATTGAAAATAATTTTCATTTCATTGATTATAATCCTAAATACCAGGGAGATAATTAAGAATAATAATAATCAATCCATTAATACACTCATGCATGTTATTACAATAAATATATTTTTTCCACCTCATCATCTCCTCTGAACATTCATATTTCCACATGCTAAAAATTCAATGAAAATCTCCATGTCATCCCAAAAGAATGAATGGACAAAAATCATGAATAAAGAAGCATCAATTATAACAGTCAAATTAGCAATAATTAAAAGTGAAGTCACATAAAATACAATAACAATATTTATATTTAGATTACCAAATTTATATAAATACTGAGTGTATCATATTTAAACCATTGATTATAGAGAGATTCAATAAATATAATAGGAAGAAACATTGTGTCGAGAATATATCATGTATCTAGAAACCTCTCATTGTTTTTGTTATTATTAATCTTTTTCAAAGAGAAAGCTATTTATTTTTATATTTACGATCTTTATCTTAAATCCCATGTGATTTTTCCAATTTTTCATATTCATTTTGAAATAGTATACAAAATCAATATTTGTAACCCTTCATCACTCCATCCTCCGTTCTCTATAAAGGAATAAGTATTATGGATAAGTAGTGTCTTCTATCAATCATTTGATTAAATAATTATCTAGGATCTTGAATTGTTCATTTATAAGAAAGAGGGAATTTTTTATACCCATTTTTTTCTAGATTTGGGTATAGGACCTTCCTACTACTTTGGGTTGAAAGCAGAGAAGTTTATAGATATATAGAATTATTATATATATAAAATTAAGGGTGTGAGGTCTTTTTATCATAAACCTCTTTATCATTTCACTATTCCCTTTATATATGGACTTTGTTTTAATTATTTTATCAATTTTTTTTGAATTTACATCTATTTTATTTACACTTTTGTAGATATGGGATTTAACAACACCAGAGATAGCTTTCATTAGTGCTAAAAAAACAATGATATTGTAAGCACCATTAAATGTTGGAAACTTTTATTAGTGCTTCTAAAATCATTGAATAAGGATTTACTTTATCTATGATAGTTTAGAATGATAAATGGGACACTTTTTCAATATGTTTCTAACACTAGAAAAGTGACTTTTTCCTCTTGCTGATGAAATTCATACTACAACAACAAGATTCTAAAATTATAGAAGACTATAACAAAAAATAAATAAAAAATATAATTTCAATTAAATTTACATCACAAATAAAATAAAAAAAATTATATTAAAAACATTTCAAAAATTTGTTTGTGCAATGAAATTGGTACATAAAATTTATCCAAAAAATAAAAAAAATTCAAAAAATAATGTTTCATTGTCTTTGGACCCAATATCTCTCTCAAAAGAGCCTGATCATGATACTAGTTGTTGAGAAAACCAACCATATCTTGGGAAAGAGTTTACCCATATATAAAAAATTCCTATGTTATTAATAATATAAATAAATAAATAAAACATAAATATGAAACAATACATTAATAAAATGTCCCTTTTAAACTGAAAATATACACTTCAAGTTATACTGAGAACGACATGTTTGGATTAATGTGTGGATAATTCCTACATGTCACAAATAATTTATGTATCATTTTCATAATGTATCAAGAAAATATTACATTATTTGCTTATTTTTATGTATGAAACATGTGTTTTGAACTAAAATGTTAATTTTAAATAAAAACATGCTCTTTGGGTTATACCAACCACACCATATTTCAGATTTATATACGTTTTATACCTACTCATAAAAAATATTTATGGATAATTATCCTAAAATATCAAGAAAATATGAGTGTTTTGTCTAGGTTTTCAGTGAGTAAAACCTGTTTTTAACTAAAATGACATTTTTAAAATGAAAAAAATACACATTGTGTCATACTAATCACACTGTGTGATAGATTGATGTGAGAATGATTCCTATACATAAAAAATTATTTATGGATCATTTTAAAAATGTATCAAGACAATCCTAGTGTGTTTTATTATTTTTCAATGAGTGACACATATTTTTATCTAAATTTCATTTTAAAAGTGAAAACACAAATTTCATGTCATACCATTCACACCATGTATCATATTGAGGTGAATATGATTCCTAAACATAAAAAATAACTTATGGCTCATTTTATAGAAGTATCAAGACAATATAATCTTGTTTTTTAATTTTTTAGTGAGTGAAACATGTTTTTAACTAAAATTTCATTTTTAAATTGAAAACAGGAACATTGAGTCATATCTGTTACACCAAATGTTGGATTGGAATGAAGATGATTTATATACATCATAAATTACTTATGGATTTTTTACAAAAAGTATCAAGTCCATACAATTTTCTTTTCTTGATTTTCAGTGAGAGACACACATTTTTAACTAAAATGTAATTTTTAAACTAAAAACACACATTTCAAATCATGCCAATCACACCATGTATCAGATTTAGGTACAACTAATTATAATATGTCACAAATTATTTATGTATTTTTTTATAAAATTATCAATAAAGTATGTTTTTTTATCAATTTTGAGTATGTCAGGCATCTTTTGAACTAAAATGTCAATTTTAAACAAAAACAAACAATTTGAATCATATTGGCCAAATTGTGTATCAAGTTGATGTACGATTTATTTATACATGTCATAAATGAATTATATAAAATTTTAGTAAATTATAAATACAATATGAGAATATTTTATCATTTTTGAGTATGTGACACATGTTTTGAACTAAAATTTCAATTTTAAATAATAATATCGACTTTAAGTCACACAAGCCACATTGTGTTCTGGATTGACGTGAAGTTGATTATTACACATAAAAAATGACTTAGAGTTATTTTCTATAAATTATCATCAAAATAGAATAATTTATATTCTATTTTCAGTGAGTGGCACACATTTTAAACAAAAATGTCATTTTAAAACTTAAAACATGCACTTTGAGTCATACCGATCACACCGTGTGCGAGAACGATATGAGGCTAATTCTCACATGTTAAACATGACTTATGGATATTTTTAAAAATTTATAAACAAAATACAAGAACATTTTATAAATTTTTAGTGAGTGAAACACATTTTTAACTAATATGTCCATTTTTTAACTACAAATACACACTTTGAGTCTTATCGGTCACAATTAGCGTCAGATTGACATAAAACAGATTCTTACTTGTCAAGAATGATTTGTGTATCATTTTAAAAATGTATCAATACAATAGGATCATGTTTTCATGGTTTTTAGTGAGTGACACATGTTTTTGATAGGAATGTAATTTTTAATTGAAAATACATACGTTTAGTCAAACTAGTGAAACCATGTGTCAGATTGACATGAAATTGATTCCAACACATCGTAAATGACTTATGAATCATTTTAATATAGTAACAAGAAAATATGAGTGTGTTTTCTATATTTTTAGTGAGTGACATTTTTTTAAATAAAATTTATTTTTAAGCTAAAAACATGCACTTTCAGTCATACCGGTCACACCATGTATTGGATTAACTTGTGTCGGATTCCTACAGATCAAAAAATGGAACATGAATCATTTTACTATAGTATCAAGATAATATAAATGTGTTTTCTCAGTTTTGAGTATGCCATGTTTCTTTTGAAATAAAAAGTCATGTTTAAATAAAAACATAAAATTTGAGTCTCATTGACCACACCGTGTGTCAGATTGACATATAGTTGATTCTTACACATTAGAGATGATTTATGAATCATTTTCAAAAGGTATCAATAAAATATTAGTGAATATTATTGGATTTGAGTATGCGACATGTGTTTCTAAATAAAATTTTAATTTTAAATAAAAACATACACTTTAAGTCATACTGACCACATCATGTGTCAGATTAATGTGCAGATGATTCTTAAACATTAGAAATGACTTAACATTTATTTTCTTAAAGTATAAAAAAATATGAGCATGTTTACTTTTTTTAAGCGAGTTACACATGATCTTAACTAAAATGTTAATTTAAACATAAAACACACACTTTAAGTCATTTGTAAATTGAAAAACACACAATTAATCATAAAAAAAATTAAATATGGAAAAATTATATCTATGAAGATAACAAATAGTACTTATGTGAATCATCATTGTTGAAGACTCTATCAAAAATTGTTTTTTTTTAATCATTTTATGCTCATAATAGAGCACAAAATGGTCGAATAAAAAAATCTTGATGAATACATTTCTTCACGACATCTAGAGAAATTAAATAAATAAGTATTAATAAAAATAATGTGAAAAATAACTAAAAAATTAGATAAAATGATGAGAAAATTAACTAAATAGGTATTAGAAAGTCACCTATTCATGATATATACATAAATTCAAGAAATATGTACTCATCCAATTCATTTATAAACAAATATATTTCCTCTATTGAATAAATGGCATGTTTACAATCATGCTATTATTGGAAAAATATAAATAAACAAATGATTAATAAATATTTTAAATGAAATTGTAATTACCCTTGTAAATACCACTTCAGGGACACAAGTTTGTTAATGGAATATGATATCTTTGATAAATTTACAAACATAATAACCACAATCTCCACCATTATTTTGTTTTAGACACTAAAAAAGCCTTGATAAAAATTAGTAATTTTTCTTGATATATATGTTTTGATAGTGAAATATAATTATATATACCCTAATGCTTATCCACTTGTATAATTCAATAGGATTATTCTACTCATGGATCATCCTCATGCCATGATTTTGATGATATTTAAACACCACCATATCAAAATAAAATTTTCTTTAAAAAATAATATAAATTGTATAAATTTATTTTTATTTGTAAAATGTTTCATGTAGTGTAATAAAAATTGATAAACATCATCATGTGTGGTTGATTTTTTGGTTATCCATGTATTGAATCCAAAAAATAAATCTTTAGTGAATCCAAATTGATTTCAATTAGCAACCAATGATCCCTAAAAAAGGAAAAATTAATGAAAGTAATGAAAATACATTTGACATAATCAAGTTGTTGAGATTTATCCATGCATTATGGGTATTAATATGAGTCTATCATCTATAAGTTTTTTTTTCAAACATTGTGTCCAGTTTTTCAACTGTTACTAAATATTATTATTCTTACAATAAACTTTTTTTATGTAAAAGTGATGTGAGGACTAATGAGTCTAATTTTTTCCACATGGTTTTCCCTTCAAATAGTAATAATATATACACCAATAAAAAATATGAATAGTATTTTACTATAATTAACATAGTAGACTAGATATTGGAAAAACAGATTATGAAAACACACATCATGCATACATTTATAAGCATGATTCCTAGCCATACATTCTTGAGAATTTCTTCTACATTCTCCTGACCAATAAAGACTGTAATGGCCCCTCCATAAATTTTTTCTTCAAAATCAATGGTGGTCTTATCAGCATCCTTAAACATTTTATCCACACAATATTTTTATATTAGTATATTTATAAGTTAAACTAGAAGGGTAAAGGTACTTTATAAAGGTCTTTTTGATCGATTGGTTGATCTTTTAGATTGATTTGATTCAGCCTTTTATTTCTCATTCCTTTTCTCTAACTATAATAACATTCCTCGATTTAGGCATTTTTCATTAAATTTTAAAGGTTTTTCATAAAGAATAAATTGGAAAGGAATAACTCTTTGTTGAAATGTATTTTTAAAAGGTCAAACAACCATACTATAAAAGTTATAAAAAAATTATCGATCCTGTCAACATATTGATCATCAAGGGGAATAAGTATCTCATTGATTGACTTGTTATATAAATTAATCCCCACTATCTCATAAACTTTTGGAAGTTTATATTATTTATAATATCTCTTTTGATACTGTATACTATACCCCTTAAAATAATGAAATGGGAGGGTGCTGATAGATTTAAATCACAATCAATTTCACCCTATAGGTTCCTTCCTAATTCACATTTCATAGAAATAGTTATGGAAAAATTTATTACCTATGGTAAGGAATAACTTTAAGGGGAATGGATCACCTAAAATTTTGGGGGAGGATCTTTATGTAGTGGTTGTTTTTGTGTTGTTTATTCTCTTTGTTTCCTTCCCAAAATTATAACTGCTTCAAGGCCACAAAAACTATCCTTTCATTGGGTACAGCTAATGATGATTCTTGTTTCTAAACCAAATTAAAAATATAGAAAAATAAGTAATAATTATTATTAAATAATGATTTAAAGTATATTTTATTATTATTTAATACTTACACATGCTTCCCATACTATTTGGGTGTTTTAATATATTAGTATTGTGTCTTTATTTACATGATCCACCTTCAAAAAACATGATGTAGTATGGAAGTGATTTTTTATTTTGATTCATCAATCTACATATAAACGAAGTAACATAATTATGTTGTTGTTTCATGCCACATAAAGGTATTAGTATTGATTTAAAATACATACCAATTTTTTCAAATTAAATGTACCCCATCCTTGATTTATTGTAGGGGTATGTTAGTTTTGATATACTCTTCTTATTTTAACGCACATAATAATGGTAATTAATTACTTGACATTATGTTTATTAATAAATTTTATTGGGAGAATAAGTATGTTGAGAAACATGTTATTCCTTGGGATTGGGAGCATCGACACTTTCAAAATCCATTATCCCTAGAAGTGGTTGAACATTTAATTTAGAAAACATAAATACAATAGTGAATAAATAATAATATGATGTAACAAAATGTATATCATAAAGATATATAACCAGATTATTAAAATATCTTTTTTTCTTTGAAGGTTGAATAGATTTGACCCCTCTATCAAGTATGAAAATTCACTCATTGTCATATCCTCTAACATACATATAATGACCCATTATTTTAATAAATAAATAATATATATTTTTATATGAATATTCAATAAATTTTACAAATACACACTTAAGGGCCATAAATTTTTAGGATCTTTGGAGACAAGACACAAAAAATTTTATCTCATGAAAGATATTAAACATTTCCTAAAAAGATATTCCAATTTAGTACTATTTATAGAAAAAACATACTTAAAACCTTTATTCATAATTCAGGGAAATGAAACATAAGAAAGGGTGATATAAGATTCTTAGTAAGGGTAAACAAGAGAGATATCAATGATCACTTATACATAACATGATTATAACGGTACGAGAACATGAGCTTAACATTTGAAAACCATACACTGCATATCAAATATCATAATATTGAGTCATGGAAAAAAACTTGTCAGTTTATAATACTTGAATCATATTGAAATAAAATAACATGAGATATTAGAGCATAATATTATCAAAATACATAAGTTTGTGTCATACACATAGGAATATAAAATAATTCCCTTACTAGTCAAGGCTCATTTCCAAAACTATCATGGTGGATTGGCTCCACTCCCCAAACCATAATAGTAGTCAAGATTTACTCCCATGACTATCATAGTGGATTGGTTTCACTCTCTAAACCATCGTAGTAGTAAAGGTTCACTCCCAATACTATCATAGTGGAAATATTCCCTTACTGAATTGGGCTTACTCTCCATTCTAGTCTTATTTATCTCATAAGATATCAATCTTTATTTAATTAATTTGAGGACTATATAATTCTGGCACAGCTCATCACATAATGAAAATAATAAAAATTCATACCAAAAGATCATAAAATATTCATCATATCAAATCCTATGAAATGAAATGGATTTCATAAAAATTTCAGCATAGTATAACCTATGGAAAATGAACAAGTTTCATAAACTTTTCATTATTTCATCATAACATAACCCAGGGAAAAGGAAAAAGTTTCATAAAAATATTGACATCCTAAACATAAACCATATATAGAAATAATAAGGTTGGTAACATTTGATAATATCCCTAGTAAATCATAGGTGAAATCAGGGGTTGTTGTCTTTGATGAATTGAAATAACATTACATGATCATTAAAACATTCTTGAAAAAAAATACACTTTCTACTTTAAATATCATTTTTAAAACACATAAACACAAAAAATATTGTGAAAATAATATTCTTTTAAAATATCTAAGAAATAATATAAATAATTCTTTACAGTATTGAGTGCTCACTATGGAGTGAAATTCTGTTCATATCATATAATATAAAATAAAACACTCCTTTCACATTTTTTTAAAAGTAAAAAAGTTCCTTATTCAAAAAATGAAAATAATATTAATCTTAAACCATTTCTTAAAAATATAATAATCGGTAAAAATTAGTTGAAACAACCATAATATAATATTAAAATAATTCTTGAAAACATTTTTTGAAAAATGAATATAGAAGAAAAAGGTTTTTTGACCGAAGAGAGAAATAAAGTCGGTTTTCTTTAAAAAGGTTATTTCAGTCTCTTGAGTGCTTAAAGGAATTAGAAAAAAAGAAAAACATGTATTGTTAAGAATAACCAATGGATAATAAAATTCACATGTTTCTTGAGTATTATATCGTAATATTTTATTATTGATACCATAATCATTAACAATCTTTATGAACAATGAGATTTTAACATAAAACCCTTACCGCTTTGATAACATTTAAATACTAAGACACATGAAAGAAATAAACAAAAATGGATATGTAAATATACATGAATTTCATAATAATAATCATAAAATACATTCCTAGTTAGTATATATAACATATAAAAGAAAAAAGTGGTGAACTTGACATGTGTCTCAAAGAAATAAAAGCGAGATGAAAATCCCTTACCTCAAGTCTGGATTCCTTTGTATGTGTTTGAACCTCCTATATAATAAATATATATTTATTATACAGATATTATAGAAACATAATAAGATATATAATACCTTATATTATTTACTTATAACCTTTTATTACCTATTTATTAACAATTATTTATTAAAATCACTGTTACATGTGATATCTACTTCATATTTTCACGTATTTTTTGGTTCAATGGTCATAGTCCTTGTACTTTAATAATGATTCCATAATTTAAAAAAATTTAATCATGATATAAATATGATATATATTAATTATATATATATATATAGAGTCATACATTAAATATATAGATAGAAAAATGAATTAAACCATTCATGGATATGGTAGGCCGTACGTATGCATGATTGTTGTATTCACTTTTTTAAAAATAGAAAAAAAGAAAGGTAAATAATAATTCATCATTATAGAATAATTATTATATCATATAATTATACATATTCATAAAATATATCCTTATTACTATATATCTAAAGAAGATATGAAAAACAAACCCCATCGCTTCATAGAGGTTGTAATCTACACGTACAAACAAGCGATGTTTTCTTTTTTCCAATAGTTTGGAAGGTAATAAGGTTGACATGATATTATAATTAAATAATAATAATTATTTTATTAATACCATATATAAATATTATACCCATCCTAATAATACTGATTCATAAAATACGGATATGGAAAATGAATTGTGTCACTACATGAAGATGGTAATCCATATGTACATACGAGCGATACTTTCATTTCCCATTTTATGGGAAAAAAGCTGTATAATGGTGATTTAATAATAATAACATTTAGCACATGAGCCTCGTCCTAGTTGGTGAGGACTCTTAAGTTCATCCAGGTGACCCGGGATCAAATCCAAGTAGAGGCATAATTTCGGGGGGTACTGTAGTAGGTACTGTAGCAGTGTTGTAGCAGGTACTGTAGCAGGAACTGTAGAAGAAACTATTTGGCACTGTAGCACCTGGGAATTTTCCCCCGTTTGGGCCTTCGGGCCACCGATTTGGTCCTCAAGCCCTTTAAGGTTTTTGGTCCACCCAAGAGTTTGGGCCAGTAAGGCCTTCGTGCCACCTCAAGGCCTTCAGGCCACCTTAAGTGCAGATGCAAACTAGAAAACTTAGAAGGAACAAGCTATATAGGAGGATGAGAAAGGATATTTCACCATAGAAGAAGCTACACAGATTGCAATAATGAGAGGGTATGAAACCATCCATCGGAACAAGCCAGTGCATGCACAAGATAGCCTAGTCGAACAACCATGCGAAGGTGGAGAGCTGATTTTATGATGAAGATGCTGGGGAGGAGTAGTTCTAAGTAGTTAGTATGGGTTGTATGTAATGTTTGAATCCTACGGGAAATGAATTCCTCTAAGACCTATGGGCCACGTCATACTTAAGCCTACGGGCCTTATAAGGGTTCCACCTCACCCCTTGAAAGGTGGATTATCAAAATCAATAAAAAAATGAAGGCTTTTGGGCCATTGGATAATAATAACATTTAAGTATGTTGAGTATATTTAAGATATATTTTTATGATAAATACAATATATTTATAGGATATAAAAAGAAGTAAAAAGAAAGTGATCAGTTAAGGCGATTACCTCTTCTTTGAAATAACTCCTTTAGATATCCTATTAAGGATACTAGGGTTGGTCTTTTGGGAATAACAAAACCTTTATAATGTTGAAAAGGATGTTTATAAGTGATTTTTAGGTAATGGTTTATCTATAAGGGTCAATCTTGTGTGGAGAAGATAAAGTAGAGGTTCCCTTTTATAATTGAGGGGAGGGGCACTCTAGGGATTTATTATAAGATTAAAATATAGTAAAGTAATCATATTGAAAAATGATACCAAATGAATAGAGATTATAATATAAGGTATTATGGTGTTGGAATAACATCAACCAATAAAATTTTTATAGGTTTAAGTGGTATTTTAAACCTTATATTTTTGTTTAACCCCTGAGTTATCCTATTTTAACCTCAACTACGGTAATGAATTTTTTACTCTTAATGGGTTACAATTTTACTTATAAGTTTATAATTAGCTCATAAATGAATGAGGTATGAAATTTTTGACCATGTATTATCCAAAATTTCCTTTTTAAATATTTTTATGATGTTTAAATAATTTTTTAAAATATTATTTTGATAAAATATTTTTAATGTCAATTTTGACTCTTTTCACTTAATTTGACTTAAAATACATAAAAAAGTTGTAATTAGAATAAAATACTTCAAATTAACACTAATATATCAAAATAATCTATAAAAATATTAGACCATAATAAATCATTCAAATTATATCACTTTTTATATTTATAAAATTATTTATTTTATTTTTATATCAATTGAAGAAGTACCACGTTAGCACTGCATAAGTATTAAAGGTAATTATATAATTACTAAATTTTTAAATAAATTTAAATTATTTAAATTATTTAATTATTCTCAATATAGATATTTATATTCATTCATTACTTTATTTCTTTCCTATGTGGAATCATAATAGATATTTAAAACTAATAGAGTGACACTTTGTAGATTTCTTTACTTTAAATATTATACATGTCATTTTTAGGGAAAAGTGTTTGTTAAAAAATTAAATTTCAAGAATAAGGTGATATGGGTAGAATTAAATTCATCCAATAATAATTATGATGAAAAATTATATCCTTATCACTTAGTTTTAACCTTGATTAACCTGATTTACCATTTACTGAGGTGATAAATTTTACTAAGATTACTATTCATATTGGCCAAAAAATAAAAGAGAAATATTTACGAAATTAGAATATCATGATTAAAAATATGGAATAATTTTATCAAATTAAATTTCTATATGTGGCATAAATTAATTTTATTATAACCGTGCAAAATTCAATGAAAACTACTTTTTAGAAATGTACACTTCTAAGCATAAAACTTGATTTATTCTTATCACATGACTATAAAAAATGTTAGTTAAATTTTAGAATATTTTATTGAATACATAATATATTATTTTAATTAAAGTCATTCAATAATAGTTATTTAGTAAATTTATTAATATAAAAACACACTACACGCATTAAAAAGTCTCAGAAAAGTACCTTTTATATATAAAAATGTTTCCATACAAAAATTATTCATAAATTTGATTCCAATTAAATTAATTAAATTATTAATAATATAAGATAACTATTTTTACTTGGAAAAAATTTCAAAACAAAATGGAACTTCGTGAATTATTTAATAAAAAATACAGTTTTCAATGAAAATCAATATTTTCATTATTCATCAAAAAATAAATCTTTTCAGAAATATAAAAAAAATCACTCTAAAATAATTTTGAAATAATGATTTCAAAAATTAAGTTCATTTTATAAAATAAATTTTATTTAAGTTCTAAAAATTAGTTATACTATTCTCTCAAAAAAAGTAAAAATTATAATTTTTGAAGAAAATGTATTCTCAAAGAGTAAAATTACCTTACTAAAAATTGAGTAATTTTTCTTAAGAATTAATCAATACATTTTTATTGATTAGGAAATTTATATATATTTCACAATACATTTGATTCTATTCATATCTTCTAATTTAATGGCTAGATTATAACTGTCATATTTAAATAATAATATTCCATTGTTTGTTTAAGTTTAGTGTTATGTGTCTTATGCGCTATCAAATGTAGGCTTATTTTAAAATTTGGGGTGTTACATTATCATTATGTTAAATAAATTGTGCCCTAAAAATATGTATTAGTTATCAATGGTTTAATATTTTAAAAATTCATTTATTGAAACCCACATCATACAAAGGAATAATAAAAATTATTTGAAAAAGGGAAAGTGGGTATCATAAAGGATACCAAAAATAAGATAAAATCAGATTCCCAGATAAGGAGAACATTGGATTTAACTCAACATATATACATAGATTAGAAAATTAACTCACAAGGACTAATATTGAGTGATAGATAACATGTTCAAGAGAATGCTAATGAACGCAAAACCATAATTCCATAATAAGTGGAAAGACCATCTATTCATTATAAATGAAGGTAAAATTATAGAATTTATATTCCAAGATCCTTTTAATAAATTTGAGGAATTATTTTAATATAAAGATAAATAAATATATGAAATATAATTATTTTATATATTTCCATATCATAAGAACAATTTCATCCTTTGGTTGTGCTTGGATCAATTTTCACTTCATCTATAACCCCACGATATGAGTAATCAGGATGTTTTTTTCATGCATGATGCACTAAAATTAAATTTGAACATATCATAAGATCCATAAAAAAATTACAATTCAATAATACTATCTCAATGTTTTTACCAAAAACCAAATTATTAACACAGGTTATCCAATATAGAAAAATAGTACTTTAATCTCCAAAACTGAATCAAAATTTCAACTTAAACTATTCCATAAATAATTATTCTTGGAACCCTTCCAAAATATTTATATACAAAATAAAAATCCAAAAATTTAGAAATAAGGTTACTATATTTCCAAAATAAACCTAACATTAATCCCCCAGACAACATAAAGTAGCTTTTAGCATCAGATAAAAAATATTTCAATACCTTGATCATATATTCTCATGAAACATGGTAATAAAATGAATTGAAATAAAACCATAATTAAAACATTAATGGTTTAAAAATTATGTCCCTCCTCATTCCTTAAATAAAATATTATATTATTAAATATATTCCATAAATTTTAAAATATTACAAACTCTAATTTTTGATCAATCACTAATCAGTTCCAAAGTTGTCAATACTATCCCATTTAATCTATCACAATAAAATATATCTTTATATTATTATTATCTCAAAATCATTGATATATTAATGGTTATATTTCCCTTAATCATGCATTATCTAAAAATATATCCTTACCCCTAAATTACTTTTCTCTTTTATCAGTACCATTCAACACATTCTTGTAAATCCTTTATAAAAAACCTATTCAAAACAATCCTCAAATTTTTCATGAAACATATAAATAGAATATCATTATAAATTTTTTCTTAAACAAAATTCATTAATTTAAATACATAAAAACTTCAATAATTACACTCTAACGATCAACATAACATATAAGCTTCCTTTATCTAAGAGTTAAATATTTTATTAGGGTATTGACTTAGATAATAACTATATTCCCCATAAATAAGACATTAAACTATAAATGGTACGTTATGATGAACTCCATATCCCCTATAAAACTCTTCATTTTTCCTTGGAAACTACTTTACATATATCCTTCTTATCTGCACATAAAAAATCCTATCATTCACCTGAGACATTACCTTGAGTGTTTTTCCCACATTATCAATATATAAAAACTGAATCTTTTTGCTCCAAGCACTACACCACCCAAGATTTTAGTGAACTCTATAATTATCTTCTTTAAATAGTATGATATTTTGTTAAGGTGTAAGTTTTTCATCATATATCATGATAAATTATTAGGAATAATAAAAATGTTTTTCACTCCAGTAATTATCCCATTTGGTTTCTCATTAACACATTGTCTATCACATTTAATATTAACCTAGTTCCTTCTAGTTCCCACCATAGAGTAAAACCAAAAAGAATAGTGTGATCAACTATAATCATTGTGTAAAACCACATAACCATGGAAAATCATAAACATGATTCCAAAATCATGATACCTTCTTTTCAATCTATGAAGCCTCATGTTTTACCTAGTTTATCTATAATAATTATATATTCAAATTCTTCATAATTTTTCATAAAATAAATGTGAATTAAGTAAAGAATATACAATGGGAGTTTCATGGCAGGTGATTAGTAAGGGAATACATGCTATTCACTAGAATTATGGCCATGATATACTCGACCAACTCTTTTAGGGTTATCACACCTAGATGAGTTTTTTTTTCCAAAACCACATCCACAAATATTTATTTCTATGAAAATCAAATAATCTATTCCTTACCAAAAATTTAAGATGTTATCATATACTTAGACTTATCCCCAGGTTTTCACCAAAGTTTTATAATCCTAATCTCTTAATATTGACTAAAACCAACTCAGATACTAACTAAAATGACCTAAAATTTCCATAATTAAATATGACATATTTTTAGATGAATATTCAATAATATTCACAAACACACGCCCAAGTACTATAAATTTTTAGTGTATTTGGAGATGAGATACACAATATTCTTATATCCTAAAATATCCTCAAAATATCCCACAAAGATCTTCCCATTTAGTACTCTTCCTAGAAACACCCTACTGAAAACCATTCTCTATAACATGGGGAAGGGAAACATAATAAAGGGTTAGATCAGATGATTAGTAAGGGTAAACAAGAAAGATATCAATGATAACTTACACATAAATTGAGCATATGGGTATGAGAACATGAGATTAACATTTTAAAACCATACCATGCAAATCAAATATTATAATCTTGAGTCATGGAATAAAACATATTAGTTCATAAGATATGAACCATAAAGTAATAAAATAACATGATCTATTATAGAATAACATTGGTATAATAAAAATATTTTTGGAATACACATAAGAATATAAAATCATTTCCTTAGTATTCAAGGCTCACTGCCAAGACTATCATAGTGAATTAGTTCCACTCCCCAAGACATAGTATTCAAGGTTCATTACCAAGACTATAATAGTAGATTGAGTTCACTCCTTAAACTATCATAGTAGTCAAGGTTAACTCCCAAGACTATAACATTTAATATATTCCCATACTGAATTGGGTTCACTTCCTATTCTAGTCCTATTTATGTCATTAGATATCAATTTTTATCCAGTGCATTAGAGGGATATATAATATTGGCCCCACCAATAAAATGATGAAAATTATATATATGTGTTCCATAATATCATAAAAATTTAATAATATAAAAACCCATGAAAATAATGGGGTTTCATAAATATTTCATCATAGAATAACCCATAGAAAAGTAATGAGTTTCACAAAATTTTCATCATTTCATCACAACATAACCCATGGAAAATGAACTAGTTTAATAAATATATTGTCATTATAAACATAAAAAATCTATAGAAAGTGTAAGGATAGTATTTTTGGATCATATCCCCATTAAAGAATAAGTGAAATCAAGGGTTGTTGTCTTTAGATAAATGGAAATTCCATTATAATATTTAAAAATTCTTGAGGAAAAGAACCTTTCCACATTGAAAATCACATTTCAAAAACTATACATTCAGAAAATTTTGTTAAAATAATTTTATTTGAAAATAGAATTGGAAAATTATAAATTTATATTTATTGTTTTGAGTATTCATGATGGAGGGAAATTCTCTTTGTTTTGTACATGTTAAATGAAAAAAATTCCTTTCACATTTTTGTAAAAAGTCAAAAAGTAACACGTTTAGAAAAAATGAAGATTCATTTTAATTTTTTTTCAATTGAATCATGGTTAAAAATGAGTTTAAAAAATCAGAGTATAATAACAAAAAAAATCATGATTTTTTTAGAAAATATGGATATGTAAGAAAAAGTTTTTTTTGACTGAAGAGAGAAATAAAGTCGGTTTTGGGATGTGATTTCATGTGGACGATGACCTTCTAAGTGGAGTCTCTCATGGTAGACTCATCTCTATCTTTGGTCTCTAATAGTATTGAGTGATGGTTTTGGTAATCTGTTGATTGGTGGTTCTTAAGGATTTTACAGTGTATTGTATGGTGGTTCTTTGGATATGAAGTTGGATTTCGGTGGGTGGATCTCACCGGAAGTCCGGTGTTTTGGGATGTGAGGTCATGCGGCTGATGACCTTCTAAGTGGAGTATATTATGGTAACATAATATCTATCTTTTGGTTATCATGGTCTTGATTGATGGTTGTTGTGTTTTGTTTATTGTTGGTTCTTATGTATTTTACGGTGTACTATATGGTGGTTCTTTTGTGATGTCATTGGATTTCTGTGGGCGGCACTCGCCAGCGGTCTGGTGTGGCCAAGGTTTGGTGTAGGTTAGGGTGTGTGATGTGAGGAAAATTGTCAACCAATAAAGTGATGATGGTTTCTATTTGAACGTTTTAATTTTAAAATTGAAAGTTTTACGTTGTTCCAAATGGGAAGCATTTTAGATGTTGATGCTGCTTGGACTGGATGACTGGGATGTGGAATTGATCAGAATGGAGACCTCTGTGATTTACCACTATTAATTGCATCCTTTTTTCATGTTTTAAGTTTTAATTTTTCACTAGTTATTTTTTAATTATGAAATATTTGGATATATATGATGTTACCACTCAACCTAAAAGTGGATTTTGAAAATATAACAAAATGGATTTGGATTGGACTGGATTGGATTGTAACATAAAACCTTTACCACTTTGGTAATAATAGAATTATAAACCCCATGAAAGAAAAAAAGTTATAAGGATATTTAAATACCCATAAATTTCATAATAATCATCATCAAATTCATTCATGGGTAGTATATACACTACATAAAAGAGACAAGTGGTGAATTTTTTATGTTTCTCAAGGAAATAAAAGTGAGATGAAAATCCCTTACCTTAGGTCTGATTTCCTTCATATGTTCTTGAAACTCCTTTATAACAATGATATATTTATTATAATTATATTAATTAAACATTATCATATATATCATACAATATATGATTTAATTCTAACCTTTCATGACCTGTTTATTAACAATTCATTATTAAAATCACTCTTCCGAGTGATATCTGATTCATTTCTTGATGTATGTTTTGGTTTCACAGTCTTGGTCCTTGTAATTTGATCATGGTTTCATAATTTACATAATTTTAATCATGATATAAATATCATATTATATATATATATATATATATTTTGATTCATACATAAAATTTATAGATAGAAAAATGAATTACACCATTTTTGGAGATGGTAGGTCGTACGTATGCATGAACATTGTCTTCACTTTTCGATGGTTAAAATGAAAGAAAGGGAAATAATAAATAATAAATATATAATTATTATTATATCATAAAAATTGTATATACTCATTAAATCCATCCTTATTATCATCCATGTAAAGCATATATGAAAAACGAATCACATCGCTTCGTGGAGGTGGTTGTCCACACATACCCACGAGCGACATTATCGTATTCCAATAGTTTGGAAGGTAAGAAGGTAGACATGATATTATCATTAAAAAAGAATAATTATGTAATTAATATTATATATAAGCACTAAACCCATCATAATACTCATCCATTAAATATGATGATGGAGAATTAATTGTATCACTACATGGAGATGGTAAACCGCATGTACGCACGAGCGATACTTTCACTTCCCATTTGACGAGATAGAGGGTGAATAATGATTATTTAATAAGAAGAACATTTAATTATATTGATTATATTTAAGTTATAATTTTATGAAAAATACCATATATTTATATGGGTAAAGAAGAAGTAAAAATAAAGTGATCGGTTAAGGTGATTACTTATTCTTTGAAAGAACTTCTTTAAATCTCTTAAGGATCCTAGGTTTAGTATTTTCAGAAGAAAAAGACCGCTAGAATGTGTAAAAGGAATTTTATAAGTTATTTTTTAGGTAATGGTCAATATATAAGACTCAAAGTGGTGTGGAGAAAATAAATTATGGGTTACCTTTTATAGTTGAGGGGAGGGGTACTCTTGGGATTCTTTAAAAGATAAAAATATAATAAAGTTTTAATCTTTAAAAATTCTTCCAAATAGAAAGGGATTCTAATATAAGGTTTGGTTTGGTTCAAATACCTTCAAAAAATATAATCTTGACATGTTTAAGTGATGTTTTAAACCTTATCTCTTGGTTTTACCCCTTAGTTAACCTATTTTAACCTTAACCGTGGTAACATCTTTTTCACTCTTAAAGGGTTATTATTTTACAAATATGTTGATAATTAGCTCATAAATGGAAAATAGATGAAATTTTTGAACATATATTATCCAAAATTTATTCTTTAAATATTTTTATGTTTTTTAAATAATTTATTAAAATAATAGGTTTATAAAATATAATTAATGCTAATTTTGACACTACTCACTTAATTTGAATTCAAAGACACAAATAAAAAATTATAGTTAGAATATAATAGTTTAAAAAACACTAATATATCATACTCATATATAAAATTCATATAAAATTATAAATTATTCAAATTATATCTCTTTTAATATTTTTTAAAATTATTTATTTTATTTTTCTATTAATTGAAGAAATACTGCGCTTATATTTCATAAGAATTTAAGGTAATTATATAATTACTAAAAATTAGATATAAATTTACATAATTAAAATAATTTCATTATTATAAATCTATATATTTATATTCTTTTACAAATTTCTTTTTTTCATTATGTGGAATCATAAAAGATATTTAAAACTTAGAGAGTGACACTTTGTAACTTTCTTTGCTATATATATTATATAGGTCGTTTTCATGGAAAAGTGCATGTTAAACAATTAAATTTAGAGTATAAGGTGACAAGGGTCAAATTAAATTTATCCAAAGATAATTATAATAAAAAATTATTGCCTTATCACTTATTTGTATCCTTGATTAACCTGATTTACCCCTTACCAAAGTGATAAATTTTACCAAGAATACTATTCATATTGACAAAAAATAAAAGGGAACTATTTACCAAATTAGAACCACATGATTCAAAATATTGAATCAATTTTATCAAATTAAATTTCAATATGTGGTAGAAATTAATTTTAAGACAAGCATGCAAAACACAATGAAACCCACTCTTTAGAAAAGTACATTTTTAAGCATAAATAGATTTATTATTATCCCATACCTAAAAAAATATTAGATTAATTTTAAAATTTTTATTGAATATATAATATAAAATTTTAATTAAAATAATCCAAAAATAGTTATTTATTAAATTTATTAAGATAAAAATACATTGCATGCATAAAGAAATAGTTTTTCAAAAAATTCATTTCTTAAGTATAAAAATATTTTTATACCAAATTTAATCATAAAATTGAATCCAATGAATTTAATTGGATTATTAATAATATAATAGAACTCATTTTACTTTTAAATAAATTAAAAAAAATGGAAATTTTTTAATGCTTGAAACAAAAATATTGTTTTCAATTAAAATCAATATTTTTCACTATTCATCGAAAAATCAATATTTTCATAAAAATCATAAAATTTTACTCTAAAATAATTTTAGCATGATGATTTCAAAAAATTAATTTCATTTTATCAAATAATTTATTATGTTCCAGAAATTAATTATGATATTCTCTCACAAAAATAAATATAAATCATTTTTGAAGAAAATTTATTTTCAAAGCATAAAATAAATTTATTAAAAATTATGTGCTTATTTCATAAGAATTAATAAATAACTATTTATTAATAAATACATTTATATATTTCATAATATGTTTTATCCTATTCATAACCTCTAATTTAATGGAAAGGTTATAACAGTCATATTTAAATAATAATATTCTCTTGTTCATTTAAGCTTAGAGTTACTTATCTTGTCCTCCATCAAACAATGTATTATTTTCAAATATTGGGGTGTTACAATATAATACCACCTCTATATTAGTACTTTAGATAAATGATTGTGATTTACCAAAAAAAGGGTCATCCTTTGTTGAATTGGCATCCGACCCTTTAGTGTTTTTGGTCGATAATAGAACAATTTACCACTTTCTATTTATAGAATTTGACACATAAAATACTTATACTATTTGTGATACTATTATGAATAGTTCATCCTTGTACCCTTACTTATTTGAATCCACTTTTACAAATACTAATCCATTATTATTAATTTCACTCCATTTATCAACCCACTTGTATTGAAAAATTGACACTTGGAATGTTTTCTAATACAACTCCCATATTTGTTCATTGATGTCAAAGTATGACATATTCTCATAAATTGGATTTTTTACTTGGTTCTAGATACATGTATCACTTTAGCCACAATTTTAACTCCAATATTTTTCAAGTTACTATGTTCATCATGTTACATTGTATATAATATATAACCATTATAAGATAATACATGCATACTTCGTCCTTAGCTAGCCATTAGAGTTGTTTTGATATTGAATTAATATTTGTATTTGAATACTAAAAAATATGGTCTCAAAACCATCAAATAAATTATTTATTATGTTTATTTGATATCCATATTTTATCCCTTCATTAATTTAGATGCCTAAAAATTAATTTATGGGTTTCAATATATGGGGAAACCTCTAAACTATTATGTAAAACAAAAAGGTGTGTTTTATCCCACTATATAATAGTAATTGTGACAACATATATTTTGGAAATTCCTTCACCCACAATTCACTTAGTGGTAAAACATTTTTTAAGACCAATGATTTTCACATTAGATAGGTAGTCGGGACATAATTCAATGGCTTATTCAATAATATATCATTCCACAGTAAATCTATCTCGATGAATTTGATTTTTGACATACCCTTCCAAAATATTTATATAACATTCAATGGGGTACATACATATATAATTTACATGAACAAATAGCCGGATATCTCTAACCAAGTGAACCATCAGGTGAACCATTATATCAAAGAATTAAGGTGGGAAGAACGTCTCTAATTCAAATAATATCACAACAATTTCCTTTTCCATAGTTGGTAATTTTTTTAGGTCCAAATATTTAATACATAAATATTTGAAAAAGAAAAAAATATTGGTTAATGGATGTCAAAAATTCTTTAAAAAATTCAACATAAAGCTATAAACATTAAATCTTATATCAAAACATGAAAATCATGTGATTTTTGGAATTGTTACTATAAATTAGTCATTGAAACAATATTATTGGTATATGTATAATACCCATATAGAACCTTTAAATTGTTTAGGAAGTTTCAAAATTGATATATCTCTTTCTCAGAAAGTGTGTAAGAATATGGAGTCAGAAATGTTCATCTTTCACCCTTCATTAGAACCAACTATTCTCGTATCCTCTTATCAATCATGTCCAACCTAGGCTTAAGAACATCCTTTATTTTTCTGAGTTCATTTAGTAATGTTTCAATGACACTATAAAACATATTTTTTTCCATATACATGACATTTAGAAAATGTATGACATATAATAAATTCCAATAAGATAATTCAAAAAAACCAATCTCTTTTTTTCCAAATGGTTTTTGTAAGGTTTTTTGAAGAAGGTTTACCAAAAGAGTTATCCATATCCTTTAATTTCTCAAACAGATGATCATGTGTTAGTGGATACAATGTTAAAACTTCTTCTGAATTCCCATAAAATGAGGTCATCCAAGATAGAAATTTATGTCATTGTGGTAGAAATATATGATGTCCTAGAAAAAAAGTCTTCGATGGATGTTTTGACCTAATTGAGTGTGTAACTTATTCGCAAATGGGACACCCCTGAGTTCCTTTAATGCAATATATTTAAAACTTCCATACGTAGGAAAGTCATTTATCATCTCATAAAACATGTATCTCATCATGAAATATTCATCTATATAATAATCATACAACATAGCACCTGAAACCCATTTTAATTTTAAATATTTGATCAATGGATCCAAATAAACATCAATATCACTACCTGATTGTTTTTATCCTAATATAAGTAGAGAAAACATAATTTATTTTCACATTATGTATATACATAGTGGAAGGTTATAATTTACCAATATAACTGGACATGTACTATGGGGGTTTCTTTATAAACCAAAAGGATTCACTCCACTGAGGAGATTTTGATGAGTGATGAAGTTTCCCATCTTGATTTCTTATATCTGCATTCCATGAAAATTTCCTTGTAGTATACTCATTTTTATATAGGTTCATAAACCTTGGGATGATTGGAAAGTACCTTTCAACCTTTATAGGAAATGATTCATCTTTCTTGTATCATGACACACCATACTTTGAGCATTTTTTATGTGATTTATAGTCCTTGGGAAACAATTTATAGTAATTTGGATATGCATGTATTCTTTTTGAGAGTATACACATTTATTGTAGCATTCGTTTTGAATCATATGTTTGACAAGGAAGCTCATTATCTTATGGTAGCATATCATTCAATTGAGCAAGTAGTTCAGTAAAGCTGGTGTCACTCCATCAATTTCTAGATTTTACATTATTTATCTTCACTATGGATGAAAATATTGAATATTTAGTACAACCAACATACAATAGAATCATTACACAACTATTTAACTTCTGAAACAATTTTGGAAAATCACAAAGTTCATCATCAACCGTCATTCTCATTTTTTCAATACTTTCTTCATCATCATTAACACCTGTAATCATACCCTCAATACAGTTTTCATCATTGTTCGCACTTGAAATCATATAAGACGATCCATAAAAATTAGTGTTATCACAATCACTAGAAACATTAAGTTTTCACCATGTTTAGTCCAACATTTATAACTTCAATCTATTCAGTGATAGATCAAGTGTTCTTCCAACTTCTCTAGACTAATTAGTCTTAAATAACAACAACGTAAACAAAGACAAAGGATTTGAGAAGGGCCATATGAACAATATTTTCCAAACTTGATGAACTCTTTCACCCTATCCTCATACCCTTTTGTTCGATGACTAGAATCCATCTATTTCCGATTCATATTAATCCAATTTGATTCAGTAATATTAATATTTAAGAAAATAAATAAATACACAAAAAGTATAAGCGACCCTAAAAGAGTATTCATTATATATACACACATATAGTCATTATATTTGATATAAACTATCATTGCATCAATAACATGCTAGAACATATAAAGACCAAGAATTATATGAATTTAAATTATTATAACACATAAAGTTTTTGTATTACAAGAAGTCACATATCATAAATCATTCTTTTTTTTTGAAATGGATTCATCAATGGAGATAATTCATCCCTGTCACTATTAATGTTCATAAGAAACCTATGGATTTCTACATCATGATAAGTTTTAGGATATATATAATAATATTTCACTATTATAACACATATAAAAACAAATTACTTATTTTCCACAATGTTTCCGCAGTGTTTGAAGCAAAGTAATCAAAAAAATCAAGGTTATTACATTTGTAAATTTATGAAAGATATCATATTCAAATTCTTAATTTGGTAATAATTAAAATATTAATTTTAATATGCTATGAGATTTTGAAAATAGCCAAGATTACAGGTAGATTGGGAAAGATGAATTCTTTAACCAAAATAACACAAATTTTCAAATTTCAAAACCATGAAAAGGATTTATTTAATCTCAAAATTAATTTTAATAGGAAAAGGAATTCAAAAAATATACAACCTTTTTTTAACAATATTGGGTGAATTATACCAATTATAATGTGAATCTTTAATTAATTTTAATTCCCGATATTCCCAAATATTTTCATTAGTTTATCCCATTTTTTGTTGTTTCAGAATATTTTAGAGTTAAATTGTTCAATGACATAATTTCATAATTTATATTGTTTTATTAATTTGAGAATTAATTTTGGTATAAGACTACTCTTCAAAATGATATTTTCCATGACTTTCATGTGTAAAGTGCAACTATAGATGATTTATTGGGAATTTCATGGGTTGTTGATGAATAAAATGGGAAATATACACTCGTGTGTGATTAAAGTGAGTTCACCTGACACACATCATATTAAACACACTCCCAACAATTATGTGAGAATTATCCATGATATTTATTCACATTTCCAAGGTTTGCGTGAGATTAAAGGGAAGGTAAAATAAAAAAATCTTGCAAAACACATAAAATATTGACTGAGATTCCTTAAAATCATGTTCATAATTTCATACATT
This sequence comes from Viscum album, assembly GCA_963277665.1. Taxonomy (NCBI): domain Eukaryota; kingdom Viridiplantae; phylum Streptophyta; class Magnoliopsida; order Santalales; family Viscaceae; genus Viscum; species Viscum album. Next base: position 1,682,497,205 of record OY728160.1, read on the forward strand.
CGGTTTTGAGGTTTGATTTTTCCAAAGCGACCATCTTCCGGTGTAGTAGTCCTTTGGATCCATGAGTTCTTGAGTGCGGTGCGCGGAAGACTCAATCTGCTAGGGTTTTTTATACAGATAGTGAAGTGTTTTATCAGCACTTACTAAAAAGTGATGATAAAAGAGTATTTTAATAACCCTAAAAATATGAGCACTGATAAATACTACTTCTGTCAGCACTTTATTAACAGCGATAAATCATAACTTTTATCAGTGTTGAAAAAGTATTATTTCTTAGTGCTTTTGTTTTAGCGGTGATGAAATACATTTTTATCAGTGCCTAAACTAGCACTAAGAAAATTGTGAAAAATGAATAAAAACGAATAAATAAATAATATTAATTATATAAATAATAAAATTTTTAAAAATAAAATGTAATAAATATTTTAGTTACAAAAAAATAATAAAAAATCATTTAAAGTGATTAATTATATAAATTACAAAAAAATTGAAAATATTAAAACTTAATAAATAAGTCTATATAAGTAAATATTAAAAAATTAAAAAATTCTGAAAATAATAAAAATTAATAAATAATATTGAATGTATGAATATTAAGACGGAATAAATAAATTTGAATAAATTACAAAAATATTTAAAAAATTGAATTCATAGCATTAATTACATAACTTTAAAACAAATAAAAAATGAATAAAATGAATAAATAAATAATATTAATTATATAGATAAAAAATTATTAAAAATGAATTATATCAACTATTTAAATTAATAAATTAATAAAAAATGTATTTTAAAAAATAAATTATATAAATTTCAAACATATTTAAAATATTACAACTTAATAAACAAAAATGAATAAATATTATTGATATGAAGTAAAAACATATTGAAAATATTAAAATATGGTAAATAAATATGTATAAATAAATATTAGAAATGATTAAACTCCAAAAAAATTTAGTTAATATTAAAAATTAAAAAATAATATTAAATGAAAGTATATAAAAAAAGAATAAATAAAATTTTCTAGATAACCAAACTATTTTAAAAAATAAATTTGAAAGATTAATTACATGAATTTTAAACACATACAAAAATAAAGAAAAATTAATAAATAAATTATATAAATTATATAAATAAAAAATTATTAAAAATAAATTATATTAAATATTTACAATAAAAAATATAAAAAATGAATTAAATAAAATAATTATTTAAATTGAAATCATTTTAAAAATATTCCAACTTAATAAATAAAATTTAAAAAATATTGATCATATAAATTAAAAACAAATTGAAAATACTGAAACGTAGTAAATAATTATATATAAAAAAATATTAAAAAAACGACTAAATTATTGAAATATTATAAACTAATAAATATTAAAAATGAATAAATAATATTAAAGGAAATAATATAAAAATAATAAATAAAATTGAATAAATCATAAAAATATTTAAAAATTTGAATTTGTGAAATTAATTACATGAATTACATACATATAAAAAACGAATAAATATGACTAAATAGGTAAAATTAATTATGTAAATAACAAGATCATTTAAAATAAATTATATTGGTAAACAAAAATATTAAAATTAAAATGCATTTATTGTAATCAATTATATAAATTTCAAACAGATTAAAAATATTAAAATTTAATAAATAAAAATGAATATATATATATATATATATAAATATATTAATCATATAAATTAAAAACATATTGAAAAAATTAATACTTAGTAAATAAATATGTATAAATTTTAAAAAATTAATAAATTACAAAAATATTAAAATTTAATAAATATAAAAAATACAGTAAAAAATGTTAAATAAAATAATATTAAAAATTAATAAAGAAAATTTAATAAATTATAAAATATTTAAAAAATTTGAATTCGTAATATCAATTACATGAATTGAGAATAAATAATAAATGAACAAAAAATCAATAAATAAGTAATAATATTATTGATAATTTTTTATGTATGTATTGTATTGATTGCATAAAGAAATAATTGATTATTAACCTTAATAATTTTTAATAAAAATTAAAAATGTTATTATTTAATTAAATGTAAATGTAATGACCCGAGTATTTATAGAATAATACTTTTGAATTTCTTTTAATATTTATGAATAAGATGTTAATTTTACATTAAAGGGGAAACTTTTTCCAATATCATACTCAACACGCAACAACTGGTTTCTCCGAAATCTTACGTTGTACACAACATTGAGTTATACCGAAAAATAATACAATAATACTATTATTATTTTAAATGGAAATTAACGCCTAGCTGTTGGAATGGAGGGAATTAATATTATCAACTATATTTTTAAATATGTTTTATAGATGTTTAAATAATGATTCATTGGTTACCAAATTTATTGTAAATTGAAATAAAAACCAATTGAATATAAAGCATGTTTTTTATGAAAACCTATTTAAAAGAGAATAATTGTGTTTATAAAATCATATCACTCTTTATGGATTTTTATTTAATAAATAATATATGTAATATATTCAATTTAATGTCATCTTATATGATTTTTAGATATGATATAAGAACAAATTCAATTTTTCAGATAAAAGAAGTATTTTTCAAAAATACAGTTTTACAGCCTGTTGATTGAGAACCCTTTTTAAATTTAGTTTTTGACACATTTATATGTTCAATTTAACAAAATAAACTTCTTATTTAGAATAGGTACATCAAAATTTACTTTGGATGAATTTTTGAAACTTTTATGATAACTATCATGTTTTGATGAATAGTAAAAATAAGTAAAATTTTAATTGAAAACAACTTTTTCCATCGAGATAATTTATATGGTTAAATCATATTATTTAATGGTTTAAAATTATAAATGGAATATAATTATATAATTTATTTCAATTTTGGTCACTGGAAGTAATTTCACTTTTAAATTGGATATAAACACATGTCAATCTTTTGATAGATTTTACTTCTTAAAAACCCATTTTTTTGTTTTGACAACGGGATTTAATTTTAAATTAATTTCTGAAAATTATGTGTTTTAAATTTGGAAAAATGAATTCAATATTTGGAATCATAAGATCCAAATTGTTTAAATTGGTATCTTTTATTTTTTGACATTAGGAATAGTAACTTCAGTAATTATTTTATTTTCCATGGTTAAAGGGTAAATATGGTAAATGAGGGTAAAAAATAATTTTATAATAAGATTAAACTATCCTAACACATGTAATAATACTATTGAATAAGATATTTCTGAATATAGTCATCCTTGGGTTGATTTTGGGACCTCATGGAGCCACTTGGGCATGAAAATGACATTTTATAAGAATTAATTTAAAGTAAAGAAAAATATAACATAAAAATGTATATTTTACTAAAAAAATTTTAATATAGGGTTATATAACTCATATATTTGACTATGAATAGTAATTATAAATCTAAAAATATTTCCTACATCATTATATTTTATTTATAATTTTTATACATTAAATAAATAAATTTAAATATGAAAAAATAATGATGTAGTGACTGATTCATTAATAAAGGAATCAAATAAATGATATTATAAATATTGAAATAAATTTCATGTGATTATTTTGATTCCATAAAAAAAATTTAGATGATATTGAAATATTAACTTTGAGTTAATTCCTTTTATTTTAAGGAATCAGGTTATGATGAATTAGTAAAAAATTCAATTATTAATAGTGTCCAAAATTGACATAATTCATAACTTAAAATATTGAACAATTTCTTAAATGATGCTAAATTTAAAAAAAAAATTGTGAAAATGGTTAAGATAATTCCAAATATTTCATAAATAAATTTTTTTGGGTTGTTTGACAAGATATGGTAATTACATTAACCCACAATGTGTAAACAACATGTTATCACGGTAAGATTAAAAAGGCTTAAATAAGGGTTAAACCAAAATGATAAGGATAAAAAAATATTCAAAACCTATCCAAAAATTATTACATTATGGGTATTCAAATAAAAATAATACTATATTATAATTAAATGGTTTTTGGACTATTTTTAATCGAAATTGAATTTACAATAAATTAACATTTCAAGACTTTCCTAAAGTGCCCCTCCTCCCTCTCATAAAAGGCTACCACCTCTACCCACTTAATCACACCTCTCTAGCCCCTTTTCTTGTACAGATTAAGATCAAATAAGCTCCCAACATCCCTCCCTTCATTCTAGAAGTCTTACCTTGGGAATAAGGAAATTCAAGAAATCATTTTCGCTCAAATCAAAAGAAGTTACCACATTTAGAGGTAACGTCTTCTCTCAAGTTACTTTCCTTTATTTTCATTATCCACTCCATATGATATTCTTATTCTTTGATTAAATAACAACACCTATATCCTCATTATAGTGGGATGTTTTTATGATAATTATTTTAACGACACTCACACACACCTCCATCTAATGGATATGAACATACTGTTTCGGTGTATGGCGAACTACTGGCTCATGAAAAGATGATTGTTCAATTTTCCCATACCACATCTACCAGTGGATATTATGAAGTAACTATATTTTTATATGCTATATATTATATTTATATTTTCTCTATTCTTATGTATTTTTTATTTATATAATACTTTTATTCTTTTCATAATGTGTAAATACGATAATTTCGTTTGAGGAAGTGCGGACTACCGCCCCCTCAAAGTGATGTGACTCGTTCATTATATAAATGGAACATATATCGGATGGTTTTATTAAACATATTATACATAAATTACAGAAATATAATACTAATATTATAATATACATTTATCTCATTTGATTATTATTCTTTTAATATGGAAAAGAAGTTAAAGTAGCGTTCATGCGTACGTAGGGTTTACCGTCTCCATAAATGGTGCATTTAATTTATTATCTCCAAATGTTGTAGACTATTATAAATAAATATATAATAGATACATATGATATTAAAATAACTAATATCATTCTGTAGATGATGTACTTTTGACTACATGTACAATTTATATCAAAACAAGTTCATTTTCCACTCAAGTACCGAATATCGACAAAACGACTGATATTAACTTAAATAATTATGTAATTTTTATAATGCGGTAATAAGTTATATAAAAGGAATAATAAACTTGAAAAAGGTTTTTAAGAAATTATAAATTAACATAATTTTATTATTCAGGAAGAACAGAGAACATATATAACGAGTTGGAATCTAGGTAAGGGACTTCATCTCAATCTCCTTTCATTGAAGAATATTTTAATATACACCTCCTTATTTTATATGGTGTATAATAAAACCCTATGAATTTTAATTTCATTCAAATGGAATATTTTTTTCTATCAAGTGTTTTACTAAACAAAAAAAGGAATGTTTTTAACATACGCGGTGACCACTACCTACCTCTCTGCCGCTGTAATCATTATTTGATATTTGGATTCCTCTATAAGCCTTAATGTTTTTGACAGGAAAAGAAATCACTTATTCCCTTTTTGGTTGTTTTGGTATTGAAAATGGTTTTGGAAATAGATTGATTATTTCAATATCTTAAAATGATTTCTTGTGATTTCAAATGAAATATTATTAGTGAAATGTGGATATTTTCAATATTTTATGTGTTATGATTATATAATGGTACTAGGACATTTTACAGGTGGTTACGTGATGAACCAATGATGGGTGGTTACATGATAAACTAAATGATGTTTGGTTCAGTGATAAACCAAGGACTAGTGGTTATGTTGTAACCTCTAATGCATTGGGTATAGAAGTCAACTGTATGGTTATTTCATTTAGTGATATGTGTGGAAGTCGACCGTATGGTTACTTTATTCAAGTATGTTTATGTCCCAAGTTACCTTTATATGTTATATGTTTCTTTCTATGGGATTTATGGTAATATTTTGGTTAAAAAAATGGTAAGAAATAATATTGTATTTAGTGAAGTGTTTTTTCTACATCTTAAAGGTGAAAAGTATTACTTTATGATAAAGTTTTCATGTTTTACATGTTTTCACAAGACTAAAATTTTTCATTCATTATGTACCCCTTACTGAGTTTTTTATGCTCATACTAAGTTTTGAAATGTTTTTCACATGACATAAAGAAGAATATATTCAAGCATGGGATCAAGGAAAAGTTATGTTGTTAAAACTTGAAACAATGTCATGTTTCCTTTTAAAGAGTTTTTGTTTTATAAAAAATAGATAGTGAGTAGAAGTATCTACTTTTCATATTCAAGTTGTTATTTGTCATTTATGACCTAATTCTCTAAAAAACTAAACCTAAAAAGATCCTCAATGTGAATTCATGACTTAACTCAAGGTTATGTAATGTTTAAGGTTGGGGCCTTATAGTTGGTATCAAAGGAAATTTTTAGACAACTTTAGGAATTAGGAGTTTTAGGATAACCATATGGTTAGTCTCTATATCTATTCTTTTAGTTAAATCCATATTATATAAATTTTTTAGATCATGGAATGTTAGTTACAAATGGAAGTAGGAGGATCTCAAACAACATTTCTATCTCTTCATTATAAGTTTCTTACCATAATTATTTCAAAGTCATGTTCGAATGATTGAGAAACATTTTCTAACATACAACTCACTTGCAAGAAATTGTTTCAGATATCAAAAACCTCCACTATACCTCGATACCATCGTAGACCATGGGTTGTATTTATTCAAATCCTATTTTCTCAATATTATCATATTTTAAAGAAAGGTAAATATTATCAATACATTTTCAAATATTTTACCTTATCACAAGGTTTTGAAGCATATTATGATTTTGAAAAAGGTTCTGAAGAAGGAGACCCTTGCACAAAATATTTAAATTTTCTTTTAAAAAACTATTCTCTCAGCACATACTTATGTTATTTTAAAAGTAAAATGGACTGAAAATCTCAAATCAAACTCGGTCTGAATGTTTTATAGCAAGTATTTTTTATCCTATGTTTTGAAATTATATGTCATGCATGATTATTTTCCAAAACTATTTTTCTATAAACACCCATATGACCCATGTTTTACAAGGTGTATTTGGATAATGGAAGAAAATTATTTTGAAGAATCCCTAAATCATTTTTTCAATGCTTGGACCTTCTATCTAAATGAACAAAATGAAGATAAAATCTGGTGGACACCATGATCAATGTATGATTTTCTTTCTATTGGGACTAGTTTTATTTTATCATATAGAGTTGAAATAAAAAAAATGAAAATATATATAAGACTTCATGAATTAAGATGTGGAGTTCTTTATGATTTGGGATGAAAATGAGAGGTATAAGAAAACCTTTGAGGTTAAAACATTTTAGGGTTATTTTTGAGTTTTATAAAACAGACAACTCGTAAGATGGGTGAAAACCCATCACGTCTGGAAAGGTTGAAGGAATTGAACCAACAAATGAATTGTAACAAGGGTGCATTGCCTACCAATAGACTACATGAAGTCCCTATTTAGTACGTTTATTCCTTTTAGTTAAATGATTTTATGGACCAACCATAAGTTGATTTGTGGAACTTATACTTTATCAAATTGGTATCCTTAGTATAAGAATTTTTTTGGTGATTAAGTAATAAATGTTATTTTTGAAGACGTTCTCTATTTTGGGAACACAATATACCTAAGGAAAATAGAATAAAATGGGATTTTATTTGAGGAGTAATGGTTATATTTTATTTTGGAAGAATATATGTTTTTATTGAGTACATATGGATATTTGAGTTATTTATGGAAATGATTAACCTATCATAGAGAATATGCGATTAGGTTAATTACTTTTTAGTACAAGACTTTAATAGCAGTCGATGTTATTTGGAGATAAATGCTAATATTTATCATGGAAGGTTATGTGATCAAATACTTATGAATTTTTGGGTTTCAATATTAGTTTGGATTACTTTGAAGAACTTTAAGGACAATTTTTTATTGAATGGTCCTTGTTGGAAATTGTGGTATTGTCTGTTGAATTTTGGAGGTTAAGAGTAGTATTTCTTTTTATAAAGGATTATCCTTTTGAGGATTATCTGATCTTGTAATAACCATTTTTGTTTGGGTTAATGTTTAAAGATAGGTTTAATAGATAGTTAATATTTTTAGGATTATGTGATTTTTTTATAAGTTGATTCTAGTGTTTCAAGTGTGACCAAGTCATCTTGAATACTCATCATTTGGAGAAAAGATGAGTTTGTGGTAGATATTTATTAAAGGATGAAACTCTACTTGACAAGTAAGTATGTTTCCTTATGTTCTTAGTCAATCTCATAAATAAATTCCTGAACATTATAAAAAGGAACTTAATTTTTTTTTCCATTTACTTTTCCCACTGTGAAATCAATGACCATTTAATCCATAACAAGTTTTTGATTTTCTAGTTGTTAACATTCTCCTGATCATGTTTTATATCTCTCTCCATCAAAACTTGATGGTTAGTTTTTCTTCCATATCCTTGTTTTCCTACATGGAACCCTAGTATGTGTCATCTCGGGTGACCTTTGTACTTTTCTTTATTTCTTTTAAAGTGATATCTTTATTGACTCTTTTTCTGATGTGGGATTTTCAATGAAGTTTATGAGACCAATTTTAAAATTACAAGGATGCAATTTTCGAAAAGGGGGATGATGTAATGACCTAGGTATTTATAGAATAATAATTTATATTAGTATTTATGAATAAGATTTTAATTTTACATTAAAGGGGAAACTTTTTATGAAATCATACACGGCACATAACAACAGGTTTCTCCTAAATCTTACGTTGCACATAAAATTGTGTTATACTGAAAAATAGTACAATAATACTATTATTATTTTAAATGGTAGTTAGTGCCTTGCCATTGTAATGGAGGGAATTAGTAGTATAAAATAAATTATGAAATATTATTTACACATGTTTAAATAATGATTCATTGGCTACTAAATTTATTAGAAATATAAATAAAAACCAACTGAATATAAAGGATCTGTTTTTATAAAAACCTATTTAAAAGAGAATAATTGCATTTGTAAAATCATACCACTCTTTATGGTTTTTTATTTAACGAAAAATATATGTTATATATTCAATTTAATTTTTTAAATTCATCTTATATGTTTTCTAGATATTATATAAGAACAAATTCAATTTTTCGGATAAAAGAAGGATTTTTCTAAAAATGGTGTTTTTCCGCCTTTTGATAGAGAACCCTTTTTAAATTTTGTTTTTGACACATTTATATGTTCTATTTTACAAAATAATCTTATTCTTTAGAAGTGGGACATAAAAATTTACTTTGGATGAATTTTTGATTTTTTTTCTGATAACTATCATGCTATGATGAATAGTAAAACTATGCTAAATTTTAATTGAAAACAACCTTTTCAATCGAGATAATTTATATGGTTAAATCATATTATTTAATAGTTTTAAAGTATAAATGGAATATATTTTTATCATTTATTCAAATATTTTTCATTAGAAATAATTTTTCTTTTAAATTGGATATAAACACATGTCAATCTTTGGATAGATTTTACTTCTTAAAAACCCACTTTTTGGTTTTGGCAACAAGATTAATTTTAAATTAATTTTTGAAAATTATTTATTTTGAATTTGGAAAAATGGATTCAATATTATTAATAAGAAGGTAAAAATTGTGTAAATAGGTACCTTTTATTTTTGGACATAAAGAATAGTAACTTCAGTAATTATTTTATTTACCTTGGTTAAATGGTAAATCTGGTAAATACGGGAAAAAAATAATATTATAATAATATTAAAATACCCTAAAAAATGTCCTAGTATTATTGGATGAGATATTTATGACCATCTGCATCTCTGGGTCGATTTTGGGACCCCATGGAGCCACTTGGGTGTGAAAATGACATTTTATAAGAATTAATTCAAAGTAAAGTGACATATAACATAAACATATATCTTTTACTAAAAAATTTAATATAGGGTTACATAATTGATATATTTGACTCTAAATAATAATTATAAATCTAAAAATATTTACTACAACATTATATTTTATCTATAATTTTTAGACATTAAATAAATATATTTAATTATGAAACAATGATGATGCAGTGATTGATTCATTAATAAAGGATTCAAATATATGATATTATAAATATTAAAATAAATTTAATGTGATTATTTTGATTCCATACAAGACTTTTATGGACAATATCGACATATTATCTTTGAGTTAATGCCTTTGGTTCTACGGAATCAGGTTGTTATGAATTAGTTTAAAAGTCAAGTATGAATAGTGTCCAAAATTGACATAATTCATAACTTAAAATATAAAATAGTTTATAAAATGATATGAAATTCCAAAAAATATAATATTTTAAAAATGAATAATATAAGTCCAAATATATCAGAAATAGCTTTTTTGGGTTGTTTGACATGATATGGTAATTACATTAACCCACAATGTGTAAATAGCATGTTATCACGGTAAGATTAAAAAGGGATAAAAAAGGGTTAAACAAAAAAGATAAGGATAAAAAAATATTCAAAAATTTTCTAAAGATTATTTGAAGATGGTTATTCAAACAAAAATAATATTATCTTATAATTAAATGAGTTTTGGACCATTTTTAATCAAAATTTAATTTATGATAAATTAATATTTCAAGACTTTCCAAAAGTGTCCCTCCTCCCTCTTATAAAAGGCCACCACCTCTACCCACTTACTCACACCTATAAAGCCCCTTGGCTCATTAAAATTATACTAAAATAATCTCCCAATATACCTCACTTATAGAATCCTTACCATGAGAATAAGGTAATTCAAGAAAGCCTTTTGGATAAAATCAAAAGAAGTTACCCGATTTAGAGGTAACTTCTTCTCTCAAGTTCCTTTCCTTTATTTTCTTTATCCACTACGTATGATCTTATTATTATTTGATTACATAAAAAATCCAGTATAATCAATACTCTAGGATTTTTTATGAGATGTTTTGGAAATACACTTACATATATCTCCATCTAGTTGATACAAATATACTGTTTCTGTATACGAAGAACTACTGGCTCTCGATACAATGATTGTTCAATTTTCCCCTTACCACCTCTCATGGTGGCCACTATGAAGGAACTGTATTTATATATGATATATATTATTTTTATATTGTATCTATGCTTCTATATTTTTTATTTATATAATACCTTTATGTTTTCCATAATGTGTAAATACAATAATTTTATCTGAGGAAGTGTGGACTACCGCCCCCTCAAAGTGATTTCACTCAATTATGTTATACATAAAATGTATAAAGGATGGTTTTATTAAACATATGAGACATAAATGACATAAATATAATAATTTTATTATAATATAAATTTATCTCATTTGATTATATTTCTTTTATTGTGATAAAGAAATGAAAGTAGCATGAATGCGTACATACGACTTACCGTCTCCATGAATGGTGCATTTCATTTATTATCTCCAAATGTTATGGACTATTATAAATACATATGAAAATACACATACACATACACATACACATACACATACACATACACATACACATACACATACACATACACATGCACATACACATACACACAATCACATACACATACACGTACACATACACATACACATACACATATACATACACATACACATACACATACACATATACATTCACATACACATACACATACACATACACATACACATACACAAACACATACACATACCCATACACATATACATACACATACACACATACACACACACATATATATATATATTTATATAAGAAATTACATCCACACACACACACACAGATATATTCACATACATATGCACACACAAACACATATACATAAATACACATATGCACATAAACATACGCAAATAAAAAAACTCTCTCTCTCACAAACACACGAAACAATACATGCATACATATACAACACATACATGAACACACATAAAAACTTACACATACATTCATATACATACAAAAGCAGACATATACATATAAATACAATTATTTATATTTTAAATTAATTAATATGAATATAAATATATAAATTCAAATATGAATCAAATATTTAAATAAATATATTCATTTATATATTTATAATTTTTTTAAATAAAATACTAAAATATCATATTAATATTAATTATATATACATTTTTCAAATAATGTATATAAATAAACTATTCATTACTTTTATTGAATAATATAAATATGATAATTTTTTATATATAAAATTATGAAAATAATATTGATAATAACTTTTTGTTATTAGTTATATAAATCATATTTCTATATTATATTTACATATATAATTATTATAATATATATATTATTTAAAAATATATAAATGTGTATATTTAAATTAAATTAGTCTTTTTCCCTTTATCAATGATTTTTTCGCAATGTTAAAGGTGGAGAATTTATCAGTACCAAGAAAAGAAATGATAAAGTGTAACTTTTATCAGTGCTAAGAAATGTTCTGACAAAGGGAACTATTTTCTCAGTGATTTTTTAGCACTAATAAAAGTTACCTTTATTAGTGCTTTTAGCTAGTGCTGATAAAATTCTATCCTTTATTAGTGCTTTTTTTAGCTATGATAAATGTTAGAGTTGAATATCACAGGTTTTGTAGTAGAGTTAGTTTTAATTATTTAAAATTATTACCAAGTTCGAAGAGTGGGAATAAATTATTCCTCTTAATTCTATGAAATTTATTTTAGTATCCATATATTTTATTTCTTTATATTATTTTGGATATTTTAATTTTATGGATCATATAGAATCGGAAGTAAAAAACTATTTTATATAAAAATACTTTTATCTTAATACTCTATCTTTCCAATTTCAAAACCATATTTCTCTATCCTGTTATGTTCTGATGTTTTAATTTTTTTCTATATACTTAACTAGTTTTACTATGGATTATTGATTCAAGTAAAAATTCTTAATAAAGGTGTTTTTGCATCAATATTTCAATTCAACCCATCTTAAACGTTTCCAACTAGAATTAATGTTCTTTCCTATTTGGAATAATATTTTGTATAAAATACAATCACTCATATTTACTTTTAAGATATCATATTTCTCTATTATAATATGATTATGAGTTAAGAACCATTTTGGAAACATCTTTTTTCTTAAAATTGTTTTCAAAATCATGTTCAAATCTCTGTATTTTTTTACAATATTGAATTATGTATTTTTAATAGAACCGATTTCTTCTTAATAGATATACCAGATGAAATATTCATTTATTTGAATGTTCTAGGCGCATTGGCATTATCAGTGGGGCTTTCCCAACTCAGATTTGTATTATAATCGATGATTAATCCGTGATGTAGAATGATGTAGCACGTTGTGACCAAAAAAATTGAGTCAAGTATTAATTAACATTAGAACAACAAAAATAAATGCAACATCATCAAATAAAAAATTGTAATTAATTTGAGTAATTAAAGAATTTACCTGTGATGAATTCTTTCTTCGTTGCTGGATCTGACAACATCTCCTCATCATATCGTTATTGTGTCACATGAATAAAGTGTAGATTCCCTTTATCATTGGTACACACATATATTAAAAACCTCCAAGCACCACCATAGGAATATCCTAGTGCTAGCATTGAGGATCCTAACACTTACATCATTAATCCTTGATCGCCATGCGAATCACTTCAAAAAAGGATTCTACTCAATCTCTCTAGAATTGAGAGGGGAAGTAGAGGAGAATCAATCTCTATTATTAAGAGTTTTCATGGAGAGTTGATTTATAGGGATTGAGAAAATTATCCTTTTCATTTATGCTCAGCACAAATGGACAATTTACTAGGTTGGAAATAATATAATCGGATTTAAATTGTGTTAGGTTTAGAAAATAATAATTTCATATACACCATTATTATTTTATAATCCCCACAGAACTTCATGTGTATAATAATAATAATAATAATAATAATAATAATATTTCTTAGCATGTGAAAAAATAGTGAATTAATTAAATATTATTTCATGAATATATTATTTAAAATTTATTCAAATAATATTTAATGTATATTATTTATCACAAAACCATTAAACTCAGTATTCTAATCATCTATAATATTTATTAGTCCTAAAATAATGGTTATTCATTAATAAATAAATATCACTACATTATTCACCAATAAATAAATAAATATTATGTTCACTAATTAGAAAATAAATATTTAGTAAATATTCAACTTACAAAATATTCTTTTGAATAACTAGTGATGAAATATATGCAATCAAGATAACATGAATAATTTTTAAACCATATATGAGAATAATATTTATTCAACATATTAAATAATAAATAATAATATTATTTAATTGAGGTTCTGGATACACCTAGTGTGTGACCCTCTAGACCTCTTTCATAGTGACATTAGGTAGAGCTACCCAAAGTCCAATACTAGCATCAGAAAACATTCCAAGACACCTATATATAAAACATTCATTATCAAAATGACATTAAAACTCATATTAATTCCTACTGTGTAATAGAATACCTTTATCAAGACATCTCCAATAAATGAGGTTGTATGTTGGTGTCATCGATCTATATGCTTGATATCTCTTTCTTTGAATTTTCATAAATGAATATGCCCATAGAACACCATGGGAATGGATTTATTTAGGTTATTTAATTCCTATAAGAAGGCTTGAGATATAAAATTTCCTTAAATAATAGAAGGGAAAAATTCTTTCTTTCATTATTAATTAATGTAATATTACTCATGGCACACCCAATGTATCCTACAACACCATGAACATAAGTTGTCACCATTTTCATTAAAACATAAAAGCACATAAAAAATAATATACATTAATAAGAATCTTATAGTCCAAGGATCAACACACACATCTTTATATTGGGACATCCAATGAAACTTATAAATGTGAATTTCTTTTTGGAAGGTCATGTTTTCATAATCTTATACAATGGAAATTACCAAGGGCGTACACCACAAGAATGTTCCTCAAAGTCTTATGTGTATTAATACATGATATCCAGTATTATTTTTTCCCAAAAAATGATATCATTCATCAATAGAACATATATTTAAGAATAATTTTGTGGCACTTCTAGGTTCTCATCATATTGGAGAACTGCTATGAACATTCTGTGTGACAATTACTCTTAGGATATATTCATATACTATATCACGCAGAAGAAAAATCATGATGTTATAAGATGTTTATTAATATTAAAAAAATATTATAGGTAATTATGAAGTACATAGAAGTTGGTTCTTTAACACTGACTCTAACATAATCTAACTTTCACTAGATCCAATTACTAACAACCTTTAGTCTATGAGCTCTCACTAGATCCAATTACCACTTCGGTAATATCATAATATAACGTGGTAGGTTCTTCATTGATATGCATGAAATAAAGATCTTGGAAAATGTTTTTTATCAAAATAGATTTTTTGATTGCATCATATGTCATGTACCAAGTTGGGGTTCCATCTAACCCGACACTCGAACTGATACATGACATGGCTCGAAGAGTGTTCCTGATCCCCATGGGTTGGAAACTAAGTCCTGAGTATCAATAATAATATTTAGAAATTATTTCAACCATTTATGTAATCCTAAACAACCAAAAATAATAAGCATCACAATAACTGATAAACATAACCAAAAAAACTACACCAATTTTAAGATTCAAGGTTTTACAACTTTTACCCAAACCAAAATTGCTAAAATGGAATGGGAATGAAAAAACTATCCCAAAAACCTCCATGTGACAAGTGATTCTTCACTTTCAATCCACCACCAACAACAACATCAAGAAGTGGAACTCTAGAAACTAGATCCACCATCTCCACTACGACACATATTTCCTTTACCTAATTCACACATAACAAAGTCTACATACACTCCTAGGTGTATGTAGGGTGTGATCCAAAGCCCAGTAGGATGCTACCCAAAAAGATATTCCATGATATAAAATTAGAATACAAATAAAAATGAACATTTACATAAGACGATTTTCATAAGAACATTTAAAACACTTTAAAGAAACATTTTGAGGGAACCATTTAAAGGAAACCAATTTTAAAGAAAAACCATTTCTTAATTAATCTTTCTTAAAATAAAAATATGCACAAGGTCTACCATATAACGATGGCTAGCACCACATATCATAAGCATAATTTCATGATAGATAACCATGGGAAAATACCTATGGGTAACTAGAACAAGTGGAACACTATAAAACTCATACCTCGGTGATAAAATCCTCCACTAAACTACCATCAGGGTTCTCATATAAGATATATTAGAGGGGATCACATCCCAAGTTCTAATGGTCTCCATATAATAAGTCAATACCAACAATATTCCCATGCATGATCCACTAGAGGGGAATAAATCCCAAGGTCTAGTGGTATCTAATCATATCACATGTTTAGTTAGTGTTGTAATAGTAAATCATACAAGATGAGTCTGGGCCTTAGCCACTTATAAACCAACTAGTACACTAGTTCTAGTTTTCCCACCTAGAATACCAAGGATTCCCTTTATTCTCAAATTCTATTTCACATACCACATAAATCAACACTTTCACATACACATACCAAGCATTATAAGAACATAAGTAAATCACCACTTTCACACCTTCACATTTCCACATTGATCCAATGATAAAAATATCACATGGAAACCACCATTTTACATAAAAACTACTTTCCATTTCATACACACACCAAAACTATTTTTAAATACATTTCTCAACACTTACACAATTTATGAAATAAATTTGAAAAAAACAAGAAGAACATATATGGAATCCATCCATTTCCATGGGAAAATCCCCTCTAAAATTCATACTCACAACAAAAACATTTCTTAACATGATTCAAAACAATTTCAAAATTCAAAAACACATTTAAGGTGCACACTAAAGAGGAAAAAATACAACAAAAACCCATTTCTCTTGGAAAATATACTTTTAATGAATCTTCACCCTTACATCTTTTTAAAAACATTTCACACCTTTCATATGAGGCATATAACATATTCAAGAAGTACCACAATGAATCCCACATGAAAATAATCACTTTACTTTAGAAAACCCATATTCATCACATGTGAATATCAAAACCCTTCCAAAAAATATTTCACAACACACAAATAAACCATAGAAAAAAATTTAAGTAACCAAACAAACATATCAAAATCATTTAATAATGTAAAAGCATGGAACCACATACCTCACACTTGAAAACTTCCAGAAGTCAGTGAAAAAAAAACAACCACACCACCAAAAGACTCTATAAAGGAAAGATAGAACATTAAACATTAATATTTTCTAAAAAAACAAGATTGAACCCACCTTAGGTCAAAAAACCCACTGGAAAATGAGAACACAATAAAGAGGCAAGAGAAACCATAGAAAAAGGGATGAATCAAGAGAAAATAGGCTTAATTGAATATTAATTGAAGCTACCACATGAAAAAAACAAAGGTCTGAAGTAAACGATGTCCAAGTAGGCTTGGAGGAGGCTACCATGGCTAAAAATATTGAATGGGGTAGAATAGAGGCGATTTAGGTAAAATACGAAGAAGGTAGAAAGGTAATCTTCTACTTTTTAATGACCTGGACAAGTCACATGGTTTTACCACATGGTTTTCCTAACCATGAAGAAACTGTGTGTCCCTCACTATCCAAGAGGGATAAGCCGCATGGTTATCCCACACAATTTAACCAATTTTAAACCAACTATTTTGTTGACATTTCCTAAAATGGCATTTGGCCACATTCTTACCCAGAGAAGGGCACACAGTTTCCCCTTACCATGCGCTAACCGTGTACCACCTGATATCAAGCCCAAAATATTAATTTTTACCAAAACTTCAAGGGGGAACTATGAGATAAATATGAGCTCAAGAATAAAAAAATATTACCATAAAACAAAAACACAAATGTGAAAAATATTACCACCGTGAAAACTTTCCATCCCCAAAAAGTCAAATTGATGCCTGATCAAAGAACAAAAATGGATACTCCTCATCAACATAGGACTTACACTCCCAAATCTCATGTACATTATTACCATGCTACCAAATAATCCAGAAAAAAATAGACTTCCCACAATAAACTTTCTCCTAAGATTCCACAATCTGTACCGACGGTTCAAATATAGAAAATCAGGTTCCACTTCTAACTCTTCCCAATTCAACACATGAGACAGATCTAGGTTGTAATTTTTTAGCTAAGAGACATACAAAACATTATGAATTTACATTAACTGAGGGGTAAATACTACTCTTTATTCAATCCAATCAATCCACTTGGTAATCTTAAAATGTCCAACATACTTTATCATTAGTTTTCCTTACTTACTGAAATGATGACGACCCAAGCGACATCCATTTTTTTAACATCAATTCACCCTTAGAAAACTCTAAATATTAGCACCCCTGATCATAATATGACTTCTAAGGACTCCAAGCTATCAACAACCACTGTATGATCAGTTTTACTTTCTCAGACGTCTCCTACATACGGCTCAGTCCCACCAACGAGGTATTTCCGACCTCATCCCCACACAAAGGAGACCGAAATAGGTGACCATAAAGAACCTCAAAATGGGCCATTCGAAATAGGGATTGTTAACTATTGTTATATGATAAATCAACCAATACAAAATGGATATCCCATGATCCTCTTAAATCCAATACACATTCCCGAATCATGTCTTCCAAGATCTAATTCGCTCACTCCGTCTAACCATACATTTGAGTATGTCATGTTATAATCAAATTGATCTATGACCCCATAACCTCTAAAGGTCTTACAAAAACCATGAGGTAAAATGAGTGTCCTTTTCAGTAAAAATTTATGATAGAAAACCATGAAGCCTCACAACCTCCTGCATATACAACTGACCCAACTCATTTACCTTGATTGAATCCCTGATTGAAATGAAATGGAATGATTTGGTCAGATGGTAAATCACTACCCAAATGGAATTCTTCCCCTGGGTTTTATGAGGTAAGGTAACAATAAAATCCATGGTGATCTCATCCCACATCTAGGTAGGAATTTTTAGTTACTGAATCACACCAGAGGGCCTTTACTGCTCTACTTTAACCTATTGACATGTATAACACTCTAATACAAAGTCAACTTCATCTTGCCTCATACTTGGCCACTCAAACTACCGACACATGTTATAGAATATTTATGTAGTACTATGATTAACGATCCACTGAGACTAGTGACTATCCTACATCACCACCTTCCTCAATGACAACGACATCATAAAATGACCTTTGAAGCACCAAACTCCTTTAGGAGACAATGTCCATTCATAAGGAACCTCCCCACCATTAAGGAATTTCCTATATTATTAGAAAAACTCATAGTTAGGTTTCTACTACTAAATAAAGTGCATAAGGGAAGGTTTCAGCTGAAAACTAGACAAGAACACACCTTCACTATGCTCCTTGGTCTCCAATTGCATCTAAGTGAAGATCCCCATCAAAGTCCACTCATCACTATAATTTTTCAAAGCTTTCACTGAAACTATTTCTCAAAGAATCTTCCACTAAATTTACCTTACCTGGGTTATATACGATATCAAAATCAAATCCATGATGATACTCAACCCAACTACATTTCCTCAAATTCAGATCATTTTGAGTGAAAATGTAGGCCAAGTTATTATGATCAAAATAAACCTCAAATTTCTTCCTAAAAAGATAATGGAACAACATCTTCAAAGAATGAATTACTACTTTGAACTCCATGACATAGGTTGGTTAATTCTTTTCATGTGTTCAAGGATAGAGAGAACCATAAGAATCCACATGGTGATTCTATACCAATACACACCCCATATCCACACTGGAAGCATTACAATAGACCCTGTATCCCTTTCTAGAATCCGGAAAGATAAAAATAGGAGATGTGGTCAAATGTTTCTTAATCTCCTCAAAGGATTCTTGACACTCTCAGATCCATTAACCCCCCCCCCCTTCTGAGTGAGCACCGTCATGGAAAAAATAAAGCCATGATAAATCCTAAACAAACTGCCTATAATACCCTACCATGCCTAAAAATATTATAATTTAAAACACATTCTTCAGATTCCCCCATGACATCACTACACTGATATTCTAGAGGTCCAAAAAAACCCCTCATTCTGATATCACATGGCCTAGAAACTTCACCTCCCTAATCCATAAGGTGAATTTATGATGGTCCTGAAGGGTGACAAATTCGATCCAAAAATGCTTCCCATGCTCCTCTTTAGTTTTGGAATAGACCAGGATTTCATCCACAAAAACCACGAAAAAAGATTCATGATACTGATGGAACACCCTATTCATGAGTACATGAAGACTACTAGAGCATTTTTCAACCCCAAAGGAATGACCAAGTACTCAAAATGGCCATACCTATTTCAAAAGGATTTTTTATGAATATCTACCTCTCTAAATTTGACTTGATGATACCTACAAAAAAAATCATGAAGAACCACCTTTACACATTAATCTTATTGAAAAGATCATAAATATGGAGAATGGTTACTTTTTATTGATTTTCAATTTATTTAGCTTCTAGTAATCAATACAAAACTAGAGAGATCTATCATCCTTTTTCGCAAACATAATTGGGGAAACCCAAGGTGAGCAACTCGGGAAAATGAATCCTTTGGATTCCAAATCATCCAATTGTACCTTTAATTTCTTCAAATCAGTGGGGGACATATGGTACAAGGGAATTGATATCAATCGTGTTCCTGTTTCCTAATCGATGGTGAACCCCACATACACCTTCAGAGGAAAACCCGAGTAGTCCTCTAAAAAAACAACTAGGAACTCATCCATCAAAGGAGGTAATCCCCCCTTATGAGTTCCATCATCATCCTCCAACATGAGTGATTAGAGATGATAAACTCGATTTCCTAATTCTATAATTGACGGTCAAGCATGAACTGACTGAGAATCACTCTCACCATGAAAAACCTAGTTACACCCATCAAGTTCCACAAAAGTCACTCGCCACCTATAAAAATTGATATGTGCCTAAAAAAGAACCACACAATCAACACTAAGGGTCACGTCAAATATTTCCATCTCCATAATTAGAAAATACCACTCCAACTTGATCCCTAGCATGGTGGGTTCACAAGACGGACACATGAAATCCTGCTCTTACTTCTTACCAAGAACCATTACCAACTCAATCAAACACAACATAAGATTAGTTGGTAACTTCAACAAATCCACAATACGGGTATAAATAAAAGAAATAGAGGCACTACTATTAAATATAAAAATATCTAAATATGATGCAATAAGAACAATACCTCAAACTATCACAGGTCCTACATATGATTCCCCTGGTGCTCACTCCACTATATAAAGTTTCCTAAAATTATTCTGAGTCTAAGAGTAATCATTGACCTACATCTCTACACAAAATTGACTATTCTCAAAATATGATCCAGCCCTTCCACCACAACCTCTAAACAGATAACCCACTATCTTGGACAATCCTGATTGAGTTATCACCCCCTTCGAAGCCACAGATCCCGCACCACTATAATATGCGCATGTCGCTTTGAAAAATCACTACAAGTGCCCCATAGTTCCACACTAGTGGAAAATACTGGGTGGAGAAGAAGATGTAGGTATCAAGTGCCCTACCTTTCCACACTGATTAGACACAACTAATCTAGCATCTGGAGTCACAAATAATGATAGATGGGATGGATGGCTTAAAATACCACCTCTATTCTTACCCTACTCTCCCCACTTCCTCTTCTTCTTAGATGAATTACCAATTCCCACTAATGATACTGATCTAGAGAAACTAGACTTTCTCCATTATCAATTTCAACCACAATAGCATGGTCAACCACCTTATCATAAGTCTTCAACTTAAAACAAGAATACTTGGGATCAAATTTCTGGTCATAACCCCATCTCAAAATTTTGAGCCTTCATATTCTCATTAGAAACGATCTTGATTGCATACCAAAATAACTCTGCAAAGTGATTAGCATACTCCATCATAGTATTATATCCCTATCTAAGCTCCAAAAACTCCTAGGATCTGGTGATGGATAAAATCTCAGGACAATGCTGCTCGTTGAATACAACCTTAAAATCCTTCCAACTCATCTTCTTGTGCTTCCCAGCTTGCACCACTAAGTCCCAACAATTTCAACTAGGACCTTCCAACATGAGGTAATAAAATTTCACACTAACTACCTCAAGAGTATCAAGAAACTCGAACATAAACTCTATCTTTTCATTCCAATCCTCTAATTACTGGGGTTCTGTTCTACCTCAGAAAGAAGAAGGATTGTCCTTGAGTAAATGCTAGGTTTTAGCCTTTATAAGACCTAGTTCAACTTCACCAACCTAAGAAGGACCAAATCCTTCTCCTTAAACCAAGAATTGGATAGACCAAACCAGTGATTCCATTACTCTCTAATCAATTGGTGAGGTAGAACTCTCTCTAAACTCTTCATGCAGTCGCATAGGAAGTATCATATGATACATCTTGATACAACAAGAAATAACTACAAGGAAACCCATAAATATAACCATTTTGAAAATTTCTAGTGATAATAAAAAATACCAACACTTATGTAAATCAAAACATAACCAAATCCATCACAATAACAAGTCAAAAAAACCACCCCACCCCCTCCCAGTGTCCATATAATGTCTATAACCTATATGTATCACTTGTAGGATAAGTCAAAAAAAAATTCCTAGAATCCCATGGAGACTCAAGCCCTTTCATGAGGTGTGCTGGCCAAGAACCCTACTCGCAACCACAACCTCAAGTCCCAACAATCCAATCACTGGTCTATCAAAACTCTTCCCAAATAACTTGACCCAAAAAGAGCATGACCAAATTTGATATCAGTTTTTTATGAACCAAGCCAGGGTTCTATCTAACTGGACGCCCGACCCGATCCGTGGCATGACCTGAAGAGTGTTCCCAGTCTCCATGGCCTAGAAACCAGTGCGTGGTTATCAACAGTAAAGTTTGGGAATGATTTTACCCTTTTATGTAATCATAAAAAACCAACTATAATAAGCATCACAATAACTGATAAATATAACCAAACAAGGTACAACAATTTTTAGATTCAAGGTGTTACAAATTTAACCAAAACAAATAGTGCTATAATGCAATGGGAATGACAAAAATATCTGAAAAACCTCCATGTAACAAGAGAGTCTTCACCCTGAATCCACCACCACCAACACCTACAAGAAGTGTAACTATAACAACCAAATCCACCATCTCCAATACAACACATCTTGATTTTACCTAGGTCATACATAAAAAATTATACATACACCCTAAGGTGTATGTAGGGTGTGAGACAAAGTTCAATAGGATACCAACTAAAAAATAGATTCCATGCTATAACATTAGAAGACAAATAAATATGCACATTTTCATAAGAACATTTGAAACACTTTCAAGAAACATTTTAAGGACACCATTTTAATGGAAAAAAATTATAACAAAAATTATTTTCGTAATTAATATTGTTTAAAATAAAAATATACACAAGGTCTATTATATACTGATAGCTAGTACAATATCTCATGATCATCATGTCGCTAGAGAGTACAACATGTAAATCCCTATGGGTAACAAGAAAAAGTGGAAAACTATGAACCTCATACCTTGGTGATCAAAATCATCCACTAAACTACCAACACAATTTTCTGCACGATCCATTAGAGGAGATATCATCCCAAGGTATACTGGCCTCCATATCATAATCCAATACTAATATAATTCCTATGCATGAGCCACCATAGGGGGAAAACGTCCCAAGGTCTAGTGGTATTTGATCATATCACATGTTTAGTTAGTTTTTTAATTGTCAATCTTGCTAGATGAATCCAATCCCCAACCACTTCTGAATCAAATAATTTACAAGTTCTAGTTCACCCACCTAGAATACCCAGTATTCCCTTTGTGCTCAAATTCCATTTCACACATCACATAAATAAACACTTTCCTATACACATTACAAGCATCATAATCACACAAGTAAATCACCACTTTCACACTTTCACATTTCCACATTGATCCAATAATCTTAAGATCACATGGAAACAACTATTTTCAATAAAAACCCACTTTCTATTTCACAAGCACACTAAATCCATTTGAAAATACATATCAAAAAACTTGCATAATTTATGAAACCATTTGAAAACACAACAAGAATAACACTTATGGAATCCATCCATTTTCATGGGTAAATTACCTTTTAAATTCATAATCACATAAAAACCATTTTCTAACATGATTTCACTACACTTTCACAATTCAAAGACAAATTTAAGGTGCACAATAAATAATCCAACATGTAAAAAAACCCATTTATCTTGGAAAATTCACTTTTAATACATTCTCACACTTAAATCACTTTGAAAACACATTTTCACATTTTACACAATGCATAAAACATATTCAAGAAGTACCACAATGAATTACACATGAAACAAAACCAATTTAATTTAGAAAATCCGTTTTCATCCCATGTGCATCTCAAAATCCTTCCAAAACATATTTCACACCACACAAATAAACCATAGAACACATTAAAACAACCAAGAAAGAATATAAAAATCATATAATAATGTAAAATCATGGAACCACCTACATCACACTTGTAAACATCCAGAAATTAGGGGAAACCACAACCACACCACCATAAGACCCTATAAAGTAAAGATAAAACATTAAAAATAAATATTTTACATAAAAACACAAGATCAAACCCTCCTTAGGTCAAATGATCCATTGGATAATAAGAACACAGTAAAGAGGGAGGAGAAATCCTAGAAGAAGGGAAGAATCATGAGAAAAGAGGCTTACATGAAGATTCCTAGAAGTTCCCACACCAAAACCACCTAAGGATTGAAGTTGAAGAGCTCTAAGAAGGATTATAGGAGGAAACCATGGGTGAATATCATGATTGGGGTGGAATAGAGGTAATTTAGGGTTAAATATTAAGAGGGCATAAAGGTAATTTTAAATCTTTTAATGAATTGGAAACGTCACATGGTTTTACCACATAGTTTTCTAAATTTTACAAAAAATATTGTTTCCCTCACTATTTAAGAGGGAAAAGTCGCATGGTTTTCCTATACTGTTTGAAAAACTATGCACCAACCATGTGGTTGCCACTGTCCAAAATGGGATTTTGCTACACACTTACCTTGAAAAGGGCACACAATTTCCCCTAACAATAAGCTAACTATACACCACCTGTTTTTAATCCCAAAATATCCATTTTCACTAAAAACACAAGGGGGAACTATGGGATAAATACTAGACCAAAAATAAAAAAACATTACCTCAAAATTATAACATGGATGTGACATCATAAGATGCAATATACTCATAATCCACTGTAGAATTGGTGAAAAATGGATACTTTTAACTCTTCTAGCTCATAACTCCTCTACTCAGACTAATGAATCACACTGAATGTGAATTTATATTGTTATAAACTATCTAAAAACTAGTATCAATATAACCCCTGATGACTAGATCCTTATATCCCCCATAAACCAAGAATATATCCTTAGTTATTCTAAAATAATTAAAGATAGCCTAAATAGAATACTAATATTTTTCAACAGGGACGACTTGACATATTCCTACCATGATCATGGTGTAGGTAACATCAATCCTATTTCATAAAATGAAATACATGATTGATCCTATCACATAAGAATATGGGTTCCTAGCCGTTCTCTCTTTATCCTGTTGTGTTTGAGGAAAAATATTCTTAGAAATATGTATAATAGGTGACACTAGAACTAATCCCCTCTTGGATTGTTCCATAATAAATATATTTAGTATATGGTCAATGTATATACCATAAATTAGTCTAAGGACCCTCTTAGATCTATCATGAATGATCTCGATCCCTAGAATATAGGCTTCTTCACCTAAGTCCTTCATGTAAAAGCTCTTGTTTAACAAGTCCTTAACTGATAGTAACAGTGGTACATCATTTACAATATGTAATATGTCATCGACTTATATTACTAGGATAATGACCATAATCCCACTAAAATTCTTATAAACATATCTCTCAGATTATTTCTATATGAAACCAAATTCTTTTATAGCTTCATCTAATCAAATTTTCAATGACCTAGATGCTTCATTCAAGCAATAAATGGATATCTAAAACTTGTATATCTTTTTGGAATTTTCTGGGGTCACAAACCCTTTTATTTATTTTATATAGTCATCTTTATGAAGATTCCCATTAAGGAAAGGTATTTTTTCCCTTTTCCAAATTTCATTATCTTGGTAAGCTGTTATAGTAAATAGAATTCTGATGGATTCAAAAATGGAAACTATAGAGAATGTTTTTTCACAGTCAATGCCTTGGTGATGTTTAAAAGTTTTAGCCACTATCCATGTATTATAGGTATTTACATCACCTTATATGTCCAGTTTTCTCTTGAATACCTATTTACAACTACTAGACTTTAGTTCAACTAGAAGATCATCCAGAATCCAAACTTGGTTCTAATATATGGAATCTCTATCAAAATTCATGGATTATTTCCATCTTTCTTCTTGTGAGATCTATAATTATTCTTTTTAGCATAGGGGATCATTATTTTCAACCAATAATGAGTCTCCATATTCGGTGACTAGAAAAAACTGACTCTTTGGATCTCTTACCTCTATGGTTCTCCTACGGAGCACTTGTGTTTTAGGAACCAATTCTTCCATGGGGACTTGTGGAATCTGTTCCTACTCTAAATATTGTGTGTCTTAGGAATCAACTTCATCAAAGTCAATCATTTACCCATTATCCTTATTGTGGATCTATTGAATCTCAATAAATATGTCTAGTTTCTCAACAATCACATTCTTGACTAAGTGGTTATGTTAGTACCCCCTAGTTTCCTTGAGATTCCCTATAAAGATACACTTCATGCCTCATAGTTCTAGTTTTTTTCCTAATATTTTCTTATAAAATTCCTCACATGACCAAATTAAAGTGTGTTATAACATATATTTCTATCCATACATTAAATCATTTGGATTTTTTCACCTTAGTTGGTACTCATTTTAGAATGTATTCTAAATCATGTAATGCATATCCCCAAAAGGATAAAGTAAGATCTACATGACTCATCATCTACATTACCATGTTAAGGAAGGTATGATTCCTAATTTCACTAATAAAATTACACTAGTGTGTATAAGGTGAAGTGAGTTAGGAGAGAATTCCAAAATACTATAGAAATTAGATAATCTATTGGTTAAGATATTAACCACCTCAATCAGATTGAAATTTCTTTATCTTCTTACAAGTTGATTCTATAATTTATTCTTGAATTATTTGAATTTCTCAAATCCCTTAGATTTATACTTCATCAATTATATAGAACCATATCCACTCAATTCATCATTAAAAGTTATGAAGTAAGAATATTCACCTCTATCTTTTACTATAAATGGTCTACACACATCAATGTGTACCAATCCTAGAAGCTCTATGGCCCTTTCAACCTATCCAACAAATATTGGTTTGATTATTTTTCTTTGAAAACAATTATGGAATCATTCAAGTGGTTTTAGCTCAAATGAGTATAAATAACTTTCTTGATAGATCTTTTCCTAACACTTTTCAATTACATTACCAAGACGGTAATGCCACAACTGGGTTTTTTATGAGTCGTAAAAACATGATTCATTGTCAGGTGAAAAAATTGGTTTTCATAATTTAATACATAAAGAACATTATTTAGTTATAATTTATCTTCCCCTTACTTCTAGGTGTATTTATTTTATTAGTGTCCTAGACTTCCACATGAAAAACATACTTCTTCTTTTTTATTTCACCTACCTTTGAATCTTTATCTTCTTAGAAGGATAGTTCTTGGGGGCTTTAGGCTTAAAGTGAGTCTTGGGCCCCTTTTCCTTATTGTTCCTTATCTAATTAAGTATAAGGATTGTATATTTATCATGTCCCATGTTCTTTTCAACTTAGTGAATGTGATTAAGAAGTTCTTAAAGAGTCTTCTCACTATTTCTTGTGTTGCAATTCGTAATATAACTAGAGAATAATTTAGGCTGCGAGGAAAGGATTAGATCTATACGCTGTTCATTAAGGAATTTAATGCTTAAGATGTCTAAGTGCTCTATATATCCAATAATTTTGACTATAAAAGGCTTATCTAGTGCTGAATCTATAACATTACCCATGAAATATGAATTGGAGATCTTATATCTATCATATAATACCTTCTCATGATAGAGATCACGAAGGTGATATATCATGATATACAAATACATATACTCATGTTTTTTAAAATATTATTGTACATAGAAGATGACATGAAACATTGGAAATTTGTGGCATCATCCAAATCTTTATCGTATAGATATAATTCTTTCTCACTAGTCGTTTAGCAAGAAGATTCATGAATATGATTTTACATAACATATAATTCCATTTCATGTCATAAAATAACATGAAAGTGTATTTTATATTCTTGGAAATTTGTTCCAGTGAGAATATTATTCTTCACATGTATGGATCTCAGTGATATGTTTGAAGTCACGTCTATTGATATTTATAAAATTAATAAGATTGAAATTTTAGTACTTTATTTGATAAAATTAGATAATAAATATTAAATTTATTAATATCTCACTATTTTAACAAAACCTAATATCCATTACTATTAGTTTCAAAATATATTATTTCTTAGATATTTTAATGGAAAGGATCCATACATTTATTCTCATAATCCAAATGCTGGGCTGTCAAGATATTAGAAGGTATTTATTCTGGAATAACATTCCAATTACATTAAATCATAGCTCTTTTATATGTTGAGTGTACTCCCCAATCCCAAAATCCCAAAATTGGATTTCCTCATCAAATTACCTAATATTTTCACAAATTATCATGGAAATGATCAACCCTTAATGAGAATCAGGTTATTTTGACCCAAAACTCAAGATAGAAATTCCCCAATAACTGAAACCACCCCAACATAGGTTGGTCAATCACTTTGAACTACTGTTTGATTCCTACCCAAGTAGTGGAAGGCTATACTAATTTAATATATAAAGTTGATGGATTTTAATCTTTAATATATAAATTGACCCATTTTATCTTTATTAAATTCTTGTTAATATTAAGTGGATTTACTTAAGTGATTAACCATGTCTTAGATAAGGTTTACGCATAATACAATTTATTTTAGTTCAATATTTCATTCTTGCTAATTCATTAATTCACTTGTGAGACCCTATGGGCCTTTTTCTTAGTGGCATTAGGTGGATCCACCTAAAGTCTAAGGTTAGCATCTAGAAACACACCAAGGAACCCATAAAGAGATAAGTTAATTTCATAATGACATTAAACCTCATACGAATGCATACTATGTAATATAATATATTTACCATGATATCTATAATCAAGAAGGTTTCAAATTGGTACCGTCAACCTATGTGCTCAACATCTATTTCTTTGAATTTTCAAAAAATGAACATTCCCATAGAAAATAATGACCATGGACATATTTAGGCTATTTTACTCACATAAAATGTATAAGATATAAAATTATATTAAATAATAGAAGGGAAAAATACTTTCACACATTATTCATTAATGCAATATTAATCATGACATAAAAAATGCACCCTAACTCACTGTGAAAATATGCCATCCTTGTTTTGTTCAATATATAAATTTATAAGAAAAATAATATAAATTAATAATAATCATAAATTCTAAGGTCCAATACACACATTTTAATATAGGAACATCCAATAAAATATATAAATGTAGATTTCCTACGAGCAGGTCATGTCACGACTCATCCTAGAGGGGCTCGTGTCGTGACTACCCCAAGCCTACGTCCAATAGGCTAGGGGATGACGACTAGCACCGAGTAGGCATATCCCACAAATGGGAGGAATTTTCCTAAGTACTTGTACGTATGCACCCATCTCCATGCCCAAAAAGTATGAAATGAAAAACAGTAAGTGAATAGGCATTCATACCACTAAGACACAAACAAAAGAGTACGATAGTAGAAAACTGGAATGTAAACAGATCCAGAATACAATCCCACCAAAAGTAAGAGTTTATAAAAGTGAACACACAATTTCCTGAAACTCATCCAAAAAAAACCATACCTAAAGGGTTGGTACATGGCTAGATATATGAAGCCACATGAGCACACCTCGACTATCTAGTCTCTCTAAGCACCACATAGACCTGATCTACCTAGGAATCCATCAAAGCATCAATCATATGTACAAGGCATGACAGATGTGGGAAAAACCCATGTAGGGGTGAGTAAAATAATACTCAGTAAGACACCCTGAAACCACAAAGGAATACCACTAATAAATACACAAAGTATATCACAAATAATAGTACAGTTATCTCCACATAGATATATGTCTACAACACATATATTAATAACATACAGATATACTCATTTCAAACACAGAGTATCATAAGGTTCTAACATAATAGCCAGTATTATTCTCATCATAGACTCGAATCATAACACGAAAACAAGGAGGGAACACTCCACAGCTCAACCATCTCAGATGGAACCCGACCGAGATATCCAATCCTTCAAGAACATTTTTACTAGTTCCAGCACTTGTTCCCAACACCAAAGGTCCTATCATTTCTGCCTTGTGCCTAGTGCAATCTAAAAAACCCAAGTGAATAGGCCCACCCCTCACCACTACACACAGTTGATGGATCACTTCTCCAACTGTTCCCCAAGTGCATCCTATCTAGTAGGAGAGAGTGGAAGGACTCACACCTCACTACTTCCCTACAGTCAAGGGAGTACTACCCCTAACTAACCCAGGAAAATTCTATCACTCCTAAATAAAGTATCCCGTTCCTCAGTCCATCAAGGGAGAACTAAATCCTAACTTGGTATCATTCAAACTAAGTGAATGGGTCTGATCATAATAATTGTATCCAATAGCCGAGTAATCTATATCTCCAATAGAGGACTCACTCCCCGCATGATAAGATACACAGTCTCAATAATACACCCAATCTCGATAAGACACCCAATCTCGATAAGACACTCAGTCTCAAGGACCCGCACCCTAACTCTACAGGGGAGTAAAACTCAGCGACTAGATGACCCGCACCCTGGTAGGATAGGGTAGTACCAAATAAGTCACGATAAGACACCCAGTCTTGATAAGACAATCTGTCTCGATAAGACACATAGTCTCAAGGTCACCACCAGCTGCCGAATTCCGCTCATAGTGCACTCGTTCTGGGAGGAACTACACCTAGATCCATTATATTATATTTTAAATTACACAAAAACTCACTTGGAGTATCTCAAAAATACTATCTCGTCACAAGGGTCTTAACACCATAAACGACTCGTCAAATGGACACATTATTTGAAAGTTACGCCCATTTTAGTAAAAAGGCATGACCTGGGTCCACTCTGGGTCCGACCTAACCCGATATTGCTGACCTGACCCTACCTGCCCTGGTCTAGCTCGAACTAGACCAACCTGTTGGGCTTCTGGAGTGGCCTGGCCCCTTTTCTCTAGCCTACACATGCAGGCCAGTCTTGCTGCACTGCACATGGTTCGATGGACCATGTGCCCCTAGCCAATGCGGCTCCACCACATTCAACACAGATGGCCATTGCGTTCTCCAGCTCCCCCACAACCTCTTCCACCATGGGCTCCATGTGTTACCCCAACTATGTCCTCAATTCCGCATCCCCAGTCGCAACCACAACACCACTCCAACCATGGGATCCCACGCAGCCCCACTGGGATGCGTTCCTCATCCACCGACCACCCCATCGGCGGCCCACCATCTTCCGCTACACCTACATGTGGCCGCTGCTGCGTGCCACCTCCGGTCACTATCGGTGCTGGTGGTCCTTTCCATAGGCCATTGTTTCACCTATAGTCCTCTATTTTTCGAAACAAAAGCACTCCTTTGATCCTTGGGTCACGTGCTTCATCGACCTTCCTTTCGATTCATCTTTCCACCAATCTGGGGGTCCGATCACGTTCAGATCCTCTTGGAAACTCGATTCGTGACCACGAGGGTCCAGTGGTGATGAATTCCATGGACGAGGATATGAAAAAAATATAATTCCAATGAAATGAACCTCATCCTTTTTTCTTGTTAGCCTCAATTTTTCCCATTGGAAATAAGAATGAAAGAGGAGATAATCACAAAGATGCATCAGTCGTCAAACCCTACAATAAAATCCCTCCTGCAAGAATGATTGAACTGTGGATCAATATGATCATTGGTTAGTTTTCATTCATTGTTGAATCTAAGAAGGGGAAAGGAAATCAAAAATAGATCTAATGACCTTCATGGATTTGGATCGCTTGCTGATGAAGAATGAAGTTGTGCTGTGATCGTTGTTGAGATCCTTTGAATCTGTCGTGTACCGATCGTCGATCTATGATCCAGTAATTATTGGTCAAGGGAGAATTCTCCAAGCTCTCCCTAGAAATTCTCTATAATTCTTAGGGTTATGTAGCTAACCCTGGGATTTCTACATAAGGATTATTTTAAAGGAACTTGTTTCTGTATTAACAAAATTATTTTTATTTAAGTATTTTATTTATGGTTACATCCAAAAAATATCCTTCAATGCTGGCCCACACTGGACAATGTTAGTAATTTAATAAGGTAAAGAAACTTCTCTAAACACAATCGTGCCCCTAGATTTCTGATTCGAAAAACTGTTTAAGAGTTATTACACTTTTTTTTAGGAAAACCGTGAGTGCATGCTATTAAAACTTAACATTTTTCATTGAACTATTCTGGGAACACTAGGTATTAGAATCACACTAACGTTTGGCACATGGTCTCATAATTTTCCCAAATATTTTATAAAAATAAATTTTGTAAAATCCATGCTATTAAATTCTCCCCACCTTAGGGCTTTACATCCTCGAAATCCAAACCAAGGGATACCAAAACAGATAAGGGTACTGAGCATGAATCTAAGCCTCCTGCTCCCATGTGCTCTCCTAGAGATTCCTATGTCGCCACCAAATGCTAACTCAAGGAATTGATCACCGACGAAGAATCATCCCAACTCTGAATTTTTTTTAACATGAAATCCGGTAGCATTCCCTCCAGAACCTGAATGGTCTACTCAGTCTGGTTGTTTGTCTATGGGTGAGATGCTATGCTCAAGCGTAGCTGAGTCCCAAACGACTCCTGAAATCCCTTCCATAACCAGGTTGTAAGGAGAGAATCATGATCTGAAACTATTGTCTAAGGGAATCTATGTAGTTGAACTATCTCATGCATGTAGAGGCATCCCATTCTATCTACTGAACTCTGATCCTAAAAATCTAGGAAGTGGGCCGACATGGTGAGCTGGTCAACGATCACCCAGATGATATCATGTCCCCTGAATGTACATGGTAAACCCATCACAAAGTCCTTCGATATCATTTCCCACTACCATCCTTGTACCCCAAGAAAGAAATAGAGTAACCCCTTCCAAGCATAGGGGCTTGACATGGTGAGTTGATAAACCAAGAAGTAGATTCAAACAAGAACCCAAATTTCATACCAAGAGGTAAGACCACATTCAACTATTATATCATCCATGGTGTCTTCCCCGACACCCAAATGCATATCCCGATGCATATCTCTATTATAGGAACCCACTGATACCACAAAAACAAGGCCTCCCTACCCCAAATATCACAACAGACCTCCAATATCAGCCATCCCAAGCTCACATCACATCACAAGTATCATGAAGCAAATATAAAAACTAGGGTCAAGGCCTTAAAACAAGCCATTCATCCTTCCCACACAATGATATCTCATGGATACGAAGGGAATGTACTACCCAAGGGGAATGTGTGGAACTTCCTTAGAACATCCTCCCTCAACATCACCGGTACTACAGTGTGTCCCCTGAAATGAACAATATGATCCCCTCATTTTGAATATCCGTCAGGGGCTTCCCATGTGGACATATGAGCACATAAAGTCTCGCAGTCAGTATTCCCATGTTGTGCCTCTTTGACTCTCTATAAGAGTAGAGGGGTGACAACCATCATTTGGAGGTAAACTATTCCTTATTTATCCACAATGGTTATTTGTGATGAGGAAAACTGCTCTGGCACCTTGTTTATAAATTTTGAAATATATCTCTTTTGGAGAGAATTTTCTATCACGTTACTCATCCCAAGATTATAAACCATTTAAAAGTCATATTACTTGAGGAACTCTAGCCAACGCCTCTGTCTCAACCTTTGCTGGATCCACCAAAACTCTGCCACTAGTACTGAAAATTGAGGAATCAAGAAATCCATTACACTGAGGGTTGGGCCAGCCAATTGATAAGTAATCGGCTACACCCTCTTATGTGTGTGTTTATCCTGTGATACCTGGGTTTCCTTTTTCACTAAGAAGGAAAAACTCATTCCACAACTACAGACGTACCACACTCTTCACCTAAAAAAGTCAATCTAAATATGTACTATGGATAACCAGTCCATACTAAGAATGAATTCATAAGGCCCCAACGCCACTACCAAGAGATCCCAACTGAAACTCTCACCTCTTAGAGTTTGGTTAGACTATCGGCACCACCGCGTGATCATTGGGTCTCCTCCAATAGGAGTCTCCAAGCTTGAGGATAAAGTCAATGGTTCAACCGAAATCTCAGAGTCTCAAACAAGATTCGTGTCAAGAAAGAAAAATTAACACCTATGTCTATCAATACAGAAAATAGGGTAGAATAGACATAGACCGTACCTTTAATCATTCATGGATCCCTTGGGTCATTTGCCTCGACTGCATGCAGTTGTACCCTCCTCTATCCTCCATCACCCTGGGCCTAGTATGGACCACCGGGGGTGGTGGTGGTAATATATCAAAATGTATACAACCTCCTGCTTCTCTCTTAAATCCTTTGACATTTACACCAAACCATTAGATCAATCTAATCCAATCATCTTCACTACCTCGGTGGTCCATCCACCATTTCCCTATCAGCATAATGACTGTATAGAAAATCTCTACCGAGATATCTCCTGCTGTCACATGAAAAGCATTGCCTCTATCTAGGCAGATTGGACTCACCCTATAAGACCTGAGCTATATATCCCCTATCTTGGTACCTCCTCTAAAAACATCTCACACATCCAAGTCTCTGATACTGATTTCATCTTCCTTCTTCTGAGGTCTTTTCTCCTGCTTTCACACTTCTGAAATTCACTAGTTGTATCCACTCATACAGAATACTTTCAACCATAAAAATTCATTCTACCACCCTAGAATAAGTAGGAATTCACATAGGGATAACAATGGATCAGATGTCCCTAAACACACCTTGCATGAAGGTCTGAGCCCTGAATCACTGGTCGTGTATCATATTCATCGAGTACCTAGAAAGGTCAGTACGCCTTGATGAATACTCAGATACCGACATGTCGTCCTGCCGAAACTGTAAAAGATCATGGGAACACACAGACCTTATCTTCTAAGGTGATAAATACTTCTCTAAAAAAGGTTCTCAAACTCTATCAATAGAAGAGTCACCTCATTATAAGACCATATTACTAAACCCCACTATCACTTTGCTAGGCCATGTAGAAGGCTCGCTTTAAGAACAACCATCCAATATGATGGTATCCTGAATGGATTGAAAACTCAGTCACCACCTCAAGAAAGTCATCAAATTCATGTATGTTGGGATATCCTCAGAACCCAAGGGGTATCTTAAGCTGAAACTCATGAAGTGTTCTCAGCCTGTGCATCTCATTAGTTTGTACTATGGTTACCATGTGTTGCTCTAAAAGTGGTGGTATAGTTGCTACACCAACCAAAGTTGCTTTCTATGGTACAAATCCCTATAAATAAATCTTTTCACCCAGTGGATCATCCTTATGATCAGGTAGTTGAATCCTAGCTAGTTGTCTACATGGAAGAATCTTGAAGTAAATCAAGATGTGCCACAATCAAAATAGTATATCTTGAAAGATGACTTAGGAAGGACATGGAAGACACAACCATTCCTATATGATTCATGTACCATTATTTTCATTGAAACTAGTGTTTTCATGTACTAAGTCAAAAATAAGGTGTCCAGAGTCCAAGTGTATAGATACATCGTCCACCACACTAACACTAGAATCTCTATCTTGAAAACCAAACTAGAAATACTTAGACAATTTCCCCAATCCAATCTCACAGACTCCCAATACTTATGTATAACCAACCCCACTATGATACCACTATTTCATGACCCATCCTAGAGAGTCCCATGATATGACCACCCCAAGCTCACCTCTAATAGGCCAAGGGATGGCGACTAGCGCTGAGTAGGAATATCCCACAAATGGGAGGAATTTTCCTAAGTACCTATAAACACACACAAATCTCCAAGACTAAAAATAATGAAATGAAAACACTAAGTGAGAAAGCATGAATACCACTAAGATACCAACAAATGAGTTTGACAGTAGAAAACTGGAAAGTAAACAGGGCCAGAATACTAGCCCACCAAAATTAAGAGTATATAAAAGTGAACACACAAGTTCCTGAAACTCATCCACAAAAAAAACCTTACCTAAAGGGTTGGTAGAGGGATAGTTGTCTAAAGCCATAGGGGCACAAGTTGAATTTATGGTCTCTCTAAGAACCACCTTGTCCTGGTCCACCTAGAACCCTGTCAAATCATTGATCATCTGCACAAGACACGACACGTGTGGGTAAAGCCCATATAGGGGTGAGTAAAATAATACTCAGTAGGAAACCCCCAAAAACATAAAGGAATACCACTATGAAATACCTGAAGTATACCACAAAGAATAGTACAATCAAATCCACATAGATATATGTCTACAACACATACATCAATAACATCCAAATATACTTCTTTCAGACACTCAATATCATAAGGTTACAACCTCATAACCTGCAATAGAATTCTTATCATAGACTCGAATCGTAACATGAAAAATAATAGTACACACTCCATGAGATCAACCATCTCATATGGAACCCATTTGAGAGATTCACTCCTTCGACAAAATTTTTACCAGGTCCAGCTCCAGTTCCAAACACCAGAGGTCCTATCATTTCTTCCTTGCGCCCAACGCAAGCCAAGAAACCCAAGTGAAGAGGCCCACTCCTCACCACTACACACAGTTGAGTGAGAACTGCTCCAAATATGCACCATGTGCATCCTCTCTAGAAATTTATAGAGGAAGGAATCAACCCTTACTACAACCTCGCAGTTGAGGGAGTATTTCCCCTAACTAACCTGTGAAAATTCTATTGCTTCTGATTAGAGTAGCCCATTCTTCAGTCCATTGAGGGAGCACTAACTACTAACTCGATATCATTCACACCAAGAAAATGGGTTTGATCCTCATAATTATTTCCAACAACTAAGGAGGATCCATATCCAAATGAAGAACCTATCCCTACATGATAATACACCCTTTCTCGATAAAAGACCCAGTTTCAATAAGACACCTAGTCTTGATAAGACAGCCAGTCTTGAAAACCCACACCCTAACTCGGTAGGGGAGTACCACTCAGTGACTAGAGGACCCAAAACTTGGTAGGATAGGGGAGTACCTACTCAGTAATGATAAGCCAACTAGTCTTGATAAGACACTCAGTCTCAATAAGACACATAGTTTCAAGGTCACCACCATCTGCCAGATTCTACTCGTAGTTTTCTTATTCTGGGAGGACCCACACCTCGAGCCATTAGGTCATATGTGAACTTCCAAAAAAATCACTTGGAGAATCTCAAAATTACTGTCTCTTTACAAGGGTCCAACCGACCCGTCCCGAATAAACCGTCACAGTCTCGTCAACCCAACACCGCCCGACCCAGTCTGGGCCAAACTAGCCTAGCCTACTGGAGCCACCCGACCCCTTTGCTTCAGCCTATGCACACAGTCCGTTGGACCGCATGACCCTGGAAAATGTGGCACCACTGTATTCAATACGGACGGCCACCACATCTCCCTGCTCCCCGACAACCTCTGCTATTGCGGGCTCCACACGGTGCCCCAACCACGTATGTGGATCCAGTTTTCTGCGTCCTCAATCACCACCCTAAAACTGCTCTCTCCATAGGCTCCCACGTGGAACCTCCAGGACACATTACTCCTCCAATAGTCACCTCACTGGTGGCCCACCGTCATCCTCCAAACTCATATGCAACCGTCGCTTCATGTCACCAGCAGCACCAGCGTACCAGTGGCCCTTTCCCTAGGCCACCGATTTTCCCATGGTTCTCTGTTTTCCGAAACGGAATCATTCCTATGATCCTTGGGTCATGTGCTTCACTTCCCTTCCCTTTTCTTCATCTTTACACCAATATAGGGGTCCGATCATGTTTGGAGCCTCCTAGAAACTCGAGCGATGACCATGAGGGTCCAACGATGATGAATGCCAAGGAAGAGGATAGGGAAAATACATAGATCACCTGAGCAATAAACTTGAGACTTTTTTATATCAGTCTCAATTTGTCCCGTTAGAAAGAAGAATGAGGGACAAGATAATCAAAAAGATGTATCACCCATCAAACCCTGTAATATAACCCATCCCGCAAGAACGATCGAACTATGGATCAACCTGTTCTTTGGTAGGTCTGTGTTTATCATTGAATCTAAGAAGGGGAAAAGAAATCACAAAGTGATCGAATTCCCTGCATAGATTTGGATCTCTCATTGATGACGAATTAATTTTCATCGTGATTGTTGGCGAGATCCTTTGATTTCATCACAGGCTGATTATTGATCCACAACCCAGTCGTCGTTTGCGAACGGGAGAATCCTCCAAGATCTCCCTAGTGATTCTCGGAAATTCACAATGTTATGTATCTAACCATTATATTTATGAATAAGGATTATTTTCTTGGAAATCAACACTGTATCTAAAAAATAAATTTTTATTTAATTATTTTATTTATGGTTTTGTCCAAAAACTATCTTTCATAGCCGGCCTAAACTTGTAAATTTTAGGCCTTGTTTTAGGTAAAGCCACTACTCTAAACACAATGGTGCCCTCATATTTTAGATATGGGCACCCGTTTAAGATTTATTCAACTTTTTCAAGAAACCACACACACATGCTATTAAAACCTAACATTTTTCAATGAACTCTTCTGGACAAAATGGGACTTGGAATCGCACACCGTCTCAGTGCCTGGTCTCATAATATTCTGAAATAATTTCTAAAACTAAATTTTGGAAAATCCGATTCATTACAGGTTGTGTTCCCAAAATCTCCCAAACTAGAAATTACTAAGGGAATACATCATGAGAAAGTTCCACATAGTCCTATAAGTCTCCATCCCTGATATACTATATCATTTTTGTACCATAAAATGATATAATCTAGCTATAGAAAACATATTTAATAATATTTTCATGCTACTTATGGGTTCTCATCATTGTGAGGAAATACTATGAAATTTCTGTGCAATAATTACTCATAGGAAATTATCACATACTATGTCATGCATAATAACAAGCATGATGTGATAAGATGTTGATTAATGATCAAAAAAATGAATATAGGTAATCATAAAGTACATAGAATTTGGTTATATGGAACAAACTCCAACTGTATTTATAAGACTACCAAATTAGATTATCATTTTGAGACTTTGTTTCATTCCTATAAAGTAATTGAAATTAATTAATTCTAAGGAAATTTAAAATTTTGATTTAAATTTTACAGTTTTTAAAATTATTTTATCCAACATGAGTGATGATGTTAAAAAACATGTATTATAACAATACATTTCTCATGATATCAAAAAAATAGCTTATCATTGATTGGATTCAACCAGAGAGTAATAATACATACTAAAATAAATATCCTATTAAGTAGTCTACTAAAGATTTAGATGATTAGAATCTATTTGATAAAACTTTTAAAAAATCAATAATGGAAGAAGATTAAGACCAAAAAAACTCAATATAGAATATAACACTAGAGTATCAATCAAAGGAAGAAGAGAACCAGAAGTTTCTAATTTAAATTTTTTCATCAGCATATCCTTCCAAAGATTCATGGAAGAAAAAATATAAAAGAGAAGATTTACTGATTGACCCACTATGATATATTGAAAGGTCAACCTATAGACATTTAGATTATGAATAATAAAACCTTCCAAAAATATATTACCACTAAACAATCAGATTTAGAAAATGATATTGAAAATTCCAATGAATATATTTAATGTAAATATTTATATTATTGATGCACATGGATTTATCTAACATTTTTATAATTTTTTAACTTAGCTTTAATTAAATAGTTTAACTATTTTTGGTATTTTTAGTTTATTTCTATATTTTTCTTGTGTCTTTTTTTTATAATTTTATTTAAGTATATATTAATTTTTTTAATTTATTGTTTTATTATTTATTATTAATAACATATAACATATAACATTATATTATTATTTTTATCAGGTTCATTAATTTTATTTTTATTATTATTTTATTTTATTAATATCTATTAGTATTAATTTTATATATTAGTAATATATATTATTTAACATTTTATATTATTATAAATATTAGTAGTATTAATAATACTAGTATTAAATTAAATCAATATTTAATAGTAGTATTATTATTATGTGTATAAATACTAATTTTATCTAACTACAAATTTAATTATATTAATATACCTAATTATATGTATATATATAACTATATCTAACAAATATTTCTTTCTATAATTATTATAATCTATATGTTAATAATTATAACACTTATTTTTATTATCATTATCATTATTATTGTTTTTATTAGTTAACATTTTATTATTGGATTGTTTTGATTTTTGATTTTTGATTTTTTTGAATTCTATTTTTGTGGGAAGATACACAATAAAGGAGATTCACCTTCCTCTCCTTAACAGTAGTGAACTCCACTGGAAAACCTTACACACCAACATCTTTATTAGAAGAAACCTTATCCACTTCATCCCTATAACATGACTCAGATCCCCTGGATTGAAGCCCTATCATCACTAGCAGTCAACCTTGTGCACATTAATCCCAATTAATGTTGGCCTTCTCCTTTGGATTACATGACCACTATCTCCACTATCCCTTCAAATTACAACAAAATCTAGCACATGCAGCCCCTCCAGCCACACCATCATGATGCAACAAATCTAGGAGACAACCCCTGCACACATCCTCTCTCTATGCACCATAGCATCAAATCATGAAGCCTCCCTATGTGCACCAATCATCCGTGATGTCCAAAGAGCACTAATATTGCTCCCACTTCTTCTCATTCACACATCTAGACTATTGAGCCACACCCCATAGTTGTTGGTGTTTCACAGTTTGTAGTGAGTATTGGAATAACATCTATGTGTGCCGAGGGTTTTCTTTGCATCTCAGAAAGGAAAGCAATGAGTTTATTCACAAAGAAGAGTGTAGATAGACATGATCATTATTTCAATAACATAATTATATTTTTAATGTATTTTCATTTTATTACCACATGTATTTTTTGGGTTGTAATGTTGATGCATTTTTTCTCCATGTTGGGATATTGACTGAGTTGGAAAATTACCGTGCCTGCCATGCTAACTTTTTTATTTTGTGATTAATTTATCAGATGAATTTATTTTCAATTTATTTTTTATCTATTTAATTATATTTGTGTGGAAATTAATTTTGAAATTTAATCTATCCTATTAAATTCATAGTGGAGAAAGTAAACATCATCCATTGATCTCAACACATTTAGGTGACACAACATTGTGTGAAATAGGTCGTGTAATTTTACCAAACATATTGGTAATTAAATTAGCCTCATAATGTTTTATAACACTAGATAAAAAGACCTTAAATAAATTTGGATATAAAAATAATTCAATAAAAAATATTTATAAATTTTAAAACTGGTGATGATTGAGAAAGATATATATTTGACCACATAAAAAAATATTTTTCTTGGTGTAATTAGTAGTTTTATTAATATGTTAACACCCTAGACATATTTTAATGATAAAAATTCGTTGTCACTTGTTTTATTTCATTTTTTTAGTGTCATATTATTTATTAATAGTTAGTTTTATTAAAATAAATAAAAATTTAATTAGGAATTTCCTCGATAGATCATCTTCCTAGACATTATAAAACAAGTTATTTTTAGTGAACTAGACCCCGATTTCCCTATAGATTGACAGTTACGCCACTTATTCAGTAGCTCGTAGGTGAAATATTTTTAAAAATTGGATGCACTACGAAAAAATGCACTGTAATGAACCACCATGAGTCAACCAAAGAAGCCACCTAATTTGGCCCATCTCGGTGGCGAGGTGTAGCAAGATAACGGAAACAAACCTCATATAAAGAAAAAAAAGACATACTACCAGAGTACAAAGAGAAATAAATATAAACATAAAAGGTCCATAAAATCTAATAAATACCAAAAAATGAGAAATTATGAAAATTCAAGACCAATGAGTCTACATGTGAGCAACTTTCACCTCCAAACCATCCCAAACAGAACGAAATGTTGAAAAGAGAAGCTAACATTCAATAATATTCCATTACCTTAATTGAGTCTTGAAAAGAAATACCTACAAATGTCGAAAGGAAAATTTTGGTTATGATCATAAATCTTAGTATGATACCATCATATACTTTATAAAAGGTCTAATAATCATAATGTTACAATTTTAGCTAAAAAACAGTTTTATAAATCAATTGCATAAATCCAAACCCATTTGAAAATAATTTCATTTTGTTTTTCATAAAATAATTTCATATTCACAAGTTGAAGAATATGAAATGTATAAGTGATAAAACATGAAATAATTTCTACGCATCATAAGGTATTAAATTAAACGCATATCCATAAAATAATCTGTCTTTCAAATCCGTGTGAAACAGACTCATGTGAAAAACATGTGAGAAATAATCTATGAAAAAACCCGTCATGTGATAAGTAAAATGTAAATAAAAAAACACATCATGTGTAGATGATCATTTAAAAATCCTCCCAAACCATATCTCTATGTCGATCCACGTGGGTGATAACATCCTACCACTATTTATCAAAATCACGAAGCATGTAAGCTACAAGCTAAAAACTACTATATTAAAGTGTCTCCAAATGATAGAATATAGAAAGGATCACTTCGATCCAAGACTCCAAACATGTGGTCTGCCATCCCCTAAAAAAGTGGGACGATGCAGCATCTATAATTCACAAGTCAACTCTACCATATTTGGGACAGGTTTAACTATTCCTTACATACTTTGAAGAATATGTAGAAACCCTACATAGAACTGGGTATCAATTCCTATATCTAGAACAAGAAGAGGTTCCACAGGTGGCACTGTAGGTGGAATCACTAGAGGCTCAAGGCCTGCCACCTTAGGAGCATGGTCATCACCGCCATTAGGATGTGCGATCGGAGGATGTCGTGATGCCGTAATGCTATAATTCCAAATGAACACCTCAAAAGATATTTAAGAAATTGAAGAGATTGAAAATAGAAACAAGGACATGTAATAAACCCTTCCTATGGAAATGATCATGCCTCTATGAATTCTCAACAAGCCAAGTCTAGGTAGAAGATGAGATCACAGAAGTTCATAGGATCACAAGAGGCACCCCACTACCCACTACTAAGGTTGAGTTCAGGTCTAAGTCTCGGTTTCACATGTATATATTTTCCAATTTCACTTTAAAAGTCATTTTCATTTTAGATTTATGATTGTTAAAATATTCAAATCACTGTAAATGGTTTAATTAGTTGGATTAACATTGCCGATCCATAAGGGACCATATACCTTATGAACCAAAATATAGAATCCAGTTAACCCACACCACAATATGTTTCATCCCATTCGACCAATGGTCCATGACTCAATATATCATAATTGACTGCTTAAAGTGTCAACTTTAACATATTTTGGAAAATATTGTTAGGTTAAGGCAATCACATTATGTATCAATTATTTTTTCCAATAACTGTAAGACATTTCAGCACAACTTAATACATATTCAAGGAACAATAAATATGCAATAGAAAAATTCATACTGAAAGTAAATGTGACATGGAAAATGCATAACATATTTATTCTAATGTTCATAATAATGATGAATGATCTAATTCAGAGCCCTATTTTCATCGAGAACTAATAAAGAAATCATCATCTCAATAATATCTATACTAATAACACCATAAGACATTTGTGTCACCAAATGGTGAAGTCGTATCAACTATAAAAGGTGAAAGAAATAATAACAAATTCTCATCCCAGATAATTTTGGTTTTCCATGTACATGGGTTAGCTATGTCTAGGAATAGGGTAAATTAAAAATTCCTTTAACTCCTAATCTTCTATCTAATAGCCAAACAATAATTCATAGGAAAATAAAGCTCTGACACCACTTTATAACATGCTGATCAGGGATCTACTTAACCCATGCCCCGAGCTAGTGGGTCACATGTCCTCAAGAGTACCTCCTCCTATGCCAAAGGTTTCCAACTAGTAACAAGGGTGAAAATAATGTATATTGGAGAGAATATACCCTATTATTAGAATGGAATGATATATACAATCAACAACAGAAGCAAAATATAAAAA
Source organism: Viscum album (assembly GCA_963277665.1). Classification (NCBI taxonomy): domain Eukaryota; kingdom Viridiplantae; phylum Streptophyta; class Magnoliopsida; order Santalales; family Viscaceae; genus Viscum; species Viscum album. The sequence goes on from OY728160.1 coordinate 1,682,541,884, forward strand.
TAAAGAATAAAAATTCAGTGTAATAATAATTATAACTGATAAAATAAAAAAGTGGAGAAGCATAAACTAATAGAACAATTGAATAAATTTATAAAAATCCACTAAGAAGTGTCTGATACATGAATTCACGGAACATTGATAATAAAAAGGGAAACATGGGTTTGGAATATACCGGCATTCTATAAAAAATGTTTAAAAAGAAAAAATGATGCTCCACTATCATTTCGAGCGGATGCTCGATCTTTTTCTCATAAGATCCAACTATAATTAATCATATCAAAAACCAATAGTAGAGACCTTACCCTTATAAATACCTATAGATAAATAATCATCTCGGGTACCAAGGGCAGAATAATTAGGGTGAAAGATATAAATATTAGTAGCCACCACCAATGGTGTATACATGAAATCCAAGCAGTACTCGTAACTAAACAATGTGCATGTATTAAAAAAAATTAAAATAATGTCGAAATAAATTACTAGACTACTCGGGCTCCTATAAGACACTTGGAAGGTCTACCTTCTTCAGATCATGGCCGGAATGAAAGTCTTATCAATTACCATATATGGTAATAGTATATAATTTAATTATATATATTCCATCCACCTATATGAACCATGTACGTATGAGCGTAAGTGTCCATATACATGGAATACTAGTGCTGACTAGACTGGGGAATAACTTAGATATCCAGAACTAGTCTAATGAGCCTATAATATCAAGACAAAGGGTACATTCCCTACACCCCAATAAGAGTGTGATATGTCATGTATGGCACTTGACATGGTGAGAGATCCACCATGTCATCACTAGAATAGGGAACATAGTGCATCAAGACCAATTTACAACTAGTGTCAATGGTGTGAGAGGTCATGATCAACACCTAATATAAGGGAGTGTGATAATATCTTGCTCTATAGTCCCTTACCATCATATCATAGCTTCTAAATTAGGCATATTATAATTTTAGTTGGCATGGGTTATTTTCTCCCATCCACAACTTTAATATATCCCATAAATATAAATGAGGAATAATTATATTTATAATTTAATACATGAGGAATTTTCTCTCATGTTTCATACTATCCAATTTCAATTACATACATAGTATTTCATTTCATAATGATCATTTAGATAAATCATAACCAAAAGTCATGGTTTAACCATCCTTTATATGTCATTCATTTAATCCATTTAAAAGAGGGAAATCCATCATGATAATTCCCTTAAATTTAATTCAATACATTCAATTTAATAAAGTATGGAAATTCAATTCATAATGCTCAAGGATCCACTTAAAAGGTTACATGTTCAAGGAAGGCAATTTTCTACTTTTTAAATTCCAACTATATGTGGGATAATCACCTATGAGGATTCTTGGGTTCCATTTAACAGTCATGTCTCAAGGGAAAGTTCATTTAAAGGCTAATTCAGAAGAAAATTAGGTGTTCCAAAAATTAAGCAATGAACCATTAAGGAGAAACTCAACATGACACACCCATGTGGTATCCATATACATGGTAGGCATAATCTAACTCACAAGAAGTGATAAATAGGTGTTTATCAAGGTGAGAAGATCAAATTGATATGAAGAACTAAATATAAAGGGGTTCTTGAAAAAATTTGGAATGTTTCACACCATCTTAATTGTGAAACATCGAAACTCAAAGGTTAGACAACATAACCACCTACCTTAAGGCCATAGATAACTCCTCACCTGATATCAACCTCAAATTTTGAGTAGTTTGGAAGAGATTTGAGAAATTTTCTAATGACCTAAAAATAGGGAAAATGATCATGCACCTAAATAATATAATGGGTTTGAAGGAAAACTTGAATAAGAAGGGAATGACTAGAAGATACTACCAAGATGGATTATATGCTTCTAATGGAACATGAATTAGACACCGGATCAGAAAGTTATCTCAAAGAGGAGGGAAATATGTTTCATCTGCTGAAAAAAGAATAAGGAATAATGAAAAAGGGTTAACAGCTAAAAGATGGAAAATTTGGACTTTTCACCCAAAATATGGGGGTGCACAGTTTAGATGCCTAGTTTACAAACTGTCTGCTATCCATGTGAAAACCCACTATCCAAAAACCTGAAGTTCTCGCATGGTCAAGCACCTTAGATCACACAATTTTAGAAAAACTATATGGCCTATTGGTTCCCACTATCTGTAAACTTACGGTTAAAACTAACCATTCGACTTGGGTTTCATGGTTTAAACAAACCATGCGGCCCAGTTTTTTGGCCCATTTTCTGGAACTCTAGGCTCCGAATAAGCCCTAAACGCTCATGGGACCTTCCTTAGGATGTATTATATGTTTACCACGATTAAAAAAAGGGTTAAAATTGAAAAAATATGATCTGTATATTAATGAAAATATGTTTCATTACACCAGTAGTACTCAATCCCTTCATTAATGGACAATAGAAAGGAAAAAGACTATCCAATTACCAATATCACTTATGTTACCCTTCTCTCATGAGATTTAGATGGCCATGACCAACATCCCACTCCTCGCCATAGAATCATCCTTATTAGTGTGAAACTGGGTCAAACTATAATCATCATGGAACACACTCCATCTATCCTTACATGTGGGGGATGGATAGGACCAAACCCGTGAATCCCCATGCACTAAACTGAAATACAACTAACCACCAGTCCTTGTCTAAAGGGAATTTCATCTACGCACTTGACAAAAATTCAATCCAAAATGAGAATCATATCCTATAACAACCTATGGTGGACTTCCCACGATACATATTCTGTTATACTAATCCTTATGTTTTACCTCAATAGGTTCCATCATCACACATGTGGAACTCCTCCCAAGCCCCAGGTCGTTATGCCCGTATGAATTACATTAAAAATCCTCAGTCCTCATCTCACCCATGAACAATCACTCATATAAAAACTATAATCATTGGATGTAACTATAATTTATTAACTTTTTATCTTTTAAACATAATAGAACTCCCTCCCGTGCCACCAAAACAACATGCCAACTGACACTGTACCCATATTTCAAGCTTTCGGCCTCAGTATTAACCAAAGACTATGGGTTCAAATTCCCTTACCACATAAAAAAAATATACTCATGCTTTAAAATGTTTCATTATACTAAAACCAGGATGATCATTCTCCATGATATGATAGTCTCATCACACTAGGATCTCTCTTAGAACTCCTCGATAAAATCATGCACCTGACCTATGTCGTGGTCTATCTCATGATCACCCACTACACATGTGTCATTATTAAATCACATACATCCACCCACACCCCAAGGCATGTCATACTCATATAAACCCTTATCCAACACTTGTTACTATTCCAACAACATGATCATAGCCCTTCACTTTCACCACATACTAAACTCACCAATTGAAATAGGTCTAGGAACCCGAATAGTCCTATCCTTCCAAGACTATATCGACAATGATGATAGTAATAAAGGCACTTTCACATTCTGATACATAAATGATTCACTATTCCTATATCATATACAAGGTCTCACCTTATGAGAATAGGTTTTATACATTGAATAACCTACCCCTGCATCCCATTGTTGAAGGAAAAACAAACCCCCAGCCTAACCCCTCTAATGGGTTACCCTCACTATAAAACCAAGAACTAACACACTAAAGTCCAAGTCATGTTAAAATGTCTCTAGGTATAACACCTATAACTTCCAATATGATCTCATTACAAGGTCACTAGGATATACCACCAAGCCTTATCATGTCTCTCTAGGGTCATAACTCCTAGGAAACATCACATGATTCTTGTCACTAATACCACTCATCATTAACATTCCAAACTAACCGCTATAGGATATCAAACCATGGGTATCCATAAATTCCCCCATAATGAACAAAAAATGGAATTTCACATAACAAACCACCCACACACGGGTCCCATATAAAATACAAGGCATCAGTTTCCAACCCACTCACCCACAAGGCACTAATTCTCATGAAGCAACCTCCCACAAGACTACTCTCTTAAGAATCATAACCCTCTTAATAACCATCAACTTAGTAAATGACATAATAGTAAACAATTTGTGTCATAGAAACAAAACCAAATAGTTTAGTTAGATAAAATTATATTGCAAGATATATGGGAAACACTATATAGGTTTTTACTATCACTTTAAATAACCGGACCTATGAAAAAATCACCCCAATGGGTTTGTCTAAAAATAATTGAATTTATTTACTAACCCATTAGGTTATATGCTCATCCCTTGATGAAGGTATTTTATCAACCAAATAATGGTAACACTAGGGTATCTCTGAGTATGTCGTGATGACCTCCCCAATAATCTCCCGACTAGGGGTAATATACTCATCCTTGGTCAAAACAAGAGGAACTTGAGGGTAATGTATGATATAGAAAATTTATGTGCATATTTTTAATCAAATAATGATGAATTTTTATTTTTTTAAATTAAAAAAACCCAATATATTTAAATGTTTTATTAAAATAATGGGGAATTTGTATTATAGAATGAAAATGACAAAAATTGTGAAAAGTGATTAATTCTGAATTTTTGAAAGTTTTTTACATCAAGGGTATTTTTTTCATTTATTTAATAATATAATTCCAATTTGAGGGATTATTTTTTTTTCAAAATCCTTATTTTATTTCCTTCAACTCTTTCTTCTAGAATAAAGGATTATTCGAGAATCTAGAGACCTTAAAAAATCAATGAAGTTGAAGAAGTTTCCGGGCAGACAACATGGACCCCACCAACATAATGGAAGCCCATATAATACTACGCACATAAAATTCATGTGATTGACCCTATAATAGAACTAGGAAAAATATTTAAATTTTTAAAATTAATTTGAGGGAGTTTTGAAGTCATTAAGGTTGTCATTGGATGGTATACATTTGAAGGAAGCTTCCTGAAACCTTCATCCAGAAAACTTAATAGTAAATTAAAAATTCATAACTCCTACATCTCAAAGAAAAATGAGCTGAAATTTTGATAGGAGATGCGAAAAAAAATATGAAACAAGTTTTATAGAGGTAACCACAGGTGAATAATCAATTTAATGGGTCAAAAAAGGTGACAAATTTTGGATGAAAGATTCTACTTATAAAAGGAGAGGATCTCCTACCTATCAAATCATTCCATTCCGCTCCATCTTATTCAAGGAACCAATGAGGAGATCTCCACTGAGGGAGGCTGGCTGAAAATATTCCCTTTTTTTTTTCAATTTTTTTTATTTTCCTTTATTTTAGTTTTATTTTCAATTGTAATTTAAATTTTAGTTTTATTAATCCATGAATTTGTGTTTCTCCATCCATCTCACAATTCTTTTTTTTCTCAATTATATTATTTTAGTTATAAGTGTTATTATCAATTTTATTAGTACTAATATTAGTAATAGTAATATTAATATTATTTATATTTATATTAATATCAATATTATTATCATTATTATAATGATCACATTCTTATTTTAAAACTGTTTTATTTTCTCCCTCTCTCGTTTTTCAAAAACTATTTTCTTAATAATAATAATAATAATTAATAATATTATTATTATTATTTTAAAAATAATTATAAATTACTTATTATTCTTCTATCTCTCTCTCTCTTCTACCTATCTCTCTCTCCTCCCATCCATTCAACATTGTGATCACTTACTTTCGGAAATGAGAGACTAACCCCAAGGATTGGCCAGAGGGGAGGTCAAGGGGTTCGTGAGTTTTCTTTAAGGTTTATTTTAAGTTTTTGGAAGATTTTGAGTAGCATGCTTGGGTGAGGTGAATTTTCCTGATGTGGTGACAACCCACAATGACATGTAACTTAGTCTATTTCTATTTAGGAAAGGAATAGTGATTCAAATGTGATATTTCGTGTTTGGATTATCAAACTGAAATCAACATATAAAGGAGAATAATGATTGAACCTAAGAATAAACCCCAAAACCAAGTTATTTCTTCATAAACTCATTTTGTTTTCATTCCATGTTAGTTTATATTTTTAAATAATCAAAAACCTAATTTTTTTCATTAGATAATAAAAAAACAAAAAGAGATAGTTTATGTGATATAGAAGAAGTAAGTGAACCACACTGAAAGGATCCTTAAGAGAGACATCCCTGGTCTACCACTGTTCCACACTAGGAAAAATATAATTTCATTTTTCCGTTCCCCATGATAGTTGTGTGTCCAAATTGGCGTCGTTGATGAGGATAAAATCAATATTCAATTTAATTTTTCTATTTTCACATCTTAGGTAGATTTCATTTCTAAAAAAACTATAAAAAGACTTCCATGATGTATTCAAATTAAGATTGTTATGCATGGATAAATTACTCATAGGTTGAAAAATAACAAGAAGAAGATGAAAATTTTAGAAGATATTAGTCACAAGAACTTAGAAAAAGCAATGAACAACTAAACATAATAGCTAATAGAGCATTTGATTATGTTTGTGCATTAATGGTGCAACCCAACCCCAAGCTAAAGCAAGAACCTAATAAAGTGGTGGAAGAAATTTCACCACTTATCTTTGAAATTAAAGAACCTGAGGAGTCAAGTGAGGAATACAAACCAACCGAGCTATAAGTGGGTGATCAAGAAGGATTGGATGAATTATTGATTAAATGTGAGGAACTACCCGATCTCCCCATTCAAGTGAAAAAAGAAGATCCATCACCACATTAAAAGACACCACCCATGTGGTGTATTTTGAAGTGAAAATGGAGGAGCCTGACTACTTGCCTCCATCTGTTAAGAGTCTACTTCAAGAGGCACTTACCACTAAGGAGAATATTGAAGTTGAACCAACCCAGAGAATTGAAAATTTCTTTGAAATTATCTATTTTGATTTTATTGAATCTGAATTGTACGAAACTCCTTAGTGTTTTGATTATATGAAATAATAAAATATTTTCTATGACTTGAAGTATGACGAAGAACTTGGATATGAACCTGATGTGGAACATATGGATCTTCCTAGACATGTTAAATATTTGTTGAAGGAAGTTCATGAGGAGAATATTATAGATTTTTCTAAGGAAACCATTCAAAAATATGCTTACTTTTATGAGGAAGAATTTGATATTTATACTTCATGATTTAATTTTATTCAAATATAATTACTCTCTAACTTTCCCTTTAATTATTCTTTTGATGCATTATACCTTGAGAAACCACTAGAGAGAGAAGAAGAGGTTGAACAAGTATAAACCAAGAAAGTGGATGATTCATACTTCATCCTACCCCACCATTCAATCTATACCTAATTATTAGGGGGGGAGATGGTGTAAAATATACTTGTATCATTACTCACCTAGTAGGGTTAAGCACAAGGTTGGAAAAGAAACATGTGGGGGTTTAAATCAAATAAGCTTCATCCTCTATCATATTTGGGATAACAGCTGGTACTACCCTCTGGAGGTAGTAAAAATTCAGGTACCACCTGGGGGATCATAGAAATAAATATCCCTTAATTGATTTTTAGGAATTTAGATTTCAATTTTATTTCATAGGAAGTAGTTCAACATGAATCCCCCTCTATCTATCTTTTTTGAGCTTAAAAGACATGATCCTTGTGCTTAATTGTGTAATTATATTTTAAAGGTTCCTGATGGTAGAATGAAGCCTCAGACAGTGGAAGAGTACTAATATTAATTTCAAAAGGGATTCAAATTTTAGTTTTTATCTTTTAAACTCCTTAATTTGTTTTTCCAAAAACATGTTTTTGAGCATTAAAGTGAAATTTCGTGACAACAATTGAATTTATACTTTACTTGACTGATGTAGGAGACATGAGTTTCTTAGGAACCCAATGATTCCATGTATTAGATTTCAATGTTAATGATATTTAATAAGTAAAATTGAAAATTGAATGTTTAAAGTGAAGCATGGATATTAAAATGAGGACTCATGATTTTAAATAATTTATTTATTCATGTAAATTAAACTCCCCAACCATTTTTTATGCTTTGATTTTATGAAATTCTTGTTAATTGATTTGTTATTTTTAATCATTATTTTAGTGACTATCCCAAATAATATGTATCCTTCCCGAGAGGATTTATAGACCAAGTACTTCCTATTCTATCTTGAGAATATTTCTTGAGTGATCTTGGGATATGTCACCAACTAGAACTTGTATTGAAACTTGTCAAAGCTATGACTCTGCAAAAACACATTTAGAATTATTGAAGCATCTTTTAAAAATCCCTTATCCTTAAATAATACCTTTACATAAATCCTTATTTCATCCCATAAATACCATGAATAACCTTTATAGGGATGATCCATGTTTTAATCCATTTTTATCCATTCCTACCCTACTCTTGGAATTTTCATGATATTTTAAAGCTGAAGTGTAGGGGGTAAAGGGAATCATGGTGTAAGGGATGATATACATTATAAGGAATAAGTTTGGGGGTTATATTATTAGAATTGTAAAATTTTGTAGAATCATTCATTTTACTTAATTATTTTCCCCTCTTGAATTTAAAAAAATGAAAAAATGAAAAAAAAACAAAAAAAATGAAAAAAATGGGTTGTGATTTGGGAAAAAAATCACCATTTACCAGGCTGATGATTTCCTGACCATATGTGTTTAGGTGATGGATGTGAGGTTTGATATAATTATAACTTTCGAAAAAAATCAAGAGGGTGAAAAAGTCATTCATTATGCTTATTTGATCATAACCTTTACTTTGACTTTTGATGAAGTGGGTGTTGCTACCTTTAAAGTGAGAATTTTATTAAACTTTTTGATATCATGAATTGTTATTAAGATATAAACCTTCTCCTTGAGACTTAATTTTTGAAGCATCAAATTCTACAAACCTTAAGCCTCAGATTCATTTGAACCTTTATTGCAATTCCTCATGATTTTATGTGTCTTTTGTCTTTACAAAGTGTAGAAAGTAGTTCATTTAAAATCCTACAGATAAGAATATTTTTCTCATGATATGAGTATAAATTTTCTTTATTTGTATCATGAGTGATTAGAGAAAATATTGAAAAGTGAGGTAGACCATTATTTAGAATGTTTAATAATAATGAATTTAGGAGCTTAAATGAATGAAAGGATAAGTTTCATCATTTTTAAAATGGGAAAAGTGAAATACGTGAATTATTTGTTTCTTTTAAAAATGAGTAATCAAATTGATATTTTATGTGTATTTTTGAATTTTTTATTTTACATTAAAAATTGTTTGATTATATCGCATTGAAATTTCAGTATTGATAACATTGGGATCGTCTGATTTTCAATGTTGAGATTTTATGCTTGAGGACAAGCATGGTTTAAGTGTGGGGGTATTTGACAGAGAAAATTTATGTTCATATTTTTAATCAAATAATGATGAATTTTTGATGTTTTTAAATGATAAAACCCATGTATTTAAATGTTTTATTAAAATAATGGGAAATTTGGATTATAGAATGAAAATGAGAAAAATTATAAAATGTGCTTAATTCTGGATTTTTGACTAATTTTTATGTCAAGGGTATTTTGGTCATTTATTTAAAAATATAATTCCAAATTGAGATATTTTTTTAAATCCTTATTTTATTTTATTCAAATTTTTCTTCTGGACCAGGGGCTGATTAAAGCATCTAGAGACCCTAAAAAATCAATGAAGTTGAAGAAGTTTCCGGGAGGACAGCGTAGACCCCACCACCATAATGAAATCCCATATCAACCAACACTACTCTAATAGAGGTGATTATACCAAGAATATATCTTTGAAACATAGGTGAATTTATAAAATTAATATAAGGGAGTTTTGAAGTCATTAAGGTTTCCATTGGATGTCATAATTTTGAAGGAAGGTTCCTAGAACCTTCATCGAGAAAAAGTAACAGTCATTTAAAAATTCAAAACTCCTATATCCTATGGCCAAATGAGATGAAATTTTGATAGGAGACGTGAAAAAAATAGGAAACAAATATTATGAAGGGTTACACATGTGAATCATCAATTTATTAGGTCAACAATGTGACAACATTTGGAGGACATATTCACCCTATAAAAGGAGAGGTGCTCCTACCTCTCAAATCATTCTATTCCATATCTTATTTGAGGCACCAAGGAAGAGATCTCCACTAAGAGAGTTCATCCACAAATCTTACCCTTTTCTTATTTTTAATTTTTTTAATTTTATTTACTTTAGTTTTATTTTCAATTATAATTTAAATTTTAGTTATTATTAATCCATGCATTTGTGTTTCTCCATCCATCACACAATTATTTTTTTCTCTATTATCTTATTTTAATTATAAGTATTATTGTCAATAATATTAGTATTAATATTAATAAAAAAATAATAATATTATTATAATTATTATATTGATCACATTTTTATTTTAAAACTATTTTATTTTCTCCCACTGTCCTTTTTCAAAAACTATTTTCTCAATAATAATAATAACAATTATTATTATTATTATTATTATTATTTTAACAATCATTATAAAGTATTTATTCTTACTCTCTATCTCTCTGTCCCCACCCCTCTCTCTTATCATCCATTCACCATTGTGATCACTTACTCTCAGTAATGAGAAACTAACCCCGAGGCATGGCCCGAGGGGAGGTCAAGGAGTTCATGAGTTTTATTTAATGTTTATTTAATGTTTTTGGTGGATTTTTATAGCATGCTTGGGTGAGGTGAATGTCCCTGATGTTGTGAGGAACACCAATGACATGCAACTTAAAAAATTTGTATTATATAAAATAATAGTGATTCAAATGCGAGATTTCATGTTTGTATTATCAAACTGAAATCAATATATAAAGGAGAATAATGATTGAACCTAAGACTAAATCCCAATACCAAGTTATTTATTCGTCAACTCATTTTGTTTTCATTTAATGATAGTTTATATTTGTAAATAATCAAAAACCCCAAAAATATTTCATTTCATTCATTAGATAATAATAAAAAAAGAGATAATTTAGGTGATATAGAAGAAGTAAGTGAACCACAATGAAAGGATCCTCAAGAGAGATAGCCCTGGTCAGCCACTATGCTGCACTAGGAAAAATATAATTTCTTTTGTCGATGCCCATGATAAGAATGGGTCAAAAATTTCAATGTTTCTGAGGATCCAATCAATAGTCCATTTACTTTTTCTATTTTCACATCTTAGTAAGATTTCACTTTTTAAAAAAAACTTAAAAAAGACTTCCATGAGGTATTCAAATTCATATTATTATGCGTGGATAAATTACTCACAGGTGAAATAAAAAAGAAGAATATGATGAGTATTTTATAAGATATTAGGCACAAGAATGTAGAGAAATCATTAAATAACTAATAATAAAGGATGATAGAGCATTTGATTATGTTCTTGCATTAATAGAGCAACCCAACACTGAGCCGGAGAAAGAACCTCAGAAAGTGGTGGAAGAAATTTCACCACTTATCTTTTAAATTAAATAACCTGATGAGGAAAGGTAGGAAGACTTAGCTACTGAGATACAATACGGATATCAAGAAGTATTGGATGAATTATTGATTAAATGTGAGGAACTACTTGATATCCCAATTCCAGGAAAAAAGAAGAGCCATACGAATAGAAGGAAGAAACCACCCAAGTGGTGGAATTTGAAGTGAAAATGGAGGATCCAGACTACCTACCAACATATGTTAAGATTCTACTCTAAGAGGCACTTACCACTGAGGCAGAGAATGAAGCTGAACCAACTCAGGGAAATGAACCTTTCTTTGACCCTATCTCTTCTGATTTTATTGAATCTGAATTTACCACACTCTTTATTGTTTTGATTATATGAAATAATAAAATATTTTCTATTCCTTGAAGGATGGAGAATAACTTGGATGTGAACCTTCTGAGAAAAATATGGAGCTCCCTATACATGTTGAATATTTGTTGAAGGAAGTTCATGAGGTGTTTCTAGTGGATTTTCCTAATGAAACCATGCAAAAATCTACTTACTTTAATGAGGAATAATTTTATCTTGATACTTATGTTTTATTTTTCATCAAATATAATTACAATATGACTTTCCCATTGACTATTATTTTGATTAAACATAACTTGAGAAACCACTAGACAGATAAGAAGAGGTTTCACAAGTAGAAACCAAGAAAGAGGATGATTCATACTTTATCCTACCACTCCAAGAAATAAATATCTCATTATGAAAGGGGAGGAGATGATGTACACTATAAATGGATCATTAATCACCCAGAAGGATGAAGCACAAGCTAATAAAATCCACATGTGGTAGTTGAAATCAAAGAAGATTCATCCTCCATAAGATTTTGTATAAAATATGGTACTGCCCTCTAGAGTTAGTAAAATTTAGTTCCCACCTGGGGGATCATACCAAGACATATCCCTTTATTTCTAAGAATTTAGATTTCAATTTCATTTCATAGGAAGTAGTTCAGTATGCATCCCCCTCCATTTATATTTTTTGAGATTAAAAGACATGATCCTTGTGATTAATTATGTAATTATTTTTTATAGATCCATGATAGCAGAAGGAAGCCTTAGACAGTGGAATATTACTATGCTTAATTTTAAAAGGGAATCAAATTTTATTGTTTATCTTTTAAACTCATTAAATTTTTGTCCAAAAACAATTTTTTGACCATTAATGTGAAATTCCATGCCTAAACATGAATTTATGCTTTAATTGACTAATATAGGAGACTTGAGTTGCATAGGAACCCAATGATTCCATGTATTATATTTCGATGTTAATGATATTGGATGAGTAAAATGAAAAATTGATTGTTTAAAGTGAAGCATGGATATTAAAACGAGGAATCATGAATTGAAGGAATTTATTGAATTATGTAAATGAAATTCCGCAACCATTTTTCATGATTTGAATTTATGAAATTCATTTGAATTGATTTGTTATTATTTCATAATTTCTTGAATGATTGTCCCAAATAATATGTCTCATTTCCGAGAGTATTTCTAGACCAAGTACTTCTTATTTTATCTTGAGCATATTTTTTGAGTGAGCTTGAGACACAAAACTTGATATAACTTATATTGAAACTTTTAAAATCTATGATTATGAAAAAATAAATTTAAAATAATTGAGGCATATTTTGAAAAGACATTATCCTTAAAATACCACCTTTACATCAATACTTATTTTATCCCATAGATACCATGAATGACCTTTATAGGGATGATCCATGTTTCAATCCATTTTTATCTACTCCTTCCCTAATCTTGGTATTTTCATGATATTTTAAAGTTGAAATATGGGGGTTAGGGGAATCATGGTTGAAGGGATGATATACATTGTAAGGAAGAAGTATGGGGGGGGGAATTATGGGAATTGAAAAAGTTTGTGGAATCATTCATTGTACTTAATTGTTTTCCCCTCTTGAATTAAGAAAAATGAAACAAAATGAAAAAAACGAAAAAAGAAAAGAAAAAATGGGTTGTGATTTTGGAAAACCAAAACTCACCATTTTCCAGAATAATGATGTTATGATTGTATGTGTTTAGGTTTAGATGTGAGGTTTTATCTAATAATAACTTTTTAAGAAATAAAAAAAAACAGAAAAAATTCAAGTGGGTGTAAAAGTCATTCCTTATACTTATTTGATCATAAAATTTACTTTGAGTTTTAGGGAAGTGGGTGTTGTTACTTTTAAGGTTAGAATTTGATTACACTTTTTGATATCATGTATTTTACTTAAGAGATAAACCTCCTCATTGAGCCTTAATTTTTAAGGCATAGAATCTTAACAACCTTAACCATCAGATTCATTTGAACCTTCATTTCAAATCCTCATAATTTTATGTGTCTTTTTCCTTTAAAAAGTGGAGAAAGTAGTTCATTTACAATCCTATGAATAAGGATAATATTATCATGATATGAGCATAAATCTAATTGATTTTTATCATGAGTGATGAGATAAAATATTAAAAGGTGTGGTAGATCATGATTTTTCATGTTTAATAATAATGAATTGAGGATCTTGAATGAATGAAAGTTTAAGTTCCATCATTTTTCAAAGGGGAAAAGTGAAATAGGTGAATTATTTGTTTCTTTGAAAAATAAAAAATCAAATTGATATTTTATTTCTATTTTTTAATTATTGATTTTAAATTGAATTTTTTTATTATATTTCATTGAAATTTGAATATTGATAACATTGGCCCCCTATGATTTTCAATTTTGAGATTTTATGCTTGAGGACAAGCCTGGTTTAAGTGCAGGGGTATTTAATAGAGAAACTTTATGTGCATATTTTTAATAAAATAATGATGAATTGTTGATGTTTTAAAATGATAAAACCCATTTATTTAAATTTTTTATTAAAATAATCGGCAATTTGCATTATAAAATGAAAATGCAATTTTTTTTTTGAAAAGTTCTTAATTATGTATTTTTGAAAGATAGTTACATCAAGGGTATTTTGGTAATTTCTTTAAAAATGTTATTCCAAATTGGGATATTATTTTTTTTATTGAAATAATTATTTTATTTTCAAAATCATTGTCTTTTGGACCAAGGGATAATTCGATCATAGAGGAATTAGAAAATCAATGAAGTTGAAGAAGTTTCTGGGTGGACAGCGTGGACCCCACCACCATAACAGAAAGTCATATCATCCTACACACCTACAATGGAAGTGATTCCAACCATAATAGAACTAGGAAACAAATTATCATTTCTAAAATTAATTTGAGTGAGTTTTGAAGTCATGAATGTTTCCATTTGATGTTATACGTTTGAAGGAAGCTTCATGGAACCTTCATCCCAAAAGATTAATAGTCAATTAAAAATTCATTACTTCTATATCCAGTGGCCAAATGAGATGAAATTTTGAGGGGAGATGAGAGATAAACTAGGAAAAAACTGTTATGAAGGGTTCACATGTGAATTGTCAATTTAATGGGTCAAAAAATGCGAAAAACTTTGGAGGATAGATTCTGCCTATAAAAGGAGAGAAACTCTTACCTCTCAAATCATTTCATTCTACTCCATCATATTCAAGCCACCAAGGAGGAGATATCTAATGAGGGTTGTCATATGTAAATCTTCACCTTTTATTCTTCTTCATTTTTTTAATTTTCTTAAATTTAGTTTTATTTTCAATTGTAATTTAAATTTCAGTTTTATTAATCCAAGCATTTGTGCTTCTATATCCATCACACAATTCTATTTTTCTCAAGTATCCTATTTTTATTATAAGTATTATTATCATTATTATTAGTATTAATATTAATAATATTAATATTATTATTATTATCATTATTATAATCATCACATTCTTATTTTAAAACTATTATATTTTCTCCCTCACTCCTTTTTCAAAAACTATTTTCTTAATTATAATAATAAAAATATTAATTAATAATAATAATAATATTATTATTATTATTTTAACAATGATTATAAATTATTTATTCTTCTTCTCACTCTCATATCTGTCTCTATTTCTCTCTCCTCTCACCCATTCACCATTGTGATCACTTACTCTCAGAAATGAGAGACTAACCTCAAGGCTTGGCCTGGGGGGAGGTCAAGGTGTTCTTGAGTTTTCTTTAATATTTATTTTATGTTTGTGGTAGATTTGAGTAGAATAATTGGGTGAGGTGAATTTCCCCGATGTGGTGACAATCCCCAATGAAATGTAACTTAAAATATTTCTATTCTGGAAAATAATAGTGATTCAATCGTGAGATTTAATGTTTGGATTATCAAACTGAAATCAACATATAAAGTAGAATAATGATTAAAACTAAGACTAAACCCCAATGCCAAGTTCTTTATTTTTCAAATCATTCTATTTTCATTTCATGATATTTTATATTTTTAAATAATCAAAAAACCAAAATCATTATCATTTTTTCATTTCATAATAAAACTAATAAAAAGAGATAGTTTAGGTAATATAAAAGAAGTAAGTGAACCACATTGAAAGGATCCTCAAGAGATATGACCTTGGTATACCAATGTGCTTCACAAGGAAAAATATAACTAATTTTGTCCATGCCCCATGATAGGCATGAATTAAAACTGGCATCGTTGCTGGGGAGCCAATCAATAGTCCATTTACTTTTTCAATTTTCACATCTTAGGTAGATTTCATTTCTTAAAAAAACTAAAAAGACTTCCATGATGTATTCAAATTAATATTATTATATATGGATAAATCACTCACATGTGAGAAAACAATAAGAATAAAATGAATATTTTATAAGATCTCAGTTGCAAGAAGTTAGAGAAATCATTGAAAAAATAACAAGAAAGGCTGATAGAGAATTTTATTATATTCAAGAATTAATGGAGCAACCCAACCCTGAGCTGGAGAAAGAACCTCAGAATGCGGTGGAAGAAATTTCACCACTTATCTTTTAAATTGAATAACATGAGGAGGAAAGGGAGGAAGACTTACTTGTTAAGCTATAAGTGGGAGATGAAGAAGGATTGGATGAAATTTTGATTAAATGTGAGGAACTTCCTGATATCCCCATTCCAGGAAAAAAAGAAGAGCCATTACAATAAAAGGAAGAAACTACCCAAGTGGTAGAATTTGAAGTGAAAATGGAGGAGCCCGACTACCTTCCTCCATCTCCTAAGAGTTTACTCCAAGAGGCCCTTACCACTAAGGCATATATTGAAGTTGAACGAGCTCAAGGAGTTGAACCTTTCATTAACCATATATCTTATGATTTTATTGAATATGAATTGTACCAAACTCCTTATTGTTTTTATTATATGAAATAAAAAAATATTTACTATGACTTGAATGCTGAAGAATAATGTGGATGTGCACCTGTTGAGGAACATATAGAGCTCCCTGGACATGTTGAATATTTTTTGAAGGAAGTTCATGAAGACATTCTAGTGGATTTTACTAAGGAAACCATGCCAAAAGATGCTTAATTTTATGGGTAATAATTTGATCTTGATACTTCATGTTTTAATTTTATTGAAATAGAATTACACTGTGAATTTCCCTATGACTATTCTTTTGATGCCACATACCTTGAGAAGCCATGGGATAGAGAAGATTAAGATTCCCAAGTAGCAACCAAGAAAGAGAATGATTCATACTTCATCCTACCCCCACCATGCAAGTTATACCTCATTGGGAATGGTGAGGACATGGTGTACACTATCCTTGGATAATTACTCCCCCAGAAGGATGAAGAAAAAGTTGGAAAAATCCACATGTGGTGGTTAAAATCAAAGAATATTGATCCTCCATCATATTTTGGATAAGATCTGGTACTGCCCTTTGGAGGGTGTAAAAATTTAGGGCCCACTTGGGGGATCTCACCAAGACTTATCCCTTACTTACTTTCTAGGAATTTAGATTTTAATTTCATTTTATATGTAGTATTTCATCATGAATCCCCCTCCCTCTATCTTTTTTGAGATTAAAAGACATGATAATTTTTCTTAATTATGTTATTATATTTTATAGGTTCATGATGGTAGAAGGAATCCTCAGATAGTGTAAGACTACTAAGATTATTTTCAAAATGGATTCCAATTTTAGTTTTTATCTTTTAAACTCTTTACATTTTTTCCAAAACAATTTTGTGAGCATTAAAGTGAAATTTCATACCTACACTTGAATTCATTCTTTACTTTTCTGATCTAGGAGACATGAGTCTCTTAGGAACCTAGTGAATCCATGTCTTAGATTTCAGTGTTAATGATATTGAATGAGTAAAATGGAAAATTGAATTTTTAATGTGAAGCATAGATATTAAAATGAGTACTCATGATTTGAAGGAATTGATTGATTCATGTAAATGAAATCCCCCAACCATTTTTCATGCATTGATTTTTTGAAATTCATGTGAATTGATTTGTTATTATTAATCATGTCTTGAGTGATTTTACCAAATAATATGTATTATTCCCAAGAGTATTTGTAGATCAATTAATTTCTATTTTATCTTAAGCATATTTCTTGAGTGATCTTGGGACATGTCACATGTTAGAACTTGTATTGAAATTTTTCAAAGCTATGACTGTGCAAAAACAAATTTAAAATGATTGAGGCATCTTTTGAAAATAAATTATACTTAAAAGACCACCTTTACATCAATCCTTATTTTATCCCATATAGACCATGAATTAACTTTATAGGGATGATCCATGTTTTAAGCCATTTTTATCCATTCCTTCCCTACTCTTGGTATTTACATGATATTTTAAAGTTGAAATGTGGGGGTAAAGGGAATCATTGTGGAAGGAATGATATACATTGTAAAGAATAAGTTTAGGTGTTATATTATGGGAATTGTAAAAGGTTGTGAAAAAACTTGTTATACTTCATTGTTTTTCCCTTTTCAATTAAAAAAAGAAAAAATGATAAAAAAACCAAAAAAGAAAAAGGAAAAAATGGGTTGTGATTTGGGAAGACAAAAAATCACCATTTTTCAGACCATAAATCTTATGATCAGATGTGGTTAGGTGATGGAAGTGAGGTTTGATATAATCATAACTTTCAAAAAAAGAAAAAAAGACAAAAAAATTCAAGAGGGTGCACAATTCATTCATTATACTTATTTGATCGTAACATTTACTTTGAGTTTTGGGGAAGTGGATGTTTCTACTTATAATGTGAAAATTTAATTACACATTTTGATATCATGCATTGTACTTAATTGATAAACCTTCTCCTTGAGCCTTAATTTTTAAAGCATCAAATCATTCCAACCTTAAGCCTCATAGTCATTTGAACCTTTATTGCAAGTCCTCTTGATTTTATGTGTCTTTTGTCTTTACAAAGTGGATAAAGTAGTTCATTTACAAGACTATGGACAAGTATCTTTTTCTCATGATATGAGCATAACTCTAATTGATTTTTTTTCAGTGATTAGAGAAACGATTTAAAAGTTAGGTAGATCATGATTTGGCATGTTTAATAACAATGAATTGAGGAGCTTGATTGAATGAAAGGATAAGTTACATCATTTTAAAAGGGGAAAAGTAAAATATGTGAATTATTTATTTCTTTGAAAAATGAGAAATCAAATTGATATTTTTTGTTGATTTTTGAATGTTTGATTTTAAATTGACTTTTTTGATTATATCACATTGAAATTTGAATATTGACAATATTGGGCCCCTTTGATTTTCAATGTTGAGATTTTATGCTTGAGGACTAGCATGGTTTACGTGTAGTGGTATTTCACAGAGAAAATTTATGTGATACGTTTTAATCAAATAATGATGAATTTTTTATGTTTTTAAACGATAAAACACATGTATTTAGATGATTTATTAAAATAATGGGAAATTTTAATTATATAATGAAAATGTGAAAAATTGTGAAAAGTGGTTAATTTTGGATTTTTGAATGATTTTTACATCAATTATATTTTGGTCATTTATTTAAAAATACAATTCCAAATTTATAGATTTTTTTCATGAAATCCTTATTTTATTTCTTTCAACGTTGTCTTCTAGACCAGGGAATTATGTGAGAATCTAGAGGCCTTAAAAAATCAATGAAGTTGAAAAATTTTCTAGCGGACAGTGTGAACCCTACCACAGTAACGGAATCCCATCTTAGCCTACACTCCTCCAATAGAGTTGATGATACCAAGAATAGAACGAGGACACATAGTATAATTTGAAAAATTAATTTTAAGGAGTTTTGAAGTCATTAAGTTTTCTATTAGATGTTTTACCTTTGAAGGAAGATTCTTGGCACCTTCATCCAGAAAAAGTAACAGTATATTAAAAATTTATAGCTTCTACATCCGATGGAAAAATGAGATGAAATTTTGAGATTATATGAGGAAGAAAATGGGAAAAATAATTTATGAATGGGAGCATATGTGAATCTTCAATTTAATGTATAAAAAATGTGACAAGTTGTGGAGGATAGATTCTTCCTATAAAAAGAGAGGATCCCCTACCTCTCAAATCATTCCATTCCACTCCATCTTATTCGAGGCACTAAGGAGAAGTTATCCACCTAGGGAGGCCAGAAAAAAATCTTCCCCTTTTTTCTTTTTTATTTTTTTACTTTTCCTTATTTTAGTTTTATTTTAAATTGTAATTTAAATTTTAGTTTTATTAATCCATTAATTAGTGTTTCTCCATCCATCTCACAATTAATTTTTTCTAAAATATCTTATTTTAATTATAAGTATTATTATAATTATTATTTGTATTAATATTATTAAATATAGTATTATTAATATTAATATAAATAATATTGTCATTATTATAATATTCACTTTCTTATTTTAAAATTATTATGTTTTCTCCCTCCCTCTTTTTTCAAAAACTATTTTCTTAACTATAATAATTATAATACTAATTATTAATAATAATAATATTATTATTATTTTAACAATAATTATAAATTATTTATTATTATTCTTCTCTCTCTCACCCCTCTCTCTCTCCATCCATCCATTCACCATTGTGATCACGTACTCTTGGAAATGAGAGACTAACCCTGAGGCTTGGTCCGTGGAGAGGTAAAGTAGTCTAGGAGTTTTCTTTAAGGTTATATTAAGTTTGTGGTATATTTGAGTAGCATGATTTGGTGAGGAGAATTTATTTGATGTGGTGATGTACCCTAATGACACGTAACTTAATATATTTCTATTCTGGACAAGAGTATTGATTCAAAGTGAGATTTCATGGTTGGATTATCAAAATGAAATCAACATATAAATAATAATAATGATTGAACATAAGATTAAACCAAAAAATCAAGTTATTTCTTAGTCATATCATTATGTTTTCATTTCATGATATTTTATATTTTTAAATAATCAAAAACCTAAAATCATTTTCATTGTTTTCATTAGATTATAAAGAAAGAGATAGTTTAGGAGATGTTGAAGAATTAAGTGAACCACACTAAAATTCTACTCAAGAGAGATGACCCTAGTCAGCCACTCTACTGTACTATGAAAAATATAATTGATTTTTTCCATGCACTTCAATAGGTGTGCATCAATAAACCCATCCTTGGGGCCCAATCATCCACTAGGGGGCTGTTTTCAATCCATGTTAACCATCACAATAAATCATATACTTTAAAAATAAATAAAATGTAAACCTACATCATAAACATAACACCAAAATAAATAAAACATGGCATAAATAATTTGTATCATTTCTATTTTGAAACCATTCCATTTCCCATTTCCCAAAACCATTACCAAAAACCATTTTTATTTCAAGGATAAAAGTATTTCCAAACAATTTAAAAAATAACAAAACACATGTAATCAAATACCATTTCCCATTTACATTTCAAATAAACAAGAATTTAAATTTCCTTTATAATTTAAAAAACCATATTAAAGAAAAAACATTTTTAAAAACCAAAACCAAATTACCCTTTCATCCATCTACTAATTAATAGAATACTATTACTCAAAGTCGCACTTGAAACTTAACCATTACTATTAGAGTGGTTCTCATTCAATTAAAAATGGAAATTCATTTCTTAATTTTTTATGGATGTGAAATTTCATATCATAGACATCAATTTAACCAACTCCCCCCTTTAGAAAAGTAGGATATGATTAGGAATTTTCCAACAAATGATATTTAATTTAAACGATGTTATGTATGAAAAATTGGCTTGAACACACCATAAAATTAGTTAGAAAAAATACTATGGGTTAAATTAGTAGACTCTCCAACCATTTTTATAATATTTTCAATTAAATTCATCAAGGGAGAAAAGCTCTTCCAAGGCCTGTCTGAAATCAATCAGTCACCACCAACTCACTAGAGGCCCTAACTCAAGTCATCAAGCTATAATTAATTAATTATATTAAAATTATAATTAATTAATCAAACACATTTAAATTTTATATTCTAATAAAAATTTCCACAAATTATAAAAACTAACAATACCTTATTTATTCATCAAAACATCAATCCATGATGCGTTGACCATCTATGACACCCTTAAGCCCAAGCCAAGCCAAAGAACCAACCTTTGACATCAAAACTATAACAAATTATTTTGTATATTGGAAAAAAATAATAAAAACTATAATGACTAAATAACTTGTTATATCCCCAAGAAAACATAATTAGACAGAGTCCTAGGACATCTTATACCTAGGATGCATGAAATTCCCCTAATAATTAGGTGATCATACTTTTTAAATTAGATAAAGTTTCCACCATTTGTATTGACATGTATGTTGCATATTACTATGAACCATACCATGGAATTTTATCTTGGGGGTTCTATTTATTTTCATTGGATAAGTCTCATAGGAAAAATTACATTTAAAATGAAGAAATATATAAGAAATAATAATTATATTAATACATTCATTATCAATATTTATTTTCCATTGGAGTGTATAGAATTTTGTTCTATGAATTTGAATAATGTTGATATGATGATATGAGCCATAATCAACTCTTGATAAGTAAAGGTGAGAAATATATTATAATGGATCCAACCTCTCAATCAATTCCACAACTAGGGGAGTTCCATGTCCAAGTACATTGACTAATTTAGGCTTAAGGGAGAGGGAAATAGAACATCACACAATGTTTTTTAATCCCACTATCATAGATGAATAATTGAAAAATTTAATATTAATTATTAGTTATTTTATTTTAATTATATATGTATTATCCATAAATGTTACATGCAATATAGTGAAATTATAACTAGAATGAATCATTGGTTACCTCTTAGAAGAAGATATAAATTTCAGTGTCAGAAGTTTCCATCATGGTTCAAATATAATGTCTGTATATAAATTTGTTATTTTTTAATGATATGATTATATTTATTAATATTAATGAAACACACACACACTCACATATATATAAAGTTTAGAGTTTACCAAATAGTGCAATATTTCTTGATATTAGATAATTGTTATTTGGTCTAGATATGGTGGTGAATATGTGTAACTCAAGTATATTCAATATATATAAGTTAATTATGAATAGTCATTTTTTAAACATGACATCTCAAACTGATGGTGTCATGTAAAGCATTGAATCCAAATATTAAGTTATAGTATGAGACACACAACCATGTTTAATTAATTTATTATATTATACAGTAGTATAGAAAATAATTATATTTGATTATTCTTCTTAAGGTTGACTTATTATATTTAAATATAAGTGTATTTATACATTTACATGATAATGAATTGATTTTATTCTTTTTAAAATCATAATTTTCAAGACTGAAAGTGATAATTTTTTTTAAATATATTTTTGCCTCATGGGTATATAAAGGGGTGTTTTGTTTTTCTGAGGGAAAAGTTTGATATTTTTTTCCTTACACTTTCTCAAATAAAAAATTATTTTCTGAATTTTGTTCAAATTAGTGTTTATAAATGTATTATAACAAATAAATTTCAAAAAATATTTGGTGAAATCCAACTTGGAATGTTTAGTTACACCCTATATACAAACCTTTGAATGTGTATATCTCTTATATTTTTATATCAGGGCCTGATTTATATTTCTATATTTTTTGTGTTCTCATTAGTCCGTTAATGGATGTTTGGATTTGGGTGTGACCTCAAGTTGCATGCTGGTGATCTTATGGTGGTTCAGATTTATAGTTAATATCATGATGTTTATACCAGCTAACTCGACAATCATCTTATATTTTTGGTTTCCTTTACATTGGTACTTATCTTGTCTTCTTTATAATGGTGTGTATTTTCAAAGTGAGTTTGGTTATTTATATTAATTATGGCATGTTTAATTGATTATATTATTTTAAGTAATTTATTTTATATACATGGAAATTTAAAGTATGGATGCACTATAATGGATTATTAATAAATATTCAAAAATTATTTATTACTATCTAAGGATGAAAATATTCCAAAAGAATTTTATTTTATACTTTGATTCTTGGAACCGACCCTTGGTGATTAGGATTATGCTTCCAGTATTATGGTTGTTTAGTTTCGATGATGTAGTAGGTTAACCAAGGAATGTTTGTTACATTTCATGAACACTATACCAATATTATAGAAACCAAGGTCATATCCTCCTTAATTTATTATAGAAATTTTACTTTAAAAATGTATTTCCTCTATTACCCATATCCCATGATTAGTACCAGATCATACCTACTTTTATATACTCCATGGTTATTAGTACCTACAACTTCTACCCCATCTCTCATGCTTTATCTTCCTTCAAGAACTGAAAAGGGTACTATGGTTACCATGGAATAATGGATATTGGGGATACTCATCATCCTACTGATATAGAGGTGGATTGACCTCATACATCATGTAAAATGAATTTCATTCCCTAATATTAGAAATTTTGTATTCATTGATATTTTTTAGTAATATTTTATTATTTTTAAGTAGTTTTAATACTTCTTATCATTCCCAAAACCATGATTGTACATGAATGGGTTATTTTTAGAATAAATATACATAGTTCACGGGGGACTGTAAAGAACATCATAATTTGATTTGAAAAAATTGGAACAAATTCAAAAGTTTCATGGCCACACTCTATAGATATTATGAAATCATGACCATATAGGTAGTCTCAATATGTAATATTGATTATATAATTAAATATAAGGCATTTGAATATATTTGGGTATCAATATTTATTTATTTATTCATGTATTTTGAAAGTGCGGCCGATTGTCGCCTATCGACCGTTCAAAGTTCTGGTGCTCTGCTAATGTGTATAGCAGCACTCGGGTCGAATCCTCGGTGATGGTACTTCGTAATAGTCGATTGTTTTTAGTTGATTGTATTTTGATTAGGGGGTTTGTTTGCAGAGCTTAATTGAAATGATTTATGGATGATGTTTGATTTGCCAAATTGATAAAGATTGGGGTGAGTTCATCATTGGGGAGTTAAGCATGTGATATCCTTGAGCCTTACTTTGTATTGCATTAAATTAACACCCATGTCATAAGTTGACGTTGATTGGAATTCCTAAGTGTGAAGGCTTTAATCCAAGCCTTAACTTAACTTAGGGTTCTAATCTCAATCAAAACTTATTTATGGTAGTGTATTTATGGTTCCAATAATCCATGGAAACCACTTGTTAAACAAAACATATCATTAATCCATGACATATTAAGTTTAACATACACAATATTAATTTAAAGAATACTCATCGAGCAAAACTCTCAATCAATTAACATCCCCAAATTATAACTCACCCCAATGAGAGATTTACTCAGCCATTTGGATGTTTAATAATCTGGTAATATATGTTTATGGTGATGAATTATAAAGAGAATAAAAAAGAAAGGGACAAGATAAGAGTAGTGTGCCGAACACACACACGAAATAATTTAAGAATCAAAAATGGAATTTCGATTGAATGAGGAAGCTTAAGAAGGGAAGGGGATTGAACTGAATTTAAACTATTTTAAGAACATTAATATTAAAATACAGAAGGTGGAAGAGAATAAGAGATATTGAAGAAGTAACTTGCATTAAAACAGAATTACAAAGAAAGAGAATTACAAGATTACAAAAATGAAGAACACAAAAGTAAGTGAAAAGAAAGAGAGGAGGAAAGGTCTCTCAAGTGAAAACTTGAGTATGGCAGGTCCTCCCAAGCCTTTGGCAAAGCTTTGGTCGTGCCAATGTGATCTCCTCTCTTCTGAAATGCCAACCCCTCTCAAGGAGAGAAGGGGAGAGTATTTATAGCCCAAGGAGTGGACTGTATGCATTCCCAATCTGTCCCTCCACTTGCTTCGCCAATTGAGCTATACAGACAGCCGAATCTTCAAATACATCCTTCTTCAAAGTTGTAGAAAATAATGTTGGTCGACTACTCTAAAAATTTGGAGGCATTTGGACAATTGGAGCCAAAGTTATGGCCGGTTGATTAAACAAAGGTAAACTGTCCATTTCTATCCATTCTTTTTCGATGGCCAAAATCAGAATGGATTTTTGAACAGGAAGATGCCTTCAAATTCGAATGACTTCTTCAACAAAGTCGGCCGCCTATATCTCCTATTTCACACTGCAAAATCTCAGCTCGATTGGATGCTTACATCAGGAGATATGTCATGCATACTATACTGATTTTAATTCTCGGCCAGAATGGTGGGCTGGACTTCAAAGGTTTATTTGGGCCCCTTGTACTTGGATTTGGGCCATGAAATTTTTATCCAAGATGCAATGTAGTGTCCCCCGAATTATGGTGGAGATTGAAGGTCTTTGGACTTCTCTATTGAACCCAGTAAATCAATCTTCATGGATGGTCCAGTTTGTTCACAGATTCTTTGGTCTTGTTTGTGAGGACCATATGACCCTTCAAATGGCAGAATTGGCTCATGGTTCCTTCTAATGAAATGTTGTATATTGAAAGTGGAATCCTACAAAACAAGAACCACACAATTTGGATCAGTATAGTGATATTTATAATTAAAACATTAAACTGACTCAATTTGACTACTTCTAAAAATGCTCAAATATTATACTTAATATTAAAACATTAATATTTCACACAAATTATGCACATTTCATATAAAATAAGTAAAGGGGGAATATAATAAGTAATGAAAATATTAATAACATCAACTCCCCCACACTTATATTTGCGCGTGTCCTCATGTGCAACAAATATAAAAACATGACAAAATCATTTTCACTCACCAACAAATATTAAAATTTTGTTTTCTCCAATCAGGGGAGGTTTAGACTATTTTACTCATCCATAATGAATTCCATCACAAATTTGGTTCACAATAATGCATCATAAACAATTCATTTTTTCATGTTCAAGGTTTGAATTGGAAAATGTAGGCACTCAAAACTTACTCCTCTCAAGATGATAAAAATGTATTTTAGGAGGTTCACTCATTCACCAACAAAAAGTGAAAATCAAGAGTTTGTAAGAGCTCTCAGCTTCCATTCCCAAATCTAATGTGTACAATAATCAAGAGGTCTTTTAAGGGGTTTTTCAGTGGCTATGGGACGGTAGGTATATAATGTCCAAAGGAAAAGAGGGGTTAAAAACACCAACATGGAAAAATCAATGCACATTTTTTTTTTGAAATTTGATTTGAAAGGAAATAGAAACACATATTTACAAGGGAATGAATGTGTGATGAATGAAAAGTGAGGGAGATAGAAAATGGAATAGGTTGAGATGATGGAATATGTACAACATGGAAGACTTCCAATAATGACACAATACAAGATGAGTCAAGTGTTCTTTTTTTTCTTTTTCTTTTTTGTTCTTTTTTTTCTTTCGAAAGTTGTGCTTGAAACAAGTCTCACAGTCATCTCCCAACCCATGCTTGATCTCCTCATGGAACTAATTTTAGTAGTTATAACATGATCAAAGGTTGATGATGAATGATTTTTGACCCACCCAAGACACAACCCATTCCTTTTTTTTCATTTTTTTTTTATATAATTTTTTTCATTTTTTTTTTGAACACTTTTCAATGACTTTTGTACAAATGAAAATTACACATATACACCCCAAAGCTCACAGAATTACAACATCTCCCCCACACTTGAATGGATGCTTGCCCTCAAGCATATGATGACACATTGGAAATCAATGAAAGTACGCCCAAAAATGAAGTCCATTCCCCCCACACTTAAATTTCAATAAAGTGTACAATGAAAATCCATGAAGATGTTGGGTGGGACAAGGTATTAGGCTTGTAATGTGGCTATCAAAAGAAAGGCTTTCATAGGCTCAAAGGGGCTTTCAAAAGTAGGATCAATGTAAGGGTAACGGGAGGCTATTTGGCTATTCTGATTCTCATGTGGCTTAGAAAATGCCTCTATCATATTAATGCACACAAAAGATGGAAATTCAGCTCGAAGGTCCACAAACTCAAGACTCACAATCAGTGGTGAAGACACACAATGAAAAAGATGGCCATAGATGACCTTGTCATGAAGGCTAATGTTATTCCTCGCGGTAGGGGAGAATCATTTTCCACCAAAAAATTGTTCATTCAAAATGTTTGTTATTGACACAAAATTGTTTACCCAAGTTTGAGATAAAAATTCAATATATTTGAGTTTAAAACAAGCCTTTTGACTCCCCAAAATGGTTGGACAAAATTTCAAAACTAGATGGTGAGTAAGCATGACTCTTTTTTTGTAATTTTTTTTAAGTAATTGTGTTTTTTGTTTTTTTTAGTTTTTAAGGTTTTTTTTAAATACACACCCACACAAGAAAGATAAAAAGAAAGGGTTTGATGAATAAAGTGGTAACAAAACGAAAGAGAGAGGAAGAAGAAGAAAGAGGTAGAGAGAGGAAGAGATAGAGAGAGAGTTAAAGGGAAAGAGGTGCCCCCTGGTTTGGATTTGGTGGGTCGCCATTTCCATCTAGTGGTGGGTCAATGGAAGTCGATGTGGAACCTGAAGTGAATGGCCTCTCATGGTGATGCTTTAACCGGTGTCCATTTACCGTGAATGTTCTTTTTGAAGAAGGGTCTTCGACTTGCACTGCACCAAATGGGTAAACATTAGTAATAATAAAAGGTCCATCCCAACGAGAATTGAGCTTACCTGGGTGAAGTCGAAATCGAGAATTGAAGAGCATTACCTTTTCACCTTCATGAAATACCTTTCGAAGAATGTGCTTGTCATGGAGTGACTTTGCCTTTTCTTTGTAGAGAATGGAGTTCTCATATGAATCGAGTCGAAGCTCCTCCAATTCAGTCAACTGCAACAATCTTTCTTCACCAGATTTTTCACAATCAAAATTACATGTTTTGACAGCCCAAAATGACTTATGTTGGATTTCAACTGGTAAATGACAGGCTTTACCAAAGACTAGCCTAAATGGAGACATCCCAATGGGTGTCTTATAGGCTGTTCGATAGGCCCAAAGTGCTTCACCAAGTCTATCGGGCCAGTCTTTTCTTGTGGGCTTAACAATTCTTTCAAGCACTCTTTTCACTTCTCTATTAGAAAGTTCAGCCATTCCATTTGTTTGAGGGTGATATGCAGTGGATGTTTTATGTACAACCCCATTCTTTTTCAAAAGTGACTCCATGGTTCTATTACAGAAATGAGTTCCTAAGTCACTTATCAAAGCACGCGGTGTTCCGAATCGATGGAAGATATGGGTTTTGAGGAACTCACTCACAGTTTGAGCATCATCTTTCCTAGTGGGTTTGGCCTCGACCCACCTAGAAACATAATCGACCGCAAGAAGAATGTATGAGAATCCATTGGAAGGGGGAAATGGTCCCATGAAATCGATGCCCCAAACATCGAAAAGCTCACAGAAGATTAATGGCTTTTGAGGCATTTCGTTTCTTTTGGAAATTGTGCCAAACTTTTGGCAAGTGGGACATGATTGACAGAACTCATGTGAGTCCTTGAAGAGTGAAGGCCAAAAGAATCCAGAATCTAGGACCTTTCGAGAAGTCCTTTGTGGT
Source organism: Viscum album (assembly GCA_963277665.1). NCBI lineage: Eukaryota > Viridiplantae > Streptophyta > Magnoliopsida > Santalales > Viscaceae > Viscum > Viscum album. The sequence goes on from OY728160.1 coordinate 1,682,571,241, forward strand.
CCAAAGTGGCCACCTCCAGGCATTGAGTGACAGAATTCCAAGATGGAGGATTGTTCAGTTTCATCAACACATCTCCTAATTACCATGTCAGCCCCATTTTTCCAAAGTTTATTATCTTCCCAAAAATAATTCTTTGAATCACTTTTCATCTTTTCTTTTTGTTCTTTTGAAAAATATTCAGGGAAAACACCAGAAACCAAGTAATTGACAATTGGGGCATACCATGGTAACTTTGGAGTAAGAGATGAGAGGTGTTCAGTTGGAAATTCAGGATCAATTATTTCAGAATGAGAAGAATTAGAAATTCTACTCAGGTGGTCAGCCACAGGGTTTTCTTTTCCAGGTTTATCTTTTATCACAAGGTCAAACTCTTGGAGCATTAAAATCCATCTTATTAGCCTTGGTTTGGAATCACTTTTCTTAAGTAAGAACTTTAATGCTGAGTGGTCCGTGAAGATGATGATTTTGGCACCTAAGAGATAGGGCCGGAATTTATCCAAGGCAAAAACCACAGCTAAAAGTTCTTTTTCAGTCACAGTGTAGTGTGATTGAGTTTCATCCAATGTTTTTGAGGCATAAAAGATGACATGAGGAATGTTTTCTCTTCTTTGACCAAGAACAGCCCCAATGGCCCTATCAGAAGCATCACACATCAATTCAAATGGTAAGGACCAATCCGGGGGTTGGATTATTGGAGCAGATGTGAGAGCAGATTTGAGTTCAATGAAGGCTCTCTTGCAAGCCTCATCAAAATTGAATGTGACATCATTTTGAAGTAAACGAGTGAGTGGGATGGAAATCTTGCTGAAGTTCTGAATGAATCGCCGATAGAAACCGGCATGACAAAGGAAGGACCGAATGTCTCGAACTGATTTGGGTTCAGGAAGTGATTGGATCACCTCAATTTTGGCTGGATCAACTTGGATACCCTCTTGAGAAATTATGTGCCCTAGAACAATCCCATTTGAAACCATGAAGTGACATTTTTCAAAATTCAGCACAAGGTTGCACTTGACACACTTTTGAAGGACCAAAGAGAGTGAATGTAAGCAAGATTCAAATGACTCGCCATAAATGGTAAAGTCATCCATGAATACCTCCATGCAATTCTCAATGAATTCAGAAAAGATACTCATCATACACCGCTGGAATGTTGCAGGAGCATTACAAAGGCCAAAAGGCATTCGCCTATAGGCATAGGTTCCAAAGGGGCAAGTGAATGTGGTCTTTTCTTGGTCTTGAGGTGCGATTGGAATTTGGAAGTAGCCGGTGTAACCATCAAGAAAGCAATAGTGTGACTTTCCGGCCAATCTCTCAAGCATTTGGTCAAGGAAAGGAAGTGGGTAGTGATCTTTTCGTGTTTCAGCATTCAATTTGCGATAATCGATGCACACACGCCATTTGTTTTTCACTCGAGTTGTGACCACCTCTCCATGTTCATTTGTGACAACTGTTATCCCGCCCTTCTTAGGAACGACTTGAATTGGACTAACCCATTCACTATCAGAAATTGGGTAGATAATACCAGCTTGAAGAAGCTTGGTAATCTCTTCCCTAACTACCTCAAGTATGAGTGGATTGAGTCTTCTTTGAGGTTGCCTAATTGGTTTGGATGATTCCTCTAAATGGATGTGAAGCATACAAAGGGCAGGGTTGATTCCTGGAATATCCTCTAGGGTCCATCCTAAGGCATTTTTGTTTTCCTCTAACACTTGAACAAGTTGGGACTCCTCAGTTTCAGAAAGTGAAGCAGAGATAATGACAGGGTAGGAGGGATCATGGAAAAGGAATGCATACTTGAGGTGTGAAGGAAGTGGTTTTAGATCAGTTTCAGCCTTGATTTGAGAGCTAGACAAGTTAGGAGTAGGAGAAGGGATTCCAGATGGGTTTGGATCATTTTCCTCAACACTGTCCAAGGTGGAGCAGTAGAGATCAGAGTTGATGTGGGATTCAAGAGAGTTTTCAAGTTCCTCTAGATTGATGGAGTCTATGAATGAGAGGTCCACATCAACTTCACCATTTATGACTTTGTTAATCATGGTGCAGATTTCACAAGATCCTTTATCATTAGAACATGAAGAACATGGTGGATTGGGGTTCGATTGAATCTTAGAAGTGTCCTCAAAAGCATGGATTGAGAATGCAGAGTGATCCTCAGATGGATATCGCATGGCTTGGAAAATGTTGAACTTGACCAGTTGGTCACCGAATTCCATGGATAAGATGCCTGAGTGGACATCAATCTTGGTTCTCGCAGTCATGAGGAATGGTCTTCCTAGAATTAGGGGAGATCTAGAAGAGGTCGTCTCACCTTCCATGTCAAGGACATAGAAATCAGCTGGGAAGATAAGATCATTGACCCGAACAAGAACATCCTCAATTATCCCCTCAGGACTGGCAGTGCTTCGATTGGCTAATTGAATGACAATACCCGTTGGGTGCAAGGGACCTAGACCAAGGTTGGAGAAAATGGATTTGGGCATGACATTTATTGAGGCTCCAAGGTCTATGAGTGCATCATCAAAGTTGGAACTCCCTATTTGACATGGAACCGTGAAGGTCCCTGGATCTTTGCACTTTATGGGAATAGACTGCTGGGTGGAAACATTTTCAAAGGTCCTAAGTTGCCTCTTATGGGTGCACAATTCCTTAAGAAACTTGGCATACTTAGGGATTTGTTTGATGGCATCTAAGAGGGGGATGTTCACTTCAACACGTCTAAACATGTCAAGCATTTCAGGATCAGGTTCAAAGGACTTCTTAGGCTTGGAGATGGCTTGAGGAAAAGGAATTGGGTTCCTTAGAGGAATGAAAGGAGGTGAAGGAGTGGATTCAAGTTCCTTTTCCAGCTTTTTGTTCTTTTCATTTTCTAGATCAACATTGAAAGGGGAGGTAGAGGAATCAGCATGGGGCATAGCAATTTGCTTTCCCGATCTAAGTGCAATTGCACTTACATTACCCTTGGGGTTGGGTAATGGTTGAGCTGGGAGTTGGGATGAATTGGATGGTTGTTGCTGGATAAGGTGGGATGCAAGTTGACCTATTTGGGTTTCAATGTTCTTTAGGCTAGAACGGGTGAAGGAAGCAAGATCCTCTACAGCACTTTCCCATGGTTGTTTAGAAGAAGAGGCTTGTCCCAAATTGGGTTGGCCTTGATTTTGGTTCTTGGGAAAGCGATTTTATTGGGTGGGGAATTGGGAAGGCTCGTTAGGATAGTGGAATCCAGGAGGAGGATTGTTCCTTTGAGGTTGAGGAACAAAAGGATAAGGTTGATGGAAGTTACCACCACCTTGACCATATTGGAATTGGTTTGGGTTTTGAGGAGGGAATTGAGGAGGATGAGAAATGGGATTACCATACCTCAGAGGTGGGTTAAAGTTAGAAGAGAAGGGCTCGGAGTGGGGTTGGTTGAAGTTTCTAACAAACTGACCTGATTGTTGAGGGTTGAAGTTTCGCTGAGCATATGCCGCATTGAGCTCCATTGGACTAGATGAATCAGATGGATCATCTTGAAGTTGTGGACATGTGTCAGTCGGATGAGATGGAGAGTTGCAGATTCCACAATTCTTGATAGGTCCAGGGAATAGTGACTGTGGAGAAGATGAGGTTGGGGCTTTGGTAGCCACCGCTAGTTGACGCACAAGACCAGTAAGTTCACTCATCCACTCAGTCATCTTGTTGGGCTCTATGGATTGATTATCTTGGGCTTGTTTCACTTGAGCATGTGCTCGAGTATGGAATTGCTGCGTGTTTGCAGCCATGTTACTTATGAGATCTCTTGCAGCTGCAGGATTTTTGTCAACAAGAGCACCGCCACTTGCGGCATCAATGAGAGTTCGCTCCATATCCAATAACCCCTCATAGAAGTATTGGATCAGGAGTTGGTCAGGGATTTGATGGTGTGGACAAGTTGCCACAAGCTTTTTGAACCTCTCCCAATACTCATGGAGTGATTCATTAGGGAATTGACGGATGCCGCTTATTTCCTTTCGGATAGAAGCTGTTCGGGAAGCGGGAAAGAACTTCTCAAGGAAAAGTCTCTTCATGTCAACCCATGAGTTTATGGAACCAGGTGGGAGGTAGTAGAGCCAAGACTTGGCAGAATCTGCTAGGGAAAAGGGGAAAGCTCTAAGCTTGATTTGTTCTTCAGAAACCCCCTGAGGTTTCATGGTTGAGCAGACCACTTGGAACTCTTTGAGGTGAAGATGAGGATCCTCACCGGCTAGCCCGTGAAAATGAGGGAGAAGATGAATCAAACCCGACTTGAGTTCGAAGTCAGCCTCTATGTTTGGATATTGAATACCAAGAGGTTGGTAATTCATATCAGGGGCAGCAAGTTCTTTCAATGTTTGTTCCCTAGGATTGGCCATATCTAATTCAATTGGTAGGGCAATGATTGGTTCTTGGGTGATTTGGTTATCCCTAATGGTCCTCCTAATTCGACGAAGAGTTCTATCAATTTCAGGGTCAAAAAAATCTGAGGGATTGTTTGGAAGGCTACGGGGCATTCAGAGAGATTTTGCAAGAAAGAGGAAGACGGGTTTTTCTTTGTATTTTTTTCAGTTTATGATTTTTAAGAGGAAGACAGGTTTTTCTTTGTGTTTTTTTCAGTTTATGATTTTTAAGAGGAAGACAGGTTTTTCTTTGTGTTTTTTTTCAATTTTTTTAAACTTTTGTATTTTTTTTGGGTTTTTTTTACAATAACCAGAAACTAATGACTACTTAAAGCACCATCCCCGGCAACGGCGCCATTTTAAAGTGCGGCCGATTGTCGCCTATCGACCGTTCAAAGTTCTGGTGCTCTGCTAATGTGTATAGCAGCACTCGGGTCGAATCCTCGGTGATGGTACTTCGTAATAGTCGATTGTTTTTAGTTGATTGTATTTTGATTAGGGGGGTTTGTTTGCAGAGCTTAATTGAAATGATTTATGGATGATGTTTGATTTGCCAAATTGATAAAGATTGGGGTGAGTTCATCATTGGGGAGTTAAGCATGTGATATCCTTGAGCCTTACTTTGTATTGCATTAAATTAACACTCATGTCATAAGTTGACGTTGATTGGAATTCCTAAGTGTGAAGGCTTTAATCCAAGCCTTAACTTAACTTAGGGTTCTAATCTCAATCAAAACTTATTTATGGTAGTGTATTTATGGTTCCAATAATCCATGGAAACCACTTGTTAAACAAAACATATCATTAATCCATGACATATTAAGTTTAACATACACAATATTAATTTAAAGAATACTCATCGAGCAAAACTCTCAATCAATTAACATCCCCAAATTATTACTCACCCCAATGAGAGATTTACTCAGCCATTTGGATGTTTAATAATCTGGTAATATATGTTTATGGTGATGAATTATAAAGAGAATAAAAAAGAAAGGGACAAGATAAGAGTAGTGTGCCGAACACACACACGAAATAATTTAAGAATCAAAAATGGAATTTCGATTGAATGAGGAAGCTTAAGAAGGGAAGGGGATTGAACTGAATTTAAACTATTTTAAGAACATTAATATTAAAATACAGAAGGTGGAAGAGAATAAGAGATATTGAAGAAGTAACTTGCATTAAAACAGAATTACAAAGAAAGAGAATTACAAGATTACAAAAATGAAGAACACAAAAGTAAGTGAAAAGAAAGAGAGGAGGAAAGGTCTCTCAAGTGAAAACTTGAGTATGGCAGGTCCTCCCAAGCCTTTTTCAAAGCTTTGGTCGTGCCAATGTGATCTCCTCTCTTCTGAAATGCCAACCCCTCTCAAGGAGAGAAGGGGAGAGTATTTATAGCCCAAGGAGTGGACTGTATGCATTCCCAATCTGTCCCTCCACTTGCTTCGCCAATTGAGCTATACAGACAGCCGAATCTTCAAATACATCCTTCTTCAAAGTTGTAGAAAATAATGTTGGCCGACTACTCTAAAAATTTGGAGGCATTTGGACAATTGGAGCCAAAGTTATGTCCGGTTGATTAAACAAAGGTAAACTGTCCATTTCTATCCATTCTTTTTCGATGGCCAAAATGTGAATGGATTTTTGAACAGGAAGATGCCTTCAAATTCGAATGACTTCTTCAACAAAGTCGGCCGCCTATATCTCCTCTTTCACACTGCAAAATCTCAGATCGATTGGATGCTTACATCAGGAGATATGTCATGCATACTATACTGATTTTAATTCTCGGCCAGAATGGTGGGCTGGACTTCAAAGGTTTATTTGGGCCCCTTGTACTTGGATTTGGGCCATGAAATTTTTATCCAAGATGCAATGTAGTGTCCCCCGAATTATGGTGGAGATTGAAGGTCGTTGGACTTCTCTATTGAACCCAGTAAATCAATCTTCATGGATGGTCCAGTTTGTTCACAGATTCTTTGGTCTTGTTTGTGAGGACCATATGACCCTTCAAATGGCAGAATTGGCTCATGGTTCCTTCTAATGAAATGTTGTATATTGAAAGTGGAATCCTACAAAACAAGAACCACACAATTTGGATCAGTATAGTGATATTTATAATTAAAACATTAAACTGATTCAATTTGACTACTTCTAAAAATGCTCAAATATTATACTTAATATTAAAACATTAATATTTCACACAAATTATGCACATTTCATATAAAATAAGTAAAGGGGGAATATAATAAGTAATGAAAATATTAATAACATCATATTTTCATATATAATAATATATAATCAACAATTTAATTTCTAAAGATTCATTAAAATTTTCCTAGAGGTGAAAATGAAAGGGTATCTTACTTTATGACAGTAGATGAACTTTAGAGGTTTTATAAATATGATTTATATCATGGATTGTAATTTCCTCACACTTAAACATATTTTAAAACCTAATACATGTTTCTATAATACCCTAATCATGACTTCTCATATTCCAATGGATGCTGAGTAGTGGTGGCGGACTAATGAAATCAATTAGGGAGATTATACCATTTATATCATGACATAAAATAATAAAAAAATAACAACCAATCAATAAATTTACAATGTTTCAGAATAAAAAAAATATAGTGTAAATCATACCATGATACCTAAATAAACAAAATGTTATCAAATATGGAACAAACATTCCTTGACATCATACATTATAAACATGATCACCAAACAAGTCGATAAATAAAAACCTATAATTTTTAAAAAATAAGGATAAATTATGAATTTGGCCTCAACATCAAATTGGTATTATATCTTCATAGCCATTGTGCTACTCCAACTCTCACCCTATCTTATAGCTAATTCCCTAACTTTCATTCCAAATATAGATTTTACATTTCACCCAAAGTTCAACAACAAGGTGTGAGTAAAAAAACTCGATAGGCCACCACCAACAATATCCTTGAAAAAAATCCATCATATATATATGCACATGCATTACATTAAATGATATTTACTAGTAGAATAAGATTGGTAAATAATCAAAAAACAATATTATTCCTTTTATAAATTATTTAAAAAAATAAATTAAACATCCATGTCTACAATAATTCTAAAAAAATAACCATACACCATTGGTGTTAGTTTACCACATTCTAATCATGAAACCATCGAATAATAACATACCTGATTCAATCCATGCTTATAATTTAAAAATTACGACTACATACACATGGTCAAAATAAGAAAGAAAATTCACATTCTTGAAAAAAGTGTTACTCAGTTACACCACCAACTCATTTATTGTACCATAAAATAAGGATTTATCCACACTGTAACCCAATATTAGCCATTATATAGATGTTTGGAAGCATTTCAAAAACATTTCTATAAACATTTGAGACAATATCCCTCTGTAACTCCCTGAGATTTTGTAAAATATATTTTTTGAATTAATTTAATATTTTTGATATTTTTTCCCCTTCATGAAATACTAAATTTAGTCTATATTTTGTTAATATTATGCTACACTTTACACTTATATTATCTTGTGGTACACACAACACCGAGTTAGCTTGCGACACATACAAGACCGAGTTTTACCACCGTTTAATGGCACTCTAATATTTTAAAACTAAATTTTAACATTTTTATGAATTTTATCTGAAAAAATAAACATTATTTTTGAATTTAGAATGTATAAATTATCCTATGGTTATTTTGTTAGGATTTTTCTTAGAAACTTCATTTTTTATGAATAGTGAAAGATACTATATTTTAGTTAAAAACCGCCTCTTTGTTTAAATAATAATTAATGTTAAATCATATTTTAAATTGGTTTATAAAGGAAAAATAGATCAATTATACATATATTAATATTATTTAGTTCATTGTAATAATTTTTAAATTTAAATTAAATATATTAACACTTACTGAACTTGTGAGTGTTTTTATTTCAAAAACTCGCTTTCTCGCCCCATCTGTAGAATTAGCGTGAAACTTAATTTTCCCGCTTCTGTGATTTGAATTTTGAAAAACGGAAATACATGGTTCTAATAAGTATAATATTTTTGTTCTAATAAGATCAACTTAATTTTGGACAAAAAATATTAGTGAATGTGATTTAAATTAATTACGTTGATTAAAGTTAAATTAAGATTAATAAGGGACTAAAACATAATCATAAAGACCAAAATGACCCAGATTAATAAGGGACTAAAACATAATCATAAAAGACAAAAATGGAACTTTCTTTACCTTTAAAATTTATAAAACTTTGAGAAATATAAAAAAAATCATATTTTAAGTTATATATATCCTTTTGAAATATAAATTGTTTATTTTTATCATGATAATTTATCATTAAATTTTATATATGATTTAGTTACTTAAAATTCTTAAGAAACACCAAAATAATGATTATTTATTAACAATTAACTAAAATAAATGATACTATAAATATTATAAGTGAAATAAATTGATTGAATTATTGTTTTTAATTATTTTTTATGTGAATATATCATTTTAAATAGCTATAAAATTAATATATTTTAATCCCAATATTTTTTTTGTTATTTTAAAAGTAAAATTAAATAAATAATGTCCAAATTGACATTAATGTCATTTTACAATAAATGGTATTTTATTAAATGATTTAAAACTAATAAAAATACTATATTATTATAAGTTATTTTTAAGTGTTAATAAATATTAAATATTGTATATTATGGAACAAATTTATATTTTATAATTAACATAGTTCCCCATAGATTGTAAACACATTTTTAGCATGGTCTGAGTTTAAGCAGTGTTTTTGCGCGTCACATGCACTTGTTTTAAAATTAATTTAAAAAACACATGATATTTTTATTTTTGAAATTAGGAATCATTTTTATAATTAAATTTATATTTATTTTCAAAAAATCTCACTTTAATTTAGTCTTAATGGTTAATCTGCATAGGCTAGAAAACTAATGTCTTTAATAAAAATCAAAATGATAAAATTGGGAAAACTTAGAAGTTAAGGAACCCAATTATTAAAATGAACATATGTTTTTGTGGTTTAGGTATTCTTAGACCATTATTCTCATTTTATACATTATTGTTTTCATTTTTGAGGCATATTAGGTATGGTATACCACCCATTAATGAATACCTTTTTGTATTTACAAGAGTGTCACTCGCCATCCACTATAAAAAGGCAAGCACTATCCAACTTACTCAAACCTCTAAAAACACATTGGTTCAAATAAAATCTACCCAAAACAGTTCAAAAAATCCTTAAATTCATTTTTTAATCCTCTTTTTTTCATAAATAAATCAGATGAAGCCCTTTGGTGAAAACCAAAAGGAGTTACCCAAAGAAGTGGTAACATTCTCCCTCAAGCTCCTTTATATTATTTTCATTATGCACCACCTAAATTCATATTATTCCATGAAAACAAAATAGAATAAGTATCCTCAATATACTTATATGTTTTTAGTTTAAGCTTTCAGGCAATAAAAAAACTTCCATATAATGGTTAATGAACATACTGTTTATGTGTACGGTGAACCACCGCCTCAGAAAATGATGATTGTTCATTTTTCCTTTACCACCTTTCATGGTTGAGAGTTTTTATGGAATAAATGTCTATATAGTATATATATTATAATTATTATATCATTATTCTAATATAATTATTTTACAAATTCTACCTTCATACTTTCCATTTTGTGTAAATTCGATAATTTTGTTTGAGCAAGTGTGGACTACTGACCCCTTTAAGCGATGTGATTCGTTCACACACTAAATTGAATGTATTAAGGATAGGTTTATTGAAATTATATGATACATTTGAAATATTAATTATATTTTAATTATATTATTTATATATATACATATACACCATTTACTTCATTTCTTTTAATATTATAAAGAAAAATAGAAACAACTTTCATGCGTACGTACGGCCTACCGTCTCCAGGAATGATGTATTCTATTTCATATTTACATATTCTATATATTATTATAAATAAATATATAATTTATATAAATTGTATTTATATCATGTTTTAAATTATGTAAATCATTATATAAGTATGAGGACCAAAAAATAACAAATTAAGACACATGCGAAAAATGAAGAGGATATGACTCGAAGCGAAAGCTTAACTTGGACTTATTAATAAGCAGTAATATAAATTCAAAATAAAACCATATATGGTATTATATAAAAAAATATTGTTCTATAAAATATTTATAATAAAATTATATTTATTATACAATAGGTTCTTATGAGTATGAAGAGAGTTAATACATAAGGTAAGGGATTTCAACTCACTTTAAATTTCTGTGAGATACATACTTTATTCACCACTCACATATTTTGTGTGGGGTATATAATGACCCTAAATTAAATTTAAAAATATTATAATTGAATTTAATGGTATTTAAAAATCAATATTATGATAATTATTTCATGTGGTTTATGTTTCAAAAGTTACTAAATCAGTAAAGTATTTTTTGTCTCAATTTTCCTTCTTTGAGACACAAGCCATGTTATGCATTTATATTTTTATAGAAGGTGTATATACAGAATTTGAAATGTTATATCATGAATATAATTATTTTAATTCTGTTAAATATTCATTTAATTTTATTATTTACATTATATTATGATTTAATGTTACCAAAATGGTAACAGTTTATTGCTACAATCTCATCGTTTATCAAGATTGTTTACGATTATGAATCCTTTAATGAAATATTATAATATATCACTCAATAACACTCATTAATTTTATTAATATATATATATATATGAATTTTATATCCATGTATTGGTACCATATTTACACTCTTTGGTACTTAAGATAATTGAGAAAATGTTTTTATGAAAATATGACTTTATTTATCCTTTCGATCAGAAATCTATGTTTGTTCAAAACCATATTTTCTAAAAATGTTTTCAAGTATTCTTCATATGTTTTTAATGAATTTTCAATAAAAATGTTTTCAAAAGGTTTTAAAGAATTATTTATAAGTATTCAGATTATTTTTTAATTATGTTTTTTGGAAAATCTTTTCAATCTTTCAATATAGGGTTTAAAATTGTTTTCAAAATGTTATCAAGATTATTTAATATGTTTTCAATGAAAAATGTTTTCATAATGTTTTCAAGATTATTATATATGTTTTAAAGGGAATTTTTTTTTTCTAAATGATTTCAATACTTCCTTATAATTTTTCAATGATTTTTAAAGAAAAATTGTTTAATAAAGGATTTATTTTTTAAAAACACTTTTCAAAAATTAAAGGATATTTTACGCAAGGAATATTTTAAAAATATATTTCCATGTTATTTTCCATTTAAGATGACATTCATTGATGTCACTCAATCCGTTTTAGGAAATGATCCAAAGGTTCCTTTCTTATTATTTCTTTCATAATTTTTGTTTTAATGGAATGATGCTTATGACAACCATTTATTTTCCTCATGTTATATGATTTTGAAACTTGTTTCATTTCATAGGTTATGATTTGATGAAATATTATCAAACCTATATCTTGTATATATGTTATGATGTGATGAAATGTAAGTGATACCCATTTTATTTCATGGGTTATGATTTGATGTTTATATAACCCATCTCTTTTGATGGGTTTTGATATGATGAATGTTTTGTGGAATATGCATGAATGATTTCATTATGTGATGGGTGGGACCTATATCTACCTCTAATGAATTAGGTAATGGTTGATGAATCATGAGTATAAATGTTATGTGTGAACCTGATTACATGTTCAAAATGTTATTCATGGACTTGGTTGTATGTCCATAAGTTTATGCGTCAACCCGATTAGATGTTCACAATGTTAGGATTTAACCTTATTAGGTGTTCATAATGTTATGTGTGAATCATATTACATGATTAGAATGTTATTCATGGACATGGTTTTATGTCCATATGTTTATGTGTGAACCTGATTTCATGTTCACTCTGTTATGAGTGAACCTTATTATATGTTCATAATGTTATACGTAAACCTGATTACATGTTCACAATGTTATGCATGGAACTGGTATCATGTTCATAAGTTTATGCATGAACCTGATTACATGTTCACAATATTATGCATGAACCTAATTTCATGTTCACAACATTATTCATGTACTTAGTTGAATATCCATAAGTCTATACAAGGGTATAATTTCATGTCCTTAACATAATGTGTGAACCTATTTCTACTTATGCATGTTCACTATGTTATATGTTGATGTGTATTCCACAATTCCATGTATTATTCCTATGATATAATTTCATGGATTATGCTATTGATTTCATTATTATTCATATCTTATGAAAATAAAATATTTATCCCATAAATCATGTTTATGATCTTTGATATGCTGGTAATGATCTTCTAATGATCATGGTCATGTTATTATACCCTTAGGTTCCTAATATGCTTACACATTTCCTCTAGTTACCCTCACTAAGAATTAGAGATCACCCCTTTCTCATGTTTCCTTTTACTAGGTTATGAATAAAGTTTTTTATGTTTAATTACTAAGGGGAAGATCGTTTTGGGAAACATTTAATATCTTTCACTAAGCTAGTTTTTTTCTAGGTTTCTAAATGCACTAAATAGATATGGTCTTTGGGCATCAGTTTTTGTAATGTTTTATGTATTCGAAAAAAGTGATGTAATTTCTATGTATGTAAATATATGGTTGTTAATATTAGAATATGAGTGAAGGTTCATTTAACCTTTGAAAACTAGGATGAGAAAAATTTTGTGAGATCCCTAGGTATATTTCTAAGGATATGCCAAGGGATTTCTCTAAGGATAAGTATAAGGATGAGTTAATATCCTATAATTTTGGTAAAGGATAGAGTGAGTTGTTTCTAAGAAATACATCCATGTTTGGACACCACAAGTGGATGTTACTATAGAATAGATTTACATAAGAGTAACAACTTCAACAAGGTGTGTCGGCCCTGACTTAGAGTAACTTGGTACATGACAAGAGCCCTTATTGTGCACCTAGTTTGACACTCCCAGTTGATATGCTTTGGTAATTGTAACACCCCGACCCCAGAAGCCCAGAGTTGGTGCATTATCTTAGTAAATTGGCATGATTACAAGGAATCAAATCCCGAAGGACTGAATAGTTTAGTAGTTTTAGAAAACCAGTTACATACATAGGTCTAACATTACTACTTGAAAAGAAATACAATATATAAGTTTTATTGGGAACATCCACAACTCTAATTTTATCCCTACCAGCCATTCATAAAAAACCACTTCATGTCTTAAGAAAATGAATCATAATAAAGGGGTGAACTCAAACACTCAGTAAGGGTAAGAAATATAGTGAAATATAGCATAAACATAAACATAAGGCATAATGAATAATTAAAAACACATGCCTTTAAAAATTACACTCGAACATAATATGGAAGAAATAAGAGATAAATAAATAAGTCCATAATAAAACATAATCATGGGTATTATACTAGTCGAATAACCACATAAACTATCAATTACCAGTTTCATAATGAGGGAATTAATAATGTGGGACATCATAACCATACCATCAAGGCCTAATTCCAAGTCCATAAATATCCATTTTTCAAGGACTTATTCCAATAAAATAATTTGTCTCATTAGACCTACTGATGCACTGAGGGGATATAACGGGCCCCACATGAAACTTACTAAGTCCAATGAATTAATCATATGTATGGGGATCAACATAAACAATATAAACATTCATTTTGAAACTAAAATATGAAATTTAAATAACTTCCCCCAATCATAAACATAAACACTAACCATTCAGAGTAATATGGTGAATGGTTTCGAGGTAGCATATCCACAGTCAAAATAATCATAAAACATTCAATAAAACATGGTGTATGATATCATTTAGATAAACCACAATGAATTACTAGATTAAAAAATGGATTTTGACATTGATGAAGATATTTTTAAATGAGATCGTTGAAAAATCCTTGAGGAAATAATCCTTAAACATTCCAAAGTGTCCCATACCAACTTGAAAAATTAAAATCATAATCCCTTAGAATATCATGATATTAATGACACTATTGATACGATATAAAAAATATAAGTACATACACTAAAATAATGGAATAACTGGTGAACAATTCATATATCCTATAAATGTTAAAGTGATGAGAAAAACCCTTTTTTACTTTTGAAAGAAGAGTTATTTTGGAAAATCATTTTTGTTTGTCATGAAATCAGATTTTAAACATGTATATCCCAAAAAATAGGTAAGGTAATTGAAATTATATTTGATTCTAAAATAATTTATTATTTAGGTGAAATCATTTAAAAAGAGTTTTTAAATATGCTTGAGAAATAAAACATTTTGGTGCGATTCAAGGAAAACATTTAAGGATTTTAAAGTGTAAAGGCATGTTTGATTTTATAAAACCAGAAATGAACCAAAATAGATTTTTCATGTTAAAATTTTTGATTTAAGAAAGATAAATATAGCTTAAAACATATTATATTAGGAAATTCATAATAGTTAATAATTAAATAAGTTCCTTGAATCGGGCTTGCATTTCATAACAATTTTTTTTAAATATCCTTTTAAAACATTTAACTCACCATATATGAAATTAGCATTCTGGTTGGTATAAATATATAGAAACTTAAAACATAATTTATGAGGATTATATAAGAACAAATAATAATATCACTGAGGTGAGTAGAGATTAAGAGCAACCCAAATGGAAAATGGAGGTTCGGGTAGAATATAATTATAACTTTGTAATCAATTGAATCGTATAACCCAAAATTAATATACATAAAGTGATAAATTTAATATCATGAAAATAAAGAGATTAATGATATGAAACTTCAATGGGAAGTATACATACACCATACAAAATTAATAGCAGTGATTACGTAATATCTCACAAAAATGGAAGTGAGATGAGGAAACCCATACCTTATGTCTGATGGTGTTCTTCACTTGATCTTAGTGTCCTGGGTAACCAAATTAAATTAACTAATTTGTATTTAAATAACCAATTATTTAATTAATTGATTTATTATATCCTTATTAAGTTCATTCATGGCCTTCTTGATGGGTTTAAGTGGTTCAATTCTATTTTTTGGGAGTGTTTTCTTCCTTGGTATCCATGATCAATTTACTTATATTTATATAAGGATAACAATGTAATATGAGAATGGTTGTCCAAAATAGAATTTGAATTTTATTTATTAACATCTAGAACATTACATGGTTATAATATTAATTTGTATATTGGGAGTGAAGATGAATCATTATATAAAACTTTAATGATAATTGTTTGTGTTAATTGGCGGTTTTTGATCATAAAGAACTCATTTTAATTTATGAATTAATATCATGTGTGAAAAAAGTTTTCAGAACATTAAATAAGTTATAATACATATATTATAATTTTTTTCAACCATAAAAATGGTTTCATTATTAGAATTGAATATGGTAATAGAAATTGAAAACCTGAAGTCCTTGAATGTGATAAATTAATACATCTCAGATGGTGTTTTGATTTCTAGTATAAAAGAAGCGGTAAGGAGAGATGATATTATTCAATTATCAAAAAAAATATCACATGTAAGTTATTGGAGTTATCATAACATTTTTATGAAATTAGGTGAGGAAAGAAAAAAGAAAATAAAGGAACTCGAAATAAAAGAAAAGCTGAGAAATCCCCTATAAAAATTCAGCAGCTTAACAACGTCACTTAAAAATTCATTAAATATTTTGATGAGAGAAATGGGATATCTCATCATTATTTCATAATATGAAATGTATGGTAGATATTAAATGACATATCCCAACATAATAAAATTTAAAATTATATATAATAACATAAAAAGAGTTCTTGATAAATAGTGAGATTTTGAGACGAAAATTCTGCACCATTACGGCTACGCAACATGGTTTTAGAAAACATTATAAAGAGAGGGTAAATGCGTAACCCATTAATAAAAGAATAATAATATAGTATATGTATATAATAAAATGGAAATAATAACATGGTATGAAAACTTAAAATACATACCACATAAAAAATAACATGAATGGAAAAGAAAAGTTGAGAATTCTCTTACCTTGTAGAGTAACTCCTAAAACATGAAGTTTGGGACCTTGGGGGATTGAGTAAACCTTGGGAGGAATATTAGTAAGGTAAAACTACCAGATCAATGAGTTTTATGGATTTGGAATGAAAGAAAATGAAGGAATTAGTGGGTATTGTTTTGTAAAAGAGAGATAGTTTTTTTTATTAATTTCAAAGGACACCTCATTAGTGAATTTTGAAAAACCATGGGTTTTACCATTGTATTTACCCATGATATTGGCCACTTAGGACACCTAATATCATATTTTATTGTACATAATTCCAATATAATTTTATATAATTTATTATATCATTATTATTTCATTAAACATACCAAAAACCCAAAATTGTATTTTTACTATTCACAAAAATTCATGTATTTTAGAAAAATCCAAAAAATTCACCCTAACCATTTTTTGACATGTATAATTCAAAAATGAAATAAAAATTTCAAAATATTTTTCTAAACATTTTTAATTTAGTTTTTAAATAAAATCATAATTTATTCCAAAAAACAACTTTAAAACTATAACCCATTTTATATCACCGTGAAAAATTAATCAAGGTCTCATAAAATTCTTTTATAACCATAAGAAAATAAAATAATAATTTATGATTACATTTTATGAAAATAAATTTCCATTTTGAGTTACTAAATAAATAAAAAAATTGTAAAAAAAAATATGTATGACTTATTAAAATATCAATACTGCTATTATGATCATTTTTCCATTTATAAGATTTATAAATTGTATTTATACATTCATGGGTGAAGTTTCTATTTTTTGGCCAATTTACTATTCATTACTATTCATAAGGGTAATATTACTATTCATAAGGGTATTATACTATTCACCAAAAAATAATGTTTGTCTTATCAGAATCTAAATATCTTACTAAATGCAACTATGTATGTCAGTTTTTTTGAAATTCAAATCGTAGAGGTAAAAAAATCATGTTTACTAGCTAGGTTATAATAAAGTGGTGTTTTGTAGAGACTCCATGTTTCATGCATTATGTATTAAATATATTTGTAAATTATGGGAGTGTTACATTATTCCCCCCTCAACAGAATTGCATCCTTGAAATTCGAAAATACTCTTCGAAAGTTGAAGTTTGATTCTTGAAAATTCCCTGTGGGAAACCCACATTGAAAATAGGGTTAATAAAATATCCTCCTAAAAAGGGGTTAAGGTAAATGAGGTGGTCACCAAAGAAATTATTCTTTCAAATGGGGTGACATTAGTTAGAAGTAAAAACCCGAACATGGAAGAAAAATCTAACTATGAAGTTCTGATGGAATGTGATAGAGAACATGTTCAGATGAAAGTTGATTACTACAAAATTATAAACTACTTTAAAAAAATTCATCGATATTATCAAAGATTATGCCAATAGTAAAAAAATTTATTTAAGAATACTTTCCTCGAGTTGAGGAATTATTCCACTCTATAAGAGTATAAATGTACATTTCTATTTATAGAATCATCCTTTGATTGCACCTTGAACTATCTATACTTCATCACTTAGCACAATTTACGCTATATAGTGAAGTAATGCATTAACCTCTAGAAGCTTAAACAATGATCAACTTAAACCATTTCATATACGGTTAAACATTCCAAAATAAAATGACTGAACACTTTAGAATAAAGGTCTATGAATTCCCAAGATGAACTTATCATTAACCCTTAATCAACATAAAGAAACTCTAAATTTTCATATCCCAAACATGTGAA
The DNA here is from genome assembly GCA_963277665.1 of Viscum album. NCBI lineage: Eukaryota > Viridiplantae > Streptophyta > Magnoliopsida > Santalales > Viscaceae > Viscum > Viscum album. The sequence goes on from OY728160.1 coordinate 1,682,589,512, forward strand.
TAACTTCATCATTTATCCTTTTGAAATATGGTAATAACTTGAATTATCATAAAAACCATATTGGAAATATGAATTCTTACACATTCTTTAAGTAAGATACATGTTATTGGATATATTCCTTAAATCTAATTTTTTTAAACTCCATCGACGATAGCATAGACCACTTCTCGACAAGTCAATAATCAGTTCCAAGGTAGTCAATACATATCTGAAACAATCATTTCTTCATCATTATCTCAAAATTTGATATATATTAAAAGTTTTCTTTCCATAAATCATGTGTTTTTTAAAAAGTTTAACTTTCAACTGAATATCCTTTTCTTGGTACCATTCAACTTATGTTTTCAAATATTTAATGAAAAATTATTGTAGTACAATTGTCAAATATTCCATAATTCTTATAACCAGTACATTGCTGACAAAATATTAAAATGACATGATTCTTGACTAGGAATATTAATCATTATAATTCATCCATAGAAAGATCATAGATTGATCATTATCCTGAATCATTATTTGGGTTATATTATTTTGATGCTTGGAAAATTGATTCGCATAGTGTCCCATCTTCTTGCAGTTAAAGTATTGTATATTGGAAACCTTTTTCTTACCCTTACAATCATGAAATTGGTTTCGTTTTTCTCTAAAATTATAAAAAACACCCATTCCCTTCAAGCATTTACCAGGGTGATTCTTTCCACAGTTATCACATACGTGAACACCATTTTTTCCCTTCTTCCCTTTATCCATATTTTTCTCTACCATCCTCTTCATATTTTTCTTCCATTTAAATCCATAGGACTCAGATAATTCTTTACATACCTTGTTAACACATGATACTATTTCCACACATGATGAGGACACATGAGATACTATCTTCATTTGAAACTATGGTTTAAGACCATAAGAGATATGATCATTCTTAATATTTTCATCACATGCATTTTTGATGATCTCATTACTTATGCTAGGTGTCATTTCTAAGAAATGGAATACACTAGATTAGATTATGAATCATAATGTATAATATCAATTTATAAAAATACTTAGCATAAATTGAAATCCTATCCATAACTAATCTCATAATCATAAACATGGATTCTTTGAGGAAAAAATAAATTTAGTTCCTTCATAATGGTTTTAAATAAAATGTGAATTATCCTTAGCATATCCCTCAGGAGTGTCAAAACAAGTATTCAATAAAGCCCGTTGTCGTGTACCAGGATACTCCGGGTCAAGACTGAAACTCCTTATCGAAGTTTTTACTCCTAGGTACATCTGTACCAAAACCAAATCCACTTGTAGAATCCAGATAGAGATATATTTGTTAAAAATATTCACAGATTATATTCCTTAAAAAAATTCTAGGAGATTATTTGATGTTTTTCCTCAATGTATATCTTAGGATTTTTTTCTCTAATCTACATTTTATAAATCTATTTTTCATGTTTTCAACTAAACTTCCTTTCATTCCAACTGTAACACCCCGACCCCAAAAGCCCAGAGCTAGTGAATTATTTTAGTACATTGGCATGATTACAAGTAATCAAATCCTGAAGGACCGAGTAGTTTAGTATTTTTGGAAAACTAGATACATACATATTTCCATCATTATAACTTTAAAATAAATACAACATGTAATTTTTATTTGGAACATCTACATCTCTAAGTTTATCCCTGCAGGTCATTCATAAAAAACCTCTTCATGTACTGAGAAAATGAAACATAAGAAAGTGGTGGGCTCAAATTCTCATTAAGTGTAAGAAATACAGTGGAATATATGATAAACACAAACATAAGTCATGGTGAATAACTAAAAATACAATCCTTTAAAAATTATACTTGAACATATTATGGTAAAAATAAGAGCTAAATAAATAATGTCATAATAAAACATAATAATGGGTATTATACTTGGAGAATAACTACATGAACTTTCAATAACCAGTTTAATAATGATGGAATGCATAATGTGGGACATCCTAACCATACTGTCAAGGCCTCATGACAAGTCCATAAATATCCATTTTGTTAAGGCCTCTTGCCAAGACCATATTTTGTCTCATGAGGCTTACCGATGCACTAAGGGGTAATAGAGAGCCCCAACCAACACTTAATAAGTCCAATTAATTCCTCATATGAATGGGGATCAACAAAAACAACATACACATTCATTTTGAAACTAACATATGAAATGTAAATAACTTTCCCCAATCATTAAACACAAACACTAACCATTCAGAGTAATATGGGGAATGGTTTCTAGATAGCACATCTATAGTCAAACTAATAATAAACCATTAAATAAAAAATTATGGAGGATATCTTAGTAGATAAATTAAAATTATGTACAAGATTCAACAAATGGTATTGACATAGATGAATATACTTTTAAATTAGAGCATCGAAAAATCCTTGAGGAAATAATCCTTAAACATTCCAAAGTGTCCCATACCTCCTTGAAACATTAAAATCATAATCAATTAGAATATCACGATAATAAAGATAATATTGATATGATATAAAAAAGGTAATTAAAAAACCACAATAAAAGAATAAGTGGTGAACAAGGCATATATCTCATAAAAGTTAAAGTGATGAGAAAAACCCTTTTTTACTTTGGAAAGAAGAGTTCTTTTGGAAAATCATTTTTATTTGTTAGGACATCATATTGTAAACTTGTATATCCCAATAAATAAAAGTCAAGGTCATTGAAATTATATTTTAGTCTGAAATAAATTTTTATTGAGTTTAAATCATTTAAAAAGAGTTTTTGAAGAAGCTTTAGAAATAAAACATTTTTTTGCGGTTTAAGGAAAATATTAAAATATTTTAAAGCCTAAAGGAATTTTTTCATTAATAAAACCAGAAATTAAAAGAAAAAATATATTATTCATGTTAAAATTTTCTATTTTATAAAGATAAATATGGATTAAAAACTATTATATAGTTTACTTCAAAATAGGTAATAATTCGAGAAGTTCCTTGAATCATGCTTGCATTTCGGAACAATTTTTTTTGAAAGATCCTTTTAAAACATATAACTCAACATAAATGAAATTAAAATTATGGTTTATAAAAATATATAGAACATTAAAACAAAATATATGATGAAAAAATAATAATTAATAATATCATTGAGGTGAGTAGATAATAAGAGCAACTCGAATGAAAAATAGAGGTTTGGGTAGAATATACTTACAACATTATAATCAATTGAATTGTATGCACCAAAATTAATAATTGTAAAATTATACATTGAATATCATGAAAATAAATAGATTAAAGATATGAAACATCAATGGGTAGTATACATACATCATAAAAATGTAATAGTAGTGATTACGGAATATCTCACAAAAATGGAAGTGAGATGAAGAAACTCATACCTCAAGTATGAGGGTATTATTAACTTGATCTTAGTGTATGGGATAACCAAATTAAATTCATTATTTAATATTTAGAGAAATTATTATTTATTTAATTTATTTATTATAGCCTTAATAAGTTCATTCATGGCCTTGTTGATGGGTTTAAGAGGTTTAATTCTATTGTTTGGGAGCGTTTTCTTCCTTGGTATCCATGACCGGTTAAATTATATATATTTAAGGATAAACATGTAATATGAGAATGGTTGTTGATAATAGAAGTTTTATATTATTTTTAAAATCCATAATATTACATTGGTACAAAATTCATTTGTTTATCGAGAGTGAAGATGAATAATTATATAAAACATTAATGATAATTGTTTGGGTTAATTGACGGTTTTTGATCACAACGAACTCATTTTAATTTATAAATTTATATCATCTGTGAAAAAAGTTTCCAGAAAATTAAATAAGTTATAATACATATATTATAGTATTTTTCAAACATCAAAATTTTTTCATGACTAGAATTGAATATGGTAATAGAGATTGAAAACTCGTCGTCCTTGAATGTGAAAATTAATACATCTCAAATGATGTTTTCATTTCTAGTATAAAAGAAGGGGGAAAGAGAGATGATGCTGAAATATTACATTATCACAAAAAAATTATAGTAAATTTAAGTTAATTGAGTTATCATAACATTTGAATGAAATTATTTGAGGAAATAAAAAATAAAAAAATGAACTCGAAATAAAATAAATGTTGAGAAATCCCTTCTGAAAATTCAGCAGTCTAACGACGTCATTTAAAAATTCAAAAAATACTTTGATGAATGAAAAGAAGTACCTCATAATTATAAAATAATATTTACACTAATGGGGATATTTAATGAAATTTCCAAACATAATAAAATTGAAAATAAAATAGAATAATATAAAAATAGTGCTTGAAAAAGAGAGAGATTTTGAGATGAAAATTTTGCAGTATAACGGCTATGCAACAAAGTTTTAGAAAACATTAAAAATATAGAGTATAGGGTTAAAAATTATTAAAAGACTCATAATATTGTATAGGTAAATAATAAAATATAAATAAGAACATGGTTTGGAAACTTGAAATACATACTACATAAAAGAGAACTTGAAAGGAAAAGAGAAGTTGATAATTCCCTTACCTTGTAGAGTAAATCCTAAAATATGATGGTTGGGACCTTGGGGGACTGAGGGAACCTTGGGAGGAATATTAGGTAGGTAAAAATTCTATATATTTTAGGATTATGGATTTGGAATTAAGGAAAATGAAGGAATGAGTGGGTATTTTTAGTGAAAGAGAGAGAGTTTTTTTATTAATTTTAAAGGAAACTCTATTAGTATTTCTTGCAAAATGATGTGCTTTCCCATGGTAGTTTCTCAGGGTATTTTCCACTTGGGAAACCTAATATGATATACTAATGTAAAAAAGTATAAAATAATTTTATATTAATTATTACATCATTATTTTTTCATTAAAAATATCAAAAACTCAAAACTGTATTTTTATTATTCGCAAAAATTAAAGTATTTTAGAAAATTTCCAAAAATTCACCCCAACCATTATTTGAAGTGTAGAATTAATAAATTAGATCCATTTTTAGAAAATAATTTTTTAAATATTTTAAATTTATTTTTTAAATAAAATCCTAATTTATTCCCAGAAAATAACTTTAAAACTATTACTCATTTTATAACACCATGAAGAATTAATCAAGGTCTTATAAAATTATTTTATAACCATAAGACAATAAAATAAAAATTTATTATTACATTTTATGAAAATAAATTTCCATTTTGAATTATTAAATAAATCATAAAATTGTAATTAAAATATTTATGACTTACAAAAATACCAGTACTTATACTATGATCATTTTTTCATTTATAAGATGTCTAAATTATATTTATACATTCATGAGTGAAGTTTATATTTTTCTTGATAATTTACTATTCATTTCTATTCCTAAGAGTAGTAGTACTATTCATAAGGGTATGTTACTGTTCATAAGGATATGTTTCTATTCACCAAAAATTAAGTTTGTTTTTCCAGACTCTAAATTTATTTACGAACGCAACTGTGTATGTCAGTTTTTTCAAAATTGAAATCATAGAGGTGGAAAAATTATATTTATTGGATAGGTTATAACAAAGTGTTGTTTTATAGATATTCGGTGTTTTATGCATTCTGTATTAAATCTATTTGTAAATTCTTGGGGTGTTACATTATTCCTCCCTCAATAGAAATATGTCCTCGCAATTCAACACTACACATTGAAAGTTAATAGTTGATGCTTTAAAATTCCCCTATGGGAAACCCACATCAGAAATAGGGTTAATAAAATATCCTCCGAAAAAGGGGTTAAGAGAAATGAGGTGGTCACCAAAAAAATTATGCTTTTAAATTGGGTGACATTAGTTGGAAGTAAAAACTTGGACATGGAAGAAATATATAACTATGAAGTTCTAATGGAATGTGATAGAGAACATGTTCAGATGAAAGTTTATTACTACAAAACTATAAACTACTGTTAAAAAAATTCATCGATATTATCAAAGATTATGATAATAATAAAACATTATATTTAAGACTCTTTTCTTTTAGTTGAGGAAATATTACCCTCTATAAGAGTATAAATATAATTTTCTATTTACAAATATATCCTTTAGTTGCACCTTGAACTATCTATACTTCATCACTTAGCATTGGTTATGCCATATGGTGAAGTAATACATTAATCTCTACAATATCAGACAATGATCAACATAGACCATTTCATATATGGTTAAACATTCTAAAATATAATTATTCAACTCTTTAGAATGAAGGTGTATAAGTTTACAATATGAACTTATCATTAACACTTAATCAACTTGAATCAGCTCAAAATTTTCTCATTTCAAACATGTCAATAAATTCATCATGAATCCTTTTGAAATATGGTAATAACTTGAATTACCATAAAAACCATATTGGAAATATGGATTATTCCATGTTCCCTAAGTAAGATACACATTATTGGATATATTATTTAAATCCAAAATTGTTTTATGCTCCATCGATGATAGCATAGACCACTTCTCGAAAAGTCAATAATCAGTTCTAAGGTAGTCAATACTTATCCGAAACAATCATTTATTCTTTATTATCTCAACATTAGATATATATTAAAGGTTTTCTTTCCCTGAATCATGAATATTCTAAAAAGTTTAACTTTACACTAAATATCTCTTCTTGGTACCATTCAACTTATGTTTTCAAATCCTTAATGAAAAAGTATTGCAGTACAATCCTCTTATATTCCATAATTCTTATAACCAATACATTGCTGACAAAATATTCAAATGACATGATTCTTGACTAGGCATATTAATAATTATAATTCATCTAATGTAGAATAATAGATTAAACATTTTCTAGAATCATCATTTAGGGTATATTCTTTGGACACGTGGGATAATGATTCACACAGTGTTCCATCTCCTTGTAGTTGAAGAATTGTACACTGGAAACTGTTTTCTTACCCCTACAATCATGAAATTGGTGTCCTTTTTCTCCACACTTATAACAAACTCCCATTCCCTTTAAGAATTTACCAGGGTGATTCTTTCCACAGTTATCACATGTGGGAAAACCGTTCTTTCCTTTCTTCCCATTATACAAATTTTTCCCTACCACCCTCTTCTTCTTTTAATTATCTTCAAATCCATAGAACTCAGATAATTATTTACATAAATTTTTAACACATGATACTATTTATTCATATTATGAGGGAATATGGGAGACTATATTCCTTTGAAACGATGGTTTAAGACCATGAGAGATATGATCCTTCTTACTATTTGCGTTATATACATTTTTATGATCTCATTCCTTCTATTATGCACCATTTATAAGCAATGACATACACTATATTATATTATGAATCATAATGTGTAATCTAAACTTATAAAAATACATAGAATAAATTGAAATCTTATCTATAACTAATATCATAATCATAAACATGGTTTATTTGAAGAAAAAATTACATTTAATTACTTCATAATGGTTTGTAATGAAAATTTGAATTATCCTAAGCATATCCCCCAAGAGAGTCAAACCAAGTGCACAGTAAGGCCCGTTCTTCTGTACCTGGACACCCCAGATCAAGCCTGAAACTCCTTGTTATAGTTTTTACTCCTAGGTATATCTATTCCCGAACCACGTCCACTTGTAGTATCCATACATGGATGTATTTTCTAGAAAGATTCAAATAATATATTCCTTACCAAAATTCAAAGACGTTCTTACAGGTTTATCCTCAATGTTTATATTAGGGTCTTGTTCCCTAATCAACATTTTCTAAATCTTGTTTCCATGTTTTCTACTAATATTCCTTTGATACCCGCTGTAACGCCCTGACCCCAAAATCCTAGAGCCGGTGCATTATTTTAGTACATTGGAATGATTACAAGGAATCAAATCCCCAGGGACCAAGTAGTTTAGTAGTTTTGGAAAAATAGATACATACATAGGTCCAATATTACAACTTGAAAAGAAATACAACATATAAGTTTTATTGGGAATATCCACAACTCTAAGTTTATCCTTATAGGTCATTCAAAAAAAACCTCTTCATGTCTAGAGAAAATGAAACCTATGAAAGGGGTGATATCCAATGCTAAGTAAGGGTAAGCAATACAATAGAATATATTGTAAACATAAACATAAGTAATGACGAATAACTAAAAACACATGCCTTTAAAAATTAAACTTGAACATATTATGGCAGGAATAAGAGATAAATAAATAATTACATAATAAAATATAATCATGGTTATTCTTCTAGTAGAATAACCAAATGAACTATTAATTACCAAATTGATAATGAGGTAATTCATAATGTTGGACATCATAACCATACTGTCAAGGCCTCGTGCCAAGACCATAGTTTGTCTATGAGACCTACCGATGCATTGAGGGGGTTATAGCAAGCCCCACCCAACACTTACTAAGTCCAATGTATTCCTCATATGACTGGGGATAAACATAAATAATATAAACATTCCTTTTTAATCTAATATATTAAATATAAATAAATTTCCCCAATCATTAATTATAAACACTAACCATTCAGAGTAATGTGGTGAATGGTTTCTCAATAGCAAATCCACAGTCAAAATAATCATAAACCATTCAATAAAACATGGTGGAGTATATCATAGGATATAAACCACAATTAAGTAAAAGATTAAATAAAGTATTTTTACATATATGAAGATACTTTTAAATGAGACCGTTGAAAAATCCTTGAGGAAATAATCCTTAAATATTCCAAAGTGTCCCATACCACCTTGAAACATTAAAATCATAATCCCTTAGAATATCATTAGAATAAAGATAATATTTATATGATATAAAAAAGGTAATTACATACACCACAAGCATGGAATAAGTGGTGAACAAGGAATACATCTCATAAAAGTTAAAGTGACAAGAAAACCCCTTTTTACCTTAGAAAGAAGAGTTATTTTGGAAAATCATTTTCATTTGTCATGAAATCAGATTTTAAACATGTATATCCAAAAAAATAAAAGGTAAGTTCATTAAAATTATATTTTAGGCTCAAATAAAGTCTTATTAAGGTGAAATAATTTAAAAAGAGTTTTTAAAGTAACTTTAGAAATAAAACATTTTCGTGCGGTTTAGAAAAAATATTAAAGGATTTTAAAGCATAAAGGCATGTTTGTTTTCATAAAACCAGAAATGAACCAAAATATATTTTTAATGTTAAAATGTATGATTTTAGAATGATAAATATTTCCTAAAACATATTATATAGTGAACATAAAAATAGGTAAGAATTCAAGAAGTTCCTTGAATCAGGATTGCATTTCAAAACAATGTTTTTGAAAGATCCTTTTAAGACATATAAATCACCATAAATAAAATTAGGATTCTGGTTGGTCCAAATATATAGAAATTAACACAGAATTTATTATTGGTACATAATAATAAATTAGAATATAATTGATGTGAGTAGAGAATAATACCAACCAGAATGAAAAATGGAGGTTTGGGTAGAATATACTTACAACTTTGTAATCAATTGAATCGTGTGCTCCAAAATTAATAATAATCAAATGATATATTGAATACCATGAAAATAAATATATTCATGATATGAAACTTAAATGGGTAGTATAAATACACCATACACAATTAATAGTTGTGATTACGGAATATCTCACAAAAATGGAAGTGAGATGAGGAAACCCTTACCTTAAGTCTGATGATGTCCTTCACTTGATCTTAGTGTCATGGATAAAAAAATTAAGTTCATTAGTTAATATTTATAGAACCTATTATTTATTTAATTTATTTATTATATCCTTATTAAGTTCATTCATGGCCATATTTATGGGTTTAGGAGGTTTAATTCTATTGTTTGGGAGCGTTTTCTTCCTTGGTATCCATGGCCAGTTTACTTATATATATGAAAGGATAAAAACGTAATATGAGAATGGTTGTATAGAACATTAGTTTTATTTTCTTTTTTAAAATCCATAATATTACATGCTTATAAAATTCATTTGGTTATTGGCAGTGAAGATGAATCATTATATAAAACTTCAATGATAGTGGTTTGGGTTAATGGGTGGTTTTTGATCACAAGAACTCATTTTTATTTATAAGTTAATATCATGTGTGAAAAAAGTTTTTAGAACATTAAATAAGTTATAATACATATATTATAGTGTATTTAAACAATAAAAACTATTTCATGACTATAATTGAATATGGTAATAGAAATTGAAAACCCGTCGTCCTTGAATATGATAAATTAACACATCTCGAATAGTGTTTTCATTTCTAGTATAAAAGAAGGGGGAAGGAAAGATGATGGTGAATTATTTCATTGTCACAAAAACATTAAAGTACATGTAAGTTAATGGAGTTATCATAACATTTTAATGAAATGATTTTAGTAAAGAAAAAAAGAAAAGAAAAGAACTCAAAATAAAAGAAAAGTTGAGAATCCCTTACAAAAAATTGACAGCCTAACGACGTCACTTAAAAATTAACAGAATATTGTGATGAGAGAAAAGGGGTATCTCATAATTATTACATAATATGGAAAGTAAGGGGGATATGGAATGAAATATCCTAACATAAGACAACTGAAAATAAAAGGGAATAATATAAAAAAGAGTGCTTGAAAAAGAGAGAGATTTTGAGATGAAAATTCATCAGCATAATGGCTATGCATCATGGTTTTAGAAAACATTAAAAAGAAATGGGGGTATGGGTAAAAAATTCATAAAATACTAATAATATAGTATATGGAAATAATAAAATGGAAATAAGAACTTGGTATGGAAACTTGAAATACAAACCACATAAAAGATAACTTGAATGGAAAAGAGAAGTTGGGAATTCCCTTACATTGAAGAGTAACTCCTAAAACATGAAGGTTGGGACCTTGGGGTATTGAGAAAATATTGGGAGGAATATTAGGGAGGTAAAAATTCCAGATATTAGAGGATTATGGATTTTTAATGAAAGAAAATGAAGGAAGGAGTGGGTATTTATAGTAAAATAGAGAGAGTTTTTTTATTAATTTCAAAGGACACCTCATTAATGGTTTTCAAAAAGCAATGGGTTTTCCCATGGTATTAGAAACATGGTACAAATAATATCATATTATAATTTACACATGTCAAATATCATTTTACGTTAATTATTATATCATTATGATGTCATTAAACATACTGAAAACTCAAAATTGTATTTTTACTATTCATGAGAAGTTCATTTATTTTAGTAAAATAAAAAATATTATCCCCAACCATTTTTAAATGTGTATAATTAAAAAATGAAATCCATTTTAAGAAAATATTTTTCAAAATATTTTTAATTTAATTTTAAATAAAATCATAATTTATTCCAAAAACACAACTTTAATACTATAACTCATTTTATAACACCTTAAAAAATTATTCAAGGTTTCATAAAATTATATTATAATCATAAGACAATAAAAAAAATTATGAATAAATTTTTTGAAAATAAATTTCTATTTTTAATTATTTAATAAATTATGAAATTTTAATTAAAATATTTATGACTTACAAAAATACCAATACTTATGCTATGATCATTTTTTAATTTATAATATGTCTAAATTGTATTTATACATTCATAGTTGAAGTTTCTTTTTTTTGGCCGATTTAATATTCATTAATATTCATAAGAGTAATATTACTATTCATAAGGGAATGTTACTATTCATAAGGATATGTAACAATTCAACAATAATTAAGTTTGTCTTATCAAACTCTAAATATCTTACTGAACGCAACCGTGTATGTCAGTTTTTTCAAAATTCAATAGAGGTGGAAAAATTATGTTTACTAGATAGGTTATAACAAAGTGGTGTTTTTAGAGACACATTGTTTCATGCATTCTGTATTAAATATATTTGTAAATTCTTGGGGTGTTACAGGAATTCACAAACTCTTTATAAACCATCATTAAGGATGTAAAAGAAATTTTTCTATGAATATCCTTGGATAAACTTTAGGTGTCATAGATTGAAATTTTTTTCATGATTTAAACATCCTATATGTAATTTTTCCTGATTATATGGTTTTCTTTTATGTTATTTGTTTCTCACCATATTCTTTCTAGTTTTAGTCAATGAAGAGAACTAGATAGAACATGATTAAAATCAAATGTTTCACATGTGGAATGTATGGTTATTATGAAAGTATATTTCCCAATTTGAAATATCATAAAGAGAATAAATAAGGTGGTATGATTATTGGTTATGATTATGAAGATAAAGAGACCACACACAACATGTGAAAGGTATGCGATGTTATTCCACTAGTGTTTACATTAAAATTAAGAAGCATGATTATATTGTGGTGATTAACCTTAATACATGATTCATATTTCCTATTCTAGGAGAGGGGTATTAGGTAATAAGTTAATGAATCCTTAGTAATGGATCAAGAAAATTTTTGTATGAATGAAGTATTTATGTTTTGGAATTCAAATATTATGAATAATCAAATATATAAGTATTTTCAGTATAATTTTTCATTATGTATTTAAATGGGTTTACTGAATAGTGATTAAGACTTAGAAAAGTGATATATTTATTAAGGGAAGGTTACCGTTAATGTGAAAAAGATGTTGAGAAAATTGGGTTTACCTTGGATAAAGAGATGATTGATTTGGATAAAGTAAATTATATAACATTGATTACCAAGGATCTGATTATTTTTTTTTTGAAAAAGTGGTCTATGTCATCATGGATGAAGTTTAAAACTTCTTGGACTTAAGTAATATGTTAAGTAACCTTTGGAATAAGTAAGCATGCATGTTTTCCAAAAGTATTTATGGTAATTCAAGTCAGTACCATATTTTAAGAGAATATATGATGAGTGTATTCACATGTATGGAATCTAAAAACCAAGATCTACCTTTTTATATATGGGGGATTAATGTTAAGATGATTTCATGGCCTTATTTATATTTTTTTAGATTTTATTCTTTTAGAAGTGTTATATGTTTAACCAGTCATGACAAGTTTAAGTTAAATATTATAAAGAAATATTTATGTATTGAGATTTTATTGAAAACCTAGGTTAAAATGCTATTTAGTGATTAAAAAACATCAATTATTTCCATCATATTTATTTTTGAAATTATATTAGTGTGATTTTATAAAATGATATCTTTTATGTCAGGTGAAAACCAATCAAGTTCAATAGGGATGTGGGTCTTGAACCCATGACCAAAGGATGATAAAGGTTTCATGCCTACCACTAGTCTACATGATATCTTGGTTAATGTGTAATTATTTTTGATCAATAAATATTAATGATGAGCTATTAGATTTAATTTTTATATTTATATATTAATTTATTAACCATATTGACTTTTAATAATAATTAGAGATAAATAGTTATATTTTTCATTATTTGACGGGCATTAAGATCTGCTAAAAATGTATTTTAGTACTTCAGGCATCAATGATAATTTTTTTACATCCATTTCATGAAGTAATAGATGAATTATAAATTAATAAAAGGACAAAAAAATAATACAATTTTATTTATAGAAATATATCGAGTATATTTCTTTATATTATTTTTCAATAAAAGAATTACTTAAGATTATGAAAATGATAAAAAAAAGTTGTCTTAATACATTATTTTTTATTGAATAAATAGAATTTTAATTCATAATATATTTATGACTTTCATTCCCTCAATTTGTTTTGATAATTTAATTTTTTTGATGGATTATGTTAATCACTCCCAACAAATATTTACTCTTTTCCTCCAAGTCCATGTTTTCACTTGTCACCTATGTTCTCTAATGTGGAAACCTTGTTATATGTTACTGTGGGTAATCATTATGTTTCAAAAATTCCCTTTTTAAGGTATTTTTTGGGATTAATTTTTATAATGTGGGTTTCTATGAAAGTAACTTTAAGTATCAAACATTTAATAACCCTAAAAAAGTTCGATGGAGAAATTCATTTTAAGGGGGTGGAATGTAACACTCTTAAATTTTGGGAAATATATTTTTTAAATTAATTTATTAGTTTTGACAATTTTTTTTCATGAAAAACTAAATTTAGTTTACCTTTATTTGTGATACATTTAACCGTTATATTAGCTTGTGTTACACGCAACATTGTGTTCGATTGCGGTACATGCAAGACCGAGTTTTATAGCCTTTTAATGAAACACCTATTTTTTAAAACAGAATTATGATACTGTTATTGATTTTATTTGAAAAAATAAAAATAATTTTTGAATTCATGATGTCAAAATTATCCTAGGGTGATTTTAGTGATTTTTCCGAGAAACATCATTTTATTGATGAATAGTGAAAAATACTATATTTTAGTTAAAAACCATCTCTTTGTTTAAATAAATATTAATGTTAAATTATATTTTAAATTGGTTTATAAAGATCTAATAGATTAATTATACATATATGAATCTAATTTAGTTTATTGGAATCATTTTTAAATTGAAATTATATATAAAAACCTATTAAACTTTTGAATGATTCTACTTTAAAAACCCACTTTCTTGCCATGTTTGTGGGATTAGTGTTAAACTAAAATTTCCCACTTATGTGATTCGAATTTTGAAAAACAGAACTAAACATTTGTAATCAGTATAATATTTGTGGTCTAATAATATCTAACTAATTTTAACTGAAAAGACTTCTGAAAGTGATTAACATTAATTACAGTGATTAAGGTAAAATTAAGCTTAATAAGGGACTAAAACTTAATCATAAAGACCAAAATGACCTAGAATCTTTTCCAAAGGACACCAGCTACCAATAATTAGAACATATACCCTATTGGTTCTAATTTTATGCGTTATTGGGGTATAATTAAATGGAATTTCCCTTTATAAAAGGTTAAGAAAGGAAAAAGACAAAACAAGAACTTTCCCCAACTTTAACATTTATAAAACATTGAGATATGTAAAAAACATTATATTTTCTGTTATAAATATCCTTTTGAAATATAAATTGTTTATTTTTATCATAATAATTTATCATTAATTTTTCTATATGATTTAATTACATAAAATGCTTAAGAAACTCCAACATAGTGATTGTTTAGTTTAATTAGCTAAAATAAAGGATACTATAAATATTAAAAGTGAAGTAATTTGACTTAATTATTTTTTAAGATGATAATATCATGTTAATATACTATAAAATTAATATATTTTAATTCTAATATTGTTTTGATATTCTAAAATTAAAATTATATTAATAATTTCAAAATTGACATTAATGTTATTTTCCAATAAAGGATATTTTGTTAAATGATTTAAAAATAATAAAAATCTTATATTATTACAAGTTATTTTTAATTGTCAATAAATATTAAATATGGTATACTTATTTACTAATTTCTATTTTATAATTAACATAGTGACATATATATTTTAAAAACATTTTTAGCCCGGTCCGGGTTTAAGTAGTGTTTTTGTGCATCATATGAGTTTGTTTTAAAATTAACTTCCAAAACACATAATATTTTTAGTTTTTAAATTATGTATAATATTTATAATTATTTTATATATATTTTAAAAAAATATCACTTCAATATAAACTTAATGGTTAAAATACATAGGTTAGAAAACTAGTGTCTTTAATAAAAAATAAAATGATAAAATTGGGGAAACGTAGAAGTTAAGGAACCAAATAATTAAAGTGTATATAGTTTTGTGTGGAAAAAGTTTTTATCATCCACTATTCCCCTTTAATCCACTATTTTTACATTTTGGGGTAACATTAGTTAAGGTATCCTTCCCATTAATGAATATGTTTTGGTATTTACAAGTGTGCCCCTCCCCCTTCGCTATAAAAGGAAAGTAATATACCACTTCCTCACACTGCTAAAAATACTTATGTTTTTCCAATTTCTGAACAATAAAATTTACAAAATCCAACCCTTCCTCATTAAATCCTCTCTTTGGGTAGAAATAAATCCAAAGAATCCCTTTGGTGAAAACCAAAAGGAGTTACCCAAAGAAGAGGTAACATCCTCCCTCAAACTCCTTTATGTTATTTTCATTCTCCACCACCTCAATTAATCTTATTACATGCACAAAAAATATAATAAGTATCATTAAGATTATAATAAGGGGTTTACTTAAAATTATAAACACTTCCATCTAATGGGTAACGAACATATTTTTTATGTGAATGTCGAACTATCACCTCTTGAAACGATGATTGTTTATTTTTCATTTACTACATTTGATGGATGATAATTATAGTGGACACACTGTTTATATATGATATATATTATATTTATCATTTATTTATTCTTATTTTATTATTTTATAAATCCTACATTCATAGTTTCTATTTTGTGTAAATACTATAATTTCATTTGAGAAAGTGTGGACTACCGACCCCTCAAAGCGGTGTGATTTATTCACACACTACATGAAATGTATTGAGGATGTGTTTAGTGAAATTATATGATATATTGGAAATATTAATTATAATTTAATTATATATATATATATACATATATTTAATTTACTTTATTTCTTTAAATATTATAAAGAAAAACTGAAACAATGTTCATTCATACGTACGACATACCGTCTATTCCATTTCATATTTCCATATTCTATAGATTATTAAAAATACATATATACTTAATATTCATGATATTTATATCATTTTTTACATTATTTAAATCATGATATAAGTATGGGGACCAAAAAAATAACAAATTAAGACACATGCGAAAAACAAAGTGGATATTACCTAGAGCAAAGGATGAACTTAGAATTGTTAATAAGAGGGTAATGTAAATTTATAATAATATAATATATTATATTAGATATAATAATAATTTATTTTTAAATATTTATAACAAACTTATATTTATTATATAGGAGGTTCTTATGAGTACAAAGAGATTCAATACATAAGTTAAGGGATTTCAACTCACTTTTTATTTTAATGAGATACATGATTTATTCACCACACACTTATTTTGTGTGGTTTATATACTGACCATGAATTTATTATATTCATATTATACCTAAATTTATGGGTATTTAAATATCCATTTTATTACCATTCTTTAATGGGGTTTAATTTTCAAAAGTTTTTAAATTGGTAAAGTTATTTTTTCTCAATTTTCCTTCTTTGATACACATGCCATGTTATGCACCTATATTTTTACATGAGGTGTATATATTGCCTTTGAAATTTTATACCATGAATATAATTCATTTCATGATATTTAATATTTATTTAATTTTATTCATTCCATTATATTATGATTCAAAGTTACCAAAGTGGAAACAGTTTATTGCTACAATCTCATCATTTATCAAGATTGTTTAGGATTATGCTTCCATTATTGAAATATTATGATACATCTCTCAATAACTATAATGAATTTTATTACCCTATGGATATTCATGTTATATCCAAGAAATGGTACCATTTTTACCCTCTTTGGTACTTAACATAATTGAGAAAATATTTTTATGAAAATATGACTTTATTTCTCCTTTCAAATAGAAATCTGTGTTCTTTAAAAGACATGTTTTATAAAAATATTTTCAAGTTATTTTCTTAAGTTTTCAATGTATTTTCAATTATTATTGTTTCAATAATTCTTTATAATTATTGAAATTATTTTATAATAATTGGTTTCCAAAATTCTTTCATCCTTCTTTTACATTTTTTCAAGGAAAAAGGTTTTCAAAATGTTTTCAAGATTATTTTTTAAGCTTTAAAGGGAAAATATTTTCAAAATTACATCAATCCTTCCTTCTAATTTTTCAATTAATTTTTAAATAAAGTTTTTTTCCAAAGTGTTTATTTTTTTAAAATAATTTTAAAATAATAAAGGATAATTTCCTCAATAAAGGTTTTCAAAATATATGACCAAGTTATTTTCTATTTAAGATGAAATTTGTTGATGTTACTTAATACCTTATAGGAAATTATCCAAAAGTTCCATCCACATTCATTCTTTAATGGTTTATGTTTTCATGGAATGATTTTTATAGAACCTATATATTTTTCCAAAAGTTATATGCTTTTAAAAAGTTGATTTTTTTCCTGGGCAATTCTTGGATGAAGTTATTATGAAACATATCTCTTTGAAATCGGATATGATGTAATGAAATGTTAATGATACCCATTTTATTTCATGGGTTATGATTTTATGTTTATAAAACCAATCTATTTTCATGGGCTAAGACGTGATGAATGTTTTTGGCACATGAATGTATGATTTCATTATGTGGTGGGTGGGACCTATATATACCTCTAATGAATTGGGTAAAAATTGATGAATCATGAGTAAAATTGTTATGAGTGAACCTGATTACATATTCACAATGTTATGCATGGACTTGGTTGAATGTCTGTAAATATATATGTGAACCTGATAACATGTTTAAAATGTTATTAGTGAACCTTATTATGTGTTCATAATGTTATGTGTGAACCTAATCACAAGTTCACAATATTATGCATGAACCTGGTTGTATGTACCTAAGTTTATGTTTGAACCTGATTATATGTTCACAATGTTATTATTTAACCTTATTTTGTTTTCATAATGTTCTACATGAACCTGATTACATATTCATAATGATGTGAATGGACCTAGTTTCATGTTCACAACATTATGTGTGGACCTACTTGCATGTACATAATTCCATGCAAGGTACTGATTTCATGTCCTTAATATAAATTGTGAACATGTTTCAACTTATACTTGTTCACTATGTTATATGTTGATATGTATACCACACTTCCATGTCTTATTAGTTTGTTATGATTTCATGGATTATGATATTGATTTACTTATGATTCATGTCTTATGAATAAAAAAATATTTATTCCATAATTCATATTTTTTATCTTTGATATGCAGGATGTGATCTTCTAATGATCAAGATCATCTTCTTATACCCTTATGTTCGTGATATGCTTACGCATTTCCTTTATTTACCCTTATTGAGCATTTGATCTCACCTCTTTCTTATTTTTACTTTCCCTAGATTATAAAGAATGGTTTTTAAGTATAATTACTAAGGGGGAAGATATTTTTGGGAAACATTGAAGATCTTTCACTGAGCTAGAATATTTTTGTTCCAAGTTTCCAAAAGTACTAAACTAATAAGGTATTTGGGTGTCCATGTTTGTAATGTTTTAAGTATTCCAAAAATGTGAAATAATGTCTATGTATATTAAGAATGGTTTGTTAATCACTACAATTTAGTTAAAATGAGAGTTACACCAATTAATACTTTCACACCTCGGATGTTTATTTTTTTTTATTTTGTTATTTCTTGGCTCTAGGTTCTCATGTCAAGGGTCGTGATGGGTCCCGATTTAATTTTTTTGAAGTTTAATGATTTTGGTGGGTTTCATACTAGTGCAGAAACACAGAATGGTTAGTGGTAACCATGTGGTCACCCCCGGTGCTTGTGAGGGTGCCCATGTGGTCTGGGTTGAGGCGCACAATTTGCATGCAGTTTTTTTGATCCGTACGACGAGCACACAGTTAATATATTTTCAGAATAAGATAAATAAATGGATTAGAATATAAAAATAATTTTTTATAATAATAATAATATTATGTTGTTATTTTTATTATTATTATGATTATTATTAATAATATTATTATTATTAATGATATTATTATTATTATTGTTATTGTTTTTATGAAGAATAATTAAAAATAATTATTAAAAATTTTATTATTATTATTATTATTATTCTATTATTTATTTTATTATTATTATTATAAAATATATAATTATGTTATATTATTATAAAGTTTTTTATTATTATTTATGTTATTATTATTCTTTATATTATTATTATTATAGTAAAATGAAAAAAAACAAAGGGGTCTAAACCCTAGGGGGGTTGCGACCCCCCCCCCATTCTTCTTATCCCATGGTGTGGTGCGTCGAGCTCCTCTATCCCCTTCAATTTCATGTTTGGTGCACCAGGTCTAGCAACCGCCACCCTTGCCTCTTGTCATGTCCAGCCTTGCCTTGCCCCTTGTGTTCCCTCCCTCACAGCCCTCCGTGTGCGACCATCCCAACATCAACACCCCACATCGCCTCTCGACCCCTCGGAGCACTCGACCTCCTTGCTCTAGCCAAAAACACCTCTGACCTCCAGCAGACCATCCCTTTCTTTATCCTTTGCTCCGGTAGCAACTGAAACCCTGACCTCCACCTCCTCCGCGTCGTGCACCCGACCAGGCCACCTTCTCCAGCCTCCCGCTCCAGCCTCCTGTAGATCTGACCCCCACCCCCCGATCTGGTATATTTCTTTTCATCTTTTGGTGTTTTTATTTAAGTTGTAAAAACCCTATTCTTAGGGTTTGTGGGTGAATTTTTCTCAGTTTTAGGGTGTGTGAAGGGACCTCAAACCTCAGTTATTCCTTCCACTGAAGCGATGTCATGGTTTCATGCCACTAAGGTAAGTGTTACCATATATTTTTTTCCTATGGAATTTCAGTAGATTCATGGTATTTAAAATAAATTTAATAAGTTATTTAGAACCTCTTTTACACCCTTTATGATCTTATTACCGTATTTTAAAATTTCTTTTCGTTTGTGAAATATAGATTTTTAAGGTTACTTATGTGCAATGCCTAGTGTCTTAGCACTTAGGGTGTTTATTTTAAATGATATTATTCCACTAAATGGAATTGTGGGTTTTCATGAAATTTTTAGCATTAATTATGGTGTGATGGAAGTTTTCTATTTGTGAACATGGTTTGGTGTGTTTGGATAAGTAATTCTATGACTTGTTTAATGTGTAAAATGTTTTGGAAAGGGGATCTATGGTTTCAATGGGATTGTTTTATATTCTTTAAATTATGTGAGTAGTAGTTTGTAGTTTTAAATAAAGTGTTGGTTTTGTGAAAATATTTTTGGGTGTCCTATTGGTGGTTGGGGGTTCTATTGGAAGTTGGCACATCCGTGGGTGCACTAGGTGCACACAAGGATGTTCCCTCGAATGAAAATGACACCTTTAAAATAGTTTTCTTTTAAAACCTTGGTCTCTTAAATGGTTCTTTGGTTTATAAGTTTTTTTGTGCTTTCTAGGTTAATTAATTAAATATTTTGTGACTCCTTGGTGGTGCACGCACACACATACATAGGTATGTATGTGTATATGTATATATATATATATATATATCTTCCTTGAACATATTCCCTCGTGGCGCGGGGATTATGTACATTGGATTACAAGTGTGTGTGTAGATATATATATATATATATATATATATATATATATATATATGAGAATGTATGTGTGTGCTGGTGTGGGTGGTTTTCATCAAATGCTTCAAGAGCTAAAGTACCCCAGCTTGATTTGCTTCCTTTTTGAGGTAGTTTCTCCATACCTGTGCCTTTAATTTGAATTCCATGATTACTTAGAAATTTTAAAATTTGTATTTAATTATTCATATGATATATATATAGATAAGTATATGTGTTTCGTGAAATGGGTTGCACCTCTTGGATATTAGTTTCCGATTAATTTTCATAACTTGTATAAGCCTGTTTACAAATTGATTTTAATTATGAAGGTGTCCTAAGTATTTTAAAATAGTTTACTAAAAGTTCCCTAGTTGTGAATTTTATTTTTTTTAAATTAAAAGTATTTGGTTAAATTCATTGTTTAATACCTGACTTGTTTGAAACCTTGAAGCATGGTTTGACAATTCAATGACATGAAGGCCCATTTGCCACTTTTTAAGTATGTTGTGTGTTTTTAACCTGGAATTGGATATGGATTAATGAAATGAATTTGGTTTGGAAAATTTTTATGGTATATTTTAATGATGGTATTAAAGGTCTGGTTGGAACCTTATGTCACTTTGAAAGTGTGAAAACCCGGTTAGCAACTTAAAGTGCTTTGTGAAATGGTTTAAAAGTTCATGTGATCTGATGGCATGGTTTTCAACTTTGATGATATGATGTATATATATATGGGGAACCTTTATAGGAGGTATATCCCTTTAGGTGTTATCGTGTAGGGTGTCCGTGTTTGGGGTAGGCAAGTGCAGTGATGGCAGGTAAGATGAGTCACGCATCCAAGGGCCTCCTACTTATACAGTATTATTACCACCATGGGTTCCAAGTCATCTTTTAGAGGGTCAAGTGACAGTTTTTGATCAACCTCGATTATATGGGTTGCTACCCCCTGGATTTTCTATTAGGCCAAGCAGAATGTGCCACTAGTGAGGCCAGGTTAGGGCAGCTAGTTGGTTATTGACTTAGGGGCTTCACCATACACAGATAGGTGGTTCTGAACTGAGTACATCTAGGGATCACTCTTGGGATGTTTAGGGAATACCCATGGTTTCATTCTTGTATGTTCCCGCTTTCTTTTATGACACTTTTGGTTATTTGATCTCATGAAAATTTTTCTTTGATTTTTATAATATAGAACTATTTTGGTACTAGTCAGTTTCAGAAAGAATTCATTGCAATGAGTTATATATTTTGGCAATTTATTTAGAAAAAATAAAAAAGGGTTTTTTTATTAAAAGTAAAATCTTGTTACTTGTTTTGTTAGAGTAGAAAACCATATATATATATATATATCATATTTTTAAATTTAGAAATAATGGACTTAATTTTAGAGGTAGGGCATCTGGAATTGTTTATTTTGGACTTCCTATAGAGCATCTCGATGCTCATTCCTACTTTATCTTTTCTGTTTCAAGTTCTCCAAGTTTCACATCTCTCTTGGAGTAATCTTGGTTCTTTGTTGGGTGGTGACCTAGAAGGTCATGTGGAGGAATGTGTAGGTTATTATTATTTTTATTTCAACTGATAGTTTTTATTTTTATTTTAAGTTTCTTGTTTATTTAATTGTGTTTAAATTATGGTCTAAATCATTCCCACATGTTCGTTTTGATGCCCAGAACTAGTTTCCATCTTGTGGGGATCCGGAACGCCCTTTGGGACATGTCACGAATTGGCTTGGGTGACCGGTTTAGGGTCTACCTAGGCTGGTTCATGACAAAAATGGTATCAAAGGATACCCTTTTTATTTGGGGTGTCCGTTAGATAGAGATTAGGAATTTCAGGGCTTGGGACTTAGGTACGTTAAGGGTTTCATGAACCCTCGCTCGTTTCAAACCTCAAGTCGCCAGGGGTAGTCTTGGAATTTAGTCCTAGTCTCATTCTAGTTTGTTTTATATTGAGGGATGACAATAGAGGAAATCATATGCTACATACTGATTTCACATGGAGTAGTGACCCATGTGGAGCCTGAGTACATGGTTTAAGTTACTCCTAGTTGTTGATGTTTACATGGGGCATGGCCCACTACCATGTTTCCAGGTTAATATTGACTACTAGTCCCTCACTCTGGTTGTTTGATGCAAGTCTAGTTTCATCTTGGTTCTGGTTGGTGTAAGTAATCTTTTGAAAGTGAAAAAGGGTTTTTGAAATGAGAATGATTTCTTTTAAATGGAAATAAATTCTTAAAATGGTTTTTTTAAATGAATGAACTTAGTCTAAAAATCTGGTGTTTCTTTGGACCTAGTAGATAAATGATTTGGGTTTAACCTCAGGTACTCATTATAAACGTTTTCACATAGAAAGGGATGCCTAGAAAGTGTATTTTGGTGCATATGGATGAAATCATATGAAGAAATGTGCAACAGTTCATGGGATTACTTGGTTGTGTACTTGGAATTAAAGTCTTAACCTTGTTTTTCTAAAGTGATTTTAAAAAAGAGAAATCATTTTGGAAATTGAATTTCGTTTGAAAAGTGGGGTTGATATATGGAAAGTGGCCTTGAAAGAAGGAAGTTTTGAAATCTAAAATGAAAAATTGAGTTTTGGATTTTGTTTTTATTTGTTTGTTTTTCTGAGATGGTTGTTTTTGGATGAAGGCGCTTTTAATGATATTGCTTCAGGTTGATATTGGTTTTGGAACTGTGTTTTATGTGTTGCTCAGAAAATGCCACCCAGAAAGGTCCCTATGGTTTTTGATAATCCATGCCTGGTTTTTGGTCCTTCTCAAACATTGCCTATCCTTCACGGTGATCAGGGTCCGTTAGAGGTAGTAGAGTGTCCTAAAGAGGTCGAGCGCGTCTTCAAGGTATTGGGAACTCCCAAAGCTGTCAGATTGTGTGCTGTTCTGGGTCTGTTCAATGGTCCATCTCTGGATGAATGGGAGTTGTTCTCCCTTGGATCACAAAAAGTTTGGATGAGGTGGGATGTCTTTAAATCCTTCTTTGTTTGATGGTTCATAACTGAAGAGGTGAAGACAAGGAAAAGGGAAGATCTCATGCATATTCAATAAGGCCAATAGACGGTGAAGGTATATGTTGACCATTTCAAGGAACTTGTGTCCTTTTCATTAGAGGGAGCGTCACAGGATTTGATGAAGACTTCTCTCTTCATCGGGGGTCTTCATCCAAAGATCAAGGGGTGGGTCCTCCCTTCTAAGGACCATCGTTTCGAGAAGCTGGTGGATGAGGTGTTCCTAGTTGAGTTTCTAAACGGAGTATAGATGGTTGGAAATCCAAAATATCCAGTTGCTTGTGAAGGTTACCCATCCGGTGAGTAGGATGTACCAGAGAGGCTTGTTCTTAAAGAGTCCTCTGTAGTGGTTCTAGCTTCCAGTTCGTCAGACCATTCAGTGGTGTGCCACTAGTGTGTCTGGTTTGGGCACGTGAATCCATCATGTTGCTTCCCTACAAATACGTGTCATCCTTGCGGCTATCTGGGTCATCTAGAGAAGTTTTGAAGGAAGTGTCACCTGAAGAGGACACCGTGAATGGATGATTCTAGTGCCTGACTATGAGGCAGGAGATGCTTCATCCATCAGTGCCCCAACTACAGATCTTGGGGTGAATCTCACTCATAGTCAGGAGTTACTAGGGGTGTGAAGCCATGGTTCAGGTTTTGTATTCCATATTTATAGTAGAACATTTAAAGAATTTCCATTCTTATTTTTCTGCCATTAATGTTTTGAAATTTTTGTAATTTCATTGTTTCATCGTGAAGTTATGATGGAATCGTTCTATTGTAATCCAAAAGTTCCATTTGTCTGATTATGGATTTTTGAATCATTCTTTTTCTTAATTTTTGTTTGGCCCTTGTATGGGTAAATCTTTATTTGGATGTGTTCATTTGGAGGTGTAAGTGCCTGTGTTAGAATCATTGTTTGTAGTTATGCTCAGGTTCGCTGCTTGGGTTAAGTTATGGTCGAAGGTTTTTCTCTAGTGTTGGGGGTTTTTGGTCTCGGTCGAGAGTTCCATGTTTCAACAGAGGTGTTGTTTCGTTTGTTCTAAAGAAGTTAGTTTAGATTGGTTGGGAGTTCCCACATTGGACCATCTTCCCGAGGTGCTATGTTTGGGTTTTAAATTTCTGTGCTAGATGAGTTCTTGTGATGGGGATAACCCTCTTGTGTTGTCCCATTATCTTGTGTTGTGGTTTCTTTTTGTTTCAATCGGGTTTGGATTCTTGTTTTGTCTATTGTTCAGCTGGGTGAATTTCTGAGGACAGAAAGTGTATGTGGTGGGGAAAATTGTCACACCCCAACCTTTTAATTTTTTTATTTTATTATTTCAAAGCTCTGGGTTCTCGTGTCAAGGGTTGGGTCGGTTCCTGGTTTAATTTTTTTATGTTTAATGATTTTTGTGGGTTTTAGACCGTTGCACAGGCACCACATGGTTAGTGGTAACTATGCGGTCTCCCGAGGTGCTTGTGCGGGTGACCAAGTGGTCTGAGTTGAGGTGTGAGATTTGCGCGCAGTTTTTTTAAGTCGTGTGATGAGCAAACAATTCCCCAGTTTTCAGAATAAGTTCAATAAATGGATTAAAATTTAAAAATAATGTTCGATAATAATAATAATATTATTGTGTTATTATTATTATTATGATTAATATTAATAATATTAATATTATCAATGATATTATTATTATTATTATTGTTATTTTTTTAATAAAAACAATAAATAAATATTATTAAAATTTTATTATTATGATTATTACAGTTCTATTATTGATTTTATTATTATTATTATAAAATATATTATTATATTATATTATTATTAAGTTTTTTATTATTCATTATATAATAATAATTATTATTCTTTATATTATTATTATTATTGTAAAATGAAAAAAGTGGTCGAAACCCTAAGGGGGTCGCGACCCCCCCTTCTTCCCCCATGGCATGGCGCAATGAGCTCCCCTCTCCCCTTCGATTTCCTATTCAGTGCACCAGGGCCAGCAACCTTTTCCTTTGCCTCTCGCCCTGTCCAGCCTTGCCTCGCCCCTCACGTTCCCTCCCTCATAGCCCTCCATATGCAACCACCCCGAAAGTGGTACCCTGCTTCACCTCTTTCCCCCTCGGCACACTCGGCCTCTGTGCTACGACCTCCTTGATCCAGCCAATGGTGCCTCTGACCTCCGACCGACTGTCCATTTTCTTCTCCTCCACTCCGATAGCAGCTGCGGCCCCGACTTCATACTCCTTCATGTCGTGCACCCAATAAGGCCACCTCCTCCAGCCTCCCCCTCTATCCTCTTGCCAATCCGAACCCCCCCACTCCAGTATATTTATTTTTTATCTTTTTTTTTGTTTTTATTTAAGTTGGTAGAACCCTAATCTAAGGGTTTTTCGTGTTTTTTTCTTAGTTTTAGGGTGTTTTAAGGGATCTCAAACCTCGGTTATTCCTTCTGTTGAAGTGGCGTCACAGTTGCACATCCCTGAGGTAGGCGTTTCCATATATTGTTTTCCTAAGGAATTTTAATTGATGCTTGGAATTTAAAATAAATTTAATAAGATGGTTGGCACATCTTTGACACCCTTAGTGATCTTATTATAGCATTTTAAAATTTGTTTTGGTCTATGAAAAATATATTTTTAAGGTTAATTATATGAAATTCCTAGATTCTTAGCACATAGGGTGTTTATTTTAAATTCTATTATTCTACTAAATGGAATTGGGGATTTTCATTAAATTTTTAACATTAATTATGGTGTGATGGAAGTTGTCTATTTGTGAACTTGGTTTGGTGTGTTTGGTTTAGTAATGCTATGACTTGTTTAATGTGTAAAATGTTTTGGAAAGAGGTTCTATGGTTTCAAGGGGATTGTTTTATATTCTTTAAATTTTTTGAGTAGTCGGTTGTGGTTTTAAAGAAAGTAGTGGTTTTGTGAAAATAGTTTTGGGTGTCCTTTTGGTGGTTAGGTGTTCCATTGGATGTTGGCTCATCTATAGGTGAACTAGGTTCACACATGGATGTTCCCTAGAATGAAAATGACACCTTTAAAATAGTTTTATTATAAAACCTTAGTCTCTTAAATGGTTATTTGGTTTCTAAGTGGTGTTGGTCCCTCTAGTTTAATTAATTAAAACTTTGGTGTCTCCTTGGTGGGGCATGGACACACATACATAGTTACGTATGTGTATATGTATATATATATATATATCTTCCTTTCACAAATTCCCTCATGGAATAGGGAATATGTAAATTAGATTAAGGGTATATATATATGTATGAGAATTTATGTGTGTACTGGTGTGGGTGGTTTTCGT
This sequence comes from Viscum album, assembly GCA_963277665.1. Taxonomy (NCBI): domain Eukaryota; kingdom Viridiplantae; phylum Streptophyta; class Magnoliopsida; order Santalales; family Viscaceae; genus Viscum; species Viscum album. The sequence continues at coordinate 1,682,617,039 of OY728160.1, forward strand.
CAAAAGATTCAAGAGATGAAGTGCCTCAGCTTTATCTGCTTCTTTTTTAGGTAGGTCCTCCATGCCCGCATTTTTAATTTGAATTCCATAATTTCTTAGAAATTTTAAAAAGAATTTTTACATATTCATGTGATATTTATATATTTATATATGTATACGTGTTTGGTGAAATGGATATCACCTCTTGGAGATTGGTTTCCTATTAATTTTCATAACTTGTTCATGCCTGTTTACAAATTGCTTTTAATTATGAAGGTGTCCCAAGTATTTTAAAATAGTTTACTAAAAGTTCCCTAGTTTTGAAGTGTATTATGTTAAACTAAAAGGATTTGGTCAAATGTTTTTTTTAAAACATGACTTGTTTGGAACCTTGAAGCGTGGTTTGACAATTCAATGACACAAAGGCATGTTTGGTACTTTTTAAGTATGTTGTGTGTTTTTAATGTAGAATTGGAAATGGATCTACAAAATGAATTTGTTTTGGAATATTTTTATGGTATATTATAATGATGGTATTAAAGGCCCGGTTAGATCCTTATGTCAATTTTAAATTTGAAATGCCCGGTTGGAAACTTAAAGTTCTTTGTGAAATGGCTTAAAAGCTCGTGTGATGTGATGGCCCGATTGGCACGTTGATTGATATAGAGCATACATCATTATATATATATATATATATATATATATCCATTGGGAACCTCTATAGGAAGGATATCCCTTTAGGGGTTATCGTATAGGGTGTCCGTGTTTGGTGTAGGCAAGTGTGGTGACGACAGGTAAGATGAGTCACGCATGCGAGGGCCTCCTATTTACATAGTATTATTACCACTATGGGTTCCTAGGAATCTCTTAGAGGGTCTAGTGATGGTTTCTAATCAACCCCTATTATAAGGGTTGGTGCCCCCTAGATTTTCTGTTAGGGAAGGTGGGTTGTGGCACTAGTAAGACCAGGTTATGGTAGCTAGTTGGTTATTGACTTAGGGGCTTCACCATTCGCCGAAATGTGGTTCTGAACTGAGTACGTCCGAGGATTGCTCTAGAGATGTCCAGGGAATACCCATGGTTACATACTCATATGTTCCTTCTTTATTTTATGAAACTTTTGGTTATTGGATCTCAGGAAACTTTGACTTTTATTTTTCTAATATAGAATTGTTTTGGTACTATTTGGTTTTAGAAAGAATTCATTACAATGACTTATATATTTTGGTAATTGATTTAGAAAAATGAAATAAAAATTTGGGTTTTATTAAAAATAAAATCTTTTTACTTGTTTTACTAAAGGAGTATAAAACAATTATATATATATATATATCATATTTTCAAATTTAGCAAGAATGGACATCATTTTAGAGGTGGGGTATCGGGTGTGGTTTATTTTGGCTTTCCTACTAACTATCTCGGCACTCACGCCTACTCTATATTTCCAGTTTTGGGTTCTCCAAGTTTCACATCTCTCATGTAGCGAGCTTGGTTCTACGTTGGGTGGTGACCTAGTGGGTCATGTGGAGGTGTGTGTAGGTTATTCTTTTTTTTCTTTCCACTGCTAGTGTTTATTTTTATTTATAGTTTCTTATTTATTTACTTGTGTTTCAATTATGGGCCAAATCATTCCCACATGTTTGTTTTTATGCCCTAATCTAGTTTCTAGCCTTTGGGGATTGTGAATGCCCTTCGGGACATGTCACTGGTCGGATCGGGTGACCGGTTTAGGGTAGACCCAGAATGGGTCATGAAAAATACAAATACAAACAATCAATGGGTTACAAAATCCCAACATTGTGTTTGTTACTCCCAAATATATCAGTACATTTTTTCAGATGCCTCTAATGATTCCTGAACATTTCCCAAAAAGTTTCATTCTAACAAAAAAAATTATGATACCAAAATGACCAATTCAAAACATCTAGGAACCGTTGGTTGAAAATTTCACAATGATTTAATAAAAAACCTCCCTCTTGGGTAACAATCATGATTTTAAAAACCACTATGGGTAACAACTCTACCATAGTTAACATAACATGCCAAGATAAAGGCACCAACTAGTGGATGGCCAATTAACATATTTAAAAGTTATTCTCTACTGATCAATAGTTACTGAGAAAATATTAAAAATTATATAATCCTCACTAAGGATGGAAGCATAGGTTCTTATCTAGATATAATGAAAGCCTACAAGTAATTTCCTTACTAGAGGGAAAATTTACACTTAGTAGTTGAAAGAAAAGGATGGACACTATATGTTGGAATATTTGGGAATATAGGTTGATACAATGTCCACCGAAATAAATAGCCATCAAACTATAATAATGGAAGGATAAATATCTCACATCGACATTAATGATCATGAGTTTTTGTGAAGAATAAAAGAATCATAACTCAAACCTTGTTTTGTTACTTCCTTTTACGACAAAAATAACGCAACCTTGATGTTATTTTGATACTAAACATCACAGGGTACATGGACTTTAATATGATTCATGAAATATTGTGGTGGATGATGGTTTTAGTGTGAAACTAATGTTTTGAGTGGATTATCCTGAATAATGATATTATGGGTGGTTCTTCAACTATTTTTAGATTTTTTATCACATATGAAATTGTGATACTTCTAGTAGATTTGGATAGATTCCCTTGGAGGTTTGGGAATGTGATCCATGTAAAAATAAGAGAGTTTTATTGTTTTGGAGTTATTCCCATCAAGACTATATTTGTGGGAGTGGATCATTGATGATCCTATTTGGTGGATTTGTGAAATATCATGGTGACATAAGTATAGAATCATGGATCATAGAGCAGTTTATATGGATATTATAGGTGTGGTAAAATTTGTATAAACATTTGGATGCTTATGTGATAGAGTGATAGTGATATTTAAGGTTGATGAGGTGGGAAAGTATAGTTTGTAGAGACACTATTGATATTAATTCAATTCTAACCCTTATTTTGGTGGAATGTGATGGGAAATAGTTGCATCACATAAGATTGACCTAGAATAATATTAGTTAGGGTTATGTGTCAGTTCTCGGATACAAGAGACTTATGTGTGTATATATGTATATTTGGTCAATGGAAGATCATTGTTTTTTGGTAATGTATTGTGGTGATAGAGCTGGTCAGTGTGTTCGATGAATTACTAGTGGAAACCTAGAAACCTAACCAATTGGAAAAATAGTTTAGTGGATACCAGTACTCATGGAGAGCATGAATCAATTTGTGAAAAGGTGGGTCTTTTTGTTTTAGTTGATTCTCTAGAGTGGTACTATGGATTGAAAGACTATTTGTTTTAGAGGTTCTGAAGTGTATCATCGAGTGAGCCATGTTGTAGTTTAGAACTCTGTTTTCAACCATGGGTGTATAATTTCAATGTATTAGAAGTTCAGGAATTTCACTGGGAATGGATCATCATAGAGGGATTTTTATAACTAAAAAATGTCATGATGTTAGGGTCCTAGGTATTTTTAGATTCAATTGGTATAGTGAGTTACTCAACGACTCTTTTCGCATGTGATTGAGAGTTATGGATTGGATAAGGATTTTTATACATAATTCAAGTGATGAAAAATATTTATATTTGAAAAAATAATGAACCATTTGGGGTTTTGTACAATTATATAGATTTGGGTATGATATCAACATAGTTATATTTAGTGAGAGATAAGGTTTTAGATCATTCATCAGGTTTTAGTGACCGATTTAGCTCCTGAAAAATTCACATTAAGACATTTCAAAGATGATTATTATTATGGTGGGGAGGTTGTAATGCCTCACACTAATTCATGTTGATAGAAATGGAATAATTACGGTTAAAATATGTTTAGATCTAATATCAACCTAAAATTTTGGGTTTGTATTTATAATTCTCACTTGTAGACACATTTTAAATGACCAATATGATGTTTTTGAGATGGATCTTTGAAAGGAAAAGGTTTGAAGAGGGACTTCGGGTGTTTCTAGAGATAACCAAACTAGGTGGTTGTAACATCATGCCATCAGAACCCCAGTGGAGGCTTCCAAAATCTTGATGGCCAAGATAGTGGTCATAGGACACCCCACCATAAGGTCAGTGGAGGACCAGTAGAAAGCCAGTGGGAATCAAATGTATAGGGACTATCTACCGAAGTTATGTTAGGATGGGGAGTGGGGGTGTCCCACTACCCAGGCCCCTGGGAATCCTTTAGACACTCGAGAATCTGTTCTAAGTAAAAATTATAAAATTATCCTTTTTTAATTGGGAATCTACTCAGGGTTCCTTGATTTAGGTTGGTTCAACGATATGTGAGGTTTCTTCCCCCTCTCTATTCATCTTAACTTTTACCTCTTCACCCTTGGAGATTTGTATGAGTTTGGTTTTCCAATTTAGGTAGGTTTCCTCTCCCTTGATCTCTCCTCCCCCTTTCCCTTGCTCTCCTCAAATTCAATCAACCCAATTTAGTGTTTTATATTCTAATTATATTATATCATGGTGGAATAGAGGTGTTATAAGGAGGCTTTCATATAGATTGGGCATTGGAGGCTCGAGAGAGGTGATCTATAGATACCCAAGCTAAAAATTTCTTTATTTCACATATTTATATAAAACAAACATTATGTTTTATAAGTAACAATAATAATATCCCAAGGGAAGATAATTTTAGTGTATTTGGAGACTAGATACACAATTGGATTATTTTATAATGCTTTTGATCACATATTTTTAATTTCACCATACTAGAACATCTTCTAAACATTTCATTAATAAAAATCATCCTGATAACCTAGGGAATGAGAATATAGAAATGGGCGAGCTAAAGCACCCAATAAGGGATGGATAAAAATTCCATCAAAGATGATTTTATGAAAAAACATGATTATAATATAATTATCAAATCATCATGAAATATAATCATAAAACATAAGTGAGCTTCAAAGGACACGACATAAGAACATAAAGCCACAAAATATCAAAAAGTAAATACAATATCCATAACATGGATTAAAAACATTAAAAATAAACCTTTAATCCTGAGAGTATAATATCATAATGTATAATATATTTAAACTATGGAACAAAAATTATCCTTGGGAAACATTACATTCACGAGTCACACACTTACACCTATGCCTGTGAGACAACTTAATTGTACCCACATATACATCACCTTCATGAGTCCCACACTTTCACTAACACTTTTAAACAACTAAATTATATATGAATTTACATATCTAATTAGATTTAAACTTTTAAACAATTATTTGTAGGGTGATATATAACCCCAAACATTATTGTTCATACTTATTAGTGACACTTGAAAATCATTCACTTATTACATTATAAAGAACCCATGGAAATAAAATGAGTTTTATAAAATGTTTAAGTGAATATAATTAACTTTTCATAAAGAAAACATTGAAATGAAAATGGGTTTCTTAAAAAACTAAAATTAAAATCATTCACCTTTCATATCATAAAGAACCTAGATAATTAAAATTAGGTTTCCTAACATTTCCAAATAGTATAACAATATGAATTTTATTGATTGATATCAAAAACATAAAAAAACAATCACATATTAAAAGAAAAATAGAGTGTGAAAATTGAACCAAAACTCCATTAGAGATTGAAATTATTAAATATATATAGGAAAATGAAAATAAAATCACAAAATATTTAAATATTTTTTTTAATCGTTGATGATAAAGTCCTAGTCATGAGTCTCTTTTCCAAAAGTCTCATTTTGTTTCATAAAAAATGAAAAGAAAACACTGTATGGAAGTATATTTTAATTAAAACTATTTTTACATAGTGATAAAATATATAAAATACTATAAAATCAATTATTATAGAAAACCTAGTAAAAATAAATTCATAAATAAGTCTTATAACTCAAAGGAAGAAGTTTGAGTTTCCAAACCACTTTAAGTTACTATTTATTTCCATAGAAATGATTTAAACTCATGTATAAAAAAAATAACTATCTTAATAAACTATTTCATAAATTTATTCATACATATACCCTTTTATAAAATTAAGTTATCATTATTCTATATATTTATATTAGTTACTTATTATCCATTATCAATTTTGGGTGTGAGTAATCATGATCATTTTGAATTGGTTTCGTAATTATAGTGTTGTTATTCATTCTTCTCCCAATGTTCAACATTCTAAGATAATAAAGGGCTCTATAATTGGATATTTTTAATTATTTATAATGTTATAATTTCATCTTATGGGAGTATTAGTTTTGATCCTTAAATATGAAATCATCGATTAACATGTTTTTGTGATTTTTGATGAATGAGAATTGGTATCTTAATTAGTGAGTTTAATACTAACTTTCACCTTATTTTTTTTCTTATTTATATAATATATACTAATTAATTTAGTTCTCATATCCATCTATGATATTATTTTATGTCATTATTCAAGTAGGTGTTTAAACTAACCCAAACCATAACATACCTTAATAAATGGATAATAATGATTACGAAAGTGGTTTATTTTGGAATAATATCATTATTACAGATAAAAAATGATATTATTTAGATACTTTTAAGGCTTTGGATTTGATTTTAAGATATTTTAACAGATGATAAATAAACTAGATTAAAATCGAGATACGATACATCGTGGAGGTGGTAGTCCTCACAACACATAGTTAACAATTTCCTTTTTCAAATGAGAGTTAAATAAGATGGATTATAATTTTTCCCTTAATAATAAAATTTTATTATATATGTCACATATATTCTTTCATTTCACCCTTATAATTATTGAATAGAGGCAGTGGTGAAAAAAATGAAGCCTTCACTTCGTGGAGGCGGTAGTCCACACAATGTATTGATAACAGTTTTGTTTTTCTTAATAGAAAAGTGAAAATTTGGTTAATGGTTACTACTTTAGAATAATAGTATTAATTTTAAAAAATAATGATGTATTTATTTGGTAATTATTGAATTACATTTGGAAGGTAATAATTAGAATAAATGATGTTACGGAAAAAATTAACCATGTTGAGAAATTAGGCTTTCCCTTGGAAGACTCTTTAGAAATAGAGGTCTTAAGCCAATATCTTATGAATAGTGGATCATGGAAAATGAATAGGGTTATAAATTAAGTATACTTGTTAGTGTTTTAGGTGGAAAATTAATTCTTTTAGTGGTATTAAAGGGGTGTTGAAATTCCCATTTTATAAGTTGTTATAATGACATTTTTTGAAAATATAACCATTTAATATAAATGGATCAAATGTTAAACATTTTAAGTGTCTCCATGAATGGGAAATTAATGATTAGAGATAATTTCTGGTTAATTGAAAGCTCAAGAACTCAACTTGAAACAATATTTTAACCTGTTATACCCTTTAATCTGAAGGTTACTATATTTTACCATTTTGGTTTTCTACTATGGTAAATAGTTTTTTATAAAGTAACTTATCCTTTATACCCTAAAAAAATTTTCCTCGTTATATAATTTGGACCTTATAATTTAATATATGAAATCAATTTTATTATATTCATTTTCAAAAAATGATGGAAATAAATTTTAAAATAGTAAGTGTTATAAAATACATATTTTTTCTAGGAAATAGTTTCATCAATTTCCATGTCATACTTATATACTAAAAATGTTTTGAAAGTCATGGTTTTTATAAAAAAAATATTTCAGAACTATTTACATATAAATCAATTTTTATATAAAAATACCAAAAATCAATATTATGCTAATATTTTCATGATAATACCAAATACGAATTTATTTTAGTCAATTTATCATTCTTTATTCCATAAATTTAACTTTTAAATACAATTTTGATTCATGAAAAAAAATTGTTTTTTCAAAGTCATTCATTAGGTATATTAGATATTTTATAAAAATAGTGAAAATAGTTCATTTATACCAAAAATATATGACACATGAAAAATATCTAATTTGGAAAATAAATTTTAAATATTAAAATATTTCATTTGCTACTTAGATATAACATTTAAAATAGTATTACTAGAGAACTTTATTTCATAATGTGGTTAAAATTGTTTATACCTACCCATTTAATTTCTATCCTATAGTGGTGAATATCTATTTTATTAAATGTTTCATGTTCCATTGAGTTTTGATTTGGAATTTTAATAATTACTATCAAACACAATATTTACTTAAGGAGGAATATTTCACAAAAATCTTACGTCATTACAATATACCCCTTAAAAAGAATATAATCCTTTAAATTCTATTATTTTTTTGAAAACAAGTGAGGAAAATTTTATCATTATATCTTTAGGTTCCCATAAAGATTCCATAAACTATTGATTCCTCTATAGTATATTTACCAGATGAGTGTTCACGTTCTTCTATGCATTATCTCCTCAATCTATAAATTTCCACTAGTTTGTCTATATATGAGAGATCATGATATAGTTTCATGGATTTTGAGTTCAGTACATGTGATGGGTTTGGTATATAATTCCTCAAAATTTATATATGAAACACATCATGCACTTTAGAGAGGTTTGTATGGAGTGATAAGTGATAGTCTACCACTTGAAACATTCGAGGATCTCAAAGGGACCAATGTATATTGGTCTTAGATTTCCCTTCTTCCAAAATTTCATAATTAAATTCCATGATGATATTAGGAGGAACACATTATTTCCAACTTGAAACTCCAGATACCATTAGTAATTTTCTAAGTAACTCTTCCATTGAAATTATACTAAGTTCATATGTGACTGAATGGTTTGAACGTTCTCTATTATTTCTAAGACAAGGTCATGACCTATCAGCTTCCTCTCTCAAAATTTATCCTAGCATGCTGGATTCCTAAATATATTCCCATATAGAGACACATAAGGTTCCTTATAAATAAAATTATGGAAACTATTTCTATATGATAACTCTATGAAGAGGATGTGTTGATATCAACATTCTATAAATTCCATCGAACAAGATCTCAGTATGTCCTCAAGATTTTGAATTTTCCTATGAGACCAACCATCTATTTGAGGGTGATAAGAAGTGATGAAACTCAACTCGATCTCAAATTATTTATAAAGACTTATACAAAACCATAAGGTAAGAATAATAACCTAATCAGATATAATGAAAAATGGAATTCCATGCATCCTTACCACTTCCCTTATGTAAATCTTGGTGAGTTATTCAAGTGAGAAATATTATTTGATGGAAAGTAAATGTGCTCACATTGTAAGGAGGTCAACTGTAAACCAAATAATATTATGGACCTTAGACATTTTATGGATTAATATAATGAAATTCATTGTAATATTTTTCCATATCCATACTAGTATATGTAATGGTTACAATACACCCTTAGACTTCTATTACTTAGTATTAACTTGTTGGCATACCAAGTATCAAGATATGTATTCTATTATCTCCATCTTCATATTATCCCACCAGATGTTTTTTATTATATCTCTATACATATTAATGATTCCTATATGAGTAGAGAAGGTTGAGATATGAACATCATCCAAAATTTCCTTCTTCTGTTCTAGTTTTGATAGAACACATATCTTGTTTCCAAACCTTATAATTCCATCTTTATCAAAGTTGAACTCTATAATTCTCACTACCATTTTATATATATTCACACCATATTTGTATAATTATTTTATATTAACATGAATGGATGGTTTATTAGTTATTTGGGAAATATAATATTTATCTCCTCTCATTATTACAACAATATTTATCCTCTACAAATCCATGAGTATCAGTTCTTTATCAATCCTCATCATGGATATAGTAGCATGATCTTTCCAAATCAGAGCACCAAACACCTTGCCTTCTTTCCTTGGGTGCTAATATATTGATTAGTCATAATCCTTTATCAATTTAAACCATATCATTTGGTTTATATTAAAATATTATGTGAATATATGTTCCAAAATCTTATGATCACTATATATATCACACCTTTCTCTATAGATATGATGTCTCAAAATCCTTGACGTAAAGATCACCACTAATAAATATGAATCATGAAACAAGAAATATTACTCATGAGTATTTAATATTTTTTAGGCATAAAAAATTACCTATTAATTTTACCTTAGTATGCATCTTAATACATTTTTTAAATCATCTCTATATATTAAAAACCCTTCCCACTAATGAGTAATATAAGTACAGGTGCATTTCACAACATTTGTTTCATTTATTTGAAAAATTATCCATACTTATCCATCAAATATAACTTCAAACCCTTTTATGTTAACTTGATTAATAGAATTGATAGCTATGAGAAATTTATCACAAATAATCTTTAATATCCTACTAACCTAAGAAAACTACAGATCTTGGTTATATTTCTTAGTCTAGGATATTGATAAACAACTTAAATATTTGATGAATAAACCAATATTACCTTGATTGTGATTACATGACCCAAGTACGATTCTTTCTATAGCCAAAATTTTCACTTTCAAAAGTTGGAATACATTGTCTCTTTCTTTAAGGTGTTCTAAAAAATCAAAAAATGATATTCATACTCTTCCTTTATCTTAAAATATATGAGAATTTCATCTATAAAGATTACCATTAATTTTTCAATGTAATCCTTAAATAATCTATTGATCAAATACATAAAGATATTAGAGGAATTTTTAAGTCTAAATAGCATAATTATAAATTCATAGTAACCATACCTTGTGTGGAAAGCTGTTTTGGAAATATCCTCCCTTTTGAACCTTAACTAATGACATCTAGATCAAAGGTCAATATTTTAGGAGTATTGAGATCCTTATATTTGACCAAATATATCATTTATATGGGGTATATGATAATTTTGGTCATGATTTTATTAATATATTAATAACCATTGAAAAGACACATTGATTTATCCTTCTTTTTGACAAAGGGAACAAGTGCACCCCATGAAAAATCACTCGAGAATATAAATCACTTACCTAGATTCCCTTGAAGATGCTTCATTAATTCTTATAATTAAATAGGTCTATTCTATATAGACTCTTTGATATAGGCATGAATCTAGGTATGGGTTCAAAAAAAATCAATTTTACTCCGTGGGGAAGACCATGCTGTTTATCTGGAAATACATTAGCGTACTCCCATAAAATAGGAATGTCATCAATGTCTAATTCCTCCCCAAATAAATTGAGCTATAAATCCCTCATAATTGGGTATTTAGACCCATAGTAATGAATATTTTTCCAAATGGATTCCATGATTATTCCTCAATTTATACCTGATAGTTGGATGATTCAGAGCATGAGATAAGATATATGTTCCATAAAAATTTATATTCTATTTATCTAGGAAAATCAAATCTGTACATAATATTTTTTCAAATTCAACCAAAGGAATAATAATTATATATATAGGTTTTATCCCCTAAAAAATTTCAACCAGAGATTATTTTTATATTTTAGATGTGATCATTCTACCACCAGGTATTTTCGTAGATTGTTCAATACCCATTTCTTGAGGTGGTGATTCCATATTCGTAGAAAAATTTTATGATATAAAAAATGATTTCAACCTTAATAAAATAAAGTATTAATAGATTTTAAAATGAGATCAAGTGTACCCTATGTCACTTTATTATCTTGATCTACCTCTTCATAAGTGATCATAAATTTCCTTCCTTATTCTATTTGTTTAGGAGGTTTTTATGACCAATTTTATTAATTTGAACAAGGGTTGGGTAATTCATTCATATAATTTCTAAACTCCTTACACATAAATCATTAAATAGTACCTTATTTTCCTATATTTCATTAATTATTCACTTATCCTTAATTCGATATTTGTGGGATCTATGGACTATATTACCACACTTAAAACACTTCCTTGATCCTTTTAGAAAATTTCTCAATTGTTTTTCCCAGACTTTTTTCTTGTAAGTGTTCAAATTTTCTCCCCCATGTGACATACCATTAGAGTTATATTGATATTCCACCTTCCATTTTTTATCCCCAAAATTATTACCATCCACAATTTTCATCACTACATTTAGAACACATTGAAAAATATTTTCATAACTCCAAACATATCTTATATAAAATTACCTTCAAAGAAGTTTTTTTTAAATACCAAATAAACAATTGATCATGCTTTATTGTTAGAATATATAACAATAGGTATACCTCATGATCCACTTTATGTTTTCATTATATATTCCAATAGACTCATTGTCCTTTTGTTTTATCTCTAGAAATTATCAATCCATCCTCATGTGAAGAGTTTGAGGAAGGTTCATAATGAAGAAAATTTTCTTGAACTCCTCTATTCAACTATGTTTTTTTATCCTTCAATGTTTTGTTCTTAATGAGAGTCTTCTATCGGTTATCCTCTCATTAAAAATGAGAGACAACCAATAAAATATTTTTATTCTCTAAGCAACGGAGAATGGAAAATATATTTTCCCTAAAATTTATCCATTTCTCATCTATAAGTGGATTATAAGATCCACTAAAGGAGGGTGGATGTTGTCACTTGAAAGGATCGATAGCAGGATACTCCATCCTTGGAGTATTCATGATTTTTTTTATTATTCATATCTTGTTAAAATTTGGTGGGAATTTCTTTTAGGTTTTGTACAATAATTCCCATCCCATATGGTAGCTCATTGAGACAATCATACCATTTCCCATTGCACCCATTTTAACCCAGTTTCTCCTTGATTTGGAAATTTCATAAATAAATAAAAGTAAAGGACAATAATAATTAATCTAAAAATAAAACTATTACCTTATAAGGAATGGATCATAATTACATGTGTGGCTTAAATTTTAAATTATAAGTCTTCAATCTATGTTATTCCTTGACCACTTTCTTTTAGGGTCCATTAAATAACCATTAGAACTTTCTAAAATCCTTCTAAATGTTTCATAAAGAGAATGTGAATAACTTAATAATATACCCTTGGAGTTCTTATCCAGGTGTGTAGTCAGAGGCCCCCTCATCTTACACTAGAGTGAGAATATAGTTAATTCTCATTCATCCATTTTTGGGTTGATTACCCCTAGATGTATCTATTCTACAATCACATCCACTTTCCCATATACATATAGGGATTTTATTTCTTGGAACACTACATAATCAAGAATTTAATAAACTTATAGGATATCATCCTAAACATAGACTCATATAAGGGTTTACACTAAGGTTTTCTAAAACCAATCCTCAAAATACTTTCTCTAATCCCCAAAAACATCTAAATCATTACTCTAATACTAACTATAGAGACCCAAGATAAAAATATCTTTATTTAATATATTTTATGTGAAATAAATCTTATATTTAATAAATCATAGTAATAATATCCTAGGGACTGATAGGTTTAGTGACTTTAGAGAATAGTTACATAATCAACTTATTTTACAATAATTGGGATCATATATTCTTAAGTGAACTATACTGGGCCATCTTCTAAACATATCATTAGTAAAACTCGTCATAATAACATGGGGAATGAAAACATAAAAAGGGGTGTGCTCAAATGATTAGTAAGGTATAAATAAAAATTCCATCAAGGATGAGTTCATAAAAATATGATCAAAACAAAAAATATCATATCATCATGAGTTATAATCAGAGAACATGAGTGAGATTCAAAGGACATGAAATAAGAACTAAAATCCAAAAAAGATCAACAAGGAAAGATAATAGAAATAACTTGGATTAATTTTTTTAACATAAACCTAGAATCATGATATAATAAGATCAAAATTCATATATTTTTCAACTTTTGAACAGACATTATCATAGGTAAACACTACATTAATGATTCACAAACTTTCCCCAATTCTTGTGAGAAAACATAATTTTAATCATGTATACATCACATTCACGAGTCAAAAAATTTCACCCACACATGTGAAAAACTATATTTTCCAACCTATACATAAATTATGAGATTTAAACTTTTATGTAATTAATTGGGGGTTGATATAGGACCCCAACCATCATCATCAATACTTATGAGTTCCACATTAAAATCATTCAAAAATCACACCATACAAAATCTGTGGAATTAAAATGGGGCTTATAAAATGTTGAAATGATAATAAATTACTTTTCATAAATAATCCAAAAAAATGAAAATGGGTTTTATAAAAAATTCAAAGGGAAATCATTCATATTTCATGAAATAAAGAAACCATGAAAATAAAATATGGTTTTATAAAATATCTAAATAGTATCAAAATAGAAATTAAATTAATTGACATAAAAAATTTGATCAGCCAAAAATAAAAACATAATAGAAGAAAAATATATGGTAAAAATTAAAACATAAATCTATTAATGATTGATATTTTTGAATATAGAGAGGAAAATAAAATCCAAATCATAAAAGCATTTTTTTTTTGAAAAAATCATTTTCTAATCACCAATGCTAAAGTCCCTGTTACGAGTCACTTTTCAAAAAGTCTCCTTTATTTTCTTAAAAAAATTGTAAAGAAAACAATAAATGTAAGTGTATATTTATTAAAAACTATTTTTAACATGAAATATAAGAGAGAATATCATGTAAAATATATTATTTTAGTGAACATAGGGGGAATAAATTCATGAAGAATTCTTATAACTCAATAGATGAAGTTTGAGTCTCCAAGTCCCTTACCGTTACTCTTGATTTACATAGAAGTGATTTAACCTCATATAAAAAAAATAAATATCTTAATAACCCATTTAATAATATTATCCTTATCAATTATCTTTTAAAAACATAATTTATAATTATTATCTACATTTATGTCGGTTAGTTCTTATCCATTTTTAATTTCTGATGCGACTTGTCTTGATCATTTTGAATTAGATTCATAATCAAAGTGTTGTTATTTGATCAACCCCCAAATTTTATCATTACCAGATAATAAAAATTATTGGAATTTATTATTTTTAATAATTTATAATGATTTAATTTCATTCTATGGTATTATTATTTACCATCCTTAAAGATTAAATTATCGATGATCATGTTTTGTTGATCTTAAATGAATGAGCATTGGTATCTTAATTAATGAGTTAAATTCCAACATTACCAATAAAAAGACAAAATAAAATATTTATTTGATTATTTATATTATATATTATCAATAATTAATTTCTTATATTAATCCATGATATGATTTTATAATATTATTTGAGGAGGTGGTTATACCGACCCGAACAAGAACATTCCGTAATTAATGGATGATTATGACTACAAATGTGATTTATTTTGAAATAATATCATTATTACATAATAATAATGATATTATATAGAAAAATTCAAGGTTTTCAATCAGGTTTTAACAAATTTTAACAAATAATAAATAAACCATATGAAAAATGAGATATGTTACTTCTTGGAGGTCGTACTCTGTATAACTCATAATTAATGTTTTGATTTCTCAAAGGAGATAAAAAGAAGGTGGATTATAATTTTCTCTTAAGAAGAAGAATTATATTATATATTCCATATTTACTATTCAATTTCACCCTTATAATCATTGAATATATATGGTGGTGAAAAAAATGAAATTCATCATTTCGTAGAGGCGGTCATTCGAACAATTCATGAATAACAATTTCGTTTTTCTTAATACAAAAGTAGAAAGGTGTTTAATAGTTATTACATTAATATAAAAAAATTTATTATAAAAAAACTGATATAATTATATTGTATTTATAAAATTAGGTCAGTAAGGTAAGAAATAAAATAAAAGAAGTTAGGGAAAAATGACCTCATGTTGAGAACTTAAGCTTTCCCTTGGAAGAATCCTTGGAAATTAAGGTCTTAAGTGAATCTTTTATAATCAGAGTCTCAAGGATAATGAATAGGGTTATTAATAAAAGTTAAGGGACATATTTTTTTATAGAAACCAAATTCTTTGAATTCTCTTAAAGGGGTGGTGAGAGGACCCTTTTATTAGTGATGATAATGAAAATTTCTTAATTATAACAACATTATATAAATCGACCAAATGTTTTACAAGTCAAGTGGATCCAAAAATGAAATATAAATGAGTGTATATAAGTTTTTTATAATTAAAACCTCAACCACTCAAATAGAAACATTATTTTAACATGTTATTCCTTTTACTCCTTATGTTACCCCTTTTTACCATTTTGGTTCTCTACTGCAGTAAATAGTTTTTTACCAAGGTAATTTATCATTTATACTCTAAAATAAAATGGGAATTATTAAATAAATTGGAAAATATAATTCCATATATAAAATATATTTTATTATATTAATTTTAAAAACATGATAGATATAAGTTTTAAAATTATTTTTTTGTAATGTAGTAAAACAATTTTTGAAAAACATATAATTTTAGTTTTAAAATGTAAAATTTAAATTTTTAAATAAAAATAAATAATATAAATTCAATAAAAAAATAAATATTTGGTATATAATTTTTTTTAATATATTTACAATTTATACTTATATTATAGTAATTTTGTAAAAGTCATCGTATTTGTAAAAATTACATTTTTAAATTATTCACCTAAAAAATAATTTTTTTTAGAAAAATATAAAAAATTAATCTAAAGCTAATATTATTAAAAAAAGTAAAAAAATTAATTAATTTTTATAAATTTATCATTATATAATTCATAAAAATAAATTTTAAATAAAGTCATAAAGTATAGAGAAAGACTATATTTTTTGGAAATTATTTTTCAGGTGTATTAACAATTCATAAAAAATTAGTTCTAATATATTATTTATACCGAAAATATATCACCATTAAAAAAATTAAATTACAAAAATAAATTTTAAGTATTAAAATATTTTATGAATTTCTTAGATGTAGTATTTTAAATATTATTAAAAGGGGCCTTTATTGCATAATGTGGTTATAATTGTTCGTACCCACTAATTTAATGGATATGATACACTAATAAATATCTATTTCATTAAAATATTTTACATTTTTTTGAGGTTCTGTGTTTTTTACAAATATATCTTTCAAACATAATATTTTTTTAAGGTGGAATACTTTACTAAAATCTTTGGTTGTTATTTTATTTCTTGCCGTAATTCATTATTTTTTTACCAATAAGTCACTACCCTAGTTTATTTTGGACATTGCATCAAATTGGAATGGATATTTTTGGTGGATTGATGTATTTTTTATATATTTTGAAAAAAATTGATTAAGGTTGTGTTAAGATTTTTCTACACCATGTTTCTGGAGGTTCCATCCTCATTATTCCACTCATTGAACTATCAATCGATTATGGAATATTAATTAATTGTATTAATTAATTATAATTATTTATAATTCATTTCAACAGATTCTTGATGGAATTGGGGCCTAGTGTAGTTATATTATGGAATATGGATCTTTTTTGGGCTTGGATGAGATGAGATGATGGTTTTAGATGATTCCATAAGGGTTTAATTCCATCTTGATATTGGCAGTCCCCATATTTTCTATTTTTTACACAGTGTATTTTGTGACTTGTGATATGTGGTATTGTATTCCTATGTTATTTTACTTATAATAAATTGTATTATTTTCCCCTAACATTTTTTGAGTTCGTTAAGGACTTATAAATTTTTGATTGACCCTCCAAATGTTATGTGCCATTGTTATAGTCATTGATGGCCATGAGCATGAATTAAAGTAATTTAGATTTTATACTCACGACCCAGTGAGGATACCCAAATGTTTTCTATGATGCCTGTGAATTTTTATAGGATCCTTTAGAATCCTTGTTTATTTTAGTAGTTTTAGATGAAGATGATCATTATGATCTAGGACTTGTAATGTTTCTTCAACACTTGATAGTGGGTGTTTACTATAAGGGAATATATTTTTCTCTTCATTTTTTATGTAGCTTTGTACCATGGTTGTTGAAGATTGTGAAGTAGAAATTTAAATATTATAATGTATGGTTAAAAAACAAAGTTAGATGTACCATTAGAAAATCATGGCATATTAGACCTAGTTTAGGTGACTTAATCCTCCCTTAAGTGAGGGATGTATAGATTATGTAAGGATTATTTGAGGATGGTTCTATGTAAATCATTAGTGATTACATGTTTGTATTTTCTATTATGTGACTGATGAATGAGGTGAGTCTTCCTACCCAAATTGGTATATAGTAACTAATTGGGTTATACCTTGATATTGGATAAGAATATATGTTGGGTAGGTAAGAACCAACTAAGATTAAATTTAATGAGAGTTAGATGTTATAATAACCCAATATCTTTTATTAAGTTATTTATTTATGCCTTTATGTTTTATGATTATTCCATGTGGTATTAAGCTAATTAATATCATCCAATTATGAGGTGTATGGGATTCCCTTCTTTTATATGATTTTTGGAGCGTGGGATAACCTACCCTTCACTCAATTATACTTATATCCTTAGATGACATGCCCACTTGTGTTGATGATGCAAAAGACATAGGATGGCATTACTGATGTGGTATTGTGACTTATTTTATGGGATTTATTTACCACCCACCATATGATAATGTTATTGGGGACATTATTCCCATTTTTTGGTGAGCTAATGACATGAGAATGTTTTTCATGGTGTTGGGATGAGTTTTCGGTAGGTCATGGAATGTATTGCCCACATGGTCTTAATAATATTGGTAATGGGAAAATAATGACCAACTATTTGTTATTACATTATAGGTGGTATTTATTTTAGATGATATGATACTTACAAGTAAAGGGATGAGATTCACATGATAGAATGCCCAGTTATTTTCTATTTCACATGTAAGTGATATATATTCCCCATGTTATGATACTTCCAAGGAAGGGGATGAGTTTCCCAAGAGGAAATGAATAGTTATTTGATATTTCCATTAAGAGTGGGATTGATTTCCCATTATTTGTTTCTTACAAGGATATGAGATTATTTTCCAAGATTAGTTGTTTTGGGGTATGATTCCCTCTGTTATGATGTGTATCAGGTCTAAGGACACTCTGTACTATTGTGATTATGATCGTGGCTAGGGATGGTATGCCCTCTTTTGATGTATTCAAGACATGATGCCTGCTTTTATATAGTTATTATAGATACTATTCAAACTATTTGGAACTTGTTATCCAGATACAATACCCATGTATTGACGCTCATGATATCTTGGGTATGTTATTTTCTCTCTTAATGATGTAGTCAGGATGTGATGCCAGCTTGTATATGATTGTGAAGGACTGTATTTCCACTTTTATGATTTTTTTATTGGGATGTACTACCCATGTATTTATGAATGCGATGACTTAGGGATGTTATTCCCAATTTATATTTATACTATTAAGATTTATGTAACACCACAATATTTTATAATATATTTATTTTAAAACAAATTTAATCTATTTGACAACTTGCGATATACGAAACACTAATTCTAAATGATTCATAATATAGTATACCATTATAAACTATCCATTAAATAGGAATGTATAAATATAAATAAATAAATTATAAAAATTATATGGTTTAAATTTTTTAAAAATAAATTCATTTTCTATCAATTGAATTTAAATGAAAAAAATCATTTGAAATTAAAAGAAATGTTTTTATGATAAAGTATTTTTATGCGTGCAATGTGTTTTTTTAATAAATTAAATTAATAAATATTATTTAATTATTTCAAAGCAATTTATATATGATATTTTATATACAATTTTTTTTCATTAAAAAAATACTATTTCTAGGAATCGGATAAGAATACATATTATTTTTTGTTAAAAAATGTATTTTTTTCTACAAAGTGGTCTCATAACGTTTTCTAAACTTATTTTATAATTTATTTTTTCCAATTATAGAATATTAATGTGACAAAATGAACATAAATTTTGACATAAAAATGTAAAAAATTTCTTAGAGTGTTTTTTGATAACTTTATGAAAAGTATAATTTTTTGAGGAATAAAGAAAAATGTGAATTTAAATTAAAAATTGTCTTAAGTTTAAATAATTTAAGAAGTTTGATTTTATTTAAATTTGACATAAATATAAAATTAGTTCAATTATTTTATTATTAATCTTATTTATATCCTTTTAATTAATCTTATATTTAGTTTTTATTCAAAAACATTTTATACTTAAGATAACTTATTCTTTGGAAAACCTCTTTTCAATGTAATTGTGGGTTTTATTTTAAAATAAATTCTACCAATTATATGAATTAAAATTTATAAAATTAATTAAATAATTTTAATAACAATAATTAATATTAATTAATAAGTTCATCTTAATTTTTTTCCTAAAAATAGTAAAAATCATAAAAACATATGTTACCATAGTTAAGATTAAATTTGGTTTACCAGGGGTTAAAAAAGGGTTAAAGGTTACAATAACCAAAAATATTGTATAATTCATATTATATGGACATATTATGACCTTATAACATATAATATTGATGAATGGTCCATTTTGGACCCTTTTTTCAAGAAACTAAAAATAGATTGTTTGGAAACATTGAAAAATTACAAGTGTGAAACTCAACTCAATTATAAAAGGGAATCCCTCTTATATCCTATACACTCATTAAGAGAATTTTAGTTCATAAAATACATAAAAAATCCCTTATTTAAATCCCTTCCCATGACTTAGATTTATTTTTTTTATTATAAAATCTTTATAGGAAGGATTTTTGTGCAAACCTAAAGTGGTTGGCTAAAGAAGAGGAATCATTTTAACTGAGTGTTTTCATTTTTTTATTCCACCACCTTGAGAAATTATTAAATTAATATTAAATAATAATAAAATGTAATCCAAATAATTTTATTTTATTATATTAATGGAATAACATATATCCATATCCTCTTCCATCAAATGGGAAATGAAATCAGTGATCATGTGTACGGGGGACCACTGCCTCACGAACCGATGTAATTCGTTTCCTATCACCACCTCTCACAGATGGATATAATATATATATTGTAAAGACCCAAAAATTTCAAGGAAAAATTTTTCTTAAATACTTTGGAATTTTACGAGTCCGCGATTTCTGACGAAACTTGATTCCGAGGCCCGGTGTGCCCGGAATCAATTTCTGATGTTTTGTTAAGATTAAATTAACACGCGTAAGCAGTTTTCCTGAAACGTGGAATAACTATTAAACAGTAACTCAATCATAAATCCAAAGGAACTATTGCGCTCAGGATGGAGGGTTTACCCTAGGTGTGACTTAATTTTAGTCGGTGCGGGCCTCCTCTGAGAAAACCCAATTTTGGCTTAATCGTAAATAAAATAATTAAATAAATTATTTTATTTTTCAAATGCTTATAACTCACAAAAGGTAACTCATATTAAAAATATGATACCACCACTGAAATCGTGAGGGTATTCTTTCTTTAAGCAGATATTAACTTGGGTCAGTGAGGGCCACCAGAGTAAGTTAGTTTTTGGCCACAAATAAAATAATTAAGTGATAATTATTTTATTGTAAAATTCATAACTTTTAAACGGTAGCTCGGATTGGAAATCCGAGAGTACTGTTGGGTTCGTTGAGGCGTGTTTCACCTAGGTATAACCTAAGCTCGATCGCAGTGGGTCGAGAGTGACTGATAATAATTTTTCAAAAAAAATTTCAGGTACGTTCAGTAAACATACGAGCGGGTTTTTCTAACTTTTGAACTGGTGCTCAGAATTGAAATCTGAGGGCATCGATGAAATCGCAACACCGATACTCGCTTAAGGGGACCTCACCACAGTTGCGTTTTATGTGGATTGAGAGTTAATATTTGGGGATTTAGAATAAAATAAATAAAATTTGTGGAACACAATTTTATTAATAGAAGTTGGTTATTTCCTCCCAAGGGGAGTTAGAGGTGGGGCCCACACCTACATAACCTCCCATGAGAGGATATTTGTGAGTTGGGGCCCACTCGAGCCTAACTTATTCATCTTCTCTTAATCCTACTTAAACTCCTTCCCTCATTAAGGTGGAACCTCTCCACCTCCCAAGCATTTATGAGTCCACCTCCTCTAATAAATTGTGCCAACCACAACCAACTAATTACTTCATTAATTAACTTGGGTGTCAATAATTCTTCTGAATTATTTTCAATTGGTTGAAATTTATTTAAAGTTGGAGAAGATTATTTTTAATATTTTCTTGGAAAATATTTTGGAGGAGGGAACCTTTGGTGAATTGGAGAAAGCTTCATTCTTCCACGAAGAACATCCTCTCTCGGCGAAGAACGCTCCACGACTCCTCCTACCCTTTTCTTCCTCCACGATAAGGGAGAAGACACCGCTCACGGGAAGCGTAATCTACATCAAGGATTCTTCCTCCAACGTTGATGAGACGACACAGTTCTGTGCAACACCATCTACCGCGATGTTTGTCTTCCGCGACTCTGTCAACAAACGAACCTCAAATACGAAGTAGGGGTTTATGCAATTTTTAAGTGAATATTAGAACCCCATTCTTCGTTGAGTTTTCTGATTTGTATTCGGCCAACTGCTACAACCTAATGCGGAGGGCGCGGACTGAATGCACACAGCTCGACGACCCTCCGTTGTATCCTTGCTTGCGATCGAGAAACGTTAGAATAGGAGATGACGGGAGAAGCCGCGACCGTGTGTAGGCCACGTACGGAAGAACCGCAGCCCACAACCATGGGCCACTCGACCGAGGAACAACCGGCCGACCATAGTCGGCTGGGCTGAAGGGAGGAATCACGGCGCCCCACGACGCCTCACTGTGGAAGACCGCGGTCCGCATTCTGTGGGCCGCTTCAGTGGAAGAACAGGCCGGCCCATCAGCCAGCCGGGTGGAGGAGAGTCGCGACGCCAGGAGGGCGCCGTGCCGGATGAACTATGGCCCACCCGTGCGGGTCGCTTGTGCTGATAAGGTCGGCCGTTTTCGGCCAGTCGGTTAGGGAGGGCGACGCCGCCAGTTCGGGCAGCCTGCCCCCCCCCCCCCCCGCCTCGGACCGCTGGGCCCCCTCGGGCTGAGCCGCCAGGCCGACCGGCCGGGATGCGGCCAGTCGGGCCCCTCCCTCCAGGGCTGGGCCGGGCCGCACCGAGCCGGGTTGTGCCGACCCGTTCGTTTCATCGGGCCGATATGACCCCCTGCCGGGTCAGACCCGCTACCTTTGGGTTGACCCGACCCGCCAGCCCACTGGGCTTAACGGCCCGGGCCCGTTTTCACTTAAATGTGAATAACATGAAGAACGCCCGTCCGATCGACGTGCCTTCTATGGAACTCAGACCCTCGCAATGAGGTTGTCCTTTTGAGATAATCTAAGTGAGTTTTGGATGACTTTGGAAAAATGGTCGGGTTGGTTTGAACCCGAAACCAACTGGGCCCTTGGAGCAGAAACGCTTATAACTTGAGGACCAGACGTCCAATTGATGTGTCGTCGAATATGTTGGATTCCTCTTGATGAGACGGTTCTATTGTCTTACTCTTCGTGGGTTTTAGTTGATACAGGAGTATGGTTGGGTTGGTTTTAGCTTAAAAACCAACCGGACCCCTGGAACGAAAAAGATAATAACTCACAGACCGGGCGTCCGATTGACGCATCGTCTATTGCATTGAGACCCCTATGACGAGGCGGTCCTTTGTGTTACTTCTATGTGAGACTTCGTGACACTTTAAAGTAACGACCAGTAGCTCGTGGAGCAGACCCTCCTGGAGACGAGCGTACGGAGTGCGAAGACCTTGTAGCTGTAGACTCGACGACTGCTTGACCGATTCGACTCGGAGTGATTCTATTAGCCCAGTGGACGGAGCGCCCGATATTTGGAAGTAGACCCACAGCAGACGGAGCGCCTGGTAGTTGGAAGCAGACGCGTGGTACTCGATAGGAGGAGTACCTCTATAGGCTATTAGGGGGAGCGCCAGGTATTTGGCGGGAGACCCACAGTGGACAGCGCGCCAGGTATTTGGCTGCAGACCCGCAGTAATCGATAGGAGAAGTACCTCAACAGTCTAAGGTTAGTGAGTAGTGTCTCGAAGTCGTGACAGGGCCACTGTACTCGACAGAGGAGGAGTTCTCCAGCAGTTGTGGTTTCAATAATGAAAAACCTGGTTTGAGCTGAGTCACTGATCTTTGTGTTTTCTCATGATTGAGATGGGTTACTTGATAACTTAGGTTTATGTATGGTCATATACCAAAGTAAAGGTTATCTGTTGAGATATTTATTTGTGGTTAATCCTTGTTGTATTTAGTGAGACCTTGAGGGTCTCGGGGTCCCTACTGAGTAATGTTATACTCACCACTGCACGAGCTATGTCTGCACCTCTTTGTGTTGGATGCAGATGACAGACATCGCTGATGGAGGCCGAGTGTACGAGGACTGGACGACACCTGGAGGTGGACCTCACGGAGAGTCGGTACCCGGAGGTGGACCTCAGGATGATTCGGTACCCAGAAAAGGTTGATGGACGAGGGAACTGAGGAGGCTATCTGTACCTACCCTTCAGGTAGGATCCGTGGTGGATGATCTATGAGCTACGCTATCTATACCTACCCTTCAAGTAGGATCCATGGTGGATGATCTAGAAGTTTCTTATCACCTTCCAGCTATTTTTTATTTTACCTTGTACTTTACAGTTGGGCTTGTATTTATAGCCCTTACTTTCTGCACTACATTTTTTTTCTTCTTACTTAGTGTTTGCTTTCGCTTGTACTCTGGTTGTGTGTGTTTACGTTTCATAAAGGCAATTCCATCCCTTTTTATCGGGATTTATGCTTTTGGTGCTAGTTGCCAGCCCCTGGCCTATGGAAGGCGGGCTTGGGGTAGTCACGGCAGGGGCCCCGAGGACGGGTCCTGACAAATTGGTATCAGAGGAGTCGGTTCTACCACAGAACTCAGGACTCTGATCATTCTTTTTTGTGAAGAAATAATGTTAAGGGTACTAAGTGTGGTCTTCAGTTCAGGGAGTCCAGTGTTGGTGCGGCGCCCGACATATCCATACACCAGGACCCTGACTTCTGATTTCCAACTCAGTGAACGAAAACACTGATTGCGTATGTGTTTTCAAAAGATTCTTTAAGTCAGCTCAACCAGGTCATCTCACCAAGTTCAAATCATTTGACCGTGTCGCATATATTCTGGATTCCTCAACACAGATAGTCAGTTGGAGTTTTGATAGTGTACACGATGATGGTCCACTGAGTGATGGGGCTCTGGTGCAGGGCCCTCTTTCTATGTTGGCACCTTCAGGTGGTGTACCGGCAGCACCACCACCCATTGGGTAGCAGATTCCACCAGTCGTACTAGTGGACGGTGCACGCTGACAGAGCATGTTGCATGAGTTCTAGCAGTAGAGGCCTCTGAGTTTACGAGGCGAGGCAGATTCCCAGGCACCAGTGGACTGGATAGAGGCGGTTTCTAGAGTTCTACACCTAGTTTAGACACTAGCAGAGAAGATGTTGATCTTAGCTACCAGTGTTTCTCAGTGAGTGACCATGAGGTTGGTACGCAAAGTGATGAGGCTTCGGTACGTGGACAGATGCCTGAGATAGTACCTTCGGGTAGTGCACTAGTTATATCACTACCTATTGGTCTGTAGTTACAACCGGCGGTGCCGGTAGATGACACATGTAGGCATAATACCTTACACATGTTTCATCATCAGATACCCCTCAGGTTCTGAGGCGAGCCTGACTTACAGGCGGTTGAGGACTGGATTAAAGAGGTGGCTGAGAGTTTTCTAGAGCTTATATAGCTTCAGCGGGACGACATGTTGGTAGATGAGTATTCATCAAGGCGTATCGATCGTTCCGGGTACTAGATGAATATGATATGATCAGTTCTTTAGAGCTTAGACCTTAGAGCGAGGTGTGTCTTAAGGACATTTGTGCCAACACTTTTCCTCTACACATTCCTACTTATGTTAGGGTGCTAGAGAGAACCTTTGTGGTTAAATGTTCTATGGGTGAGTGGATACAGCTAGTGAATGTTAGCAGTGGGAAAGCAGGGAACTGACGCCAGTCTTAGAGACTTGGGCGTGTAAAATGTTTTAATAAGAGGAAGTGTTAAGGACAGATGAATCTGCAAAGCATCAGATGTGGAAGCAGAGCTAGGAGAGCAGCATGAGGTGGTGTACATTTCAACATGTTACAAACCACCCGCCTTTGTAGTCCCCGCCAGGCTCAGGGAGCAGGAGGGTAGGGGAAGAGAGTAGCTGCATGCTATCAAAGAGTGTGACCCAAGGGCTCTAGGAATGATTTGAGGTACGTTCTGTGTATACTACTAGTTTCCGTAACAATAGACATTGATACGAATCATTCCATCCTTCCATGAATCTTGTCCCAGACCCAGAGTTTCCAATTAATCTATTGACTTGACCCTCACGTATGGAGATACCTTTGTGAGGAGACTCGATAATCACGCTTACGCCGATGGTGTGATCTGACCCTTGAGGCGAGAGTTTCGGTTGGAACCTCTTGGTGGCAGTGTCGAGGCCTTAAGATGTTATTTTGGGTATGTACTGGGCAACTATAGTTCATACACAGATTGAATGTATTAGGAAAAAAGGTTGTGGTTAGCCTACAACGTTGGGATGGGTTTTCCTTGGTAAGCAAAAAGGAAA
Source organism: Viscum album (assembly GCA_963277665.1). Classification (NCBI taxonomy): domain Eukaryota; kingdom Viridiplantae; phylum Streptophyta; class Magnoliopsida; order Santalales; family Viscaceae; genus Viscum; species Viscum album. Next base: position 1,682,643,528 of record OY728160.1, read on the forward strand.
CCCCAGGCATCATAGGATGGAATCATGAATAAGTGGGTGCAGTCGATCACTCATGAGTCGGTCAGACTTAGATTTGGGCCAGACTTCTCCAGAGTTGTTGCACTGCTTTTAGCATTGACGAAGAAGGGGAAACCCTTTGTGTGGTCAGAGAGATGCCAGCAGATCTTTTCAAGAGCTGAGGCAGAGGTTGACTAGTGCACCCATTTTGAGGCTACCAGAGAAGGTGCAGATCATCCAGGAGCAGATGAGGACTGCACAGAGCAGACGGAAGACCTATGCAGATAGGAGACGTAGACCACTGCAGTTCGAGGATGGCGATCACGTTTTCTTACGGGTATCACCTCGGCGAGGTCTATAGAAATTTGGTCGGGGTAACAAGTTATCTCCATGATTCTTCGGACCTTTCTAGGTCCTCAACAGTGTAGGCGAGGTGGCTTACCGCCTGACCCTTCCACTTCAGTTGCACCGGGTGCACAACGTCATCAACGTATCTCATCGAGGAGATGCGTGCATGACCTATCCGTCATCATCGACCACATGACGACATTCACGAAGGATCCAGTAGAGAATGAGGATCGACGGGAATAGGTCATGCATGGACAGTTGATTCCTCTGGTGCACGTTCATTGGCATCACGGGAACCTTCAATAGAGGATATGGGAGCGGGAGGCTCGTATACGTGCTCAATACCCTCTTATGTTTCCCTAGTGTGTGTTGTAGCTTTATGGGGACATAAATCCCTGATGTGGGAGTAATGTAAAGACCTGAAAATTTCAAGGAAATTATTTTCTTAAACACTTTGGAATTTTATGAGTCCTCGGTTTCTGACAGCACATGATTCTGAGTCACGGTGTGCCCAGAATCAAATTCTGAAGTTTTGTTAAGCTTAAATCAACGTGCGTAAGTAGTTTTCCTAAAAAGTGTAATAACTATTAAATGGTAACTCGGATCAGAAATCCGAGGGCACTGTTGCGCTCAGGATGGCAGGTTTACCCTAGGTATGACTTAAGTTTAGTCAGCGCGGGCCTCCTCAAAGAAAACCCAATTTTGGCTTAATCATAAATAAAATAATTAAATAAATTATTTTATTTTTCAAATGCTTATAACTCACGAACGCTAACTCGGATTAAAAATCTGAAACCACCGCTGAACTCATGAGGGTATGATTTCTTTAAGAAGATACTAATTTCGGTCGGTGAGGGCCACCAGAGAAAGTTAGTTTTTGGACATAAATAAAATAATTAAGTGATAATTATTTTGTTGTAAAATTCACAAATTTTAAACAGTAACTCGGATTGAAAATCTAACAGTATCGTTGGGTTCGTTGGGGTGTGTTTCACCTAGGCAGATCCTAACCTCGATAGCAGTGGGTCAAGAGTTACTGATAATAATATTCCAAACTTTTTTTCGGGTACGTTCAGTAAATGTACGAGTAGATTTTTCTAACTTTTGAACCGATGCTCGGAATCGAAATCTGAGGGCATCGATGAACTCACAACACTAGTATTCTCTTAAGGGGACCTTTACAGTAGTTGCGTTTTATGCGGGTTGAGATTTAATATTTGGGGATTTAGAATAAAATAAATAAAATTTGTGGAACCGAATTTTATTTATAGAAGTTGGTTATTTACTCCCAAGGGGTGTTAGAGGTGGGGCCCACACCCACATAACCTCCCATGAGAGGATATTTGTGAGGTGGGGCCCACACGAGGCTAACCTCTTCATCTTCCCTTAATCCTCCTTAAACTCTTTCCCTCATTAAGGTGGAACCTCTCCACCTCCCAAGCATTTATGAGTCCACCTCCTCTCATAAATTGTGCCAACCACAACTAATTAATTACTTCATTAATTTACTTGGGTGTAAATAATTCTTTTGAATTATTTTGAATTGGTTTACATTTCATTAAAGTTGGAGAAGCTTATTTTTAATATTTTCTTGGAAAATATTTTGGAGGAGGGAACCTTCGGTGAATTGGAGAAAGCTTCGTTATTCCATGAAGAACATCCTCTCTCAGTGAAGAACGCTCCACGACTCCTCCTACCCTCTTCATCCTCCGCGACAAGGGAGAAGACACCGCTCGCGGGAAGCGTAATATACATCAATGATTTTTCCTCCAACGTTGACGGGATGACACGGTTCTCCGCGACGCCATCTACCGCGATTCTTGTCTTCCGCGACTCCATCAAAGAAAGAACCTCAAATACGAGGTAGGGGTTTATGCAATTTTTTAAGTGAATATTAGAACCTCATTCTTCGTTGACTTTTCTGATTTGTATTCGGCCAACTGCTACCGCCTAACGTGGAGGGAGCGGGTTAAATGCACAAAGCCCGACAACCCTCCATTGTCTCCTTGCTTGCAATTGAGGCGCGTTGGAAGAGTCCATGACAGGAAAAGTGGTGGCCGTGCGGAAGAACTGTGGCCCGCAACCATGGGCCGCTCGACCGAGGAAGAACCGGCCAGCCATAGCCAGTCAGGATAAAGGGAGGAACCACGGTGCCCCACGGCGCCGTTCTGCGGAAGACCGCGACCCGCATTTCGTGGGCCGCCTCGGTGGAAGAACCGGCCGGCCCATCGGCCGGCCGGGCGGAGGAGAGCCGCGGTGCCAGGAGGGCGCCACGCCGGACGAACCGCGACCCGCCTATGGGGCTGCTTGCACCGAGAAGGTCGGCTGGTTTCGGCCAATCGGTGTGGGAGGGCGTCGCCGCTTGGCGCCGCCGGTTCGGGCAGCCTAGGGGGCCGCGCCCCCTGCCACGGACCGCTCGGCCCCCTCGGGCTGAGCCGCGGCTGGTCGGGCCACGCCCCGCTGGGCCAGTCCGCGCATTTCATCATGCCGGTATGACCCCCTACCGGGTCGGACCTTCCACCTTTGGGTTGACCCGACCCGCCAGCCCACTGGGCTTATCGGGCAGGGCTCGTTTTCAGTTAAACGTGAATAACATGAAGACCTCACGTCCGATTGACGTGCCGTCTACAGCACTGGGACCCTCGCGAGGAGGCATTCCTTTTTAAATACTCTATGTGAGTTTTGGATGACTTCAGAAAAATGGTCGGGTTGGTTCGAACACGAAACCAACCGGGCCCTCAGAGCAGAAACACTTATAACTTGAGGACTGGACGTCCGATTGACGTGTCGTTGACTAAGTTGGATTCCTCTTGATGAGACGGTTCTTTTGCCTTACTCTTCGTGGGTTTCCTTTGATATTGGAGTATGGTCGGGTTGGATTTAGCTTAAAAACAAATCTGGCCCCTAGAACGGAAAAGCTAATAACTCACAGACCGGGCGTCCGATTAGCGCGCCGTCTATTGCGTTGAGACCCCTATGATGAGGCGGTCATTTGTGTTACTTCTACATGCAACTTCATGACACTTGGAAGTAACGACCACTAGCTCGTGGAGTGGACCCTCCCGGAGATGAGCGTATGGAGTGCAGAGACCTAGTAGATGTAGACCCGACGACTGCTTGACCGATTCGACTCTGAGTGATTCGATTTGCCTAGTGGAAGGAGCGCCCGGTATTTGGTGGCAGACCCACGGTGGACGGAGCACCTGGTAGTTGGCAACAGACCCGTAGTACTCGATAGGAGGAGGACCTCTGCAGGCTATTAGGGGGAGCGCCCATTATTTGGAGGCAGACCCACAGCGGACAGAGCGCCTGATATTTGCCAGCAGACCCGCGGTACTTGACAGGAGAGGTACCTCAGCAGTCTAAGGTTAGTGAGTAGCGCCTCGGAGTCGTGACAGGGCTAATGTAGTCGACAGAGGAGGAGTTCTCCAGCAGTTGTGGTCTTGATAATATAAATCATGGTTTGAGCTAAGTAATTGACCTTTGTGTTTTCCTCATGATTGAGATGGGTTACTTTATAACTTAGGTATATGTATGGGAATATACCTAAGTAAAGGTTTTCTATTGAGATCTTTATTTGTGGTTTATCCTTGTCAGATTTAGTGAGACCTTGAGGGTCTCGAGGTCCCTACTGAGTAACGTTATACTCACCCCTACACGGGCTATGCCTGCACCTCGTTGTGTTGGATGCAGATGACAGACAGCGCTGACGGAGGGTGAGTGTACAAGGACTGGACGACACCTGGAGGTGGACCTCACGGCGAGTCGGTACCCGGAGGTGGACCTCAGGACGAGTCGGTACCCGGAGGAGGTTGACGAACGAGGGCACTGAGAAGGCTATCAGTACCTACCCTTCAGGTAGGATCTGTGGTGGACGATCTAAGAGCTGCACTATCTGTACCTACCCTTCAGGTAGGATCCGTGGTGGATGATCCAGAAGATGCTTATCACCTTCCAGCTATTTTGTCTTTTACCTTGTACATTACAGTGGGGCTTGTATTTCTGGCCCTTACATTCATCACTACTTTTTTTTTTCTACTTACTTAGTGTTTGCATCCGCTTGTACTCTAGTTGTGTGTGTATACATTTCATAAAGGCAATGCCTTCCCTTTTTATCGGGATTTACACCTTTGGTTCTAGTCGCTAGTCCCTGGACTATGGAAGGCGGGCTTGGGGTTGTCATGGCACGGGCCCCGAGGATGGGTCATGAAATATATATATATATATATATTATATTTATAACATAACTATAATTATTAAATTATATTATCACATATACCTTCTTACCTTCCAATCTGTTGGAAAATGATAACATCACTCATGCGTATGTGTGGACTTCCACCACTATGAAGTGATGTGATACGTTTTTCATTTTATTTTAACATGGATGGTAAAAAAGAAAGATTTAATGAATATATATGATATATATGAAATAAAAATTAATCTTTATAGGTGAATTATTATTTACCATTCTTTAATTCCATCATTCAAAAAATGAAAACAACATTCGTGCCTACGTACAACCTACCATCACCCTGAACTGTGTAATTCATTTTTTTGTCCTTAAATTTTATGGATGAATATATATATATATAATGAATATATATGATATTTATATAATGATTAATATAATTTAGATGAATAAACCATGATAAATTTACACGGAAAAAAACCACTGAACCAAATTATACATGAAAAACAAATCAATTATCACCCATAATAGTGATGTTAACAATGAATTGTTAATTAGGGGGTGATAAATGATTATAAATAAATAATATATAGTTTAATATATATGATTAATATTTTATAATATATGTAAAATAATTATATATTTATTTTACATGAGGTTCATATACATATAAAAGAATTCAAACCTGAGTTAGGGGTTTATTTCACAATCTCATCATTATACAGGATTGTTTATGTTTATGTGTTCATTGGGGAAATTATTTTATCTTAATATATTAAACCAAATATATTTTATTAAAATATATTTATTTCTATAACACTACTGAAAATGAGGCCATTAGTGACCGCCATTGGCGGTCGCTGAAGCCCCCTACCGGGCACCCTATAGCGACCGCCTATGGCGGTCGCTATTCTAAAAAAAAAATTAAAATTTTTTTTTATTGAATTGAATATATATATATATATATAAATATTCATATATATACTATTAAATACAATATTTTAAATATATATATATATAATATATTTTAAATGTTTTAATATATATTTAATATATATATAATATCAAATCATTGTGCTATAATAATTTAAAAACATCGATTCAAGAAATAATCTCATTTCAGGTCTTTCGGAGCACGTTTGCTCCGAATGGGACCGCCGCACGCCGTTTTGGTGTTTTATGGCGCCGGAAACGCGTTTCCAGCCGCCGCGGTCACACGACACCTCCGAATGAGGTGCCGTCTAGCCGACCATTTCAAAATTCACGCCCCGGATGTTGTCGTACGGTTTCGTGGCATTCGGAGGTCGTTCGGGTGGTTTTGACCCCCCAACGCGCCATTTCAGCGCGCGCCGCGCTGCTGAAAACGACACAATCGGACGTGCCGTGCGCACCGCACATCCGATGGACGTGCGGCCTCCTCCTGCATCTCAGGAATAATATTTCTATCGTTCCCGTGCGGTTTCAGTTCGTTCGGAGCACGTTTGCTCCGAATTGGACCGCCGCACGCTGTTTTGGTGTTTTAGGGCGCCGAAAACGCGTTTCCGGCCGCCACGGTCAAACGGCACCTCTGAATGAGGTTCCTTCTGACCGACCATTTCAAAATTCATGCCCCGGATGTTGTCGTACGGTTTCGGGGCATTCGGAGGTCGTTCGGGTGGTTTTGACCCCCCAACACGCCATTTCAGCGCGCGCCGCGCTAATGAAAAGGACACAATCGGACGTGCCCTGCGCACCGCACGTCCGCTGGACGTGCTGCCTCCTCCTGCATCTCAGGAATTATATTTCTATCGTTCCGGTGCGGTTTCAGGTCTTTCGGAGCACGTTTGCTCCGAATTGGACCGCCGCACGCCGTTTTGGTGTTTAATGGCGCCAGAAACGCATTTTCGGCCTCCACGGTCACACGGCACCTCCGAATGAGGTGCCGTCTGGCAGACCATTTCAAAATTCACGCCCCGGATGTTTTCGTACGGTTTCGTGGCATTTGGAGGTCGTTCGGGTGGTTTTGACCACCCAACGCGCCATTTCAGCGCGCGCCGCGCTGCTGAAAAGGACACAATCGGACGTGCCGCGCGCACCGCACGTCCGATGGACGTGCGGCCTCCTCCTACATCTCAGGAATAATATTTCTATCGTTACCGTGCGGTTTCAGGTCGTTCGGAGCACGTTTGCTCCGAATGGGACCGCCGCACGCCGTTTTGGTGTTTAATGGCGCCGGAAACGCGTTTTCGGCCGCCGCGGTCACACGGCACCTCCGAATGAGGTGCCGTCTGGCCGACCATTTCACAATTTACGCCCAGGATGTTGTCGTACGGTTTCGTGGCATTTGGAGGTCGTTCGGGTGGTTTTGACCCCCCAACGCGCCATTTCAGCGCGCGCCGCGCTGCTGAAAAGGACACAATCGGACGTGCCACGCACACCGCACGTCCGATGGACGTGCGGCCTCCTCCTGCATCTCAAGAATAATATTTCTATCGTTCCTGTGCGGTTTCAGGTCGTTCGGAGCACGTTTGCTCCGAATTGGACCGCCGCACGCCGTTTTGGTGTTTTATGGCGCTAGAAACACGTTTCCGGCCGCCGCGGTCACACGGCACCTCCGAATGAGGTTTCGTCTGGCCGACCATTTCACAATTCACGCCCCGGATGTTGTCGTACAGTTTCGTGGCATTGAGAGGTCGATCGGGCGGTTTTGACCCCCCAATGCGCCATTTCAGCGCGCGTCGCGCTGCTGAAAAGGACACAATCGGACGTGCCGTGCGCACCGCACGTCCGCTGGATGTGCTGCCTCCTCCTGCATCTCAGGAATAATATTTCTATCGTTCCCGTGCGGTTTCAGGTCGTTCGGAGCACGTTTGCTCCGAATTGGACCGCCACACGCCGTTTTGGTGTTTAATGGCGTCGGAAACGCGTTTCCGGCCGCCGCGGTCACACGACACCTCCGAATGAGGTTCCGTCTAGCCGACCATTTCACAATTCACGCCCCGGATGTTGTCGTACGGTTTTGTGGCATTCGGAGGTCGTTCAGGTGGTTTTGACCCCCCAACGCGCCATTTCAGCGCGCGTCGCGCTGCTGAAAAGGACACAATCGGACGTGCCGCGCGCACCGCACGTCCGATGAATATGCGGCCTCCTCCTGCATCTCAGGAATAATATATCTATCGTTCTCGTGCGCTTTCAGGTCGTTCGGAGCACGTTTGCTCCGAATGGGACCGCCGCACACCGTTTTGGTGTTTAATGGCGCCGGAAACGCGTTTCCGACCGCCGCGGTCACACGGCACCTCCGAATGAGGTGCCGTCTAGCCGACCATTTCACAATTCACGCCCCGGATGTTGTCGTACGGTTTCGTGGCATTCGGAGGTCGTTCGGGTGGTTTTGACCCCCCAACGCGTCATTTCAGCGCGCGCCGCGCTGCTGAAAAGGACACAATCGGACGTGCCGCGCGCACCGCACGTCCGATGGACGTGCGGCCTCCTCCTGCATCCCAGGAATAATATTTCTATCGTTCCCGTGCGGTTTCAGGTCGTTCGGAGCACGTTTGCTCCGAATTGGACCGTCGCACGCCGTTTTGGTGTTTTATGGCGCCGGAAACACGTTTCTGGCCGCCGCGGTCACACGGCACCTCCGAATGAGGTGCCGTCTGGCCGACCATTTCACAATTCACGCCCCGGATGTTGTCGTACGGTTTCGTGGCATTAGAAGGTCGTTCGGGTGGTTTTGACCCCCCAACGCGCCATTTCAGCGCGCGCCGCGCTGCTGAAAAGGACACAATCGGACGTGTCGCGCGCACCGCACGTCCGCTGGAGGTGCTGCCTCCTCCTGCATCTCAGGAATAATATTTCTATCGTTCCCGTGGGGTTTCAGGTCGTTCGGAGCACGTTTTCTCCGAATTGGACCGCCACACGCCGTTTTGGTGTTTAAGGGCGCCGGAAACGCGTTTCCGGACGCCGTGGTCACACGGCACCTCCGAATGAGGTGCCGTCTAGCCGACCATTTCAAAATTCACGCCCCGGATGTTGTCGTACAGTTTCGTGGCATTTGGAGGTCGTTCGGGTGGTTTTGACCCCCCAACGCGCCATTTCAGCGCGCGCCACACTGCTGAAAAGGACACAATCGGACGTGCCGCGCGCACCGCACGTCCGATGGACGTGCGGCCTCCTCCTGCATCTCAGGAATAATATTTCTATCGTTCCTGTGCGGTTTCAGGTCGTTCGGAGCACGTTTGCTCTGAATGGGACCGTCGCACGCCGTTTTGGTGTTTAATGGCGCCGGAAACGCGTTTCCGGCCGCCGCGGTCACACGGCACCTCCGAATGAGGTGTCGTCTGGCCGACCATTTCACAATTCACGCCCCGGATGTTGTCGTACGGTTTCGTGGCATTCGGAGGTCGTTCGGGTGGTTTTGACCCCCCAACGCGCCATTTCAGCGTGCGCCGCGCTGCTGAAAAGGACACAATCGGACGTGCCGCGCACACCGCACGTCTGCTGGACGTGCGTCCTCCTCCTGCATCTCAGGAATAATATTTCTATCGTTCCTGTGCGGTTTCAGGTCGTTCGGAGCACGTTTGCCCCGAATTGGACCGTCGCACGCCGTTTTGGTGTTTAATGGTGCCGGAAATGTGTTTCCGGCCGCCGCGGTCACACGGCACCTCCGAATGAGGTTCCGTCTAGCCGAACATTTCACAATTCACGCCCCGGATGTTTTCGTACGGTTTCGTGGCATTCGGAGGTCATTCGGGTGGTTTTGACCCCCCAACGCCCCATTTCAGCGCGCGCCGCGCTGCTGAAAAGGACACAATCGGGTGTGCCGCGCGCACCGCACGTCCGCTGGACGTGCGGCCTCCTCCTGCGTCTCAGGAATAATATTTCTATCATTCCCGTGCGGTTTCAGGTCGTTCGGAGCACGTTTGCTCCGAATTGGACCGCCGCACGCCGTTTTGGTGTTTAATGGCGCCGGAAACGCGTTTCCGGCCGCCGCGGTCACACGACACCTCCGAATGAGGTGTCGTCTAGCCGACCATTTCACAATTCACGCCCCGGATGTTGTCGTACGGTTTCGTGGCATTCGGACTGTACGGGGGTGCGGGGGCTGTACGGGGGTGCGGGGGGGGGGGGGGGGGGGGGCTGTACGGGGTTGCGGGGGGGGGGGGGGGGCTGTACGGGGGTGCGGGGGTGCGGGGGGCTGTACGGGGGTGCGGGGGGCTATACGGGGGGCAGTACGGGGGTGCGGGGGGCAGTATGGGGGTGCGGGGGGCTGTACGGGGGTGCGGGGGGGCTGTACGGGGGTTCGGGGGGGCTGTACGGGGGTGCGGGGGGCTGTACGGGGGTGGCGGGGGGCTGTACGGGGGTGCGGGGGGTTGTACGGGGGTGCGGGGGGGGGGGGGGGGGGGGCTGTACGGGGGTGCGGGGGGCTGTACGGGGGTGCGGGGGGGGGGGGGGGGGGGGGCTGTACGGGGGTGCGGGGGCCTGTACGGGGGTGGCGGGGGCCTGTACGGGGGTGGCGTGTTGACACCTCCTACATTCAATTCATTCAAATTTCAAACAAATCACATATTCTTGAAAATATATATACAGCAAAATAATTAATATACAAACCGCAACACCCTCAGTAGACCAATATGCAACCAAGTCACGCCACTGAGCCGGGAGGACACCTCTCGGGACTTATTCCAAAATGTCAAGGGCACCCACATTTGGTACCCAGTGGTCCCTCCTCACTTTTCCTTTATAATCTTTCAACAGCTTACGACATTTGCTCATACACACGGGACGAAACTCTTCAGGGCATACTTTCAAATTTTGCTATAAAGAAAATAATCAAACATATTAGTATTGTTTATAAATAGAAAATAAAGTAAAATTATTTTCTTACCTGAACCTCCCTCCATAGACGATCTAATGTGTCCTGAGGGATAGAAGCCCAATCACGCGTGGTCAATGGAAATCGATGTGGGTCACGTATGATATGACCCAGCTGACGAATAAATGTCGGGGCATTCGGTCCCACGGGATGAAATACCTCATCAAATGAAACATCTATCGTCGTGTCGGAATTCCATGATAATATGCCACGACTAGGGCCTCTCCTGTGAGAGGAAGAAGCAGCCGAGTCTGATCCTATTGAAAACAATTTTATATATAAATTGACAAATGTTATATATATATATATATATGTCAATTACATAAAAAATATATACAATGACATTCAAACCTACCTTGACCCTGAGACGTAGATGCCTCAGATGGATGATGTGGATTTTCTGCCTCTTCCCCTGACATGTCTGCAGTCATACAAAATATCAGTAATGAGTCCAAAGTGTTTAAAAGATAAATTGGATTATTCTTAATAAATCAAACTTGTACAACTGTTAATCAAACAAAAAATGGATTGAATAATTAGTTGTGAATGGATTTTAAAAAATCAGAAAGTTAATCAACCTAAATATTTATGACTGAATTAACTTACAAAAGTGAGGATTAAAACTTATAAGGATTTATAAAATGATTAGATAATTTATGATATCCTAGGACAATCTACTGAATAGCGGGAAAACAATTATACCTTTCATTAAGCATGCAAATCGACCGTTTCTCCTTCAACAGCCGCTCTGACCCAATAAATATCTTCTTCACGTTGAACTACGGTATGTTGATCAAGTTGTTGGTAAACAAACGGAACAGTCTTGGGTTCATCTTCTTCAAATAAAAACACTCCTCGTCGAGACATTTTGACAACAACTTGCCAACTTGGATCCGAAGGCAAAGTAACGAAGAATACTTGTTCCGCTTGTGATGTCAAAATGAAAGGTTCATTCTCAACTCGTTCATTATTTCTGTATAACATATAGTTAAAATTCACCAATGAAAACTGATATTGATCGACTTTACATCCACACACTGGATCAACCCAATTACACTTTAACAATATGTACTTCAAACCGTGTGTGTATACAACTTCAATGATGTCTATCAATTGACCATAGTAATAACCAGAATCGACAAAGTGAAAACTGATGCCACTGTTTTGTGTTGCTCGTTTGTCGTCAACATCTTTAATGCGAAATCGAAAACCATTAGCACCAATAGCTTTATAACGACAAGCCGTTATAGATGGACCCTCAGCCAGTTGGATAAATACTTCAGGTAGCGTGGGGTCCCCTAACTCCCTCAGCTTACGAACCTACATAATTTATAAAAATCAATACTGATATATGCAGAAAGAATTAGTTTAATACTTCACTCATAATGAAAATCAATTTATACATACATAATCCTTGAACCAATCATGAAATGCCGCATAATGAGATTGTTGAATTTGCAACTCAGTCGCACGATGCATCTCTTCTTTTATCTCATTAATGTGTTTCCTGCAAATGATTACACAATGTTTAAAAGACCAACTTATGCAAACAAAACATGTAAAAGTTATACAAGCACATTGATAAGATACTTACTGCATTAATGGTGCAACTGATGGAGTATTGAACAAGATATATCGATGTGCTTGTATCCACTCGATGTTGTCCATATCAAATGTGGTTCCTTCTCCAACTGGACCATCATGAATCCGAGAGGGCTTGTCTAATTTTGTTTCAACATCCGTAAGATATTCTGCACAAAAGGTAGTACACTCATCCATCAAATAACCATTGGCTATTAATGCCTCTGGACGAGCTCTGTTGCGTACAAATCTTTTCAATGTACTCAAATACCGTTCAATAGGATACATCCACCTGAATTGCACTGGACCAGCAGCCATTACTTCATCAGTTAGGTGCACTGTCAAGTGGACCATAACATCAAAAAATGAGGGGGGGAAAAGTTTCTCAAAGTGACAAAGCGTAAGTACAATTCGGTCCTGCAAACTTTTTAAATCACTCATTCGTTGATTTCTTAAACAAAGCTGTCTAAAAAAATTACTCATCTCAATCAAGGGCTGAACAACATTGGGGGATAAACAATCACAAATTGCGATTGGAATCAACTGCGGAAGTAATATGTGATTGTCATGACTTTTCAACCCTTGCAATGTCTTGCTCGTCAGATTCACACACTTTGAAATATTAGAAGAGTAACCATCAGGCACCTTGACCATCTTCAAAATGGAAAGAAATGTCTCTTTCTCCTCTGTAGTCATCGAATACTGTGCAGCAGGCATATATGCCTTGTTTCCCTCAGCTAACTGTAAATGCAACTGTTTCCTTAAACCCATTTCTTCCAAATCACGGCGTGCATTAACATGGTCCTTTGACTTTCCACTGAAACCTAAAATGGTCCACAATATGTTATCACAAACATTTTTTTCAATGTGCATGACATCCAAATTATGCCTCAACATGTTAGTTTTCCAATACGGAAGACTATAAAAAATACTTTTCTTTTTCCAATTGTGACTGCGCTGCCTACCCGCAGCACGAATATTACGTACTGGAGGAGCCACCAAATCCTGAATTTCATATACCGTGCGGATGTTTTCTTCCTCAATCTGCGATAACATTTCGACTCCTGTCATGATCTTTGGTGCTGGGCTGAACTCTCTTGAACCATCAAATGCCACTCTGTCCTTTCTGAACCTGTGCTGGGGAGGGAGAAAACGCCTGTGACCCATGTATGCCCATTTTTTGGAATGTTTAAGCCATACAGATTTTTTACTTTTATTGCAACAAGGGAAAGAAAATTCCCCTTTCGTACTCCAGCCTGATAAATTTGCATAAGCTGGGAAGTCATTGATTGTCCACAATAAAGCAGCATGCAGTTTGAACATTTCATTCATTTCACAGTCATAAGTCATCACACCATCGCCCCAAAATTCATTCAACTCATCAATCAATGGCTGAAGGTAAACATCAATCTTATCCCCCAGACTTTTAGGTCCATCAATAAGAGTGGAAAGTAATATAAATTGTTGCTTCATACAAAGCCACGGAGGAAGATTATATGGAACCAACACCATGGGCCATGTGCTATGAGTTGCACCAACCATAGACTTGAATGGATTGAAACCATCTGCTGCCAATCCCAATCGGACATTACGAACATCTTTAGCAATGTCGGGATGTCTCTTATCAAAATCCTTCCATGCATGAGAGTCTGCCGGGTGGGTTAACATGTCACTTTCATGAACTCTTTCTGCATGCCATCTCATTAAATTAGAAACTTTAGATGACATAAAAAATCTTTTCAACCTCGGTTTAAGGGGAAAGTAACGCATTTGCTTTACGGCAATCGGTTTCCCCTGTATCGCAATCTGACTTTGATGAGTCTTATTTCCCCTGTTCTCTTTCCACCTGGAAGTGCCACAAACCGTACAAATATCCAAATGAGCAGTTTCATTTCTAAACAACATACAATTGTTTGCACATGCATCTATAGTCTCATATGTAAAACCTAAGTTCTCTGTCAACTTACGAGCATAGTAATACGACTCAGGAATCTTAGCGTCTACAGGAAGAACTTTTTTCAATAAAACCAAAAGCATGTCGAATGATGTGTCTGACCAATTATTCAAAGTCTTCAAATGCAACAACTCCACGATAAACGACAGTTTATTGTAAGAACTACATCCAGGATATAATTCTGTTTTCGCATCATCAAGTACTTCATAAAACCTCCTCGAATCACGATCTGCACCAGAGCGAAGATTTATCTCACCGGTCTCAAGATTCTGGATGTCAATGCCTTCAGGATCAAACCCACGTACCATTTCAGTAATCATTTCATGCATTGGATCAGTCATCCTTGCATCAACATCCATCTGAGCTGCATCTGTATTTTGACAACGAACATATTCTTCTCCATGATGAGTCCAACTCTTATAATTTTTCAGAAATCCATTAATGAAAAGGTGCTCCCTCACAGTATCTCGTGTGAATTGATATCTGTTAGCACATTTTCTACATGGAAAACTAATATAGTCACTTTAAAATCCTCTCGTGAAGTCAATAAAATGTATAATGCCATTGAAATATTCTCTAGACGTTCGATTTGGAAGATCAATCCAACTCTTATCCATAATAATATCTGTATAACAAACATTTACACAATACTTATTACATTTACATTTTTCAAATCAACTATATTCAAAATAAATATTAACCATTTGTTTATGAACCATTGATAAAATAATAATGTAATTGAAAGCTCATGTTACCTGATTGAGCTACAAACCTGAAAGGGAGGGGAGCCGAAGGCGGTGCTGTGAGGGAGAGGAGGCAGCGAAGGGGAGCCGGAGCCAAAGGCGGTGCGGCAAGGGAGGGGACGGGCGGCGGCGGCAGCGGGGAGCTGGAGGAGAGGAGGCGGTGAGGGGACGGGGGACGGGCAGCGAGGGGGGGGGGGGGGGTGGGTGTCCGGGGTCGGGGGGGGGGGGGGGGGCTGTCCGAGGTGCGGGGAGGGGTGTCCGGGGTGTCGAGGGCTTGTCAGGGGTGCGGGAAGGGGTGTTCGGGGTGCGGGGGTGTCCGGGGTGCGGGGGAGGGGGGGCTGTCTGGGGTGCAGGGGGGCTGTCGGGGGTGCGGGGTGGGGTGTCCGGGGTGCGGGGGGCCTGTCCGGGGTGCGGGGGGGGGGGGGGGGGGGCTGTCCGGGGTGCGGGGGGGCTGTCCGGGTTCGGAGGGGGGTGTCCGAGTGCAGGGGGGCTGTCCGGGGTGCGGGGAGGCGTTCGGGGTGCGAGGGGCGGTCCGGAGTGCGCGGGGGGGGGGGGGGGGGGGCTGTCCGGGGTGCGGGGAGGCGTCCGGGGTGCGGGGGGCGGTCCAGAGTGCGCGAGGGGGGGGGGGGTGCTGTCTGGGGTGCGGGGAGGCGTCCAGGGTGCGGGGGGCGGTCCGGAGTGCGTGGCGGGGGCTGTCCGGGGTGCGGGTGCCGTCCGGGGTGGGGGGGGGGGGGGAGGGCCGGAGGGCGGCGGCCGGAGGCCGGAGGGCATGCGGCGAGGGAGGGCGGGCGACGGGGGAGGGCGGGCGGCGGGGGACGGCGGGCGGCGGGGGACGGCGGGCGGCGGGGGAGGCCGGGCGGCGGGGGAGGCCGGGCGGCGGGGGAGGGGAGGGCGGCGAGGGAGGGCGGCGAGGGAGGGAGGGGGTTAGGGCACCGATGGAGGGGGCGCGGGGGGGGGGGGGGGGCGTAGAAGCCCCCCGTTTTTTTTATGTAGGTTAGCGACCGCCATTGGCGGTCGCTATTGGTTAGCTTTAGCGACCGCCAATGGCGGTCGCCCGAGTCTGGGGGGCTCCAATGCCCCCTTTTCTAGTAGTGTAAATTAAAAGTTTTAATTTCAATTTCTTCTCTATAAGTACTCAAGATATCGAGATAATGTTTTTAAGGAAAACAGAACTTTTTTTTCTATTCAATCAAGAATCTTTCTCTTCTATGTCTGTATTTTTTGTAAAATGTCACAAAATATGTTTTTAAAAATATCCAATGATTTATTAATAAAATTTTTACCCTTATTTTAATTTTTTAAAAATGGTTTTAAATTAATCTTCTTATCATTTTACGAACGAGCTACTTTTTGACCTTTTATAATAATGTAAAAGGAATGTTTTTTAACTTATAAGACATGAAAATATTTAACTGTCCTCATGACCACTCACTATTTTAAATCATAATTTACTATTTTACAAGGTTATTTTTTTGCTTAATATTTTGGGAAATATTTTAGACTTTAAATAAGTGATTTGAAAGTGAAAAGGACATTTTCCTCAAGAAATTTTATACTGATCTTTTTAAAGTATTTTAATTTATTTCAACATATTTTGTTGAATATTATAATGAGGATATACTATAATTATATCATCCAAATTATTACATTTTGTTTTAAATGGTTATTTTGAAAGGGGAAAGTATTTATATTTTGTATGCTAGTTCTTCCAATACAGAAAATTATTGATTTTTAAGGTTTGTTGGATAAGTGGTCCTGATTATTCATATGATGAATGAATTTTAATTATTATTTTATGGGTGGGTCTATAATTAAATATACCCTAGATTTATTGGTAGGTCTCATGAGACATGATATATTGAATATTTCGATGAGGACTTACCCATTTATGTATTATTTATTTCCATAATGCCTCAATGATAAGTTTTAGATGTCCAGCATTATGCATTACATCATATTGAAATAAGTTTTTGATGTATATGTTATAATTTTATTTTTTATAATATTAATGGATAAGTTTATAGCTCATGTGATTATTTATATGTCATTATTTAACTATCATTTATTATTGACATATTATTGTTTCCTTATTAGATTCTGCTTTATGGGAACCCTTACTGAGCATTTAAGATCAACCCTTTCTTATATTTTATTTACCCAGGATGCTAGGAAGTGTACTATTATTAGTATTTAGGGATATTATAAAGATATTAATGGTGATCTAAAATAAAATACTATGTTATATTGTATGTTTTCACATTCAATATAAAATTCAAGTATGTATCTTGTTTTGTAAGACTACTAAACTATTCAATACTTTGGGATGTAGTTGTTTATTTATAGTTCCAATGTAATAAAGTAACCAACTTCTCTATGATAATAGGGTTGGGGTCTTAATAGTTGGAAACTGAGGAACTTTATTGGGATCTATATTTAAGAAAACATAGATTAGGGAATATGGACATATAAATGACTTTGAGGATAAGTATAAGTATAGGATAACATCCTAAAATTTTTTCATGGTAGAGATTATGTGATTTTACTAGAAATAAATCAATGTTTTGGTACTACAAGTTGACATGGTTTTGGAACATATGCATCTAGGCGTAATAACCCAGAAAAGAGTTGGTCGAGTATATCTTTGTTATTATTCTGGTGCACGATGAGTGTTCCCTTAATACACACTTAGTTTAACACTTATAGGGTATTTTATTGTGTTAATTAACATTTTATTTACAAACTATTATGAATGATTTGAAAATATTTTTATGAATTGAAAATATTCCAAAAGAAACCAAGTTTATGATTCTATGATTAACTATCCATAAAATTTTCAATTTATGTTAAGTGTTTCACTAGTTTTGAAATTATATATTATGATTAATAATTTTATGATATAATCTATTGAATTCCATTTATTAGAAATGTTTCTAAGAATAATAAATAAAAAACATATCAATTCAGATAATCCATGTGGGTTTTTTTCTCCTGGTAAAGATAATGGAGCTCGAGCTAGAGCTACAGTTGGAGGTGAACAAATTATAACTATATTTGGAAATCTAACTCAGGTTAACACCAATAAACTTTCTTGTATAAAGAAGTAAAATAATCCAAAACATAGTGTAACAATTTTAAAATGGTTCATGCATCATGAATCTCCATTATTCAATGGGACTACAAATCATTTTATAAATGTGAAGAGAATAAGTTCCTTAGAAAAGATATTTCACTCTTTAAGAAGTAATGAAAGGGAGATAGTTTTCATGGAAGTTTATCACCTCTAAAGGGATGAAAATAAAATGTGTAAATTGATTAAAAAAACTAAGGATTATGATTAAATAAAAATCATGTAATTTAAGGATTTTAATAAACTTTTCTTGAAAAATTATTTTCCCCACAAACAGTGAGTAGATATGGAGAGACTATTATTAATTATGAAACAAAATGAAGTGGAAAATATTGCTATGTATGGATCTAACTTTAAAAGGTTATACAACAATGCTATAAACTACATACACAATATAAAGATAAATATTGACTATTTATTTTATGGGATTAATCCAATCCTTAGAAGGGAACTAGTCTCCCAAACAATCTCATTATATGAGGATATAGTATCATGTGCTATCAACATAGAGAAATAATTCTAAAAGTTTTATGGATTCAAATTAAATTAAGAGAATAAGAGGACAACATAGAAAAAAAAGGATAATAGGAAGAAGAGAAAGTACAATTTTCCAACATGAAATAATTGTGGAATGAAACACCTTGGTATTTTCAAAAAATAAAAAGGAGTTTGATTCAAGTGTGGAGGAAATGGCCATCATGATCATGAATGAAAAAATAAGGGATAATCCATCAAAGTGAAATTCTATAACTATAAGGATATGGGGTAATAATTCAACTAATCTTCAAAACATAAAGGGAACTTACCAAAAAAATAATCTATGGGGATAATGACAATATTAAGAAATTACTACAACTCGTGTGGAAGTTCCTAGTGACATGGTGAAAGGTAAACTAATCATCCACTCTAGGATTTAAATTTTTTATTTATTCTGGTTCTAGACACTCTTTTATATCTGTATAATTTTCTAAGGGTATCACATCACCAACTCAATGATTAAATATTTATTTGGCATTGAAAACTTCTAATGTTAGGGTGACCATATCTCAAGTATATAACTCCTCTCCAATAGATGTTTATGGGATGGTTCTTATAATGAACCTTTTTATTATTACCCTATTTCAATTTGATGTAATTTTGGGTATGGATTTCCTCTCCTAGTATAGAGCCCACATCAATGGTAGAGAAATAGAAGTTACATTTCATATTCTGAATTAGCCTTTAATCATCTATCAGTGCAACAATGAAACTGAACACCAAATGGAAATTACTTCTATTATATGGTTTTTATACTAGTTCATTATGGATATTTATCTCAAATGGTTTGGGAGAAAATCAATTTTGAGAATGTTCCTATTGTTTGGGAATATACATATGTATTACCTAAGTACTTTCCTAATATTACACCCAAATCAAAAAGTTATATTTTTAATAAAATTCAAACCAAGTGAAATGGATATTTCAAAGAATATATATAGAATAGCACTAATTGAGTTGCATGAATTGAAGAAGCAACTCAATGATAATCTAGATAAAGGATTCATTCAACCGAGTTCTTCTCTATGGGGTCTACCTGTTCTTTTTGTTAAGAATAAATATGGGTCAATGCATCTTTGCATTGATTATTGTGTACTTAACAAGATAACTATTAAGAAAAAGTATTTATACCTCATATCAATGATCTTCTTGATCATTTATTTGGGGCTCAATATTTTTCCAAGATTGATCTTTTATTTGGGTATCATCGGCTATGGATAAAGAAGGAGGATATACTCAAGAAAGCCTTCTATATAAGGTATGATAATTATGAATTTGTAGTAAATACATTTGGAATTAAAAATTCTCCCATTAACATCATGGATTTAATGAATATAATATTTATAGATTACCTTTATCAGTTTGTGGAAGTATTTATAGAAAATATTATTATATATTAAAAGATAAAGGAAGAGCATGAAGAATATTTGAGAATTTTTTTGAAGGCATTGTGGAAAGAGAATTTATATGCTAAATTTGTCATGATTAAATTTTGGCTTGAGAGAGTTTTATTCTTGGGTCATACAATCTCACATGAGGGTATATATGTGGATCCTCAAAGAGGTAATTTATTAAGGAATGAAATAGACCAACCATGGTAACCAAAATATGTAGTTTTCTTAGGTTGGATGGATAATACTGACACTTTTTGGAATATTTCTCACAAATATCTAATACAATCATCATGTTGACTCAAAATGGGGTTAAGTTATTATGGATGGATGAATGTGAAGAGTGTTTAAAAGAACTAAAGATAAGGTTGTTTAGTGCACCTATTCTTATACTACCCTATAATGGAGAAGGGTTTGTGATCTTTAGTGATTTGTCAAAGAAGGTAATGGGATGTTTCATCGTGAATAATGACATGGTTATAGTATATTCCTCTCACCGATTATAAATTCATGAGAAAAATCAGCCGAATCCTGATTTTGAGTTTCCAGTAGTAATTTTTTCATTGAAGATATAGAGGAATTATCTGTATGGTGAAAGGTGTGATATATATATTGATCATAAAATATTGAATATTATATTTTGATAGAAGGAGTTTTATATGTTCCAAATAAGATGGTTGGAGTTGATAAAAGAATATGACTTCTTGATACAATACCAACCTGGGAAGGGGATCAAGGTGGATAATGCTATAAGTTGGAAATACCATGATATATTATCTATGATAAGGATAAAAAAATATATAGTATTTCTAGACTTGAAAAGGATGGATCTTTAAATCTTGATGCAAGTGTAGAAATATTATATTTCTCAAATGAGTGTTCAACCATCTATCCAAGTAAAGATTAAAGATGCATAGAAGAAATATGTAGAGCTGTAGAAGAATGTAATAAATTTTCCTAAATCCAACCTGGATTGTGATGGGAAGATAAGGCTCTGAAACCATGTATGTGTTCTATCCATACCATATTTGAAGAAGGATTTGTTGGATGAGGAACATAGTTCATCATTCACTATACATATTAGAATTAAAAATATGTACATAGATCTAAAAGTCTATTCATGGTGGGAAAACATGAATATAAATATATATTTCTATGTATGTATCTTAGTGCCTGGTATTTCAAAAAAGCAAAGTCTTAGAGACTAAAATCTATGGTATTTTTAAAACCATTATCCATACTAAAATAAAAATTGGAAAACATCACAATGGATTTTTTTTATTAGACTCCACACGATGAAAAAAGGATATAATGATATATGGGTTATACTTTAACTCCATATGAAGTCATAACACTTAATTACTATAAAATATGATTTCTCTCTTGATCATATTTTTAGAATATTTATTAATGAAGTGGTAAGGTCGAATGGAGTGTCACATTCTATTGTATATGATCAGGATATGTGGTTTACCTCAAAGTTCTAGTGAAGTCTTAAGTAGGATATGAATACATAGTTAAGTTTTAGTACTTTTTGTCATCCTTAGATAGATGGAAAGTTTGAGAGGAACATTCAAACCCTATAGGATATACTGAGATATTTTTAAATAGACATCAAAGTTGGTCTGGATCACCACCTTCCTCTAGTAATTTTTTTTTACAAGAATAGATTTTATTCAAGTACTCATATAGATTATTAGAAATATATATATTGAAAGAAGTGTAGAACTCCAAAATACTAGGATTAAGTTGGAGAAATAAAACTATTGGGACCTATTTTATATGAGAAAATGGCAGATAAAGTTAGAACCACTCAACAACACACCATTGAAGCTTAGTGTTTACAAACTAGTTATGATGATAATCATCAATGAGATCTAAAGTTTGAAGTTTGTAAGAAGGTTTTTATATAAAATATTCCATGTAATATGGTTATGAGATTAAAAATGAAGGGAAATATAATCTATAGGTATATTTTCCCCTTTGATATTTTTGATCGAGTTGGGATGATAGTTTAACGATGGGTTCTTACACCAAACCTCTCTTTGATTCATGATATATTCCATGTTTTTCTCATGATAAAGTACACACCTGATTATTAATAGTACTAAAAATCCTCAAAAAAATTAGGAGTGTAGAAAAGGAGTGCGGTTTCTCTTTAAAGAAGATCCAGATAAATGGTTGTTCTAAATATAAAAGTGTAAGATTTGATTCTTATATTGAGAAGAATTTTATTCACCGCGTACTAAGTGCACTATATACACAGCAAAAAATGACATTTCTGGATGAAATAATATAATTTTAGTGGAGATGGATCAGATTATATTAATAAAGCATGGTAATTATTGGTATTTTTAGTGACAATCCAATAGAGTAGCGATTCATTTTAAAAATTTCTGATTATAAATTCCAAATTGAAATATGTCCCCATATGAAATGTATTACAAAAAAATCCCTAGTTTGAATAATCTTAGAGTGTTTGTTACCCCTGTATTATAAATGTTAAAGGTGAACATCTGGGAATGTTTGAGAAATAAGGTATTTATGGAATCTTCCTTGGTTATCCACTAAATAAAAGAGGATATCATTTTTACACCAAAGTGACTGGAAAGATTATGGATTTTTATGATGTCAAGGTGTTGGATCATTCAAAAAGGAGGAATCATTTGAAGAAGAAAGTTCAAGATGTGATGAGTATAGATAATTTTTTATTTAATAACATGATGAAATTTTACAAAATGATATAAATTATAAAGGAGTTCAAGTTGAAGAAAATGATTAAACCAATTCTATTGAAGATAAGAAATCCCAAAAATATCATCAAAGGATGAGAAGATAGTTGGAGGTCCAAAACATCATTTAATCTTGGGGAAAATATGCTCAAACTAGGATAAATTTGAGGAAAACATCACATACCTCACTATTCACATACGTTGAAGCCAAAGATATTGAAAATATTTGTAGCATAAAGAGTGGGGTGATTATATGAATTAATAATTAGAATAGAAAATATAGAATTAATCTTGGTAATTGGTTTCCAATAATGAAAACAAAAATGATATTAGAAGTAAATGGTTATTATGAAATATATTGAATGAAAAGGAAGAAGTTTTGAGAAACAAAGAAAGAATCATTTGAAAAGGGTATTCTCAAGAATATGTAATATATTTTTATGAGATCTCTTCACTTGTGTTCATACTAGAAAACATTATTATTTTTCTTTATATTATATCATAAAGTCAATGAAATATATTTTATATGGATGTAAAGCGTGCCTCCCACAATAGAGAATTCGAAGAAGTGGTTTATGTTAAAAAAACTAGGAGTATTGTTTCTTGGTGCAGAATATAATTATATATTCAGTTTATAAAATGATCAATATGGGTTGAAGAAAGATATATGAGTTTGATATACCAAGATAGATACATATTTTAAGAAAATTATGTTTAAAACGGAAGAGTGGACAATAATTAAAAAATAAAATATTATTAATAGGTGTCTCTCATTGTTATTGTTTATAAAGTTGATATTATATTTAATGTAAATGAAGAAAGAGTTTGTGA
Source organism: Viscum album (assembly GCA_963277665.1). Lineage (NCBI taxonomy): Eukaryota > Viridiplantae > Streptophyta > Magnoliopsida > Santalales > Viscaceae > Viscum > Viscum album. The sequence continues at coordinate 1,682,666,815 of OY728160.1, forward strand.
AGAATTTTATTAATATATGAAGAATTTATTTGAAATTTCCATGCCTAGTGATATGATTTGAGCTTACAAATATCTCATGCGGAATTTCATATCTTTCTTTCTCAAGAAAATTATGCATAAGAACTTATAAAGAAGTATGTAATAGAGGTTTAAATCCATTTTCCACTCTAATTTCTTTGGGACTATTTTTTTCAAATATATGGAAGGAAAATAATTAGATCTATGAGATTTTTGGAAGCTTATTAGAAGTTTGTTATACATGAAAACTTCAAGGCTTAATATTACTTATACTATTAAACCTTTTTATATGAACTAAAGTTCACTAAAAGAATATAATTTCATCAATGGAATGTGTATTATTCGGTGCATTAATGTCACACCATATTTTGGACTAAAATATGGTGGTAAAGGATAACATTATCTTTACATGAGCCTCGGCCCGGTTGGTGAGGACTCTTAAGTGCATCCAGGCGGAGGCACAATTTCTGGGTACTGTAGCAGTACTGTAGCGGGACTGTGCAGTACTATAGCAAGAACTGTGTAGTATTGTAACAGGCACTGTAGATGGAACTGTAGTAGGCACTTTTCGGCACTATAGTAGTCGGTAATTTTCCACTGTTTGGGCCTTTGGGCCAACGATTTGGTCCCTGAGTCCTTTAAGGCCTTCGGGCCACCCAAGCCTTCAGGCCAGTAAGGCCTTAGGTCTACCTCAAGGCCTTCAGGCCACCTTATGTGTAGATTCAAACCAGAAAACCTACAAGTAACAAGCTCTATAGGAGTATGAGAAAAGAGCTTTCACCATTTTAGAAGCTACATGGATTTCCAGAATGAGAGGGTATGGTACCTGCCATTGGGACAATCATGTTCATGCACATGATAGCCTATCCGAACAGCCATGCAAAGGTAGAGAGTTGACTTTATGATGAAGATGCTGTGGAGGAGCAGTTCTAAGTAGTTAGTCTAGGTTGTATGTAATGTTCGAAACCTACGGGCAATGAATTACTCTAAGGCCTATGGGACATGTTATACTTATGCCTACGGGCATTGTAAGGGTTCCACCTCACCCCTTGAAAGGTGGATTATCAAAAATCAATATATAATGAAGGCCTTCGGGCAATTGAAAGGAAAACATGATCTCTTTGTTTATACAAATATAGATTAGGTATGAAATATTGATGATAGAAGGTCTAAATTTTTTGGAGTTTTATTTGTATGAGATAAGTGTGAATTTTTTCAAGAAAAGAATAAAGGATCATTTAACTTGGTAACAATTTAATAATAGTATATTTCTAAAACATAAGGAACAACCAAATTGCTGTGGATGAAAACTAAACTGGAATATTTAAACGTATAAGTGAAGTTTCCAAAAGTTATTGGTTTTGATAATAAAAGTGATATCAATATTTTAAGAGACATTTTTCAACATTCAAGATCAAATAACATTGATAATAAATTTCACTTCATCAAATAGATTGTGGAAATAAATATGTTGAAGATAGAATTAGTTCCTATAAAGGTGAAAGTTGATGATATTGTCACTAAACCATAACCAAAGTATGATTTTTTATAGTTTTATGTTGATAATGGTAGTTAAAACTCATTCGTATCAAGGAAATGGTATGGTGATTCATTCCCTTGTGTCATATTGTTTTTTGGATTCCTATTGTTAGGGGGTAATGAAAAAAAGGACCACCTAAATATATATTTTTATTCTTTTATGTATTTACATTTTTTTTACAATTAGGGAGTGTTATATTCTTGGGATAATATATTGATATATTTTTTCCAAATGGTTTATAAATCACTTATTTATAGGGAGTATATATTTAGAGAGAGTTATTAAAAGGGGAAATCTATGAGGGACAATGTGTGGTGTATGATTGCTTGTGAATTGTTTTAAAAATTTATATGAGCATATGTGGAAGAATATAATGGGATCAATTTTTATACAGGTTTTATACATATTTTTTGAGAATGAAAAGATTTTTTGATTTGATAATGTTTTAATTCTGTAATTATTTAACATGATACTTCAAGTAGTATCTAATTGTAAGAAATATTATAATTTTTAAACTATTATCAATAGAGCAATGATGTAAAGAGCTTAATGTAAGTCACTATTTATTTGAAAACATGATATTATCCATTAGTGTTATTATTTCCTATACCAACTTTTATCAATAATGATTATAATTATTGAATAATGTTTCATTTAAATGATTTATGAGTCTGATAGTGATTTATCTTCCATGGTTTCTAAAAAAATCCAACAAGGGATATTGTTTATCCCAAGAGATATTGTGGGTGTTTTTGAGTTCTCAGAAGATTGTTGAGGACTCAAGATTAAGTTTATATTATTTATGAATGAAAAGGATCTTCTAGAATATGGGTAAATCAAGACAACATATATTTAATATGGATGAAGTGAATATGGTTTTATTATGTTTTCTTTTCTCATCAATTCATAAATAATTTTCAGACTCACCTAAAAAAAGATGGCTATGGTAACTTAAAGGCTATAGAAGTTTTTAAAGATGATAATATTTGAAATTGAAAGAATTTTATATTATTTAGAAGGTTGTGTTATTTAAGAATAAATGATAAGGACATGTTCATAGGGAATATACCTGATCTTTATAGGGTACACACTGGTATGGGACTACATAGGGTATAGCCTAATATTGATTTTGGAAATGGAAAAGAATGTTCACAAGGTATATAATTAATAAGGTACCTTTATATTATACATGAAAACCATTTTAAGGTATAACACATTGTAAAATTTCAGAGAAGATGATATTTTTTGGGAACCTACATAAGTTACAGAATAAAATCACAAGAATATTGTTATTTGTAACAAGATTGAATCTGTACAAGAAATAAAAATATTATAAGATAGAAAATAATTAAGATATTCTTCTTGAATAATATATATATTGAATAAGATGTTTTTTCTATGTAAGATGAATAAATTATCTAATATTTATAGTGTGTAGGAGAATTGTTTTCTCATAAGATATGTAGATCATGTTAGACGTGTCTACATAATAATTTTCAAAATACTTCATAAAATTCTAGTGTTTGTAAGATAAATGATCAATATAATATGATTAAAAAATAAGAGACCTGATCTGTGCATAAGATATGAAATTAAGTAATATTTTTGAAAGGTATGATTTATCACTTTGTAAGACACTAAAAGTAAGATGATATATCAGATTCAAACTAAAAAGTGTTGGAATTATTGTATAGAATCAATGATTATAGAATATTTATTCTAAATAAAATAAAAATATCAAATTATTTGGAATCTATTTTTTCATTGTTAAAACATCATAAAATGGGTTATGTGATTCAATCTAAGGGCGGAGAAGTTCATCAACACAGAGAAATGGTTTCACTACAAAGGATCAAACAAAGTTATGATATAGCTATTTGAGCACACAAAATAATTTCAACATGAACCATAAGGATATATAGAAGCATTATAAAAGAATAAGAAAGAATATGGAAGAAAGATAATAAGTTGAAAAGTGGTCGGAGGAATTTACTTGTTTGAATTAGAATTTTAAACTCAAATTTAAATTATATTTTTGTTATTTTTGTGTAATAAAAAATTTCTATATCATGCATGAAATAAGTAGAAGTTAATATAGACTAATCTCAATATAATTATAAAGAATATTTTTGTAAGAGAAATAAAAATAAGAAGAGGTTTTATAGTTACCACACAGAGAAGAGAAGGAACCTCCAACATTACAAGTTAAAGTAGAATAAGAAGAATAAGAAACACTCCACCACTTTGTATGTCCTGTTTAGTTGAAGGATTTTTTATTTTTGAATGTAAAATTATTTTATCTTTGTAACGGTATGTGAAGCACTATCACAATCAAGAGAACCATTGTTACACAATTACAAGGATATTCCCCACTCATTAATCTGACATGTTGATGTTAGTGAGGAATATGGTCTTAGTGAAATCTAGATCATCAAAAGTATTAACCTTATCATTTTGAGATGTATACCTTATAAATATATTGTTCACTTAATGTGTGTTCACATTAAGTAGTTATCCAAGTTCACTCTTACCAATAGTGAGGTTTTTTTCTAGAAGAAAACATAAAAGAAATTAAAATCACTCATTCAACCCCCTCTCAATGACTTCAACGGACCAGACAAGGGACTTTTATGTAAGTATTTCTTATCATAGACTTCCTTATAACTTTCATATACCCTATCCATCTAGTTTTTTTGTTTTTAGTGACTATATTATTTTCGAAAGTCTCCCAGTTTCCATTAGGTCAAAATTATTTCAAATTATTAAAAATAAGAAGAGTGGTCCTAAAGTTTACTCTCATAATTCATAGAAATTTATTTCAATATGCATATATCTTATTACTTATTATTATTTTTTATATTTTAATTATACAAATCATATATAAACAAAATGAATATTTTATTTTATAGAAAAATATTCTTCCCCTAGTAATATATCTTCACAATTCTTAAACCATTATTTATCTATCATTTTATGTTTTAAAGATTTATATTTTTTCATATACATGACTATTTTTTACTCTGATTTATTTATTTCAATATAAATACTTAACAAAGGGGTTTTTTATAAGCATTTACATTCATCCCTCTTGAAGGTTTCCAACTAGAATTAATCTTCTTTCTTATATAGAATAATATTTAGTACCCAAATCTATCTATTATTTATACTCTTAAAAGATCAGATATTTTCTTCAATAATAAGATAATATATAAAAATCAATTTTGGAATCCCCTATTTTCTTAATTTTTTTTGAACAAATCATTTTCAAATGGATTTATTGTTTCTTATCATATCGACTTCCAAACTGTTTTTATGGAACTTATTTTTTCCAAATATAAAGAATAGATAAAATTATTATATTCTAAATTTACCTTGTTAGATTATCATTTAGAGACTTTATATTATTCATATAAAGTTATTTAAATCCTTTTGTTCTGAGGAAATTTCAAATTTTGATTTAAATTTAATAGTTTGTAAAAATATTTTTTCCAACATGAGTGGTTGTGTTCATAAATTGGTTTCATCACATTACATTTCTCAGGATATCTAGCACACCATTGACTAGATTATAATGAATAAAATATAATATGTACTATAACAAATATCCTTTTAGGTAGTCTAATAAAGATTTATATGACTAGATTCTATTTTATATGAATTTTGAAAATTAAACAATAGAGGAAGATGAAAACTGAAAAAAATAAATATTGAATATCTCACTTTAGAATCAACAAAATGAAGTCATGAACTAGATGTTTATACATTAATGTTTACCATCACTATATCCTTATGAATATTCATGGAAGAAAATATATAAATGAAATAATTTAAAGATTTAACCACTATGATATATAGAATATTAACCCTCTAACGATTTGTATGATAATGATTTTTTTGAAGTAAATTTCTTATAAAGGCTTAGATTTAGAAAATGATATTGGAATCTCTATTGAATATATTTATTCTAAAGATTTATATATATAAAGATAAATTAAACTAATTGATTCATCAATTCATAACTCATCCTTTTAAGAAAGGAATAATGAATACTCTTACTCTAATATCGTTAAGTAGATATACTCAAGATATTGTATCAAACATGATAAGTTAAGGAAAGTAAATATCAGGATTATAAAGGATTTTGATTTGGATTTTTTTAAAATTAGAATATTATCCACTCAAATCATCAGAATGTCTACCAATTAAACATCAAATTAAAACATGTAAAATATATCAAAGAGACATCCACCAAAATATTACCCTTCAAGAATAAATCTAAAGATAATAGAAAATCATATGTTTTCATAAACAGGTGTATGCACATGTGATAGGAATAACCTAACTAAAAAATAATTGAACTAAAATAGTTAAATAAACAATGGTATGTCCCCAAATTCTGACACGACACTCGAGGTTGACCATACCTACTTTGATTAGTTCTAGACGTCTCTTTATATAGTGAATGACCAATCCAAGGGTTTGGTAAATGCTCCCACATAATGTCATCATAATTATTTACGATCACTCGGAGGAAAGAATGTATGATCTATATCATTTAATATATACATATCATTATGGAGTAGTGAGTCTCACCTAGACCTCTCATTTATAAAATGTATTTATTATTAGGTTTATACACCTGAATTTGGTAACTATCTCAAGAATCGCATATAATATCAGGATTCAACTCCATCATAGTAAAAACCCTATGAATCTCATATATAATAATGTATAATGACAAGATACTAGGTATCCTATGCATCTTATGTGTCATTAGGTACAGTGACCATATCTTAGGAATCCTACGAATCATATATATCTTCAGGAACAATGAACAATTCCTAATAATTTTAGGAATATCATAAATCATTAGTTCAAAAGGCAATATCCTATGAATCCTAAGAATATCATATGTCATTGGGATCAATAAACATATCCTTGGCATCCTAGGAATCTAAAATACTATTAGGTATAACCACTAGATCCTAGGGTACTAGGAATATCATGTAATATCATCAGGCATAACACCAGGTCCTGCACATCTCATAAAATATCATCACACATAACAAAATATCATAGGAATCCTAGGCTTCACATGAAATATAATTAGAAAAAACACAAGATCAAATGAATCCTAGGAATCCAAGGAATCTCAAAAAAATTCATTGGGTGTCATCACTAGATTTTAGGTAGCTAGGCATCACATATGTCATCTGGTGTCATCACTAGATCCTAGTAACATCCTAGGAATCTTATATATAATGTTTGGTGGCTAGTATCCCCCTATTAAAGTCAAATATGATCATCAACACTAGGGATATATTTACTCATATCTATCCACACATCTCATTAACACCTCATCATCCTTCTATAAAATGGCCTTTGATTTCAGTGAGGGTCTTTACATCACATTATACTTGAAAACGATACTCAGAATCGACTTTATGCATTCAAAATTCCATCATGGGGGCATAAAAGCCTAAAAACATCTTTAGGGGAGTATTACATGGGATGTACCTTATAGAACATATTGTGTACCATCAAATACCTATCATGGGAATATACCTCATCACATCCTAGCATGTATCTCCCAACTACATGAAGTGAACTATGGATATATGGTGTGTACATCCAATTCCACCCTTTGGGTGTGTATCTTATTTATACTTGTCTTGTAAAACCAAAGTACGTAGTTAATCTCAAGTTACACATGAAATGTAACCCAAATGGGTTATAAAACCATGTATCTAGGCTCAATCAATGTCATGAAACTATATGTGGCATGTACTATGACACATAATGTACCTCAAACGGGGTGTCTAGTCGTGTACTTGGATAGACCACATGGCTTGTACTAAAGTGCCACACATCATGTCCTTATGGACAACACACCTTGTGGACATCATCATCTACCTTTTTTCACACCAAAGAAAACAAATCATGTGTTCATGAACTACACAACATGTGATTGGGTTTCACGATTGGAAACCCCCTATGAATTTCCTAAAACCCCCTATTTCTTCCTCAATCACGTCTCTATGGGCCATAAATAATCCCCAATGGTCAATATTATAAAAATAAACTTTAAACCTATGTACTAAATGGGTGTAAAAATGGAAAATATAAATAATTTTCAGCCTTATGGTGAATTACCAGAGCTTCAAGCTCATACCCACACTCCACAACCACAACACCTTAATTAGGATTTAATCGAATGAAGATTATCCCATCTATATTTCCCTCCACCCCCTCTCTCAGATCAGTAGTTTTTGAAAAATGGAGATTCACTATCCCTTGGCATTCATAGGAAGGAAAAAGAGGAGGGGATTGATAAATAAAATAAAATTAAAATAATACTCGTTTAATGGCCTAACCCATGACTCAAAACCTGAACAAAGATTATACCTTACATGGTTAAAACCACCCATTATATACTTAACTCAAAAGCCAAAATTTTCATTTAGGAATATTTTAATGATATATTAATATTTTCCCTATGGAAAAATTAATATATATTTAACAAATATTAAAATATTTAGAAAAATGAAACCATCTTTGAATGTCACCAAACTCCACCCAAGGGTAGACAACATATCTTGAGATCAGCAAAAATAGTTCAAAAAAATTTCCATGATCATTTAATAGAGGAAATTACCAATTTTTGTTTTTATAAGAACCCAATATAAAAATTAAAATTTCTCCTAATTTTACCAACTCATACAGATGAAGGTGTTTATAATATCCCCTCCATAACCCTTATTATCTTTCAGAAGTATTGATGATCTCATTACCATAAATCTTGGCCTAAATCATCCATTAATTCATGATTAAATCACTATTTCCCATCCTAGAATATTTAAAAAGCCTCCACTCTTAAACTCCAAACATGTGGTGCACAATTCATCAAAACTAGCACTATCCCCTTATCATCATCACCAATATCAAGAAAATAATCAAATATTTCTCTCTAACTCATGACACCAAAGAGACCTCAAACAGATAATCTACAAGCCTATGTTTCTCACCACTATAATACAACACTCATAAAATATGATATCATTCTACAGTTCTCCCTTCAATCATAATCTCTTACTGAAACACATCATCATTAGTCAAATGATATACTCAATGTGGTTTACACATCACTCCACACAATCTCATGAAAAAAAATTTGTTGATCCTCCTTTGGATGACCTTTCCCAAAATTCTAAATCTCACCTGTTAGCATGTTATCTCCTCACCTGATCATGATTCCGAAATTATCAACGGCATAACGTGATCAACTAAACACACACACCAATGTATAAAGCTATAATTTGGTGTAATTCCACGATTAGTTCCTAAGTAAACAAAATCTATAATGATAATATGCTCATGCTTTTGGAAACATCTTTGATCCAAATCATGTATTAATCAAATAAAATACATCCCAATCCTATTAATAATGAACACAATCCATCTAACACTATATCCAACATCTACTAACCAATAACATACTTCCATATTGATCATTTTATTTCTGGTCTCAGCACACCCACAATCCTACCGACATGGGGGCCATACTACCATAAATGATTCAATACTCTTTAATATAGGAGTATCATTATCATCACCCCACTAAACCAAAATACTGATATCTAATACCCACACTCTATACATTACCGTACTAAATGATTTGATATTTCAATACCACTCATACTAAAGCACTAATATGAATCACAAATCGCTAATCTCTTCTAGCTCACAAGGAATTTCATCCTCAACATATTCCAAAATTCATACATAATGGGGGTCACAACCTGCAATAGAAAATGGTGTATTCTATACCATATAGATTTTTTTATACCACTCCTCAAGATAAACCTTGATAGATTCTAAAATAACATGTATATCACTCCTCCCAGGAAACACTCATATATCCTAATAACCAATGTCAAGTCACAAACTTGGATTGATCATGCCACCATAACTCTATCAATTTCTAATGTCACCTCTCATTTCCAACAAAAAAAATTAGAACTTATATTACACACAACTGTTTATTGATCAAGAAACTAGTTATAAAAATGTGTAACCAATGTGTACTACCTAGATCCCATCCGACCCCGAAGGTTGTATGCTTCCCTACCACCTAATCACAAAACTCAACTCAATCCCCCATCATAAACACATCATCAAATCTAGGCTCATGCACCAAACCACTATCCATGCTTCACTACATATCAATATTATCTAGATAAATGCATTACATTGAATGATTTATTTCCAACAAGCCTGAGGAATCTCATTAATTCTATGTACAATCACATAATCACCCATTACCTAAGAATTATTCTAGAATTAAATGTTCTTTCTGTTTCTATATTCATCCTAGATCCAACCTCCTAGGGTAAAAATATGACATCCCATTTGAGATTTGTACCTAAAATTATCAATTATCAAATTACTATCGATCCTACCCTATGACTCATAAACCTAGATACTAAAGCACATAAATTGAATTAAAATAATAAATTTTAAGGCATCACCATTATTATACAACTTATTTGAAAGAACTTCATGTGAATCAATCATAGCACAAGGCTCACACCAATATCATAAGCTACATCTCAAAAAACTAGGATCTCCCACTTAACCCATAAACCAAATCTCACATAAGTCATAGCTCAGAGGAATCTTTCCCTGATCCCATTTTAAATATCACTAAAGAAATCATGTGTAAAATCACCCACTCTAGTCTTATAACAAGTTATCATCCCACACTAGGGAATTGATCCTCAGTGGAAATCTTTATATGATACTAGCCCCTCGAGGACCATGTTCTCATTCAACAACATATAATGGCATCGTCCCATGATGATTTGTGGAAAGTGATCCATAGTCGCATGTTTTAGTTAAATATAATTCCATTAATAGGGTTTATGGGAAAAACCATATCTATTATTGTTGAATTTTTAAGTAACCAAACCAATTTTACTTCTATAACTAGTATCATAATTACACATAAGGGGTTAACCATCAAGGAATCCAATGCCTATACCGATCCACTAGGGGTCACTAGAAATCCATTACAAGGAGAGACTATATAGTAATTGTCATGAAGTATTCCTATATAAGATCCCCAACACATATCATAAAAATAAAATATCTTGTGATTCAACTAAATATAATTAGCTTAATAATTTATATGGTAAAATTCCATCTAATTTATTATTTTTTACTTTAAACAATATAAATCTCATCATCAGGGTTATCAATCACATGAAATCACACAAATATCATATAAATCCTTTGTGCTAAGAATTATGCATGCACACATTCCTCTTTAAAATGGAGAAAACACTAAAATTAGAAATAAAAATCTCAAATGAACACATAATATTTGAATAAATATCTCAACTATAACAGTGAAAACTGAGAATAAAAATCCTACATCTCTGGTAACCTATACTTTCCACCAGAAAAGGTGTTTGCGACAAACTATTCTAATGTCAATCACTAGCTTCGACACATTCTTATGTTACCTATAAACCATATAACAAAAAAATAAGAAAAATAAAAGGATTTGATACCAATTTTTAATAACCTAGCTTTGTTCACTCTCTTGTAACAAGACTGAGGTGCTATAAGACCTCAGGCATGCCTCCACATATGCTACAGGGTTATCAACTAGTAGTGTGGGTCTAATATGATACCTTCGAGAGAAAATATCCTTATATAAGAGTGATAAAAAATAATTAAAATAAAAAATAATCATGGATATTAAATAATTAGAGTACATTTAATAGATATAACATACCCCTAATAGGACAAATAGAATGTAACATATAGTCTTAGAGGCATACATTGTAGTTGATCACCCTCTGGTCTGATCACATATACACATAATCAAAGATAATAAAATATATAAAAATGTTATATTGACATCCTTTATTCATACACAAACTTCAGTCTCTAAATCCATTTCAATATTCCCTAATAAAATCCTAAAAGACTGGGCCCCTTCTGGATAAACTACGTGTATATGATCAACTTGAAATCAGACATAAGGTTTGCACATGCACCTGGGTTCCTGTGAAAGTGGTGAGGAATAAATTATTGGTAATGCACCCCAAATTCTATCCCTAACATATGATTTCATAAAAAATGTGCATACACACATAAAATTTCAATCCTAGTCGAATAATAATTGGACTAAAGTAAGTAAATAAATAACCACCAATCCTTTAGTTCAAACATAACACTCAAGGTCATCCATACGTACTTTGATTGATGATAGAAATTTATTTGAACATGGGTTGACCATTCCAAGGGTTGGTTAAACACACAAACATACTTTTAGTATAACTATATATGATCACTCAAATGGAAGAGCATCCCACCCGAATCATTTCATATATACATCTATTCAGTGAGGAGTACACCCCACCCAACCATAAAATTTGTTACATTACCTTATTATTATATATATGCCCCAAATCCTGGGAACTATCCTAGGAATCTCATATAATATCAAGTTTCAACAAGATAATAGGAAACACCCCAAACATCTCATATATCATTAGGTATAATGAAAATATCCTAGAAATCCTAATAATCTCATATATAATTATGTACAACTTTCAGATCCCAAGTATCCTAGATATATCAAACATCATCTGGTACAACAACTAAATCCTAGGAATCTAAGGCATGTCGTATTTTATCAGGTATAATGACTAAATCCTATGAATCTTAGTAATCTCATATACCATCATGTACAATAGCAATATCTTAGGAATCCTAGAATCTCCTAAAGTATTAGTTATAACTAATAGATCCTAGGAATCCTAGACATCTAATAAAATATCATCATACATAACACTAGATCCTATGAATCTCATAAAATATCATTAGTCCTAATGTGAAATCCTTGGAATCCTTTGTATCCCATGAAATATTTTGAATCCTAATAGGAAATCTTATGCATCTCATAAAATATCATCAAGTGTCATCACCAGAAACTAGTCACCCTAGTCATCCCATTTGTTTTTAGGTGTCATTGCCACATTCTAGGAACATCCTAGGAATATTACATATAAAATTTAGTTTTAAAATCCCCAAATAATGTCTTACATGATCATTGACACTAGGATGCTAGTTTCTCAGACCCAGACCCATGTCTCAATCATACCTAATCATTTTCATAAACAAAAATGATAATTTCCTCAAGACTATATTAGATTCACAAGTAAAACATGATGTACCCATAATCATCCTCATATCTCCCCCATGGGAATACAATAGGGTTATCTAGACCCATTACAAACATTTATCATTTGTATCAAGCTATATCCATCACCCCTAATGTTCTCTCACCCCATAGGCTCTATCAGACTCAATATTTAAGGGTTTGATACAAAATCATATCCCATTATATAAGTCATATATCAGTACTAAAAACTAGGTACCATCTCATACCACCTCAACTAAAGAACATGGAAATCATATTCCAGGTCATCTAACCAATCTCAAAACCCTCGTCTGGGTTTCATATAATGTCCCACCATTAGGCGAGTTCTCAATCAATCACCTAGAGGGAAAACCTCTCCCTCATATTTTATTAACCCAGAATCATCTTTCCAATGGCTTTGAATAGAAATTTAAGTATCACCCTAACATTATAGATGGAAAATATATTTGGAATCAAATCCTAATATATATAATTCCTATGTCAGGGCATGAAAATTTGAATCCCCTATTAAGGGAAAAACATATGTTGTGTACCTTAGAGTACATGATGTGTACACTTAGTGGTCCAACATGGGAATGTAACTTAGTCCATCAGGGAATATGTCTCCAAACGATAATGAATTGGATATGGCTATATGGTGTGTACATCAAACGCCTCCCTCTAGGAATGTATATCATCCCTAATTGGAATGAAAAACCTAAATATATGAAATATCTCAAGGAAAACATAGTGTATAATCCGAACAAGGTACCAAACCATATACCCTGGCATATGCCATGTTGTGCAACTCTAAATGGAATTTACTTTTACATGGCATGTACCTAACATGGGGTGTCTGGTCATGTAATTTTCTAAACCATGTGTTGTGTGTTGAAATTCTCATACGATGTGTTCTTTTGGATAAAACACTATGTTTAAATCATATTCCATATTTTTTCACAATGAAGAACACATGGAATGTGTTCTTAAACTACATGTCATGGGATCAGGTTTCCCAAAAGAAAAATTCAGTTTTACACCAAATCACACCTCAGTGGACTAAAAATATTTCCATGTACTCTAAATTAGAAAAATAAACTTAAAATATATGAATAAAATAGGGTAACTATTAAAAACATAATTAATAACCAACCTTTTAGTGAATCACTGAAGCTTCAAGCTCTTATCCATGAAACACATCCATAGCACCTCGATACAGATCCAATTAGACAAGGCATGATTCACCTAACTCTCCATATATCCCCTATCTTGGATAAATAATATACTAAAGGGGGGATAACCACTACCATGTAATTCATGGGAAGTAATGTGGGGGGGCGAAAAATAAAATAAAATAAAAAGAAAAACAGAAAAATAAAAAAAACTCTTTTAAAGGTCTCATTCTAGATCAAGAACCAGAACAAAGATTAAAGATTTCTTGGGTAAAACCTCCCATTATATCCTCAAGAAAAAATAAATAATTATAATTATATAATTAGTTTAAGATATAATAATGTATTTATTTGTTGAATAGTTAATATTTTTGAATAAATATTAAAATATTCTTAAAAGTACAATTGATATGGAATATCACAAAATTCCATACCAAGGGTAAAACCCCATCATGTGATAAATGATACTATGTAAAAATTACCCCAATATTGATTACTGTAGAAAATTACCTTTTTTTACTTATAAGAACTCGAGAAACAAATTTAAATTTTCCATGATTTTATCAACCTGTATGGACATGGTTCTTTACACATGTGTTCTGAAATTTTTGATCTCAAAATTTATTCCAAATCAAATTAATTGAAAATTATGTAAGAAATAAGATTTAAAATAACTAAATCTAATACTATAGAAATAAACCAAATGGAAAAGTTTTATTAAACAAATAAAGGGAGTCATTTTTTATCAATATTATTATGTTCTGACACTTAACATGGTTGTAAGCTGTATCCAATATTATGTATATTGAATTGCCACAATTCAATTCCTTACAAATATTTTTCTATTCGGAAGAGTTATTAATATTTTAATTTTTTTAAAACCTTCTCTAACTATATTTCTAATCATTCAACATTCTAGATATTATTATATCTATGATCAAAATTTTATGATATACCTTATTTATAATTCAGTATATCTAAACTTGGATCAAAGTATATTGTCTCCACTATACTTCTTAAAATTATATTTAAGAGGAGAGTTTCAATTTATAACATTTTAAAAAAACAACCAATTTCTTACAAGGGATAAATCCTTATTTATTTTCTAGTGGGGGTGACTGCTATCTTAAACCTCTACTCAAAAATGGGGAAAATAAAACTTGAAATCTAGGTATCTTATAAAGGTTCAATGTATGTTTAAATAGGGTAATGCATATTTCTATCTTTTCTTTTTTAATAACGACAAAGACGGATAGTGTAGGTTAAAAAAAATTAGATATAAAAATATAATAAAACCATTATATTTTTTGGATTCAAATGGTGAGTATTTTCTTTAATAAAAATCAATGAATCTTTAGTATGCTTAATTTCTTCTTTTATGCACCATTTTTTTTAATTCTCAAAAGTGAAGTTTTTTGGGTTATCCTTAAGATAATATGATGACTATCCTTCAAAAGGATGTATTTTAATGATCAAAAGACACTTTTATTTTTAAATAATATATTTTCCCAATATATTTCAGTAAAATAATTTGAAAATGATAGATTCAAGATAAAACTGACAAAGGAATAAGATCATAATTAATTATAATTGGATGAATTATCAAAAATACATCATTAAAAAATAATAATTCATTTAATTTATAAAGAAAAGGTGGAATTATTACTTCTATGGAATCAATTTCATCATCTTAAATTTACTTAAATAAATAAAAGTGTAAGGAAAATTAGAATAAAATAATCTTAAAACATTTGATAAAATCATAAAAAATATCCAAGACCTCTATATAGTGTCACACTATTATCAGACCATGATGATCGAATAATTATATAACAATGAGGATAGGATTACAAAGTAAAATGATGATATTTTTTCTAGCTTATATTATCATTTCAATTATAACATTTTCATATGATGATATTATAATTAAAATTTTCCACACCCTTTTAATGGATTGAAAGAGAATTATTATGAATAAATCCATGTAAAATATAATGGTTAAATGTGAAATGATTAAAAGAGAATAAATATCATCCTTAACTACTCTATTCCTAAATGTTCAAATCCTTGACTCTAAATACTTTACTTTAACATTTTAATCACTGGTTTTTTGTTATGGTTTTTTAATCATAATTGTATATTTTTATCCCCATGGTTTAAAAAAATATCGAAAATAGCTTAATTATTTTTATGGTTTGACATAAAAATAACATTATAATATCTATTGCAATGCTTTTTTGAAAGAAAAACAATAGACATGCTACTGTTACTCTTTTATTATATTCTGGGGATAATATTTGGAAATAAACCTAAATTTAACCTCTTCCCCATTGAATGACAATAAACCCTAACCCTCACCGCAAATATCATCACCCCACTATACTCCTCTAACACTCCCTCCAATATTATAGAACTGTATAATCCCTATATAGAACAACTATCACTCATTCTATTTGATCACCATGTTGTACCTACATTTGACCATCCCCCAACCTTCTCTGTCTTAGATCACTGCCAAGGGTACACAATTACTTATATATTTCTGTGTTTCTACAAAGATCTATAGTAATTGGTAGATTAAATTAGGGTATTATAAATTTTTTATAGTTATGTTTTATTCACTTTCATAATTTTTATATGGTGTTTTAATGGAACTGAGGAGTTTTTGTTTAAATTATTTTCAATTTCCAAAAATGTTTCGCAAAGTCTATCACATGAATTTTCCAACAATAAAATTGTATTTTATTTTGATTATGCTAATTATTTCTTTGAATTAAATAAATTATTAATGAATATTAATTCTATTTAATCAATTCTATACACAATAAAATTTTATGTTTCATGTTCTAATATGTTCTAATTTATTATAAATCATTTGAACATAAAACACATCTTATTTTTTTATTCTAGTTATTATCATAATTATTTTATATTAAAATCAATCATAATTAGTCATCAAGTTATATTTTTCTAGGAGATTATTTTTATAAAAAATTACTTTATTTATAATTATTTATAATAAATGTTATTATATATTTAATATATATTCTATTTAGTTAATATAAATGTCAAAAATAATTTATTTTCCTTTTATTATTTATAATTTTTTTGTTTATTTATTAACAAAGTAAATTGATTAATCAAGAGTTATTTTATTGTATAAGGTATTGTATTTTTGATTTTATAATGGTTATAATTTGAATGTATACACTTGATTGATTGTTGAATGAGCTTTAATATAACCTTGAAATATTTTTGGATTTCACCGTCAACAATGCATTGGTGGGGGAGCTTATTCGATTCTCTTTTCATCGATCAACCATTTTTAACTTACTAAGATGTTAGTTACCATTTTACTTGTCACGACCTGTCCCCTGGGGCTCGTGCCGTGACTACCCCAAGCCCACCTTCCATATGCCAGGGGATGACGACTAGTACCAAAGGCGTAATTTCCTAAAACTGGGAAGGCATTGCTGTTATAACTTGTAAATGCACACAACATAGCAAACAGCTGGATACAAAACACTAAGTAAACTATATAAAAAAGAGTGCTGAAAAGTAAAAGGGGACGGAAATATAATCCCAACTATAAATTACAAGGAACTGGAAGTACAAGTACAAATAAAGAAAGGAAAAACAGTTGATGGGTCGTCCTCTGGGATTCCTACCTGAAGGGTAGGTACAGATATCCTCCTCATAACTCCATGTCCATTAGTCTCCTCTGTGTACCAACTCATCGTAAGGTCCACCTCCAGGTACCATCCAGTCCTGGTACTCCCAGCCTCAGTTAGAGCTGTTTGTTGCCTGCATCCAACACAATAATATGCGGGCATAGCCCGTACAGGGGTGAGTATAACGATACTCAGTAGAGACCCTGAGACCCTCAAGGTCTCACAAAATCCAACAAGGATAAACTAAAAAGTATGAAATCAACAGAAAACCTTACTTTGGTATATTCTTATACATATACCTAAGTTATCAAGTAATACATCTCAATCGTGAATAAATCACAAAATTAATGACTCAGCTTAACCAGGATTTTATTCACATTATCAAAACCTCGACTGCTGTAGAAATCCTACTCAATCGAGTACAGTGGTCCTGCTGCGTCACACAGAGGTGCTTCCCACTAACCGTGGACTGCTGAGGTAGTCCTCCAATTGAGTACTGTGGATCTCCTACGTCACATAGAGGCACTCCCCACCGTGGGTCTACCGCAACGCCCAGGCGCTCGCCCTCATAGCCTGCATAGGTAATCCTACTGTCAAGTACCGTGGGTCTACCGTGTCACCAAGCGCGCTCCTCCACCATGGGTCTGCCGCCACAACCAGGTGCTCCCCACTGGGCCAGTTGAGTCACCCCGAGTCAAACGGTCAGCAGTCTTCAAGTCTCAGCCAGCTACTAAGTTCCCTCAAAAAAGCTCGTTCATCTCCGGAAGATCCGCTCCACAGGCTACTAGTCGATTCTGCAACTGTCTTGAAGTCCCACGAAGAAGTATCTCAAAGTTCCACCACATCATAGGGGTCTCAACGCAATAGACGGTGCGTCAATCGAACGCCCAGTCTGTGAGTTATTAGCCTTTTAGTCCCGGGGGCCCGGTTGGATTCATCCAAGATCCGACCTGACCATTTCTCAACTATACACCAAACTCTAGTGGGTTATACTCAAAGGGGCCGTCATGCTCCAAAATTACTAGCGCCGCTGACGGTTCGTCAAATGGACGTCCGGTGCCAATGATATGGCCAAAAGAAGGTAAAGGGTCGTAGTGGGCCTGAGTTCGGTCCGACCTAGTCAGACCGACCCGGACCGACCCGTTGGTTCTGTCCCGGCCCGCTGGGCCCAGCCCAGCCGGCCGCGAGGGGCTGCGGATAGCTGATAGGGTGCGGACCGGCTGCAAGGGTGCGGACCATGTTTGTTTGGCCCGCACCCTCCACGTTTAGGGTGGTAGCAAACAGTTCATTAAGAAGATAACAAAGAATGAGCATGGAAGATATTTTCAATTCCCAAAATCCCTCGTTAATTTCTATTCCCAACCCCGCAATGGAAAAAGAGGGGAGAACATGGGGAGTGTTAAACAAATAAATAATAAACCCCTACCTTTTTTTTGTTCATCGACGTTAGCACGATAAGACAGACATCGATTCATTGTAGACGAACTTGTCATACGTCAAAGGAGGTTCTTAGGGAGAAATTATTAGTTGAGGTCGATCTTCGTAGTTGAAGGCGTTCCTCATCGATGGAGCATTCTTCGTTGGGAGCTTTCTCCCAAGTTCCACCTCTCCTCAATCCTTCTCTGACAACCAAATGAAATGGTAGCCAAAGTTAATAGATAAAACTATCTTATTAAGTCCTTGGAACCAATTTCAAATTATCCTAATTAAACACCTAGTTTGGCAAGATTAATTAGGGCAGATTGCCAGAATTAAATTAACGGAGGTGGTGGAACCATTAATGGTAAAGGAGGTTAAGAGTCTATCCCTCATTAATGAGGGGAGTTGAGAGTTTCCCTCAATTAAATGGGGGGTTTAGTCCCGGGTGGTCCCCACCACCATAACCTCTCATGGGAGGTTAGGTTTCGGTGGGCCCCTCCACCTTAACCTCTCATTGGAGGTCATGGTCGGGTGGTCCCCACACTTCAACTCCCACATGGGTGGTTACAACAAAATAAAATAAATATGAGCTTATTTTATTTTATTATTTCCACAAAAAACCTGAAAACTAACTTTCACCCTCGACCAACTGTCGTCAAGGTGAAAGTCTTCTTAAGCGAAAACCAGCGCTGTGAGTTCAACGACGCCATCCGATTTCAATTCCGAGAACCGGTTCAAAAGTTAGAAAAAACCAGTCGTACATTTACTAAACGTACCCGAACAAAACTTTCTAATTTGATTCTAGGAACACCAAGCCTCGGAATCACACGCCTTTAATTTTTACAGACTCATAAAATTCCCATTTAATTAAAAATAAATTTACATGGAAATTCCGGGTCTTTACATTCTCCACACCTCAGGGATCTACGTCCCCATAAGCCACAACCCATACTAAGGGAACAAGTGGGGGTACTAAGCACGCATTTGAGACTCCCACTCCCATGTGCTCTCCTGGAGGTTCCCATGCTGCCAGTGAATGCGCACCAGAGGTATCAACCATCCATGAAGGACCTACTCCTATCGATCCTCAATCTCTACTGGAACCTCCATAAAAGTTTCCCCATCGTCGACGTCCAACTCTCCATGGTCGATGGTGTGGGAAGGGTCATGCAAGTATCTCCTCAACTGGGATACGTGGAAGACATCGTGCACCTAGTGCAACTGAGGTGGAAGAGCTAAGTGGTAAGCCACATTTCCAACTCTGCTGAGGACCTGAAAAGGTCCGATGCATAGCAGAGATAACTTGTTGCCTCAGCCAAATCTCTATAGACCTAGTCGAGGTGAGACTCGTAGAGAGACATGGTCGCCATCCTCGAACACCAGAGGTCTCTGTATCCTATCGGAAAACGATTTTTTACTACTCTATGTAGTCTTCATCCGCTCCTGGATGATCTTCACCTTCTCTGTGGTAGCCCGTACCATCTCTGGTCCCACTAGTGCTAACTCCCTAGGGTCAGTCCAGCACAAAGGTGATCTGCAAGGTCGCTCGTATAATGCCTCAAAAGGTGTCATCCCAATGGTGGAGTGATAGTTGTTGTTGTATGAAAAATACACCAAAGTTATGTGATCCTCCCAGCTATGACCGAAGTTGAGGACACATGCACAGAGCATGTCCTTAAGGGTCTGAATGGTCCGCTCAGTCTGGCCATCCATTTGAGGATGGAAGGCGGTGCTCAAACGAAGTTGCGTCCCAAAAGCCTCCTACAACCCCTTCCATAACTGGGAAGTAAAACATGCATCACAATCGAAGAAAATCATCTAAGGTACTCCATGTAGCCAAAAAATCTCTTTCATGTAGAGCCATCCCAAGCTCTGTACTGAACCCTGCTCTCTGATCAGTAGGAAGTGGGCCGACTTGGTGAGTCGGTCGAAGATCGCCCAGATAGAGTCGTGACCCCTAGATGTACGTGGAAGTACTATCATGAAATCCATGGATATCCCACCACACTTCCACTCTGGGACCTCTAAAGGTTGAACCAAGCCTACTGGTACCTGGTGCTCCGCCTTCAATTGCTGATAAGTGAGGCATCGAGAGACAAACTCTGCAATTTCTTTCTTCATTCCTAGCCACCAGTGCTATCGTCGTAGGTCCTCGTACATCTTCACCACTCCTGGATTTACCGCTAGAGGGGATGTGTGGAACTCCCTCAATGCATCATCCTGAAGTGACACTTGTACCATGATACGTCCTCTGAAGAGGATGAAATGCTCCCCACCTTCAGAAAATCCATCAGGTGCCTATCCTGTGGATATTTGATCATGTCGTGTCTCGCAGTCAGAGTCCCCATGTTGTGCCTCCCTGAATCACTGAAGAAGTGGGGGAGTGACTATAAGAGACTGAAGTAAGTCTGCTCCATCTCTATCCAAAAATGATATCTTTAAAGCAGCCAGCTGCTCCGTCACCTCACCAAGCAGTTGTATACCAGATCTCCTACTAATTGCATCTGCAACAACGTTCCCCTTCCCAGGAGTATATACTATCTAAAATTCATAGTCCTGGAGGAACTCAAGACAACATCGTTGTCTCAGGTTCAGGTTTTTCAGAGAGAATATATACCTGAGACTCTTGTGATCAGAGTACATGGTAAAACCCTCGCGCATCAGATAGTGTTGCCACATCTTCAAGGCGAAGACCACATTTGCTAACTCTAGGTCATGGGTAGCATATTTTTTCTCATGTTGTCTCTACTGTCGAGAACCATAAGAAATCATTGCTCACTCCTGCATCAGGACACATCTGAGTCTGGTCCCTGATGCGTCACAATAGTCTACGTACTCTACGCCTTCCTCTGGAAGCCTCAAGATGGGGGTACTATTCAGCCTCTGCCTAAACTCCAAAAATCTCTGTTGGCATCTCTCTGACCACACGAGGGGTTTCCCCTTCTTCGTCAAGGATGATAGTGGTTCTGAAACTCTGGAGAAATCTAGCACGAATCTCCGGTAGTATCCATCCAAACCCAGGAAACTTCGTACTTCTGTCACACTCATGGGTGGTTCCCAAGAAAGTACCACCTCAATCTTCGCTGGATCCACTACAACTCTATCCTCCGAGATGAAATGTCCTAGAAAGTGAACCTCTCAGATCCAAAACTGGCACTTTAAGAGATTACCATAAATCTGGTGCTCTTCGAGTGTGTCCAGTACTACCTGCAAATGATAGGCATGCTCCCCCTCAGTAGTCGAGTAGATTAGAATGTCATTGATGAAGACTACGACAAAGTGATCAAGGTATTACTGAAAGATCTTGTTCATGAGTCCCATGAACACTGCTGGATCATTGGTTACACCGAATGGAATAACCAAGAACTCATAATGGTCATACTGACACCTGAAGGTCGTCTTCTACACATCCTCATCTTGAACTCCGAGCTGGTGATATCTTGATCTGAGGTCTATCTTTGAGAACCATCGTGCTCCCTTCAGATGATCAAAGAGGTCATCAATCCTTGGGAGTGGGTACTTGTTCTTCACGGTCACATGGTTCAGGTGACGATAGTCAACACAAAGCCTCAAGCTCCCATTTGCATTCTTGGAGAACAGAATCGGGGCTGTCCAAGGTGAAACACTGGGCCGGATGAATCCCTTCCCCTATAAATCCTCTAGCTATACCTGTAGCTCATGAAACTCTGCGGGATCCATCCGATATGCCGGTATAGATATCAGTGTCGTACTGGGGTACAATTAAATGTAAAATTCTACCTATCTACAAGGGGGTAGACCTGGAACATCATTAGGGAAGACATCCGCATACTGGTCCACCGCTACAGGATAGCTCAGACTCTCCACACCAACTACTCCAAGGGTAAGTCTAGCCAACTTATGAGTGATCGGCTGCACTCTCCTCTAAGTAAGTTCATCATGTGGTATAAAGGCTCTCTTGTCACCGGTGAAGGTAAATCTGGTCTCATCCATGTGGACACACCACACTTTGTGCTTAATATAGTCGATCTAAGCATGGAATCTAGATAACGAGTCCAAACCCAAGATGACGTCATAAGGCCTCGACACCGCTACTAAGAGATCCCAGCCAAAGCTCTCACCTCTTAGAATAACCTCACATTGCTGGAACCAGTGCATAATTGTCGAATCTGCTCCCGTATGAGTCTCTAGCCATAATGATCGAGCCAATGGCTATGTCGAAATCTCCAAGCTCTGAATGAGAGTAGTGGAAATGAAAGACTGGTTGGCACCTATGACTATATGTACTACAGCTATGGTGGAGTAGAAACAGATCCTACCTAAAATCATCTACGGAGCATCATGATTGTATGCCTCAGCTTCCTGGAGTTGAGCTCTCCCATGTCCACCTGCTTCCTGGGATCACGATGGACCTCCTTGATGTGGTGGCGGTAATACCTTGAAACATCATCCACCGCTAGCCGCATGACCAGCTCCTCTGCCACGTCTTCCTGCACCCTTCGGACCGCCTCGATCAAATATCTGTCTCTACCGAGGGGGTCCTTCGACCTTCTACTGATCATCTGTATGACAGGTTGGACAGTCACAAGCCATGTGACCCTACCCACTACATGAGTAACATGGACCGCTCCTAGAATGTCTATCTCCACTTTGGGTGCCCCGCACAACCGATCCTAAGTCATGCAGTCGTCCACTTATATGTCTGGACCTCTTGGACCTCTATGATATATGTCCACTGCCTACTGCAGAAGACTCCTCTATGTGTCGACTGGTGGTGGATCTCCCTGCTAAAAATTGCTCAGTAAGGAAACTCTCCACCAAGAGGGCTCTCTCTAACACCCCAGCCTGCTTCGGGATGCTAAGTGAGACCATCGAAGCTCTAATCTATCATCTGAGCCTCTGCTCGAAGGTCTGGGCCCTGAAGAATGTGTCTCGCACCATATCAGTGGAGTAGCATGACAGGTCTGTGAACCTCTCTGAGTACTGAGCTACAATCATTCTGCCCTGCTACAGATGAAGTAGCTCTTGAATGCGCACTACGTGAAGAGTCACTGGGACAAAATCTGCCTGAAACAGGCTCTCGAATTCTATCCATAAAAGTGTCACCTCATCATGGACCAAGAGCATCAAGGTCCACTATCTGCCTTCTGCAGCCTGTAGAAGGCTAGCGACAAGGATCACCATGAAATCGTCTGGTGTCCCTACTAGTCGGAAAACTCTCACCACAGCCTCCAACCAATCCTTAGCCGCCTATGGGTCCATCTCTCCCCTAAACCTGGGTGAACTCTAGCGCTGGAACTCGTGAAATGCACTCAAGAAGCGTGCATCGTCTGCTGCTGGGGCTGGTGGCATCAGTGGCCCAACGGGGAGTGGTACCACAAGTGCCTCTGCTGGAAAAGGGCCATGCACTGAGGCCTCGTCACTCAGTGGGCTATCAATGCATAAGACTCTCAGATCTCTAGCCGGCTATCTGCGTGGAGGCATCTTGAAAAGAAACTAGTGCGCTACGGTTTAAAAGTTGTACCTGGTGAGCTGACCTGGTTGATCCGACTTAAGGGAAACTTTTGAAAACACACAGGCAATTAGTGTTTTTGTGCACTGAGTTAGAAATCCGAAGTCAGAGTCCTGGTGTATGGATACGTCGGCCGCTGCACCAACACTGGACTCCCTGAACTGAGAACCACGCTCAGTGCCCTTAACACTACTGCTTCATAGAAAAGAAATATTAGAGTCCTAAGTTCAGTAGTAGAACCAACAAATCTGATACCAATTTTTTACGACCTGTTCTCTGGGGCTCATGTCGTGACTACCCCAAGCCCGCCTTCCATAGGCCAGGGGCTGGTGACTAGCACCAAAGGCTTAATTCCCTAAAACTGGGAAGGAATTTCCGTTATAACATGTAAACGCACACAACATAGCACACAGCTGGATACAAAACACAAGGTAAACTATATAAAAAAAGAGTGCTGAAAAGTAAAAGGGGCCGGAAATACAAGCCCAACTGTAAAGTAAAAGGAACTGGAAGTACAAGTTCAACTGAAGAAATGAAAAATAGCTGCTGGGTTATCCTCTGGGATTCCTACATGATGGGTAGGTACAGATAGCCTCCTCATCACTCCACGTCCGTCAGTCTCCTCCGTGTACCGACTCGTCATAAGGTCCACCTCCAGGTATCATCCAATCCTGGTACTCTCAGCCTCATTCAGCAATGTTTGTCGTTTGCATCCAACACAACAAGGAGTGGGCATAGCCCGTGCAGGGGTGAGTATAACGATACTCAATAGGGACCCCGAGACCCTCAAGGTCTCACAAAATACAATAAAGATAAACCACAAAGTGTGAAATCAACAGATAAACTTACTTATGTATATGCCCATACATATACCTAAGTTATCAAGTAATCCATATCAATCATGAGGAAACCTCAAAATTATTGACTCAGATCAACTAGGATTTTACTCACATTATTAAAACCTCGACTACTGGAGAAATCCTTCTCAATTGAGTACAGTGGGCCTGCTGCGTCACACAGAGGCGCTTCCCACTAACCTTGGGACTGCTAGCGTACTCCTCCTGTCAAGTATCGTGGGTCTTCTACATCACACATAGGCGCTCCCCACTATGTGTCTGCCGCCACACCCAGGCGTTCCCCCTCATAACCTGAAGACATACTCCTCCTATCAAGTATCATGCGTCTGCTGTGTCACTAAGCACACTCTTCCACCGTGGGTCTGCTGCCACAACCAGCACTCCCAACTGGGACAATCGAGTCACTCCGAGTCAAACGGTCTGTAGTCGTCAAGTCTCAGTCATCTACTAGGTTCCCGCAAAAAATCTCGCTCATCTCCAGAAGATTTGTTCCACGAGCTACTGGTCATTGCTCCAACAATCCTGAAGTCCCACGAAGAAGTATCTCATAGTTCTGGAACATCATAGTGGTTTCAAGACAATAGAAGGTGCATAAATCAGACGCCCAGTCTGTGACTTATTAGCCTTTTAGTCCCAAGGGCTCAGTTGGATTCGTCCACGATCTGACCTAACCATTTCTCAACTATACCACAAACTCTAGAGGGTTATACTCAATGAGACCTTCATGCTCCAAGATTACCAGCGCCACTGACGGTTCGTCAAACGGAGGTTCGGTGCCAAAGACATGGCCAAAAGAAGGTAAAGGGTCGTAGTGGGCCCGGGTTCGGTCCAACCTGGTCAGACCGACCCGGCCTGTTGGGTTCAGCCTGGACTGTTGGGCCTAGCACAGCTGGCCACGAGGGGCCGCAGAGAGCCGAGAGGGAGTGGACCGGTCGTGAGGGTGCGGACCAACCATGAGGGCGCGGACCGGCCATGAGGGCGCGGACCGGCCATGAGGGCGCGGACCGGCCGCATGTCGGCGTGCGGGCGGTACGACCTGGAGGGTGCCGCGTGGGCAATTCATCCTGGAGGGTGCCGTGAGGGCACGGGCCGGTTCGACCAAGGCTCCGCGAGTGGCGCGGGAGGCTGGCTCGGCCAGGGCGCCACTAGGGGCGCAGGAGGTCGGCTTAGCTGGGGCGCCGGGAGTGGCGTGGAAGGTCGGCTCAGCCGAGGCGCCGTGAGGGGCACGGGAGGTCAGGTCGGCCAAGGAGCTGTGAGGTGCGAGGGAGGCCGGGTTGTTCGGGGCTCCGCGAGGGTCGCAGGATTCCGGTTCGGCTGGGGCGCCGTGAGGGGCACTGGAGGCCGGCTTGGTCGGGGCGCCTCGAGGGGCGCAGGAGGCCGGCTCAGCCAGGGTTCCAGGAGGCTGGGGTGGCTGGGGCCGGATCGGCTGGCGGACGGTGCGGCTAGGGTGGCTCGACCCGGCCCGGGGTAGCTCGAACCGAAGGGTGGAGACTACGGGGGCGATTCGGAAGCCAGAAGGCGGCACGGTTCAGCCCGGGGTGGCAGAGCCAGTTCATCTTGGGCGGCACAGGGGCGGCGCGGGTCACGGTGGCCGTGGGTGGTGGCGATGTTGCCTTCGTTGCCTCATCTCCATTCTGAAGAACATCATAAAGAGGAATGGTAGAGGGGGTCGGTCCATGTTAGGTTGGACCGCACCCTCCGCGTTTAGGGTGGTAGAAAACTGTTCATCAAGAACATAACAAATAATGAGTATGGAAGATATTTTCAATTCCCATAATCACTCGTTAATTTATATTCCCAACCCCGCAAAGGAAAAAAGAAGGGAGAACATGGGGTGTGTTAAACAAATATTGAATAAAACCCTACCTTGTTCGTTGTTTGTCGACGTTGGCGCGAGAAGGAAGACGTCAATTCCTTGTAGACAAACACATCCTACATTGAAGAAGGTTCCGAGGAAGAAAGTAGTTTTCGAGGTCGTTCTTCATATTCGAAGGGGTTCCTCGTCGGCATTCTTCATCGTTGGAGTGTTCTCCGTTGGGATCTTTCTCCCAAGTTCCCCCTCTCCCCAATCCTCCTTTTCCATCCAAATAAAATGGTTGTAAAATATAATAGATAAAAATATCTTATTATGTTGAAGGAACTAATTTCAAATTATCCTAATTAAACACCTAGGGTGGAAAGATTAATTAGGGTGGATTGGAAGAATTAAATTAATAGAGGTGGTGGCACCATTAATGGTTGAGGAGGTCAAGAGGATCTCCCTCATTAATGAGGGGAGTTGAGAGTTTCTCTCAATTAAATGGGGGGTTTAGTCCTGGGTGGTCCCCACCACCATAACCTCTCGTCGGAGGATAGGTTCGAGTGGGCCCAACCACCTTAACCTCTCATGGGAGGTTATGTTCGGGTGGCCCCCACACTTCAACTCCCACATGGGTGGTTACAACAAAATAAAATATATATGAGCTTATTTTATTTTATTATTTCCACAATAAACTCAAAAACTAACTTTCACCCTCAACCAACTGTCGTTGAGGTGAAAGTCTTCTTAAGCGAAAACCAATGCTACAAGTTCAAAAGTGCCCTCAGATTTCAATTCCGAGCACTAGTTTAACAGTTAGAAAAACCCACTCGTACGTTTACTGAACGTACCTGAACAAAACATTAGACATTGATTCTGGGCACTCAGGGGCTCGGAATCACGCGCCGTGAATTATCGCGGACTCGTAAAATTCCCATCTAATTAAAAAAATACATTGAAATTAAGGGTATTTACGCAACTAGAGTAGGATTTCAAAATAACTATTCAATATAATACTATAATAGGAAAATAATTCACTAATTAAGAAACCTAGAAACACCTAATAGGGGTGGTTTGGAAGATATGATATTTAATTAGTTTATTTTTGTTAGTAAACAAGATCATTCAATAAGAATATAATAAGAACTAATGAGTGAAAATTAAATATTAGGTTCTACTATTAATAGCTATTATGATGAAACTGAGAAATTTTAGATGGTGGTGGTGGACACTAAGACACTAGTGTATCACGGTTGTGTTAAGATGAAAAAAATGAATTTATGATACAGTTACACTATAAAAAAATTCATTTAGCTACATTTTGTTAGTTTTTGTGTTTATAAATGTGGATAAGATAATTATCCCCATATCATAAAAATGAGACTAAAAGGTATATGGGTAAATTAGTTTTGTTTCATAGAAACATCGTTAATTTTCCCACACACCATTTACAAATGGGTAGATGCTCCATCATTTACCTAAGTTTCTAAAAACATATGGAATATTTTGTTTTTTATTTTTTATTATCCTATAAACATAAAAATTTATTCACTTATTATTTTTATTTTGTACGAACCTTGTTGCCTGATCCACTCATGGGTTTATGGCTCTTCATTTACCCATGTTTCAAAAATACAAGGTTATGGTTTTGTTTTTAATTAACTTGTAAAATGAAAAATATTTGTAGTTATTATATTTATTTAATACATCCTTTGTGGCTTGATAACCCTCCACTATATTAATCATACTCTCCTTCCATCTCCATCGACCCCCACCTTCACATGCACCGATTGAAGCTGATAGTCCCCCACATGAATGACCAAACCCTATCATGGACCCCATTCTTCATAAAATTTATTTATAAATATTAATTTACATATATTTAAAATATATATATATTAATATATTGATACAAATTTAATATATTGATAAAATTTTAATATGTTAATATACTTCCATATATATACATATATATAACCTTTTAAAAATACTATATAAAAATACAAACATACATACAAACAAATACACACATATAATCATTATTTTTTAAAATTATTACACATATAATCCATATTTTCAGCCATCACCAGAGCTTAATGGTACTCAGCTGTAGAACCACACCTAGGAAACTAGGTTTTGACGTCTCGCTAAACATTATTTTATCCCAATTGGGTGGGTTGAATTTTATCCTACATATACATGTGCAGGATGTTTGTAGGCACATTGGATTGATAAAAATCAATTGTGGAGTGGGAATATGTGGGTGACCCAACCATTTTAGACATAAAATATTACAATTTATTAGATGGATATTCATTACATATCATTACAATACACACCGGAATGATAAAGATTTAGAGTATTTGGAAACATAGATACAAAAATCAATTGAAAAATAAAATATTTACATCATCTTCCACTATGTTATTAACAAATTTCACTCTTATTAGACGTATCATAATTAAAACCTTCCTTTATATCCCGGTGAAAGGAAAAATAATAAAGTGTGAGATCAGATACTCAGTAAGGGTAATAATGGAGATATAAATTATCCTTTAAGTATAACATGAGAATTAAGGTATGAGAACAGGTGATTAACATTTTAAAACCATACCTATAAGTTCATATATCATAATCATGAGTCAATGTATAAATATTGGAAATTCACAAGGAATGAAATATAATGGAATAAAATAACATGACACAAAAGAGATGAAAATTGGCATAAGATCATGTAATAAAAGAGTTACATAATAATAACCATATAAATGTTTTTCTAAGGCTACCCACCAAGACATTCATCTCTTGTTAGGATTCTGATAACCACCCATGTACTTACTTTGGGTTTGAGATAACCTCCCACATACCCTTTGATCTCATAAACCATTAATATTTATCGAATTCATTGGATAACTATAGTGGACCAACCCATCACATATTCATAATCCATTCATATATATTCCACATGATCATTAAAATATTTAAAATTTCATCATAGATTAACCCTATGAAAAATAGAATGGGTTCATTAATATTTTATCATCATTATCATAAACCATATAGAGAATGAATATGGATAGTATCACAAGATCATATCCATAGTAAAGTATAAGTAACCTCAAATTATGTTATCATAGATGAGAAATTCTTTTAAAATATCCCCAGAATATTTACTGAAAAAATTCCCTTTTAATTTTGAAATCACTTATTTAAATTATAAAAATTTAAAACATTAATGAAAAATTTTTATTTGAAAATTAAAATTTAAAATTTTAATGGAATATTAAATTAAAATATCTATCATGATGGTGTGAAAAATCATTTGTGTGATATACTTTAAAACAAAAATTCCTTAAACATTTTTAGTAATAATTCAAAACTACCCCATTTGGAAAATGGAAAGAAGATTCATTTAAACCATTTTATAAAAAGTAAAACTTCATTAAAAATGACTCTAATAAATCATTATATAAGGTTAAAATAATTATTTAAAACATAGTAAATAAAATATAGACATGGAAGAAAAATATTTCTGACTGAATAGAAAAACAAAGTCAGGTTTCCTTAAACACATTCGTTCGAACTTTTGGGTACTTAGATAGATTAAAATGATAGGAAAAAATATAATTTCTATAAATAAATATATTATAAAAAATTAAATTAGATTTATGATAGATATATCATATAATTTCATCACGACAAACTCAAGCATAAAAATCAAAATAAAATGTGATTGTAATGTAAAACCCTTACTGATTTGGTAACTTTTGAATCTGAACCCCCATGAATTAAATAACTTAAAATGAAATCTTAAATAAAATAAATTTAAATGGATTCATTGTATATCATGTAAAAAGGTTAGTATATACACCACATGAAATGAATAAGTGGTGAATATGGAATATGTCTCATAGAAATAAAAGTGAGACGATAAACTCTTACCTCAAGTTTGGATTTCTTTATAAGCACTCTAAAATGACATATAATAAATTTAAATTTATTAAAATTATAAAAAATAACCGTATTAACACTTATAATACCATATATTATCCACTTATAACATTTATACACCCATTTATTTAATATATTTATTAAAACCACGTTTCCCTATGATAACTATTTTGTTTTTCATCAATGTTTCAGTTTAGAACTTTTGATACTTATAATTTGATCATGGTTACATCATATATATAACTTTAATAATTATATTAATATAATATATATTAATTATATAAATATTTATAAATATAAATAAATTGTATATAGAGGAAAAAAGTTCCACTATTCAAGGAGATGTGAGTTTATACATACGCATGCAAATTTTTTTATTTTCCAATGAAACAGAGGAAATAAAGATAAATAATAATTTATCAATATAGATTCATAATTATATCATAAATATCATATATACATTATAAATAAATTATTATAACAAATAATGAGTCTAAGTGAGGGAAAAGAAATCATATCACTAGGTGGATGCGGTAGTCCACACATACACACAAGAAATACTTTAACTTCCCATTTGATGGAAAATAGTTGGGAAAAGATTATATCATCATCATAACAAAAAATTATTATATTTATTTCATGGTATTAATCATTTAATGAGATATAAAAAAATATAGAAGGTGTAAGAAGAAATAAAATTAAAAAAGCTCAGTTTAGATTTATACTTCTTCTTTTAGAGGCCCCCATTAGATTACACCTTAAACCTTGAAAGATTAGTTTTCTGAGAAGACCATGGGATCTAGAAAACATGGTATGGAACTATGAATAACGGTGGAGCTGAGTTTCCGTTTTATAAGTGAGGTAGAGGACACACATTGAATTACATAAAATATTTAAATAATATAATGTCATTTTCTTGTTAAAGATAATATAAATAGAAAATAATTTAAATTTAAGAAAATTTAGGGCTAAATATATTCCACAAATAATTATTTTGAAATATTATGTGGGAATATTTCCCTTATCTCTTAGTTTAACCCCCTGGTAAACTAGTTTTAACTTTAACTCTAGTAATAGATTTTTAGTATTTTTACTATTCATTATTACAAAAAAATAATTAAAACCTATTAAATTATATTAATTATTCTTATTCAAAACATTTAATCCATTTTAAAACATTAAATTTATATATGTGAATGAAATTAACTTTATAAAAAGAGAACAAAATGGAACGAAAACCCATTTTTAGATAAATGCATTTTTAAGAATTAAATTTAATTTACCTTTATTCCTTGCTTACAAAAAACTATAAAATGAATATCAAAGTATTTAATTTTAAATATAATATATAAATTTCATTAAAAACATTAATAAATTTATTTTAATTTAATTTATTAAGATAAGAACACATTGTGTGCTTAAAAATAGTTTTTAGAAAAATGGGTTTTAAATCCCAAAAACAAAATTATATAAAAATAAAGTATAATATTGATTACTTTATAATTAATTTTACTATTTATAATTTAGGATGATTATATTACTTTAAGATCAAATTAAAAATATAATTAGACTTTTAAATTACTTGATTTAATGAATAGAAATGATATTTTTACAGAAATCAGAATTATTCACTATTCACAAAAAAATGAAATATTTGTATAAAAATAATAAAAATTAAACCTAAGATAATATTGAAATATAGATAAAAAATTTTATATTAATTCCTTAAATTAAAATTTCTGAAAATGGTAGAAATTAACTATTTATTATTCCATCTATAATTAATTTTCAACTATAATGAATAAAAAATTCAAAATAAAATATTATTTTAAAATAATTGAACATAATTAAAATTTGATTGGGTATATATAATTACCTATTCTCATAAAAAATTGAATTTTAATTTTTTGTTTTATAATTTAAGTATCATGAAAGCATATGGAAATAAAATTAGTTTCAATTAAGATTTTAAATTAATTTATGAAATAAAATATTATAAATGTACAATGTTGCTCACATTAAAACACTATCTTATTAAAAAGAAAAGTTAATAAATTAGTTATATTAAAAATTAATTTTTTGGTCAATAAATCATGAATTATTTAATAAAAATACATTGAATATTTTTGTATATATTTTTAGACAAATAATTGAAAATCTCTTTCATTTCATTGATTTCAATCCAAAATACAAGGGAGATAACCAATAATAAAATTAATTAATGCATTAATACACTCATGAAGAAGATTAAATTAAATATATTTCCCCCCTCAAAATCACCTATCAACACTAATATTTTAACATGTTAAAATATCAATGAAAATATCCATGTAATCTTAGAAGAATGAATGAGAAAAAATCATGAATAAAGCTACATTGGCTATAACAGTCAAATTAGTAACAATTACAAGAGAAGTCACATAAAATAAAATAAATATATTTATGTTCATATTATAAAATTTATATAAATACTAAGGAGAGGTTATTTGAAATATTAATTATAGAGATATTCAATAAATAAAAATGTAGCAACCTTTGAGTCAAGAAGAGATTATGTAACTAGAATCCTCTATTTCTTGGTGTTTTTCTTTTTAATATCTTTTAGAGAGAATAATCTTTATCTTAAGCTTTATATCTTTTTATTAAATCCCATGTGTGTTATTTTACGTATATTTTGTATTCATTTTAAAATAAAATAAGGAATACATATTTGTAATCGACCATCACTCCATCCTCCATTCTATATGAAGGAAGAAGTCATGGGGATAAACACTTATCTTATATCGACCATTTGATCAAAGAAGTATCAATGATGAGTAATTGTTCATATATAAGAAATATGACATTGTTTTTACTCATTTTTTCTGAATATAGGTATTTGATCCTCCTACCACTTTGGGTTAAAAAAGAAGTAGTTTTTAGAGATAGGTACTTGTTTTACATTTATAAAATTAAGGGTGTTGGGGATTTTTTTAACATAGTCCACCTTTTCATTTTCCTATGCCCAATCCATCTAGAATTTATTTTAAATTTTTTCTATTTTATCTTGGATTTTATCTCTATTTTATTGACACTAATATATTTATGGTCTTTAACAAAGCTATAAATATACTTTTTCAATGCTAAAAATTGATGATATTGTAAGTGCATTTAAAAGCCAATGAATTTTATCAGTGCTAAAAAATAGTGCTGATAAAAGAGCCCTTCATACTCACTAAAAAAATAACTAATAAATGGGGACCTTTACTATATTTTTTTATATCACTAATAAATTCGAAACTATTAGCACATTTTTAGTGTTGATAAAATGGAATTTTATCAATGTTGTTCCTAGAACAAATGAAACCCATACTGGATAATTTTGCTTCTAAAATTATAGCACACTACATCAGTGAATATAAAATTTATTTTCTTTTAAATTTACATCATAAATAAAAGATAAAACAATTTATTACAAAAATCTATAACATAGGTTTGTATAATTAAATTGGAACATACAATTTATCACGGACATCAAAAAATTCAAAAACATTAATGTTTCATTATCTTTAGACCCCGACCCCTCTCAAAAGAGCATGATCATGCAACATGTTTGAAAACAAACTACCCCATCTTGAGAAAAATGTTATACATGTATAAAAAAATTCTTATATTATTAAGACTACAAAGAAATAAATTAAATATATTTATGAAACAATGCATTAATAAAATGTCACTTTCAAACTAAAAACATACAATTCTAGTCAATCAGGAACTCCATGTGTAAGATTAATATGTGGTTTATTATTATGCATCAAAAATGATTTATGGATAATTTTTATAAATTATCATGACAATTTGGGCACATTTTCTTGATTTTATGTTTCTGATGTGTGTTTTGAACTAAAATGTCAATTTAAAAAAACATGCAGTTTTATTCATATCAGCTAAACTATTTATCAAATTGACATGAGGCTGATTAATCCACATAATAAATGTTTTATGGATATTTTAAAAATATTAAGAGAATACAATTGTGTTTTCTAGTTTTTTTCTTAAGTGAAACATGTTTTTAACTAAAATGTCATGAATAAACTCTAAACATTCACTTTGAGTCGTACTGGTCCCACAATGTATCAAATTAACATTTTTCTGATTCTCAGAAATCAAAAATGACTTATGGATCATTTTTATAAAGTATCATGGCAATATGAGAACATTGTTTTGTTTATTAATGAGTTACATATGTTTTTTTCCTAAAATGTTAGTTTTAAACATAAAACTCATTTTATTTTATACTAACCACACCATATATCAAGTTAAGGGTCAGTTGATTCCTACATATGAAAAACGAATCATTTATTATTTTACAAAATTATTAAGACAATCTGAGTTTGTTTTACCATTTTTTACCGATCGACACATGTTTTTAACTAAAATGTCATTTTTAAACTGAAAGTAAGCACTTTGAGTCATACTGATCAATCAATGTG
This sequence comes from Viscum album, assembly GCA_963277665.1. Lineage (NCBI taxonomy): Eukaryota > Viridiplantae > Streptophyta > Magnoliopsida > Santalales > Viscaceae > Viscum > Viscum album. The sequence continues at coordinate 1,682,702,416 of OY728160.1, forward strand.
TTATATTGATGTGTGGATAATTACTATACATGAATAATTACTTATGAATAATTTTAATGAAGAAAAAAATACCATGTGAAAATCTTTATATGGTTTTTAATGAGCAAAACACATTTTTAACAAAAATATAATTTTTAAACTAAAAACACACATTTTAAGTCATACTAGTGACAATGAGTATCATATTGAGGTGGGAATGATTATAATATGTAAGAAATGACTTATGGATAATTTTTATAAATTATCATCACAATATAAATTTGTTTTCTTTGTTTTGAGTATGTCACGCTTCTTTTGAGATGAAATGTCATTTTTTTTTAAAAATGCACACTTTGAGTAATACCATCCATACCATGTGTCAGATTGACAAGAGATTGGTTATTACACTTCAAAAATGACTTAAGGATCATTATAATAAAGTATCAAAAAAATATGATAAAAGTTTCTCAATATAGAGTATGTGTTGTGTGTTTTAAACAAAAATGTCAATTTTTTTAAAAAAAAATTACTTGGAGTCATACCAAAAAAATCGTGTGTCATATTGATATTTATTTGATTACTACACATAAAAAATTAATTATGAATTTTTTTTCCAAATTATCATGAAAATAAAATCATATTTACTTTATTTTAAGTGAGTGAAAAAAAATTTAATAAAAAATTTCATTGTTTAAATCAAAACATGCACTTTGAGTCATATTGATCACACTGTGTTTTACATTGATGTGAGGATGATTCCTATATATCAAAAGTAAATTATGAATTATTTTACCAAAGTATCATGGTGGTATGAGTGGATTTTCATGGTTTCCATAGAGTGATACATGTTTTAACCAAAATGTCATTTTTAAATTGAAATCATGTTCTTTGAGTCATATTGGTCCCTCCATGTATCAGATTGATGTATAGTTAATTCCAAAACATTATAAATTACATATGAATATTTTTCCTAAAGTATAAAAACAATACGTGTTTTTAGTGGTTTTCAATGACTAACACACACGGTTAACTAAACTTTCATTCCTAAACTCAAAACCCCCACTTTGAGTCATATTGGTCACATTGTGTGTCAGATTGACATGAAGCTAATTCCACCACATCAAAAATAAATTATGGATCATTTTATAAAATTATAAATACAATATTAATTCTTTTTCTCAATTTTGAGCAGGTCACATGACTTTTAAACTAAAATGTTAATTTTAAATAAAAACCCAAACTTTGAGTCATATATGGAACACTGTATTTTAGATTAACATGAGGTTTATTAGTATAGTTTAGTTGATTATTAAATGATAAAAATAATTTATGGATCATTTTACTAAATTGTCTATATAATATAAGTGCATTTTCTTGATTTTGAGTACATGATTTATGTTTTGCACTAAAATGTAAATTTTAAATAAAAACAAATTCTTTAATTCATACTAGCCACACCATGTGTCAGATTAATGTGTTGATAATCCCTACACATAAAAAGTGACTTATGGACCATTTTCCTAAAGAATCGTGATAATATGAGTGTGGTTACTGGGTTTTTTGTGAGTGATACATGTTCCTTACTAAAATTTCAATTTAAACTAAAAACACACATTTTGAGTCATTTATAAATTTTAAACACAAACTAAGGAACATAAAAATATAAAATAAAAAATAGATCTATGAAGATAATAAATAGTGCCTGAGTGAATCATCCTTGTTGAATACTATATCGAGATTTTTTTTCTCCAGTCATTTATTTTCTTAATAGAGAATGAAATGGTCACATAGATCAATTCTTGAAAAAAAATACTTTCTTCATGATATTTAAGATAATTAACTAAATAATAATTAGATATAAAATGATAAGAAAATTAACTAAAAACATAGAAAATATGATGATAAAATAAACTAAATAATTAGTAAGAATTCACCACTTCATGATATATGCATACATTCTAGCACCATGTATTCTTCCAATTAATTTCTAAACAAATATATTTCATATTTTGAATATGTGCAATATCGATAGTGTATGTATTACTATAAAAATATAATTAAACAAAAAATTAATAATTATTTTAAATTAAATTTTATTTATGACCATAAATATCTCTTTAGGTATGAAATTTTGTTGACGGAATACAATATATTTCATAAAATTACAAATGTAATAACAACAATCTTTTCCATTAGTTTTTTTGGACACTATAGAAACACTTAGAAAAATAATTAATTTTTTTATTTATGTTTTGATAGTGAAATATTATTATATATACCATAATATTTATCCACTTGTAGAATTTTATAGTCTTCTTATGTTCATGGACTATCCTCATGTCATGATTTTGAAAATATTTAAACACTAACCTTTCATAACAAACTTTTCATTAGAAAATATAAAATGTATAACATGATCATTTTTTGTAAACCTTTTCATGTACTGTATTAAAAATTGATAAAAATTATCATGTGTGGTTGGTTTGTTTGGTATCCTTATAATTAATCCAAAAAATAATAATTTTTTTTGAGTATCCAAATTGATTTCAATGAGAAACCAAGGCTCTCTAAAAATAGGAATAAGTAATAAAAGGAATTATAATATATTTTATATGATTAGATTTTAGATTTTTACCGCTGTATCATTGGTATTCAGAAGAGTCTATCATCATTAAGTTTTTTATTCAAATATTGAAGGCATTTTTTCACTATTATATAATATTAATCTTCTTCCAATATCATTTTTTGTGTATAGGTGAAGTGAGGACTAATAAGTAAAATTTTTTTTTCACATAGTTTTCCCTTCAAATAATACAAATATATACTCCTATAAAAATATTAATAGTATTTAATTGTATTTAACATAGTATATTAGCTATTGTAAAAAAAATTATGAAAACAAACCTCATGCATACATTTAAAACTATTAATCCAAGCCATACATGTTTGAGGATTTCATCTACATTATCAAGACTAATAAAGTATTTAACAAACTCTCTATACATTTATTCATCAAAATAAATGATGGACATATCGCTACCTTTGAACATTGTATCTGCTTGAACTTGTAATATTAGTAAACGTCTATTTATACTTAATTTTGTCCATCTGTAATAAAATTCCTCGGTTTCGGACTTCTCATTAATTTTTAAAGTTTTTTCATAAAAATAAATTAAAAAAGAATACCTCCTAATTGACTTGTATTTTTACAAGATCAAAAAACCATTATAGGAAGGTTATAATAGCATGTTCGACTATGTGAACATCCAAATCATCAAGGGGAACAAGTTGCTTGGCACTTAGATCATGATATATGAGAATCTACACTCTCACATGAACTTTTAGAAGTTTTTTGTGTGTATAATATCTCCTTATATATTTTATATTGTACCCATCATAACAAGGCGGTGGGTGGTTACTGATAGATATAAATCACAATAATTTTAAAAATTTATAATTTTAGTACAGGAAATGTATTGATGTTTTTTTAAATAATATTTCAGAGAAATAACTATGAAAAAATTTATTACATCTTGTATATAAGACCTTTTAGGATAATGTATTACCTCAAAAATGTGGAAGGATCTTCTTATAGTGGTTGTGGTTGTGTTGTTTCTTCACTTTGATATCTTCCCATAATGTTCTCTAAAAAATAAGACTACCAATTAAGTTTTTTTCTAGAGTATTTATTCATGTATACCTCTCCTCCATTTTCTTATCATTATCCCCTTGTGCAATTAATTTCTCAAAATATGTTTAGGGTGACACTCCAAAACCCACGCCTCTTAATCAACCATATTGTTCAAGCCGCTTCAATTCCCCTAAAGGTAGTCATTCATTCGGTATATCCAATTATGATTCTTATTCTTCAACTAGAAAAAATATAAGAAAATAAGTAATAATTGTTATGTAATACTGATTTAATGATGATATTTTTTATTTTGTCCTACTTACACATGATTACCATAATTTTTTGTTTTTATCTATTAGTGATCCATATTTATTTACAGGAGCCCCCTTCCAAAAAACATGACATGGGATGCATGTGGAATTACATTTTGATTCATAAAAAATTATATAAATATAGTAAACTAATTATTTTATTGTTTCATACAACATAAATTGATTACTATATATTTAAAATACTAACAATTTTTTTCATGTGATGTGTACCCTATCCTTGATTTAAGGCAACAACATGTTGGTTTTAGTGCATGGTGCATATTTTTAGTACTCAATTATTGTTTCATAAATTACCAATTCTTAATGAAAGTTATTAACACCTACATTTTCAAAAAATCTGTTACCAATCATAATGTTCCTAAAAAGATACCCCCTCATGATATCCGATTAATGAATTCCCTATTTCTTGGTTTATCATGCATGCATACGTTTTTTGTGGTTTTAGTTTTAATTTTCCTTTATCATCCCTTAGATTATGATCCACAAGAATTGTTTGAGAGACTCTATGAGTCTTTATAGAAACCATTAATAAATATTTCATTCATAAATCATCACATTTTAATTCACACTTCAAGGGAAAATGAATTCTAAATCAATGTTTCAATATCTTATTTTACTCAAATAAAGAAATTATATCATAATATTATCCTCATATCTTCCAAAATTAGTGACTTAAACATGGGAACAACATTGTTCCATTTATCTATATCAATTAGCATGCACATTTTTTTGGTGACTCCAATGAAACTAATGAAAATGAATTTATTGGGGTTAACACACTAGTTATGTACATTCCATCCAACCTTGAATTTGATTTGTCTGCTTCCCGCCTTAATAATATTTGGTAACACTGTCTCACTATAGCACTCCCATTTTTTTGGGACATAGTATATTCACCCTTTAACATTTATATAGCTTTAACATCATCAATATGTTGTTCCCTAGGATTGGTAGAATTGACGTGTAGATAAACTTGTTGTTCCTCTACATTGGGAGCATCAATATGTTGAGAAACATGTTGTTTCTTAGGATTGGGATCATAGACATGTGTAGAGACCACTATCCACAGAATTGGTTAATCATTTACTTAAGATTACGTAATTGTAGTGGGTAATGAAAAATAATATGATGTAACACAATGTATATTACAAAATATATTAACAATTTATATGATTTTTTTTAAAGTTGAATGGATTTTAACTCTCTATCGAGTATCTACATCCCCTAATTATAATCTCCTATAAAATACAAGACCCCATCCACATTGGGACCACCATAAAATAATTGTGACGTCCTAATTAAGGGCCATTCGTAGTTGATTTTACATTTGACCCTTTAGTGGTTTTTGTAAATAACAAAAATTTGAAAAGTTTCTATTTACCGAACCCAGGATATAAAATACTTGTACTATAGGTGATTCCATTATGAATGGTTAATTCGTATACCCTTACTAAAATCCACTTTCATAAATCTTAATTCATTTATTTTAACTACACTCATGTTATCAACCCACTTTCATTGAAAAATAAGAACATGGAATGTTTTATAATCTAACTCCCATATTTTTTTGATGATTCCAAAGTATGATATAGTGGAATAAATTAGATTTATATCCTTGGTATCAGATACATGAATCATTTCATCCACAAGTGTAACTCCATTATTTTTCATTGTACAGTATTCTTCATGTTTATTTTTATAGAATGTATAACCATTAATTACAAAACCATTGTAAGATAATACATACAAACTTGATCCTTTTATTATCCATAGAATTCATTATGAAATTGAATTATAATTTTTAGTTACTCTTTAAAAATATGTTCATGAAACCATACTATAATCTATTGATTATGTGTATTTGATATCAAGATTTCAACCCTTGATGTATTAAAATTCATAATAATTGCGTTATGGATTTTAACATATGGAAAAACTCTAAAATGTTATGTAACATGTAATGGTGTACCTTATCCCACTTCGTAAGAGTAATTATGACAACATTTATTCTAGAAATTACTTCACCCAAAAGTCACCCAATGTGATGAGATTTTGCTAGACCTATTCTTTTCACATCATAGAGGTAGCTAGTAAAAAAATCAATGGATTCCTCAACAATATATTTCTCTATAATAAAAATTTATATCCAAATTTTATTTTTGATATACAATTTAAAAATATTTCTATAATATTTAATGGGTCACATCCATATATAATGTATAGGACCACGTAGCTAGATCTATATAACCTAGTGAATCATCAAGTGAACCATCATATTAAAGAATGATAGTTGGAAGAATATTTCCCATTTACATAATATAACAACAATTTATTTTCCCATAGTTAGAAAATTAGATAAGTATATAACTTTACTATATATATCTTTGAAAAATAAAAAATTCTTGGTTAATGTATGATAAACATTCTTATAAAAAATGATATGTAATGATACAAGCATTAGATATTACATAAAAACATGATAGTAATTTTTTTTCAAACCCTTCAACTTTAAATCTCTCATTCACGTGACATTATTTATATTTAATGAATATCCTTATGGATCCTTCAAATAATTAATGATGTTTCAAAACATATATTTCTCTTGCATGGAAGGAGTATAAGCGGTATAAGGAAGAAAAGTCCATCTTTCGCCCTTAACTAGCTCCAAATATTTTCATATACCCATGGAAATCATGTTAATACTAGCCTTAATACTATAGTTTTTTTCTAGGTACATTTAGTAACATTCTAATTACATTATCACATACATATATTTTCTACATTCATGAAATCAAGATAATTTATGACCTAGAAAAAATTACAGTATAATAATTTTAAAAAATAGATCTCTTCTTCCAACTAGTTTTCATAAGGTTTTTTGAAGAAGGTTTACCAAAATTGGTGGTCATATCCTTTAATTCCTCAATCCAATTAATCACATGTTATTAAAAACAATGTGGTACCCTATCTTAAATTTCAATCATATTATGTTGTCCATGATTGGTATTTATGTGATCGGGGTGGAAATCATTGATGTCTTAGAAAAAAAAGTCTCTAATAAATGTTTCATCCAAACGAAGTGTATAAATTTTCCAGAAATTGGATACCCTTAAGTTCCTTTTATACTATATACTTACAAATTTTCATAAGTAATAAATTCATTTATTTTTCCATACAACATTACTCTCATTGTGAAATCATCATTTTTGTAAGAATCATATAACATAACACTTAAATCCCACCTTAATTTCAGTTATTTGATCAATAGATCCAAATAAACATCAATATAATTACCCAGTTGTTTTGGTCCTAATATAATAAGATACAACATAATGTATTTTCTATTTATTCCTAACCATAGTGGTAGGTTATAATTTACCAACATAACTGGACATGTACTGCGAGTGCTTATTTCTAAAACAAAATGATTCACTCCATCTGTAGATAGAACAAGATAGAGGTTTCTCATCTTGTTTAAAAATTCAGGATAATTATGATCAATTAGTTTCCACTATCGTGAGTCTACTGGGTGATGAAGTTTCCAATATTGATTTCTTGTATCTGCATTCCACGTCGATTTCCATCTAGTATTCTCATTATCATGTAGGCACTTATACCTTCGAATGATTATAATGTTCCATAAAACATTCAAGGAAATTGATTCAACATTATTGTATTGAGAAACCCCACACTTTGGGAATTTTTTAAGTCATTCATGGTCTTTACAAAATAGTATAAATTCAATTAGATAGACATGTATTGTTTTAGAGATGATACCTATTGAACATAGCATTCTCTTAGAGTAAAATGTTAATGAAAGAAACTCATTTTCTTCTGGTATCATATCTTTAAAGATATAAATTAGTTTAGTAAAGCTTATATCACTCTATTTGTTTCTAGAATTCACATTTTATTGCTTTAGTATCACTAAAAATGTTGTATATTTAGAACAACCATCATACAATGAAGTCTTTTCACAAATCTAACTTCGGAACTAGGTTTATACAATCACAAAGTTCATCTTCAACATTCATTTTAATTTATTCAATATGATATTCATCATCATTAACACCTATAATAATATCCCCAATATGGTCTTTATCATTATTTAAACTTATAATCATATCAGATGCTCCGTAATGTAGTGTTATCCCAGTCACTAGCTATATTTAGTTCTTCCACGTGTTTAGTCAAACATTTACAACTTTGATCTATTCCATTACTCATCAAGTGTTCTTCTGACTCCTCTGGACTAATTACTCATGAATAATAGAAAAGTAAACATTGAAGAAGGATTCGATATGGGTTATATGCATGATCTTTTACAAACTTGATGAACAATTACAATCCATCCTCATACTTATAAAAATATAATTGAAATCCATAAATTTCTTATTCAGTAATATTTATATATATTAGGTTTTTGGGAATAAAATTACATTAAACACACACACACTGCACACATAGGCCAGAAAGGTAGGCCATATCCCGCCCTAAGGAGATATCCCGCCCATCAAGCCTTATATTTAACGAAATAAATAAATACATAAAAAGTATGATCTTAGAACCCTAAAATGTTATTTTTTATATATACACACGTATAGTCATCATATTTTATATAAATTTTCATTATATAAAAAAAAAATTAGGACAAATAAAGGCCAAGAATTATATGAATTTAACGTATTATAACAATTTTTTTATTACATGAAATCATATATCATAAATCATTCTTTTTTTTTTGAAATGGATTCACCAAGGGAGATAATTCATCCCCTATCACTATCAATGTTCCCAAGAAATATTTGGATTTTTATAACTGGATAATTATTATGGTATATATAATATTATTTCACAATAAAATCATATACAAAAACAAATTACTTATTTTTCATAACGTTTCTATGATGTTTGAAACAAAGTAATCACATCGATTACGGTTATTACATTTTTAAATTTATAAAATATATCATATTCAAATTCATCATTTGGTAATAACAAAAATAAAAATTTTAATATGCTATGATATTTTGAAAATAGTTAAGATTTAGGGTAGATCAAGAAAAATGAATGCATCAAAAAAAGTAAACCAAATTTTCAAATTTTATAACCATGAAGATGATGTATTTAATCCCAAAAAAAAATTAATGGGAAATTGAATTCAAAAAATAAACAACCTTTTGTTTTAACAATTTTGGTTGAATTATATTAAATTTAATGTGAATTTTTAATTGAATCTAATTGGAAATATTCCCATATATTTTCATTAGTTTATCATATTTTTTGGTGTTTTAGAATATTTTAGATTTAAATTGTTCAATGGCTTAATTTCATTATTTATATTGTTTTATTAATTTGAGAAATAATTTGGGTATAAGCATACACTTTAAAATGACATTTTAATTGAATTTCAAGTGTAAAGTGTAGCTACTTATGATTTACTGTGAATTTTATGGGTTGTGGATGAATAAAATGGGAAATCTACACACATTTGTGATTAAAGTGAGTTCGGTCAACTTGCATAATATAAAACACATTACCATCAATTAACTGAGATTTTCCCTTGATATGTAATAAAATTTCCAAATATGGTGTAGGATTAAAAAGATAAACTCAAAAAATTGTGAAAATCATATGAAAGATCAAACATTATTCCTTAAAAACATGTTCATAATTTCATACCTTCGGTTTTCAGGTTTCATTAGTCCAAAACAATCAACTAAAGCTATAACAGACCATTGTTTCTGTGAGAGATTGAGTTTAGTGTGAGGATGATGTGGTCTGCTAGGGTTCTTTCATAATGAGGAAGAAGTGTTTTATCAGCTCTTAATAAAAAGTGTTGATAAATAGTACTTTTGTTAGCACGGATAAATCATAACTTTTATCACCACTAAAAAGCACTGACAACAGTAGTTTTCTCAATGCTTATGTTTTAGCACATAAAAATAGTCTTTTAATGGTGCTTAAACTAGCATAGAAAAAATGTAAAAAAATTCATAAAAAATAATAATTAAATAATATAAATAATATAAATAATGAAATTGTAAAAAATGAAATACACTAACTATTTAAATTACAAAAATACTTAAAAATACTTTTAAATGAATTAATTATATAAATTACAAACATATTTAAAATATTAAAACTAAATAAATAAATATGTATAAATAAATATTAAAAAGGAATAAATTCTAAAAATATTAAAACATAAAAATATTAAGAAATAATAAATAACATCGAATTAAAGAATATTGAAAATGAATTAAAATTTTGAAAAAATTATAATAATATTAAAAATAAAGTATATTCATAACATTAATTACATGAATTAAAGACACATAAAAAATGAACAAAAAAATAATATTAATAATACAAATAGAAAAATATTAAAAATGAATAATGTTAAATATTTAAATAAAAAAATTATTAGTAATTGCATTTAAATAAAATTAGTTATTTAAATTTAAAACATATTAAAAAGGTTAAAACATAATCAAAACTTGAATAAATTTTATTCATATAAATTATAAACGTATTAAAATTTTTAAAACATAGTAAATAAATAAGAATAAAAAAATATTATAAAATTATTAAATTCCAAAAAAATATAAATAGTAATATATATTAAGAATGAAAAAAAATAAAATTTAATAGATAACAAAACTATTTAAACAAATAAATTATTAAGATTAATTACATTAATTTTAAACACATAAAAACATAGATAAAATTTTAAAAATAAATAATATAAATTTTATAAAAGAAAAAAAATTATTAAAAATGAATTATAATAACTATTAAAATTAAAAAAATATTAAAAAATGAATTAAAAAATAAATTTTATAAATTTTAAATATTTTAAAATCATTACAACTTAATAAATAAATTTTAATAAATATTAATACTATAAATTAAAAATATATTGAAAATATTAAAAATTTGTAAATAATTACGTATAAATAAATATTAAATAAATGAATAAATTCCATATTTTTTAATAATTTATAAATATTAAAATTAATAAATAATATTAAATGAATGAATATTAAAAATGAATAAATAGAGTTAAATATATTACAAAAGTATAAAAAAAGAAAATTTGTACATTAATTATAGGAATTACATACACATAAAAAATAAATAATAATGAATAAATCTATAAAATTAATTATAAAATTAAAAAAATATTCAAAATGAATTTTATCGACCTATGATGTCTGGGTTCCATTCTGCTTTGGTTGTCATCACCTGGGTCATTACACCTTTAGATGTCGTCGCAACTACTCAGGTGGCCTCGCTGATGCGGGCTTTGTCAACAAGTCAGATTATCAGGGTAGTAGTGGGGATGGAATCCCCTCCAATGTGCGGTATGCGGTGAACACGCTCAATCCGAAAGTCAGGATGGTGGAAGAGCCTGGTGTTACGGGTTTCTGTAAGTCTGTTATTGCAGAGGATCAGTTCATAGCTATGGATCCGACAAGCAGTGACCAGGGTGATGAAGAGGGTAAACTACATGTTAGGCATGGTGCATGGAATGGTAATGAATGCGCCGGCCCTGGTGAGGAGAAGGGAAAGGATGAAGTCATCCAGTATTCAGATGGATAAATAAAGAAAAAACCAGTTAAAATCTTACCTCCAGAACCTAGTGTATCAGATATTTTTTACAGGTTGCGGAGTAATTTGGATAGTCCTTCAAGCAGTGACTGTTTTCTCAGGTTGCTCAGACTAGTGTGGTGGTCAAGGCATCTCTGGATATGTACAATGCTTATTCTCTGGACCCGGGGTACTCTACTCGCACTGCTACTCCAAATACCAAAGATGCGGCCGACCTTCATCCATCCTATGCGGAGGTTGTGCGTGTTGGAGATAGCAACAAAATTGATAGGGTGATACATTCTACAGGAAAGGGTAAGACCAAGGTAGGATAGGATTGGGAGAGGCCTGCACATGTAGGTAGGCCTCTGATTACCAGTCATTCAAACATCCCAGAGAGGACATTGTCCTGTCTCAATTTAAACAACCAATTTGAGAGTTTAAGTTATCAGGGAGAGCTTCAAGAAAACTCCAACTGTCACTCTGAGGCCGACTCTAAGGGAGATGGACAACCCTCAGTTGAAAATGTCTTGAGAGGGGTTAGTAAAGGTCTGTACAACCAAAGAAGGAAGAAAGGGAATAAGGAACACAAGGACCCAAGGAGTTACATTTCTTTTAAGAAGTCGAGTCCTAAGGGCCGGAAGGACTACTCCTATCTTCCTAAACCGATGGAGACTCGGTCGGCCAAGAAAGAGGATAAGTTCAAGGAGCACAAGGTACAACCAGAAGCAGGAGAGGAGGCTCAACAGGTGGATTCCATAGATCCTCAATCCCAAGTGAAAGGAACATCAAAGGCAGATGAGCAACAAGAAGAGAAGCATCTGCAATCCGCGAAGATGTTGCTGGTGATGGAGGATACTACTCCTCCTGCAACAATGTGAGGAAGGATCTCCCGAAAAGATTCAGTGCCTGAAGGATGAGGATCTAGATGCTCAGATGGAAATTCTAATGCATTATGGAGAAGAAATTAAATAGGATGTCCTGGTGATATAGGCAGCGAGGGAAGACGTCGATCAAATGATGGAAAGATTGATCCAAGTGGAGGTGTCCAAGGATCAAGCTGAATGGATTGATAAGCAAGATTGTATATTGATCAGAGGCTTCAATAGATAGAAGATCAGTAAAGCAGAATATCTGAAAGCTTGGGATTATCTAGTGAGGCATTATGAAGACAACATAGAGAAAGATTCAGAATTCCAGGTCAGTTCCCTGCCCTCGAAACTGTTGAGGGAAGGAGATTCCAATCGTCTTAAACTTGTGTTTAATAATTCAGTAATCTCCTTTAATGTTTGATTTGTTTTTTCTGTGAGTGTTCTCACTATCCCCTTGAAAGTGTTAGAAAATAAAAAATATACATGATGATGAATTATATCAACTATAGAAAAATATAAAAAACAAAATTCATTTATATGAATCAATTATATAAATTTCAAACATATTAAAAATATTAAAACATAACAAATAAAAATGAATGAATATTAATCATATAGATTACAAACATATTGAAAATATAAAAACATATTTAAAAGATATGTATAAATTTTAAAAAATTAAAAAATTACAAAAATATTAAAATTTAATAAATAGAAGTAATGAAAATAATATTAAATCAAACAATATTAAAAATGAATTGATAAAATTACAAAATTAAAAAAAATATATTAAAAAAGTGAATCCATAATATTAATTACATGAACTGAAAACACATAAAAATGAATAAAAAAAAACAAACAAATAATAATATTATTTCTAATTACTGATGTATGTATTGTTGTGATTGTATATAAAAATATAATTAATTATTAAGCTTTAGAAGTTTTAATAAAAATTAAAAACATTTTTATTTAATTAAACTTATAAATATTTTAAAATATATAAATAAATATCAAAATTGAATATATTAAAAAATATATTAAAAGAAAATATATTAAAAATAATTAAATAAATACTAAAAATGAAAAATTATATAAACCCTACAAATAGGGAAATATTAAAAATGAATAAACAATATTAAATCAATAAACAGAGATACACATACACACATACATAGGCACAGACCTACATGTAGAGATACATACACATACAAATACACATATATACATACACATACATAGACGCATATAAATACACATGCACATATACAAATACACATACACATACACTTGTATATGCATATGCATATACGTACAAATACACGTATGTATACACATACACATACATTCAATTACATAAACGTGCATGCACATACATACACATACGTATGCATACATACACATACTATAGAAAAAATACATACACATAGATACATACGCTTACACATACCCACACACACACACACACACACATACACATACACATACACATACACATACAAATACACATTCACATATGTGTACACATACACATACACATACACATTCAAATACACATACACATACACATACACATACACATACACATACACATACACATACACATACACATAAACATACACATACACATAGGCATACACTTACGCATACACATACACCTACGCATACACATACACATACACATACACATACACATACACCTTAAGATACACATAAATATATATAAACATATATCCATATACATACACATACATGTACACACATGTATTATATCAACTGTCGCTTTACCAAAATAACCATTACATAAATTTGGCGAAATACTTAATCATTATACAAAAATACACCCAAAGACCGTAGTTGGTATAGTGCCTTTGGAAACATGGAAACATAAACACAGGTATATATGTGTGTTGTATCATCTCCCAAGAGGTTCTTCTTGACTAGTACCCTTCTTATACCTATCAAATATAGTACATATCATCATAAACTAGGGGAAAGGAAACATAAAAAGGGGTGATCTCAAATTCTCAATAAGGGTAAACAAGGGATACATGTTAGTATAAACATGATCATAAGGGTATGAGAATGTGATCATGAAAATTTAAGATCATACCCTGCATATCAAAGATCATGGCACAAATATTGGAAGTTCATAAGACATGAATCATAATGAAATAAAGAGTATAATACATTAAAGAATAACATAGGAACAATACATGGAATTGTGGCAATACATAAGCATATACTGATTTCCATAGTAGCCAAGGCCTCACTGCGAAGACCATATTTGTTGAAAAAGTCCTTTACTGAATATGGTGAACCCCTGTTCCATCCCTGTATTACTGAACTGAGTGAACCCTCATTCTAGCCCTGTAATACTAAACCTAGTCAACCTTCATTTCATCCCTGTATTACTGAACTGAGGAAACCCTTGTTCTAGTCCTGTATTACTATACTGAGTAAACCCTCATTCCAGTCCTGTATTACTGAACCGAGGGAACCCTTATTCCATCCATGTATTACTGAACCAAGTAAACCCTCATTCTAGCCTTATATTAATGAATTGAGTAAACCCTCATTCCATCCATGTATTAATGAATCGAGTAAACCCTCGTTCTAGCCATGAATTACTGAACAGAGTAAACCCCTATTTCAGCCCCGTATTACTGAGCTGAGTAACCCCTCATTCTAGTCCTGTCTATCTCATGAGATATAAACCTTTACCCAATGAATTGGGGGGATATATAGGTCCCACCCGTCACATAATAAAATCATACTTAAATATGCCCCAAGATCATAAATAGCATGTCATAACCCATGAAATGAAATGGGTATAATAAACATTTAAACATATCATAACATGTGGAAAGAGACATGTTTCATAATCATTTTGTCATAAACATAACCTGTCAAAAGAAGCAGGTTTCAAAATCGTATAACCCATGAAAGAGAAATGAGTTTCCTAAACATATTAACCATGAAAGAGTAATGGGTTTCATAAAGACCATGACATTAATCATAACTCATTCGTATAAAGGATACAAAATTAACCTTTAGATCATTTCCTAGAAATTCATGAGTAACATCAATAGATGTCATCTTATATGGAAAATAATTTTGAAATATAATCTGAAAACATTTCTTTATAAAAATATCATTTCTTGTTTGAAAATGGATTTTTAATACATAAAACCATTTGAAAATCATTGTCTTAGAAAATACATTCAAAACATAAAAATAAGACATGAAATCATTTTGAAATGATTTTTTCTTGAAATAATTTAAAAAAAATCATCAAAACATTTTAAAAACCTTTTTCTTTGAAAACGCTTTTAAAAATATATAATGAAATCTTGAAAACATTTAAAAGTAATTTTTCATGAAAAATTATAAAGAATATTGAAAAGGTTTTGAAATCCATTTTTTTGAAAATACTTTAAAAACGTAAAAATAAATCTTGAAAACGTTTTAAAAATAATTTTTCATAAAAAAATTTAAATAAGCTTGAAATTTTTTTGAAAACCATTTCATTGAAATCACTTTGAAAAATTGTAAATAAGTCTTGAAAATATTTTGAAAATGGTTTTCCATGGAAAAAAAATAATAGAATATTTAAACCATTTTGAAAAAAAATCCTTGAAAATAATTTCTAAAAAAATTATATTAATAATTAACCTTTTTGACATTGCAAAGGGATATTTGAAGAAATGACAGTGGGTAAATCCTTACACATCGTACGAGGTTAAAAGAAAATTCCCTTTGCATGGTAAGAAGGATAGAAATGTTTCTTGTTTGGAAAGCGACAAAAAGATTCCCTTGAATAGATTTCTAAAAGAAAAAAAGGGTAAAAAATTATTTCAGATACTATAGGGTAATGGTATAATATTCTTCAAAACCATTTTTAAGAAACATAGATTTCTGACTGAAGATAAGGTAAGGTCGAGATAAAAACTATTTCTTAACAATCTTATGTACTAAAGAGTATAAAATGGTTAAAATAAATGAGTATATCATAAAATAGCATAGGATAAAGAAACTCCATAATATTATTGAGAAATGGATCATAATATTTTATCAAAGGAATCATACACATAAACAATCTCAAAAAGAAAATATATTGTCTCAATAAACTATTATAACTTAGTATCTTGGGATCATGCTCTCAATGTAAGGAAAGGTAATTTCATGAGGTGTATAATATCATTAAAATATTTATATTCATGATATTTTGTGTAAAATGGAAGTATATGGACCCTGAAAAAGAGTATAGTTACATAAGAAAAACTGAGCCTCAAATAAGGCAAATTGAGACAAAAACATTTTTACCAATTTGGAAACTTTTGAAACATAAACCCCATGAAATAACGTTCATAAAATGGAAATGTGTATACCCATAAATTTATGTACAAGATACATATAATAGATTCATTATAAGTATCTAAACCACGCAAAAGGAATGGGTGGTGAACATTACTTGCATCTCAAATAAATTAAAAGTGAAATGAATTCCTTTTACCTTGTGTGTTGACTCTCTTTGTACTCATACAAGATTCCTTTATAATAAATATAATTTTATTATAAATGTTTTAAATAATAATAATATTATAAATATTACCATATATGGTTTGATTATAACCTTATATTACCATTTTGTTAATGATCATACGTTAAGGTTTCACTTCGTGTAATATTCTATTTGTTCTTCGCATGTGTCTTAATTTGTTATATTGTTGATCCAGATACTTATGTCAAAATAAAAATATATGTAAAATTATGGAAATATAAATTATATCTAGTATAATTATATTATAATAATCTATAGAATAATAAATAATGTAATGGAATACACCGTGCATGGAGACGGTAAGTTGTACGTATACATGAACGATATTTTCCATTTTTATTGTTGTATTTAAAGAAAGTATGTAAATGAAATATGTATATATATGTATGTATATATATATATAATTATTAAAGTAGAATTAATATATAATATATAACATATAAGTTCATTAAACATATCATTAATACATTCTACATGGTGTGTGAATGAATCAGATCGCTTTGAGGGGTGGTAGTCCACACTTCCTCAAGCGAGATTATCGTATTAACACCAAATGAAAGGTAAAAATATGGGTGTTTTAAAAATAATACTGAAGCTTAAATACATAATAAATATAATATATTATATATATAAATATATTTTCCATCATAATGTCTGCCATGATTGGTGGTAAAGGAGAAATGAATAATCATCGTTTCGTGATGCAGTAGTTCACCGTACAGAGAAACAATATGTTCAACATCCATTAGATGGAGGTGTGTGTAAGTGTAGGTCAAAACCTTTGAATAAAAACATTATAGTATATTTACGATACTTGTTTTTTCACACAAGAAGGTAATAAAGAGATTGGGGGTGGAGAAATAAAATAAAAGAATGGAGTTTGAAAGAAGACGTAACCTCTAAATCGGGTAACTCCTTTTGGTTTGTGCCAAAAGGTTTCCTTAAGAGGGTTTCTGCCCAAAGAGAGGCTTCAAAGTCTAAGGGAGGATTTTTGGGAGTCAAATTGGGACGTTATTTTCTGAAATTTAGAGGCTTGATAGGTCTGAGGAATGGGTAGAGGCGGTGGAAATTTTTAGGGAAGGAAAAGGAATCACATGGAATTTTTAGAAACAAATTAGGTGTGCACATATTCTTACCTAAAAAAGTCATAAAAACCCAACCGAAATCAGGAATAGAAGGTTTATGGACGAGATATGGACAAAAAATTGGTGTTTTATAAGTGTCTAGTTCATTTTGGACATTAATTTTAATGTTTAGTCCCTAATTAAGCTTAATTTGGCCGAAATTGTTGTGGTTAATTTTAATGACTTTTACTAATCATTTGGGTCAAAAATTAACATGGTCTTATTAGAAGATAAAAATTTTACCGAGTAAAATGGTGTATGTCAGATTTTTTAAATTCCAATCATAGAATCCAAAAAACTAAGATTAGTACTAATCCAGCAGATAGGACGAAATAACGAGATTTTAAAGTAGGAAAAAGTTGAATAGTTTTTTAGATTTTATATTTATTTTCAATGTGAAATATATTATAATGAATTAAATTGTATTAATATGTGTAATATTAATCTAATTTTACCTTAAATATATATTTATAATTTTATTTAGAATTAATAATTAATTAGTCAAAAGCCGATTTTTAACTAAAAAGCAGTATTTTTCACTATTCATCAAAAAATAAAGATTCTCCGAAAAATACCAAAAATTAACCCTAGCCTGATTTTGAAATTATAAATTCAAAAATTATGTTTATTTTTATCAAATTAAATTTCGAAATTTTTCTAAAATTAATTTTATTATTAAAGGTCATTCATTCAAGAAAACAATATTTTTAATGTAAAAGGACTTTACCAAAAATCTTATCTTTCATTATCAATAGGTTTTATTTATATAAAACAAATATAAAAAATATTTGGAAATAAGTTATTAATGTTCCTATAACTATGTTTAATGGTTTGGTTATAATTATTTCATTAAATTAATCATATATATATATACATATAAAACGATGTTTTATAGGAACTCAGTGTTGCATGCATCGTATGCCAAGTCAATATTGTTTATAGTTCAAGTCAAGTTGGTATTGCATGTATCACAATCCAAGTTGGTATTTCATGTGAAAGTAATGTTTGAATTATATATATAAATAACTAGTTCTAGTTTCATGTGAAAAGAAAAATATTTAAAAGATAAATTAATTTGAAAAATAACAATTCTCAAAATCTCGGGGTTTTACATTATACCCCCCTTAAAAATAAAATTTGCACTCTAAATTCATTTGGGTTATCAAAGGTTTAATAATTGAAAGTCTAATTAATTTAAAACCATAGATTAAAAATTGATACTAAAACTTCCCTTAAAAAGGGAAATTTTGGAACCATAATAGTTACCCAAAGTAACATATAACTAGGCTTCCACATAGAAGAACATAGGCTGGGAGTACAGATTGAACATAAACAAAAAGCATAAATATTTATAGGGAGTGATTGAAGTCCTAAATATCAAATAAGTTTATGATAAAAGGAATTTTGAGGGCCTAGAATTCATAAATATGTGATGATTTAAATGACCATCAGCTCAATGAAAATAAGGTACAAGGGAAACAATTTTTTGTATCACTTTTAGAATAGTGAGTAATTATTGATAAATTTTTATAAAGAAAATTTTATTCTTGTTTTGAGATTTTAAAATGTTATAATATATCCATTACATCATGGAATTAATGTATAGAAATTAACTCTAATGAATAAAGCACTGAAATATGATTTTAATGGATTTTAAGGCTCATAAAGGAATAAAATTTCTAACTATTTGTCTATTGAAAAAACATGAATTAATATATATAAAGTAACACTACTAGTTCATAATAAATATTTATTCATTAAAAATAAATATACATTAATCAGTACATTGCGTAGGATAGTGGTTGGAATGAAACCCTTATCATCCTTCGGTCATGGGTTCAAGAACCACAACCTTGTCAGACTTGATTGGTTGTTACCCAACATACATGATGTCCTTTTTTCAAAACCTCACTATTATAATATATAAGATGGAAATACTTGAAAAAAGTTTAATCACTAATTATCCTTTTAAGTAAGGTTTTCAACACAAAATCAGTGTATAAATACTTTCTCCAAAGTTTAAATTTAACATTTAATGAATGGTTAACATTAAAACCCTTCTGAAAGTTGAAAATCCAAAACCTTAGAAAGAGAGTCATTAAATCAAATCAATATTGATTCCCTAGTATAACACAAAGTATATGTTTGTTTTCAAATTACAAGTATGTTAATAACCTCATCATATATTCTCTTAAAACATGGTAACAACTTGAATTACCATAAATATTTTTGGAAAACATGTGTGCTGCCTCATTTCAAAGTATATTGGATTTACTCCTTAAATTCAAAAATATAGTAAAATTCATCAATGATAGCATAAAACATCCTTCAACATGTCCTTACATAGTTCTAAGGTAATAAATACTATATATTTATCCATACAACATTTTCTTAACACAAATAACATATTAAGTGTTGCCTTCCCTTAGTCAAAATATCATATTGTCATTAAATCACTTCACCAGTCCAACATAAACTTGTAAATACTGATCCAAAAACAAAAGTAAGACAATCCTGGTATATTTCATCTTTAGTAATTTTTTAATACAAATACATAAAAACATTTATTATTCCACTTCATCCTAATTCCATTAACAAGGCTACCTCCTCATATTACACAATACCATTTTTCCTTCACATTTCATCTGTATTATCTTCATTATCCGCAATGTAACCATTACTCACACCACCTTGTTGGTTCTATTTTAGAACTATCCTCTTGGGAAATTGAGTTGAATAATGATTATTTTATCCACATTTAAAATACTTAACCTTCTATGAGGACTTTGTGTGGCCAAAATTCCAATCCATTTTGTTAACCAAACTCTTCATTTTTTCCTTGCAGTCACTTGCTTTCTGTCCTTCTTATCCATAGTCAAAACACCTTCTTGTTCCTCTAAGACATTCACTAATGTGATTATTTCCACATTATTGAAACAAAGAAAACCGAATATTCTTTACTCTATGGTCTTCATTACTCTAACTCTTAGTGAATTCCTTCTTTCTCTTATTTGGTTCGCGAGTTGGTTAAGGTAAACATTGTTAATCATGTTCTGTGAAATCTGTTCAGGCATGATCACAACATATTCCACTCTAGTGATCATCCCACTTGACTACTCATCAAAAAATCTTCCATCACATTCAACATTAATCTTGTTCCTTCTGATTCCCAACATTGACTAAAACCAAAAGCATAGTGTGAGCATTAAATATCATAGCATAAAACTACATTTTCATGAAAATAATTACTTATAGAGTGTCTAAATCACAAAACCTTTCATAATAAATGAAACCTTCGGTTTATCCTAGATTATTCATAGCTAACTTATATCTAAATCCTTCACGATTGTTCATGGAGAGTTTGTCAATTCCCAAAGAATATCCCCCCAAGAGTGTCAAACTAGGTGTGCAGTAAGGCATGTTTTCGTATACCGGATTACCTCAAGTCAAACCAAAAACATCTTGTTAGAGTTGTTACCCCTAGGTACATTTGTACTAGATTCACAACCACTTGTAGTATCCATAAAGGGATTTATATCCTAGAAACCACCCACTCAATCCTTTACAAAAATTCTAGGACATTTTTCTAAATGTAAACTCATCCTTATACTTATAATTATAGACATCCATAGACATGTCCTCAGAAATATATTTAGGGATCTCAATAAAGTTTTATCATCCTAGTTTCTAATGGTTAACTATAAGTTAGCTCTGATACCAACTATAACGACCCTCGCTTTACAAATATAAAATTTACATAACTTTTTTGGAATAATTAAACATTATACAAAATGAATCCCAAATACTATAGTTGGTATAGTGACTTTGAAAACATGGAAACATAAACACTAGTACATATGTGTGCTACATCATCTCCCACTAGGTTCTTCTTGACTAGAACCCATCTTAGACATATAAAATATAGTACATATCATCATAACCTAGGGGAAAGGAAACATAAAAAGGGCTGAGCTGAAATGCTAAGTAAGGGTAAACATGGAATACATTTAAGAATAAACATGATCATAAGGGTATGAGAATGTTATCATGAAAATATAAAATCATACCCTACATATCAAAGATCATGGAAAAAATAGTGGTAGTTCATAAGACATGAATCATAATGAAATAAAGAGAATAATCCATGAAAGCATAATATAATAATAAAACATGGAATTTTGGAAACACATAAGAATATACTAATTTCCATTGTAGCCAAAACATCACTTCCATGACCATATTGGTGGACAAAGTAATTTAATGAACTAGGTGAACCCCCATTCTTTCCCTATATTAATGAACCATGTAAAACCTCATTCCAGCCCTGTATTATTAAACCGAGTAAACCCCCATTCCGTCACTATATTACTGAACTGAGTAAACCCTCATTCCATTCCTATATTATTAAACTGAGTAAACCTTTATTCCATCCATATATTATTGAACTGAGTAAAATCTCATTCCAGCCCTATATTACAGAACTGAGTAAACCCTCATTCCAACCTTGTATTACTAAACCAATTAAACCCTCGTTATATCCTTATCTATCGCATTAGATATAAATCTTTACCCAATGCATTGGAGGGAGATATAGGTCTCACCCATATCATAATGAAATCATACATACATTTTCCATAAGATCATAAATAACATATCATAACCCATGAAATGAAATGGGTATCAGAAACATGTAAACAAATCATAAAATGTGGAAAGAGACAAGTTTCATAGTCATTTCTTCATAAACATAACCTATCAAAAGAAGATGGTATAAAAATTATATAACCCATGAAAGAGAAATTGGTTTCATAAATATATTAACCATGAAGGATAAATTGGTTTCATAAAGACGATGGAATTAATCTTAACTCATTCAAAGAAAGGATATGAATGGTACCTTTATATAATTTTCTATAAAGGCATGAATAAAATAAATATATGTCTTCTTATATAGAAAATAATTTTTAAATATACTCTAAAAACCTTTCTTGTGGAAAATATCCTTTATTTTTTTGAAAAATGATTTTTAATACAAAAAACTATTTTAAAATTATTTTATTAAAAAATACCATAAAAAATTATATAGAAGACATGAAATCATTTTGAAAAACTTTTTCCTTAAAAAAATTTAAAATAATCATAAAAAAATTAAAAAAAATTCTTTGAAAACACTTTAAAACATTTAAACAATGATTCAAAATGTTTTGTAAACCATTTCTTTGAAAATACATTGAAATTTTTTAAAGAAAACATGAAAACGTTTTAAATATATTTTTTCATGAAAACTTATAAAGAAGCTTGAAAACGTTTTCAAAACAATTTATTTGAGTTGAAACTTATAAATAATTCTTGAAAACATTTAAAAATAATTTTTCTTGAATACTTATAAATAAGATTGAAAAGGTTTTGAAAAACATTTCATTGAAAGAACTTTTAAAACATGTAAAGAAGACATGAAAACATTTTGAACATATTTTCCCATGAAAAAATATAAAAGAAGTTATAAATCATTTTGAAAACAATTTTACTTGAAAATTACTTCTTAAAAACATTTACTTAAAGATTAAACTTTTTAACAATTAAAAGGGAGCTTTGAAGAAATGATGACGAGTATATCCGTACATGTCGTATGAGGTCAAAAGAATATTCCTTTTGCAAGGTAAAAAGGATAGAAAAGTGAATTTTCTGGAAAGAGACAAGAAGATTCCCTTGAAGAGATTGGTAAAAGACAAAAAGGGTAAAAACTTCTTTTAGATATTGTAGGGGAATGGTATAATATTATTGGAAAATCTTTTTAGAAAACATATATTTCCAAATGAAGAGTGGGTAATATCGGGCTTTCCTAAAAACACTTTCTTAACTATATTTATAAGGACCCAGCCTTAAACATTACATAATCTTGAATTATGTCAAGAATTCACATTGAGGATATTTTTAGGTTTTGATTTTTAGAGAATTAGGCCATAACTATTGCATAACAACTTGAATATTATAAGTAGACACTACTACCCAGTATCCATTTTTCATAAAATATAAACTCTTAAAAAGAAACATGTCCAGTTCCATGTTTTAGAAATCATGACTTTTCCATGATCACATCCTTACCCCTATTCCACTTCATGTCCTTTGAAAAAAATTTCAAAAACATGGGATGAGAAAAAATCTGAGTAAGGGTTACAAAAATAAAGAAAACTATTAGTATTTCAAAACAATAAGTAAACCATAAATAATTTATCATAAGTAATACTTTTCACGTTTATGAAGTCTTAAATACTCTTCACTGAATAAAAGATCATTACTTATCCTTTTGTAACCAAAATATTGCCATAAAACCCATATAAATAACACATAACATATAAAGGTAACTTGAGACATAAACATACTTAAATGGAATAACCATACGGTCAAATTCCACACATATCACTAAATGAAATAGCCATACGACCGACTTCCATACCCAATGCATTAGAGGTTATAATGTAACCACCGTCAAATGTTCAAGTACCATTATAAAATCATAACACCTAAAATATTGTAAATATAAAAATTTCACTAATAACATTTCCACATTGCAATTACAATATAACATTTCAAAATATTGACATAATCATTGCTTAATCAAGCCATTTTGAAAACCATTTAAATCATTTAATTTAGAGATTTTTGAATCAAAGTGTCCCATACCAATTTGATGCTTTTAAAGGAATTAAAGTTTCAAAAAATTAATGTCCTTATAAATAAATAATAAAAAACACTTTGAAAACATGGATATTAATGATAAATATTTAGAAGAATAATTTTTTAAAGCTTTTAAAATGATGTTTTAGTTAAAGAGTCTCGTAACCCTTAAGAAACACTAGACTAAACATAATTGAAGAATATAATAAAAAATCTTATAATATTATGAGTATAAGGATATTCATGATATTATATTCCAAAGGGTAGTATATACACCATATAAAAGTGAATTGGTGCATAACAATAATAAATTCTCAATGGAATGTAAATTGAGACGAAATCCCTTATAAAGACGGTATCCTTAGATTAAGGATAAATCAATTACATAATTATGTGAGAAAAATAATGATACACTAAATATAAGTGGATATTAAGTGTGAAAAAATCATAGGCCAGTCACCCATATTTATAACACGAAATAATCAAGAAGTATAAGTTTAACCCAAATAATTGAAATTGGGTTAAGAAGTTCCCTTACAGAAATTCGACAGTCTAATGACGTCACTTTAAAATTCAGAAAAATAATTTGATGAGAGAAAAAATGTTATATCATCACTTGGAAATAAAAATTACATAATTAAGGATATATAAGAACATATACCAACATTATAATATGTAAATTAAAGGACATAACAAAAATAAGTCCTTAAAAAGAGGAGGGTGAAAGGTTCCCTTAACGATTTGGTAACTTATAAAACATTCACCATATGAAAGAAGGATCACAAAATAAAGATTCCATTACCCATAAATTAATTTATATTACACAATCAATAAAATCATGGGCAGTACATACACCACAAAAAAGGAAATAGTGGTAACATAACATGAATCTCACATGAATAAGAAGTGAGATGAAAACCCCTTACCACATTGTAATCAAACGAGTCGTATGAAAAAAAGATAATAAACACCAATTGAATCACAAAATACCATGAATATAAAGGGAATAATGATAATTTATATCAAATGGAAGTATGCAATACACCACATGCAATAAATAAGTGGAGAACAATGGAAATCTCACATAATTAAAAGTGAGATAAGAAACCCCTAACCTTGTGTCCGACTTGACTTGTTTGTTCCTCGTTCTTCCTAAATAATAAAATTAAGGTAATTTATAATTTATTAAAAACCTTTTTCAAGTTTATTATTACTTATATATCACTTATTACCATGTTTTAAACATTATGTAATTATTTAAGTTAATAATGGTTGTTTTGTTGATATTTAGTATTTGAGTCAAAAATGGACTTCTTATAATTACAAGTTGTTCATGTGGTAAAAAGTTCATTATATCCATAATGATATTCAAGATTTAGATATCATATATATCATATATATACAGTATATAAATGTATTTATAATAGTACATAACATTTGGAGATAATAAATTAAATGCACCATTCATAGAGAGGGTAAGTCGTGCGTACGCATGAACGCTACTTCCATTTCTATTTCATATTGTAATGGAATTAAAACCTAATGATATATAAGTATACTATAATTCCAGTATAGTATAATATATAATTTCATTAACTCTTCCCTTTATATGTTCCACATAAGTCATGAACGATTCATATCACTGTGAGGGGGCGGTAGTCCGCACTTTCTCAAATGAGATTATCATATTTACCCACTATGGAAACCATATAGGTATTCTATACATGAAAAATACAGAAGCATAGAAACAATATAAATATAATATATATCATATATAATTGAAGAATAGAATAAATCAAAACTTATAATATAATGAGAATAAGGATATTCATGATATTATATTCTAAAGGGCAGTATATACACCATATAAAAGTGAATTGGCACATAACAACAATTAAGTCTTAAGGGAATGTAATTTGGGACGAAATCCCTTATAAATATGGTATCCTTAGATTAAGTATAAATAAATTACATAATTATGTGTGAAAAATAATGATACAGTCAATATAAGTGGATATTAAGTGTGAAACAATCAAAGTTCATTCACATATATTTATAACATGACATAATCAAGAAGTATAAGTTTAACCCACATAATTAAAATTTGGTTAAGAAGTTCCCTTAGAGAAATTCGACAGCCTAATGACGTCACTTTAAAATTTATAAAAAATAATTTGATGAGAAAAAAAAGGGTATCTCAATGCTTGGAAATAAACTTTACACCATTAAGGATATATAAGAACATATCCCAAAATTAGAAGATGTGAATTAAAAGACATAACAAAAATAAGTCTATAAAAAAGAGGAGGGTGAAAGGTTCCCTTAACGATTTGGAAACTTATGAAACAGTCACCATATGAAAGAAGGATCATAAAATGAAGATTTAATTACCCATTAATTAATTTATATTACACAATTTATACAATCATGGTCAGTACATACACTACACAAAAGGAAATAGTGGCAATATAGAATTAATCTCACGGGAATAAGAAGTGAGATGAAAAGCCCTTACCACATTGTAATCAAACGATTCGTATGAACAAAAGTTAATAAACCCCAATTAAACCATATAATACCATGAATATAAATGGAATCATGATAATATATATCAAATGGCAGTTCACAATACACCACATGCAATAAATAAGCGGCGAACAATATAAATCTCACGGAATTAAAAGTGACATAAGAAACCTCCTACCTCATGTCCGACTTGACTTGTTTGTTCCTTGTTCTTCCTGAATAATAAACTTAAGTTAATTTATAACTGATTAAAAAACATTCTAGACTTTATTATTCCTTTTATATCACTTATTATCATGTTATTAACATTATGTAATCATTTAAGTTAATAATGGTCATTTTGTCGATATTTGGTATTTGAGTCAAAAATGGACTTCTTATAATTACAAGTTGTTCATGTGGTCAAAAGTTCATAATATACAAAAGGATATTAATGATTTATATATCATATATATCATATATATCTAGTATATAGATTTCTTTATAATAGTACATAACATTTGGAGATAAGAAATGAAATGAACCGTTCATGGAGACGGTAAGTCGTACGTACGCATGAATGCTATTTCCATTTCAGTTTCATATTGTAATGGATTTAAATATTAATGATACATAAGTATATTATAATTCCAGTGTAATATCATATATAATTTCATTAAATCTCCCATTTATATGTTCCACATAAGGCATGAACGAGTCATATCACTTTGAGGGGGCAGTAGTCTGCACTTCCTCAAATGAGATTATCTTATTTACCCACTATGGAAACCATAAAGGTATTCTATACATGAAAAATACAGAAGCATAGAAACAATATAAATATAATATATATGATATATAAATACAGTTCCATCATAATGGCCACCATGAGTAATGGTTGGAGATATTTGAACAATCATCGTTTTGTGAGGCAGTAGTTCGCCGTCCACAGAAATAGTATGCTCTTTACCCATTAGATGGAGGTGTGTGTAAGTATAGTTAGAATACTTCTCATAAAAAAACCTATTATATTTAGTATGCTAGTTTTTTTATAAAATAAAGTAATAAAAAGAGTTTAGGGGGTTGGAGAAGTAAAAAAAAACAAAATAAAACAAAATAAATCAAAAGAATTTAAAATAAACTATTACCTTTAATTCGGGTAACTCCCTTTGGTTTGAACCAAAAGGACTTATTTAAGTTCCTTATTACCAAGGTAAGGATTATAGGTGGAATAGAGGTATATTTAGAGCATATTTGGTGTGGTTTTGGATGATCCAAGGGGCTTTAGAGGTGTGAGGAATGGGTTAGAGGTGATGGATTTTTTAAGGGGGGAGGGGATCTTTAGGAAAGTGTGAAAATATTATTTTATTATATAATGGTTTTAGGTTTCTAAAGGTCCAAAACTTATTAAGGTAGAACATAAGATGAATCATGGTAGAAATAAATTCATCCAATAATAATTTTACTAGTTTTGGATGTTATTTTAATATTTATAATCTTATTAATTTAAATCATTTATTAATGAGGTAAACACTACAACATTATTGTTTCATAAATAATTTAATTTATTTGATGTCCAAAAATTATAAAAAAATACCATGATTTCTGAAATAATTTTATATTTTCAATGAATATTTATAGTGTAAAATATAATTTGTATTACCCTATGTAAAAATTAATTTACTAAAAGATATTTGTTTATGACATTTTTATCATTACTTTAAATTAATTAATCTAAAGTGTCATTATCACTCCTAAGTGGCTCCATGGGGTCCCAAAATAGACCCAAGGATTCCCATGGTCGGACATGACTCATAAAATAAGGACATGACAAGTTTTAAGTTAATTTTTAATATTATAATATTATGTTTACCTTAAATTACCATATATACCTTTAACCGCGGTAAAAAAAGTCAAAAGTTATTATTCACCAAAAATTATTTTCATATTATTGAACCACATTTTACTTAATAATAACAACCATGTATATAGGATTTTCTAAATTCAATTCCCAGAAGTGAAAAAATTTTGTTTAAAGGAAAAGTTCAGTTTTTTAACTACTACTTAGTGGTTTCACTATTTATCAAAAATTGATGATTTTCAGAAAAATACCAAAAAAAACATCTTAAGATATATTTGATATTCTGAATTAAAAAATGATTTATATCTATAAAAATTAAAAACATATAAGTTTCATTAATTAATTTAAAATTAATTCTCATTGTCAAAATAAATAACGTGTTTTTAAGAAACAATATCTATCAAAAGATTGACACTTGTTTATGTCCAATTTCAAAGTGAAATTAATTTCAATGACCACCATTGGATTAAATGGAAATAAATATAATCTAATTATACTTTAAAACCAATTAAAAATATAATATAACCATATAAATAAATTATATTAAAAATAATATTTAAATTAAAATACAGTATTTTTCACTATTCATCAAAAAATGAATTTTATCAGAAAAATACCAAAATTTTACACAAAGTGAATTTTTATGTCCTGATTCTAAAGTAGAATTTTATTTTGTCAAATATAACATATAAAAGTGACCAAAACTTTATTTAAAGACGGTTCACCATCAAAAGGTGGTAAATCAACCTTTTAAAGTAAATTATGCTTAAAATTAGATTTATTCACTTTTTAAGCCTCTAACTTTTATTGGATAAATGTAAAAACATTTAACAAACATGTATAATCATATTTTAGTTATATTTGTTCATTCCCACCAATACAACGTCTAGGCGTTAACAACAATTTTAAAATAATAATTTTATATTACTATTTTTTAGTATGACCCAACATTGTGTGCAATGTAAGATTTCAAAGAAACTTGTTGTTATGTATCGGGTATTCCATAAAACATAGCATACTCTTTAAATTAAAATTAATAATTAATTTACAAATATTAATAAATATGAAAATGTCATATTCTTTATTTACTTTTGATGTTACAATATTATGTACCAAAGAGTAGAAAATTTTAAAAATAGATGAGTATATCATGAAATAAAATAGTAGAAGGAAACTCATGAATATTATTGAGATATGGATCATAAGATTATTTCAAAAGAAGCATAAACATAATCAATCTCAAAAATCAATTAGATTGTCTCAATAAACTCTCATAACTTGGAATCTTGGGATAATGCTCTCTATATAAGGAAATTTATTTAAATGAAGCATATAATATCATGAAATGATTCATATTCATGATATGTAATGTGAAATAGAAGTATATATACCCTAAAAAAGAGTTTAGGTGTATAACAGAACATGAGTCTCAAAGATTGAAAATCGAGACAAAAACATTTTTACCAATTTGGTAAATTTTGAAACACAAACCCCATAAAAGAAGGATAAAAAATGGGAATTTTAATACCCATAAATTTAATTAAAATTTAAATATAATACAATCACAATAAATACATACACCACAAAAAAAAGGAAAGAGTGGCGAACGTAGCCTATTTCTCACAGAAATTAAAAGTCAGATGAAATCCCCTTATATAGTGTATTGACTCTCTCCGTACTCATACAAGCTTCTTGTATAATAAATATAAGTTTATTATAAATATTTTACAAAAAATATTCTTATATATATTACCATATAAGGTTTTATTATAACCTTATATTACCCTCTTGTTAATGATCATATATTAAGTTTTCAATTCGTGTAATAATCTATTTGTTCTTCGCATGTGTCTTAATTTGTTATATCATTGATCCTTATACTTTTATAATGATTCCAAAATGTATAAAATGATAAAAATATCATGTATATATAGTATAAGTATATTATAATAATCTATAGCATAATTAAGTATATAATTTAATACACCATTCATGGAGATGGTAAGTCATACGTATGCATAAACGTTGTTTTCCGTTTTTATTGTCATATTGAAAGAAAGTATGTAAATGAAATATGTATATATATATATGTATATATATATATGTGTATATATATATATATCATTATTATAGTAGAAAATATATATCATATGTATCATATAAGTTTATTAAACCCATCCTTAATACATTCAATGTGGTGTGTGAACGAATCACATCACTTTGAGGGGGCAGTAGTCCACACTTCCTCAAACGAGATTATAGTATTAACACAAAATGGAAGGTAAAAAGTTGTTTGTTGTAAAATTAATACAGAAGATTAAAGACATAATAAAAAATAATATATTACATATATAAATAGAGTGTCCATCATAATTTCCACCATGATTGGTGGTAAAGGAGAAATGAAAAATCATCGTTTCATGAGGCAATAGTTCGCCATACACAGAAACAATATGTTCAACATCCATTAGATGAAGGTGTGTGTAATTTTAGTTAAAAAGATTTGTATAAAAACATCCTAGTAAATGGAGTATACTGGTTTTGTCACACAAGAAGGGAATAATGAGAGTGTAGGGGTAGAGAAGGAAAATAATGGAGAAGAGTTTGGAATAAGATGTTACCTCTAAATCAAGTAACTCCTTTTTGTTTGTGACAAAAGGTTTCCTTGAGATAGTTTTTTACCAAAGGTAGGATTCAAGGTCTAATTGAGTATTGTTGGGAGGAAATTTGGTTAGGGCTTGTCCAAACTTAAGAGGCTTGAGAGGTGTGAATAATGGGTATAATTGGTGCCCATTTATAGGAAAGTAAAAGGACCCACATGAAATATTTAGAAACAGAATTAGGTGTGAACATGTTATTACCTGAAAATAGTAATACCAAACCATCCAAAATCAATAATGTAAGGTTTATGTATGAACTTTGGAAAACCAATGGGTGTTGAATAATTGTATAGGCCATTAGGGCCCTTAATTTTAATGTTCAGTCCCTAATTAAGCTTAATTTGGCTTTACCAACTGTGATTAATTTTAATCACTTTTAATAATAATTTTGGAAAAAAATTATAATGGTCTTATTAGACTCTAAACATTAGACTGAATACAATGATGTATATTGGATTTTGGAAATTATAATCACAGAAGCGACAAAATTAAGATTAGTGTGAATCCCGTATATATGACAAAATAACGGGGTTTTTTAATATATGTAATATTACTATAATGAGACCTTAAAAAAATTTATAATATCATCAAGAATTAATAATTAATTAGAAAAAATTAGTTTTTAACTAAAAAGTAGTATTTTTCACTCTTTATCAAAAAATAAATTTTCTCAGAAAAATCCCAAAAATTCACCCAAGGATAATTTCGACATTCTGTATTCAATTTTTTTTTATTTTATAAAATTTAATTTCTAAAGATCTCTAAAATTAATTTTATTATTAAATTTGTTTCATTCATGAAAACAATATTTTTAACATAAAAGTACTTTACCAAAAAAACTTATCTTCCATTATTAATATGTTTTATTTATATAAAAAAATTACAACCAATATTTTGAAAGTAGTGATTACTATTCCTATAAATATGTTTAATGGTTAGGTTATAATTATCTCATTTAATTAATTATATATATATATATAAATCTGTTTCATAGAAACTTAGTTTTGCATGCATCGTACACCAAGTCGGTGTTTCATGTAGTGCAAGCCAAGTTGGTATTGCGTGTAGCTAAAGCCAAGTTTGTATTGCATGTGAAAGAAATTTTCGAATTAGTTTCTTAATATATTTATAAAGAACTATTTATAGTGTCATTTGAATTGAAAAATATTAAAAAGATAAATTAATTCAAAAAAAATAATTCTCAAAATTTCAAGGTGTTACATTCTCCCCCACTTAAAATGAATTTTGCCCATGGAATTCATCTGGGTTATCAAAGGTACAATACTATAAAGATTCATTAATAGAAACCCATGTCATAAAAATGGATACTAAAAATTACCTTAAAAGGGATATTTGGAACCATAATAGTTACCCAAAGTAACATATAACTGGGTTTCCACATAAGAAAACATAGGTTGGGAGTGAAGATTAGACATGGAGGAAAATCATAAATATTTATAGGGAGTGACTGAGGTCATCAATAAAAACAAGTGAAAGATCAAAAGAAAGTTGAGGGCCAAAAATTCATAAATATATGATGATTTAAAAGGCCATCATCTCAACAAAGATTAAGATACTAGTATAAAAAATTTTGTATAACTTGAAAAATGTTGAGTAATTCCTGATAAATTTCTATAAAAAAATTTCATTATTGTGTTGTGATTTGAAAAATTTATAATACATCCATCACCTCATAGAATGAATGTCCACAAATTAAATCTGATGAATAAAGCACTAAAACATGATTTTAACAGATCTTAAGTCCCATAAAAGAATAAAAAGTCTAAATATTTTCCTTTTAAAAAACACGCATTAATCTATAAAAAGAAACAGTAATAGTTCATCATAAAAATTTATTAATTACAAATAAATATAAGTTAACCAGGACATTGTGTAGGTTATTGGTAGTCATGAAACCCTTATTGTCCTTCGGTCATGGGTTCATGACCCACGACCATTCCAGACTTGATTGTTTATCACCTAAAATACATGATGTCCTTTTTCAAACCGCACTAATATAATTTATAAGATAGAAATCATTGAAATAAGGTTAATCAATGATTAGACTTTTAACTAAGGTTTTCAAAACAAACTTAGTGCAAAAATACATCCCCTAAAGTTTAACTTTAACTTTTCATTAATATATAGCCTTATAACCCTTCAGAAAGTTGAAAATCCAAAACCATAGAAAGAGTGGCACAGAATTAGATTAACATTGATTCCCAAGTATAAAAAAAGTAGCTCTTATTGGTCACATTCCAAGAATGTGAATAACCTCATCATATATTCTCTTAAAACATGATCACAACTTGAATTACCATAAATCCTTTTGGAAAATATGAATTCTTCCTCATTCCAAATTATATTAGATTTACTCCTTAAATCAAAAAATATTGTATGATTCATCAATGATAGCATAAAACACCCTTCAAAAAGTCCATACTTAGTTACAAGGTAAAAAATACTGTATCTTTATCCATACAACATTTTCTTAACATAAAGAATATATTAAGGGTTATCTTACCTTTGTCAAGACATCATCTTGTCATTAAATAAATTCACCAGTCCAACATAAACATGTAAAAACTAAACGAAAAACATAAGTATAAGAATACTTTTATATTTCATCATTAATAACTTTTTAATCCTAATACATAAAAACATTTATTATTCCACTTCATCATTATTCCATTAACAAGGGTACCTAATCCTATTACACAATACATTTTTTCCTTCACATTTCATCCGTAGTCTCTCCATCATCCGAAATGTAACCATTAGTCACAATACCTTTTTAATTCTCTTCAGGAACATTCCTCTTGATACATTTATTTTCATAATGATCATTTTAAATATACTTAAAACACTTAACCTTCAATGAGAACTTTGGGAGGCCAAAATTCCCATCCATTTTGTTAACCAAACACTTCATTTTACCTTGGATCCACCTGCTTTGTGTCCTTATTTTCCAAAGTCAAAAAACCTTCTTTAGCCTCTAAGACATTCACTTAGGTGATTATTTCCACATTCATGACATAAAGGAAACCAAATATTCTTTCCACCATGGTTTTCATTACCCAAAATCTCAGTGAACTCCTTCTTTCTCTTCCCTGGTGAGTCCGAGAGTTGGTTAAGGTAAAAATTGTTAATCATGTTCTGTGAAATATGATTAGCCATGATCAGGACATATTTCACTACATTGATCATACAACATGACATCTCACTTTACTGCTCATTAAAAAATCTCCCATCACATTCAACATTAATCGAGTTCCTTTCAGTTCCAGTCATTGACTAAAACTAGAAGCATATTGTGAGTATTACTTATCATAGCCGAAAACAACATAGTCATGAAATGAACTACTTATAGGATTTATAAATCATGAAACCTTCCATAATATATGACACATTAGGTTTATCCTGGGTTATTTATAGGTAACTTGTATCAAAATTCTTCATGATGGTTTGTGAGGAGTTTTTGAATTCCCAAAGAATACCCCCTGAGAGTGTCAAACCAGGTGTATAGCAAGGCCTGTTTTGGTGTACCAGATTACCCCGAGTCAAATCTGGAACATCTTTTCAGAGTTTTTACCCCTTGGTAAAATTGTGCCAGATCCACATCCAATTTTATTATCCATATAGGGATGTATTTATTGTAAACCAATCACTCCATCCTTTACCAAAATTCAAGGAAATTTTCCTAAACGTTAACACATCCAAATACTTATCCTTAGAGACATCCCTATATATATACTTAGAAATATACATAGGGGTCTCACTAATGTTTTCTCATCCTAGTTTCCAATGTTTAACTATATTTTTTCTCTGAAACCAACTATAGAGACCCTTTATTTACAAATATAAACATTACATAACCTTTTTGGAACAATTAAACATTATAAAAAAAGAATCCCAAAGACCGTAGTCGGTATAGTTCCTTTGGAAACATGGAAACATAAACACTAGTATATATGTGGGATACATCATCTTCCACTAGGTTCTTATTGAATATATCCTTTCTTAGACATATCAAATATAATACATATCATCATAACCTGGGAAAAAGGAAACATAAAAAGGGGTGATCTCAAATTCTCAGTAAGGGTAAACAAGGGAGAAATGTAAGCATAAACATGGTCATAAGGGTATGAGAATGTGATCATGAAAATATAATATCATAACCTATATATCAATGATCATGGAACAAAGATTCATAGTTCATATGACAAGAATCATAATGAAATAAGGAGCATAAGCAATGAGATCATAACACAAGAATAGTAAATGGAATTGTGGTAACACATAAGCATATAATGATTTCTATAGTATCCAAGGAATCACGTCCAAGACATTCTTAGTGGAAACATTCCTTTACTAAATCAAGTGAACCTCCATTATAGACCTGTGTTACTGAACCGAGTGAACCCTCATTCCTGCCATTTATTACTGAACTGATTAAACCCTCATTCCAGCCCTAAATTACTGAACTGAGAAAACCCTCTTTCCATACATGTATTACTAAACTGAGTAAACCCTCATTCCAACCCTGTATTACTGAACTAATTAAACCCTCGTTCTATCCTTGTATTACTGAACTGAGTAAACCATCATTCTAGTCCTATATTACTTAACTCAGTAAACCCTCATTCCAGCCCTATATTACTGAACCGAGTAAACCCCTATTCCAGACCTATATTACTAAACCGAGTAAACCCTCATTCCAGCCCTGTATTTCTAAACCAAGTAAACCCTCATTTCATCCATATATATCTCATGATATATAAATATTTACACAATTCATTGGGGGGAGATATAGTTCTCACCCATAAAATAATAAAATCACACATACATGTGCCACAAGATCATAAATAATATATCATAACCCATGAAATGAAATGTGAATCATAAACACGTAAACATATCATAACCTGTTGAAAAGATAGGATTCAAAATCATTTCATCATAAAAATAACTCTTCAAAATATGTGGGCTTCAAAATCATATAACCCATGAAAGATAAATGGATTTCATAAAAATATTACCCTTGAATGAGAAATGGGTTTCATAAAGACCATGAAATTAATCATAACTCATTCATAGAAAGGATATGAATGTAACCTTTAGATCATTTCTTATAAATGAATGTGTAACATCAATATATTTCATCTTAGATGGAAAATTATTTTGAAATATACTCTAAATATTTTATCGAGGAAAATACCCTTTCTTGTTTGAAAAATTATTTTCAATACATAACACCAATTGAAAATCATTTTCTTAGAAAATAACTTTAAAATTTATAAAGAATAAATTAAATCTTTTTGAAAACCTTTTTCCTTGAAAAAACTTAAAATAATCTTTAAAACATTTTAAAACCCATTTTTATTTTAAAACACTTGAAAACTTTTAAAGAAATCTTGAATATGTTTTGAAATAATTTTTATTTAAAACATAAGAAGAAGAATGAAAAATATTTGGAAACAATTTATTTTAAAATACTTTGAAAACTTATAAATAAATATTGAAAACTTTTTATAAATAAAGTTTCCTGAAAATATATAAAGAAGCTTGAAAATGTTTTGAAAACCGTTTCTTTGATAGCACTTTGAAAATTTTTAAACAAGACTTGAAAACATTTTGAAAACAATTTTCCATGAAAACATATAAAAGAAGTATAAAACAATTTTAAAAATAAAATTCCTAGAAAATTAATTTTTAATAACATTTTCTTAATGATTAAACTTTTTAACAATGAAAAAGGACCTTCAACGAAATAACAGTGGGTAAATTTGTACATGACATACGAGGTCAAAAGTTCATTCCTTTTTCACAGTAAAAATAGTAGAAAAGTGCCTTATTTGGAAAAAATAAGAAGATTCCATTGAATGGATTGGTAAATAAAAAAAGGGTAAAATTTTATTTTATATATTATAGGGTAATTGTATAATATTCTTGGAAACCGTTTTTAGAAAACATAGATTTACGACTGAAGAGTGGGTAAAGTCGGGCTTTCCTAAAAACTCTTTCTTAACTATATTATGTACCAAAGAGTAGAAAATGGTACCAATACATGATTATATCATGAAATAACATAGTATAAGGAAACTAATTAATATTATTAAGAGATGGATTATAAGATTTTATCAAAATAAGCATAAACATAAACAATCTTGAAAAGAAATGAGATTGTCTCAATAAACTCTTATAACTTGGTATCTTGAGATCATGATCTCCATTTAAGGAAGGATAATTACATGAAGCATATAATATCATGAAAATATTTAGATTCATGGTATGTCATGTAAAATGGAATCATATACACCCTGAAAAAGAGTTTAGGTTCATAACAAAACATGAGTCTCAAAGAAGGAAAATTGAGGTAGAAAAATTTTCACCAATTTGGTGAATTTTGAAACATAAACTCCATGAAATAAGTATCATAAAATGGGAATGATAATACCAATAAATTTAATTACAAGATAAATATAATAAAATCATGGGTAGTATATACACCACAAAAAAGGAAAGAGTGGCGAACATAACTTGTATCTCATAGAAATTAAAAGTGAGATAAAATCTATTTACCTTGTGTCTTGAATCTCTCCATAATCATACAAGATTCATGTATAATAAATATAGGTTTATTATATATATTTTAAATAAGAATTTTCTTATATATATTACCAAATATTGTTTGATTATAACCTTTTATTTCCCACTTGTTAATGATCCTACATTAATGTTTCATTTTTTGTAATATTCTCTTTGTTCTTCGCATGTGTCTTAATTTGTTATATCATTGATTATTATACTTGTATAATGATTCCATAATTTAGAAAATGAGAAAAATATATGGTATATCTAGTATAAGAATATTATATTAATATATATCATAATGAAGAATGTAATAGAATACACCGTTAATAGAGATGGTAAGTCGTATGTATGCATGAATGTTGTTTTCCTTTTTTATTGTCGTATTAAAAGAAAGTATGTAAATAAAATATATATATATATGTATGTATGTATATATATATAATTATTAAATTATCATTAATATATCACATGTATCATATAAGTTTATTAAACTCATCCTTAATATATTCTAGGTGGTGTGTGAATGAATCACATCGCTTTGAGGGGACGGTAGTCCGTACTTCCTTAAACGAGATTATCGTATTAACACCAAATGGAAGGTAAAAAGATACATGTGTTAAAAGGAATAAATAAGCATAAATATATAGTAAATATAATATATTTCATATATAAATATAATTTACATCATAATGGCCACCATGATTGGTGGTAAAACAAAAATAAAAAATCATTGTTTCGTGAAGAAGTAGTTTGACGTACATATAAATAAAATGTTAAAAATACATTAGATAGAGGTTTTTGTAACTATAGTCATACCATTTTCATAACAAAATCTTAGTATACGTAGGATACTAGTCTTGTCACACAAGAAGGGAATAAAGAGAGTGGTGGGGGTGGAGAGGTAAAATGATTGTAACTTCCCTGGTAAACAAAGGATATGATATTTTAATATTTATTAATATTTTTTAATTAAATATTAATTTTAATTTAAAGTTTATTCTATGTTTTATGGCGTACCTGACATGCAACAATGGGTTTCTCCGAAATCTCATATTTCACACAAGGCTAAGTCATACAAAAAAATAATAATATAATATTATTTTAAATGGAGTTAATGCATAGACATTGTATTGGAGGGAATGAAAATAACTAACTATAATATTATTATACTTGTTTTTTAAATGTATTTATATTTACCCAAAAAATTTAGAGGCTTAAAATTAGAATTAATCCAATTTCAAGCTTAAATACTCTAATTTTTTTTAAAGGTAGTTTTACCGCCTTTTGATAGAGAACCCCTTTTGAATCTAGTTTTTTTTAACTTTTATATGTTACATTTGAAAAAATAAACTTCTAATTTTAAAATAGTGACATCAATACTTTGGGTAATGTATTGGTATTTTTCTGATTTAGTTCATTTTTTAATGAATAGTGAAAAAATTTGCATTTTAAGTCAAAACTGTCTTTTCATCAAGTTTATTTATATAGTTATATTATCCTTTTAATTGGTTTTAAAGTGTAATTGGAATAAGTTTTTACCATTTAATCCAATTTTGGTCATTGTATGTAATTTTACATTTTAATTAGACATAAACACATGTCAATATTTTGATAGTTATTATTTCATAAAAACACGCTTTTTAGTTTTGACAACAGGAATTAATTTTAAATTAATTTCGGAAAATTCTGTGTTTTGATGTTGGAAAAATGGATTCCATATTTTAAATCAGGAGGTCTAAATTTTTTAAATGGGTAACTTTTATTTTGAGACATTAGGAATAGTAACTTCAGTAAATATTTTATTTACCATGGTGAAATTGTAAATCTAGTAAATAAGGGAAAAAAATAATATTATGATAATATTAAATTACCGTAAGACATGAACTAACCCTATTTAATGATACATGTCCAACTATGAGCATCCTTTTGTCAATTTTAGGACCCCATGGATCCACTTGTAAGTGAAAATGACATTTTATAAAAACTAATTTAATGTTAAGGAAAATGTAACGTAAACATATATCCTTTAGTAAAAATTTATTTATATGGGGTTATATAAGTTATATTTTAGACTATAAATAGTAATTATAAATATAAAATTATTTCCTACATCATGGTATTTTATTTATAATTTTTAGACATTAGATAAATAAATTTAATAGTGACACAATGGTGATACAATGGTTGCTTCATTAATAAAGGATTTAAATAAATGATATTTTAAATGTTAACATAAATGTAATTTGGTTCTTCTGATATCATCCACATATTTTTTGGATGATGGATAGATTCTAAATTTGTATTAACAAATTTTTTTCGAATCAATCAAGTTGATATGGATTTTAAAAAGTCCTGAAATGAATAGTGTCAAAATTGACATAATTCATATTTTAAACAATAAAATATTTTATTAAATATTATAAAATTCAAAAAAAATATATGATTAATCCAAATAGTTATAATAAGTCTGAAATTTTATTATTGACTCTTTAATTGGATATTTGTCATTTTTGGTAACTATTTTTATTTTTAAAGTGTTAAATGCTCGATAAAACGGTAAGAGTAAAAAAGGGTTAAATAAAAAATACAAGGATTAAAAAATATACAAAACCTGTAAAATTATTATTTAATTATTTTATTTTGACTTATATTAATATTATATTATAATTTATTGAGTTTTGGATCTTTTTAAATCGAAAATAATTTTATAATAAAATAATACATTCAAACTTTCCTAAATAGCCCATCCTCCCTCTTATAAAAGGCCTCTCCTATAACCCATTACACACACCTCTCAATCCCCATGGATCATCCAAACTCTTCCCAAATAATCTTAAAAAATCCCTCTCTTCCACCTATAAGACTTAATTTGTGTATAAGTAAATTCAATAAATCCTTTTTGTTCAAAGCAAAAGGAGTTACCCGATTTAAAGGTAACGTCTTCTCTCAAGTTCTTTTCTTTTATTTTTCTTCTCCAAACCACTAAACTCTATTTATTTCATTATTTTATAAAAAAACCAGTATATTAAATATACTAGTATTTTTGTATGATAAGGATTATAACTAAACTTCCACACACCTACATCTAATGGATACGAACATATTATATCTCTAGACGGCGAACAACTACCTCACGAAACGATGATTGTTCAATTATCTCCTACCACCTCTTGTGGTAGCCATTATGATGGTAATATATTTATATTTGATATATATTATATTTATATTGTCTCTTTGCTTCTTTATTTTTTATTTATAGCATACCTTTATGGTTTCCATATTGGGTAAATATGATAATTTCATTTGAGGAAGTGCGGACTACAACCCCCTCAAAGTGATATGATTCATTCTTGCCATATGTGAAATGTATAAAGGATGGAGTTAATGAAATTATATATGATATTATACTGGAATTATAATATAACTATGTATCATTAAGTTTTCATTCCATTAAATACTAAATAGAAATGAAAGTATTGTTCATGCGTACGTACGGCTTACCATCTCCATAAACGGTGTATTTCATTTCTTATCTCTAAATGTTATGTACTATTATAAATACATATACATATACAAATATATATATATATATATAATGGATATATATGATATATATGATATCTAAATCATGAATATCATTCTTTAATAATGAACCTTTTCCCACATTGACAACTTGTAATTATAAGAAGATCATTTTTGAATCAAGTACCAAATATCAAAAAAACAACCGTTATTAACTCAAATGATTATGTAATGTTTATAATGAATTATTAAGTGATATAAAGGGAATAATAAACTTGAAAAATGTTATAAAGTAATTATAAATTAACTTTAGTTTATTATTTAGAAAATTAAAGAACGAATGATTCAAGTCAGACAAAAGGTAAGGGACTTTGTCTCAATCTCCATTCATTGAGGCATACTTCAATTTATAAACGACATTATTTTATATGTTATACAATAAAACCCTTTGAATTTTACTTTTATTCAAAATGAATCTTTTTTTATGAATAGTTTTACTAAATGACAAGAGGAATGTTTCTTTTAAATGTACACGATGACAACGACCTTTCTACCGCCGCGAACATTATGTGATATTTGGATTCCTTAACAAGATGTAATGTTTTTAGAAGGAAAATAAATACCATATACTTTTTTTACATATTTTGGTATTGAAAATTATATTTGGAATGTCTTGATTAGGTCAATATATTTAAATGTTATATTGTGATTTCAATGTGGAAATTTTATCTTTCATTTATGCTTGTTCATGTGTTATGATTATGTTATGGTTCTTGGGAATTGTTTACACATATGGGTGGTTCCATGATAAACCTAGGGAGGGTGAGCCTAAGATATCGCTCCAATGCATTGGTTATGTGAATAAGGTACACTTTAATGTTCCTCCTAATAGATTTAGAAAATATATCGTGATGGGTATTCCAAACTTAACTCCCTAGGTAGATGTGAAAGATACAATGTAAGTATGATATGGATGCCAAAAGTTACCATTATGATTTATGATTTCTATGTGTTATTCATAAATCTTATGATTACATGTGGTGTGTTAAAGAGATTATGTTTTGTATGTATTGATGGACTAATGATTTATTTATTTATTTTATAACCCTTACTGAGCTTTTTATGATAATTCCATGTTTTTGAAATTTTTTTCAGAGGGTATAAGGCATGGTAAAAGAAAGGAATAATTCAAGAATATTTATATTAAGAAAATAATTGTTATTTTATTAAGATTTTTTAATTTATGAAAAAAATGGATACTGAGTAGAAGTGTCTTCTTTTTAATATTTGAGATGTAATGTAATAATTATGGCCTAATTCTCTAAAACTATAAACCAGAAAAGATCTTCAATGTGAATTCTTGACT
Organism: Viscum album; assembly: GCA_963277665.1. Taxonomy (NCBI): domain Eukaryota; kingdom Viridiplantae; phylum Streptophyta; class Magnoliopsida; order Santalales; family Viscaceae; genus Viscum; species Viscum album. The sequence continues at coordinate 1,682,745,700 of OY728160.1, forward strand.
TAACTCAAGATTATGTAATGTTTAAGCATGGGGCCTTATAGTTGGTATCAAAGGCCGGTTTAGATAACTTTAGGAGTTAGGATTTTGTTAATAGAATATACATAAATGATTTTTACATTATGGTCAAATTGAAATGATATAGCATTTACAGATTACCATGTTTCTTCACATAAGATACTTTTGTGTTCAGAATGGTTTTCTGCAGAGGAAACATGACAGCTATGATAGGACAACATCAAGAAGAAAACAACCTTCCAAATCAGCAGCCTGAGATGGCCATAATCAGAACGGAATAGTTGGTTATAGTGATGACATAGTTGACTCATGTTATAAATGGTGGTGGAATCCATGAACGAGATTAGCCAGATCAACCATAGAGGAACATGTCAGTAGTAGAGCATTTCATGAGGCACCATCTCTCATCATTCATAGGATCATCTGACCCTGTGCTAGCTGAAGGGTGGATTAAAGCCCTAGAAAAGATTTTCGATGTCATGGGGTGTTCAGAACATCAAAAATTTAGTCTCGATATTTACCGTTTTGAAGGTGAATTCAATTAGTGGTGGTCGATGGTGAAAAATATAAGGGATAGTGATGAGATTGATGCTCTTGATTAAGATGAATTCAAAGGTATGTTTCTTGAGAAATATTTTCCTAAGCTGGTTCATCTTCAGATGGAAAACAATTCCTAGAATTCAGGCAGGAGGAAGACTCAGATCCTTCTTATCAAGAAAAATTCACTCGACTGGCAAGGTATGCTACAAATTTAATACAAGATCGTGATAGTAAAATCAATCATTTTTACTTAGGATTAAAGCCAATGTATTGAAGTGATTTTTCTTCTCGTGAGTTCAAAAGTTATGAAAAACTTCTTCGATGTGCAGAGAAGGTGGAAATGGAGTTTGCCGATGATCAATTCTTCTCTGAAAAACAACAAAATAAGAGGTCAAGGTGGAAAACAAAAGGGAAGAAATCATTGAAAAAGTCTAATGATAAGAAACTTAAGTTTACAGTTTGTGAAAATTGTGCTAAAAAGAACACTGGGGAATGCCTTTTGAATTCTATTAAGTGCCACTGATGTGGTAAAATGGGGCATACGGCTCATAATTTCACTAAAAAGGATCAGGGTAATGGTAAGAAAAAATCGTATTTATAGTCAATAAAATGTTTTAAGTGAAATGAAATGGGTCATTATGAAAATGAGTTTCCAAAGAAGAACTCACCTGAGGGAAAGTAGTCGGAATACAAGCAGAAAGGGTTGGTGAAATCCTTTGCAACTACTTTTGAAGATATTGGGCCATCTAATGTAGTAGTATCAGCTCTAGGGATATCAGTATTTTTCAAAGATTGTCTTGAGTTTGGGCTACCATTAATTGAAATTAAATTAATTAGACATTTTGAAGACCGTATTTCGTACTAGATATTCCCATTATGAATTTTTATTTATGACTTTTAGTTTCACCAATGCACCCACTGTATTCATAGATATTATGAATAGAATTTTCCATGAGTTCTGGGCTAAATTTGTGGTTGCATTTATTGATGATACATTGTTTTATTCCAAAAGTAAATAAAAATATAAATGTCATTTAAGAGTTCTCTTTAAAACCATAAAAGAAAATAAACTGTATGGAAAATTCAGAAAGTGTGAGTTTTCATTACAATAAATATCATTCCTTAGTCACATTGTTTCAAAAAATGGCATAACTATTGATCCTTCTAAAAAAAGTTGTTGAATAATGGCCAAGACCCAAAAATATAACCGATATCCATAGTTTTATTGGTTTATCCGGTTATTACCAAAGGTTTGTTGAAACTTATGGATAGTTATCCAGCCCACTGACTAAGTTAACTCGAAAAGGTGTTATGTTAATTTGGACAAAAGAATGTGATGATTTTTTTAGGAATTGAAAAGAAGAATGGTGAATTCTCCAGTTTTGGCATTAACTTCTGAAGATGTTGAATTTGTTATATATAGTGATGCTTTGTTGAAAGGACTTGGTTGTGTCCTTATGAAGAATGATTTGGTAATTTCTTATTCTTCACATCCATTGAAACCTCAAGAGTTAAATTACCCTACACATGATTTAGAATTAGCTACTATTTTTTTTCTTTAAAAATTTGGAGGCATCATCTCTATGGAGTAAAATGTGAAATATAAACTAACCACATAAGTTTGAAGTATATATTCACATAGAAATAATTTAACATGAGAGAAAGGAGATAGATAGAATTAATCGAGGATTGTGATTGCATGATCCATTAGCATCTAAGAAAGGAAAATAAAGTGGCTGACACTTTGATCTGAAAGAGTAATGTTACATTAACCATGTTACATTTAGTAAAAGATAATTTGATTAACGATTTGATAAACTTTGGCATAGAAGTTGTTGGTGCAGAAAATTCATCTGTTTTGTTTTAGGTGTCATTGAAATCATCTCTATAAGACATAATTAAGAAAGTGAAAAAGTAAGACAGTGATTTTCACAAAAAGTTAGAGTTGGTTCAAAAGGGTAAGTTACCTAAATTTAACATTGATAATGATTGTATTTTGTGATTTGGGAAGAGAATATGTGTGCCTTGTGATTCACAGTTAAAGAAATAGTTCTTATGTAAAGCTCATAGTTCCCCATTTCTAGTTTATCATGGAAGTACTAAGATGTATAAATATCTTAGGGATTATTACTGGTGGGATGGAATAAAAAGAAATGTTGTTGACTTTACTATGAAGTGTTTGACTTGTTAGTAGGTTAAAGTAGAACTATAGTTACCGAAAGTGATGATTCTTCCTTTACCCGGTGCCAGAGTAGAAATGAGAAAATATATCCATAGACTATGTTGTGGGATTACCAAATACATCTTGAGGTAACAATGAAATCTAGGTTATTTTTGATCAATTGACTAAATCTGCTCATTTCCTTCCTATTAGAGATACAATGTATCTAGATCAACATTCTTGGTTGTGTGTTAAATAGATAGTCAGGTTGCATGGAGTTACCATGTCCATTGTATCTGATTTTGATCCTAGGTTTACTTCAAACTTTTGGAAAGACATTCAGAAGTCGTTGGGTGATGAATAATATTTTATTAAAGATTTTCATCCTTAATCAGATGAGCAGTCATAACGAACAATTCAAACATTAGAAGATATGATACATGCTTACTCAATGGATTACGAGGGAAGTTGGGACCAACATCTTTCTTTGGTTGAATTTTCTAATAATAATAGTTTTTATTCTGGTATACAGATGGCACAATTCAAGGAATTATATGGGAAGTGGTGTCGAACTACATCTTTTAGGGATGAAGTAGATGGAAGGAAATTGATGGGACCATAATTGGAAGAAGAGACGGAAGAAAAATTTCAGTTGATTCAGAAGCACATGGGAACAACAAAGAGTAGGCAGAAAAGTTATATAGATAACTGAAGGAAGGATTTTTCTTTTGAGGTAGGTGATCATGTCTTTCTCAATTTTTCTCCATGGAAACATGTAATGCACTTTAGTAAGAAGGTAAAGCTGAGTCTGAGGTTCGTTGGACCCTATGAAATCATAGAGAAAGTTGGATCTGTTACCTAAAGATAGGTTTTACCTTCAATTTTATCCCAGGTACACAATTTTCTTCATGTTTCAATGTTGAGAAAGTATATGTTGGTCCATCTCATGTTCTGAGTCCAAAGGTAGTTCAGTTGGAAGAGAATATTTCTTATGAGGAACAACAAGTCTAGATTCTAGACTGAAGAGAGAAAGTGTTGCAGAATAAGGTAATTTATCAGGTAAAGGTTTTGTGGAAAACCCATATGGTTGATGAGGAAACATGGGAATCTAAAAATTTTATAAGGGATAAATACCCCCATTTATTGGATATGTGAATAAAATTGTGAGGAAACAATTTCCAAAAGAGGGGAAGGATGTAACATCGTATATAAAAAAAAGGATATGATATTTTAATATTTATCAATATTTTTGAATTAAATATTAATTTTTATTTAAATGGGATGCTATGTTCGATTGTGTACCCGACACACAACAATGGGTTTCTCTGAAATCTCATGTTGCACACAAGGCTGAGTCATAGTGAAAAATAATAATATAATAATATTTTAAATGTCAGTTAATTCCTAGATGTTGTATTGGTAGGAATGAACATAACTAAATAAAATATAATTATACGTGTTTATTAAATGGATTTAAATTTATCCAATAAATTTAGAGGCTTAAAAAGATAATGAATCCAATTTTAAGCCTAAATACTCTAATATTTTTTAAAAGGTAGTTTTACTCCCTTTTGATGGAGAACCCGTTTTAAATCTAGTTTTTTCACTTTAATATATTATATTTTACAAAATAAACTTCTTCTTTGGAATAGGGATATCAAAATTTAGTTTGGGTAAATTTTTGGTATTTTTCTGAAAAAAGTTCATTTTTAAGGAATAGTGAAAAATACTGCATTTTATGTCAAAATTGTCTTTTCATATGACTTATTAATGTAGTTAGATTGTCCCTTTAACTAGTTTTAAATTTTAATTGGATTATATTTTTACCATTTAATCAAATTTTGGTCATTAGAAGTATTTTCACTTTTTAATTAGTCATTAAAAAATGTCAATCTTTTGATAGTTATTATTTCTTAAAAAACATGTTTTATGGTTTTGACAACAGGTTTTAATTTTAAATTAATTTCTGAAACTTCTGTATTTCGGATTTGGAAAAATGGATTCTGTATTTGGAACCAGGGGGTCTGAATTGTGAAAATAGGTAACCTTAATTTTTAGACATTATGAGTAGTAACTTCAATAAATATTTTATTTACCACGGTTAAAAGGTAAATCTGGTAAATAAGGGTAGAAAATAATATTATAATAATATTAAATTTCCCTAACACGGGTCTGAAACCCATTGGATGATACATGTCCAACCATGGGCATCCTTAGGTTGATTTTGGGACCCCATGGAGCCACTTTTAAGTGAAAATGACATTTTATAAAAATTAATTTAAAGTTAAAGAAAATGTAACATAAACATATATCGTTTAGTAATACAATTTTTATATGGGGCTATATAAGTTATATTTTTTACTATAAATATTCATTAGAAATATAAAAATATTTCATACATCATGGTATTTTATTTATAATTTTTGGACATTAAATATATAAATTTAATAATGACACAATGGTGATGTAGTGATTGCTTTATTAATAAAGGATTCAAATAAATGATATTATAAATGTTAAATGAAATATAATTTGGTTATTTTGATATCATCCAAGAATTTTAGGGATGATTTTTACATGATATATTTTTATTAATGATTTTTTTTTAAATCAATCAAGTTATGCATTTTTAAAAAGACATGATATGAGTAGTGTCAAAATTGAAATAATTCATATTTTAAAATATAAAATATTTTATTAAATATTATAAAATTCAAAAAAAAATCTAAAATTAGTCCAAATAGTTATCATATGTCTAAATTTTTATTATTGTCTCTTTAATTGGTTATTTTTCAGGTTTTGGTAACTATATTTATCTCAAATTGTCAAATGCTTGATAAAACAGTTAGAGTAAAAAAGGGTTAAATAAAAAAGATAAGGATTAAAAAATATCCAGAACCTATCCAATTCTTATTGGATGATTTTATTTCGACTTATATTCATCATATATTTTAATTTAATTAGTTTTTCACCTTTTGAAACCGAAAATAATTTTATAATAAAATAATACTTTCAAACTTTCATAAAGAGCCCCTCCCCCCTCTTATAAAATGCCACCACCTCTAACCCATTACACACACCTCTCAAGCCCCTTGTCTCATCAAAAATATGTTCCAATAAGCTCCAAACATAACTATATTGCACATATAATCCTTTATTTGGGTATAAGGCAACTCAATAAATCCTTTTGGTTCAAACCAAAGGGAGTTACCCAATTTAAAGGTAACGTCTTCTCTCAAGTTCTTTTATTTTATTTTTCTTCTCCACCCCCTAAACGCTATTTATTACATTATTTTATAAACAAATATTATCTTCAATATACTAGGATGTTTTTGTGAGAATTATTCTAACTACACTTCAGCACATCACCATCTAATGGATACGAACATACTATATCTGTAGACGATGAACTACTGCCTCATGAAATGATGATTGTTCAAATATCTCCTACCACCTCTCGTGGTGTCCATTATGATGGAAAAGTATTTATATATGATATATATTATATTTATATTGTTTATATTATTCTTTATTTTTCGTTTATATCATATATTTATGGTTTCCATAATGGGTAAATTTGATAATTTCATTTGAGGAAGTGCAGACTACTACCCCCTCAATGTGATATGACTCGTTCCTACCATACGTGGAACGTATAAAGGATGGGGTTAATGAAATTATATATGATATTCTAATACAATTATAATATGATTTTTTATCATTGTGTTTTCATTCCATTAAATATGAAATAGAAATTAAAGTAACATTCGTGTGTACGTACAACTTACCGTCTCCATGAATGGTGCATTACATTTCTTATATCTAAATGTTATGTACTATTATAAATATATATATATATATATATATATATATATATACTGGATATATATTATATATATGATATCTAAATCATTAATATCATTATGGAGATAATTTAATTTTTACCACATGGACAGCTTGTAATTATAAGAGTATCATTTTTGACTCAAGTACTAAATATCAACAAAATGACCATTATAAACTTAAATGATTATGTAATCTTTATAATGTGGCAATAAGTGATATAAAAGGAATTATAAACTTGAAAAAGGTTCTGAATCAATTATAAATTAACATTATTTTATTATTTAGTAGATTAAAGAATGAACGAGTCAAGTCGGACATAAGGTAATGGACTTTGTCTCAATATCCTTTCATTGAGGCATACTTCGATTTATATACGACTTTATTTGATATGATATATAATAAACCCATTTGAAAATTAATTTTATTCAAAATGAATCTTTGTTTTACGAATAGTCTTACTAAATGACAAGAAGAATGTTTCTTTTAAACGTAGACTATGACAATAACCTTTCCACCACTATGAGCATTATGTGATATTTGGCTTCCTAAACAAGCCATAATGTTTTTAAAAGGAAAATAAATACCATATACCCTTTTTACATATTTTGGTATTGAAAATTGTTTTGGGAATGACTTGATAATGTCAATATATTGAAATTTTATATTGTGATTGCAATATGGAAATTTTATCTTTCCTTTATGCTTGTTCATGTTTTATGATTATGTTATGGTTCTTGGGAATTGTTTACGCATACGGGTTATTCTATGATAAACCTTGGGAGGGTGAGACCAAGATAGCTCTCTAATGCATTAGGTAACGTGAAAGAGGTAAACTTTAATTTTTCTCCTAAGAGATTTAGGGAATATAGTGTGATGGGTATTCCAAACGTAACTCCCTACGTAGGTGTGAAAGATAAAACATAAGTATGATATGGATGCCACAAGGTGCCGTTATGATTTTTGATTTATATGTTTTATTCATAAATATTATGATTTCATGAGGTGTGTTAAAGAGATTATGTTCTGTATGTATTGATGGACTAACAATTTCTTTCTTTATTTTATAACCCTTACTGAGCTTTTTATGATCATCCCAAGTATTTGAAATGTTTTTCACAATGTATAAGGAATGGTAAGAGAAATTAATAATTCGAGAAGATCTATATCAAGAAAATAATAATTTTTTTTATTTTAAGAGTTTTTATTTTATGAAAAAATGGATACCAAGTAAAAGTGTCTACATTGTAATATTTGAGATGTAATGTAATAGTTATGGCCTAATTATCTAAAACTCTAAACCTGAAAAGATCCTCAATGTGAATTATGGAATTAACTCATGATTATGTAATGTTTAAGTATGAGGACTTATAATAATGGAAAGGATCTTGAAAAAGACGTTACCACTAAATCAGGTAACTCCTTTTGGTTTGTGCCTTGAGAGGGTTTCTTCCCAAATGGATTCTTAAAGGTGGAAGGGTGGATTTTTTTAGAGGAAATTTGGGTAGGGATTGGCTGAATGTAAGTGGCTTGAGAGGTGTGAGGAATGGTTAGAGGTTGAGGCCTTTTATAGGGAAGGAAAAGGACTCACATGGAATTTTTAGAAACAAGTTAGGTTTGCACATGTTATTTCCTTACAAAAGTCATACCAAACATACCAAACTCTATAATGGAAGGTGTGTGTTCTAACTATGGGCATATAATGGGTGTTGGATAAGATTCTTGGTCATTTGGGCCCTTAACTTTTAGGTTTAGTCCCTACTTAAGATTAATTTTTCCTTAATTACTATGATTAATTTTAATCACATTTACTAATCATTTTGGTAAAAAATTAACATGGTATTTTTAGAATCTAAAAATTATACTGAATACAACGGTTTATGTCAGATTTTTGAAATTTCAATCATAGAAGCGTCAAAATTAAGATCCGTGCCAATCCCACAAATGGGACAAAATAATAGAGTTTTAAAGTAGGAAATAGTTCAAAAGTTTGTTAAGATTTATAATTCAGTTTCAAAGTGAAATTTATTCTAATGAATTAAATAGTATTAAAATATGTAATATTAATATAATGTGACCTTAAAACATATTTATAATATCATTTATCATTAATAATTAATTATAAAAAAGGTAGTTTTAACTAAAAAAATAGTATTTTTCACTTTTCAACAAAAAATAATGTTTCTCTTAAAAATCCCAAAAATTAATCCTAGGCTAATTTCAAAATTCTGAATTCAAAAATTATATTTATTTTATAAAATTAAATTTATAAATTTGTCTAAAATTAATTTTATTATTCAAAGTTTTTCATTCAAGAAAACATTACTTTTAACAGAAAAGGACTTTGCCAAAAATCTTATCTTTCATTGGGAATATATTTTATTTATATAAAAAAATTATAAGCAATATTTGGGATAAAGTTATTACTATTAATATAACTATGCTTAATGGTTATTTAATATTTATCTCATTTAATTAGTTATATATATATGTTTCATAGAAAATCAGTGTTGTGTGCATCGTACGCCATGTCAGTGTTGCTTGTAGTGCAAGCCAAGTTGGTATTGCATGTAGCGCAAGCCAAGTTGGTATTGCATGTAAAAGGAATTTTTGAATTAATGTTTTAATATATATATATATATATATATATATATATATAACTGTTCCCAGTGTCATGTGAAATGAAAAATATTGAAAAGATAAATTAATTCAAAAAAACAATTCTCATAATCTCGGGGTGTTACATATATACACATACATATACATTAAATAACATATTCATACATACACATAAAAATAAAGTCACATACATATACATGTTCATACATATACATTCATATGCATACATACACATACTATATAAGCATACACATGCAACATAAATATACATACACATACATACACATATACACATCTCATATACATACATACATACACATACATATAAACATATATACAAATGGATGTACATACACACACAAACACACATACATAAACATACATGTGAACATACATTCATACACATACAAACATACATATAAACAAATAAACATACACATATACAAAACACATGCACACACAACACAAGACAAGCATACACATATAACAGATACATACATGCACATATAGACATACACATACATCAACATGCATATATATACATACAAATACATGTACATATACATTAAATTATTAAATAAAAATATAAAAATTTAAATGAAAATATGAATCACATACTTAAATAATTATATTAATTTATATATTTATATAATTGTTTAAATGAAATACTAATATATCATGTTTTTGTCAAATATATATACATTTTTTAATTAATGTATATACATTTTTTATTAATTTATATAAATTTGATAATTATATATATATAAAATAATGAAAATAATTTTGACAATAATTTTTTATTATATGTTATATAAATGATATTTATATATTATATTTACATAGATATATTTAATATAATATAAATATTATTTAAAAATATGTAGATATGTAAACATAAATTAAATTATTTTATGTTCCCCTTTTCATCACTTTTTCACATTATTAAAGGTGGAGATTTAATTAGTGTTATAGAGAGAATTGATAAACGGTCACCTTTATTAACACTAAATAAAGCGCTGACAAAGGGTACACATTTCTCAGTGTTTTTTATAAATGATAAAAGTTACCTTTATTCACGCTTTGAGATAGTTCTATTATGTCCCTACTTTATCAATACTAGTTGTTTATCATTGATAAAAGACAACACTAAAAATCATGTGATCGATAGTAGTTTTTGTTTTAAATATTTCAAATTATGACCAAGTATGAACAGTGGGTTTAATGTATTACTTATCATTATATGAAATTTATTTCAATATCCATGTGCTTTTTTTATATTATTTTGGATATTTTAATTTTATGGATCTTATAGAATCCGAAGGGAAAAACTATTCTATACTAAAATACTTTTCTCCCAGTACCATGTCTTTCCAATTCCTGAACTATTTTTCTCTATCTTTTTATGTTTTAATGTTTTACATTTTTTCTACATACATTAGTGTTTTATTGATTTATTGATTTAATTATAAATGCTTAATAAAGGAGGTTTTCACCATCATTTCAATTCTCCCCCTCTTAAAGGTTGAAAACTAGAATTAGTCTCCTTGCATATCTGGGATAATATTTTGTATATGATACTATCTCTTATATTTACTCTAAAAATTTTATATATTTTCAACTATATTAAGCTTAAGTGTAAAGATCCATTTATCAAACACAATTTTCATAAACAAGTTTTTAAAATCATTTTCAAAAATCTGTCTTTTTTTCTTACTATATTGACTAATGTATTTTTTTGGATGGAACTGATTTTTTCCTATCGAAAAGACCTAAATGAATTTTCATATATTTAATGATTCTAGGAATAGTTTGAGCACCGATGGGGCATTCCCAACTTTTATTTCTTCATAAATGATGATTAATAATAAATGTACATAATTGTAGATTTTTTTGACCAACAAAATTAAATCAATGATTAATTGACATGAGAACATAGAAACCAAATGTGATATCATTATATAATAAATTTATAATTAATTTATGAATTTAAATAATTTTATTACAATTAATTATTTCTTTATTTATGGATATGGTAATGTCTCTATGTCGTACCATCATTATTTCTTAGGAATAAAGTGTCGATTCCCTCTTGCAGTGATCCACAAATATACGATGAACCTCTTAGCATCGCCACATGAATCTCTTTGTGATTGTGATGTCCCAGACCCAGATGTCACTTAATGGATTCCCCAAGCACAATGGGCCACATGGCCTCAGGAACTTATCCCCAAATTCCAAAGGCTTCCGATGATCATCGGGGTCCTAGGGTGTGTCCATGGGGAGGCTATTCTTTCATTATCAATGTTTATCACAAGATATGAATATAAACATAGGTAAATAGTGGAATCAATATATGTAAACAAAAGGCACAACGGAAAATATAGACAATAGTAATAATAAATGAAACAACTTGAATAGAATTAAATAACTGATGATATTTTTATGTCACTCAAAAACTAGAAAAATGGATACAATATAGCATGCATAACATGTTCCCCATAAGTATAATGGAAATCAAAGACTATCTCAAGAACCTTGTGCTCCAACTCAGTCATCTACTATCCATATCCACACTAAACATCAAGAAATCAAGTGTTTGAAGTCGTATTAATCCATTTTTCAACGCCTACAACCATTTAATCTACTCTAGGTACCAAATGGTGCCCGAAGAGGGTGTGAGAGAAATCATAGTGGGACACTACCAACGACGTCTATAACATCTGGCCCATGTAATGGAAATTTAATAATGTGCATGCATGCATATATAAGGTAATGCAGTACAATGTAACTAAATATCCAACTACATGATTCATCCCTCAACTGGTGTTTGAAGATGTAAACAATTCATTATTTGATTATTACTAGTTTATAACATATAACATGTTATGAATAGTGAAGGTTCCAAGTTATAACAAGGAAACCTGTAATGAAATTTAATAGTGAAGTCCTGATGTAATAACCAAGGTGAATTAGACCTCAAGTGTCACCAACTCAATAATAACTATAGCCTGGCATGGGTAAGAGTGTAATCCAAGGAGCATAGTTCACGACATTCTAGAATGAGGTGCCTATGGTTTCCAAGGCATTCTTCCAAGGTAAAATGCGGCTAAGAAAAGACTGGGCCCAATGTGATTTAACCATGGAAATACTTGTCAATACTAGATCCAAGGAGTGTATATAAGGCATCATAAAATGATATTTAGGGGATCATATGGTGTCATACTAGGAATCCAAAGAATATACAAGGATCGAGATCTAGGTGGGTCTCAACCTAAGAAAGTTGTATCCTTGAATCAGAATGGGGTTTCAGGGTGATCAAGATGTTCCCCGATCAGAATCTAAGGAGAGATTGAGTTAGGCTATTCCAATTTGATTGTGAAGTCAGGTAATATTTCATTTGGTTCGTTTGTTGCCTTTAATTAGTGTGATAAGGTCATGTATCATGCAACCATTCAATCAAGTCATAATTAATCAATAAGTCCATTTGGTCCAAGCCTTGCCTTTATTTTGTGTGACAAGGACAAGTAGCATGAAACCTTTATTAATTCCATTTAAATAATATTCTATAATTAAGGTTCATTATTCTACCTTCAATTAATGTGGTATGGGGTTTTAAAGACATGAAACCTATTAATCATTCACAATTAATCTGATCAAGTCATATATTTGGTATACTTTCAATTTTCCATTTCACAATTAATTAGGAATTGAAGCTCTTACTATAGGTGGGTCAGGTGGTGAGAATACATGGTACTTTCCATTATGAAATTCACAATACAAATCAATCCATTTAATAAATAAAATCTTACCTTATAATGGTCAAGCAAAGTCACACCCGAACAGTGTCTCAAACATGTCAAATACTGAAAACCCATTTATGGAATAACATACTATATAGGATGGATGTAGTTGTGGGAATAACCACCAAAAATTAATCACAGATATGGAAAGATCATATCCATATGGTTCTAATGATTATAGTAATGACATATAAATTTTATAAATGACACCCGGTGAAATCGGTGGGGCCCACACGAGAATTCCAAAATCAACAAACTTGAGGGATGAGTTATAAAACACCCACCTTAGGGTTTTTTTAATATCATCCTCCGATAGCATCCCTTTATTCTTCTTAAAATGGAGTAGATCTGAGAAAAAGCGAAAAGCGCTCACACCTCTATAACTAGGTTGAGAACAAGATAGGGGAATAAAGTCTTAAATGGACTTGAGTACTTACCGTTGCACATAAAACATGATGAATGTAAGCCTGAACAGATCCAGAATGAAATAAAAATTTAAATCCCTAGCTTTGGCCATCAAAAATTTCTAAAATGAGAGCCATGGAGGTAAATCTTGTTGGAAATCATATTTGGGAATAAGATGTGACTTAATAGATTATTAAGGGAAAAACAAATAATTTACTCAGAAGAATAGCATGTGCATAGTTTTTCTACGTAGTTTGAAAACCCGTGTGCAAACCATTCATGGTAACTTAGGAAGAAGGTGAAATTTCATTGTTAGGATGCTTGGCCATGTGTAAACCGTGCGATTTGATTCTATACATAAATTTTTATCTACACGGTTAGCCAAACTGTGCACCAATCATGCACTAACTGTGCAACATGGAATGTTTCCCAAAAATATGGGTTCTAATCTCCAAACATTTCCTAGACACCCTTAATACATTTTATAGCTCATTAGGCATCCAAATTAGGTCCAAAATAAATAATTAGACCAAAATTTAAAGGATACATACCTGAGTGAAAACCAGGTTCTTACAATCTTCCCCCTTTAAAAGAACTCACCCCAGTACACCTTCTAAGGGTGTAAAAACATTATCTAGGAACAATTAAGGCCACTGAGCACATACATCGACTTTTCTATCCCATGTCTCATCCTATTCTCAGCTGTGCTACCATATCACCCATACCAGAGGGATATACTTGCCTCAAAGAGCCATCGGGGTCCAGTCAACGATGCATACTAGATACTCCTCAAAGGTAGCATCATCATATAACTAAACTTCCTCGGGATAAAAGATATGAGACAATTTAGAATGATATTGGTGAAGCTGTGAAACATGAAAGAAATCATGAATGGAATGATACCTCTAAGGTAATAACAATCGATATGCTACTGGCCTGACTCTTTATATGATCTCAAATGGCCCTACATAATGAGGTGACAACTTTCCCTACTTTCGTAACCCTCTATTCCCTAGCCTAGGTTATAACTGAAGAAAAAAATGATCCCTAACCTCGAACTCAAGTGGTCATCAAAGATGATTGACATAAGATTTCTGTCTAGATCTTGCAGTAGTCATACACTTTCTAATCACCTAAACCTGCTCTGAAGTCTCCTGAATGAGATGCAGATCCAGTAGGTCTACCTCACCAGCCTCTAGACAACATAGGGGTGAACAACATGGCTTACCATACAAGGCCACAAAATTAGTAATCTGAATTGTCTCTGGAAAGATATTATTATAGGAGAACTTAGTGAGAAGGATATTATTTTCCCAAGAACCTCCAAAATTAAGGCCACATTCTTGGAGCATATCCTTTAGAACCTGTATTTTCCGTTCTGATTGTCCATTGGTCTGATGGTGAAAAGTTGTGCTTAGAAGAACCTATGTTCTGATAACCTTTTTCAATCCCTTCCATAATCAGTATGTGAAACGAGCATCATTATCTAAAATGATAGTACAAGTGACCCTATGAATTCATATGATTTCATGGACATACCTTTTTCCTAGCTCATGAATTGAGAATATCGCCTGAATAGAAATGAAGAGGGATATATTTTTCAGTCCTTCAATGAAAACCCACACAACATCGCTACCTCTAGGTGATGTAGATAAAATGACAATAAAGTACATAGGAACATCTTCCTATTTACATTATAGGACTAGAAGCAGATGTAACAAGCCTACAGGTCTCTGGTACTCCACCTTCACCTACTGATAGGTGATGCATCTAGTGATAAAACTTGTTATCTAAAATTTTATCCCAGGACACCAATATTGGAATCATATATCTCAATATATCTTGGAGATTCCTGGATGGACTGCCCACAAAGAAGAGTGGGAATCTTTCATCAACACATCTCTCATATCTGTTGGGACCCAGACACATCCATGAATACACAGGATCTCTTCCTTGTCTATGGACCAATCCCGAAACGGGTTATCTACTGATATACTCTTAGAGAGAATCAAACCTTCAGGATCTGAAAATTTTCTAATCTTCACTTTATCAATGAGGGAAGAGGTAACTATTAAGGATGAGAGGTAAGACTTCTCATGAATATCATGAAACTTCAGATGCAACTCAGAAAATAGCACCATTAACTTTCATTCATCATGGGATTCCTACACATCCTGGGTTTTACTTTTCTAACTCAGTGCATCTTCAACCACATTTCCCTCCCCATGCATATATGGAAGCTCAAAATCACACTACTGTAGACATTCAAACCATCTCCGCTATCAAAGGTTCAAGTCACACTGAGAAGAGATATATTTTATGCTCTTGTGGTATATGTACACCACTCAGTGCTCACCATATAGATAGTGTCTCCAACAATGTAAAGAATGGACAAATACTATTAGCTCAAGGTCATGCATCAAGTAATTACTCTCATGAGACCTCAACTGCCGAGATTTTTATGTAATGAAATTTTCCTCCTACAGCAGAACTACTCCTAGGTAGATTCCTATTGTATCATAGAAGATGGTATAAGCTATGCCTGGCTCTAGAAGAGTTAGAATAGTTGTTGATGCAATCCTCCCATTCAACTCCTAAAAGGATTTCTCAGAAACTTCATACCATATGAACTTGACACCCTTCTTTGTAAGGCCAGTAAGATATGAATAAAGGTAGGAAAATTATTTTATTATATAACTATAATATCTATCCATCCTCAAGAAACTCCGCATGTCAAACACATTCTTGGGATACTCCCATAAAATTACATCAGAAGATTTTAGTCGGAGTAGGATTATCAAAAGGGGAAAAACTGAGTTCCTATAAATATTTCTGTTAAAAATATTGTTTAAAAGATTCCCCAAATTAAAAATAAAACTATCCAGTTAACCAAGGTAGTGAAATTATAATATCTTGACTATTCAAATAGTTTCTCGGGATACTGATTAAGTCTTAGTCATAACAATATGAGATATTGATAAATTTTTTGATACAACTCTAATAAGGAAAGATAGTTATAAGTACTGTACAAGACTAACTATCAAAGTAAAATTTATTTTTCTAAAATATAATTTAAAAACAATGAAATACTGAATTGAAAGAAAAAATGGATAAAAAAAGTGATCCATTCTCTAAAAGCGACCTAATCCACTCCAATTGGTGATCACCTACCACAAATAAATATATATATGAAAATCTTTGATCCACACCCTGGATCGGGGTTAACAATAGTACACAAGACTTTCCAAGTCACAAGACCTCTTCCAGTGTTATTTGTGATAAAACTAAAAACCAAGTCACACAAGACCTCTTCTATAGTTATATGTTGGTGAAACAAGGTGTAAATGATATTTGAGTGTGGATATCTTATATCCCCTAGTTCAGTGCAAGAGGTAATGTGTGTTTCCAATACAGATGCACACACTTCTCGAAAAGATTAACAAAATAGTATACAATAGAGAAAAGATAATGAAAAAAGATTATAAATTTTTTGAGTGTTGTTCTATGCAGCTCTGGACTTGTAGGACGTAGCATCTATGATTTTTTACTCCTCTTGTGGAAACAGAGTGTTGTGAGTCTCATGTTTTTGTTTCCAGTTCAATGAAATGTTCTTTTTATCTCTTGTACTTCTTAGAATTGCTACTATAAGGATGTTTGAGGTTTTCTTCCATTTTAGTTTACACATTAATAATCGAGAGTTCTTCATGTGTTCTTCAGTGTATGTTCTTGCATGCTTGTGTTTTCATCTAGTTTTTTAGTCTCTTTCAATATTTTTTCTATTTGCAGCTCGTGTACCACCATGTATTTTATCTTTAGGATGTCATTGTTATGGTCAACAGGGAGCACGATATCTAAACCTTTTACCTCATACTATCAGGTGACATGTCTACAAAATATCATTAATTATGTTAGTGTCATTAAATGACTCAAATATTACCATTAGAAACAACTTTTAAATTTAATTGAAAAAGACAGAAAAATGGTAAAGTAAGGAATGGTTTCATAGTTTGTGTCTTGAAATAGTGTCACTCGGAATGATGTCTTCTCATTTTTCATTGAGTGGTATCACTGGAGCAGTGTCTAGCCCTTTTTCAACTATAGAGCAGGTAGCTTGTGGTAATGATAATAATATTGTGGTAGTAGATCCTCAGTGAAATTGGAAACCGATAGTATGGTCAGGATAGAAAGGGTCACCATTTCTGGGTTACACTGCTAGGTGCTTTTCTAAATTAGGAAAAAGTGTCAATGTTATGGTAACAAGGTTAACATGTCTAGGTTATAGTGTTTGGGTTATGGTGTCTGGTACTTAGCCAATTTCATTCACCCCAATGGTGAGAGAGTTAACATAGAAGTGGTGTCTCATACTCAGGAAAATATCTATAAACCATTTTAAGATGTAATACTCATAGAATGGATTAGACTTATGAATTATCACAATAAAACAAAATAGGACAAAATTAACTGTAGTTTAAAAGATTCATACATGTTTTTTGATATATGAAACATGATTTTTGAGCATTAAAACATGACTATTCCAACAATCTCCCCTTTTTTATAATCAAATATCATGGAATTTATAATATATGTGATAGGATGTATAAAAACTATTCTTCTCCCATGAATATTATTTTTCCATAAATGCTTCCATAAATGTTTTGTCTTATTTATCCCCATTTTGGGATTATTAAAACAAAAAATGAAAAAGAAACATTGAATGAAGGAAATTAAGAGAATAAACAAAAAAAATCCACATTGTGATAAATATAATGAGAGAGTTATTTAAAAGCATGTGGCCAAATACAATACATCCCTATCAAAATACATCCTTCACTTATCTTCAGAGCCATCAGTATTTTCTTTTACCTTGGAATAGACATTAGGAGGAGTACCAGGAGCAGAAGTAGAAGTGGTATAAGGGATTGATCCAACACTAATAGAATGAAAAGGCACTCCTTCAAAGACATATGGTGCAGGAGATGGTATGGTGGAAGATTGAGGCAATGTTTTCTCAATAATAATAGGTCTGATCGGGATTAGATCATGAGATACAGACATGGTAGAAAGGGAAAAGGTAGTGGAGGAGGAAGGAGTTGGACTATGCCGCAAAGGGGTAGCTGCAGAAGCCACAATGGATGTAGTTTTTACATATAGATAGGGCTTCAACAATGTAATTAAATTAGTGGTGAACTCACCTATATACTTTATAGCCTTCTGAAAGTTATCTTTGTTTTCCAAGAACTTCTCCAGAGTGGGTGTGGATTCCTTGATCTTCTACACTTCATCTTTAAATGATTTAGTGACTGGAGGTATTTTCAAATTCTCTATAGGATACTTGAATTGATTGGTCAGCTGATGATTAGAATAAATTCTCTTAAAGTAGAAGTACGATTTATTAGAGATTTATTCTTAATAATCATTGGAAATATTTGAATGGACCCTCAACAAATCAAGTACATGGTCACTATTCTTGATGAAAGTAGGGAGACTTTCCTTATCAACACCACTAAACACTGAATGAAGCCCTTGTCTGACAACTGATCTGATCATGTCACTATCCATAGGCTGAGATGGCTATCCAGAGGTAGATGAGGCTATAATATCTAATGTAAGAGACTTAAGTTGATTTAGAACCTTTTGTAAGCATCCTTTATATTCATCAGTTAGCTTATTAATTCTAGAAACGGGCACACACATCTCATTGGCTATCATGGTGTTGTTCTCAACCACTCTTTAATATAAAATGATTAGGTTTGGGTGAATTAGATATAAAATAATTTGTGTGATCTTATCACCAACATCCTTAATAGGATGAGAAATAGGAGATTGACCATTTTTCAAGACTTTATGCATATATTCAACCATATATTTTAGATACTTCACCACATCACTCAACCATTTTTTCTCAATCCTAACTTCTTGAATTTCATGAAGCATCTTCGATTGAATCTGCCATATAATTTTTTCTAAGAGTATGTATGTGTCTCTTTCGTTGAGATTATCCATAGGGATAGGCTGTGAATTTATGACCTTTTAAAATCCAAATAACAAGGTGTTTCCAAATTCTTTTAAGTCTTATTTACTTACATAAGAAAGATTTTCTTGGGTAGGTTCAGAAGTAGATACTGATACAGGTTTTGATTCCTCTGAAGGTACAATTTTTTTAGTCAAGATTGGGTTGAGATTAAAGAGTGTGGAGGTATCAATTTATTTAACTGAGACTCCTTGAGAATCGACAACATCAGAATACTCTGGAAATACGTACCAAGTATCCACTAAACTTAAATCCACAGGGTTTGTTACTTCAATTCTTTCAAATTAGGATTCTTATCCCCCTCAATAGGTTTATCTCTTCTAGGACTAATATATTTAGTCTCTTTACTGATTTCCAAATTTTCAGCTCTTTCAAGCCCACTAATATCTTTTCAAGATAGCTGAAAAGACTGTTTCATTATTTCCTCAATAGATAAGATTATTTTATTTTCAACCTATGTTTTCTTACTTTTACAAAGTAGCATGATATTTCTTAACAACAATATCTTCCTCAATAATATCTCTTCCAAAAAAATAAGCTCTTCCTCAATAGAAGTCTCTTTCACTATATCAACACTTCTTTTAGTAGAAGCTGCATCTTTTTCAACTACTTCTTATGGAATAGGTAGACCACTGTCTTCTTTGTCTAAGACATTTCCTTCCTCAGGTAAAACTATTGCATCTTATACCTATTCATTTGAGTATTCAACAACTTCATTAGGTTCCAAACTAGGGTCAGGTACATTCTTAGGTCTTGAAGGGGTTTTAACATGGTTGAAAATTTCATAAATTCTTTCATTATCTTCCACCCAATATATATTCCATGGGTTTCAGCTAATTTTCATCCTTTTAACTATATATTTTGAGATAAAAAACTCATAACTTTAAACTAATTCTTTATTCAGACCAACTACTCCCTTTGCTAACAACATTGTAGAAATAAACCTTGAATAAAATAAAGAAGTTGATTTTGAAGTTATCTTGATCATATCACACATGTAAAGTATAATATACATACAGAGATTGATTTTATTCCCATTATTCATAAGATGTATCAAGAACACATCTTGATACATAATGGTGGTGAAGTCCCCTTTCATTGGACAAATAATATGTTGAATAAATATAAACAACAGTCTTGTCTCACCATCCAGCTCAGCTGATATTAGTATTCTCTTCTTTTTGTTTCTAGTTAAACTTTCTAGATCCTCTTATAGGAAAAAATCATCACTTGGAAGAGGAGGACCTCTTTGGAAGTCCTCAAATATTACTTCATGAGGCATTCCTAGGAAAAAAACACACAACCTCTAAGAAAAGGTACATCTTTGACCATTTACCTAGCTTCTTACTACAAAATCATCTTCAGAATTGAACGTGAGCTAAACATACTGATAAAAATCAGAAACTAGTTTCAGATAAATGGGTTTTTTCTGTTTTTGAACCAGTTCAACCATCCTTATTCACCCAATACTTTAAAAACAAGTGACATACATATCAGCATCCACTTCGGACAAAATTCTTTCTCTGACACAACTGTTCAATCATTAAGGCCTAGATTCAGTGGTTTCTCATGCATTATTTTCAGATCTATTTTCACTTTCTTCAGAGACTGATTCTTATCAGGAGTCGATGAATATGGAAGCTTCATACAGGGAACCCAAAGTGGGTCTGATTAGGATGGAAAGTTTAAATTGTACTAATGGTTTGAGATAAGGGTTTCAATTTTAAGAGAAGAGATATCGAGTGAATAGAGGAGTGGAAATTTTGTGTTTTTATCATTTAGGGATTTAAAACATCACAAACATAAATATGAAGTATAAAATCAATAAAATAATCTATACAAAGATGCTATAAAAAATACTAAAAATATAATTCTGAGTCATTTTGGTGAGACTGGAACAGGTAGTCATGGTGTCAGCATTTCGGTGTAATGCTAAACGGTGTGAATGTATCATTGAGACAACAGGTATGAGACCGTAACTGAGGGATAGTAACGGTGAGACTGAAAGTGTGAGGTAGTAACTATAAAATAATAACTTATGAAATAGTGAATCATGAAACCGTAAACTATGAAACAATAAACTATTCACTTCAGGCTTATCATCCCTAATTCATGTATGATGTAATTTATCCATTCAGAATTTAATGGCTTAGTGAATATATCAGCAAGCTGATGTTCAGTGCCATTGAATTCCAAAGTGATGTCACATTTTTGATAAATATCACTTAGAATGTGATGTCTTACATCAATATGTTATTTCCTGGAATGTGAAATAGGATTCTTTGAAATGTTGATAGCACTTGTATTGTCACAATTTATAGGTATATGTCTGAATTGATATCCATAATCTAGTAAAGTGTGTTTCATCCACAAAATTTGTGCACAAAAACTACCAACAGCTATGTATTCAGCCTCAGCAGTAGATAAAACAATAGAATTTTTATTTTTACGACACCATTATACTAGAAACTTTCCTAAAAAGTGACATGTTCTAGAGGTTATTTTACTATCTAACTTACAACCACTAAAATCATCATCAGAATAACTTAATAAATCCAAAGATTATCCCCTAGAATAGAACAGTCCTAAATTGGTTATATGTTTGAGGTATTTAAAAATTATTTTAACAACATTTAAATGAGTCTCTTTCGGGTTTTCTTAAAAACACATACACATGAAAACAATAAATCTAATATTAGGCCAACTAGATGTTAAGTAGAGTAAAATTCCAATCATTCCTATATAAGGGGTTTGATCAACAAATTTACCATTTTCATCAAGATCCAGCTTACATGTAGTACTCATTGAAGTATCACTACTTTTAGTGATATCCAAGACAAAACATTTTATGAGATATTTTTTATATTTTCTTTGATTTAAGATAATACCTTATTTGTTTTGAAAATTTTTTAAATCCAATGAATTTTTTTTTCACCCATTAAACTCATTTCAAATTCATTTTTCAATTTTTTTAAAAAAATCAGTACATAAATAATTTCTTGAATATCCAAAAATAATATCATCTACATAGATTTTAACAACTAAAACATCTTTATAAAATTCATTTTATAAAAATATTAGGATCAGCTATACCTTTTTTAAAACCTTTGGAAATAAGAAAATTACTTAATCTATCATACCAAGATCTTGGAGCTTTCTTTAAACCATATAAATACTTAGTTAATTTAAAAACATGATTTGGAAAGCGAGGGTTTGTAAAATGAGGGGGTTTTCAACAATAACATCCTCAACTATATAAAAATTTAAGAAATAAATCTTGACATCCATTTGATAATGGTTGAAATTGAGATGTGTTGCATATTAAAGGAAGATTCTAATGAATTCAAGTCTTGAAACTGGTGCAAAATTTTGTTCATATTCAATTCCTTCTTATTGACTATAACCTTGTGCAATCAATCTTGATTTGTTTCTAACTATGTTACCATCTTCATTTACTTTTTTATTGAACACCCATTTAGTGGTTATAGTCAAGGTGTCTTTGGGTATATCCACAAGTTTCCAAACATTATTCCTTTAAAACTGATTTATCTCTTATTGCATAGCTATCACCCAAAATTCATCATTGATAGAATCATTGATTTTTTAGGCTCTATAAAGGCTTTATATTCAACCTGGTTTCTAAGAGAATCTCTAGTCTATGTTATGTTATCTATGTCTCCAACTATTGCATCTAAAGGATGGTTATTAAGAGTTATAAAATGTCTAGAAAACGAAGGGATTGATATTTCATGTTCTTCAATAGGTTCAGGTTCATTGTGATGAGAATCTGAAGAATTTCCAAAACTAGAAGTTTTAACAGATTCCTTCGTAGGATGGTCATATGATTTAGCATTGATATCCAGATTTCATAGATCAACCCCAAGATTTTCTAGTGAGTTATTAGGTTCATGTGGATCTGTTTCATCAATTTTGACATGTATAGATTCTTCCACACATTTGGTTCTTTTTTTAAATAATCTATAGGATTTACTAGATATTGAATAACCTAAAAATATTCCTTCATTACACATGGATGCAAACTTATTTATATTATCTTTAGTATTAAGAATATAGACTATGAAACCAAAAACATTGAAGTAATTATCCTTGGTTTTTCTATTTTTCTAGGACTAATAAGGTGTTTTCTTAAGAATAGTTCTGATTAAAACTATGTTAATAATATATCATGTTGTATTGAAAGCTTCATCCCAAAAGTTTATTGGAAATTAATACTCACTAATCATGGTTCTAGAAATTTCTTGCAGGGTTCTACTTCTTATTTTTATAAATCCATTTTGCTGGGGTGTCCTAGGAGCAGAGAAGTTATGAATATAGCCATTTTGTGATCAAAATGATTAAAACTCTTGGTTTTCAAACTCACATCCATGGTAACTTCTTAGGGATTTAATTCTAATCCCACTAATATTTTCTATAGTTCTAGCATAATTGGTGAAATGATAGAAGACTTCACTTTTGTGAGCCATGTAAAAGGTCCAAATATATCTAGAGTAGTCATCTACAAGAATATAGACATAATTATTAAAATTAAGACTTGAGACTCTAGAAGGTCCAAAAAAATCCATGTGACCCAACTCATGAGGTTGATAAGTGGAAACTTATTTCATTAGTTTGAATGATATTTTTTTGTTTACCTTTTTTACAAGGATTACAGAATTTGTCATTTAGAAACTCAAGTTTGGGTAGATTCTTAACTAAAATTTTCTAGTAGGTTTTCTAAGGGAGTGTATATTACAATGCCCTAATATTCTATTCCACAACCAAGATTCTTTATGAAAAAAACACTCAATAAATAAAAATGTTGAGAGATTAAAGAATAAAAATTAACAGTATAGACATTTTCATTTCTAAATGTGGAGAATATTGGTTCATTTTTAGAGTTAAAAAAATTAAAAAAATAATTTTCAAATTTAACATGAAAACCATCATCACATAGTATCTAGATACTAAGAAGATTATATTTTAATCCATACAAAAATACTTTAGTAATTAAAACTAATTTAGAGTTACCAATCTAGCCGAGGCCAATTATTTTTCCTTTAGCATTGTCACTGAAGGTAACATGCCCACCATAAATCTTTATTAAATTTTTTAAGCATGAGTAAACTACTATAATGTGTATTGAACATCCACTATCCAAGTACCATATGCTTTTTTAGGAGCTCTTGAAATATATTTCCTACAAAAATAATCAATCAAAAACAGATTTGGTACCCAGATTTGTTTAGGTCCCTTAACATTAGTAATCAGTGGTTTAGGAACCCACACCTACTTCATGGGATTCCTATAATCTTTAGGTAACATATTTTAATAATAAAATGTTTTTGGTCTTGAAAAACTACAGGTAGTAAAAAAAATCTAGAACTGGGACAAGTAACAGAATTTCATTTTTAGGTAGAAAAAATTATTTTCTAGATTTAGTTACAAACTTGTTTTGGGTGAGATTTCTTTTCCGAGGTTGGTATCTTATACCATTAGTTTATCTAGGGTGAATTTAGTTTACCAAGAATCTGTTTAAGATTATTTTTTCCATTGGTAAATTTCTCTAAGTCCTTTTTCAATTGCACATTAGATAACCTAAGTTCATTTTTCTCTTTAATTAGTTGACAATTTTTCTCTTTTTCCACATAAAGCTCAGATTTAACAGTGGTATTCAAGGAATTTTATTTATTTAAAGATTTTTATTTATCTTTCAGTTCATTACAGGTGTCCTCTAGCATTTGGAAGTATTCATATATTTATTCATTGGTAATATTTTTAGAATCACATTCTTCTATAGAATAGTAAGTATTTTATATAGGATACTCAAGGGTTACCCCATATGTGTTCTTCATAAAACACATATTGTCCCTGTTATACTTTTCATCATGTAAAGACTATGAGTCACTTGAGCTTACCCCAGAAGCAATCCATTTTGCTTTCATGGAATTTTTATACTTTTTATCTTTATCCTCATACCTCTTATTATATTTTAACTTGTTACAATCATCCTTTACATGTTTATTTCTCTTACATTCATATAAGATTATAACATTGGAAGTATTAACTTTATTTCAATCTTTTTTTTCCAGTTTCCCTTATTATCATATTTTTCTTTATAGTTAGGCTTCCTAAAAAAATTCTTCCTATTATAAATCTTCTTAAATCATCTACCTAATTAATCCATTTACTGATCACTATCATATGGAGAATCTTCATTACTTGTACTGTAAGAATGAGGTTGTATCCTATTCTTTTCTTTAGTTTTGGAAGTAGTGGTTTTGAACACCACTGACTTTATCTTTGGTTTATCTTCCACTTCCTTGTTGACTTTTAATTATTCTTCATACATCATCAACATTCTTATCATCTCCCTGACTAGTAGCTTGCTAATATCACAAGATTCTCTAATTGAGATAGAGGTTCCTCTCCATCTATCAGGAAATCATCTGAGTATTCTCGTAATTTGTTCCTTGGATGTAACATCTCTTCCTAGAGAGATCATAGTATTCACAATTTCATTATAACTAAGATACATGTCATAAATAGGCTCATCATTCTTTATTTTTAAATTATCATATTTAATATTATATGTGTTAATTCTCATTTCCTTTACTCTATAGGTTCCTTCATGTGAAATAGATAAAGTGTCCCAAATTTCATGGGCTTTTTTACATGAAGAAATCTTGTTAAAATATTCATATCCTAAAGAAAATTATTGGGAATTCATGGCTTTGAAATTATTATTAAAAAAAGACATAGTGGGGCCATCCTAAGTATTATTATCTGTATCAAAAATCTTATATTCATCTATAATTGAAGTCCAAATCTCAATACCTATACTTTCTAAATGAATTTTCATTTTAGTTTTCCATTCTGCATAATTTTTTCCATTGAAGAATGGAGTTCTACTGGTAGCAGCACCTTCCAATCAATTATCCATACTAAAAAAAGATTTTAAATAACTAGAAATTTATAACTAACAGAAATTTAAATATCTTTAAAACTCAACTAAAATCATAGTTGAAAGTGGTTCTAAAAATAGATTTAAAATTTTGAAAATTGATATTTTAAATCCCCTTTGATAACAAATGTTGGTTGGAGTAGGATACTCAAGACAGGGGTGAATTGAGTTCCTATAAAAATTTATGTTAAAAATATTATTTAAAATATTCCCTTAATTAAAAATAAAATTGTCCAGTTAATCAAGGAAGTAAAATTATAATAACTTGAATGTTAAAATAGTTTCTTAGAAGATTGATTAATTCTCAGTTATAACAATACGAGATATTGATACAATTTTTTAGACTACTATAATAAATCCAGACAATTAAAACTAATTTCCAAGACTAACTATCAAATTAAAATTTAGTTTTCTGAAATATAAGTTAGAAACATAGAAATACTAAATTTAAAGATAGAGAGGATTAAACAAGTGGTTCAGTCTCAAGCTGAGACCTAATCCACTCTACTTGGTGATCACCTACCGCCAAGAAATATATGTGTGTGTGTGTGTGTGTGTTTGAAAATCTTTGATCCACACCCAGGATCAGGGTTGACAATAATACACAAGACTATCTTGGTCATAAGACCTCTTGCATTGTTCTTTATGAGAAAACAAACAAAAAAGTCACACAAGACCTCTCCCATATTTATATGTGGGTGAAACAAGGTGTAAAAGATATTTGAATGAGGATATCTTGTATCCTTCAGTTCAGTGCAAGAGGCAGTGTGTGTTTTTAATACAGATACATACACTGCTCGAAAAATATTAATAAAACACTACATAGTAGAGGAAAGATAATGAGAAAATATTAGAAATTCTTTGAGTGTTGTTCAATGCAGCTCTGGACTTGTAGGATGTAGAAGATGTGAGTTTCGAGTCCTATTATGAAAAAAAAGTGTCATGAGTCACATGTTCTAGTTTCTAGTTTGATGATATGTTATTTTTAGCTCTTTTTCTTATTATATTTTCTCCTTCGAGGATGTTTGAGGTTCTGATCCACAATAGTTCAACTAATATGGATCAATATTTCTTCGTGTTTTCTTTAGTGTATGTTCTTGCATGCATTTTTTCAGGATCACAATATCTACACCTTATACCTCATACTATTAGGTGAAATGTCTACAAAAGATCATTAATTATTTTAGTGTCATTAAATGACTAAAATGTGACCATTAGAAACCAATTTTAAATTTAATTGAAAAAGATAGGAAAAATGGGTAAGCAAGTTATAGTGTCACAATTTGTGTCTTGAAATAGTGTCACTTGGAATGGTGTCTTCTACATTGTATTTGAGCAATATCACTAGAGTGGTATCTAGTCCTTTGTCATTTTGTAACTGGTATAAAGTGGTAACGGTAGTAAGATTGCAGTAGCAGATCCTTTGTGAAATTTGAAGTCGATATCACGGTCATGGTATCAAGGGTCACGATGTCTGGGTTACGGTGTCTAGGTTATAGTGTTAGTTCCTTTGCAAAATTATGAAACTAAGTCAAGGTTATGGTAGTAGGGTTATGGTTTCAGTGTTATGAGGTCTGGGTTATGGTGTTTGGGACTTAGCCAATTTCTTTCACACCAATGGTGAGAGAGTTACCATAGAATCGGTGTCTCATACAAAGGCAAATATCTGTAAACCTTTTTAAGAAGTAATACTCATAGATTGGATTATACTTAAGAATTATCATATTAAAACATAATAGATCAAAATTAACCATAGTTTACAAGATTCATACATGATTTGTGAGCATTAAAACATGAGGAGTCCAACAATAACATTTTCTAGGTCAAACAAATACTCTTGATTGTAGTATTATATAACCCAAGAAGTGAACTTTGTTGATAATGGAATAAAGATGATGCTCTCTCATTATTCTCATAATGATCTCAAGATGTTTGGCATGGTCACTACAAGTGTGTGAATACACCAAGATTTCATCCACAAAGTCTATGAAAAAAGAGTCCAATTAGGGGTGGAAAACCATATTCATCAGATCCATTAAAATGGTAGGCATGTTTGTAAGACTGAACAACATAAAAAGGTACTCATACAGACTATAGATGCTATGGAAAGTTGTATGAGGTTTTTATAATGGCATGACACATACCATATGATAACCCAATCTCAGATCTATCATAGAGAAGACATCTTCTCTTCAAATCTGGTCAAATAGATCATTGATTTGAGGAAGTGGGTAACTATTCATGACTATAAGCTGGTTCAACCACCTATAATCTACACATAGATGTTAGGTTCTATCCGCCTTCTTGGTGAAAATCATAGGCGAACCCCAAGAAGGTGTACTAGGCCCTATAAATCCTTTGGCCACTAAATCCTTTAACAAATGCTTGATCTCTTGAATCAATATCGATTCCATCCTATACTGAGGAATGGAAACTTGAGATACTCCTGGAAAAATCTTGATACTAAACTCTACCTCTCTCTCTGGAGGTAAGCCAGAAAAATCATTGGGAAAGATATCCATGAAATGATCCACTATTGGAGGGAAATCAGCCTTATATAAACCCTAATCCTCTATGAAAAGATTAGAAATCAGGGTGGTCACTCCACTAATCCCATGATGCTCTGGTATATCTCTACCATCATAGACATCACATTCACCCTTATGTATATTACTAATTCCCTCAAGTGATTTAAACAATACCCAATAGAGATAGCAGTCTACAAAAACATGATATTGAACCAACCAATCCATATTGATTATAACATCGAATCCTGTAATCTTGAGAAAAAATTGGTTCCATAAGAAATGGTTAACTTCCTACCCCAAGGGTGTAGTCCCTACATTGGCCTATGCCCTTTGTTCATACCCCTAATGACATATCTAGGGTCATTAATCCATAGTAATATTGTATCTTCTGTCTGAGACTTTCCACAATAGATAGAGAGATAAAATAGTTTGAAGAACCTACACCAAATAAAGAAGATACTATAGTAAACACCAAAAGAATAGTACCTCATACTATAGATGGTCCCATGGCCAGATCCTCAGGTAGTGATAGTAGTAAATGCAATTGTCCTGATCCACATCCCTATTTAACAGATGGAATTCCACGATTATAACTACTTTGTTGGTGCTACTAGTGATTAGGGGTCTTGCTATCATGACCATGACCTCCTCCTCGAATAGTCATCTCAATTCTATTCCAAATCCCCACCTAACATGGTATAAAAGATCTCACTCTTGAAGGTGGAGCTGGTTCACATCCTTTTCCACTCGAAGCTGGTGGAAAGTTCATACAGAAATGCTGAAAATGCACCATACAACCACAATCTCGACACTCTAGTGGGTATCTATCATACTAAGGCTTCAAATTTCCACATCATTCACACTGATGAAACACTTTATAACCATCTAAATGGGAACTATAGTTGTCATTGACCTAATGAGAAACCTTGAGGGAATGTTTCCTACCCCCAAAAAAACTACCGGCCTACTGTGACACTAATCCTCTATACCTAGTATTATTTCCATCCCTTCGGTTGCAATCGGTGATAATATCCTGATTGAATATCTCAGAAAAAGTAGACAGGTGACATACATTCCCCAATATATAGATGGCGTACTAGATCTCATCCTTGAAACATCTCACACGCGAAATCTCATCACAAGCTAGAAGCAGTGAAAAGCGTTGCAACTCCATGAAATGTGCTAAATACTCCATGACTAACATAGAACCCTTCTCAAGATACATGAACTCTTTCGATATGTATGCTCTTAGTGTCTTAGGAAATAACTAATCATATATGGAAGTCTGGAAATCAACCCATAACATACCCTGATGATGACAGACATGGGAAGTCACATCCCTCCAATGCTTGGTTGAATCCTAAAGAATGTATGTGGAAATCTTGACCCTATGCTTTGGAGGAGTCTCAAGATACTCAAATATAGATAGGATTGATTGTATCTAACACTCAGTTGCCTTTGGACCTCCATCCCTTGAGATAGTAGGAGGATGATACTACTGAAACTCACTAGTTAGATCATCCATTGTAGGTGCAAGCCATGGAGCACCATTCATGGAATGCATCATACGTAGGAAACTATCATGAACTGGGGTGTCAGTGTCCAAATTAGGTATAGCAGGTGGTGCCTCAAGTGGCACTCATGGAGGTATGACTGGTAGCTCAAGACCCACCATGTCTAGAGCATGGTCATTGACACCCTCCTGGCGTAAAATACAAGGATGTCTTGGGGGAATTGGTCTTCAAATTCCAAGAACACACCTCAGAACATGATTAAGAAGAAAGATAACATCACTAGAAGAAGCTAAATTTCGGAAAACTCACTACCCAAGTCATACTATCCCAACTACCCAAACATGGATTTGTGATGCCCAATAATGGATTATGACCAAGTCACAAGCATTAATAACCTATAATATATTCTCTAAAAATATTAAATAAATCAAACAACCCCATATAACATAAATTTTTATTGTCCTGGACTCAGATGCCACTTAAGGGGTGCCCAAAGCCTGGTAGGACACATGGACTCAAGGGCATCTCCCCAAACACCAGAGGCTGCTGACCAGCAATAAGGTCCCAGGGTGTGTCCATGTGGAGAATATTCCCTCATTACCAAAGTGTATCGTAATGGATGAATATAAAAAATGGTAAATAGCGAAAGAAATATAAGAAAATAGAATGAACAACATAAAATATATACAATAATAACGATAATCAGAACAACTGAAATATCATTTAAAAATGATGATATGTCATGTCACAATAAAACTAGAAATCATTGATACAAGATAGAAATAATAACATGTTCCACATAAGTATTAAGGAAATCAAAGACTGCCCCAAACATCCAGAGATCCAACTCAGTCATCTTCTATCACAATCTTTACTAAATATAAAACAATCAAGTGTTTGAAGTTTCATGCTTCCCTTTTTCAACACCTGTAACCATTTAATATATTGTAGGTACCAAACGATGCCCAGAAAGGGTGTGACATAATTATTAGTGGGCCACCACCAATGGTGTCTATAACATCAGGCTTGTGCAATAGAAATGTAACAGTGTGTAGGCATGAATATATAAAGTAAAGAAGTACAATGTAACTGAATACCGAATTACCTGCTTTAGCCCTTAGCTGGTGTTTGAACATGTAAAAAATCATTATTTGATCGTTACTAATTTATAACATATCAGGTTTTCATAATAGTGAATGTTCCATGTTATAATAAGAAAACCTGTAATGATTTTTAAATTGTGAAGTCCCAAGGTAATAACCAAGGTTATGTAGACCTCAAGGGTCACCAAATCAGTAATAACTATAGCCTGTAATTGGGGTAATAGTGTAATCCAAGGATCATAGTCCATGTCATTCCACAATGAGGTGCCTACTGAGTCCAAGGAGTTCTTCCAAGGTAAATGGGGCTAATAAAAGACTGGTCCTGATGGGATTTAAGCCTGAAACCTACTAGTAAATGTTGTATAGAAGGAGAGTATCCAAGGAATACTAAAATAATATTGAAGGGATCCTCTAGTGTCATACCGGGCATCCAAAGAATT
This sequence comes from Viscum album, assembly GCA_963277665.1. Lineage (NCBI taxonomy): Eukaryota > Viridiplantae > Streptophyta > Magnoliopsida > Santalales > Viscaceae > Viscum > Viscum album. Next base: position 1,682,777,660 of record OY728160.1, read on the forward strand.
GACAAGGATTGGGATCTTGGTAGGTCTCATCCTAAGCAAGTCGTATCCTGGAATTAGAATGGGGTTCTCGAGTTCTCATGGTATTCTCTGATCAAAATCCAAAGCGTACCTAAGTCAAAACATTCCTATTTGATTATGAATTCATGTAATATTTCATTTGGTTCAATACGTTCCTTTAATTAGAGTGATAATTTCAAGTAGCATGAAACATTTTAATCTAGTCATAATTAATCAACAAGTCCATTTGGTCCAAGCCTTTCCTTTCATTCGTTTGACAATTCCAAGTAGCATGAAACCTTTATTAATTCCATTTAAAGAATATACAACAATTAAGTTTCATTCCTCTACCTTCCATTAATGTGGTAAGGGGTGATATAGACATGAAACCTATTAATCATTCACAATTAATCTCATCAAGTCATATACTTGGTATACTTAACAATTTTGATTTCAAATTTAATTATAAATTGAAGCACTTAACTTTGGTGGGTTAATTGGTGAGAATACATGGTACATTACATTATGAAATTCAAAATATAAATCAATCCATTTAATTTAGAAAGGTTTATTCTTATAAGGTTCAAGAAAATTCACACCCAAATGGTGGATCAAACATGTCAAATACTAAAAACCCAATTATGGAATAATGTCTAACATGGGATGAATGGATTTGTGGGTGTAACCACTAAAAATTATTCATATGCATGTAAAGATAATATACATATTTTTCTATTGATTATAATCATGAAATATAAATTATATAAACAACAATCAATGAAATCGTTGGGCCCCACACAACAATTCCATAATCAACAGACTTGAGGTACAAGTTATAGACCACCCACCTTAGCATTGTACGACTCTTCTCCTCTGATATCGGCCTTTGATTTGGCTTAGACCATATTAGATCTAAGAAAAAAGGAAAAATGATCACACCTCGATAAATAGGTCGAGTGTAAGAGAGGAGAATAAAGGTTTTAAAGGACTTGAGTACTTACTGTTGCGCATCCAATGTGATGTACGAAAGCTCTAATGGATCCGAGATGAAGGATATCATTAAATCCCAAGATTAGGACTTCAAAAATCTCTAGAATGAGATCCATAGAGATAAATACTACTTGAAGTCATATCAGGGAAGAATATGTGGCTTAATAGATTGTTAAGGTAAAAAACACAATTTACCTAGAAAAATAGCATATGCACGGTTTGACAAACTCGGTGCAAACCATGAATGAATTCCTAGGAAGAAGGGGAACTTTCAAATTTAGGCTACATGATCATGAAAAAACTATGTGATTTGATTTTTTCCAGAAATTTACATTTGTACAGTTATCCAAACCATGCACCAATCATGCTCTAACCGTGTGACATGGCCAATTTCCCAAAAAGATGGGTTCTGGGCTTTGAAGTTGTCCTAGAAACCCCTGAGACCTTTTTTTAACTCATTAGGCATCTATATTTGGTTCAAAATAAATTAATAGACCAAAATTTAAAGGATCCATACCTGAGTGAAAAACCTGGGTGTTATAGTGATAGGAAAAAAGACCCTAACACCAACATCATTCATCCTTGATCGCCATGTGAATCGATTCCAAGAAAAACTCTCCTTGATCTCTCTAGAATTGAGAGGGTGGAGGAGGAGGATCACTCTATATTATAGAGATAATTATTAGAGGGGGAATATATAGGGATTTAGAGAATTTTCCTTGCCCTTGTGCATAACCTAAATATCCATCATACCAGGTTGGAAATAATATAATTGGGTTTAAATGGTGTCAGGGTTTTAAAATAATAATTTCACAATCACCCTTATTATTTTATTAATCCTTATGAAACCCTATGTCTATAATAATAATAATAATATTATTATTTATTGACATGTGAAAAAAAATTAATTAAAAAAATTCTTAAATAAATTATTTAGAATTTATTCAACAAATATTTAATATACATCATTTCTCACCATAAATTTAAAATTATCCTGTCATTACTTCAAAATATTTATCTGGTCTTAAATAATGGTTATTTTCTAATAAATACATATCAATACATTATTCAAAAATAATGAAATAAATTAATTTTATATTAACTATATAATAAATAAATATTTATTAAATATTATGCTTAAAAAGTATTCTCTTAAATAAATAGTGAAAAAAATATTAGAGATTAATATAACATGAATAAGTATTAAACCATGAATGGGAATAATATTTATTCAACATATTAAATCATTAATATTATTATTATTTAACAAAGGCTCTTGATACACTTTGTGTGTGTCCCAATAGACATCTTCTATAGTGGCATTAGGTGGAGTCGCGCAAAGTGCAATGTTAGCATCTTGACAATGCTAAGGCACCCATAGAGAAATAAGTTAATATAAAAACAACATTTATCTTCATAGAAATTCTTACTATATAATATAATATCATTTTCGTGATATATATAATCAAACTGGTTTTATTCTGATGTCATTAAACTCTTTGCTCGATACCTCTTTGATTTTTTAAAATGAACCTACCCAAATAACACTTTGGACGTGAATTAATTTAGGATGATTCATTCCCAAAAAAATGTTCTATGATATCAACTTTAGTTAAATAATATATGGGAAAAATCTTTTCTCATGTTATTCATTAATACAATATTACTCGTGACGCACCCAACATATCCTACCTTTCCGCGAACATAATTTTTCATGGTTTAAAACAATACAACAAAGTTTTATACTAATAACATCCATTAATAATAATCATAATTTCTATGGATTATTACAAAAATACAAACATTATAACATCTAATGAAATATATAAATGTGGATCTCTTACTTTTGGGTCATGTTCTCATAATCTTCGACACTATAAATTAAAAAGGGAGTACACCATGAGTAATTTTCTAAAATTCCTATGAGTGTTCCATAAAATGATATCATCCAACTATTGAATATATAGTTAAGAATACTATTATGAAACTTCTAGGTTCTCATTATAGTAGGGAACTCCTATGACCTTTTAGTGTGACAGTTACTCTTAGTAAATTATCACAAACTATATCATGTAGAAGAATAATCGTGATGTGATATGTTTTTATTAATATTCAAGGTAATGAATATAGGTAATCATAAAGTACATAAAAGTTTATTCTGGGGAACCAAATCTAACAGAATCCCTCTTGCACAAGACCCAACTACTAAAAACGTTCATTTTTTCAGCTCTCACATGATATTCAAGATTATGATAAGTTAAGTCTTTTTTTAAGGGGACTACCCTGTTTCTATATATGGAAAATATTCTTACTTTAATCTCACCCCTCAGAGAAGAATCCATCATGAGGTGATACTTTTGGATCATGTGATTTTTCCATTAGAGTGGACATGGATCCTTTTTGAGATCCACCACTACTATATTATCACAATATAATGTTCTAGGTTCTTTACTACTATGTACCACATAAAGATCAGGGAAAAAGTTGGATATCCATTCATATTATTTGGATGTAACAGAATCCACTTTGTACTCAAACTCTATAGTATAATTGGTGAAAAATGGATTCTTTGAACTCTTTCAGCACACAACTCCTCTATTGAGTTTGAATACATATGTTGACTATGATTTCAGATCATTCTGATCTATTTTAAAACTAGTATCAGTATATCCCCTTATGATTAGCTCCTCATCTCCTCCAAAAACTATACACATATCCTTAGTTTTTCTTCTTTACTTATTGATAGCCTTAATAGTAGACCAGTGTTGTTCACCTAGGTCTTCTTGATATCTTTTTACCATAATCAAGGAATAGGAAACACAATCCTAGTACATAACATGACATAAATGATTTCTCCTATCATGTAAATTTATGGGATAATATTAATTCTCTCTTTCCCCTCTTGTGTTTGAGGAAAAAGTTTCTTAGATATATGAATACTATGTGTCATTGGAACTAATCCTTTATTCAATTTTTATGTATTAATATCTTTAGTTACTTTTCAATGTTTCTTTCTTGAATTAGTCCATGCATCCTCTTGAATCTATCATGAATGGTCTTGATCCCTAGAATATAGGTTGGTTCACCTATGTCCTCCATGGAAAAGCACTTATTTAACTAATCTTAAAATGACTATAATAATGATAAATCATTTCCAATAAGTAATATATCATTGACGTATACTACATAGTTAATAACCACACTCCCACAAAACCACTTGTAAAGACATGGATCAGATTCATTCTTAATGAAACCAAATTCTCTTATAGCTTCATCAAACAAAATGTTCTATAAACAAGAGTTTTTCTTGAATCCAAAAATGGGTATTTTCAACTTGAATATCATTTTTCTAATAACATGGAGTCACAAAAAATTTTATTTTTTCATATATACATATTCCCAAAGATTACCTTTATGGAAATCTATTTTGATATCCATTTTACAAATTTCCCAATCATGGTAGTTTCTATAGAAAGTAAAATTTTGATGCATTTAAATATGTAAATTATAAAAATGTTTTCATTATAGTCAATTAATTGACACTATTTAAAAAAATATATCCCTTGTCCATGCTTTATAGGTATTTACTTTACCTTCCATGTCCATTTTTCTCTTGAATAATCATTTACACCCAACAAGATTTACATCAATTGGAGGATCGACCGTAACTGAAACATGGTTCTAAAAAATTGAATATATCTCAAAATTCATGGCTTCTTACTATCTTACAAATTCTAATATAATTACTGAATATTTTGGAAAGAGAGTGTCATTATTGTCATCCAATAATGAGTCATTATATTTGGTGACTAGAAAAAAAATATCTTTACGGTTATCTTACCTCTATGGTCTTCCTACAGAGTACTTGTGTTTCATGAACAATTTATTCCACTAGGCCCCTTGGGATCTATTCCAATTTTGATTCTTGTTTATCATGACTATAAAATTTATGTAAGTTAATCTTTATCCAATTATACTTTTTGAGGATTTTCTCCATCTCAATAAAGATGGTATGTCTTTAAAAATCACTTTATTGTTTTAGGGGTTATATATATAGTGTCCTCTGGTTCCCTTAGGATACACTATAATGATAAACTTCATGACTCAAGGTGATTGTTTTTTATTGAGATGGATTTAATAAAAACCTAGTATAATCATTCATGAGTGTGTGACAATACAGATTTATTTCCATACATTAACTCATATAGAATCCTATTTTCCACCTTATTTTTTGCTCTATTTAGAATGTGTGCTATATTATGTGATGAATATCCCATAAATGATAAAGGAAGATCTGCACGACTCATCATAAACCTTACAATGTCAAGTAAGGTATGATTCCCCCTTTTAATAACACCACACTACTATGATGTATAAGTTAGTGTGAGTTGGGATATAATCCTAAAATCTCATAGAAAGTCAATAAAACTCTTAGTTAAGATATTCAACACCTTGATCAGATAAAATATTTATTCTTAAATCCCTTGAATTTATTAAAGGTATCAGAATTATACCTTATCATGTCGATATAATCATATCAACTCAACTTATCAATAAATGTTATGATGAAAGAATATGCACCTCTATATTCTATTGGAAATGTTCCATACACATTAGTATGTACAAATCCAATATGATCTTTGTTCTGTTTACCTTGTACACTAAAAGTGGTTCAATCATTTTTCCATGAAAAAAAGCTGGATGTCATCATTCATGTGGTTTTAAGTCAAAAGTGTCTAAGTATCAATTTTGATAGAGATTTTTCAAACACTTTTCATTTATATGAACAATATGTTGATGCCATAACATGCTATTCTATGAGTTGTGATAACAATATTCATTATCTATTTCCAATACTTGGTTTTCAAAAATTAATATATAAAGACGATTATTTAGTTGTTCCACACCATAAAAAATGATGTATTTATAAAAGTTGCTTTCTTTATTTCCAAATTTTTAAATAAATCCATCCATGTCAAGAAAAGAAATAAAGATGATGTTCTTAGTAACACTTTTCACAACATAACAGTTCCTTAAAACCAAAATCATTCTAGTTGGAAACGGAAGGTGGTAGTCTCTTATAGACAAGGCAGTAATTTTTTCTCCACTGACTTCTTGAAAATCCCCCTATTCATTGTGAATCATTTTTAATCAACTTGTTCCATGTATTTGGGTAACTATGTGAGAACCAAAAGCTATATTGAATACCCAATGTTAATATATATAAAGATTACCCTCGATAATGAATACACCTTGAGCTTACCCTTGCTTCTAGGTGAAATTCTTCTTCTAGTGGCCTAGATTTCCACAAGGAAAACATATTGTTTCCTTTTCATTCACTTAACTATGAATCTTCTCAATATTGGAAGGACTATTATTTGTATCTTTGTACTTGAAGTGAGTCTTCAGACCCATTTTCTTATTCTTCCTTTTCTTATTCACCATAAGTATTGTGGGACTATAAGGACTGATGAACTTATTAGCTTGGAGAATGAGAGTATGAAGTTCTAAATGATTCTCCTCATTATTTATTCGGATATATTTACAAATAAAAATGGATAATGATATAGGAAGTAAGTAAAGGATGAGATCTATGTATAACTCATCAGGGAATTTAATTCCAAAGTTTAAGTTCTCTATGTATCCAATCATCTTGAAAAATCGGGACCATTTGGTATTGAATCTTCAAGATCACACATTAACAATGCATTTGATATCTCATATATATCTTGTCTTGACTTCTATTGATGAAGATAATTAAGGTGAGACATCATGCTATACAAATCCATATCCTCATATTTCCTTAAAATATCATTGGATATAGAAGATAATATGAAAAGTTGAAAAAAATTGTGTCATCCACATTCTTATCATATTGACATAATTATTACTCACTATCTTTTTGGATAGTCACATTAGAATTAATATTTTCTAGTACATATAATTTCATTTAATGAAATAGAATACCACACAAGTGACTTTATTGTTACTAGAAATTATCACTAGTGAGAAGTTTATCATTATCTAGTATGGATCTTAGTTATATATTTTAAGTCATGCCAATTTCCATTTCTATAGTTAATAAGAGTAGAATTTAATTACATTATGTGTTCAAATTAAAAAATAAATATAAAATTTATTAGTATCCAACTATTTTAGCAATACCTAATAGTCATCACCATTAGTTTTATAATACCTTATTTATTTTTTATTTTAGTGGAAATGATCCATATTCCCCTTATCATAACCCAAACAGAGGTTTTTCAAGTAATTAGAAGGTATTTAGGTTGAAAAAACTTTCCTACAGTATTAACTCATATCTCCTGGATCTATTTAGGGAAAAAACCAAGTATTATATCCTAAAATAGGATTTTCTCAACACTTTTCCTACTATTTGCACTATGTCTGACAAAGTTGATCAACCCTTAATGTTAAATACATTAAGTCGACCCAAATCTAAAGATAGAAATTCCCAGATAATTGAAATCACCCCAACAGAGGTTATTCAAACACTATGTACTATTTTTTATTCTTACCCAAGTAGTGATTAGTTATACCAATTTAATATCTATAGTTAAGGGTTTTTAAAATTTTATGAATCTATATCCAATTTTATCATTATTAAATTCTTATTAATATTAAGTGGATTTACTTAATTAATTATCTATGCCTTAGATAAAGTTTACATATAATAAAATTTATTTTAGTTCTACCTTGAATATTATTTAATTCATTATTTTATGTGGTTTCATCAAAACATTCATAATGAAATTAACGATTAAACTTGAAGAAAATTAAGTAATAAGAGTGGTGTGATCATTAGTTTTTCTTGATGGAAAGTTTATCGAGAGGATGAAAAACAAATAATTGACCTAGTGAAAAAACACCTTGAACCTTGACTTGGTTTGTGTAATAAACTAAAACATTTCCACTGAAATATCTCATGGATTGGTTTCATCTTAGCTCCAAATGTGAATCACCTCCACTCACCTGGGATATCAATCTATTCCATTTTATTTTACTCACATTATCGTGAGGTTAACCAAAGGATTGTTTATGGGGGTTTACATAAAATGAAATCATGGTCACATAGGCTCTTACATAATTATAGTAGATATGACCTGAAATCAATTAATTTAATTTAACAATAAATATAAAGGAAACCAATCACAAAAAAAATTCTAATCCCTACTCATGATAATCCAAATTCCTGTAATGAATTACTCATTTAATAAAATATCATCCAATCCAAATAGTTATTATTTAAGATAATAAGTGCTATAATAAATTAATTATATTCTTTAATTAATTAATTATTTTATCTTAATTATCATACAAATTTTATTTATATTATCATCTATCATAATTATAATCACATTATATAAATTTATTTAAAATTCACTAAAAGAAAAAAATGTAATTTCGAGGCTACACAGTGAGTACTCATATGATGTACTCAACATTTATGATCTTTATATAATTTTTACTCATGCGACATAAATTATAAAAATATTATCACATAATTTCATGATTTGTACTACTAAATGAATGACACATGGAACACATGTTTTTTTACACAGATGGTTATGTATTAATACACATAGAGTAGTCAATATATTTTACCTTATATATAAAATATATTTCATAATTTTACATATAAATTAAATAAATGTTTAATATATATATATATAACCCATCATATGGTGTTTACGAGTCAAATAAATGACACAAAAAACATGTTGATAAGGTTTAACCAGTATAATAAATTAATTTTAAATTTCACATAAATATATAATATACATGGTGTGTACTACCCATCTATATATCATGTATAATTCTTCACTATCTATCTATGACACATGCCTAGGGACTGGGTGTGTGGCTGTGAAATCGAATAAAAAAAGAATAAAAAATGTTTACATGGGATACATGTAATTTTGTCTCCAAGATACATGGTTACTAGTCACATGTTCCATTTTAAAACACACATCTCATCTATGTCTATTGGACTATACATTATGTATGCAAGTTACAAACCATATAGTTTGGCTAACCGTGTTCCAGGATAGCCTGGTCAATATTTGGTGTATTAAATACACATGATGTGTAATAAATGAACATACTTTAAATTAATTTGAAAATTTTCATAGTGAATTAAGAATGAGTACACAATGTGTTCCTACAGGCTACACATTGTGTACTCTTGTGATATCCATCAATAATCCTTGGAACCTCCGTATAAGTTCATTGAATGGGATTCTTTCAAAATTAATCCATTTATTGATTATATTTTAAAGAGAAAAGAGGAAGAAGAGAATATCTCATGATTAAGTTTAAATAATTATTTGAACAAAATTCAAAACTAATGATAAATACTTAAATCAATCAACAATATTTAAATAATTAAAAATTATTCTCTGATTGCTCTGATACCACTTAAAGAGTTTAAACACAACATATGTGTTAGTGGGGTATGCCCAACTCATATTTTTGTCATAATAGAGGAATAATATGAGAATTAAATTGATATAGAACATCATGACCAATGGAATTGAATCAAAGATTAATTTTCATGAGAACATGGAATCAAAATTAAGGATAATCACATAAAAAATTTATAGATAATTCAAGCTTTTAAAGAATTTTCATGTGATAAATGTTTCATTGTTGATGGATCTAAAAATATATCTATGTTTTATTTTCATTGTGTTTTAGGAATCAATTATATATTCACTCTAGAATTGATCCACACATGCACCAATAACCTTCAAGCATTACCATGGGAATCTCTGAGTGCTAGCATGGAAGATCCTAAGGCTTGCATCATTCATCCATGATTGCAAAGAGAATCTCTTTGTAGAAGGATTATCCTTGATCTCTATAGAATATATGGGGGTAATAGAGGTGTATCACTATTTATTATTTAGATCCTTCTTAGAGAGAGGCCTTCTAGATCTTTGAGATAATTCTCCTTATCATTTCTCACAACACAAATGTCTAGCATACAGGGTTGGAAATGATATATATGAGTTCAAATAGTGATAGAGTTAAAAAATAATAAGTGTACATGTTCCCTTATTATTTCCTAAATCGATAGAAGACCCCATTCCTATAATAATAATAATAATTTTATTTATTGACATGTATAAAATTAGAAAATTAATAAAATGTTATTTCTTGAATAAATTTTTTACAATTTATGTAAATAATATTTAATATATATTATTTTTTACCGAACCTTTAAACTCAGTCCACCATTCCTCCACAATATTTATAAATACTTTAATAATGAATATTTATTAATAAATAAATATCATTTTATTATTCACTAATAAATAAAAAATATTATATTCATTAAATATAAAATAAATATTTATTAAACATTCTACTCACAAAATATTCCCTCAAATAACTAGTGGTAAAATATATGCAATCAAGCTAACATGACTAATTAATAAACCACATATTAGAATAATATTCATTCAATATGTTAAATAAAAAATAATATTATTATTTAATTTAGGTTCTGAATACACTTAGTGTGTGACCCTCTAGGTCGCTTTCATAGTGTCTTTAAGCAGAGGTGCCCAAAGTTCAATGTTAGCATCTAGAAACATGCCATGGAACCCAAAGTGAAAGAAGTTAATTTTGAAATGAAATTCAAACTCATACAAAAACATAATGTGTAATTTATTCTCTTTATCATGATATCTCTAATACTGGTATCATCAAACTATGTTCTTGATATCTCTTTATTTAAATTTAAAAAAGTGAACCTGTCAACAGAACACCATTTATAGGGACTTATTTACAATATTTAATTCACATAAAAGTTGTTCAGATATCATATTTTGTAAAATAATAGAAGGTAAAAATTATTTTATCTCATTATTAATTAATTAAATATTACTCATGACGCACCCAATTTGTCCTAACTCACCACGAACATATGTCATAATATTTTTCATCAACACATAAATGTACACAAGTAACAATATTCTTTTATAATAATCCTAAAGTCTATGGATCAATACATACTTTCATAGATATAAACATCCAATAACAAATATAAAAGTTGAATTCCTATGGGTGGGTCAAGTTCTCATAATCTCTTTCATTGGAAATTACCAAGGGTGTACACCCTAAGAAAGTGCCTTAATGTCTTATGAGTCTATATCCTTAATGGCGTGTATCATTTTTGTACCATAAAATTATATCATCCTACTATAGAACATATATTTAACAATATTATCATGGTACTTATGGGTTATTATCATAGTCGGGGGCTGTTATGAAGTTTAGTGAAACAATTACTATGAGAACATTATCTCATACAATGTCATAGAGAATAATAATCATGATGTGATATGATGTTTATTAATATTAAAAACAATGAATAGAGGTTATCATAAAGTAAATAAAAGATGGTTCTAGGGAACCAACTCCAAGAATATCTATAAGTCTACCAAATTGTATTATAGTTTCAATAATTTTTTTTATTCCTATAAAGTTATTGAAATCATTTACTACTAAGGAAATTTCTAATTTTTTTTTAAATTTCAGAGTTTATAAAATTATATTATATATCATGAGTGATGATGTTATAATAATTATTTTATCAAAATAAATTAGTCATGATATGTGAAAAAATACCTTTACTTTGACTAGATTCTACAAGATAAAAATAATACTTACTATAATATATATCCTCTAAAGCTATTTATTAAAGATTTAGATGATCAAACTCCATCTAAAACAAATTTTAAATACCGAATAATGGAAGAATATGAAGATTATAAAAACTCAATATATAATATCACACTAGAGAATCAATCAAATAAATATGTGAACTACATGTTTTTAATTTAATTTTTTTCATCAAGACATCCATATAAATATTCATAGAAGAAGAAACATAAAGGATATGATTGACTTATTGACCCACTGTGACATATGTCAAGGTCATCCTTTAGACACTTAGATAATAAAGAAGAAAAACATAAAAAATATCTTACCTTTGAATACTCAAATTTAGGAAAGTAGATTAAAATCACCATTAGGTATATTTATTTTAAATAATTAAATTGTTTATCTACATGGATTCCACAAACATTTTCATAATTTTCTAACTAGAATATAATTAAGTATTTTAACTGGTTTTAATATTTTTATTTTATTTTCATAGTTTTGTAAGGTTTTTATTATTTTTTATAATATTATTTAATTATATATTAATTTTATTAATTTATTCTTTAATTAGTCAATATTAATAACATATAATATTTAGCACAAGATTATAATTTTTATTATATTAATTAATTTTAGCTTTATTTATAGTTTAATTAATTAATATTTATTAGTATTAATTTTCTATATTAGCAATAGTTTCCTCTATTGAAAAATACTACACGCCAACATCTTAATCAACAACAACCCTATTGTTTTGGGTTTATGTTGTTAAATAAATATGAGTTTTAATATGATTCTTTTCTTTGTTTTCCTCAATACCCTAGTCTTTTGTTTACCCTTATGCAGCTTGGTTTTCCACCTATGTGAGCCTCCCTCCCTTTACTTTACTCTTATGTGAAGTTTTATGTAACTTTTTTTATCTATTTTGAAGTTCCATTTACACTTATGCAAGTGTCCCTTGACCCTTACATAGCCATAGTAAAGTTTGGCTATCGTTGTTTCTCTCCATTACCCTTATGTAATTCCCTTCTAACCCTTATGTGGATTGTGTTTCATGGATTCTACCCTTACGTGAGTGCCTGTCTACCCTTATGTAGCCCATGTATTAAGCTATATACCCTTACGCCACAAGGTCCCGACCCTTGTGAAAGTGGTTTATTAACCTTATGTAGTGGCAGGTGCCCTCACACAATGCTGGTCATTCTCTCACATAGTTGTTCTCTACCCTTACATGAGGTTTCCATACCCTTATGTAAGTGATTTCAACCTTTATATAGCTCATGATATAAACTTACATGAGTGGGACATGAACCTTATGTAGTTGTCTGACCCTTACACCATAACTGGATAAACTTACGTGGTACTCGTACATGAGAGGCTACTCTACCCTTACATGAGCTTAGATACCTTTACACAGCGGGCCATCTACCTTAACATAACACTTAAAACCCTTACATGGTAACCTCACACAATGTTTTTATGACCTTTACACAAGGTTTTTATTTCTCTTTCATGATTTTATCAGGGTTGAATTGTTGAATAGTTCTCATCCATTTCTTTATCTTGAGTGTTTTATTCCATTGCTACTACCATATATTATAGAAAGATATATATTCCCTTTTTCTTCTAGATAAAAGGATAATATATGGATGGGTTACTCATATATACATTTTTAGTAACATCGAGAGACATAGAGAGAGAGATATTGATGGGAGATCCTTGGGGTCTCTTGTTCCTGGCTTATCAGAGTAGGAGAATCTGAATGTCAGCTGGATGGAGTTATTTGATGAATCTCGGAGGTGATATAACCCCTTGGTGGCTCCTAACATGTGATCTTGGATTGATATGAACTAAGATAATAGATACGAACCAAGATCTTGATTTTCTTGATGATTTCATACTTGAATGAATTCACAACACTAACTTCAGTAGAAACTTCAACTCTTCTTCCTCTATAAAGGTTAAAATAATCCCCAATAATGGGGTCTATGTCCTCTTTAGGTTTTCCTTGTCAACTTTTTTTGGGATATTTTACATAAAATTTTTTGTTTCCTATTTTATTTTTATTTTTTATTTTTTATTTTATTTCTACTTTTCTTTTACTCCATTAATTTTTCATAGTCAAATATTCTTGATCTTTCTACCACATAAACAAAGGAAAATTGGATGGAGCATGTAAATCATTGATTCTTTATTTTTATTTCCTGTGAACTTTTTTTTGACCAGTAATTTGTGAATCGATTCGCTTATTCATGAAATCTAATTCAAATATATAATAGAATTTTGTATGACATCTTATTTTGAATTTATTTTTTGATATGGAAGCTATTTTATCACCTTATTATGGCAGGTTATCATTGTATGTTGCTACCATATAATTAAATTCTTACTTTTGAACATTTTTGGGGTTTTCCCTTAATTATGGAGATGTATTTTTTAATATAGAATTGTATTCTCGTGATATTTCTTATTTTTTATATTGAATCAGTAAGTACATATTATTGAATTATATTATAATGATAATTATGTATATGTATGGATTTTCTGTTATCCACTATCAATTGGTGGATTATTCACTGTTATGAATCGTTTAACTCTTTCTTGGTGTCTATAATGTGAACATTTGTTTTATATTTTGTCTGTATGTAATAAACTAGAAGTTAACCTTGTTATTTGTTTTAGATTTTATAAAGAAAAATACCAAAGAAGATCAAAGGCTGTCGTGTGCGGACCGCCTCTCCCTAACAGAATACCACACAAAAAAGTGGTATCAGAGACTAATTGGGATTAATTTTTCATCACTAAAATTTATAATTGCTTCCTTTTTTTCTTTAAATGATATTTTACGTGAATTTTATCAATTGAAATATGCTTTGATTATTCATTCAGATAGGTTTATTCACCATTTTTTCTATTATTTTACAATATATTATTTATTATTGTTTCCTTGGTATTTTTATTGTTTTATTTTCCTTTTTGGGCCTTATATTTTCCTTTGGTAGTTTCTACCAAGGTGTGTATCGGGTTCAGGGGTATGAAAGGGTCTATGTGAAGTTAGTCTGTATTTGAGATTTGAATAGTAGTGAGATATATTGGTAGTGTATTGTGTCTCTAGTGTCTACCATTTTCCTAGGATTTAATAATAGTTAGATATTCAATGTTTCATCTCGCAGAGTTGTTGGCTCCAAGTATAGACCTGTAGCAAGTTCATCATTTGGTATTTAGTAATTTGTGGGTCTAGTGTTCTTTCTTTTACTTGGATGGCCATCTAGCTTCTTGGCATAACAATATAACCCTTTTAATATTTTATTGGTTTCCTAGTGTTTGTAACTGTGTTCTTTTAGGATTCTAAACTAGGATGTGTAACCTTTTATTGGCTTTCTTTTCCAAGGTCTTTAGCTGGTTTCACCCTGATTGATAATAATTGTTTATGTGGTACATAATCATCATGTAGTTTAGGTTTTCAATTTTAAAGGTGGAGAGTGTGATGATGTTGAATATTAAATACATTCAACATTTAATTTCCAAGGTGGATATTTGTTCTTTTGTGTTTTCCCTTTTTTTAATTAAATACTTCTTTTAATGTGCTTGTTTTTTACATTTTCTTCATCACCCTGGTTGTTTATTTACCCTTATGTAGCATATTTTTACCCTATGTGAGTTTCATTCACTTTTATTTACCCTTAAATGATTTTTTATATAACCTTATGTATTCCTTTTAAAGTTCCCCTTAATCTTATATAGGTGTCCCTAGGCCCTTACACAACCTCATTACTATTTGGATACACGTATATAAGTCATTGGGTACCCTTACACGGGCCTTTGATTCAATCTGTTACACTTACATAAGTCCCTGCAGACCCTTTTTTAACTTTTGGTTTTTGGGTTATACCCTTACATGAATGTTTTTCTACCATTATATATCCCATGTATTGAGCTATTTACCCTTACAAAGATGGGTCCCAGCCCATATTTAAGTGGTTTGTATGTATAAAAAGGTTGTTTATTACCCTTATATAATGGTAGGTACACTCACACAACATTGGTTTTTCCCACACACAATAGGTTTCTATAGTTATGTCAGGTTTCCTTACCCTTACATACGTATGGTGGACCCTAACACAGCTTGGGATCAACTCGTACGTGAGTGGGAGATGACCCTTATGTGGTGGTTTGATCCATATGCCACTGCTAGATAACCTTACATAGTATCCTTACATGAGTGGTGGGTTTACCCTTACATGATCTAAGATACCAATAAGCAGCTGGATAAATACCTTTATATAGTTATCGGGACCCTTACATGGTACCCTCACACAATTTATAACCTTTACACATGGTTTTTATTTTTGTTTCATGATTCTATTATTCTATTAGGGTTTAGTGGTTCTCAATCATTCCTTTCTCTTGTGTTTGTTATATCCTTGTGAAAACCTTTGATTCTCAAAGGATATATCTTCCCTTGTTCTTCCAGATCACAGGCTAATTGATGAATGGATTTCTCATAGAGATATTCTCAACTATGATAAGATATATATATAGAGAGATAGAGAGAGCATAAATTGGAGTTTCAAAATATCTTATTCATGGATTACTAGGGGAGGGGAATCCAAATATTAGCTTGATGGCGTTCTTCGATGAATCCGAGAGGTGATTTGAACCCTTAGTTGGTAATGTCATTTGATATTAGATAGATAAGTACCCAGATAATATAGAGGAACCAAGATCTACAAGTTCATAATGATGTCAAAATTAAAGGACATGTCTTAAATGACTTCATTAGCTAGTTCAAACCTTCTTCCTAAACAAACTCTAAATTGTGCTCCATTAAGGGGGTATCAGTCCTCTTTAGGTTTTGTTTGTCAAATTTTTTGGTTTATGTATACTTATATTTTCATTGTATTCCAATTTTTTATTTTTTACATACAATTTTGTTTTTATAGATACTATTCATTATACTCCATTCCTTTTTCATATTGAAACACCCATGATGATCATTCCCCATGCACATAGGCCAATTGACCAAAGCACGTAAATCACTGTGGCCCATTATTTTTCTTTCCTTTTTGATTTTTGGTGGAAATATAAATACTGAATATATTCTATTATTCTTGAATTCTAATTCTAATCTTATATCCCATTTTTTATATAATGTGGTTTTGAATTTTTTTTAAATAAAATCTATTTTATCCCCTTTTTATGGCTGGATTTTATTTTATGCTATTGCATTTTGATTTTGTGCTTACTGTTGAACCTCTTGTATTTTAATATCAATTGTAGAGATGTATTTTTTAATATAGAATTGTATTCTCTTTATGTTTTGTGTTATTATTTATTAAATCGTCTTTTATATGATATTGAATTATATTTTAATAAGAATTAAGTGGATGTTTTCTTGGTCATGTTAACCACTTTGAGTTGGTGCATTGTGAAATGATGTGAATCATTTAAATTTTTCCAAATTTTTTAAATGAGAACATGTGTTTTATATTTACTTTTTATGTATTAAATTGGAAATTAATATTTTTATCGATTTCATATTGTTTGAAGAAAAATAAAAAGATCATGGGATTTTGTGTGGAGACTACATCATAGCAAGTAAATCCCCCACAACAAACCCCATCTACCTCAATTGTGTAATATAATGTTGACCCCCTTGGATTACTACCCCAACATCGCTATGCTACTACCTTGCATATAGCAAGCCCAATCAATTTCATCCTTCTCTTTTAGCCTACATGATCACTATATCCACTATGCTATCATATTTCATCAAACCCTAGCATTCCCCATCCCTCATGCCAGACCACCAAAACATACCAAATCCAGGAGACACCTCCATACACATATACTCTCCCAGCATGGTGATTAAAAAAATTACAAAACCTCCCCCTATGCACCGGTCATCCGCAATGTCCAATAAGCACCAAATTTTCTCCCATCCATTCTCCTTTGCACATCCAGGCTACCGAGATGCACCACATAATCATAGGTCATTTTCAGTTAGGGATGAGCATTTTCATAAATTCATGTGTTCATAGGGTTTACATTTCATCTTAGGAAGATGGTAAATGATTTTATTCATGAGGGTAAGTTTATACTAATACAATAATAATTTTGGTAATTCCATTATATTTTTAATTCATTATCATTTTATTATCTCATGTATTTTATTCAGTTGTAATGTCAAGGTAATTTTTCTCTGTATCAATATGTTGAACGAGTAAGAAAATTGACATACATTCCATGTTGACATTATATTTTGTGATTAATTTATCAATTGAATTTATTTTCAATAGATTTTTTATTTTATTAATTATATTTGTGTTGAACATAATTTTTCAATCGAATCTTGATAATTTAATTCATAGTGGTTGAAGAGATATGAGATAGTAATTTTCATCTATTGATCTTAGCACAATTAAGTGACATAAATTTGTGAGAAATGGGACATTCCATTTCAAAAAATATTTTTGTAATTAAATTTTCCTAATAATTTATTTATAAGACCATATAACAATACTGTAAATAAATTAGGAGATAAAAATAAGTCCACTAAAAATTATAAATTTTAAAAAAGGAGATAATTAAGAAAGACAAATATTTTTTCAAATAAAAAAAATTCTTGTAGAGTGTAGTAGTTTGATAATTACATTAGAATCATTGAAATGTTTTTATGATAAACGCTTATTGTCACTTATTTTATTTTATTTTCTTTTAGTGTCATTTTATTTATTAATTTTTAGTTTTACAAAAATAATTAAGAAAATTAAATTTGGAATTCAATCAGTATATCACCTTCTTAGTAATTTTCAAAAGATTCATGTTTATTGAAAATGCCCCAATTTCCATATGGATAGACCTTTAACATCACTTATGTAGTATCTAGTAGATGATTTTTTTTCAAATTAGACCCAACATGATAGTGCACACCAAATATCTGGAATCATTTTTAAGGAGCATGAACCATCCTAACATTAAACAATCAGAACTTGAAATTTATTTAGGAATCAATTTCTTAGACAGCGAACACTATTAATCTAGATTCATTTAAAAATGACTCACCCATAGAATAATAGTTAGAATGTTAAAGAAAATGATGTCATAACAACTCATGTTCCGACACTCCCTAGTGGACATGTCCACCCATTTTTTTAGAATAGTTTTGATTATCATAGACGGAGAACTACTATGAGATAACAACTTATACCCAATAAAGTTGGTGTCAAATAGGTTATCACAAGTCCAAGTATCTTGCTGACACGTTACGAATTGAATCCACTAATGATCAACCTAATGCAATAGTATTTGAATTTCTTGGATCAAGCAATGTAGATCTATATATTCATGCGAATAGATTTATCATAATCTATGAAATAATATAATATAATGGGGTGACTGATAAAATGTTGATTCTGAAACTCTTCTCATGTTGGAAGTGCTGAGAATAAAATTTATTGATCTATATTAAAAAACAACACAATCATTGAAAAATAAAAGGGGCGTAAACTTATTCTATAAAAATGAATATGAATCACTAAGAGAATCTTGATATAGATTCAAGGAAATGAAATGATGTCATCATTATCATGGGATGAAGTTAGAAAAGAATTTACAAACCTTCTACCATAGACTTAAACTTGAGAGTAATTTAGTGATAAATAGAACTATTGGAAATATGTTTATGGAAATTTATCCTGAAGATCTATACACCTTAATTCAAAATATGGTAGAACATAATTTCAAGTGTCTAAAAGATTTTTCAATAAGAATTCCAGGAGTGAATGGAGTCTATTATTAAGAATTCATAACCATAAAATTTAAATCTCTTAATAAGAGGATAGAAAACTTGTCAATGAGTTCACATATTCCGATCCTTACAGTCAAAGTTGATCATATCCCACACTATGGGGGTCCTCAAGATTATTCCATTTGTCCATATAACACATCTGAGAATAACATGCATGAATCCAAAATTTTCATTTAAAACAGAGGATATTAAAAAATCAATTATAACACAATATATTGAAACAATAACCAAAATCTTAGTTGGAAGTAACTAGTGGATACTCGATCAATGAATAAGAACATGGGTCCACCTGGGTTCTCTGCTCAATCTTCTATCAGATGCACGTAAAAATATCAATTAAAAGGTTATTAACAGACATACCAACCATCAAAGTATAAAAAATATACAAGTAAAAAAATAAAAAAAATACCATGATCCACCTATAAAAAAAATTCAATTAGATTGGGTAGAAACTATAGAAAAATTAATGATTTCCAATCAATCAAGGTTTTAGTCACAATATATAGTAACCCAAAACTTTCAAGATTACAAAAAAAACATACAAGAATCCATGTATAACATTGAAAATAAAATAGTTCATTTAGCTGCACAAATTCAAGATAGACAATAGGGAAACTCTACAGGGTAACCAAATACTCAACCCAGGAGAAGAAGGAAAATCTATCACATTAAGAATTGGTAAACAATTATTAGAGCTCCAAATTAATATTTCTCAAATATTAAAGGATACACCTATAACAACTATTGATGATGGTGATTCAATAGATAAAGTGATCCAATATGAAGATAAAGAGGTGGAAGATAAAAAATGAACATAAAAATTTTGAAAAGGAAATAAAAAAATGAAAAGGAATAATTCAATGAAAGAGTGAATGATAACACACCTCTTCATCCATTCCCACAAAACCTATAGAAAAGGATGTTGGATGATCAAATTTCAAAAATCATGGAGATGTTAAAAAAACATTACATAAATATTCCTTTTGAATAAGCTATCATGAAAATCCCCCACTATGAAAAATTCCTAAAAGAGATTATATCTAAAGGAAATAAGTTTAATGATGTGGGAGTAATTGTATTTCATGAGGAATATTTAGAAATTATATCAAAATATATACCTGTTAAACTTATAGACCCTTGAAGTTTCACTTTAACCTAAAATATTGGTGTATACCAATTTAGGAGAGATCTATGAGATCATAGAGCTAGCATAGACATGATAACTTCAGGAGTTCTTGAATAATTGGGAATCATAGAATTAAATCCAACTATGTTGCCTTGAAAATGGAAGATTGATCATTGAAGTATCATTTAGGAATTATTGAGTATATTCTTATCAAGGTTGATAAATTTTACTCCACTGCTGATTTAATTATACTTGATATGGAAGAAGATATGGAAATCATACTCATTCTTGGAAAACCCTTCCTAGATACATGTAAAGATCTTGTTGATGTCCAAGAGGAAAAATTATTTTTTAGATTTAGTTAAGAAAATATAAAATTTGGTTTTGATATGGATGAGATTTGTCACACCCCGATCTATCTGTAATTTTTGTTTATTATTTTATTATTTTCTTGGTTTTAAAATTTTCTGTCGAGGTTCGGGTTGAACACCGAACAAAAATTTTTATGTTTTATCAAAAATGCATGTTTTTTAATTGATTTCATGGAGCGCACGGGTAGAGCGCGTTTCGGAAACCCAGTGCGGCTTCGCCCATGCAGCGGCACTGTCCGCTGGTCTTCAGAAAAAAAAATTAAACGAATAAGATTTTTTTTTATTGTGGTTATGTTTAATAATTTTAATTATTATTTTGTTAGAATTGAGGTTATATTTATTATTATTATTATTATTATTATTATTATTATTTATTTAAATTTTATTTTTATCTTATCTTATTTTATTTTATTTATTTATTTATTTATTTTTCTTTCTCTTTCTTATTTCATCCTCTTTCTTCTCTTTTTTTCTTTCTTTCTTCTCTCTTTGGGTTATTCCACGCGGGTGTCCCCCCTCCTTGCAGCACTACCTCCTTCTCTTTTTTTTCTCCTTCTTCCCCCAGCAACTTGCTCTGCCTCCTGTTTTCCCAGGCCGCCACTGCTGCCCTGCACCCCCCTGCGTGCCTCGGCTCCCCCTCCATAAATCCCAGCAGACCCGCGACCTCAGCTCCCCCGCACCCAGCCTCCCACTGCTGCCTCGCATTCCAGCCAACTCCTCCACCTCCCGCTTTGGCTGTACAGTGCCAGCCCGACCCCTTCCTCCTTCCCTCTCGCAAGAAAGAAGCCCGCAGCACCGTCCTGCTTTGCCACACAGCGCCCCGGCCTCCCTGCGCCTCCCGCCCTGCACCGTGCACCCGGGCGCCCTCCAGCTTTCAGCTCACCCGCAGCAAGGACCCCTCCTCCTGCTTCATCCACAACTGCACATCACCTCCACTCCAGATCCCCTTGTCCCAGTGCCACCTGCCTATTTGGCTCTCCCACACGAGCTACCTCTTGCGCTGCCACCTCCTCCCTATTCTCTCTCTCCCCATCGCCTTCCCCTGGTTCGTTCCCTAGCCGCTGCATCTTCTGTCCGCGGACCCAGCGCCTCCCTGTAACCACTCCAATCATCTGCTGTCTATTTTCTCCCCCCTTCACAGTGTCGCACCACCCTTCAGGTTTTCTAGCTCCCTGCACACCGGCCAGCTCCCGACAGCGCATCACCAACCCAGTCCCCTGTCCTGCCCCGACGCCACTTCCCTGCTTTGTCCTCCCGCTATCCCCCTCCGATAGCGCACCCACCCTTATTCACCCACACAAAGCCGGTATTATGCCTTTGTCGCACCTCCCGCACCCTTCCCTTTTAGTCTGGCCAGAAACCGAGTAGGCTGTCGCCGTCAACTTGCGCAAACATCGTCACCAGTGCGGGCTGACCAGCGGTGCACTGTCCAGCGCGCCCCCACCTCGCACCCACTGTCCAGCCGATGGCCCTAGAATCAGCACCCTCTAGTGTGCCCCTGTTCACCCCCGCTATCTGGCCAGCCCCTACAGGTCCTCCATCATCCACGCTAGTCTTCGCGTCACCGTTGACGACGTCGGTGACCTTTCTTGCGCACCGCAACACCCCGCTGGTCATTTTCGCCATCGCACAACTGCACTGGCCGAGCGCGTCTCCGCATCGAGGTGAGTTTTGCGCTTTTTCTTTCTGGAATACTTGATAATTGGTTCAATTTATGTTGGTTTTAATTAAAATTGGTGTGAATGTTGTGTGTTTGGAGTTTTTTACTGGAAATCCGAAAGTTTCTTTGTTCGTGAGGTTGGATCTCATTGCTCATGCCTCTTAAAATTAAGTTTACTTTGATCATTTGATGTTTGCACCTCTTAAGATGTCAGTTATGTATTTTTGTTGATTAAAATAATTATATCACATAGAAATATTTGGTTTTACTTTGTTTTCATAAATTGTTTCACCTGTTTAATTGATTTGACAAGTTTTATGGTAGGTGAGCCTTGTGCGTGTTGTGTTTTGGAAACGTGTCAAGGTGGTTCTTTCACATTGTTTTCTCATTTGGATTGTTTTAAGTCCATGTTTAGGTATTTTATTTATCATTGTGGTTGTAGCGTGTTGACAAGGTTTTTCCTCGGTCCTGTGATCATCAGCTTGCGTGGCCTTGCGCGCCCGTGCGAGGTGTGTTGCGTCGTCGTGATTGGTCTGCGAGCCGAGGTAGGTCCCCCCATTGCACTTACCTTTAAATTTAGAATTTATTAATTTCTTGATGTTTTTTAATTTTAATGAATGATAAATAATATTAGATAATAAAATTTTAAATGATTATTTAGTGTGAAAAGAGCTGTTTATTTTATACCGAACACTTGGAACATTTTCTTGATGGGCGGACACCCATCTTTGAAAGAATGACCGTTTGGCCTTTAAACATAATTCATGGAATTTCAAACGTACTTATCGTTTTAAATATAAATGATTTCTTCTGAACAAGTGTTTTGGGTTTTCTCGAGAAATGAAGTTTTACTTTAAAATTGGTGAAGGCCCGTTTGGCACTTTAATAAAATAGATTACTTTGGAAAAGCCACTCGGGGGTGATCATTGGTGTGCGTTGATTGTGTGAGCTATATGCGATGTTAGTGTTTTGTGACTTCTTGATTTACATTATGGACGCACCCCTATTTTATTATATGTGTTGACATGAGAACCTGGCATAGTGAGTCAATCTTCTGAGAACGATTGTTGCACTAGTTTAGATTACGCACTGGCTAGTGGCCCCATAGCAGGGGAATACTGAGTTATTGCTGCTATGGGGATTGGGCCCCTCGGTTAGGCCATGCAGGGCTATGTCGGGCGTTAGGGAGTTATGACGTTATCGAGTTAGGGCATGCCTTCAGGATGAGTCAGATGTATAGTATGTTCTGGATTGTTCACGATCTCCTAGGTTCTACCCATGTATCCTTTAGTGTTTATTTGTATGTGGCAGATGATTGAGAGGTCTAGTTTGGTTGTTGACCCATGTGTGCCACTTTTTCCATTTCCCTTGGTGTGTGTTGTGTAATATGTGTGGTTTCCCCATTTTGGCTAACAACTGAACATTGGTCTTCTAAATGGTTCGCCGAAAATGTTTTAAAAAGAAATATACATAATCCTTTCAGACATTAAACTTGTTTTCAAATTAAAAAGGGCAACGGACTGATACTTGTTTTAGAAATTAAAGTGTGTGTGTGTGTGTGAAAACCAATATTTTTTTGTATATTTAGTTCAAACCTGTAATTAGTAAAATCTTCATTTAAAGGTAGTGCATTGGGAATAGTTTATTGGGAACGCCTACTGAGTTTTAATACTCATGCCTATAGTGTTTTCCTGTTTTTTTAGTTTTGTTGCAGGCTGCCTCAAGCTTGCTCGTCGTGGGCGAGAGTTTGTTGTGGTTTGGTGAGCGACTCTTGGAGTCGCGAGGAGTTTTTGGTCGAGACCAGGTTAGTGTGTTTAGTTGGATGCTCTTTCTTTTCAGTGTCATTTATTTATTTAATGTTTTATTTATTTTCGCTGCTCTATTTATTTTTATTGGGAGAAATCGTTCCCAATTGCTCCCTATTGATGCCCTGGTGCTTGTCGCCAGCCCAGGAGGATTGGGAATGCCTCTCGGGTCATGTCTCGGACCGGCTCGTGTGACCAGTTTAGGGTTGACCCGGGTTGGTTCGTGACAAAATGTTATCACAGGAGGTTAGCTCCTGAGCAGACCTTGTTTTTTAGAGCGCCCATTATTATCTGGGGTTTTCATGGTAGAAGGTGTATGATTATCGGGACTCGAGGCATACAGACGAGAAGGATGTTATGAACCCATGCTTGTTCCGAACCTCGGGTTACCATCAGATGTTTGGGTTGTCGATGTCTTTTGATTCTTATGGTTTGTTTGGTATTGGGAAATGAAATGAGAGTTGGGAAAGTGACCTCTGTGTGCTCACATGGTTTGGAAAGCCATGTGGAGCCGAAGACTTTACCCTATAATTCTCTCAGTGACGGTGGTGTGACTGGCGTATGGCCGCCAACCATATGGTCGAGTCACCCAACATTACTAATTTCCATCTAGTGAATCGTCTGGATTTTCCTTATTTCTGAAAACAAATCATTGTGAAAAGTGTTATTTTGGTATTTGAAATGACAATGACCATGTTTGACCAATCTTTTTGTTTTCTTGTTCCTTAGTGTTTTCCCCACGAAGGTTCGATGGATGCCCGAGGTGCAACTTCAGGTGGTGCATCCTTAGAAAATCCTCCAGTTGATCACCCCAAGGACTACGTCCTCGAGTTTTGGAAGTTGAACCCTCCCATCTTTTATGGGCAGACAGATCCTCTTGAGGCAGAGGAGTGGTTACAAAAGATTGAGATGAAGTTCAGTTTCATTGGGTTGCCTGAGTCGTTAAAGGGGAAGTTTTCTACCTTTATTCTTGAAGGTCCAACCTGGAAATGGTGGAAGTCCATGTCTCAAAATAAACCTCAGAAAGATCTCACTTGGGAGTTCTTCAAGTCATCATTCATCCAACAGTACTTCTCTGAAGTGACAAAGGTGAGGAAGAGGATGGAGTTGTGCGGTCTCCAGAAAGGTGTCGGATCGGTGTTTGAATTCTTTCGTCGTTTCCTGGACCTGGCTCCGTATGAACCGAGGTATGTTGGAAATGATCCTGTGAAAGCTCAACATTTTGAGCTTGGATTACGTCCTAAGTTGTAGTCTAAGGTGGGAGAATTCAATGTGATCACTTTCCCTAATGTGGTGAGACAAGCTTTCCTCGTCAAAGCTGAGCTAGTAGGAGGACTTGAGGTGGCGAATCCTCCAGCATTAGGAAGCATTGCAGTGGATGATGATAAGAAGAGTGAGAAGCAACCTGATG
Organism: Viscum album; assembly: GCA_963277665.1. Classification (NCBI taxonomy): domain Eukaryota; kingdom Viridiplantae; phylum Streptophyta; class Magnoliopsida; order Santalales; family Viscaceae; genus Viscum; species Viscum album. Next base: position 1,682,803,519 of record OY728160.1, read on the forward strand.
CTGGTGGTGCTGGTAGAGGAATCAAGAGGCCTTCAGACCTTTAGTCGTCTTCCTCACAGGACAATGCCTTGATCTGTCACCAGTACGGTAAGCGGGGGCACAAGAGGCTGATGTGCCTGAATGCTCCGAAACCCTGCCACACCTGTGGACGTCTGGGCCACTTACAGCGATTCTGTCGAGGTCTTTTCAAGAAGCACGCTAATGCTATACCTGGCTCGTTGAAGGTCACCTCAGCCCGTCTGCAGGAGTAGGATGGTGTTTGGAGATCATTTTGGGGTTTTCTCTTTATAGTGTTTCTTGGATGTAGTAGTCGTCACCTGTACCGTTTTGTGGTGTTTTTTTCTTTCAGTTGTAAGAATGGTTGTGGCTGAACCTCTTTTAATCCTTTGTTCTAATGGATGTGTGTTTGGTAAAATTCTTGTTCATGTGTTATGATTCGGAATTTTTGAAGCCTGACTGCGAGGCAGGAGATGATTCAATCATCAGAGCTCTAGCCATAGGTCCCGGAGTGAAGCTGGCACGTAGTCAGGTGAACCCCAGTGGTGAAGAAGGGCCTTGGCTTAATCTTCATCATTAGTGTGGTATGGTTTGTGTTCTTCCGAGGGTGTGACATCGTTGGAGTGACGGTGACGGTAGTTTCGATGCTCTACCCGTAGGCCCCTTCCCTTCTCCCCCTTGTGGTGGGGGGTTTTTGGACTATGTGGAAAATCTTCAAGCTCGGTTACCCTAGTCATTCCTTATGGTTGGGAGAATGATCATGGGTCTCATTGAATTCAGTTGGCTTCTTTCCTATGGTGGGGAGTCCGTTCGGGCCTCCTCGTGTCAGTATCATAGTTGCTTCTCGGGTATCGTTTTGGGTGGTGTTTAAAGTGTTCGTGTTTTGAGGATAAGTTGTGTGTCATGGGTTTTCGGTGTCTACTTGGATCAATCAACAGGAGGTGCTTAAATTTTTGGGGGTGATTGACACTTAAGGAGTTTCTTCTTGGGTCTAGGTCTCGTGTGTCTTCCCAGGGATGGGAAGTATTATAGTGGGGAGAATTGTCACGCCCCGATCTATCTATAATTTTTTTTATTATTTTATTATTTTCTTGGTTTTAAAATTTTATGTCGAGGTTCGTGTTGAACACCGAACAACAATTTTTATGTTTTATCAAAAATGCGTGTTTTTGAATTGATGTCGTGGAGCGCACGGGTGGAGCGTGTTTCGGAAACCCAGCGTGGCTTCGCCCATGCAGCGGCACTGTCCGCCGGTCTTCAGAAAAAAAAAATTAAATGAATAAGATTTTGTTTTTTTTATTGTGGTTGTGTTTAATAATTTTAATTATTATTTTGTTATAATTGAGGTTATATTTATTATTATTATTATTATTATTATTATTATTATTATTTATTTATTTAAATTTTATTTTTATCTTATCTTATTTTATTTTATTTATTTATTTATTTATTTATTTTTCTTTCTCTTTCTTATTTCATCCCCTTTCTTCTCTTTTTTTTCTTTCTTTCTTCTCTCTTTTGGTTATTCCACGCGGGTGTCCCCCCGCCTTGCAGCACTGCCTCCTTCTCTTTTTTTTCTCCTTCTTCCCGCAGCTGCTTGCTCCGCCTCCTATTTTCCCAGGCCGCCACTACTGCCCTGCACCCCCTGCGTGCCTCGGCTCCCCCTCCACAAATCCCAGCCGACCCGCGACCTCAGCCCCCCCGCACCCTGCCTCCCACTGCTGCCTCGCAGTCTAGCCGGCTCCGCCACCTCGCACTTTGGCTGTACAGTGCCAGCCCGACCCCTTCCTCCTTCCCTGTCGTGTGAAAGAAGCCCGCAGAACCCTCCTGCTTCGCCACACAGTGCCCTGGCCTCCCTGCGCCTCATGTCCTGCACTGTGCGCCCGGGCGCCCTCCAGCTTTCAGCTCACCCGAACCAAGGACCCCTCCTCCTGCTTCATCCACAACTGCACACCACCTCCATTCCAGATCCCCTTGTCCCAACGCCCCCTGCATGTCCGGCTCTCCCACACGAGCTACCTCTTGCGCTGCCACCTCCTCCCTATTCTCTCTCTCCCCATCGCCTTCCCCTGGTTCGTTCCCTAGCCACTACATCTTCTGTCCGCGGACCCAGCGCCTCCCTACAACCACTCTAATCATCTACTGTCTGTTTTCTCCCCCCTGCACAGTGTCGCACCACCCTTCTGGTTTGCTCCCTCCCTGCACACCAGCTAGCTCCCGGCAGCGCATCACCAACCCAGTCCCCTATCCTGCCCCGACGCCACTTCCTTGCTTTGTCCTCCCGCTATCCCCCTTCGATAGCGTACCCACCCTTCTTCATCCACACAACACCGGTCTTATGACTTTGTAGCACCTCCCGCAACCTTCCCTTTCAGCCCAGCCAGCAACCGACTAGGTCGTCGCCGTCAACCTGCGCAAACATCGTCACCAATGCGGGCTGACCAGCGGTGCACTGTCCAGCGCACCCCCACCTCGCACCCACTGTCTGGTCGATGCCCCTAGCATCAGCACCCTATAGTGTGCCCCTGTTCTCCCCCACTGTCTGGATAGCCCCCACAGGTCCTCCATCATCCACACTAGTCTTCGTGTCACCGTTGACGACATCGGTGACCTTTCTTGCGCACCGCAACACCCCGCTGGTCGTTTTCGCTATCGCACAACTGCACTGGCCAAGCGCGTCTCCAGATCGAGGTGAGTTTTGCGCTTTTTCTTAATGGAATACTTTATAATTGGTTCAATTTATGTTAGGTTTAATTAAAATTGGTGCGAATGTTGTGTGTTTGGAGTTTCGCACTGTAAATCAGAAAGTTTCTTTGTTCGTGAGGTTGGATCTCATTGCTCATGCCTCTTTAAATTAAGTTTACTTTGATCATTTGATGTTTTCACCTCTTAAGTTGTCAGTTATGTGTTTTTGTTGATTAAATTAATTATATCACATGGAAATATTTGGTTTTACTTTGTTTGGATAAATTTTTTCACCCGTTTAATTGATTTGACAAGTTTTATGGTAGGTGAGCCTTGTGCGTGTTGTGTTTTGGAAATGTGTCGAGGTGGTTCTTTCGCGTTGTTTTCTCATTTGGATTGTTTTAAGACCATGTTTAGGTATTTTATTTATCATTTTGGTTGCAGCGTGTTGACAAGGTTTTTCCTCGGTCCTGCGATCGTCAGCTTGCGTGGCCTTGCGTGCCCGTGCGAGGCATGTTGCGTTGTCGTGACTGCTCGGCGAGCCGAGGTAGGTCCCCACCATTGCACTTAGCTTTAACTTTATAATTTATTAATTGCTAGATGTTTTTTTAATTTTAATGAATGATAAATAATATTATATAATAAAATTTTAAATGATTATTTAGTGTGAAAAGAGCCGTTTATTTTATACCGAACACTTGGAACATTTTCTTGACGGGCGGACACCCAGCTTTGAAAGAATGATTGTTTGGACTTTAAACATAATTCACAGAATTTCAAACGTACTTATAGTTTTAAATATAAATGATTTCTTCTGAACAAGTGTTTTGGGTTTTCCTGAGAAATTAAGTTTTGCTTTAAAATTGGTGAAGGTCCGTTTGGCACTTTAATAAAATAGATTACATTGGAAAACCCACTCGGGGGTGATCATTGGTGTGCGTTGATTGCGTGAGCTATATGTGATGTTAGTGTTTTGTGACTGCTTGATTTACATTGTGGATGCACCCCTCTTTTATTATATGTGTTGACATGAGAACCTGGCATAGTGAGTGAATCTTCTGAGAACGATTGTTGCACTAGTTTAGATTACGCACTGGCTAGTGGCCCCATAGCAGGGGAATACTGAGTTATTGCTGCTATGGGGATTGGGCCCCTCGGTTAGGCCATGCAGGGCTATGTCGGGCGTTAGGGCATTATGACGTCATCGAGTTAGGGCATGCCTTCAGGATGAGTCATATGTATAGTACGTTCTGGATTGTTCACGATCTCCTAGGTTCGACCCATGTTTCTTTTAGTGTTTATCTGTATGTGGCAGACGATTGAGAGGTCTAGTTTGGTTGTTGACCCATGTGTGCCACGTTTTCCATTTCCCTTGGTGTGTGTTGTGTATTATGTGTGGTTTCCCCATTTTGGCTAACAAATGAACTTTGGTCTTCTAAATGGTTCGCCGAAAATGTTTTAAAAAGAAATATACATAATCCTTTCAGACATTAAACTTGTTTTCAAATTAAAAAGGGCAATGGACTGATACTTTTTTTAGAAATTAAAGTGTGTGTGTGTGTGTGAAAACCAATATTTTTTTGTATATTTAGTTCGAACCTGTAATTGGTAAAATCTTCATTTAAAGGTAGTGCATTGGGAATAGTTTATTGGGCACGCCTACTGAGTTTTAATACTCACGCCTATAGTGTTTTCCTATTTTTTTAGTTTTGTTGCAGGCTGGATCGAGCTTGTTCGCCATGGGTGAGAGTTTGTTGTGGTCTGGTTAGCGACTCTTGGAGTCGCGGGGAGTTTTTGTTCGAGACCAGGTTAGTGTGTTTTGTTGGCTGCTCTTTCTTTTCAGTGTCATTTATTTACTTTATGTTTTATTTCTTTCCGCTGCTCTATTTATTTTTATTGGGCGAAATCGTTCCCACTTGCTCCCTGTTGATGCCCTGGTGCTTGTCGCCAGCCCGGGAGGATTGGGAATGCATCTCGGGTCATGTCGTGGACCGGCTCGTGTGACCAGTTTAGGGTTGACCCGGGTTGGTTCATGACAAGATTCTCCTTGTTTGATATGATTGTCAGAGTGTGAAACAACCTACCCATTCACTCTATTATTCTAATGGCCTAGGATGAACTTACCACTAGTGTTGATGATTCTTAAGGCATAATATGACACACCTGATTTGATATTATGACTTATAGTATTGGATGTATTTCCCACTTACCATATGATAATGTGATCAGTGATGTTATTACCATTTTTTGTTGATATAATGACCTGGTACTTTATTTCGTGATGTTGGAATGAGATGCTCCGTAGGTCAAATAATATATTTCCCATGTGGTCCTAATGATGTTGGTAAAGGGTAATAATGACCAACTATTTTTTATTCTAATAGAAGTGAGTTATATTTACCATGATGTTAAAATTAAAAGGAATGGGATGATATTTTTAGTACATAATTCCTAATTATTTTATATTTCCCTTGGAAGTGGTATTTATTTCCCATTATGGGATAAATTCAATTAAGGTGAAGAGTTACCTGATAAGAAATGGATAGTTATACGGTATATTCCTTGGGAGCAGGATGGATTTCCCATGATGTGATTATACCAAGGAAGGGGATGAGATGCTCGTGCAAGATTAGTTGTTATAGAGAATAATTCCATATGGTATGATGTTTCATGGGTATAGGTATGCTTTTCCATCTTGTGTTTATGTTCATGGATATGGAAAACATGCCCTCTCTTGGTGATGGATTTAGATTGTGATGTCTGCTTGTATAAGATTTATAGGGACAATATTCCCATTGTTTGGGCCTTATTACCATGATACACTACCAATTTATTGATACTCATGATATCTTAAGGACTTTATGATGTATCTTAATTATTTTGTCAGGATGTGATTCTTGCTTATATATGATTGTTTGGGATGCAATTCCCATAGTCATTAGTTTATTATTGGGAAGTAATTCCCATGTATTGATGCTCATGGTTCCTCAGGGATGTTATGTTCATTTCCTTATGACATTATCAAGATGTATTTCTCATGAATTTTCCATGATACTATGGTGGGATGTTATTCTCGCTGGTGTGGTGGATTTAACATGAATAGTGATGTATACTTTGTTTTATTACTTTTAATCAGCTTATTGAGCCCTCCTCTGGATCAGTATTATATATGGATTTTTTTGACTTATTCCAATGCTTATATGCATAGAGATATCCCACAAAACCATTCGCCAAGAGTTAAAAAATAAGTAATAAAATTTTAAATGACCTAGGTAATTTAAAAGGAATTAAATCCACATTGGTCGATATGAGGACCGATGAGTCTTCCACTCAATATAATGGCCCCATTCATTCATATGTGTGTGTGTGTGTTTGTGTGTTTGTGCATGCATTTATGAACACTTAATATATATATATATATATCTTTATACATATACATACAAATAAAAACATGCGCACACACATCCACACATCCACACATTATTTATTCATATGCATATTATGGTAAACATTTAAATATATTTAAATATATTTATTCATATATAAAATATTTATTTATTTTAATATATTTGAGTATATAAACATATTTAATTATGAACACAAAAACATATATATATATATATATTAAGAGATTAAATATTAGTTATGTTAAAATTTTATTTATATATGTATATGTGTGTTAATTATATATTTATATAAATATATCAAAAAATTTAAATATATTTTTCTATTAATATAAATGATAATATATTCATATATTCATATATTTTAATGTTTTAAAATAAAAAATAAATTTAAATTTTTATCATCATATAAAATACAATTTTCAATAAAAAAATTCAATAAAAAATTCAATTTTTTAAGTTTAATTGTTAATAAGTTAAATTTTGATTTTATCAAATTTTTAAGATTGTTTTTATTTAATTAGATATATTAATGTTAAAAAAAATATCATTTTACATGTTTTCATGATGCATGAATTTACTGATTAAGTACATTTACAAGAGTAATTATTCCCCTTGCATCATATCATAACGAAAAACAAAAAATGAGATCATAGAAAAAAACCATATTCAGGTTCAAAAAATAGGAGGAAACAAAAACAATTCAGTAAGCACTTCTAGGCCCCATACACCATGGATGATGCCACTAAAAAAATATGAAACCTTATAACAATCCCATCATCTGCTTATGTTTCTCATTATCTTGTACCTTCCTCCCCACCATTGATGGTTTCTCCACCTCTGCTACTCATTTCTCTACCTCTTCTAGTTTCCTTGCGGCCACAGATTTATCAAACTACAATGAACTACATAAAAATTACAACTTCTATTTATCTCTCATCATCTTTCCATACTCCTTAATAAACTATTCAAGTTTCCTCTTCAATTTCATTCCATTTTGATTCTCTTATTATTCATAAGTCATCATGACATTCCTCTCCTACACCAACCAATCCATGGAAACCCCATAAAGTCCCACATTCTCCCCCAACCATCATTTCTTCATTTTTGATTCAATAAACACCCTATTTAACATTTATTAAATTATTGATAGTATCTCAAACTTACTTTATATTTTAGAGACCTCTATCCCTCTTTACCTCCTATATTCCATCACCAAATCTATAGCATGTCTCTCAATGTCGATCACATACTGTTTGAGGCCATTGGCCTCCTGAATCTTTGAGGGAAGAAGGTTCTATATCCCACTCACCATTTCAAAGAGATTTGTTTCACCATGGTGATCAGGAATGAGTTCGACAATTTATATTATGATGGTTATGAGGATTGCATTCTAGATTGAGGGAGATGAAATGAAATACAGAATGAGGATGAAGACATAAGAAGCATGTGGTGGGAAAAAGTGAATGGGGGATGAAGACAAAAAGAAGAAAAGGAGGGAATAACATGAAATATGAGAACTAAATAGGTGAGCACAACAATAGATTGGGAATTTCTAGTTCTCATAATGTGTATTTTCTACAAGAGGTTCCTATTCTCATAATCTCATACATTAGAAATTTATAAGGGTTCACACCATGGGAAAGTTACTCAAAGTCCTGTGAATCTTTATCCTTAATAGCCTATATCATTTATATCCCCTAAAATAATATCATCAGGATATAGAACACATATTGAGGAATAATTTCATGGATGTTTTGGGTTGTCATTATAGTAGGGTACTATTATGACCTTTCATTGGGACAATTACTCTTAGTAAAACATCACATACTATGTATTACATAAGAAAAATTATGTTCTGATAAGATATTTATTAATATTCAAAACAATGAATATAGGTAAACCTAAAGTACATAGAAGTTGGTTTAAGGGCACCAACTCTAACGAAATCTGACTTTCACTAGAGACAATAACTAAAATCCTTCAGTCCACTAGCTCTCACATGATGCTCATTAATTTTCTGAGATAAGGTAATAATCAAGGGATCCATGTTTCCATATATGGAAACTTCAGTTAATGAATCTTCACTCCTCTGAGAAAAATAGTCAATATTTGATACATAAGGATTATGTTATTTGTCTATTGGTGTGCCCTTGTCTCCTTTATGAGAGTCACTAATATCGTATTAACACTATATAATTTGATAGGTTCTTTGCTAAGAGGTACCAAATCAAGCTCTTGACAAATTTTTGTATCCAATAATACTCTTTGGATGTATCAGAATCCATTATATTCTAAAAATCTATTATAGAATTGGAAAAACCAGCTTCTTCGAACTCTTCCATTTTAAACCCCCCCCCCATTGAGACTAAAGACATATCCTAAATAGAACTTCAGATTATTCTGATCTATTTGAAAACTATCATTTGTATAACCATTGGTGATTATATCCCCATCGCCTCTGTACACCTGGAATATATCCTTAATTATTCTCAGATACTTAAGGATTTCCTTAAAAGTAGACTGATGTTGTTTCAAAGGGTTATCATTATATTTTACAATCAATCTCAAGGTGTAGGAAACATCAAGCCCAGAATATAACATGGAATACATGATTGATCCTATCACAGAAGAATATGGGATCATACTCACTCCCTCTTTCTCCTCTGATTTCCAAGGGCAATTTTTATTAGAATGATGTATCCCATGTGAAACTGGAACCAATACTCTCTTGTATTGTTCCATAATAAATCAATTTCATATCTGTTCAACGTAAATACCTTTATTTAGTGGAAGAATACCATTGGATCTATCATGAAATATCTTGATCCCTAAAACATAGGCTTCTTCAGCTAATTCATTTATAGAGAAGAAATTGTTTTACCCATCCTTAACTGGTCGTAACACTAGTAAATAATTTATTATAATTAATAAGTCATAGACATAAACTACTGGGATAATGAAAACACTCCCACTAAATTTCTTGTAAATGCATGGCTTAGATTTATTCTTAATGAAACAAAACTATTTTATAACTTTATTGAACTTAATTTTCCATGAACTAAATACTTTCTTTGTTCCATAAATGGATCTCCACAAATTTCATATCTTTTTGACATTACATAGAGTTACAAACCCTTCTGGTTGTGTCATATATACATCTGTTTGATTACTCCCATTAAGTAAAGCTATTTTGATATCAATTTTCCAAATTTCATGGTGATGGTAAACTATTATAATAAGAATAATTATGATTTATTCAAACATAACAACTAAAGGTTTCATTATAATCAATTTCTTGATGTTGTATAATCCCTTTATCCACTATGAATTCTTTATAGGTATTTAATTTACCATTCACATCCATTTTTCACATGAATACCCATTTACACCAAAATATATTTACACAAACTAGTGGATCGGCCAAAACCCAAACGTGCTTCTAATATATAGAATCTACCTTAGAATTCAGGGCTTTTTCCATCTTGTATATTCTGATATCTATACTACCTCTTTGTAAGATACAAGATCATTATTGTAATCTGATAATTATTAACCATCTTTGGTGACTAGAAAAAACATATTTTTCTTGTTCTCTTATTTTTATAGTGCTCATACCCAGTACTTGTGTTTTAGTAAAAAATTCTTGAAGGGGTTTGTTAGAGACTAATGACGATTATTAGAAAATAGAAAAAGTAATTAAAACCCCTTTTCCAAGTATCACCATGTATGATAATATGAAACTATGTATAAAATAGAAATGGAGAACAACTATAAATCTGGCATGCCTTACACTAAATATCCACTACATCATTCTCGAACTTCATCAGATGAGTTTGATAAATATCACCAAAGTGGAAAGCATAAGTATCCCACCACTACAGGTATCCACGTGTTGAAAAAAATATTCCAACATTCGGATGGGATCTGTCTTCTCTACATGGAATAATATTAACTCAATTTGAAAAGAAGGAAGATAAAAAGATCTAGGGGTATCTGTGAGTTTTTTCCAAGCATGAGGCAATCAAACACACTAAATACATCATAGGGTAGTATAATTATGATCCTATAGGACACTCCTTGGGATGTCACATTTATTCGTGTGTTAAAATTCATGAATAAATACCATGGATGAAATTAATGCATCATATATATTTACACCCATACATTTGATGAAATTAAATGATACATTAAATTATAGTTGCATGGATGATAAAACTATCCAAATGATAACAATTATCATAGTAAGTAAAAATGATATTCCCCTTTCTCTATGAAAATTACAATTTTCAGGAAATACATCAAATATATCATATATATATAAGTATTTAGGGTATATCTCAATTAGTCTTTCACTTTCACTAAAGCCAAATATAATTGGTTCTATTTCATGTTATATTGTATGTTATACAATAACTTGTGAAATAATATCTAAAATTCATTTTGGACATCTTCTAAAAACATTTGGATAACTATCATTAATTTCACTATCAATCACATAATATGAAATACCTTTTGAATACTCATCAAAAACATTTTTTTGGTTTACTGTGAAACTATTTTAGAGTATCTCTTTGAGGCAAAATCAGCCCCAATTTTTTCAATCACAATGTGTTACCACAGATGCCTTTATATTATTGAAAGAAAATACAAATATCTGAATCCATATATGTAAGTAGAGAGTGGTGTCTAACAAAGTTTCAATGATACTCAAATATAATGGGATCTGGTTTTAACTTCATCAAACACACGAATATATATACCTCTATCCACCAGTCTACATAAAATGAAAACATGAATTCTCATATTTTCTTAGTGTCTAAGACATCAGTTGACCGTGGGACTGAGAGCATGTCAATCCCATATATCCAACTCATCTGTTCTCAACTGTCTAGGTGTTGGGTGATCTGATTGATAAATACATCACATGTTATTCATCCTTAGGGATAATAACATCACATGTCCCTTGTCTATATAGATATACAGTATCTAGGTTCACTCACACACTCACCTAATCTATCTTAATCAAGGGCCAAAATTTCATACTCCTCATATGAGAGGACAAATCACATATTGGTTAATCTCCAACCAATGACATGATAAGAAACATACTTGACCATCCCCCTATTAACTAAGTCAATATATAGACTTGTGTAAGTAGGGTATCAAATTATGAAGTTTCTCAAGCTAGGTATCTCACCAACCTTAGGTAGTGTGGACTAAAATATGATCCATGCACCCCTAGTATAATAAAGACATCTATATGACAATCCATGTGGTATAATTTTTATGTCATCCATCAAACACAAAGAATCATATTCCTTAGGAGTGAAATTATCATTTTCATTTCATGATATATATATATATATATATATTAATGTATTCAACACAAAAAAAATGATAAAATGGATGTTACCATTAATATGATAAATTTTAATATTCTTAAACTCATTAATAATATTTAAGAAAACAAATATAAGAACCAGTTTATCATATCATATATGATAAACTTCTAGATCAGCCTTCTGTTTACTACACATTTAGGGTTTCATTAACACTTTACATCATATGTAATTCCTATCACATCTATATTCGACCATCTGATAAAACACCCCCACTAAACACTTTAGTGAGAAACATCTATGAAAAATTATAATTTGAATAATTGTGAGTTTTTTTTAATCATATTCCTAATTTTTTAGCATATTTAACATATTTAAACATCTTAATGTCACAACATAAAATGTTATGATGTCAACTTATGTTTTATACTTATAAATCTTTATAAGTTCATCATCATCATCCTTGGAACCCTATTCCATCAAACCTTTTCCTTGAAAAAATTTAACTACATACATTATTGTTTACTAATACATCCTAACAGTCTTAGGATATTAAGTAAAATTAACTCTAAACTTAGATTGCTGTAATTATGTATTGTTTAACTTTGAACATATTTAAGCCGAAACATACTCCCACAAGAATCTTAGAAATTACATTCACTTCAGAATATATTTCTAAGATACAAAAACCCTTTTTTGTCAAGAAATAACATTTATTTACATTAAATATAAATATTAGAAAATAAAATATATCATATATTTTATTCTATGTGTTTGGAACATTTCATTTTTTGAAAAAATATTTATTAAAAATATACCACTTATGGGTAGTTGGAACACATTCACACATATTTTAACAAACATGTGGATAAAAACTTTTATAAAAATATTCTTCTCAAAACATGTTACAGAAATTGATGAATCAAAAACTATTTGTTTACAATTAATTATCTCATGTGGTTAATATTTTTTTGTTATCAATCATTTTATATTATCAAATAAGAGAAATGATATGAAGATACACATATTTTACTTAGATTTATTTGATTTTGATAAAATCCTTTACATTTTAAATCCTCTATGTATTAATGATTTAATTCATCTCATGAATATAAAACATAACCCCAATCAATTATTATTTTGATTTATAACTCCTATATATTCTCACAACATTTTAAAATATACATTTGGTATCACATACCTTTCAAAATATAATAATTAATATCTATAACATATGTACCTATCATGGACATTCCATAGAGTCTCATAAACTCTTTTAGGTATATATCTTGGATAATCCATTCATGTAGAATTATTTCTATTCATTTTTGACAACTATAGATTTCAATTACCTTGATTGGATTCTTAAAGAAACATTGTTGGGATTTTCAACGAATTTTAATTCTTTGGGTTTGAACTTTTACCTACTTGTATTTTCAATATTGTAATTTACAACCTATACATCCCATGACTAGTTTGTATTTATATTCCCAACAATTATTGAATACTGGGTAAACATAATTTGACTTCAATTATATTTTGTTAAAATATCCATAGATGATAAAAGGAAATATTACCTAACTAGAACAATCTATTTTTAGCCTCTCCATAAAGAATTTTATAGAATCGATCAAATTATAACAATGTGTATCAAGAAAACCTAATCTCATTTTATTAAATAATAATTTTTTTCAACTGCTTACTAAGATAAAAGAGAGATAATACACATCTTATGACAATTTCATCCAAGATTGAAGTATCAATGTTATCAATATAGAAACTTTTTTCTCCATACTTGAAAGAAAAACTCAAGCTCTAAACTTTAATTATTTTCTCTTTATGACCTTTAATATATTTAAAACATTTTTAAATCATAATGATATCATATATCTATCAGAATAATTTAATTGATTTATATAAATAATTATGTTTTAAGTAATATTTTATTCTCACTAATTTATTTAGCAAATTAAATCATATTGAATATCATTTTATGTAACGAATAACATTGGGTATATGAAACTAAATTTCTTATATTGAATAATATTTAGTACATGAGTTGAGATTAAGATTACTTTGGTAAATTTTCTTCTAATTCATTTGAAACCCTAAATGAATCACATTATTATTCCATAAGCATCTATATTCACTTTTTTCATAATTTCAATGGTTGGTTACTGAGGATGGAACTATTCTAACACATTGAATTTTTCTTATTAAATTTTATTAAATCACCAATCCTGATTACAAACTTTTCTTAAGTTACCAGTTTTAATAGATACTTACATTAAGCTTATTTTTATCAAGGATTGATAAAAAAGTACATCTAGATGATAAAAATGATATTATATATAACAAAATATTTCATCAGATTAATATCATGAATTATTAACCATTTAATAAATACTTCTATTACATGGAATACCACAAAAATGATGACCCCTTCTCGAAAATTCATCATAACCATTACTAGGAAAATATCTATATTTCAGTAAAAAATAAGTCTTCTTTGGAATTTCATCACCACTTAGTTATTTAGGTAAATATTCATCACAATCATATCATATAAGACTCTTGGATAGTTGAGTGTAAAATCCTTCCTTAAATCCATTATATAGACAAACTCAACTATATACCACCGGTAACCTAATCCTATTATGGTATAATGGCTAATGATACCAAAAAAATGCCAAAACTAGCCTAAAAATACAAACCAGGGGTACCCATATTTTTAATGACCTACCTAACGATGTTCCAGTGTCACATATCCTTACTTTCTTTACACAAGATAATCCAGGGGTACCCAGCTTTGGTATGACCTACCAGATTGGATGATTGAGGTCTTTACAATTACCAATTTAGAAGGAATATCATGCTTAGTATTTTAAGGGGATTTTATCTTACCATATTATCACATGTTATTCACTTTAATGTATGTATGATTCTAGTAATTTATTTTAGAATCTTATTCCCTCCACCAAATCAATATGTTTAAAACTTATTTATTTGTAACACTTTACACATACCACAATCTTTCGTTACTCACACAAAATTAAAGCTTCAAGTATATTAATGCAAATATGAATTTATAATATATATATATAAGGTAAATGAAAGATTTGGGAAAGACTTATAATTATATGATAATTATAATCTCCAAATAAGTAAGCCCCAAGCAACAACTAGACAACCCCATTCACTTTCTTAGACAAGGCTTAAGCCTCTTGGTAAGTAGGTAGTCTAACCCAAAGTCCCTCTACTCAAGGATACTTTAATCAAAATATTATCCAATTATTCATAAATTTAACACCAAATTTTTACAAACTATGTTCAATCAGTAAATCCAATCCAATAAATTCAATTGAAAAATGAGTTCATGGTAGATGGAAGACTAAATTCATTAACAAACCTAGTATGTAATATAAGGCTAAATTTAAAAGAATTTTAACAATTTAACTAAAGCATACATGATTTATCATATAAATAATCTATAAAAATGAATAATACATGGAATAAATTTTAAGTAAATGAACAATTCAAATAATTAAATATGAGATAAACATTTATGTACAATTCATAAATAAAAGATAATTATAATCAGTTTATAATTTTTAGCTTTCAAAATATGGACATTCCATAATTATGAATATAAAAATTTTATTTACATTCCTTAATTATTTCATATTTATCATTATATGAGATTTTCATTTTAAATATATGATATTATAAGAATTATAAACATTTTACAATTCAATTTATATTATGTAAACATTTTATTTAATCTTAATATCATATACTTAATAATTTTTTAGTTGTTGATGATATGAATCAAAAATATTGTAATAGATTGACCCCAGTTACCTAGAGGTAGTGCATTATTACATAACATTGTCATGATTACAAGGAATCTAGTCCTGAAGGACCAATCAGTTTAGTAGTCTTGGAAAATAGATTACATACATGAACTTTATATCAAAATTTCTAACATAAAATAAAACATAGATAATCCTTTGAGAATTCTATTATTATACTATCTTAAACCTTCATATAAATCATAATAAAAATCTTGGAATCTTGGTAAAATATAACATAAGAAAGGGGTGAGCTCAAATGCTTAGTAAGGATAAACAATATATCAGAAGCTATCATAAATAATCATAAACTTTTATGGAAAGGTATAAAATTGAAACACAATCCCTTTAAACATAAAATTCAGCATAATATGGAAAAGATAAATTAATTAATTCCATTTACTTATTCACATGGCTATTCTACTAGTCAAATAATCACATGTAACATTAATAACTAATCTCATAATGATGGATTGCATAATGTCGGACATCTTAACCACAAAGTCAAGGCCTCGTGCCAAGACCCTAAATATAAATTTTGTCAAGGTGTTTTACCAAGACACTAGTTTATCTTGTGAGACCTATCGATGCATTGAGGGGATATATTTGGCACCACCCATCACTTACTAAGTCTAATTCATTCCTCATATGAAAATATTGAAACATAATATAAAAATTTGCATTAAAACTATCATACAAAATGTCAATACTTTAACCATAAAACATGAATGGTATAAAAATAGAACATCCACAGTAAAACATATCATATCTCATTCAATACAATATAGAATATTTTATTATAATAAATTGATCTCAATCAATAATAATATCCAGTAAAGGATTTCGACATAGTTGAAAATGATAAGTAAAACTCTTTGAGAGAAATATTCTTTTTTGTGAAATCATTTAAAAGTCACACATTTATAAATAAAATCATTTAAAATGGATTTTTTAATCAAAGTTTCCCTTAACACTTTGAAACTTTTGAAATTAATTATCATTTTAAAACAATCATGTCCATAAAAATGAATCCTTAAAATCATTTTGAAAACATGGACATTAATTAAAAGTATTTAGAAAAATAAATCATTAAAACATTTAAAATGATTATATTTCTAAATATTCACTTCAAAAAACCCTTAAAATATTCCTTTTGAAAAAAAAATTATCAAACATAGACAAGGATTATAAATATTTCCTAGTAAATACTTACATAAACAATCTCAGACAATAATGAGATTGAGGAATTAACCATTACCTTGTACTTTTCTTTGGTCAATGGTACATTTAACCTCCAATATAATGACCACAGTATGTTATTAAATTATAAAATAACCATATTAATATTTATGATATCATATATGATTCATTTATTATTTTATACTACCCATTTAATAATAATTTCCATGTTAAAGTAACATTTTGGGTAATAATTGATTTCTTTATCGTATGTGTTTTAACATGTTATTATTGATCGTATATCTTAGATCATGATTTAAAAACTTCAATAATATAAAACATGATTTATATATCATATATATTCATAATATAAATATGTATAATAGATAGATATATGAAATGGGAACACCATTCATGGAGACGGTAGTCCATCCGTATGCATGAATGTTGTTTCTGTTTTCTTATCATATAGTATAGAAGTAAGTAATCAACATATATTTATCTACATAAATATATTTTATTCCAGTAGAAGTATTATTTCATATAAATAATAATTAATCAATATATTTATATATTTAAAAAAAATTCTTGAAGGGCGATCGTTGAAGATGAATCTCATCGTGTCATGGAGACGGTAATCCGTACGTATGCACGAGCAGAAATATCATTATATTGATGGTGAAACGGTATTTAATTGGATGTTATATTATATATACAGAATAATTAACATGATATATTTATTATTTACACAGATAAAACTCATTATTATAACAATCAAAAAATGGTGTGTTGAATAACAAACTACACTACGACGTGGAGACGGTAAGTCGTACGTACGCACGTATGGTAAGTTTTTCATTAATAGGATGGATAGAATAATGAATATGGTTGTAACATATTTATAATAAAATCTCAGTATGTATAAGGTACTGTATTTATTATTTTATTATGTAAATAACAAATAAAGAGGAAGTAGAAGAAAAGAACTGTGAAAGTGGTGATAAAATAATGACCTCTTCTTCATGTGCTTCTTTTTTATTTCAACAAAAGGGAACCTTAGGTTGTATTTATGATCAAATTATGACATATAGGTTTAATTTAGGGTAGTTTGGAGGATATTGGATCAGGTTTTGGCCCAGACAAATGGCTTTTGGATGTGTGAATTTGAGAGAAGGGGAAGTATGCTTTTATAAGAGAGGTGAGGGGCACTTTAGGAAGAGCTTGAAATATTATTTTATTATAAAATAATTTTCATTTTATAATGGATATAAATAGATTTATTTAGAGTATAAGGTGGTTATGTGTTTAAATCCTCTCAAAAAATAGGTTTTAGACAAGTTTAGTTCACTATATTAACCTTATCTTTTAGATTTAACCCTTAGTTAAATTGTTTAACTCTTACCATGTCTTCTTGTATTATTACACTATATGTTAATAAACATAATATAAAATTCCAAGAAAACCTCAAGTGATTATTTAATTACATATATAACATTATTTAAGTCCTTTTTATGAATATTTTATTTTTAGGAATATTATATCATTTAATAAAATAGTGTTTGTTTTAAAAACTCGTTTATGTAAATTTTACACTATTTAGTAATTGATTTTTTTAATGTCATAAAAACTTTATTAATTAAAAGAAATACATTGAATCAAACCTAAAATTTCATATTCACCTAGAAAATTTGTTTATGGAATCATAAGTTTTAATTTACATTAATTTTAATATTTATAATATCAATTATTTTAATCATTCATTAATAAGGTAATTATTGAATCATCATTGTGTCATAAATAAATATAATTATTTAATGTCTAAAAATTATAAATAAAATAATATTATGTAAGAAATAATTTTATCTTTCTACTGAATATTTATAGTTGAATTTATCTTATATATAACCCTATATTAAAAATAATTTATTTATTAAAATTTGAATTTTACACTTTTAACTCTTCTTTAAATAAAATATAATGAATGTCCTAATCTAACCCAAGTGAATCAAAAGGATAAAATTTTCATCCTAAGGTTGATTTTGGTCGAAAAACACTTATCCAATAGAATTAGGACATGTTTTGGGGTAAGTTTATATTTTTATAATATTATTTTTACCTTTAATTACTCTATTTACATTTAACTGTGGTAAATAAAATTCAAAAGTTAATATTCAGAAAAAATTATTTTCATCCTATTGAACCAAATTTTACATAACTATGTCAACCTTGTCTCTTGGATTTTTGAAATTCAATTCACAGAAGTGGTAAAATTACGTTTTATGCAAATTTGCAAATGTGCCTAGAAGGAGGGTAAAAGACGTCAAAAAGTCCAATACAATTTTATATATATAATATTATTATAAAATGACTCCAATGAATTACATTGTACAAATATGGTTGTTATGTATCCTAATTTACTTTAAAATAAATTTAAATTAAATATGATTATTTAAATAAAAAAGCCGATTTTTATGTTCTATGTAGTATTTTTCACTATTCATCACAAATTGAATGTTTTTAGAAAGATACAAAAAAATTACTCCTAAGATAATTTTTATATTATGAATTAAAAAATTATGTCTATTTTACCAAATTAAATTCTTAGGAGTGTCTAAAATTTATTTTATTGTTCTTCACAAAAGGACATAAAAAGTAGTTATTTTAAGAAAATAGTTCTTCAAAATATATACCAATTTCAACAAAACTTATACATTTCATTATAAACACTATAAATAACATCTAAAATTTATTTTTTACTATTCATATAACAATATTTAATTGATAAAAAAATATACCATTTAAATAATTATAATACTAATGTGTTGTTTCGTAGAAACTCAATCTTGCATATAATGAAAGACACGTCGGTGTTGCGTGAAATATAATCTATTAAATTAATTTAAAGAGATAAAAAACTATGAAATGTTGGGGGTTTACATTCTACCCACATTCAATAAATTGAATCCTCACAATTTGAAATTTTTCTTTGAAAATAAAAGGTTGAAAATAGAAAATACCTTTGTGTAAAATCCACATCGAAAATAGGGTTAATAAAATTTAGTCTTAATAAGAAGGAATGGGAAATAAAAAAGTGACCACCAAATTAGGATTTAGAATAGAGGGACATTGGTGGAAATTAGAGACACATAATTAGAGAAAAATTTAAATATTTATAGGGAGTTATTGAGCTCATCAATCACAAAAAAGTGAATGATAAATAGAAAATTGAGGGCCTCAAAGTCATAAATATATGATGATGATTTAAAATATCATCAGTCCAAAAAAATGTAATGGATTGGGATAAAACATTTTTGGTATTGATATCCTTTCCCAAATGTGTACAGAAAAAAATACTTGACAAGTAGAGTTCCATTCTTTAACTAATTTCTACCACAAATTCATCTTTCACTCCAAAAGATAATAGAACTCAAAAAATTTTCTATTTAACCTAATTGTATAGGGTTCCAAAAAAATGAATTTATAATTCATCTTTCAGACCATAAAAACTACATTATATAAACTAGGACATCACTTAGGCCAATGGTAGGTGATGCACCCTTATCGCCCTTCGGTTTTGGGTTCAAGTCTCGCGACCTTGTTGGACGTGATGGGTTGTCGCGTAACCTATGGATTTTCCTTTGTATAACAATCCAAAAATAATCTTAAGAAATGTTTTAAAGTTAAAAAATAGTATCCAATGTCCCACCTAATCCATTACAACCTTTAGATATATCCAAAATACTTGTGTCCAAACTCATAGTCCAAATTTTTTTTAAAGAAGTTCAAAATAACATAATAAAGATATCTTTTTATCAAATAACAACATGTGAATACCTTAATAATTTATTATATTAAAACATGGTAACAACCTGAATTAACATAAAACCTTATTTTAATAGGTATGTACTTCCTTATTCCTTCTGTAAAACATAGAATACTGGATATACTCCTTAAATCCAAAAATATTGTAATCTCTAATAGTAATGGAATAAGAAAACCATTAATTAGTTCCAAGGTAGTCAATAATATCCATTATAAATTATCCAACTCAATTATCACTTATTCCAAAATCATTACCTTAGCCTCAAGACTATTTTAAGGTTTATATTTCTCTCTACCAAATATTTTCCAAAAATGTTAACCTGCAATTGAGTCACTTTTCTTGGTACCACACAATCTCAAATACTTAATGAAATAGTACTACAGTACAATCCTTATATAATCTATAATTCTTATAACTTGTACATCATTAATACAATACTCAAATGACACAATTATTTAGAAACAACATAAAAACACTTATCATTCCTCTTCATCTGCGATAGTATCATAACTTGATTATTATCAAATAGGATCATTTGTGGTATACTCTAAAGATTCGGACATTGATTCACGTAGTGTTCCAAATCCTTGCAGATGATGCAGTGTACATTTGAAACCTTTTTCCTACCCTTAAAATCATGTACATGGTGTCCTTTTTCCCACACTTATAATAAACTCTTTTTCCTGTCAAGTATTTACCAAGGTTATTCTTTCCACAGTTATCACATGGGGGAAATCCTTCTTTCCCTTCTTCCCTTTATCTAACTTTTTCTCTAGCATCCTCTTCTTCTCTTTCTTCCCTTCAAAGCCATAGGACTCAGAGAATTTGTTACCTATCTTATTAACACATGATACTATTTTTCATATGATGAGATACGTGGGAGACTGTTTCCCTTATAAATGTTGGATTAATACCATGAATGATATGATCCTTCTTACTCTTTGGATCATGCGTATTTCTAGAGTTCTCATTCATTCTACTGGGTGCCATTTCTTAATGACGCCATACGCTAGGTTAGATCATATCATAATTTATAGGTCAAAAAATAGAAAAATTCTCAACATTAATTGAATATTTTCACATATATAGTATCATAATCATAAAAATGGTTTCTTTGCTAACAAATTTACTCATAAATCCATCATAATGGTTTTTAAAGAAGTTGTGAATTATCCTAAGCATATCCCCCAAGAGTGTCAAACCAGGTGCACCATAAGGCTTGTTGTCATATACCAGGATACCCCAGGTCAAGCCCGAAACTCATTGTTATAGTTTTTACTCCTAGGTAAATCTATACCAAAACCACGTCCACTTGTAGTATCCATATATGGATTTATTGTTTGGAAGACCCTCATAATATCTACCTTACCAAAATTTTGGATGTTCTTCTATAATAATAATCAAAGTCTATCATATATTAATGTTTACTAATAAGAGTTTATCTAAATCTATTTCTGAGGTTGTTGCTAAACTTTCTCTATTACCAACAGTAAAGTCCATACCCCAGTTACCCAAAGGCGGTGCATTATTACATAACATTGGCATGATTACAAGGAATCAAGTCTCGAAGGACCGATCAGTTTAGCATCCCTGTAAAATAGATTACATACATGAACTTTACATCACTATTTCTAACATAAAATACAACATAAATAATCCTTTGATAATTCCATTATTCTCATTTCTTAAACCTACATATAAATCATAATACACTTCTTGGCATCCTTGGAAAATAAAACATAAGAAAGGGGTGAGCTTAGATGCTTATTAAGGATAAACAATATAGCGGAAGCTATCATAAATAATCATAAACATTTATGGAAAGGTATAAAATTGAAACACAAGATCTTTAAACATAAAATTCAGCATAATATGGAAAAGATAAATTAAATAACTCCATTTACTTATTCACGTGGATATTATACTAATCGAATAATCATATGTAACATTAATAACTAATCTCATAATGATGGAATAAACAATGCCAGACATCTTAACCACAAACTCAAGGCCTCGTGCCAAGACCCTAAATATAAATTTTCATAAGGACTTGTGCCTAGACACTATTTTGTCTCATGATACCTACCGATGCATCGAGGGTCTATATCAGGCCATGCCCGTCACTTATTAATTCCAATGCATTCCTCATATGACAATGTTGAAATATAACATAAACATTTGTATTAAATCTAGCATATGAAATGTCAATATTTTAACCATAAAACATGAATGGTATAAAAATATCAAATCCATAGTCAAACATATCATAGCTCAATCAATACAATATGGAAGACTTTTTAATAATAAATCAACCTCAATAAATAATAATATCCAGTAAAGGAAGTTGACATAGTTGAAAATGATCAGTAAAACTCCTTGAGAGAAATATCCATTTTTTGTGAAATCATTTTAAAGTCACACATTTATAAAAGAAAATAATTTGAAAAAGTTTTTTTAATCAAAGTGTCCCATACCACATTGAATCTTTTTAAGGTATTTAGCATTTTAAAACAATCATGTCCATAACAATAAATCCTTAAAATCATTTTGAAAACATGGACATTCATTAAAAATATTTAGAAAAATAAATCTTTAAAAAATTTAAAATGATGATCTTGATAAAAATTACATTAAAAAAAACTATAAAATATCACTTTTGAAAACATTTTTATAAAACATGGACATGGATTATAAATATATCCCAATAAATACTTACACATAATCAATCTCAGATAATAATGAGATTGAGTAATTTACCCTTACCTTGTACTTTCCTTTAGTCGAGGGTATGTTTAACCTCTTGTATAATGACCATAGTATTTTATTAAATTATACCATAACCATATTAATATTTATGATATCAAATATTATTAATTTATTACTTTATACTACCCATTTAATAATAATTTACATGTTAAAGTAACATTTTGGGTAATAATTGCTTTCTTTATCGTACGTGTTTTAACTTGTTATTCTTGATCGTATCATGTAGATCATGATTTACATACTTCCAGAATATAAAAAATGATGTATATATCATATATATTCAAAATTTAAATATGTATAATATATAGATATATGAAATTGAAACATTGTTCATGGAGATGGTAGTATGTACGTACGCATGAACGTTGTTTCTGTTTTCTTATCGTATAGTATGGAAGTAAGTAATTATATATATTTAAATACATAAATATATATTATTATAGTATAAATATTATTTAATATACCTCATAATTAATCAATATATATATTTTTATAAAAAATTCTTGAAAGGTGATCGTTGAAGATGAATCTCATCGCGTCGTGGAGATGGTAAGTCGTACGTACGCATGAGCTACAATACAATTATATTGATGGTGAAATGGTGTTTAATTGGATGTTATATTATATATAAATAATCATTAACATGTTATATTTATTATTTAAATCAATTATACTCATTATTATACTCACCCAAAAAATTATGTGTTGAATAACAAATTGCACCACGACGTGGAGACGGTAAGCCGTACGTATGCAGGTATGGTGACTTTTTCATTCATAGGATGGATAGAATAATGAATATGGTTGTAATGTTTTTATAATAACATCAAAGTATGTATAAGGTATTGTATTTATTATTTTATTATGTAAATAATAAAGAAATTTGACGTATAATAAGAAAAGAACTTTGAAAGAGGTGATAAAATAATGACCTCTTCTTTGGGTGCTTCCTTTTGATTTCAACAAAAGACCTCCTTAAGTTGGCTTTAAGATTAAATTAAGACATATAGGTTTAATTGAGAGTATTTGGGAGGATATTTGATCAGGTTTTGGCCAAGATAAATGGATTTGGAGGTGTTAATTTGAGAGAAGGGGATGTACCCTTTTATAAGAGAGGTGAGGGGCACTTTAGGAAGAGCTTGAAATATTATTTTATTATAAAATCATTTTCGGTTTCTAATGGCTCCAAATGGATTTATTTAGAGGATAAGGTGGTTTTGAGTTGAAATAATCTCAACATATAGGTTTTAGATAAGTTTATGTCACCATATTAACCTTATCTTATAGATTTAACCCTTAGTTAAATAGTTTAACTCTTACCATGTCTTCTTGTATTCTTACACAATACTGTTAATAAACATACAATAAAACTATAAGAGAACCTAAAGTGACTCATTAATGAAATATATAAAATTATTTATGTCCTTTGGCTAAATCTTATATTTTTAGAAATATTATATCATTTAATAAAATAGTATTTGTTTTAAAAAATCATTTATGTCAATTTTGACACTATTTGGTAATTAGTTTTTGTTAAAGTCATAAAAACTTAATGACTTCAAAAAAATAAATTGAATAATCCATAACATGTAATATTAACCTATAAAATTATTTTATGGAATCATAAGTTTCAATTTAAATTTATTTTTATATTTATAATATCAATTATTTTAATCTTTCATTAATAAGGTAATTACTACATCGTCATTGTGTCATAAATAAATTTAATTATTTAATGTCTAAAAATTATAAATGAAATACTATGATGTATGAAATATTTTTATCTATATATTTAATATTTATTGTCGAATATATATTATGTATAACACTAAATTAAAAATGATTTAGTTATTAAAATTTGAATTTAACAATTTTAACTCTTCTTTAAATAAAATATAATAAATGTCCTAATCTAACCCAAGTGAATAAAAAAGGATCACATTTTCATCCTAAGGTTTATTTTGGTCTAAAAACACTTATCTCATAGAATTAGGACATGTTTTGGGGTAATATTATTATTATAATATTATTTTTACCTTTAATTACCCTGTTTACTTTTAACTGTGGTAAATAACATTCAAAAGTTACTATTCACCAAAAAATTATTTTCATTAAATTAAACAACATTTTATGTAATTATTTCAATCATGTCTCTCAGATTTTTGAAATTCAATTCACAGAAGTGGTAAAATTACATTTTATGCGAAGTTGCAAATGTGCCTAGAAGGTGGGAAAAAGACGTTAAAAAGTTCAATAAAATTTTATATATCTAATCTTATTATAAAATGACTAAAATTAATTACATTAGACTAATATAAGAATTATGTATCTCTTTTTACATTAAAATAAATTTAAATTAAAAATTATTATTTCAATAAAAAAGTCAGTTTTTATGTACTATGCAGTATTTTTCACTATTCATCAAAAATTGAATGTTTTCAGAAAAATACCAAAAATTCAGCCTAAGTTAATTTTGATATTCTGAATTAAAAACATAATTGTATTTTAAAAAATTCAATTCTTATGAGTCTTTAAAATTAATTTTATTATTGTTCACAAAAGAACATAAAAAGTAGTTATTTTAAGAAAATAGTTCTTCAAAATATATAACTATTTTAGAAAAACTTATACATTTCATTATAATAACTATAAATAACATTTAAAATTTATTTTTTACTATTAATATCCAAATATTTAATTGATAAATAAATATATCGTTTAAATAATTATACTACTAATGTGTTGTTTTGCTGAAACTCAATCTTCCGTATAACGCAAGTCAAGTCAGTGTTGCGTGCAATATAAGCTATTAATTTACTTTAAAGAGATAAACTACTATGAAATCTTAGGGTGTCACAAACATATTTTTTATGTATTTTATATAATATTAAAATAATCCCCTTTTTTATTTTGAACAATTTCAAAACAATTATTCATGAAAAACTTACAATTTAAATATAAAAAAATTATAATATGAACTTATATCATAATTCATAACTCTCCATAAATTACCCCTTATGATTTCAAAATATCAACATTTATTTATAGATTATAACTCATTCCATATAATTTGGGAAAAGGTATTTAAAATATTAATTTTTAATATTTGGGAATAAAACATTTCATAAGCATTTAATTAACTATAAAAAATTTATAACTAATTAATCTATAAATATTTTTAAAATTGAAATATCCCAAAATACCTTTTATAATGATATATAAATATTTTTTAAACGATATAAATTATTTTAAAAGATAATAAAATTTTCTAAAAGTTTGAAAACAATTATTATTACCCGTACACATAGGGGTTTTTCTACATAAGGATCAAGTCTCATACCCTTATGAAGGTCGTATGAAATCCCTTGCATAAAGCTAAGTCACTACTTACCTTTACACAACATAAATATAACTTGTTTTATAATGCTAATATAAATATTACCTTTTATGAAGAACATTCTATGTAACGCCTCAACCCTAGTTACCCATAGTCGGTGCATTATTATATAACATTGGCATGATCACAAGGAAATCATGTCTCGAAAGACCCATCAGTTTAGTATTATTTGAAATAGTATTCATACATAAGTTCAACTTTACAACTGGAAAATAAATACAACATGAATTTATTCCATTAGAAACATCCAATCTTCCTAGATTATACCTGCAAGTCACTCATAACTAACTTCTTTATATCCTGGGAAAATGAAAAATAAGAAAGGGGTGAGCTCAAACACTCAGTAAGGGTAAGCAATACAGTGGATGATAACATAAATATTAAGCATGGTGAATAATTGAAATCACATACCTTTACCAATAAACACGAATACTTTTATGTCAGGAATATGAGATGAGTAAATAATGCCATAATAACACATAATCATGGGTATTCTACTAGTCGAATGACCACATGAACCATCAATATTATTTTCATAATGAGGGAATGTATAATGTCAGACATTCTGAAACACTTTGTCAAGGCCTCGACCAAGACATCTAAAAATGATTAAGGCCTTGTCCAAAACCATATATCAAATTGGGAAAGGCCTCGTCCAATTCCGTGTCTAGTTGTCTCATGAGACCTACCGATGCATCGAGGAGCTATAGCGGGCTCCACCCATCACTTACTAAGTCCAATACATTCCTCATATGAAAAGGTTGAAATATAACATAAACATTTGTATAACGACCCATACTTTACATACATTGTTAATACTTCAAAATTGAAGCATACTTATTACAATATATAACAAAACCACGAAAGGACCGTATAGGTATAGTGTCTTTAGAAACTGGGAAACATAAACAACTGGTTCATAAAACGTTTACATTGTCTCCCATTTACTTCATCATATCTATAGTCCATTTTGGAATATCTTACTTAATAACCTTCTTCTTGACCTGGGGAAAGAAAACATACAAAAGGGTGAGCTCAAATGCTCAGTAAGGGTAAACAAAAGAAATATCAATCACATCATATACATAAGCACAAAACTTTTGGAAATATTAACCTACAAAAGAGATCATAATTTCATAACATGGGATAAATCATGACAGTGAAATGTAATCACAATAATCATAACTTAAAACATGAAACTTTGTGGAATACACACATAATCATAGAGAATCATTTCTTATTAGTCAAGACTCATTTCCAAGACTATCTTAGTGGACAAAGTCCATTTCTGAACCGAGTCACCCTCGTTTCAGTCTTGTTTCACTGAATCGGTATAACCAACTGTTCCATCCATGTCTATCTCATGAGATATAAAATCTTTACCTAATGAATTGGAGGGAGATATAGGTCCCACCCATCTCATAATGATTCCATTCTTATGTGTGCCACAAAATCATAAACCATACATCATAGCATAACCCATGAAACAAAATGGGAATCTTAAACATCGTGACATCATAAAACAATTCATATAAGATAAAGGGATTCATAAAAATATAATTCCATCACAACATAATCAAATCAATTTAATAATAGGGATAGAAACAGAACCCTTTATTATCTTAGATGAAAAATAATTTTGATAAAACATTTGAACTCCATTTTTGAGGAAAATATCCATTCTGCTTCAAAAACACTTTTCCTTTCTTAATATGTCATACAATTCTAAACTAAAAGAAGGTGATTAAAAATAAACTTGAAAACTTGTAAAGTAATCTTCTTGGAAATAATGTTTTAAAAATCCATTCATGCCGTATAAGTTAAAAAACATTCTTTGTACTTTTGTCGAAAAAGTCAAAAAGTACCTCGTACGAAAAACGACAAAAGATTCCTTTCATATCCTTTACTAAAAACTCATTGAAGGGTAAAATTGGATTTAAAAAATTGTAGGTGGATGGAAATAATATTACATATTGAGGAAACATGGATGTGGATGATAAAATACACCCCAGTAAATACTAAAGTATAAACAATCTCGGATAAAAATGAGATTGTGATATTTCCCTTACCTTAGGTCCGATTTGCTTCGTAAGTGTCCGAACCTCCTGTATAATGATTCAAATAATGTTATTGAATTATTCCAGAATCATACTTACTGTTATGATATCATATATGGTCATATTCTTAGCTTCCTAGTAGTAATATTTCATTGCTACTTGTTATTCGGGTGTTTATAACTTTTTGTTCTTATACGTGTTTTGTCGAATAAATTCTTATTCTTCTCTTTAGATTATAGATACCTCATTTATAGAATGGTATTAATGTAATATATATCATATTAATTCATTCAATTCATTTATATAATCATTATGAAATGAAGATCATGTAGAACGAGTCGCATCACATCGTGGAGACGGTATTCCGTACGTATGCACGAGTGATGATATCATTCCTATGATCGTGGAATTGTATTAGAGTGTATGTATACTATTTCAGAATCAATATAACTTTATAATAGTCATATATAGTCATTATTTACCCCATTATACCCATCCAAGTAAGGTGGTGGTGGAAAATAGATTACACCACAGCGTGGAGACGGTATTCCATACGTACGCACGTGCGGTGATTTCTTTTTCCGTAGGATGGATAAATGGTGAAATAGGTTTATTTCATACTTATAATAACATATCAGTATATTAGTGATACCGATTTTATTACTTCATAATGAAACAACTAAATAAGAAGAAGTGGAAGAAGAAATAAATATTAAAGAATCGGTAACGAACATTACCTCTTCTTTGAAGTGCTTCTTTGAGACCTCCTTTTAGGGCACTAAAATAGGTCTTTGAAGAGGACCAGAACCTCTAGGATGTTTCTAGGGAAGTGGAGAGGAGAAATTGTAAGGGGTTGGCCGAGCTTGAAGGCTCAATGTGGTGTGAGGAAGAGGGGGAGGAGGTTCCCTTTTATAAGGGAGGAGAGGGGCACCTTTGGAATAACTAAAAATATTATTTTATTATGAAGTCATGTTCGGTTTTAAATAGCTCCAAATTGATTTATTTCGAAACTAAGGTGGTGATGGGTCGAAATACTCTCATCCAATATAATTTAGACAAGTTTAGGTTCCTATTTTAACCTTATCATTTAGATTTAACATTAAGTTAAATAATTTTACTTTTATCGTGTCTTCTTGTGTTCTTATACTATAAGGTTAATAAACTTACTATAAGCAGCCAAACGAACCCCAAGTTGTTTATTATTAATATATATAACCTTATCTAAGTCATTTGGCCAAACCTTATTTTTTTAGGAATAAAATAACAATTACTAATATAATATTTGTTTTAAAAACTATTTTATGTCAATTTTGACACTATTTAGTAATTGATTTTTGTGAAAATCATAACAGAATGATTAGTTTGAACAAAGTAAATTAAATAAACACTAACATGTCATTTTATCCTATAAAATTAGTGGAATTCATAAAAAGTCTCAAATTAAATTTATTTTGGTGTTTATAACATTAATTATGTCAATATTTCATTAATAAGATAATTACTGCATCATCTTTGGGTCATAAATAAATTAAATTATTTAATGTCTAAAAATTACAAATAAAATACCATTATGTAGGAAATCGTTTTAGATTTCTGATGAATATTTATAGTCGAATTTATCTTATGTATAACCCCATATTAAAAATGATTTAGTTATTAAACTTTGATTTTAACTATTTCAACCCTTCTTTAAATAAATTAATAATAAATGTCCTAATCTAATCCAAGTGGGCCTAAATGGTCATATTTTATTCCTAAGTTTGTTTTTGGTCGAATTAAACTTGTCCAATAGAATTAGGACATGTGTTAGGGTAGTAATAATATCATCTTTACCCTTAATTACCCTATTTACTTTTAACCATGGTAAAAAAAAGTAAAAAGTTACTATTCACCAAAAAATTATTTTCATCTCATTGAACCACATTTTACTCACTGACATCAACCGTGTCTCTCGGATTTTTGAAATTCCACTCACAGAAGCGGTAAAATTATGTTTTATGAAAAATTCAGTTTTTTTAACTACCACTTAGTGGTTTCACTATTCATCAAAAATTGAAAGTTTTCAGAAAAATACCAAAATTTCACCCTAGGCTAATTTTGATATTCCGAATCCAAAAATGAAGTCCATTTTGAAAAATAAAATTTATGAAATTTCAAAAAGTGGTTATTACTATTCATAGCGGCTAGTTTTAATAATATTTTATTAGCATATCATTATTTAGTGAAACTCAGTATTGTGTACGACACAAGCTATCGAGGAAGGTCGCGATTTCATGTAAAGCAAGCCAAGAAAGTGTAGTGTGTAGAAAAATATTCCTTTGATGATTTATATAACATAAAAGTCTCGGGTGTTACATTCTACTCCCCTTAAAATGAATTTCTCCCTCGAAATTCGTCACTTTGTAACAAACAGATGAGGATACCTCTCCCTCATCATATCCTCAAGCTCCCATGTAGCTTCTTCTAATTGGTGGATCCTCCATAAAAGTTTCACCAATAGAGTGGTCTTGTTTCTTAGGACTTTTTCGCTACGATCCAGAATCTCTATCGGTTGTTCTTCATAAGAATGATCTTGCTTTAGCGGTACAACTTCTGAGCTGAGTACATGTGAAGGATCAGGTATGTACTTTCTCAAGAGATATACATGGAACACATCGTGAACTTAAGAGAGATTTGGTGGAAGCACCAATCGGTAAGCTACCTTCCCAAAACGATCCAGTATTTTGAAAGGACCGATATATCTAGGGCTCAACTTCCCCTTCTTTCCAAATCTCACAACCCTCTTCCAGGGAGATATTCGTAAGAACACTTTATCTCCCACTTCAAACTCTAGGTCTTTTCTTCGGTTGTCGGTATAACTTTTCTATCGACTCTGAGCTGCTCTTATGTGTTGTTGAATAGATCTGACCTTTTCTGCCATTTCATCAACGAGATCAGGTCCTAATAGCTTTCTTTCCCCAACTTCATCCCAGCAAGTTTGAGTCCTGCATTTCTTTCCATAGAGAGCTTCATAAGGAGCCATCTGAATACTGGAGTGATAGCTATTATTATAAGAAAATTCCACCAAAGGTAGGTGTTGATCCTAACCACCTTTGAAATCCATAGAGCAATCTCTCAACATATCTTCTAGAGTTTGAATTGTTCTCTAAGACTGACCGTCTGCCTAAGGATGATATGCAGTGCTGAAACTCAACTCTGTATCCAGAGTATGCTGAAGACTTTGCCAGAACTTCTAGGTAAACCTAGGATCCCGATCAGATATAATAGAAAGTGGTACTCCATGAAATCTTACCACTTCCTTTACATATATCCTGGCAAGCTGATCCAGAGAGAAATCCTCTCTAATAGCAATGAAGTGTGCAGACTTTGTAAGACGATCAACTATGACCCAGATAGCATTATTGCCTTTGGATGTTTTAGGAAGTCCTGTGACAAAGTCCATAGTGATGTTTTCCCATTTCCATTCGGGTATGGGTAATGGTTGTAACATCCCTTTAGACTTCTGTCTCTCAGCTTTACCTTGTTGACAAACCAAGAATCGAGAGACATATTCAGCAACATCTCTTTTCATTCCATCCCACCAGAAGTACTCTTTCAGGTCACTATACATCTTCGTGCTTCCAGGATGAATAGAGAATGAAGAACTATGAGCCTCATCCAGCAGCTCCTTCTTTAATTTGGGGATGGGAGGAACACAAACCCGATTCCTGAACTTTATTATCCAATCACAATCAAGATTGAATTCAGGAACATTTCTCACCTTCTTTTGTAACTCGACATCTTCTTTCTGTGCCTCTTTGATCTTCACATGTATATATGGTTGAACATTCATTTGAGAAAGATAAGATTTTTACCCTTTCATTATAATTCCAAGATCCATCCTTTGTAAATCCATAAATATTGGATCTTTTTTGATCCTCATCATGGATAAACTAGCATGGTCTTGTCAACATAATGCATCTGCCACCTTGTTTGCTTTCCCAGGGTGGTAATGAATTGAGCAGTCGTAATTTTTAATCAGCTCCAACCATCTTCTTTGGAGCATATTCAGCTCCTTTTGTGTGAAAATATACTTTAAAATTTTATGATCAGTATAAATATCACACCTTTCACCATAAAGGTAATGCCTCCAAATCTTTAATGCAAAGATTACCGCAGCTAACTCCAAATCATGAGTTGGGTAATTTTACTCATGTATTTTCAACTATCGTGAGGCATAAGCTATCACCATATCATTTTTCATAAGAACACACCCCAATCCCTTCTTGGATGCATCACTATAGATCACAAACTTTCTCCACTACAAGGCAGTGTGAGCACAGGTGCACTAGATAACCTTCTTTTCAACTCCTTGAAATTCTATTCACATTCCTCCGTCCAAACAAAGTTAACTCCTTTCCGAGTCAACTTGGGGAGTGGATTAGATAATCATGAAAAATATTTCACAAAATGTCGATAATATCCAGCCAAACCAAGAAAACTTCGGATCTCAGTCACTATTGTTGGTCTCGACCATCTTTCGATAACCTCTATTTTTGCTGGATCCACAGATATCCCCTCTTTTGAGATTATGTGACCCAAAAATGAAACCTTTTGAAGCCAAAATTCACACTTGGTAAATTTGGCATAAAGCTTCTCCTTTATCAGGGTCTTCAATATAATTATCAAGTGATCTTCATGTTCTTCCATTCTCTTTGAATAGACAAGAATATCGTCTATAAAGACTACCTCAAATTGATCAAGATAGTCTCTAAAGAATCGATTCATCATATCCATGAAGATAGCAGGGGCATTAGTAAGACCAAATGGCATCACTATAAATTCATAGTGTCCATACCTTGTACGGAAAGTCGTCTTTGGTATATCCTCCCTTTTGACCCTTAATTGATGATACCCTGAACGAAGATCAATCTTGGAAAAGTATTGAGCTCCGCGTAGTTGGTCAAATAAGTCATCAATGTGTGGGAGATGATATTTGTTCTAGATAGTGATCTTGTTAAGTTCTTGATAATCAATGCAGAGTCTCATTGATCTATCTTTCTTCTTAACAAACAGAACAGGTGCTCCCCAAGGTGACGCACTAGGGTGTATGAACCCCTTATCAAGATTCTCTTGGAGTTTCTTCTTCAATTCCTGCAAATCAATTGGGTCCATTCTATAAGGTGTCTTTGAAATAGGAAAATCACCCGGTATGAGTTCTATTGAAAACTCAACTTCACGATTCGGTGGAAGACCCGATAATTCCTCCATAAAGACATCATCAAACTCCCGTACAATGGGTATATTCTTAATCATGAGTTTCTCACCAACCATTTGAGATAAATAACCTTAATTTAGTGGAATCAATACCCATAAAATGGAAGAAATTTCCACTGGAAGGTTATGTTCATCCTTGCATCGATAGACGATCATAGATTGATCTGGAATATGAAATGTGACTTCCCTTCTTTGGCAATTGATATGAGCTCCATGTAGAGAAAGATAATCCATGCCAATAATCACATCAAATTCTACTATAGCAAGGATCACAAGATTTGCAGGAAGCACTTTCCCACAGACTTCGATCAGAGAAGAATTATAAACTTTTGATGCGACTGTTGTGCCATTAGGTGTTGTCACAGCTAACTCAACATCTAATTGTTGAGGTAATACGGTGATACCCTTAGAAAATTCTTCAGAAATAAAGGAGTGGGTGGATCCAGAATCAAATAAAACATTTTCTACTTTAGAGTGGATGGTAAGTGTACCTTTCAACACATCGTTATCGTACTCCACATCGCTAATAGAAATTGCATGTGACTTTCCTTTGTCTTTAGCCTTAAGAGTTTGTTGACGTCGGCCATCATCATCAACCCTTGGATTAGGGCATTTATTGGCATAATGTCCCATCTCATTACACTTCAAACATTGAAGTGTAGTAGGTTCATTCTGTGTATCCCTTCCTTTTTTTGCATCATTAGACATCTTCTTCCCATCATTGCGGTATTCAAATGCCCGATGACCTTCCTTTCCACATTTGAAACATTTACTTGTCCCTTTAATACAACTCCCTCCATGTTTCTTTCCACACTTTGAGCATAAGGGAAAGCTCATCTTCTTTTCAGTGTGCTCTTTAGATTTTCCTTTGAATTCCATTTTCCTCTTCTTATCAAACCCATATGACTGATGGGTTACTCCAATCTCCATCTCAACTTTGAGAGCACATCGAACGATTTCCTCGAAACTATTGAAGTCCCTTATGGCTAAGGCCCTTCGAAGACTTGGTTTTAAGCCACTAAAGAATCGATCGATCTTACTCTCAGGTTGGATAATAATACCAGAAGCGTACCTTGCAAGTCTTGTAAAATTTTCTTCATAGGTACCAAAAGATTCATCATCCTTTTGCTTCAGTTCAAGAAACTCTTTCTCCATCTTTGTTCGGAGAATACGAGGGAAGTACTTATTGAAAAATAAGTTATTGAACTCGTCCCATTCCATGGACTCAATTTCATCCCTTTGCCTCGTATTCTTAATAAGATTCCACCATTGATCAGCATCACCTTCTAAACGATACACTGCTATGATGACTTTATCATGCTCAGAACATTGAAGAACTGAAAATATCTTTTCAGTAGTACTAATCCATTGTTCATCAACTAATGGATCAGTAGACCCGTTGAATGAAGTTGGACGCTGTCTCATGAAGGATTCAACAGAATGTTGCTCCTTCCTTTGCTCGTTTGGAAGTCCTGCATGATTCATAGCTTGATAAAGTTGTGTGAGCATGGCTACAAGATTTTGCATTCCAGCTCCCATAATGTTTGGTTGCTCAGGGGGACAATCATTTCATTGTCGGTTGCATTCTGCATTAACACGGTTCCTTCGGGTTCTATCCATTGACTAAAACCAAGAAGAATAGTGTGAGAAACACTAATTATAATAGGAAAACCACATAATCAAGAATGAAATTTCACATGTAAGGTCTTATCCTAGGTTATTCATGGCCATTTCTAAAACACTAAGATCGTGTTCTATGCTTAGACTTATCCTTAGGGTTCTTACTAAGGATTTCACAT
This sequence comes from Viscum album, assembly GCA_963277665.1. Taxonomy (NCBI): domain Eukaryota; kingdom Viridiplantae; phylum Streptophyta; class Magnoliopsida; order Santalales; family Viscaceae; genus Viscum; species Viscum album. The sequence goes on from OY728160.1 coordinate 1,682,839,075, forward strand.
CCTAGTTTCCAAAGGTTGACTATACCTTTCCTCTGATACCAACTATAACGACCCATACTTTACATACATTGTTAATACTTCAAAATTGAAGCATACTTATTACAACATATAACAAAACCACGAAAGGACCGTATAGGTATAGTGTCTTTAGAAACTAGGAAACATAAACAACTGTTTCATAAAACGTCTACACTGTCTCCCATTTATTTCATCATATCTATAGTCCCTTCTGCCATATATTACTTAATAACCTTCTTCATGACCTGGGGAAAGAAAACATACAGAAGGGTGAGGTCAAATTCTCATTAAGGGTAAACAAAAGAAATATCAATCACATCATATACATAAGCACATAACTTTTGGAAATCTTAACCTGCAAAAGAGATCATAATTTCATAACATGTGATAAATCATGGCAGTGAAATGTAATAACAATAATCATAACTTAAAACATGAAACTTTGTGGCATACACACATAATCATAGAGAATCATTTCTTATTAGTCAAGACTCATTGCCAAGACTATCTTAGTGTACAAAGTCCATTTCTGAATCGAGTCACCCTCGTTTCAGTCCTGTTTCACTGAACCGGTATAACCTACCGTTCCAGCCATGTCTATCTCATGAGATATAAAATCTTTACCCAATGCATTGGAGGGAGATATAGGTCCCACCCATCTCATAATGATACCATTCTTATGTGTGCCACAAAATCATAAACGATACATCATAGCATAACCCATGTAACAAAATGGGAATCTTAAACATCGTGACATCATAAAACAATTCATATAAGATAAAGGGATTCATAAAAATATAATTCCATCACAACATAATCAAATCAATGTAATAATAAGGATAGAAATATAACCCTTTATTATCTTAGATGGAAAATAATTATGACAAAACATTTGAACTCCATTCTTGAGGAAAATATCCTTTCTGCTTCAAAAACACTTTTCCTTTCTTAACATGTCATACAATTCTAAACTAAAAGAAGTTGATTAAAAATAAACTTGAAAACTTGTAAAGGAATCTTCTTGGAAATAATGTTTTAAAAATCGATTCATGTCGTATAAGTTAAAAAAAACATTCCTCGTACTTTTTTCGAAAAAGTCAAAAAGTACCTCATACGAAAAACGACAAAAGATTCCTTTCATATCCTTTACTAAAAACTCACTAAAGGGTAAAATTGGATTTAAAAAATTGTAGGTGGATGGAAATAATATTACATATTGAGTAAACATGGATGTGGATGATAAAATACACCCCAGTAAATACTAAAGTACAAACAATCTCGGATAAAAATGAGATTGTGAAATTTCCCTTACCTTAGGTCCGATTTGCTTCGTAAGTGTCCGAACCTCCTGTATAATGATTTCAATAATGTTATTGAATTATTCCAGAATCATAATTATTGTTATGATATCATATATGGTCATATTCTTAGCTTCTTAGTAGTAATATTTCATTGCTACTTGTTATTCGGGTGTTTATAACTTTTTGTTCTTATGCGTGTTTTGTCGAATAAATTCTTATTCTTCTCCTTAGATTATAGATACCACATTTCCAGAATGGTATTAATGTAATATATATCATATTAATTCATTCAATTCATTTATATAATCATTATGAAATGAAGATCATGTAGAACGATTCGCATCACATCGTGGAGACGGTATTCCGTACGTACGCACGAGTGATGATATCATTCCTATGATCGTGGAATTGTATTGGAGTGTATGTATACTATTTCAGAATCAATATCACTTTATAATAGTCATATATAGTCATTATTTACACCATTATACCCTTCCAAGTAAGGTGGTGGTGGAAAATAGATTACACCACAGCGTGGAGACGGTATTCCGTACGTACGCACGCGCGGTGATTTCTTTTTCCGTAGGATGGATAGATGGTGAAATAGAGTTGTTTCATACTTATAATAACATATCAGTATATGAGTTATACTGATGTTATTACTTCATAATGAAAAAACTAAATAAGAATAAGTGTAAGAAGAAATAATGATGAAAGAATCGGTAACGAACATTACCTCTTCTTTGAAGTGCTTCTTTGAGACCTCCTTTTAGGGCACTAAAATAGGTCTTTTAAGAATACCAGAACCTCTAAGATATTTCTAGGGAAGTGTAGAGGATAAATTGGCAGGGGTTGGCCGATCTTGAAGGCTCAATGTGGTGTGAGGAAGAGGGGGGGAGGTGCCCTTTTATAAGGGAGGAGAGGGGCACCTTTGGAATAACTAAAAATATTATTTTATTATGAAGTCAAGTTCGGTTTTAAATAGCTCCAAATTGATTTATTTCGAAAATAAGGTGGGGATGGATCTAAATCCTCTCATCCAATAGAATTTAGATAAGTTTAGGTTCCTATTTTAACCTTATCATTTAGATTTAACATTAAGTTAAATAATTTTACTTTTACCGTGTCTTCTTGTGTTCTTATACTATAAGGTTAATAAACTTACTATAAGCAGCCAAACGAACCCCAAGTTGTTTATTATTAATATATATAACCTTATATAAGTCATTTGGCCGAACCTTAGATTTTTAGGAATAAAATAAAAATTAATAATATAATATGTTTTTTAAAAACTATTTTATGTCAATTTTGACACTATTTAGTAATTGATTTTTGTGAAAATCATAACAGAATTATTAGTTCAAAAAAAGTTAATTAAATCAACACTAACATGTCATGTTATACTATAAAATTATTGTAATTCATAAAAAGTCTCAAATTACATTTATTTTGGTGTTTATAACATTAATTATGTCAATATTTCATTAATAAGATAATTATTGCATCATCTTTGTGTAATAAATAAATTAAATTATTTAAGGTCAAAAAATTCCAAATAAAATAAAATTATGTAGGAAATATTTTTATATTTCTAATGAATATTTATAGTCGAATTTATTTTATGTATAACCTCATATTAAAAATTATTTAGTTATTAAACATTGATTTTAACTATTTTAACCCTTCTTTAAATAAATTAATAATAAATGTCCTAATCTAATCCAAGTGGGCCTAAATGGTCATATTTTATTCCTAAGTTTGTTTTTGGTCTAATTACACTTGTCCAATAGAATTAGGACATGTGTTAGGGTAATAATAATATCATCTTTACCCTTAATTACCCTATTTACTTTTAACCGTGGTAACAAAAAGTAAAAAGTTACTATTCACCAAAAAACTATTTTCATCTCATTGAACCACATTTTACTTACTGGCATCAACCGTGTCTCTCGGATTTTTGAAATTCCACTCACATAAGCGGTAAAATTAAGTTTTATGAAAAATTCAATTTTTTTAACTACCACTTAGTGGTTTCACTATTCATCAAAAATTGAAAGTTTTCAGAAAAATACCAAAATTTCACCCTAGGCTAATTTCGATATTCCGAATCCAAAAATGAAGTCCATTTTGAAAAATAAAATTTATAAACTTTCAAAAAGTGGTTATTACTATTCATAACGGCTAGTTTTAATAATATTTTATTAGCATATAATTGTTTAGTGAAACTCGGTATTGCGTACGACGCAAGCTATCGAGGAAGGTTGCGATTTCGTGTAAAGCAAGCCAAGAAAGTGTTGTGTGTAGAAAAATATTCCTTTGATGATTTATATAACATAAAATTCTCGGGTGTTACAATTCGCATTAAAACTAGAATACGAAATGTCAGTACATTAACCATAAACCATGAATGGTATAAAAATAATACATCCATAGTCAAACATATCACAAAACCTTCAATAAAAACGAAAGTTTTGTATCATAATAAATCAACTTCAAATAAACTTAAAATCCATCAAAGGATATTGACATAGATGAAATCAAAACCTTTGTTTAGAGAAATATCTCTTTCTATTTTGAAATCATTTAAGAGTCGCATAATTATAAGGAAAACATTCATTTTTAAAATATTCTTATAAGCTTGTAAGGGAACCTTCGACGATGTTATAATGGTGTAAAATAGCCGCACCCGCTGTATAAGTTAAAAAAAACATTATTACCTTAATTTTATCAAAAATGTCATATAGTACCTGTTTTGGAAAACAAAAGAAATGATCCTTTAAAAACATATAAGTTCAAATAAGGGTATAAATTAAATTACCCCACTTTCTAGTAAAAATGTTTTGAAATACATTTTTAAGAAACTTGGATGTGGATGATAAAGAGGTCCCAGTAGATAATTACATATAAACAACCTCGAATAATAAAGATATTGTGAAATTAACCCTTACCTTGTACTTTTCCTTGGTCGAGGGGAGGTTGACCTCCTGTATAATGGTGAAATAATTGTTATTAAATTATACAAGAATCATATACATTAATATGATATCATATGTGATCTTTTAACATTGCATTGTTAATAATATCTTAGTATTATAGTCTTTTCGGGTGTTAACGGATTCGTTTTCCTTTATATGCTTTGTTACGTGAGTCATATTTTTTATGGATGGGATGTATCTTATTCATATCCAGAATGATATTAAGTCTTTAAAAATTATTTTTAATAATCAAATTAAAATTATTCTTGAATGGATGTGATGGGGAATGAATCTCATCGTGTTCGTGGAGACGGTAATTCGTACGTACGCATGAGAGACAATTTCATTATTTTGATATTAAAATAATATATAATTGGATGGTATATCATATATACATAATCATTATCATGTTATATTTATTATTTACTTCAATTACACATCATTATTATACACATCCAAAACATAATGTATTGAATAACAATTACACCACGACGTGGAGACAGTTAGTCATACGTACGCATGTATGGTGACATGTCATTAAAAGGATGGATAGAATAATGAATATGGTTATACCATATATATAATAACATCACATTATATAGAAGATACTGAAGTTATTATTTTATAATGGAAACAACAAAGAAAGAAGAAGTGGAATAAGAATGGAACTTGAAATAGGTGATGAAATATTTACCTCTTCTTCGGGTTCTTCCTTTTGATTTGATCAAAAGGGCTCCTTAGGTTGGATTTAGGACCAATAAAAGGACTCTAGGATTATGGAAGGACATTTTATAGGGTATTCAGTCAGGTTTTGGCTGATCCAAATGGATTTGAGGTTGTGAATTAGAGAGAAGGGGGAGTTCCCTTTTATAAGAGGGGTGAGGGTCACCTTAGGAAAAGCTAGAAATATTATTTTACAATAAAATCATTTTCGGTTTATAATGGCTCTAAAATGGATTATTTAAAGGCTAAGTTGGGGATGTGTTGAAAACCACACAACCAATAAGTTTTAGACAGGTTTGGGTTACTATATTACCCTTCTCTTTTAGATTTAACTCTTAGTTAAATAGTTTGACATTTACCATGTCTCTTGGTATTTTTATATTATATGGTTAATAAACTTACTATATACTTCCAAGAGTACCCCAAGTGGTTCATTAATGAAAAACATATCATCATATAAGTATTTTGGATGAACCTCAGATTTTTAAGAATATAATATCAATTAATAATATAATATTTGTTTTAAAAACTCTTTTATGTCAATTTTGACACTATTTGGTATTTTGTTTTTTCTAAATTCATAAAAGCATTATTAATTCGAAAAAAATTGATCTAACCAACTTTAATATGTCATATTAACCTGTAATATTATTTTAATTCATAAAAAGTCTCAAATTACATTTATTTTGATATTTATAATATCAATTATTTTCATATTTCATTAATTAGGTAATTACTGCATCATCATTGTGTCATATATAATTTAAATTATATAATGTCTAAAAATATAAATAAAATAACATTATGTATGGAATATTTTTAGATTTATAATAAATATTTATAGTTGAATTTATTTTATGTGTAACCCTATATTAAAATGTTTTAGTTATTAAACTTTGATTTTAACTCTTCTTTGAATTAAATAATAATAAATGTCCTAATCTAATCCAAGTAGACCAAAGAGGTTCATATTTTATTCCTAAGGTTTTTTTGGTCGAATTATACTTATACAATAAGATTAGGACATGTGTTTGGGTAATAATAATATCATTTTAACCTTTAATTACCCTATTTACTTTTAAACGTGGTAAATAAAAGTAAAAAGTTACTATTCACCAAAAATTATTTTCATTTTATTGAACCACATTTTACTTAATGATATCAACAATGCCTCTCGGATTTTTGAAATTCAACTCACAGAAGTGGTAAAATTAGGTTTATGTAAATTTGAAAATTCTCCTAGGAGGTGGGTAAAAGACGGTAAAAAGTTCAATAAACTTTTTATATATCTAAATTATTATAAAAAAAATCTAATGAATTAAATTGAACTTATATAGGTATTATGTATCTATTTTTACTTAAAATAAATTTAAATAAAATAAATAAATATTTAAATAAAAATTCGGTTTTAAACTATAACTTAGTGTTTTTCACTATTCATCAACAAATTGAATGTTTTCCGAAAAATACCAAAACTTCACCCTAAGCTAATTTAGATATTAAAAATCCAAAAATGAAGTCCATTTTGAAAGATAAAATTTATAAAATTTCAAAAAGTGGGTATTCCTATTCATAACGGCTAGTTTGATTGGTTGCGGTGTGTTAGAAATCGAAGTTGCGTATAACACACACTGTTGTATTATTCAAAGAGAAGTGTACCGTGGAAGCTTGGGGTGTTACATTCTCCCCTCCTTCAAATAATTATATCCTCAAAATTTCTAGAGTATTACTACATAAAAAGACTCAGGGGGTTCTTCATCATAAGTTTCTCGGGTTCCCACGTTGCCTCTTCCATCTTATGGTTTCTCCATAGAACTTTTACCAGATGAGTCGTTTGGTTTCTCAACACTTATTCTCTTATATCAAGAACCTTGACAGGTTATTCACAATAAGACAAATTGGGTTCCAACTCTAATTCCTCATAGGGGAGTACATGTGTTGGGTCAGGCATGTATTTTCTCCATAGTGATACGTGGAACACATTGTGAACTTTGGAGAGACTTGGCGGCATTGCCAACTCGTAAGCTACAACCCCAATTCATTCTAGAATTTTGAAAGGTCCGATGTACCTGGGACTTAATTTTCCATTCATACTAAAATTTATAACACCCTTCCATGGAGATATCTTCAAGAAAACAAGGTCGCATACCTGAAATTCCAAATACTTCCTTTGTTTATCGACATAGTTGTTCTGCCTACTTTGAGCTTCTTTGATGTGGGTTTGAATTACCTTCACCTTTTCCATCATTTCCTCCACAATTTCTGGGCCTACGGGTTTTCTTTCAAAAACATCATCTCAATAGGTTGGTGTGTGAAATCTCTTTCTTTATAACGCTTCATATGGTGCCATTTGAATACTTAAATGGAAGATATTGTTATAGGAAAATTCTACCAGGGGTAAATATTGATCCCACATACCTTCAAAGTGAAGTTAGCAAGATCTCAACATGTCTTCTAAGGTTTGAATAGTCCGTTCTGATTGTCCATCAGTTTGAGGGTGGTAGGAAGTGCTCAAACGAAGTTCAGTATCCAAGGATTTTTGAAGACTTTTCCAGAATCTTGATATAAAATGAGGATCGCGATTAGAAATAATTGATAAGGGTACTCCATGAAGTCTTACAAATTCATTAATATACAATATTTCTAAACGTTCAAGTGGTAAGTCTTCTCTTATATCAAGAAAATGTGCTGACTTGGTGAGATGATCAACAATGACCCATATTGCATTGTTCCTTCTAGGAGTCTTTGGTAGTCCCATGACAAATTCTGTCGTAATATTATCCCATTTAAACTCAGGTATGGGAATAGGTTGCATAACTCCTCCAGGATGTTGCCTTCCAGCTTTCAATTGTTGACAAACCATACATCTTGACACAAAATCAACAATCTCCCTCTTCATGTTGTCCCACCAAAAATGTTCCTTCAAATCCCTATACATTATGGTGCTCCCATGGTGTATAGAGAAATTGGATCTATGAGCATCATCCAACAATTATATTTTTAGATCAGGTATATTAGGAACATAAAGTCTCTTCCCAAATTTAAAAATTATATCTTCATATACGAAGTCAATCAATCTCTCGTTATTCATAGCTTTAATCTTCTTTTGAAACTCCTCATTATCTGCATGAGAATTTTTATCCTTTCTAGTAAAGATGGTTTGGAAACCATTTGAAAACGCATTCATGTTTCACCTTACATGGTTATTACCATATCCATCTTTACTAGATCCATGTATATAGGATCCTTTTCAACTCTCATCTTGTTCAAAGGTCCATGATCTTTTCTGCTCAAAGCATCTACCACCTTATTTTCCTTCCCTGGGTGGTAGTGAATCATGCAATCATAATCCTTGAGTTGTTCAAGCCATTGTCTTCGCCTCATGTTGAGTTCTTTCTGTGAGAAAATATACTTCAAATTCTTGTGATTGGTATATATCTCACATTTTTTACCATAGAGATAATGTCTTTATATCTTCAAAGCAAATATTATAGATGCTAACTCAAGATCAGGAGTAGGATAGTTTTTCTCATGAATTTTTAGTTGTCATGTTGCATAGGAAATAACCCTATAATTCTGCACAAGGATACAACCAAGTCTTTTCTTTGATGCATCACTATAAATAACAAACCCATCATTACCCAATGGTAGAGTCAATATAAGATAATTGACTAATCTTCTCTTTATTTCTTCAAAACATTATTCACACTCTTTTGTCCAAACAAATTTAACCCCTTTATGTGTGAGCTTGGTTAATGGGTTAGCCAATTGGGAAACATTATGGAAAAAATGCTGATAATAACTTACTAAACTAATAAAACTATGTACCTCATTTATACTCGTCAGTGCTGGACATTCTTGGATTGTTCTTGTCTTGGAAGGATCGACAGAGATTCCATCCTTAGAGACATTATGTCCAATAAAAGAAATATCCTGAAGCCAGAATTCACACTTGCTAAACTTCTCATATAATTCATGTCTTCTAAGAGTCTTTTGAATAATGTGAAAGTGATTTTCATGATCTTCGTAGCTTTTGGAGTATACCAAGATATCATCAATAAATACCACCACAAAGTCATCATGATATTCCTTGAAAATTCTATTCATTAGATCCATGAATACATAGGGTGCATTAGTCAATCCAAAAGGCATTACTGTAAACTCATAATGCCCATACCTGGTTTGAAATGCTGTTTTTGGAATGTCTTCCTTCTTCACAAATAACTGATGATATCCAGATCGAAGGCCAATCTTTGAAAATTATTGATCTCCATGAAGCTGGTCAAATAAAACATGAATGCGAGGTAGGGGATACTTTTTCTTTATTGTTATAGCATTGATCTCCATGTAGTCAATGTACAACCTCATAGATCCATCTTTCTTCTTAAAAAAATGACAGGGGCTCCCCATGGAGAAACACTAGGGTGAATAAATCCCTTATTACTCAATTCTTCTAGTTGTTTATTTAGGTCCACTAATTCCACAGTGGCCATTCTATAAGGGGTCTTTGATATGGGACTTGAACCAGGAATTAAATCAATGTAAAACTCAATTTCTCATTCTAGAGGATGTCCAGGTAAATCCTCTGGAAATACATCAACATACTCTTACAAAATAGGTACATACTCTACTTGAACATTCTTTTCCTCACCCACAATTATTTCATTGTCTTCCTCCCCAATAATTGAATTTAGTTGAGCTACTAGGGGTGGATCTAGATAAGAATTTGGTGGTGACGATTCTGTGATAGGGTGTTCTTTATCATCATCATCAAAAATAGTAACCTCCTTCCTCTTAAAATAAATTTTTCCATCATGGTTCGAAAGAAAATCCATACCGAGGATTATATCAAATTCAATCATGGGTATGACGATGAGATCAGAAGATAAATAACATTTATATTCCCTAATGGGACCTGATTCACAAAACTTTGTAGCAACGATAATTCCCTTAGATGTTTTGACTGAAAACTCACTTGTTAAATCAAATTGGAAATATCTAATTTTCTTAGAAAATTGGGAACATATGAAATAATGTGATGATCCAGAATCAAATAAATCATTGGATAAGATTGAGGAAACCATTAAATTACTAGCCACCATGTCTTTCGGGGCTTTAACCTCAGTAGTAGTGATCGAATAAGCTTGGCATTGATCTCTTCGCCTTTTTTGAGGTAAGTTTCCCTGATGCTTAGGAAATTCATTTGCATAATGTCTCATATCTCTACAATTGTAGCATTAAACATTGGTAGCATATTTCTTTCCCTTACAATCACCATCAAGATGGACTTTCTTCCCACATTTGTAGAATACTCCTTTTGCTTTTAGACAGGAACCAGGGTGATTCCTTCCACAATTATCACACGGTGGAAATTCAATTCTTCCCTTATTCCTTGTTTCCTTATTTCCTTTCCCAGAGTGTTTAGAAGATATCTTCTTCTCTTGCTTTTCTTTAATGTTATAAGACTTAGAGAATTCCTTTTCTGACTTGATAGCACAGGAGAAAATATCTTTGTATGATGAGAAGGATTATGATACTAACTCTTGACGGAGAAATGGTTTTAAACCATCAAAGAAATAGTCAATCTTACTTCTTGGGTTACGTATATAATCTGCATCATACCTCTCAAACCTTATAATGTTAGCTTCATACTTCGCGACATTCTCATCCTCCTTTCACCTCAGACTCAGAAATTGCCTGTCCATATCCTCTTGATAGTCATGAAGAAAGTATTTTTCTAAGAAAATTTCTTTAAACTCCATCCATTCCATATTTTATACTATATCATCTTCCTTTGTGTTTTGAATCAATGACCACAGTTGATTAGCATCTCCTGTGAGGCGGTAAACTACCATGACAACTTTTTCCCATTCACTACTCCCCAAGGTGTGGAATATTTTCTCTAAGTAATTTATCCATTGCTTAGATACTAATTGATTTGTACCCCTATTGAATGTTGGTGGTTTTTGCCTCATGAAGCGGTCTAACATTGATCCTCCGTGTTGTGGCCCAGGGTGCTCCATACGGGTCAGGTTATTATTCATAACCTGTGTGAGTTTTCCCAGTATGGAGATAAGATGATCAGCACCAGTTTTATCACTAGCTCCACTATAATTATCTTGAGTAAGAGGGAAATACCTACATAGAGTGTGTGCATTGATATAGTTTCCATTCCTTCCACTAGGCTCCATTTCTAAACAATGGCATACACTGGATTAGTTTATGAATCGCAATACATAAATCCAATCTTTTAAAACAATTAACATAATTTGAATAGTTTACGGATATAATCCATAATAATAAAAATGTTTTCTTTAAGGAATTATATACTAATAAACCCTTCATAATGGTTTCTAAATAAAATGAGATTTATCCTAAGTATATCGCCTGGGAGTGTCCTAACCAAAAGTGCAGCAAGGCATGTTGTCGTGCACCAGTTCCCATTCGATTCTTGCTCGAAGCGGTGTTTTCGGGTTTTACCCCTAGGTACATCTATTCCAGAGCTACCTCTACCTACTCATATCCAAACATGGATTTATTTCATGTAAAACTCACAAAATCTCTACAATACCAAAATTCTGGGAAGTTCTTCTATACTAATCCTCAATGTCTATCTTAGGTCTATGTGCTCTAATCAGAGTTTATCTAAATCTAGTTTCCAAGGTTTGTACTAAACATCCTATGATAGAAACTATAATGACCCAACCCTAGTTATCCAGAGTCATTGAATTATTACATAAAATTATCATGATCACAAGGAAATCATGTCTCGAAAGACCGATCAGTTTAGTATTATTGGAAACCAGATTCATACATAAGTTCAACTTTACAACTTGAAAAGAAATACAACACAAATTTATTCCATTAGAAACATTCAAGCTTCCTATATTATTCCTACAAGTCACTCATAACTAACTTTTTCATATCCAAGGAAAATGAAACATAAGAAAGGGGTGAGCTCAAATGCTCAGTAAGGTTAAGCAATACAGCGGAAGATAACAAAAATATTAATCATGGTGAATAATTGAAACCACATGCCTTTACCAATAAACATGAATACTTTTATGGTAGGAATATTAGACGAGTAAATAATTCCATAATAACACATAATCATGGGTATTCTACTAGTTTAATGACCACATAAACCATCAATATTATTTTCATAATGAGGGAATGTATAATGCCGGACATTTTGAAACATTTTGTCAAGGCCTCATCCAAGACATATAAAAATGATTAAGGCCTCGACCAAAACCATATATCAAATTGGGAAAAGCCTCAGCCAATTCCATGTCTATTTGTCTCATGAGACCTACTGATGCATCGAGGAGCTATAGAGGGTTCCACCCGTCACTTACTAAGTCCAATACATTCCCCATATGAAAAGGTTGAAATATAACATAAACATTCATATTAAAATTAGAATACGAAATGTCAATACATTAACCATAAACCATGAATGGTATAAAAATAGTACATCCACAGTCAAACATATCACAAAACCTTCAATACAATATGGAAGTAATGTATCATAATAAATAAACTTCAAATAATATTAAAATCCATTAAAGGATGTTGACATAGATGAAATCAAAATCTTTTTTAGAGAAATATCTCTTCCTATTTTGAAATCATTTAAGAGTCACATAATTAAAAGAAAACTTTTATTTTGAAAATATTATTATAAGCTTGTAAGGGAAGCTTCAACAATGTTATAATGACAGAAAATATTCGCACCCGATGTATAAGTTAAAAAACATTCTTACCTTAATTTTTTCGAAATGGTCATGAAGTACCTTGTTTGGATAATGGCCGAAAGATTCCTTTAAAAACATATAAGTCAAAATAAGGGTATAAATTAATTTACCCCATTGTCTAGTAAAACTATTTTGAAATACATTTTTAAGAAACATGGATGTAGATGATAAAGGGGTCCCAGTAGATAATTACGTATCAAAAACCTCAAATAATAAAGAGATTTTGAAATTAAACCTTAACTTGTACTTTTCCTTGGTCGAGGGTAGGTTAACCTCCTGTATAATGGTGAAATAATTGTTATTAAATTATACAATAATCATATACATTAATTTTATATCATATATGATCTTTTAACATTGCTTTGTTAATAATATCTGTAGAGACCCGAAGCTTGACGTACATTGACATTACATTACATTTTCGGAATACTTAGTACATAACAAAAACACACACACAAGGATCGTAATAGTTTAGTGTCTTTGGAAACTCGGAATATAATCTTCTAATCCTGGTGAAAGATCTTCAACATATCCCATAAAGATCTTCTTTTTTTATACCTAAAACCTTTCTTTATATCCTGGGGAAAAGAAAACATAAAAGGGTGAGCTCAAATGCTCAGTAAGGGTAAACAAAATAAATATCAATCACATCATATTCATAAGAACGTAACATTTTGGAAATCTTAACCTGCAAAAGAGAGCATAATTTCATAACATGGGATAAATCATAGTAGTGAAATGAAATCCCAATAATCATAACTTAAAACATGAAACTTTGTGGCATACATACATAATCATAGAGAATCATATCTTATTAGTCAAGACTCATTTCCAAGACTATCTTAGTGGACAAAGTCCATTTCTGAACCGATTCACCCTCGTTTCAGTCCTGTTTCACTGAACCGGTATAACCTACCATTCCAGCCATGTCTATCTCATGAGATATAAAATCTTTACCAAATGCATTGGAGGGAGATATAGGTCCCACCCATCTCATAATGATACCATTCTTATGTGTGCCACAAAATCATAAATCATACATCATTTCATAACCCATGTAATAAAAGTGGGAATCTTAAACATTGTGACATCATCAAACAATTCATATAAGATAAAGGAATTCATAAAAATAATTCCATCACAACATAATCAAATCCATTTAATAATAGGGATAGAAACAGAACCCTTTATTATCTTAGATGGAAAATAATTTTGATAAAACACTTGAACTCCATTCTTGAGGAAAATATCCTTTCTACTTCAAAAACACTTTTCCTTTCTTAACATGTCATACAATTTTAAACTAAAAGAAGTTGATTAAAAATAAACTTGAAAACTTGTAAAGGAAAATTTTTGGAAATAATTTTTTAAAAATCCATTCATGCCGTATAAGTTAAAAAAACATTCTTCCCGTACTTTTGTCGGAAAAGTCAAAAAAGTACCTCGTACGAAAAACGTCAAAAGATTCCTTTCATATCTTTTACTAAAAACTCACCGAAGGGTAAAATAGGATTTAAACAATTTTAGGTGGATGGAAATAATATTACATATTGAGGAAACATGGATGTGGATGATAAAATACACCCCAGTAAATACTAAAGTATAAACAATCTCAGATAAAAATTAGATTGTGATATTTCCCTTACCTTAGGTCCGATTTGCTTCTTATGTGTACGAGCCTCCTGTATAATGATTTAAATAATGTCATTGACTTATTACCGAATCATATTCATTGTTATTATATCATATATGGTTCACTTATGACTTTATATTACCCGTTCTTTTGTAAATTCACGTTAAAGTAGCGTTTTTGGTAAAATCGTCTCATTTGTCGTTCGTGTTTTAACTTGTAATTATTCATATGATTACTTAGATCATTATTGCTTAATTATAGAATATAAAACATGATTTATATATAATATATATTCAGAATATACATATATATTATGGATCGATAAATGGAAAGAAATACACCGTTCATGGAGACGGTAGGCCGTACGTACGCATGAACGCTGTTTTCGTTTCCTTATTGAATTGAGTGGAATTAAGTAGATGACATACATATATATACACATAAATCCAGTAGCTTTATAATGTCATATATTTAATTATTATTGCTTATATATACTTTATAATCATTCTTAAATGGTTAACATGGAGAATGAATCTCATCGCGTTGTGGAGACGGTAGTCCGTACGTACGCACAAGCGATGATATCATTTCCATAATTATTGAATTGAATTGGAGTGGATGATAAAATATATCCGAATCATTATGATGTTATAATAACTATGTATATTTATTATTTACACCATAATACCCATCCATGTAAGGTGTTGGTGGAAAAACAGATTACACCACGGCGTGGAGACGGTATTCCGTACGTACGCACGCGCGGTGATTTCATTTTCCGTAGGATGGATAGATGGTGAATTAGGATTGTTTCATACTTATAATAACATATCATTATATTATTGATACTTATGTTATTACTTCATAATGAAACAACCTAAT
The DNA here is from genome assembly GCA_963277665.1 of Viscum album. Lineage (NCBI taxonomy): Eukaryota > Viridiplantae > Streptophyta > Magnoliopsida > Santalales > Viscaceae > Viscum > Viscum album. Next base: position 1,682,854,364 of record OY728160.1, read on the forward strand.
AAGAAGAAGTGGAAGAAGAAATAAAGGTTAAAGAATCGGTAATGGAAATTAACTCTTCTTTGAAGCGCCTTTTTGAGACCTCCTCTTAGGGCACTAAAATTGGTCTTTGAGGAAGACCAGAACCTCTAGGATGTTTCTAGGGAAGTGGAGAAGATAATTTGGCAGGGGTTGGCCGAGATTTAAGGCTCAAAGTTGTGTGAGGAAGAGAGGGAGGAGGTGCCCTTTTATAAGGGAGGAGAGGGGCACCTTTGGAATTCTTAAAAATATTAATTTATAATAAATCTAACCCCACTTAAAAACCTCCAAAAATGACTCATATTCAAATATTAGATGAGATAGGGTTGTAATCTCATCAACCAATCAAATTTATACATGTTTGGAGATTATTTTAGACCTTATCATTTTGATTTATCCTTATTTAATCTATTTAAGTTTATTTGTGGTATTAAAATTCTAAATTTTAAATTATAAAAAATAATTACTTATTTGTTGTTAATTTTCCATAATTGTTTAATTTATAACATTATAGACCATATAAATTTAAATTTATAATTTTTAAATATTTTTGTGATTTTTAAACAATTTTATAATATGTTATTTTTATAAAATAACAATAGTGTCAATTTTGACACTATTCATTTATTTGAATTTAAATAAAATATATACAGAATATATGTTCGAAATAAAAGCTTTAATATATTAATAAAAGTTCATATGTATCTATAAAATTAGTGGATCACATTAAATAGTTCATATAATATTTATTTTATTATTTTTAAAACCATTTATTTGGTTTATCTCTTAATAAAATAATTACTACATAATTTTTGTATAATTTCTTAATATACTTATTTGTTGCATAAAAATTTAAAATAAAATCCTATAATGAAGATAAATATATTACCTTTCACAATAATACTTTTACTCGAATTTATCATCTTAAAATCACAATATTTAAATTGTTATATCTATTAAATTATGAAGGTGACAACTTTGGCATCATTTAAAATAATATAATATAAGTGTCATAATTGCTTGTATAAGACTCCAAATGGTCAAATATTAGACCATTGGATGATTATAGTTTCAATTTACATGACCAATAAGTTTTAGTCAGGGTTTTGTGCCTTTTATGGTCACTATTAGTTTAATACAAACTATATTCTTGATTTTTCACTAGATAAATAATTTCTGCATCACGATTGTGTCACAATTAATGATAACTATTTAATCCCAAAAAATTCTAAATAAATTCTCATGATGTAGATAATTTTGTTATCTTTCTGGATACTATTCATGTTCTAAGTTTTATGATGTTAATCACTAAGTTAAAATTATTATACTTATAAGATTTAGGAAAGTGACATGTTGTCACTTTCTTTGGTTTTAATAATAATTAAATTATTTTCATGGTCAAAAGTCCATAAAATGAATCTAATCCGACCCTTAGTTGATATGGGTTTACTTTTAGCCATCAAATAGAATTTTGGCATGTGTTAGGATAATTTTATAATATTATATTTACCCTTAATTACCCGATTTACCTTTAACTATGGTAAATAAAATTTACCATAGTTACTATTCATAATTCCCAAAAATAAAAAGTAGCCTATTAACATAATTTGGACCCACTGATTCCAAATATGGAATCCATTTTTTAAAATTCAATACACAGAATTTGTAGAAATTGAATTAAAATTAATCCCATTGTCGAATAAAAACGGGTTTTTGTTTAAAACATTGCAAAAGATTGAATTGATTTAACCTACGAATTCAAGGTAAAATCAATGCTAATGACATACATTATATTAAATTGTAAAAATATAATCTATTTATACTTTAAAACCATTCAATATTATAATTTAACCACATAAGATATTATGATGAAAAAAGTTGTTTTTAATTAAAATATAGCGTGTTTTTACTATTCAATAAAATATGAAAGTTATCGGAAAAATATCAAAACTTTATCAAATGTAAATTTTTACATCCTGATTCAAAAGAAAAATTTTATTTTGTCAAATTGAACATATAAACATGTCAAAAACTAGATTTAAAGTGGGTGCGCCATCAAAAGGCGGCAAAACTGCATTTTTTGAAAAATACTTATTTTACCCGAAAAATTTATTTTGTTCTTATACCATGTTCTAGAAAATGTGTCAGATGAATAATAATGTTATAAAATTCAAAATTTAGTAAATACTATTCATAACGGCTAGTTCATGACAATATTATAATAATATATCATTGTTTATTAAAACCCGGTATTGCGTACAACACACGCTATCGAGGAAGGTCGTGATTGCGTGTAATGAAAGCCAAGTCAGGGCTGCGTGTTGTGAAAGAATATTTCATTGTTTCGTATAACATAATCCAACCACATTTCATTTATACATTTAATATATATATATATATATATATATACTCAATGTTGCGTAGAATAACTATTATCAAAATTGTGTGTAACACGGTCCAAGAATAGTGTTGCGTATACTGAAAGCTAATACGGTGTTGCGTATAGAGTAAGGTAATCTTGGTGTAGAATACAACACAAGACATTAATGAAATTAAAATAATATTTTTCATAAAATCTCGGGGTGTTACATTCTACCCCCCTTAAAATGAATTTCGCCCTCGAAATTCGTCGGGGTTATAAATGGTTTACTATTTGAAAGTTTCTTTGATAGAAACCCACATTGTAAAAAGGAATACCAAAACTTATCTTTAAAAACTAAAGTATAAAACATAATGGTTACCCAAGTTAACTAATCACTGGGTATCCACATAGGAGAACATAGGTGAAAATATGGACATGGAAGAGAAATCTAACCATCATGTTCTGATGGAGAGTGGTAGAGGACATGGCTATGAAAAAGCCAACAATCACAAAGCCATAAATTTGTGATGATCTAGGGTATCATCTGATTCATCGGATATAAGATCACTAGGACAACATTTTTGGTTTTCAAGATCGTTTCCCTAAAGTTGAAGAATTTGAATTAGAATAAATACTTACTTTATTTTGCTACAATCTCACTGTTGTTCGTGCCTTGAACAATTTCCACTTCATCTCTTAAAGAAATGAAGTGTTAAAAGATCATGTGATAGAATGATGGGTCATTCCATCTGTTTCAAAAAAAAGGTTAGCAATAGTTATCAAATATTCATAAGTCCATCTTTTGTGAGGTTGAACTTATACTTCATATATCATACCTCTTAATAAAATAAAACTAGTTTCTACTAACCAGGGACTTCCTGTAGGCCAGTGGTAGGCGATAAAGGCCAGTCGCACTTCGGTTGTGGGTTCGATTCCCACAGCCTTGTCCGAATCGATGGGCTGTCGCCCATCCTGCAGGTTGTCCTTTTTCTAAAACTATATTACTATAACATCCCATCAATAATATCGAAAAAAAAAATTATCCTTAAAAAATACTAACTTATGTCCAACATAATCCATTCCAATCTTTAGGTTTATCCATAATACTGTAGTCCACTCTAATAATGTAGTGAAAACGATTACCAGAGATTTAATACCATCATTGATCCCCATATATCATAATATATGTCTTTTTCGTCACATTCCAAACATTCAAAGGCCTTAATCATGTATTCTCTTCAATACCCATTGAACCTTAGTGAAAACATGAATGCAGTTAAAAGTTAACACCTTCCACATACCAAAATCCTTAAAATTCTATATACTCAAACCATGATATCACTTAGTCCTTATATCAATCATGAGCTCATGAATACTGTCAAACATTTCATTTTCTCCTTATCCCTTCATTATGCGCATATCATCTACTTTCAAAAATATTTGAATCACTTTTCATGGTTACTGGTACCTTAAAATTATTGAAAACCACAATATACCAATACATAAATATTCCTATACACCATAAAAGTACCTCAACAACATTATTCTCGAATACCAATACATAAACACTTCATTCCATCCACTTCAATGATTGTCCTGGAATAAGTCCTTCCTTGATTTAGAAGTAACTTTTTAGGTCAGGGCATTGAGTTGGGTAATGCCCATGTTCTCCACAAATAAGACATTGAACTCTATAACAGTCTGTCACTCTAGGACCCTTTTCTCCACACAGATAACATCGGTCCCTCCATTTGAGGTATTCCTCAAGGTTCTTCTTCCCTTCTTTAGAAATCTCAATCTTCATTTCTTTATGCTCCTCAACATGCGAACATGCATAATAGTTTATCTTCCTCTTCTCTGATGAATTAGGCATACCACTAAATTTCACCTTGTTAATCATATATCGCGATGATTGATTCGGCATAATCACAATATCTTTCTCTCTAGTAATTACACAATTTTGTTGCTCATAGTCACCAATTTGTTCATTGGATTCAATGTTAACCGAATTCCTTCTGGTTCCCTCCAATTACAAAAAGAATTCTGTGAGAGGCAAAAATCATGCTAGAGAAAACAACATAGTTAAGGGGGAGTACCCTCAATATCTAACATCTTAGGTTAAATTCTAAGATCGTTAGCACAATTCTAGGACTATAACCTATATGTATACTTAACCTTAGAGACATCCCTAGACATACCTTAGAAATATCTCTAGGGATCTCACTAATGTTTTCGCATCCTAGTTTCCAAAGGTTGACTAAACCTTTCCTCTGATACCAACTGTAGAGACCCGAATCTTTACATACATTGACATTAAATTACATTTGCGGAATACTTATTACATAACAAAAACACACACACAAAGATCGTAATAGTTTAGTGTCTTTGAAACTCGCAATATAATCTTCTAATCCTGGTGAAAGATCTTCAACATCTCCCATAAAGATTATTTTTTTATACCTAAAACCTTTCTTTATATCCTGGGGAAAAGAAAACATAAAAGAGTGAGCTCAAATTCTTATTAAGGGTAAACAAAATAAATATCAATCACATCATATTCATAAGAACGTAACATTTTGGAAATCTTAACCTGCAAAAGAGAGCATAATTTCATAACATGGGATAAATCATAGTAGTGAAATGAAATCCCAATAATCATAACTTAAAACATGAAACTTTGTGGCATACACACATAATCATAGAGAATCATATCTTATTAGTCAAAACTCATTGCCAAGACTATCTTAGTGGACAAAGTCCATTTCTGAACCGAGTCACCCTCGTTTCAGTCCTGTTTCACTGAACCGGTATAACCTACCATTCCAGCCATGTCTATCTCATGAGATATAAAATCTTTACCCAATGGATTGGAGGGAGATATAGGTCCCACCCATCTCATAATGATACCATTCTTATGTGTGCCACAAAATCATAAATCATACATCATTTCATAACCCATGTAATAAAAGTGGGAATCTTAAACATTGTGACATCATCAAACAATTCATATAAGATAAAGGAATTCATAAAAATAATTCCATCACAACATAATAAAATCCATGTAATAATAGGGATAAAAACATAACCCTTTATTATCTTAGATGGAAAATAATTTTGATAAAACACTTGAACTCCATTCTTGAGGAAAATATCCTTTCTACTTCAAAAACACTTTTCCTTTCTTAACATGTCATACAATTTTAAAATAAAAGAAGTTGATTAAAAATAAACTTGAAAACTTGTAAAGGAAACTTTTTGGAAATAATGTTTTAAAAATCCATTCATGTCGTATAAGTTAAAAAAACATTCTTCTCGTACTTTTGTCGGAAAAGTCAAAAAAGTACCTCGTACGAAAAACGTCAAAATATTCCTTTCATATCATTTACTAAAAACTCACCGAAGGGTAAAATAGGATTTAAACAATTGTAGGTGGATGTAAATAATATTACATATTGAGGAAACACGGATGTGGATGATAAAATACACCCCAGTAAATACTAAAGTATAAACAATCTCGGATAAAAATGAGATTGTGATATTTCCCTTACCTTAGGTCCGATTTGCTTCGTATGTGTCCGATCCTCCTGTATAATGATTTAAATAATGTCATTTACTTATTACAGAATCATATTCATTGTTATTATATCATATATGGTTCACTTATGACTTTATATTACCCGTTCTTTTGTAAATTCATGTTAAAATAGCATTTTGGGTAAAATTGTCTCATTTGTCGTCCGTGTTTTAACTTGTAATTATTCATATGATTACTTAGATCATTATTGCTTAATTATAGAATATAAAACATGATTTATATATAATATATATTCAGAATATACATATATATAGTGGATTGATAAATGGAAAGAAATACACCGTTCATGGAGACGGTAGGCCGTACGTACGCATGAACGCTGTTTTCGTTTCCTTATTGAATTGAGTGGAATTAAGTAGATGACATACATATATATACACATAAATATAGTAGATTTATAATGTCATATGTTTCATTATTATTGCTTATATATACTTTATAATCATTCTTAAATGGTTAACATGGAGAATGAATCTCATCGCGTCGTGGAGACGGTAGTTCGTACGTACGCACAAGCGATGATATCATTTCCATAATTATTGAATTGAATTGGAGTGGATGATACAATATATCAGAATCATTTTGATGTTATAATAACTATGTATAGTTATTATTTACACCATAATACCCATCCATGTAAGTTGTTGGTGTAAAAACAGATTACACCACGGCGTGGAGACGGTATTCCGTACGTACGCACACGCGGTGATTTCATTTTCCGTAGGATGGATAGATGGTGAATTAGGATTGTTTCATAATTATAATAACATATCAGTATATGAGTGATAATGATGTTATTACTTCATAATGAAACAACCTAAGAAGAAGAAGTGGAAGAAGAAATAAAGGTGAAAGAATCGGTAACGGAAATTACCTCTTCTTTGAAGCGCCTTTTTGAGAACTCCTCTTAGGGCACTAAAATTGGTGTTTTAGGAAGACCAGAACCTCTAGGATGTTTCTAGGGAAGTGGAGAAGATAATTTGGCCGGGGTTTTCCGAGCTTGAAGGCTCAAAGTTGTGTGAGGAAGAGAGGGAGGAGGTTCCCTTTTATAAGGGAGGAGAGGGGCACCTTTGGAATTCTTAAAAATATTAATTTATAATAAATCTAACCCCACTTAAAAACCTCCAAAAATGACTCATATTCGAAGATTAGATGATATAGGGTTCTAATATCATCAACCAATCAAATTTAGACATGTTTGGATCTTATTTTAGACCTTATCATTTTGATTTATCCTTATTTAATCTATTTAAGTTTATTTGTGGTATTAAAATTCTAAATTTTAAATTATAACAAATAATTACTTATTTGTTGTGAATTTTCCTTAATTGTTTACTTTATAACATTATAGACCATATAAATTTATAATTTATAATTTTTAAATATTTTTGTGATTTTTAAACAATTTTATAATATGTTATTTTTATAAAATAACAATAGTGTCAATTTTGACACTGTTCATTTATTTGAATTTAAATAAAATATATACAGAAGATTTGTACGAAATAAATGCTTTAATATATTAATAAAAGGACATATGTATCTATAAAATTATTGGATAACATTAAATAGTTCATATAATATTTATTTTATTATTTTTAAAAAAAATTATTTGGTTTATCTCTTAAAAAAATAATTACTAGATAATTTTTGTATAATTATTTAATATACTTATTTGTAGCATAAAAATTTAAAATAAAATCCTATGATGAAGATAAATATATTACCTTTAACAATAATACTTTTACACGAATTTATCATCTTAAAATAACAATATTTAAATTGTTATATTTATTAAATTATGAAGGTGACAACTTTGGCATCATCTAAAATAAAATAATATAAGTGTCATAATTGCTTGTATAAGACTCCAAATGGTCAAATATTCGACCATTGGATGATTATAGTTTGAATTTACATGAACAATAAGTTTTGGTCAGGGTTTTGTGCCTTTAATGGTCACTATTAGTTTAATAAAAACTATATTCTTGATTTTTCACTAGATAAATAATTTCTGCATCACTATTGTGTCACAATTAATGATAACTATTTAATCCCAAAAAATTCTAAATAAATTCTCATGATGTAGATAATTTTGTTAGATTTCTGGATACTATTAATGTTCGATGTTTTATGATGTTTATCACTAAGTTAAAATTATTATACTTATAAGATTTAAGAAAGTGACATGTTGTCACTTTCTTTGGTTTTAATAATAATTAAATTATTTTCATGGTCAAAAGTCCATAAAATGAATCTAATCCGGAACTTAGTTGATATGGGTTTACTTTTAGCCATAAAATAGAATTTTGGCATGTGTTAGGATAATTTTATAATATTATATCTACCCTTAATTACCCTATTTACCTTTAACTATGGTAAATAAAATTTTCTGTAGTTACTATTCATAATTTCCAAAAATAAAAAGTAGCCTATTAACATAATTTGGACCCACTGATTCCAAATATGGAATCCATTTTTTAAAATTCAATACACAGAAGTTTCAGAAATTAAATTAAAATTAATCTCGTTGTCGAATAAAAACGGGTTTTTGTTTAAAACATTGCAAAAGATTGAATTGATTTAACCTACGAATTCAAGGTAAAATCAATGCTAATGACATACATTATATTAAATGGTAAAAATATACTCTATTTATACTTTAAAACCATTAAATATTATAATTTAACCACATAAGATATTATGATGAAAAAAGTAAGAATTTTATTTTGTCAAATTGAACATATAAACATGTCAAAAACTAGATTTAAAGTGGGTGCGCCATCAAAAGGCGGCAAAACTGCATTTTTTTGAAAAATAATTATTTTACCCGAAAAATTTATTTTGTTCTTATACCATGTTCTAGAAAATGTGTATGATGAATAATAATGTTATAAAATTCAAAATTTAGTTAATACTATTCATAACGACTAGTTCATGACAATATTATAATAATATATCATTGTTTATTAAAACCCGGTATTGCGTACAACACACGCTATCGAGGAAGGTCGCGATTGCGTGTAATGCAAGCCAAGTCAGGGTTGCGTGTTGTGAAAGAATCCTTCATTGTTTCGTATAACAGAATCAAAACACATTTCATTTATACATTTAATATATATATATATATATATATATACTCAATGTTGCGTAGAATAACTATTATCAAAATTGTGTGTAACACGGTCCAAGAATAGTGTTGCGTATACTGCAAGCTAATACGGTGTTGTGTATAGCGCAAGGTAATCTTGGTGTAGAATACAACACAAGACATTAATGAAATTAAAATAATATTTTTCATAAAATCTCGGGGTGTTACAATATCTTTGTATTATCGTCGTTTCGGGTGTTAACTGATTCATTTTCCTTTATATGATTTGTTACGTGAGTCATATTTGTTATGGATGGGATGTATCTTATTAATATCTAGAATTATATTAAGTCTTTAAACATTTTTTTAATCATCAAATGAAAATTAGTCTTGAATGGATACGATGGGGAATGAATCTCATCATGTTCATGGAGATGGTAATCCTTACGTACGCGTGAGCGACAATTACATTATTTTGATATTAAAATAACATATAATTGGATGTTATATCAAATATACAGAATACTTATCATGTTATATTTTTTATATACATCAATTACACATCATTATTATACCGATCCAAAAAATAATGTATTGAATAACAATTACACCACGACGTGGAGACGGCAAGCCGTACGTACGCACGTATGGTGACATGTCATTCAAAGGATGCATAGAATAATGAATATGGTTGTACCATACTTATAATAACATCTCAGTATATATAAGAGTCTGGAGTTATTATTTTAGAATGGAAACAATAAAGAAAGAGGAAGTGGAAGAAGAAAGGAACTTGAAATAGGTAATGAAATATTTACCTCTTCTTCGGGTTCTTCATTTTGATTTGATCAAAAGGGATCATTAGGTTGGTTTTATGACTAAAGGAAGGCCTCTATGATTAAGGTAGGATAGTTTAGAGGGTATTTTTTCAGGTTTTGGCTGATCCAAATGGATTTTAAGGTGTGAATTAGAGACAAGGGGGAGTGCCCTTTTATAAGAGGGTGGAAGGGAACCTTTGGAAAAGCTAGAAATATTATTTTATAATAAAATAATTTTTGATTTCTAATAGCTCAAAAATGGATTATTTAAAGTATAAGTTGGTGATGGGTAGAAAACCACTCAACCAATAGGTTTTAGACAGGTTTTGGTCACTATATTAACCTTCTCTTTTAGATTTAACTCTTAGTTAAATAGTTTGACATTTACCATGTATCTTTGTATTTTTATATTATATAGTTAATAAACTTACTATATACTTCCAAGAAAAACTCAAGTGGTTAATTAATGATACACATATCATTATATAAGTCTTTTTTCTGATCCTTATATTTTTAGGAATATAATATCAATTAATAATATAATATTTGTTTTAAAAACTTTTTTATGTCAATTTTGACATTATTTGGTATTTTGTTTTTTCTAAATTCATAAAAACATTATTACTTCAAAACAAATTCATCTAAACTACCCTAATATGTCATAGTAACCTATAAAATTAGTTTAATTCATAAAAAGTCTCAAATTACATTTATTTAGATATTTATAATATAAATTATTTTAATATTTCACTAATTAAGTAATTACTGCATCATCATTGTTTCATAAACAAATTAAATTATTTAATGTCTAAAAAAATATATAAAATACCATTATGTAGGAAATATTTTTAGATTTCTAACAAATTTTTATAGTTGAATTTATCTTATGTGTAACCCTATATTAAAATGTTTTAGTTATTAAACTTTGATTTTATTTCTTTTAACTCTTCTTTGAATTAAATAAGAATAAATGTACTAATCTAATCCAAGTGGACCAAATAGGTTCATATTTTATTACTAATGTCGTTTGTGGTCGAATTATACTTATCCAATAGAATTAGGATATGTTTTAGAGTAATAATAATATCATTTTTACCCTAAATTACCCTATTTACTTTTAACCGTGGTAAATAAAAGTAAAAAGTAACTATTCACCAAAAAATATTTTCATCTTATTGAACCACATTTTAGTTACTCATATCAACTTTTTCTCTTGGATTTTTGAAATTCAACTCATAGAAGAGGTAAAATTGATTTTTATGTAAATTTGCAAATGCTCCTAGGAGGTGGGTAAAAGACGGTAAAAAGTTCAATAAAATTTTTATATATCTAAAATTATTATAAACCAACTCCAATTAATTAAATTGAACTTATATAGGTATTATGTATCTATTTTTACCTAAAATAAATAATTATTTAAATAAAAATTCAGTTTTAAACTATAACTCAGTGTTTTTCACTATTCATCAAAAATTGAAAGTTATCAGAAAAATACCAAAAATTCACCCTAAGCTAATTTTGATATTATGAATCCAAAAATTAAGTCCATTTTGAAAGATAAAATTTATAAAATTTCAAAAAATGGTATTACTATTCATAACGGCTAGTTTGATTGGTTGTGGTGTGTTAGAACTCGAAGTTGCATACAACACACGCTATTGTATTATTCTAAGAGAAGTGTATCATGGAAGCTTGGGGTGTTATATTCTACATAAGAGTACTAAAGATGTTACCTTTATTTTAACCCTTCATGTTAGGGTGTGTCTCGATTTATTTTTTTGCAGCCTCCTTGTATTGTTGCATAAAGGTACAACATTCACATAAACCATTTTTGTAAAGGTAATAAAGAGGTTTTCCATACATATACCTTATGTGTAAGGTTATAACCTTTATGAAAACATAATTTCATATGGGTAAAATAAATATGGTTACCATTATGTTAACCTTTAAAAAACTTAACAACCTTCAATAAACACTTACATTGAAAAAAGATAAGTTTTGATGACCATTACATAGACCAATCTATGTATGGGTAAGGCGATACGACACTTACACAGACCACTATGTGTAAAGATAATCCCTTGGTTACCCTTATTAACCTTAGCTTCATAAGGGTAAGTTCTATATTACCTTTACAAATCTTATCTACATAAGGGTAAACCCATTATAAAACAAAATTTCCAGAAAATGTAATTTTTCTATGTTTTTTTAGTTCCTTCTTCATTTCACACATGATTTAATAAATCCATGCATAGATCCATATAATAGCACTAAATAATTTTTTTATATTCTATTGATAATTTTTATAAAATAGAAGAAGCAATTAAAACCCCTTATTTGAGGATATCCATGATAGATAAAATAAAACTGCATATAAATTAGAAATGTAGAACCGCTATAAATCTGGCGTACATTACACTATGTGTGACCACATCATTCTCTATCTTCACCTAATTAGTTTGATAAATATTTTAAAAGTTTAAAACAAAATCATCCAATATTCTTAGGTATCCACATGTTTCATAGAATCATTTGATGTTCAGATAGGATCCATATTCTATCCATGATAAACTAGTACCTCAATATTAAAAGATTAAAGATGAAGTGATCTAAAAGTCTTGGTGTGTTTTCCCACGAATGAGGAAATCACACATAATAAAACCATTATATGGATTTATAATTTATAATCAGGATGGATGCTCTATGGGGTGTCACATTTATCCATGTGTTAAAACACATGAATAAATACCATGGAAAAGATTAATGCATCATGTACATTTACTCACAATTGTTTCATCAAATGAAATTCTAAATTAAATGATCGTATTTTGGATGACCTAACTATCCAAATTACAACTATTATCATAGGAATTATAAAATATATTCACATTTCTATATGAAAATCATGATTTTCATGCCATTAATCAAATATATCATCTATATAAGGCTCTAGGAAATATTCCATCACTTCTTCCATGGGGACCTATGGAATCTATTCCTATTTCAATTCATGTGTATCATGATAATAAGATTTATTGAAATCAATTTGTCTCCCATTATCCTTCTTGTGGATGTAATCCCTCTAAAGAAATATGTCATTCCTTGTAATAATCAATTTCTTGTCTAATGGGTTTTATAGATGATATCCCCTTATTTCCTTTGGATACCCTTTAAAGATACACTTTTTGACTTGGGGTGATAGTTTGTTTCCTAAGAAGGCTATAAAAAATCCTTTCATCCCCACACATGAGTTTGTGACAACATGGATTTCTATCCATGAATTAACTCATTTGAAATTCATTTTTCTTCCTTAGTCAGCACACAAATTAGAATATATGCTCCAGTACATAATGAATACCCCAAAAAGGACAAAGGAAAATTTGTATGACTTATCATCAACATTACCATGTCAATTAAGGTATGGTTCATCCTTCCATTAACACCATTCTAGTATAGTGTATAGGATAGATTGAGTTGGGATTGAATCCCAAACTCTCGTAGAAAGTCAATAAACTATTGGATAAGATATTTAACACCTTGATCAGATTATAGAATCATTATCCTCTTACCAAGTTGATTCTATAATTAATTTTTTATTATTTTAATTTATCAAGGGCCTTATAGTTATACCTATTCAAGTAAATATAACCTTATCCTCTCAATTTATCAGTAAAAGTTACTATGTAAAAATATCCACCATTTGACTCTACTGAAAATAGTCCACATGAATTAGTGTGTACAGATACTAGAATCTCTATGGCCCTTTAACACTATAAAAATAATGGTATTTTAGTAATTTTTCATTGAAAATAATCATTAAATCATTCAAGTAGATTTATCTAAAAAGAATCTAAATAACCATATTGATTGGGCTTTGTAAAACTATTTTTGATTATATGACCAAGAAAATGATTCCCCAAGTGGGTGTCATATAGTTCATATGAACATGATTCATTATCTATTTTCAATACTTGTATTTTATAATTTAATAAATAAATGATATTATTTAGTTATTCCATTCCTTAAAAAATAATGTTTTTATAAGATAGAAATTCTTTATTTCTGAAATTTAAAATAAACCCATCCATGTTAAGGTAGGAAATAGAGATGATGTTTGTAGTAACACATTAAAATGATAAAAATTATTTAAAACCAAAATAATTATGGTTATAAATAGAAGGTGGTAGTCTCCATTATTTAATGTAGTGATTCATGATCCATTTATTACTTGAAGATCAACCTCTAATCTAGAAATATTTTAGAATCTGCTTGCTTACTACATTTGGATAGATTTGTTATCTCCAAAAGTTATATCTAATACCCAACGTGTAGATATAGAAAGAAAACACTAGATAACAAACACAACATTAGCTTTCCCTTGCTTCTAGGTGTAGTTCTTCTTCCAATGTCCTATATTTCTACAAGGAAAATATACTACTTCCTTTTCTCTCACCCACCTTTGATTCTTCTTTTCTTGGAAGTATGGTGCTTGGGATCTTTGGACTTGAAGTAAGACTTGGGGATTTATTCCTTATCCTTCCTTTTATTATTCACCATAATAAATATGGGTATATCACTCCCCATTTCCTTGTAAACTTGAATAATGAGAGTAATAAGTTCCAAAGACGTCTTCATTCTATTACATATATTATAATTCACAATACAACTAAATAATGATTTAGAAATCTAGGAAAGGTTGAGATATATGAAGAGATCATTGGGGAATTTAATATCTAATATTTCTAATCAATCTATATAGCCAATAAATTTAACTACACTAGGCTCATACATCACTATATCTCCAAGATTATATGTGAACAAAGTATTATATATCTCATATCTATCTTGTATTTCCTTCTCTTGACAATACCATGAATGTTATACATCATTCTATATGCATCCGTATCTTCATGTTGGTTTAAAATCTTAGTGGACATAGAAGATAGCATGAAACATTGGACATTTGTGGCATCATCAAAATGTTTCTCATATAGAGATAATTCTTCGTCGCTATCCTTTTGGCCAGGCACTTCAGGTGTAAGGACCTGACATTGTAAATTACACATTCAAGTGAATTTAAAGTATAATTCACTTTATTTCATCCCCAAATATATTTTTGGATTAGATTTTTGGTGAGTTAGGTCATAAATATTACATAATAATCCCATATAATACAAGGATTCGTCTTCTACTCATTACCCATTTTTTCACAATATAAAACATTTAAAGTAAAATATGGTTTCTTTTTTGAAAAAATCATCACAAATTTCAATTTGACTTATTCCATTACCTTACCCATCCTTAAACCCTATGAAAATATAAAAAACATAGGATGAGCACAAAAAGAACAATAATGGACATGAAAAGAAATAAATAAACTATCATTCTATGAATAATTCAAAAAAATTACTTTTTAAAATAAGATTTAGGCTCAAAATAAACATTTTCTTATCCAAGAAATAAAATTCTATGCCAAAATATTTTAATGAATCATTTAATAAAAAATCTTAAAGGAAAAAATAAATCTCATAAAGGTTTATTTTAAATCATAAAAAACTCATAATAAATTTATTACAAATTTATACTTCTCAACTATATGAAGTAGCATATACTTTCCTTTACTTTGGGATATCATAATATTTCCATAAAAATCCATATCAATCATGGATAAAACATATAGGTAACTTGATGAATCATTTTCATATAACTCTTGATTATGGAGTAACCCTCATGATTATACATGGAATAACCATCATGGTTATACTTATTGAAACCATAAAAGTTAAACTTTAAATAACTATCACAATTATACTAGTAATAACCTTTGTATTATATTCCCATAATCTCTTAGGAGTCACCTAATCAATTAACCCCATACCTTTACCCAGTACATATCATAACTATAACACGATAACTCATTCTCAGTTTATAATAGATTCCTCCATCCTTATAAAAAATTTACATGAACCATAATATTATATATAAAATATTATATAATAAAAACATTATTTTCACCCATAAGAAATCACTTCTAGATATTGATATATTCGATTTTATTTAAAACACATTTTTCAAAAAAAACAAATTCCTAGAATAATGGGAAAGATAGTTTTTCTTTTAATAAAACATGGAAGATCATAAAGGAATCCGAAAAACAAATAACCCTTATAATTATGGGAAAAGTTGTTTTAACCATATATATTAAAATAGAACATTCCATTTGTCTTTTTGTAGATAAAGTGAAAACATTCCATAAAAGGATTAAATTTGGAAAACTTTGAATTAAAGTAAAAAAATGTAAAATTTCCTTTATAAATAAAATATTTCCATATAAATAAATCAATAAAATAATTTTAAAAATATTTGCATGGAATAAAAATAGTTTTAATGAAAACATTAAAAGAGGATTTTTAAAAAGAAAGTCCCTTACATTGTGTATGAATCGTCTCATTTCTTAATTATCATTTTAAATAATAAAATTATGTTAATTATTTAATTTATTGAGAAATTTTTTGAAGTTTATTATTCATTTTATCTAACGTATTACAATGTTATAACAATTAGGTAGTCATTTAAGTTCATGTTATATTTTTTGATGATATCTATTTCCGAAGTCCAAAATGAGTTCGATAGCTTGACTATGGAAAAAGTGGAAATTATTACATAATATTAAAAATTATAATTAAAAAAATTATATATCAATAATAATTTTAAATCTAACCTTTAAATATGGTTACAAAAAATGAACTATGTTACAATCATGAAGATGGTATTCCATCCATATGCATGAATAACGTTTTCATTTTTCAATGATCATTATAGAATAAAAGTAAGTATTATTTTATCTTTACAAAATTATAATAATATAATAAATATATTATTAATTATTTATATGTACTTTTATATATCATCCATGTGATTTGAGGATGAAAAATAAATCACATCACTTCGTGGATGTGGTCGACCACACGTTCTCAAGACAGACGTTATCATTTTTCAGTGAATGTAAAGGTAATAATGTGAAAGATATATTATATTCTAATAATGATAAATATTTCATGAATATCATATATAAATATTAATTCCATAAATTTAATCCATCCATGAGATATAATTATTCAAAATTAATTACATCGGTTCATGAGGTGGTAGTCTGCCATACAAACAAATGATGGTTTCATTTTCCATTTGTTAGAGTATGAGATGGATATAGGTTGTTATATAGACATAATAACATCTCAGTATATTTATATTATTGGGGTTATTATTTTATCATGGTTAGATAATATTTGAAGGAGGTGGATGGATAAATAAAACTAAAATATGTGATTAAAAACAATATGTCTTCTTTGGGAAATCTCATATTCTTAACACCTTAAGACCTATTAGATTGGTATTTTTTCCAAAATAAGGACTCTAAAACATGTTAATGGCTGATATCAAGGTATGTGGGTAGATATTGGTTTATAAAAATGGGGTTTTAAGTTATATGTAAAAAGGAGAAGAGATTCCCTTTTATAAGACATGGAGGGAACTCTTGGAATTTCATAAGATATTAAATTAATATAAATTAATATTAAATTTAAAATAAAGGAGAAATGATTTATTTAAAATGTAGGGTGAGTATGGATTTAAATACTCTCATAAAAATATAAAATCATTGACTATTTTTTTAACATTATCTTTTGGTTTAACACCTTGTCAACCATTTTCACACTTACCATGATAATAGGGTTTTTTACTATTTGAGGGTGAAGATAGTTTCTATAAATGGAAAAACAGTCCATAAATAAACCATGATTCATATTATAAATAATATAACAATAAAATTTCTAAATATAGGATTATTTTTAATTTTATATCATTTAATAAAATATTATTTTTATAAAATATCAATAATGTAACTTTTAGAACTATTCATTTACTTTGATTTTTATAACATCAATAAAATAAATGGAATTTGAATAAAATATTTTAACAAATCCTTAAATTTTTATATTTATCTATAAAATTCATGTTTTACCTTAATTATTTAAAACTATACTACTTTTAATATTATTAATATCATTTATTTAATTTGTCTATTAATTTAATAATTAATGAGTTAGCATTGTTTAAGAATTTAAGGTAATTATTTATTTAATAAAATATAAAAATAAATTAACAGAATGAAGATAAATAATTTATATTTACAAACAACTTTTATAATAAAATTATCCTCTCTTTATTCCGATGGTAAAAATATTATATTTTTTAAAAATTAAAGTGTGGCATTTTGGACTTTTCTTTAAATAAAATATTTTAAAGGCCTTAATCACATAAAAAATTATACTGAAAGGATATATAATTTAATATTGGATGATTATATATGAAATAAAATTATTCAATAAAATTAATTCAATTTTTAGGGTCATTTTATAGTCCTTATCATTTTTTTCACTTTAATTTCTCGATTTACCCTTTATAGTGGTATCAAAATTTACAAAAGGTTACGATTCACATAGATAAAAAATAAAAGGGATCAATTTCCCAAATTTGAAACTCCTGATTTGAAATAAGAAATCAATTTTTCAAAACTCATGACATATAACTGGTATAATTTAATCTAAAATTAAGCTAAAAAAACATGATGAAATTCAGTTTTATAGATAAATGTCCTTTTTAAGTATAGAATGTTTTAATACTAAATTCTTGTGTAAAAACATTAAACAAAATAATTGGATTATTTTAAATAAAAATGAACTAATTAAATTTTAAAACTAATCCAAAATATTATTTTACTTTGAAATACTTTAAAAGAAAACATAGTTTTCAATAATAATCAGTATTTTTCACTATTCTTTGAAAAATCAAACTTTTTAGAAAAAACTAAAAAATTTACCATAAGATATTTTTGTATTATTATTTAAAAAATTATATTTATTTTATCATATAAAATTTATAAATGTTCTAGAAATTAATTATATTATTCAATCAGAAAAATCAATCAAAAACTATTTTTGATGAAAACATGACTTTGAAGAATAAAATGGTTTTCATAAAACTGGATTGCATATTACATAAGAATTAATAAATAATTTTTTATTTATTTAAATAATTTTATATATTTCAAAAATTAGTTAATACTATTCATACCCACCAATTGAATGGATATTTTATAATGGTTAAAATTAAATAATATTATTTTTTGTTTAAGATTGGTGTTGCTTGTCGTACATGTAATCAAACATAATATCCTTATATTAAAATCACAAGATATTGATTTCTCACATTTTATACATTAAACCCTATCAATTTGAACTTAGTATTATAAACTAGGGGTTTGAATTTTCTAAATACATTTTTTGAAATCTCACATCGTAATAATGGTTAATAAATCTCTATTAGAGAAGAGACAAAGGGAGAGTCTGGAAGTAATCTAGAATAACTCATAACTAGGTTTCCATGTAGAAAAGAATTTGAGGGAAGTGTAAATATGGAAATGGAAGAAACAAATATCACCAAAATAATGATAGAGAGATATAAATAACATGGTCATAAGAAAGTTAACCATTACAAAATCGTAAATCTTTGATATGAGTTAAAATATCATTGATTTCCCTATATGAAAAGTAAAGAGAAAACATATTTTTTCTAGAAACTTTTCCTTATATCGAGGAATTAAGTTATAATATATAATAGAAACATAATGAAATAAACTTACTTGATAAGTATAATTTCTTCCTCTAATCAATTTCCATCATAATCTCATCTTTTTCTCCAAGCGATGAGTATTCGAGGTGAATTTTTCATGTCTAAATCACTAAAATCAACTCTTAACAAATCACATAACTCTAGAAAATGATCACAATTTATTCCAACCATATTTCAAAATTGACAAAAAAAATGTTTAGCACTATATTAGGTAATTACAAAAATTAATAAACCTTCAATCAATATTAATCTCCAAAGCCTCAATAATAAACCCCAAAGTAAAACATAGATCATTTGATAAAATCTATACCTAAAATTTTCTAATATGTTCTCAACCAAAATTGAAACCCAAAAATCAAAATGATTTTATCAAACACACTTCTGAGATTAATTTTAAATTTATCTCTAAATAATATGAACCACTCATAATGTATCATGCACAAAATATTTATTCCCTAATCAAATAATCTTAAAGATATGATAGTCAGTTTTACAAATTAAGTGAATCGCCATTAAGATACATAAAAATCATATATGCCTCAAAAAGATAATTCAACCCTTACTCGACAAATAAAATCCCATAATGTTATTTCTACCTAAATCATATAAGGTTCCCATCAATATAAAACTTCTTATAAAATATCATTAATCATCAAATCACCATATCAATTTTGAATCTCATAGTTCTCTATGACAAATCAAATGTTCCCAAATTGTAATAACACATAATAAACTCAATATCAAATATCATATAAACCCTAAGGTTTATGAATACCTTTAAACTTATATCCACCAAAATTAAAGGAATTATTCCTCAAATAAACTTTTTTATATGTTAAAATTAAGGGTTACATATACATCAAACTCAATAAATATCTCCCAAAACTTATCACCTCTTCACTATGCCATTTTTCAAAGGTAGCGATTTTATCTAAAATATGGTTCAAAATTTTAGAAAAAACATACTATAGAATAATCCTTAAGAGTTTCATGATTAATAAAATACCTCTATATAATAATTCAAAAAAGTCTATTCATAGACACATCCTTAGAACATTAATCATTACTATTTGTCAAATTCATTTACACTTTAACCATAAAAATAAAAGATATGAAATAATTACATATTATTTTTTTAATATAAACTCAATAATGTTTCATACTTACAAAACATGAAAATAATTCATACCTTAAATCCAAATATCAAGGCCTTATTTTATGATCTTCATATCCCTTTAACCTTACAACATGAAATTTATATCTCTAGAAATGAAAAAATCAAGTACATAGTGGTATTTACTTTTTCTAATGAGATGGATAAATTGATTTTTTTTAATTAGATAAAAGATAAACCATGATAGATATAAAATTTAGAGAAAAAATATGTTAGATAGATCAAATAGTTTTTTTCAGGTGATTTATATATTCTAAAAGATTTCAAAACTATTTGAACTATATTTTTCCATGATATTTATGATTAAAACATCTAGAATGGATAAGAAGTTTGTAAAATATCCTCAATAAATTATCCTTAATATGTTGAAAAGAAAATTCATTAAATAAGAAACGAATTATTAAAAAGAAAGTAATCTATAAGGGTCAACATGATACCAAAAAACTTTTATAACACTCTAATCCTTTAACCCCTTTATATCTCAATTAATTTAAGTTCTATCCAATATCCCATAATAATAACCATAATTCACCATAGAAAACAAAACATGGTAGTTGTATAGTTTATAAAACTTATGATCAAATAACATCCCAACCTCTAAAGTTATCTAAACCCTGATCTAATACTAACTGTAAGGACCTAACCTTATATATTATATATTCAAGTGACTTGAAACTATAATTCACCTTCTCTAATTCCAAATTATCATTTAGGTTTATAGTTTTTGAGATTTAGGAAATAAATCTTATATAATAATACTATATATTAAAAATTGTACACTTCTACTCAGTATCCATTGTTTTTACAAAAAACAATGTTTTAATTAAATCATGATTTCTTTTTAGGATGAATCTTCATGACTTTAAACTTGAATTATTACTTTCCCTTAACCATCCTTAAAAACTATCAAAAACCTGAAAATGTTGGATGAGAGAAATAATATTAGTAATTGACATAAAAGAAGATAAAAATCCATTATTCCATGAATACTTATAAAAATTTACGTTTTTCAAAATAAACTTTGGGATCAAAATATAAATTTTCCTACCCAAGAAATCAACTTCTCTACTGATATATTTCCATATATAATTTTATAAGAAATATTAAAGGAAAAATAAAACTCATAAATGTTTATTTAAAATTAGGAAAACTAATAATAAAATTCTCACAAAGATTTATTTTTCAACCTTATAAATTATCATATACTTTCCCTTACCTAGTGAAATCATAATTTTCCATAAAAAACCATAAAAACATGGATAAAACATAAATGTAACTTAAAGAATCACTTTCATATAAATATTACAAATGGAGTAACACTCATGTCTATACATGGAATAACCATCATGGTTATAATTTGAGTAAACATAAAAAATACACTAGAAATAACCATCATAGTTATACTTGGAATAATCATTATGGTATATTCCCATTATTTCTTATGAGAAAACTTATCAGGTTACTCAATCCATTTACCCAATTAATTAGATAGGAATAAAAAGATCATGCATTATTGTTTTATAATGGAACCACCATCCCCATAAATGTTTCCCAATAATGAAAAGATAATACATAAAAAATGAAACATAAAAACATTCTCTTCACCCATAAGAACGCATTTTTATATATTAGTATAATACTTTTACTTAAAACCCTTTTTCCAAAACAAAAATTTCTATAATAAATAGAAAAAGGATTTTTCTTTGAAGAAAAAATTTAATATTATAAATGAATCAAAACATAAAATAATGGTTATGTTGGTGAGAAAAATAATTGTCACTATATATGTTAAAATAGAACATTAATTTTTTATTTTCATAAAGAAAATATAAACATTACATAAAAAATATTCCTTTTGACAAAAAATTGAATGAATTATAAAAGAATCATAAAATTAAACTAATAAATCACTTATTACCATAATAATATATCTATAAAATAATTTAAAAAATGAACAAGGAAGAAAATTAGTTTCAAGGAAAACTTTAAAAAAAGATTTTTAAAAAGAAAGTCTCTAACCTTGAATTGGACTCATCACACACATTTTTCATCTTCCTGAATAATAAAATAATATTACTGATTTAATTTTTTGAGATTTTTTTTCATGTTTATTATTACTTTTATCTCACTTATTACCATGTTATAAAAATTTCTTGATTATTTATGTTTAGATAATATGTTTTGATGATATTTAGTTCATAAGTCTAAAATGATATCAGTTGGATGTCTATAGTAAAAGAGGTCATTATTCCTTCATCCTGAAAATAATCACCATTAAATAATTTTGATTTTAATATATAAATTATACATTTAAATCCAACCATATAATTTGGTTTTGTAAAATGAACTACATTAAAATCATGGAGATAGTAGGTCGTTCATAACCATGGATAACTTTATTTTTCAGTGATCATTATAGAAAAAAGGTAAGTATTATTTTATCTTTATATAATGTTAATAATATAATTAATATCATTTTACTTATTTTAATATAATTATGTATCATCCAAGTGATGTGGTGATAAAAAATAAATCACATCACTTCATAGAGGTGGTAGTCCACACGTACGCATGAACGACGTTATCATTTTTCAGTTTAGGGAAAATTAAGAAGGAAAATTATATATTATATTTTAAAAATTATAAATATTTCATGAATATCATATATAAACATATATTCAATAACTATAATCAAACCATTAGAGAAGGTGATTGAAAATGAATAACATCAGTTCGCAAGGTGGTAGTCCTCCGTACACACAAATAATGGTTTTGTTTTCCATGGATAAGGGTCATGCCATTAAAATATTAACATATCAGTATATTTAGGATACTAGTGTTATTATATTGTAATTATTGGTGAATATTGTAATAATGTGTAAGGATAAATAAAACTAAAATATGTGGTTAGAAACTACACCTCTTCTTTGGGGAATCTCCATTTCTTAACAGCTTAAGACCACTAATATTTGTATTATGAAAAAAAATAAAGCCTCTAAAATATGGTAATTTACATTAGTAAAGGATTTAGTCATATAATGTTAAAAAATGGAGTTTTAAGTGTAATTCAAAAAGTATAAGAGGTTCCCTTTTATAAGATAGAGGAGGGTAAATCATGGAATTTTTTAAAATATTGAATTAATATAAATTATTTTTCATTTCCAAATGGATCTAAAATTATTTTTTTTGAATATAGAATGAGTATGGGTATAAATAATATGATGAAATAAAAATTATTTATGTTTTAACTATGCTTTTACCATTATCTTTTGGTTTTAAAACACTTTTCCCACTTATCGTGAGAATAATATTTTTTACTCATTCAGGGTTAAGATAGTTACTATAAATAGACAAGCGATCCATAAATAAAACATTATTTATATTATAATACATAACCTGATCACTAGGATAAATATATAATTTTTATTAATTTTATATAATTTAATAAAATATTATTTTTATATAATATCAATAATGTCAATTTTAGAAATATTAATTTACTTTGACTCTTATTGCATTAAGGAAAAAATGAAATTAAAATAAAAAACGTTTTAGTAAATCCATAACGTGTCATATTTTTATGATATATTTTTGTGCCACCTTAATTATTTCAACTTATACTACCTTTAATAATTCTAATATCATTTATTTTATTTTCCCATTAATTTAATAATTACAATATAAGCATTGTGTAAGCATTTAAGGTAATTATTTATTATTAAAATTTAAAAATAAATGAACATGATAAAGATAAATAATTTATCATTCAAGATAATATTTATAACTTAATATATCCTTTATTTACCTCTATGTTAAAAATAATATATTTTGTTAAAACAAGAGTGCGACATTTTTTAATTTTAAATAAATAAGATAATTTAAAGGTTATAATCTCCTAACAATTGAAAAAAGTACATATAACCAAATATCGGATGATTATATATGTAATGGACTCATAAAATTAATATAATTGAAGTTTTAGGATCATTTTATAGTCATTATAATTTTATTATTAACATTAATTACTTGATTTACCCTTTAATGTGGTTACAAAATTTACTAAGAGTATTATTCATACTAACAAAAAAAATAAAAGGGACCTATTTATCCTTTAAATATAAAATTTTTTTATAATAAATTATAGTATAAAATTTATTTCAAAATCCCTAATTGGAATATTTTAAATGAAAAAGAACTTATTAAATTTGAAAACTAATCAAAAATATAATCTCACTTTAAAAAAATTAAAAGAAATATAATTTTGGATAATAATCGATATTTTTCACTACTCATTAAGAAGTAATACCTTTCCAAAAAAATTAAAAACTTATACATATATTAATTTTGATATTATAATTTAAAAAATGATATTTATTTTATCAAATAATATTTATAAAAGTTCCAAAAAATAATTATATTATTTTCTCATTAAAATCAACCAAAAGCCATTTTTGATAAAAACATAACTTTCAATAATATAATGTTTTTACTAAAACATGAGTGATTAATTACTAATAATTAATAAATAAATTGTAATTTATTATAATCTTTATATATATTTCAAATATTAGATAATAATACTCATACCCACTGATTCAATAGGTAGGTTAAAATGGCCATATTTAAATAATAATATTTCATGGTTCGTTTAAGATATGTGTTGCGTGTTATACATGTTATCGAACATAATGTGATTATTTTAGAATCTCAAGATATTAAATTATGAATAGGGTGTTCTAGAATATATAATTTCCTTTCATATTATTGAATAAATCACAATAATCTTTATCATTCTTGGAAATTAGTGCCAGTGATTTGGTAATCCTTCTCATGTATGGATTGAAGTGTACTTTTTAAAGTCATGTTTATTTTCATTCCAATAATTATAAAGACAAAAAAATTAGTAATTTATCTATAATAATTAGATAATAAATATTAAATTTATAAATTTCCCCTATTTTTTTCAAAACATAATATCCCTCACCATTAGTATTGAAATATCTTATTTCTTGGATATTTGTGTGGAAAAGATCCATACTCCCCTTATGATAACCCAGATTGAGATCTGTCAAGCTATTTAAAGATATTGTGCATAATGATCAAATTACATTAACTCAAAGATCCTTGATCATTTGAGGGGACCACATAGTCTTGAAATCCTAAAATTGGATTTAATAAACACTTTTTGTACTATTTTCACTAAGTATCATGACAGTGATCAACCTTAAATGATAACTAGGTTCTGTTGACCTAAAAATCAATATAGCAATTCACTTATAATTGAAAAAACCCCAATGTAGGTTGGTCAATCACTTTGAACAATTTTTCAATTCTTAAACAAGTAGTGGATGGATATACCAATTTAATATATATAATTTAGGGATTTCAATATTTTAGGCACAAATAATCCATTTTATATTTATTACATGCTTATTAATATTAAGATGATTTACTTAAGAAATTAACCAGATCTTAGATTAGGTATATAAATAATAAAATTTATTTTAGTTCTATCTTATATTTTTATTAACTTATTAATTAATCTGATCACAAAAAATACATAATGAAATTAACCATTGAACTTGAAAAAAAAGAAGAGTGGTATGATCTTGAGTTTTTCATATTGGTTATTTTATCTAGATGATGATAAACTAAGTTCCAACCTATGTGAAAACAACCTTGAACCATGACTTGGTTTGTGTTGTAGCTTTCCACTTGTCCGCCCATGTATCTCTCAGATTGGTCTAATCTCATATCAAAACATGGACCACCTCCACTCACTTGGGAGATCTATCCATTTCATAATATTTTACTCACACATAGGTGAGGGGAACCAAAGGATTGGTTATGGGGGTTTACATAAAAGTAAACCATGGGCATATATGCTCTTTTATAATGAGAGGTGATATGACATAAAGGACATAAATTTAATTTAATAATAAATTAATGTGGAAAAAATAAAAAGTCTTATTATATGATCAAGAGAATTCATATTAATGAAAATAATTAAGCATGTAATAATATAAAATTCAATCCTAATCATTCTTATTTATGATAAATAATGCACGAATCAAATAATTATCTTCTTTAATTAAATAATTATTTTATATTAATTATCATACAAAATTTCTAGATATTCTCATTAATCAAAATTTTAAAAAAAAATAATAAATTTATTCAAAATTAAATATTTAAAAAACATATAACTTAGAGGAAATACGACGAGTACCCATCCAAACTACGCAATATGTATGATATTCATACTTTGTTTACTCACACCATATGAAGTATACATGCCTTATCACATAATTTCACGGCATGTACTATCAAATGAATGAAATATAGAACAATTTTTATTTCTATTGTGTGTTATGTCCTAATGTGTGTACAGTAAGCACTGTATTTTGACTTATACATAACATATAGTTCAAAATATTAAATAGAAATTAATTAAATATTTAACATAGAGTATAACCCATCACATAGAGTTTATGATTCAAATAAATGACACACATAAAACATATTAATAATGTTTATACAATATAATAAATTAATTTTTAAACCTTATGAAATCAAAAATATACACATCATGAACTGTCCAATTACACGTCATGTATAATTCTTTACCACCTATCCACAAAACATGACTACGGATTGGGAAAATGGATTTATCATGTACATAAATGGAGTGCATGACATGTACATAGGATACACATCATGTGGTCTCCTGGTTACATGGTTACTAGTCATATGTACTATGTGAAAACACATGGCTCATATTTGACTGATGGACTACATGTCATGTATGTAATATGCTCACCATGTAGTCTGGCTACCCATGTTCCAAGATGTCCTTGTAAATACTCGGGGTAATAAATTCATGTCACATGTAATAAATTCACATTCTTTGAATTAATTCATGAGTTTTCTTTGTGTATTAAACATGCGTACATGGCATGTGCCTATGGGATACATGTCATATACTACTATGCTATTAGGCTAGAATCCTTGAAAATATGGATGAGTTCTTTGAATGTACTCTATTAAAAATTAATCCATTTAGTAATTATATTTGAGATAAAAATGAGGATGAAGAGAAGATATCATGATTGTAATTAAATAATAATTAAACCATAATTTCAAACTAAATATAAATTAATAAATCAATAAAAAATATTTCAATAATTATAATTTATTATGTTCCCTCTCTAATGCCACGTGAAGGTTTAGAGTGCAAAAAAAGAACTAGTTGGGAATGAATAATTCATATTTCTCTTATAATCAATGATTAATATGAGATTCACATCGACATATAATAGCATAACCAATAAAATTGAATCAAATATTAATTGACGTGAGAATATTAGAACTAAATACAGGATCATAAAATAATAAATTTATAATTAGTTTATATACATAAATAATTAACTTGAAATGAATTATTCCTTCATTGATGGGTTTGAAAATGTCTCTATGTTGAAATTTCATTTCTTCATAGGAATCAAGTGTAGATTCACTCTAGTGGTGATCTATACATGCACCATAGAACTTATAGCATCCCTGTAGGAATCTTTGAGTCATAACTTGGAGGATCCTAATGCTTGTGTTATTCACCCTTAATCTCTATAAGAATTGATTCCAAGAAGGATTCCCATTTATCTATCTAGAATTGAGGGTGGTGGTGGAGGAGAAACACTCTCTATTCATGAGAGTATTCTTATAGAGGGTCTCTCTTGGGCTTGATAGAATTGTCCATGTTTTTGTGAACAACTCCAATGGCCAGCATAATATGTTTGGAATTATATTATTGGGTTTAAATAGAGATAGGTTTATAAAATAATAGTTTCATGTGCACTCTTATTGTCTATCTAATCCCAAATAACCCCTTGTATATAATGATAACATTATTATTATTATTATTATTTATTGACTTGAGAAAAACCAAAAACACAATTAAATACGCTTTCTTAAATAAATTGTTTAAATTTTATTTATATAATATTTAATATATATTATTTCTCATTGGTCATTTAATATTGGTTTTCAATTCCTCAAAAATATTTATGGGGCCTTTAATAAAAATAATTTATTAATAAATTTTTTTTAATACATTATCCAGCAATAAAATAAATAAATATCATATTCTCTAAATAGAAAATAATTATTTTTTAATTATTATGCTCACAAAAATATTCCCTCTATAATTAGCATCAAAATATCTAAAATAAAGATAACTTGAATAATTATTAAATCAAATATGATAATAACATTTATTTGAGATATTAAATAAAAAATAGTATTTTTATTTAACTAAGGTTCAGAATACACATAATGTGTGACCCTTTAGGCCTTTTTCTTAGTGACATTAGGTAGAGATGTTCAAAGTTCTAGTTAGCATCTGAAAATGCACCAGGTCACCCATAGAGAAGGAATTTAATGTTTCAATGAAATTAAACCTCATATGAATTCTTACATTGTAATACAATCCCTTTATCAGGATATCTCAAATGAAGTAGGTTGTATGCTTGTGTTATCTACCTATGTTCTCAATATATATTTCTTTGAATTTTTTGAAATCAACCCACCAAACAACACCAAGGACACGGATTTATTTAGCATGACTCATTATATTAAAAGTGTTTGAGATATCATCATTTTTTAAATAACCAAAGGGATAAATATTTTAGTGCATTATTCATTAACGCAGTATGACCTGTGATGCACCTAATGTATACTAACTCACTATGAACATATGTCATCACAGTTTTCATCAATACATCAAAGTACGTGACTAATAATATCAATTTAAGGATAAATTCACATGGTCACAGATAGGAACATCCAATGAAACATATAAATATTGATTTCCTAATTGAGTGTTGTGTTCTAATAATATCATATACTGGAAATTACAAAGGGCGTACACCATGATAATGTTCCTCAAAGTATCACAATTCTCTATCCATGAGAGCCTATATCATTTGTTTCTTATCAACTTATATCATCTATACATAGAATATATATTTTCAAATATTTTCATGGTACTTATGGGTTCTTATCATAGTGGTGAACTATTATGAAGTTTAAATTCACCAATTACTCTTAGGATATTATCACATACTATGTCACACTAAAGAACAATCATGATGTGATAATATGTTTATTAATATTCAATGTAATGAATATAAGTAATCATAAATTACATAGAATTTGGTTCTATGCATCCAACTCTAAAAATATCTCTACATATACCAAATTAGCTTATCGTTTTGAGATATTTTTTTATTTCTATAATTCAATTAAAATCCATTACCTCTAAGAAAATTTGAAATTTTAATTTTAATTTTATATCTTGTAAAATTATTTTATCCAAGATGAGTAATGATGTTTAGAAACTTTTTTTATAACCATAATTTTCTCATGATATATAAAAAATAGATTACCTTTGAATTAATTCCACTAAGGAACAATAATAATTACTAAAATAAATATCCTCTATAGTAGTTTAATAAATATTTAGATAATGAGTCTAAACCTAATAAAACATTTAGATACCCAATAATGGGAGAATATAAATACCATAAAAACTCAATATAGAATATAACACTAGAGAATCAATCAAAGGAATATTTGAGTGGAATGTTTCTACTTTAAATTTTTTTCATCAAAACAACCTTCCAAGAATCGTGGAAGAACAAATATAAAGGAGATGACTGACTGATTGGCCAAATATGATATATGGAAAGTTCACCCTATTACTATTTAGATAATGAAGAAATGTATTTCCACTGAAGACTCAGATTTATGAATGGATATTGAATGCTCCACTTGATATATTTACACTAAATATTTATACAGATGATGCACATGGATTTCACTAACATTTTTATAATATTATAACATAGTTTTAATCAAATAGGTTAACCGTTTTTAGTATTTGTTGTTTATTTTTCTAGTTTTTTAGTATTTTTATTATTTTTATAATTTTTGTTAATTATATGATTTTTTTTGAAATTTTATTATTAGTTTGTATAAATAAAATAAAATATTTAAATATATATTATTAGTTTTATTAGATTCTTTATTTTTTGTTTTCTTATTAAGCTATTTTATTAATATTTATCAGTATTTATTTTATATATTAGTATTATATATTATTTAACATTACACATTGTTATAAGTATTAAATGTATTAATAATAATAGTATTAAATTAGACTTATATTTAATAATATTATTGTTATTATTATGTGTATAGACAATAAATTTATCTAACTACAAATTTTATTATATTAATATGTATAATTATATGTACATACATACATATATATATATTAAAATAAAACTACATATATTAATTATTTATTTCTATAATTAGTATAATTTATATATTTATAATTCTAGAATTCATTTTAATTACTATTATCATTATTATTATTTTTATTAAATAAAATAGATTTTCTTATTGTTTTGAATTTTAAAATTTTAAGTCTTGCTTTGAATTTTGTTTTTGTGGAAAAATACACACACAAAAAGACATCTACCTTCCACTCATCCTTAACAGCAGTGACCTCCACTAAAAAACACTACACAACAACATCTTCATCAGTAGAAACCTCATCCAGTTCATCCCTGCAAGATGATGTAGACCCTTGGATTACATCCCTAGCATCACCGACATCCCACCATGCACATAGTCATCCGAAATGGTGTTGGAATTCTCCTTTGTCTTGTAGACCACCTCCTCAACCACCCCTTTAGATTGTATAAAACCATAGAATACACTATCCCTCTTGGCACACCAACATGATTCACAAAATTCAGGAGCCCCCCCCCCCCCCCACGACACACACCCTCTCCCTATGCCCCACCATAGAAAAGCCCAAAGATTCCCTTGGTTCACCAACCATTCATGAGGTCCAACAAGCTTCAAACCCACTCCCATGATTTCTCATTTTCACTTACATACCATTAATTCTCACTCCAAATCTTTTAGTGGTTCTTAGTTTCGGTTAAGCATTGGTATATTGTTAGTGTGTGTGGAGGGTTCACAATACATCTTGGAAAAATGAGAAATTATTTTATTCATGCACCAAAGTGAACACTGATATGATCATATTTTTGTAATGAGATTATATTTTTAATGCATTATAATTTTATTACTGCATATATATTTTTAGTTGTAATGTTAGGGTAATTTCCTCTATGTCGGTATATTGACTTAAAATGAAAATTGATCTTCATTCCATGTGGATATTTTATATTATTATTAATTTTCAATTGAATTTATTTTATATTGAATTTTTTCCTTCTAAATTATATTTTTATTGAAATTATTTTTTTAATTTAATCTGGCTAATTTAATTCATAGTGTTTGAAGAAAAATGATAAAGTAAACTTCATCCATTGATCTTAGCACAATTAGGTTATGCGACTTTATGAGAAATGGGAAGCATCATTTCTCTAAATAGTTAAGTAATTAAATTAGAATACTAATTTATTTATAACACTATCGAATGAAACCTTAAATAAATTAAGATATAAAAATAAATCCATAAAAAGATTTATAAATTTTAGAACTTATGATGATTGAGTAAGATAGATATTTGATCACTGAAAAAAATATTTTTCCCAGAATGAGAAGTATTTTTCTTATAACTTTAGCATCACATTCATATTTATCTGATAAAATTTCATTGTATCTTATTTTATTTTATTTTATTTTATTGTTTTTCATTTTCATAATTGTTATTTTAATAAAAATTATTTAAAAAATTAAACTAGGAATTACCTTAGTTAATTGCTTGCCTAGACAATTTCAAAAGAGTCACATTTTGTGAACTAGACATTACATTACCTATAGAAGACCTTGATGTCCACTCCTGTTGTAACATATATATGATTTTTTTCAAATTGAAACTTATGTGGTAGCATGCACTAAATTTCAAGATAATTATTAGGGATAATTTTCCAGTCTAGAATATAAAAATCTCATTTCAACCTTGCTTTCGGCGTCACTTTCCTAGTGGTGAACACTTGTAATTTGGATCCTTCAAAAATGAAAAAACCACAGAAAAATATTTAAAAAATCAAAGAAAAGTGAAATATTAAATGGGTATCCATTTATAAAATTAACTGAATCCATAAGACAAGTTCATCAAAACTCACATTTTTTTGCTCCCTAGTGGAAATTCCCACTCAATTTTCTAGAATTGTTTCAACAATCACATACAAAGAAATATAATGAGATAATAACTTATACCCAATACACTTAGGTTTATCTAAATAATTATGAGGACAAGGATTTTGGAGACACATTTTTAATTGAATTCATCAATGATCAACCTGCTTTAGCAGCATGTGAGATTCTATTGATTAAGTAGGGAATACTTGTATATGCATGTGAACCGATTTCTTGGAGACCATGACACATTAAAATATAATGGGGTAACCAAAAATGAATCCATCCTGTGACTTTTATCATTCTCATTACAATAGAAAGGAAAATAATTTTTGGAAATGTTTGGACCCAAATAACTTTTCATCTAGTAAA
Source organism: Viscum album (assembly GCA_963277665.1). Taxonomy (NCBI): domain Eukaryota; kingdom Viridiplantae; phylum Streptophyta; class Magnoliopsida; order Santalales; family Viscaceae; genus Viscum; species Viscum album. The sequence goes on from OY728160.1 coordinate 1,682,887,664, forward strand.
TGCTAAGAAAAAAATTTCTTGATCGATATTAAACAATAATTAATTAATTAAAAAATAGAGACCTTGAATCCTTCTTTATAAAGTAATATGAATCAATAAGAGAATATTGATAGATATTAAAGAATATTCTAATAAATTTTCCTCATCATGGGATGAAGTTTGTAAACCAGTCGTGATATTTCTACTATGGACTTTAACCTAAGAGTACGTCAGAAATCAATGCAACAACTAGAAATGCACTCATGAAAATGAACCTTGAATATCATTACACATTAATTAAAATTATGATAGAAAAATATTTCTAGTGGCCAAAATATGTTTCAAGAATAATAGAATAAGTGCATCAAGTATTTTCTATAACATTCATAGCTACACAACTTGAAGCTCTGAATAAGAGGATAGAAAACTTGTCAATGAGTTTTCTTAAGTCGTTCTGTGTAGTCCGAGTCAAAAAATTGCTCACAATGAGGAGGTCCTCATGATTATCACATGTTCCCATATAACACATATAAGAATAATTTTTTTGAATTAAATATTTTCATTTAAAATAGAGGAAATTATGAAAACAATTACAATAAAAGATGATGGAATAATAAGAAAAATCTCAATTGGAAGGAATAAGTGGCTACTCTACCAATGAACTAGAACATAGGTCTGAATAGGTTTCCTACTCAATATACTTTCATATCTATATAAAATTTTCAATGAAATGGATCTTACTAGGCAAACCAACCCTGATTTTATCAACAAAAGATATACAGGTAGCAAAAAATGAATAGACTGTGCTCCTCATATAACACAAAGTCAACCAGATTGGGGAGGAACTATTGAAATATTAATGATATCCAATCAATAAGGTTTGGAGTCACAAGATATGGTGACTCAAAATTTTCAATATTCAAATAAAAAACATGCAAGTATCCATTCACAACATTTAAAATAAATTAGGTTGGTTAGATGCACAAATTCAAGTATGAAAATAGGGAACCCTATTGGGCATCATAAGAGTCATCCTAATAGAATAAGAAAAATATGTTACATTAAGCAATGGGACACAATTATTAGAGCTCCAAACTCCAACTCAAATACTAGTATTATAGAAACCTAAACTATAATAATACAATTTTTTTAAATTACTATAACATCATTTTTATGATAAATAACATAATTGTGATATAATATATGATCCAAATGTTTTATATCATGGAAAAATTGGTCTTATACATACCTCAAACAAAATAAAGATTAAAAGTTTATTTTAAATCCTTATTATTTATACTTCTAAAACATATCACATTATCCTTATTAAATGTAATCACCTATGGATATACATCAAAGAAAGGGGTGAACTAAAATCTTAGTAAGGGGAGGAATAAGGTTCATGAATCAATAGTACATGGGTGAGCATAATCAACATCATCATATCATAAGTATAGGATTATCATCATAAACATGAGGGAAACATTTGATAAACACATGGAATGTAGAATATTCAAAATAATGAAACATCAAAACATAGTGATCCAATTCCATAGATAGTTGTGAACAAAGATAACATCATGTTCACATATAACATGTGTTCATAATTGTAACATCATCATTGCAAATAAATCTAGCATTATGTTCACAAATAATACACATAATATCATGACATACAACACATTACTCAATTAATTGGCGGGATATATAATTCAAACTCCTCCCATAAAATCATAAAATTCTCATATTTATGCATGCCACATCTAAAGGAAACATATAGTCATAAAATAAACCCATGTAAAGGAATAAGTTTCAAAACGTATTTGTAAAGAACACTTTCATGAATAAGAATTAGGGTTATAAAATGAATAATTGAAGTCATATTTTGGAATTAAATATATTTTTTATTTGAATAATTAACAACTCGAGAGGATTTAGTATGTGGTTTAGGAAAATAAATTCCTTTTTGAATAATCACTTTAATTGGCTTCGAATTTTTTTGAAAGGGTAGAAACATGCATTTACATGAATATAGTTTTTAAATAATGTTGAAATAAAAATTTTCATATATTATATGAATATAAATAATAGAATTAATTTGAAAGAGAGATAATCAAAGAAGGAGTTGGGTTTAAGGATTCCCCTTACCTTAAATACTGCTTATTTCATTGCTTTTCTGCTTCCTAGATAATAAAATTACCTTTATTAAAAAATTGATTCATAAATGAATTATGTTAATTTATTTCAATATTTATCAATTAAAACGATTTTATTCCATTCCTTAAATATATTTTTTAATGTTGAAATTTTTATATATTCTGTTTTCCTTTAATGTAACCCGTTTTGTTCTGATTTCTCTATTTTTGTTTAAGTTCATTTATACATAATTAGAATTAATTACATAATCTTGAAATAAATATATTTATAAATTTATATACCATAAATAATTTATTATAACCAGATATAATGTTTTTGATAAGAAAAGTGTTGCAAACATCCTCATAGGAAGTTAATATACCGTTAACGGGACATTATCAAATGAAAAATAAAGAGAAGTACGAAATGTAAATAATTCATAAATATAATTTTAAAATTATGTTAAAATCGTTAATATAATTTTAAAATAATGGTTCATAGGAAATTTTTTTTTAATGGAATTATGAAAAATTTGAAGATAAGAAGAAAATGAAAGAAGAGTTGATAAAAACTCATATTTTCTCGATGATTCTTGTCTCTTATGACAGTAAACTCCCATGATTCATGGAGTTAATTTTCTCTAGAACATCACTATGTTTCATAAGGGTGTTTATAGAAGGTATTTTGGAGGAGATTTTTGTTTTTTAATTAAGAGAGGATTGTATTTACAAGGGGAGGGATATGGGTTATTTATACTTGAGAAGATGGTTATTTTTAGAATCAAATATTGAATAGAATGCTATATCAAAGGTAAAAATTATAAAAGTTATTTTTTAACACTATGAGTAATAAATGAATAAAATAAAATGTATTTTGGTCTTTAAACACCTTTACAAAAAAAATCACTAGTTTATTAAAAATTAATGTGGAAAATTTAAAAAAAATATTATTTTATGGGAACACTTCTTGATTTAGACTTTGGAAACTATATTTTATCTTTAGAAATTAATTTTATTCTTTTTAAATAAACCATTTATATTATTAAATTATTTTTGGGATCAAAAAAATAATTTATTATTTATTATGTCATTATTTCATCATTATAACGTCATAAGATAAGGGGTATTTGGAAAATATATTTTTTACTATTCACGTAAAATTTTATGAATTTTAGAAAATCACCAAAAAAATCACCCTTGGAAAATTTTGAAACGCTGATTCAAAAAATGAAATTAATCTTATCAAAATTATTTTCTATCGTAGATAATTTTAATTTTTAAAATAATAATTATGATTCTTCTAAAATACATAGAATTATAGATTACTTAAAATATGCTTATATTTTCATTGAGTTTTCAATCCTCACATTTCCATTAAGAAGTTATCATATAAATATTTTATTAAATTACTCTTGATAAATATTATTTATATTACATTTTATTATTTTGAGGTAAAATTACTATTTTAATGATCAGGTAACTATTCCCAATGACTATCTTACTATTACATGGGTTATATTTCTATTCCAATGGTAATATTACCACCTAGAAATACTACTTCTTTCCTTTATTCAATGTTCACTATAATTACTCTCAAGGTTCTATATTTTACTATTCTAATGTGTTGATAGGTTTACTAATATTATGTTTCTTTTCCATAATTTTGTTTTTGGGGGTGATGATTCTAGTATATCGGGGTGATTCATATTTTCCTATTGTAGCTTTTCAATTTTATATATCCCCCTCTTGTAATGTTTTTTAATTTTATGGATTTTGTAAAAAATTAAGGTTATGATATCTATTAATATTATATATATATATATTATGTATTGTATGTGTATGATATTATATAATATAATATAACATACATTTATTTAGGAAAGAAATATCACTGAAAAGGAATAAGGAGTTATATTCTCCCCTATTTGGAAACTTAATACCTAAAATTTCAACTCATATTCTCAGTTGAGAATATATGAGGGTACTTTTGATTCATTTTTTCCTCCAATTCCCATGTCACCTGTTTATATTTATGGTTATTACACAAAACTTTGACATGGTGAGTTCTCTTATTTCATTGAAATTTGTCTCTACGGTCAAAGGCCTTCATTGACTTACCCTTATAAGGGAGGCCATTCTCTAGTTATACTAACTTTGGATTTAATACATGTGAGGGATCTGGTATGTACATACTCAAGAGAGATACATGGAACACATTATGTACATGATACATATTTTGTGTAAGTGTTATCCAATAATTCATTTCTCTTGTGTGATCAAGGATATCAAAGGGGCCAATGTACGTCGGACTAAGATTCCCTTTCTTTCCATACCACATGACTATCTTCCATGGTGATATTGGAATGAAATGTTTTTCTCCAAATTCAAAATCCATGTCCGTTCAATGGTTGTTAGTATGGATATTCTTATGAATATGAGTAGCTTTCATATAATATTGTATGGCTTGAACCTTCTCTATCATCTCTTGCACAAAATTAAGTCCAAGTAGCTTTCATTCTCCAGCTTCATATTAACAAGTATGAGCTCTACATCACATCCCATACAAAGATTCATATTTATCCATTTGAACACTCAATTTGGAACTATTATTATATGATATATCAACTAATAGGATAAGTTAATCCCAAAATACTTTAAATTCCATTGAGAAATATCTTAGTATATCCTCAAGAGTTTGAATGGTAATTTTAGATTGGCCATCAGTTTGGGGTGATAGGCCAGACTAAAATTCAATTTAGAATTCAAGGAATATTGAAGGCTTATCTAGAATTCATATGTAAACCTTAGATCATGATCAGTGTTGATCAAAAGTGGAACCCCATACCACCTCACTTCTTTACATATATTTTTGGAAAGGTGTTCAAGAGAGAAATATTCCTAAATAACGATGAAGTGGGATTTTTTTGTGAGTCGATCCACAAAAACCCATAATTAATTACCTTCATTGGATTTATTTGGGATATTAGTGATAAATTACATGGTTATGTTCTGAAATTTCCATGTCTGTATGGGAAATGGTTTCATCATCCCCTTAGATTTTTGTCACTTTCATTTAACTTGCTGACATATCAAGAACTTTGCGGTGCAGTCAATGATCTCATTCTTAGTGTTGTATAAACATAAGTTATCTTTGATATCATGATACATCTTAGTGCTTCTTGGGTTGATGTAGAAAGATTAGATATGTTAATTTTCCAATATCCCTTTCTTTATCACATGTGATAAAGGCACAAAATTTTTAGTTCCAAACTGAATGAAACAATCATCATCAAAATAAAATTCTTGAATATTCCATTACATTCTATTTTCTAACAATTTTTTATGCTCTAGAATATCCATTTATGCCTCATTGATATTCTCTTTAGTAGATGGTTTGGAATTCATTTAGGAAAGGTAGGATGTATTCTCAATCATTAGGATTTACAAATCCATCCTTTTCTTATCCAAGAAGATAAGGTCTTTCTCAGTTCACATCAAGAATATACTAGAATTTTATTTTAGGCAAAGAGTGTTGACTATGTTGTTCTCTAATATAGGGTGGTAGTGAATATAGAATTCATAATACTTGATCAGATTTAACCATATTCACTAATACATGTTGAGTTCCTTATGTGTGAATATGTACTTCAGAATCTTGTAATCTATATATATATCACACTTCTCACAATAGAGGTATCTTCAAAGAGAATATCATATATGATAACTCCATATCATGAATCGGTTAGTTCTTCTCATGGATGTTTAATTTTCATGAAGCATATTTTATCACTTTATTATTCCTCATGAGCAAACAACACAATCCTCTCTTTAATGCATCATTGTATATCAAAAAACCTAATCCAATTTATGGTAGTTTGAGTATTGTTATAGTGAATATCCTCCTATTGGTATCCTTAAATATTTCTTCAAATTATTCTATCCAAACATAATTTTTACCATTCCATGTTAATTTAATCATTGGTCTACAAAATCATGATAAATTTCTCACAAAACCTCAGTAGTACCCAACTAAGCCAAGAAAAGAATGAATTTCTGTTATAATTGTGGATCTAGGCCATTCCTTAGCTTCTATTGTCATTGAAATTTCTAAAAAAATTCCCTCACTTATGATCATGTTCTATAATAATGTGAGTTTATCCATCCAAAATCCACACTTTCTGAAATTAGCATACATTTTATCCTTCTTAATGATTCCAATAAAATCCTTAGATACTCTTCATGTTCTTTCCTTCTCTTGGAGTAAATTATAATATAATTAATAAAGACTTAAAATACTTTTTTAAGGTAGCCTATAAAGGCCCTATTCATCATATGCATGAATATTGGAGGGGAATTAATAATTCCAAAGATCATCACTATAAACTCAAAGTGCCCATACCTTCTATGAAAAGTTGTTTTCTAAATATCTTCCTTCTTGACCTTTAAATGATGATATCTAGAACAAAGATCCTCCATTGAGAAGTAATGAGATCCTTATATTTGATCAAATAATTCATCAATCCATGGAAGGGTATATTTATACTTTATTTTTATCTTGTTAATTTCTCGATCATCAATGCATAGCCACATTAATCCATCCTTTTTCTTGAAAAGGATCATCAGTGCACCCCAAGGAGATGCACTAGGGAATATAAACCCTTTGTAAAAATGATCTGGTAGATACTCCTTTAACTCATCCAATTTTATTAGGGTTATCCAATAGGGGAATTTTGAGATTGGAGTGGCTGCATGTATAAGATCTATTGTTAACTCCACCTCATGATTTGGGGGGTGTTCAAGTACCTTTTTAGGAAATACATCAGTATATTCCCTCTCAATAGGAATTTTCTCTAGGGTGATATTTTACTTTGACTCAACCATTTGATTAATGTATGCTTCTTCGTAGGTATCAACACCCACACCATTGGGGGATTTTAAAAATGATATTTATGATATTTCTTGAATTTTAATAGAAGAATGTGATGATTTGGAATATAGAAAGAGATTTTATTTTACCAACAATTGATGTGAGATCTATATAATGAGATCCAGTCCATACCTAGTAAATCATCAAATTTTACCAATGGAAGGATTATGAGTTTCATAGGAATAATATTACAACATACACTAATATGAGAAGATTCCAACACTTGGTTTGCATTTATCACAACACTAGGTGTTTTTATGGATATTCCTACTTCAAGTTATTAAGGTTTTGATTAAATATCTCTATAAAACTTTTAGAATATAAAGTAATGTGTTCAAATAGAATCAAATAAAACCATTTCCATTCTTGTTTTAATAATAAGTGTACCCTATACGACTTCATTTTCAGGATCTACTTTAGCATTGGTGATGTAATAATCATTCCCTACTCCCTTATATATTGTGGTTACTCACACTAATTAGCCTTGATGATTCATGGATTAGTGCACTGAATTATATAGTGTTATTTCTCCCTATAGTTGCATCATTGAATGATTGGTGGTTCATTGGGAGTTTCATTCCATTCCTCTATTACATTTCTTTTATTTTTATTGTCTTTTAAACATCCATGATCTTAGTAGCCTTATATCTTCCACATAAAGCATTTCCTTATCCCCTTTTAATAATTCCCATGAATCTCCTTCTCACATTTCTAACCTGTGGGTTGTTGGATATTTTTTTCCTTCGTTATTTGATATCCAGACATGAAAATCAAAATTACATTTCTTATCACCATAACCATGGGAATATTCCCAAAACCATGTTTCTAATTTTATATAATATCAATATACATCTTCATAACTCCTAAAGTCTCAGTTATCTAGATCCATTTTAAGGCATGGTTTTAAACCACTAATGAATCTACCCATTTTTCTATTATTTATGATAAAAAAAACCTAAGGTGTATCATACATGACTTGTTAAATTTTCCTTGTAATTCATGATAGGTTCACCTATTATTTATGTAAGATTTAGGAATTGTCTCTCTATATTTTTATGAATAGTTTAATGGAAATAAATGTTAATAAATAACTTCTCAAATTATTTCCACTACACTTCTTCCATTTAATCCTCCATCTTGTTAGTCCTTATCAACAACCACCATTGATTGACCTCTCTATCTAAATGATATACAACCAGAGTCTATTTCTCCTTCTCATAATAGTGGAGAATATAAAATATCTTTTTTACTAGTAAAATGATTTTATTTATAAGAAACAAAATTAAAAAGTTCTAAAAGAATAGATTTTACAATAATCTCTTTGAAAGGTAGGTATAATATCTTTAGGTATAACATTAGATGAAATGAGATCCTCACAGATCACCCCTTCATTTTAAATTCCATCCATAAGGTAATTTTACTCCAAAAAAATATGTGTAATGAAATAATTAATTTTTTAGAGGTCATCTAATAATTTGATCCATTTCACAGTTAACTTTTAATTAAAATGATTATTTCTAGATCTAATAGCTTGCATGATAGAAGTATAATCGCATTTAAACTATAAGTTATTCCATCCTTGCTGAATTTTCATCTCTATTACTTTGATTAATCCAAGTATTTTAGCTATAATAGATGATGAAATCCCATAGGGTTCATAATGGAAGCTGATGAGATTACCATTATAGTCCCTAAAATAGAACCTAACCCCACAGAACCTAGCTTCCCTCTTAAAGTGCTATCAGAGTTGAATTTGATCTATAAAATAAGTGGTGATTTTCATATGAATTTTAGGGTTTCTTTAGGAGGACAGTAATCTCCTGCAATATTAAAAATTTTCATAATATAAAAATCATGTATAGAGCTGCTATAATTATCATTATGGATGTATTTGGAATCCCACACTACCTCCATGATTTGATCCATGGAATATTGTATGTTGATTGGTGATTTCTCATGGTGACACCTATTTATTCTAAGATAATCAATATGAATAATTTTTATAGTGTCTACCATAAGAGTATTTTTCAGCTACCAAGAAATAGAGTGTATGAAACAAGACTTGATGAGGTCCTAAATTGAGCCTTAATAAGGCAATCTAATATAAAACAGGTGAAACCCATACTTCCATAAATCCATTGTAGCATTAAAGGTGAGAAACAGGTGGTTAAAATATTCATTATGCATATGACTCAAGATTCACATAGTGCATATGAATTCACCCACATATTTTAGATAGGATTCAACTAAGAGTTTTGAATGGTTCACTCTCTAAACTAGTGTAAATCTGGAGGGCGTAATCAAACTCTTATTGAATCATAAAATATATATATTCACATTCTAATGGTTATAATTTCTATAATAGATCCTTGAGCTAAGAATTATATTAATAGTAGCTTCCTAGATCAATATATCATCCTAAATTTTGAATTTATAATTCTTAATAACATGCTTAATCACTTCAGGAAGGCTTTCCAAGTTCTCTATTTGATCTTTTATTTCCATTTGGAGATTTAAATCTTGATAATATGATCTTATAATATCCACCAATGGTATACCTATCCAATTATCAAGAAAAAAATCAATAAAAAGTTCATGTTGACAATATTATGAGAGTTTAAAGAGATATCATAGAAAAAATATTTAAAGACCGACCAAAACTGAGATTCATCATAATTATTATACCTAGATTTCTACTTGTTCAAAAATATTGATTTGAGAAATCCAATAGAGATTTGTTTCTAATTGATAATACTCTATATAATATGAGATTGGAGTGATTGATTAAAGTTACAAATATTATTGATTCTACGACCTCTAATTGCATAAGTTTTAAAACAACACTTCCAAGGAATGATGATGATATTTATTTGTAGAATGGAACCACTCCAAACTATGTTTTGATGGAAGTGTTTATATTCTTGAGAAGAGTATTTGTCCATTTATAAACCATAAAATATTAAAAAAAAATTAGAAACAATGATGCGTTTCACAAGAAACACCCTTCCCACTACTGAAAGATACTTACCTTTCTGAGATACAGAAATATTTCTAACATGTCCCCATATATTATGGGAATAAAAATATCATGGTATTATAGATAATAAAGGAAATACAAGGTAATTAAAAGGTATAATACTTTCATTAATCCCAAAATTATTGATAATATCCACTTTTTAGATGCTAAAATATTTTTCCCAAATTAAAATAATGATTTTCTTCAACTAATCTCCACAACCAAAATTATTTCATAGTGAAGGAGTGAATTTTTTATATTTTAGATATTTTTTTTTATCCTTTAGTAAATATAATAACGACATAATTATAAAATAGATTTCAAAGAGAAAATAAGTCTTTGGAATCCCTAATAGTCTTCATGTTACCATTATCCATCATACTTAATAGAAGACTTCTAATATAGCCCTCAGCAATGGAAAAGAGAATGATTAAGAGAGGTTATCCATGTCTCACCCCTCATGAATAGGTAAAGTATCCTTCAATGGATCCATTTATAATAATAAAAGTGCATATTGAGCTCAATAGTATTTTAATCCATAGAAAAAAACCATCATCAATGATACAATTGGAAATGACTTTAAAAATGAAGGTGTGGTCCATAATATCAAAGGGATTTTTAATATCAACCTTTAATGAAATGTTTCCACCCGTACTAGATTTCTTGAGAATATTCACACATTTTGAAGAAATGGTAAGGAATTCTAATATATTTATTTTTTTTACAAATAAAAAATAATTTTGAGATATAATATTATTGGAAATTATGTCAATTATGTTTTCAAGGATCCTATGTTTCAATTTATGGATAGTATTCACAAATAAACTATCTTAAAATAACTTATTTCACTTGTATTCTCCACTATTCAGTGACAAGTGGATTAGAAGACCCATTTAATGTTGGTGGTTGTTTCTGCATAAATATCTCTATAGCCAATTTCTCTTTCTTTGGTGAAGGTCATAATTCTACATGGTTCAAATTATTTTTCATACACTGATAAATATTTGTATGAAATTCCATGATGTTTTGAGAACCACCTCCCATAGAATTTGGGATTTCATTTAGAAAATATTTGCATTGTCCTTTACACTGGTTGTTAGTCTAGTTTCTCCTAGTTCCCACCATTTACTAAAATATAAATGGCTTGAACAAACATAAGTCAACAAATCATGAACATATAATTTATTCATATATGTAAATTAATTTTAATTTCATATCTTACAGGATCCATATGTTTAGACTATTTATCAAACAATGTTTCTAGGATCGTGTAATTTAATAATTTTCTAACTTTAAGAGGAATTATTAATTTAGTTACTTATAATTTATAATGATTTATATATAGTTTTTGATTAACTGAGGAATATCCCACAAGAGTTCCAAACAAGAGTGAGAATGACCTCTTTTTCATGTACTAGGTGATGATTGGGTCATGCCAAATTCACTCTTTTCATGGTTATTACCCATTGGTACAACTATACTAGTTGTATATATATACTTGTAGTATCCAGATAGAGTTTTATTTCTTGGAAACCATGCACACTTATACTTTTCCAAAACATATCATGTTTACCTATACTTAGACTTATAGTTATGGATTTCAAAAAAAAAATCCTAATACTAATTCATACATTTACTAAATCTTGATTCGATATAGACTATAGTGAACCATCATATTCTTACATTCCTATTACATATTTTTTGAGATATATAATAAAATAGTGATTCAATCAAGGATCCAAAGGTTTAGTATCTTGGGAAAATTAATCATATAAATCATTTTTAAAAAATAAATCTTAAACATTTTTTATATCCTTCTTATTTATCCTTATAAAATCTCTCACATTATCATTAGTAGAACTAATCAAATAAGGATATAATTACAAGAATGTGGTGAGCCAAAAGCCCCGTACAGGGAGGAATAATGGACGTGAATCAATAGTACACGGGTGAGCATAATCAACATCATCATATCATATCCGTAGTAAAATCATCATAATCAAGGTTAAAATATTTAATAAATATAGGGAATCTGGAATATGCATAATAATGAAACATAATAACATAGTGTTCAAATACCATACATAATTGTGAACAAAGCTAACATCATGTTCATGCATAACAATGTAAAAAAATCATAACATCATAATTGTGAATAATGATATAATCATATTCATGCATAGTGCATATAATATCCTGACATATATCACACAAACCAATTTATTGGAGGGATATATAATTATAGTCCCACCCATCACATCATGAAATTCTCATAATCATGAATTCCACATGAAAGGATATATACAGTCATAAAATAATCCCATGGAAAGGAATGGGTTTCACAAGGGATTTGAAAATAATACTCTCATAAATAAAATTTTGGTTTCTAAAATGAATAATGGAATTAATATTTTTTCATAAAAGATCATTTGTCTTTGAAGAATAAATAACTTTAGAGGAGTCATGAGGTGTTTTGAAAAAAATATTCTCCATTGAAGAATCATTATAAATGGATTGAAAACATTTTGAAAGGGAAGAAACATGTATATACAAGAAAAGAGAATGGAAATAATATTGAGAGAACATTTTTAAGATGTTATATTAATATTAATATTGAAAATGATTAGAAGGAGAGAACCCTAAGAATAATGAGTTGGGTCTAAGGATTCCTCTTACCTTACATCCTGCTTTATTTTGTCACTTTTCCACCTCATGAATAATAAACTTAGGTTTATTAAAAAAATTAATAATTAGTGAATTATGTTAATTTATATTACTATTTTTCAATTATAACCATTGTATTCTTTTCCTTAATTCCCTTTCTTAATGGTGAACCATTTAGATATAATGTTTTACTTATAAATATCATGTTTTATTTTGATTTCACAAGTTTTTTTTTAGGTAATTTACACATAAGTAGAATTAATACCAGAATCATAAAATAAATTTATTTATTCATTTATCTAAGATAAATAGTTTATTATAAACATAAATAATTTTGGTGATAATAAAGGAGTTGGAAACATCCTCATTGGTGGTTAACTGACCGTTAATGGGACATTATCGAAAGAAGAAGAATGGGAAGTATGAAATTTAAATATTTCATAAATATAATTTATATTTTAGGTTAAAATGTTAAATATAATGTTAAAATACTGGTTAATTAATCTTATAATATTTTTTTTTTTTGAATGGAATTTTCAAAAAGAGGAAGAGAAGTGAAAAATGAGAGAAGGGTTGATAAAAACTTACTATTTTCTCGGTGTTGTTTCTCTTGTATGACACAAAAATCCCTTCATTATTGTAATTGGATTTCTCCAAAACATTCTGAAGTGTTATAATAATATTTATAGTGGGTATTTGGGTAGGTTTTTGTCTTTGGTAAGTAAGGGAGGAGTGGTATTCCAAGGGGAAGGATATGGGTTATTTATACTTGAAGAGAGGGGTATTTTTAAAATAATTTATTGAATAAAATAATATTGTCAGGGTAAACCTTGTAATCATGATTTTTGACACTATGAATCATATATAAATAAAATAAAATGTATTTAATACTTTAAAACCCTTTATAAACCGAATTCACTAGTTTATTAAAAAGGAAAGTGGAAAATGAAAAATTGTTATTTTAAGGGAACACTTTTTAGTTTAGACATTGGAAAATAATTTTTATGTCTGGAAATTATTATTTTTTGTTTCTAAATGACCCATTTATATTATTAATTTTTTGGGGGCCGAAATAACTAATTTATTATTTATTATTTCTATATTTTCTCATCATTATGTCATAAAACATGCGGTATTTGAAAAATAATTTTTTTACTATTCACATAAAAATTGAATTATTTCAGAAAATTGCAAAAAATTCAACCTTAGAAAATTTCAAACTGATAATTCAAAAATTGGTATTCGTTTTATCAAAATAATTTTTTAACAAATGTATTTTTAAATTTCAAAATAAAAATTTTTATTCTTCTGAAATACATTAAAATAAAGTTTAATAAAAATGTGGTTATATTTTCTTTTAGTTTTTAATCCTATAATTTGTTTTATAGAATTTTAATATCAATGTTTTCTTAAATTAATCCTGATAAATATTAAATATATTAAATTAAATTATTTTTTGGTCAAATTATTATTTCAAAAGTCATATTACTATTCAAAATGGCCATGTTATTATTCTAACATTCATATTACCATTCCAATGGTCATATTACTGCATTTAAATTAAATTTCATCCCTTTATTCGACATTCAATACAATTCCTCCTAGGGTTAAATATTTTCCTATTCTAAAATGTCTATTGGTTTCCTAATATTTTATTTCATTTATATATTGTAGTTCATAGGGGTGATGATTCTAGTAGATTGGGGCGATCCATAATTTTTTATTATATTTTTTCTATTTTCTATTTTTTCATCCCCTTGTAATGCTTAGAATATTCATGGGTTTAGTGGTTGATAAATTCAATGAAATTTATTAATAAAATAAATATTTTTTTGGATTATTTATGTGTTTTATGTGTATAATACTATATAATCTAATATAATAAAACTATATTCAAGAAAAAAAATATGACTATTAAGGTCTAGGGTTTTGCATACACCTACTGTCGAGGATGGTGATTCAATGAAAAAAGAAACCTAAGATTAAGATAAATATAAGGAAATCAAAATAAATATGTGAAATTTAAAAAGGAATGAAAAGAAAAGGAAAATAAATAATTAAATAAAAGAGTTAAAGATCACACACCTCCTCCTTCATTCCAATAAATAAAAAATAAAAGTAAGTTAGATTCCCAATTTGTTAAATACATATAGATATTAAAGAAACTTCACATAAATATTTAATTTGAGTAATCCACCAGGAAAATTCCTCACAATGCTAAATTTATCAAAGGGATTCTATCCAAAATAATAAAGCTTGCTGATGTGAGAATAATCATAATGCTTGAGGAATGTTTGGAAATTATACACATTACTATAACTCCTAAAGTAAGAGACCCTATAAGTTTCACTATACTATATAATATTAGAGGATGTCAATTTGGGGGAGCTCTGTGAGACCTTGGAGCTAGCATAAGCCTCATGCCATTTGAATTTCTTAATGAATTGGGAATCACATTATTAAAGAGAACTATGAACACCTTGAAAATGTAGAACTAAATGGTGAATTATCCTCATTTAATTCAAGAGTATATCCTCAACAAGGTTTTAAAATTTTAATTACATGAAAATTTCATAATCCCTGATGTGTAAGGAGTTAAGGACATGCTACTCATTCTTGAGAGACCCTTCATAGCTACATGTAGAGCTCTTTTTTATCTCCAAGAGTAAAAATTAATTTTTAGAGTTATAGAAGAAAACATAACATGCAGTTATGTGGTGAATGAGATGAACCTTGTTTTATATGATCATTGTATTTTTGGACAACCTACCCATTCTCTTTGTTATTCCAATGACCTAGGATGACATGCCCACCAATTTTGATGATGCCTACGGTATAAGGATACATTCTTGATGTGATATCATAACCTATAAAATGAAATGTAATTCCCACATACCATATGATGATGTGATTAGGGATGTTATTTCATGAAACATGTCATGATGTTATAAGAAAAATAATGGAAATTTTAATTTTTTTACTCAGGTGGTTTTCAAGGAAAAAATATAATTTCTCTACTAAAAAATATTATCTAATTTTTATGATCAATTTTTTGGTTCTATAATAGGGTGTTTACCCTCAGGTATTATTTTGGTGGAAGTCTGAGCTGTTCAAATTTTGGAAGAATATTTAATATTTAATTAAATAAATAATATTTATTCATGTGTGTTCATTAATTGATATGGTCTATTCAGATAATCAAATTTAAATCTTGACACTTCATTTGTGTTTGATTGGAGAGTTTTTCCTAGGTGACACATGACCTCATGTCTAGCATTGGGGCCAATCCTGGTCCATGTTTTTATATTATTTTATTTTTTTCATTTCCCTATTTCCATTTTTCATTTTCTTTTGTTTCCTATCCCCCTTTTCAGCAGACTTATTTCCCTCCATTTTGTATCCAATTTGTTGTGTTAAATATATATTGAGAGGTATAGAGAGAGGTATTTAGGGGTAGGTTCCTCCAAAGAGTTTGGTCCATGTTGGATCATCATGCAGAAGCTGCAGAATGCAGATCAGATTAAAGTATTGGTGGTTTCTACTTAATGGTAGGAACTTTTTAATGTTTTTTCAAAAATACACAATGGTAAGTTTTTCTAATTATTAATATTTTTTGGGTTGTTGGGGACCCATAAAGGGTTGACCTAGTGAGTTTTGGGGGGGAATAGTGGGTTTTTGGAGGATCTTGGGGTTTTCTGTTCGGAAAACATGATCACACGGTGTGCGGTTTCAAGAACATGCATCTTGTGTTCTTCCTATTTAGGGAAGATGTTGTTTTAGAAACTACACATAATTTACATGGACTACACACTATTTAGTGTTAGATGACCATGTGGATGAGTACATAGGTAGATGGAGTTTTTGAAACTACATGTCATGTACTTTAAGTACACATCGTGTAGAAGTACATGGCCATGTGGCCAGGTAATTACGAAGAAACATATGAAATGGGGACAAAGTTGTGTAGTAGTACATGACTAGACCCATGCATTCCCTCTCAATGTACTTGTATAGGGTTAGAACTTGGGTGTGCCAGACTGTTTAGATGTACCTATCTAGGTAAACATTTTTTATTTTACACCATGTACTTAGAATTACACACTATGTACTTTTTCCTTTAAGAAGGTTTTGGGGATTTTGGGCCCTAGAGTCATAATTCAACATAATAGGAGTCAATTATGAGAACATCTCCATATAGTTCATGTAGGTGTAATCATTTTGGAATTTAGAATTCATCTGGATTCTTTTTTGGAATAAGAGAGTTTAGCAAGTGGATTTCTTTTAGATCATGGTTCTAGAATCCTCTCGAGGGTTGGGTTGTGAGTTGTGAGACCCGAGTTAGGATTGTGCACTTTTTGATCACCTTAGTTTAGAATGATAGGTGAGTTTGTTCAAGGTTCTTTGTATAGATTCTGGATGGTATGATTGAGTGTTTCTTGGATGATCTTCATTAGTTTATTTCTTGAGGTTTTGATCCAGTTGCTTAACGTTTAGATTGGTAGGAACCATTAGAATGGGGAAACATCAAGGGATGTTAGGTATGACTATGTTTCATTGTTAATGTTTGATATTGTTATGAGGGACCTAGTTGAGTAATTCCCCTATGATAGTGGTGTTTCTTGAGGTTTTAGTTATGGGTGTGGTGTTTCTTGTAGATACCCTTATAGGATGGTGATCTTTGGGTTGTGTGTCAGGTGGATATTTTTGGATCACTTTGGAGGGAATGTATTTAGGTTTAGTATAGTTGGAGAATGTCCATGTAGGTTTTCCTACTAAATATGGGGTTTTGAGACCATGTATAGTTCCCCTTTTTGTCCTATCAAATAGATGGTGCGGGTTTCAATGATTTTGATTGGTGGGTTCAGGTGTTATCTAACCTTGGGTATGGAGTTTTTGGATTGAATATTTGAGGCTATTCTTGTTTAGGATAGTATGAGAGAAGAGACATTTAGGATATTATTGGACTGATAATTTTCCATTAGATTGATTCAAATTTTCTCCACTTTTAGAAAGTTGTTGTTAGGTGGGTCTCTGGAGTTAATGGATGATCAGGATGAGTGCAACCACCCAAGTTTAACTAATCACCCTAATTAGTGGTTAGTGGATCTTGGAGGTTGTTCCACACTCGATTCCTAGTTTATGAGTTGGATCCTAGTCATGAGAAGATGTGTTGATAGGTCGATGAACCCAGTTAGTACAATAGGTCTTCTAGGGCATGGGTAGGATTCTCCAAGGGTCAATATATGTTCCTACCACCGGTTCGGATCATACAACCAAATTCCTAGATATAGGTAGATGAAATTCACTATTTTTTATTCCTAGGATGACATAATAGGGTCAATAATTCATTATTTTATTTGTATTGTAAATTTGGATCTTATTCTTGATATGTTTGATGAGTTTGATGTTGTGGGTAGGTGATCCATGTGGTAATATTCTTTTGGATTAGACTAGATTGGGGGTAGAGTTTCCACATGTGTTAATATAGAACCTGAGGTTCATTGTATTTGTTTTTTTAAACCTTGTTCTTTTATTTTATGACTTTTTTTTTAGTTGAGTATACCCTGTTCAGCTAGGCTGGGTATATCATTTGTTTCATGCACATGTTATGATAGTATATGTTAGGACCACCGTTGGGGGTCGCCTACTATGATTTTTTATCAGCCATGTACATGTCCTATAGTGTGAATGTAGACCATATGTTTACCTTTAGGTTGATCATAAGATGTGGTGGATTCCCATTATTTCATGATTGAGTGGGATTGATCATATAGAGTCTAAGGTTTATGTTGGAGCTATAAAACAATCATGAAGAATGAGTATGTGGTTCGTACTGGAGTTGTTCAGTAGTATGTATGCTGCATTCCATTTTTAATATCATGTTTTTGTTTTATTTAGTTATTTATAAACACTATGATTTTCCTGGATGTGTATGTGTTTAGTTTATTTATACTATTTTTCACTCTTATATGGGGACATAGTCCCCCCACAGCATCCTTTTAGGCCCTCACTGTTAGGCAGTAGCCTCTCGGGTACAGGGAGGTGTTCTTGAGGCTTATTGTGAAACTTATTTGGTGATGGGTTGGGTCAACCCAAGCCACTTCATGAAACTTTATTCATATTTTTTGGGTGATATTATGACCAAGGAATTTATCTTCTGGGGTTGGGATGTGATGCTCAGTAGGTAATAGAATTTATTTCCCATGCGGCCCAAAGATATTGGTAATGGGGTAGAAAACTGAACTATTTTTTATTCCCTTGAAGGTGTGATGTATTTCCTTTGATATGATACTTTAAATGAATGGGATGATATGTGCATGATACAATTCCTAGTTATATTCTATTTTCCCTATAAATAGTGTTTATTTTCTATGATGTCAAACCTTCATGGATGGGGATTAGCTTCTTGAGAGAAAATGGTCAGTTATTTGGAATTTACCTTTAGAGTGGGATGGATTTCCCATGATGTGATGATTTAAAGTAAGTGTACAAGATACCCATTAAAGATTATATATTATGGTGCCATGATTCCATATTTTATGATGTGTCCTAGGTATAGGGATTCTTTTCCCCCTTGTTTTTATGTTCGTGGAAAGGGATGGCATGCCCTCTCTAAATGGTGTAGTCAATAAGTGATTCCAAAGTGTATATTATTTCTAGGGAAAACATGCCCATTTTCTAGACCTTCTTACTAGGATTCATTTCCCATGTATTGATTCTCATAACATCTTGGGGAATTTCTTCCACATCTTAATGATTTATTAAAGATGTAATGGCTACTTGTATATGATTGTTAGGGATGATATACCCACTCTTATGGGGTTTTTTGGGATTTAATGATCGTATACTGATGTTCATTCTTCCTCGGGGATGTTATGCCCATTTCCTAGTTATTTATCAGGATGTATTTCTCAACAATTATATATGATACTATAGAAGTATCTTGTGCTCATTATTGTGGTGGGTTTAGTATGAATAGTGAGGTATACCTTGTTTTATAGTTTTTATCATCTTATTGATCTGTCCCACTAGTCAATCTCATATATGGGATTTTTTTAGTCTTATTCCAATGCTTACGAGTATAGAGACGTATCACAAAACATCCTACTTTGTCAGGGAAAAAAAGAAAATTTTAAATGTACTTGGGAAGTTAAAAGGAATGAAGCCCAAATTAGTTGATATAAGGTGCTAGCGGTGCATCTCCAACTCAACATAACAACCTCATTCATTTATATTTATATATTTGTGTTTTCACACACTCTTAGTATATGTATATATATAAATGTATATATATTTATACATATACATAAATATACAAACTTGAGTGTGTAGAACCACACTTACCTACATTATTTTGTCAAAGGCATATTAATCTAAACAACAAATTATGTATTTAAATATATTTAGTAATATACACATTATTTATTTATATTAATATATTTTCACATATAAATATTTTTTTTGTACACTCAAACTTAAAATATGTTTCTATAAAATCATTATATTTGATATAATTTTTAAATATATTTTATACTTAATGGATCCTACAAATTTTTTAAAGATATTTTCAATTTTTTATTGGGATCTGTCGATTCATATATTACATAAATTAGTCCATATATAATTAATTTTAGTGCATAAAGAAAAAAATTCAAAATAATTTATTTTAAAGTATATTTAAAAAAATTAAATTTGATTGTGTGTAGATTAATTTCCTATTATCGATAAAAAATTGAATTTTAATTTGTTTATTTTTAATTTAAGTATCATCCAAACATTTGGTCATGATATTTTTTCAATTAATGTTTTTAATATATTAATTTACCCAAATATGGTACATGTAAAAAGTTTCAAAAATTGAACCTGATAATATTCTTAAAATTGGGAGAGTTATGACTTATGGACTATCAAAACTCTAGATTCCTAAAAATAAATGTTAATAGCTGAAATATATCAATAATTTATTTTTTTCAATGAATCAAGAATTCTAATAAAAAAAATTTGTTACTTATTTTGATAGATCTTATGAAAAATAATTGAAAATATTATTCATTTCATTGATTACAATACAGAGTACTAGGGAGATAACAAATATTTATATTAATTAATACATCAATACACTTATAAAAGTGATTACATTAAGTATATTTTGTACACCATAACATCACCTCTGAAAATTCATATTTTTACATGATAAAAAATAAAGTAAAATATCAACATCATTCTAAAAAAATGAATGAGGAAGAATCATAAATAAAGAAAAATCATAAAAAATAATCAAATTATAAATGATTGTAAGATAAATCACATTGTATACAATAAATATATTCCTTGAAAGTATAATTATTAAATTTATATAACAAATGTGGAGATCTTATTTGAATTTTTTACTAAAAAGGGATTCAATAAAATTAAATATAATCATCATGGAGTCAAGAAGAACTCTTGTATCCAAACCCCACTCTTTGCTATTCTTCTTCTTAATCTATTTTGAAAAGAAAACTCCATATTATAAGAATTCATGTCTTGGTATTACATCTAGTGTGCCTTATTTAGAAGGATATGAATTTGAGCTAAAATGAGAAGTAAATTTTATTATGTTATTTTTGTGTTCTTCATAGGTTAAACATTGGTAGTAGACTTTATAGGGTATACACTTATGCTGATTTTGGAAAGGGAATAAAATTTTCTTAAGGTAAAAAAATTATAATGTACATTCATAGGGTACATCAGGATCGTAAAAAGGTTCAAAAATTTATGAAATTATTGGGAAGAGGAGATTTGTATGGTTCCTTCATAAGGTATTGTGGAACTTCAAAATAAGATTTTTCTAAATAAAATGATTGAATCCATGTAAGAACATGAAAATTCATAAGATGAAAAGTGGGTAAGATATGATTATCATAGGATATATGGACTGTTTAATAAGTTTTTTGGTATAATATGAATAAATTATGAAATATTATTAGCATGTGATAGAAGTTTTTTCTCATAAGATATATAGATCATGTAAAATGTGTCTGTGTATGAAGTATCAATAGAAATCATAAGATACTAGAGTTTTTAAGATACATGAGATACATAAGATATTTAAATGTGTAAGAGACCCAGCCAACAAGTACGATATAAAATTTTAGAATATATCAAGTGTGTAGGATTTCTCGCATCTTGAGACTCTTAGAGTCTTATGATATATCACGAACATGTTGGAAAATGCAAGGAATACATAGAGAAAATCATAATTCCTATAATATTTATTCTAAAGAAAATAATAAAATTATACAATCATAAAGCTATTATATCATTGTTTAAACATAAAAATGGGTTTTTTGTTCAAGATAAGGGAGAATAAGGTTCACACAATGGTGGATCTATTATGCTATAAAGAAACGAAATTTGTTCTGTAAAACTAATCGACCATACTAAAACATTTCTAGTTGAAATAGAATTATTTGGATTAGATTTAGAAAAGAATAAATAATAATTAAGAAAGAGATGTTGCTAAAAAATGTTTTTGGAAGCTAAAATTTTCATCTTGAATTTTAAATTCAAATTCAAATGTCCTTTTGGCTTCTACTTTGTAATTACAAAATATATCATACATAAAAGAAATAGAAGTAAGCACATAATTATCTCTAAAAAATTATCAATAATTTTATTGAGATAGAAATAAGAATAAGAAGTGGTTCTGCAGTTCATAGAGAGAGAAGAGAAAGAACCTATGGTAGTACATGTTGAAGAATATTAAAAAGAATAGACACCAAAATAACACATTAGAAGTCCAGTTTTCTTGATGATTTTTTTATTTTTGAAAGAAAAATAATTTTATCAATTCAAAAATGTGGGAACCACTATGAAATTTGATATACTCTTTGTAATTGGAGTAAAATGATGTTATCTACTCGTTGTACCATTATGTTTATACTAATGAATCATATGGACTCAGAGAAATTTGGATCATACTAAGGATTAACCTTGATTTTTGTGAGGTGTTCCTTATAAATATATTATTCCATTTGTGTGTGTGTGTTTTGAAGTGATATAAATTGAATTTAATAGGTATTGGGGGTTGTTTAATTATGGAAAATTAAATAAAATTAAAATCATAGATTCACCCCAACAGCGACTTCCACTAATTCTTTGAGTTCTATTTCATGTGGAAATAGAACCTTGTTCCCCTAAATTTTAATATAATATTTATATTTTCCTTTTGGTTGAATACTTTGACATTTGATTTCGGTTATATATAATGGAAAACCATAATTTAGTAAATACGAAGGGGATTCTAACTTTTTATTGGAAAAAATACGACATCTGGAAGTATAAGATGTTGCCTTAAATTTTATCTATAAGTTTGGATGATCTAGAGGCTAAAATAGATTGGTTTCTACCCCACGTGGAAATATTTTCCATGAAATTGGATAATAAATAGAACATGGAGAATTATGGCCATGCTATAAATTCCATATTATATTCCCTTTTGGAAAATAAATTTCTGAAGGTTAAAGATATTAAAATAAAAAAAAATCATATGGATTAATCTTGAAAATATTTATGAAGGTAAAGAAAAAGTTAAGTAAGAAAAACTATAAATTTGGAGAATGATGTATGGATATATGAAAATGTAGAATGATAAAACTATAGATAGATTATTCATAAGGGTGAATTAAATTTTTAACACAATGTATAGTTTTGGTGAGAAGTTAGAAGGTACAATATTGGTTTAGAATATAACTTTCATCTTAACCTAAATATTATATACTAAAGTCTCATATTTAGAAGATAAAAATTCATGGACACTCCCTCTCAATTGATTACAAAAAAAAGTAATTTCCTATGAGATAAGAAAAGATAATGTTCTCAAGAATAAATTTCAGGATAAAAAAGAAATTTTTTTTTAAGGAATTAAATAAAGAGAGTTATAAAAATAAGGTTATTGAATATGAAAAATACTTTTCTGATTTATATGTTGATATGTAGTTTGATAAAAATATGAATCGTATCTCTAGAAATGTTATTATAGGTAATGAAATATTCAAGGGAAATATTCGACTCAAATTTTTTTAGTGTGTATAAACTAGAAAACTCACTAAAAACTATTCAAAGTTTAAATAATATTGATCCATTGATAAATATCAAGAAATAATAAAAATAAACATTAAAAATAAATCATCAATGGATGAAAAGTTAAGGATTTATTCAAAAATGAAGGGAAATAATTTACCAAAATTCAAGAATAGGAATTTCTTATCCATGTTTGATAGTGGTATGAGTAGTGATGAAGAAGAGGAGGTTTTTATTTATATTGGAATTAATGAAAAAAAACTGATTGCTAAGGGGAATGAAGAAGAATTCACTAGTGATGGATATAGTGAAGCTGGGAGAGATGGTGGAACTAAGATGAAATTTATGTTGAAGAGATAATTGAATGATTGTATTTAAAAGACAGAAAATTTGGATAAGGAGGTCAAAATTTAAGATAAAACATTCAATCTTCTAAAAACAATGAATTTTTCAATACAGTAGAAAAACAAAATCATTGAAAGTTATTTTTAACAAAGTTTGGTGGAGGATGAAAAGGATGTAAGAAATTTCAAATTCATCCTCAAAAATTATATATAATAAGTCATAGAATACTCTAAATAAAATGTTGTAAATCCCTGAACAAACTAACACTATGAATTGTAATCAGACCAAAACACTATGGAACATTATTTACACTACCCTACAATCTAGAGTCTACTAAATAGAAGCATGGGTCTTTGGAGGTATTGTGGGGAGGATATACCCCATGTATCAAATTGTGAAATCATAAAATCAATAAATAAATAAAAATATAATAAACACAAATCACGTTAGTGTACATAGAAATAATAATTGAACTGAAGATTCTATAAAATATAAATGTTAATAGAAGGAATATAAACATACCTACAACTAAGTCGGTAACATATAAAATCTAAAATAAAATAAATAAAGATAATTAATCAATGAATACTCTAAGCCATAACACAACCCTAACTCCATATACCAATCTGATCCATCTTGCTCAATATAGCTTGGGCCTTATCTATACATTTTTTTAGAAGAACTTTTGAAATATAATCAGGTACCCAAGTGCAATGGAGGCCTAAAAAGGGTGTGAGTACAACTCAGTAGTCCACCACTAGTGACATACCAAAATATAACCTGTCTATGTGAAGTGCATGAATAAGTTTGTAAGTTAAAAAAATAAAAATGTTAAACCCAAGGAAAAGTTTCACATTAGAATGATACATAATTTCTATGCCTACTATAATGGTGTCTCTGATCATGTCGTGATTACCATGCTAAAAATATTTTGATTAAGGGCAATATACTCATCCATGGTCCAAACAAGATCCACCCAAGTGTAGTATAACCATCTCCCAGGCCCAAGTGCCAATCAGAGGGTTGTGTTAACCCTAGGATTAACCATCAGTCTTAGCATCCATCGGGGTCCTTTTTTACCTTGTCTTAACCATCACAACAATTATTATACTCAAAAAAATATAATGTAAATATAAATAATTTCCATAACACAAAAATAAATAAAACGTATATTAAATAATTATTACCTTTTTTATTCTAGAACCATTCCATTTCCCATTTCCCAAAAATCATTTCCAAAAACAAATTTTCATTTCAAGGATAAAAACTATTTCAAATTGGTTTCCAATTTACAAAAACACATGTAATAAAATACCTTTTTTCATTTCCATTTCAAATCAAAACCCATTTACATTTCCTTTATCTTTTAAAAAAAATAAAATCCAAATTATTTTCAAATAGAAAAAGCAAATTAACCTTTTACCCACACACCTTTTAATATTTGACTATTACTCAACCCACACTTCTCAATTCTTATTTACTATTATATTGGTTCCAATTCAATTAAAAGGTGAAATTTAATTTCCAGTTATTTATGGTTATAGAATTCCATTTTATAACCACAGAATTGACTAATTTATTCTCTTTATCCAAATAATATTTGATTATACATTCACTAACATCATAAATTTTATTTAAAATGGTCCATCCATGGAGATACTCACTTAACCACACCCTTAACACACTTAGAAAACAAATAAAGGCTATGGGTTAAATTAATGCAACCACTTACCATTTTTAGAAGATTTACAATTAAATTAATCAAGGACCAACAACTCTTCCAAGGCCCATCATAGATCAATCATTCACCATCAACTCACCTAAGGCCCTAACTCAAGTCAAAAAGCTATAAATAATTTTTTATAATAAAATTATAATTAATTAATAAAAAACATTCAATTATAATGTCTAATTTTTTACATAAACATAAAAAACTCACCAAACATTTTTTATCCATAAAAACCTCAATCCATGGGGTTTCGACTATCCCTAACACACCCCTAAGACCAAGTTGAGTGCAATCACCAACCATAAAAACCAAATGATAACCAACTAAATTATAAATTGGACAAAAAAACTAATAAATTCCATAACAATAACATAACTTATTGAATCTCTAAGAAACTATGAGCGGGTAGAGTCTCTGGACATCCTCTTCTTAGGTTGCAAAATATTCCCAGGAGAATCAGGTGATTCTAAAATGCTCTTACATAATTCCTAAAAAAACTAGGGAAGAGAAAAGGAAAATTAAAACAAAACAAAAATAAGAAAAAAAATAGGCCAAATTATTTGAAGTAATACCTTAAATGAGTGATAAAACCCCTTCGTAACACACCTATTTATGGCCTTGAAGATGAGAGGAAGGGGGAAAACCCTAGGTCATGTAAGGGAGAAATGAGGGAGAGAGGGGGGATACCCCCTCTTAAAATCAGGGGGGTTGACAAAATTTAATAGGATGCATGATTTTTGTACACCATTTGTAGAGACCCGAAGCCTGGCGTACATTGACCTTACATTACATTTGCGGAATACATAGTACATAACAAAAACACACACACAAGGATCGTAATAGTTTAGTGTCTTTGGAAACTCGGAACGTAATCTTCTAAACATGGTGAAAGCTCTTCAATAATGATCTTCCTTTTTTTTACCTAAAACCTTTCTTTATGTCCTGGGGAAAATAAAACATAAAAGGGTGAGCTCAAATGCTCAGTAAGGGTAAACAAAAGAAATATCAATCACATAATTTTCATAAGAACATAACATTTTTGGAAATCTTAACCTGCAAAAGAGAGCATAATTTCATAACATGGGATAAATCATAGTAGTGAAATGAAATCATAACATAAAACATTACTCATTGTGGCATACACACATAATCATAGAGAATCATTTCTTGTTAGTCAAGACTCATTGCCAAGACTATCTTAGTGGACAAAGTCCCTTTCTGAATCGAGTAATCCTCGTTTCAGTCCTGTTTCACTGAACCGGTATAACCTACCATTCCAGCCATGTCTATCTCATGAGATATGAAATCTTTACCCAATGCATTGGAGGGAGATATAGGTCCCACCCATCTCTTAATGAATCCTTTCTTATGTGTGCCACAAAATCATAAATCATACATCATTGCATAACCCATGTAATAAAAATGGGATTCTTAAACAACATGACATCATAAAACCATTCATATAAGATAAAGGAATTCATAAACATAATTCCATCACAACATAGTCAAATCAATGTAAAAATATGGATAGAAACATAACCCTTTATTATCTTAGATGGAAAATAATTTTGATAAAACACTTGAAATGAATTCTTGAGGAAAATATCCTTTCTTCTTCAAAATCAATTTCTTTTCACAAAACATCATACAATTTTAAAAGAAAGAGATTTTATTAAAAATAGTCATGAAATATTTTGGAGGAAGGTTCATGAAAATAAGGCTTTATAAAACCGTAAAAATCCGTTCGTGCCGTATAAGTTAAAAAAAACATTCTTCGTACTTTTGTCGGAAAAGTCAAAAAGTACCTCGTACGGAAAAACGACAAAAGATTCCTTTCATATTCTTTTCTAAAAACTCACCTAAGGGTAAAATTGGATTTAAACTATTGCAAGTGGATGGAAAAAATATTTCATATTGAGGGAACATGGATGTGGATGATAAAATACACCCCAGTAAATACTTACGAATAAACAATCTCGGATAAAAATGAGATTGTGATATTTCCCTTACCTTAGGTCCGACTTGCTTTGTAAGTGTCCGAACCTCCTGTATAATGATTTAAATCATGTTATTGACTTATTACAGAATCATATTCATTGTTATGATATCATATATGGTTCACTTATGACATTATATTACCCGTTCTTTTGTAAATTCCATGTTAAAGAAGCGTTTTGGGTAAAATCGTTTCATTTATCGTAGGTGTTTTGACTTGTTGTTCTTGACATCATTATTACTTATATCATGATTTACTTACTTCCAGAATATAAAATATGATTTATATATCATATATATTCAGTATATATATATATATAATAGATAGATAAATAAAATGAAAAACACCGTTCATGGAGACGGTAGTCCGTACGTACGCATGAACGCTGTTTTTCATTCCTTATTGTCTTGAAATGGAAGTAAGTAGATGACATACATATGTATATATATATATAAATACAGTAGCTTTATAATGTCATATATTTCATTATTATTTCTTATATATACATTATAATCATTCTTAAATGGTTAACATGGAGAATGAATCTCATCGCGTCGTGGAGACGGTAGTCCGTACGTACGCACGAGCGATGATATCATTTCTATAAATATTGAATTGAATTGGAGTGGATTATACAATATATCAGAATAAATATGATGTTGTAATAACTATGTATAGTTATTCTTTACACCATTATACACATCCATGTAAGGTGGTGGTGGAAAATAGATTACACCACGGCGTGGAGACGGTATTCCGTACGTACGCACGCGCGGTGATTTCTTTTTCCGTAGGATGGATAGATGGTGAAATAGGGTTGTTTCATACTTATAATAACATATCAGTATATTAGTGATACTGATGTTATTACTTCATAATGAAACAACCTAAGAAGAAGAAGTGGAAGAAGAAATAAAGATGAAAGAATTGGTAACGGTAATTACCTCTTCTTTGAAGTGCCTCTTTGAGACCTCCTCTTAGGGCACTAAAATTGGTCTTTGAGGAAGACCAGAACCACTAGGATGTTTTTAGGGAAGTGGAGAAGAGATTTTGGCAGGGGTTGGCCGATCTTGATTGCTCAAATTGATGTGAGGAGGAGGCGGAGGAAGTGTCCTTTTATAGGGGAGGAGAGGGGCACCTTAGGAATACCTCAAAATATTATTTTATATTAAAGTCAAAATCGGTTTATAATGGTTCCAAAGGGTCTTATTTCGAAGCTAAAGTGGGGAGGGGTCGAAATCCTATCAACCAATAGGATTTAGACAAGTTTAGGGTATTATTTTAACCTTATCAATTAGATTTAACTCTAAGTTAAATAATTTAACATTTACCGTGTCTTTTTGTTTTCTTTCACTATATGGTTAATACAATTACTATAACATGCCAAACGAACCCCAAATTGTTTATTATTAATATATATATCCTTATCTATGTCATTTGGCCGAACCTTAGATTTTTAGGAATATAATAACAATTAATAATATAATATTTGATTTAAAAACTATTTTGTGTCAATTTTGACACTATTTGATATATGATTTTTGTGAAAGTCATAACAGAATTAAATGTTAGAACCAAGTTGATTAAATCAACATTAATATATCATAGTAACCTAGAAAATTAGTGGAATTCATAAAAAATCTCAAATTACATTTATTTTGGTGTTTATAACATCAATTATGTCAATATTTCATTAATAAGATAATTACTGCATCATCGTTGTGTCATAAATAAATTAAATTATTTTATGTCTAAAAATTACAAATAAAATACCATCATGTAGGAAATCTTTTTAGATTTCTAATGAATATTTACAATCGAATTTATCTTATGTATAACCCCATATTAAAAATGATTTACTTATTAAACTTTGATTTTAACTATTTTAACCTTTCTTTAAATAAATTAATAATAAATGTCCTAATCTAATCCAAGTGGGCCTAAATGGTCATATTTTATTCCTAAGTTTGTTTTTGGTCGAATTACACTTGTCCAATAGAATTAGGACATGTGTTAGGGTAATAGTAATATCATATTTACCCTTAGTTACCCTATTTACTATTAACCGCGGTAAAAAAGTAAAAAGTTACTATTCACCAAAAAATTATTTTCATCTCATTGAACCACATTTTAGTCCTTGATATTAACCGTGTCTCTCGGATTTTCGAAATTCCATTCACAGAAGTGGCAAAATTAAGTTTTATGAAAAATTCAGTTTTTTTAACTACCACTTAGTAGTTTCACTATTCATCAAAAATTGATGTTTTTCAGAACAATGCCAAAATTTCATCCTAAGCTATATTTCATATTCCGAATTCAAAAATGAAGTCTATTTTACCAAATTAATTACATAGAAATTGCATTAATTAAATTTATAATTAAATCCCGCTGTTAAAACAAATAGCATGTTTTTAAGAAACAATATCTATCAAAAGATTGACATTTGATTACGTCTGGTTTAAATGTGAAATTACATCCAATGACCAACATTGTATTAAATTGTAAAAATATATTCTAAATATACTTTAAAACCACTCAAATTAATAATTTATCACTATTAATTATTTCGATTAAAAAAGTTGTTTTTAATTATAAATTAGTAATTTTCACTATTCATCAGAATATGAAAGTTATCCGAAAAGTACCAAAATTTCACCTTAGGCTAAATTCGATACTACGAATCCAAAAATGAAGTTCATTTTGAAAAATAAGATTTACAGAATTTTAAAAAGTGGTTATTACTATTCATAACGGGTAGTTTTAATAATATTTTAATAGCATATCGTTGTTTAGTGAAACTCGGTATTGCGTATTACACACGCTATCGAGGAAGGTCGTGATTGCGTGTAATGCAAGGAAAGTCAAGGATGTGTGTTGTGCAAGCTCCTTTTGGTGTAGCGTACAACACAAGACATTAATAAAATTAAAAAGAATATTTTTTATAAAATCTTGGGCTGTTACATTCTACCCCCCTTAAAATGAATTTCGCCCTCGAAATTCATCGGGGTTATAAATGGTTTACTATTCGAAAGTTTCTTTAATAGAAACCCACATCGTAAAAAGGAAAGTCAAAACCAATCTTTAAAAACAAAAGTATGAAACGTAACGGTTACCCAAATAAACTAATCATTGGGTTTCCACATAGGTGAAAATATGGATATGGAAGAGAAATCTAACCATCATGCTCTGATGGAGAGTGGTAGAGAACATGGCTATGGAAAATCCAGTAATCACAAATCCATAAATTTGTGACGATCTAAGGTACCATCTGATTCATCAGGTATAAGATCACTAGGACAACATTTTTGGTTTTCAAGATCATTTCCCCTAAAGTTGAAAATTTGAATTAGAATAAATACTTACTTTATTTTGGTACAATCTCACTGTTGTTCGTGCCTTGAACAATTTCCACTTCATCTCTTAAATAAATGAAGTTGAATTTGTTATTCGTGAAGTGTTAGCAGATCATGTGATAGAATGACGGGTCATTCCATCTGTCTCAAACAAAAGGTTAGCAAAAATTATATGCATAAATCGATCTATAGTGAGATTAATCATATATGGTTCCTAAAAAGGACTTATACTTCATATATCATACTGCTTAATATAATAAAACTAGTTTCTACTAAACAGGGACTTCCTGTAGGTCAGTGGTAGGCGATAAAGGCCAGTCGCACTTCGGTTGTGGGTTCGATTCCTACAGCCTTGTCCGAAGCGATGGGCTGTCGCCCGTCCTGCAGGTTGTCCTTTTTATAAAACTATATTACTATAACATCCCATCAATAATATCGAAAAAAAACTTCTATCCTTAAATAATACTAACTTATGTCCAACATAATCCATTCTAATCTTTAGGCTTATCCATAATACTGCAGTCCACTCTCATAACATAGTGAAAATGATTACCAGAGATTTAATACCATCGTTGATCCCCATATATCATAAGATATATCTTGTTGGTCACATTTCAAACATTCAAATTCCTTAATCTTGTACTCTCTTGAATACCCATTGAACCTTATTGAAAACATGAATTCTATTAAAAGTTAACTCTTTCCACATACCAAAATCTTCAAAATTCTATATACTCAAACCATGATATCACTTAGTCCTTATATCAATCATGAGATCATGAATACTATCAAACATTTAATTTTCTCCTTATCCCTTCATTATGCGCATATCATCTACATTCCAAAAATATCTTAATAACCTTTCATGGATACTGGTAACATTAATCATACACTTTCAAAACACAAGGAAATACAACAGTGTAACAATCCATAGATGTCTCTTTATTCCAAAATTACACATGATAAACATGTAATCATTCCACTACATTCTCAAACCATTGACCGAGCTTCAAAAATTCTTTCATCTCACATATCATTTGTAGTCTCTTCATCATCATCCACATAAATACTACCCATATGACCATACTGATTCTCTTCATGAGTCTTTCCCTTAGGGCATTTGTTTGCATAATGCCCATACATTCCACATTTAAAACACTTAACCATTTTTGATGTCGTAGCAATACCATTATCCTCATCCATGGTGTTAACCGACCCTTTTCCTTTGCACTTACTTGCTTTGTGTCCTTCTTTTCCACACCCAAAGCATCTTCCAGTTCCCTTGAAACATTCTCCTTGATGCCTCTTCCCACATGATTTACATAGGGGAAATTGAACTTTCTTTCCTCTATGATCATCATGGAACTCCATCTTTCTCTTATTAGTCGAGTCAGGAAACTTACCAAATTTTACTTTATTGATCATGTTGTGAGATTGCTGATTCGGCATAATAATGATGTTTGGACATCCAAATCCCATTTCATTTGGTTGCTCATGATGAATATCATTCCATTGTCCATCATATCCTCCATTATTGTGAATCATCTTGTTTCCAGCCATTTTCTAAAACCCAAACAGAATAGTGTTAGATGCAAAAATCGTAATAAAGGGGGAGTAACTTAAATATCTATCATCTTTGGTTTAATCTAATATCGTTACCATAGTTCTAGAACTATATCCTATACGTATACTTATCCTTAGGGGCATCCCTAGACATACCTTAGAAATATCTCAAGGGATCTCACTACCGTCTTCGCATCCTAGTTTCCAAAGGTTGACTAAACCTTTCCTCTGATACCAACTGTAGAGACCCGAAGCCTGGCGTACATGGACCTTACATTACATTTGCGGAATACATAGTACATAACAAAAACACACACACAAGGATCGTAATAGTTTAGTGTCTTTGGAAACTCGGAACGTAATCTTCTAAACATGGTGAAAGCTCTTCAATATCTCCCATAATGATCTTCCTTTTTTTTACCTAAAACCTTTCTTTATGTCCTGGGGAAAATAAAACATAAAAGGGTGAGCTCAAATGCTCAGTAAGGGTAAACAAAAGAAATATCAATCACATAATTTTCATAAGAACATAACATTTTTGGAAATCTTAACCTGCAAAAGAGAGCATAATTTCATAACATGGGATAAATCATAGTAGTGAAATGAAATCATAACTTAAAACATTACTCATTGTGGCATACACACATAATAATAGAGAATCATTTCTTGTTAGTCAAGACTCATTGCCAAGACTATCTTAGTGGACAAAGTCCCTTTCTGAATCGAGTAATCCTCGTTTCAGTCCTGTTTCACTGAACCGGTATAACCTACCATTCCAGCCATGTCTATCTCATGAGATATGAAATCTTTACCCAATGCATTGGAGGGAGATATAGGTCCCACCCATCTCTTAATGAATCCTTTCTTATGTGTGCCACAAAATCATAAATCATACATCATTGCATAACCCATGTAATAAAAATGGGATTCTTAAACAACATGACATCATAAAACCATTCATATAAGATAAAGGAATTCATAAACATAATTCCATCACAACATAGTCAAATCAATGTAAAAATATGGATAGAAACATAACCCTTTATTATCTTAGATGGAAAATAATTTTGATAAAACACTTGAAATGAATTCTTGAGGAAAATATCCTTTCTTCTTCAAAATCAATTTCTTTTCACAAAACATCATACAATTTTAAAAGAAAGAGATTTTATTAAAAATAGTCATGAAATATTTTGGAGGAAGGTTCATGAAAATAAGGCTTTATAAAACCGTAAAAATCCGTTCGTGCCGTATAAGTTAAAAAAAACATTCTTCGTACTTTTGTCGGAAAAATCAAAAAGTACC
This sequence comes from Viscum album, assembly GCA_963277665.1. Lineage (NCBI taxonomy): Eukaryota > Viridiplantae > Streptophyta > Magnoliopsida > Santalales > Viscaceae > Viscum > Viscum album. The sequence continues at coordinate 1,682,921,740 of OY728160.1, forward strand.
TCGTACGGAAAAACGACAAAAGATTCCTTTCATATTCTTTTCTAAAAACTCACCTAAGGGTAAAATTGGATTTAAACTATTGAAAGTGGATGGAAACAATATTTCATATTGAGGGAACATGGATGTGGATGATAAAATACACCCCAGTAAATACTTACGAATAAACAATCTCGGATAAAAATGAGATTGTGATATTTCCCTTACCTTAGGTCCGACTTGCTTTGTAAGTGTCCGAACCTCCTGTATAATGATTTAAATCATGTTATTGACTTATTACAGAATCATATTCATTGTTATGATATCATATATGGTTCACTTATGACATTATATTACCCGTTCTTTTGTAAATTCCATGTTAAAGAAGCGTTTTGGGTAAAATCGTTTCATTTATCGTAGGTGTTTTGACTTGTTGTTCTTGACATCATTATTACTTATATCATGATTTACTTACTTCCAGAATATAAAATATGATTTATATATCATATATATTCAGTATATATATATATATAATAGATAGATAAATAAAATGAAAAACACCGTTCATGGAGACGGTAGTCCGTACGTACGCATGAACGCTGTTTTTCATTCCTTATTGTCTTGAAATGGAAGTAAGTAGATGACATACATATGTATATATATACATAAATACAGTAGCTTTATAATGTCATATATTTCATTATTATTTCTTATATATACATTATAATCATTCTTAAATGGTTAACATGGAGAATGAATCTCATCGCGTCGTGGAGACGGTAGTCCGTACGTACGCACGAGCGATGATATCATTTCTATAAATATTGAATTGAATTGGAGTGGATTATACAATATATCAGAATAAATATGATGTTGTAATAACTATGTATAGTTATTCTTTACACCATTATACACATCCATGTAAGGTGGTGGTGGAAAATAGATTACACCACGGCGTGGAGACGGTATTCCGTACGTACGCACGCGCGGTGATTTCTTTTTCCGTAGGATGGATAGATGGTGAAATAGGGTTGTTTCATACTTATAATAACATATCAGTATATTAGTGATACTGATGTTATTACTTCATAATGAAACAACCTAAGAAGAAGAAGTGGAAGAAGAAATAAAGATGAAAGAATTGGTAACGGTAATTACCTCTTCTTTGAAGTGCCTCTTTGAGACCTCCTCTTAGGGCACTAAAATTGGTCTTTGAGGAAGACCAGAACCACTAGGATGTTTTTAGGGAAGTGGAGAAGAGATTTTGGCAGGGGTTGGCCGATCTTGATTGCTCAAATTGATGTGAGGAGGAGGCGGAGGAAGTGTCCTTTTATAGGGGAGGAGAGGGGCACCTTAGGAATACCTCAAAATATTATTTTATATTAAAGTCAAAATCGGTTTATAATGGTTCCAAAGGGTCTTATTTCGAAGCTAAAGTGGGGAGGGGTCGAAATTCTATCAACCAATAGGATTTAGACAAGTTTAGGGTATTATTTTAACCTTATCAATTAGATTTAACTCTAAGTTAAATAATTTAACATTTACCGTGTCTTTTTGTTTTCTTTCACTATATGGTTAATACAATTACTATAACATGCCAAACGAACCCCAAATTGTTTATTATTAATATATATATCCTTATCTATGTCATTTGGCCGAACCTTAGATTTTTAGGAATATAATAACAATTAATAATATAATATTTGATTTAAAAACTATTTTGTGTCAATTTTGACACTATTTGATATATGATTTTTGTGAAAGTCATAACAGAATTAAATTTTAGAACCAAGTTGATTAAATCAACATTAATATATCATAGTAACCTAGAAAATTAGTGGAATTCATAAAAAATCTCAAATTACATTTATTTTGGTGTTTATAACATCAATTATGTCAATATTTCATTAATAAGATAATTACTGCATCATCGTTGTGTCATAAATAAATTAAATTATTTTATGTCTAAAAATTACAAATAAAATACCATCATGTAGGAAATCTTTTTAGATTTCTAATGAATATTTACAATCGAATTTATCTTATGTATAACCCCATATTAAAAATGATTTACTTATTAAACTTTGATTTTAACTATTTTAACCTTTCTTTAAATAAATTAATAATAAATGTCCTAATCTAATCCAAGTGGGCCTAAATGGTCATATTTTATTCCTAAGTTTGTTTTTGGTCGAATTACACTTGTCCAATAGAATTAGGACATGTGTTAGGGTAATAGTAATATCATATTTACCCTTAGTTACCCTATTTACTATTAACCGCGGTAAAAAAGTAAAAAGTTACTATTCACCAAAAAATTATTTTCATCTCATTGAACCACATTTTAGTCCTTGATATTAACCGTGTCTCTCGGATTTTCGAAATTCCATTCACAGAAGCGGAAAAATTAAGTTTTATGAAAAATTCAGTTTTTTTAACTACCACTTAGTAGTTTCACTATTCATCAAAAATTGATGTTTTTCAGAACAATGCCAAAATTTCATCCTAAGCTATATTTCATATTCCGAATTCAAAAATGAAGTCTATTTTACCAAATTCATTACATAGAAATTGCATTAATTAAATTTATAATTAAATCCCGCTGTTAAAACAAATAGCGTGTTTTTAAGAAACAATATCTATCAAAAGATTGACATTTGATTACGTCTGGTTTAAATGTGAAATTACATCCAATGACCAACATTGTATTAAATTGTAAAAATATATTCTAAATATACTTTAAAACCACTCAAATTAATAATTTATCACTATTAATTATTTTGATTAAAAAAGTTGTTTTTAATTATAAATTAGTAATTTTCACTATTCATCAGAATATGAAAGTTATCCGAAAAGTACCAAAATTTCACCTTAGGCTAAATTCGATACTACGAATCCAAAAATGAAGTTCATTTTGAAAAATAAGATTTACAGAATTTTAAAAAGTGGTTATTACTATTCATAACGGGTAGTTTTAATAATATTTTAATAGCATATCGTTGTTTAGTGAAACTCGGTATTGCGTATTACACACGCTATCGAGGAAGGTCGCGATTGCGTGTAATGCAAGGAAAGTCAAGGATGTGTGTTGTGCAAGCTCCTTTTGGTGTAGCGTACAACACAAGACATTAATAAAATTAAAAAGAATATTTTTTATAAAATCTTGGGCTGTTACACCATTCACCAACTATGTGGTTAATTATATCTCCAAATATCCACCTCACAGAGCTTGGTCACCTGGTTTACCAAACCATACACTAATCATGTGGATGAAATTGTTTCAATGCCTCCACCTTTTATTATTTACCAAACCATTCACAAAGCATGCGAGTGTATCTATAACCCCTCTATAACTGTTTAATGATTAACTATATAGTTTAACATGATTTCCTTTAAAATTTATCCAACCATGCATTAAATCCATGATCAATACAAAGTGAATTGAAACTCCACCAACATAATGGTAGCCGTACAATTTTTTCTAAACCATGTGACCCAAACAGTACACCCTAGTCAGATTTCTTCAAAACTCTTGAAACAAAACCTAAAGATTCCAAGACTCACTCGAGCATATTATCTAGCTTCCAAAACTCATTAAAAATATAAAAACATCACTTTAAGATATTCCAACCCCCATAATTTCTATTCCAAATCCCCATTCAAAATTTATCTCATCCACCAAATGAAAAAAAAAATCAAACTTACTGCTAATTTTAAACACCCATATAGACATGAGGTTTTATAAACTCCAAACCTAAATAATTCTCATACATGATAAGTACTAGTGTCCCTCTATCCATAATGTTCTTGACCTATCTTAGTACTCATTTTCCATCCAAGTGATTTCATTACACCCTTAAATATCAATCGTGCTTCTAGAGTGCCACCCCAAAGCCATGGTACTCCAAAATAATAAAGTTGAGCCAACACTTATCTTCATTCATAAAAAATTGAAAAAATTATCACCCATGTCTACCTTTCCAAATACATGATCCTTTCACTCTCAATTGATCACCTTGACTATCTTTCTCCCCACCATAAGATTTTGTTTACAACTACCAATTCCCAACACTTAGTGCTTTAGACTTTATAATTTCCTATAAAAGCTCTATGACCATATTCTGAATATTATACCAATACAAATTCCAACATTTGAGGCCTAATAATAAGTTATAATACTGATATAACACCAATTCCTATTCTCATTTCTAAATTACAATTTATAACATAGGAAGTCCAATCATTTGAGAACCATACTAACATACCATATTTCTTTAAAAATACCATGCCAATTCTCAACACATACCCATAATACCCAAAAAATATACCTAATATGATTTATAACCCACTGCAGCCAAATACATTTGAAAGAGAAAGTCTAGCCACCTCTTTCAACCCTTCCTTGAAGACACTCTGCTATAGCCGCATACGCATTCCCAAATACACCTGACCATGGTGATTAACTGTATGAGGCCCCTATGACCATTTGAAAAAACTTTATAAGGTCCATTTGTAACTCTTGAAGTACCTACAAATGTAAATTATTGATTTAATATACCTATAATTATGATATACCAGGATCATTAACATTCCCTTAGCAGTTCATGTTCGGGTGATCTCAGGTCTTCCTGAGCCTGATGCTAAAGCTTAGACTCCGTCATTGGTGTGTTTTTTGATCACCCATTCCTAGTGCCCCTACTAAAAAAGGTTCCCATTGATTGACCATACTTGATCACTAATGTCCATACCCAACACTTAGAGAGACTTCCCCAATTGGATCATTATCCAACTAAACCCATTTCATGCTTTCCACAAGCACCAACACATTCTCGATTCAATAAGAATAGACCCTATCAAATTAACCTGACCACCAAATCCATTCTTGGAATACATCTAAAAACACACCTAAAAGTACATGGAATTCACATAGTATTCCCCATGAGTACTCTAGTCCCTTCAATAATCAGTAAAAGAAAGGAAAAGGACCAAACAATGGCCAATATCACTTCCATGACACTTTTCTCGCAAGGGTCGCACACCCATGACTGACATCCCACTTCCCAATATATAATATTCCTTTTTATCATAGTAATATGTAAAAAATTTATTGATATATATCAAAATCCACCTATCCATGAACATGATGAGAAAATGGGGCCAAAACTATTCATCATCGATCATCAAACTGAAACAAAACTGACCTCCCATCCCCGAATTAGGGGAATTAAATCCATGGTCTTCACCAAAATTCAATTCAAAATGAGAGTCACATACTTCAATAGACTATAGTGGAATTCACACCATAAATATTCCCCTATATCACTCATCAAAACCTTACTCAATAGGTTCCATAACTACACATGTGGCACTCCTCATAAGCTCTAGGCCATTAGAACCATAATCACTACATCCAAACTTCTTAGTCATCAACTCACCCATGACTACCCACTGATCAAAAACTCAACAGTGTATTATGTAACTTGTAACACCCCAGGTAAATAAAGAATATGACATCTTCATATTTATCCATATTTGTGAATAAAATATTAATATTACTTTAAAGGGGATTCTATGCACGATGGCGTACCCAATACGCAACAATGAGTTTCTTGGGAATCTTGCATTGCACTCTAATAATAAAATAATATTATTTTAAATGGTAGTTAACGCCTAGCCGGGGTAATGGCGGGAATGAACAGAACTAACTAAAAAGTGATTATATATGTTTGTCAAATATTTTTACTCTTTACAATAAATGTTATAGGATTAAAAATGCAAATGAATCCAATTTTAAGTGTAAACATTCCAATATTCATTAAAAGGTTGATTAACCGCCTTTTGATGGCGAACCTCTTTTAAATCCACTTTTTGACAATTTTATGTGTTATATTTGACAAAATAAAATTCTTCCTTAGAATCGGGACATCAGAATTTACTTTGTGTAAATTTTTGGTATTTTTCCGAAAAAAAGTTCAATTTTTAATGAATAGTGAAAAATGTTGTATTTTAATTCAAAACCTCTTTTTAATCTAATTTATTTATATGATTATATTATCTTTTGAATTGGTTTTAAAATGAAATTAGAATATATTTTTACCATTTAATCCAATATTGGTCGTTGGAATTTATTTCAATTTGAAATCGGACTTAAACTAGTGTCAATCTTTTGATACATTTTGTTTCATAAAAACACGCTATTTGTTTTGACAGTGGGAATTAATTATTAAATTAATTAATGAAACTTATATGTTTTGAATTTTTTAAAATAGACATCATTTTTGAATTCAGAATATCAAATATAGATTAGGGTGAATTTTTGTTAATTTTCTAAAAAACTTCAATTTTTGATGAATAGTGAAACCACTAAGTGGTACTTATAAAAACTGATTTTTCATTTAAATGAAACTTTTCCACTTCTGTGATTTGATTTTAAAAAATCCGACATACATGGTTGTCATTAAGATGTAAAATGTGGTTCAATGAGGTTAAAATAATTTTTTGGTGAATAGTAACTTATTAAGTTTTTAATCGCGATTAGAGGTAATTAGTATAGTTTAAGGTAAGAGTAAAGTTTTAATAAAATGAAATGACCTATACACATGTCCTACCCTAATTGGATGTGTCATGGCCTACCAAGAAAATCCATGGGTCAACTTGGGGACCCCATGGGGCCACTTTGGTTTGAAAATGACATAAATACCTTTTTATTTAATGTTAAAGTAAAAATGACACAAACATGAGATTTTTTACTAAAACAATTTTTACATGGGGTTATACAAGTCATATTTTTTACTATAAATAGTCATTGGAAAGATAAAAAGATTTCCTACATCATAGTATTTTTTTATAATTTTTATAAATTAAAAAAATTAAATTATTTATGACATCATGATGATGCAGCGATGACCTCATTATTTAATGATTTAAATAAAATGGAAAGATAATGTAAAATATAAGACATACACATGTCCAAAACATATTGTATGGGTGGATTTCGAACCCTTATCACCTTATCCTCTAAACACATCAATGTGGGACCATTAAAATCCGAAACCCATTCTAAATAATGTAACATTTCCTTACTTTCAAAGAGTGCCCCTCCCCTCCTCTTATAAAAGGCCCCCACCTCTACCTCCTTACCCACACTTCCAAAGCCTTTGGCTCGGCCAAACCCTGCCCATTTTGTCTCTCCAAATCCCTCTATAACTCCTTGACACCTAACTTTGGGCAGAAGTCTTCCCAAGGAATCCTTTTAGCTCAAACCAAAGGGAGTTACCCGATTTTAAGGTAATGTCTTCACTTGTGTCCTTTTGTTTTATTTTGCTTCTCCAACCCCCTAAACTCTTTTTATTCATTTATTTTGTAACAAATCCAGTATCTTCAATATAATAGGATGTTGTTATAAGAAGTATTCGAGCTACACTTACACACACCTACATATAATGGTTAAAGAACATATTATTTCTTTGGATGGCGGATTTCTGCCTCACGAAATGATGATTGTTCAACATTCTTCTAACACCTTCAAAGGTGGCCATTAAGATGACACTATATTTATATATGATATATAATATTTTTATTTTTTACTTAATCTTCTGTATTTTTCATTTATGGCATACCTTTATGGTTTCCATTATGGGTAAACGCGATATCTTCATTTAAGGAAGTGCGGACTACCGCCCCCTCAAAGTGATTTGATTCGTTAATACCATATGTGGTACGTATAAAGGATATATTTAATGATATTATATATGATACCATACTGGAATTAAAATAATATTATGTATCATTATGTTTTAATTCCATTAAATATGAAATAGAAATGGAAGTAACGTTCATGTGTACATACGGCTTACCGTCTCCATGAACGGTACATTTCATTTCTTATCTCAAAATGTTATGTACTATTATAAGTACATATATATAATGGATATATATGTAATATATTACATCTAAATTATGGATATAATTCTGTAATTATAACACACATATATATATATATCTCATTTTGTTTTAATTCCATTAATATGACAAAAAATGAAAGTAGCGTTCATGCGTACGTACAGCCTACCGTCTCCATGAACGGTGCTTTTAATTTTTATATAAAAATGCTATTAAATAGTATAAAATGAATATATACTGGATATATATGATATTTAAAACATCAATACTATTCTGGATATTATTTACCTATAACTACATGGAAAATTATTTTCCAACAAGTTCAATTTTTGACTCATGTACCAAACATCGACAAAAACGTCTGATATGAACTCATATTATTAACCAATTATTATAACATTAAAATATGTGATATGAACTGAATAATAATATTTATATGAGGTCCTTAAGGAATTATAAATTGACCAAAGTTTATTATTCAGGAATATAAAGAAATGAACAAGACAAGTTGGACACGAGGTAAGGGATCATACTCCCCTCTTTCTTTTTAAGTACACTCTTTTATGTCATTCCTTTTAAAGCTAATATTTCTTGTTATTGGGATGTTATTTTATATTAATCTTACTGTAATTTTTATGTTAATATGATGAGAGACCTTATACTCTCTCATCAATCCATTTTGGAAGTTTTGAGTGGCGCTGTTAGGCTGCCGAATTTTCGTAAGAGATCTAACCTCTCTCTTTCTTTTTAAGTACTCTCCTTTATGTCACTTCTTTTAAGATCATATTTGTTATGTTGGGGGATTTTATTTTATATTACTCTTTCTTTAAACTTTATTTTAATATGATTAGAGACCCTATTTTATCTCATCAATCCATTTTTGTAAGTTTTAAGTGGCGTCGTTAGGCTGCAGAGTTTTCGTAAGGGATTTTTCATCTCACTTTTATTCCCGTGAGATTTATGATACATTTGCCACAATTTCCTTTGAGTGGTGTATGTAATTCCCATTATTTTACTCATTGTGTAATATACTTTCATTTATGAGTATTTACATCAATGTTGTATGGTCCTTCTTTCACTGGGTGCATGTCTTGAAAGATACCCATGTCGGTAAGGGAACCTTTCAACCTCCTCTTTTTAAAAGACTTCTTTTGTTATGTCTTTTAATTCACATAATATTATGTTGGGATATGTTTTTATATATCCTTATTGATTTAAATTTTATTTCCATGTGATGAGATACCCTTTTTATCTCTCATTAACTCATTTTCTGAATTTCGTAGTGACGCCGTTAGGCTGTCAAATTTTTGCAAGGGAACTTCTTAACCCAAATTTGATTCTTTGGGATAAACTTGTACTCCTTGAATATGTCGTTCTATGAATATGTGTGAATAACCTCTGATTGTTTTACACTTAATATCCACTTATATTTTGTGTATTCATTTGTCACACATAATTATTTAATTGATTTATCCTTAATCCAAGGATATCGTCTTTGTATGTGACTTCGTCTCAATCTCCTTTCATTGAGGCATATTTTGTTTTATACACAACCTTATTTTATACAGTGTATAAACCCCTTTTACTTTTACGTTTATTCAAAATGAATCTTTTTTATATGAAGTGTTTACTAAATGACAAAAGGGAATGTTATTGTCGTACATATGCGGCGACAACGACTTCTCCGCCGTCGTGACCATTATTTGAGTTTCGGCTTCCTCTACAAGCCATACATTATTTTTAAAAGAAAAATAAATACCATGTTTTACTTTTCTTTTATATTGTTATTGAAAATGGTTTTCATAATGTTTTTATATCAATGTGTTGTATTGATATCTTGTGATTGAAAGGTGGAAATGTTAAGTTTCCTTTATGCATGTTTTATGTGATACGATTATGTTGTGGTTCTTGGGCATTATTATGAAGACGGGTGGTTCCATGATAAACTAAGGGCGGGTGAGCCCGATATAGCTCTAGAATTCATTGGGTAACACGAAGGAGTGAAACGTTAAGGTTTCTCTGAAGATATTTAAGGAATATACTGTGGTGGGTATTCCAAACGTAACCAAGAGGGTTACTCCCTACGTAAGAATGTTATGAATGCCTCAAGTTACCTTTTATGTCTTATGATTTCTATGATTTATTCATGATTTGATGAGGTATGTTAAAGTGCCTATGTTTTATGGGTAAATTATTATTTCATTCTTATGTATATATGAACTCATGTTTCCTTTCCATATTTGTATATCCCTTACTGAGCTTTTTATGCTCATCCCAAGTTTTTTTGAAATGTTTTTCACAGGTCAAGGGAAAGGTAAACAATGTGATTATAGTGTCAAGGATGTGTTAAGAAAGAATCCATGTTTTATTTTAAATATGTTTTCGTTGATGGGAAAAATGAATATTGTCTTTTACGTAACCACTTTGTTTAAATGTGGAATGTAATGCAAGTTTCATGATCTAATTCTCTAAAACTCTAAACCTGAAAAGATCCTCAATGTGTAATCTTGTAATAACTCAAGATTAAGTAAGGTTTAAGGCTGGGGCCTTATATAACTAGTCTACACTAACTCATTATCTTTTAAACATAACAGGTGAACCCTCTCATGGAACCAAAAAAATATGCCAACTGACATTGTTCACCTCTCACGTTCTTGACACCTCAATATTAACAAAAAACCATAGGTGTATGTTCCCTTTCCACCAAACAAAACAACCTGACTCACACTTTAAAAATTTTCATGCCACTAAGACCCAGATGATTGTGCTCCATGATATGTTAGTCTTATCACACAAGGATATCCCTTGAAATTCCTCTTGAGAATCATGTGTTTTACCTATTCAATGTTCTATCATAGGATCACACACTACACAGGTGTTGTTCCTATAACATTGGTATCCAACCATGCCCAAAGGTGTTTTAACCTCATCCACACACTTATCCACCACTCAGTTCCATTCCAACCTCATGAGTATCTCCCTATACTCTCACCACATACTAAATGTACATATAGAAACATGGTTAAGAACTAAGAAGGTCTTTCACTTCCATGAATATCTAAACCATGATGCTAGTGCTCATTGTTTTTCAAATTATGATCTATCAAGGAATCACTATGCCATTTTTTATACAATTTGAAACCTTACATGTACTGATTTCATTCCCTAAATCACCTACCTATTCTTCCCATCACTAAATAAAACCAAAATTATAGGCCAACCCCTCTCATGGGTTTCCCTCAACAGAAAAACAAGAAAAAGAACACTAAGTTCCACGTAATGTTTGAAGTTATCAAGGTCTCCCGACTAGACCTACCAGTTAGGTATCACACTAGGGTAACTAGGTAAGACCACCTATCCCCACCAGGACTCACAAGGGTCCTAACTCTTTGGGATCATCACACGGTTCTTATCTCCAATTAAACTTAGCATCAATATTCTAACAAAAAAACTATAGTTCTCAAACCATGGGCCACTATATGTTCCCTCATCTCAAAAAAACCATGGAATCTCACATGATAGACAACCAACTCCTAGGTCTCATACATAACACCAGGTTTTAATTTCCAACCTACTTTCCCATAATGAACTAATTTGCATTGATCATCCTACCATGAGACTACTGTCGCATGAATCACAACCCTTTGGTCACCACTAACTTGATCAAAAACACTATACTAGAAAATATGTTCCAATAAACCATAAATACATGGTCTGGTGAGATAAAATTCCATTATAATCTATATGGTAAAACACTATTAAAAGTTGTTACTATAACCTTAAATAACCAGGCCTATGTAAAACTTTCCCTAATGGGTTTTTATATAAATAAATAAATTCATTTACAAACTAATCAACGTATATAATCATAACTTTTAAAAGGGACTATATCACCATCATTTCCATATAATCTGTAAGTCTTGACACAAAAATAAAACATAAATATTTAAGTTAGATTAATTGGGTATAATGCCACCAATTACTTATATGAGAAAATGTCATATGAGTAGTTGCTAACACATCAAATAACCAATCCTAATTTTCAATAAAAATAGTAACACTAAAAGGACTATAACATGTAGATCATATGTTCATATTATGATTCATGATAAGAATCTTTCCTCTACAAGCCAAGAGTAAAAAATAATTTCTTCCCTCTCACCAATGGGCTAATATGCAGAGTCTATAAACAATAAATCATAAATTTAAAACATAATGTGCATCATTATAGGTGAAAATCACAAAAAATAAAATATTTAAATCCAAACAAATCAATCCCACACCCATGGAATCATAGATATCCCCTAGGAAAGGAGTCCACAACACACCAATCTGGGTTCCTTTATAAGTCCAGAAACATTCCAATGTCTCCTATCTATTGATTCCCAAAATAGTAGGGAAAAATAAAATCACTAACACCACTTTATAATTCCATGACCTAACTTACTCTATGAATATTAATTGGATTGTAATTTTGTTTGACCTCATGCACACCTCTTTGAATTATACAGGAAAAAAACTAGCATCGGGGGGTCTATGTAGGTATCATGCAGAGGCTACACCCCATGTATCAAAGTGACAATAAAAAAATCAATAAATAACCAAACTATATACATGACCATCACATTAGAGTATGTAGAAAGAGTAGGTGAATAGAAGATACTATAAGGAATAAATTATTATAAATGGCATACAAACATACCACTCATTGGGTTGTTCCCATGTATAATAAAAAAAATAAATTAAATAAACCCACATGCTTCCATGAAATATCGGATCCAAAACACACCCCATATTCCTAGTGCATGTATGAGACATCCCTCTTAATCTAGCCTAGGTCGCAACCCTACTTGTTCCTCTAGGAACATGTGAAATCTTCTTGTGTACCCATGTTTAATGGAAAAGTAAGATGGGCATGAGTATGACTCAGTAGGCCACCACTGACAACGTCCCTAAATTTAACCAGTCTATGTGAGGTGACTGCGGAAGTGTCTAGGTAAAAAAATAAAAAAAAACTATTAATACATTTGAAACTAAACAAATAAAACAAATTCCAAACTTTGAGGATGGTTTTACCCCAGCAATGTTATATACATTCCTTGGCTAGGGCTAGGGTTACTCTAGGCACGTCATGATGACCATTCCAAAAATATCCCAAATAGGGGTAATATAATCTTCCCTAGTCTAAAAAAGAGGATCCCAAGGGTAATATGCCCATCCTTGAGGACCTAATGTCCACGCAGGGTTGTGTTCACCCTGGTATAACCCTAAAAAATTCATATACTTTAAAAATAAAAATAATCTATACATACATCATTTCTATAAAACCAATATGAATAAAACGTGGAATAAAGAATCACTATAATTTCTATTATGAAACCATTCCATTTCTAAATTCCCAAAACCATTCCAAAAACAATTTTCATTTCAACGATAAAAACCATTTCCAACATGGTTCAAAAATAAAAAAGATACATGTAATCAAATACCATTTCCCATTTACATTTTAAATCAAGATCCATTTATATTTTCTTTCTATTTTCAAAAACCATTTCATATCCAGACAATTTAAAAACACAAAAACCAAATTACCCTTTCATTTACACACATTTTAATATCATACTATCACTCAATCCCACACTTTACACTTTTCCTTTACTATTACATTTTTTTAGATTCAATTAAAGAGATAAATTAAATTTCTAATTATCAATAGTTGTGAAATTCCATTTCACAACCACCAATTTAACTAATTTTCCCTATTTAGGAAAGTAGGACATTATTAGTCATTTAAAAACATCTAACATTTAATTTAATCTTGTTCAGGAATGGAGAAACATGATTGATTGCACCGTACATGCTCTTAGAAAACATAGAAAAGATGTGGGTTAAAATAATGGGTCCACCTAAAATTTTATAAGATTTCTGATTAAATTCATCATGGTTTGAAATCTCTAAAAATCCTTATCTAAACATAATTAGTCACCACTAACATAACTGAGGCCCTAACTCAAGTCAATAACAAATAATTAATTATAATCAAATTATTATTAATTAATCAAACACATTAATTTTTTACAGTCTAAAAAATTTGAATAAATTTTGAAAAATAAAATAACATTATACATCCATAAAAACCTCAATACATGGGGTGTTTTATAGGCCTAACACACCCCTAATCCAAATACGTTCCCAATTCCCAACATTAGGCACCCAAAACACAAGTAATTAATTAGGAAATTATAAAAAACTAAAGAAACTATAACAGAATCGTACCTTGTAAAATATCCAAGAAACCATCAGTAGATGAAGTATTAGGAAATCATATTATTTCTATTCATGAAGGTCTTATGAGAATTTGGTGGTTATTCTTTGTAAATGAGAGAAATTATTTTCATCTTCTGTATTCAAATGTATTTTGTAACTTACTATGAACCATACCATGGAATTTATTCTTGGGGGTACCTATTTATTTTCCTTAGAAAAATCTCACCAAGAATTATATATATAGTGAATTAATATGTAATAAATAGTAACTATATAATGGATTCATTATCAGCATTCATTTACCCATTGATTTAATGGATTTCTATTCTATTTATTTGAATAAATTTTATATGAGGAAAAATCTACCAATGATAAATGTAGGTGATAAATATATTCTAATTGTTCCAACATATAAATAAACTCCACAACTTTGGAAATTCCATGTCCATGCATGTTGACTAATTTTTGATTTGGTGAGAGGGATATGATACATCATACAATATTTTTCAATTCCATTTTCATGGATGAATATATCAATAAATTAAGATAAATTATGTTTTATATTTTATAAATTATATATTTTATGTTAATTTAATATGTATTATCCCCAAATTTTATAGGAGATTGTTTCGACCTAAGGTGACATGTTCGTATGAATTTAGAGGGGAATTCCAAAATGTTCCAACGAGAATCATCACTCATCTATTATTGTAGAGAGTTTCACATCTTCGTTTTTTTCAGACTGATCCACATTTTTATTCTTAATGGGGAATTGGATTGACCCCATGGGGACTGGACATCTTATCCCTTTTACATTATGAAGGAGGTTCCATAGTCGAATGGTCCCAACAAGTGATTACAAGGGGTTAAGCATTTGTGCAATCAGTCTTCCTATGATATCATTTCCTCAGATGTCCTCCAACAGGTTTATTCGTGGAGCCAAAAACACCCAACGACCCTAGTATTCATGATTCATGGACCTAATTTCCAAATGCAGGTGCTCCTTGGATGATGATTTGGCCAACTACACTTCAGGACTCCATTAGTCGAGAGGATGGGAGCTCAGGCTCATCACACCCTTTTAGGGGGAATTATTTCCTATTCTGGGAATCTCATATAGATTTAAGCCATGTTCATATGTTTGTGAATCCTCGATTCATTACCAAAGAGTGTATCTATAGGCTACCCCTAGGTTGGAGGATCATCATGGATATACATGGATTTGATGTTATGGAGGCAATGATAACTCAAGCCATGAAATGAGGTGTTCTTGAGTTTATTATCATCTGGGAGAGATAGAATGTGATTTGATGTTGGGGTTAGACCCATAACATTGTCTTCCTAAATATCCTCATGGGAGGAATCAGAGCCCACATAGTTCAGTTCTCAGGACTTACACCTAGGAGGAAGCCCTTTCAAATTGCGGGGAACATTTTATCAGTACTGACTTCTAAGGGGAACATCCCATGATCTCGAGCCTTGTACAGGAATCATATGTATCCCAATTATGATGGGAATAAGAATTATCAAATTTCATGTACCTTGGGACTTACACCTAAGAGGATTTCTATTTTTGGGACTATGTGAAGGTTAGGATCACCACCAACCTCTAAGCCCACATGAGTCATGCTCGGTGTAACAAACAAGATGAGGCATTAGATTTGGAGATTGCATGTCCTATATCATATTCTCATAGACGGTACTAGAGTTGAGAAAGACAGAGGGTATTTGAACATGCAACCCTCACCCATGTTAATATCTAGGATAGTCATATCTTGGTGTTCTATCTGGACACATCTCGAGTTGAGGTAAAGGGGGTGAAGAGAGACACCTCTCATAAAAGACTAGGGGCTTACATTAGGAAGATTTCCCTTATCTGGGTTTTGGGAAAGGGGAGGAGCATCATCCCTGCTCAAAGGGGAAGGAAAGAGTGGCCTTTTTTCTTTCCATTAGCACTCATTGAAAGAAAAGGACAATGGTTACCCCTAAACCTTAGAATTGGGAGGTTCACACAAGCATCCCAAAATTGGACCTCAGGTTACCTTTATAATGGAGACTTAGAGATATTACGAGAGTACGAACTACTTTAGGGACAACCTTAATGACTCCTCTTACCTTGGGAATGTAGACTTAGAAATCATGCTGATGTGCCCGATGGTCTAATAAATTGGGATTTGGAGGATTCTTTGGACTGATGTCGGTGGACTGGTTCATGAAGGATCTATTAAGGGCTAGATTGTGATGCAGTGGAGTGATTTGAGTTGGAGGGAAGGAGACCCGATGACACCCTATTCTGCGAACTATTTTCTCAAGCGGGATGGGTTCATCCCTGCATAGTATAATGTTATGCGGGTAGAGGGGCGTCTGCATACCAAAGTGATACGTGGACATGGGTATAGACCACTGCATACAAAAGTGGTACGCGGTCTTGGATGTGGTTCTCCATGCCTCTCTAGGTCCCATCCACATCCTGATTCAGTACGTGGCACATGGTTCGGTCTTCTTTGTGATGCACTATGCGGAGTGCCGAATTGAAGAAAGGTCCTAGAGCCTATGGTTCGTGAGGAATTCATCCGCAAGAGACATATGGTTCACAATGGAATCAATTAGGTTCGTGGTTCACCAATTATTATTAAGTTACATATTTTTATTGTTTGTGGCTATCTATACCTATGGAAAAGTTATTCTTGGTTCGCACTTCATCGATTCAAAACCAAATTCGGAATCTTCTTCGTATCTAAATTCTCTCTTCCAGCCTCTAGAGTTTCCAATATGCTTTCTTCCACCCTTCTCCATTTTCCATTCCTATTATGATACTTTTATATATAACTAGATAAATCATATCTATATCCATGCAACACCATTTTCAAAATCCCATGAAGATGTATCAAAACCCGTTGTAAACTCAGTCAATTAGGGTTTGCGGAGACTGTGGTTCGTTAGTCGTGGTTCGCAGAACACAGTTATCTTGCTTCATTTGTGAATTGTTTACTTTAGAGAACGGTATGAAAATGACATTTCAGGGATTGATTTTGCTGATAATATTTTTGTGACATCTTTGGTTTGCTGGCCATCACCCCATGGGCCAGTTCCTCTTTGGTCCATTCATGTACCGATGGTTCTTGGTTCATGCGCCCCGTGAACCTTTCTCGATGTTGGTACATGGTACACTAAAAACCCTTTCAAAATTTTATTTCTTCAAATTTATTCTCAAATTATCTATCCAACATGTATTTCTCTACTTATCCCAACATTCAGGAGTATTTTACTTCCCTTTGATGTATTTTTGAGACCCTACAAGTGCCCCCATCGAAATGGGGTCTGATAAAAACAAAGAGGAGGCTATTTCGATGTAGAAGAGGTTCTGAAATGAATTGTAAGATAATTATATAATTTTTTCTTGATCCAAGGGACTCAGCGAGCATAGTTTGAATATTTCTAGTGTCACATGGAAAACCTAATGAGATTTTTTCCCTTCTTTATTATTTCCCTAATTTTTTTCTAAGCCTGTTTGGTACAGGCTTAGCGGGCTGAAATTGACTTTTTATTATGACTCCCTTTATGGGTTTTCACCCAAATGAGATGTATGCCTTTTTTGAATATTTGATTTCTAAATTTTTTTTCCTAAACCATACTTATTATAGGTTTAACTAGCTTTTACTTGACTTTTATCTAGGGGTTTCCTTTGCGGGTTTTCACTTTGGAGAGTATCACGCATGTTTTATAGGCAGTTTATTTCCTTTCCAATTAGACTTATTACTGATGTTTTAAGTCAAACAGCTTTGATCAAAATTAATGGGTTAGGGGGGAAAATTTGGGATTCAACATACATGAATTTTCTAATAACTCTCAGACATGAATGAGGGATTTTTATTGACCCTGGATTTGCGATTTTTGGATGTATATGAGGCTTGGGAGCCATTTTGGGCATATGGTGGTAGGAAAGGACTCTCCTGAGGACGAATTTTCCTTTGTTTGATGGTTGTTTCATAGGAGACATATACAAATCCATCGAGACATGATGTTCATAGTCAAAAAAAATGTTTCCTCAGGACACTGGTCTACCATTTCTGATGGACTTGGAGATTTATAACAATCTGGATTTGTTTTGAGGTTGGGGGACATAGTGGGTGGCCTATTTGAGGGATGATGTCTGAAATTATTAGGAAAATTTGTATCAGTATTAAAGGGGATGCCACTCCCACATGAATTTCACTTGTGTAAGGGAGGGCCGGTGAATGGTATAGTTTAACATCATTCAACCAGGACACTTGAAACTTATTATTGGGGATCTTTTTTTCTCTAACCAAGAGGTAGTAAATGATTCATCAGTTTAACTAGAAATTCTTTCCATCTTTGGGCATTTGAAAGGGGAAAATTATGTAAATATTAATCTAAGGGGTTTCTAAATCCAAGGTGTGAGATGGAACATAAATTTCATTTGGGCATATGGAAACTTGAAAGGACTCTCCTTGGGATGAATTTTCCTTTGGTTGATGGCCATTTTGTAGGAAGAATATTTAGAGCCACTGGGGCATGATGTTCATAGTAAAATAGAGGTGTCCATAGGACACTAGCCATCCTTCTCTGATGGGAATGAATGATTATGTGGATTCATACCTTTCAAGACACGGTGTATGTCTTATGAAAGGGGGTTCACCTAAACATGACTGGCACTCCCCTCCTTTCCATGTTACCTCCAAATACCTCTCCGAACAGCATCAACTACTCTATAAAGGAGGTTACATAATCTAGTAATTTGGAGCTCCCTAACTCTATCATGTAGGTTGTTAATGGTTACCCTTTCTCTAATGATGATGATTTTCTTATTTGGAAACCTACAAACAATGGTATTCTGAATTCCAAAAAAAATTACAATCATTGTTTCATGAAATCGGAGTCTAATTTTTCCTAGTTGAATTCATTTGATAAACCTTGGATTAAACCATCAAGACTTAATCTCATTTGGAGTATTTTTCATAACTGTATTCCTACTGATATATGTCTCTAATCTTTTGGTATCCATCTCTATTCTAAATTTCATCTATGTCATCAACATAGAGAGGATATCAATCATCTATTTTTTTCATGTACTACGGCCTTTGCTCTTTGGAATTTTATTAATGACGTGTTTGATTGCAGATGGATATTTTCTGACACTATTTTCTCTCAGCTAAAATGGTGTGTGGAGATTGATTCTTTGGAAAAAATCAAGAACATATTTATATATGCTGTTGTAGAGCTTATACATGTTATCTGGTATGATAGAAATGTCGTTATTCATAATAATTACTCTTCCAACCTTATTGAATGTCGGATGAGAATTCTAATTTCCATTAGGGGTGCCTCCACAATCCAGAAATCTTATTGTGACAACTCAGTTGGTGACATTGTGATCCTACGACATCTTAGGATTGATGGCATCTTCACTCAGCCGAAATTCTTTTTTGAGGTGTTCTGGAAATCCCCTCTTCCTGGATGGATCAAGATAAATTTTGATAGTGCCACTAAAGTAAATCCAGGACTTGCGGGTTGTGGAGCCATTTTCAGAGACTTTCGAGGTCATTTACATGATTGCTTCTATGGAAACTGTGGTGTCACCTCTTCCCTTGAAGCTGAGATGTTGGCCCTGATTCATGCCATTAAATTTGTTAAACAAAATGGTTGGAAGAACATCTATATTGAAATTGAATCCACCACTATTGTTTAAGCAATTTGGAAATGGTGTGGTTCATCTTGCTCGTCCTCTTACTACGAGTTGGAAGAATTTCCTTGAATCGCTTCTGGATCTTAGATACATTACCACCCATGCCTACTGTGAAGCAAATATGGTGGTAGATGGTCTTTCTAACAAGGTAATCAACCAGGCCATTACATGGATCGATGGTTTCTGGTTGACCTTCTCTCTCTCTCTATGAAAAATATTGTAATAAAATTTCCTCTTTCAGACTCATGTAATTTCCTTTATTTCTTCTAATAAATTGTTTCTTGGCCTTTGACCAAAAAAGTGGGGGTATTTTGTTTTTCATACATGGATCAACATCACACACATGGATGGGACATCTTTATTATATAAAATCATTGCAAGACCATAATTTAATCAGGCCATTATGTTCTAATATATCTAGAAATTGGGTAGGGAAGGGAATTTAAACCATGACTTTCAAGGTTCTTGAATCAGGAGGGATGTAATGGGGCTTGGGAGCCATTAAGTGTACCAAGGTATGAGATGAATCTACCGAGGAAGAATTTTCCTTTGATTGATGAACGTTTTGTAGGAAACATATGCAGAGCTGCTGGGGAATGATATGCATAGTTAAGAAAATGTGTCCATGGTGGATCTCCTACTGAGGTCCCTAAGCTCATGTGAGCTATTCTCAATGTGAGAAGTAAGGGATTACAAGGATTTTGGGTCACCACTTAAGAATGGAAATACAATGGAAGGGATCATTTTATGCTTAGATCTATATTGTGAAATTTAACGTCATGCATCAAGGATTAATTCGAAAAAATTTATTATCATGTGTGGTGAACGTAGGGTAATCCCGTCATAAAATAAGGGAAATATGATTACCCTTAAGAATCCTTGTAAAGAGGACTTCTTTGGGGATTCTCTATATTAATCAAATTTGTGTGCAGAGAAGGGGAATTTTAATACTTTTTGTGGCTGAGTTTGGATCTTAGGATTTGAGTCTACCACATATTTTTTAGGAGGAAACCTAGTTACATAGTATTCCCAATGAACATTCCTTGTAGAATTATATCCCATATACTGGAAGGAAGGGAATTTTGTTTGAGGAGGTTGAGCCATGATAAGAATCTATCCAATTCCATTATGTAGTGAAGTAAAATTTCATGCATCCAGGACACTTCTAGCCTTACAGTTTAGCGTCGTATGGTAAGGATGTTGGCAAAAGAATTTAACATCGTGTTGTAGAGTCAACTTGTCACAAAGAACAAAAATAGCTTTGAGTTAATCATGTTCGGGATATTTTGGTATTCCTTAGGAAATAGAAATGATAGAAGGAGTAAACCATAGACCCGGGTGGCCCTTAGATTAGGAGGAATAACATGGGTCCTGGAATCCATTGGTCGTATGGAAAAATAAAAACCCTATCCTGAGGATGATTTTTCCTTTTATTGACGACTGTTTTGTAGGAAACATATGTAGATCCACCAGTACATGATGGGTATAGTCAAAAAAAGTGTCTTCATGACACTGGCCTTCCATATTTGATGTCCATGGAGGGTTATGGGGACCTAATATTTCCCAGATTATAGAGTATGACAAATGGGAAAGATGTGTCTGGGAAGGTATGAAATATCTAGACCATGATTAACTGTGAACTACTGAGGCTTCTACATATATCTGAATCATATGTAGTGGGAAGCATGATCTTTTGACTCCTTCTGGGTGTCAGAGTTCAGACTTGGAATTTCCATCATCTCTTTGCATTTTTTGTGTATGGAATTGGGGGCATGTTCGATATCTCATAACACTAAGAATCAAGGGAAAGAATCAAGCCACACGTAGTTCTCGAAAGGAATTCCCTACACAGATATCACCTTTATGTAGGAAAAAGGGGCATTTTTGTTTCATGGTGGTTGAACCAAGATTTGTTTTCAAGGTGCCACTATGTATCCTAAAAGGGAAGGAATCAAGCCACATGTAGTTCTAGACATATCCTCCCTATAAAGGTTTGGTCCATGGATAGGGAGGGGGAAGGCATTTTAAATGATGGGTGAACCGGGATATGAGATCCAGGCATCACTACGTATCCCACTGAAATGGGAATCAATCCATAAATATTTCTAGCATATTCTATGGATTTTAATGTCATATGGTATGGAATAAGGTAAACTGATTTCAATTATAACCATATTGTGGTTGGGCTCAAAACATGGGACTTGGGAATCATTGTGTATCCCTACTGAGATAGGGATAAATCCATACGTACTTTTAAAAATTCCCTCCCTATATAGGTCCATTCTATACACAATGAGGGGTCATTTATATCTGGTACTAATGGCTAGGCTTGGATAGATGATCCCAATATCACTACGTATCCTGCAAGGGTAGGAATCAAGCCATAAGTAGTTCAAAAAGTTCCCTATAGAGGTCTCTTCCATGTGTAAGGAAATGAGAGGGCATTTTTTCATTGATTGGTGGATAGGATAGGATGTTAAATCTTGTATTCACTACATATCTTCCAAGGTCAAGAATCAAGCCATGCATAGTTTTGTAAACAATATGATCCCTATATCAATCTGACTCGAGTGTGGGAGTAGGGGAATTTTGGTTTCATGCTCTATGGGTGTGGGGTCTATCATATTACTCTATGGTTTGTTTACATAAGGGAACCCCTAACACTAGTCCTAATCTCACATGAGTTATACTCTATGTGTGAAAAAAGTAGAGACAAGGATTTCCCTCATAGTATGGGATGATAGAGGATATAATAGGGGTGTCCTGTTTCATGTAATGGTTGGGCCAAGATCGAGGGTTGAGGTGTCGCTATGAATATTTTAAGTTAAGGAATCAATTCACACGTAGTTCTATAAATCCATTCTTGTGTCAATCTGACCCATGAATAGAAAGTGGGAGGGTATTTATATATTTTCCTTGTATGAATTTGACTTATACGTGATGGATTTTTAGTTGGAACACAGTACCAACCATGTATTTTAACATCATTTGGTAAGGATGAAGGTGTTGTTATGTAGTTTTACATCCTGTATCTAGGACTTATGTGTCACTATGTAGTTTAATGTCTTGTAACTAAGATGTATGTGTCACTATTATGTGAAATATTTCTTCTAAAACCTTGCATTGGTGGGAGATGTGATGAGTTTTCCATCCATTGATATCAAGGAATATGCGACATTGGAGTAGACCTTATATATGACATATGGTCCCTCCCATTTTGGATCAAGATTTGGGGTTTCTTCCTGAGTATCATCGAGTTCTGAGGACCAACACTATCTCTCTTTCGAGAAAATATTGAAGGCTAACCATTTTGTTGAAGGCTTGTCTGATACGATTTTGGTTGATTTCCAAGTTGTGAAAAGTGTGTAACCTCTTCTCATCCACTCACTCTAACTCATCAAACCATTTATGGGATTTCTCGTTCATGAACAGTTGATCAAAAACAATAATGTGGAGTGATAGCACTTGAACTTAATGTGCAGAACTGCCTCTGCCTCGTATACTTGTGAGTACGGGGTTGCATGGGTGGCATTACAGGTCATGGTTCGGTAAGTCCATAAAGCATGGAGGAGCTTGTATGGCCATTATTTCTTGTCCTTTTCTACAATCTTCTCAAGTATGTTGGATAGAGTCTTGTTGAAATCCTATATATTCATGTTGGTCGTTGCATGATAGTAAGATGGATGGTTGTCTTGGAGTCCATACTCCTAGTATAACTTGTCCAACATAGAAGAGTATAATTTAGTGCCATTTTCCATCAGTATTGTATGAGGGACACCAAATATGGTAATGATGTTGGCTTTCACAAAGCTAAAAATGCGTCTTGCCCTTACCTCTTTAAGGGGTATGACTTTATCCCATTTGTAGAAGAAGCTTGTTGTTGTGAGAATAAACTTAAATTGTCTGGCTGTGGCGGGAGGATAAGGTCCCGCGACATCCATCCCCCATACAGAAAATGGCCAGGAGTACATAGCTATGTGAAGTAGTTTCAGGGGTTGGTGAATGAAATTAGCATGAACTTGGTAGGGATGGAACTTCATGATGAATGTGGCACAATTCTATATCATAGTGGGCAAATAGTATCCAAGCCTTCAAATTTGATGGTAGATATTGGATATAGATTGGTGTGATCTACAGGTTCTGAAGTGCTCTTCTTTCATGACGGTAGTAGTCTCTTCTCTATTGATGGACCTGAGAAGGACTCCATGAAGGCCTCGTTTATAGAGAACCTTTTCTTGGTTTGTGCGATCGTACAAAACAAAATTGACTGTCCGCATTCAGATATATTCTCTTCCAACCGTATCTAATGGGAGTTACCCTCTCTAGAGGTAATTTGAAATCACATTCATCCGACCAGTGGTGTGACTATAAGGCCCAGGAGCGAGGATAATCACATTTATTTCTTTTGTATTGTTCTGAATGAACAGCAATACTATTCGATGGTGGGAAATGTTGATGACTATTTCATCCCGGTCTGGATCAGCCAGGGTTGTGCCTGCATTTTCCAATGCACCGGCTTGAGCATATTGTGACTAAGGGACATAGGTCAGTGTTGGTTCTAATGATAATTCCTCCATCAGCTCTCAGACATGGTTCATCAACGGAACCAATACTTCTTTCTTAATGGCATAGTCACCATTCACATGCTTGATGACTAGCTCTAAATCACCTTTTATGATCAGGTATTCATCTCATGCATGAAGTGCTAGCTCAAGGAATATGATGAGGCCATGACATTCTGCTTCATTATTTGTGAACCCCCTAAAAGTAGGAAGGATTAAGGCACAACGACCCTTTATAGAGATATTAGTATAAATACCTTCCCTACTTTGTTGAGCTTTGGATCCTCAATAATTATCCCTATCAATATTTTGTAGGCACTATCAAAGTACATTTCTCTTCCCTGGGGGCCTTCTTGGATAGAGAACACTTCTTCATCAGTAATTTTAGTTTCCAATGGGGTCATTTATTTAAAGGGGTTCTCTTCTAGGAAATCTTATAATGCCTGGCCTTTGATTTCTTTTGTGTTACATGCCATATGTTAAACTATTTTAGGATGGTTTCCCACTATGATAGTCATCTAGTTAGAATAGTAAAACTAAGGATATACTTGATCGGTTTGCAGCGGGAGACCAGATGGACCTCATGGTGCTACAAGTAATGCCTGAGTTTCTAAAATGAGAATATTAGGGTAGGTAATTATTTTCAATTATTGAATATCGAGTCTCATCATCGATAAATTTTCGGCTGAGTTAGCAAAGACTATTCTCACTACCGACATAATTATTCTATGCGAGGAAAGATCCCAGTGGCCATTCCAGGTTTTTCACATAGAGGATGAGTGGTCTTCCCTCAACTGGCGACATCATCACAGGTGGTATTAGGAGATACCTTTTAATATCATCAAATGCTTCTTGAAAATTATTATCCCACTGGTATGGGATCCCTTTATTCATCAACCTGGTGAAAGGAAAAAAATTACCATCAAGGTTGTATATGAAACACCGAATGTAGGACAGGTACCCCTAGAGACCCCTCAACTCAGTGATGTTGTGAGTTGGGGACATCCCAAGGACGTATTTTGTCTTCTGAGGGTCGACTTTGATGCCACAATGGTGTACGATGAAGCTGAGGAATTTCTTAGAGGTAATGTCAAAATCACACTTTAGGAGATTTATCTTTAGACTGTATTGTCGCAGTTTGTTGAAGACAGTTCCAAGACATGTCAAGTCGTTTGAGAGTTGTCATGATTTATACACCATGTCTTTGACATGGTACTCGAAAATTTTTCTTAGGAAGGGCTTGAAAATGTGATTCATGGTGTGCTGAAATGTAGCACCGACAATTTTCCGACCAAATGTCATCACTTTATAGTAGAATATCTCCTAGGAGGCCTTGAAATAAGTGGATTCTTCATATTCTCAAGCCATTCAGATATAGTTGTATCCATAATATCCATCCATGAAAGAGAGGGCCTCATATCTGGTGGTCTCATTGATCATCAATTCTATGATTAGTACTAGGAAAACATCTTTCAGGCAGTGTTGACTAAGGTCCCTGAAGTCAATACAGACTCTGATATGTCCATTATTCTTTTTGATATAGACTATGATTGTTAGCCATATAGAATATTGGACTTCCCAAATGAAGTTATATTTTATTACATTTTCAACTTTGGCCTCTATTTCTTTCAACATGTGTCGGGTGGGTCCTTTTGGAAGCCTACTTGTAACCACAGTGGTGTTCCAGCAGACCCAGGTGATGAGCGGTGACCTCAAGATAGAGGTCTGTCATTTCTTTGTATTTCATGGTAAAGAACCTTGATTATTATTTTAGAATTAGGTATATTCCTACTACTCCTTTAAAGTAATATCCACACTAATTAGATTGGGTCGTAGGTCATCTTCAGTGGCCTATTTTATCTTCTTAAGTTCATCAATCATGGTGGAGTCGCCTTCTTCAAATGAGGGATGGGAAACTTTGAGATCTTCTTCTTCTTGTTGATCCTCTTCATCATCTTATTCCTCTTCTAATTGAGAGAGGATTCTTGAGATGAGCTCTCAAACAATGGGAGAGGAATCTCAACTCCTATTTTTAGAAACTAAAATAGCTCATTTCACCCCAACTGACTGTAGGGAACCCTATAAAGAGGATGGAATTAGGGTTGGGGGATTTTTCTCACTTTCTTTTAGTGACAGTACATTGTATTATGCCTTAGTGAGTAAGGAAAGAACTATCTGGGGGCCAAAGCATGGTCTGAGAACATTTTTGTTTGAGCCCTCACCATCATCAAAGAGGTTAGTGCACTTTCCAGCATCCTTGGACTTAGTGACCATAACAAAAATCATGGATATGGCTAAGTCTTCATCTCAACTTGAACTTATGCACTAAACTTGGTTGATGGGTAATACATACTCTTCCCCAATATGTTTTAGGGGATCGGCATAATCCCTTTTAAATCCATATGGGAAGGTGATTCAATCAACATCGTCGGCCAAAGACACCTTCCCTTTCACTTCATAGAACCTTTCATCAATGTAATGCAACTCAAAGGATTAAAATGGGGATTTATCGACTTACAATGTCCCATTTTTTCAATTAGCGTCATATTTGATACACTGATGGTATGATGAGGGAATCACAACATGATAATGCATATAGGGCCTTCCTAAAAGGACGTTGAAGGTTGTACATTGCTGAACTACCAAAAACACAAAATCAGACACCAGGTCACCAAGACACATTTTATTTTTGATTCATCCCATTGGATTCTGCTCACTTTTTCCATATCCCATCAGAGTTTTGGTGTGGGGTGTTAGGTTTTCCTCATCATAGCCCAACATGTGAAGTGTTCGCAGTGAGAGGAGGTTAACTCCAGAGCCATTGTCGTTGAAATTTTTTTGGACATCAATGCCATTTATCTTTCCATGAACATATATGTGATTGATGTGTCCCTACATGATGGAATATTCATCCTGATCTATGAAGGAGATGACATTGTGGCATTCTGAAGGATTTTTTTTTCATCCGATAAACTTAGGTAGCTACTACTTCTACCTCAAATTATTGGGAACTTAGTAAAGCTTTGATGAGTTCCTCCCTATGGTCTACTGAAATATTAAAGGAATACAAGATTAATAGATATTATGATACTAAGGATAGATGCTTTAGAACATCATATTTCTACTCTAAAGGCCTGCATTTCCTAGCTTGTGGATGCTCTTTCATGGGAACTTTAGGGTCTTGAGCTTTAGACATAGATGGTATGACCTTTATAATAGGAGATGATGGTGTTTTTGTACTTTTATAACTTCACAGAATTGGTCTGCCAGTATGCCTTGGGCGATTAGACAACTTCTCTTCTTCTTAAAGATATTCTAAGATGATTGGGCTCATATTCCTTCCATCAGGGGAAAATAAATACTCCAGTCCCTGATGTGTCTAATGGAGGTCCCTTAAATGCGTTTCCACGACATTAATGATATGAGTTAAGGTGTGGCTGGGAATTTGACTCCTAACATGATCCCACCTTCCTAGAAACCCTCAACCTATGCAACCTCTTCCTTTGGGTATCTGATTGGACATGGGAATTTAGGTTCATGTTCATAGTCTCCATCAGATAAGGGGTCCATCAGGTGAATGAAATTAATGCAGCCCGAAATCAGTTCTTGGTCTGACAGTAATTCTGTCTGATTGTATTTTTATGATGGTGTCATTCGTGGGGAGGTTCCCATTGTCCCAATTGGAAAGGTGATTCCAGTTGTCCTGTTTGGCGGGGTGGTGCCCATGCTTTCAAGTCTACTAGAATTAATTCTGAAAGTTTCAAGACCTATTTCAGATTTTCTTAAAGCTCATCTTCTTGCTCTTGCCTTCTTCCTTTTTGGCCCTCATAGGATTGTGGGTCTGAGGATAATAGTTGTGTTGCATCAGGAGCTATTATAGGCATGGTTAGTTTCTTCAAATGTGCTTGGAGGAATCCATGTTCTCAGTTGACTATTTTCCAAGTCATCTAATTGTAAAAAAAAATCTTCTTTTTGGGAGTAACTATTTTCCACTCCACTTCCTCTCTTGGGTCTAAGGTGGAGACATACGCTTCTTGTACTAGCGGGGGACCTAACTTAACATGTCTGAAATCCACAATTTTTTCAAGATATTCTTAAAGACGAATCAATCTTGGATGGTGTGTCCCAGTATCTGGTCATAGGGAAAATAATTTGGATGACCACTGAGACCCACTTCATTGGATTGTTTTGGATCTGGTAGCTGGAGTAAGTTACAATTCATGGCATCTACACATTAGAAAAGGACATTGTAATCTCATAATGAGTATAAATTATTCCTTTGTTACTCAAAGTGATTTCTTTTGGAACCCCTTCACTCATCTTGCTTAGGTGGGGATGGCTGGTGGTGTCCATGGGGTCCTGCATAGTTTGGTGGAGGCCTAACAATGGGAGCTGGTGTTGGGGGTGGCTTAAGCCTGATAGAGGCCGCTTCATCTTTTCCCATTCTTTTTATTGGGGCCCTTGGTATTTGAAATTGGTTTCCTTCCAGGAGTCTTCTAATATTTGGGAAATGGTGGAGAAATATCAGAACCCACTTGTGTACTTTACTAGGATGAGTGGTGTCCACAATTCATCATGGAGATTATAGATGCACATAGCAAGAATTTCATCCTGTGGAATGGCTTGTTCTGGGAGTAAGTCAGGCCTTTCCATCTGGTGATGAATTATAAAACTCTTTCATTCTCTCAATGCTTGCAGTTCATGAGATCACTAATTGTTGTCTTAGGTAATGTCAAACTAAACTATAAGAGAAACTTTTGTTGGAGGTCATCCCAGCTTGTGATTGAGTTAGCTGGAAAACTAGTATACCACATAAAGGCTAAAACCTACAGAGTTTATACGAATCACCTGAGTTTCACTACTTCATGTTGCTCTGGGGTTCCCATCATGGGGTCATAGTAAGATGCATAGTGCATTAGATTTTTTTCCAGGTCTCCTGAACCATTTAACACTAGGAATACCGGGTTCCCTAAGTTTGGCGGTGGTGGAATGTTACTCATCCAGTAAGGGTAAGTTTTGTGTTTTGGTTGTATTAGAGTGTGTTGAACTACCATGGATTCCAGTGGGGCTACCAATTGTTGGATGGTATTCAAGATCCCTTGATTCATATCCTTATGGAGTTGATCTTGGGCGAGTGCAGCAAGGAAAAAATCTAGACATGCCGACAGTGCTGGAATTTGGGGTGGATACCCAACTAGGGGTATCCTTTGTGGGTTTTCCGGAATATATTCTGGATGCTTCCCTAGTAGAGGGAAGTCTTGATGTCCTTTTGAGGCTAGATTCAAGTAGACTGATGGCCCCGGTGATAGATTTGTTGAGAGTCTGATCTTAGTTTCATTTAATGGGATGAGTGCATGTGGTAGAGGAACCTCTTCTAGGAACACCTATTGACTTTCCTCTTGAGGAACACATCTGGAAAAATAGCTTCCCCTATGCAGCTCGAAATTGATCCACCTAAGCTCCTTCATTTATTCATCCTACATGGAGAATCTTTCCTCGAGCATGAGTGACAAATTCTTAGGGGGGAAAGTGGGTCATAGATGACCTGGGATTTATTCTTCTCCTTGTTGGGGATTCGCGAGGGAGGTAGTAATGGATTTGATGAGGATGCGTCCAAATTCTGTGTAGCTCTCTGATTTCGGGTATGCACACCATCAGGCTCAGTGTGGGCCGCCTCCATGAGGGAACCATCTCTTATTGAATCCTCTCCATTTGTATAATTTCCTATGAGATCCATGGGACTGACGTTCACCAAATTAACTAATACATACCGCATTGGGGGTGGAGTACCCAGTGCTGAATGGGAGGAGATATTTTTGGCGTCCTTTGTCAAACTTTCTCCTTACATTCTATGGTATTCTTCATATTTCTTGGAGAATATCCTACCTAAAGGAGACCTTATCTAATCTCACAATATGAATTCATCCTAGGGGTATAAACCCTAGGGAGAGACTGAACGGGTGACTTCTCTGCTCATCATTCTTCATAAATGGGAGAATACAGACATCTGTTGTGCAAGAATTTGAGGTAAAAATTCCCCCAGCCCTGTGGGATGGGGTTGCTCCATTTCTTCTGTTAATTCACTATGGCTTGGATTTGCTGGTCTTACGGGGGAATTTTGAGTTGAAAATTCCCTTATCCCTATGTGTTGGGGTTGTTCCCATATTGCAGCAATTGTTTCTATTATTTCCACATTCTTGATTTCATACACCCCCACACAGGTGTGATCTAGGTATGGTTCTGGGTTTTCATGGGATTTATTTTCTTTTCAGGACATGATCACTGCTTGTTGGTTGGATTTCCTTAGGCAGGAAGCCAGCTAAATGCTCTTGGTTTCCTGTCTTAGATGCTTCTCAATGGCTTGATCTCATCAGGCCTGACACTTTTGAGACTTACTCCAGGTTGGTTCTTGTTGAGGGTTCCTCTTTCCCTAAGCTAGGATTTCATATTATTGTTTCCTTTGATTAATGACATTGCAAGATGTCATTTTTGATGAGGTCTATTGCACAGGATGTGGGGTGAAGTATAGAGATCCATTTTCTCCCCATCCCTAGATATTTACTCTATACAGGGCATCACCAATGAAGAAACGCAACTTGTGAAATAAGTGGAGATAGGCCAGTTCATGGTTTTTCTTTCACCTGTCTTATTGCGGTTTTCATGTAGATGAGAGGGATTCTAGGTCGATTAGATGGCTAATCTCTCATAATATTTCGATATGGTATACATACCCTTTATAGTGTAAGAACATTTCTTTTAGTAGGTGGAGATTTTTATAGATATTGAGGAAAATTTTATGCATAAATTCCTTAAACAACTCCATTGGTGTGTCGAAGTGAGAAGTGGTTGGGGGAAAATACATCACTGGTATATCATATTTAGCTAGTTGTCTTCTCACAAGAAACATATCCTTTTTTTGTTCTTTCGGGGACTCCTCTAATTTATATGCCCATCGTTACTACTTCTTAATGATTACTTTCCAAGAAGCAGGGATATTAGGAGGCCCATTGATATTTCAGTGGCGCGGGGGTGGCTCAGAAGATGAGTGTAGCCTCTAACCATCATCTCGTTGGGAAAGGATATCACTTTTCATAGACAAAGTTTCTGAAATGTTTGAATCTATAATTTTTAGTAACTCCTTGTAGGAGAGCCTTCTCAAATTTGTCCCAGCAAGGGGAGGACCTTCTTTCTAGTGTGAATTTTGATTTTGGGGAGGACCTTCACAATAGGCTATACAATTGCGAGGGATACATTTGAAACATGATTCTTTAATATAGGGATTGTCCCTACAAAGTATACCTTCGCGAGGACCTTTGGGGTAGGATTCAATGAGGGGAGGACCTTCTTTCCCCTTGATGTCACCGAGGGTAGGGCCTTCTCGATGACTGTTATGATGGTGAGGACTCACTGTTATAGCTTGATATCTAGCTGTAGGGAGAATTTCTGTAGTGTACATCATATGGAGGGCCTTCAGGATGTACTGCAATGATGGGAGGACCTTCCCATTTCTAGATGTTGTTATGGGGAGGGCCTTCATAGCAACTTCAATTATAGGGAGGGAAATCACAATGGATATCATCATGGCAGGGACTTCCATCATGACTTATCGTCTGACTACCGGTAGAAGCATATTTGTAGTGTATACCATAGGGAGGACCATAAAAGAGGATAATATCAAGGGGAGGGCCTTCTTGTTATCTAATCTTCTGGTCAAGTGGAGTTCTACCCTAACATGCATCAGGATATAAGATCTCATGATCGATCATTCTTGGCTCATAGAGTAATCCCCCATGGGTGCTCTGGGGAGGACCTTCAGAGTTTCTAGTAGAAACAATATGGGAAAGTCCTTCACAACTGCTACTTCCACTTCCATAATTTGGTAATGGATTGAAAAGATCTTGGGCCTCTATTGATATATTCTCTTAGGAGTTAATAACTCCAGCTTCTTGCAGAGAATAATTGTGTATATACTCTATATTTTCCAGGTGCATTTGGTGAATTTTATTTTTGGGAACTCTCATGTGGGTAACCATGGCCGCCTACTATTGGTAATGACCTTCATATATGGGTCCCTATTTTTTTGTTACCGTGGTGTTATCGGGATACGCTAATAAACATCTTGAGTTTTTGTAGGGATATCTTCTTGCCCTATGGCAGACACCATGTTTGATCAGTGTCCCCAAATTGGAACGAGTATTTAATCCCGATCTATTAGTATATGTATCATGGGATATTGTCGTCAACCCTATTGGATTGGAGTAGGGATGCATAACTACTCTAGATTGACCAACCCATTTTGCGGGTAAGTCATTCTATTCGAGGAAACAGGGTTATGGGCCTGGTTCCTTGCCTTCTCTACTGATGCAATGATATCTTGACATGTCGAGAGAACATGGTTTGGAATCAACATTTGATCTTCCATAATTTCTAGGATGTGATGAGATATATCTTTCACTGAAACATGTCTGTAGTCCCATTCCGATGTCGGGGCATGAGTTATTGCATGCCCCAGTCCTCCATAGGTTTCTAGTGGATATTGGTAGTTATCCTATGCCCAAACAGAGGAATGAGTATGCCGCTAGTTGTATTCTTTGGTTTCCATTTTATTTGACCGGTAGGCTTTATATTTATGAGAAAGAATTTACATCTACTCACTTTTCACTATATTTTTCTCACTAGATTTGTATTCATCCTTAAGAATTTGACTTTTCTCATATTTGTTTGCCACCCTATTTATATGGTGGTCTTGATGGGCATCAGTAGGTATTTTTGCCTTTCTGTAGCTGGTTTCCTCCAATTTAGATGAAAGGATTATTGCACATCAGTAGATATTTGCATCTATCTGTATTTTGACACTCTTTCTATGCATCAGGACCAGCAATCACTGGAAGTAATGTGAACATGCTCGTATTCTGCTACCATATTTCTATGGTAGTCTTTATTGGAGGGGGAAGAGTTGTCCGCCTTCCAATTGAATTCCACCGCATCTTTATGGTGGGTTTCCTTATTTGGAATCAAGGTGATCACATTATCTTGATTATATGTTTTCCAACATTGGCAGGTGGCCCAAGGGGCCCATTCCCATTGGATTTCACCAGGTTCCCCCAACATGAGATCCTCCTCAAAGCAAGGATACTTGGTCACCCAGAGCTGGTGGCGACACTCTCTCGCAGAAACCTATTAGTAGGACCCCTGTGCAGTTGGGATGAATTCATTAGAAACAACTTCATCTACCTTTATGAGATAAGGGAGTTACTTGTTGTCATGTTTCAGGGGGAATGATCTCAAAATGGTTAGAGATAACCACTGGGGCTACCTGGTACTGTGGTTCCATCCGTGGCTGGGGAGATGGCTGGTGAGCTTTTTCAGATTGGAGGTCTTGTCATGCGGCCTCCACTGTGGGGAGAGTACCATTTTTTTGTATTCTCTAATCAGGGTGTTCTATACCCTGCATTGAAGATGCTGGGTAGGTGAGGGGGTCTTGTTCTTCATTGGGGCCTCAACCTCTTGTGGTATCATTGAGGTTCAAGTCTACATTTTTTGTTGAGATACCATTTGGATTGAATGTTGCTCTGGAAACCTGAAAAATATATATGACATATACAGATAACAAAACCCCATAAAAGTATCATTTCTTGATTATTTGAATATTTCATGATTCAGCTTAACCCCTTTCCTTTTTATGAGGTGAAGGGGGTTGAGTGGGGTAAAGCTTCCACCTTGGTTGGGGATTCATATCGGGTTCACCATTTTTGTTTCTACCCGAGCTAGCGCATTCGTACGAGTTTTGGGTGGGGATACCAAAATGATCCAACGAGAATCATCACTCATCTAGTATTGTAGAGAGTTTCATGTCACCATTTTTGTTTCAGCCCAATCTGTTTCATTATCCTTTATAGGGAATTGGATTAACCCTATGGCGAGTGGAAAACTTATCCATTTTTCATTATGAAGGAGGTTCCATAGCCAAATGGTCCCAGTAGGCAATTTCCAGGAGTTAAGCCTTTGTGAAATCAGTCCTCTTAGTATATTATTTCCTCATATGATCTCCAACAGTTTTATTTATGGAGCCAGAAACACCCAACAGCCCTGGTATCCATGATTCATGGGCCTTCTTTCCAAAGGTAGGAGCTCATTGGATTAATATTAGGCCAACAACACTAAAGGACTCCATTGGTAGAGAGGATGGTAGGTTATGCTAATCAACCCATTTTGAGGGGAATTATTATCTATTTTGAGACTCTCTTATAGATTTAATCCATGTTCATATGTTCGTGAATCCTTATTTCATTCTTGAAGAGTGTATCCATAGGCTACCCTAGGATTGTAGGATCATCATGGATATACATGGATTTGATTCTACAGAGGCAATGCTGACTCAAGCCATGAAATGAGGCACACTAGAGTTTATCATCATCCAGGAGAGATGAAAGGTGATTTAATTTTGGGGTCGAACCCATAAAATGGGATTCCTACATATCCTCAGGGGAGGAATAAGATCCCATGCAGTTCGGTTCTTGGGACTTACACCTTAGAAGAATCCCTTTCGAATTTATGGGAACATTTTATTAGGACTGACTTCTAAGGGAACGTCCCTTGAGCCTAGGCCTTGGATAGGCATCCTACATATCCCAATTATGATCCGAATTGGATTTCTCGTATTTCATGTACCTTGGGGATTACACCTAGGAGGATGCCCATTTTTTGGACTATGTGGAGGTCATGATCACCACCAACCTTTAAGCCCACATGATTCATGCTCGGTGTGAGAAACAAGAGGAGGAAACAGAGCTTATGATCACATGTCCTACGTCATCTACTGGTATATGGTACTAGATCTGAGAGAGAGGGGGCTTCAAACTTGAAAACCTCATTCGTGTTAATATCTAGGATAGTCATATCTTGGTGATCTGTCCAGACACATCCCAAGCAGACGAAATGGGGGTTAAGAGTGTCACCTATTGAAAAAGACTAGGGGATTACCATAGGAGGAGTTCCATTTTTAGGGTTCTTAGAAAGGATAGGATCATCATCCCTGGTAAAAGGGTGAGGAAAGAGTGACGTTTTTTCTTTCCACTAGCACCCATTGAAGGTAAGGTTCAGTGGTTACCCCTAAACCTGAGAATGGGGAGGTTCACACTGGAATCCTAAAATACGACCTCAGGTCACCTCAAGAATCTAGACTTTGAGACATTTTGGGGGTCCGAACTGTTGTGGGGACAGTCTTTTTGACTCCCCTTAACTTGGGTATATCGACTCAGAAAGGTTCACAGATGCACCAGTTGGTCTGATTATATGGCTCTGTTAGATTTGGAGGAGGCTTTGTCTTGATTTTGGTGGACTGGTTCATGAAGGAGCTATTAAGGGCTCTATGGTGATGGAGGGGCATGATTGGAGCTCAAGTTAAGGACACCTGATGACACCCCATTCCTCGTACTATTTTCTCATGTGGGAGAGGGTAGCCCCACATAGCATAATGTTATGTAGGTAGAGGGGTCGTCTGTGTACCAAAGCGATACGTGAACGTGGGTATGGATCATCACATACCAAAGTGGTACGCGGTCCTAGATGTGGTTCGTCACACCACTATGGGTTCCATCTGCATACTGATGTAGTGCATGATGTAGGGTTTGATTTTCAATGTGATGAACTATTCAGAATGTTGAATTGAAGAAGAGTCCTGGAGCCTGTGGCTCTCAGGGGAATTCATTTTTTAGGGACTTATGGTTCACGATGGAATCAATTAGGTTCGCGGTTCACCAATTATTATTAAGTTCCTTCTTTTTATAGTTTGTGGCTAGCTATACCTACGGAAAAGTGTTTTGAGGTTCACACTTCATCGATTTGAAACCGAAGTTGGAATCTTCTTCGCATTCGAATTCTCCCTTCCATCCTCTAGAGTCTCCATCATGCTTTCTTCCACCCGTCTCCTTTCTCATTTACTCTTGTGATCCTTTTATAGAGCACTGGGAAATCAAATCTATGGGCATACGACACTATTTTTAGAAGCCCATGAAGATGTATCTTAACCCATGGAAGACTCAGTCAAATAGGGTTTGCGGAGGATGTGGTTCATGAGTTATCGTTTGCAGACACTATCATCTTGCTTCATTTGCGAACTGCTTAGTTCATGGGATGGTATGCAGATGTAATTTATATGCTTGATTTCTCCGAAGATATATTTCACGGAAACCTGGGTTTGTTGGCCATCGCCCCACAGGTTAGCAACTCACAATTCCATTCATGTACCGATGGTTCGTGGTTCATGCACCCCGCAAAGCTTTCTCGGTAATGGTACTTTGTACACTAAAAACCCTTGAAATTTTTTATTTCTTCAAATTTATTCTCAAGTTTTCAATCCAACATGTATTTCTTTGATTCTCCCAACTTGAGGGAGTATTTTCCTACCCTATCCTAAATTTTTAGTACCCTACAAAGATAAAAGGAAATTATAACTAGAATAAATCATTCCTTACTTCTTATAAGGTGAGATAAATTTCAAATATAGAAGTTTCCTGCATGGTTCAAATCTAATTATATTCCATAAATTTGTTATTTTTTTGGTTATATACATATATTTATTAATTTTAATGAAACTTATATGTATAGAAAGTTGAGAGATTACCATGTTGTACAATATCTATTGGTATTGGAGAATTGTCATTTTGTCTAGATATGATGGTGCATATTTTTAAATCAATTTTTTTTATTATATACAAGTTCATTATTAATTATCATTATATAAACATGATAAATAAAACATATGGTTTCATGTTAACCATTGAGACAAACTATTATGTTACAATAAGGGAGTCACAACCATGTTAAACTAATGTAATATATTATAGATCAGTTGGGAAAATAATTATATTCGATTATTACTCCTAAGGTCGACTTATTATATTTAAATGTAAGTTGTTTTATACATTTACTCAGTAAGGATTTCATTTTGATAAATATGGATTCATAGTTTTAAAAAAATATCATTATCTTATGACTTAAAAACCTTAAATATTCGTCTCTCATGATAGACACCAGTTTTATATAAAAGATTCTTTATATCCCCATGTTGATGTTTTTATTAGAATAGTACTTCAAAATATTTATATTAATGGTTCAAATGATATTTCCCAATATAATTCCCATGTAATTGATCATCCTAGCATTTGGTATGATGATAAAAATATTTTAATTTTTAGTGAAGATTATAAATCTAATGAATTATTGGAATATTTTGTTCATTTTCGTTAATGTCACTTTACATTCATAATTTATTATTTATTTATTTATTTTATGTTAATTTATATGCATGAGAACCCTTTTATCAGATAATTTCTAAGTATAATGATATTATAAAAAGGAAATTTTTTTGAAATAATCATTGAATATTAGATACATGGATGAGACCATTTATTACCCATGTGATTATACATTAGTAATATTATACATATATTTTCATTTATATATATTTTTATGTCATATTATTGAAATGTTTTTATGGAACAATATCATAGGAGTATCCTTTACCCCCACCAGTTTCTATTAGTTTTTGTAGGATGTATAATGTATCAAGTTTCATGTGACACACCCATGTGGAAATTTTTTAATATATTATATATTTTTTGGAATTTTAAATTTATAGAAGTTTATGGAAATGAAATTTTCAAAAATTCAAAATTTTCTATGATGCACAGTTAGTGCATGGTTACCAAAAAATTACTAGTAACTGTGAAATACATTCTTATTCTATGAGAGTCTTATTCAGTGAATGATGCAAGTTTGACACACAAATAGGAGTAATTGTGCATAATTACCTTATATGGAGTTCTATCTTAGTATTAACAATGAAAATTACTTTTACATAGTAAAAAATGCGTGGATTACTCTTATTCATGGGAATTATAGTTGATATATGGAACATAATTTGACCTCGATTAGGAGAAACCTTGAAAGTTATCATTCCATTGGGTGAGTTCTCTAAAGTAATTTCCAACTAGTTTGGAGAATTATATAGGATCACCATGTGAGGTACATATATACTATTCCAGTTCTAGCTACATGGGTAAAAATGGATTAGAAAAATATGAAAATAAATCATGTGAGTTTCCAATAGTGGGAATTTGTGAATTAACCTTTTATGACCCATATAATTTTATCCCTAATTAACCTTCCTTTCCAATCATTCCACTTGACCAAAAACAATATTTCCGTACAAAATTCCTATCCCTATTCATCATGATTTTAAAGACCTATATTCAAAAATATTACGGGTATTTGGAAGTTAAACCCCTCTTTACTTTTAATTCTCCCCCCCCCCCTCATTATTTTATTTTCACTTGGTTTATTTTTTTACATGAAACATAATGGAAATAGTGGAAAAACCCAAGGTTTGGGTCAGTATAATCATGTAGGTTTTTTATTTATATGGATTAAAAATGTTTTTCCACTTAAAGGTTTTCTTATTTTCATTGAAATATTGTTTTTAGGTTAGTGTTTTTGTGAAATTACATTTATTTAACATATCAAGTGATGCATGGATTTTTAAAATTCATTTTAAATAAATTTATAACAACATTTTATACTCTTATTGGATTTGAAATATTTTTTCATGTTTTTATACAATTTTGATGGAAGTTTATTCATGATTTTATATCTCTAAATTTATAATAAATTTTTTAACATGAAAAGTTCTAGAATTAATGCATAAGTTTCTCTTCTTGGATTAATTTTAATATGAAATAAGTTTTTTAAAATTTTATTTATTTTCAAAAAGGGAAAAATAAGTTTTTTAAATGGTTTCTTGCAAAATAAATGGGGGTGTGTATGGACATTAAAATTTATCTTCAAGATTTATTTTTCATTACTGAGTTTTAT
Source organism: Viscum album (assembly GCA_963277665.1). NCBI lineage: Eukaryota > Viridiplantae > Streptophyta > Magnoliopsida > Santalales > Viscaceae > Viscum > Viscum album. The sequence goes on from OY728160.1 coordinate 1,682,961,028, forward strand.
GGTGTTAATGGAAAGTGTTGTCTCTAAATGATTTCTAAATGTATTTCTCATGGTTTAGTTATAATGGGATGGTTTTAAAACTATTTTTTATACGTTTTATCTAAAGTTATATTCACCACCCTATAAAAAGTGTATTATTTTTACATGTGATGCCCTCAGTTTTTAGCCACCTAGTTTTATGTATTATATAATATTTTTTATTATATGGAATGAATGGAATTATTAATTGATGCTTTCATAATTTTGGAAGAGAATATTTCTTGGGAGGTAATTGGAGGTGATGTGAGAAATTATTTGTTATGATTTATTTCTAATAAAGGTATTAGTTAAATGTATTTCTTATTTACTCACCTCTGTTTGATTTATTTTGGGGAACACAAGGAAACTAACAGAGAGATAAATTTTTAGGAAATAGTATATTAGATTACCACGCTGGCTAGTGTCCCCTTGTGTAAATCACATCATAGATAGGGGAGTTCCCTGATGAAGCCAGTTGAGATAAATTTGGTAGGTTATTTCTTTTAATGATAAAACACAAGGCAACAGTTAGTTTCATCTGGTTACATCATGGATCACCTCACCTTAGGACCTAGTGAGTTAAAATTTATTCTTATTTAATTATTTTTTTTATGATTATATCATAGTTATTATCTCATTATGATTTTAATTAATCCCAGTTTCCTTATCTTGGTTTCATGGAACCATTTACATTATTATTTTAATTATATTCATATTCTTTAATGTTATAGTTCTATAAAGTTTTCATACCATTCATATTTATGGTTTAGTTTTCATTTATAATAGATTTAATAAAGTATGTTTTTAGGAATGTTTTGAGAAGGGTAAATTTCTATTTTTATATTTCCATAAAATCAGAATTCCACTTTTCAATCTACTCAAATCATATTCATCTTAAACAGATGTTTCAAGTTTTGGTTTATAAAAAGGAAATTTTAATTAATGGTTCTAAAGTAAAGCTCATCTCTTTCATTAACTTAATAATTTCAAAATAATAATTTTTAATCCTAATGGTGATAATGTTTTTTAGATGTTTTTTCCACATGGTTATGTAAAGGGGTGTTGCATCATGGTGATCTTATCGTGGTATTGCGATGGAAAACTGTGGATATAGCCCTATTTCCATGGTGGAAAACCATTTCTTTAGCATTATTACCATGATTATATAACCATGTATATAGGTGTATTTACACGGTTCAAAATCATGGATATATCCCTTTTAAATCGTTGCTTTTTCTTAGAGTTGTATGCATCCTAATAGGATCCATGGTCAGCTCGACCATAGCTATATGTTATATCCAAATTATTTACCTCTATATCCAAGGTTTTGGAATGTTTCTATAGGTGAATATTATAGTTTTTGTGTGTTCTCATTGGTCTACTAAGAGATGTTTAATTGTAGATGTGACCTCAAGTTTCATGATGTGATCTTATAGTGGATTATATATATAGTTTATATTAGAATTTTTGTATAAGAAAGCTTTACCATCATATTATATTTTGGGTTTTCTTTACCTTGGTTATTTTTTAGTATTAATTACGATGGTTTATATTGTCTAATTGATTTTTGGTTATTTATATTAATTATGGAATGTTTGATTGATTATATTATTTAAAGTAATTTATTTTATTTACAATGAAATATAAAGATTGGATTCACTATTAGGATTCTTGATAATGATTTGTGAATTATTTAATTTTATTTAATGGAAAAACATTCCCACTAACATTTATTTGACACTCTGGTTCTTTTCACTGACCCATGGTGATCAAGAACATGCCTCCATCATTGTGGAAGATTAGTTTTGGTGATGTAGTAGGTTGACCCAGGCTGATTTGTTACATTTTAGGAACACTCTACCTATATTATAAACATGAAGTTAATATCTTCCTTATTTCATAGGACAATATTTTATTGCCTTATTTACTTCCCCCAGTATCCATATCCTATGATTTCTACCCCATTATGAATGATTTTATAAACACTAGGGTTATTGGGACCTAAAATTTCTACCCCATCTATCAAGATTTATCTTCCATCAATTTCTACTAAGGGTACTAAGGCTCTCCTAGAAAATAGGATGTTGGGGATACTATTCATCTTTATGATATAGTGATGGATCATCCTCATACATCATGTAAATGGTATTTCAATCCACAATATTAGAAATTCATATTCATTGAATTTTATACTGATATTTTATTATTTTCAATTGGTCTTAATTATTTTTATCAAACCATAAACCATGATCACATAAGGATGGGTTCTGTATGGAATCAATATTTATAGATCAAGGGGTAATATAATGAATATCAGAATTTGATTGAAAAAAATTGGTATAAATTCATAATTTTTATGGCCACACTATATAGATATTACAATATCTTGACCATATAGAAAGTCTCATGGTGCTATATCGATTCTGTAATAAAAAATAAGGCATGGTAAGAGATTTGGGTATTGGTATTTATTTATTTTTTATTTGGTATTATTTTATATAATAATATATAATCAATTATTTAATTTATGCTATATCCTTAAAATTTTACTAATAGTGAAAATATGTGGGTATATTTTTTATGAAGGTAGGTAAACTTTGAAGGTTTTATAATTATGATTTATATCATGGATTGAAATTTCTTCAGACATAAACATATTTTATAACCAAATAAATGTTTCTATAAGAACCCATTCATGCATCCTCATACACCAAAGGTTGCCGAGTGGTGGTGGTGGACTAATAATATCAAGTAAAGAGATTTTAAAATTTATATTATGACATAAAATAAAATAAGAATAATAACCCATCAATAAATTGACAGTGTATCATAATAATAATTGTATTTATAGTGTAAATCATACCAAAATACCTAAATAAAAAATGTGATATCATATGGACCCAATATTTCATATAATCACACATTTGAAACATAATTACCAAACAAGTCAATAAATAAGAAACATGTAATTAAAAAAAGGAAGGAAAAATTATTAATCTGGTATTGGAATCACCTTAGTATAATATCTTTATCCCTATTGATCTACTCTAGATAGTTCCATATCCTATAGCTCTTTACCTAACTTGTATTCCAAATATAGATTTCTCATGTCACCCAAAGTTTACAGAAATGGTGTGAGTACAAAAAATTATAGGCCACTGGCAATGTTATTCCTCACATAATCCATTATATATATGTGTGTGCATGCGTGACATAAAATGATCTTCATTAGTAGTAAAAAATATGTAAATAATTATAAAAAACATTAATCCTTTTAAAATTTATTACTAAAAAAATTCAATGTCAATTTATATATTAATTTTAAAATGAAATTAACCGTACTCCTTTTGTGTTAGTTTCCCACATTATAACCATACCACTATGAAAACCAAATATACATGATTAAATCCATGATCAAAATTTATAATGGAGGAATGCATCCACATACTCAAAAAAAAATATGGAAAATTAACATTATTTTGAGAAGGTAACTCAGTTACACCACCATCCCGATTATCATTCCATAAAGATATATTTCTCAACACTAAAATTATCACATGTACATGTCATTGGTGTTCTCAAAGTATGTCAAAACTAGTCCAAAAAACACTCGGGACACTCTCGCTCTACATTATTTAAAACTAGATTTAAACCAATGAAGACTAATAGAAACAATCCATGGGTTATAAAATCACAACAAGGTTTTTATTTATCCCAAATAAATTGGTAGGATTTTTTAGTTGAATCTAATGACTCCTTAACACTTCCCGTATATTTTTATTCCCACAAAACTGAAGATGATACCAACCAGAGCTAAACTCAAAATCTAGGAACCATCGGAAGAAATAGTCACATTTGGATAATAAAAAAACAATCATTCAAGGTAACGATCATGAGTTTAGAAACCTCTATGGGTAATACATATACCTATGTTAACATATAATTCTAAGCTAAATGTGCCAACTAGTTGATGACCAGATAATTTTTTTGAAAGGCTGGCTCTACTCATCATCGCTTACCTAGAAAAGATCACATAGAAAAATCTTCACCAAGGATAGTAACACAGGGTCTCATCTAGATATGATAACACCCTAAAGATATTTTCCTTACTATATGGAAAATTAACACTCATTAGTTTATAGTAAAGGATGTCTTCCATTATTAGGAATATTCAGTAATAGAGTTTGATATAATATCCACTTGAATCAACATACCTTAAACTATAGTAGTGGAAGTAGAAATGGATCACACAGAAATTAATTTGCATGAGTGTTTGTGAAAAAAAACACAAATAATACCTCAAACCTTGTTAGACACTACCTTTTGAGACAAAAATGGTTTACCCTTGATGTTATTTGTTTACTGAACAACACATTGTAATAAGACATTTCCTTTATCTTACTGTGGTAACCAGTATTAGGGAAAATGATTGTAGAGTGACATTGAGGTTTTGAGTGGATTAGCTTTAATACTGTAATTTTGGGTGGTGCTTCAAATATTTGTAGAATTTCGGAACCTGTGAAATTTTGATACTTCTTACATATCTAGATAGAGTCAATAGTAGGTTGGAGAATGGGAGATTTGTAACAATGAGAGATATTGATGGTTTTGGAGTTCTTATAATTAATACCATGTTTTTGGTGGTGGAATATTGATCATTTTAGTTTGTGGTTACTTGGAACATCATATTGACATTGGTCTAGGAATAATATTCATGGGGAAGTTTATTTTGATATGACAAGTGTGGTATCATGAGTTTGAACATTTTAATGATTTTTTGATAGAGATATGGTGATATATAGGAATAAAAAGGTGGGAAATTATATTGTAGGGAAGAACCATTGAAAATTATTATATTCTAACCCCTATTTATTTGGTGTGTGGAGAGTGTTATATATGATACATATGATGGATCTACACCAATAGTGGTAAAAATTTAATGTTGGTTCTTGGATACAAGTGGCCCATGTGTGCATATATGTATATTTGGTTGGTGGTAGATCATTAGTTTCTGGTACCAGATTAGACTAATGAAGTATGTTAGTGTGTTTGATGGCAGACTTGTGGATTCTTAGAATCAATATCGGTTGGAAGAACATATTAGTGTATCATAATACTCACAGGGAGTATGAATCCCTATGTGATGTGAAAATTATTTTAGTTTTGGTTCAGTCTCGGGAGTGGGACTATAGATTATAGGCCCACTTTCCTTGGAGGTTCTCAGGTATATAGTCGAGTGATCGATTTTTTATTTTAGACTCGTGGCATCAACCATTGGTGTATGATGTTAATGTATTGGAAGATCATGAATGCCATTTTTATTTGAGAATCATTATGGAGTTGGTGGAATTAGATGGTGTCAACATGTTTGGGTAATAGGGTTTTTCAGATCCATTTGGTGTAGTGAGGTACTAGTTAGATCTTTTCATGCCTGATTTAGATTTTTGGATCAGATGAAGATTTATATACATCATTTGGGAGATGAAAAATATTTATAATCATTCAGAGTCTGAATAAATTGGGATTTTGTATGGTTATATTGGTTTTGGTGTGGTATCAGAACAGTTATAGCCTATGAGAGATATGATTTTATATTTTTCATTATGTTTCAGTGATTGATATAGTTCATGAGATATTCACATAGATACTTTTCATAGATTATAAGTGTTATGTAGAAGTGGGAGGTTGTAATTCCCCTCACCAGTTCAGGACTATAAAACATATAGATCGGAGTTCCAATATGTTTAGATCCAAGACTGATTTAAATTTTTTAGTTTTGGATTGAGAATTGGAATTTGTAGAAACATATTAAATTATAAAGAGGATGTTTTTGATATGGTTTTCCTTAAGTAAAAGTTTTGAAGAAGGGTTTTTTTTGTTTATAGAGATAACCAAACAGGGTGGTTGTAGTAGGAAGCCATTGAAACCTGAGTGGAGGCGATGATAATATTTATTTCCAAGAGAGTGGTCATTGGATACCACACCATGAGGATAGTGGGGGACTAGAATGATAGTGGTAATCAAAACTCTAGATACAATCTAGAAAATTTATATTAGTCTCGGTAGTGGGGAAGTCCCACTACCTGGGCCCAAGGGAGTCTGGTTATAACGACCTAAAATTCTATCAATGGAAATTAACTTCTTATAATTGTTTCTTATAGTATAAATCACGTAAAATAATATATAGAACACAATACAAACTTTATAAATAAATAATTGACGGTATAAGAGGTATTTCTAGAAGTTAAGGAACCTATACCAATGAATAGTAACTTGACATTTAGTATAGTAATATGACCATTATGAATAGTAAAATGGCTAATAGAATAGTAACCTCACCCATGAAAGTATACATAAAATTTTGGAATCTTATAAATGGTAATATGATTTTATTATATCAAATTATAAGTAAATAAATATTTTAGAAATTCTTAATTAATTGTCGATATTTTTATATAACATAAATGTTTATTTTCAATTTCATAATTAATATAATGATTTAATAGAAAAATTAATTTTATAAAATGTATTAATAAATTAATATTTTGTCTTCTAAATATTATAAAATAATTTTATGATACCTTAAGTAAATTTTCATAGTGTTATAAAATTAGTTATAATTTTAAAATTGATAATTTTCAAGTAAATGATTATTTTAATTAAAAATTAAATTTCCCATTCTTAAAAAATTATTTTCATGAAATTAAGATAATTTTTTAATTATAAACATCAAAAAATGAATATGGTTATTTTCTGGTATTTTTCTAAAACACGTGAATTTTTTGTGAATAGTAAAATATGATAATTTATAACAAAAGATAAATATTATGAATTATTGAGTCATAGATGATGTATGGCTGATGTATGGCTGATGTAAGCCCAAAATATTGAACTCCCCTTCATTATTTTAATATATTAAGTGATAATTCACAATCTATTCATCATCTTGGTCCAAAATAATAAACTCATGAATAAAATGATGATAAAACACCTCTCCCCTCCCCTATAAATACCACCCTCACCACCTCTTCTCCTCACACCTTCAATGCTTTGATCCTTTCCTAATATCAACCCAATACTCTTCCCAATACTCTCCCCCACGTTTAAGTACCATTTTTATCAACAAAAGACCAAAACAAATCCCCTTAAGAATGTTCTCAAGGAGAATAATTCAAGAGGTAAAATCCACTTTATTTTATTTTTATTTCTTTTCATGTTATTTTATTTTCTTATTCTCTCCTCAACTAAACTCATACAAGTTTCATGATAACTCCAGTATTATATATAAAATTTTATTTTATTATGTTAATGTAATTATCCAACATTAAACCCCTTCTCCTGTCCCTTTTACTAAAAAAAGAAATCATCGTTCATGATGTGTCGATTTACCGCCATCATGGAAGATGCATGTTCATTTTATTTTACCACCTTAAAGTCTGGTCATAAAACCATTATAATGGTTTAAAAAAAAATTAAATTTATGTTATAACTTTTTTTATGTTATGGAACTAACTTATATACATAATACTAAATGATAAAACAAAACGAGTTCATTCTGATAGAAAACTGCCAAAATTAACCTAAAACAATTATCATTAACTTTTTATCTAATGATAATTCCACATAACATATAAACTAATGATTAATAAGATCATTTAATATTCTTTAAGTTCATTAGTTACTTATAATTTCAATTTTTTATAATTATCCCCATTTTACATAATCTTTTATACATGTATACAAGTGAACCGATCATGAAAACCAAAAAAGCGAACACTCATGAATGATGAAATTGAACTCTATAACTCATAATAATGGCCATAAGTGAACTTAATAAAATTATAATTAATCTAATACATGAATAATATTTTATATATTTATTAACTAATTAATATAATTTGATTATCTAGGATGTTAAAGTGAATAAATCATTCAGACCTAAGGTAAGGAGATTCTTTAACCCAACATTCATTCATTGGGGTTTCTATCTTTCATTCGATTTTCAGTATGGAAATTCCTTTAATGTTACTTAAATATCAATTATTTTCCTTCCAATTTTTTTGTATATTAATTTTTCCAATCTGGTTTTATGACAAATGCTAAGATTTTTTTAAAAGAACCCTTCCTTCTAAGAACACATCTTTTACTTATCACGATATCTTTTCTTATTCACTCAAGATTATTGATTCTTATACCAAGAATGTTATTAAATTTTTTATTTTTGGAACCCCAATTTTTATCCATGAATGTATTCTTTATGAAATTATCATGAAACCCATTTTCTTTTCCATGTATTATTTTATTACAAATTTTGTTATAAGTTTTATTTGGAATGCATGACTATGTAAATGTAATGATATGAATGGTGTTCCTAGAATTATATAGTGCCCCAATGCAATGGGTAGTGTGATGTATCTCATGAGATAATGTGAAATATACATAACGATAATTATAGATTTTTTCACAATGATGATGTTATGACGTTGCTCATATGTTATGTGTGAACATGATTCTATCTTTGTTCAAAACTATGTGTGGTAGTTCACCACTAAGACATGATGTTTAATTTTTATGCATGGTCACATTTAATAATTTTATCTAATGATTATTTTCATGATTATTATTATGATCTCATTCTTATGTTATGATAAAGATGATTATACTCACCCATGTTATATTGATTCATGGTCTTATCTATACTCTTACTAGGATTTTATATCACCCCTTTTTGACATATATCCTCATGTGATTATATGTACTAAGAAGAACATGAGGGCCAATAAGAAGCTAAAGAATAAGTAATTTAATAATTTTTATGGTTTATTATGTAAATTTTATGTATGGTCCTAATTTTCTCTAGACACTAAACCACGGGATCCTGGTTTTGTAGCACTATTTTATTGTTTATATTTAAAATGATGTAATAGTAATGTAAGAAAAGTAGGGTTCTAAAGTTGGTATCATATATTGGTTTAATAAATTTCGGAATTAGGATTATAGAACATTAGTGAAACCATAGTATGATACTAAGTATGTAAAATCACCAAATAATCATTGTTTTAGAAAATTCTATACATAATGATCCCATAAGATATGCTAATAGAGTTAATTTTATAATGGAATAATTTATTTATTCATGGCTTGTTGACTTATATTTTGTATAAAATGCTTCTATTTTAAAAAATGGTGGGAACCTAGAGAAACCTGGATAACAATCCTTGTGAGGGATAATGAAATGATTACTCGAATTAAATCCCCAATTCCTTGGGAGGTGGAGTGAAAAATTTCATGGTGATGTTTACCCAAATCTCTCAGACTATGAATAATAACCTAAAAATGTGAAACGTTGACCTTCACCTAAGAGGGAGTAATTGGAAATTGATTATTTTATGCAATAATGAATACTGACGTTTAGTGTATCTTATGATCCACTGCTCGTGGAACAATAGATCAAATCAATGGAGAAAATATTTTTTGAACTTTTCTTCTCTAAGACAGAGAATGTGATTCTATTAATTTATCATCTAGATGGAGAGACTGACCAATGGTGGGTGTTGATTAAGAATACCAAGACAAAGGATGAAATTGAAAATATGTAGTGGGAATACTTTAATAAAATATTCCTTAAAAGGTATTTTCCTTGAACACATCATACAAATATATAGAGAGAGAATTCTTAAAGATGAATAAAAAGGAAGGTGAATTTGTTATATCTTAAAGAATAAAATTTCAAAAGGCTTGAAAGGTATGATTTAGGTTTTGTTATAAAAAATTATAGAAAAATAGATATATTCTTGAATGGATTAAAACCACACCTTTGAAAGGATATAGAAAATCGGGTGATTGGGTGTTGGGAAGAAGTTTTTAGATGTTCTCTCAAAGTGGAAATGGATTTTGGTGAATGGTCCCATGGATATTCTGATAATTAATGAAAGATGGAGTTTCAAGCTATAAGATCTAAGGAAAAATATGGGATAAAAATTCAACCACCCACATGTAAAAAAAATTGGGAAGAAAAATCATTATAATTGCCTTATAGGTACATAGAATGTCTTCAAGTGTGGGAGATAATGACACCAAATTCATTAATGTCAAATATAAATGAGGAATAAGGAAAATGTGGTCAATTAAAAGAGTGAACCACCCAATGTTCAATGCTTCAACTATAAGATTCAAGGAAACTATGCAATCCTGTGCACTAAACCTTGAATCTTTGAGGGTAATTATCAACAACAGCCACCAAAGGAAATGGATCAAGGGAAAGATTATTCCATTACTACTACTAAGGTGGATCCAAAAAATGATTTTGTGATAGGTATGTTGGTTACTCATTCAATAATAGAGAATTTACTATTTAATTATGGTTCTATGAATTCTTTCATATCTTGCATGTTTAGTAGAACAATTAAAACACCACCTCAAAATATGGAGTTTGAGCTATCTGGGAGAATAAAAAATGGGAAAATTATTGCATCCAATGTATATAACTCTAACACAGTTAATTTTTATTGAATAAATCTCCCATAAATTCTTTTCTTAAATCCGTTGGTGAAGTCTCATGCTATATTAGGAATGGACTGACTATATTTATCAAAATCCAACATAAACTTTGAGGAAAGGGGTATCTCTATTCACATCCCTAGGAATCCTCTAATTCTATAAAATTTTAAAGAGGAGGATGAATATCCTTTAGAATCATTGTTTCATGTGTAGATATTATTACCAAGTCAGCAAGAATATCTAGCTCAAATTATTTAGTTCAAGGCTATAATCATGATCGAAGACATTCCCATTATGAAGGAATACACAGATGTGTTCCCTGAAGAATTTCTTAGTCTACCTCTTGACCGAGAGGTTGAGTTCTCAATTAAATATATTCTTGTATCTCTACCTATATCAAATACACCTTATAGAATGGCCACCATTAAGTTGGAATAATTGAAGAAGTGGTTACAAGAGAATCTGGAAAAGTATTTTATAAACCTAAGTGATTCACTATGGGGTGAACCAATCCTCTTAATCAAGAAGAAGGATGGATCAATTCACCTACGCATTGATTATCGTGAGCTCAAGAAATGATGATAAAAAACAAGTATCCCTTTCCATAGATAGATAGCTTATTTTATAATTTAAATTGGGCCAATTTTTTCTCTAAGGTGGTCCTTTGGTTGAGATATCACTAGTTAAAGGTGAGGAAAGAATATATTCCTAGTTTTTCCTTTCAAACAAGGTACAAAAACTATGTGTTCACAATGATTCCCTTTCAACTGACTAATGTTACAGTAATATTAATGGACTTAATGATTAGATACTTTAGAGATTACCTTTAGATGTTTGTGGGTATTTATAGATGATATTATGATATACTCCAAGAGAAAGGATGTACATGATTGGAATTTGAATACTATGATGAAGACTTTGATAAGGGAGAAAATTTATGAAAAGTACAACAATTGTGAGTTCTATATGGGGTAAGTATCATTCCTGGGGAATGTTATACCCAGCAAAGGAATATTTGTGGACCCTTTTAAGAAAAAGTCAATCAAAGAGTGTCTTAAGACAACATTTGTAATAGATATTTGTAGTTTAGTTGGTCTAGCTGCGTATTACAGGTGATTTTTGAAAAACTTCTCAAGATTTTCAAACCCACTAACCAAGTTGACTTGGAAGGGAGAAAAGTTTTTCTAGACTAGTGAATTCGAAGAATTCTTCAAAGAGTTAAAAGGAGGATTATCACCACACCAATACTCACACTTCCAAAAAGTTTCGAACTATTTATGGTGTACAATGATGCTACAAATAAGGGCTCATGTTGTGTATTGATGCAAAAAAGATAAAGTGATAGACCAATATTCAAGGTAGTTGAAAATTCACGAGAAAATCTATCCCACAAATGATCTAGAGATAGAAATAGTTATATTCACATTGAAAATATGGAAACATTATCTATATTGGGAGAAGTGTGAGATATATATTGATCATAAGAGCCTAAAATATATATTCACATTGAATGAGTGTAATATGATCCAATGAAGATGGTTAGAGCTTATCATGGATTATGAATTCTCATTCCACTACCATCCTGGTAAGGCAAATAAAGTTGTGGATGCTCTATGTAGAAAGGTCCTACAATATTATAAAATATGAGAATTGAAAAGGATCCAACTTCATTTGTTTCTAAAATATGGAAATGGAAATCATTAAGGAAGGAAAATCCTCAAACCTTTCTAAAATGATTGATCAACCATACCTTATTGATAAAATAAAGGACACTCAAATAAATGATTTGTAATTTCAGAAGAAGGTGTAATCCATGAGAAGGGGGAAATCTGTAGAGTTCAAAATTGATGAGGAAGGATTCGTGATATTCTTTCATGAATATGTGTACCATTTAATACAGAGATAAAGAAAGAGCTTCTGAGTGATGCATATAGATCAACCATATATATTCACCTAGAGAAAACAAATATGTATCGAGATCTCCAAGAGAACTATTGGTGTGAAAATATGAAGAAGGATATTTTTGAATATATATCGAAGTGTCTAGTATGTCAACAAGTGAAGTCTGAATGGAAAAATTATAAGGGGATGAAGTAACCATTGCCTATAGAAACATGGAAATGGGAAAACATAACCTCGGAATTTGTCACTAGACTTCCAAATAAATTCATAGGAAACAATTTTATATGGGTTATTATAGATCATCTCACAAATATAGTCCAATTTATCCCAATTTTAGTGGACTTCTCTCTTGTTCAACTTTAACAGATATATATCTGAGAAGTTGTAAGGAATCATGGGGTACACATATTGATTATATCTGACCGAGATCTAAGATTCAACTAAATGTTCTAGAAAAGCTTCCAACATACTCTAAACATTGAGATGATCTTTATTATAGCTTATCATCCTCAAACGGATGTCCAATATGAGTATAAAATTCATACATTGGAAGAAATTTTGAGAGCATGATCTATGGACTTTAAATGAGGATGAGACCAACATCTTCCTCTAGCTGAGTTCTCTTATAATAACAGTTTCCACACGATCATACAAGAGGCTCCATATAAAGACCTTTATGAGAAAACATGAATAACATTAGTGTTCTGGGTTGAAGTTGGTGAACGTAAATTTCTAGGACCTGAAATGGTCAATGAAATGTTGAAGAAGGTGAAAACCATTCAACAACACATCAAGGTATCCCAAACTCTATAGAAGATTTATGCATATAATTGTTGACAAAACCGAGAGTTTGAGGTTAGATACATGGTATTATTTAACATATCTCTATGGAAGAGGATCATGTGATTTAGAAAGAACGGAAAGAAGAGTCCCAGGTACATCATCCCCTTCGAGAAACTTAATCATGTTTGAGTTGTAGCATATCAACTAGAATTTTCACATACCATATCTCAAGTGCATGATATATTCCATGTATCCATCTTGAGTAAGTACATATCAGATCCCTCACATGTATTGAATCTAGAGGTGTTATAGTTTGAAAATGATCTCTCTTATGAGGAGCAGCCAGTGTAGATCTTAGACTGTTGAGATAAAGATCTATGCAACAAGACAACTCACCTGGTCAAAGTAATATGGTGAAACTATAATTACAAGGAGGAAATATAGGAACCTGAGGAAGTGATGAAGGATAAGTAGCCTCATCAATTTTCAACTTAGAATATAACACAAAATTTCAAGGTAAAATTTTCATAATGGGGGAAGAATGTAATGACCCAAAATTCTATCAGTGGAAATTCCCTTCCTACAATTATTTTATATAGTATAAATCACATAACATAATTTAGAGAACAAAATGAAAACTTTATAAATGAATAATGAATGGTATAAGAGGTTTCTCTATATATTATGGAACCTATTCCAATGGAATAGTAACTTGACCTTGGGAATATTAATATGACTCTTATGAATAGTAAATCGACCAATAGAATAGTAACCACATCAATGAATGTATAAATAAAATTTATGATTCGTACAAATGGTAATATGATATAATTAAATAATAGTATAATAAAATAAATGTTTTAGAAATTAATAATTAATTATTGATATTTTTAGTAAACATAAATGTTTATTTTGAATTTAATAATTAAAATAATGATTTAGAAGAAAATTTATTTTCATAAAATGTATTAAAAAATTAATATTTAGCTTTCAAATGATTATAATATAATTTTATAGACCCTAATTAATTTTTCAAAGTGTTATTAAATCAGTTATAATTTTAAAATTGATATTTTCCAAGTAAATGATGATTTTAATTAAAAATTAAATATCTCTTACTTATAAAATTATTTTCATGAAATGGAGTCCATTTTCTAATTATATAAATTAAACAATGGTTAGGGTTAGTTTTTGGGATTTTTCTAAAAACATGAATTTTGGTGAATAGTAAAATACGATAATTTAGGATAAAAGCTAAATACATGAATTATTGAGTCATATATGACTTATGGCTAATGTAAGACCAAATTATCGAGCCATCTTTATTTTTTAATGTAAGTATTGATAATTCTAAAATTATTCATATTCTTGAGAAAAATTAATTAAATAATGAATTAAATAAGGATAAAATACCCTCTCTACTATAAATACCACCCATCACCACCTCTTCTCTTCATAGCTTCCAAGATTTGAAGATTTCCCAATTTTAACCCAACCCTATTACAAAGCCTCTCTCCCATGTTCATGATCATTTTTTATCAGAAAAAGACCAAAATCAATCCCCATAAGGTGGTTCTCAAGGAGAACAATTCAAGACGCAAAACCATTTTTCTTTTCTTATGATTTTTTTCAAGTTCTTTTATTTTTTATTTTCTCTTCACTTACCCTTATCCAAGTTACATGATTACTCCATTATCTTAGATATACTGTAATGTAATTATATTAATGGAATAATCCATAATCAAAACCCTTCTTCTCTCCCTTTTATTCAAAAAATGAAATCATTGTTCGTGATGTGCCGATTTACCGCCATCATGGATGATGCAATTCCATTTTCTTTTACCACCTTCATTGATGGTCATAAAACCATTATAATGGTTGTTTTTAAAAAAATTATGTTATAAACTTTTTTATGTTTTTTAACAAACATATATACATAATACTAAATGATAAAACAAAACAAGTTCGTTGTGATCGAAAACTTCCAAAATTAACCTAAAATTACTATCATTGACTTTTTATCTAATTATTCATTATCATACCATATAAATTAATGCTTTATAATATCATTTAATATTTTATAATTTCATTAGTAACATATAATTTCAATTATGTATAATTATCCTAATTTTACCCATTTTTCCACACATGTATACAAGTGAACTGACCATGAAAACCAAGAAAACAAACACTCTAGAACGATGAAGTTGAACTCTATTACTCATACTAATGGCCAAAAGTGAACTTAATATAATTATAATGAATCCAATAAATTTTTAAGACGTTATTTATTTATTAATCAATGAATCTAATTTGATTATCTAGGATATTAAAGTGAATAAATCATTCAGACATAAGGCAAGGGGATTCTCGAACCAAACTCTCTTTCTTTGGGTTTCCCCTTTTTCAATCCATTTTAAGTATGGGTATTACTTTAATGTTACTTAAATTTAATTTATTTTAATTCCATTTTATTTTATTAGATATAAATTTTCAATATATTTTTTAAAAAAAAATGCAAAGGTTTTTCCAAAAGAACTCTTCCTTCAAAGAACTTATCATTTATTTCTCTCGATATTGTTTCGTCTTCCATCAATATTTATGATTCTTATACCATTTATGTTATTCCCTTTTTATTTTGGGAACCAAAAATTTTAACCATGAATGTATGGTTTATAAAATTCTCATGAAACCCATTTTATTTTCAATTGGTTATTTTATGAAAAATATTGTTATACATTCTATATGGAATTCATGATTATGTAAATTTTATGATGTGATGGGTGCACCCAGAATTATATAGCACTCCAATGCATTGTTTAATGTGTTTTATCTCTAGAGATAATGTGGAATATGAATGAACATGATCCTATATTTTTTAAAAATTATGATGTTATGATGATACACACATGTTATGCGTGAATAGGATGCTATCTTTTTTCACAACTATGTGTGGTAGTTCACCACTAAGACATGATGTTTTATTTTTATACAATAAAAAATTCCATTTTTTATCTAATTCTTCCTATAATTATTATTATTATGATTCCATGTTTATATTATGATAAAGATGGTAATTCTCACCCATGTTATATTTATTCAGGTTCTTATCTATCCTATAACTGGGATTTTAGCTCACCGCTTTTTTATGTATATCCTTAAGTGATTACTTATAATAAGGAGAACACGAGGGCCAATAATAAGCTATAGAGGAAGGAATTAAATAATGTTTTTGATTTATTATGTAAATTTTATATAGGTTATTAATTTTATAAAGACACCAAACATTTGTATCCTTATTTGGTAGCACTATTACATTATTTATATTAAAAATAATGTAATAGTAACGTAAGAAAAGTAGGGTCTCTATACTAGTGGACACACGGGCAGTTTTCTTAAATGGGGAAAATCTAAAATCTCCCCCTTTTTAAATTGGGATCCTACTATAGGTTCCATGATTTAGGCTTTAGTAAGGGGCGGGGAGACCCCCCCCCCCTCTATTCCTCATACCTTTTTCCTCTTAGACCAAGGAGATTTAGAGGAGTTTGGTATACTAATTTAGATAAGTTTTCTAACCATTTATCTCTCCTATCCTCTTCCCTTTCTCTCATAAAATACCATTGACCCAGTTTATGGGTTTCTATTCCAATTCCACTTGATCATGATGGAATCAATTTTTTTATAATGATAATTTCATATATATTGTATATAAGAGTCTTTACATTGGAGATCTATATAAATAAAATCTAAAAATACCTTTATTTTACAACTTTTACATGAAATAAACAATGAATTTCATAAATAATAGTAATAATTACCAAAGGAAAAATTGGATTGGTGTCTTTTGAGACTAGTTTATAATAAAATTATTTTACAATGTTTGTAATCATATGTTCTTAATTATAACATAATAGAAAAACTTATAAACATTTCATTAGTAAAACACATCTTCATAACTCAAGGAATAGAAACATAAAAATGAGTGAGCTCAAACTCTTAGTAAGGGATGAATAAACATTCCATAAAAGATTAGTTTATAGAAAACATTAGTATAACAGAAATTTCATATCATCATGAGTGATAATAATAAAACATAATTGAGCTTCAAATGACATTCCATAATAACATAGTGAAACAAATGATCAACAACTAAGCATAATATCCATAAAAAGTCTTAAAAAATTTAATATAATCCTTGAATTAAGAGAGCATAATATCAAAATTTATAACATATTTCAAAGGCCTCACAAACATTAGTATAACGAAATATTTCTTTCATAAGTCACACACTTTCACCCACTCTTGTGAGACAACTTAATCTTACCTACGTGTACATCACCTTCACAGGTCACGCACTTGCACCCATTCATGTGAAAAAGTAAATTATGTACTTGTTTATATATCTCATGATATTTGAAATTTTAAACAAATTATTTTGAGGGAGATATATTAAACCACCCTATAATTATAAATATTTATGAGTTTCACTTGAAAATCATTAAATTATCACATTATAAATAACCTATGGAAACAAAATTGGTTTCATGAAACATTTAATTGAAAACCATTAACTATTTATAAAGAACCCATCAAAATAAAAATGGGTTTTAAAAAAAATCAAAGGAAAATAATTCATCTTTCAAATCATAAAGAACCCATGTAAAAAAATTGGTTTTATGAAACATTTAATTGTAAATTATTAACTATTTATAAAAAATCCATGAAAATAAAAATGGGTTTCATAAAAAATTAAAATGAAAATAATTCACCTTTAATAAAATTAAGAACCCATGGAAATAAAATCTAGTTTCAGAGAATTCCCAAAGAGTATAACAACATTAATTAAATCAATTTATATAGAAACTTATTGAACAAAATAAAAAAAAATAAAAGAAAATGGAGGGTGAAACTTGAAACATAACTCCATTTGATATTGATATTTTAAAATATATTTAGGAAAATGAAAAAAAATTAAAAAATATTTTTTTTTTAAATAATATTTTGTTATCATTTATTTTAAATTCGTAGTATCAGGGGTCTTTTTGAAAATTCACCTTTTTATTTCTAGAAAAATGAAAATAAAACACTTCATGGAAGTGGATATGAATTAGAAAATATTTCCCCTTAGATATATGAGATATAGAGTCGGGTAAAATCAATCATTTTAGTGAACATAGGATAAATAAATTCAAGAAGTAGTTGTATAACTCAATATAAGAAGATGGAGTTTCCAAATTACATAGATTTATTATTGATTTCCATGTAAGTGATTTAACCTCCTGTATAAAACAAATAAATATCTTAATATTACATTTTAGAACCATATTAATATACATACCCTTTGATGAAATTAATTTATAATTATTATATATATTTATATTAGTTAGATCTTATCCTTTTTCAATTTTGGGTGTGGCTAATATTGATCTTTTTTTTAGCTTTGTAATCATGATTTTTTTATTTTTTCTTCTCCAAAATTTCATCATTCCAAGATAATAAAAGTTATTATAATTGTCTATTTGTAATTATTTATAATGTTATAATTTAATTCTATGGGATTTTTGGGTATTATCCTTAAATATTAAATCATCGATGAGCATGTTTCAATGATTTTTAACGAATGAGATTTGGTGTATTAGTAAGGAGGTCAAATATAACCCAATTAGAATTATTTATCTTATATGTTTTCAGGAGTCTTAAAATGAAATTCATTGTAATGTTTTCAAATTAACATACTATAATGGGTAATGGTTTAAATATACCTTTAGAATTCGATCACTTATCCTTAACTTTCTAGAATACCAAGAATCGAGATATGTATTTTGTGATCTCCCTTTTAATATTATCCCACCAAATTTATTCATTAAATATATATACTTATTTATCCTTCTAGGATGAATAGATAATGATGATCTATGAGAATCATACAAAATTTCACTCTTTAGTTCTGGTTTTTATGGAACACATATCTAGTTCCCAAATTGTATAACTCATTCATTATCAAAGTTGAACTTTGGAATTATCAATACGTTTTTCAATAGTTGTGAATAATCTTTCTTGAATTATTTTATTTTCACAAGAATGGATGGTTGAGAATTTATTTTTTCTAGATAATATTTATCTCATCTCATTATGACAACACGATTCACCCTATAAAAATCCATTAGAATCGGGTCTTTTTCAATCCTCGTCATAGATAGAGTAGCATGGTCATTCCCCCTCACAGCATCAGCAACCTTGTTTTCCGTCCATGGGTGGTAATGTTTTAAGTAGTCATAATATTTTATCAATTATAATTTTATCCTTTGGTTCATATTAAAATCCTTCTATGTGAATATATATTTTAATATCTTATTATCAGTATATATGTCGTACTTTTCTCCACATAGATAATGTCTCCAAATCCTTAATGTAAAAATCACCACTACCAACCCCAAATCATGTGACAGGTAATTTTACTCATGGGCCTTTAATTAATGTGATTAATAAGAAATTACCTTATCATTATATATGAGTATAAATCCTATTAACTTATTTTTAAATCATTTATACATATTAAAAACACTCCCCCACTACATAGTAATGTATGTATAGATGTAGTGACCAAAATATTCTTCAATTTTTTGAAACTTTCTTCATATTCCTCCATCAAAAGAAAATCCACACCCTTATATGTTAACATGTTCAATAGATTTGATATCTATGATAAATTTATCAAAAATCATTGGAAATATTTTTCTAACCTATGAAAATTTAGGATATTTCATTAATTCATGGTATGTGCCATTATTAAATACCTTCTATATTTAATGAATCTGTCGATATGACCTTTCTTGTGATTATATGAACAAAGATTTATACATTATATAAAAAAAAAATTCACTTACTGTACCTGGAGTACATTTTTTCCCTAATTAATATTTTCAACAAAATCCAAAAATGATCTCCATGCCCTTCCTTTATCTTATAATATATGAGATTATCATCTATAAAGACTACCATGAATTTTTCAATGTAATACCTAAATTATATGTTCATAAAATCCATATATATATCAGGGTAATTTTTAATTCCAAATTGAATAAGTATAAATTCATAATGTTCATCCCTTGTGTTGAAAAAGTTTTGGAAATATCCTCCCTTTTTACCCTTAACTGACAATATCCAGATCAGAGTTAAATATTTTTAGAGTATTAAACTCCTAAAATTTAATCAAAAAAATAATTGATACAAGGTATATTATACTATTTTATCAGGATTTTATTAGTCTCATGATAACTAATGCAAAGATACATTGATCCATCCTTCTTTTTGAAAAAGAGGACTCATACACCCCATGGTGAAGCACTCAGTCATATAAAGCCCTTATCCAGATTCTATTGTAGTTACTTCTTTAATTCCTATAATTCAATGTGGGCCATTATATATAGATTCTTTGAGAAAGACATGGATCAAGGTATGAGTTCAATAAAAACTCAACCTCGCACTCTGGGGAAGACAATGCAGTTCATCTGGAAATACATCAGTGTACTTTTATAAAATAGGCATGTCATCAATGTTAACTTCTCCATCAATCATTTTTGCAAAAAATAAATCCTTATTAGGTATCATGACATAAATTAGTCCATGATTATTCATATTTTTATATTTTATAACAATATAATTCATAGTTTCAAATGAAACCTCTTTTCCCCAAAACTATGTGTGTGATTTATATAGGGAAATCCAATCCATAACTAATATTATGTCAGATTCAACCAAAATAATAATAATTAGATATAAAAGATGTATCCCCCTAAAAATATCAATTAGGAATAATTATATATCTTATATGAAATCATTTTCCACCATATGTATACATATATATCTCAATATCTAGTTATTGAGGTGGTGAATCCATGTTTTTAGAAAAAAATTATGATATAAAATAATACATGAATAAGAATAAAATAAGGTATTACTAGATCTAAATAAGAGGGAATTTTCACCCTGCATCACTTCATTCTCATGACCCACCTCATCAGTATTGATCATGATTTTACTCACTTATTCCATCTGTTTTGGAGGTTTTTAGGGTAAGTTATCTTTATTTTCCTAAGGTTTGGGGCATTGATTCACATAATTTCCAAACTCCTTATACCTGAAGCATTGTAGTGTGGGTGGATAATTAGCTAGGATATTATTTTATTATATTTCATTAACCATCCACTTAGCCTTACATTAGTAGTTTTCAGATTTTAGACCTACTTTACTATGCTTAAACCACTTCCCTGATCCTTTAAGGTAATTATATGGGTGTTTTTTCCAAAACTTTTGGTATGTGGGGGTTAATTTTTTTCCCCCATGTGGTTTACCATAAAAGTTATATTAATATTCCAACATTATTTTACTTTTCCCAAAATAATGATAGTCCAAAATTTCCATCTCCACATTTAGCGCACATCGAACAATATCCTCATATCCCCTAATGTATCTTATGGATAACTCCCTTCAAAGACTTGATTTTAAAACATGAAATAAACAATCGATCTTGCTTTCAGGTTGGTAGATTTAACTAGAGGCATACCTAACTATAATTTTGATGTTATCTTTATAATTTACAAGGGAATAATCCCCCGTTTATATTATCCCTAGTAATTTTCAATAAATCCTATTATAAATATTTTGAGGAAGTTTTTTATGAATAATACTTTCACGAACTCCTCTCATTCCATAGTGTTTATTTAATCTATATTTTTCTATTATTAATGAGATTCCACCATATTTTAACATCTCCTTCCAAATTATAGATAGCCAAAACAACCTCTTCATGCTCCATGCATATGAGAATAGAAAAAATCATTTCCATCACATTAATCAATTTCTCAGAAATAAGTGGATTAAAAGATCCACTAAATGAGGGTGGATTTTTTCACATTAATTACTTGATATTAGGTTACTCATTCCTTGTTGAATTTGGGGGATCAATATGGTTTGTAATATTATTTATAGCCTGTGATAGTTGGGTGGGTATTTCAATGAGGTTTTTATACTAATTCCTATCCCATTTGGTGGGTCATTTTGGATAATCAGTTCATTTCCCATTACATCCATTGTAAACCTAGTTTCTCCATACTCCATAAATTTTATAAATAAATAAAATTAAAGTAATATAATATGTAATATAAAAATAATACTATTATCATATAAGGAATGGATCATAAATAACATGTGTCTTAAACAATAAATTTTAAGGCTCTAATCAAGGTTATCAATTGTCTACTTTCTATTAGGATCCCTACACTAACAATAAGAATGTTATCAAATAATCATAAATAGTTCATAAAAAGAATGTGAATAACAAAATTATATCCCATGTAAGTTTCTACCCAGGTGTGTAGTATTTGGACCACTCATCATGAACTAGAGTAAAGATCAATTTAATGAAAAATAAATCTTTTTCGTGGTGATTACCCCTAGATTCATTTATGCCATAGTCAAATTAACTTTTCAATATCCAAAAAGGGATGTTATTTCTAATAAAACCACATACTCAAGACATTACCAAAATTTCAAGATATCAACCTATACTTAGACTTGTCTTTATGGTTTCCACTAGGGATTTCTAACCCCAATTCTCAAATATAGATTCTCTAATATGAAAAAATAACTAAATTATTTTTTTGTTACAAACTATAGTGACCAAAGATAAACATGTATTTATTTTAAATATTTTACATGAAATAATAACTTTATTTAAAAAATAATAGAAATAATATCCCGTTGACTGATATATTCGGTTTCTTTAAAGACTAGCTACATAATTAACTTATTTTACAATTCTTGTGATCATATATTCTTAAGTACACCATACTAAACCATATTATAAACATATAGTTAGTAAAACTCATACTTATAAACTAGGGAATGAAAACATAAAAAATTTTGGTCTTAAAGTATTAGTAAGGGATGAATAAAAATTCCATTGGGAATGAGTTTATACAAAACATGAGCATAATTGAAATATCATATCATCATGAGTGATAATAATAAAACATAAGTGAGCTTAAAATGACATGGAATAAGAACTTAAAGCCACAAAATATCAATAAATAAATACAATAACAATAAAATGGATTAAAAACAATTAACATTAACCTTTAATAATGAGATAATATCATTATAATACATAACATATTTCAACTATGGCATATAAATTATCATAGTAAGACAATAATTTCATGACTCACAAAATTTCACCCATGCTTGTGAGACAACTTAATTATACCCATATATAAATCACCATTGTCAGTCAAACACTTTCACCCACACTTTTGAACAACTAAATTATGCTTTTTCATAGATATATCAAGAGATTTAAAATTTTAATCAATGAACTGGAGGGTAATATAGGATCCAACCCATCATCATCCATAATTATGAGTTCCACTTTAAATTCATACACTTTTCACAACATACAGAACCTATAGAAAGAATATGGGTCTCAAATAATGTTTAAATGAAAATAATTCACTTTTCATAATATACCCAAGGAAATAGAAAAGGATCTCACAAAACTTTTAAAAGAAAATAGTTGTTATTTAATAAAATAAATATCTCATGGAAATAAATGTTGGTTTTATAACATTTCCAAATAGTATAATAACTTAAATAAAATTGATTGGCATAAAAACTTGATCACTAAAAAACAATCGCATAATAGAAGAAAAATAGATCATGAAACATGTAACATAACTCTATTAGATATTGGTTTTTTTTAATACAGTGAGGAAAATTAAAATCAAATAAAAAAGATTTTTTAATAAAACACATTTTTAATAATCATTGTAAATGTCCTAGTCACAAGACACTTTTCAAAAAGTCTCCTTTAAAAAACTTAAAACAAAAATAATCATGGTAGCAT
The DNA here is from genome assembly GCA_963277665.1 of Viscum album. NCBI lineage: Eukaryota > Viridiplantae > Streptophyta > Magnoliopsida > Santalales > Viscaceae > Viscum > Viscum album. The sequence continues at coordinate 1,682,985,134 of OY728160.1, forward strand.
ATTTTTATTAAAATATTTTTTAACCTAGAAATATAAGTGATAAAATCATGTAAAATCAATGACTTTGGTGAGAATAGTGGAAATAAATTCAATGAGAAGTTTCATAACTCATAAGAAGATGTTTTAGTTACCAAATCATTTACCTTCAGTCTTGATTTCCATGGAAGTTATTTAACCTCATTTATAAAAAATAACTATCTTAATCACCTATTTAAGAACCTTATTCATACCCATACCCTTTTATAAACATAATTTATAATTATTATCAATATGTAAATTAGTTAGTTCTTATCAATGTTCAATTACATGTCTGGGTAATCTTGATCATTTTGATTGAGTTCATAATCGCGGTATTTATATTCATTAATCCCAAAATTTTTACCATTATAAGATATTAATAGGTACATGAATTGATTTTTTTTAATTATTTGTAATTTTATAATTTCATTATATGGTATTTTTGTTATGATCCATAAAGACAAAACCATTGATGAGAATGTTTTTGTGTTTTTTAATAAACGAGCAATAATATCTTAAATAATGAGTTTAATACTAATTTTAACATTCCATAAATAAAATAAAATATGTATATACTTATTTATATAATATATATTTAGTAATTAATCTCTCATATCCATCCATGATATGATTTTATAGCATTGTTCAAGTATGTTGATAGATCATCCCAGACAATAACATACCATAATTAATGGATTATTATGATTACAGAAGTGGTTTATTTTGTCATAATATCATTATTAAAGAATAATAATTATATTATATAGATAATTTTATGATTTTGAATTATATTTTAAAATATCTTAATTAATAATAAATAAACTAGATGAAAAATGAGATATGATACTTTGTAGAGGTGGTAGTTCACACAACACACAATTAACATTTTCATTTATCAAAGGAGAGGGATAAAAGGTGGAAAATATTTGAATCTTAATAAACATAATTATATTATACATGTTCCATTTATTCTACAATTTCACCATTATAATCCATGAATATAAGTAGTGGTAAAAAATTCTAAGTCTTCGCTTCATGAAGGTGGTATTCTGCACAATGCAGGAATAACAGTTTCATTTTTCATAATAGAAATGTAGATAGGTTTTTTATTGTTATTTAATTTAAATAATAAAATTAATTTTAAAAAATATATTATTAAATTATATGGGAGTTGTAAAATTACTCTTGGAAGGTAATAAATAAAAGAAACATAGTTTAGGGTAAAACGATCTCACTTTGTGAAATTCAGCTTTCCCTTGGAAGACTCCTTGGAAATAGAGGTATTAAGACAATCTCCTGTGATTGGAGTCTCAATGTGTGGCCCCTTTTATAAGTGATTATAATTATATTTTCTTAATTATAACTATGAAATATAAAGTAAGAATTTGTTAAACATGTCAATTTTCCCCAAAAAAATGAACAATAAATGAGTGTAGATATTTTTTTAAGCCACAACTCAGCCAATCAATTAGAAAAATGTTTTTAACATGTTATGCATTTTACTCTAAAGGTTACCCATTTTTACCATTTTGGTCTCTACTACGGTAACTAGTTTTTTACCATGGTGACTTATCCTTTATACCCTAAAATGAAATAATCATTATTACAAAATTGGGATCATTATAATCCCATATATAAAATCCATTTTATTATATTAATCTTTAAAATGTGAGGTTAATCGATTTTAAAATAATAATTGTACTGTGTATTATTCATTTTGAAAAGAATATAATTTATGTTCTAAAATTTCAAATATAAAGTTATAAATTTAAATAAATAACATAAAATTACTTTTAAAATAGGTATTATATATAAAAAATTATTTCATAAGTTTACAAGTCATGCTTAAATACAAATAATGTTGTAAAAGTTACCTTATTTGCAAAAAAATATTTTTTAACTACTCATAAAAATCATCCTTTTTAGAAAAATATCCACAACTAATCATAAGTTAATATTATTTTGTTAAGTGAAAAAATGAATTAAATTTTATCAAATTATCATTCCATAATTCATAAGTAAAACTTTTAAATAAAATCATAATGAGTGGTGAAAAAATATTTTTTAAGAAAATATTCATTAGGTATATTAACCATTCCTTGAAAATTAGGGATAATATATTATTTATTACAAAAATATACCACACTTTAAAAATATTAAATTTATAAAAAAATAATTTAAGTATAAAAAAATTTTTATAGTTTCTTAGCTACACTAATTTAAACAATATTGAAAGGTACCTTTATTTAAATGTTTGGTTACAACGATTTGTGCCCACCCATTTAACAGTTATCCTACAGTGGTAAATATCTAATTTATTAAAAAGTGCTCTATTTTTTTAGGGTTAGTGTTGTTTTTTAAGAAATATACAACAATAATTTTTTTATAAGGGATAATATTTCATTAAAATTTGGTAACTTTATATGATCGCATGTGGTAATTCATTGTTTCTTTAACTGTATGTCATCACCCTAATTTATTTTTAATTTTCCATAAAATTGTAATGAAATTTTTTGATGTAAATTTTTTGTTTTTTATGATTTATTATGAACATGGGATCATGGTTTTTTTGAGATTGATCCACACCCAATTTTTGGAGATTCTAGCATCATTATTCCATTTAGGGAGCTATCCATTGATTATGAGAAAGTAATTAATTATCGAATTAATTATATTTATTATTTATTATTATTTATAATTAATTGAAATTGATGTTTAATGTTGATTATGCCTCATGTGGTTGTATGATATCCAATGGATCATTTTTGGGATTTAATGATCTTAGATGGTGGTTTATGGAAATTTCATAAGGGTTAAACTCCATCTTGAGATAGTTCGTCACAATATTTTTGAATGTTTTAATCATTAATTCATGTGATGTGTGATATGGGGGCTCATCACTATATGTTTTTACCTTAAAACAATTTGAATTTTTTACCTTAACCCTAGTTGAGTTGATTAAGGACTTATAAGGTTGTGATTGACCCTCTGAATGTTTTGTGTAGTTGTTATGGTCATTGATGTCCATGAGATTGAATTAGGGTGTTTTGGATTTTATACTCACAACCCAGTGAGGCTTCCCCTAAGTTATTATTTTATTTTAGATACTTTTTATTGGATCCTTTATCCTCCTTAAGTATATGATATGTTTTTAAATATGTTTGATCAATGTGATCCATGACCTATAATGTTAATTCAAAGCTTGAGAGAGAGTGTGTACTATAAGGGAATATGTTTAGGGTTTCATATTGACATAGCTTGGTAATATGGTTGACAAAGGTAATAAAATGGAAATTTAAGTATTGGAAATTATGGTTATTTAACCAATACGGATGCATCATTTTTAAAGTATGGAATAACAGATCTAGGTTTGGTGACCTTAACCTCTCTTGAGTAAGAGACGTGTGGATTATTTATTATTGATTTGAGGTTCGTACTAAGTGGATCATTAATGATTCCTTATTATCATTTTCACTTATGTGACTGATGAACTCCTCCCCTATTAGTATGTGGTAACCGAGTGAGGTATTCCTCTATATTGGATATGAATGTATGTTGGGAATGTAAGGACTGACCTAGATTAAATTTAAATATTGTTAGATGTTATGACCACCCAATAGATTTGTTTAGGCTATTTATTTATGACTTTATGTTTTGTGAATATGCCATGGGTTTTATTTCCATGTTATACTATTCTATTATGTTGTGTATAGGATTCCCTTTATTTGATAAGATTATTGGAGTGTGGGACAACCTACCCTTTCACTCTATTATATGTATGGCCTAAGATGACATGCCCACTTGTGTTGATTATTTATAAGGCATGGGATGACATTCCTGATGTGATAATATGATTTTTCATATGTGACATATTTTCTACCTACTATATGATAATGTGATCAAGGACATTATGACCACTTTGTGGTGAGGTAATGACATGGTACTTTTTTCCATGGTGTTGGGAAAGGTGCTCAGAAGGTTATGGAATGTATTGACCATGTGGTCCTAATGATATTGTTAATGGGACATAATTATAGAATATTTTTTATTCTCTTGGATGTGGGATGAATTTACCATGATTCAATACTTACAAGGAAGGGGGAGAAATGCACATGACTGAATGCCCAATTATTTTTTATTTCCCTCGGAAGAGATATTTTTTTCCGCTAATGTGATACTTCTAAGGAAGGGTATGTGTTGCCTAAGGGGGAATTCACAGTTATTTGATATTTTCCATGGGAGTGGGATGGATTTCAGATGATGGGTTTCTTTTGAGGAAGGGTATGAGATGCTTCTTAATGATTAGTTATTGTGGGCCATGATTCTCTCTATTATTAAGTGTCTTAGTTCTAGGTATTCTTTTCCTTATTAAGTTTGTTATCAAGGATAGAGATGTTATTCCCTCTCTTGATGTAGTCGAGTCATAATTTCTAATTTTATATTATTATTATGGAAATTATGCCCACTATTTGGACCTTTTTATCAGGATTTACTACCCATGTATTCACGCTCATGATATCTTGGGGATGTTATTCCCCTACTTAATGATGTAGTCAGGATGTTATGTCTAGTTTCATATGATTGTCAGGGATATTATGTCTACTGTTATGGGCATGCACAACCACACAACCACACAATATTTATTCATAGGAATATTAATCTAAACATTAAAGTATTCATTTCAATATATTTACTCATATTTACATTATTTATTTATATTAATATATTTGAGCACATAAATATAATTATTTACACACACACAAAAACAGACACCCACACACATATATATATACATGTATAAAGAGATTAAATATTGGTCATGTAAATATTTTATTTATATATGTGTATGTGTGTTAATTATATATTTATATAAACATATAAATATATTTTTATGTTAATATAAAAAAGAGTATATGAATAAATAATGATATGTTGATGTTTTCAAACAAAAATATAATTAAAATTTTAATTATCAAATAGAATGTAATTTCTAATTTTATACTTTAAAGATAATATTTTTTAACAAATTCAATTTTTATTTTTAAATTCATACATAAATAAGTCATATTTTTATTTCTCCAAATTTCAAGGTCATTTTCATTTAATTAAATATACTAATTTAAAAAAAATCAATAGTATTTAATATATTTTTTATGAATCGTGAACTTATTAATTAATAAAATTACCAAGAAGAATTGTCCCACTGGAATCATATCATAAAAAAAATCTAAATGAAATAAGAGGAAATGAAAACCATAATCAGATTCAGAAAATTAGAGGAAACAGAAACAAGTTGGGTAGAGCTTCCATGCCCTATACTCTATGGATGCAGCCACTACAATAGCAGTGGCATCCTAGAACAATACCCTTATTCACTTACATTTCTCACTCATATACATCTTCATACCCTCTGTTTCTCATTTCTACACCTCTACTGCCCGTTTCTCTACCTCTTCCAGTTTCCTTGCTACCACGAATTTATCACACTCCAATGAACTATATAGAACTTCTACCTTCTCCATCTCACCAATCATCCTTCCATATTACTTAATACTCTATTTTAGGGTCCACTTCAATTTCACACCATTTTTATACTCTTCTTCAGGACAAGTCATGGTGATATTCCTCCTATAATATATCTATTTTATAGGATTTCTTACTTCATAAGATTATCAATGTCTTATTATATATCAGGAAATAGTTGGAAGGGGAATAAAATACATGGGGAAAATAATAATTTCCAGAATTTTTATTCTGAAGAAAATATTAATATCAAATGATGATAAAGGTGTTTAGTCATTGTTTAAACATCACAAAATGGGTTTTTTGATTCAATATAAGGGAGAAGAAGGTTCACACCATGGATGAACTGTTGCAATGAAAATGAAATAAAGAAGGTACTCTATAACTACTTGACCACACTACCTAATTTATAGTTGCATTGAAAGGATATGGATAACAGTTCAAAAACAAGGGAAAAGAAGCTGGAAGAAAGAGAAGAAGTTCAAAAATTGTTTGTGGAAGTTAGTTTTTTAAATTTGAATTTTAAATTAATATTCAAATGAGATTTTCTACTGTTGTTGTGTGATAAACATATATATCACACATGAAGGAAAGAAAGAAGAGATTTATCTCTATATAATTATCAAGAATAATTTCGAGAGAGAAAGTATAATAATAAGAGGTTGTGAACTCTGTAGAAAAATAAGATAAGGAACTTGTGATGATATTGGGTGAATACAAAGAATAAGAAGAAAATTTTATATGTATGCTCTAGAATAACATAATATAATAAAAAACACCCAAATCTATTTATGATATATAATATCATCAATGAAGGTTTCAATATTTTCTGCAATATATGGATGAAGTATCTCTTTACTTCCTTGTATATTCAATCCAAAGAATTATAAATTTTGTTTTATATAAATGATATTTCTTTCTAAAAGTATCATCCCTTCCTTACTGAACACATCAACTACTGACTATAAATGATCAATATGACCTTCTATATTTTTTATAAATATGATCAAATAATCAATATTGACTACTAAAAACTATCATAATCTACTGAATGACTTGTCAATTATCCTCAGGAATATTCCATGGAATTCTTGTGTCCATATGGAATAGTTATCCATTCAAATAATCTAACTGGAATTATAAATGCTATTAATGATGTAACATCCTCTTTTATCTTAATATTCCAATATCATTATTTGAGATCAAATTTATAATATACCATTGGCCATTAATTATTAATAATTCTTCATAAATACTTCTTATTATGATGATTATAGTATTCATTGTTTATGGCACAATTGAGATCATGGTAATTGATAACCATCCTATCTTTACCACACTGCTTATCAATATTATTTATCACCTTGAATGTTGCACTCCTATAGAAAAATCCATTATGAATAATTAATACAATACTAATTAGTTTTGGAATAGGTTTCTAAAAATCATTAACCATTTCATTTGGATAGAAAATCCACTTACTTTTGATCACCACACTGGGATCTTTGAGGGTAATTATAGCATACAACACTACCTTCTAACATAACTTCATGGGGTTATCTGAATAATTTTCTATGAAGTAATCTCATATATTTCCCAATGAATCTCTAAGAAAAATCATTATAGGATGATATATTATAAGTAATTGATTTACAATCAAGAAGCCATCCTATAATTGAGGAATAATGGAAAGAATTTTATCTACAAATATTATCACATTGAGTTTTATCTAAACATATTTTCCCACTTCTTGAATAAAAACTATTAAATACTTACCAAATATAACATTAAACTATGTAGATTCCATGGTTACTCCTAAAAAATAAATTCTTATACAAGAGAAGGTACATATTGTATCAACTATTGAAATACATCCAGTACCACCAATTCTTAGATTTACCAATTTATCCCACTCCTAGGTATTTTATCTTAGTAATGAAGATCACATATATCATAAATGATATTATTAATCCTCATAGATAGGTAATAAAATAGTCCTATGTTTGACTAACCTTCTAGAAGTTGATGCTCTATGTGGTTATGCTGAAGTTCCATCAAATTTTCCAACATGCTTGGGTTATCCAAGGGGTTCTCAATTATTTATAATATGAGATATTTTTTTATTATGACCTATCCCCTGAGGTCAGTGTCGTGACTAACCGAAGCCCACCTTTTATAGGTTAGGGGCTGGTGACTATCATCAGAAAGGAATATCCCAAAAAGTTAAGGTATTTCCTTTAAACATATACACAAAGAGACATGGCATACTGCACAAAGAAAACCACAAAGGAAAAAAAGTAAAATGACCACAAAGTACCACCACTGAGAGTAAAAGGTGTAGACTAAAAGTAAAGGGGCAAGAATACAAGCCCAATAACCCACAAAGTAAACAGTACTATCAAATTCCACCCTGAAGTCTCTGCCTATAGGGTAGTGGAAGTAAAGCCTAAAGCAGTAAAAGTATTCCCCGTCTACTCCTGCCTCACTGAGCTCCACAAAGTCCCAAACCACCAAGTTCTGCATCATAGAATCGATCGTCTGCATAAGACACAAAATGTGTAAGTGAATACCATGTTGGGGTGAGTATAACAACTCAATAGGGACCCCGAGATCCCTAAAGGTCTCTCATAAAACTACAAGGGAAATACCACAAAGGAAATACCAAAAAGGAAACACCGCCAAGAAAGATCTCAAATATATAGTTCAAAGTAAAATACACCTCACACCAAGTATAAATTAAGTACATAATTAAATATGATTATTCTTAAAGATAGATCATCTTATTCTGTTGAGAGGCTCTACTGCTAATCCATGAAGGTTCGTTCTACTGCTGATCCACAACGGGTCGCTCTACAGCTGATCCATGAATGGTCGCTCTCATGATGATCCACTAAGGATCTCTCTCATGATGATCCATGAAGGGTAACTCTCATGATGATCCATGAAGGGTTTATTTCATGTTTATCCATGATGGTTCTCCCTACTAATGATTCATGAAGGGTCTCTCTACTACTGATCTATGAAGGGTTGCTCTCATGTTGATCATCACAGCCATCCACTGGATTCCCACACTTAGCACGCTTGATTCCGGGAGGATCTAATACTAAATCCATAGGTCATACCTTAACCTCCAGGAATTACAACATAGAGTAACCCAAAGGAACATCTCATCATAATATCCCAATGCAATAGACGGCGCGTCGAATGGACATCTGGTCTGTAAGAAATGGGATTTTTTGTAAAAAGGGCCTGCTTGAATTTGAGTCCAATCCAACCCGTTAGTACTCTGACCTCTTAAAAACTCACTTAGAGTATCTCAGAAGGACTGTCTCATCGCAAGGGTCCTTGTGCCGCAGATGGTGCATTAATCAGACTCTTGGTTACCAAGTTATTGACATTTTTCCAAAAATGGGATGGTTGGGTCCTGGTCTGGTCTGACTCGGTTGGGCTGACCCGACCCGAGTCCACTAGCCCAACCTGGACCTAGCTCAGCCTGGGTCTGGTCCATTGTATTTTAGGCTCGTTGGGCTGCGGTTCCGGCCCGCTGGCCTGCCCGGTCTACTAGAGGCGGACCGGTTCGTCGCCCGACTGGGACATGGCTGGAAACCGCGTTCGGCTCCCTACTTGCCTCATGGTCGACGCAGGGCGGTTTCCTCTACCATGGTCAAGATATTGTGTCTTGCTCCACATAGTCGGTCGGACTCCCAAACATGGTCGATTTTACTCCCGCACGCGGTCGATAGACCGTGTGCCGCTAGCTCGCCTGAGCATCCCAAACACAGGACGCTCCTTTATGCGGTATTGGTCGGCACCGTAGCTCCACACCATCGCGGCCAGCTGTTCGTGGCTCCCTACTGCCACAGTCCGTCGATGGGAACACCGCCTCCCTCTGCCCGCAGCCACCGCCTCCAGCACTAGCGCACCGGTGGTTCCTTCTATGGGCCACCAGAGTTGCTTTGGTGGTTCGTTTCTCGAACTGTCTTTGCCTACGAGACCATAGGGTTTCCACCTTCACTTTAACAACATCAAACTCACCTTTCCCCCATTTTGAGAATTCATCCATGAAGAACTCACAAGGCAGAGGGTATTGGGACTTTTTCATTTTGGCCGACACCCTCCGCATTAGATGTTTAAAAAAAGGGAGGTTTGGGATCACAGTTCTATCAAGCTATCAACAATCCATGTGCAAAACCCCAAGGAAAGCACCCTCCCACAAGAACACTCGATTCGTGGATCAACATGTTCATGGTTTGATCTATGTTTGTTGTTTTAGAATGAATAACGAGGAAGTCAAGCACAAATAAATCCCTACCTGGATTCAAACCAGTCATAGGTGATCAATGATGATCCAAGTCGTCATCGACCCATGATCTATTTTCGTTCTTCACTGTTTGTTAATTCCCAGATCTGATCTCATTCTCCATGATATTTGTCATCACGCTCCGATCTTATAGCATGCATCATTGGTGATGGTTTCTCCATTGTTCGTTGTTCTTTATTGGAGAATAATTCTGTTGTAGGTTCATCAGAGAATCCCTAGGGTTTAATTCTCAACTCTCCAACACGTTGGTTTAATAAAAAGAAATATCACACAACATTTCTATTATATTGTGATGTTGTGTTGTTACACTATTTCATTTATGAAATAGTGTAGTAGTTATGCTTACAAAACGATCCATTATTGATAATCATTTAATGTTCCTCATCTTCGCCTCATCTTCGCACTGCAATGCCACCGTCTACCACTCAATGGTGTGAAATAAAAACAAAATAAATTTTTCTATGTTATTTTATTATATTTTTGAAAATTATAAAAATTAAATTTTCTATCCGACCCTTTCCGGTCAAATTTAAGTCCTTTATATGTGAATCACGACATTCCAATATCAATGGCTCCCTCGAATTTTTGATCTGAACACTGGTTCAAAAGTTAGAAAAATATTATCACGCGTTTACTTAAATGAACTAAAGAAAAATTCAAAATTTCATTCCAGGCACCCCGGGCCTCAGAATCATATGTCATCTTGGTGCCTGGTCTTGAAATAATTCCATATAATTTAAAAAAAAATACCTAGATATTCTTGGACATTACATTCGCCCCACATTAGGTATTTACATCCCCAAAATCCAAAACAAAGGCTAATCAAACAAATGGGGGTACTGAGCATGAATATGAGCCTCCCAGTCACATGTGCTCTCTTGGAGATTCTTGTGCTTCCACCGAATGCACAGTTGAGGAATTGACTATCCATGAAGAACCTACTCATGTCGATCCTCTATCTCCACTGGGAACTTCACAAACATCACCCCATCGTCAATTTCCAGCTCTACCTAGTTGATGACGTGTGATGGATCTTTCACGTACCTCCTCAACTGTGACACATGAAAAACATTGTGCACCTAGTGCATCTGTGGGGGAAGATCTAGGTGGTACGCCAACCCACAAACTCTGTAGATAATCTGGAAAGGTCCAATGAACCTTGGAGATAACTTTATGCCTCATCCAAATCTCTACAATCCCTATCGGGTTGAGACCCAAAGGAAAACATGGTCTCCCTCCCCAAACCCTAAGTGTCACCATCTCCTATCGGTATAAGACTTTGTTCTACTCTGTTCAGTCCTCATCTGCTCCTGTATGATCTTCATCTTCTCAGTGATAGCTCGTACCAACTCTAGACCCATGAGTGTTGACTCCCCTGGGTCTTTCTAGCATAGAGGTGATCTACATAGCCATCCGTACAAGGCCTCAAACGGTGTCATGCCAATGGTGGAGTGGTAGCTATTGTTGTATGAAAACTCCAATAGTGGTAGGTAGTCCATCCAACTAGGACCAAAATCTAGGACATAAGCATGAAGTATGTCCTCCAAGTTCTGTGTGGTATGATCTGTCTGACCATCTGTCTGGGGGTACAATGTTTTCTCAAGCACAGTTGAGTCCCAAATTCCTCCAGTAACCCCTTCAATAACTAAGATTTCAAGCATGCATCATGGTCTGAGATGATCGTCGAAGGCACACCATGAAGTTGTACTATCTCCTGGATGTATAGGCACCCCAATCCCTCTACTAATCCCATCTCCCAGATGGGTAGGAAGTGATCCGACTTGGTGATTCGGTCAATGATCACCCAAATATAGTTGTGGCCCCTAGACGTGTGTGGTAACCCCGTCACGAAGTCCATGGAGATACCATCCCACTTCCACTCTGGTACCTCAAGTGGTTGTGTCAAGCCTACTAGGACCTGATACTTGTCCTTCACTTGCTAACAAGTTAAGAATCATGAAATGAACTCTATCACTGCTTTCTTCATCCCAGGCCACCAGTACTGACATTGGAGGTCCTAGTACATCTTTGCCCCATCAGGATGTACCGCTAAAGGATATATATGGAACTCCCTTAATACCTCCTCATATAACTTAATTAGTACCATGTTACATCCCCTGAAAAGGATAATGTGCTCCCCACCTATTGAAAATCCATTAGGAACCTTTCTTGAGGATATATAAGCACTTTGGGCCTTGCATTAAACATCCACAAGTTGTGCCTTCATAGCTCATTGAATCAGTGGGGGAGTGATAGTCATAGATTTGAGTTAAGTTGTTCCATCATCATCCATGAAGGATATCTGCATCATGGCTAGCTGCTCCATCGCCTCCCTCAGCAGCTACAAACCAAACCTCCTGCTAAGCACGTCAGCCACCACGTTCGCCTTCCTAGGAGTATAGACTATCTCAAATTCATAGTCCTAGAGGAACTCTAGCCATCACCACTATCTCAAGTTTAGTTCCATATGTGAGAATATATACCTAAGACTCTTGTGGTTGGATTAGATGGTAAATTGTTCACCCATAAAGTAGTTCTTACACATCTTCAAGGCAAAGATCATTGCTACTAACTCCGGGTCATGGGCCGCATAGTTCTGTCTGTGCTGCCTCAACTTTCATGAGCTGTAGGCAGTCACTGCTCGCTCCTACATCAAGACACAACCAATTATGGTCCCTGATTTGTTACATAAGACTATATTCCCAATACCCTCTTATGGTAGTCTCAGGATGGGGGCACTCATAAGTCTTTGCCTAAGCTACTGGAAACTCTGTTGGCGGCTCTCCATCTATAAAAATCTTTACCCCTTCTTTTTCAAAGATGATAAGGGTTATCCTACTCTGGAAAAGTTGGGTATAAACCTCCTGTAGTACCCATCCAACCCTAGGAAACTTCACACCTCAGTCACTCTCTTGGGTGGCTCCCAAGCAAGAACTACCTCTATCTTCGCTGAATCCACTCAACTTCAGCCTCCAAGATGACATATCCCAGAAAGTGGACCTCCCAAATCCATAACTGGAACATCGAGATATTACCATAAATCTAGTGCTCTTGGAGTGTATCCAGGACTATCCATAAGTGTTTATCATGCTCCTCCGTCGACACCGAGTACACCAAGATGTCATCAATGAAGACTACCAAGAAACGCTCGAGGTATGGTTGGAAGATCTTGTTCATGAGTCCCATGAACACCATTAGGGTATTGTTCACACTAAAAGGCATCAAAAAAACAAATTGGTCGTACTAGCATCTAAAGGATTTCTTCGGTATGTCCTCATCTCATACCTGAAGCTGATGATAGCCTGATCTGAGGTCAATCTTCAAGAACCACCTTGATCCCTTCAGCTAATCGAATAGTTCATCAATCCTCATAAGTGAATACTTGTTCTTCACGGTCACCTAGTTCATGCACTATAATTCCATGCATAACCTCAAGCTCCCCTATTCCTTCTTGGAAAACAACACTGGGGATTCCCATGGAGAAACAATGGGTTTTATGAACCCCTTCCTCTACAATTCGTCCAACTGTACTCTCAACTCTTGGAGCTCCGCATGAGCCATCCAATATGCAGGTGTAGATATCGGTGTTTTCCCTGGGTACATGTAAATGCATAAGTCTACCTCTTTTAGGAGAGGTATTCCTAGGACATCTTTTTGAAGGACATCCACATAGTCATCCACCACTATAGGAAAGCTTGAACTCCTCTCATCCACCACACTGAGGGTGAGCCCAGCCAACTGCTGAGTGATCGGCTGCACCCTCCTCTGAGAAATTACATCCTATGATGTAAGGGTTCCCTTCTCACCGATAAAGGAAAACATGGTCCCATCCTCGTGGACACATCGCACTTTGTGCCTAAAACAGTCGATCTGAGTATGGACTGTAGATAACCAATCCATATATAAGATAACGTCGTAAGGCCTCGATGCTGCTACTAGAAGATCCCAGCCAAAGCTCTCACCATCTAGAGTAATCTCGCACTACCATAGGAGTCTCTAATCATAAGTATTGATCCAACGGATCCACTAGAATCTATGATCCTTGAATGAGGTCTATGTAATGGAAAGAGTGACTGACACCTGTGTCTATAATAACTGAAGCTAAGGTTTAGAAGTCATAGATTGTACCTATAATCACTTCTGGAGTGTCGTGGTCCTAGGCATCCACTACCTAAAGATGATCTCTCCCCTGTCCACTAGCTCCCCAAGCCTATGGTGGACCACCTTTGGGTGGTGGAGGTAATACCTTGAACTGTCGTCCACCACCTACCACTAGGCCTACTCCCCTTCCACGTCTACCACCCTACACGCCTCCTCGCTCAAACCTCTACCTCTTCCTTGTTCCATCGACTGTTTGTTGATTGTTTGTGCATCATGTTAGGCAGTCACGAGTTATGTGTCCATGCCCTCCATGGAAGTAACAAACTCTAGTCCTCAGATGAAATCCCCTACCTTTCTATCTCCACACCTCTGACCATGCATCCTGGGGTCATCCTTCGGAATTTCTGGCCCATTTGGACCTCTGTGTCGTCTACCTACTGCCTACTATAGATAAATTGTCCACCCGTCGTCCGGTGGTGGCTCTCACCATCGGTGCCTACTCTACTAGAAATATCTCCACCAAGAGAGCTTTCTCTAGAACTTCAGCCCACATCGGGATGCTGAGCGAAATCATCGACACCCTGATCTCCCGTAGAAGTCCTTGTTCAAAGGTCTGGGCCCTGAATAAAGGGTCTCATACCATGTTGGTGGAGTAGCGGGAGAGGTCGGTAAACCTCACCAAGTACTAGGCCACAGTCAGTCTACCTTATTGTAGGTGTAGTGGCTCTTGAATACACATTGAGCGTAGTTTTACTAGTACAAACTCTACACTGAAGAGGCTTTCGAAGTCCAACTTGGAAAGGTCACCTCTTCCTGTGTCTGGAGCATGAAGCTCCACCATCTCCCTGTTGTGCCCTGAAAAAGGCTAGCAGTTAGGACCACCATCTGGTCTATAAGTGTCTCTACCTAGATAAAAACCCACATAACTGCCTCTAGCCAATCCTCAAATATCTAAGGATCTGTCTCTCCTCAAAACCTCGAAGTTCTCTATCTCTATAACTCGTGCAGCGCACTCAGTCGGCATGCACTATTCAGTGGTGGGGATGGTTGCAACTTGTGCTCTACAGGTGGTGGTGGTGCTGGTACACCACCCGAAGGTGCTATCATTGTAAGTGGTCCCTACACCAATGCCTCATCGCTCGGTGGGCCATCGTCATGATCCCTCACTAGAATCTTGGCTAGCGGTCTTCGTGGATTCATCTTGTAGGGAAACAGATGTGTCATAGTCAATAAGTTATAACTGGTGAGCTGGCGCAAAAGAGATCCAGAGAAAAAAATTTCCAAAACACATGCTACCGGTTTTTTCATGTATTGAGTCAGAAATTAGAATCCAGGGTCTTGATGTATGGATACATCAGTCGCCGCACCAACACTAGACTCCCTATACTAAAATTCAAACTCAAGACACTTAACATTATTGCCCTCATCAAAAATAAAAACTCTTATTTCTTTTGGTAGAACTGACTGCCCTCTGATACCACTTTGTCACAACCCATCCCCTAAGGCCAATGTCATTACTACCCCAAGCCCACCTTATATAGGACAGGGGCTGGTGACTAGCACCAGAAAGTCATATCCCAAAAAGGGAAGGAATTTTCTTTAAGACAATACACACACAAACATGGCATACTGCACAAAGAAAACCACAAAGGAAAAAAAGTACAATCACTACAAAGTACCACTACTAAGAGTAAAAGGTGTAGACTGAAAGTAAAGGGGTCGGAATACAACCCTAAGAACCTACATAGTAAACAGTACTATCGATGTCCTCCCTAAAGTCTCTACTTGTAGGGTAGTCGTATTAAAGCCTGAAGTTGTAGAAGTATGCCCCATCCGCTCTTGCCTCACTACACTCCACCGAGCACTACCACAAAACAAGGCAAGGGAAGCACTGCCTTTTATAAGTGCTAAGGAGAAAGGGCGGATAAATTTACCCTTTATCATCTCTAAAAAACTGCTCATAAATGTGTACTCTTTATCAGTGCTTTTCTTAGTGCGGATAAAGGGTACATTTATCAATGCTATTATTAGTGTTGATAAAAGTTTTTAATAAAAAATATCATTAATTTATATAAAATTTTTATATTTATATTCAAAAATAATGTTTATTTGTATACATTAAATAAAAACCGCATGTTTAAAATTAATATATATTTTTTAATAATTCAAAAATATATATATAAAGTTTTGATTGAAAAAAAATTCTAAGATTATAATTAAATATATATATATATATATAATTAAATAAATATAATATTATAATAAATTAAATTATATAATAAATATATTTATTAGATTTATTATATTTATTAGATTTATTAGATTTATTATATTTATTAGATTTATTGGATTTATTAGATTTATTATAGATTTATTAGATCTATATTTATTAGATTTATTAGATCTATATTTATTAGATTTATTAGATTAATTTATTAGATTTACTAGATTTATTTGATTAATTCATTATATTTTTTATATTTTTTATATTTTTTATATTTAATATATTTAATATATTTATTTTATTTATAAATATATAATAATTTTTAATATAGATATATTTATAATTAGAATTATTGAATATATATGTGTTTTCCAATGAATTTGGTCAATGAATATATTGATCATGCGTATATGTTATGTATCATGCATGAATGTTCATTTATACATTACATCACGTTGTCCATTAATGTGGTATATTAATTAATTCATAATGTTTCCCATATGAACTATATATGTTCAAAAAATGTACTTATAAAATTACATTAAATATATTTAAATAATAAATATATTTTATTATATTTTTAATGATATATATAAATACGTTTCAAATACATTTATAATTATAATTATATATATATATATATAAATATTTATAAAATTATGCATATAATATTATAATTTTATTAATATATATATATTAACAATTATATACAAATATTTATAAATATATACTATTTATAGTTATAATTATAACTATAAATAAATAAATATATATATATATATGTAAATAATAATAAAATTATAATAAATATATTTATTATGAAACTAATAAAGTTATAAATATATAATTAAATAGATATATTTATAAATATATAAAAATATTTATCAATAAATACAAATAAATTTATATTTATTTATAAAATTATTAATTTTTTTAAAAAAAATATTTATTATTTCGTATATAATATGTTATATATAATTAAATAAATATATATTTATAAATATATTTATAAATATTTATACAGATATTGATAAATAAATACAAATTTTATTTATAGTTACAAATAAATACAGATATATTTAAATAATTATAAATTATAATAAATATATTAATTATATATATTAAAAAAATTATAAATATTAGATATATAAATCTTTTATAATTTTATAATTATTTAAATAAATATATATTTATTTATTTATAATTATATTTATAAATAAATATTTATTTCATATAAATATTTATTAAATTATAATAAATATATTTATATATATCTATAATCTTTTAAATATAGATAATTAATATTTTTATTTTATATATTTATAAGATTATAAATATAATAAGTATATTTTTTATAATTTTATAATTACTTAAATTATAATTTTATACGTATAAATAAATATTTATTTATTTATAGTTATAATTACTAATAAATAAATATATATTTATCCTATATATCATTTTAAATAAATATATAGTAATATAAATAAATTATTAAAAATATACCTTTATCAATGCTAAAAAAAAGCATTGATAAAAGATGTCTTTAGCAGCGCAATAATTTTAGCACTGATAAAGGTATGTTTTATCTACATTTTTTATTTTGGTGCTAATAAAACATACCTTCATCGGTGCTTTTAACTAGCGCTGATAAAGGTTCCAAAGGGTTTTATAAAAGAACCCTAATATGCTCCTCCTCCCTCACACCCTTTCAAGCCTTCACGGAAGCTGACCCCTACACCATCGAGCCCTCCTCTGCCACGACCCCTCCACCTCCTGCTCCGCTGCCGCTGCCTCCTCCTCCTCCTCCGCGGTCGCCGGCTCATCCTCCTCCATTTCCGCTGTTACCCCCCCCCCCACCCCCTCCTCCTCTACCTCCTTCTCCTCCTCCTCCTTGTGTGGCCCCCTTGTCCACCTGACCTACTTCGGCACGCCCTTTTCATACGATGATTGTCCCATCAGCATCCTCTATCGCACACAGATTCCCCTCAATTAATCTCTATTGTGGTTTCACTGGTTTCCATAGGGTGTGTAGGTTTTGTATGAACCCTTATGGGTAGGGTTTAGGTGTGATGTGTTTCCTTTGGGTTTTAGGGTGTGTGGAGGGTCTGTGATGTCTTGTTCTCCCTTCTATTGAAGCGTCGTCACATTTACACACATCTAAGGTAAGAGAATTCTTGTTTTCCTTTCTGATTAATTCCATTTTATGATTTAATTTTTTAGTTAAATCTATGAATTTATTCATAGCTTCACAATACACTTGGTTAATATTCTATAGTGTTTTAAGTTTAGTTGGTTTTGTTAAAAAAGGTTTTGAAATATTTTTCCCTGGTTATGATTACGTGTGGTTATGGAAATTGTGTTCAGTGGATATCAAATTTTGTTTTGATAATGTTTTCAACATGAAAATCACCTTTGTATTATTCTTGAATAGTTTATTATGGTGTTTTCTAGTTTTTGTAATTTGTTTGGTCTATTTATACAATTTTTAATAAACTTATTTGTTTGTTTATAAAAAATTATTTATAAATTGTTTGTCCCATTATGAAATTGTTTATAAATTGTTTGATTTGTTTATAGAGTTTCTAGTAAACTATTTGGGTTGCTTATAAAATGGGTTACACTTTGTTTGGCCTACAAAAAAACTGTTCATAAACTGGTTAGCTTTTTATAAAAAAATTTATCAACTACTTGTATTTTTTATATAATTGTTTATAATTTTTTTGGTTTGTTTGTACAATTGTTGATAAATTTTTTGGTTTGTTTTATAAATGTGTTAACATTTTAGAGTTTTGATGGATTTTTTGTGGAAATGATTTAGTGTGTGTTTGGAATGGATAAGGGCCCTTTTGGAAATTATGAAATGTTTGGGTGTGTGTGTGTGTTTGAAACTCAAGGGCCCGTTTGAAAATTTCATATGCTTTTTGTGTTTTAACTTGTCTTAAAAAGGCACTTTGGAACTTTTTGGTAAATCCTTGGTGTAAAGTCCCATTTTTCCATGTTTATTGAAAAGTGGTATTTGTTGTTTTGTAAATGGTTTCGGCATGTGTTTGGTTTTTCAAGAGGGATTTGGGGGGGCTATCGTGCCACTTCCATGTTTAAATTTTTTTCCTTTGTTTTGTATGCCTCATAGTTGTGTGTTTTTTTACATTGTGTCTCAAAGCATCCATCTCATTGTGTCTGTTCATTGCGGCTCACAATAACCTTGTTATTAAATGACTGTCACTAAAATTTTAATCCATTGAAGGTGACTATACTATATTTTTTAACATTGACTCATTAATGATGTGTTCTCCTTAGATTTATCCCTTTATAGTAAACCATGTAAAATAATTATTTTCATTATATTTATTAATTTGTGTTTTTTAGTGAGTTAACCATTAAGAGTGAAGGATTTAATGAGTTCCTTTAAATGGGGTAAAATATATCCTATAAAATGGGTTAACATCATCAAGATAGTAGTTTTAAATATGTAACACCTGTATTCACATATCATCTTAGGGTGATCATTTTAAACACGGTCTCAACATACATGAATTCTATATGTATGAGTAAACTCATCCACTTTTTCATTACCATCATGAAAAAATCATATTCTGCATACCATGATTCACTTTAACTCGATAGAACACATTTACTTTGAAACATCCCTCAACCCCATAGAGCATCCAACTCATCCATGAGTATTTTAACAGAAATAATACCTAAAAAATGGCACCAATACCCATGATTGAATTTTATTAATAAACTAGTCATATGATGTAAAAATTATTATTTTAATCTATATACCACATAATAGGATAAAATTTCATTTTTAGAGAAAACTAATTATTAATGTAAAATCAATTTCATATTAATCTTATCTCTACCGAGATCAACTTGAAAATCTCCTTTGTCAAGTCATATAATGAGATACTTATACATATATAAACAACCCAACAAACATCAATATATCTATAAAATCTAAGTTCCTTCATACACACCACAGCAATGAATCTACATCTATCATGTTGAGCCTCAAAACAAACTCACCCCAAAAGGAACATGAAGTATATCTGTAGTTTAGAATAGATTAAATACAATCTCAAATTTATATAACCATAACTAAGTCAAATTACTTACAAAAAAACATCATAATTCAATAAATTCTATATATAGAACCCCCTTTAGGATAGATTCGTTACATTCCCAGCATCTAGTTTTAGTCTATGATGCACATCCTTAGATGATTAATGCACCTCTTCTTATTGAACATCATGGTGGAATAACACAACCTACCTAAATTTAATTACATAAATCAACCTCATTCTAATGAAAAATATACAATGAATATTTAAAAACACTACCACGTCATCATTTCCATCAACATCTCCACATTATTCAGCCCCCTCCCCAAGCTTATCATTTACACATTCCACATCACTTGTCACTATATAACGAAAGAAAACCAAACCTATTAAGATTCAATGAGGTTTGTAAGATATTTCCAATATTTTTTTCATAGGTTATGAAGTCATCACATGAGTTTTAATCACATATTAGTTTCTGATGTCTACTTCACACACTAGGTTCAACAAACATTACTACCATACAAATGAGGAAATCCTTAGCAGTGACTACTCTAATGTCCAATATATAAAATATTTATCAGATATGATACTATTAGGACCCACCCCCATAGGAACTATAGTGGATTTGGGAATATATTAGTGTCTGACCCCCATCCTATATTTAAATCAACATGGGTTAGTTATGAATGGAAATTTAATTATACAACCCAGGCTGGTATCATAACTAAAAACTAACCGGACTTTCCACTAACTTAAGAGGTGTTCATGATCCCTACGTGATAGCAAGGATCCCCTAGAAAAAAGATACAATTAATGTGGAATATTTTAACAAAAAATTAGAGTAAATTAAAAATGATCTTTCTCCTGAAAACCAGACATGTCCCTTTCATAAGTTGAACATCTAGGAAAATAGTAGATATGCAAAAAATAAATAAACAGGAAGCATATATCATAGATGGAAAATAAAATCACACTATTGACCAATAAAATTGTTTAACCATACATGTATCATTCATAAATATCATTGAATATATTTTGGATATGTATAACATATGAGTTCTCATTTTATGTTTTCTTTTCAGTTGGAAATCTCTTCCACCACGTGCCTCTCCTCCACCGCGAACGCACCTCCGCCACGCACTGAAAGACACATTCGCAGTGATTTGTCTCCTCTTACTCATTGGTTTCTTCTTGTTCTCATGTTATTACTATTTGATATTGAGGGTTATGTTGTGAATTGTATAGGTTAAACGCCCCACTGAAAATTGTGGTTGTTTGTTGTCCTTTTTTGCACACTAAATGAATTGCATGTTAGTTGGTTCCTATTTAACATTTGAATATAGAAATTAGTAATTTACGTATACTTGGATAATGAATGAATAACCCAGGATGATAAAACTTATGTGATGACCATTTTTTTAACAAGCGAAATTGAATAAGGTATGCTTTGTAAAATCTGAAATTGTGTTTGTTTGGTTTGTATGGTGTTGCGATTGTGAGCATGATTGTGTGTTTGTATGGTGTTTCAGTTATTGGCATGACTGGTATGCCATTTTTTCCATGTTTTAGTTCCTCCGCCATTGAATATCAATCTAAACCTTACTCATTTCAATGGCACCACCACTTTTTTACTAGTGAAATTCTACTGAATCTTAGAAAACCACTTCACTAGAGGACTCTATGGGACACTTTATGGACACCCTAGTCAAATAACTATAACAACACATGTAATGAATCCTTCCACCTGTAAGAAATCTATGGAAAATCAAACCATATATTAGTTTAGTACCATAGTTCTTGACTCGAGACAGTATGTTTCTATAGAAACACTAAAAAAATAGTTTACAATAATTCATATAGATCACATGTGGGATACTAAAACATTCTAGTGAAAGGGATTCTCATAGATAGTTCCATTGATCAGGTGGTTGGGAAGATGGGTGTGATCTAATTTGGTCCTGAGTAATTCATGGAGATGAAAGGGTATTGTTTACCATAGCTAGTTCCATTGATTATAGTCGGATAATGACCCTAGCTGAACATATTTTGTGTAATTATTTTGTTAAATATTAATATTATTGAATCAAATAGGACGAATATTAACAAATAATGGATGAATACCAATCAGTTGAAAAAAGATTATGAAGATGGCGTAAAGTGTTTATCTATTTTTCAAAAGATCATGCATATGACCCTTCTCAAATCTTTTGTCTATGTTTACGTTGTTGTTATTCAATAAAAATTAGTCTAGAGGAGTTGGAAGAACACTTGATCTGTCACAGAATAGATCGAAGTTATACATGTTGGAATAAACATAGGGAAAAAATGAATGTAGGTAGTGGCTAGGATAGCACTGTGTTTAATGGATCATCTGATATGATTACAAGCGTGAACAATGAAGACAACTATATGGAGGATGTGATTATAGATGTGAATTGTGATGAAGATCGTATTGAGGAAATGAAAAGGATAGTAGAAGATGAACTTTGTGACTGCCCAAAATAGTTTGAGAAGTTAATAAGTTGTGAAAAGATTCCATTGTATGTTGGTTTCACTAAATATATATCATTGTCAGCCATAATAAAGCTGTATAATATAAAAGAAAGCAACGGATGAGGTGACACCAATTTTACGGAACTACTTTCTCTCCTGAATGACATACTCCCAGAAGATAATGAGCTCCTGATCCAAACTTATGATGCCAAACAAATGCGACGCTCGATGGGTGTGATCTTTGAAATAATGCACACCTTCCTGATTGAATGTATACTATTTTTCAAGGACCAAAAATTACTTAACAGTTTCCCAAAGTGTGGTGCTTATCGATACAAGAAAGAATAATCTAGTGCTGGAAAATTTGTATGGTACTTTCCAATCATTCCAAGGTTTAGGCACCTTTATGGAAGTGAGGAGACTGCAGGAAAATTGACATGGCATGAAGATATAATAATTAAATATGGGAAACTACGTCACCTATCAGAATCTCCTCAGTGGAAGAGAATTGATCATGATTATCCTGAATTTTGAAATGATCCAAGAAACCTTCGTCTTTCATTATCTATAGATGCAGTCAATTATTTTGGTTACCAAAGCTAAAGTCACAGTACAGGGCCAGTTATGTTGGTAAATTATAACTTACCACTGTGGTTATACATGAAACAAAAATACATCATGTTATCTATGCTTATATCAGGACCAAAACACCCGGGTAATGATATGATGTTTATTTGGATCCATTAATTGAGGATTTAATATTATTAGTGGATTCAGGTGTTATGTTGTATGATTCTTACAATAATAAAGATTTCACTTTGAGAGCCATGTTGTATGGGATAATAAATTTCTTTTCTACTTATGGAAATTTTTTAGGATATAGAATTAAATGAAATCAAGGTTGTCCCATTTTTGAACAAGGTACACAGTCAATTAGGTTGAAACATTCACTGAAAACTGTGTTTCTAGGACATCGTAGATTTCTACCCCAACAAAATAAGCATCGATCTTGGAAAACATCATTTCAGGGATGTTCATAAGAACATACAACACTGTCTCCACTAATAGGTGATCAATTTTTTGAGAAAGTAAAAGATGTGGAAACTACTTTTGGTAAACTATTTTTGAAAAACGTTAAGAAAACCGATTGGAAAAAGTGATCATTTTTTTGAATTACCATACTAGAATTTTCTCTATGTCATACATTTTATTGATGTTATGCATGTTGAAAAAAATGTATGTGATAGTGTCATCGGCATGTTGCTAAATGCACCTAGAAAAACAAAGTATGGAATTAAGGCTAGGTTGGACATGGTTGATATGGGAATATGAGAAGATTTGTCACCAATGAAAGGTGAAAAACAAAAATTTATTCCTCCTGCTTCTTACACTCTTTCCAGGCTGAAGAGATATCAGTTTTTCAACTTTTTGAATGATGTAAAGGTTCCATAGGTGTATTCATCAAATATCAAGAACATTGTGTCAATAAGAGATTTAAAGATAAAGGGTTTGAAATCACATGACTACCATTTTTTAATGCAAGATATAATTTCTATAGATTTACATTGCATTTTTTTCCAAGAATTTTCACCATATATTAATGAAGCTCTATTTCTTCTTCAAATCTATATGCAGCAAAATTATAGACCCGGCGAAATTTCCAACTATGGAAAGAGAAATCATCATCATATTATGTGAATTGAAAATGTTCTTCATGGAGACATTCTTTGATATGATGGTTCATTTTATAGTTCAATTGGTGGGAGAGATTCAACTATATGGTCGTATACATTATAGATAGATGTACCCAATTGAATAGTATATGATGATTTTGAAAGGTTGTGTTGAAAATAAAAGTTGGCTAGAGGTTTGTATTGCAGAGTGATATATTGTTGAGGAATTCATTGAATTCTATACCGAATACTTGTCTAGTGTGGAAAGAATTGGCCTACCAAAATCTCGTCTCACTAGGCGATTTGAGGGTGAAGGAATTTTTGGAAGAGAGGTTGTCACAATAAATATTATATATCATGAGTAGGCCCACATTTATGTTTTTCATAATAGTTTTGATGTTGACCCATATGTTCAAACCCAAAAAGAAAATATTAGGCATTTTAATCCATTTAGGGATAAAAATGGATATCAGATACACATAATCAATAGTTTATAGGATCTTTTTGGGACTATATTTTTAAGAAGTTAGATGAAAATATGGACTCAATTTCAGAACGACTTCGATGGATAGCCTAAGGACCAAGTGTATGTGTTATCTTACAATGCTTATGTAGTTAATGGTTATACATTCTATACTAATGAACATGATGAAGATAGTACCATGCAGAATAGTGGGGTTACATTTTTGGATAAAGCAATGCATGTTTCCGGTGAAAAGGACTGAAATCCAATTTATGCGAATATTTCATACTTTGGTATCATCAAACAAATATTGGAGTTGGATTATAGGAAATTCCAAGTGCTGATTATTCAATGATAGTGGGTTGATAATAGCAGTTCTGTAAAAATAGATGAATCAGGATTCATGAAATTTGATTTTAGTAAGGAAGGGGAGAAAGATGAACCGTTTATAATGGAATCACATGCAGTAAAAGTATTTTATGTTTCATATCATGAAAACTGAAACTGGTCAATTATTCTATTATCAACCAAAAAAATGAAGGGTCAGATGAAAATTCAATAGATGATGACCATTTAATTGGGACTTTGCAATCATTTTACAGTGGTCCCAATGTAGACGGTGTTTTGTATGTCATAAGAGAACACAATGAAGGGATTTGCATAGACGATAGAGGGGTAAAATCTCTTCATCCTTTAAAAAAAGAGTTCAATAATTAGGTTATTTTTTTATTTTAATATACAGTGTGTTACCATATGTTATAATCTATTTTTGTTGCTTTTATATAATCTAAATTAAATGTTAAACCGCTTCTGCAGATAATGACTTCTGCAGCTACTGATTCACCCAAACCCGAGCCACAATAGGTCTCTCAACCTACTGTCGTTGGTCCCAGTGTAGAGGAACAACAAGTTTCTCAACCTATTACTATTGGACCCAATGGTGAGGTACAATAGGTTTCTCAACCTATTGTTGTTGGTCCCAGTGCTGATGCTAGCACTCTGGAGGAACATAATGATGATGCTAAAACTAAGGAAATGATAGGTAATAAAACTCTAGAAGTGAAAAAAAAACAAGAGTGTCGTATTTTGACAGTGTTAGCCAAAATCCTAAAGTAAATATCAAATGGCATAAAATTTTTGGTGGGATGGAATAAGCGAGGACATCATGTTAACCCCAAAAAATCCATGTTTAATAGCTACATTGGAATCGTTACTCGGAAATACGTTTCGATTGATGTACGGTCGTGGCACCATGTTGTCACCAGGCTTAAACACTAATGTGGGAATATATTATGGTAACATAATTATATCATTTATATAATTTATCAAAATAAAATAAAATACTAAAACATTGAATTACTCTTCATTGTCCCTTGTAGAGTGCATTTATAGTAGATGCCTCACAAAAGGAATATGTACTAAGAGTTTCAGGAAGGATTTATAGAGGCTTCTACACAATTTTAACAAAATATCATCTTAAAGGTGCTAAAGGGAAAATCAAGTCGCACCCACCTCCTCTTTATGCACACTTGATATCCCAAGGAGCTGGGATGTGTTTAGCAGTCATTGTGTGGAGCATACTTTTCGGGTACATTTTGTCTGGTAATACATTGTTTGATGTTTATTTTATTCATCACTTTTATTGATATTTTTTTATTTATGAAACAGCAACTGAGTGTGGAAAATAAGGAACGAGAAACAAAACCAGTGTACCCCTACTGTAAAGCAAGGATGGGGTACGCTTCACTAGAGAAAAAATTGGTACGTATTTTAAATCTACAGTAATATGTTTATGTGAAATAAAACAACACCATAACCATATTCCTATGTTTATATGTATATTGATGAATGTAAATCGAAGGCCACTTTCATCCCACACTATTTTCTATGGAAGGAGTCTTTTGTAAATAAATAGGGGACACTGATAGATGAAAACACACAAAAAGTGTGGGAAACATGTGTAAGTATGACATAATATAATTTTTTTACTTTAAATCATTATTACATAACAATGATTACTTATTTTCTTATATTTTATATCTGACATAGTCATAGGAATCAACAAAACCCTCACCAGATATAGACATACTTTCAACGGACTTGAAGTATCCAAGACAGTATGGCTGCGTCAGAGGTGCGGGTTTTGGGGTGACACCCCGAACATATTTTTAGAAAGAAAAACAAGCAGTGGATCAAAATGAGGAAATGAAAAATATGAGATAAAAATTAAATATGTTTCAAAAATAATTACAATACCATAGAGATATGATATAAAGTATGGTGTGGGATTTAGAGAGAAGAAACAACTCAAGAACAACACGTGCGTGAAGATCCCACCCCACCCCCACTAGTTTTGAGGCAAGCCATTCCCCTCAAAAACCTAACTTTTCTAAGGTAATAAATGTTCTAATAATTGTTTCTATGAAATGTGAATCACATATACACTGATACATTTCCTTTTTTGATATTCTACATGGTGAAAATGATTGTGATTTATATCTATCAACTCCCACTCATCGCCTTGTAGCAAGGTCTACGGTGTTAAATATGTAGAATAACATGCTACACAAAAAACCACTTCCAACAAGTCATGTTAGAGTGTTGTTTAATATAGCTCATGAGCCGAGTGTCAAGATACCTATTCTAAATGATGATGATGACATTCATACGGTCGAACAATCTGTTGGAACATTCATCACATGGCTGTCAATTCTTGTAAAAAAACATGTCAACAAGGAGGTATTCATTTCCAATTAATTTTTCAAGATGATCCTTTAACATTTAATGAAAAAGGTCTAAACTAATGAATTTTATTATAGAAAAACAAAAGGAAGATGGTGAAATGAAATATCAACTCAAAACTATCTCAAGGACATGCCAACCGATCGAAACGATCTACTAAGAGAACCTTCACCCCGCATATTCTATATCCACATTTAATATCATTGTAGGCTCATGTGGATACAAAATTGATAGAAAAAAATACTCACACAGTTGATTTTTAAAAAAAAATGTACAGAGGGGAAGAATCAGATTACATTAGTGCTGAAAATGTAAATGAAATCCTCAAGTATGAATGTCTAGATGCCTCAGTTGTAAATGTATACATGAGGTATGTTTTCATGATTTGATTTTACAAAAGCTGATATAACATGATAATTATGACTAATTATATTTCATATTTTTTTCAGGAATATATATGAAAAACAATTGAAGGGATTTCCCTATTAACAAAAATTTTGACTCGTTAGTCCTCACATCACCTCTTCAAAAGAAGAAATAAATTCTGATGAAGAGGGTGAAATAATTTCATCCCTACTCAAATCGTTTGAAAACAAAATTATGGATGATAGAATCTTTTTAATACCAATTATGTAGGGGTAAAACTCTACAATTTAATAATATCAACTATATTTTCATTTTGATCATTACTTATTCCTTTTTGTGTTTTTAGGTAGCATTGGATGCTCATTGTGTTCAAATTAGATACTCTAAAGATTTATTTTCTGGATTCAATGCATGGATATTCAATAAACCAACCACGCATGATGGAATTTTTAAACTTTTAATACACTAAATCCAACATTTTAGAAACAAAAATCTAGTTATATAATTTATATTATCTTTTAATGAGGATTCTGTTATGATAGGGTGGTTCGTCAATATTGTATACTTCATGGAATGAATCCAGGGCCTAAGGATAAGAATGTTGACAAGATCTAAAAGTGGACATGTATCAAGGTATATATAATTAGATTTCACTATCCAAACACATATCAAAACAAATTATTTATTTTTATTGATGTTTCTATAGTGTCTAAAATAAACAAATGAAAAATTACTATGGTTACTATGTTTGTAAATTTATGAAAGAGATTGTATTTCATTAACAAACTAGAATCCCTGAAGAGGTATTTTCGAAATTAATTAATAGTTCATTTAAAATATTTATTAATCCTTTGTGTATTTATAATTTTTCAGTACTACCATGACTATCACAAAAATTCATATTCGCAAGATGATATAGATTTGTTTAGAAATGAATGGGAAACATACCTGATGGAAGATTTTACCCAAATAGGATGAAGGTGAATTCCTACTACTTATGTTATCCTTATATGATCATTGATATATCCCCTATTTACACTTATTGATCATCTATTATCACCCTTTCTTATGTTTCATATCCTTAGGTTATGAATAATGGTTTTAGAAATTATTTTTCTTTCTAGTAAAGAATAACTTAATGAGAGACTCTTATGAACTAGTTCTTTATGTTTGCATGTTTCTAAAAGCACTAAACCTAAACTATTATGGGATGGATCATATATATTCTATATTTTGTTCATTTATGCTAATTTTTCTAATAATATAGTGTGTTAGAATAATATTGGTTGTGTATCACTCACAAATTTAATAACAAAACTAAGGATTCTTCACTACTGTTGGTTAACTACCGCTTACCATATCATATCATCTGAACTTACCATTTGGATTCCCTGTGATTCTCTCATCCCACACCATCTCTATGATATCATCATTCAGCGTTCACTTTTCCTTCTCTTCTTACAACCATTAACTAGGTAAATGGGTGTAGGAAGAGAGGGAAAAGTGAACGCTGAATGATAATATCATAGAGATGGTGTCGTATGAGTGCATCATAGGAATGTCAGATCAAAAGTTCAGATCAGATGTTATGCTAAGCGGTAATTAACCAATAGTAGTGAAGTGGAAAAAGAATCATTAGTTTTGTTATTAGCTTATCACTAGTCCAAAGAAACCCTTTGGAAATACATATCACAAAGTTAATGACTGCTTGAACCAGGTATAACTTAATTAAATAAGTAAATATAATTAGTCATAAAGCTATATAATATTATTATTTTTAGAGGCTCTACTGTTGATCCACAAAAGGTCGCTCTGTTATAGATCCATGAAGGGTCTCTATACTACTGATCCACAAAGGGTCACTCTCATACTGATCCATGGAGGGTCGCTCTAATACTGATCCATAGAGGGTTGCTCTAATTTTGATCCACGTAGGGTCGCTGTCATTCTGATCCATGAAGTGTCTCTCTACTGCTGATCCACAAAGGGTCACTCTACTGCTAACCCACAAAGGGTCTCTCTCTTGCTGATCATCAGAGCCAGCCAATGGATTCCCGCAATTAGCATGCTTAATTCCAGGAGGATTTTCTCCTCAATCCATCATCTGTACCTCAACCAACAGCAAGTCCCACATAGATTAACCCAAAGGACCATCTCGTTGTAAGATTCCCAACACGACAAATGATGTGTTGAACAGACACTCGGTCTGTATGATATGGGCCTTTTTGTAAAAAGGTCCAGGTTGGATTTGAGTTTGATCCAACCCAACCATATTTCAACCTCCTCCAAAACTCACATAGAGTATCTCAAAATGACCACCTCTTTGTAAGGGTCCTTTTTCCATATACGGTGCATTAATTGGACTCTCGGTTTTCAAGTTATTGACGTTTTTCCAAAAAGGGGCTAGTGGGGTCTAGGTGTGGTCCCACCCTATCGGACCAACCTGGCCCAGGTCTTCCAGCCCGACCCAGACCTGGCCTAGGTCCGGTCTATTGGATCGCGGGCCTATTGGGACTTGGGTCCTACCCACTAGCTTTCCCGGTCCGCTAGAGGTGGACCGGTTCGTCACTCGATTGGGGTGCGGTTGGAAGCTGTGTCCAGCTCCCCACTCGCCCCGTAGTCGACACAGGGCAGTTTCCTCTACCGTGGTCAAGAAAACACAGATTTCACCATGAGGTCGGACGAACTCTCACACGTGGTCGACAGACCACATTCTTTCAGATTGCCCGAGCAAACCAAACACAGGCATCTCCTCCATAGGGCACCGGTCGGTGCCATAACTCCACACCACTACAGCTCTCTACTATTGTGGCGTGCCGACAGGCATGCTGCCTCCCTATGCATGCAGTTGCCACCACTGGCACCGGTGTGCTGGCAGTTCCTTCTACGGGCCACCGAAGTTTCTCTGGTGGTTTGTTTCTCAAATAGTCTATGCCTACAAGACCATAATTCTATCACCTTCACTATGACGGCCTCGAACTCACCTTGACACCATTTTGAGAATTATTCCACAAAGAATGCATAAGGTGAAGGGGATCAGGCCCTGTTCATGTTGGCCCGCACCCTCCGCGTTAGAAGTTTGAAATAAGGGAGATTAGAGATCACATTTCTGTCAAGCTATCAACAATCCCCATGAAAAACCCCAAGAAACTACCCTCCTTCAAGAACATTCGATCCACAAATCAACCTATTCATGGGTTGATCTGTTTTCATTGTTTTAGAATGAAGAATGGGGAATTCTAGCACAAAGCAATAACTACCTGGTTTTAGATCTGTCATAGGTTATCGATGATGATCCATGTCATCTTTGACCCGTGATCCACTATTGTTCTTCAATATTCGCCAATTCCCAGATCTGATCTCATTCTCCATGATATTTTTCGATGTGCTCTGATCCTCCAGTGTTCGTCATTGGTGAGGGTTTCTCGGATTTTTATTGTAATTCATTGGAGAGGAATTACATTGTAGGTTCATCATATAATCCCTAGGGATTAATTCTAAACTGTCTGATGCATTATTTTAATATAATGAAACATGTTGCAGCGTTTCTATTACTCTTGCACAATAAGCCATTAGTGATCCTCATTTAATGTGCCTCGTCATCGCCTTGTTGCCACACCGTAGCGCTGCCGTCTTCCTCTTAATGGTGTGGAAGAAAAATAAAATAACTTTTTCTATGTTATTTTATTATTTTCAAAAACTTATGAAAAATAAATTTTCTATTTGACCCTTGTCGGACAAAGTTAAGTCTTTCCTAGGAAAATTATGGCATTCTGAATTCAATAGTGTCCTCAGATTTTCTATCTAAGCACCAGTTCAAAATTTAGAAAAATATGCTCACAAGTTAACATAATTGAACTAAATAAAAGTTTGAAATTTCATTTCAGGCACCCCAGGCCTCAGAATCACGTTCTTTCTCTGCACCTTGTCTTAAAATAATTCCATATAATTCAAAACAAACACACGAAAATGTTGAGACATTATATTTTTTTCAAGTATAATCTGCTTTATTTTTATCCCTTTGATCTAAGATCATCTTAATCTTCTATGATCTCAAATATGAAAAGTATAATTCTATCATGTTTAATTATATCTAGAAGAAGTAAGTTATTCCTTCAATATTCCAATGGATCTGGTTAAACTCATTATCTAGGCTATGTTAGCCTCTGAGATATTTTATAAAAATAATTATATGAAGAAGTACAACATTAAAATCAGGGATAACCTTTACCCATGCATCTCCTAGATGTACATTTTCACATGATCCTCCTACTAATGCATTTGAAAAAATGGCCAAGATTCATTCAATCATTGTAATTTGAACAAGTAGATTTTGTCCTTTTATGACTAGAGGATATACTCCAATATAAAATTTTCCAAAATTAACATAATTTTCATTTTTTTGGAAGGCCTTACTAACCAATTCTGATTTTAGTAAAGGCATTATAAATAATCCACTATCTATTTTATAGACTTAAATTATGTCTTCATAATTGATAATTTCTCAATATGGTACCCAATAATTTTAGTATACCTTAGACCAATTAAATAT
Organism: Viscum album; assembly: GCA_963277665.1. Classification (NCBI taxonomy): domain Eukaryota; kingdom Viridiplantae; phylum Streptophyta; class Magnoliopsida; order Santalales; family Viscaceae; genus Viscum; species Viscum album. The sequence goes on from OY728160.1 coordinate 1,683,017,680, forward strand.
AGTTGTCTTATATTCTTGAAAATATCTTCCTATTGATGGGATTTAAGTTTTTTTTATTTTACTAGACCAAATTCCATATCCTATAACTTTAATAGCTCTAGAGATTCTTTTGGTGAACTTTCCTATGCTCGAATTATGAATATTAAAAGTTGGATTAAGATTGTATCATGGTTATGTCCATATTCCTCTTTTGAGTTGGATTCTTCTACCTTTTATTACTCTTAATATAAAGAATATAATCTCTTATCATCTGAGTATATATTTTCTCCCCATATATTCTCAAATAATATCCTTAATGAATATTCGATCATAATTTCTCTGAGACTATCTCTTCTTCTATTTCTCATTTGGGAAAGTGTTAGCTCTATGAACTTTCTTCCTAAAAAACTAACAATATTCATAAATATAAAGAGATTTTTATTTATAAAATATGAGATACTTGCCATATTTTCCATAATATTTTCTCTCAAAAACATCTAGATTCTATTTGGTTTAAGATATATCATAGATTTTTATGACCTTTTCTTGAAAATGTACTTTATTATATCCTTTTACCAAATCATTTATAGACATTATTATGTGATTTATTTAATTCACAATGACCATCCTTACACTGGGTCTATAACTATAAGAAAATTACCAATATATAATATTGATGGTATAGAGCCCATTTATCTATGGATTCTCTATGATTTTTTTTGAAATCTAGCTTTAGGATCATCCAATATTGTGGAACACCATATGGAAGTGTCTTCCGTGACCCATATTCTTCATAAATATAGTAAGGATATGAGTGATTTGATCCCTTATTGATATTATAAAATAAATCATTGAATTATCATTTCGGTCATACCCAAGAGATTGATTTCTATGAGATCACCAACCATATTGGCTTGGATTCTTGAGGTTTTACATCGAGTTTCTATGTGGGATATGACTTAGTGGATTTCTTCATTTTCTTCTCATCTTAAAGTATATCTTGTTGGTATCCTAAATTATTTATCTTTTAATTTAGGTATTTAGAGACATGTTGTATATACCTAGGCTCCCATTTCTCCCAATTAATAATATCATGGATCTAATTCTTGTATTCTTGGATACTCTGAAGAATAATTGATACTTCATTATGATATTATTGAGATTCTCTTTCTAATGGCCATGTTTGATCTTCTATAGTATATCATACTGATGTAATTTATCAATTTTTGTCTCTGGGTGGATTTATAATAGATATTATGGCTCCCGAATAATTGGAATCTTCCCATAAATCTTTCCTTTCAAGCCTCTTCCAAATATCTCAAATATTTTGTGTAACACCATATCTTATTACTAACATACTTTATTGTTCAAAGAGAAATCCATCACCCTATGGCTCTCCTAGAGTCCTTTATAGGTTTTTTAACAACAACTAGGATTATCAAATATAAGATTCATTATGCCTGATTTTCTACTTCAAATTTTAAAGACTAGCATGAGTCACCTAGTATTTCTTCCCTAAATTTATTATTTCAAGTTTTTTCTCATAATAGAATCTTTATTTTGGTATTTTATGATATTTTATGATCCAAATATAACTATATTTAATCTTTTATTTCCTCAACATTCCTTCCAAATTCCTTTTCCCATAATAGAGACATTTAACCATGGATTCTAGAAGTTTCTTACTACAAACTTTTCTAATGTAGTGCTCCAGTTTTCTTCCTCCTTGCACTCTAATACTATAGATGCCACTAGTTGGTGAGTATTTTATGGAGGTATCTCATGTAATTACACTTAGTTTATCCATAATTCTTTAAAAAACTCACAAGCATTGAAACAAAATAATATACATGAAAAACTATAATAGGAATACCTATCATCGATTCAAAAGATCGCTCTTGGAATTGCATCACATGAAAAACATGAAGTCTTAAAGATAAAAAATGGTGAGAATGTATGAACTCATTATAATCACTATCCAAAATTAATCTCCCTAAATAAATAGACCAGAGTTAACTTATATAGTCTTATGGGCTTAGCTTCCCTGAGAAGCTAACTTGACACTATAAGGCTCAACATAAAGGGGAATATTATTGGGAATACTTCTAAAAATGAAAAAGAAAAAGAAAAATGTGGAGTGAAAAACCAAAAATAACCACCAAAAACTTCATAAAAATATATATAATTGACATGTCTGATTTGATTAAATTTTCTATGCTAGAAATGATACACGACTGGAACGGCTCTTAGAATTCTTACAAATCATACAGAGCATCAATTATCTCGCTAAGCAAGACCTATTTTTTATAACCCATTCATCTCCATAAATTCTATGATGGAATGTTGTAGTTTCTCTCTAAAAATAAAGATATCTACTTTATGTACCCTCCAAGTATTTAGTTACTCATGAATCATGTCTTCTTCTACCAAAACAATCTTTCAGATGTTCCATTTATTCATTCTCCATGTCTCTTGGGATCATAGAGGCAAGAAATATTACTCATGTAAATAATGTACAATCTTTTATCATCAAAATTTAATCAATAATATAAATAATCCATAATATTTAGATAATTTATTAAGGTATTCTATTCAAATTAAACTTTATCCAATCTTCACCCTAAATGGATATTCATTGAATACTTTCTAGATAGGCCCTTTAGTCTAGTTCACTAGGTATAGGTTCCATAGATTGACCAACCTATTTGCTAATCTGATAGGTTTTATGTGTAAAACCCAAAATATAAAACTATAATATGAATTGTTTATAATTTTATTCAACATCTATGTTACCCAATTGAAAGTATAAATATTTCTTCTTAAATCCCAATAATTATTTTGCACCAATTATGAAAGCATTTTGGCACTCGATAAAATCTTATGGATCAAATTTCCAGTATTATATAGGGATCTTTGGAATCCATTTTTATGACATACAACAAACCCATTTTATGACTAGTTATTCTTTTATGCCAAATTCCATGATTTTTTTTTAATTTTATAAGAAGACAAGAAAGAGTAACCTTTAACTAGACCTATTTAGTAATGATCATACTAATCATATCATGATCCATCTTCTAATAATCCTTTATAAGGTCTTCATATTCATCAAGCATATCTAGAACATAGTTCAGCCCTCACTTGAATATTCTATCATAATTATTTTTCTGAATTATATTATAGATACCTTTATATTTATTCCTAGAATTTTTCTCAATCCATTGAAATTATTTCTATATTTTCTTTACTAGATTTAGATTATCATATAGTTTATCATTTAAAATTTACTAACCATGTTCATACTAAACATTATTTTGATGAAGGTACTATTAAAACTTCTACTACATTTCTTTCTCAATTTCTTATTATACTTTATCAACCTAGATATTATAAATAGTTTTCTCATTTCCTTGATATATTATATCTATTTATATATTTTGGTTCTTTTGATCCATATGGTATCCTATATTTTCTCTATAATGAGTTCTACAATGGAATTTGTAACCACATACAAAGAATTAAATATATAATTTATCCTTATACTTGCTATCAAGGGAAATATTTACAAAGATTCATGTTTTTTTATATTTATGGGTTGAAGAACATGTGTATTATAATCTTTCAAACTTAATGGATATTGATCATAGTCTCTGATAGAGATTATATATAAGAATCAATTTTATTTTCTAACTTCTATCATTATTTTACTTGAAAACTAGGAATTAATTTGAATAATTATTATATATTAATATTTGAAATTACAATGAACTTCTATCTTCATCCATTACACCAGCAAGAGTCAATGTATCATGTTAATGAATCTATAATGACGTTATCATTTCTTGAAATGTTTTCTATATTCAAGTTATAGTATTTTAATTCATTCCACCACCACAATAATCATTCATGGGTAAACCATTTTAATTTTATTTCCCTATGATTATTTATATAAGATCTATCAATTATTAGAGTGAATGTTTTTTCCAATAAAAACTCATTAGCCCTATTTAATTTAAGGAATTTAAGAAAATCTCATTCATGGATAGGATAATTCTTCTATGTCCTAGTAATGAATCCACTCCAGTATATACAAGTAATTTCATCATGGTTTTCCTTACATTTATGATAAATTCCCATAATTAGTTTGATTCATTCATTTCTAAGATAAATTAATCCTCACTCCCATTGGGATAATTAAATTCAAGAAGGTTTTGAGATTTCTTCTTTATAATTATGATTAATTTAGAATCATCTTATATATAATTATAGGGTATCTTACTAGATAATTTTTCTAAATTTGAGATGATATTTTTTCAAAATCATTGATCAATTATTTAGAATAACATAATATACGATGAAATACATATATAATCTTATTATATGTAATCTCATTTTTGAAAGTTTCAATATTTTTTGAAATATGTTGTTGAATATTATCTCTACATCCTTTGATATACAATCCTATGAATTCTATCTTTGGTTTTATCCAAATGATATTTCTTTTGAAAAGTATCATCTCTCTAGTTATGAGAATCTCAGTTACCGTCAATTAAAGATCAATACTCTATACTAAATTTATACTAAATATGACCATGTCATCAATGTATACTATAGAGAACTATGATAATATATTAAATTCCTTTTAAATTATATAGTGTAATATTCCTATTTCATCCTTTTGTCTGAATGGAATAACTAGACATTCAATCAGGCCAACTGGAATTACAAATTTTGTTAATGGTAGAGGCTCCTCTTTGACCCTAATCTATCAATATCTTATCTTGATATCAATCATATAATACACCGTGGGTATTTCATTTATAATCCCACTTCTTAAATCTTCAAGATTAGAAATATTGTAACAATCACCCTTTGTGGAATAATTAAGATCATGATAATCGATAACCATCCTATATTTGTGATGTTGATTCTTTTCATGATTCATCTCCATGAAATCCTCACTCCTATAGGACTTTCACTTTTCTAGATTAATGAAATTATATGTAGTTCTCAAATATATTTCTCAAATTCAATAACCATTCCATATGGATAAGCTATTCCCTTTATTTTGATCATCACACTAGGATCTTTAAGGGTAATTTTATCCTATAACATTACTTTCAACCAAAATTTTACGGGGTTCTCTAACCAATGTTATGATAAGTAATATCTTATCTTAGAAAATACCTTTTATTCATTAATCCTCTAAACTTTCAATCCAGGTAGTTTTTTTCACTGATAAATCTTTATGTGGTACTCTTTATCATCAAAATGATAGTTTTCCATTTGAATATGTGATAATTTATTTTCTAGAACCATTTTTTTTTTCAAAATATGTTGGGATTTAATAATAAATTAGGTTAATTATTTATGAAAATATAATTTTAGGCTTAAATTTTTAAGGAATCTATTTCAAATCATTAATTCATCTGGTAATTGAAGAATAAATAAAATCATATATCCTATAAATATTCTCCCACAGAGTTCTATATAAAAATAATTTTCCAATTTTTGAATCAAAACTATTACATTATTAACAACTATAACTTACAACTCTATATATTCCTAGGTTACTCTTGAAAAAAATATTCTTGTTATAAGAAGGTACATCTTGTAAAAACTAGTTAAATACATGATGTTACAACAATGAAAAGTTTTACCAATGTACCCCAGTCCTTTATATTTTCATTGAGTAATGAAGATCTCATATGTCCTATATGGTATTTTTCATCTTCATAGATATGTAATCAAAGAGTCATTTTTTAAACTATCCTTCTAGAAAATGGTGTTTTTTCGGAAGTACCTTCATATTATCCAACTGAGACCCCTGGATTCTCTAAAGGGTTCTCCAGTATTTCTATTTTGAGATCTTCTATTTTGAAATCTAATATTCCTGATCTCGATTATTTTGATTGAAGATATTGTTTGTATTCTTTGATCTCAGATATACTGAGTCTATTTCTAACTTGTTTAATCAATTTCATAAGAAGTATCGTATTCCTTCATTCTTCCTCTGGATATGGTATAACCTAATGTCTAGGTCTGGTTTACCTTTTAGGGTTTACTACCTATGGTGAAATTTCTCTAATTGATATTCCTTAATATTGTAAATGATGCGTTAATATTTCCACACCCTTCCATATATACAGTCTTCTTGAATTGTATGTCTTTACATAATAAGGACCAGGAGCATATTTTCTTGACTTTTGATGTTTCCAATATAGTTTTTGAACCACACGGGATGGTTTATCCTCTATTTTGAAATCTAAGACATTAATATAGGATGTTTTTTACCTTTTTGAAATTTTGTTTAAATTTTTCCTTTTTATAGTGTATGTGTTGGAATAATTAATAATTTTTATATACTTGTGATTACATGTGGGCATCTGTGTAGTCCGTGAGAAACGTTGTGACAATTTTTTACATGAGAATTTATAGAGTAAATTTTCTCATGTTTCATGTAGATTCATGGGTCATTATATGATGCAAATAGATTTCTCATGATGTATTGTTATGTATGTCTATCATGTTTTAACTTGTTATATATTATATTTACTTTGGAGGATTATATCTTGTTACACATGATAGAAAAACATCATAGTAAGTTTACCCATTAGAGGAGGAGCAGGTCTGACAACCGATGATGATGAAAAAGGATCAAGGTAGTCTTTCCACTCAACTATTACTTGATGAATTTTTTTGTTAAAAAATAATTTTTCATTAATCGATTAACCTTGTTGATACTGAGTGGGGTGTCTAAACTCAATGTAACTTGTGGATAATTAGTAGCATGATCATCTAGATAAACCATGTAGATACTGAGATCCATGCTAATATCCTTACGGATAGTTCTAATATTTACCAACATTTCTATTATAATATTGGAATGGAGTCAAAGTTATTATATCCAAGGATTTTAGAGTCTTGGTCAGTGCATGAACACTCAGTTTTGGATTACATGATGTTATGATTGTTATTAATTTATTTTATTCATGGAATAAAACTATTATAATTGACTACACTAGGTTAAGGACACATTATTGGTGTCCTACTAGGTCTTCTACAGACACCCTACTTGGAAATTTCAGTGTACTTTTAGATTTCATGTCTAGAGATCCAATGAAGGGAAATAGACCCGTGGTGGAAAGTTGAGCTAAGGAGTATGAAGATGATAGCAGATCAAGAATGGACTCTAGAGGATCCCTGGTTCATTTTTTTATTTATTTGAAATTTATACTATAGTTTGGATGAAAACATTGGGTGAAATCTTATTTGTATGACATGTATTCCATATTTATATTACCATGTGTTACTACGATTATTTATTTATTATTTTATTATTATGATTATTTTTGATATTACATGATACTGAGGGTATAGTTCCCACACTAATGGACTTAGACCATCACTGCTAGTCAGTAGCCTCTGGTATATATGGAGGCATGCATGAATTCATGTGACCCTCCAGATCAAACCCAATTGTTCAGGATGGGGTGTTACAAAATTTTATCAGAGGAATAAGATTTACTAATTTTTTATCTTCACCATGATTTCGGATAGGGTAGACTAGAGATAGGGTGTTTTGGACTTTGTTAAGGGATCTATGATAGTGCCTGAACAATACTGTATAGTGGACCTCTGAGCTTCCATAATATGGTTAAAATTATGATTTTTTGTTATAGCTAATTAAATTTACCTTGGGTTATTAACATAATTTTGATAAGTGATTTATGGGATTTGTAGGTATGATCATGCATGATGACTAGAATTATAGGTTCAAATTCCAAGTATATACTTATTATTGTGCATCATATTAGTTATTTAACTTAATACCTTCATTTTTGTTATCTATTTGTGATAAATTATCTATTTTTATATATATATATATATATGTGTGTGTGTGTGTTTTTTCATACAATTGTGATATATCTTTATTGTCACTAATTAGTTAAACCTATAATACTATTGTGTTAGAGTATATATGATGATTTTTACTAACATACAAGGACATAGACCAAAGTAACTAAAAGTTTGGGTATACCTTGGGTTATGGGTAGACTCAAAGTAGATCCTTGTGTGATCCCATATAATGATTAGGGTTTATCCTAACAAATATGTTTTTCTAAAGTATTTCTTTATATTAAATTATATGTCACCTCTGTGTAGTCTTATTGAAATACTTGGGAATTGTGCCAAAATTCTATTACAAAGGAGGATATTCCTCCTCTACTACTAATCATATAGGAGGATTCTACTAAGAATGCTCCCACACCTACTCAATTGTTAGTAAGTGGGATGGATTCAACTAGATTTCTTTCACTTAGTTCATGTCATAGTAATAGGTGACTTTACTATGGTTAAATATGTCATTACTTTAAAATTATTTAATCTTCATACTTCCAAGGAACCACAGGTCCTCAGGATGTTGAGTAATGTGTTGAAATCATTTTGTATCTTTGACTATGTAGAGACTTTTAATGATAAGAATGTTAAGCTGAAAAGAGATCATGTTGGGTGAACAACCCATTTAGATAACCCCATATTGTATGGAACCAACCATGCTGAAGGATCTCAAGGTAAAACTTGATGACTTGTAGCAGTAGGGAATTATTATACCAAGTAGATAATCATGGGGTACACATGTGTTGTTCTCTAGGAAGGAATATTATATTCCTCGACTCTACATCGACTATCGGAAGATGAACTAGGTGATGATGGAGAAAAGATATCCATTTCCTAGGATTGATGATATTTTTTATCAGTTATCAATATTCTATTAGTTCTTGAAAATTGATATTCAATCAAACTACCACCAGCTACATGTTAGAGAGATGGACATTCTGATGATCAAGTTTTAGAGTATGTATAGGTTATATGAGCCCTTAGTGATTCCATTCAGAATGAATAATGAACCAAAAGTGTTCAAGGATCTCATGAACAAGATATCACCCCCATATCGAGACTTTTCCATCGTAATGTTCATCGAAGAAATCCGGATATAATCACTAACACTAGAGAAGCATGCTAGGCACCTTAAGATGGTCCTGAGTACTCTTTGAACACATCATCTTTATGCCAAGTTATTGAAATAAGTCTTTTGGATTGGGTAGATAAATTTCCTAGCAAATTTGGATTCTGAGATGAGTATATCCATATAAATTGATAATATAGAGGCATTTATCTGTGAGAAATGTCCCCAGAACATGTTTGATATCTGAATATTTCTAGGTTTAGTATCATATTATTGATAGTTTATCTAAGATTTCACCTAACTATCAACACCTGTGATAGTTATGAAAATAAAATTTTAATGTTATATTGGATAGACCCATGTGATTAGTCCATTCAATAATTGAGTATGAGGTTGACTATAGCTCTAGTGCTAATAATACCTGATCCAAGGACCAGATATGTTGTTTACTATGATGAATCATGAATTGGTTTGGAGGTAGTGTTGATGTAGAGAGATTAGGTACTTTCCTATGGGCCATATCAGCTATGATCCCATGAGCAGAACTACCCAAATCGTGAATTAGTGTTTATATCTATGTTTCAAAATCATAAGTGTTGTCAACACTATCTATTCCACGAGTGATTTTTTGTTTATATGGACCCCAAGGGCCTTCATTATATCTTTACACAACAATACCTAAACCTAAGGTAGAGAAATTGGGTTGAATATCTGTAAAAATTTGACTTTGAGATGAATTACACACCAGGTAAAGGTAACATCAGTGCAGATTCTATTCACCATAATACATAGGTAGAGAAGGAGCTTGGTGAGAGGACTTCGAAGGATTAGTGGTTATTGATTATCTTTTTGGCTAACTAGAGGATGAATGATTCTAAGGATCATGAATTTATGTCTTTTTCTCCCACATTGGTCACATATTCTATGGTGGAATTGGTAAAGGAAATACATGTTTCAGACCTGTAGTGTTCTCTAATGTGGGAACAACTAGTTAGAGGTGATCAAATACCTGAGTGGACTTTGAGTAATGATAATGTGATTCATATGCATTAGAGAGTGATACTCCCTACTTCTATTAAATATGAGTTAATTATATAATTAAATATATCTTTATGGGTTGTAGATACTTTTGAGATAAATATGTATCGTGAATTCATGTAACAATTCTAGTGTCCATGGATAATGAATGACATTGTCAGTTTTGTGTATAGATGCCTTACCTGCTAGATGATAAGGATGATCACCAACATCTAGGTGGGTTTCTCTACCCATATCCAGTTCCCATGTGGAAGTGGGATGAAATCATGATTGACATTATGATGGGTTTACCTAGGACCTTGAGGAGTCATGACACTATCTAGGTGATTGTCGATAAGCAGATGAAAGAATCCCAATTTTAATCATTCTTAGAGACTCACTGAGTTAATGAGATATAAAATATTTATGTCAATGAGGTTACATGTGTAAGGGTTGGTGTCCTCAGAACTAACTGTTTTGTACTTTGATTACATAAATGTTCACTTATTATATATTGTTCATTGTTCTGCATGACTATAATATAATAATGTCCTGAAATATTTGTTGCATTAATAAGGTCATAGCAGATCCCCGCTATGATGAGAACCTTGAAATGCTATAACAATATTCTTAAATAAAGTTCTGCGGTTGGATGACATACTATGATAGGACACATAGTATACAGACCGTCATGTGCGAGTACTCATAAGAAGACGAGACTCTCTCTCATGGAGTTCGCACTTGGTAATCTCCAAGATGGGAGATTATGAGAACAGACCCGCCAGTAGTAATTCCGCATGTCTTGGTGTCATTGGATATTGCTATCTACGAGCATGTGTAATGGTCCTTAGACTGGAAGATTATCATTAACTCATGTCATGACTCGCGCACTTAGATTTACTGACGAAAACCGTCACGCAGACAGTTGGCGGGAAGTAGGGTACGTTGGGTGCGTCACGAGTGACATGTTGTTAATGGATAAGTCAAGGAAGGATTTGTCCCTTCCATTTATGGAAGTTGATATCTCGTCCCTTTGATTGAAATAGAACTGTCGCATTAAATTCTATGGCCATGGTGTAAACGATGAGTTTATTTCCGGTAGTCAAAGAACGACATATCAAGCATATAGGTTTATGACACTTCCATGAAACCTGCTTGATGAGATATTGAGACAAAGGGATTAAATTACACAGTAAGCGTTCGTATGAGGTGATACGTCAATGCGGCGTCAACTTCTTTCTCTTGGGTGCCTTGACCCGTTGCTAGACAGTAATCTTGGACTTTAGGCAAGCCCTCCTAATGCCAACGAGAAAGAGGCCTAGAGGGTCACACACTAAGTGTATCCAAGTATCTCAAGTTGAATAAAGATTATTCTCGTACGTGGTTTAATAATTATTCAAGGAAGCCTAAGTTGTTTTAAATGATGGGGGAAAAATAAAATAAAATAAGTACACGTCGTGTATTATTATTACATGTCGTGTAGTTTTATTTTGGAAAGGAAATGAATAAATGAAAACAAGATATACACGCCGTGTACATTTAATGTACACGCCGTGTAGTTTTTAATGAAAAACAAGTACACGCCGTGTATTTATTAATACACGCCGTGTAGTTTTTTTTTAGTTGGGATTTTGAGGATATAATATTGTTTTAAATGATATTTATTATAATCAGCGTGGGCGCATGTCAAGGAATTATTTATTCGACATGGGGTTTTAAATAAAGAGTCAATGAAATAAATAAAACGCGTAACGCGTTTATTTATTGTCATAACTCTATAACCCCACACACCCGATTATAAATATCCTCACAACCCCAACTCTTTTCTGACACACAAGAGAATCGTTGTGCACAACATCTCTGGAGAATTCTTTCAAGGCCGAAAGAACCTCTTCCTCCAAGAACGCTCTCAAGACTGAGAGAGATCCTCTTCCATCGGATCAAGACAATCTAAGGCGGACAACGCAAGCAAAGGCTTCTCCACGCTAGCACCCGGAGAATCTTTTGGCGACGTCCAGAGATACGAGGTGCACGTGTGGATCACCGCTAGAGGGAGTCTACACTTGGCTTCTGCGACGCAACGACGGATCAGATCGACAACGTGATTGAGAAAATCAATGAAGAAAGAAAACCCAAAAGGTATTTCTTTATAATTAATTAAATTAATTATAATCAACCTGTAATGATCCTTGTTTGTGGTTTCGGGAAAAACCATCTTCTTTGTCTTTTTCTGTGATTCGATTCGTGGAGACTGGCGTTTATCGTCGTATTGATCCCGGATTGATCATTGCTAATGACAAAAAGCCAAGTGGGCACATCCACCCACGCGCTTCCGCTGCGCCCGGAACCTTCAAATGGTATCAGAGCGAGGTTACAACGTTGATTATAGTTATTTAATTTTCGTTGATAATTTACGCATTCATATTTGATTCAATTCGAAATAAATCGTTCTATAAATCTAAATTAACGAGATCTATTCTTCCTCCTTCGTTTCTCGATTCATATCACATAAACGACCTTTTAATTTTAATTTTGATTAAAATAAAAACGAGGAACTCATCCGGAGGAGCTGCTCTTTCTGTCTGTACAACATGGGATTACACGGCGTGTAATTAAAACTACACGCCGTGTACTTAGGTTCAACGAACCGGCACTGGTCCGCCAAACCACGCCGTGTGAATTGATTATGCCTAAGTTTTAATCACACCGTGTTGACCAGAATAGAACGGCACGTGGAAACCGGAATACACGACGTGTATGTTGGAACAACACGCCGTGTAGTCCGTTCCGACCCAGGTGAAACCGTGTACAAAGATAAGTCGCGTACCGCGTATACGGGATCGCCAGGCCGGTTACCGCATAACAAGGAAGTACACGCCGTGTATGATTCATCTACATGCCATGTACTCTAAAATTTCCAAAGTACAGAAAAACACGCCAAAGCCCCGGCGTGTACTTTGGACAAAGAGTGAAAAGAAAAATACACGCCGTGTAATTATAAACTACACGCCGTGTACTTTCCAGAAATGGAATTTCACCAGGTTTCCTCCAATGTACAAAGACCCGTACAAGGAATATGGATGAGAAGAATCTCAAGGAAATTCAGAAAGGAATTTAAGATAAAGAATTGATTAATTATAAGATCATAATTAATTGAATTCGAGCGTGTCTTATCTTAAATAAAAGAACGATTAAAAGAATTTGAATTCTAAAATATGCGTAAATGTCGTTGCATACTATGGATGATCATGAGCTAGACCAAAGACCCTTTTTATGTGTATCGTTTCATTTAAATTTATTTAATTTAAATTTGTTGGCCTGCGAGCCTTCTTCCAATAAAATGTAGGGCCTGCATGCCCATGGTTTCTTTAATGTAAACCCATGTAATGGAGGATCTCCCAAGCCAGAGGAGACAGTTCAAATCCCGAAGCCGAGGTGAAACCGACACAAGAAGATAAAAAGGTGGACAGGTGGGAGCTGCAAAACACGAACCATCAGGTTCAAGGTGTTTTCCCTAGGTCAGGGTAAGCTTATCAAAATCGCTAGATAAGCTAACCAAATAGAATCTCATGATCATGCCATCTTATTTTATTTCTGTCTGATTGCATGGTTTATATATTATGCATGTGTTGTCGCGATCACATAATTAATAAAATGAACAAGCATGCAAAGATGGAATAAAATAAAAACCGGTCTATGCGTATACATTATCGGAACATGGTTAATCACTTAAGCAAGCATCACTTAATATTAACAAGCATGTGATAATGCAAAGATACGCATAAAGAATAAAATCCCTCAAATACCATATTAAGTCAGACCAAGCCTTCCGTTACTTGATTAAGGGCAAGAATCAATAAAACTATGTGTTTGACCAACCCTTGTTGGGACACTTACTTTTATAAAGGAAGCCCTTATGAAAGGTTTCGGGTTGACTTAACCATATTACATCAAGAGAAGTAGCCCTTGCTAGACTTGATGTAATATTGGAGGCAAGAGTTGAGGAAATCCAAGTCAGGATTTCAGGATTGGGGAGTCCACTCAACAGATCAAGGAACTGTAAGCTCACAGTTGGCAAAGACCCGCCTACCTAAATACCTTCAAATAGCTTGACCAACCCTTGTTGGGGTTATGCGAAGGGAAATATGGATCCTTGCCATTAGAATGTCAAAGCAACTGGACATTCCGAGTTCAATGGTGAGGGCCATTGGGAATTGATAAAATAGTGGGATACTTAATAAAATTTATTATTTCTCATAAAATGTAATCAAGAAAGTACAGATGAATCTGCTCTTTTAAATTGTAGAATCAAAATGACAAACACATCAACCACATTTTCTCTACGATCAATTCTGGATAAAGACAACATCCTCACCGGCAGTAACTTTCAGGAATGGTTTAGGTGCCTTCGGGTTATCCTACGCCATGAACGGAAGTTTTAAGTTCTGGAGTCCTCACTTCCTGATTCTCCTGCCCCAGGGGCAAGTGATGAAGATTTCCTAGTCTATGATAAACATTTGAACGATGCTCTCGACGTTCAATGTTTGATGTTGTCATCTTTGTCTAGTGAGCTCATGAAGTCTCATGAAGACATGGATGCCTACAACATGCTCGAGCACCTCCGTGGTTTATACCAGGAGAGAGCAAGACAGGAAAGGTTTGAGATCTCCAAGGCTCTGTTTCAGAGCAAGCTTGGAGAGGGTGCCCCAGCTGGGCCTCATGTAGTCAAGCTCATTGGCTACATTGAGAGCTTGGAGGTTCTAGGGTTTAAACTCCCTGAAGAACTGGGTACCGATCTCATTCTCGCATCACTCCCCCAGATCTTCTCAAACTTTGTTGTTAATTTCAACATGAACAATATTGAGAAGTCTCTATCTGATCTTCTTATCCTTATTCGCCAAGTGGACAATGACATGAAGCGTGAAAAGCCTTCTGTCCTTATGGTGAATAAAAGGAAAGGGAAGGCGAAGAGCTTTAAGCCCAAAGATTCTTCAAGGCCTTCCAAGAAAAGGAAGATCAAAGGGGAGGCAAAGGAATAGGATGTTGTTTGTTTTGCATGTGGCAAGAAGGGTCACTGGAAGAAAAACTGCACCCAGCCAAGGAAGCAAGGGGAAGCTTCAGGTGCGTTTGTTATCGAATGCAATCTATCTGTTTCTACTAATTGGGTATTAGATACTGCTTGTGGTGCTCACATCTGTATCCAAATACAGGAACCAAGTAGATTCAGGAAGATTGATCGAGGGGAGATAGATCTACGAGCAGCCAACGGAGCCAGACTTGCTGTTGTAGCTGTCGGGGACTACCACCTCACATTGCCTACCGGGATGGTCTTGGTTTTGAAAGGATGTTATTATGTACCCTCTGTAACCAAAAACATTATTTCAGTATCCAGATTAGATACTGATGGATTCATATTCAAGTTTGGAAATGAATGTTGCTACTTTTATAAAGATAGCATTTGTTTTAGTAGGGTACATTTATATAACGGCCTTTATGTGTTAGACTACACAAACCAAGTAATGGAAATTGATAACAAAGTTAATTTACATGACTCATACCACACCCAACTTTGGCATCACTGGCTAGGTCATTTCAATGAGAAACGTTTGACAAAATTACATCAAGATGGGTATTTAGATTCTTTCGAACTAAAACCACTTGGTGTATGTCATGCGTGTCTACAAGGAAAAATGACCAAAGCCCCATTTAGTGGGAAAGGTGAAAGAGCTAAAGAGCTTCTAGAATTAGTTCACACAGATGTGTGTGGACCATTTCCAGTTGAAGCAAGGGGTGGGTTCTCATACTTCATAACTTTTACTGATGATTTTAGTAGATATGGATATATCTATTTAATGAGGTATAAGTCAGATTCTTTTGATCGGTTCAAAGAATACAAGAATGAAGTTGAGAACCAGCTTGGTAAGAAGATTAAGAAACTCCGCTCAGACAGAGGAGGAGAATATCTTAATCAAGACTTCATTGATTTCTTACGGGAGTTTGGGATTCTATCTCAACTCACTCCTCCTTACACACCGCAGTGGAATGGTGTAAGTGAAAGGAGGAACCGCACCCTGTTGGACATGGTGAGATCAATGATGAGTCATGCGAGTCTTCCATTATCCTTTTGGGGATATGCATTACAAATAGCAGCACACATACTAAACCAAGTACCAACTAAATCGATAAATGGTATTCCATACGAGTTATGGAGTGGACGCAAAGCCATGTTATCGAATTTACACGTGTGGGGTAGCGAAGCATTTGTTAAGGCCTCTTCAGGTAACAAACTTGCACCCCGAGGCACAAAGTGTATCTTTATAGGATATCCCAAGGAAACAAGGGGATATTAACTATACAACCCCTCAGACAAAAAGGTTACAGTGGCAAGACACGCCATATTCCTTGAGAGGGAGCACATCTCTAGAAGAGATAGTGGGAGCGAGATAGACTTCGATGAAGTCGAGGCTCAAGATACACATGAGTTGGTACAAGAACAGATTCCACAAAGCCCCGTGGAAGAACAATCTGTTCCAGAGACACAAGAACTGCGTAGGAGCACGAGAGAGGTGAGAGAACTAGAACGATATGGTTTTCTTGTCACTGAGGATGGTGACTCATTATTGGTTGACAATGATGATCCTCTTACCTACAAGGAAGCAGTTGAAGGCACAGACGTTTCCAAGTGGCAAGAAGCCATGAATTCTGAAATGGATTCCATGTACCAAAACCAAGTCTGGATTTTGGTAGATCCTCCAGTTGATGTAAAGCCTATTGGAAATAAATGGGTATTCAAGAAGAAACTGGACATGGAGGGGCAATTCAGCACCTACAAGGCACGACTGGTTGCAAAAGGTTTTAGACAGCGTCAAGGAATTGACTATGATGAAACCTTTTCACCGGTTGCAATGCTGAAGTCTATCAGAATCCTATTGGCCATTGCTACTTACCATGACTATGAAATTTGGAAAATGGATGTCAAAACAGATTTCCTTAATGGGAACCTCCAGGAAGATGTCTACATGACACAACCTGAAGGGTTTGTGACTTCAAAGGATGCCAACAAGGTATGCAAGTTGCAAAAATCCATTTATGGATTAAAGCAAGCATCAAGGTCATGGAACATTCGTTTTGATGAAGCTGTTACAGAATTTGGATTTGTTAAGAACGAATGCGAGACTTTTGTCTACAAAAGGTTTAGTGGAAGTGCAGTCGTTTTCCTAATAGTATATGTCGATGACATATTGCTAATTGGAAACGAAGTACCTGTCTTACAGTCAGTTAAGGCATGGTTGAATAAATGCTTCTCTATGAAAGACTTGGGCGAGGTGGAATATATTCTTGGGATCAAGATCCATCGTGATAGATCCAAGAAAATGCTGGGCCTAAGTCAAAGTACATACATTGACAAGATACTGAAGAGATTCAGTATGGGACAGTACAAGAGGGGATTGTTGCCAGTGTCACATGGCATTCATCTTTCCAAGAAAATGTGTCCTCAGACACATGAGGAAAGAAAGAGAATGGCAAGGATCCCTTACGCATCCGCGATTGGGTCAGTCATGTATGCTATGCTATGTACGAGGCTAGATGTTGCTTATGCATTAAGTGCGGTAGGCAGATATCAAGCTGATCCAGGAGACCGCCATTGGATGGCAGTCAAGACTATCCTTAAGTATCTGAGGCGTACTAAGGATATGTTCTTGGTTTATGGAGGAGATGAGGAACTAGTCATCAGAGGACATGTAGATGCTAGTTTCCAGACTGATCAAGATGACATGAAGTCGCAGACTGGATACATCTTCAGTTTGAATGGAGGTGCAGTGAGCTGGAAGAGCTCAAAACAAAGTGTGGTTGCAGATTCTACAGCGGAGTCCGAGTATATCGCAGCTTCTGAGGCAGCTAAAGAAGCAGTATGGATGCGAAGCTTTATCCAAGAGCTGGATGTTGTACCGAGCAGTAAAGATCCTATCACACTCTATTGTGATAATACTGCAGCGGTGGCACATGCAAAATAGCCAAGGTCACATCAGCGGACAAAGCACATACTTCGGAAGTATCATCTCTTGAGGGATTTTTCTCAGAGAGGTGAAGTTGCAGTGAGCAGTATTTCCACAGAAGACAACGTGGCGGACCCATTGACTAAAGCCTTGACTCAGCAGAAACATGATCATCATGTGAGGTCTAGCGGACTAAAAGTCGTAGGCAGTTGGCTCTAGTCCAAGTGGGAGTTTGTAAGGGTTGGTGTCCTCAGAACCAACTGTTTTGTACTTTGATTACATAAATGTTCACTTATTATATATTGTTCATTGTTCTGCATGACTATAATATAATAATGTCCTGAAATATTTGTTGCATTAATAAGGTCATAGCAGATTCCCGCTATGATGAGAACCTTGAAATGCTATAACAATATTCTTAAATAATGTTCTGCGGTTGGATGACATACTATGATAGGACACATAGTATACAGACCGTCATGTGCGAGTACTCATAAGAAGACGAGACTCTCTCTCATGGAGTTCGCACTTGGTAATCTCCAAGATGGGAGATTATGAGAACAGACCCGCCAGTAGTAATTCCGCATGTCTTGGTGTCATCGGATATTGCTATCTACGAGCGTGTGTAATGATCCTTAGACTGGAAGATTATCATTAACTCATGTCATGACTCGCGCACTTAGATTTACTGACGAAAACCGTCACGCAGACAGTTGGCGGGAAGTAGGGTACGTTGGGTGCGTCACGAGTGACATGTTGTTAATGGATAAGTCAAGGAAGGATTTGTCCCTTCCATTTATGGAAGTTGATATCTCGGCCCTTTGATTGAAATAGAACTGTCGCATTAAATTCCATGGCCATGGTGTAAACGATGAGTTTATTTCAGGTAGTCAAAGAACGACATATCAAGCATATAGGTTTATGACACTGCCATGAAACCTGCTTGATGAGATATTGAGACAAAGGGATTAAATTACACAGTAAGCGTTCGTATGAGGTGATACGTCAATGCGGCGTCAACTTCTTTCTCTTGGGTGCCTTGACCCGTTGCTAGACAGTAATCTTGGACTTTAGGCAAGCCCGCTTAATGCCAACGAGAAAGAGGCCTAGAGGGTCACACACTAAGTGTATCCAAGTATCTCAAGTTGAATAAAGATTATTCTCGTACGTGGTTTAATAATTATTCAAGGAAGCCTAAGTTGTTTTAAATGATGGAGGAAAAAAGAAAATAAAACAAGTACATGTCGTGTATTATTATTACATGCCGTGTAGTTTTATTTTGGAAAGGAAATGAATAAATGAAAACAAGATATACACGCCGTGTACATTTAATGTACACGCCGTGTAGTTTTCAATGAAAAACAAGTACACGCCGTGTATTTATTAATACACGTTGTGTAGTTTTTTTTAGTTGGGATTTTGAGGATATAATATTGTTTTAAATGATATTTATTATAATCAGCGTGGGCGCATGTCAAGGAATTATTTATTCGACATGGGGTTTTAAATAAAGATTCAATGAAATAAATAAAACGCGTAACGCGTTTATTTATTGTCATAACTCTATAACCCCACACACCCGATTATAAATATCCTCACAACCCCAACTCTTTTCTGACACACAAGAGAATCGTTGTGCACAACATCTCTGGAGAATTCTTTCAAGGCCAAAAGAACCTCTTCCTCCAAGAACGCTCTCAAGACCGAGAGAGATCCTCTTCCATCGGATCAAGACAATCTAAGGCGGACAACGCAAGCAAAGGCTTCTCCACGCTAGCACCCAGAGAATCTTTTGGCGACGTCCAGAGATACGAGGTACACGTGTGGATCACCACTAGAGGGAGTCTACACTTGGCTTCTGCGACTCAACGACGGATCACATCGACAACGTGATTAAGAACATCAAAGAAGAAAGAACACCCAAAAGGTATTTCTTTATAATTAATTAAATTAATTATAATCAACCTGTAACGATCCTTGTTTGTGGTTTCGGGAAAAACCATCTTCTTTGTCTTTTTCTGTGATTCGATTCGTGGAGACTAGCGTTTATCGTCGTATTGATCCCGGATTGATCATTGCTAATGACAAAAATCCAAGTGGGCACATCCACCCACGCGCTTCCGCTGCGCCCGGAACCTACAACATGGGGATCCCCTCAGTATTTTTTTTGGAAAAAGATTCATGTTTCAAATCAGGATTTTGGTAGGGGTTATAGAAATCCCTAGGGAATCAGGTGATATTGATCACTACATATAATCCTTATACAAAATAGATAGTCTAGGAGTATGATATGAATAATGGATGATAAGCTATTATCTTGAATCCTAGACATTGGTATATCTTGGGATGGTCACCTAGACTTGTTTGAGTTTACGTACAACAACAATTACTAGGATTTGATCCAGATGGCACCTTACATGGCTCTTTATAGGAGGCCATATTGTTTACCATTTTGTTTTCATGTGGAGGTTAAGTTCGTGTTTGTGGGTTCCAGTTTGGTTTAGGAAGCTTAATGTGAGTGTAACTAATTTATAAGAGGTTTATCACCACTTAGAGTGGGAAGAAATTGTATGTTGACTGTAGAAGGACACCTTTGAAGTTAGTTGTGGGTGATCAAGTTTTTTTAGAGTGACTCCTTAGATAGGCCTCTTACATTTCATAAATCAACGTAAGATAGCACCATGTTTTTTAGTACTTTCAAGATCACATAGTGGGTTGGGTCTAGGTCATACCATTTGGATCTTCCTTCTCACTACTGAGATATGCATGATGTGTTTCATGTGTCACTACTCTATAGGTAAATTCATAGTCTTGTGCATTTCATTGACTGTGAGGATGTTGATTTGGAGTTTTATGGATAATATGAGGAGATTTTGGTGTACATTATCAACTAGAATGAAAAATTCCTTCCCGTGAAGATATTTCCATGTGTACCAATTTGGTAGTATCATGAAAGGATCCAAGAGGAGATGTGAGAACATGAATCTGATGTTCAATCTTAGTGTCCTAAGTTATTCAAGAAATACCACTAGAGATACATCTTAAGTATGGGAAGTTAGTATAGTGGATAATTATAATATCATCAATTTTCAAGTGAAAATAAAACCCTATCATGTTAATAAAATATGGGTATTTTTATGTTAAAATTTAATATTTTCAATATTTATGTGTGTTTTATGTATTTATGTTTAGGTAAAATCCCAGTTAAAACTTTGTAATATTTTTTTGAATATATTTGGAGTTGGTAATAGAGTAAGAGTGGGATTCTAGGGCCCATAGAGCCTCAGAATTGATATAATAAAAATATTAAATATATTATATCAGACACACGTGAGTTTTTCTAAAATAGTGGAATATCTTCCTATGATTTTTTTGAAACAATGGAATATCTCCTAAACTATGTCTCATATGGGAAATATGAGATGAACATTAAATATGGAATATGAGGTTTACCCTAGGTGTGAGAAAAACTTTGTGTGTATTAGGTGTTTGATTAAATCGCATGCAAGGGTACTATTTATTACCTTTTTCATTTTTATTTTATTTTATTTTATTTTTTTAATTTTCTTATTAATATTCCTCTGCTTCCTTCCATTATTCTCACATAGAATTGATCCAAAAACTTGGAAAATCACTCGTTTTTTATCATTTAATTCAGGAAATCCTTAATGGGGTGAAATTAAATACATTGCATTCAATTTTTGGTTGAATCATGGATTAAATATAGGTTTTCATTTTTACAATTTTAGAAAAGCTAAAGGTATAGGATATGAGTTCTAAAATGGCCAAATGATTTGGTTTTCCTTATTGGTTATTCTCATAAAGTTCATGAAACATTGGATCTCCCTTGAACATGATTAGTAAAGATCTAAAGAATTGTTTTGGTTCCATTTCTAGGTGTGAGACTAACTTCTTCCCTATACTATGCTTGAAGCTTTTCCAATTTTGTTTTATCACTTCTTATTTTATTTTTATCCATTTTATTTTCCCATTATCAAATTATGAAAAAATTATTGATTTTAAATTAAAAATACCAAACCCAAAATTATTGAGGGATAATTCTAATAAATTTTCAAATGATTATTTATAAAAATTATCAATGGATAATTATGTTAAATTATCAAAAGATAATTATATAGAATTATCAGATGATAATTTAATCAAATTATCAAAAGGTAAATATGAAATAATATCAAATGATAATTACATAATATTATAAATGGATAATTTATAAAAAATTATCCAAATATATTTATGAAAAACTCTCTTTGGAAAAATATTTGGTATTATGAAATATAATTTTCAGCAATTATCAAATTATATTTTTCATAAAATTACTAAAGGATAATTTATAATAAATAATCATAATAAAATTATAAAAGACCAATAATATTATTTGAATAAAGGATAATTTATAAAAACTATCATGGGATAATTATTAATATTATCAAAGTATTTCTATATAGATTATCAAATTAATTATAAAGGGAAACCACATGTGTTCGCAAAATAATATAGAGAGTTTACTCATATCAAGTGTGGTTTTATAATTATTATTGAGGAAAAGACCAATAGCACATGAATTTTCCTAAAATGATAATTCATAAATTGTTTTTGAGATAGAAGGTACCATTACATTTGATATTATATTTATTTTTGAAATAAAATAACTAGTTTTAGATTTAGGAATCCTTGATAAACCTTGAACGTTGATGTGTCGAAAATTATGATAATAAGGCCCAATAGTGTGTGTTATTTACTATTGATGTTTCCTATATATATTTCAAACCACACAAGGTGGTTTATTCTTGTTTATGAAATCAATGACTTTGTGGTAGGAAGTTAAATACCTCTTGGGTATTTTTTTAACTGTGTTGCCCTGTTATAATTTATGTGATGGAATAATTGATAAAAATTCTTAACATATGATTGCATGTTTGTTTGTGTATCCCATTAGACCAATTTCAAGACATTTTGCCATGATAATTTATATATTACTTTTTACCATGTCTGATGTAGATTCACATGTCATTATATGATGCTACAAGATTTATCATGATTCCATTCTATATATATTTATCATAAATTACCTTATTGTGTATTGTCATTACATTTTAGTTTTGGATATAGGAACACATGATAGGTGAATTCCAAGGTATATTTACCACTTATAGTGGTAGCATGCATGATCAAATATAATGTTGATGAAGGAGCATGACAGTCTTGCATCTCATCCATTACTTGATACACCATGTGTATACCATGTAATGTGACATTACTCGAAACACCTTTTGGATACTGAGTATGGTAGATAAACATGATGTATCATGTGGATTTTGATTATAATGATCATCTCAATAAACCTTGTGGATATGGATCAACATATTGATATCCATGCAGCTAGTTCTGATCTTTATTAATATCTCTGTTATATTTCGTACATATAGTTGAAGTATGTATAATCGGGGGTTTGTAGCATCTTGGTTAGCACATGAGTGTATATTTTTAGATTTTATAATGTTATTCATATGATTAAATTATTATATCCATTTAATAAACCTATTATACTTGATGTCATTGGGTTAAGTATGGGTTGGTGGTGTCCTACTGAGTTTTGTACTCACACCCTACTTGGGGAATTTTAGTATGCCTGTAGATTTCATGACTTGAGATCCAATGAAGGGTAAGGGAACTATGTTGTATAGATGAGATAATAAGTATGGACCTACCGGTGGATCATGAAAGACATCAAAGTATCACTATTCCATTTATTTATTTATCTATGCATTATACGCTAGTTTGGCATTCCAATTTGAGAGCCCTCTTATTTATATGACATGTATTCCATTTTTATATTTCTTTCATGTTACTCTAATTATTTATTTATTTATTATTATTATAATTTGTTCCATGACATGATATTGAGGGTATAGTCTCCCCACTGATGAAATTAAAACCTCACTACTAGTTAGTGTCCTCTTACGTATATGAAGGTACACATGAGATCATGTGATCCTCCAACTCATACATGGTGGTTCAGGTTGTGGTGTTACCCCTTATACACCCCAAATTCTATTAGTGTGTATAGAATGTATAAAATGTCTAGTTTCTTGTGACCCCACTATGTCATAGTTATGTTACTTATTATATAATTTTTGGAATATTATATTTTTAGAAGTTTTGGGAATTTAAATATGAAAATCATGAAAATTTTATATGATTTACAGTTAGTGAATGGTTACCACACAAATAAAATTAACTATGAAAAACATTAATATAAAATGATAGTATCATTTATTTAATAATTCATGGTTAGTAAATAATTATGAGGAACTATGCAGACTCGCCTTATGCAGAATTTTGTCCTAGTAGAATTTTAAAAATTAATTTTTCATAGGAAAAAATGAATGAATTATTATTAAGAATTGTAATTCAAGTTAATACATGGAATAAATTTTGAATATTATTAGGATAAACCATGAAATTTCACCTTATTTATAGTGGGTTCCATTAAGTTATTTCCACATAGTTTAGAGAATGATACAGGATAACTATGTGAGGTACATCAGGTTGATTCTAGAGTCAGCTGCATATTTGGATCATGGCCTAGTAAACTATCTATCCAAACCATGTGAGATTCCCAAAATAGAAATTTTTTAATTTACCTTTAATACCCATATAACTTTATCCCAAATTGGACATCCATTATCCTTATTTAACTTAACAAAACATAGGTGTTCCCTAGAATCTTCATATACTTCTTATAAAAGCATTCAAAGACCTCTATTCATAATTTTCTTCGGGATTTAGAAGGTAAATCCTTATTTTATCATCATTAATCCCCCCCCTCATTCCTTTATCTATTTCAACTTGTATTTTTTTTCATGAACCTTATTGTCTATAGTTATTGAACCTAGGGTCTATGATGACCTTATCTTGGAGGTTTTGGATGCCTATGGATTGTAAATGTTGTTTCTTTTTAAGGTTATCTTATTTCATTGAAACATCAATTTAAGGGCGGTGTTTCTATGAAATTATATTTATTTTACATATCATGTGATTCATGGATGTTATAAATTATTTTTAAAATAATTTATACCTTTATCTGATACTCTTGATGGGTTTGAAATATGTTTTCAATGTTTCAATCATTTTTAATGAAAGGATTTTCATGAATATCTAGCTCTAAATTTTTAATCATTTTTATAAGAATGAATTGTTCTAGAATACATTCCTAATTTACTTTTCTTAGATGAATTTTAATATGAAATAAGTGTTTTGACTTCATTTTTATTTTCAATGAGGATAAACCTCATTTTTCAAATGGTTTCTTCCAAATTAAAGGGGGTGTTCTTGAACCTTAAGAACGTATCTTCATGATTTTTTTTATAATTGTTGAGTTTTATGATATTCAAGGATAGTTTTTTTTCTAAGTGATTTATAAATGTACATTCCATGGTTAAGTTATCATGATATTTTTTGAAACTTATTTTTCTATGATTTATCTAAAGGCCTAATTGTAAACCTATAAAAAGGGGTTTCTTAATGCTCGTGATTACCTCAATTTTGAGCCACATATTATTATGACTTTTATAAATTGTTTCCTTATGTGGAATTAATTTTATTATAACATGATTATTATGTAAATGTTAAAGGGGATATTTCTTTAGAGACTATTTTAGGTGATGTAAGATATCATTTGTTATTATTTTTTATTGTTTAATGTGTTAGTTATATGGGTTTCTTGTTTCCTCACCTCCATTTTCTTTATTTCAATGAACACATTGAAACAAAGTGAGAGATACATATTTACAAAAAATTATATTAGATTACCAAACTAGCTAGTGTCCCTTAGTGTACATCACATCGTAGATAGGGGAGTTCCCCCGATGAAGCTAGTAGAGAGAAAGTTGGGTGGTTGTATCTTTTAATAAAAACCCATAGGTTGATAATTAGTTACATATAATTATATCTAGGATTATCTCATGTTAGGAGGTAGTTATTCAAACATGATGCTTATTTTTTTGGATGACTATATATTCTTGATGATTTAATTATGATTTGAATGAATCCCCTTTTACACATCAAGGTTTCATGGAAACATTTATATTATTGTTTTTTACTTATATTCAGATTAATTGATATTATGGTTCTATATTATTTTCATACCATCAATATTTATGGTTTAGTTTATATTTTTATAGGATTTATAAAAGGGGGGTTTTGAGGAATGTTTTAAAAAGGGGAGATTTTTATTATTCTATTTATATAAAATAAGAGGTCCACTTTTCAAGGTATTTAAATTGTTTTCCTTTCAAAGTTGTGGATCCTATTTTGATTTATAAAAAAGGGATTTTAATGAATGGTTTTAAAGGAATTAATTTCCATTTTTTATCTTAATAAGTTCAATATCATCATTTTGAAGCATGATAGCACTAATGTTTTTTTTTCTCAAAAGGTTTTTACCTCAATGTTATGTAAGGTGGTTTTACATTCATCAAAAGGGAAAGTATGTTTTTTATTTCACATAAACTTTATTATATGAAAACATATTTTCTAAATGTTTCTCAAATAAGAGTTTATGATATTAATTATAAAAAAATAAATTTATTAAATACTTTTTTGAAATCCTACTCAGTGTATTTAGCTCACACCCTATATACAGACCTTTGTATGTATATAGCTATTAAAATTTTATAATGGTTCCCAATTTGCATTTCCATATTTTTTGAGTTATCATTAGTCGAATAATGGATGTTTAGATGTTAAAACACACTCAAGTTTCATGGTGGGGATATTATGGTGGAATTAATTTATGTTTTATATGATATTTTTTGTACTGACCAACTCGACCATCCTCTTATATTTTGGGTTTCCTTTACGTTGGATATTGTCTGGTGTATTTTATGATGGTCTATATTTTCAAGGTGAGTTTCCTTATTTATATTTATTCTAGAATGTCTAATTGTTTATATTATTTATAATATTTATTTCATTTTAAAGGAAATATAATATTTGGATGAACTATATCAGATTCTCGATAAAGATCCATTACTTATTTTTTAGTAATTGAGGTTGAATCCATTCCCACTAACTTTTATTTGATACTCTGGTTCTTTTCACTAACCTATAGAGATCTTGAAAATCTTTCCATCCTTATTATAGGTTTGTTTTTTTGATGTGGTATGTTTACCCAGGCTAGTTTGTTACATTTGATGATCATAGATTATAGACATCAAGGTCATATCCTCCATATTTCATAAAAGAAAAATTTATTCCATCAAGTACTTCCCCCAGTATACATATACCATTATTTCTACCTAATCAAACCAGATTTATATACTCCATGGTTATTGATACCTACAAATTATACCCCATATCTCATGCTTTCTCTTCCTTCAAATGCATCTAAGGGTATTAATGCTTCATTAGAATATAGGATTTTGCAGATACTGATCATCCTATTGATATAGAGTTTGATCATTCTCATACCTGAAGTAAATGTTATTTAATTTCTTTATATTTTTAATTTGTATTCAATGATATTTTTTTACTAATATTTTCTTATCTTTAAGTGGTTATAATTCTTCTTATCATACCAAAAACCATGATTGTACATGGATGGGTTCTGTCTTGAATTTATTTACATAGGTCATGGTTTACTATAATGGACATCATAATTTTAATGGTAAAAATTATGACAAATTAAAATTTTTGATGGCCACACTATATATGTCATGACATGTCCTAGTGAGGCCCATGTCCCCACTCCCCATTCCCATGTATAATAGGCTATAGGATATAGATTAGTGCCGAGTATGCATATCACTAACATGGTAGGCCTTAGGCTAAGTACCTGTACACACCCAAATATCTCAAAGACCATACAATGATAAATTGTAAAAACCACTAAACAAATATGCATGAATACATCTAGATCATACAACCAGAGTGTGATAGGAAGTAAATGAATGTAAACATGTTCAAATACAATCCCACCACAAAGAGTCTGAAAACAAGTCCAACCTGAAATTAATACTGGGGACTACTGTCAAGATATCGTAGGAACACACCTCAGCCTGTATAGTCTCACTAAGAATTGTTTGGTCCTTGTATATATAGGAATTTTTCAAAAGGCCTATCATCTACACAATATATGAAACATGAAGTAAAATCCCATGCAAAGGAGGATATAACAATATCTAGTATGCCACCCCAAAACCACAAAGCATACAACCAAAGAACATGTTCATATCCACACAAGTATATTCTTATAAAATATATAACAATAATATATAGATATACTCAATAAAGAGACACGATCTCAAAGGTATGCTCACAGCCATAATGAAAACCTAGGATTCCATCTCAAAGGTCCAAAAAAGCGCTCATCCAAGAGAATACACTCTTGAGTCTCATAACATATATAATGTCCATCTGAGAGGTAATTCACATTGGTTCTCACCCTGAGAAGTACACACTAATTATCTGAAAAGATACGATACACAGATGAGGATCACTCCCAAGGCCATGGGGTATACAGACAACTCAATCTGGATTAACTTTCTAAGTAGAGGATCTTTTCCTATGTATTTTTGTTCATTACAATACCAAGAAATCCACATAGGTAATGAAGATGAATAGAGGATCTCTCTATAGTCCTCATGGAATGATTCCAACAACACAATCTAAGTAGTCCTGTTGAAGGGATCACTATACTAGGAGTAAGAGGTGATTCCATACTAACCCTCATGGAATGTATATAGGGAAATTTCCAAAAAAAAACAAGTCCAATATACAGAGTAAAATGTATCCAATCCAACTTCTTAGTAGTTCATGGAGTGTAGTAGGGTTACACATCATTTTCCTTCGACCTTGGGTCCTGCCCATGTAAATGGCCCATTTCCCATGTTATTTTCCATGAAATAGAACACCATGTTTCAGTAACTGGTGTACTCTTCCTATGTACCACTACATGGTAATTCCCATGTACACCATGCCAATCCATATCCATCTGGGACTACACGAGGTGCCCACTCCCATGTACTCCATACCATGTCTGTCTACCCACTATGTTACACAATGAGAAACTTGGGATAGGTCACATGCTGCGTGACAGGTTCACATACCGTGCGATCAACAACATCCTCTTAGAACCCTATTCTCTACTGATAGGGGCCCACATGACGTGTGGATCTGAGTTTCTTACTATGTGTTGTGGAATTTTCAAAATTCTTAGATTTGATTTTGAAATCCTTATCCATTCCTCTAGCCTATGATCCAAAACTACCCCACCAAAAAACATGAACCGAGCCCTGATGATTCACACTATCATCTAACAACAAGATCCAACCCTTTGATTCGTTTAGAAAATAGGATCGTTCTTCATTTTTTATTGTGCGCCGAATAACAAAAAATCAGGTGCCCAAAACCATCTGAACCACCACCACTTCCATTATTACACCTCCATCATGTCATGTCAAGCTGAGATCTACAATTTCAAACTATTTTTCCAAGAATCAGGCAAGAAAGTTTTGAATTTATAGTATATGTCGAACCATGAGAAAAATGAATAATGCCTGCGATGAATGAGGAATCATGAAAGAAAAGAACAAGAACAATAAAGAGGAATGAACCATGGTCGATGTTTGTGTCGAACTAGATTCATTTCCATTATAAATACAAATGAATATATAATAATTAATCACCGAGAAATTCTCAAAATTCTCAATTAATCTAAACCATCCTGCAATACGCATGATATGTGGGTCAATATGTTGGTTGATTAATTTTTGTTTGTTGTAGAAACCAAAAGGGGGAATTAAAAAAATTTAAACAAATTTCCTACCTCAATTTAGATCTATTGTTGGTGAATAATTGAGCTATTTTGTGATCTTTAGTGAGATCCTTCAATTATATATCATAATGGTCATTGATCCTTAATCTGGTCATCATTCATCAATGGAATCTCATTATATGATCTCCAATGGTCCTCTAGATCTCTAGGTTTTAACAGATAGATCTAGAAATTCCCCAAAACCATTTATTTTAAAAGGAGCTTAAGTCTCAGAATCAATGAAATAAATTAAAATAATTTTATTAATAATTTTATTCATTTCACACATGCAAAAAAAATTCTACAAATTCCTTAGTCCGACCAAGGTTATGTCATGCATATGGTAAAAACCATGTTCTGATCACAATGGTTCCCACATATTTCTAATCCCCCATCGTTTAGTAGCCATTCCAATTTTTCAAGAAAACTATGCACACATGATATTTAATATAATTAATACATTTCAAACATTTATTCTGGGTGCACTGGGCCTCTAAATTGCATGTCATCTTAGTAATTGGTCTTGAGAATAATCCATTAAATAACCATAAATAATACATTGAAAATGTGAGTAATTATATTATCCCCACCTTGGGTATTTACATCTCAAAAATCCAAACAAGGGATACATAAAGAGATGTGGGTACTAAACATGAATCTGAGCCTCCCACTCCCATGTTCTCTCCTGATGATTCTCGTGCTTCCACCAGACATGTGCTAAAGAAATAAATCTCCCACAAATTATTTTCTCTTGTGGATACTTGATCTCTATCAGGTACTCAGAAAAGGTTTCTCCATCCTTTATGTCCATCTCACCCCAATGGATAATGTGTGATCGGTCATGTACATACCTATTCAGCTATGACATGTGGAAGATGTCATGTTCCCAGTCTAGCTATAGTGGTAGGGCTAAGAGGTAGGCTACCTCTCCAACTCTACATTGTATCTGGAAAGGTCCAATGAATCTTAGTGATAGCTTTCCACCCTTGTCAAACCACCATAATCCACATATATGTGAAACCTATCGTAACATATGGTCTCCCTACATGAACTCTAAAGGCCTCTAGCATATGTCTGCATAAGACTTCTGACGGATTTTGGTAGTCTTCATCTTCTCCTAGATGATCTACACCTTCTTGGTTTTTGCTTGAACCAACTTTGAGACCATGAGTACTAACACTCCTGGATTAGTCTAGCAAATTGGTTACCTATAGGGTCACCCATAAAAATCCTATAATTGTTCCATTCTGATGGTGGAATGATATATTTTGTTGTACACAAAATCCACCAGTGTTAGGTGATCCTCCCAAATATGACCAAAGTCCAACATGCAAGCTCGCAACATATCCTCCTGAAATTGAATGGTCTTCCATGTCTGGCCACTAGTTTGGGTGTGAAATTCTATTCTCAAGCCTAAATAGGTCCCAAAAGTCTCCTATAATCCCTTCCAAAACTGGGATGTAATGTGAGAATCACAGTCATAAATGATTGTCTATCGAACTCCATGGAGTCAGAATGTCTCCTATAAATAGAGGCATCCTAATCTCTATACTAAACTCTAATCTCAAATAGATAATAAGTGGTATAAATTAGTTATTTAGTCTATGATCACCCATATGGAATTGTGCCCCCTAGACATATGTGGTAATCCCATCATAAAGTATATGGATATCCCATCCCACTTCCATTGTAGCACCTCAAGGGTTTGATCTAGACTTGTTGGAACTTGGTGCTTAGCCTTCACTTGCTGCTCTGTAAGGCATTAAGAGACAAACTCTACAACTTATTTATTCATACTTGGCCACCAAAACATACATTTTAGGTCTCAGTAAAAAATTTCCACACCTGGATATATCACCAAAAGATACATATGAAAATCTCTTAGATCCTCCCCCCACGACCTCACTAGTACCATTATGTATCCTCTGAAAAGAACGACATGATTCCACCTTTAGAAAATCTATCTGGAGCATCCCTAGTGGATATATGAGTTTGTAGGTTCTCACAGTCACTATCCCTAATATGTGCCTCCCTGACTTGTTGTAAGAGCAGAGGGGTGACAACCATCGATTGGAGGTAAGATGCTTCATCCCTATCCACAAGGGATAATTAAAATGAGGCCAACATCTCCAATGCCTCATTTAGAAACAACAAACAAGACCACCTACTGAGATAATCTACTACCACATTATCATTCCTAGGAGTATAGACAATCTCAAAGTCATAATCCTTGAGGAACTCTAGTCATCACCTATTTCTAATGTTAATATCCTTCTGAGAGAATATATACTTGAGAATCTTGTGATCAGAATAGATGATAAACTCATCGCCTATCTGGTTGTGTCTCCACAAAATTAGTTCAAAGTCTAATATTGAAAACTCAAGATCGTGGGTCGCATATTAATACTCATGTGGTATCAGCTGACATGAAACATAAAATGTCACTACCTTCCTCTACATCAAAACACAACCAATATTGGATCTTGATGCATCTCATGACACTACATACTCGACACACTCCTTTTGAAATCTTAAGATGGGAGTGCTCATAAAACTCTACCTCAACTATGGAAAAGCCTACTGGAACATTCCTGTCCACACAAAAGGATTCCTCTTAAGGTTAAATCTATTGTGGCTACTAATATCCAAGGGAAATCATATATGAATCTATGGTAATATCCTTCCAACCCAAGGAAGCTTTGCATGTCCTTTACACTCTTGGTGGATCT
Organism: Viscum album; assembly: GCA_963277665.1. Taxonomy (NCBI): domain Eukaryota; kingdom Viridiplantae; phylum Streptophyta; class Magnoliopsida; order Santalales; family Viscaceae; genus Viscum; species Viscum album. The sequence goes on from OY728160.1 coordinate 1,683,050,209, forward strand.
GAAGATAACACTGCCTCGACCTTGTCTAGGTCTAGTGGCCCTCAATCTACTAATAAAACATGTCACAAAAAGTGGACTACCTGAATCTAGAAAAAGTACTTTGAGAGCATTCCATAAAGCTTGTTCTCTTAGAGTACATCCAAAACCATCCTTAAGTGTCTTGCATGATCCTCCTTGGATATTGAATAGAAAATGATATCATTGATGAAGACTACCAAAACCCAGTGTAATAAATAATGAAAATATGATTCATGAGTCCCATGAACACTTTTGGGAAGTTTCTTCAATACAAATGGAATCAATGAGTACCCATAGTTACCATAGACACATATTAATGTCATATTTAGTATATCCTCATCCTGTACTCACAATTGGTGATAGCATGACCTAAGGTAAACCTTCAAGAACCATCGAGACCCTCTCAGATGATCAAAGAGTTCATAGATCCTTGGTAGTGAATACTTGTTCTTTACAGTCACATGGTTCATGTACTGGTAGTCCACACACAACCTAAAGCTCATGTCTACCTATTTGGAGAAAAATATTGGGGATGCCCAGAGTGAAACACTAGGTCTAACAAAGACCTTCTTCTATAAGTCTTCCAACTTCACCCTCAACTTAAAAATCTCTAGGGGAGACCTCTAATATTATGGTGTAGATATCGATTCCATCCTAGGGTATAGATAAATGGAGATGTTTATCTCAAAATGGGGAGGTTAACTTGGAACATCCTCAGTGATGAAATCCTCGTACTCTGTCACCACTATTGGAAACTAAAACCTAATAAAATATATTATACCAAGGGTTACTCTAACCAACTAATGATTAATCATCTGCACCCTCCTATTCATGAGTCCATCCAATACTTCCTGGATTTCCTTTTCACCAAAAAAGGATAACCTAGGCCCGTACCTGTGAAAACACCACATCCTTCACCTAAAATAGTCAATCTGGGCATGAACTATGGATAAATATTTCATACTTAAGATGATTTCATAATGCCTCTTCATTTGTAAAAATAGATCACAATATAAACTCTCACCTCAAAGAGTAAGGTCACACTATCTGCATAAGTGTCTGATTTTTGAGTCCTCTCCAGTATGAGTCTCCATGCATAAGGATCCTTCCAAGGTCTCAACTATAATCACTAATATCTCAAGAAAGATATGTCGAAAGAAATCAATGAATTAAACCTGTCTCTTTCAGTACTACATATAAGGTATAAAAGACATATATCATACTTAAAATCATTCACAAATCCTCTAGGTTGTAAGATTCGATCACCTACAGCTGCCCTGCCCCTATCCTCCAGTTCCCTAATCCTGGCACGATTCACCTGGGGGTGGTGGTGATAACATGTCAAACTACCACCTCTTGCTACTTTCTCAAATCCTCTTCCATGTCCTCTGACCTGCATACCTATATTCTCATGTTGTTTCATCTACCTCTATGGCCTATCTATGTTCTCTTTTTCATCCATACATAGGGTTATACAATCTCATGCAATATGTCTCCTACCATCATATGAGTAGCACCACATCACTTTGAATTACTAGACTGACCATTTGAGCCATGAAACATATATACTCTATTTTGGGACCTCATCATGAAATGTCTCACATGCCTAGGTCCCTAAGACTGATATTATCTCCCTATTTTTTTAGGTATCTACTCTTTCTTTCCCACTGCCAAAAACCATTGGTTGTATCTACTCAGTCAAGAATATCTCAACAAGCATGCATAAATCTATCACCCTAGTATAAGTTAGAATTCATAGAGGGATTAAACTAGCTAGGATATCTCTATGCATCCCTTTATTGAAGGAATGATCCCTATATAACTAACCCCAAACCATATCCATTGAGTTTCTAGAGAGGTTGGTAAAACTCAATGAATACTCAATTAATTTTTTGGATTCCTGCTGAATCTATAGATGATCCTAGATAAATATGGCCCTTAGTGAAGCTAAGAAGGACTCATATTTGAAAAGGTGATCAATATATGACAAAATTAGAGTTTTCTCATTTTCGGAATGGGTCACTAAACCCCACATTTGGCCTTCTGATCCATGGAGAAGGATCGACAATAGGACCACCATCTGATCTGGTGGTTTCCTAACAAGATAGAAATTTTGGGTCATCGCATCAAGCCAGTCCTTAGCCACCTATGGTTCAAGATCACCTTAGAACCTGAGGGGTGTCTGTTTCTAAAACCTAGGATGTGCGCTCAACCAATGAACCTCATCCACTGGTACATGCAAGTACCATTAGTTGCTCAACATGCGGTGGTATATCTGACACACCACATAGAGGTAACATCTATAGAACTATTCCCTATATCAAAGCTCTATCATTGAGGGGTTCATCCTCATGATCTAGATGTTATATCCTAGTTGGTATACATCATAGAGGCATATAGAAAAAAAAGATGTACCATGATCAATGAGTATATTTGGAGAGCTGACTCAAGATGGAAATAAAAACCAAAATACATTCGTATATAATGAATGTACAATTGTTTTTCCTGAAACCAGTGTTCTCATGTACCAAGTTGAAAAGTAGGTGATCAGAGTCCTGATGTATGGATACATCGGTTGCCACACCAACACTGTAGTCACTGTCCTAAAATCCATACTCAAAACCCTTAGCACGATTTCCCCTAACCAATCTTAAAAACTTTAGTCCTCTAGTATAACTGATTGTTCTGATACCACTCTATCACAACCCATCCTAGTGGGTCCCATTCCGTGACTCCAAAACTCTACCTCCAATATGTAAGGGGTTTTAAATTTATGTTGAGTAGGCATATCTCTAACATGATATTCCTTATTCTAAGTACTTGTACAAACACACACACATCTCCAAGCCCATAAAATGATAAAATATAAAAACAAATAAACAAACATGCATGGATAAATCTAAATATGGAAACAAGATTATGACATGAATTAATAGAAATTAAAAAGGTCCAATTATGATCCCACTGCAAAGAGTTTTAAAACAATTCCAATCTTAATGTAGTACTAGGGACTGATCTTAAGATACGACAAGAACACACCTCGGTCTATCTGGTCTCACTATGCACCATTTGGTCCTAGTCCCTCTAGGACTCTGTCAAAAGGTCAATCTCTTACACAAGACATGACATGTGCAGGAAAATACCATCTAGGATTGAGTATAAAAATACCTAGTATGACACCCCAAGACCACAAAGCATACAATAAAAGAATACAGTCATCTCTATAAAGGTATATGTCTAAAAAACATATAAAAATAATATTTATATATAATCAATAGATACACATAGTTTAAAAGGTATGATCACAACCATAATGTTATCCTAGGATTCTATATCGAAGGATCCACAAAGAACTCATATGGGAGAACACACTCTTAATTCTGATAACACTTATGATGTCCGTCTAAGAGGTAATGCTCTCCAGGTATCTCCATTATAAGTACATGATGATAGTCTGAATAGATATGTTACACAGATGAGGACCACTCTCAAGGCTATAAGGTATGCCAATAACTCAATTTGGATTAACCCGCTAAGTAGAGGATGGGTTCCCACATAGTGTTGGTCACGATGATACCAATAAATCCACCAAGGGCATGAAGATGAATTGAAGATATTACTTTGAGCCTCATAGAATTATTCCACAAATTTATCCAATAAGTTATACTGATGGGATCAATGTCATAGGAGTAGGAGGTGATTCCATACTAACCCTAGGGAATGGATATGGGGAAAACCCCTAAAAAAGTTGTCCAAGATACATAGGACAAGATATCCAAGCCAAATTCTTAGGAGTACATAGTGTGTAGTAGGGTTACACATCATGTCCCTTTGAACTTGGGCACTTCCTATGTAAACAAACCATTTCCCACTTCTGTGTCCTTGTAACACTACATGGCATGTCAGTTTCCCATGTACCAGTATATGGTTATGCCTGTGTACAACAGGCCAAGCCATGACTTTGTGGGACTACGCAGCATTCCCATTCCTGTGTACTCTAGGTCATGTTTTTATACCCTCTATGGTACATGCCAAGCCACCAGGGAGAGGAAACACACTGTGTGATCCTTAACATCCTCCTGAAACCCTATACTCTATTGAGAGGGGTGCACAAAGAGTTACATGTCGTGTATCATGGAATTTTTCAGATTCTTGAATCTAGTTCACACATCCCTGACCATTCCTCCATCCCTTGATCTAGTAACCATCTCACTAGAAAATCTTGAACTGAGCCCCAATAAATCATACCATCATTGAAAAACATGATATGTCCCTTTAAATCTTTCCAAAAATAGGATCATTCATTGTTCCTCATTGCACACCGAAGAACATGACTACCCAATCCACCACTACTTCCATCATCGCACCACCATCATGTCATGATGAGCCCATATATACAATTTCAAACTGTTTCACCAAGAACTGGTTGTGCAACGTTTTAATTTCTGATATATGTAAAACTGAAGTCGAAACAAAGAATGTACATGATAAATGAAGAATCAGGGAAGAAGATCACAAGAATAATCTGGAGAAAAAAAACCTTGATCGATGTTCATGTCGACCTCAATTAATTTCCATTAGAATAACAAATGAAGAGATAACAATTAATCCCAAATAAATTCTCTCAATTCCCAATTAATCTTACCCATCCCACAATACATATGATTCATTGATCAATATGTTGGTTGATTGATATGTCTTCATCATAGAAACAAAAAATGATAAAGAAAACAAAATCAAAAAAGATTATTACCTCAATTCGGATTGATCATTAATGGGGAATGGATCTGTGTTGTGATCATTGGCTAGATTCTTCAATTCTGTCACACATCGATCATCAAACCTTGATCTAGTCATCGTCTGCCAACTAAATCTCATTAAAAATTCTCCAAAAGCACTATGATCTCTATGTTTTAGTGGATAAACCTAGGAATTCCCTATAACTATTTTTTAATAAAATAGTTTTGTTCTCTACATCGACAAAATAAAATAAAATAAAATAAAATAATTATTCTATTCATTTCACGCTTGCGATAGCGTGTCTACAAATTTCTAGCGCAGACCAGGTTTATATCACTCCCAAGGTAAAACCCACATTCTAAACTCAACGGTGCCCTCATATTTCTGACATATGACTCCTTTTATTAGTTACTTCAATTTTTTAGTAAAACTGTGTGCATATGGTATTTAATATATTTAATATATTTCAAACATTTATTTCGGGCACATGAAGCCTCAAAATCGAAAGTTGTCTCAGATCCTATTCAAGAATGTAATCCATATAATATCCAAAAATAATACATGGATAATACAAGTCATTACAATATAAATATTATGATATCATACCCATATAGACAGTCTCATGGTGTAATATTGATTTTGTAATCAAAGATAAGGAATTAGAAGAGATTTGGGTATCTATATTTATTTTAATGTTTATTTGGTATTATTTTATGTACTAATATGTAATCAATTATTTAATTTTAAAAAAGAAATTAAAATTTTCATGATTTTGAAAATGCAAGGGTATCTATCTTTATAAAGGTACGTTAACTTTATAGGTTGTATAAATATAATTTATATGAAGGATTTTAATTTAATTAGACTTAAACATCATGTAAAATAAAAGACACACTGAAAAATGACCCCACTCATGATTCCTCATACACAAATGGATGTCAAGGAGTAGTGGTGTACTGTTGATATCAAGTAGAGAGATCGTACCATTTATATCATGACATACAATAACAAAAAATAACAACCAATCACTAAGTTGACAATGTATAAAAATATCAAAAGTTTTTATTTTAAAAATCATGCCATGATACCTAAATAAGAAAAATTATATAATATATAGACCCAACATTTAATATAGTCAAATATTAGAAACACGGTCACTAAAAATTCGATAAGTAAGAAATATGTAATTTAAAATAAAGAAAAGGGATAAATTATGACATTAGAATCAAAATCAGTACGGTATAATACCTTCATCCCTATTGTGCTACTCCATATCTATCCCAATCATATAGATTATTCCCTATCATGAATTACAAATATAGATTTTCATGTCATCCAAAGTTCACAAATAGGGTTTGAGTACAAAACTCAGAAGGAAACCACCAATGGTGTCCCTGAGATAATCTATTATATATGTGTGTGTGTGTGCATGCATGAAATAAAATTATATTCTTTTTAGTATATAATAGTAAATAATCAAAACATGACATTAATCCTTTTATAAATTATAACTAAAAAAATTAAATATCTAGGTCTATAATAATTTTCAAAACAAATTAATGATACATCTTTGGTGTTAGTTTCCCACAATCTAATCGTGCCACCATGGAATCCAACCATACTTGATTTAATAAATTCATAGAATTTAGAAATAAGGACTATATACACATGGTCAAAATAATATGGTAAATTCATAATCTCAGGAAAAGGGTTACTTAGTTACACCGCCATCTTGATTATCATGAAGTAAAAGATGGATTTCTCAACACTAAAACTCACACTTATACATGTCATTATTTTTATAAAAGCATGTTAAAAACGATTCTCCAATATAAGAGCCTCGAACCCACACTTTGGGATCTGGGGATAAAATAATAAGCATTACTTTTTTTTCTTTGATACCACCGAAGGTGACCCAATTTTTTCTATCAGAAGAAAATATTGTATCACTTTCATTCTCAAAGACCTTTTAGGTTTAGATTTTTAAAGAATTAAGAAAAAATCTCAATATCATGAATTCATAAAAAATATTTTATAAAGATAAAAATCACCTCCCACTATACATAGCTTTTCTTTTTCTAGATTAGGTCATAATCATCACCCATATGAAACCCTTCTATACATAATTCATTTAACATAATTCTTGATAACCTGGGGAAAAGGAAACATAATAAGGGTGACCTCAAATTTTCAATAAGGGTAAAAATAAACATTAAAATTGAATTTCATTAGTGATATTAAGATGAGAATAAGGGTATGATGAAAAAATAAATGTTCTTGAGAATTATATAATAGAACTCATACCCATCAATACTAGGATCATCAAATACGAAATATTGGCCCAAGGCATTAACAAAGTTATTATTCATCAGAATCAATAATTGTCAGCCATGTGATATCAATATTGATCAAAGTAAATATTTATAACCCATAGAAACATGACATAAATGTGTTGGTATCTTGGGATATCATCATTATAAAACCCTTAAAACCCTTACAGTTAGAATAACCATACGACTGATATCCTATATAATTCTATATAGAACATAATCATTCCGCAATGCATTGAAGCACTATTAGGGAACAACCATATTATAATCTATATCGGGGGCACCTGACGCTATCTAGAAGCACCTATCATATAATATATACCGAGTTAACGTAGTTCTATTTGGGAGCACCCATTATATAATAATGTTCAAGAACCAAAAATAAATTACATAGATAATACACATCATCATAAAAAACATAAAAACAATCATTATTCTTTTTATAAATTTATTAACCCATGGAAATAAAATGGGTTCCATGAGAATCTATTTGAAAAATAATTAACCCATGGAAAAGAAATGGGTACCATAATAATATCTTTGAAACAAGATTAACTTGTGGAAAAGAAATGGGTTCCATAATAATCTCTTTGAAACAATCCTAATACATATAGAGAATAAATAAGGTTGGGATTATTAAATAATATCCCCATTGGATCATATGTAATAAAAAGGGTTTTGGACGTTGCTGAATTGAAATAACATTAAAATATCATTAAATTTTTGTTGAGAAAAATAACATTTTCAATTTGAAAATCACTTTTAAAAACAAAAAAAACAAAATAATTTTAAAATAATTTTATTTGAAAACAACCATGTAAACATATGAAGGAAACTTAAATGAAAATAATGGACATGATGGCAGGAACATCCATTCATTTCATAAATATAAAAAATAAGCATTATTTTTAAAACATTTTGAAAAAGGCATTCGGAAGTGACCCATTTGGAAAACATTAAAATTTTCCTTTTAAAATATTATAAAAGAAGGTAAAATATCTTGTAAAATTTATTAATGAAATAATTTTATTTTTTGAAAAGAATTTTTTTGAAAACATTTTTGAAAACATGGATATGGAAGAGAAAGATTCTCAATCTGGAAGAAAATATAAGATCAGTATCACTTACAAATGACATTATTAATATTTATTCAACCAATAAGGGAGGAAATGGAAATTAAACATGTGTATTGTGTTCATAAAAAGATAAGAAGAAAATATATGTGTTTCAATATAATAAGAGAAAATGATTTACCCTAAAGGATCCTAGAACATAAATATTCTTAAAAGAAAGAAGATTGCAACATAATGCCTTTTACACTTTTATAACTTTTCAATAATAATTCTCTTGAAATAATAAATCAAAAAGAGACATTAAATATAAATGAAATAATTATATTCATTATATTACATGTTAAAAGGGTATTACATACACATATTAAAATAATTTAGGTCCATAACATCAACATGTGTCCTAAAGAAAGAGAATTTGAGATGAATAACCCTTTCAAATATCAAATTATTGAATTAAGAATTAACCAATAGAGTGATTATGTGTAATAAATGTAAATCCAAAAAAGTGTAAATATAGAATAAAACAATTTATAGATCACTCCACATATAATAATTTCATAAAAAAGTCAATGTATAATAGTTATAATCCAATGAAAATAAATTGAATTAAGAAACCCTTTACCACTTGGTAACATTCGAATCAGATCCCCTTGGATGAAATAATTCAAATTAAAACTTAAAAAAATAATATATCAAGGATAAAATATATTAAACTTAAAAGGGTCATTATATAACCCACGTAATAAAAACAAGTGGTGAATATGGCATATTTCTCATAGAGATAAAAAGTGAGATGAGAAACCCTTACCTCCAGTCTAACTTTCTTCGTACATGTCCGAACATAAAATATAATAAAATTATATCAATTATTTGATTTAATAAGTAAATTTTAAAAATTTAATACCTTATACATAAATAATTTATTTAATTTATTTCTAAATACATATTTAAATACTTAATTATTTAAATTCATGTTGGGTGTTTTGAGGACGTTTGGTTCATTGTTTCAAAATGGCATTGGTGTGTTGATTATGGTCAAAGAGGCCATTTATTAAACATATCCATAATAATAATCCTGAAATATTTAACATATTTATAAATCATTTATACTTTTAAAACCAATCATGAAATATTTTTATGAAAAATGAAGTATGTTATGATCATGGAGATGGTAGGCCATAAGTAAGAATGAGTAACATTTCAATTTTTCAATGATCATTATGGAAAGAAGGCATGAATTATTTTAAAATTAAATAATTATGATAGTATCATAAATACAATATTATTTATTTAAATATAATTATATATTTCATCCATATTTTTTTTAATAAAAAATGAATCACATCGCTTTGTGGAGGCGGTAGTCCACACATATGAACAAACGATGTTATCATTTTTCAGTGTAAGAATGAAAATGATATATTATCTTTTCAGAATGATAAATTTCATGAATATAATAATTATTTAATTTATATAAAATTTATTCATTAACATTATCCTTATTATATTCCATGTAAAGAGTTAGTGAAAAAAATCAATTGCTTCGTGAGGCGGTAGTTCGTCGTGCACATGAGCAATGTTATCGTATCCTCCACAGAATTTAAAGTAAGAAGTTATATGTGATATAATAACTAAATATATATAAATATATCAAAATTATCATATATATATATATATATAAATTAAATTCATTGTTAAAACAATCTTTGATAGGTGATGAGGGAAAATTAATGGCATCAGTTCACAAGGCAGTAAGTTGACATACACACGAATGATGATTTCGCATCCCATTTGATGGAATAGAAGATGAATTTAGATTATTACATTAACATAATAAAATATTTTTATATTTAATACATTTTTTTACTATATAAACGTAATTAAATAATATTTTAATGATGTGAAAGAATAAATAAAATAATAACACATAGTTAAGCACAATACCTCTTCTTCGGACAACATCCTTAGGTAAGCACCAAAAGCCTTCTTATGATGGATTTATGATAAAAATATGACCTATAGGGTGTTGATATAGAATTAAGGAAGAAATATTGGAATTTATTTTTTTATATAAAGGTATTTTAATGTGTTAAGTGGAGAGGATAGGGGTGTCCTTTTATAAGTGAGGTTCTTTTCACACTTGTAATATTTGAAAATAAAAAGGTGTACCCACGTTTTTAACATTCCAAAAGGACCCAAAATCGACCATTATCAAGAATTAGATATTAAAATGTAGAAATATGGACATAAAATATATTTTAGATAGGTTTTTGAGTAATTATGACCCATATAATTTTAGATTAATCCTTCGGTAAACACGTTTTCACCATAACTGTGGTAATTAATTTTTACTATTTTCACTATCCATTATGGGAATAAATTAAGTTGAAATTATAAGATAATATAAATTATTTTGAATAAAAATATGGAATCCATTTCACCAAATTAAATTCATATAATTTTAAGTACTTAATTTAAAAATAAAACTAAAGATGTGATGAAAAATCTGGCTATCAAGAAGTGCATTTTTCAACCAAAAGTTAATTTTATATTAACTCTATGACTAATAATAATAATTATATGTATATAAATTAACATTTATTGATATATAATCTAAAAATTTCATTTAATTAATTCATAATTAGTTATATTTTTAATTATTTAAAACGTAGAAACATTATTCACATTAATACAGTTTTCATAAAAAATCTTGTTTTTAAACCCAATAATTTTTTTATACTAAAATAAAAAATAAATATGATTAAAATGTAATTAAGTGGATTAAATATAAATAAAAAATACTTATTTAATTCTAAATCATATTCATAACAAAATGGGAGTTTTTAAATTACTAAATTTATTTAAAATAAAGGACATTTTTATAAAAAATCTATATTTTCACTATTCACTGAAAAATCAATATTTTGTGAAAAATACAGAAATTTCATCCAAAATAAATTTGGATATGATGAATTTAAAATTTTATTTAAATTTACAAAATAAATTTTCTAAATTTTCAAAAAAAATAATTATAATATTTTTTCACAAAAATAAATAAATAACATTTTTTAAGAATAAAATTACATTATTAAAAAATGATTGATTATTTAGTAAACATTTATCAATAATTTATATTAATATGGAAATAAAATGATATATATATATATATATCAAAAATTGGTTAATAATATTCATACCCACTAATTTAATGGTTAGGTTATAGTGGTTAAATATTTTGGAGATCATTTATGATCTAAGTTGTGTGTTCAATACGCTATCAAACATAGTTTTATTTTGTAAAATTATGGGGTGTTAAATCCATACCCCTTTAATAAATTTAATCCTTTAAATTTTAACATTATCTTGGTAATAAAATTTTGTAAATTTAAAAATACCTATTATAGAAAACCACACCGTAAAAAGGATTAATAAAACATCCTCTTGATAAGAGAGAAAAGGACGTATGAAGGTCCACTTGAATAAAACAAACTAGATTTAAAAATAATAAAACATATACGGGAAGTGAATATTTTTAAATAGATGAAATTAATAATTCTCATACCATGATATAAAGCGATATAGATCATTGATCATAATAATTTGACTGATCAAGAGAATATAAACAACTAAAAAATTATAAACTAAAGAGGTGTGAGAAAGGTCATTGATATCATCATAAATGATGGTAATAGGAAAAAAATTTGTTCCAAGTTCCTTTTACTAGTGTTGATGAATGCATTTTCCATGTATACTAATATAATAGGGAAATATACTTACTTGATGAGTATAATTTCAAAAAAAATCAATTTCCACCGCAATCTTATCCTTTTCTCCTAATTATTAGTATTCAAGATGAATTTTTCATTCCTGAAGCACTAAAAATATCTTATAAAGGATCATATAATAATAAAATGGATAAAAATATATTACACATATCTTTAGACATTAACTAAAACCAAAATTGTAAGCACATGGTAAGATAATTCTCAAAATTGGTAAACCTTCATATGATGAAATAATACATTAATCTATAGAACTAAACAATAGTACCCAAATTTAAAAATAAATAATTCATTAAAAACCTCAATATTAAATGGGGTTTTGACCTTAAATTTTACCCCAAAACTCTCATCTTTAATTCCCAAAAATATGGAAATCTTATTTTGATGTAAAATTAATCACTTAGTTTCCAAATCAATTTTCAGTCCTATGGTTTTCCATACGATAAAACTTGTGTTCTAAATATCCAATATCATACAAAAACTAAAGGTTATAAATACCATAAATCTCATTTTCATAGGATATAAATTCATACTTCACTTTAAAATAAATATTTACATATACTTCAACCTACTAAAATGTCTCCTAAAATGTCATTAATCACTTTGAGATCTCATTGCTTAAAACCTCAAAGGGGTGTGTAAGACATTGAAGTTATGATAATCCTTAATTATATATACCTATGATTATATCCTTAAATATTAAGATAACCTCATCTGAAAACATAATAATCTCCAATGTTATCTAAACCTATTTTAATACCAATTATAACATCCCAAAAACCACACTCTCAGATATAATGTTGAATTCATAAACATTTCACTTCTATATTTGATACCGATGATGGTGACCTAATTTTCTCAATCAAAAGGAAATATTAGATCATTTACATTCACAAGTACCTTTTAGGTTTAGAGTTTTAGAGAATTAGGAAAAACTATAAACATCATGGATTCATAAAAAATGGATCATAAAAATGAAAATCATATCCAACTATACCCATTTGTTCATATTCCACATTAGGTAATCATCATCATAAATATGATACCCTTATAGAAATAATTAATTTAAAATCATTTTTGATAACCTTGGTAAATGAAACATAAGAAGGGTGATCACAAATGATCAGTGAGGGTAAAAAGAGCATTGACAATAGAATATCGTCAGTGAGATTAGGATGATCATCAGGGTATAATGGCATAATCAAAATGCATGAGCATAAAATAAGATAACTCATACCTATCAATACATGGATCATCAAACATGAAAACATGTAATAAAGCTTTAACAAAGGAATTATTCATCAGAATAAATAATCATGAGCCATGTTACATCAATCTTAATAAAAGGAAACATTTATAAGCCATAGAAAAATAAAAAAAATGTGTTGGTATATTGGGACATAATCATCATATAACCCTTAAAGAACCCATAAAGTTAGAATAAACATAAGGTCGAATTCAAAAATAATTCTATGGAGAATATAATAATTACCCGATGCATTAGAGTTCAACCTGAGAACACCCATCATATAAGGTATATCGGGCTCACCCTATGCTATTTGGGAATACCCATTTTATATGCTATATCGGCCTCACCTGGTGTAACCTAGGCACACCCATCATATATAAATGTATTTGAACCATAAATAAAGTACATAGAGATTATATTTTATCATAAAACACATAAAAATCACTATTTATTTCATAACTTGATTAAACCATATAAAATAAACAGGTTCCATGACAATCACTTTGAAACATGATCAACTGATTAAAAAGAAGAGTTCCATCAAAATATCTTTGAAATATGATTAATCCATGGAAAAGAAAAGGTTTCCATAAAAATCTCTTTCAAAAACTCATAATCCGTCTAGATAAAGAATGAGGATGGTATCATTAAAAAAGATCACCATTAGAGTATTAGTAAAAACAAGGGTTTTTGATGTTGATGAATTTAAATTCCATTACAAGATCACTAAAAACGTTTTTGTATAAAATAACCTTTTCATTTTGAACCTAAATTTTCAAAAATAAAAATTCAAAAAATATTGTGAAAATATTTTTCTTTGAAAACATCCTTGGAAATATGTAAAGGAATATGCAAGGAAAATAATAGACATAAAAGAGAGAAAATATGTTCACATCATAAATGTTAAAACTAAACATTATTTTAAAATAATGAAAAAATGGGTTCAAAAGTGACATATTTGGAAAATGTTTATAAATATCTTTTAAAAATCATTTAAAAGAAGGTAAAATATAATGACAAGAGGATTTAGTAAACAATTTCTTTTTAGAAAATAAATTTTTTGATTTTTTTGAAAACATTTATATGAAAGAGAAATATTCCAAATCTGAAAGAAGATACAGAATAAGTATCACTTAAAAATTAAATTATTAAAATTTCTTCAATAAATAAGGAAGAAAATGGAAATTAAACATGTGAACCATATTCATAACCAGATTTGAATAAAAAAAATTAAATATGTTAAGAGTAAATAGTTTTCTTCAAGGGAACCTTGAACATAAAAAAATCTCGAAAGAAAGAATATTGTAACGTAAAGCATTTTCCACTTTGCTAAATTTTTAATTATAATACCCTTAAAAGGAAAAAATAAAAGGATAATTTAAATAACAATAAAATAATTATATTCACAATATTACATGTTAAACTATCCGTATATACACCTCATAAAAGATGTTAGGTTCACAACATCAATGTGTATCCCAAAAAAATAGAATTTGGGATGAATAACCTTTACACAGATCATATCATTGAGTTGAAAATTAATAAATGGAGTGATTATGTGTAATAAATTCAAAAAAAATAAATATATAATAAAAAAATTATTGATCAATTAAAAAATAATTATTTCATAACAAAGTCAAAGAAAAAGGGTAATAACCCAATATAAAGAAATTGAGTTAAGAAAACCTTTACCATTTGGTAACCTTCAAATAAAATCCCATTAGATGAAATAATTAAAATTAAATCTCAAAATATTATGATATATTAAGGATACATGATAATAAATGTAAAATGGAAATTATATACACCATAAAACAAAAAAGAAGTGGTGAATATGACATATGTCTCACTAAGATAAAAATTTAGATGATAAACCCTTACCTCTTTTATATGTTTCTTCATATGTGTTTGAACCTCATGAATAATAAAATTATAGTAATTATTTAATTTTATAAGTAAATTTTACATATTTTATACCTTATAATTAAATAATTTATTTAATTTTTTCTAATTATATATTTAAATACTTAATTAGTTAATCCCATATTTGGTGTTTTGAGGACGTTCAGTTAGTTGTTTCAAAAAAAGATCTAGTGTGTTGAATAGGGCTGAAGACACCATTATTTAAAAATATATAAAAACAATCATGGTGAAATATTTAATATAGTTATACATCAATAATACTATTAAAATAAATCAATAAATTGGTTATGAAAAATGACATATGATACAATCATGGAGATGGTATGCCATACGTACTCAAGAGTAAAATTTCCATTTTTCACCGATCATTACGGAAAAAAGTTTTGTATTATTTTATATTTATATAGATATGATTGTATCATAAATACCATAGTATTTATTTAAATATACTTATATACATATCATCCATGTGTTTTTGTGAAGAAAAAATAACCACATTGCTTCGTGAAGGCAGTAGTCCACACGTACGCACAAACGACGTTGTAACTTTTTAGTGTAAGAAATAAAATGATACATTATATTTTCATAATTATAAATATGTTATGAAGATAATAATTATTTTATTTATATGAAACATATTTATTAACTATATACTTATTAAATTTCATGTAAAACGTTAGCAAAAAATGAATCACGTAGCTTCGTGAGGCGGTAATGCGCTATACACATGAACGAAATTATTATATCCATCGTAGAATGGATAGTATGAAGTTATATGTGAAATTATAACTCTATAATTATATATATTTTATAAATATCATATATATATATAATTTAAATAAATCATTATAACAAGTTGTGAGAGGTGATGATGGAAAACGAGGGACATTGATTCCTGAGGTGGTAGTCTGTCGTACACACGGATGGTGATTTATTATCCCATTTGATGGAAGAGGAAATGGGTTTAGGATATACCTTAACATAATAAAATATAATTATATTATAGGTAATTTTAATTTTAATATAATCATAATTTATGAATATTTTAATGTGGTGTAAGAAGAAATAAAATAATAACACTTGTTAAGCACAATACCTCTTCTTCAGAAAACCACCTTAGGTAAGCACCAAAAGATTTCATAGGATGGATTTTTCATCAAAATAAGGGATCAATGGTGTGTTAATGGAAGTAAATAATAAATTTTTTTGGTAATTGGATTAGAAAATGTTCTTTTATGGTGTTAATAGGCAAAGAGAGGTGGTGGACTTTTAGAAGTGAGGTGAGTGGCGCACTTGTATGTTTTGAAAATAAAAAGGTGTGCCAACATTTTACACAATAAAAAAGGATAAAAAATGGAACATTATCAATAATTATGAATTATATAGTCTTTATTTAAATAAAATAGATTTTATATAGGTTTTTAGGTCATTTTAATGCTTATATTTATAGTTTAAACCCTCTATAAGCCCATTTTAACCTTAACTGTGGTAATTAATTTTCACTGTTTTCACTACTCATTATGGTAAAAATTTAAGATGAAATTATTAAAAATTATAAATTATTATTATTAAAACAATTTAATCTATTTTACCAAATCTAATTAATTTAATGGAAGAAAATTAATTGAAAATCACACCCGCGAACATGATGAAAAGGCAAGTTTTCAAGAAGTATATTTTTCTAGAAAAAAATTATTTTCTATTAACTCTATGACTAGGGTTAATAATTTTATTTATATTAATTAATATTTATCTATATATAATATAATTATTTCATTTAAATCATTCCTCATTATGGTGTTTTTTAATTATATAAAAAGGAGAAACAATATCCAGTTTAAAACATTTTAAAAAACCCCTTTTTAAAACCAAAAAAATTATGATACTAAAATATAATATAAATATGATTAAAATTTAATAAATGGGATTAAATATAACTAAATAGTACTTATTTAATTTTAAAAACTATTCAAAACATAATGGTATTTTAAAATTTTATTAATTTATTGAAAAGAAATGGCATTTTCAAAGATCGATTAAAATATAAAAAATTAAGTCCATTTTATCCAATAAACATTCTAAAAGTTCAAACAATTAATTATAATATTTTTTCATGAAAATAAAGAGAAATAATTTTTAAAGAATAAAATTTCTTTACTAAATACCGACTGATTATTTATTAAAAATTTATCAATAATTTATATTGACTAAGAAATTTATAAATATAAATTTAAATATATATATATATATATTTAATAAAGTAGTTAATAGTATTCATACCCTCCAATTTAACAGCTAGGTTATAACATTTATATATTTCAAGTGTCATTTATTCTTGGTGTTATGTGTCGAATATGTTATTTAAAATTGTTTTATTTTCTAAAATATTAGTGTTTTACATGAAAAAAATTAATAACCCCCCCCCCCATCCTTTTTTAAAATGTGAGTCACTCCAATGAAGACTAACAAAAACAATCAAGGGGTAATAAAATTACAACATGGTGTTTCTTACTCCCAACAACATCAGTTGGATTTTTAGATGTATTTAATGATTCATACACACTATCCAGAGAGATTCATTATCATTATACAAAATAAGATACTAATCATAAATAAAATAAACCTCTAGGAACCATTGGTTTAAAAGTCCATAATTATCCAATCATAAAACTCCCTATAGGTTAATGATAATGATTTTAACAACCATTACGGACAAAACCACTACCTTAGTTAACTTAGCATGCAATGATTTATTATCCATATAGTAGATGACCAGCTAAAATATTGTAAAGGATTGCTTTACTCATCATTTCTTTCCTATAAAAGACTAGTGACTATCTAATTCTCACTAGGGATGGTAATGTAGGGTCCCATCTAGATATGATGAAACCCTGAAAATATTTTCCTTAATATATGGAAAATTCACACTCAAAATTTAAGAGAAAAGGATGACAGCCATCATAAGGAATATTTAGTAATATAGTTTTATCCAAGATCTACTATATCTACATCCCTCAAACCACAACAATGGAAGGAATGATGGCTAACACTGACATTATTGAGATTTAGTTTTTGGGAAGAAGACACAAATTTTACCTAAAACTTTCTTATTTACTACCTTTTAATACACAAATGTATGACCCTTGATGTTATTTTTTTACTTAACAACATAAGGAAACTAGACATGGCCTTTAACATGATGCATGAACTAGTGTGGTGGATAATGATTTTGGTGTGATGTTAAGGTTTTGAGTGAATTAACTTGAATATTGGCATTTTGGGTGGTTCTGCAAATATTTATATAAATTGAGAACCTATAAAATTATGATACTTATATTAGATCTAAATAATGTATGTAGTAGTTTAGAGCAAGGTAGACACATAAAAACGAGTGAGGATTTTATTTTTTGAGTTATATCCATTGATAAAGGGTTTGAGGTTGTAGATCATTCATGATTTTGGTCATTTTATTTGTTAAAAATTGTAGTGAAATAGGTATATGAGTGAGGATCATTTGGAAGTTTATTTGTAAATGAGATGTATGGTCTCAGGATTATAAAAATTTGGCTCATTATGTGACATAGGGATAGTGATATGTATCACTGATGAGATGAGAAATTATATTTTTGTGATATCATTAATATTTATTCACTTATAACCCCTATTCAGGTGGTGTATGGTGAGCATCAGTTATAATGTATACAATGGAACTAGACCAATATTGGTAAGGGTTATGTGTTTGTGATTGGATACAAGTGGCCTATGTGTGCATATATGTATATCTGGTTGGTGGTGGATCATTATTTTTTGGTACTAGATCATTATTATAGAGAATATTAGTGTTTTTAGCAATTGATTAGGGAAACATAGAAACAATATCTATTGGTCAAAAAGTTCAATGTATTCTAGTAATCGTATATAGTATGAATCCATATGTGATAGGGAAATTATTTTTTGTTTTAGTAAAGTCTTAGGAGTGAAACTATAGATTTTAGGCCCACTTTTCTTTGAGGTGCATAGGTGTATCATCGAGTACACGATGGTTTAGTTTAGACTGGGGACAAAAACCATGGGTGTACAATGTCAATGTATTGAAAATTCATGAATGTTGATGATATTGGAGTTTTATTGTGATGTTTTTGGAATTAGATGGTGTCATGATGTTTGAGGCATAGGGGTTTTCAGATCCAGTTGGTATACTAAGGTACTAGTTGGTGATTATCACATGAAATTGACAGTTGTGGCTTAGATAAGGGTTTACATGCATCATTCGATTCATGAAAAATATCAATAATCATTTGGAGAGTGAATCATATAGGGTTTTTTATAGTTCAATAATTTTGGGTGTGCTATTGAAAAAGTTATATCTAGTGGGAGACATGGTTTTAGATCATTCGTCAATGTTTTATTATCAATTTGTTTTGCTAGAGATACACATACCATATTTTCATAGATGGGAAGCATTGTGGTAGCAAGGTTGTAATTCCCCATATTAGTTCATGTTGGTAGAACTAGAGGAATATGTTTTTCAATGTGTTTGGATCTCAAACTGATTTAAATATTCAAGTTTGGATTGAGAATTGGAATTTTTAGACATGTTTTAAATTATTGAAGGGATTTTATTGAGAGGATTTTTCAAAAGGAAAAGGTTCAAATATGGATTTTAGGTGTTGGTAAGGACAACTAAACTAGTGGGTTGTAAAATAAACACATCAGAACTCTTGTGGAGGACACTAGAATTTTGATGGCCAATAAAGTGGTCACTGGATACCCCACCATGAGGTTGGTGAGGGATCAACAAAGTTCTAGTGGGAATCAAAATTCTAGGTATAATCTATTGAAATTATGTCAGGATGGGTAGTGGGGGTGTCCCACTTTCTAGTCCGTCGATATTCTGATGGACACTCGAGAGTTATTTATAATGTGAATTAATTTTAAATTTCCTTGATTTTAAATTGGGATCCTACTTGAGGTTCCCTAATTCAGATCGGTGCATGGAGATAAGAGGTTTTCTCTCCCCCCCATTTTCCTTCAACCTTTTCCATTTCCACACTAGGTGGTTTGGATGAGTTTGGTGTTCTAATTTTTGTAGGTTTCCTCTCCATTTACCTCTCCACTAATCTTACATTCCTATCATAAAATTCCAGTGAATCTTATATGGTTTTATATGACAATTCCATTGGATCATAGTGGAATCAAGGTGTTATGATGAGGATTTCGAATAGACTTTATATATAAGGCTTGATAGAGGTGGTCAACAAAGATCCACGATAAACATGCCTTTATTTTATGTCTTTTACATGAAATAAATATCACATTTCCTAAAAAATAGTAATAATATAATAGGGATAGATAGTTTTATTTCCTTGTCATACTAGATACACAATCACATTATTTTACAATGCTTGTGACCATATCTTATTAAGTGCACTTGAAGTTCCAAAGGATCGAATAACACCTGGGAGTGGAGGGGGTGAATCAATTGTTCAATTTTTGTATTTTTCAATACTTTTAAAACATAAACCCTATAACATGTAAAGGTTTATATCCTTATAATTTTTAGTAAATAATCACTTATGAAATATTAGGAAATCAATTAAATCATATGAGATTTATAGGGTTTGACCTCAGTGTGAGAACATATACCCTTTCCATATCCACTCGCATGGGTCTATATGAATTAACTATTATGAATAAGGGAATAAAACTAGTGAAAACACTTGTTATAAAACTTTTATATCTTGATTAGAATGATTATTTATTACTCATGCCAGTTTACAATGTTTTTTACAAAATAATTGATACAAAATAAAAGAATAAAAACTTTGTTAAATCTGCTTCACAAAAGTTCGTAGATAGGATGAATGTGAGTCTAATGTCCTTCTGTCCAATTAACTTTTTTTGATAGAATCATTAAAATAAACTTAATATGATTCTCCCTTTCTCATTATGTTCCTAAATAAAATTTATATTAACTCTAGATAACAAAACTTTCACTTCAAAGAAACTACTAAAAACTCAATCTAAACTTCCTATGTATGATTTATTTAGTTTGATGCACTCAGTATGATGAACTCATTCACAATATTCAAAAATTGAAACTATACTCTAATTCTCAATACGTTCTTCCTCAGTCTGGTCTTTTCAGTCCAGTAAACAAAACATTCAAGTGTCCAATCATCTTCTTAGATCTCATTCTAAAAATAAATACTTGAAATGAAATATATAGTGATAATAATTCTTCACACAAGGAAATTTTTGAAAAGTATGAATGTATTGTGCTTCTCTTTATAGGATAATCAGAATATAAAAGGACGGAAACTAAAAAACTTTTCCCGCTTACTCAAATTTTGAATCTTTAAAAATTACTCACATTTAAACTTAAACATTGAATTATTATAACCTTCTTAAGAGTTACCTAAAATCATTCTTCTGGAACATACTAAATTTTATTCAGTTCAATGTAAACTCCTCATCTACAATCTGATTACCTTCCTCAACTTCACTCTGATTAACTTCCTCAAATTCAGTCTGATATGACTAACTTCCTCTCCTTATTATGATCTGACTTCCATCCTCTTCTTATTATTATCTAACTATCTTGTTTAGAATTAGTCTAATTTAATTTGATTCTCCATTTCAGTATTACCATCTTTTCTTATTAGATTCAGTCTGATGGAATCCTCATAATGATAGAATTATCATTGTGATGTAATTATCATTATGATGGAAACTCTACTCTGTAACATTATAATTCTTTAAACCTCATCATCTATAAATCATTCATACATCTAAAAACTTCTGTGTCTAGTACTTCTAGATCTGATGTAAAAATTGTCTTGGTCTATTGTACTAATAAAATATCTATGATTCCTTCATTTCATCAAAATATTTTATCATGAGATTTTTCATGATTTATGAGAACTTCAAGATCAGTAAATCATTATTTGAATTAGGTTAGAAAGTATGAAAACATTCAAACTCTTGACTTCACTGTCTTCTTTAAAAGATCTTCAGCAACATTGAAACTTCTACACTCATCAAGATCGCTCTTTTAGCCTTTTAATATTGTTACATTGATGATTATAATAATGATGATCTTCATCCTTTTGTGTCAATTGTTCCTCACATTGATGAGTAGTAGCCAGTATACTTTACATCATATTCTACTCTCTTCCACCAAATCCAGCTTGTATGATAACTTCTTCATGATTTATGAGAACTTCATGGTCATCAAAGCATCATCATATTTAATACATTGATGTTTTATTAATTACCAACCTTTCTATCTCACTCAAAATATTTTAAGAACAATTATTCCTAAGACTGATTCCCAGTATTCTATGACTTTCCATCAAATTTTCATTCTGATTTCTATGTTCTCATGACTCATGCCGGTGAGCTGAGTCCAATTTCCCATACTGATGGAATCGGTCCTATAATGATGACCAATAACATTCTTTTATAAAAATTGTTTTTCAAAAAAGAAAAAAAAAATTGTTTAAAACAACACAAATCTTTCTTAATCTACCCCTTTAGATTTTTTAAAAACACTTATTAACAATTTTTTTCAACTTTAAAAAAAATTCACAACTCAACATTTGTAAACAACTCAAATTTTTTTATATTTACCAAAACACATCATTTATCAAAAGAGAGTTTCCTGACACCACACAAATGGATAAAATAATTTTTTTAAAGGAATTACATCCCTTTATGAAAAGAAAAATTTGTTTCCATGTAAAGATAAACTCTCACTCACTCTTATATTTTCTCACAATTATTGCTCTACCCCTTTATTTTTATCTCTCCTATTATCTGATAACCACCACTTCAGATTCATAAAATAAAAAATAAGTAAAATATTCTTATAAAAGTTGTTACTTTTTCTCCCCCTTTGTCAACATAATCTAGAGAACCGTGGGGGGACTTCCTTATAATATTTAAGAAATAATTGGAGGAGTCTAAGCATAAAGTTGCAGCCTCAACTCAACAAAACTTTCTTTTGGAATTGCCTCTATGAAGATATCTTAAATTTGATACTTAGTTTAGATATATTCCAAAAAAACATCTCTAACAGAAAATTTTTGTATTATAAATTGAAACTTTATATCAATTTGTTTTGATCTTTTATGTTGGGAATTATTTTTGGAAAGATCAATTTCAATTTGGTTATCACAAAGTATCTTCAATGATTTATAAAATTTTACATTCAAATATTCTAGCTGAACTTTCATCCACAAAAACTGAGTACAATCATGAGTAGCTGTAAAACATTTTAATTCCTCTTTTCTCAAAGTTACGGAACATTTTTTTTCTATGCCAACTTGCACAAAATTTACCTAAGAAAAATGTTCCCCCTGTGGTGGATTTTCTATCATTAAAATCTCCAGCCCAATCAGCATCAGTATAACCATGAAACTTCATCTCACAATTTTATTTGTATAATAACCCAAGTTATTTTTTTCCATTGATGTATCTTATAATTTTATTTGGTTCTAATATATGTGATTCTTTTGGATTACATTGATACATGGCACACAAAGTCACAACCTAAACAATATCAGGACATGAAGATATAAGGTAATGTATAAATCATATTAGATTACAAAAGTCTTTCTATAACACCCCAAGATTCCACAATATGCTTCCTTTTAAATAATTCAATAGCTTACATTGCACGTAATATCGAGTTCGAGCGTACCATGACCTATCAAACTAGCCGTTTAAAAAGAAGTTATGAATAGTATTAACCAAATTATGAAATATATAAATTTTATTTTTCAAAATAGACTTAATTTTTGAATTCTTAATATCAAAATTAGCATAGGTTGATATTTTTGTAATTTTCTAAAAAGTTTCAATTTTTAATCAATAGTGAAAATACCGCATTATTATTAAAATCTAACTTATTCATTTAAATAATTATTTTAATCTAAATTGATTTTAAGGTAAAAATAGATAAATACTACATATATTAATCCAATATAGTTCATTTGAATCATTTTATAATAGAATTAGATATAAAAATTTGTTAATCTTTTGAACGTCTCTTTTACCCGCCTTCTAGCCACATCTACGGGATTCACATTAAACGTAATTTTACCACATCTATGAACTGAATTTCAAAAATTGGTCATGCATGGTAGTAAACAGTCTGAAAAATGTGGTCTAATAAGATTAGAATAATTTTTTATGAATAGTAACTATTGGATTTTATTTTCCACAGAAAATTTAAATAAGGTAATTAAAGGTAAAATTAATATTATAATAATATAATATTAATCTAAAACTTGTCCTAATATAATTGGATAAGTTTTTTTTAAAAAAATAAAACTTAGGTCAAAAATATAATCCTTTTATGCCACTTGTGTAAAATTAATACATTTATTATATTTTATTTAATAAAGAGTTAAAAATGTCATATTCAAATTTTATTAACTATATCATTTTTAATATGAGTATATATAAGTGATATGGTCAACTATAAATAGTATTTATAAATACAAAATTATTATTTACCTAATGGTAATTTATTTATAATTTTATAAAATAAATAATCAAATTACATAATTACATAATAATGATATAGTAATTTAATTATTAAATAATGAATTAATTAAATGGTATTAAAAATATGAAAATAAATAAAATTTACTTAATTAATGAAATACAATAATTTTATAGATAACATTGAAATGTTAGTGACATACTAGAATTATTTTTTTGAAGTAATCATGCTGGTTTGTTATTTTTAAAAATGAAAATTTTGAATAGTATCAAAATTCACATAAATGATACTTTAAAATAAATAATAGTTAATTAAATGTTATAAAATTCATAAAAATATAAAGTTCATACAAATAACTAGGATAGTGTTAAATATGTTATAAATGATCCAATTGGGGTTTTTTTGGCATTTTATAGTAATTATATTAATCATATTGTGTAAAAATATAAGAAAACCCGGTAAGAGTTAAGCTGTTTAACTAAGGGTTAAACCCAAAATATAAGGTTAATTTTATGACCTAAACTTGTCTAAAAATAATTTTATGAGATTATTTAGACACATATTCATCTTATCCTAAAATAAATCACTTTTTATCTATGTGAAACCGAAAATAAATTTATAATAAATTAATATTATAAGATCTTCCAAAAGTGCCTCTCACCTATCTTATAAAAGGGAACTTCTACTCCACTTTAATTCACACCTAAAAAGCCCTTTGTATCAGACAAAACCTGCCCAATTCTTCTCAAAACTTCCCTCACTTCATCCTAGAGGCCACACATTGGGCATGAATCCCTCTTATGAAGTCCTTTTGTGAAAACCAAAAGGAGACACCAGAAAGAGAGTTAATTGTTTTGTCACCTCTTTCAAAATTATTTTATTCTTATAATTCCTATTTCTATGTTGTTTCCATATAAAAATAATAAATCCAGTATCATACATATACTTAGATGTTATTATAATCATGTTGAAACCATATTCCTTATTTAATCCATCATACGAATAACAATATCATAATGTGTGTGTATGTATGACTTACCGTCTCCACATCGGGGTGTAATTTTTTATTCAACACTACTTTATTTGGATGGGTATAATGATGAGAATAATGGATATAAATAATTAATATAAAATTATAATTATTTTTTATAATTAATATATCATCTAGTTTCATACCATTTAATCATCAAGGGAATGATATTGTCGCTCATGCGTACGTACGACCTACCGTCTCCAGGATGTGATGAGATTAATTATCCAATTAACCATTAAATAATGATTATAAAATTTATATTATGATTAAAAATAATAATTATGAACTTAATATAATTTTGGATATGAATTAAATAAATCCTATGCATAAAAAACATGACTTTCACAACAAAACACGCATAGGAAAACTAAGCAGTTAACACCCAAAACAATGGTAATACTGAAATATTATTAGGAAAATGATATAATAGGGTCATATATGATATCATAAATATGTATATAGTACTATTATAATTTAATAACATGTTTTAACTTTTATACATGAGGATAACACACCCTTGACTAAAGGAAAGTATAAGGTAAAGTAATTTTATCTCACATTTAATTTTCGTGAGATATAGGTCATTTTCACCACCTTCATATTATGTGTTGTGTATATACTTCCCCTATTATATTTTATATCATGAATACTTTTATATTCATCGTATTTAATGATTAATTTGATTATATTGAGTTTATTATTTAAATGATCAAAGTACTATGGGATGCTTTAAATGTTTAAAGAATTAATCCTTTCTCCATTTCAATATTCATTATATAATCATAAAAATTTATTTATATGTATATAAATGATTATAAATAACATTTTATGTATATTTTTTACATTCATTCAAATTTTTTAAAAAATAAATCTTTTTATGGTTTTTACGTAAGGGTTAATTTCACAATATCTTTACTATCTGAGATTGTTTATACGTAAGTATCTACAGGGACATCCTTGTCATCCATGTTCATGTTTATTAAAATTTAATTCTAAATATTATTTAAAATTTTATAAATTCAATTTTACCCATTATTGAATTTTTATAAAACATTTTGAAATGAATCTTTCCGTTAGTTTCCAAAGGATATACTTTATGATATTTTCGAAAAATTAAGGAAATATATTTTTAACTTATACGGCGCGAGCGACTATTTTCTAACATTATGACACCTTAACATTTTGAAGCATCCCATACAATATTACAAGGTTATTTTCAAAAAAATGTTTTATTTTATAATTGTATGAATTTTAAATTAATTAAAGTAAAAAAGGGATATTACTCTCAAATATTTTTAATGAATTTATTAGATTATTATCATCTATGTCAACATCCTTGGTTATATTTTATGCTTATTTTAGGTTGAATATTTATGATAAAATCTTCCATATTGTATTGATGGTTTTATGATATATTATACTATGGATGTGCTATGTTAGTACCATTCATGGTTTACGGTTAACTTATTAACATTTTGTATGCTAGTTTTAATATGAATGTTTATATTATGTTTCACCTTTTTCATAAGAGGAATGCATTGGGATTAATATTGACGGTCGGGGATTGATATAGCCCCTCAATGAATTGGTATGTATCATGAGACAAACTAGTGTCTTTGAATAGAGCCTTGATGGTATGGTAATGGTCTTGGCACAAGGACTTGACGGTATGGTTATGATGTCAGGTATTATGAATTTTCTCATTATAAGATTAGTTATTGATATTTCATGTGATTATTCAACTAGTAGAATGTCCATGTGAAAGTTTAAGTGGAATTATTTTATTTATTATTTCCATATTATTTCCATATTATTCTAAATATAATGTTTGAAATGTTTGTGTTTCAATTTTATACCTTTCCTTAAAATATTATACTTATTTATAATAGCCTCCTCTATAATGTTTATCCTTACTGAGCATCTGAGCTCACTGTATTCTTAAGTTTCATTTTTCCCTAGGATGAGAAGATGTATATTATGACTAACCTATAGGGATTTTCTAAGGTATATATGTGTATTTAAAGGATACACTATGTAGTATTTCATTTCATGATGAAATGTTAAACTTATTTTTGTATCTAGTTTTTACAAGGCTACTAAACCGATCGGTCCTTTGGGATTTGATTTTCTTGTGATCATGCTAACATAATAAAATAATGCACCAACTATGGGAAACTGGGTTCGGGGAATTATAGTTGGTATCACAGCAATTTTAGTACAATCCTTGGAAACTAGATTTTGAAAAACCTTGATTAGGGAACATTACCCTAAGATAGACATTGAGGATAAGTATATAAGAACATTCTAAAATTTTGGTAATATAGATATTATGTGGGTATTCCTAGAAAATAAATTCCTATATGGATACTAAAAGTGTACATGGTTCTGGAATAGATGTACCTATGAGTAATAACTCTGACAAGGTGTTTTGATCTTGACTCGGGGTAACCTGGTACATGACAATGGGTCATATTGCGCACCTGGTTTGACACTACTGAGAGATATGTTTACGATAATTCATATTTTCTTTACAAACCATTATGAAGGATTTATGATTAGCTATGTCTTCAAAAAAACCATGTTTATGATTATGGATTAGATATGCATAGAATTTTTAATTTTTGTTATGTATTTTACTAGTTTGTAATTATTCATTATGATTCATAACCTAATCTAGTGTATTATATTGTTTAGAAATAGAACCCAATGGAAGAAATGGAAATTTTATCAATACATGTAATCCATATAGAGACTTCCCTCCTATAAAAGATAATGATAGTGGAGATGGTGATATAACTAGCTCTAAACAACTTATAACCATACTGGGATAGCTGACTCAGGTTATGAATAATAACTTTACCCATATAAAGCACCCTAATCCAAAACTTAGAGGATAAATGTTAAACTGATTCATGAGACAACAACCTCCAACATTCAATGGGACTAAAAATCCATTTGTAGCTGATCAATGGATAAATTCTATAGATAAAATATTTCTTACTTTGGGGAGTAATGAAAGGGAAAAAGTTTTCATTGTAGTTTACCTTCTGTCAGGAGATGTGAATCAATGGTGAACATTAATTCAAAATACAAAGGAAGATGAAGAAGTAGCAAATATGGAATGGAGGCAGTTTAAAGAACTTTTCTTAGAAAAATACTTTCCTCATGAACAATGAAAAAATATGGAAGGTAAATTTCTATGTCTGAGGAAAAAGGAGGATGAGAATGTTTCAAATAATGATGCTAACATCACAAGGTTAGCAAGGCATGTTGCGGACTATATACATAACCCAAGAAGTAAGATTGATTGATTCTTTTATGGGTTAGAATCATTCCTCCAATGGGCATTAGTCTCACAATATTTTTCATCATATGAAGATATTCTCATGTGATATCAAGATGAAAAAGGTATTCTCTAAGTCTTATGAATTTAAATTAAATAAAGAGAAGAAGAGGGTAGTGGAACACTCTGGAAAAGTAATTAATGGGAAGAAGGGAAAAACTGACATTCCACTCTTCAGTAATTGAGGGAAAAAACACCATGATACTTTCTTAAATGGTATGAGAGTTTGTTACAAGTGTGTAGGAAAATAACACCAAGCTCATGATTGCAAGGGGATGAAATAATCTACCATTTTTCAGTGCTACAATTGTAAAGATATGGGGAATTATACAAATTATTATCCTAATAATCAAGGAAATTTTCTCCATAAAAGTTCAAATGAGAAATGTCAAGCTTATAAAATCACAACTGCTGAGGTTGAAGTTCTGAATGATGTGGTGGTAAGTACTATAATAATCTCCTCAAATATAGCCAAAGAATTATTTGATTCTAGATACACACATTCCTTTATATCTTCCTAGTTTTCATTTAATATTAGATATTTCCGATTCACTTTAATAAGGGAGTTTTCAGTCAAAACCCCTAAGGGAAGTCTCATTGCAACAAAGATGTGTCAGGAGGTTCCCATTATGGAATATAAACTAACTTTATCTGATTAATTTATCATCATAACTATGTTCAACTTTGATATAATCCTCGGTATGGATTAGATATAAGAATATGATGCAAAAATTTATTGCTGGAAGAAGGAAGTTACAATTTGTGAGAATGATGTAGAATCCATTATATTTAGAGTAGAAATTTCATCATCTAATTCTTATTTAGATCCACCCCCAGTAGATAATCTGAACAGTATTCTTGGGGAGTAGGAGAAAACATTATCCATGGGTGAATAAAGAAACATTCTAATTGAGGAGTGACTATTGTACACGAATACCTTGATTTATTTCTAGAGGATTTACCTAGATATCATATAGAGCATGAAGTTGAGTTTTTTATTGATTTAATACCTGATGAAAGACCAATATCAAAGACTCCATATAGAATTGCCACTATATAATTAGTATAGATAAAGAAAAAGCTATATGATTTGAGTAATAAGGGATTTATTCTATTGAGTGTTTCTCCATGGGGAGCCCCAGTTCTTTTTGTTAATAAGAAATATGGATCAATGAGGATGTTCATTGAATATAGTGAAATCAATGCTATTACAAGAAATAAAAAGTATCATCTTCCCTTAATTGATGATTTGTTTTATAAAATTCGTGGAGGTAAATATTTTTCAAAGATTGACCTTCATTCTGAATATCATCAATTGTCTATAAAGAAGGATGATATTCCAAAGACAACATTTTGATTGAGGTATGGTGATTATGAATTTAAAGTAATGTCACTTGGATTGACTAATTCACCCATTGTTTTCATGGATCTAATGAACAGAGTGTTTAAGGAATATCTTGATGATTTTTTCGTATTATTTATTGATGATGTCCTAGTATACTCTAAAATCTATGAAGACCATGGGAACCACTTGAAGATTGTTTTTAAGACTCTTAGAATAAATGAATTATATGGTAAATTTAGCATGAGTGAATTATGGATCAGGACATTTCTTTTCTAGTCCATATGGTCTCGAAGGATGGAATCTCTGTTGATCCTTTAAAGAAAATGGAAATCCATGAATGGCCAGCACCGACAAACATAACCAAGGTATGTAGTTTTATTGGTTTTTTAGGTTACTATCGGCGTTTCATCCAAATGTTTCCCAATTAGATAACCAATTAACCAAACTCACATGTAAAGGGGTTAAATTAATTTGGGAAAAGGAGTTTTAACAATGTTTTGAATAATTAAAGAGAAGATTATTCAATACTCCAATAATGACTTTACCATCTCGAAATGATATGTTTGTGATTTATAGTGATGCATCAGGGAAAGTAATTGGTTGTGTCCTTATGAAAAATGATATAGTTATTTCTTAGGCTTAAAGGAAATTAAGAATTCAGGAAAAAAACTATCAAACCCATGATCTTTAGTTAAATGTTGTAATCTTTTCCCTAAAGATATGGAGACACTATCTCTACAGTGAAATATGTGAGATATATACTGATCACACTAGTTTGATATATATTTTCTCACAGAAAGATCTCAACATGAGAAAAATGATATGTCTTGATCTACTCAAGTATTATTATTTCACAATACACTACCATACAGGGAAAGAAAATAAGGTTGCATATGATTTGATCAGAAAGAACCATAGAGTTATGAACAAGATGATAGTTGAAAGGGATCCTATGCTCATGGATCTAGTAAAGATGGATATGGGAATTATCATGGATGGTGAAACATCACTACTTTTTGAAAATGGTTTCCAAACCTTATTTAATGGAAAGGAAAAAAAGTTCTCGGTCTGATGATGAGGAGTTTTAAAATAAAATCAAAGCTGTGAATGATGGGAGACTGATTGACTTCGTATTACAATATGGTATTTTGAAATTTGGGAAGAGGCTTTGTGTTCCATCTATACCTGAGATAAAAAGGGAATTATTGGATGATTCTCATAGCTTTAATTTCCCTATACACCTTGGTTTCACTAAGATGTAAATAGATTTAAAGGATCATTTTTTGTGGGACAACATGAAGAGGGATATTGCTGATTATGTTTCAATATGTTTGGTTTGTCAATAGGTGAAGTCTAGAAGAAAACATACTAGGGGATTCATGAAATATCTTCCTATACCTATGTGGAAATGGGATGATACTATGAAGTACTTTGTCATGGGGCTACAAAATACTCCCAAAAGAAATAAAGTGATATGGGTTATTGTTGAAAGTATTACAAAATCAACACATTTTCTTGATATAGGAGATGATTTTCCACTTGAACGTTTAGTAAGACTATATATGAATGAAGTTTTAAGACCTAATGGTGTGCCCCTATCAATTTTTTTCTAACCATGATCCTTGTTTTACATCAAGATTCTGGAATGGTCTTAATAAGGCTTTAGATACTAAGCTTCATTTGAGCACTGACTACCACCCTCAAACTGATGGACAATCAGAAAGGAATATTCAAACCTTAGAATACATTTTGAGATATTTCTCACTTGACTTTCAAGGTATGTGGGATCAGTATTTACCTATGGTAGAATTTTCTATAACAATAGATTCCTTTCAAGTATACATATTGCACCATATGAAGCGTTATATGCAAAGAGATGCCATACACTGACTTTTTGGGATGATGTTGGAGAAAGAAAACTCATAGGCCCAGAACATGTTGAGGAAACAATGAAAAAGGTGAAGTTATCCAAACCCACATTAAAATAGCTCAAAGTAGGAAAAAGAGCTATGTTGATAACCGAATGAAGGATTTGGAATTCCAAGTGGGAGATCATGTCTTCTTGAAGGTATCTCTAGGGAAGGGTGTTATACAATTTGGTAATAAGGGTAAATTAAGTCCCAAGTACATCAGACCTTTTGAGATTTTGGAACAAATTGGATCTGTAGCTTACCATTTGGAAATGTTTCTATGTCTCTCTAGATTTCATGATGTGTTCCACGTATCACTATTAAGGAAATAAATACCAAACCCAACACATATACTCACCTATAAAA
This sequence comes from Viscum album, assembly GCA_963277665.1. Lineage (NCBI taxonomy): Eukaryota > Viridiplantae > Streptophyta > Magnoliopsida > Santalales > Viscaceae > Viscum > Viscum album. The sequence goes on from OY728160.1 coordinate 1,683,082,832, forward strand.
AAATAGAATTGGAACCTATCCTATCTTATTGTGAATAGACTATAAAGATTCCTGATACCATAGAACAATTTTTTTGAAATCGGATGACTCGTATGATAAAATTTATTTGGAGAAATCATAAAATGGAAGAGGTGATGTGGGAACCTATGGAACACATAATGAAGAACCACCCAAATCTTTTTATAAAGTGATATTCTGGAAATTTTGAGGATGAAATTATTTGAAATAGGGAAGAATGTAACACCCCAATCTTCCACGGTATGCTTCCCTTTAAATAATTCAATAGCTTATGTTGCACGCAACATCGAGTTCGAGTGCACCATGATCTATCAAACTAGCCATTTAAAAAGAGATTATGAATAGCATTAACCAAATTATGAAATTTATAAATTTTATTTTTTAAAATAGACTTCATTTATGAATTATTAATAGAAAAATTAGCTTAGGGTGAAATTTTGGTAATTTTTTGAAAAGTTTCGATTTTTGATGAATAGTGAAAAATACTACATTATTTTTAAAAACTGACTTTTTCATTTAAATAATTATTTTACTGTAAATTTATTTTAAAGTCACAATAGATAAATAATAAAAATACTAATCCAACATATTTTATTGTAATCCTTTTATAAAAGAATTATATATTAAAATTTATTAAAATCTTGAACGTCTCTTTTACCCGCCTTCTGGCCACATCTACAAGATTTGTATTAAATGTAATTTTACCACTTCTGTGAATTGAATTTAAAAAATATAAATACATGATAGTAATAAATATGAAAAATTTTGTATAATAAGATCAAAATAATTTGTGGTGAATCGTAACTTTTTGATTTTATTTAACACGGTTAACGGTAAATAGGTTAATTAAAGGTAAAATTAATATTATAATAATATAATATTACCCTAACACTTGTAATAATTTCATTGTATAAGTGTGTTTAAACTAAAATAAACCTTAGGTAAACAAATTATCCTTTTTAAACTAATTATGTCAGATTAGGACATTTATTATATTTTATTTAAAGAAGAGTTAAAAATGTCATATTCAAATTTTATTAACCATATCATTTTTAATATTAGATATATAAGTGATATAGTAAACTATAAATATTATTTATAAAGATAAATTATTATATACATAATTTTAATTTATTTATAATTTTAGGAAATAAATAATTAAATTAAATGGAAACACAATAATGATGCAGTAATTGAATTTTTAAAGAAAGAATCAATTAAATGATATTAAAAATATTAAAATAAATATAATTTTACTTAATTATTGACATAAAATAATTTTATAGATAAAATAAACCTACTATTTACATACTAGAAGTATTGGTTAGAAGTTATCTTGTTGGTTTTATATTTTTAAAAATGAAAATTTTTAATAGTGTCAAAATTTACATAAATGTTGATTTAAAATAAATAATATTTAATTAAATGTTTTACAATTCATAAAAATATCAAGTTCATCCAAATTACTAGGATACTGATAAATATGTCATAAATGTTCCAATTGGGGTTTTTTGGCATTTTATTATAAATATATTAATCCTAGAGTGTACAAATACAAGAAGACACAGTAAGAGTTAACATGTTTACTAAGGGTTAAACCCAAAAGATAAGGTTAATTTTGTGTCCTAAACTCATCTAAAAAACCTTTTCTGGGAGGATTTAGACCCATAATAATCTTAAACTCAAAAAATCACTTTTTAGCTATGTGAAACCGAAAATAAATTTATAATAAATTAATATTTTATGATCTTCCCAAAGTGCCCCTCACCACTCTTATAAAAGGGAACTTCTCTTTCTCTTTAATTCACACCTCCAAATACCTTTGGATCAGAAAAACCCTTCCCAATTATTCTCCCAACTTCCCTAAATTCATTATATTGGCCATAATTTTTGTGGAAAGACAGCCTAAGGAGTCCTTTTGTGCAAACCAAAAGGAGATACCCGAAAATTTGGTAATTATGTTATCACCACTTTCAAAGTTTTTTTCTTCTTATACATTTTATTTAGATGTTTTTTACATATAAAAATAATGATTGTAGTATCATCCATATACTAATATGTTATTTTAATCATGGTAAAACTATATTCCTCATTTTATCCATCATACAAATAACAATATCACTGTGTGTGTGTGCGTATGGCTTACCGTCTCCACGTTGTGGTGTAATTTGTTATTACACACTAATTTATTTGGATGGGTATAATTATGAGTATAATAGATATAAATAATTAATATAACATTATAATTATTCTTTATTATTAATATACCATCCAATTTTATACCATTTAACCATCAAGGGAATGATATTGTTGCTCGTGCGTACGTACGGCCTACCATCTCCACAATGCGAGGAGATTCAATCTCTACATTAACCATTAACGAATGATCATAAAATTTATATTATGATTAAAAATTATAATTATGAACTTAATATCATTCTGGATATGAATAAAATGTGTCATATTTATAAAAAAACATGACTTACACAACAATGCATGCATAGGAAAACAAAGCAGTTAACACCCAAAAACAATGGTAATATAGAAATATTATTTACAAAATGATATAAGAGGATCATATATGATATCATAAATATCAATATGGTCCAGGTATAATTGAGTAACATGTTTTAACCATTATATAGGAGGTTAACTCACCCTCAACTAAAGGAAAGTATAAGGTAAGATAATTTTATCTCACTTTTAATTTTCAGGAGATATAAGCCATTTTCACCACCTTTGTCTTATGTGTGGTGTATATAATTCCCCTATTATATTTGATATCATGAATAATTTTATCGTCATGGTATTTAATTATTAATTTGAATATATTGAGCTTATTATTTAAATTTTAAAAGTGGTATGGGACACTTTAAATGCTTAAATAATTAATCATTTTTCCATTTTAATATTATTGATATTATAATTCAAATTAATTTATATGTATATAAAGGATTATAAATAGTATTTTATGCCTATTTTTTATTTTATTTCAAATGTTTTAAAAAATAATATTTTTATGGTTTTTATATAAGGGTTAATTTCACAATCTCTTTATTATTTGATATTTCTTATACATAAGTATCTACTGGGATATCCTTATCATCCATGTCCATGTTTCTTAAAATTTAATTCAAAATATTATCGAAAATTGTTTAAAATCACTTTTACCCATGATATAATTTTTATAAAACATTTTGAAAGGAATATTTCCATATTTTTCCAAATGATGTACTTTATGATCTTTTTGAAAAATTAAGGAAATAATGTTTTTAACATATACAACGTGAGTGGCTATTTTCCGATGTTACGACACCTTACCATTTTGAAGATTTCCATACAAGCTTACAAGGTTATTTTCAAAATAAATGTTTTATTTTATAATTGTGATACTTTTAAATGATTTAAAGTAAAAAAGGGACATTTATCTCAAATAGTTTTAATGAATTTATTAGATTATTTTAATATATGTCAACATCCTTTGTTAGATTTTATGCTTATTTGAGGTTGAATATTTATGATACATTCTTCCATATTAAATTGAAGATTTTATGATATATTTGAATATGGATGTGCTATTTTTATACCATTCATGGTTTATGTTTAAAGTATTAACACTCCATATGTTAGTTTTAATACGAATGTTTATGTTATGTTTCACCCTTTTATAAGAGGAATGCATTGCACTTATTAAATAACGGACGAGGCCCACTATATCCCCTCATTGCATCAGAAGGTATCATGATACAAACTAGTGTCTCTGAATAAGGCCTTGATGGTATGGTTATGGTCTTGGCATGAGTCCTTGACAGTATGGTTATGATGTCTGACATTATGCATTTCCTCATTATGAGATTAGTTATAGATATTGAATGTGATTATTTGACTAGTAGAATATCCATGTGAAATTTTAAATGGAATTATTTTATTTACTCTTTCCATATTATGCTCATGATTATATTTAAAAGCCTTTTATTTCAGTTTTATACCTTTCCTTAAAAGTTTATGCTTATTTATGATAGATTTTGTTATAATGTTTATCCTCACTTGGCATCTAAGCTCACCCCATTCTTATGTTTGATTTTTCCTAAGGATGTGAAGAATTATATAATAACTAACCAGCAGGGATATTCTAAAGTATATGTGTGTGTTCAAAGGAGACACTATGTAGTGTTTCATTTCATGATGTAATGTAAAACTTGTGTTTGTATCTAGTATTTTAAGGATACTAAACTGATTGATCCTTTGGGATTTTATTTTATTGTGAACAAGCCAATGTAATAAAATAATGCACCAACTCTAGGAAACTTAGGTCAGGGCATTACACTTTCTGATTGAATTTTTTTTCAAACTCATCTTTACTAAACTTAATCCATACTAATATAGGAGTAGAAGCTTCTTTGGATTCTTCCATGCCAAAATTTTGTAACAATTCCCTGACATATATTTATTGATATACGAAATTTATTTTTCTTTTTTTTGAACATGTTAAATAAAGAAGAATGTTAAATCTTCTAACATTGACATCTCAAAGTTCCTTCTCCTTTCTTTAGAAATTTTTTTACAAACATGTTCTCTATCCCAATAAAAAATTATATCATCTACATAAACAATTACAATTAGAGTTATAGAGTCAACATTATCCATATATAAGTTTTTATCAACTTTTAATTTAGAAAAAATTATCATTCTCAAACAAATTTCAAGATTAGAATACCATGAATGTGGATTTTTGTTTATCTTATACAAAGATTTATTCAGTTTACAAACTTTATTTTCATCCTCATCAAGTAGAAACCCAAAAGGTTGTTCAATGTAAACTTATTATTCAATTTATTTATTGAGAAATTATGACTTTACATACATATGATATACTTTGTAATTCTGATGAGATATCACTGCTATAAATTTACAAATAGTTTCTAATCTTGAAATGGGGGAAAATGATTCATCAAAATCCACACCTTCTACCTATGCATATCCTTTACAAAAAATATTGGATTTGTTTATTTAAGCTTCTCAGTGTTCATTCAACTTGTTCTATGAACCCCCTTTCTTCAATAACATTTTTACCAATAGGATGCGGGAAAAGCTCCCATGTGTCATTTTCTCAATTTGATCCAAATCTTCATTCATAGAACTGATATATTCTTTGTGTTGAATGGATTTTTAAACTGATTATGGTTCAACTTTTGAGTTGGTTGAGGTTTGATTTTATAATCTCAGCTTTCTTTGGGTTTGAACTGGAGTATTCTGATTCCCTAGAATATTTTTATTCTTAACAAGTTTTCGTATGTTAGGAAATTTGAATATTTCTTTCCCAGTTGAACTTTCTTCATCACATGATTCATATTAATCTTCATGCACATTTCTTTTCTCACTTTCTTTTCCATTAGATACTTTCAGTTTTTCATTCTCAACATTCTGAACAAATTTTTGTTAAGTAAGTTGGATTTTCAATAACATTCACATCATATGAGTCAACCATCAATTGTAAAAATTTGTTCAAAAATTTTCACATTATTACTTTTGGTGAATATCCCATAAAGGTTCCTTCCACATCTTTCTCATAAAACATTCTCGGATCTAGATTTTTGAATTTAAGTAAACATGAATTTCCAAAAACATTGAAGTACTTAAATTATTATTTTTTATTATACCACATTTAATAAGAAGTCGTGTCTGATTATGGTCTCAAAAAACATCTTATCTAAATATGTGTAGTGGTACTAACAGCTTCACTCTAGTAAAAATTTGAAATTTTGTATTCTTCTAACATACTTATTATCATTTAAATCAAACTTCTATTCATTATGTATGCAACTCAATTTTTTTATGGAGTGTAGGGAGAAATCTAATGGTGTTTTATACTGTGATTTCTTATATATGTTTCAAATTTATTTATCCTGAGTTTGGTACTGTTATTTTCCCATAACTTCTTGATATAAGCCCCTATTTAATTCTCAACTTATTTTCTGAAAAACATAAAGATTTCAATAACCTATAACTTTTGTTTCATAAATATGATTATTTTCATCCCAATGAAATCATAAATAAATGTTACAAAGCATAAATCTTTTTTTATTGATTGATGTCTCATTGGACCATATAAATTATAATGAATAACTTCAAGAGGAATTAAAGAATTAATCTCAACTCTCTTATGATTTTTTTAGTCATATTCCCTTTTTGACAAGTAACACAAACATATTCATCTCATCTTTTAAATTTTAAAAAATAACAGATAACATTAACTTTTGAATGTTTGTTCATGTTTTTATTCCCAAGGTTCCCAAGTCTTTGGTACCAAAATTTATTTTCATCTTCTGCACTCAAATAATAAGAGTTATTAAATTATCCAATTTGATGAATATTACCACTAGATAATTCTCCTTTTGTGATAACTTCACTATCTTTCCCACTTCTAATGATACAAGAATCTATTTTGAAAATCACGAATTTCCCATCATTGAAAAGTTGACTTACACTAGGTAAGTTATGTTTTATCCCATCATCTAATAAAACTTTCTTAGATTTCAACTTTTATGGTTCAATATCATCCATTATGATTCCTCTAATTTTTAAGGAATTGTAATTACCAAATATAAATGCTCCTCCATCATGACATTCAACATGTTTCAATATTTTTATATCACCTATCATATGTGAATAAAAACCACTATCAATTATCCATGGTTTTTTCCTTTTGCTTTATTTTAAATTTGTCTCAATAATAAAATATATTTCCTTAACTTTCTTCTTTATTGCTACCTTTTCTTTTCTATGATAAGAAACTGGTTCTGGAAGGAGCTTCATACATATTTCAGGACGATGACCAGCTTGATCACATCTTCCCCAAACTTCACCTGATTATTGATGTGAGTTCTCTCAATAACTTTAGAAGTCTCAAATTTTACTTCTAAAGCCTTTTTTATGTTTTAATTCATCTTCCTCAAGGTAATTTTAGACTCAATATGTTTTGATTGTAACTTGTTAACTTATTATTTTTAATCTTCTAGCTTCTTGATGAGATATTCCCCCATATTTCCCAATTCAAAAAATATTAGATTATAACTTTATATCTCCTGTATGTATTCTTATTCTTTATTGACAACATCTTTTTCACCTTCAGAAAATTTCCCACTGTCTTTCTTTACCATTATGATTTCTTTCTTGAGATATTTTTTTTCTCAAGACATGCAAGAAGTTATGTTCTAAGATGATATGATCTATAATATTCTTCACCTCCTTCTTATTCACTATTTGAAGAGTATTCTATTTTCTCAACTTTTTCAATTAATGTTATAACCTTTTCAAAACATTCCTATTTTGAATAATTGTTTTGGGTTGATTCCCTTTAATCTTTATTACTCAGCATACATCTTTTGTCTCTAGTGATATTCTTATTATATTTATTTTATGAATATTATTCTTCAAAAAAAAAATTTCACTTCTTCCATCGATGTTTTCCATCAAAATCTTCTTTGTAACGTCCCGGATCTGGTTTCCACTCAACGGGTACCCCGAACCTGGTTGGTCACATGACCTCAAGTGCATTTCCCCAAACGCCAAAGGCTGCCGACTAGCAGTGAGGGCCAAGGACTGATAGTGGGTAAACTATGCCCTCATTTGTCAAAGTGTAGCATAGTGGAATAAAATATATAAATAAAAAACAGAGGAAGTAGTATACAATATACAAGTGAAGTAAAAGAGAACCAGCAGTCATATATAAAGATACAGCATGTCATGAATTCTATGAAAATAGCCAGAATAGGATACACTGCAATACAATACAATACAACTCAAAAATATAAGGTACAGTCAATCAAAACAAAGCAGAGTAAATAGAACGCAGCAGCATCGCAAGCCAAAGCTCAGTTTCATGCTCTCCTCCTCCTCTGCAATAATCATGTACCTATATGGGGAACCTTTCCCTTATCCACACCTGCATCAATATAGTCTATTTGGGCCGAAGACATGACCCAAACAGAGGGTGAGGAATAAATCCCAATAGGCACCCATCAAAGGCCCGTGCACAACTGTTAGTGTAAATGTGCAACAGCAGTGTGCAGAAATAAATGCAATAAACTAAGCAGTACTCTTACATAACTAACTTTACCAGTTATATTTCCATCTTTAATATTCATTCAACCATTCAAAATAAGACATCACCATGGTGAATTTTCTAAGTAAACAGTCAGTGTCCTCAATCACGCAAACCCTTACCCTCAGGTAAATAGAATCCAAACCCACAGGAATCTGCCCACAGGCATATTGAATAATTCTCACAGGCATTCGAGGTGTCACCCACAGGCACAGAATCTACTACCCACAGGCACGAAAGAAGTTTCCTTTAGGCTGAACAGAGCACTGCCCACAGGCTAATCACAACACTACCCTCAAGCTAAACAAGTAACCAGGTCATGCCCAACATATAAACAATCAATTTATATACAATTCTTCTCAAGGTAATTTAAGACATGCTAAAATTTACGGTATACCCTCGGGTAACCTGGCCAAACAACTAAATAGAGGAACACACCCCAGGGGTGGTCCTAGATCTAAGCAGAGATCCCAAACAGCAGTTTACAATTACATTTAATTACCTATACATTTATAGGTATTTAAAACATCCAAGGCCTCAGCCACACAACACCCAAACATCGGTTCGTAGCACAATAGTACACAAAAATGCACAACAGTTGTAATTTAAACACCAGACCACCTACCTCGATCTCCCCTGAGCAGTATACGTGAACGACGCTCCTCGAATCGTCCAAGAACAATGTAGATCTGAGATGAACATAACCTCGTTCAAACTCAAATAACTTCCCTTAGAGGAAGAATTGGAAAGAACTACGCAAGGAGGAGGAAGAACACGCACGTACGGTTCCAAGGAGATTGACGGTGAAGAAAACAGGTTCCCAGTGTGCGGTCGGGAGGTCCTCCAAGCTCCGACCATCTCTCCCAAGCTCCTTCGGCATTCTAAGATTCTTCTGTGAACAGAGGAGGATACCTCCCATTTTAAGTAAAAAAATAGACTACACGGCGTGTACTATTGAGTACATGGCATGTACTTTTCATTTTTTAACTGTTCCTCCGGTGGCTTCTTTCCACTACACCACTGTTCATCTGTCGACATGAGTACACGGCATGTATTCTTGATTACATGGCGTGTACTATCGCTCAGCTGGCGGCTGCTTCCACCACCTTAATATTCGCCTGCCAACTGACTACACGGCGTGTAAATACAAATTACACGGTGTGTAGTTGGTTTTTTACACCTTTCATCGCCATCCTAGCTACAAACCATGTGTACTCATCCCACACGGCCAAAGTACATGGCGTGTGGAAAATTACATGGTGTGTACCCACAAAATTTGTGATTTTTCCCCATTTTCCATATTTTTTCAAAAACACTTAAGGAAAAGAGAAAAGAAGAAACTTGTACCTCAAGAATAAGAACTGGGTTCTTACAAACTTCCCCCCTTAAATAAATTTTTCCTCGAATTTCCCTTCCAAGGGTGGTAAAGATAAAGCTCAGAACAACTCTGGCCACTGAGCATGTACGTCGGTCTCCTGCTCCCAGGTTTCGTCTTGCACTCGGCCATGCTTCCATAGCACCCATACGAGAGGAACTGACCGGCCTCGGAGAACCTTCATGCTCCTATCCATGATACAAATCGGATGCTCCTCAAAAGACGCATCTAACTAAAGCTCAACCTCCTCTGGCTGAAAGACATGAGACAGGTCTGAATGATAGCGGCGCAACTGAGATACATGGAAGACATAATGCATGGCCCGGTACCTCTATGGTAATTGAAACCAATAGGAAACCGGCTTGACTCTCTCTAGAATCTCAAATGGCCCCACATACCTCGGTGAAAGTTTACCCTGTCTCCTGATCCACCTGTGTCCCAACCTTGGTGAAACATGCAAGAAAACCTAGTCCCTGATCATGAACTCTAAGGGTCATCTGCGGCAATCAACATAAGATTTCTGACGAGACTGTGCGGTAGCCATCTGCTTCTGAATCAACTGGACCTGCTCAGATGTCTCCTGCATGAGAAGTGGTCCCAGTAAATCTGTCTCACCTGCCTCCATCCAGTACAAAGGTGATTGGCATGTCCTACCATATAAATACTCATAAGGTGCCATCTCAATAGTTTCCTGAAAACTATTATTATAGGCAAACTCGACTAGGGGTATATGCTTCTCCCAAGAGACCCCAAAGTCTAGGACGCATGCACGCAGCATGTCCTCTAGCACCTATATCGTACGCTCTAAATGACCATCAATCTGACGGTGCTAAGTTTTGCTCAGAAGCACCTGTGTACCCAGTGCCCTCTGAAAACTCTGCCAGAAATGAGATGTAAAATGGGCGTCCCTATCTAAAACGATAGAACGAGGGTCCCCATAAAGACGTAAGACCTCTCGAATATAAAACTTCTCGAGCTCATCAACTCCAAAGGTCTCCTTGATCAGAAAAAAAGTGAGCTACCTTTGTGAGTATGTACACAACAACCCACACGGCATCACTTCCTCGAGGTGACCTCAGCAACCCAGTCACGAAGTCCATCGCGACACCATCCCATTTCCACTCCAGAATGGGTAACTGTTGTAACAGTCTGACAGGCCTTTGATGTTCCGGCTTCACCTGCTGACAGGTGGAACACCTCGTAACAAAATCGGCTATCTCCCTCTTCATACCCGGCCACCAATACTGACATCTCAAGTCACGGTACATCTTGGTAACTCTGGGATGAACTGCCCAAGCTGAAGCATGAAACTCCCACATCAACTCCTCACTTATATCCCCTAGAACCCACACTCATCCATGGAAATGTAGTACCTCATCATCGCCTATCTTCTAACCAGGAGTAGGGTCCTCACTTACCACTGACTCCCGTAGAACTAGGCCTTCTGAATCAGATAGTTGTTTCATCCTCACTCTATTCAAGAGGGTAGAATTCACAGCTAAAGATGAAAGATAGGTATGCCCCTGACTATTGTGAACCTCCAAATGAATCTCAGATAACAAATCCATAAGCTGACACTCACCACTGGCCTCATGAACTACCTATATCTAAGTCTTCCTGCTTAGTGCATCAGCAACTGCGTTACCCTTACCAGGTGTATAGGCAAGCTCAAAATCGAAGGACTGAAGGTATTCAACCCACCTTCGTTGTCTCAGATTCAAGTCACACTGAGTAAAGATGTACTTGAGACTTTTATGGTCAGTGAAAACCACAAAATGATCTCCCAAGAGATAATGTATCCAACAGTGCAACGCATGAACAACTGCAGCCAACTCGAGATCATGCGTCGGGTAATTCCTCTCATGTGGCCTCAACTGCCGAGACCCGTACGCAACTACTCGATCGCCCTGCATCAACACTGCTCCCATCCCAATACCTGATGCATCACAGTAAACTGTATAGATCTTCCCTTGATATGGAAGTATTAGGATTAGTGTTGATTTCAACCTTCCCTTCAACTCCTGAAAGGCTGTCTCGTAAGATTCTGACCAAACGAACTTCACACCCTTCTTAGTTAACCCTTTCAATGGTGCTGATAAGTGGGAGAAGTCTTCTATAAAGCACCTATAGTAACCAGCCAGTCCCAAGAAACTCCATATCTCAAACACATTCTTAGGTTGATCCCAGGAAACTACTGCTCTCACCTTCTCTGGGTCTACTGCAACTCCTGCCTCTGAGATGATATGACTGAGGAAGTGAATCTGGTCCATCTAAAAGTGGCACTTTGAGAGCTTAGCATATATCTTATGATCTCTCAGTGTACTCAGTACGATATCAATATGGGTGGAATGGTCATGTCAAGTGGGATAGTACACCAAGATGTCGTCCATAAATACTACCACAAAAGAATCCAGATAAGTATGGAACACATGATTCATCAGATCCATGAAAACTATTGGCGCGTTCGTGAGTCCAAAAGGCATAACCAAGTACTCATACAGACCATATCTGCTCTGAAAGGCTATAAGTGGTATGTTTTATGGTCTCACGTGCAGCTGATGATATCCTGATCTCAAGTCAATCTTTGAGAACACTCATGCTCCACAAAGTTGATCAAAAATATCATCAATCCTCACCAAGGGATATCAGTTCTTAACTGTCAGCTGGTTCAGCTTCCGATAATCCACACAGATTCTGAGGGTACCATCTGCCTTCTTCTCAAAGAGGACCGTAGAACCCCAAGGAGAATTATTGGTTCGGATAAAACCCTTTGACTGTAACTCCTCTAACTGCCTCTTGAGCTCCTATAACTCAGGTGTATCCATCCTATAAGGAGAAATAGACACCGGTGTCCCTCCTGGCACAAGCTCAATAGAGAAATCCACCTCACGCTCCGGAGGTAGACCTGAAAAGTAGTCCGGGAAGACATCCCAGAAATGATCAACCACTGGAGGGAAATCCTTCTGAAAAGTTCCCTAGTCATCTAGATATAAACTCGCAATCTGGGTTGTGACTCCACCTCGCCCTCGACGCTCTTGTCCAGCTCGACTCGCCTGAACATCCCATTCTCCCTTATATAGAAACTCTTCGCCCTCTGGTGACGTGAAACACACTCTACGATGATATCAGTCTAAAAATGATCTAAAGGGAACCAACCAGTCCATACTGAGAATGAAATCATAAGTTGTCATCTATAAGACATAGAGGTCCCATAGAAAGTGACACCCACCAACCTCAAGGGGGAACTCCTTTCATCGACGCACACATGTCGTTCTCATTCCCAATGGAGTGTCTATCATCATAACATTAGAATAAGAAGAAACACAGATCCCAAAGCTCTTCACAATGGGCACAGATATGAAACTATGTGTAACATTCGTATCGAAAAGTATTGAAGATAAAATAGAAGCTACTAGAATAGTACCTCTGACGGTAGAAGGTCCGGGATCCTACTCTTGTTGAGTCTGTTGCACTGCATATGCTTGCCTAGTGCTACAGCCCTACAACATAGCCTGGCTACCCTGAGTTATCCCGCCCTGATGCCTCTGAGATCCTGGTGTCTGGCTACCACGTCCACAACCACTATCTATGCCTGCACGCCCTGACGTATTCCAGTTTCCCGATTGGTAAGAAGCTGCTGGTCCTAATCCCGCACACGGAGTCTGCACAGAACCCCTCTCACTAGCCACTGGTAGAAATACCCTACAAAAGCGCTGCAGATGCCCCATCCTGACGCAAGCTCAGCATTCCATTGGGTCATGTGGACATTGTGGTCTATTGTGCCCCTCTTTACCACACTGGTAGCACATGACCTGGCCACCTGAAGCATTCTTCTTGATGGTATTTCCACCATGAGAGAATTCCATCTATCTCTTCCTCTTACTGGTAGAAATAGTACCAAAAACTGGTTCTGAACTGCCCTGGCCTGCACCACTAGCTTCCCGCAGGTTCCACTCAGTAATCAGTGCCTGGTTCACAATAGCATGTATTGTAGTCAACCTAAAAACATTCACCAGTGCTCAGATGTCATATCAAAGAGCATCCTCAAAGCGTCTAGCCCTCAACGTCTCATCACCCACCAGAATGGGTGCAAAATGTTGAATCTCAGTGAAATAAGTAGAATAATCCATCACCGACATAGCACCCTGTTTTAGGTTCATGAACTCTCAAGCTCGATCTTCCCTCAGTGTCTCTAGGAAGAAGAATTCATTGAAGGTTGTCTGAAAATCTTCCCACGCCATGTCTCTGTGATGCTCTGTCTGAGTGGTAACATCCCACCACCTCTTGGTGGAATCACGCAGCATATAAGGCGAGATCTTGACCCTCCACCCTAGAGGAATCTCAAGATTCTAGAAAATAGTATGCAATGAATCCAGCCAAGACTCTGCAGCCTATGGTCCGCCATACCCTGAAAATGTAGGCGGATGCTGCTGTTGGAAGATATGAGTCAACTCAGCTATAGATGTTTCATCCATTGGTGCTCCCTGAAAGGTCTGTATGAACCGCATGAAGCCTTCATGGAACTGCGCATCCACGCCAGTGTCCGGTATAACGGTTGGCGCCACATCTGGCTCTGCTAGAGGATCCACCGGTAGCCTCTGGCCTACCATCTCTGGAGTATAATCGTTGCCACTCTCTTGGTGAACAACGCTTGGTCGTCTCGGTGGCATGACTCTACAAGGTCAAACGCACACCTTAGATCAATATTATCAAAGACCAAAAACAAGGAGACATAGAAAGAAAGTTTTCAAAATTTACAAAACTTGCCTACACAGCATGTATAAATACTACACAGTGTGTTCTCACAAGCCGTTCACATGGGCATGTACTCCAGCTTAAACTGGAAGTGTAACACCCCAAACACACGGCGGGTCTTCTAAATACACGGTGTGTACTTGAATCCTCCTTCCCTGCCCAAGTCTTTCTACGCAGCTAAGCCACACGGCTCCCTTTGAACAAGACTATACAGCATGTATGTCATCTACACAGCATGTATGGTTTAATTTTCCAACTTACCATGTCATTCGTGACACGGCTGACTACTCGGCCGACACCACACAGAGTGTTACACTCGCACATGGCGTATACACCACCCCATTTCCCCATCCACACGGCTAAGTCCACACGGTCTCCCACCGGTAAGGACTACACGGCGTGTCCCATAGGTACACGGCGTGTTCAAGAAGAGGTAACATTGACCCGTGTTTGTTAGCTACACGGTCGGGTCCCCAGGTCAGACTACACAGTGTGTTCCACGGTGGAAACGATGTGTATGTCTTAAGGTTTTTCCATCTGTGTTCTTAGTTACACGGTGGACTATGGGTCAACACTACACGGCATGTACATCCAGTACATGGCATGTTTCCCCAAGACAATTTCTACCCTGTGTCCCCACCCACACGGTCTATGACACGGGAAGAGACTACATGGCGTGTATTGCGGGTACACAGCATGTACTCAAAAAGTTTTCTTTTCTTCCCATACAGAAGAACACATGGCATGTGTCCAAGGACCTAAACGGCATGTATCCTGGGTTTTCCAAACAGTAAGCCTCTAAAACTACTCCGGAACCCAGAAAATACTAAAAAACAACACCTAAGTGCCAAATTCCAACCCGTGAGGGCCCATACTCCCCGCGAATCAAAGTTTGTCATCTTATAAATGTTATACACAAGTAAACAAGTCAATGATCCACAAAATTCTAGTAATTGAGGGACCATACTCCCCAAAAACCAAAATTTGGCGTTCATCCTACCAATAGACTCACACAAAAATACCCTATCACAAAGAGGGTATTTATCAAAGCATCTATCACAACATCGTGCTTTTTCTAGCACAACAACTATCACAACAACATGCAATTTCTAATGCACCTACATGGCATAGAAGTATGCATGGAATGTGATTTCAAGCATGTACCTAAATGATGCATGAGATGGAATACCCTCATCTCATCGTGTTTCAACTAAATAGAACCCATGGATAAAATATAAACAGCACAATCACAAGTGTGTCAACCGATGGTGAAAATCAAATCAATTGTAAAATTTGAAAAATCATAAGAATTGTAAAAATACGAGGTAGACTGGCTTTTCTGTATACATAGGTTAGCTACTCTCGGGCACATATTATTACCAACTACCATTTATGTCATGTCCCTCACTAAGGCTCCAAATAGTAAGTCAAAGAAAAGAACCTGCCTCTAATTCCACTTTGTAACGTCCCAGATCCAGTTGCCACTCAACGGGTGCCCTGAACCCGGTTGGTCACATGACTTCGAGCGCATTTCCCTAAATGCCAGAGGCTGCCGACTAGCAGCGAGGGCCAAGGACTGATAGTGGGGAAACTATGCCCTCATTTTTCAAAGTGTAGCGTAGTGGAATAAAATATATAATCATAAAATAGTGGAAGCAGTAAACAATATACAACTGAAGTAAAAGAGAACCAGCAGTCATATATAAAGATGCAGCATGTCACGAATTCTTTGAAAACATCCATAATAGGATACACTGCATTACAATACAATACAACTCAAAAATACAAGGTACGGTCCCTAAAAACTAAGCAGAGTAAACAGAACGCGGCAGCATCGCAATCCAAAGCTCGGTCCCATTCTCTCATCCTCCTCTGCAAGAATCATGTACCTGTATGGGGACCCTTCCCCTTATCCACACCTACAGCAATATAGTCTATTTGGGCTGAAGACATGACCCAAACAGGGTGTGAGAAATAAATCACAGTAGGCACCCACCAAAGGATTGGGCCCAACTGTTAGTGTAAATGTGCAACAGTAGTGTGCAGTAATAAATGCAATAAACTAAGCAATACTCTAAAGTAACTAACTTTACCGGTTATATTTCTATCTTTAATATTCATTCAACCATTCAAAATAATACATCACCATGGTGATTTTATAATTAAACAATCAGTGTCCTCAGTAATGAAAACCCCTACCCTTAGGTAATGAGAATCCAAACCCACAGAAATCTGCCCACAGGCATATCAAATAATGCCCACAGGCGTACGAGGTGTCACCCACAGGCACAGAATCTGTTGCCCACAGGCATGAGAGAAGTTGCCCTGAGGCCGAATAGAGCACTGCCCACAGGCTAATCACAACAATTCCCTCAGGATAAACAAGTAATCGGGCCATTCCCAACATATAAACAAGCGATTTATATACAATTCATCTCAAGGTAATTTAAGACATGCTAAAATTTATGGTATACCCTTAGGTAACCTAGCCAAATGGCTAAATAGAGGAACACACCCCAGGGGTGGTCCTAGATCCAAGCAGCGATCCCAAACAGCAGTTTACAATTACATTTAATTACCTATACAATTCTAGGTATTTAAAATAGCTAAGGCCTCAGCCACACGACACCCCAACATGGGTCCATAGCACAATAGTACACAAAAACGCACAGCAGTTAGAATTTAAACACCAGACCACCTACCTTGATCGCCCATGATCGGTATACGTGAACGACGCTCCTCGAATCGTCCAAGAACAATGTAGATCTGAGGTGAACATAACTTCTTTCAAACTCAAATAACTTCACTTAGATGAATAATTGGAAAGAACTACACAAGGAGGAGGAAGAACTCACCCGTGCGGTTCCAAGGAGATCGACTGTGCAGAAAACGGGTTCCTGGTGTGCGGTCGGGAGGTCCTCCAAGGTCCAGCCGTCTCTCCCAAACTCCTCTGGTGTTCTAAGATTCCTCTGTGAACAGAGGAGCTACTACCCATCTTAAGTGAAAAAAACAGACTACACGGCATGTACTTTTCATTTTTTAACTGTTCCTCCAGCGG
Organism: Viscum album; assembly: GCA_963277665.1. Lineage (NCBI taxonomy): Eukaryota > Viridiplantae > Streptophyta > Magnoliopsida > Santalales > Viscaceae > Viscum > Viscum album. The sequence goes on from OY728160.1 coordinate 1,683,100,142, forward strand.
CTTCTTTCCACCGCAGCACTATTCATCTGTCGACATGAGTACACAGCTCGTATTCTTGATTACACAGCGTGTACTATTTCTCAGCTGAAGGCTGCTTCCACCGCCTTACTATTCGCCTGCCGACTGACTACATGGCGTGTAAATACAAATTACATGGCGTGTAGTCAGTTTTTTACACCTTTCATCGCCAGCATGGCTACACACCCTGTGTACTCATCCCACACGGCCAAAGTACACAGCGGGTGGAAAAGTACACGGCGTGTACCCACAAAATTTGTGATTTTTCCCCATTTTCCTTATTTTCTAAAAAAACACTTAAGGAAAAGAGAAAATAAGAAACCATACCTCAAGAATAAGAACCGGTTTCTTACATTCTTGATATTCTCTAACATTCTTCTTAGGGAAATTCATAGAGAAGTGTTTGATTCCTCTAAACTGAAAACATTTTAGTAGAATTTTTCCACCATAATTTTCAATTACTCTTCTATAGTTCTTAGAGATAAGAGACGTGATTTTTTTATTCAACACGTCATCTTATTTAGCTTTAGAGTCACAATGATTAATATTTTCAGCATCATGTATTTTCATTTTTCTCATGGATTCAAAATCCATTTCATCTTTAATAATATTTTTGAACGTTGGATCTTTCCTCATTTCATAATCTAAAAGAAATTTATGCAATCCATCAAGAGATAAATCATATTTATCTTTAAAATAGGAAAGTTTAGAATCATATTTATTCAAAAAAGCTTCTCACAAGTTTCTTCACAATTTTAGAATCTTCCAGGACATCTATGAATCCTATGGTGTTGTAAAAAAATTCATTTACACTCGTAAAGTATGTATCAATAGTTTCATCATATCTCATTCTTATATCTTCATACTTACTATTCCAAACTTGTCGGTTTACTTCCTTCACATTTTTCCTTCAAAAATACTTTCAAGCTTATCCCGCATACTCTTGGAAGTTTTTGGGACCCATCACCTTAATATAATTTTTTTTTATAAGGAAATAAGGATATCATTTCTCACTTTTCCATAAATGTTGATATTTCCATTATCAGCAAAATTCATCAGGGAATCTTTCTCAATAGGTGGGAACCCTATTGTAGTAGGATCACCAACTTCAAAGACAAGAGATAGGGAAAAAAGAATCATCCTATTTTTTCATCCAAAATAATTTTTCTAAAAAATGAATGAATTACTCTACTGTTGACAGAATTGAGATTATCCATTATAAGGATTCAATAAGGAACCCTTGGATATGATACCAATTAATGTTCTAGATGATCAAATAAAAAAAGGGGGTTGAATCAATTTTTCACTTTTTTTAAGTTTCAATACTTTTAAAAAATAACCACTATAAACTATTCAAGTTGATATCATTATCATATTTTTATAAATACTCATGCATAAAATAGTAGTAAAACCTTTAAAGAACATGACATTTACAAGTTTTGACCTCAGTGAGAGAACCTATAACCTTTACACAGGAACTCCCATGGTTTTATGGAAATTCACTATTAAGAATAAATGAGTAAAACTTGTACCAAATCTTGTTAGAAACCTTATATATCTTAGTAGAAATGATTATACTAACTCCTGTCAATTTAAAAAGTTTATTACATAATAATTGAGCCCAACCAAAAGAAAAAAAATTGTTCATTTTTCTCCACAAATGTTCTAGGATTTTGTTACCCTGAGTCCAATATCCTTTATTTCGATGAACTTAATATGATTGGATCAGTACAGGTAACTCAATATGATGAGACCTTTCTTATTATGTTCCTAAAGAAACTTTCTGTTATGTCTGGATAAAAAAACACTCACTTCTCAAAAACTACTAGAAACTCGATTTGAACTTCCATAGTCAAATGAATTCAGACTGATGGGCTCAATATGATGAATACAATCTAAATATTCAAAAATTCAAACTCTTCTCAAATTATCCTTAATATCTTGCTTATTTTGATCTTCTCAATCTACTAAAAATTAAAATTTAGGTGTTCAAACTTCTTCTGAGATCTTAGTTTGGAAGGAAAGACATGACCAGAATTATGTAGCACTCCACCTTTTCCACACAATAAAAAGTGGAAAAGTACTAATTTAATAGGATTCTATTTATAGGAGACTCAGAATAGTAAAGGAGAGAAACTAAAAAACTTTTCTCACTTACTAAAATTTCAAATATAAAAAAAAAATTACTCACATTTAAACTTCAACTTTGACTAATTGAAAACTTCTCAATATTTCTCTAAAATTTGTCTTATAGAACATACTAACTTTCCTTTAGTCTGATTTAACTTCCTCAAATTCAGACCAATTAACTTTATCAGCTTTAGTCTGATTAACTTCCTCAGCTTTAGTCTGATAAATTAGTTCATATATAATTAATTTTCATGTATACAGAACAAAAAATTAATAATATAATTGTTTTTAAAGTCTATTTAAAAATTTTAATTTTTTTATTGTATATTCATTTCCTTTTATCAACAAAAAATAGAATTTTATTTTTTATTTTTTATATTTTATGAATCATTAAAATTTATGGTCATAAAATTATTTTCAATTAAAATTTTAAATTTACTTTTGAATTAAAATATGATGCATGTCCAAATTTACAGACATTAAAACTGAAAATGTTCTTAAAATTGGGGGAGATGTGACTTGTGAACTATCAAAACTCTATATTCCTACAAATATAGCTCAAATATATCATTAATTAATTTTTTTTCCAATGAATCAAGAATTATCCTAGAAAAATATATTACATATTTTTATAGATCTTATGAAAATAATTGAAAATATTTTTTATTTCACTCAATATTTTAGATCATGTGATATTTAACACTGACCTTTATTAGTGATAAATAAAAAGAGTTGATAAAGGGGATACTTTTATTAGTGCTAAAAAACACTGATAAATATAACTTTTATCGACGCCAAGAAAGCACTAATAAAAGGGAACCCTTTGTTTGTATTTTTTTTCTAGTGCCAACAAGAGTCCTCCCTTTATCATCACTTTTTGTTTAACATAGATAAAGGTTATAATGAATGTTTTAATTTATATATACATATTTATATATTTTTAAATAAGATATATATTCCAGTAAGTATATATATTTAAATATAATATATAAAAAGAATTTATATTACATTTAATAAAAAGGAATCTTTTTTTATAAATTTATATATATAAATTATAAAATTTATATTATTCAACAAAAAATATTAATAGTATATTTAAATACATTAATTATAAAAGGTTTATATAATTTATATAAATATAATGTAATAATATTTTATTAAAATAATTATATAATATATAAATGAATATATTTATTTCAACATGTTATTCATATTTGAATTTAAATATTTATATTCATATTAAATAATTTAAAATATACATATAGGTATTTGTATGTATATGTATGCATGTGTATGTATGTGTGTGTGTCTATATATTCATGTGTATGTATGTGTATGAATGTGTTGTTTTGTGTTGTGTGTGTATGTGTTTATGTGTATTGTATGTGTGTGTGAGTATGTATGTGTGCATATTCTTGTATGTAATTGTATGTATGTGTATCTATATATATGTACACGTGTACGTGTATTTTTATATATATATATGCATATATATGTATGTGTATGTATGTATGTATATACATGTATGTATATGTATGTGTAGATAAGTATGTCTATATGTATGTATGATTGTGTGTGTCTGTGAATGTGTATATATGTGTATGTGCTTGTGCATGTGTATGTGTATGTCTATATGTGTATGTACGTTCACATGTATATCTATGTGTATGTATGTGTGTATGTGTATGTGTATACATACATGTATATGTATGTATAAGAATATGCATGTGTATGTGTATGTGTATGTATATATGCATATGTTTATGTTTATGTGTGTATGTGTATGTGTATGTCTTTGTGTATTTGTATGTGTATGTGTATGTGTATGTGTATGTGTATGTGTATGTGTATGTATGTGTATGTGTATGTGTATGTGTATATATATGTACAAGTATTTCTATGCATATATATGTGTGCACATGTATGTCTATTTGTTGATTTAATATTATTTATTCTTTTTAATATCACACTATTTTTAGTATTTTGGATAATGTATTCATTTATAATATTTATCCATTTTTAATTTATATTAATTTAATATTTTTGTAATATATTCAATTTTGATAGTTATTTACACATTTTTAAATATTTATACATTTAATTAAATAATAAATTTTTTAATAATTTTAAAATTTTCTAAAGGTTAATAATTAATTTTAGATTCTATATATATTCGATATAATGTATACATCAATAATTAGTGATAATATTATAACTTATTTATTCATTTTTATTAATTTTGTATGTGTTTGGAATTCATTTAATAAATTTTATGAATTAAAATTTTTAAAAAATTGTAATTTATTTAATTTTATTTATTCATTTTTAATATTTATTACATTTTTGATATTTACTAATTTATAATATTTTTTGGGATTTATAAAATTTTTAAATTTTATACATTTTTATTTATTATGTTTCAATATTTTCAATACGTTAGTAATTTAGATGATTAGTATTTATTCATTTTTATTTATTAAATAATAATATTTTTAATTTGTTTGAAATGTACATAATTGATTCCTATAAACCCATCTCCAACCCACACCATTTTTACATGAAATGGAACCCTAACGTATGCCACCCCAACAACATTTTGGTTTTATATAGTGAATTATGTTATTATATTAGATTTATTTTTTAATATATGAAAAATAAATATTATTTAACTAATTGTTCATATTTTTTACTTATTTAAACAAATCATGTAATCATATTTATTTTAATTTATTCATTTTAATATATGTGACTATATTTAATTTAATTTGATTTAACATAATTATCTATATCTTTCTATAGTGAATATAATTCATATTTAATAATTTTTTTATTTATAAAATTACTATTATTTATTTATTAATTTCAATTCATTATTTATACACAAGTAATTTACATATTTAATGTTTTGAATTCATTTTTTAAAATATGTTTATAATTTATTAAATTTTATTTATTCACTTTTAATATTATTTCATTTAATATTATTTATTCGTTTTTTATATTTATTAATTTTAATATTTTTGGAATTTATTAATTTTTTAATATTTATTAATACATAATTATTTACAAGTTTTTAATATTCTTAGTATTTTTTCAATTTATATGATTAATATTTATTCAATTTCATTTATTAAGTTTTAACATTTTTAAAATGTTTAAAATTTATATATTTAATTTATTTAAATGTTTTTTTAATATTCTCTTCATTTTTGCAAGTGTTTACAATTAATGAAATTAATCATATGAATTATACACAATTATTTATTATGTTTTAATATTATTAATCTTCTTTTAATTTATATGATTAATATTCATTCAATTTTATTAATTAAGTTTTATATATTTTTAAAATGTTTCAAATTGATATAATAAATTTATTTAATTGAATATTTTAATATTTTCTTCATTTTTTGTATGTTTTTACAATTCATGTAATTAATCTTACGAATTAATTTTTTTTATATGTGTTTATAATGTTTTAATATTTTCAATATGTATTCATCTTCATTTTAATTCTAGCTCCCTAACCTGATTAGCCACTTGAACAGTGCTTTCAGGCCGACTGCCACTGGCCTTAGGCGTGCCTCCATACATGAAAAAGGCTATCGACTAGTATCGAAAGTGTAAAGTGATGATAGTGGGGAGAATATACCCTTAGGTGATGATAGAATAATTGTCCAATATATAGATATTACATGTTGTGGAAGAAAAATAATGACATACAATGGACCAGTAACCCGCCAATGGCGGAAGCATTATCAATATCAGTCTATAGCATAAACATAATCAACCAAAAGAATGTAAATAAATAAACAATCTAAACATATCATTTATAAATAATCATGCATATTGATACAAGTTATATAGTATAATGAACATAAGGGTCGCTAATGGATGACCACAATACATACATACATAATAGCATTCTAAAACAAAAGGTAACAAAGAAAACTCATACTGAGGTAGGAACCTCAAGGTCCCTTGCCTTCCATTCCATGACACTTTATCACAAGGATCTAGTTCTACAGCCCAGACCCTTACCTGAACACAAATGCATGAAATCTATACACGTCCTGAAAGGCCCATGTAGGGTGTAAGAACGAGTCTTAGTAGGCCACCACCAATGTGTTCCTACCTTACATTTTTTATCAAGGTGGTGCATACTAAAAATATATAAAAGGTTACACATGCATTTATGATAAACAAAAGCTTCTCTAGTGCTCAACAGACACCAAGAATCTATCACCTTCTTTAGACATCGCCAGAATAACTAAGGAGGAGAGGATCATTATATCATTGCCCAAGGAATCCCTTAATGTCAAATACCCCATGGTGAACCCTCAGGTTCCACCTCCAAATGTCACCCGGAACCACATGCCATCAACCAAGTAATCAATGTCTCTAAGGCAATCCATAAAAAATAATCTTGTTCCTCATACCCCTTCTTGAATGCACTTGTCTACTTGAAAGTCAACGTTTAAAGGAACAGTGATATATGACCTCAAATTTATATCACCATTGACTCAAAGCATAAAATCCTGAGGAACGATGATGTCTGTCCTCCAAAACAAGTCCCGACCCAATAGCCTCATGTATGGTGAGCCGCATCCTCCAACTAACAACCACAACATTGTCACTCGATGGCTTCTCACCATCCCTATATATTTCTATGACAAGCACCACAAAACTTTTAACTAAGACACAAATATGAGGGGAATCTACCCACATGAGTGGTCAACACCACCTCGTCATCTAAGTCAACCTGTGTGCAAATGACCCCAAATGATGCTTTGGCCAACACGAGTGAGCGACAATCACCGATTTGAAACTAAGACACACCAAATCCTAAATACCATGCTTCTGATACCATGTCTCTCAAAACAGATAGCCATGCCATCCAACATCACATGATCCTTTCCCATATCCTGATAGCCTTGCCACCTCAATCCAGTGACCAGGTCACCCAAATAGTGATTAATGTCGCCCAAGTTCCTCGGACCATACCCATCCTAATGATCACATCATCTCAATTCAGATGGTCATCTCCATCTCAATCCTCATGCCAATCCCATCATGATTCCACATATCATAGTAGTTCATCCCAAGAAACACACACACACACACCCAAATATATATATATATATATATATATATATAATTCAATTCAACTTAAACAAACAAATCAATTAAACATAAATCTCACACTTGGATTGACCACCTAAGTGGTTGACATCCTCTAACCTGAACTCAGATGAAAAACATGGCTAGGGCATGCCCAATGACATCCCATATAAACAAATTAATTAATTTGAGTACAACCATTAATTTAATTAGGTCTCTCTCAGTTAACACCATGACATGTTAAAAGTTTCACAACTATATAGTCGTTAAAAAATAAATAAATGTATGCACCGCCTACCTTATAACCATAAACGTAGGTAGGTTCAATCTAAGCCTCTAGCTCTGACTGATTTAGGAGGAATTGTTTTTTTTATGAATGCTTGTAAAATAGGTAAAAATGACCCACACGGATTTATAAGTATGTAGGTAAGAGAAATGTATGTTAGAAGTAATAGGATATAGAGCCTTACTGATATAGATCAAATTCAAGAAATGTATAGAAGAATGGAACTCATATAGAGGAGATAGATCAAAATCTAGTAGAGGAGGAAAAGGGAGGATACACCATGTGTAACGCCCCGACCCCAGCTACCCAGAGTCGGTGCATTAATTACATAACATTTGAATGATCACAAGAAAGATCAAATCTCGAAAGACCGATTGGTTTAGTAGCCTTGGAAACACTAGATATATTCATAAGTTTTACATTACATCATAAAATGAAAAACTACTACAACAACATAATGTCTCCATAATCCACACTCATATCCCCACATAATATCCCTGTAGGTCATTCATAATTTACTTCTTCACTTCCTGGGAAAAATAAAACATATAAAAGGGGTGAGCTCAAATGCCCAGTAAGGATAACAAAATAGCGGAAACTTTCATAAATAAGAATAAACTTTTAAGGCAATGTATAACTAAAACAAAATCCTTTCAAACATGAACTTTCAACATGGTATGGCATAAATAAAATGAAATAATGCCATTTACTTATTCACATGGATATTCTACTAATCGAATAATCACATGTAAAAATCAATAACCACTTTCATAATGTTGGAATGCATAATGCCAGACTATCATAACCACATAGCCAAGGCCTCGTGCCAAGACTAAAAATAAGATTTTGTCAAGGCCTTGTGCCAAGACACTAGTTTGTCTCATGAGACCTACCGATGCATCGAGGAGCTATAGCGGGCTCCACCCGTCACTTATTAAGTCCAATGCATTCCCATATGAAAAGGTTTAAACATAACATAAACATTCGTATTAAAACTAGCATACGAAATGTCAATAATTTCACCATAAACTATGAATGGTATAAAAATAGCACATCCATAGTCAAACATATCACAAAACCTTCAATACAATATAGAAGTTTTGTATCATAATAAATCAACTTCAAATAATCTTAAAATCCATCAAAGGATGTTGACGTAGATGAAATCAAAATTCTTTTTAAAGAAATATCTCCTTTTATTTTGAAATCATTTAAGATCCATATAAAATAAAACATTTTCTTTGAAAATATTCTTATAAGCTTGTAAGGAAAGATTTGAAGATTTTATAACGGCGTAAAATAACCGCACCCGCCGTATAAGTTAAAAAAAACATTCTTACCTCAATTCTGTCGAAAAGGTTAAAAAGGACCTTGTTTTGAAAACGACGGAAAGATTCCTTTATAAACCTCTTATAAAAAGTCAAACAAGGGTATAAATGACTTTAACCCATATTCTTGTAAATAGTAAAAATGTTTTGAAATACATTTTTAAGAAACATGGATGTGAATGATAAAGATATCCCAGTAGATTATTACGTATAAACAACCTCGGATAATGAAGAGATTGTGAAATAACCCTTACCTTGTACTTTTCCTTGGTTGGGGTAGGTTAACCTCCTGTATAATGGTGAAATAATTGTTATTAAATTATACAAGAATCATATATATTAATATGATATCATATATGATCTTTTAACATTGATTTATTAATAATATCTTAGAATTATCATCGTTTCGGGTGTTAACTTACTCATTTTCTTTTATATGTTTTGTTACATAAGCCATGTTTGTTGTATCTTATTCATATCCAGAATGATATCAAGTCCTTAAACATCATTTTTAAATCATAAAATGATAATTATACTTGAATGGATGCGATGGAGAATGAATCTTATCACGTTCGTGGAGACGGTAGTCCGTACGTACGCACGAACGCTACTTCCATTTAATTTTCATTTTAAAAGAATCAAATCCAAATGATACATAGGTATATTACTATTCCAGTATAATATAATATTTTATATATGTTACTTAAGTTCATTAACACCATCCCTTATACGTTCCATGTGTGGTATGAACGAGTCATATCATTTTAAGGGGGCGGTAGTCCGCACTTCCTCAAATGAAATTATCGTATGTATATACAACATTAAACGAATAATGGTATGAAATAAAATGGAATTACAGAAGCTTATATATAAAATATATATCATTAATATCATATTTAATTACAGTGCCATCATAATGGCCACCATGAGAGGCGGTAAGATGTATTTGAACAATCATCGTTTCGTGAGGCGTTAGTTTGCCATCCACAGAAACATTATGTTCATCATCCATTAGATGGAGTTGTGTGTATGTGTAGTTTGAATCCTTCTTATAACAACATCCTAGTATATTGAGGATACTGGTGTTGTTACAAAAGAAAGGAAATAAAAAGAGTTTGGGGGTTGAAGAAGCAAAATAAATGAAAATAATTTAAGAGAAATCGTTACCTTTAATTTAGGTAACTCACTTTGGTTGGAACCAAAGGACTTCTTGAAATGCTTTCTTCCTAAGGGGAAGCTTCAAGGATGAGGATAGGGATGTGGGGAGCTTATTTGGGCAGAGTTTGGATGAGCCAAGTGGCTTTAGAGGTGTGAGGAAATGAGAAGGAGGAGTGCCCTTTTTATAAGAGGGGTGAGGGGCACCATTGGAAAAGCTAGAAATATTAATTTATAATAAATTCATATTCGGTTTCTAATGGCTCCAAAGTTTACTATTCAAAGGTTAAGGTGGGTATGGGTCGAAAACAACTCATCCAATAGAATTTAGACAGGTTTGGGTACTTATATTAACCTTATCTTTAAGTATTAACTCTAAGTTAATTAGTTTCACTTTTACAATGTCTCTTTGTATTTTTATATAATATGGTTAATAAACTTACTATATACATCCAAGCAACCCCCAAGTGGTCCATTAATGATGAACCTATCATAATATAAGTTTCTTGGCCGAACCTTAGATTTTTAGGAATTTAATATCAATTAATAATATAATATTTGTTTTAAGAACTCTTTTATGTCAATTTTGACACTATTCAATAGTTGATTTTTGTGAAACTCATAACAGATTGATTACTTCGAACAAAGTCAATTAAATCAATCCTAATATATCATATTATCCTATAAAATTAGTTTAATTCATTAAAAGTTTCATATTATATTTATTTGGGTATTCATAATATCAATTATTTTAATTTTTCACTATTATAGTAATTACTGCATCATCATTGTGTCAAAAATTATTTAATGTCTAAAAATTATAAATAAAATATCATTATGTAGGAAATCTTTTTATCTTTCTAATGAATATTTATAATCGAAAATCCAACATGTATAACCCTATGTAAAAATTGTTCTTCTAAAAGATGTAAGCTTATGCCATTTTTATTTTTATTTTAACTTTATTAATATAATGTGTCCCTACCACATACAAGTGGCTCCAAGGGGTCCCCAAATTGACCCAAGGATGCTCATGGTCGGGTATGTGTCCACCAATAAGGTTAGGACACGTTTTAGGGTAATTTAGTATTATTATAATATTATTTTTTAACCCTTATTTACCGGATTTACCCTTTAACCATGGTAAATAAAATATTTACCACAGTAACTATTCAAAATGTCTAAAAATAAAAGTTACCTATTTACACAATATGAACATCCTGATTCCAAATATGGAATCCATTTTCCTAAATTCAAAACACAGAAGTGGCAGAAATTAATTTAAAATTAATTCCCGCTGTCAAAACAAAAAGCGTGTTTTTAAGAGGTAATAACTATCAAAAGATTGACACTTGTTTATATTTGGTTTAATTGTAAAATTATGTCCAATGACCAACATTATATTAAATGGTAAAAATATATTCTAAATATACTTTAAAACCACTCAAATTCATAATTTATCACTATTAATTATTTTGATTAAAAAAGTTGTTTTTAATTAAAATTTAGTAATTTTCACTATTCATCAAAATATGAAAGTTATCCGAAATGTACCAAAATTTCACCCTAGGCTAATTTTGATATTCCGAATCTAAAAATGAAGTCCATTTTTGAAATATTGAATATATATGATTTCAAAAAGTAGGTATTACTATTCACAACGGCTAGTTTAATTAGTTGTGGTGTGTGTTAGAACTCGAGGTTGCGTACAACACACGCTACTGTATTATTCAAAGGAAAGCGTACCGTGGAAGCTTGGGATGTTTCATTTTAAATTTTTTTGATGTCCCCATTTAGTCAAAAAGTTTAAAATATTGTATTTAAAAAGGGTTCACTGTTAAAAGTTGATAAAAGTGCAATACTGAAAATGAATTTGTTCTTGCATTATATCTAAGAAACTCATAATATGGATTCTAAAATTATAAGGATTATATAAAGTTTAAAATTTAGTTAATACTATTCATGACCTCTTTTAATGGCTTTTTTTTTGTAAGTCATGGTGTGATTGAACTCAGTGTTGCGTGTAGTGAAAGTTATTGAATTATTTTGAAGATATAACACACTATGAAATCTTGGGGTGTTACATTCTCCCCTCCTTCAATAAATTGCGTCCTCGCAATTTGAAATTGTTCTTCGAAAGTAAAAGGTTGAAAATAGATAATATATTTGTGGGAAAACCCACATCGGAAATTGGGTTACTAAAATTTAGTCTTAATATGAGGAAAAGAGAAATGAAAGGGTCACCACCAAATTATGATCTTGATTAGGAGAAAATTGGTGGCAATTAGAGACATATAATCGGAGGAAAAACGTAAATATTTATAGGTAGTGATTGAGGTCATCAATCAAAAACAAGTGTATAATTGAGGTCCTTAAACTCATCAATCTATGATGATTTGAAGTACCATCGGTTCAACAAAATATAGGGTATTGGGATAACACATTTTTGACGTTTCAAAATATCTTAGTTGAAATCCCACATCGAAAAATGAATTAACGAGGCCTCTATTTAAAATAAAGAGTCGAAAGTATGAAGATTACCGAAAATAACACATACTAGGGTTCCATGTAGGAAAATATGGATATGGAAGAAAAATCTAACCATCAATTATCTGATGGAGAGTGGTAGAGAACATGGCTATGAAAAGGCCAACAATCCCAAATCCATAAATTAGTGATGATTTAAGGTACCATCTAGGAAAACATTTTTGTTCTAAGTTGCTTTTCTTAATGTTGAGGAATTTATTCATGAGATTGGCTAAGATCATAAAGAGATATACTTACTTTATAATTAGAGTTTTATCCATTAATAAATTTCTACCACAAACTCATCTTTCACTCTAAAAGATAATAGAATGTAAGAAAAATTCTATTTACACTATTCCTATAGGGTTCTAAAATAAACGAATTTATAATTCATCTACATGATCTTTTAATAAAAACTACATTATTTAATCCAGGACATCTCATGGTCCAGTGGTAGGTGATACACCCTTGTCGCCCTTCGGTTGCGGGTTCAAGTCTCGCAGCCTTGCCGGACGCGATGGGTTGCCGCCCGACCTCCGGGTTGTCCTTTTATGGAAATACAAAATAATCCAAACTAGAACTATCCAAAATAATTCTGTCCAAACTCACAGTCTAACATTTATAAGGAAGGTAAACATAATATAGATCCTTTTTACCCCGTAATATCATATGAATACCTTCATCATGTATTACCATATTCCTTATTGATTACATTCATGCTCCCTTATTCCATATAGAATGCTGGATATACTTCATCAATCCAAAAATGTTTTAAACCCCAACAATGATGGAATATACAAATCATTAATCAGTTCCAAGGTAGTCAAGAATATCCAATATATTTTTTCCAAAATAATCATGTATTATTCCAAAATCACTACCTCAGTATCAGAATTATATTATGATTTATCATTCTCTCAACCATATATTTTCCAAAAATTTATCCTGCTATTGAGTCACTTTTCGTTGTTCCACACAATCTCAAGTCCTTAATGAAATAGTACTGCAGTACAATCCTTATATACTCCATAATTATTATAACAAGTACATTGTTGATACAACACTCAATTGACATAATCAACATAAGAACTCTAATCATTCCTCTTCATCTGTGGTAGTATCATAACTTGATTATTATCCAATAGCATCATTTGCGTCATAGTCTGATGACTGGGACATAGGTTCGCGTAGTGTCCAAACTCCTTGCAAATGAAGCATTGTACATTTGAAACCATTTTCTTACCCTTGCAGTCACGTACTTTGTGCCCTTTTCCTCCACACTTATAACAAACTCCCATTCCTTTCAGGCAAGTTCCAGGGTGTTTCTTTCCACAGTTACCACATATGGGAAAATTATTCTTTTCCCTCTTCCCTTTATCCATCTTTCTCTCTTCTATCCTTTTCTTCTCTTGCTTCCCTTCAAAGCCATAGGACTCAGTAATCTCTTTACTTATCTTATCAATACATGATATTATTTCTTCATATGATGATAATACATGGGAGACTATTTCTCTTATAAATTCTAGCTTAAGACCATGAAAGATATGATCCTTCCTTCTCTTTGGATCATGTGCAATTCCGGAGTTCTCATTCCTTCTACTGGGTGCCATTTCTAAACAATGGCATAAACTAGATCAGTTTATGAATCAAAATACAAAATCCCATACTTATAAAACACTTAACATAAATTGAACTATTTATGGATATAATCCATAATCATTTTTTTTTCTTTGAGGATGTATATACTCATAATCCCTTCAAAATGATTTGTAAAGAAAATGAGAGTTATCCTAAGCATATCCCCCGGGAGTGTCGTAACCAAGAGTGCAGCAAGGCCCGTTGTCGTGCACCAGTTCCCGTTCGAGTCTAGCTCAAAGCGGTGTTTTCGGGTTTTACCCCTAGGTACATCTGTGCCAGAGCCGCCTCTACCTGCTCGTATCCAGACAGGGATGTATTGCTCGGAAAACTCACAAAATCTCTACAATACCAAAATTCTAGGAAGTTCTTCTACACTAATCCTCAAAGTTCATCTTAGGTCTACGTGCTCTAATCAGAGTTTATCTAAATCTAGCTTCCAAGGTTTGTACTAAACTTCCTCTGATACCAACTGTAACGCCCCGACCCCAGCTACCCAGAGTCGGTGCATTAATTACATAACATTTGCATGATCACAAGAAAGATCAAATCTCGAAAGACCGATTGGTTTAGTAGCCTTGGAAACACTAGATATATTCATAAGTTTTACATTACATCATAAAATGAAAAACTACTACAACAACATAATGTCTCCATAATCCACACTCATATCCCCACATAATATCCCTGTAGGTCATTCATAATTTACTTCTTCACTTCCTGGGAAAAATAAAACATATAAAAGGGGTGAGCTCAAATGCCCAGTAAGGATAACAAAATAGCGGAAACTTTCATAAATAAGAATAAACTTTTAAGGCAATGTATAACTAAAACAAAATCCTTTCAAACATGAACTTTCAACATGGTATGGCATAAATAAAATGAAATAATGCCATTTACTTATTCACATGGATATTCTACTAATCGAATAATCACATGTAAAAATCAATAACCACTTTCATAATGTTGGAATGCATAATGCCAGACTATCATAACCACATAGCCAAGGCCTCGTGCCAAGACTAAAAATAAGATTTTGTCAAGGCCTTGTGCCAAGACACTAGTTTGTCTCATGAGACCTACCGATGCATCGAGGAGCTATAGCGGGCTCCACCCGTCACTTATTAAGTCCAATGCATTCCCATATGAAAAGGTTTAAACATAACATAAACATTCGTATTAAAACTAGCATACGAAATGTCAATAATTTCACCATAAACTATGAATGGTATAAAAATAGCACATCCATAGTCAAACATATCACAAAACCTTCAATACAATATAGAAGTTTTGTATCATAAAAAATCAACTTCAAATAATCTTAAAATCCATCAAAGGATGTTGACGTAGATGAAATCAAAATTCTTTTTAAAGAAATATCTCCTTTTATTTTGAAATCATTTAAGATCCATATAAAATAAAACATTTTCTTTGAAAATATTCTTATAAGCTTGTAAGGAAAGATTTGAAGATTTTATAACGGCGTAAAATAACCGCACCCGCCGTATAAGTTAAAAAAACATTCTTACCTCAATTCTGTCGAAAAGGTTAAAAAGGACCTTGTTTTGAAAACGACGGAAAGATTCCTTTATAAACCTCTTATAAAAAGTCAAACAAGGGTATAAATGACTTTAACCCATATTCTTGTAAATAGTAAAAATGTTTTGAAATACATTTTTAAGAAACATGGATGTGAATGATAAAGATATCCCAGTAGATTATTACGTATAAACAACCTCGGATAATGAAGAGATTGTGAAATAACCCTTACCTTGTACTTTTCCTTGGTTGGGGTAGGTTAACCTCCTGTATAATGGTGAAATAATTGTTATTAAATTATACAAGAATCATATATATTAATATGATATCATATATGATCTTTTAACATTGATTTATTAATAATATCTTAGAATTATCATCGTTTCGGGTGTTAACTTACTCATTTTCTTTTATATGTTTTGTTACATAAGCCATGTTTGTTGTATCTTATTCATATCCAGAATGATATCAAGTCCTTAAACATCATTTTTAAATCATAAAATGATAATTATACTTGAATGGATACGATGGAGAATGAATCTTATCGCGTTCGTGGAGACGGTAGTCCGTACGTACGCACGAATGCTACTTCCATTTAATTTTCATTTTAAAAGAATCAAATCCAAATGATACATAGGTATATTACTATTCCAGTATAATATAATATTTTATATATGTTACTTAAGTTCATTAACACCATCCCTTATACGTTCCATGTGTGGTATGAACGAGTCATATCATTTTAAGGGGGCGGTAGTCCGCACTTCCTCAAATGAAATTATCGTATGTATATACAACATGAAACGAATAATGGTATGAAATAAAATGGAATTACAGAAGCTTATATATAAAATATATATCATTAATATCATATTTAATTACAGTGCCATCATAATGGCCACCATGAGAGGCGGTAAGATGTATTTGAACAATCATCGTTTCGTGAGGCGTTAGTTTTCCATCCACAGAAACATTATGTTCATCATCCATTAGATGGAGTTGTGTGTATGTGTAGTTTGAATCCTTCTTATAACAACATCCTAGTATATTGAGGATACTGGTGTTGTTACAAAAGAAAGGAAATAAAAAGAGTTTGGGGGTTGAAGAAGCAAAATAAATGAAAATAATTTAAGAGAAATCGTTACCTTTAATTTAGGTAACTCACTTTGGTTGGAACCAAAGGACTTCTTGAAATGCTTTCTTCCTAAGGGGAAGCTTCAAGGATGAGGATAGGGATGTGGGGAGCTTATTTGGGCAGAGTTTGGATGATCCAAGTGGCTTGAGAGGTGTGAGGAAATGAGAAGGAGGAGTGCCCTTTTTATAAGAGGGGTGAGGGGCACCATTGGAAAAGCTAGAAATATTAATTTATAATAAATTCATATTCGGTTTCTAATGGCTCCAAAGTTGACTATTCAAAGGTTAAGGTGGGTATGGGTCGAAAACAACTCATCCAATAGAATTTAGACAGGTTTGGGTACTTATATTAACCTTATCTTTAAGTATTAACTCTAAGTTAATTAGTTTCACTTTTACAATGTCTCTTTGTATTTTTATATAATATGGTTAATAAACTTACTATATACATCCAAGCAACCCCCAAGTGGTCCATTAATGATGAACCTATCATAATATAAGTTTCTTGGCCGAACCTTAGATTTTTAGGAATTTAATATCAATTAATAATATAATATTTGTTTTAAGAACTCTTTTATGTCAATTTTGACACTATTCAATAGTTGATTTTTGTGAAACTCATAACAGATTGATTACTTCGAACAAAGTCAATTAAATAAATCCTAATATATCATATTATCCTATAAAATTAGTTTAATTCATTAAAAGTTTCATATTATATTTATTTGGGTATTCATAATATCAATTATTTTAATTTTTCACTATTATAGTAATTACTGCATCATCATTGTGTCAAAAATTATTTAATGTCTAAAAATTATAAATAAAATATCATTATGTAGGAAATCTTTTTATATTTCTAATGAATATTTATAATCGAAAATCCAACATGTATAACCCTATGTAAAAATTGTTCTTCTAAAAGATGTAAGCTTATGCCATTTTTATTTTTATTTTAACTTTATTAATATAATGTGTCCCTACCACATACAAGTGGCTCCAAGGGGTCCCCAAATTGACCCAAGGATGCTCATGGTCGGGTATGTGTCCACCAATAAGGTTAGGACACGTTTTAGGGTAATTTAGTATTATTATAATATTATTTTTTAACCCTTATTTACCGGATTTACCCTTTAACCATGGTAAATAAAATATTTACCACAGTAACTATTCAAAATGTCTAAAAATAAAAGTTACCTATTTACACAATATGAACATCCTGATTCCAAATATGGAATCCATTTTCCTAAATTCAAAACACAGAAGTGGCAGAAATTAATTTAAAATTAATTCCCGCTGTCAAAACAAAAAGCGTGTTTTTAAGAGGTAATAACTATCAAAAGATTGACACTTGTTTATGTTTGGTTTAATTGTAAAATTATGTCCAATGACCAACATTATATTAAATGGTAAAAATATATTCTAAATATACTTTAAAACCACTCAAATTCATAATTTATCACTATTAATTATTTTGATTAAAAAAGTTGTTTTTAATTAAAATTTAGTAATTTTCACTATTCATCAAAATATGAAAGTTATCCGAAATGTACCAAAATTTCACCCTAGGATAATTTTGATATTCCGAATCTAAAAATGAAGTCCATTTTTGAAATATTGAATATATATGATTTCAAAAAGTAGGTATTACTATTCACAACGGCTAGTTTAATTAGTTGTGGTGTGTGTTAGAACTCGAGGTTGCGTACAACACACGCTACTGTATTATTCAAAGGAAAGCGTACCGTGGAAGCTTGGGATGTTTCATTTTAAATTTTTTTGATGTCCCCATTTAGTCAAAAAGTTTAAAATATTGTATTTAAAAAGGGTTCACTGTTAAAAGTTGATAAAAGTGCAATACTGAAAATGAATTTGTTCTTGCATTATATCTAAGAAACTCATAATATGGATTCTAAAATTATAAGGATTATATAAAGTTTAAAATTTAGTTAATACTATTCATGACCTCTTTTAATGGCTTTTTTTTGTAAGTCATGGTGTGATTGAACTCAGTGTTGCGTGTAGTGAAAGTTATTGAATTATTTTGAAGATATAACACACTATGAAATCTTGGGGTGTTACACCATGTGTATGTGGCTCGAATGGGAGGAGAAGGAGAAAGAATTTAGGTTTCAAGATGAAAGTTAATTTTTGTAATCTTTCCTCTTTAATGAGGTACATGTTTATGTTTCATGGTTTTCCAAACCATGTGAAAACCATACATCTCCTAATTCATAGGAGACAAGCCCTAAATTTTTAGTCATAACTGTGCACAAGCTATGCATGCTACAATGTGAGGGTACTGCTCAAATGGAACTAACCATGAGGCTTGCACACCATTTTCCCTAACAATGTGGAAACTGTATGGATTCCCATTTCTAAAAACTGAATAGGCCTTGCACGACTATAAGTCTACTCTTGAATTATTTACGAAACCATGATCAGTGAAAAAAATGGGCACACAGTTTTCACTTAGGAGGTCGTACAGTTAAATCTAATCATGCGCCGCATCCGACACTATACCAAAATAGGGAATTGGGGCTTCCGACACACCCAAAACCCATCTTAACACCCTTGGAATTTTCCAAGACTCTATATTCATAAAAAAATCAAGGTCTTTGATCAAATGAAATTCCAGAACTGTTTTTTGATGATCGAGAAAGATGTTGGTTTACCCACCAAAATCCAAAAAATCAAAATGGTTAAGGAATGCGACCCGCTCCAAAAACCCAAGATATCACAATCTCCCTACCATAACATAGATCATCCCTAGTCTATAAAACATATAATTGATATGGAACCAAACATACTAATATAATTAAAATTAACTCGAACTACCCTCGTCAAAAGGGAACTGGTCAACCACCTAATAGGGATCCCCACATTAGGAGATACCTACCATAGTCGCATCCCGACCCAAAACTCAAAGAATATCAAAGGTCCATTAACCATACCCAGACTCAAGCTCCTCCCACAACACATCATCACTCTTACACCTCATTCGGTGCTCCTGTCTTATACAAAGAACCCATCATAATCCCACATCACATCTATTCCTACCTTGTTCCCATGTCACACATGGAAATTATGAGGTCTCACACCTCATCTGATTCTCAATAGTCCTAGTGCCTCACACCTCAATCATGTCCCACATCATACTGATACCCATATTCCTATGCATCTCAAGTAACCTAAATCTCCTCGATGCCCTGATTCGATCACACCTCATTCAATCCAAACATCCAAAAATGCTCAAATATAGATCCTGGTGCCACACACCCCATACATACATATATGTAACGTGTCAAAAATGATTCCAACCAACTAACCAACATAAAGTTATTCCAAATATATATCTCATTCACCTCTGTAATCGAAAAATAACATGCCTAAAAAGTCCATGCCAAAATAAAACAAAAATTAACCTTGTTCATGCCCATGGAATACCTTTGACTTTCGTCAACTCACTAGCCTAGTCTTACCATGGTAGCTCCATGGCATGCAACTGGCCTGAATCCTGACTTCCTGAAGTCTGACCTCCCTATATTGTTACACCACCCATTTTCCACTGACCTCATTTCGGTTTCCCTCTATCTATTCCATGACCTCCAAGTGAAACTAAAATTTGGCTACCATCACCCGGTACTACTCTCGGTCTTACCTCAAGAACCCTAAGTCTGCCTCAATCCCTAACTGCTGGATATACGAGAACAATTATTGTATAGCTTTTGTAGATTCCCAACCTAACCATATGACTGACACTCCTTTGAATGTTTCTCACATCAAGTCTAGACATGCCCTAGCTACCCACACTAGAAGAAAACCATTGATGATCCACATTGAGGTGGTCTGCACGAGTCCTTAGCCTGACCGACTTACTGGAACTCATCTCAGCCTCTATTTCTTCTATGGTAAGTGTTTCCAATGAAATCACTTGAAGCCATCACCCATCTCAAGTATGATTGATCCATCAAATTTCCCTCAGCTATGATCTCCCAATTCAACCCCTATGAGAATGAGGGAAACCTAAATATGTTCACCTACACCTGAATGACATATTGTAAACCATTATCAAAACATCTCACCCTCGATGTGTCATCGCTCTCCATGATAGGTGAAAAGTGATACAATTCGGTGAATTCCACTACATAGTACATTAAAGACATGTCACTTTAATGTAGGATCAATAACTCTGGATCTCTCTCTCTCCTGTCAGAATCTCTAGAAAGAAGTGCTTGAAGTACCTGGAATTAAGGCCCTTATAGGCAAATACCTCATGTATTCCCACCTGAACCTACACATCCCACCAACACTTAGTTTGTACTCTAAGCATGTAGTTCATTAGCTTCACCCTCCACCCTAGAGGAATCTCTAGATAATCAAAAATCATATTCATCGATTTGATCTAGTTATCAGCCATCAGTGGACCACCATCACCCTGAAATAGTTGTGGGTGCTATGATTGGAACTCTCAAGTCAAGTATGCCATAGAAGGCTATGCTCCCTGAGCTACCATGTCGATCCTCTGGATCAAATATATCTAGCACACTCTAACCTTCATGTTAATATAGGGCACAAAAGTGGTCAAATATGGAGGCTTCCCTACCTTCACTGTAACTTGTACCTATGGATATAACTACGACTCATGATCTACCTAACCCTTAGGGGACTCAACCTAAGCATGCTCATGATGCACCACATCACCACCCACTTATCACTCTATCTGAATCTATCTAGGTGGAAACACACTGAATACTATTATATGGTCAGACACCCTAGTTAACATATATATAATATCATGGATAGGGAAATCAGTAACATTATGCTTCATCTCACTACCCTTACTCTCCCCCATTGAAATCATTTCTCTTAACATCCTAACCACATGGCCTCCTTACCCACCAATATAAGAGACAAGTATCACATATGTCTCAGGCCATGCCCATCCCGACGAACCATTTCTTCTCAAACTGATGACCATGTCGGCCAATATGGTGATCAACATCATCCAATTTCATTATACATGCCTACTCCTATAAGATCCATACCCAAATATATAAGTATCAAATATAACATATAACTATGAAATTTATTACAGGCACACACACTCATAGATATGTATATATATGTCACAATACTACTATGTGCCTATCAAAATTAGTATAATATAAACACCCCTTGTAACATTGGGCTAAGGGTCTAAATCTTCTTCCTTTCCATACCAGGACAAGGATCACAATTCATAAAAATCAATAATCACATTACTTTTATACCACTCAAGGTGGAAATAAAATCAACTAAAAATGAGAAATAGAAGAATAAAAATTCCCACCCATGGAAACTTGGTATGTCCCCCATGCATGGGGCTACATGCACCCAAACACGATCTATAAACCCAGTTCTGAAAACAAGCTAATCTCAAGTCTATAATAACTCAAATACTAAGACCAACATAAAAGAAAATCATTCAATACCACTAGTATCCAGCTAAACGCCGCTACTAATCCTAGTCAAGAACTACTATAATACCATTTGTAGCACCCCGACCTGATTAGAAAATATAATAGTGCTTTCAGGCCATGTTCTATTGGCTTTAGGTGTGCCTCCCCATATGCCAAAGGCCACTAACTAGTAGTGAGGGTGTACGATGATGGTATTGGGGAGACTATACCCTCAACCATGATATAACAATGGTCTAATATATAGATATAAGATGCAAATGAAGGAAAATAATGACATACATTGTACTAGTAACCCACCGATGGTGGAAGAACAATCAATATTAGTCAATAGCGGAAGCATAATCAACCACAGTAGTGGAAATAAAATAAATCCAAACATACCATTTGTAAATAAGAATTCATATCGATATAAGTTATATAGTATAATAAATAGGAGGGTCACCGATGGATGACCACAGTATATACATACATAATAGCGTGATGAAATAAATATCAACAAATAGAAGTCCATTTGAGGTAGGAATCTCAAGTTCCCTTAACTTCCATCCCATGCCACTCTATTAAAACTATCCATATTGAGAGCCCAAAGCCTTACCTAAATTCAAAAGCATGAAATCTACACGCATCCCAAAGAGACCATGTAGGGTGTGAGAATGAGTCTTAGTAGGCCACCACCAATGCGTTCCTACCTTAAATTTATGATTAAGCATATGTATGATAAAAATATATAAAAGGAAACACATGAATTTAAGATAAACACAAGCTTCCCTAGTTCTCAACATCCACCAAGACGGTATCAACTGCTTCAGCCATCACCAGAATAACTAAGGAGGATATGATCCCTAGATCATAACCCAAAGAATCCCCTAATGTCAAATAGACTAAGGTGAACCCTTAGGTTCCACCTCCAAATGTATCTCTACACCTCATTCCATTAAACAAGTAACCTATATCCCGAATGCTTTCCCAAAAAAAGAATCTGGTCCCTCAGACCCCTACTCGAAAGAACCCATCGTCTTGAAGCTTGAAATCTGGAGGCACAATGAGATCTATCCTCAAAGTAATATCACTATTGGCTCAAAGAATGATGTCCCGAGGAAGAACAATGTATGTCCTCCAACATAAGTTTTGATCCAATGGCCTCACATATGGCGAGCCTTAGCCCCCAAACAATATCCTCAACACTGTCACTGGATGGATTCTCACCATACCCAAGGATTTTTATGATAGGAACCCCAAACTTTCACCTAATCCACAACTATAGAGTGCCTCTACCCACATTAGTGGTTAAAACCACCTCTACATTTTAGTCAACCCGGGTGCACACAACTCCAAATGACACTTAGTCTAACACAGTTCAGCAAAAATCACCAATTATAACCTAATACACACCAACTCTTGCACCTCGTGCCCTTATGACCATGTCTCTCAAAATAGATGTTCATTCCATCCAACATCACACAGGAGTCTCAAGTAACCTGATGGCCTTCCCACCTCAATCTGATGATCAATTCACCCAACCGGTGATTAACATCACCCAAGCACCTCAGGCCAAGCCTGTCATGATGATTATATCATATCAGTTCAAATGGTCATCACCATCTCAGTCCTTGGCTGTCATGATCTGATGGATCATATTAGTGCATCATAAGGAATATATATATATATAACATTTAATTAAACTTAAAAAAAATAAATATATTAAACATAAATATCACACCTGACCTAACTACCCAAGTGGTCGATAGCCTCTAACCCGACCTTGCATGAATATCATGACTAGGGAATTCCCAACGACATCCCATGTGAACAATCTAATTAATTTAAATACAACCATTAATTTAATGAGGTCCAGATCTATCAAAAAAATTAAAAGCTAAATGTTTCACCCAAAAATAGTTTTGAAAACACAAAGAAAAGTATAAACCAACTACCTTGTAGTCATAGACGTAGGTATGTCCGATATCAGCCTCTTACTATGAATATTTTTGGGAGAAATAGATGTTTTAGATGAGCACCCTAAAAATACAGAAATATGACTCAGAGGTCTATGAGTAGAGAGCGAATAAAGTTAGAAGCAGGAGGATAAAGAGTCTTATCGATACAAATCCAACACCACAAACATCTTGAATAAAATATCTCAAATGGAGGAGATTGATCAAAGTCAAGTGGAAGAGGAGAAGGAAGGAGACCCCTGTGTGTGAGGATCGAATGGGAGGAGGAATAAGAATCTAGGTTTAATGAAGGAAATTTTGGTAATTTTACCTCTTTAATGAGGTGCACAATTATCTTGCACATTTTTCCAAACAATGAATTTTCTACTACATAGGAACCAAGCCGCACAATGTTATCCTATATAGTTAGTCCTAACCATGTGAAAATTGTATGTGCTACAATGTGAGGGTACTACTAAAATGGCACTAACTGTGTGTCTTGTGCATAGTTTTCCCAAACTGTGCAAGAACCGTGCGAATTCACTTTGCTAAAAATTGTAGAGTCCTTGCACGACCATGAACCTCCTCCTATATAGTTTATAAAACCATGATCAGTACAAAAATAGGGTGCACGTTTTTCACTTAATAGGACGCACGGTTAATTCTTACCATGCAGCTCAGCCTGCACATTACCAAAATGGGGCCTTCGGGCCTCCGACGTACCCAAAACCCATTAGAACACCCAGGAAATTTTCGAATCCTCTAATCCTATCCAAAATCATGGTCGTGGATCAAAGGAAAACTTGGAATTAAGTTTTGATGATCAATAAAGAATTTGGTCTACCCACCAAAATCCAAAAATTAAAAACATACAAGAAATTTGACCTACTCTGAAAAGCCTAATATGTTACATTGATATATATTCATTTTAATTTTTTTAGTAATTTATATATTTAAAAAAATCACTTTTTAAATTTTTTCTAAGTCTATTCATTTTTAATTATTCAATTTCATTCATTTTTGACATTCATGCATTTGATATTTCATATTCGTTAATAATTTTATTTATTATTTACTTTTTTTATAAATAATTCATTTTTAATATATATTCATTTAATTTTTTGAATTTTATTGTAAGCTATTTTTATCAGTGCTTTATAAAAACCACTGGTAAAAAGTGCGTTTATCAGCGCTAAAATAAAAAAAACAATGATAAAACATATATTTATCAATGAAAAAATTATATCACTAATAAATATATGTTTTATTAGTGATTATTTAGAACTAAAAAAGGTTTATCTTTATCTTCTCTAAATTCATCATTGGTAAAGATTGTTTTATTTTTAGAAATTTTTATTTTATCACTAATAAAAATCATATTTATCAGAACTTTTTGGAAATCACTGATAAAATCCAAAATGATCTTATAAATTCAACCCTAATAGAAATCAGTTATTTATGCCATTGGAACTCTCTCATAGAAGTTAATCTCTTCTACCTCCTCATAAATCTACTTAGACGAACCGAACCTCTGAAAACTGAAGGTATAAGATTATTTATAATCCACTTTTGTCAATATTATATCACATGTTCTCTAATATCTATGTTTAAAAGATTCAATAAGGATGATTCTTCTCATCCTCACAGTTTTATTTTGATTTCAATTTCTCAGTGATTTTTATTTGTGTGATCAATTTCAAATATAAATGATAATTATTCTATAACTATAAATCAAAAATACTTGGATCCTATAAAACTACAATAGGGTGAGCAGTAGCTCTTTCCACTAGCTAGATCCAATATAACTCCAATGGAGTGGGAAGTGGTACTATCCACTACCCAAGACCACTAAATTTCTAGTAGGCCCCCACTAGGCTTCATGTGGGAAATCTGCACTAAGGTATATTTCCACCGTCTAGCCCCCCTCTCTCAAAAAATGAACCTAATCCTTCTTTAACCCTTTCTAAAACCAAAATAGTTCAAAATAAATATGATTTAACTAAATTTAAATTGAATTCATACATCATAATCACATATATTGTTACACGTGGTTCAATCCAAAATGTCGCATATAAATCACCACTTAGTGAAAAAATATTTCACATCAATTTGACCAATTTTTCTTTATTTAACCAAGAAACACACTTTTTAAATTATAAGCACTTTTAAATGTATAGATTTAAATTTAATTCATTATGAAAAAACTAAATGTTATATTGATGTAGAATTCATTAATAAAAATTTTATATTAATTGATGATCTTAGTCAAAAAAATTTCACATTATTCACAGCTCTTTTTTCTAAATTTTAGTGTGTGACACATGTTTCTAACATTAAAACCAATTTTAAATTTTTAAATTTCCCCTTCATTCATTTCAACCAAACTAAATTTCATATTGACACACAATTTATTTCTAAATTTTACATATATAAATAAAATTATTTTCGTACACTTTTACATTAATTCAAACTTGTTTTCTTAGTTTTATCACGAATCACATTTTTTTTACTTTAAAAAAACTTCTAAATGTAAAAACATACTTTGTTTAATTTTGAACAAAGAACATGTGGTATTTATGCATAATTCATTCATATATTTCACATATTAATCAAAACATATTTTCTTATAGTTTCAAACCATACTGAGCTCATTTACATGATTTATTATCATAAAACTATTTGTACTTGTTTTTTATTATGAATCATGAGCCAAATTATCATTTATATGATCTATTCTTATGTGTAAACATTATCAAATACATGGTTAATCACTTATGTAAATTTACTTAATGTTAACAAGCATGAAATAAAGATAATAATGGAAAATTTATACATAATGATAAAAATATCTCTATCTCATATATATATATATATATATATTATGTTGGTATAGCCATCAACTACTTATGTTAAAATAGAACCTTAGTTCAAAGTTCTTGACTATCCAATTTTGGGTTGCTTTCAATTTTCAAAGAATTGTAACATGAAGTTTTTGGTTGAATTTATGTTGTTCACATCATGGGTTTACTATAAAAATAGGAATTGGTGTAACTAAGATAAAAAGGTTAAGGAAATCCAATATAAAGATTTTTGGATTGTGGAGTCCACTCAACAGATCTGGGAACCCTGAGTTAATGTAGTTGGAAAGTATAATTCGTACCTAAAACCCTTCAAATTTCTTAACCAACCAATTTTGGGGTGATGATAAGGGTAATATGGTTCCTTTCCACTAGAATATCCAAGAAATGGGATATTTCAAAGCTAATGGCGAGGCCTGTCTGGTTTCATTAAAATAGTGGGTGATTAATAAATATAATATTTTTTCATTGTCTACTTTAATAATATAATGTACTAAAATTCTTCACATTTTATTTTTCAAAATGATAATAAATATGATTTCAAACATTTCACAGTGATCCATAACTTAGAAGGATAACCTTCTCACACACACTAATTTCTAAGAATGGAAAAGGATCTTATGCGTCTTCCTACACTGTGAATGGAAAATTCATGTTCTAAAAACCATATTCCTAAAGCACTTTTCAAAGAGAATAGTGAGGTAGAGTATTATCTCTATGAGAAACATTTTGATGATGAAACATATGTACAGTATTTTATTCTATGATCCATGAACAATGAAATTTTAAAGCAACATGAGGACATGGATTCATATAGATTGATTTCTTACCTTCATAATCTCTACAAAGATGAGAAATAATAGAGATATGATATATCCAGTGGTCTATTTATAAATAATCTTGGACAGTCAGTACCAACTAGGCATTATGTACTTAGGATTATTGACTAAATTTAACACTTAGATATATTAGGGACTAAATTAACATATGATTTTCACATAGATCTCATACTATCACCACTAACTAAGTCCTTCTCTAGTTTTTTTTATTAAGGATAACATGAACATTAAATAGAAGATCATTTTAGAACTTTTTACTTAGATTCATCTAGTGGACAAGGACACAAGTCTTGAAAAACCTACAATCCTTATGGTGAATAAGAAAAGGAAGAACAAGATAAAGGGGTCGATGACTCATAATAATTATAAAGCTCCTGAGCACCGTCTATCCAAGAATAGTAAGATCCAGAGGCTAGTAAAGGAAAGGGAAGAAATATGTTTTTCATGTGCCAAGAAAATCCATGGGAAGAGGAAATTTAACCATAATTAAGGGGATGCTAAAGGTGTGTCCATTATCATTTGTAAGAATTCAGTATCTATACATTGGGTATTAGATATAGCTTTTGGTGCTCACATATGTATCCAAATTTAAGAACCAAGTAGATTAAAAAATATTCTCATCGGAGAGGTGGATTTATGGGCTACTAATGGTGTGAGGCTGGCTGATGTAGCCATTAGAGACTACCACCTTTCATTTCAAATAGATTTGATATTGATTTTAAAAGAGTTTTATTATGTACCAACTATTACCAAAAACATAATTTCTATATCCTATCATGATATAAATGGTTCTATTCAAATTTGGAAATAAATTTTATTTCTTTTATAAAGACATCATATGTTATGGTATGACATATTTAAATAATGGTCATTATGTATTAAATTATGAAATACAAGTATTGGTAATTGATAATGAATCATGTTTTCATAAATCATATAACACCCAACTAGGGAATCACTATCTTGGTTATGTAATCAAGAATAATTTGAAAAATATCTATCAAGATGGTTATTTAGACACTTTTGAGCTAAAACCACATGAATGATGTCATGATTGTTTACATGTAAAAATGATCAAATCACTATTTAGTTGACATGTTAAAAGGACCATAGAGATTCCTGGATTAACACACACTGATGTATGTTAACCATTTATAATAGAAGATTGGGGTGGGTATTCTTACATTATAAAATTTATTAATGAATTGAGTAGATATGGTTATGCCTACTTGATGAGGTATAAGTCTTAGTCCTTTGAGAAATTAAATAAATTTAGGAATGATGTAGATAATCAATATGGAATTAAGATAAAGAAAATTAGATCAGATTGAGGTAGTGAATATCTTAACCAAGTGTTTGTTGACTTTTTATGGGAGTTTTGGATTCTTTCTCAACTCACTCCACCTTACACACCACTGAAGAATGTTGTTAGTGAAAGGAGGTACCATACCATTCAAGACATGGTATGTTCGATGATTATTCATGTAGATATTCCATTATAATTTTGGTTATATGAATTAAAAACTATGTAATACACACTAAACTAAGAACTAAATAAATTAGAAAATAGAATTTCCTTCGAGTTATGAAGTGGAATGAAAATTGTTTTGTTGCATACACATATATGAGCTTCCATGAAATTTGTTAAGGCCATCTTAGAGAGAAAAAATTAGCATCGTGGGGAAAAATTGAATCGTTATAATGTATCCCAAGGAAGAAAATGGATACTACTTATATAACCCCTTAGAAAATAATGTGGTTGTTGCCAAACAAGTCATATTTCTTGAGAGGGATCACATCCTCAAGAATGATAGTGGGAGAAATATTGACTTAAATGAAGTTGATACTCAAGATAAACATGAGTTGGTACATTAACAAATTCCATTTGTCCTAATGGAATAATTAGTTCTTGATACACAAGTACATAATAAGGTCACTAGAGAGGTAATGTAACCATATAAATATGGTTTTCTCGTGACTGAAGATGCTAACTCATTATTGGTTAACAATAATGAACATATCTCCTACAAATGTGAAGTAGAGATCTCAGAAGCTGCAAGATGGAAAGTAGCCATGAATCATGAAATGGATTTCATGTATCAGAAATAATTTTGGGTTTTGGTTGATCCCACGGTTGATGTCATGCCTATTAGGTAAAAATTGGTATTCAAGAGGAAACTTGACAATAAAGATAAAGTAAGTACCTATAAAGCAGGGATAGTGGCTAAAGGATTTAAATAGTGTGAAGGCATTGACTATGATGAAACATTTTCTCCAGTTTCCACATTTAAATCCATTAGAATTCTACTTGCTATTGAGGATTGCCATGACTATAAAATTTGGATGATGGATATCAAAACATATTTCCTTAATGTGAATCTTTAGTACGATATCTATATGACACAGCCAAATTGGTTTTTGAATCCAAGTGACACCAAATGGATTTGAAAGTCACAAAGATCCATTTATGGATTGAAGTAAGCATCCATGTCATAGAACATTCAATTCAATGAATTTTTAAAATAATTTGGTTTCATTAATAATGAACACAATCTATGTATTTATAATAATTTTAGTTGGAATGAATTTATTATTCTAATAGTATATATTGATGAAAATTTACTTATTGAAAATGAAAAACCAGTCTTATAGCATGTTAAGGACTTGTTAAAAAAGTGTTTCTTGATGAAGGAATTAGGTGAATCAACCAAAATTATTGGGATTAATATCTTTCATGATAGATAAAAAATGATATTTAGACTAAGTCAATGTATATACATTGACCATAAATAGATGTATTATAGAATAGTCCAATAGGGGATTGGGTCTAGTGTCACGTGAAATGCATTTTTCTAATAAAATGTGTCCTCAGAAAAAATAGTAGAAAGAGACAATGAGTAAGATCCCATATTCTTTAGTTATAAGATCAATCATGTATTTCAGTTATATACTAGACAAGACGTTGCCTACACATTGAGTACGGTAGAGAAAGATCATGCTGATCCAGGTGAATAGTATTTGTCTACTATTAAGGCCATCCTTAATTATCTGAGAAGAAATAATGATATGTCCATGGTGTATGGAGAATATGGGGAGCTAGCCATCAAGTTCTGTAAATATTCTAGTTTTCAAACAGCTTATAATTATTTGAAGTCATATTTTGGATATGTTTTTCATCTCAATGGAGGTGTTGTGATCTGAAAGAGTTCAAATGATCCAGTTGTCATTAATTCAACATTGGATTCTGAATATATAATGAATTATAATTTAGCGAAAGAATCCATTTGGATACAAAAAAAATTCCAGTAGCTCGATGCTATAACTAGAGGTAAATACCCTACCAAATTGAATTGTGATAATACTACTATGGTGGCTCTTGCAAAAGAGGCAAGGTTGTACCAAAAGAACAAGCACATACTCCAGAAGTATCACCTCATGAGGGATTTATCTTAGAGAGGTAATGTTGCAGTAAGAAGAGTCCTCATAGAGGAAAACATGGTGGACCCCTTGACTAAAGAATTATCTCAGTATAAGCATTAGTATAATTTGAGTTCTAGTGGATTGATGGTTGTTAACAGTTGAATTTAGTGCAAGTGGGAGTCTGTGGGAGTTTATTCCTAGAACCAACTACTATTTTCTTTATGATTAACTATATTTATATTTTTGAATATTAATAAACTTTTTATCGCAACATGATTGTTCTTTTATGTATCGTAGTACATGATAATGTCCTAAGATTAGTTGTTGAACTGAAAGGTCGTAGTAGTTCTCTACTATGATGAAAACCCAGAAGTGATATTCAATTATTATTAAATATATTTTCTATATCCAGATGAAATCATATGAGGGACATAAATGATATAGGATTTTAGGGGTGGTGACTCATAGGACATTGATACACATTCTCATGGTGTATGCTGCTGGTAATATCTAGTGTAAGATATTATGAGAATGAGACCCGCCAGTAGGAAACCCACATTTATATGTGCCATTAGATGTTAGTGTCCTTTTAAAATTATATTGATCCTTAGACATTAAGATTATTATTAATGGATATATTAAGTAATATACATTGATGTATCAATTAAAATTGTGATGACATGTGTTTGCAGTAAAGTAGGATATGTTGGGTGTGTCATTAGTAATTTTTCATTAATAAATAATGCGAGAAAGGATTTGTACCTTATGTTATTTAATGGAAGTTGATATCTCAGGCCCTTTGATGGGAATGATCTAGCCTATATAAATTCACTTCCATGGTTTTCTAGAGGAAAATTCCATTTCTGAATATTCAAATAATGAGACATTGAACATATAGGTTGATAGCACCAATATGAAACTTGATTATTTAAGAGAAACTGTGAATAAGGGATTTTATAAGATAGTATGCATCTGTATAAATTATTATATCATTGCTATATTAACATCTTTCTTTATGGGTTCCTTTGTATGTAGCCAGATGCTAACCTTCGACTTTGGGATGCTTCTTCTAATGCCATTGATAAATAGGCCAAGAGGGTTACACACAAAGTGTATCCAGAACCTCAGTTTAATAATATTATTTATTATTATTTAACATATTGAAAAAAAAATATTATTCTCACATGTGGTTTAATAATTATTCATGTTTTCTTGATGACATATATTCCATCACTGGTTATTTGAGTGAATTTTTTTCTGTTAAAAATATTTAATAAATATTTATTTGAAATTTATTAAATATAATATTTTTTTATATATGGGTGAGTAATGTAGGTATATTTCGTTATTAAATAAATATTCATTTATCGTGGTATGATAAATATTTTGGAGGAATAGAGGACTAAGTTTCATTATTCGGTGAAACATAATATATATTGAATATTATTTGAATAAATAATATTTAATTATTTTGTGAGCTTGTGCATGTCAAGAAATGATAATAATAATATAATTATTATTATAGTCATGGGGTTCAACAAGGATTAATGAAACAATAAGGGTGGATGTTCAATTATTATTTTCTAACCATAGTAGTATATAAACCATATTATATTCTTCTGTTAGTATTTCTATTTCATTTGTTGTACACCATGACATATGGTGATAATCCTCTGAAATCCCTAGAGAACTCCCTCTATAAGAAAGCTCACATGAATGGAGAGTGGTCACCATCCACCACTACTTTCAAGTCTAGAGATATTAAAGAGAACCCTTCCTTGAAAATATTACTGGGGCGATTAAAGATGAATGATGAAAATGTTAGGATCTACCATGCTAGCACCCGAAGATTCCTATGATAATGTTCAGAGGTTTGTGGTGCACATGTGGATCACCATTATAGAGAATCCAATCTTGATTCCTACAATTTAACAAGGGTATGACATAGAGACATTGTCAGATTCATCAATGAAGGAATAATTCATTACATGGTAATTATTTATCTATTTTAATTAATTATAAATAATATTTGATGATCATGCACTTTGGTTCCAGTGTCCACTCGTCAATTAATATTTTACTCATTTTTTCTGGTCACAGGGTTTTTCATCGATGTACATATCAGATTAATCATCGATTATGAAAAAAAGCTATTCTGGGAATGTTGTAATATCGGGTTGCCTAGACCCAACTATGTAGTGCTTTTGATTGTCATATTGTGTATACAAATAGTTATACATGATGAATACTTACCATTATAGTGTCGAATTTTCTACATCCACTATTTAATTGTAAGGTCCATAGATTAATTATTGCATAAAAGGATATAGAATATCTCAAGCTATAATAAGAACCTCAAGATACTATGACATTAATCTTAAACAAATGTCACATGGTCAAGATGCATCATACTGACTGGACATAGTAGATGTTTGACTATCAGGTGTTGGGGGATCATAAGAATTGAGACTTCTTCTTATTAAGTTATCACATAGTGATCTCTAGAAGTGAGATCATGAGGACTGACCTGCCAATAGGAGCACCACATTTTTTGGTGTCATTGAATGTTCCTTTATACAAACATGTGTAATGGTCTTCTCACTAGAGATCATTTCCAATTTGTGCCATTTGATCGTGTACTTTGATGCAAGGCCAAAACCACGATGATTGAATCGTGGTGTGGTAGTTTGTGTGGGGTGCGTCTCTGGTGGAATGACATTGATTGAATGGTCAAGATAGGATTTTTCGCTTCTAGGTTAAAGAAGTTATATATCTCAGGTCATGTTGATTAGGATGGTAGTACCTTGATAAATCCATGGTCGCGGTAGTCCAAGGTAAATCCATCTAGTTAGATCAGCAAATGTTAAATCAAGTAAAGGGAAATGACATGGGTATGTGTCCTGCTTTTTGAGATATTCAAAGAAAAAAAGATTATATTACACAATGCGTGTTTGTAGGTTGGTTGTTGCAGCTGTGACAATCTTTGTCTCTTTAGGTACCATGATGTGTTTCTAGATCCTGATATTGGACTACGAATAATATCCACTACTATCCAGATAAGGGCCTAGAGAGCCACACAAAATAGCATATTCAATAATATATCATATTCAGTGTATAGGAGTTTTAGACATAGTGGGCCCCACCAATAGATTTTGGGTTTTTGTCCAAAGAGATACGATCACCAATGAAATAAATAAATTCATATTATTGAAGTTATAAATAATAGGTATTGATTTTATTTATTAAATGTATTTACAAATTTAAGATAAATACATGAAAAATATTAATTGAACGAATATTAGTTTAATATATTCAAGGTTCAATTAATATTTGTGGGAATGACGAGTCGAGTTAATGACTCATTAATTATCATGTAATATATTTAATGTGTTACAAGAAAGTGATAATATTATTTATGACTCCGTTCAGTTGTCATAACTTGTTGTTTATAGTGCGTTAATTAGTCGGGGGACAGAGAGGCAATTCCGAGTAATTTAATTACATACTATATATAGAGGAGGGGCAATCGTCAAATACTATTCATAGTCATTCTCTATCTTCTTCTCTATACCACACTCTATAGAGAGAGGCTCCGGATCCAAGATCCTGGATCGAGCTCCCTGTCAAGCATCCAAAGCAAGGTGATGCAATGATCATTGGAGCATCGAGAGTGTCATCGGAAATCCGCGCTAGCACCCAGATTATGACGATCGGTGATCCCACGGTTTTTGAAGAATGTGTGGACGATCTAGAGGACTTTGGCTTCAGATTCATTGAGCAGCTCCCACCAACGATGAGCAAACGTCATGTGCAGCTTCACATCTAAACCAAGTATTTTACGGTTTTAATATCGCGCTTAATCACTTTCACGCATGATCCTGAGAAAATAATCGTGCAACGATTCACTGATGTCGACAAGTTCATGTCTTATATCGGTGAAAAAAATTTAAATTCACATTTTTGGGGCTTCTGTTGTGTAGAGTGTCATTACGATCCCAACACTACATACGAATTTTCAATCCAACCACAGATGACCAATCTGGTGCTATCTGAATTTTTTTAACACGGATTGAAATTGGAATAAACCTGTTTTCCGATGAGACTCAGTTGACTGAAATAATTTTTTCGTTTACCATCCGATTACAATTATTTAATTTGATAATAATAATATTATTATTTTAAAATTAATATAACGATAATCATATATTGAGATTTTCACATATGAAACAAAATAATAGGGGATGGGCTTGACCTGCAGAATTAATTTAAAAATACAGACATGTGGGGCAGAACTTTTAGAAAATCAGGTGAAGGGCATTTGTCCCGTATTTGTTTTTAGTGATGTAAAAAAAGGGGCATGACTTACCATGGGTGGCTGCTCACAAGAATGTAACAAAATAAAAAAATCTGTAAATTTGAGGGGACCAGCTGGGCCCCTCCTCCTCTTCTCCCCAGCCGGCCGCGGCTAGCGCTCGCCGGGTCACCTCCTCCTCCTCTTCGAGCCGTCTCCTTGCACTGGAACCACCACCAGAATCGCTTCCAGCCTCCTCCGCGGCCTTGCTCGGCCATCGCTCACCACAGAACCAGGTTGCGGCCTCCTCCATCGGCTGGCACCGCCTCCCCCTTTCTCATGCCGGCGTTGTGTTGCGGCGCCTAGTAACCCTCCAACGGTCGGCTCTACCTCCTCCTGCACCCCACCGGGATCTACTCCCTCGCCGCCTAGACCGAGTCACTGGATGTCGCAGGCCACCTCATCCAGCCGACATCCTCTACCAGATCCACGCTGCCTTAGGTCGTATCACCGCCTTGGGTGCACCCGGGCTTCCCAGAACTGGCGACGACCACCGCCGGTCGGCCCCAGTTGTGGCAGTTAGTGAGGTACTTTAATTGCTGGTTTTGTTTTGCTCCCAAATAGGCCCTTGCCGGTCTTCCCACCCTGGAATGGGTTTGGGATGACCTGCTTATCTCACATCATGACACAGTCCCAAATGGGTGTGCCTTGCCAGGGGTTTTCAGGACCTCCTTAATTGAAAAAGTAAAAAAATAATTAAGTATTTTTTTTTAAAAAAAAATAGTCAATTTAATTACGGTTTAATTAATTTAATTTGGTGCTAATTAAATTAATTAAATAATTTATTTTTTGTTGTTTAAAATTAAACTTATTAATCCGAACATATGACTATTCTTATTGAATTAAAATTAGACTGGAATTTTAATTCATTAAAATATGCCCTCAATAATTATTCAATGCAAGTTTAATTTTATTTTTTCATTTATTTTAATACGCAAGTTAATGCGTATTGATTGTTCATGAGATGTGGACCGAACAATGCATATTTGGTGTGTGTTGATTTTTTTAATTTATTATTGCATTAGTTTTGTAATAATTAGTTTAATTTTTAAATGGCGATTTGTGTATTGTCTCTGTGTTATTATATGTATAATGACATGCATGTCCAATTGAGAATTATATTTTATACTCGATAGTTCCCCTTGCCTGCGAGCAAGTACTACTATACAATGACGCGACAAGCAGAGACACACTTCGCTCCAAGTTATGGAGACACACCGGACAGGAGCTTGATGCATTGGATGTGAATGCACTGCAATTCAAGTCGCAAGCGATGCGACTCAAGATATATCTCCTAGGATCTAGGTTGATCCATTATTCATTCAATGGATCAACCATTAGAATCGACTCATGATCATGTCGTTATTTTTTTCTGGGGTTTATTATTTTTGTGAATGTGTATTTTATGCGTCACCTCATAGAAATAATAAACAAGCATGCAAGATAAAATTAACATGTGATGTGATAGATTTTTCTACTTCTAGCATGGTCAGTTGTGAGTGTGATCACATAGTACGTGATGAAAATATAGAAAATTAATTCTACCATCACGTTAATGATACAAAAAACCCTCAATGAAATATTAAGTCTAAATCGTCTCCCATCATTCAAATTTGGACAAAACTGGCTATTTTGGGTGCTCGTCATGCCAAAGATATGAGCGCCTCTTACTACCAGAGAGTTCTCATGAGAGTGGTGGACTGACTTAACTAAAATTGAATCAAAGAAGCATCCAAATCTAGCATGTTGTGGTTTTAGTGGCAAGTGTTGAGTAAATCACAGAACGATTTAAGAATCTAGGCCTTCACTCAACAGATCAAGGGATCACAAGTTCATGCGGTTAGCCAACCAAACGCCTACCATGAACCCTCCAAGTAGTGGCACAGCCAAATCTTGTTGACTATGTGGGGAGGTTTGAGGATCCTTTCCAATAAAATACTTAAGTGATAGAGTATTATGATTCTAGCATAAAGGGTTCCTAGAATTCCATAAAATAGTGGGATACATTAAATGATTTAATTAATTAATCAAAATGTCTAAACCGATAATCGCGATAAAAGGTAGTAATATGATAAAATTTACTTTTGTAGAATAACGACAAGATATACAACATGTAATACTACAATAATCTTAAAAATGGACAAAGTAAATTTCTATACTGGAATGAGTATCCAAGAATAGTATGGGTGCTTGCGCATAGTACTATGATATAACATGTAGTCTCATCTCCGAGAAGCCTGTGAGAAGAAAGCAAAGCAAGATATGGATAAGGTGATGGTTACACCGACTTGTGTAAATTGAAATATGAATCATGATCATTCAATGGATCCCTTTCTTATATCACTTTCACCCATTTATTCAAGTTTCATTAAATGTTTTAAAATGAACAAGTATTGAGCAAACGCTTCATTACCTATTTAGGTAAAGGTTCACCAAGGGAATAAGAATATAAAAGGTAGAATCATCTTTAATTCTTATGGGGAACAAATTGGAAGACAACACAAAAAGGCCAATGGAAAGTTTCGCCAAAATCACATTCATAACGTCCTTCAATGAAAGAGGTATTAACAAAGGTTATTTTCTTTTCATATCATAAAGTAAAAAAAATGAAAGTTTAAATATAATTAACTGAATTAAAAAAGCAAGTTACCACTTCTTCTTCATATTTATTCCTCAATGTAAATTGTAATGTTTCAGTTTTACTTCTTTGGTATTTAATTCTATATGCCTATCACATATGAGTATTGAAATACAGTAGCCAATAAGTATAGAAATATTACTAGAAGTCAAAAATATTCTCTACGTGTCTGAGAAAGGGCGATACCTAGGCTAGTGGTGAGAATTACACGACTTCTATATTGCTAAGTTATGATTAAAGTTGAACTTTCATTGAGTATAACCAAAAAAATTATCTCATGCGTTCTTTGGACACGATGAAACATTATTCCAGGTTCTAGAATGAATGTTGTTTGTGGTGAGGAATACTCAAGTAATAGTTTAGTGGTACATGAATCATAGGAAATATCTAGATGAATATAAGATACAAGACTTTATTTACCCAGTTGTGGGGAGATATATATTTGTCAAGAAAAACATAAAGTATACGTAAAGGATATTACAGGTATGGTATTTAGTCTTGGTACAACTAAACACCTTTGGTATCATCGACGTTTTTAGTTTAGACAAAGAAACACTTAGAAATAAAGGATTCCCACAAAGCTTTCAGAATTTGTTCAGAAAGAGAGTGTGAACTATTCCAAGTATAATCTTGAGGTATATATACTTTATGAGATTCATTTATGTAATTATGGAATGTTCAAGTGAAGCATATGCATGGTCAAAAGATATGAGTTTCTTTGAGCTGATATGCCAATGAATATATTGACTATGCAATCATCGATCATGATACTGTAGTGTGGAGTAATTCCTAAATGAACATTACCTTATCTACATCACAATATTAATGTTAATAAGTAGGATCGATGATGAAGTCTTACATGTTAAAATTGATCAAAAAAATGTAGCATGAAGTAATTTCTAAACACACATTTTATACATCAGAGTTATGATGTTAGTAGAGTAGATGTTGCAACTTGCAGAAACATCCATTATATTTAATGACATGCTTTGAAAATAACAGAGATATCCCATAACCATATGCCAACTATCTTGACAAATGGTTATCATATAAGTACTATGGAAACTCATTATGTCATAAGGATATGTGTTGGGATGTAAAGAGTTTGTTGAGGATGTAAAAATACTTGCATTAAATACAAACACATTGTGCATTTATTGTAATGATCCTAACAGTTGTATAGGATACTACCTAAATCCCTAAGATAGAAAAGATATAGTCTAGTTATAGACTTTATTTCTATAAATGGGTGCACATACCTTTTGAGATAGTGGTATCCAGATTGACTTGGGTTTAGTCAATTCCATAGATGCACAAGTAGTTGGCATAGGAACTAGTTCCACAAGCACATGTGGAATAAAGTATGTTCTAGAGACACATACTGTATAGGAAGGATGCAACTATTGTGATGGTTTTTGTATTCACCGTGGCCGGTAATCTATTATTCATTGTGAATAATAATTTCCTACAAGTATGCAGTATATAACATTTAGCTAAGATTGACATTACTAATTAAAATTCAATAAATGGATTCCATGTATCAAAATGAAAAGGGGCTTATTATTTTGAATACAATCGTGGGGATTCAATTGAGATGATACATGAATGGTACAAGCGTAGTACCAATAAGGCATGATTAATTATACTATGTTGGTATTCCTAAATTCATTAGAATTTTACTTATTATAGCCAATATCTATGATCATATTGAGAATTATATGTAATGACCACCAATCATGGAAGGTGTCTATACGACGCAACTAGAAAGGGATGGTCATGTCACAAAATGCTAATAATGGTTGCAAGTTACTGAATTCTAGTTTATGATTGAAGTAAGCAACTAGATCATAGAGTATTCATTTGGAATGAACGTTTTCCATGTGTCTACTAGAGGCTAGTGGGAGCGCCATACTTTTCCAAGTAAAATATGTTTGCAAACATATGGAAAATAGATATTGGCCTTCAATATATCTAAGACAAGAATGAAAGTTATTCTCTAGTGATTGACTTAAAGTAGCAACCTATGCTATAGGGAATATGGTCTACCGAGGTAGATCTGATGGTTGTTTGGACCTAGTCAATCATATATATAGTGACATGGTATTGAAAAAATACATGCTAGAACAAATCAAGAAAAAAATTGTTACCAATGTCACATGGAATAATCTCTCCAAGTTGTCATGGGAGGAGATTGACATGGTGAGTTTATTCCTATTCACTTTTGCGATGGATCAATCATGTATTCCATGATATGTACCAAAATTGATATTACCAAGATATAATTTATAGAAGGAATATATCATTTATATCTAGGAGAACTATAAGGGACACATTTAGAACTATCTGATTGTACTTCGGAAAGTATAAAAGATATGTACTTGGTAAGTGGAGAATAAACGATACTAGTTTTGAGGGGACACAAACTAGTCTTCCTTAGATCTATGTAATCTAATATCGCAGTTAGGCTATGATGATGAGCAAGACAGGATCATATAAACCAATGGTAGCCATACCTACAAATACCGAGGATGTTGAAGCTTATAAGGCAGCTAACAAGTAGTTAAATGCAATGATTTGTTCCAGTTCTTGGAATCTCACCTAGTAAGTAATGTTTTGTCATAATGTAAATTATGATATTCTTACTAGTCAAGATGTATAGTTATGATAGTGGAAAAAATGGATATACTCGGGGATCCCATCTCTTGAGAAGTTTTACTCAAGGATATGAGGCCTCATATAGTAGATATGCTATGCAGTGGAATTGTGGAAGGCCCAGCAGCTAAAGCCATAACATAGTAGAAACATGATCTTAATCATGTGAGAGCTAACAACGTTGGTTAGAAAGTTGGCTCTAGTGCAAGTGAGAGTGTTGTAATAGTGGGTTCTATAGACATAACATTGCAGTGCTTTTGATTACCATATTTTGTATACAGTTAGTTATACATGATGAATTCTTACAATTATAGTGTAGAATTTTTTGCATCCAATATTTAATAGTAATATTCGTAGATTAATTTTCGTATCAAAAGGTTATAATAGATCCCAGACTATAATGAGAACCTCGAGATACTATGACATTAACCTTAAACAATGGTTATATGGTCTAGATGCATCACACTAACTGGACACCGTAGATGTTTGACTATCAGGTGTTGGGGGCTCAAAAGCATTGAGAACTCTTCTCATGAAGTTCACACTTGGTGAAATCTAGAAGTGAGATCATGAGGACTGACCCGCCAATATGATCACCACATGTTTTGGGTATCATTGGATATTCCTTTTTATGGACATGTGTAATGGTCTCCTAACATGAGATCATTTCCAATGTGTGTCGTTTTATCACGTACTTTGATGCTAGGAGAAAATCGTGATGATTAAATCATGATGAGGCAGTTTGTGTTTCTTGTGTCTTTGGTGTCATGA
Source organism: Viscum album (assembly GCA_963277665.1). NCBI lineage: Eukaryota > Viridiplantae > Streptophyta > Magnoliopsida > Santalales > Viscaceae > Viscum > Viscum album. The sequence goes on from OY728160.1 coordinate 1,683,141,939, forward strand.
CATTGATTGAATGTTTAAGAGAGAATTTGTCGCTTCTAGGTTAAGGAAGTTATATATTTTGGGCTATATGAATCAGGATGGTAGAATCTTGATAAATACATTTCCATGGTTGTCCAAGGTAAATCCATCTAGTTAGATCAACAAATAATAAAGAAAGTAAAGGGAGATGACATGGGTGTGCCTCCTACTTTATGATATATTCATAAAAAAAGAGATTATGATACATAGTGCATGTTTGTAGGTTGGTTATCGATGTTGTGACAATACTTATCTATTTTAGGGCCATGATGGGTTTCTAGATCCCACTTTTGGTCTTTGAATAGTATTCACTACTATTGAGATGGGGTCCTAGAGGGTCACACACAATAGCATATTCAAGAATCTTCCCTATTCATTGCACTAAGAGTTTTGGACATGGTGGTCCCCACCACTAGGGTCTGGGTTTTTCTTCAAGGAGATATTATCACCAATGTAATAAATAAATTCATATTATTCAAGTTATGGATAATAGGTATTGAATTTATTTATTAAATGTATTTATAAGTTTAAGGTAAATACATGAAAAATATTAATTGAATGAATATTAGTTTAATATATTCAATTTTCAATGAATATTTGTTGGAACAATGAGTTGAGTTAATGACTCATTTATTATCACATAATATATTTAATGTATTATAATAAAGTGATAATATTATTTATCACTTAGTTCGGTACTCATTACATGTCGTTCATAGTGAGCTAATTAGTTGAGGGTCGGAGAGGCAATTCCGAGTTATTTAATTACACACTATTTATAGAGGAGGAGAGACATTCGCCAAAGATTATTGATAGAAATTATCTCTCTTTTTCTCTCTTCCACACTCTAGAGAGAGAGGCTCTAGATTTAGGGTCTTGGATTGAGATCCCTCTCAAGCATCACAATCAAGGTAATTCAGAGATCATCGGAGCATCAAAGGTGTCATTAGGATTCTAAGCTAGCATCATGATTACGATGATCAGTGATCTCACAGTTTTTTGAAGCATGTGTGGAAAATCTAGAGGATTTCGGCTTCAGATTCTCAGAGCAGTGATCCCCAATGATTAGTAGACGTCATGCGCAGGTGTGCATCTAAACATAGTTTTTTACAATTTTAATATTGTGCTTAATCTATTTCACACATGATCATGAAGAAATAACCAGGAAGATATTTTCCAAAATCAATAAGTTCATGTCATTTTTCAGTGAAAAATGTTAAAATCTCAATTTAGGGTATTCCACTGTGTGCTCGATACCTTTAGGGAATACCCCATTTGGTGCTTCCACTATGCCTAGAACCATTATTATCATCACATAAATTCTTTTCCCTCATAGTAACTGTCTTGTTTATCTAGTATGAATCATTAAATAAATCACCCCAATCACATGAATCATTCAAATGACCCTTCTTGAATGGAAATCCAGTTTGGTGTCCCCACCAAAACGTGGGTTGTATTTGATTTTATCCACTAGCATTTAGAGAACCCACATTCTAAAAACATTCAAGTTGAATTAATTCATCTATTTTTTCATTATGAGTATCCTAGTTCTATAAATTTTCATTCATAGTAGTTTATTCCCCCTACTTAACCCGTTGAGGAATCCTTCTAGTTTCATTCCAACCTCGGTTCCTATTAGTATGTGGGTCTTTATTTTCATCATATTCTTTATCTTGGCATCAATTTCATTCATTTCGATCACCATTGGATTTCATTTAGTCATCATTTTTATATTTATTTCATTTGACTTTATTAGTTCATCCCATTGAGACAAATCCATAGTTTTAATTAAACCATGGTCCCTATTACAGGGACTCCCAGAACTCTCCTTAAAGCTTTACTTATATTTCCTTTCACTCCATAAATTGGAATCATGACCACCATTCAGACTATCCATATATTCTTCCATCTTGTTTTAGACTCACTTATAGAGTTTATTCTCTCTGTGGGTTCCATTGAGGCTATGTTCTTTAGGTGTTCCCAGGAAGTTGGGCTTATACTACAATCATTAGTTTGAGATGAGGATTTCTGCTATCCCATTGGGACACTTCTTTAACTTGTGTTGATATTGATTTTTCCTTACGACCCTAATAAGAATTTTCATTTTTGTTCTTTGAGGATTCATCCCTGTATATGAATTGTTTAAATTTGAAGCATTTTTCAAACCCTAATCAAATCCAAGAGTTTCTTCAAGCATTGGGTTCTCAAAACTATGTGATTGGTCCCTATCAAATTTTCCATCATCTGAAAAATGCTCATCTTTATCTCCTAAGAATCCTTTCACTAAAACACCACCTTCTCTTCCATATACCAAGTGAAGAAATGAATAAATATAAACTCCTCCATCTTTTTAAACTACTACCTAGAAAATTTACATAAACCATCATTGATATCTATGTTTTAAAATAGATGAAAATTTAATTATATTATTAAAAAATTTACAGATTTTACACATTACCTTCATACAATGATTTCAACCACTAAAAAAATCTCAACACTTATTATCATATAAAAATGGATTTATATAGATTAAATGATTCTCTCATAATGAAATTTTAGGGTTCTATGATCAAAATTTTTGTGCATTTATTTATGTTGTTAAATATTAATATTACTGAATCAAATTGGATTGATATGAATAAAAAATGGATGGATTCCAATCATTTTTCAAAAGAGTATCAATATGGGGAGAAAGATTTCATCAAATTTTCAAAAGATCATGCATACAAACCTTCTCAAATCCTTTTTCCATGTTTACTTTATTTTTATTCAGTACTAATTAGTCCAAATGATTTGTAAGAATAATTGTTCTATCAAAAAATTGAAAACTAGTTATAAATGAATTAATTAATAAATGATCTTTAAATAATTTTAAATTATTATGTAACCACTCTAATACAAATTGAATGTTCTAGGAAGAGTGGAAGCACTAGTGGAGCATGACCAAATCATATTTTTGTTATTATTGATGATTAGTCTAAGATTCAGATCAACATAAACCAATGTGACCAACAAAATTGAGCCAAATATTAATTGACATGATAATTCTAGAACCAAATGTATGATCATCAAATAATAAATTTACAATTAATTTAAGCAATTAAAGTATTACGTTGTGGAAAATTATTTTTTCATTGATAGATATGAAAATGTATCTATATTATACTATCATTGTGTTGTAGGAATCAAGTGTATATTCCCACTAGCAGTGAACCAAACATGTACCACAAACCTCTGAACATCACCATAGGAATCACTGAGTGGTTACATAGAAGATCCCAATTCTTGCATCATTCATTCCTGACTTCCATGAGAATCACTTACAAGAAGGGTTGTACTTCATCACTCTAGAATCTAGGGGGGGGGGGTGTAGGAGGATCACTCTTCATTCTTGAAAGAATTCCTAGAGAGGGTATCTCTAAGACTTGTGATAATTCTTATTGTTGCTGTGCACAACAAAAATGGCCAGCATACTAGGTTGGAAATAATATAATTGTGTTTAGATAGTGCTAGGGTTAGAAAATAATAATTTAACATGTTCCCTTATTATTTTCCTAATCACTATAGAACCCCATGTCTATAATAAATATAATAATACTATTATTTCCTAATAGATAAAAAACTAGTAAATTATTTACATATTATTTCTTGATTAATTTTTTTTTAAAATTTATTTAAATAATATTTAATATAAATTATTTCACACTTGGCCATTAAACTCAGTTTTCCATTCCTCCATAATATTTATCATGCCATGAATAATGAATATTTATTAATAAATAAATATCATTTCATTATTCTCAAATAAATAAATAAATAATATATTCACTAAATAAAAATAAATATTTATTAAATATTCATCTCAAAAATTATTCTCTCGAATAACTAGTGATGAATTATATGTGATCAAGCTTAAATGGATAATTATTAAAATATATATTAGAATAATACTTATTCAAGATGTTAAATAATAAATAATATTACTATTTAATGGAGGTTCTAAATACACTTACTGTGTGACCCTTTGGGGCTTTTCATGGTGGCATTTGGTATAGCCACCCATAGTTTGAGATAAGTTTATAACAACATGCCAATACACCCATAAAGAGATGAGTTAATATTAAAATAAAATTCAAGCTCATTCAAATACTTACTGTGTAATATAATACCTTTTCATGATATCTCTAATCAAGAATGTTTTATGCTGGTATCATCAACCTACATGCTCAATATCTTTCTCTATGACTTTCCAGAAATGAATCTACTTGTATAACACCACAAACATGGATTTATTTTGGATGTTTCATTTCTATAAATGTGTCTGAGATATCAAACTCCATTAAATAATATAGGGGAAAACTTTTTATCGCATTATTTAGGAATGAAATATTACCCATGACAAAACCAACGCATCGTAACTCACCTTGAAAAAAAATGTCAAATTGGTTTTCATCGTTACATTGATATACATGAATAATAATATCCATTAATAGTAATAATAATGTCTAAGGAATAATACACACTTTTGTAGACTGTAACATTTTTGGGAAAAAATCCTTAAAGACATCCTCTTGGTTTTTTTGTGTGTGTGATTGTTTTTGTTGACATAGCGGGATGACTGTGAATGAGTATGATTAGTGTTTGTGAAATCAGGTTTATAGGGTGGAATAGTTTTCTAGTGTTTTCCAATTTTTTGGGCCTCAAAATTAGTAGTCTTTTTGGAAAAGGGATGTTTCTTCGTAGAACGTAGTTTGCGGACCGTGAATCATTGTTTGCTGACGACAAAGGTAGTTCACATAATGGAAAAGTAAATAAAAAAAGTAAGGATTTTGAAATAGAAGCGCTATGTGAACCATGATGTGTGGTACACTAACCATGTATGTAAACCAGTTCATGGGAAAGATTGTAGTTTTCAGAAGTAAAAAACTTCACAAAAGGTCATTGTTTGTGGCTAAGAGGTGGTGATTCATTTGTGGAAGGAATCAAACTTCACGAAGGAACAAAGGTACTATGTGGAATGCGGATGAAAAAATGGTTCGTAGGAGGGGAATGGTCTGTGGTGAAGGCTATACTGCATCGAAACTTTGGTAAAATCATATTAGAAATATTTTCAGATATATTTTCCTATATAAGGACTACTAATTAGATGATTATGAGGAGATAATTTCATTAGAGAAAATCATCTCTATGGGGAAAATTTTGGAAAAGTCTGAAGTGGTTCATGAGGGAGGATTCAAAAAAGGAGAAGAGGTTCGAGAGGAGGATTTTGTGAAGGGTGAAGCAGTTCATGGACAAATTCCGTGAAAGGAGGTCTTACATGGAACTATACCTCACAAAGGAGGATATGTTCTAAGGAAGCAGTAGAGGTCTGTAGAAGGATGAAAATCCATGGAGGAGAGGTGGCTCACAGAAGAAGAAGTGGTATGCATAAGGAGTACAATCCATAGAAGTAGAGGGAGTCCATGGAGGAATGGGTGGTTCATAAATCACTCACGCTACTTAGTGAAGCACTTTTCATGGAGGAATCAAGGTTGTTCGCCGAGGATTAAAGGAATCTTTCAATGTTACTAACAGTTCGAGAAATTTTTTTCCACAAACTAATAGTTTGCGAAGAAGTGGATTTCATCTACAGGTGAAAAAAAGACTTCAATAGAGCATCTGCCTATAGTCGAGGATGCGTGAATTCATGAAAATGAAGGGACATACATTTCCATAAACTGTGATTGGATCTCTTCCAAGAGAAGTGAGCAAAGGAAGAGGAATATGGTGATCCTTTCAACTAGTAGCAAGACATAGAAAGAGACATAGGTAGTTACCCTTTAGAAAGTAGTGAGCTATCCCTAAACCTTGTAAAGGTAGTGATCCTGGGAATAGAAGTTATCTAGCCTAAGCCTTTTTAATTTGGAAGTGAGACTTAGTGGATTTGGTATATCAACACATCGTTGTTGTATGCCACTTTAATGTATCCCAGTGAGAGTGAACCATGTAAAATAACTATGTCCCATACATGATTTTATTTATGTTCATACGTTGTTATGAGAGAATAAGATAAGGGTGTTTTTTAATGAAGAAATAAGATCCAAAGAGACAATAGTTTTAATTTTTCATACCACGATTGACCCCCCTCTCGGGGTATTTGACCTAGTGGACTTAATAAAAATCCTATAAAAAATATAAATGTGGATTTTCTACTAGCAGGTCTTGTTTTCATAATCCCCCACACTGGAAGTTACCAAGGGAATACACCATGAGAATATAATAGACCTGAACCTATACACCCAGGTATGATGATAAAAACATTATCTTTTACATTTCTAGATTTGATAATGATAAATGTGACATAATTTTACCTATCCAATATTTACAACATCAAAAATACATACTGTAGCACTTACATATCCCAAGACCTTTTAGGTATAGAGTTTTAAAGAAATAGGACAAAATCTTACATAAACAATACTCTTATCTTCAAGTGAGTGTTCCTATGATAAACCCACAATTTCTTATTTAACATTAAGTCATCATCATCATCCATATGAAACCCTTCTAGACATAATATTTTTACCGTCATTCTTGATAACCTAAGTAAAAGGAAATGTAAATAGGGTGACCTCAAATCCTCGATAAGGGTAAACATAAGCATTAACAACTGAATGTCCTTAGTGAGAATAAGACTATCATAAGGGTATGATGACATAATTAAAGTGCATGAGAATAACATAAATGAACTCATAACCAATAAACCTAGATTAATTAACATATGGAATGGAATAAATAACTAATAAAAGAAATATTCATGAGAATAAAAAATCACGAGTCATGTGATGTCATTATTGATCATAGGAAACATTTAAAACCCATATAAAACATTATGAAAATGTGTTGGTATATTGGAATATCATCTTTATATAACCCTTACTAAACCCTTATAGAACCTATACAAATGGAATTACCATATGTTTGACTTCCATACCCAATGCACTGGAGAACTATCTGGGTGAACCCATTGTATAAGCTATATTAGGCTCACCAGATGCTATCTTGGAACACCCATCATATAATAAATTTATAGGAACAACTATATGAATAAAGTACATATATCCAACATAATAACACTCATAAAAAAATCTATTACTCATTTTAAAACATGATTAACTTGTGGATAGGAAACTGTTTCCGTGAAAATCTCTTTGAAACATGATTAAATCATTTAAACAAAATGGATTTAATGGAAATAACTTTGAAACACGATTAAAAAATGGAAAATAAATGGTTCTTATGAAAACCTATTGAAAAAAATCATAATCCATCCAGAGAAAGAGTGAGGATGATATAATTATAAAATATCCCCAATGGAGCATAAGTAACATCAAGGGTTGTTGAAGTTTATGAATGGAAATACCACTAAAAGGTCATCAAAAAAATTCTTGAGGAAATTAACATTTTCATTTGGAGTAACATAAAAGGATATAATCTTATATGGAAAATTATTCTGAATGATCAGTTGGAACATTTCTTGAAAAAAATATCCGTTCAATTTTAAAAAAACGTATTTAAAATATAAAACATTCTAAAAACATAAAGAAATATTTTTCTTTGAAAATATACTCTAAAATCCAAAAAGGAAGCTTTAAAACATTGAGTGGTAATGATGGTGGAAAATCCATTCATATTGTAAACATTAAAGTAAACATTATTTTCAAATATTTTGTAATGGGAGTCAAAAGTTACCCATTTGGAAAATGTTAAGAAATTTATTTTTCAAAAAATTTAAAAATAAGGTCAATGACCATGTAAAATATCTTTAGTAAATCACTTAATTTTAGAAAGAAATTTTTTGAAATTAGTTTAGAAAATATCAATATGGAGTAGAAAGATATCTGATCAAAAAAGAAAATATACGATCAGTATCACTTAAAAATGACTTTCTTGATGTCTATTTAATCAATAAGAAATGAAATGGAAATAAAACATGATAAACAAATTTATTACCAGTATAGAATAAAGATATTTCATTCATGAAAATAATATCATATTATTTCCTCAAATAAACCTTTAAACATAAAAAATCCCAAAAATAATGTAGATTGTAACATAAAACCTTTTCCACTTTGGTAATTATTCAATCATAAAATCCAGGAAAGAATAAATTCAAATGAAACATTTTATATCATGAAAATAAGGATATCAATTATATAACATGATATAAAGGAATAATACACACATCATAAATAAATATAGGTTCATAACATAAACATATGTCCCAAAGAAAGATATTTGGGATGATCAACCCTTACAAAGGTCATATCACTGAATTGAGAGATAATCAATGGAGATATTATGAGTCACAAATGTAAATACAAAAAAAAGTTTAAATAAAAAATAAAATAATTTATAGATCAATTCACACATAATAATATCATATCTAAGTCAATAAAAATTAGTTATAACTAAATGAAATGAAATTGAGTTATAAAATCCTTTACCACATAATAACATTCAATTCAAATCCCCTCGGATGAAATCATTAAAATTGATACTTAAAATAAAATTATATATGAATTATTCATGATATTCCAAGTAAATGGTGTAGTATATGCACCATGTTAAACGAATTAGTTGAAGAACATTAATATATACCTTAAAGAAGACAAATTGAGGTGAAGTCCCTTACTGCTTTGGAAAATTATGGATCAAAACATCATGAAAGATATAACCTCATATGGATTCATAAATACAAATAGTTTTCATGAAAATAATCATAAAATAAATTCATTTTATTTATATATACTACACAATAAAAAAAGTTCTGAATATAGAATGTGTCTCACAGAAATAAAAGTGGGACAAGAAACCCTTACATTGAATCCTGACATTCTTTGAATTTAATTTATCTCATATTTAATAATGTTATACCAATTATTTAATTTATAAATATATTATTATAGTATTAATTACTAATATTAAAATAATTTAGTTTATTTATTTTTAATGGAATATTTAAATACTTAACCAGCTAAGTCTATATCGGTTGTTTTGAGGAAGTTCAATTCATTATTACAAAAAAACATTGGTGTGTTGATTGTAATTAAAGTGGTAATTATTTAAAAATATAATAAATAATAATCATTTAATATTTATATTTTTTATACATAAATTATAATTTTAAAATCAATCATGAAATATGGTTATAAAAAATGAACTATGTTACGATCATGGAGACGGTATGCCATGCATACACATGAGTAATATTTCCATTTTTTCATGATCATTATGCAATGAAGGTAAGTAATATTTTATCATTATATAATGATAATAATATAATTAAAAACATATTATTTATTTAAAAAAATTATATATATCATCCATATGATGTGTTGGTGAAAAAAGAATCACATCGTTTCATGGAGGTGGTAGTCCACACGTATGTGTAAATGATGTTATCATTTTTCAGTGAGTGTAAACTTATAAAATAAAATGATATATTATCTTTTTAGAATGATAAATATTTCCTCAATATAATAATTATTTAATGTATATTCCTTAAATTTATCCTTATTACCTTCCATGAAAAGCGTTAGTTAAAATGAATCACATCGTTTCGTGAGTCGGTAGTCCGTCGTACACATGAGCAACATTATCATATTCCCCACAGAATGGAAAGTAAAAATATATTTATGATATAAAAATTAAATGATTATATTTATGTTAAAAATATCATATAAATACTTTAAATCCATCATTATAACAATCCATGAGATGAGATGATGAAAAACAAATTACATCGGTTTGTGAGGCATTAGTCTGTTGTACACATGAATGATGGTTTCTTTACCCATCTATATAACAGTAGAGAGATTTAGGTAATGAAATTAACTTAATAAAATATCAATATATAGGAGAATATTATGTTATTATATCAACGTAATTTAATAATATTTGAAGTAGGTGGAAGAATAAATAATATAAAAATGATCGGTTAAGCACATACCTCTTCTTCAGACAACCTCTTTAGGTAAGCACTAGAAGACTTCACAGTATGGATTTATGATCACACTTGGGAATATAGGATTTGGGTAGTGAATTATTTAAGATACTTGGGTTGGTAATAGATTATTCAAATGGATTTAAAGGTTTTAATAAGAGATGATAAGGGGTGGCCTTTTATAAGTGGGGGCATGGACACACATGAATTTTTTGAGAAGAGTAATGCGTACCAATATTTTTCACAAAAAAATCTATAAAATGGATAAATAATGAGAATTATACATTATATTGTATAAATTTTCTTGAGAATAGAAATTATACAAGTTTTTAGATCATTTTAACCCTTATCTTTTTAGTTTAACCCCTGATAAATCTGTTTTTACATTAACTGTGGTAATTAATTTTTATAGTTTTCACAATTAGTTATGGTAAAAAATGAAGTTTAACTTATAAGTTAAAAAAAATTATTCAGTTTAAAAATATTTAGTCAATTTTAATAAATTATATTCACATAATTTTCATAATTTAATTTAAAATTAAATCTACTAGCACAATGAACGAATGGGTTTTCAAGAAGTGTATTTTTCAAGAAAAAGATGATTTTATATTAACTTTATTTATAGTAATAATAATTATATGAATTTAAATTAATGTTTTAATAAATTTAATATATAAATTTAATTTAAATAACTATTTATTAAGTATTGTTTTAATTAATTAAAATGGAGAAACATTATTCACTTTAAAACAGTTTTTAGAAAAATCCCGTTTTTAAACAAAAAATAAACTTATACTCCAATCGTATATAAAGTTTATTGAAAATTAATTAATTTTATTAAATATAACTATATAATACATAAGTTACTATATATTATATTCATAACATATTTTTACATTCAAATTACTTAATTTATCGAAAAGTAATACCATTTTTTAAAAAATAGGCATTTTCACTATTTGCTAAAAATCAACATTATTCGAAAAATACCAAAATTTAACCCTATGATAATTTTGATATTATGAGTTAAAAAATTAATTTTAATTTATAAAATAAATTTTCTAAATTTTATAAAAATTAATTTTAATATTATCTCAAAAAATCATTGAAATATTTTTTTGAAAAAAATATAATTTTGAAGGACGAAACTACTTTACTAAAAATTGATTAATTATTTACTAAGAATTTATCAAAAAACTTATACTAAGAATTTTTTATATATTTAATAATGTATTTAATACTATTAGTACCTTATAATTTAAGATATTGGTTATAACGATCATATTTAAAATAATATTATTTCATTGTTCATTTAAGCTCAATGTTGCATGTTTTGTAAACTATTGAGCATAACTTCCTTTTTTAAAATATCAAGGTGTTAAATCCTCCCACCTTTAATAAATTTAATCATCACAATTTTAACTCTATATCGATAATAAAATGTTGTAAATTTGAAAATACTTTTGTTGAAAACCCAAATTGTACACAGGGTTAATTAAACACCCTCTTGATAAAATAGAAAATGAAGTATGAATGTCATATGGAATAACACATACAAGGTTTCCCAATAGGATAAATTTTTTGGGAATTTAAAGAAAAGAATAATGACCAACTAATTATATAGAGTGTTAGAGATCAATGATCATAACAAATTGAATGATCTTGAGAAATTCAAAAAACACTAAACCATAAACCAAGGATGTGTGAAAAGGTCATTAATTTCATTAGAAATGATGGTAATATGAAATAATTTCATTTCAAGATATTTTTACTTGTGATAAATAACTCAATTAAAATCTAGATGAAGATCATAAGTAAATATACTGATTTTATGAGTATAATTTCATCCTTTAATCAATTTCCACCACAATCTCCTCCTTTTTCCAAAACGATTAGTATTATGGATGAATTTTTCATGCCCAAATCACTAAAATAAAATTTTAAAGGACCACATAACCATAAAAGGGATAAAAATATATTCCAACTATCTTTATACACCAACCAAAACAAAAAATTATTAGAACAAGGTAAGGTAATTACCAAAATGAATAAACCTTCATAGGATGAAATAATACATTAATCTCCAGAATTCAATAATAATACCAAAAGTTAAAACTAAATCATTACATATATAAATAAACCTGTATCCAAAATAACCTCAATAAACTCAACATTTAAGAGTGTTTTAACCTCAAAGGTTACCTCATACCATTTATCTTATATTTACAAAAATGTATTGATCTTCTTCGAAAATATCTTTACTCATTTACTCAACAAATCACTTTTCAATCCAATGGTTATCTACATGATAAAACACATGTTCCCATAATTACCTCAATATACATGATAATATAAACTCTAAAGGTTATTGATTAATTAATGCTTTTATCCACAAAATTTAAAGTCGTAATTTTTATTATACCCAAGCATTATATATACTTTAACCTAATAAAACATCTCCCAAAATGTGATTAATCACTTTAAGATATTATCACTTAAAACCTCAAAATGGGTGTCTAAGAAAACAAACTTATGATCAACCTTAATCTTATATACCCATAATGGTATCCATACAACTTAAGATAACCTCAGACAAAAATATTATAATCTACAATGTTATCTAAACCCAGATCTGATACCAAGAATAACAGACTCGAACCCTCACTCCCATATACGGTGATAAAAAAATTATATTTTACATTTATGTCTTTGATAATGAGGAATGTGTTCCAATATTTTATATCCAAAAATTACTGCATAAAAAAGATATATTGGGTCACTTAAATACCCACTAAAATCATAGGTTTATATTTTTAGAGAAATAGGAAAAACTCTTACATAAACAATACTCATGGCTTCAAGTGAATGTTCCTCCCACTAAACACAACTTTTCTTATTTCCCCAATAGTCATAATAAAAATAATTATGAAAACATTAATGAAATAATTCATTTATTATCATTATTAATAACCTATGGAAGAGAAAAAATTATAAGGGTGAGTTCAAATTCCCAGTAAGGGTAAACATAATCATTAAAAAATGAATTCCATCAGTGGGAACAAGATGAGAATAACGGTATAATGATATAATCAAAGTGCATGAGCATAAAATATGATAACTAAAACCCAAAAAACCTAGATCAATAAAAAGTTGGCATGGTATAAATTGTCACGACCCGTCCTCGGGGCCCGTGCCGTGACTACCCCAAGCCCGCCTTCCATAGGCCAGGGGCTGGCGACTAGCACCAAGGCGTAAAATCCCAGTAAACAGGGAAGGCATTGCCTTTATAAGTAACAACCACACAGAGTCAGCAAGCGGAAAGTAAAGTGCAGAAAGGTAAAGGGGCCGGAAATACAAGCCCAACTGTAAAGTACAACTGAAAAGTAAAGTACAGCAACTGAAGAAAAGACGGCGGCCTCGTGTCGTCCACTGGCAATCCCACCTGAAGGGTGGGTACAGATAGCCTCCAAGCTCCTCGGGCCCCACGTCCGCTCTGAGCACGTCCCGTCCAGTGGTCCACCTCCAGGTACCGTCCTGCTCCACGCCCCAACCGCGATCAGCGCTGTCCGTCGTCTGCAACCAACACCACGAAGTGCGGGCATAGCCCGTGCAGGGGTGAGTACAACTACTCTGTAAGGACCCCGAGACCCCCGAAGGTCTCCCGAAATCCACAAAGGATATAGCACAAAAGAAAGATGCAATCACGAAGTAACATCTGACTCGACTTAGGTATATGCCCATACATATACCTAAGTCCCCAATTCTAGCTCTGCTCACGAGCTCAAGAACAACTCAATCCACAAAGGAAAGCAAGACTCAAATCCACAAGGAGAGTAAACAGTAAATCCACAAAGGATAGTTCAACACAATCCACAAAGGAGAGTAACATAAGATTCAGCTCAACCAGGTATACTTTTTCAGATGACGTCAAAGACGATCACTGATCCGTCTCAGTCGTCGGACCCACGAAGGATCGATAGGTACTAACCCCCGCAAAAAGACCCACGTAGGATCGGGCTCACACAGAACCTGTAGGCAGTGGCTCACACAGAACCGGTAGTAAGGACCCACGGAGGATCGGGCTCACACAGAACCTGAAGCACTGATCCACGTGGGATCGCTGAGTGCAGTAGTCGACGCAGTCCACTGAGGATCTCTGCACAGTCGTCGCCGCAGTCCACGAAGGATCTCTGCTCTGCCGTCGTCGCAGTCCACGGAGGATCTCTGCTCTGCCGTCGTCGCAGTCCACGGAGGATCTCTGCTCTGCCGTCGTCGCAGTCCACGGAGGATCTCTGCTCTGTCGTCGAGGTCACAGCCAGCGCTAGGGTTCCCGCACAAAGCGAGCTCGTTTAGGAGGGTCCGCTCCACGAGCCGAGGGGCTGATACATCAACTGACACGTAGTCCGAAGTTGATGTATCCAAAAGTTCCGTATCGACAACAGGATCTCAACGCGACAGACGGCGCGTCAATCGGACGCCCGGTCTGAGAGTTATTGGCATTTTCGTCCCAGGGGCCCGGTTGGTTTTTAGGGCAAAACCAACCCGACCGTACTCCGCCTGTATCCGATCCTCGGGCGGAGTATGCCAAAAGTTCCGTCTCACTTAGAGGAAACTACCACAGCTGACGGTACGTCGTTCGGACGTCCGTAGCTCAAGTTATGAGCGTTTCCGCTCCGAGGGCCCGGTTGGTTTCGTGTACGAACCAACCCGGCCGAACCCAAAGTCTTCCGAAACCTTGAGTATAATATACCGAAACGACCGTCTCGATCCAAGGATCGCGTAGCCGCTGACGGTTCGTCAATCGGAGGTCCCAGGCCCAAGATATGGGCGAAAGACCGTAGAGGGCCCGAAACGGGGGTACTGGGCCCGGGGCGACCCGGCCCGAACCCCCCCCTGGGGTCGGCCGAACCGGGTCGGCCCGAACCGGGTCGGCCCGACCCGGCCCGAACCGGCTCGGCCGGGTCCGGTCCGGCCTGGGCGCGGCCCGGCCGACCGGACCGGCTCGGCTTCGGCCGAGCGGCCGAAGCGCTGCCGCCGCGGGTCAAACCCGCGGCTTTGGAGAAAACGCGGCCCGCGCGGGCCGCGTGCTGGAAGGCCGGACCGCGGACGCGGTCCGGCGGCTCGCCGCCGCCGCGGCTCGGCCGCGGCGGACTCCTCCGGCGGCGCGCCGGGCGCCGCCGCCCCCGGTCGCCGGCGCCGCCGCGCCGGCGACCCGCGCCGCCGCCTCCTTCCGCGGGCCGCCGGAGATGCTCCGGTGGCCCGATTTGCCTCCCGTCTGCGCCGTTGTTCCTCCCGGGATGCGTCCTCCACTGCGGAATCAACATATGGCCCTTGCGTCGCGCTTTTGCCGTCGCTCGCCAAATCCGCACACAAAGGAAGATCGACGGAGGGTTGCCGGGTCTTGTTCGTTAGACCCGCACCCTCCGCGTTAGTCATAATCAACGGGAGAAACAGGAAAGAAACCAATCAACAATTTTAAATAAATTAAAATTGTTTCGTGATCGGGTTCTATATTTCAAAAGAATAAACACGGGATTTTAAAAAGAATTCCAACATCCCTTACCTCGCAGCTGTCGTTGCCGAACGAGGGATCGTCGCGGAATCGCTCGTCGCGGAAGATGGAGATCGCCGCGTCGTCGCGGAATCGCTCGTCGCGTCGCCAATCTCCGGATCAAGATCAACGGATTTAATTAGTTTAAATCCGTTGATATTGAAATTAAAAAGGGAGAAGAAAAGATCTGATTCTCACCTTTGTTGCCGAACGAGGGTCGGCCGCGGAAGAAAGACGTCGCCGAAGAACGTCGCGGGTAGATCTCGTCGACGTCGCAGATCTTGGTGTGCGTCGTCGAATTCCGTTCGCCGGAGTTCTTCGCGTTCTTCGCGTTCTTCGCGTTCTTCGCGTTCTTCGCGTTCTTCGCGGAGAGGGTGGAGGAACGAAGATTCTCTCAAATCCTTTCCAAGGATTTTTATGTTGGTCTTATTTTATAAACATGCCAACACGAAACCGGTTAAGAAACGATCCATCAATTCGTTGAATTAATTCAACGAAAGAAACGACCCATTTAATTCACGAAGAAACAGTCCATTTAATTCACGAAAAAACAGTCCATTTAATTCACGAAATAAACCGCCCAATTAAATGGTCTGTTAAGAATTAAAGAAAACGCGTCGGTTGACTTTTCAGTTACTTTGACGGGTTTTCGCGGGTGCGTTACTTAGCGAATGAAACGGCGGGGCTCGTGCGGGTCCCACCGCACAAATATCCTACCAAAGGGGGTAGGATATTTCTGGATAGCATCCTATCCAGTTCAACTCAGTTCAAGCCGTCTTTAAGTGACTTCAAGTGGCTTCCAAGCAACTTAAGTGAAATAAAATAAAGTTGTCGCACAAACTTTATTTTATTTCTGACTTAAAGCCGCAAAATTTAAAAACCACGTCTGAGCAAACGCAACTCCGGAAGAGGCGTTTCTAAGCAAATACCGGCGCTGCGATTTCATCGGTGCCCTCAGAATTCGATTCCGGGCACCGGTTCAAAAGATAGAAAAACCCGCTCGTCCGTTCACTGAACGTACCCGAGCCAAACTTCGGAAATTGATTCCGGGCACACCGGGCCTCGGAATCAGGTGCCGTCTGAAGCTGCGTTCTTGTAAAATTCCAAAGAAAATTAAGAAAAAAATTTCCTTGAAATTTGCGGGTCTTTACATTACTCCCACCTCAGGGCTTTACGTCCCCGTAAAGATACATCAAAACTAGGGGAACAAATGGGGGTACTGAGCACGCATCTGAGCCTCCCGCTCCCAAGTGCTCTCCTGGAGGTTCCCGTGCTGCCATCTGACGCGCACAAGAGGAATCGACCGCCCACGTAGGACCCGCTCCTGTCGATCCTCGATCTCCACTGGAACCTCCGCAAAAGTCGCCCCATCGTCCACGTCCAGCTCCCCAAAGTCGATGATGTGCGTCGGGTCGTGCACGTATCTCCTCAGCTGAGACACGTGGAAGACGTCGTGCACCCGATGCAACTGAGGTGGTAGAGCCAGGCGATAAGCCACCTCTCCTATCCTGCTGAGGACCTGGAAAGGCCCGATGAAACGTGGAGACAACTTGCCGCCTCGGCCAAATCTCCGTAAACCACGTCGAGGTGAGACACGCAAAAAGACGTGGTCGCCATCCTCGAACTCTAGTGGCCTCCGCCTCCTGTCAGCATATGACTTCTGCCGGCTCTGAGCTGTCCTCATCCTCTCCTGGATGATCTGGACCTTCTCTGTCGTGGCTCGGACCATCTCTGGTCCCACGAGTGCTGACTCCCCAGGGTCTGTCCAGCACAACGGTGATCTGCAGGGTCTGCCGTACAACGCCTCGTATGGTGCCATCCCGATGGTGGAGTGGTAGCTGTTGTTGTACGCAAACTCCACCAAGGGTAGGTGGTCCTCCCAGCTGCGACCAAAGTCGAGAACACATGCACGGAGCATGTCCTCGAGTGTCTGTATGGTCCTCTCCGTCTGTCCATCCGTCTGAGGGTGGAAGGCTGTGCTCAGATGGAGCCGCGTCCCGAACGCCTCCTGCAACCCCTTCCAAAGCCTGGAAGTGAAACGAGCATCTCGATCGGAGACGATAGACGATGGCACACCGTGAAGCCGTACGATCTCCTGGACGTAAAGACGTCCCAAGCTCTCTACTGAGCCCTGCTCTCTGATGGGTAAGAAGTGTGCCGACTTGGTGAGTCGGTCGACAATCACCCAAATGGAGTCGTGACCTCTGGAAGTGCGTGGAAGTCCAGTCACGAAGTCCATAGATATGCCGTCCCACTTCCACTCCGGGACCTCCAAGGGCTGTACCAAACCTGCTGGTACCTGGTGCTCTGCCTTCACCTGCTGGCAGGTGAGGCATCGTGAAACGAACTCTGCCACAGCTTTCTTCATGCCCGGCCACCAGTGCTGTCGTCTGAGATCCTGGTACATCTTCGCCACTCCGGGATGTACCGCCAAGGGAGAAGTGTGAAACTCTCTCAGCACCTCCTCTCGTAAAGCGACTGGTACGAAGGTACGTCCTCTGAAAAGGATGTCGTGCTCTGCTCCAAGGGAGAAACCATCAGGCGCCTGACCTGAGGATATCAGTGCACGCCGGGTCTCACAGTCAGCGTCCCCACGCTGAGCCTCTCTGACCCGCTGTAGAAGTGGAGGAGAGACTGTGAGAGACTGAAGAAAGGCTGCTCCGTCTCTATCCACGAAGGATATCTGCAAGGAGGCTAGCTGCTCCGTCGCCTCCTCAAGTAGCTGAATGCCCGTCCTCCTGCTGAGGGCATCGGCTACCACGTTCCCCTTCCCAGGAGTATAGACTATCTCAAAGTCATAGTCCTGGAGGAACTCAAGCCATCTCCGCTGTCTCAGGTTCAGGTCCTTCTGAGAGAAGATATACCTAAGACTCTGGTGGTCAGAAAAGACTGTGAAGCGCTCGCCCATCAGATAGTGCCGCCAAGTCTTCAGAGCGAAGACCACTGCTGCTAACTCCAGGTCATGAGTGGCGTAGTTCTGCTCATGCGGCCTCAACTGACGTGATCCGTAGGCGATCACGGCCCGCTCCTGCATCAGGACGCACCCGAGTCCAGTCCCTGATGCGTCGCAGTAAACTACGTACCCAACTCCCTCCTCAGGCAACCTCAAGATAGGTGCGCTGGTCAATCTCTGTCTCAGCTCCTGGAAGCTCTGCTGACATCTGTCTGACCACACGAAGGGTTTCCCCTTCTTCGTCAAGGCTGAGAGTGGTGCTGCAACTCTGGAGAAGTCTGGCACGAATCTCCGATAGTATCCCGCTAGGCCCAAGAAGCTCCGCACCTCTGTCACGCTCTTGGGTGGCTCCCAAGCTAGCACTGCCTCGATCTTCGCGGGATCCACTGCAACTCCCGCCTCAGAAATGACGTGCCCCAAGAAATGGACCTCACGTAACCAGAACTGGCATTTTGAGAGCTTGCCATAAAGCTGGTGCTCTCGGAGTGTGTCTAGCACAACTCGCAGGTGGTAGGCATGCTCCTCCTCAGTCGTCGAGTATACCAAAATGTCGTCAATGAAGACAACGACAAATCGGTCGAGGTATGGCTGGAAGATCCTGTTCATGAGGCTCATGAACACCGCTGGAGCATTGGTTACGCCGAACGGCATAACCAAGAACTCATAATGGCCATACCGACACCTGAAGGCCGTCTTCTGCACGTCCTCGTCTCGAACTCTGAGCTGATGATAGCCTGACCGGAGGTCTATCTTCGAGAACCACCGCGCCCCCTTGAGCTGATCGAAGAGGTCATCAATCCGTGGCAGCGGATACTTGTTCCTCACTGTCACCTGGTTCAGGCGACGATAGTCGACACATAGTCGTAAGCTCCCGTCCGCCTTCTTGGCGAACAAAATCGGGGAAGCCCAGGGTGAAACACTGGGTCGGATAAACCCCTTGCTCTGCAAGTCCTCTAACTGTACCCGCAGCTCTCGAAGCTCGGCGGGGGCCATCCGATATGCTGGAGTAGATATCGGGGCTGTCCCGGGGTACAAGTCGATGTAAAAGTCTACCTCTCTACGAGGAGGTAGCCCTGGAACGTCGTCGGGAAAGACGTCCACGTACTGGTCCACCACTGCAGGAAAAGCCGGACTCCGCACGTCCACTGCTCCTAGGATGAGGCTAGCCAACTGATGTGAGATGGGCTGCACTCTCCTCCGCGGAAGTCCATCCTGTGCTGCAAAGGTTCCCTTCTCGCCGGTGAAGGTAAACCTGCTCCCGTCGGTACGAACACATCGTACCTTGCGCCTAAAACAGTCGATCTGGGCATGAACCGTGGATAGCCAATCCATGCCCAAGATGACGTCGTAAGGCCTCGACGCCGCTACAAGGAGATCCCAGCCGAAGCTCTCGCCTCCTAGAGTAAGCTCACACTGCCGGCACCAGTGCGTAATCGTCGAGTCTGCTCCCGTAGGAGTCTCTAGCCGTAAGGATCGAGCCAACGGCTCAGTCGGAATCTCCGAGCTCCGAACAAGGGCAGAGGCTATGAAAGAGTGACTCGCTCCTGTGTCTATAAGTACTGCAGCAAGGGTGGAATAGACACAGATCGTACCTCGAATCATCTCTGGCATGTCGGGGTCGTAGGCCTCCACTGCCTGGAGCTGGGCCTGTCCCTGCCCGCCGGCTCCCTGTGGTCGAAGTGGCCCTCCTGGTGGTGGTGGGGGTAGAGCCTGAAAGCGTCGCCCACCACCCGCTGCTCGGCCAGCTCCTCGGCCTCGTCCGCCTCCTCCCTGCGGACCGCCACGGTCGACCCTCTGCCTCTGCCTGGGTGGCCCCTCCACCGTCTGCTGCTCCTCTGATCGGCGAGTCGGGCAGTCACGAGCCATGTGACCCTGCCCGCCGCAAGAGTAGCACAGCCTGCCTCTCGAAAGGCTGGCACTCCGCTGTGTGCCTCGTACTGCTGAGCCGGTGTCCTGAGGCCGTCTGCGTGGGGGTCTGGTCTGCCTGGACCCGTGAGTCATCCGTCGGCTACCTGCTGCCGAAGACTCAGCTACCTGCCGCCCTGCGCTAGGTCTCGCCGCTGAAGAAGGCTCTGCCAGGAAGCTCTCGATCAGGAGGGCTCGCTCCAGCACTCCTGCCTGGGTCGGAATGCTGAGGGAGATCAGCGACGCACGAATCTCCTGTCGCAAGCCCTGCTCGAAGGTCCGGGCCCGGAAGAAGGGGTCCCGTACCATGTCGGTCGAGTAGCGAGATAGGTCCGTGAACCTCGCCGCATACTGAGCGACCGTCATGCTGCCCTGGCGCAGCTGGAGAAGCTCCTGGATGCGCACCGCTCGGAGGGTGGCCGGGACGAACTCAGAGCGGAAGAGGCTCTCGAAGTCCGTCCAGAGCAAGGATGCCTCATCGTGAACCTGGAGCATCAGGCTCCACCATCGTCCTGCCGCCGCCTGCAGGAGGCTCGCTGCGAGGATCACCATGAGATCCGCTGGTGTCCTCACTAGCCTAAAGATCCGTACCACCGCCTCTAGCCAGTCCTCGGCGGCCTGGGGGTCCGCCTCACCGCGAAACCTAGGTGGTCGCTGGCTCTGAAACTCATGCAGTGCCCTGAGGCGACGTGCATCGTCAGCGTCTGGTACTGGAAGCATCGGTGGCTCGGCGGGTAAGGCTACCGCCGGTGCCACTGCTGGCAAAGGGCCCTGCACCGAGGCCTCGTCGCTCGGTGGGCTGCCGTCGCGCCCTACACTCGGAACCCTAGCTGGCAGTCGTCGCGGGGCCATCCTGAAAAGGAGAACAAGAGCACCACAGTCAGAACAGTATACCTGGTGAGCTGGCACAAGTAATCACAAGGAAAACTTGAGACTTTCATAAAGCAGATCAGTATACCCGGTGAGCTGACATAAGTAATCACAAAGAAAACTTGAAACACACACGCAATCAATGTTTTCATGCATTAAGTCGGAAATCAGGAGTCAGGGTCCTGGTGTACGGATACGTCGGCCGCCGCACCAACACTGGGCTCCCTGAACTGATAACCACACTCAATACACTAAACACTATTGCTTCACATAGAAAGAAAGGACGATCAGAGTCTGCGGTAGAACCGACCGCCTTTGATACCAATTTGTCACGACCCGTCCTCGGGGCCCGTGCCGTGACTACCCCAAGCCCGCCTTCCATAGGCCAGGGGCTGGCGACTAGCACCAAGGCGTAAAATCCCAGTAAACAGGGAAGGCATTGCCTTTATAAGTAACAACCACACAGAGTCAGCAAGCGGAAAGTAAAGTGCAGAAAGGTAAAGGGGCCGGAAATACAAGCCCAACTGTAAAGTACAACTGAAAAGTAAAGTACAGCAACTGAAGAAAAGACGGCGGCCTCGTGTCGTCCACTGGCAATCCCACCTGAAGGGTGGGTACAGATAGCCTCCAAGCTCCTCGGGCCCCACGTCCGCTCTGAGCACGTCCCGTCCAGTGGTCCACCTCCAGGTACCGTCCTGCTCCACGCCCCAACCGCGATCAGCGCTGTCCGTCGTCTGCAACCAACACCACGAAGTGCGGGCATAGCCCGTGCAGGGGTGAGTACAACTACTCTGTAAGGACCCCGAGACCCCCGAAGGTCTCCCGAAATCCACAAAGGATATAGCACAAAAGAAAGATGCAATCACGAAGTAACATCTGACTCGACTTAGGTATATGCCCATACATATACCTAAGTCCCCAATTCTAGCTCTGCTCACGAGCTCAAGAACAACTCAATCCACAAAGGAAAGCAAGACTCAAATCCACAAGGAGAGTAAACAGTAAATCCACAAAGGATAGTTCAACACAATCCACAAAGGAGAGTAACATAAGATTCAGCTCAACCAGGTATACTTTTTCAGATGACGTCAAAGACGATCACTGATCCGTCTCAGTCGTCGGACCCACGAAGGATCGATAGGTACTAACCCCCGCAAAAAGACCCACGTAGGATCGGGCTCACACAGAACCTGTAGGCAGTGGCTCACACAGAACCGGTAGTAAGGACCCACGGAGGATCGGGCTCACACAGAACCTGAAGCACTGATCCACGTGGGATCGCTGAGTGCAGTAGTCGACGCAGTCCACTGAGGATCTCTGCACAGTCGTCGCCGCAGTCCACGAAGGATCTCTGCTCTGCCGTCGTCGCAGTCCACGGAGGATCTCTGCTCTGCCGTCGTCGCAGTCCACGGAGGATCTCTGCTCTGCCGTCGTCGCAGTCCACGGAGGATCTCTGCTCTGTCGTCGAGGTCACAGCCAGCGCTAGGGTTCCCGCACAAAGCGAGCTCGTTTAGGAGGGTCCGCTCCACGAGCCGAGGGGCTGATACATCAACTGACACGTAGTCCGAAGTTGATGTATCCAAAAGTTCCGTATCGACAACAGGATCTCAACGCGACAGACGGCGCGTCAATCGGACGCCCGGTCTGAGAGTTATTGGCATTTTCGTCCCAGGGGCCCGATTGGTTTTTAGGGAAAAACCAACCCGACCGTACTCCGCCTGTATCCGATCCTCGGGCGGAGTATGCCAAAAGTTCCGTCTCACTTAGAGGAAACTACCACAGCTGACGGTACGTCGTTCGGACGTCCGTAGCTCAAGTTATGAGCGTTTCCGCTCCGAGGGCCCGGTTGGTTTCGTGTACGAACCAACCCGGCCGAACCCAAAGTCTTCCGAAACCTTGAGTATAATATACCGAAACGACCGTCTCGATCCAAGGATCGCGTAGCCGCTGACGGTTCGTCAATCGGAGGTCCCAGGCCCAAGATATGGGCGAAAGACCGTAGAGGGCCCGAAACGGGGGTACTGGGCCCGGGGCGACCCGGCCCGAACCCCCCCCTGGGGTCGGCCGAACCGGGTCGGCCCGAACCGGGTCGGCCCGACCCGGCCCGAACCGGCTCGGCCGGGTCCGGTCCGGCCTGGGCGCGGCCCGGCCGACCGGACCGGCTCGGCTTCGGCCGAGCGGCCGAAGCGCTGCCGCCGCGGGTCAAACCCGCGGCTTTGGAGAAAACGCGGCCCGCGCGGGCCGCGTGCTGGAAGGCCGGACCGCGGACGCGGTCCGGCGGCTCGCCGCCGCCGCGGCTCGGCCGCGGCGGACTCCTCCGGCGGCGCGCCGGGCGCCGCCGCCCCCGGTCGCCGGCGCCGCCGCGCCGGCGACCCGCGCCGCCGCCTCCTTCCGCGGGCCGCCGGAGATGCTCCGGTGGCCCGATTTGCCTCCCGTCTGCGCCGTTGTTCCTCCCGGGATGCGTCCTCCACTGCGGAATCAACATATGGCCCTTGCGTCGCGCTTTTGCCGTCGCTCGCCAAATCCGCACACAAAGGAAGATCGACGGAGGGTTGCCGGGTCTTGTTCGTTAGACCCGCACCCTCCGCGTTAGTCATAATCAACGGGAGAAACAGGAAAGAAACCAATCAACAATTTTAAATAAATTAAAATTGTTTCGTGATCGGGTTCTATATTTCAAAAGAATAAACACGGGATTTTAAAAAGAATTCCAACATCCCTTACCTCGCAGCTGTCGTTGCCGAACGAGGGATCGTCGCGGAATCGCTCGTCGCGGAAGATGGAGATCGCCGCGTCGTCGCGGAATCGCTCGTCGCGTCGCCAATCTCCGGATCAAGATCAACGGATTTAATTAGTTTAAATCCGTTGATATTGAAATTAAAAAGGGAGAAGAAAAGATCTGATTCTCACCTTTGTTGCCGAACGAGGGTCGGCCGCGGAAGAAAGACGTCGCCGAAGAACGTCGCGGGTAGATCTCGTCGACGTCGCAGATCTTGGTGTGCGTCGTCGAATTCCGTTCGCCGGAGTTCTTCGCGTTCTTCGCGTTCTTCGCGTTCTTCGCGTTCTTCGCGTTCTTCGCGGAGAGGGTGGAGGAACGAAGATTCTCTCAAATCCTTTCCAAGGATTTTTATGTTGGTCTTATTTTATAAACATGCCAACACGAAACCGGTTAAGAAACGATCCATCAATTCGTTGAATTAATTCAACGAAAGAAACGACCCATTTAATTCACGAAGAAACAGTCCATTTAATTCACGAAAAAACAGTCCATTTAATTCACGAAATAAACCGCCCAATTAAATGGTCTGTTAAGAATTAAAGAAAACGCGTCGGTTGACTTTTCAGTTACTTTGACGGGTTTTCGCGGGTGCGTTACTTAGCGAATGAAACGGCGGGGCTCGTGCGGGTCCCACCGCACAAATATCCTACCAAAGGGGGTAGGATATTTCTGGATAGCATCCTATCCAGTTCAACTCAGTTCAAGCCGTCTTTAAGTGACTTCAAGTGGCTTCCAAGCAACTTAAGTGAAATAAAATAAAGTTGTCGCACAAACTTTATTTTATTTCTGACTTAAAGCCGCAAAATTTAAAAACCACGTCTGAGCAAACGCAACTCCGGAAGAGGCGTTTCTAAGCAAATACCGGCGCTGCGATTTCATCGGTGCCCTCAGAATTCGATTCCGGGCACCGGTTCAAAAGATAGAAAAACCCGCTCGTCCGTTCACTGAACGTACCCGAGCCAAACTTCGGAAATTGATTCCGGGCACACCGGGCCTCGGAATCAGGTGCCGTCTGAAGCTGCGTTCTTGTAAAATTCCAAAGAAAATTAAGAAAAAAATTTCCTTGAAATTTGCGGGTCTTTACATAAATCTTTAAAAAAGGTATGATTCATGATAATTAATAATCACGTGCCATGTGGTGTCATTCTTGGTCAAATGGAACATTTAAAAAGAATAGAAAAAATAAATAAAATGTTTTGGTATCTTGGAACATCATCTTTATAGAAACATTATAGAACCATAAAAATGGAATAATTATATAGTCGAATTTCATACCTAAGGCATTGGAGTTCTATCTGGTCACAATCATCATATAAGCTATATCAGGCTCACCCGATGTAATTTGGGTATAACCCTCTTATAAGAAATTTACAAGAACCAAAAAATGAAAAAATTATAGATATATTTCATCATAAATATTATAAAAACAACCATTATACTTTTCATAACATGATTAACCCATGGAAAGGAAACTGGTTAAATGAAAATATCTTTGAAACATGATAAACCCAAGGAAAATAAACTAGTTTCATGTAAATCTCTTTGAAACATGATTAACCATTGGAAATGAAACATATTTCATGGAAACCTCTTTGAAATAATCATAATCCATCCAGAGAAATAGTGAGGATGTTATCATTAAAAATATCCCCAATGAATCATAAGTAACATCAAGGGTTGTTGAAATTGATGAATGGAAATACCACGAAATGTCCATTAATTTTTTTAGGAAAATAACATTTTTTAATTCGAGTAACATCAATGTATATCATCTTAGATGAAAAATGATTTTGAATGATCACTTGGAAAATTTATTGAGGAAAATATCCTTTCTATTTTTAAAATGAATATTATGATCAAAAACCTTCTCAAACATTAAAGAAATAATTATCATTTAAAAAAACCTTTTAAAAATAAAAAGTAAGCTTTTAAAAATTTATTCATCATGAAAGAGGAAAATCTTTTAATGTTATTAACATTAAAATAAACTTTCTTTTAAAATATTCTGTAAAGGGAGTAAAAAGTCACCCATTTCAAAAACATTGAGAAATATCTTTTTTAAAACATTGTAAAATAAGTTAAATGAAAACATAACATAACTTTATGAAATCATTTATATTTAGGGATATAATTTTTGAAATCATTTTACAAAACATGGATATGGAAGAGAAAGATAATCGATCTAAAAGAAAATACAAGTTCTGTATCACTTATAAATGACTTTCTTGATGTTTGTTTGATCAATAGGAAGGAACTATAATTAATACATGTTAAAAAAATTCATAAATAGTAGATAAGAAGTATATTTGGTTTCAATAATGTAATATCATGTGATTTACTCAAAATAACTTTCAACATAAACAATCTCGAAATGAATGGAAGTTGAAACATAAAGCCTTTTCCGATTTGGTAACTCTATAATCATAAGCCCCATGAATAATAAATTAAAATTAAGATTTATATATATATCATGAAAATAAGGATATAAATGATATAATTTTTTTAAATAGAAGTATATTCACATCATAAAACAACATAGGTGCATATCATAAACATATGTCCAAAAGAAAGGCTTTTGGGATGATTAACCTTCACAAAGATCATATCAT
Organism: Viscum album; assembly: GCA_963277665.1. NCBI lineage: Eukaryota > Viridiplantae > Streptophyta > Magnoliopsida > Santalales > Viscaceae > Viscum > Viscum album. The sequence goes on from OY728160.1 coordinate 1,683,168,609, forward strand.
TGAATTAAGAGTTAATAAAGTGAGTTATTATGTGTAAAAAATTTAAATCCAAAAAAATTTAACATAGAATAAAAAAATTTATAGATCAATTCACACATAATCAAATCATATCAGAGTCAATGAAGAAGAGTTATAACCCAATGAAAGGAAATTTAGTTATGAAATCTTTTACCACTTGGTAACTTTAATTAAAATACCCTTGGATGAAGTAATTCTAATTGATACCATTATTTATTAATTATTCATGATATTATATTTTATTAGGTTATTATATACACCATATAAATGGAATTAGGTGCATAAAATTAATATATACATCAATGAAGTAACACTGAGACGAAGTCCCTTGCTGCTTTGGTAATTTTTGGATCAAAACCTCATGAAAGAGAGAACCACATATTGATTCATAAATCCATATAATTTTCATGAAATCAATCATAAAATACATTCATTGGAATTATATACACCACACAATAAAAGTAATTAGTGAATATGTCATATGTATCACAGAAATAAAATTTAGAATAGAAACCCTTATCACGAATCCAGACTTTCCATGTATGTCCTTTAACTCATGTTTAATAAGATTAGATAAATTATTTTATTTATAAAGAAAATTTCCAAGGTATATTATATTATACATAAATAATTTATTTTAATTATTTTTATTGGGATATTTAAATACATAATCATTTAAGTCCATATTAGGTGTCTTGAGGTTATTCGGTTCATTATTTCAAAACTTATTTTTATGTGTTGAGTGTCGTCGAAGAGTTCATTATTTAAACATATACATAATAAAAATCATGAAATATATATATAATTTTTCTACATAAATTATAATTTTAAAAACAATCATGAAATATGGTTATGAAAAATGAACTATGTTATGATCATGGAGACGGTAGGCTGTACGTACGCATGAGTAAAGTTTCCATTTTTTCAATGATCATTATGAAAAGTAAGAAAGTAATATTTTATAATTAAATAATTATCATCATATTTTAAATAATATGTTATTTTTTATAATATGATTATATATATATATATATATCATTTATGTGATGTGGCGATGAAAACTGATTGACATCGCTTTGTGGAGGCGAAAGTCCACACGTACACACGAACAACATTATCATTTTTCATTGAGTGGAAAGGTAAGAAATAAAATGATATAATATATTTTCAGGATGATAAATATTTGTATAATATAATAATTATGTCACATATATTTATTTTATTTATCATTTTTATCTTCTAGTAAAATCTTTTTTGAAAATGAATCACATCGCTTCACGACCTGGTAGTCTACCGTACACATAAGAGACGTTATTGTATCCCCCATGGAATTGAAAGTAAGAAGATATATATGATTTAATAATTAAATTAGTATAATTATGTTTGAAATATTATATATATATATATATATAATTTAAATCCATTGGTATAATGATCCATGAGAGGGGATGAGGAAAAACGAATTACATCGGTTCGTGAGACGGTAGGCCGCTGTACACACAAATGATGGTTTATTTTCCCATTTTATGAAAGCAGAGAGGTATTTAGGTTATTAAATTATCATAATAAAATCTAATTACATTGGATGTAATTTTTTATTTTATTATTATAATTTATTAATATTTAAAGGGGGAGGAATAAGAAATAATACAAAAACACTCGATTAAGCATGATACCTCTTCTTTGGAATTACTCCTTGGGTAAACACTAAAAGGATTCCTAAAATATAATTTATACATGTTTTTATGTCATTATTACCCTGATATTTTTTGTTTAACCCCTTGTAAATCCTTTTTTACATTAAACACGGTAATTAATTATTAATATTTTCACTATTAATTATTGTAAAGCATTAAGTTTAACTTATAATATAAAATAAATTATTCTGATTATAAATATTTAATATATTTTTAAAAATTCAATTAATATAAGTGAAAAAATACAATTTAAAATTAAAACCATGAGTGTGATAAACAAGTGGGTTTTGAAGAAATATATTCTTCAAGAAAATAATGATTTTATATTAACTCTATCAGAAGTAATAATAATTATAAGAATTTAAATTAATATTTATTTATATATAATATATAAATTTCATTTAATTCATTCCTAATTAGGTTTTTTTCATTAATTAAAATGTAGAATCATTATGCACATTAAAACAGTTTTCAGAAAACCCCCTTTTTATACCCAAAAATAAACTTGTACTAGAATCCAATATAAATTTGATTAAAAAGTAATTAATTAGATTAAATATAAATTAATAATAATTATGTTACTTTAAATCATATTTAAAAAACCACGAGGCATTCAAATTTCTTAATTTATTGAAATGAAATATTTTTTTTACAAAAATTGGTATTTTTCACTATTCATTGACAAATCAATATTTTCTGAAAAATACCAAAATTTCATCTTAAGATAATTTTTATATGATGATTTAAAAATTTAATTTCCTTTTATAAAATAAAATTTATAAAATTTCAAAAAAATAACTTTAAATTTTTATCATAAAAATCATTAAAAATCATTTTTGAAGAAAACATATTTTTGGTGAATAAAATTAATTTAAAAAAATGATTGATTATTTACTATGAATTTATCAATACATTTATATTGAGTAGGAAATTTATATATTTCATAAATTAGTTAATAATATTCATACTTTCTAATTTAATGTACTAGTTATAACAGTCATATTTAAAATAATAATTTTTTTTTGTTTTTTTAAGCTCGACGTGGCGTGTCTTGTATGATATCAAGCATAAATTCATTTTTAATAACTGAAGTTATTACAGATAAAGTGCCTCAAATAAATATGTGTATCCATACCTGATAAACTACAACATTTGTGTCCCATCAAATGATATCTTCTGGCTATAGATTATATATTTGAGAATACTGATGTGGTACTTCTGGGTTCTCATCATGGTAGGGAACTCCAATGAAATTTCAGCATGATAATTACTCTTAATAAATTATCACATACTATGTCACATAGATGAAAAATCATTTTGTGATAAATTTTTTACTAATAACCAAAACAATCAATATATATAATCATAATGTATATAGAAGTTAGTTCGAAGGAACTAGCTCTAACTATATATATATTTCTACCAAATTGGCTTATCGTTTTGAGACATTATTTTATTATTTTAATGTTTTTTAAATCTATCATTTCAATGGATATTTAAAATATTGATTTAAATATTATATTTTATAAAATTCTTTTATCTAGCATGTGTGATGGTGTTGAAAATCATGTTTTATAACAATATATTGCTTAGGATTTCTAAAATAATAGCTTACCATTGACTAGATTAAACCAAAGAACAATAATACATACTGTTATAAATATCCTATGAAGTAGTCAACTAAATATTTTAGATGATTAGACTCTATCTAATACAAATTTTAAATACTAAAAAAATGGAAAAAGATGAAGACCATAAAAAATCAATATAGATTATATCAATAGAGAATCAATCAAAGGAAGATGTAAACCAGAAGTTTCTACTTTAAAATTTTTCATCAGAACACCCATCCAAATATTTATAGAAGAAAAAATATAACATATTGGATTGAATAATTGATCAACTATGATATATGGTATAGTCACCCTCTGTTCATTTAGATGATGAAGAAGGAAACCTTCAAAAATATCTTGCCTCTAAAGACTCAGAATTTGAAAATTAGATTGAATGATCCAATAGATATATTTATTATAAAGATTCATGAAATTGATGCACATGGATTTCACTAACATTTTTGAAATTTTCAATCCTATCATTAATTAAATAGTCTATTATTTTTGGTTTTTTTATTTTATTTATATAGTTTTGTAATGTTTTTTTTAATTTTAGTATATTATATATTAATTTTTTGTAGTTTATTTTTTATTAGTTTATATTAATAATATATAATATTTAACACTATATTATAATTTTTATTTGATTGATTAATTTTAGTTTTATCAGATGTTATTTTATTAATATCTATTATTATTAATTTTCTATATTATTGTTACATATTTGTAAACATTGTTAATTACTATAAATATTAGTATTAAATTTGATTAATATTTAATTGTGGTATTATAATTATGCGTATAGATAATAATTTTATCTAATTACTAATTTTATTATATTAATATACCAAATTCCATGTACAAAAAATATATATGTATATAAATATATCTAATAATCATCCCTTTCTATAATTAGTATAATCTATATATTTATAATTATAACACTTATTATTATTATCATTATTATTTTTATTAACTAAAATTTTATTATCTTATTTTTTTAAATATCGAATATAAATTTTTTGTTTTTTAATTTCATTTTCATGGGATGATATGTGAGCAAGAAGATCCACCTTCCTCTCCATAACAGTTGGAAACTTCACTGCTGAAATACACACCAACATCTTCATCGACAAATAACCCCACCAACACATTCCCTATAATTTGATGTAGACCCCCTAGATTGAAACCCTAGAAATGTCGGGCTCCCTCATCTCATGTAATAATCCTAACCTATATTGACCTTATATTATCGACTATGTGTCCTCCAACACTACCATCTCATTAAATTATAGAAAACCTTTTTTTATATCATCCCTCCTAACACATTATTGTGACACTAAAAAGATAGGAACCACCCCCATGAGAATAACCTACCCTTGATCACCATGGAACCAAAGCCCAAACCTTCCCTATGTGCACTGGACATCTGCAATGTCCAATGAGAACCAACCCCACACCCATACCTTATTCTTATCATGTCCAAATTATTTGATTTAATTTGTACTGGTTGAATTAAAACAAAGCAATTAAACATCATCCATTGATCATTGTGAAATTAAGGGATACAACATCATGAAAAATGGGTCACATCATTTAACTGAATAGTTTGGTAATTAAATTAGACTCCAAATGTATTTATAACACCAGATAAATATATCTTCAATAAATTACAAGATAAAAATAAGTAAATAAAATGATTTATAAATTTTAGAATTGGTGATGACTAAGTAATATAGATATTTGATCATAGATTTTTTTACATGCATAATAGATTTCTTATACCGTTATAATCCCAGACCAATTTTTCTTATGAAAGTTCATTGTAGCTTGTTTTATTTTATTTTCCTTTTTGTTGTTTTCTTTATGATTTTTTAGTTTTATTAAAATAATTAATAAAAAAATTATGAATTCCCTCCATAGACCATCTACCTAAATTTTTTCAAAAGACTCATGTTTAGTTTAATATTACCTGAGTTCCCAGTGGATTGAACCTACATTCCAATTCTATAGTTTTAATTTTGTTATTTTTTTTTAAATTGGACACATCATGGCAACACAGACTGAATTTAGAGCAATATTTTTGGGGATCACTCACACATCTAGCATTAAAAAATCTCAACTAGACCTTTTCTTAGGAATTGGTTTCCTATATAGTGAACACTCATAATTTGGATCCCTTAAAGATCAACTCACACATAGAACAAGATTTAAAACATCAAAAAAAGGGAAATATCCAATGGGTAGATATTTTGGAAATCAATCGAATCCACAATATGATATCATCGAAACTAATGTTTTGATACTTCTTAGTGGACATTTTAACCCTCTTTTATAGAATCATATAAATGATCAGATATTGAGAACTATTATGAGATAAGAAATTTTACCCAAAATAGTTGGCATCAGCTTAGGTATCTTGAGGTGAAGGATCCAGGAGATATGTTTTTAATTGAAGTCATTGATGATCAACATAATATAACAACATGAAAAATATAATAGATTAATAAGAAAATACCTATTTATGCATGTGAATATATTTCTCAAAGTCTTTGACACATTAAAACATAATGGGGGTGATTGAAGACACGTTGATCCTATTTTTGTTCTCATTATTTTCATAAGGGAAAGAAAAATACTGGTTAGAATATTTGGATCCAGATTTTGTCTTTATCATGGAAGTGATATGAAGGGAATTCATTGATTAGTATTACATAAAAACATAATAATTTAAAAAAATATAGGCTTCAACTCCTTCTACCAAGAAAAATATGAATCATTATAAGAATGTTGTGAAATATTGAAGGCCATGCTATGATGTTTTCCTCATCCTAGGATGAATTTAGAAAACCAGATGAAAACATTCTATTAAGGACATAAATATGAGATTAAATCAGTGATAAAAAAATCTATTAATGTTACATTCATGTAAATGGATCCTGAAGACCTATACACCATAATTTGAAATATGTTAGATCACAATTTTTAGTGTTTGGAGGATTTTTTAAGAAAAAATAGGAGTGCATCAAGTCAATTCATATAAATTCATAGTGTAGAGAATTAGTTTTTTCCTTGTAAGACTTTGAAATATGTTAAGAAATAATTTAAAGGGTAGGAACTAAGATGGTTCATGAGTTCAATGCAATGTGGGACCTTATAAAAATATTAAATATATTTTATATCATGTGCACATAGTTTTTAGAAATAATGGAATAACTCCTGAATAGAGTTATTGATAAAAAATTTGACAACATGGTTGAATTTTGAGAATGATTTTTCCCCTAGGAGAGACCAATATTTGGTCGGTTCGAGACATTCATATGAGGTAGCCGTTGGTGGGTATATTAAAGGGATTGATTTATTAATTTATCTAATTAATTAATTTAATGCCTAAAACCTACTTCCCTCTATAAGTATCCTATCATGAAAAATATCCAGGGTTGACCTCATAACCTTGGGATTATTGAGAGAAGTTTTTATCATTCTTCATTAGTAGATCGTGTTCGGATGATGACTGGTGATCATATCGTGGTGAATCGATAGGCAACATATCATCCTCATTAATAGAGAATGTGTTCTTCACCATCAATTTAATAAATATTGAGGTGGGGATTTTAAATTGTAGTTTCTACCCATGATTAAAATATTTATCATGTTTTTATTTTCTATTATTTGATCTATGATTAGTTTAATCCTTCACATGATCTAGTGTATTAAATTAAATTGATTATTGAATTTATTGTTAATTATGCCTTGTTTCTTACCCTAAATATACCTAATCCAAGATAGTTGTCCAAGAACTCTTGGAAAATGATTAATGGATCTTTTTTTTGTGACTTTACACATTCTTTTCCTTTGGTCTATAGGGAAATGGTTTGACATTTCTAGGTGGGCCCAAGAGTGACCAGACTACCCAATTCATGGTGGATGTTCACAAAATGGTCGAATCAATGATTTATGGTTGGATAAAAATGGAATATGGGTGATACACCATGGATCTAGGATCTGAATTTGGAATAATTATGGGATGCACATGAGGCGCATGGAGTCTTTGAGTGGAGTGTCAAAAGTTCAATTTTCGGCCACCGGAGGGCCAGCATTGACTATTGGAGGTGATTTGTACCGATTTTTGGTGTTCAAATGGTGGGTTCGATGGCTTGAGTGGTGGATATAGAAGCCGCGTAAAGGATCTGAGGTTTTGAAAAAAATACAAACTACATGACGTGTACTTTGATTAACAAATGATGTGTAGTCTTATGGATGAGGTGACTATGGTTCCAAGGAAAAGATAAGGATAAGATGTTGTGTGTCTTAGAAACATTCCATTTGACTCTCCCTAGGAATATAGGTTGTTTTTAGATACAAACTCTTATGAACCATGTGGGAGGAAACACCCTGTACTTTTGGAATAAAAATACTTGACCTGAATGGTACAATCATGACCGGGAGCACTTTCCTGGGCCACGAGAGGCTGAGACGCACCATGTAGTACCCTTACACTTCATATAGTACTACATATCCAGTGATTCATGTGTTGGATATGATACGTACAGGAGGATAGGTGAGGTAATATACCACGTGTACCCCCATAGACGTAGTGTACTTCTTTATAAAACCTCTACCTCTTCTATATCCTTAATTTTTACTCTGATTTTTTCCAGTGAGTAGCCTATCTTGACTATTTTCCACATAGAACTCAATTTTGGTCTTTATAGTGTCTTTCAAGATATCATGCAATATGTTTTGAGAACGATGTTTTTTTAGGAGTTTCTTGATAATGACAGTGATCCGTCATGATAATCACAAAGAGTATGAGGTTAGAAATCCCTCTATCAAAACATGGTGTGGGTCACCAATACACTTCTACCTATTGAGTGGACCACCCAAATTGGAAAGGGAATGAATCATCTATCTACCGAGTGATACCCATATTATGGACTAGTTCATGGGTTATCTATCTACTGAGTTCACCCCCCTCATGAACTAGGGTGTGGGTCCTCTATCTATTGAGTGATGCCCCTAATGGACTTGTGCATGGGTCATTTATCTACTAAGTGGTACCCCCTTGTAGACTAGGGAGTGGTTACTCTATCTACTGAGTGGTAACCCCACCCCTGATGAAATAGGGCATAGGTCCTCTATCTACTAAGTTGTACCCCCATGTCAGACTTAGGCAATGACCCTCTATCTATCTACTAAGTAATACCCTCCGATGGACTAGAGAAAGGGTCCTATACCTATTGAGTGGTACCCACTGACACACTAGGGAATAAGTCCTCTACTTGGATATTATTCCACCTCAACTATGCATAATAGTGGTGAGTTTTTGGTCCTCCACATTATTAATTCTTCATATATACACATGTAATGTTGGGAATTGTCGATGGATCTTTTATAGCTATAGGAAGAATCATCATCCTGGCTAAACTATAAGATGGTGATCCCAATTCACTCTCATCTAGGTTTCTTATATGATCATATATCTATGTTGTTGGGTTTCATTTCCGTCTTACTTTGGTTTGAGCTCTCTAATTCTATCACTTATCTTACTACTCCCCCTCTAGTTTTTGGGGTATCCCACTAGGTATGTATATAATTACCCCTATATGGGAATTTCCCACAAGTGTCATGCCTTATGTAGATGTCAGACATGTCAGTGGTGATTTTAGAGGAGCATAGGGATACTCAGGTGCATTTGATTGAGTATTATGGCTAGGTCCTAGTTATTTGAAGCCATGTTACCTCAAAATTTATTTTCCAATTTTGTTTTTCAGGTTGGGAAACCTTTTTTGGGTGGGTGTGTATTTCCCCCCCTTTCATTTTGGTCTACTCAGTAAAACTATTTTTTATTCACTAAAGGTTATTACATGAATTTTGTCTACCCGATTGGTTATTGTTTATTATTATTATTCCTATACACTTTTTTATAGACATGTTTGGGTGTCTACATACTGGTACATTATGAAAAGGTCTCCCATATTAGTTATTCCTACTAAGTTATTATCACCATCCCCTTTTCTTAGGAGGTGGGATTGTGGTAGTTTTGGATTAAAATTCCACCAACTACGGGGAATGGTGGGTCAGGTGATGAAATATTGGTATTAGAGGTGGTTTGTCATTGAGACAATGTTTTGAGTTTTTCCCCTTACGATGTTTGGATGAAAACTTCGGAAAAAATTGTCAAAGTGTCTCAAGCATGGATTTCAATCCAGGGAACCTAGTGTTAGTGCAGTGGCTAGAATATCCACTCACTAGGACTCTAAAAACCTTCTTTTAAACTCAGCATACTGAGACATTGGTTGTAGAGAACATTGGTAGATACATCATATATGATTGATTCCTTTAACGATCTTTCTTGAGTTAGATCCCTATATATATACACTCATATGATAGTGGTATATCTTTATTAATTATTAGGGTGCCTCTACAAAGAGATCCATCTAGGTTACTGATTTAGGATCATGATGATGATCCGATGTGTGATGAGGCCTTAGTTTAGGGTCCATATCATAAGATCTTTCCTCTAGGCGGGCATGTAGAAGCACCCCTGCTTTTCAAGCATATGATTTTACTTGCAGATAAGGATCGGGATGTGTGCATGCTTATCATACTTTTTGAGTTCTAGTTCTAGAGGATGATGAGGTACCATAGTGACCTAGATCCCTAGGCAGCATGGGATTATCTTGAGTCTATGATTCATGTTTTCAGGCATGTGTGGACCCTAAATGATCAGATTGTTGCAATAAAAGCCATCCTTTTTCACAAAGCAGCTGGGTGATGGTGGTGTCTAGACACAAAGATGCAATACAAGTTAACACTCTCATAGTACATCTTCTAGAAGATATTTCATGAAAATTATTACCCCTCATGCTTATGCTCCATTATGATTCAAGAGATTTTGGAGATGTAGTTAAGAGGGATGATAGTTGTTGAGTATGAAATGGGTTTACTGACCTTACATGGTACTCTCTTGAAATGATTCAAGATGGTTACTTTCTGGCATGAAAATTTGAGTAGGGTCTCCATAGAGACATACAATGTAACAACCTCGACCCTAGTATCCTAGAGTCGATGGTTATTTTATTAGAATGTAATAGATACAAGAGATCACATCACCAAGGGTCAATCAGTTTAGTAGTCTTGAAGAACTAGATATACACATGTTACCCATATTATATTGGTAATTAAATATAGAACATAAGAAATGAAAATAAAATGATTCCTTATAACTTATTCAAACATTTCATCCTCATAACCTAGGGAAGGAAAAAATGAAATGGTGAGATTAAATGCTCATTAAGGGTTACATGGATCAATAATAAGTTAAGTAAAGTCAATATGGAATAATCATAATGGAAAAGATAACAACTGAAAAATACATGCTATCAATAAAATGTGAATATAAATGCATCCATATATTTTGTCACAGTAAAATTCTCATGGAAAGTAATAAATAAATATAAAACTAATAAAATGCTTAATCATTGGACGTCATGTATCTGGAACATGAACCATTATATTGTCATGATGGTTTATGTCTGTGGGTAGAAACCTATCAGATGCTGATTAGAAACAAGCATGATGGGTTTGTCATTAAATGTTTTGTCTCATGATACCTATTGATGTGTTAGGTGGATATCTATTACTAGTCCCCACCCATAACTGCATTTCCAAAGCATTCATTATATATATATTTAATTCATTAAAAATATGACATATCAAAATATCCACATTGAGTAAAAAATACTGATTTATCAATATTTTCCTAGTTAAAAAAATATAAAAATATACATCATATGTTAAATGGTGTAAAAATAAGACAATAGTCATATCCATGATATAAGGAATATGTATATTTAATTAAGTTTTCAATGAATGATGAAAATTATAGGGAAGTATACATACACCACACACATGAAAAAATTGGTGAATAAGGAATAAGAAATGGGAATATCATAATGGTATCCATGAATGAATGGACTTAAATCATAAATGGACAATAATAAGGGAAAATCGTCATATATTATGATAAATTATGTCTAACTAATGTGAAAAAAATGTAAAAAGAGTGTTTAAGAAACATTATAAATGAAATATTTTTGTGCGGTTTAAGGATAATATTAAAGATCATTTAAAGTGGAAAAGGTATAATCTTTTATATAAAACCATAAATTAAAAAATATATATTTGAATGATAAATTGATTTATTTTATAAGAATAATGGGGGATTAAATTAGATTAAGTATGGTACTTGAAAATATGTAAGAAATTGGGATGTTCCTTTTAATCGGGGTTGCTTATCGGGAGGAATTGAAAAGGGAACATTATAAAACAAGTATTTCATGGTTAAATAAAGATTAATAGACCTAGGTAAATATGATTGGAATGTAAAATTAGTATGTATGAGTAGTACATAAGAATAATTAATAATTACATTGGGGTAAAGAGAGATAAAGTGTAATCTGAAGGAAAAAATGGGGGTTTAGAGAGAATCCCTTACCTTATGTATGAAAGTGTTCGACACTTACACTTAATTCTCTTGACAATGAAATTAGATTCATTAATAATTTAATTAAGAATATATTAAAAATGTATTTTTTATTATAATTTTATTAAGTTCATTTATTTCATTTATGATTAGTTATAAGATTAAATTATGTTGTTTGGGAGTGTTCGTTTCGTTGGTTTTTACGATTGTTTCAATTGTATACATGTATGGATGATCATGTAAAATGGGAATATTCATAAATAATTAAAATTATATGTTTTAATGGAAATTAAGAGGATTAATTGGTCTTATGTTTTATTTTGTTTCCATATATGAGGATGATTTATTAGAAAAAATTTTAACGATGAACATTAGATTATTTTGGTGAATTTTCGATTATCACAAACTAGTTATATTTTATTATTTAATATTATCTAGATATACTATTATAGAAAATTATATAACTTATAATATTTATAATAAAATATGATTTAACCACAATAATGGTTTTATGAACATCCTTTAATTTGGTAATGTAAATTGAAAACACATCACCCACGATGGCAGTAAATCGCCGCATCATAGACGATGTTTTCATTTTTAGAATAAAAGTGAGAGGAGAATGGATTTGATGATGGATATTTTAATAACATAATTGGATTAAAATATATGTAATATACTAGAGTTATAATTTTATGTTGGATATGGGATGCGAGGTAATGGAAAGAAAATAAATGTAAATTAAAGAAAATGAAAGGGAAAGATTATGGGTTTTACCTCTTGAATTCTTCTCCTTGAGAACCTCCTTAAGAGATCTGGGTTTGGTCTTTTTGTGAAAATGGAAATACCAAAACGTAGGGAAGAGCTTTGGGATAGTAATGGGTAGAAATTGGAAAATAGTAAGGGATTAGAAGGTGTGATTAGAATAGGTGGTGGGTGTGGTATTTATAGTAGAGGATAGTGGCGTTTTTTTATTTTATTCATTAGTTTATTATTTTGGCTCAATAATATAAATAGATTTTATTTAAATGAATAAATATAGTAAAAAGAGAAGTATATTTAGAGATTATTGTTCTTACATCATAAATGACTCAATAAATAGTATATTTAACTTATAATATATATATATATATATATATATATATATCGTAAATTATCATATTTGACTATTCATAAAAAATTCAACTATTTTTTGAAAAATCCCAAAAATTATTTATATCCATTTTTTGATGTGTAGAATTAAAAAATTAACTCCATTTTATCACAAAAATTTCCTAAATATTATAAATTTAATATTTAATTAAAATCATCAGTTATTAGAAAAATACTGATTTTAATATTATAACGGATTTTAGGAAAATTTGAAAAATTAATTAATGTCTCATAAAATTATCTTATATTCATAAAAAAACAAAATATTAATTTATTTTATGGAAATAAATTTTCTTTAAAATCATTATATTATTTGTAAAACTATAAATAAACATTTATCTTTTATAAAAATACCAACACTTAATTTATCAGTTTTAAAACATTTATTTACTTATACTATGATATAATTATATCAAAATTTACTTGATAAGATTATATAATTTTTTTATACTTTCATAGATGAGGTTATTATTCTATTGGTCACATTACTATTCCTAATAGTATATCACTGTTCGTTTAAGCTCAATTTTATGGGAAAAAAAGCTATCAAATGAATTGAATTTATTTAAGAAGACACATACCATAATAAAAAGACGCATACCTTTGTGATATTTTCGTTCCTGTCCTCTTTCGTGATGTTACTAAGAGGTTCCAGTTTTGACTGTTGACTTGACCCTCACTTGTGAGACATCTACTGGAGGAGACCCAGTTACCACACACTGATGCCGACAGTGTGACTCAACCCTTTGAGGCGAGAGTAACGGTTGAATCTCTTAGTAGTAGCGTCGAGGCCTTACGACGTCATCCTTGGTATGGATTAGTATCATCCATGTTAGGATTGACTGTTTTAGGTAAAGAATGTGGTTCATCCAGGGGATGAGACCAGATTTCTCTTTTCGGCAATGAAGAAATCTTGCAGCTCTGGTGGGACTGGAGATGGTCCAGGCCACGACAGAGAAGGTCCAGGTCATTCAGGAGCGGATGATGACAGCACAGAGCCGGCAGAAGTCATACGCTGACAGGAGGCGAAGGCCACTAGAGTTCGAGGATGGTGACCACGTCTTCTTGCGGGTCTCACCTCGACGTGGTATTCGGAGATTTGGCCGAGGCGGCAAGTTATCTCCGCGCTTCATCGGACCCTTCCAGGTCCTCAGCAGGATTGGTGAGGTGGCTTATCGCCTGGCTCTACCACCTCAGTTGCACCGGGTGCACGACGTCTTCCACGTGTCTCAGTTGAGGAGATACGTGCACGACCCGACACACATCTTGACCATGGGGAGCTTGACGTTGCCGATGGGGCGACTTTTACGGAGGTCCCGGTGGAGATAGAGGATCGACAGGAGTGGGCTCTGCGTGGGCGATCGATTCCTCTTGTGCGCATCAGATGGCAGCACGGGAATCTCCAGGAGAGCACATGGGAGCAGGAGGCTCAGATGCGTGCTCAGTACCCTCTTTTGTTTCCCTAGTTTTTGATGTATCTTTACGGGGACGTAAAGCCCTGAGGTGGGAGTAATGTAAAGACCCGTAAAATTCAAGGGGAATTTTTTCTTAATTTTCTTTAGAATTTTACAAGAGTGCGGTTTCAGACGGCACCTGATTCCGAGGCCCGGTGTGCCCGGAATCAATTTCTGAAGTTTGGCTCGGGTACGTTCAGTGAACGAACGAGCGGGAATTCCTAACTTTTGATCCGGTGCTCGGAATTGAAATCCGAGGGCACCGATGAACTCGCAACGCCGTTATTCGCTTAAAGAGACCTTTTCGGGAGTTGCGTTTGTTGCGGTTGAAAGTTAGTTTTGGGGATTAAAAGATAAGTAAAATAAAATTGTGTGTGAATTTTATTTTATTCGTGGTGGTTAGACTCTCTCATGGGAAGTTTTTGGTGGGGCCCACAACCACCCAACTTCCCATGTGTGGTTATGAGGGAGGTGGGGCCCACACGAACCCCCACCTTTTCAAGTTCCCTAACTCCCCTCTCTCCCTCTTAAAGGCTTGACATCTTAACTTCTATTTAATTATTCAACTCATGTATATTAAATAAGTGAGTTAATTTTGGAGTTATCCATTTTGAATTTCAAACCTTTGAAATTCTTTGTTAAGTTTTTGATTAAATTAATCTCTTCTCTCTTTTTGTTGGGTTAGAACGCTTTGGCCACCTTGAGAGCTTTTGAGAGCTTCTTCTTCATCTTCAAGCTCTGACGAAGAACATGAAGAACGCTCAAGCTCCGACGAAGAACGACGCCTCTCTTCTTCGTCCTCCGTGTCAACGAGAGGGAACGCCGCTTCCTCCTCGGACCTTCTTCGTCGACATACGAAGATTCGCCAACGACGTATCTCTTCGGGCATATCTCTTCGTCAACGGATTTGACGAACGACGACCGCGACGCCCGACCACCGCGACGTTGTCTTCCGCGGGACGTTGTCAAATCTTCGATCTTATACCCGAGGTAGGGGTTGTTGATTCAATATTTATTTATTCCATTTCTTGATCGTGGATCTCGCATGTCTAACATGAGGCTTTGAATGTTTAAGTTGAGTTATTTATTTAACGTGAGGGGGGACCGGACCGCATGAACACGGCCGAACCCCCCTCCATCGTTCATGTTGATTTATCTTGCGGGTGGAAGCAAGGTGGCGTGGTGCCGTCGCACCACGCGGATAATCGTGCAATTATTTTGCGCGGCGCCGTCGCGCCACGCCGAGGAAGAATCTTCAAGAACGCGACGCCGTCGCGCCGCGTTGAAAGGAATCAAGGCACGGGGAAGGGGCGCGGTGCCGTCGCACCGCGGCCGGTTCCGGGCCGCGGCGGGACGAGGAGACCGCGGCCGGTTCCGGGCCGCGGCGGAAGAGAAGACCGGCGGCCGGGCCACCGGCGTCGGAAGCCGAAGGGGGGACCGGAATTTCTGGTCCCGTTAGAGAAAACCGGCCGACCGGCTGGCCGGCCGGATACCATTAAACCGGGGGAATTAATCCCCCGGACAACCCACAAAACCCCCCTCTTTATGAGGGGGGCGGTTCTTTGAAGAGAGGGGGGCAGCCGGCCCCCCAGTTTGTTTCCAGCCGGCCCCCACGTGCGGGGGGGGGGGGGGGCGTTTCTTGCAAATGGCGCGGCACAAAGGCCGCGCCGCCTTATCAATCAGTGGGGGCTTAGCCCCCGCGTGCGGCCTCCTCGTGGCGACAAGCCGCCGCGGCTCCCCGCGCCGCCGCGCCGCCCCAGGGGGGGGTCGGGCCGGGTCGGCCCGGACCCGGACCCCCCGTTTCGAACCAGTTCCGGTCTTTTGGCCATATCTTGAGCCTCAGACCTCCGATTGACGAACCGTCTGTGGCAACGCGATCCTTGGATCGAGACGGTCGTTTTGGTTTATCGCACTCAAGGTTTCGGATTACTTTGAGTTCGGCCGGGTTGGTTCGTTCACGAAACCAACCGGGCCTTCGGAGCGGAAACGCTCATATCTTGAGCTACGGACGTCCGATTGACGCGCCGTCAGTCGCGTTGTGTCCCTCTTAGTGAGACAGATCTTTTGGCATACTCCGCCCGAGGTTTGGACGCAGGTGGAGTACGGTCGGGTTGGTTTTGCCTTAAAAACCAACCGGGCCCCGGAGACGAAAATGCCAATAACTCTCAGACCGGGCGTCCGATCGACGCGCCGTCTGTTGCGTTGAGTTCCTGTTGACGATACGGAACTTTTGGATACATCAACTCTGGACCTTGTGACAGTCGATGTATCAGCCTCTCGGCTCGTGGAGCGGACCCTCTGAATGAGCTTGCTGTGTGCGGGAACCCTAGTGCTGGCTGCGACTGACTGCTACTACTACTGCTACGACAGCTACTGTGACTGCGACGACGACAGTACAGAGATCCTGTGTGGTTTCGACGACAATGACTACAACACTCAGCGATCCTACGTGGAACAGTGCTACCGAACCTGTGTGAGCTGAATCTTCTTTTTTCCTTGAGCGGTGGAGCGCTTGGGTGTAGAGGCGGACCCGTGGTACTTGACAGTGGTGGTGCGCTTGGATGCAGCAGCAGACCCTTGGCGGTGGAGCGCTTGGTTGTAGCGGCAGACCCGCGATACTCTACGGAGTGTGTGCGCTTGGTTGTAGCGACAGACCCGCGACGGTGGAGACGTGCGTGCGGAGTACGGAGACCGTGTAGATGACTGAGACCTGACGACTGCTTGACCGACTCGACTTGGAGTGAGTCGACTAACCCAGTGGACGGAGCGCCCAGTAGTTGGCAGCAGACCCACGGCGGACGGAGCGCCTGGTAGTTTGCGGCAAACCCGCGGTACTCGACAGGAGGAGTACCTCAGTAGGCTATCTGGGTGAGCGCCCGGTATTTGGCAGCAGACCCTCAGCGGACGGAGCGCCCGGTAGTTGGCAGCAGACCCGCGGTACTCGACAGGAGGAGTACTTCAGCAGTCTTAGGTTAGTGAGCAGTACCTCGGAGTCGTGACAGGACCACTGTACACTTCATAGTTGGGGCTCTTCAACATTTACGGTTTCGATAATGAAAATCCTGGTTTGAGCTGAGTCAATGATCTTTGTGATTCCTCATGATTGAGATGGGTCGCTTGATAACTTAGGTATATGTATGGGCATATACCTGGGTAATGGTTATCCGTTAATTTCATAAACTTGTTATAATCTGTGTGGATTTACTGTTTACTCTTCTTTGTGGATTGGGTTGTTCTTGGGCTCGGTGTTGGAGCCGAACGGAAATTGATGACTTAGGTATATGTATGGGCATATACCTAAGCAGTGTCAGTTGTTACTTCGTGATTGTTACTTTTCTTCGTGGTTTATCCTTTGTGGATTTGAGAGACCTTCAGGGGTCTCGGGGTCCCTACTGAGTAGCTTATACTCACCCCTGCACGGGCTTTGCCCGCACTACGTTGTGTTGGTTGCAGACGACGGACAGCGTTGACCTTAGCTGAGGCTTACAGAGCGGGACGGTACCCAGAGGTGGACCACTGGGCGGGACGTGCACGGAGCGGACGGCGGGACCCGTGGAGCAGAGGAGCTATCTGTACCCACCCTTCAGGTGGGATTTCTAGTGGGCAGCTCGGTGTAGCGGTTTTACCTTTCAGTTGCTGTTTTTCCCTTTTCGAGTTGTACTTTACTTTCAGTTTGGGTTTGTATTCTGGCCCATTTACTTTTCCGCACTTTCAGTTGTACTCTGCTTTTGTTTAGTGTTTACTTTCCGCTTGCTTACTCTGTGGTGTTTGTTTACTTTACAAAGGCAATGCCTTCCCTTTTACTGGGATTTACGCCTTGGTGCTAGTCGCCAGCCCCTGGCCTATGGAAGGCGGGCTTGGGGTAGTCACGGCACGGACCCCGAGGGCGGGTCGTGACATTATCTTCAGTCGATGGTGTTGAATACTCCACTTATCTAGCATGTGAGGGAGTTTTAGTTTGGAGACATCTATTTTAAGGTTATTTGTGACCATATAACCCCAAGAGACTCACCAGATGGATTCTATAAAGGAGGGAATCATGCCATC
Organism: Viscum album; assembly: GCA_963277665.1. Taxonomy (NCBI): domain Eukaryota; kingdom Viridiplantae; phylum Streptophyta; class Magnoliopsida; order Santalales; family Viscaceae; genus Viscum; species Viscum album. The sequence goes on from OY728160.1 coordinate 1,683,187,078, forward strand.
CTTTTCCAAGGTTGGATGGTGTTTCTAGTCACGATGAGAGAGGAATTGAAGAGGGACTTTCACACTTCTCCTTTGGTTGTACGTCCCGGGGTAGAGAAAATGTACAAGGATCTTTAGGGGAAGATTTTTTTGGATGGAATAAGGTGGAGTGTTGCAGAGTTCCTCTATTCGTGTATCACATAATAATAGGAGAAGGCTAAGAACCCGGTTAAGATATGTTTGGTGCAACCTCTTGATAGAGATTCCATGGACAACGAGGGACCAAAATTCTATCTTGGTGATAGTTGAATGGAATACCAAGTCAGTACACTTAATTTCTATCAAGGAGAGGAGTTTAGTATAATGTTTAGGACAATTGTACAAATGGGAGATCATACACCTTCCTAGGGTGACCATGAAAATTGTCTTTAACTATGATGTTCAATTCATGTAATGATTTTGGAGAGACCTATAGGAGGAATTTGGGACCCAGTGGTGGATGAGTACAACTTTTCACCCCCAGATGTATTGAAAAAATGAGTGCACTATCTAGGTGTTGGAGGATATGTTGAGGCATTTCATGTTATACTTTAGCTGGGGATGGGAGGATCACTTAACATTGGTAGATTTTTCTTATAATAATTTTTGTTACTCTACTATCAGTATGATAACTTTTTAGGTCCTATATGGGAGACCCTATAGGTCACCCTTATATTAGACTAAGAATATTGAGGCATCTCTTGTTGGGAAAAAATGGTGCAGGAGACAATGGAGAAGGTCCAAATGACCCGTCAGTGGATGGGGATAGCTCATAGAAGGAAGAAATCTTATACAGATCAACATATTAGGTCCTTGGAGTTTTAATAGGGAGACCAATTTTTCTTGAGAGTCTCCCCATGATTAGGATTATAGTGATTCAGATAGGAAGGTAAGCTATCCCCAAGGTTTATCAAGCCATTCAAGATCCTTCATCGGGTCAGTGAGTTTTCTTAACTCTTTTCCATACACCCACAGCTGGACCGAGTGCATGAAATATTCTATGCTTTATAGATGATAAGATACATGCACGATCCTACAAACATTATTGACTAGGGAGATATGTACATCGAGGATGGAGCCACCATTACGGAGAACCCATTGGTTATTAATGATCGACAAGATACGATCCTTTAAGGATGGACTATTCCATCTGTTCGTGTGTTGTGGAAGCATGGGATAATGCATCAGATATCCTTGGAGTGGGAGAGCTAGATACGAGATTAGTATCCCCACCTTTTGGTCAATTTCTTATTTTCATGGATAAAAATCTCATATGGAGGGAATAATAAGTGAATATTTTTTCCCTTGTAGGACTTAGAAATATATTAAGAAATATTTTCAAATCCAGACATTGAGATGGAGTGAGATCCCAAATCCAGGTGTGCCCAAAATTAATTTTATAAAAATATTAAATATATTTTATATCACATGAACACAGTTTCAGAAATAATGGAATATCCCTAGAAAAAATTCTTAGTTAAAAATCTTGTGACCATTGTTGAATCTGAAGTGTGAGGTTTACTCTAGGAATTACCCAAAGTCGGTCGTTGCCTAACATTGGGATAAAGAAAATGTTGGCTGGTATATTAGGTTAATTAATTAATTAAATTAATTAATTAATTTAATTCCTAAAACCTATTTCACTCTATAAGTATATTATTATGGAAAATATCAAGGTTTAGCCGCATAACCTTGGTATCATAGTGAGAAGTTTTCTTCATTCTTTATTGGAGGATCGAGATCAAAGGACAAATGGTGATTAGATTGAGGTGAATCGATAGGAATAAAATATATAAGATCATTCTTCTCATTGGAAAATGCATCCATCATCAATAATTGATCCAATCTTGAGGTCGGTCTCATCAACTACATTTTTTTCCCTTGACTAAAATATTGATAATGTTTTCATCTATTATTTTTTTATATGGGATTAATTTACTACATCACATGATCTAATGTATCGAATTAAGTTGATTATTTGATTTATTCGTGATTATTCAAGGTTTGTTAGCCCAAATATCCCCAAAATAAGATCATTTCCCAAGAATTATTGGCCAATAATTGATAAAATCTCTTTCTCGTGCCTTTACCCCACCTATTTTCATGTTCTTCATTGTTGGGATATGAGGAAAAAATTTGACATAGTTGGGAGAGTCTGAGTGTGATAGGTCCCCTAGATTCATGGTGGATGTGCATGGAACAAACCGATCAATGATTTGTGGACAGATTAAGATGGAACATGGTTAACAATTTTTGGGCATGGGATCTGAAGAGGAAATAATGGTAGGAAGCACACAAGGTGCATGGTGGCTTTGAGTGGAGGATCATAAGATCTATTTCCATACACTGAAGGGCTATAATTGACTGAAGAAGGTGATTGAATCTAATTTAGGGTGATGAAAAGATGGATTTGGAAGCATGAGAGGCTAATTTTAAAGTCGCGTGATGGATTTAGAATTCTACAAAAAAACCCAAATACACGACATGCACTTGGATGAAGACACATAATGAAATACCATGGCTGTAGTAGCTAGGGTTTTGGTAAAAAGTTAAGAATCACACACCATGTGTCTAGAACATATGCCAATTTTCCCTCCCCAGGAATATATTCCACCTTATAGATGCACACGTATATGACCCCATGTGAGAAGAAATTCCGTATACTTTGGGAGTACATAGAAATGGCCCAAAGGACACAAGAATGGTCAAGAACACATAGCTTGGATCTAGGAGGAAAAGACACTTCGTGTAGTAATTTTACACATTGTTTCCTAATACATAGCCAATGATCCATGTGTCATCATGGACATGGAAAAGATGCTAATTGGGGTCACACACCATGTGGACCCCCTTACATGCTATGTAATTATTTATGAAACTTCTACCCCTCACATCTCAATCATTTTGACTTGGATTTTGGCCCACTGAGCAGCCTATCTAGAGTGTTTTTTGATGTATATTGCACTGGTTGACTTCATAGTGGATTTTGAGATATGGTGCGAGATGTGATAAGTGTGATTCTTATTTAGTAAGTCCTAGATGATGATTTTTATTGGGCAGTATTATGAGATATATTTTTAGGTTAGAGATCCCCATATTGTACCATGGAATGGTTCCACCATACACACCATTCTATTGAGTGAAAACACTAATGGACTAGGGAGTGGTTCCTCTATCTATAGAGTGGTACCCCCTGATGGACTAGGGTGTGGTTCCTCTATCTACAGAGTGGAATCCCCTAGATGAATAAGGGTGTGGTTCCTTTATCTACTGAGGGATACCTCTAGACATACTAAGTAATTAGTCCTCTATCTACTGAGTGTTACACCCATGATGGACTAGGGAGAGGGCCCTCTATCTACTTAGTGGTACCCCATGACATACTAGGGTGTGGTTCCTCTCTCCATTGAGTGGTACCCCCTAAAAGACTTGAGAATGGGTCCCCTATCTATCTATTGAGTGGTTCCCACATGATAGACTTGTCCGGTTGAGTTGGCAATGATGAAGAAAAAGAAACAAGAGTGGAGTGAATTGTGTTCTTGAAAAACATTGACAGATTTTGAACACCTCTCTTGTTTTGGAGTGAACCTTTACTTATCTCTTAAATATGAGTGAGAAGTTGAAATAAATAAAGGAAAATTACATAATTATGTATAGTTATTCAGGGAAAAAAGATCCCTTAGTCCACTCCACCAACACTATACCAATGAGTTTGGTGACTTCACTAGAAAAGTCCTCTAATAAAAAGACCTTAACAACTAATTCCAGGAAGTTGAAACATTTACATGGAATTTATAGGGCCTTCTAGTTCTTTTACAAGAAATTTTAAATATATTTCTTAGTATAAGAAGCTAACACTTCACCATGACTGATTTTGAGTAATCTAAACTCAACCCTAACTAAGTCCGTTTAGCTGATACTCCAATAAATAAAAAACATTTTATTTGATTGAGAACATAGGGTAAGATTCATATTTTTAGTAGAAACTAACAAATTTAATTGATATTAAATAATTAATAATACCAAATATATCATCAAAATTTTATAGGATTTATTTAAACAACAAAAAAGATAAAAACCGACTGATGTTTAAACATGTATATATCAAAAGTGTATCTCTAAAAAATGAATTGTTAATATTGTAGAATAATATTTAACAATAACATATATTAGGAGAAAAAAAAAGCGATTAGATCAGATAGATCAAAACATGTATATTTCTAATGTGTAACTCTAAAGGCAGTGTCACACTTGTTACTTTTAAACACAAATTTTCCTCAAGTATATATCTACTGTTTTTCTCCTCTAATTTCTCGATGAAGACTGTATTGATATTTATACTATAGGTCTAACTACTCTAGGTCAAACTAGCTCTAGAAAAATCACCCAATAAATAATTAATATTCTAATTCAAAATCATTCAAGAGAGTATTAAATTCCATTAAGAATAAAAGTGATTTACTCCATTGAATAAAATCCATTGAAATAATCATAATGAGCCTTTGAAACAGTCATACAATAGTTTTGAATTGATATTTACTTATTTCATGACCATTTCATAAATCTAAAATTATATCGTAGATTTAAAACACTATCATTGAATAGTCAAATGTAGGGTTACTTCACATGGTTCCTAAAACTCCAAACATAGGGTTGATAATGTATAGTTTATTACAAAAGTAGGGTTGATGTATCATACATTTGTTTCCTCAAATTTAGGGTTTCTTTTAAATGTATGCTTATTTATCTATAATTATCAGTGTAGGGTACATGATCCATAAGTTTTATTCAAAATGTAGTTTTTCCATAACATACATCGCACTTACAAATGTATGGTATGAACAGTGTTTCCAAAATACATTCAAAACACATCTAGAACACTTTAACAAATATTTTATCATGGATCAATGAATTGAATATATTTATAGAATAAATATTATGAAAAATATTATTTTCCAAAAATTCAATTAAAAGAACCATAATTAATAATATAAATTTAGGCATTTGTGATCCTAAAAAACAAAAATAAATTAATAATTTTTTTGAATCAACAAATGCTCAATAATATCCCACCTTTTTATGATCACAAAAGAATTAAAAAAAATATGAAAAAAATAGAATAAGAAATTTTCATAAAAATAAATAAATTAAAACACATTTCTCTTTTAAAAATATTTATTATGATCACATAAATTTCGCCTATAAATTCTTCACAATTTGAAAACTTATCATTCCTCTATAAGCTTCTCCCCTTTATCACTATATAATATTTCTCATAAAAAAACTTCTCTCCCTAGGATATGGATAAAAAATTCTCCCCCATTTCGAATATATTAAGTTAATAAGGATATAAAATTCTCTATATATAAGATTTTCCAACTTCTCCCCCATGATGATAACCATGTAAACTAAAACTATAAACTTCTCCCCATTTTCAGACATCAAAATGATTGTAGTAAAACTCCCCCTAAATTTGTGTTTCATTAAAAATATATAAAATCATGGAGTAAATAAACTATTGTTTTTAATGAATAAAATGATCATTTTATAATAACTCCCCTTAAGTCATAACATATCAGATATTAAATGAACTAAAACATTTCCAAGGAATAAAATACTTTAAACTAATTCTTGAATAAGTAATACAAAAAAGAATTATTACTTATAAAAATAGACAAATTTATGTAACAAGATCAAAAAATATTTCATTCATTCCTATGTTAGATAACCAATAAAATTTTAAAAAGAAATTACAAAAAAACTTATAGAACATATTTTTATTAAAAAATATATTAAAAATAATATATATAACATTGATTTTAAATAATCTAGAGAAAATAAAATCAAGGTGTTGAGAATGAATAGACGGTTTATCACAATGTTCCAAACATTTAAAATTTTCACTTAATTAAGATAAAAATATTTATGTTTCTTTTATTCTATCTTGAACATCTGTGGTACTTTGATAAGAATAATTCATACATTGGTCAACAAAGAGCATTTTAAGCCTGTCAAGATCTTGAATAGTAACAATTTCTCTTATGAGTAACTCCATATGTCTTATCATTAATACTTTAAAAGCTTCAAAGTATTCTTATGAGATCAAACTATCTTTAACATTATAATATTCCATTTGGAATGAATAAAAAACAATTTTTGATATAGATGATTTCTATAGTTCTTTATAAGACTTTATATATGCATTCAGATCAACTTATAGCATAACTTTTTCTTCATTCAAGGTGATAAATTTGAAAAAATATTTTCATAAGACATTTGAGATGAAGAGACTTCTAGTTATTCATACCAATGAGGTTCCTTAATTATTTTAGGAGAATTTCGAGACAAATATTTAGAATATGAAACTATATATTCTATAACAAATCAAAAGGATTACATTTTGTCCTTTTGTGAGAAATATTTTCTTCTAAACATAAAGTACTTGACTACTTCATTATGTTGTGAATTGTTTTCAGAATCCATTAAACACGATATATCAAATAATATGGATAAATAAATTTTTTTAAGAATAATATGATACATTTTGTTCTAACAGTTTGCAGATGACATTTTATATTCTTTAGATAAAAGAATAGAGTAGTCATTATTGAATTTAATTTTCAAAAAGAAATATTATGTAAGAATGTTTTTATGCTTACATAAAAAAATAAAACATTTTAAAATATGAAATATAAATACTAAAATAGGTTTAAATACAGAAAATATAAATTTTCCATAATTTAATCATGTACTATATTTTCTATAGTTTAAAACAATTTTTAGATATATTTGGAGTTTTATCAAATCAATTATTTAATCAAAATAGTCTAAGAGTTGATTAAAAGAGTAATAAAGTGTTTTTAAGAGATATATCTCTACGCCTATATACAATAGTTACTTCACTAGTAGCATATAGATAAATAAAAATGAAATACTTTTTGGATGAGAGATTTCAGTATGAAGGATTTTTTTGAAAATGAACTACCTTAAAGTTGATCACTCCTTTGGAAGAGATTTTCATATATCACTCATTCATCCACTAAATGATTTTAGAAACGCATCTTAGGGGTGTATTCCTATAAAACATCAAATAAAACTTCAATTTGGTACCCATATGATTTTTGGTTCGAAAATGATAGTAGTGAATGTTTTAGGTTACTAAATTTTTTTATTTTGAGTAGATATTTTACTATTCAATTTAAATAAATATTTTTTAAAATAAAAAATCTTAATACTTAATATTTTATGTTTTTCGAAACAAAAATTAATTTTCATAATTTCCATTGATACTATAATAAATACATTTAACAATACACATGTTTTTTCTAATTGAACTAGGAATAAAATAATTCTTATATAATTTTGGTGTTTCACCATTACTTTATATTACAAGTTTTCCTTTATGAATTTTATTTTTACAAAGTATTTAATATAAATATTTTACTCCATATATTATCATACTACAAGCTTGTTTTAGAGTGTCAAATTTAGCCAATAATTCTTTAATATTAGTTTTATGTAGATCACAAGAAATTTTAGAAGAATCTGATTTTAAATATGTAATTATTTTTGATAAATTTTCATTATATAATACAGAATTATCATAAGATTTTTTAAATTTTATAGGATCTTTCATTAATGATTCATATTTATCTAGTAGCATAAATAAATACCTATTTAATTCATTATAGGAATGTTTTTCACAATTAGAGCTTTTAGAGTAAGAAGATTGTACATCATCATTATGAGGCATAAGAAATAATGTTTACCTTTTATGATCAGTCTTAGAATATGTAGAAGATCCATTATGTGAACCAGAATATTCACTCATGGTGTCCTTCATAATTTGATTTATTTTTATCTTATAATCATATTTACTTTGAGATTTGATTAAAGTACACCTATCATTTATATGATATTTTCCTTACATTTACAACATATATTGTCTTTAGAAACTTTATATTTCTTATTGTACATTTTTTCAAATATTTTAGAAAGATCTAATAATTATTTATCTAAAACTAGATAATGTGAATCAAATGATTCATCCATAGTAGTTTTGATAGTTGTATCTTCGATATGATTTTCATCTTCATCATGAATCTTATATTTTTACATCATCAAAGTTCCTATCAATTATTTAATAGCTATATTTTTTACGAGTTTAGATTGATGTATAGATTTAGATAATCCATTCCACTTAGATGGTAGTACTCTGAGTAATTTTAGTTCTTTATATGATTGTGAAGTTGGATCTCCAAAATAAGTAACATTATTGACAATTTGTTTTAATCTCTGATTCATTTGAGTGATAGTTTCATCCTCATTAATTCTGAAAGTACCAAACTTTAGATTTATAGTAGTGCACCATAATTGTCTGATATTGTTAGTCCCTTCATCCAAAATGACAATTGCTCCACATCTTAGATACAAAAGTATATTGGGATACTTTATTAAACACATCAGTTCTTAAACTACATAAAATAACATTCATTTATTTTTAATTGAGACTATATTCTCTTTCTTGATCATCATTCAAATCTTCCAAATCATCTTTAGGAATCTCATAAGGGTTAAAATCCTTTAAATAAACCCTTATACTAATATTTTTCAAATAAATAATCATATATTATTTATAAAATCCATAATTATCACCATTAAAGTAAGGAGAAGAAATCATTAACATTAATTCTCTACAATTAGTCATTTCAAGATATATTCATATGAATATTTAATTCAGGATTAATAGAGCTAGTAAATATTCTTGATTTTTCACAAGAGTACATAATTTTGTAGCAATTTGTTATAATCAAATAGAATAATCAATGAATAGAGCATGAATACTTATTGATATCATATAGAATCAATATAATTTTCAATAGAAAAATATACTAGTAGATCCCTGACTTTGATACCATTTATTTAATAGGGATGGTGATGATGAAGACAAAGACACTGGATGGGGGTGAATTATGTTCTCCAAAAAAATTGATGTTTTCAGAACACTTATCTTATTTTGTATTAAACCACTATTTCTCTGTTAAATACTATTGAGAAATAGAAATAAATAAATGAAAATAACATAGTGATGTATAGTGGTTTAGGGCACAATGATGCCTTAGTCCTCTCCACCAACACTCTCTATGTGAGTTTTGTAATTTCACCAGATATTTCCTCTTATAACCTGACCCTAACAACTGAGTGAATGTAGTTGACAATTTAAAAGGATTTTATAGGACCTTATGGTTCTTTTACAAGGAATTGTAAATCCACATCTTAGTACAATAAGCTGTAACATCACAACGAATGAGTCTGAGATGTCAAAACTCCACCATGACTGATTCCATGCAGTCGATACTAAAATAAATCAAAAGAGTTTGGTTTTATTGAGAACATAGGTTAAACTTCACAGTCACAACAAAAATTTATAGATATAATTTATCTTCAATAATTTATAATAGTAAATAGATATTTAATGATGCATAGACTTTATTTAAACAACAGTAAAGAAAAAACCAAATATATGTTTAAACACATATGTCACCAAAGTGTATCTCTAAAAAGTTATGTATTGATCTCTAAGAATAAGATGTAACAATAAGATGCAGTATCAGTGAAAAAAACAATAGTAAGTTGATTAAATATATCAAAACATGTATATATCCATATTGTAGTTTTGAAGACAATGACATAAGTGTTTTTTTCAAACACAATATTTCCTTAAGTATATAACTGTTGTATATATCCTCTCATTTCTTGATGAAGTTTTACTTCATATTTATAGTATAGCTCAAACAACTCCAGGTCAAACTAGTTCCAGAAATATCACACAATAAATCATGAATATTTTAATTCAAAATAATTCAAGAGAATCTTAACATCCCGTAAGAATAGAAGTGATTTACTCTATTGGATATGTGCCTCTAAAACAATCATAATGAGCCATTGAATCGGTCATTAAATATATTTGAATAGATATATACTTATATCATGACCATTTCATAAATATCGGATAATATCAAATATTTAAAATTTCATCATTGAATAGTCCAACATAGGGTTCCTTCATGTGACAACAAAAACTCTAAATGTAGGGTTTTCAAGGTACAATTTATTAGAAAATTATGGTTCATGTATTAAATATATTTTTCCCTAAAACACATAGTTCCTTAAAAACAAAGGGTTATTTATCCATACTTTTACAACAACATAGGGTACAAGAAGCATACTTTTTATTCCAAACATAGGGTTTCCAAGCCATATGTTACACTTACAAATATAGGGTATGAACATTATTTCCAGAATACATTCAAAACACACCCAAAACACTTTAATAAATATTATATTTTGAATCAATGAATTGAATATATTTCTCGAATAAATATTCTGGAAAATACTATTTTCCTGATATTCACTTAAAAGAAACTTCATTAGTAACATAAAAGTGGGATTTTTTGAGCATCAAAACCAAAAATAAATTGACGAGATTATTGAATCAACACATAATCAAAAAGAATAGGGAATGATTCCTCTACCTATTGAGTGGAATAACCTAATACACTAGGTAATGGGTATTATTCTTGGAGATTGTTCCCCATCAATTGTGTGGAATTCTAGTGAGGTATGGGTCCTCCATGCAGTTACTTCTTTAGATAGACACGTGATATGCTGGCATCATTGATGAACCTTTTAGAGATATAAGAAGACCCATCCTCCTAGATTGGGTTATGATATGGAGATCCTGTTTCTCTATCGTATGGGTTTCTTATATGATCATTTATCTATGTTGTTGGATTTAATTTCACTCTTACTTTGTGTTAAGATGACAACTTCTATCATGTCCCCTGTTAATTCCCTTCCAGTTTTCAAGGCATCCTATTGGGAATGTATATACTCACCCCTACATTGAATTTGTATGGATGTGTCATGTATTATATAGATAAATTATGGATCAGTGGTGATTTCATAGGAGTATAGGAATATATAGGGGAATTTGAATGTGTACGGAGGTCAAGGATTATAGATCTGGATCTAGGCTCTCTAAATATTTCTTTTTCAGATGTTGTTAGGTTGGGACATCTTTTATGGGTGGGAGTGTATTTTTCCCCTTAAAATTTGGTTTACTCTTTCACAATATTTTTTATTCCCTAGAGGTTATTACATGAATTATTTTTACTCTAGAGTTTATTGTATTACATTATTATTCCTATACAATTTTTAATAGAGTTTTTTGGGAGAATGAGTTTAAGTACATAGGAAAAAGTCTCCCATATTATTTATTACTTCTCAGTTCTTGTCACCGACCATTTTCCTATTGAGGATGACTTATGGTAGTCATGGATTGGATTTCCACTACCCAGGTGGGCCCTAGTGGGTTGGGTAATGACACATAGACTCATTATATTAATCTTTCAAAAAGTAGATATACTACTTGTCAAAGAGTTCGCTTAAGCGGGTCCATGCAGTCCATGTTGAACATTTCCCACACTTTAGAGGTCCTCATGATTATTCTATGTTTCTATATAAAACCTATGATAATAACATGTCTAAAGATAAAATTTCCATTTAAAAAAAGGTAATTATAAAAAAAATCAACAAAATGGGTGAAGAAATAACCAAAATCATATTTAGAAGGAACTAGTGGCTACTCATCCAATAAACCAAAACATGAGTCCACCTGGGTTCCCTGCTGAATCTTATTTAGGCCTATAGCCCAATCTCCTAGAAAAAGGATCTCAATAGAAATATTAACTACCATTATAATAATAAAAAATATAAAAGGATCAAAAGAAGAAAAAAATATTTTAGCCCCCAACACAAATTCATCCATATTGGGGAGAAACTATAGCAAAATTAATGATTTCTTATCAATAAAGGTTTAAGTCACAAGAGCTGGTGATCAAAAATTTGAAATATTTAAATAAAATATTATAATTATCCATGTGTGAAATTGAAAATAAATTAAGTTATTTATCCACACAAATAAAATATAAAAAACATAGAACCATACTGGTTAACACAAGTGTCAAACCAAGAAAAAATGAAAAGGAAGAATTCAATGAAAGAGTGAAATATCACACACCTCCTCCTCTTCCATTACCATAAACCCTGAAGAAAAAATTGTTGGATGCTCAAATATTTAAATTCATGGATATATTCATGGAACATCACATAAATATTTATTTTTCTTAAGAAATCGCACAAATTTCCCACTATGCTAAATTTATAAAAGATCTTACATCCAAAATAAGGAATTATTATTATGTGGGAATAGGTGTAATTCATTAGGAATGTTGGGAGATTATACCCAAATATATACCTCATATACTAAGAGAAAATAGAAATTTTAGTATACCTTGTAATATTAAAGGATGTTAATTTGGGAGATCTCTATGCGACCATAGAGGTGGCTTTAACCAAATCCTATCTAGAGATCTTGAATAATTAGGAAAAAAAATTAAATCCACCTAGGATCACGTTAAAAATATAGGAATTATTAGTGAACCATTCTCAAGGAGTTATAGAGGAAGTGATCATCATGGTCGATAAATTTTACTTCCTAGATTATTTCATTTTCCTTGATATGGAAATAAGATAATGGCATCCCTATAATTCTTGGTGGACCCTTCTTAGATTCATATAGAGATCTTATTGATGTCTAAGAGGGAAATTTAATTTTTCAATTTGGGATCGAAAACACAACATTTAGATATGGGGTGGACAAGATATTCTATGTTTGATAGGATTATTGGAGTGTGGGATAACCTTCCAAATCACTATTTTATTCCAATGTCCTAGAATGACATGCACATTGGTGTTGATGATGCCTAAGGTATAGGACAACATGACCATTCTGATATTTTTTTTATTATAGTATAAGAATTATTTTCAAGTTACCATATGTTAATTTGATTAGGGACATTATTCCCATTTTTTTGTGAGCTTATAGACTAGTAAATTATATCATTGTGTTGAGATTTGACGCTCAACCGATCATGGAACATATTGTCTATGAGGTCCTAATGATGTTGGCATAGGTAAAAAATTGTAAACTACATGTTATTCCCATTGAAGTGGGATGTATTTATGGAATGTTTAATAAAATATACGTGAATGAGATTTATGTAAACACCCATATGATGCATGAAATTTATATATATATATATATAATATGATATTATATATATAAATTTATATTTAATAAATTCATGTGATGTATTTTTTTCATTCATGCGATGTATGAATATAATATATAAATTACTTATTTCTCCCAAATCGTTTATTCATTAGTTACTATCAATTATGATTGGATTAATTACGTTGCATTTTGTTATTTAAATTAATTATATAAATAAATACCTAATATAAAGTAACACATGATATGTGTTATATATTGAGATACCTCAGGCTTTGGCTATATGAATGGATGGGATCCTCTCTTGATGGGTGTGTGATAGGTATGAACCTCTGCTAAACTCTCTTCCTCTTAAAACTATGTTTATCTCATTTTAGATGGTACTAGAACCCATTTGATTTTCTAGTATCCTAACGATATGATTGTGGGTCCATTGGAAGATGTATCACATAAATGGTAGGGTGCTTTCATTCACTACAATTTATGATCTTCTTTAAAAACTCTCTATAGAAGGAATATTGAAACTATAGTTGTTCATGAAATCTTGGTAATCTATTTTATAGAATCATTTACACATTAATTTCTTGAAGATAAAAATCCAATGTATTGGATTGTCTTACACTGAATATGATCATTATATGATCATACGAAACCCATCGGTGGTATTAGAGCCATGTTTTTAAAGAATTAAATATGTTTTAAATACTGGTTTTCTGAGAAAAATGATGTACATCATTTTCAAAAAAAAACATATGCAGGTTTTAGACCCTTACGTGAGAATCATAGGGGTAAGTATGATTTACCCTTACAAAGGTAGGCTACACAAAGGATATACCATTAGGCTGGCCATTACATAGAGGTAAATATGAATTTACCCTTATGTGATATCCTTATACAGAAGGCCTTATTAAGGGTAACTTCATTGTTACCTTTAAGCAAATGGGTTTTTAAAAGGTAGAACCCTTATGCAAAGAGGTTTACATAAGGGTCATTGGAACATTACCCACACATGGAAAGGTATCAGAGCTACTACATAAAGGTCCCTGATGTTTTTTTACCAAATATATGATATATTGAAAGTACCCCTATGCAACAAAGTTTCTTATTGTTAGTACCTTTAAAAAAGGGAGCAACGTAAATGTAATCTATGTATTACCTCTACAGAATGGCGTTGAGCTTCATAATAGTATCCTTTAAGTTTCATTTACTTTGGCATCTAAAAAAATTAGTTACCCTTATATAGAGCATCTATATATGGTTAAAAGGGAGGATACCCTTACTCAGAATATTGATTCTACATAAGGGTAGGTGGAAAAATCATTTAAATATTATTGTTAAAAATTAATTTTTATGGTTTATAAAATGTTCTTAAATCATAATAAAGGGTATTTTTTTTGAATATTTTAATTTATATTGATTTTTTAAATAAATAAATTAATTAAAAAATTTATATAATTAATTAATTAAATGTTTATGAAACATTTTCCCCAAATATTAATGTTTAAAATATTAAAATACATTTTGAAAAATTAAACGGTAAACCTAATGATATAGAAATAAATGATTTATTTAGAAATCATAAGAGGTGATTTATAAAGTGTCTATAAATTTAAAAATAAATTATATCTAGATTATATAAAATGATTATATAATATATATTAAATTATAAAAGGTTTATAATTCATGAAATATCATATAAATTCCATTTTATATAAAATATGAAGGTGTTCATAATGAAATGAATGTAAGTTTTTTATACTCTCTCTAATTTATAAAATTTTTATAATTAGTATTTATTTATAAGTAGTTTATAAATATATCATGTTTTGGGAAGTAAATAAATTACTTATTTATTTGTTAAATTTCCATGATTTTCATATTTTGGTAAATTGTTTATAAAATATGAATATTGTGTATGAAAATTCATACGATAAATTGCTTCTAGGATATAGCCCTAGATATAATTCTTGGTTTGGTATCATTAAATTTAGTTTTAATATTCCTTGAACCAAGTTTGTAATTTTGGTTATGAGCTTGATAATATTTGTTGGGCATAGTTTGAGAATATTAGGTTTTAGAGTTTTTATGAATTGAATTTTCTCTTGAGTAAAGTCTCTCCAGGTAGATGGACTTGGGCTCAGTCCACCTACTATCCCAGAGGCTTTCCTTGAGGACGTGACATTATATTATGAAGTTATGATGGAAAAAAAATCTAATATTGATGGAAGTTCCAGTGTTTATGGTGACATAAAACTACATCATTTTACTTTCATATTGACTCTTAGCTAATAAAAATATATGTACCCAGTCATCATCATCATTAAATAGATTGTCTATATGCCATAACCTATATTTTAATTATATATTTTTTTATATGATGGACTATATCACACAATTAGACATCCGTTATAAAATTCAATGAATTTTTCTTTGAATGGATTCCAAAGTTTCACACTTTTAAAGAATCACAACTCTTTATGGAAGTATACTATAAGTACATCGTTGTTTAGTGTCAATTATTTAACCATTTTAATAAATATAAAAAACCATATTTTAAACTAAAATAATAAATCATTATTAATTAAATATTATTAAATAAATAGAATATTAATTTCAAATATTTCAATTTATTGAAGGAATCTAACACTTAGCATTTGACAATGATATAATCTGAACATATTATCTCATGGTGTTCCTTTTTTATGTATGAATTATTATATTAATCTTGGTTGGAATCCTAATCCTTCCACCAAATAAATATGTTTAAACCATATTGATGTATAAATCTTAACATAACCCATTATTTTGTGTTACTTATCCAAAAATAAAAGTCAAATATATTCCAATATATCCAAATTCATCATATTCATAAGGTATAAGAATGCTTCATATAAAATCATAGAGTTATATGATATTGATAAATCCACATGAGTATGCCTGAAGTGACTTTAGTCATGAGAGAATTCAATCCATGACAACTAAAACACTTAATATGAAGAAAATATATTCTATAACTAATTTCAAGTTCATAAAATCAATTAGAAACCGAGGTCAAGGTAGTTGAAAAACTAAAATCATTATCATACACATTATGTAATGCAAGGATCTATTCTAGATGCAATTTATCAAATAAACTCTAGCATAAAGTCATTCAGAATACAAACAATTTATAGATATGAAAAAACAAAATCAATTATTTATTATTAATTAATAATTAAATTTCATTAGTAATTTTATCTTTTAATTTTAACTAGTTAGTTATTTTTAATTATTAATTTTTAATAAGTTATAATAATTAATTATTAATTTTAATTAATTATGATCAGTAATTTTAATTAATTATGATCATTAAAAAGTAATTATAATTAATTAGTAATTATGGTTAGTAATTTTAATTAACAAGTAAGTCAATATTAATTATAAATTTAATTATTCATTAATATATAATTAATAATTAATTAATTATTAATTAATTAATTATAAATTATTTAGTAATTAAATTGTAATATTTTACTTAATAATTAACTAATCATATTTTTAATTGTTAATTATTATTAATATTAACTACTAATTATATTTAATATTAATTAATTAATAGTTAATTAATAATTAATCATGCTAATTATTATCCATATTGAAGGTGATATGAATTGATAATTATACTAATTAATTATTAATTTCTTAATAATTCACTAATTAATCACATTAAGTTAATTAATATTTATAATCAATCGATAATTATAAATTATTAATAATTAATAATTAATTAATTGGAACTTATTATTAATTTATTATTACTTAATTTGTAATTACAATTAATAAATTATTAGTTAGTTAGTAATTATAATTAATTAATAACTAATTAATTGATAATTATAATTAAATAATTAATTGTAACGCCCCGATCCCAGAATCCTATAGTCGGTACATTATTTTATTACATTGGCATGATTACAAGGAATCAAATCTTGAAGGACTGATCAGTTTAGCAGTTTTAGGAATCTATATTATATACATGATACTCATAATACATTAGGAAAAGAAAATAAATCATAAAACAAATAAAAAACTATGCATCCTTGAAACTCATTCAAAGTATTCCTCTTCTTAACATGGGGAAATGAAACAAAATAAGGATGAGTTAAAATTCTCAGTAATGGTAAGTATAGTGAGATCAATAATGAATCTGTGAGAATAAATCTATATAGAAATGTAAATAATTTAAAACAAATGCCATTTAATCAATAATTTCAGAATTAAATGCATCCATATATATTGTAAAGGCAATAATATCATGGATAATAATAATAATAATTGAATTCTCAATAGTGGAAATGCTTAATTATTGGACTCCATGTTTCCAAGGTACATGGTACCTTTACAGTCAAGATATTTCACAAGATAGTTTATCATATCGGGTATAAACCCATCTGATTTCCCAACTTATTTGTCTCATGATACTACTGACGCATCAAGTGGTTTACTTTAAATGGTCTCCAACATGTGTTGTACCAGTCCAAAGCATTATTCACATATCAAATAATCAATTTTTTAAAAATATTTTAAATAAAAGTTTACCATACCACATTGAAACATTTTTAGACCATAAATAAAATGAGATTTATTATATTACATATAAAATTATAGTATAAATACACCACACACAAGAAATAAGTGGTGAATAAGGCTTATATCTCATATAAGTAAAAGTGAGATGAGAAAATCTTTACTTCACACTTCCTTTTTAGTTGTACATACTTCAACCTAATTTATAATGGTTTAAATATACTATTAATTTATATAGGTAACTTATTAATATTTATGATATCATATACAATCTTATTATATAATTTTATCACCCAATTGTTAACAATCTTTCATCTTTTCACTATTTAGGGTGTAAATTGCCTATTTTTCGAGTATGTTTTGACTTGTTAACTATTGTTCCTATTTATTAGATCATGATTTCATTATCTCTAGAATATAAAACATGATGTAAATATCTTATATATTAAATATATATGTATTTATAATGATCTATAATATTTTGATATAAGAAATGATTTTCATCGTTCATGGAGACAATAGGCCATATGTACACATGAATGCTACTAAAATTTCTTTTTCGTATTCAAATTATGAAAATTAAATGATATATATATATATTATAATTCTATTATAATATTTATTTCATATATTTAACATATATTTATTTAAAAAATCACTGATGACATTCCATGTGTATCATGAAACAATCACATCAGTTTGAGGAGGTGGTAGTCCACACATCTACAGACGATGTTATCATAATTCAATAAAATAGGAAACATGAAGGTATGTTTGATATAAAAATTAATTAAGCATAAATACATAATAAATATCATATATATCATACATAAACTATAAATACATCATTATTCCAACCATAAAAGGTTGTAAATGGATGAACTAATGACATCGGTTCGTGAGGTGATAGTCCACCGTACACACTAATGATGAATGTGTATCCCATTTGATGGAAGTGTGTGTGAGTGTAGGTGAAAAAAATAATATAACAACATATATGTATATTTATGATACTTAGGTTTTTATATTAACATTAAATAAAAATAAGTTAAGGTTTTTAAGGAAGAAATAAAACAAAAACATTTATTGATTAATGTTACCTCTTCTTTGGGTATATCCTTTAGATTTTGGACAAAAGAGTTATTTGGTTGGATTTATTCTCAAATTAAGGCTTCTAGGATGAATTTAGTGAGGTATGGAGGAAAAATGGTCAGGTTTTGGTCAAGATAGAAGGCTCAATGTGGTGTGAGGAAGCGAGGGAGGAGGTTCCCTTTTACAATTGAGGTGAGGGGTACTTTTGGAAACTCTCAAAATATTAAATTAATATAAATTAATTTTAAATTAAAAAAGGATCAAAAGTGAGTTATTTAGAATCTAAGATGAGTATGGGATGAAATATCCTCAACCAATAATTTTAGACATGTTTAGGTCACATTTTTACCCTTGTCTTTTGGCTTTATCCCTTAGTTAAACCCTTTAACTCTTACCATAACAACTTGGATTTTTACTCTTAAAGGGTTAGTATATTTACTATAAGATGAAAAAATAACCATTAATGAGTCATGGATGAAATTTTAAACCTTATAATAATCACTTGGACTAATTTTATATTTTTAAAAATTTTATATCATTTAATAAAATGTTATTTATTATAAAATTTCATTAATGTTAATTTTGACACTATTCATTTCTTGACTTTTATTTTAAATATCAATAAAGAATATAAAATCAAACCAAAACCTTTAATATATCCCTAATATTTGTATTAAATGTATAAAATTCTTGGATTACATTAATTATATCAAACTATATTTATTTTAATATTTTTAATAACATTTAGATGACATGTCCATTAATTAAACTATTACAATATCATCATTATGAAATCATTTATTTTAATTATTTCTTCCCTAAAAATTTAAAAAAATATCATGATTAAAATAAACATTTTAGACTTTTAATTAATATTTATAGTCGAATAGAACCCCTATATATAACCCCGTATTAAATATATTTAAGTTGTAAAAAACACGATTATGACAAAATTGAATTTTCATTTAATGAAATACTAATAAATGTATTAAATTCATACATGTGGATCCAAGAGATAAAAAATTTGAAAAATTATTATTTTGGTTGAAAATAACTCATATAATTAAATTTTTATAAGTTTGAGGGTAATTTTATAATATTATTTTTACCCATAATTACCCGATTTACCATTAACTGTTGTAATAAATATTATTGAAGTTTACTATTCATATTTTGTTCAAAAATAAAAAGAAAATAATTACTAAATTTGGATATTATGATTAAAAATATGGAATACATTTTTCAAAATTCAAAAAATAGAAGTGGATAAAATTAATTTAAAATTAATCCAGTAGAAAATGAGTGAAAGCTAGTTTTTAAAGTGAAAATGTTCCAAAGATTGAAAGGTTTTCATATCCTTATTCAATGTGAAATTGATTCAAATGAACTAAATTGGACTAAATGATAAAAAATTTATCTAATTATACTTTAAAACCAATTAATAATATAATTTAACACTATAAATTTTTTAGATTAAAAAGCTATTTTGAATTAAAATGCAATATTTTATTACTATTTATAAAGAATGAAACTTATTAAAAAAATACCAAAACGTCAACCAAAATAAATTTTTATATTAATCTTTAAAACAATCAGTTTATTTTTTCAAATACAACATATAAAAGTATCAAAAAATTGTATTTAAAATAGGTTCTCCATTAAAAGGCGGTAAAATTTCCTTTAGACAAATATATGTTTGTATGCATAAAATTGGGTTTTTTTTATATTATTAATATTTAATAGATATGATGAATTTAAAAATATTTTATTGTATATATAAAATATAAATTCACTATATTAATTATCTAGATGTTTTAGAATTTAATTGATTGTGAAAAATGTGACTAAAGAGTGTTTTTCTCAAACCCGGTGTTACGTGCATTGTATGAAATCAACAAAATAAAATTTATTCTAAAAGGAAAATGTGGTAATGTCTTGGGGTTCTAAATTCTTCCCTCATACAAAAATTTTGTCCTCAAAATTTTAGGGGAGCTACCTTCTAAAAAATTTCTGCGTAGTTCTCTTTCATAGAATCCTCTATTTATCATTTTTCTTCTTCCATTTCGTGATTTCTCTAGAGTACCTTTACCACATGAATCATATGATTCCTCAATAAATTTTCTATGGTATCAAAAATCTGGATGGGTTATTCATAGTATGAAAGGATAGGATCCAAATCTATTTCATCATTGGAGATAACATGAGTTGTGTCAGGCATGTGATTCCTTAGTAGAGATACATGAAACACATCATGTACTTTTGGGATATTTTGTGGTATTTCCAAATGATAAGAAACAATTCCAAACCTTTCAAGAATATGAAGGGGTTAAATATACCTGAGAACTAGTTTCCCTTTCTTCCCAAACCTTACAACACCCTTTTATAGAGGTACTTTCAATAGAACATGATATCCCACTTGGAACTCAAAATCTTTCATCTGATTATCATCATAAATATTTTTCATAATATGAGCTTATTTAATATGGGATTGAATAGAAATTACCATTATCATCATATATTCAACAAGTTATGGACCTATGAGTTTCCCATCACCAACTTCATCCCAAGAAGTTAGAGTATGAAATATCTTTCCATATAATGCTTCATACAACAACATTTTAATACTTGAATGGAAACTATTACTATAGGAAAAATCTACCAATGGTAGTTACTTATCCCACATATCATAAAATTTGAGTGAACATGATTTAAACTTTTCTTCCATTGTTTGAACGATTCCTTTAGGTAGTACATCTGTTTGAGTATGGTAGGAAATGCTCAAGTGAAGCTCAATATTTAGAGCCTTATGAAGACGCTTCCCAAATTTTTATGTAAAACAAGGATCATGATCATTCAAAATTGATAAAGGGTCACCCTAAATCCTTAAAAATTCATTAATATAGAGTCTTCATAAGAATTCAAGAGGTAAATCTTATTTTATAGCATGAAAATATGCTGATTTGGTAAGGTGATCAACAATAACCCATATCACATCATTAATTATAGGATTCCTTAGTAGTACCCTGACAAAGATCATTGTAATTTAATCCAATTTACACACAGGAATAGGAAGACATTTCTGGACTCCTTTAGGATACTCCTCATAGTTTTCACTTATAGAAAAACCAAACATCTAGACACATAATTAGCAATTTACCACTTCATGTTATCCCACCAAAAAGTTCCTTCAAGTCCCTATACATCATTGTCCTACTAGGATCTATAGAGAAATTTGAGCTATGAGGATCATCCAATAATTCCATTTTTATCTATGGTATAGATGGAACACATAGACTTTTTTGAATTTTATAACACCATCTTTAAAAACAACATAGACTAATTTTTCTTCATTCACAGATTTAATTTTCTTCTAAAGGATCTCATTATCATATTGATAAATCTCTATTTTCTATCATAAAGATGGTTTCTTAATCATTTGAAAAATTATTTATGTCTCTCTTTCATTAGAAATTCCCATATCCATCTCTACTAGATCCATGAATATATGATCCTTATTAACACATATTTGGGTTAAAACTCCATGATCCTTCCTACTCAATTCATCCACTACCTTATTTGATTTCTTTGGCTGGCAGTGTGTTGAGAAATCATAATCCTTGAGTAGCCTGAGGAATCTTCTTTGTCTCATGTTGAGATATTTCTTTAAGAAGATGTATTTTATACTTTTATGATCCGTTTATATCTCACATATTTCACCATAGAGATAATATTT
The DNA here is from genome assembly GCA_963277665.1 of Viscum album. Lineage (NCBI taxonomy): Eukaryota > Viridiplantae > Streptophyta > Magnoliopsida > Santalales > Viscaceae > Viscum > Viscum album. The sequence continues at coordinate 1,683,209,622 of OY728160.1, forward strand.
TCATATTTTCAAAGTGAATATTACATATGCTAGATACAGATCATGGGTTTTATAGTTCTATTCATGATTCTTCAACTACCTTGATGCATATGTGATAAATTTATCATTTTTCATTAGGACACTACCATGTCCCTTCTTCGATGCATCATTATATATGACAAACCCATCACTAAAAGATGGTATATTCAATATACGAGCATTGAATAATCTTCTTTTTAGTTCATCAAAACATTATTCACATTCCCTTGTCCAAACAAAATTAACCCCTTTACATTTAATCTTGGTTAATAGGTTAGATAATTAGGAAAAATCCTAAATGAACTGCCAATAGTAACCTGATAAACTTATAAAACTACATTCCTTGGTAATATTTGTTGGTTTATGAAATTCGGTAACTAACATTATCTTTGTAGGATTAATTTATATTCCATCCTTGGAGACAATATGGTCAAGAATGGGATCTTTCTGAAATCCAGAAATCACACTTACTAACTTTACTATATAAATCTTCCCTTTTAAGAGTATAATAATGATCTATAAGTAATTATAATAATCCCCATAATCCTCATAATTTTTATAATACACCAGAATACAATCATTGAATACCAAAAAATAATAATTAAGATATTCCTTGAATACTATGTTCATTAGGTCCATAAAAATAGAGGGTTCATTAATCAATCCAAATGAAATTACTGTAAACTCATAATGACCATACCTCATCTCAAAAGCTATCTTCAAAATGTCTTTCTTATTTACTCACAATTGGTGATACCTATAATGAAGATTAATATTTTGAAAATATCTGGCTCCATGAAGTTGATCAATAAAGTCATCAATGTAAGGAAGTGGATAATCGTTATTTATTGTAATGTCATTAATTTCCCTATAATCAATTCACAAACTCATAGATCCATCTTTCTTACTAACAAAGAGAATATGGGCTCCCCACAGTGAAACAATAGGGTGAATAAATCTACTATTACCCAAATCCTCTAGTTGTTTCTTTAACTCCATACATTACACAATCTACATTTTATAGGTATTCTTTAGTATTGACCTTGAAACGAGGATTAAATCAATAGAAAATTTAAATTCACTCTATGGGGATGTAAAGTTAATTCCTAAGGAAATAAATCAATTTATTCCTTCACAATAGGTACATCCACAATTTTAATACTACATTATCTATCACTTGATGTTATTTTCTCTAATTCCCCCAGAATTTCATTCAATAGAGCTACTGGGAGTGGATATTGATAAGAATTAGGTGAGGAAGCTTCTTCTCTAAAGATAAGGAATTCTACATCTTCCCCACAAATCATAATTTATTTCTTCTTATAGTAAATTTTTGCATCATATTTTAAAATCTACTCCATACCATGGATTATATCAAATTCAACCATATGTATGATGATAAGATCATAAAATAAAGCACATTTATATGCCATAATGGGATATACCGACATATCTTTATTATAATGATAATTCCCTTAGAATTTTTTACTGGTAATTCCATTGTTCAATCAAAAGGAAATTTTTTAATTTTCTTGAAAAACTGGGTAGATATAAAAGAGTGTAGTGATCCAAAATCAAGTAAAGCATTGGATAAATTTAATGGTAGGATTAATGTACCTACCACCACATCATTGGGAACTTTTACCTTAGTTATAGTGATTACATAATCTTGTCTATATCCCCTTGTCCTCTTCTATAGTAGATTACCTTAAGGCTTGGGGTATTTGTTTTCATAGTTCCCCATATCCTTTCAGTTGTAATAGTAAATAGTAGTGATTTTATTCTTACCTTTTCAATCCTTGATATGATGATCCCTTTATCTATACTTATAAAAAACTCCCATGAATTCCAGGAATTTCCCTGGGGGATTGTTTCCACAATTGCCACATGGTGGAAATGTCTTCATCTTATTCATTGATGCATTCAATTTCTCTAACTGTTCAAATGAAATATTCTTCTATTTATTCCCCTTGAGTATATTGATTCTAGAAAATTACTTCTCTATCTTTATGGAATATATTAATATTTTATCATATGATGAAAAATTCTGAGAAACCAACACCCTTTAGAGATTTAGATTAAGACCTTTAAAGAACTTATTGATCTTTCACTCTATTTTTCTTATATAATCCGTAGAATACCTGTCTAACCTTGTAAATCTAGCTTTATATTCTGAAATATTATATTCCTTATTTTTATTTATGTTATGGAACTTCTGCTTCATCTATATTTTTTAGATCATGAAGAAAGTATTTATTTAAGAATGTATCCTTAAATTATCTCTATTCCATGAGTTCTATTTATTCTTCCTCCCCAGAATCCTGAATCAGGGACAACCATTGATCAACACCAAATTTTATATAATAGACCATAAGTGTAACCTCTTCCATTTCACTACATTAAAAGTCCATAAATATATTCTCAAGATACTCAATCCATTTCTCATATATAATTGGATTAGTAGTCCCACTAAATGATAGGGGATTCTATCGCATAAAGAAATCCAACATAAAAGATTCTCTTTATGGGATAGGTTTCCCCATACGGGTAAGGTTATTTTTTATAACATGAGTCATATATACAATTATAGTTATAAGTTTTTCACCACCGGTTATAGATCTATCTCCAATATCATTATCTTACATAGGATAAAATTCCCTATATGGATTATGTTCACTGATATAGTTTTTATTCCTTCCACAAGGATCCGTTTCTAAATAATGTAATATACTGGATTAACTCATAAAATATAGAATTTTAAGTCATAAAATATAATTCCAAAAAAGTTATAACACTCAACATAAATTAAAAGTTTATGCATATAAAATATTAAAATCATAATCTTTTGTTTCTTTGGGGACATTATAACTTTTAAACCCCTCATAATTTATTGTAAAGAAAATTGAAATTATCCTATTCATATACCCTAGGAGTATAAAAATAGGTTCACATTAAGGTCCATTATCATGTACTAGGTTTCACTTTAGTTTAGCATGATGCCCCTTTTCAAAGTTGTTACCACAAGGTACATCAGTACATCAACTTATTATATCTAGAGAAGGATTTATATCTCATAATACCAACATAATTTATACCTTACCAAAATTCTAGGATGTTCTTCTATAATTATCCTCATTGTCTATCTTAGGGTTATTTTACCTATTCTACATTTTCTTAATCTAGTTTCCAAGGTTTCTACTAAAAATATTTTGATAATAACTATAACACCCCAACCTAAGAAGCTAAAATCCAGTGTATTATTTTATTACATTGGCATGATTACAAGGAATTAATTGTTGAAGGACCAATCAATTTAGAAGTTTTGGAAAGCCAAATTACATAAATGATACCCATTATATATTGGGGAAAAATATAAATCATAAAATATGTAAAAAATATTCATCCTTGAAACTCAATCAAAGGATTCATCATCACGACCTAGGGAAAGAAAACATAATAAGGGTGAGCTCAAATGGTTAGTAAGGGTAAGTACAACAGAAGAAATAATGAATCTATGAGAATAAATATATATGGGGATATCAATAACTGAAAACACATGTAATTTAATAAATAATATGATAATGAATTGAATCTATAGATAATTTCAAAAAATTAATCTCATGTATAATAATAATAATAACTGAATCCTTAATAGAGGAAATGCGTAATTATTGGGCGCTATGTTTCCTTGGTACATAGTACCTTTACCATCAAGACATTTCACAAGATGGTTTTATTATCAAGAAGAAACCCATATAATTTGGACAACTGAGTCATCTCATGATACTAACGATGCATTGTTTCGATTACTTTAAATGGACCCCAACTTGTGGCATACCAGTCCAAAGAACTCTTCATATATCAAATAATTGATTAAAAAAAATATTTTAAATCAAAGTGTCTCATAAATTTTTTAAACATTTTAATACCATAACTAATATGATATCTATGATATCATATATCCATAGGTATTTTACATACCCCACACATAATAAATATATGGTTAATAGGGCTCATATCTCACAGAAGTAAAAGTGAGATGAGAAAATCCTTACCTCACACTTAATTTTTAGTTGTGCATTATTTAACCTCTTGTATAATGATTTTAAACATGTTATTAATTTATATTATAACATTATTCCTATTTAAAATATCATATAAGATCATATAATAATATTTTATCACTCGTTTTTTAATAATCTTTCATTATTTTCACTATTTCAGGTGTTAATTGCATAGTTTTTCAAGTATGTTTTGACTTGTTACCCGTTGTTACTATTAATTAGATCATGATTTCATCATCCAAAGAACATAAGACATTATTTAAATATAATATTTATTCAGTATATATGTATTTATAATAATCTATAATATATGGATATAATAAATTAAATGTACCATTCATGGAGATGGTAGGCTGTACATACGAATGAACACTACTCACATTTCTTTTCCATAGTAAAATAATGAAAATTAAATGATATATATATGTACATTATAATTAAAATATTATATTTATGACATATATTCCAAATATATTTATTGAAATCCTTCCTTGATACATTCTATGTATAGAGTGAACGAATCACATCACTTTGAGGAGGTGGTTGTCCATACGTCCAAAAACTATGTTATAGTATTCCAATAAAATGAAAATCATGAATGTATGATTTATATAAAATTAAAGAATAATAATGAAAAAATAAATATAATATATATCATATATAAACTATAAATCCAACATTATTATGAATATGAAATGTGGTAAATGGAAGAACAAACAACATTGGTTCACGAGGCGGTAGTCCACAATACACACGAACGATGATTACCTATCCCATTTGATGGATTTTTGTGTGAGTATTGGTAAAAATCTTAATATAACAACATCTAAATATATTTATGATACATATTTTATTATATAAACATGAAATAAAAATAATTTTTTAATGACCCGGACCCGGCCAGCCACCCGAACAATGCCGAACGAGTCGGGTGTTACTACCTTAGGCGCACCTCCCCTGAACGCCAAAGGCTGCCGACTAGCAGCGAGGGTCTGAATAGGTATAGTAGGGAGGCTATACCCTCTCGGAGGATAATAGTAATGGTACTGGTCCGATTATAACAGTAGAGATGTAGCGGAAATAAATGACTCAACAGACTCGAACCAGACCCGCATAGCGGAAGCACATTCAATAACAATAAACAGCGGAAGCAATATAGAAACAAAAACAACAGAAAGTAAACAGAACATCATTCCAGCAATCAACTACAATAACTACTAAAACAACCAAGCATGCATCCAAGCAAGTCATACAAATCAATATATATATATAATAGCGCCAATGGCTAACCAGCAGTAGCTACAAGATAAAGTAAACATGCTGATGCAAGAAAAAGAATACTAGACAAGTAACTCCAGTACGACATGACCTAAAGGTCCATACCAGTATCCATGTCAACAGCACTAAAGTCCAGCTTCCGAGGATGACCCTCTGCCTGCACACAATTTCATAAAGTCTACACGCATCCCGAAAGGCCCGTGTAGGGTGTGAGAGAAGTCTCAGTAGGATACCACCCAGAGGTGCGTACCTAATATAAGTGTTTAGGCAGACATGCTTATATAAGAAAAATAGTAAATAGTGCAATGCCCAAAAGTAAACAAGACTTCACTGGTGCTCAGAAGCCACCAGAAAGTGTCACATGCTTCGACCAACGACGGAATATCTGATCTGCATCCCGGCACCTCATGCCACTTGACACCATGTGTCTCAAGTACCGACGTCCCAAAGGCACACCCAACCATCGTAACCCAGCTCGAAAGCTCAACCTTCCCATGGCACAACATCTGGAGGAACAACGATACCTGTCCTCAAAAGATAATCAGAGGGACAACGATGTCTGCCCTCAAATCACGGCGAGCCTCTTCCCCCAACCTAACTGCCTCAAAGCTGTCTCCCGAAGGCTCCTCACCTTCCACATGGCTTCCTATGGCAAGCACCCCCAAACCAAAATACCTAACTGCAACTATCGGGGGCCTCTACCTAGAGAGTGGTCATACCACCTCATCTCGGAGTCTATCTGTGTGCACACTACTCAAAAGTACCTGGTGAGCCGTAATCACCTCAATCAGTTCCCAAGCCACAACACCTATGACACCTCGTGTCCCTGTGAACCTGTCGATCAAGTCTGATGGCCTCGCCACCCAAGTAACCCGGGGCAAGCCCAACCTGATAGTCCAACTGCCTCAACCGACGTCCATGACGCCCAATCCTATGGTAGAAACTACCCAACGTAACCCGAGAAAAAAGCCCCAACCTGTGATCTTTATCACTCAACAACATATATCCAGGCCATGCCCAACAATCAACCAGTCCAACACAAGCAAACCACACATTGAAAAAACTTACTTGAAAGCATAACTTTTAACAGACAATTACTAAACAGTCAAATTGCACTAACTTGTGCTAACCCAAACTAGCACCTAATATTTTAACACCTTACACAAATTAAAACCATGGTTTAACAAATCAAACTCAGCAGTTTAATTCAACAGTAACAAAAGCAGTCTAAAATCAGCAGCTAAATACTGGTCCAAAACATACGCATTTCAGCACCCCCAGCCAAATTGCCCCAAACGATCCATGACCTCTCACCCAGCCTTTCTCTAGCACAAAAAGGGTCAGGAAATACCCAGAGGCATCCCACAATGCAGATAATTAATTAACAACCAATAAATAGGGTTTCGCTCAACACCCGACATCACGCCCGGAGGTCGCAACCCCAAATTGTCTACAAAAACATGAAAGAAGGTATGCACCACCCACCTCGTACTCGTACAATGGAACTCCTTTGTTTTCAGCCTCTGAATCGGATTGAATCACGGTAGATCTATGTTTCTGTAAAATCCAGCAATTCCGTTTGGATGGAAGCTGCGGAGAAATAGGTGAAGGATAAAGGACGAAGAAGGGTGCACGTGGTTAGCCTCTTCGATGCGGTTCCGCTGCAACCGACGGATCGAAGAACGGAGGTCGTACGGAGATTCTGGGAGGGTTTGAGTTTTTCAGAGGTTCTTGGACGAACTATTCATCCAAAGGGAAAGAAGAAGAGAATTCTGGGAATGAGGCACGACGACGCCTCGATCGCTCGAATAAAAAAAAATTACACGACGTGTATTTTCAAAGTACACGCCGTGTATATGTGTTTCCGTACTCCGACTTAAGCGGATTCCAGCACACGGCCTAGACCATGTACACAGTCAACACACGGCTAGGGCCTCAACTGCTACATGGGAAAAGGTACATGATGTGTCAAGGAAGACCACACTCCGTGTAGATGGAAATTTACACCTTGTACCACACGACATGTACTTGGCCTCGCATGGGTAAGGGATACACGACGTGTCTATAAACACACGTCGTGTAGTAAGAAACTTCTACACGGTCTTCACATGACATGTACTCGGCGAGCACACAACCAGTCACTCGGGTAACTCATACACGGCGTGTAGTCTGGAAATTTCCAGAAACTGCCCAGATTTTCCAGACTTCTCAAAAACCAGTCAAACGTTTAAATAGGGTCGGAATTTGACCCGTTTCTAAAAACCCGGTTCTTACAAACTCCCCACCTTAACGTTGCTCGTCCCCGAGCTACCAAAAGAAACTAGGAGATGTCACTGAACACGATCATTTCGGTTAAACAACCCAGAGTACCCCGGTCTCAAGGTTCTGGCTAAATTCCTAAAAAGGGCTCCCCACCTTAGGAATCTCCTACTCGGTCTCAACCCGAACAAAGTTAAAAGTAAACAAATAAACAAAAAAGGCCCAATGACCTATTTCCCGGACCCATGGTCCTCCCGTGACGCATCGTCACCCCTGCACCTCCTTGGTGATCACGTGTCGCTTCCGACACCCAATGTAACCCTCACCGCATCGGTGTCCGCCTCCCTGAGGTCCTACATCTAATAGATGCTCAAATAAAACCTGGTGCCATGCACCTCAAGTAACCTGCATCCACAATGCCCCGATGCCCAAGACACCTCAAGTAACCTGCATCCTTGATGCTCCTAATTCCACACATCTCAAATATGTAATAAAATATATAACACATCTGATATGATGCCAATCCCACTAACTAGTCTCTAGTAAGTCCGCAAGTAACCTGTGCAACTCGTGCACTCAACCAGAAAAACCTCAAGAGGTCATGCCAAAAGAAAGCAATGGAACTCACGACCACACCCACGGTGTACCTGACACCGTCGTTGGCTCTCCAGCCTGCTCAATCCCTGGTAGCTCCACAACGTGCACCTGGCCTGAAGCCCGACTGCCTAATGTCTGACCTCCCTGTGGTGCTGCTCCAGTCATCGGCCACTGGCCCCTCAGCTGAATCCCTCTATCCCGGTCACGTCCTCCGCGTGCATCTGAACCTCGACTACCCTCTCCTGGTACCGAACCTGAACCAGCTACTGATGCCACATTCTATCCTGGTCCCTGCCTGCCGGCAGTCTGAGAAGGCTACCAGCAAAACCTCTCCAGATGCCCAACCTATGCACACGTCCGACACTCCTTCGGGGGCCTATCGCACTGAGCCCGAACATGTCTCGGCTGTCTGTACTGAAAGAAAACCACTGCTGAACTGCCACGAGGTGGTCTATATGAGTCTTTGGCCTTCCCGACCTACTAGAACTCATCTATCCCCCTCTTCCTGCTGTCCAAACCGTCACCTGGGGTTGTCACCCAGCCAAAGCGAGACCTCTCTCTCGTTTCCCTCTGCTATAAGTGCCTGGTTCACCACCTCAGAAAAAGATCCCAACCTGAAAATGTTTACCTGAACCCTAATGGCGTTTCACAAGACGTCCTCAAAGTGCCCCACCCTAGCTGCGTTGTCGCTCACCATACCAGGTGAAAAACGGGACAACTCTGTGAAGGTAGATGCGTAGTCCATGACAGATATATCTCCCTGCTGAAGACTCAAGAACTCCCGATCTCTCTCTTCCCTCAGCGTCTCCGGATAAAAGTACTCAAAGAACCTATCCTCAAAGTCCTTCCACGCCAGTCCCTTGTGCCTACGAGCCTGAACCTGTACGTCCCACCAACACTTTGCCGGTCCTCTCAGCATGTACGTCGCCAGCTTGACCCTCCGCCCTGGAGGCATCTTGAGCTGCTCAAAGATCATGTGAATACTTTCTATCCAGTTCTCTGTCGCCTGCGGACCACCCTCACCCTGAAAAAGAGGCGGGTGCTGCGACTGGAACTCCCGTGTCAGATATGCCATAGAAGGCTCTGCACCCTGCACACCTCTGTCAATCCCCTGCAAGACACATACCAGGCTAGCTCGGAGATTCTCTTCAAGCCACGGTCTGAACGCTGCCAAACCTAGATGCTGCCCTACCTGCACTGGATTTTGAACCTGATCCTGTTCCTAAGCTTTCACCTGTGGCTCATGCTCTGCCTGCACCGGGTTCTGAACCTGATCTTGCGGCACCATATCCTCTCCTTCCTGTCACTCCATCGTGTCGTGCAGAAGTAAACTGCTGAATACCACAAATTGTTAGACATCCCACATATATCTATATAACAATATATTCTGCGCAGATAAGGAAAGCAGTAAAAGGTAGTGCATAACAACTACCCTTACTCCCCCTCACCGCAACCCATGCCCCACAGCATCCCGACCTCATGGAATCCTTACCTGCCCTCAACAGAGCCAAGTATCATTAGTACCTCAGGCCATGCCCGTCCTGACAACCAACATTGCCTCAATCCTGAAGACTGAGTCGCCCAATCCTGACAGTTACACTGCCTCAACCATAGTACATGTATGCTCTCATAAGAGCCAGACCCAAATATCCTACAACATGAAATTCTAAAAAAATATAAATATGACACATCACATTGCAACTAACAAGCAAATTTATTAGGAATCTCACCCATTCAAGTTTTACAAGCACACAAATCATGGAAATTGATCTTTTTTTTTCACATGGTATTATCACTTCACAAAGTATACATGCAGTTATGAAATTGAAATACCGTAAAATGTGCCTATCAAAAGCCAAGCAAGCAACCCTTTCCATACTGGCAAAGGTCTACATATCATAATCAACAACATCGCACAATAAGTGAGCCACCGAGGTGGAAATAATATCAACTATAATCTGAGAAAAAAGCAACAACAATTCCCACCCCCGACAACTCAATCCATCCCTCGTACATGAGGCTGCAGGCACCCAAGCACAAGTTTAAAAATCAAGTTCCAACAACAACCTATCTCCAGTCTAACATATACCAAATAGTAAAACCAGCATAAATAAAAGAGAAGTCTCAATATCATTAGTAGCCGGAAAACACTGCTACTAAATCCCTGTCAAGAACTCCTCTGATACCACTTTGTAATGACCCGGACCCAGCCAGCCACCTGAACATTGCCGAACGAGTCGGGTGTTACTACCATAGGCTCACCTCCCCTGAACGCCAAAGGCTGCTGACTAGCAGCGAGGGTCTGAATAGGTATAGTGGGGAGGCTATACCCTCTAAGAGGATAATAGTAATGGTACTGGTCCGATTATAACAGCAGAGATGTAGCAGAAATAAATGACTCAACAGACTCGAACCAGACCCGCATAGTGGAAGCACATTCAATAACAATAAACAGCAGAAGTAATATAGAAACAAAAATAGTGGAAAGTAAACAGAACATCATTCTATCAATCAACTACAATAACTGCTAAAACAACCAAGCATGCATCCAAGAAAGTCATACACATCAATATATATATATATATATATATAATGGCGCCATTGGCTAACCAGCAATAGCTACAAGATAAAGTAAACATGCTGATGCAAGAAAAAGAATACTAGACAAGTAACTCCAGTACGACACGACCTCAAGGTCCATGCTAGTCTCCATGTCAACAACACTACAGTCCAGTTCTCGAGGCTGACCCTCTGCTTGCACGCAATTTCATAAAGTCTACATGCGTCCCAAAGGACCCATGTAGGGTTTGAGACAAGTCTCAGTAGGATACCACCCAGAGGTGCGTACCTAATATTAGTGTTTAGGAAGACATTCTTATATAAGAAAAACAGTAAACATTACAATGCCCAAAATTAAACAAGACTTCACTGGTGCTCAGCAGCCACCAGAAAGTGTCACCTGCTTCGGCCAACACCGGAATGTATGATCTGCTGCCCGACACCTTATGCCACCTGACACCATGTGTCTCAAGTACCGACGTCCCGAAGGCATGCCCAACCGTCGTAACCCAGCTTGAAAGCTTAACCTTCCCATGGCACAACATCCGGAGGAACAACGATACCTTTCCTCAAAAGATAACCGGAGGGACAATGATGTCTGCCCTCAAATCATGGCGAGCCTCCGCCCCCAACCTGACCGCCTCAAAGCTGTATCCTGAAGGCTCCTCACCTTCCACTTGGATTCCTATGGCAAGCACCCCCAAACCAAAATACCTAACCGCATCTATCGGGGGCCTCTACCCAGCGAGTGGCTGGACCACCTCATCTCGGAGTCTATCTATGTGAACACTACTCAAAAGTACCCGGTGAGCGGTAATCACCTCATTCAGTTCCCAAGCCACAACACCTCTAACACCTCGTGTCCCTGCGAACCTTTCGCTCAAGTATGATGGCCTCGCCACCCAAGTAACCCGGGGCAAGCCCAACCTGATAGTCCAACTGCCTCAACCAACGTCCACGACGCCCAATCCTGTGGTAGAAACCACCCAATGTAACCCGAGAAGAAAGCCCCAACCTGTGATCCTCATCACTCAACAACATATATCCGGGCCATGCCCAACAATCAAGCAGTCCAACACAAACAAACCACACATTGCAAAAACTTACTTGAAAGCATAACTTTTAACAGACAATTACTAAACAGTCAAATTGCACTAACTTGTGCTAACCCAAACCAGCACCTAAGGTCTTAACACCTTACACAAATTAACACCATGCTTTAACAAATCAAACTCAGCAGTTTAATTCAACAGTAACAAAAGAAGTCTAAAATCAACAGTTAAATACTGGTCCAAAACATACGCATTTCGGCACCCCTGACCGAATTGCCCCAAACGAGCCATTACCTCTCACCCGGCCTTAATCTAGAACAAAAAGGGTCAGGAAATACCCAGAGGCATCCCACAATGCAGATAATTAATTAACAACAAATAAATAGGGTTTCGCTCAACACCCGACGTCGTGCCCGGAGGTCGCAACCCCATATTGTCTATGAAAACATGAAAGAAGGTATGCAACAACCACCTCGTACTTGTACGATGACACTCCTTTGTTTTCAGCCTCTGAATCGGACTGAATCACGGTAGATCTACATTTCCGTCAAATCCAGCAATTCCGTTCAGATGGAATCTGTGGAGGAATAGGTGAAGGATCAAGGATGAAGAAGGGTGTGTGGGGTTAGCCTCTTCGATGCGGTCCCCCTGGCACCAACAGATCGAAGAATGGAGGTCGTACAGAGATTCTGGGAGGGTTTGAGTTTTTCGAAGGTTCTTAGACGAACTATTAATCCAAAGGGAAAGAAGAAGAGAATTCTGGGAATGAGGCGCGATGACGCCTCGATCACTCGAATAAAAAAAAGTACACGGTGTGTATTTTCAAAGTACACGCCGTGTAGATGTGTTTCTGTACTCCGACTTAAGAGGAGTCCAGCACACGTCCTAGACCGTGTACACGGTCAACACACGGCCATGTCCTCGGCCGCTACACGGGAAAAGGTACACGGCATGTCAAGGAAGACCACACGCTGTGTAGATAGAAATTTACACCTAGTACCACACGACATATACTTGGCCTCGCACGGGTAAGGGATACACATCGTTTCTATAAACACACGCCGTGTAGTAAGAAACTTCTACACGGTCTTCACACGACATGTACTCGGTGATCACACGGCCGATCACTCGGGTAACTCATACACGGAGTGTACTCAAAGTACACGGCGTGTAGTCTGGAAATTTCCAGAAACTACCCAAATTTTCCAAAATTCTCAAAAACCAGTCAAAAGTTTAAACAGGGTCGGAATTTGACCCGTTTCAAAAAACCCAGTTCTTACAAATTTAAGGTTTTTGAAGAAGAAATAAAACAAAAATGTTCGTTGAAGAACATTACCACCTCTTTGGGTATCTCCATTTTTTTTTACGCAAAAGGACTTATTTGGATGGATTTATTCCAAAATTAGGGATTATAGGATGAATATAGGGAGATTTTGAGGAGAAATGGGATAGTTTTGGTCAATCTATAAGGCTCAATAGAGTGTGAGGAAGTGAGGGAGGAGGTTCCCTTTTATAATTGAGGTGAGGGGTACTTTTGGAAACTCCAAGAATAGTAAATTAATATAAATTAATTTTCAATTTTAAAATGATCCAAAGTGATTTATTTATAATATAATATGGGGATTGGTCAAAATCCTCTCAAATAATATTTTTATACAAGATTAGGTCACATTATTACCCTTATATTTGGCATTAACCCTTAGTTAAACCCTTTACACATAACATCACAACTTGACTTTTTTTTTTATGATTTAAGGGTTAATATATTTAATATAAGATTACAAACAAACCATAAATGAGTCATTTATGAAATATTAAACCCTTTTCCAATTATTTTAATTATTTTTATATTTTTGTGAATTTTATATCATTTAATAAAATATTATTTATTTTAAAATATCAGTAATGTCAATTTTGACACTATTCATTTCTTGACTTTTAAAAAATATAAATAGACAAGGGAACTTAGAAAGAAATATTTAATGAATCCATAATATGTTTAGTACATTTTTAAAATTCTTGGAGGATATTAATTATATAAAATTATATTTATTTTAATATTATTAATAACATTTATTTGACATGACCATTAATTAAACAATTACTACATCATCCTTGTGAAAGACTTTAATTTAATTTTTTATCCCCTAAAAATTAATAATAAATAATTATGAATAATATAAAAATATTATATTTCCAATGAAAAATTATTTTCGAAAAAATCCCTTATATAACCCCATATTAAAAATATTTAACTTTTTAAAAGAAAAAGTATGAAAAAATTTATTTTTCTTTGAATAAAATACTATAAATGTCTTAAATTAATCCAAGTGGATACAAGAGCATGAAGAATAATCCCAATAATGATTTTGGTCAGAAATAACTCATAAAATTAAATTATTAAAAGTTTTAGGGTAATTTTATAACATTATTTTTACACTTAATTACCTAATTTACCATTAAACATGTAATAAAAATTACCAATGTTTACTATTCATATTTGGTCCAAAAATAAAAGGGATATTATTAAATGTTTTGTAAATTCTGATTCCAAACATGAAATTCATTTTAAAAAATATATAATATTGAATTGGTTGAAATTAATTTAAAATTAATCCTATAGATGGAGTGTGAAAGAGAGTTTTTAATGTGAAAAGGTTCAAAATATTGAAATGTTTCTATATCTTTATTCAATGTTAAATTGATTAAAATGAACTAAATTAGATTAAATGATAAAAAATTATCTTATTATACTTTAAAACCATTTAAAAATATAATTTAACACAATAAATTATTTAGACATTTTTTTGAATTATAATGTAATATGTTTTTACTATTAATCAAAACATGAAACATATCAGAAAAATACCAAACATTCAACCAAAAATGATTTTTATATTATTTTTAAAATTAAAAGTCTATTTTTCAAATAAAATATATAAAAGTTTCATGAATTGGATTTAAAATAGGTTCTCCATTAAAAGGAACTAAAGCTACCTTTAAAAACATATAAGTTTTTATGCGTAAAATTGGATTTGTTCCTATTATATTCCTATCAAATATATTGGATGAATGTAAAAAATATTTGATTAGATATATAATATATAAATTAACTATATAAATTCTCTATGTGTTAGAATTTAATTGCCTGTGTAAAATATAATTAAATAGTGTTTTGTTTAAACCAGATGTTGCGTGTATTGTATGTTGTCCAAAAAAATTAATTTTTTCTAAAAGGAAAATATGGTAAAGTCTTGGGGTGATACAACAATAGTAATTATAATTAATTACTAATTATATTTATAAATTATAATTATTTATTAATTTTATGAATTAGTTGTAATTAATTTGTATATCATTATTAGTTAGTTATTTACAATTTTTTCATTAATTATTTAGTAATTGACTTTTAAAATGTTAATTAACAATTAAGTAATCATAATTTTAATTATTAAATTTTATTCATGTTATTTGTTAATGATATTTATTATTTATTAATTAAAAATTAATTAAAAATTATTTAATTACTAATTAATTATTTACTAATTAATTATAAATTAGTCATTGTAATAATTAATTAGTAATTATATTTATTAATTATAATTACTTAGTAATTAATATTTTTAATTATAATTACTTAGTAATTTGTTATTAATTAATTATTACTACTTATTTATATCACTTTTAATATATTATTTAATAATTAACTAATAATTTTTTTAATTATTAATTATTACTCATATTAATCGATAAATATATTAATTAATTAAAAAATAATTACTAATTAATTAATTATTTTTCATGCTAATTTTTATTCATATTTTAAATCATATTAATTAATTATTCATTTCCTAATTAATTATATTATGTTATTTTCTAGTTATAATTAATTGGAAATTATAAATTGTTATGAATTTATTATAACATAATTTTTAATTATAGTCATATAATTATTAGTTAGTTAGTAATTATAATAAATTAGTATTTAATTAATTAGTAATTATAATTAATTAATTATTACTTAGTAATTATAATTCATAAATTATTAACTAATTATTAATTTTAATTAATTAGTAATTATAATAAATTATAATATAGAAATATTTAAATAATTAAAATGAAAAATTAATATTAGAATAAACTAATAAATAAAAAATAAAAAAATAAAAAAATATATATTGAAAAATTCATATATAAATAAAAATACCTCAAAATTTCGAAGGCTAAAAAACATAAAAAACCGTTGAACATAAGTCATTGAAGACGCTTGACAATGGGAACTAGAGTGATAATGGGAACTAGGGTGGGGGGCTTGAGAGTGTATGGAATGGGAGGGGGATTTCACTTTTATTGGGAATCCAATATAGTATCCCACTTGAAGTGGCTAGCATTGGATAATTCATTAAGGGAAACACACCACATGAAGTGGTGCTCTTCCATTAAAAGATTATAAAAGAAAAAAACTTCATGTGGCATTCTTAACACTCACTAAAAGTGACATAGGAAGTGGTCCTATTACCTTCACTCCAGCTAGTTCCACTTCATTTGGAACTACCCCAACCCATTTCCCAATTAAATTAAAGCCTATAAAATTTTATGAATAAAAATATTTCTAGAAACTTTTCCTCTAAATAGGTGAGGGATTTATTAGATTGGGCATTAACTCTAACCTCCTACCTGATTTACCCCTTCTATCATCTAATGGTATGTCTCCATAAATTATGATTCCAAAAAATAAAAATATTTGATGATGTGATTTTAATTATTTCTTATATTTTGGGGAGCCTTGAGTTTTTTTGAAGATATTTTTATTTCTATATTGGGGTCTTTCACTTAATATATTATATAAATTATTCCATCAATAAATAATTTTCAATAATAAAGAACAAAAAAAATTATGAATTCAAAATTATTTTAATGTTTATTTAACAAAAATAAATTTCGATTGTGTGTTTATTCATTTCCTATTATCAAAAAATAAAAAATTGAACATTAATTTGATGTTTTAAAATTTAAGCATCATGTAAACATATAGACATAAAATTATTTTCAATCGAAGTGTCGAATTTATTTATTAAAAATATATGATACATATACAATTATTATTTTCAATTATTTTTAATTGATTTTTTCAATTATTTTCAATTATATTTTCAAAATAATTTGAAAAATAATGGATTTTGTCGGATACATGAGCTACATAAGATGCTGAAATGTGTAAGATACATGGTCCATAAGTAAGATATGAAATATCATAATATATATAAAATGATGGATTTATTACTTTATAATCTCTTAAATATATATAATATTCCAGGAAAAGGATGTAAAATGTGTAAGACACAAGGAGAAAATCATAATTTCCTAAATTTGTGTTCCATAGAAAATTTAAATATCAATTGATGAAAAATATATTCAATCATTGTTCAAACAAAAAAAATGGGTTTTTTGATTCAAGAAAAGGGAGAGGAAGGTTCGTACCATAGAGGAATTATTCCACTGAAAAGGAAAGTAAGTAGTTACTATATAACTACTCTACCACAATATAACATTTATAGTCGCACTATAAGGATATAGATAAGAGTTTAAAAATAAGAGGAAAGAATTAAGAATAATTAAAATCAGTTAAAATAAAGTTTATGGAAGTTTATTTTTTGAATTTTAATTTTAAAATAAAATTGAAACTAGATTTTTTGTTACTACTGTGTTATAATGAAATATATCATACATGAAATAAATAAAAATAGATATTGATCTTTACAAAATTATCAAGATTATTTTTGATAGAGAAAGAAAAATAATAAGAGATTGTGTAGTTTGTAGAGAGTGAAGAGAAGGAACCTATGACAACACATGTTAAAGAAGAAAAAGAAGAAAAAGAAACACTATAAAAAATCTTTATAAGTCCAGTTTGGTTGATGATTTTGTTATTTTTTAAATAAAAAATATATTTGAATTTCTATAATGTGAGAAGTACTGTCACATTCAATATATCTTTTTAATAGTCATAAAATGATATTATCTACTTGTTATATCTATATGTTGATACAAGTGGGTCATACAGACTCTTTGAAATTGGGATCATGCTAAGGATTAACCTCCTTATATTCAAAGGAAATCCTTGTAAATTTCTTATTCCCTTCATGTGTGTGTTTTTTTAGTTATATAAATTCATTTTATAGGTGGTTATGGTTTATTCAATATGGATACTAAAATACAATTAAAATTACCGATTCAACACCCTTAGTGACTTCCATTGATTCTTTAGGTTCCCTTCCAGGAGGAATCAGAGACTGGTTCCCCTCAATTATTATATACTATTTATAGTTTCTATTTAGTTGAACTGTTTGTCACTGAACTTCTTGTATAAATAATGGAAAACCAAAATTTTGTGAGTAAATTGGGGATTTAAAAATTTGATGAGAAATATTACTACATATGAAAGATTTAAAGTGGCCTTATATTTTATCAATAAGATTAAATATTCTAGAGGCTAAATATAATGAGTTTCCACCCCATAATGAAAATTATACTATGATAGTGGTTGATATTAAAAACATGGAGAATGATGGCCATAATTTAAATTCCATATTTTTTTCTATTTTGAAATTTTTTTATGGTTAAAGGAATTAAAAAAAATTGTATGGGAAAAAATTGAAAATATCTATGAGGGTAATTAAAAAGTGAATCATTAAAAAATATAAATTTTGAGACTAAAGTATAGAGATAAAAAAATATAGGATGATGAAAATTTTAATATATTATTCACATGGTTGAATGAAATTGTGAGAGTGAAACAGGAGACATAAAATTTGGTTTCATGAAATAGGGTATCATAAAACATTCAAAGGAAAATAATTCATCATTAATATCATAATGAACCCATGGAAATAATGTTCAGTTATATAAAATTTCTAGATATAATAACAACATGAATTAAATTGATTGAAATCAAATAATTTATCACAAAAAATAATAAGATTATAAAATCAAAATAGAGGGCGAAACATGAAACATAACTGTATTAGAGATTTATATTTTTTATTATATAGAAGAAAATTAAAACCAAATCAAAAAATAATTTTTCTTAAAAAATACATTTTTTAATCATCAATATAAATTTCATAGTCGTGAGTCACTTTTCAAAATGTATACTTTTTTTATTAACAAATTGTGAAAATAAAACACTTAATTGGAGTGTATTTTTAATAAAAAAATATTTTTCCAAAGAAATATAAGAGATAAAATCATGTAAAATCAAATGTTATAGTGAACATAGGGGAAATAAATTCATGAATAAGTCATATAACTGAAAGGAAGAAGTTTGAGTTACCAAATCCCTTATATTTACTTTAAATTTATATGGAATTGATTTAACCTCATATATGAAAATTAAATATCTTAATCACTTATTTAAGAACCTTATTCATATACATACCTATTTATAAACTTAATTTACAAGTATTATCTATATGCATATTATTTAGTTCTTATCCATTTTCAATTTCAGGTGTGAGTAATCTTGATCATTTTTAACTAGTTTTGTAACCATGGAGTTGTTATTCATTAATATTTCAAATTTAATTATTATAAAATAATAAAAGGTACCATAATTGATTCTTTTTAATAATTTATAATTTTTTAATTTTATTCAATGTTATTTTTGGTTATTATCCTTAAAGGAAAAATCACCAATGAGCTTGTTTTGGTTATTTTTAACGAACAAGCACTGGTATCTTAATTAAAGAGTATAATACCAACTTTACTATTACCGAACAAGAATAAATTTTTTATTTGTGTATTTATATAATATATTATTAGTAATTATTTTCTCATATCTATCTATGATATTATTTTATAGCATTGTTCATTTAGGTGGTTAGACCAACCCAAACAAGAACACACTATAACTAATAGAAGATTATGTTTTTGAAGGTGATTTCTTTAGGAAAAATATCATTATCAAAGAAGAATAATGATATTATATATATAATTTAAGGTTTTTAATAATATTTTATGATATTTTAACCAAAAACAATGAAATTTGATGAAAAATATGATTTGTTACTTCATGGAGGTGGTAGTTGGCACAACACACAATTAACATTTTCATTTCAGAAATAAGAAGAGGGAAAAATATGGATTATAATATTTTTCTTCATAATAATAATTATATTATAAATTTAAAATTCATTATATAATTTCACCCTTATAGTAAATGAAGATATGGAGTGATGAAAAAACATAAGTCATCGCTTCGTGGAGATGGTAGTCTGTACAGGGCATGAATGCAAGTTTCATTTATCTTAATAGAAAAGGGGAAATGTGTTTAATAATTTTTCCATTAGAATAATAACATTAAGTATAAAAAAATTCCTATTTAACTATATGGGATTTATAAAATTGGTTTTTAAGGTAAGAAAAAAATGAAAAGAATTTAAGAAAAAAGTACTCATGTTGAGAACTTAAGATTTCCCTTAGAATACTCCATGAAAATGGTGGTATTAAGACAATATCTCGTGACCAGAGACTCAAGTAAAATGAAGAGAGTTATAAAGTAAGGATAATGGATTTAATTTCTTATGGAAAACAAATTATTTGAATTCTCTTGAAGGAATGGTGAGAGGACCCTTTTTTAAGTGGTGAGAATGGTATTTTGGTAATTATGAAAACATAATATAAAGGGAGAAAATTTTAAGCATCTAAAGTGGCTTAAAAAAATAAAAATAATTGAGGGTGTATAATTTTTTAATCCGAACCAAAACCAATCAATTAGAAACATTTTTTTAACATTGTATTCTATTTACTCCCTAGGTTACCCCATTTTACCATTTTGGTGCTAAACTACGGTAACTTTATTTAACCAAGGTAAGTTATCCTTTATAACATAAAATAAAATGGCCATTATTACATAATTTTGACCTTATAATTTGATATATTAAATCCATTTTATTATATTCATATTCAATAATTTTAGGAAATCAATTTTAAAATAAACAGCCTATAATATTTTAAAATAATTTTTCTAAAAATATAATTTAAGTATTAAAATGTAAAATATAAATTTGTATGTTAATGTAAAAAATATAAGGTGAATTATAAAATATTCATTTTTTATAAAATAGAGTTTCTTTAATTTACAAGTCATACTTACATACCAACAATGTTTTAGAAGTCTTTGTATCTGAAAAAATGCTAATTTTAAACTTTTCACCTAAAAACCAATATTTTAAAAAAAATATCAAAAAATAATCTTAAGATAATATTTTTATTATAATTAAAAAATTTAATTTAATTTTATAAAATTATATTTCTATCATTTATAAATTTTCATTTTAAATAAAATCATAAAGTACTATGAAAATAGTTTTTTGGAAAACGTTGTTCATGTATATTAATTTTTCATTGAAAATTTGTGCTGATATTTTATTTTTTCCAAAAATATTTCACACTTTAAAAATATAAAAATTTGAAAATAAAATTTAAGTATAAAAATATTTTATTTGTTTATTAGATGCACAAGATTTAAAAATTCTAAAAGGGACCTTTATTTTATAATGTGGTTGCAACAGTTTGTACCCAGTCATTTAATGAGTGTCCCACAATTGATAATGTATATTTTATTAAAAAGCGTCATATTCCATTAATGTTTATTGTTTAATATTAATCAAGAAATGAAACATAATAATTATTTAAAGGGGGGATATTTCACAAAAATATGGGTTCATTATATGAGCGTATGTGGTAATTCATTGTTTCTTTTCCTATATGTCTCTACCCAAATTATTTTTGGATTTTACCTAAAAGTGTCATGGAATTGGTTGATGAATCAATTTTTTTGTGGGTTTTGATGAAAATAGGCATGAGGTTGTGTTGAGATTTAGTTTTGACACGTTTCTTAAGGTTCCAGCCTCATTATTCCATTCGGTGAGCTATCCATCGATTATGCCAATGAAATTAATTATGGAATTAATTGTATTTATTAATTACAATTATTTATAATTATCTAAAATTGATGTTTTATGGAGTTAAGGAATCATTTTTTGTAATATGGTTAGTGTATATTTCTTAGTTTTAGATGATCTCAAATGATGATTTCCGGAAATTTCATAAGTGGTTAACTCCATCTTGAGATGGGTGGTCCCTATATTTTTTGAATTTTTATACATTATTACACATGACATGTGATATATAGTCTTTCTACCATATTTGATTGGTATTAGAATAAATTTAATTATTTCCCATAACCTAGTTTTAGTTGGGGAAGGAATTATAAGGTTGTTATTGACCCTCCAAATTTTATGTCTTGTTATTGTGGTCATTGATGGCCATGATCTTGAATGAAGGTGTTTTGGATTTTATACTTAGGACCCAATAAGGATACCCTTAAGTTATTCTTTGATTCCCATGAATTTTTATAGTATCATTTATCCTCCTTAAGAATATGAGTGTTTTTTTGAGAAAGTTTATCAATGTGATTCTCAAATTTTAGTTGTCGATTAATTCTTGGGAGTGAGTGTGTATGATAAAGGACAATGTTTTGGTTTAACTTTTGATGTATCTTGGTAACATGGTTATCAATGGGAATGAAGTGAAAATTTAAGTATTGGAAAGGATGGTCATAGAAAAAATGGAGAGGTATCCTTGGAATAACATGGAAAGATAGACCTAGTTTAGCTGATTGTAGCCTCCCTATAGTAAGAGGCATGTGGATTACATGATGTTGATTTGAGGCTGGTCCTATGTGGATTATTAGTGATGCATTGTTAGGATTTTCACTAATGTGACTGGTGAATGAGGTGCATATTAATCCACATTTTCTTATGTGTAATCCAAGTGGGTTATCACTAAATATTGGATATGAATATAGGTAGGGAATGAAAGAAAATACCTAGATTTAATTTAAAGAGAGTTAAATTATATGCAAACCAAATGTATTTTATTAAGCTATTTATTTATACCTTCAGGTGCTATGATTATGTCATGGATTGTTAATCCATGTTATATTATTCGATTATGAGGTGTATGAGATGTCCCTTGTTGGATATGAATATTGGAGTGTGGTTAAAACTATGATTTCACTCCATTATGACTATGGCCTAGGACAACATTACCCCTTGTGTTTATTATTCCTAAGGTGTCAAATGACTTTCCCAAAATTATATTGTGATTTTTTGTATGGGATGAATTCCAAACTTATCATATGATAATGTGATCACATATATTATTCCGATTTTTGGTGACCTCATGACCTATAAATTTTTCCTGGTGTTGGGATGAGTTCTGGGCATTCCCTTGAATAGATTTTCCCCACTATCTTAATGAAGTTGTTAATGGTACAAAATGAATAACTATTTTTTATTCCCTTATAAGTTAGATGTATTTCCCATTATGTGACACTTCTGTAAAACCTTAAAAGAGTTATGTATTTCCGATGATGTGATACCACTAAGTAAGGGGATGAGTTTCTCATAAGGAAATTCCAAATTATTTTTTATTTCCTTGGGAGTGGGATGGATTTACCATGATGCGTTGCTTCCAAGGAATGGGATGATATCCTTGTGTAGGATTAGTTGTTCTAGGTCATGATTCCCTCTCTTATGATGTTTCCCATGACTAGGGATTCTTTTCCCTATTGTGTTTATGGTCATGGATAAGGACATTATTCCCTTTCATGATGTAGTCAGTATATGATGCCAACAATTATATGATTGTTATGGAAATTATTCCCATAGTTAAAAACAATTGATTATTACATACTACCCATGTATTTATTCTCATGATATCTTGGGGATGTTGTTCCCTCTCTTAATAATGTAGTCAGGTCCACTTGTATATGATTATAATGGATTTTATACCCACTATTATGAATTTTTTTATTAGGATTTACTACCAATATATTTATGATAATGGTTCATTAGGTATGATATGAACATTTAATTATTATCTTATGAAGATATATTCCTCAATCATTGGTCATGATACCATGGAGGGACATCATTCTCACTGTTGTTGTGTATTTAGCATGAATAGTTAGGTACAATTTGTTTTATAGTTTTTCTTCATCTTATTGATCCCTCCATTAGTCAATCTTATATATGGGTATTTTTGTCTTCTTTTACTACTTATGAAGATATAGATGTACCATAAAACTCTTTACTAATTTAAGGGAATAAACAAGAAAATTTTAAATGACCTTGGGTAGTTATAAGGAATCTAAACCACATTTTATTATCTGTAGAGTTAGAGATATGTATTCAACTCCACATAATGTCCTCATTTATTTATATTTATATATATGTGTGTTATCTTAGAGATAGTTAATATATATATATATATATATATATATTTATATAGATACATATACAAACTTGAGAATTCACAACAACATGTACCCACATTATTTATTCATAGGCATATAAATCTAATTATTAAATTATGGAAATGATATAAATTTCATATTTTAATACCTTTTTGGAAAAATATTTTCTAAAGATTAAATAAATTGGAAAAAAAAATTAATTTGAGATAATATTGAAAATCTATATGAAGGTAATGAAAAAGTGAAGCGAGCAATACTAAAATTTTGGAGATTGAGGTTTGGAGTTTTGAAAATGCAGGACAACGAAACTGTTGGTAAATTCTTCACAATGGTGAATGAAATAGTGATAAAAATCAAAATTTTTGGTGAGAAATTAGAAGATATAATAGTGGTTGATATGATACATTTCATAATAATAATAATATCCAATACTAAAGTCTCAATTTGGGAAGATAAAGATCCAATACACTCCCTCTTGATTACTTACACAAAATTATAACTACATATGAGTTGAGAAGAGATAAATTTTTCAAGAATAAAGTTCAAGTAGAAAAATCATTCAATTATAAAGCCTCAAAGAAATAGAATTATAAGAAGAAGGTTGATAAGGATTAAACTAAATGTTCTAAATCAGATTTGTATTTGGGGATTGATAAAATGATATCCCTTATTTCATGAAATATTATAAGGGGAAATTAATAGTTTAAGGGAAAGATTCCATGGAAATTTGTTTAGTGTAAAAAATGGATGTTCACTACAAACTATCTAAATTTAAATTAATATAGATCCAGTGATAAAGATGAAGAATTACTGAGAATATACTTTTAAAAGAATCCACTAAGGGTGAAAAAGTGAATGATTTTTTCAAAATGGAGGGGATATAATATTTCAAAATTCAAGAAGAGTAATTTATTATCCATGTTTTAATGTATCTATAGTATTGATGAAGAATAAGAAATTGTGTCTTCTAGTGGAATTCATGAAAAATTATAATTCCTTAGGTAAATATAGAAGAATTCACTTGTGATGGAAGTAGTTAATCTAGGAGTGATGGTGAAACTAAGGTAACATTCATGTTGAAGTGATAATTGAAGGAATGTCTTTAAAAGATATAAAATATGGAGAAGGAGATCAAAATTCAAAATAAAATAGTAAATATTCTAGAAAAAATGAATTCACCAATATATAATAAAAACAATATTGATGAAAGAAATTGATAATTTAAATATATTTCTAAACGATTATAAGAACTTAAAAATCATGAATTAAGAAAGAGTAAAAGATTAGGAAATAGAGCTTGGATTTATTCAAAAAGGTAGATGGATGCTAAAAGGTATGTGAAAATTTTCATAACTAGCATAAAAAATACTATACAAAAAGTTGGAGAAAACTCTAAGGAAAAAGTTATAAATTCCCAAACCAACTCACTATATGAATAGTAAAAATCTATAATGATGTAAGGCCTTAAGTGTGCCTCCCCGAAGTTCTGTGGGTATCATCTAGTAGTGAGGATCTATGTAGCTATTTTGGGAAGGGTATACCCCCTATATTAGAGTGTAAAATCATAAAATAATTAAACAAACAAATAACATAAAATCATATTACATTGGAGTATGAAAAAATAATAAGTGAAACAAAGATTATATAAAAAATATTTGCTAACATAAAACATATAAACATAACAACTTCTGGTCTAATCACATGTATAGGCTAGAATAAAACATATAAATATGATGTATCTGTGAAAAATATGTGCCATAACACACCCCAAACTCCTTATACCAGTCTGAGCCATCCCACTCAATCTATCCCAAGACTCATCCCTACTTATTCCTGTAAGAACATGTTAATGTTTACTAGGTACCCAAGTGAAATAGTGGTGCAAGAAGGGTGGGATTACAACATTGTTAACCACCACTAATGAAACCCTTAAATATAACCAATCTTTGTGAGGTTCATGAATATGTGCGGAAGGTAAAAAAAACCTTTATGTCTTTTGCAACTAACTAAATAAAACAAACTCCAAACCTAGGGGTCGAGTTCCCCTTAGTAATAGTACATACCTTCTTTTTCTGGTGTTGGGGTGTCTTCGAGTATATTAGGATGACTGTGCCAACAATATCTATATCAGTGGTAGTATACCCATCCCTAGTCCAAACAAGTGAAACCCATATGTAATATACCCATCCTTAGGGCCCCAATGTGGTGCACCTAGGGGCTGTGTTAACATCGATATTAACAATTAGTGTCAGCATCCCATAGGGTTCGTGTTCACCCCATGTTAACCTTCCTAGTTATTAATATAATTTAAAAGAAAAAAAATTTAAATATACATCATTTACATAACACAAAAATAAATAAAACATGGCATTATTAATTAGTAATATTTATACCATAGAACCATTCCATGTCCAATTTCAAAAAAAATTTTCCAAAAACAAATTTTATTTCATGAAAAGAAACCATTTCCAACCTATTTCCAAAATACCAAAACATATGAAATAAAATACCATTTCAAATTTCTAGTTCAAATCAAGAGTTATTTATATTTACTTTTATCTTTTCAAAAACCATTTCATAGAAAAAATATATTCAAAAACCAAAAAAACAATCATTGATCCACTATTTAATATTAGACTATTACTAACACCCATACTTTACATATCACCATTACTATGACACTGGATCTAATTCAATTAAAAAGAGTAATTCCATTTCCAATTATTTATATTTGTGGAATTCAATTTCACAACCCCAATTTAACCAATTTCCATCCTTTAGCAAAATAGGACATTATTTGGAATTATATAACATCAAAAATATAATTTAAACTTGTTCAATCATGTTTAAACTAGATTGACAACTCAAAAAAATAAATAAAAAAGATATGGGTTAAATTAAATGGACCAATTACCAATTTAAATGACTTCTAATTTAATTCATAAAGGTTTTAAATCTTTTCTAAGGATGGTCCATGCTCAATTGGTAACCATAAACTCACATGAGGCCCAAAATAAAGTCAACAATCTAAAAATAATTAATAATAATAAGATAATAATAAATTTAAAAAATAATAATTTTTTATAGTCTATTTTTTTCCATAAACTTTGAAAACTCATTGGATCTTAGTCCTCTAATAAAGCCTCAAGCCATGGGGTGTCAGCCATCCCTAACATACCCCTAAGCCCAATTATTGAAAAATACCCACACTTCAGTAGAAAAAAACCAATTAAATAGTAAATTGGATAAAAACCTATGAAAAAATGTAACACCAATATACCTTTTCAAATCACCGAGAATCCCCGAGAAGATATAGTCTCAGGACATCAAATTCCTATGTTGCACAAAAGTCCCACTGGAATTAAATTACTCTACCATGCTCTGGATGAATATATTGTGAAAATAGAGTTTAGAGAGGTAAGAAATTGAAAAATGTAAGGGAAGAAGAACATAGGCCAACAAATGTGAATAAATACCTCAAATTCATGATAAAACCCCTTTGGAACACCCCCTTAGAGGCCTATAAGTAGAGTGTATGGGGGAGAAACCCCTTGGCTATGCAAGGGAGAAAAAAGAGGGAGATAAGAGATACCCCTATTAAACATGAGGTGGGGGGATTTTTTTTACCCTTTTTAATAGGCTTCATGGTTTTGTAACACCAGGTGTTAACCATGTGGTTTACTTTTCCTCCAACCATCCACCTTACATGACTTGGTCTCACGATTTACCAAACCATGAACAAAGAATGAAGATCACATCACTATAAAAAATTGACCAATACCAACAAAATTTTTGTGTCAGATAATATATATGTTGGTAAAAATGATCAATTCCAACAGATATATTATTATGTTGTTATTTTTTATAAGTACCAACAAATTTTCTTACCAACTTATACATCTGCTAGTATTAACTATATTATACCAACATATCATTTATTATCAATTAAATTTGTCTCTATATCTTACAGATACCAACAATCATCTTACAAAAAAATTAATATATTTTTATTATTTATTATCAATGAAAAATATTTTCCTATTTAACAAACAAATTACAAGAAATTATTCAACATCAACAAATATTTTACTAATAATTCACTGTATAAATTTTTAATTTTTTATTATGAACAAATCATTTTTCAATAAAAATATGTGCATATATATTGAATTAAAATATTTATTATTTAATAATGTTTCATGAAATCAATATATATAATTTAGAATTTCCAATGAATTATTCAAACTTATATTGATTCTAACCAAATAAATTATAAACTTACAAAGTTAAAAATATAGAATTAGATTTATTAACAATAAGTAATTTATTTTATAAATATATAATTTTTATAATAATAATCATTCTTTATATTTTTTAATATCATCATATGAATAAACACGTGCCTCTCGACCATGGGAAGTTCATTCCCAAATCAAATACCCTGATAACCCTAAAAATACTAAGGAATGCCTTTGTTCGGTGCCATAGTGTTCATCCCACTCTGGCTCGTTGCCATAGGGTTCAACATTTTCGTTTGTCAACACATGGTTCATCCTTTTCATTCATCATCGCATGGTCCATCCTTTTGATTCATTTCCACAATACTCATCCCTGTTCCACTTACCCCCAAATCTGGTAATCATTCAAGCGCCCCCAAATATATGGTAATATTTCACCCCTTCAACTAATTGCCACACCATTACTCTCCAGCTACATTCCTTTCAATCAATCTACCCTTGGTTCATCGATCTTGCTTCCTCTCGAAGAACTTATTGGAAGTGAAAAAAGGTAAAATTTCTATTACGATTTTCCCATTATGGGCTACAAATTTTAGTGGATGATAACACTCACATAGTTAGAAGATCAAACATACTCCTTTTTAAGTCTAATTATAGTCTAGATGTAATTTTATTTGAACAAACATTTTCATTATTTGAATTATAGTAAAGAATAAAATTCACATTGAATTTTTACATCTAAAATTAATGTAGATTGAATGTTTTATATATGAATTTACTCACAATAATCTTATTAGGAGACTCATTCTTAATTATATGAATAATGGTTGTTTATTTGCTATAAGGATACAATTCATTTTTTTTATTTGGTGTATGCAATACATAAATGATATTCCTTTTCATGATTAATGTATGATTACCTTTCCTTGTGATGTGTAAATTCATTATATTCATTTTATTATATCAATAGTTTAATATGCTATTTAATTTAATATATTGAGTCCATACTACTGTGAGTTTTTTAAATGCATGCATCATATATCTAATTAGTTTAAATACAAATAACATTTGATTATCTATATTGAATTGAATTTATATTTGGAACATCACAATGATATGTTTACAGGATTATAAATTCTTTTGAACCATATTATGTCATGATAGTGGCATCATATTTCTGGGTTGTTCTATGGTTCTTATTTATGTAATGGACATGTTGAGGTTCCATGGTTTTACTTGAGGTCAATTCTTGGAATCCGATCTTCAAATTTCGTGGGATTTTTATTGTGATTCATGTTAATTGTGGTGCTTATACGCCATTCATGTACTTTTTAAATTTTTCATGATGTGAATAATTTATTTGGAAAGCTTGAGAATAACAATTAAAGGTGATTTGGGTGAGAAAAGAGTTCCAAGCGTCTAGATTCTTTACCTTCAACAATAAGATTTTATTCTTCATTTTTTCTCTTGTTTTCTCATATTGAGATGATTATAGAAAATATTAAGGATGATGTTATCGGGTTAAATATGTGATAATATAGATAAGTAATTATTATTATTTATTAAACTAATTTTATGGTGTAATTAAATAGAGCCTAACTGTGGTGCTCATGTCATGGTAGTGGCCTCATATTTTTGGGTTGTTCTCTGGTTCTTGTTAATGTAATGGACATGTTGGGGTTCCATAGTTTTACTAGAGGCTGATCCTTGGAATTTTTTCTGGAAGTTTGGTGGGATTTTTTTGTGATTAATGTTAATTGAGTTTCTTATAGGCCATGCATGTACTTTTACAGGTTATTACATTATTTTTTTGATATAATGTTGAATTTGATATTTAGAGTTTATAATAATAAGTTTTTTTAAAATGCATTCCTTATAGATTTAATTAGTTGAAATACATATAGCAATTAGTGTTTATATTGAATTGAATTTATATTTGGAAATTCACAATTCTATGTTCATGTGATTAAAAACTAGTGTTTCATGTAATTGAATCATCGTTTATTTTAGAATTCAAAATTATTATTTTTATATGTTTTTTACTTATTGGACGTTTTTCATTAATGATAAAATAGATGTAGAACTTCTCCAAAGGTGTTAAGACTCTTTTTATAGATAAATTTCAAAATAAATCAACTTAAATAAGTTACAATATGGATAAGTACATGTTATTTATTGTAAAAAATTATTTTAATGTGTCTGGTTTGAGAACTTTGATGGTCATGGTGGCGATTTCTGGAGTTCTACTGTAATTATGAGGCCATGGAGATATGCTATAAATTATTGAAGGGAATGAATTGTAATAAGGAGGCTACTCTAGTGGAGTTTGTAGATTGAAAGGATTTCACAAGTATAGAGTCACTGTTGGTTTGTGTTGTCTTTGGTTCTAACCTTGGGGTCATTACCGGATGTATTCCTTGGTGTTCAATTTTTGGTGGCTCCCAATTAAAGTTGGTCTACTATTTCTATGCATATAGATTTTCACGGTCATTTGAGGTTTGAGAAAATGGCACTGGTGCCACTGCTTTCAAGACTATTGGTTTTTTGAGTCTTGCTAAAGGCAATAGAGTCAAGTGACAAAACTATATTATTCTACAGGTTGAAGCATTATAGATCTATTTTCTGTGTTTTCTATAGATTTAATTTGATGAAAAACTTATACATATTTGAACTGAATAGAAGCCAAAAAAGGTGGTTGTGTCAGGTTCTGATTGATATTAAGTCATAATGTAGATGAATATGATATGAGAATCCAACAACTGAAGTCTAAAAATGAGTTCGTTGCTATTTCTGTTGTAAGGAGAATATTTATGATACCTTCTTCTTGTATGAGCATGAAGTTTTATAGTATATATGTTTTTTTTCTATTTGGGAAGTTCACCGCACATATGGATCTGAGATACTTTAGGGTTATTATTGTAATTTGATAACTCTCCACACGAGTTTCTTTATTAATCCTCGATTTAATATCCGAGATTGTGTTAGTGTAGTGGAGATTGAAGTGAGGTTCAATGCCTGGAAATCTAGAGTCTATGTATTGGTGCCTGAAATTTATTTTCCATGTGTAGGGTAGTCAGCATGACATGCTATATACATAGTGTACATAGGGAGTCCTCACTCAAGGTTATTTATGACCGGTCCATTCCTTAAGTAGTTGAGCTGAAGTAGGAAGTCATAGTGGATGTATATCCATAATTTAATGATATGACAATTAGTCAGAGTTATTGAGCTGTTGTTGAACAAAATTAATTTATTGGTTGAAATGTAGGAGTGTGAACATGGATAGAAAGTTAGGGAGTGATTTAGTCAAATTAAAAGAGATGATGCATTCAATACCACACCATATAGGGAGGCCGACACCCTGATAGGAGCTCCAAAACTAGCTTTGAGAGGGTATTGGATCTGACCTAAGAAATTCAATCTTCACTGTGGGGAATTCATGATATCATCCTAGAAGGTTGGAAGTAGTTAAAAGATGAGAGTTCTCACTTAATAGCTATCATTAGGGGAGATTTATTTCTTTCCTATTAGTTTTTATATTCTTTTAATACAAATTAATTTGTGTATGTTGTTAAAAAACATTTTGAACATAAAAATTTGTAATTGAATATGTGTTTAATACTAGTTGACACATCATATGTCATGTAACAAGCTTTATTTTTACCGAAATCATTTTGATAATTATCTTTCTTTAGATTATTTTTCCATTATACTTGTATCCATAGAGGTGCTTATAGGCTACGCATGGACTTTTTCAGGTGTTCAAGTTGTGAAGATATGAACTTATTAGATTGATAAAAACATTTTATGGCTATTTAGGTGAGTGATGGTTCCATGTTTAACTTCAACTATAAGGTTTTTTATTCTTCATTTTTTCTCTTATTTTTCTTATTTTAATTACTCTTTTTGTACAAAGATTCTTATTTTCATTTCTAACAACAATTTGGGAAAACAACATTAATTACTTACTCCTATTTCTTGTTTTCATTTTTTTATATGTTATTTTTCTTATTGTTCATACTAAGATGCTTGTAAAAAATATTAAAGATTATGTTTCCTTATGATTATTGTTAAACTTATTTGAAAAAATAAGTGAGTGGAATATTGGTATGTTCTTTTATTGGTAATAATATATGATGATTAACTCATCTTTGTATCTTCATACTTGGTCAACACATACACCCATTCCTCAGTTTCATCAAGTTCTATTCTCATATTGAATAGGTCAGGGTTTTTCATGGTAGTGACACTAACATCGTGTTAAAATGCTAGATTCTGATGATTTTAGAAAGAATGTTCCTTGAAATCTGTTTAGAGAGGGAGGGTATTATCCCCTATTTTTTTGGGTTAACAGAGGATAACATCATTTTCCATTTTCAGTTTTCTTTTTGAAAAATATTACAACACTCACCCTGTGCTTTGAGTCAAACTCAACAGAGCCCCTATTCAGAATCTGCCTAATCATTCAATAAGAAAATCAATTCTACAACAAGGAAAGTGGTTCTATATTTACCTTCAACTATAAGGTTTTTTATTTTTCATTTTTCTCTTGTTTTTCGATTTTCAATTAGTATTTATGTCACTCACATATTTATATTCTTATTTCTTACAACCGTTTTAGAAAACAACATAAATTACATATGTTTATTTCTTGTTTTAATTTTTTATATGTTATTTTTCTTATTGTTCACTTTGAGATGCTTATAGAAATGGGTAAGAATTTATGATAATGAACTCTTGTATGTGAATAAATAATATGGTGTGGAAAGCCTTATGTTGTAGCTTCAAATTTTCTACTGCATGAGTAGCACTTGCAGCAAGGATTTGGCGTCACTTAAGTGAGTATTCCTTGAGATATGGATTGAAATTGTTCAATTGTTGATATTCTTGAATATTGAAAGTACTAAATTTAATCATCATTTTGCAGGTATTCCATATATATTTTTATTAGTTGAATCCTTTATTCCTAGGAAGGTGCCTAAAAATACTATACTATCAAACTAAAAATCCTTTGACTATGGTTTGATAGTACAATATCTTTGGGACTGTTGAGCTATGAGATTGCTATGTCTTATTGATTTGCTTTTATGGTAGGCTGAAAAATTATATTATATCATTCTCTACCTAGGAATGCTAAGTCATGATGTCCCTAGATCATGATATTTCATGATATGATGGACATTCTTTTGGAAATGGCATCAGATTTCTGCTGACCTTCAGATTTTGGATCTCTAAATGCAGAAGGATTATTTCTTTGAGGATGAACTAATCCATTTATCATTCACCACTTTTTGTATGGTTATGCCTTTATCAACATTTTTAGAGTCCATAACTCCAATGCATATGTTTCTTTTGATCTTGAAGTTTTTGTAAGGATGAAATCATACAAGATTTATTTCTTCTGGTATTGAAATCCATTGGGTCAAAGGAAGCAACAAGTTATAAAATGTAATATCAACATTTCATGGATAACTACATAATGAAGAATGAAAGAGGGAAATCCGATTCAAGTTTACACCTTCATGTGATGGAAACCTCTTTTCTTAGTAGTCTTCTAATATGTGGATCTAGTTTTACAGTGACAGGTTGGATTATGGGTGGACTATCAAAGCATGGATCCATATATAATGGAGGCTTGATTTATCTGGAGATGAGATGATCCATATTACTTCTCTACATTGTGTATTTTTGTAACAATTTTTAATTTAAAGTTTGTGTAAGTTTGTTACACATCATGTATTTAGAAAACATTTGTTTTATTTAATAAAGTTTTAGAGGTATGAGTTGGGTGACCAACTCATGTCTTGTTTCTCTTAAAAAAAATTGGTTCCAATTCACACAGATAATTTTATCTGATTTGTGGGTATGTTTTTTGGTTGTTTGTGATATAGATATTAGAGCTGAAGGGTGTGGGATAGTAATGACTTGAGGTTTCTCACTTTTATTAGAGATGTATTGATTTGTTTCTTATTGGTGCAGGAGTTGGATTGTTGGTTCTGAGGTATGGATGGGTTGATGGTGCTGGTGCGTTGAAGGCTGTGGTATAGTTGGGGATGAATTTGGGGGGTGATGGATATTTTTGGGGGTGTGGGGGGTGTGATGGATCCTGTTATGGGTGGGGGGAGGGGTGCTGGGGGGATCCTTCAGTTTGGAATCAACATTTTGTATTAAATTTCATTAGTAATATAATTGTTATTTTTCTAATTTTTAACATTTGTGTTGATCATCTTTGGTTTAATAATGAATTTTTTTTATTATATTTGATAAATTAATAAATATAAAAATTTATAATTTTCATTCAAATGTAATTTATAAATAGATATTATATGCTGGTAATATTATTACCAACAGAAAAATTTGTCATAATAATATATTGCTAAACACTTTAACCAAAATATATATTATCTGTTGGTATTATTATAATTGTAACATAACTATTTTATCTATCACAAAAAAATTTAGCAATAGAGTTTCTAGTGACAGTTTAGTGATAGGGACATAAGTGTTGGTAAAACATTTACCAACAGAAAATGTTCTTTTTCCAACAGATATGTTCCTATTGGAAAAAGTTAAATATTTTGTACTGCATTGTCTCAATACCTTCATGGCACATGGTTTACCAAACTGTGTGCCAAGTATACAGATGGATATATAACCCCTCGACAACTTCCACATGTTTTTCTATATAGTTTTTAATAGTTTTCCCTTAATAGTGCACCGGTTATGAATGAATTCCATGATCAATAAAAATTGAACTTAAACTTCATCCATGTAAGGGTACAATAAAAGTTTCTCCAAACTATGTGACCCAAATATTGTACCATAGTTAGAGTTATCATGAACTCCCAAATCCTCCAAGACTCACCCGATCATCCAAGATATATTATGACCATCATTCTACATATAAAAACTTCACTAGAAGATGTTCCAACTCCAAGAATTTTCATTTTGTATCCTGATTCACAATTTGGCCCATCCATCAATGGAAAATTTTAAACTTCCTACCAACTATGAACAATCATTTGGATATGTGGTTTTATAGACTCCCCACATTAATACTTCTCAACCCCGATAATTCCTAGTTGTCATCCAATATAAATTTTCTGACTCACCTATGTTTTCAATTCATATCCAAGAGACCGCATTACAACCTTCACTCTCAATCTCTCTTTTGGAGTAACACTCAAAATCCATGGTGCCCTAACACATAGAAACTGATCCAACACTCATATTCACTATTAAAACATTGATATAGTGATTTCCTAAACCATATATCTTAAGAAACGATCCCTACACAACTTAATTGATCACCCAACTTATAGTGCTCCCCACCATAAGAATTAACTTACAACTAAAAATTACCAATCATTGGTTCTTTTTCATTTTTAATTTACTTTAAATATTCATACATGTATTCAAAAAATGACCCCATCATGAATTCTTAAATTCCACACCCGATCATAAGTGATAATGGTAATTGAACACGTGAAGCTATTATTGTTTCAAAATTCCAAATCAAAACAGATGAAGCCCAATCATTGTTTTATCGTACTAACATGATGAATTTCTATAAAAACCCAACACCAATTCTCAATACATATCCATAAAACCCAAAATTATGTTCTTGATGAAATTTATAACCCACCACATCAAACTACATGTGAAAATTAAAGTTGAACAACCTATGGATGACCTTCAATGAAGATTCTTAGTTTCCCCCTCTGATGCATTACCAAATTGAACCGACCTTGGAAACTAACCATCAAAGGACCCTATTACAATTCAAAAAATATAGATGAGTTCCATTCCTAACTCATAGAATACATAAATGGGAAAATTCTTAGTTTTATACACCCTTCATTATGCTTTACCTTTTTCACCACCATTATCTCACCCGATCACATTTAGGTCATCTCAGGTCATCCCGAGCCCAACACTGAAAATTAGACTACAATCATTGATGAATTATTAAAAAAACCATTCCTATTTCTCCTAATCCAAAAAATAACCCCTTGATAGACCATACTCATTCACTAAATTCTATACCCGACACACAGTGAGACTTCATTGATTGGATCATCAACCAACTAAACCAACATCATGCTTTCCACGAGCACCAATACATTCCAGATCCGACACAGATAGAATCACCAAAATTAACTTGATTCAGGTATCCATTATTATAAACCTATGGAAATAACACAAAAAATTACCTAAACTCTAATGATTATTTTCCATTAGTACTCAAGTCCATTCATTCACCAACAAAAGAAATGAAAACAACCATATAACGACTGATCTCACTTCTATAACAATTCTCTCATGAGAGTCACATGACCATGACCAAAATCTTACTCCCCACAATATGATTATCCTTATCATCACATTATTGGGTCATACATCAATCATCATGGTCCATAATCCATCCATCCTCACACCAGTAGATTAGATGGGGCCAAACCCATGTATCCCCTATCACTAAACTGAAATGAAACTAACCACCTGTGCATGAACCAAGGGAATTTCATCCATAACCTTCACCAAAATTCAATACCAAATGAGGATAACATCCTATAATGACCTATGGTAGACTCCAAACTGTAAAAAATCCCTTACACCTCTTCTTAATAACTACTTCAATAGTTTCTATCATCATGCATGTGGTTCTCTTTCTGATCCCCATACTATTATTCCCATAAGCATTTCATCAAAAATATCCAGTACTCAACTCACCCATGAAAGTTCATAGATCAAAAACTCAGCAGCGTCACATGTAATATTTTTCATGACCTCAACATATTTTAACCATAAAGGGTGAACCCTCCTATTACACTAAAACCATAGTCCAACAGACAATATACACCTCTCATGCGCTTTCTAGCTCAACATTAAACAACCATAAAGGGTGTACATTCCTTACCACCCAATCAAAAAACCCCACTCATGCTTTTTAAATTCGTACACCACCAAGAACAGGTTGATCATGCTCCATGGAAAAATAGTCTCATAACACTAGGATGTCCCCTGTAAATCCACTCCAAAATTATGTACCTTACCTGTTCAATTGTCTATCTCACAATCACCCACAACATGGGCATCGTTCCTAAACTATAAGAATCAAACCACTCCCCATGGCATGCCATTATCATATAAATTATTATCATCCACTTCACCCTATTATAACCTCATGAGAATATCCCAACACTCTCACCACATACAAAACACAGATATAGATCTAGGGCTAGGAACCTGGAAAATCCTACCCTTCCAAGTTTGTCACAACAATGGTGATATCACTCATTGTACATTCAAATTCTGATCCATCAAGGAATCCCTACTCCAACATCATCTATGAGGTCTCAGTTTTCATGCACTGGTCTCATATGTCAAATCACCTACCCATTCCTACCATCGTTAAAGAAAACACAAACCCTAGGAAAAACCCTCTTGAAGGTTTCCATAGAATAAAAACCAAACACAAATTCACTAAGGTCTAAGTCAATTTTAAAGGCTTATCAGTCTACTACAGACCTCTAACAGTCAGATCTCATGATAGAGTCACTAGGTCTAACCACCTATACCTACCAGGTCTCACTATGGTCATAACTACCAGGAAACATCACATGGTTCTTGTCTAAAATATCACTAAACATAAAAATTACAAAATACTTGTTAAAGGGTCTCAAACTATGGGTCTCTATACATTCCCCTATCTCAAAAAAAAGTTTTGGAAACTCATGTGGAAAACCACCCACTTGTTAGTCCCATAAAAACACCAGGTTTCACTTGATAACCCACTCACCCACAAGGAACCAATTCTCATTTGGCACCCACCCATAGGATATAGGACCGTAGAACACCCTAATAGGGGAAGGGTGAATCGAGGTGTCAAATTTTTCTTTTAAAGTACCTGATATTTTCCCATTTTGGTAAGAAACTATAAAACCCATCTCATGGATTCTTGTAGTTATTTAATATTCACATGTAGAGAGAAAATACATCAGTTTTACTTTTTTCACCACTAAGGGATAGTCTAAGGATAATATGCCAAAATTGTGTCAGTCATACCAAAATACACTAGCCCTCACTAGTTGTAAAATACATTAGTTCTGAAATTTTTTCCCTATTCTAGAAACACTACCCTTAAAATATTTTAGGGATAGCACACTGCCTCTCTCATGAAAATTCTACCAACTGCACTAGATAACTACTTTGGGTGAAGTCTTATTTAGTTTAATGAAATGAAAGTTACATAAATAGATAGGAAATTTATGAATTTTTCCCTGATTAGCATGAGACTATACTTGCATCATGGTCTTATATTGATGCACTTGAAAACAATGTTCACTTAATCCATATGTTCAACACTACTATCCACAAAGATCTCAACCTTCTTGTAACCTCCATTATGTTTTAATGAAATACCAAAATTCTCAAACACACAAACTTTCATGAAGATCCTTCACAAATCAACCCGACTTTAAAAAGATTCCAACCTTCTTGAAGCCTACAACCTTCACAGGAAACACTTCCTTCACAAATATCATTACCTTTATGGAACAAACTACCTTCAAGAAGCTCATTGCCTTCACATAACACTTAGTATTTTCAAAACTCACTGTCTTCATGAAACCACCATAACTAATAAGCATTGGAATTAGTCAATACATAAATAGTATTTTTAAGATGATCAATATTGCATAGAAATATAAATTTTTGAATCTCCCAGCCTTCATGAAAGTAGATAGATTCATCCTTTTCTCTAATTCTTTTCATGTGAAATGAAGTGGGGGTAGCTACCTATTTATAGGATCAACCTTTTGTGAAGATCCCATATATCCAATAGATTTTTCATGAACCTCAAAATTTATGTTCATGAAGTTCCTTCATTCATGAAGCTAAAATAAAATTTCACCCATTCATGAACATTCTTATAGTCAAAAAGAATCATCATCAACTCATTTCACACTCACGATACTCTTTCATATTCACGAAGAACCACTGTCATTCCATCATGCATTCATAAAGCTCATTAGCGATGATCCATATCTTCATGAAGATCAACCTTCACAAAACATAGTATTTTATAAACTAGTGATTTTACCATAGTTGAGAAGAGTTAATCACATAAAACCACCTTTCGTGAAGCTTGATCCTTCCTCCTGATTTTGACCCCAAAAATTTGGAAAATTCTAGGAAATGACACCGCCTTAAACACTATAGTCATTTTTTTCTGTAATATAAATTTTCTTTAAAACTCATTAACAATCTTAGTGTGGATTGAAAAAAAAACACAACTGAGACTCTACTTCCAATTTTGAAAGGCCTTGGTTCTAACAATCTAACAATTTGGGTTTGTTGGTAATCTATAGATAAATATTATAAAGCACCATCCACTATCAAAACCTAAAATGTCAGAAACAAATCATCCTAAAATCTAAGTCATTATGAGAAAATATTGTTGTAGAAAAAATTACGGGGAGCATAAATTATGTTCTCATGCTTTGAAATGCCTAAATATGTCCAAGATAAGATTTGAGAAAAAAATAATGGTTTCCTCATAACACTTAATTCTCATCATTTCATAGAAGCTTTGCATGATTTTTCAAAATCCAACAACTATAAATCCTTTAAAATGTTGAATTTATCCATTCTCCAACTTTGGAAATAAACCCAAATACCCTATATTTATAAATTTAGTTCTCAAAATAGACTCCCCCGGGATTGTATATCACCTAAAAACCTACATCGCTTCCAAAAACAGATTAAAATTATTATCATAAATTGGGATAGGGGACCAACCATGACCTCCTCATGAACTGGGTGGTTATTTAACACCAAGTTTCAACTGAAATTTCTAAAACAAATGTGCTACTAACATCTTAGTTATAATGTCATCCACTTGGTTACCAGTTTCAACATGATCCATTTTAATCAAAACTTGTTCAAGTTTTTACTTGATGTAGTGATATGTGATCTTAATATATTATCTATGAGAGTGATGATCCATATTCTTCATAAGATCAATCATGATATTTTTGTCAAATTGAATCACCATCGATTATTTTACCTCATCACCAGTATCAGCCAGATGTTGCTTCATCCAAAAAATAAGAGTACATTAATTTTTAGTGATGATATAATATTATTCATCCACACTCATAGAAGTGATTTCTTGTTTCTTTCTCAACCAGATGCATTTGTTTCCAATGAAAAATATACCACCGCTTGTGGAGATTCTGTCCACCACATCTCCAGACCATTCAGTATCAGAAAATGGCAATAATTCATTATCTATTCATGTTGTAAATTATAAGAAAAAATTGAGTGATCCTTGAATATACCTTAGGATTATTTTAATGGTTACCTAATTATATTCCTTTAGATTAATTTGAAAGTGAGCTACTAAGGATTTTAAAAAATGATATCTAGCTAAGTCATAGTCATGTATAATAAGATTCCAATGGTTCTCCTACATAAAGTGGGATCCACACATGTACCATCCTCATGCTTTTCGAGTTTCTTCCCAAATGAAATCAGATTCAACATTGGATTGGATTCATGGATATTGAATTTCTACAGTAGCAGTCTTTCATATTTTTACTAAGAAATGGAAGTATAGTTCTTATTTTGAAACACTAATCTATGACTCATATTTTAAAATTGGTATTATTCATATAAGGATCCAATTTAGAATACCATGATCAATGTACCTGATTCAGACCTTAGAGAGAATTATATGATGTTATAATGAAATTTCTTCATAAATGGTTTACTCTTATGATTATCCATCTGAATCATCTTCTTTGTGTGAGCCCTGAATATTTTTCAAGCCTTCCACTATTTCATCATCTAAATCTATCACTTTACCACTGATCTTGATACCTCATGAGATGAGAAAACATATAACTCTATTCAATAATCATTCAATTTCATTCCAGGATGAAGATACTAAATGTGATATGAAACTGTTAAGGACAATCAACCTGAAACTCTTTTTTTAATGACATGATATTCATGAAATTTCTAGAATAATCATTTTTGATAACAATTAAAATAATGATTCTGAAAGCTTCTTCATCAGTATTCATTTATCTCCACCTCAAGGGAAACACTTATTAACATATACATAAAGGTAGAACTCATCAACAATGTATTTCATGAAATTTTCGTATGGAGAATACACCAGAATGGGCCTTCATCTTGTGACTGTCCACATTAGACAACCTTCAAAACTTTAGCAAGGATAATATTTTTGAACACTTGTTCTTTAGGATACTAGAAATAAGATCAATTCATAATGGTACCTTATTTATCCTAGTAATCCAGAATATAACATAATTATATTTATAAAAAATTATCCTCTATAATATTTTTATTTGAATACCAAATTGAGGAATAATTCAAAGATAGTGACTTCTTCAGATTGTATATCAAGAATTGATAGAAATAAATTATTATTAGGTTCCTCCCTATGAAATTTATTCAAATTTCAATTCCCTATATTATAATAACAAATATAATATAGAAAGATTAATGGAATAATGCTGATCCTCTTTGATTCATCAATACAAACAACACAGTTGAGATGATATTCTCAACCATGTTGCTCTATTTTATCCAGTATTCATGCAAAAATATTTGAACATATGTTCTGATTTGAGTTGTGGAAGAATGGATCTCTTGACCTTTTATTTTCATTTGTGTAGAGAATTTTTCTTCTTAATTGGTTTATGGGTGATACATATTTACTTATCCTAAGGACTGATTATTTTTCTTGTAGTAAGAAGAAACATCATTTTTCTATGTCACTAGAGTTATTGCATCTCTAGTATAGAAATTATTTAACACAAGGTTTTCATTTTGTTTAAAAACTCTCATTCACATCATCTTCATCATGTGAAATTTTTTCTTTTCATTTTTCACCAGTTGTACCCTGTGCATCTTCAGGTTTCCTCATTCTTTCTAAATCTTCTATCCAAATAGCTAACATGTCATTAGGAACAGTTTTAGCAAGTTTGGATCTTCAACAAGGGTTATTCTAAGTTTCATTACTATTATTGGTTCTTTTTGATGAACTACCATTAAAATTATTATATTTAGAATCTAAGTTCATTTCGGCTTCCTTATTTGGGATCTTCTTGGGAGAATTTGGTTTCAAAATATTCTTTTGATTTATTCCCAAGGTAGCTTAGACATACATAACCATATTTTATTATCTTATTTTATTATCAAATTTGGATGAATGATGAGATAATCCTGTACCAAACCTATGACCACTAACATTTCATACATAATAGATTCTATCAAGCTTCCCAAATCTATTTTCTTCTTGACCTGTTGATATTGCTTCTTCTTCTCTGTCTTTCTCCCCTTCAAAATAGGCTTCCTTTATACATTTTCATTTAGAATCTTTTATAAATAATAAAATTCACAATTCCCAAATATGTTTCAACACAAAAATTGAAAAAAAAACCTTGATCTCCTTATATGTTTTGTATAATGTTGTTGGATATTATTCATGAATTTTATGCTCTATTTGGGAAACCAGCTTCCATAATATTTTTCCTATCCACCATGCTCATGGT
This sequence comes from Viscum album, assembly GCA_963277665.1. Taxonomy (NCBI): domain Eukaryota; kingdom Viridiplantae; phylum Streptophyta; class Magnoliopsida; order Santalales; family Viscaceae; genus Viscum; species Viscum album. Next base: position 1,683,252,597 of record OY728160.1, read on the forward strand.
GGTAGGTTTTTTATCACATTTCTTCACCCATACTTGTTCAAAAATTTTATTCAGACCTTCACTCTTGATGATAATAGGTTTAGAAGCATTAATAAAAGTTGTTATGGATGGTATCTATTTCTTATCAGCTGCTTGAGGCAAATCATAAAAATATTTCATGATCTATTTATCAAATGTTGGAGTACTTTTAGCTTTAGAATCCTATAGTGAATATTGAGTAGTTGTAGAAACTATTTTTTTTAATGTCTCTATATATTCCTTCTCATGATTTTCCAATTGAGCTTTGAAATCTATACATTTCATATTGAGGATTATTTTATGTTCTTGAATCATAATAATCTTTTCTTCACAAGTATTATTTATTATAACAACATCTTCTTCATCAATAATAACTTTTTTTATGAATCAAAGAGTTATGTTCCTTGATCTTCTTGGATATTTATTCCAATTGTATACCCTTGAAATCAGTTCTATTTTTCAATTTCACTTCATGCACATGGATATTTTTTTCAAGAGTCCTTTTGAATCCCTCTTTCTCTTCAACTTCATTGAGGCATTTTGATAAAATTATTTCAAGATCTCTATTTGTTTCATCAAAGTATTGAACCTATCTGGGGATTGTTAAACATTCATGAATTTTTCCTTGCAATCCCTTTTCCAAAGCATCAGTTCTCCTTCAATATGGGTGATCTATACCTATAAAAATTGAAAGAATCCACAAATAGGGGAGGGTATTTCTTTGGTAATATCATATAGAAAATTTATTAACCTATTTACTAAAAATTGTGGTGAGGTTGTAGATTTATCAACATCACCACTTCTCTTAGGAACCTTATTTTGAGGAGAACATTCAACGGTGTTAACACATACCTCATGATAATATGAATATTTTGATTTAAATAAGGTAAAATGGTTGTCCTTATCTTTGGTAGAAACCTAAGACACCTTTTATTTACATTATGTGCCTGATATATATTCATTTTTTGAATGGGATGGGGAACCAGATACTAAATCTTATTTAGATAAGAGGGACTTATTCAACTTTCTCTTATATTTCTTTTTTATATTTATCATGGATTCATGGATACATAATTATTCTCAAAGAACACTGATTCTTCATCAAAATTTCACTTCATTTTTGAATTAATAAAGAAACTAAAATCTTCAAAGGAGAATTTATTTAATTTAGATAATCCAACATAGGTAAACCTTGGTTATGATGCCACTTGTAGGACCCCAGAACACATTGCGAGGGGAGGGGTAAACCATTATGTCAATTTTTTTCAAAAGTACCAGATCTTATTCCCACATTGGTAAGAACATATAAAAACTATCTCATGGACTCATTCCATTATTTAATATTCACCTGTAGAGAGGCAACACATCAATTTTAGTTGGTTCTCCATTAAGGGTTGGTCTAAGGAGAATATGTCGATAGAGTGCTAGACATACCAAAATCCACTAATATTATCTAGTTGTGGACTATAGAAGTTCATACATAGTCACTCAATTCTAGGAAAACTTCCCTTACAAGATTTTAGGGATAACATATTTCCTCCCCCAGAACACTTCGATCAACTTCCCTAAGAATACTACTTTGGGTGAAGCCTTACTCAGTTTAATGGCATTGAGGTCACATCAGTATATTGGGTATTTAAGTATTTTTCACTGAATTGTAGGGAATATTTACTACATCATAGTCCTGAGTTTATGCACTTGAAAGCACTATTCACTTAATCAATATGTTCAACACTACTATTCATGAATCTCCCAGCCTTAATGTTTCCTAATTTATGTTTCAATGAAATACAAACATTTGAAAACCCACAAAAATTTTCAAATATCCTTCGTGAAGAAGCCAACCTTCACAAAGAGACCTCTCTTTGTGATTCTCAAATCCTTCACAGAGTACACAAACTTTGTAAAGCTCACTTCCTTCATGGAATAAACTACATTCATGGAGCTCACTTCCTTTGTGAAACACTAAGTATTTAAAAAACACTTAACCTTTGAGAAAATACCATAACTCATATGAATTTTCATTGTTCATGACTTAATAAGACTTTTTTTGATGCTCAAGATCGCATAGATTTGTAGATTCACAAAGCTCCCATCCTTTGTGAAATTAGAGAAATTTGGAATTTTATATAATTCCTTTAATATGAAATGAAGTGGGGGTAACCACCTATTTATAGGAAAATAATTTCATGAATATTCCATGCCTCTAGAATATTTTTTTTGTGAACCTCAAAACTCATTTCCAAGAATACCCTTCATTCAAAAAGCTCTAGTGAAATTTCACCCATTCATGAATATTTTCACAGTCAAGTAGAATCACTTGCAAATCATCATGCACTCACGATGCTTTGTCATATTCATGAAGAATAAAAATACTTCCATTTTGAATTCATGAATATCATTCCATATGATTCATATCTTCTCAAATATCAACCTTCATGTAACCTAATCATCACAAAAAGCATGACATTAACATATTTTTGAAGATTGAATCCAAGAAAACCACATTTTCCAAAACATTCTCGTTCCTCTTGATTTTGAGCCCAAAAATTTGGAAAACACTAGGAAATTCTGCCAACTTCAGAGTTGTAGCCATATTGTACTATAAGATCAATTTCCTTTCAAACTCCATGATAATACTAGTGTTGATTGTAAACAAACACAAATAAGACTCCATTTACAACTATGAAAGGACTTGGTTCTAATAGGGGACTACCCCCTCATGAATCACAACCCACAAGTCATTACTAACTCAGTCAATGACACCATATTATAAAATATATTACAAGGAACCATAAACAAATTTTTTGGTTAGATAGAATTCAATTCCATGTCATATGGGAAAACACCATATAGTTTGTTATTGGAACATTAAATGTACTAAACTACACAAAACTCACTATAATTGGGTTTTATCTATCTCACTAAATTCATTTAGTCACCCTTAAGGGTCTATAATCATCCCTTTCTGAAGGAAATATATCACCATCATTACTATAGAATATTAACGGCCCACCAGTAGAATAAAAAATATGTATATAAGACTTCCAAAATAGGTTTGATGACACCAATTACTTATATGAAAAAATGAAATATGAGCAATTTCTATCAATTTAAATAGATGATCCTCAATCATTAGTAAATACAGCCACACTAAAAGTCCTATACCATGTGGATCCTATATTCTTATTATGATTTTTGAGAGGAATTTTACCTCTATAGGCCAAGAGACAAAAATAATTGTTGTCCTCTCACCAACGTGCTAAGAGATATATCCCATAATTTATAAATCATAAATCTCAAACACAATGTGCATCTTGATAGGTGAATAAAACAACAACTGTAATAGTTAAATCCATGCACATAAATCCCACACCCATGGTAACATGGACTTCCACCGGGAAAAGTGTGACACACTAGTTCTACTTCCACAACATGTCCTGAAATATTCCAATGTATCTATTATACTGACTCCCAAAACAGTAGGAACAAACTAAAATCTCTAATACCACATCGTAACACCCCAACCTGGCTCACTATTTTAATAATAATAAGATCAGAACACTTTTTGACTTAGGGAACACCTCCCCAAATGCTACAAGCTTCCAACATGTAGTGGGTGTCTAAGGATATATCATGTGGAGGATATACACCATGTATTAGTGTGAACAATCACAAAATCAATAAATAAATAAATATAATACACTCCCATCACATCAGAGCATGAAATAAGAATAAGTGAACTAAAGATGATATATAAAATAAAGGTTGTGATAAGTCATAGAAATATACCACCCACTAAGCTAGTCACATTTATAGGTAAAAATAAAAAAAAAATTATGTAAGTTATGTTGAAAATATGAGCTATAACACACCCCAAACTCCATGTAAGAATCTAGTCCATCACAGTCAATCTAGGACGGGACTCAACCCTACCTATCCCTATATGAACAAGTGAAAGTTTCTATGGTAACTAAGTGCAATGTATTACTCAATATGGTGTCATTATAACGGAGTATGACACTACTAATGGAGACTCTAAATATAACCATTATGTATGAACTGAATTCATAAGTTCACTAGTAAAAAATTAAAAATATAACTATCAATACATTTAAAACCAACTACCTAAAATAGGCACCAGACCCAGGGGATAGGTTCACCCATGAAATAGTGTATATCCACTTCTTTCATTTCCTGAGTATATCTTAGAATGTACTAGTGACTATAAAAACCATCTCCTGAAAAGGGGTAATATACCTATCCCTAGTAAAAAAAGTAACTCTCGAAGGTAATATACCCATCCCCCATGACTAATTATCTACCAGAGGGTTGTAATCACCTCTATTTAACCATTACAATAATTCATATACTTTAAAAATAAATAGAGCGTAAACATAATTCATTACCATAATAAAAAATAAATAAAACATGGTATAAAAATCCGTAGAATTTTAATTCAAAAACCATTCCAATTCCCTTTTCCCAAAACCATTCCCAGAAACCATTTTCATTCCAAGGATAAAAATTATTTCCAAACCGTTTCAAAAATAATAAAAAACATGTAATCAAATAACATTTCCCATTTATATTTCTAATAAATACCCATTTACATTTCCACTATATTTTCAAAAACCATTTCAAATCCAAACCAAATTCAAATAAAAAAATTACCCTCTCAACCATAAATTTTTTATATCATACTATTACTCAAAAGACACATTACCCATAAAATTTAGTATTACATTGGGTTTAATTTAATTAAAATGGAAAATTACATTTCCAATTATCGATTGTTTTGAAATTACATTTCAAAAACACCAATTTAAATAATTTAACCCCATTGGGAAAATAAAACTTGATTATGATTTTACCAACATCTGGTATTTAATTTAAACTAGTTCAATCAAGGAAAAACTGAATTTACTGCACCATGAAAAAACTTGTAAAAAATAAAAATTATATGGGTTAAATTAAAGGGTTAAATTACCATATTTAGAAGCATTAAAATTAAATTAATCAGGAGGTGAAAGCTCTTATAAGGACTTTTTGAGCTCGGTTGGTCAATGACAACAAACCCAAGGCCATGAATCAAGTAAAATTTCCACAAATAATTAATTAGTCAAACACATTCAATATTTATAGTCTAAAACTATTAGGTCCAAAAGGGGACTAGATACTCTAAGAGGGGGTGGGGGTGAATTTGGGTATGGGTATTCTTTTTGAAATTATTCCCGCACCACTGGATCTTCACCACTTTATTTTAAGGGTTACTTTATTTTCAATTTTGTGTTTATGCCAATCTCTTATTTTCTTCTTTATATGGTGATGAAGATTTGAATGTAATATAAGAATGAAAGCATACAAACACATATATTTTACTTGGTTCACCCACATTGGGATATGTCTAAGGATCATACAACAAAAATGTGTTGATTGGACCAAATCCATTAAATGTGCACTACTATTTACAATGTTTGGAGCGGACTCACTATCCCTCCTGGTTTACAACCAATAACAATATGAAATCTTACTAATCTATTCACTAAAGTGTGATCACTGATTCTTCAGAATATCCTCCTTTGATTTCTTGAATAAATATGATTTAAACCTCAATTAATGTATCATTGAGTTCCAATTTCACCCACTTGATGAATACTGCTTTACCACAGATGTACTAGGAAACTTCAAACTTTTCACGCAACCTTAGGGAGACTTGCACACAAATCTAATTCCTTGTGTGCAAATATTTCCTTCATCATAGAAAACTAACTTGTGTGCTACTTATAAATTTCATGAAGATCCCTTATTACACACAACTCACTACTTCAGTGCAACTCCATTCTAGTGTTCAACTCTTTACATACACGATAACTCCCTACTTGTGCCCAACTAATTACTTGTGTGATATGAAGCTTTGATTTAATATAATTGGTGAGCATTATCAAATGAGGGGTATAGATCCTATTTATAGTCATTTCCAACCCTATGCACAATATTATCACCTGCTGACTAGATCATGCACAAACCTATTATCTAAGCATGGGAAACTCGATTCGATACTGCATTGGGTGTGTAAGTATCTTTCACACTACATCATATTTTGTGAAAAATTCAATCCTGTGCACGCTTCATTCCTTTTAAATATTTTGATATTGTGATGCCAAAACATTCCTTGTGTACAACTTTCAAAACCACCTTTGATCACGTGTGCAACGTCCTTTTCCAAAAACACATTTCTCCATTCTCTTGATTTTGAAGCCTAAAAATTTTGAAAACACTAGGAAATGGTGCCACCTTGTATATGATCATTTTTTACTGCCTGCAAAGCCTCTATTTAATTTTAATGGATCTTTGTCAAAATAATTTAACAATAAAATCTTTGGAACTCCATAAATTATCATGGAAACCCACTTTTTCAACAAACAAAATCAACCCAAAAAATACTTCAATGTTTCCATGAGGAATTTTTGCCCAAAAATATCCCCCTTTGGGTTTGTTGGTAACTCTTCACATTTTAATACCTCATGAATGATTCTTCTATATTCTATCACTATTCGCTTCTTGTGATTTAGATATAGATCAAAGACTTACTCAATACACACTCAAAGACCACATGAGCCTTTCTGGGTGTGATAAACAAGAGTATAATGAAAAGATCATCAATGAATCACTTCATTTTGAAAACACTCAACTGATTTCATCACATACCATGTTTATTGAGACATATATCCTTGGATTGATCACTTCTAGAATAATCAGATTTAAAATTCCCCTTACTTCACATCTTGGGTTCTCGTGTTTTGTAATGCATAAAGATATCCAAGATAAGCTCTAACTATTTCCTCATAGAAAAAAATTCTCATTGTGTCATAGAAGAATTAAATAGTTTTTGAAAGACCTTAAATATTACTGCTCCCCCTATCACACTTCTCCACCTATCAGATTTTACCCCTTTATTGAATAAGAAATTTTCCCCTAAATAGCCACATGCTCTCACCATTTTTCATTGAACCTAAAGGTCAAACATTTGCGATATACAACAGGGTAAATAAAAAATATTAATACATTAGAGAAAACACACCATACTATAGGATAGGGGGTGCCATATCCACACTTTTTTAAGTGCAAGGAGTTGACTGAACTCCCATATCTAGTCAATTCGTTTAGAATTATTCTTTGAGTAAGGCATTCATCAGAATTTCTATAACCTGTACTTATATATAAATATACTCCAACTTCATAACTCCTTGCTCCACCTTATCCTTAATAAAAAATACTTGATTTCAATGTGCTTTGTCCTTGAGTGATGGACATGATTTTTCTAATATTTATAGTACTTCAATTATCACAATGGATTCTAATTGGAGATGTCACTTCAACTCCCATGCCATCAAGATGGTGCTTCATACACAATAATTTCATGCATGGTTGAGTGGATTCAATGTATTCAAATTGTACGGTGCATAATGAAGTGAAATATTGTATCTTAATTATATAAGAAATAGAAAAACCTCCAAGATAATCCAATCCACCAGATGTTGAGTTTCTATCATCTACTAATCTGGCCCAATCTGCAACTTTTTATCCCAATAACTCTGGCTGAGATTTGTTATTATACATTAATCTTTAATCCACCATTCCCTAGATATAATGAAGTTTTATTTTTACTAAAAGTATTTGGATTTATTTAAGATTGATTTTATACCAATCTTATTTCTATGTGGAAAAAAAATATCTGTCTGTGCCACTGTTAAGTGTAATATACTCCCAATGACCTGCCTTAATTATGTGAAATTAACAACTTTTCTTTCATCATCCCATGATAGCTTCATCTGGGTAGCCACTGAAGTAATCATATCCTTGGAATTATCCATTCTAAATATTCTCATAAACTCCTTGGAATATTTATATTGGAAAATTAATGCTCCATTCTTTCTTAATGTCACCTGCAAACCTAGTAAAAACATCATCTCACCAATCATTAACATTTCAAATTGACTTTTTAGGAATTTTGAAAACTTTTTTCACTGAGCTTCATTTTATCCACCAAATATTATGTTATTGACATAAAATAGCACCATTATCCTTTTATTAGTATCATTATCAACATAGATATTGTAATCAACTCCACCATGCTGAAAACCAAGCTTCTTCAAAAACCAATCAAGCCTTGAATACCATGCTCTTGGTACTTTCTTCAAACCATACAACACATTCTTCAACCAAAAAAATCTATTCTAATCTTCATGAATGGGAAAAACATCTAGATTATAAATATAAACATCTTCTTCTAGAACTCCATTAAAAAATAACGACTTGACATCCATCTGAAAAACATTGAACTGTCTTTTGCACTGCCAGGGACAAGAATATTCTAATTGTCCTCCACCTTGAAATAGGTGAAAATGTTACATCAACCTTGATACCCTCAATCTAGGAGTACCCATTGCACACTAGTAATGTTTTGTTTAGAATCACTATACCATATTTATTCATATTGTTGTGAAAGACCCATTTAGCCTCGATGACATTCTTATCTGTTGGCCTTGAAACAATCTACCACATCAGATTCTTCCATGTTTGATCAAGAAATTCATTCATAGCCTGAGCCCAATTCTCATCTCTAGCTACCTCATTAAAAAAATATGCTCTACATATGATAATATCAATTATTTTTGTAGAGTCTTCATTCTACTTGTATATACCAGAACATTCTAATAATTAATTATGTTATATTTACCAGTTTATGTTCTTCTCCTCAATCTTTATTTAGAAACAAATTTTTTAGCTCATCAATTTCACAGAATACTCTTCATCACATCATATCCCTTATCCACAACACACAACCTTAAAATTAATATTTAAAAAATAGAATTATTGTGTAACACCACTTGTTGAATCTAATATCATATCCTAATTTCAATTTTTCAGATTATTCTCTTTGAATGTATATCTTTTTAACTTATGAAATCATGCTCTTTAATCACACACACCCCAAGTATTATAACTCCCCCTTAGTCCAACACAAATTCTAGTAGATATCAGAAACATTTAATTCATGGGGAGGGGGTACCTCTGGAATCCCCAAGATGATGATTATAGAAAATATCGATGGATCAATCCTTTGATACTTTCCTATAAAAAATTGTACTATTTTTGTTCTTTTTCTAACTATGAAACCAACTTCAAATGTTCTGGCCATAAAACTAAGCATTATTTACCCACATGTTGAGTCTTCTTTTGATATTTAGGTTCTACAGGCTCGGCCTTTTTCAAAATTTGGGGTTTACACCCATTATTAGAAATCATCTTATTTGATACTCTACTAGTATTCCATTTTTCATTACTCTTTATTTGAATATGGATATTTGTACTTGTCATCTTCCCTTGATCCTTCCTCCATTGGAGGTATATTCCTCTTTCCTTCACTTTTTCCATGGGTCTTGACATGAAAATGCTTCAACGAATTAATTATTCATTTTTCATTTACCAGTTATATGAGTCACCAGAATGTTTTGTGCTGGTGGTGGGTTCTCCACTAGATGTACATTCTTCTTACTCACAACTAGAGAAGATCCTCCCTTTTTCTTCCAAGTTCATTAAAATTATTTCAAGGATATTTTTCATTAGTGGAACATATAATATTATTGATACTCCTTTTATTTATCCCCTTATGTTTCCTATGAGGCTTTAAACTTATTTTCAACTTATCACGTTTTCTTATTGTGTAGAATTTCTCATTATACACCATTGGAGTTGGTGATCTCCTTTTGAGGTCATTTCCTTCCCTACTTTCTTCCTGATATAATATTGTGCCGAATGAACAAGATTAAAACTTATAAAACATCTCTTGTTAAAAACATAACTAGTGTAATAATTTCTCTATTGAGATATTGATAAAAATTGAGTTTTTCTTCTGACATTGAGATATTGGGATTCTTGAAACATACTCATAGTGTGTTCCATTATTCCATAATAGTATCATTTCGTTGATACTTTCTTTTCAGAGACACTTCTTTCAAATATCTCAAGAAGTTTCTTCTTATTATTAGATTTAGAAATATTTCCATCTTCATAACATCAAATATATTCTAAATACTCTAATAAAAAACTGGATGTATGACCATTAATCCCATAGAAATAGAACATGCTATAATTACTTCCTCTAAAAACCTTTTTAGGTCTGTTTCCAGTATCTATAGAATTTTTCCTATTTCTTGAACTATTCATAACTCTTATTTTATCATGCATCAGAGGGGGTTCATCATATATAATAACTATTTTCCCAAACTATATGTCCTTTGAGATGAAAATATATGTTCTTGTTTCTCTTCAAAAATAGAATATTTTCTTTTCATTTCATCATCACCTACTATATAATAATCAAATAGTATGTACAAAGAATCCTTCAATTTCAGCTTACTTTTGGAATTAGAGTTTTCCAATTCTTTCTTCACTAATTATAGATCTTATCACAATTTTTGAATCTTAATATCCCTTTATTCAAGTTGAGAATTATGTTCTCTCTTGAGATTCCCACTTCTCATATCATCTTCCAATTATCGTGTGATATTATCCACCATGTCACTTTTCTCTTTTAGTTTAAAAAATTTCCTAATCCAAAAAATCAGAACAACATGTATTTTATTGTTTTCACCTTTGGTTCTTTTGAAGTAGTTCAGATAGCTGTGTAGCAAGATCATTATTTTTGGCTTTCATATTTTGAATTTCATCCGAGTTTAGATTATTTCCCTTGGCCTCAAGTTTTTGTTTTTCTATCTTTATAGACATCTTTTTCAGTTATTCATATTGGGAATCATTATTCTCCCTTAGATCAGTGTACACATAAATAAGCCTTTTATTTAAAAATTTTATATTGTTGAAATCAATAAACAGTACATGGATCTAAATATCTTCAGATTTATTTTCTTCAAATTTTTTTTGATCCAATTCATTTTCTTTTTGTACATCTTCAACATTTAGTATTCTTTGAATTTATTCATCATTAGTAGTTCCATCTTCACTTATAATGTTGGGTTATTTCCTCATTCATTTAGAATCATTGAATGATTAAATATTTTTACAATATGATTCATCCAAACCATTGTTTTGTTCATTACATAATTCCTTCAACTGAATCACACAATTTTCATAGACACTTCCACTCTGAGGAATACCACCAGAATTATTCTTCTTCTTTGAAGTTCTTACTTTTTCCATGGTACATTGACATAAGATAAAATTGAAATTTTAACTTTAATAACAATTTTAACCAAGTAATAGAAAACAAATCTGATAAAAGAAACCAATTCATTGATACCAATTGTTAGGTAAAAAATGGGACTAGATACCTTGAGAGGGGGAGGGGGTGAATCAGGGTATGGATATTCTTGGAAATTTTTTTCCTTCCCCACTAGATATTGAACTCTTTATTATAAGTTTCACTTTATTTTTTCTTGTGATTTTATGATGATCTCTTCTTTTCTTCATTATCTGATGATGAAACTTTAAAATTAATGAAAGAAGGAAATCACATAGACACATATATTTTTACTTGGTTAACCATTACTGAGAGATGTCCAAGGGTCATATAATGGAAATGTGATGATTTTACCTAATCCACTAAAATTTCACTAATATTTATAATTATTGGAGAATACTCACTTTCCCTCTTGGTTTATAACTAATCATAATATGAAATCTCATTGATCTCTCAACTAAAGTGTTCTCACTACTTCTTTAGAAGATCCTCCTTTGAGTTATTTAATCAATATGTTTTAAACCTCATTTAGTAGATCATTGAGTTCCACTTTCATCCACATGATTAATACCACTTTAAAATACATGTACTAGGAAACTTTGAACTTTTCACACAACCTTAGGGCGACTTGTGTGAAATTATAATTCCTTGCACACAACTCTTTACTTTAACAAGGAAAACCAACTTTCTTGGCACTTATGACTTGAATACATCTACCTTATTACACACAACTCACTACTTGCAAGAAACTCCCTTCTAGTTTGCAACCCTCTACTTGTGTAGCAACTCCCTACTTGAGCAGAACTCACTAATTCCACGATCCAGAGCTCCAAATTTCTCTAAGTGATGAGCATGATCAAATGATGGGGTAGCCACCTATTTATAGGAATTTATAACCCTACATGAAAGACTATCACATTCCAAATTCCTTGGGTAAAAACATCTTCTACGAGTGTATAAAACCCTATTTGATGCCACATTGGAAACATAAGTCTCTTTTGCACAACCTCATCTTTTGTGTAATTTCTAATCTTGTGCACACTTGATGAATATTACATATTTTGGTGTTGTGATACCAAAAAATTCCTTGTGAACAACTTTCCAATCCACGTTTGATCTTGCACACAAATTCCTTTTCCAAAAACACCTTTCTCCATTCTCATGATTTTGAGGATTTTTTTGGAAAACACTGGGAAACAACACCACCTTGTATATGATATTTTTATACTACCTTCGTAGCCTCCATTCCTTTTTCTTGGATCTTTTTCAATATATATTTATTATAATATCTATGGAACTTCATAAATGATCATGGAAAACTTCTTTTCTAACAAGCACAATCAACCTAAAAATGATTTAATGTTTCCTTGAGGGATTTTTTCCCAAAAAAAAATATTATAATAAATTATGAAAACTCATAGGACCTTAGTGGTCCACTGAAAACTCAAGACTTGGGGTGAAAACCATCCACAAAAAAACCCCTACACCCAAAAAAAATACCCAACCAAAACCATCGAATCCAAAACCACAACTAATTAATTTTTAAATTGTAAAAAATAAAAAAATAATAATAAATATATACCTTGTCGAATTTCTAATAAACTATAAGAAAATAATGTGTCAATAAATCTTTTTCCTACAACATGTGAAGGTACAATGTGAATTGGGTGCTCATTACTTGTGAAATAGAGAAATTATTTCCACAATTTTTATTCAAGTGCATGTTGTATCTTACTATAAACCATCTTATGATGTTCTTATTAGGGATACTAATTATTGTCATTATATTTATCTTATAGAAAAAATTACATATATAATGAAGAAATATATAAGAAATAAGAACCATTTTAATCGATTCATATCATTAGTTATTTTCCTTTAGAATTCATGTATTTATTTTCTATGCATTTGAATAGTGTTGATATACGACATAATCAACACATGAGAAATGAATTAGATAATTATATTCTAATGGATATAACCTCCCAATAAATTCCACAATCAAGGGAGTTCTAAGTCTATGTACATTGACTAATTTATTCTTTTAGAAGAGGGAGATGACACATCATACAATGTTGTTTAATTCTAATTCCATGGATGAATATATAAAGTAAGATAAATTATGAGTTATTTTATATTAATTATATATTATATTTTAATTAAATATGTTTTGCCCACACATATTATAGGTGATATGATGAAATTATAACTAGAATGCATTATTTTTGTTATAAAAGCAGTGACATGAATTGGTCATCCAATATATTTTCCAAATAAATTTATTAATAGAAAAAGTAACAATACATGGAAGAGGTGTAAAGAGCTTACACTAGCAGATATTTAGGGGAAAAATCCAAGATTTCCAAGAAAAAACAATCAAAATATCTAGTTGTAAAAAATGTGTTCGAAACATCCAGTCATCAAAAAGTCCATGAAATCTATAAGTTGCAAGGAATAAACTATAAAATGAGGACGCCACCAATGAGAAGAAACCGAAAAGTTGTAGGAAAGTGAAATCCAAACCAGATATTATAGTCCACACATCCAAAATGATGGTGTCATTTATAACATTGAAATTCAATTTTATTTCATAGTAAGTGTCACACAACCTTGTTGAAATAATTTATTAAATTATTATGTAGCGGAGAAAATAAAATATATTTGATTATTACTCTCAAGGTTGACTTATTATATTTAAATGTAATTATTTTTATAAATTTACTTGAGAAGGAATTGACTTGGATAAATATGGATTTACATTGGTTGAAATATATCATTATCTTAAATCTAGAAAACCATAAATATTATTATCTCATGTTAGACTAAAATTTTATAAAAATGTGTCCTTAAATACTTATTTTGGTTTTTTTTAGAAAAATAATTTGAAACATATTTATTGATGGTTCAAATGATATTTCCTAAGGGAATTTCCATGTAATTGATTGTTCTAGTCCTTGGTATTACGATTAAAATATTTCAATTATAATGGAAGATTATAAATCTAAAGTATTGTTGGGAGATTAAGAATGTTTTTAGTAATGTGAATTTACTTTCATTGTGTATTGAATATGTTTCTATTTTATGTTAATGTATTGAATATTTTTGTACTTTATGTTAATCTATATGAATTACAACATTTTAATTGGATAATGATAGAATATAAAGTTATTATAATGTGGTTGATTTCTCAAAATAATGAAAGAATATGAGATTTATGGATATGATTATTTATTACCAATGTGATTATACATTTTTAATATTTCATATATATTTTCATTTATATATATTTTTATATGTTAATATGTAAATGTTTTTAGGGATCTACATCATAGGGGTCTCCTTATACCCATCCAGATTCTATCACTATGCCTTGGATTTAAAATAAACACTATTTATTATGATAACCATATGTTATATTTGTGTTATATATTCAATAAGTTTTGGTATTTTGACTTTTTAGATGTTTTTGGAATTGAAATTTGAAAATATTGAAAATTTTCTATGATGCCTAGTTAGTGCATGATTATTAACCAAGTACTAATAATTTTGAAAACCATTATTACAGTGTGATAGTATTATTCAGTGAAGGACACATGGTTGGCACACAATTAAGAGTAAATTTTTTATCTCACATTATGAAGAGTTCTATATTATTATTAACTATGAAAATAAATTTTGCAAAGAGAAAACTGTGTGGACTACCCTTATACATGGGAATTATTGTTCATACATGGCATGGATTTTGAAAATGATTAAGAGAAACCAAGCAGGCTCACCTTACGTAGGGTGAGTTATATAAAGTGATTTTCACCAATTTTGGTGAATGAAATAGGATAACCATGTGAGGTAAATCAGGTTGATACTAGTTCTAGCTACATGGTTGGAACATGTCTTGGTAATATATGCAGTCAAACCGCGTGATCTACCCAGAATAGGAATTTGTAATTTTGGATTCATGTCCCATCTCATTTTATCTCTAATTATCCTACCTTTAACCTCATTTCAATTAATCAAACACGCGAGTTTCCTATCAGTGTCCTCTCCCCAATATTCAAAATTTCATGTCCCCTATTTATAATTTCTTTGTGGATTTGGAAGGTAAACCACTCTTTTCACATCATTGTTTTTTCACAATCATTCCTTCTTCTATTTCCACTTTGTTTCTTTTTTTTCAAGAACCTTAAGGGTTATAATGGTCAAATTTAGGGTTTGGTTCAATGTAACACCCCAATAAATTAAAATATTTTCCTTTTAGAATACTTTTTTTTTTCTATATTTCTTTATAAGAAACACTAAGTTGTCTAATATCAAGTTCCTTTCATAGAATATAAGAAACACAAGACCAAGATTAGTAGTGTATATAACATCATGGGATGTTATTATATATTTATTTTTATATTATATATTCAATAATAGTTTTTACATTCATCTAACTGATTTTATAGGCATTAGATAAGAGAAATAAAATTTTATCCATAAAAAACATTAATTTTCAAAAAGACAGTTTTGCCACATTTTAATAGCACACCTCTATTAAAAATATATTTTTGGAAATTTTATAAATTTTATTTGAAAAAATAAAATTCATTTTCGAAATTGGAATATCAAAATTATCTTAGGGTGATTTTTTTAGTTTTCTATGAAGTTTCATTTTTTGGTGAATAGTGAAGATACAAGTTTTTAATTGCAAACTTATTTTTCATTTAAATAAATTATAAGGTTAAATTATATTTTTAATTGGTTTTAAAGTCACAAAAGATCAATTTTACATCTATTAATCCAATTTAGTTCATTTGAACCATTGTTATATAAAATTTTGATATAAAAACATAGTGAACTTTGGGATATTTTCACTTTAAAAACCCTCTTTCTTATAAAGATTGTGGGATTGGCTTTAAATTTTTTTTTTCCACTTATGGGAATTGAATTGGAAAAAATATGTATAATTATTTGGAATATGTATAATATTTTTAGTCTAACAAGGTCAAATTTATTTTTTACCATAATTATTAGTGAATTTAGTTAAAATTATTTATAGTGACTAAGGTAAGAATGAGCTTACCTAATGATTAAACTTAGAATATAAGGTGTGTAAATGACCAAAACATGTCTACATCCCATTTTATGGACATATTTCGACACTCAACACCTTAATATCACTTTTTATGAGTTATTGGGATAATATTCCATAAAAGTGACCTATAAAATAAGTTAAGTAGGGAAAAAGTAAAAAGGGAACTTCCTTTCCTTTAACACTTATAAAGATTTGAGATAGGGACCAAACATCATATTTTCAGATACAAATATTAATTTTAAATGTAATTGATTTTTTTATCATGAAAATTTATTTTAATTTTTTAGAGATGATATAATCACATTAAATTATTAACAAACACAAACATATAGTCTTTTTAGTTAATAATAAAATAAAATAAATGATTATAAAAACATTAAAATAAAGTAAATTTAATTAAATATTGTGTTCCATTATTTTTTAGATGAATATATCATGTTACATAGATTTTAAATTTATATATTTTAATTCCAATATTATTTTCAAAATTTTAAAATAAAATTAAATAAATAATTCCAAAATTCACAATAATTTTATTTTACAATAAATGATATTTTCTTATATTATTTAAAATGAATAAAAAAAATATATTCTGAAAAGTGATTATAAATTTCTAATAAATATAAAATAAGTTCCTTTAATTTACTAATTGATCTTTTCAAATAAAACTATGATAGCCCGATTAGGGTAAAAGAAATGTTTTTAGTCATTACATACACTTCTATTAGATTAATTTCCAACAAATATAAGATTTTTATCTTATAAATTAGTAGTAATATTTTAAAATCGGTGGTTATAAATTTTATAATAAGTCTCACTTTAATTTATTTTTATTGAATGAATCACATATGTTAGAAAACAAGTTACTAAATGAAAAACCAAATTGAAAAAAATAAGGAAACTTATAGACTAAGGAAAAAAATGATAATGATGCTTTTATTTTTTTGTGTTGTGAGTTTTGATTGAAAATAAATCCCATTTAATCCATTATTTTTCCATTTTATAAGAACATTAGGTAAGGTACACATCCCTATAGTGCTTACCATTTTGTATTTATAATAATTACACTCTACATCCACTATAAAAAGGCATTCACTCTTCCCCCTCCCCAAACCTCTATAGATAGATTGGATCATACAAATCCTGAAAAAAGAAGCTTAAAAAATTCCTCACCTCATCCTATAAGCTTATTTTTTTTAAAATCGAACCAATGAATAATTTTCTTATAAACCAAAGGAGTTATATAAAGAAGAGGAAATGTTCTTCAAGGAGCTCTTTTGGTTTATTACATACTCCGCAAAATAAAATAATCTTATATATTGTTTATATAATAACATAATTATCCTCAATATATAGAGATGTAGTTATGTTAAGGGTACGACCCATAATTTCAGACACTTATGTAAAATGGTATACACAATCATCAAATTTGAGTACGGTGTACTGCCACCTCACGAACCGATGTTGTTCGTTCTTACATTAACACCTTTCATGGTTGGAAATAATGATATATTTAGAGTTTATATATGAAATATATGATATTTATAATGTATTTATACTTATTTAATTATTATATAGTACATAATTCTATGAATTACATTTTTTGGGAATACTATAACATCGTTTGTGGATGTGTGGACTACCACATTCTCAAAGTGATGTGATGCATTCATGATTTACATCGAATGTATTAAGGGTTTTTTAAATAAAAATATTTTATTTATATGAAATAAAAATGAAATTTTAATTATAATATAGATATATATCATTTAATTTTCATTATTCTAATATGGCATGAAAATGGAAACAATGTTCATGTGTACGTACAGACTACCATCTCCAGGAATGGTGTATTTAATTTCCTATCTAAAAATTTATGGATTAATATAAATACCCAAATAATTAATATATTAATTTAAATCATGGTTTATATTTTGGAGATAACTAAATCATGATCTATGTAATAGGAACAAAAATAACATGTCAAAACATACTTGAAAAACTTGTCAATTAACACTCAAAACTATCAAAATGATGACTGGTTATTAATGAATAGGTTATGATATGTTATAAAAGGATTATATATGATATCATAAATTTTATTATGGTTCAATTATAAGTTAATAAAATGATTAAATCTATTATATATAATGTTAATTAAAATTCAACCAAAAGGGAGTGTAGGGTAAGGGATTTTCAGCTCACTTTGTACATCTATGAGATAAATGACATATTCACAAATTACTTCATTTAAGTGGTGTATATACTACCACTTTTGATATATTATATCATGAATTATTTTATCCTCTTGGTACTTAAATGTTTATTTGATTATTATTACTTACAGGGCTTCCAATTCAGATGTTACCATAGTTTTGGGGGATTTTTAACCCCAAATTTATTTCTATGATACTTATACAATATTCACCACAAATTTATTTTATGTAGTGTATATAATCCCATATGACATGTTTATCAGGAATATCCATTAATTTAATTGTATTAAATGTTTCAATGGATTTTATTATTTCATGGGGATCTCAATTCCAAAGTAACTCATGTAATAAGGGGTTTCATCTCAATTTACATTACATTGAGACTTATTAGTTATGATGCACCTAATTAATTTTGTGAGGTGTATATATAACTATTTTTTACATTTTATATTATGAATATACTTTTCCTTAGGATATAGAAAGTTTCATTTAATATTATTCCTTCATAGGGCTTGTGAATCAAAATTTTCAAAGTGGTATATGACACTTCATAATGTTTGAAGACTATTTTACTCAAAAATGTTTTAAAGATATTTTATTTCATCAATAAAAACCACATTACTATTACATAAATGGGTAATTTCCATATTTATTCTATATTTATTATTCCTATGTATGTTATGATTGTTTTTAACAAAGATAGCATTGATATTCACTTCCTTGAATCATTTTTAAGTCATTAACATCCCCTTGAGTTATTCACTTTCCAGTGACCATTCAACATTAATTTCCCCCCAAATATCCACAATATTTATCATGTATATCATTATTGACTAAACCATATAAATTTTTTACATATGATGTTTACATTTATATTTGTTTCATTATATAGGAAAATATTGATAAGTCTGTATTCTTTACTCAATATGGATATTTGATAATGCACATCATTTATGGATTAAATTGATTTTTCGATATATGAGGAATGATTTGGAAATTCATGAAATGAGTTGGAAAAAATTTAATCCAAGTCCCTCAATGCATCAATTGTCTCATGAAATGAAATCATCTGGAGAAAAACCCTTCTAGATTGTTTCCAAGAAAAATAAAACAGGTTTCTACCCACATACATAAACTATCTATAGAATAGGTCATGGCGGTATGGTGGTTTATAATACAAATACATGAAGTACTATAATTAATAATTTACTACATTTTAGTTATTATTATCCATAGAATCTTTACTATTAAATAATCTATTGATGCATTTGATTCTAAGATTATTGATTAAATAGAATGTGTGTGTTCAATTATTTAACGTCCACATTGAATATTCATTATTGATTCTTTATATATTCCATATTAATTAACCCTTAATGATCATTTGAGATTAACCTTATTTTGTTTTCTTTCCCCTAGTTATAAAGAAGATCCCATTGAATGAGTTTTCAGGGATGTAGTTTATTATCTTTTGTAATGTATTATGTTTCATTTTCTATTTCCCAATGTAAAATGGGTGCCATGTATGTAATAACATTTTCAAGGATTTAGTTTATTATATTTTCTTATGAATTATGTTTTATTATCTATTTCTAAAACTGGTATCAGATTAATTTTAGTATAAAAATTAAAATATGGATTTAGGAAAACCTAAATTAGGGAACATAATCCTTTGATAAAATTTTAGGATAATTATATAAGAAAATCCCAATGAAACCATGATTATTATTACGATATTTTATATAAATTTTTTTAATTTATGTTAAGTATTTTACTAGTTTTTGGACTATAAATTATGTTTCATAATGATATGATTTAAATTATAATTTGACAACTTTTAGAAATGGCACATGGAAGAAGGAACATGAACCTCATAAATGGACGTGATCCAACAAGTAAAAAGGATCATATGTTTTATATCCTTAAGACAATATTTATAAGGGAACTAGTACCCAAAATATCTTCATCATGTGAGGACATAGTATTATGTTATAATGATATAGGGAAAGAGTTATCTATGTATTATGGTTTTGGAGGGAATCAGGAGAAAAAGAGGACTGCTGGGGAAAATATGGATAAAGGGAAGAAGGGAAAAAATTATATTCTCACATGTGATAATTGTAGAATGAATCACCTTGTGGAATTATTAAAATGATTCAGATTTTTTTATAAGTGTAAAGAAAAGGGTCAATGGGAAAAATAATGCAATGGGAAGAACAAAAATATTGCTATTCATTTTTTCAACTATAGTGAAATAGGGCACTACACAAATAAATTCCCCAACCATGATGGGAATATTACTCTGAAAAAGATAATTAATCAAGGTCAAGCTTATGGTATTACTATGAATTAAGTGTTTTTATGTTTGGATTCAATAGTTATGTCATTCAATTATTTTATCAATGATGTACTAGTTATCAGAATTATGGAATATATAGAGATTGTATTATAGTACTTTTTTTGTTAAGGATTTAGAAACATATGATGAATGGTACCGATGACAAAGAAAAATTATTCAGTGTTAAGTTGAACTTCTTGGAAAACATATGTTTGAGGTAGTGATGTCCATTAATAAATTCCAAATACTGAGATAATGATATTAGAATAAATATATTATTTATTTGGATAATATAAATTGGATTCGACCAAAAACCTTGGAACTGATTAATGGTTTTTTTAAAAAGTGGTTTATGTCATTATTGATGTTGTTTAGAAAATTTTTGGATTTAAGGAATTTGTACAAAAATCAATGTATTAATTATGTTATAATTAGAAATGCAAGTTTTCAATAAGGTTTTAAGGTAATTAAATTTATTACCAAATTTTAAGATAACACATGATGAAGGCATTCAAATGTTCGGTATGTGATGAATAAAGAGATACTTCATATTGATTGATGGTTAATGATTGGTTCAATTTGGAAATTTAGTGACCTTACTTATAATGTGATGGAACATATCTTTTGGAAAATTTAACCATTTATAAAATGGTTTAATTTGATATTTATATGTTGTTTTGAAGACAAATGTATTAGTTCACCATATGATACAACATGTTCTATGAGATGAAGTATAAATAGTTCAAGGAAGAACCAAAGGATAATATTATGCTTAAGAAATATAAATATATCAAGTAATTTTATTTTGATATATTCTTATAAACTGATAGAATTCTTGAACTCTAGGAAAACGATCTTTAAAAAAAAATTATACTATTACTTTCATATCCAATGAATCAAATGGTACTTTTACTCATCAATGATTTATGGTTTTGAGGCCCTTAACTTTCCATTGATGACTTAATTTCTTTTAACCAATTAGTATAATTATTTATGATTTTATTTAATGTTCATGTTTTTATTTAGCACCTATTTTATCTTTCTTTGTATCCTATTTACATGAAATTTATACTTACAATCTATTTATTAAGAAGATATTTTATTACACATTTTACAATGTGAGTTTTTCAATAATGGAAATTTAAAATATCAGACCCTAAATTACCGAGATCAAGTTTTAATTTAGAGGAAAAAATTTATTTAAGGTTGGGAGAATGTAACACCCCATGATTTTATAATATTTTAATTTTAGAATAAATTTATTTTTTTGGTAGCTTTATTTATAAGAAACATTAAGTTGGATTATGTTACACACAATACTATGTTTCTTTGATATCATAAAAGAAACCCAAGACTGAGAACTGAAGTTTATATAACATACCAATAATTTATGATATTTTTTTTATATTATATATTAAAGAAATTATTTTTATGTTCATCCAATTGATTTGACATTCATTAGATAAAAAACTCTAATTTTATGCATAAAATGAGGTATTTTACAAAAATAGCAGTTTTCCGCCTTTTAATGGAACACCTATTTTAAAAATAAATTTTAGAAATTTTATAATTTTTTTTGACAAAATAAACATCATTTTTTAAATTTAAACATAATAATTAGATTATGGTGAATTTCAAGTATTTTTCTATGAAGTTTCATTTTTTGATGAACATAAAAAATACCAGATTTTAATTAAAAACTAATTTTCCAACAAAAGAATTATAAGGATAAATTATATTTCTAATTGGTTTTAATGTCACATTAATTCAATTGTAAATATATTAATCCATTTTATATAATTGGAATCATTTTTATATTTAATTTAGAACTAAAAAGTTACTGAACTTTTTCACATTTTTACTTTAAAAACCCGCTTTCCCATCACATCTATGGGATTGAAATTAAATTAATTTTTGAAACTCTATGAATTGTATTTGGAAAATGGGTATAATTATTTTTAATCAGTATAATATTTATAGTTTCATAATATAAACTTAATTTTTGACCATAATGATTAGTGAATGTAGTTAAAATTAATTAAAGTGATTAAGGTACAAAAGAGCTTACTTAATGATTAAACTTAAAATATAAGATGTGTAAATGACCCAAAACATGTCGAAAACCAACTTTATTGGAATATTTAGACCCTAAAAATATTTTAATCTATTTTTAGGAGTTATTGGGATACTATTTCATGAAATTGACCTATATAATAAGTTATGTAATGGAAAAGAAAAAATAGGAACCTTCCTTTCCTTTAAAAATTATAAATCTTTGAGATAGGAAAAAACAACATATTTTCATCTATAAATATTATTATTAAATTTAAATGAGTTTTTGATGATGCTATTTTTTTTAATTTTTTATATATTATATAATTTCATTAAATTCTTAACGAACTCCAGCACATGGATTATTTAGTTCATAATTTGAATAAAATAATTGATGAAAAAAACATTAAAAGTAAAGTACGTTTAATTAAATATTATGTTCCATTATTTTTTAGATGAATATATCATTTTACATAGATTTAAAATTAATATATTTTAATT
Organism: Viscum album; assembly: GCA_963277665.1. Lineage (NCBI taxonomy): Eukaryota > Viridiplantae > Streptophyta > Magnoliopsida > Santalales > Viscaceae > Viscum > Viscum album. Next base: position 1,683,276,059 of record OY728160.1, read on the forward strand.
CAATTTTTTTTGGAAATTTTTTATATCCAAATTAAATAAATAATGTCAAAATTGACATTAATGTTATTTTATAATAAATGAATTTTTATTAAATGATTTAAAATTACTAAAAACAAAATATTCTGAAAATTGACTTCGAAATGTTAATAAATATATAATTTTTTCCTTTCATAGACTAATTTATCTTTTAAAATTAAAATATTTAACCCTAAATAGTTAAAACATTTCTAGCACAGTTTGGGTTAAAATAATGTTTTTTCCAATTATGTAGGCTCCGATTAAATTAATTTCCAACACATATGTCATTTTTTATCATCTAAATTAGATGTAATATTTTATAATCATTGGTTATATATAACTCTCTATTTAATTTATTATTAACGGGTGAATTATGTAGGTTAGAAAACTAATTACATAAATGATAATCCATAATAAAAAATATAAAGAAACTTAAAGACTAAAGAACAAAATGATAAAAATTATTATATTTTTGTTTGGTGTGGGTATGGTTTGACCATAATTTCCCTATAATTAATTTTTTCCCATTTTGTAAGCACATGTGTACGGAAGACCTGCAAATAGTGTTTACAATTTTGTAGTTACAGGAAGACCACTCCTCCTCCACTATAAAAATCCATTCACTCTTCCCCATCCTCACACCTCCCAAGGCATTTTGGATATTATTTAACCTATCTAAATAATCTTCCAACATCTATTAGATCCTCCTATAAGCCTCAAATTTTGTATAAATAAATCTAAGTATGAATTTTGGAATAAAACAAGAAGAGTTACCCGAAGAAGAGGAACGATTTTTCAATGGGCCCTTTTGTATTATTTCTTTCTCCACCACTTCAATTATTCTTATATATTATTATAAAATAATCTCAATATCTAAAATATACTTATATGTTTTTATATTAATGTTACAACCTAAATTTACACACACTTCAATCAAATGGGATAAACAATCATCATTCCTGCGTACGACGGACTACCGCCTCGCGAAACAATGTCATTCGTTCTTCCATTACTACCTTTAATGGTTGGAAATAATGATTGATTAATAGTTTATATATGATATATATGATATATATGATATTTATAATGTCTTTATACTTTTTTATTTGTTATATAACACATACATCCATGCATTCCATTTTGTGGGAATATGATAACATCATTTGTGGATATGTGGACTACCACCTCCTCACAACGATATGATACATTCAAAATTTACATGCAATGTATTAAGGATGGTTTAAATAAACACATGTAATGTATGTGACATAAATATTATACTATAATTATAATATAAATATATATCATTTACTTTTTATTCTTATAATATGACAAGAAAATAAAACCAATGTTCACACGTAAGTACGACCTACCGTCTCCATGAATGGTGTTTTTAATTTCCTATCTCCAAAAATTAAGGATTAATATAAATAAATATATACTGAATATATATAATTTTTATATAATTTATTAAATTTTATATATTATGAAATCACAATATATGTAATATGAACAAAAATACCAAGTCAAAACATACTCGAAAAACAAGGAAATTAGCACCCAAGAAAATGAAAATGATGAAAGATTATTAATGAATGGGATATTATATATTACATAAGGATTATATATAATATAATAAATATTAATATGATTATATTATAAGTTAATAACATGAATAAAATCATTATACATGAGGTTAAAGAGAATTCAACCAAAAGGAAGTGTATGATAAGGAATTTTCATCTCACTTTTTATATTTGTGAGATAAATTCCATATTTACAAATTAATTATTTTTCATGGGGTATATAATAAAAACTTTGATATGTTATATCATAAATTATTTTATATTCATGTAATTTAAATTTTTAATTTTATTTTTATAAGTGGATTTTAAGTCTCACTTTTTTTCGACAAGACTTATGTCATATTCACCACTCATTTATTTTGTGTGCTATATATACAGACTAATGAAATGTTATGTCATGAATATAAATTCATTTAAATGTATTAAAAGTTTTAATTGTTGATATTCTTTCAAGGGTATCTCAATTCAAAAGTTAACAGAGTAGTAAGTTTTTTCATCTCAATTTACATTCCATTGAAACTTATTTGTTATAATAAATCTAATTACTTATATGAGGTGTATATATGGCTCTATTATAATTTTATATCATAAGAATTTTTATTATAATGATATCCTATGTTTCATTTAATTTTATTCCTTCATTTGGATTATTATTCAAGTGATTCAATGTTGTATGGAACACTTCATAATGTATAAAGATTATTTTCCCCAAGAATGTTTTAAAAATATTTTATTTTATCAATGAAAACAACAATTATTATTACTCAAAAGGGTGATTTTCATATTGATAACATCCTTATTATTCCTCCAGATAGTATAATTATTTTAAATAATGATAGTATTGACATTAACTTCCTTAAATCATTTTTGTAGTCATTAACTTCCCATCAAATTATTCACTTTAAAATGACCATCAAGCATAAAAGGTCCCTCAAATATCCACATTATTTATCATGGATATTATTATTTCATAAACAATATACAATTTTTATATACGGTTTCTGCTATGATTTTTTTGATTATCTAGGTAAATATTGATAAATAAGTATTATTTATTCAATAAAGTTATTTGATAATTCATATCATTTATGGATTAAATTAATTATTAGATATACGAGGAATGCTTTTTATATGAAATAAATGGGTTGGGGACGGGTTAATGAAATCCCCTTGATGCATTGGGAGTCTCATGAGATGAAATTAGTTGGAAATAATCCCTTTGAGTTTGTTTCCAAGTAGAATCAGATGAGTTTCTACTCACAAACATAAAATGTCTTGAGAATAGGTCATGATCGTATATTGGTTCATGTTCTAGATACATGATGCCCAATAATTAAGAATTTCATTCATTTCACTTATTATTATCTAGAGGATTTTAACTATGAAAAAAATCTATGAATTCATTTAATTCTCATATTATTGATTAAATAGAATGTGTGTTCAGTTATTTACCTTTCCATATCAATTATTCATTCATAAATCATTATATCTTTTACTGTACTTAAACCTTACTAAGAATTTGAGCTCATACTTATTATTTTTTCCATTATTGAGTTTATAAAGAAGAGATATTTGAATGAGATTTCAAGGGTGAAATTTATTATCATTTATTATGTATTATGTTTCATTTTATTTTTACCAATGTAATGTGGGTATCATTTATGTAATATGGTTTTTAAAAACTATTAAGATTTCGGTCCTTTGGGGTTTATTTCCTTATAATCATGATAATGTATTAAACTATGGTACTGACTCTAGGATTATTTGTTCAAGGGGTTACATTCAGTCTAATATTGGATGTTATGGATGTCTATGGATTGTAATAGAAGTTTCATTTATTTATTTTATTTAATTGAGAATTAAATTAGAGGATTTTGTTTTTGTGAAATTCCATTTATTTGACATATCATGAAATTATTTTATTTTCAAAAAAAATAAAAATAAATAAACATATACCTATATGTGATACTCTTGATTGGTTTGAAAGATGTTATCAGCTATTTATAATCCTTTAATGAAATTATTTTCATGAATTTATAGTTAGAAAATTTTAATCAATTTTATAATCATTAATAGTGATATCATAAATGCATAAATTTCTCTTCTGATATTATTTTGAAGATAAAATAAGTGTTTTAACATTGTATTGTTTCTCAAAGTGAGTAACCCAAATTTTTCAATGGGTGGAATCCAAATTAAAAGTCATGTTCTTGGAACATAAAAAATTATCTTCATGATTTTTTTGTCATTATTGAGTGTTATGATGTTCCAAGAAAGTGATATTTAAAAATGATTTGTAATTGTAGTTTCCATGGTGTAGTTATCAATGGATGGTTTTAAAACTTTTTATTCTATGTTTGATCTAAAGGAATATTTGGCACCCTATAAAATCAATTTTCTTTATGATTTAGATGCCCTAAATTTTGAGCCATATTATTTTATGTATTGTATAATTTTTTTTATATGGACTAAATTGAATTATTTCTTGATGATTGTATAATTTTGAAAAGGTTTATTTATTAAGAGTGGGTTGGAGGTGATGTGAGAGATTATTTGGCATGATTTATTACTAATAAAGGTATTCGATATATATCTTTGTTATTTACTCTCGTCAATTTTATTAATTTCTGGTAATAATAGGAAACTTAGTGAGAGATTTAGATTTATGAAATAGTATATTATTTTACCTCATTGGCTAGTGTCCCCTATTGTAAATCACAACCTTTCTAGTAGATTTTCCCTGATGAATCTAGTTCATAGAAATCCAGGAGGTGTTTTATATTAATAATGAAACACTGGAATAAATATATTTCCATTTAATTATATCTAGGATCATATCATTTTAGTACATATTTATTTACACATGATGATTATTCCTTTTTTGATTATTATTCTTTGTGATTCTGGATTTATGATTTGAATGCATCCTCTTGTCCCCATCTTGGTTTCATAGAACCATTTACATTGTTATTGTTTACATATATCTACATTTGATGTTGTTATGGTTCTAGATTGTTTTCACTCCATCTATATTTATGGTCCACTTTACATTCAAAACAGATTAAAAAAATGGGGTTTTGAGTAATTTTTTGAAAAGGGGAGATTAGAATTTTTCTATTTCAATAGAATCTAAAATAAAATTTTCAAGTTATTCAACTTTTTTCCTTTAAAAGTGTTGGATGCACTATTGATTTTTAAAAAATGGATTTTAATTAATGATTTTATGAAATCCATAACTATTATTTATCTTATTATGTCTAAAATCATCATTTCATACCCAAAAGTGCTAATAGTTTTTTCTTAAAAAGGTTTTTATGGCATGGGTATGTAAAGGAGTGTTGAATTTTACAAATGGGAATGTATGATATTTGTTCTCATTATACATAATCATATAAAAACCTTTTTTACAAATGTTTCTCCAACTAGTGTTTATGAAATTTATTATAAAGTTTTCTATAAAAACTTTTGTGAAATACTTCTAGGAATGTTTAGCTCACACCCTATATACAAATTTTTTATGTATATAGCTCTTAAATATTATACTGGTTCCTGGGTTACGTTTCAATTTTTATTTTGTTAACATTAGTCCAATAAAGGTTATTTTAATGTGGGAATAACCTCAAGATTCATACTAGTGTTCTCATGGTGGATCATATTTATTATTTTTATCAGGATATTTATTCTAGAAAACTTGACCATCCTCTTATATTTTGGGTTTCCTTTACATTGGTACTTCTGTTGTATTATTTACAATGGTGTTTATTTTCTAAGGGAGTATGGTCATTTTTATTAACTATGGTATGTTGGATTGATTTTATTGTTTATAATAGTTTTTATATACATGGAAATCTAAATTATGGATGCAATATATTAAATTATTGATAAATATCTATTGTATAATTATTAATATTTGTGGGTGAAACCATTCCCACTTACTTTTATTTGATACTTTGGTTATTTTCACCAATACATGGAAAAAATGAATATGTTTCCCCCATTTGGAAGACTATTTTATGTGATTTGGTAGGTCAACCTAAGATGGTTTGTTAATGATACTAAATATATCATGGAATTGAGGATGATGAGGATACTAATCATTATGCAGATATAGAGGTGGATCAGCCTCATACATAAAGTACATGGTATTTCTTTCTATAATATTAATAATTTGTGTTCATTGATATTTTTTCTAATATTTTATTAATTTTATGTGGTTCTAATTATTCTTATCAGAACAAAAACCATGATCGTACATGGATGGGTTTTGTATGGACTGAATATGCATAGATCATGGTGGATTGTAATGAACATCAGTATATTTTTGGAAAAATTGGAAAACATTCAAAAGTTTCACATATAGACTATATAGATATTATTATATCCTTTCCACATAGCTCATATCATGGTGTAAAATCAATATTTCAATCAAAAATAAGGAATAAGAAGATATTTGGGTATCAATATTTATTTATTTTTATTTGTACTTAATTTATGTACTCATATATAGTTAATTATTTAATTGATAATATTCGATTATAATTTTCTTGTTGGTGAAAATACATGGGTATCTCACTCTATATAGGTAGGTAAACTTCAGAATTTGTATAAATATGATTTATACGAGGGATTGTAATATCCTTGAAATGAAACATCTTTTAAAAATAAATAAATGATTCTATATGGACCCATTTAATCCTCCTCATATGCCAATGGTTTTTGAGTTGTGGTGGTGATGGATTATATCTTTTTGAGATATTTTTTCCTTTATATCATGATATAAAAAAAACCATTCACTAAATTGAAATTGTATTAAAATGAAAAAAAGGATTAAAGTGGAAATCATACCATGAAACCTAAATAGACAAATTGTGAAAACATATAGACCAAACATTTCATTAAATAATACATTAGAAACATGTCACCAGACAAGTTGATAAATAAAGAGTATGTAATTAAAAATAAATAAAACAAAAAGATAAATTATGAATTTGGCCTTGAAATAACATTAGTATAATATCTTTATGCCCATTGAGCCACTCAATATCATTCCCTATCTAATATCTCATTCCATAACTTTTATTTCATACACATATTTTTCATGTCACCCAAAGTTCACAAATATGGTGTGAGTAAAATACTTGGTAGGGAACCACCAATGGTATCCTTGATATAATCCATTATATATATGTGTGTGTTTGTGCAAAAATTACATAAAATGATATAAATTAGTAGTATAAAATAGGTACATTATACTAAGTCAACATAAATCATGCAATAAATTATTAATAAAAATAAATTAATCATCAATGCCTACAATAATTCTATAATGAAATTAAATATACAACATTGGTATTATTATCCAACAATATCACCACACTTTCATGGAAAACAACCATACCTAATTCAATACATGCTCATAATTTAGAAAGGAGTATTACATCCACATGGTCATGATAATAATAAAATTTTTCATTCTCTAGAAAAGGGTTACCCAATTACACCATTATCATAATTATCATGCCATAAAATATTGATGTCTCAACACTAAAAATCACACATATCCACATTGTTGGTGTTATCGAAGAATGTCAAAAAAAATCCAACATAAATCTGAGAAACTCTTCCTATGCTTTAGTTAAAATTTGGGTTACACAAATGAAGAGTAACATAAGTAATCCATGTGTTATAAAAGAAAAACATGATGTTTGTTAGTCCCAACAACATCATTAGGATTTTCAGATGTCTCTAATGATTCTTGAACACTTCCCACATAGTTTCTTATAATATAATTGAATATGATACCAACATGACCAAAACTCAACCTATAAGAACCACTGATTGAAAATTATACACTAAGCCAATAAAAAACCTCCTATTAGGGTAACAATCATTAGTTTAACAACTACTATGGGTAACAACTCTAATTTAGTTAACATATCATGCCATGATAAATTCACCAAATAATAGATGACTAGATAAAATATATAAAATGTTGGATCTAATAATTATAATTTACATATCAATGATCTTAGACATATATTACTCACTAGGGATGGTGGCTCTAGATCTCATCCAGACTTGATGAAACCCTACAAAATTTTCCTTAATAGGGGGAAAATCCACACTCAGTAGTTGAGATAAAACTATGGCCAACATCAATGAGAATCATCGGGAATAAATTTTGACCCATGATACAAAGGAATCAATATTCCTCATAACACAATAATTGAAGGAGAACTATCTTACACAAAAATTAATGAGATTGAGTGTTTGTGAAAAAGAAAAAATCAAACAAAATACCTTTTTATTTAACAAATTTTAAGATATAAATTATTTCCCCTTGATGTTATTTTATTACTGAAAAAAGGAAACTAGATATATCCTTTATCATGATGAGATGACCAATGTGGCGTTCGATGGTTTTAGTGTGAGGTTATGGTTTTCAGTAGATTATCTTGAATAGTGTAATTTTGTCCAATGATTCAACTATTAGAAGAATATGGGAAACTCAGAAATGGTGATACTTCTAAAATATCCAGATGGATTTTATAGCATGTTTTGGAATGGGATCCAGATAATAAAGAGCTAGTTTTATGATTTTTGAGTTATGTCTAACAGGAAAATGTTTAATTTGGGGGATGATTGATGATTTTGGTTGGTGGTTTTATGGAACATCTTGGTATCATAGGTCTAGTGTTGGGGAAATGTGTGATGGTAAGGGATAGTCAACATGAACCCGAAAGGACTGATTGGGTGAGTTGATCATCATATTTTAATTCTATAGATAAAAATTCAAAATGTAGAAAGGTAAGAAAATAGTAAAAAAGAATACAAGGATTTAATGTTATTCATTATCATTGGGAACTAAGTGCAAAGAAAGAACACCACCCACAGAATTTTTTTTATAAATTATAAAAAATAGATATTTATAATGTATATATTTAATTAAGAATGAAACAAAAATAGAATCATTAAAGACAAAAAGATACAAATTAATGAAATATGAATGAGGAAAGAAGTTATAATGTTAGATTCAAGGGTCCATACATCTTATTCTATTGATGATTATTTGATGAAGATGATACTACTCTATTGGATATCACAAAAGGATATTTTTATCTAGTTAATATCAAAGGTCCTCGGATCTGAAACATGGACACACTTCTTCACCAGTAAGGATGTTGTAAAAAACTCCACTATAAACTGTAAAATAGTAGTATGTACAGAGGAAATAAGGCTCTAAAGTAATATATCTAAGTAATATGAACACACTTATGTCTATGGTTTCAAGAACCAAAGTGGTAGTCAAAACCTCATCAGTGAGAGTGGTTTAAATGCACTGAAGGGAGGGCCAGTTTGGGTGATCATTTTCCCTAACAATACCTACACCTTTAAATAACTCAACTAACTAGGAATCACCACACATAATAATCTAAAAATAAATGAAACATGAAATTCTTGTAAAAGTAAGTAGGTGGATGAAATAGAATAACTGAAAAACCAAAATAATCAATATTTAGAAATAACCCATAGTAGATTGATGGAAAGAAAATCACAGGCTTTAGTAAAACCACAAGTTGTCCGAACAGAGTAGACCAAATGATATTCCCATACATAAGATAAGCATACCAAACTAAAATAATATATATTTGATTAGAATAATAATAAAATTAAAATAATGTCTTATTTTTATTGCATACATATTAAAAGGAATTGAAATGGAAGATTAACAAAACAAGGTAATTTCAATATGAAAATAAATAAATTTACAAATCTCCACCATTTTCAATTGAAATTGTAAATGTTATTGCACCTAAGGTTATTAAATGGGAACCAAATTCAATATATTTTTTTTAAAGGTTGGGGCTGAAGCCTCATTTTATTAACCAAATTAAATATATTTAAATAGTAATTGAATTTAGATAATACCATTCCTTTAGTCAAATTATCAATCATGTTATTATTAGTGTGTATCTTATTGACATAAATGGTTCTAGATTCAATAACACCTATAATAATATGAAATATAAAATTGATATGTTTATATTTATCATAGAATACTAAATTTTTGGATAAATATAGAGAAGATTAAATATCACTATAAAATGTAATAATTAAATCATAAAACTAGAGTTTAAAATCCAAACCCCTAATCCATAAGGCTTATTTAATAGCCTAGTTCTGCACAATATATTCTAATTATGTAGTCGAAATATCAACCATAGGCTATATATTAAATTATTAGGATATAGAGCCTCTATAAGCAGTGAAAGAATACAAGTTTAAGGACTTTCTAATGTCAATAATCCCTATAAAGTCAGTATCTACATAATCAAATAATCATTTTAGCAGTATCCACATTTTTACCCTTGCACAAATATAGATCTGAATTATATCACAAATTCCATAATATCCACTATAGGGAATACTAATGTGGATTCCCTCGATTGGCCACAAATATGTTAAGGGTATAGATTGAAAAACCTACATCAGTTTTGGTGAAAATCATATAATTCACGACACCAACAACTATATTACCATCTATAATTTTAGACATAACTCAATATCATTATAATTAGTTGGTGATTTTGTCAATGAATGTTTGAAACACTGTCTAAATGGTATATTAAGAAGTTTTAGAGATTTAGAGAGGCATCTCTTAGGATAATTTAGAATACATGAATGCTTTTAGAGATATTATAGTTTATTGGGTCTATCCTATATAATTTATATGTCAGGAATCTATTTATCTACCCCTAGATCCTTTATTTCAAAAACACCATTTAATTATAATTTAACATCTTTTATAATACTCATGTTATTGAAAATAATAAGCCTGACATAGATATTTAACAAAAGGTATATTATGTTATTTTTAATGGACTTGGAATAAAAACAAGAATCATATTGGATCCTAACAAAATGGTTATTAAGTATAAAATAATCAAATATTATATACAACTTCATTGAGGATTATTTTAAATCATATAATTATTTATTTAAAATTCAAACTTGGTTAGATTTTAATTCATTATAATAACCACCAGTAGGATTCATATATAATTTATCACTATGTTCACCATGAATTAAAGTAGTTTCCACATCTAGTTGTTCAATGTGAAAATAATTATAGGTAAGAAAAGGAAGTATTAGCCTATTTCAAGTGTGCTTTACAATAGAAGAATTTTTTTTAGAATATTCTATTCTCTCTCATTAGAGGAATCCCTTATTTACCAGTCAAGATTTAAAATTGTTTTTTATTTTTAGAAGTGTTACCCTCCATTAATTAATAAATCCACTTACAACAAATTAATTTAGTATTACGTGGTTTATCTATGATAGAACATGTGTAAATTTTTTTTAAAGAAGTGAATATATTTATTTATGGAAGATATCCAATGTTTTGAATCAATGTAATTAAGGGATTATTTAAATGTTTGAGGATCATCATCAATAATATCCTAGGAAACATAAAAGGCATAAGAATCCATATCATATTGAGTAAATCAAGAAGGATGTCTAGGGTCACTCTTAACTATATCATGGGTAAACTGGTAATCAATATTATTTGAAAGAGGTTCAATATCTAAATATGAATCAGAATTAAAGATTAATTTTGCTTCATTTATTGGTTGAGGATCAGGTGGAGGGGGCTATATAGCAGCATCAAGTTGGATTGATGGTTTGGTTTCAACAACCCCGTCAATGTCCGTTTCATCACTATCAGGTGTGATAGATTTAGATTTTGGAGAAAATGATTCATAAAACACCACCTATCAACTAATTATATACTTTTTGTAACTAGGTTTATCAACTCATTGTTTATAACCTTTAACACTGTCAGGATTCCAAAAAAATACACTTAAGTGCTCAATGTTTAGGCCTTTTAGTCTTGATATATGCATATAAAGTACATCTAAAGGAACATATGAAATAATATGATGTTTGTTTATCATTAAAAAGTTTTTTTTGGGATTTATATTGAGTAGTATAGGATGTAAATCTATTAATTAGATAAAAATACACAGTTAATCCCTCTGTCTAGAAGAATTTAGGGAGGCCTAAGCATATAAACATGATTTAGAAACTATAAAGAATATTTGAGTTCATTTATTTAGAAATCCCATTCTATTGGGGGGGGGGGGTCCCCAATAGGCCGGTATCTTGCAATACCCGCAAATTTAAAAAATTGAATGGAATATATACAGAAGTATACTAACCCAATATCAATTCTCATAATTTTAATTTTCTTTCAAACATGATTTTGAATAAATATTTTCTTGGTATTAAATGTCTTATAAAAATCATATTTATTATTGGGAATGAAAATAAAAACCTCTCTAGAGACATCATCTATAAAGGTAACATAATAGTATCCTCCACCATGTGATATAGTTATTACTAGTACCCATTAATTATAATTTATACATTCTATGTGGAAACTTGTATTAAAATTAGACATATTAAAACCAACTCTCTTGGATTTAACATTAAAAAATCATCACAAAATGAAATGCTACTATGTGTAATTCCATTCAAAATCCATTTTTTATTATGTTTCTCAAGACCCTTGGATCTTAAATGCCCCAATAACATTTTCCATAACAGTGGGTTGTTAGTATTTTTTGTATACACAATAACCAACTATATTGAATTGGTATTTTTGTTGAAAAAATTTCCCATTAACAAGGGAACCCTCAATGATAATTTTCTAGCCTTTAGAGATTTTTAGACAACCTAATTATGACCTAAAAGGGAATCCCTTTTCATTTAGAATTCCTATGTATATCTAGTTTCTATGAAGGTCAGGAACCCACCTAACACCTTGAAATGTAACTATAGAATTATCATCTAGTTCTGTAAATGTAGAACATATTCATTTTACTTGAAACTTCATATTTATCGTTAAAAGAACACCTCATTTTAAAGTTTATATCAAATCAAGGAAGAAAACAAAAATAACAAGGTAAAATAATAGTATCCTCAAAGTCCAGTCCTTTTCATTTAGAATTCATATGTATATCTGGTTTCTATGAAGGTCAAGAACCCACCTAACATTTTGAAATGTAACAATAGAATTATCATCTAGTTCTGAAACAAGAAATAGATTTGAAAACAAAATAGAAACCAATGAGTCTATGATAAAACTTTGTTAGAGGAAGGTGAATTGGAAAGAGACAATTGGAATGATCCTAGAAATAATTATTGGGTGTTTTTATCATGATATTCAAAATTCAATGGAAATTAAACATTTAAGAAACAAAAAGGTAAGAAATCATTAAAAATTAAAGGATTTAGTGAGATTCAGTCCCATTAGTGACAAAATTACATGAAATAATACAACCCACACAAAAAGTTTAATTAATGGTAAAAAGGGATATTTAAATCATAAAAATTTAATATATAATGAAAAAATAAAAGATTATTTAAATATTGAAAGCTAAAAATTAATGAAATCATAACGATGATGGAATTTACAATGCTAGATGAGATGGTATAGATATCTATTTCTCTTGATGATGCTATCATAAAGCTGCTACTTCTCTATCAAAACCCACTAGAGGTAGGTCTCTCCTAGTACAGATCTAAAGTCCTTGGATCTATAATTTTTCCACACTTCTTTATTAGGAAGGATTCTATTTAAAACTCCACCATAAACTGCACGCCGACGGTATGAAAGGAGGACATCAGGAACTAATAGTATGATATCTAAGGGGGATAAACACACAAATAACTATGGTTTATATAACTGGAGTAGGGGCCCAAACCTCAATTTCAAGATAGGTACAAATTCACTAAATGGATCGGTGGTAGGGGTGATCAATTTCCCGAACACTATCTCTTCCTCAAAAAAACCCAACCAAATAGAAAGTGCCACACACAAGAAGCTGAACATAAATGAAACAACACACTCATGTGAGAGTAAATATGTGGATGACCCAAATCAACCAAGAATCAATAATAATAATCATTTCGTAATAAACCATGGAAGATCATTGATATGGTGATCATGAGCCCTAGGAAAATAATTAATAGACCAAATAGATTGGCCCAAATAGTTATCCATTATAGAATTTGATTATCCCAAAATAAAATAATACATATTTTAGTATAATAATAATAAAACTAAAATAAAGTCCAATTTTCCATTCATTCTTTTTAAAAGGAATTTAAATTTAATATTAATAAAATAAGGAAATTTCAATATTAAAATTCCTAAATTCACATCTCTTAATGAGGATCGTAGTGTAGTTTTTTTAGATATGATAGGTGTACTCCCATGAGTATGAACAATCAGATATTTATGTGATAGAGAGATATGTATGATTGATGTGGTGGGAAATTATATTACGAGGAGTCACTGTTGAGATTTATTTTATTCTGATCCCTATTCAGGTGGTGTATGGTGAGCATTATCTATGATGTATATGATGGGAATAGACCAATAATAGTAAGGGTTATATGGCATTTCTTAGATATAATTCACCTATGTGTTCATATATGCATATCTAGTCTGTGGTAGAACATTAGTTTTTAGTACCATATCAAGGTGATGGAGTAGGTCAGTGTTTTAGCTGAATGAATATTGGAAACTTAGAGACATAACCACTTGGAAAAATATGTCAATGTATATCTGTACTCAGAGAGAGTATAAATCCCTATTTGTGCTTAGGTGTATCATCAAGCGGGTGATGGTTTGTATTAGACTGGTGTCATGAACCATGGGTGTAAGATATCATTGTATTGGAAATTTATTAATGTTTATGGGAGTAGAGAACCATTGTGGAGTTTATGTATTTATATGGTGTCATGATGTTTGGTCATATAGCATTCTAGATCCAATTAGTGCAGTGAGGTACTAGTATGCAATTTTTAGGTGTGATTGAGAGTTTTGGATAATATTAGGATTTATGTGCATCATTCAGGTAATGAAAAATATATATAATGGATAGGAGAGTAAATCATCTAGGTGTTTGTATAGTTCTATAGGTTTTTGTGTAGTATCAAAAAAACTATAACCAGTGGGTGATACTGTTTTAGATAATTGATTTAGTTTTATTAACAAATTTGGTTTTTGAGAGATGGACAGGGAGACTTTTTAGAAATGATAAGTGTTATAGTGGGGAGGTTGTAACTCCCTTACTAGTTAATGTTAGTATAATAGGTGGAATTTGTGTGTCAATATGTTCATGTCTAGAAATGGTTTAAATTTATAGATTTTGAATGAGAGTTAGAATTTGTATAAATGTTTTAAATGAATTATAGTATGTTTTTAATATGTCTTTTCAAGAGGAAAATATTTTAAGAGGGATTTCTTATGTTGGTAGAGACAACCAAACTGGATTTTTGTAGTAGTAAGCCATCAAAACCCTAGTGAAGGCCACCCGAACTTCGATGGCCAATACAGTGGTCAATAAAAAACCCACAATGAGGTTGATAAGGGACCATCAAAATTAAATTAGGAATCATAATTCTAGATATAGTCTACTGAGGTTATATTGGGTTGTTTAGTAGGGGTGTCGAAGTACCTAGTCCAATTGGAGTCTGGTGGACACTCAAACAATTTATTTAAAGGGAAATAATTATAAACTCTCCCTTTTGAAATTTGGATCCTGATCAGGGTTCCATGATTTAGTATAGTATAGATAGATTTTAGTATTACTTTCTCCTCTCTTCCTCCCACCTTATCCCTCTTTACCCTAGGACATTTGGAAGAGTTTGGTGAGCCAATTTGGTAGGTTTTCTCTCCCTTTACCTCTACTCTCATCTTCCCATCCACTACTCAAATTCCAGTGAATCTATTTGAGATTTCTTAATCCAATTACCCTATATAATAGTGTAATAGGGGTTTTATGTATAGTATTTCATTTATATTGGATATAATAGGCTCTATAGAGGTGATCTATATAGATATAATAAAACATGCATTTATTTTACATCTTTTACATGTAATAAAAATTAAATTTCATAAATAGAAGTTATAATAAACCAAGGACTAATATTTTTTAGTGTTTAGTAGACTAGATACACAACCATATTATTTTAATATTATTATGATTATATCTTCATAGTTTCACTATACATGACCATATTCTAAAAATTTTATTAATAAAACACATCCTCATAACCCTGGTAACTAAAATATGAAAATGGGTGAGACCAAACACACAGTAATGGATGAATAAATATTCCATAAAGGACTAATTTATAAAAAAACCTGTTTATAAGATAAATATCATATCTTTATGGGTATAATCATAAAACACAAGTGTGATTCAAAGGACATTCAAAAATAAATTAAGGCCATACAAGATCAACACGTAAATATAGTATCCATAATGGGGCATAAACAAATTTATCATAATCTATGAATCATGAGACAATAAGATCATAAATTATAACATATTTATACAATTTCAGACACATTAAAACAAGGAAACCTTACTTTCATGAGTTAACCACTTACACCCATTCTTACGAGAAAACTTAATTGTACTCCCATAAACATCACCTTCATGAGTCACACACTTGTACCCACAATTTATAACAATTAAATTATTACCACATTTAAAAATATCATGAGATTTAAATATTTAAAAAAAAAAATTAGAGTGAGATATATGAATCCACCCATCATTATCCACACTTATGAGTTCTACTTTAAAATCATTCAATTATCACCTTATAAATAAACCATGAAAATAAAATGTGTCTCATAAAACATTTAAATGAAAACCATTCACCTTTCATAAATTACTTATAGAAATAAAAAGGGGTTTCATAAAAGAAGTCAAAGAAAAATCATTCATATTTCATTTTATAATGAACTAATGTAAATAAATGTTGGTTTCATAACATTTCTAAAAATTATAATAATGTGAATTAAATCTGTTGACATAAAAAACATCATCACCCAAAAATAATCACGTAATAGAATTAATTTTTTTTTGAAAAATGTAACATAAATCCATTTGAGATTGATAATTATAAATAAATAAATAAATAAATATATATATATAGGTAAATGAAAACCAAATCATAAAAGAGTTAATTTTTTTTTTTCTAATCATCGATGTTAAGGTCATATTTATGAGTCTCTTTCAAAAAGAAAACTTGTATTTATTAAAAAATGATAATAATATACTTTATAGAAGTGAATTTTAATTAAAAAATAATTTCCCTTGATATATAAGATATAAAATCATGGAAAATAAATGAATTTAGGGAACATATGGGAACTAAATTTAATAATAATTCATATAACTCAAAGAAAGAAGTTTGACTTTATAAATCCATTATATTTATTATGGTTTCCATGAAAGTGATTTAACCTTCCATATAATAAAATAAATATCTTAATCTCCTACTTGAAAAAATAATTATTTTATATACCCTTTTATAAACATAATTTATAATTCTTCTCTAAATATAAATTTGTTAGTTCTTATCCATTTTCTATTTTGGGTGTGAGTAATCATAATCATTTTAAACTAGTATCATAATCACTGTGTTGTTATTCCTTCCCCTACCTAAGATTAGAATTACTAGATAATACAAGGTACTATAATTTTTTGTTTTTATTTATTTATATTGTTATAATTTCATTCAATGTGAGTTTTGGTTACAATCCTTAATGATGAAATCATCGATGAGTATGTTTTAGTGTTTTTTAACGAACATTCATTGGCATCTTAATTAATGATTTTAATACTAAATTTACCATTAAAAAAGAAAAACTAAAATCATTGTTTGATTATTTATATCATATAATATCTTTAATTATGTTCTCATAGTCATCCATTATATTATTTTATAGAATTTTTCACATATGTGGTTAGACCAACTAGAATAAGAACATATCCCAATTAATGTATGATTATGATTATAAAAGTGGATTATTTTGGAACAATATTTTTTTAATAATAAAAATAATATTATTTTAGTAATTTTTATGTGTTTAATAATAATTTAAGATATTTATAAAATTAATAAATAAACTATAATAAAAATTAGACATTTTGCATCCTGAAGGCGACAGTCTGCACAACACATAGCTAACGTTTCCATTTCTTGAAGGAGAGGGAAAGATGGTGGATTATAAATTTTCTATTCATAATCATAACTATGTTATATATGTGAAATTTATTCTTCAATTTCGCCCTTATAATTAGTTAATATAGGTGGTGGTGGAAAAAATTGTAGTCCTCCCTTTGTGGAGGTGGTAGTCCGCACAACATGTGAATAACAATTTATTTTCCTTAAATGAAAAGGGGAAATGTGATCAATGGTTATAACATTATACTAATTTCATCAATTAAAAAAATAATACTTATGGTTTTATATGGTAAATATAAATTTATATTTGGAAGGTAAAAAAGAAAAGAAATGATTTTAGGGAAAAAAAGTACTCACGTTGAGAACTTATGATTTATCTTAAAAGACTCCTTGGAAATGGAGGTCTCAATCCAATATCTTGTAACCATAGGAAAAAGTAAAATTAATATGGTTATAAAGTAAGGATAATGGTAAGTTCTTCAGATATAAATTTAATTCTTTTAGTGGTCTTCAAGTAGTGGTGAGAGGAACCTTTTATAATTAGTGAGAATTACATTTTTTTAAATTATAACCATAAAATATAACGGGAGAACTTGATAAAAATGTTATGTGGTAAAAAATGGAATGTTATTAATTTGAGATATGTTATAGTCTATACACACCCCATACAATCAATTTTATTTTATTTAGACATATAATGCCTTTGACTCCCAAGGTTACCACTTTTTACTATTTTGGTTTTCTACTATTATAATTAATATTTTTTTACCAAGGTATCTTATCATTTATAACCTAAAATAAAATTATCCTTATTAAATAATTTGGACCTTTAAACTCTATATAAGATATAAATTTTATTATATTCATTTTCAAAAAGTGAAAAATATCATTTTTAAAATATTAAGTGTATAATTTATTAAAATAATTTATGAAAAAAATATAAATTATGTGTTAAAATTTCAAATATAAATTTGATAATTAAAATAAATTATATAATTTTACTTATCAAATATATATTATTTATATATAATTTTTTCAAAAATTTCTATGATATCCTTATAAACCAATAATTTTTTAAAATTTGTTGTCTTTGTAAACATAGTAGTTCTATACTATTCACATAAAAATCAATATTTTTTAAAAAATCCAAAAAATTAATCTTAAGATACTGTCTTCATGAAAACACAAAAAAATTATTGTTTCCAAATTTTTATTATATAATCTAGGAATTTAACTTAAAAAATTATAATTCATTGAGAATATTTTTTTTGGAAATCATTCTTTAGGTATATTAACTATTATTCTAAAATTAGTGATAATATTATTTTTATACTAAAAATATATCACAATTGAAAAATATCCAATTTAAAATACAAAATTTAAATACAAAATGATTTTATTTTATTCTAAGCTGAAGTAGTTAAAATAAAATTAAAAGTGATATTTATTTGATAATGTGGTGAGAATTTTTTTTTAACTTCTCATTTAATAGTTATCTTATAATTCCCAATTTCTATTCTATTAAAATGTTTAATGGTTCATTGAGATTTTTTGCTGATTATTAATAAAACTATCAAACATAATATTTATTTAAGGAGGAATATTTCACAAAAATTTTGGGTCATTACATTCTACCCCCATAACCCTATTTGGGTTGGGTAAGAACATATAAGGTTTTGATTGTACCTTGGAATGTTATATACAGATGTTATGGTTGTTGATCTACATGAGATTTAATTAAGGTGTTTCATATTTTATAATTGGGACCTAATGATGCTTACCTTAAGTTATGATAAGAATATCAAGACCATTTGTAGGTTACTTTATCCTCCTTGAGGATTTAAGTTGTTTTTCGATGAGGATGTTCAATGTGATCCATGAATTGTAATGTTACTTCGAATCTTAAGAGTGAGAGGGTACTATAAGGGACTATGTTTTTGTTATTCCATTTGATTTATCTTTGTAGCATGGTGTTTAAAGGTCATGAAGTGTAAATTTATGTATTTGAATGTATGTTCATAGAAACAAGGTAGATGTATCCTTGGAAACTCATGGAATAATAGATTTTGTTTAGGTGGCCTTAGAATCCCTTGAGTTAAGACATGTATATTATGAGATGTTGATTTGATGTTGGTACTATATGTATCATTAATGATGCCATATTAGCCTATTTTATTATGTTATTGATGAATGAGGTGAGTGTTCTCACCCCTCTTGGTATGTGGTAACCAAGTGGGTTATCCCTAAATATTTGATATGAATATAGGTTAGGCATATAGGAACCCACATAGATTAAATTTAAAGATATTTACACATTATGAAAACCCAATAAATTTGATTTTGATATTTTTTATGCCTTTATGTGTTATGATTATGTCATGGGGTGTTAATCTAAGTTATATTATTCAATTATGAGGTGTATGAGATGACACCTATTTTATATGATTGTTGGAGTGTGGGATAGCCTACCCTTTCACTTTGTTATACTTATGGGCTAGGATGACATTCCCACTTGTATTAATGACACTTAAGTCTTGAGAGATCATTACTGATGTTATATTATTATTTTTTTGGGAACTATATACCACTTACCATATGATAATGTGAATGAGGACATTATGCCAATTTTTTGGTGAGCCCATGACCTGGGAATTTTTTTGTGTAGTTGGGATGAGTGCTCAGATGGTCATGGAATATATTTTTGATGTCATTATAATGATTTTGGTAATGGAAAATAAAGAACAAATATTTTTAATAACCATGGAATTGGGATATATTTCCCAAGATGTGATACCTCTAAGTAAGGGGATGAAATCTTCATGATAGAATGACCCTATATTTGTTGTTTCCCTTAGAAGTGGTTTGTATTTACCATGATGTGATACTTCAATGAAAGGGATTTATTTCACATGATGTGTCATTTACAAAGATGGAAATGAGATTCCTATACATGATTAGTTATCTTGGGGCATGAAAACCTCTCTTATGATGTGTCTTGGGTCGAGGGACACTTTTCTTTGTTGTTCTTATGCTAATGGCTAGTGACATTATTCCATCTCTCTATATTGTTAGGAAATTATTAACATTTTTATATGATTGTTATAGAAAATATTCCAACTATTTAGACCTTATTATCATGACACACTTCTCATGTATTGACACTTGTGATATCTTGGGGATGATACTTACTCTCTTAATGATGTTTTTAGGATGTGATGCCTACTTAAATATGATTGTTAGGGACACTATGCCTACTATTATGAGTTTTTTATTGAGATTTATTTCCCATGAATTTATGGAGGTGGTTTATTAGGTTTGTTATTCTCATTTCATGGTTATATTATCTGGACATATTTATGAATCATTGTTCAAGATACTATTGTGGGATGTTATGCTCAATAATTTGGTGGATTTAGAATGAATTGTGAAGTGTATTTTTTATAGTTTTCCATCAACATATTGATCCATTCCTCTTATAAATCTTAGATATGGGATTTTTTCTTAATAAGTATCTTTTTATTGTAGATATGTCCCAAAAAACCCTTTACCAATTACAAAGAAAAAATAAGAAAATTTTAAATGAACTTGGGAAGTTAAAATTAATTAAACCAACATTGCTCAATATAATGAGTTAGCGGTGCATCATCCACTCAAAATAATGACCTCATTCATTTATATTAATATATATTTTTGTATGTACATGCTTAATATACATATATATGTCTATACATATACATTAATATACAAACATGATCATGAAAAACCACACATAAAAACACATTTTATTCATCAGAAGATTAATCTACACATAAAATAATGTATTTAAATATATTTAGTCATAAAAAAATAATTTATTTATATTAATATATTTGTGGATGTGACTTTTTTACACATAAACACAGACACAGAAACACACACATGTAGACACTCTCTCTCTCTATCTCTCACACACACACATATATATATAAAGAAATTAAATATTTGTTATATAAATATTTAATTTATGTGTGTGTATGTGTCTAAATTATATATTTATATAAATATATTATTTTCTTAAAATAAATAATAATATATTAATAAATAAATATATTTTAGTTTTTTAAAATAGAAATGAAATTAAAATTTTGATTATCAAATCAAATGTATTTTTCAATTTTCAAAATAAAATTTATTATAAATTTAAAAATATATCAATATGATTAAGTGTAAATAATTTATAATTATATTTTACCAAATTTTTAAGAAAATTTCTTATTTAAATATATATATTAATTAAAAAAATAAATATCATTTTATATATTTTCATAAATCATGTACTTATTGATTAATCACATTACCGTGAATAATAATTCCACTAGATTCATATTGAAATAAAAAATAAAAAAATTGAGATATGTGGAAAAGGAAATCAAAATCAGATTCTTAAAATCTAGGGAAACTAAAACAATTATTCTAGTGCTTCAAGGTCCCATACTATATGGAAGTATCTAATGTAACTATGATGACACCCCATAACAATCCCCTCTTCCACTTATCTTGCTCATTCTCAATCACTTTGCTCTCGTCTACCACTCATTTCTTTACTACACATTTCCTAATGTCGATCACATATAGACTGAGGCCATTGGAATCCTAGATCTTGGAGAGAATAATGAGTTATAACTCCCTCACTATTTCTATGTGATTCATTTCACCATGGAGTCTAGCAATGAGGTTGGCTATTTAGATTTTGATGGTGACATGGATTGCTGGTGAGATTAAGGGAGATGAAATGAAACACATAATGAGGATGAATACATTGGGTGAAGTTGGATAGAAAAATAGAGAATAGGGATGAGGACATAGGGAAGAATGGGAAAGGTGAGAACTAAAATAGAAAGTGAGGCAGATGATTGGGAAGGAACCCTAAGCTCCCACTGAAATAACCATGTATATCATTGATTATAATATAGAATACCAGGGAGATAACCAAGATTAATATTCATCAATACCATAATTCACTCATGTAAGTGATTACAATATTTTTTTTTTCTCAACATCAACACTCAACTTACATATTTTCACATACTAAAAATCATAAAAATATCTACATCATTCTAAAATAATGAATGAATGAGAATCATGAATAAAGTAAAATCAGCTAAAATAATAAAATTACCTATGATTAGAATAGAATTCAAATAATATCAAATAAAATATTTCTCGATGATAAGATTACCATATTTATATAATGAATGAGTAGAGATTATTTTAAGTATATATTAGAAAGATGTTCAATAAAAAATAAGGCATAATTGACTCAAGAATGGTTCATGTATCGAGAAACCTCTCTTTTTTATTTATTTTCATGATCTCTTTTGAAGATGAATATATTTATTCTAAGATTTATTTTTTTGGATAAATATCCCATGTTTCTTATTCTTCCAATTTTTTTGGTGTGACCTAACCCCAAAAAGCCTAGAGCTAGTGTATACAATCAATTACATTGATTTTATTACATGGAGTCAAATCCCAAAAGGCCGATCAATTTAGTAGTCTTGGTAAACTAGATACATACACGAGTCTTGTATTAAAAATTAATTCCATAATTATGAAATTATTTTTTATAAATGAATTATATCAAGGGTAATAACTTTATTTAATCTAGAATATCCTCACATATCTTTCTTAGTACACTTCTTGGAATCCTATGGAAAGAAAATATAATAATGGTGAGATCAAATTCTCATTAATGGTAAAGTATAATGTAAGTAATAATTAATCAATATGAATAAATCAATATAGAAAAGTTAATAACTAAACACACATTAAAAGTAATCAATAGGTTGAAAATTAAGTGAATAAACAATAAGTAAATGTAAATAAAAAAACATTCCATTAAAAGAAATAGACAAGGAAAAATAAAAATGGTGTGTTAAGAAAACGAAAGACATTGTATTTAATCAATGAATATAGAATGAAAAGTTTCCATAGATATGTTAAAAAAATGTCATGGATGAATAATAACTGAAACTAAATGAGGGAAATTCTTAATTATTGGAAATCATGTCTAAGGAACATGAAAACCTATACCATCGAGACCATTCACAAGACTATTTAAAAATATTTATAGAAACTCATTTAATGTGTTTAAATTAATTATGTCATGAGAACCTATCGATGCATCGAGGAGCTATAAAATGTCTAATATCCACCCGTCATTAACATTTAAAATCATTCCTCATATAAAATAACAAAAATAAATAATATGCCTTATCAAATATCCATATTTAATAAGGAATAAAAAATTGTCAATATTTTCCCAAATAATCAAATAACTATCAAAGTAGACATAATAAGTATAATTGAATATGGTTGAGGAAATAATAATATCCACGATAAATGAAATGGATAATTTAGGGTAAATTCAATATTCAATGATCATAGGAGATTAAATATTTCAAGGGAAATAAAAAATAAATAAAGGAAGTTAATGTGAATAATTTCTTTTTCCAAATTAATAATAATCTAGAAAGGGGAATAATAAGGATAATATAAATAAAATATATCCCAAGTGGAATAAAATAAAGGATTGTTTTTGTTGATGAATAAAAATAAAGAGTTCGTTTAAAATCATTCTTGAGGAAAATATCCTTTGATTTGAAAAAAAGTTTCCTTTAAAATCACATTTGAAAACATTCTCTCTAAAAATTATCCTTTTAAACATGAAAATGAATATTCAATGAAATTATGGTGAGTGAATATGTACATTCCTTACAAGTTAAAAAAAAAATTCCTTTTTCATGGTAAAAAGGTTATAAAAATTCCTTATTCAAAAAGATACAAGATGATTCCTTTTATAGTATTGGTAAAATAAAATAGGGGAAAAATTTCTTTAATAAATCATGTTAAATTTGTTTTTGAAAATATTATTAAAAAAATGGGTTTTAGAAGAAAATTAGTTCTCTGACTAAAGACATAAATAAAGTTGGGTTTTCTTAAAAACATTTTCTAAAACATTTGTAGTACCAAAGAGTGAAAAAATGGTAACATTACTTAATATTAGTCATAAATAAACATATCAGAATAAAATTAAAGGGTTTATTATAAAATGAAAAAATAACTACCTCTGATGGGAATTTTAATGTAAACAATCCCAAACAAAATGAGATTGTAAAGTAAACTATTGAAAAGATTATAATATTGGAGTGAGAATCAATCAATGATTAGATTATGTGTAGAAATTGTAAATACACATTTAGAATAGGAAATAAATCAATAGATAATAAAAGGAATTATATAAATGATCATAGAATATTAATGACAATGAAGAATTAATACAACCAAATGAAAATAAATTGGGTTATGAAATTATTTTCCAATTGGTAACATTTAACTCAAATCCCCTTAGAGAAAATAATTCAAATTAAAACAAAAAATATCATGAAGAATGATTAAATCATGACATTATATGAAAAAGTGGAAGTATTTTCACTATATATAAAAAGGTAGGAGCACAAAAATAAAGTTACTTTTCAATAGAATGTTAATAGTCATAAAAGGATGTGAGATTACAAAGATAGTCATTTAAAACATTCTTGAGGATAATAACCTTTAAATATTCCAAAGTGTCACATACCACATTGAACCATTTGAATCATAATATCTTTGAAGTAATAACATTAAATGGAACTTATAATGTCCTGCTAATAAATAGTTTCATGAAAAATCGTTTAAAATGGAATTATATACACCATATAAAAGAAACAAGATGCATAACAACAAATAAGTCACAATGAAACATAGTTTGAGATGAAATACATTACCTTGAATTTCATTTCAGGTTAACATCCTTTAACTCAATTTATAATAAACATATGTGAATTATTTAATTTTTTGAGAACCTTTTTCATGTTTATTATTACTTTTATTTCACTTATTACATTATTTTATACAACTACTTAATGAATTAATTTTATGTCGGGTGTTTTGACATTCATGTGTTATAAAAATAACCTTTGTAGGTAAACTGTGGTCAAAGGGGTCATTATATAAATTCTCCAGAATAATAATCATGAAATAATTATCATATTTATACCTATTTTTTTTAAAAACAATAATTAAATACAGTTGTGAATAACGAATCGATTTTACAACTATAGAGATGGTAGGTCGTACGTACGCATGAGTAACATTACCATTTCTCCATGATCATTATGGAAAGAAGGTAAATAACACCATATCATTCCAAAATGAACATTATATCATAAATACCATATTATTTAATAATATTTATTTTTATATATATAATTATTTTGATATAAAATAAATCAAATCATGTTGGGGTGGTGCTATTCCACATGTCCATGAACGACGCTATCACTTTTTATATGTGTAAAAGGGTAATAAATAAAATGATATATACTATATATTATGTTTTAAAAAATTTATTTATTTCATTAATATAATAAATATGTTGTTTATGAATCATGTTGTTCATTTTATTCATCCTTTATACATTCAATGTATCGTGTGATTGAATCACATCGCTTTTAGGAGAAGGTAATCCACACTTCCATAGACGAGGTTATCATATTTACACAAAATGGATAGTATAAGGGAGTGTGATATAAAATAATAATAGATTAATAAATAGATAATTAGTATAATATATAACATATATAAACAGAATTTCTTTCATTATTACCACCGTTAGAGGTGGTAAAGGAAGAACAAAAAATCATCATGTCGTGAGGTGGTAGTTCACCATACATTTAACGAGTACGATTGGTACCCATTAGCTAGAATTGTGTGTGAATGTACGTTGAAACCTTAACATAAAAAAATTATAGTATATTGATTATACTTGTTTTTTTATATAATTATTATATAAGAAGATTTTATGGGGTGTAGAATTTAAATAAAAATAATGTTCTAAAGGAAATATGTTACCTCTTAATCGGGTAACTCCTATTGGTTTGTACTAAAAGTTTTTCTTGGATTTTATTATTCCCAAGGGGAGGATTATAGGACTAGGGTAGGTATTTTTAAGATATATCTGGGATGATATTGGCTAATGTTAAGTTTCTTGAGAGGTGTGAAGAAGGGGGAGATGTGGTTATGTTTTATAAGGGTGGAAACTGACTCACTTGGTATTTTTTAAAATAAAGTAGATGTACCCACAATTTTACCTAAAAAAATAATCAAAACCAAAAAAAATAATTAAGGTGAATGGCATAATTATTTCAATAAAATGGGTGTTGGAGATGTGTCTAGGCCATTTGGGCCCTTATGATAAAGGTTTTTTCCTTTATTAAGCTTAATTTTTCCTTAATAATTGTAATTAATTTTAATTACCTTTACTAATATTATGAGACAAAAACTAAGTTTACCATATTATAAATTATAAATTTATATGATTATAAACATGGAATCTATTTTTATAAATTAAAATCATAAAATTGGCATAAATTAATTTCAATTTAATCTTGTAGATGGGACGACAATATGGTTTTTTAATGTAAAAATGTTCGAAAGTTCGCCAGGTTTTTATAGTCAATTTCAAAGTGAAATTGATTAAAATGAACTAAATTTGATTAATTGATAGAAATTTTATCTAATTAAATATTAAAAAAAATTTAAAATAAAACTTATCATTATAAATAAATTTGATGAAAAAACAGTTTTGAACAAAAAATCAATATTTTTCATTATTCATTAAAAAAATTAAACATTACAGAAAATACAAAAAATTCATCATGACATAATTTTTATCTTTTAAATTAAAATATGAAGTTTACTTTTACATATAATATTTATAATATTTCAGAAAAAGTTTATTTAAAATTGGCCCCCCATTAAAAGGTTATAAAAATTCCTTGATAAAAATATAGGTTTTTTTTGAAAAATAATGGGTTTATTCTAATATTTTTCCTATAAAATATATTAGATGAATATAAAAAATATTTGATTGAATATATAATATATGTTACATTAATATAACTCACTAATTATAATGAATTTAATTTATAAGAATAAAACATCTTTGTGAGCATAAAAATAGTTTTTTTATAAAATATTCTTTTTATATTCAACTGGTTCTTATATTCATTTATAATTAATTTTTAACTAATGTATTCATATTATATTTTTTAAAGACATATATTTTGAAAAGATATTTAATACTAATCATAATTTATTTTTTATTCTTTATCATATTAAAATATAATTTTATAACAATATATTATTATTTGGTGAAACACAAACTTGCGTGTAACGTAAGCCATTAAAAAAACTCGTTGTTGTATTCGACATATGCTAACTCAGTATCATGTTAATTGAAAGATATAATATATATTTAATTTATTTAAATTAGTAAATATATTATAAATATTCAGGATATTATATTCCCTTATGTGCCTGGTGTTGCATGTCATACACACAATCGAAAAAATGTTCCTACTTTAGATTTTTGGGGTGTTACATTTTACCCACCTTAAATAAATTGAGTCCTTACAATTTAAACTCAATACTAGTGATGAATTTTTTGATATTTCAAATTTTAGAAATCCCCAATCAGGATAATGGTTTGTAAAACATCCTTTATAAAAGAGAGAATGAGAATTACAATGGTCACTTGTACTAACATGTAACTATGTCTCTAAGAAGAAGAACATTAGTGGGAATTCGAGATACGTACTTGGGAAAAGAATAAATATTTATAGGGAGTGACTGAAGTAATCAATTAAAAACAAGTTAATAGTCAATAGAAATTTTAATGCCTCAAATCCATACCTCTGTGATGATTTATAAGGCCATCGGTTCAACAAAAATTATGGTATTAGGAAAACACTTTTGTTTGAAGATACTTTTCCTAATGTTGAAGAATTGTTTTACTACCAATGTATACATACATGACATATTTATATAAACTTAATTTCAATATTTTGTTGTGGTTTGACTAATTTTCCAATTCTTTCAAAAATTAATTTTGATGTCTGAAGCACTAAAATTTAGTTCTAATGGATGTTAAGGCCCAAAATAGAGTGAAAAGTACAAATATTTGTCTCTCTCTATTCTCCACAAACCAATATGGTAAGATCATTAATATCTATACCTAAAAATTAACAATAATAACTTAATATTAGTATCTATTAATCAAAATTTTCAACTAATAACAATGAAATATTAACCCGGACATTCCGTAGGTCAATGGTTGGTGTCAACCCTTATCATCCTTGGATCATGGGTTCAAGTCCCATATTCTTTTTGTACTTTATTGGTTGTCACCTGACAAACATGATATCATTTTCTAAAATCATATTAATATAATTTAAAAAATAAATATTGTTTAAATCCATGAAATATGGTTAATAACTAAATATCCTTTTAACAAAGAATTTAAATACAACCCTAATACATAAATACTTCATCCATTTATTTCCATATAGGACCTTTATTGGTCTAGGGTTTATCCACAATATCATTTATAGGATTTCTAAATCCTGACACCCTATCTTAAATCTAAAACACCTTAGAATTATCCCGGGTTATTCATTATTGACAACTTTTATAGTTGTTTTTCAAGAAAATGTGTATTTTTCTAAGCATATCACCCTGGAGTGTCAGACCATGTGCACTGTAAGGCCCATTTTCATATACCAAGTTACACTATGTCAGGCCTGATGCAACTTGTCAGACTTATTAATCATAGGTACATCTATTCAAGAAGCACATCCACTTATAATATCCAGATAAGGATGTATTTCTAGAAATACCCAATTAATCTTTACTTTACAAAAATTCTAGGGTGTTCTTATTAACTTATCTTCAAATTCTACCTTATGGTTACATTCTATAATCTATGACTTCCTAAATCTAGTTCCCAAGGATTATACTAAACTTTCTTTGATACCAACTGTAGTGACCTGACCCCAACAAGCCTGGAGAAGGTGTCTGCTATCAATTAAATTGGTGTGATTACATGTAATCAAATCTCAAAGGACCGATCATTTTAGTAGTCTTCGTAAACCAAATACATACATGAGTCTTTTATTACAAATTAATTCTATAATTTCAATTTTTTTAAATAAATAACTTATAGGATAAATAATTTAGTTCATCTAATGTATCCTTGGACATCTTTCTTTGTAAACTTCTTAGAATCATGGGGAAATGAAACATAATAAGGGTGAGATAAAATTATTAGTAAGGGTAAAGTGTAGCAGAAGAAATAACGAATCAATAAGAATAAATCAAAATGTAAAGGTAAATAATGGATCACACAATTAAATTAATCAATTGGATAAAAAGGAATTTACTAAATAATAAGGCAAGGTAAATGAAAACACATTCCATTAAAATATCAAGATAAGGAAAATAAATATAGCAATATAAGAAACTAAAACACAAGAAATTAAATCAATGAACTAAAAAAGAAATATATCCATATATATATCGACAAAAATTATCATGG
This sequence comes from Viscum album, assembly GCA_963277665.1. NCBI lineage: Eukaryota > Viridiplantae > Streptophyta > Magnoliopsida > Santalales > Viscaceae > Viscum > Viscum album. The sequence continues at coordinate 1,683,306,173 of OY728160.1, forward strand.
ATGAATAATCACTCAAACTAAATGAGTTAAATGCTTAATTATTGGATGCCACATCTATGGAAAATGAAAACATATTCCATCAAGAACATTCACAAGATGGCTTAAAACTATGAATAAATTCCCATTTAATTTTCACAACTTATTTGACTCATGAAAATCTATCGATGCATTAAGGATATATATAAATTATGGGTTCTACCCATCATTACGAATCCAAATCATTCCTCATATCGAATAACCTAAATAATTAATATGCCTTATCAAATATCTGTATTGAATAAAGAATATAGAATTATCAATATTTCTACAAATAATCAAATAACTATCAAAGTACATAAATTATGTAAAATGGTATACAATTTAGGCAATAATAATATACATGATAAATGAAATGGATAATTTAGGGGATCATCAGTGTTTAATGATCATAGGAGATTGAATATTTCAAGGGGACTAACAAATAAATAAAGGAGGTGAATGTGAATGCTATACTTGGACAAATAAATCATAAACCATCCAGATAAAGAATGCGTATGATATTAATAAAATATATCCCATGTGGAATAAAATAAAGGGTAGTTTTCCTTGATGAATAGAAATAAAAATATCATTTAAAAACATTCTTGAAGAAAATATCCTTTGTTTTGAAAAACTTTTGAAAACCCTTTTATTTGAAAATAAATTTTGAAAACATTTTATCTAAAAATTCACCTTTTAAACATGTAAAGTAATATTCATGGAAATCATGGTGAGTAAATCTTTACTTACCATAGGAGGTAAAAATAACATTCATTTTGAAAAATAAAAAGTTTATAAAAATGCCTTGTTCATAAAGAAAAAATAATATTTCTTTGAAGAAATTAGTATAAGATAAAAAGGGTAAAAATGTCTTTAATAAATAATAATAATTTTTTTTTTATAAAAACATTATAAAAAAATGGGTTTTTAGAATAAAATAGGTTCTCTAACTAAAGAGAGAAATAAAGTCATGTTTTCTTATAAATATTTTTTAAAACATTTTGAGTACCAAAGTGTGGAAAATGGTATTATTACATAATAAATGTCATTAATAACTATAGGATAAGAAAATTAAAGGATTTATTAGATAATGATCAAATAATGTCCACTTATATATGTTTATGTTTAAAAAATCCTAAACAAAATGAGACTGTAAAGTAAACCCTTGAAAAGATTAAAATGTTGGAGTGAGAATAAATCAATGAGTAGATTATATTTATCAATTGAAAATCCACATATATAAGAGGAAATATATCAATAGATATTCAAAGACATTATACACATGATAATATAATATTAATGATATTGAGGAAGTAAGATAAACCATTTAAAATAAACTGGGTTATGAAATTATTTTCCAGTAGTCAACTTTTAACTCAAATCCCCTTGGATAAAATAATTAAAATTGAAAATAATAATATCATAAAGAATGATTCGATCATGATATTATATGAAAAAGTGGAAGTTTATCAACCATAAAAAAATTAAATGAAACTTAGGATATCATGAGAATAAATAGTTTCATGATATAACAATTCAATTGGTAGTATTTACACTATATAAAAGAAACTATATTTAAAATAACAAATAAGTCTCAATGGAAGGTAAATTGAGATAAAATCCCTTTATCCCATGTTTCCTTTTGAGAGAACGTCCTTTAACTTCCTGTATAAAAACTTAAGTTAATTATTTAGTTTCTTGAGAAACTTTTTTCACATTTATTAGTATTTTATATCACTTATTATGATGTTTTACACAAATAATTCATCAATTAATTTTACATCATATTTTTTGGCTAAATTCAGTTCATGTGTTAAAAAAATAACTTTGGTAGGAAAAACATGGTCAAAGGGGTCATTATATAACATCTCCATTATAATAATAATGAAACAATTATCTTATTTATATATAAATTATACTTTTTAAAACAATCATTAAATATGGTTATGAAAAATGAATCAACATTACAATCATGGGGACGGTATGTTGTACATATGCATGAGTATCGTTACCATTTTTCAATGATCGTTATCAAACAAAGGTAAGTAAAACCATATAATTATAGAATAATAATTATATCATAAATACCATTTCATTTAATCAAGGATAATTATATATATAATTATTGTTATTTAAAAGTAATCACATCGTGTTGAGGAGGTGGTAGTCCACATTTCCACAAATGGCGTTATCACTTTTTATGTATGTGAAAGGGTAATAAATAAAATGATATATATTATATATAATATTTAATGAAAATTAATTTTGTCTTGAATATCATATATATGTTTCCTGTTTATCATATGTTTAATTATAATTATCCTTTAAATATTCCATATTTTGTGTGATGAAATCACATCGCTTTTATGAGGCCGTGGTCCACACTTCCAAAAACCGTGTTATCGTAATTACACAAAATGGAATGTATAAGGGAATTACATATAAAATATTTAAATTTTCATAAATAAATAATAATTATCATATATAACATATATAAACATATTTTTCATCATAATGACCATCATGAGAGGTGGTAAAGGAGGAATAAACAATCATTATTTCGTGAGTCTGTAGTTTGTCGTACACATAAATAATATTTTTATTAACCATTAGAAGTAAGTATGTGTGAGTGTAGGTCTAAAAAATAAAATAAGAACTTATTAGTATACTTATGATACTATTTTTTTAATATAATCATTTAATAAGAATAGTTTTGGGGTCAAGAATGGAAATAAATCTAAAGAGCTTAAGGAAAGATGTTACCTCTTAATTAGGGAACTTCTTTTGGTTTGTACCAAAAAACATCCTTGAATTGATTCCTAAAAAAGGTTTGGATTCTAGGATTTGGTTATAAATTTTGAGGATCAATTTTTTTTATCTTGGTCTAACTTTATCATTTTGAGAGGTGTGAAGAAGTGCGAGAGGTGGTGGACTTTTATAAAGGCGGAAAAGGAATCACTTGGTATTTTTGAAAATAAGTTAGGTGTACCCACGTTTTTAACTACTAAATTTCATAAAAAACCAAAAATATCAATAATATAAAGTTAATTTTTGATTTATGGATATAAAATAGGTTTTAGACATGTTTCTAGGTCATTTGGGCCCTTATGTTAAATGTTTAGTCTTTTATTAAGCTTAATTTTGCCTTAACAACTATAATTAATTTTAATTACATTCACTAATATTTTTCCCAAAAAACTAAGTTTAAATTATTATAAATTATATATTATTCTTATTCAAAATAGGTAATGCATTTTTCCAAATTCCAATCATAGATGTGGTAGGAGTTAGTTTAAATTTAATCCTGGAGAAGGGATGACAATGTGGGTTTTAAAAGTTAAAATGTTCAATTTTTTTATGTTTTTATAATCAATTTCATATTAAAATTGATTGAAATGGCCTAAATTGGATTAATTTATAAAAAAATTATTTAATTATTCTTTAAAATCAATTTAAAATATAATTTATCCGTATAAATAAATAAGATGAAAAAATAGTTTTGAACCAGAATTCAGTATTTTTCATTATTCATTAAAAAAATGAAACTTGATAGAAATATACCAAAAAATAACAGTAACTTAGTTTTTATGTTTTTATTTAAATTATTAAGTTTATTTTGAAATATAATATTTATAAAAGTATAAAAAAGTGTATTTAAAATAGTTTTTCAATTAAAAGGTGGTAAAAACGCCTTAGTAAAAATATAGGTTTTTTTTGTGAGAAATATTATATTTATTCCAATCTTATGATTATAAAATAAATTGGATGAATTTAAAAAATATTTTATTGAATAATATATATATATATATATATATTAAATTAATATCAATCACTAATTTTTATTAATTTAATTTATTATGATAAAAAAACATTATGAAAATAATTTTTTTATAAAATATTGTTTTTATAATCAATTGGTTCTTATATTCATTTCTAATTAATTTGAAACTAATGAAATCATATTATGTTGGTTTAAGACATATATTTTCTTATTTTAGTTAATACTATTCATAACAGCTAGTTTATTTCTTATTTTATGAAATAATAATATTTTCATAATATATTATTGGTTGGTAAAACTCGATCTTTCATGTAACACAATCCATTGAAGAAACTCATTGTTTCATGATACATATACTAACTTAGTGTCGCACTCATTTCATGATATAAAATATATATAATTTTGTTAAAGTAGTAAATATTTTATAAATACTTAGAAAATTATATTCCCTTATTTGGTTGGTGTTGTGTGTCATACACACTATAAAATACAGTGTTTGTACTTTAGATTTCAAGGATGTTACATTTTTATTGATTTTTATTTAAAAAAGAAAAAAATTGGTTACCCTCAAGAACTCCATCCCCATTCCCTATGAATGAAAAAATCTCAAGGATAAATACTTGTCTGCCATTAACCATTTGATCATAGAAGTCCTGATTATAAGGAATTGTTTGTTTATTAGAAAGAGGGATTTTTTTATACTCATCCTTATTTGGATATGGATGTAGAATCCTCCCACCCCATTAGGTTAAAACTAAATAATTTTTCAAAGATATATACTTCTTATATATATATATAATTATGGGAAAAAGTATTTATCCTAATATATATTGTGGATGTTCTTGATATCATAAGAGATTTTTTGTGGAATTAAGCTCAAGTTTTTGTAATTTAAGAGGGAAGAGGGTCATTTAGAATGTGGAATTTATCTAGTGAATATATATTGAATAATGAATAAGTGAATATGGTCCAATTACATTGGATTTTTTTCTATTAGAGAATTGATGTTCAAAGTCTGATGAAATATGGCTTCCAAGGTGAGATGAAGGCTATTGAATTGGTTAAATATGATTAGAGTTAATTTATAAAGGATTTGATGTTATGTATAAGGTTATGAAGTTTGAGATTAAATTAGAATTAAATGTTTATAGGGTACATTCCTAAACTTTATAGGGTACATGAGGTCATCATAAGGTATAAAAATTTATGAATTTTCTCAGAAGTTTATGTTTGTATGGTTCCTTCATAAGGTATAGTGGAAATTGAAAAGAATATTTTTCTGCATAAAATGGGTAAATGTGTGTATGATAAAGAAATATCATAATATAGAATGTGTGTAAGAGATTCATCTCATAAGATATATGTATTTTGTAAGATTTATTTATTTCTTATGTTGAAAAAATATATTAGATGACCAGTGTGTAAGGGAATTTTTTCCTCATATGATATATAGATCCGATAATATGTGTCTATATATGCAGTTTTAAGATACTTTGTAACATACTCTATTTTTTAAGATTCAGGAGATTTTTAATATTATAAAATGTGTAAAATAATTGTTCCTCACATAATATTATATATTTCATAAAATATCTAGTGATTAGGATTTCATACTTCCTAAGACTATAAAAATTTTCTGATAAGGAGGTAACATAATATAAAATTTGGAAAATACATGGAGAAAATCATAATTTATAGAATATGTTACCTAAATAAAATATTAATATCAAAATATTAAAAATATATTCAATCAATTTTTAAACATAAAAAATTGGTTTTTTGATTCCATTAAATGGATAATAAAGTTTTCACCATAGAGAAAATATTATAATGAAAAGGAAATAAAGTAGTTATTGTATAACTACTCAACCCCAATGAAACATTCATAGTTACACTAAAAGAATATGGTTAAGAGTTAAAAAATAATATAAAATAAGTATTTAGAAATAGAAGAAGTTGAAAAATAGTTTTTCAAAGTTTTTTTTGATTATGAGTTTTAAATATAAATTCAAAAAAGATTTGTTACTGCTGCTATGTGATAAAAAATATATCATACATGAAATAAATATAAGTAAGTACAAATTTATATCTTTATAATTATCAAGGTTATTTTTGAGATATAATTAATAATTAGAAGAGGTTTTCTGGTTCATAGAGAGAAGATAAGTAACCTGTGACAATACAAGTTGAATAATAATAATAATAAATACTACAACAACAATTTGAGTGTACGATTTTGTAATTTTTTTTGTAAATATTGAAATAAAAATAATTTTATCATTTCAAAAATTCTGGAATCGCTATCATAGTAATGATAATTTTTATAACAATAGTAAATTATATCCTCTTCTCATTGAAATTACATGTTGATACTAGTGGGTTATGTGTTCTCAATGAAATTTTGATCATGGAAAGGATTATCCATTTTGTTTTGAGAGGTGATAACTATAAAAATGTTGTTCCCCTTCATGCGTGTGTGCGTGTTTTAGTGATATAAATTAAATTTACTAAAAGGTTAGTTTTTCTTCAATATAAAAACCAAAATTAAATTAAAATCACTAATTCACTCCCATTAGTGAATTACACTAATTGTTTGGGTTCCTTTCATGTGGCATCATACCCCAGTTCCCCTTTATTATTATCTACTAGTTGGACTTTATATGTGGTTGATGAGTTTTTCACTAAATTTATACTATATATAATGGATTTCCATAATTCATTTAATAGAAAGGGGATTCCAAATTTTGATATAAAAAAATATTTTACCAAGAAGGACAAGATGTTTCTTTGTATTTTATCTATAAGTTTGAATGTTCTAGAGACTTTAACTAAAGGGTATCCACCCCATGATAAAAACTATTTTATAATAGTGGATAATAGAAAGAACCATGATAATGATGACTATGCTATAAATTCCATGTTTTCTTCCCTTTTGGAAAAATAGTTTTTGAAGGATAAAGGAATTAAAACAAAAAATAAACATGAGATGAAATTGAAACTATCTATGATCCTAATGAAAAATTAAATTAATAAAGACTAAAAATTTAAAATATAAGTATGGTGATCTTAAATAATAGGATAATTAAATGATAAATAGATTTTCTATAAGGGTGAAGGAAATTATTATTGCAATCAGTAGTTTCAGTGTGTTGTTATAAGATAAAATAGTGGTTCAGAAGATCTTACTAAAAAAATTTGATATTAAAGTCTTATATTTTAAATATTATGAACCAATATCACCTCCTTGATTAATTATAATTTTTTTTAATTTAAATGATATAATAAAATACAAATTTTTCAAGAATAATATTTTGGAAGAAAAGAAATCTATTTTAATTCCTCTAAGAAAGAGGTGCATATAAAATGTGTATAAATGGAAATATAACTATTCAATTCTAATGTGGATCTTATGATTGATAAAATAATGTCCATTATCTTTATAAATTTTAGAAGGGGAAATTAAAGGATAAATGGAATGATTGAAATCAATTTATTTAGTGTAAATAAATATTAAATTATTCAACAAAATATCAAAAGTTTAAAAAGATAGATCTAGTGGTAAAAATGAAAAAAATATAAACAAGATCCTTTAAAAAGAAACCATAAAATTATGAAAAGTCTAGGATTTCATCTAAAGGGAAGGGAAATAATTTATAAAAAATCAATAAGAGTAGTTTCATATCGATGATTGAAAGTAGTAATAGAAGTGATAAATAAGTAGATGTTGATACTTCTAGTGTAATTGATGAAAAATTATAATTGCTATTTTGAATGATGATGAATTTACTAGTGGTGGAATTTGTGAAGCTAAGATTGATGGTAAAAATTATATTAAATTTTATTTGAGATAATTTATGGAATTATTTTTAGAGATCTAAAAGTCGAAGAAGGGGATCAAAATTCAAAATAAAATATTCAATCTTCTAGAAATACTAAATCTGTCATTTCAAAAGAAAAACAGAATTATTGAATGAAATTGATAATATGAAGATATTTCTTAATGAGGACGATAATTTAAAAATAATATGGAAGAAAGAGAAAAAGGGAAGGAAAACAGCTTGAATTAGTTCAATAAAGGTTTATGGGGGCTAAAAAAGAAGTTAAAATTTTTATATCTAGATTAAAAAAAGTTTTTGCAGGAAGTTAGAGAAAACTATAAATAAACTATCAAAAATCTAGACTAAAATCACTCAATGAATATTAACTAGACCAGAACATTATGTGACCTTATGCATGGATCCCTAAATTCCATAGTATGAATACTAGCAATGGGGGTATAAGGTTGTATCATGGGGAGGGTATACACCATGTATTAGAGAGTGTAATCATAAAATCAATAAATAAAAAAATCTCATACATGCCTCTCACATCAATGTTGGAATAAAGAATAAGTTAATTGAAAATTATCTAAAAAACAATTACTAACATAAGATATATAAACATATCGCCCACTAGGCCGGTCACATGTACATTCCAAAATAAAATTATTAAAGATGCTTAATCTAGAAAAAATCATACCCGTAACACACCCCAAAATCTATAAACCTATATAATCAAACATGCTCAATCTAGCCAATTTCTTAGCACTACCTATTCATATAAGAAAATGTAATAGTTTCTCAGGTACCCAAGTGTAATAGAGGACCGAATAGGGTTTGTGTACAATTTAATAGGCCAATATCGATGACATACCTAAATATAACCAATCTATGTGAAGTGCATGAAAAATTGGACAAGGTAAAAAAAAATATCACCATTAAGAAATTTGAAACTAACTGTACAAAAAATACTCTAAAACTTGGGGACAAATTCAACTCTAGAACAAAATATACCTTCTTTGGATAATGTTGGGGGGTCTCTAGGGACATTATAATAAATGTTTCAACCATCTCCCAATCAAGGGTAACATACCCATCATTGGTACAAAAAATTGACAACCAACGATAATATATATATAGTGACCCTATACTTTATCACATATCATTATATGATTTTAAGAATAATTAATCATACAATTAAAATCCAAGGATTGTAAAGTCTAGTGTCTCCCCTTCCCCCTTCTCTTCTCCCTTCTATCCTTCTTCTCTCCTTGCTTCCTAATTTCCTTCCTCCTCCTTGCCCTCTTTTGTTTTTTTCATTTTTTTCCTGTTTTCCCTACTTCAGTGTTCTGATTTTTTTTCTAGTGTGTCTTCTCCCTGTGGTGGCTTCGTCAGTTGGGATCGGTAGTCCAGGCGAGGTCTTGCTTTTTTGTAGAGTTCCTTCCGCTCCTACTCTACCCTGCCTTCTTTGTTTATTCTCTTCTCTCTCAGTCGGTTTGCTGCGTTGGTTTACCGAGGCTTTGGGAGGTGATGTTTGTTCGATTGAAGGAGCTCCAGGGGTCGTGCAATTTGTCAAATTCGATCCGAGCCGTGGGGATTCTCACCCACTATAGCTTGCTGATGGTGTAGTGGAGTCGTCGTTTTATTTCAGGGGTGTGCAAGGACTTATGGAGTTTGAGGCAAGCTAATTCATTTGTTCGGTTTTCTACGGTCTCGAGTGATAATGTTGATGGTGCAGTTTCGACGTCGATGGAATTGGATGGATTTTCCTTCATTTTCTCAACCCTACCCTATCTTCAAGGTCCATCACCCTTTCCAGGCCAGTCTGGTGTGATGGGCCATTTGGATTTTTTGGAGGGGTGGCTCTAGCGGTCGATGACAATCTGGGAGGCAGTTCTGGCATTTTTTGTGGAGACCCTGACGCTTGTGCTCTAATCTGGTTTCCAGGTTCTTCGCACCCTCCCAAGTTGGTTGGGCACAATAGCTTCCGAGGAGTAATTGAGAGGTGTTTGTGCGAGTTGAAGGGTGTCTATGGAGTTGCGACTGGTGGATCCTTTCATTGGTTTCTTTTTGGGTGTTATGGTTATGCTGAAGGTGTCTTGTTTGGGGGTGTGTGTTCTTCTACATTTTTGGGGAGTGGAAGTCGAAGGTGAAGGGTGACTTTTGTGGTAGACATCAAAGAAGTGGACATTGGTGTCGAGTGATGAGGACCGCGAAGATGGCATTGGAAGCTCCAGCAACATCGGTGATGGAAGCTCCGGGGACGATGATAGTAGTGGCTCTGAGAAGCGATGATGATGGAGGTGATTGGATGATGATTACGATGTCAGATAGAATTGATTTGGGTGAGCGATTCGTTGTCTACGTGACTCAAGGTGGCTCTTGGATCAAATCAGAATGATAATGGCTGGCACATGGACTGGAATGCGGTTTTTGTTTGTGAATTTTGAATTTGAAAGCTCTTGTGGTGGCATGGCACTTTGGCTTTAGAAAAAGTGGGATGTGAGTTTTTGTATGTGGTGCAATTTTTGATTTTTTTTGATGTATTTTTTGTTGTACGATTACCACTTTTCCTTAAAGTGTCTCTTATAAAATATCAAAAAAAGGATTTAGAGGTTAGAAGGAATAACATAATGATATAAAAAGTCAGGGAACATGATTAAATATAAGAAATCATAACATGGGATCATATAATCATGATTCATTGTAATGTGGCAACAATATTAAACATGAATTTATCACGATTCAAGGATCATTTCACATATAATAGCACAAGTCTAGGCATACCATCAAGACCATTGCACATAGAGCATAAATCAAGGGCAACTACCAAGACCGTTGGACATAACATATCATGAGACTAAACTTTACCCAATGAATTGGAGCACAATCTAGGATCACCTATCATACCATATTCATTAATATGTGTTCCACATGAAGAATCATACCTAAAGAATCAAACATAAACAGAAGGGTTACCCATGGAAAGAATTGGGTGTCATAATCATGTCCTAAAGAATAATAAATGGGAATATCATAAAAGTGTCTATGAATGAAACGATTTATAAAATACATGTACATTAATAAAGGAAAATAGGAATATATCATGATTAGATATGTCCAACTAAAGTGATAACATGTAATATGAGTATTTAAGATACTTTAGAATTATAACATTTTAGTGCGTTTTAAGGAAAATATTAAATAGTATTTAAAGATGAAAAGGAATAATAATTTATATAAAATTATAATTGAACCAATAGTTTTTTCATAATAAAATGGGAAATTTTAGAAAAAATAATGGTTTCTTGAAATTGATTATATAGTGCACTTGAAATTGGTTAGGAATTCAGAAAGTTCCCTTAAATCAGGCTTGATTATCTGGAATAATTGAGTAGCGAACATTTTAAAAAAATTTATATACCTAAAATATAAGGATGATTGGATATAGATACATGAGTTTAGAACATATAAACAACATTTAGAAGATTTAAATAAAAATAAAAGAGAATATAATTTGGGTAAAAAGAGATAAATAATAACCTAAAGGAATAATGGACAATCAAGTAGGATCCCTTACCATATGCCCAAGGTGTTTTCACTTGATCTTAATATCTTGGATAATCTAATTAGATTCATTAATTATAATTCCAGAAAAATTTCTACATGTATTTTATTTATTATAACTTTATTATGTTCATTTATGGCCTTTTTTATGTGTTAAGATGTTCAATTTCTTCATTTAGGAGTGTTGGTTTCCTTTGTTTTCATAATCAATTTACTTGTATACGTGTACAAATGGTTATAATTATATGGAATTAAAATATTATGTTATTAATGAACAAATAGATGTGTAATTGTTCGTATATATTAATTTGTTTCCAGATATGAGTATGAATCATTAGATGACATGTTAATGATAATCGTCTGGTTTATTTTGGAGTCGTTTTAATCACAACTTACTCATTTTGTTTTATAAATTAATATCATGTGTAAAAATGATTTTAGAACATTACGGAAGATATAGTACATATATTATAACTTATTTCAACCATAAAAATGGCTTTATGATAAGCCTTGAAGATGGTAATGGAAATTTAAAACTTCATCATCCTTGAATGTGATGGATTAACACATCACATACAGTGTTTTCGTTCTTAGTATAAAAGGAGGGGGAACAAGATATGGTCATAAATTATTCCACTAGTATAATTAAATTCTAGTATATTTAAGGTTCTATAATTATAATACCATTATAATGAAGGGAGGTGAGGAGATAAAAATAAAATAAATAAACTTGAAAATAAATTAAATGAAAAGGAAGAGGGGTTTACCTCTTGATTCTTTCTTCTTGAGAATCTCCTTAGGCGATGGATTTTGGTGTTTTGTTAAGAAAAAATCTCTTTGATGTGAGTAAGGGTATTTTTAGGATATTTTAGTATAATTTGGTCAAGCATCATGGCTTGAGATGTTTTAGGATAAGATGGGGTGAGGGGTGGTATTTACTATGGGGGAGAGGGGTGTTTTCTCAATATTTAATTCATTAGTTTATTATTTTGCTCAAGAAATTCAATAGAGTTGATTATTGAGACTAAATACAGTAATTAGATTATGTGAGTTTGAACCATGGGTTCTTACATCATCCCTACATCATCTACGACTCCATAATTAATGTATTTAGCATTTATCATAAATTATTGTATTTTACTATAAAACAAGAATTCAAGTATGTCAGAATAATCCCAAAAATTCACCCAATTTTTTTTTTCAATGTGTAGACTTAAAAAATGAACTCCATTTTATGAAAACAATTTTCAAAATATTACAGATTTAATTTTTAATTAAAATCATAATTTACTCAGAAAAATAAATGTTTTAAAATTATAATTAATTTTATAACACTTTGAAAAATTAACTATGGTCTCATAAAATTTTATTATAATCATAAGACCTAAAAATATTAATTTATAAATAAATTTTATGAAAATATATTTTATTTTAATTAATTAAATTAATCATAATGTTGTAATTAAATATTTATGACTAAAAAAAACCAACACTTAATTAATAATTTTAAAAATATTTATTTACATATAATATAATATAATTATATCATATTGTCACTTATAAGATGGATAAATTATATTTATACTTTTATTGATGAAGTTATACTTCAACTATCTAGTTTACTATTCATAATTGTCATGTTACTATTCCAAAGGTAAAGTTATTATTTCTTTTTTATAAGTTTCCTAACTTCTAAAATTCATTTTATTTCATTAATTCCTCATTTATAGAGTTTATATTAGGTTCTTAATGTGATTTTTTATTATACTATATGACATAATCATACGAAGGGAACTCCATTGATAAAACTTTGGGTCATTACCTTCACTCCCCTTATGAAATTCGTCCATCAAAATTTTATTTGACATTCTATGTTAAAAAATTTTGTGGGTAGTTTTTATTTATCACATCCTGTAGTTCCCATGTTACCTCTTCATACTTATGGTTCCACCATAGTATTTTTACAAGGTGAGTAGTCTTTTTTGCATAGATATTTATCTCTAGGACCCAAGATCTTTATTGGATGCTCCTCAAATGAGATATTATTCTCCAACTATACCACCTATGAATTCAATACATGTAAAGGATTTGGTATATACTACCTTAAGAGGGATACATGGAATACATCATTTACTCAAGACATGGTAGCTGGAAGTGCTAGTTAATAGGTCGTAGATCCGACATGACCATGAATCTCAAAGGGGCTGATATACCTATGACTTATATTTCCTTTTTCCCAAATCACATAACCTTCTTCCCTAGAGATATGTAGATAAATACAATGTCTCCAACTTTAAACTCAAGGTCTCATCGATTATTGTCTTCATAAATCTTTTTTTTTACTTTTGGATACCTTGAGGTTATGATGAATGGATTTCTCCATTTCCACCATTTCTTTGATAATTCTAGTTCATAGAAACTTACGCTCACCAACTTCATCCCAACATTCTAGTGTTCTTCATTTTTCTTATAAATGGATTCATATGGAGCCATTCAGATGCTCGAGTGGACACTATTTTTTAAGAGATTTCAACTAGAGGAAGATGTTGGTCCCATCCACTTTTGAAGTCCATAGAACACGCTCTCAACATGTCTTCTAGTGTTTGAATAGTTTACTCTGTTTGTCCATCAATATGATGATGATAGGCCCTACTAAAGTTCAGATCAGTTAATTGATCATGTTGGATACTTTTTCAAATCAGTGAGGTGAATCTCAGATCTCGATCAGATATAATCGATAGGGGTACTCCATATAGCCTTATCACCTATTTGATATATACCCATGAAATTTGATCAAATGATAAGCCCTCTAAGATTGTGATAAAGTGAGATATCTTTATAAGAAGATCCACAATATCCCATATAGAATTGTTCCATCTAGATTTCTTTGAAAGTCTAGTGACAAATTCCATGGTGATTTTTCCCATTTCCATGTTGGTATGGGTAATGGTTGCATCAACATTTTAGAATTTTGTCTTTCAGCCTTCACTTGTGGACATACCTGACACATTGATAAATATTCAACAATATCTTTGTTCATATTTTCCTACTAATACTTCTCTTAGTGATCTTGATAAATCTTTTTTCTTGATTGGTGAATAGAGAAGGTAGTGTTATCTAAATCATTCAGAAGCTCATTCATTATCTCTAGATTAGATATTATACATAATCATGACCAAAATATTTCGACTCCATCATTATTAGTCTTGAACTCAAAGTATCTTCCATTTTTTATAGATTCCACCGCTTTCTAAATTTCCACATCATTTCATTGAGAATCCTTTATTTTATCCATGAGATATGGTTGAGAAAACATTTGAGAAAAGATTAATTATGTTACTCCCTTAATTATTCCAATGTACATCCTATTAAAATCTAATAATATTGAATCCTTCTTAATTCTCATCATTGATAAAGATACGAGATCCTTTCTACTTAGAGCAACCTCCACCATATTTGATTTACATAGATGGTAGTGGATTTATTAATTATAATCCTTAATGAGATATAAACATCATCTATGGAACATATTAAGCTCCTTATATCTGAATATATATTTTATACTCTTGTGATTAGTATATATCTAACACTTCTCTCCATAGAGATATTGCTGCTAGTTTTTGAACACAATAATCACAGCTACAAACTCCAAATCATGCGAGGGATATTTTTTCCCAGGAATTTGCAGCTTCCTTGAGGTGTAGGCTATCAATTTATCTTTTTTTCATTAGTTAAAAAACTAATCTTTTCCTTGAAGCATCATTGTACACGACCAAGAGTTCTCCACTTGTGAGGAGTGTGAGTACTTGTGCCGTGATAATCCTCCTTTGATATCCTTAAATATTTCCACACATTATTTAGTCTAGAAAAACTTCACTCCCTTCCATGTCTTCTTGGTTATTGGGTTTGAAAATCTTGAGAAGTTAGTCACAAATTGTCAGAAATACCAAGATAGACTAAGGAATCTATGGATCTATGTTATAGATGTTGTCTTGGGCCACTCTTTAAATGCCTCTATCTTGGAAGGGTCTACATATATCCCTTTATTAGTGATAAAATTCCCCATGAATGATAATTAATTTATCCAAATCTCACATTTACTATACTTTTCATATAGTTTCTACCATTGAAAAGTCTAAAAAAATATATTCAAATTATCCTTATGTTTCTCCTTTCTCATAAAGTATATCAGAATATCATCAATAAATACTATCAAAATCTTGTTTAGGTAATCTCTAAAGCCTCTATTCATTAAATACATGAAAATTTCTAGAGAATTAGGGAGTATTAAGGGAATCACAATGAACACATAGTGTCCATACCTCATTTGAAAGGATGTCTTGGGAATATCATCCTTCCTCACTTTTAATTAGTGATATGATGACTGAAGGTCCACTGTAAAGAAGTAACTATCCCCATGTAGGTGTTATAACAAGTTACCTATCTTTGGTAGGGAAAATGTGTCCTTAATATTGATTTTATTGAGCTCATGATAATCAAGTTAGAGGTGCATTAATCCATACTTGTTCATGAAAAATAGGACTGGTTTACCCCATGGTGAAGTACTCGGGCATATAAAACCCTTATTTAGATTCTCATGTAATTGATTCTTCTTCTCTTACAACTCTATACTATAAATTATATAAGGTGTCTTTGATATAGGGAGAGATCAAGGAATAAGTTCAATTGAGAAAACAACCTCTCAGATGGGAGGAAGACTAGGAAACTCTCCATGGAATACATTAGTGTAGTACCTTACAATGGGGATATCTTCGAGCATGATTCTTTCTTTTTTCACAATAATTTGAGCCAAATATTCTAGCTCATAAGGTAGTAATATCCACACTTGAGACAATGATTCTAAAGGAGATTAATCTTTCTCTTTACACTTGCATAGAATTGGAGGACGCTTTGAGATGTTAATAGTGGTCTCCCTTTCTCAGCAGTTGATGTTGGATTGGTATAAAGATAGCCAATCCATGACCAATATAGCATAAAAATCTACAAAACGAAGTATGATTAGATTTTATGGGAGGTTTAGTATACAAAAATTAACTGGGAAGGAGTTATATTCTTTGGATGAAATAATTTCCCCATTTTCTGTTCTAATATATAGGTCAACCTCCATATTTTGAGGGGGAGTTTGAATAGTTCTACTCAAATTTCAAGATATAAAAGAATCCATAAAACTGGAATCAAATAGTATATTCACTCTTCTTGAAGGAATAACCAGTGTACATGTCACCACATCATTGTCCAAATCCACCACAAGGGTAATTATAGAAGAAGCCATTCCTTGTTTCAGTAGAGGTTGTTTTTGATTGCCTCTTACAACCCTGTTCATAAGATTTTTTTTGAAAAATTCCCATGTTCCTTGTAGATAAAACAATACACTACTAGCTAAGAATTGATATGAACCTTATTTTCTTCATCCATTTTATCTAGATTTTTCATGTCCCTTCGATAGTACATAGACAGATGCCCCATTATTCCACATTTTAAACATTTTTTTGTTCCCACTAGACAGTTCCCAGGATAATTCTTACCATAATTTTGAAATGTGGGATATTCCTTATTCTTTACATCATGGGACTTATTTTCTGAACCACCCATATTAGACTTCATTTTCTGCTTTTTTAATCGATCTCATGAGACCCTTGAGAGTCTCTGATCTCCATTTCATCCTTTAGGGCACAAAATACAATATCCTCATAACGGTCAATGTTTTGAGTCACTAATGATTTTTATAGACATGGATTTAGTCTACTAAATAAGTAATCCACCTTGCTTTCAGTGTTCATGAAAAAGCTATAGGCATATCTTTCCATCCTTGTATGGATTTCTTCATACGCCTCAAAAGAATCATCTTCTTTATCCTTAGGTTTTATAAACTCCATTTACATATTGAGATGGAGAGTTTAGGTAAAATATTTATTGAAAAACAATTTATTGATTTTTCCCAATCTATGGAATCAATTTTCTCTATGGAATTTTTATTTTTGATCAGTTTCCACTATTAATTAGCTTCCCCATCAAAATGATAAACCTATAGCACAACCTTCTCTTCTTATGATCACTAGAGGAAAGAGAATATATTTTCAATAGAGTTAATCCACTATTCCGTGATGAGGAGACCTGAATATCCACTAAACATTGGAGGCCTTTTTTGTATGAAGGATTTGATGGAAACTTGCCTTTTCCTTGGAGAAGGAGGGTGTTCCACATGATTCAAGCTATTATTAATAACATAATCTATCTGATCTAGTACTATCATAATATTTTGAGCAATAGTTCCCATCATATTTGGAACATCATTAGGGAAATGATCACATTTCCTATCACATTGATTATTGGAATGTGTTCTTATATTTCCCACCATTAACTAAGAATATAAAGTGTAATTAGGGGGCTTGAATACTTAGGAAATAATTATAAAAAGGAAACATTAAACATAAATCAATAAAATCTTAAAGGAAAAGTATATCCTAACTTATGATTCCCTAGGATTAAATCTAGGTTATCCATGATCTGTTTCCTAACATATATTCTTATGGGATTTTTTTGTTCCCTTAATAATGGTTCATAATGAGCTTATGAATTTACCAAAGCATATCCCCTAGGAGTGTGAAACCAGGTGCACAGTAAGGAAAATTATCATGTAACATGTTATCCTAAATCAAGATTGGAACACCCTGTATGAGTTGTTACTCCTATGTACATCTATTCTAGAACTATATCAACTTGTAGCATCCATATAGGGATGTATTTTCTTAATAAACCACATACTCTATAATTACCAAAATCTAGGGATGTTTTATTAGACTTAGTCGTATCCTTAAGGTTCTTACTAAAGTGTTATATTACTAATATAGGAAAATATATATAACTTACTAGAATACCAATGGTAGAGACCCTGTCCTTTTACAAATATCATTACATTATTTTGATCTTAATTATTCATCAAATTACAAGACAATGATCATAAAATCTAGCATCTTTTTAGGATTAGGTTCATAAAAATAAAAAATGGGACTAAATTAAACATTTCTTTATTTACCAACCACTATAATATCCTAAAATACTTTGATCCCTTACATCTGTATAGGATAACCTGGGGATAACATGAACAAAGTGATGATCTAAAAAGACTAGTAAGTGAAGAAACATAAGAATAATTCTTAACACATGTGTTAGAAGGCATAACATAATGATATAAAAAGGCATGGAACATAGTTAAAAATAAGGAATAATAACATTGGATCATATAATCAAGGATTCATAGTATTTTGGAAACAACATAAAACAAGACTTTAGTAGGAGTCAAGGATCATTTCACATAGAGGAGTACAATTCTTGTCAAACCTCCAGGATTGTTGCTCATGGAACACGAGACACGGGTAACTATTGAGACCATTGCACATAACGTCTCATGATAAAAAAACATTACCCAATTCATTAGAGTGCTATATCGTCACACCCATCATAACATGTTCATTAATATGTGTTCCGCATGAAGAATCATACATAAGGAATCAAAAATAAACATAAGGGTTACCCATGGAAAGAATTAGGTATCATAATCATGTCAAACGAATAATAAATGGGAATATACTAAAAGTATCCACTAAATAATGGATTTGGAACATACATTGACATTTATAAAAGAAAACATGAATATGTCATTATTAGTGATGTCAGACTATAGTGATAGTAAGTAAAATGAGTATTTATGAAACTTTAGAAATAAAACATTTTAGTGCAGTTTAAGGAAAGTATTAAAGGGAAAGAAAATCATAAAAGGGAATAATATTTTATATAAAACCAGAATTTAACCAATAATTTTTTCATAATAAAATGTGAGATTTTATAAAAAAAATTGGGGTGTAAAATAGATTATATAACGCCCTTGAAATTAGTTAGGAATTCAAGAAGTTCCCTTAAATTGGTCTTGCTTATTAGGATGAATTGAGTAGGGAAACTTTTAAAAAAATGTATATACACAAAAGAGAAGGATCAGTGGATCTGAAGACATGATTTTGGAACATATAAACATAATTTAGAATATTATTATAAAAATAAAAGATAATATCATTTGGCTAAAAAGAGATAAAGAATAACCCGAAGGAATAATGGAGGTTCAGGTAGAATACCTTACCTTAACTCTGGTGGTGTTCTTCACTTGATCTTAATTCCCTGGATAATCAAATTAGATTACATAATTAATAATTAAATAACTATTTATACATGTATATTGTTTATTATAACTTTATTAAGTTCATTTATTTTCTTTTTTATGGGTTAATAGGTTCAATTTCTTCATTTAGGAGTGTTAGGTTCCTAAGTTATCATGATCGATTTTCTTTTATACATGTATTAAAGGCTGTAATTATCCATAATTTAAAATTTATTTCATTAGTGAACAATAAGAATTTTAATTAGTCTTATATATTAATTTTTTAAAATATGAGGATGAATAATCAGAAAACATGTTAATGATAATCATTTGGGTTTATTTTGTTTATTTTTCAATCACAACAAACTCATTTTGTTTTATAAATTAATATCATTTGTAAAAAAATTATTAGAAAACATTATATAAGATAAAATACATATATTATAATCTAGTTCAACCATAAAAATAGTTTCATGACTGACTTGAAGTGGGTAATGGGAATTTAAATCTTCATCATCCTTGAATGCGATGGATTAACACATCACAAATGAAGTTTTCATTCGTAGTATAAAAGGAGGGGGATGAGAGATGATGATGAATTATTACATTATTATAATAAAATTATAGTATATGTAAGGTAATGGAGTTATCATACCATTTGGATGAGGGTATTTGAGGAGATAAATAAAAGAAATAAACTTGAAAAGAAATTAAAAGAAAAGGAAAAAGGGTTTACCTCTCGATTCTTTCTTCTTGAGAAACTCCATAGGGTATGGGTTTTGGTATTTTGTTAAGAAAAAAAGATATTGGACATGGGGAAGGGGATTGGGATAATATTTGAGCCAAATATGGACAAGTCTCAAGGCTAGAGAGGTGTGAAGAGAAGAGGTGGTGAGGGGTGATATTTATAGTGGGGCAGAGGGGTGTTTTCTCAATATTTAATTCATTAGTTTTTTATTTTTCTCAATATAAGAAATAGTGTTGATTATTGAGACTAAATGTAGTAATTTTATCATGTGAGTTTTAAAAAATGGTGCATAAATTTTCCCTACATCGTCTATGACTGCATAATTCCTGTATTTATCCTTTATTGTAAATTATAATATTTTACTATTCACAAAAATTCAAGCATTTCAGAAAAATAAAAAAAATTCATCATAACTATTTTTTATATTTAGAATTAAAAAATGAAGTCAATTTTTTAAAAATAATTTCATAAATATAAGATATTTAATTTTGAACTAAAATCATAATTTACTCAAAAAATACATATTTTAAAATTATAACCGATTTTATAACTCTTTGAAAATGAACTAAGGTCTCATAAAATTATATTGTAATCATAATATATAAAAATATTAATTTATGAATAAAATTTATGAAAATAACATTTATTTTAAATTATTAAATTAATCATAATATTTTAATTTAATATTTATGACATACAAAAATACCAACACTTAATTAATAATTTTTAAAATAATTATTTACTTATACTATGATATAATTATATCATATTTCCACTTAGATGATGGGAAATTTTAATTTATAATTTCATTGGAGAGGTTACTATTTAGTTGTCTGATTTACTATTCATAAGGGTCATGTTACTATTCTAAAGGTGAAGTTAATATTCATTTGTTTTATGATCCTTACTTTCTAGAAATGAATTTTATATCATTAAGTATTCATTTATGAATTTTATATTGTGTTATTAATGTGACATTATGTGATTATGCTATGTGAAATAATTATAAAAAGGGAATTCCATTGATAAACCTTTGGTTTGTTACAATACCCTTCCATGAGGCCTCAGTGTCCACTCAGGTGTTATGTTAACCCTAGATTTAACCATTAGTCTCAACATCGAGTAGGGGCCATGTATACCCTTGGTTTACCATTAGAACCTTTCATATAATTTAAAAAGAAAAAAACTTAAATTTATTTCATTTTAATAACATCAAAATAAATTAATCATGGTATAAAGAATTTTAACCATTTATATTCCATAACAATTAAATTTCCTATTTAGAAAAACCATTTCAAAAAACAATTTTAACTTCAGGGCTAAAAACTATTTCCATCCCATTTATGAAATAATAAAAAAATTAATCAAATACCATTTCCCATTTCAATTTCAAATCAAGAACCATTTTCGTTTTCTATATCTTTTCAAAAACTGTGTCACAAATATAAAAACTTTAAACATGAAAACCAAATTTCTCTTTCATCTGTCTACTTTTTAATATTTGAATATTGCTCAAATAAATAATTTAAACATCACCTTTATAATTATATTTGTTTTTATTCAATTAAGAACTTAAATTCCATTTCCAATTATCAATGGTTGTGAAATTCCTTTTCACAGCAATCGATTTAACCAATTTACCCCCTTTATTTAAGTAGGACGTGATTTGACATTATATAACATCAGGAATCTAATTTAAACTGGTTCAATCATGATAAAACTAGTTGGAACACCCCTCAAATACCCTTATAAACCATAAAAAAATCTACGGTATAAATTAAATGGACCACTTACTATTTTTAGAATCCTTATAATTAAATTCATCAAGGGATAACAGCTCCACCAAGGATCATCCAAACCCAATTAGTTATCATCAACTGACTCAAGGCACTAAATCAAATTAATAATATATAATTAATTATATATAATAAAATTATAATGAATTATAAAATTATATTAAATATTTATAGTCTAATACAAACTATCAGAAACACTGAAAAATTACATGGCCTTAATCATCAGTGGAAACCTCAATCCATGGGGTGTTGACTATCCCTTACACACCACTAAAACCAAGCCAAGACCAATCACCATCCTTTCTCACCAAAGCCAAAAAAAATTAAATTTAAAATAAAAAAATAAAAAAAACTACAATGAAAACAAACCTTTTTGAATAACTGAGGATGATAAGAAGAGAGAGTCTTGGGATATCCTCTTCCTAGGTTGCACAAGAGTCCTTAGAGAACTAGAAGATTCCACAATGCTCTAGTGGAATCTCTTACAAAAACCTATCGAGGAGTAGGTGGAAGTTAAAAAAAGAATATAATAAAAAAATAGGTCAATAATGTTGAAGGAATACATTAAATCAGGGATACAACCCATTTTTAACACCCCCATTAGAGGTCTTAATGAGGGTAAGAAAGGGGAGAAACCTCTTAGATGTGTAGGGGAGAAATGAGGGAGAGATGGGGATTCCCCTATTAAACATAGGGTTAATTGTTTTTTTAATAGAAAAATAGTTTTTCTATATCATATACTAACTATGTGGTTGATTTTGACTCCATCTACCCACTTTTCATGAATTAGTCACATGGTTTACCAAACTATTCACCAAGCATGTGAACGGAACTATCTCAAGACCTCTACCTCTCACAATTTACCAAACCATGGGGAATGAATGAGGGAAAATCTATATCCCATCTAAAAATTCTTTATCGTTTTCTATATATATTCATATTTTTTTGAACTATGATCCAAAAATTTATGCACGTTTTTCTGAGTACAAATTGAATTGAAACTCCCACTACGTAAGGGTACCCATATGGTTTTCTCAACACTATGATAACCAAACATCTCAAACTAATCAGAGTTCTCAAAAAATAATAAAACATAACCCTAAACCTCCATGAATCATTCTAGAATATGATCTACGTTCTGTGCCAAATTCCACATCGAGAAATATCACTTATGATGTTCCACCTCAAAGAATTTCCATTTAGAATATTAGTTCAAAAGTCAACCCATCAACAAAATGAAAAATTTAAACATCCCACTAATTTAAAACATGCATATGGACATGAGGTTTACAACCTCCCCATATTAATAATTTTCAACCCTGATAAGTCTTAGTGGTCACCCAACCACAATTTTTTTGACCCTCCCTAGTGATCATTTCCCATCCATGTGACTGTGTTACACCCTTAAATGTTAGTCACGTTTTTGGAGTGCCTCCCCAAATACATGGTGCCCCCAAAAAAACCCAGACAAAACTCATCTTCAATCACAAACCATCAAGGCATTGATTTCATAGGTCTATTTATCTTGAGGAATGATAATATTTCAATTCAATTAGTCACCTAAACTAAGGTGATCTACGCTATAAGATTTAAATTACAACTAATAATTCCCTAGTGTTGGTTCTTTAAGCTTGTGAATTTTTTGTTGAAGCTTTATACCCATGTTTTGAAAATTCTACCAACATGAATTCAAAAATTCCATGCTCAATCATAAGTGATAACCCTGACTGAATTATTCTACCCATTCTAATTTCTAAACTACAAGTCGCAACAAATGAAGCCCAATCATTCTAGAACTATACTTATATGACATATTTTTACAAAATACAATTCCAATTCTCAAGGAAACCCTTTAATACCCAAAATGATTTTCCTGATGTGGTTTCATACCAACACATCTAACTACATGTGAAAACTCAATTCGAAGCACCTTTGGTCGATCATACCTAAAGATGTTCGACTGCACCCAATGATGATTTCTCAAATTTAATTGACCACAAAGAAAACCCATTTGAGGCCCCCGTGATAAATTAAACATACTCACTAAGTTCCATTCTTATCTCATGGTGTAAATCCATGGGTAAAATATCAATTTTCTATACTTTCCATTGTACTATACCACAAGTACTGAAATACCCTAACCTGATCACATTCAGGTCATGTCAGGTCATCCCAATAATGATGCAAAATATTAGACTCTAATCATCAATTCATTTTTAGAACAATCATCCCCAATTACCATCCTATAAATGGTACCCCTTTATCAACATTGCGTGATCACTGAAGTCCATACCTGACACCCCCTGAGTCATCTTGAATTGGATCATTAGCTAACTAAACCCACACCATTCTTACCATGAGTATCAATTCATTCCCGATCCAACATGCCCATATCTTATCATATTATCTTGAGACCCACATCTATACTCACACTCCCTCTAAAATTACACCAAAAATTACACCACATTCACATAGGATTTCCAAATATAACCTAATACCCTTCATTAACCAACAACAGAAATGAAAACGACCATCAAATGATCGATCTCAATTTCACGAGCCTTATCTCACAAGCTTTACGTTCCAACAAATGAAATCCCACTCCCACCAAGGAAAATCCTTATCATTAAATCAATTGACTAATGACTGATCATTAGGGACCACGCTCCATACATCCTCCCATATAAGAATTGGGTAGTGCCAAACTCATTACTCCCTAAGAACCAAACCTAACCACAACCAACAACCCATCCTTAACTAGAGGGAATGTTTAAATCCCAGGAAAATAAAGAATATAAAATTTTCATATTTATTAATATTTGTAAATTAAATATAAATTTTAATTTAAAGGGGATTATATGTTCGATGGTGGACCCGACACACAACATTGGGTTTTTCTGAAATATTATGTTGCACATGATGCTGAGTCATACTAAAAAATAATAAAATAATATTATTATTTTAAAATTGTAGTTAACACCTAGATTTTGTATTGAAAAGAATTAACAAAACTAACCATATTATGATTAAACATGTTTATTAAATGTTTTTACATTTATCCAATAAAATTTAGAGGCTTAAAATGAGAATGAATCCAATTTTAAGCATAAATACTCTAATATTTTTAAAAGGTAGCTTTACCGCCTTTTGATGGTGAACCCTTTTTAAATAAAGTTTTTGTCAATTTTTTATGTTCCATTTGATAAAATAAACTTCTTCTTTAGAAGTGGGACATAAAAATTTACTTTGGGTAATTTTTTGGTATTTTTCTGATAAAGTTCATTTTTAATGAATAATAAAAAATACTACATTTTAAGTCAAAACTGTCTTTTCATCTAATTTATTTATATGGTTAGATTATCTTTTTAATTTGTTTTAAAGTGTAATTATATTATTTTTTATCATTTAATCCAATTTTGGTCATTGGAAGTGATTTCACTTTTTAAATTTACATAAACACATGTCAATCTTTTGGTAGTTTTTACTTCTTAAAAACCCAGTTTTGGGTTTTGACAATAAGAATTAATTTTAAATTAATTTTTACAAATTATGTGTTTTGAATTTGGAGAAATGTATTCTATATTTTGAATCAGGAGGTCCAAATTTTGTAAATAGTTACCTTTTATTTTTAGACTTTAGGAATAGTAACTTCAGTAATTATTTTATTTACCGCGGTTAAAAGCTAAATATGGAAAATAAGGGTATATAATAATATTATAATAATATTAAATTACCCTAACACAAGTCCTAACCCTATTGGATGAGATATGTCCGACCATGGGCATCCTTGGGTTGATTTTAGGACCCCATGGAGCCACTTGTGTGTGAAAATGACATTTAAATACATTTAATTTAAGGTTAAGGAAAACATAACCTAAACATGTATATTTTAGTAAAACAATTTTTATATGGGGTTATATAAGTTATATTTTCAACTATAAATAGTCATTATAAATATAATTTTTTTATACATCATGGTATTTTATTTACAATTTTTATATATTAAATAAATAAATTTATTTATGACACAATGGTGATGTACTGATTACCTTATTAATGAATGATTTAAATAAATGAGATTATAAATATTAAAATAAATTTATTTTGAAAGTTTATATGTCAAACAAGAATTTTATGGATGATTATTACTTTTTATATTTGAATTAATGAAGTTTTTTAGAAAGAATAATATTGTTATGGATTTTTAAAAAGTCATGATATAAATAGTATAAAAATTGACATAAATGAGTTTTTAAAACCAATACTATTTTATTAAATTATATAATAGTCCTAAAAATATATTATTTGGCCAAATTACATAGATACTGTTTTAAATTTTATTAAATAACCACTTGATATTCTATTGGCATTTTATGGTAACTATATTAACCATATAGTGTGAATATACAAGAAGACATGGTAAGAGTTAAATTAGTTAACTATGGGTTAAACCTAAATGATAAGGTTAAATTTGAAACCCAAAATTGTATAAATACTATTTCTTGAGTGGATTTACAAAAATCATCATATTATATTCTAATTAAATGAGTTGTTTACCTTTTAAAAATATAAATTCAGTTTATAATATATTTCAATACATTTCTAAAGTACCCCTCCTCCATCTTATAAAAGGCAACCACCTCTAACCCTTAAACACACCTCTCAAGCCCCCTTGGGTCATCCAAAATCTATGAAAATAATCTCCTAACATCCCTATATTCCTTCTATAAGTCTTACCTTTTTCAAAAAGGTAATTCAAGAAATCCTTTTGGTTCAAACCAAAGGGAGTTACCCAATTTAGAGGTAACGTCTTCTCTCAAGTTCTTTTCTTTTATTGTACTTCTTCACTCTCTATTATATTATTATTATTTGATTACAAAACAACAATAGTATCCTCAATATACCATGATGTTTTTATGATGAGGATTCTAACTACAGTTACACACACCTCCATCTAATGGATCCGAACATACTATTTCTATGTATGGTGAACTACTGCCTCACGAAACGATGATTGTTCAATTTTACACTATCACCTCTCATGGTGGCCATTATGATGGAGTTGTATTTACATGTGATATATATTATATTTATATTGTCTCTATGCTTCTGTATTTTTCATTTATAGCACACATTTATGGTTTCCATAATGGGTAAATACAATAATTTCATTTGAGGAAGTGCAGACTACTACACCTTCAAAGTGATATAACTCATTCATAACATACATGGAATGTTTAAAGGATGGTTTTAATGAAATAATGTAACACATATATCATATGATATTATAATATAATTATAATATACCTATATATCATTTAGTTTTCATTTTCTAAATATGAAGTAGAAATGAAAGTAGCGTTCATGCGTACGTACGACTTTCCGTCTCTATGAACGATGAATTTTATTTCATATCTCCAAATATTATGGAAAATTCTAAATACATATATACTAGATATATATGATATATATATGAATAATATTCTGGAGATAATGGTATTTTTACCACATGGAAAAATTTTAATTATCACAAGTTCATTTTCGACTCAAGTACCCAATATCGACAAAACAACAGATATTAACTTAAATAATTATGTAATTTTTTTATCGTGGTAATAAGTGATATAAAAGGAATAATAAAATTGAAAAATGTTTTGAAGCAATTAGAAGTTAACTTAAGTTTATTATCTTGGAAATTAAATAATGAACGAGTCAAGCTGGACACGAGGTAAGAGACTTCACCTCAATCTCCTTTCATTGATGCATATTTTGATCATATACACCTCCTTATTTTACACAGTGTATAATAAACCACTTTTAATTTTAATTTCATTCAAAGGGAAACTTATTTCTACGAAGAATTTTACTAAATTAAAAAAGGAATGTTTTTAACAATTACATTGACAATGACGTCTCCTTCGCCGTAATCTTTATTTAGCTTCCTCTATAAGCCTTAATGTTTTTAAAAGGAACAGAAATCCCTTATTCACTTTTTGGGTGTTTTCTTATTGAAAATGGTTTTTGAAATGGATTGAATATTTCAATATATTGAATTTATTTATTGTGATTTCAAATGAAATGTTATTAGTGAAATATTTATATTTGCAATATTTTATATTTTATGATTATATAATGGTACATGGACATTTGAAGGGTGGTTACAGGATAAACCAATGATGGGCGGTTACGTGATAAACCAATGATGGGTGGTTACGTGATAAACCAAATAACTGGTGGTTTCATGATAAACCAATAACGGGTGGTTACATTATAACCTCCAATGCATTGGGTATGGAAGTTGACTGTATGGATATTCCATTTAGTGATATGTGTGGAAGTTGGCCGTATGGATATTCCATTTAGTGATATGTGTGGTAGTCGACCGTATGGTTATTACATTTAAGTATGTTTATGTCCCAAGTTACCTCTATATGTTATATCTTGATTTCTATGGGTTTTATGGTAATCTTTTGGTTAAAAAAAAGGGTAAGCAATGAGATTATATTCAGTGAAGTGTCTTCAATACTTCTTTAAGATGTAAAGTATTACTTTATGATAAAGTATTCATGGTTTACATGGTGTTTTGAAAACTAATAGTTTTACTTCTTTATGTATCCCTTACTGAGCTTTTTTATGCTCATCCCAAGTTTTTGAAATGTTTTTCATAGGACTTAAAGTGGAATAAGGTCAAGGATGGGATCATGGAAAAGTCATGCTGTTTAAAACATGGAAATAAACATGTTTCATTTTTTAAGAGTTTTTATTTTATGAAAAAAAATGGATACTAAGTATAAGTGTCTACATGTAACATTAAAATTGTATGTATAAGTTATAACCCAATTCTCTAAATCTCTAAACCTGAAAATATCTTCAATGTGAATTATTAAATTAATTCAAGATTTTGTAATGTTTAAGGTCGGTGCCTTATAGTTGGTATCAAAGGTTAGTTTAGATAACATTAGTAGTTAGGATTTTGTTAATAGAATATCCATAAATTATTTTTACATTATGGTCAAATTGAAATGATATAGAATTTGAAGATTACCATGTTACTTTATCTAAGATATGTTTGTTCAGAATGGTTTTCTGTAAAGGAAACATGGCATCTATGTTGGGAAGGCATACAGAGGAGAATAACCTTCCAAATTAGCATCCTAAGATGGTCGGAATTGGAATTGAATAGTTTATTGTAGTGAAGGATCAGTTTACTCATGTGATAAATTGTTGTGGTTTCCATGCATGATATCAACTAGATCAACCATAGAGGAACATGCTTGTAGTGGAGCATTTCATGAGACAACATCCCCCATTATTCAAAGGATCATCTGACCCTGTGCAAGATGAAGAGTGGATCAAGGCACTAGAAAAGATTTTTGTTGTCATGGGATGTAAAAACAATTAAAAGGTTAGTCTTGATATTTAATGTTTTGAAGGAGAATCCGATCATTGGTGGTTGATGGTTAAAAATATCAGGGACAATGAGGATGTTGATGCTCTTTGTTGAGAATACTTAAAAGGTATGTTTCTTGAGAAATATTTTCCTAAGGTGGTTCGACTTAGGATGAAAAAAATTCTTAGAATTGAGGCAAGAGGATGACCCAGGGGCATCTTTCAAAGAAAATTTCACTCAATTGGAATGGTATGCTCCAAATTTCATCTAAAATCATGATATTTAGATAAATCAGTTTTACTTAGGATTGGATCTATGATATCGAAAGGCATTAGCCTCTTGTGAATTAAAAAGCTATGAGAAACTTTTCAGATGTTTTGAAAAAGTAGAAATGGAGTTTTCTGATGATCTGGTGTTCCATGAGAGAAAGAAAAAGAAGAGGTTCAGTTGACAGGAAAAAGGAAAGTATTCATCAAAGAACTCTGGAGGTAAGAAAATTAAATTTCCATCTTGTGAGAGGTGTGGTAAAAAACATCCTATATAATGTTTATTAAAGTCTAGGAAGTGCTTCCGGTGTGGTAAGACTAGTTATATTGCTCGTAATTGTAAGGAAGATGATCAGACAGACAATGAAAATCCAGTAGTAAGATGTATTAGTTGCAATCAGATTGGGAATTATGCCAATGTGTGTCCAAAGTTGATTACCCAGGGTGAAAGCAATAAGATCAAAAGAATAAGGGTGTGGAGAAATATTTTACAACTACAACGGTTGATGTGGGACCATCAAAATAAGTGGTATTAGGTACTTTGTTTTTTTATATTATGACAATTTTTTGTTTGATTCAGGGTCTACACATTCTTTCATTTCTGGGAAATTTTCATGTAAATTTGGAATTCCAACTCAATAAATGAATCCAGAACTTATGGTAAAAACACCTCGGGGAAATGTTAAGGAAAGAAGAAATTATAAGGACCTTCCTATCCTTGTATTCAGAAAGAATATACCTACAGACCTTATTGTTTTTCCTATAGTAGAGTTTGATGTTATTTTAGGAATGTATTGTCTCTATGTTTACCGTGCTAAGATTGACCGTAGAGCTAAAGAGGTTTCTTTTTAGAAATACTTTCAGTTTGGGTACAAGAATGAAACATTATCTCTAATAACATACTAGGAAGCTGAGACACGAGGGAAAGATGGAAATTTATATTACCTTTCACATATTTTTGAAAAACGGTACTATTCAGATTAATGATGTATCAGTAGTAAATGAGTATCTTGATGTTTTTCCTAATGAGTTTCCTGGTATTATACCTGATCGGGAAGTTGAATTTACCATTAAATTAGTTTCTAATGCTAATAAAATTTCAAAACCCCCTTATCAAATGGATCAAATTGAACTTTTAGAGTTAAAGAAATAATTGCAGGAGTAGTTAGATAAAGGTTTTATTCAACCTAGCACATCACTATGGGTAATCATGTTTTGTTTGTTAAAAAGAAACATGGTTCAATGAGACATTGCATTCATTATAGAGCCTTAAATAATATCATTATTAAGAAAAAGTATCTATTTCCCTATATCGATGATTTTTTTGATCAGCTCTAGGGATATCAGTATTTATCAAATATTGACTTGAGGCCAGGGTACCATCAGTTAAAAGTAAAGGAAGTATAAATTCTGAAGACCGCATTTCATACTAGATATGGCCATTATGAATTTTTAGTTATTCCTTTTAGGTTAACCAATGCACCTAATATATTCATGGATCTTATGAATGTAATTTTCCCTGAATTCTTTGATAAGTTTTTAGTTGTGTTTATTAATGAAATTTTGGTATATTCCAAAAGTAAAGAGGAACATGAATTTCATTTAAGGTTTTTTGTGAAAACCTTAAAGGAAAATAAATTATATGAAAAATTCAGAAAGTTTGAGTTTTGGTTGCAGTTAATTTTATTCCCTGGTTATATTGTTTCTAAAGATGGAATAACTATTGAACCATCTAAAACAGAAGTTGTTGGAGAATGGCCAAGACCTACCAATATCATAGATATCCGTAGTTTTCTTGGTTTGGTAGGTAATTATAGAAGGTTTGTTGAAATTTTTTCACGGTTATCTATCCCACTAACTAAGTTAACTTGAAAAGTTGTTAAATTTATATGGACAAAAGAATGTGATCATTGTCTTCAGGAATTGAAAAGAAGATTGGTGAATGCTCTAGTTATGGTCTTGCTTTCGAGAAATGGTGAATTTTTTAGCTATAGTGATCCTTAGTTTAAAGGACTTATTTGTGTCCTAATTCAGAATTATTAGTTAATTTCTTATGATTCACGTCAGTTGAATCCTCTTGAGTTAAATTACTCTACACATTATTTGGAATTAGCTTATGTCGTTTTTGATTTAAAAATTTGGAGGCATCATTTTTATGGGGTAAAGTATGAAATATATACTGATCAAAAAAGTTTGAAGTATATATTCATTGGTAAAGAATTAAACATGAGACAGAGGAGATGGCTATAATTAATAAAGGATTATGATTTCATGATCCATTACCATCTAGGAAAAGAAAATAAAGTGGCCGATGCTTTGATTCGAAAAATTAATACTACATTAACCATGATACATTTGGAATGAGATCCTTTGTTTTTTGATATAATAAATTTTGGATTAGAAGTTGTTGGTGCAGGGAATTCCTCTGTTTTGTTTAAGGTGGAAGTGAAATCGTCTCTTGTAGACAGAATATAGAAAGCACATAAGGAAGATAGTGAGTTGCAGAAAAAGGTAGAATTGGTTCAGAAAAGTAAGTTACCTGAATTTAACATTGATAAATATTGTGTCTTGAGGTTTGGAAAGATATTATGCATGCCTTGTGATTCACAGTTAAAGAAAGATTTGTTATGTGAAGCTCATAGTTCTCTATTTTCAGTTCATTCTAGTAGTACCAAGATGTACAGAGATATTTGGGAGTATTACTGGTAGGATGGAATGAGAAGAGATATTGCTTACTTTACTATGAAGTGTTTTAATTATCAGTAGGTTAAAGTAGAATGGAAGTTACCAAAAGGGCTGCTTTAGAATTTTCCAATTCCAGAGTGGAAATGGGAAAATGTTTCTATGGATTTCATAGTGGGATTACCAAAGCCTTCTCGAGGTAATAATGCAATCTGGGTTATTGTTGATCGATTGACTAAATCTACTAATTTTCTTCCTATTCGAGATACTCTATCTCTAGATAAAATTTTTTGATTGTATATTAAAGAGATAGTTAGGTTAAATTAAGTTCCCAACTCCATTGTATCTGATCGTGATCTGAGGTTCACTCATAACTTTTGGAAAGGACTTCAGAATTCATTGGCTACTGAATTAAATTTCAGTATAGCTTTTCATCCTCAATCAGATGGGAAGTCAGAATGAACAATTCATACATTGGAAGATATGCCATGTGCTTATTCACTAGATTACTAGGGAAGTTGGGACTAACATCTATCTTTGGTTGAGTTTTCTTATAATAACAGTTTTCATTCTAGTATACAGATGTCACCATTTGAAGAATTATATGGAAAGCGGTGTCAAACTCTATCTTTTTGGGATGATGTAGGTGAAAGAAAGTTTATGGGGCCATAATTGGTGGAAGAGATGGCAGTGAAAGTTCAATTAATTCATAATCACATGAGAACAACTCAAAGCATGTAGAAAAGTTATGCGGATAACCGGAGGATGGATCTTTCTTTTAAGGTAGGTGATCATGACTTTCTCAAAGTTTCTCCATGGAAAAGTGTTATACGTTTTGGTAAAAAGGGAAAGATGAGTCTGAGTTTCCTTGGACCCTATGAAATATTAGAGAAAGTTAGATCAGTTTCCTATAGAGTGGACTTACCTACAATTTTATCCCAAGTACATAATGTTTTTCATGTTTCAATATTGAGAAAGTATATGCCAGATCCATCTCATGTTTTGAGCCCAGAGGTAGTTCGGTTGGAAGAGAATCTTTCTTATGAGGAACAATAAGTCCAGATTCTTGACTGAAGAGAGAAAGTATTGTGTAATAAGGTAATTCATCATGTAATGGTTTTGTGAAAAACCCATATTGTTGAAGAGGAAACATGGTAATCTGAAAATGCTATGAGGGATAAATACCCCCACTTATTTGATAAGTGAATAAAATTGCGAGGATGAAATTTCCAAAAGGGGGAAGGATGTAACATCCAAATAAAATAAAGAATATAGAATTTTCATATTTATTAATATTTGTGAATTAAATATTAATTTTAATTTAAAGAGGATGATATGTTCGATGGCGTACCCGACATGCAACAATGAGTTTCTCTGAAATCTTATGTTGCACACGATGCTGAGTCATACCGAAATAATAACAACATATGAGTATTATTTTAAATTGGTAGTTAAATCCGAGTCATTTTATTGGAGGGAATGAAAAAAAACTATATTATGATTAAAAATGTTTGTTAAATATTTTTACATTTATCCAATAAAATTTATAGGCTTTAAATGAGAATGAATCCAATTTTAATCATAAATACTCTAATATTTTTAAAAGGTAGTTTTACCTCCTTTTGATGGTGAACCCCTTTTAAATATAGTTTTTTTTTCACCTTTATATGTTCCACCTGACAAAATAAATTTCTTCTTTAGAAGAGGGACATAAAAATTTACTTAGGGTAAATTTTTGGTATTTTTTAGATAATGTTCAGTTTTTAATGAATAGTGAAAAATACTGCATTTTAAGTCAAAACAGTCTTTTCGTTTAATTTATTTATATGGTTAGATTATCTTTTTAATTGGTTTTAAAGTTTAATTAGATTATTATTTTTATGATTTAATCCAATTTTTTTCATTTTAAGGGATTTAAAATTTTAATTAGAGATAAACACATGTCAATCTTTTGGTAGTTTTCACTTCTTAAAAACCCACTTTTTGGTTTTTACAACGAGAATTAATTTTAAATTAATTTCTGAAACTTTTGTGGTTTGAATTCAGAGAAATGGATTCCATATTTGGACTCATATGATCCAATTTTTTTAAATAGGTACCTTTTATTTTTAGACTTTATTAATATTAACTTTAGTTATTTTTTTATTTACCATTATTAAAGGGTAAATATGGTAAATAAGGGTATAAAATAATATTATAATAACATTAAATTACCCTAATACATTTCCTAACCCTATTTTATGAGATATATCCAACCATGGGCATCCTTGGGTCTATTTTAGGACCCCATGAAGCCAATTTTGTGTGAAAATGATATTTAATTACTTTTAATTTAAATTTAAGGAAAGTATAACCTAAACATGTATCTTTTAGTAAATTTTTTTATATGGGGTTATATAAGTTATATTTTAAACTATAAATATTCATTATAAATATAAAAATATTTCCTACATCATGGTATTTTATTTATTATTTTTAGATATTATATAAATAAATTTATCTATGACACAATGGTGATGTGGTGATTACCTTATTAATGAATGATTTAAATAAATGAGATTATAAATATAAAAATAAATTTATTTTGAAACATTCTATGTCATACACAAATTTTATGGACTATTATTACTTTTTATATTTTAATTAATTAAGTTTTTTTATTAATAATCAAGTTGTTATGGATTTTTAAAAAGTCTTGATATGAATGTAAAAAAATTGACATGAATGAGTTAAAAAAAATATTTTATTAAATTATATAACAGTCCTAAAAATATAAGATTCAGTCAAATGAATTATATAATGTTGGAAATTTAATTAATAAACCACTTGAGTTTCGATTGGCATTTTATGGTAAATATATTAACCATATAGTATGAATATACAAGAAGACATGGTAAGAGTTAAATTAGTTAACTAAGGGTTAAATCTAAATGATAAGGATAAATTTGAAACCAAAACTTGTCTAAAAACTATTGGTTGAGATAATTTCGAACAATAAACATCTTATTTTCGAATTAAATGAGTTTTTGACCTTTTGAAAATTGAAATTCAGTATATAATAAAATAATATTTCAAGAAATTCCTAAAGTACCCATCCTCTCTCTTATAAAAGGCCACCACCTCTAACCCTTACTCACACCTATCAAGCCCCTTGGATCACCCAAAATCTACTCCAATAATCTCCCAGCATCCCTATATTAATCCTAGAATCCTTACCTTAGGAAAAAGTCAATTCAATTAGACCATTTGGTTCAAACTAAAGGGAGTTACCCAATTTAGAGGTAATGTCTTCTCTCAAGTTATTTTCTTTTATTTTTCCTCTTCACTCTCTATTATATTCTTATTCTTTGATTATATAACAAAAGAAATATCCTAAATATACTAGGATGTTTTTATGATAAGTATTATAATTACACTTACACACACCTCCATTTAATGGATACCAGCATACTGTTTCTGTGTACGACAAACTACTGCCTCACGAAACGATGATTGTTCGATTTTCCCCTACCACCTCTCATGTTTTCCATTATGATGTCACTTTATTTATATGATATATACATTATATTTACATTATCTCTATGATTCTTTATTTTTCATTTATATCACAACATTATGGTTTCCATAATGGGTAAATACTATAATTTCATTTGAGGAAGTGCGGACTACCGCCCCCTCAAAGTGATATGAGTCGTTAATGCCATACATGGAACATATAAAGGATTGAGTTAATGTACTATTGTAATATATATATATATATATATATATATATCATATTATATTATACTGGAATTATAATATACCTATGTATAATTTAGTTTTCAATTTTTTAAATATGAAGCAGAAATGAAAGTAGTGTTAATGCATACGTACGAGTTACCGTCTCCATGAATAGTGCATTTCATTTCTTATCTCCAAATGTTATGGAAAATTATAAATGCATATATACTGGATATATATGATATATAAATAAAAAATATTCTAGATATAATGGAATTTTTACCACATGGACAATTTTTATTTATAACAAGTTGATTTTCAACTCAAGTACCCAATATTGACAAAACGATCGATGTTAACTTAAATAATTATGTAATTTTTATAAAATTGTAATAAGTGATATAAAAGTAATAATAAACATAAATTTTTTTTGAATCAATTATAAATTAAATTAAGTTTATTATCTATGAAATTAATGAACGAACGAGTCAAGTCGGACATGAGGTAAGGGACTTCATCTCAATATCCTTTCATTGAGGCATATTTTGATAATATACACCTACTTTTACACAGTGTATAATAAACCCCTTTGAATTTTAATTTCATTCAAAGTGAATCTATTTTAAATGAAGTGTTTAAATAAATTACAAAAGGAATTTTTTTAACGTTTGCGGCGACAATGACCTCTCCGCTGCCGTAATTGTTATTCGGATTCCTCTATAAGCAATATTTTTTTAAAAGGAAAAGAAATACCTTATTCCCTTTTTGGGTATTTTTGTATTGAAAACTGTTTTTGAAATGGATTGACTATTTCAATATCTCTAATTTATTTATTATGATTGAAAATGAAATTTTATTAGTGGAATATTGATATTTTTAATATTTTATGTTTTAGGATTATATAATGGTAGTTAGACATTTGATGGGTGGTTACATGATAAACCAATGACGGGTGGTTACGTGATAAACCAAATGATGGGTGGTTCCATGATAAACCAAGGATAGGTGGTTACATTATAACCTCCAATGAATTGGGTATGGAAGTCAGTCGTATGGCTATTCCATTTAGTGATATGTGTGGAAGTCAGCCGTATGGCCATTCCATTTAGTGATATGTGTGGAAGTCGATGGTATGGTTATTACATTTAAGCATGTTTATGTCCCAAGTTACCTTTATATTCTATATGTTTCTTTATATGAGTTTTATGGTAATCTGTTGGTTACAAAAAAGGGTAATAAATGAGCTTATATTCAGTGAAGTGTTTTTGCTACTTCTTTAAGGTGAAAAGTATTACTTTATGATAAAGTATTCATGGTTTACATGTTGTTATGAAATATAAAAGTTTTCCTTCTTTATATATCCCTTACTAAGCTTTTTATTATCATACCAAGTTTTTGAAATGTTTTTCACATGACTTAAAGTGGAATAGGGTCAAGGATGAGATCAAGGAAAAATCATGCTATTAAAAACATGGAACTAAAAATGTTTCTTTTTTTAAGAGTCTTTATTTTATGAAAAAAAGGATACTAAGTAGAAGTGTCTACATGTAATATTCAAGTTGTATGTATAAGTTATGACTTAATTCTCTAAATCTATAAACCTGAAAAGCTCCTCAATGTGAATTATTAAATTAATTCCAGATTAGGTAATGTTTAAGGCTGGGGCCTTATAGAATTTCATCCATGAAATTCACCAATATTAATCCCAAAATGAGATCACATCCTCCAATATCCTACAAAAGTGTCCCCACCATAAAAATCTCTTTGTAATGGTCTACAAGGGAAACCTCAATAAGTTATATCTCCATGCACGTATTGTTCCTCTGGATGCCTGGGACAATATCCACATAAACATTGCATAAAAACTACTGAGTAATCAACTCACCTATGACCACTTGCTAATCCAAAACTAAGCAACATCACATGTTACCAATGTTCAAAACCTTATCACATTTTAATCATAATAGGAACACTATTACATTCCACCAAACCACTTGCCAATCAAAACCTTGAAACTCTCATCCTATTTATACATCAACATTTACCAAACACCATTGGTGTACATTCGCTAACCACCGGGACACAAAATAGTACTCATACTTTGTAAATTTTCACACCCTCATGATTAGGATGATTGTTATCCATTTAATTCCAATCTCATTACAATGGGATATTCCTTAACTCTCCAAAATCATGCACCTTATCCGTGTAATGGTCTATCTCATGATTACCCAATACATGAGTGTCATTCCTAAACCACAAGCATCTATCCACACCCCAAGGAATGTCAACCGCATCCAAATGATTATCCACCACCTGGTGTTGTTACAAAATCATGAGTATCTCCCTTCACTATCACTACGTACTAAAAACACATATAGATAAAGGGTTAGGAAACGGATGGTCTATCCCTTCCAAGAATTTCCCAACCACAAGATAGAACTAAAGAAGATTTCACATTATGATCCATCAAGGAATCACTATGTCCACACCATATTCAAGGTTTCACCTCACATGAACTAGTCTCATACAATGAATCACCTATAGAAACTTCCCATTGATAAGGAAAATAGAAACCCTAGGCCAACGTCTCTAATGGGTTTCTTTCGCTAAAAACCCAAGAACAAACACACTAAGTTAAAATCTAAGTTTAAAGGTATCTAGGTCTCCCACATAGCCCTAGCAATCTAATCTCACACCAGGGTGACTAGGTCCTACCACATAGCCCTATCATGTCTCACAAGGGTCATAAATCCAAGGAAATGTCACATGGTTCTTATATCAAATACCAATCAACATCAACATGAAAAACTACCCAACAGAGGGTCTCAAACCATGGGTATCCATAAATTACCTTATATAAAAAAACCATCACAACTCAAATTCCAGACCACCACTCATGAATACCATAAAAAACATTAGTCATCACATACCAACCTAGTCACCTACAAGGCATCAATTCTTATTCAACATCCTCTCACAGGACTACCCCCTTGAGAATCATGACCCAACAGTCACAAATGACTCAGCCAATGACTTTTTTCTTGATAATATATTCCAAAGAACCAAAAACATATGATTTGGTAAGATATAAATATATTCTAAGATATAATGAAAAATAACATATAGGTTGTTTCTAAAATTTTAAATAACCAGACCTATGAAAAAATCACCCTAATGGGTTTGTCTCTAAATAACTGAAATAATTTATTGACCCACCAAGGTATCCACTCATCCCTTTCTAGAAGTAATTTATCACCATTATCTCCATATAATTTTTAATTCATTCAACCAAAATAAAAAAACATATGTTATTCAGCCTAATTAGGTACAATTCCACCAACTACTAATGTGGGAAGATTTTATAAGTTTAGTTTATAACACTTTAAATAGTCTTGCCTCAGTCATTAATAAAAAATAACACTAAAAAAATATCATGTGGATATTATATGCCTATTATGATACATTACACACATCTTTCCACTACAAGATAAGATTAAAAACCAATTTATTCCCTCTCATCAACAAGCCAATATCCAGAGTCCATAAACCATATTTCAAAAAATATAAAACATCATGCACATCATGATAGTTTAAAAGCACTATAACCATAATATTGAAAACAAAAAAAATCAATACAGCACCCATGGTAACATGGATTTCCATCGGGAAAGGTGGTCACAACATGCTATTCTGATTTTGACCACGATTCTTGACACATTCTAATGTATCTTATCTATTGATTCCAAAGGATGTTGAAAAAAATAAAAGATATGATACTACTATGTAATTCCATGACCTTGATCACACTATAAATAGTAACTATAAGGATTTTTATATGAACTGAGTAACACCTACCTGAACATAAGAGACCGCTAACTAGTAGTAGGGGTTTAGGCACATATCATGGGGTGGATATACAACCTCTATTAGAGTGAAAATGAAAAAAATCAATAAATAACCAAATATCATAAACACCCATCACATAAAAGTATATAAAATGAATAAGTGAACTGACATTGCTATATAAAATGAATGCTCAAATAAGTCACACAAACATACCACACACAAGTAAGATCACTTGTACATGCTGGAATAAAATAAATAAAGATGTAGACTCTACGACAACTATGACCCATAACGAACCCTAAACTCCATGTACCCATGTAACCCATCCTACTAAATCTATCATGGACTTTAACCCTACATGTGCTGATTCACGCTCAAATTTACCCAAGTTGTATGGTGTAAGCGGTAATTGTAGTACGACTTGGGTTATTGATCCTCAGAGACCTAAGAAGAAACCTAAGAAACATGCATTCTAAGAAGGTGATTTGATGGTGTTGATTTGGATATGTAGTGGCCAAATTTGGATTGAATTGATTAGATTATTTGATATTTTAAAGACTTAAGTGAATTCAATTTAAAATCATGAGTTGATCCTTGGGTATCGCATGGGGTGAATTGGATGAATTTCTTTTTAAATTATTTCAATTTCTTAAGTTTGAGCATTTCCTTTGACAAAATACAATCATCCCAAATCACTCACCGATTTAGAGTTTGAACTATCCTATGGCTAATAAAATATAAACTTGTAGGATCATATTTATGAGAACTCCAAGGTTGAGGATCGTTTTTAGCACTCAGGATGTGTATCCTTAAAATTGGCGAGTTTAAAGGAGAACGTAAATCATTGAATGAAAATCTCAAAAATAGAATTGATTAGGAATTATTAAATTAAGAAATAACAACCAATTCATCCCCTTTCTACTCCCTTGGATCAAACCTTTAGAGGATTATCCCTCCATTGATGCTATTATATCAATTAAAGTGGGTAGTATACCTATGATGGTAGAATTGGAGAAGAAGAAAAATAAATAAAAATCACTCCACCGTTGTGTGAAGAGTTTCATAAAAGATTTTGTGAATAACCTCACTCCCTAAGGAAACAGTATCAAAATGCTATTGAAAATTAAATAAGAAATTAAGAATAATAATATTATTATCTTTTATTAATTAAATTAAGGTTAATGAAAAACTTACATGGGAGAAATTGACAAAATGATTACAAAATGAAAGCATGACAATACAAATGAAAGAAAATCTTCGATTCCAAAGAAAAATATGAGATGATCATTCCCTTCACCACCAACTACTTATATAGGAATATTAATAGCCTTAGGTCCACCCCCAAATAATTAATTTACCCCCCAACAATTAAGAGAGTCAAAAGGAGGGTGAAGAATAAAAAAGAAATTGACGTTTCGAAGTTGACCCGGAAAACTGTCCAGATTCATCCTCCATTTGGACGTTCGAATATGAAATTAAATATGGCCGAATAATCATTGGTAGTAGGAGAAAAATATATTCTTCCATGTGTTCTCTATCATATTTCCAAATTTCAGGTCATTTTATGCATCCGTTTGAATTTTATTCCCGAAATGGTGAGAAGAATTTATGGGCATTCATATCAGTCCCACCATTTAAATGTAAACTTCAGATCCATATATCTCCATGAAAACATCAGAATTATCTCTGTCCACAATTGAATAAAATGATCCTCATATTTTTCTATTTCTACTGTAAAACATTAAGCTTTATTGGGCTTGGTTTGTGAGCCCCACATTTGTTTGATGGGCCTTAGGCCCATTATGCTTTCTCCCACAAATTTCTGCATTCAGGCGCAAAAAATCTCCATATTCTCTTGGGATTCATCCATCTGACCTAAAAGATAAAATGTTCCAAACAAAGTGATCAATAATATCCCAAAATATAAAATTCAGAAAATGAATATAATGTTTTCCACAAACAGATGAATGATTGGGCCCAAATTTTCATTTTAAACATGAATTGCATTTAAGATGAGAAATGAAGTTATATTTATGTAATGCACTAAAAACAATGTTTATGGACTTTGGAAAAATGAATATAAATATATTAAAAATAACTATTAGCCACTTTTAGTGACTAATCACACCCCCCAACTTGAGTTTTTCTAGTCCAAAGCAAAATATTTTACAAATATGAAATTCAAATCCCCTTTTCCAAAAACATTTTAATACACATTTCTCACACAAAGAACTCATACCAAAATAAATTTTTGAAACCCATCAAAATCATTTAAAACAATATAGGTCCATAATAATATCCCAATCCCAAGACCATTCCTTTGTTCAAATTAATCGCCACATTTCATCCAATTTCAATTAAGCATGATAAAGTGTTGTGCATCACAAAAGATATGGGGCCCATTTTATTGTTCAAGGGGAAAAATGGAAGCATTAGGTGGGAATCACATTAAACCTTAAGATTAGTATTCAATTTTTTTTGTTTTTTTTTAATTTTTTAGCCACAATAGATATGAAAAGACTAACTCTGGGCAAGACAACTATGGAGTCGTGATCCCCAAGTGCTGGACGCCACACATATTGTCAATTACATTCTCTACAATATAGATATAAATCCTAACTCTGGGCAAGACAACTATTGAGTCACAATCCCCAAGTGACGGACGCCACGCATTTGGACAAAACATTGCTCTATATGGTCATTATTTTAATTTTTTTTGTTTTTTGTGATACTCAAATTAAAGTAAAAGTGACCCCAGAACATGATTCTATAATGAAAGGGACCCAAGAACTCAAATTTACACCCACGATCCAGTAGATGTGCATTGTGTCATTTTTATTAAGAGGATGAAAATGTAAACTTTGAAAAATCACATCGGACAACCGCACTTTCCAAAAACTATGCTCATGAACTTAATCTTGCATTAAAATCAGAATCAAGGCCTGAAAAATTATTTGATATCCAATTTCAGAGTTTTCAATGTGTGTTATCATGTTCAAGGTTAATGGAGTTTTTCTTTCCATGCATGTTCTTATTAAAAAAATCATTTTTTATTTCATCCCCACCCAAAATTGAATAGCACTTCCCCCAATGTTCAAAGAAATGAAAATTTAGAAGGGGGTAAGAGAGGAGTTAAAAGAGGAATTTGAAAATGATAAACATGGAAAAAATTCACAAGGTTTTTGAAGTTGAAGTTCATGATGCTCCAGATTACTCATTTGATCTCTTGGGTTCGAGTCTCAGCAGCTTGGATGGTGGTGAATGGATTTTCCTTACGACTCAAGACATGTCCACTTAATTTTTTATTATATATATATATATTATTTGTTTAACCAACAAAAAAATATTAAAATAAAATAAACTGATGATACATTGTCTTCTTTTTAAATTTCTGGGTAAGGTATTACTTAGAGATCACGCAACGTGATAAAAATGAATGTGGCACTTCCCTTTCATACCCATCCTTACTCATAAAAGAAAAATAGGTCAACAGTCTATGATAATTTATTATATTAAAAAGAAAATTATTCAAAATTACTTGAAACATAAAAACCATGGGTTGCCTCCCATGCAACACTTTATTTAAAGTCGTTAGCTTGACTTAGACCCCCCAACTTATCCAATTCCAACTTTAAAATTTTTTAGTACCACATTTTTGTCCATTTCAACAAGAGTGAGATTAATTATTTTTTTAGAATTTTTGCCATGTGAAATACCGTGTTCAACAATGAGTGTGAAAGTCCAAGGAATTTTGGTAATGGTTGATTGAGTTTCATCTAGAGTCCTTCCTAAGATTTCAAGGTTGATTCCACTTTTTTGGGATTCTTGATGAAAATGGATGATAATTGAATGGTCTAGGTTATCATAAATGGAAGGATTCTTGAGTTGGTAAGGAAGTTTCATAACATCGAGTTCAGTTTGATTGAATTTTCCTAAAGAAGAATGAAAATTTGAATAAAAAATTGTTTCTTCTTCAAAAACATTTGAAAGAATTGTTTCCTTTTGAAAAGATGATTCATCCCCAAAATTTTCCATTTTAATTTCATGAGTGGTTATAGACTCAATATTCATTATATATTCTAATGGTTCAATGATCGGTGATTCTAAATAAATTATATTGGAGCAATATTCTGAAAACTCAATCCATGAAGACAAATTTTCCCCTTGTGAATCCAAAAAATTAATTTCCTCCTGATTTAAAGACCCTTTAACATTTAATTCATCTTCTTTAGTTATACAATATCCAAATGTTAGTTCCTTTTTAAATTCCTGAGTGGTTTCTGGGATAAAATATTCTTCTATCGGTGATGAGGAAAGGACATCCTGAGTGGGAATGAGTTCCTCATAAGTCTTAATGCTTTTTATTTCTAATC
Organism: Viscum album; assembly: GCA_963277665.1. NCBI lineage: Eukaryota > Viridiplantae > Streptophyta > Magnoliopsida > Santalales > Viscaceae > Viscum > Viscum album. The sequence continues at coordinate 1,683,350,354 of OY728160.1, forward strand.
TTAGTGATGAAACTTCTGAATTCATTTTAACCATTTTTTCACATAATTATCCAAGAAATTTTTAAGTATTAGGGTTGATAGATGTGTGTAAATCAGGGAATTCCACATTATTCATCTTTTCAATCATTCTTGATAGGTATGGAAATTGATCTTTTAAACATTCATCGTTACAAATATCGTTCATGTTATTGGGTGTGGGGTATTTATTCAAAGGTTGATCAAAGTAATTAAAAAAAGTTGGTGATTCCCAATGTGAATTTTCTAATTGATTCCATCCTGAGTTTTTGAATGGATATTGTTGATTATACTCCATTGGATTCATTTGTAAATTTGGAATCATGATTTTTGGGAGTAAAAAAAAACAGAAAGGGGAAAAGAGAAGAGAAATGGGGATGAGAAAAGAGAAATGAGGGAGAATAGAAAGATTTTATAAGGTGACTTACTGGGTCCCTGGAAACGGCGCCAAAATTTGGTTGCGCCCAAATTTACTCAAGTTTTATGGTGTAAGTGTTCATTTTAGTACAGCTTGGGTTATCGATCCTCAGAGACCTAAGAAGAAACCTAAGAAACATGCATTCTAAGAAGGTGATTTGATGATGTTGATTTGGCTGTGAAGTGGCCAACTTTGCATTGAATTGATTGGATTATTTGATATTTTAAAGACTTAAATGAATTCAATTTAAAATCATGAGTTTATCCTTGGGTATCACATGGGGTGAATTGGATGAATTTCTTTTTAAATTATTTCTATGTCTTAAGTTTGATCATTTCCTTTAACAAAATACAATCATCCCAAATCACTCACCAATTTAGAGTTTCAACTATCCTAGGATAATAAACTATACACTTAGAGGATCATACTTATGAGCACTCTAAGGTTGAGGATCGTTTTTAGCACTCGGAATGTGTATCCTTAAAATTGGTGAGTTTAAATGAGAACGTAAATCATTGAATGAAAATCTCAAAAATATAACTGATTAGGAATTATTAAATTAAGAAATAACATCCAATTCATCCCCTTGATACTCCCTTGGATCAAAAATTTATAGGATTATCACTCCATTGATGTTATTCTATCAATGAAAGTGGGTAGTAGACTTATGATGGTAGAATTGGAGAAGAAGAAAAATAAATAAAAATCACTCCACCGTTGTGTGAAGAGTTTCACAAAAGATTATGTGAATAACCTCACTCCCTAAGACAATGGTATCAAAATGATATGGAAAATTAAATAAGAAATTAAGAAGAATAATATGATGATCTTTTATTAATAAAATTAAGGTGAACGAAAAACTTACATGGGAGAAATTGACAAAACGATTAAAAAATTAAAGCATGACAATACAAATGAAAGAAAAACTTCGATTCCAAAGACAAATATGACATTATCATTACCTTCACCAAAAAATACTTATATAGGAATATTAGGAGGCTTAGGTCCACCCCCAAATAATAAATTTACCCCCCAACAATTAAGAGAGTCAAAATGAGGGTGAAGAATCAAAAGGAAATTTGTGTTTCGAAGTTGACCCAGAAAACTGTCCAGATTCATCCTCCATTGGGACGTTTGAATTTGAAATTAAATATGGCCGAATCATCAGTGGTAATAGTAGACAAATATCTTAGTCCATGTATCCTCTATCATATTTCAAAATTTCAGGTCATTTGGTGCATCCGTTTGAATTTTATTACTAAAATGGTGAGAAGAATTTATGGGCGTTCATATCAGTCCCACCATTTAAATGTAAACTTCAGATCCATATATCTCCATGAAAACTTATGAATTAGCTCTGGAAATAGTTGAATAAAATGATCCTCACATCTTTATCTTTCTACTGTAAAATTTTTATCCTCATTGGGCTTGGTTTGTGGTCCCCACATTTGTTTGATGGGCCTTAGGCCCATTATTCTTTCTCCAGCAAATTGCTGCATTCAGGCGCAAAAAAATCTCCATATTGCCTTGGGATTCATCCATCAGACCTATAAGATAAAATGTTCCAAAAAAAGTGATCAATCATATCCCAAAATATAAAATTCAGAAAATGAATATAATTTTGTCCACAAACAAATGAATGATTGGGCCCAAATTTTCATTTTAAACATGAATTGCATTTAAGATGAGAAATGAAGTTCTATTTATGTAATGCACTAAAAACAATGTTTATGGACTTTGGAACAATGAATATAAAGATATTAAAAATGAATATTAGCCACTTTTACTGACTAATCATGTTCCTCTATGAATATATAAGAGCCACTCAAGTACCCAAGTACAATGACAACCATAGCATTGTTTGAGTAAAACCTAGTAGTCCACTATAAATGGAAACCCTAAATATAACCAGCCTAAATGAAGTAAATTATGAATTTCATATTTAAAAATATGAAAATACAACTATAAATACATTTAAATCTAACTACAAAAAATAAACATTAAACCTTGGGGGATGGGTTCACCCCAAGAAAAGTTTATAACTACTTTTAATAATTTTGGGTTGTCTCTGAGCATGTCATGTTGAATAAGCTAACTGTATCCAGAACATGAATAATATACTCATCCCTCTTCTACAAAAGTATCACTTGAGGGTATTATACCCATCCATAGGGCCCCAAAATCCACCCAATGGCCATTATCACCTTTGATAAACCATAAAAATAATTCATGTACATTAAAAATAAAATGAATATAATCACTCATCATTTCCATAACTATAAAATAAATAAAATATGGAATAAAGAATCAGTTTATTTTCTATTCCAACCCCATTCCATTTCAAATTTCCCAAAATCATTACCAAAAACCATATTTATTTGAAGGAAAAACCCATTTCCAATATATTTCTAAAATAAAAAACACATGCAATAAAATACACTTTCCCACTTCCATTTCAAATCTAGATCTATTTATATTTTCATTAACTTTTTAAAAACCATTTCAAAGACAAACCATTTTTAGACACCAAAACCAAATTACCCTTTTATTAATCCAATTTTTAATATAATACTATCAATCAATCCCATAATCTACACTTTGAATTTAATATTAAGTTGTGTTTGATTTAATTTAAAAAGGAACTTCCATTTTAAATTATTTATGGTTTTTAAATTCCATTTATCGACCACCAATTTAACCAATTTCCACCTGTTAAGAAACAAAATTACATGATTAAAAATTTACCAAATTTTGGAATTTAATTTAAACTAAGGAAATCATGTTGAAACTATATTTACTGCTCTTGGAACATGCTTAGAAAACATGAAATGGAAATGTGTTAAATTAAAGGCATCACATACCAGTTTTAAAATATTTCATTCACATTCATCAAGGTTCGTCATCTTTTCCAAGGCCATCCAAGCTCAATTGGTCAACCCCAACTCACTTGAGGCCCTAATTCAAGTTAAAAATCCACAATTAATTTATTATAATAAAATTATAATTAATTATTTGAAGGAATTCAATTTTTATAGTAAATTTTTATTTTGAAAAAATGATGAAAATTCACTAGACTTTAGTCGTCTATCAAAACATCAAGCAACATAGGGTGTCGTCCATAACAAACACACCCCTAAGACTAAGCTAATACAAATCCCAAACCATTGTAAAAGCCATGTTTTCCACACCATTCATGAACCTGGAACACTAAAAAATTATATGGGTTATATAAAATGGTTAACATATGATTTAATAAGAATTACGATTAAATTCATCAAGGATTGAAAGCTTTAACAAGGCATGTACTAGCTCTATCAGTCACTAGAAACTGAACTGAGGATCTAAATCATGTAAGAAAGCCATAATTAATTAATTAATATTAAATTAGAATTAATCAATCAAATATTTTATATTTCAAAATTTTAAAACAAATTAAAATTAATGTGGATAACTCATCAAACCTTAGTCTCTAGTTAAAATTAATGTGCACAAGACACACCAAGGTGCGGGCATAGCACGTTCATGGGTGAGTATAATGATACTCAGTAGGGACTCTGAGAACCCCAAAGGTCTCTCATAATTCTACAAGGAAAACCACAAATCATGATATCAATCACAAAGCACAAAGTAATAAACACAGCTCAATTAGAGTCTCAGCTCAAACAAAGTATACAACTTAGAGAAATAGTTTTATGATGCTGACCCACACAGGATCACTATGAAAGATTATAGCCATCGACTACATTCTCTAGGGGTAGTAACAAGTATCATCCCCAATCACAACATCGAACACCTTGGCTGCTGGGGAACTCCTCCTCTAACAAGTATAGTGGGCCTGCTGCATCACACATAGGTGATTCCCACTAACCTTGGAAAACTAAGGTACTCCTCCTATCGAGTACCATGGGTCTGCTGCATTACACAAAGGCGCCACCTATTGTGGGTCTTCTGCGTCACACAGTGGCACTCCCCACTGGGCCTTCGAGTCACTATAAGTTGAAAGATCAGTAGTCGTCAAGTCTCATCCAGTCGTAGGGTTCCACATGTAGCGTGCTTGGGAGAACCGCTCCCCAAGACATCAGTCATATTTTAAACAGCATGAAGTCTCATAGAGAAGTAACCTGATGATATGTCATTTCATAAGGGTTCCAATGGAATAGACAGCGCGTCAACCAGACGCCCGGTCTGTACGTTATTGGAATTATAGTGCCGAGGGCCCGATTGGATTCGGGTGAAATCCAACGCGGATGTACTCCAAGTTTCTATAAAACTATCATGGAGTATTTCAAAAGGAACATATCGCTCCAAGTATCCCAACACCGTAGACGGTTCATCAAACAGATGTTCGGTTCTCAAGATAAAGCCCTTTAAGTGTTTTTGGGCCCGGGTCCGGTCTGCCTCGGTTGGACTGGCCTAACTCAGTTCAGCATGGGCCAACCCGGATCGACCTAAGTTGACCCAACCAAACTCAGGTCCGACTCGAATCGGGTGACCCATCCTGCTGGCCCCGGCCTGACCCGGCTGGGCCACGGGTCCGGCCGATGGGCCGTGTGTCGTTCTTGCTGGGCCGCGGGTCAGGCCGTTGGGCCGTGTGTCGGTTCGCCGAGCCGACCCGACGGTGCCACCCGCCTAGCGGCACAGGCCACCAGGGATACCCGGATGCGGCATGTCTGGGTATGGATGATGGGGCACAAATCCACGTCAGCGGGTCAACCCGCAGGGGTTGACCCAATACGGTGCCACATGGCACGGCGGGTCCTCTGTGCCATGGCCGACGGGCTGCAACGTTGCCTCTGGGCGCGCCGCTGGCGTGTGCCCCATCCCCCAGCTGCCGGTCAAACTGGAGGCCCCCTAATACTACCATGACCATCACAGGCCGTGGTCTTGTTGCCGTGTGGGCGCACCGCCGGGGGCCTGCCTCCCTCTGCTCCGCCGGTTCCATCGCGGCCGGCTGGCATGCCGACCGACCTCTCCAGTGGTGCAAGCCGGCACACCGCACCATCACCCATGGCTGGTCATTGTGTCGGCCGCCTTCCTCCGATCGTCGTGGCTGACGAGCCACAACCTCATTTGTTCATCGGCGACATGCGATGGTGCGTCGCACCTCCTCCACGACCAGCCGGTGCCGGCTGCTTCGATGACCACCATGGCTTTATGCCGTTGCCTCTTCTTGTGGCATGCATTGATGCACTATCCCCAATGTAGTCGGTCGGTATCACCGTGCTGTCAGTGTTCCTTGGAGGTGAAAAATTAGAAAAGTAGCGGAGGGTTCGGGCCGGGTTCGTTATGCCCGCACCCTTAGCGTTAGCTCGAAAACATGATGGGGGTTAAGGGTTTAACAAACTCTTGGAATTTAAATCAAGATAAACCCCGCAAAGATACCTCGCAACATACTCCTACAAAAACGCATGAATCATGGGTCAACCCTTTAGTCGGTTGGCCCAAGTTCTTTGTATTATTCTAGAACATGGAAGAGGAAATAATTCAAAAAGCAGAAACGAATAAACCCCTACCTTGTAAACCCATTGGAGAGAGTTCGTGCTTGAAGGTGGATTGTGTTATTCATTCCCGCAATAGGCTTCCAACGAAGCCGCTCGTATGTCGTCCTCTGGTTCGTGGTTCAGTGTCATCCGTCACCTCCTGCTGGGTTCAGCTCCATCCTCTAAGGGTTCAACATCACGGTGCTCCTTCAGCAATTCGTTTCTTGGAGAATCTGTACCGGTACCTCCCCCCAAGCTCCATATATATAGGATAGGGGGATGGTAAGTAATGACGTTGGAGTTTAATGGGGATCATCAATTATGAAGCTTCCTAATTCCCCAACGACGTCATTACATAGGGTTGGCAGGTCAATCCATTTATTGGCTTGACACATCGCTGGACCCACCCCTTTGCTTGTCCGTTGGAGGATATGAAATAAAATATTAAAATTATTTTAATTAATTTCTTTTAAAAAGTCGTAAAACGTAAGTTTTTCTCCGAACCTACTGCGGTCAAAGTAAAACCTCTGTTAAGTGAATCTCGAAACTGCAGATTCAACGGTGCCCTCATATTTTTAATCTGATAAATAGTTCAAAAGTTAAAAAATTCCGCTCATGCGTGTAAGAACCCAGATCTTATTTTTAGGCATGTTTTCTTCTTCTGTCCATTTTTGAGAAAAAGGGTATGTTCTGGAAATTTTTGAAGTACACGCCGTGTACTTTATGAGTACACGTCTTGTACTGCTTTTCCACAGGAGGCCATGTGCTGGTTGTGTCATGGCCACACACACGGCTGTGTGGGGGTGACATGGAGGCTAACTAAAGTGGAGTATGGAAAAGGAAATTACACACCATGTACTTAAAAAGTACACTCCATGTACTTCAAAAGTACATGCCATGTATTTTAATTTTTTTCATTAAATGCATCGGGGTCCCGTCTAATCGCCAGAACGCTCTCCTTCTAGGTCTCGTTCGACCGAGAGCTCCGTACGACCGCAGATCTTCGATGAACCGCCAAGTGAGCTTCCATCCTTCGAATTGAACACCATTGGTTGTGTTGGAATCAAATTGGTGAGTTCTCTCTTCTCCTAGAGCACCATCTTCTGATTTATCCTCTCTTGTGAGATATCGTGGGTTGAATATTTTAGATGTTTTTATAGATCTTAGAAATTATAAGGAGATTCAAGACATGAGGTTCACATATAGTGATATCCTAATTCCGAGGTAGGTGGTTTGTGCCTTTTCATTGAATGTTTTTGAGTATTTTGTGCAATTTTTCCCAATACCCTTTAACGGGGTATTTCTCATTTACCATTTTACCCCTATTGATTTCCTGCCATGCTTGTGTGCTTGTGTAGAGGTTAATTGGATATGAATAGGGTTGATTGATATGATTTGGATGTTTTACCCACACATGATCTGTTTATGACCGTTTGGTCCTGCTTAGCCTTTTGGCTTCTTTGCCTGTTTTCCATGCCTATTGCTGTAGGGTGGAGAGTTTGTATTCTGTCATGCTTGATGTGTTATAGACTGGTTAGCCAAGTAGGGCCATGAGAACCCGGTGTAGTAGACTATAAGGGGAATTTTCCAAGTTAGCTTCCTCATAGAGTCTTTGAGCACTTTAGGATATAAGGGGATTGGCCGAGTGAGCCTCCTCAGAGAGCCTAGGACCACTTGGGGATATAAGGGGAATTGACCGAGTGAGATTCCTTAGAGAGTCCTTGACTGATTTAGACTATAAGGGGAATTAACCATGTGAGCTTCCTCAGAGAGTCTTTGAATTAATTGAATGACCTGGGCTATAAGGGGAATTGATCGAGTGAGCTTCCTCAGAGAGACCCTGACCTTGGGCCTATAAGGGGAATTGACCGTGTGAGCTTCCTCAGAGAGTTCCTGACTACCTTAGACTATAAGGGGAATTGACGGTGAGTGCTTCATCAGAGAGTCATTATATATTCTTATGACAGAACCAGAGGGGTTAGACTAAGTATACTGCCCAAAGGGTTGCTTGTACTTGTTAGGTAGGACCAGAGGGGATGGGTTGTGAGTACTTCCCAGAGGGTTACCTGTTTATGTTTAGCTGCTTATTTATCTATTACTTGATATTTAAACTATGGATTCTTTTCTGCTGAGAACCTTCTTGTTTACTGCTTCTGTACTTACCTACCATATATTCACTGACTATTAGACACAAATATTTGGGTGGTTGCCTACTGGGATTTAGTCTCACACCCTGTTTGGGCCATGCTTTTGGGCCCAAACATATTATAATGTTGTAGGTATAGATAGGGGAAAACAACCTTCTACTTCAGGTACTTGACTTTCTGTAGAGCTGGAGAGCATGGGACCAAGATTAGGCTTGCGATACTGAGGAGCTGTTTATTTGTTTCTTTGTACTTTGGTTTAGTACTGTTTTATTCTAGCATTTTGGTTTGTTTGGATACTTTCCTAGACATATGTATCATGAATCATTTATATATATGTCCTCCAATTGTTTCTTACTTTCAGTCTTCTACTGTTTACTCTTGCATGGATTATTTCTACTTCCGCTATTGCTTGTTGTTTACTTCCACTGTGTTACTCTGCCAATGAGGAAATAGTTTCCACACTATCACTTCCAGGTCCTTACTGCTAGTCGGAAGCCTCTGGAATTTGGGGAAATTTTCTTGAGTCCATGTGACCAACCAGGTACGGGGCACCTCTGGGTGGCTTCCATAACAGGGATGTTACAACGCGTTTACTAAACATACTTGAAAAAAAGATCAATAAATTATTAACATTCCCCCTCAACCTACACCAGTCAAGGTTAGGCTCCTCATAAGGAGAAAACCCCCCCAAGGAACCCAAAGGTACTCTTGGATTTTCAATCCGAGTTACCATTTAGAAGTTACAGATTTTACAATAAAATAATTTCCACTTAATTATTTTATTTACGTCCAAAAACGAACTTTCACTAGTGGCTCGTACCGGCCAATGTTAGTATCATCCTAAAGAAAGAATACCCACACGATTTTAGTGGTGGTATCAGATTTTCAATCCATGTTACATTTTGTTAGTTATAATAATTTGAAAAATAAAATAATTTTATTCATTTAATTTATTTACGGTTATGCCATTTTTAGGTTTTCTCACAGGAGGCCTACGATGAGTAAACTTAAGTCACACATAGGGTAAACCCACCATCATGAGCTTAACGGTGCCCTCAGATTTCTGATCTGAGAAACCGTTTAAGAGTTATTCCACTTTTTCATGATAACTTCTCGCGCGCGCTATTTAAAGTTTAACAAAACTTCGACGGGTCATTCTGGGCACTCCAGGCCTCGGAATCACACGCCGTCATATTTCACAGTCTCGAAATAATTCCATATATATATATATATATATATTTATATGGAAATTATAATACATTAAAATTTCCATGTATGTGATTGTCATAGTCTTTGGTAAGATGATTAAAATATTTCAATTCCTATGGAAGATTAAGAATCCAAATTATTGTTATATGATTAAGAACATTTTTCATTATTTTACTTTACTTTCACAATTTATTGTATATTTATTTATTTTAAGTTAATCTATATGCATGAAAACAATTTAATTATATAAATTCACATTTTAAAGAAACTATATGGAATATGATTGCTCAAAATAGTCAATGATTAATATATTCATGGATGGTACCATTTATTAACCACGTGAGTATACATTGTTTATATTATGTACTTAAATTAATTTATGTATATTTTTATATCATTGGATTGAGATATTTTTAGGGATCTAGATCCTAGGGGTCTCCTTATATAATATCATTAATTTCTCAAATGACAATAAAACACCATTTTGTTAATAAAATAAAATTATTTTTATGTTTAAATTTAAGATATAAAATAATTCTGTGTAATTTATGGATTTACATAAGTTTAAAATCCCTGTTATAACTTTAGAAAATTCTATTGAATATTTTTTGGAGTTAGGTGTGGAGTTGGCATTGTATTTTGGGGCAGAAAGAGCCTCAATGTTAATATAATAAAAATATTTAATATATATTTCACACATGTGGTTTTTCTAAAATAATGTAATACATCCTAAATAGTTTCTTCTATGAGAAATGAGATTCCTCAATTAAATTCAAATGTAGGTTTTACCCTAGGCAAGACATAACCTTCGTGTATATCATGTTTTTGTTAAAAGACCATATAAGGGAAATATTTATTATCCTTTACCTTTTATTTTATTTTTATTTTTTATTTCTTTTTTTCTTTATCCTAAGAAAAATGACCTCCACCATTAACATTTGTATATAATCGAAAATCCTTTGAAAATCACTCACTTTTTATTGGATAATTCATCAAAGACTTAATGGGGTGAAATAAAAGACTCCACATTTAATTTTCAGTTGAATGGAGGATTATATTCAGGTTTTCATTTTTGTGTTTCAAGAAATGTTGAAGGTATGTGAAATTGGATATAAAATGGTCTAACAATTTGGTATTCCATATTGGTTGATCCCGTCATATTCAAGAAACCCTAGATCTCCCTTACACATGATCAGTAAAGCTATGATTATTCATTTTGGTTCACGTTATAAGCCTGAGAATGACATATTCTGTATGATGAACCTTTTTTATGTTTGTTTTATGGCTGGTTATTTTATTTTATTCCATTTTATTTTTCCTATTAAAAATTATGAATAATAATTTCTTTGAAATCAAAATGATAAAACTTCTATTTATCAATGGATAATTCCCTTAATTTATCAAAGGATAATTTTAAAAAATTATTAGAGGATAAATATGTGAAATTATCAAAAGGTAATTATGAATAATTATTGAATGATTGATTCACAAAGTATCAAAAGATAATTATGAAGAACTATCAATTTATAACTAAATTTTATTACTAATGGATAATTTATAAAAAATTATCAAAGATAGTTATGAAAAATTATTTAAGGATAAATATATGCGATTATCAAAATATAACTATGCAGAAATATCAAAAGATATTTTCAATAGAATTATGAAAGGATAATTTTTAATAAATTATCATGAGAAAATTATAAAAGGATGATAATATCATTTTAACAAAGTATAATTTATAAAAAATATCATTGGAACATAAATTATATTATCAAATAATAATTATAAAGGACTACAACATGATTTCTCAAACTAATTTGGATAGTTTTATGATATCAAATGTGGTTTTTTAATTATTCTTATCGAGAAGACTTATAGAGAATGAGTTAGCCAAAAATTGTAATTCAAAATTTCCTCAGGGGAGAGAAGGTATCATTGCATGGGATATTTTATTTATTTATTATATAAAACAGCTAATTTTGGTTATAGGAACCCTTGATGAACCTCAAATGTTGACAAGTTAACGACTACAATAATAAGGCCCAATAGTATGTTTTTTTTGAATGTTGAGGTTTTCAAATTATCATTTGAACCCTAGAATGTGATTTATCTTTTCTATTGATATAAATAACTTTATTGTAGGAAGTTAATTTCCTCTTGAGGAATTTATTACACAAGTTTCTTTGTTATAATTTATGTGTTGGATTAATTGATAACCATGGTTTACTTATGATCACCTGTGGTTGTGGGTGTAGACTATGAGACTCATTGTGATACTTATTTCAAAGATAATTGCACGATTAGTTTCTACCTTGTTTTATATTGGTTCACTAGTCCTTATATGATGCTAATATATTTCTCAAGATCTCATTCTATTTATGTTTATCATGTATTTCCTTGTTTCATATTAGATTTCCATTATAGGATTGGATCTTGGTACATGTGATAGGGGACCATCGTGGTTTGTTTACCACTTAGAGGGGGAGATCACATTATGGACGATGATGATGATGATGAAGGATCAAGATATTCTTGTATCTGTAAGAACCCGGGTTTTGAGCTTGTAAGACTTTGAATATTTCTTGATGTTATTCCAGAGCAGGATGTTCAGTCGGTGTGGGATTCTGAGCCCCATTGTGGCCAGAATTAAATTTTTAAGTGTGTTCACACTAAACACGCCAAATAAATAGAATAACTCCTAAATGTTTTCTCTAATAGGAAAAATGAGGGTGTTGTTGAGTCCGGAGCATACCGTTTACCCTTGGGGGGTGTAACTTTCGCTGGCACGACCCTTCTGTGGAAAACGCCACAAGGGGCATTTTCAGAATTTAGCAGCCTCGGGCGTGAACTTTATAACTTCTTAATAGAGGATTGGATTACAATTCCAAGACCACTATTGCGCTCAAGGCGTGGATTTTACCCTAGGAGCGGCTTAACCTTGACCCCGTCGAGAGTTTAGGTACGAGCCTACTAGTGGGTGTTTAAAATTAATTAATTTTTAATTAATTACCTACTTAAACACATCCAACCCTCCTTATTCCCCTTTAAAATATCCTTGGAAGAAGCTCTCACAACAAAAGAATCCACCTTCTTCAAACTCCTCTCCCCACCTCTACAAGGTGGTTGCGGCACCGATAGATCGTTTGTGAAGTGAAGGGCTACGCCCTGCGAGGTAGGATCATTGCGCTTTCATTTTAAATTTCTGCAACATCTTTGAACTCAATTTATAGCATCAAAATACTGTTTAATTGTCGAGGAGAGGCCATATATGCGTAGGTTTAAATCTGAGCTTTCCAACACTTCTTTTGGATCAAAAATTTCGAGTCTCGGGGTGTCCGGGGTGACCCCGAGAAGTTTTCCAGCCAAAATCCTTGTTTTCCGGTGGTTCCACGACGGTCTAACGGCACCGTGCGGCGGTCCGGTGAATCCCGGTGGCGGCGGCTCCTCAGGCAGTCCGGGATGGTGGCGGCATGGAGGGTATCAGGTGGTGGCACAACCAGCTACATGCAAGCGGCTATGGGCTTCAGCGACGCACGCGGGAGGCTAGGGGCTCGGGGCGGTTAGCTTTGCCGGTTGGCGTGCAGTAGGAGAACGGGGTCGTCGCGACCCCGGGAGCAGACCGAGACCCGCGAACCGCGGGTCTCGTGGAAAGGAGCCAGACCTAATTAAGCCAGTCTAGGAGAAGCGGTGTGGCCCGCGCAGTGAACCGTGGGCTGCGGTGGACTGGGCGGTCCGGGCGGCCGTGCCGCAGACCGCCAGTCTAAAATGGGTGGACTGGCCGAATCGGTCCGGCCCACCCCGTCTCCGTCCATTGGAGTTAAAACGCCTCTACCTTGAAAACTGAGTGTCCGATTCATGTTCTGTCTATGTTGATGCGATCATCGAATCAAGAAGAAGGTTTTAATATGGTCTTGGGGATTTTTAATTCCCGAGACGGGGGGCCTAGTGGCGTGACACGCCCGTTAAGTGTTACTTAGCACCTCACCAAGATTCTTGTTTCAGATGGCGTGAGCACCTCCGAAGTCTGTTTTAGGTGCCGTCAGCAGTGTTGTGACCCTAGAGTCGAGACAAAGTCATCCCAGGTGGTTTAAGGTGTTGAAGCTGTAGTTGAGGCATGGGCCCATGAGTCATCATTCAAGCTGCGTGCAACGTTTTGTGATATTTTCACCAGACGTCCATTCAGGGTGCATGAATAGAAAATTTGGCATGTTTTTCCTAGATAATTGCATTGGTGTTGTTGACCTGACCTTTTTCGGGACCGAGGTGTGGGCCCCATGATACACCATATGGGCATAAAGCGTTTTGGAGTAACTTTTTTATCAGGAGTCTGTTTTAAGCGAGTAAATAGTCTATATCGCATGTTTTTCTGCGAGGATTGCATCAATATAATCTGTTTGGGCATGCGAAGCCTCATCCTAAATCTCATTAAATGTGGAAACATGAAAGGGAATTGGTTGGAGGTTCCTTTTACGCACTCCAAACCAACGCACGGTAGCGATGTTAGTGACACCCAGGGATGGCACGGGCAGTGCAGAGTTATCAGAGACGTTCTGGGATCACCCTCTAGTGGGGCTGGGTAGTGGGTTACCCACTGGCATATCAGGGTTTACCCTACAACAGGTCTGGGCAGTGGGTCACCTGTTGACCTTAGGGTTTACCCTCCAGCGGGGTTGGGAAGTGGGTTACCTGTTTACCTTAAATTTTACCCTCCAGTGGGGCTAGGCATTGGGTTAACCAATGACCTCTTAGGTTTTACCCTCCAGCTGGGTTGGGTAGTGGGTTACCTGATGACTTTTTTCAGACTCATCCCTTTTTATGAGGCTATTCAGTGACTTTTCTCCGTGATTACCGGATAGGGACCCTTGGTTGTACAGTTCAATGATGAGACAGATTTGGCATTTGATACTTTTGGTCATGAGTGATGGATATCCTTAGAACTGTTGGAGACTTTTCCGTGGATGAGCTTGGAGATGGATATCCCCTTACACTCTCGTTCAAGTTTCTTGTTGAGAATATATATATATACACCCTACTTTTGTTCCCAATCCTTAGGTTCAGTTACTCTCCTTCGAGGAGGGGCGAAGATGCGTGGGGTATACCACATACTTTCCATGTCTACCTCCTCTTGTTTGGACGAGTCTTCTTCCTTTATATTATTGGTTTTTTCTACACTCTATTTACTGTACTCTTTAACTATTCTTTGTTCTGTATACGACTCACCTCTTTAGTGCCTCCCTTGTTGCTCCCTCGAGCTTTTTGGGAATCATACTGAGTATCTTTATACTCACCCCTGCTTGGGCTTTACCCACACCTAGTGTGACCTTCTAGACGACAGATAGGTCAATCGCGACTATGGAGGAGCGTAGAGGGCACAGGAGCTTGGGCCGCGTACCGGGGTGGAAGTAGAGTTTTCAGGTGTGGGACTCTCCAGTTGTTTACTTTTGATTACCTGTTTCCAGGTTGTGGAACCTTTCGGGTTTGGCGCGTGTTCTTCCCCATTTTCTGTTTAGTTTTTTTGTCAGTACTATTCAGCACTTTACTTGTTCTATTTAGAAGTTGATGCTTGTCTATGGTTGGGTTATAGTTGTTTGTCCTTTGGTTTTAATTTTTCCTCTACACTTCTACATCGAGTGGGCTGTGTGTGTGTGTACAGATACTTAGGCAAAGTCCTCCCCGAGATCATTACGCCTTCGACACTTGTATCCATCCCCTAGCCCATGGAGGTGGGCTTGGGTTAGTTTCTGCTCGAGACCGGTAGGGTCGGGTCTTGACAAAGAGGTATCAAATGATGGTTCATTCCTTAGGGAGTTGTTCGGACGACCCTAAAAAGGAATTGGTTTGGATTTAGGGAAAAAATGTAGATGTGTCTCGTGAGCGGCTCTTAGGACAGGGAGTCCAGTGATGGTACGGGTGGCCGACGTATCCATTCACCAGGACCTTGATAACCCGCTTGTCGACTCGGCACGCTGAGACATTTGTTGCAGGGAACTTTGGAACATGCATCTGGTAGGATTGAGTCTTTGACTATCCTTTTTGAGTGATCTCCCCTTTGTGATTACTGATATATATATATATATATATATATGCTCATCTGATCGCGGTAATCCTTGATAATTTTCAGGATTCCCCCATGACAACAGCTAGCCAGGTTACCCTCTCAAGTTCGTGACGATGACCTGGTGAGTGATGAGGCGTCAGTTCAGGGACCCTCACGTGATACCCTTCCACCCAGTGGTTCAACATTAGTCCCTCCATCTGTATAGAAATAGTTAGTACCGACAGAATAGGTCGAGGTTGAGTGCAGGCTGAGTGCGCTCTGAGACTTCCAGCGTCAGCGGCCGCAGAAGTTCCACGGGGACCCGAATCCCTAGGCAGCGGAAGGCTGGCTAGAGTCCGTGGACCACCTTTTTAGACTGGTACAGACACCAGTGGACCAGATGGTAGCCCTAGATGCCAACATTTTCCTCGGGATGGTCGGGGGTTGGTGGGGGTTGGTTACACAGACCCACAATGAGTTATCTCTTACGTGGGATAGCTTCCAGCAGCTCTTTAGGGAGGAGTACTCCACCTCTAGTTTATGCTCTGTTCAGATTCAAGAGCTTCTGGATCTGAAGTAGCGGGGATGACCATGGCGTAGTACTCGGCCCAGTTTACCGATATGACACGCTACTCACATGATATGATCTGTGATAGTTACTTCCGAGCGCGAAAGTTTGAGAAGGTTCTTCACTGGGAGATCTGTAGTAGTGTCATGCCCATGAGCATCCCTACTTATGTCAGGGTGCTAGAGTGAGAACTTGTGACAAAGAGATTCTTGGATGAGGGATGCTAGCTGGTAGAGCCTAGCAGTGGCCGCTTTAGAGAAGAGTCTTTGGTAGCAGGCAGGCGACAGAGAACATAGCCTCAGTCGAGGAGAACCTTCCGTGAGAAGACTCAGGGGTAGGGTCATACACCGTAGTGGCACCATAGGGCACTGGGGAAGTCAAGAGAGACCTAGTGCTATGCTTTTGACAGACAGGGTCACCTAGCATGGGACTGCTTGAACAGGCATACTGAGCAGCCGTGGCAGGCAGTGAGCGCACCATAGTAGAAGAGGCAGCGCCGTGAATAGGGATCTCCCAGGCAAGGACAGGGTGGTCCTCAGGGAGACAGCGTGGGAAGAGTGGCAGGACTTGGAGGTGGGGGATGTCATTTCGAGATCCTTCCACCGCCACCACTGGGTGGCCCACGCCAGGCTCAGGGAGCTGGAGGTAGGGGCCGTAGGTAGCTTTGGTCTATGGGTGTTCGTGACCCCCCAACACACGAGATGGTCTGAGGTACGCTTTTTGTTTACTCTATGCTTACTTCGGTACTAGTGGACATAGGATCCCACCACTCTTTTATATCACTACTTTTGGTATGGGAGTTTGAGCTCCCAGTAGAGGTGTCGACACCTACTCTTAGCCTTGAGGTTCCTACGGGAAGTGCATCGTTAGTGACCTTTGTTTGAAGACAGTGCGAACTGTCGTTCGTAAGGGAGAGTTTCATGTGGGACCTACTGGTCATCACGGTGGAACCTTATGAAGTCATCCTGGGCATGGATTTGATTTCTATGGTTCACACCCAAATCGACTGTCATCGCAGATGAGTCAGATGTGTGCATTCTGATGGGACGAGGTTCACCATCCTCGGTGAGTGAGACCTCGTGGCAGAGCAGACGGGTACTATAAGCAGGAGACCACAACCTTTTTCTCCCTAGTTGGAGAGCATGGCTCTCAGAGCAGAAGATTCTCCAAGCACCTAGATCCCTGCTATTTTAGAGGAATATATGGAGTTTTTTCCTGAGGATGTCCCAGGACTACCTCCGAGGCGAGAGATGGAGTTCTACATTGACTTGCAGCCGAGGACTACCCCAATATCATGTGTAGCATATCAGATGGAACCCATAGAGCTTAGAGAGCTACCAATTTAGTTGGAGGACCTTCTTGAGAAGGGATTCATCAGGCCTAGTGTGTCCCCCTAGGAAGCTTCATTTTTGATTGTCAAAAAGGTGGTTGGGAGTCTATGAATTTGTGTAGATTATCATCACCTGAATCAGGCCATAATAAAGAACAAGTAACCTTCGCCATGGATTGATGACCTCTTTGACCAGTTGAGAGGTGCGAAGTGGTTCTCTAAGATTGATCTTTGATCCGGATACCACTAGTTGTGGGTTCGTGAGGCCGATATCCTGAAGTTGGCTTTCCAATGTCATTATGGGAATTACGAGTTTTTGGTGATTCCCTTTGGTGTGATGAATTCCCCTTCCATATTCATGGATTTGATGAACCAGATCTTCCAGACATACTTGGACTAGTTTGTGGTTGTCTTTAATGACGACATACTCATCTACTCTGTGACGGAGGAGGAGCACGCTAAGAATTTTAGGATGGTCCTAGACTTACTCTAGGAGCACCAAATGTATGGGAATCTCTTGAAGTGTCAATTCTGGATTCATGTTGTTTACTTTCTAGGGAATGTCATTTCGGAACAGGTTTTAGCCATAGATCCTACAAATATAGAGGCAGTGCTTGCTTGGGATCTACCCAAGAATGCGTATGAGGTGCAGAGCTTCCTTAGTTTGGAAGGGTACTACAAGAGGTTCGTGGAAGACTTCTCTAGGATTTCTACCCCTTTGACCGCATTGACGTGGAAGGGACGACCGTTCACCTGGACTGATCAGTGCCACAAGGCCTTCGAGGAGTTGAGGCAGAGGCTGAATAGTTCTCTAGTGTTAAAGCTACCAGAGGAGGGCGTTGAATTTGTGGTATACTGCGACACTTCAAGAGCTGGGCTTGGGTGCGTGCTGATGCAATATCGGGCAGTGATTTCATATGGGTCGAGGCAGTTGAGTCCCCATAAGCAGAATTATGAGACTCATGATTTGGAGCTAGCAGCGATGGTCTTCGCCTTGATGTTATGGAGACACTAACTTATGGGTGAGTGTTTTTTGGTCTACTCAGACCACTAGAGCCTCAAGTACATCTTCACTCATAGGGATTTGAATCTGAGGCGAAGGCGCTGGCTAGAGTTTCTGAAGGACTATGATTTCAAGATCGTCTACACTCTAGGGAAGGGCAACGTAGTAGCAGATTCCCTTAACAGGAAGTCCCAGGCTCATCTAGTGTGGGAAGATTTAGAGTAGTTGGCTTCCCTACAGTTGACCTTAGTGGAGTAGGAGGGTATAACATTTCAACAGTCGATGATGTTTAATCCTTCACTCCTTGAGTATGTGACAGAGTTGCAGTTGGGGGATGTCGATAACGAGGTACTGCGTGATTAGATATCCACAGGCGATGCACCTGATGGGTATTCTGAAGGAGGGAATCACGAGATCCTGTTCTAGGGGCGAGCTGTAGTACCAGTGGAGATGCGGGAGGAGGTGATACAAGAATTCCACACTTCTCCCTTGGATGAATATACCGATGTGGGGAAGATGTAAAGAGACCTTCAGTGGTAGTTTTGGTGTCCTGGCATAAAGCAGAGCACAACTGAGTTCGTTTCTCAGTGTCTTACCTGTCAGAAGGTGAAGGTAGAGCATCAGGTTCTGACAGGGTTGTTATATCCCCTTGATATCCCAAAGTGGAAGTGGAATGGCGTATATATGGACTTCGGCACAAGGCTTCTGTGCACAACTATGGGCCATGATTCCATTTGGGTGATAGTGGACCGACTCATGAAGTCAGCACACTTCCTTGCCATCAGGGAGCAGAGCTCAGTGGAGAGTCTAGGGAAGCTGTACGTTCAGGAGTTCATCTGCCTTCGTGGAGTACCCTCGATGATCGTCTCCGACCGTGATGCGCGGTTTATGTCACTATTGTGGTGAGGCCTGCAGGAGGCATTCCAGACTCAGCTATGGATGAGTACAACTTTTCACCCCCAGATGGATGGGCAGACCGAGCCCACTATCCAGGTGTTGGAGTATATGCTCAGGGTGTGCGTCTAAGATTTTTTCTTAAGCCGGTAGGATCACCTTCCCATGGTGGAGTTCGCGTTTAACAATAGTTACCACTCTAATATAGGCATGACACCTTTTGAGGCCCTCTACGGGAGACCCTGTAGGTCACCGTTGTGCTGGACGGAGTTTGGGGAGACCTCCCTCATGGGCCTAGAGTTGGTGCGGGCAACGACAGAGAAGGTGCACGTCATTCTTGAGTTGATGAGGACGGCTCAGAGTAGACAGAAGTCTTACACAGACTGTCGTCATAGGAATTTGGAGTTCGAGCAGGGAGAGCATGTCTTTTTGAGAGTCTCCCTGTAGTGTGGAACACGGAGGTTCGGCCGGGGAGGAAAGCTATCCCCGCGGTTCATTCAGCCTTTTGAGGTCGCACGTAGGGTTAGAGAGGTTTCCTACCATCTTGTTCTACCCCCACAACTAGAGAGAGTGCATGACGTCTTCAACGTGTCGCAGCTGAGGAAATACGTACATGACCCCATGCACGTCATCGACTGGGGAGAGATGAACATTGAATATGGATCCACGTTTGTAGAGCACCCAGTAGAAATTGAGGGCTAGCAGGAGCATACTATACATGGACAGACCATTCCTTTGGTTTGAGTGTTGTGGCAGTACGGGAGGGTGCATGAGAGCACCTGGGAACAGGAGAGCCAGATGCGGGCTCAGTATCCCGAGTATTTTTTGTAGTTTTGTTTTTTGGGGATGAAAAACTTGAAGGAGGGAATGATGTAAGAACCCGGGTTTTGAGCCTGTAAGACTTTGAAATTTTCTTGATGTTATTCCAGAGCAAGACGTTCAGACAACATGTGATTTCGAGCCCCGGTGTGGTCAGAATTAAATTTTCAAGTTTGTTCACACAATACACGCCAAATAAATAGAATAACTCCTAAACGGTTGCTTGGATGGGAAAACCGAGGGTTTCTTTGAGTCTGGAGCGTTCCGTTTACCCTAGGAGAGGTGTAACTTTTGTGGGCACGACCCTTCTGTGGAAAACGCCACCAGGTGCGTTTTCATAATTTAGCAGCCTCAGGCGTGAACTTTATAACTTCTGAACAGAGGATTGGATTAAAATTACAAGACCATCATTGTGCTCAGAATGTGGATTTTACCCTAGGAGCGGCTTAACCTTGACCCCTTCAAGAGTTCGGGTACGTGTGTACTGGTGGGTGTTTAAAATTAATTAATTTTTAATTAATTCCCTACTTAAACACATCCACCCCCTCATTCTTCCCCTTACAATCTCCCTGGCGAAAGCTCTCCCAAAAAAAGATCCACCTTCTTCAAGCTCCTCTCCCCACCTCTCCAAGGTGGTTGTGGCATTGGCAGATCATTTGTAAAGCGACGGGCTACGCCCTGCGAGGTAGGATCGTTCTGCTTTCATTTTAAATTTCCGAAAGTTATTTGAACTCAATTTATAGCATCAAAATACTGTTTAATTGTTGATAGGAGGCCATAGATGTGTAGGGTTTGATCCAAGATTTCCAATGCTTCTTTCAGATCAAAATTTTGAGTTCCAGGGTGTCCAGGGTGACCCTGGGAAGTTTTCTGGCCAAAAACCCTGTTTTCCGGTGGTTCAAGGGCTGTCAGGCAGCTCCGCGCGGCGGTCCGGAGAATCCAAATGGTGGCGGATCCTCAGGAGGTCCGGGACAGCGGCGGTGTGGTGGGTCTCAGGGGGTGGCATGGCTGGCTGTGGGCGAGCGACTACGGGTGTCGGTGGCACACGCGGGAGGCCAGGGGTGCGGGTCGGCCGACTTTGCTTGTCGGCGTGCAGTGGGAGACCAGGGTCGTCGCGACCCCGAGAGCAAACCGAGACCAGAGAACCGCCGGTCTCGTGGAAAGAAGTCAGATAGGCTTAAGCCACTCTCGGTGAAGCAGTGCGGCCCGTACGATGAACTGTGGGCTGCAGTCGACTGGGCGGTCCGGGCAGCCGAGCTGCGGACTGCCGGTCTAAAAGGGGTGGACTGGCCGAACCGGTCCGGCCCACCTCGTCTCCATCCGTTGGCATTAAAACGCCTCTACCTTGAAAACTGACTGTCATATTCGCATTCCATCTATGGAGATGTGATCCTCAAATCAAGACAGAGGTTTTGATATGGTCTCGAGGATTTTTAATTCCCGAGATGGGGGCTCGGTGGCGTGACACGCCCATTAAGTGTTACTTAGCACCTCACCGGGATTCTTGCTTCAGATTGCGCGGGCACATCCGGAGTCCATTTTAGGCGTTGTTAGCGGAGTTGTGACCCTTGAATTGAGACTAAGTCATCTAGTTTGGTTTCAGGCATTGAAGCTAGAGTTGAAGTGTGGGCCCATGGGCCGTCATTCAAGTTGCATGCAGTGTTTTATGACTTTTTCACGAGACGTCCGTTCGGGGTGCATGAATAGTAATTTTGGCATGTTTTTCTGAGAGCATCACGTTTGCACAGTTCACCCAACCTTTTTCAAGACCAATGTGTGGGCCCCATGAGACGCCATATGGGCATAAAGTGGTGTTGAGTAACTTTTTAATCGGGAGTCTGTTTCAAGCGAGTAAATAGTCTATCTCGCGTGTTTTTCCACGAGGATTGTAACGGTGTAATCTTTTTGGGCATGCAGAGCCTCATACAAAATACCACTAATGTGGAAACATGAATGAGAGTTGGTCAGAGGTTCCTTTGATGCACTTCGAACCAACGCACGATAGGGATGTTAGTGACACCCAGTGATGGCACGAGCAGTGCAGAGTTATCAGACCAGTTCTGGGTTAACCCTCCAGCGGGGCTGGGCAGTGAGTTACCCACCGGCGTATTAGGGTTTACCCTCCAGTGGGGATAGGCAGTGGGTTACCCATTGACCTTAGGGTTTACCCTCCGGTGGGGCTGGGCAGTGGGTTACCCGTTAACCTTAAGGTTTACCCTCTAGTGGGGCTGGGCAGTGGGTTACCCGATGACATCTTAGGGTTTACCCTCCAGCTAGGCTGGGCAGTGGGTTACCCGATGACTTCTTTCAGACTCATCCCTTTCTATGAGGCTATTCAGTGACTTTTCTCCATGATTACTGGATCGGGACCCTTGTTTGTACGGTTCAACGATGAGACAGCTTTGGCGTGAGGGACTTTTGGGCATCAGTGATGGATATCCTTAGAATTGTTAGTGACTTTTCCTGGGATGAGCTTGGATATGGAGATCCTCTTACACTCTCGTTTGGAATGGATCCTAAGGAGGTACAGTCAGGGTTTTATAGTGCCTTGGTTTGCGCATAACCATACAATTTTAGATTTTATGATGTTGTGATTGTTATTAATTGATTATATTCTTGGTATAAACCTATTATAATTGATCACACACGGTTAAGTACATGGTGGTGTCCTACTGAGTCATGTACTCACATCCTAATCTATAATTTTAGTGTTATAGTAGATTTCAAGGCTAGTGATCTAATAAAGAGAAAGGGCCATATAGTGGAAAACTAAGCTAAGGAGTATAAAGATGCTACCTGACTGGGATGATCTCTAGAGGATCCTGATTTCATTTATTTATTTAGGTATACATTATAATCTAATTTTCCTTACCACATTTGGTTCCCACTTATTTTAAGGACATGATTTCCATATTTATATTTTCACATGTTACATTGATTATTTATTTAATATATTATTTTTATTTTTATTTGTTCCATGACAAGTTACCAAGGGTATAGTCTCCCCACTAATGTACTTAGTCCCTTACTTCTAGTCAACAATGTATTCTATATGGGGAGGTATTCATGATTTCATGTGAACCTCAGGCTTAGAACAGGTGGTTTAGATTAGTGAGTTGCAAAATGTTATCATATCACTAGGATTTTCTCAATATTTCTTCTCTTTTCCTTGATTTTGTATAGGGTAAACATGATATAAGATGGTTGGGGATCTAGTCGAGGAACTATGATAGTTCTTGGCCCATACTATATAGTTGATATCCAAGTTTCCATAAAGTGGGGGAAATTATGTGTTATTATAATGGTTGATTAAACTTACATTGGGGGATTCACCTGATGTTGATAAGTTATTTATGTGATTTTAGGTATGTTCATGCCTTAATACTAGAAATATAAGATCACTTGGAATATATATACTTATTGTTGTTTTTAATATTAGTTCATTAATTAAATTACTTTATTAGTGCTATTATATACACTTTTATGTGGCATTTAAGTGGGCAAGACAACAGTTGTGGGCCCTAGTTTTGTTTCAGTGCCATTTAAGATAGTGTAGCTGATTCAAAAGAGGTTGATCACCACTCAGAGTGGGAAGTGAATATATTCCAACCACAGGAGGAGACCTTGGGTGTTTTCTATGGGTGATTAGGTTTTGTATAGAGTGACTCTTGGGTTCGTACACTGATGTCTGAGTAAGAAGTACATGAAAACACCACATTTTGTTAGACCCTTTGAGATGAAAAAGTGTGTTAGGATCGTGGAATTCTATATGGATATTTCTTCACACTACATAGGTATGTATGGAATGTTTCATGTGTTACGACTCTATATCTATGTTCTGGATCATAAATATGTCATTGACTATAAAGAAGTTGAGCTAGAACTTGATGGATTATATGAGGAGTGTTTAGTGGATATTGTCAACCATAGTTAGAATGTCCTTCATGGGAAAGAAATACCACTTGTTCGGATTTAGTGGTAGCATGGAAGGATCTAGTAAGAGATGTAGGAGTGGGTATCTAATATTCAAGCTCAATATCCAGAGATGTTTGAGAAATACCTCTATATATACTTCTTTGAGATGAGAAATTTTTAGAGGGGGAGAATTATAATATCCTCATTTTTTCAATTGATAATAAAAACCTCTTTTGTTAATAAAATACACGTATTTTTATGTGAAAATTTAATATTTTCAATAATTATTTGTGTTTTACGGATTCACATAAGGGTAAAATCCCTATTAAAACTTTGGAATATTCCATTGAATATTTTTAGAGTTTGGTGAAAAGATAGAGCTAGATTCTAGATCTTATAGAGAAATGATATTGATATAATAAAAATATTTAATATATTATATTAGGAACATGCAGTTTTTTTTAATAATGGAATATCACCTTAATGGTGTCTTATATGGGAAATATCATACTGCCATTAAATACATAATGTGAGTTTTACACTAGGAATTTTATAACCATTATGTGTGTTGTGTTTTTGGTCTGATCACATGTAAAGGTAAACATATTATATCACATGAAAAGAATTTTTATTAAATAATGGAATATATCTAAAATGGTGTCTTAGATGGGAAATCATATCCTGTCATTAAATATATAATGTGGGTTTTACCCTTAAAATGATATAACCTTTGTGATTGTTAGGCATTTGGTTAGATCACATGTATGGTCAATTTTATTACATTTTTTCTTTTATTTTTTTTATTTCTTCTTATTTTCCATCTTATCATACTTCCTTCCACTATTTTCACATATTATTGATCTAAAAACCATGAATAATAACTCATTTTTTACTATTGATTTCAGTAAATCCTTAATGGGGTGAAATTGAAGACTATGAATTTATTTTTAAGTTGAATAATAAATTAAATCATTGTTTTCAATTTTATGGTTTAATAAATATAGAAGGTACACAAAATTAGTTCTAAAATTGTTGAACAATTTGGTATTCCTTCTTGGTTGATCTCTTTGAGTTTAATCATCCTTAGATTTCCCTTGTATGTGATTGATAAATCTCTAGAAATTAGTTTTGGTAATAGTACCAAGTTCATGACCACTATCTTCATTGCACCACACTTGATGTTTTTTTATTTTTATTTTATTCTATTATAATTTAATTTTCCCTTATCAAATTAAGAAAAAATAGTTGATTTTAAATTAAAATGATAAAACATAGAATTATAAAGGGATAATTCGATCAAATTAGTAAGGGAACATTTATGAAAATTATCAAAGGGTAGTTAAGATAAATTAGGAAAATATAATAATAACGAATTATTAGATGATAATTTCTTAAAATTCTACAAAGATAATTGTGAAGAATTATCAAAGTATAATTACATCAGATTATCATTGGATAATTTTTTCAAAAAAATTAAAAATAGTTATGAAAAGTTATCTAAGGATAAATATATGGGATAATAAAATGATAAATTTAAATAATTATGAAATGATACTTTTAATAGAATTATTAAATTTTAATTAATAATAAATTATTATAATTTTTTTAAAAGGATAATAATGCCATTTCAACAAAGGATAAATTTTGAAAATTATCATGGGATAATTTTGAAAATTATAAAAGGATAATTATTTAAATTATCAATGAATAATTATAAAGGACTTCTACATGTTTTTTTGAATTAATTTAGATAGTTTTGTGATATCAAATGTGGTTTTATAATTATTCTTTAGGATAATAAAACTAGCGCACGAGTTTTCAAAAAAATGATAATTCAAAAATTATTTAGGAGAGAGAAAGTATCATCACATGTGATATTTTTTTTATTTTTAAAATAAATATATAGTTTTTGTTCTATGAACCCTTGAAAAACCACAAGCATTGACGTGTCAATGACTATGATAATAAGTCCTAGGATCATATTCTCTTGACTATCGATGTTTGCAATCCATATTTCTATCCACATAGAGTGGTTTATCCTTGTCATTGGTATCAATGAACTTGATGTATTATGTTCCTAACCTCTTGGTTCTATTATCACACATGGTTCTTTATTATAATTCATGTGTTAGAGTAATTGATAATCACTATTGAATTGCGATCGCATGTGGGTGTGTGATTATCCCTTAAGACCCATTGTGATACTTTTTCCATAAGAATTGATTGATTATTTTTTATAATATTTTATATAGATTCACATGTCATTGTATGATGATACTAGATTTCTCATGATGTTATGCTATGTATTTTTATCATGATTTTCCTTCTGGTGATTTATCATTCCCTTTTTAGGTTTGGATCGTGGTACATGTGATAGATGACCCCCATGGTATGTTTACCACTTAAATGAAAGAATTTCATGATGAGTGATGATGGAGATGAAGGGGAATGACAATCTTTTGGCCCGACCATTAATTGATGCACCTTGTGGATACCAAGTGATATTCTATTACTCAATGAGTCTTGAATACACTGAGTAGGGTGCCTAAACTTGATGTTACTTTTGGATTTAAAGAAGAATGATCACATTGATAAACCTTTTGGATATTGAGAGACATGATGAAAACCTTGAATATAGTTTTTATTTTTACCAACATCTCCGTTATACATTTGATATAGAGCCGAAGCATGTACAATTGGGGGTTTGTGGCTGTTTGGTTAGCAGTTGAACACACATTTTTGGATTTTTTGATGTTATTATTGATATTAATTTATTATATTATTGGAATAAACCTATTATACTTTATAACACTAGGTTAATAACACATTTATGGTGTCCTAATAAGTTTGGTACTCACAAACTACTTTGGAGTTTTAGTGCGCCCATAGATTTCCTAACAAGAGATCCGGTGAAGGGAAAGGGCCCTATAGTTGATAACTAAGATATAAAATATGGATATTATAATGGGTTGGTATATATTTCATGGGATAACTTATTTAATTAATTTATTTATCCTTACATTATACTCTAGTTTGCCTTTCCAAATTAGGATCCAACTTATTTGTATGATATGCATGCCTTCTTTATATTTCTACATGTTACTCTTATTATTTATTTATTTATTAATATTTTTTTTTTATTTTTATCATAAAATGATAATTAGGGTATAGTCTTCCCAATTATGGACTTATGCCATCATTTCTTGTTGATATTCACTTTCACACGGGGTGGCATGTATGAGTCCATGTGACCCTTTAGGTCGAACCCAGTGATTAAGGCTGAGGTGTTACACCTTATACCCATCAATATTCAATCAGAATGTCTATGATTTATGATGAATATTATTTAGAATTACCATGTGGGGTAAATAAAGCCAATTATAGTGTTAGCTACACAGTTGGCACATGAATTGGTAAACAATGTATCCAAACTATGTGATCCACCAAGAATTTAGATTTTTCAATTTACTTTTATATCCCATCTTTTTTTTCCTAATTTTCCTTCATTCCCCTCTTTTCACTTAACCAAACATAGAAGTTCCCAAGAATATTCCTCTCCCTCTTCTTCATTCATGCAATGACCTATCATCAAAATTTTCCACTATATTTGGAAGTTAAACCCCACTTTTCTCATTATACAATTTCCACACTCTTTTATTTTCATATTTCCAATTATTTTATTTTTTTATATTGAATTTAATTGATATTGTGGTTAAAACTAGTGTTTGTTTGATCCAATAATGTATTTTTGGATATATATGGATTATAAAGGTTGTTTATTTTCATGGTTTTTGTTCTTTCATTTATGAATCAATTCGAAGTTGGTGTTTCTGTGAAAATAAATTTATTTAACATATACTGTGACAAAGGGATTTTTAGAACTCATTTTAATTAACTTTATACATATAGGTGATAATAATGATGGGATTGAAATATGTTTTCAATGTTTCAAACACATTAAATGAAAGGATTTTCATAAATTTATAGCTCAAATTTTTTAATCAATTTTTTAAAAAAGATATGTACTATATTAAATGAATATATATCTATTATAAGATGAAATTGAATATGAAATATTTTTTTTGAATTTTTATTTCATTTTATGGAGGGTAACCGATGTTTCTAAAAGGGTTTCTTTCAAATCAAAGGGGGTGTTATTAGACCTAAATATATTATCTCTATGATTTTTATGTCATTATTGAGATTTGTTTTCCGGGAATGTGTTCCTTAAAAATGATTAATAAATATAATTTACATGTTTTAGTTATATGAGGATGGTTTTGAAACTAGTTTTTCTATATTTTATCTAATGTCCTATTTAGAACCCTTTAAAAATTATTTTCTTAATTTTTGTAACACCCATAGTTTTAAGCCACATAGTTTTATGTCTTGTATAATATCTTTCCATATATGGAATTAATTGTATTATTAATTGATTCTTGTATAATTTTGAAAGGGGATATTTTTGGAGAGGGTGTTGGATGTGATGTGAGAGATTATTTGTTATGATTTATTTCTAATAAAGGTTTTAGTTATATGGATTTCTTATTTTCTCACATACATTTTATTTATTTTAGGGATCCCTAGGCAAGTAAGTGAGATATCTATATTTATGAAACACTAGAATAGATTAATGCACTATATGGTGACCCCTAGTTTAAATTACACCCTAGATAGTGTAGTTAACCCTATTAATCTAGTTTAATGAAATTCTGGAGGTTTTTTCATTTAATAATAAAACATAAGCCCATAGTTAGTTAGATCTAAGTACATCAAGGATCATATCACGTTAGGACACAGTGTGTTTCATATGATTATTATTTAGTTTGTGAGGATTATATTTTAATTATTCTTTCTTTCTATTTTAATGCATCTAATTTTACACATCATGTATTCTTTGAACCATTTAAATTATTGTTTTATAGTTATATTTGGATACATTTATATTGCGGTTCAATTATTTTTTTATACTGTGTATATTTTTTGTTTAGATTACATTTATATTGGATTAAAAAAGGGGGTTTTAAGAATGTTTTGAAAAGGTAAGTTTAGCATTATTATATTACTATAAAATCAGGAGTCCATATTTCAAGGTATTCCAAAATTTTCCCTTTAAAAGTGGATAACCTAATTTTGATTGAAAAAAGGGGATTTGAAATAATGTTTTTTAAGGAAGTAATTTTCCCTTTTTATATCAATAAGTTCAAAATCATCATTTTCAATCAAGAGAGTTCACTTTTTTGGGAAAAAAGGTTTTTACCTAACGGGTATTTATATGGGTTTTCAATTATTCCATGTGGTAAGTATGCTATTTTTTCCTTACACTTTCTTATATTAAAACCTATTGTCTAAAGGTTGTTTAAATTGGATTTTATGAAAATCCTTATAAAAAAATAAATTTAAAAAACTATTTGGTAAAATACTACTGGGAATTTTTAGATCACACACAACATAATCAACTTTGTATGTATATAGATAATACATTTTTATACTTGTGTCCTGGTAACATTTCCATATATTTTGTTTTCTCATTAGTCCCCTAATGGATGTTTGGATGTTGACATGACTGCAAGTTTCATACTAGTGATTGTATAGTGGCTCATATTTATGGTTTATATTAGAATGTTTTTCCCATCTAACTCAACCATCCTCTTATATTTTGGGTTTCCTTTACATTGGTACATGTCATGTATTATTTATGATGTTATATATTTTCAATGTGATTTTGGTTTTTTATACTTATTGTGGCATGTATGATTGATTCTATTATTTATAATAATTTATTTTATATACATGGAAATATAAAGTATGGATGCACTATACTAGGTTCTCAATAATGATCAAGTAATTTTTGAAAACCATTCCCACTGACTTTTATTTGATACTATGGTTGTTGGAACTGACCCATGGAAATCTAGAACATTCTTCAAACCTTAAGGAAGATCATTTTCGGTGATGTGGTATGTTGACCCAAACTTGTATTTTACATTTCGTGAGCACTATAAAATGACTATAGACATCAAGGTCACATCCCCATTATTTCCTAGGATATAATTTTCTTAAATCATTTATTAACCCTAGTATCCATATTCCATGATTTCTACCTCACCATACAAGATTTTAAATACTCTATAATTATTTGGGAAATCCAACTTCAACCCCATCTATCATGCTTCCTCTTCATTCAATCATTGCTAAGGGTACTAAGATCCCCTTGGAAATAGGATGTTGGGGATAATAATCATCTTGTTGATATAGAGGTGAATCAAACTCATATAAAAGTAAATTTTATTTCATTCCACAATATTTATTTAATTTGTATTCATTAGTATGTTTTGTTAATATTTTATTATTTTAAGTGGTTTTGAAGATTCTTATCATACCAGAAACCATGATCATAAATTTATGAGTTCTACATGGGATCAATATAAATAGGTAATGGTGTAATATAAGGAAAATTATAATTTTATTTTAAAATATTGGAAAAAATTCAAAAAATTTATTGGAAACACTATATAGATATTATGATATCATACCCATATAGCTAGTCTCATGGTGTAAAATAAATTTTGTATTCAAAGATAAGGCATAAGAATAGATTTATGTATCGATATTTGTTTCTTTATTATTATTTAATATTATGTAGAATAATATATAATTAGTTATCAAATTTATAATATATCATTAATAATTTTTTGATGGTGAATATCCATGGGTATCCTGCTTTATGATGGTAGGTGAACGTTGGATGATGTATAAATATGATTTATATCATTGTTTGTAATTTCATCATACTTAATCATATTTTATAAACAAATACATGTTTATACATGGCCCCAATCATGCCTCCTTATATGAAAATGGTTATTGAGTAATAGTGGTGGACTAATGATATCAAGTAGAGAGATTGTAAATTTTTTATCATACATAAAATAATAAACAAATAAAAATAAATCTATAAATTGAAAATGTATCAAAAATACCAAAATGATTTCTAGTGTAAATCATTCCATGGTACCCAAAATAAAAAAATAAAATAACATATGGACCTATCATTTCATACAATCATAAATTAGAAACTTGAGCACCAGGGAGGTTGATTAATAATAAATATGTTATAACTATGGCCTCTACATACCCTTGGTATAATATATTCATCCCCATTGAGTTAATCCATCTCATGACCTGTACTATAAATCATTCCATGTACTATAACTCATTCCCTAAAATTCATTCCAAATATATATTTTTCATGTCGCTTGAAGGTCATAAATATAGTGTGAGTATAAAACTCAATAGGCCACCACCAATGGTATCCCTCACATAATCCACTATATATATATATATATCTGTGTGTCTATGAATGCATTCATGAAATAAAATTTTATTCCATAGTAGTATAAAATAGGTTAATAATAGGAAAAAAATCTATTTATAAATTATTACTAAAAAGAAATTAAATATCAATGTTTACAATACATCTCAAAAGAAATTAAACATACACCTTTGGTATTAGATTCACACATTCTAAACATGCCATAATGAAAACCAACCATACTTGATTCAATCAACACATAGAATATATAAAGGAGGAATATATCAAAATGGTTAGAATAAGATGGTAAATTTTCCTTCTTAGAAAAATGGTTACTAATTTACACCACCATCTCTATTATAATTTCAAAATATATTGATTTATCAAACTAGAACTCACACTTATCCATGTAATTGTATTCACAAAGAATTTAAAAATAATCATTCAAACACCTGAGACACTATCCCTCAGCTTTAGTTAAAATGAGGTTTACACTAATGAATACTAGCATAAAGAATCCATGTCTTATAAAATCATATCATGATATTTTTTTGTCCCAAAAACATCTGTAGGATTTTTCATATATGTTTGACATTTCATGAACACTATCAACTGAGTTTTATTCTCATAAAAAATGTTTTACCAACCATACCTAAACTCATCATCTAAGACCATTGTTTTAAAAGTAAAAATGATCCAATAAAAAAATTCATCTAGGGAAATGATCATGAGTTTAACAACCACTACAGGTAAAATATCTTACATAGTTATCATACCATGCCAAGCTGACTCTATGTTCCCAAAAACACAAAAATTGATCCAAAAATCATCTTTACTCTTGAGACACTTGGATGGTGCTAACCTAGTCTATATATCCCAAGGAATGATAACATTGGTGATCCATTTATCACTAAGACTATGGTGCTCCCCACTATAATCTTCAATTTAAAAATACCAATTCCCAGGAATTGGTTCTTTCACCTTTGGAATCTATGATCAATGATCTATACCCATATTATAGTGATTATCCCAGTATGAATTCCATATTTCTATGGTCGAGATAGCCTCATAAGGGGAGGAAAAATGGGGTTTATGG
Organism: Viscum album; assembly: GCA_963277665.1. NCBI lineage: Eukaryota > Viridiplantae > Streptophyta > Magnoliopsida > Santalales > Viscaceae > Viscum > Viscum album. The sequence goes on from OY728160.1 coordinate 1,683,382,603, forward strand.
ACCTATTTCTATAAGTGTGTTTATTATGTGGTGATAGTGTGGGGAGGTTCTAGTGAGGTTGGAATGACTCTGATTGTAGGATAAGAATTTGGATGAGTTTTTAATTCCTTGGGGAGTGGTTGGATGAATATATTTTTTAATGAATCCTGTGTTATAGGTGATCATGAGATTGACCATTTCATAGGTAAGGTGCATGATTTTGGAGTGGAGTTCCAAGAGAGAACCCAATGTTTGTAGAATAGTGTTCTGTGAAGCATTATCAGCCTGGTCTTGGTGGCATGAATCTTTTTAAGGAGTGATTGGGGTTGTTTATCTAGGTGGAAATTGAATGATCACCCTTGGTGTTTGGTTAATGTTGAGGTGGAAAGATCATGATAAGTGAAGAACGTCGGTTAGTCTATGGTTCGGGTGGCACGAGATGATATTCCCATTATGTTTAAAATATGATGTGGTCACGAATGATAGATATGTGTGATGTAACTTATTTTTGTATATGAATGTAGTTGTGAGTGAGATGAGGATCAAAGAGTATTTATGAAATTATTATGGATCAAACTGTATAGGTTTTGGGGGAATCACCACATATATGGTGATAGAACCTATTCTTGTTTTTCTTGAGTAAAGGTATATGGGAAGATGTATAATTTGAAGTTCACAATAATATTTTGGGGGATGTGATCCTCATTTTGGATTTAATTTTTGTGAAGGGAGTGAATGAAGTTCCCTTGGGTTGGGGATGGGTTGTATGTTGTTTTTCAGTTAGGCACAAGGGGATGTGAGTGTTTGGCCCAACCAGTCCTTAGGCATGAGGATGGATATATTGTGATCTGTGATGATCAATGATTGAACTAATACTATAATGAAAAGGATATATCTATCTTTAGGTGTGAGATTCCAATAATGGGCATGTTACACTTTCTAGAGAAGGGATATGGAAGTTAGATCAATCATAAGATAGTTATTTTAATTTCTTTTATCAATGAATGAAGGTAATTGGGTACTACATGGAAATCCTCCTTGAATATTAGATTATTTTTATTGTTGTTCATAAGAATTCTGATCATGTAAATTGGTATTAGTTTAATTTGAGAAGATAAAAATTCTTTTGACCATGAAAGAATTGGTTTTGATGGAAAACATTATGTGGGTTTAGTTAGATGATGATCCAATCAATGAAGTCTCCCTGGGTGTTGAGTAAAGAAAAAAGTGATCACGTATGGTCAATCAAGAGGTATATTTTAGAGTAGGATCACCAAGAATAGGAGTTCTAAAAAACAGTGATTTGAGTATTAGCTTTAACGTTAGGCTCAGGATGGATTGAGACATCCTAAACATTATCTGGTGATTGAATGATAGTGATTTTAGTATAGAATGAATGTGGGGGTAGAAAATTAATGATTTACCAATGTTGTGACTCTATGAGTTAGGAATGGACCTCAGTGAGAATATTCAAATATTCATAGGGGATATATATGGTTAACTAATATGTTTAGGATAATTTAGGAACACATTAGAAGGTATAGTTGAGGGTCAACATAGATGATCAACTAGAGGTTGTTGAGTATGAGTTTTTAAATGTAGTTGGATGTGGTGTCTTTGAAACTAAATCAGCCATATCATTTTGGATCTAATAGGTGTGTCACAAGAATTGGTGTGGGATTTCTATAGAAAGTAAAAAAGTTATTATGGAACTTGAATAATTGGGATTCATCCGATATGACATGGAATTTCTAAATGAGAATTGGTACCAACATTTAATAAGTGTTATCACTAACGATTGGGTGTGAAAAGTTAGAATTCATACCAGGGGATTCATTAGAACATGGGTACATATCATTGATAGGCAATTCCAAATCTTAAAGCACTAATGCTTGGGAAATGGTTTTTATAGGTTAAATCTTATGGAGGGGAGAACGATAGGATGAGTTATTAATTGAGAACCAAATTGATAATGTATTGGGATATATTTACTAGTAATGCACTATCCCAATGTTTTTATAGTGAATATGAGTGTTTTCTTGATTTTAGTGTTTTTGGGAACCATAGCTTCATGGTAGATCTCTAAAAGAAATATTGATGTTTAAGGGTGAAAAAAAGTCTCTTAGATGGGAATTGATGATTGATTTTGGTCAGAAAAATTGTTGTTAGATGAATTCTCGGTCTTCTTATGGATAATAAGTAATAATGAGGGGGTGGTACAACACCATTTACAAAAAGTGTTAAGAGTTGGCATAAAGTTTTAATTTTTTATTTTTTGGATGGGAAAAGTTTTTAATCTGGATGAATAATTAAAATTTTGGTAGTTTTAACATATTAAAGGTATTTATGTAGATGTATAATGAGGGTTTGTAGGTAGATCAGCTTCTTGAGTGATTCTTGGAGGCCTTGGGTAACATATCATCAATTTTGGGGAACTCTCACTAGGGTGCACTATTTAGGTCACAACGTTTATATAAAATCATGTAGGTACAATTTCAGAGGTGGAGTCTCAGTTAAATTTGTTCTAATCATAGACTGTATACATGAACGGAGAACTGATAATGGAAAACCATGTGAAACTATAAAGAAAACTGTGCAGAAGTTGTAGAGGGGTTATAGAGCCATATGCATGTTTGGAACATGGTTTGGTAAACTATTAAAGGTAGAAGGATTGAGAGATATCTATCTTCATGCCTGGTTCTTGGTTTAGAAAATAGTGTGACCAAGTCATGCAAGGTGGATGGTTGGAGACAACCACATGGTTTTCACAAGATTCATCCATGATATATGTCCTATTAAAAATGAAAAAAACAACCCCCAGTTAAAGAGGGTGTATCCCCCCTGTCCCTATTGTCTCTCCATTGCATGACCAATGGTTTCTCACCTTTACTATCCTCTTCATGCCCTCCATCTGGGTGTCCCAAATGGGTTTTATCACTAATTTAAGGAACTATATTAGACTATTTTATGCTTCTATTCATTTTTTTAATTTTGTTTTTATATACCCTAGGTTTTTTTTGGAGATTCCACTAGAGCATTATAGAATCACCTAATTCAACTAGGAATTTTATTCATCATGGGATGTTTATTTCTAGATTCTTTGTTTGCTTGTGGTTTCTTGGTGATTCGACAATGTATATTTTTTATGTTTTTTCTTTGGATTACAATTTATAATTTAATTAGCCATGGTTTTGATGTTAATGGTTGGGGCATGGTGTCGACTCAAGATTATGGTTATTTCAGGGATGCCCCAAACCCTGTGGATTAAGGTTTCTATGGATGGCTAAGGTCTTGTGAGTTTTATGTGTTAAAAAGTTTTTTAAGAATATAACAATGAATGTGTTTGATTTATTAATTATAATTAATTATTTATTTTTTACTTTTTTTAGGACCCAGGGTGAGTTGATTGTGCTTGAATGAGATTAGAAAATCCTAGTAGGGATTTCAACCCTAGATGTATTTAATCATATGGATTTTAAACTTTCTAACGAGTCCCTTTAATATAACCCAAAAGCTTTTTATGTTTTTGAGTGCATACTTTATGTGGTCAAGTTGGTTTCTTTGTGTCTCTCCCAACATAAATTAAATATCTGGTTTTTTACAATGCCTAATCATCCTCTATTTGGATAAAGGTGTGAAATTTGTTAAATTAGTGGTTTTGAAATGGAACATCAGAACCATAAATAATTGGAAATTAAATTACCCTACATAATTGAATTCAAAATTATGTAATAGTAAAGGAAAAGTGTAATGTGTGTGTATGAGTAATAGTCAAATATTAGAAAGTGGATTGATAATATGGTAATTAGTTTTGGTGATTGAATATTGATTAGATTTGAAATTATTTTAGAAAAGATAAAAAATGAAAATGGGTAATCATTTGAAATGGATGTTTGAAATTGTATTTCATTGAATTCATTTTGGTATTTTGGAAATAGAATGGAAATGGATTTTATCCATGAAAAAAAAATTTTGGGAATGGTTTTTGGAAATGGGAAATGTAATTTCAACAGAATAGAAAGTGTAAAAATTAATTATTCCAAGGTTTTTTATTTGGGAATGTGGTAATGATGTACATTTACATTATGTTTCTTTTCATAGTATATAATTTTTTTGATCATTAACCTAGGGTGAACATGGAATCTATTGGGAACTGAGACTGATGGTTAATCCTAAGGATAACAAAGCCCCTGGGTGCACACTAGGGCCCCATGGATGGATATATTACCCCATGTTTCCATCTTTTTTACTAGGTTTGGGTATATTACCACTGTTAAGGATATGGTTGGAATAGTTATTATATTGTGCTTAGAGAAACCCCAACACTAGTCAAAGTAGGTGTATATAATTCATGAGGTTAACCTAACCATTTGGGTCAGAATTTGTCTTATATAGTTAGTTTTAATTTTCATGATAGTTTTATTTTAATTTCATACCATGAAAACTTCTACATGGAATTCACATAGACTGGTTATATTTAGGTATGTCATTGGTGGTGGATGATTAGGTTTTACTCACACCCTTCTTGGCTTTCTATTACACTTGGGTAGCCGAGAAACATTCACATTTTTTTATTGGCACAAGAATGTATATGAACCAAGATAGATTAAGTGGGATGTTTTATGAGATACATAGATCTTTGGGTGTCTTACAACTCAGATTTTTCACAGATCCAATATCTTTATTTCGTTTACTCTATCCCATACATGTGACCAACCTAGTGGGATGTATGATTATATGACTTATGTCACCATTTATTTTTATATCAGCCTTAGTTAATTATTCATTAATTGTAAAATGATGTGATAGTAAGGTATATATTTATTTATTTAATGATTTTATGATTCCACACTATGATATAGGGGGTATAGCCTCCTCATAATACCTCTTTAGTCCCCCACTAATAGTTGGTATCCTTTAAAAATCATGGAGGCATTCCTAAGGTCCTAAAACATTTTGGTTTCATTTATATTCTTAGATTGAGTGTGTTTTACTAAATTTTATTTATATTTTTCTCTAAATTCTTGCAAAATATTTTGATGCTATTTCTGAAAATTTTCACTTCATTTTCATCCTCCACTAACCTCTGTTTAATAGATTCATGCAATTCATAATTCTATTTTACTCTTTCTTCCATCCTGATTTTATGGTATTCTAATTATTAATAAACCTACTTAAATTATGAATTTATATCAACCATTGATTTTTTCTTTTATATGAAAAAATTGATTATTTCAAGAATATTGATTGTTTTCTTCTAAATGTTTATATCTATCTCCAATTATTGATGGTTGTGAAATTCTATTTCACACCCACTGATTTAACCAATTCCACCTCCCATTAGGAAAGCATGACGTGGTTTTGAATTTAATAGACTATGAATGTTATTTTAAACTAGGTCATTCATGGTGAAACCTGATTGACCAAACCATGCCTGCACATAGAAAATAATTCCATTTTCAGAAGGTTTCTTATTAAATTTAACAAAGTTTGGAAGCTCTATCATGGTCTTTCTAGGCTCAATCATTCAGTTCCAACTCACCCATAGCCCATAATGAATTCAAAATTCCATAATTAATTAATTATAACCAAATTATATTTAATTTTTCAAATAAAATTAATTTGTATATTCAAAAACAAGTTGGTGTAAAATATAAAAATAGGCATAACCTTAGTGGTCTATCAAAACCTCAATCCATGGTGTGCCAACCATCCTCAACAGAACCCTAGGACTAAGCCAAGACCATGCCCCAATCTTAAATACCAAAACCATTACAAATTAAATTATAAATTGGATAAAAAAATTAAGAAAAATTAAAATGGAAACATACCTTATCAAATCACCAAGAAACCACAAGAAGCTGAAGTCTTAGAACATCTTATTCCTAGACAGAATTAAAGTGCCATGAAAATAAAGAGATCATTATTTATGAGTTAGATAAATTATTTACAACATTTTAATTCACAAGCATGTTGTATATTACTATCAAACATCCCCTAGAATTTTTATTAGGAGTCCAATTTATTGTCATTGGATAAATAATTTAAAAATAATTACATAAATAATAAAGAAATATATAAGAAATATTAACTATATTAATGGATTCTTTAACATTGGTTATTTTAATTTTGAATGAATGGATTTTTATTCTATGTATTTTAATAATTTTGAAGTGAGGCTTAACGAAATCATGATAAATGATTGTGATTAATATATTTTAACTAATACAACTTATAAATCAATTACATAACTAAGGTTTTTACATTTATTTTTTAAATTGACTAATTTATTATTCAGGTAGTGGGAGATAGAACATCACACAATGTTTTTTAACATTGTTATCATGGACAAATATATCAAGATAACTAAAAAAATTATTAATTGTTTTATATTAATTATATATTAAATTTTTAATAAATATTTATTATCCAAAAAAATTTATAGGTGATTTGATAGAATTATAACTACACTGTCTCATTCATTACCTCTTTGAAGGAGAGATAAATTTCATTTTCATTTGTTTCCTACATGGTAAAAATCTCATTTATGTCAATAAATTGGTTATTGTTTTAATGATATGCTAATATTTATTAATATTAATGAAAAAAAATTATATAGATAGTTGAGGGTTTACCAAGTAGTCCAATATATCTTGATATTAGAGTATTTTTATTTAACAATGATCTGATGGTGCATATTTGTTACTCAAATTTTTTCAATAGATATATGTTCATTTTTATTTATCATTTTGAAATAATAGGAACTCAAACTAATGGTTTCATGTTAAGGATTGAAACACACTGTTATGTTACATATAGGGACACACATCCATATTGAACTACTATATTATATTATAGAGTAGTGTAGAAAATAATTATATTTGATTATTACTCTCATGGTCAACTTATTATATTCCATTATAAGTGGATTTATACATTAACTTGACAAAGAATTTATTTTGATAAATATGGATATATAGTAGTTGAAATATATCATTATCATAAAACTATAAAACATTAAATATTAGTGTCTAGTTCTAGACAACCATTTTATATAAATATTCATTTCATCCTCATTTTGGTGTTGTTGTTAGAAAAATAGATATAAATATTTTTATTTATGGTTAAAATGATATTTCCAAGGGAATTCATGTAGGTGATCATCCTAGTATTTGGTATGATGATAATAATATTTCAATTATTAGGAAAGATTACTAATCTGATGTATTGTTGGAAGATAAAGTCTATTATCAATAATATCACTTTACATTCATAATTTATTTTTTATTTATCTATTTTATGTTAATATATATGAATGAAAACACTTTTATTAGATAATTTATAAGTACACATATATTTTAAAGATGTTTATTTCTAAAGGTAATTAATGAATATGGGATGCAAGGATGGTACCATTAATTACCCATGTGAGTATGTATATTTCATATATATATATATTTATATCTTATGATTTAAATAACTTAAAGGGTATATATGATAGGGGTATCCTTCTACCACTACATATTTTATTAGTATGTCTAGGATATATAATGTATCTAGTTTCATGTGACACCAGTATGTCACAGTTGTGTTATATATTATATTTTTTTTTTGTATTTTCAATTTTTTAGAAGTGTTCAGAATTGAAATTTGAAGATTTTGAAAATTTTCTATAATTCATGGTTAACCCATTGTTACTACACTATTACTAGTAAATGTGAAAATCATTATTATATAGTGAGAGTATTATTCAATGAATGATACATGGTTATAACACAATTACCTGTAACTATGTGGACTCTCCTTACGCGGAGTTCTATCTTTGTAGTATCTATGAAATTTACTTTTATATAGGGAAAAATATTTAGATTTATATTATGCATGGGAATTATTGTTTATACATGAGAGGAAGTTTGACTATTATTTAGATAAACCATGCAATCTATCCTTTTGTAGGGTGAGTACACTTAGGTGATTTGTACCCATCTTGGAGAATGATGTAGGATAAAAGTTTGAAGTGAATATGGTCAATCGTAGATATATCTACATGGTTGGAAAATATCTTGGAAATAATTGTAGAAAAACCATACGATCTATATAGAAAAGGAATTTTTTAGTGCACCTTTAGCCTCATATAATTTTCCCCAATTGTCATTTTGTTAACATCATTTCCCCAAACCAAATAGAATAGTTCCCTTGAAGATTCATCTATCTATTATTCAATATTTTGAACCCCTCTCTTTATAATTTTCATGTGGATTTAGATGCTAAACCCATGTTTCCATGTCATTCATTTTCAATAGTTCATCCTTCTTCTATTTCATCTGGGTTTCTTTTTTTCATGAACTTTAATGGTTATAATGGTAAAACCCAAGGTTTGTGTTAGTCTAGTCTTGGTGGGTTTGAATGTATAAGGATTGTAAAGGTTGTTTCCATACAATATTTTTATTCTTTTATTGAAACATGACTTTGAGATTAGTGTTTTAGTGAAATTACAATCATTTGTAATGTCAAGTGTTTCTTAGATACAATAAATTTTTTTTCATTCAATTTGTACTTATATATGATAGTATTGATGGGTTTGAAATATTTTTCAAGTTAGAACCATTTCATTTTTTTGAGGTGTCTCAAGATTGTATAGAGGTACTCTTTTTACTTATTTTGAGTAATTTTTTTGTGGTTAGTACATGTATATTTTTTGATGTAATTTGAGAAATTAGGAAGTAATAGGGAAAGTTCATGGTTGGCACATAATATTCACTAACCATGACCCCAAACCAATAAACCTTGCAAATCCAGGAAGTGGGGATTATTATGGCTAGAAAAAAATTTGTTAACCTGTTCACCCTATTAGGATAAACCATGTACCCCCCTAGAAGAGGAACAAAGTTAAGGTCCACTATTAGGGGAAACCATGTACCTTGTATAGGAAACCGTTCGTACAATATTAATTAACCAAAAAATTAGATTTAAAATTACTTGAACAGCCATATTTACCCCAAATCTCCCCCCACTCATCCCATATCGATTCCTCTCAATTTTGGAGGCTCCAAGATGCATACCTAGGGTTTGACCCCTCCTTTCTTGGAGATGTAGAGTCTGGATTAATGATCTTCACCTCCCCTCGTAAGTTAATATCATCCTAAATGGTTTTCCATCATTTCCCCATTATTATCCCATACATTTATATCATATTTTATATTTGTTCTAGATATAGTTTTTTATAATCTAGATATAGTCTTGTTTTATCATGATTGGTTGATCTTAGATTTAGGTTTCTGTTCTAGATCTTGTTCTTCACCGTTATTCCACTCAATTTGGGGATTTCCATTGGTATGCGTTTTTCCATGAATTGAGGTAGGTGGTTTAAATTTCAAATACTATATTATTAAAATAAATTATGTGTGTTTAATTGTAGAATTTATAATGAAAATTTATCAATTGTATTTAATAAATTAAATTAATCAATTTAGTGAATTAATTAATTTTGGTTCTGTAGAATGGATTGAATAACGGGGTTATATAATTGGTAACTCATTGAGTTGTAAAATTACACAATTGATGGATTATATTAATTAACTATTGAATTAATTTATAGAATATTGGGTATTTTTAATTGTAATGATTAATTTTTGAATTAATTACAGGATTTTATAACTATTAAATTGGATTAATTAATCAGTGGATTAATTAATAGAACATTGGAATTGATTAAATTGGAATAAATAATTTTTGAAATAATTATGGGGATATAGGGATTGTGGAATTTTGATTAATTAATTATTGAATTAATTAATGTGAGGAAATTTATTTTTGTGACTAATTAATTATCAAATTAATTAATATAATTGATGTGACCAATTAATTGGTGAATTAATTGAAGGTATTGATGAGATTAATTAATTTTTGAACTAACTAATGGAATGATGTAAATAAGTAATTGTTTAATTGAATTCATTAATTGGTAAATTAATTAATGATATATGTTGATACATGTGATATTAAAATACATGTGATATATGTGATTTATTGATATATGAGTTTGGGACACATACAGATGCTCCAAATACCCATATATAATTGGTTGAGAAATGAGTGTGGGACACATATTAACACTCCCAATACCCACTAGATCTAATCCATGGAATTCTAGGACCCAAGGAATGCATGAAATATTGTAATGCATATGGACTGATTCTCCAAATACCCATTATGTTTGATACATGGATTGATGCTCCAAATACTAATAGGGTTTTAGACATGAAGATCTATTCCCAAAATGACGGCATTGGACTACAGTTACAATTATCTCTAATATAAATTTAAATGAAATGGATAATGAAATATTATTTGTCATAATAAATTGTGGACTAAATATGTGATATGGTTCAGATTCCAACACGGGATGAAGAAGGTATTCTAGTTTATGTTTCCTCAAGAACCCCTTTGATTATGCAGTTAAAATAAGGATAATTCAATAAATGTAATCTTTGTAATTAATTACTTGTATTATATTCTTTATAAAAATGCATATATTGTTACCTACATGATTTGTTTTAGACTTCGTTTGTGGTGTCCTACTAATTTGTACTCCCAACCTACTAGGACTTCCTGATCGGTATGTGAATATACATTATATTTGCATGATAGGATAAGGGAAAAGGCCGTGTGTTATATGGATAATATGGGATAGAGCATTGATGAGAGAACCTAACATGGTTCACATATCACTTGGGAGTTGTTAGTGTCTTTACTTCTAATTATTCATTTTGACAATTAGAAACTACTTTGGCATGGCATATCTATTATTCAGTTTTGATATTGTATTCCTTGTTTTGGTCATTTTGTGATACATTTATTTTTTTGTTTATATCATATTAATGGTTATTGATTATTTATTTTACAATGGTGTATTACTCTGATAAAGAGGGTATAGTCTCTCCATGATTGATATTAGAACCTAACTACTAGTTAGTAGCCTCTAGCATATGAGGAGGTGTGCTTGAGGTCATGTAGAGGACCAGATCGGGGAACCTGTGTGTGATATACCCAGGTTGTGATGTTACAAAGAGGTATGAGAGCCCATTATTATTTTCATTATTTTATATTAATATTTGGGAAAGGTATACCATAGATTAGGAAGAGTTGGGCCTTGGCTATGATCTTGTGAAAGGAAGTATCTAACCCATGTATATGGGAACACCCTAGTACCCAAGGTGGGATGATTGTTATTGGTATTTGCTGTAATAGTTGAATGTGATTTCACCTTGGGTGATAGACTTGTTGTTTGTTGTGAAAAATTATTTTTCTAATTTTATGATATTTTACTCATGGCCCAGTATGACATGAGATTTGAGTGTTATTTAATTATTCATGAAACTAGGGATTATTTTCTAAGATGCATAAGTCTAGGAAGGCATAGAAAAATTATTTTTGGGTATGTTGTTGAACTTGAAATGTTTTTCCTTACATGTGTGTTTTAAATGAAAAAGGTCCCAAACATGAATATAAAAATTATAAATGATGAAAATTATGAATAAATGGGTTTCTAATGACTAACATGATTAATGGGAATGAGTTTACCCTTTTATAACCATTACCTAGATGTAGGATGGTTAAGGGTAGTGATAGAGCCTTGGTTTTGACCATGTGGTGGGGTTTGGGGAAAAGACTTATTATAGATTATTGTGATTTCCCCTCTTACATAAATGTGTTAAAGTGGTGTTATGTGCCCTCGTAAATGTGGATGGAATTATAGATATATGAATCCCTGATGATTCTTGTTGAAAGGATGAATTAAGGTCATGGCTAGTGATGAACCTCTTTTAGTGGAACCTGAGGCACTGATTGTGCAGGGTGAGGAAGTCAGAGAGAAGTTTTGAAAGAAAATTTTTCAGTTAATGAAATTAATGGAAAGAAAACCATGGTAGGATGTAAAAAACAAATATAATTTTAAAGTAGAGTTTCAATTGCAGCACCATCAAACCTTTAACAGATAGGGTATAGCTGAGGAAACTATGTCTTGGAATGAGTTTATCAAGACTATACTTTCCCATAAAGAGACTCCTATGTAGAAGAGATTCAAATTTGATACTTACATGTTACATGGTCAATAAAACCATTAGTGGGACATCCATAATTGGGATGGATAGATGGATATTAATAAATGAAAGGAAATTAAATAGAAGTTATTGGAACACTTTTATCCTGAGATGCTCAGGCAGGAGAGAGATTCTAAGTTCATGATATTAATCAGGGGAGCATGTCCATGATGGACTATGATGGATGTTTTAAATATTTGCAACACATTGTTCCAGTGTTGGTAGGGTATGAGGATACTATGTCAAAGAAGTTTCAGGATGGGATTAAATGTGAAATTAAGACCCAAGTGAATAGGTAGAGGAAATTTTTAGAATTAGTGAATCGGGATATCATATTAGAGGGAACCTAAAGAATACTTCAAGTGGAGGACAAGTGGTTCCTGTTGGACAGTTAAGAGGTAAAAATTTCAAAAATAGGATGTTTATCTATGAAAATTCTATCTAGATCAGTGGGGAGTAGAGTATCCAGACAGATGGATCCATTACTCAGGATCTTACTTGAGTAATATGTCTCATGAGAGGTAGGTCATTCCACTTTAATAAACATTATCCCTGAACATGAGAATAGTTCCAAGCCTGTGGAAGGATGGGTCATCTATAGAGGTTATGTAAGAACCCCTGATAGATAGGTAGTGATGGAGGAGATATGAATAATGAGAGTATGGGAAGGGGGTCTTCAACCTTGTATCAGTCTAGTAACTAGTGTTCTAATAGACATGGAATTCGAGGTAGTGAAAACAGTACTTCTGGATAAGATTTCCCATATCAGCAAAGTGGTGTAGCTCATGGGAATCAGACTGCATCAAAGGGGGTAGGGGAAGGATAGTTACATTCTATTCAGCCCACTATTGTGGATAAAGAGGTTGGACCGTCTAGGTAAATAGGTACTCTTCTTGTATATTCTATGATAGCTACTACCTTATTTCATACTGGTGCCTCTCATTCCATTATTTCTACACAACTTCTAAATGGTTTGAGCCTGGTAGTGGAGTTTACGAGTGGGTTGTTGAAAGTTGATACATCATTGGGAGTATGGCCGAGAGAGATCTGTTTGTGTAAATGGTGTTCCCTAATGGTTGGGGAGTATTGTTTTCTATGAGATCTTCATATTGATGACATGTTCGGATTTGAACTAATTTTAGGTATGGATTGATTAGTATAATATTGATCCCACATTTATTTTTACCATAGGAGAGTGGATTTTATGTCACCTAAGGGTGAAAATTATTTACAATGAGGAGGATTTGATATCAATAAGGTACATGCAGGTCTATTTCGTCAGTAATTAGGTGAGATCACTGCTCAGGTTTCTAGTTTGTTGTTTGATGATGATTTCACTAAGAAAGATGTATTTAAACCCATAGTGGATATGTTTCATGATGTGTTTCCTAAATAATTCTTAGTGATACCACCTGAGAGATATGTGGAATTTACCATTGATCTCATGCATGTAGTTGAGATGGTTTCTATTCCACCATAAAAAATTGAATATAAAGAGGGTAAAGAAATTAAGACTCATCTGAAAGAGTTAATGGATAAGGGTTTTATCCATCTGAGTACATCAGTTTGGGGTTCACCAGTTCTGTTCAGAAGGAATCCTGACAAGGATATACACGTTTTTTTATTAGTGAAAGTTGAACTGTGTGACAGTGAAGAATTGGTATCCACTTCCGCATATCAAACATCTTTTTTGACCAGCTGAGGGGAGCTTTTATATTATCTAAGATTGACATGAGATCATGTTATCATATGTAGAGAGTTTTAACTTCTGATATATCTAGGACTGCTTTCAAAAGTAGTTATGGACTATATGAGTTCAACTTAATGTTTTTGGGGTTAAATAATGTACTAGAAGGGTTTATGGACTTGATGGATAGAATCTTCCACCCATACCTAGACCAGTTTGTGGTTGTGTTTTTAGATGAAATATTACACTACTCCAAGACTCATGAAGATCATTCCAAACATCTTCATATCATCTTGAGCACACTAATACAACATCAGATATATGGAAAGCTATCTATGTGTCAGTTTTGGATGGATCATGTACAATTATTGGGCCACATATTCTAGGAGGAAGGCATGTTAGTGGAATCTGAGAAGGTTCAAGAAGCTGTATCTTGGAGGAAGCCTAAGAATGTTTTCAATATCGATAACATTCTGGGGTTAGCAGGATTTTATTAGAGATTAATACAAGACATTCCTATTTGGTAGTTCCACATTCTATCTTTTACAAAAGGGGATAATGTTTGAATGGTCAGAATCATGAGAAAATTCGTTCTTGGATTTTAGAAATTATTTGACATCAACATCAATATTGATCATACCCGAGCCATGTTAGGAGTATTTTATGAAGAGTGACGCTTTTGGAGTTAGACTTGGAGTTGTGTTAATACATGGAGATTGAGTTTTGGTATATGGGTCTTCAAATTTGGTGCCACATTATTGGAACTACCCTACACACGACCATGAGTTATCTGTATTGGTTTATTATTTGAATTTTTGGTACCATTATATGTTGGATGAAATGTTTTCTATGTATATTAATCACAGTATATGAAAGTATATATTTTGGAAGTGATATTTGAATCTCTTGAAGAAAATATGGGTTGATTATATGAATCCATTTGATTTTGAGAAATTATACAGGCCTGGTAAAGTAAATCATGTTTTTGAAGCTTTAATCAGGAAGAATCAAACTCAGAACATTCAGAAGTCTAGTGCTGAGTAGAAGATGATGACTTTGCTGACTGAGATGCATGATGTAGTTTAAGAGATTTAAGAGATGATGAATCTCGTATTAGTTTTAGTTTAGTATAAAATTTTGATCTCGATTAGAGACATGAAGTATGAGGATCCAACATGTTTGACCTTGATGGAAAGCCTCAATGGTGGGGATCCACCTTTTGACTAGACAACATATGAAAATGAGACCATCTATGTCAAGAACTGAGTTGTTTTGCATATGAAAATACTAGAGGATTTGATGCATGGATTTCATGCCTAGAAGTGGAAGGTTCATCCAATTGTGACCAAAATGCACTATGACCTATAAGGACAGTTTTGGTGGCCATACATGAAAAAGGAGATACCAGGGTTCCTGAAATGATTCTACATATGTTAACAGGTTAAGGCCGATCATCAATGACCTAGTGGTTTGTTGTAGCCATTTCCCATTCCAAATTAGATATATTATGACATTATTATGTAATTTATGGTGGTTCTACCAATGATTCCTTATAATAATAAAACTATATTGGTGATTTTCGACCGTTTGACAAAGGTAGAGCATTTCTTACCAGTATGGGAGACTTTCTCAATGGATTAGTTAGGAGACATGTACATTCGAGAGATATTCCTTATACAAGGAGTGCCATAAAGTATTATTCTAGACCATGACTAGCATTTTGATTCACTCTTCTATCTG
The DNA here is from genome assembly GCA_963277665.1 of Viscum album. Lineage (NCBI taxonomy): Eukaryota > Viridiplantae > Streptophyta > Magnoliopsida > Santalales > Viscaceae > Viscum > Viscum album. Next base: position 1,683,398,110 of record OY728160.1, read on the forward strand.
GGCTTACTGAAGGTTCTTTTTATATAGGTCTTATTGTGTATGACTTTCCACCCATATATAGATGGGAATTTTGGACATACTATACATGTGCTTGAGAATTCGATTCTATCACATGTCCTAGAATTTGGTGGGTCTTTGGAGAAGAATTTTGCTTTTGGGTAGTTCTCATATAACCATAGTTATTAGGGAAATATTCCTATGGAAGAATATGAGGCTCTTTATGGTAAGTGATGAAGATCATATATATGATGGATGGAGACGGGTGAGTCAGAGTTGTTGGGACTGAGTCTCCTGAAGGATACTTTAGAGGAGGTTCAGTTGATTCCAAATTATATAGCTATTTCTTAGAGTAGACATAAGTAATATGATGATATACATTGATGATCACTAGAGATTACAGAGGGTGATCATGTACTCTATCAGGTGTTTCCTAGGTTAGTCCACCACAGGATACATAGGCAGTGCCAGCTGGTGCTTAGGTTTGTTGGACCATTTTAGGTTTTATAATGAATAAGGATGGTGGAATACCTATTGGAACTTCTATAGAGATACAGTGATATAAATTACGTTTTTCATGTGTCACAACTTGGTTGGTATCATGCCGAACCTTCTCATATGATTGATGTAGATGATGTTGAGCTTGATATAGATGCATCCTTTGAGAATCATTTGATATGTTGGTTGGATCACAGTGAGAAAGTATTGGAGGGAAAGACTATGCTGGTAGTTCATATGTTGTGAAAACATGTCTATGTGTTGGAAGAAACATGGGAGAGAGAAGTATATATGAAAGCTCAATGGCATGATCTTTTTGACTTGAATCATAGAGATAGTGGGGAGTACAACTTGAGGATTAGCTATTATAAGGTGGGGATATTGTAAGATCCTTACCTTTTATGGAGTGTATTGAGCTTGTTTATAGGTAACCTTTTGCCTTATTTTTATTACATTTCGTTTGGGTTAGAACATGAAGAGTTTTTGGGTGAAATTTTAGAAATTTGGAAGGAAGAGGGAAGGTGCACAGTTGGTACACAGTTTTCCCAAACCGTGAACCCCAGCCTAGAAAACCATTCAAACTAAGGAGGAGGGGATTCACATGGCTAGCGCATGATTTTTTAACTCGTTCACCCTATGTGGAGAAACCATGCACCCCCAAGAAGAGGTGCATAGTTAAGGTACACGGTTAGAGGAAACCATGAACCCCATACAGGAAATCATGCACATAGTCTTAATTAACCCAAAAATTATAATTAAAATTAACCAAACCAACGTATTTGTAACATCCCACTTAGTATCACTGGCTTTAGATGGAGGTGAGGTGTTATTAGGCCTTAAGATATATCCCCAAGATGCCGAAGGCTGGAAATAAATGAACAAGGGCTTCAATGCATGTGGGGGACGATACTTCATTTAATAATAAAACCACAAGCCAACCAATATCTACATGATGCATGATAACAATTAAAGAAAATTCAGAATTTCAATTATAAAAAAAACTAAAAACCACGTTCCAAAATGGAAGACTATAATATTAATGTGAATTACGGAAGACCAAATAACAAAACTCCAAGACAACCACAAGAAACCAAGATCCACATGCTCCATGCTCTAACTCCATCAATAGATCAAGTATCATAAATTGGGATGAAGACGTGTGGCACTTTACCTTTTCCCATGTACATATAGATGAAATCTGTAAGAGGACCAATGTGCCAAAGTATGGGTGAGTAGTAAAACTCATTCATCTTTCCCCAACGACTTACCTACTCATGACACTAGGGTAGAACAAGTTATCAACATTTATATTAAATGATTTATGTAAGAAAATTTCTCAAGTAGTTTATATCAAAATATTAATACAAACCAAAGAAAAGAGTTTCCCTGGAAAATGCATAAACAAATATTTAAATCATTTAAAATTACAATTATGCATCACCCCTCCCTTTCCACACAACCAAACATCCATCCATACATGCAATCCATTGACCTCCCTATACCCATGAGTGGTGATTCATCCTTCCACTATGTCTTCAATTTATTGGACCACTTTGATGGGGTAATTCACAACCTTATGCTTCCAATCCCTTTGATAGGGGTACATCATTCCCTAGTCCATCACAATGCATATGAACACACACTGCAAAACCATGCCATATCATTCCGAATCCAAGTATCTTTGAACCATTTCAATAAAAAATAATTATTTTCATGGAAAACCATTTTTCCATGAAATAAAACCAATATCCATTTTAAAATAATCATTTTATAATCTGATTATCGAAAACACATTCCAAAAATTCAACAAGTTCCCCAAAATTTCCACAAAATATCACTCAAGAAGGTTTAGAAAATAAATTAACAGTGGATAAACGATCAACATCAATCAAATAAATAAATTTGAAACTAATCCTTCAAGTTATAAGATAGAGTAGTTTTGAGTGAGGCCACCTACCTGATGTTTTATGGTGAAAATGAAGAAGGACACAAATAACATTCATGAAAATGGGTTGAAAGACTATGGACCCACCTTGGATCACTTCCCCTACAAAAACAAACTTCAAATCTAAACATATTTTACAATCAAAACTTCAGATCTACCCAAATTGAGTGTAGATCTAAGAAACCAATAGAGAGAGGGAAGTAGATCTAAAGAAAACACCAAGAATGGTAATGAATGAAGCCTTACTACAATAATTGAGGATCAACACACCAAGGGACAACTCTGGATTGATTATGATTTGATGACGAGAGGTTATTCGAAATTTGAGAGACAAAAATCCCGATTTAGGGTCGTTTTGGGGAAAAAAACAAAGCCTCTAGAGGATAAAACATGCTAGTTCCACAATTTAAGGATCTAATTTCTGACCTACACATAGTTTAGTTGCACAATTATGAAACCGAGAGCTAACCATGCATTGTCCACTACCTTATGGATGAACCTTGCACAGTCTCCTTGCACGATCTTTGAACCATGCACCCAAAGTGCCTAAGCCACTACCTCAAGATTACAAAAATACACACTTCAAATAACACAATTTCTACTAGTCAATCACATGGTATGGACAAACTGTGCATCTCCTATGAACCTTCTCCTTTACCATTATCTCGCTTTGCACAATTTCTTGCATGTATTGAATGGTTTCCAAAAACCTATAGCCGCCCCTAAACCTATATAAAAGCCCCCAAAACACATTAAATGGTCCCCAAAATCTCTCAACTGTCACCAATATACTTAAAAAGCATAAATATAGGGTTACTTACCAAAAAATGGGGGTGGTATATTCTTCCCACCATTGGCATTTCTGTCCCATAATGTAGAAAACCATCACTACCCTAAAAGAGTTCCGACCAATTCTCTTTAATTTCCATCTCCCATTACCATGTCCCTTCTTGAATATGAACATGTTTCCACAAGACTTGCACTAGACTAAAATTTTTTCCATGTAAGGCTTTCTGTTTCCTAACCCCAATACTCACTAAGATATATAACAACGATGAATTCAGATCTAAGTCTATGTGATCCCATCTAATAACATGGCCAAGTTGAGGATGATATCTTTTTAACTAAGATATGTGGAAAAAATTTTGTAACACACTAAATTGTTGAGGAAATTACAACCGATATGCCACTTCTCCAACCTATTTTAGTATCTTAAAAGGGCCCAGGTATCAATGAGATAACTTTCTCTACGTCCCAAAACAATGATGTCCAAGCCTTAGAGAAACCCTTAAGAATAGATGATCACTCACTATGAAGGAAAATGGATGTCTATGATGATCCACATATGATTTAGGATGACTCTAAGCTGTATCCATCCTCTTTATGATCAACTGAATCTTATCCCTTGTTTCTTTGATAAGGCTCATCCCAACGAATGAAGTCTCACCTGTTCCAACCAAAAAAAGTGGATAATGATAGGGAAACCCATACAAATATTCAAATAGAGACATATGTACCAAGGCCTCATAAATATTGTTATATTATAACTCTACTAATAGTATTTTCTCTTCCCATGATCCATCCAATTCCACTACATAAGCCCACAACATATATTCCAACTTTGGAATCATTTTCTTAGATTAGTTGTCCATCTGATGATAATATGTCATACACATAGTCAACTGAGTCATAAGTTATTTTTGTAAGGATTTACATAAATGAGACATGAACCTAAAATCTCTATCTGATATGATCAAAACTGATATCCCATGCCTCTTTACCACTTCTTGGATATATATTTTGAACAGATCCTCCACCGTATGAGTTTCACGAATAGGGATGAAATGAGACGACTTTGTGAGCCAATCCACAATCACCCATATGAAATCATGTTTCTGAACCATTCATGGGATATATATATATATATAACAAAATCCATATATACATACTCCCATTTCCACACTATAATAGTTAAAGACTTTAACATACCCGCTGGTCGCTGATGTTCTTCCTTAACATGATAACAATTTATGGATCTTCAAACAAACTCCACAACCTTTATTTTCTTACCGAATCACCATTACATCCCTAAAAATGACTTATACATATTCTGTATTCTAGGATGGAAATCCTATATTGAATGGTGGTAAGCATGTAGAAGTTTTTCCTGATTGGAAGTATGTACAACCATCTAATTTCTAATCCATAACAATGAACTCTCATTGATCCTTTAGCCCTCAATGGTCTCCCCACCATTGAGTTTTGAAATAATTGAAACACATTATACATCAGATGTCTGTTCTTATTTTACAATCCTTACTAAATTAGGAACCGCCCTAATTGAGATGAAAATTGCAAAATCACCTCGATATTTACATTCAACATGCATGTCATCTAGGACCGATATCAGCTTCCACTCATCTGAAACTTCTTCTGACAACTTATAATATGAATTTATTCTTAACAAATCTACCACTAAATTACCTTTACCTAGTGAATACATAATGTCATAGTTTAAATTTTTTACATACTCCATCCATATTCTTTTCCAAAGATTCAAATCCTATTTTCAGAAAAAAAAATTTATGCTCTTATGATATGTGAACACAGTAAATTTATCACCAAATTGATAATGGAACCAAGTCTTCATGACTTCTATCTTTTCTAGATCAATAAGACCAAATTTTTCATAAATAAAAAGTCCAATAAAGAATACATATTCTATTCAAAAATCACAATTTAACAATTTGGCATACAAATGATGGTCTCTCATGATTTCCGACACTGTGGCCAAGTGCTGCTCATGCTCATCCCATATCCTTGAATACACTAATATGCCATCCATGACCATCACAACAAAAGAATACAGATATTGTTGAAATATCTGATTCATCAATTCAATAATGATTTTTGGTGCATTCATAAGACCAAAAGGCATTACCACATATTCATAATAGACAAATATACTTCAGAACATAGTTTTTGGAATATCCTCCTTCAAAAATCACAATTGGTGATATCCTAATTGCAAGTTAATTTTGGAGAACCTATGAGCTCCCAAAAATTCATCAAAAATATAATCAATATGTGGAAGTGTATACCATTTCATTATTGTAACATGGATAACCTTATGATAATACACACATAGTCTTAGATTTCCATCTACTGTCTTCATGAATAGGATTGGTGCTACCCATGGAAATGTGCTAGGATGAATAAAACCCTTGATTTCTAGCTACTCTAGCTGAACATTATATTCAATTAGTTCCATTGGTTCCATTCGATATGATGAATGTGAGATAGAACCAGTCCCTGGAAGAAGACCAATCATAAAATCTAATTCCCTTACCGGTGGTAACCTATATAAATTTTGGGTAAACACATTAGGAAACTGATTCACGAATGACAGAAGAAGTCCATTCTCAATCACTTCCACTGATTCTAAATTCAATTATACAAACTAATGAGAGATAATTTCCACTTCTAGTTCCAACAATCCCATTTAACTTGCATTTACATCCCTTTCTCAGCTAAGGATATGCTCAATGCCATCATCAATCGTGAAAATAATTATCCTACCATAACATTCAATGTGAGACTTGAATGGTACCAACCCATACATACCTAGGATTACATCATATGCATTCATCTCTATAAAAGAGAAATACCATTTCATCTTGGCTACAATAATAGTTATAGACCATTCTCTACACAAAAAAGGTTCAACATTATCTTTACCCAAGTGAAGTTTGGTGTTTTATCATAGAGTGAATCATCTCAATATTGAAACATAGCAATTCAACAACATGAGAAGAAATAAAGGAATGCAAAGCACCAGTATCAAACAACACTTGCATAAGGTTAGAATAAAAAGAGTCATACCTCTCACTGTAGATATTATAGCCTAATCATCCCCAATAGAATATTGAACTCCATATAATTTCTTCATTTATGCACTTTGTTCTTTGTTTCCTTTATAAGATTTACCTCGATAAGGATTCATGGTATTCCTAGAATCACTATGGCTAGCTCTGTTCTACTGATGATCTTGATTTTTCCCCTACCACATCAAATCATATGATGCCTATGATACCTGGGAAGTGTCCCGAGCACCTAACCTCAGAGCACTATAATAATAGCACTGAAGATGCCCCATTTGGTCACAGTTGTGGAATTAAATGGGTTTTTATTTAAACTATCTCTTTATGTTGTCAAGTTAACCACATTTGAAATAGCCAACTTTTCTCTTGGGTTGTGGAGGAAGGTTTACTGATCCAGCAATCTGATTCTAATTCACGCAACCACCTTTAAATCACGTGTCTCTATTATGCTTTCTCCCAGCATTAGAGTTCCCACCGTTTCCTATGGGTGTCAATATAATTACTCCTCATATAGTTCTAGATATATCTCTTTTATAAATTGTTTATCTATTGACCATCTTTGTATAGTCATTAATATAGAGCACAACAATTTTTAGTGAATCACCTATCTTAGCCCCAATTTAGAGATGCATGACTGGAAGGACACACTAGAAGCTACTTTAGGTTAAAAGTGGGCTAAATTCATGAACTTATCCACATAATCAGTGAAAGATAGATTTTCATGCTTTAGGATGAAGAATTATTTCATTCCCTAAATATTGAATATGTGTGGATAGAATTTTTTGTTGAAAAATTCTTCAAAATCCTCCCAACTAAGGCCTTGATCCACTTTATCCTACACTGTTAGATCCCACCATTGTAATAACAAATCTTCTAGAATATAAACATTCATATGTACTTTCAAATATACTGGTGTGCTGATGAGATCTATGATACGATTCGTTCTGTTCAGCCACACCTCTACCTTTTCTGGTTCTGAATAATAGCAGAAGATGGGTGGATTCTGCCTATGGAACTGAATGAAATGATCCACCTATCTTCGCTCATCCCTCCAGTACCCAGTGTACACTACCTAGAAGGCTTAGATGATTCTCTAGACTAGTTTTTGGTTCACCTATTGCCCAGGTGAAGAAACATCCTCTACAACATATTCCGGTTTGTTTCTTCAATGCTTACTGGGTTCCATTATATAAATAACGACATAAACCATAAGTCCCACTCTATAATAACTGAAGGATTAGAATTTCAAATTTCATCACATCCACTATCACACATTGTATTTCCAAAATAATATTTTACCACATCGAACCATTTTTGAAAAAAATAAACTTTCTTTTGATAATCAAACCATTTTAAAAAATTCCCCAACTGTGCTCTTTTCAAAATGATTCATTTGAAGACTAGTTAAAAATTTTCATAAGTCAACAATTTTTCACAAAATCATAAATCATTGCTCAGAATGATGTATGATATCCTAGTGGAATGTAATTCCTCTAATTCATGTCATTTTTTATCTTTGGATAAAACCATGAAAATGAGTTTCTAAATACTATAAGTGTCTAAAAAATGCTAACATACCCCACACCCTGGTAACTTGAAGTTGAGAAAAAAATGTTATCTAAATACATTTATGCTCTATATTTCAAGTCTTGACAATACCACTCCATTATATGGTCCTAAATCAAGGAATATACATGAATTATTTCAAATTCAATATCTACATAATTGATACCATTCGTAACATCCCACTTATTATCATTGACTTGAGAGGGTCATGAGACGTTACTAGGCCTTAAGCGACATCCCCACGATACCAAAGGTTGGAAATAAATGCAAAAGGGATTCAATACATGTGGGGGGAGATTTTAACTTTAATAATAAAACCAAAAACCAACCAATAACTACATGATGCATGATATCAATGAAATAAAACTCAACATTTCATTTATCAAAATGAACTAAAAACAAAGTTCCACAATGGAAGACAACAATATCAGAGTGAACAGTGGAAGACAAACTAACAAAACTCCAAGAAACCCATAAGACACCAAGCCCCAAAAGATACATGCTCTTACTCCATCAATAGCTCATGTATCATGAAGTGGTGCTAAAGGTGTGTGATACTGTACCTTTTTCTGTGTCTCGACAGATGACATCTACAAGAACGCCAAAGTGCCAAAGCAGGGGTGTATACGAAAAATCAGTAGGATTTCCCTAATAACTTATCTACTCACTCCACTAGGATAGAAAAATTTAGAAAAATTTATATTAAAAAAATTATATAAGACAATTTTTAAAACAATTTATATCAAAATATAAACACAAACCAAAGTAAATAGTTTCCAAGGAAACTACATAAAAAATTCTTTAAATCATTTTGAAATTCCAGTTAGGAATAACCCCTACCTTTCCACACTACCATACATCCAAACATGAATGAAATACATGGACCTCCCTATACTCATGAGTGGTGATTTATCCTTCCACTATTACATCACTTATTGGACCACTTTAATTGGGGTACCTCATGCGCCTATCAATCCCAACCTTTTGATGGGGGTACTTCACACCCTTATCCATCCCAATGGATATGAACACACACCAAAAAACTGTGCCAACTCATACCACATCCTTGTTTGTTTGAACCATTTCAATAAAAAATAATTCATTTGATTGAAAACCATTTTCGGTGTAGAAAAACCAATAACCATTTTAAAATCACCATTTTAAAATCATGTTATCAAAAACACTTTCCAACAATTCACCAAATTCCATGATTTCCAAAAACCGTTACTCAAGTGGGTTTCATAAATTAATTCATAAATGATAAAAAAATAATATTAAATCAAATAAATCAATTTTAAACTAATCCTTCATGTTATAAGATAGGGGAGTCGAGAGTTAATCCACCTACCTCATGTTTTATGGGAAAAACGAAGAATCACATGAAGTATGTTCATGAAACTAGGTTTAAACACCACAAAACAACCATATATTTCTTCCCCTATCAACAAAAATACCAAATATAAACATATTTGGAAATCCCAACCTTAGATCTACCCACATTGGGCATAGATATAAGAAACCGAGAGAGTGGTTGAAGTATATCTAAAGAAAACACCAAGAATGATGAAGAATGAAGCCTTACTGCAAGAACTGAGCTTCAACGCACAAAGGGATGGACCTGGATTGCATCCAATTCATGGGGGATAGGTTTTAAAACCTTTTAGTGACTAGAATCCCGAGTTAGGGACATTTTGGGGAAAAAAATCCTTTAGAGGAAAAATCACATTAGCTCCAAATTTAATGATCTAACTTTTGACCCGCACACAATTTCATCGCACAGTTAGGAAAACCATGCATTAGACATGATATTAAGGATGGATCTCACACGGTCACCTTGCATGATCTCTAAACCATTCTATAGTTGTATCGAATCCACTACCTCAAGATGACTAAAAACCACACTTAAAATTACACTATTTCTACTTGGCAGTCTCATAGTTTGGACAAACCATGTATCTTACATATACCTTCTCCTTTTTCCATGTTTCACTTTGAATGGTTTCCTAAAAGTGTTGCATGATTTCCACAAACTGTGCACCACCTATGCACCAATAGAAAAGCCCCCAAAACACTTCAAAAGTTCTCCAAAGTCTCCTGAACTTCACCTATATACATTGTATACCTAAAAAGAAAAAAAAGGGTTACTTACTAGAAAATAAGGGTGCCATAATATTAACCCTCAATAAACCCCCACTCATCCCCTAGAAATTCCTCTCTATTTTTTAAACTCATTGATGAATTCTTAGGGCTTTTATCCTCAATTATTGGTGATTTAAAGTCAAAATTGAAGATCTTCACCTCCCCCGGTATGTCAATCTCAACCAGAATGTTTTCCCATTCTTTCCATGTTCTTATAACATCCTTTAATGGGTTGTAATCCTCTATTTTGTTTCATCTAGAAATAGTTATTTAGGATCAAGATCTATTATATTTCAATATTTATTGGTTGATCTTGGATTTTGGTTTATGTTCTCGATCTCAATCTTTACCATTATTCTGCTCAAATTGGGTATTTTCAATGGAGAGAATTTTTCAATTATTTGAGGTAGGTTATTTAAATTTCAAATCCAATAGACATAAATCCTATTAAATATATGTAATTATAGAATTTATATTTAATTTTGTAATTGGATTTCTTAAATTAAATTAATTATTTCGTTGAATTAATTAATTTAGCTTTTATGGAATTGATTGAATAATGGAGTTATATAAGTTGTAACATATTGAGTAGTAAAATTTCACAATTGAAGGATTAGATTAATTAATTTTTTAATTAATTAATGGTATATTGGAATTGTTTAATTGGAATAATTAATTATTGAATTAATTAACAGATTTTTATAATTGTTAAATTGGATTAATTAACTGGTGGATTATTTATCAGAACAATGGAATTGATTGAATTTGAATAATTAATTATTTAATTAATTATGGGGATATAGGGATTGTGTAATTTTTATTAATTAAATACTTATTTAATTAATGTTTCGAAATAGATTTTTGTGATTAATTAACTCTTTAATTAATTATTTCAACTGATGTGACCAAATAATTGGTGAATTAATTGAAGGGATTGACGTGATTAATTAATTATTGAACAAATTAATTGAATGGGGTGAATATGATATTGTTTAATTGAATTAATTAATTTTTAAATTAATTTAAGAAATATGGTGATACATGAGTTGTTGTGATACATGGGATATATGTTATTGATTGATATAATAGGGTGGGATAAGTACTGATTCTCCAAATACCCATATGAGATTGATTGAGAAATGAGTGTGGGACATATACTGACGCTCCAAATACCCACAGGACCCTAGACATGTCATTCTAAGATACAAATAATGCATGATAATTGTATTGGATAGGGGATAATGATCCAAATACTCATTAGGTGTGAGAAATGTTCAAATGATCCAAATATACATGGGGTTCTAAGCATGATGATCTACACCCAAAATGTTGGCATTAGACTACAGTTACAATTACCCATAATATAAATTGAAATTAAATGGACAATTAAATCCCATTTGTTATAATTAATTGTGAATTAAATTTGTAATATGACTCAGACTCTAACACGGGACAAAGAAGGTATTATGGTTCAGGTGTTTTTAGGCAACCAGTGGCTTATGTGTTTAAGTAAAAGATAATTGAATAATTATAAAAAGATTACTTTATTTCTTGTATTTTATTCTTTATAAAAATGCATATTATTTTATTGATTGAATTTGTTTTAGGCACCATTTGTGGTGTCCTACTGAGTTGTACTCACACCCTACTCTAGATTCCTGATTTTTACATAAATAGACATCATATTTTTGGGATAGGATAAGGGAAAAGTACTTATGTTAGATGAATGATTTGGGACGGAACATGGATGAGGGAACCTGACGTGCTTCGTAACCTATTTGGGAGTTGTTAGTGACTTTCCTTTTTATTTTTCAATTGGACACTTGGAACATACTTTGGTATGGTCAACTATTCAGTTTTGATATTGTATTCCCAGTTTTGGTCATCTTGTTATACTAGTATTTTTCTAATTATGTTATATTATTGGTTATTATTATTTATTTTCCATTGGTGTATTAATTTGATAAAGAGGGTATAGTCTCCCCATGATAAAAATTAGACCATCGCTACTAGTTGGAATCCTCTTGTGTAGGGGAGGTGCGCTTAAGGTCACATAATGGTCTGGCTCTGGGAACTAGTGTGTGGAACATAGGTTAGGAAATTACCACCAAAAAGACATTTAATTTATTATAAAAAGGAAAAGCGTATGAAGATCCTATAAAGAAAGAAATTAAGGTAGTATAAAATAATGTAAACTAAGGGCATTAGGCCTAAAAAAATGAGTACCCTTAGGAGGAAATGAACCCATGTAAGAGAAAATGAGGAGACGATCAACCATAGATTCTCTAGAAGCAAGATACTCATCCACAATAGAGCCTTTGGAATCTCTAATAACACTAAAAACACAAATGAACCCCATACCACAAGTTCCATCAATGTTCAGTTTGTTCCCAAAGGGGGTGACCTTCATCTAACCCATTCTCCCTAGATGTAGGATTGTTTTTGAGGGAGACTTGAGAAAGAATAAGGGGAATGAGGGAAAGAGCATTGATCAAGTATTTACATAACCTACAAAGATCCATAATTAATTTTCTATCATTGAATATAATACCCATAGAAGATACCAAATATTTCTGGTGACAGAGGCCACTTCTGTAAGATTAGAGAGTCCAACATCCGGCTATGAGAATAATGGATTTGAAATTTCTTTTGAATATGAAACAGTACTAACCAAAAAACCAATGATTAAGGTACATTTTAGTGGACTGAAAATGATCTTTCTATCTTTAAAACTGGCCAAAAGATCCCCATAACAGCTTATCCCACTTAATGTTGAAAAATAGATTCTCGGTAGATTCAGTAGATCGGACACTACAACGTAGCCACCTTAAGGCTAGGAAAACCCACATTCATTGGACATTAAAATCAGTTAGAAGATAAAAATTTTTTACACACCACACCAGGAATAATAACTTAGAGGGTAGATCTTTTCACCATAGCGCTTCACCCCAACAGTTCTGAGATAAATCCAAGGATTGAATATTAATAAAAAAAATTGATGGAGAAGTGACCAGCAAAAGAGCCTGTAAAAACATATTTATCAGTATCACTGGACAACAAAATATTGTCAAATAGATCCTTTTGGTTTTCATCCAAGGTGTCCCAAATGAAATTGGTATGAGCGCTAGCCTCCCTAAAGCTGATATTAGGAATTGGGAATCCCAGAAACCCAAGAATTCTCTCTGGCTAGTTGTGAAACCAATAACCAATGTCTCCCTTTCCAACTGTCCAATGGGCATTGTACTATAGAACATGTAAGTGAGGTTAGATTAATAAATTAATTATGGATGGTTTATCCCTATATAGGGTTCCCTCTAATCAATATGTGTTAACCATTTTCTTTCTACACAAAGTATTACCATCAATTAGCATCTTGGAGAGACTAGCATGAAATCCCTCAATGGTTCTCGAGATTGTTTTTATGTTAAGACCTCCAACTTGGAATGATTTAAACATATTTTTATAGTAATACCAATGGAATTTAATATCAAGGTTCTCATCCCATTGAAAATAAAAAAGGTTATCTTGATGTTTAAGAGCACCGTTTTAGGACCCTTCAATGTGGAAAATATATACATGGGGATTGAGGAGAGAATAGAGTTGATCAAGGTGATTCACCATCCAAATGATAGAAACCTATTTTTCAAATTTAGAATGTGTCCAAAAATTTTATTAGTTACCATATAGAAATTTTAGATGATGAGGGGATTAAGGGACATAATAGAACCCAAGTAACCCATGGGAAATGACCATTTTTTCATCTACAAAAGGTATTCAAGTGATCTAGTTCTTCACTCTGAGAATTTGGTAGGAACAATGAAAAAGATTTTCTCCCGATTTATAAATTGTCCACTCCAAAAAAGTAAATCTATAAAGCTTGAATGACCCTTGGAATAGATAGTATACTTCTATTAACAAATATAATTGTGTCATATGCAAACATGAGATGATAGATGTCCCCAAAAACTGCTTATTACGATGAGTAAGAATCTTTCCCATAGCCATGAAATGGATAACGTATCAACTAAGGACATCTTGAGCCATGATGAATAAAGATAGAGAGAGGGGGACCCCTATATTAAACCTCTACTTAGATTAATTAAGGTTGAAATAAGTGTTATAAATCTGTATTGATTTTAAATATGATTAATCCATGATTTTCAAAGGTTTACTTCAAAATTTATGGCGGTGTGATTTGATCTTAAGAAAGTATCTTAAATATTTTTTTTCCATTGTTGAGTTTTATGATGTTCAAGGTAACTAGTGTTTCGAAATAATTTCTAAATGTAGTTTACATAGTTCAGTTATAAGGAAATGGTTTTAAAACTGATTTTTCTATGTTAAATCCAAAGTCCTATTTGGAAACCTATAAAATGGGTTTCTAAATGTTTTTGATGCCCTCAGTTTTGAGCCATATAGTTCTATGTATTTTATAAACATTATCCCTATATAGAATTAGTTTTATTATTACTTAATGAATGTTTAATTATGAAAGGTGTTATTTTTATACAGGTTGGTGGTGGTGATGTGAGAGATTATTTGGCCCGATTTATTTAAAATAAAGGTGTTAGTTATATGGATTTGTTAATTACTCACCTCTATTTTATTTATTTCATGGATTATTTAGAAACTATGTGAGAGATGTAGATTTATACAACACTATATTAGATTACTTCATCAGCTAGTGTCCCCTAGTGTAAAATACACCCTAGCTAGGGGAGTTCCCCCGATGAACTAGTTGAGAGAAAGTGGGTATGTTCTTTCTTCTATTAATCAAACATAGGCCAATAGTTAGTTCCATATGAGTATATTACAGATCAACTAATGTTTTGACCTGGTGAGTTACACATGATTCTTATTTATTTTTTGTGGATTTTATTTTAGTGTCTCTAGATTTATGACTTGAATGCCCCCTTGTCCTCATATTGGTCTCATAGAACAATTTTAATTATTGTTTTTACTTATATTCTAATTATTTATTATTTTGGTTTTACATTCTTTTCATACCATCACTATTTATAGTTCATTTTATATTCTAACTAGATATAAAATAGGGGGGTTGAGGAATGTTTTGAAAATGGGATATTATCATTGTTCTACATCCATAAAATCATATATCCACATTTAATGGTATTCAAATATTTTATTTTTAAAGCGGTTGTTCCAATTTTTATTTTTTGAAAAGGGTTATAAAGAGTGTTTTTAACAGAAATAATATCTCTTTTATTTAACTGAAAAAATTCAAAAACATCATTTTAATTATAAAAGTGCGAATTAATTTTGTTTCAAAAGGATTTTTACCTCATGGTCATGTAAAAGGGTGTTACAGTTTTCAAAGTGGAAACTTTGATATTTGTTTTCCTTAAACATTCTCATATAAAAATACATTTTCAAAAAATATTTTTCAAACTAGTGTTTATGAAATGTAATATAATATACAAATTTATAAAACCCTTCGGTGAAATCTTATTGGGAATGTTTAGTTTACACCCTACAATGAAACCTTCATATGTATATATATATTACATTCTTATACTCATACTCAGGTTATATTTTCATATTTGGTTTGTTATCATTATTATACTAATGGATGATTTTAGAAGGAAGTGACCTCATGATACATTATGGTGATCTTATTGTGGCTAAGATTTATGGTTTATATTAGGATAATTGTATTGGAAAACTCAAACTTCCTCTTAAATTTCGTAATTCTTTTACATTGGTACTTGTACTATATTCTTTATGATTGTGTAATTTTGAATGTGAGTTTTTTTATTTATATAAATTATAAAAAATTTTCTTGATTATACTATTTATGATATTTGTTTTTGTATATATATGAAAATTTAATATATGGATGCACTATTTTAGATTCTCAATAAAGATCCACTTGTTATTTTTATTTTTTTTCTGATTAAACCATTCCTAGTGACTTATAATTGACACTCTGGTTCTTGTCACTATTATGCAGAATTAAAGAACACACCACTAGCATTATAGCATATTAGTTTTAGTGATGTTGTGTTTTAACCTAGGATGGTTTGTTACAATTACAACCACTCTACCATGATTGTGTAAATCAAGATCACATCCTCTTTATTTCCTAAGAGAAATTTTCTTCAAACAAGATCTTCCCCATGAATCCATATCTGATGACTGTTAACTCATCATACCTACTTTTATATTTTCAAGGATTAGTGGGACATTAAAATTCTACCCTATCAATAATTTTTTTCTTCCTTAAATCATAGCTGAAGGTACTAAGTCACCCATGGAAGAGAGTAAGTTTGGGATACTCTTCATCCAACTGATATAGAGGTGGATTATCCTCGTACATCATGTAAATGGTATTTCAGTCCGAAATATTAGTAATTTTCAATAATTGATATTTTTAAAGAATATTTTCATATTTTTAAGTTGTTATAATTCTTTTTATCATACATAAAACCACAATCATACATGGATGAGTTTTTTTGGAATCAATATATATAGGTCATGGTGGACTGTAATGAACATCATAATTTTAGAGGAAAAAATTTGATTAAATTAAAATGTTTCATGGACACACTATATCGATATTATGATATCATTACTATATAGTTAGTCTCATGGTGTAATATCAATTATATAATCAATGATAAGAAATAAGATGATATTTGGGTATCAATGTTTATTTTTTTATATGGTATTATTGTATATGCAAATAAATAATCAATTAATTAATTTATACTATGTCATTTAGATTTTCTTGATATTTAAAATGCATGGGTATCTCTCTTTATGAAGGAAGTTTAACTTTGGTGGTTGTATAAATTTGTTTTATTTCATGGATTGAAAAATCCTCAAACATAAACATCTTGTAAAACCAAATACATGTTATTACAAGACCATAGTAATTCCTCATTATACACCAAAGGATTTGGTGTAGTGGTGGTGTAATAATGATATAAAGTAGCAAGATTAAAACATTTGTATGATGGATTAAAATACCAAAAAATAACAACTAATCTCTAAATTCACAAAATATAAAAATACCAAAAGGATTTATAGTGGAAATACTTCCATGATAGATAAATAAAAAAATGTGATATGTTATTGGACCAACATTTTATAAAATAAAACATTATAAATATTATCACTAAACAAATGGAAAAATAAGAAATATGTAATTAAAAAAAATTAAAATGAATGAGAAATTATGACTCCATACTTAACATCTTGTTTGTATAATATCTTCTTCTCCATTAAACTACTCCAGCTATTTACCTATCCTATATCTCATTCCATAACTTGAATTCCATGCATTTATTTTTCATGTCACATAATGTTCACAAACAATTTGTGAGTAAACAAATTAGTAGGACAACACCAATGGTATCCCTAACATAATCCATTATATATATGTGTGTTCATGAATGAAATAAATTGATATTAATTTGTAGTATAAAACATGCAACTAATCAAGAAAAAATTAATAATTTTATAAATTATCCCTAAAAAGAAATTATTAATCCATTCCAGTGATAGTTTTAAATAATATGTTAACCATCCACAATTGGGGTTAGTTTCTTACATTCTAAAAATTACACCATGGAATAAAACTATTCTTGATTTAATCCACACTCAAAATTTATAAAAGATGACTATATAAACATGGTCTAGATAATAGGAGAAATTATAATTCTTAGGAAAATGGATACTCAGTTACACCACCATATCGATTATAATTCCATAAAATATTGATTTCTCATCACTAGAACTCCCGTTTAGCCATGTCATTAGTGTTATAAAAGATTGTATATTTTTTTTCCAAAAACCCAAAACACTCTCCCTCTCCTTTAGTTCAAATGAGGTTTACACCAATGAAGACTAAAAGAATAAATACATGGGTTATAAACTCAATACCTGGTGTTTTATACTCCCACAATCATTAGTAGTATTTCTAAGATTTCACTAATGATTCTTTAATACTACCATCATTGATTCATTATCCTAAAACCAATAATGAAAACAACCAAATAAAAACTAAAACTCTTAGAAAAATTTGTTGACATGGTCACACTGATCTAATAAAAAACTTTTCTCTATGGTAATGATCATGAATTTAACTACCACTATGGGTAATAACTCTACCATAGTTAGCATAACATTCCAAGCTAAATGCCCTATCTAGTGGATGCCCAGTTAAAATATATGAAATGTTGGATCTACTCATTAGTACTTTCCTTTTAAGGATCAAAGACAATTTAATCCTTATTGGGGATAATAATAGATGGTTTCATCCATATATGATGAAACCCTACAAGGATTTTCCTTACTAGTGGGAATTTTTACACTCATTAGTTAAGAGAAAAGGATGGCCACCATGAGTATTAATATTTTGGAATATAGAGTAAACCAAGATCCATTGGTATCATTTGACGTAAATTCATAATAAGGGAATGATAAATGGATCTCATTGGTATTAATGTGCATGAGTTCTTATGAAGAATATACAAATCATAACATATAACTTGTTAGTTACTACCTTTTAAGATTAAAATCAATGCTCTCTAATGTTATTTTATTACTAGAAAACATAGTAGAATTGGACATGTACATTATCATGATGTAGGAACCATTATGGTGGGTGATGGATTTGGTGTGGTGTTGATTTTTTCAGTGGCATATCTTGAATAATGGATTATTAGGCGGTTCTTTAGTTATTTAAAGATATTGGAAATTTATGAAATTTTAATTCTTCTAGTAGATCGAGATGGTCTAAATAGTAGGTTGGAGCATGGGACCCATGTAACAATAATAGATTTTTTGGTTTTGGAGCTATGTCTATCAAGACTATGTTTAAGGTTGTAGATCATTGATGTTTTTGGTTTGTGGTTTCATTGTTCATCCTTGTGTCATTGGTCTACAGATGAGGATCATCGGGTAATTTATTTGGATATGATAGATTTGGTTTCATGAATATAAACATTTATATAGTTATGTGAAACAAAGATGGTCATATATATGAATGGTTAAGGGGAAAATTATATTGTGGGGAGACTCCATTAAGATTCATTAATTATAATCCATATTCAGGTGGTTTATGATGAGTATCAGTAGTGAAACATATGATAAAACTTGTCCAATAGTTTTAAGGGTTTTGAGTTATTTATTGGATAGAAGAATCCAATTAATATATATATATATATATGGTCATTGGTGGATAATTATTTTATTATACTATATCGTGGTGATGGATTAGATCAGTGTGTTCAGTGACTAACTAGTGTAAACTCAGAAATATAAATGGAAAAGTCAGTGTATACTAGTACTCATAGTGATTATGAATACCAATGTAATGGGGAATGTATATTTTTTATGGTCAAGCCTCAAGTGTGGGACTATGAATTGAAGGTCGACTTGTTTTGGCGGTTCTCAGGTGTATCACTAAGAAAGTAAGGGAATGAATTAGTCTATAGACTTTGACCATGGATGTATAATGTAAATATATTATAAATTAATGAGTCTCACTCAGACAAGATCATTGTTATGGATTTTGTTAAATTTAGAAATGTCAAGATATTTGGGTCATATCATTTTTTAGATCTAATTATAATAGTGGGGTACTAGTTGGTGGTCTCTACATCTGATTGTGATTTTTGGCTTGGATGATCTTTTATATGTATCATTTGGGTGAAAAACAATATTTATAATTAGTCTGAGAGTGAATAATATGTTTTTTATATAGTTCCATAGGTTTAGGTATTGCATCAGCATAATTATTTCTAATTGGAGATATGGTTTAGATCGTTCACTAGGTTTTGGTGGCTGATGTGGTAAGTGATATATAAAAATTTATACTTTTCAGAGATGATAAGTTCTATGGTGGTATTTTTTTAATTACCAACACTAGTTTATGTTAGTAGATATGGATAAATCATGGCTCAAACATGTTTAGATCTAAAGCTAATATTAATTTATGGGTTCAGATAGATAATTTGAATTTTTACACTTGTTTCAAATTACTAAGAATATATTTTGAGATGATTATTGGAAATTAAAATCATTTAAGCTGATTTTTAGGTGTTTTAAGAGACAGAAAAGGGATGTTGCAACAAAAATCCATCAGAACCTTGTTGAAGGCTAATGTAATTTTTATGTATAAGATATTGGTCATTGGAAACCACACTGTGATGTGGGTGGGGGACCAATATAAAGATGGTGGTAATAAAAATTATTGGGAAAATGTATCGAGTCTATATTGGGCTGGTTATAGGGGGTGTCCCACTACCTAGGAAACCAAGAGTCCAGTGGACACTCAACTAGTTTTTAAATGGGTAAAATTATAAATTCCCAACTTTTTAAATTGTGATTGTACTTTTTGTTCCTTAATTTAATCTATTTAAAGATAATGGATGTTTCCTCTCCCTCTCTCTCTTCATACCACCATTTCCTTCTTCACCCTAGGTGATTTGGAGGAGTTTGGTTTGGCGATTTTGGTAGGTTTCCTCCCCATTTACCTCTTCTATTCTTCTTGAGAGTCTATTTATGTTTTTCAATTCCAATTACATTAGGACACCCTAATGGTATTAGGGTTTTATAATGAGGTTTTCCTATATATTTGACACATTAGGCTTGATATAGGTGATCTATAGAAACCCAAGATTAAAATACCTCCATTTTACATATTTTACATGAAATAGACATTATATTTTATAAAAAAAGTAATAATATACTTTGGACCAATAGGTTCTGTGTCATTGGAGTGTATCTATATAGTAATATTATTTTCAAACACTTATGATCTAATCTTCATAAGTAAACCATACTATACCAAAATCTAAACATTTAATTTGTACAACCAATCCACATAACTTGGGGTGTGAAAACATAAAAGGGGTGAGTTAAAATACCCATAAAGGGATGAATAAAAATTCAATCAAGAATACATTTATAAAAAAAACATGAGTGCAAGATAAATATGATATCATCAAGATTTATCATCATAAAACATAAGTGAGATTCAAAGGTCATGGAAAAAGAAATGAAATTGATAAAATATCAACAAGTAAACATCATTACAATAAAATGGATTAATTTTGTTAACATAAATAATGAATCCTTGGTGAATAATATTATAATGTATAACATCATTCAACTATTAAAAAATCATTATCATAGAGAAATAATACTTTCTTGAGTCACACACTTTCACCCATTCTTGTGAGAAAACATAATTTTTCCCATTTATATATCACCTTCATGAGTCACACACTTAAATAAATTCTTGAGAACAACTGAATTAATCCTAAATTTACATATCTCATGAGATTAAATATTTTAAAAAATTATTTACAATTTAGATGTCCCACATTCAATCATCCACACAAATCAGTGCCTCTAGAATGTCATTCACTAATCACATTACAAATACCCCATGTATAGAAAATAAGACACAAGAAAAATTTATTTGAAAATCATTCACTATTCATAAATAACCCATATAATTTTTTTTCATAAAACATTTAAAATAATATCATTCACCTTTCATATCATAAATAGCCTATAAAAAAGTGTATTTCATAACATTTCCAAATTGTATAAAAACATGAATTAAATTAAATTGACATCGAAAACCTAATCACCAAAAAATAGTCACATTATAAAAAAACAGGGTGTGAAACTGGAAACATAAATATATTTGATATTGATAATTTTGAATATATATAGTAAAATTAATGATAAATTACAAAATTGTTTTTTTGTTTTCTATCTTCATTGATGTTAAAGTTATAGTCTTGATTCAACTTTCAAAATTACTATTTTTTTCTCTTCAAAAACGATAATAAAATACTTAATATAAGTGTATTTTAAAGAAAATATAATTTCTCCCAGATATATAAGATAGAAAATCATTTAAAATAAATTATTTTTGTGAACATATGGAAAAAAAATCAAGAATAAGTCATATGACTTGATTTAATAAGTTTGATATTTCAAATCCCTTAGATTTACTATTGATTTATATGGAATTTATTTAACCAGCTATATAAAAAATTACAATCTTAATTTCTTATTTAAAAACATTTTCCATATATATACCATTTTATAAACATATTTTAAAATTATTATTTACATTTATTTTAGTTATTTCTTTTCCATTTTTAATTTATTGTGTGAGTAATGTTGATCATTTTGAACTAGTTTCATAATTGGATTGTTGTTATTTTTTATTCTTTCAATGTTCATAATTTATAGATAATAAAAGGTACTATGATTGGTTTTATGTAATTTTTTTATAGTGTTATAATTTCATTTAATGGGATTTTATATTATGATCCTTAAATAAAATGTAATTGATTATCATGATTCAGTGATTTTTTACGAACAGGCTTTGACATCTTAATTAATGAGTTTAATAATAAATTTAAAAATAGAGAACTAAAATTAATTAATTATTTTATTATTTATACAATATATTATCATTAATTAAGTTCTCTTAGTCATCCATGATTTTATTTTATACCATTTTCAAGTAGGTGTTTAGATAGACCCAAACAAGAACATTCCATGTGGACGATTACCATTAGGAATGTTGTTTATTTTGGAATAATATTACTATTAATGAATAAAACTGATATTATTTAGATAATTTTATGTGTTTTAATAATATTTTAAGTGATTTTAACAACTAATAATGAAGCTATATGCAAAATAAGATATGTTACATCATAGAGGTGGTAGTTCATGACTCATTGTTAGCATTTTCATTTATCGATGGAGAGGGAAAGAAGTTGGATTATAATTATTATCATTATAATAATAATTATATTATATATTTCACATTTATTCTTCAATTTAACCATTAAAATTAATTAATAGAGTTGGTGGTGAAAAAAATGGATGCCTCCTTTTGTGAAGGCGGTAGTCCGCACAACGGGCTAAAAAATTATTTCAGTTTATTATTAGAAAATGTGAAATATTTTAAATATTTATTTCCTTAGAATAATAACATTAAAATTATATAAGACACTGATGTTATTATATGGTAATTATAAAATTATAATTGGATGGTAATAAATAAAAGAAAAAATGTTGCGGAAAAAGTACTCATGTTGAGAACTTTAGGTTTCCCGAGGAAGACTCCTTGGAAATAGAGGTCTTAAACCAATATCATGTGACCAATGGCTCAGATAATAAGAAGAGGGTTATAAATAAAGGTGAATGGTAATATTTTAATATGTAAACCAAATTCTATTAGTGGTATTAAAGGGTTTGGGTCCTTTTTAAAAGTGGTGAGAATGCCATTTTTGTATTTTTAACCATTCAATATAAGGGGATCACATGTTAAAATTTTCATGTTTCTTAAAAAAGGATTATTATTGATTTGGGATTATATTTGGTCTATAAAAACTTCAAAAAACAATGTTGATACTTATTTTAAAAATTTTATGACTTTTACTCCCAAGGTTACCCCTTTTTACCATTTTAGTTTTCTATTACAATAACTATTTTTTTTACCAAGGTAACTTATCCTATATACAATATAATAAATTGGTACTTATTTAATAATCTATGCCTTATAATTCGACATATTAAATCAATTTAACTATATTCATTTAAAAAATGTGGTGGAAATCATTTTTTATAAGAGTAGGTTTACAATGTATTAATGTATTTTTTGAAAAAATATAATTTATGTTCTAAAATATCAAATATAAATTTTACAAATAAAATATATATTATAAACACACTTATAAAATGTATATTTTTTTCTATAAAATATTTTATTAAATTTTCAAGTCATATATATATATATATATTTAAATATTGTTGTAAAAGTCATAATATTTGTAAATATAGTATTTCAGCACTTATCACCTAAAATTATTCATTTATAAATCACCTAAATTAATATTAACCAAATATATCAATGATAAAAACAAAAATAAATTTAATTTTTATTTCATATTGTCATTCTATAATTGATAAATTTAATTTTAAATAAAATTATAATGTATGAAAAAATTGTTTTAGGAAATCAGCCATTAGATATATTAACTATTATTCTAAAATTAGTCCCAATTTATTATTTTTCCCAAAAATATATTAAAATTTAGAAATATCCAATTTAGAAAAAAAAAATCTAAATATAAAAATATTGTATTAGATGCTCATCTGGACATGTTTAAATAGTATTAAAAGGGAATTTTATTTATTAATTTGGTTACAATTGTTTTTACCCACTCATTCAACAACTATACTGCAATGCTTGTTATCTATTTTATTAATTTTTTCATGGTCTATTTAGATATGGTGTTGAATGTCAAGAAAAAATCAATCATAATAATCTTCTAAGGAGGAATATTTAACTAAAATCTGTTTTCATTACATTCTAACCCCCTAACCCATTTGAGTTGGTTAAGGACTTATAAAGCTGTTATTGACCCACAAAATGTTATGAATTTTTGTTATGGTCATTGATGGACATGAGAATTAATTAAGTTGTTTTGGATTTTATACCCAGTACCCAACAGGGCTTCTCATATGTTATGCTTTGATGAATGAGTCTTTTTAGAGGATCATTTAGCATCCTTAAATATATGAGTGGTTTTTATATGAGGATGGTCAATGTGATCCTTGACATGTAGTGTTTTTTTAACACTTGAGAGTGGGTGTGTACTATAAGGGACTGTGTTTTCATCTTTCTTTTAACATAGCATGGTACCATGGTGGTCTAGGGCCTTGATGTATAAATTTATGTATTGGAAGGATGGTCATATAACCATGTTAGATGTATCCTTGATGAATAATAGAATATTATATCCAGGTTAGGTGATCTTATCTTCCATTGAGTAAGAGACCTGTGGATTATATGTGGCTGATTTGAGGTTGGTTCTAAGTAGATCATTAGTGATCCATTATTATCTTTTCCAAATATATGACTGAAAAATGAGGTGAATGTACCTCCCACTCTTGGTATGTTGTTACATAGGGGGTTTTCTCTTGATATATGACATGAATGTATTTTGGTAAATTAAGGACCAACCAATATTAAATTTAAAGAGCGTTAGACATTATCACAACCCAATAGCATTGTTTAGCTATTTATTTAAGCCTTTATGCATTGTGATTGTTTCATGGGTTTTTAATCCATGTTATATTTTTTTTATTATTAATTGAATGAGATACCCATTGTTTGATATGATTTTTGGACTGTGGAACAACCTACCTTTTCACTCTATTCGGCCTATAACCTAGGATTACATGCCAAATTATATTGACAATGCCTAAGGTATGAGAAGATATGATTCCAGTGATATTTTGACTTTTTGTATGGGACCTATTTCCCACATAATATATGATAATATGATTTGGGACAATATTCCCATTTTGGGGTGATCTAATGAACTGTGAATTTTTATGGAGTTGGGATGAGTGATATTCTAGTCATTAAGCATATTCTTCATGTGGTCCTAATGATTTTAGTAATGTGATAGAATGAAAAAACTATCTATTATTACTATGGAAGTGGGATGAATTTCCAATGATGAGATAATACTAAGGAATAATATGAGATACATGGAACAAGATGCCAATTTATTTTTCATTTCCCTTGGAAGAGGTATATATATCCCATGATGTGATACCTCCAAGGAATAGGATGAGTTTTCCAAAAGGAAATTCCATGTTTTTTGATATATCTATTTTGAGCGAGAAGGATTTCCCATGATGTGATGCTTCTATGAAAGGGGATGAGATACATGAAAAAGATTACTTTTTTGGGGAAATTATGCCCTCTCTTATGATGTGTCCTAGTTCTAGGGATATTATTTATTATTATGCCAATGCCCGTGGTGAGGGACATTATTCCCTCTCTTGATAAAGCTAGGACATGACAACAAATTTAATATGATTTTTATGGAAATTATTCCCACTATTTAGACCATGTTATCTGGACATGGTACCCATGTATTAATTCTAATGATATCTTGGGGATGTTATTACATCCCTTAATGATGTATTCATGATGTGTTTCCCACTTTTATATGATTTTTAGGGATGGTATGCCTTTTGTTATGATTTTTTATTGGGATGTACTTCCCTAGTATTGATGCTCATGGTTCCTCAGGGATGTTATGTTCATTTATTTGTTATTTTATTAGTAGGTATTTCTCAAGCATTGGTCATGATACTATACTAAGATATTATGATCACTTTTGCATTTGATTTTGCATGAATAGTGTGGTACAAATTGTTTTATAGTTTTTCATAATATTATTGATACATTCCAATAGTAAATATTATATATGGATTTTTGGATTCATCTAGTTATTATGAGGATATATTGTTCTCACAAAACCCTTTACCAATTGTAGGAA
Source organism: Viscum album (assembly GCA_963277665.1). NCBI lineage: Eukaryota > Viridiplantae > Streptophyta > Magnoliopsida > Santalales > Viscaceae > Viscum > Viscum album. Next base: position 1,683,424,500 of record OY728160.1, read on the forward strand.
AAAACATGAAAATTTTAGATGAACTTGAGAAGTTAAAAGGAATTAAAACCACATTGGTGGATATCTAGGGATAGTGGTGCATCTACCACTTATATTGAAGCCTCATTAATTTATATTTATATATGTGTGTTTGTATGAAAACACTTAATATATATATATCTTTATACATATAGATTCATATAAAAATATGAGCTTGAAAAACCACACATACAAAGATTATTTATTCCCAAGCATATTAATCTAAGCATTAAATTCTATATCTAAATATATTTAGTTAAATATTAATTATTCATTTATATTAATATATTTGAGCATATCAATCCATTTTTTATACACATAGAATCACATATATATATATATATAGTGAAATTAAATAGTTGTAATATAAATATTTTATTTATATATGTATATGGGTGTTAATAATATATTTATATAAGTATATAATTACATTTTTTGGTTAATGTAATTTTTTTAATAAATACATATATGTTAATGTTTTCAAATAAAAATGAAATTAAATTTTTCATTATCAAATCAAAAGCAATTTTCATTTTTTGATCTATACTTTATTTTAAAAATTGATTTTTTTATTTATAAATAAATTAATTTTAGATTTTACCAAATTAGGAATTTCATTTTATTTATTTATTAACATATATTAATTAAAAAAACATCAATAGTATTTTATATATTTTTATGAACCATGAACTCACTGATTAAGTACATTACTGAGAAGAATTATCCCACTAGCATCATATCGAAACAAAAAATAAACTTTGAGATCAGAGGAAATAGAAATTATAATTGGATTTAGAAAATCAGAGTAAATAGTAATAAGTTGGCAACTTCTCCAGTCCATATACAACCTGGATACATCCACTTCATATTTAGAGGCACCCTAGAAAAATACTTTCCACTGCTTACTTTAATCATTATCTAGTACTATCCTCTCCCTTACCACTCATTTTTTTCCTCTACTATTAATCTCTCCACAAAATATTTCTCAACGTTAATCGCATTCTATATGAGATCATTATACTTATGGATCTTGTAGAGGAGAAGGAGTTTTAGCTCACTTTCTATTTCTATGACATTTGTTTTATCATGGAGATCAACAATGATGATAGTCATATTTATGTCAAATTTCTCATGGATTTCAGTTGAGATCAAGGGAGATGAAATGAAATGTAGAATGAGAAAAAATATACAGGAAGAAGGTGGTGGAAAAAATAGGGGCTAAGGATGAAGACACCTAGAATAATAGGTAAGGGGATAAATAAATAGACATGTGTGGTAGTAGATTGGTTACAATCCCTATCCTCCCATGAAAATACCTCCATATGTCATTGAATACAATAAAATATACAAGGGGTATAACCAATATTAATATTAAACAATACATTAATACACTAAATAATATGATTAAAATAAATATATTTTTATACCTCAACAACACCTCTTGAGATTCATATATTCATATACTAAAAAATATATTAAAATTTACATGTCATCCAAAATAAAAAAAAGACAATTATGAATAAATAAACATTAACTAAAATAGTAAAATTAGTAATGATTACAAGAGAAGTCACATTATTCCAATAAGTATATTTCTTGAATTTCAGATTGCTAACTTTATATAATGGATGTGGGGAGATTATTTGAATCATTTATTAGAGATAGATTCTATAAAACCCTGATATTTTATTATTATTTTTAAATAAATTTAATTTCTTCGATAGCTTGTGTCACACACAACAGGGAGATTAAAAGAACATTACTATACTATTAAAATATTATTATCACCTAGATACTGGATTGGCGGGTATGAAGAGAAATAAAAAAAATTATGAAAATATATCTTTTAAAAAAAGTGTAAAATTAATTCATTATTTATGAATTAATAATTAATTAAAATAAAAATCAGTTGAAAATAAAAGAGTTGTTTTTATAAAAAATTATTTTTTTGTGCGCAATGTTTTTTTATCATAACAAATTAAATTAATTAATATTTTTGAATCATTTTAATGATTATATATATATATATAGTATATTCAATAATTTTTTATAAACATTCATCTAAAATTATTATTATTCATAGGATAATAATAAAATCTTTTTTTGTTAAAAATTTATATTTTTCTAAAAAGCGATTTTTGTCGCATTTTAGGCACTTAATTTAATATTAATTTATAAAACATTTAGTATTGAATTAGATAAAATTAGTAATTATAAAAACCCAGATCTATTTTTCAAGTATGTCTTTATTTTCAGGTTGTTTTTTAGAAAAAGAGCAGTTTTTTGAAATTTCTGGTGTACACGCCATGTAATTATAATTACACACAGTGTACTCGGTTTCCACAGGTAGTCGTGTGCTAGCTGTGTAACGACCAAACACAGGGCCATGTGGGGTGATCTGGATACCGCCTAAAGTAGAGGCTAGTTAAAGCAAGTACATGCCATGTACCCTTGAAGAAAATGCCATGTACTTTATTTTTATTTCATTAAATGGACTAGGGTCATGTCTAATCGCCAGAACACACTTCTTCTCAACCCATCTCATCTAGGAGTGACCGAAGATAACAATTCTTCTCCAAGCCCCCGACTCAGCATCCGTTCTCCAAATCGAACTCCGTCAGTTGCCTTGGAATTGCATCGGTGAGTTCTTACTTCTTTTAGAACCTCATCTATTCTTTTCTCCTCTTTCACGAGATACCCTCAGTTGAAAATTTTTAGAGTTTTTGTATATGTACATAGTTTTAGGGAAATTCATGGATCTAGGTTCACGTATATCGATTGTAATATGACTAGGTAGGTGGTTTTTTCCTTTCTTTAGTTAGTCTTTGACTTATATGTGCAAAAGTGCCCAATACCCTCGTCCGGGGTATTGCGTGTTTAGGGATTTTAACCCTGTTAATGTCTGTTATGCCTTTTATGTTTGAATAGAAGTTTTTTGACAATGAAAAGGGTTAATTACCATGCTATGGATGTGTTTTCCCTTTCTTTTTTGATTTTGACCATTTTTTTATAGCTTTGACAGTTAGGTTATTTGTTTTCTATTCCTAGTGTCGTTAGGATGGAGTGATTATTTATCTGATATACTGTGACATGCCTTGTAGCTAATTATCCAAGTAGTATTTTGAGGTTTACTTTGGCTGATGATTATTATTTGTGTATGATTACTTTACACGGGGGTGCGGGAACCTGGTGTAGTGAGACCATAAGGGAAATTGACGTGTAGGGAATTCCCAGAGAGTCTTTTATAATTATCACACTGCGAGACCATAAGGGGGATTGATGTTGAGTGCTCCCTTAGAGTGTCTATAGATATGTTACAAGACAACATGAAGAATTTTCGTTTATTTCTTCCTCAGTGTGTCTATAGTTTATCGTTAAAAGACTATAGGGGGAATTGATGGTGAGTTCTTCCTCAGAGAGTCTTTGTTTACACGAGACCACAAGGGGAATTGGCGTTGAGTGCTTCCTCACAGAGCCTTCATTGTATCCTTATTTTTTTTTGAACCATAGGGGATAGGCTGTGAGAACTTCCTAGAGGGTTGCCTATATTTGAATTTTCTTGGTTAAATTGTTAAATGTAAATGATTATAATTGAAACTATAGGACTGTTTACTTTTGCGTACTTCCTTATTTATTACTTCTTTTTCACATTGCCTACCATTTATATTCATTGAATGTTAGGCATAGATCTTTGGGTGGTTGCCTTCTGGGATTCATCTCACACCCTATTTGGGTCATGCTTTTGGGCTCAAACAGATTATATTGCTGCAAGTATATATAAGGGAAAGCGTCCTTCAACTTCAGGTACTTGATTGTGGTGGAACTGGAGAGCATGTGGCCAAGATGAGGATTGCGATGATACTGGAATTTATTTGATTTCTTGTACTTTGGTTTAGTACTGTATTCCAGCATTGTGTCTTGTTAGGATATTTTCTGAGACATATGTATCATCAATAATTTATATATATGCTCCAATTGTTTATTTCTTTAGTCTTCCACTATTTACTTATTGCATGTTATTATTACTGCTTCCGCTATTGTTATCTGTTTATTTCCACTGTATTAGTCTACCAATTAGGGAATAGTTCCCCACTATCACACCCAAGGCCCTCATTGATAGTTCGAAGCCTCTGGCGTTTAGGGAAATGCACTTGAGGCATTGTGACCAACCGGGTATGGGGAACCTTTGGGCTGCTTTTGGAACTGTGACATTATAAAGTGGTATTAAAGGATTCTTTTCTTCTTGACTCACTCTTTGGAGCCTATAGCCAGGGATAATAAGTAATAGGTACTTGGTTATAAGCAGTGCCCGTGAGTAGCTTACCCGTGTACAGGGAAAATCCGATTTACCTCATATATTGCTATTTTATGGTTTTGAAATTATTATAGTTTATTTGATTTCACCATTGGGTGATTCATATGTTTTGTGCTAGTATCATTGATGTTATTGAGGTTCTATTTCCGTTGCAACCCGATGAGATGAGGGTATTCCATCTCATGCTTCATATAGGAACCTTCTATTGATCACATGTCTTGCATTCTTTCCATGCCATTTAGGGTGCATTACTGATTTCATGTTGTTGTGATAGATGTTGTGCTAGACATGCATGCTATTGTGATAGATTCCATGGTAGAATACCTACTATTTGATAGGGTATTTATAATATGTAAGGTTTAGTTTTAATTAATGCAAAACTTTGGTTATTGAGGTTTTATGGGCCCTCATGGATTGGAATTTGGTGGACCATTTCATTGTTATGCTTTTATCTGACATGTAGAAAATGCCAAGCTTTGATTCGCGGAGAGTATGGGCCCTAACAGATCAGAATTTGAAACTTTAATGTTTGTTTCAGGGTTTTCAGGGTTCCGGAATAGTTTCTGAGGCTTACTGTCCAGAAAAACCCACAATGAATAGTGTTTAATGATAAATACATGCCATGTATCCTTCTATTTGGGAAGAAAATGTTTTTCTTAAGTGCACACCGTGTAGTCTCTAACCGTGTCATTGGCTGTGTGGGAAGAGACATGAGGTTGGGAAATCTTTGATGGAACACGCCATGTACCAGACGTACATGCCATGTGTTTTGACCATGTATCCAGCCATGTGACCAATGAAACGAGTGGATTGTTGGGTAGTTAGTACACGCAGTGTCTGGCACAAACATGTCATATAGGGTTAGCCGTGTAACTAGTCATGTGACCAACAAGACGGGTCAGTGAAGTTCATCTAGTACAAACTATGTCTATCACAAACATGCCACATAGTCTTGTTCTAGGGAATTGTGTGGTCTAGTTGTGTAGAAGAACTCAGCTAGGGGAACCTAGTTCAAGTATACTCCATGTTGTGGAGAAACAGGCTGTGTGTATGGGGTGTTACACGACCAGGGTTGGCAAGATTACACACCCATGTGAAGGCTTAAGGGAACACATAATGTAGGGGATATACATGCCTTGTATCCATGTTTAGAAGAACTTGAATGCTTTCTTTATTCAATTCCTATATTGCACTTATATGTTTCATTCCTTGATAATCATGAACTAAGGTGTGTGATTGAACTTTCAGAGTCATGCCACCGAGACATCCTCTGATCATACACCAGTTACAAGGCAATGATCAGAAGCTAGATATGTCAGATCAGGGACCACCAGCAGATCCTCCAGTCATGCCCGTCTTGGGACTAGCTGTTATCCTAGATACAGGTGCCGATGCACAATGTGAGAGGGATTTATAAGGACGATTCATACCTTTTAGGGAGCACTACCTCCTACCCCGTCAATGGAAAAATTGACACGGGTCTTTCAGGAGCAACATCCTCCCACTTTCTCAGGGGATGGAGGACCCTAGGCTATAGATTCATGGCTAGAATCGATGCTTACGATCTTTGAGAACCTGAAGATGCATCCTGAGATGAGGGTCAAGCTCGCTACGTATATGCTTCAGGATTCCGCCAAGAGATGGTGGGATGTGATCTCACAGGCGGGATGCCTGTAGGTTATAGATTGGGAGGAGTTTTAGTATACCTTCTATAATTAATTATACCCAAAGACTTTGAGGGCTGATTGAGCCTGAGTGTTCATGATTCTATAGTAGGGTACTCTTTTAGTTATGGAGTATTATTCTCACTTCACAGAGCTTCAGTGCTTTACACCCTTTCTAGGGGAAGATAAGTTATTCCTAGAAAGGAAGTTTTATGATGGTCTTACGAAATACATTTGAGCTCAGGTGAACATCTTCAGGTTGACTACTATATCTTCTATAGTCAACCAGGCATTGATCATAGAGAACAACCTGAGAGATTATGGAGCTGTGGGACAGGGCGGTTCAGCAACCAGAGTTAGTGCTTCTCCAGCTAATAGTAGGATGCACCCATGGGAGACTACACGTGGAGATCCGAGTAGGAGAGATACACCTTCAGGTATCTAGGTGGTATGCTACCAATGTGGGATGGTCGGGAATACAAGTCCAGATTGCCCAAGATACCCAGTCGAGTGATGATCTTGCGGTAAGATGGGACATCTTCAGCACTTTTGTCAGTTCTTCTCACCAGAAGTTGGTGATCAGAGTTCCACTATGGTACCACATTCAAGAGAATCACCACCATTTTCTCATCATTTTGGGAACTAGAGTTCTTCTGGCCATTCAGGCTGAGGTGGAGGTCACGACTGTAGTATCTAGTTGGCAGGCTTTCAGCAACAATAGGGTGGATCAACTCAAGGTGGTCAAGCAGGGTCAAATGGCCACGGTACATGCCAGACTTTTTCAGTGGAGCAGACCTAATAGGAGTAGTATTCTGGCCCATCTATAGTTCTAGGTACTATTCTAGTTGCCTCAGTTTTAGCTTTTGTATTCTTCAATACAGGGGCTTCCCATAGTTTCATATCTATTGCTGTTGTGGAGAGACTTGGGCCCTGTATCTTTTCTTCTACTGATTTCTTGACGCTGGACACTCCGTTGGGGAGTATAATGGATAGTTTACGATAGTGAAAGGAGTTCCCTCTAGAGTTTGGTTGGTGTCACTTCTTGTGTAACCTCTATGTCTTAGAGATGACGGGCTATAATGTCATTCTCAGAATGGAATGGTTAGTTCCCTTCTAGGCAGTGGTCGACTGTTATCACCGAAGGGTGAGTTTCACATCACCAGAGAGTGGATCTATTCTTCATAATGGAAAATGGGATGTGCATGCAAGAAGATCAGGACTCGAGCATCATGGGTTGGGAGGAGTTACAACCTATGTTGCTAGTCTATATATGGATGACTAGGGGATATCACTGATGGACTTTCCTCTAGTGGTGGATTATTTCAAAGATGTCTTTCCAGAAAACTTTCTTGGGTTTCCTCCGGAGTGAGAGGTATAATTTTATATTGATCTCATGCCAATATCGGCACTGGTGTCCATTCCTCTTTATAGGATGGATACACCAGAGTTGCAGGAGCTCAAGAAGTAGTTAGAGGAGTTACAGGCTAAGGGTTTCATGTGACCCAATATTTACCCTTGGGGTTCGACTATCCTATTTGCGAAGAAGGAAAATGATACCCTTATACTTTGTGTGGATTTTCGGAATCTAAAACTGTTGACAATCAAGAAACGATATCCGTTCCCAAGGATTGATGATCTCTTTGATGATCTTAGAGGAGCCCAGGTGTTCTTGAAGATTTAATTGAGATCTAGTTATCATTAGTTGCACGTTAGACCATCTGATATACCTCTTACAACTTTCATAGCAGGTATGGTATTTACAAGTATGTGGTTATGCTTTTCGGTCTCACGAATGCACCAACAGTTTTCAAGGCACTGATCAACCGAGTGTTCCATCCATACTTGGATTCTTTCATGGTAGTCTTTGTGGATGATATCTTGGTGTACTCTTATACTCGACACGACCATGCCACCCATCTTGAGATCGTTTTGAATACACTGAGAGAGCATCAATTATATTCTAATCTCTCAAAATTACACTTTTGGATGGACCAAATTTACTTCTTGTGTCATGTTATCTTAGAGATAGGAGTGTTATTAGACTTAGAGAAAGTGAGAGCAGTAGTTTACTAGGAGCAGCCAAAGAACGTATTTGAAGTATGAAGTTTTATAGGGCTGTATGGATACTAAAAACATTTAATACATGACTTTTCACGCTTAAGAGTGCCACTATCAGGCCTGACTAAGAAGGGTGCACAGTTGTTTTGGACATATTCTTGTGTGTCAGCCTTTAAGGAGCTTAAAGGGAGGTTCATGTCAGCACCGATACTAGTATTTATAGAGCCAGGAAAGATTTATACTATTTACTGTGATGTGTCAGATATCGGTCTAGGAGCGGTGCTTATGCAGGGGGAAGGAGTCATTGCGTATGGGTCTCGACAGTTGAGGCCACATGAGAGGAATTACCCGATGCACGATCTCGAGTTGGCTGAATTTGTTCATTCCTTACACTATCGGAGGCATTATCTTTTGGGAGATAATTTTGTGGTTTTCACCGACCAAAAATGTCTCAACTGCATCTTCACACAGCACGATCTGAATCTGAGAAAGTGAAGGTGGGTTGAGTACCTTCAGTCCTTTGACTTTGAACTTGCCTACATGACTAGGAAAGGAAACACAATAGCTGATGTGTTGAGAAAGAGGGCTTATATATAGGAAGTTTAGGAGGCCAATAGTGAGTGGAACCTTATGGATTTGTTCTTTGAGATGCATTTGGATGTTCATGACAGACAGAGGAAGGCATTTCTTTCTTCTGTGGTAGTTTCCTCTACTCTACTTGATCGAGTACGAATGAGGTAGCTATCATATTCTGAAGTCCTATTCCTATGGGAGAGTGTGTCAGGGGAGGGCCATAATACTGGATGGACTATGGACGAGGATGATATCTTGCATTTTCATGGATGCGTATGGGTGTCAGCAGACATACATGAAGAGCTGATACAGGATTTTCATTTTTCAGTTTGGGAAATACATCTTGGTGTCACCAAGATGTATCGAGATCTACACCATTAGCATTGGTGGCCATGTATGAAGATATATTTTTCTGGTTTTTTCATGAGATGTTCCACCTTTCAGCAGGTGAAGGTAGAGCATCAATGACCAGTAGGGCTTTTGCAGCAGTTACTAATTCCCGAGTGGAAGTGGAATGATGTTGTGATGGACTTTGTGACAGGTTTACTAAGGTATCCTAGAGGGAATGATGTAGTATGGGTTTTCATTGACGGACTCATGAAGGTAGATCACTTTTTGCTGATCAAGGAGACCTTCAATGTAGATGAGTTGAGATGGTTGTACATCCGGGAGATTGTACGTCTACATGGGGTTCCACACTCCATTGTTTCAGACAAGGACACCTGTTTTACTTCTTGGATATGGCAGGGACTATAAAGGGATTTGGGTACATAGGTACTTCTGGGTATAGCTTAACATCCCCAGACTAATGGCCAGTTCGAGCAGATAATTCAGGTGCTGGAGGACATGCTTCGAGCATGCATCCTACAATAATAGTTTTCAAGAAACTATTCAGATGGAACCTTATGAGGCATTATACGGTAGGCCATTCTGATTACGCCTATGTTGGCTGGAGGTAGGAGAGGCGGCTATACTAGGACCTCGTCTTGTTCAGGAGACCACTGTTTCAAACTATTTCTAGGGGAGGTGGGGACTGACGTGCCCAACGGTCAATCTCACGGAGGACTGAGCTCCGCTCAACTGCTAAGGTTAGGTATATCGGTCTTCATTTCGAAATTCCCAATGGTTCCATATCCATTGATCTGTGGACCTACTTTCCAAAGGCAGGAGTTTGCTGAGCGATTTGGCCAATGATGCTTAAGAACTCACATTGGTTGAGAGGATGAGAAGTTGGGCTCATCGCACCCTTTTGGGGGGAATTATTGCCTATTTCGGGACTCTCTTATAGATTTAAGACGTATTCATCTGTTCACGAATCTTTGGTTTATACCCAAGCATAGTATGCATTGATTACTCCTAGTTGGAAATGGTCAACGGAACGCAGGGATTCAGAATCATTTAGGCCTGAGGTTTACCATCCCTCATTGGATTAATGACTTCGGGGAGTTTGGGCTTATTGAGACATCACTAATTTGAAGCCTCGCAACTGGGCACTCTGGAGTTTATTGTCATCCAGGGGGATAGATAACGACTTGAGCGTTTGGATCGAACCCGTGATACGGGCTTCCTACGTATTGTCGTGAGAGGAATCAGAATCCACGTAGTTTGGTGCCACTTGATGGGACACATAACCATTTTAGGTCATGCGAGGAGGACCCAACCGTACAATTTAATGTCTTGTGGCAAGAACATCCGATAGAGAGATTCCTGGTTAAAGTCAGTGCGGGGCTTACACCGAAGCAGCCCAAAAGACCAAGGGGAAGTGATTTACTGGGTCTATAGATGATCTTACTAGAGTATAAGGACATGGTATGATAGAGATGAATGTGTATCAGACTTAGATATCAGGCTTTCACCTTAGGGAGGTTTCCTATGTATCCCGGTAGGTCGGGAATCAAAGTCCATGTAGTTCTTGGAAGATTAAGGCTTACGCTTGAGAGTTTCCTGTTGTTGGGATTGAACCTCAAGGAGGCATCCTACGTAACCTACTTAGGAGACAAGGATCAAAACCCACATAGTTCGTTAGTGTAGTTTAACGTCATGCGGGACAAAGGATCGGGGCTTACACTCTGAGGTGGCCCAATGAGATGGTGGATGGGGCTTACACTCTAAGGAAGCCCATAGAGTTGGTTAATTGACGTGAAGGGGTCAGAATGACCGGGTGGTGCGCTTGAACCTCATGGAGGCTTCCTACATACCATGTCATGACATGGATCAAAGACCTCGTAGTTCACAGGAGTTTGGGGTCAGGGTCAGTGCTCACTGTAAGCCCACGTGAGTCATGCTCGGTGTGAGAAACAAGAGGCAGTAGAGACCTGACTATCACGTCGTGAAAGGTGCATCTGTGGGAAGCGGAGTGGACCTTACGCATGGAGCGGCCCAGAGAAATGAATATTGGTACTTACTCCAGGATGGAGGCCCGACGGTGAAAAATACCAGAGGGAGAGGGAAAGGGTAATGAAAACCCCTGTGTCCATCTCCCCTCTTGGTTATTGGCACTGGGGAAGTACGGAGGTGCATGGGTGCTACCTCCTGCAAGAAAGTCTAGGGGATTACAACAAGGAGGATTCCCTGTCACTCTCAGAAGAGGGGAGAATTACTCACCGCTGGCATCGAAAGGAAACGCAAGCGGGGTCCCCCACTCCTACCTAGTGGAGAGGTAGAAAGGGGACTCCCGGGCTAGGACCCTGCACTACCGTGGGTATGTGAACCCAGGAGTGTTTTGGGAACCCACTCAAGGGTCTGAGAAACCTTTTTTCTCTCACCTACCATGGGTATGTGAACTCAAAGTAGCTTGCTGATGCACTTGGAGATTGCATACGGATCTGGTGGATTTGGTAGAGGCCTTGGCTCGGGGCCGATGAATAGACCACTGAAGGGATTGCGAATGATCAAGAAGGATTGGAAGTATTTTATCTGACTCAGGGAATAGGAACATCGAAGGAGTTGGCGAGCCACATCGGTGTATAAGAAGTGGCTCCCTTCGTGTAGGGGGGTGCTAAGCAGATGGAGAATCCATCTGCATACCAGGGTGGTGCACGGACTGATATGAATCTTGCATACCAGAGGGGGTATGCAGCTTCGGGTTCAGCCCGCGTACCAGGTTGGTACACATCGAAGTCTGCGTGAGAAATGGTGGAAAGGGGCGACGATGGTTGAGGGTTCATCGGTCAAGGCTTCGGCCGCGTAGGAGGGTGCTACGTGGGGCGTCAGATCGAAAAAGGGGCATAGACTCCCTGGTTCATGGGAAGTACATCCGCGGAGGGGCCACGTCTCATGGTTTTCTTTTAATTTTTATTTTAAGTTCACGGTTCACTAATTTTTTATGCATTTTCAGTTCTTTATTAATTCGTTTCCAGTTTCATACCTGTTCTGGTTCGTAAATTGGAACTTCACTGTTTGCGAAATCCTAAGCTCCTTCTTTCAAAATACTTCCACCCGAATATGATTGATCCCTCTTTTATCCCCCTCTATATCCTTTTATAGAGTGGGGAAAGAGATGTGTCTGTGGTCATGAGATACCTTTTGCAGAGACCCATGACTGGAAACCCGGTTTACGGATGAATTGTTCAATTCGCAACTTGCAGGGGGCATTGAATGCACCTTCCTGGTGAACCAAACTAGTTCGGGGAGTGCTTTATGGCCGCACATGGCTCCACCTCTGTTCTGCGAACAACGACGCATGCGGTTCAGGCCGGTTGATGTGGTTCGCGGCTGGGGTGGTTCGTGACGGTGGACCATCTTGATGCCCGTCCTGCTTTGCGCCCGCAGAGGGTCCTCGCCTCTGTTCTGCGAATGACAGCGGTCCGCGGAGGGGGTGGCTTGCTGAACCGGCCACGCACCATCAATATTGGACCTATACATGGACCCATTAATCTTTTTCCAACCTTTGAGTATTCTACACATATTTTCCCAATTCCTTGAGGGAAATTTGGTAGAATCATCTCTTGAATTAAGGTGATTATCATTCTCCTTTGTGGATTTTTCAGGACCCTACAAATTCCCCACATCAGAATGGGGTCCGATCGGAATGAAGAGGAGACTATTCTGATGTAGAGTGATGCAAAAATGTGGATAGTTTACGGTAGAGGAGTGGACCCGATAGGGGACCATGCCTATAAATACGGGGGCCCTTCCCTTTGTCTTTTACTGAATTCCTTGTGAACACGGAGATCTTTCTTTTTGTCTCTGCATGCTTGCTCCTTCGCAAAACTCCTCGTCCGTGAACCAGCTTCCATTTCCACAAACCATTCCTCGTTCACACCTGCCTTCACCTGTGGACCAATCTCCCATCCTCGAACTAACACTTTTAATCAATTAAAAAGTATGTTTCAACGGGCCGCATAGGAACTCGCTACGTGTCTTTGATGGTCTGCAGAACAAAAATCATCCAGACTTTGAAAATTTCTAAATTCTTCTGAACCTAAACATTTAAATCGGGGATTGAGATTCCATAGAGCAGCCTGGTTCTCGGTTTTCTAGCCAATGCTCCACGGGACAGAGTGTCGTGGACTTCTTCCACATAGGGTTGGTTTGCGGGATGCAACCATTTCAAACCACCTTTTGAGGCCTACTGGCAGACCTCATCACGAAGGCTCCTTTACTGAGTCCTTTTCCATATACATGGTATTTTTGTCCAGATTTTATTATTCTAGACTAACCATTTTCCTGGTTTTCATAATGCAGGCAGAAAATATGGTTCCTCCTTGACCTACACCTATGCCTGCTGCCGAGCCTCTTCGAATTGGTCCAGGGAGACATCTAGCTAGGATTCATAGAGCTGAGAGCATCAAAGAGTACCCTAGACATCCAATCATTCCCGAAGATGGTGTTTTTAAGGACTTACTCTCCCACAAACTTCTTGGCTATCTGCTATCGAATCATCTTCCGCTTTATGGTTTCAGCCTTCAAGACAACGTCCCTATCCCCCCTGTCTTCTCAGGTCTTCTGTCCCCTTACTTAGAAGTGTTTTCGAAGTGAACTCAAGCGCAACTTTCCCATTTAGGAGACACGATCTCTAATTCCTATTCAAAAGACACTTTTATTTTGAGAGGCTCCATTTGGACTCAAAGTAATCGGTATAATCAGGACTTCTCCCAAGAAACCGTCCTCAAGAGTTACCCCTCCTTGATCAACCTTGCCCGAGTAGATCCTGATGCAGGATGGATTCCCAGGTGGGATCTTCGGTCTGGTGGTATTTTCTCAAATGACTAGGCCTAGGCCTTCTGGGTCTGTTATCATTGTCGGGAATTTACCAAGTCACTGGAAGCGGTGAATCTGTACTCCGTAGTGTGGGCTTCCCAGTATGTCGTTTACCCACTGTCATTGATCTTGCATGACTTGCTCAGTCACTAGTGTTCAATCACTAATACTTTCTACCTTTCCTATGGTGATGTTGGTATTAGTTTATGGTACATCTACCAACTGGGAGGGATTCTGATCATTGGTGAGATGTATGATGAGTTTTTGACCACCCCTGACACATGGGACGATGCCGAACGAGTGCCTTCATTGGTGAGGGATCTGATAGTTATGGAAGAGCGGTCACTGGGTCAGCCCTTGCGTGCCCACTCTCTTATTCCTTATAGCACCTGGATAGGGTTATTTCTGAAGACCACTGGTCCTGTTCCAAAGATCAAGTGCCTCAGGACTCATCCTTTTCAACAATCACAAACTATCCCAGGTTCCTACTGGTCAGTTCTGGATGTGGATGACTAACTTTCATGGGGTTATGAGGTGCGCCCAGGTGTGCCGCCTATGCTCAGGCTGGAAGGTCTTTTCGCCATGTTTTTGATCGGGTGGCTATTCCCTTCTTGGGATATCAACCCAGGTGTCAGAGCTTGCAACCTGATGACGACAGCTGAGCTGGCGGGAGGCCGCCTGGTGAATCTGGTCGTGCCCACTTTGGCTCGTATTTACGAATTACTGAGCCATATGCAGGAGGGAAGGTCACCCTATCGTCTGAGTGGGCCATTTAAATTTTTATATGGCTGGGCAGTAGATCATTGCCGCTATTATGAGTATCGTCATAACATAGTCATCCCACTTCCTACCCTTCGGCCAACCTTAATTGATATATCTGAAGTTCGTCTGAAGTCCCTCAGCTCTGATGAAGTCATCAAGCTTCTAAGTGACTTTTCCCAGTTATCTTTCACTTCGTACCACACTCCTTCTGGCGTCGTGGTTGAAGACTGCAGGGGGAGATTAGAAGAGCGTTCTTCAATGATTTATCTATGGGATGGGTTTTTACCCGTGCAAATTGATAGGTTTTCTCTATGTGAGTTGTAGGCCCCACATCATTTTTCTTGACAGTTTGGATGCATGCAACTCCAGGTTTCCCTTCCCCATCCTCGGGCCCTAAGACTGCATCCATCCACTTTCCATAAATGGTGGTTGATGTCGATACGGGATGGATCTGACACAAGCATTCCCTTTCCTAACATAGGAGAGGATTCCAGCCTATCCTAAGAATATGAGATAATGTGGATAAAACATTATCCATATGGGATCTTGGGGAAGGCTATCTGGAAATTTCCCAAATCAGGGGTTACTGTGGCTGCTGTACTTACCACACTTTCCTTGTTGGCTTTGAGGGAGGACCAACTGATGGCTCATAGGTCAAAGTGGCTCAGGGAATCTTCCTCTTTCAACCCCTCTATGGATGAAGTTCGGACAGATTCAATCCTTTTGGATGTAAATGAGGATGACCCAGTGAGTTCGGGTCCCCATGATGTAATTCCTAAAGCTCCACCGGCCGATACGGGACTTACCATCTCAACCCCCAAGCTTGAATCAGGGCTATAGGCTTCTGACCCTCCAGTTCCGGAACCATCTTCTAGTGCACACATGTCTGTGCTGGCCACAATGCCAGACTTCATTCCTGTGCTATTTAGCGATGAAACCAAATACCCTCATGTCATGGAAGACCACCGAGTAGTGCGAAGGTGGGCCTGGCCTCGGATCTATGAGATTGTTGCCAAAACTCATCTTACTGAAATCTAGACTAAAACTGAATCCCTTCAGAAACTCTTCCTAGGCCTGGGGTTAGGTGGTTTTGACTATCGACAGGTTCATTTTCTCTCCTGCTAGGTTGTCATTGCCCGTGGGGGGGCTACCACTAGTGAACACAAACTTTATCACCTTGTTTCTTCTCACTGCGGGACTCGAGCCCTTGAGGAAGCTATGATGAAGCTCCATCAGCTGATAGCTGTAGAGGTGAGCTCTCAAGATCAGGCGACCGCCCTATCTACCAAGCTGTATGAATGCGAAGCTCGAGCGGCAATGCTGAATGATCAGTTGTCATCTCTGACTAGTAACCTTGAAGCTACCAGGAAAGGGATCAACGATATCCAAACGATGGTGAGGAATACTCGTTTGGTGGCTAAAGTTGAGGCCTAGGAGAAGGCCATGCTTGAGAAAACTTGCAATAGCCTTCACCGCACGGTCTCCGATCTGATAGAGAGAGCGAGCTAGGCTCCTTTGTGATCATCAGAGAAATTTTTTTACATTATGTTTTACCTCTTTTGTTGAGGAAAAGGAGAGACTTCGGCTTGTGGTCGTCCTCCCATTTTTTGTCCAAATGGAATACAATCTGTTGTCGATCTCCCCTTGTTGTACAATTTTATTGTTACCAGAACAACTGTTTCATAAATAACAATTCACTGAATTAGCATTAATCATAATTCAAAAAAAATGATAAAATAGAAATGAGCTCTAATTTTTTCCTGGACAATGGGATCCAGCGAGCATAGTTTGACTATTGCAAGGATTTTGTAGAAAAACCCCAAAAAAATTTTGTCTTTTCTATTAATACCCTAATTTTTATTGGGACCATTTGGTGTGGGCCTAGTAGGTATGACTCAACTTTTTCTTAGCTCACCCTTTTCGGGTTTTCAGCCTAACGGGCTTTGTGTCTCTTTTTGTGAGCGTTTTAAAGTCCGACCGACAAGACTATCATTACTGATGTTTTAGGTCGAACAACTTTGACCAGATATGGTGGGGGTGAGGGCCCTAATGAGGTTTTTTTGATTAAAATATGTCTCAATACCCTTTAGACGCATGTGGGGTGAACATGTTTTAGATTCAAATGACATGTAGGACATTTCTCAAGGCATGCGAGCTGTATCTGTGTGAATAGGTAGGAAAATCATCACCTAAGGAAGACTTGCCTTTGTTAGATGGGCTAGGGGTGATCAATATGCAGATCCGCTGAGGGAATGGTATGCATAGTCATGCAAAGGTGTCCTTAAGTCAATGAATTTCCATTCCTGATGGCCTGAGGACTTCATGGAAGTCCGGCTTATAGAAACCACCACGGGTGGCTTGGATAATATGAAAACCACCAGGGGTGGCTCGGAAATGGTGTGTGATGTATAAAAGGGTTTGGGAACATATGTATTAATCATGAGTGTGGATACAGGGTCCCTATCCTATGCATTTAGTTAGCATAGAGAATGGTTATAGCTTGGCTCAGTTTAAAGTCATGCAGCTAGGACATTCTTTAAAATGGAACGACTTCTCCTAGTTCTCGGTAATCTCATCAGAGACATTCTAGAGTATTTAGGAAGGGTTGTGAAATAGGTTGGTAAACTGTATCTCAGATGGTTTCTGAATCCCGGGGTGGATATAGGGGCTCAGAGGCCAAGAGACGTACAGAGAGAAGCATTGCCTAAGGAAATCTTACATTTGGTAGACGGGCTAGGGACGATCAATATGCAGAGCCGCTGAGGGCATGATATGCATAGTCATGCAAAGGTGTCCCTAGGTGAATGATTGTATTCTCCCGATAGCTGGGCAACTTCAAGGAAGTTGAGATTTGGGACCACCAAGGGTGGCTTAAAAGGGTTCGGATGCTTCTGAGTACAGAGTATGGTTTATAAAAAGAGGGTTCCTGAATACAGGAGAAACATATAGGGTAAACTTCATGGGAATGGGTGAAGCCATCCCTTCTCATGCTGGTGTGAGACGACAGTTTGTGCAGGTCTAGCCCATTCACTGAGGGATAGAGGAAAGCCTCCATTCCTGACTGAACCCATGACAGGTTCGACCGTGCAGTTTAACGTCATGCGGTGAGCACGGAGGGCATTTGAAATTCCGTGCAGTTTAACATCATGCGGTGAGGATGGGAAGCATTTTTGAAGATGTTGTGCAGTTTAACATCATGCAATGAGGATAGGGGGATTTCTAAACCTGTGAAAATGCTTGTAGTTGGAGGCATTTCCATACATGTTTAATGCTTGGTCTTTGTAGTTCACGCCAAGCAGGCAAGATATGTTCCATGCAGTTTCAATTGTCATGCGGTAAGGACATAGTGGAAAAGGCCACTCTTGATTAGAATTTAACTAGGCTTGAATATCTTGGCATGTCCAAGATGTGGATAGGGGTTGATGGTGTAAATCGTTGTTACAGGTCTTCTTAGATTAGGAGAGATGATATGGGGGCTCTGAGGCCGGTAAGCGTACGGGGCTAGGAAGAGTGTCCCTCGAGGAAATCTTGCCTTTGGTAGATGGGCTAGGGGATATCAATATGTAGAGATGCTGAGGGCATGGTATGCATAGTCATGAAAAGGTGTCCACAGGTCAATAACTTTCCACTTCCGATGTCCATGAATGATTATGAAGATCTGTGATTAACCGGGCCACGAAGTTTATCATTTGGTAAGGAAATATCTGTACATGTCGGGGATGTTCGTCCTTGGTTGCTGTTAAAACTCAAAGAGTTCACCGTGCCAATTTTTCTTGCACATGGGGTGCACCTTTACTCCATGCAGTTTAACATCGTGCGGTTTGGACGAAGTACTCTTAGTTTACCGGTCGTAGAGTTCGGACCATTGGGTGACTATTGCTACAATTACCCGAAAGGAAACTGAGTTAGGAGGATCTGGTATACTTTAAACAAGTGTGAGGGAATGAGGGTGTAAATTGTAACTTTGGGGTTTACCAGGTCAGGAGGTATGGTATAAGGGCTCTAAGGCCGATAAGCGTACGAGGCTAGGAAGAGTACCGCCCGTGGAAATATTGCCTTTGGTAGATGGGCCAGGGGTTATCAATATACAGAGCCATTGAGGGCATGATATGCATAGTCATGCAAAGGTGTCCACGAGTCGATGACTCTCCACTTCCAATGGCCATGGATGATTATGAAAATCTGGGATTGCTCACAGTACAAAGTTCGACATATGGGGAAAATGGTGTCCGAGCATACAATATCATCTTCACCACAGTTGCCCATAGAGTTAAAGTATCCTAGCCCTGACTTGTTGTTTATAGATACAGATCGTCATGTTAACCACGGGTGGATACATAGGATAACCAGGTAGGGATACCCTAGAAATGTTTGTATGTGAGAGGGGAACAAACTTATAAACCATTGATCCATAAATTTTTGGATCGGGAGATATGATATTGGGGCCCTAAGGCCGGTAAGCGTACGAAGATAGGAAGAGTACTGCCTGAAGAAATATTTCCTTTAGTAGACGGGCCAGGGGATATCAATTTGCAGAGCCGCTGAGGGCATGGTATGAATATTCGTTCAAAGGTGTCCATGGGTCTATGGCTTTCCACTTCCGATGGCCATGAATGATTATGAAGATCCACAATTATCTGGGTCGTGGAGTTTGATGCATGGAGAGGATGTATCCAAATGCGCAAGGAGTATTCCCATCCTGTTTCGCAGTATATCTTGGGTGGATCGAAACGAAGTCCATGCAGTTTAACGTTGTGTGGTGAGGACAAATTCCATGTAGTTTTAACATCATGCAGTGAGGATGAAGGTGAAATGTCGTGAAAAGGGGGATCCGTGAAGCTTAACGTCATGCGGTAAGGACGAGGGGTATATATACTTGTGTTTTCTTTTATCGACAGCTAGGCTAGGAGGTAAGATATCAGCATCTCTATGTATCCTGTGAGGGTAGGAATCAAGCCTCACGTAGTTCTTTTTGGGGCATACACCCCATGCGGGTCTGGTCCATACGGGGGAAAGGGGGTATTTTTATCTTTATTTGGGGTGGCTGGGCCAGGATTTGGAATTTTGGTGTCACTACATATCTTGTGAGGGCATCAATCAAGAAGTGCGTAGTTCTTTAAAATATAATACACCCCGTGTAGGTTTGGTCCGTACATGGGGGAAAAGGGAATTTTCAATCTTTCTTATCCGTTCAGTTTAACGTCGTGTGGTTAGGATGAAGAATACACCCCGTGCAGGTCTGGTCCTTATATGGGGGGAAAAGGGGCATTTTTTTATTCCATTTGGGAGTGGTTGGGCCAGGATGGGGGATCCTGGCATTGCTACGTATCCTATGAGAGCAGGAATCAAGCCGTATGCAGTTCTCTAAAAGATAATACACCTCGTGCAGGTCTGGTCCGTACATAGGGGGAAAGAGCATTTTTTTAAAAAATATTCACTCAGGGGTGGTTGGGCCAGGATGGGGGATCCTGGCATCACTACGTATCTTGCGAGGTCAGGAATCAAGTTGTACGTAGTTATCTAAAAGGGGTACACCCCGTGCAGGGCTGGTCCCTACACGGGGGAATAGGGCATATTTTTTTATTTCATTTGGGGGTGGCTAAGAATGGATGGGGGACCTTGGCGTCGCTATGTATCCTGAAAAGGAAAGAATCAAGCCATACATAGTTATCTGAAATCCATACAGTTTAACGTCATGCGGTGAGGATGAAATAATCTTAGTTTAGGGTCATAGAGTTTGGACCATTGGGGCTTGGCAGTTTAACGTTTTGCAGCTCGGATGATAGGCGCTTGGCAGTTTAACATCCTGCAGCTTGGACGGTAACTGGCTTTGATTATGAGAAATAATTCTTCAGAAATATCGCATTTGTAGGAGTGGTAGTGAATTGCCCGTCCATGGAGATCAGGGAATATGCTTCGTTGGAGTAGACCTTGTGTATAACATATGGTCCCTCCCACTTGGGCTCCAGCTTTGGAGGATTCTTTCTGGGTATCATTGGGGTCCAAAGGACCAACAACAATTCTCATTCCATGAAAGACTAAAGATGAACCTTTTTATTGAAGCCTCGTGCGATCCAATTATGATATACCTCTAAGTAGTGCAAAGTGTGAAACCGCTTCTCATCTAGCTGTTCCAATTCACCTAGCCATTTTTCTGATTTCTCATCGTTGGATAACTGATCACAAATGGAAACACAGAGTGAGGGAAATTAGAGCTCAATGGGCATGACAGCTTCTATTCCATACACTAATGAGTATGGAGTTTCCCGAGTAGTGGTGCAGATTAAGGTTCGATAAGACCACAATGCATGAAGTAGTTTATCCAAACATGATTTCTTGTCTTTATACACCATTTTATGGAGAATGTTGGACATGGTCTTGTTGAAAGCCTCTATCTGTCCGTTGGCCGCTGCATGGTAGCGGGATGAGTGGTTAGCCTTAATACCATATTCATGGTATAGTTTCTCCAATTCAGAAGAGAAAAATTTGGTGTCGATATCCGTCAATATGGTATGAGGGACGCCAAATCTAGTGATGATATTGGTTTTCACAAAGCTGACAACATTTTTTTCCCCGACTTCCTTGAGGGGTACATCTTCTACCCATTTGGAAAATAAGTCGGATGTTGTGAGGATATACTTCAATTATTTGGGAGTGGTGATAGGATATGGTCCCACGACATCCATTCCCCAAATGACAAATGGCCAGAAGTACTTAGCCTGATGAAGTAACTCTAGGGTTTGGTGTATAAAGTTGTCATGAATTTTCCATGAGTGGAATTTTTCAGTAAAGTGATTTAAATCTTGTGCCATGGTGGGCCATTAGTACCCAAGCCTTCGAACCTGATGGGAAAGCTTAGACCCCGTCTGATGTGCTCCACATACTTCGGCATGTACTTCATTCATTACGGTGGAATTTTATTCTCCATCAATGAATCTGTGGAGGATTCCATCGAGGCCTCGTTTGTAGAGGACCTCTTGCTGACTCGTGCCGCCATATAGGAAAAATTTGATCGCCCTTCTCTATATTTTCTCTTGTTCAGCCCTGTCTAATGGAAGTTCTCCCCTTTGAAGGTATTTTGCAATAGCGGTCATCCGACAGGTGGCAGGAGCATATGGATCAGGGACAAGGCTGAATTCATTGATTTCTTCCATCTTAGTCTGAACAAACAGGAAGACCATTCGACGATGGGAAATACTAATAATTTTTTCATCCCAGTCTGGGTTAGCTAGGGTTGGTGCCGCGTTAGCTAATGAATCAGGCATTCTGAGACTGGGGAATATAGGTCAATGTTGGTTCTGTGGAGAATTCCGCCATTAACCCTCAGACATGGTCAAATAGGGGAATAATCTCCTCCTTTTTAATAGCATAGTCACCATTGAATTGCTCGATGACCAGTTATGAGTCACCTTTTACCTAAAGGTGTTGTACTTGTTCCTGGAGTGCGAGCTCCATGCCTGCAATGAGGGCTTGATACTCCGCCTCATTGTTCATACATCCTTCTGACAGGAGGAAGGAATATGGAAAGAATTCCTTTTCGGGGGACAAGAGTATTATCCCCAAACCCACCTTGTTAAATTTGGGATCCTCTATCCTTTTCCCAATCAGGATTCAGGATGCGTCGTCGAAGTACATTCCCATGTTGGGAACTCCTCTTGAACTGAGAATATGTCTTCATTAGGTAACTCGACGTCCGATGCAGTGGTCCCTGTCGAGGGGTGCTCTGCCAAAAAATCTGCTAACTCCTGGCCTTTGATGGCTTTCTGAGGCATAAACCGGATGTAAAAATGTTGTAGGATTACTTCCCATCGGGATAGCCGCCCGGTCAGCATTTAGCTGCTGAGGATGTACTTGAGTGGGATGCGATACCAAATGGACTTCATGATGTTGCAGATAATGTTACAATTTTTGAACTGCGAAGACCAAGGCCAAAAAACTATTCTCGATGTTTGAGTATTGAGTTTCAGCATCTATCTTGGTTCGACTAAGGAAATAGAGATTGGTTTCAATGCTGGCATCATTTTTATGCACGTGGAAGGCTCCCAGTGACCGCTCTAGGTCTATCACGTATAGGATAAGAGGTATCCTTTCAACCGGGAACATGAGCACCGGAAGGCTTAAGAGGTACTTCTTTTGGTTGTCGAATGCCTCTTGGCACTCATCTGTCCATTAGTACGTAACCACATTTTTCATTAACCTGGTAAAGAGAAAACATTTGCCCGCCAGGTTGGCTATGAACCACCTAATGTAGGCCAGGTGTCCATGGAATCCTCTCAACTCAGTGAGATTGTGGGGAGGTGGTAGGCCAAGGATAGACTTTTAATTTTCATGGTCGACTTTGATGCCACAATGGCATACGAAGAAGATAAGGAATTTCCCTGAGGTAACCCCAAAGGCGCATTTCAAGGGATTCATCTCTAGGATATGTTGTAGAAGTTTGTTGAAGATGGTTTCAAGGTCTAACAGGTGATCTGAGTGCTGTCTTTATTTGACCACCAAGTCATCCACATAGCATTTGACGAATCTCCCCAAGAATGGTTTAAAGATATGATTCATAGTGCGTTGATATGTGGCGCCCGTGTTATTGAGACCATAGGGAATGACCCTGTAGTAGAATATTCTTTGAGGGGCTCTGAAGGCAATGTATTCTTCATCTTCTTGGGCCATCCAGATTTGATTATACCCAGAATAATCGTCCATGAAGGAGATATCCTCATTCCTGGTCGTTGTGTCGATTAATAACTCGGTAATCGGGACTGGGAAATCATCTTTCGAACAATGCCGATTGAGATCTTTGAAATTGATGCAGACGTGGATTTTTACATTATTTTTCTTGATGGGGAAATTTTGGACAACCAGATAGGGTATTGGACCTCCTGAATGAATCCTTCTTTAATAAGCCTATCCACTCTAGCCTCTATTTTGGTAGCATGTGAGGGGTGCATTCTTCTGGCGGCTTGTTTATATCCCTGATGGTCTTATGGAAGACCTAAGTGGTGCGTTGCCACTTCGGTATCGAGTCCCGACATTTCCATGTAATTCCAGGAAAAAACATCCGGGTGTTTCCTCAGGAAAGAGGTATATACCTCGTTCTCCTCAAGAGACATGGATGTACTAATGAGAGTGGGCCTCGGGTCTTCCTCGGTACCCTAGTTTATTTCCCTAAGCTCATCCATGGTAGTGGAGATACCTTCCTCAAATGCGGGAGGTGCATCCCTGCGATCTTCCTCCTCTTCTTCCCCCACATTATCACATTCTTGATCTGATGGGGGGAGAGTTCCTGGCACGGGCTCTTGGGGGTCCGGAGGCGAGGCATCGTGGGCGTCCCTGCTCAATTATTCATCCCAAAATTTAGGGTTAGCGGTCATTCCTGCATTTTCATGCTTGACCGTTACAGCTGAAGTCATGAGGACAGTTGAGTGTGTGTCCTGACTTGAAATCATGCTCTCAACATGGTTGATGGGAAGTACGTAGTCTCCATCGAGCTACTTGAGGGGGTCATCCGAAACCATTTCCAAACCATTTGGAGTGGGGATACAATCAATACCATCGAGCGAAGGATTCTTTTTCTTTTTCTCATAAAACCCGACGTCAATTTAGTGTGATTCAGAGAGCTCAAAAAGGGCCTTGTCAACATGCAATGTCCCACTTTGTCCATTGAAAAAATACTTGATACACTATTGGTAGGATGAAGGAATGGCCATGTTCTTATGGTGCCACGACCTTCCAAGCAGGGCGTTGAATGTTGTGTTCTTCCGGACCACCAAGAATTCTGAGTAGGCCACAAGGTCGCCAAAATGGGTTTTTAGCTTGATTTGTCCCATTGGCTTTTTGTTTACTCTTGTCGTAACCCAACAGAGTTGTGGCTAAGGGTACTAGGTCATCCTCACTATAGCCCAACTTGCAGAGTGTCTGTAGGGGAAAGAGATTAACTCCAGAGCTGTTTTAAATAAATAATTTGCAGATCTCAACATCATTTAGTGTGCCAGAAACATATAGTGGTTTGATATGTCCTTGCATGATGGTATCTTAGTCCTGATCGGTGAATGAAATCACTACATTGCATTCAGCCAGGCCAGTCTCCATCCGGTAAATCTCAATGGCAGCTACCTCAGCTTTAAACTTTTGGGGGATGAGCAAGGATTCTATCAGCGCCTCCTAGAGATCTGATGACAAACTCAGGGCATCCAAGATTGATAGTTTGGCTAGTACTAACACCATATGCTTAAGGATATCTTGTTTGTTCTCCAACAGCCGACACTTCTCCATTGTCGGGAGAGTTTTAGCAGGTATCTTGGGAGCTGGAGTACGTGACGAGGAGGGACTGACCATGGGGTCGGATGTCGACGGTGTTCCCGCGTTCTGGGGACTTGGCTCATCGGGTTTGTTTGTGTGCACCAGGCGGCTAGACACTTATTCCTCCTCTGATGGGTACCGTCTAATGACAGGTCCAGAGTGGCCTCTTGTGGAGGTGGAGGGATATTCATTCTTCTTTTGAGTCCGTTGAAGGGCCCTCCCATGAGTTTCTGCGATATTAATGGTTTGAGCCATGGTAAAACCATATGGTTGGTTTCAGTCGTGGTTGCGCCTCCCCTAGTATCCCCTGCTTCTGCGATTCCTCCTCCCGACCCCTTGTGTTAGGAACTCGGGTTCATAGCCATACCCTTTGTTAGGGAATGATTCCATTAGATGGATGACATTGATGGAACCAAAGATTATCTCATCCTATGATAGTTCAACATGGTCGGTCATCCCTGATGGGGCTGTTTGGTGGGTCGGTTCCCATGGCACCAAGTTTGGGGGCATAAAATCTGACAGTGTCGGGACTAACTTTGGCCTCATTGCGGACTGCTCCTCTTGCTCTTGTCTCCTCCCTTCTCGATTATGTTTGGATGACCGGATCATGGAGGGTTGTGAGGCCGATATTATCGGCTTTTCAGCATTAGGGGCTGTTGGTGGCAGCACCGGTTGCAGTAGTTGACCTTGGAGTATGCCTTGAGCTTGGTTTACAGTCTTCTGTGTCATCCAGCCATCAAATTTCTGCCCCTTCTTGCTGGCGACTTCCTGCCACCCCTCCCCTTTGTCGGAGTTAGTGGTAGAAATATACATCACATGTGCTGGGGGTGGTCCCAACTCGACCTTCCCGGAGTCTACCATTCTTTGTAGGAGGTCTTTGAAGACGAAGAATTCCTGGATATTGTGCCCCAACATTCGATGGTAGAGACAGTAATATGACCTATCATTTCGGCCGAATTCTTCAGGCTTCCTTGGCTCCGGGAGGTGGCGAAAGTTTCAATTCATGGAGGCGATGAAGTAGCCTCGGACTTGGTCCTCTCAGAACGAGTATACTTTATATCATTGTTCCTCGAACTGGTTCTGCTTAGATCCTCTATGATCATCCCGCTTGGGCGGAGGTGGCCGCTAATATACAGGGGGGCCCTTGACGATTTGGTGGAGGCCTAGGCAGTAGAGCAGGTGCAGGGGCTGGCTTGAGCGTGAAAGAGGACACTTTATCTCTAACTGTTCGCTTTGTAGGAGCCTGTGAGGCTATTCAGGACTTCAGATTGGTCCGATGTAGGGAGTCTTTAATTATTTGGGAAATGACATAGAGATTTTGGAAGCCAGTGGTTCACTACACTGGTATGAGCGGTTTTCGTAGCTCATATCGAAGGTTATCGATGCATATGGCTAGCATCTCATCTTAGGGAATTTTCCTATTTAGAGAGTAGGTCAGACCCTTCCATCTGGTGATGAAATCTGAGACCCTCTCCTTCTCCCTCTGTTTTCAATTCATGAGGTCACTGACTATTGTTTTAGGCAACGTTGAGCTAAAGTGGAACATGAACTACTTCCGCAGGTCTTCCCAGCTTTTTATAGACTAAGCTGGTAGATTCGTATACCAGACGAAGGCGGATCCTTGCAAGGACCGCACGAAGCATCTGAGTTTCACTGCTTCTTGTTGTTCTGGAGTTCCCATCATAGGGTCTCAATAAGACGCGTAGGGCATCAAGTGCTGTTTTGGATCTCCTAATCCATTGAAAATAAGTAATACAAGGCTCCCAAAATTGGGTGGAGGAGGTGTGTTGGTCACCCAATCGGGGTAGGGATTTCGCTCCAGTAGTATCAAAGTGCGTCGACCTTCTATTTCTTCCAATCGAGCTGTTAGTGCCTCGATGGTGCTGGAGAGTCCCCGGTTTACATCCTGTTGGGCCCAGTCTTGGGAAGGTGTAGCACAAGGTATTTCTTGAGGATCCAGCTTGACCAACACCAAGGGTGTATATGCCATTTGTGACACCTTCGGAGGGTTCAGACGTACTCGCTTTAGTTGCTTCTTGAGTGGAGGAAAGTCTTGGTATTCACCCGGATCCATGTTCAGGTAGTTGGATGGAACAGGCACCTCATTGGGCGGGGAAAACATGGGTCTTTGAGGTGCACTTGCAGGGAGTGCAAGGTGTGGCTCTTCTTGGGAAGTGTTTCCAATAAGATGATTCCTCTAGAGTAGCTTGGCATTAAGCCGCCTTAATTATTTCATTTCCTCTTCCTGTCGAGCGAATCTCTCTTCGAGCATAAGTGGCTCATTTTTATCGAGAGGATGAGGCGGGTTAAGGGTGACCGTTCCTTTGTTCTTATCCTTGTTGGAAGCTCTCAAGGTAAGCGGAGGAGGGTTATCTGGAAGGGCGGCCATATTTAGGGAGTCCCTCTGGTTCCAGGTGTGCACACCTGGTGGTTTGTTATGAGTCACAGCCTGACAGGAATCATCATCTTCCGATCCATCCAGATTTGCATCATCTCTGGTGTCAACCATGGTGTTAGCCTCTATGGTGTTGATGGATTCATATCATGGGGTGGAGGAGATGTCATCTTCCAAATAGGAAGAGGATCTCCTGCGCCTTTTACTGGTCCTCCCATTCTTATCCCGGGATTACTTTTGGACTCGTTGAAGAAGGGTGACACAGAGAGTTCCTTGATGCGACCTCATGGAATGCCTCCCTCTTAAAGGGTATGGTGATTCAAAAGATAGGATAGGGTAGGAACCTCTTCTTCTGACTATCCTCCCTAGACGATAAAATACTGATTCTCATGGGGGAGGTTGTTTTTGAGGTGGTAAAAATTCTCCCAAACCTAGGGGATGGGGATGGCTCCATTCCTTGGATGTTGAGTCTCTTCCCATTTTTATTGCTCTTACAGGGGCATTTGTTGTTAAAAATTCCCCTAGCCCTGTAGTCTGGGGTTGACCCTAGATTGCGGCAGTGGCTGCTACTATCACTACCTGCTTGATCTTGTGCTCCCCCATTCGGGGGTGAACTGGATTTGATGCCGAGTTCACCTATGAATGAATCCCCTCTCGGGAGGCAAGCAATGATTTCCGATTGGCCTCTCTTAGGAGAGAGGCATGTTGTATTCTTTTGGTATCCTGATTTAGGAGTTCATGAATGGCTTGTTCCCGTCGGGCCTGCTGCTTCTGGGACTTACTCAAGGCCTGTCTCTGCTGGGTGTGTCACCTTTCCCAAATAGGGAGACCACTCGATCGCTGTCTTGACATGATGGAATTGCAAGATATTACGGCGAACGAGTTCTGTTGGGTGGGGAGCGAAGTGAAATGTAGAGCTCCATGTTCTCCCCATCCTCTGATATGGACTCCCGTCGGAGCATCACCAATGAGGCGGCACAACTGCTGCAGTGCCTGGAGGCAGGCTAACTCAATGTTTCCATTACGCCTCTCAGGTCGCGGTTGTCATGCCAGAGGAAGAGCTTCCAGGTTGATGTGACGTAGGAGGTCTCCTATTATCATGAAATGGTCTACATACCCATCGTAGGGCAAAAATCATGATTTATACCGGTGAAGGGTTGTCCATATATTGGAGCGGATGTCGTGCGCACATTCTTCTGACAACTTTCTGGGTATGTTGAATTGAGATGTGGCCGTGGGCCAAAACATAACTAGTATATCATCTCTGGCTAGTCGTTTCCTCAGGTGAAACATGTCAGAATACTCCTCTACTAGTGATTCCTCTACCTGGTCAGCCCAACTGAGGCGCTCACCGATAGTGTGGTCGGAGGCAGTGGGGTCAGTAGGTGTTGAATTATCATGTGGGTGATTCTGAGGTGGTTCAGAAGATGAACGTGGCCCCGGACCATATCTCAATTGAAGAAGGGTGTCGTTGGCAACTATCTTGGAATATGACATGCTCGATCCCGTCCTTCTGAGTGCCACAACATATGAGGTATTTTCTGTGATCGATTCGGCAGGGGGAGGACCTTCCTATCGATATGATATGTCGCTACGGGGAGGACCTTCATAATAACTTCCATCATGGTGAGGATGACCATCTTGGTTTGATGTTTGATGTGTATACTAGGGAGGACCTTCAAGACACACTGCAACAAGGGGAGGACCTTCTTGTTTCTTGGGGCCATTGCGGGGAGGACCTTTGCAATGGTGGCCGTGGTGACAAGGACTATCGTCAGAGATGCCGTAGGGAGAATGTATACTGGGTACACCCTGGGGAGGAACTTCAAAATGTACCGTAATGAGGGGAGGGCCTTATCGTTGCTTGACGTCTCTACAGAGAGGACCTCTGTTATCAGAGTGGTGAGGACTACCACCGTGATCTGATGCCTGGTTGCGCGGAGTGTTGTTGCAATGTAACCCCTGGGGAGGACCTTCAGGGAAGACCGCAGTAAGTGGAGGGCCTTCTTACTGCTCAATCTTCTGGTCACATTGAGGGATACCGTGACTCACATCAAAATAGAAGCTCTCTTGATCGATCGTTATATTATTGTGGGGGAGGCCCCCGCGTGTGCTCTGGGGAGGACCTTCAGAGCTGTAGGTAGCGACATTGCAGGGAGGACCTTCACAACTGCTACTGACCCTCCCATAATATGGTAATGGGTGGGAAGGGTTCTAAGCCTTCGATATGTGCTTAGCGGTATTGGGAACCCCAGCTTCTAGCAGAGTAGAGTCATGAACCCGCTCTTTATTTTTTAGCTACCTTCGACGCGTTCGGGGCGCTTTCTTGCGAGCAGTGGGGACCATCTGCTGTTGATAACAGCCTTTACCTTTGGGTCCCTTTCTAATTGGGTCTTATGATGCTGTAGGGATATGCCGATGAACATATTGACTTTTATAAGGGATATATGCCTGCTCTAGAGAATTCACCGTGATGGACATGTGCCCCCCAGTTGGAACGAGTGAAGATGCTTGATCCAGTTTCCCTTGTATCGCGGAATATGGCCGATGACCCTCCTGGGCGGAATCAGGGATGCAGATTTGCTTCTAAGCGGATATCTCGTCTCTTATATGAGTCGACTCAATTGGGGAGATGATATCACAGGCCCGAGTCCTTGATATTTCCGCTGATGAAATTACATTCTCGCAAGTCTGCAAGATATGATCTGGGATCGATACCTGCTCTTCCATCATTTCTAGGATATGTAGAGAGACATCTTTGGCTGGAACAGTTATGAAGGCCTATTCTGGTATCGAAGTATGAATATCCTGATCCGTTCCTCCGGTAGTCAGTGCGTATTGACAATTATCATGTGTCGAGGTAGGTGAATGAGTCTACCCCTGTGCCGAGATATGCTAGTTTATCTCTCTATATGCCACCACATCGGGATGACAGACTTTACTTGCATCCACAGGGAGCTGACCCTGCATATGTTGGTTTCCCACCGTATCGAGTCGGTGGCCTTTGTTGGCAGGGAGAGGTTCCTTCCTATTAATTGTCGCCACATCTAGATGGCGGGATTTGTTGATCGCCACCATATTGGGATGGTAGGCGTCAAGAGCATCTGCTAGGAACTGGTCCTGTAAGCGCTGGGTCGCCACCACATTTGGTTGGTGAGCTTCACGACCCTGGGCAGGGAAAGGTGCCTGCCGTTTAGGTGACGTCCTGTGTGAGTGACGGGCTTGATGGAGCTCGGCGGGGATGAAGGCATGCTCGTATGATGCCTCCATGTCAGGATGGTGGACCTTGGAGGAGAGGACAGGTGTATGTGCCTGCTCGCGATATGTCTCCGTGACTGGGTAGCGAAGCTCCTGCTCAGGGACAAGGGTGATGACCGGTCCCTGGTTGTATGTTTTCCTCCCTCGTCGGGCGGTCTGATGGGACGGAGCTCAGGGAGTGTAGGCCTAAATTCTCTGGGCGACGTCCTCCTTGGTGTGAGGACATTGAGTCGTGGCGTAACCACGACAACGTCTTCTGGCGGGGGCCTTAGAGTGGAACCCACGTTCAGCAGGGATGAAGTCCTTAGTGTTGACCACATCTTCCTCCCTAAGATAAGGGAGCTACACATTGTCTCGTTTCGGGGATAGAATCCCGAAACGGTTTGAGACGGCAACAGGAGCCGTCTGGATCTGCTTTCACGGCGGCTGTCGGGCAGGCGACCGGCGAGTCTTGGCGGATTTGTGGACATGCATGGCCGCCTCCACCGTCGAGAGAGTACTGTTTAAGTTGTAATCTCGGATCAATGCATCTGTGACCCAGTGTTGAAGACGCTGAGTAGGTGATGGGGTCCTTCATTGGTGAGGATGTCCGGTCATCGCGTTGCTTGAGGCACACACCTGCGAGTTCCTCCGCGATTCTATTGGATCGAAGGGAGTTCCGATCGGTACCTATAAAATATTTTAACAAATACAAATAGAAACCCCATAAAAGTAGAATCTCATGATCCCATGTGTAATTAATGACCTTGTTTGTCCCTCCTTGTGAGTATAAGGGGGGAACAGAGTGATATTAGGTTAAATCCATCATGCTTGGTTAAAGATTCACGTCAGGTTCACCATTTTTTGTTTCGAACTGTTTCTAGGGGAGGTGGGGACAGACCCACCCAACGGTCGATCTCATGGAGGGCTGAGCTCCGCACAACCTCTAAGGTTGGGTATATCGGTCTTCATTTTGAAACGCTCAATGGTTCCATATCCAATAATCTGTGGATCTGCTTTCCATAGGTAGGCATTCGTTGACCAATTCTTCCAGCGATGCTTAAGAACTTACATTGGTCAAGAGGATGGGAAGTTGGGCTCATTGCACCATTTTGGGGGGAATTATTGCCTATTCTGGGACTCTCTTATAGATTTAAGATGTATTCATCTGTTCTCAAATATTTGGTTTATACCCAAGCATAACATCAACTGATTACTCCTAGTTGGAAATGGTCACCAGACCGTAGGGATTCAGAATCATTTAGGCCTAAGGTTTACCATCCCTCATTGGATTAATGACTTCAGGGAGTTTGGGCTTATTAAGACGGCATTAATTTGAAGCCTCACAACTGGGTGCTCGGGAGTTTATTGTCATCCAGGGGGAATAGATAATGACTTGAGAGTTTAGATTGAACCCGTGATATGGGCTTCCTACATATCCTCGTGAGAGGAATCAGAATCCACATAGTTCAGTGCCACTTGACGGGACACATCACCTTTTTAGGTCGTGTGACGAGGACCCAACCGTATAGTTTAATGTCTTGTGTAAAGGACATCCAGGAGAGAGATGCCCGATCAAAGTCACTGTGGGACTTATACCGAAGCGGCATGAAAGACCCAAGGGAAGTGATTTCTTGGGTCTAGAGATGGTCCTGCTGGATTATAAGGACATGGTTTGATAGAGACGGATGTGTATCAGACTTAGATATCGGTCTTGCACCTCAGGGAGGTTTCCTACATATCCTGGTAGGTCTGGAATCGAAGTCCACGTAGTTCTTGGAAGATTAGGGCTTACGCGTGAGAGTTGCCTGTTATTGGGATTGAACCTCAAGGACGCGTCCTACATACCCTGCTTAGGAGACAGGGATCAAAACCCACATAGTTCATTAGTGCAATTTAACGTCATGCGGGATGAAGGATCGGGACTTACACTCTGAGGTGGCCCAATGAGATGGTGGATGGGGCTTACACTCTGAGGTAGCCCATAGAGTTAGTGAACCGATGTGAAGGGGTCGGAATGACCAGGTGGTGGGATTTAACCTTGTAGAGGCTTCCTACGTACCATGCCTTGACATGGATCAAAGTCCTCATAGTTCACAGGTGGTTGGGGTCAGGATCGGTGCTTACTCTAAGCCCACGTGAGTCATGCTCGGAGTGAGCAACAAGAGGCAGCAGAGACCTGACTATCACATCGCGAAAGTTGCGTCTGTGGGAAGCGGAGTGGGGATTACGCATGGAGCGACCCAAAGAAATGGAGATTGGGACATACTCCAGGATGGAGACCCGATAGTGAAAAAGCCCAGTGGGAGAGGGAAAGGGTAACGAAAACCCCTGTGTCCATCTCCCCTCTTGGTTCTTGGCACTAAGGAAGTACGGAGGTACATGGGTGCTACCTCTTGCAAGAAAGTCTAGGGGCTTACACCAAGGAGGATTCCATATCACTCTCATAAGTATGGATAATTACTCACCGCTGGCATCAAAAGGAATCTTAAGAAGGGTCCCCCACTCCTGGAAAGTGGGGAGGCAGAAAGGGGACTTTCGGGCTCGGACCCTGCACTACCGTGGGTATGTGAACCCAGGAGTTTTTTGGGAACCCGCTCAAGGGCCGGAGCAACCCCTTTTCTCTCACCTACCATGGGTATGTGAACTCAAAGTAGCGCGCTGATGTGCTCGGAGATTGCATACATATCTGGTGGCTTCGGTAGAGGCCTTGGCTTGGGGCCGATGAATATACCACTGGAGGGATTGCGAAGGATAAGGCCGGATTGGAAGGATTTTATCTGACTCGGGGAATAGGAACACCAAAGGAGTTGGTGGGCCATATGGGTGTATAAAGAGTGGTGCCTTTCACGTAGGGGGGTTCTACGTGGCTGGAGAAGCCATCTTCGTACCAGGGTGGTGCGCAGACTGATAGGCATCCCGCGTACCAGGGGTACACGACTTCGGGTTCAGCCCGCATACCAGGTTGGTACGCGACGGAGTCTACGCGAGCAACGAAAACCAGGGGCGATGCTGGTTGGGGGTTCATTGGTCAGGGATTCACCTGCGTAGGAGGGTGCTACGTGGTGCGTCAGATCAAAAAAGGGGCATAGACTCCCTGGTCTGTGGAAAGTACATCCGTGGAGGGGCCATGGCTTGTGGTCTTCTTTTTCTTTTTATTTTAAGTTTGTGGTTCACCAATTTGTTATGTATTTTCGGTTCCTTATTAATTTGTTTCCAGTTTCATACTTATTCTGGTTCTCAAATTGGAACTTCATTGTTTGTGAAATCCTAAGTTCCTTCCTTCAAAATCCTTCCACCCGAATATGATGAATCCCTCTCTTCTCCCCCTCGATCTCCTTTTATAGAGTGGGGAAAGAGATGTATCTGTGGTCATGCAACACCTTTTGCAGAGGCCCATGATTGGAAACCTGGTTTACGGATTACTTGGTCAATCCTCAACTTGTGTGGGGCATTGAATGCACCTTCCCCACGAACCAAACTAGTTCGGGGAGTGCTTCGCGTCCACGCAGGGCTCTACCTCTGTTCCGTGAACGACAGTGTACGCGGTCTAGGTCGGTTGACGCGTTTCGCGGTTGGTGTTGTTCATGGTGGTGGACCAGCCTGGCGCCTATCATGCTTCACGCCCGCGGAGGGTCCCCGCCTCTGTTTCATGAACAATAGCGGTCCGCAGATGGAGAGGCTTGCTGAACTGGCCACGTACCATCAATATTGGACCGGTACGTGGACCGGTTCGTCTTTTTCCAACCTTTGATTATTCTCCACATTTTTTCCCAATTCCTAGAGGGAAATTGGGTAGAATCTTCTCTTGAATTAAGGGGATTCTCATTCTCCTTTGCGGATTTTTCAGGACCCTACAACCATAGAGCAGAGAGAGTTGATTCAGAACAGGATGGCTACTGCACAGTCATGACAGAAGTCTTATGCTGATCGATGGAGATGACCTCTAGAGTTCTAGGTTGGAGATCAGGTTTTCCTACCTATCACATCAAGGTCGGGACACAGGATGATTAGGAGATAGGGTAATCTTTCACCAAGATATGTTTTACAGTTTGAGGTTTTGAAGAGAGTCAGGCCAGTTTCATATCTATTGTAGTTACCTAAGAGGTACCGGACTATGCACGACATCTTCCACATTTCTTAGCTACAATGTTACTTCTCAGACTCGTCTCATATCTTTCAACCCAAGGAGGTTGAGCTAGAGGTGGACACATCATTCGAGGATCATCCTATCCATATTGTTGATCGTAGTGTGAAGATTTTCCAAGGTTAGTCTGTTCCTTTGGTACGAGTGCTATGGTAGTACAGGCAAGTACAGGAGGAGACATGGGAGAGGGAGGCCAATGTATAACTGCAGTGGCTAGAGCTATTCGAGGATTCTTCTTCTATGACACCTTCTTAAGGAAATTTAGAGACAAATTTATTTATGGTGGATGTTTGTAATAAACCGGATCTTCTTTTCAGGTATGTCTTTCTTTTTTGGTTGTTTTTGAGAAAAAGAGGAGTTTTTGGAAATTTCAGGAGTAAACACTGTGTACTTATAAGTACATTCCATGTACTTGGTTTCCACGTGTAGCTGTGTACTGGCTATGTAACGGTCGAACACATGGCCGTGTAGGGTGACTTAGAGACCACCAAAAGTGGAAGCTGGTTAATGCAAGTACATGTCGTGTAACCTTGAAGAACACACTGTGTACTTTTTTTTATTTTATTAAATGGAACGATGTCGCGTCTAATCAGCAGAACACATTTCTTCTCAGCCTATCTTGTCCCGGAGTGACTGAAGCCAGTGATTCTTCTCCAATCCTTCGAATCTCCATATTTTCTTTGAATTGATCTTCGTCAATTGCGTTGGAATCACATCGACGAGTTCTTACTTCTTCTAGAATCTCATCTCTTATTTTATCCTCTTTAACGATATATCCTTAGTTGAACATTTTTAGAATTTTTGTAGATCTAGAAAATTCTAGTTAGTGAACCGATCCCTCCAATATCCTATCAAAAATTAAAAATATGGGCATCCAAGAATATATGTACTATCATATCCATCATTTTATCATCATCCAAGTAGGTTAATATATCTATTTACTAATTAACTATCCATTTATTCTAGAATGGTAGGTACCACTGCATCAAGGTGAAACACTGATATCGGACCATGAAAGGTTACCTTTTATCCCATATCACATGTTATTCCAAAATCACATTATTTTGATTTCCATTTCATCAAATTTACAAGGGTATGCACACCTCTCAGGTGTCCACAAGTCCGAACTCAACTCCTATGTAGCCAATGGGTACCAATGGGAGGTTTAATCTTAGGGATTTAATTAAGAAGATAACTAAATAAATATTTAGATTATATGATCGATGTGCTAGTGCAATCATAGTTATTACACATACAAGGAGAAATTTAGACAAACATTTAGGGAGTTATTCTAGACCCCCACATCAAAATGTTGAACATGATGACACTTTTTAGTATTTACATTATATCATGATTCCTCCATTCCCTTAAATTCCAACAAGATGTATCAAATCATAATCTATAATAGGATGGTCAAATAAGGAATGAGATTATAGATCAGAGGGAAATACCCCAACCATTATCCATAAAAGAGCTACTGCGAGATATGAGATATAACCCATTCTTAAAAAATAAGTGCTGGAGGATTAAAATGAAGGGAATGGATAATTAGGGTATAAATATAAGATTTACACCATAAATCCCCTGATTTCAATTACTTATATAAAACATGTCTTCTAGTGTTAAAAGATAAATAAAACATATGTTCTGCAAAAAATATCCATTTTACATTGTAAATATTGTTTAATTCTATCCCAACAAACTTGTGGTGTAAAAGGGTTTTATGGAGTCATCTTGTGGAGTTTTTTTTTCAGGAATTGATTTTTAGGGGTAAGCCTACCTAATAAATTTATTCCATAAATCATTTAGTTACATCATAAATATATTCTACAGACTGTTGTCTTTGCACCTCTACAACACTAACCCAAAAAAGTCACAATTTTTCTAACCAAGGATCAAATGATGAACAAAAAGTCCCATAAATTTTTCCAAAACTAAATGATAAACATACCTAGAAAAGGAAGGGATCTAAAAACTTCCCATATAAATAAAAACTCACCCCCTATGTTTCTCTAATAATCACTGTGGGGTATCAATAAAAATTTCCTTTGTGCTCACATATGCAACTCTTTATCCTGGGTCTCCCCTTGTACACACCCATAATACCACTGCTCTCACACTATAGGTATGGTATTTCCCAAAAGATTCTTCTCAATATGATCCATGGTTCAAGTTGGATTCTCTACAATGGATTCTTCAACACCCATATCAATTTCATCAATGTCTATCATGTGAGAAGGGTAAGAATGATATCTCTAAATTTCTGACATGCGAAACACATCATGTGAGGAATTTTAGTTCTATAGAAGGTCTAAATGGTTTTCCATTGGATCAAGCCTTACCAATTTCTCAAATAACCCAAAAAACCTGGGTGTCATCTTGGATTTCATCTTGATATGATGTTTCCCCGT
Source organism: Viscum album (assembly GCA_963277665.1). Lineage (NCBI taxonomy): Eukaryota > Viridiplantae > Streptophyta > Magnoliopsida > Santalales > Viscaceae > Viscum > Viscum album. Next base: position 1,683,461,578 of record OY728160.1, read on the forward strand.
CCTATTTGAAAATTTAATGCTGACATGATGACTAACATCAAACTCTAAAGGTCATATCCAATGTTTTTAATATGATTTGCTCGGGATCTTCATGGTCACCAACCAAATCCTTATCAACTGAAACTACTTAGAAATTTCCTACACAAGCCTAGGTCTAACAAGAGATGACTCACCAACCTCTAACAAATAAAGAATCAAAAACACTAACTTACATAAATATACTTGAAATAATCAATTTGGATATATTATGAGAATAAATTATTAGAGAAGAACTTCCAAAGATATGAATGCTACTACCAAGAAGCACACCAAAAATAGATCATAAATTATCCTTTAGAATCAAAATTCTCATCTTAGACTGGTTGTCAATATATGTATGATGAACTATACTCAGAAGTACCTTTGATGCCAAAGTCTTCTAGAGACCCATCCAGAACTAAGATGTGAAACATAGATCTCGATTAGAATTAATACTCCTCAGAACACCATGTATTCGAAATATCTCCCAGTCCTATAGGTTCCCAAATCATTGATGGGGAATGTCTTCCTGATATTAAAAAATTGGGATACCTTCTTCATTCAATCCACTATCACCCATAATGAATCCTTTTTTCTAGGTTTCTTGGGTAACACTATCTAGAAATTCATTATGACACCATCTCATTTCCACTATGAAATGGGTAATGGATAAAGAAACCCAATAGTTCTATGATGCTTGACCTTCACCAACTGGTAGGTTACACATCTTTCCCTAAAGCCCGATATCTAATTTTTCATCTCTATCCACCAGTACTGTCTATAAAAATGATGATACATCTTTATTAGACCAAGTTATACTTCCCATTTAAAATCCTGAAATTCCTTTCTCATCCCCTCAGGAAAACCCGCAAGAACCCATACCTGAACATGGAATAGAATAATGTATCAACTTAAAAGGGTTTGTCCCAATAGTGGATCCCCACCATATAAGCTTCCACATAGAGATAATCCCCTCCAGATTAGATAACTACTCTATCTTGATTGGGTCAAGGACCATGGGTCAAATATTTATCCATATTAGAGATAATCATTCATGGGACTTTTGAAAATTAGGATCCATTTCTTTAAAGTTTTCCATCATCCTCCACTCATCGCAAGACTCCCACACTAACTTTGTTTGTGTCTTTCATCACATGGAATCAACATTGATTTTACCTTTTATTGGTGTGTAAGAATGATAAAATAAAAATACTACATATACTTGACTCAACTCATCTATGAAAATTTATACTTTCATTGATAAAAAATGTACTTGTGGATCTTATGGTTTGTGAAAACCAAAAATATATCTCCCAAAAGACAGTGTCTCTTGAATATTAGAGCATGTACCACCATAGTAAACACCTAATAGTGTGTTGGGTAATTCCTCTAATGTTTTCTCAGCTGTCTGGATCCACAAGAAACCACATAATCCTATATCAAAATAGCTTTTGGCTCATGATGTGCATAGAGTATTCCTTACCTATCATAGGTAATGTGAGAATCGTTGTTGACACAAACCCTCTCATTTTCAACTGTAAATATCTTTCACAAGAATCTAACCCAAAAATGATCACTCCATTCATGGTCAACCAAGATATTGGTTCTTCCATATGGGAAAAGTACTTAATGAAATGCTGATAATATCATTATAGACCATTAAAACTACATATATCAAATCCATTTTGGGTCATTCCAAAGATTTCGTGGCCCCCACTCTATCTAGGTCCACTAACACTCTATCTTGTGAGATGAAATTTCCAAATAAGTTCACTATACCAGTTTAGAAACAACATTTAGATATACTGGAATAATAATGATACTCTCTTAGTGTACCTTGGATGATTAAAGGATGTTTGGAAGGATTATATGATTACTAGGTGTACATCAAGATGTTTTTGAAGAAAACAAATGAATATTGGTCAAGGAACAGATGAAAGATATCATTCATTAAGGCCATGAATAACACTAGTATTTTTTTCCAGAGTAAACAACATGACCATAAACTCATACAATTCATACTAACTCCTAAAATATCCCAAGGTATGTTTTTTTATCACCCTTAATTGATTATACAATAAACATAGGTAGAACATGATGATGATCCAAGAACTTGTGAGCTTATTGAAAATATAATTTATGTGAGGAATATGATACCGTTTCTCTTCTATCATACGATTCAATCATAGATAATCTACACATAAGAGAAAATTCCATTCATCCTTCAAGAAAAAAAGAATAGGAGAACCCAATGGTGAAGTAGTAGGCCATTTGAAACCATTGGAATCAATACATTCCAACTAAATTTTCAAATCATGAAACTCTACTGTCACCATTATATATGGTAGGATAGAAACTAGATAAGATCCCATCACCAACATGATAGTGATCTTGATCCCCCACTTGGGTGGTAAACTTAAAAACTCTATGAAATAAATACTAAAAATGGTCTACTAGGGGAGGAGAATTATCTTAATGCATTCTATTATTATCCAGAATAAGGCAAGATATCCGAGCCATAATGCAGTCCAATCTACAAAAAATTGGTCATACATGACTAGCATGAAGTTCCCACCCACCTTGATGAGTATAACCATGCCCTTATGAAAAGTGGAATGTAAATGCACTTTGATAATAGTTGATATGATCATTGCATAAAAATACCCAATATATATCGAGGATCAAATAAAAAATATCATTTCCAACAAAAAAGTTCCCAATGGAAATGTTAGACTCTAATTTTTAGAGAAAAGTGTCACGACCCGTCCCCCCTAGGGCCCGTGTCGTGACTACCCCAAGCCTGCCTCCCGAATTCCAGGGGCTGGCGACTAGTGCTAAAGGCGTCAACCTGCAAGTGGGGGGCATTAACCTAGATATATATATGACCACACATGCCCAAACATGTCTCAACTCACAAAATTGAAACAACATACCACTGAATAAACTGAGTTCAAGTATAGCTGAAAGAAAGTGGGATAGAATACAAACCCTAGAAAAAGTGCTGAAAACTATAAAGTACGAAAACTGCTCTGATGGACATCTTTAGTAAACCCCACCTGATTTTGAGATTAGTGAAGCTACATGAATCCAAAGTAGTACATAATGTTCTCTTGGTCCTACAGGGCCCCACCTTGTCCTAGGCCACTAAGTCCATCGTCATAGCGTCTATCCGTCCCATCTCCCAGAGCACCCCTATGGAAATGTCAGTCGTCTACACAAGAAAAAACATGTTCAGGCGAAGCCTGTGCAGGGGTGACTAATACAATACTCAGTAGGGACCCAAAAACAAAAGAAGGAAAACACAATAATTCCTCAAAGTAAGGAACGGAACACAAGGCATCCCACACCAGGTATATTCCAGGGTAGTATCAGTTGCATCGTCAGTCACAAACATTGAACTCCTTGACCACTAGAGAACTCCTCCTATATTAAGTATAGTGGGCCTTCCGGGTCTTACAGAGATTCTTACCACTAACCCTGAACTGATGTGGTACTCATCCATGATGAGTATAGTGGGTATGCTGGGTCACACAGAGTCGCTCCCCACCGTGGGCCTTCCAGGTCACACTGAGCCGCTTCCCACTTTGACCGAACTGAGGTAATCCTCCTGTCGAGTACCATGGTTCTGCTGGGTTACACAGAGCCAATCCCCATTGTGGGCCTACTGGGTCACATAGAGCCGCTTCCCACGGGTCCATCCTTGAGCAGTCTTCAGGTCTCAACCAACCACATGGTTTCATACGTAATGCAATTGGGAGAACCGCTCCTCAAGAAATTAGTCACTTATCGACATCCATGGAAGTCACCACAAATAATGCCAAAAGATCTGTCTTCTTGAGAGGGTCGCAACGCAACAAACAACCTATCAATCGGATGCACAATTTGAAAGATAATATCATTTTAGTAACCAGGGGGTCGGTTGCGATGAGGCTCAGTCCAACCCGGTCAGACCAACCTAGCCAACCCAGCTCGGGGGTTCTATATACCATGGTTCATTCTGACGGACCAGACCTGACCAGGTGTGGGTCGGGGCCGGTCTAGTCCGGCTTGGCCAATGGGTGAGGCCCAATTGGCCTCGCTGGACCCAACCCGTTTGGCTGAGGGTCCATCCTGACGAGTCTCCTGATGAACCATCCAAGTCTGACCCGCCCCAAAGATGGAACAGGTCCAACACTCCGGTGCGGGTCTGGCCCTCAGGTGAGGGTCCGGCCCGGTATGTGCGGGTCTAGCCCACCAGTGCAATTCGAACTGTTGGGCTCGGGTACGTCCCGCTGGGCAGCGGGACCAGCCAGGACTGGAGAGCTGTGATTCCAGCCTGCATTGCGGGTCTAGTCTACAGTGTGGGTCCGGACCACTGAGGGTTCGCACCCCATCCGATTTGCAAGAGGTGGACCGGTCCGCCTTTCTAGATGTGGCTGGGAGCCGCGTCTGTGCCCCGCCATCTCCATGTGAGTCATTGCGGGGTGGCTCCTCTACTGCAGTCAAGCATTCTCGGACCATCGCATGGGATGCTACTCGGGGCCACGTATGCTGCCCTCTGAAGTGGTCAAGCGACCATGTCCACCACCTCTAGACGCCGACTTAACCGACGACTTATCCTGCTGCGTCGCGGCCCGGTCTGGCCACATACTTTCGACCAGTGTGCCATTGTGGTGCACCAACTCCCACTCGTGGCCGCCACTGCGGGCCACCGCTACCAGTCTCCGGTGCCACCATCGGCACCGGTGTGCCAACAGATTCTTCTGTGGACCACCAGGTCTGCACCAGTGATCCGTTCTTCGTGCTATTTGCACCCGGGTTTTCCTGGGATCGTCCTCTCCACCATGAAAGTCTAAACAATTCATTTTCGTCAATTCGAAAGTTTGGCCACAAAGAACAACCAAAATGGAGGGGATCGGGCCTTTTTCATGTTGGCCCAGGCCTTCCACTTTAGAAATTTACAAAACAGGGGAGGTCCGATGATTTTAATTTGAAAAAGAAAGATAATTAAATCTCGGATAAAGAAAACCCAAAGAAGTCTCCCTCCCGCAAGAACACATGGTCCAAATATTAACCTGTTCATGGGTTAATCCAAATTATTTGTTTAGAAATGGATAGGGAAGAAAAATTAATCAAAACCCCTACCTCTTCGAAGCTCATTTCCTTACATTCGTCCTCGAGGTGTTAATACGTTGAAGTCGCTTCTCATCTCAGATCTTCTAATGGTATGATGAAGAAGATGAAGTTTCGTCGGTGTTCTTCATTCTTTACTGGGGTGGAAGTCTATTATAGGTTTTACATAGAATCCTCCAATTTATTTAATCCATATTTTCCTAGTGCATCGAATTATAAATATAATCACATCATAACATTCCCATTTTTATGCGACGTCGCATCATTACACTATTTTATTTAAGAAACAATGTAATTGTTACATTTCCTAAAAGCGTTGTTACACAACGAGTTTAATGATCCATTAATGATCCTCATTGATGTGCATCATCGCTACCCTGTCACTGCCCTGCAATGTCGCCGTCTGCCACTCCAAAGTGAGAAATAAAATAAAATAATTCATTTCATTTTTTTTGGAAAAGTCAAAAAAATAACTTTTCCACTCGCCCCATGTCGGCCGAAGTTAAGTCATATCTAGGTGAATCCTGACATTTTTAATTCAATGGTGCCCTTAAATTATTGGTCCAAGTAATGGTTTAGAAGATATAAAATCCCGCTCACACGTTTATTGAACATACCTTAAAAAAAGTTCACAATTTTGTTCTGGGCTCTCCGAACCACGGAATTACGTGCTGTCAAATTTTTCAGTCTTGAAATAATTACATATAAATAAGAAAATTTACATGGAAATTTATAGATGTTAAATTCTCCCCACTTTAGGGATTTACATCCCTAAAATCCAAAACAACAACTAAAAAATGATGGGGGGTACGTTACACAAATCTGAGCCTCCCGCTCCCATGTGCTCTCCTAAAGATTCCCATGCTTTCATCGGACGCACACTAGAGGAATAGAATATCCGTGTAGGATATTCTCTTTTTGATCCTTTATCTCTACTTGGATCTTCTAAAAAATTACCCAATTCTCAATGTCCATCTCTCCCCAGTCGATGACGTGTGATGGATAATTCACATACCTCCTCAGCTGAGACACATGGAAAACATCATGCACTTGGTGCATCTGTGGTGGAATAGCTAGGTGGTACTCCACCTCACCAACTCTGCTTATGATCTGAAATGGACTAAAGGTACTTAGAAATTTCTTACCACCCAGGACAAATATCAGGAATCCTCGTTGGGGTGAGAGCCAAAGGAACACATGATCTCTCTCCTCGAACTCCAAGGGTATTTTTCTCCTATCGACATAAAACTTTTTCCTGATCTGTGCAGTCCTCATCCACTCATGGATGATCTCCACCTTCTCGGTGGTATCCCGTACCGACTATTTAACCATGAGTACCGACTCCCTTGGGTCTTTCTAGCATATGGGTGATCTTTAAGGATGCCCATACAAGGCCTCAAATGGGGCCATGCCAATGGAGGAGTGATGGATATTGTTTTATGAAAACTACACTAGTGGAAGGTGGTCCTCCAAACCATGAACAAAGTCAACGACGTAAGCACAAATCTTGTCCTCCATGGTCTGTATGGTCTACTCTGGCTGACCTTCCATTTGGGGATGAAAATCTGTGCACAAGTCTAGCTATGTCCCAAATTTCTACTATAATCTCTTCCACAACCAGGATTTAAAGCCGACGTCTCGATCTAAGACGATAGTTGAAGGAACCATATGAAGCCGCACTATCTTTTGGAAATAAAGGTGTACTAGGCCCTCTACCGTTCCCTACTCCCAGATGGGTAGGAAGTGAGCCGACTTGGTGAGTCGGTCAACGATCACCCAAAGAGAGTCATGAACTCTAGACGTACGTGGTAACCCTATCACAAAGTCCATCGAGATACTGTCCCATTTCCACTCTGGTACCTCGAGTGGCTGATTCAAACCTACAGGATCTTGATGCTCGGCCTTCACTTGCTGAAAAGTGAGGCATCTTGAAATGAAATCAGCCACTGCTTTCTTCATCCCTAGCCACTAGTACTAACACCAGAGGTCTTGATACATCTTTTCCACTTCAGGATGTACCGCTAGAGGGGAAGTATGGAACTCCCTCAACACCTCCTCCCACAACACCCCTAGTACTAAGTTGTTCCCTCTGAAAAGTATGAAGTGCTCCACACCTATCAAAAATCCATCAGGAGCCCATCTTGAGGATATCTGAGTATGTCGGGCCTTGTAGTCAACATCCCCCATCTATTCCTTCCTGACTTGATGTACGAGTGTGGGAGTGACAACCGTCTTTTTAAGGTAAACAACTTCACCATCATCTACAAGGGATACTTTCATCATGGATAATTGCTCTGTCGCCTCACTCAGTAGCCGAAACCCAGTCCTCCCATTGAGCACGTCTGCCACCACATTCCCCTTTCCAAGAGTATAGACTATCTCAAAATCACAGTTCTGGAGGAACTTTAGCCATCGCCACTATCTCCGGTTTAGGTCCTTCTAAAGATATACCTAATACTATTGTGGTTGGAGTAAAATGTAAAACACTCTCCCATCAAGTAGTACCACCACATATTTAACACAAAGACCACTGCTTCCAATTCCAGGTCGTGGGTTGCATAGTTCTTCTCATGATACCTCAACTGTCGTAATCTATAGTCAATCAGTTCTTGCTACTGCAATAGGACACAAACGAGCCCGGTCCCTAATGCGTCTTAGTAAACTACATACCCAACACCCTCCTCTAGTAGTCTTAAGATGGGGGCAATAGTCAGCATCCACCTCAACTCTTGGAAAATCTATTAGTATTTATCCATCTACACGAAGGGTTGTCACTTCTGTGTCAATACTAATAAGGGTGATGCTACCCTAGAAAAGTCAGGCACAAAATTTCGATAGGAACTAGTTGGCCCCAAGAATCTCTTCACCTTATTCAGGATCATGGGTGGCTCCCAAGAAAGCAGTGCCTCTATCTTTACCGGATCTACTAAAACTCCAACCTCCGAGATGACGTGTCCCAGAAAGTGGACCTCCTTTATCCAGAACTAACACTTTGAGATATTACCATAAATATGGTGCTCTCAGAGTGTATCGAGAACTATCCTAAGGTGTGTAGCATTCTTCTATTCCGATGCTGAATACATCAAGATGTCATCGATGAATACCATGACTAACCAGTCGAGATAGGGTTGGAAGATCTTGTTCATGAGGCCCATGAAAACTGCTGGTGAATTGATCACACAAAAAGGAATCAACAATAATTCATAGTGTCCATACAGGGACCTGAAGGCTATCTTTAGTACATCCTCATCCCATACCCAATCCTGGTGATAGCCTGATCTGAGGTCTATCACTGAGAACCACTTCACTCCCTTCAGCTGGTCGAAGAGGTCATCAATTCTCGGCAGTGGGTACTTTTTCTTCACAGTTTCCTGGTTCAGGTGCCAAAAGTCCATGCACAACCTCAAACTCTCATCTTCCTTCATTCTAAAAAGAACTGGGGCTACCCATGGTGAAACACTGGTCCTTATGAAGCCCTTCTCCTGAAAGTCCTCCAGTGGTAGCCTTAGCTTGCAAAGTTCTGTGGGAGATATTCAATATGCTGGTGTGGATATCGGTGTCCTCCCAGGGTACAGGTCTATACAGAAGTCTACATCTCTACAAGGAGGTACCCTTGGAACCTCATGAGGAAAAACATCCTCGTACTTGTCCACCACTATATGGAATCTTGAACTCCTCTCCTCCACTACGCAGATGGTGAGGGTAGCCTACTGGCGAGTGATCGGCTGCACCCTCCTTTGAGAGAGTCCATCCTACACTATAAGGGTTTCCTTCTCGCCGGTGAAAGAAAACCTATTCCCATATTCACAAACACACTGCACTGTATGCCCAAAATAGTTGATTTGAGCATGGACTATGGATAACCAGTCCATACCCAAGATGACGTCGTAAGGCCTTGACGCTGCTACTAGGAGATCCCAGCTGAATCTCTCACCTTCTAGGGTAAGTTCACACAACTGAAACCAGTGTGTAATCATCAAATAATCTCCCATAAGAGTATCTAGACCTAAGGATTGAGCCAACGACTCCACTGGAATCTCCGAGCGCCGAACGAGATCCATGGTAAGGAAGGAGTGACTAGAACCTATGTCTATTATTACATCAGCTAGGGTGGAGAAGACACAGATCGTACCTTGAATCATCTTTAGAGATCCATGGCCATAAGCCTCTTCTTCCTGGAGCTGAGATCTCCCCTATCTGCCTGCTCCCTAGGTCGAGGTGGACCACTTGGGGGTGGTGGAGGTAACATCTCAAACCATCACCCACCACCTGCTGCTCGACCAGCTCCCCTTTCACGTCTGCTACCCTATGGTCCTCCTTGCTCGAACCGCTACCGTAGCCTCAATGGCCCCTCGACCATCTTCCGGAAAATCTGTATGGTGGGTTTGGCAAAAATGTGCCATGTGTCTCTACCCACTTCACATATAACACTACCCGGATCCCTGCCAACTCCCTCTGTACCGGGAGCCCCACACCACTGACCCTGAGTCATAGGGTCGTCCTCTAAAAGGCCTAGCCCACATGGGCCCACGCGTCTGCTGTCTGCTGCCTACCAAAGACTATGCCACCTAGGGTCTTCTAGAAGCTCTATCTATGAGTGTATACTCCTCCAAGAAACTCTCCATCAGAAGGGCTCTCTCTAGAACCATGTCTTGGGTAGGGATGATGAGAGAAAACCTCAAAGACCTGATCTCCCTGCCTGAGTCCCTGCTTAAAGGATTGAGCCCTAAAGAAAGGGTATTACACCATATCTATAGAGTATCAAGAAATATCTCTGAACCTTTTTTAGTACTTTTCCACCATAATGATGTCCTACTATAAGTGTAGTAGCTCCTAGATGCGCAGAGAGGATAAGGTTGTGGGAAAAAACTCCTCTCGGAAAAGCCTCTCGAAGTCAACCTAGGTGGGGGTTTCCTCATCATTAGTCTATATAGTCAAACTCTACCATCTCCTTGATGATCCCTGTTGAAGTCTTGCTTCCATGATCACAATCTGGTTAGATAGTGTCCTCAGTAATAGGAAGACCTACATCATAGCCTCCATCCATTCCTCAGAAACCTGAGGATCCATCTCTCCCCTGAACCTGGGAGGTCTCTATCTCTAAAACTCATGTAGGGAACTCAGCCTATGAACTCCATTTGCTGGAACCTCGGGTAATAGATGCTGACCATTAGGTGTTGGTAGCATTGGTTCACCACCCAGCGGGGCCATATCTAGAACCTGTCTCTGAATGGATGCCTCCTCACTAGGCGGGATGTCCTAACGACCTCGTATCGGGATCTTAGATGGTCTTCCACATGGAGGCATCCTAAGATAGATCAAGATGTACCATGGTTATAAGGTTATACCTGGTGAGCTAAATATAATTAAAAAATAATGAGACACTTATGAAACCAGTGTTTTCATGTATTGAGCTAAAAATATAATTCACGGTCCTGGTGTATGGATACGTCAACCACTACACCAACACTGGACTCCCCGAATTTGAAATTCAAACTCGAAACACTTAACATTGTTGCCCCAAAACAAAAAATCAGACTATCGGTCTTTGAGGGGGAACCTACCACCCTCTGATACCACTTTTTGATGACCCATACCCCTAGGGGCCCATGCTATGCCTATCATAATCCCACCTACTGAAGGCTAGGGGCTAGAAACTAGTGCCGAAGGTATCAAATTGCATGTGGGAGGCATTAACCTGGATACCTATATGCACACACATGCCCAAAAAAGTCCCAAATTACAAAAGGGAAACAACATAAAACTGAATAAACTGAGTTCAAGTACAGCTGAAAGAAAGTGGTCCAGAATTCAAACCCAATAAAAAGTGATGAAAATTGTAATGTACGAAATGTGCTCTGATGGACATCTATTGTAAACCCTACCTAATCATGAGAGTAGTGAAGCTACTTGAAGTCGAAGTATTATTTCTTGTCTTCCCAGTCCTACTAGGTCATGCATGGTCCTAGGCCACCAACTCCACCGTCATAGCGTACGTTCGTCACGTCTCTCTGAGAACCCTTGTCGAAACATCAGTCGTTCGCACTAGAAAGAACACGTACTGGAGAAGCCCATGTAAGGGTGAGTAACATGGTACTCAGTAGAGAACATAAAAAAAAGAACACCCAACAATTCTTCATTGTAAATCATGAAACACAAGGCAGCTCACACAAGGTATATTCTAGGGTAGTAGTGGTAGCATCGTCAGTCACAAACGTTGAACTCCTCGACCGCTAGAGAAATCCTCATCTATCGAGTACAGGGGTCCTGTTGGGTCATATAGAGACACTTCCCACAAACCTTTAAGTGTTTTGGTACTAATCCTTGATTAGTACCATCAGTATGCTGGGTCACATAGAGCCTCTCCCCACCGTGGGCCTGTCGGGTCACACAGAGCCGCTTACACCTTGGCAGAACTGAGGTACTCCTCCATTAGAGTAACATGGGTCTGTCAGGTCACACAAAGACTCTCCCCACCGTGGGTATTCTAGGTCACACAAAGCTGCTTCCCACCGAGCCATCCTCGAGCAGTCTTTATGTATCAGAAAACCATAGTGTTCCGTACATAGCGCGCTTAGAAGAGACACTCCTCAAGCCATTATTCACTTCTTAGCATCCATTAAAGTCACAAAAAATCAATCCTAAAGAGCCATATCCTTGAGAGGGTCCCAAATTCACAAATGACCCGTGAATCGGACACACGGTTTGCATGATAAGAGTGTTTTAGTAACCAAGGGACCAGTTGCGATGGGGCCCGGTCCAACCCGGTCGGACTGACCCAACCAACCTGGCTTAGAGGTTCCACATACCCTGGTTCATTCTGACGAACCCGACCAGACTTGGTGTTGGATAGGGTCGGTTGGGTCTGGCCTGGTCAGTGGGCTAGGCCCAATAGGCCTCTCTGAAACCGACCCGGTTGGCCGAGGGTCCAGCCTGTCGAGTCACCTAATGGCCTGGCCTAGTCCATCCTGGACCAAAGAGGGCGCAGATCCGGCCCTCTTGGTGTGGGTTTTCCCTATAGGCGCAGTCTGAATTACTGGGAAGTGGGACTATCCCAACCTGTAGTGTGGTTATGGCCCTCTGGGGTTTCGCGCCTCATCCGGCCAGCATGAGGCTGACCGATCTACCTCACTAGACGCGTCCGAGAGCCGTGTCCGTGCCCCGCCATCACCCTGTGGGTCACCGCAGGGTGATTCCTCCACCACGGTCAATTTTTCATAGCCCATCGCACGGGACGCGGCTCGATGTCATGTCTGCTGCCCTCCAACACAACCAAGAAATCGTGTCCACCGCCTCCAGCCGCTGGCTCCACCGATGGCTACTCTTGTTGCGTTGCGGCCTGGTCTGGCCTCGAACTTTCGTCTAGTGTACCATCGTGGAGCACCACCTCCCACCCATGGCTGCTACCCTGGGCCCTCACTGGTAGTCGCTGGTGACACCGTCTTCCTTGACACGTCGGAGGATTCTTCCGCAGACCATTGGGTCTGCACCGATGATCTTTTCTTCATGCCGCTTGTGCCTACATTTTCCAGGGATCAACGTCTCCACCACAGTGGTCTCAAACATCCTTTACATCAATTAAAATTTTTTCCACAAAGAACACCCACGAAGGAGGGGCTCAGGCCTTGTTCGTGTCGGCCCAGGCCCCCTACGTTAGAAGTTTACAAAACAAGGGAGGTCTGGAGATTTTAATTTGAACAAAAAAGATAATTAAATCTTGGATAAAGAAACCTGAAGAAGTCACCCTCCTACATGAACATAGGGTCTTGGGATTAACTTGTTTGTGGGTTAATCTATGTTTGTTGTTTAGAAATGGATGGGGAAGAACAAAAAATAAAAAACACCTACCTATTTGACATTCGTTTTTGCACATTCTTCCTCAAGGGGTTAAGATGTTGACATCACTTCTCGACTTTGACCTTCGAAAGGCATGATGAAGAAGATGAAGTTCTGTCGATGGTCTTTATTCTTTGCTGGGGTGGAAGTCCATTAGAGGTTCGCTAGAGAATCATTCAATTTATTTAATCCATATTTTTCTAGCGCATCGAATTATAAATAGGAGCACGTCGCAACATTCCCATTCTGATGCAAAGTTGATTCATTACACTGTTTTATTTAAGAAACATCATCACTGTTATGTTTCATTAAAGCATCATTACGTTGTGAGTTTAACAAGCCATTAAATAGAATAATTGATGTACATCGTCACCACCTTGTCGCTGCCCCAAAACATCGCCTTTATCCACTCCAATGTGAGAAAGAAAATAAAATAATTCATTTAAATTATTTTATTATTTTTCTTGAAAAGTCTGAAAAATAACTTTTTCGCTCGGCCCTTGTCGGCCGAGGTTTAGTCATTTGTAAGAGAATCCCAGAATTCTGAATTAAATGGTGCCCTCATATTTTTTATCTGAGAGATGATTCAAAATATAGAAAATCCCGCTCACATGTTTACTGGATGTACCTTAAAAAAAGTTCAAAATTCCATTCTGGGTCTCTAGATCTCAGAATTACATGCTGTTGAATTTCGCAGTCTCAAAATAATTCCATATAAACAAAAAAAATACACGGAAATTATGAGACATTAAAAAAAGTCTATGAAATGATAGATACTCTCTAAACACACTCTTAGTGGTCTTTCAATTGTTATAAAACCATCCAAGATCTTTAAAACCAGTTTCAAGCTGTCTGAAAAGTGAGAAGATAAACAAATAATTTGATGATACCATATCAAAAAAATTAAAGTAAGGGTGGATGATAAAATTATAAAACCTATGATGGTTAAGTTATTACATTTATACTATCCAGAGTAGACTTTATAGTGTGTATATTACTCACCATTCTTTCTTGGGCTCTAGTCAGACTTTTATATACATATCCTTATGAGTGGAACTACAACTCCTGCGTAGGGGGTACAATATCACCTACCATATCTTGAATTTCTAATAGAACTCCAACTATGTGTCTTTTAAGGGGTAGCTATGTCATTTATGAAATACAGTGTAAATATTGATCCCATACCACTGTTATAAAACTTTGGAAACATGAAAAGCCTCTAAAGATGGCCTAAATTACTGCAAGAATGACACTCTACAGGAGGGTATATACACTATTCATGCTTTTTGACATCAATTCCACACTGATAGGAATCCTATGACCCATGATTCTGAGGTAGAATTACACTACCCTTACTTCTCATTTCACTACTACACTAATGGTAACAACTATAGAGGATTTTCCAACCACCAGAAGAAGAGTTCCATGATCATGCTTCTGAAATTATATAGCCACCACTCATGGAATCTCATAGATTCCATTCATTAAAGAGATTCAAGTTTATCATGTCTTTAAATAATGTTAGGAAAAATACATTCGCCTACAATTGTATACCATAGTTAATCCTATCCTATAAAAACATCTCTCTAGAGACCTCATTTGCCGTGGTGGATGGTGAAAAACATTGCATTTCAGTGAAGAACCCTGTGTAGTCCATCACAGACATTCACTCTTATATCAGATGCATCAACTCATGAGACATCACAGTGACGTACGCCTGTCATGGGGTGTGGCAAAACAATATTTTATTTACCTAAGTATAGTATAGCAGTTGATCCTAGGTAGTCTCCCGAAGAGGAGTGCACACAAAACAAGGTTTTCACTTTTTGTTGGTTTTCTTAAAAATATTGGTTTTAATTAATTTGAATGACTATGAGAGAAACAAACAAAAAAAATCGATGGATTTTAACAAATGATAAAGACAGTGATCAGATTGGGTTCGGCTAGACCTAGTGTTGTGCCATCATGGTTTCCAAATTTTATCTCTTCTTCTTCCTTAAACTGGTAAGTGAGAGATTCATCTACCGAGTCCTCTCTCTCCCTTAGTCAGATAAATGTGATGAGAATTTTCCTTTCTAAAACCTTAGATTGGTCTATCCTCCTTCCAATGTGTTTAGGGTTGTAGAATGTCTCTTGATTAATTAGAGCAATCCAAGACCTGGAATTGTTGTTCCTTAATAAACCAAGATTTAGACATACAATCCTACACACGTGCTTGAAAACCGCCGAGAAATCACCACCCAACCCTAATCTTGTTCCACCGTATACAGATTAGAATTGGGTGGAGGGAGATGTGATCATCGACCAAAGCAATTTATAATTTCAGAATCAAAAACTTAACACTACCACATTTGGAATTTAATAATAAATTAATAATTAAAACCATTATAAGAAAGAATAATAAATTTTATTCATTTCAAGCACAAAAACTCAAACACAACACATAGGTCCAACCTCTCCTCTTTCTGATCACTCAAATGAAACCACCCCTCCATAGATGGGGTAAGCGAGATGATGTGGGAGAGGGGAGACATTTTAACGTAAAGAAAAATAAAAGAAATAAATAGAATGATGCTGAAGAAGAATTTCCCCGAGTGTCCCTTGGCTTCCTCCCATCTCCGATTGTGGTGTCCCAGAAGGAATGGGATGGAATATGGGATGCTTTGGGAAGGAGGTGAGGGCCTCCTTTTATATCCAGAATTTGTACCCCGCATGTTGACGCATTTTAGCCCTATTAAATGACATCTTCACGCATTGCGACCTTCCTGAATGTTGTTCATAATTCCCTTTTCCGTGTCCCCTAAAAATATCAGCATATTTGGACATGTATTCCATGAGTTAGGGCTATTGTACTCTGAGCTTTTATTCTGTCCTGTCAGACTCTCCAAAACGAAATCCTCCGGATAACGGTGATTTAATGACCCCATAAACGGCCAATTAATGTGATCCTTACTTCATAAAAGATTCTCCAAAACTCCTTGCGCGTCCACCGACCGAATTTCACAACATTTGGGACCACCAAGAATGAGTTATGAAGCCCACACCAAAACTAGGCAGAACTGAAAAAAGTTTTCTTTCTCCAAATTATGAGCCTCTTTTGAGCTTCCATATGGCCGATTCATATTTTAGTCCAAAAATAGTAAATGTAGCCCCGGATGTGTAGAATCTTCAAAAGAAAGAAATTTGAAATTTTGATCAGTGTAGATAATTTTATGGCCAAACTACATAAATAATTTAAAACTGTTAAAAATCCAAAATGGCCAATTTTTACTATTTAGCTCAAAATAACACTATTATCATAAAAATGAAACAATTCATCTTAGAGGAACACTTTTTTGGGCTTAATAAAATGATATTAAGTATAAATTAATTGAAAATATTTTCTCTATCAATTTCCCCACACTTATCACTTGGACTCCTGGACAAGTAAAAGTAAAATCAAATCAAATCCAAAACACATATCAATGAGATCTACCAAATAAATTCCAAGAAACAAAAAGATATCATGCATCATCAAAAAAAATTATTTCAAATTATCCATTTTAGATTTTAATATATTTCCACTTCAATTCTTATCCCATTCGCACAAAACACCTACCTCACATGAATTTTCTCTCATCTCACAAATGTAAATGCTGAACAAGGCTTTTCTCATCCAAACTCACACAAGAGTCACCATAGGCTTGATAAATTCCTACTTATCTACCCGATGTGATTCAAAGACAAGTGTTTCTCATGAGGACTTTTCAGGGTTGTTTTCTGGCTTTCTGTTGGTAGGATTTAGATGTTAAAAATTCTAAGGCCAAAAAAGGAGGGTTTGGCTCTTATTGAAGAAAAATTGAAAGATTCTAATTTTCACTCAAATATGGTCTCCTTATCTTCACCTTTGTAGAAACTCAGCTCCATAATCATTCAATCAACTCAGGATTTCAGCAGCAAAAATTTCAATCTTTTCAGACATGATTTTTCTTGAAAGCTCCATATAGGCACAACTTTCTTTTTTTAAATCAAAAGCTCCAGAAAGGCACAACTTCTCTTATCATGAAAGCTCCAGAAAGGCACAACTTTTAACAAAATATTTTTTTTCAGAATCACACATATCTCTTCCACAATTTATTTTCCACCCAAAGTATCACCAAATGAGGCAGTACACCACCAAACATCTTCCCCAACACTTAAGTTCAACTAGATCATGCAATTTCACTTCAAGAGCAGGTAGGATAGGGAAAATTGGCATGTAATGTGGCTATCCTAACATGCAATTCATTGATACTTGGGGCTATAATGAAAGATAAATGTAAAGGTGTGCCTTAATGAAAAGGATTATTTTGAAAAGGGGGCTTCAAACCAAATAAATGCCTCAATCATTTAAAATGCACGTAGCCCAAACCCTCAAGTTTTGAAAGGAATAAATCAAATTCTGGTTAAAGGAAGAATTGTCTAGTTCTCTCAAGAAATGAGATGAATGAAAAGAATATGACAAAAATGGTTCAGAAGCCTCACATGAAAGTGATTTACAAGATATATACAGTGAAATATGGCATGGGTTTCAAAAATAAGTTTACTTTCAATGAAATTCCAAAAGATTTGAACTTGAAAAGAAGTCATTTCAGCATTCATTTAAGCTCAGTTTCAAGAAATAGATTGGTTAACTCATTGACATGGGTTTCAAAAATGGTATTGATAATCATTTCAGCTCAAAATTTTCAAAAACACACAAAAAACTAAAAAAAACACACAAAAATTTGAAAACACACAATATTTTTTTATGTTTTTGTAAAAAAAAACATAATATGAAAATCCTATACTACAAAGGTTCCCTCTCTCACAATTAAATTATGTAGTTTCCTCAATTAATTCAAGTTGATTTAACATGTAATCTAATTTTAAAATGAATCACAACATCAATAAAGTGTGAAGGAGAGGTACAACCTAATTTATTCGTAGTGCAACATTGAGTTAACCTCCTAAGTGTTGCACTCTGAAAACCTAAAAATAAAAGAACAAAAGTAAACATAAGATATTTATTGAAAGAAATGAAAATAGAAATAGGATGAGAATAGAAGGATAAAACTTGGTTTAATCCCCCAAGTGGGCCCTGGGTTTTGACTGCCTCCAAAGGGGCAGTTCTAATCAGTTATCGTGAATCTGATGGTGGGTGAGGTTTCTTGCTCATGAACCAACACAATTTCTTCTTTCCAGGTTGTACTTGTTCCTTTCTGAGGATAATTCCATGTATAGAGTACAACAGATCCTCCCCCTTCAAAATTATATACCTCTTTCATGGTGGGGGTAGGATGAAGTATGGAACCTCCTCCTCTTCAGTTGCTACTTGTTCAACGTCATCTTCAAAATATAGTGGTTTCTCCAGATGTGCTGCATGAAAAGAATAATCAAAGGGAGATTCAAAATTTAAATTTGAAATATTAATTTCAAAATCTTTCCTTTTATGGTAGGCATATTTTAGATTTCATTCATCAGGAATATCCACTTGTATCGCTTCATGGACTTCCTAAAGTAGATTATCAATATCTTTAGGGAGCTCCAGGTGTTTCTCAACAGGTGCATATTCTTTTTCATCTTCTTCTAAGGCAATGTAAGGATTGGCCAAATCTGAAAATTCAAAATTATAGGGAGTGATGCTCAAATCGAATTGAATGAAATTAGAAAAGGTAGAGTTCATGGAAGGATCATCTCCCTGAGTTGGTTCTGGTTCATTCACTTCTTCGGTTGAATGTGCCTCTTGGATTTGATTATCACTGGATGGAGGGAGGTAGTCGGGCTCCTCCATCTTGACTTCAAATTACACTAATTGGGTGGTTTCTTCCTTCCACGGAGCTGGGTCTTCTTGTTTGAAAGTTTTAGAAGATCAATAAGTTCCTCACATTCCTCCCAAAATTCATCAAGTTCTTGTTGATCTCCCACATGTAGCATGGTAGGGAAGTCATCTTCTTTTTCATCCATCTCGGGTAGAATTGGTTGAGTGGTGATGAATGAGTCTTCAGGTACCTCAACATTTACCTCCTCTAGTTCTTCAATGATGAGTGGTGAAATTTCTTCCACCACTATCTCAGGTTCTTGCTTCGGCTCAGGGCCGGGTTGCTCCATCATTGCACGAACATAGTCCAATGACCATTCCATTTTACAACCCAAATCAGCAAAATTATTATTAATCCTTTCAACCGAGTCTTTGAGATCACAATAATCAATTTCTGGTTCTTGATATTGCACCTGCAAGTAACCTTCCCATGCATAAAAACATAAATTTGAATACATCATGGAAAAAAGATTTTTTTTTTAAATTTTAAAGAGTCAAATATTTACAAATAAGTTGTGGCACTTCCTCCCCAGCAACGGCTCCAAGTTTGACGCGCGCCTTTCATGGGGCATGGAAAAATAATATTTTATTTACCTAAGTATAATATAGAAGTTGATCCTAGTTAGTCTCCCGAAGAGGAGTTCACACAAAACAAGTTTGTCAATTTTTGTTGGTTTTCTTAAAAATATTGGTTTTAATTAATTTGAATGACTATGAGAGAAACAAATAACAGAAATTGATTGATTTTAACAAATGACAAAGACGGTGATCGGATTGGGTTCGTCTAGACCTAGTGTTGTGCCATCATTGTTTCCAAATTTTATCTCTTCTTCTTCCTTAAACTGGTAAGAGAGATTTTCATCTACCGAGACCTCTCTCTCCCTTAGTCAGATAAATGTGACGAGAATTTTCCTTTCTAAAACCTTAGATTGGTCTATCCTCCTTCCAATGTGCTTAGGGTTATAGAAGTTCTCTTGATTAATTAGAGCAATCCCAGACCTGGAATTGTTGTTCCCTAATAAACCAAGATTTCGACATACAATCCTACACACGTGCTTGAGAGCCGCCGAGCAATCACCACCCAACCCTAATCTTGTTCCACCGTATACGGATTAGAATTGGGTGGAGAGAGATGTGATCATCGACCAAAGAAATTTATAATTTCAGAATAAAAACTTAACACTACCGTATTCGGAATTTAATACTAAATTAATAATTGAAACCATTATAAGAAAGAAGAAGAAATTTTATTCATTTGAAGCACAAAAACTCAAACACAACACATAGGTCCAGCCTCCCCTCTTTCCGATCACTCAAATGAAACTACCCCTCCATAGATGGGGTAAGCGAGATGATGCGGGAGAGGAGAGACATTTTAAGTAAAGAAAAATAAAAGAAAGAAATAGAATGATGCTAAAGAAGAATTTTCCCAAGTGTCCCTTGGCTTCCTCGCGTCTCCGATTATGGTGTCCCAGAAGGAATGGGATGGAATATGGGATGCTTTGGGAAGGAGGTGAGGGCCTCCTTTTATAGCCATAATTTTTCCCTCGGATGTTGACGTGTTTTAGCCCCATTAAATCACACATTCACGCGTCTTACCCTTATTTAATATTTTTCATAATTCCCTTGTCCGTGTCCCTTCAAAATCTCAGTGGATTTGGACATATATTCCGAGAGTTAGGGCCGTTTTACTATGAGCATTTATTCCGTCTAGTCAAACTCTCCAAAATGCAATCCTCCGGATTAGGGTGATTTAATGACCCCATAAACGGCCAATTAATGAATTTCTTACTTCATAAAAGATGCTCCAAAACCCCTTGCACGTCTACCCACCAAAATTCACAACATTTGGGCCCACCAGGAATGAGTTATGAAGCCCACACCAAAACTGGGCAGAACTGAAACAGTTTTCATTCTCCAACTTCTGAGCTTCTTTTGAGCTTCCATATGACCGATTCAGCTTTTAGTCCAAAAATAGTAAATGTAGAACCGAATGTGTAGAATCTTCAAAAGAAAGAAATTTTCAATTTTGATCAGTGTAGATAATTGTATTGCGAAACTACATAAATAATTTAAAACTGTTAAAAATCCAAAATGACCAATTTTTCTATTCAGCTCAAAATAACACTATTATAATAAAAATGAAACAATTCATCTTAGAGGAACACTTTTTTGGGCTTAAAAAATGATATTCAGTATAAATTAATTGAAAATATTTTCTCTATAAACTTACCCACACTTATCACTTGGAATCCTGGACAAGTAAAAGTAAAATCAAATCAAATCCAAAACACATATCAATGAGATCTACCAAATAAATTCCAAGAAACAAAAAGATATCATGACTCATCAAAAAAAATTATTTCAAATTATCCATTTTAGATTTTAATATATTTCCACTTCAATTATTATCCCATGTGTACAAAAAACCTACCTTACATGAATTTTCTCTCATCTCACAAATGTAAATGCTGAACAAGGCTTTTCTCATCCAAACTCACACAAGAGTCACCATAGGATTGATAAATTCCTACTTCTCCATTCGATGTGAGTCAAGGACATGTGTTTCTCATGAGGACTTTTCAGGGTTGTTTTGTGGCTTTTGTTTAGTAGGATTTAGATGTTAAAAATTCTGAGGCTGAAAAAGGAGGGTTTGGCACTTATTGAAGAAAAATTGAAAGATTCTAATTTTCAATCAAATATGGTCTCCTTATCTTCTCCTTTATAGAAACTTAGCTCCATCATCATTCAATCAGATCAGGATTTCAGAAGAAAAAATTTCAATCTTTTCAAACATGATTTTTCTTGAAAGCTCCATATAGGCACAACTTTTTTTTTTACATCGAAAGCTCCGAAAAGGCACAACTTCTCTTATCATGAAAGCTCCAGAAAGGCATAACTTTTAACAGAATATTTTTTTTCCAGCATCACAGATATCTCTTCCACAATTTATTTTCCACCCAAAGTATCACCAAATGAGGTAGTACACCACAAGACATCATCCCCCACACTTAAGTTTAACTAGATCATGCAATTTCAGTTCAAGAGCAGGTAAGATAGGGAAAATTGGCATGTAATGTGTCTAACCTAACAGGAAATTCATTGCTACTTGGGGCTACAAGGAAAGTTAAATGTAAAGGTGAACCTTAATGAAAAGGATTATTTTGAAAAGGGGGATTCAAACCAAATAAATGCCTCAATCATTTAAAATGAACGTAGCCAAAACCCTCAAGTTTTGAAAGGAATAAATCAAATTCTGGTTAAAGGAAGCATGGTCTGGTCCTCTCAAGAAATGAGATGAATGAAAAGAATATGACAAAAATGGTTCATAAGCCTCACATGAAAGTGATTTACAAGATATAGACAGTGAAATATGGCATGAGATTCAAAAATCAGTGTACTTTTAATGAAATTACAAAAGATTTGAACTTGAAAAGAAGTCATTTCTACATTCATTTAAGCTCGGTTTCATGGAATAGATTGGTTCACTAATTGACATGGGTTTCAAAAATGGAATTGATAATAATTTCAGCCAAAAGATTCAAAAACACACAAAAAACTAAAAAAACACACAAAAATTTGAAAACACACAATATTTTTTTTATTTTTTTGTAAAAACAAACATCAAATGAAAATCCTATACTACAAAGGTTCCCTCCCTCACACTTAAATGATGTAGTTTCCTCAATGTATTCAAGTTGATTTAACATGTAAGCTAATTTTAAAATGAATCACAACATCAAGAAAGTGTGAAGGAGAGGTACAACCTGATTTATTCGCAGTGCAACATTGAGTTAACCTCTTAAGTGTTGCACTCTGAAAACCTACAAATAAAACAACAAAAGTAAACATAATATATTTATTGAAAGAAATGAAAATATAAATAGGATGATAATAGAAGGATAAAACTTCGTTTAATCCCTGAAGTGGGCCCTGGGTTTTGACTGCCTCCAGAGGGGCAGATCTAATTAGTTATCCCCAATCTGATGGTGGGTGAGGTTTCTTGCTCATGAACCAACAAAATTTCTTATTTCAAGGATGTACTTGTTCCTTTCTGAGGATAATTCCATGTATAGAGTACACCAGATCCACACCTTCACAATTATATACCTCTTCCATGGTGGTGGTAGGATGAAGTATGAAACCTCCTCCTCTTCAGTTTCTACTTGTGCAATGTCTTCTTCAAAATATAGTTGTTTCTCCAGATTTGCTGCATGAAAAGAATAATCAAAGGGAGATTCAAAATTTAAATTTGAAATATTAATTTCAAAATCTTTCCTTTTAAGGTAGGCATCTTTAGATTTTGTTCTTCAGGAATAGCCACTTGTATCACTTCATGGACTTCCTCAAGTAGATGATCAATATCCTCGGAGAGCTGAAGGTGTTCCTCAACAGGTGCATATTCTTTTTCATCTTCTTCTAAGGCAATGTAAGGATTGACCAAATCTGAAAATTCAAAATTATAAGGAGTGATGATCAAATCGGATTGAATGAAATCAGAAAAGGTAGAGTTCATGGAAGGATCATCTACCTGAGTTGGTTCTAGTTCAGTAAATTCTTTGGTTGAATGTGCCTCTTGGATTTTATTATCACTGGATGGAGGGAGGTAGCTGGGCTCCTCCATCTTAACTTCAAATTCCACTAATTGGGTGGTTTCTTCCTTCCACGGTGCCAGATCTTTTTGTTTTCAAGTTTTTGGAAGATCAATAAGTTCCTCACATTCATTCCAAAATTCATCAAGTTCTTGTTGATCTCCCACATGTAGCACAGTAGGGAAGTCATCTTCTTTTTCATCCATATCAGGTAGAATTGGTTGAGTGGTGATGAATGAGTCTTCAGGTACCTCAACATTTACATCCTATAGTTCTTAAATGATGAGTGGTGAAATTTCTCCCACCACTATCTCAGGTTCTTGCTTCAGCTCAGGGTCGGGTTTCTCCATAATTTCACGAACATAGTCCAATGCCCATTCCATTTTGCAACCCAAATCATCCAAATTATTACTAATCCTTTCAACCCGGTCTTTGAGATCACGATAATCAATTTCTGGTTCTTGATATTTCACCTGCAAGTAATCTTCCCATGCATAAAAACTTGAATTTGAATACATCATGGAAAAAAGATTTTTTTTTTAATTTGAAATAGTCAAATATTTACAAATAAGTTGTGGCACTTCCTCCCCAGCAACAACACCAAGTTTGACGCACGCCTGTCGTGGGGCGTGGAAAAACAATATTTTATTTACCTAAGTATAGTATAGAAGTTGATCCTAGGTAGTCTCCCGAAGAGGAGTGCACACAAAACAAGGTTGTCAATTTTTCTTGTTCTTCTTAAAAAGATTGGTTTTAATTAATTTGAATGACTATGAGAGAAACAAACAACAGAAATTGATTGATTTTAACAAATGTTAAAGATGGTGATCGGATTGGGTTTGTCTAAACCTAGTGTTGTGCCATCATTGTTTCCAAATTTTATCTCTTCTTCTTCCTTAAACTGGTAAGAGAGAGATTCGTCTAACGAGACCTCTCTCTCCCTTAGTCAGATAAATGTAACGAGAATTTTCCTTTCTAAAACCTTAGATTGATCTATCCTCCTTTCAACGTGCTTAGGGTTATAGAAGTTCTCTTGATTAATTAGAGAAATCCCAGACCTGGAATTGTTGTTCCCTAATAAACCAAGATTTTGACATACAATCCTACACACGTGCTTGATAGCCGCCGAGCAATCACCACCCAACCCTAATCTTGTTCCACCATATACGGATTAGAATTGGGTGGAGGGAGATGTGATCATCGACTAAAGAAATTTATAATTTCAGAATAAAAAACTTAACAATACCGCATTCGGAATTTAATACTAAATTAATAATTGAAACCATTATAATAAATAAGAATAAATTTTATTCATTTGAAGAAAAAAAACTCAAACACAACACATAGGTCCAGCCTCCCCTCTTTTCGATCACTCAAATGAAACTACCCCTCCATAGATGGGGTAAGAGAGATGATGTTGGAGAGGAGAGAAATTTTAATGTAAAGAAAAATAAAAGAAAGAAACAGAATGATGATGAAGAAGAATTTACCCGAGTGTCCCTTGGCTTCCTCGCGTCTCCGATTGTGGTGTCCCAGAAGGAATGGGATGGAATATGGGATGCTTTGGGAAGGAGGTGAGGGCCTCCTTTTATAGCCAGAATTTTCCCCCATATTTTGATGCGTTTTTTCCCATTAAATCACACCTTCAAGCGTCTCACCCTTCTTGAATGTTGTTCATAATTCCTTTGTACGTGTCCCTTCAAAATCTCAACAGATTTTAACATGTATTCCGAGAGTTAGGGCCGTTTTACTATGAGCATTTATTCCATCCAGTCAAACACTCCAAAACGCAATCCTCCGGATTAGGGTGATTTATTGACCACATAAATGGCCAATTAATGCGGTACTTCTTTCATAAAATATGCTCCAAAACTCCTTGCACGTCTACCCACCGAAATTCACAACATTTGGGCCCACCAAGAATGATTTATGACGCCCACACCAAAACTAGGTAGAACTGAAACAGTTTTCCTTCTCCAACTTATGAGCTTCTTTTGAGCTTCCATATGGCCGATTAAGCTTTTAGTCCAAAAATAGTAAATGTAGAACCATATGTCTAGAATATTTAAAAGAAAAAAATTCTCAATTTTAATCAGTGTATATAATTTTATGGACAATCTACATAAATAATTTAAAACTGTTAAAAATCCAAAATGGCCAATTTTTACTATTCAGCTCAAAATAACACCATTATCATAAAAATGAAACAATTCATCTTAGAGGAAAAAATTTTGTGGGTTTAAAAAAATGATATTCAGTATAAATTAGTTGAAAATATTTGGTCTATAAATTCTCCCAAACTTATCACTTGGACTCCTGGACAAAAAAAATTCAAATCAAATCAAATCCAAAACACATATCAATGAGATCTACCAAATAAATTCCAAGAAACAAAAAGATAGCATGCCTCATCAAAAACAATTATTTCAAGTTCTCCATTTTAGATTTTAATATATTTCCACTTCAATTCTTATCCCATGCGCAGAGAACACCTACCTCACATGAATTGTTTCTCATTTCACAAATGTAAATACTGAACAAGGCTTTTCTCATCCAAACTCACACAAGAGTCACCATAAGCTTGATAAATTCCTACTTCTGCACTCGACATGAGTCAAGGACATGTGTTTATCATGATAACTTTTTAGGTTTGTTTAGTGGCTTCCAGTTGGTAGGATTTAGATGTTAAAAATTCTGAGGCCGAAAAAGGAGGGCTTGGCTCTTATTGAAGCAAAATTACAAGATTCTAATTTTCACTCAAATATGGTCTCCTTATCTTCCCCTTTATAGAATCTCAGCTCCATCATCATTCAATCAGCTCAGGATTTCAGCAGAAAAAATTTCAATCTTTTCAAACATGATTTTTCTTGAAAGCTCCAAATAGGCACAACTTTCTTTTTTTTTACATCGGATGCTCCAGAAAGGCACAACTTCTCTTATCATGAAAGCTCCAGAAAGGAACAAATTTTAACAAAATATTTTTTTCAGCATCACACACATCTCTTCCACAATTTATTTTCCACCCAAAGTATCACCAAATGAGGTAGTACAACACAAGACAACTTCCCCCACACTTAAGTTCAACTAGATCATGCAATTTCACATCAAGAGCAGCTAGGATAAGGAAAATTGGCCTGTAATGTGGATAACATAACAGGAAATTCATGGCTACTAGGGTCTACAATGAAGGATAAATGTAAAGGTGGACCATAATGAAAAGGATTATTTTGAAAAGGGGGATTAAAACCAAATAAATGCCTTAATCATTTAAAACGCACGTAGCCCAAACCCTCAAGTTTTGAAAGGAATAAATCAAATTATAGTTAAAGAAAGCATGGTCTAGTTCTCTTAAGAAATGAGATGAATGAAAATAATATGACAAAAATGGTTCAGAAGCCTCACATGAAAGTGATTTCCAAGATATAGACAGTGAAATATGGAATGGGTTTCAAAAATCAGTGTACTTTTCATGAAATTACAAAATATTTTAACTTGAAAAGAAGTCATTTCAGCATTCATTTAAGCCCGGTTTCATGAAATAGATTGGTTCAGTCATAGACATGAGTTTCAAAAATGGTATTGATAATCATTTCAGCTCAAAAGTTTCAAAAACACACCAAAAACCAAAAAAACACACACAAAAATTTGAAAACACACAATATTTTTTTATTTTTTGTAAAAACAAACATCAAATGAAAATACTATACTACAAAGGTTACCTCCCCCTGTAACAGCCCAAGATTTTATGAAAAATATTCTTTTTAATTTTATTAATGTTTTGTGTTGTACGCTACACCAAAAGGAGCTTGCACAACACACATACTTGACTTGACTTGCATTACACGCAATCGCGACCTTCCTCGATAGCGTGTGTAGTACGCAATACTGAGTTTCACGAAACAACGATATGCTATTAAAATATTATTAAAACTAGCCGTTATGAATAGTAATAACCACTTTTTGGAAATTTTGTAAATTTTATTTTTCAAAATGGAATTCATTTTTGGATTCGGAGTATCGAATTTAGCCTAAGGTGAAATTTTGGTACTTTTCGGATAACTTTCATATTCTAATGAATAGTGAAAATTACTAAATTATAATTAAAAACAACTTTTTTAATCGAAATAATTAATAGTGATAAATTATTAATTTGAGTGGTTTTAAAGTATATTTAGAATATATTTTTACAATTTAATACAATGTTGGTCATTGTTTGTAATTTCACATTTAAACCAGACATAATCAAGTGTCAATCTTTTGATAGATTTTGTTTCTTAAAAAAACACGCTATTTGTTTTAACAGCGGGATTTAATTATAAAATTAATTAATGCAACTTCTATGTTATGAATTTGGTAAAATAGACTTCATTTTTGAATTCGGAATATGAAATATAGCTTAGGATGAAATTTTGGCATTTTTTTGAAAACTTTCAATTTTTGATGAATAGTGAAACCACTAAGTGGTAGGTTAAAAACGGAATTTTGCATAAAACTTAATTTTACGGCTTCTGTGAATGGAATTTCGAAAATCCGAGAGACGCGGTTAATATCAAGGACTAAAATGTGGTTCAATGAGATGAAAATAATTTTTTGGTGAATAGTAACTTTTTACTTTTTTTACCACGGTTAATAGTAAATAGGGTAACTAAGGGTAAATATGATATTAATATTACCCTAACACATGTCCTAATTCTATTGGACAAGTGTAATTCGACCAAAAACAAACTTAGGAATAAAATATGACCATTTAGGCCTACTTGGATTAGATTAGGACATTTATTATTAATTTATTTAAAGAAGGGTTAAAATAGTTAAAATCAAAGTTTAATAAGTAAATCATTTTTAATATGGGGTTATACATAAGATAAATTCGACTATAAATATTCATTAGAAAGCTAAAAAGATTTACTACATGATGGTATTTTATTTGTAATTTTTAGACAGCATATAATATAATTTATTTATGACACAAAGATGATGCAGTAATTATCTTATTAATGAAATATTGACATAATTGATAATATAAATACCAAAATAAATGTAATTTAAGACTTTTTATGAATTCCACTAATTTTCTAGGTTACTCTGATATATTAGTGTTGATTTAATCAACTTGGTTCGAATATATAATTCTTTTATGACTTTCAAAAAAATCATATATCAAATAGTGTAAAAATTGACACAAAATAGTTTTTAAATCAAATATTATATTATTAATTGTTATTTTATTCCTAAAAATATAAGGTTCGGCCAAATGACTTAGATAAGGATATATGTATTATTAATATACAATTTGGGGTTCGTTTGGCATGTTATAGTAAGTTTATTAACCATATAGTGAAAGAAAACAAAAAGACACGGTAAAAGTTAAATTATTTAACTTAGAGTTAAATCTAATTGATAAGGTTTAAAATAAGATCCAAACATGTATAAATTTGATTGGTTGATGAGATTACAACCCTATCTCATCTAAGCTTCGAATATGAGTCATTTTTGGAGGTTTTTAAGTGGGGTTATATTTATTATAAATTAATATTTTTAAGAATTCCTAAGGTGCCCCTCTCCTCCCTTATAAAAGGACACCTCCTCCCCCTCCTCCTCACACCAATTTGAGCACTCAAGCTCGGCCAACCCCTGCCAAAATCCCTTCTCCACTTCCCTAGCAACATCCTAGAGGTTCTGGTCTTCCTCAAAGACCAATTCTAGTGCCCTAAGAGGAGGTCTCAAAGAGGCACTTCAAAGAAGAGGTAATTACCGTTACCAATTCTTTCATCTTTATTTCGTCTTCCACTTCTTCTTCTTAGGTTGTTTCATTATGAAGTAATAACATCAGTATCACTCATATACTGATATGTTATTATAAGTATGAAACAACCCTATTTCACCATCTATCCATCCTACGGAAAAAGAAATCACCGCGCGTGCGTACGTACGGAATACCGTCTCCACGCCGTGGTGTAATCTATTTTCCACCACCACCTTACATGGATGGGTATAATGGTGTAAAGAATAACTATACATAGTTATTACAACATCATAATGATTCTGATATATTTTATAATCCACTCCAATTCAATTCAATATTTATAGAAATGATATCATTGCTCGTGCGTACGTACGGAATACCGTCTCCACGACGCGATGAGATTCATTCTCCATGTTAACCATTTAAGAATGATTATAATGTATATATAAGAAATAATAATGAAATACATGACATTATAAAGCTACTGGATTTATGTATATATATATACATATGTATGTCATCTACTTACTTCCATTTCAAGACAATAAGGAAAGAAAAACAGCGTTCATGCGTACGTACGGACTACCGTCTCCATGAACGGTGTTTTTCATTTTATTTATCTATCTATTATATATATATATATACTGAATATATATGATATATAAATCATATTTTATATTCTGGAAGTAAGTAAATCATGATATAAGTAATAATGATGTCAAGAACAACAAGTCAAAACACCTACGATAAATGAAACGATTTTACCTAAAACGCTTCTTTAACATGGAATTTACAAAAGAACGGGTAATATAATGTCATACGTGAACCATATATGATATCATAACAATGAATATGATTCTGTAATAAGTCAATGACATTATTTAAATCATTATACAGGAGGTTCGGACACATACGAAGCAAATTGGACCTAAGGTAAGGGAAATATCACAATCTCATTTTTATCCGAGATTGTTTATACTTTGGTATTTACTGGGGTGTATTTTATCATCCACATCCATGTTTCATCAAAATGTAATATTATTTCCATCCACCTACAATTGTTTAAATCCATTTTTACCCTTCGGTGAGTTTTTAGTAATATGTATGAAAGGAATCTTTTGTCGTACGAGGTACTTTTTGACTTTTCCGACAAAAGTACGAAGAATGTTTTTTTTTAACTTATACGGCACGAACGGATTTCTACTGTTTTATAAAGCCTTATTTTCATGAAGATTCCTCTAAAATATTTCATGACTATTTTCAATAAAATCTCTTTCTTTTAAAGTTGCATGATGTTTTGTGAAAAGAAATTGATTTTGAAGAAGAAAGGATATTTTCCTCAAGAATTCAATTCAAGTGTTTTATCAAAATTATTTTCCATCTAAGATAATAAAGAGTTCTGTTTCTATCCATATTTTTACATTGATTTGACTATGTTGTGATGGAATTATGTTTATGAATTCCTTTATCTTATATGAATGGTTTTATGATGTCATGTTGTTTAAGAATCCCATTTTTATTACATGGGTCATGAAATGATGTATGATTTATGATTTTGTGGCACACATAAGAAAGGATTCATTAAGAGATGGGTGGGACCTATATCTCCCTCCAATGCATTGGGTAAAGATTTTATATCTCATGAGATAGACATGGCTGGAATGGTAGGTTATACCGGTTCAGTGAAACAGGACTGAAATGAGGATTACTCGATTCAGAAAGGGACTTTGTCCACTAAGATAGTCTTGGCAATGAGTCTTGACTAACAAGAAATGATTCTCTATGATTATGTGTGTATGCCACAATGAGTAATGTTTTAAGTTATTATTTCATTTCACTACTATGATTTATCCCATGTTATGAAATTATGCTCTCTTTTGCAGGTTAAGATTTCCAAAAATGTTATGTTCTTATGAAAATTATGTGATTGATATTTCCTTTGTTTACCCTTACTGAGCATTTGAGCTCACCCTTTTATGTTTTCTTTTCCCCAGGATATAAAGAAAGGTTTTAGGTAGAAAAAAGGGATGACCTTTATGGGAGATATTGAAGAACTTTCACCATGATTAGAAGATTACGTTCCGAGTTTCCAAAGACACTAAACTATTACGATCCTTTAGTGTGTGTTTTTGTTATGTACTAAGTATTCCGCAAATGTAATGTAATGTCCATGTACGTCAAGATACGGGTCTCTACAGTTGGTATCAGAGGAAAGGTTTAGTCAACCTTTGGAAACTAGGATGCGAAAACGTTAGTGAGATCCCTAGAGATATTTCTAAGGTATGTCTAGGGATGCCCCTAAGGATAAGTATACGTATAGGATATAGTTCTAGAACTATGGTAACGATATTAGATTAAACCAAAGATGATAGATATTTAAGTTACTCCCCCTTTATTATGTTGTTTTCCCTAGCATGATTTTTGCCTCTCACACTATTCTTTATGGGTTTTAGACGATGGCTGGAACCCGAAGGAACCGTGTTGATCAATGCAATGGACAATGCAATGATTGCCCTCCTGAACAAACAAATGTTATGGGAGATGGAGTGCAAAATCTTATTGCTATACTTACACAAGCTATGAATCATTCTGGACTTCCAAATGAGCAGAGAAGGGAACAATATTCTCTTGAGTCCTTCATGAGGCAACGTCCACCTTCTTTCAGTGGGACTTCCGATCCACTTGTTGCTGAACAATGGATCAGTACCACTGAAAAGATATTTTCAGTTCTTCAATGTTCTGAACATGATAAAGTCATCTTAGCAGTATATCGTTTGGAAGGTGAAGCTGATCAATGGTGGAATCTTATCAAGAATACGAGGCCAAGGGATGAAATTGAGTTCATGGAATGGGACGAGTTCAAGAACTTGTTTTTCAGTAAGTACTTCCCTCGTATTCTTCGAACAAAGATGGAAAATGAGTTTATTGAGCTGAAGCAGAAGGATGATGAATCTGTTGGTATATATGAAGCGAATTTTACAAGACTTGCAAGGTATGCATCTGGCATTATCATCCAACCTGAAAGTAAAGTTGATCGATTTTTCAGTGGCTTAAAACCAAGTCTTCGAAGGGCATTAGCTATAAGAGACTTCAGTAGCTATGAAGAAATTGTGCGTTGTGCTATCAAGGTAGAAATGGAAGTTGGTGTTACATATCCATCTCATGGTTTTGACAAGAAACGAAAGATGGAGTTCAAGGAGAAATCTCAGAATAATGGTGAAAAGAAGATGAATGTTTCCTTATGCACAAAGTGTGGAAAGAAGCATGGTGGAGATTGTCTAAAAGGGACTAGAAAATGTTTTAAGTGTGGAAAAGAAGGTCATCGAGCAGCTGAGTGTCGAAGTAATGGAAAAAGGGTTTCTAATGATAAAGCAAACACTGCAGAGAACGCACTGCCAACACTTCAATGCTTCAAGTGCAAGGAAATGGGGCATTATGCTAATAATTGCCCTAATCCAAGGGTTAGTGATGATCAACATGAGAAACCACTGAAGGCAAAGGACAAAGGGAAATCACATGCGATCACTATTGGCAATGTTGAATATGATAACGATGTGGTGGAATGATTAAGTGTTTATGTAATGGGATTCCAAAATAATGTTGTATCATGGAGTATTGGAATATTTATGTATTGGTTTAATGTGGTATTCAAAGTGATTGAGATATTTTTGGAAATAAGATGATATGCGCATAATGAAGGGAAAATAAGAAAATGAAATGTTTAACAATATTCATGAGCTCATGATTGATATAAGGACTAAGTGATATCATGGATTGAGTATATAGAATTTTGAGGATTTTGGTATGTGGAAAGTGTTAACTTTTAACTGCATTCATGTTTTCACTAAGGTATTCAAGAGAATACATGATTAAGGACTTTGAATGTTTATAATGTGACCAACAAAACATATCTTATGATATGTGGGGATCAACGACAGTATTAAATCTCTGGTAATCGTTGTCACTATATTATGAGAGTAGACTGCAGTATTATGGATAAGCCTAAAGATTGAAATGGATTATGTTGGACATAAGTAAGTATTGTTTAAGGATCGAAGTTTTCTCGATATTATTGATGGGATGTTATAGTAATATAGTTTTAGAAAAAGGACAACCTGCAGGACGGGCGACAGCCCATCGCTTCGGACAAGGCTGTAGGAATCGAACCCACAACCGAAGTGCGACTGGCCTTTATCGCCTACCACTGGCCTACAGGAAGTCCCTGTTTAGTAGAAACTAGTTTTATTATATGAAGTAGTATGATATATGAAGTATAAGTCCATTTTAGGAACCATATATGATTAATCTCACTATAGATCGATTTATGCATATAATTTTTGCTAACCTTTTGTTTGAGACAGATGGAATGACCCGTCATTCTATCACATTATCTGCTAACACTTCACGAATAACAAATTCAACTTCATTTATTTAAGAGATGAAGTGGAAATTGTTAAAGGCACGAACAACAGTGAGATTGTACCAAAATAAAGTAAGTATTTATTCTAATTCAAATTTTCAACTTTAGGGGAAATGATCTTGAAAACCAAAAATGTTGTCCTAGTGATCTTATACCTGATGAATCAGATGGTACCTTATATCATCACAAATCTATGGATTTGTGATTACTGGCTTTTCCATAGCCATGTTCTCTACCACTCTCCATCAGAACATGATGCTTAGATTTCTCTTCCATGTCCATATTTTCACCTATGTGGAAACCCAGTGATTAGTTTATTTGGGTAATCGTTACATTTCATACTTTAGTTTTTAAAGCCATGTTTTGGTATTCCCTTTTACTATGTGGGTTTCTATTAAGGAAACTTTCAAATAGTAAACCATTTATAACCCCGACGAATTTCGAGGGCGAAATTCATTTTAAGGGGGGTAGAATGTAACAGCCCAAGATTTTATGAAAAATATTCTTTTTAATTTTATTAATGTTTTGTGTTGTACGCTACACCAAAAGGAGCTTGCACAACACACATACTTGACTTGACTTGCATTACACGCAATCGCGACCTTCCTCGATAGCGTGTGTAGTACGCAATACTGAGTTTCACGAAACAACGATATGCTATTAAAATATTATTAAAACTAGCCGTTATGAATAGTAATAACCACTTTTTGGAAATTTTGTAAATTTTATTTTTCAAAATGGAATTCATTTTTGGATTCGGAGTATCGAATTTAGCCTAAGGTGAAATTTTGGTACTTTTCGGATAACTTTCATATTCTAATGAATAGTGAAAATTACTAAATTATAATTAAAAACAACTTTTTTAATCGAAATAATTAATAGTGATAAATTATTAATTTGAGTGGTTTTAAAGTATATTTAGAATATATTTTTACAATTTAATACAATGTTGGTCATTGTTTGTAATTTCACATTTAAACCAGACATAATCAAGTGTCAATCTTTTGATAGATTTTGTTTCTTAAAAAAACACGCTATTTGTTTTAACAGCGGGATTTAATTATAAAATTAATTAATGCAACTTCTATGTTATGAATTTGGTAAAATAGACTTCATTTTTGAATTCGGAATATGAAATATAGCTTAGGATGAAATTTTGGCATTTTTCTGAAAACTTTCAATTTTTGATGAATAGTGAAACCACTAAGTGGTAGGTTAAAAACGGAATTTTGCATAAAACTTAATTTTACGGCTTCTGTGAATGGAATTTCAAAAATCCGAGAGACGCGGTTAATATCAAGGACTAAAATGTGGTTCAATGAGATGAAAATAATTTTTTGGTGAATAGTAACTTTTTACTTTTTTTACCACGGTTAATAGTAAATAGGGTAACTAAGGGTAAATATGATATTAATATTACCCTAACACATGTCCTAATTCTATTGGACAAGTGTAATTCGACCAAAAACAAACTTAGGAATAAAATATGACCATTTAGGCCCACTTGGATTAGATTAGGACATTTATTATTAATTTATTTAAAGAAGGGTTAAAATAGTTAAAATCAAAGTTTAATAAGTAAATCATTTTTAATATGGGGTTATACATAAGATAAATTCGACTATAAATATTCATTAGAAAGCTAAAAAGATTTACTACATGATGGTATTTTATTTGTAATTTTTAGACAGCATATAATATAATTTATTTATGACACAAAGATGATGCAGTAATTATCTTATTAATGAAATATTGACATAATTGATAATATAAATACCAAAATAAATGTAATTTAAGACTTTTTATGAATTCCACTAATTTTCTAGGTTACTCTGATATATTAGTGTTGATTTAATCAACTTGGTTCGAATATATAATTCTTTTATGACTTTCAAAAAAATCATATATCAAATAGTGTAAAAATTGACACAAAATAGTTTTTAAATCAAATATTATATTATTAATTGTTATTTTATTCCTAAAAATCTAAGGTTCGGCCAAATGACTTAGATAAGGATATATGTATTAATAATATACAATTTGGGGTTCGTTTGGCATGTTATAGTAAGTTTATTAACCATATAGTGAAAGAAAACAAAAAGACACGGTAAAAGTTAAATTATTTAACTTAGAGTTAAATCTAATTGATAAGGTTTAAAATAAGATCCAAACATGTATAAATTTGATTGGTTGATGAGATTACAACCCTATCTCATCTAAGCTTCGAATATGAGTCATTTTTGGAGGTTTTTAAGTGGGGTTATATTTATTATAAATTAATATTTTTAAGAATTCCTAAGGTGCCCCTCTCCTCCCTTATAAAAGGACACCTCCTCCCCCTCCTCCTCACACCAATTTGAGCACTCAAGCTCGGCCAACCCCTGCCAAAATCCCTTCTCCACTTCCCTAGCAACATCCTAGAGGTTCTGGTCTTCCTCAAAGACCAATTCTAGTGCCCTAAGAGGAGGTCTCAAAGAGGCACTTCAAAGAAGAGGTAATTACCGTTACCAATTCTTTCATCTTTATTTCGTCTTCCACTTCTTCTTCTTAGGTTGTTTCATTATGAAGTAATAACATCAGTATCACTCATATACTGATATGTTATTATAAGTATGAAACAACCTTATTTCACCATCTATCCATCCTACGGAAAAAGAAATCACCGCGCGTGCGTACGTACGGAATACCGTCTCCACGCCGTGGTGTAATCTATTTTCCACCACCACCTTACATGGATGGGTATAATGGTGTAAAGAATAACTATACATAGTTATTACAACATCATAATGATTCTGATATATTTTATAATCCACTCCAATTCAATTCAATATTTATAGAAATGATATCATTGCTCGTGCGTACGTACGGAATACCGTCTCCACGACGCGATGAGATTCATTCTCCATGTTAACCATTTAAGAATGATTATAATGTATATATAAGAAATAATAATGAAATACATGACATTATAAAGCTACTGGATTTATGTATATATATATACATATGTATGTCATCTACTTACTTCCATTTCAAGACAATAAGGAAAGAAAAACAGCGTTCATGCGTACGTACGGACTACCGTCTCCATGAACGGTGTTTTTCATTTTATTTATCTATCTATTATATATATATATATACTGAATATATATGATATATAAATCATATTTTATATTCTGGAAGTAAGTAAATCATGATATAAGTAATAATGATGTCAAGAACAACAAGTCAAAACACCTACGATAAATGAAACGATTTTACCTAAAACGCTTCTTTAACATGGAATTTACAAAAGAACGGGTAATATAATGTCATAAGTGAACCATATATGATATCATAACAATGAATATGATTCTGTAATAAGTCAATGACATTATTTAAATCATTATACAGGAGGTTCGGACACATACGAAGCAAATTGGACCTAAGGTAAGGGAAATATCACAATCTCATTTTTATCCGAGATTGTTTATACTTTGGTATTTACTGGGGTGTATTTTATCATCCACATCCATGTTTCATCAAAATGTAATATTATTTCCATCCACCTACAATTGTTTAAATCCATTTTTACCCTTCGGTGAGTTTTTAGTAATATGTATGAAAGGAATCTTTTGTCGTACGAGGTACTTTTTGACTTTTCCGACAAAAGTACGAAGAATGTTTTTTTTTAACTTATACGGCACGAACGGATTTCTACTGTTTTATAAAGCCTTATTTTCATGAAGCTTCCTCTAAAATATTTCATGACTATTTTCAATAAAATCTCTTTCTTTTAAAGTTGCATGATGTTTTGTGAAAAGAAATTGATTTTGAAGAAGAAAGGATATTTTCCTCAAGAATTCAATTCAAGTGTTTTATCAAAATTATTTTCCATCTAAGATAATAAAGAGTTCTGTTTCTATCCATATTTTTACATTGATTTGACTATGTTGTGATGGAATTATGTTTATGAATTCCTTTATCTTATATGAATGGTTTTATGATGTCATGTTGTTTAAGAATCCCATTTTTATTACATGGGTCATGAAATGATGTATGATTTATGATTTTGTGGCACACATAAGAAAGGATTCATTAAGAGATGGGTGGGACCTATATCTCCCTCCAATTCATTGGGTAAAGATTTTATATCTCATGAGATAGACATGGCTGGAATGGTAGGTTATACCGGTTCAGTGAAACAGGACTGAAACGATGATTACTCGATTCAGAAAGGGACTTTGTCCACTAAGATAGTCTTGGCAATGAGTCTTGACTAACAAGAAATGATTCTCTATGATTATGTGTGTATGCCACAATGAGTAATGTTTTAAGTTATGATTTCATTTCACTACTATGATTTATCCCATGTTATGAAATTATGCTCTCTTTTGCAGGTTAAGATTTCCAAAAATGTTATGTTCTTATGAAAATTATGTGATTGATATTTCCTTTGTTTACCCTTACTGATCATTTGAGCTCACCCTTTTATGTTTTCTTTTCCCCAGGATATAAAGAAAGGTTTTAGGTAGAAAAAAGGGATGACCTTTATGGGAGATATTGAAGAACTTTCACCACGATTAGAAGATTACGTTCCGAGTTTCCAAAGACACTAAACTATTACGATCCTTTAGTGTGTGTTTTTGTTATGTACTAAGTATTCCGCAAATGTAATGTAATGTCCATGTACGTCAAGATACGGGTCTCTACACCCCCACACTTAAATGATGTAGTGTCCTCAATGAATTCAAGTTGATTTAACATGTAAGCTAATTTCAAAATGAATCACAACATCAAGAAAGTGTGAAGGAGAGGTACAACCTGATTTATTCACACTGCAACATTGAGTAAATCTCCTAAGTGTTTCACTCTGAAAACCTACAAATAAAGGAACAAAAGTAAACATAAGATATTTATTGAAAGAAATGAATATAGAAATAGGATGAGAATAGAAGGATAAAACTTGGTTTAATCCCCCAAGTGGGCCCTGGGTTTTGACTGCCTCTAGAGGGGCAGTTCTAATCAGTTATCCTGAATCTGATGGTGGGTGAGGTTTCTTGCTCATGAACCAACAAAATGTCTTATTTCCAGGATGTACTTGTTCCTTTCTGAGGATAATTCCATGTATAGAGTACACCAGATCCACCCCCTTCACAATTATATACCTCTTCCATGGTGGGGGTAGGATGAAGTATGGAACTTCCTCCTCTTCAGTTTCTACTTGTGAAACGTCTTCTTCAAAATATAGTGGTTTCTCCAGATGTGCTGCATGAAAATAATAATCAAAGGGAGATTCAAAATTTAAATTTGAAATATTAATTTCAAAATCTTCCCTTTTAAGGTAGGCATCTTTTTGATTTCGTTCTTCAGGAATAGCCACTTGTATCGCTTCATGGACTTCCTCAAGTAGATGATCAATATCTTCAGGGAGCTCCAGGTGTTCCTCAACAGGTGCATATTATTTTTCATCTTCTTCTAAGGCAATTTAAGGATTGACCAAAATTCGAAAATTCAAAATTATAAGGAGTGATGCTCAAATCGGATTGAATGAAATCAGAAAAGGTAGAGTTCATGGAAGGATCATCTCCCTGAGTTGGTTCTTGTTCAATCACTTCTTTGGTTGAATGTGCCTCTTGGATTTGATTATCACTGGATGGAGGGAGGTAGTCGGGCTCCTGCATCTTGACTTCAAATTCCACCAATTGGGTGGTTTCTTCCTTCCACAGTGTTGGCTCTTCTGATTTGCAAGTCTTGGGAAGATCAATAAGTTCCTCACATTCATTCCAAAATTCATCATGTTATTGTTGA
Source organism: Viscum album (assembly GCA_963277665.1). Classification (NCBI taxonomy): domain Eukaryota; kingdom Viridiplantae; phylum Streptophyta; class Magnoliopsida; order Santalales; family Viscaceae; genus Viscum; species Viscum album. The sequence goes on from OY728160.1 coordinate 1,683,500,907, forward strand.
TCTCCCACATGTAGCAAAGTAGGGAAGTCATCTTCTTTTTCATCTATCTCGTGTAGAATTGGTTGAGTGGTGATGAATGAGTCTTCAGGTACCTCAACATTTACTTCCACTAGTTCTTCAATGATGAGTGGTGAAATTTCTTCCACCAATATCTCAGGTTCTTGCTCAGGCTTAGGGTTGGGTTTCTCCATCATTGCACGAACATAGCCCAATGCCCATTCCATTTTGCAACCCAAATCATCCAAATTATTACTAATCCTTTCAACCCAGTCATTGAGATCACGATAATAAATTTCTGGTTCTTGATATTGCACCTGCGTGTAATCTTCCCATGCATAAATATTTGAATTTGAATACATCATGGAAAAAAGATTTTTTTAAAATTTATTTTTAAATTTGAAAAATTCAAATATTTAAAAATAAGTTGTGGCACTTCCTCCCCGGCAACGACACCATGTTTGACGCATGCCTGTCGTGGGGCGTGGCAAAACAATATTTTATTTAACTAAGTATAGTATAGCAGTTGATCCTAAGTAGTCTCCCGAAGAGGAGTCCACAAAAAACAAGGTTGTCACTTTTTTTTGGTTTTCATAAAAAGATTGGTTTTAATTAATTTGAATGACTATGAGAGAAACAAACAACAGAAATTGATTGATTTTAACAAATTATTATGATAGTGATCGGATTGGGTTCAGCTAGTCCTAGTGTTGTGCCATCACGGTTTCCAAATTTTATCTCTTCTTCTTCTTTAAACTGGTAAGAGAGAGATTCATCTACCGAGTCCTCTCTCTCCCTTATTCAGATAAATGTGATGAGAATTTTCCTTTCTAAAACCATAGATTGGTCTATCCTCCTTCCAATGTGCTTAGGGTTGTAGAAGGTCTCCTGATTAATTAGAGCAATCCCAGGCCTAGAATTGTTGTTCCCTAAAAAACCAAGATTTCGACATACAATCCTACACACGTGCTTGACAACCACCGAGCAATCACAACCCAACCCTAATCTTATTCCACCATATACATATTAGAATTGGGTGGAGGGATATGTGATCATCGACCAAAGAAATTTATAATTTCAGAATAAAAAACTTAACACTACCACATTTGGAATTTAATACTGAATTAATAATTGAAACCATTATAAGAAAGAAGAAGAAATTTTATTCATTTCAAGCACAAATACTCAAACACAACACATAGGTCTATCCTCCCCTCTTTCTGATCACTCAAATGAAACTACCCCTCCATAGATGGGGTAAGCGAGATGATACGGGAGAGGAGATACATTTTAAAGTAAAGGAAAATAAAAGAAACATACAGAATGAGGCTGAAGAAGAATTTCCCCGAGGGTCCCTTGGCTTCCTCCCGTCTCCGATTATGGTGTCCCGGAAGGAATGGAATGGCATATGGGATGCTTTGGGAAGGAGGTGAGGGCCTCCTTTTATATCCAGAATTTTCCCCCAGATGTTGACACATTTTAGCCCCATTAAATGGCACCCTTATGCCTTGAAGCCTTCTTTAATGTTGTTCATAATTCCTTTTATTGTGTCCCCTAAAAATATCAGCGGATTTGGACATGTATTCCGAGAGTTAGGGCCGTTTTACTCTGAGCATTTATTCTATCCTATCAGACTCTCCAAAACGCAATACTCCGGATAAGGGTGATTTAATGACCCCATAAACAGCCAATTAATGTGCTCCTTCCTTCATAAAAGATGCTCCAAAACTCCTTGCGCGTCCACCCACCGAATTTCACAACATTTGGGCCCACCAGGAATGAGTTATGAAGCCCACAAAAAAACTAGGTAGAACTGAAAACAGTTTTCTTTCTCCAAATTATGAGCCTCTTTTGAGCTTCCATATGACCGATTCGGCTTTTAGTCCAAAAATAGTAAATGTAGCCCCGGATGTTTAGAATCTTTAAAATAAAGATATTTTCAATTTGGATCAGTGTAGATAATTTTATGGCCAAACTAAATAAATAATTTAAAACTGTTAAAAATCGAAAATGGCCAATTTTTACTATTCAGCTCAAAATAACACTATTATCATAAAAATGAAACAATTCATCTTAGAGGAACTCTTTTGTGGGATTAAAAAAATGATATTCATTATAAATTAATTGAAAATATTTGGTCTATCAATTCCCCCACACTTATCACTTGGACTCCTGGACAAGTAAAATTAAAATCAAATCAAATCCAAAACACATATCAATGAGATCTACCAAATAAATTCCAAGAAACAAAAAGATATCGTGCCTCATCAAAAACAATTATTTCAAATTATCCATTTTATATTTTAATATATTTCCACTTCAATTCTTATCCCATGCGTACAAAACACCTACCTCACATGAATTTTCTCTCATCTCACAAATGTAAATGCTGAATAAGGCTTTTCTCATCCAAAATCACACAAGAGTCACCATAGGATTGATAAATTCCTACTTCTCCACCCGATGTGAGTCAAGGACATGTGTTTCTCATGAGGACTTTTCAGGGCTGTTTTGTGGCTTCCGGTTGGTAGGATTTAGATGTTAAAAATTATGTGGCCGAAAAAGGAGGGTTTGACTCTTATTGAAGAAAAATTGAAAGATTCTAATTTTCACTAAAATATGGTCTCCTTATCTTCCCCTTTGTAGAAACTCAGCTCCATCATCATTCAATCAGCTTAGGATTTCAGCAGCAAAAATTTCATTCTTTTCAAACATGATTTTTCTTAAAAGATCCATATAGGCACAACTTTATTTTTTTTACATCGAAAGCTCCAGAAAGGCACAACTTCTCTTATCATGAATGCTCCAGAAAGGCACAGCTTTTAACAAAATATTTTTTTTTTCAGAATCCCACATATCTCTGCAACAATTTATTTTCCACCCAATGTATCACCAAATGAGGTAGTACACCACAAGACATCTTCCCCCACACTTAAGTTTAACTAGATCATGCAATTTCACTTCAAGAGAATGTAGGATAGGGAAAATTGGCATGTAATCTGGCTAACATAACATGCAATTCATTGCTACTTGGGGCTAAAATGAAAGATAAATGTAAAGGTGGGCCTTAATGAAAAGGATTATTTTGAAATGGGGGCTTCAAACCAAATAAATGCCTCAATCATTTAAAACGCACGTAGCCCAAACCCCCAAGTTTTGAAAGGAATAAATCAAATTCTAGTTAAAGGAAGCATGGTCTGGTTCTCTCAAGAAATGAGATGAATGAAAATAATATGAAAAAAATGGTTCAGAAGCCTCACATGAAAGTGATTTTCAAGATATAGACAGTGAAATATGGCATGGGTTTCAAAAATCAGTGTACTTTCAATGAAATTCCAAAATATTTGAACTTGAAAAGAAGTCATTTCAGCATTCATTTAAGCTCGGTTTCATGAAATAGATTGGTTCACTCATTGACATGGGTTTCAAAAATGGTATTGATAATCATTTCAGCTCAAAAGTTTCAAAAACACACAAAAAACTAAAAAAAACACACAAAAATTTGAAAACACACAATATTTTTTTTATTTTTTTGTAAAAACAAACATAAAATGAAAATCCTATACTACAAAGGTTCCCTCCCTCACACTTAAATGATGGAGTTTACTCAATTAATTCAAGTTTATTTAACATGTAAGCTTATTTTAAAATTAATCACAACATCAAGAAAGTGTGAAGGAGAGGTACAACCTGATTTATTCGCGGTGCAACATTGAGTTAACCTCCTAAGCGTTGCACTCTGAAAACCTACAAATAAAAGAACAAAAGTAAACATAAGATATTTATTGATAGAAATTAAAATAGAAATAGGATGTGAATAGAAGGATAAAACTAGGTTTAATCCCCCAAGTGGGCCCTGGGTTTTGACTGCCTCCAGAGGGGAAATTCTAATCAGTTATCCCCAATCTAATGGTGGGTGAGGTTTCCTGCTCATGAACCAACAAATATTATTCTTTCCAGTATGTACTTGTTCCTTTCTGAGGATAATTCCATGTATAGAGTACCCTAGATCCTCCCCCTTCACAATTATATACCTCTTGCATGGTGGGGATAGGATGAAGTATGGATCCTCCTCCTCTTCAGTTGCTACATGTGCAACATCTTCTTCAAAATATAGTGGTTTCTCCAGATGTGATGCATGAAAAGAATAATAAAAGGGAGATTCAAAATTTAAATTTGAAATATTAATTTCAAAATCATCCCTTTTAAGGTAGGCATCTTTTAGATTTCGTTATTCAGGAATAGCCACTTGTATCACTTCATGGACTTCCTGAAGTAGATTATGAATATCATTAGGGAGATCCAGGTGTTCCTCAACAGGTGCATATTCTTTTTCATCTTCTTCTAAGGAAATGTAAGGATTGACCAAATCTGAAAATTGAAAATTATAGGGAGTGATGCTCAAATAGGATTGAATAAAATTATAAAAGGTAGAGTTCATGGAAGGATCATCTCCCTGAGTTGGTTCTGGTTCAGTCACTTCTTCGGTTGAATGTGCCTCTTGGATTTGATTATCACTGGATGGAGGGAGGTAGCCGGGCTCCTCCATCTTGACTAAAAATTCCACTAATTGGGTGGTTTCTTCCTTCCACGGTGCTGGGTATTCTTGTTTGCAAGTTTTGGAAGATCAATAAGTTACTCAAATTCATTCCAAAATTCATCAAGTTCTTGTTGATCTCCCACATGTAGCATGGTAGGGAAGTCATCTTCTTTTTCATCCATCTCGGGTAGAATTGGTTGAGTGGTGATGAAAGAGTCTTCAGGTACCTCAACATTTACCTCCTCTAGTTCTTCAATGGTGAGTGGTGAAATTTCTTCCACCACTATCTCAGGTTCTTTCTTCGGCTCAGGGTCAGGTTGCTCCATCATTTCACGAACAAAGGCCAATGCCCATTCCATTTTGCAACCCAAATCAGCCAAATTATTACAAATCCTTTCAACCTGGTCATTGAGATCATGATAATCAATTTCTGGTTCTTGATATTGCACCTGCAAGTAATCTTCCCATGCATAAAAACTTTAATTTGAATACATCATGGAAAAAAGAGTTTTTTTTCAATTTGAAAGAGTAAAATATTTACAAATAAGTTGTGGCACTTCCTCCCCAGCAACGGCGCCAAGTTTGACGCACGCCTGTCGTGGGGCGTGACAAAATAATATTTTATTTACCTAAATATAGTATAGCAGTTGATCCTAGTTAGTCTCTCGAAGAGGAGTGCACACGAAAAAAGGTTGTCAATTTTTGTTGGTTTTCTTAAAAAGATTGGGTTTATTTAATTTGAATGACTATGAGAGAAACAAACAACAGAAATTAATTGATTTTAACAAATGATAAAGATGGTGATCGGATTGGGTTCGGCTAGACCTAGTGTTGTGCCATCATTGTTTCCAAATTTTATCTCTTCTTCTTGCTTACACTGGTAAGAGAGAGATTCATCTACCGAGACCTCTCTCTCCCTTAGTCAGATAAATGTGACGAGAATTTTCCTTTCTAAAACCTTAGATTGGTCTATCCTCCTTCCAATGTGCTTAGGGTTGTAGAAGTTATCTTGATTAATTAGAGCAATCCCAGACCTGGAATTGTTGTTCCCTAATAAACAAAGATTTCGACATAGAATCCTACACACATGCTTGACATCTGCTGAGCAATCACCACCCAACCCTAATCTTGTTCCATCATATACAGATTAGAATTGGGTGGAGGGAGATGTGATCATCGACCAAAGAAATTTATAATTTCAGAATAAAAACTTAACACTACCGCATTCGTAATTTAATACTAAATTAAAAATTGAAACCATTATAAGAAAGAAGAAGAAATTTTATTCATTTGAAGCACAAAAACTCAAACACAACACATAGGTCCAGCCTCCCCTCTTTCCGATGACTCAAATAAAACTACCCCTCCATAAATGGGGTAAGCGAGATGATGCGGGAGAGGAGAGACATTTTAAAGTAAAGAAAAATAAAAGAAAGAAATAGAATGATGCTGAAGAAGAATTTTCCCGAGTGTCCCTTGGCTTCCTCGCGTCTCTGATTGTGGTGTCCCAGAAGGAATGGGATGGAATATGGGATGCTTTGGGAAGGAGGTGAGGGCCTCCTTTTATAGTCAGAATTTTTCCCTCGGATTTTGACGTGTTTTATCCCAATTAAATCACACATTCACGCGTCTTACCCTTCTTGAATGTTGTTCATAATTACCTTGGCCGTGTCCCTTCAAAATATCAGCGGATTTGGACATTTATTTTGAGAGTTAGATCCATTTTACTATGATTATTTATTCCGTCCAGTCAAACTCTCCAAAACGCAATCCTCCTGATTAGGTGATTTAATGACCCCATAAACGGCCAATTAATGCGGTCCTTCCTTCACAAAAGATTCTCCAAAACCCCTTTCTCGTCTACCCACAGAAATTTACAACATTTGGGCACACCAGGAATGAGTTATGAAGCCCACACCAAAACTAGGCAGAACTGAAACAGTTTTCTTTCTCCAACTTGTGAGCTTCTTTTGAGCTTCCATATGGCCGATTCAGCTTTTAGTCCAAAATAGTAAATGTAGACCCGGATGTGTAGAATATTTAAAAGAAAAAAATTCTCAATTTTAATCTGTGTAGATAATTTTATGGCCAATCTACATAAATAAGTTAAAACTGTTAAAAATCCAAAATGGCCAATTTTTACTATTCAACTCAAAATAACACCATTATCATAAAAATGAAACAATTCATCTTAGAGAAAAACAGTTTTGGGTTTAAAACAATGATATTCAGTATAAATTAGTTGAAAATATTTGGTCTATCAATTCTCCTAAACTTATCACTTGGACTCCTGGACAATAAAAAGTCAAATCAAATCAAATCCAAAACACATATCAATGAGATCTACCAAATAAATTCCAAGAAACAAAAATTTATCATGCCTCATCAAAAAAAATTATTTCAAGTTCTAAATTTTATATTTTAATATATTTCCACTTCAATTATTATCCCATGTGCACAGAACACCTACCTCACATGAATTTTCTCTCATTTCACAAATGTAAATACTGAACAAGGCTTTTCTCATCCAAACTCACACAAGAGTCACCATAGGCTTGATAAATTCCTACTTATGCACCCGACGTGAGTCAAGGACATGTGTTTCTCATGAAGACTTTTCAGGTTTGTTCTGTGGCTTCCGGTTGGTTGGATTTAGATGTTAAAAATTCTGAGGCTGAAAAAGGAGGGCTTGGCTCTTATTGAAGCAAAATTGCATGATTCTAATTTTCACTCAAATATGGTCTTCTTATCTTCCCCTTTGTAGAAACTCAGATCCATCATCATTCAATCAACTCAGGATTTTAGCAGAAAAAATTTTAATCTTTTCAAAAATGATTTTTCTTGAAATCTTCAGATAGGAACAAATTTTATTTTTTTTCATCGGAAGATCCAGAAAGGCACAGCTTCTCTTATCAGGAAAGCTCTAGAAAGGCACAGATTTTTACAAAATATTTTTTTTCATAATCACACACATCTCTTCCACAATTTATTTTCCACCCAAAGTATCACCAAATGAGGTAGTACACCACAGGATAACGTCCCCCACACTAAATTTCAACTAGATCATGCAATTTCACATCAAGAGCAGTTAGGATAAGGAAAATTGGCATGTAATGTGGCTAACCTAACAGGAAATTCATGGCTACTTGGGGCTAAAATGAAGGATAAATGTAAAGGTGGTCTATAATGAAAAGTATTATTTTGAAAAGGGGGCTTTAAACCAAATAAATGCCTCAATCATTTAAAACGCACGTAGCCAAAACCCTCATGTTTTGAAAGGAATAAATCAAATTATGGTTAAAGAAAGAATGGTCTGGTTCTCTCAAGAAATGAGATGAATGAAAAGAATATGTCAAAAATGGTTCATAAGCCTCACATGAAAGTGATTTCCAAGAGATAGACAGTGAAATATGGCATGGGTTTCAAAAATCAGTGTACTTTTCATGAAATTCTAAAATATTTGAACGTGAAAAGAAGTAATTTCACCATTCATTTATGCTCGGTTTCAGGAAATAGATTGGTTCACCAATAGACATGAGTTTCAAAAATGGTATTGATAATAATTTAATCTCAAAAGTTACAAAAACACACCAAAAACTAAAAAAAACACAAACAAAAATTTGAAAACACACAATATTTTTTAATTTTTTATAAAAACAAACATCAATTGAAAATCCTATACTACAAAGGTTTCCTCCCCCACACTTAAATGATGTAGTTTCCTCAATGAATTCAAATTGATTTAACATGTAAGAAAATTTTAAAATGAATCACAACATCAAGAAAGTGTGAAGGAGAGGTACAACCTGAATTATTCGCAGTGCAACATTGAGTTAACCTACTAATTGTTGCACTCTGAAAACCTATAAATAGAAGAACAAAAGTAAACATAATATATTTATTGAAAGAAATGAAAATAGAAATAGGATGATAATAGAAGGATAAAACTTGGTTTAATCCCCCATGTGGGACCTGGGTTTTGACTGCCTCCAAAGGGGAAGTTCTAATCAGTTATCCCGAATATAATGGTGGGTGAGGTTTCTTGCTCATGAACTAACTAAATGTCTTATTTCCAGCATGTAATTGTTCCTTTCTGAGGATAATTCCATGTATAGAGTACACCAGTTCCGCCCCCTTCACAATTATATACCTCTTCCATGGTGGGGGTTGGATGAAGTATGGAACCTCCTCCACTTCAGTTGCTACTTGTGCAACGTCTTCTTCAAAATATAGTGGTTTCTCCAGATGTGCTGCATGAAAATAATAATCAAAGGGAGATTCAAAATTTAAATTTGAAATATTAATTTCAAAATCTTCCCTTTTATGGCAGGCATCTTTTAGATTTCATTCATCAGGAATAGCCACTTGTATCGCTTCATGGACTTCCTCAAGTAGATGATCAATATCTTCAGGGAGCTCCAGGTGTTTCTCAACAGGTGCATATTCTTTTTCATCTTCTTCTAAGGCAATGTAAGGATTGGCCAAATCTGAACTTTCAAAATTATAGGGAGTGATGCTCAAATCGAATTGAATGAAATTAGAAAAGGTAGAGTTCATGGAAGGATCATCTCCCTGAGTTGGTTCTGGTTCATTCACTTCATCGGTTGAATGTGCCTCTTGGATTTGATTATCACTCGATGGAGGGAGGTAGTCGGGCTCCTCCATCTTGACTTCAAATTACACTAATTGGGTGGTTTCTTCCTTCCACGGAGCTGGGTCTTCTTGTTTGCAAGTTTTAGAAGATCAATAAGTTCCTCACATTCATTCCAAAATTCATCAAGTTCTTATTGATCTCCTACATGTAGCACAGTAGGGAAGTCATCTTCTTTTTCATCTATCTCGGGTAGAATTGGTTGAGTGGTGATGAATGAGCCTTCAGGTACCTCAAAATTTACCTCCACTAGTTCTTCAAGGATGAGTGGTGAAATTTCTTCCACCACTATCTCAGGTTCTTGCTCTGGCTCAGGTTTGGGTTGCTCCATCATTGCACGAACATAGCCCAATGCCCATTCCATTTTGCAACCCAAATCATCCAAATTATTACTAATCATTTCAACCCGGTCATTGAGATCACGATAATAAATTTCAGGTTCTTGATATTCCACCTGCGAGTAATCTTCCCATTCATAAATATTTGAATTTGAATACATCATGGAAATAAGATTTGTTTTTTAAATTTATTTTCAAATTTGAAAAAGTCAAATATTTACAAATATGTTGTGGCACTTTCTCCCCGGAAACGACGCCAAGTTTGATGCATGCCTGTCGTGGGGCGTGGCAAAACAATATTTTATTTAACTAAGTATAGTATAGCAGTTGATCCTAGGTAGTCTCCCGAAGAGGAGTGCACAAAAAACAAGGTTTTCACTTTTTGTTGGTTTTCTTAAAAAGATTGGTTTTAATTAATTTTAATGACTATGAGAGAAACAAACAACAGAAATTGATTGATTTTAAGAAATTATTAAGATGGTGATCGGATTGGGTTCGGCTAGTCCTAGTGTTGTACCATCATGGTTTCCAAATTTTATATCTTCTTCTTCCTTAAACTGGTAAGAGAGAGAATCATCTACTGATTCCTCTCTCTCCCTTATTCAGATAAATGTGATGAGAATTTTCCTTTCTAAAACCTTAGATTGGTCTATCCTCCTTACATTGTGCTTAGGGTTGTAGAAGGTCTCTTGATTAATTAGAGAAAACCCAGACCTGGAATTGTTGTTCCCTAAAAAACCAAGATTTCGACATACAATCCTACACACGTGCTTGAAAACCGCCGAGCAATCACCACCCAACCCTAATATTGTTCCACCGTATACAGATTAGAATTGGGTGGAGGGAGATGTGATCATCGACCAAAGAAATTTATAATTTTAGAATAAAAGACTTAACACTACCACATTTGGAATTTAATACTGAATTAATAATTGAAACCATTATAAGAAAGAAGAAGAAATTTTATTCATTTCAAGCACAAAAACTCAAACACAACACATAGGTCTAGCCTCCCCTCTTTCTGATCACTCAAATGAAACTACCCCTCCATAGATGGGGTAAGCGAGATGATGCGGGAGAGGAGAGACATTTTAAAGTAAAGAAAAATAAAATAAAGAAATAAAATTATGCTGAAGAATAATTTCCCTGAGGGTCCCTTAGCTTCCTCCCGTCTCCGATTGTGGGGTCTTAGAAGGAATGGGATGGAATATGGGATTCTTTGGGAAGGAGGTGAGGGCCTCCTTTTATAGCCAGAATTTGTACCCTAGATGTTGACGCATTTTAGCCCCATTAAATGACACCTTTACGCGTTGCGCCCTTCTTGAATGTTGTTCATAATTCTTTTGGTCGTGTCCCTAAAAAGATCAGAGGATTTGGACATGTATTCTGAGAGTTAGGGCCGTTTTACTCTGAGCATTTATTCTGTCCTGTCAGACTCTCCAAAACGCAATCCTCCGGATTAGGGTGATTTAATGACCCCATAAATGGCCAATTAATGCGGTTCGTTCTTCATAAAAGATGCTCCAAAACTCCTTGTGTGTCCACCCATTGAATTTCAAAACATTTAGGCCCACCAGGAATGAGTTATGAAGCCCACACCAAAACTAGGAAGAATTAAAAACTATTTTCTTTCTCCAACTTGTGAGATTCTTTTAAGCTTCCATATGGACGATTCAACTTTTAGTCAAAAAATAGTAAATGTATACCCGGATGTGTAGAATCTTTAAAAGAAAGAAATTCTCAATTTATATCTGTGTAGATAAATTTATGGCCAAACTACATAAATAATTTAAAACTGTTAAAAATACAAAATGGCCAATTTTTACTATTCAGCTCAAAATAACACCATTATCCTAAAAATGAAACAATTCATCTTAGAGGAACACTTATGTGGGTTTAAAAAAATGATATTATGTATAAATTAGTTGAAAATATTTTCTCTATCAATTCCCCCACAATTATCTCTTGGACTCCTGGACAAGTAAAAGTCAAATCAAATCACATCCAAAACACATATCAATGAGATCTACCAAATAAATTCCAAGAAACAAAAAGATATCATGCCTCATAAAAAACAATTATTTAAAGTTCTCCATTTTAGATTTTAATATATTTCCACTTCAATTCTTATCCCATGCGCACAAAACACCTACCTCACATGAATTTTCTCTCATCTCACAAATATAAATGCTGAACAAGGCTTTTCTCATCCAAACTCACACAAGAGTCACCATAGGCTTGATAAATTCCTACTTCTCCACCCGATGTGAGTCAAGGACATGTGTTTCTCATGAGGACTTTTCAGGGTTATTATGTGGCTTCCGGTTGGTAGGATTTAGATGTTAAAAATTCTGAGGCTGAAAAAGGAGGGCTTGGCTCTTATTGATGCAAAATTACAAGATTCTAATTTTCACTCAAATATGGTCTCTTTATCTTCCCCTTTGTAGAAACTCATCTCCATCATCATTCAATAAGCTCAGGATTTCAGCACCAAAAATTTCAATCTTTTCAAACATGATTTTTCTTGAAAGCTCCAGAAAGGCACAACTTTCTTTTTTTTTACATCGGAAGCTCCAAAAAGGTACAACTTCTCTTATCATGAAAGCTACAGAAAGACACAGCCTTTAACAAAATATTTTTATCAGGATCACACGCATCTCTTCCACAATTTATTTTCCACCCAATGTATCGCCAAATGAGGTTGTACAACACAAGACATCTTCCCCCACACTTAAGTTCAACTAGATCATGCAATTTCACTTCAAGAGCAGGTAGGATAGGGAAAATTGGCATGTAATGTGGCTAACCTAACAGGAAATTCATGGCTACTAGGGGATACAATGAAGGATAAATGTAAAGGTGGTCCATAATGAAAAGGATTTTTTTGAAAAGGAGGCTTCAAACTAAATAAATGCCTCAATCATTTAAAACGCACGTTGCCCAAACCCTTAAGTTTTGAAAGGAATAAATCAAATTCTGGTTTAATCAAGCATGGTCTGGTTCTCTCAAGAAATGAGATGAATGAAAATAATATGAAAAAAATGTTTTAAAAGCCTCACATGAAAGTGATTTCCAAGATATAGACAGTGAAATATGGCATGGGTTTCAAAAATCAGTGTACTTTTCAGGAAATTCTAAAAGATTTATACTTGAAAATAAGTCATTTCAGCATTCATTTATGCTCGGTCTCATAAAATAGATTGGTTCACTCATTTACAAGGGTTTCAAAAATGGTATTGATAATCATTTTAGCTCAAAAGTTTAAAAAACACACCAAAAACTAAAAAAACACACAAAAATTTGAAAACACTCAATTTTTTTTTATTTTTTTGTAAAAACAAACATCGAATGAAAATCCTATACTACAAAGGTTCCCTCCCCCACACATAAAGGATGTAGTGTCCTCAATGAATCCAAGTTGATTTAACATGTAATCTAATTTTAAACTGAATCACAACATCAAGAAAGTGTGAAGGAGAGGTACAACCTGATTTATTCTCAGTGCAACATTGAGTTAACCTCTTAAGTGTTTGACTCTGAAAACCTACAAATAAAAAAAAAGTAAACATAAGATATTTATTGAAAGAAATTAAAATATAAATAGGATGAGAATAGAAGGATAAAACTTGGTTTAATCCCCCAAGTGGGCCCTGGGCCTTGACTGCCTCCAGAGGGGCAGTTCTAATCAGTTATCCCCAATCTGATGGTGGATGAGGTTTCTTGCTCATGACCCAAAAAAAGTTCTTATTTCCAGCATGTACTTGTTCCTTTCTGAGGATAATTCCATGTATAGAGTACACCAGATCCTCCCCCTTCACAATTTTATACCTCTTGCATGGTGGGGGTAGGATGAAGTATGGAACCTCCTCCTCTTCAGTTGCTACTTGTGCAACGTCTTATTCAAAATATAGTGGTTTCTACAGATGTGCTACATGAAAAGAATAATCAAAGGGAGATTCAAAATTTAAATTTGATTTATTAATTTCAAAATCTTCCCTTTTAAGGTAGGCATCTTTTAGATTTCATTCTTATGGAATACCCACTTGTATCGCTTCATGGACTTCCTCAAGTAGATGATCAATATCTTCAGGGAGCTCCAGGAGTTCCTCAACAGGTGCATATTATTTTTCATCTTCTTCTAAGGCAATGTAAGGATTGACCAAATCTTAAAATTCAAATTTATAAGGAGTGATGCCCAAATCGGATTGAATGAAATCAGAAAAGGTAGAGTTCATGGAAGTATCATCTCCCTGAGTTGGTTCTGGGTCAATCACTTCTTCGGTTGAATGTGCCTCTTGGATTTTATTATCACTGGATGGAGGGAGGTAGTCGGGCTCCTCCATCTTAAATTCATATTCCACCAATTGGGTGGTTTCTTCCTTCTGCAGTGCTGGATCTTCTTGTTTGCAGTTCTTGGGAAGATCAATAAGTTCCTCACATTCATTCCAAAATTCATCAAGTTCTTGTTGATTTCCCACATGTTGCATAGTAGGGAAGTCATCTTCATTTTCATCTATCTCGGGTAGAAATGGTTGAGTGGTGATGAATGAGTCTTCAGGTACATCAACATTTAACTCCACTAGTTCTTCAATGATGAGTGGTGAAATTTCTTCCACCACTATCTCAGGTTCTTGCTCCGACTCAGGTTCGGGCTGCTCCATAATTGGACAAACATAGTCCAATGCCCATTCCTTTTTGTAACCCAAATCATCTAATTTATTACTAATCCTTTCAACCCGGTCATTGGGATCACTATAATCAATTCCGGATTGGGTTCGGCTAGTCCTAGTGTTGTGTCATCGTGGTTTCCAAATTTTATCTCTTCTTCTTATTTAAACTGGTAAGAGAGAGATTAATCTACCGATTCCTCTCTCTCCCTTAGTCAGAAAAATATGATGACAATTTTCCTTTCTAAAACCTTAGATTGGTCTATCCTCCTTTCAATGTGCTTAGGGTTGTAGAAGGTCTCTTGATTAATTAGAGCAATCCCAGAACTGGAATTGTTGTTCCCTAATAAACCAAGATTTCAACATACAATCCTACACACATGCTTGACAACCACCGAGCAATCACCACCCAACCCTAATCTTGTTCCACCGTATACATATTAGAATTGGGTGGAGGGATATGTGATCATCGACCAAAGTAATTTATAATTTCAGAATCAAAAAACATAACAATACCGCATTCGGAATTTAATACTGAATTAATAATTGAAACTATTATAAGAAAGAAGAAGAAATTTTATGCATTTCAAGCACAAAAACTCAAACACAACACATAGGTCCAGCCTTCCCTCTTTCTGATCACTCAAATGAAACTACCCCTCCATAGATGGGGTAAGCGAGATGATTCGGGAGAGGAGAGACATTTTAAAGTAAAGAAAAATAAAAGAAAAAACAAAATGATTTTGAAGAAGAATTTCCCTGAGTGTCCCTTGGCTTCCTCCTGTCTCTGATTGTGGTGTCCCAGAAGGAATGGGATGGTATATGGGATGCTTTGGGAAGGAGGTGAGGGCATCCTTTTATAGCCAGAATTTTTCTTCCGGATGATGACGCATTTTAGCCCAACTAAATGATGCCTTCACGTGTGGTTCCCTTCTGGAATGTTTTTCATAATTCCCTTTTCCGTGTCCCCTCAAAATATCAACATATTTGGACATGTATTACGATAGTTAGGGCCGTTATACTCTGAGAATGTATTCTATCCAGTCAGACTCTGCAAAACGCAATCCTCTAGATTTGGGTGATTTAATGACCCCATAAACAGCCAATTAATGTTGTCCTTCCTTCATAAAATATGCTCCAAAACCCCTTTCTCATCCACCCACCGAATTTCACAACATTTGGGCCCACTAGGAATGAGTTATGAAGCTCACACCAAAACTAGGCAGAACTGAAAACAGTTTTATTTCTCCAACTTATGAGCTTATTTTGAGCTTCCATATGGCCGATTCAGCTTTTAGTCCAAAAATAGTAAATGTAGCCCCATATGTGTAGAATCTTTAAAAGAATGAAATTGTCAATTTGGATCAGTGTAGATAATTTTATGGCCAAACTATTGAATAATTTAAAACTGTTAAAAATCTAAAATGGCCAATTTTTACTATTCAGCTCAAAATAACACCATTATCATAAAAATGAAACAATTAATCTTAGAGGAACAATTTTGTGGGTTTAAAATAATGATATTGAGTATAAATTAGTTGAAAATATTTTCTCTATCAATTCCCCCACACTTATCACTTGGAATCCTGGACAAGTAAAAGTCAAATCAAATCAAATCCAAAACACATATCAATGAGATCTACCAAATAAATTCCAAGAAATGAAAAGATATCATGCCTCATCAAAAACAATTATTCCAAGTTCTCTATTTTAGATTTTGATATATTTCCACTTCAATTCTTATCCCATGTGGACAAAACTCCTACCTCATATGAATTTTCTCTCATCTCACAAATGTAAATGCTGAACACGGATTTTATCATCCAAACTCACACAAGAGTCACCATAGGCTTGATAAATTCCTACTTCTCCACCCGATGTGATTCAGGGACATGTGTTTCTCCTGAGGACTTTTCAGGGTTGTTCTGTGGATTCCGGTTGGTAGGATTTTGATGTTTAAAATTCTGAGGCCGAAAAAGGAGGGCTTGGCTCTTTTTGAAGCACAATTGCAAGATTCTAATTTTCACTCAAATATGGTCTCCTTATCTTCCCCTTTGTAGAAACTCATCTCCATCATTATTCAATCAGCTCAATATTTCAGCAGCAAAAATTTCAATCTTCTCAAACATGACTTTTCTTGAAAGCTCCAGATAGGAACAACTTTATTTTTTTTTACATCGGAAGCTCCAGAAAGGCACAACTTCTCTTATCATGAAAGCTCCAGAAAGGCACATCTTTTAACAAAATATTTTTTTTCAGCATCACACACATCTCTTCCACAATTTATTTTCCACCCAAAGTATCACCAAATGAGGTATTACACCACAAGACATCTTCCCCCACACTTAAGTTCAACTAGATCATGTAATTTCACTTCAAGAGCAGGTAGTATAGGGAAAATTGGCATGTAATGTGGCTATCCTGATAGGAAATTAATGGATACTAGGGGCTACAATGAAGGATAAATGTAAAGGTGAGCCATAATGAAAAGGATTATTTTGAAAATGGGGCTTCAAAACAAATAAATGCCCTAATCATTTAAAACACACGTAGCCCAAACCCACCTATTTTGAAAGGAATAAATCAAATTCTGGTTAAATAAAGCGTGGTCTGGTTCTCTCAAGAAATGAGATGAATGAAAAGAATATGACGAAAATGGTTCAGAAGCCTCACATGAAAGTGATTTCCAAGATATAGATAGTGAAATATGGCATTGGTTTCAAAAATCAGTGTACTTTTCATGAAATTCCAAAAAGAAGTCATTTCAGCATTCATTTAAGCTTGTTTCATGAAATAGATTGGTTAAATCATTGACATGGGTTTCAAAGATGGCATTGATAATCATTTCAGCTCAAGAGTTTCAAAAACACACAAAAAACTAAAAAAAATACACAAAAATTTGAAAACACACAATATTTTTTTATTTTTTGTAAAAATAAACATCAAATGAAAATCCTATAATACAAAGGTTCCCTCCCCCACACTTAAATGATGTAGTGTCCTCTATTCATTCAAGTTGATTTAACATGTATTCAAATTTTAAAATGAATCACAACATCAATAAAGTGTGAAGGATATGTACAACCTGATTTATTCGCAGTACAACATTGAGTTAACCTCCTAAGTGTTGCACTCTGAAAACCTAGAAATAAAAGAACAAAAGTAAAAATAAGATATTTATTGAAATAAATGAAAATAGAAATAGGATGAGAATATAAGGACAAAACTTGGTTTAATCCCTAATTGGGCCCTGGGTTTTGACTACCTCCATAGGGGCAGTTCTAATCAGTTATCCCCAATCTGATGATGGGTGAGGTTTCTTGCTCATGAACCAAAAAAAATTCTTCTTTCCATCATGTACATGTTCCTTTCTGAGGATAATTACATGTATAGAGTACACCAAATTCACCACCTTCACAATTATATACCTCTTCCATGGTGGGGGTAGGATGAAGTATGGAACCTCCTCCTCTTCAGTTTCTACTTGTGCAACGTCTTCTTCAAAATATAGTGGTTTCTCTAGATGTGCTGCATGAAAAGAATAATCAAAGGGAGATTGAAAATTTAAATTTGAAATATTAATTTCAAAATGTTCCCTTTTAAGGTTGGAATCTTTTAGATTTTGTTCTTCAGGAATAGACACTTGTATCGCTTCATGGACTTCCTCAAGTAGATGATCAATATCTTCAGGGAGCTGTAGGTGTTCCTCAACAGGTTCATATTCTTTTTCATCTTCTTCTAAGGCAATGTAAGGATTGACCAAATCTGAAAATTCAAAATTATTAGGAGTGATGCTCAAATCGGATTGAATGAAATCAGAAAAGGTAGAGTTCAGGGAAGGATCATCTCCATGAGTTGGTTCTGGTTCAATCACTTCTTTAGTTGAATGTGCCTATTGGATTTGATTATCATTCGATGGAGGGAGGTAGTCGGGCTCCTCCATCTAGACTTCAAATTCCACCAATTGGGTGGTTTCTTCCTTCCGTGGTGCTAGCTCTTCTTGTTTACAAGTCTTGGGAAGATCAATAAGTTCCTCACATGCATTCTAAAATTCATCAAGTTCTTGTTGATCTCCCATATGTAGAACAGTAGGGAAGTCATGTTGTTTTTCATCTATCTCGGGTATAATTGGTTGAGTGGCGAGGAATGAGTCTTCAGGTACCTCAACATTTACCTTCTCTAGTTCTTCAATGATGAGTGGTGAAATTTCTTCCACCACTATCTCAGGTTCTTGCTCCAGCTTAGGGTCGGGTTTCTCCATCATTTCATGAACATAGTCCAATGCCCATTCCATTTTGCAACCCAAATCATGAAAATTATTACTAATCCTTTCATCCCGGTCATTGAGATCACGATAATCAATTTCTGGTTCTTAATATTGCACCTACGAGTAATCTTACCATGCATAAAAAGTTGAATTTTAATACATCATGGAAAAAAGAATTTTTTAATTTTTTTTATATTTGAAAACGTAAAATATTTACAAATAAGTTGTGGCACTTCCTCCCCAGCAACAGTGCCAAATTTGACGCACGCCTATCGTGGGATGTGGAAAAACAATATTTTATTTACCGAATTATAGTATAGAAATTGATCCTAGGTAGTCTCTCTAAGAGGAGTGCAGACAAAAAAAGGTTTTCAATTTTTGTTGGTTTTCTTAAAAAGATTGGTTTTAATTAATTTGAATGCCTATGAGAGAAACAAACAACAAAAATTTGTTGATTTTAACAAATGATAAAGACGGTGATCAGATTGGGTTCGGCTAGTCCTAGTGTTGTGCCATCATGGTTTCCAAATTTTATCTCTTCTTATTCCTTAAACTGGTAAGAGAGTGATTCATCTACTGAGTTTTCTCTCTCCCTTAGTCAGATAAATGTGATGAGAATTTTCCTTTCTAAAACCTTAGATTGGTCTATCCTCATTCCAATGTGCTTAGGGTTATAGAAGGTCTCTTGATTAATTAGAGCAATCCCAGATCTAGAATTTTTGTTCCCTAATAAACCAAGATTTTGACATACAATCCTACACACATGCTTGACAACCACCGAGAAATCACCACCCAACCCTAATCTTGTTCCACTGTATACAGATTAGAATTGGGTGGAGGGAGATGTGATCATCGACCAAAGCAATTTATAATTTCAGAATCAAAAACATAACACTACCGCATTCGGAATTTAATACTGAATTAATAATTGAAACCATTATAAGAAAGTCGAAGAAATTATATTCATTTCAAGAAAAAAAACTCAAACACAACACATAGGTCTAGCCTCCCCTCTTTCCGATCACTCAAATGAAACTACCCCACCATAGATGGGGTAAGAGAGATGATGCGGGAGAGGAGAGACATTTTAAAGTAAAGAAAAATAAAAGAAAGAAATAGAATGATGCTGATGAATAATTTCCCCAAGTGTCCCTTGGCTTCCTCCCACCTCCGATTGTGGTGTCCCAAAAGGAATGGGATGGAATATGGGATACTTTGGGAAGGAGGTGAGGGTCTCCTTTTATAGCCAGAATTTTTTCCCCGGATTTAGACACATTTTAGCCCCATTAAATGACACCTTCACGCATTGTTCCCTTCTTTAATGTTGTTCATAATTCCTTTGTCCGTGTCCCCTCAAAATCTCAGCGTATTTCGACATGTATTCCGAGAGTTAGGGCTATTTTACTATGAGAATTTATTCTGTCCAGTCAGACTCTCCAAAACAGAATCCTCAGTATTAGGGTGATTTAATGACCCCATAAACGGCCAATTAATGTGGTCCTTCTTTCATTAAAGATGCTCCAAAACTCCTTGCGCGTCGACCCACCGAATTTCACAACATTTAGGCCCACCATGAATGAGTTATGAAGCCCACACCAAAACTAGGCAGAACTGAAAACAATTTTCTTCCTCAAAATTGTGAGCTTCTTTTGAGCTTCCATATGGCCGATTCAGCTTTTAGTCCAAAAATAGTAAATGTTTCCCCAGATGTGTAGAATATTTAAAAGAAAGAAATTATCAATTTGGATCGGTGTAGATAAGTTTATGGACAATATACATAAATAATTTAAAATAGTTAAAAATCCAAAATGGCCAATTTTTACTATTCAACTCAAAAGAACCCCATTATCATAAAAATGAAACAATTCATCTTAGAGGAACACTTTTTTGGGTTTAAAACAATGATATTCAATATAAATTAGTTGAAAATATTTGCTGTATCAATTCCCCCACACTTATCACTTGGACTCCTGGACAAGTGAAAGTGAAATGAAATCAAATCCAAAACACATATCAATGAGATCTACCAAATAAATTTCAAGAAACAAAAAGATATCATGACTCATAAAAAACAATTATTTCAAGTTCTACATTTTATATTTTAATATATTTCCACTTAAATTCCTATCTCATGCACAAAAAACACCTACCTCACATGAATTTTCTCTCATCTCACAAATTTAAATGCTGAACTCGGCTTTTCACATCCAAACTCACACAAGAGTCACCATAGGCTTGATAAGTTCCTAATTCTCCACCCGATGTGAGTCAGGGACATGTGTTTCTCATGATAACTTTTCAGGGTTGTTCTGTGCCTTCCGGTTTGTAGGATTTAGATGTTAAAAATTCTGAGGCCGAAAAAGGAGGGCTTGGCTCTTATTGAAGAAAAATTGCAAGATTCTAATTTTCACTCAAATATGGTCTCCTTATATTCCCCTTTGTAGAAACTCATCTCTATCATCATTCAATCAGCTCAGGATTTCAGCAGAAAAAATTTCAATCTTTTCAAACATGATTTTTCTTGAAAGCTCTAGATAGGCACAAATTTCTTTTTTTTTACATCGGAAGCTCCAGAAAGGCACAACTTCTCTTATCATGAAAGCTACAGAAAGACACAGCCTTTAACAAAATATTTTTTTTCAGCATCACACGCATCTCTTCCACAATTTATTTTCCACCCAATTTATCTCCAAATGAGGTAGTACAACACAAGACATCTTCCCCCACACTTAAGTTCAACTAGATCATGCAATTTCACTTCAAGAGCAGGTAGGATAGGGAAAATTGGCATGTAATGTGGCTAACCTAATAGGAAATTCATGGCTAATAGGGGCTACAATGAAGGATAAATGTAAAGGTGGACCATAATTAAAAGGATTATTTTGAAAATGGGGCTTCAAACCAAATAAATTCCTCAATCATTTAAAACGCACGTAGCCCAAACCCTCATGTTTTGAAAGGAATAAATCAAATTCTAGTTAAATCAAGCATGCTCTGGTTCTCTCAAGAAATGAGATGAATGAAAAGAATATGAAAAAAATGGGTCAGAAGCCTCACAGGAAAGTGATTTCCAAGATATAGACAGTGAAATATGGTATGTGTTTCAAAAATTAGTGTACTTTTCATGAAATTCCAAAAGTCTTGAACTTGAAAAGAAGTCATTTCAGCATTCATTTAACCTCGGTTTCATGAAATAGATTGGTTCACTCATTGACATGGGTTTCAAAAATGGTATTGATAATCATTTCAGTTCAAAAGTTTCAAAAACACACCAAAAACTAAAAAAACACACAAAAATTTGAAACCACACAATATTTTTTTTACTTTTTTATTAAAACAAACATCAAATGAAAATCCAATACTACAAAGGTTCCCTCCCCCACACTTAAATGATGTAGTGTCCTCAATGAATTCAAGTTGATTTAACATGTAAGCTAAATTTAAAATGAATCTCAACATCAAGAAAGTGTGAAGGAGAGGTACAACCTGATTTATTCGCAGTGCAACATTGAGTTAACCTCCTAAGTGTTGCACTCTGAAAACCTACAAATAAGAGAAAAAAAGTAAACATAAGATATTTATTGAAATAAATGAAAATAGAAATAGGATGAGAATAGAAGGATAAAACTTGGTTTAATCCCCCCAAGTTGGCCCTGGGTTTTGAATACCTCCAGAGGGGTAGTTCTAATCAGTTATACCTAATCTGATGGAGGGTGAGGTTTCTTGCTCATGAACCAACAAAATTTCTTCTTTCCAGCATGTAATTGTTCCTTTTTTAGGATAATTCCATGTATAGAGTACACCAGATCCGCCCCCTTCACAATACCTCTTGCATGGTGGGGTAGGATGAAGTATGGAACCTCCTCCTCTTCAGTTGCTACTTGTGCAACATCTTCTTCAAAATATAGTGGTTTCTCCAGATGTGCTGCATGAAAAGAATAATCAAAGGGAGATTCAAAATTTAAATTGGAAATATTAATTTCAAAATCTTCCCTTTTAAGGTAGGCATCTTTTAGATTTCGTTCTTCAGTAATAGCCACTTGTATCGCTTCATGGACTTCCTCAAGTAGATGATCAATATCTTCAGGGAGCTCCAAGTGTTCCTCAATAGGTGCATATTATTTTTCATCTTCTTCTAAGGCAATGTAAGGATTAACCAAATATGAAAATTCAAAATTATAAGGAGTGATGCTCAAATAGTATTGAATGAAGTCAGAAAAGGTAGAGTTCATGAAAGGATCATCTCCCTGAGTTGGTTCTGGTTCAATCACTTCTTCGGTTGAATGTGCCTCTGGGATTTTATTATCACTATATGGAGGGAGGTAGTCGGGCTCCTCCATCTTGACTTCAAACTCCACCAATTGGGTGGTTTCTTCCTTCCGCGATGCTGGATCTTCTTGTTTCCAAGTCTTGGGAATATCAATAAGTTCCCCACATTCATTCCAAAATTCATTAAGTTCTTGTTGATATCCCACATGTAGCATAGTAGGGAAGTCATCTTATTTTTCATCTATCTCAGGTAGAATTGGTTGAGTGGTGATGAATGAGTCTTCAGGTACCTCAACATTTACCTCCTCTAGTTCTTCAATGATGAGTGGTGAAATTTCTTCCACCACTATCTCAGGTTCTTACTCCAGCCCAGGGTCGGGTTGCTCCATCATTGCACGAACATAGTCCAATGCCCATTCCATTTTTCAACCTAAATCATCCAAATTATTATTAATCCTTTCAACCTGGTCATTGAGATCACGATAATCAATTTCTAGTTCTTGATATTTCACCTGCGAGTAATCTTCCCATGCATAAAAATTTGAATTTGAATACATCATGGAAAAAATAATTTTTTATTATTTTTTTTTTAAATTTGAAAATGTCAAATATTTATAAATAAGTTGTGGCACTTCCTCCCCGTCAACGGCGCCAATTTTGATGCACATTTGTCGTGGGGCGTGGCAAAAAAATATTTTATTTACCTAAGTATAGTATAGTAGTTGATCCTAGGTAGTCTCTCGAAGAGGAGTGCACAAAAAAAGGTTGTCACTTTTTGTTGGTTTTCTTAAAAAGATTGGTTTTAATTAATTTGAATAAATATGAGAGAAACAAACAACAAAAATTGATTGATTTTAACAAATGATAAAGACGGTGATCGGATTGGGTTCGACTAGTCCTAGTGTTGTGCCTTCATGGTTTCCAAATTTTATCTTCTCTTCTTCCTGAAACTGGTAAGAGGTAGATTCATCTACCGCATCCTCTCTCTCCCTTAGTTAGATAAATGTGATGGGAATTTTCCTTTCTAAAATCATAGATTGGTCTATCCTCCTTCCAATGTGCATAGGGTTGTAGAAGGTCTCTTGATTAATTAGAGAAATCCCAGACCTGGAATTGTTGTTCCCTAATAAACCAAGATTTCAACATAAAATCATACACATGTTCTTGAAAACCTCTGATAAATCACCACCCAACCCTAATCTTGTTCCACCGTATACAGATTAGAATTGGGTGGAGGGAGATGTGATCATCGACCAAAGCAATTTATAATTTCAGAATCAAAAACTTAACACTACCGCATTCAGAATTTAATACTGAGTTAATAATTGAAACCATTATAAGAAAGAAGAAGAAATTTTATTCATTTCAATCACAAAAACTCAAACACAACACATAGGTCCATCCTCCCCTCTTTCCAATCACTCAAATGAAACTACTCGTCCATAGATGGGGTAAGCGAGATGATGCAGGAGAGGCGAGACATTTTAAAGTAAAGAAAAATAAAATAAAGAAACAGAATGATGGTGAAGAAGAATTTCCCCGAGTGTCCCTTGGCTTCCCCCTGTCTCCGATTGTGGTGTCCCAGAAGGAATGAGATGGAATATGGGATGCTTCGGGAAGGAGGTGAGGGCCTCCTTTTATAGCCAGAATTTGTCCCCCAGATGTTGATGCGTTTTAGCCCCATTAAATGACACCTTCACGCATTGATCCCTTCTTGAATATTGTTCATAATTCCCTTGGACGTGTACCCTCAAAAGCTCAGAATATTTGGACATGTATTCCGAGAGTTAGTTCCATTTTACTCTGAGCATTTATTCTGTCCAGTTAGACTCTCCAAAACGCAATCCTCCGGATTAGGGTGACTTAATGACCCCATAAATGGCCAATTAATGCGGTAATTCATTCATAAAATAATCTACAAAACTCC
The DNA here is from genome assembly GCA_963277665.1 of Viscum album. Classification (NCBI taxonomy): domain Eukaryota; kingdom Viridiplantae; phylum Streptophyta; class Magnoliopsida; order Santalales; family Viscaceae; genus Viscum; species Viscum album. The sequence goes on from OY728160.1 coordinate 1,683,525,563, forward strand.
TTTCACGTACATCCACCAAATTTCACAATATTTGGGCACACCAGTAATGAGTTATGAAGCCCACACCAAAACTAGGAAGAACTGAAAACAGTTTTCTTTCTCCAAATTGTGAGCTTTTTTGAGCTTCCATATGGCCAATTCAGCTTCTAGTCCAAAAATAGTAAATGTATCCCCAGATGTGTAGAATCTTTAAAAGAATGAAATTGTCAATTTGGATCAGTGTAATTAATTTTATGGCCAAAATACATAAATAATTTAAAACTGTTAAAAATCCAAAATGGCCAATTTTTACTATTCAGCTCAAAATAACACCATTATCATAAAAATGAAACAATTAATCTTAGAGGAACACTTTTGTGGGTTTAAGACAATGATATTCAGTATAAATTAGTTGAAAATAATTTCTCTATCAATTCCCCCAAACTTATCACTTGGACTCTTGGACAAGTGAAAGTCAAATCAAATCAAACCCAAAACACATATCAATGAGATCTATGAAATAAATTCCAAGAAACAAAAAGATATCATGCCTCATCAAAAACAATTATTTCAAGTTCTCCATTTTAGATTTTAATATATTTCCACTTCAATTATTATACCATGCGCACAAAACACCTACCTCACATGAATTTTCTCTCTTCTCACAAATGTAAATGCTGAGCAAGGCTTTTCTCATCCAAACTCACACAAGATTCACCATAGGCTTGATAAATTCCTACTTCTCCACCTGATGTGAGTCAAGGACATGTCTTTATCATGAGGAATTTTCAGGGTTGTTCTGTGGCTTTTGGTTGGTAGGATTTAGATGTTAAAAATTCTGAGGCCGAAAAAAGAGGGCTTGGCTCTTATTGAAGCAAAATTGCAAGATTCCAATTTTCACTAAAATATGGTATCCTTATCTTCCCCTTTGTAGAAACTTAGCTCCATAATCATTCAATCAGCTCAAGATTTCAGCAGCAAAAATTTCAATATTTTCAAACATGATTTTTCTTGAAAGCTCCAAATAGGCACAACTTTCTTTTTTTTTACATCGAAAACTCCAGAAAGGCACAACTTCTCTTATCATGAAAGCTCCAGAGAGGCACAACTTTTAACAAAATATTTTTTTTCAGCATCACACACATCTCTTCCACAATTTATTTTCCACCCAAAGTATTGCCAAATGAGGTAGTACACCACAAGACAACTTCCCCCACACTTAAGCTCAACTAGATCATGCAATTTCACTTCAAGAGCAGGTAGGATAGGGAAAATTTGGCATGTAATGTGGCTAACGTAACAGACAATTCATGGCTACTAGGGGATACAATGAAGGATAAATGTAAAGGTGGGCCATAATGAAAAGGATTATTTTTAAAAGGGGACTTCAAACCAAATAAATGCCTCAATAATTTAAAACGCACGTAGCCCAAACCCTCAAGTTTTGAAAGGAATAAATCAAATTCTAGTTAAAGCTAGCATGGTCTGGTTCTCTCAATAAATGAGATGAATGAAAAGAATATGACAAAAATGGTTCAGAAGCCTCACAGGAAAGTGACTTCCAAGATATAGATAGTGAAATATGGCATGGATTTCAAAAATTAGTGTACTTTTCATGAAATTCCAAAAGATTTGAACTTGAAAAGAAGTCATTTCAGCATTCATTTAAGCACGGTTTCCTGAAATAGATTGGTTCACTCATTGAAATGGGTTTCAAAAATGGTATTTATAATCATTTCAGCTCAAAAGATTAAAAAACACACCAAAAACTAAAAAAACACACAAAAATTTGAAAACACACAATATATTTTATTTTTTTGTAAAAACAAACATCAAATGAAAATCCTATACTATAAAGGTTCCCACCCCCACACTTAAATGATGTATTGTCCTCAATGCAATCAAGTTGATTTAACATGTAAGCTAATTTTAAAATGAATCACAACATCAAGAAAGTGTGAAGGAGAGGTACAACATGATTTATTCGCAGTGCAACATTGAGTTAACCTCCTAAGTGTTGCACTCTGAAAACCTACAAATAAAAGGAAAAAAGTAAACATAAGATATTTATTGAATGAAATGAAAATAGAAATAGGATGAGAATATAAGGATAAAACTTGGTTTAATCCCCCAAGTGGGCCCTGGGTTTTGACTGCCTCCAGAGGGGCAGTTCTAATCAGTTTTCCCCAATCTGATGGTGGGTGAGGTTTCTTGGTCATGATCCAACAAAATTTCTTCTTTCCAGCATGTAATTGTTCATTTTTTAGGATAATTCCATGTATAGAGTACACCATATCCTCCCCCTTCACAATCATATACCTCTTGCATGGTGGGGGTAGGATGAAGTATGGATCCTCCTCCTCTTCAGTTTCTACTTGTGCAACGTCTTCATCAAAATATAGTGGTTTCTCTAGATGTTCTACATGAAAAGAATAATCAAAGGGAGATTAAAAATTTAAATTTGAAATATTAATTTCAAAATATTCCCTTTTATGGTAGGCATCTGTTAGATTTCGTTCTTCAGGAATATCCACTTTTATCGCTTCATGGACTTCCTCAAGTAGATGATCAATATCTTCAGGGAGCTCCAGGTGTTCCTCAACAGGTGCATATTCTTTTTCATCTTCTTCTAAGGCAATGTAAGGATTGACCAAATCTGAAAATTCAAAATTATAAGGAGTGATTCTCAAATCAGATTGAATGAAATCAGAAAAGGTAGAGTTCATGGAAGGATCATCTCCCTGAGTTGGTTCTGGTTCAATCACTTCTTCTCTTGAATATGCCTCTTGGATTTGATTATCACTGGATGGAGGGAGGTAGTCAGGATCCTCCATCATGACTTCAAATTCCACTAATTTGGTGGTTTCTTCCTTCCGCGGTGCTAGCTCTTCTTGTTTGCAAGTCTTGGGAAGATCAATAAGTTCCTCACATTCATTCCAAAATTCATCAAGTTCTTGTTTATCTCCCACTTGTAGCTTAGTAGGGAAGTCATCTTCTTTTTCATCTATCTCGGGTAGAATTGGTTGGGTGGGGATGAATGAGTCTTCAGGTACCTCAACATTTACCTCCTCTAGTTCTTCAATGATGAGTGGTAAAATTTCTTCCACCACTATCTCTGGTTCTTGCTCAATCTCAGGGTCGGGATGCTCCATCATTACATGAACATAGTCCAATGCCCATTCCATTTTGCAAACCAAATCATCCAAATTATTAGTAATCCTTTCAACCCGGTCATTGAAATCACGATAATCAATTTCTGGTTCTTGATATTGCACCTGCGAGTAATCTTCCCATGTATAAAAATTTGAATTTGAATACATCATGGGAAAAATAATTTTTTTAAATTTATTTTTAAATTTGAAAAAGTCAAATATTTATAAATAAGTTGTGGAACTTACTCCCCGGCAATGGCGCCATGTTTGACGCACACCTTTCGTGGGGCGTGACAAAACAATATTTTATTTACCTAAGTATATTATAGCAGTTGATCCTAGGTAGTCTCCCGAAGAGGAGTGCACATAGAACAAGGTTGTCACTTTTTGTTGATTTTCTTAAAAATATTGGTTTTAATTAATTTGAATGAGTATGAGAGAAACAAATAACAGAAATTGATTGATTTTAACAAATGATAAAGACGATGATAGGATTGGGTTCAACTAGTCCTAGTGTTGTGCCATCATGGTTTCCAAATTTTATCTCTTTTTCCTTAAACTGGTAATGGAGATATTAATATACCGAGTCCTCTCTCTCCCTTAGTCAGATAAATGTGATGAGAATTTTCCTTTCTAAAACCTTAGATTGGTCTATCCTCCTTCCAATGTGCTTAGGGTTGTAGAAGGTCTCTTGATTAATTAAAGCAATCCCAGACCTGGAATTGTTGTTCCCTAATAAACCAGGATTTCGATATACAATCCTACACACGTGCTTGACAACCGCCGAGCAATCACCACCCAACCCTAATCTTGTTCCACCGTATACAGATTATAATTGGGTGGAGGGAGATGTGATCATCGACCAAAGCAATTTATAATTTCAGAATAAAAAACATAACACTACCGCATTCAGAATTTAATACTGAATTAATAATTGAAACCATTATAAGAAAGAAGAATAAATTTTATTCATTTCAAGCACAAAAACTCAAACACAACACATAGGTCCAGCCTCCCCTCTTTACGATCACTAAAATGAATCTACCCCTCCATAGATGGGGTAAGCGAGATGATTCATGAGAGGAGAGACATTTTAAAGTAAAGAAAAATAAAAGAAATAAACATAATGATGCTGAAAAAGAATTTCCCTGAGTGTCCCTTGGCTTCCTCCCGTCTCTGATTGTGGTGTTCCAGAAGGAATGGGGTGGAATATGGGATGCTTTGGGAAGGAGGTGAGGGCCTCCTTTTATAGCCAGAATTTGTCCCTCGGATGTTGATGCATTTTAGCCCCATTAAATGACATCTTCACGCGTTTCTCACTTCTTTAATGTTGTTCATAATTCCCTTTTCTGTGTCCCCTAAAAATATCATCAGATTTGGATAGGTATTTCGAGAGTTAGAGCTGTTTTACTCTGAGAATTTATTCTGTTCAGTCAGACTCTCCAAAACGTAATCCTACGGATTAGGGTGATTTAATGACCCCATAAAAGGCCAATTAATGCAGTACTTACTTCATAAAAGATGCTCCAAAACTCCTTGCGCATCCGCCCCCTGAATTTTACAACGTTTTGGCCCACTAGGAATGAGTTATGAATCCCACAAAAAAACTAGGCCGAACTGAAAACAGTTTTCTTTCTCCAACTTGTGAGCTTCTTTTGAGCTTCCATATGGCCGATTCAGATTTTAGTCTAATAATAGTAAATGTATCCCCGAATGTGTAGAATCTTTAAAAGAAATAAATTCACAATTTGGATTAGTGTAGATAATTTTATTGCTGAACATCATAAATAATTTAAAACTGTTAAAAATCCAAAATGGCCAATTTTTACTATTCAGCTCAAAATAACACCATTATCATAAAAATGAAACAATTCATCTTAGGGGAACAATTTTGTGGGTTTAAAACAATGATATTCAGTATAAATTAATTGAAAATATTTTCTCTATCACACATCCCTTGACATATCCAGATATAAGTGGCTCAAGAACCTTCTCTCGAATTCATTCCCAGATAGCTCTTCTTACTGCCCCAATTTCTCCATAATGTACCAACAAATCTTGGATACTCCTTGAATCATGTAATAATAAAGCTTAGACCTCTTATATATAGTTACCTCAAGATTCTTAAAGATCATTTGGGCTAACATAATCTAGAACTCTACTCTCTGGGGGACACCTGGCTCTGTGAACGTAGGTAGATACTATAGCAGGAAATATCTCAATACCTCATACGTCAAAGGTATAGTAAGAACAATATTCATTTCTATGGATAACATGAACCTAAGGAATATTTATGAAAACTAATTATCTATTGGATTCTTTATATATACAAGCAGTTCTGTGTTGACTATTTTAATAGCTTTATGATCTCTACTCTCCTGATACAGAATCTAAAGACAAATAGTTGGTATTTTCTCTAAAATGGTTTACCACACACCTTAGAACATATGATAAATAAGAAAAGTAAACCAAAATATATGAAAATAAGTGAGGAACTCTGGACCAATGTATCTCTTTACTATTCCTAACATGTGATTTTTCATAACATAACCATTTATTTAATGTACTTTTATTAGCTATATCACATGTTTTCTTTTCTATGTTTATATGGGAAAACATGTCACATAAAATATATGTGTCCCTATAATAAATAATTCATGCCAAAATATATCCCTATATTTCAATCAGGGTTCATGCGTACTTATCACATTAATTACCATCCCATAAGTAAAATATCAGTAAATAGTAACACAACATAACATGTGAATCACCCATGGTGAAATAACATCAAAACCACAAAAGGGAAACAATATGTACAATGATCCCATTCATGGTTGATTTTCATTTTCCCCACGCATGTTTTATCAACTCCAAAAAAGGATATCATTACCATGTCCTGACATGTTCTTTTATACTTTAACCTTTTCCAAAGAAGTAAATAAAAAAGGAAGGAAACCTAAGCTCTAACACTACATTATAACATCCCCAACCTGGTACTCCCTCATGTGACTGTGCCAGTTGACTATGTGACCTCAGGAACACATCCCCATATTTTAGAGGTCGCTGACTAATAGTGAGTGGGTAAAGAGCATAGTGGGGATACTATACCATCTAGTATATAGTTTTAATAATAACAAAAAATATTATCAGAGTAGAAAAAATGATACTAATAATCAAAAAGAGAACCCATACAGATAAGAGGTCAAAACCAAACAATCCAAATAACAGTAAGATAATGTAATGATAGGATGAATGTAAATAACTTGCACGATGAATGTTAAATAAATAAAATAAATTTTTTAAATATAATGACTCCAAATTCCTTGGTCCCAAACACTAAGTTGGTCTCATCTCTAAGCCCAAGACATATAGTAAGAAATAATAAATGACATAGTCTCTTGCCCTTGACCATTCCTACATACATTAATTCTATCTTGGTACCAAATGGTAGCCTAAATTGGGTGTGGTTACAACTTAGTATTCCCACACCCACACTATCTAGATAATCCTGCCAATATATATTTTTCACTCAATAAAGATATAGAACATTGTATTAATTGAAAAAATTTATTCTACATAAGTAATAAACCTACTGCCCCTCGAGATATGGGAAGAAAACCTGGGGTAGAAAAAAAAAATTTTGATCCATTCACAACTACAAATAGAGATTTAAATAGTTCTAAAAATATGATTTATCAGTACTTTCAAAGTGATGATAATCTAGGCATTGTCAAATTATGAACATTATTATTGCTTGTAAAAAGTACTCATAAAGGTACCCTTTATCAACACTTTTTTGGAAATTATGATAATAAGTTACTTTATCAAAACTTTTTAAAAGTTATCATAATGGTTAACTTTTTATAGCATGAAGACTATCTTCACATTGAATGCAGTTTTAAGATTCTGAAAAAAATTATATTTTATTATGTGATAGCACTGCTGAGCACCCCACCCCTTTATAAATTCTATACCCCCCACAATCTCAGTTATTCAGATCTCTCTCACAATTTTTCAGTGGTTTCAAGCCACTTCATAAACTCTAGAGTGTCCTTAGAAACCCGCGCTCCCCCAAATTTGATCATAGGACCCCCTGCTTTTAGGTGGACAACATTACCACTACACTGCTTCAATTTATATGATATTTTCATATATTTATATTGATGAATATATATATTTACAAAAAAACATATTCATATATTTATTTATAAATATATTTTTTTTATAAATATACATATTTACATACAATTTTTATTCATATATTTATTTATAAATATATATTAATTTTTATACTTGTTTATTATTCATATAAATATAATTATTTTTTAATATATTTATAAAATAATTTTTTGTGTGGGTTTGTATGTGTGTATGATATATATATACATAAATTTATTTAAATAGCCTATATATTAATATTCATTTACATGTATTAGAATATAAATACAAATATATATCTGTTTATAAATACACACACATATGTATATATAAACATTATATATATATATATGTATATATATATTCATATAGGTTTTCTGTAAATTAATTTATTTAATATAAATTTAATGATACAAATATATTTATATAAAAATACAGTTATATATGATGTACACATAATATAGACACACACACACATATTTATTTACACACACAAGTACACATTTATATTTTCACATACACACACAAATATTTACTTATATATGTATTTATTTACATATATTAGAATATACACATAAAAATATTTTTTTATTGACACACACATGTTTATATATAAACATGTTCTTATAAAGGTATATATATAAATACGAATTCTTTTTTATAATTTAAATTAGATATATGCTTATTTATTAAAACTGTAATGAATAATAAGTATTTATTTCTACCTGTTTTATATATTTAAAAATATATTTATATTTTAATATCTATTTATAAAATTGTTTTATTATTAGTAAATATAATCATAATATGCATATACAAAATTATAAAAGAAACTATATTATGAAAAATCATAAAACTTCAAAACCATAATAGCAATATGAATGTAATCCTAAGGAATACATACAGTCGCTAATTAAAAAAAATATAATAATACCCCCTTAAAAAAGGCCAAAATTCCATCGAATGGTAAAAAATTAGGATACCCTGACTAAAAACCCTTATTTGGTGGAATTCTCAGCCTTTTGGCCTCACAAAAAGTGGTTGGGGTTCCTCTAAATCCATTAAGGAATTTCTAACATATGAGGCATAAATTTAATGTGTGGAACAACCCTGATGGACACATAGATCAAAAGTTACAACTATTTGAAGTTTAAGTGATGTTTTTAATTTATCTAAGAACTCTCATTAAATCATTTAATTTTTTTTGTCATCCGATTGTTTATAAATGACTATTACAGAATATTAATTTGAAAATTATTAATTAATATGATATTTTGACTATTTTATAAGGCATTTTTAGTAAATATCTTATATATTAAGTTTCAATTCATACTTAACCTTATCAAAATAATATTTAATAAATTATTTTATATTTATACCAATATAAATATATTTATATATTAATATATTATTTTCAGTCAAATATATTTCTTTAATGAAATATATCATTTATCAATACTAGTAAAAAAGAACTAATAAATCCCACTATCAATTTTTTTTATAAGACTAGCTAAAGGCCACCATTTATCGGTGCTTTCTGGACAACATTGATAAATTCTCCACTTTATCATAATTTTTCAGTTAGCACTAATAAGGGGATCCCCTTTATTAGTTCTTTTTATCCTTGATAAAGGGACCCCTTTATGAGTTGTTTTTAGCACTGATAAGGACCCCCTTTAATGGTCATTTTTAGTGATGATTTGGGGGAACTTATCAGAAATTTTTCTATCTCTAATAAAGGGGGCTTTTATCAACACTTTTATCTCGAATTGATAAAGTCAAGCACTGTTAAAATAATTTTTTGAAGTAGTGATGCTAGATATCTTTGTCAGGTGGTGGATCCTCCAGCATCATGATGAATGACCCCACTAATAGATTATTCCCATGTATTAAGACATATCAAACTTTGAAAATAATATTCTCCTATGTCATGACAAAATGCTTGTAACATGTCTCATGTAAATAAACAAGGATTCATGAAAATTCCTATTTTGAAGTAACTTATATCTTCCCATGATATATATAAATAAAGAGGATTAATCATATTATATAGGTCTCCATGTGAATTACCTTTATAGAGTCGGTTATGTCTTCCCGGGGTGCAAATCATTGAGGGTAAATTTATCTCATATTAGGTTGAATATTTGACTATTTCTGAATGAATCAGTGGTTCCATGTACAATAATCTAATAAAAAATCCCTCATATATTCTCTCAATAATAAAAAATACAAACATCTATGAATATATGCACAATTATATATATCATGTAATCATCTATCAAATTTGTTAATTTAACCATTTATTAATTAACCATTTATTTATTCTAGAAAGGTATGTTCCCCTATATTCTGTTGAACCAACAATAACAGACCATGCCAAGTTTCATTTTATCCCTTATAACACATTATTCCAGAATGATATTGTTAATATTTATAGAACACGGAATGTTCAGATGTTAGGAGCACCTCTTGAGTGGCCACAGGCCAGGTTTTAATGCCAATGGACCTAATGGGTATGAATGGGATGTCTAAACAATGGGAGTTAATTAATAAAATAATTAAACAATTATTTAAGTTGTGTGCACAATGTACTGATTCTATCGAATGTATCACACATACTATAAAAAATTTAAACAATCATTTAGGGATTTATTCTAGACCACACACCTCAAAATAGAGAAGATACATACAATTACCATCATTGGTATTATACCAAAGTTCCCCCATTTCCTTAAACTAAACTAATAATCATCAACTATTGAACAAAAACATGATGATCCAATGAGTAATGAGCTTGTATTATGAGATACATTCCCTATATGTTTTTCATGGAATATTATATGTGAGATATAGGAAACACTTCTTTCTTTGGACATTTCTGTTGAATGTTTAATATAAAGGCTGTGGCTAATTTACGCTATAAATATGGAATATATATCATAAATCCAATGATTTTCATAACCATTACAAAAATAATTTCATGGAGTTAAAAACATAAAAAAACTAATTTTACACTATAAATATCCATTTTACTTTGTCAATATAGTTTATGGATTTCTAAAAGGATCTTATTACATAAAAGGTTTTTACAAGGTTAGCCTTCTGAGTTTATATATTTAATGGGTTTTTTGGGGTCACCCTTCTTGAGAAATTTATGCTATAAATTTATGATTTACATCAAAAATTTATTCTCTAGTCTATAGTTGCTAACCAACTGAACACTTAACTGGTAGCAACCCTTCTTAATGACCAAGGATCAAATAAAAAACAACTAAAAAATGAATCCAATACTAAAAAATATACACACTAAGAAAATGGTTGTATCATATAGCTGACATCGATGACTTTTAAGTAGAATGTTCCTTACCTCTTTGGGATTTTGTTACAAATGTTTCCTTGGTATAATTATTTTCTAGAATAATTTATGGCTATTCCAGACTTGTGATCAAATGTGGGTGTGTATGTACCACTTAAGACCCATTGTGATAATTGTTTCCATGATATTTTATATAGTTGTTTACACCATATTTGATGAAGATTCACTTGTTGTAATGTGATTCTACTAGGTTTCTCATCACTTCTTGTTATTAATATTTATCATTCATTAAATTGTGTTTATTATCATTCCTTTGGAGTATAGGATCTTGGTACACATTAAATGTGACAATGAAGGTAAATTTAACCCTTATTGTATGAGAAAATATGATAAGAAATTATGTTGATGGGGGATCATGATAGTTTTGCAGCTTAGAAATTACATGATGCACCTTGTGGTTACCAATTATTTTGTCGTTAATTCATTCACCATATAGATATTGAGAAGGGTTCCTAAATTTGATGTAACTTTTTGATATTGAGTATCATGATTTTCTAAATTAACATTGAGGATACCGAATGATAGGATGATCACCTTGCAACTAGTTCTGATATTTACTAACATCTCTATTATACTTCCATCACAGAGCCAAAACAGTTACAACCGAGGGTGTATGGTGTCTTGAAAAGTAGATGACCACTTGATTTTGGATTTTATGATGTTAATATTGTTATTAATTTTTTATATTCACGGAATAAACCTATTATAATTGATCACATTGGTTGAATGAAACATTGGTGGTGTCATACTAAGTGTTTTACTCACACCCTACATGGAAATTTCTGTACACCTATAGATTTCATGACTAGAGATCCAGTTATGGGAAACATACCCATGGTGGATTACTAATCGAATGAGTATGGAGATTTTAGTGGATTGTGAGAGACTTTAGAGGATCCTTATTTTATTTATTTATTTATTTTTACTTTATAATTTAGTTAGGATTTCAATATTGGTTTCCTGCTTGTTAGTATGAAATGTATGCCATTATTAGATTTATTCATGTTACTATAAGTATTTATGTATTGTATTATTATTATTATTATTATTTGTTCATTGACATGGTACTGAGGTTATATTCTCACGACTAATTTACTTAAACCCTCACCGATAGTTAGAAGCCTCATGCGTATAGGGAGCCTTGGATAAGGTCATGTGACCCTTCAGCTCAAACCTAGTGGTTTGGTTCAGGGTGTTAAAAAATAATATCATAGCACTAGGAATCACAAAAAATTTATTATCTATGACTTGATTTGTGACAATGTAGACAAGATATTGAATAATTGGGACTTAGGTAGAGGAACTATGACAATTCTTGTCCTGCACTGTATAGTGGAACTTCGAGTTTCTATAATGTGGGGGAAATTATGATTTACTATTAAATAAATATTATTAAATTCACATTGGGTGATGTACATGATGTTAATAAGTGATTTATGATATTTTTATATATGTTCATGCATCCTAAATTGGAATATAGTATCAAATTCTATGTGTATACTTATTATTGTATTTCAAATTAGTTCTTTACTTAACTGAATTGATTTATTCTATCTATTTATGATAGTTTTTCTATTGTTTGATATATATATATATATATATGTTTCCATGATGTTGTTATGTATCTTTATAGACATTAATTATTTTAACTATGCATGTTTTTTCTATTAGTGAATATAAGATGATTGTGAATAATGTGTAGGGATAGAGACCTGGGTTAGTTCAAGGAGGGTTATACCATTTATTATGGGAAGAATATTAGGAGAAAGTTGTTTTATCCAATTGATTCAGTAGTTTTTACCCTAACAAATATGTTATTTTGGAGTGTTCCATTACATTACATAAGAGGTTTCCCTAATGTAATGTTATAGAACTATTTTTAAGTATTTCAGAATGCTCCAACAAGGGAGGATGATCCTAATATACCACTAAATTTGTAGGAGTATTCCCCTGATCATGCTCATGTATCTACTTTGTGGTTAGTTAGTTGGGCCTCTTTGACTATTAGTCTTTCTCTTAGCACATGTCCTATGCATTGTAGTTCAGACTATGTGGAAATATGTCATGGCTTTCAAATGTAGAATTATTTATACTTATAGTGAACTAAAGTTTATTAGGATGTTAAGTAATGGGTTGAAATAAATTTGGATATTTGACATAGTATATTCTCTTAATGATTAAAATGATATGATGAAATCAGCTCATGTCGGGTGAACAAACCATTTTCATATCCATATATCATTTGGAAAAAACAAAGTTGAATAAGCACATGGTAAAAGATGATGAATTTGAGGAGAAGGGATTTATTATAAATTTATATAATGGTAGTGTTCCCCCATTTTATTCTCGAAGAATGTAAATGGTATTATTTGACTCTACATCGATTATTAGATGGTAAATGAGGTGACTATAGAGAGTAAATATCCCTATCCTAGGTCTTATAACCTTTTTCAGTAGTTATGAGGATCCTGGGGGTTATCCAAGATTTATCTTCGATAATACTGCCACCATCTGTGATCTAGAGAGTATGAAATTCAATTAAAAAAATATTGATGTAGGTATAGGATGTACAAGTACTTGGTAATTCCATTTGGACTAACGAACATGACAATAGTGTTCATAGACCTCATGAATACGATATTCCACCAATATTTGGAATATTTAATAATAGTGTTTATTGAAGAAATCCTCATATAATCAACAACAAAATTGGATGATTATAGGAACCTCAAGATACTCCTAAGTATGCTTCGAGTACATCATATTTACACCAAGATGTAAAAGTCTATATTCTGGATTCATGAGACAAATACCATAAGAAATGTGCTTCCTTATAGATGTATTTTTGTAGACCCATGAAATGTAGAGGCATAATTTTCAAGACATATCCATATAAAAGGTTTTATATCCAAATAATTATATGTTTACCATGAAATTATTTATGTTTTATCCTATAATTATCCAATATATCAACACCCATGATAACACTGATGATGAAGATAGTAATGTTCCAGTGGATGGACTAGTGTGAAGAGGCTTACTAGAGTTGAAAATGAGGATGTGTGTAGCTCTAGTATTGATATTAAATAATCCAAGGACCATATATGATGTACTCAATGATGCATCAAAAGTAATTTTGGGCGCAGTGCTGATGTAGATAGAGAGAGTGAATTACACTCCAGGCCTTGTCATATATGATCCCATGAGTAGAAAAAACCTACTCATGACTTGGATTTGGAAGCATTGGTTTACACTCTAATGTGTTGGGGAAATTAACTGTTTTATGAGATATTTTTTTATATGGACCATAAGAGAATTTTCTTTATCTTTACACAATGGGACCTGAACACAAAGAAGAGGTGCTGGGTTTAGTATATATTGACGTTTGAATTCAAGATGAATTATGCACCAGGGAAAGGTAACTAATTATTTATTCTAATAGATAAAATACGTAGGAGGAGAAGGATCTTGGTGATATTTCATTAGATAAGAAGTGGGACATTATGAGATTTTTGAATAACTAGAGTATTGATTCATATATGGATGAGGGATCAATGGATTTTTCTCCCATGTTGGTCAAATATTATCTAGAAGGCCATGTAAAAGAAGGAATGAATTAATACCCATAGTGTTATTTAGTTTAATAATAATTATCTTGAGGTAATCTAGTACCTGAGTGGACTATGAGTGATGATGACGTGATCCTTATTCATGGGATAATGGAAGTATATGATTATATTAGATAAGAGTTAATGAGATAATTCCATACATAGATATGGGTGGTACATCCTGGCGTGATGAAGATGTAACATGACTTCATGAAATAATTATGGGGGCCAGGGATGAAGCAAGATATCATATGGTTTGTGTCTTAATTCCTTACTTACTATAGGGTAAGGCTGATCACCATCATCATGGTGGGTTTCTAAAGTAACTTATTATTCCCATGTGGTTGTGAGAGGATGTCATGATTGAATTTGTGGTGGGGTTACCTAAGACCCCAAGGATTGTAATTATATCTAAGAGATTGTTGATTAGATGATGAAATCTTCCATCATATTACCAATTTGAGAGACTCAATTAGTGTATAACATGGGAATAATTTATATCATTGGTGTCGTATTCTTAAATGGAGTTCCCCTAGAAATTGTTTTGAATGGAGATACAGAATTCATTCCATGATTTTGGAAGCGGTCACATAAATCCCAAGTGACATATTTGAGATTGATAGCAACATACCAACCTCAGAAAAACTAACAGTCATTGCGGATGACACCCATACTAGAGTATATTCATTGATATTTAGTCCTAGACTTCAGTGGAGATAGGGATGATCACCTAACATTGGTTGAGTTCATGTACAATAATAGTTTCCAGGAATTGATTCATATGGAACTTTACGATGCTATTAGTGGGAGGATTTTTTCATTGACTGCTCTATCATAATAGGGTAGGTAAAGAATTATTTATGCTCTCCAGTTTGGTTTAGGATACCTCTGAGGGATTTTAGCTTATAAAGTAGTGTTTATCACCACTCAGAGTGAGTTGTAACCTTATGTTGTCAATAGGTGGAGAACATTGGATATCTCTATGGGAAATTGGGTTTCTTGAGAGTTACTACCCAGTTAGACCATTTATGTATTAGGAAGCTGGGAAAGCTATCAACACATTTTGTTAGACCCTTTGAGATCACTAAATGGGTTGAGACTATAACATACCATATTCATCTTCCTTCTCAATATTGAGGTATTCACAACATAATTAATGTTTTACTACTCCATAGGGACATTCATGGTCCTGTTCCTATCATTAAATATGAGAAATTCAAGTTAGATCCCAATGGTTCACATGAGGAGCATCTGATGATGATTATAGACTAGAGAGACAAGTACCTTGAGGGGACAAAATACCACTTGTCCAGATTCGGTGGAAGCATGGAAGGATCCAAGGGGAGATGAGGGAGTGGGAATATAATGTTCAATATTAGTGTCCATAGTTATTCAATAATGACCACTAGAGATACTTATTATAGAGAAGAAGTTATTAGACAAGGATTATTGTAATATCCTCAATTTATTAAATGATATTAAAACCCTCTTTTCTTAATAAAATACTATTATATATATGGTAAAATTTATGATTTCTAATACATACATGTGTTTTAAGGATTTAAATAAGGATAATAGCCCTATTAACAAATTTTAAAATTATATAGAATAATTTATGAGTTCAGAGTGGTGTTTATACTAGACATGATATAACAATTATGGGTATTACGTTTTAGATTATATCTCATGTAAGGTAAATATATTATATCATGAATGAGTTATTTTTATGAAATAATTTAAAATTTATCAATTAGTGTCTCATATGGTAAATTCGATAATAATATTAAATATAGAATGTGGGTGTTTCCATAGGTGCGACATAACCTTTATTCACATAAGATGTTACATTAAATTCCACAAAGGGTTCTTTTTTATTATCATTTTCCTTTCAGTTTATTTTATTTTTATTTTTTATTATTCTTCCTCATCTTCATCCTCTATATTACACCACTATCATGTATCATTCATAAAAAAACCATTCAAATCACTTTTTTACCATTTAATTCATTAAATTTTTAATTAGATGAAATTAGGGACTCCACATTCAATTTTCTGTTTAATCATAGATTAATTTGAGGTTTTAATTTTTTAAATTTAATAAATGATTAAGGTAAGTGACATTAGTTTAAAAATGGTTGAATGATTTGGTATTCCTTACTGGTTGATATTTTCAAGTTCAAGAAACCCCGAATGTCCCTTTCACATGGCCATTAAATCCATGACCATCAATTTTGGTTCATGTTCCAAGTGTTATTCCACCTCTATCCCTGAAATGCGCCTAAGGATTTTATAGGCTTTATTTGTTATTTTTTATTTTATTTTCATTCATTTTTTTTTCATCTCTCAAATTCTGAATGTGGTTGATTTAAAATTACATTGATAAAACACCTAATTATAAATGGACAGTACCCTAAAATTATTAAAGAAAAATTTATAAAAATTATCAAATAATAATTTTGTGAAATTATCCAAATATAATAATGAATAAATATCAAATTATAATTTCATAAAATTATCAAATGATAGTTATGAATAATTATCAAACTATATTTACATCAGATTATCAATGGATATTTTTATAAAAAAACTATACATACATATTTATGAGAAATTATTCATTGATAAATAAATTAGATTATCAAAATATAATTTTCAAGAATTATCAAATGAAATTTTTCATAGAAATATGAAATTACAATTTATATGAGTTTATCATTAGAAAATTATAAATTGATAAATAAATCAGTTGAATAAATGATAATATTTGAAAATTATCAGGGGATAATTATGTAAATTATTAAAGGATAATTATATAGATTATCAAATAATAATTACAAAGTAATACCACATGGGTTCTTGAATTAATTTAGAGAGTTTTATTATATAAAATGTGATTTTATAATTATTATTGAGAATAATACCACTACTTCATGATTTTTCATAGCATGATAATTTAGAAATTGTCTAGTAGAGAGAATATATCATCACATGAGATATATTATTTCTTTTTGAAAAAATATCTGTTATTTGTTCTAGGAATCCTTGATGAACCTTGAGCTTTGATGTGTCTACAACTATGATAAAAGTCATATGAGTTAATGTTATTTATTTTTGAGGTTTATGCTCCATATTTTTAATCACACAGGGGGTTTATAATTATTTTTGATGTTGAAAACTTTGAGGTATGATGTTCCTAATCACTTTGTGCTTTTGTTACACATGACACATTATTATAGTTTATGTGTTGGAATAATTGATAACCATTCATGACTTGTGATCACATGTGGGTGTGTGTATCCCATGATACCCAATAAGACACTTATTTAAATTTGAATTGATAGATTAGTTTTTATGATGTTTTATGTAGATTCATAAGTTGTTAGATGATTATATAAAATTTATCATGATGTAATGCTCTATATGTTTTTCATGGATTTCAATGTTGTGCTTTATCTTTCCTCTATAGGTTTGAATCATTGTACATAAGATAGGTGAATGTCATGGTATATTTACCCCTTAGAGGGGGATATGACATGAATATAAATAATTTTGAAAAATAAGTATTATAGTCTTATCGCATAACAATCACATGATGTACATTTTGGATAGAAAGAAATTTGATGTTACATGATGAACCATGATGATACTGAGTATGCTGCCTAAAATCTATGTAATTTGTAGATTATGTGTATCATTATTCTCTCAATTAAAATTTTTTTATATCTAGGGACATGATGATATCCTTGCAACAAGTTCTGATATTAACTTACATCTTTTTTATACATCCAACATGGAACATAAGAAGGTATAATAAGGGGTTTGTGGGAGCACGATATGCATACGACTGCTTATTTTTTGGATTTTAGGAAGTTATGCTTGTTATTCATGTATTATATTAATCTAATGAACCTATTATAATTGATAACATTGGGTAATGTAAACATTGGCGAGACCCTTCTGGGTATTTTACTCACACTCTAATTGGTCATTTTCACACCTTAGTAGATTTAATAACTAGGGACCTGGTGATGGGAAAGGGCCTAATGGTGGATGGAAAAACTGAGGATAATGAAGACGGTAGTTGATTGGGATAGACTCTAGAGGATCACAATTTCATTTATTTCTATATCATCACTTTATACACAATTTTGGATTCCCAATTTAGAATCCCAATTATTTGTATGACATATATGCCAACTTTAGATTTATTCATGTATCTATGATTATTTATTCATTTATTTATTATTATTATTATTATTATTTGTTCCATGACATGATACCAGGGGTATAGTCTTGACACTAATAGACATAGAACCGCCATACTAGTCAAAAACCTCTTACAATGGGGATGTACAAATGAGTTCATGTGAATCTGGCTCAGATATGGAGGTTAGGGACAATGTGTTAAAACATATACCCCTCTAAATTCTATGAGTATTTCTAGGATTTATAATTTATCTAGTTTCGTGTTACACCGATGTGTTTCAGATGTGTTACATATTATATAATTATTGGAATTTTAAATATTTATATGATTTTGAACATGAAATTTGAAAATTTTGAAAATTTTCTATGATTAATGGTTATTTCATGTTTACCACATAGTTACAGTTATTTGAGAAAACATTTTTATACAATGAGTGTCTAATTTGGTGAATGATGCTTGTTCAGTGAACAATTAGGAGTAACATTGTGGAATCACCCTATGCTTAGGTCAATCTTAATATTAATTGTGAAAATAAATTTTACTGAGGGAAAAATTTGTATAAAACTCTAATTCATTGGAATTATAGTTTATACTTGGAACACAATTTTTAATTACACAAAATTCGAAAGTAAGAACATTTTATGCAATAGCATGTATGACACGCAACTCCAAGTGCTTAAGGGAATATTATATCCTCAGAAATTTCAATATATTTAATATTTTAAATAATTTAATACAAGGGATATATTTCAATGAACATGATACTAAGATAGTGTAAATAAAACACAATAATGACTTTCTTTGATGACTTGTGTTATACGCAAGACCGAGTTTTACCAAGAAACAATATATTATTAAAATATTATTACTAAATATAAAAAGATATAACCTTGCCATTAAATTATAGTTTATGAATATTATTGAATACATTTTAAAAATACATGGTTTACACAAATATAAAATGAATGTATTGGTTACAAATTAATATAAGTTCAAATTGAATTTAAAGGAAATTGTTTTATAGAAAACAATTTTTATGCTCAAAAAGATATTTTATCCTGATAAATTAAATTAATTATAATTAGAGAAGGTATTAATTTAACAGACACACACACACACAGATATATATATTATATTCAAAAAAATATTATTTATATTCTTACAAAATATGTGATAATCATAAGATGAGAAAAAATTTAATTTTACACACAAAAACCTATATTTTTATTAAGACACCTTTATTACATTTTATTGGAGAACCTATTTTAAATACACTTTCTCTGAATTTAATAAATATTATATATATATAAATAAATTTAATATATTAAATCTGAACATAAAAATTTATTTAGGGTGATTTATTGATATTTTTCTTTGATGTTTTATTTTTTAATTAATAGTTAAAAATACAGAATTTTAACTGAAAACTACATTTTCATCTAATTCATTTATAGTGTTAAATTATATTTTTAATTTATTTTAAAGTAAAATTATAAAAAATATATATTTATTAATATAATTGATGTAATTTTAATAAATTTTAAATATAAATTAGATATAAAAACTTAGCAATCGTTTGAATGTTTTTACTTTAAAAACACGCATTGTTCACCCATTTGTGGGATTAAATTTAAATTAATTTCTTTCACTTTTGTGATTTTAATTTGGAAAAATTGATTTATTATTTTTTATAACAATATTTAATAATTTATAATAAGGTAATCATAATTTTTGATGAAAAATATTAGTGAATGTAATTAAAATAAATTACAACAATTAAGGTGAAATTAAGCTTATCAAAGGACTAAAAATTAAACCTAAGGTCCCAAATGACCTAGAAACTTGTATAAATTACATTTTCTGGAAATATTTAGACCCTATAATCCCTCATATATAATAGCATCAATTATTATATCAAATTTCAATGTAAAAAAATTAGGTGGAATTCCCCTTTCCAAAATTTACAAGAGTGGCACTCTTCCTCCGCTATAAAGGGAACTCACCCTTCCCACTTCCTCACACCACTCAAGACACTTTGGATCGAAGAATAATTGAATAAATAGCTCCTAAGAATCCATATCCTTATCCTATAATCTTCCCTTTGGGATGAAATCCATCCAGGGAATCCCTTTTGTGAAAACGAAAAGGAGTTACCCAAAGAAGAGGTAACATATTTCGTTAAGCTCTTTAGTTTTATTTCTATTCTTCACCCCCTCAACTCTCTTTATTCTATGATTATATAAAAAAATATTATCCTCATTATACTAATATGTTTTTATGTTTAGGGTTAGACATACACTTACACACACTTCCATCTAGTGGGTAACGAACATACTGTTTATCTGTACAATGAACTATTTCCTAAGGAATTAATGATTGTTTGTTCATCCTTTACCGCCTATCATGGTGGGAACTATGATGTAAAATATGATATATATAATATAATATATATATATATATATATAATATTTATAATTTCATTATTCTTCTTTAATTCTTATATCTAACATAAATTAATTTTTTACATTTTGTGAATACACAATAACATCGTTTGTGGAAGTGTGGGCTACCACCTCCTAAATGTGAAGTGATTCAATAACATGATACATGTAATGTATAAAGTATGGTTTTAATAAAACATATGTTAAAAAATATATTACATTTATGAGATAATTAAATTATTTTTAATTTAATATATATCATTTTCTTTATTACCTTTTCACACACATAAAAAGTTATTAAGTAGTTAACAGATGTGTGGACTATCGCCTCCTCAACATGATGTGATTCATTTTAAATCACAAGAATTATATATATAAGTATATATGATTAAATAATATGGTATTTATTATATAATTATTATTCTAGACTGATTAATGTTACTTACCTTATTTTCATAGTGATCATTAAAAAATGGAAATATTACTCATGAGTACGTATGATAGAGGAACACCCTAGGGTCAATCACAAGGAATTTGTCTTGGATACCTAGTGAATTAAATTATTATTTACCTAAGAATTCACCATAGAGTCACACCCTAGGGTCGATCACAAGGAGGCCACTTACACACACTATTTTCCTATGGTTGCTATTTTAAACTAACTAATATGAAATTATTAATCTAATATAGATAAGAGTAATTGAAATGAATAAAATATAAATAAAATATAAATATATAAATATGTGAAAATATAAAATACAATTAAATGGAATAAATGAAACAATAAAGTTAACGGTAGAAAACCACTGTTCTCAGGGTTTCATAGTATAATTATCATTTTTTTTCAAAATACCTATCAATGTTTTAGTCAATGTGGAAATCAATACCTGTCACTCCACACCTTCTCATTTGAATGGTATTATGATACACCAAGACCTCTACATGTAGGTATAATATTTTTCACATCAATACCCAATCCAATCTCCACCATTTGAATGAATTAAATATCGATGAGAAGGAAAATTTTTAAATGAGGATGAAGAAGGAAATAATAGAGAAAGTGGGGAAACTGATCCCCACAATCATTTAAAAACTACTAAATTCCTAAAATAAAACATGATAAAAATATAAATCCCAATAAACTCAAATACCACCACTTTACCCCTCTAACAATAGTGAGGGTTAGATCTCTGCAAACATGGAGTTAGAAAGAAGCATAGTGAAAGAAACACATAAATTAAAAGAGATGGAAGAAAAGAATAAATGAAAATATGAAGAAGAAGAGAAAAACTAATATATAATAAAAAGTGAGAGGAACTATTATAGTATAAAAACTCCACCTTATACCCCTAAAAATGGATATCCTTGTAAAAGGGAGAGGAGGTACAAATTTATGGGGAAAATGGGTGAAATAATCTCACTCCAATTCTGTCCCTAAGAAGTTCACTCATGTTAAAAACAATAAATTCTATAATTAATAACTATTCCCTTCTTGAAATATGTTCCACTTCAATTTTTTCTTGTATCTACAAAATTAAATCTTTTTTGGTCCATTTATGAATGAGTTATGGTTGTTTTCATATAGAATATTTATTCTGCCAGATAGAATCTTTATATTCCAAAAATCCAACTTCCCATGGTATTATCACATTTCAACCAATAGATTAGGACATTTCATTATTAATTAAAGATGTTAATTAATTATTTTTATAGACCCATGTCCTATTTCAGCTCAAATAGGCATCCCCAATTTGAGATAAAAGGTCTCCTTTAAAAAATTACAGATCTGTACATAGTATTCGAGGCTGACATTATGATCATATTTTGGACCCCCAAATAATTGGTCGATCTTCAGCTTTAGAAGGATGAAATGAGGCACAAAATATAAGGAAACCTAAAAATAACTAATTTTACAATTTGGTTCATTTTAGTACTTTAAATGGCCAAATTACTTGATTCAAATAAAATAGTTAAATCCTAAAATTAAGCCATTTTTCATTTTAGCTCAAAATAACACTAAAATAAAAAAATGTGACAACTAACCATAACATAATACTATAGTTTGATTTATAACATTTAAATATAGTATAAATTATTTTAAAATTCGTGATTCATCATAACCCTATTTTTCGATGTGTGTTTCCCACAAAGAAACATTCAAGTATCAACCATTGATTTTACAAAGTGTAATTTCAAATTGAAAGGACATAATTTATTGAAAGAGGATAGAATGTAACACCCCAAGATTTTATGGTATGTATCTTTTAAAATTTAATATCTTATATATCTTACATTGTACGCAACACTAACCTTTAATGAACCACAATATACTATTAATTTTATTATTTCAAATTAAATTATCTACTAGACATTAAATTGGTGGTTATCAATAGGATTAACTAACATATGAAAATATATTATTTAATTCATTAGTTACTAATTAATTTGAAATAAATATAAAAACCAATTTTATATAAAGAAAGTTTTTTATAAAAACTATTTAAAAGCGCACAAGTTTGTTTTATACCAATACAATTAAAAAAATCATAATTTTTAGAATGTATTAATGAAATATATTATATTTATATATAAAATATTCAATGTAATGTTTGAAATTCATACGTTTAGTTTTCAAAAAATGATATAATAATAAATCTAATTTTATTCTTTAAAGATATATTTTTATAAAAAGACAGTTTTACCACATTTTGATGGCGCATAGGTTTAAAAGCCTATTTTTGAAACTTTTAAAAAAATTATTTGAAAAAATAAAATTATTATTTTAAATAGGAATATAAAAATTTAATTTTCATGAATTCTGGATATTTTTCTGATAATTTTCATGTTTTTATAAATTGTGATAAAATATTTCATTTTAATGAAAACTGTTTTTTAATCTAAAAAACATATGGTGTTAAATTATATTTTCCATTATTTTTTAATTATAATTAGATATAATTTTATCATATAATATATTTTACTTCATTTTAATTAATTATATATTGAAATTGGATATAACATCATTTCAATATTTTTAATGTTTTCACTTTAAAAAACCAGTCTTCTCATTCCATCTACTAGATTAATTTTAAATTAATTTTAGCTTATTCTGTGTTTTAAATTTTTAAAAATGTATTAAATTTTTAAAATCAACATTTAAAAATTTTGGAAATAGAACTATTTTATTTTTAAAAATTATAAATAGTATATTTAATAATATTTTAATTACATTTGTTAAAGGTAAATTAGGTAATTATGGGTAAAAATAATATTATAAAGACTATAAAATTATCCTAAAACTTGTGTTAACTTTTTTGGATGAGTGACTGTTAACCAAAATATTACTTGGGCTAATTTTATGGCCTATTGGATCCACTTAAATGAGTTTAATCCTTTTATAGTATTTTATTCTTTGGAAAATAAAATATGTTATACTCATGTTTTAAATAAGTATTATATTTATATATATGAATATTCAGAAAATATATTCAACTAAAAATAGTAATTTGAAATATAAAATGTTGATTATCATAATGATAATTTATTTTTAGTTTTTATGAAATTAATAATTAAATTTTAAGGCTTGAAAATGATGGTAAATTAATTTTTTAATTAATCTCTCTTTCAAAAAAATGTTATTAAAAATATTAAAGTAAATATAATTTGGTATAATTAATGTCTTCTAAGAATGTTATAGATGAAAAAGACATATTAAATATTTATTTAAGTTTTTGGTTTTATTTTATCTTTTGTAGTTATGTTATTTTAGAAATTCAAGAAATAAATGCTATCAAAATAGATATTAATTATATTTTCAAATAAATAATATATTATTAAATTAAATAAAATTCAAAAAAATGAAAACACCAAAAAAAATGATTTATATATGGTTTAAAATATCGTGAATGACTCATGTAATGTTTTATTGGAATATTATAGTATCTATATTATCCCTTAACGAGTAAAAAATCCAAGTTGTCAAGTTAAGAGTTAAAGGGTTTAACTAAAGGTTAAAGGGTCTAGCTATGGGTTAAAACCAAAAGGTAAGGGTAATAATGTCACCTAAACTTGTCTAAAAATTATTGGTAGAGAGGATTTAGACACATAAAAATATTATCTTCTAAATAAGAATCTTTAGAACCATTTTGAAATAAAAAGTAATTTTTATTAATTTAATATTTTTGGAGTTTCCAAAAATTTCCCTCACCTTAATTATATTAGGGAAGCTCCTCCCTCACTTCCTCAAACAAAATTTATCCTTAAGTATCGACTAAAACTTGCTGATTTCACCTCAAAAATTCCCTCCCTTCATCCAAGAATACTTACATTGGGACGAAAGCCAACCAACAAAGTCATTTTGTGCAAATAAAAAAACATATCCAAAGAATAAGTAACGTTCACCAATGAATGTTTTTTGTTCTATTTATTCCTTAAAAACATTCAAAATTTTTTATTTCATGTTTATATAATAAAATTAGTATAACAAATATTCTAATATGTTGTTATATTATGGGTTTTACCAACACTCACACACACTTCCATCAAATGGGATACACAATCATCATTCGTGTGTACGGTGAAATTTCGCCTCATGAACTGATCTCATTCATTCTTCAATTGCCACCTTTCATGGTCAGTAATAATGATGGAATTTATATATTTATATTATATATACGATATTAATGATTTATTTATGTTTTTTGAGTTATTATATAACACATACCTTCAGGATTTCCATTTTGTGTAAATACGATAACTTCATTTCTGGACGTGTAGACTACCACCTACTCAAAATGATGTGATTAGTTCAAAAATTTCATGGAATTTATTAAGTATTTTTTTAGTAAACTTTTATAATATACATGGAATAATAATTAAACTATAATTATATTAATTTATTTTTTTATTTCATAATGAAAATAAAATGGAAACATCGTTAACATGTACGTACGACCTACCGTCTCCATAAACACTATATTTAATTTTATAATTATAAATTTTATAAATTATTATAAATAATATAATGAATATATATTATATTTATTTCCTTTTTATCATTTTGGATATGATGAAATAGTGACATTTTGATAGGATAAAAAATATAACAAATCTAAACACATGTGACAAACAAAGTGGTTATTACAAGAAAATAAATTTAACATGGAAGTGATTATAAATTGGTAGTATCCTTAGTAAATAATATATGGTATTATAGAAATGAATATGGTTATGTTATAGAGGTATAAAAAATCTGTATTTACTATATGGGATATTATAGCATGTTCGACAAAAAGAAGCATAAGGTAAGGGAATTTATCTCAATCTCCTCTCATTAAGGTGTAGTTTAATATTATACACCAACCTTATTTTATGAGGAGTATATACATCGCCTTTGAATTATCATGAAATTATTCTAGTTATTATAAATTTATTTTTTGTTTTTTAAAATTTAATTCCTTCATGGGGCTTATTATTTAAATGTTGAAAGATATATGAGATAATATTAATTTTTAAAGATTTAAATATGAAATATTTGTCTCCATGTCAATATTTTTTACATTATTTTAAATATTTATTTATATAAAAGTATTATAAAGGAATTTTTTTTCTATTTTGAATTTATTTCAATGGTTTTCAGAAATTAATATTTTTACATCTTTTAATGGATCTTTTTGAAAAAAAGAAAAAGTAATGTTCTACTCTTAGCGTATACAATGAAAATGAATTTTCCACAAGTATTTCCATTATTTTATTTTCATCTTAATTTTCAAGATTTTAGGTTTTCTTAAATGAAAAAAACTTTATATTTTTGTTTAATTTTGTAATGAAAACGGGTTTTCAAAGAAAATGGTATTTTGGTATTGAAAATAGGTTCTTTAAAGAAAATGGTATTTTATTTAAAATTGTTTCTCATATGGGTTTAATAAAAAAATTTAATCAATAATTTTTTAGTGATCTCATTTAAATTATTTTCATCTATGTCAGCTTCCTTTTTTTAATCTTTTACTTCATTGAGATTTTTCTATTATGATATCATGTTCCATAATTTATTAAATGGTTTATAGTCAATTTTACTGGGGATGTATTCATATTCCATATGACTAGTAATTGATTTTGTGATGACATATTGATTCATATATATTATTTATTCCTGATATGAATGCATTGGACATGAATGAATTAGTGGGGAACTTATATAGAAAATCACCAGGATGATTCAGGAGTCTCTTGAGACAAAATCAGCTGGAGACAAACTCTTTGTGTTTGTTTCTAAGTAGTTTTAAATTGTCAGGAGGATAGATCAAGACACAAATGAAATGATATTCCACCCACAGACATAAACTGTCTTGAGGAGGTATCTTGATAGTAAGTTTCTGCAAAAAAATATCTTGATAGTGACAAAATACAACATTATTCATTCCATCATTATAATTATTAAATGTTATTATTTTATTAGTATGAATATCCATTCTAAAAATTTAAGTTAATGAGATTATTTATATGGTATTATTAGATTATGTTTTTTTCTTTCCATATATGTAATTCATTATTAATTCAAGTTAGCTTCCACATTATTTTATCCTTACTATGCATTTTATATCACTCCTTTATTATGTTTTATTTTCCCCATGGATTCCATGAAGTTTATTATGACTTATATATAGGGTTAAGATAGAATAATAATTGTGTTATCGAAGAAGCACTACAGGAAAACTAACCTTTACCAACGGTTTGGAGAACCGTAGCCAAGTAAGCCGTTGGGATAGGTCTATACCAACGGTTTTCCAAAAACCGTTGGTATAGTTAATATGAAATCTATACCAACGGTAATGGAACCGTTGGTATATAAATTCCAAAAATAAAACATCCGCTGGGATTTGATCCCAGGACCCCTCGTTTATAATCAAACGACTTAACCACTAATCTAACATCACTTTTGTAAACATAATTTCACAAATATATATATGTATTATCATAATTATTTAAAATTTTTATTTATATAATGTTCTCGGTTAGTGGATCTGGAAAAAAATTAAAGAACCTATCCCAACGGTTTTCAAAACCGTTGGGATAGGTTCTGGTTGGGTGTATTTTAGTTGGCCGAATGTTGGATTTTTTTATGCTTTTTCCCAACGGTTCTTGAGAACCGTTGGGAAAGAGTGACCCTTCCCAACGGTTCACCAAAACCGTTGGGAAAGGGGCTCAAAACACACCCTTTCCCACCGGTTTTGGTGAACCGTTGGGAAAGGTCACTCTTTCCCAACGGTTCACCAAAACCGTTGGGAAAGGGCCTCAAAAACACACCCTTTCCCAACGGTTTTGGTGAACCGTTGGGAAATGGTAGCTATAACAACGGTTTTTACAAACCGTTGGTATAGAAGTGTTGGGAAAGATCATGTTTCCAGTAGTGAAGATACTTTTTTTATGTTTAAAATGTAATTTAAATTTCAAATATGTTTTTAGTTTACCAAGACTAATAAACTATTTGGTCCATTTGGATGAGATCTCCTATATCATATACCTATATAATAAAGTAATGCATTGAATTTGTGAATCTAGGGTCATGGTCATTAAATTTTGTATTCGAAAAAGTTTAGTAGAAACCTTGGGGGATATATATAGGAAATCAAAGATTATAGAATGAAACCTTGTGATATAATTTATAAATACATCCAAATAACCTTAAATTATAATTTATAGATTATTTATACCAATATTTTCAATTTAAATTATGTTATTCACTTGTTATGAGATGATAAATTATTTTTCAAAATGTTATGATCTAATCTAGTGTATTCCATTTTTTTATAAATGGTGACTAGTGGAAAGAATGGAAAACATGTCAACGCATGTAATACTTGTAGGTAATTCTCCCCTCTACATGATAATGAAGTTGGAGGTGGGATTGTAATAGATATTGAACAACTTATATAAATACCGAGACAACTGACTTGGGTTATGAACAACAACCTTACCCATATGGATAATCTTGATCCACAATACAGAGTAATAATGTTAGACTACGTAATGAGATAAAATCCTCCATCATTCAATAAGATTAAAAATCCATTTATATATGAGAAATAGATATGTTCGTAGATAATATATATCTTTCTTTGGGAAGTAATGAAAGGGAGAATGTTTTCATATATGTTTATCATTTCTTGGTATATGTGGATAAATTGTGGTTATTGATTCAAAACCTAAAGGAGGAGGAATAAATAAAAAACATGGAATGAAAGGATTTTAAGTAAATTTTCATAGAAAAATATTTTTTTCATGAACAATAAGAAAATATAGAGAGGAAATTTCTAAGTGTTAAGAAAAAGGAGGATGGGAATGTTGTAAAATATGAAAGAATCATTAAAATATTATCAAGGAAAGCTGTAGAAAAAAATCATTACCAAGGAGTATTATTGATCGTTTCTTTGATGGGCTAAAGTCATTCCACTAAAGGGAACTACTCTACCAAACACTCTCATCATATAAGGATATTGTCTAATGTTCTATCAATATAAAGAATTAATTATCAATGTTTTATGACTTTAAATGGAATAAATAGAAGAAAATTATGGTAGATAAAATGATGTATAAAGTGATGAATGGAAATAAGTATTTTACCACATGTGATAATTTGTAAAAAATCACCCTTGGAATTATTTTAAAGGATTGGGTGTTTGTTACAAGTGTAGAGAAAAGGGTTACCAGGATAATTAATTTAAAGTGAAGAATGAAAATATAAATATTCAGTTTTTCAACAGTAGTGAAATAGGGACATACAAAAATTAATATCTGAAGCATTGATAAAATATACCTTATAAGAAGAAAAGGGATCCTGGGAAAGCATATGATGTCACTAAATTCTAAGAGAATAATTAAGGTATTTGTGTTCTTAGCTTCTATATTTATGTTCTAATTGTATTTTATCAATGATACACCACTTATAAGAATAATGAGATATATACAGATTGTGTTATAGTACTTATTCTTTAAGGATTTTTAGGTATGCATGTTTTTATTAATTTTTTATAGAGTTCAATGTATTTATATATTTGGTATGTGATACTAAGAGTTACATTATACTATTTTGGGAATCTATTTTTTTTAATTTTGTAATATTTATAAATTTTTTTTGGAATTTGAATTTGGATAGTACAATTTTGAATGAGTCCTAAGGTAACTGCTTAGGAAATGGAAAAATTTGAACATTGGATATTATTGTTTGAGGTTAAATTATGATTTATTGGATGATTTGTACTCACCTTTTTAGTTTTAGTAAAAATTTATATGACGAAGGAAATAATTTTGAACCATATGATTTTCATAAGTGCTTTAGGCACAAAATTCATCTTTAATATCAATCTCTAGGTGTATAAAATTAAGTGGAAATAGATCGAAGAACAACCAAAAGATGATATTATTACATGTAAATAAATAAAGTATGTTTTCTTGAGTTCTCTATCTAGATAGTAAAACAATCCCTTAAAATTAGTAAAAATATTATGAAATAAAAATGTTATCCCTTTAATATTCTTATTAAGAAATAAATAGTCTTTTAACTGATCACAATGTTTTCATTTTTCTAATGGTTAACATTTTAATGACCATGTTCTATATCACTCTCCATCAGAACATGATAGTTAAATTTCTCTTCCATTTCAATGTTTTTTCATTCCACTTATTATTTCCTATTCTAAAGCCTAATTTTGTGGTGACCATATCATTTAACTTTCCCTCATATTAAAATAATGTTTTATTAACTCCACTTCTGAGGTGGGTATCCCATAAAAAAATTCTCATGTATCAAATTTTGAATTTTTGAAGTGCAATTTTAAATTCTGAGAACAAAACTTTTTGAAGGAGGAGAGAATAAAAAACCCTATTATTTTATGGTACGTGTCTTTTTAAATTTAATATCTTCAATAGATTACGTTGCAGACAACATTGAGCTTAAATGAACCATGATATAATGTTAATAATATTATTTATATTTAAATTTTCTCTAAGGAATTAAATTGGTTTTATGGTATAGGATTAACTAAATTATGAAAATATATTGTTGAATTTATTGGAAACCAATTAATTATAAATTGTAATGTCCCGACATAGAAGACACTAAACCTATGCTCCAAGATGGTGGGTTAATAGGCCTTAGGCATGGCTTCCCATACACCAGAGGCTTCCGACTAATAGCGTGGTCCTAGTGTGTGATAGTTGGGAGACTATGCCATCATATCAAAGTAATAAAATAGTGGAAATATCTATGTATCATACATAGTAGAAAGGAGACAGAGTGAGGAATCAGTAAACAACTAAAATAGAACATACTGTAATAGTAAAATACTATAAAAATCCTGAATAGCTTTACCATAAAAAAACACTAGTATCCCACTAGGTTGACCATATAGATACAAAGTAAAAAATAAACTAAAAGTGAAATTATGGGGCTCCACTAGAGACTATAAACCAAACAACATACTTGATATCCAGACACTGTCGAACTACAATAGCCCGAGAAGTATAACCAGATGAGTATCTATTCTAAATCACACAACTCTAGGACTCATCCCTATTCACCTTTAAACTCGCGATCAACCTGAAAAGTAGACATGAGGTCTGAATATACACCTAGGTACACATGTAAGGGTTATAAAAATTATCAGTCGTCCACCCCAATAAGAATTATGTAACTGTGCTATTATATTTTTATGGAAAACCAACAACTTAGAATTACTGAGACACAACTAAAAAGGAAGTAAAACCAATCAGTGAAACCACAGTCAAACCCAAGGTCCATAATCCCTATCAACTGGGAAAGTGCCACCAGGTATGTCCATAATTATATACATACGTACGTACAGTCCCCTACCTATACATATAGACATAGATATGAATATTAAATGGTATGTGAATAAAATAAAATAAATCCACATCAATAGTCGATCCTTGGGCTCATAATCCTGACCACCTAGACATCTTGTTCAAGGGTATTGAGCTAGAGGTCATGCCACTCAAGTCATGTGTCATTAAGGTGATCTCTGAGTCCGTAATCCCATCGACATGTAACTACTTCATCCAACATAGAAATTAAATCTCTGAGGAAGAAACATCACCGTAGGGGGACACTCATCCCACACTTGGGTTCACACATACTCTCCCCCAATCACTAACTAGGATACAATATACCGACGGTCAATCCTATAAAAAAGGATTCCATAAAATACATCCAGACATCCTATAAAAGGTCACTAAGTCAGTTGATATGCTTACCATGCCTTTAAATCTAGTATAAAATCTAATCCCTAGGTCCCGGTCTATAGGTGGTCACAAAATTTGGTACTAGTATGATCCCTAAGGGGCTTATCCTTAAGAAGTATGTAAGAGAGAACTCATCGGTGAGATGACATGATCTACCCCTTGAGTCTCATAACTGATCATCAAGAGTGTAATCATTACAATCAAAGGATGAGGAGATAGTAATCATCCCCACCAATCAGGAGTTCAGAATCTACCATGAGTCTTGGTTCTCTATGCCCATATAAAGAGAGAACTCACCAGTGATTCGACATGCTACACCCCTCAAGTCTCATAACTAATCTGAAAGAGAGTAATCATTTCGATCCTAGGATGATGAGATCATAATCATACCCACCACTCAAGAGTGTGTAATCCTCCATGAGTCATGGGTTTACATGCCCAAAATTGAGGAGAGTGTAATCATCCTCAACATATATCATCCATCCTATGAGTTCGTCCATGGAATTCTTACTACAAGAATCCAAGTATCACTCAAGGTGTATAAGACAACACGTATGGATCAATAGCTGGATACTGTGAAACACCTATAGACATTACAATAATATATATATATATACATCTTGGATCAAAAGCAAATTCCTAGGTAGTATCTATAGGTATACAAGTAAACTATCAGAAATAACATGGCTCAAAAGCTAGATCTCAAGTAAGAATGTCTGAGAATCCCAATAGGCAATATAGTTCACAAGAAGAATAGTTGGGAATCCCAAGAGAAAGAAATATTCCTCATGTAAGGATCAACATCCACCCACCAGGAAGAACCTTTGGTATATACTATAGCATTAACAAAACCAAGTAAGATATTAATATACAAGTGAGCGTGGCCCACACACCCAACCTAACACTCCATCCACAACGTCATGGGATTACCAATTTGGTACATGTTCTTGGTGACACCTGAACAAAATATCTACCCAAACTCAACGTAATAGATCAGGGTTGGGAAAACAATAGGCACCAGCTGGGTCCCTCAAGTAAATCACCGAAGAGGCATCCTACTCAGGTTCCATATCTATAAAAGGTGAAAGAGGAACCCTACACGAGATCCTATAATGGTAATAAAATCGAGAAATCCTACTTGGGATACAGGGTACAATACGCAAGAACATGGATCCTAAAAGGGAATCCCTAAATCAACATATAAGAAAATGCATCTCTTAGGGGATCCTTAGATGTAATAGGTCTCACAGCCTCATAGGCCAGAAGGGCATGTCTCACAAGTGGAATGTCCTCAACAGACTTGGTCACAGGAGATAACTGAGAGCTCATCTAAGATAAAGATATCAAATAGGTTGGTCTAAACACCCAACCTATCATTCATTTTTAATTTTATCCATCATAAGATGATTTTATTCGATAATTGGTGGAAGAACCTTTCCATTTTGATGGAATCCCCAAAACACCCATGAGGAGTCCTCATAAGACTCCACAGGTTTCACCATCATGATATTTGTGGAAAACCACTCAAAATGGAATACTCTCGGATCAAATTATAAATTCAGGGCAATAAAACAAGAAACCCCTCGAAGGGGATGAAAAGGGGTAGTACATGACATGCCACCCTTGATACACAGTGTGTACTCCCACAAAACCAGATGGGAATGTACTCGCGCCTTCCTGAGTGTGTAAATCCCTAAGTACACAACGTGTACCCAACATGGGGTACATGATCATGTCCCTCAACTGGCTTGGATGTTTACCTAGCCAAGAAGTGTACTTTTACAAGGATCTCTACACAACACGGGGTCTGGCCATGTACACTACATGGCCATGTAATCCTACACGGGTTACCATGCCTAGATACTCAACAACATGTCCGAGTACTAGTACATGAAATGTACACCCCTATACATGGAGTGTACAACCTTATACACTAAATGTACTCCAAAAACGTTATCTTCTTAGAACGGGAAGGACACACAATGTGTCACCCTAGATTACACACCGTTTAACCTAGTTTCCATGAATGGGAAAAACTAGAATCACTCATAACCCCCATTTAAACCCCTAAATTGACAGATCATGCCTCTAAGGTCCATTAGGATAAATAATAAGGGCTTAGATTAAAAAAATATGAAGGGGTTTTATAAAAAACATAAAAATGAACTTCCTTTGGGTGGAATATTCCGAAGCTTCGCTCAATTCCACCGTCCACAGGTGCCACACGTCGGAACAATGAGTCGAGAGCTCTGCAACGATACCTCTCTTCCCTTACATCTCACTCTCTTTCTCCCTTCCCATTTTCTCTCTCACTCGATTGGCAATCGAGGAGCCATAGGAGGGGCATACATGAGGAGGAAGAAAGAATAGGAAATAAGAAAAGAAGAAAAATAAATTAAAAATAAAAATAAAAATGAAAAAATAAAATGAAAAAAGGGCTTGAGCCAGCCCCAATGCCCAACTCATTTTATGCCTCACATTGGATAAAATATTAAATCTAGACTCAATGAAGGAGATATAATCTCAATCTGATACTCGGTTAAAATGTTACAATTGAACAAATCTGCCCAAAAAATTTATTATTTAATATAATAAATAATAAGTAATAATTATTCTTCCAAAATTCGAACGACTTGGTTTTCAACCATACTCATGTACTAGGGTAAACACCCTATTCTGGGACCAATGGTGTGGTCTGAAAAATTATATGAGATCATATTCTAGGAAAAAAAATAATTTTTATCCCATTACAAGCATCCAAAAGAAAAAAAATTCAAATTTCTACTCAAAACTGTAGTCTGAAAAAACACAAGTCATTACAAACTCCCCACTATAAACCTTTTCATCCCCAAGTCGCCCTGTGAAAGGAGTAAAAATCATGCTCTCAACCTGAGCATCTTCAAAACCAAGCTATCTGGAATTTACAACGAACAAACTCATATCACCTATAACATCATTCTATATATAAGACATCTTAACTATGAACAATATGGTACTGCCCACCATAGGAATACCCTTATCGTATTCTTAAACAAAAAATTGATCTCAATATCCCATTGAAACCCTGAAGAGAAACTGAAAATGAGGGTCACCACCCTCCAACGGCTAATAGTTCACTCCCTAGAATATGGCTTACCTTACACTACTCCTCGAGCGAAACCTCAAGAGATTCCCTTACTCAATAGGGAAGAACATTTATAAGAAAAGTATCTCTGAGTAGGGATGATTATTTCTTAGCATACCTAATAAGAATCAAGATAGTGCATGATCATCTCTAATAGGGGTACACTAAGATTCCACCAAGGGTGTATATATCTCCCTCTGAGCGACACTCACCATACTATCAAAACCTAACCAAGATTCAGCCACATGTCAACTATCATATGGTACCCCAACATTTCAAGATGTCACCTCTACCATGGGGGGATATTCCTATACAAGTTCTGCAGTCCAATCCCATGAAATGTCTTGAAACAACTTTCATATGCTCGCACCAGGCCACTCACTGATTTAGATTCAAATAATACGCCGCACAAATAGTGTGTATAATTAACACCAGAACCATGCTCCAATGAGTCATTCGTTACAAGGATAAGATGATTGTGCTACCTGAAACATCATTTTCACTTAGCCCATGCTACCTTGTAACCCCCTTAAAAAACATAAACCTCAAATGTGCAACGATTTATCCCATGACCACCCATCACACGAAGTCGTTCCAGTCACGAGCATCTACCCATGCTCTAACTACATTTCCATCAATTGAAATACTTGTCGACTTGGCTAGGAACAAAAACATTTCCCTTCAAATCAGCCTCAAAAAATAAGAACACCGGGTGCTTCATTAAAACATAAGGCATCAACATGCCCATAACACAAACATGAGAACCTAATGTTCCTTGATCTCAAAATGAGAACAAAAGAAGCTCACTCCCTAAAAAGGTATCAAAAAACACGGGCCAACCTCCCTCACACATATTTCACTAGAATGAAACAAACATCAACCAACAAAGGTCTGAGTCTAAAAGAAGGGTCTCTAGGTCTCCCACCAAACCCTAAAAAAATCCTCACAACTAGATCACAAGGTCGAACAACCTCATTCAAAAGATAAAACCTATCAAAAGAAGGTAAAGATCATAATGACCAATGAGGTCAAAGCTAAAAACATGGCCTACAATGGCCTTGGTTCTCTCCAAGAATCCTCATAAGGAACTTCTCTCTAGAGGTCCAGTTCACAAGAATAGTCCTAGTATCTATTGGAATTATACTTAGTGATCTCGATAGATGACCACAAACCTGGGAAACAATACCCTACAAGGGGTTCAACAAAAGGGCATCACATGGAACATTGACCTATTAGGTCATTGCACCTCCTATGATGAGGAATGAGTCATCAGATTCACAATAAAATTCCTCAATGTAGATCCATATAACCTACCATCAAAGTGAAATATTTGTTTAAGTAGGCCCAAAGGACACATTTGTTCAGAAAAATCATGAACTAGATGGCAAATATGATGTGAATCCTTCATGCTAAATATGATACATGAGAAACCGCTTTCCTTTTTTGGTAAAGAGTAAAGAACCATCCATGGACTCCTACCAATGGCAAAGAACTAGAGATCTATAATAAATCATAATATCCACACAACATGTGTTCCACTCAAGGTGAAATCATATACAACTATAACAATGTAGATAAGAACAACAATCCAATACCCTAGTAATAATTAATTTTTACTAGAACAAGTGTTCTCAATGTACCAGTCCTATATCCATAAGAAGTTTTGAAACATTCATTACACTACTATATACCATATCCAAAATAGTAAATAAAAGAAAAAGGAAAATCCTCTGATGCCACCTTGTAATGTCCTGCCCCAAAAATCAAAACAACTGGTGCTCTGAGCTGGTCGGTTAATAGGCCTCAAGAATGCCTCCCTGTACACCAAAGGATGTAGAATAGAAGTGAGGGCCTAGTATGTGATAGTGGGGAGACTATTACCTTATATAGGAGTAAGAAAAAATAAAAAATAACTATGTATCATACCCAACAGAATGTAGACAGAGTGTGAAAGAAATAAAAAACTTAAAAAGAACATGATATAACAGTAAAATCTTGAAAATTCCCAAAAATCTGTTCAATACAAAACAAAAATAGTCACTCAATGTTCCGACCATAGAGATACAAATTAAAAAATAAACTAAAAGTAAAAGTACAGTGCTCAACCACTAACTTCGTGCCAAACCACATACCTGATCTCCAAACACTATCGAACTGTTATTGCCTAATTAGAAGAACTACTCAAGAAGCTCCACTCGATCATGTAACTTTGGGATTCATCCCTATCTACCATGAAATTCATTCTAAACCTAAAAGGAAAACATAATGTCTACACATACACTGAGTTTCATGCGTAGAGGTGAGAAAGAATCCCATTAGACCCCCCACCCCCACAAGAAATCCATAACTGTGCTATTATAAGGGTATGAAAATGAAACTACTCAACCTCATTGAGACACAACTAAAAATAAAGT
Organism: Viscum album; assembly: GCA_963277665.1. Taxonomy (NCBI): domain Eukaryota; kingdom Viridiplantae; phylum Streptophyta; class Magnoliopsida; order Santalales; family Viscaceae; genus Viscum; species Viscum album. The sequence continues at coordinate 1,683,563,281 of OY728160.1, forward strand.
AAAACCAAACATTGTACCTATAGTCTAACATAGGGTCTGTAATCCCAAACAACTGGGCATGTTCCACAATATATGTCCATAATTTTATACATACACATGTATAGTACCATACCTATACATATATACAATGATATGAATATTCATTGGTACGTGAATCAAATAACATGAATCCACATCATCATTCAATCCTTGGGTATGTAATCCTAATCACCTGGACATCCTGTGAAAGGGAATTTATCTGGATTGTGTGCCACTTAATCCATGTATCAGTAAGTTGATCTCTGGGTAAGTAATCCCTCCGACATGTACCTGATTAGTCCAAAACAGAAATTATATCTCTGAGAAAGCTATGTCACCATATAGTGATACTCTTCCTACACCAGGGTTCACACGTACTTTCCTCCAATAACTAACTAGGATGCCGTATACCAAAAGTAAATACTATAAAGAAGGATTGTATGGAGTACATCCAGATATCCTGTAAAATATCAGTAAATAAATATCCATGCTTCCCAGGCCTAAAAATCTAGTCCAATATCTAAGCCCTAGGTCTCGGTCTGTAAGCGGTCATGAAATTTGGAACTCAAATGATCCCTAAGGGGCTTAACCTTAGGAGGAATATTAGATATAAATCATTGGTGAGACACGATGATCCACCCCTAAAGTCTTTTAACTGATTCCTAAAGGCCTAATTATTCTTATCTAAGCCCGAGGAGGTCATAATAATCCCCACTAGTTGGGAGTGCATAATCTACCCCTAGTCATGGGTTACCATGCTTATATAAAGTGAGAACTCAGTGGTGAGTCGTCATGATACACCCCTCTAGTCTCGTATCTAATTTGAATGAGCCAAATCATTACGATTATAAGTTGGGGAGATCATAATCATCCCAACAACTTGGTAGTGTGTAATCTACAAGGATTCTTGGGTCACCATGCCTAAAATTGAGGAGAGTTTAATCATACTCATCCTATATCATTTAGCCTATGAGTCCGTCCAAAAAAATCCTACTATAGGAATCCAAGTAGCACTCATGGCATACAAGTAAACACATATGTTTCAACAGCAAAATACTAAGAAACACCTATGGAAATCCCAAAAATATATATCACAAAAAATATATATACATCCAGACTCAACAACCATGTCCTAGGTAGTACATTTGGGTATACTAGTAAAATATCAAAAATAACATGTCTGAGAAGTCGAATCTTAGGTATGCCTATATGAGCATCATAATAAGAAATACAGATCCCATGAAAAATGTTTGGGCATCCCAAAAGAAAGAAATATTCCTCACATTAGGCTTAACAACCACCCAAAAGGAAGCACCTTTGGAAACACTAATGCATCAACAAAACCTTTTCATATATGAAAAAATCAGTGAGGGTTTCCCGAACGCCCATCTGAACACTCCATCCACAGCCTCATGGGCTAACCAGTTTAGTATAGGTTCTCAGTGACACCTGAAAACTGTAACACCCCAAGCTTCCACGGTACGTTTCCCTTTGAATAATGCAATGGCATGCATTGTACGCAACTTCGAGATTCTAACACACCACAACCAATAAATCTAGCCGTTATGAAATTTTATAAATTCTATCTCTCAAAATGGACTTCATTTTTTGATTCGTAATATCAAAATTATCCTAGGGTGAAATTTTTGTACTTTTCGGATAACTTTAATATTTTGATGAATAGTGAAAATTACAAAATTTTAATTAAAAACAACTTTTTTAATCGAAACAATTTATATTGATAAATTATAAATTTGAGTGGTTTTAAGGTATATTTAGAATATATTTTTACCATTTAATACAATTTTGGTCATTGGACATAATTTCACAATTAAACAGAATATAAACAAGTATCAATCTTTTGATAGTTATTATATCTTAAAAACATGCTTTTTGTTTTGACAGCGGGAATTAATTTTAAATTAATCTCTGCCACTACTGTGTTTTGAATTTAAAAACATGGATTCCATATTTTGAATCAGGATGTTCAAATTGTGTAAATAGGTAACTTTTATTTTTAGACATTTTGAATAATTACTAGGGTAATTATTTTATTTACCATGGTTAAGGGTAAATTCGGTAAATAAGGGTTAACAAATAATATTATAATAATAAAAAATTACACTAAAACGTGTCCTAACCTTATTGGTTGATACATTTTTGACCATGGGAATCTTTGGGTCGATTTTGGGACCCCATGGTGCCACTTGTAAGTGATAGGGACACTTTATTTTAATTAAGTTAAAATGAATACAAAAATGACACAAGCATATATCTTTTAAAAAACCAATTTTTACATAGGGTTATATATGTTGTATTTTCGACTATAAATATTAATTAGAAAGATAAAAATATTTCCTACATAATGATATTTTATTTATAATTTTTAGACATTAACTAATTTAATTTATTCATGACATAATGATGATGCAGTAATTACCATAATAGTGAACAATTAAAATAATTGATATTATAAATTCCCAAATAATTATAATTTGAGACTTTTAATGAATTAAATTAATTTTATAGGATAATATGACATATTAGTATTGATTTAACTGACCTTGTTAGAAGTAATCATTCTGTTATAAGTTTCACAAAAATCAACTATTGAATAGTGTCAAAAATTGACATAAAAGAGTTTTTAAAACAAATATTATATTATTAATTGATATTAAATTCCTAAAAATATAAGGTTCGGCCAAGAGACTTATATCATGATAGTAGTATCATTAATTGACCACTTGGGGGTCTCTTGGATGTATATAGGAAGTTTATTAACTATATAATATAAAAATACAAAGTGACATGGTAAATGTCAAACTAATTAACTACGAGTTAAAACTAAAGGATAAGGTTAAAATAGTAACCCAAAACTATCTAAATTCTATTGTTTGAATGTTTTTAGACCTATACCCACCTAAACCTTTTAATAATCAACTTTGGATCCATTAGAAACCGAATATTAATTTATTATAAATTAATATTTCTAGCTTTTCCAAAGGTGCCCCTCACCACTCTTATAAAAGGGCACTCCTTCTCATTTATTCACACCTTAAAAGAAGTTTGGTTAGGCCAAACCCTGCCAAAATACTCTCTGAAAATCCCTCAATACAACCTAGAGGCCTTAGTTTGATCAGAAAGCCAACCTAAGGAGCCCTTTTGATCAAATCAAAAGGAAGAACTCGAAGAAGAGGTAATGTTTTCACCACCCCTTTTCAAGTTCCTTTCTTCTTCCATTTCTTATTTATTTGTTATTACCATTCTAAAATAATAACTCCAGTATATTATATATTCTGTGATTTAATTATAAATATGGTACAACCATATTCAGTATTCTATCCACCCTTTGAATAACATGTAACCATGCGTGCGTACGTACGGCTTATCGTCTCCACGTCGTGGTGTAATTGTTATTCAATATATTATTTTTTGGGTGGGTATAATAATTATGTGTAACTAATTTAAATAATAAATATAACATGATAATGATTCTTTATATATGATATACTATCCAATTATTTATTATTTTAATATCAAAAGAATGATATTGTCGCTCGTGCGTACGTACGGACTACCGTCTCCACGAACGCGATGGGATTCATTCTCCATAATATCCATTCAAGTATAATTATCATTTGATGATTTAAAAATAATTTCTAAGAACTTTATATCATTCTGGATATGAATAAGATACAACCTATCCATGACAAACATGTCTTACGTAACAAAACATATAAAAGAAAACAAGTAAGTTAACACCCGAAACGACGATAATTCTAAGATATTATTAACAAAAAAATGTTAAAAGATCATATATGATATCATATTAATGTATATTATTCATGAATAATTTAATAACAATTATTTCAACATTATACAGGAGGTTAACCTACCCCCAACCAAGGAAAATTACAAGGTAAGGGGTTTCTTAACTCACTCCTAATTTCGTGAGAATTCCATTGTTCACCACTTAATTATTGCATGTGGTGTATGTGTACTACCCATGATTGTATTCATTGTGTAATATACTTTAATTTATGGGTATTTACATCATCATGGTATGATCCTTCTTTCATGGGTTTATGTTTCGTAAGTTACCTAATCGATAAGGGAATTTGAAATTTCAATTTCCACTCATTTGGCTTTACGCATATTTCATTGATTATATTACCCCAAGATTATGTGTGGAATCACTATTCATTGATTATGTCATAATTTCCACTCCCCTTCTGGTGTATATACTTTTGATACACATAATCAATCCATTGATAATTTATCAAGTCATTGATATGAATTTGATAAGAGTAATTTTTACTCATTCTCCATTTGTTGAGTTAAACATCCAATTCATTGGTGTTGTTTTTACAAGAATATGTGTGAATGTCCTTGATTGTTTTACACTGAATATCCAATCATATTTAGTGTATTTATATTTTTCACACATAATTATGTCGTTGATTTATCCTTAACCTAAGGATACGGCCTTATGAGAGATTTCATCTCAATTTACATTCCATTGAGACTTCTTTGTTGTTATACACCAAATCACTTTTATGTGGTGTATATAATGTACTTTGACATAGTATATCATGAATTCCTTTATTCTCATGATATTACAATGTTTTGATTACCTCAATTGTTTGTATTCAAGTGTCTCTCTTTTGTTTAGAAACTCTAACTAAAATACCATTTTTAAATGTTTTAAAGACTTATTATTCTAAATCTTGCTCATTAATGTCCATGTTTAAAAAAATAGTTTTAAGGATTTATTTATATTAACATTAAGGTTTTAAAATTAAAACTCCTTTTAAAAGATTCAAAGTGGTATGGGACACTTTGATTCAAAAATATATATTTAAATGGCTTCTTGACAAATAGTGTGACTTTTAAATGATTTCAAGAAAAAGGGGGATATTTCTCTCGAATAGTTTTGATGATTATTTTCATCTATGTCAATATCATTCATTATTCTTGATTGAGGTTAATGTGATGCAATGAAATCTTCCATATTGTATCGAATGAGTTATGTTTGACTGTGGATGTGCTATTTTTTATACCATTCATGGTTTGTGGTTAAAGTATTGACATTTCGTATGCTAGTTTTAATACGAATGTTTATGTTATGTTTAAAACTATTCATATGAGGAATTCATTGGACTTAATAAGTGACGGGTAGAGCCCGCTATAGCTCCTCGATACATCGGTAGGTCTCATGAGACAAACTAGTGTCTTGGCACAAGGCCTTGGAAAAATCTTATTTGTAGTCTTGGCACGAGGCCTTGGCTATGTGGTTATGATAGTCTGGAATTATGCATTCCATCATTATAAAAGTGGTTATTGATATTGAATGTGATTATTCGATTCGTAGAATATCCATGTGAATAAGTAAATGAAATCATGTCATTTTATTTTTTCCATACTATGTTGAAGTTCAAGTTTAAAAGGCTTTTGTTTTAGTTATACATTGCCTTAAATGTTTATTCTTATTTATGAAAGTTTCCTCTATATTTTTATCCTTACTGGGCATTTGAGATCACCCCTTTTATATGTTTTATTTTTCCCAGGATGTGAAGAAGTAAGTTATGAATGACCTGCAAGGATTTTATGAGGGGATAATAGTGTGGACTATGGAGACAATATGTTGTTGTTTTAGTTTTTCACTTTATGATGTAATGTAAGAATTATGAATATATCTAGTGTTTCCAAGGCTACTAAACCAATCGGTATTTCGAGATTTGATCCTTCTTGTGATCATGCCAATGTTATGTAATAATGCACCGACTCTAGGTAACTGGGGTCGGGGAATTACAGTTGGTATCCGAGTAAGTTTAGTACAAACCTTGGAAGCTAGATTTAGATAAAATCTAATTAGAGCATGTAGACCTAAGATGAACTTTGAGGATTAGTATAGAATAACTTCCTAGAATTTTGGTATTGTAGAGATTTTTTGAGTTTTCCAAGCTATACATCCCTGTCTGGATACGAGAAGGTAGAGGCGGCTCTGGCACATATGTACCTAGGGGTAAAACACGAAAAAATCGCTTTGAGCTAGACTCGAACGGGAACTGGTGCACGACAACGGGCCTTGCTGCACTCTTGGTTACGACACTCCCGGGGGTTATGATTAGGATAATTTACATTTTCTTTATAAACCGATTTAAAGTAATATATATATAAGATGAGAGTAAATGACCTTGGTAAATCCTAATGTGTTTCAAATTGAGAATATTGTGACATGTTAATCTCTAAATGATTTTATGACTACTGTTACTCACACAATGCTTTCTGGTTTTAGTCAATGGATGGATTCCAAGGAAGTCATAGTGACTTTGAGAATGATGTACAAGGTGGTAATGGTGGTGGCAATGAACAAAAAAATGGAATGTTGATAGGCGTAAAAGATATCGTCTTTATGCCAAATCAGTTTTCCAAGAATATGATCAACAACATATATATTAACCAACTCCCGGACTCAACAAGGAAGAGAAAGGTGATGAATGATAAGAGATCCAGCAATGGAGAACAAGGAGAAAAGAACCCTCAATTTCCATCATGCAAGAAATGTGGTAGGAGACACCCGAGAAAGTGTCTCAATGGGACCAAAAAATGCTTTACGTGTGGGAAGGAAGGACATAAAGTGAAGAATTGCCGAAGCAAATCGAAGAGTACTATGGAAGAAGATAAAAATTGTCCCAAGAGTCCATTTACCGTCATTTGCCGTAAATGTAGGGGACCTGGCCATTACCCGAGTGAATGCCATATTCTATAGGATATTTTCTTGGTCAAAGAAGAAGCTATGTGGAAATAAATGGTTAGAGAAATGTAAAAAAAAGTATTAGTGCTCCTTGTTGATGGGTTTACTTTGGATTAATTTTCTCTTGTATTTGTAACCCCACAATTTTCCATGTGAGAATGATATTTGAGGAATAATTATCTCTTCTCTTGTGGATATAGGTATAAATAGCCATTTGGTTTTATATGATCAGTAGGGTTTGAGAGAATTATAAGTAATTATAATTTGGGATGAAAATGCAAGGTATGATACAACATTTGTGGTTAAATTATGTTATGGTATTTTGAGGAATTTATCTCATTTTGGTAATATTATAAAATATAGTTTTCGAAAAAGGACAACACGTAGACCATGTGACAACCCGTCGCGTCGGAAAAAACTGTGGGAATCGAACCCACGACCAAAGTACGATTGGGATTTATCGCCTAACACTGGGCTACGTGAAGTCCCTGGATAGTGTGACTAATTATTTTTAGTTAAATGATTTTATTAATAAATAATAAGTTGATTTGGGTTCTTATGTCTTATCAAATGAATACCCTTAGTATAGGAAAATGATTTGGTGATTAAGTGATAAACGTTATTTTGGAAGATGTTTGCTTTTTTGAGAACACTATATGCCAAAGGAAAATAGAGTACTATGAGATTTCATTTGACGAGTAATGGTGGATTTTTATCTATGTTTTTATTGTGGATTTATAAGGATTTGGGTTATTTATGGAAATGATTAGGTTAATTACTTTTAAGTATGTGACTTTAAGAAGTAATTAATGTCATTTGGAGATACAATTTAACGTGGAAGACTACATTCTTAACAAGTTTTGGTTTTCAATATTAGTTTTTATTATAGGATTTTAATAACAATTGATTATTGAATGGTATTTATTTAACTTTGGGGTATTTTTGGTTTAATTTTGGAAATTAAGATTAGTGTTTATTTCTCTCAAGGAATATCCCTTTGGGGGATCATTAGTTCTTGTACTAACCATTTTGGTTTTGATTAATCTCTAAAGACAAGTTAAATATATAGTTTATCCTACATGGATCATGTATTTCTATAGAAGTTTATTCTAGCTCTTCCATTGTGACCAAGTCTTCTTGAATACTCATTGTTCAAAAAAATGAGTTAGTGGTGGAAATTTATTAAAGAATGAAACTATACTTAAAAAGTAAGTATATATCTTTATATTCTTAGTCAATATCATAAATGAATTCCTCATCCTTATGTAATGTAACTTAAAACAAAAAATGTTGTCCATTTACTTTTCCTACTAGGAGACTAATGATCGTTTGTCCCAACACAAGTTTGTGGTTTTATTATTGTTAAATTTCTCCTGGTCATGATTTCTATCCCTCTCCATCAGAACTTGACACTTAGTTTATCATCCACATCCATGTTTTCCTACCTGGAATCCTAGTATGGGTTATCTTGGGTGACCTTTATACCTCCCTTCCTTTCTTTTAAAGTGATAGTTTTATTGACTCTTTTTACGATGTGGGACTTTACATTATATTCACAAGCCCAATTTTAAATATTGCAAGGACAAAATTTATTGAAGGAGGGGAGAATATAACACCCCAAGCTTCCACGGTACGTTTCCCTTTGAATAATGCAATGACATGCATTGTACGCAACTTCGAGATTATAACACACCACAACCAATCAATCCAGCCGTTATAAAATTTTATAAATTATATCTCTCAAAATGGACTTCATTTTTGGATTCGTAATATCAAAATTAGCCTAGGGTGAAATTTTGGTACTTTTCGGATAACTTTAATATTTTGATGAATAGTGAAAATTAGTAACTTTTAATTAAAAACAACTTTTTTAATCGAAATAATTTATATTGATAAATTATGAATTTGAGTGGTTTTAAAGTATATTTAGAATATATTTTTACCATTTAATACAATTTTGGTCATTGGACATAATTTCACAATTAAACCGAACATAAACAAGTATCAATCTTTTGATAGTTATTATATCTTAAAAACACGTTTTTTGTTTTGACAGCGGGAATTAATTTTAAATTAATTTCTGCCACTACTGTGTTTTGAATTTAGAAAAATGGATTACATATTTTGAATCAGTATTTTCAAATTGTGTAAATAGGTAACTTTTATATTTAGACATTTTGAATAATTACTGCGGTAATTATTTTATTTACCATGGTTAAGGGTAAATCCGGTAAATAAGGGTTAAAAAATAATATTATAATAATAAAAATTACCCTAAAACGTGTCCTAACCTTATTGGTTGATACATGTTAGACCATGGGAATCTTTGGGTCGATTTTGGGACCCCATGGTGCCACTTGTAGGTGATAGGGACACTTTATTTTAATTAAGTTAAAATGAATACAAAAATGACACAAGCATATATCTTTTAAAAAAACAATTTTTACATAGGGTTATATATGTTGGATTTTCGACTATAAATATTCATTAGAAATATTAAACGATTTCCTACATAATGATATTTTATTTATAATTTTTAGACATTAAATAATTTAATTTATTTATGACACAATGATTATGCAGTAATTACCATAATAGTGAAAAATTAAAATAATTGATATTATAAATACCCAAATAATTATAATTTATACTTTTAATGAATTAAACTAATTTTATTGTATAATATTACATATTAGGATTGATTTAATTTACCTTTTTCGAAGTAATAATTCTGTTATAAGTTTCAAAAAAATCAACTATTGAATAGTGTCAAAATTGACATAAAAGAGTTTTTAAAACAAATATTATATTATTAATTGATATTAAATTCTTAAAAATCTAAGGTTCGGCCAAGAGACTTATATCATGATATTTGTATCATTAATTGACCACTTGGGGGTCTCTTGAATATATATAGTAAGTTTATTAACTATATAATATAAAAATACAAAGTGACATGGTAAATGTCAAACTAATTAACTAAGAGTTAAAACTAAAGGATAAGGTTAATATAGTAACACAAACCTGTCTAAATTCTACTGGTTGAATGGTTTTCGACCTATACCCACCTTAACCTTTTAATAATAAACTTTGGAGCCATTAGAAACCGAATATTAATTTATTATAAATTAATATTTCTAGCTTTTCCAAAGGTGCCCCTCACCCCTCTTATAAAGGGCACTCCTCCTTCTCATTTCTTCACACCTTCAAAGTCTTTTTGTTCGGCCAAACCCTACCCATATACTCTCTCAACTTCCCTCAATACAACCTAGAGGCCTTAGTTTGATCAGAATTCCAACCTAAGGAGCCATTTTGATCAAATCAAAAGGAAGAACCCGAAGAAGAGGTAATGTTTTCACCACCCCTTTTAAAGTTCCTTTCTTCTTCCACTTATTCTTTCTTTGTTATTACCATTATAAAATAATAACTCCAGTATATTATATATACTATGATTTAATTATAAATATGGTACAACCATATTCAGTATTCTATCCACCCTTTGAATAACATGTCACCATACGTGCGTACGTACAACTTACCGTCTCCACGTCGTAGTGTAATTGTTATTCAATATATTATTTTTTGGGTGGGTATAATAATGATGTGTAACTCATTTAAATAATAAATATAACATGATAATGATTCTGTATATATGATATAACATCAAATTATATATTATTTTAATATCAAAAGAATGATATTGTCGCTCGTGCGTACGTATAGACTACCGTCTCCACGAACGCGATGAGATTCATTCTCCATAATATCCATTCAAGTATAATTATCATTTTATGATTTAAAAATAATGTTTAAGAACTTCAAATCATTCTGTATATGAATAAGATACAACCTATCCATGAAAAACATGGCTTACATAACAAAACATTTAAAAGAAAACGAGTAAGTTAACACCCGAAACGATGATAATTCTAAGATATTATTAACAAAGCAATGTTAAAAGATCATATATGATATCATATTAATATATATGATTCATGAATAATTTAATAACAATTATCTCAACATTATATAGGAGGCTAACCTACCCCCAACCAAGGAAACGTACAAGGTACGAGGTTTCTTAGCTCACTCTTAATTTCGTGAGAATTCCATTGTTCACCACTTAATTATTGCATGTGGTGTATGTGTACTGCCCATTATTGTATTCATTGTGTAATATACATTAATTTATGGGTATTTACATCATCATGGTATGATCATTATTTCATGGGTGTATGTTTCGTAAGTTACCTAATCGATAAGGGAATTTGAAATTTCAATTTCCACTCATTTGGCTTTACGCATATGTCATTGATTATATTACCCCAAGATTATGTGTGGAATCACTATTCATTGATTATGTCATAATTTCCACTCACCTTCCAGTGGATATACTTTTGATACACATAATCACTCCATTGATAATTTCTCAAATCATTGATATGAATTTGATAAGAGTAATTTTAACTCATTCTCCATTTGTTGAGTTAAACATCCAATTCGTTTGTGTTGTTTTTACAAGAATATGTGTGAATGTCCTTGATTGTTTTACACTGAATATCCAATCATATTTAGTGTATTTATATTTTTCACACATAATTATGTTGTTGATTTATCCTTAACCTAAGGATACAGCCTTATGAGAGATTTCATCTCAATTTACATTCCATTGAGACTTCTTTGTTGTTATACACCAAATCACTTTTATGTGGTGTATATAATGTACTTTGACATAGTATATCATGAATTCCTTTATTCTCATGATATTACAATGTTTTGATTACCTCAATTGTTTGTATTCAAGTGTCTCTCTTTTGGTTAGAAACTCTAACTAAAATACCATTTTTAAATGTTTTAAAGACTTATTCTTCTAAATCTTTCTCATTAATGTCCAAGTTTTAAAAAATAGATTTAAGGATTTATTTATATGGACATTAAAGTTTTAAAATTAAAACTCCTTTTAAAAGTTTCAAAGTGGTATGGGACACTTTGATTCAAAAATCTATTTTTAAATGGATTCTTGACAAATAGTGTGACTTTTAAATGATTTCAAGAAAAAGGGGGATATTTATCTCGAATAGTTTTGATGATTATTTTCATCTATGTAAATATCCTTCATTATTCTTGATTGAGGTTAATGTGATGCAATACAATCTTCCATATTGTATCGAATGAGTTATGTTTGACTGTGGATGTGCTATTTTTTATACCATTCATGGTTTGTGGATAAAGTATTGACATTTCGTACGCTAGTTTTAATACGAATGTTTATGTTATGTTTAAAACTGTTCATATGAGGAATTCATTGGACTTAATAAGTGACGGGTGGAGCCCTCTATAGCTCCTCGATGCATCGGTAGGTCTCATGATACAAACTAGTGTCTTGGCACAAGGCCTTGGAAAAATCTTATTTTGTAGTTTTGGCACGAGGCCTTGGCTATGTGGTTATGATAGTCTGTCATTATGCACTCCATCTTTATGAAAGTGGTTATTGATATTGCATGTGATTATTCGATTAGTAGAATATCCATGTGAATAAGTAAATGGCATTATTTCATTTTATTTTTGCCATACTATGTTGAAGTTTAAGTTTAAAAGGCTTTTGTTTTAGTTATACATTTCCTTAAATGTTTATTATTATTTATGAAAGTTCCCACTATATTGTTATCCTTATTGGGCCTTTGAGCTCACCCCTTTTCTATGTTTTATTTTTCCCAGGATGTGAAGAAGTAAGTTATGAATGACCTATAGGGATTTTATGAGGGGATAATAGTGTGGACTATGAAGACAATATGTTGTTGTAGTATTTTTTCACTTTATGATGTAATGTAAGACTTATGAATATATCTAGTGTTTCCAAGGCTACTAAACCAGTCGGTCTTTTGAGATTTGATCCTTCTTGTGATCATGCCAATGTTATGTAATAATGCACCGACTCTAGGTAACTCGGGTCGAGGCGTTACAAAAACCATATCTACCCAAGATTGACATAACAAATTAGGGTCAGTCTAACAACTAGAACCCACTGGGTCCCTCCAGTCAAGAACCGTAGAGGCATCCTACTCAAGATCCATAGATATAAAAGGTAGAGGAGAAACCCTAAATCAGGTCCTCTAAAGGTATTCAAACAAATACATCGTACATGGGATCCTTGGTATAATACGAAGGAACGAGGATCCTATAAGGGACTCCCTAGATCAACATACAAGAAAAGTAATCATTCATGGGATCCTTAGATGCAAGAGGTCTCATGGCCTCATAGGCCAGAATGACACATCTCAAAACGGGAACATCCTCAAAAGAAAGGGAAACATGTGATAGATCATAGCTCATCTGAGGTCAAGATATCTACTTGGTTGGTTCGAACACCCAAAATATCATTCACATTAAAGTCTCTCTCTTAGAAGATGACTATATTGTACAACTTGAGGATGGACCTCTAAATTTATATGGAAGCACCAAAACACCCATTAGGATTCCTCAGAATGCTCCATGGGTTTCACCATCACTATCTATGTAGAAAACCACTCAGAATGGTCTACTCTCTAATCTAATTCTAGCATCGGGGTAAGAAAACATGAAAAACTGTGAAAGGGTTGAAAAGGGATAGTACACGACCTGTCACACTTAGTACACAGTTTGTACTCTTGTAATGCCACATTCTTGTGTACTCGTGCCAGCTTAGGCATGTAACACCCTAGGTACACAACATGTTATTCTGGTACATGGCATGTACCCAACATGAGGTACATTCCCATGTACCTCAACTGTCTTGACCGTTTACCTAGACAACCATCTACTTCTACATGGCGTGCTACCCTATATGGGGTCTGGCCATGTACACTACATGGACATGTACCCCTACATGGGTATCCATTCCCAGGTACTTAGCTACATGACTGAGTATTAGTACATGGTGTGTACACCCCTATTCATGGAATATACTCCCAAAAAATCATCTTCCTCGAATGGGAAGAACACACATAGTGTCACCCCAAACTACACACCATGTAACCTAGTTTCCCCGAATGAGAAACCCTTAGATCACCCGTAACACTTATTTAAACCCCCAAATCAATAGATCTGGCCTCTAAGGTCTATTAGCAAGAATAATAGGGGATTAGATTAAGAAAAAAAATATAAAGGGGTTTTATGAAAAAAACAAAAATATTTCCCACCATTGGGAGGAAACTGCCACAGTTTTGCTCGATTCCACAATCCACGGGTGCCATATGTTCGAACAGCATGTCGAGAGCTCTGAGATGGTGCCTCTCTTCACTTCTCTCTCTCTCTCTCTCTCTCTCTCTCTTTCTCCCTTAACATTTTATATCTCAGTTGAGTGGATTATTTGGAGGCAGAAGAGAGGCGTACAGAAGAAGGAGGAATAAAGAAGAGAAAAGAAGAAAAGAAGAAAAATAAAAGAAAAAGAAAAAGAAAAAGAAAAAGAAAAGGAAAAGAAAATGGGGCCCAAGCTGACCATGGTTCCCAACTCAAGTTTATGCCTGAACTAGGATAAACTGCCCATTCTAGACTCAACGACAGAGAAAAAATCACAATCCAATGCTCTGTTCAAAAGTTACGACCGAATGAATCTGCACATATTATTTAATATTCAATTTACTAAATATTAATTTTTATTTATTTCTCTAAAATTAGAATGGCTCGGATTCCTAAAAAATGATTTCCTAAAGTAAACACCGTATTATGAGACCAATAGAGTGGTCAAAAATATTATATGAGATCATCTTATATGGGAAAATGACCATTTTAACACTTTACAAGCCTCCGAAAGCATAAATTCAAATTTATAATCAAAATTATTGTTTGAAAAAACACAGGTTCTTACAAAAATACATAGAACATAGAATTTATATAAAGGAAATGTTTTTATAATAAAATATCTAAATACACACAAGTTTGTTTTATACTAATAAATTTAATAAATATAAATTTTAGTAGTATAAAAAATGAAATACATATATATAATATTAAATATAATTTTTTAAATTCATAATATGTGTTTTCTAGACTTGATATAGGAACAAATACAATTTTAGGCATTAAAGTTGTACTTTTGTAAAAAGGCAGTTTTACCACCTTTTGATAGCACAGTTGTTTGAAATCTAGTTTTTGACACTTTTATAAATTTTATATGAAAAAATAATCTTCTTATTTAAAATTAGAGTATAAAAATTTACTTTGGTTGTTTTTTTGGTATTTTTCAAATATGGTTCATGTTTTGATGAATAATGATAAAATATTTCATTTTAATTGAAAAAACATTTTAGTCTAAATAATTTAGAGTGTTAAATTATATTTTCTATTGGTTTTAATTTATAATTAGATCCATTTTTATCATTTAATCTAAATTAGTCCATTAGAAAAATTTCAAATTGAACTTGGATATTAACACATTTAAATCTTTTTTACGTTTTCACCTTAAGAACTCATCTTCTCATTCCATATATAGGATTAATATTAAACTAATTTTAAAAAATTAGGTGTTTTAAAAATTGATAAATTGATTAAATATTTGGAATCATAAGGTAAATAATTTAGTAAATAGGTCCCTTTTATTATTAGATAATATGAATAGTATATTTGTTAATATTTTAATTACCATGGTTATGGGTAAATTGGGTAATTATTAGTAGAAATAATATTATAAAAACTATAATATTACACTAAAACATGTATTAATATTATTGTATAATTTATTATAGACCAAAATCAACTTTTGGACGATTTTGTGGACTCTTGGAGTCACTTGGACGACTTTAATCATTTTATAGTATTCTATTATATGGAAAGTAAAATATTTCATACATGTTTTTTAATAAATATTACATTTTATATATATGGTAATTAAGAAGATATATTAAATTATAAATAGTAATTTGAAATATAAAATTATTATATGCATCATGATAATTTTATTTGAATTTATTTGGGATATAATAATTAAATGAAAGTTATTCATAATGGCGATGCAATAATTATTCAATTAATGGGTATATCAAATAAATGATATCAAAAATTTTAAAATTAATATAATTTATTTCATCAAAAATTTTATCTAATAAATATAAATAATAGGGATTTATTAAATTTTTTTGGTATAAATATATCTTTAGTAGTTATATTTTTCAAAAAGTCAGGAAATAAATAGTGTCAAAATTGACATTAAAGATGTTTTAAAATAAATAATTTTTTATAAAATGATATAAAATTATTATAAATAAAAAATTTATTAAAATGATTTATATAAGAGTTAAAATTACATAAATGACTCATTTATGGTTCTTTTGTAATTTTATAGTAACTATATTAACCCATAAAGAGTAAAAATCCATGTTTTCGTAATACTAGATAAAGGGATTAACAAAGGGTTAAAGGAAATAGATAAGGGCAAGAATGTAACTGAAAAATGTCTATAAAATATTTTTTGAGGTAATTTAGACCCAAAATAATCATATATTAGAAATAAATCACTCTGGATCCATTTGGAATTTAAAATTAATATATATTAATTTAATATTTCTGGAGTTCCCAAAAGAAACCCTCACCTCAATTATAAAAGGGAACCTCCTCTCTCTCTTACATGCACCACATTGTGCCTTGTAGATTGACCAAAACCAATCCATTTCACCTAAAACTTTCCATCCCTTAATTCTATAATCATTACATTTGGATGAAATCCAACTAAAGGAGTCATTTTGTTCAAATCAAAATGAGATACCCAAAGTAGAGGTAACGTTCATTAATGAATGTGTTGTTTTATTTCTTCCTTAAAAACCTTAAAATATTTTTATTTAATTTTTATATAATAAACTAAT
The DNA here is from genome assembly GCA_963277665.1 of Viscum album. Classification (NCBI taxonomy): domain Eukaryota; kingdom Viridiplantae; phylum Streptophyta; class Magnoliopsida; order Santalales; family Viscaceae; genus Viscum; species Viscum album. The sequence continues at coordinate 1,683,579,892 of OY728160.1, forward strand.
TATCCTAAATAAACTAAGATCTTTTTATATTAAGTTTTATATCTATACTCACTCACACTTCTATTAAATAAGATACATAATCATTGTTTATGTGTATGATGGACTTCCGCCTCACAAACCAATGTCGCTCGTTATTCCATTTCCACCTTTCATGGTTGGTAATAATGATGGAAATTTAGTATATATATTATATATATGATATTTATGACATATTTATGATTATGTAATTATTATATAATACACACCTTTATGGTTTCCATTTTTTTTAAATGCGATAACTTCATTTTTGGAAGTGTGTGGACTACCACCTCCTCAAAACAATGCGATCCATTTACACATTATATGGAATGTATTATGGATGGTTTTACTGAAGTTATATGATATATATATATATAAAATAATAATTCTACTATAATTATGTTAATTACTTACTTTATTTCAATAAAAAAACATATTGGAATAAATGTTTATTCATACGTACGACCTACTATCTCCCAAAACAGTGTATTTGATTTTCTATTTATATCTTTCATAGATTATTATAAATACATATATACTGATTATTTATGATATTTATGCCAAATTTTTCATTATTTATATTATTAAATCTTGATATAAGTAAGAGGATAAAAAATATAACAAATCAAAACACATACAAAAAACAATGTGGTTATTACCCAAAATGTAAATTTATCATGTAATTGTTAATAATCAGTTAATATAATGTAATAATTAAATCATATATGGTATTATAAAAATGAATATTTTTCTATGATATATTTACAATAAACTAATATTTTTTATATATGAGGTTAATGAATGTTCAACTAAGGGAAGTGTATGGTAAGGGACTACATCTAAATCTCCCTTCATTAAGGCGTAGTTTGATATTATACACCCTCCTTCTTTTATGATGTGTATATATATCCCCTTTGACTTATCATGTCATTAATTTAATTATTATAAATCCATTTAATGTTTTTTAAATTTTATTATTTAATGATTCTTATCATTTAAATTTTCAAAGTGGTATGGGACACCTTCAATGTTTAAAGATTTAATTATGAAATCTTATTCTCCATGTCAATATTATGGATATTATTTTATATATTTATTTATATAAAAGAATTATAAAGTCAATTTTATGCCAATTTTAAATTTAATTCAAAGGTTTTCAAAAATAAATCTTTTTACATGTTTTATATGGAATATTTTGTAAAATGACAAAAGGAATGTTCTTTTCTAAATGTATATGATGAAAAAGAGTTTTCCACCCCCGTTGCCAATATTTTATTTTCATATTCCTTTCCAAGATTTCATTTCTCCTTATATGAAAACCCATATTTATGTTTTTTGGTGACTTTTTAAAGAAAATTATTTTCTAATAAAAGGATATTTGGTATTCAAAATGTGTTCTTAAAAGAAAATGTTATTTTTATATTAAATTTTTTTTCATATGGGTTTAACAAGAGTTTTTCCTCAATAAATTTTTAGTGATATCATTTAATGTATTTAAATCTATTTGAACATCCTTTGTTTAATATTTTACTTAATTAAGGATTATATTTTTAGATACCATCTTCCATACATTATAAAATGGTTTATAGTCAATTTTATCGCGGAATTATTGATATACCATATGAATTGTTATTGATTTTTTTAATACATATTGATTCAGTTATTTTATTTATTCATCTGAGGAATTAATTGAACATGAAATAATTGGTGGATAACATATATAGAAAATCCCCTTGATGCATCATCAGTATCTTGAGGAAAAATAAGTAGAAAAAAACTCTTATTATTTGTTTCCAAGCTGTTTTAAATTGTTAGGAAGATAGATATTGAGGCAAATCAGATGAGTTTCAACCCGTAAACATAAACTTATTTGAGGGTTGATCATTATAGTAACTATATTGAAGATATATCTTGATAGTGCAGAATTTCAACATTATGAATTCTATCCTAATTATTATTTCATGTGATTATATTATCAGTTTTAATAACCATGGACAAATTTTAAGCTCATGTGATTATATATATGGAATTATTTTATCATATTTTATTATTTATATATTTATTATTCATTATTAATCCATTTTACCTTCCCCTATTTTTTCCCTTAATAAGAATTTGAGTTCACCACTTTCATATGTTTTATTTTTCCACAAGATTATAAGAAGTTTATTTTGATAGATATGTATGGTAATGCTAGAAGAATAATGGTGTTTTCCATGAAAATACATTTCCTATTTTATAATTAAAATTTAATTTGAATTTAAAATATTTATCTAGTTTATGAAGACTAATAAACTATTATATCCTTTGTTATGAAGTATCTTGTATCTTATTCCAATGTAATAAAGTAAGACACTAACTTTGGGAAACTGGTTTTGAGGTCATCACACTTATTATTAAAATCACAATATATTTTAAAATTTAACTGAAGAATTTAAGGGTGATATAGGACATGAACCCTAATCCTCGATACATTTTAGTGAAAAATCAAAATCACCCACTTATCACACCATAAAAACTATTGGATATAAAATTAGTCTCATAAATTTTTATAACTAAAATCATTAAATTTTTCTAATGACCCCATAAAAATATAAATGGGTTTCAAAAAACATAGTAAAATCGTTCAATTTTATTAATTAAAGAAAACATGGAAATAAAATTTTATTTTATAATATTTCCAAATACTATAATAATATGAATTAAATTATTAGAAATATAAAACTTGATTACTGAAAAATATTCTAATAATAGTATAAAAATTGAGGGTGAAACATGGAAAATAACTCTAATGGAAATTGATATTTTTAAATATAGAGTGAAAAATGAGAAAAATAACAATTTATTGGAAAATAAATTATAATAATCTGATTAAAAGTATAAATCATTAGCCACCTTTCAAATATAATCCTTTGTTTTATTGAAAACAAGTGAAAATAAAACACCTCATGGAAGTTTTTATTTTTATTAAAAACACATTTTACCAAGAAATATAATAAAAAAAATCTATTAAAATAATTTGTTATAGTGAATAGGGGAAATAAATTCAATAAAAATTCGTATAACTCAAAGTAAGATATTTGACTCACCAAATCCCTTACTTTTACTCTTTATTTACACAAATGTGATTTAACCACATATACATAAAATAACTATGTAAATCAAAAATTTAATAACATAATTCATATCCATAACATTTTATAAACTTAGTTTGTAATTATTCAACAAGTATATTGGTTAGTAAATATACATTTTAGATTTCTTATGTGAGTAATATTGATCATTTTTATCTAGTTTAGTAATAGCATTGAATTTAATCATTCACCCCAAAAATTTCATCATTCATAAATAATAAATCGTATCCTAATTAATAGTTTTAAAAAATTTATAGTTTTTTAATTTCATTCTATGTAATTTTTTTTTAAAATCCTTAATCATGGAATTTTTGTTGAGCATGATTTTTTATTTCTTAATAAATAAGTGTTGGTATCTTAATTAATGTGTTTAATTATATCATTTTAATTCTAGAAGAAAGATAAAATATTTTTTTCTTATTTATATAATATATCTTTAGTAATTAGATTCTCATATCCATTTATGATATTAGTGTATAACATTGTTCATGTATGTGATTAGACTGACCCAAATAGGAACATACCATAAATAATGCATGATTGTGATTATGAATGTGGTTTATTTTATAATAATGAAATTATTAACGATGAATTATTATTTTATATGGATAATTTTAATGTTTAAAAGAATATTTTATGATATTTTAATAAATAATAAATAAGTAACATGAAAAAATATATGTTACTTCAGGGAGGTGGTACTCCGTACAAAACACATTTAACATTTTTATTTTAGAAATCATAAGAGGGAATAAGTTGGATTATAATTTTTCTATTAATAAGAATAATTTTACTATATATTTGAAATATATTCTAGATTTTATCCCTTTAAACCATTTAAGAGATGTGGTGTTGCAAAAAATGGTTGTCGTCACTTTTTGGAGGTAGTAGTCTAGAAAACACATGAATACCAATTTTATTTGACTTAAAAGAAAAGATGAATGGTGTATAAAAGTTTTTTCAGTGGAATAATAAAATTGAGTATATAAACAATAATGACTCAATTATATGTGAATTATAAAATTTGGTTAAGAAGGTAATAATTAAAAGAAAATATATTTGGAAAAATATAACTCACACAGAGAACTTATAACTTCTACTAAGATACTCCTTGGAAATATAAATATAATGAAAATATATAGTTACCAGTGTATCAGAGTAAAGGAATAAGATTATAATGAATGGATAATAGATACAGTTTTAGGAAGAAAAATAATTATTTTATTTAACTTGAAGTGGTGATGCGAGGACCCTTTTATATCTGGAAAGAATTACATTTTTATATTTATAACCACTTAATATAAAGGGAAAAAATGTTAAACATGTCAAGTGGCTTGAAAATGGGAACTTATTTATTTTAGATAAGGTTTAATTTATACAATCCTAAACCATTCAATTTGAAATATGTTTTTAATTGGTTATTCCTTGTACTACCAAGGTTACCCCTTTTACCATTTTGGGTTCCCTACTATGGAAAATAGTTTTTTACTAGGCATAATCTCTCTTATACATTAAAATAATAAGGTTCTTACAACATAATTTGGACCTTATAATACCACATAAAAAATATATTATATTTTATTCACCTTGAGAGATTGAAGGAAATAAATTTTAAAATAATAAACGTTTAATATATTAAAACAATATTAAAAAAATATAATTTAAATTTAAAATTTGAAATATTTATTTTTAAATTAAAATAAATAATGTATAGTAAATTATAAAATACCAATTTGGTATATAAATGTTTTTTAAATTTTTATGTAATTCAAACAAACTAATAATGTTGTAAAAGTCATGATATTTGTAAAAACGTTTTTTTGAACTGTTCTCCTAAAAAATATATCCTTTTAGAAAAATATCAAATATTAATCTTAAGTTAAAATTATTAGGATATTCCCAAAATGAATTTAATTTTATCAAATTACCATTATATAATATGAAAATTTAACTATTAAATAGAATCTTAAAGTGTGTTGAACAATGGTTTCTGTAGGAAAACATTTTTATGTATATTAACAATTTATAGAAAATTAGTGGCAATATATTATTTTTAAAAAAAATATATCACTCATTAAAAATAAACAATTTAGAAAATTAGTTTTAATTATTAAAAGTTTTATTAGTTTATTATTTATAATAGTTTAAAAAGTATTAAAAGTGAACTTTATTTCGTTATGTGGTTACAACTGTTTGTACCTTCTCATTTAATGACTATCATAAAATGGTCAATATCTATTTTATAAAAACATTTCGTAGTATGTTGAGGTTTTATGTTGTGTTTGAAGAAATATATCAAACATAATATTTTTTTTAAGGTGGAATATTTCACTAAAATATTTATTTAGTATATGATCATCTTTGGTAATTCATTATTTCATTACTAGTAGTTTACTCACATAAATTATATTTATTTTATATCAAATTATGATGGAACTTAATGATAAATTAGTGTCATTTTTTAAAGTTTTCTATGAACACTGGATTTGGGTCTCATCTAGATTGATCATTACCCCATTGATTGAGATTATAACATCATTATTGAATTTGGTGATCTATCTAACTATTATGACAAATTAATTAATTATGTAATTAATTTTACTAATTGAATATAATTTATATAGTTAACTAAAATTGATGTTTTTTGTTTTTAGGGAATAAAGTGGTTAGATTATGGTTGATTGATATTTTTATTTGGCTTTTAGGAGTTTAGATGATGGTTTTAGAGCATTAATTATGGGATTAAATCCATCTTGAGATAGGTGGTCCCTATGATTCTAAATGATTTATGAATATTTTTATGGGAAATTTTATTAGTGGTATGACTTCTATATATGGTTTTCCATAAAATAAAATTATTTTTTACATAAAATTTTTGAGGTGGTTAAGTACTTATAGGGTTTTGATTGACACTCTAGATGTTATGTGTGGTTGTTATGGTCACTATTGTCCATGATAATTAATTAAGGTGTTTGGGATTTTATACTCATGGTCGAACGAGACATCCCTTAACCTATGCTATTATTTTTATGAATTTTTTATAGTATAATATTTCCTCTATATTCATATGAGTGGTTTATAGAGGAAGATGATCAATGTGATCCATGAATTGTAATGTCCCCTTAGCGCATTTGATTGAGTGTGTACTATAAGGGGTTTGGTTTTGGTATTCTCTTTTACTAAGCATGGTATGACGATCATCAATTTCCATGAAGTTTTATTTTATGTATTACATGGTATTATAATAGGACTGAGGGTGACATATTCTTAGTAAATCATCACACTCTAGGATTATGTGAGGTGAATTTATCCTCCATTGAGTAAGATATGTGAGGATTATAAGAGGTTGATTTGAAGTTTCTCCATAAAGGAACATTACTGATGCCTTGTTATCTTTCTCGCTTATGGGACTAACTAATGAGTTGATTATTACTCTCCCCTCCTAGTATGTTTTAACTGAGTGGGTAATCCCTTAATATTGTATATGAATGTAGTTTGGACATGAAAGGACCAACGTAGATTAAATTTAAATAGATATATATGTTATAATAACCTAAAACCCTCTATTAAGCTATTTATTTATACGTTTAAGTGTTTTTATTTTCTCATGGGGTGTTAATAGAAGTTATATTATTATATTTTTATCTTTATGATATTCCCCTTATTTGATATGATTTTTGGGTTGTGTGAAAACATATCTGGTCACCATATTATGCTTATGTTTTAGGATGATTATCCCACTTAAGTTGTCGATGCCAATAATGTGAGATGAAATGACTAATGTTATATTATGTCTTGTTGTACATGATTTATTTATTACTTACAATATCATAATATCATTAGGGATATTATTCCCATTTTTTTGAGCTCATGACTAGTGATTTTTTTTCATAGTGTTGGTATTATTGTTTGGTAGGTAATGGAATGTATTGGACAAGTGGAATTAGTAATTTTGTTAATGGGAACGAATGACCACTTATTTATTATTCCATTAAAAATGAATGCATTTCCCACGATGTGATACTTCTAATGAAGGGGTTGATATGCGTAGGAAATAATTCCTAGTTATCTTTTATTTCCCTTATAAGAATTATGTATTTCCTATTATGTGATTGTTCGGAGGAAGTGGGTGAGTTTCTTAAGGGGAAATAATCAGTTATCATATATTTACCTTGTGATTGGTAAAACATTCTCGAGAAGTGTTAATTCTATTAAATTTGATGAAATGTGTGTGTAAGATTAGTTTTTTAGGGAATGATTCCTATATTATGATGTGTCCTAGGACTAGGGATGTAATTACTTCTTATGTTTATGCTCATGGATAGGGATATTATTCCATCCCTTGATGAAGTTATGACATTATACTAGCATGTATATGATGGTTCTAGATATTATTCCAACTATTTGGGCCCTGTTATCCAGATAATATACCCATGTATTGATTCTCGTGAAATATATGGGATGTTATTCCCTCTCTTAATGATGTATTCAGAATTTCATGCCTCCTTTTATATGATTTTTGGGGATGTTACACATGCTATTTTGAGTTCTTTTGGATGTACTACCCATGTATTTATGCTCATGGTTCCTCAGGGTTGTTATGGCCAATTCATAGATATGTTATTAAGTTATATTTCTCATGCATTGGCCACAACAACATGGTGGAATTTTATGCCCACTATTATGGTGTTTTTAGCATTAATAGTGAGGTATACATTGTTTCATAGTTTTTCATCATCTTATTGATACCTTACCTTGGTCAATTTTATATATAGGTTTTTTGTCTACATCTATTGTTTATGAGCATAAAGATGTCCCAAAAATCCTTTAATCATGTACAAGGAAAAAAGAAAATTTTAAATGACCTTGGGTTGTTAAAATGTGTTAATCCCAGATTGGTCGATATGAGGAGCTAAAAGTGTGTCTTCCACTCAACATAACGACCTCATTAATTTATATATATACCCACATATGAGCATGAAGAACTGCACATACAAAAATTATTTACTCATACTCATATTAATAAAAAAAATTCAATTGTATTTTAATATATATAGTAATATATAAATTATTTATTTATAATAATATATTTAAGAATATAAATATACTTATTTACACTTAAATAAACATATATATATATATATATATATATTAAGAAATTAAATATTTTTATGTAAATATTGTATTTATACAAGTGTATGTGTGTTAATTATATATTTTTATAAGTATATAAATATATTTTATTTTAATATAAATAATAAAATAGGAATATATATGTATATAATTATTTTACTAGGAAAGTGTAATTAGAAATTTTTATTATCAAATGAAATGTAATTTTGAATTTTCAAGTTAAAATTTATTTTAAAAAATTCAATTGTTTTCTTATATAAAAGTCATCCCTTTATCGGTGTTTTTTTACACTGAAAAATATCCTCACATTATTCATGCTTTTCTTTTATTGCTTATAAAGGTTAGAGTTAATAATTTAATTTATATATGTATATATATATATTTAAATAATAATTATATTCATATAAGTGTATATATATACGTGTCTAAATTTAATATATTAATATGATTTATATTACTTCTAATAAGAAATGAATCTTGCCTTCATAATTTTATATATAAAAAATTATCAAATTTATATTAGTTGGTAAAAATGCTTAATATCATATTTATATACATTAATTACAAAATCTGTGTATAATCAATGTAGATATTATATATTAATATTTTATTTAAATATTTATATATAATATAAATGAATATATTTAATTAAATATTTGATTCATTTGTGAATTTATGTATTTATATCCATATTAAATAATTTAAAATATACACACATGTATCCGTATGTATTTGTATGCATTTAAATGTGTGGGGATATTTTTTTTGTCTATATCTGCACATGTATATATGTGTTGTATGTGTAAGAATGTGTTGTGTTATGTGTGTGTGTGTGTTTGTATGTGTATGTGTGTGTTTATGTGTGCACAGATTATATGTATGTATGAGTATATAGATGTGCATATATGTGTATGTAATTCTATGTATGTGTATGTGTATACAAATGTGTACATGTACTTGTATGTTTATGTATATGTTCACATATATGTGTGCATGTATATGTGTATATGTATGTATATGTATGCATTTTTGTATGTATGTGTACATATGTATGTCTATGTTTATTAATTTGTGTATGTGTATGTGTATGTGTATGTGTATGTGTATGTGTATGTGTATGTGTATGTGTATGTGTATGTGTATGTGTATGTGTATGTGTATGTGTATGTGTATGTCTATGTCTATGTCTATGTCTATGTCTATGTCTATGTGTATGTGTATGTGTATGTGTAGGTGAATGTGTCTGTCTCTGTATGTGTATGTGTATGTGTATGTGTATGTGTATGTGTGTGTATGTGTATGTGTATGTGTGTGTGTATGTGTATCTGTTGTGTATTTGTATGTGTATGTGCATGTGTATGTGTATGTGTATGTGTATGGGTATGTGTATGTGTATGTGTATGTGTATGTGTATGTGTATGTGTATGTGTATGTGTAGGTGTATGGGTATGTGTATGTGTATGTGTATGTGTATGCGTATGGGTATGTGTATGTGTAGGTCTATGTGTATGTGTAGGTGTATGTGTAGGTGTATGTGTATGTGTAGGTGTATGGGTATGTGTATGTGTACGTGTACGTGTACGTGTATGGGTATGTATATGTGTACGTGTACGTGTATGTGTATGTGTATGTGTATGTGTACGTGTACGTGTATGTGTATGTGTGTGTGTATGTGTATGTGTATGGGTATGTGTATGTGTATGTGTATGTTTATGTCTATATGTGTATCTGTATGTGTATCAATGTGTACATGTATGTCTATGTGTATGTATTTGTGGATGTGTATGTGCATGCACGTGTACGTAAGTGTAAGTGTATGTGTATGCATATGCATAGTTATGTGTATGTGTATGTATGAACATGTCATGACCCGTCCTCGGGGCCCGTGCCGTGACTACCCCAAGCCCGCCTTCCATAGGCCAGGGGCTGGCGACTAGCACCAAGGCGTAAATCCCAACAAAAGAGAAGGCATTGCCTTTGAAAAGTAAACAAGCACCACAGAGTAAGCAAGCGGAAAGGTAAACACTAAGTAAAACTATAACAAGATGTGCTGAAAGTAAAAGGGGCCAGAAATACAAGCCCAACTGTAAAGTACAACTAAAAGGGAAAAATAGCAACGAAAAAGAAAAGCCGCAGCGTCGAGCCATCCTCTGGAAGTCCCACCTGAAGGGTGGGTACAAATAGCCTCCACAGCTCCTCGGTCCAGCCGTCCGATCCGAGTGCGTCCCGCCCAGTGGTCCACCTCCAGGTACCTTCCTGCTCCGCACGCCTCCACCACGATCAGCGCTGTCCGTCGTCTGCAACCAACACAACGAAGTGCGGGCATAGCCCGTGCAGGGGTGAGTATAAGCTACTCAGTAGGGACCCCGAGACCCCCGAAAGTCTCCCAAAATCCACAAAGGATAATCCACAAAGGAAAGATACAATCACGAAGTAACAACCGACACTGCTTAGGTATATGCCCATACATATACCTAAGTCATCAATTCCCGTTCGGCTCCAACGTCCGAGCCCAAGCACAACCCAGTCCACACAGGAAAGCAAAAACGTATACCCACACAGGATAACACAACACAATCCACAAAGGAGAGTAAACAGTAATCCACATAGGATAGCTCAACACAATCCACAAAGGAGAGTAAACTGTAAATCCCCAGAGGATAGCTCAACACAATCCACAAAGGAGAGTAACACAGGATTCAGCTCACACAGGTATACTTCTTGTATGACGATAAAGATGATCACTGATCCATATAAGTCGTCGGAACCACAAAGGATCGATAGGTAACTAACCCCCGCAATGACCCACACAGGATCGGGCCCACACATGACCTGTAGGCGCTGGCTCACACAGAACCGCTGAGCGCTGACCCACACAGGATCGGACCCACACAGGATTGGGCCCACACAGGACCTATAGCACTGATCCACTTAGGATCGCTGAGTGCAGTAGTCGTCGCAGTCCACTGAGGATCTCTGCACAGTCGTCGTCGCAGTCCACTGAGGATCTCTGCACGGTCGTCGCCGCAGTCCACTGAGGATCTCTGCACGGTCGTCGCTGTCGAAGTAGCAGTCGCAGCCAGCACTAGGGTTCCCGCACATAGCAAGCTCGTTCGGGAGGGTCCGCTCCAGGAGCCGAGAGGCTGATACATCAACTGTCACAAAGTTCAAAGTTGATGTATCCAAAAGTTCTGTATCGTCAATAGGAACTCAACGTCGCAGACGGCGCGTCAATCGGACGCCCGGTCTAAGAGTTATTGGCGTTTTCGTCCCAGGGGCCCGGTTGGTTTTTAAGGCAAAACCAACCCGACCGTACTGCACCTGCGTCCAAACCTCGATCGGAGTATTCCAAAAGATCCGTCTCACTTAGAGGAATTCAACGAAGTCGGCGGCACGTCGATCAGACGTCCGTAGCTCAAGATATGAGTGTTTCCGCTCCGAGGGCCCCGTTGGATTCGTGTACGAACCAACCCGTCCGAACTCAAAGTATTCCGAAACCTTGAGTGCGATAAACCGAAATGACCGTATTGATCCAAGGATCGCGTTGCAGTTGACGGCGCGTCGTTTGGAGGCCCGTAGCTCAAGTTACGGGCATTTGACCGAAAATGGTCCGAAGACGGGGGTCCGGGCCCGGGCCGACCCGGCCCAACCCCCCCTGGGTCGGCCAAACCAGGTAGACCCGACCCGGTCCAGTCCGGCCTGGCTCGGTTCGGCCGAGTGGCCGAACGGTCGTGCGCCGTGGGGCGTTGCCCCCGCGGTCTGGAGATGTCGCGACCCCGCGTGGGCCACGCTGGAGAACTGCGGACGCGGCTTCTGCCGCGTCCCATGCGGGCAAACCGGACCCGCGCGGCCGTGGGTCCGTTGGCCGCCGCCGGAATCTTCCGTGGGCCACCGGAGTTGTTCCGGTGGTCTGTTTTCCTTCCCGTCTGCGCCGCTGCTCCTCCCGGGTTCCGTTCTTCACTGCGAAATCAACAAACTGCCCTTGCGTCACAATTTCCCGTCGCCCGCCAAATTCGCACAACCGCGAAGAACGGCAGAGGGTTTTCGGGCCGTGTTCGTTTGGCCCGCACCCTCCGCGTTAGATGAAAACAATGGGAGAAATAATCCAACACATGAAACAACAATTTTAATAAATTAAAATTGTTCATTTGAATCCGGTTCTTTAATTTAAAGAAACGTTTACGGGAATAAGGGCATTTCCAAAATAAAAATCCCTACCTCGTCAAGTCGTCGCCGTGGGTTCTTCATGGATTGAGGATCGTCGCGCCGTCGCGGTATCCGGCGTCGTGTCGTCGTGGAAGGGGGTCGCGTAGACGAACTCCGAGGTTCAAGAACAAAAAGATTTAATTAATAATAATTAAATCTTTCTTGAGTTAAAAATCACAAAGGAAAAATTAAAAGAAATCTGAAACCCTCACCTCAACGGATGATCGAAGGTTGTTGTTGCGGATTAAGGAACGTCGCCGAAGAACGTCGCGGGAGAGGAAACGTCGGCGTCGCGGTATCCGGCGTCGCGTCGTCGATTTCCGCGGGTTCGGCGTTCTTCGTCGGAGGCCGTCGTTCTTCGCGTTCTTCGCGTTCTTCGCGAAGGAGGATGAAGGCTCAAGAACTCTGACAAAACCTCTCAACGAGTAATCCTCCAAATGTCGTTTTGGTCTTATTTTATTATTACGCCAACGAACGAAAAAGAGGTAAGTAACGACCCATTAATTAGTAGAATTAATTAAACGAAAGAAACCGCCCATTTAATTCACGAAATAAACCTCCCAATTAAATGGTGCGTTAAGAATTTAAGAAAACACGTCAGTTGACTTTCATTGTAAAGACCCGTAAATTTCAAGGGAATTTTTTTTCTTAATTTTCTTTGGAATTTTACAAGAACGCAGTTTCTGACGGCGCCTAATTCCGAGGCCCGGTGTGCTCGGAATCATTTTCCGAAGTTTGGCTCGGGTACGTTCAGTGAACGGACGAGCGGGTTTTTCTAACTTTTGAACCGGTGCCCGGAATCGAATTCTGAGGGCACCGATGAAATCGCAGTGCCGGTATTCGCTTAGAAACACCTCTTCCGGAGTTGCGTTTGCTCGGGTGTGGTTTTTAATTTTCGGGCTTAAGGTTAAGAAATAAAATAATTTTGCGACAACTTTATTTTATTTCACTTAAGCCACTTGGAAGCCATTTGAAGCCACTTAAAGGTGGCTTGAACTGAGTTGAACTGGATAGGATGCTATCCAGAAATATCCTACCCCCTTGGTAGGATATTTGTGAGGTGGGGCCTGCACGAGCCCCGCCGTTTCTTTCCGGTAAGAAACGCACCCATGAAAACCCGTCTTAATGAAAGTCAACTGACGCGTTTTCTAAATTCTTAACAGACCATTTAATTGGGCGGTTTATTTCGTGAATTAAATGGGCTGTTTCTTTCGTGAATTAAATGGGCTGTTTCTTTCGTGAATTAAATGGCCTGTTTCTTTCGTTGAATTAATTCAACGAATTAATTCAAACGTTTCTTAACCTGTTTTCGTGTGTTGGCATATTAATAAGATAAGACCAACCCAAAATCTTTTGAGAAGATTTGAGAGGATCCTTGTTTCTTTCTCTCCCTCGCGAAGAACGTGAAGAACGCGAAGAACGCCGAACCCGGAAATCGACGACGCGACGCCTTGATCCCCATCGCCGACAACGTTCTTCTGCGACATCTCTTCCTCCGCGACGGATCTTCGATCGGCTTCTTGAGGTAAGAATCTCGGACCTTCCTTTTTATCTCCTTCGTGGTTCTTAACCAGAAACACAGATTTAATTAATTAAATTAAATCTTCTGTTTCATGGTGCGTTGAGTTCGCCAACTCAACACCGGATTCCGTGACGACGCGAAGCCTCCTCGCGACGACACGACGATCCCTCTCTTTCGCGACGAGCTTTTCCGCGAAGAATGCCCGCGCGCGACGATCGACGAGGTAGGGATTTATTATGGGAATTACCCCTTTTTAATTTATTCCCGTCAATGTTTCTTAAAGAAATTAAAGAACCGAATTGTGAACAATTTTAATCTTCTTAAAATTGTTATTTTCCCGTGTGGAATAAAATTCTCCCGGTTGTTTATCTCTAACGCAGAGGGTGCGGGCCAAACGAACACGGCCCTGACGACCCTCCGTCGTTCTTCGTTTTGTGCGGATTTGGCGGGCAACGACGGAACGTGCCGCAGCGGATGTTTGACGATTCCGCAGTAAAGAACGGATCCCGGGAGGAGCAATGGAGCAGACGGGAAGAGAATCGGACCAACGGAGCGATCCCGGTGGCCCGCGGAACTCGCCGGCGGCGCCGGCAGCCGGAGGCGGCGGCGGCGGCCAACAGACCCGCGGCCGCGCGGGTCCGGTTCGCCCGCGCGGGACGCGGCTCTGCCGCGTCCGCGGTTCACCAGCGCGGCCCACGCGGGCCGCGGTTTCCTCAGGCCGCGGGTCAACGCCCGCGGCGCCTGGCACTCGGCTACCCGGCCGAGCCGAGCCTGGCCGGTCCGACCGGCCGGGCCGCGCCCCGGCCGGGCCGGACCGGGCCATCCGGGTCGGGTCGACCTGGTTCGGGCCGACCCAGGGGGGGTCGGGCTGGGTCGGGCCGGGCCCGTACCCCCCCTTCTTCGGACGTTTTCGTTCAAATGACCGTATCTTGAGCTACGGGCCTCCGAACGACGCGTCGTCAGTGGCAACGCGATCCTTGGATCGAGACGGTCGTTTCGGTATACTATACTCAAGGTGCACCTTCTTTTTCGGGAGCCTACGTAGTTAAAACTCCGGTATTAAGCGTGCTTGGCCTAGAGCAGTGATCAGGATGGGTGACCTCCTGGGAAGTTTCCCAGGGTGGGTGTGAGACGGAAAGGCCAATAACTAACAGACTGGGCGTCCGATTGACGCGCCATCTGTTTCGTTGAATTCCTCTAAGTGAGACGGATCTTTTGGCATACTCCGCCCGAGGTTTGGACGCAGGTGGAGTACGGTCGGGTTGGTTTTGCCTTAAAAACCAACCGGGCCCCTGGGACGAAAAATCCAATAACTCTCAGACCGGGCGTCGGATTGACGCGCCGTCTGTTGCGTTGAGTTCCTCTTGATGAGACAGAACTTTTGGCATCCTCCACCCGAGTTTTTGATGCAGATGGATAGTGGCCAGGTTGGATCGCACTGAAATCCAACCGGGCCCCTGGAACGGAAAAGCTGATATCTTTCAGACCAGAAGTCCGTTTGACGAACCGTCAGCGGCATTGGTGATCACGTTGAAAAACGGTCCCTATGAGTATACCCTGTGAGTGTTCGGGGTATATTTGAGTTACGGCCGGATTGGTTCGCTCACGAAACCAACCGGGCCCCTTGGACGAAAAGGCTAATAACTCATAGACCGGGCGTCCGATTGACGCGCTGCCTGTTGCGTTGAGACCCCTATGACGAGGTGGTCCTTCGAGATACTTCCTCGCGGGACTTTGTGATACTTGGATTATCGACCAGTAGCTCGTAGAGCGGACCCTCCCGGAGACGAGCGGGCGGAGCACGGAGACCGTGTAGCTGACTGAGATCCGATGACTGCTGATCGAATGACTCGGTGTGTGTCAGAGGTGCGCTTGGTTGTAGCGGCACATGGGAGCGCTTGGTTGTAGCGGCAGACCCACGACAGTTGTGTGCTTGGTTGTAGCGGCACATGGGAGCGCTTGGTTGTAGCAGCAGACCCACGACAGAGGTGCGCTTGGTTGTAGCGGCACATGGGAGCGCTTGGTTGTAGCGGCAGACCCACGACAGAGGTGCGCTTGGTTGTAGCGGCACATGTGAGCGCTTGGTTGTAGCGGCAGACCCACGACAGAGGTGCGCTTGGTTGTAGCGGCACATGGGAGCGCTTGGTTGTAGCGGCAGACCCACGACAGTTGTGCGCTTGGTTGTAGCGGCACATGGGAGCGCTTGGTTGTAGCGGCAGACCCACAACAGAGGTGCGCTTGGTTGTAGCGGCACATGGGAGCGCTTTGTTGTAGCGGCAGACCCACGACAGAGGTGCGCTTGGTTGTAGCGGCACATGGGAGCGCTTGGTTGTAGCGGCAGACCCACGACAGAGGTGCGCTTGGTTGTAGCGGCACATGGGAGCGCTTGGTTGTAGCGGCAGACCCATGACAGAGGTGCGCTTGGTTGTAGCGGCACATGGGAGCGCTTGGTTGTAGCGGCTGGCCCGCATTACTCGATAGGTGGAGTACTACAGCAGTCTTAAGTTAGTGGGCAGTACCTCGGAGTTGTGACAGGACCACTGTACACTCCAGAGACGGAGCTCTTCATCAGTTATGGTTTCGATGATGAAAATCCTGGTTTGAGCTGAGACTTTTGACCTTGTGTTTGCCTCATGATTGAGATGGGTTACTTGATAACTTAGGTATATGTATGGGCATATATCTAAGTAGAGGTTATCTGTTGGGATCTTCTTTGTGGTTATCTTTGTTGGTTTTAGAGAGACCTTGAGGGTCTCGGGGTCCCTACTGAGTATCGTTATACTCACCCCTGCATGGGCTATGCCCGCACCTCGTTGTGTTGGTTGCAGACGACAGGAAGTGCTGATGGAGGCCGAGTGTTCGAGGACTAGACGGTACCCGGAGGTGGACTACAGGACGAGTCAGTACCCGGAGGTGGACTACACGACGAGTCAGTACCTGGAGGTGGACCACTGGGCGAGACGTGCTCGGAGCGGACGGCGGGACCCGAGGAGCATTGGAGCTATCTGTACCCACCCTTCAGGTGGGACTTCCAGAGGACGGCTCGACGCTGCAGTTTTTTCTTTCAGTTGCTGTTTTTCCTTTCAGTTGTACTTTACAGTTGGGCCTGTATTTCCGGCCCCTTTTTACTTTCAGCACAGCTTGTACAGTTTTTACTTAGTGTTTACTTTTCCGCTTGCTTACTCTGTGGTGCTTGTTTACTTTTCAAAGGCAATGCCTTCCCTTTTTGTTGGGATTTACGCCTTGGTGCTATTCGCCAGCCCCTGGCCTATGGAAGGCGGGCTTGGGGTAGTCACGGAACGGGCCCCGAGGACGGGTCGTGACAATTTGGTATCAGAGGTGGTCGGTTCTACCGGGGAGTCTGATCTTTCTTCTATGTGAAGCAATAGTGTTTGGCGTATTGGGTGTGGTTATCAGTCCAGGGAGTCCAGTGTTGGTGCGGCGGCCGACGTATCCGTACACCAGGACCCTGGCTTCTGATTTCCGACTTAATGCATGAAAACATTGATTGCATGTGTGTTTCAAGTTTTCCTTGTGATTACTTGTGTCAGCTCACCAGGTATACTGTCCTGACCGTGGCGCACTTGTTCCCTTTTCAGGATGGCCCCACGACGACAGCCAGCTAGGATTCTGAGAGTGGAGCGTGATGACAGCCCACTGAGCGTCGAGGACTCGGTACAGGGCCCTTTGACAGCTGAGGCACCGGTGGTACCTATACCCGCCGAGGCACCGATGCTACCAGCCCCAGCCGCTGGCGATGCATGTCGTCTTAGTGCACTGCATGAGTTCCAGTGCCAGCGACCGCCCAGGTTCCACGGGGAGACGGACCCTCAGGCCGTCGAGGACTGGCTGGAGGCAGTTGTTCAGGTTTTCAGATTAGTGAGGACACCAGCAGACCTCATGGTGATCCTCGCAGCGAGTCTCCTGCATGCGGCAGTAGGCAGATGGTAGAGCTTGATGCTCCAGGTGCACGACGAGGCGTCTCTCCTCTGGATGGAATTTGAGAGCATCTTCCGCTCTAAGTTCATCCCAGCCACCCTCCGAGCGGTGCGCATCCAGGAGCTACTACAGCTGCGGCAGGGCAGCATGTCAGTGGCCCAGTACTCGGCGAGATTTACTGATCTCTCGCGCTACTCCACAGATATGGTACGAGACCCGTTCTTCTGGCCCCGGACCTTCGAGCAGGGACTGAGGCATGAGATCAGGGCTTCGATGATCTCCCTCAACATTCCGACTCAGGCAGGGGTGTTAGAGCGAGCCCTCTTAGTGGAGAGTTTCCTTGCTGAGCAGTCTCCAGCAGCAGGACCCACCACTTACCGGCATGCGGCATAGTCTTCTGCAGTGGGCAGTAGACGGATGACGCAGGGGTCCAAGACGACTAGACCTACAGGTGGTCGACAGCATGACTCTAGATCGTTTTCGTGAGGCACTCGGGGTGGGCAACGACTTTCCATGAGAGGGAAGTGTTACTCCTGTGGCGGGGTTGGTCACATGGCTCGTGACTGTCCGACCCGCCATACGGATGACCAGCAGACGAACGAAGGACCCTCCAGGCAGAGGCAGAGGTTCGATCAGGGCGTGCCGCAAGGAGCAGGCAGCCATGACAGGGGAGTTGGTCGTGCAGCAGGAGGTGGACGACGCTTCGGGGTGTTGCCACCACCACCACCAGGCGGTCCACCCCGACCGCAGGGGACAGGAGGACATGGGAGAGCTCAGCTTCAGGCAGCTGAGGCCTATGATCATGGAGCTCCGGGAGCAGATGGACAGGAGCGGGACTAGCTCCAGACCTGGAGACTTTTGTTCACGTTTCTTCTAGTTTTGTTGATGTGTGTTTGTAGATGCTTTGTGTCTTTGTACTTGAGCTGCAGTAATAAAAGACACCTTTTCTTGTGGCATTTACTTCCCTGTCCTCTCTTGTGTTGTTACTAAGAGGTTCCAGTTTTGACTGTTGACTTGACCCTCACTTGTGAGACATCTACTGGAGGAGACCCAATTACCACACACTGATGCCGACAGTGTGACTCAACCCTTGGAGGCGAGAGTAACGGTTGAATATATTGGTAGTAGCGTCGATGCCTTACGACGTCATCCTTGGTATGGATTAGTATCATCCATGTCGGGATTGACCGTATTAGGCGAAGAACGTGGTTCATCCAGGGGATGAGACCAGATTTCTCTTATCAGCAAGGAAGAAATCTTGGCAGCTCTAGTGGGACCAGAGGTGGTCCGGGCCATGACAGAGAAGGTCCAGGTGAGCACATGGGAGTGGAAGGCTCAGATGCGTGCTCAGTACCGCCTTTGTATCCCTAGTTTGTGTTGAAGCTTTACGGGGACGTAAATCCCTGTGGTGGGAGTAATGTAAAGACCCGTAAATTTCAAGGATTTTTTTTCTTAATTTTCTTTGGAATTTTACAAGAACGCAGTTTCTGACGGCGCCTGATTCCGAGGCCCGGTGTGCTCGGAATCATTTTCCGAAGTTTGGCTCGGGTACGTTCAGTGAACGGATGAGCGGGTTTTTCTAACTTTTGAACCGGTGCCCGGAATCGAATTCTGAGGGCACCGATGAAATCGCAGCACCGATATTCGCTTAGAAACACCTCTTCCGGAGTTGCGTTTGCTCGGGTGTGGTTTTTAATTTTCGGGCTTAAGGTTAAGAAATAAAATAATTTTGCGACAACTTTATTTTATTTCAATTAAGACACTTGGAAGCCACTTGAAGCCACTTAAAGGCAGCTTGAACTGAGTTGAACTGGATAGGATGCTATCCAGAAAAATCCTACCCCCTTGGTAGGATATTTGTGAGGTGGGGCCCGCACGAGCCCCGCCGTTTCTTTCCGCTAAGAAACGCACCCATGAAAACCCGTCTTAATGAAAGTCAACTGACGCGTTTTCTAAATTCTTAACAGAACATTTAATTGGGCGGTTTATTTCGTGAATTAAATGGGCTGTTTCTTTCGTGAATTAAATGGGCTGTTTCTTTCGTGAATTAAATGGCCTGTTTCTTTCGTTGAATTAATTCAACGAATTAATTCAATCGTTTCTTAACCTGTTTTCGTGTGTTGGCATATTAATAAGATAAGACCAACCCAAAATCTTTTGAGAAGATTTGAGAGGATCCTTGTTTCTTTCTCTCCCTCGCGAAGAACGTGAAGAACGCGAAGAACGCGAAGAACGCCGAACCCGGAAATCGACGACGCGACGCATTGATCCGCATCGCCGACAACGTTCTTCTGCGACGTCTCTTCCTACGCGATGGATCTTCGATCGGCTTCTTGAGGTAAGAATCTCAGACCTTCCTTTTTATCTCCTTCGTGGTTCTTAACCAGAAACACAGATTTAATTAATTAAATTAAATCTTCTTTTTCATGGTGCGTTGAGTTCGCCGACTCAACACCGGATTCCGCGACGACGCGACGCCTCCTCGCGACGACGCGACGATCCCTCTCTTCTGCGACGAGCTTTTCCGCGAAAAACGCCCGCGCGCGACGATCGACGAGGTAGGGATTTATTATGGGAATTACCCCTTTTTAATTTATTCCCGTCAATGTTTCTTAAAGAAATTAAAGAACCGAATTGTGAACAATTTTAATCTTCTTAAAATTGTTATTTTCCCGTGTGGAATAAAATTCTCCCGGTTGTTTATCTCTAACGTGGAGGGTGCGGGCCAAACGAACACGGCCCGACGACCCTCCGCCGTTCTCCGTTTTGTGCGGATTTGGCGGGCGATGACGGAACGTGCCGCAGTGGATGTTTGACGATTCCGCAGTAAAGAACGGATCCCGGGAGGAGCAATGGCGCAGACGGGAAGAGAATCGGACCACCGGAGCGATCCCGGTGGCCCGCGGAACTCGCCGGCGGCGCCGACAGCCGGAGGCGGCGGCGACGGCCAACGGACCCGCGGCCGCGCGGGTCCGGTTTGCCAGTGCGGGACGCGGCTCTGCCGCGTCCGCGGTTCCCCAGCGCGGCCCACGCGGGCCGCGGTTTCCTCAGGCCGCGGGTCAACGCCCGCGGCGCCTGGCACTCGGCTGCCCGGCCGGGCCGGACCGGGCCAACCGGGTCGGGTCGGGCCGGGCCCATACCCCCCCTTCTTCGGACGTTTTCGTTCAAATGGCCGTATCTTGAGCTACGGGCCTCCGAACGACGCGCCGTCAGTGGCAACGCGATCCTTGGATCGAGACGGTCGTTTCGGTATACTATACTCAAGGTGCACCTTCCTTTTCGGGAGCCTACGTAGTTAAAACTCCGTAGTTAAGCGTGCTTGGCCTAGAGCAGTGATCAGGATGGGTGACCTCCTGGAAAGTTTCCCAGGGTGGGTGTGAGACGGAAAGGCCAATAGCTAACAGACTGGGCGTCCGATTGACGCGCCGTCTGTTTCGTTGAATTCCTCTAAGTGAGACGGATCTTTTGGCATACTCCGCCCGAGGTTTGGACGCAGGTGGTGTACGGTCGGGTTGGTTTTGCCTTAAAAACCAACTGGGCCCCTGGGACGAAAAAGCCAATAACTCTCAGACCGGGCGTCCGATTGACGCGCCGTCTGTTGCGTTGAGTTCCTCTTGATGAGACGGAACTTTTGGCATCCTCCGCCCGAGTTTTGGATGCAGATGGATAGTGGCCGGGTTGGATCGCACTGAAATCCAACCGGGCCCCTGGAACGGAAAAGCTGATATCTTTCAGACCAGACGTCCGTTTGACGAACCGTCAGCGGCATTGGTGATCACGTTGTAAAACGGTCCCTATGAGTATACCCTATGAGTGTTTGGGGTATAGTTGAGTTACGGCCGGATTGGTTCGCTCACGAAACCAACCGGGCCCTTGGGACGAAAAGGCTAATAACTCATAGACCGGGCGTCCGATTGACGCGCCGTCTGTTGCGTTGAGACCCCTGTGACGAGGTGGTCCTTTGAGATACTTTCTCGCCGGAATTTGTGATACTTGGAGTATCGACCAGTAGCTCGTGGAGCGGACCCTCCCGGAGACGAGCGGGCGGAGTACGGAGACCGTGTAGCTGACTGAGATCCGACGACTGCTGATCGAACGACTCGGTGTGTGTCAGAGGTGCGCTTGGTTGTAGCGGCACATGGGAGCGCTTGGTTGTAGCGGCAGACCCACGACAGTTGTGCGCTTGGTTGTAGCGGCACATGGGAGCGCTTGATTGTAGAGGCAGACCCACGACAGAGGTGCGCTTGGTTGTAGCGGCACATGGGAGCGCTTGGTTGTAGCGGAAGACCCACGACAGAGGTGCGCTTGGTTGTAGCGGCACATGGGAGCGCTTGGTTGTAGCGGCAGACCCACGAAAGAGGTGCGCTTGGTTGTTGAGGCACATGGGAGCGCTTGGTTGTAGCGGCAGACCCACGACAGTTGTGCGCTTGGTTGTAGCGGCACATGGGAGCGCTTGGTTGTAGCGGCAGACCCACGACAGAGATGCGCTTGGTTGTAGCGGCACATGGGAGCGCTTGGTTGTAGCGGCAGACCCACGACAGAGGTGCGCTTGGTTGTAGCGGCACATGGGAGCCCTTGGTTGTAGCGGCAGACCCACGACAGAGGTGCTCTTGGTTGTAGCGGCACATGGGAGCGCTTGGTTGTAGCGGCAGACCCATGACAGAGGTGCGATTGGTTGTAGCGGCACATGGGAGCGCTTGGTTGTAGCGGCTGGCCCGCATTACTCGATAGGTGGAGTACTACAGTAGTCTTAAGTTAGTGGGCAGTACCTCGAAGTTGTGACAGGACCACTGTACACTCCAGAGACGGAGCTCTTCATCAGTTATGGTTTCGATGATGAAAATCCTGGTTTGAGCTGAGACTTTTGACCTTGTGTTTGCCTCATGATTGAGATGGGTTACTTGATAACTTAGGTATATGTATGGGTATATATCTAAGTAGAGGTTATCTGTTGAGATCTTCTTTGTGGTTATCCTTTTTGGTTTTAGAGAGACCTTGAGGGTCTCGGGGTCCCTACTGAGTATCGTTAAACTCACCCCTGCACGGGCTATGCCCGCACCTCGTTGTGTTGGTTGCAGACGACAGGCAGTGCTGATGGAGGCCGAGTGTTCGAGGACTGGACGGTACCCGGAGGTGGACTACACGACGAGTCAGTACCCGGAGGTGGACTACACGACGAGTCAGTACCTGGAGGTGGACCACTGGGCGAGACGTGCTCGGAGCGGACGGCGGGACCCGAGGAGCATTGGAGCTATCTGTACCCACCCTTCAGGTGGGACTTCCAGAGGACGGCTCGACGCTGCAGTTTTTCCTTTCAGTTGCTATTTTTCCTTTCAGTTGTACTTTACAGTTGGGCTTGTATTTCCGGCCCCTTTTTACTTTCAGCACAACTTGTACAGTTTTTACTTAGTGTTTACTTTTCCGCTTTCTTACTCTGTGGTGCTTGTTTACTTTTCAAAGGCAGTGCCTTCCCTTTTGTTGGGATTTACGCCTTGGTGCTAGTCGCCAGCCCCTGGCCTATGGAAGGCGGGCTTGGGGTAGTCACGGCACGGGTCCCGAGGACGGGTCGTGACATTCATAATGACGGGTTTTCGAGGGTGTGTTACTTAGCGGAAAAGAAACGGCGGGGCTCGTGTGGGTCCCACCTCGCAAATATCCTACCAAGAGGGTAGGATATTTTTGGATAGTACCCTATCCGTTGCAACTCAGTTTAAGTGGCTTTCATGTGGCTTCAAGTGGCTTAAGAGAAATAAAATAAAGTTGTCGTAAAATTATTTTATTTCTTAACTTTAAGCCCGAAAATTAAAAACCACACCCGAGAAAACACAACTCCGAAAGAGGCATTTCTAAGCAAATACCGGCGCTGTAATTTCATCGGTGCCCTCAGAATTCGATTCCGGGCACCGGTTCAAAAGTTAGAAAAACCCACTCGTCCGTTCACTGAACATACCCGAGCCAAACTTTAGAAAATGATTCCGGGCACATCGGGCCTTGGAATCTGGTGCCGTCAGAAACTGCGTTCTTGTAAAATTCCAAAGAAAATTAAGAAAAAAAAAATTTCCTTGAAATTTACGGGTCTTTACAGAACATGTATGTGTATGTTCATGTATATGTACATATGCATGTTTATGTGTATGTATGTGTGTATGTGTATGTTTATGTGTATGTGTATGGGTATGGGTATGTGTATGTGTATGTGTATGTGTATGTGTATGTATATATGTGTATGTGTGTGTGTAAATGTAAGTCTAGGTGCATGTATGTCTGTAAGTGTATATCAATTTATTGATTTAATATTATTTATTCTCATTTAATATCACTCTATTTTTAGTATTTTTTATAATGTATTCATCTTTAATATTTATTCTTTTTAAATATATATTCATTTAATATATTTGTAATATATTAAATTGTGAAAGTTATTCATACATTTTAAAATATTTAAAATTTTAAATATATAATAGTATTTTTAATAATTATAAAAATTTTAAAGGTCATCATTAATTATATTTTCAAATACAATTAATATAGTTCATACATCAATAATTAAAAATAAAAATAATATTTATTTATTCATTGTTATTCATTTTTATGTGTTTTAAATTCATGTAATTAATGTTATGAATGAAATTTTTTCTAGAAGTGTTGAATTTTTTGTAATTTTATTTATTCATTTTTAATATTATTTCATTAGTTTTGTTTTTAATTTTTGATATTTCATAATTGTAATTTTTTTAGAATTTATTAATTTTTAAAAAATTATACATATTTGTTTACTAAGTTTCAATATTTTCAATAAGTTTGAAATTTATATGATTAATATTTTTTCATTTTCATTTTTAAAAATATTTTAAATATGTTTGATATTAATATAATTAATTCATATAAGACCATCTCTAACCCATACCATTCTTGCATGAAATTGAACCCCAAGGAATACCTTCCGCAACACCATTTTGGTGTTTATGTAGTTAATTTTGTCACTTTTACAAATTATTTTTTTAATATATGAAAAGTAAAAGTCCACTCTTTTCTAAGATGTGGCTTCTTATTGATCCCTGGGCATCACAACACATAGTTTTACCCTGATGGGATGTCTTAGTCCACAATCTCAATCATGTCACCATTATTATGGTCTACACAATTGGCTTTTCTACTTTATGAAGATGTGATGCTTCTGTTGACAGTCTTTCATCCTTATGATGACTATTATTATAATGTAACATGTTTTCAATTTAAACCATTAAAATATATCTAGTAATATTTTCAGATCTAGAGGCTGAGATGAAATTAGATTCTGAAGCCCAACGAGACAAAAATTGATATTTGAAAGATATTAAATATTTTAATTTAACACTAAAGAAGTTTTGTGGAAAAGGTAGATTAAATCTTAAACCGAGTGTCGGATCGGAAATTTGAGACCGATGTTTTTTCCAGAACCTGTGCTATACCCAAGGTGCGACATAATCTTTGTCGGCATCAGGCGTTTGCTAAAGGGTTTTCCCTGGCGCAAATAATGAAATAAATTAATTGAATTTAGTTTTTTATTTGTTTTGATGTAGTGTCCAAGGAATCCTATATAAACACCTAATTATTAGTGAGTCTTGGGGTTAGATGCATAACGCTGGAGACCTAGAGAGGAGATCTTAGAGTCCCATTAGTGATCTTCTTTAGATCTGAGGATCGAATGGATTTTTAGGGAACACCAACGACATCAAAGTTCATGGATCCCACCAACGACTATGAAGTACGAACGTTCTTCATTTGAAACCAATATGAACAAGAGGTAGAATTTTTTTATTTATCAGATTCATCCTGTTCATTTATCCCATGTCAAATTTGGATCAATTCCACAAACAAGAATTGATTCATGCATCGACCGTTGAATTCAATACAGTTGATTTATTTTTTTCATTTGTGATTGAATTTTTTTACTATTCGTTTATCTATTCTATGACAATGAATCAAGGAAAAAACAAAGGAGGAGATTGTTCCACAAATTTATTATTATAGGGTTTTCTTGATGGTTTCCTCATACATTCAAACTGTGAATACTTTTTGACCTGCATTTTGAATGATATACAGTTGATTTATTTTTTTCATTTGGGTATGGAATTTTATTAAGGCTGTAATCAAGGATCTATTAATGTAGAGGATAAATTGAGGTTGATTGGATAGTGTGGGAGTTGGTTCCCTAGAACAAACTTCTATGTACTTTATGATAAACATTTATTAATTGTTTTGAATATTAATTAACAACTTATCACATCCTGGTTGTTCTTCTACATGCCATATTATGTGATAATGTCCCAAAATATCTATCACGCTAAAAGGTCATAACAGTTTCCCTCAATGATGAGAAACCAAATGTTCTAGGACACTATTCTTGAATATATGTTATATGGCTGGATGAAATCATTTGAAGGGACACAAATGGTACAAGCAATCAGGGGCAGAGACTCATAGGACTTTGAGGCACCTTTTCATGGTGTACGCCCTTGGTAATATCTAGTAGGATATTATTATAACGAGACCTGAAAATAGGAAATCCACAATTATAAGTGTCATTGGATGTTCGTATCTATGGACACATGTATTGGTCCTTAAACTTGAATATTATTATTAATGGAAATTATGAGTCACACACATTGATGTACTGATGAAAACCATGATGATAGATGTTCGCGGTGAGGTAGGATACGTTGGTTGTGTCACAAGTAATATTACATTAATTAATAATGTGAGAAAGGATTTATCACTTCTTTTCATTAAATACAGTAAATATCTGAAGCCCATTGATTGGAATTATATAGCCTAAATAATTCAATAGCCACGGTGTTCTATAATAATGTTCTATTTACGAATAGTCATAAAATCATATATCGAGCACATAGGTCGATGAAACTGGCATGGAACTTGCTCGATTTGAGATATTGTGATAAAAGGTTTATATTACACAATAAGTGTTCATATGAGGTGGAATATCATTGTGGCATTAACTTATTTCTCTATGGGTGACATTTTGTGTTTCTAGATGTGAACCTTGTACTTTAGGCAGGTTCGCCTAATGCCACTGAGAAAGAGGCTTAGAGGGTCACACATTAATTGTATCTAGAATCTCAGTTAAATAATTAATTATTTAACAAGTTGAATAAATATTATTCATGGTTTTTGTTTAATAATTATTCATATATGCCCGATCACATTTATTCTCTCACTAGTTATTCAAGAGAATATATTGTGGGAGGAATAATTAATAAATATTTAGTTTCTATTTTGTTGAATAGAATATTTATTTATTTCTTAGAGAATAATGCAGTGATATTTATTCAATAAATAAATAGTTATTATTCAAGGCTTGTGAAAACTTGAGGAGGATTGGCAGACCGAGTGTAAGGTTCTATTGAGAAATAATTATATTGATTATTATTTTATTAAATAATATTTAATTATATCTCACAAGTTAAGTGTATGTCATGAAATAATAATATTTTTGTTATTATTTGAAAAGAGGGTTTCACTAGGATTAATGAAATAATTAATGGCACTTGTGAAGATTATTTTATTATTACCCTAGTGAAATACATGTCCAGTTATATTATTCTATTATTATCCAAGCACTAGACACGAGATTTCAATTAGTTGTTTTGCACCACATTTGAAGAAAACCTCTTGAGCCTAGAGAGTTTTTTCCTCTCCATGAATGCTCTCAAGAATGAGATCCATCTTCTTCCACGAGATCAAGGAGATTGCATTGGAAGTGGTTCTTAAGACAATTGAAGGTGGAAGACTCAAGAATAAGGATATTTCGTGCTAGCACCCGAAGAGTCCTTTGGTGATGCTCATAGATTCATGGAGCAAGTTTGGATCACCTCTAGAGGATATATACCCTTGATCTCTATAATGGAACAAAGGCACACTGCATATATGTGGTCATACACATCAATGTAAAAAGAATTGATGTGGATTTAATTATATTTAATTAAATTTATTATAAACAAAATATTTTTATCTCTTCTCTCTTGGTTACAAGTTTCTATCCCTTTGTCATATTTTGTTGAGTAAGTTCTATGGATCATGGCATTCATCGTCACATATATCTCAGATTGTTCATTTAATATGGAAAAAAGAAAAGTTCCTCCCATCGCGCACTTCCGCTGCATGCAGAACCTATAAGTGGTATCAAAGGGATGTTATTATTATTTATAATTATATAATAATTATTAGTGATTTGTGCATTTTATAATTTAGTTTTTTAATTGAAGTTAAATCATTATTTTAATCTTAATGATGATATATGAATCTTCCTCTATCGTTTCTCTTAGATTTAACTGAAATGATTAATTTTATGATTAAAATTAAATTAAGGATATCATCTGATGGTGCCAAGGATTCTATCCAGTAAACACATCAGTACACAAAAATACATGTCGTGTAGTTGTTTTCAATGCATCAAGAGTAGTTGGGAAATTATCAACCTGTGTGCATTAATGGCACGCAGTGTAGTTAATTCTTACACCACAAGTTAACAATTATTGGACTACAAAACATGTGGCCCATTGAACATGGAATGTAGTCCCTTTTTGGTCAGTGTTGGGCTGTGTATTCCATACACAGCTTAGTCGACCAGTGATTGTGTAAATTGGAGCCAATGGGGCGTGTGGCCTACTAGACATACTATGTACTCCAAGATTTTTGATGTACAATGCACACACCAAGTCCCTATGTGTGTACTTAGGATAAACGATGAAGGTCGTACATGTTGTGCAGTCAGATCTATATGCCGTGTAACATTACCAATTAAAAATATTTAAAACTTTAATATTTGTTTAATGTTCATAAATGAATATCATGTATAAATCATATTACATGTTGTTACTCCAAGTGCATTGAATCATAACATATGGCCAAAAAAATAATGTGATTCATGTAATCATCTGTGAAGTAAATTTTGTGATAGTAGGCATTAAATCTTGTATCCCATATGTCACGAGAGTAAAATAGTTTATGAGTATATTATATGTTGGGTAGATTCAGGTGAGTATTCACCATGTTACATACATAGTACATTTATTTAAAAGGTTAGTTTTATATTAATTAATTAATTTGTATAAAATTAATATGGATGATAATCTTAAGAAAATTCTGATTTTTTTTTAAGAAAGGATTGATTAATTAAAGATAAAAATTAATTAATTCAAGTGTAATTTGTCTTAAATAATACCGATTAAATAATTGAATGCTATTTTTATTTAATGCGTAAATTTGATTCATGATTGTGGATGATCATGAGCTAGAATATACCATTCTATGTGATTAGTTTCATGTTAATATATTATTAAATTAAATTGTTGGACTACATGTATTCTCTCAACATTAATATTTAGGGCTTGTGTTCCCATTATTTCTTTAACGTAAAACCCACTTTACCCCACACCTACATATGAGTAAAAGCGTATATAATAGATGGAGATCCAAAGTTAGTTAAGGCAGTTCAAGTTAGGATCCGAGGAGAAACCAATAAAAGGAGATACAAAGGTGGAAGAGTGAGAATCTTTAAAAAAACATCAATGGTTCAAGGTGATTCTCCACTAGGTCAGTGTTTAGTTTATCAACCTCTAGATAATCTAACCATTAAAACAATATCAGGATTATACCATTTATTTTATTTTATTTCTATTGCAGGGTTATTAATTATGTATGTTTCTTCACGATCACATAATTAATGAATTAATAGACATGCAAGATGGAACTAAAATAAACTGTCTTATGTGTAAATATTATCTAAGACATGGTTAGTCACTTAAAGAAATACCACTTCATATTTACAATCATGTGGAAAGATAATAATTGGAAATTTATGTAGAAATGATTAAATCCCTTAATAAAATATTATGTTAGTATGGCCTTTTATTACATTAGTTAGAATCAAACTATAGTCCAAATTCCTTGATCAACCAATTTTGGGGTGCTTTCAATTATCCTGGAATTATAATTTGAGGATTTGGGATGAATTAACTTTGTTTACATCAAGGGTGAATTACAAATTTGGACTTGGTATAACTTAGAGGAAAAGGTTGAGGACATTCAAAATAATGATTTCAGGATTGGAGAGTCCACTCAACATATCAAAGAATTGTGATTTAATGAAGTTGCCATTTGGAATTCCCTCCTGAAACCATTCGAGCTGCCTGACCTTTCAATGTTGTGGTAATGAGAATGGAATAAGGATCCTTGTTGCTAGAATGTCTAAGAAATAGGATATTACAATGCCAATGGTGAGGGCTATGGGTTTTTGATAAAATAATGGGAGACTAATATTTGTTTATTTATTTATGTTTATAAATTCAACAATATAACATACTAAAATACTTCTTGTATTATTTTTAGAAACAACACCAAAAATGAAAACAAACATATACTTGCAATCCATACACAAGAAGGAAACCCTTCTCACTGATAATAATTTACTTGAGTGGAAAAGGCACCTATGGTTCATCCTTCTCCATGAATGGAATCTGTATATGATGGAAGAACCTTTTCAAGTTGTTCCTACAAATTAGGTGAGTGATAAAGAGCTCTCTCTACCTGAAAAACATATGAATGATGCTTCAAATGTTCAGTGCTTCATGCTATCATACATGTACAATGAGATCATTAAGCAACATGATGAAATGGATTCTTATAGCATGATGTCTCACCTTTGGGATCTCTATAAAGAGAAGGTGATACAAGAGATGTATGAGATCTCCAATGATTTGTTCACGAATAATCTTAGAGAGTCTGTGCCAGTTGGGCCTCATGTAGTCAAGATCATTGACTACATTGAGAGTCTGGATATCATATGGATTAAATTCACAGATGAGTTGAGTATAGATCTCATACTTTAATCAATGCCTATGGCCTTCTATAGTTTTATTTAAATTATAATATGTGGAATAATGAGAGGAGTCTATTAGAACTTATGTCCCTGATTCTCCAAGTGGATAAGGTATTGAGGTTTTAAATACCCATATTCCTAATGTTGAATAAGAAGGAAAAGTAAAAGGGGACTATGACTTAAAAAGAGTCTAAAGCCCCTCGAGAACCATCTCACCATGAAGAAAATAATCCAAAGGCAGGGAAAAGAAAAGGAGGTAGTATGTTTTACATATGTAATGTTAGAACATTTGAAGAGGAACCTCATCCAGAGGTAGGGGAAGAAAATTATGCATTCATTATGAAGTTAAATCATTCCATTTATACCCATTGCGTATTAGATATATCTTTTGGTGCTCACATCTATATCCAAATGCATGAAACAAATATATTTCAAAAAAATTCTTGAGAAGATAGAGATATGAGAGCTTCTAATAGAGCGATATTCGCTGCTGTTTCCATTGGTGACTACCAAATTTCATTGCTGATGGGAAGGATTTTGGTTTAACATGATTGTTATTATGTACCTAATGTTACCAAAAAAATAATTTCTCAATCATTTTTAGATACAAATAGGTTTATTTTCAAGATCAGAAATAAAAGTTTTTTTCTTTTATAATGATAACATATGTTATGATATGAAACATTTAAATAATTGTCTATGTGTATTAAATTATGAAAACCAAGTGTTGGTAATTGATAACAAATCAGTTTCACACAACTCATATAATAGCCAGTTGTGGCATCACCATCTTGGTCACGTAAAAAAGAAGCACATGAAAAACCCCTATCAATATTGTTATTTATACTCTTTTGAGGTAAAACCACTTTATAGATTTCATGGTTATTTACAAGGGAAAATGACCAAACCACAATTTGGTGGATAAGGTGAAAGGACTATAGATATTCTAGGAATGGTACACACTAATGTGTGTGGGCTATTTCAAGTAGATTCTAGAGGTGGATATTCCATATTCATAACTTTTATTAATGACTTGAGAATATATGGATATATTTAATTGATGTGGTATAAACCTGTGTCCTTTGTGAAATTCAAGGAATTTAATAATGAATTAGAGAATTAGCATGGTAGGAAGATAAATAAGCTTTGATTTTATTAAGGAATAAAATATATTAACAAAGAGTTCATCGACTTTCAATGGGAGTTTAGACACTATCTCAACTCACTCCACCATATATACCATAGAGTAATTGTGTTAGTGAATGGGGGAACCATATATTACTGGGAATGGTAAGGTTGATGATGAGTCATGGAGATTTTCTATTATCATTTTGGGGATATTCATTACAAACTATAGAATAAACATTAAACTGAGTACCAACTAAAGTGGAAAACAATATTCCCTCTGAGAAATGGAGTGGAAAGAGACATGTTTTTTTCGCATAAATGTGTATGGGGTTGCAATGCATTTCATGAATATTTCCCAAGAAAAAAACTAGAACCCTGAGGCATGAAGTGTTTCTTTATAGGGTATCCTAAGGGAAAAAAGGATATTATATATACAACCCCTCAGAAAAGAAATTTATTTCTTCCAGAAAAGTTGTCTTTCTTGAGAGAGAGGATATTCTAAAAAGGGATAGTGGGAGAAAGATTTAGTTCGATGTAGTTTATGATCAAGATGCACATGAGTTGGTATAGGAAGAAGTTCCATAGGTCCCTGAGGAAGAATTTGTTTCTAAAACACAAGTACTGTATAGAAGCTCAAGACAGGTAACAGACCCAGAGAGATATGGCTTTCTCGTCACTAAGGATGGTGATTCTTTTTTGTTAGACAATAATAAACCTATATCTTTAAATGAGGTGGTAGAGATCCCAAAAGATTAAATATGTCTAGAATATAAGAATTCCAAGATGGATACCATGTATTAGAACCATGTTCGGGTTCTAGTCGGTGCACCTGTTGATGTAAATCCTATTGGATGTAAATGGGTTTTAAAGAGGAAACTAGACATGAAAGGTAAAGTTAATACCTATAAATAAAGGCTAGTGGCTATAGGATTTAAACAATGATAAGGAATTGAATAAGATGAAACCTTTTTACCATTTTCCATGTTTAAATCAATCAGAATCATACTTTACATAACAGATTTCCATGACTATGATATTTGGTAGATAGATGTTAAAACTAAATTCCTTAATGGGAAACTTCAAGATGATGCCTATATGACATAACCAGAGGGTTTGTAACACCAGGTGAATCCAAAAGGGGTTTCAAGTTACAGAGATCCATTTATGGATTGAAGAAATAATCATATTCATGGAAACTTAGTTTTGATGAAGCCATAAAATAATTTGGTTTCATTAAAAATGAATGTCAGACATGTATTTAAAAAAGGTTTAATGTGAATGAAGTTGTTATTATAGTAGTATATGTTGAGAATATATTACTTACTGGAAATAACATACGAGTTTTATAGTCAATTATGGTCTAGTTGAACAAGTGATTCTCCATGGAAGACTAAGGAAAAGCAGCCTGAATTATTACGATCAAGATCATTCATGATAGATCCAAGAGGCTTCTTGGATGAAGTCAATGTAAATATATTGTCTAGATACTAAAGAGATCTAGTATGGAACTATCCAAGAGGGGATTAGTTCTTGCGTCACATGTCTTACATCTTTCTAAGAAAATGTTTCCCCAAACACAATAGGAGAAATATATAATGAGTAAGATCCCATTTTCATCAGTGACCGGATCAATAATATATGCCCTGCTATGTACTATAATTTATGTTTCCTATGCACTGAGCATGGTAGGTAGTTATCGAGATGATCCAAGAGAACAACATTGGACTACTATCAAAGCTATCCTTATGTATCTGAGAAGAACTAAGGACACGTTCCTAGTGTATGGAAGAGATGACGAGATTGTCATTAGAGGGCATGCTAATGATAGATTTTATATTGATCAGAATGATCTGAAGTTGTAATCAGGATATGTTTTTTGGTTCAACAGAGGAGGTGTGAGATGAAAGAGTTCAAAGCAGCCCGTTTTCAATGATCCTACAATGGAGTCTGAGTATAAATCATCTTACGATGTATCAAAGGAATAAATTTTGATTTTGAACTCTATCCAGGAGTATGATGTTGTACATAGAAGTAAATACTCTATCACATTTTACTGTGATAATAATTTTGTGGTGGATTTTGCAAAAGAGCTTAGATCATATCAAAAAACTAAGAAAATACTCTGAATGTATCACCTCTTGAGGAATTTTCATTAGAGGGGTGAATTTGCTTTAACCAGTGTATCCACAGAAGAGAATATGGTAAAAACCATGACTAAAGGCCTATCTCACCAGAATAATGAGTATCATGTGAGAGATATTGGACTAAATCATGTTAGTAGTTGCCTCTAGTGCCAATGGGA
Organism: Viscum album; assembly: GCA_963277665.1. Lineage (NCBI taxonomy): Eukaryota > Viridiplantae > Streptophyta > Magnoliopsida > Santalales > Viscaceae > Viscum > Viscum album. The sequence continues at coordinate 1,683,614,154 of OY728160.1, forward strand.
TTCTGTTGGAGTTGGTTCCCTATAACCATCTTTTATGTACTTTATGATAAACATGTATTCATTGTTTTTAACATTAATTAACTACTTATCACATCATGATTGTTCTTCTATATTTCATAGTATTTGATCATGTCCCATGAGTAACTATTGCACTAAAAGTTTATAGAAGTTACTAACTATGATGATAATTCGAAAGTGCTATGACACTATTCTTGAATATATGTTCTATGGTCAGATGATATCATTTTATGGGACAAAAATTATATAGGCTATTAGAGTGGATACTCAAAAGACTTTTAGGTATATTATTGTGTACACCCTTGATAATTTCTAGATGGATATTATGAGAATGAGACCCAAAAATAAGAAATCCATATTTATAAGTGTCATTGGATGTTCTGATCTATGGACTTATGTATTGGTATTTATAATTTAATATTATTATCAATGTATATAATGAGTCATGCAATTTGATGTATTGACAATAATCATGATAACATATGTTCATGGTGAGGTAGGATACGTTGGTTGCATCGCACATAATATTGAATTAATGAATAATTTGAGGAATGATTTATCCATTTTTTTCATTAACGGAATTTAATATCTTAGGTCCTTTGATGGAAATGAAATATCCTAAATAAATCCTTGTTCATGGTGTTCTCTAGGCAAGTTATATTTATGGAAAGTCAAATAAAGAGATATCGAGTAGAAATCTTGATGAAACAGTAATGAAACCTTCTCGATCATAGATATTGTGGTAAAAGGATTTTATTACATGGTAACCATTCATATGAGGTGGCATGTAGTTGAAACATTAACTTATTTCTCTATAGATTACATGGAATGTTTCTATACATTAACCTTATACTTTAGGTAGATTTTTTTAATTCCACTATGAAAGGGGTCTAGAGGGTCACACACTAAGTGTATCCATAATATCTATTAAATAATTTATTATTTAAAAAGTTGAATAAATAATTTTCCGAGTTGTGGTTTAATAATTATTCATGTATTCTTGATCGCATCTATTCCATCAATATTTACTTGAGAGAATATATTATGGGAAAAATAATTATTAAATAATTGTTTTCTCTTTTGGTAAAAACATTGGTATATGCATAATATAATAATGTGTTGTGTTTTGATGTCCTTCTTGAATAATCTCCCTAGATATACTCATTAACCATGGAACCAATTTTTGTTCAACATGCATCAATTGTGATTTCATGAAAGTATTCAGCAGTAAGATCATGAGGATGATCCCCTCGGTGACAAGGCTTAGATACTAGGAACTAATTAGGAGGTACATCCTTTGAGTGGTTTTGTAGTCATACCTCTACTAATCGAGAAGCAGATGGTACCTGCCGTCTCAGTAGATAAAGAGTGCAGGATAAGAACACTTCCTGAGTTTCAGGATTAGCGACCCCTCATATTTATGTATGATATAGTCCCATTGGTAGGTGAGGATTGGTTGGAGGGAGTTATATGAGTCTTTAATTTCTTTAGGACACCCGTAGATCAGAGGGTGGTCTTGGAAGTGAAAATTATTCATGGATCCATAGGGAGTTGGTGGATCCTAGTGGTTATATCATATTATGAGGAAATTGATTTATGGATATAGTTCAATCATCTCCTTATTATGTAGTACTCTACATCGATGATGTGAGAAGTATGCATCCAATAGATTTTCTAGCTATAGTAAGAAAACATGATTCTGGCATGTATTTATTTAGGTTTACCAACCTCCCATGATACGTGACAGATATGGTTTGAGATATATTATTTTGGTCTTGGACTTCATGATATGTCTACAAAAAGACATCTGGTCTAGTTGGATGCATCTATTCATTCAAACTTATGATGAGATGCTAGAGTGTGACTTAGTGATAGAGGGGTTTAAGCTCGACCTAGCACCGGTAGTGGGTACCAGAGTCGGAAAACAATGGATGCGACTTTGAAAGTTGGTATCAAATATAAGGTTAAAGGACCCAACCATGAAAGATGTCTCAAGAGGGTACCTCAAGCTTGAGGGTTTTTGGTCATTGGGTATTTGGATAATTATAGTAACCCTATGGATAGGTATAGTTAATATAGTGATAGTCAAGGACCTATTACAAGGGATCTTCCAACCCTCCATATGGTTGATAGAGAGATAATGGATAGGTATCCTAGGTAGAGGTAATGGTAGGAGTAATAATGTCTTTAGGGTAGTAGAAATGGCATAGGAGTTGGGAGAGCTGTGGTAGGGGGCAGATAGTTTTATTTTTTTCCACCACCACCCCTAGGAGGTCCCTGACAGGATGAGGGAGCTAGTGGATAGGGGCGAGGGAAACCGAAGGTCATAATGTACTATGATACAGAGGATATTGGTATGATTAGTGGTAAAATGTATTCCATTTATACCTTAGTTTCCCTTTTTATGGGCATATTCATAAGCCACTATTTTTTTACTACATCCCTTATTCGATACCTAGTGGTTATGGTTGTTCCCTTTTCTCAACCATTATGCTTAGATAATTATACCATATATGACACATCAATCATGAAATATTTACAATAGTGTGATTTCAGTCATGGATGAGATATTCTCCATAGTATCTCCAAGTAGTTGGGATGAGGCTTTTTGATGACATCTTATGAAAAGACTATCTGCACACCATTCATTAAATGATTTACTATTTTAGGTAGAGATTGCGTTGTTTCAAAATTTATGAGGTAAATTTTTCCTTCACGGGTGATAATAAAACCCATTTGGAGCATTATGGACTAATATTTAGAAGGTTTTATCTGATTACTCAGCAGTTTGATATAATGACTCTTAGAGTAGTGGATGGTATGGGATATATTTTTTCTTCTGTGGTGGAAATGTATGGGGTTGTCTTTACTAAAAAAATCAAGATTAAATCACTAGAAATAGATAGACATATGAATTGAAATACAAATGGGTATATGCCTAATATATTCTCCAAAAAAAGGCTCCTGTAGAGATTCGTGGTCTAAGGGTATAGTTGGAGGACATTCAAAGGAAGGGCTTCGTGAGGCCTAGTGTTTCCCCTGGGTATACTTAGTGTTGTTCACTATTAAAGAAGATGAGATTTTGAGGTTATGAATAGATTATCAGTATTTGAACTAGGTTACTATAAAGAACAAGTATTCATTTTCTACTATTGATAACATATTTAATCATTTGAGAGGGGCACGATGGTACTCAAAGATGGAAATTAGACTAAGCCATCACTAAATATGAGTATTGGATGAGGATAGACTAGAGATATAATTCATTTTTATCTATGGTCATTATAAGTACTTGGTGATTCCCTTTTCCATGAACCATTCCCTAGAATTGGTCATGGGACATATGAGTTAGTTCATTCATACATTTTTAGACAAGTTTGCGGTGCTATTCATCAACAATATCCTTGTTTACTCGACATTAGAGGAGGAAAGAAAGATAATTAAGGATGTTTTATAGACACAATCGTTGAGCCCCAACCATATGGGAGGCTCTCAAAGTGTCAGTTTTTGGATTCTAGATGTCCACTTTATAAAAATTGTAATCTTATCTAACGGAGTAGATATGGAATTGAAAAAGGTCTAGAAATTGTTAGCTTGGGATGGACCCAAAAGTGTAACAGAGGTATGAAGTATCCTTGGGTTGGTAGGATAAAATATAAGATTTGTTCCTGATTAGTTCTAGTATATCATTACCTTTGGCTACATTGATCTAAAAGGGGTAGGCATTCATGTGGATGTAAAGGTTATTTCATGGTTTTTTATAATTAGTCGAAGAAGATAAGGAGAACCCCCATCTTTAAATTTACTTAAAAGGCTATCAAGTACGTAGTGTTCAGTGATGATTTAGGGAATAGAAATTGTTGTGGGATAATGAATAGGTGGGATGTGATTTACTATGTGTCTCTACAGTTTAGATAGCATGATAAGAACTACGCAACCAATGATTTTGATTTGGTAGTAGTAGTCTTCACCCTGAATATGTAGTATCACTACCTTATGTGTGAGATGTTTATCATTTACTCTATCGCTAAGAGTTTCAAGTATATCTTCTCTCAGAAGGTTATTAAATGGATATAGAGGTGTTGGATAGAGATCATCTAGGAATATCAAATAGATATAGTATAAAATCCTAGGAAGGGGAATGTGGTGGAAGATACTCTATGTAATATATATTATTCTCAATTGTTGGCTAAGGCATCAGAGCAGTTAGCCTCATTTCAGTTTTCCTTAGAGAAAAAGGATAGTGATTCATATATTTAGTCAATGGTTGTTACCTCCAAATCTTTTACAATGTTATAGGGAATCTCAACATAGACATACCAACTATGTGACTTTATATACTAAGATATCCACTTTACATGATTCTAATGGATTTTTAATGGTGGGGAGTATATTTTCCTTTTACGAGGATAGAGTATGGTATTAGTGATGTTGTGGGAGGAGGTGATGATGGAGTTTCATATATCCCATTTTTTGTTACACTTAGGTGTGGAAAATATGTACCCGGACCTTTGATTCCATTTTTTGTGGTTAAGAAAGAACAAGTGTGTAATAGTGTTTTTCTCTTGATGGCTCACTTATCAGTAGGTGAAGGTTGATCTCTAGGTTCCAACAGGTTTAGCTCAAATTATAGAGGTGCTAGAGTGGATGTGGGATGGAATATATATGGACTTATAGATTGTTTTACCATATAATTCCAGATAAAATGATACCATTTTGATGATTTTAAGAAGACTCACCATGTCAGACCACTTACTAGATATTCGAGACAAAAATTTAGTAGAGATATTAGGATGAATTTCAATGTAGGAGATAGTCTAGATCCATGGAGTTCCCTCAATGATCTTCTTATACCATGAATATAGCTTCACATAATGATTATGGATAGGACTATAGGAGGCCATTAGGAATTATTTTCATTCAAAAATGATGTTTATTTGCCAAAATAATTTCCAGATTGAGTGAACCATTCAGGTTCTAGTGGACATGATGTGGGATTTCATGTTGGACACTGGACATGTTTGAGAGGATCATCTACCATTGGTGAAGTTTTTATACAATAATAGATACGGTAATTCTATTATCATGGAATTATTAGATAACTTTTATGGGTGACCATACAGTTCAAAACATTGTTTTAATGATCCAGGATTAGCAGCAGTCATTGGCCTAGAGTTGGTACGATCTACAATAGAGATGGTGAAGATCATCCATGAGTGGATAAGGACTAATCAAAATTTTCATAAGTCAAATTCAGACTAACGACAGAGTCCTTTGAGTTCGAGGAGGGAGACAATGTGCTCCTAAATCTATATCCTCAATATAGGTTATGATGATTTGGTTTGGGAGGAATGATATTTCTAGTATTCATTAGCCCATTCTAGATACTACACAATGTGGGAGAGGTGGAATATTTCTTGGCTATACCAGCATAGTTAGGCTGAGTACACAATGACTTCTACATGTCACTGATATAGAGATATGTGCATGACCCATAACATGTTATTGATTAGGGAGAACCAGACATCAAGGATGGAACTACCTTTTTAGAGTATCGAGTGGAGTCTAATGACAAGAATGAGAGAATCATCCAGGGGTCAGTGATTCCTTCATTACATGTCAGATTTAAGCACATGAATCTTACAGAAAGAACCGAGGTGTGGAGGACCCAGACGAGAGCTTAGTACCAACATATTTTTGAGTTGTCCTTTTTTATTTTTGGGATGAAAATCCATAATGTGGGGAGAATATAATGTATTAGTTTTTTCATGTAAATATTTGAAATATATCTAGTAATATTTCCAAATTATTGGGACTGGGATGAAATAGGATTCCAAATCTCAATGATCCTAGAGTAGATATTTGAAAAAAATTTACTAATATCAAGCACATTAATTTGTATAGAAAAAGTTGAATAACTCCTAAAATGAGTCTCTATTAAAACAAATGAGGCTTCCATTGATTATAGAGTGTGGGATTTACCCTATGTGGGACATAATATTTTTTTTTCTAAAAATTCATCTCAGACACAAATAATAAAATGAATTAATTTAATTAATTAATTTATTTGTTTGTTTTAAAGTATAAATATAGGACACCTCTATAAATAACCTATAATGGGTGAGAATAAATGTTAGTCACATTACCATGGAGACCTAAATAAGAGATATTTGATAGGAATTAGTGAACGACATTAGATCATAGGATCAAATAGATATCATAAGGATCACTAATGACATCAAAGTTAGTGGATATCACCAATTATTACAGTGCAAGATTATTATATGATAGTGACTTATCATAAATCTTGGTAGGATGTTCAAATTTTTTGGATTCATCTTGTTTATTTATCCCATGTTGAACATGGATCAATTCCTCAAATAATATTTGATTTAGTGATCAACAATATATTTAAATATTGTTGATTTTTTTTTCATTATTTATTGATTATTTTCCTCTTTGTTAACCTATTCAACAACAATTGATCATTGTAAAAACAAATAGAGGTTGAGGTTTATTTCTCATGCTTAGTGTTTTATGGTCCCCCTGCCCTGTTAATTGGCACATTTATCACGTGAAATTTCCTTGTCCTATAGTTCAGTGGATACCTAATATTTTACCATTGAATGAGAATTATATTTAACAATGGTTAAATGCCATAAGTAAATATTGATATGGATGCTATGATCGAGGTTCAATGATAGTGGAGGATGAATATAGGAATATTGGACCGACTGTTTTCATTTTCTCTGCTAGGCATGCGATGATGGAAGGAGAAACAAAGGCCTTCCAAATTGATTCAGATTTCCATAAATGGATATTCAAGGATGATAGAACATGTTTGACCTAGATACACGATCCATGGGAGGTATTTTCAGTTAATATAGTGGTGGATGTGGTGGGAAAAAATGATCCATGAATAACATGTAGGTTCTACAAATTTATGAACCATACTACATGTAATTTAGAGATACCCGCCATATAGGGCCCAAGATATGATGCTTTGTTTTTCATGGAATAGATATGGATTAGATGCCATGTGTTCCCTACTACACATTTTCAAACCTATGGATGAAGGCTCAACCTATTTATCAGAAGATACATGATAACGAACACATTTAAGTACACCTTCATAGGTAGAGTACATGGGAACAACCCAATACTCAGACATGAATAAGTATATGGGAAGGACTCATAAAAATACACTACTAGATGTACATAGGTATGGGGTGAGGTACTCAATAATAGAAACATGAAATTACAAGATTAGTTGTACAAATCGTCTGAGTGGACTAGTTTCCTTAAGGGTATATTCCCTCAATCCATCCCTGAGAGGGCATAGTTTTGAATTTCATTCTAAGTATATAATTGTGATCCTATATAAGGGATTATTTTCAGATAGAGTTATATAAATTCCACCCTAATTTTCAGCCTGGTATCCTCTGTCATCCTCATCCCAAGGTTGGGTTCTCATAATTGTCATGAAAAAATCTACACGGGGGTCACTCCCCTAATAATAGGTTATTCCTAGTTGAGTTCTTGGTATACACCATGGTCCTAGGTGTGATACCCATATATGAATAAATCTCTTCAGACAACGCACATGCACATCATTACAGAGATAATTGATGAGAAGAAAATATTATATGGATTCTATTAGAGATATTAGACTTGGAGAGTGAGTTCTCCCAAGAAAATGTGGTTATGGACTATTGTGAAGATTCTTAGGCTGGAAATGTTGTTGTGGTCGTATGTTGATACATAGTTTTAGTATGATTGTATCTATATATTTTATTGTATGTCACCTTTTGTGATTTACATATCCATTGATGAGATGGATACTCATTTTGATTTATGCTTAGTGATTTTAGGGTGTCCTACTGGGTATTATTATAATCATCCCTATATGTGATCTACCTACGTGTTTTGTGTCATATGAAAATGGTTGACCATTTGATGAGGTACTTAGTGGACCAAGAGAAGATAGAGATTAGATTAGGTCTAGACAGAACATGATTCATTCTAAGAGAGATATTTGACTATAGTTCTCTCTTACTAGTAAGTGAAAATTAATTACAATTTTAGTGGGATTGTATTTATCCCTTTATGATTTCCATTATTTTTCATTATTCTATAAAATGTATGATTTATATGTGTACTTGAATTGGGTATCCATTTTATTTTATATTTTATCATTGCATAGGATTGGATATGTGTGTGTATGTGTGTGTTTTTTGTTTTTATTAAGGTACCTTAAGATAAGGCCCACAATCTTAGTGTTATTCCTACTCGATGTTGGTTCAGAAACCTGATCCTATCAGAGGAGGTCTTGGGGTGGTCACACCAAGATAATTTCTATGGAATAGAACCTATAGAAATGATATGACAAGATCATGAAAATTGACCAGGGAAATCTAGGATTGATGTCAGCATCATAGAGGATACAAATCATCAAAATTGAATCTCCATTATCTTAGTGGAGAAATTATTATATAGTAAACCCTGTAAAATGAAAGCCCTTAGGAATAAATTTCATTTTTTCTAGAGAATGGAAGAGGGAGTTGATATTAGGGGAATCAAACCCGGGAGGATTATAAAATTTTCAGGTAATATTAAATTATTATTTCATTTAATATATGCCTCTGGTAAATTGATGATCATATTACTACGATCAATAACATTTCTAATTGTTTAATACCATCCAAATGGATTTTTTCACACTCACCTTTTAGGATCCAGATGAAATGTATCCCATATATGGGTAGTAATGATCATGTTATGAATGGGATTGGTAATACCATTTGAGATTTTATAGAATGGGATATCTCAGATATTTTTCAATGGGTCCTATAGTGAGGAACAAGGCTATGGTAGACACCACAAAACCTATTTTGTAGGGCTATTTATTGAATATTTTATACATCAATATATGGGTTTCATTCCAATTTGAAAAGGTTTCATCCTTTTCTTTAATTTGATGCCTAATTTTCCATGTAGTAATGGATTTTGGAATGAAAAAAACTAATCTGAAGGGATGGATACATGGAAATATGGCTCATAGACTATGAAGAAAGCCTTTGGTAGAAAACCAAATTTCCATCTTTAATAACTGAAGGCTAAGTAAAATATAAATAGATTATTCAAACATGCCCATTTTTCTTCTAAGGTTTTGATAATCTAGGGGGTCCCCCATCCTTCTCCCATTAACTATGAATTCTACTAAATCCTACTCCAATGGATTTGGGTCCCTCATCTCATCTCCATCTCTTCTATGGGTTAGTGTATGATGGACCTCAGAATGGTGATTTATATGATGTGAGTTCTAGGAATAATTCATTGGATAAACAAATAACCTCAATGAAAAATGTATGTAAGGAATTTTTTGAATCACTATATCGTACCTCTTCTAAACTACTGGTTTTTTAACAGTTACATAGTTGTCTAAGAGGTTACAAAGTATTTTCTATCATAGGTTACGATGCCCCTTATAAGAACCCGAGATTTTGTATTAGGTATGGATTCTTTTGTTTTTAGTTTAAATGATTAATTATAGCCTATTGTGAATACCATATGATTTCACTTGTGTATCAGAGGTTTTCAAGACTTGTTTGTGGCCCGTAACCAAAATTTTGGAGAGAAATTGGCATGTCTCATGGTTTCTATAAACTGAGTGGGGTAGGAATGGGGTTAATAATAATCATTTTATGCCTAGGCCGAGATTAGGAGGTGCCTATATGGTTTGGGTAAAATATGTGATTTTAGGTGCACACCTGTGGGATAGCTTTGATGTTTTTGATAGAGACTACATTAATGGTTTTCACATGGTTTGTCAAATAATGAAAACTAACCATTAGGGGTGACCCTTACTACAAAAAATGGAAAATAGTTGGTGCACAATTTGGGAAACCATGAGGAAAAACTGTGTGGCCCAGTAATTTAGGAAATATTAAAAAATTTCCATTAAAATCATTTTAAACTAAATCCTAATTTCTATTTCCTCCTATAGACAACAAATTATTGTGGGGAAGTCCTCATTGAAACCAAATGGTATACTTTTCTATCATACTTCTATCTGATCTCGGAATCAAGTTTTGTCGGTCTCATTGGATCCACATCAGTGGGTACTCAATTCCTTTTGATCCATTCTCCATTGTTCTTGGTATTGACATATTTATTTAGGTGCATGATAATATTACCTAATTTTAGGTTCTTCATATGTTCTTCATTTTATATATAATCTTCCGTTGGTCCTTTGATTTACACTTTAAGAGGGATGCTCCAATGATAGCAATATGGGTAAGTATTCTGGGACTTCCTCTCCCCTTTCAAAACCCTACTATCTTGAAGGTAATTGGAAACCTTGTCAGGAGATTTTTGTGCTCCAACAGTCTAACTAAAGTTGTTTTCCACCCCGTTTTCCCCCATATATGCCTCGAGGTTGACATTTCGAAGGCACCGATGGACTAGGTCTGAATTACAGTAGGTGAGGAGATTCGGTGGAAGCAGGTTATTGTTTACAAATTGTGGCAGGATTACTATGAATCCTGTGGCCAGCTCGGGGATCTGGCTTCTGTATGCCGCAGCAGGTATCAAAAAGGCAGTAAGGGTCCCCGTGAGAAGATTCCTGGGGGCGATGGTGGCTCCCTCAACCTGGTGTCTGTTGGGGACCCCTTGATCATGGAGGTAGGGTGAATGAGGACTGCTTTGATACTATTGAAAGCTGAAGGGTATATGGTCCTGAGTAGACCTTTTCTGGTCCTATACTCCTTGGTGTGGGCGCACAGGCTGTTTAGAAACCTCCAATGTCTAGGCGGCTGGAACCAAAAGTCTCAGACATCTTTAGAAGACTGAAATGTGATCTCGGAGTGGATGCACCGTCTCAGGCAGTGGAGGCAGTGTATGTTGTGCCTCTGTGTAGCAGTGTGGACCACATAAATTCTACAATGCCAATTTGTGGAACACTAACAGGAAGTCCAGGGGCTGGAACGGTTATGAATCTAGTTCCATCAACTCAAATCATTAGAGATGTGGTGCTTGGAGAATCCTATATTGATCTTACCACTTGTAAGGATCCTCAATGGTTGGTCCTGGAGAATTTAAATACTCAAGTCCAATTTATGGGTCGCAGATATGAGCAGCCAAGTGGCCCAGAGATTCCAGTGATGGTACCACAGGTAGGGTAGTCCTATGCTGAGAAGGTCAAGTACAGGGTTTTCTTGGGACCCTTAGACCGAAAAACCCTTGGTGCTAAATCTGAAATTTACCAGAAGGCTGGGAATGGGGGGAAGAAAAATGGTTTGGAGAATAAAGCAGGAGAAGGCTTGACACTCAAGTTGGGGAACCAATTTGAATGTTTGTATGTTCACGAGCCACCATTAACTCAAGAGGTGGATACTTGAGGTGATGAAAACTATAGTCAATTCTCAGTGGATAGCATGTACCGACTTCAAGGGGAATCTCATAGCCCTAGAAGGAAGAAGGGAAAAAAAGGAACTCGAGACTTGGGTAAGTGAATAGTGGTCTAAGGGAAAAAACCGAAGGGACGTAAGAATTACTCCCACTTACCGAAACTGATGGAGATGAGGTCAGCCAAGAAGTAAAGAAACAAGGAAAGAAAAGGCCTTCAGAATGGGGAAAGTGAAGCATCAATCCAGAAAACAATAGACAGGGAGGAAGATCATGGCGAGTGCTTGAAACTTATCCTAAACTACGTGGAGGAAATTCTAGATAAGGATGTCCGACCCAATTTATCATAAGTGGAGATTAAAATAATTTAAACAATAAGGTTTCAAGCTGATTCCAACAAGGATCAAGAAGTGTGGATAGATAAACAAGATCGAATTTTTTCCCAGGGCTTCAACCAGAGTAAAATCAACTCGTAGGAATTCATTCAGACAATGGAAAGGATGATCACTCACCTTGAAGAGCTTATCAGAGAGTATCCAGATATGAATGTTAGTATGCTGCAATGGGAAATTTATAGAGTAGCTGATTCAAGTAACCTTAGTCTAGTGTTTAATCGTTTTGTGATTTATTTCAGCACGTAGTGGTCTCTTGTGTACGAACTTTAGTTTTCCATTTTTCCTTAAAATGGAATAATAAAAATTTAAATTTGGAACTATAGTAGGTGGTATATACATTTACAGAATGGTTTGGTGATTAATTAATTTATTTGTCATTATGCCTCCCATAAAAAATTCTCTTGTAGCCTCAAATTAGATTTTTTAGTTGAATTAAATGAAATGGAACCTATTTGGTATTCCCTTTAGTTTACTAGATACACTACAAAGGTTTTTCCCTAACCATGGACACCAATGGGGTGGTCCCTTACTTGTTCCTTTGTTAAACAACCAATGGGGTGAGTTTTGTGTGCTTTCCTAGTTATATGAATATCGAAATGAATTGGATTAAATTTAAATGATTGATAAGAGATGTTTTTCCTCCCTTTCTATGTGTTAACATGATATTCCGTTTTTAAATTGATCAAATGGGTTTTATTATTCTATACAATGAGTTGGTATACTCATTGATTGTATTTTAATGTAAAGGGTTAAATGAGTGGGTATACCCACTGATTGTATTTGGATGTTAATGGTCATATGAGTGGGTAAACTAATTATAAAAAATGATAAATGGATCAATTAATGATTGATTCCATTAGATGCCTTGGATGTTACTCCTTGGATCTTGATAGTGGTAGTGGATGCCTTGGATGATATTTCTCCTTGGGTATTGATTTTATGGGATGCCTTGGGCCTTTCTACCTCTTGGATCCGATTTCTCTTGGGTTCGCAATGGACATGGTAGGTAGACATGATGCATGGAACAGATGTCAATACAAACCAAGATTCCATGGAGATGTTCATGGGACTCGAATAGGATGAATTGGTCTTATAAACCACGTATCCAGCCGTTGGTGGTTTGAAAATTCTTTTATATGGAATTTCTATGGTAAATGTGACATGTTTATTATACAGCTCAACCGTGGATGTTCTGACACTTTTGGTTGTACAGAAAGGTTATGGTTGACATTATATCTTTGGATGTACAAAGTGTCTATTGCATTTAATTTAATTTAATGTTGCCTTGTGATAAGATCCTAACATGTTTTTTAGGGAGACTTGTATGGATATACAATATCAATTTCTTTGATATATATATTCTATCAGAACATTACCTTCATATTTATTACTTGCATTACTTTCACAATGATTTTCTTATTTTGAAAATACTAGATTTGTTATATAACTTTGGGTGATAGAATATTTTGATTGTATCTCACACCATGTTTGGGCCATTATTGGGTATTAGGATAGAATTTATTGATACAGTTAGGTATCTGGGAGAGGGGGAATGATTCGATGATTGAATATGAGACATGCGTAAGAGTAGTGGACCACATTATTGAGCTAAGACACATGATATCATTAGTATATAGTGATTTTTTAATTTTAAAAATATTTTGATATATGTATTTAATTTTACTAATATGTACATATTTTTCCTACTTTTTAGTAACATGACATGAATCATAATGTTTTCTATATGATATTACTTCTACCATAGGTTATATATTCATGTCATTTTTATTAATCCTCTATCTTATTGTTACACTACTTTTTCTGTTAAATTTTATTCATATTACACTATGATACAATCTATTAAGAGGTAATAGTCTCCCCACAGACACTCCCTAGCCCCCTCATAGCTAGACACAAGCCTCTGACATTTGGGCAGTTTCTCTTGAGGCCATGTGGCCAACCAGTCTTGGGGCACTGTTGAGTGGCATCTTGGTTTGGGATATTACATAGTGGTATCAGAGAATTATTATTTTCTTATTTATTATTTAGAGATAATAGAAAGGGATAAAGAGGAATTTGAATTTGGTAATGTGTTCTGATTGGGTGTAGCTAACCCATGTACTATAAAAATCCAAATTTCCTCGAATGGAAATTGATGTTTTCTGGATTTTGACCATTATAGTTGATTTGATCCACCATTGGGTGATACAATTTAATTGTGATATTTTTATTATTGTTATTGTGGGTTTAATTGTGTTGATACCTAATGATATGAGGGTATTCAGTATCATTATTCATTTTTGTAACTTGTTAAAAACTTAATTTCATGAATTATGCCATTCCATAATGGATGCATTGATTGTTTGCATGATGTCGTGATAGGTGTTGTGACAGATATACCTGTTGTTGTGATAGACTTATGTGTAAGTGGGTTGAGAAACATGGTTGTTATTCAGAGTGCCTACCAAAACTTAAGCAGTGTTTCCCTGAATAGGATTCAATAGACATCCTAATAATCCAATCATGGAATTTTGAGCCATGGAACTTGAGTTTCAAGGACTATAATGTGTTATGTTGGGGATTAGGTGGATTCCATATTTTAGTTCATAAAGAGTATGGGAACTTATGGATTGGAATTGATCTAAAATTTGGTTTAAACATTTAAAATGAAATGTTAATGTAATATAAATTTAAATGGAAAAATGAAAATGATGAACATAGACTTGAACATGACCCAAATTTTGAGTGGGCTTAAGGTTGCGTATCTAGTAATGTTTTTGTATGTTCCTTTTTATATAGTATTTTATTTAGGAGAGGGCTATATGGTATAAATTTTTATATGAAGGTTTTAAATTTTCCTATGCATTTGATCTGTAAATATTAATATTGTTCTTTTCTGAGGTGTGAGTTTGGAATTGTATAGGAATTCCACCACGATAACCTCTATTCATATTCCAGGAAGGTGATAATGACCAAAATATGGAGGTAGTTGGATAAGGGATTATAGGGGATTCTCCTTTCATTTCATCTATGAAACCAACTATAATTCAAGAATCAGGTTTTGTGTTAAAGTTATATGAGGTGTTTTATCTCTTCATGTAGACTTTATAGGGATCACCGTAGCATTTTATGTTTATGGATGAGAAGATGTGTGCATTCCAACAACCGAATCATCCCAAATTATTTTGGGTTAGTGGCCCACAGGCTGCTGAGATATGTATTAAGACTATGATATGAATCCTAGGGTATCTATTAACACCTCTTTAGTGGAGAGTGAAGATCAAAGCAAAGTTTCTATGTGGAGAAGAAAATAACAGGTGGGATGTTATGAACCAAGCTGACAGTCTGTGAGATATTATTTGGGATGATTTTGAAACCATGGTCTAATACTACTTTTACCCCATTACTCTAAAGAAATAGAAGGATAGTGAGTTTATTATTCTAAAGAATGGTGTTATGAAGGTTATGTTGTACTCAATATGCTTTACAGAGATGCATCATTTTGCACTGATGTACCTTCCTGATGATATATCGTTAGAGATACCCTTCAAAGAAGGTATTTTAAATGTCATTAAATCTAAGGTAAATGTGTTTAGATTGACCTCCATTACTAAAGTTGTGAATCATGAACTAATTACATAGGAGAATCTGAGGGAAGCTGGGGTCACAGAGTAGATCAGTGTTGTCTCTCAACTTTGTGGTTCAACATCTTTAGGTAAGAAGCACTGTTTTGAGGATTCTTGTGAGATGAAAACTATCTATACCACTAGTATTGAAAGTTATATTTTTTCATTAGGGTGAAAGATGGGGACATGCAAGGAATCATTATTATCATGACCCAATCAAGTGTCGATCATGCAGTTGGATGGGACTCATGCAACATTTCTATTGGACCATACTTCCGGAAGTGAGTGGTATGGGTCATCTCTGACACCTGATTCGGGAGTGGGATTCAAAGCACCACATAAACCAGAGATCTGGAGTAGTACAAGTCAATTAGGTCGAGGTTGTGGGGTTTATGGTTGAGGCAATGTAATAGAGTGTGCCTACTCCGGGAAGTGATGCTCTTTCATAGGGCCATTGTTCAATCCAAATCTATTCTGCACAACATACCCCCAAGAAGTAGGGTTCCAAACCTTCTATGGTGATAGGTACAATTATAGGAGACTCAAATATTTTATCTTCTCTATTTGATATAGATGAATCACATAGTTATATATATATATACCTGTTATGGAGATCCTTTGGCTCACAATTCAGTTTTCTGAGGGTTTTATGACACTTGAATCATTGTTGGAGATTAGAATGAAGGATTTATGTTAGTGTAGTGATTCAACTTTAAGGTTGGTGGGTTTCACTTATTCAAGAATATTTTTCCATACATATGACTCATTTTGATTTCATACTCAAAATAGATTGGCTACTAGCTTATCGAGCCTATATTGACTACTATCGCCATAGTGTTACATTCACATCACCAAAGAGTGCAGTTTATACTCAAAAGGCTTAATGGGATGTCCAAATGAGCCAAGCTAGATCAAAACATCATAGGATGGGTAGGATGATAGAATAGATTGCTAGTCTATATCTAGGAAACCATGAAATTCATCAGGAAGACTTTCCTCTAGTCTTCAACCATTTAAGCAATGTTTTCCCTGATGACTTTTCTAGTCCACCTCCCAAGTGAGAGGTTGAGTTATCCATCAAGATAGTGACATGAGTTTCATCATAATCTATTCCTATATACAGTTTGTCTATGATAGAGTTGTAGGATTTCAATAGGAATATAGAGGATTTGGAGGCAAATGAGTTTATTAAAACCAATACTTCTTCATGGGGTTCTCTAGTCCTTTTTACAAAAAATGAAGATGGTACCTTTAGTCAATGAATAGATAATTTTAAATTGAACGAGTTGATATTTATGAACTGGTATCCCATTCCAAAGATAGATGTCTTGTTTGATCAGCTTCAATGTGCTTTTGTGTTCTCAAAAATTGATTTTCAATTGGGATGTCACCAGGTACATGTTTAACCTTTATACATAATTCATACCAGGTTTTATAATAGGTATGGTTTATACGATTATTAGGTTATGCTGTTCAATCACACGAATGCACCAGCAGTTTTCATAGTATTAATGAACCATATTTTCTATCCTTACATGGATTCATTTATCCTGGTTTCCATGGATGATTCATGGTGAATTCTCAAAATCTACTTGAAAATCCAAACATATTGAGATTGTATTAGATACACTGAGAGAGAATCTGTTATATGCTAAGCTCAGAAAGTTTCACTTCTAGATGGATAAAAATCACTTAATGGGATATATTGTCTCTGAGATAGGAGTATCAGTTGACATAGAGAACGTTAAAGTTTTAGTTTCATAGAAGCATCCCAAGATCATATTTGACTTACTGAGTTTCTTTAGTATAACTGTATATTATAGAAATTTCATATATGAATTACCACATTAGTTATCATAGTTGATGGGATTCACTAAGAAGGGTGTGAAATTTATATGGTTAGATATCTATGAGAAAACCTTTCATGACAATAACAAGAAATTGACTTTTGTGCTGATCTTGATTCTTCCACAGAAGGGAGGAAGATACACTGTGTATCGTCACACATCAGTTATTAGTCTAGGAGAAGTGATGATGAAGGAAGATAAAGTCATGGATTACAGGTCTTGATAGATGAGGCCAAAAGAGAAAAATTACCCAATGCATGACCTCAGGTTAGCTATAGTTGTTCATCCTTTGGGATGTAAAAGACATTACTTACTGGGAGATATTTTTTGGTGTACACAGACCACAAAATATTCAATTTTATATTTACACAAAATGATCTAAATAATTGGTTTTGAAGGTGGTTTTAGTACCCAATTTCTTTCGAATTCAAGTTTCCTATACACCTATAAAAGGCAATGCAGTGGATGATGCACTAAGTAGGAGGGCTTAGATACAAGCAGTTCAAGATTCTAATAGTGAGTGGAAGCTTATGGCTTTGTTTTCTGAGATGCACTGGGAGGTGTGGGATATTCTGGTAAATATTTATATGTTATCCTTATTTTTGACCTCTAACCTACAAGGTAGAGTGAGGATGAGTTATTTTTTAAATTTGGATGGCCTAGGACTATGAGAGAGTGTGGTAGGTGAGGACCCACAAACTAGTTGGACAATGGATGTGGATGAGATTCTATGTATCCAGGATCATTTTTGGGTTCTAATGGTGATTTTTGGGGAGCTGATGTGGGAGTTTCATACCTAAGTTTAGGAAGTTCATCCCGAAATTACCAAGATGTACTATGAGTTACGCTATTAGTATTGGTAGCTGGATATGAAGTGAGATATTGTTGGTTTTTTTACGAGGTGTTCCACCTTTAAGTAGGTGAAGGTGGAATATCAATGACCATATATAGATTTACAGTACTTACATAATATTGAGTAGAAATGGGATGATTTCATGATGGAATTTATGAGTGGTTTTCTATAGACGCCTCAAGGTAGTGATTCTATTTATCTTATTTTTTATAGGCTTATGATGGTTTCTCATTTATTTCTGATCAAGGAGACCATAAATGTTAATTATCTTGGGAGGTAGTATATCCCTAAGATAGTACAACTTCATGGGGTCCCACACAATATCAATTTTGATAGGGATTCATGGTTTACATCTCATTTCAAGAAGAGTTTATATATGTCACTATGTACACAAGTGCTTCTTTTAAAGCATACCAACCACGTACTAATGGATAGTCAGAGCATATAAAAAAGGTGCTTAAATACATACTAAGATCTTGCATCCTAGATTTTGGGTGCTCTTGGGAGAGGAATATACCCCTAGTTGACTACACCAACAACAATATATGTTAGGATAAAATAAATATGGAACCCTATGAGGATTTATATGCTAGTCTGTGAAGATCAAACCCGTGCTAGTTAGAGGTAGGGGAGAATGTTTTAAAGGCACTGCATCTGTAACGACCCGAATCTTTGGAAAAGGTACGCATCGTTAGTTTTTCTTTCGAACCTTTACTTTAAGACTTGTTTAATATGGTAAATATTATAAGGAAGGTTTGAGGATTTTCCGGGGTTTGTTCATAGCTCGAGAGTTTGAGAAATGGACTTGCAGACAAGGGCGCATGGCCTGAGCATGGCTTGCACATGGTTTCGGTAAACCGTGCGGCCTTTGGTCTGAAGGCAGGGAGGTGCACACGATTTTCGCACAGTTTGGGTAAACCTTGGGCCTGAACCGTGCGACCCTTTATCTGAAGGTAGTGATATGCGCAAAATTTGCGCACGGTTTGGTAAACTGTGCGCCTAAACCAAGCGACCCTGTTCTGGGTAAATATACAGTTTTTCCCTTAAATATCTATTTAAGTCTAAACCCATTTCTTTCTTCCTCCTGTGGACAAAACCAGAGGAGAATCCTCTTTGAGCTTCCAAACCCTCTTCTCACTCAATCTCTTGTGGTTTCTTCCCCCAGTGTCCGTTCCTTGATCCGGTGGAAGAATTAGAAGGGAAAAGGTAAGGCTTACCTCACACACCCCTTTCTCCCCGACTAATCTTGCCTCCCGTCTTGTTATTTTTATGTAGGCTCATTTGCCTTATTTTCAGGGCATTGGAATGGAACTCAGATCTCTTCCAACCTACCGCAAATCTGAGGTCGATATCGAGCGAGCCTACTCCTACAGCTCTATGGTTGGTGGTCATGTGTTCTCCTTTTGGGTGCTCTCCATTTTGAGTAACTATCCTCATGTCATGTTTTGTCTCTTTTCTAATCCCCTTATTTGTATTCACTGCTTCATGTATAAATGACCTGTGTGGAATGATATTGATGAATCTAACCTTGTTTGGGTGTTTATATTAGGTGTGGACTGGGAGTGGTCAACCATAGGTGATATTCCTTGGGAATTGTCCCTCTTTCACCTTTGAACCTTAAAGATATGTCTTGAAATCTATTTTCCATGTTAGGAAAATGGGATGGCTTGGTTAGAGGTTGGCTAGGATGAGATAGCCTGAACCCCTTGGATGAATTGAAATGTACATTTCCTTGAGATGATTGATTTCCTTATGATGTGATTGGGAAATGCCATGCATTGTTAATGTGATGTGATATAAGATGCTTTGCCTTATATATTATTATTTGAATGGTTATGCTTTGCTGTGTTGACATGCTTGTGATAACCTGTGTGTGGGCGGGAGGAATTCTTACCCTGTGCTAGATACATCTCAGTGATTGAGGATGAGAGGAATTTGTACCCCGTTCCTATATAACCTTACGGGTAGGAGGCATTTCTACCCCACGTCAACTACATTGATTGACAACGAGAGGCATTTATACCTCGTGCCTATATAACCTTAAGGGTGGGAGGATTTTCTACCCCATGCCAACTATAGTGATTGGGGATGAGAGGCATTTATACCTCATTCCTATATAACCTTATGGGTGCGAGGCATTTCTACCCCACGCCAGCTACAGTACTTGTGGAAGAGAGGCATGTTTACCTCACGCCAGTGATAAACTATATACCTCTGGTGTTTGTTCATATTTATATCCATGAGATGAAGAAGTTAGACCCGCCAGGTGTCCTTCCGGAACCTGAGTGGGAGGTTTGTTTATTTACTTTGTTTTAATTACTTGTAGTATATTACTCATTGTTTCATGTGAACACCTTTTTGGATTACACGTAGAAATCATTGGTGGTGGCCTACTGAGACTTGTCTCACACCCTACCCGGGCGGCCTCCTTAGCACCCGTGTAGACTTCACTGCTGTAGGTACTATCAGGGGAAAAGGCCCAGCTTTAGGTTGATGACTTATATACATTCTAGCTAGAGATCCAGAGCAGAGGATCGAGCTTGTCTAGAGATGCTCGTGGACTATTTTTGTTCTTTTTGTATTATTGTATAGCATGATTTCCATCTTTCCCATTGTATCAGCATGACATGAATCCATTTTGTATCAGACACTGCCTGGGTGGCTTTTTTATACTTATCAGGGTTTTTCTTACTTCCATTGTTCAGTTTGTATGTTTCCCTATTTCTACTGTTATCCATTGGTTGTGCTTCCGCTATCTATATTACATTGCTACTATACCGCTTTGTACTCTGACATGGGGGTACAGTCTCCCCACTGACTTACCATTACACCCCCGCTGCTAGTCGGCAGCCCCTAGCCTACGGGGAGACGATCCAGGGGTTATGTGGCAAACTGGGCTCGGGGCTCGGGTTGATGGGTAGCCAGGTCCGGGACGTCACAAAGTAGTATCAGAGGATTTTCTTTCTTTCTTGATTTACTATTTGACGAAAATAGACTTGGAGAATGGGAACACATAGGGACTTATCCATGAGTCGTGCTTGGGCGTCGCGAACCCATGTACGGGGAAAAGACCAAGTTTCCTATTTTATGTTTTTATTGATTCTGCTATTTACTGTTGATATCATTTCACTATTGGGTGCTTCACCTGTTTTGTGATGTTATTGAGATTTGAAATGTTAGGATTTGGATTTCATGGTTCGACCTGATGAAATGAGGGTTGTGCATTAGAACATGCATCATGATAGGCACAATATGATTAGGCCATACATCTTGCCATGTCACGTTTTAATTTTGAGCGAGCATTGCATGTTATTTTTTTCCATGCATTGGTTATATGTGTGCCTTTGTGCTATCCCTTCATGCTTGTTGTGAATTGAGAAATGATGTGGTTTTAGTGGGTGTCACTCTTTGGTTCATAAGGTGTATGGGCCCTTATGGATCATAAAATGACATTCCAACTAAACCAATCATTTTCTTTAAAGGAAATTCAAATACTTGATTAGAACAAGTAAATGAGAAATGAAATCCAAGTGTGTGTCATCTTTTAGTTCATGAGGAGTATGGGCCCTTATGGGCTGGAAAATGCCATATCACAGGATTAAGTTAATTTTGACCAGTTACAGGTTTTACTAAGTTTTCAGTATGGGTGTGGATATGGGATCTTAGGGGTAGGAAGTCTTTGTACCTATCCTAGCTTCTAGAGTTCAACCTTTAATTTTGTTGGTTTCTTCTTTTGAGAAGTTTGTTTGGCATTGTAGCACTATGCCTCCGAGACTTCCTCGAGTCACACGTGCTGAAGGCATCGATGATAAAGTTCTTGAGGTGGCGGGAACTAAGATACCAGTTAATCTTCTTGTCGATCCACATATAGTTCCTATTTAAATTCCTGAGATGGGTGCCGATTCCCCGTTCCGTGAGAACGTCTTGCGTATGATGCAGAGTATGCAAGGTGAAGTGCGACCTGCCCCGAGTATGGAGGAGTTGACCCGCCAGTTTCAGTTGCAGTATCCTTTTATGTTTATGAGAGATGGTGGACCACTTGCTGCAGAGTCCTGGTTGGAAGCTATTATGACCATCTTCGAGCACCTTGAGATGCCTCCAGAGTGGAGGGTGAAGCTCGTAGCTTATATGCTACGTGGTTTATCCAGGAGGTGGTGGGATGTCATCACCCAGTCGGGACAGTAGAGAGATATGATCTGGATTGATTTTCAGACCGTCTTCTATGATTACTTCTTTCCCCAGACTTTCAGGGCTGACAGAGCTAGGGATTTTATGAATCTGCAGCAAGGGACCATGATAGTCATGGAATATTCATCCCGTTTCATGGAGTTACAATGTTTTTCTTCTACACTAGCTGCTGATGATATCATGGTTTCTAGGCGTTTTGAGGATGGGCTGTGTTACGCCATCCGGTCGCAGGTTAACATGTTCAGGCTCACAACCATTTCAGAGATCGTCAATCAGGATTTTATCCCATATAGGAACTTGAGAGAAGCAGACAGTGTGAACCAGTGTGGTTCGGCACCGAAGGTATCTAGTGGATCTACTTCTGGGAAGAAGTGGTGTTTTGAGGACCCTTGCAGTGTTAGTGGTGGTTAGACCCTTTTCTTAGGTGGTACTCCTATTTTTCACCAATGCGGGGTGCCAGGACATATGAAGAGGCAATGTACGTGAAACCCAGTGGAGTGTAGAGGCTTTGGTAGGTTGGGTCATCTCCACTGCTTCTACAGGACTTTTCCTCCAGGGTATAGTGAGTAGGGATCTTTAACCACTCCATGATCTAGCGTTGGATCAGCAGGATCACATCCGTCAGGCGGCTGGAATACTGCCGGTCGATCAAGACATGGTGGCAGTCGAGGCAGAGGTAATCAGGTGTATGACTCTCAGCACCAGCAGGGTGGGTTTTCTCAAGGTAGCCAGGCAGTGACTCTGGTCTATGGTACCAGCTAGTTGTATACAGTCGAGCATGCACCACAGGAGCAGTACGCCGGACCATCTACTGTACGAGGTACGATTCTAGTTTCCTTTACAATAGTATCTTATTTTTTGACACAGGTGCTTCTCACTCTTTTATATCGAAGGTGATTACTGGAAGTCTGGGCCTCGAAGTTGATTCATATCATGGTTTGATCACGTTAGATACCCCATTAGGTATCTATTCAGAGGGAATTTGTCATTGTCATAATTTTCCTCTCGAGGTGGGAGGTTACCTCTTTGTGTGGAACCTGTATGTTCTGGAGATGAAAGGTTTTGATGTAATAATCGGGATGGACTGGTTAGTTCCCTATAGATCCCGGATTGATTTCTATCGTCGAAGGGTGGCGTTTACTTCACCAGTGGGCGACATGTATATGCATAAGGGAGAATGACATCTTAGTGCGACACGAGCAGGACTGTAACACCAGAGTTAAGGTGGTGTCATGACATAGGTTTCCAGTCTTTATCTCGATGACCAAGGGTTACAACCCTCCGTTTATCCTCCGGTGGTAGAACGTTTCAGTGATGTATTTCCTGATGATTTCTCTGGTCTACCTCTAGTGCGAGAGGTGGAGTTTACTATTTAGATTATACTAGGAGCAGCACCAGTGACCATTCCTCCTTATAGGATGGCACCTAAGGAACTCCTGGAGCTCAAGAGTCAGCTGGAGGACTTATAAGAAAAAGGCTTTATACATCCCAGTACTTCTCCTTGGGGATCACTGGTTCTTTTTTCCAAGAAGGAAGATGGTACCCTTCATCTTTTCGTGGATTATCGTAAGTTAAATCTGCTGACTATTATGAATTGGTATCATTTACCCCGAATTGACGACCTCTTCGATCAGCTCCGAGGAGAGAAGGTGCTTTCAAAGATAGATTTGAGGTCGGGCTATCACCAAGTGTATGTTAGGACTTCAGACATACCTCTCACGACGTTCAGGAGTAGGTATAGTCTCTATGAGGACCTAGTCATGCCGTTTGGGCTTGCAAATGCACCTATAGTGTTTATGGCTATTATGAATAAGATTTTTCACCCTTACCTAGATTCTTTTGTGGTTGTATTTTTGGATGATATCTTAGTCTATTCATGTTCGAGACATGACCATGAAACCCATCTTGAGATCATGATGAATACACTAAGAGGGCATCTGCTTTATGCTAAGATCAGTAAATGCTACTTTTGGATAAATAAGGTTTACTTCATGGGTCACATCATTTCTGAGTCTGGAGTTTTAGTTGACCCTAAGAAGGTGATTGTTGTGATCTCTTGGGAGCAGCCCAAAAATGTCTTTGACATCAGGAGTTTCATGGGGCTTGATGGATTTTATAGGCGGTTCATTCAGTAGTTTTCACTCCTAGCAGCACCGCTTATAGCTTTGACCAAAAAGGGGTTGAGATTTGATTGGTCAGAACCTTGTGAAGTATCTTTTCAGGAACTAAAGGGAGGACTAACTTCAGCACCGATACTGATCATGACGGAGCCAGGAAAAGATTATATGGTCTTTTGTGACATGCCAGATATCAGGCTTGGAGATGTCTTGATGCAGGATGAGCGAGTAATTGTGTATGGATTTCGTCATTTAAAGGCTCATGAATGGAATTATCTGACGCACGAACTCGAGCTCACAGTTGTTGTACATGCCTTACATTGTTGGAGACACTACTTTCCGAGAGAGCATTTTGTGGTATTCACTGACCACAAAAGCCTCAGATATATCTTCACTCAGAGGGATATAAATCTCAGGCAACACAGGTGGATCGAGTACCTGCAATCCTTTGATTTTGAATTGGCCTACACTCCTGGGAAAGAAAATTCAGTAGCTGTTGCGCTAAGTTGGAAAACTCAGTCGCAAGTGGTTCGGGAATCTAATGAGGAGTGGAAGCTGATGGCCTTATTTTCAGAGATACACATTGAGGTTCAGGAGGGTCAGGGCCAGACGGTTCTCTCAGCCTTAGCGGTGACATCTAATCTTTTGGAATGGGTCAGGGCAAGATAGTTATCAGATCCAGAAGGCCTTGTTCTACGAGAGAGTGTCGATGATGATGCTCCTACAGACTGGGCCGTGGATGATAGTGATACTTTATTGTTCCATGGGTGTTTATGGGTCCCAGAAGACATCAGAGAGGAGCTGATGAGGGATTTACACGCCTCAGCATGGGTAGTTCACCCAGGTATCACCAAAATGTATCATGATTGGCAACAAGAGTACTGGTGGCCCAGCATGAAGCGGGAGATAGCTGGTTTTATCACACGTTGTTCCATCTGTCAGTTGTTGAAGGTAGAACATCAGGGTCCGGAAGGGTTTTTTCAGCCGTTTTCCATTCCAGAGTGGAAATGGGATGATGTTTCTATGGACTTTGTAACCATTTTACCCAGGCCACCTCGTGGAAATGATACAGTATGAGTTATCTTCGACCGTCTGATAAAGGTCACACATTTCTTACCTGTGTAGGAGACCATCACAGTTGATGACTTGGAAAGACTGTATGTCAAGGAAATAGTGTGCCTTCATGGAGAACCTTGATCTGTTGTCTCGGATAGAGATCCTCATTTTACATCTCGGTTCTGACAGGGTTTACAGAAGGCCTTGAGTACGCAGGTAATTTTGAGCACGACCTATCACCCAGAGACTAGCGGACAGACCGAGCAGTCTATACAGGTACTAGAGGATATGTTACATGCATGTGTTCTCGATTTTGGAGGTTCATGGGAGAAACACATTCCTCTTATCGAGTTCAGTTATAAAAATAGATTCCAGGCTACCATTGAGATGGCTCCCTATGAAGCCTTATATAGTAGACCTTATCGCTCACCTTTTTGTTGGCTTGAAGCAGGGGAGGCAACTGTTCTTGGACCATGTCTTGTGTAGGAGACTACAGAGTAGATACATCTTATTAGGAAGCGTATGTATACCGCTCAGTCTAGACAGTAGTCCTATGCTAACAAGCATCAGCGACCTCTTGAGTTCGAGGTTGGGGACCGTGTTTTCTGGAAGGTCTCACCCAGGTTGGGGCAGAGACATGTACGGAAGTAGGGTAAGCTCTCACTGAGGTTCGTAGGACCCTTTGAGGTGATGAAGCGGATCGGGCCAGTATCTTACTAGCTTGCACTTCCGTAGAGATATCAGTCCATCCATGATGTTTTTCATGTATCTCAGCTATGCCAGTACTTTTCAGATCCGATTCATGTTTTTCAGCCTGATGAGGTTGAACTAGATGTGGATGCTTCCTTCGAGGAATATCCAATGAGAATTGTTGACCGGAGTGTGAAGACACTCTGTGGTAGGTCCGTTCCCCTTGTACGGGTGCTATGGTAGCACGGACGGGTATAGGATGAGACTTGGGAGCAAGAGGCTGATATATGTTCTCAATGGACAAAACTTTTTCATTGATGACACCTCAGTACCCTTAGAGGGCCAACTCGGGGATGAGTTACTTTAAGGAGGGAAGGTTGTAACGACCCGAATCTTTGGAAAAGGTACAGATCGTTAGTTTTTCTTTCAAACCTTTCATTTAAGACTTGTTTATTATGGGTAATGTTCTAAGGAAGGTCCGGGGAGTGTCCGGGGTTTTTTCAGAGCCTGAGCTTTTGAGAAATGGACTTGTAGACAAGGGTGAATAGCATGTGCATGGCTTGTGCACAGTTTGGGTAAACTGTGCAGCCTTTGGTCTAGAGGTAGGGAGGTGCGCATGGTTTTCGCACGGTTTGGGTAAACTGTGTGCCTAAACCATGCGAACCTTTATCTGAAGGCAGTGATATGCACACGGTTTGCGCACGGTTTGGTAAACCATGCGCCTAAACCGTGCGACCCTATTCTGGGTAAATTTACAGTTTTTCCCTTAAATATCTATTTTAGTCTAAACCCATTTCTTTCTTCCTCCTACGGAAAGAACCAGAGGAGAAGCCTATTTGGGCTCCCAAACCATCTTCTCACTCAGTCTCTTGTGGTTTCTTCCCCTAGTGTCCATTCCTTGATCTGACAGAAGCATTTGAAGGGCTAAGGTAAGGCTTACCTCACACACCCCTTTCTCCCCAGAAAATCATGCCTTCCGTCTTATTATTTTGATGTAGGCTCATATGCCCTATTTTCAAGGCATTGGACTGGAACTCAGATCTCTTCAAACCTATTGCAAATCTGAGGTTGATATCGAGCGAGCTTAATCCTACAACTCTAAGGTAGGTGGTCATGTGTTCTCCATTTGGGTTTTCTCCATTTTGAGTAACTATCCTCATGCCATGTTTTTTGTCTTTTCTAAACCCCTTATTTGTATTGACTACTTCATGTATAAATTACCCATGTGGTATGATATTGATGAATCTAACCTTGTTTGGGTGTTTAGATTAGGTGTGGACCAGGAGTGGTCAACCATAGGTGATATGACTTGCGAATTGGCCCTTTTTCAACTTTTAACCTTAATGATATGTATTTAAAGACATTTTCCATGTTAGGCAAATGGGATGGCTTGGTTAGAGGTTGGATAGGATGAGATAGCTTGAATCCCTTGAATGAATTGAAATGTACATTTCCTTGAGATGATTGTTTTCCTTATGATGTGATTGGGAAATTCCATGCATTGTTAATGTGATGTGATATAAGATGCATTGCCTTATATATTGTTATTTGAATGGTTATGCTTTTCTTTGTTGACATGCTGGTGACAAGCCATGTGTGGGTGGGAGGAATTATTACCCCGTTCCAGATAAATCTCAGTGGTTGAGGATGGGAGGAATTTATACCTAGTGCCTATATAACCTTACGGGTGGGAGGAATTTCTACCCCACGCCAACTACAGTGATTCAGGAAGAGAAGCATTTATACCTTGTGCCTATATAACTGTACGTGTGGGAGGAATTTATACCCCATGATAACTACAGGGATTGAGGACAAGAGGAATTTATACCTCATGCCTATATAACCTTGCAGGTGGGAGGTATTTCTACCCCACGCTAGCTACAGTACTTGTGGATGAGAGGCATGTTTACCTCGTTCCGGTGATAACCTATATACCTCTGGTGTTTGTTCAGATTTCCAGACATGAGCTAAAGCAGGAAGACCCTCCAGGTGTCCTTTCCGAACCTGAGCGAGAGGGTTGTTTATTGACTTTGTTTTACTTACTTGAAGTATATTACTCACTGTTGCATGAGAACACCTTTTTGGATTACACGTAGACATCGTTGGTGGTGGCCTACTGAGACTTGTCTCACACCCTACCCAGGAGGCCTCCTTGGCACCCGTGTAGACTTCACTGTTGTAGGTACGAGATGGGGAAAAGGCCCAACTTCAGGTTGTTGACTTATATACATTCTCGCTGGAGATCCAAAGCAGAGGATCGAGCTTGGCTAGAGATACTCTTGGAAAATTTTTGTTCTTTTTGTATTACTGTATAGCATTATTTCCATCATTCCCATTGTATCATCATGCCATGCATCCATTTTGTATCAGACACTGCCTGTGTGGCTTTTGTTTGCTTATCAGGGTTTTCCTTACTTCCGTTGTTCGGTTTGTATGTTTCCCTATTTCTCCTGTTATCAATTGGTTGTGCTTCCACTATCAATATTACATTGCTACTATACCACTGTGTACTCTAACATGGGGGTACAGTCTCCACACTGACTCACCATTACACCCTCTCTGCTAGTAGGCAGCCCCTGGACTATGAGGAGACAAGCCAGTGGTTATGTGGCCAACCGGGCTCGGGACTCGGGTTGATGGGCAGCCGGGTCCGGGACGTCACAACATCTCAAACATAATAAATCTGAGTAGGTAAAGTTGAATAGAAAGTGGATTGATACTACACAATATTGATAGAAATCATACATCAATGATCACTAATGATCTATAGAGTCAGAGGTTAGAGATCATGTATTTTTATGTGTTTCACCAAGTTTGGGACATATGAGGATCAAGAGGTAGGTTAAGCTTTCACAGTGATGTTAGGATCTTTGAGATTATGGTGATAGTCAGGCCAATAGCCTATAGATTGTAGTTACCTCAGTGTTACCAGGGAATGCACAACATCTTACATGTATCTCATCCTCAACATTATCATTTGGACCCAACTCATTATTTCGATCCTGAAGAGGTTGAGTTACATGTATATGTATTATTTTAAGAGCATTATATTTATATTTCTAGTAGGAGCATGCAAGTTCTCCATGTTCAGTAAGTTCCTCTAGCATGGGTGCTATGGTAGTATGACCATTTACCTGATAAGACTTGGGAATAGAAGGCTAACATACATGCTCAGTGGATGGAATTATTATTAGATCAATCTCAACCACTATTGAGAGGAAAATTTAGGGATGTTTTTTTAAAATATTGTAAGAACTGAGTTTTCATAAGAGGTATAAATCCTTTTTTCTAGTTTGAATGCTTAATTATAGCCTAATGTGAATTCTGTTTTTGTTCATGAGTGTACCCGAGTGTCTAGAGTTTATTTGAATCCCAAAACCCATATTTTGGGGAGAAATAGGCTTTCCTCACTATTAATAGAAATCATTCATAGATGGAACACAATTTATACTAACTTTACGATATTAGGGCAGAGAGTAGGAAGATCCCCTAGGGTTTGGGTGAACTGTGTGATTTGAGGTGAATTCACATCTGAGAGTTTTGTAGTTTTTGATATAGCTGGTAAGCACAGTTTTCACCTGATTAGTCAAACCGTGAGGGGTTCTCATTCTTATAGTAGATGAAACACTATTGGAACACTATTTTTTCTACTGTGTTTCCAAACAATATATCACAATAATTTCGGAAAAAATTTCAAATTTTTCTTAAATCATTTTATACACAAACCTTATTTTATTTTCTCCTATGAACATTAGTTGAACATGTATATCTTCTATTTTATGAAAAAAGGTATCCTTTTATCTCATACCTCCATATAATCCTAGAATAGAACATCATCCGTCTTGTTGGATCCACATCAGTGGGTTCTAAAATCCTTTTTTGTAGTTCTTCCTTCTCCTTGCTATCAAAAATGCTGTTTTGGTGCAAGCTAATATTTCCTAATTTCAGGTTCTTCATGCATTATTTTTTTCTTCGGATCTGACTCGAATAAAAAGTTGAAACTAGATGAGAACTCTAATACAGACCTATGGTAGGAGGTCTATACTTTAACAGAATGGTTTGGTTCATTATTAATCAAGTTTCTGATATGCTATCCATTGAAATATCTAACGTGGAACAAAATTTGAATTTATTAATTGATTTAAATGAAATGGAACCAATTAGAGATTCCATTTATTTACCATGAGACACTATGGAGTTTTTTGACACAACCATGGCCCCCATGGGGTGTTCTCTTTCCTTTTCCATTGATATACCACCCAAGGGGTGAGTGTTTTGTGCTATACTATTTAGAGTAAGCATGTAATGAATTTAATTAAATTGAATTGATTGTTAGGAGTTGTTTTTCCTCCCCTTCCATGTGTTAACATGATATTAATTGTTTTAATTGATAAAATGGGTTGTATGGTTTTTTTAAATGAGTGGGTATACTCATTGATAGTATTTTAATGTAAATGGTTAAATTATTAGGTATACTTATTGATTTAATTTGGATGTGAATAGTTATTTGACTGGTTAAATTAGTGATATGAAATCATAAATGGATCGAATGATGAGTGATTCCATTCGATGACTTAGATGTTACTTCATAAAACTTGATAGCAGTATTGGATGCCTCAAATGAGATTTCTCCTTGGGTCATGATTCTGTGGGATACCCTGGGTTGTTCTACCTCATGGATCCAATGTGTCTTGGGATCGTAGTGAACATTGTTGGTATAAATGCTCCTTGGACCCCATTTAAAGCCTAACTGAGTATCCATCAATATGATCTTAGGACTTAATGGGTATTTCTTAGTCTTCTACCCATTGGATTCATGCCTTCAGGGTCAGACACTTCTGTTATACGAAAATGCTAGGGTAAATGTGACATGTTGGTTATACAACTTAGACATGGATGTTTTGACACCTATTGTTATACGGAAAGGTCATAGTTGAGATGATATTTCTGGATGTACAAAAAGGTGACAGTAGTTATTTTTATTTACTATTACCTTGTGATAGGATCATAACACTTGATTTACAAGGATTCATGTATGGATATGTAATACTGAAAATTGGTGAGCTTATATTGCACAACCTGGATTTTTTATAGACCTTTTGGTGATATCCTACTGATATTTTATCTCACACCTAATTTGGGACATTGTTTGGTACCCAAACATATTTTATGGATAGATTTTGGGACCATGGAATGTTTCCATAGATCGATGCTTGAACTGTTTCCATACTTAGGAGTATGGGAGAATGAGATCGTGCTGAGTCTCATGATGTTATCATGAGATAGTGATTTTTTTTTTATTTTTTTGGTATTTTGATACATGTATTTTATTGTACTTCTATGTACCTATTTTGGATGATTTTTAGTAACCTGACATGTATCATCATCTTACATATATGTGATTCCATATAAAATATTTTTTATATTTTTGTACAATTTATTTATCTTCTTTATGATTGTTACACTACTTCCTCTATTGACTGTTATTGATATTACATTGTGTTATACTATGGTAAGATGGAATAGTCTCCCCATAAACACACACTATTCCATAAATTCTTGTTGTTATCATCTTGTGTTTGGGGAGATGTGCTTGAGGCCATGTGCCCTACTAGGCTCAGAGAAATATTATGCGGAATCTGAGTCCAGAATGTTAGACCACTCATATTGTGTGTTTGTGGTGGTGGTGGTGGGGGGGGGGGGGGGGTTAGGATACCATGATTCTAAAGGAGTAGGCACCACCAGAATTCTCCATTTTGAGGTTTTCTATTCTAGATTAGTAAGGGATTTCTTTTGATGTGGTTCTAGTGGAACAAAAATTACTTATCACTTGAAAATAGGAGGAAAAATAATATTTATAAAATTGAGAAAATGAAGAATATTTTTTAAAATAAAATGTTTCATGGTGGGTTGTAGGAGGAAGTTCATTCTGGGTCTCAGAGTCATCCATGTCAATTTGAGAGTGATTCCATTAATGACCTTGTATAGGAGTAAGTTGGATGGAATGACCCCACATGTAATAATAACACTTTTACTATAACATTTAGGGACTTGGAAACCCTTGATATTTTCATATTCTCCTTCAATGTATGTCTACATATATCCCTGATATGGTCTTTCTATCGAAGACCATATAAGAAAACAAAGACATGAGAGGAATTAAATTGAAAAGCAACCTTCATAACATTTTATGGATTAGATGGATGGGATAGGTAGGTTGTCTTTGTATCATGTTGATATGTGTTTTGATGTCATGGTGGTTATTTTATCCCATAACCATATTATCTTTCAATTTTCATACCTCAATAAAAAATGGAAAATCATGGGTTTCTATGGCTGGCTAGGATAAAGTGAAATTGAAGATAATGGGAGCTATCAAATGCTTATTAGAATAAATTTCAATGATATATTATTTTTATGTGGAATTAAAATAGTTTCTCAATCACCAAGAGAAAAAAGATAGCACCATGTGGAATTATTCTACTATACATCAATTTTAGGGATTATTTCTTCACTTGGGTCTCTCAGACCTAGGTTTCTCATATTGTCCTTTTACATCATTTCATGGTCAGGAATATTCCTCTAGAATTTCAAAATGTATTGATGAATTGTTGGATTTATGTGACTGGATGTTCCAAATTTTCAGGGTTTAAGGTCTTCTACTTCCCTCTGATGTTATTTTATCATGACCCAATTTTTCATTACTCTCAGGTGGTTCCTCTCTATAAAAGTCCACCATGGGGCTCCAAATTTGAAAGAATTTGGATTTATAAAAATATATAAATGGTGTTAAATATATTTGGAAGTCCACACAATTCTAGGTCTATGACAAGTCCGAATGAGTGGATAATCAGCTACACTGTTGGTGCCATCGACACTTCAGAAATAATGATCAAAGGATTTCCAGATCTATGGATGTTCTCAAGAGATTCTCTGAGGTAGATATTTATGATACCACTTTACAAGAAGATTTTTTTATAGAATAAACTAAACATATAATTAAGATAAAAAAGAAATATTTTTGTTATTAGTTCAAGGGAGTTCATTATCAATGACAGTGACCAGAATAACAACTATTTTTATCCAAAGACCTCAACTAGAGGAGGAAGGAACTTAATCTCTAAGCTAGATATTTGTAATGGAAGATACACTTATAACGGATCTATGATTTGGGAGCTGGTCTGGACCTTTTATAGATATCATTTTATCTTTAAGGATGGTTTCTTCCTAAGAGACCTTTTGAGTTTAATTGAACAAAAAGTTACTCTTGCTATACTACTGAAACATGAATCAGACATATGTAGGGAGCATATATTCTATAATTTGAAGATAAATGACTCAAAAAATCCTCTTTAACTGGTTGGATTCCATATCATTTTCTTGATGCGGTTCTACATTATTATGGTTCCTTATATTTTCAACCTTGTACATGGTCTATTAGAAGGATCCAAAGGTATGAAAAAATTTAATGAAACTCTTATTATTATGATACAACAATTTTTAGGTCCAAGGAAAATTACTAATTTTATGCCTGTTAGATTTTTGAATGTGTTTTAAAAAATCAATATTTTTTCCCATGGGTTGAGTAAGTTCTTCCCTTCGATTATCTATGAGAACCAACACACTTTTGTCCCTAAGAGACTCATCATTTAAAATGCTAATGTTACAAATGAAATTTTCCATTTTATGAAAAATAATTATTTAACAAATAGGGTGATTTTGTAAATTAAATTGGATATGAAATGGTTATGATTGAGTGAAATAGACTTTAATGGAATTTTTTAGGAAGAAATATGGATTTTTTCCGAAATTAATGAGTGTGATCATGAGATACATTACAAACGTTTCCTTCATCATCAAGGTTATTGGTTCCCTCATAAATAATTTCAAACGAAATTGACCATTATGATAGGGATACCCACTTTATTCGTACTTATTTCTCCATATTGCTAATATTTTTTCTCACCTATTAACAAAGGTAATATGGATTGGAATAGTTAAATGGGATAATGTTGGTTTCCATGTATTTCTATTAATTTCATTTTTTGACAGATGATAGAATTATTTTTTCAAGTGATATGCCTAATGAATGATAAGAGATTCTAAAAATTATAGTGTATTTTACCAATTATTTTAGAAAACATGTCGATATTGTGAAATCAATGTTCCCTTTTAGTAGGGGTGCAATAGGGGAAGAGAGAAACTATTAATGGTATGTGTGGCATTAAGATGATAAAAAAACATAAAAAATATTAGGTCTCCCAATGGTAATTAGGTATTAAAAAAATATTTCTTCTCCATTATCATGTATAATTTTTGAAGTAAAATTGAGGGATGGTTGGGAAAGAAACACTCTAGGGGATAAAAATTGGTTCTTATTAAATCAGTGGCTCAATAGGTTCCATATACATGATTTCACTTTACATACCCCCTAATTTATTTATTAACCATATCCATTCATCTTCTTCTAAATTATATTGGGGTTATGTATTAAATTTAATAAAAAACTACCACACTTGGGAGAATATTTATGCATGAAAAGCGTGTGGCATAATGGGCATTAAAGACATAAAAGGTTTTAACAATTTCTTAGAGGTTAGAAATGATACAG
Organism: Viscum album; assembly: GCA_963277665.1. Classification (NCBI taxonomy): domain Eukaryota; kingdom Viridiplantae; phylum Streptophyta; class Magnoliopsida; order Santalales; family Viscaceae; genus Viscum; species Viscum album. Next base: position 1,683,648,961 of record OY728160.1, read on the forward strand.
TTTATTATATGAACCATTTATATTTTTTTCAATGGTTTTCAAAGCAATGAACTTCCCCCATTGTGAATTTATATCCTTCATTATGGGACCTCATCATTTATTTTTCTAGAAATGTGACTCTCTACTTGAAAATAAATTTTAAAAAATTATAGGATTGCTATTTAACAACGCTTTAGAAGTGATTTATACCAATGAAATGTTAATAGAAGACCTTTATCACACTGGAAAAAAGTGATGATAAAGTTACCCTTTAAGAGTGCTAAATAAATCACCGATAATAGGGTCCTTTATGTATTCTTTTTTCAAGCATTGATAAAGGAGGGATTTAAAAATGATTTTTAGAGATGTTATATAGTTCCTTTGTGAGCACTTAAAAAAGTGATATTAAAGAAAATTTTAAAAAAGCATTGTCAAAAGTGGTCTTTTATTAGCACTAAAAAAGCACTGATAAAGGACCAATTTATCATTAATTTTTTTAGCACTGATAAAAGGGGTCTTTATCAGTTTTTTTAGCGATAATAAAAGGGACCCCCTTTATCTTCACTAAGATTAACAATGTTTTTTGGCACTGTAAATCAACTTTTCAAGAGGTGATAAAGGCCATATTTTTAGTAGTGGGTTCTCAGACCTATTTTTATATAAGTAATCTATTATCATGGCTAATTAATCTTCTAAATTAATTCTTATATCATTCAGTGCAATGAGTTATTTCACTTTCTAAATCTTTCTATAGTAGTTTTTATCCTCAATTGGATAGTTTTCCATTTAAATAGTAGACACTTTATTTTCTCAAACCATTCTGGATTTTCCAAAATTAGTTATTATCCAATAATTATTGAGGATAATTCCTTCTAAAAATAATTTTATAGGATGATATCTTATGCAACATATTTTTCCCCACCAAGAAGTCTTCTAGTAATTGAGGAACAGAGAAAATAATATTCTCTAAAAATATTCTACCATTAAATTACATATAAACATCCTTTTACAATTACTAAAAAATGTAGGATTATTATTAAGAATTAAATGAAATTCTATATATTCCCAAGGTACTCATGAAATCCATATACTGGAGAATTATAAGGTACATACATCATCAACTAGGTCAACACATAGAGTTCCAAAAATACATATATTTACTAATATAGACCACTTATCTATCATTTAACTATATAACAATTATCCCATATATCCTATATAAGATTTATCATCCTCATATATTATTAATTGAATAGTCCTTGGTCTAATTATCCTTCTAAAAAATGATGTTCAAGGTTATTTTATTGATGTATCTTCATCTTTCTCAACTAAGATATTTAGATTATCCAAGTTGTTCTCAAGTATTAATGATTGGAGATCATGAATTTTCATATTTGATTTTATTTATATTGATCATTTAGATCTAATGTCATCTTTTTTTCTTAGATCATACATATGAAAAGTCTATTTTTTACTTGTCTAAAATCATTAAGAAGTGGTAGATTATGCCTTAATTTTTCTTATGGATCTGGAGAAACCCATTCTTTAGGACATGTAGTTTATTATATGTTTTCTAATATTAATTTTGTCCATATATGTACTACAAGATAACATGGGATCTCCATTACCCATGAATCTATTTTATTCATATTTTCATGTGATCCTTTTAATATTCCATTAACAAAAAGGGTTATGATTACATCCACCACTCTAATTAGGACTGATTTATCTTGTCATTTTATAACAATAAAATATAATCCAATATGGATTATTCCAAATTGAACATACTTGGATTTTTTTTGGATAGCCTTACCACCCTGTTCTTATTTTAGAAAGTGAATTTTAAATAATCTTCTACCTATTATATAGACTTAATCTATCTCTTAAAACTCGATGATTTGGGTCATTTCTGGATATGGTATGCAATTCATTTTTTGTACCACAATAAAATAAAATTTCAGATTATTTAATTATTAAAAATATCTTCCATAGAAAAATATTTTCGTTTTTAAATAATACACTAGATCTCATTCCATCTACTCTAGCATTACGAGCTCTAGATATTCTTCTAGTGGACTATCTCCACCTTGAATCTTGTTTATTTGAAGTAATATTAAAATGTTGTTAGGTTTATTCCATTCTTCCTCTTTCATGTCTTGATTATTCCACCTATGAGTACTTTGAATATAAATATTATACACACTCATCATTTGATTCTATATCGTCTTACAAGGAAGGCTCAAAAAATATCTACACTAAATCATACATCAGTATTAGTTTGAGACAACTCCTTCTATATAAATTTAGTCAACTCACTACTCTATCACCTTTATTCCCATAAAACCATCAATAATCAAAAAGTAAATAGAGATTTTCCTTCTGGTTATCTGGTATTCTTAGTATATTTTCCATTATTTTCTCTCTCACATACATATGGATTCTATTTGGAATATGATATATCTTATATTTTTATGTATTTTCCCTTAATAACTACATCATGATATCCTTTTACCAAATAATTTCCATAAATTCTTATTCAATTTCTTTTTTCACATTTTACATCCTAAAGATATTTTTAAAAGATATTTTGTTTGTTTTTTCAAGATCCTAGCTAGTTATATCATATCCATTTATTCCTATAACACCATCTACCACTACGATGTATGTAGAACTCAAATATAGAATAATTATTACATTCAAAAAGACATGCCTCTACATAAAATAACCTTAATAACTAACTTATTATTTACACTAAATATTATAAAGTATCATGAATGTATATACATGGAGAAAGATATGTCTTTAAGGCCTGTTGGAATAATTTATGGAAACTTCCTGGATGCTTCTAGATAAATACATTTAGAGAATATACATATTTTCCTGGTCCCTAATGATTATAAAAATAATAAAACATGAAAATATATTCTTCCAAATAGAAAATTTATTGGATTTGGATATTGGTTAAATATATTATATATATTTATACCAATTCCCTATCCTAATAGACCAATAAATATCCCACAACATCCTATTTGAGGGAATAAACTTCTATTAGTATAACATATATTTGGAATGTGACATATTCCTTGATAGCTGCTCTTACTTATGATTTTCCTAATAACATATCCCAAAATCACCATTAAATACCTATCAAGGAATCTCCTAGTAAATTGAGTGTACAATCCATGGTTCATGTTTTAAACAAACCAAAAAAATATAATATCCATGGTCTAGAGCATATTCATCCATAGTGGTTCCATGATTATTTTTACAATCTACAATAAGTATCATAACATGTTGTGGAACACCTTCTAGATGTGTTAGCCTTGAACTATGTTATTATTGAGTATTGATATTATATTATGTATTGGAAACCATATTTATTTTATGAAATAAATCCTTGAATTATTTATTCTATTGTGCCCAAGGGAATAGTTTCGAGGAGATCTCCATCCATATTTTCTTGGAATCCCAATGTTTTAAACCATGTTCTTCCGTGAGAGATTACTTAGTCTCTTTCTTCTTCTTATTTTATTCATGTTTGAATTAATCGTCTTATAATTTATTGATATTTACATTTATTTATTTTGAGACAAGTTTTATATATCCATGCTCCCATTTCTCCTAAATAATAATATCATGGATATTTTTATGTTATTCTGAGAAAATATAAGGAATAATTGAGATGTATTAATGATATTTTCCTAATAATTTCCAATCATAATTTTTTTAGTATATTATAATGATATACTTTCTCTGTATGTACCTATTCATGGTATCATATTATATAAGTAGGCTTCTGTGTGATTGGAATCTTACCCTTTAATCCTCGTTTTAGTAACTGAAATATTTGGTCCAACAAAAAGTCCTATTTATACCATACATGAATATTAATATAAAATAAATTCACCCTCTAGATCACCTAGATAAATTTCAATATTTTTACCACCCACATGGGTTGTTAAAGATGAAATTAAGTATGCTAGATTTTGTCTTTCATCTCTTCAATCTTGTCTTAGGTCTCTTGGTATTTCGTCCCTAACATTATAACATTGGGTTCATTCTCATAGGTGAATCTATATTATTTTAGTTGATGATAATTTATAAGATAAATATAATTTTATTTTCTCTCTTAATACCTCAAAAATCCTTTTAAACAAATTTTCTCATAATAGATACCATTAACCATGGAATCCTAGAGTTTTTTAATACAAAATGGCTAAAGTAGTTATTCATTTGTCTTCATCCCCACACCAAGGTACTAATAATAGCACTAGTGGGTGAGTCTAAAATGGATTTATCCCATGAAATTAAACTTAGAGAGTACATAAAGGAGGATAATAATCCTGAAATCACCATGGAAGAATAATATCTACAATAATGGATTTACATTTCTTTAACTCATAGGATCTCTCTTGGAATCATATTGAACTAATAAGGAAAAGGATTATATAGAAAATTGATATATAATAAATTAAATAATTATGACATCTAATCCAAATTCATCTCGAGGAAAAAATGGGTTGGAGGTCCCTTATATAGACCTCTCAGCTCATCCTTCACAAGAAGTAGAATTGACACTATAAGACCATACATAAACATGAATATTATTGTTTATACTTCTGAAAAATAAATAGAAAAATAAAAATTAAATGTAAAACATGTGAAAAAAAACTGAAAAACATCCACCACACATTTCATACATAAAAAACAAGACAATTGACATGTATGATTTTACCTGACCATCCACACTAGATATGAAACTTTTCCAGATCAACACCTAGAATTATTCTAAATCATAAAAATAATAAATAATATTATTAATTGAGACTCTTTATTGTGACTCTTTCATCTCTATTAAACATTTTAATGATCTTTGGATCCACTCTCTAACAATTTAAACTTCTTTATGTCCCCTCCACGTCTCGAGTTCTTCAAGAATCATGTCTTCTTCTATCAGGTAATTTTTTAGGTTTTTGTTTTCTATATTAAACAAGTATCTTGAGTAAATAGAGGATAAAACATTATATCATATTGGGAAAAAATAATATTTTTTCAATGAATTTTACTCAATCAGATAAATAATTCAATGGATCCTGATATTTTCATAATTTATTCTATTAAAAATGAACTATATCCAATCTTCATCACTAAATTGTGATTAATTGAATTATTTTTTGAAATATCATTTAGTATATTTTCCTCACAATAGGTTCCCTAGAAAAACAATTATATTCACTAATTTTATATGTTTTATGTGATCCACCCACCATAGAAAAATTCGATATTCATTATTTAGAACTGTATTCACTATCTTTCTTACCCAAAAAAATATACAATTTGTTTTCTTAAATCCAAAGAACTATACTTCTCTGATTTTAGAAATACTTCTAGAAAATTATAAACTATGATGGTTTTAATTCCATGTTTGGTATATGGATATTTGGAATCCCTATTTTTGAAATCTTCTAAAACCTATTTTATGAGAACTAATATCTTTAATACACTTTATTTCAGGGTTTATTTCATAATGAATCAATGTATAAAACAATATGAGATCATTAATCCTAGTTTAAATGGGTAATTTTTTATAAACATAACATATTTAAACATGTATGAAATGAAATTATTGGAAACTCATTAACATGATCTTAAAAGTTTTATCATTCTTTAAAACTTCCGGTCTAACATGGGTTTTTACAAAATAAAGGTGTGAGATATAAATCCATGTGGGGGGGGGGGAAATCAAATAAAAATATGATTGAAGTAATACATGTTACTAGATAGGAATATCAATGTATAATATGTTGGGTTAGAGTAATAAACATGATCAAAAAATAATGATATGTGATGATACCATTATGGTGACATGGGAATGTGGAAACAACATTAAACATGACATTATAAACATAAGTCATGACTTACCACAAAGACATAAAAACACATTATTATAAGGATAACCACCCATTCAAACAACATGATATATCATGAGATAAAAACATTAATAAATGCATTATAGGGATATAATATTATAGGACTACTCATCACATTAAAATCATGTACATGAATAAGTATTTCACATATATCATACAACAAAATCTTGTATTTAATCACATTTAATCCCACGATTAATGATTTGGGGTTAACAAAGGATGTCCCCATTCAATTAAGTATAGTTGAAATTAGTTGAATAAAACTGAGTGAACATGATGATGGGTATTTTCTATATTAATATTTTATAGGGAAAATTGCATGATATTTGGGGCAGTATAATGAGGGTACATAATGATTCATGAGTGAGATTAATAATAGTAAGAAATGCGACTGATGAAATTGAAATCATATTATTATCATGTGGTATATTTGAAAACACATCCCAACATGAAAAATTTGAAAAAAGTACTTATATAAAGAATGTTCTAGAATAAAGAGAAGAATGGGAGGATCCCTTACCATGAGAGGTCACATCTAAAAGATAAGGAGGAGAATATTAAAATAATAGGGACACAATTGGGGGATATAAATATGGAATATAGTATGAAATTCATTCAAAATGTGTTTTGAGTTAAGAAAAATGTGAGGTTGCGTGGAATTTTATAGAAAAAGTGAGGAGATTTCATAAATTTATTTCTAAACATAGGTTTTGACCCTATATGGTATATTAATCCAAACCATAAACCTTCCAATGGATTTTCCCATGGTTTATTAAAAATTAGAGTGTATTTAATTTTTTTATACATCTAATAACCAAATTCATTAAAATAATACCCTTTATGATGTGGAAGTGAATCATATTTATAGTGAATTGATTTTCAAAAATTAAAATGTAACATTCATTTTGAAGGATTCGGTATGGGATTATAAATAATAAATAACTTTAAAATTCATTATTTTAAAGTGTAAGAATAATTTTGGGTGTTTTTAATCCTTATTTCATTTATTACATCACTTTTTATATTTTTTATTTCATAATACTTATTGTATATTTATGTCGTATTATTATTTTTACTAAAAAACTTCAGCTATCTCAATATTTATGGAAAAATATCGTATTGGATAATTTCCATGTTTTAATTTCATAAATAATATTAATTTTATCAAAATAAATCTCTAAATATTATTATTAAAAATTTAAATAAAATTTTCCTTATATTGAGAACTGCTGGTTTTTTAATAATAACATTTTTCAGGCCCTTATAACATTTACATTTGAATTCATAAAAATTATATTTTCATTTATATTTGATAATATTTATTTAATTATAATATTTTTTTAAAATATAATTTAATTTAAAATTCTTGAAATCTTCAAAAAAGTGTGTCTTGATTGAAATAATACATTTTTTCAAAAATAAAATTTGTGTTTCAGTATATCAGTATCTATTTTTTATAAAAATATTTAGTTATTAATTTAAGAAATAATAAGAAATAAAAATAAATATAATAATTAATTTTTAAAAAATCAAAATATAAAAAATAATTCATTTAGGGTCCAGATTAAAACCCATTTTTATACCATGGAATTCCCTATGAGTAAGTTAAGCGATGGTGAAACTTTATTAGGATAGTTCAACGAACATGGTTTAGAGAATAATCTTGATGAGATTGAAATTCTCCCAGAAATGGGTTTTCTCGTACCTTTGTTATTGAATATTGTCTTGGTCTTGGTCAAGGTAAATTCCTTGTGATTACATCTCCCTAAGAAGATCTAATAAATGGGCTTTATAGGGTACTATCCTACCTATTCCGTACATAATTACTTACTTCTATGTAAATTAGAATTTATCATATATATCCCTTAGTATTTTAATCATAATGGACCTTATGTTATAACTATATAATCAATTTTTATAATTCATACTTGTCTGTAAATACAACATAATATACATCAATTCTAAATGACCAAAGCAGTGCATGTGTTTTCTATAACTAAATTACTTAATAATTGTTTAATTCTTTCAAGAAAGGAATTTAATTTATAAAATTTAGGTTCATTACATTATAACCCCTTAAAAAACATTAACATTAAAATTTCATTTCATACAGTAAAAAATGGTTGTTGTTTGGTTTAAATGCCTCTTCCAGTTCCCAAGTTGCAGCATTAAACTCGTGGTTCTCTCATATCACTTTTACTAGGTAATTTTTCCTATTTCATAGAACTTTATCTCTATGATATAATATCTTTACCACACACTAATAATATTAGTGATCATTCTCCACCAATACCACCTATTAATTCAGTACATGTGATGTGTATTTTATTTACTTTTTCAAGAGATACATGGGACACATCATGTACTTGAGATTGGACCGGTGGGATTTCTAGTCAATATGCCGCTACTCTGATGTGATAAATGGTATCAAAGTTAATTATGTATCTAGGAATAATATTTCTCTTATTCCAAACACTAATAGAATTTTTCCATGGTGATATACAAAGGAACACATTATATCCCACCTCAAAATACAGGTCTTATAGATGATTTCCTACGTAGGTTTTCTATTGAATTTGTGTGGATTTCATATAAAATTTAATATTATAAAAATTCCCCTTCATCTCATTGATAAGGTTTATTCCCATTAACTTTCACATTCCATCATAATACATCTATGGAAAATTCTAACACCTATTTCCATAAATATCCTCATAAGGTTCTATTTGAATACTAGAATTGAAACTATTGTTATATGAGAACTCCACTAGGGTAATTTGAAGATACAAAAATCATTGGAAGTCAAATAAACATTATATCATCAAATCCTCTATAGTTTTAATGAATCTATCAGACTAAGCATCCATATGATGGTGATAAACACTTCTAATTATTAGTTATAAATGCAAAGTTTTCTAAGGGGTACTATAAATCCTCTATGTAAACCATGAATCATTATTAGATACATTAGAGAGTGTAATTACATGAATTATTACCACTTACCTTTTGAATATATTAGAGAGCTGATCAAGAGTGAGATCTTCCATGATAACAATGAAATAGTCACAATTTTTAAGGTGATACACTTCCAACCAGAAGGAATTATTTCTTTTATATATCATTGGGAGTCATATGATAAAATCCATGTCTATTTTTTCACATTTCCATATTATTTTGGGATATGTTCTCATCATAATGTTAATCTTCTATTACTCTTCCTTGACTTTTTGGCATACTAAGAATCAAGATATGAACATTTTAATATCACTTATTATGTTTTCCCAAAATAAGTTTATCATCAAATCTATAAAAATATTAGTTCAAATTATATTAATAGAGAGGGATGAGATTTGATAATCACTTAGAAGTTCCTTATTCATCATTATTTTTTAGGGGAAAACTATCCGAGTTACAAACCATATAACTCCATATTTAGAAAAGTTGAAATTTGAAATATTCACTATCTTTTTCTATAGAACCTCATTATCATTCACAACCACCATGATTCTATCAAGAATTGATGGTTTTTTGTTATTTTATAATAGCAGGATGTAGATCATTTAATATTTCCCATATACATCTTTTTCATGTACAAGAATATTGGACCCTTGTCAATCCTCATCATAGATAGGGTTGTATGATCCATTCTACTTAGAGAATCTGCCACTTTTTTTTCCCTCTAGGGATGATAATGGGTTAAAAAATCATAATAAATGATCTTCTTTACCCACCACCAATGAAACATACTGAGATCTATTTATGGAAATATATATTTGAGGAATTTATGATCTATGTATATACCACACTTTTCTTCTTGGAGATAATTTTCCCAAATCTTTAATGTAAAGATCTCTGTATCCACTAGATCATTCCTTGGGTAAATTTTCTTATGGATATTTAATTTTTTGGGTAGAATAGGCTATCACTTTTTTCATTCATGAGTATGAAACCAATGAAATTTTATATGCATAACTATAGATCATAGATCCTCCCCACTAGTTGGTAACGCAAGAATGGGTTCACTGAGTATCTAACTGTTTGGCTCTTTAAATATTTCTTCACACTCACCATTAAAAAAAACATGACTCCCTTCCATGCTATAATCGTTTTTGGGATTGTAAATCATGATAATTTTCTCAAAAATAAATGATAGTACCCAAATAATTAAATGAAACTATGGATATCTATCATAGATGTTGGTCTCAACAATCCCTCGATTGAATTTTTTATAGGATCTACTGATATCCCTTTTTTGGTCGTAACATTCCTTTGGAATGTTTATTTCTCTATCCATAACTCACATTTACTATAATTAAAATATACAATCTTCTTTCCCAATGTCATCATTAGTGAATTTATATGCTCCTCATGTTCCTCCTTTCTTTTAAATTATTGAAGAATATCATCAACATCTACTAAAAAAATTGATGAGGTAATCACTAAAGACATTATTAATCAAGTTCATGAATACTTTTTGAGTAATAATATGTCTAAATGGAATCACTTTAAACATATAGTGCTAGTACATTATGAGAAAAAATAGTAATTGGAATATGCTCCTCCTTCACACATACATCATTATATCCTCACCAGAGATCCACATTAGAGAAGTATTTACCTCCATGTAGCTAATTAAATAAATCATCAGTCTAAGATAAAATATACATATTTTTTTATCACGATTTAATTTAGATCATGATAATAAATTTATAGGCACATTGACCCGTTATCCTTTATTAAAAGGTATGGTTCAACATATGATGAATTACAAGGGATTATAAACCCTTTATCAATATTCTCTTATAGTTTTTTCTTCACCTCCTCAATTTATATAGTGTGCCTTTTTATGGAGTCCTGACCATTGGAAATTCTCTATATATAATCCCAATTTAGAATTCAGCCTCATGGATTGGAGGAAGACCATTAAATTATTCGGTAAACATATCAATGTATTCCTTCATAGTGGGTACATCTTCAAGGATGATCTTTTCCTATCTCTTAATCATTTCAGAAACTTATGCTTACTCATAGGGATATAATATCCTTTCTTGAGATGATGACACCAAAAGAGATTCATCCTCATCCTTTCACTTTTATATAATTTGTGGGGAATTTTTAATATGGATGGTGATTTCATTATATCAGGAATTTATATTTTCTCTATATAAGGAAATCTAATACATACCAAGAATTCCATCAAATTATTCTAAAAGGAGTATTACAAGGTTTTCCAGGAAATTTAGCCCAAAACTTTTGATAGGGGAGGAGTTATCTTCTTGGGGTGAAGTAATTGACCCATTCAACATGTTCACATAAATCTCAACTACCATGTTTTGTGGTAGTTTTTGGATAGTTAAACTAAACTTGTATGATATGACATAATTCATAAAGCCCTAGAAAAGCATGGCATTTCATGTTCATTAATCAACCATAAGACAACCTTTAATTATTTTATTTTGGTTCAAGAATATAAATCATTCAAAATAGTCATTGGTATGGGAATTTTGAAACAACATGTTTGGTCCAAAAGGGGCCTAGATACCTTTAGAGGGGGAGGGGGGGGGGTGAATCAGGGTATAGATATTCTTTTCAAAAATTATTCCATCCCCACTGGATCGTGATGTATTTATTACAATGGTGAAATTGTTTTAACATAAGTGTTAATTTTGATATTATTCCTTCCTTCTCTATATGATGATGATTCTTTGAATGTAGTGATGAAAAGCAAACAAACAGGAACACAAATTTTTACTGGGTTCACCCTCACTAGGCTACATCCAAGGGGCATACAATGGTGATGTACCGATGTACCAAATCCACTAAATCTCACTGAAAATTACAATGTTCAGGATAGATCACTTCTATGCCCCGACATACTACCTTTGCAAGATTTAGTGTCTACTCACTGAATTCCCAAGGGTTACTCCCTATGTATCTTTCTGTGACTCATTATCGGTGGAAAGTATCACCATCTTCCTCTTCCTTCGACACTGCTCTTAGAAGGAATCCATTCACAGTTTATTGACATTTAGGTCCCTTAATCATCTCTAATGCATTCATCCTCCATTGTATGTAGATTGTATAGTGAAGTCCTACTTTGATCCATTGATAAATACAACATTGCAACAAATTTACGGGGAAACTTCAAACTTTTGTGAAACCTCTAGGTGACATGCACACAACTTTAATTCTGGCATGAATGTGTCACTTTTGTCATGGAAAACCAACTTCCACACTACTCAATACTTTCCCGACACACCCTTTCTATGCACAACTCACTATTGAAACAAAACTCCCTTCTGGTGCACAACATCTATGCGACCCATAATCAGCGTTCCCTCACCCCTTTCACTACTAGAACTATGATTTTCTCTAAGTATTGAGATTCTAATAAATATGGGGGTACCCACCTATTTATAGGAATTGTGATGACCCTTCACGTATGGTGTGTAACTTCTCCCTCGAGCATGCAGCTCTCACGTTCACACAACCTCACATTTCGCACAACTCCATAACATGCATGAGCCTATTTCCCTTTCCATATTTTGATGATATGATCTTAAAACATTTCCAGAATTCAACTTTAAAATCCTCTATAACACATGGGAATAAAATCCTTCTTCTAAAAACACTTTTCTCCATTCTCCAATTTTTGGACCCAAAATTTTTAAAGTATTGGGAAACTGCACCACCTTGTATACGATCTTTCTGTACCACCTTCAGATCGTCAACTCCCTTGTCATAGATCTTTGTCAACATATTTTATAAAAAATATCTATTTAACTCCCTAAATTACCATGGATACCCCCTTTTTAAACAAACACAATCCACCAAAAAAAACTCAATGATACCATGAGGGATTTTTTTCCAAAACAAAACATATCATATAAATGCGAAACAATGAACATTTAAGTGATAAATCAAAGATGAAATAATTTCTTAAATTTCCAAGATTCAATCTATGTTTTCCATAATATATTTTCTCATATATAATTATATGGGAAATTTGTTCCCCTTAATAATGTATTATATTGTTCTTTTGAAATTACCAAATCATATTCATTGAGAGTTTAAAATGTGGTTTTTAGCAAAGGATATTCGTGGTGAACTAAGTGACAATTGAGTTAAGATCAATTCACCATTTTTGGGGTTATTACGACAAGGTAAAACTATTCCATATCCACACCACATTGTAGCATCTAATCAAAGATATATTTTTTTTTGGAAAAAACTTATGCTAAAATTTGTGTCTCATTTTCCCCCTATAATAATTATGAAAATTTCTAGGAATATTTTTTCATTCAATTGCTGAGACAGTGTGCGATTAAAAGGCCCGATGATCCAATAATTAATTTTATAAATAATATAAAATATATTTTTATTATGAACAATATTATTTCTAGAAAAAGTATAATAACATCCATAAAAAGACTCATGTTGAAAATTTGAGACAACCATTGAGATCATAATGTGGGGTTTACCATGGCCGTTACCGAATCTTGTTTGGGAATGAGAGTTTGTGAAAAATTCATTAGAGGTTGAATTAATAAAATAAAATAAAATAAAATATTTATTTTATTTAATTAGGACAATGACCTATTTCCATCTATAAATATGTTAATATAACCAATTTTTAGGGCTAGCCTCATAACCCTAATAACTGAGTGGAGATTTTGGAGGTACGTTTGTGGATATCATGATTGAAGATAAATTATTAGAGTCTCATAAATATTGGAAATGACAACTCTGGTTGTGGATCTCATCAATGAAAACAACACATGGTACTTCTTCATCAGCAATTGATCCAAATCATTGTAGGATTTTTTTGTGGATTTATACCCATTTTATTTACCCATGATGAATGTGAATTAATCACCAAACAAATTAATTCACTGATTTACTATTTGATTTGGGTAATTTCATTATCTTCTTCTAGTTTTGGAATTGAAACATATTTATTTTACTTCTTTTCATAGTTCATATTCAAGTGAAATTGAATTGAGGAAAACACGACCAATCACTAATGTCTATTCATCAGGTTTTTGTTTCATGATTTTCTCTCTCCAATATATGTGCAATCATTTTTATCATTATATTTGATTGGTGATTCAATGATATTAAAGATTACCAATCACTGTGTGTCCATTATTTGGCATAGTGTACCACAATCATGAATTCATATTTGGATTTGGGGGAAATTATGGAGGCACTCTAATGAATAAGGAAAATCAACTTCGGATTGGGTATTAATGGTTTGCGATCTAGATGGAACAAATATCTCTAGAGGGTCATTAGGAATAATCGGCTGGCACATGAGATGCATGACTGGCGGTTTGAAGTTTCAATAGATAGATGTGGATGGTTTTACATTGAATAACATTAGAAATACAATTTTCATCCATCCATGGAGGGTGGTTCATGTTATTATTGTTTTTAATATTTTAACATTAATAATTTAATGTTATTATTATTAATAATATTTAATGGGATATTTATTATTATTTTTAATAATAATAATAATATGGAATATTTATTATAGTCATTTTTAATAATAATAAAGAAGAACAATGTGGGGAACCACCTTAAGGAATAATAAGGGTTGTTCACTACTTGAGGGTGTGAAATCCTCACAATGCATGGATGTGGGAATTTATTATCATGTAATAAATTTGATAATAATAATTGTAAATTAGGGAATATATTCTGGACAGAGGGGATTGTTCTTGGTTTTGCATGGAGTGAGGTTACGTGGCTTGTGAACACTGCTTGAGGGATCTCCAACGTGATTGTGATTTCTCATTCTTAATATAATAATAATAATAATAATACAATCATATTAATATTATTATTTTTTATTATTAGTATCTATCCATGTTTTGTTTATATCATTAAGCTGAAACATCAGATTCATGATCTACCAAAGACATCATGACTCGGACATTGAGAATTCCATTTCAAGAATAATGTTTGATATTTAATTTGGGATCATGGAATGGGTCCACAAAGCACCCAATAACGACAAAAACAAAATCAACAACAAAAATAATAATAACAATAATAATAATAATAATAATAATAATACTGTTATTATTATTATGGAATCTATTATCTGACGTAACTTCCTCATATTAGGTCAGATTAATGAACTAACCATGAAATTGTGACCCTAACATTGATGCATATGTATCATGTAACATATTGGGTACCATATTAGGATTTTTGGATTGGTCTTATGAAGCTTCATTCGTGCGTTTTATGGGAAAATTTGAATTTTCATCAGGTTTCCATTCGGGTCTAGTTAATAGGCTATCATGAGAATTTTTTCACAAGGATTAAAATAGAATGATATGTTTTTTATTCATGACCATTTTTGTTAACATGTTTTAGGATTTATGTCTTTAGTCCTTATGACTGATGAAGATTCCCACACGTTCTTTAGTATTTTTTAAACCAAGAAACTGACAGTACTAGACTAGGTGAGGCACACCATGTACAAATGGGATATGTTGTTTAATCCTTCAAGGACAAGATAAAATCACATTCCTTCAAAGCTTAGCTTGTGTGAGCTTATCGAGACCAGTATCGGTTGAGTGTGTTTCCTTAGTACATTCCTAAAAAGGTTCAGTGTGGAATCATGTTCCTATCATAGAGGGTGACCCCTATACAACATCCTACTGATCAGTGTAGTGTGGGAAAGTATCCCCATTATAGAGTGAGTTTCCTTAGTCTGTTTCCACTATACACTTAGGATCAAGGAGCATGTATCCTCCTATAAGGATCAATGAAATACTCATTTCATTAATGTTTCTTTATATTTGTTTTTTTAAATTTTTTTGACCAAAATTTACAAGGGTTAAAATCCCCTATCTAGGAGGATGTTTCCGGTAGGGTATGGTGTCCCCCTAGTGAGCCCTATGCATTGAGACCCTATCAGTGTATCGAGATCCGATCATTCTGATGAGGTGTAGTTTGATCGATTGTATATTATGAATGTACCCTCTCAGTTTCTAGTGTGTTTTTTCGGGATAAACCTGACAGTGATGATCTTCATGATGAATGTCATAGAAGATGGAAATGCTCATGGAGTGAGATCTCCTAGATGAGTGTTACATTGAATCATTATAGTGGAAATATGGGTGAAAATGGTTGATTCTGTTGACACTCAGAGTCAGTTATGAGTATATCGGGTTGTTCTATTATATCTCTCATATTATGATTGTAATATCTTATGATGATATGATTAATCTTAATGCTTAATGCTTTATGAATTTAGGGTTTCCTACTGGGTATTGTTATACTCACCCCTAAATGGGCTCTCTAGACACATGTAGTGTCTTATACAGATGGTTGATCTTGTATAGATTCTATAGAGGAATAGGAGAAGGCTGGGTTTAGTTTGATCTAGACAAATTGAGGTTTATTAAAGTGATCCATTTGACAATATTCCCATATTTTTATGAGGTTGGACTTTATTTTCTATTTTTGTGGGCATGTATTTGGCCCCATTTTATTCTTTCTATTACTCTATAGTATACTCTATTTCTAGGATTATAGATAAATGAATGCATTGTTATATATTATTTTATATTTCAACATTGTATGGTCTTGGAGATGACTGTGTTTATATAGGTATCATTGGATAATTAATCCCATGTGTTTGATATGATTTTTTGGCGCTACTCTCCAGCCCTTGGACATTTGGAGGCACGCTTGGGGTAGTTGCTGCTAAGACCCTGGTGGATCGAGTCATGAAATAATGTTTGCAGTGGAATAACAAGATTGAAAAGTTATAGAGCTTCCTAGGATTAGGATCAGAGTTTGGAGTTTTCTTTTTTCTAGAATTAATATTTAGTTTTGGAAATAGGAAAATAGTTTTAAAGTGTTTCATGTTTTGTTCTCAGGATAGGGTTTAAAGTGTTGGTGTGGTGGCTGACATATCCATTCACTAAGATCATTATTTCCAAATTTTTAACTAGGAACATGTACAAACTGGTTGATAGGAAAACATCATTACATGTGTCATATATGAATGCATTGTAATTTCCATTCCATTTTGAGTCATCTAAATAGATATAATTATTAATTGCGGTATGTATTCTATTTATTTAGGATGTATTCATGCTGAAGACTAGGGATTTTTTGGATATAATTATCTAGAATTCAACAAAATTATGGATGAGGTTTCCATGTAGGGGAATGGTCATGAGGCATGTTTTCTTCTGAGTGGATAGTTGGAGTATCATACACCCAATAAGAAGTTGGTATACCCACCTCATAGAGTTTAAATGGATACAACTATTCATATAGATTTTTGGATACTAAAGCTAGTGATGGATGATGATGCATATGGTTTGAGTGTGTATCATGAGCTTCTGGGGTTGAAATATCCTAGGATTCATGCTCAGAATGAGAAACTGATTGTAAGTGTGTGGCACAAGTCCTGGAATAGGAGATTTAGTTGGAGATCCCAAGGGAATATCCGTTCTCTTAGGTTGAGGAATTTCTATTATTTTCATGGGAGAGGACATCTCATATAGTGTTATACAACCCATTGTACTTTTTTTAGAGAGACGGTAAAAGGACCTCCTAGGAAGAGGTTAGCGCTTGACTAGGGAGGTCTATGGGGATGCATTTGTGTTAGAGGAGCTGGGGGAGTAGCATGATGTGGAAGGTAGTTGGGTTTGATTCTACCACCACCTCCCATAAATGGACCACTCTAATATCAGGATGATGGTGGTAAAAATCTTGGACATTTATTGGTTCTATTTTTTCTTTTACTAAAGTATGTAGGAGTATTTCTATGTTTCTTTTGTGTCTCATACACTCTTGTTGAACTACTGTTAGAAATTGGTACGATCCACTTATTTTCCTCCATTGTTCAAAAAAATTTTCTAGGGAGATGGAGGGTGTTAGTAGAGACCTTTGTTGATGATGTTTGATGTATCTTTGGACATGCAAGAAAGATGGAATATTTCCCTACTTAGACGTGTTCTTGAGAGTTGACTCAGAACTGTGCGGGCGAGTTGGTGCCTCCCAAAACTGATAATGTCGAGGTGTGGTGGATGTGTTTATCCGAATTATGATTTTGAGGTTGTTTTATATAATAAGGTGTTGTAGTAAGATATGGTTGTGATAAATATGTAGGAAAAGAGAAGTATTAGTTCTAAGCACTAGGATCTTATAGGGGATTTGAGTGAGGTTCGTGATACGACACATGTCTTAATGACCCCATTTTAAATTTTCACATAGCGTTATGCACCTCTTTTCCCTGATAATATCCCCAGTTCATGACCTGGTGATACCATTGGCATGATTTTTCAGTCATGATAGTTTTATCACTGATATGGGGAGGGATGAATTAGTGACATATTTTCCTTTTATGTTCCATTATTTATGAAATAATCTTTTCCTCAAGATAAATATTTATTTCTATGCAAATAAAACCCACAAACATCCATAGGAACACAATAATTTACATGGTTCGCTACTCAAAAGTTAAAGATACTTACTTTGTATGGTTTGGAAACAATACAATACCACACAATCCACTAGTAAAATATCCTTTTTTGTTGAGTACTATAAGAAGGATATTACTTTACACTTTTGTAAGATTATGATTAATATAATAGTTCATTTGATTCAAGTAGCATGTAGATATAATAGTTTTTTTTGTAAAAAACATGTTACAGTGCTGTTTGATTGGATTTAACTTATATTTTATTCAAAAAAAGTCTTCACTTTCATACCCAACATCAGGGAAGAACTTGTTCTAGAATTTGTATCGATACTCAGTCTGATTTTATAGTATTATTCCAATGTATGATATGATAAATATGGAAAAATTATTTTCCAGAATACCACTAAAAAAATATGATCATCTTCTTCTTCATTTTTGAAATCTCAATATGATTTTCAAAGTCTTATTATCCTTCCCAATATGGTAGATCACTGAATATGATCTTGTATCTTCTCCGTTCTTCTTTGGTCAAGAAAACATCGCTAGTTAAGAATAATATAGTAACTTCGTCATGCTATAATTTAAAATATTATCCTTTTTATTTAATGAGAAAATAAATTCATAGAATACAAAAATTATTCTCATCGCTTAATATACACACCATAATGGTTTATGAGGGATTCAAAAAAGGGTTTTCCACTTTACCAAATATACCAGATCTTCAATCTTGTTTAAATATTATATCTTCCTTCGACTTGTTCAGCACCTTTAAATTCCCCTCCATTTCAGAAAACCCTTTTATTTTTTAACCATTTTAGACTTATTAACAACTATTATATTAGAATAGGATTCTATATTATGATTTCCCAATATTATTTCTTCGTTATGATTATTTTTACCACATACATGAATAAATAGACAGCTTCAATTTTCTTATCAAACATCAGCCTGATTTTCATTCTGATTTTCCAATATGTTTTTAATTATAATGAGGGAATTTTCTCACTCTGATTTTTGACCCATTTAAAAATAAATTTGTACTTAATAAATCCCATTACATTTCTCAGTACTAATTGTCAAATAAACATATTCTTCTCTAAACGTATCAAGATTATTGCCCCCTTTCAATATCACTTCCAAAAATCTCCATAAAATATTCAACTTTCTTCTTATTTTATCTTGAATCACTTTTTAGAGATATTCAAAATTTTCATTATCAATTTTCTCAATCAATAAATCATATAGATGATAAATGGTTGATGATATTTTTGATTGATCTATGTCTCAACAAATTTTTCTTATTCAGTTGTCCCAACATCTTGTAAGAAATTATTCATAAAAAAATTTCTTATTCCACAAAACATTATTTTCAATATACCTCCCATGTCATAACTTTATCAAAAAAATGTAATAGCCAATCAGTGTAAGAGAAAATCTGACTATCGGTGGCATAGTGAGTCTAATGGACTGGTTCCAATAACTTTAACTTCAGTAACATCTTTATTAGTTTCAAAATTTTATATCAATTATATTGCAACACTTAACATCATTCTACTTTATGATAAATATTCACATCAAATTATTTCCCTAAATATTTATATCTTTTCGATTTTGATCTGAAAAAAGAACACCTTCAGTTTTTCTCATTACAATATACCTTCCCAACCTTTTACAAATATTCATTCCATAATCTCATACAAATAGTATGAGATCATAATTATTTGTTTAAAAAAACATTACTCATATTCAACTACTTTATTGTAAGTATAAATTAATTAATGTATTTTAAAACATTGAAGAGTAGCTTTAGAATTTTTTGAATTAATTATGGAAATTATTTTAACTTCCCGTCCTTACCAACAACGTTCTTTTATTCCATCCAATCCTCAATATGAGTGTCTAGAATACAATTGGAAACACATTTTATCCCCCTTTATTTCATCTAACATTGATCACAAGTATTAATGAATACTTATGATTTTGTTGAATTATGAAACAATAATGAATTTTCAGATTTCTATCAGAGTTAGGCGGACTCCAAAATAGCACCTCATTATGATCTTCTTCTTATTCTGAACTTGAGGTGAATCTGATGAACCATTTTTTCTAGAAAACACCTTCACAATATGATGAAATTTCTTAATATCTATGAGTTTGATTATCTAAATTTTATTTTTGATTCTGATCACCTATATTACAAAGTGAGTTGAACTTATTCCCTTTAACAGAAAAATATAATACATTAAACATAAACTCATTTTATCTTTATAAAACACAATCTTTCCATATTGGTCCCAATATTCCTTCCTCTTAATTTTTTGTCAACCAAGGTTCATAAATCACTAAAAATTTTAACCACAATAAATTTATTATAAAAAATTATAATCCTATGTGAGATAAATCATTGTTGGGAACATGAACTATTTACAAAAAGACCATGATGTCCAAAAGTAGCGACTCATGAAAAAAACATCAACATATTCATCCTTTATTGCCATATTTTTTCACTTACATAAATTTCTTGGTAAAAAAAAGTTTCTTTTACACCTCTTCAACATTCCTTTTTAACAAAAGTTTTCTTTTCCTCCAACCAAACCAACATATAGTTATAATAATTCACACACTTAAATTTTGAGATCATAGTTTAACCCCAAATCCACCTTTATACATAATTTTTCAAAAGGATATATTTCTAAAACAATTCTCCCCCTTGAAAACACTATCCAAATATAACATGATAGAGGAGGGAAAACTTTAACCTTGGTGGTAAAGAGGTTGGAAGCCCATGTTAAACCTTAATTTATAAAAGAATTCCGTCAGTAAAGATTTAGGGAAACTGTTAGGAGATTTTTCTAATGTTGGAATATACTATATCTTCAATTTACTATTTTCTCCAAGCTATTTGATGAAATGATATTTGAAATAAATATGTTTTGAACGATAATGTTGTACCTAAATCCCTTTAAGGTTGATTTTATTTTGATTATCACAACCCAAGAGAGAGGGTAACATTACATCAATAGGTAAATCTTAT
This sequence comes from Viscum album, assembly GCA_963277665.1. NCBI lineage: Eukaryota > Viridiplantae > Streptophyta > Magnoliopsida > Santalales > Viscaceae > Viscum > Viscum album. Next base: position 1,683,670,364 of record OY728160.1, read on the forward strand.
AACTATCTATTTATCCACATAAGTTGGGTATCATCTTGGGAGACATAAACATATTAAACTCCATAAGTGATAATACTTAGTGATTTTTTTTTTATTTTTATACTATTTAAAAAAACTTTCCCGGATAAAGAACACTCCACAAGATGTGGATCTTCTATCATCAACATTTCATGTCCAATCATCATATGAATAACCAAACTAGTCAATAATTTTTATGTTATCATACATGATTCCAAAATTTTTCATTCCTTTGATATATATTAGAATTCAATGCCCAATAATTAAATGTGATTCATTAAAAGAACTCTGAAATCATTAACACAAGGTAACATCATAGATAATATCAGATCTCAAGGTAGTAAAATATAAAAAAATTCTAATAAAATTCAAAACTCTTTCTGATCAACTTCCATGCCTTCACCATATTTCGAAAAATTTATTACTATGGAAACCAGTGACTAAACTAGTTACAAATTTTCCATATTGAATGTCTAAAAAAGTTCCATATCACACTTTTCTTGAGAAATAAAAATATGTTTATTCTTTTGAATTATTTGTAAACTAAGAAATTATTTCATTCCCACCAACATGGAAATCTCAAATAACATTTTAATCTCTTCAAAAAATCATTCATAGTTCCTTTCTTCAATCAAAGAAATGATAATATTATAAAAATAAACAATTACGATAAGGTAAAACTTCTCACTTTCATTGATGTAATTTTTTATAAAATATTCCTTTTTTGAAACTAATATTCCTCAAGAATGTATCTAATTTTAAATACCATGATATTAGATCTTATTTTAACCCATACAAGCCTTTCTGTAGCTTAAACACATAAATTTCATCATTCCTAACAATACATTCACAAGGGTTTTCAATGTAAACTTCCTTATCAAGATCCCCAATTATAAATGTGGACATTACATCCATTTGAAAAATTTTGTAACCTCATTTTGCATCAATAAAAAGAATGATTAAAATTTATTTTAACCTTGCCACTGGATAAAAAGTTTCAACAATTTCAATGACTTCTATTTATGAGTAACATTTTCACACTAATATTGTTTTTTTCTTATTACTTAACCATATTCATTCATTTTGTTCCAAAAAACCCATATTATTCCAATATTTTTTTTATTCAGATTGGGTATTAGTTAGCAAGAATCATTCTTTTCTATCTAATTCATCTCCTCATTCATATTCTGAACCTATTTTGGGTTCTCAAATGATTCATTCACATCTTTTAGTTAGAATTTTGAATACAATGATTTATGTGAATTTGTTTTTCTTGTTTAAACCCATTGATATTGATCACTAATAATGTTCTAAGCTTCCATTTACTTCCTTATAATAGGATGATATTTTTTATATTCATCCTCATCACGTGAAATAGATGAGTCCAATTATTCTTCTTGATAAGCATTACTATTTTCAATATCCTTTTCAAATTTTTTTACAAAAATTTTGTTATCATACACAACTTCCTTATCATCACGTGTATGTTTATCTTCCTTACACTTTTCAATATCCATATCATTAATAGAATATACAATTATTCCCATTTATTTATTGAAACACCTATATAATCTTCCTCCAAGAGAATATCAAATAATAATTCCATATTCACCTCTCTCGACATGATTTCCGAGGTTTCCAACTTTATTCTTTATGATGAATGGACTTCCAGAAACTCTTATGTGACTAAAAATTGGGGTTTTATCAAAAATTATTTCACATGGAGTCATGTATGAACATGATCTATAAAAACATTAGTTTTAAATATACATATTGGTACTTATGGATTTCCTCCAAAAGTAATGAGAGAGACCATGTTCAAGTAATATAGTTACCCCAATTTCCACCAAACATATTGTAGTCCTTCCAAAAACCCCATTTTTTTAGTGTATGGTGAACTAAAATCATTTTGAATTCCATGCTTCTCATGATTACTTATGATTCATATACATAACACAAATACTATAAGTAAATTAATAAATTATAGTGACAATGTATGCATATCCATTAGTTGATTGATTTCTCAATGATCCATAGATATTACAATAGATATGTTCTAAGATATTTCATTAGTAAATGACCACTTTTTTATTCATAGAATTTTTAATCATTATTTTCCCACAAATAGTTCATCACCACTCTCTTCTTCTTGACATATCAGAAATTCCTAAAATATTATCTCACTTTGATAACCTTATGATGTTTCTTAAACAAATGTGCTATAGTCTTTTATATCACTACTGATTCTATTCAACCACAACTAAGTAATAAGAGTTTTTTATTTCAAAAAATTGAAATATGTTTTATTTTTAATGTTATACAATAGAAAGTATATATCCATCCTCCTAACTCTTTTAAAAAACTAAATATTTTCAAAAAATGACTTATTTTCATTCATCATATAGTCGTGAAACACTTAGCAAGTTGTGTTTCAGCCCACTAACATACAAAGATTTATTGGAATTCAAATTTTCATTCCCAATGATGGATGATCTAATACCTTTTATTTGTTGAGATTTAGCATGGCCAAATTTCATTGTTCCTTATTTAAAATATTTCACATTCTTTAAAAACATTAAACATCCAATCATATGAGAAGAACAATCACTAGTAAGAATCCAAGTTCATTCTCATTTTTTAGATTTCAAATAATATTCTACAAAAAGAGAATTTGATTTACCTTTTTTTTATTCTTATTTGGCTTCTAAAAATTTTTAATTTTTTTTTGTACTATTAAAAAATAGGAAATCTATTTGCAAGGTGTCTAGGTTTCTCACACAATTCATAAATAGTTTCCAGGGGTTGGAACCTATTTTCAATTTCTACAGGAACCTTCTAAGGTGTCTTTAGAACATCCTTCTCAGACTTATTCCTTTAAGGGTGTTGAATCCCTATAAATATTTTCCTTCTATAAATTGAGGAATAGTAATAATTTTGTTGGTTAAACCAGTGAATATTTTGTGTTTTTCCAAATCCACCACAATACTAATATTAGTAATTGAAAGAATATTTTTCTCTTAGACTACCATACTGACTGGAGTTGTGAAATTTTTTTTGAGAAAACTTCTTATGTTTATTATCTGATCTTTATTGACCACCATGATTTTTTCAACTAATTAGATTCTTCATTTTTAGATTAAAAATATTTTTATCCTTATGAGATCCAAAAGAAATAATAACTTTTTTAGACTCATAATTTTTAAAAACATCCGACTTCACGCCTTTATTAGTCTTGGAAACATACATAACGTTCCCATAATTATTCTCTTTAGAAACATTTCCAACATTATTCTTCTCAGAAACAACTCCACATATCTTCTAAAGGATTTATGGTAACTTTATGTTGATCATTCTTAGGTTTACCCTCATGAGAAATTTCACCAACTTCAGATATTTTTTGAAACATGTACTTCTCTGTTCATCCTTAGAAGGTTTTTGTTGGGAAATTTCCAAATATTCTTTTTTTCCTTCAACTGAACTTCTATATCTTCATTATGATTCTTTTTTTTCTCAGAAGATTTCTCTAAATCATAAATATCATCCATTTGATTTAATTTTTCATCAGGAAAACATTTTTTATTTTTTGATGTGAAATTTTCATTCTTTAACTTCCAGATTTAATTTTCAATCCTCATAATCTTCCTCAGACATTCATTCAATTCTTATGTAAGATAAAATTTTAATTGGGCTTCTTTTTCTTTATAACTAATACTTTTAAATTATTTATTATTCACTATTTAAATTAATGTTTTTTCTTGATCATGCTCAATATATTTTCTAAATTCATCTTCACTGCCTTATTTATTTCTATCTTTAGATAAGAAACATCTCCTTTTGAATTTGAAGAATTTTATATCTTTCCCTATAGAAAAAGATTTATCTATATCACCTTATTTCTTCCACGTCCTTCTTGGACCTATTTATTCTTCACCACTATCCTCTTCTATCATTATTCAAGGAGTTTTTTTGATAAAGTTCCTGATGAAACTACATTAAAAACCATTCAAAGGAAGTTTATATTTAAATTTACGTATACCACATATCAAATTTTTAGAAAAATGATATAAAATTTCCTCATGATTTTTACCGAACATAGTTTTGGAGTCAATGTTAGCAACATCATCTTCCTCAAGGACCTTCATAGAATTTTCATTCATGGTGGCTTCAAAATACATTTCTTTATTATCTTTTTTTATATATTAAGCTTTTACCTTATCATGTCATAAGTAATGAGTGTATTTTAAAGATAATCCATATATAGAGTTTTAGGATCTCTATCTTCCAATGATGATACTTTAGAATCAATCTCTTTGAAATGAATTTTTAAGAACATTTCAACAACTGAACAATCCTCCAAAATTTCCCCAAGACATCACATAGTGAAAATAATATCCTTTAAACTAGTAGTGAAGTCCCTAATAGATTCATACTCAACCATTTACAAATAATAATACTTTATCCTACATATTTTTAGTTTGTCCTTTATAACTTTCGTATTTTCTTCATAAATGTTTTCATATTATCCCATTTTTTGTTGGTTGTGGAAAAACCATTTACTCGGAAAAAATAACTTTCATATAGTTATGGGAGTAATATATTTTAGCTCTTCTACCATCCTTAACATTCTTCCTATCAATTGGTATAAGATTAATGTTATCTTCAATACGAGTAAATCCATCCCTTGTAGCTTTAAGAACATCGTACCAAAGGGAAATAAGATAAGGAATCATTCTATATTTACAAGTATGAATTTAATTCAAAAGAATATTTGAATCCCATTAATATTCAAAAAATTCAAATTACTCATCAAAACATCTATTAAAAACTTAATTGAATAGTAATTTAAGGGATCCTTTGCTTTGATACCACTTGTGATTTCCCAGTCAAGATAGTTGTATCACTAAGAGGTGGAGGGGTGAATCAATGATATCATATTATTTTCTATTTCATTCTTCACAAAGAAACCCTCTCTTAATGTGAAATTTTTATTTATCTATTGAAAACAAAAGAAACACAAATCCATAAGAACATAAGAATATACAAGTTTCACTACCCAAAAAGAGTAGCTTCATCCTTGGTATGGTTTGGAAACAATGAAATATCACACAATCCACTAGTAACCAATAATTTTGTGTGGAATTTAGAGATTATTATGTTACATTACACTCTTATAGAACTATGATCAATACAATAGTTCATGTTATTTTATAATAATGTAGATGCAATAAAATGTTTTTGTAACAAACATGTTATGGTGATTCTTGATCAAAATTCAAAACAATGTTCTCAAAAAAATCTTCACTTACTTACCTAGATGAATGAAAAAACTTATCTTAGACTTCTTAAGGAGACTCATTCCACTTTCATAGTCCAATTACCAAGTCAGATATTCTCAATACATAAATATTGTTTTTCTAGAATAAAATTGATATAAATAAAAAATTATTCTTCCATAGTTTGGAAATATAAATATGATTTTCTAAGTCCGATTACCCATCCTAATACACTAATCAGATGATTTTTTTGTTTCGTATCCTTTATCATCTATCCAATAAATTTCCTCAGTTAATCAAAATTGTGAAACTTCCACTTACTATAATTGTTGAGATTTTCTCTCCTATTTCATGATTAATTCAATTCATAAAATATAAAATGTATTAACCTAATTTTATTTCAACACAAACATGGATTAAGTATGATTTTGAAAAAAATTCATAGTTCAACAAATTTTCTGAATCTTGTCTCTTCCATAAATATAATATCATTATTTGACTTTTTTAGCACATTTAATTTCCCAAAAAATTTTAGATATCTCTCTGAATTTATAAATGCATCATACTTCCTAAAAAAATACTTAGTCCAAATCTAATTCTACATTCTAATTATTCAATGTGATTTCTTTATTATGATGATTCATATAAATTTCATGAAGAAATAGAGAGCTTCAATCTTCTAGGTAAACTCCACTGCCATTATGATTTTATTTTTCCACTATGATTTATTCATTTCAATGATGGAATTTTTTCACTCTAATTTTCTTGACTCACTTTAAAATAAATCATTACAAAATAAATAATATTATGTTTCTCTATACCAATTGGAAAACCATTATGTTTTTCAATAAACTCTTAAAGATTCATGTACCCCCTTGAAAACACTTCTAAAAATATCCAAAAAATATTATTATTTCTAAATATTATCAGGACCCACTTGTTATAGATATTAAAAACATTTTTACCACTGGAATCAATCAATAAATCATCTTAATTAGAAATGATTGACTATATTATTGATTGATCTCAATCTCAACAAAGTTTTCTTATTTAATTGTCCCAACATCTCTGAAGATAAATCATCATAAAAGAATTTTTACATCAAAAAACTATTCTAATAAATATTCCTTAGATGTCATAAAGATACAAACCTAATGTGATGACTAATAGGTGATATAGTAACTCTAATTTTAAGTGGAACAATGAGCTCGATGGACCAGTTCTAGAAGATTCAATTTCCAAAAATTATTTTATATTTTTTGAATACGATATTAATTAACATCTAACAATTAAAATATTTCTCCTTTATAATCATGATACACATTAACATCATTATTTGAATATTTAATTTTTTTTGTTCTGGTATGACTAAAAAATATCACCTTTGGTTTCTCTCATTACAATTAACCTTCCCGGCCATTAAAAAATCATCATTCGGTATTATCATAACAACGAAATGAGATAAAAAAGTTTTGTTTACACATACTTTTCTCTACATCTACTTATTTCTTGTAATCATGACTTACTTTATGACATTGAAAATTTTAAGGTTATATTTAGAAACTTCCGACTTATTGAGGGAAAGTATTGTAACTTCCGTTCCTTACCTGAAACATTCCTCTTTTACATTCAATCCACAAAAAAATTGGCGTCAATACGATTGACATCACATTTTCTCCACTTTTATTTATTCAGGATTGAATCAAAAGTTGTGCAGAATACATACAAATTTTTTGAATTAAAAAATTAAAAAGAATCATCATATTTCTATCAGATCCAATAAGACTCTGAAGTTTCTCCACATTATGATCTTACTTTAATTCCAAATATTAGGTGAGTCCAATAAACAATTTCTTTAAGAAAAATCCTTCACAATACAATGCACATTCTTAATAATTTTTAGTTGGATTATCTAAATACAATTTATGAGTCTAATAACTTCTTTTACAATGTGTGGTGATTTTATTTCCTTTACCAATAAGAGATAATACAATAAAAATAACCTTCTTATATCTTCCAAAAACATAATCTTTACAACTTGGTTACAATATGTGGATCCCCTTTTATCAAAAGTTTTACTAGAGGCTCCTTCTGGGATGATTAGTGATCACATGCTTCTATCGATAGTATGAAAAGACTATACAATAAGTGAAGGAGAAACTCATATGAAATCTTTATGTAGTGAAAGTGGGACCCAATAATGATCACCTCATTATGGGCTAGTCGTTTACCATCCATTCTTAGTGGATTTCTACCGCTAAGTGTAGTATTAATTCTAGTTTTTTGGGATGAAATTTTCCACCTTTGATATGTATTGATCCTCGAGAAGTGAAGGAAGAACTCATTTTCTTTACATTATAGCCACATTATTATCAGATTTTCTAGTATTATATTTGGAGTAGTAGATTCTATATCCTTCTTTTTCATGTGATGGTGGAGGAGTATAAGAGAACCCATCTTGAGAATGTTCTATTTTTACCTCTTAATAGATAGATTGTTTTTTATATGGGAATGAATGAGTGATGAACCAAAATATGTGAATATAAATCGGATGACCCAGTGTAACTGGGAGAGATGAGGGAGTGGTTAGAGGAGTTTATAGATAAATGGTTTTCGTAATACTCAGTGTGTTCGTATGGCCATTCGTGGATTTCTATCCTTAGAGTAAAATGAGTTCTTGAGGTTTGTTGTGAATTGATGTCACTTGAATCAGATGATGCAAGTATGAGTATCCATTCATGAGAATTGTTGGGTTCTTCAACTATTGGTTTGGGGAAAAGTGGTTCTTAGAGATTTTCCTCAAAATGGGTTATCACCAGATCTAGGGTTGAGAGGTGGATATACCATGTGTGAATTCCTAGAATCACTTCAGTTCAAATATGTTCATTATGATACCCATTATCATATTGAATTCCCTTGAAAATTTCACAAGACTTATGAGCCGGATCCATAACCTTTTATGTGTCTATTCATGGTAGTTGTTTTTGATGGTACCCTCATGTCCTCAACATCATTGATGGAGCACACTAGACATTGGGGGTTGGTTACGGTTATATTTTTGAAATGGATGCAGTTAATATAGGAATAGATGAGTACATCCCATGAAAAATCATAATTTCTTTTTGGAAAATGAGTTAGGCATTTGGAGTTTGAGAGTTGAAGATATTTATCCAAAGATGAGTCTATCTCTATGTTTCTTAGGAACATTACTTTTCTTGATGTTGTTTTGTATTATTGAGGTGGTGTATCGTTTAACCTCATAATCACAAAGGTTTTGGTTTCTTTGTGCTCTCCAAAAGTTGTAACTAAGGATATATGCATTACTCATTGTATGATTTTATCCTTGGTAAGCTAGGAAGTGATATTGGATTTTCCGTTTCAAGGAACTAGAAAAATTAGGGACCTCTTGGAAAAATACCCTTTATGGGTAAGTGTTTTATATAAGGGTGTGTTTATTAAATGACCAGGAAACCATTGGGGGATTTCTATGGAGTGGGAGAATCAGTAGGGAGCTCAGTATCCAAACCTATTGGCTTAGTTTTTTTTTATTTTTAGGGGAAAAATCCTTGAAGAGAGAAATAATTTTTTTGTTAATTTTTTTTCGTGTAAGAGTATGTAATATTCCTATGAATATTTTCAGAGCTAGAAACTAAGATGGTGCACCATCACAAAAACCAGTGAGCCCAGAATTATTTATGAAATATATTAAATATATTTTTATTATGACTATGAACTTTTCCTGAAAAAATGGGTTAACATACAAACAGATGCTTGGATATTAAATTTGAGAAAACCATTGAGTTTATAATATAGATCATACAGAATTATGAAATAATATTGGACAAATGTGAGCATTCATGAAAAGTTCATCGCCGTCACAATTAATAAAATAATTTAAAAAATTTATTTAATTTCTTCTATTGGCATATCAAACTATTTCCCTCCGTAACTACATCATTATAATCAATTTTTAGGTTTACCCTTATAAACCAAATAATAGTGTGGAGATCATGGAGGAACATTGGAAGACATCTGGATTATGGATCAATGATTAAAGTGTCGTAACAAAATCCTACAATAATGCTTCTTGTGGATATCATCAATGGAAAAGACTCACGTCCATTCTTCATCAGCGATTGATATAAATAGAGGCTGGATGTTTGACATTTCAGAATTATCTCCCTTTTTAACAACAATGTACATGAATTAATCAGATATCAAATAAATTCATAGATATATCATTTGATTCAGGAAATTTTTTTATCATCTTGTGTTATTAGAATTTATATTACTTATTTTAATTCTTTATATTCCTTCTTCATCCTAATAAAATCATCATGGAAAACAAAAAAAGGCTGAGTTCTATTTCTCAATTTTGTGTTTCATTCATTTATATCTACATTTTATGTTCATTCATTATCAGTATTCTTTTTGACCAATGATTCGATTATATTTGTGAGTACTGATCATTTTGTGGGTGTTCTTTGGCACAAGATATCAAAATAATAGTTCATATTTTGTTTTAGGAGAAGTGAGAAAGGCATGATGATTAAGACAAGAACCCGACTATGGATTGGGTTTCAATGGTTTGGGATCTATATTTAGTGGATCTCTCTGGAGGGGCATTGAGATCAAATGATAGGTGCATGAGAGGTGTGATTGGGGATGCATGGTTTCTTGAGATGGATGTGGATGATTTTTTGGTGAATATGACTGAAATGTGATTTTAATCCAGCCATGTAAGGGGGTTCATGTTATTATTCTTTTTTTTATAGTAATAACATGTGTAATTTCTTTTTATTATTAATAATATTAATATTGGAGGTTTATTATTATTTCTAATAATAATAATATTGAATATTTATAATTGTTTTTAATAATAATAATGAATATGAACAAAGTGGACACCACCTTATGGAAGAATAAGTGGTGCACATTTCTTTTTGGGGATGAAAGGAATGACCAGATGGGAGAATTTATTATCAAATAATAATTTTGATAACAATAATAGGAAATTAATAAATTTATTCTAGAGAGAGGGGATTATGCCTGGTTGTGCTTGGCGAGAGGTGGCAGGGCGCATGAACTTTTATTGAGGGAGATCCAGTGTGGATTCCATTTCTCATTTTTAATACAATAACAATAATATAATAATAATAATAATAATAACAATAAAAATAAAAATAAAAAAATTATTACTATTATTGGTACCAATCTGTGTTTTTTTATATCCTTCTGTTGGAGAATTAAATTGAATAGTCATTAATTGCATCATGACCTTGACATTGGGATATTCATTTCAAGAACAATGTTATGTATTTAATTTGGGCTCATGGATCTTGTCCATTAAGTATAAAATTTTATTATTATTATTATTATTATTATGGAATCTATTTTCTGACAGAACATCCACATTTGGTTTGAGATTGATGAACCGTCTACAAAATTATGAACCTTAAATTGAGGAATACATTTCAAGGCCATTGATGGGTACCTTCTTTGGATTCATTTATTAGGCCAATGAAGCACCGTCTATGCGTTATATGGTGAAATGTGAATTTTTTCCTGGGTGACCTTTTTGGGAAAGTGGATAGCCTATCTTGAGAGTTTTTCCACAATGGTCAGAATGACATGATCTGTTGTGTCATTCATTGACATTTTTGGTTCCATGTTAATAGATTTAGGTTTTTAGCCCATCAGATACATGATGAATCCCATAGGTTAATTTTGATATTTTCATACCTAGAAATAGGAAGTGATAGACATGATGAGACATGCTGTGTACACCAAGGAGACATCGTGTACTCTTTTAAGGACAAGATGGATTCCACTTCCTTCTCAACTCATCTTGTGGGAGATTCTCTAAACTAGTATTGGTTTAGTGTGTTCCCATGGTCCATTATTATGTTGATTTTTTGAAACATCATGTTAACTTAATATAGGATGACCCATCTATAGCTTATTACTGATTATGGTAGTGTAGGAGAGTTCCCTCCTTTTGGAGTTAGTTGCCTCAATCTGCTTCGTCTATACTCTCAGTGTCGTAGATCATGTATCCCATAGAGAGGCCTAGATTAATCCTCTATTTGATTGTGTTTCCTTATACAGGGTTTATTCAAATTGGAATGACCAATATTTAGATGGGAATCCACCCCGTATCTTGGAAGATATTTCTAATAAGGTCTGGTGTCCCATAGTAAACCATGGGTGTTGACCCCCTATTTGATTATCGAGATCTGATCTTTATAATGAGGATTAGTCCAATAAATTGTGTTTATTGGATTAACCCACTTTGTTTCCAATGTGATTTTTATGTCTAGACATGATGATAATTATTTCTCAGATGAGTTTCATCAGTAATGGTAGGGCTCATGGACTGAGATCTCCTAGAAGAGCGTTACCTTGAATCCATGCAGTGAAACTATGGATGGAAGTTGTTGAGACCTTCGAATCTTGGATTCTATTATGAGTATATCTGGATGTTTTATTTTATATCTAATATTATGATTTTTACTTCTTTAGATTATATAGATACACTTGATTATTAATTCTTACTGATTTCAGGGTGTCATACTAGGTATTGTAATACTCACCCCTACATGGGATCTAACCACACATTTCTTGGAAAATATAGTTTTAAGATCTTTTACAGTGTCCTTTCAGGATTAATAGATGGTAGCGATTAGTCTAGGCTAGTCATATTGAGGTGTATACCACTATAGCATTTGAAATCATTCCCTTCTTTTGAGAAGGTCAGATATTATTTTTAGTTTTGGGTGGGCTCATACTTGGAACCTTTTTATTATTTACATCAATAAATTTATTAATATAACTATAGGATTAATGATACGTGAACTAATATTTATCATTTATTTTATATTTTAGCATTATATGGTATTATAAACGTGTTTATGAATATTGGTACCTTCAGATAATGCCTCTCATCTATGTGAGATTCCTTTTTTTCAAGTCGTCGGCTGTTGGCCTATTAGAGGTGCACTTTGGGTAGTTGCGGCTCAGACCCCAGTGGGTTAGGTCCGGACACTATAAATTAACAAATTTATGGTATGTTTTCAAATGATTATTCTTATTCCCATGGATTTAATAATTATTTATAATCCCAATCCCCCAAAATAACTATATTTTCTTTGATATCAACTATGAAAACCCATATAATTAATACAATTTATATAATTTATTATATAAAAAAGATGAACTTAATACAACCTCAGAAGATGGTGAGGCCTATTATCATAGGTTATGAGCAACATATAACAACATATTAAAATAGGGATAAAATTATATTATTTAAAACCCCATAACATGACCTTAAAACATCTAAAATTCTTCTAAAACTGAATGGGATAACCTAGGGATGTACACCAGAAAGGTGTGAGATATAAAGCCTGAAAAGAGAATAATAAAAGAATAAAAATTTGTATGTAATATATGTTAGTCAATAGGCACGTGAAGGTATCATAGGAGGTATAAGAATCATAAACCTAAACATCGAAGAATGCTATACATTGATAACATAAACACAACATGGAAATGTAGAAACAACATAAAACAAGACATTATAAACAGAAGTCAAGTATAACCATAAAAAGAATTTAAATAGAATCTTAGGATAACCTCTGATGTAAAATACCTGGTATCTCATGAGATATAAATATTACACAATTCATTAGAGGGTTATATAATTCTCGGCCCAAATGTAACATTCATATTACATACATTCATAAGATTTCCACATCTATCATACCACATAAGGGTGCATTTAATAAATATTAATCCCATGATTAAGGAGTGTGGGTTAAATACATGGATGGCCCAAAAAAAATGAAGGTTGGGTAAATTTATGTGAATAATTTTCAATGTAAATGGGAATGGTAATTCAAATTAAAAATATTTGGTATGGAAAATTGTAGGAAAATTTCCATTGTATAACAAGGGAACATAATGATTCATGGGAGGGATTAAAGAATGTGAAATGGGTATACAATATCATGAAAATGATAAGGTATGTAATAATTATTTTTGAAACAAAATACCAACATGAAATATTGTAAAGGAAAAGACATAATTTAAAGAAGGGTCTAGAATAAAATGGCGAAGGAGGGGATCTCTTTACTTGAAAGGGAACGTAAAAAAGAATGGTTTGAGATTCCTGGGAGCTTAGGGATAATTGAGATAAATATATAGAAGTAATTAAATATATATTCATTATCTAGGGGTTTTGAGTGAAGAGAAAAGGGATGTTAGATAGATTTTTATAGGAAAAGTCTGGGTAATTCTTTCTTAATTTCAAAATATACGTTTTGGACTCTATGATAAATAAATTCCAAACCAAAAACCATACCATAGTAGTTTCTCATGGATTCCAAAACATCGTAGTATATATATTTATTTTATAAGTCTAACAATCTAACTAATTAAAATAAGCCCCTTAGTGATGTCTAAGAGAATCATGTTTATAGAGAATTGATTTTAAATCCTTAAAATATAGTATTATTTTTGGAGGATACATTATGGGTTTATAAAATTATGAAAATTACATAAAAAACCTTATTTTAAATGGGAAACAGAGTTATGGTTTTTGTAACTCTTTATAATATTTATTACATCACTTTTGGGGTGTTATGATTTCAGAATACATACTGTATAACTATACCATATTTAATCTTTCCCAAATAATTTGAATGTCTCAGAAAATTATGAAAAAATTTACTATTGGATAATTTTGATGAGCAGATTTGAAAAATAATATTCATTTTAATAAAATAATTCAATAAATACAAGAATTTATACTTAAAAAGAAATAAAAATTTGTTTAGAAATGATGGTTTTTATAATAATAGTTTTCATACCCATATCAAAATTACATTTTACTTCATAAATTTTATATTAGCATTTATTATTAATAAATATTATTTATTAATAATATTTTTTGAATATTTTATTTATTCAGAAAATTATTTAATTCAGAAAAAATTGTGTCTTGATTGAAACTACATATTTCCGATAAATATGATTTTTGTTTCATCATATCCAGATATATTTCTATGAAACTATTTTTTAAACATTTAAAAATTAATAATAAAAAAGACTAAATATAATCACAAATTTATTAAAAATATAAATATAAAAATTATTATTATTATGGTCTTCATATATAACCTTTTATTACACTAGTGAATTCCCTAAGGATAAAGTAGGAGATGTTGATATTTTCTTGTGGTGGTCCGATGAACATAGTTGGGGTTGTAATCTAAATGAGTGTGAAATTATCCCATAAACAGTGTCTCTCAGGATTTAGTTATTGAATCTCATCTTGGGTTTGGTCTAGGAAAAAGCTGAGTGATAATATCTCCCTCATAAGATATGATAAATGGGATTCATAGGGTATGATCTTACTATTTGTGACCATCTTTCCTTCATTCAATGTCTATTTTACATTATCATATGCCTTAAAATACTAATCTTAATAGTCATTGTGTAATGGATATATTGTCAATTGTTATGATTCATAATAGTCTTTTAAATCCTACATACTATATAAGATATAATAAAAATAAAATTAGTGCATTTTTTTCTATAAGTGATTTACTTAATAAAGATATAATTCATTCAAAAGGGACCTTTATATATAGAAGTTTTGGTTAATATATTTTTATTATTGTATTTTCATCTAAACTTATCTCGATGATATTTTTATCATTTCCATGAAAACTATAAACAATAACCTTCATCCATATCTCTTATAAAATGATCATACTAATAATATCCTGATCTATATTCTTATAATCCCCCATAGGGTATTCAAATTCATTAAGAACGCCTAGAACATAGTTCAACCCTCTCACGTATATCTGACCATCCTTATAGTTCAAGATGAGATTATATATTGTAGTGGTTTTGTTACTATAAATATTAAGAATCATTTCTAAATATTTATAGATTTATATTTCCTTGATTTATCTCCTTATCAAGCTCATCATCTAGACTTTTTGATCTTATTTATGTCGAACATTCATACAATTAAACTCATTCTAAACCTTATAAATATTTTTTTCTACACATTTTATTCTTCTGCATGATAAAACCATCTCTTAGAAATAGAATTATATTTTCCTTTTTAGATTCTATAAGTTTCTATATTCTATCTCTTTCAAGATTTTTGGTTTTCTGATTTTTCTATAGAATAACTTCATTAATTTAATTTTGGACCACATATAAATAATTCAATAAGGAATTTATCATTAGACTTACTATTATAGAATATCATTACATAAACTCAAATTTTATTTCACCGTTCATGGTTAAATAACTTCTGTTGTCTGATCTTTCAATCCTACAAAATAAAATCATTACTTTTGAAAGAGATTCTGTGCTAGAATCCATTTTCTTCTCTAGTTTCTTTCATTAATTTAACTAATATCCTATAATTTTTCCACCAAAATATTATCAATAAAAATTCAAAATCTCCTTGATCTAAAACCTTCTACAATTATACCAGGAAGTGTCAAAGTATCATCTTAGTGCATCAAGAATTCCCTTGTCTTTTAATTTAATATTTTCTATATTAATGTTATAGTATTGAATTTCAATCTACCACTATACAAATAATGCCTTGATAACACTTTTTAATTTTTTTCATGAATTTATTTATATAATGAATTTATCTTCTCATAGTGAAACTTCTTCCAATGAATAAATCATTATCCATAATTCCTTTACGCTTTGAAAGAAATTGTTGTTTAAGGATAGGATACGTATTCCCCATCAAATTATATCATTCTATCCAGCACCTGTTGAAACATTCATCATTAATTTTCCTTATTATTATGATACATCCCCATGATTAGTCTGAATCTTCTATTTCTAAGATAAGTTGATATTCACTCCAATCATAGTAATATAATTCTAGGATGTTCTAATATTTATTATTTACAATTATGATTACATCATAATATTTTTTATCCAATTCTTGTATTTATTAATGGATTATTTTTTCTCAATTGGATATGAGATTTTTTGAAAACTTTCTGAAGTATTCCTTAGAATAACTTAATGTACCTAGAAACACATGTGTCTCCTTATGACTAGTAAGCTCATCTGGGAATGTTTGAATATTCTATTCAATATTTCGTTGAAGCATGTGCCATTATCCTTATGTATAAAACCAAATGAAATTTATCTTTGGTATCATCCCAATAATATTTCTTTATTAAATTATCATATTTTAATTTCATAACACTTTAGCTACCTACTATAATTTTTCAATATGATCTTCTGTATTTTTACTACATATGATCACATAAAATATGTATACTTCCATAAAATGTGATAATATAATTATTTCCTTTTCCATTCTCCATTAGAATATTTTGGGGGTATTCTTGAGCCCAAATTGAAAAGTATCAATTCAAACAGTCCAGTTGGACTTGTAAATATTATTAATGGTATATCTTCCTGTTTGATTTTAATATTCTAATTTCTTAACTTGAGAGAAAACATAGAATATACCTTGTCCTTTCATTCCAATTAAAACTTTTTAAAGAGTTATAATTAAAAAATATTGATTCCACCATCCTTTGGGGAATACTTATGACCACAATAATTTTTAACCATCCTGGCATTATGACAATGCTTAGTAGTATGATTCCTTACCATAAATGTTGCTCTCCTATGGGGATTTTCACTATACCTGATTAATAAAAAACTAATTTATTCAAGAAAGTTTCTCTCAAAATCCATAACTATTCCTTATGGATGGGAAATTCCTTTTCTCCTGATCACCATAATGGTATTTTTATGGGTGATTGTATCCCCAAGAATTATCTTCTTACAACATTTGGGGGGGGGGTTATATGAATATATTATTTGATAAGTAATATATTATATTTGGTAATTTCTCTTATTCCATAATCAATAAAACATTCAATCATAAAGAAATACATAACCTAATCACATTGTGGTTCTCGTTATTATCATCTGGATTGTTTTCCATTTGGAAAGTAGATACATTCTTTTTTGGATTCACTGTTGTTTTTTTCCAAACTTTGTTAAGAAGAAATAAATATTAAAGATTAATCCTTCAAAAAATATACTTATATGATGATATATTCCAAGGAATAATATTTCAAAAAGGATTCCATCTGGTAGTTAAGGAATAAAGAAAAGAATTAAATCTACCTATATTATACAATTGATTTCTTTTTGAAAGTATTTTACATCATATTATAAAAATATTGTTTCATTATTAGCATGTATAACATGAAACTCTATACATTCGAAGGTGACTCGTTAAAACTATATTATTTTAAAAGAGAAGTTACATCCTATAAAAATAAAGGAAATACTCATATTTCCACTAATGGTTAGCTTTATAAAAATATCTCACTCCTCTATATTTTAATATATTATTGAAGATACAATATATCCTACATGAAATTACTCATCCTCATAGATAGGCTAATAAATATTCCATTTTATGATTGTCCTTATTAGATAAATATATTCTAGTTTGTTTCTGTTAAAGAACCATCATCATTTCCAATAGCGATCCTTGGAATATCCAAAGGGTTCTCAAGTATTTATTTTTTGAGATCACTAATTTACAAATCTAATAATCATTATCATTATCCTTCTGATCTGTTATAGTTTTCATATTCTCTAATCAAATAGAGGGAAATTAAATTTTAAACATAATTAATCACATGTAGAAGATGTAGATTTTTCCATCGTTCTTCATTTGGATCTAGTGAATGTCATTCCCTAGGATAGGTTAGCATTTTAGGGTTTAATACCTATGGTTAAATTTCTTTAACTGATATTACTTCATCTAAAAAAATCATGAAATCATTCCAAAACCATCCTTTGACTTTATATTCCATTATTATTGGAAATTACATAAATACAATTATTTACAATAACAATTATTTTATGTGTGGGGTATCATAATGTATTTTTCAAGTCTTATACATTGATCTTTATAGATAATATTATACTAATACTTATCTTCATAAGTACTACATGAAAATATCTGATCACCTTTACCCATGGAATTCTTGAATGAAAATTTTCTAATAATACAGCTAAAAATGATTTATAGAAATTTTCTAAGCTACCATCCACCTCTATAGTTAGTAAATATTGATCTTACAATTTTCTTAATGATGGATTATACTCAAAACCATATTATTAAGAAATGGTTATACTTATGTATTTTTCTATATAACATTTTTGTTTTAGAAAAGGCCTTATAAATATTCATCTATCTATTTTATAGAAATCATTATTCTCTTAATAAAAAAATATTTTGGTTGTTAATCTATATGGTATCCATGAATTTTGGTATACTTATGATCAATCAACATAGGGAATCTTCCATTTTGGTTAATTTTGTTCCTTGTGACAGGATTTGAGTTTCTAAAAAATACACTAGATCTCATTCTATCTCTTCAAGAATAACTATCTCTAGATATCCATATGGTTGACCAGTCCATTCTCGAATCATGGATACTTGATGTTGGATTAAAATCGTCTAAGGGATATTTCATTCTTCTTCACCCAAGTTTATTTTTAATAGAATTCAGTACTATAAATATAATTAATTTAAACTCTCATAATCAGAGTATATATCTTATCCCCAGATATGGTCAAATAATATATATAATGGATATTCCATCAATATTGTGTTTATAAAACCTCTTCTTATATTTTCATTTTGGAATGTTACAGCTCTAAGACCATTCATTCTAAAGAACCAACATCAATCACCACTAGTTAGATATTTTCTTTTAGGAAATCTTGTGTAATTCCACTATTTTAACTTAATGATTTATCTCAAATCATTTATGATTTAATTAATTATAATATAACTCATATTTTTTTTGTTTTTTCCTGAAAATAAACTTTACAATCTAAATTAACCAATCATTTAAATACTTTTTTATTTAATTTATTTCACCCACACAAGTCATCCCCACACTATGTTCTAAATTATATTTCCTAATTTATTCCAAGATCCTACCTAGTTGGATAGAACCCATATCTTTCAACAACACCCTCCCACTTTATAAAATAAGTCGAACTCATAAATATAATATTTCTTACAAGTTATAAGATGACCCTCTATATACAATAGATTCATATAATTATCCTTATTTCAACTTGAAAACTATATTTATCCTACAAATTTATAATTTTTGAAATGTTAGACTTTATGTTTTTTTTACTTTAATTTAGGAAAGATACCTGTAGTATTTTGGATAAATACATCTAATGCATAATCTTGATCTCTTGGTCCTAGAAAATAATACCAATGTTAAAAAACACAAAAATATTATTCAAAATAAAACATGTTGTAGATTTGGATCTTGGTTAAATTCTTTCTATAATTTTAAACCAATTTAGCATAATGATCAGCTAGTGAATTTCATAGATACTTTTATTTTATGAAATCAGCTACTATGTAAAGACCCGCAAATTTCAAGGAAATTTTTTTCTTAATTTTCTTTGGAATTTTACAAGAGCGCAGCTTCAGACGGCACCTGATTCCGAGGCCCGGTGTGCCCGGAATCAATTTCCGAAGTTTGGCTCAGGTACGTTCAGTGAACGGACGAGCGAGTTTTTCTATCTTTTGAACCGGTGCCCGGAATCAAATTCTGAGGGCACCGATGAAATCGCAGCGCCGGTATTTGCTGAGAAACTTTTCTTCCGGAGTTGCGTTTGCTCAGACGTGGTTTTTAAATTTTGCGGCTTCAAGTCAGAAATAAAATAAAGTTTGTGCGACAACTTTATTTTATTTCACTTAAGCTGTTGGAAGCCACTTGAAGCCACTTAAAGATGGCTTGAACTGAGTTGAACTGGATAGGATGCTATCCAGAAATATCCTACCCTCTTGGTAGGATATTTGTGAGGCAGGGCCCGCACGAGCCCCGCCGTTTCTTTCGCTAAGTAACGCACCCGCGAAAACCCGTCAAAGTAACTGAAAAGTCAACCGACGCATTTTCTTTAATTCTTAACAGACCATTTAATTGGGCGGTTTATTTCGTGAATTAAATGGACTGTTTCTTCGTGAATTAATTGGGTCGTTACTTATGCGTTTTACGTTTGTTGGCAAAATAATAAAATAGACAAACTTGTCTATTTTGGAGGATTGCTATCGTTGTGCAATTCCTCTGAGCCTCCACCCTCTCCGCGAAGAACGCGAAGAACGCGAAAAACGCGAAGAACGCGAAGAACGCCGGAACCGGAATCCGACGACGCACGATCCGCGACGTCAACAGCTTTTCCGCGACCTTCTTCTTCTTCTTCTTCTTCGGTGCCTCTTCTTCCGCGGCGAACCTGCGATCGGCGGTTAAAGGTGAGAATCGAAACTTCTAAATTCTCCCTTCTTAATTTCAATAACAACAGATTTAATTAATTAAATCCGTTTGTTCTTGATCCGGAGATTGGCGACGCGACGCCGGATACCGTGATGACGCGGCGATCTCCTTCTTCCGCGACGAGCGATTCCGCGACGACCTCTCGTCCGACGACGACTTCGAGGTAGGGATTTATTTTGGAAAAGTTACCCCTTTTAAATTTTCTCGTGAACGTTCTTGAAAATTTAAAAAGCCGGTTTCAAGCGAACAATTTTATCTTTAAATAAAATTGTTGGATCATGTGTTGATCATCTTATTATTTTCTCCCGTTGTTTATGATTAACGCGGAGGGAGCGGGTCTAACGAACAAGACCCGGCAACCCTCCGCCGATCTTCCCTTTTTGTGCGGATTTGGCGGACGACGACGAACCGTGCGGCAAGGGCAATCTGTTGTTTCCGCAGTGAAGATCGTCCCCCGGGAGGAGTAACGGCGTAGACGGGAAAGGAATCGGGCCACCGGAGCATCTCCGGCAGCCCGCCGTGGAGGAAGCCCGCCGCGGCTTCAGCCGCGGCGGCGGCGGCCGGTTCCGCGGCCGCACGGAACCGGGAACGGACACGGCGGCCCGGCCGCGTCCGCGTGACAGGCGATCCCCCCCCCCCCCCCCCCCCCGCGGGGGCCGCGTTTCTCCAAATGCCGCGGGTCAAACCCGCGGCGGCAGCCTGTTCGGCCGCTCGGCCGAAGCCGAGCCGGCCGGTCCGGTCGGCCGGGCCGCGCCCAGGCCGGACCGGACCCGGCCGAGCCGGTTCGGGCCGGTTCGGGCCGACCCGGTGCGGCCGACCCCAGGGGGGGTTCGGGCCGGGTCGCCCCGGGCCCAGAACCCCCGTTTCGGGCCCTCTTCGGTCCTTCGCCCATATCTTGGGCCTGGGACCTCCGATTGATGAACCGTCAGTGGCTACGCGATCCTTGGATCGAGACGGTCGTTTCGGTATATTATACTCAAGGTTTCGGAAGACTTTGGGTTCGGCCGGGTTGGTTCGTACACGAAACCAACCGGGCCCTCGGAGCAGAAACGCTCATAACTTGAGCTACGGACGTCCGAACGACGTACCGTCAGCTGTGGTAGTTTCCTCTAAGTGAGACGGAACTTTTGGCATACTCCGCCCGAGGATCGGATACAGGCGGAGTACGGTCGGGTCGGTTTTGCCCTAAAAATCAACCGGGCCCCTGGGACGAAAATGCCAATAACTCTCAGACCGGTCGTCCGATTGACGCGCCGTCTGTTGCGTTGAGATACTGTTGTCGATACGGAACATTTGGATACATCAACTTCGGACTACGTGTCAGTTGATGTATCAGCCTCTCGGCTCGTGGAGCGGACCCTCCTAAACGAGCTCGCTATGTGCGGGAACCCTAGCGCTGGCTGTGACTTCGACGACAGAGCAGAGATCCTTCGTGGACTGCGACGACGACAGAGCAGAGATCCTCCGTGGACTGCGACGACGGCAGAGCAGAGATCCTTCGTGGACTGCGGCGACGACTATGCAGAGATCCTCAGTGGACTGCGTCGACTACTGCACTCAGCGATCCCATGTGGATCAGTGCCTACAGGTTCTGTGTGAGCCCGATCCTACGTGGGTCCTTACTACCGGTTCTGTGTGAGCCACTGCCTACAGGTTCTGTGTGAGCCCGATCCTACGTGGGTCTTTTGCGGGGGTTAGTACCTATCGATCCTTCGTGGGTCCGACGACTTAGACGGATCAGTGATCGTCTTTGACGTCATCTGAAAAAGTATACCTGGTTGAGCTGAATCTTATGTTACTCTCCTTTGTGGATTGTGTTGAACTATCCTTTGTGGATTTACTGTTTACTCTCCTTGTGGATTTGAGTCTTGCTTTCCTTTGTGGATTGAATTGTTCTCGAGCTCGTGAGCATAGCTAGAAATGGGGACTTAGGTATATGTATGGTCATATACCTAAGTCGAGTCAGATGTTACTTCGTGATTGCATCTTTCTTTTGTGCTATATCCTTTGTGGATTTCGGGAGACCTTCGGGGGTCTCGGGGTCCTTACTGAGTAGCTTGTACTCACCCCTGCACGGGCTATGCCCGCACCTTGTTGTGTTGGTTGCAGACGACGGACAGCGCTGATCACGGTTGGGGCGTGGAGCAGGACGGTACCTGGAGGTGGACCACTGGGCGGGACGTACTCGGAGCGGACGTGGGACCCGAGGAGCCTGGAGGCTATCTGTACCCACCCTTCAGGTGGGATTGCTAGTGGACGACACGAGGCCGCCGTCTTTTCTTCAGTTGCTGTACTTTACTTTTCAGTTGTACTTTACAGTTGGGCTTGTATTTCCGGCCCCTTTACTTTTCTGCACTTTACTTTCCGCTTGCTGACTCTGTGTGGTTGTTACTTATAAAGGCAATGCCTTCCCGGTTTACTGGGATTTTACGCCTTGGTGCTAGTCGCCAGCCCCTGGCCTATGGAAGGCGGGCTTGGGGTAGTCACGGCACGGGACCCGAGGACGGGTCGTGACAAATTGGTATCAGAGGTGGTCGGTTCTACCGCGGACTCTGATCGTCCTTTCTTTCTATGTGAAGCAATAGTGTTTAGTGTATTGAGTGTGGTTATCAGCTCAGGGAGCCCAGTGTTGGTGCGGCGGCCGACGTATCCGTACACCAGGACCCTGACTCCTGATTTCCGACTTAATGCATGAAAACATTGATTGCGTGTGTGTTTCAAGTTTTCTTTGTGATTACTTGTGTCAGCTCACCGGGTATACTGATCTGCTTTATGAAAGTCTCAAGTTTTCCTTGCGATTACTTGTGCCAGCTCACCAGGTATACTGTTCTGACTGTGGTGCTCTTGTTCTCCTTTTCAGGATGGCCCCGCGACGACTGCCAGCTAGGGTTCCGAGTGTAGGGCGCGACGGCAGCCCACCGAGCGACGAGGCCTCGGTGTAGGGCCCTTTGCCAGCAGTGGCACCGGCGGTAGCCTTACCCGCCGAGCCACCGATGCTTCCAGTACCAGACGCTGACGATGCACGTCGCCTCAGGGCACTGCATGAGTTTCAGAGCCAGCGACCGCCCAGGTTTCGCGGTGAGACGGACCCCCAGGCCGCCGAGGACTGGCTAGAGGCGGTGGTACGGATCTTTCGGGTAGTGAGGACACCAGCGGATCTCATGGTGATTCTCGCAGCGAGCCTCCTGCAGGCGGCGGCAGGACGATGGTGGAGCCTGATGCTCCAGGTTCACGATGAGGCATCCTTGCTCTGGACGGACTTCGAGAGCCTCTTCCGCTCTGAGTTCGTCCTGGCCACCCTCCGAGCGGTGCGCATCCAGGAGCTTCTCCAGCTGCGCCAGGGCAGCATGACGGTCGCTCAGTACGCGGCGAGGTTCACGGACCTATCTCGCTACTCGACCGACATGGTACGGGACCCCTTCTTCCGGGCCCGGACCTTCGAGCAGGGCTTGAGACCGGAGATTCGGGCGTCGCTGATCTCCCTCAGCATTCCGACCCAGGCGGGAGTGCTGGAGCGAGCCCTCCTGATCGAGAGCTTCCTGGCAGAGCCTTCTTCAGCAGCGAGACCTAGCGCAGGGCGGCAGGTAGCTGAGTCTTCGGCAGCAGGTAGCCGACGGATGACTCACGGGTCCAGGCAGACGAGACCCCCACGCAGACGGCCTCAGGACACCGGCTCAGCAGTACGAGGCACACAGCGGAGTGCCAGCCTTTCGAGAGGCAGGCTGTGCTACTCTTGCGGCGGGCAGGGTCACATGGCTCGTGACTGCCCGACTCGCCGATCAGAGGAGCAGCAGACGGTGGAGGGGCCACCCAGGTAGAGGCAGAGGGTCGACCGTGGCGGTCCGCAGGGAGGAGGCGGACGAGGCAGAGGAGCTGGCCGAGCAGCGGGTGGTGGGCGACGCTTCCAGGCTCTACCCCCACCACCACCAGGAGGGCCACCTCGACCACAGGGAGCTGGCGGGCAGGGACAGGCCCAGCTCCAGGCAGTGGAGGCCTACGACCCCGACATGCCAGAGATGATTCGAGGTACGATCTGTGTCTATTCCACCCTTGCTGCAGTACTTATAGACACAGGAGCGAGTCACTCTTTCATAGCCTCTGCCCTTGTTCGGAGCTCGGAGATTCCGACTGAGCCGTTGGCTCGATCCTTACGGCTAGAGACTCCTATGGGAGCAGACTCGACGATTACGCACTGGTGCCGGCAGTGTGAGCTTACTCTAGGAGGCGAGAGCTTCGGCTGGGATCTCCTTGTAGCGGCGTCGAGGCCTTACGACGTCATCATGGGCATGGATTGGCTATCCATGGTTCATGCCCAGATCGACTGTTTTAGGCGCAAGGTGCGATGTGTTCGTACCGACGGGAGCAGGTTTACCTTCACCGGCGAGAAGGGAACCTTTGCAGCACAGGATGGACTTCCGCGGAGGAGAGTGCAGCCTATCTCTCATCAGTTGGCTAGCCTCATCCTAGGAGCAGAGGACGTGCGGAGTCCGGCTTTTCCTGCAGTGGTGGACCAGTACGTGGACGTCTTTCCCGACGACGTTCCAGGGCTACCTCCTCGTAGAGAGGTAGACTTTTACATCGACTTGTACCCCGGGACAGCCCCGATATCTACTCCAGCATATCGGATGGCCCCCGCTGAGCTTCGAGAGCTGCGGGTACAGTTGGAGAACTTGCAGAGCAAGGGGTTTATCCGACCCAGTGTTTCACCCTGGGCTTCCCCGATATTGTTCGCCAAGAAGGCGGACGGGAGCTTGCGACTGTGTGTCGACTATCGTCGCCTGAACCAGGTGACAGTGAGGAACAAGTATCCGCTGCCACGGATTGATGACCTCTTCGATCAGCTCAAGGGAGCGCGGTGGTTCTCGAAGATAGACCTCCGGTCAGGCTATCCTCAGCTCAGAGTTCGATACGAGGACGTACAGAAGACGGCCTTCAGGTGTCGGTATGGCCATTATGAGTTCTTGGTTATGCCGTTCGGCGTAACCAATGCTCCAGCAGTGTTCATGAGCCTCATGAACAGGATCTTCCAGCCATACCTCGACCGATTTGTCGTTGTCTTCATTGACGACATTTTGGTATACTCGACGACTGAGGAGGAGCATGCCTACCACCTGCGAGTTGTGCTAGACACACTCCGAGAGCACCAGCTTTATGGCAAGCTCTCAAAATGCCAGGTCTGGTTACGTGAGGTCCATTTCTTGGGGCACGTCATTTCTGAGGTGGGAGTTGCAGTGGATCCCGCGAAGATCGAGGCAGTGCTAGCTTGGGAGCCACCCAGGAGCGTGACAGAGGTGCGGAGCTTCTTGGGCCTAGCGGGATACTATCGGAGATTCGTGCCAGACTTCTCCAGAGTTGCGGCACCACTCTCAGCCTTGACGAAGAAGGGGAAACCCTTTGTGTGGTCAGACAGATGTCAGCAGATCTTCCAGGAGCTGAGACAGAGATTGACCAGCGCACCTATCTTGAGGTTGCCTGAGGAGGGAGTTGGATACGTAGTTTACTGCGACGCATCAGGGACTGGACTCGGGTGCATCCTGATGCAGGAGCGGGCCGTGATCGCCTACGGATCACGTCAGTTGAGGCCGCATGAGCAGAACTACGCCACTCATGACCTGGAGTTAGCAGCAGTGGTCTTCGCTCTGAAGACTTGGCGGCACTATCTGATGGGCGAGCGCTTCACGGTCTTTTCTGACCACCAGAGTCTCAGGTATATCTTCTCTCAGAAGGACCTGAACCTGAGACAGCGGAGATGGCTTGAGTTCCTCCAGGACTATGACTTTGAGATAGTCTATACTCCTGGGAAGGGGAACGTGGTAGCCGATGCCCTCAGCAGGAGGACGGGCATTCAGCTGCTTGAGGAGGCGGCGGAGCAGCTAGCCTCCTTGCAGATATCCTTCGTGGATAGAGACGGAGCAGCCTTTCTTCAGTCTCTCACAGTCTCTCCTCCACTTCTACAGCGGGTCATAGAGGCTCAGCGTGGGGACGCTGACTTTGAGACCCGGCGTGCACTGATATCCTCAGGTCAGGCGCCTGATGGTTTCTCCCTTGGAGCAGAGCACGACATCCTTTTCAGAGGGCGTACCTTCGTACCAGTTGCTTTACGAGAGGAGGTGCTGAGAGAGTTTCACACTTCTCCCTTGGCGGTACATCCCGGAGTGGCGAAGATGTACCAGGATCTCAGACGACAGCACTGGTGGCCGGGCATGAAGAAAGCTGTGGCAGAGTTCGTTTCACGATGCCTCACCTGCCAGCAGGTGAAGGCAGAGCATCAGGTACCAGCAGGTTTGGTACAGCCCTTGGAGGTCCCGGAGTGGAAGTGGGATAGCATATCTATGGACTTCGTGACTGGACTTCCACGTACTTCCAGAGGTCACGACTCCATTTGGGTGATTGTCGACCGACTCACCAAGTCGGCACACTTCTTACCCATCAGAGAGCAGGGCTCAGTGGAGAGCTTGGGACGTCTTTACGTCCAGGAGATCGTACGGCTTCACGGTGTGCCATCATCTATCGTCTCTGATCGAGATGCTCGTTTCACTTCCCGGCTCTGGAAGGGGTTGCAGGAGGCGTTCGGGACGCGGCTCCATCTGAGCACAGCCTTCCACCCTCAGACGGATGGTCAGACGGAGAGGACCATACAGACACTCGAGGACATGCTCCGTGCATGTGTTCTCGACTTTGGTCGCAGCTGGGAGGACCACCTACCCTTGGTGGAGTTTGCATACAACAACAGCTACCACTCCACCATCGGGATGGCACCATACGAGGCTTTGTACGGCAGACCCTGCAGATCACCGTTGTGCTGGACAGACCCTGGGGAGTCAGCACTCGTGGGACCAGAGATGGTCCGAGCCACGACAGAGAAGGTCCAGATCATCCAGGAGAGGATGAGGACAGCTCAGAGCCGGCAGAAGTCATATGCTGACAGGAGGCGGAGGCCACTAGAGTTCGAGGATGGCGACCACGTCTTTTTGCGTGTCTCACCTCGACGTGGTTTACGGAGATTTGGCCGAGGCGGCAAGTTGTCTCCACGCTTCATCGGGCCTTTCCAGGTCCTCAGCAGGATAGGAGAGGTGGCTTATCGCCTGGCTCTACCACCTCAGTTGCACCGGGTGCACGACGTCTTCCACGTGTCTCAGCTGAGGAGATACGTGCACGACCCGACGCACATCATCGACTTTGGGGAGCTGGACGTGGACGATAGGGCGACTTTTGCGGAGGTCCCAGTGGAGATCGAGGATCGACAGGAGCGGGTCCTACGTGGGCGGTCGATTCCTCTTGTGCGCGTCAGATGGCAACACGGGAACCTCCAGGAGAGCACTTGGGAGCGGGAGGCTCAGATGCGTGCTCAGTACCCCCATTTGTTCCCCTAGTTTTTGATGTATCTTTACGGGGACGTAAAGCCCTGAGGTGGGAGTAATGTAAAGACCCGCAAATTTCAAGGAAATTTTTTCTTAATTTTCTTTGGAATTTTACAAGAGCGCAGCTTCAGACGGCACCTGATTCCGAGGCCCGGTGTGCCCGGAATCAATTTCCGAAGTTTGGCTCGGGTACGTTCAGTGAACGGACGAGCGGGTTTTTCTATCTTTTGAATCGGTGCCCGGAATCAAATTCTGAGGGCACCGATGAAATCGCAGCGCCGGTATTTGCTTAGAAATGCCTCTTCCGGAGTTGCGTTTGCTCAGACGTGGTTTTTAAATTTTGCGGCTTTAAGTCAGAAATAAAATAAAGTTTGTGCGACAACTTTATTTTATTTCACTTAAGCTGTTGGAAGCCACTTGAAGCCACTTAAAGACGGCTTGAACTGAGTTGAACTGGATAGGATGCTATCCAGAAATATCCTACCCTCTTGGTAGGATATTTGTGAGGCAGGGCCCGCACGAGCCCCGCCGTTTCTTTCGCTAAGTAACGCACCCGCGAAAACCCGTCAAAGTAACTGAAAAGTCAACCGACGCGTTTTCTTTAATTCTTAACAGACCATTTAATTGGGCGGTTTATTTCGTGAATTAAATGGACTGTTTCTTCGTGAATTAATTGGGTCGTTACTTATGCGTTTTACGTTTGTTGGCAAAATAATAAAATAGACAAACTTGTCTATTTTGGAGGATTGCTATCGTTGTGCAATTCCTCTGAGCCTCCACCCTCTCCGCGAAGAACGCGAAGAACGCGAAGAACGCGAAGAACGCGAAGAACGCCGGAACCGGAATCCGACGACGCACGATCCGCGACGTCAACAGCTTTTCCGCGACCTTCTTCTTCTTCTTCTTCTTCGGTGCCTCTTCTTCCGCGGCGAACCTGCGATCGGCGGTTAAAGGTGAGAATCGAAACTTCTAAATTCTCCCTTCTTAATTTCAATAACAACGGATTTAATTAATTAAATCCGTTTGTTCTTGATCCGGAGATTGGCGACGCGACGCCGGATACCGCGACGACGCCACGATCTCCTTCTTCCACGACGAGCGATTCCGCGACGACCTCTCGTCCGACGACGACTTCGAGGTAGGGATTTATTTTGGAAAAGTTACCCCTTTTAAATTTTCTCGTGAACGTTCTTGAAAATTTAAAAAGCCGGTTTCAAGCGAACAATTTTATCTTTAAATAAAATTGTTGGATCATGTGTTGATCATCTTATTCTTTTCTCCCGTTGTTTATGATTAACGCGGAGGGAGCTGGTCTAACGAACAAGACCCGGCAACCCTCTGCCGATCTTCCCTTTTTGTGCGGATTTGGCGGACGACGACGAACCGTGCGGCAAGGGCAATCCGTTATTTCCGCAGTGAAGATCATCCCCCGGGAGGAGTAACGGCGCATACGGGAAAGGAATCGGGCCACCGGAGCATCTCCGGCGGCCCGCGGAAGGCGGCGGCGGCGCGGGACGCCGGCGCGGCGGCGCCGGCGACCGGAGGCAGCGGCGCCCGGCGCGCCGCCGTGGAGGAAGCCCGCCGCGGCTGAAGCCGCGGCGGCGGCGGCGGCCGGTTCCGCGGCCGCGCGGAACCGGGAACGGACGCGGCGGCCCGGCCGCGTCCGCGTGACAGGCGGTCCCCCCCCGCGGGGGCCGCGTTTCTCCAAATGCCGCGGGTCAAACCCGCGGCGGCAGCCTGTTCGGCCGCTCGGCCGAAGCCGAGCCGGCCGGTCCGGTCGGCCGGGCCGCGCCCAGGCCGGACCGGACCCGGCCGAGCCGGTTCGGGCCGGTTCGGGCCGACCCGGTTCGGCCGACCCCAGGGGGGGTTCGGGCCGGGTCGCCCCGGGCCCAGAACCCCCGTTTCGGGCCCTCTTCGGTCCTTCGCCCATATCTTGGGCCTGGGACCTCCGATTGACGAACCGTCAGCGGCTACGCGATCCTTGGATCGAGACGGTCGTTTCGGTATATTATATTCAATGTTTCGGAAGACTTTGGGTTCGGCCGGGTTGGTTCGTACACGAAACCAACCGGGCCCTCGGAGCAGAAACGCTCATAACTTGAGCTACGGACGTCCGAACGACGTACCGTCAGCTGTGGTAGTTTCCTCTAAGTGAGACAGAACTTTTGGCATACTCCGCCCGAGGATCGGATACAGGCAGAGTACGGTCGGGTCGGTTTTGCCCTAAAAATCAACCGGGCCCCTGGGACGAAAATGCCAATAACTCTCAGACCGGGCGTCCGATTGACGCGCCGTCTGTTGCGTTGAGATCCTGTTGTCGATACGGAACTTTTGGATACATCAACTTCGGACTACGTGTCAGTTGATGTATCAGCCTCTCGGCTCGTGGAGCGGACCCTCCTAAACGAGATCACTATGTGCGGGAACCCTAGCGCTGGCTGTGACTTCGACGACAGAGCAGAGATCCTTCGTGGACTGCGACGACGACAGAGCAGAGATCCTCCGTGGACTGCGACGACGGCAGAGCAGAGATCCTTCGTGGACTGCGGCGACGACTGTGCAGAGATCCTCAGTGGACTGCGTCGACTACTGCACTCAGCGATCCCATGTGGATCAGTGCCTACAGGTTCTGTGTGAGCCCGATCCTACGTGGGTCCTTACTACCGGTTCTGTGTGAGCCACTGCCTACAGGTTCTGTGTGATCCCGATCCTACGTGGGTTTTTTGCGGGGGTTAGTACCTATCGATCCTTCGTGGGTCGGACGACTTAGACGGATCAGTGATCGTCTTTGACGTCATCTGAAAAAGTATACCTGGTTGAGCTGAATCTTATGTTACTCTCCTTTGTGGATTGTGTTGAACTATCCTTTGTGGATTTACTGTTTACTCTCCTTGTGGATTTGAGTCTTGCTTTCCTTTGTGGATTGAATTGTTCTCGAGCTCGTGAGCAGAGCTAGAAATGGGGACTTAGGTATATGTATGGGCATATACCTAAGTCGAGTCAGATGTTACTTCGTGATTGCATCTTTCTTTTGTGCTATATCCTTTGTGGATTTCGGGAGACCTTCGGGGGTCTCGGGGTCCTTACTGAGTAGCTTGTACTCACCCCTGCACGGGCTATGCCCGCACCTTGTTGTGTTGGTTGCAGACGACGGACAGCGCTGATCACGGTTGGGGCGTGGAGCAGGACGGTACCTGGAGGTGGACCACTGGGCGGGACGTACTCGGAGCGGACGTGGGACCCGAGGAGCCTGGAGGCTATCTGTACCCACCCTTCAGGTGGGATTGCCAGTGGACGACACGAGGCCGCCGTCTTTTCTTCAGTTGCTGTACTTTACTTTTCAGTTGTACTTTACAGTTGGGCTTGTATTTCCGGCCCCTTTACTTTTCTGCACTTTACTTTCCGCTTGCTGACTCTGTGTGGTTGTTACTTATAAAGGCAATGCCTTCCCTGTTTACTGGGATTTTACGCCTTGGTGCTAGTCGCCAGCCCCTGGCCTATGGAAGGCGGGCTTGGGGTAGTCACGGCACGGGCCCCGAGGACAGGTCGTGACAACTACTCATATAACATCGACTAGGAATGTGACATATTATTGGATAATCACTCTCATTACTGAGTGTCTTAAAAACATATCAAAAAATCACCATGTATTACCTCTCAAGGTAGGTCCTATAAAATTGAGTGCACTATATATGGTCCAATACAGTATAGAAACAGATAAAATATAATATCAAAGGTCTATATCCAATTCTTTTATATATTCTATGGGACGCCTTTCACAATTTTTCTAAAGGATCACCCTGTATTTCATAACACATTCTCTATGTCCCATTGTTGACCGATATATTTCTAGAATATATCTTGGATACGAGGGACTAGCTTCTCTATTGATTTTCTAAAAAAATACTTGACTGACCATTTCTATTATTCTAAAGGGACTTGTTTTTGGGTGACAACATTCAATATTGTCCTGGCTTCCCAAGGTTTTAAACCGAGTTTTATAGTGGGAGATGAATTTTCCTCTTTATTATTCTTATTTTATTTTAATATAGAGTATAAGTATTCTACTTTTTTGAACTTTTTATTTTGGTATTTGACAAGTTATAAATCTCTAAGATCCCCTTTCCCTAGAGTTATAAGATTATGATTATATTTCTAGTATTCTTAGATACTCTCAGGAATACATGAGACGTTATATTGATATTCTTGATCATATCCTACTAATGGACAAGTATAATATTCTACAATATATCATCTTAATAAACTGGATCTATCTATATCATTTTCTACATTTTAATTTCATATATAAAAAATAATTAATCCATCTATAATTAAATTTCTTGTTTAAAGAAAAAAAATCAAAAATAATGAATATTGTAGTGAATATATAAAAAAATTAAAACTATATTATATGTATAATCATTGTATATTATAAACTGAAAAATTAACTTTTAATTTGAAATCGTAAAATTTAAGAACCATGAAAACATATTATCATCAAATTATTTTCAATTAATTTTTAAATATATTTGTGAATAAAAATGTCATACATGTCTAATTAATGATTTCAATTATTTTGAATTAATATTTTTAAATATTTTCAATTAAAGTTTAAATAATATCATAAGATGCCAGAGTTTGTAAAATATATGATCTATTTAAGATTATAAAAGGTGTAAGATAGCTATTTTTAATGTTGGATATGAAATTTCATAATATTTTTACAATGTATAGTTTATTACTTTGTAGGAATATCAATGTCATATGATATGTCTAGGAGAGGCTGGAAAATCTAAAAAATACATAGAGTAAATTCCAAATTATTTAATATGTATTATAAATAAAATATTAAAATCATATGTTTCTAATGGTATATAGTAATTATTAAAAAACATAGAATGGTTTTTATTATTTATGATAAGGGAGAATACATTTAACACTATGGAGGAACTATTGTACATTAAATGAAATAAAGTATTTTCTCTATAACTACTTGAACATAATGAAACATTTCTAGTTTCACTATAAGGATATGGAAAAGAGTTAAAATATAAGTGGAAGGAATATATGAAAATGAGAATATGTTAAAATAAATTATTTTGGAAGTTACTTTTTTGAATATTAATTTTAAATTCAAAATCAAACAATGAATTTTTTTCTATTGTGTTTGAAAAAAATATATCATACTTAAATGAAATAAAATTTGAGAATGATCTCATGATAATTGTCAAGAATACTTTTGAAAGGGAATGTAATAAAAGAAGAGGTTGTTTATTTCACAAATATAGAAGAGAAGTAACTTGTGGGAACACATGTTAAAGATGAAGATAAAAAATATCCAAAAACACTTTGGAAGTCTATTTTGGTTAATTTATTTCCATTTTTAAAATAAATGGCATTTAAAAGTTAATACAATGTAGGGATAACTATCAAATATGAGATATAATTTATAACATGAGAAAAATGACATTCTATTATTGGTATATCTACATGTTGATATTGGTGGTATAAATGGTAGCGATTAAATATGGATCATTCTAAGGATTAGCTTTATTATTTTATTGGTGATCCATATAATTCTATTATTCCATTCATGGGTGTTTTTTAAATGATATAAATTCACATTAATATGTGTTGAGGGTTATATAAATATGGAAACGTAAATAAAATTAGAATCGCCATTTCACCACCCTCATTAAATTCCATTGATTCTTTGGGATCATTTTCAAGTTGAATATAAGATTACCTTTGATTCATATCGATAATTTGTATTTTTTCTTTGGTTGAAGAGTTTTTCACTAAATTTCATAAATAAATAATGGGAAAATATAATTTAGTGAACAACATGGGGATTTGAAATTTTCATGGGAAAAACAACTCCCTCTAGGAGGATTGGATCATGTATTATATTTTAACTATAAGTTTGGTTGATTTAGAGGATAAAACGGATGGGTCTCCACACCATACTAAAAATGATGGTATAATAGTTGTATATAGTAATATCCTATAGAATGATGACCATGATAAAAATTACAAAATTTCCCATAATTGGAAAATGATTTTATGAAGTTTAATGTAATTAATAAAATAAAAGGTACCTTGTATAAGCTTGAAAATATATATGAATGTAATGAAAAAGTTAAGCATTTAAAACATAAAATATAGAGAATTGAAAATAAAGGATGATTAAATTGTAGACAGTTTCTTCACAGGGAAGAATGAAATTATCAGAGTGAAAATTGAAACATTAAAATGGGTTTCAAAATAATGGGTTTCAGAAAAATTGGTTTCATAAAACATTTAAATGAAAATCATATATATTTATAGAATAATTAACCCATGGGAATAAAATTTAGTTTTATAAAATTTCAAAATAGTATAATAACATGAATTAAATAAATTGACTTCCAAGACTTAATAATAAAAAAATATTCACTTAATTAAGGTAAACATGCACTATAACTCTATTAATGATTTATATTGTTGAATATATAGAGGAAAAGGATAATGAAACCACATAATTGTTTTTTTGGAAGAATATTTTTGTCATCATCAATGTAAATTCCCATGTCATGGATTACATTTAAAAAATACACCTCAATTTTATTTAAATAAAGTGAAATGAAACCACTTCATTGATGTAGATTTTTTGAAAAAATATTTTCCCTAGAAAAATGAGATATTAAACCAGAAAATAAATTATTTTAGTTAATAGAGTGTAAATTAATTCATGAATATGTCGTATAACTCAAAGGAAGATGTTTGAGTTACCAAATCCCTTAAATTTACTCTTGATTTACATAGAAATTATTTAACCTCACATATAAAAAATCACTATATTAATCAATTATTTATGAAACTTATTAAAATCTATATCAATTTAATATTTTTATTTATAATTATTTTCTATTTATATATTAGTTAGTCCTTATCCATTTTTCATTTCTGGTGTGAGTAATCATGATCGTTTTTATCTTGTTTCATAATTGTGGAATTTTTATTCGTTCATCACACTAAATTCAAAACTAAAAGATAATAAAAGGTATCATAATTGATCATTTTAAATTATTTATAATTTTATAAATAAATTATATGGTATTTTTTCACATTCATTAAATATAAAATCTTTGATGAGCATTTTTTGGTTATTTTAAACAAATGAGTGTTGGTATCTTAATTAATGAGGTTAATACTAATTATACCATTCCAGAACAAAAAATAAAATATTTATTTTGATATATAAAAATATATATTATATTAATTTTAATTAATTTCTCATTACCCTCCATGATTTTATTTTATATTGTTGTTCACGTAGAAGGTTATACTGTACCAAAAAAGAACATACCATATTTAATGGATGATTATGAATACGAAATTTGATTATTTTGGTACAATTTCATTTTAAAGAATAATACAATTTTTTTTAAAAAATTAAATATTTTAAATCTTATTTTAACATATTTTAATAAATAATAATGGCATTAGATGAAAAATTATATATGATACTTCATGGAGGTTGTAGTACGCAAAACACATAGTTAACATTTTCATTTCTCAACGAAGAAGAGGGAGAGAAGTTATATTATAATTTTTATATTAATAATCATAATTATGTTATATTTCTTACCTTTAATCTTCAATTTATCCCTTATAACTATTGAATAGAGGTAGTGG
This sequence comes from Viscum album, assembly GCA_963277665.1. Lineage (NCBI taxonomy): Eukaryota > Viridiplantae > Streptophyta > Magnoliopsida > Santalales > Viscaceae > Viscum > Viscum album. The sequence continues at coordinate 1,683,706,088 of OY728160.1, forward strand.
TGAAAAAACATAAGTTGTTGCTTCATGGTGGAGGTAGTCGGTACAATGCACAAATATCTGTTTCATCTTCCTTAATAACAAATATGAAATGTGTTTAATAGTTTATCCATTGGAATAATTGAAATTATACTACATAAAATACCAATTTAATTACATAGAAATTTGATAAATTGGTTTACATGGAAAGAATAGAAAGGAAATACTTTGTATAATAATAAATCACTTTGCGAACTTACGCTTTCTCTTGGAAGAGTCTTTAGAAATGGGAATCTTAATAAAATTTCTTATGACCACATTCTCAAGAAAAGAAATATGGAGATAATGAAAGGTTAAGATACATTTTTTCTAATTGAAAACAATTATTTTATTTCTCTTCAAGGGTTGATGGGAGGCCCATTTTATAAGTATTGAGAAAGAAATATTTGTATTTATAACCACTAAATATAAATTGATCACACGTTAAAAATGTCAAGTGGATCAAAAAATGGATAGTAATTTAAGATACAAAAGTTCATTTATTTACACCTCCACCACTCAATCTGAAACATATTTTTAACATGTTATTCCCTTCACTCTCTATATTATTTATTTTTACCTTTTTAGTTCACTACTATGGTAACTAGTTTTTTACCTAGGAAACTAATACATTATAAACCCAAAAGGGTCTTTATTAAATAAAATGGACCATATAATTTTATATATGAAATATATTTTATGGTATTCATTTTCATAATGTGAAAAATAATAATTTTAAAATAATAAGTGTATAATATATTAAAACATTCTAAAAATAATATTTATGTTCTAAAATGAAAAATATATATTTATAAATTCATATTAATAATATAAATACTCTTATAAAATATAAATTTATTATGAAAATATATTCATTAATTTAAATTTCATACTTACATACTATTTATTTTCTAAAAGTAATGGTACTTATAATGATAATATTTATAAACTATTAATCTAAAAAAGTAAATATTTTTTGAAAAATCCCATAAATTTATCTTATCCTTATATTGTTATGATATGTCAAAAAATGAATTTAATTTTATGAAAACTGTCATTATATATCTTATAGATTTATCTTTAAAGTAATTATAAAAATATAGAAAAACACTTTTTTAGGAAAACATTATTTAGGTTTAATAATTATTGATCAAAAACTAATTTTAATATATTATTTATACCAATAATATATCACACATTAAAAATATAAATTTATGAAAATACTTTTTTGTATAAAAATATTTTATTAGTTTCTTGGTTGCATTAGTTTTAACAACAATAAAAGGGAATTCTATTTTATAATGTGGTTACCATTTCTTTTAACTACTCCATTAATGATTATAATAGAATGGTCAGTTTCTATTTTATTAAAAATTTCACTAATACATTGAGTTTTAGTGTTTTTTTGTGAAGAAATATATCATATATAATATTTAATTAATGATAAATATTTCACTAAATTCTTTTGTCATTATATTATTGCATGTGGTAATTCATTATTAATTTTCCAGTAATTATTTTCCCTAAATTATTTTGGATTCCCCTAAAAAAATAATGGAATTGGTTTATGAATTAATGTTGTTTGATTTATTTTGGAGAACATGCACTCAAGGTTGCATACAGATTGATCTGGACATGGTTTCTTGGGGATACATCCTTGTTATTCAGTTTGGTGAGACGTCTATTAGTTATAACAAGATAATTAATTGTGGAAATAATTATTTTCATTAATTATAATTGTTAAGAAATAATTAAAATATATTTATGATGGATTTAAGGCCTCATGTGGCTGGATGATCTTCCATTGATATTTTTTGGGCATAAATGATATTAGACGATGGTTTCTAGTCATTTAATGAGGGGATAAATCCATCTTGAGATAAAAAGTCACTATACTTTGGATTGTTTATGCATTGTTTTATATGAAATGTGATATGTAATCTCGCCACTGTACATGATTTAACTTTAAAAAAGTTTAATTTTTTATATTATCCTTGTTTGACTTGGGTAAGGACTTATAAGTCTGTGATTAACACTCTCAATATTATGTGATGTTTTTTATGGTCATTAATGGTTCTGAGATCAAATTATGGTGCTCTGTATTTTTAACATGGGATCTAATAGATCTTACCTTATGTGATTTTATGATGCCTTAGACATTTAATAAGATCACATATCCTCCTTAAGAATATTAATAGTTTTTGAAAGAGGATGATCAATGTGATCCATGACATGTAATATTCCTTCAATACTAGAGAGTGGGTGTATACTACAAGGGACTATTCTTTTGTCTTCTTTTTGACATATCTTGGTATCATGGTTTTTAAGTCAATTATGTGAATATTTAAGTATTATAATTGATAGTAATTGAAACACTTGACATATATACATTATAAATTATGTCATAATAAATTTGGGTTTTGTGACCCTAGCCTCCCTTTATTAAGAGACATGTGGGTTATTTGTGGTTGATTTGAGTCTGGTCATAATGGGACAATTAGTGATGCCTTGTTATCCATTTTTATTGTATTACTAATGAAGGATGTGAGTGTTCCTCACCCTAATAGTATGTGGTAACTGAGTTGGTTATCCCTCACTAATGAATATGAATATAGTTTTTTTTCATGTAAGGACTAACCTAGAATAAATTTAAAGGGATTTAGACATTATGAAAACCAAATATATTTTATTATGCTATTAATTTATTCCATTATGTGTTGTGATAATGTAATGTGGTGTTAAAAAAAGTTATATTATTCGATCATGATGTGTCTAAAATTATCCTTGTTTGATATGATTGATATATTTTGTGAAAGACTAACCTTTCACTATGCATACAACCTAAGAAAACTTCCCCCTTGTGTTGATAACACCTAAGGCATGTGTGGGATATTGTGACATATTATATGGGTTTTATTTACATCATACCATATAATAATGTGACAAAGGACATTATTACCAATTATTTTTGAGTTCATGATAAGTAGTTTTTATCATACGACTGGGAAGCATGCTCAGTGGATTGTTGAACACATTTCCCACACGGTCTTAATTATATTTATAGTGGGATAAAATTAATGAATCTTTTTTATTCCCTTGGATGTAGGATTCATTTCCTATATTGTGATACTTCTATGAAAGGGGAAAAATATATAGTGAAAATTCCTATTTATTTGTTTTATCCCTTAAAATTGGTATGTATTTCCCATGATGTGATACTTATAAGGAAGGGGATGAGTTTCCTAAGAAGAAATTCATAGTTGTTTGATATTTACTTTGGGATTGGGATTATTTTTCCTTGATTTGTTTCTTCTAAGGAATGGGATGAGATGTATGTGCATGATTAGTTGTTGTGGGGAATTATTCTTTCTCTTATGATGTGTCTTAGGTCAAGGGATGGTTTTCCTTATTGTGTTTATGCTCATGGATAGGGTTGTTATAGCATCTCTTGATGTAGGCATCACATGATTCCCTCTGTTATAAGATTATTATGTAAATTATTATTTCTATTTGAACATTGTTATTGGGATGTGATACACATATATTAATGATCATGATATATTGGGGATTTTTTCCTATCTTAAAGATTTAGGATGTTATGCCCATTTGCATATAATTCTTCAAGACACTATGCCTGATATTATGGATTTTGTATTGTGATGTACTTCCAATGCATTGAATCTTATAGTTACTTAGTTTTGTTATTCTAATTTTATAGGAATTTTAAAAAGTGTTTTTTTTTCATGAATTGGTTAGGATACTATGGTGTGATGTCATTATCACCATTGCAGTGGATACATTATGAATAGTGAGCCACACATTTTTATAGTTTTTTGACATCTTATTGATCGCACCCCACTAAATCATATATATGGGGGTTTCTATCATCCAATTCTTATAATTATATATGTATTCTATAAAACCCCTTACTATATTCAAGGAAAAATAGAAAAATTTAAATTTCCTAGGGATGTTATAAATAATCCAACATTATTGGTCGATATGAGGATATATCGGTGAATCTTACACTAAAAATAACAACCTAATTCACACACACACACACACAAATATATATATCTATGTGTGTTTGCACAATATATATATTTATATATTTATATGGGTATTAAAATGCACAGATATACACACTATTTATTCATATCCATATTTATCTAAATATAACATTATGGCATTACATGAAATTACATATTTTCATACATTTTTGAAATATAATTTTTGAATGTTAAAGGAATTGAAACCAAAAATAAAATAAAATGAGACATGATTTAAAATATATCTGATGGTAATGAAAAAGTGATGCGATCAAAACTAAAAATTTTGAGATAGATGTATGGAGATCTGAAAAATTTGAAGGATGGAACATTAAAGAGTTTCACAACATGTTTGAATGAACTTTTGATCAAAGTAATGAGCTTTAGTGAGAAATAGGAAGACTCGATTGTTGTTAAAAAGTTACATTACATCCTACAAAATGAAAAATATGAAGATAAAGTCACATATTTAGAAGATAAATATCCTAGAATACTATATCTTGATTACTTATAGAAAATTTAAATTTCTTATTTGATGGGAAAATATAATTTTGTGAGGAATAAATTTCAAGCTTAAAAGGAAATAAATTTCAAAGCTCAGAAGACATATATGTATAAGAATAATTTATATGAACATGAAACTAACAATTATTATTTAGATGTTGATATAAGTTTTAATAATATAATTTCTCTTATCTATAGAAATGATAGAATATGAAATTAACGGTTCAACGGAAATATTCCACTCATATATTTTTACTGTTAAAAATCTAGAAGTTTTTCTAAAAATAGTCATATGTTAAATAAATATTGTGATAGTGATAAAGATGGAGGAAGACCAACAAGATACCTTAAAAAGTAACCATTAAAGGAAGACATGTTAAGGATTTCCTCAAAATGGAAGGTAATTAATTTATAAAAATTTGGTAAGAAAAATTTCTTATCCATTTTTGAAATTAGTTATGTCTACGATGAAGAAGGGGATGTTGATACTTCTATTGGTATTAATGAAAAATTAAATTTTCTAAGGTGAATGATGATGAATTTAATATCAATGGAATAAATAAATCTTAGAGTGATGGTGAAAATATAAAGAAATATTTATTTAATATATAATTTAAGGTAAATAATTTTATGATTATAAAAATAGTAGAAGGAGATAAATATTTAGAATAAAATAGTTTGGTCTTTAGAATAATACGTGAATGATGATAAAGTAACCAAGTTCAGTGACATCAAAATAAAGGTGTGATTACAACTCAGTATGCCACCACCAATGACATCCATAAATATAACTGGTCTATTTGAATAGTATGTAGAAGTGTGTATGAAAAAAACTAAAAATACAACCATTATGAAATTTAAAACTAATTTAATAAAACAAACATTGAACCCAGCCATTGGGTTCACCTCAGGAATGATATATACCACCATTGGATAATGTTTTTGTGTCTCTGAGTATGTCACCATGAAACTTTAAAAAATATCCCAACCAAGGGTAATATTCCCATCACTTTTTCAAACAATTAACAACCATGGTTAATATATCCATCTTTGAGGCCCTAGTGTGAATCCATGTACTTTGTTAACCCTAGGGATAACCATTAGTTTCAGCATCCCCTAGGGTCCATGTTCACCCCAAATTAACCAACATTACAATTCTTGTACTTTAAATTGAAACAAAAATGCAAATGTACATCATTTACATAAAACCAAAATAAATAAGACATTGAATTAATAATTAATACCATTTCCATTCTCGAACAATTCTATTTCCCAATTCCCAAAGACATTCCTAAAAACTAATTTAATTTCAAGGTTAAAAACCATTTCCAACATATTTCCAGATTACCAAAATACATGAAATAAAATAATATTTCTCATTTCCATTTAAAATCCAGAACTATTAATATATTGTTAGTATATTCAAAAACCATTTCAAGGACAATCATTTTTTCAACACCAAAATAAAATTTCCCTTCTACCTATCCACTTTTTAATATTGAACTATTTCTCAAAACTATAATTTACCCTTCATATTTATGATTAAATTGATTTTTATTCAATTAAAAATATATATTCCATCTTCAATTATAAATGGGTGTCAAATTCCATTTTACAAACTCCAATGTAACCGGTTTCTATCTTTTATCTAAATATCACATCATTAAAAATTATCTAACACCATAAATATCATTTAAACTAGGACAAGAATTGAGAAACCATCATAACCACACCATGTTTACACTCATAAAACATAAAAAGGATATGTGTAAAATTCAACATATCAGTTTTCTTTTTAAAAATATTTCAGATTAAGGTCATTAAGCTTCAACATCTTTATCAAGGCCCTTCCAAGCTAAATTAGTCGTCATAAACTCACACAATTCCCTAAACCAAGTCCAAAATCCAAAATTAATTATTATTTTATAGTCAAATTAATATTACTTAATTAAAAACATTGAAATTTTATAGTCTAAAAATATGTGTATATATGTTGAAAACTCATACGCCCTTAGTCGTCTGTCAAATCATGAAGCCATGTGGTCCCATCTATCCCTGACATACCCCTAAGATGATGTTGAGCCCAATACACAACCTTATGAACTAAAAACTTAAAAAATTAAAATTAAAATTTTAAAAAATGTAAGAAAACCCATAATAACAATAAACATTGTTGACTAAAGAAACAATGAGAATATGGATTCTTGATACATCTATTTCTTATGTATCATGAAATTTTAAGGAGAATTATGCTATTCTACTATTATATGGTGAAATATCAAATGAAAACCTAGGGTAGAGATGATGCAAATTTATAAAAAAAATAAAAATAAAAATGGATGCCAACGGAGTTAAAGGAGTACATTAAATCAGTGATAAAACCCCTTTGTGACACCCCTTGGAGGGCATGAAGAGGATAGAAAGTGGAAAAAACCCCTAGCGTGTAAGGGATATAAAAGAGGGAGATCGGGGATAACTAATCTTAAACATGGGGGGGGGGGATTGAAACTTTTTAATAGGATTAATAGATTGGGAACAACTTCTACCAATCACGTGGTTGAATATATCTTATACTATCCACTTCACATGGCTTGGTCAGATAGTTTACCAAATCATTCACATAGCGCATGGATAGAACTATCTCCAACCCTCCACCTGACATGATTTTCCAAGCCCTGTTCTAATAATTTAGATGAAAATATGTTTTTCAAAGATAACAAGAGAATAAAATTAAACGAAAAATATTACATGAGTCTAAATGACAGAATCATTTTATAATATTTGTCATAAAGATGGAGAAGATCAGCGAGAAGATCGCCAAGCTAGGTAATGTCTTGATTTACTCATTTTTTAGAAAGGACATCATCAACTGTATTATATTCACAATAGGTATGAGTGATAATGTTGTTGATGTCAAGAAGAGAGCGGGTTCAATCCATCAAATGAGTAATGATCGACCATGCAAGGTGTGTTACATTGTTCATAATTGCTCACACCATTGTAGTCAAATCGCTTTCAAACTAGTGGGTTTTCCAACCATGATTCCTAGTGAAAGAAACAACATGTATCATACCCATCATTTTGGCCTCCAGATAAAAGGTAGTACCACAGTTCACAAGAAAGCATCCAAGGATCTGACCATGGTGATTCCCGAAGATAGTGCCATAACCTGCAAGACCTGGATTGCCTTTTGAGGCACCATCAACATTGACCTTGATCCAATCAGGAAAGGGATCACACGAAAACACTTCAAAGGTACGACAAGGCTGAAAAAACATCCAACAATCCAAAGATGTCACTGAATCATAATATCAAGAAAATGTTATTGCAATGTCCCTTTTTCATCAAAGAAGCTCCACATATGGCAATAAGAATTCGCGTTCGACCTACATCATGATTGAGTGAGGATTTGTTATATGTAATATTATTTCTATCATACCCGATCACATGATGGAGCTCAGAAATATCATTAAGGAAGAGGTTCTTAATTTGCTAAGAGTTTTTTATTTACGCATATCTCTTCAGTTGAGTGTTCAACAAGTCAAGTATCAACCATCTGCAGTTAAAAATGTCAAAAATATAATTCCAGAGAGTAGTGGAAGTAGCACAAGAGAGGGAGAGGTAGTTACTATCTTCTCTGTGTTAATTTCAATGCCAACATTTGGAGAAAAGTTGAATACCAAACAATTGAATGCATCTGTCTGTGTGAACTCTGTTGTGGGAAAGGCACCAAATATGAGTGAATTGTGAGGGCCTTATCCATGGTTTGTTAAATAATTATATCCAATCAAAATCACTTTCATAATTACAGAAAAAAGGATTGTAAAAGTTTTTTGAATTAAGAGTACTATTTTGGGTAGGTTTCCAAATTAAAAATCATCAGCAATTGATAAAGGATAGTTGTTAATGATGTTCATAATTTTTTCAGTATGATGATCATTATGAGAATTTAGAATATCTCTAATAGAGTAATTATTGTTTTCAAGGTTTTGGTCTAGATTAATCATAGAAATAAGAGGTGTGTTGGTCTAGTTATCCAACCTGAAATTTATAAAGGACTCCATAGTAACCATCTATCTGGCATCATTCATGATGGTGGAAAAATATTTCTTAATAGATGGCCAGATAGAGGAGATAAGGAAGTTTAATTTTCCTTCCTTAAGTTTGCCAAGAATTCTCTTTTTGAGAAAAGAGACATAATCTGAATTATTGTAAAGAAGGATCCATGTGAGTCTAGATTGAAGGGATTCCTTAAAGTATCTCAGTTTGTTTATTCTAATCCCACCCTTAACAATGGGTTTGCAACAAGTCGACCAGGGGATAGTGACAAGATTTCTTTCCAACATACTTCCAGTCCAAATGAATTTTTTTATTAAGGTATTCATTTCTTTATTAGACCAATAAGCCATTTATAAACCACCATGGAGTAAACCATTTTGGAAAAAATAGTGGATTTGACAAGGCATAATCTTCCTTTCAAAGAAAGGTATTTCCCTTCCCAAGAGGATAGGGGGTTACAGACTTTGTCAAAAATGGCAGAAAAGTGAGAATACTTGGGTCTGCCCCAAAAAATGGGACCCCAAAGGTATTTAAAAGGAACGAAACCCTCTTTGATGCCTAAGTCATTGATAATGTTACCTTTCCGGCTAGGAGGTAATATTTTTACAAAGAAGATAAAAGATTTTCTCCAGATAATGGTTTGACCAGAGACCTCTCATAGTGAGATAGATAATTTTTTAGGTTTCAAATATTTCTTTTATCACCTTGCAAAAAAAGGATGATATCATCAGCATATAGAAGATGGGTGGGAGAATTCACATTCCTAGAAATATTAATGGGTTTGATTTTAGTCTATTCCACAAGAGAATTGAGGATACGACTAAAATAATCCTCCACAATGGAGAAAAAAATGATAGATAGGGGATGAAATTGCCTTACACATTCAGTGAATTTAATGTAGTCCTTGGGAGAACCATTGATTAGCATAGAAACAAAGGCCGAGTTGAAAAGTGTTCTGATTGTAGTAATAAAGGGGTTATTGAAACCGAATCCTTGAAGAACCTTAAATATGAAGCTCCAGTCCATGGTATCAAAAGATTTTTTGATATCAAGTTTTAAGGAGATATTACCCCCTCTATTTTCTTTGTTAAGAGTGTTGACACACTTAGAGGCAAGACAAATACAATCTTGTATGGATCTTCCCTTGATAAATCCAAATTGGTTTTAGGAGACAATTTTGTCTGTGATGGTTGAAAGTCTATTAGCAATGATTTTGGTGTGATTTTAAAGATAATGTTAATGAGAGAAATGGGTCAAAAAAGGTGGATCTCAGAATCATTTTCCACTTTAGGGATCAATAATAGAAATTGAGCATTCAGACCATGAGGAAGGATACCATTGGAGATGAAAGATTTGACATGTTTACAAATATCAAAACGTATAACGTCTTAACAATTCTGAAATAACCCATTATTAAAACCATCAGGACCTGGGGTACTATCAAGATTCAAACTAAAGACAATATCTTTAATTTACAGATCAAGTGGTATGTTTATAAATAAAGCATTATTCTCATCATTAACCATTTTCGAAAATACCTTAGGAATTAGGTCTTTGTTATTTTCAAGACCAATGAAGATGGTTTCAAAGTAAGAGACAATATGATTAGAAATATCATCCTCAATGTCTATAAAGTTTTCCCCATCTTTTAACAAAGATAGAGGTCTGTAATCTTTCCTGACTCTGTGAAGTGAGTTATAGAATTTCTTGTTCCTATCACCATCAGATAACCATTTAACTTTAAGAGTCTATTTCCTCATGCTCTCTTTAAAGGTGAGAAAATAATTTACATTTATCTAAATATTGAGTTTTTGAGTCAAATCAGTGTTGAAATCAGAGACAGTGTTATTTTTATGAAGTTGACTAAGTTCATCCTCAAGAAGAAGAATGTCATTGTTAAACTGTTTGGTAGTAGAAGTACACCAACTTTTGAGAATCTATTTGAGGTTTTTTAACATAATAGGATAAGAAAAGGTATCATTGACGTGTGACATAGAATACCAAAACTTTTTGATGATATCAGTGCATTCATCATTAAAAAACCAAACTTTGTTAAATCAGAAAGGAAGTAAGGGTTTCATATTTTTGGTGGAGACATTGACAAGAATGGGGTGATGGTGAGAGTGTAGCTTGTGGAGGGTGATGCTGGAGATAGAGTCCCATTTATCCAAAGTAGGGACGTTCGCGAAGGCTCTGTCCAACTTGGAAGAAATCACCCTATTGTAGTACCTCCTATACCATGTAAACATGGCACCTGCGAGATTAATTTCTAAAAAGTTGTTGTCTTCAATGTAAGTTTTGAATTCTCACATGGAGATGGTACCGTGAGTTGGACCAATTCTATCACTTGTGTTTAAAATTGCATTAATGTCCCCAATCAAAAACCAAGGAGTATTGATATTGGTGCCAAATAGGTAAGGTCATTCCATAGTGGTCTCCTATCTTGGTATCTATTTTTTTCCTAAATAAAGGAGAAGAAGGTGTGAGTGCCATCAATTACCAAGTCACAAGTAAATATTTGTTCAGAAATATTAAAGACGTTAACATTTTGAAGAGATGTGTGTGAAAAAACCCATAGGGTTTCAATATTGGAGGAATTTTTGGTTTCACCTGCGAAAGAATAATTATGTTGGGATAAGTGGAAATATTTGGTTGAAAAATCACTTTTGGGTTCCATGATAGTAATAAACATTGGGGAATGAGTGTGGATAATTTTTTTTAATATGATAAGAGTTTCATATTTGGAAATACCCTGAAAATTCCAGAAGAGAATCTTCATTTAGACATATGTTTGGAGTTAGAACTCCCATTTTCTTGTTCAATGAGCCTTTTTTCCTAGAAGATCTTTAAGGTTTTTTATCATTCCATGGACTAGTATTTTTCTTCTACTTATTTTTTGGAGCAGCCAAGGGGTTGATTATTATTCCCTTATCATTATACATGGGAATCACATGTAGGGAGGTATTCACATGTGAAACTACAGTGTTCCTAGTAGAGGTATCATTATGAACCACATCATGAGTAGCAATTAGATTTCCAGAATTCACCAAAATACCATTATGCATGATAAAATGAGAAACACCATTAGAATGAGTTATAAATGTAGAAGGAAGAGTACCTGATCCTTTAGTAGCCATAGGTGTAGTATGATTCATTTTAGAGTTTGAAGGTGGAACCGATTGAATGTTTGGAGCAGTCAATGGTGTCTCCTTCTGTCCAGCTAGTTCAGGTGTAAAAGTGGGAGCATGTGAACTAGCATGGAGTTGTGTGCTCTTTGTGACATTAGTCACCTGCTGTTCTACATGTTCAGAGCCAGAATTAAAAATGCAATAGGTACTTGGAATAACCATATCTGTAGGTTTGTAGTCCTGTTTAGATTCAGACTGCTTGCTGGATGCGGGTTCCTGTACCACCGAGGCAGTGCTGATATATTCTAAACAATAATATACAGTGGGGATTTTAGTAAGGGAAATATTTTTAGTATTGTAATTCTTTTATCTATATAGCTTAGGACTTGAGACAAAAATTTTATTCTTTTTATAAGTTTGTTTATCATTACCAGACCCCTAAATAATTAAGTCAGTAGTGGAGTTTTCAATATTATGAGATGTAATAGGAGGACTATGGAGTTCTTCTTGGACAATATTGTCCACAGATGAGTCCTTTTACTCACTCTGTGATATTTTAAGAGGGTCATAATTCTAGGGATTAATGATCCCATTAACTAATACTAGAGTATTTGAATTACATTCCAGCATTATAGGGGGTGTTTGGGTAGGATCAACATCCTTAACCTATTTTCTAATATGATTAGGATTAAGTTCCAATGTTGTAGCTTCTAAATCTGAGTGAGAGTGATTAAGTAATTCCATAACAATTGTTTCAATTTCATTATTTATACATTGAACTTGGACTTCATTTTCATGTTCCTCCACTAAATCAGCCCAGGATTTTCCCTCATTAACCTCTGATGGAATCAAGGCCTTGGATTTGATAACCCACTTTTCAATGTTCTTCTTAGGGATTTAAAGTTTATCAAAGGAAGGACCATTATCTTTCTTTGGTTTTTTGGTCTCCGTCTATTCCAAACCACTTGGTTGGGAGGCATATTTGTGAACTACCCTACATTTTAGTATCGAGTGACCTATGATTTTGAAGTACTCACAAAATGGGGGCTTTATCTCATATTCTATCCTTACTAAAGCCTTATAATCCTTAGCATTAAAGGAAATATAGTGTGGATGTTTAGTATCTAGGTTCACTTATACCATAACTCTAGAAAATAATCCAAACTCACCATTTAATGTTATTTGATCAATCTTCAGGGGAGTACCAATACAGAAGGTTAAGTCATTTATGATCTTTGGATGCCAAAAAAACAAATTTAGGTTATGAAGTCTAACCCATACCTATGCCAAATTGTTTCTATGTGTGTTCAGATTAAAAGCAAAGTCCCATTTATAGATACGCAACAGACCAGGTCTGAGTTGCATATTACCTATCTTCCATACCCTATCTAATTCTTCCTGTGAGGAGAACAAAATATGGAAATAACCCTTACTTATTGGGACAAATTTACTGTTAGAAAAACCCCAACAGTGAGAAATGTGAGACTTAATATCAAGATATGACCAGGGGTTTTCCCCTTTTAAGTAAACAATGAGACCCATGATAGAGAACTTACACATTTGAGTTCTCTGTTGAATCGCTTTGGGATAATCCTCCACAGATAATCCTCCATCATTCATTCTTTTTAACATGGGATGTTTTTTAAATGTTGATTTGGGTAGCTCTGATCCGTTCAGAACCCCGAGGAAGGAAATACCCCTAGGTTTTTCATTCATCTCTTGTCCTGGATCATTATCCTCAAGGATTTAGTTTCCATTCGTTTGAGCAGCGACATAGAAAAAGGAGTGTTCTCATTTCAGATCAAAGGAGCCCATGAGTCAGATAATTTGGAAAAGAAAGATCCTAACATCTCCTCTATAGTTTCACATGGTTTTACATTAATGGTTCTCCAAAAAATCATGCATCCAATTATAAAAAAAATTGAATTAAAACTCCACATGTGTAATGGAACTGAAATGGTTTTCTCTAAACCATGTGACCCAAATAGATCAACTATTCCAGAGTTCTCCAAAACTCTCTATACATTCCCAAATCAACCAAGACTCACTTGATATGTTATGCTACCTTCTAATCCTCATTAAACATAAAGAAACATAACTTTAAGATGTCCCATCTCCATGAATTTTAATTTTGGATCCCTGTTAAAAGTTCATCTTATCTACCAAATACAAAATTCAAGAATTCTACCAAAAATTAATTGTAATTTTGAAAAGTGTTTTTACAATCTCTACACCTTGATACTTTATATCCCTGAAAATTATCAATAGTTATCTCACCATAATTTTTATGACCCACCTCAGTCATCAATTCCTATTCAAGTGACTATGTAACACCCTTCAGTAACAAACATGCTTTTGGAGCACCACCCTAAATCCATGGTTCCCTAAAATACAAAAAACAAGACAATAGTAATATTCACTCTAGAAACTCCTGGAAAATTCTTTCATGGTCCACATATCCTAAGACACGACCACATTTCCCTCAATTGATCACCTAAACTATAGTGCTTCAAGCATAATATTTAACCTACAACTACTAACTCCCAAGACATGTTGCTTTCAAATTATTAATTTATTATTGATTATCCATACATAGATTTTAATAGTGATCCCATTAGGACAACAAAGATTCCACACCAGATCATAATTGGGAACACCAATTGAATAATTGTATGCATTCTAGTTTCTAAATTCCATGTCATAATAGATGAATCCCAATTATTTTAGCACAATAATATATTGTATAATTTCATATATAAACCCATGAAAATTCCTAATACATGACCATAAAACCCAAATTTACATGTATGATGTGGTTTATAAACCACCACAATAATATACATGTGAGAACTCAAGTTAAAACAGCTTTGGATGACCTTCCATGAATAAATTAAGAAGCACCTATCGAGGCATCCCCAAATTCACCAGACTATGGAGCTTAAGAATAAAAGGACACTATGAACATTTGAACATTCTCACTAAGGTCCATTATAAACTCATGTTGAGACAACATTGATACATTACCAATTTTCTACACCTACCGCAATTCCCAAGCATGGACACTAACATTATCCCCCCTAATCAAGTTCAGGTCATCATTGGTCATTCCATGTCTAATTTCAAAGCTCAAACTGTAATAATCAGTTCATTTTTAGAACCCCAACCCTAGGATCCCATAATCCAAAAGGATTCCATTGATATACCATACCCAGTCTCCAAAGTCAATACCTAACACCCAGGGATACTTCTTTAATGGGATCACCAGCCGATAAAACCTGCATCATTCTTTCCATGAGCACCAACCCATTTCCGATCCAACGCACATAGGTCCCATAAATTTATCTTCATCTAGAAATATCAACCTGTACTCCATCTAACACAACACCAAAAAATTACATGATATTTACCATGTATTTCCAATTATTAGTCATGCCAAGTCATTCATAATTAATAGAAAGGAAACCAATCATCCAATAAGTGATCACACATCCAAAACCCTTTTATCTTTAGGGTCACATGCATGTAACAAAAATATCACCCCACCATATGATTATCATTTTTATTATATTAATAGGTCAATTTTTTTATCATCATATCACATGATCCATCCATCCTCACATGTTAGGACTAGAATGTCCCAAACCCATGCATCCCCCAGTGCCAAAATAAAATGTAATTAACCACTTGTCCCCATACCAAGGGAATTTCATCCATAAGATTCCCCAAAATTCCTTCCAAAATGAGTATCACATCCTAAAATTTCCTATTTGGACTCCCAACTATATATATTCCCTTATAGCTCTCCTAAAGAGCTACACAAACATGTTTTATATCCAAGCACATAGAGATACTCCCAAGCCCCCAAACTGTTATTCCCTTTATCATTACATCAAAACTCCTTAGTACATATCTCACCCATTACCCCTCATAGATTAAAAACTTAAAATATTCCCACATAAGCAAGGTCCATGACTTCATAATTCTTTAAAAATAAAAAGTACACAGTCTGATTTCACCAAAACCACTGGACAACTCACATTGTGTACCACTGACAAACTTTCCACCATGAAATTAACCAAACACCAATGCGTTACTTTACACTTACACCAGACCACAAAATTCAACACACACTTTTGGATGTTTTATGCCACCATGACTAGGTTGAATGTGATACAGGATACACTTGTCTCAACACACTAGGATCTCCATTTCAACTCAAATCCAAAATCATGCACCTTACCTGTGCAATGGTCTATCTCATGATCACCTTCTATATGGCTGTCACTCCTAATATGTAGGAATCCAATCACTCCCCATGTCACATAAACCTTATACAAATCCTTACCCACAACATGGTGTCATTATAACCTCATTAGCATCTCCCCACACTCTCACCATATACTAAATGAACCTATAACATTAGGTCGAAGAACCAAAATAGTATTTCCATTCCAAAACTATCTTGACCATGGTTCTATTACTCATAGTTAATTAACATTTATCCCATAAATTTATCCATATACATATGTTTATTAAAAGTTATCACCCCAATTGAACTGGTCTCATACCTTGAAGCACCTACCTGTGTATATCATCGCTAAAAAAACACAATCCCTAGGGCATCCCCACTCACAGTTTTCCCTCACCATAAAAAATGAACAACACAATATGTTTAATATAAATTTTAACGGTCTTTAGGTATTTTAAATATCCTTACCTATAATATATCCTTCTAGGGTCACTAGGTCTTATAACCTAGATCTATCATGTCTTGCTATGGTTCTAAATATCGGGCTACAACACATGGTTCTCATCTAAAACAACACTCAACATCCACATTACAATATACATAAAACATGGTATAAAACTATAAGTCTCTATAAATTCCACCACCATCAAAAACAAACATGAATACATATGCCAAAAACCTCCCAATCATGGGTCCCACACAAAACACTATGTGTCACTTTCCAACCCCCTTACCCTCAAGTAACGAATTCTCATTTAACATCATCCCATTGGACTACACCATCTAGAATCAGAACCCATAATTCACCACTGACTCAATCGATGACATGATCACAGAAAAAATCTTCCATGGAACCACATTGACATCATTTCGTTATATACATTTAGATTCCAAGCTATGTTGTATGAACATATAGATTGTTACTAGAAAATTAAATAACTATTCCTATAAAAAACTAACCCCATAAGGTTGTCTATAAATCCATAAAATAATTAAATCACCCATTTTTGTCTCTAATAATTCATATCCAAATGTTTTTTATCACCATCACTTTTATAAAATATATAAGGCATTCCTTCAGAATAAAAAATACATATATAATTTTTCCCATTATGGTAGAATTCCACCAATGAAATAAATAATAAAATATCATATGATCATTTTAAAACACATTAAATAGTCATACCTAATTATTTAAGAAAAATAATCCACACTTGGACTATACCTTGTAGATCATATTTTCCTATGAAGACTGATTTGAGACATAATGCCTCAATATGACACAAATTAAATCCCATTATTGGGATCTTACCAACACACAACGTTCCAAAGTTCATAATCATAAAATATAAATGTAAAAAATCATGTGCATCATGAATAATTAAAATAAAAAAAATGATAAAAGTGAAATAAAAAAATATAATACCCATATCCATGGTAACATGGAATTCCACTAGGAAAGGTGTTCACGACACCCCAGTTTAGATTCGACCATAACTCCCAAGACATTTGAATGCCACTTTTATACTAAATCCCAATATAGTTAGAATAAAATGATGTCTCTTAATATAATTTTGAATTCCCTAACCTGGATCATTCTATGAACAATAACTATACCAAAACACTATGTTGAATTTGGTGCACCTCCCCGAGTTATAGAGGGTTCTGACTAGCAGTGGGGGTATAAGGAGCTATCATAGGGATTCTATACCCCATTTATCATAGTCCACAACAAAAAAAATAATAAATTACCTTGTCTAACACATTAACATAAAATCATAGTATGTATAAAGAATAATTGGTCTAAAGATACAATAAAAAATTAATGCTAACAAAAGGTATACAAATATGCATCCCACTAGGCTAGTCACACGTACATGCTAGGAAAATTAATGATACACGACCCATTAATTCTAATCATCATAACATACCACAAAATCCATGTATGAGTATGATCTATCATTCTCAATATATCCAGGGCATCATCCATACCTATAGATAGAAGACCAATTGAAAGATACCCATTTACCCAAGTATAATGCCTCCCCAAATAGGGTGTGAGTATAACTTTACAGGACACCTCCAATGAGGACCCTAAATATAACTAGTCTATGTTAAGTGAATTCATTTGTGTTAAGGTAAAGAAATATAAATACTAATATTAATACATTTAAAATTAACTCTATAATATAAGAAATAAACCTAGGGGTTGGGTTCCCCTCAAGAATGGTATATGCTCTTCAAGTCTTAGGGTGTCTTTGATCAGGACAAAATGACCATGAAAACCATCTCTTGACTAGGGGTAATATTCCCATCCCTAGTAAAATAGCTAACCCATGAGGGTTATATACTCACCCTAAGTCCCTAACATCCAACCGATTTTAATTTTAACCCTAGGTAATCCACCAAATTAATTCATACACATTAAAAATAAATACATTTTTATCATATATCATTAACATAAAAAAACATGGAATAATGAATCAGTAAATTTTTTATTCCATAATCATTCAATTTACAATTTCCCAAAACCATTCCTAGAAACCATTTTCATTTCTTTTATAAAAAAATTTACATCCATCTTTTAAAAAAATAAAACACATGCATTAATATTTCATTTCCCATTTCCATTTCTAATAAAGACCCACTTACATTTCCTTTATCTTTTAAAAAACCATTTCAAAGACAAACCATTTTCAAACACTAAAACCTAATTTCTATTTCATTCATCCAATTTTTAATATCATACTATTACTGAATTATACACTTTATACTTCACTTTTAATATAATATTGGGTCAAATTCTTTTAAAAATGGAAATTCCATTTCCAATTATCTATGGTTGTGAAATTCTATTTCACAACCACCGATTAAACAAATATCCCTCCATTTATAATATAATACATGATTTGGAAATTACTAAAACCCAACATTTAATATATATTTGTTCAATGTTGAAAAAACTAGCTTGAACAAACCATTAACACAATAATAAAACATAAAATCACTATGGGTTAAATTAGAAGGTTTACCAAGCAATTTTAGAAGCATTCCAATTAAAATAATAATGGTTTGAAAACTCTTCCAAGACTCATCCAAACTCCTTTAGTCAACACCAACTCACCAGAGGCTAAAACATAGTTCAATATTATATAATTACATAATTACAATCATATTTTAATTAATGAATAAAATGGATTCAGTTTTTATAGTCTAAAACATGTTGACATAAACACCAAATACTCACTAGGTGTTAGTGGTATATCAAAACATCAAGGCATGGGGTTTCAGCCATCGTTGAATCATCCATATGCCTAAGCCTAGACCAAGACCAAACCTTAATAACAAAATGAAAGTCCTATTAAATTTTAAATTGGTAAAAAATATGAAAATCTATAACATTTACATACCTTATTGAATCATTGCGAATCAAAAAGTAGATGAAATATCATGACATATTCTTCTTAGGCTTTAGGAATGTCACATTAGAATCGGGTGGTCATTATTTATGAATTAGAGAAATTATCTCCACCATTTTTATTCACATTTATGATGTATCATACTATGAAACATCCCATGTATGTTCTTCTAGGGGGTCCTATTTATTTTCACAAGATAAATCCCATAAAAAATTTTAGATAATAAAAAAATATAAAATAAATTAGAACTATATTTATGGATTCATTATAATTGTTTATTTTCATATATAATTCATGGAATTATATTATTTTTATTTGATTAATGTTTATATGAGTCATAATCAACTCATAAGATATGATAGTGCGAAATAAATTCTAACTGAACCAACATCTCAATCAAGTCGAAAACTAGGTTAGTTCATGCCTACGTACATTAGAACATTTAAGAATCATGGAGAGGGATATGTCACCTCATACAATGTAATTTAATTCCAATTTCATGAATTAATATATCAAGTAAATAAGATCAATTATTAGTAATTTTATATAAATTATATATTATATTTTAATTATATATGTATTATCCACAAATATTATAGGAGACATAATGAAATTATAACTAGAATTCACCATTCACTACCACTTTCATGGAGCAATAAACATCGTAGTAAGAAAATAAATACATGGATAAAATCCCATGTATTTCCATAAATATGATAATTTTTTTTTAAATTATTAGCTTATATTTATTAATATTAATGAAACATATATATATACATATATATATATACATAAACTATTTATAGTTAATCATTCTGTGAAAT
The DNA here is from genome assembly GCA_963277665.1 of Viscum album. Classification (NCBI taxonomy): domain Eukaryota; kingdom Viridiplantae; phylum Streptophyta; class Magnoliopsida; order Santalales; family Viscaceae; genus Viscum; species Viscum album. The sequence goes on from OY728160.1 coordinate 1,683,726,335, forward strand.
ATCTCTTGTGATTGGAGTGTTTTTGTTTGGTATAGATTGGAGGGTGAATATGTGTAACTAAATTTTTTTGAATATCTACAATTTATTTATTAATATTAATTATGTAAAAATTGGAACTAAAACTAATGGTTTCATTTTAACTATTAAAGAATATTATTATGTTATAGTAAGGGACACACAACAATGTTGAGCTAATGTTTTATTTTATATAGTAGTGGGAAAATAATTTTATTAGATTATTACTATCAAGGTTGAGTTATTATATTGAATTGTCTATGGTTTCATATATTTACTTGAAAAACTATTCATTTTTATTAACATGTATTCATATTTGTTGAAATATATCTATATCATCAAATTAGAAACACATAAATATTAACATCCCATACTAGAAAACTATTTTATATAAAAGAGTTTTTAAATCCTCATATTGGTATTGTTGTTAGAAAAAAACAATGAAATATTTTTATTAATGGTTCAAATTATATTTACCAATGAAATTTACATTTAAGTTATCATAAAAATCCTTATAATTATGATGGAATGTTTGTAATTCTTTTGGAATATTATGATTCTGAAGTATTGTTTGAAGATGAAGTCCATTTTTTGTAATACCACTTTTCATTTATAATTTACTGTATATTAATTTACACTATGTTAATCTATTTTCATGCCAACCATTTTATTGGATAATTTCAAAGTACAAAGATATTATAAAGTGTATAATTTCTCAAAATAATCAATGAATGTGAGATGCATGATTGGTACCATTTATTATAAATGTGAGTATACAATTTTAATATTTTATATTTCTATCATTTATAAATCTATTTTTATCTTATGATTGAACTTTTATTTGGGATATACATCATTGGTGTCTCATTGTACACCTAAAGATTATATTAGCATATCCAGGATATATAATTTTTATAGTTTCATGTGACACACCCATGCCTCAGTTGTTTTATATATTATATATATATTTTTTGTATTTTGAATTTTTATAAGTTTTTGAAATTTAAATTTGAAAATGTTTAGAATTTTCTATGATGAAAAATTATTTCATGGTTACAACACACTTTCTAGTAACTATAAAAACCATTATTTTGTAGTGAGAGTATTATTTAGTGAATTATTAATGGGTAGAAATGAATTAGTAGAAAATTTGTTGCCTCACCTTTTACAAAGATCCTTCTTTATAATAACTATGAAAATTTCCTTTAAATACTGTAAAACATGGGGATTAATTTTTTGGATGGGAATACTTGTTCATACATTACACATATTTTGAAAATGATTAGGAGAAACCATGAAAGCTTAACTTATATAGGATGAGTTTTATTACATGATTTATTACAAATGTGTATAATAATGGAAGATAACTATGTGAGGTGAATTTAGTTGATTGTAGAAAAAACTGAATTGTTGGCACATGTCTTGGGAAAATTTAAAGCGAAACCATGTGATCTACCATGAATAGGAATATGTGAATTTACCTTCATTCCCCATCTCATTTTATCCCCACTTGGACTTCATTTACCCACATTTCACCTGACCAAACATTGGAGTTCCCAAGAATATTACACTGCATCTTCATAAATATTTTAAATCCTTTTATTCATAATTATCATGTGGATTTGGATGGTAAACCCCTCTTCTCAAGAAATAGTTTTTCCAAAACAACTTCCTTACACTCTATACACTTGTTTTATTTTTTTTCCATGAACCTTAATGTATATAATGGTGGAACACAAGGTCTTGATATGACTAATCAAGGATATATTGGATAGATATGGATTTTAATGTTTGTTTTCTTTCAAGGGTTTTTTTATTTTATTGAAACATATATTTGGCATTGTAATTTCATTAAAATTCATTTTATTTGACATATCTTGAGAATCATTTATTTTATATATTACTTTTCAATAAATTTATACCTATATGTAATACACTTAATGGGTTTTAAATATTTTTTCAATGTTATAATCAATTTTTAGGAAAGTATTTTAATGGATTGCATGATTTAAAATTCTAATCAATTGTTTTTGTATGAAGATTTATAGAAAAAAATTATATGTTCCTTTTAATAAATGAATTTGACTATTAAATAAGTGTTTTATGTTTTAATTTACTTTCAATTTGGGTGAACAATGCTTTTCAAAAAGTTTCCACAAAATTATATGGGGTGTACTTGGTCCTTAAGAATTTATCTTCATGATTTGTTTTTGATAGTTGTGTTTTATAAAGTTCTAGGATAATGTTGTTTTAAAGTTATTTCTAAATGTAGATTCCATTTTTTAGTTATAATGTGATGGATTTATTTTATTCTAAGTTTTATTTAAGAACATATTTGGTTCCCTATAAAAAAGGTTTTCTTAATTATTGTGTGGCAATCAGTTTTGGACCACATAGTTTTATGTCATTTATAAAACTTTTCCCTATATGAAATGAATTGAATTATTACTTTATTATTGTATAATTGTTAAAGAATATACTTTATGAGGGGGAATTGGAGGTTATGAGAGAGACTATTTGGCATGGTTTATTAATAATTTAGGAGTTATTTATATGGAATTCTAATTTCCTCACCACCTTTTGATTTATTTTAGGGACCCCTAGGAAACTAAGTGAGAGAGATAGATTTATGAAACAAAATGTTAGATTATCACATTTTATATTTTCATTATGTTAGAATACCCTATATAGGGGTGTTTCTTATATGATGTTAGTGAAGGGAAATTCAAGTGGTTATTTTTTTTGAAAACAAAAATAGTATAATAGTAAATTCTATGTGAGTAAATCAAGAAAAATTTATTATTTGAACCCAGTGAGTTTCACATGATGATTGTTTCTTTTTTTGACGATTATATATTAGAGACTATGGATTTATGATTTTAATTCTTCTCGATGTCCTTATCTTGGTATTATGGATCCATTTACCTTATTATTGTTTAATTATATTTGGACTATTTGATTTTATGGTTCTATATTTTTTTCATATCCTATATATTTATTGTTTAGTTGAAATTAAAATTGGATTTTAAAAACATAGTTTTAAGGAATTTTTTGAATAGGGTATATTAAAATTATTCTATTTCTATAAAATCAGATGACACTTTTAACAGTATTTGAGTTTTTTCCTTTCAATGTGGTGTTTCCACTTTTAGTATTTAATATAGGGATTTGAATGAATTGCAATAAATCAAAGAATATCTTTTTTTATATTAAGAAGTGTAAAATCATCATTTTTAATCCTAAAAGTGATAATGTTTTTTAATTTTTTTACCACAAGGGTATGTAAAGGGGTGTTTCTTTTTCAAATGTGAAATTATGACATTACTGTTACATAAATAGATTCGAATAAAACCTTATTTTCACAATGTTTTTAAAACTAAAGTTTATGAAATATCTTGTAAAAAATAATGTTAGAAAGTAATTTGGTGATATACTATTAGTCATGTTTATATCACATCCTACATACACACCTTTGTATGTTTGTAGATCATTCATTTTTATACCAGTGATTAGGAAATATTTCCATTTTTGTTGTGTCCCCATTAGTCTAATAATGGATGTTTGGAGATGGATGTACCTATGTCATGAATTCTGCTGATCCTATGGTGGTTCAAATTTGTGTTCTATATCCAAATATTATCAAAATTTATCTCAACCAACCTCTAATATTTTGGGTTTCTTTTACATTGATACATGTCTGTTATTATTTATTATGGTGTATAATTTCAATGTGAGTTTGGTTATTAATATTAAATATGGAATGGTCAATTGATTTTATTATATAAAACAAATTATATATACATCCAGATATCATGTATGGATTAAATTTGTTAGGTTATAAGTATAGATCCACAACATATTTGTTATTAATTATGGGTGAAAGCATTCCTTATAAATTTTATTTGATACACATGTTATTTTCATCGAATAGGGAAAATAAATAAGATACTTACAACCTTGTAGAAGATTAATTTTGGAAATGTCGTAGATTATCCCATTTGAGTTTGTTACGTTACATATAACAACCCCAACCACATTAGCTCAGAGTCGGTTCCATAAATTATTACATTGGAATAGATAAAAGATACTAATCCCAAAATACATATTATTTTAGTAGTTTTGGAATCCAAATTACATACTTGAACCTTTCTATAAGTTTTAAAATCTAATGTACAATATATAAAATCCTTTGAGAATGCCATTATTCTCCTAGATTAACCCAATATATAAGTCATTATACAAATCGTAGAATTATAGAAAAAATTAAACATAAGAAATCGTTGGGATATTATTAGTAAACGTAAGCATATAACAGAATATATTTTGAGTACATAAGCATAAACCTTATGGAAAGGTGAATAACTGTAACATAAGAAATTTAAACATATTCATGAGCATAATATGTCAAAAATAAATGAAAATAAATTTATTCCATTTAAATAATAACATGGATATTCTATTAATTTAATAATAACATGTAATATCAACAAGTAATCAGATAGGGAGAGAATGTATAATGAAGAACATCATAAAAAATTGTTAAGGATTCAGCCAAAACACTATACATATTTTGGTAAGACATCAGGCAATACACAAAATAGTATGGCTCATGACAGATACCATTGCATAGTGGGATATAGAGATCCTTGAAACTAACTTACTTTGACCAATTAATTCCTTATATCAAAAGGGTGAATCACAAACAACACAAACGTTCGTATTAAAAAAATAGCATACAAAATGTTAACACTTCAACCATAAACCATGAAGGGTATAAAAATAGAACATAAATAGTCAAACTATTCACAAAAAAATTAAACAAATATTTTAGATAGTATCAAAAGTGATAAACCTGAATCAAGAATAAGATTACAAAAAGGGTGTTGACATAGATTAAATAAATCTTATAAAATCATTAAAATATCTTAAGGGAAATACATCGTTTTACATGGAAATAATTTATTATAAATAGAAATATAATTTTAAAAAAATATTTTCATTGAAGAGAAAATTTTAAACATGTACTGTAATGTTCAGGACATTAAAGTGTCAAGAATATTGAGAAATACACTCAATCTGAATAAGTTTTAAAAAATATTTCTTCTGTATTTTGCTGAAAAATTCATAATGTACCTCATTTAGAAAATGAAAAAATATTCCTTTTAAAACATTTTATAGAAAGTTAAACATGGGTAAAAAAAATTAACATTTATAATATAATAGTAAAAATAATTTTGAAAATATTTTCAAGAATCATGGACATGGGTGATAATTTTTCCTTAGTAAATATTTATATATAAACAACCCCGAATAATATTGAGATTGTGAAATTAAACCTTACCTTGCGGATTCTTTTAGATGAATGTGATTTAACTTCATGTATAATGGTTTAAATCATGTTATTAATTAATTTAAGATATATATCTATATTTATGTTATCATATATGATTTTCTAATATCAATTTGTTAATAATATTTTTCTATTACCCTCATTTTTGGTGATAATTGCTTTATTTTCCTATGCCTATTTTGTCATGTATGTCTGGTTTCATATGCATATGATTAATATATATTATTCATATAAATAATGTTATTAAGTTAATTGATATTATATTTACTCATTATATATGTTTTCGTAATCATTCTTTATTCACTCACATAGGAAATAAATCTCATCTTATTTTGGATATGGTAGGTCGTACGTATGCATGAGTGATGATATTATTCCCTTAATTGTAAAAGTTTAAGGAATTTGAGAATATATTAATTATAAATAATAATTTTCATGTAAAATGTATTATTTATACCCATTATATCCATAATTATACCCATAAATTAAAGTGGGGATGGAAAAAATTACTCCATGACATGGAGATGATAAGACGTTTGTACGCATACACGGTGCTTTCATTTTTAATAAATGGATAAATCCTGTAAAATGGTTTTACCATAATCAAAATCACATATAAAAATATAGATGAATCTATATTTATTAATTTATAATGGAATGAAATCGTGAAGAAGAAGTAGAAGATGTAATAAACTTGGATGAGTTTGTTAAAATGATTACCTCTTCTTCACTGAACTCCCATTAGATCTCTTCTTAAGAGATCTAGGTTGGGTCTTTTTGGAATACCATAAACTCCAGAACGTGTATAAAGGTGTTGGGAGGAGAAATGGGTAGGGTTTTTTTGATCAATAAGGATTAATTTGGTGAGAATAAGTGATGGAGGAGGTTCCCTTTTATAATTGATGTGAGGGGACCTTTTGAAAACTCTCATAATATTAAATTAATATAAATTAATGACTAATTAAAAATGGTTACAAAGTAATTTATTTAAAAGATAATTTGAGGATGGTTTTAAATGCACTAAGATAATAATTTTTAGAAATTTTTAGGTCATATTCACACTCTTGTCATTTTTCATTAACCCTTATTAAATACCTTCAACCTTTACCGAGACACAGGTTTGTACTACTTAAGGGTGAATATAGTTAATATAAATTGAAGAAAGAACCATAAATGGATCATTAATTAAATTTCCCACAAAATATAAATTTTTTGGATAATTTTTATATTTTTATTAATTTTATATCATTTAATAATTTTTTTTCTTTTAAAATACCATTTAGGTCAATTTTGACAGTATTAATTTAATGGATTTTTTAAAAATTTCAAGACACAGGAAAAAATAAATGTCATCCTTTAATAAAAGATTCTTAAAAAGTATATAATATTGTCCCATGGATAATTTGGGTCAACATCACCTCATCCAATGAAATTTAGAGTACTATTAGGGTAATTATCTAATATTAATAAAATTATTTTTACACTAAATTACTAGATTTAACAATAACTGTGTTAATAAAAAATTACTAAAGTTGATATTCATGAAGTATAAAAACAAAATAAAACAATATAGATTATTTATACCCACTACTTAAAAATATGGAATCCATTTTTCAAAATTCAAAACACAAATTTTATTGTAATTAATTTAAAATTAATCCCATTGATGGAATAAGAAAATGGGGGTTTAGAGTGAAATGTTCAAAATATTGAAATTCTTTAATATCCAAATTCAATGGGAAATTGATTTAAATGAATTTTTTTTATTAAATCATAAAATTTTAATCTAACTTTTCTCTAAACCCAATTAAAAATATAATTTATCACTATAAATTATTTATACAAAAGTTGTTTTCAATTAAAATGAAATATTTTAGCATTTTTCATCCAAGCACAAAACTTATAAGAAAAATTACAAAAATTAATTCAAAATAAATTTTTATATTGAAATATTAAATATTATTTTTATATTTTAATATATAATTTATAAAAGTGTCAAAAAATAGATTTAAAACAAGTTCTACATCAAAAGGTGTAAAACAACCTTTAGAAAAATATAGTCTTTTAATGCGTAAAATTGGATTCATTATTATATTATTCCTATAAGATGTTTGAGATGAATATTAAATATATAAATTTCATAATGTGGTTAATACTATTCAATCCAGATATTTTAAAGGTTTAGTTATCTATCAATTATTTATAGATCATGGTGCGTTTGAACTCGGTGTTGTGTGCAACATAAGTTGTTAAATTTATATAAAATTAAATAATACTATAAAACGTTGAGTTTCTACATTATTCCATAATATATATTAATTTCTTGAATATTATATCGTCCCACCTTTTTATCACATAAACTTTCATTAGATTTTACAAAACCGAGGATCTTTAAGGTTTAGAGTCTTGGAAACCAGGAACTTAAAAAATAAAAACATAAAACATTCTTCTTAAACACTTGAAAGGCTTCCCCTTATGTTCATTATAGGTTCATTACTGCATCTCATAACCTGGGGACATACATCAAAAGAAATGGTGAGCAGAAGGCCCAGTAAGGGAAACAAGGGGAAACATTTTACATTTGAACATGAGATACATCAACAATGTCATGAAAAATAACTTTAAGGCTTGAGAAAGAAATCATGAGGCATATCATAATAAAAATAACTTTTTCATAACTTGAATATGTGGCTACAACATTTAATATTGACAATCATTTCTGTTTCACCAAGGTCCATCCCCAAGGTGTCATTAAAAATTACCAAGGTTATTCACCAAGGCATCGTTAAAAATAGTCATCTCTAGAGATTAAGTCTTTACCCAATGCATTGGAGTGCTATCAGGGAGCACCCTTGACATGTGTATATTATCATGTGAGCCACATATATAAATATCATACATTTCATAAACAACCCATATATCATAAAAGGAATGGGTTTCATTTAATAATCATAACGTTTTAAAAACTGCTTTAAAGACATGATCTTTGTGTCACTTTAAAACCCACAGAAAAGGACAATGGGTATCGTGTATGTAAATCCCAGAATTTAAAATAGAACATTTTGGTATATATGTGAATACCTCTATAGAAAATAGATCTTTTAGTATTCACTTAATAAAATTAAATAACTTTACAACAAGAGAGAGAGACATTTTGAGATGTAAATTCTGCAGCATAATGACTATGTTTCGGGGTTTTAGAAAACATTTAAAAGAGAGGGGGCATGGGTAAAACATTCATAAATGACCCATAAAACAGTAGAGGGACAGAATATGAAGGATACATGAACATGGTAATGAAATTTTAAAGATATACCATATGAAATGAAAAACATGAAAGGAAGAAAAAAATAAGATTTCTCTTACGAAAATTTAGCAGCCTAACGGCGTCACTTAAACTTCAAAAAATGAATTGAAGAGATAAAATATGGTCTCTCATAATATGAACATTAAATATCAGTATGATATATATAGAGATCATACCCCAACATAACAAAAAGGAACTTGAAAGACTTGACATGAAAGTAGAACTTTGAAAAATGAGAAAGGTGAACGAATCCATTAAAAATTCGGCAGCCTAACGGCGCCACTTAAAACATCAAAAAACTAAATTTAAGAGACCAAATAGGGTCTCTCATCATATGAACATAAAATATCAGTATGATATATATGGATATAATACCCCAAAAAATAAAAAGGAACTTGAAATACTTGACATGAAAGTAGAACTTTGAAAAATGAGAAAGGTGAATGAATCCCTTAAAAATTCAGCAGCCTAACGGCGCCACTTAAAACTTCAAAATACTAGATTTAAGAGATCAAATAGGGTCTCTAATAAAATGAAAATAAAATATCAGTATGATATATTTATATATCACACCCCAACAAAAAAAGGAACTTGAAATACGTGACATGAAAATAGAACTTGAGAAGGGTGAAAGAATCCCTTAAAAATTCAGCAGCCTAACGGTGCCACTTTAACATTCTTAAAATGAAATGATGAGAGAAAGAGGGGGTATATAATCATATGAACATGGGAAAGACATTAGGATAAATATAAAATAACATCCTCCAACATAAGAGCTTGGAGCATAAAAGAAATGACATAAAAGAGATTACTTGAAAAGAAAGAGGGAGGTAGGATCCCTTACCTTAATACGTAACTTTTAAAACTCAATGATTGAGACCTTGAGGGATTGGGGGCACCTTGGAAGGACTCCTTGGAAGGTAATGAGACCCGATATTCTTTGTGGGAGAGTTGGGAGTCGAATGGATGAGAGGATGGCTTGGTATTTATAGGGAAAGTGAGGGGACAAGGCATTAATGGCCAAGGGACACCTCATTAGTGGTTTTGGAAAAACCATGGGCTTGCCCATGGTATTGGCCACTTGGGACACCTCATAACTTATCTTACTATTCATAAGTCTACCATATTGATTACATAATTAATACATCATTTAATGATGTCATTAAACACCTGTAACTTAAAAACTGTATTTTCACTATTCATCGAAAATTAAACTTTCTCAGAAAAATCCCAAAATTTCGTCTTAACCAAATATTGATGCTCTGATTTCAAAAATGAACTCCATTTTATAAAAATAATTTTCTAAATATTTTTAATTTAATTTTTAAATAAATACACTATTCACCGAAAATTCATTTTTTTCAGAAAAATCGCCAAAAATTACCTTAGCATAATATCGATGTTCTGAGTTCAAAAATTAAATCTATTTTATAAAAATAATTTTCTAAATAGTTTTAATTAAATTTTTAATTAAAAAACACTATTCACCTGAAAAAAACTAATACTTGACTAATAACTTATGAAACTGTTATTTAACCATTTTATTGAATCACATTACTTAATCAAGGTGCCTAGATTATATTAAGGCTTTATTTAAGTGAGATTAATAATCCATTTGGTCACATTACTAATCCTAAGCATAAAATAACTATTCATAATTTACTATTCATCAAAAATTAAGTTGATCTTATTAGACTCTAAATTTCGTACTGAACATAATTGTAAAAGTCCATTTTTTAAAAATCATTATACATTTTTAATTTTTTAAGGTTTACATATACATTATGTTAAAAATATCCTTTCTCTAAAATTCACTAAAAATAAGCATACTATATTTATCTGGACATTTGAAAATTCATAAACATCATCATAAGAAGAAATTAAATTTTTTATTTAAAATAAAGGATTACACAAGGTAGTTACGGTCTCCTTACATATCCCCTTATCACAGAATAATAGGATCTACATGTAAGGTGTGCTAAGGAGAGGGAATCCAAGGGAGGATCAGCCAACATCACACGAGTAGTAATTTCTATCAGTTTGAACTTTTCGTGAAGGAGATTCTGTTTTAGCTTCATACGATGAAGTTCGACTTGGGTTTGGTCCAAAACAAAGCCCATTGGTGCTACCTCCTTCCCAAGTTCTGTTAGATGGGCTTAGACCGGTCCAAGACTACTCGGTGAGGTCATCAAATCTTTATTCTATATTAATTAACCAAGATCACTTGTATTTAGAGACAAATATCGAAATTTTTAGTTTCTAGTGATCATATTGACCAATAGTCATATAACAGTCAAAACCCAACCGTCTCATTTTAATTATACTCATGTTATCTAATGAAACAGTTTTGTTGAGTATAAAAAATAAAAAAAATAACACGCAAAATTAGGAAACAAGGTTTATTCAAAATTTCAGGTCGTTACAATCTTCCCCCCTTAAGAAATTGCGTCCTCGCAATTTTTAAAAATTGGGTTTTGAAATTTCATTGATAGTCCTACACCAGAAAAGGAGTCTGTAAAACTATTACTTTAAAAGAAAAAAAGGGAAGTAAAAAAGGTCACCTGAGTTAACCCATACTAGGATTACATGTAGGAAAACATGGACATGGAGGAAAAAACAAAGTGTCACATTCTAAGGGAGAGTGATAGAAAATATGATTAGAAGAAGGTTAACAACAAGAAAATCACAAACTTATAATGGGTCAAACGGTATTTGATTTCCTAGTAGGAAAAGTTAACAGAAAACGTTTTTGGTTTTATGTTCCTTTTCGTAGTTTTGAGGAATTCATTTACAACATAGAATAAAAACATAAGGAAATATACCTACCTTCAAGTAGAGTTTAATCCTTCAATAAGTTTCTACAAAAAAAATCTTTTCTCCAAACGATGAGCATTCAAAAACTCTTGGTCTCATCAAAAGCACAGGAATAATCTTTTAGAGAATCACGTATTCCACAAAAGAAAAACTATCTATCTTTAAACATTTATCCCAAAAACAAAAAGGGTAAGATAAAACAACTCTTCAAAAAGAAATAATCCCATAGGAAGGGAAACTACTTTTAAATCTTCAAAGTTCCACGGTACTACCCAGAGTTCATCATAGATCATTCCATAAATAAATATCCTTAAAATTCCTCATACTAACCCAAACTAATATTTAAACCCAAATACAATAAGGACTTGATAACATAGTCTTCCAAGATAAACTTTATCGTTCATCTCCAAACAATATAAACCACTCCTAGCATCTTATAAAAAAAGTAACTAACCTAAACATATTTTCCCCAAGATAGGTCAATCATTTCCATAAGTAACCTATAATACAATAAGTTCACCTTAAATTCATCTATTCTTCAAAATATAAGTCAACCTTTACTCCTCAAAGAAAATACCGTAGAAATCTATTTACCTCGATCAAATAGAGTTCCCAAAATAGTGAAAGTATTCCAAAATAATAATCATCTTTTAATCCCATAATCATCTCTGTCATATTAATACTAAAATAGTCACATTTCCTATCACATTGGTTATTGGGACATGTTCTTCCATTTCCCTCCATTAACTAAGGAAAGAAAGTACAATTAGGGGCTTAAATACTTAGCCAATTATCATTAAAAAGAAACTTAATGTATAGAAGGATAAACTTGTAGAAGAAAAGTATTCCCTAACATGTGATCCCCTAGGTCCCAATCTAGGTTATCCATGATAATATATTCTTATGTGAATCTTTATTTTATTTTATCTTTGTTCCTTTAATAATGGTTCATAATAAGCTTATGAATTTACCAAAGCATATCCCCTGGGAGTTTCATTACCAAGAGTGTAGCAAGGCCCATTGTCGTGTACCAGTTCCCGTTCCAGTCTAGCTCAAAGCAGTATATTCGGGTTTTATCCCTATGTACATCTATGCCAGATCCACCTCTACCTGCTCGCATCCAGACAAGGATGTATTTTCTTGGCAACCCCTTACTCAATACTCACCAAAATACCAGGAAGGTTTCCTATATTTAACATTTTATATAGGGTTCTTCCTAAAGTTTTCATATCCTAATTTCCATAAATAACTAAACCATCCTTTGATGCCAACTATAGCATCCCGCCTTTTTATCACATAAACTTTCATTACATTTTAAAAAAACAAGGATCTTTAAGGTTTAGTGTATTGGAAACCGGGAACTTAAAACATGAAAATAGAAAACAATCTTCTTAAACACTTGAAAGGATTATACTTGTAATCATCCTAGGTTCATTACTGTATCTCATAACCTGGGGACATACATCAAAAGAAAGGGTGAGCAGAAGGCCCAGTAAGGGAAACAAGGGGAAACATTCTACATGTGGACTTGAGATACATCAACAACGTCATGAAAAAGAATTTTAAGGCATGAGAAAGAAATCATGAGGCATATCATAATAAAAAAACGTTTTTCATAACTTGATGATGTTTCTACAACATTTAATATTGACAATCATTTCTGTTTCACCAAGGTCCATCCCCAAGGTGTCATTAAAAATTACCAAGGTTATTCACCAAGGCATCGTTAAAAATAGTCATCTCTAGAGATTAAGTCTTTACCCAATGCATTGGAGCGCTATCAGGGCGCACCCTTGACATGTATTTATTATCATGTGATCCACATATATCATCATCAATAATTTCATAAACAACCCATATATCATAAAAGGAATGGGTTTCATTTCACAATCATAACGTTTTAAAAACTGTTTTAAAGACATGATCTTTGTGTCACTTTAAAACCCACAGAAAAGGAAGGTGGGTCTCATGTATGTAAATCCAAAAATTTAAAATAGAACATTTTGGTATATATGTGAATACCCCTATAGAAGAGAGATATTTGAGTATTCACTTAATAAAATAAAATAACTTTAGAATAATAGAGAGAGAAAGAGAAATTTTGAGACCGAAATTCTCCAGCATAACAACTATGTTTCGGGGTTTTAGAAAACATTGAAATAAGTGGGGACATGGGTAAAACATTCATAAATGACCCATAAAACAGTATAGGGACATAATATAAAGGATATATGAACATGGTAAAGAAATTTGAAAGATATACCATATGAAATGAAGAACATGAAAGGAGGACAAAAATAAGATTTCTCTTATGAAAATTCGGCAGCCTAACGGTGTCACTTAAAATTCAAAAAATGAATTAATGAGATCAAATAGGGTCTCTCATCATATGAACATAAAAGATCCATATTATAGATATAGAGATCATACCCCAACATAAAAAAAGGAACTTTAAAGAGTTAAAATGAAAGTAGAACTTTGAAAAATTAGAAAGGTGAACGAATTCCTTAAAAATTCGGCAGCCTAACGATGCCACTTAAAACTTCAAAATACTGAATTGAAGAGATAAAATAGGGTCTCTCATCATATTAACATAAACTATCAGTATGATATATATAGATATCATACCCCAAAAAAATAAAAAGGGACTTGAAATACTTGACATGAAAGTAGAACTTTGAAAAATGAGAAAGGTGAACGAATCCCTGAAAACTTCGGCAGCCTAACGGTGCCACTTAAAACATAAAAATACTGAAATGAAGAGATAAAATAGGGTCTCTCATCATATGAAAATAAAATATCAGTATGATAGATTTAGAGATCATACCCCAACAAAATAAAAAGGAACTTGAAATACTTGACATGAAAATAGAACTTGAGAAGGGTGAAAGAATCCCTTAAAAATTCGGCTGCCTAACGACGCCACTTTAGCATTCTTAAAATGAAATGATGAGAGAAAGAGGGGGTATATCATCATATGAACATGAAAAATACATTAGGATGAATATAAAAGATCATCCTATAACATAAGATCATGGAGCATAAAAGATATGACATAAAACAGATTACTTGAAAAGAAAGAGGGAGGTAGGATCCCTTACCTTGAAACGTAACTCTTAAAACTCAAAGGATGGGACATTGAGGGCTTGGGGGAACCTTGGAAGGAATCCATGGGAGGTGATGAGACCATAGCTTCTTTGGGGAAGAGTTGGGAGTCGAATGGATGAGAGGATGTCTTGGTATTTATAGGGAATGTGAGGGGACAAGGCATTAATGGCCAATGGACACCTCATTAGTGGTTTTGGAAAAACCATGAGCTTGCCCACGGTATTCGCCCATGGTATTGGCCACGTGGGACACCTAATACCATATCTTACTATTCATAAGTATACCATATTGATTACATACTTAATACATCATTTAATGATGTCATTAAACACCCGTAACTTAAAAACTGTATTTTCACTATTCATCGAAAATTCAACTTTCTCAAAAAAATCCCAAAATTTCATCTTAAAAAAATATCGATGCTCTGATTTCAAAAATGAACTCCATTTTATAAAATTAATTTTCTAAATTTTTTAAATTTAATTTTTAAATAAATACACTATTCACAGAAAATTCATTTTTTTTTCAGAAAAATCCCCAAAAATTACCTTCACATAATATCGATGCTCTGAGTTCAAAAATGAAATCTATTTTATAAAAATAATTTTCTAAATATTTTTAATTAAATCGTTAATTAAAAAACACTATTCACCCAAAAAAACTAATACTTGACTAATAATTTATGAAACCGTTATTTAACCATTTTATTGAATCACATTACTTAATAAAGGTTCCTAGATTATATTAATGCTTTATTTAAGTGAGATTACTAATCCATTTGGTCACATTACTAATCCTAAGCATAAAATCACTATTCATAATTTACTAATCATAAAAAATTAAGTTGATCTTATTAGAATCTAAATTTCGTACTGAACATAATTGTAGAAGATAATTTTTTTGAAAATCATTACACATTGTTAATTATTTAAGGTTTACATAATTTTTTTTAAAATATCTTTTCTCTAAAATTCACCAAAAATATGCATACTATATTTATCCGGACATTTGAAAATTCATAAACATCATCATAAGAAGAAATCAAATTTTTTATTACATATTTTTTTTTTAAAAATATCTTTTCTCTAAAATTCACCAAAAATATGCATACTATATTTATCCGGAAATTTGAAAATTCATAAACATCATCATAAGAAGAAATAAAATTTTTTATTTAAAAAAAAAGGATTACACAAGGCAGTTACGGTCTCCTTACATATCCCCTTATCACCCCAGCATAGGACCTAAGTGTAAGGTGTGCTAAGGTGAGAGAATCCGAGGGAGGCTCAGCCAACATTGCACGAGTAGTAGTTTCTATCAGTTTGAACTTCTCGTGAAGGCGATTCTGTTCTAGCTTCATACGATGATGTTCGGCTTAGGTTTGGTCCATAGCAAAGCCCATTGGTGCTACCTCCTTCCCATGTTCTGTTAGATGGGCTTCAATCGGTCCAAGACTACTGGGTGAGGACATCAAATCTTCTTTCTATATTAATTAACCAGGATCACTTGTATTTAGAGGAAAATATCGAAATTTTAGTTTCCAGCGGTGATATTGACCAATGGTCATATAACAGTCAAAACCCAAAAGTCTCATTTTAATTATACTCATGTTATCCAATGAAACAGTTTTGTTGAGTATAAAAAAAATAACACACAAAATTAAGAAGCAAGATTTATTCAAAATTTTGGGTCGTTACAAATATCACCTAATAAAAATATTTGGCCAGTTCCACATCATAATTCCTCATCTTCCAATGACTCCTCTTATATTTTATGATTTTTCTATAGTACCTTTACCATATGATTCATCCAATTCCTCAATACTTGCTCTCCAGTCTCTAGAATAAGGATAGGTTTTACACATTAAATTAAATCAGGTTCTAATTCTACTTATTTTTATGTGAGAACATGTGTTGGGTCTGGCTTCTACTTCCTTAGAAAATATATATGAAACACATCGTGCACTTTAGAATGGATAGGTGGAATTTCCAAATGATAAGCCATAGTTCCAATTCATTATAGAATTTTAAAAGATCTAATGTACATTGGGATTAGTTTCTATTAATTTTCAAATCTTATAACACCCTTCCATGGAGAAAATTTCATGAAAACAAGATCTCCTAGTTGAAATTCAAATCCTTCTATTGGTTATTGCTATAGATCTTTTTCGTACATTGAGGTTATTTGACATGGTTTGGAATCATAATCACCTTTTCCTTTGTTTCCACAATAAATTTTCATCCTAAAAGTTTATTTTCACCAACTTCAACCCAACATGTTTTAGTATGAAATCTCTTTACATATAATTCTTCATATGGTGCCATTTCTATACTTGAATGGAAGATATTGTTACAAAAAAATATACTAAAGGTAAATATTGATCCCACATAACATGACATTTAAGTGATAAATCCCCAAAATTCCTTCTAATGATTTAATAGTCCATTATAATTATCTATTAGTTTGAGGGTGGTAGGCGGTACTCAAATAAAGTTGATTATCTAGAGCCTTCTAAAGCATTTGCCATAATTTTGATGAAAATAGGGATCGAGATCAGATACATTCAATATGGGTGCACCGTGAAGTCTTAAAAAATCAATAATATAGAGTCTTTTTAGGAATTCAAGAGTTAAATATTCTCTTATAGAATGAAAATGTTTGGATTTGGTAAGAAGATCAACAATAACCCATATCACATCAATCCTTATGGGGGTCCTTGGTTGTCCTGTGACAAAGTACATTATAATATTATTGAATTTACACATATGTATAGGAAGAGGTTACATTAATACTCTATCATTTTTTCTCTCAGCCTTCACTTGTTGATAAACCAAACATATGGGCACATAATCTGCAATTTCCCACTTTATATTGTCCCACTAAAAATTTTCCTTCAAATCTCTATACATCTTTGTGTAAATAGGATGTATTGTGAAATTTTATCTATGAGAATAATATAATAATTCTATTTTTATCTACTCTTTAGAGGGAACACACATCCCATTTCAAAATCTCAAAATACCATCTTCATTGGTGTAAGCCATTATTAGATTGACCTTTTTTATAGGATCAGTAATGATTCCATCCTTGGAGATAAAAAATCCCGGAAAATAATGTTACTAAATCCAAAATTTTTACTTTATAAATTTACCATATAAATATTCTCTTTTGAGAATCTCAAGAATTATCCAAAAGTTATTCTCATGATATTTATAGATTTTAGAATAGAACAGAATATCATCAATGAATACAACAACAAAATCAATACGATATCCCATAAATACAATATTCCATACATCCATAAAAACTAATGGTGGATTAGTAAATCCAAATTGAATAACTATAAACTAGTAATATCCATACCTCATCTAAAAAGTTGTCCTCAGAATTTATTCCTTATTTACTTGTAATTGATGATATAGAGAATAAAGGTAAATAATATATTTCAACTGATCTCAATGATGAATAACAAATAAATAATAAATGTGAGGAAGATGATACCTTTTCTTTATTATAAGATAATTTATTTCCCTATATTCAATACACATCCTCATGGATCGTTCTTTCTTCTTAATAAAGAGATCATGGTCTCCCCATTGAGAATCACTAGGGAGATTAATTCCCTTTTTACCCGACTGCTATAATTGTTTCTTCATCTCCACTAATTTCACTTTGTTCATTCTATAGGAAATCATTGATATTGGTTTAAAATCGTAGATTAAATAAATATAAAACTCAACTTCACACTCTAGGGGTGTCCATAATATTACTCATAAAATACATTAATATATTCATTTACAATAAGTACATCCTAAATTTAAAGATTACCTTCTTCATCCCTAGCCATTTTTCTCTTCCCCCAAGTAATTTCACTTACTAGATATACTAGTGGTGGATCTATATGAGAATCAAATTATGGATTTTCTTCACTTAAGATAATGTATTCTTATTATTATTAAAAAATTAGAAATTACTACTTACAATAAAATTTTGCATCAGGTTTTTAAATCTATTCCATACTAAGGATTACATAAAATTAAACCATATGTATGATGATAATTCCAGAAAGTAAAGAAAATTTATGTTTCATAATGGGTACTGACTGATACAAATTGTTTGCAATGGTAAATTACTTAGGAGTTTTAACTAAAAATTCCTTTATTATATAAAAATAGAAATATCCAATTTAAATAGAAAACTAGGAAGATATAAAAGAATGTGATGATTCATAATAAAATAATGCATTAGCTATGTTTGAGGATATGATTAAAGTACCCACCACCAAATCATTAGGAACTTGAACATCATCATTTGGAATTGCATATGATTGGACTTACCCCCTTGCACATTTTTGGGGAATGTTTCCTTGATTCTTAGGATAATCATTTTCATAGTGTCCCATATCAATATAGTTAAAACACTACACATTTATGACTTCCTTGTTTCCCATAAAATCATGGGCTTGGTGGAATTCTAATACAAACATGTAACAAATTACCATCCCCAATAGGCATGTTCCATGATTTTCCCGTCCATATATATTAAATGGTTTAAAGTAAGATCTTACCATCTTTCCCTTTTCCTTATTTACTTTCTAAAGAGTATAGTAAACCAATTATTCTATTTATTTCCCTTAATGTCTCTATACTTAGAGAATCATTTTTCTATCTTGATACCACCAAAGACTATGTCATCATATAATGAGAAATTTTGTGAGACTAATTCTCTTTGATGGAATGGTTTAAAACAATGAAGGAATAAATCAATATTTCCATTTAGATTGCATATGTAATCCACTGTAGGCTTTTCTAGAATTGTAATATTGGATTCATATTTAGAAATATTCTCATTATACTTTTGTCTCAGATTAAAGATTCATTTTCTCTATATCTTCTCACTATTCATAGTGAAAATATTTTCCCAGAAAATTCCTTAAAATCATTCCACTCCATGTATGTAATTTTTTCCTTCTACCTCATGTTTTGAATTAGGTACCACCACTGATATACATCTCTTGAGAGATAATAAACTTCCATTACAACCTTCTCCCCTCTATTTCTTCCCAAGGTAAGTAATATATTCTATGAAGAACTTGTAATTTTTTGTACAACAAATAGATTTTTAGTTTCATTGAATGATTAAGGTTATTTTCTTATGTAGTGGTACTACATTGTTCCTCCAAATTGTAGATCAAGATGTACCGTACGAGTAAGGTTATTATTCATAACCTAATAAAGCAATCCCAATATGGTCATAATTTTTTCAACACCAGTTGCAGCTCGAGCTCCAACATCATTATATTAAATTGGAGGGAAATATGTACATGAATTAAGTGTGTTGAAATGGTGTCCATTCCTTCAATTAAGCTCCATTTATAAATAATGGAATAAATTATACTAGGTTATGAATTATAATGCATAATTTTGAACTACTAAAACACAAAACATAAATTGACAAATCATGTATTGAAAATCTCATAATTTTAAACATGGTTTCCTTAGGGACATATTAAATTTTAAATCTATCATAATGGGTTTTAAATAAAATATGAGTTATCCTAATCATATCACCTAGTATTGACAACTAGGCATGCTATAAGTCCTTTTGTCATGTATCAGGTCATACCGAGCTAGACCCGAAACACCTTGTTAGAGTTGATACCCCTAGGTAAATCTGTTCTAGAACCACGTCCACATGTATTATTTAGGAACACATGTATTTCTAGGAAGAACCATATAATTCCTACCTTACCATGATTTTAGGATGTTCTTCTATACTTATCATCAAATACTATCTTAGAGTTATGTTCCCAAATCTATGTTTTCTAAATATAGTTTTCATGTCTTCTACTAAAATTTCACTTAGACCAACTATAATCACCCCGACCTCAATATCTTGGAGTTAGTGCCTTACATTATAATATTGGAAGAGATACAATATTCAAATCCTAACATGATTATTACTTTAGATGTTTTAGAAGATAGATTACATACAAGAACCTTACCCTAAATTTGAAAGTAGAAATTAAAACATATAAAATCTTTTGAGAATGTCATTATTATCCTATATTAACCTTTTATATAATCGGTAAACATCTTGGAATCAGTGGAAAAATAAAACATAAGAAATGACAGAGCTTAGAAGATCAGTAACTTTAAGCATATAGTGCAATATAATTTGAGTAAACAAGCATAATGATGAATAAAGGGGATATAGTGGGATCCTCCCCTCACTTTTTCTAATGCATTCCTCATAAGAAAAGGGTGAAACATAAACAAAATAAGTATGTTTATTTAAAAATGATCATATGAAATGTTAATACTTCAACAATAAACTTGGAATGGTATCAAAATAGCACATAAGTTATCAAACTAATCATAAAACCTTAAATATAATGTGTTAGATAGTATCATAAGAGATAAAAATAAATCAATCATAAGATCTAACAAAGGATGTTTACATATATGAGATCAATCTAATAAAATCATTAACATTTCTTTAAATAAATACCTGTTTTTTCATTGAAATCATTTAATTAAAAGGATGTGAAATTTTAAAAGGAAAATATTTCATTGATACGATTAATTTACACATGTAAATGAATCTTGAATACATTATGGTTTCAATATAGTGGAAAAAATTTCTCATGCAGTATAAGTTAAAAAACATTCCTTGAGAATTTTGTCAAAAAAATCATAAAGTACCTCAATTGGAAAACAAAAAAAAGATTCATTTCAAACTATTATATAAAATGTAGGACCTGGTAAAAAATACATTAAACATTTTTAGGATAATCTTTAAAATAATTTGGATTTTTTAAGAAATAAGAACATGGATGACTAATATTCCTCTGTAAATACTTGTGTTTAAACAACCTCGAATAATGTTGAGATTGTGAAATTAACCCATACCTTGTATATTAATTTATATGAATGTGATATAAACTCCTATGTATTGGTTTAATTTTATTTATTAATTTACACAAGAACCTGACCCATATCCATATTTATAGTATCATATATTTTGTTATATTGTTATTTTAATAATATTATGTTATTACCCATCTTTTTGGTGTTAACTACTTCATTTTACCATGCATGTTTGGTCATGTAAGTCCATTTTCTTATGAATATGATAAATATATATCATTAAGATATATAATTAAATTAAGTTAATTGATATTATATTTACTCATTATATTCATTTTTATAATCATTCTTGAATGGTTAATATGGAAAATGAATCTCACCACATCGTGGAGATAGTAGGTTGTATGTATGAACGAGAGACAATATCATTCAAATAATGGTAATAGGTTAAGTAATTGGATAGTATATTAATTATAAATAATAATTATAATTCCATATTTATTATCTATATCTATCATTATACACATCCAAATAAAGTGGTGATGAAAAAAATTACACCACGTTGTGAAGATGGTAAACCCTACGTACGCACGTGCAGTGCTTTCATTTTCCACAAAATGGATAATTCATGGAATATGGTTGTCCCATAATCATAATAACATCTTATAATATTGATGATACCTTATTTTGTACTTTATAATGAAAAAAATTCATGATTAAGAAGTAGAAGATGAAATTACTTTTGATCTGTTGGTAAAAATGATTACCTCTTCTTGGGAAAACTCCGTTTATATCTCTTCTTAATGTATCAAGGTTTGGTCTTCATGGAATTATAGGAACTATAAAAATTGGATAAATATTTTGGGAGGATAAATAACCATGTTTTGGTTGATATAGAAGGCTAAAAGTGGTGATAATAAGTGAGGATGGAGGTGCCCTTTTAATAATAAGGTGAGGGGCACTTTTGGAAACTCACCAAATATTAAATTAAAATAAATAAATTTTTAATTAAAAATGGATAAAGAGTGATTAATTTATAATATATTATCATTATGGGTATAAATTCTCTCAACTGATAATTTTTAGATATTTTATCCATATTCTTACCCTTAACATTTTGCTTTAACCCTTATTAAATATGTTTTAAATACTACCGCGACAATATGCATTTTCACTACATAAGGATTAATATAGTTTTTATAAAAATAAAAAAGATCAAAAAATTGATTATTAATGACATTTAAGACTTATCTAAATTATTTTTCTACTGTTTAGTCCTAATGGCATGTAGGATTTCATTTTTATTGATTTTTGATAACCCCTTTCAATGGATGAGAGAAAACCCTTAAAAGGCTCGTATGATTAAGCATTACATGAACCACATGTCATAGAGGAAATCATCCCAGAAAAACAACGTGAAAATACCCCTCAACAGTAAATATCTTGATGTTAAATCTCCACCTATGCGTGGATGGTCGGTTGGCTGTCTTGTGGAGAGATGCACATGCGTGGTCCCGATGTCATTTCCATACCCTATCTGCCTTCCTTGTCTTGCTAACTGTGCTTTGGTGAATGTGACTTCTCTAAATCCTCATCTAGATCCTTATTACATATAATATATCTCATCCATGACTCATTTAGTAGTATTCTGTCATTTTTTAGTAAAAACATTAATTCTTATATAGTAACTACATATCTTTTCCTGGTAAGTGTTAAAAAAAATTATTAAGGGTTAAATCCAAAAGATAAAGTTAATAATGTGAAATAAACTTGTATAAAATAATTTTTTGATTTTTTTAGACTCATAATCATGTGATATTATAAATATCTCATTTTTGATCCATTTCAATTGAAAAATAAATTATATTAATTTAATACTTTGAAGGATTCCAAGAGTGCCCCTCCCCTCTCTTATAAAAGGGAACTTATCCTTTTCTTTTCTTCACACCTCTAAATCAATTTGGATCAGAAAAAATATGAAAAAAACTCATCCAATATTCCTTAAATTCATCCAATAATCCTTAAATTTGTATGAAATCCAACCAAATAAAATGGTTCATGAAAAAAATAAGGAGACACCCAATGAAGAGGTAGAATTATTCAATAAACATTTTTATTTTATTTCTTCGTTGAAACCCATACATTATTTTCATTTAATTAATATATAAAAACACCATTATACAAAATAAACTAATATGTTTTTACTTTAGGTGTTATAACTACACTTACACACACCTCCATCAAATGTTAAATGAATTTACATTTTGACTACGACGAACTACCGCCTCGCGAAACGATGTCGTTCATTTTTCCACTACCTCCTCCCATAGTTTTTCATTATGATGGGTAAATTTTTGTAATATGATATATATAAATATAAATTATATTTATTTTTTATTATTAATTATGTAATTTTTATATAACACATACCTTCATGCATTACATTTTGTGTAAATACGAATACATCATTTGGGGAAGTGTGGACTATCGCATCCTCATAGCAATTTAATTCGTTTACCCTATACATGTAACTTATAAAAGATGTTTTTAATAATAATATTTGATATATATTAAATAAAAAACACACTATTATTATAATATACAAATATATCATTTAAAATTCATTATTTTAATATGACAATGAAATGGAAGTAGGAGTCCTGCGTACATACGACCTACCATCTCCAGGAATGGTGCATTTAATTTCTTATCCCCAAATATTATGGATTATTATAAATTCATATATAATGGATATATATTATATTTAAATCATGTTTTAAATTATTTATATTATTATATCATGATATATTTAGTAGGAACAATATGCAAGAGGTTAAAACATACTAAAAAAAAGACACTTAACACCCAAAATATCAAAAATAATAAAATATTGTTAACAAACGGGTAATAAGATATTATAAAAAGATAAAATATGATATTATTAATATTAATATGGTTATTTTAAAAATTAATAACATGATTTAAACCATTATATAGTGGTTTAAAGCATGTTCAGCTAAAGGAAATCACCTGGTAATGGTTTTTCTCATCTAACTTTTACTTCTGGGAGATATATGCCTTATTCATCACTTATTTAATGATTGTGGTGTATGTATGCTTAAATATGATATAAAATATCATTAATATTATTTTATTCATGGTATTCAGTGTTTTTTGATATAATTTTTACTTTTATAGTGCATATGATTCGACCGATTACATGTGACAAGCGATTAATAAACATAATTATCATTCATTTGGTAAATATTTTATTTCATTGATTATGTGAGTATAAGGTTATGTGTGAAATTAATTTTTATTATATATTATTTTATTTACACTTTTTTATGTTTATTTTCAATTAATAGATATAATAAATCCATTTGATTAATGATATAATCATCGTAAGGGACATTGATTCAATATCCTTTCATTGAAGCATATTTTGATATTATACACCTATCTTTTTTTTGGGTATATACTTCACATTTTAAACTTTATATATTAAATTTTCTTATTCTCATGATATTATAGATTCCATTTAATGTTATTACTTCATGGGTCTTATAATTCAAATGTCTCAAATTGGTATGGGAAATTTTGGAATGTTTATAGATTATTTTATTGAAGAATATTTCAACAAAATTATTTAAATTATTTTCATCTATGTCAACATATTTTTTTTAATATTATTATTCTTTGATGTTGATAAATTATGATATTATTTTACATATTTCATTGAAGGCTATATGATTTATTTTGACAGTTGATGTGCTATTTTGATACCATTCATAGTTTATGGTTAAAGTATTCATACTTCATAGGACAATTATTAATATGAATGTTAATGTTGATTATGTTTCAAAACTTTCATAATAATAATTAATTGGACTTATTCTGTTTCCAAAAGGACCCCTATATCCCCTTGAAGCATCATTAGGTCTCAAGAGTCAAAAAAGTTTGGGTTTTGGCTTATATCTTAACTCTTATTGTTTGGTTTCACGACCGAAACCTTGATGGTGAGTATTAGATGTCCTGCATTATGAATTCCCTCATTATGAGATTAGTTATTGATATTCCATGTGAATATTATACTAGTAGAATATCCATAGTTGTGTTTCATTTTCAGGTCATTATTTATATGTAATTAGTTGATCATCTTTTATTTCATCTCTATTATTCTGAAGTTACTGATTAATTTGTATGTGATTCTAGTAATTTATATTTCTATATTGATTATGCTCATTGATTAATTATTGATTCCAATAGATTTAATCTCTTATAATAACTTGAGATCAGCCCTTTCTTATGGTTTATTTTCTATAGGTTTCCATGAATTTTAATATGATTGATATGAATGGTTACGTTAAGGGGAAATATAGTGTTATAAGAGAAAATATGTTTTGAATTTTTTAACCAAAATTTATTTTTAATTTAAAATATGAAATAATTTATACCAAAAATAATAAAAAATATTGTTCTTTGGGATGTTATTCATCGTATATTATGTCAATGTAAAAACATAAGGCACTGAATCTGGGAATCTGGGGTCGGGGTGTTACATGAACCCTTCATGATCCCTGTGGTATTCGATGAGGATGAGGCGACTAGGTCTAAAGAAACCCATGGGATGTACCTCTTCCTTGAACAAGTAATTGTGTTTTAAATGTTAAATTTAAGAGTTTATTAGATATATCCCATCATAATTTTTTTTATCTTTTTATCATGTCCTATGGAGGTATTTGGCTTAACTAGAATGTGTTAAAAGAGTTATGGAATGTAAATCGTAAATGGGTTAAATGGTTAAAGAATTATGATAATGAGAATATGTTGAATGATTGAGGTGTTAGATTGATGATCTAATCCCAAGGGTTAGGATAGACATATTCTATAGGCCCTACCGAGGTAGTGCATGGGTTCGTGTGTTTTACTAAGTCTCTAAACCCCTAATTAATGGACATGATGTGAATTCATAGAATGAGGCTCTAGGGAAAGTTGATATATGTATTGTATTGTGAAATGAATTTCCCAACGATTTATTGATTTGAATCCCCATTCATGTGGTTTAGTTAATCAATATTGTTCAAAGCATAATTGATTAATATGGGACACACATGGAACTAAGGATGAAGATGGCTAATGAAAGTCTTTTTAGCTAATGGAACCTGGTTATTATTTTGTTTATCTTGCTATTTTCCATACTTCTATGTACATTATTTATACTGTTTATTTTTTAGATACCTTTGGTGGTGGAATACAGAGTTATACTCGCATGCTTCTCCCACCGTCGTTGTGTACCCAAGAAGACCTCAGGGTTACATATCAGGAAAACGGGAAATTTCCAATTATAGAGGGTTGATTTGGGGCTTAGTGGTGTGAATGAATTAGGGGACCAGACATGGTTCTGGGATCCATTTTGGAAATTCATCATCTTGTCATTATTTTGAGTTTTTCCTTTACACTTGGCACTATATGACATTACATGGCATATTTAATAATGGTTGTGGGCATTTACCCAGTTTTTGGAAATTTATTTGTTATGCATGAAAATTTATTACTATAGTTTCCTTTTATTTATTATTCTATCTATTGTGGATTACTCTAAAAATTAGGGTATTGTATCCCCAAATGTCTCATTAGGACCTCACTCATAGTCATCATCCTCTTTCATATAAGGACATGCGCTTAATGTCATTTCATGCACTGGAATGGGGAACATGTTTAGTGGGTCAGGATTTAGGGTTTAGAAAAGTGTATCAGAGTAGTTATTTTCAATTAATTATTTTATTCTTTGGAAGTTTGAAAATTGATTATGATGTGGGACACATTGGAAATAACCTCACTCATTGGATTAGTTACCCCATTTATTGGTTACAACCTAAGTACTATGGGTGGGATTCTTGTTCATCGAGTTCTTTGTTAAAGTTGAATGTTATTTTACCTTGGGTGATCCAATTAATTTGATATTTTATTTTTTATGGTAGTTTTATCGTGGTATAAAATGGAATTAGGTTGTAAATACATATATAATTTTAAGAACATTGCGATATAAGTGACATTCCTCATGCTAGGAACATAAGAGAAAAAATATTGTGGTCGAGTGTGAGAATTGGAAATTCATTTTGATTATGTTGTTTTTCAAGGAAAATTTCATATTTAAAATGTTATAACTATAAAAATAATTGACATACATTGTTGAATGATTAAAAATACTTCATTATCAAGAGTATTATTAGTCTAATTTATTGAAAGATGTCAACTAGAAGGGGCCAGTATGATGTCTAACATGATTTGAATTTGAAAGAATAGTTTCCATGTGTTATCCATGACCCATTATAGGGATGGTTGAGGGTAGTGATTGAGATGCGATCATGTCTATTGGGATAGTGTATGTGAAGTGGAATATTCATGGATGGTAGTGAGATTTTTGTGTGTAAACTATGTAAAATATAAATTATGTTTTTTGAGATGTGTGTTTGTAATTGTAGAGAGATTCCACCACAATGACGCTTATTAGTTGGTGACATTAGGACATCACTGACAATGCTCCACTAGTTGTGGGGAAATAAGACCATTAGTTCCTAGTAAAATAGTGTAAGAGTAGTTCCATGATAATATTGATCAATTTATACATTATATGGAGAGATTAATAGATCAGGTTATCATGAGCATGTTGGACCTCCCTATAGAGTTTTAGTTACAACACCATCCTATATTTTTCAGAAAAGGTAGACTAGATGAGAAAAAGTTATAGATAGAGTCCATCCAGGTGATTACGGATCACATAGTGTATCATCCTGATAAGAGAGTCAATTTTGTGGATTATATGTTGCGAGGTATAGAAAAGAACTAGTGGGATATCTAGTTTCAAATTGATCAAGAAGATGGTATATAGTAGATATATTTTCAAGAAATGTTTCTTAATACTTATATCTAGAGAATTTGAGATATGAGAAAGTTGTGGAGTTTATGAGGTTTACTCCAGGGACTATCCCTATGATGTATTATATTGGCCACCTCACATAATTTCAATTTGTAATTATATAATTGGTTGGGGATAAAGTAGCTATAATGAGACATTTTCATGACAAAAATAGATATGAGATATTTTCCATGGTAAACATATTCTATTTAAACTGGTTTACTAAGGTGGTGGATTATCCTATCATTTCAAAAGGGAAAATTAAAGAGGATTTTATTGGTGGACCTAAGGTTTAAATTTGTATGTATGGATGTACAAATTCTGATAGAAGGAAGCATTGTTTTGAGGGTTTCCACTTAGGAAGTCAAAGACTGAGAAACGATGGTATAAGAGTGATCTCTCATGGTGGTGATCCATTGTTCTATTATAAGTGTGGTCAGTTGGGACACATGTTTGGTTAGTTTACATTAACACCAGTGGATTGTTTATGAAGCGTTGTCGTGCGTACTCTCAAAAATATTTATACTAAGTGCAACACAGTAGCTGTCCTAGGTCGATCTCTTGAGGAGCCTTTTGCAGTCAGTCGCTCACTATTTATAATTCACTATGTATATATTAACTAAAATGACCAGAAATGTATATTTGAAAATTGAAAATAAAAAACTAATATTAAACATGAAAATGCAATTCAAATGGAATGAATGAAAACAAAATGATGTTAGACAGAAAGGAGATCCTCCCGAGAGATTATCTAGAGTGAACCTTAATCGTCTATTTTATTAGTTTCCAATTTACTTAATGAACATGATCCATCGTATGCATGAACATCCCCTTCTTCCTATGGTTGTGAATGTACGATACACTCAACGACCGCTGAGAGACCATACATCCACCTCCTCGATCGAGGGAGAACGTGACAAAAGTGAAAGCTAGGCTCCGGGTGGCAAGTGGAGACACAAAGGCGCCTTGCCCAATAAGGTCCCCCTTAGCCTAAATCTAAGTAAAAAAACAAACTATATAACATTAATAATCAAGGACTTGGGTTTACCACTGAATTACTCCCCCAAGAAATTCCTCGGGTTATCTACTCATTATCATGAGCATAAAAGTTCACAGTGAAAAGAAAACGGGGGGAGAAAACAAAAGAAAGAAGGAAAAGTGGAGAAAGGAGAACACTTAAATTAAAACATTAAATGCTATTACATAATGAAAGCAAAATAAAATAAAAATATAAACTACATGTAATGGCCAAAAAAGGATATTACTAAGTTTCCAACCCTTTGGAATGAAGAAAGCACACTCTTTTGTAGGGAGAGTGTGTGAAAAATTGGATCCAAAAATCGTTCTCTGGAAGAATGCGCATGGATGGCCTTCTTAATTATAGAATTCGGGACCTTTTCCTTCTTGAATGTTGTTCCCCTTGGCCTCTTCTGTCGACCCAAAATATTTGAGCCTGATTGGTCCAAGTATGAAGGAGGTATGTCCACCCTAATTCGGATATTTAATTCTGTCCAGGTGACTCTTCGTATTCCAAAACACCGAGTTCCAACGCATTAATGACCTTGAAAATGAAATAATAAGATGCCGACATCTTAATGAAAGTTCTTAATCCGGATGTCTTTCATCTCCATGTACAATTTCAGCTCCGTTGGTTCGGTAATTTATGAGATATGGTCCCCACAATAAAATTATGCAGTTCTATACACAGTTTTCAAGCCCTAGTTTGTGAGATGGATTTGAGCTTCCAAATGATGGATTGAGATTTGGGTCCAGAATGATAAAATGAATACCACGAGCATAGAAATCCTAAAAAAAGAAATCATACAATTTGAATCAAAAATATAAAATATATGACCAAAATACAGAAGCTCCACAAAGCTGCTAAATTTCCAGAATTAACCAATTTCCACAATTAAGCCCATAATTCACCAAAATACTAAAATGATACAAATCAGATCAAATTGATTAATTGGAAGGGGTTAAATCATTGAAACACATATGAAAAATTATGAAAATATTATCTCTATCAAGTGTCGATCATGTAGTAGATTGGGCATATATAGAAGTTTTTCAGGAACCCTTGGTATATGGTAAGTGATGAGGGGTCAATATAAGTACAGATAGTATGAATAGTGTTAGCTGGACTATACTAGGTAGGTTGTTGGATTTCTACTAGAAATACTGGTTGGGATAGTGTATGTGGTACATAAATACACATGATTTCATTTTAATAGTGTAGTACAACATAAAGATGTCAGTATTGATTCAATGGTAGAGGGGTAGGTCATCTTCATGCAGTTCAGCCTGCACTAGGTAGTGTCAATCCTAGACCATCGATGGGTTGACATGATATTATTTTAGCTTTCACACTATTTTGTGGTTTAATTTTTATAGTTTCCTCACAATCCATTATATATACTCTGTTTGTTTTTTCTGTTTTTGGTTTATTAATGAAATTTATGTTTCTGGTTATGTCAATTTACATACCATTAAGAGTTTGAGAAGAAGATATCTAGCAGTGTAAGTTGTGTTCTCTTGAGGTTTCTGGGAACCTCTTACTTTGAGACTTATTTTATATTGAGAAGTCATGTTTTGACCTGATATTCTGAATGGATTGTTTGATGTCATATCAATTCTATATTCACTATTAATATTTAAGGTTAATGTTCATGTCCCTAGAGGTTGACACATATGTTCACCATAGAGAGTTTGATATCTAGGTAGGCTGGGTTGGAAGAGTTTGTCAACATGTAGGTGATATCACATACCAAGTGTCATGTCTTGTACATAAAGATGGGGTAGAAGAGTGGTATTTATTTCCTCATTTGTTTTATTAGTTAAAATATGTGTTTATTAATGCCTTGTTAGGGATTCCAACTGAGAGAGAGTTTGAGTTCATGATTGAGCTAATTCCTGGAGCAAATCCCATTCACATTTCTTAATATAGAATGGCATATAAAGAATAATAGGAACATAAAATTCAATTAGAGGAACTAGAGAGTAAATGTGTTATTCATCCATGTACATCACCATTGGGATATTCGTTTGTTTTCTAAGAAGGGTAATGGTACATTGATGATGTGTTCGATTATCAAAAGCTGAATATGATGCCTATTATGAACCGATGTCCTATTTTTCATTTAGATGATGTTTTTGACCAGTTAAAGGGATAATCTATGTTTTCCAAAAATTTATTTAAGATCAGGTTTTCATCAGATGAGGGTGAGGCCTTATGATAAACAATATACTTATTTTAGGAGAAGGTATGGGTTTTCTGAGTTTTTTGTGGTACCTTTTAGGTTGAAAAATTACAATGTTGTGTTTATATCCTTAATGAATCAAATATTCCTCACGTAACAAGATTAGTTTGTAGTTGTTTTTGTATATGAAATCTTGGTTTACTTATAGACTCATTTAGATCATGCCAAACACCTTGAAATCATCTGTTGTGCACGATTAGAGAAAATGATATACATTAATATATATGTGTTTCATTTCTAGATTCAAAAGGTATATTTCTTGGGTCGCATAATCTTCAAGTAAGGTGAATCGGTGGACATCAACAAGGATAAATAAGGGGTATATTGGGTGAAAATCATAATTTTTTTCAACATTGTATATTTTTTCGTATAACAGGCTATTAACATATATTAATCATGTACTTTTCTTATTTGGAAAAAACACTTGCATGCTTAACCATTAAGTGTTCAGATTTGAGTGGACTGGAGAATGTGAGAATTATTTCTAATAATTATATGATTTTTTGAATACTAAACCAATTTTAATCCTACCCAAGATGAATAAGAAGTATATCCAGTTTTAATTCCTATGGTATTGGACATGGGTAATTGTTGATGTAGGGAGATCGATTCATGGAATATGGGTCATGATAGTTGAGGCCACATAGAAACATTACTCTATGAAGAACCTCAAACTAAATGTGGTGGGTTATGATTTAATGTGTTGGTGGCATTACCTACTGGGAGAAAAGTTTTATTTTTCCTGCCAATCATAAAACCATGATGAACATCATTTCTCAAAGGGGTTTGAAACTAAGACAATTATGATTATTAAAGTATATTTATTAATTCATTTTTCAGTTGGTCTATATGGAAAGAATAAATTACAATGTTGTAGATGCTATATAATGTAGGACACAGACATAAGAAGTCCTAGATTCTAGTTCTGAGTGGACGATGGTGGGATTGTTACATAATAAGAATACAAATGTTCCAGAAGGCCAGTGGTATATGGAAATCATATCCTTTTCAATTGAGCCTACAATTCAAAGAAGAATAAATTAAGGATGAGTAGACCGGATAAAAGGACACCCATAAGGTGTTCCACTTCCTTGAACTTGAAATTGAATTTCTAAATTGTTAATTTAATGTTTTATATGATATAGCCCAAGATAATTGTGTTTACCTTGATAACATGTCCTATGGTGGAATTTTGGTTAACATGAACATATTAAATGAGTCATATCATGTATATGAAAAAAATAGGAAAATGATTAAAGGAGTATTCTCATAAGAATAATTGGTTTGAGTGGGTTGTTAGATAGAGGCTCTACTCCAATGGGTTGGGCTAGAATAATTCCATAGGACGCACTAGGGTATTACATGTGTTACGATGTCAAAATAAGGCTCTATTCCACTAATAAATGAATATGATGTGAATTCCTAGATAGAGGCTCTAGGGAAAGTTTATATATGTACTAGTTTTTGAAATGAATGTCCCTATGATGTATTAGACATGATTCCCCTTTTATGTTGTTTAGTTGACCATCATTGGTCAATGTATAATTTATGAATATGGGTAGTAAATCAAACTAAGGATGAAGGTGGATAATGTAAAACTTGTTATACTAATGAATTCTGGGTATTTTTTTTATTATACTGTATACCATACTTCTACACACACTATTTAGACTATATATTTTGTAGACACCATTGGTTGAGGAATACATAGTTTTACTGACACCCATATTGGGACATCATTGGTTATCCAAGAATACTTCATGGTTTCATGTATGGAAAAGGGAAAATTCCCTATTCTAAAGGGTTGATTTGGGGCTCAGGGATGTTCATGGTTGAGGGGACTCGACTTGGGGTTGGGGCCCATTATGTGGATTCACCATCTTGCCTTTATTTTATGTTTTTTCATTTATACTTGGTACTGTATGACATGAAATTGAATATTTACTGTTGGTTCTAGGAATGTACCCATTTTTGGGAAATACATTAGTGATTCATGTTTATTTATTTCGATTATTTCATTTATTTATTATTCCATCTACTATGGATTACCCTCATAAAGGGGGAATAGTCTCCCAAATTGTCTCATTAGACCCTTATAGCTATTTGAAAGCTTATGGAATATGGGGAGGAATTCCTGAGGTCATGTGGAACACCAACTTAGGGTAACAGCTTATTTTCATCCAGTTCAGTGTGTTAGAAACATTTATTTTGAATCAAACTATCATATATAATATTTATTTAAGAAGGGATATTTTATAAAAAACATGGTTCATTACATTATACCCCATTAAAAATAATTTCACCCTCATAATTTGACTAGTTTGGCAATATAGGTGTTCTTCATCGACAATGCATGATATATTATATCCATAATTTCCAATGTATATTCGTTATATAAGAGATAATATTAGAGTGAAACAACTTTTGAGTTTATTAAATATGATGTGTTTGGTATTTACTTCCTCAATTTTGATACATGAAACACATAATTTACATGATATAATAATGATTTAATGTTAAAATATGATCCTCCAACCCTAAAATATAGAAGGATCATGAAGGTTCCATTATACAGAATTCTCATATTCCCTTTCATACCAAATATTATAAATCATTTCCCTGATGATATCTTGAAGAACACCTTATCACCATTATCAAACTCGAGATCCCATTGACAATTGAACACATTACTCTTCTATCAATTTTATACTGCTTTCATATTTAGTTACATGGTTTGAAACATCATTGTTATTTAATGGAAAAGGTCATTACATATCAGTATCCTCTATAAAAAACTATCAATAAAAGTAGGAGCCCTACAACTATTCCCATAATGAACCTCAGATGGTTCCATAAAAATAAAATATTGTAATAGAATTATATATTAGAACTATATCAAGGGGAAGTTTTGATAAAAAAATTCTTAAAATTCAATAAAAAATATCTTTGTTATAATTTATCATCTGAATGGACCTAAAAAAATTACTATATTCTTGAGCATGATAAGAAATGAAGAAACTCAACATTGTCTCCAATTAATTCTAAATACGTCTCTATAACCTCAAGGTAAACATCAGATACTAATTAGATATAATATAGTGTAGTACTATATGAATCC
Source organism: Viscum album (assembly GCA_963277665.1). Lineage (NCBI taxonomy): Eukaryota > Viridiplantae > Streptophyta > Magnoliopsida > Santalales > Viscaceae > Viscum > Viscum album. The sequence continues at coordinate 1,683,761,098 of OY728160.1, forward strand.
TTACAATTCCCATATGTATATCTTTTTGATTTTGTCAATTGAGAAACCCTCTTTTATGGAAATAAAATGTTGTGACATAGTACAAAATTTGACTATAGGCAAAATAGAATTATGGGCCTTAAATTGTTTTGGGTGTACTACGATGAAAGTCAGGGTAATGTTTTCCCATTTTTATAATAGTATGAAAAATGGTTTCAACACACCCTTAGTCTTCTGCCACTCAAACTTAACTTGTTGGCATACTAAGTGACATACACCAATCATAGGTTATGAAAAAAATATTTATTTCACCCTAGGGGCGTTTTATTAGTAGTAACCAAAGTTATCTCCAAGGAGAAGTGTTTCTATCTAGTTATCATGTTTAAAAAATATAAATAACAGAACAATATTAAAATTAATAGGAAGTTAAATAACATTGATTATGAAAATATAATGATAAATAATTGACTGTGTTTGGGTTTGGATTCTCTCTTGCAATGTTATAAAATCACATTTATAATGAATCTATTATATTTTCAATTCTTTTAATGAATGGATGAAAATAAATTTACCATTTTTCAACCTTCATTAAGTTTCATATAAACTGAAAATAATACGAACAATTTCTTTGGTTGGATATTCTCCTTCCAATGTGTGAGATTCACAATAGAATACCCTAGGAAAAAGAAAATTGGGCATTGAGTATCCCATGTGTCCAAATTAGTCCACTATTTCTTCCACATGTGTTTAGTAATCACCAAAAACTTCTCCACATGCCTCTATACAAACCAATTGGGGTCCTCCAAAACAAATAAGTAGTGTATAAAATTTATTAATCACGAAAATTTTAAATATTCATTTTTCAAACCAGAACACAACTATATCCAATTTAAATTTTAAAATCAAAAATTGAAAACATCAAAAAATATAAATAGATTCATGAATTTGATTAAAAATAGTACTCAATATCACTAATGGTCACCTACCCTTCACCCAAACACTAAGTATTTCCCCCCTCCATAAAAGAGGGGATCATTACAGATGAAGAGGTAAAATAATTAAAGAAAATTAAATAAATGTATAAAGGAGAAGAGAGGTAGTAGGTAACCAAAATTGGGGAGGTTGTGGGTCTTCCCTATTATTCTATTCTCTGTGGATACATATTCTATTGAAATTCTACACTAAAACACTATATCATGAACTTATTCTCCAATGTCTCCCTTATCGCAAAACCACACCCTCATTTTATAGTGAAATAGAGGTGCATCATCCACATCTATTATTAATCCAATGTTTTCTATTTAGAGGAGGAAATATTTCTATGTTTGATTTTTTTTAATGGAGAACCATACCCTATACTTAGGGTATCTAAAAATACTCTGAAGACATTGATGTTTAATTTTGGTGTTTAGCACATTTGAAGATCCAAAAAAACACTCCTTCAAATATGCATGGATGAATGGATCATGAAACCAAGATATTTCCCCTTGGGATCGATCTCTATTTTATACTATGCTACTAGGGTGAATCCTATGGTGTAGTGGTGCCCCTTTTAGTGGAAAGTGGTGCAGATACTTCTTAAACAAGGAGACCTTTCTAGTGGCTAGTTGGATCGAGCTCCAATTCATGAATGACTTCATGGTAGTCTCCCTTGGTTATAGTTTCCACCTATGGTGAGTTCTATATTTGGAATACAAATTTAGATCAAGATTAATATTTTCTGGTGGTGGTCATGGTTTCATCGGTGAGTTGTAGATAGTAAAGGTTAAGGATGAGTTTGGAAAACTACAGTGAGGTGTTGTCAAGGAAATGAAAGAACACAGGTGAGCGAAAGAGAAGAAATAAGATGGTGTTTCTTGATGATGTACGCTAAATGAATATGCCCATCCCACATCAAAGTTGTAGAATACATCACTCTACTTAATAAGGTAATCCCCGAAACCATAAAATCAATGAAGTCATAGGATTTTTGGAAGACTCCTACCACTTCTAGTGCCACCCCCACACCAGTGATTCCTTCCTCTAATTGTTGTGGGGAACTATCCACCACACACTTTTAGGATGCTCATATGTGCTAAACCATGTAGGTTATACTTCAATATTTTCATTGGTATGGACCTCCTTGCATGCCTTCTAGGATAGCTGGCCTAATGAGGCTTGCTATGTAGCTTTTGGGCCTTTAGGTTGAGGGATGACCCAACTAGATAATGTTTTTTTAGTCAAATACATTTATAATATTTATCATATTTCAATAGAATATTATAATTATTAGAAAACAAAAAATTCTCAATATTTTAATTCATTTTAAACCATTTTAATAATTTAATTTCTATTCCCCAAATTTCAATAACTTTCTAATTATTAGAGAATTTTGATTAAAAAAAAGTAAAAATCATTATAATTTTCATAAAAATTTGAATTAAAATATGTGTGTATCAAATACCCCAAACCATAAAACAAAACTTTCTCCCAAACATTAAATATAAATATTAAATTAAAGTGGGAACCAATGCTACCAAAATTAAAATCTCAACAAAAAATTAAAATAACTGTCAATGTCAAATAAAAATTTATATTTTCATATAAAACATTAATTTAACTTAACATTTTTTAAAAGGGTTATTTTACCAAAGAATTTTACATTCTACCAATAAAAAATAATGGATATTCTCTTTTAATCTATTCATGCTCCTAAATTAATTATTTTTAAACATTCCAATTCATGATCTATATTTCTTTGGATTTTTTTGTCACATCACTCATGATACAAATTCAAGTGGATTTGTGCTCATATCATTAATATATTATCATTATACATAATATTTCAAGGGAACTACAATCTATAATTTTTAAGAAAAAATTCACTTAAAATTATTAGTTCTTCATAATTAAAGCCCTAATTACTCTGAGGATTATGTTTGGAAGGTTTTTATGTTTTATAATTATGCTTCAATACTAGTGGTTTATCAATTAAATAATAAAACATGATATAAAAAGAAAAAATTTAATGATATTCTCCGCATAAACTGTAGACAACAACCACTTCTCATGTACAAAGTGAAGATCATGACTGACTAAATGGCCTAAAAGATATAATTTTTTATTCATTTTAGATGATAACACTTTTAAAAGTCGAATAAAAACCCTTATATGGCCTGTAGGACTTATGAAATTAGAAGACCCACATGTATTAAAGGAATTCATCCTAGAGTTTGACTACTTGAAACTTCCCCTCCCCAACATCTGTATCATGATCAGCTCTCTGCCATTTCATGGTTGTTCAAATAGCTATCTTGTGTAGAGATGCACAGGACTAGTGTTGATGAAAAATTCATACCCTCTCATTCTTACAACTCCGATACCTCTTCTATAGTGAATGCACTTTCACTGAATCCTCTTATGGAGCTTGATCCTTATAAAATCTTTCAAACCTTCATTTGAACATCATTTATCCTAAAGGCCATGGGGTGTCCTGATGGCCATAATGTGGCTCGAAGGCGTTAAGGTGGATTCAAGGCCTTATGGTGGATTGAATGCATTACTGAACATAAATGAAAAAAATAATAGGTCTAGTAATAGAGATTTTTGGTTTTTTCAAGTTACATCCGATTTTTTAAATATATTTTCCATTCTTTTTTAAGAGGGGAAGACAACAACGTTTAATGAATGAATTAAAAAAATTTCTCAATACCAAAAATGGAACCCCTATAGTTTTTCTATACAATAAAGTACATCAATTTTAGAATGCTTTCCTTTACCCCCACACATAAAAATTAAAATCTCATGAAAAATACAAACAGGAGGGTATGAATGGATATAAAGAACATAAACATAACTCATTCCTAACATGGTATTTTATGGTCTCTATATGTTAATCCATGATTAATATTTTAGGTGACATAATATATAAGTATTGTCCATAAAATTCCCTAATAATTCTAAATAGGGTAATGTAGAGTCATATCTTTGTCATGTTCCAGTGAAATTTCTAGTTGATGACATATCCCAAGATCACTCAAGTAATATGGTTGAGATAAAATATAAAATATTTTTTATAGAAATCCTTTCAATATTTGTCATATGATATTGGATAATCAATCATGGAATGACTATTAATAAAAAATCATTTTACATGAAATTCAAAAAATTAATATGTGAAAAATGTTAATGAAACTAAATTTACATTAATCAACAGATTCCCTCAGATTTTTATCTATAAAATTAATATCCATGATTCACTCTAGTTATTATGTTATCCAATATTATCATTAAATCTCCTAAACATTTAAATATAAAACATTTTATCATAGGGTTATATGGAAAAACATGTCTCCTAGATTAGTCATGTAAAGAAAGAATCCTAAGTGTGGCCCTGAAAATTCTAGTTTAAAGCTAAAAAAAATGTTTTTGAAAAAAATGTAAGGTGTTTAAATGATAAAATTTAAAAATTCCACTACATTTTCTCATGAATCATTTCCTCCACTTCCTTATCATTTATTGGGACCTATCTGTGGACTTCCTTCCATGATGGTTCTGTAGAATCTAACAACTCATACCAGTATAAGAACCATTTTAATAAAGCAAATTGGGGAATATGGTTAAAGTAAATACATCCAATTTTCCTAGATCCTAAGAAAACATGAAAATTAAAATTTTCTCCCATAATCACCCTTCTTTAATGTTATTTGATCAACCTAAACTGAGATATAGAATTCAGTAGATGTGTTGGAGAAGTTTTGATATCCTGCATTGGTTATTGTGGTCTATTCCCATGTAAAATTTTCAATATTTTATCTATAACAGTAAATGGTTATCCTTCATATTCATTATTTATTATAATATAACCAAAATTATAAACATTATTAATGAAAAAAGTCCCTTGTAACCAATAATTACTATTACCCAACATTAATTTCAATATGGAATTATAGAATATTACTTGATATCTGTGTTGAAAGGTTGTCGGTTGAATTAGTTTTTCATGTGTCACTTGGATATATTTTTTTGTAAGTTAAATATTTTTCAAAATACAATATTCTTATTTCTTTGAGTTCATATAAATAATGTTTTCACTATTTTCTAGCACTCATCAAATCCATATTTCCCATTTTGACATCCCAATATGCCTAATTTTCTAACAAAATCATTATATTAAAACTTTTCCCTCAAATAAACTAGTAAGGGAATATATCTATTGGTGTATTGTATGCAATATAGTATTCACATACGTTTTATTTAATCCTTTTTCTCTAATTCAACTAATTTATTTTAACAATATTCCCTAAAATAATTATAATATCTTAGTTGAACACTTAATCTAGGTTATTTTTTGGAGAATGGTATTGTTTATACATATTATGGTGCTCCCAATACCTTTTAATAATGTCCACCACTCATATGTTATAAAAATCTGTCCCTTGGTCATTAACTATACCGCTTTGAATTCCAAACCTAAAATTTATTTTGGAACTTGAAAAATTATACCCAACATTAGAATCATTAGTCTTGGTGGATATTGATTCCACCCATTTAAAGAAATAATAAAAAACAAGAATAATATAAAAATTCACAAAATACATGATAAAGGGTCCTATTAAATGAATTCACCACAATTCAAATATTTCAAAAAATGATGGGAATTATAGGTATATCTTTTATTTTAAGAATATTTCTTGAAAACTGACATTTTTCACATTTCTTAAAATATTCATGAGAATCTATAAACAAATATAGGTAATACATTCTAGATAATAAGAATTTTATTTTCTTTATTTGAGGTCCAAATTTTCCTCAGCAAGTAAATATATTAAAAAAAATTAAAAAATAGATTCTATTTCACTCATTCATAAAAATGATCTTATGAAATGACCAATGAAATTTTTACAGATTAATTGATCATCCCAAATATTGATTCATGATTCTGCTTTGAGTTTTTCTTTTTGATGGGAGTTAAGGGACATGGTATTTGACATGTGTAAATAAAATATACTAAATAGGTATACCATGTTACTCCGTGTTCTGTGATGTATAGTTTCTCTCTGTATGTGGTCATTGAGTGGGCTTAGTTCTGTATTTTTTGATTCATCAGTATTCGCTAGTCGATTGAGGTGATCAACCAATTTATTTTGAGCTCCCTTTTGTACTTAATTTCTGTATTAATCTTTTACAAGAGTAGAGTTCATATCGCTAACACTGTTTTGGCATCATTCTTCTTCATTATGTATCTATGTGCTATATGATAAAAAAACACAACCACTTTACTTCCATGTAAATATGATCTGAATTTATCCCATAAAAATAATATGAAATAAACCTCATTTAAAGTCAGTTTATAATTTATATGAGTGGTATCCAGGGTTCTTGAGGAATAATATATAATGCAGGGTCTTTCTTGAAATATTTGTAATGAATATTCTCATAAATATTGGTTTGATGTATCATAGAGAAACACATATGGGTGATCCCAATTTGAGGGTTCCATTATCGGTGAGGTAATAAACTTTTGTTTTAACTCGTCAAATAACTTCTTAAAATTATCATCAAAAAAATTATTTTTCTTTCAAAATTTATCTTGATATAGGAATAGACATATTACTAATTACATTGATAAAGCTTCAATAAAAATCCTCATGTCCTTGAAATGATCTAATATATCTCATATAGGTGGGATATGGAAAAGCATTTATCATATCATCCGTAGTCATATCCACCTCAATGAAATATTTTGATATGATATGACCCAGTACCATTCATTTTTATTTTATAATGTGACACTTCCCAACATTCAAAACCCTATTTTTCTTTATTCATTTTTTTAAAAAAATTTCCATATTCTATAAGAATTGATCAAAGGAGTAGAAAAATTAGTAAAATCATTGAGATATTCCTTTTGATAATCATCAATGTGATCTAAAAAATGCTTACAATACATTGCTGAAATTTATATGGGGAATTCCATAATTTGAAACAAAAACATCTTATAATAAAAGTTTTTGAAATGATAGTTTACATTTTTTCTCTTAGTCTTCTAGGGAAATTAGTACTTGAATATATCTAGAAAAACCATACACAAATATGTAGTGTGGCATGCATACAAAACTTTCAAACATTTAATCATCAAATGAGATGGGGAAGTGGTATTTTAATTTGAATTTGTTCCACTATTTATATTGAATGAATACACTCTATATATTTTGTAAATTCATTGAAATTATTTCATTATTTTCATTTTTTAAATGGAAAAATTTATTTTCTATGAAACCACATGGATGGGGTTGACCCTTGGAAGCCAAAAATTGGGGAAATGGTTTAAGTTTCCAATGATTATTCAATATCTATTTTAATATACTCCATGATGGTGGGGGTTAAGTCTTCTATAGGGCTTCCTAACAGGTAAATATTTATCCTCTACTAATATTCAGTTGGGTTAAATGTTGAGGTTAATCCCAGTTCTGTCTCATAGTCTCTATCATATGGATTGGTGGTTTCTTTTCAAAAGTTTATCTAAGGTTTCAATTGATCTTTTTACAAATTTTTATCTATTATCAATAGAAATTTCTCTCCCTATATAATATGAACATATTTTAGCTCACATGGGGGGATATTTAATTCTAAAATTACGGGTTTCTCTATAGGTGATATTGAATTCAAATTCCATACATCCAAATACTAAATATCATTATAAAAGGGAATCATACTAGTTTCCCCAATTAATTATGAAATAATTCATTAGTAATATATTAATTTATTTTAAAGTTATAATTTCTATATTTTTTAGTACCCACCTATTCCATGGTGTTTTAAATATAAATGTGTTATCATAAGGCAATGAATTATTGAAAAATTCTTCAATTTCTAATGACATAAATACTTTATTAATTCAAAATTGAGATGGGTGAACGATTTCATAGAGGTTTCATTTTAGAGTGATGAACACTAATGTATACCTTGTTGTCTCCTTACACAATGGTGACAGTTACTTCATACACATTGATGATATTCTTGGACATCATTAGGAATGGTATTCCTAAATTAATGGATGAATTACCTGGTGTGTTATCTTAATCCCTGGTGACAACATAATACTATTTTAGAAAAATTAGAACTTCAACCTCTATAGGCACGTCTTCCTACACTATACAAAATGGATTTTATTTATCTTTAGAAAACCACTCTTCTGAGATTCAGTTATCCTATTTTTAAATATGAAATGAATGAAATGTATATGAATCTAACGAATTCACCGATATTACACAAAGAATAAGAAACATTTTAAGAACTAGTAGCACATGTAATAGGAAATATTTATAGATCTTGACATATATTGGGCTATAGATATGTGATTATTGTTTTGACCCTCCTCACTAGGCTGATTCATTCATTTACTTCACGACTCTTTCTCTTAGTGAAAATATCTTTGAGGAATTTAGCACACTTAGAGATTTTTTAGATGGATTCTATGTTATGTATAATAATTTAAACCTTTCAAAATGTCCCTTAGAGCTCTCTTTGAAGTTTCTCTCCCTCTATCTTCTTTGATTATATAATACTAAATGATATTGGAAGGAGAATATCTTTTATCTCCCATTGTTTATTTTTTGGTGATGTTTCCCATATCTCTATTATAAATCTTTTCTTGACTTCCACTTTCCTATTTATTTTGATTTTTTTTTGGAGAGTGATTCTTCCTGATCCAATTCATAATTTAAAGACTTACCTTTTTCTAATTAATCATAAACATCTTTGTGTTTTGGAGATTGATTAAACCTTTAACTCCTAATGATGATCATACTTAGATTATCCTTCATATTTTAGACAATTTTAAATAGAAGATTCCCTATGTTTTTGGAATTAATTTCCATAATACATTCAATTTTTTTTGAAAAATTCATCATTTTAATTTCCATATTGTCAATCATTGTTCCATGTCTTCCTTCCACTGATGGTGAAATAGATTAGGGTTGTACAAAAGATTTTTTTAAAAGGAGGTGGTTGATAAGCTTTTTTTTTATGGTTGATTATAATGATCTGGGAAAGGAGGTGGGTTCTCAAATTTTGGTCATAAAGGGGGTCCTACCTAATTTTGTTTACATTCAAATCCATTTCGGAACTTCCCTTATCTATATGGTTGAATTTTTGTAAAAAATTATTAATAATGAAAAGTTTTTGCATTACTCTTTATATCATATATCATACCACATTGATCATTATAATGATGGAGGGACTAACCAAATAAACATACATGTGGTGGGGATTTCTCTTCACTCACATAATTTTCATAATTTTTTCTCACTACACATATTGATTCATCAAGTCGAGTTTTGATTAATAAATATGAGTCAAAATCTCTTACCAAATGAATAATGCTTTTATTAATACCTCTTTTTCCAAACTATTAGGATCTCTATGCTATCTTTTATATTAGGATCTGAGAATCCATGGGAGATTTTTCAATCAAACCTCCCCTAGTTGATACATCGATGATGACATCTTTTTGACCAATAGTTCTTGGTATAATAAGACTGATAAATTTTCCTCTTACATTGCTTGATGAGGGAATCTTTCACAAAGATAATTGAATCATTCCTAATAATTGTAAGGGATATCCCAAGTAACTTTTTGAATGGAATAAATTTATTTCCTTATCACCGTGATCCTAAAGTTTGGGAAGAATATTTTTATTAAACTACATTGGGGTTCATCCTGGTTATAGATCACACTAGGTTATAAAATATATAACCACTCCATGGATTCTACCTCAAGTGAAAGAGGATATTCCCTCAAATATACATCACCCTCATCAACTCCTCAAACATAGAACATGAACATATAAATATGAATTTTTGAATGTTCTAGTTGGGATATTATCCTATAGGTCCATAAAATTTATAAAACACATGTATCTTATTAACAGGTAATTCAAAATCATTTTATTGAGAAGTCATAACTAACTGGTTTTGTTGATTGGAAAATTTTTGGGAACAAAGGACCCTTAGAGTATTTTTTGAAATTATTTCCATTATTTTTGAATATATTTTATCACTTGAGGATTCAATCGAGTCCTATAAATTGATTTCTTTAACATTGTTATTTTTTCTAAATCTAGTAAGAAATGTGATCTCTATCTGAAGATCAAGATGTAGTAATCCTTCATTAGAGGTCTTATTTATGAAATTCTGTTTCATGTTAGATACACACTTTTTTCAAGGAAATGGTGTGATATATTAATACACACATATAATGGGGTATGAAAAAAGCTCTTTATTCCCCCTAGGGGTGTAGTAGTAGTGGTGACCAAAGTTTTATCCAGGGGGAAGTGTTTTAATTAGGTCATCATAAGTGAAAACATAAAAAAAATATTTCAATGAATAGGAAGTAAATGTACTTGGATTATTAAATTTAAATGAGAGATAATTGTTTGGTTTTAGGATTGGAATTCCATTTGTAATGTTATCATGGACTTTTATAATGAATCTAATATTTTTATTAACTAGTTTAATGAATTGATTAATAATGGTTCTTCATTTTTTAAACCTTGATTAAGATTGATAAGGATGGAAATAATCCAAACAATTTATTTTGTTGGACTATTATTCTTCAAATATTCGAGAGTCCTAATGTTTCTCTTATAAATCATCTTGGTAATACCAAATAAATTACTGATTATCCTAAGTGTCCAAATTATTCCACTATTTCTTGCACATGAAATTTTTTATCACAAAAAACATCTCTATTTAACTATAGATCAACTGATTTCTGTTATCTAAAACCAATAAGATGGATACAAAATGTATTAATAATGAAAATTAAAATATTCATATTTTAAAAAAACTAAATCATATTAAATTTAATTTTTAAAATAGAAAATTTAAATCCATTTAAAAAATAAAATGAGGTTCATAAATCTAATAAAAAATAGGACTGAAGAATAAAAAATCATTACATTCCCTTCACCAAATTACTATCTCTTCTACCCATCTATAAAATAGGGTTAATTTAATATGAATAAGTAGAAGTATTAATGAATATTAAATGAAAATATAAAGGATATGAGACGATTTATTTAACCAGAATGGGAGAGGAATCATTTATACCCTCTCCTCATCTTCTCTATGGTTTCTTCATCTAAAAAAATTATCCACTCAAAAACTATATCATTTATAAATTATCCAATGTAATCCTTCTCGCATAGTGGATTCCTCCTTTTATAGGAAAACAAAGGTTTCTCTACCTCCTCTTGTATCTCTCTGAGAGTTTTTACTCAAAGGATGAAATATTTTTGTGTTTTAATTTTTTAAATAGAGAGACATCTAAGAGACTCGATGTATATCTATATAATATGAACATACTACTGTATTAATTTTTGTGTATTGAGAGTGAGAAGATCCATCTCAAAAATATATAAAATATATATGGACTGAATGGAGGGTGAAGTGTAGTTATTTCCTCCTAGGTTCAGTCTCTCTTGGCCACTACACCATAAGGGAGAAGCATGAGGAATAGTGGTTCTCCTGGAAGTGGTGAGAGGCACAGATCCCTTTTAAACAAACTGACCTTCACAGTGGAAGGTTTGATCAAAGTACTCTTCATGGTTGAATTCAAGGTGGTCACACTCAATTATAGATTCCATCTATAGGGAGTTTGAGAATTGGCATGAAACATTTTATTGAGGAAGAGCTTAATTGTTCATGACCATGGTTTCTACGGTGAGTTGTAGATAAAGGTATAGGACAATGGTGGCAGATGTTAATGAGATGTGATCATGTAAATGACCAATCGTGGGAGAGTGAGGTCGATATGGGAATAAGTTTTTTTTTCTATCATGATATACAATACCTATTTTCCCAGCCCACATCAATGTTGCAGACGAATTCACTTCAAATAATTTGTTAATCCCCAACACCATATTAGAAATGAAGTTAGACTGGTGTTTGAGGAAACCAACCACCTCTAGTGCCTCCCTAAAACGGTGATTACAACATCCCATAATCCTATGGATCTATCCACCAAAGTTTTTCCCAATTCATTTATGCAACAAACTTCACTGGTTATGCTTCTCAATTCCAATTGGGTAAACCTCCCAATGATACTAATTACTCAAATAGACCTGTCGGGATGGCTATGTTTCTTCTATGACATTAAGTTTTAGACTAGACCTTCTTGATATATTTTTAATGTAAAATAAACTTATAAATTTTAGTGTAATTCAATAGAATATTATAATTAATAAAAAACTACAAATTTTCAATATTTTCATTCATTTTAAACCATTTTAATTAATTATTTTCAATTACACATATTTCAATATAAAACTTATTACTATTTAATTTATATTAAAAATATTTAGAAATTTCATAAATCAATTCCTGAAAATATATGTACATCACCATGAATAGGGATATGTATGATGTGATATCCCTCTTTTTATTATCCCACTAGAAGTTTTTCATTATATATCATTACATATTTAAGCTTTAGGGATTAATTGATAGGGACGAGATATGAGAATCATCCCATTGTTCCCTCTTTAGTTCTTGTTTTTCTGGAACATGTATCAAGATTACAAACATGATAACTCCCTTTTTTCATTGATAAAAATAGAAATACTCCTAATCATTTTATGTAGTTTCATGTAATATTTATAAGATTATTTGATCCTCATACGAATGGATGGTTGACAAGTTATTTGGGAATGATATGATTAATATACTCTTATGAGGGCATCAATATTTATCCTCTAAAAATTGATGAGTTTTTAGTCCTTCTCAATCCTTATCATAGATAGGTTAGCATGATCTTTCCTACTGAGATAATTATCCACCTTGTGTTTCTTCCTTGGGAGGTAATTTATTTGGGAGTAATTATATTTTATCAATTATATCCATCTTTTTTGTCCTATATTGAACTCCTTCTAGGTGAATATATATTTCAAGATCTTATTATCAGTACATATATCACACTTTTCTCCATATAGAACATGTCTCTATATAATTAATATAAAGACCACCATGACCAACTACAAATCTTGTTTTGTGTAATTTTACTCATTTTTTCTTAATTGATGTGACACATAAGAAATATCCTCATCATTCCGAATGAGTATACATTCTAAGACCATTATTAAATCATCATTGTATATTAAAAATCCTTTCCCACTCTATAGTAATGTAACTGTCGGTGTAGTTATGAACTTCATCCATAGTTCTTTGGAAATTTCTCCACATTCATCCTTACTAAATATCTTAATCCTAATAAAAATTATCTTGGTTAATAGATTATATATCTATGAGATATTTCCTAAAAATAATCAGTAATATTTTATTAACCCACAAGAATTATGAATATTTTTTATAGTGCTCAGTATGGTTCATTACTCGATAACTTCCATATTTGATGAATCTACCGATATTCCATTTATTATAAATACATGAAAAATGAATGAAAATTTATATAGACAAATTTTTTAGTTTATAAATGTCAGATATAGTTTATCATTTTGAATAATATTGAAAATAACCTATAATAGAACTTCATGGTCTTCCTTTACCATAGAAAATATGATAATTCCATCAATAACGACTACTGTGATTTTCAAGGTAATTACTAAAGACTATGTTCATAAAATCCATAATTTTGGATGTGGAATTCATAAGTCCAAATTGAATAATTATAAATTCAGTGTTTCAATACCTTATGTGGAGAACTATTTTGGAAATATCCTCCCTTTTGACCCATAATTGACGATATTTGGATATATGGTCAATCTTTGATGTGTATTGAGATCCATATATTTGATAAAATAAATCATCAATATGACATATAGGATAATATTTTTTCATGATATTATAAATCACATGGAAAAAAATTCATAAACACATTGAAATATCAATATTTTGGACTAAGAGGACCAGTCCATTATATATGGTCTCTTTTAGATTGGTATGGATACATGTAGGAATTCAATCGAAATGTCATCCTCACACTATATGGGAAGACATCATAGTTCATCTATAAATAAGGTAACATAATCCCATATAATAGGTATGTCATCAATTTTTACTTACAACCCAATCAATTGATCTATAAATCCCTTGTTATTAGTTATCAACACCCATGTTATAGATTTTATTTCCAAGGGGATTCTATGATGACTTCTATCTTGATAGTTGATAATATGACCATTAAGCGTATGAAATGAAATATCTTTTCCCCAAAAATATATATGTTCTTGATACCAGTAAATCCAATCCATAACTAATATTATTTAAACTTATACCAATGGAATACCAATTATATACATAGGAATAATCCTCCCAAAAATCCCAAATATAAATTTATATATATATTATATGTGATCATTTTCCACTAGGTGTTTTAACATAATGTTTAAAAAAAATTTCTTGAGGTGGTGATACAATGTTCATAGAATAATATTTTGATATAAAAGTATTAAATGAACTATAATCATTTAATATATTATAATATCTAAAAAATAGATAATGTGTACATTTAATTAATTAATAACCATGATTTAAACATCAATATTCTTCATGAAGTTTCATCCTTATTTCCTCGTATTAGGAGGTTTTTGGGGAAAATATTCATCATTGTCACATGGGTTGGAGCATTGATTCACATAATGTACAGACTGAATGCACTTGAATCATTGAAATATTGGTGGATAATTAGTTTGGAATATTTTTCCTTTATTTAATTAATTTTAAACTTATCCTCACATCAGTAGTTATGGGATCAATGGACTATATTTATACACATAGAATACTTCCCTAATTATTTGAGGTAATTACCTGGGTGTTTTTACCACTGAATTGACTTACATAGGTTAAAATTTCTTCTACCCATGTTAAATACAATTAATGTTCTCTTGATATTTCACATTTACTTTCTTTTCAACATAATAATGATTGTCCACAATTTCCTTATACACTTTTAACACACATTAAAAAATCTTCTCATAGATCCCAAAGACACTTATGGATAATTCCATTCAATAATTTTTTTTAAAACACTAATGAAATATTAAATATTTCTTATTGTGAGGGAGATATATCTTGAGGAATACCTAATTATCCTCATGATTTTATCTTTATTTGTTCTAATGGGATCATCCCAATTTTTCTTTGTCTCTCTGAATTGTCATTCCATTATCCTGTAAAGAGTATGAGAAATGTTTTTGATGAAGAATACATTTTTGGATCTCTCTGATTACATAATGATCATTTCCTCCCTATTTTTTGTGATACTAATAAGATTACACCAATGTTTATACCTTCCTTCAAAAATTTAGATACCAATGAAAAAATTTTCATGCATTAAGTACCAGAGAATGGAAAATAACTTTTCAATCACATCGAACCATTACACAATAATTAGTGGATTATAATATCCACTGAATTAGGGTGGGTTTTTTCACCAAATAAAATTAAAATCACTAAAACATACATCCCATGTGTTTCTATCAAGCTATATAGTCTATGGACCACTCATCATGAAAAAGAGAGAAGATTGATTCACTGCTCAATAAATATTTTCTCAGGTGATTCCCCCTAGATTCATCTGTTACACTATCAGATTTAGTTACTAATATCCATACATGGATATTATTTTTTTGGAAAACCACATAATTAAGACATTAAAAAATTCATAATATCATATTATACATAGAGTCAGCTATATAGTTTCCACTAATTTCTTGTAACAACAATTATAAAAAATAGATTCTTTGGTCTCCAAAAAATAATTAAATCATTTATCTATTATAAAATATAGATACCCAAGATAAAAATGTCTTTGTTTTATATATATTACATTAAATAAACATTAAGTTTCATAAATAATAGTAAAAATATCTTACGGACTAATGGGTTCATTATCTTTGGTGAATTATTACATAATATGTTTATTTTACAATGCCTTCAATCATATATTTTTATGTGACCCATACTAAACCATATTCAAGACATCTCATTAATAAGACTCACCCTCGTAACCTAGGGAAGGAAGAAAATGAATAGGGATGATCTCAAATGATTAGTAGGGGATGAATAAACATTCCATCAAGGATGAGTTCATAAAACAACCTGATCATAATTGGAAAAAAAAATTTTCTTGAAAGATAATTTTAAAACATATGTGGGATTAAAAGGACATGCGATAAGAACATAAAGGTATAAATGATCCACAAAGAAACATAATATCCAAAACATGGATATATTCTTTCATAATGCATAAAAATAAATATTTTATATGAAATGAATATATAATGATATTTATTTATTAACAAAATATTTGATTTGGGAAACATTACATTCACTAGTCATGGAGATGCCTTTATTCTTGTGAGACAACTTCTCTAAACCTATGTACACATTACCATCATGAGTCACAGAATCACACCCACAATTACGAATGACTTAATTGTTCCCTCTAATACATAAATCATGATATTTAAACTTTTAGCAAATTTATTAGAGGGTGATATAGGACCCCATACATTATCATCTATACTTGTGAGTTCCATGTAAGAATGAATCACTTATCACACTATATAGAACCAATGGAAAGAAAATGATGCTTAAAAAATGTTATAATAGTAGTCATTAAATTTTCATAAAGAACCCATACAAATAAAAATGGGTTTTGAAAAACATTAAAAAGAAAATAATTTAATATTCCTATAATAAAGAAACCATGTGAATAAGAGTTTGTTTTTTAATATTTCTAAATTGCATGAAAACATTAATTAAATCAATTGACGTTAAAAAATGATCATTGAAAATAATAAAATTATATAAGACAAATAGTGGGTGAAACTGAAAAAATAACTCTATTAGATATTGATAATGTTAATTATACATAGAAAATGATAAAAAATATCAATATATTTTTTTAGGAGATTGTTTTGAGTAATAATTAATGTAAATGTATTATTCCCAGGTCACATTTCAAAAATTATCCATTTTTTCTAAAAAACCCATAAAAAGAAAAAAGTTCATGGAAATATATTTTTATTAAAAATGAATTTTCCCCAGAATTATAAAAGGTAACATAATGTAAAATAAATTATATTAGTGAAAATGGGGAAATAAATTCATTAATAATTCATATATCTCAATATAAGAAGATTGAGTAACCAAATACTTTAACATTAGTCATGATTTTCACAGAAGTGATTTTACTTCATGTATAAAAAATAACTATCAAAATCACCTATTTAAGAACCATATTCATATCTATACTTTTTATAAAAAAATTTATAATTATTCAAAACACATATATCCTATCATCCTTATCCATTTTAAATTTCTTGTGTGGGTAATCATGATCGTTTTAAAATAGTTTTTCAATTGAAATGTTGCAATTAATTTATTCCGTAATAGATCGAGTTATGAAAACCATTGAATGAAATTAAAAAGAGACATAAAATTTCATTTAAAAATATTTTATATATACATAAAAACAACAACAAAATAATTTTATAAATATGGATATGGAATAAAAATGTAGTTTGACTATAGTCCAATAGGTCAATATTACATCATATATAGAATAATAAGAATTAAATAATAATTAATTTTATACATCAAATATCATTTTAAATCCATCTATTAAATATTTTTATGAATAATTGAACTATGTTACAATCATGGAGATTTTTGGTCGTACATAAGCATGAGTAACATTTCCATTTTTCAACGATCATTCTGGAAAGAAGGTGAGTAATATTTTATCACTAAATAGTGATTATATTAAAAAACTAATCACATTAATTCGATTAATATAATTATATATATATATTATATGATATTTTTAATGAAAAACGAGGCACATTGCTTCATGGAGGTGGTAGTCCATAAATATCCATGAACTACGTTATCATTTTACAGGGAATGGAATGGAAAAAAGTAAAAGGAATTATTATGATTTCATAATGATAAATATATAAATAACATAATATATAAAAATAAATTCCCCCATTATAATACATTCGTGAGATACAATGATTGAAAAAAAATTAGATATGTTCGCGAGGTGGTAGTCTGTAGTACAAATGAACTATAGTTTTATTTTCCATTTGATTGAAGAGAAGATAGATATAAGTCACTCCATTAAAATAATATCATTTCAGTATATTTAATATATTTTTGTTATTATTTTATAATTTTTGGAGAAGATTTTATATTGGTGTAAGAATAAATAAAAATAAAACAAGCGATTAAAACACTACGTCTTGGGAAAATCTCCAATTACTAAAAGTATAAGATCTATAATATTTCTATTATGATAAAATGAATACATGTAAAAAAAATTGGGACGTTTATAAGATATTTAGGTACATATTTATTGGACCAAATGGTTTTTATGTGTGATGAAAATAGCAGAATAAGTTCGCTTTTATTAGAGAGGGGAGACATGCTCTTGGAATTTCTTAAAATATTAAATTAATATAAATGAATATTCAACTAAATGTATCTCTAAAATGTTTAATTTACAATAATAAATAAATATGG
This sequence comes from Viscum album, assembly GCA_963277665.1. NCBI lineage: Eukaryota > Viridiplantae > Streptophyta > Magnoliopsida > Santalales > Viscaceae > Viscum > Viscum album. The sequence continues at coordinate 1,683,779,607 of OY728160.1, forward strand.
ATATAAATCCTATTATTTTGTAAAAATTATTCATGTTTTCTCTATATTTTTACCATTATCATTTTTCTTTAACCCCTCATTGACCATTTCCAAACATACCACAACAAAAATATTTTTTACATTTTGATGGTGAATATAGTTATAATAAATGAAATAAAATAACAAAAATTAAATATGTATTTTATTATAGACTATATACTGATAAATTTTCTATGTATACCATTTATAGGAATTTTATATCATTTAATTAAATATTACATTCATAAAATATTAACATAGTTTATTTTAGAATTATTAATTTACCTTGACAATGATAAAATGAGTAAATAAATGATATACGAATAAATTTTTCTAATATATTAGTAACATGTTATATTTATCTATAATATTCGGGGGTCTCCTTAATTCTTTTAAATTATACAACTTTTTATTTTTTCCATATAATTTATTTAATTTTCCATTAATTTAATAATTACTTCTTTAACGTTTTGTATGTTTTTGAGGTAATTATTTATTAACTAAAAAACTAAAAAATTACCATGTTAAATATAAATAATTTATATTTTAAAATAATATTTATAACTTTACATATAATCTTGTTATCCACATGATAAAAATATTATAGTTATTAAAAACGAGGGGGTAAAATGGTTTACTTTTCTATAAATAAAATATTTTAATGGTCATTATCACATCCAAATGGAAAAAATCCATATAACCTAATATTTTAAGATTATGGAAAAAATTTACTAATAAAATAATTTTTTGTCAGGTTTTATGGTCATTTAATAGTCATTAACATTTTATTTTTTCTTCAATTACCCAATTTACCCTTAATCGTGGTAGAAAAAAGTAATAAGGTTACTATTATTATTAAAAAAGGTAAAAGGGAAATATTTAGAAAAAATTAATCCATATTCCAAATATTTTATACATTTTTAAATATTAAAAACATATAGGGGAGAATTTTAATTATAATTATAATAGAAAAATGTGTTGATTTTTTTAAAAAAATGACCATTTTATGTATAATTTTTTTATACAAAATTCAGCAAAAAGTTATTTAAAAAATATAATTGGATTATTTTAAATAAAAAATGAACCAATTAAAATTTTAAACTAATCCAAAATTTATTTTTACTTTTAAAAAACATGTGAATGGAAAAATAGTTTTAAAAAATAATCGTTATTTTGCACAATTCATGGATATGTATTTTTTTTTTGAAAAATCTCAAAATTTACATATAAGATAATATTTATATTATGATTTAAAATTGAAATTTATTTTTTCAAATTAAAAATATGCAAATTATATAAATTAACTATTTTATTCCCTCATATAATATAATCAAAAACCATTTTTGGTGAAAAAAACTGTTGAATAACAAAATAGTTTTACTAAATCAGGAGTGCTTATTTCCAACGAATTAATAAAAAAATATACATTAATTATAATTTTATATGTACTTAAAAAATTATTTAATCCTATTCATACCCACCAATTTAATAGCTAGTTTATAATGATCATATTTAAATTATAATATTTCGAGGTTCATTTATGCCAGATGTTTCATGTCATACACAATATTGAACATAATGCCCTTATTTTAAAATCATGGGATATGAAAGTATCCACAAAACCTATATAAATTGTGTCATTTTAATTTAAACTCACACATTTAAACTAGTGGTTTTAATTTTCAAAATCTCATTGTTGAAATACCTCATCGAAAAAGGTTTAAAAAAACATAAACATAAAAAAATAGAAACTAGATAAATGAAGGTCATATGGAATAACAAATAATTATGTATCCATGTAAGAATAAAATGTTATTAATTGAAAACATGGACATGTAATAAGGAAAATAATTCCAAAGGACTGATATAGATTCCTTGATAACTTGGTCATGAGAAAGTTAACCATCACAAAACCATAAATTTGTGAAAAATTAAATGACAATTAATTTCTCAAAAATAAAAATAAATGGATAAAATTTTTATTTCAAGGATATTTTACTATATTAGAAGATATCCTTTAATATATATATTAATAAATTAAGTAAATATACATAATTCAAAAGTATTATTTCATCTTTAGTCAATTTCCACCAAAATATAATCTTTTTCCTCAAATGATTAGTATTTCAGATGAATTTTTTCCCCTAAAGCACTAAAATGAAATTTCATCAGATAATTATATTACAAAAATAGATATAGATATATATATATATATATATATATAATATTTCGACCTTATCAACAACCATAATGTTTTGAAGATGATAATATAATTCCTAAAATGAATAAATATTTATGTGTTGTAATACAATATTAATATCGAAAGCCTCAATAAAAAAACCCTAAGTTTGGATTAGATATTTTGATAAATAAATGACCTTACAATTCTACAAAATATTCCAAACTAATATTGAAACCCAAAAATTATATATATTTTATGATATATTCTTCCATGATAAATTAAACATGTATCTCCAAATAACAAAAATCAATATTAATTTATCATACCAAAAAGTATATTCCTCAATCATATAGTATCAATGATGTGGTAATATTTTTATATAAATAACCTGAATCACCCTAAATAAATATTTCGATTATATATAATTCCAAATTGAAATTTAATCTTGACTCCTCATAGAAGATCCAATAATATCACATAATGTTTACCAAAATTACAGTGATCTTATTCGAAAATAACTTGATCACAAAACCACTCTCTAATCCCATAGTTAAATATATCAGAAAAAATATATAAAAAAATAAAATCAATCACTATCTGTAAAATAATTTATGTATAAAAAAATTTCATACTAAACAGGAAATCATGTAGGCCTGTAGTATGTGTTGCACCCCTATCACCCTTTTGTTTTTTTTCAAGCCATATGTCCATTCCATATACAACAGGATATCACTAAAACTAGGATTTTCCCATTTTAAAAAATTATATCAATACAATTATTATAATATTCTCATAAATAGGATGACCAAACAGAAAAAATATTATTTATCAATGATTATATGAACCCAAAAGGTAATCAAAATAATTAAAATTTTGTCTTCAAAACTTAATGGCATTATTCCTTAAATAATTTTCCCACATGATAAAATTAAGGAATACATATACCTTGATGATTTATCAAAACTCAATAAATTTATACTAGGAACTCTAATCACATATAACTACAAAAGAGTAATAATTTATTTAAAATTATAATTATCCTTAAATTATAATTTTTAATCCTAATATGTAGACACCACAATCACTCAATGTTATTTATAATGAATTAACCATTATTTTACTTATCATTTTTTAGTAATAATTAAATAAAATCAATAATATTATTCATTACATAAGATTCATCAATATCATCACATAAGTAGAAATATAATATATACCATTGTTATGAAGCTTTTGGTTTCCTCATATTCAACTATAAAGGAATTATTCATTGATAAACCTTTATAAGTATGGTCATACTGATACACTTTTTATGAAATCCCCCAAATACATTTATTTACATAATGAACATACTCTCCACATTTAAAGTATTCAATGGATTCCTTAGGAAAAGCTTTATTCCTCTTTAAGGTGTTAATTTAATAATTTCATTTCGCTTGTCACATTATTTAATTATCCCCTCCTTTACATCATAAAATATATATTCCAATTCTTTAAAACATTTTCTTACATCCTTCTTCCAATATTTATGACACATAAGTCATTGAGAATGTCAAAGGATATTTATTTCTATTTTATTGGATGATTTAAGAAACACACCAAGGATTATGATGTTAATCATAACTTGTGATAGATGGTGAAGAATAACCACAAGATTTTTCACTATAGCTATTATTCCACTTGATTTCAACTTCTTACAACCATTTAATTTTACCTCAAATCCATTTTTACTAAGGTTCCTTTTTGATGCATCCATTTACTAAAAAAAGGCTTGTGTGAGAATATCAACACAACCAACCATCTTATGGGGAGGATAAACACTAATATACCCTTGGACATTGTATCTATTACTCTTTTTATTTATACAAAGTAAATATAATTCTACCTAACATACAATTTTTATGGTTATAGAGTATTTTTAACTCGTGTTCAAATCAAATCTTAAACCCTAATGTTATGTAAACCTAGATATTATAAAAATTATAAAGGAATGACCTTATACATTACATATTCTAGTAACTTTATACTATAATTATCTTTATTTCATTCCCAAATATATTCTAGGTTTATCATTTTATAGAGTTAGTTCATAACACATAAATTAACAAATAAAATATAATAATTTGGACATATGTATTCAATATTCATTGTTTTCACAAAAAACAATATTTGAAAGGAAACATATTTTATTTTCTAGAATCATCCTCACCATTTTGATCTTGACCTCTTCATTGTTTCTAAAAATCAAAATAACCATGTTAATTTTTTTTTGATTTTTTTATGACCACAAAATACAAAGTATGAAACATAAGAAGAATGAATGAAACCATTGTTACATATAAAAATATAAAAAATTTCCTTTTTATAGATAAGTATTGGGATAAACATAATATTATTATTACCCAAGAAATCATCTTTTTCCCAAATATTTTCATTAATTGTTTTTATAAAAAATCATAAATTTGGAATAAATATCAAAATTGTTTCATTAAAATCAAGTACAAATCGTAATAAATTTCATAGAATGTTTATCTTTTCACCCTTAAAAAGACACATATACTTTCATTTATACATAAGATCAATATATTACCTTTATAAATCATAATATTTCTATAAAAATTGATTGATTTAATGGATAAGAAATATGTAATTTGATGAATCATTTTCATATACATTCTAATTTTGGAGTAACCCTCATGGTTAAAAATGAAATAAGAATAATAGTTATACTTTAAGTAACCATTATAGATACACTTGGAATACCCATAATAGATATAATATGAACCACCATCATTGTATATTCCCATAATCTTTTATAAGAAATCAAATTGGATAACTATGTACCTTTACCCAATGAAGTGGAGATCTTTAACTGGCTCAACTAACATTTTTTAAAATGGAAATTCCCATCATTATAAATAATTCCCAATATCTATTATATAATAAATGGAATCATGCATTATAAAACCATTCTTTCCACCCTTAAGAAATGATTCTCAGATTATGATATTTCTTTTTTCATTAAAACCAAATTTTTAAAACTAAAATTCCTAGAAGTGTTTAAAATACCTTTTTCCATTGAAGAAAAAATGTATTATTTTAAATTAGTTTAAAGATAAAATAATGATTAGAATGGAAAGGAAATTATTTATCATTGTATATATTAAATTTGAGTATTTTTTATTCTTTTAATTAATATAAAAGAATTTGTTAAATTGATTCATTTTGAAAATAATTGAACGAAAGTAAAAAAAAGACATAAAAATTACATTATAAATCATTTATGTTAATTGAAAAACATCCATAAGATAATTTTAAATGTAAGGATATAGAAGAAAAAGTGTTTTTAATAGAATATTTAAAAGATTATTTTTAAAGAAAGTCCCTTACCTTGAGTCTATATCATAATGTAAATTCTTTAAATTCTTAGATAAGAACATGTGATAATTATTAATATTCTTGATAAATTTATTCAATCTTAAAATTTTTTTATCTCAATTATTACCATGATATAAATATTACCTAATTATTTATGTTTATGTCAAAGTTTTTGAGGATATTCAGCTAATAAGCACAAAATGAATTTGTTTGGTTTACTATGGTAAAAGAGGTCTGTATTCAATCATCTTAAGAATAATAATCAAGAAATAATTATCATTTTTTTATTAATTATAATTTTAAATGAAACTACTATACTTGTTTTTGAAAAATAAACTTCATTACAATCATGAAGTTGGTAAGCCTCACATACGCATGAGTAATGTTTCCATTTTTGGACAATCATTATGGAAAGAAGGTTAATATTATTTTACCATTAAATAATGATGTTAATATCATTATATAATATTAAGTCTCAAGATATACTTATAGATATCATCCAAGTGATGTGATGATGAAAAACGAATCACATTGTGTTGTAAAGGTGGTACTCAACACGTATTCATGAACGACATTGTCACATTCATTCAATAGAAATGTAGAAAGGTAAATGATATACTATATCATCATAATGAAATATATTTCATTAATATCATATATATAAATTAATTACAACATTTTTATTCCTCTTTTAGAGAGGGTGATAAAAAAATAACTATATCGGTTCGTGAGGTGTTAGTTCACCGTACACACAAATGATGGTTTCTTTTTCCATTTGATTTGGGAGGATATGGATATAGGTTATTCCATTGATATAATAAAATATAATTATATAGATGATATTTTTTTCATTGTTTTTTGATGATATGAAAAGATTTTATGAAGGCATAAGAATAAATAACTCTAAAATTTATGGATAAAAACTATACATCATCTTTTGAAAATTTCATTTTATTAACACCATAAGACCTATAATATTGGTATTACAACCCAAATAGGGCCTCTAAAAATTTTAAGGGGTCATATAAAAGGATTTGGGTAGATATTTTCTAATCCATATGGGTTTTTAACTATGATGTAAATAGGACAAGAGATTCCCTTTTATAAAAGAGTGTAGAGGCACTCTTGGAGTTTCTTAAAAACTTAAATTAATATAAATCTACTTTCAGTTATAAATGACTCTAAAATTATTAATTTATAAGATAGTATGGGGTTGTATCTAAATCCTCATATATAATTAAAATTATTGATTTTCTACTGTTCTTTTACCCATAAATTTTGGTTTTAACTCTTAATTAACCATTTTCAGACTTACTGTGACAACTACATTTATTACTATTTGAGGATCACAATAGTTACTATAATTGAAAAAATAATCCTGAAATGAACCATGGATATAACCGTCATCTAAATCCTAATAAATTGTCTGAATATAGGATTTTTAAGAATTTTACATCATTTTGTAAAATATTATTTTTATCGATTATCAATAGTATCATTTTTAGAACTATTCATTTAAACATACTTTTAAAATATCAATAAAAAGATATAATTAAAACAAAATATTTTAATCAATCATTAAAATGTTATATTTTTCTCTAAAACTCTTACATGACCTTAATATTTTCATATTATAATACTTTTAATAATTTTAATAACATTTATTTTATTTTTACATTAATTGAATAATTACCGTCACTGTTGTGTAAGAATTTATAGTAATTATTTATTTATTAAAAATTATTGTAAAAATATAATTCTTATTAAACATAATAGTGTGACATTTGTTTCATTACATAAAATAAAATATTTTATTGGTCATAATCATATTAAAATATCATAAAAATAAAATATAAACAAAATATTTAATTTTTATAAAATAAATGGACTCAAATAATAAAATTAAGGAAAGTTTTTGGGTCCTTTTTTAGTCCTTATCATTTTGTTTTTAACGTTCATTACCTATTTTAACCTTTACCATGCTAAGAACATTTAATAAAGTTATTATTCATAGTGATAAAAAATAAAAGTTATATATTTAAAAAATTCGGACCATCTCATTCCAAATATTGAATAATTTTTTAAAAATAAAAAATAGAGAAGTGAAATAATTTAATTTTAAATTGAGTTGGAATAATGTAATTAAAAATAGTTTTTTTTTGAAAAATTCCCTTTTTAAGTAAAAAAAATTATTAAATTTTTTTATTATATAAAATTCATTTAAAAAACCACAATCAAATTATTTATAATAAAAATAAACTAATGATATTTTAAAAATAATAGAAACAGATTATTTTACTAAAAAAATTAAAATAAAACTCATTTTTTAATTATAATATTTATTTTCAACTATTCATTGAAAATCAATGTTTCTTGAAATAAAAAAGAAATTTCCCCATAGGATTACTTTTATATTATGATTTAAAAAATTCTATTTATTTTATCAAATAAAATTTCTAAAAGATACATATATTAATAATATTTTTCTCTCATAGGAATAAATCAATTTTTTTTATTAAAACATAACTTTTAAGAATAAAATGCATTTACTAAAACATAAGTACTTTTTTCTAAGGTATTAATCAACAAAATTATTTAAAAAATTAATTATATATATTTTAAATACTCATTTATCCTATTCATACACACCAATATAACAGATATGTTATTAAATTCAAATTTAAATAATAATATTTCAGGGTCTAATTACTCTTGGTTTTGTATTTCATACACATTATCTAGTATAATGTAATTATTTTAAAATAATTTGATATTAAAAATAAAATTACGTGAAATTAAATCTTCTCCTTCTCACACACAAACATTAAATACTTCTTAATACACTATTCCATTATCCTCTTCTATTTTATGACATTTTAATGCTCTTTTTCTGCACTGGTCATGGTGACATTCCTCTCCTACACCAATAAATATGGAAGAAACTATAATGTCTAATGTTATCTTTCATCCATTGGTTATTCATTTTTATTTTAGTCCACTCCATCTATAATATTGAATCAGCGACCAAAATCTTCTCCACATTTCTAAAGATGTTGATAACCTTCATTGCCCTTTCCCTCCTCTCTTTCACCAGAAAAATCACTGTATGTTTCTCAACATCGATCAAATACTGTGTGAGGCCACTAGCCTATGAGATCTTGGATAAAATAAGGTCATTTATCTCCCTCATCATTTTTTGGAGATTTATTCCACCATATAGATTAACAATAAAGTTGGCTAGTATGATTTTGAGGGTAATGGAAATAGTAGGTCATATCCAGGGAGATGAAATGAAACTAAGAATGAGGATGAAGATAAATGGAAAAGGTCGAGGGAAACACAAAGAAATGGGATGAAGAAACAAGGTACAATAGGAGAGAGTAGAACTAAATACAATATTGAGGTAGTATATTTGGTACGAATAATAACCTAGTACCCAAAGCACCTTATCTGTTAACTAACTGTATGTTTCTATAAACTATGCATACATAAAATCAATAGAAATAATTATATTTATATTCAATTTTAAAATATAATGGAAAAATAAACTGTAAAATACTTTCAAGTTGATTTAAAAAAATAAAATTTTGACTGTGTGTGTATTTATTGCTCATTATCAACAAACAAAAAAATGAATATTAATTTCACGTTTTAAGATTTAAGAATACTGTAAACATAAAATCACAATTTTTTTTAAAATTAATGTTTTAAATATATTTATGAATAAAAATATGATACATTCCTAATGAATGTTTTAAATTAATTTTTTAAAAATAAACTATTTTAAATTAATGTTTCAACATACATTACCTGATACTAGAGTATGAAAGATACATAACATATGTAAGATACTGAAATATGTAAGAGTTTTTATCAGCATGTAAGATATGAAATTCGATAAGATATCTTGGGCATATTATTTATTAGTATTTGATACTCTCAAATTATTATAATATATTAGGAGTCTAAAAAATGTTTAAATTACCTAGAGAAAATCATAATTTCTATAATAAATATTCTGGTGAATATATTGATATAAAATGATGATAAAAGTGGTCAGTCATTGTTTGAACAACCCTAAATTGGTTTTTATTTATGGAAATGGAGAAAGAGGTTAACATCAATGAATAATTATTCCACTTCAATGGAAATAATGTTGTAACATTATAAAAACTCAACCACACAACAACATTTCAAGATAAAAATGAAAAAGTATAGAAAAGAGTTTATTGAAAATTGAATGATATAAACAAAGTGATGAAGTTGAAAAAAATTGGGGAAGTTTATTTTTTGAAAATTTATTTCAAATAAAAATTTAGAAGATATTTGGGGGTGTTGTAGTGTGATGAGAAATATAGCATACAATAATGAAATGAAATTTGATACTACTCTCTAAAAAATTGTCAAGAATATTTTTAAGAGAAAAATAAGTATAATAAGAGGTTCTATAGACAATAGAGAGATAATATAAGGATCATGTAACAAGTAACGTTGAATAAGAAGAATAAGAAACACTTGGATTGTCTAGTATGGTAAAATATTTTGTTATTTTGGAAATAAAAAATATTTTATCATTTCAACAATGTGGGAAGCGCTGTCACAGATGAGATACTTTGTGTAACTTGAGTAAATGGTTATTCTCTCCTAGTTATCTCTATATGTTGATACCAATGGGTTATATGGTCTTAATGAAATTTGGATAATTTTGAGTATTTTTCTTCATGTTTTTAGAGGTAATACTCATATAATATATGTGCATTTATCGATGTGTATATGTGTTAATTTTTATGTATACACATGCATGTGTCTGTTTGTTATGTGTGTGTAATACCGTGAGACATTTTAACATATATATTTCCAAAAAAATATTTTTTGGATATTTTTTTTAAATTAAACACTAATAACAGGTTTTTTTATACACAACACTGAATTCAACATGCATTGCACACAATACCATGTTTAAACAAAACATAACATTCTATTAAAATATTATTATTTAATTTGAAAGTTATCGTTGAGTTGTTGGAATGGAGGTTATGAATAATATTAACTATAATATCATGATATATACTTCAAAATGTATATATAATGGATTATTTTCTTACTAATTAAATGAAAATGAAAATAAGAAACTTTTAAAAATAATGGAAATATTTTTTTTCTGAAAAACTACTTTTATGCACACAAACACATTTTACATCAATTAATTAAAAAATCAATATTTTTGAATGATTTTTATTAAATATATATAATGTAATAAATAAAATGTTTAACATTCATCTAATTATCTTTTTATTTAATAGATAATAATAAATACAATTTTATGCTTAAAATGATATTTTTTCTAGAAAGAAGTTTTGTTTCATTTTCTACACATATTTTGAAATTCATTTTTTACCCTATTATAAACATTATTTGAATAAATAATATTTTTTATGAAATAATCATTTCACAATTATCTTAGAGGAAAATTTTGAGAATTTTCGGAAAAGATAAATTTTTAGTGAATAGTGAAAAATACATCTTTTTATCAGCAAATCTCTCTTTATTCAAAGTGTTGGAAAGATAAATTTTATTTTAATATGTTTATAAAAGTAAAATTAGTTCAGATATATATAATAATTCAATTTATTTCATTTTAATCATATTTATATTGAATTTTTATTTGAAAACATTTTAATCTGTTGAATATTTTCTATTTAGAAAACCACGTTTTGATCACGTCTACAGGTTTAATTTGGAATATAATTTTTCCTCTTCTATTTTTTTGAAAAATTATTCCACTTTTTTAATATTCACATTTAATAATATATAATCATTTTTTACTTAATTTTTACCTTAATTTATAGTAAAAACGTAAAAAAATGGTTATCGTAGCTATGGTTGAGATGGGTTCACATTGGTGTTAACTAAAATGGAATATTATAAAATAACCTAGAAACATGTACAACACACTTTTAATGAACATGGATAGAGATTATTTCCCATAATATTTTATAGTGGGCCATTTATAAGCAGTTTTTTCATGTAAAATACATAGGTACACCTTTTTCTTTTATGAAATTACAACTTTGAAACTAACCTCACTTATAAAAGGCAACCTAATATTCTCTCCTCTTCACACTTCCAGAAACCATTTTTTTCAATAATTACCCAAGTAATTTCCATAATTCCCTGATATCTTCCTTGAATCCTTATTTTGATTATAAATCTATTCTAGGAAGACTTTTGTTATAAACTCATGGAGGTTACCTAAAGAAGAGGTAACATTTTCAATGAGAATTTTTATTTTATTTCTTCCTCCACATCCTTAAAGTATTATTAAAACATGATAATACAATATCCTTAGTAATTTAAATATAATAAATTTTTTTATACAATTATCATAACCAATATCCATCTTTTATTCTCTCAAATGGGAAATGAGAATGTCGCTCTTTTGTTTGGAAGATTGTTGACTCTCGAACAGATATGATACATTTTTGAAGAACACATTTCATGGTTTCGAATTGTGGTGGATATAATATATATATATATATATATTATTTTTAACATAATATAATTATTTAATTATTGAATCTAATACTGTTTATTACATTCCACTCAATGCGGTATACGATAACGTTATTCTTGGGTCCGACGAACTACTACGTCACGAAGTGATGTTATTTTTTAACTAATGATTTTCATGTAAGGTTAATAAGGTAAATATAACTAATATATGTTACACATATGACATAAAAATTATTATTTAATTTTATTATATTATTTTCCTTTATTTTTTTATTCGTATTGAATATGGAAATAGAATTCATGCGTATATATGACCTACCTTTTCCTAGAATGATATATTTTATTTTATGTCTATAAATTTTACATATTAATGTAAAAAACATATAGTTAATATATGTTATATTTATATCATGGTTAAAATTCAATATATTATTTTATAATTTTCAATTTAACATAACAAGAAATATCGAATCCAAACACACATAAAAATCCAAGTAGTTATTACCCAAAACATGATTTTAACAAGGAATTGTTAATGAACTAGTAAGAAAAGGTCATTAGTAAATAATATATGTTATGATATATATATAAGTATTTTTATTTAAATTATATATGTTAAAATTTTATTTATTATACATGTGGTTCAAACCTATACGAACAAAGATAAGATTTAAGGTAAGGGATTTTCATCTCACTATTATTTTCTATAAGAAAAATCAAATATTCATCATGCATTTCTTTTATGTGGTGTGTATAATACCCATTGATTTATTTTATTTTTATTATCATGAAAATTATATATATTTACCTACATATTTTAATTTAAATATTTCATGGGTTTTATTATTTCATTGTTAATAATGTTGTAATAGATGTTCAATTTTAATTTTTCTTCTCCGAGATATATGTTTTGTTATGAAACTCTCTTTTTTTATGAGGTGTATATACATCCCATTTGATATGTTATAACAAAAAATTATTTATTCTCATGATATTTTATGTTTCATTTATTTTTATTGTTTCATGGGTCTTATGTTTCAATGTTACTAAAGTTGTAGGGTGTTTATGATACAGTCACCGTTTATCAGGACTGTTTATGTTTATTATTTCAGTGAATAAATATTTTGATTCATATATGAATAAAAATATTAATTTTATTATAAAATGGTTATTTCATGATAATATATGGTTTCCCTTTAATTTCCCCTCATTTGGTACTCAAAAGATCAAAATTACTTTTCTAAGAAAATTTATCTTTGTTTCTCAATTCAGTCAAAAACCCATTTTCATCATCCATATCCATGATTTTAAAAAAATTAATTTTTTATCATTATACAAAGGATTTATTAAATAAATTTATAAAAAATTATAAATTTTAAAAAAGTGTTTAAAATTAAATATTCATATCTTTTTCCAAACAACGCATGTTTGGATTTTACAGAAAATATTAAAGTAAATGTTTTTTAACATCTACAAAATGGATGGGATTTTCTTCTAGCATGGATGCTAAATATTTTTATATATTAATTTATAATATTTCAAGATTATTTTAAAAATAAATATATTTTGAATGTGTTTTATGTTTTTAGAAATTGTTTATCATAGTGGTAGGTCTATTTCCATGAGAAATGTTCTAAGTGATCTTTCAAAATAATTTTCCATCTAAGATGACATATTTTGATGTTACTTATGATTTAGTAGGGTTTATATTGAATGATAAAATAATTATTCTTTCTCTATAGGGATTATTTATTTATTTATTATATATTTATAAATTCATTTATGTTTCATGGTTTTTGCTATAGTGAATTGATGAACTATTTATGAATCCAGTTTTCTTTTCATGGGTTATGATGTGATGATATGATGAATATTTTATGATATTGTGTCACACATAAGTATGGTTTTCATTTGAGATTTGTGGTACATGTATCTCTCTCAAATTCATTGGAAAAAACATTATATCTCATGATATTATAATAGTAAACTAGTTGATAGGCTTAATCCACTATATAAAATAGGTGAGTCATAATCCACTATAGTCAATACATGCATCTTGACCCACAATGTGAAACATGTGATAAGTATTAATAAACTATGTTGATGGTCATGGTAGTTATCCTTTAAATATGAAATGGCTTTCTATAATAATATTGGTTCCACAATTTTATGATAAGATATTTTGTTTTATGATTTAGTTATTATGATGTCTCTCTCATATATGGCATGTTTTCGGAAATGAAAATGTTTTATGACCTAAATCATGTTTATGATCTTTGACAGGTTGGGTAAGATATTTTTTGTAATTTTCATGATCACATACCATTTTTATTATCTTATTATTTCATATGATCATATATTGGATTATCCTTTATTTAACCTTATTGAGCATCATATAACAACTATTCTTATGTTTCCTTTTAAATGTTATGAATAAAGTCTTAGGTAGGTTATGTATAAGAGGAGTTTTATGTGTAGTATTTTGTTTGTGTGTGCTTGTGTATTTATGTGTACATATTATATATATATGTATGAGTATGTATATGTTCATATAACTGTATGTAATTGTATGTTTGTGTATGTGTATACATATGTGTATGTGTATGTATATGTGTATGTATATATGAACATATTTATGTATGTGTTTATGTGTGTGCGTGTTTATGTATATGTATGTTTATGTGTATGTATATGTATGTGTATGAATATGTATATATATCTATATGTGTATGTGTATGTATGTGTATGTATGTGTATATATGTTTTTGTATGTGTATGTATGAGTGTATGTGTTTATGTGTGTGTGTTTATATATGTGTATGTGTATGTGTATGTATGTGTAGATATATGTCTATGCATATGTATATGTGTATGTGTATGAGTATGCGTATGTGCATTCATGTTTATCTAACTATATGTGTGCGTATTTGTAAACATAGTTTTATTTGTATGTATATGTTTATTCATGTGTATGTGTATGCATATGTGAATATGCATATGTGTTTGTGTATGTATCTGTATATACGTGTACATGAATGTGCATGTATCTGTACACATGCATGGTTATGCCTATATATGTGTGCATGTTTATGTGTATGTGTATGTGTATGTGTATGTGTATGGGTTTGTTTATGTGTATTTGTTTGTGTATGTGTATGTGTATGAGTATGTTTATGTTCATGTGTTTGGGTTTGTGTATATGTATGTGTATGTCTATGTCTATGTCTATGTACATGTATGGATCTGTGTATGTATGTGAGTAGGTGTATGACTATTTATTGATTTAATATTATTTAACCATTTTTAATATCTCTATATTTTTAGTATTTTCTATAATGTATTCATTTTTAAAATTTATTCTTTTAAAAATTTTGTAATATATTTAATTTTGATAGTTATTTATACATATTTAATTATTTATTCAATTAATTAAATAATAACATTTAAATAATTATTAAATATTTAAAATGTTAATAATTAATTATACTATCTATTTACAATGAATAATGTTCTTACATCAATAATTAAGGATAATATTATTACATATTTATTCATTTTTATTCATTTTTTATGTGTCTGAAATTCATGTAATTAATTTCATAAAATGAGTTTTTACAAATATTCTTGTAATTAGTTTAATTCTCTTTAGACATTTTAATATCATTTCGTCAGTTTTATTTTAATTTCTGATAATTTTTGTTAATATTTTCAGAATTTATTTATTTTTTAAAATTTATACGTATTTATTTACAATGTTTCACTACATTCAACATGTTTTTAATGTATATGATTAGTTTTTATTTATTTTTATTTTGTAAGTTTTATTATTTTTAATATGTTTGAAATTTATATAATCCATTCATATTAGAACATCTCTAACCCACACCATTTTGTTGTGAAATTGAGCCGCAACGTACTTCATCCCCAACACCATTTTGGTGTTTTTTTAGTTAGTAATGTTATTATATTAAATGCTTTTTTTAGTATATGAAAATTAAATATTAATTATCTAAATATTCATATTTTTCACTAATCTAATCAAATAATGTAATCATATTTGTTTCAATTTATTCATTACGCATAAATGTCTGTATTTATTTTAATTTTCATTTAATGAAATTATTTATATTTTTGTATAGCCTATATAATTCATTTCAAATTATTTTTATTAATGTAATTAATATTATCTATTTATTTATTTTGTGTGTGTGTGTAATTCACATAATTAGTGTTACAAATCCACTTTTTAAACATTATTTATTCATTCAATTTTATTTGTTATTATTATTATTATTATTTCAATATAAATTATTTATTCATTTGAAATATTTATTAAATTTATTTTTTTGGGATTTATTCATTTGTCAATATTTATTTATACATAAATATTTACAATGTTTTAATAATCTTGATATATTTTTAATTCATATGGTTGATATTTATTAAATTTCATTTAAAAATCTATAATGTTTTTAAAATTCTTGAAATTTATATAAATTCATTTTTTAATATTTTATTCATTTTTTACATGTTTACAATTAATACTGTTTATCTTATGAATTATATATAATTATTTATTAAGTTTTAGTATTATTAATCTGTTTTAAATTTATATTCTTAAAATTATTTTAATTTTATTTTTTATGTTTTAATATTTTAAAAACGATTGAAATCTATATAATAAATTTATTTAAATACTCTTTTTAATATTTTATTCATTATTTACATGTTTAAAATTCATGTAATTAATCATATGAAATATCTTTTGAACATGTTTACTATATTTTAATATTTTCAATATGTATTCATCTTCATTTTAATATATATTTATTTTTAGTTTTTTTTTATTTTTTTTAAATTAGTATAACTTTTCTATTTTTGAATATTTTTGAAGTCTATTAATTTGTAATTATTCAATTCCACACATTTTTTTACAATCATGCATTTAATATTCTATATTCATTAATAATTTTATTTATTTATTATATTTTATATAATTAATTCATTTTTCATATATATATTTTTTATGTTTTTGATATTATATTATACAGATTTTATCAACAATAAAATATATAGCACTAATTGAACCTATATTTTTCTTTGATAAGTTTAACGTTTTGATAAAGATGTGTTTCATGAGGACTCATTTAGAATTGATAATTTTATATCCATGTGATTAAAAAATTTAACCCTGATAAAGATAGGTTTTATCATCATTTATTATTTTATAACTGATATAAATCATATTTATCAGTGGTTTATGGAATGAACTATTTAATCCCTTCCCAATCTGGTAAATTCAACAATAATAGAAGTCAATTTTCTTTCCATTAGAGCTCTTTCATGAAGGTCGACCTCTGATGATGCCCCCCTCGAATATCTTAGATACCCTCTCAAAAACCTATTGTGTGTGATTATTTCTTGTTTTGTTTTGTCGATCTTATATCACATGTTATTCATTATCAATATCTAATAGATTCATCTGGAATGAATCTTATTAGCCTCGCCGTTTTCATTTCATTTCATGTGCTCTGTGTTTTTTAGTTGTCTGTTAAATTTAAAATTTAAAAGATAATTATTGACTTTAAAAAATCCGTAATTATAGTATCATACCAGAACTTTGACAGGGTAGGCAGTAGCACTTCCCACAAACAATGTCCACCATAATCCCTGTGGGATGGGAAGTGTTATGGCCCACAAACTAGGCCAACCAAATGTTTGGTTGACCCCAACTGAGCTTCATATGGGGCATCTGATTCCAAGATGATTTCCACCATCAACCTTTCTCACAAAATATGAACTCACTCCATATCTAACCCTTTCTACAACCAATATAATGGGTTGAATTAATTTTAAACTAAATCATACATTATAATTTCAAGGAATCTAACAGAGAGTTCATTCTTAAATTTCACATATAAATCAACAGTCACTGACATATAATTTCATGTTAGTTTTACCACTTTTTCATTGTTTGATCATATGACAAAATTTTTAAATTTCAAAAACTTTTAAATAAAAAAATCAATTTTTTTCATTCTAAAACAAACCACATGTCATATTTTTTCTTGATTATTTCCTACATAACACATATTAAATGACAATCTCTTCTATGAGATATCACATTAGTGATAGATCCTTTATCTCAATTTGATTATTTGACACATATTTCTAACATTAAAACAAATTATAAATTTAATAAATGAATCATCAATAATTTTTATCAAACTACATGTCATATGTATACACAATTTATTTTTACATTTACATATTAAATATTGATTATATTGATAATCCTTTAGGTCACTTCAGACATGTTTTCTTAGTTTGAGAATATAGAGGATGCTTTTTACTTTAAAAATTGTTCTAAATGTAAAACAATACACTGTGTGTAATTTTAAAGAAACCACACATGGTATTAATAAAAAATTAATTCCTCTATGCCACATATCAATCAAAAAGATCATTTTCTTACTGTTTAAAATCATCATGAGCTCATTTACATGAGTTATTCCCTATAAATATTTTGTACTTTTTTATTAAAAATAATCAGATAAATTCTTCATACATTAGTAGTTCAAGATTAAGAAATTCCTTACACAACTATTCATATGTGGTTTATAGAGGAAATTTATTATGAAACAATTTTTTAAAATTATTTACTTTGACACGAGTATTGCTAAATGTTCTCATAGATAAGCTTGGGTGAATAACTTTTGTATCATAATATAGACTAATCAAACCAACCTAATCTTCTAATATTTATAAAAAATTCAAATTAAAATATATACATTTAGAATTAAACATTTTATATTCAGTATACTTTTTAAAAATGAAAATAATCCAAATTGAGATTAAAAATGTAATTTTAGAATCAAAATATCATTTTAATATTTTATTCAAAAAAATGAACATAAAAAAATATTAATGTACCAATAAAATTTGAACTTTCCAGTTCAATATCATAAATAATGTCTTGATTCTATAAAATCAACATGGCTAAATGTTTTTGTGTTTCAGTAAGAATTCCAATAATAGGATTATGATAACCTACATTCCATTCCCTCATAGGACTGGGACTATTTTTATAGTCTATCGAATTAGGTAAAGTACCGTAACCACAAGTTGTATTTACAAGACGCTTCCTAAAAGGTAATCCTGTTTGGTTTCCCTATAGAAATGTGAATTGGATTTTATTTTTTTTAGTAAAATATGGAGAAATAAAAACATTAAAAATCTTAGGTTGGAATAATTCTCCTTATCTCTCATTCCTAGTACCCCAGTTCTATAAATTTTTTCTTATAGTTGTTTCTTAACCCTACTGACCCCATTGAGGATTCCTTCATCATTCATACCAACCATAGTTTAATTTAGTAAGTGGTTCTTTATTTTAACTATTTTATTTCTCTTGACCCCACTAAAATTTATTCTAATCCACATTGTATTTCATTAAGTCCTCATTTGTATTTTTATTTTCTATTTTTTTATTCCATTGAAATAAAACCAAAATATTATATACAACCTATTCCTAGTTATGTGTAATACCAGAACTCTCATTAATGTTTCACTTAGACATCCCTTGTCTCCATGATTGAAATTGTGACCAACATTCAAAACAACTTTACCTTTTCCAATATGGTTTGAATATCATTCCATGTTTCAACAAAAACATTATTCTAGAGTTGATTTTCTCTGTTTGTTCCAATGATGATGAGTTTTGTTTTTATGTGATCCAAATTAGTTGGGATTATACACCAATCATTATTTTTAGACAAGGGTTTCACTTGTTTCCATTTGGAAACTTATTTAAATTATGTTGAATTATATTTTTCCTTTTAAAACTAAGTTGAATTTTTATTATTGTTCTTTGATGCTTCATACCCGTATGTGAATTGTTTAAATTTGAAGCATTCTCCAAACCCATTTTAAATTCTAGAGTTTCATAAAATGTGGGGTTCTCGAGGTTATGTGATTAGACCGTATCAACCTTTTTATCATCTGAAAAAGATAAATATTGGCTCTAAAACATACATTTATAGAAACACCTCCTCTAAAACCACTAACTAACTGAATCAATAAATAAGTATCAACTCTTATCTCTTGTTGTACACCTCACTAAAAGATTTCAAAAAATCTGACCTTGGTCTATGTGTTTTGAAATAGATAAAATTTTAATTATTTTTTTATGTTTATAAAAATAAAAAATTACCTTCAATCAATGATTTCCTCCAATACAAAACAATATCAATATACATCATTCGAATCTTATTATCTTAGAACAATGGACTCAAGTACCATAAATTTTCCATTAAGAGTGGACTTTTGGGGTTATAAGCTCAAACATTTTGTGTATTTATTTAAATAATAATATTAATAAATAAAATATTATGTATATGAATTGAAAATCCAATGAGCCTTTACCCTAGTGGTATGGGCTCCTCTTTGGCATCCAAAAAAACTGGGATCAAATCCTGGCAGGGGAAACTTTACAGGTACTGTAGCAGCACTGTAGCAGGGCACTATAGTAGTACTGTAGCAGCGGTGACTCTGTAGTGGCGAAGGGACTGTAGCATCGCGGGTATTGTAGTAGTTCTATTCACCAAGTGGTACTTTGGGCCAAAAAATGGGCTTTCAAGCCTTGTATTCAGAACACTTGGCCTTGGTCCTTCATGATATGTAATGAGTCACCCTCTACCCAGTATAAAGTGGTATTTGCTTTAAATAATAAATTGAGGCTTCGACCTCAAACATTAAAAATATGTATATGAATTGAAAATTATAGATGAAAATTATATGACAAAATTTTATGAAGTTTCAGTGATAGAGTTCATGAAATTTTCCTATGATAATGAAGATTACCCTTCACAAATCATTTTCCATGTTTATGATGTTAATATTCAATTAGAAAATAGTCCAGAGGAGTTGGAAGAAAACATGTAATTTTCCAGGATTGAAAACTATTGATAAATTAAGAAATAAATAAATAAAATTTTAGTAATTATAAATTATTATGGGTGTGCTCTGATATCACATCAGGATCCAGGAGTAGCAGGAGTTCCGGTGGGGTATTACTATCTCATCCTTTTGTCCTTATCGATGATTAAACTGAAATTCGCATTAACTAAGAACATCATGGATAATGAAATTAAAACAAATATTAATAGACATTATAATTTTGGAACCAAATATAGGATCATTATATATTAAATTTACAATTAATTTAAGGAATTAAAGAATTACCTAGTGATGAATTATTTCTCCATTGATGTACATGAAAAAGTTTCTATGTGGTACTGTAATTGTGTCATATGAGTCAAGTTTATATTCCATTTATTAATTATTAAAAAATGTACCGTGAACCTCAGATCATCTTTGTAAGAATATCCATGTACTATCTAGTATTATTCTAATCATTACATCCTTCATCCTTAATTGTTATGAGAATCTCTTACAAGAAGGATTCTTTAGCACCTCTCTAGAATATAGGGGTGTTGGAGGAGGATCACACTTCATTATTTATAAAATTCATGGTGAGGATATTTATAATATTGATATGATTTCCATTTATATAGTGAAAAACAAAAATAATCAGTGTTCCTATTTGAGAGTAATATTATTATGTAAAAAAGTGCTAGTGTTAGAAAAAAAATTATCATGCACCATTATTATTTCTTTAATCCCCATAGAACCCCATGTTTATACTAATGCTAATAACAATAATAATAATAATAATAATATCCTACAATGTAGAAACCTCTGAATTATTTACTTATTAATTTCGGAATAAACTACTCAAAATTTATTTATATAATATATAATATACATTATTTCTCCCCTGACCATGAACATTGTTATGCCATTCCTACAAAATATTTACCAGGTATTGACTAATAACTATTTTTTAATTAATATATATCATTTTATTATTCACTAATTAATAAATAAATATTATATTCACTAAATAAAAAATTAATATTTATTAAATATTCCACTCACAAAATGTTCTCTTGAATAAATAGTTCTTTAATAAATGAAATCAAACTAACATATATAATTACTATACGATGTATGAGAATAATATTTATTCATGACATTAAATACTTAACAATATTATTATTTATAGCTAATTAATACCTCACGCCACTGAGAGGTGGGTTTCTAGGGTTTCTGGGGGTGATGCGTCGGGGAATCATTATACCGATGTTGTTTTTCAACATTTATTGATCTTTATTATATGATCATATCCCTAGTAATATCATTTATTATCAAATTCATATCTTCTATCCTTCTTATCAATTTTATAGATGATGACCTACATAAAAAATGGGGTATGTTATCACAAACCAATTGAGAGATGTCCCCAATCATATTTAGTGTTGTAGAGGACACAATGATCTGTAAAATCCTCTCCCTTCTCTTGGTGGGGAGATTCACATCTTGCATACTCTATAATATAAAACTATTAAGGAATATGTTATAGTTGATTTATAGATTGTAATCGGGATTCACTACTAAGAAAATCTAACCTAGGATGATTATATTCATATTTTTCAAATAATATGATATGATACACATTTTGGACATACATCCCTAGCATTTTTACAATCATCTTATTTTGATAAAAGAAATTATTAAAAGGTCTAAAAACATTATGATAGAATTCTCTCATCCCACATTGATGATCTTAGTGAAATGTATCCCATTTATGGGTAGGAGCGATCAAGTTTTGAATGGGTTTAGTAATACTGTTAAGGTGTTTATCAAATTGGATGTTTCATAAAAAATTAGTTGGGTCATACTGTGTGAATCATGGAAATGGTGGACATCACAGAAACCATTATGAAGGGTATACTATTGAAACTCCCATATTCCATGATATGGGATTCATTAGAATTTAAAAATATCCCTTCCTTTTGTTTCTTCTATGAAATCATTGGTAATGTGATAAAATATTGAAGAATAGTAAAAATATTGATTTGGAGGGATGAATTATGTTGCAATATGGCGCACAGATCATAGTGAAATATTTTTTTACCTCCCACTTTAGAGGCTAATAAACATACGGCTAGGGAAAATCATATTAAATATTTAGATGAAGGCTCTCCTATATCGACGTCTATGATAATCTCGGCGGGGTCACCATCCTTCTCCAATACGCCAGGAAGATTGACATACACTTTTCTGATAGTTCTTGGGATTTTAGTTCCCTTAGATTATATCCATCTTCTCTATAGTATGGTGGCTGAGGTATCATGGGATAAGGATGCAAATGATATATGGGCTAGGAAATTTTTTTTGTCTAACCATTTTTTATCTGGTATAATGTTAATAATTACATAATGCACAAGAAAGTAGAAGCTATACCAAATTACCAATTGGTTAACCATGGATCAGAAAAATGAGTGTCAATGATGATTTCCATATGCTAGGGTTTGGTTCCACCTGTGCTAAGATGTATAGATATCACTTTTCTGGGTGAGGAGGCCCCACTAGGATTCCCTACATTGAGTATTGCAATTCCTGATAGTGGGGAATATAATCTTGTCTTGATCCTTACTAAACACAGACATCATGTTACTTGGAAGTGATTGAATATTAATTGAACTAATATTTATCACATTAAAAATAAAATTTGAATCTATAAAAGGTATCATAGTGGGTTAGAGGATGAATATCCTTCAAGTTCTTAGAAACAATCAAATTTGTTAGAAGGCGGTGCACTAGAATACATAATAGAGGTGGAGGATAGTTTACAATAGCTTTACCTGGATCCATGAAATTCTCCTAATGAAAATATTATTGGAATATAAACCCCTTAATATTTCATATTCTCGATAAATGGACCTCCATGTATAGCCGTGATATAGTCTTTTTCTTCTAGACGATGATGGGATGTTAAGACGTATGAGGGATTGCATTGAAATATGGTCTTCATAAATATTTCTTGATTTGATGGATATTCCATATCGGTTTATTTTTCTACATTTAGAGAGATAATTTTGAATCATTAGTGGAAGTTTTCTCTAAAAAATACATCTCAATTTCAATTCTCCGTCCTTAGTTAACTATGTTACACTTCATGGGTTTTTTTATAGATGGTTGGGTTATAGAAAAAAGTGGAGATCATGGGAGATGATAAAATATATTATAAATTAACATCAAAGAACAATTCTCTTTAGTGGGAATTTTAAAAATATCCTCCACCACCAGGAGAAGAACGGTGATTTTAGAAGGAATTTTTAGTATATATATCATTTATAGAACATCTTGTTTCACTTGGAACTCTTAGATATAGGCTTCGTGAGGAGTCTATTTACTTGGTTTCATGGATGTGACTTGGAATCCATATTATAAGAATGGATTGAAATATTTTCTACTTCAAGTGATTGGGAATCAATATTTTGTTGGTATAAGTTCTCTGATATCCCTTTAAATTCTTCTGAACACTGCGTTATTTTTCTCCAGTCTCAGGTGGTGTCTGTGTCTGAAAGGATACTATGAGGATTCATATTTGAAATATTAAGGATCAATAATAATAAATATACAGAATTGGTCAAATCTACTTGGTCATAAATTCAAGTCCTATAATGGAAAAGTCAAAATTTTTGGATGATTTGTTGTAGCACTGGAGTGATCTTTAGTAAAATAACATTGAATAGATATTTTATAGGCATGATAAATCACTTGAATGATGTTATTAGGAACCCAATATTAATATTTTCTCAATAGAGGTAGTAAATATGGAAAATTAGTTGGATGAGTCCTTGAGATACCAATAAATATATTTATTTTTTTGATCATGGGAGGATTTCATCAAATAGGGTGACTAGAATACCAAATACATTTATAAAAAGGATTTGTCCAAAATAATAAAGAACATTATATAAAAATTTGTGGTTTGGGATAAAAGTTACAGTTATAATAGTGTTAAGATTCAAAACTTTATTGGATCCTTTATTAGAGATATGTTTATCTCTGAGATTGGAAACCCCTAGGAGGACCTCCAAAGCTATGTTGATTAAAAAGATAATGAGGTTATGACTTGAGAAATTGATTTAGACATTTATAAATAAGAAACTATGCCATATCTAAATATAATTCATTCAATAATGGAACCCTATCTCGATTCTTTTTAATACATAATAATAAAAGAGGTTTTTAAAATTTTGGTTTGTGATATTATCACATTGGTTTATGGTTTATAGGATGAATTGGTATATAAAATTCCAATTATACTATCATTATTATAATAAATAAATCTCTGACATAGTGAATGTTAATTTTTTAGGCCTATTAGACTATATAATTTCATTTAAAATATTTTATCCTAATTACTCTCCCAAATTTTCAGTAACTTTAATCCCTATATTATCTCCATGAATAAGAGTTCTTTTATACCCAAGAGACTTATTATAAATAATGATATTGTTAGTCCTGAAATATTCCACTATGCAAAAAATAATTCTACATATAAAAGAGGAATTTAGTAATGAAATTGGATACAGAAAAAATTTTGTTGTTGGGTGGGATGGTATTTTCTTGAAGAGGACTTAAGGAAGGTGGGATTTTTTCTAAATGGATGAGAGAGATCATTAGCTGTGTCAATTAATTCTCCCTCATCATTAACATCAATTCATATCTCACAAACAATTCCCAACTATTTAGTAGCTTATGGTAATGAGACCCAATTTCCTGAGACATATTTCTCATTATTTCTAATGTTTTCTATAATCTCTTATCAAAGAAAGAAATAGATTAAATCATTAACAAGTCTAGTTTTTATCAGTGTAGTATACTCATTACTAGATTTTTTTGATGTTGTTTTCCTTCTCTTTTTAAGAGAAACACCTTTGATATGTCTCGAGGTTATAAAAATTAGTGATGGTTTTACAAGTACATTGATACAATGTGTAAACTTCCCCATATAAAAGGTGTCTTTTTTCTAGTGTGTTAATGATGTTATGAGGGGCATAATCAATTTTTTTTTGAAATTAATATAGTGTATAAATATAAATAAAATTTTAGTTTCATGTTTTTATTTTTCATACTCTAAAAGTGATTTCTTTTCTTTCATCTTGTATAATGAGCATAGTGGAATTCATGGATTTTCTAAAAGGAGACTCTTTAAGAAAAGGATACAAGATATTTTTAAATTACATACTCAATAATTCCTATGATAAATGATCTCACACTTCATGATTATGGATTTGTTTATTCACTAACTCTATAAATATTTCTATATCTTGTGGGGGGGGGGTGTTCTAACAAAAAAATATCACACATTGGCTCACCAGGTATAATCATTTTCCCCCCAAGTCTTCTGATGGATTGGTCTTCAAGGACATGAAGATATTTAGAAATAACATACCATCCATGTTTGGATGAAATTTATTATAGAAACTATAAGGAACCCAACCCTAGTATCCCCAAACTAGTGGTTTCATTATTTAATTGCTATTAGATACATGAAATCACATCCCAAAATGACTGAATAGATTATAAGTTTGGGAAAAATAGATATATAATTTAATCTCACATTACATTTAGAAAAATAAAATAAAATAAAATATTATCATTGAGGAAATCATTATTTCTTCTAGAATAACCCTATATATATCACAATAAAATTCCTTTAATCTTAGGGAAATGAAACATTATAAAAGGGTGATATAAGAATCTCAAAAAGGGTATGTGTAAAATGGATACTAATAATGTATGAATAATATATAATGATATAAAATTTAATCAAATAACCCCATATTGATAATCACATGAGATAAATAATTATCCATGTACATCATAAAAAATAATATAATCACATGGATAAAAATAATTATTTTCATAATGATGAAATATATAATTTTAGACATATAAAAGAAACCATTGAGGCCTCATGCCAAGCCATATTACCATCAAGGACTCACGAGAGGGTATCATACATAAATGTGTATGGCTTTTTACAAATAACCATTCCGATTTTCCTCTTTAGAAACAAAAACACATTGATGGGAGATGTAATTCTGGGGCCCAACCATCACTTAATAAGGCCAATTAATTCATTGTATGAATAATCTATACAACATAATCAACATTCCATAAAATCAATAACTATGTATATTTGATGAACTAGTATACACAATATCAATACTTTGTTTAATCGAACTGATAATTTACCATCCAGGTAAAGAACATGGACACTATAATTACAATATAACCTCAGTGGCTCATAATTAAAATAATGGGATGTTTTAATTGAGGAATAAAATAACCATAAAAGGATCTTCAATAACATTATTGAGGAAAATCACATTTCCACTATGAAAAAACATTTTTAAAACAAAAAAAACATAAAAATATATGGTGAAAATAAATTTAATTAAAAATAACATGGTAAAAATAAATAAATCGTTAAAATCATGATCTTCCATGATGGTTGGAAACACTATTAATTTCATACAAGATAAAATAAATCATTCATTCCTATTTTTTTTGTAAACATGATTAAAAGTATATCATTGGGGAAAAAGAAGATTTCATTCAAAACATTTTTTTAAATTAAAACATGCACCAAAACTTCTTTTTATAAATCGTTTCAAAAAATAAAAAAAACATTCATGAATGTATTTTAAGAAAACATGGATATGGAAGAAAAAATAATTTCGACCAAAAAAGGAAATAAAGTAGATTATCCTTATAAATATTTTTTCATTTTATTGAGTTCTTAAAGAGAGGAAATTGGAAATAAAAATTTAATTCCATTGAAATAACGAGTGTATAATAAAATAAATTGGTTTCAAAATAATATTATTAAATAATTATCCAATGGATTCATAACATAAAAAATCCCAAATAGTGATGAGATTGCGAAAAAAACATCACCACACTGGTATATTTTTGAATCACATGCTCCATTAAATAAATAAATTTGAATTAAACATTATATACCTTTAATAAAAATAAATTACTGATATAACACATCAATTTTGTAGTATATACACCACACAAAATAAATAATTGGTGAATATGTCATAAGCCTCGTAGAAGTTAAAGTGAGACAAGAAACCATTACTGTAGGTCTGATTTCATTATTACATATCATAACCTAATATATAATAAATATATAACACACACACACACATATATATATATTATAGAAACACAAACTTAAATAACATACCATATATGATTTACTTATAATATCTTATAATGAATTTGTTACCAATTTATTGATAAATGTCACGGTTCTGGTTAATAACTAATTAATTTTTCTTGTATGTTTAGGTCTAGTAGCTTCACAACTTTTACTTTGGTCATGGTTACATCAACTCTAAAATGTTAATCATGATTTATATATCATATCTATTCACTATATATGTGTTTATTATTTCCAAAAAATGTGTATATATAAAAATTAACATCACCATTCATGGAGACGGTTAGTCACACATATAAAGGAACATTGTTTTAGTTTTTAACGATTAGATTAAAAGAAAGGTAAATAATATTTTAACATTAAATAATAATTATTATTTAAAATATATCATATATTCACATTAAATATATCCTTATTACCATTCATTTCATAAAAAATGAGAATCATTCCACATTGCTATGTGGAGGAACTAACACACACATACACTTAATGGATAGTATTTTTTCCATCAGATTTGATGATAATAAGGTTTATGTGATATTATAATTCTGGAAGTATAATTATTTCAAAAATATAATATATATAAATTAAATATATGCTTATATATATGTGATTGGAAGTTATGGAAAATGAATTACATCGATTCGTGAGGTGGTACTCTTCCATACACACGATCAAGGGTTTTGTATTCCATTTGGTTGAATAAGATATAGATGTCAGATATTAAATTAATATAACAAAATAAAATTTAATGGGAGATAATAATTTTTTTATTTTAATGTTTTAAAAATATTTTTATTGAGATGTAAGAATAAATAAAATACAAATGCCCATTAAGAACATCATATCTTCTTTAGATAAAATATTTAGGATTAAAAGAAAATCCCTACTAAGAATGATTTATAATCTAAATAGTGACTCTTGTGGGGAGGTATGTAAATAAATAATTTAGGTATTTATTTGATGGAGAAAAGTTATCTTGAAGTGTGATTTGGAGAGTAGAGCGGTGCCCCATTTTTAACTATGGTAAGGGGCATAATTTTAATTTTTTCAAACATATCCAACAATTACATGAAACATTATTATAAACAAGGATTAAAAAATTTCTATTTTAGAAATTTGGATTATATATGTTTTTAATATGGAAATAGAATAGATATTAGAAATTATTTTTTCTCTTTTGTACCCATATTAGTTTAGTTTAATACATGGTTGATCTGTTTCAACCTTAATTACCATAATTAATTTATAACCATTTTAAGAATTAATTATTCCCAGAAATTAAGTATAAATTATTACCTAATATTTTTTATGATTATTAAAATTATGTATTCTATTTTTACAAATTCAATTTATATAATTGAGTTAATTTAATTTAATATAAATCCCTCATATGTGACAGAAATGTTTTTTTTAAAGGAAACTTTTTCATACGAATAAGAAGTTTCTATATCCAAATTGATGATCAAATTGATTAAAATAAGCAAAATTGGATTAATAATTATATTAATGGCCAAATTTATCATTTTTTATATTTTAAAATTTAATTAATCATTATCAATAATTTAAATGGAAAGGATGTTTTCAATAAAAAAAGAATTTCTCACTATTTCTTCAAAAATTAATCCTTTTACAAAATTCTCAAAAAATCACTATATGATAAATTTGAAATGATGACTTAAAAAATAAAGTTAATTTTTTCAAAATAAATTTCATAAAATTGACAGAAATTAATAATATTATTTTCTCAAAAAAGGCTATAAAATCGATTTTGTGGGAAAAAGTATTTGGAAACATATAAGGACATTACTTGAAAATATATTTGATTTATCATTATATTTTGGGGATTATCCAAATTTTAATGACTCACTATAATCCTACATTAGTCCCATGTTCAAATCTGGGTGGAAGAAAATTTATGCAGGTTCTAAACTAGTACTGGAGAAAGTACTATAGCGACATTTTTACACTATAATAGTGCAATTACTATAGAAGGTATTTTATTGCGGTACTATGCCATCAGTACTATTCATAATGATTGGGATTTTGGACCACTAAGACTTTGTTTAATCAAAGGGGAAGTGGCATAATAATTGTGTGCTAGTGTTGATGCAGGTAGGATGCAAGAAGGGCCTTTAGGACATCCAATGGTGGCCCTATGAGCCATTAAATGGGATTTATTCCCACTAGTCCATTAGGCTAAAAATATATATAATATAATAAGCTGACTGGTTGGTTGGGTTATCCCTTGGCGGGATATAAACTTAATTTATGGCATGTGTGTGTGTGTGTGTGTTTGAATGTAATTATACCCCTATTCACCTAATATACTATTTCATTTATTGAAAACCATTATAAAAATTTTAAAATGTATTTATAACTATTAATACTTCCAATATTAATTGGAATATTAGAAAAACAAATTAAAAAGTAAAATTTTAAAAATATATCATGGTTTGTTTGTGATCGATGTTTCATGTGACACAATCCATCGAAGAGATAAAATTTATTTGAAAACATATATTTCATAAAATTTAGAGGTGATACATTATACACCCCATAAAATAATTTTCCCCCTGAAATTTTCTTCAATTTATGCAAAAAACAGGGGACACTTATACCTCAACATATCCTTAGGTTTTTAAATAGCATCCTCAAATTGGTGGTTTCATAAAAAACATTGACTAGGTGAATGAGATTGTTTGGTTTCTCTTTATCCCCAAAATCAATAATCTCCACCATACATCCCATATAAGAAATTTCATGTTCTAGTTTAGGTCCTCCAAGTTTAGTACATGTGAAGTATCACATATGTTATTCATTTGGTGAGATACATAGAACACATCATGAACCTTAGAGAGGATTGGTGGAAGTACCAATCAATATAATGCTATCCTGATATGATCAAAAATTTCAAATGGAAAAATGTATAAAGGGATAAGAATTCCCTTTTTTAAAATATCATCACATGCATCCTGGAAGATATTCATAGGAACAACTTGTCTCTAATTTTAAACTATATATATTTTTTTTATGATTGCCATCATATATTTTACCTAACTCTAGGATTCTCTTATGTTTTGTTTAATGGTTGTAATCATATATTTCATTTCCTTATCTATGTTACATGAAAATATATTTTTCTCTCTAACTTCATTCTATCACATTAGAGTTCTTCATTTCATACAATAGAGGGATTTGTAGGGAGCTCTCTGAATTCTCTAATGGAATTTATTATTGTAAAAAATTTCAAATAAGGTAAAGGGTTTATCCTTAATACCATTGAAGTCTATAGAGAAATATCTCAAAATTTCTTCAAGAGTTTGAATTGTCCTCCCAAATTGACCATCAATCTAAGGATGATAAGAAGTGATGAAACATAACACATTATATATAGCCTTCTGAATAATTATCCATAACTTCAAGTTAAACCTCATATTTTGATATAATTCAATTCACTATGGTACTATATGAAACTATACCACATCCTTAATATTAATTCTAGATTACTGGTAAAGATAAATGTATTATCTAATGGTATTAAAGTGTGATGACATTGTAAGGTGATTAACTAAATCCCATATAACATTATTCGCTATTGATATTTTGGGGATACTAATGATAAAATACAAGGTGATGTTTTACTTTTTCCATTTGGGTATGAGTAATGATTGTAGCATACACTTAGATATCTATCTATACACCTTACCTTGCTAACATAATAAAAACTGGGATACACACACTACAATATCTCTCTACATTCCAACCCACCCAAAAGAATATTTGAATTATCTATAAATAATTGTGTTTTTAAGATGAATAGAGAACGAATAACTATGATCATCATCCAACATCTCTTTCTTCAAATTTGGTATGGAAGGGCAAAAAAAGATTTTTCTTCAACTTCTTTATACCCTAAAAATAAATGTTGATCTCAAGAAAATTTATCATTTTCTTTTTCACCTCCAAATATTCCTTCTTCTCTTATTTTATCATTTGAGGAATATAAGGTTATAAAATCATTTTATCCAGATATCTATTATAAAATTCATTCAATAATACAAGATTCTTCCTTTAGAAATCTAGAATTATTGGATCTTTTGTGATCCTCATCATATATGTTCAAGCATGATAATTTTGACTCAAATCATAGAACACCATGTTCGCTTTCCTATGATGGTAATGTATTGATTAGTCTTAATCCATAATAAACTACAACCATATTCACTAATAAATATTCAACTCTTTCTGGGTAAATATAAACATTAATATTGTATGACCAGTATATATGTCACACCCTTCACTGTATACGCAATTTATATATATATTTAATGAAAAAATTGTCACTGTCAATACCATATAATGAGTTGGGTAATTTTTCTCATGTAATATCAATTTTCATGAGGAATAATCCATAACTATAAAATTATGCATGAGATAAATTCTAAATAACTACTTTCATGAATCATAATATATTGAAAACCCTTCTCCACTAATGGGTAGTGTAATGTTTATTCACTTACTATCATTTTCTTTACATCCTTGAAAAATTCCAAAAATTAATCTATCAAAATTAATTTTCACCCTTTCTAGTTAACTTTGTGAGTGGATTTTATATCCATGATAAATTCTAAAAAATGTGTCTATAATAATCATCCAAATAGAGAAAATTTTGGATCTCAGTCACTATTGTCCTTCGAGGACAACATTCAATAACATATGTATTTGATTGATCCAAAGACATAACCTTACATGAGATTATATGTTCAAAAAAGTAATATTATTATAAAAAATAAACACTTTGTCATTTTTTTATGATCTTCAGTACAATAGACATGTGATATTTATTCACTTAATTATTCATTGAATATATAAGAACATTGTCTATAATGACTACCAGAAATTGATCAATTTAATCTCTAAAGAATAAAATATTCTTAAATTAAAGATGTTAGTCAGAGAATATAAGAAAAAATGTCAATACTATGAATTCATAAAGATAATAACTTGTATGGAATATTATCTTGGGTATATCCTCTTTATTGACCAACAATTGATAATATCCAAAAAATAAGGTTAGTATTTCAAAATTTTTGATCTCTATATAGTTGTTCAAACAAGTCCTCAATATGGCATATAAGATACTTGTTCTTGATAGTGATTGTTTTTTGTTCTCAATATTAGTAAGGATACACTTTAATGTATCATTATTCTAAAAAATGTATAGGTTCACCCCATGGTGATTCAAATGGATGAATGAATCCCTTTTCAAGATTTTCGTGGAGTTGATTCTTCAATTCTTATAACTCAATTGGTTATATTATATATGGATTATTTGAAATAGGTATATCACTGGGTGTGATTTCTATTGAAAACTAATATTCTTGACTTAGTGGAAGACTAAGAAACTATTGTGTAATGATGTTAATAAATTCCCATATAATAGGATTATCTTTGATTTTATTTTCCCCCATAACTTCTGAGATAAAAACCCCTTTCGAAAAGTAATCAAGACACATATACTTGATTTTCATTCCATTAGATGTTCATTTTTATCTCTATATTGAATTATGATCATAGGTTAGTTCGAAATATCATACATAACATTAATTTCTAGGAAATTGATATGGAATTTATCTAGGGAATGAAAATCGAAGCCTATAATTACACCGAATTAATCTAAAGTATAATAAGATTCATTGGAATAATGTTCACAAAATATTTTATCATTGAGGACATTTAGACTTTTTATTTTACCATAGTACCATTAGTTATTTTCTCAACTAACAAAATATAAAATCGTTGAGGTGGTCATGTGAATAAATTAACAAATAAATTAGATAAAAGAGTAAGAAAAATTAATTTTTAATCATTGTGTGAATAATACATGTACCTTTTAACACATAACTATAAAAATCCATGTCACCTGTATTAATTTCATAATCTTTGTCTTCTATCATTGGATTCATTTGTGGAAATTTCCCCCGATATATGATGGATTGGTTGGGGTAGTTCCCTATATCCTAATAGATAAATCATTATATATTGATGGATTATCCCTTACCCATGATTTTAGGAGAATGATTACCTTTTCCCCATACTTAAGACAAACTCTTTTTCATTTTAAGAATGTACAAAGGTGATTCTTTCACCAAGTATCACATGTTAGAAAATTATTTTTCACTTCTTCCACTTATCCATTTTTGTGCGTAAATCCACTTATTATCTTTTTTTTATTCTAATCTAAAAGAACCGGGGAAATATTTCTGTATCCTAATAGTACATGATACTATATTCCCGTATAATTTTCTGGAGAGTTTTTCTGTTTAATGTGTGGGATTAGCCTATGATAAATTATGTAAATGTATGAAGTGGTATAAAATTGGTACACAACATTGAAAATCATTTGGGTTATCCATTTGAAGATGGTTATTTATCACAATGTGAGTAACCTTCAATAGTGTAGTTATAATATTTTCCTCTATAGATCCAACTTCAGTATCTTTCTCTCGAGGTAAATCCATATTGGGATTATGTGGATTTATATAGATCTCATTTCTTCAGATAGGTTCCATTTCATAATAATGTAATAAAATAAATTAATTTATAACATTATGAATCATAATGTATAATTTATAAACTACTCATATTATTAAAATAAATTGAAAAAATTATTGAAACCTGATCTCCAAATAATAAACTTGGTTTTTTGATAATTTTTTTCTATAATAAAAATTATTTTCAAATACATTACAATTGATATAAAGAAAAATGATAATTAAACTAAAAATATATATTGGTATTTTCATAACAGAAGTCTCATAAGGCACAATTTCATACAACATATGACAATCTATTCAAGGCCCAATTTGACCTTTTTGGAGTTATTACCCATAGGTATAAACTTCTTAGATCTATATCCACTTGTAGTATATAGAAAAGGAGGTTTGGATACAAAAACCAAATAATAATTTCCTTAAAAAACATTATGATGTTATTATATACTTAGAATTATCCTTCAAGGTATCAACTGGGTTATATTTCCTAATATTTGTTTTCCAAAATCTAATTTCAATGTTTTTGATAAATTTTATCTAGTAACAACTATAAAGAACGTAAACCAAGAAGCTAAGAGTCAGTGGATACAATATTTATGTGGAAATTTATACAAGAAATTACATTCCAAAGGAACAAATATTTTAGTAGTATATGACTACAATACACATGAATTAGTATTACAAAACATTTGAAAGCATGATATTCATCATAGTATTTTCTTTAAAAAAATCATTATTTCTTCTAGCATAATCTTTCACAAAATTGATAATAACCAAAGTAGCATCATAGGGAAATGAATAATTTTATAATTTTGAGATCATATGATCAGTAAGGGTATGAATATAGAAAATTAAAATAAGGCATGAATAATATGGTAAAAATATATAGTAATCAAAGAATTCCATATATAGTAAATCACATGAGCTAAAAAACAATCCACTAATATCATAAAAATCATATAATGACATTAACAATAATATCTGATTTTATAATGATGGAATTCATAATGTTGTTAATCTAAAACGTACCATCAAGGACTCATGTTAAGAAATATTACCATAAATACATCATTCTAATACATCTTACCAACAAGGATTCATGCCATGACATCTTACATAAATGGGTACGAACAAGTCCAAAAACCTAAAATAGTTTGTATTATGATAACTACAGACACATCGAGGGGCTGTGTAATTTCAATCCCCACATGTCACACAACATTTCAAATAGATTCATCATATGAATATTCAATAAAAATTAATCATTTCAGCTTAAAATTAACAACTATTTATTTCTAAAGAACTAGCATATAGAATAATAATACATTACCCTATTAAAATAATCATAAACCGTAAATAAAAAATAGAAGGAAATAATTATAACAAAATAATCCCAATGGTTTAAAATTTAAACAAATGGTTGATGTTGTTGATGGATATAAATCTGATAATAAGATCCTTTAAAACATTCTTCAGAAAAATAACCTTTCCACTTTAAAATTTTCCCTTTTAAAGTATTTTTTTTAAATATTGTGAAAATAAATTACATTGAAAATAAAATTTTTAATATATAAAATAATATTTAAAACCTTGAGTGTCTATGATGACGGGAAAGGGCATTCATGTTGTACAAGTTTTGAAAACATTCCTTTCTCGTTGTTGTAAAAATGTTAAAAAGTACCTTATTCGGAAAATGACATGAAAAATCATTTCAAATTATTTTTCAAAATTAAAACATTGGTAAATATTTCTTTAAAAAATAAATATTAGAATATTAGAAAAATTATTAATTCTTTTTTCTGAAAACAAGGATGTTGATGAAAAATGGGGTTTGCTTTTCCCGAAAAATATTATTTAGGTATATTGAGTTCATAATGAGTAGGAAATAAAAGGAAAAAAATATATTCCCGATAAATGATCCGAGGATAATAAAATAAATTGATTTAAATATTATAAGTTCTTATAATTATCCCAAAAGATACAAAACATAAAAAATCCCAAATAATGATGACATTGTGAAATAAACCCTTAACAAATTTGAAACATTTTAAATTGAAATCCCAACAAAATAAATAACATGAAATTAAACAATAAATATTGTGAATAAAAAAATATTCCATATATAACATATAAATGGGGAATTATATACATGACATAAAATAAATAAGTGGTTAATATGACATATATCTCATTGAAGTAAATGTGAGATGAGAAGCCCTTACCTTAGGTATGATTTACTTCAAACAAATTTCAACCTCCTGTTTAATAAATTTAAAA
Organism: Viscum album; assembly: GCA_963277665.1. Classification (NCBI taxonomy): domain Eukaryota; kingdom Viridiplantae; phylum Streptophyta; class Magnoliopsida; order Santalales; family Viscaceae; genus Viscum; species Viscum album. The sequence goes on from OY728160.1 coordinate 1,683,816,685, forward strand.
ATATTAAAAATATATCATAGATATATAATTCGATATATATAACCATATATGATTTTCTTATAATATTCTATCACCCATTTATTAAAAATTCAGTGTCAAAATATCTTTTCAAGGTAATAACAACCTCAATTTTCAATTTTTTTCAGTAGTTTCGGTCCTTTTACATTGATTTTGTATAAAGTATATCCATAGTGCTTATAATTATTTTAATATCGTATATATTAATTTTATATTTATTTATAGTGATCCATTGTAGTTATATAAAAAAAAATTACACCATTCATTGATACGATAAGTCGTTTGTATGTGTAAACATTGCTTCCATTTTTTAATGGTTGGATTGAAAGATAGGTAAATGGGATTTCAAAATTATATAATAATTATTATATTATATATATCATATATTATAATTAAATATATCCTTATTACCATCCATGAAAAAATATAAAGAGAAACATTTAACATCGCTTCTTGAAGATGGTAATCCTCATGACCGCATAAGTGACCTCATCATTTTCCATTGGATTGGAAGGTAAGAGGGTATATTTGATATTATAATTATAAAATTATAATTTTTTCATAAATAATATATTTTAAAATTATATAAGTCAATATATTTATCTATAATAAGTGGTGCTGGAAAATGAATTACATCAGTTCTGGGGGGGGGTAGCCTGCCGTTGACATAATCGACGGTTTCATTTTCCAATTCATGGAAGTGGATATTGATGTATGTTATTTTATTAATATAATAAAATCATCGTGTATGGTATATAATGATGTTATTATATGATAATTGTTTAATAATATTTGAATAGTGTTTAATTACAAATAATACAAAAACACTCTGTCAAGAATGTCATCTCTTCTTTAGGTAACCTCTATAAGTTTGCACCAAAAGCCTCCGTAAGAGGGGTTTTTAATCAAATAAATACTCTAGTAAATGGATACATATATAAGGAATGTATTTTGGTATTTATTTTTTAAAAAAGGGATCCTGAAGTGTGAATATGATAGGGTATGGGTTCCCCTTTTATAATTGAGGTTGGTAGAACACTTTTATCGTTTTCAAAATTTTCCAATAATGTCAGGTCATTTTATTTAAAAAATTCCAAAAAATGATCCATTTTATGACCATGGATTTATTATGTCTTAATATGGACATAAAATAAAAATTATACAAGAATTTTGGTCTTATTTAAATATTTTTTAGTTTAACCCCTCATGAAAATGGGTTTAACCTAAATGGTCGTAATGTATTTTTTATTGTTTCTAATATTAATTAATCACAAAAATGAAAGAGATCATATTAACTAATATTAAGTATGGTTATTAAAAATATTAAATCCATTTTATTAAACTCAATTCACAAAATATTCAAATATTTATTTAAAAAAATCCACATACATGACGAAAAAGTGGGTTTCCAAAGGAAAGGATTTCATAAGTATAAAAATGTTCTATGTAAAAATAGAACGTAAAATTTATTCAAATGAACTAAATTGGATGAATAATAGTATAATCAAGAAATTTTTTCATCCAAAAAAATTTTAAAACATAGTTTCTATTTATAATAATATTAATTGAAAGGTCAATTTATAATAAATTTATTATTTTTCACTATTCCTAAAAAAAATAAAACATTCCAAAAAATTCTCAAAAAATAATTATAAGATGAATTTTACAAGATGATATCAAAAATAAAATTTATTTTTTCAAAATAATTTCATAAAATTGAAAAAAAATAAAAAACTATTTTCTCACAAAAATCTATAAAACAATATTTTCAGAAATAATTATTTTGAAACAAAAAATGGATTTAGTAGAAAATATTTTTTTGTTATATAAAGAAATTGTTAATATTTTTAAAATGTGATTATTAATATTCATACCACTATTTATAATAGATAGGTCTTAAGATGAACATCAAATAATAATATTTTTATAGTATATCATGGTTCCTTTATACTCGGTGTTGTGTGCAACACACGATATCATTGAGATTAAATTTAATTAAAAAAATATTTCATAAAATCCTAGTGTATTATATGAAATAAAAAGATTGTGCACAACTATTTTTGATCCCAAGTATTTCATACATAATATATTTTTTTCCTCTAGTCTGGGTCCCTAGCTGAGCTATTTCTAGAGGAGTGTTTTGTGATCCAAATGTATTTTGAACAGATGGAGTTATTAGTTTATTTCTAATGCTGATATATTTATATATGAATTGATCCATAGATACCTAGTTGTGATGGTATGAAACCCACTTCTAGGAAAGAACCCAGTCTCAATAATGATTTCATGATGGATCTTTTGGTTGATCACCAATGTGGATCATATTTTTAGAAGCTTGATTCCATGCTAATTCATCTTGAATAAAAATCCATTTTAGTCGATCCAGTAGAGCATAGATAAGGACATGGAAATATAAGATATAAATTAAATATTATGGAATACTACTCATTTTAATCATGTTATATGATTATATTTCTATATGGATATGTTCTAGGGCTTCCACTGTGAAGGAATATCTAGAAACATCAATCCCTATCAACAGACATACTAATCTATTGGAAAATGTGTATAGGTATCCACCCCACCTATACTAAAATTGATAATTGAATCCTATCTAAGTACACCATATGACCTCTATGTGGTAATACTATGGAAACTATGTTTCATGTGATCTTCTCATGCACTTGTGTCACCGGGTTGTGGTTTTCATGTGTTGATCTTAATAATTTTCAGTTTAGAAGTCTTGATGATGTGAAGTTTGTTATGATTTTTTAGATAAAATCATTTCTGATACAAAAAATAGAGGGGTTTTTCATCCACAAATGAATTATATATTTACACCAAATTGCATTTTTGGTTGACATAATTGTTAAATACAACATGGTTTGTAAAGATGGATTTGTCACTATTTAGAAGAATGGGTGTATTATCATCCTTCTCTGGTTCATCCCCCTCCCCCAACCTAGTGGTTACCTCCCCCTTTGAGTATCCTTAAAATTACTACCGATGTGGTGCTTCCAATAGATGGTATTATTTGACTCGAGGTAGTTATATGTGCTCGTCTTGGATCATTAATCCTGGATAAACATACCATGGTTACTAAATGTTGGGATACATCTATGTCTGAATCTATTGAGTTTTGGTATGGTCTAGATTTGAAAACATATAATGGATGATTTAATATTGTTGTTGAATCGAACTATCAAGTTACTATTAATTCTTTAAAGGATGGTGAAGGTGTCCATTTGAATTTTAAGTCTACTATTGAAAAAATCAGGTTTTTGGAACCTCTGTTCTCTTCTTTTGTATTCTATTTTTTAGAGAGATGGTAATCAAGGGTCACATTTTAGGGATCCTTTTAGGATAATTTAGGAATCTATGTGTTGGTTTTCAACTTTTCCCCAAGAGTTTTTTAATTTGGATTTAGATGATATTTTGTTAGAGTATTTTCTTTTCAAAATTATAATAATAATAATAATAATATTTTACTACGATTCTAAATACACCTAATGTGTGTCCCTTTGGGCATATTTCCTAGTGTCATTAGTTGGATCCACCCAATATCCAAGGATTGATTCTAAAATCATTATATGTCCTTCCTAAAGAGTGATGTTAATGTCATAATGATAATCAACCTCATACAAATGATTACTCTGTAATATAACACCATTTTCATGATATCTATAATCAAGAAAGTTGAATATTGGTGTCATCAACCTATGTGCTCAATATATAATTATTTGAATTTCAAATAATAAGCCAACCCATATAACTCCATGGACATAGATTTAATTATGGTAGCTCATTCACATGAATGGGCTTAAGATATCCACTTCCATTAAATAATATAGGGGGAAATAATTTTTCACATTATTTAGTAATGAAATATTACTTGTAATAGGTCGAACATATCCTAACATGGCATAAAAAATTTTCATCAAAGTTTCCATCAACACATATACATACATGAATAATAATATCCCTTAATAATAATGATATTGTTTAAAGAGAAATACATGATTTATTATATTGGAACATCCAATGACACATATAGAGGTGGATTTCCTACTTTTGGGTCAGGTTCTCATAATATCTGACACTAGAAATTTCCAAGGGAATATTCCATGATAAATTACCTCAAATTCTTATATTCATCTATCCCTAATATCTTATATCAGTTGTGTCCCATAAAAAATTAACATCCTTCAACAAAATAAAAAATTAAAAATACTATCTTGGTACTTATGGGTTCTCAATATAGCGTGGAACTACTATGGAATTCCAGTGGGAAAATTATTCTTAGGATATTATCACATACTATATCACATACCTGAATAATAATGATTTTATAAGACTTTTTTTAATATTAAAATTGAATATAGTTAATCATAATGTACAAATTATTGGGTTATAAGGAACCTACTGAAACAATATTTCTAGGTCCACCATATTAGTTTATCATTTTGAGACTTTGTTTTACACCTATAAAGTAATTGTAATCAATTAAATTAATGAAATATAAAATTTTGATTTATATTATAATATTTATAAAAATATTTTATATGAAAATAGTTATGATGTTCAAAATATTTTTTTATAAAAATAAATTTCATATGATATCTGAAAAAATAACCCACCTTTGGCTATATTCAACCAGAGAACAGTAATTATTACTAAAATAAATAACCTCATATATAATCTAGAAAATAATTAGATGATCAAACTGTATCTGATATAACATTTAAATAATAAAAAATATTTTCATATAAAGATATGGGAAACTAAATAAAGAATAGATCACTAGAGAATCAATCTTATGAAGATGTGAAATAGAAGTTTCTTCTATAAAATTTTTCATCAGTTCATCCTTCCAATAATTTATAGAAGAACATATATAACATAAATAATTGATATATTGACACTCTATCATATATGGAAAGGCCTCCCTCTTTCTATTTATACAATTAAAAAATAAAACCTTACAAAAAATCTCACCACTTAAGACATAGACGTAGAAAAGTACATTGATAATTACACCAGAGATATTTATTCTAAAGATTTAGATAGTTGATGCACATGAATTTCACAAACAAGCTAATAATTTTATACCTTATATTTTGTTAAATATTTTGACCTTATTTTATTTTTATTTAATTTCCATTTTTTATTGATTATATTATTTATCAATTATTTAATATATTATATTTTTTTAAATTGTTATTAAATTATATTAAGAATTTAAAATATTTAACATTACATTATAATATTTATTCAATTAATTAATTTTAGTTTTATTATAAGTTTGTTTTATTAATATTTATTAGTATTATATATTATGTAACATTATATATTATTATAAATATTAGTTTTATTAATAATTTTAGTATTAAATTAGATTAGTATTTAATAGTAGTATTGTTATTATATGTATATAAAATTATTTTTTCTAACTACTAATTGTATTGAATTAATATACCTTAATATACATACAAACATATATATATTTATAAAACTATACCTAAAAATTATTTCATTTTTTAAATATTATAATCATTATATTTTTAATTCTAATGATTATTTTTTTTATTATTATCATTATTATTTTTATTAATTAAAATTTTATTATCTGATTATTTGATATTCTAAATTTTGAATTATTAGTTTGAATTTCATTTTTGTGGGATGACACATGGGCAGGGAGGTTTTCCTTCCTCTCCTTAACTGCAATGACCTCCAGTACAAAACCCCACAGAAAAAAACTTCCTTTAAAAGAAACCCCATCCACATTATCACTATAAGTCAATGTAGAAGCCCTTGGATTAAAAACCTAGAATCATCATCCTCCCACATTTCTCCAAAAAATCTAAAGTATCATTTTCATACTCCTTTGGATTGTTTGAGAACCATCTTCATGACCACTTAAAATTATAGTGAAATTTAGTTTCCATCATCCCTCTTGACACACCATCTTGATTTACGAAACCTAGGAGACACACCCTTGAACACGCCCATTCCCTAAAAACTATAGTGGTAAAACCCAAAGCCACCCCATGTCTACATGCCATATGTGATGTCCAACGAACACTGACCCTACTCACATCCCATATGCTTCACTCATCAATACTGTTGAGCCTATCCTCAATGTTCTTGGCAGTTCATGGTTTGCAGTGATCATTGGAATAACATTAGTGTATTTGGAGGGTTTCTTTTTTATCTGAGGATGGTGGTAAATGATTGTAATCCTTGGTGGAGTGAAACTAAATGTGATAAAAATTTTGGTAAAATTATTATATTCTTAATGTATTATCCTTTTATTACCATGTATATTTTTTCAGTTCTAATGCTTGGATAATGTTTCCCTATGTGATGTAGTTAACTAATAAGGATTTTTTTAAATTCTATGTTGAATTTTTATTTTATAGTTAATTTTTCTATTGGATTTATTTTCAATTGAATTTATAACTATATAATTATATTTGTTTCGAACATAAATTTGAAATTGAATATATACAATTTAATTCACAAAGGGTGAAGTGATGCTAGTAAAGTAATGTTCATCAAACGATATTAGCAGAATTTGTTGACATAAATATTTTGAAATGGGTAGAATCATTTGGAAAAATAGTTTAGAAATTAAATTTGTCTGAAAATTTATTTATAACACCATATAATGAGATATTACATAAATTAGAAGATTGAAATAATTCCACAAAAAATATTTATAAATTTTTAAAATTGTAAAGGATTGAGAATGATAGATATTTGATTATAGGAAATTTTTTATATTATGTGTTGTAGTTTTAGAACTACATTAGCATCCCATAAAAATTTTACTGATAAAATTTCAATGTTTCATATTTTATTACATTTTTATTATTTTATTTATTAATTTATAAGGCTATAAAAATAATTAATTAAACTTAAATTATTAATTTCATCAATATATCATCTTCTTATAAATTATCTAAAGAGTCATGTTTAGGGAACTTTCCCCCATGTTCCATGTGGATTGGAAAACCCCCCACATCTATACTAGCCATTAGATGAAAAAATCAAATTGGTTGCATTGATATAATGAAAAAAACATTCTAGCACTTTTTTGAGAGAGAAATATCTATTCTAGAATGAGAAAATATCAAGTAGGCCTTTATATTGAAATCGATTTCCAAGATGGTGCGTAATTGAAATTTATATCTATTGAAAATCAACTCACCCATAGAACACGAGTGAAAAAACTAAATATAATGGACTACTCTAAGGGGCATCTCATCCAATAAATAATCAAATCCACAATATGTGAGCATTGAATCTCATGTCATCACTATCCTCAGTGTAAATGTACATCTACTTTTCTAGAATTTACATGATGATCATAGAATAATAAATACGATGAGATAATAACTTTTACCCAATATAGTTGGTGTTATCTTAGGTATAATGAGGCAAATGATCCAGGATACACATTTTGTTTTGAAATTTTTTATGATCTACCTGAAGCCATAACATTCACAATTTCATTGATTATGTGGTGAATACTTTTATATGAATGTAAAAAGTATTATATTCATCTATGATAGATTAAAATATACAGGGGTGACCAATGACATGTTGATCCTAGAACTGTTCTCATTTTTGTTATAAGGTAAAGAAAAAATCTATTTACAATGTTTGGGATTAGATATTTTCTTTATCTGATAAGTGTTAAGAAATAAATTTCTTGATTGGTATTCACAAACAACATAATCATTGAAAAATAAGAGAAGACATGATGCCTTTAGTAGAAATATTTATGAATCACTAAGATAATATTCTGACAGATTCATGGATATTCTGTGACCTTGTCCTCATCATGGGATAATGTTCGAAAACCAGTTTCAAATATTCTACTATGGACATTAACTTGAGAGTAAATCAGTGATAAACGGAGCTATAAGGAATAAATTCATTTATGTGAACCCTAAAGATCTATATATCATCATTAAAAATATGGAAGAACATAGTTTTTATTTTTAGGAATATTTTTCAAGGAGAATAAAAGGATTTCATCTTGTCAATCCATATACATTCATAAGTACACAATTTCATGCATTCCAAATACGATAGATAAATTTTCAATTTGTTCTCCTATGACGGTCCATGTAGTGTATATAGAAGATAATCTAAACAGTAAAGGCCATCATAATTACTCCATGTGTCTATATAAACCATCTAGGAATAACTTTTATAAATATGACATTTTCAGTTTTGATAAAAAATATTACAAAAACAATTATAAAAAACTAGAAAAAATATAAAAAATATTAGTTGGAAGGAACCAATGTCTACACAACCAACAATCCAAAACATTGGTATTAATAGGTCCCCTTCTCAATTTTCTTTCAGACCAACAAAACCATCTAAAGGATAAGGAACTCAATAAATGACCAAAACACCTTCTTTTATATAAAAACTATATAATTAGAACAAGAAAACAACATACTGTACTCCTCCTACAACACAAATTCAATGAGATTGGGGAGAAACTATGTAAAAATTAATGATATACAGTCAAAAAGGTATTGGTTTCAAGATAGGGTGACCCAAAATTTTTAGGTAGAAAATAATAACTTGCAAGAATCAATTTCCAACATTTAAAATCAATTAGCGTATTTTAACAAATAAATAAAAGAACAGAAAAGGAAAATCTACTGGGTAATAGAAGAGTCAACCCAAGAGAAGAAGAAAAGCATATCAAATTAAGTAGTGGTACAATTTTATAGAGCTCCAAATTCAAAATGATCAACTAGTAAAAGAGACACCTACACCCACTACTTAGGATGGTGATTCAATAGAAAAATAAATTCAAGATGACGATTAAGAAGAAAAAGAGCATAATAAAAATGAAAAATTAGAAACGGCAAGAAAAAAAAGAAAAGTAATAATTTAATGAAAGGTTTAAAGTTCACACAACTCCTCTATTACAATAAACACATAATCAAAGGAAGAGATATTATTTATTTTTGAAATTCATGTGGCTGTTCAAGAAACATCAAACAAATATTTATTTTGTGTAATCTATCATGTATATCCCCTACTATGTTAAATTTATCAATGAAAATATATTCAAAAGAATGAATTTTGATTATTTTGGAATAGTCTTAATGTATGAGGAATGTTTGTAAATATAACTATTTAAATACCTACTAAAATATGAAACCCTATATTTTGCACTATACCTTTAAATGTTATATGATATTGTAATGCCCCAACCCCAGAAGCCCAGATTCGGTGCATTATTTATTAAAATGGCATGTTTACAAAGAAAGAAATCATAATTGACTTATTAGTTGAGAAATTTTGAAAAGACAAAATTATATATATGAGCCCTACATTATAATTGAATCTATAATATAAAATATTTTCAATCCCTTGAGTGTATCAATATTCTCCTAGCTAAATCCTACATGTTAGTCATAATAAACATCTTGGAATCCTGGGAGTAATAAAACATATGAAATTGTTGAGATTAGATGATCAGTAAGCATAATCATATAATGGAAGATATTATTAAAAATAATAATAAACATTAAAGAAATATATCTACTAAAACATAATCCGTTTTACATAACTTGAGGATAATATTTACAGAATAAATAATACCATATAAATAACCACATGATCTAGAAAACATTATAATAGATATTCTACTAGTTGAATAATCAAATTAAATATCTGTAATTATAGAATGAATATTATTATACGTACGGTCTATCAAGATATTTCTTCTAGATAGTTATTATCAAGATCTATCATCACGATAGTTTCAGTCTACGGGTAGACAGCCGTCTGATTTGTGCCACGATCTATCCTCCTAAAATTTTAAAACTAATTAGAAACAAATGAGAAGGGTTTATCACTAATTTATTTCATCTCATGAGACCTACTGATGCATAAAGGGGATATATCAGGCCCAACCCATCTCTTACTAAGCCTAATGAATTCCTCATATTAAAACATAAATAGCATACACATTCATATTAAAAAACATGCTTACAAAAGTTGAATACATTAACCATAAACCATGAATGGTACCAAAATAAATCATCTATAGTCAAAATTTTCATAACCCTTCACTAAAATAAGAGAGATTTTATCATAATAGATCAAACTCAATAAAACATAAAATTAAACAAAGGATGTTCAAATAGTTGAAAGTATTCTTTTAATATAATTATAAATATCTTGCGAAAATACACTTTTAATTTAAAATAATTTATTTAAATGTCATGCATTTATAATATAAAATCATTTTATTTAAAAATTAAATTGTAAACTTATAAATAAAGATTCAAAACAACCTTTCTTCTTGGTGGAGGTAAAGTACACTCATGTCGTAAAATTTAAATTTTTTTTATATTTTTGTTTAAAACTTAAAAAAGTACCTCATTTTGAAAAATAATGTTTCCAATAAAAACCATTTTAAAAAGTCAAAATGTGTAAAAGACTTAAAATATTGGTTGGATAATAGTTATTTTTTGGAACTTTTTTTAAATAAAAATGGACATATATGATCAAAATTTCCCAGTAAATACTTACATATAAACAATCTCAGATAATAATAAGATTTTTAAGAAACCATTACCTCATACTTTCCTTTAGTTGAGGTTAGGTTATCCTTCTGTATAATTGTAAATCATGTTACTAAATTATACCAGAACCATATCCATTATTTATGATATATTGTATGAATCTTTTATGAATTTATATTACATGTATATAAATAATTCCATGTTAAATTAATGTTTCAGTTAATAACTACTTTGTTTATCGTACGTGTTTTGAATCATTATTCATGATCCTAGTACATAGATCATTATTTACATACTTATAGAATGTAAAACATGATATATATATATCATATATATTTAGTATATAAATATATATTTTATATATATATATATGCGAAATGGAATACATCGTTCTTGGAGGTGGTAGGTCATAAGTACGCATGAATGATGTTTCTGATTTCTTATCATATTAAATGGAAGAAATTAAATGGAATATATGTATATATATATATATTATTTAAATTGTATTATTTTTTCCTATATTCAATATTTATTCATTATATATTTTTTTATAATCATTCTTGAATGGTCAACATGGAATATGAATCACATCCCATCTTGGAAATGGTAGGCTTTACGTACGCACGAGCGAAAGTATCATTTAATTATTGGTAAAGGGTGAGGAATAAAATGGTATATTAATTATTAATATTTAATATCATGTTATATTTTTTATTTAATCCCATTATATCCATAATTATACTCATCCAAATAAAGTGGCGATGATAAAAAATTGCACCACAACATGGAGATGCTAAGTCGTACATACACATGCATGGTGATATTGTATTTCATAGGATGGATAAAAGAAGGAACATGGTCGTTAAATAATCCTAATAAAATATCAAAATATAAATTATACTGTATTTATTACTTACTATGGGAACAACATTGTAATAGGAGGTAGAAGAAGAAACTAACTTAAATGAATGGGTAAAACAATTACCTATTCTTTGGTGGCCTACCTTGGATCTCCTCTTAGGGGCACTAGGGTTGGGGTTTTTGAAAAGAAAAACCTCCCAAAATTAACTAAGAATGGTGGGGGGATAAATTGGAAAGGGTTTGTTGAGGTATTATGCTCAATTTTGTCTGGTGAAGTGAGAGGGGAGCCCTTTTATAATTGATGTGAGGGGCACTTTTGGAAATCCCCAAAATATTAATATATAATCAGACTTTTCTAGATCTAAATACATGAAAATAGCCCATAAATGAAAATTAGAAGACAATTTCGACCAGATCCTATCCTTTTATGATCATTTAATATTTATATATTTTTTTATATAATTTAATAATTAATTAATTCAATAGGATATCATTATTGTCAAATTTAATACTACTAATTTAATTTGGTATTAAATACATCAAGACAAAATGGAAATTAGAATATAATAGTTTCAAATATCTCTAAAATATCTTATAGATCTATAAATTTTTTATAAACTTTAATAAGTCCAAAATATATCAAAATTAATATTACTAAAATCAATTATTTTTTTGTCAAATAAATAAATACTTATTTAATATCTAAGAAGAATATAAGGTAATTTTTTATTTTTTTAAAATTAAAAATATTATTATGTATTTAAATTATTTTCATTATGATCAAAATATACATTTATATTCGTTATTAGATTTATTTTTTCCTATATAGGCACATAAAAGTTATTAACAACATGGAGACTGATATTCTATAACTATCCTTGATTTAAATAATATATAATTCATTTTCATTGAAAATGTATATTAAATAACTCCAAATAAATTATAATGTGATTAGGGTATAATTTAATTCATCCAAAATAATATTTACATGTCATTATTTTTTTTAATCCTTATCATTTTGTTTTAACGCTTTTAATTCTAACCATTATATCATATAATTTATATATTGAGGGTTCATATAATTACTATAAAATGCCGAAGAAACCACTAAATTACCCATTAATGAAATTTTATGACTTATCAAAACTATTTGGAAAAAATTGATATTTTTATTAATTTATTATCATTTTGTAAAATATTTTATATTTTAAAATATCTTAACTGTCAATTTTGACACTATTGATTATTTTGTCTTATAAAAAAACAATCCACTAAGATAAATTCAAATAAAGATTTATAAAACATTACTATCATGTCCATATCATAAATAAAAAATTTGGATGACATTAACTGAGTCCAATTATATTTATATTAATATTTTTAATATCATTTATTTGATTTTTCAATTGTTTAAACAATTACTCCAACATCGTTGTGTTGAACACTTAAGTTAGTTATTTTACTAATAAAAATTATAAATGAATTATCATGATGTATATAAAAATTTTAGTTTTAAAATGAAAATTTATAGTCTAATTTACCTTTTTTATTACCCTATAATAAAAAATTATTTGTTATTCAGAATGTGAGTAACAAATTTTTATCTTATCTTTAAATACAATATTATAAATGTCATATTCTTACCCAGGTGGCTTAAAAATGTAATAATTGTAGACTAATATCTATTTTGGTCGAAAATCACTCATCCAATGAAATTAGGAAAATTTTTAAGGTAACTAAATTATATATTAATATTATTTTTTTACTATTAATTACACGATTTACCTTTAACCATGGTAAATAAAATACAAAAGTTACTATTAAAAAAATAAGTTGATCCTATTAGACCAAAAATGCCATACTGATTGAAACCATTTTTTCCATTATTTGAAATGAAATTAACAGAAGTGGAAAAATTAACTTTAGCACTAATCGTCCAAATGTGATGAGAAAGTGACTTTACGTAAAAATATTCAAATTTTTTATAAGTTTTTATATCCAATTTCAATTTGAAAAGACTACAATAACCTAAATTAGGTTAATATACATATAATTGATCTATTGTGACTTTAAAACACAATTTAAAAATTAATTTATCATTAATAATTATTTAAATAAAAAATACAGTTTTCAACTACAATGTAGTATTTTTAACTATTCATCAAAAAAATAAAACTTTCAGCAAAATACAAAAAAATCACCCTAATATAATTTTATTTATTTAGGGTTCAAAAATAATGTTTATTTAGACAAATAAGTTTTATAAAATTTTGAAATTATGTTTTAAAATAGATGCGCCCTTAATAAAGAGGTAAAACACTATCTTACACATAACACAAGCTCTCGAAGTATTTAAATTTAAAAAAAGTAATTCCAAAAAATCATGGGGTGTTACATTTACACTCCTTTAATAAATTGTTTCCTATAAACTTGAAATATAACTTTGAAAATAAAAGGATAGTATATGATAATTCCTTTGTGGGAAACCTACAAAGAAAATTGGGGTTCTTTTACTATCAAGATAAGTACCTGAGTAAATAAACATACTCGATTACCTTGAATGTCAAGGGAATAAACTCATCATTTGGTCATGATTTGATCTATTTTAACTTCATTTACTAACCCTAAATATGGACATTCAGGAAGAATTTTTTTCCCTGAAGCACTTTTTATGAATCATAAGGTCTACATGTAATCTCTTCATCATCTAAATGTTTACTGAAACCAAAAAGATTAGAATAAAGTATCCAATAAATAATACATTAACCTCAAAAAATAATATAAAATTTTAAAATTAACCCATTATAACCTTAATACTCATCTTAAATATATCGTTCCAAATTCATAGTCCAAAAAGGTGTGTAAATTTCAAAAATATATTAGGTCATACACACAATGTAATGTAGCTCTTAATATCACATAAATTTATCACCTTAATAACCTTAATAAAATTATTCATTCTTCAAAATAATTGACTAATATATACTATAGTACAATCCTTATATATCTCATGATTCTTATAACCGTAGCACTATTGATGAAATAATTCTTGAATCCAAATACACATGAACATTAATCATTTTACTTCAATATTAAACAATTAAATTCACTTAATCATCTTATTCCTCAATACCTCTCCCATATCATTTTCCTTTTTTAGTATCTTCATAATCATCAATATTTCCATTTGTTGTATAAACATTATAATTCAATCCATTGACCAAAACTCATATCATAATGTGTGAAATAATAATAACTGTAATATAGTCCTGAATAATAAATTTTAGGATCTCTAAATGATAAAATTTTATTATCTATCCATTATTCTATAGTATTAAATGAGGTGATCCATTACCTAATATAAAGGATGATATACTATACTCATACTTATCCTCAATGTTATCCAATGAGTTTTTTTATAATATTTGGTTTCTAAATCTTGTTTCTAAGGATGCAGTTAAACTTCATTTGATACCATCTGTAATTCCCAGACCCTAGAAGCCCAGAGATGGTACATTATTTATTATTTTGGAATGTTTACAAGGGAAAAAATCCCAAAGTACTAATTAGTTTAGCAGTTTTGTAAATAAATATTACATACATGAACATTACATTATAATTGAAACTATAAAATACAATACAGTCAATCCTTTGAG
The DNA here is from genome assembly GCA_963277665.1 of Viscum album. Classification (NCBI taxonomy): domain Eukaryota; kingdom Viridiplantae; phylum Streptophyta; class Magnoliopsida; order Santalales; family Viscaceae; genus Viscum; species Viscum album. The sequence continues at coordinate 1,683,831,788 of OY728160.1, forward strand.
AGTATCAATATTCTCCTAGATTAACATTACATTTTAGTCAGAATACATATCATAGAATCCTGGAAAATATTAATCATAAGAAAGGGGTGATCTAAGATGCTCAGTAAGGGATAAAATATAATAGAAGATACTATGAGTAATAATAATAATAAACATTAATGCAAGGTATAAGGCCCCAGCCTTAAACCGTACTTAATCTTGATTTATTAGAAGATTACACATTGAGGATCTTTTCAGGTTTAGAGTTTTAGAGAATTAGATCATGAAACTTGCATTACATTCCACATTTAAACAAAGTGGTTACATAAAAGACAATATTCATTCTTCCCATCAATCGAAACATATTTAAAATAAAACATGGATTCTTTCTTGAAACATCCTTTACACTATCATCACATCATGTACCTTTCCCTTGACCTGTGAAAAATATTTCAAAAACTTGGGATGAGCATAAAAAGCTCAGTAAGGGTTGTAAAAATATAGAAAGGAAACATGATTTCATATATACATAAGAATGAAATCATACATTACCCATAAAACATAGGCACTTTAATATACCTCATCAAATCATGAATAAATCATAGAAATCATAAGACATAAAAGGTAACTTGAGGCATTGATAACATTCTTACGTAGGGAGTAACCCTCTTGGTTACGTTTGGAATACCAACCACAGTATATTCCCTAAATCTCTTCGGAGAAACATTAACGTTTCACTCCTTCGCGTTACCCAATGCATTGGAGAGCTATATCGGGCTCACCCTCCCTTAGTTTATCACAGAACCACCCATCTTTATAACGATGCCTAAGAACCATAACATAATCTTATCACATAAAACATGCATAAAGGAAACATAACATTTCCACCATTCAATAACAAGATATCATTACAACACATTTATATAAATACATTATGAAAACCATTTCCAATACCAAAATAAAAGAAAAGTAAAACATTGTATTTATTTTTCTTTTAAAAAGAAGGTATGGCTTGTAGAGGAAGCTGAAACTCAAATAATGGTCACGGCGGCGGAGAAGTCGTTGTCGCCACATACGTACGACAAAAACATTCCCTTTTGTCGTTTAGTAAAACGCTTCATATAAAAAGATTCCTTTTGGATAAACGTAAAAGTCAAAGGGGTTTATACACCATATAAAAGAAAGTTGTGTATAAAACAAAATATGCCTCAATGAAAGGAGATTGAGACGAAGTCCCATACAAAGACGATATCGTTGGATTAAGGATAAATCAGTTACATAACTATGTGTGACAAACGAATACACGAAATATAAGTGGGTATTAAGTGTAAAACAATTAGAGGACATTCGTACATAATCATAGAACGGCATATTCAAGGTGTACAAGTTTATCCCAAACAATCTAAATTGGGTTAAGAAGTTCCCTTGAAAAAATTAGACAGCCTAACGGTGTCACTTCAAAATTCAGAAAAAGAGTTGATGAGAGATAAAAAGGGTATATCATCACTTGGAAATAAAATTTACATTAATAAGGATATCAAAGAAGATATCCCAAAATAATAGTATGTGAATTAAAAGAAATAACAAAACAAGTCTTTTAAAAAGTGGAGGGTGAAAGGTTCCCTTACCAACATGGGTATATTTCAAAACATACCCCCCGTGAAAGAAGGACAATACAACATTGATGTAAATACTCATAAATGAAATAATATTACAAATTGAGTAAAATAATGGTCAGTACATAATCCACTCAAAGGAAATTGTGGCAAATGTAGCATAAATCTCACGGGAATAAAAGTGAGATGAAAAATCCCTTACAAAAACTCGGCAGCCTAACTGCGCCACTTAAAACTTCCAAAAATGGATTGATGAGATCAAATAGGGTATCTCATCACATTACAATAAAATGTACAGAAATAAGAATATAAAAGAACACCCCCCATCATAACAAATATGAGCTTAAAATAAGTGACATAAATGAGAGTACTTAAAGAGAAAGAGAGAGGTTAGATCTATTACGAAAATTTGGCAGCCTAACGGCGCCACTCAAAACATCCAAAATGGATTGATGAGAGAGAATAGGGTCTGTCATCATATGAACATAAAAATTACAGTAAGAGTAATATAAAATAACATCCCAATAAAAAGAAAGATGAGCTTAGAAGTAATGACATAAAAGAGTGTACATAAAAATAAAGAGAGGAGTAAGATCCCTTACCTCGGGTCCGACTTGACTCGATCGTTCTTTAACGTCCTGAATAATAAACTTGAGTTAATTTCCAATTTATTAAGAACCTTTTTCTAGTTCATTATTACTTTTATATCACTTATTTCCATGTTATAAACATTATGTAATCATTTAAGTTAATAATGTTTGTTTTGTCGATATTTGGTTCTTAAGTCGAAAGTGGACTTCTTACAATTACATGTTGTTCGTGTGGTCAAATGTTCATTATATCCAGAATTATATTCATGATTTGGATATCATATATATAATATATATCCATAATATACATGTATTTATAATATTACATACTCATTTAGAGGTAAGAAATTAAATGCACCGTTCATGGAGACGGTAAGCCGTACGTACGAATGAACGCTACTTTCATTTCTATGTCATATTAATGAAATTAATACAAAATGAGATATATATATATATATATGTTATAATTACAGAATTATATCCATAATTTAGATTTAATATATGAAATATATATCTATTATATATTTGTACTTATAATAGTACATAACATTTTGAGATAAGAAATGAAATGTACCGTTCATGGAGACGGTAAGCCGTACATACGCATGAATGCTACTTCCATTTCTATTTAATATTTAATGGAATTAAAAAATAATTATACATAATAGTATTTTAATTCCATTATGGTATCATATATAATATCATTAAATATACCCTTTATACGTACCACATATGGTAATAACGAATCAAATCACTTTGAGGGGGTGGTAGTCTGCACTTCTTTAAATGAAGATATCGCGTTTACCCATAATGGAAACCATAAAGGTATGTAATAAATGAAAAATACAGAAGCTTAAGTAAAAAATAATTATATCATATATCATATACAAATATAGTTTCATCTTAATGGCCACCTTTGAAGGTGTTAGAAGAATGTTGAACAATCATCGTTTCGTGAGGCAGAAATTTGCCATCCACAGAAACAGTATGTTCTTTAACCATTAGATGTAGGTGTGTGTAAGTGTAGCTCAAATACTTCTTATAAAAACATCCTATTATATTTAAGATACTGGATTTGTTACAAAATAAATTAATAAAAAGAGTTTAGGTGGTTGGAGAATCAAAATAAAACAAAAGAACACAAGTGAAGACATTACCTTAAAATCGGGTAACTCCCTTTGGTTTGAGCTCAAAGGCTTACTTGGGAAGACTTCTGCCCAAAGTGAGGCTTCAAGGAGTTAGAGAGGGATTTGGAAAAACAAAATGGGCAGGGGTTGGCCGAGCCAAAGGCTTTGGAAGTGTGGGTAAGGAGGTAGAGGTGGGGGCCTTTTATAAGAGGAGAGGAGGGGCACTCTTGTAATGTTACAAAATGTTACTTTATTTTCAAAAGCGTTTAGGATTTTAAAGGTCCCAAATTGATTTATTTCGAGGATAAGGTGATAAGGGTTCGAAATACACTCATCCAATAGGTTTTGGACATGTTTAGGTCTTAAAGTTTACATTATCTTTCCATTTTATTTAAATCCTTTATTAATGAGGTAATCGCTGCATCATCATGATGTCATATATAATTTAATAAATTTAATGTCTAAAAATTATAAAAAAATATCATGATGTAGGAAATCTTTTTAGATTTCTAATGAATATTTATAGTCCAAAATAACATTTATTTAGACAAAATTAAAAATATTTTACTTAGGTGATACATTCTTTGTTACATTTAAAATTCTTTAAAAAATAAAAAGATAAAAAGTCACTTTCTCACAAAAGTGATTCCATGGGGCCCCGAAGTTTGGCACAAGGAATCCCATGGTCGAACAGGAGACAAAAAGTATCCTTAGAACACATTTTTTGGTCATTTTATTATTATTATGATATTATCTTATTATCTTTAACTACCTGATTACTCATTAATCAAGATAATTAAAGATAATTACCGTCGTTACTATTCATAATGTCCACAAACAAAAGAGTCTTAATTACATAATTTGGAGCTTCTGATTCCAAATATGTAATTAATTTTACCAAATTACAAACACATAAATTGCAATAATTAATTTAAAAAAACTTCTCGTTGTCAAAACAAATAGCGGGTTTTTTTGAAACAATATTTATGAAAAGTTTGGTAATTGTTTATGCCTAATTCCATAGTGAAATTAATCCCAATGACCATAATTGAATTACATGGTAAAAATATATTCTAATTACACTTCAAAACAAATTAAAAACATAATATAACCATATAATTAGATTATATGAAAAGCAGTTTTGATGTAAAATGTAGTATTTTTCACTATTCATTGAAAAATTAACATTGTCAGAAAAATACCAAAAATTAACCCAAGGTAAATTTCAATGTCCCAATCATAAATAATATGTTTATTTTGAAAAATATAGCTTATAAAATTTTCAAAAAGTGGATTTAAAAGGGGTTCGCCATCAAAAGGCGGTTAATCAACTTTTTAAAGAATATTAGAATGTTTACGCTTAAAAACTGGATTCATTTGCAATTTTAATCCTATAACATTTATTGTAAAGAGTAAAAATATTTGAAAAATGTATATAATAATTTTGTAGTTAGTTATGTTCATTCCTTCCATTACAACGGCTAGGCGTTAACTACCATTTAAAATAATATTATTTTATTATTAGAGTGCAACATAAGATTTCCAAGAAACTCGTTGTTGCGTATTGAGTACGCCATCGAGCATAGCATCCCATTTAAAGTAATATTAATAATTTATTCAAAAATATGGATAAATATAATTATTTCATATTCTTTATTTACCTAGGGTGTTACATCCTTCCCCCCTTTTGGGAATTGAATCCTCGCAATTTTAAAATTGGGCTTGGAAAAATCCTTGGAAGTCCCACATCGGAACAAGAGTTGGTAAAACAATAACTTTAAAATAAAGGAAGATAAGTACAGAGGTCACCCAAGTTAACCCGTACTAGGATTCCATGTAGGAAAACATGGACATGGAGGAGAAAACCTAGGGTCATGTTCTGATGGAGAGTGATAGAAAACATTCTTAGGAGAAAGTTAACCACAAGAAAATCACAAACTTTTGATGGGTTAAACGGTATTTGATTCCCCAGTAGGAAATGATAATAGACAACATTTCTGTTTTAAGTTACTTTTTATTGAGTAATTTATTCATAAAGAAACATAATCACTTATCATGTTGACTTTCAACTTTTATTAGATTCCATACACAAACTCATATTTTCTCCAAAAGACAAGTATTTAGGAAGACTTGTTCACATTAAGAGTACTAAATAAACTTCTAGAGAATAAACTAATCCAAAAAATAAAACTATATACTTCCCATGTCTTTATACATTAGCCAGAACCAAAACCAAAAAGGTTAGTACAAGATCATATAATCTAGAAAAGGATAACCCTTTATAAAAACAAAATCTATTCTTAATACCCAAAATTTGTCCAACAAAACCCAAAGTTCAACGAGGACCATTCGATAAACAATTTGTCCATAAAATTCTTCAAAGTAAACCAAACTAAGATTGAAACCCAAATATTTGAAGGATTTAGTCACATAGTCTTCCAAGTTAAATCGTAACATTTATCTCCAAACAACATCAGTTGCTCCTAAAGTCTCGTATTGAAAAGTAATTAACCTAATCACATATCCTCCATGATAGGTTAATCATTTTCATAAATAACCCAAAATCAACTTACTCTTAATTCATTAAATCATCTAACTAAAAAGAATCAGTCAAACTAACCAGGGACTTCACGTAGTCCCGTGGTATGCGATAAATACTAGTTGCACTTTGGTTGTGGGTTCGATTCCCATAGCTTTGTCTGACGCGACGGGTTGTCACACGGTCTGCGTGTTGTCCTTTTTCCAAAACTATATAATTCTCAAATCATTACCCAAAAAGGGATAAAATCATCAAAAATAACCATAACATAATTTAACCTCAATTTTATCTCATGCCTTTCACTTCAATCATAACATATAGTAACCCATAATTACCTCAAAAGTAAGGATCATATAAACCTAAATGGTTCTTTATAACTATGCCCACAAAAGAAAAGATAATTATTCCTTGAATAAAATTTGCATATATTAAACATCAGGGTTACACATACTATAAAAAGTCTTCTAATGTAACCCCATCATCAAAAGAGACTTAATACTCTTAAGAATTTCACCATAACTCTTGAAGCCCTTATATGTTGACATATTACTCTTTCAACATTCTTCATGATCAATTAACCATTCCTTTCCAACTTATTCTGGAATACTTCTTCCCTACAAACAAAATCATGAATCATATCCTAAGATTCCAAAATAGGAAAACAATAGTTATGAAATAATCCATACCTTTGATTGGTCATTTTCAGTTTCTTCATCCTCAATCGGATTGGAATTAGGTATTGGTAAACGAACATTTGTACAATCTTGGTCATCCCATTCACGAAACTTCTTCATAGGACATGTGTTTGCATAATGAACATGCACACCACATTTAAAACATTCAATTGATCCCTCAGAAAGAACTTCTTTCCCTTTCCTCGAGTCAACTGGATGCTTCCTTTTTCTATGGTAGGTTCTTTCTTTTTAACCTTCATTTCCACGTCTATAGAATATTTCTGTCCCTTTGAAACATTTTCCTAAGTGTTTCTTTCCACATTTTTGACACATAGGTTTTTGAACACACTTACCTTTATTATTATTACCTGTAGTTTCGTAGGGATTTGTTTCTCGCATATATGATGCCTTAGAGAAATCATCAAGGTTAAGGTGGTCAATAATGACTCCAGATAGTTGGTTGAGGATAATCACAAGAGTTCTCATTGCAGCTCCCATATCATTCAGTTTCTTGCTCAAAAAAACTGTCACAGTTTCCTTCACATCCACTGTTACTTTGGTTCCTGCTAGATCCTGCCATTTACTAATACCAAAAAGGTCAGTGTGAGTATATAAAAAAAACCATCATGTACTAATGAGGAAGATAAACACTAAGATATACTTACTCATTCACTTTATCTAAAACTAGGACTCTTTCTGAAATCCTAACTATTATGGTAATGCCACTTATGCTTAATGAATACCCTAACCTCTAAAGTTATCTAAACCGACCTTTGATACCAACTATATGGCCCCAGCCTTAAACATCACTTAATCTTGAGTTATTACAAGATTACACATTGAGGATCTTTTCAGGTTTAGAGTTTTAGAGAATTAGATCATGAAACTTGCATTACATGCCACATTTAAACAAAGTGGTTACATAAAAGACAGTATTCATTCTTCCCATCAACAAAAACATATTTAAAATAAAACATGGATTCTTTCTTGACACATCCTTGACACTATAATCATATCATGTACCTTTCCCTTGACCAGTGAAAAACATTTCAAAAACTTGGGATGAGCATAAAAAGCTCAGTAAGGGTTATAAAAATATGGAAAGGAAACATGATTTCATATATTCATAAGAATGAAATCATACATTACCCATAAAACATAGGCACTTTAACATACCTAATCAAATTGTGAATAAATCATAGAAATCATAAGACATAAAAGATAACTTGAGGCATTCATAACATTCTTACGTAGGGAGTAACCCTCTTGGTTACGTTTGGAATACCCACCACAGTATATTCCCTAAATCTCTTCGGAGAAACCTTAACGTTTCACTCCTTCACGTTACCCAATGCATTGGAGAGCTATATCGGGCTCACGCGCCCTTAGTTTATCATGGAACCACCCATCTTCATAACAATGCCCAAGATCCATAACATAATCTTATCACATAAAACATGCATAAAGGAAACATAACATTTCCACCTTTCAATAACAAGATATCAATAAAATACATTGATATAAATACATTATGAAAACCATTTTCTATAAAAAAATAAAAGAAATGTAAAACATGGTATTTATTTTTATTTTAAAAAGAAGGTATGGCTTGTAGAGGAAGTCGAAACTCAAATAATGGTCATGGCGGCGGAGAAGTCGTTGTCGCCGCATACGTACGATAAAAACATTCCTTTTTTCGTTTAGTAAAATGCTTCGTATAAAAAGATTCCTTTTGGATAAACGTAAAAGTCAAAGGGGTTTATACACCGTATAAAATAAATTTGTGTATAAAACAAAATATGCCTCAATGAAAGGATATTGAGACGAAGTCCCATACAAAGATGGTATCCTTGGATTAAGGATAAATCAGTTACATAACTATGTGTGAAAAACGAATACACGAAATATAAGTGGGTATTAAGTGTAAAACAATCAGAGGACATTCGCACATAATCATATAACGACATATTCAAGGTGTACAAGTTTATCCCAAAGAATCTAAATTGGGTTAATAATTTCCCTTGCAAAAATTAGACAGCCTAACGACATCACTTCAAAATTCAGAAAAAGAGTTGATGAGAGATAAAAAGGGTATCTCATCACTTGGACATAAAATTTAAATCAATAAGGATATAAAAGAACATATCCCAACATAATAGTATGTTAATTAAAATACATAACAAAAGAAGTTTTTTAAAAAGTGGTGGGTGAAAGGTTCCCTTACCGACATGAGTATCTTTTGAAACATACCCCCCGTGAAAGAAGGACAATACAACATTGATGTAAATACTCATAAATGAAAGAATATTACACAATGAGTAAAATAATGGTCAGTACATACACCACTCAAAGGAAATTGTGGCAAATGTAGCATAAATCTCACGGGAATAAAAGTGATATGAAAAATCCCTTACGAAAACTCGGCAGCCTAACAACGCCACTTAAAACTTCGAAAAATGGATTGATGAGATAAAATAGGGTATCTCATCACATTAAAATAAAATGTACTGAAATAGGAATATAAAATAACATCCCCCATAATAACAAAGAGGAGCTTAAAAGAAGTGACATAAAGGAGAGTACTTAAAGTGAAAGAGAGAGGTTAGATCTCTTACGAAAATTCAGCAGCCTAACGGCGCCACTCAAAAATTCCAAAATGGATTGATGAGAGAGAATAGGGTCTCTCATCATATGAACATAAAAATTACAGTAAGAGTAATATAAAATAACATCCCAATAACATGAAATATGAGCTTATAAGGAATTATATAAAAGAGTGTACTTAAAAAAAATGATAGGAGTAGGATCCCTTCCCTCAGGTCCGACTTGACTCGATCGTTCTTTAACGTCCTAAATAATAAACTTGAGTTAATTTCCACTTTATTAAGAACCTTTTTCTAGTTCATTATTCCTTTTATATCACTTATTTCCATGTTATAAACATTATTTAATCATTTAAGTTAATAATGTTTGTTTTGTCGATATTTGGTTCTTAAGTCGAAAGTGGACTTCTTACAATTACATGTTGTTCATGTGATCAAATGTTCATTATATCCAGAATTATATTCATGATTTGGATATCATATATATCATATATATCCAGAATATACATGTATTTATAATATTACATAATCATTCAGAGGTAAGAAATGAAATGCACCGTTCATGGAGACGGTAAGCCGTACGTACGCATGAACGCTACTTTCATTTCTATGTCATATTAATGAAATTAAAACAAAATGAGAGATATATATATATATATATATATGTTATAATTCCAGAATGATATAAATAATTTAGAAGTAATATATTACATATATATCCATTATATATATGTACTTATAATAGTACATAACATTTTGAGATAAGAAATGAAATGTACCGTTCATGGAGACGGTAAGCCGTACGTACGCATGAACACTGCATCCATTTCTATTTCATATTTAATGGAATTAAAACATAATTATACATAATAGTATTTTAATTCCAGTATGGTATCATATATAATATCATTAAATAGACCCTTTATACGTACCACATATGGTAATAACGAATCAAATCACTTTGAGGGGGCGGTAGTCCGCACTTCCTTAAATGAAGATATCGCATTTACCCATAATGGAAACCATAAAGGTATGGAATAAATGAAAAATACAGAAGATTAAGTAAAACATAAACATATTATATATCATATATAAATATAGTGTCATCTTAATGTCCACCTTTGAAGGTGTTAGAAGAATGTTGAACAGTCATCGTTTCGTGAGGCAGAAATTCGCCATCCACAGAAACAGTATGTTCTTTAACCATTAGATGTAGGTGTGTGTATGTGTAGCTCGAATACTTCTTATAAAAACATCCTAGTATATTGAATATACTGTATTTGTTACAAAATAAATGAAAAAAAGAGTTTAGGGGGTTGGAGAAGAAAAATAAAACAAAAGAACACAAGTGAAGACATTACCTTAAAATCGGGTAACTCCCTTTGGTTTGAGCTCCAAGGATTCCTTGGGAATACTTCTGCCCAAAGTGAGGCTTCAAGGAGTTAGAGAGGGATGTTTAGAGACAAAATGGGCAGGGGTTGGCCGAGCCAAAGGCTTTGGAAGTGTGGGTAAGGAGGTAGAGGTGGGGGCCTTTTATAAGAGGAGAGGAGGGGCACTCTTGTAAAGTTACAAAATGTTACTTTATTTTCAAAAGAGTTTCGGATTTTAAAGGTCCAAAATTGATTAATTTCTTGGATAAGGTGATAAGGGTTCGAAATACACTCATCCAATAGGTTTTGGACATGTGTAGGTATTAGAGTTTACATTACCTCTCCATTTTATTTAAATCCTTTATTAATGAGGTAATCGCTGCATCATCATGATGTCATATACAATTTAATAAATTTAATGTCTAAAAATTATAAAAAAAAATATAATGATGTAGTAAATTTTTTATATTTCTAATGAATATTTATAGTCTAAAATATCATTTATTTAGACAATATTAAAAATATTTTACTTAGGTGATACATTCTTTGTTACATTTAACATTCTTTAAAAAATAAAAAGATAAAAAGTCACTTTCTCACAAAAGTGATTCCATGGGGCCCCCATGTTTGGAACAAGGCATCCCATGGTCGGCCATGTGACAACCCGTAGCCTTAGGACACATGTTGTGGTCATTTTTTTATTATTATGATATTATCTTATTATCTTTAACTACATGATTACTCATTAATCAAGATAATTAAGGATAATTACCGTCGTTGCTATTCATAATGTCCAAAAACAAAAGAGTCTTAAATACATAATTTGGACCTTATGATTCCAAATATGTAATTAATTTTAACAAATTACAAACACATAAATTGCAATAATTAATTTAAAAAAACTTCTCGTTGTCAAAACAAATAGCGGGATTTTTTGAAACAATATTTATGAAACGTTTGGTACTTGTTTATGCCTAATTCCAAAGTGAAATTAAACCAACGACCATCATTGAATTACATGGTAAAAATATATTCTAATTAAAATTTAAAACAAATTAAAAAGATAATATAACCATATAATTATATTATATAAAAAGAAGTTTTGATGTAAAATGTAGTATTTTTCACTATTCATTGAAAAATGAACATTGTCAGAAAAATACCAAAAATTAACCCATGGTAAATTTCAATGTCCCAATCATAAATAATATGTTTATTTTGAAAAATAGAGCTTATAAAATTGTCAAAAAGTGGATTTATAAGGGGTTCGCCATCAAAAGGCGGTTAATCGACTTTTTAAAGAATATTAGAATGTTTACGCTTAAAAATCGGATTCATTTGCATTTTTAATCCTCTAAAATTTATTGTAAAGAGTAAAAATATTTGACAAACGTATATAATCATTTTTTAGTTATTTATGTTCATTCCCTCCATTACAACGGCTAGGCATTAACTACCATTTAAAATAATATTATTTTATTATTAGAGTGCAACGCAAGATTCCCAAGAAACTCGTTGTTGCGTATTGGGTATGCCATCGAGCATAACATCCCATTTAAAGTAATATTAATATTTTATTCATAGATATGGATAAATATAATGATTTCATATTCTTTATTTACCTGGGGTTTTACACAAGGTGTATACTAAAACACAATCCATTTAGAAAAACTTGAGCAAAGTATGGCTGAACTAAATAATAACATAAAAATAATCACATCAGCTAGAAAAAATAACCATAGATATTAAAAAAGTCAAATAATCACATGAGCTATCAATAATTATGGAATGAATAATGTTATACATGTTCACTATCATGATATATCCTCAAGATAGTTAAAATCAATATATATACTCATAATAGTTTTAGTATGTGGGTAGAAACTCGTCTGATTGGTGTCAATATCTATCCTCTTGACAATTTAAAACTACATAGAAACATACATGAAGGGTTTTCAACAAACTAATTTCATCTAATGAGACATAACAGTGCATCTAAGTGACATTTTATTCCCCACCCTTCACTTAATAAGTCCAATTCATTCCTCATATGAAAACATAAATAACCTAAAAATTCATACTGAAAAAACTGGCATACAAAATGTGAATACTTTAACCATTAACCATGAATGGTATAAAAATAGCACATACACAATCAAACTAATCATAAACCTTTCAATAAAATAAGGTATATTTTTTCATAAGATATCAACCTCAATAAAAAATAAAATTCCATAGATATGTTGACATAGATAAAAATACTGTTATAAAATCATGAAAAATATCTTTAAGAAAATACCCTTTTACTTTGAAATAATTTATTTAAAAGTCACACATTTTTAAAAGAAAAAATTTTATTTAAAAATAACATATTAAGCTTTTAAATTAATCATCGAAACATCAAGGTGTTTTGATATCAGTAAAAGCCACTCATGTCGTATAAGTTAAAAATAATCATTCTTTCCATATTTTTGTTGAAAATTTAATAAAGTACCTTATTTTGAAAATGAAAAAATGATTCCTTTAAAAACCATTTTAAAAATTTGATCATGGGTAAAATAACAAAAAATTGGTAGGATATGAGTAAAAATATATTGGGAAACTTCTTTAAAAAATATGTCCATGGATGATAAATATTCTTCATTAAATACTTATGTATAAACAATCTCAGATAATAATGAGATTTTGAAATCACCTTTACCTACTTATTTTCATTATATGGGGTGATTTAACCTCCTGTATATTAGTTAAATCATGTTATTAAATTATACCAGAACCATATCCATTATTTATGAAATCAAATATGATTTTTAGGACATTATTTAACCTTTTTATTAACAATTCCAAGTTAAATCAATGTTTCGGGTAATAACTGCTTTATTTATCATAAATTTTTTTACTCTTTATTATTGATACTATTACTAATATCATGATTTAATAACTTACATAATGTAAAAAATTATTTATATATCATATATATTCAGTATATAAGTATTAATAAAGGGTAGATATATGAAATGAAATACACTGTTCACAGATATGGTAGGTCATACGTACACATGCACACTGTTGAATGGAAGAAAGTAATTTAAATATATGTACATATATATATTATTAAAATATATTTCTTTTATAATATTTAACGTATAAGATGAGTCTAATCACATCATGGAGATGGTATGTCGTACGTACGCACGAGCGACAATATCATTTGATTATTGGTAAAAAGATGATGAATTAGATGGAATATTAATAATAAATAATCAATATCATGTCATATTTATTATTTATAACAATTATATTCATCATTATACCCATCCAAATAATTATACAATGAAAAAAATTAAACCATTGTGTGGAGACTATAAGCTGTATGTACGCATGCATGGCGATATTGTTATTTATAGGATGGATAAAAGTAGGAATATGGTTATCACATAATCATAATAATATATAATAATATAAATGATACTAGATTTATTATATTATTATGCAAACAACATAGGAATAGGATGTAAATGAAGAAGATAACGTAAATGAATGGGTAAAACAATTATCTCTTCTTTGTTCGATTACCATTGGATATCCTCTTAGGGACAATAGGGTTTGTCATTTTGGAAGACTAGGACCTCCAGAACATAACTAAGAATGTTTTTTGGAAAAATGGGCAGTTTTGGGTCATTATATAATTCTCAAAGTGGTGTTAGGAAGTGGGGTAGGAGGTTCCCTTTCATAATTGAGCTGAGGGTCACTTTTGGTAATCCTCAATAGATTAAAATATAATAGGACTATTCTACTTCCAAATAATAACAAATTGACCATAAATAAAATTTAGAAGACATATTCAACCATATCCTATAAACATGGGATTATTTAACATTTTCTTGGAATTTTCTATAATTTAATAATAAATTGATTCAATAAGATATCGTTATTCTTGAATTTAATACTCTTCATTTATTTAGATTTAAATAAATCTAGAAGAAGTTGAAATTTGAATATAATGGTTTCAAACATCAATAATATATCATATAGATCAATAAAATTCCTTAGATACTTTAATTAATCCTAAATATATAAAAATTAATATTATCAAAATAAATTATTTTATTTTTCTCTTAATTAAAAAAATATTGTTTTAACATTGAAGAATAATAGAAGGTAATTATATAATTTATAAAAAATAAAAAAAATTATCAAATGAAATTAATTTCTTTAAGATCAAATTAAACATTTATATTTGTTCATATATTGATTTTTTCTTTATTTGGATACCTAAAGGATATTAAAAACAAAGAAAGTGATATTTTGGAACTATGTTTGATTTAAATAATATGTGATTTATTTTCATAGACAAATGTCCATTAAACAACTCCAAATCGATAATAATATGATAAGGGTCGAATATCATTCATAAAATAATTATTTTAAATGTTTTAATTATTTTTTAATCCTTATCTTCTTGTTTTAACCATAATTTAACCCTTTTAATTTTTACCATGATATCATATAATTTACACATTGAGGGTTAATATAACTAATATAAAATTCCAAAGGACCACGAAATGAGACATTGGTAAAATTTTCTAAATTATCCAAATTATTTGGTAAAAATGGAGATTTATATGAATTTTATATCATTTAATAAAATATTATTTATTTTAAAATAACTTAAATAATAATTTAGACACTTTTCAATTGTTTGTCTTATAAAAAAATCAAATTAACAAGATAAATTATAACCAAGACTTCTAAAAAATTACTAACAAGTCTAATTAATTAATTAAAATCGTGGATGACATTAACTCACTTAAATTATATTTATATTTATATCTTTAATACAATTTATTTGATTATTCAATTATTTATGCAATTGTTGTATCATCATTGTGTCAGGATTCATGTTAAATATATTGTCATTAAAAATTATAAATAAATTATCATGATGTAGATAAACATTTTAGATTTAAAATTATTTTATATAGTAGAATTAATATTTTATTATAATAAAAATTTAAAAAAGTTTATATTTATTTAAAATGTAAGTATGTAATTTTTAACTTATATTTAAGTAAAATATTATAAATTTCATATTCTTACCCAAGTGCCATAAACATGCCATAATTTGACCTAAGGTTGATTTTGGTCTAAACTAACTCATAAAATGAAATTATTACATGGGTTCGGGTAACTTTATAGTATTATAATATTATTTTTTTACCTTCAAATACACTATTTACCCTTAACCGTGGAAAATAAATCACCAAAGTTACTATTCAATAAAAAATAACTTTATCCTATTATAAAAAAATTAATAATTTTTATAATCATGTATGTACATTTTTTGAAATTCAATTCACATCAATGAAATAATTATGTTTAACGCTAATCCTGCTGACGTGGAAAGAAAGTGAGTTAATGTAAAAATGTTCAAATGTCCAACAAGTTTTTATATCCAATTTTAATATAAAAATATTCCAATTACTTAAATTGAATTAATATATTTATAATTGATCTATTTTGGCTTCAAAGAAATTTTAAAATTTAATTTAACATTTTTAATTATTTAAACGAAAAACACAGTCTTTGACCACAATGTAGTATATTTCACTATTCATCCAAACATAAAACCTCTAAAAAAATACTAAAAAGTAAACCTAAGCTAATTTTAAAATTTTGAGTTTGAAAATAATGTATATTTAGAAAAACAAATTATAAATTTTTCATAATTCTCTTTTAAAAAAATGTTCCATTAATGAGGTGGTAAAACTCTATTTTGCGTATAACGTAAGCTATCAAAGTGGTTAAACTTAAATGGAGACATATACTAAAATCGTCGCGTGTTATAGATATGAATATTTATGAGATCTATGAGACCTCAAATCTACAATACACCCCATTCCATCTAGAATTCCCTATGAATTGGGAGTAATAGAACTAATTCCAACTAGGGTCTCCCTATAAATGGTAGATCAATCAGTGAAGCATCCTCTAGGAATTCATGTGGTTGTTCTCATTAACATTGATAAATCATACTCTGATATGGTTTTATTTTCATTTATATTTAATAACACAAGTACATCTTTCTCATCCTTGGGAGCCCCTTCTTTGTGGGATGTAGAGCTCCTTTTGATGACTAAGAGGGAAAATAAAATTATTGATTTATGGAAGAAAACATGACATCTGATTATGGGGTGACTGAGATACCCCATCATTGATTTTATTTTTTGAGTTCGGTGAAAACTTACCATTCAATATGTTATGCCAATGGCCTAGAAATACATTCCCATTTGGGTTAATGATGCCTACAGTGTAGAACTACATGACCATTGTGATATTATGACATGTAGTATGGGATTAATTTTCTATAAACCAAAAGATAATATGATAAGATAATCTATATACATTTAATGGATAGGATTATGAATTGGGACTTTATATTATGGAGATGGTATTTGGTGCTCAATTTTTCATGGCATGTTTTGTCAACACTGTCCTAATGATATTGGTATCAGGATAAAATTTTCAAAAATTTATTATTCCCATCGAAGTGGGATTTATTTTTTAGATGGTAATTAAAATATACCTTCATGAGATGCATGTACCCATGCATTTGATGTAATGACTTAGATTTTTTGGGTATTATATTTAAATATTATTTTCATTAATCTCAAGATCAGGCACTGAGAAGGCGTGCGATTCTGAGGCTTGATGTTCCCAGAATAAATGTTTGAAATATATTAAATAAATTACATATCATGCATTCATGGTTTTCTTAAAAAACAATAACAACATCTAAGTGGTTTCCCAGATTATAAATACAATGGAAAGTTATGTTCAGAACAACTGTATTACCATTGGCATGAGCCAACATTGGTAGGTGTGGGTCATTTGTGAAAAAGTCATCACAGATGCTTAAATGAATAAAATAAATTATAAAACTTATTTTCATTCAAATGTTGACACAATGATGTAGAAATTTCATCATTAAATGTATCCATATGTTAATGATATATGGTTTTCCTCATAACCCTAGAATTCTCTAGAGATGCTAGGAAGGAACCGATGGAGAATCTAACTGACAAACGATGAGATCTCGGATCAAAGATCAGTACAGACCAATCTTGGAAGATCTCTCCTATGATAAAGACATGAAAACCATTCTTCATCAGCAAGTGACCTGAATCTTGGTAGGGATTTTGTTTTATTTTTTTCCTCATTCCTGATTCCTACAGTGAATGCGGACTAATTCCCAAATAGATTACCCCACAAATAGATTGTATTTGTATGATCAAAAATTTTGTGGGATTTATCGAGAGTTGATTCTTGAGAATTTGTTGGATTTGATTATCGTTATAATAGAGACGAACTGAGGATGACATTAACGTCAATCAATGTTCATACCTATCAATTTTTTTTTATTTTCTCTCCCAATTCATTAATTCTTCATTCTTTCCCATTCTTGGGAACCCTTTTAACAATCGATCATTGCACCTTCAATTCTTAGTGCAATGATCTGAAACCGTAGATCGGATATCGAGACGACTCAATAGAGTTGTGATGGTGGGTGTGGTAGTGGATGGAGGGATGGTCAGTGTGAAATTTGTGTTCTTATGTGATAAAGAAGAACACATATGATTTTTTTTCTGAACCAATTGAAGGACTGAATCCCAATGATTTAGTTTTATTGTTGTAAAACATTCATGGATTGAGAGTTTTGAGGTGAACCAAACACCCAATGAAAATTCATGAGATCAAATGAAAGAGAATGAGGATGAATATGTGTTTATTGATAACCCAATACACACTTCATGAAGTATCTATTTACAAGGTGTGTAGTCCCCTAGAATGATTCAGCTAGACATGGAAAGTAAACAAACATGGGGAGGAGTACATGGGTTGCCTACATGGTGTGTAATTCACCCACAAGGCTTGGCTTGGACCAAATACATGTGCTACCCCATAGTTTGGTATATGGTAAAAGATAAAAAGGCTAACGTCGTGTATTGTAACATGTTTAGAGTACATGGGAAGACCCTAGATGTGAGGACACAAAGTGTAACCCTTCTACACATCGTTTACCCCTTTTCTATATGACACAGTTTCAAATAACATGAACTATTGTAGATAGGAAGTACCTAGGGTCAAGGGACACGACTTGTGACCCTAATACACGTTTTTCAACCCTTCCTACATGGCACACGATTATTTTCCTCTATATCATAGAAAATTTACATTATGTTTTGTTCCCTTTATCATTTCCATGAAAATTGGTACGAATCATTTCCTACTCCTATGACAAGATAAATTCCTTGGGACTTCCTAGATAATGTTCTTGGAATCCCCCAAGCGGTCTAGAGCAGTATTCTCTATTCATCTTCGTGAACTAGCTGGAGTTTTTAGTATCTAAATCACCAACACTATACAAGCATCAATCCTCTACTTAGTGGGTTTATCCATATTGAGTTGTTGGTATCACCCCATGGACCTGATTATGATCCTCATCTATGTATCACATTTCTCTTTAGATCGATCAGTGTATCTCATTATCATGATAGTTCGCAATGAGTAGTACCTCTTGGATGTATGTTATTAGTGTTATCATATTCAAGAGTGTGTTTCCTGGATAAGAGCTTCATGGAATCTTTGTGATGAATTCATATGGATGGTATGCAATGGTTTTTCATACCTATATAATGTGTGTCTTTTTTTGAGTATATTTGGACATTCTGGTTATATGTTTCGCACACATATACATCTATAGAGCTGACTGAACTTTTTTTTGTATTGATTTCTCGGTTTTCTGGTGTCCTAATAGGTATTATTATACTCACCCGTACATAGGTTTGGTCTACATGCATTGTGCCTTGCGTAGACAATTGACCTTTTGATGGAGTCCTAGGATGACCAGAACCAAATGGAGCTTTGTGGGACTGGACATACTAAGGTGTGTTCCTGATGCTCTAGACAGCAGTCCCAATACCTTTTCATAGAGGTTGGACTTGTGTTTACCAACTCTTTAATGTGGGATTTTATTTTTTCCTTGTTTTACTATCCATTACTTCATTCCATACTCCAGTTGTGGGTTATAGTCATATGCATGCATTGGATTCTTAGTGTTTTTTAAATATCAACATTTTTTGATCTTGAAGATGTGTGTGTACGTAAAGGTACATAAGAAATGACTCCCATTTCAATGATATTCCTACTCAGTACTAGTCACTAACCCTTACATATTATATGTGGCCTTAGGGAGTCCCAGAACATTCCCTATTCTGACATGTCATGATAGAGTGGTATCAGAGCCATGTTAGGTTCTACACTGGGAACATGAGTTGGTGATGATGGTTTCATGCAATAGTGTTAAGTGTTTCTAGTTTTAATTTTAGGATAGGGACTCCAGTGTTGGTGCGGCTACTGATATATCTATACACTAGGGCTCTTAGCACTTGATTTTTGACTTGGTATATGAGAAAATTAGTTTCATGGAAAATAATTGTTCAGTAATCATTTAGAAATGGGTTGTGGTTTCCATGTTCTACTTGAGTTATCTCTCTAGATATACTCTTTGATCATGGTACATATTGTTTGTTTCAAGATAAATCTACAATGTATACCATCTAGGATTCAACAGATTGATCAGGAGGATAACACCATCAGTGTTGAAGCTTCGATATAGGGACTAGTTCCTAAGATGTATCCTATAGGTGTTGCACCAGCCATACCGCCACCTATAGAGAAGCACATGGTACCTACCGTATAAGAGGATTGGGAGTGTATGTTTAGCGCACTTCAAGACATTCAGCGATAGAGACCCCTCAAGATATGAGGAGAGCCGGAACCATTGAAGGTTGATTAATTGGTTGGGGCGATTTCCCTAATTTTCTATCTTGTGAGTAAAATAATATATTATAGGGTGGTCCTGGTAGTGAGACTTTTACCTGGCGTAGAAGGATGATGGTGGAGTTTGACTACCCAAACTTATAACGAGGTGGCAATTTCATGGACATAGTTTGAGAGCCTCTTCAAAGAGGTGTTCTAACTAGTTACACTGAGGGTTGTGAAAATCCAACAGTGTATTCAGCTCCAGCATGGTAGCATGTTAGTAGCTGATTATTCCTTGAGGTTTACCAACCATTCCATGTACTCTATAGATATGTTTTTTGAGAAATTCTTCAATATTCGGACCATTGAGTGAGGTCTTCATAGAGAAATTTGATCTGGTGTTATCCCTATTTTAATTCCTACTTATAATGGGGTTCTTGAGTGGACTTTGGTTGTGGAATACTTCTTGGTAGAGAAGGTACAACTGGTAATAGTCAGCAGTGGGAAAGCATGAACAGAGACCATGGTAGTTGGGATCCGACGTCTGTCTTAGGGACCTAGATCTGGGATAAGTTTTAAGAAGAGGTCCCAACATAGTGAACCTGTATATTATAGCCCATAGGGTGGGTCCAATCAGCCTAGAGATATGTGGTGTTATTCATATGATGGCAAGGGGACATCTCTCTTGAGATTGTTTGAACTATCATACAATTTATGTGGAGACTGTGGAGGGACCACTAGGGTAGAGAAACCGAAAAGAGGCAATAGATCTATAGGTTTGAAGGCATGGAATAAGAGTTACCACTATTGGGTGGTCCACACCAGTTTCATGGAGCTTCATGGTAGGGGTGGGGATAACTACATGTAGTTGAGGATTATTACCCAAGGGCTTTAAGAATGATTCAAAGTAGTATCTGTGTATTTTATACTATAGTTTTAGTACTTATAGACACAGGTTCTTGTTATTATTTTCACAAAACATATCTTGCATGAGACCTTGATATTTGGAGTGAATCGTTTACTCAACCCTTATGTTTAGAGACACATACTAGAGAGGACTCAGTGAAAACACAATTGTACTGATAATGTGACCTAACCCTTGGAGGTGAGAATTTCAGTTGAAACCACTTGGTAGAGGTGTTGAGGACACAAAATTTCATTATTGGTATGGATTGGTTATCTTGAGTCCATGACCAGATTAACTTTTTTAGGTTAAGGGCGCAGTGCGTCTGTAGAGATGGAACCCGTTTTACCTTTAATACGGAAAAGGAAACCCCAACAACAGACAATATAATAATTCATAAGAGGATGTAGTTTATTTATCATTAGTTGGGTATCCTAACCCTTGGTGTAGTGGGTGTCATGATTTTTCAGTTTTCTACTATGGTGGTGGAGAACGAGGATGTATTTCATGAAGATGTTCCAGGTTTACCTCCCTATTGAGAGGTAGAATTCTGTATTGATTTATACACTAGGATGGAACCAAAAACCTTCCATAGTGTTTTTATGGCTCCTTTAGTGTTTCATGAGACGAGGGTTAAGTTATAGGACTTGTGGAGGAAGGGATTTATGAGACTTAGTGTTTCAGCCTGGGTGACCCCAATCTTGTTTTCCAGAAAGGAATTTGAGAGATTGAGGTTGTGTGTGGCCTATCATTTCTTGGAAAAGGTGACTGTGAAGAAACATTATCCACTAATGAGGAATAATGACCTCATTGATTAATTGAGATGGGCCTGATGGTTCTCAATGGTTTACTTCTGATTAGGATATCACCAATTGTGAGTACATGAAGAGGATAAACCAAATACGACCTTCAAATGTCATTATGACCACTATGAATACTTGGGGATTCCTATGGGCATGAAGAACACTCATTTAGTGTTCATGGGAATCATAAAAAATATCTTTTATCCTTACTTATACTAGGTTTTGGTAGTCTTCATCGATGATATCCTTGTGTACTCAACATCAAAGGAGGAGCACACAAGACATATAAAGAGGGTTTGGGATGTACTCTGAGAGAACATGCTTTAGGGAAAGCTCTAGATGTGTCTATTCTGGATTCATGTGGGCCACTTCTAGGGATGTGTTATCTCATTGTATTGATTAGTGGTGGACCCAACCAATGTTGAGGTAGTGTTAGACTGAGATCCACCAAAGAGTGTGATCAAGGTGTAGAGATTCATTGGGTTGGAAGGCTATTACCAGATATTCATACCTTATTTATCCAAAATAACGACACCTATGATGGATTTTATTTTAAATGGGTAGAAATGTAGGTGAAAAGATTAGTGTGATCATGATTTTTAATAGTTGAGAGAGATTTTAGAAAGTGGTATGTTCTTGAGATTGGTAGATGATGGTTTCGAGAACATGGTATTCTGTGATTGATTTGGAACTGGGATAGTTTGTGTTCTAATTTAGAGGAAAATTCAAATTTCCTATTCTTTATGGTAGTTGAGACCACATGAGCAGATCTACAAAACCCATGACCTTGAGTTAGAAGTGGTAGTATTCACTTTGATGATATGAAAGCACTACCTGAGGGGAAAGCGTTTTTTCATCTACTTCAATTAGTAGAGTCTCATGTATATCTTCTCTCAGAAAAATCTTATATTGAGATATAGTTGATGACTAGTGTTCCTCTAGGATTATGAATTCAACATTTTCTATACTCTTGGGAGGGGTAATGTGATCGAAGATACTCTCAGTAGGGGATGTAGTTCGCAGTTTCAAAACAAGTCGTCAGATTAATTGGACTTGTTTTAGTTATCCTTTGAGGATAGAGAAGGAGAATCTTACCTCCAATCGATGGTTGTCACTCCTCCACTCTTATAGCGAGTCATGGGGGCACAACATGGTGATACTGAATGTGTGACCCTACATCCAAAAAATTATATAGGGCATGCTCCCGATGGATATTCAAATATGGGGAGGACATCATTCTTTATAGAGGATGTACAGTAGTACAAGTGATGTTGTGGGAGGGGGTTCGAAGGGAGTTTTATAAATCCCCTTTGGTGGTACATATAGGTGTCTAAAAGATGTACCAGAACCTTTGATATCAATTTTGGTTTCTAAGGATGAAGAAATGAGTTGCAGAGCTTGTCTCTCGACGCCTTACCTATCAGTGAGTGAAGGATGAGAACCATTTTCATGTGGTGTTGGATCAACCCCTTGGGTTTTCTTAATGGATGTGGTATGGGATATCTATGGACTTTGCGATGGGATTAACTTGTATATACAGGGGAGATGATTCTATCTGGGTGATTGTTGACCGAATCACTATGTCGACCCATTTCTTAGCTATCTGAGGGAAATATTCAGAAGAGGGCTTGAGATTATTCTATGTTCAGAAGATATTCGGACTCACTAACTACACCGACAACAATGAAACAACCATTCTTCATCAACAATCGATCCATATTGAGGTAGAGATTTGGATTTAATTTGTATTCTCCATTCTTTATTCCTACGATTAATACAGACTAATCCATAAACAAATTAGCCCATGGATTGATCATGTTTCCTTCATTGATTATTTTTCATGATTTATCACGAGTTGATTCTTGATATTTTTTTGGATTTGTTTATGATTCTAATTTTGGTGAACCATGATAGACACAAACTTCATTTGAGTTCCATCCCTCTCAATCTTTTGTGATTTTCTCCAATGATTCTTACATTATTTGTTCATCCATGTTCTTTGTGACCCTTTGAAAAATTGATCATTTTGACTTCAATTTTTTCCCAACAATATGAACTCTTATATCCTACATTGGGATGACATAAGGGAGGTGAGAAGTTGGGTGTGATGGAAGGTCTAACGACCGTGGGTACCGAATCCTCTTTCTTTGTTTATAATGAAGAACTCATGTGGTCACATTTTTTGAGCCGATTGAAGGCTCGAATGCCATCGATTCAGTTTTGGAGTGTTAAAATGATCTTGGATCAAGAGTTAAGAGGCAAACCATATACCCAAATGGAATTTGGTTGATTGAAAACAGTAGCGGGAGGAAGAAGACAAATTTTGGGATTACCAGATACACATGGGTTATAGTCTCGGCCTACATGGCATGTAGCCCCCCTACAATGAATCAACATGTTCATGGGAAGTACATAGACACTGGATGGAGTACATGTGTTTTTTAAATGATGTGTACTTCCCCACACAACATATACCAGACCAAGTACATGGGATACCCATGTATTGGTACATGGGAAAGGACACATGGGATGATGTCACATGGAAAGAGTATATGGGCTGACCCTGGATGTGATGAAATGACATGTAAGCCTTATACTTATAGTGTTCCCCTTTTCTATAGAAAATGGTTTGAAATGACACTTTTCATTGTACAAGAGCATTACCTAATGTCACGGGACACTGCATGTGACCATCCTACACACAGTGTGTCACTTCCTACATTGCTTGAGCTTCTTGCCCTCTGTATCTTGGAAGATTTTTGTTAGGGTTTCTTCCCTTTATAATTTCCCTAAAGGTTGGTATGGTTCATTTAATACTCATAGGACTATGATCCCTTTAGAAGGACATCCTGGATAGAGTTGTTGGAATCCCTTAAAAGGCATGGATCATGATTCTTTATTCATCTTTCTACCCTATGTGGAGTTCTTTGTATCATTGTGTCCAAAACTATGTGTGTACCAATTATCTACTTAGCAGGTTAATCCAGATTGAGTTGAAGGTATCACCCAATGGCCCTAGTTGTGTTCCTCATCTATGTATCATATTTCTCTTCAATTCTATAACTAATGAGTAGTACCTCTCAGATGAACGTCATCAGTGATATCAGACTCTTGAGTGTGTTCTCCTAGATGAGTGCTTCATGGAATCTTCGAGCAGAATTCATATGGATGGTATGTTGTGGTTGTGACCTAACTGTAGATTGTGTTTCTTTTTTTGAGTATGTCTAGATATTCTTGTTAAATATTATATAGACATATACCTTTTTATAGATGACTTTACATTCACTTGTTGTATTTATTTTTGGTTTTGGGGTGTCATACTATTTGTTGTTATAATCACACATGCAATGGATTTTCCAACATGTGTCATGTCATTCACCGAGGATCACCCTTTTGACAGAGTCCTTGGTAGCCTTGGACTAGACAATTTTTTTTGAGACTGGAAAGACCGAGGTGTATTCCTATGGCTACAAACAGTAGTCCTAGTACCTTTTCATACAGGTGGACTTGTGTTTACATACACTTTGTGGTGGTCTTGTATTTTTGACCACTTTTACATTACTTTACTTCATGTTGTACTCTAGTTGTGGGATATAGTTTTATTCACATATTGGTTGTTTTGTAGTTTTTACATTTTAACATTCTTTGGGAATGGATATGTGTGCATGTGTATAGGTACATAAGATATGCCTCCCATTTTTGTGATATGTCTGCTCGCTACTAGTCACTATCCCCTAGCCTATTGGAGGAAGGCTTGGGGAGTCACAATATGAGCCCCACTGGGATGGATCATGAAATATGATGCATGAAATATATATAAACATATATTAAATACTAGAATGTGATAAATGAATATAAAAAATATATCTTTTATTTATCTTGAGTAGATTATTCATCAGTTATAATACATTATGAATTAATTAATTACATTGAATTAATTTTTTTAAATGGATTCAATAAATGAATTCCCAAAGGAAAGTATTTCATGTGATATGTTATTCTTTGATATTCCTCGAGATTTTACTATATAAGAGGGTTGAAGACTCTCTTATTAGGTGTGTGATATGTTTGAATAAGTTCTAAACTCCCTTCCTCTTGAAATATCTTTTTATTATTTGAGACAATGCAATCAACCCTTTTGTTTTTGGGTATCCTCATGATACAATCATATATCCATTGGTTGATGTTTCACATCACATTTTGGGTGCATTAGTTTAATACTCTTTCTAATCTTATACAAACATGCGCTATGGATGGAGGATTGAAATTTATTTTGTTTCAGAATACCTAGTATTCCATTTTATAGTTTTATTTATATTTTAATTTCTTGATGATATGTCACCTTTGTTTTGGATGTCTTCCAATATATATGTTCATTTTATCATCATACAAAACCCAAAAGTTGTATCATTTTAGGATCCTCAATAAGTAAATGTGTTTAATCATTGGTCTTCAGAAAAAAATAATGTAAAACAATTAATAAATACCCCATTATGCTTTTCAGGTACTCCTTCGGTTATGATATGTTTATCATCCTAATTTGGGTGCAGCTACGGGCTTCTTAGGGATAGAGATCCTCTTCTAGTTAAAATGTCCTAATGTTCGAGGCTATATTTTTATTTGAATTAATGTAGTCTGGGTATAAACATATCAAATATATATTGGTGTTCTTCCAATGTTCAGAGAACACCCGAAGTGAGTTTTTAGTTTTTCTTCTTAAAAATATGGTTTCTACAATCTGATGGGGATGTATATACCGTGAAAGTGGGTTTTAAAATATGTAATCATCTCTTGATAGATTCCATGAAATAGGTTCGGGGTGTTTAGGGTTTACACACTGTGTAACAAGGTCAGGACATGTAATGTTACAAAATAATATTTTAATAAAAATAAGACATGTTTTTTGTTTCCTTGAGAATCATGGATTACATTATGTGTAATGGAATTACACACTACGTAATCAGATTGAGTTTGAATTTTAGGGTGTTGTGGGGTTGTTTAATATTTTCTTCATCTTGGAGCCTCTCTCTCTGAACCAAGAGATCACCCTAGGTGATTTTGGGTGATTCCCACACTTTCAGACAACTTTTTTCAGTAATCGATCCTTATGGTTGTTGTGGTTCACCTCTCGGGGTAATAGTATCTTATAGTTATTTATTATTTTGGTTACTTTTGATGTTTTGGTAATGAATCTATTTTTATTTTTTATTGTATAGTGTTCTATGTTGACCAATTACAATTTCTTATCATGAGTTGTCTTTAAGTGTCCCGTCTTTTTGTCTCAAGTCATCATTTTCATAGGTAGGAAGGTTTATATCATTTTGAAGTTGGTCTTTATATATAATGGGTTTATGCAATGAATTTCTTATTATTCTTGGTAAATTACTCTTGTTTGTTCATTTAATTGAATTGATATTTGGTTATAAATGATTTCATGGAATGGAAAATTATTTCAAAAATCATTTTCATGGGAATCATATTTTCTGGATTTTTAAATGGTTTTTTCAAACACTGAAGTGGATTGACATGGATTTGAAAATTTTATATAAAATTCTGAGTATGGTTTTGAAATTTATTTGGAAAATTTAAAAACTGGGAACCTAGTGAGCATCGAGAATTATAAAAATATAGACTTAGTATGTGTATCACTACATAGAGGTATACTTTTGGATATTGATGGACTGTGGAAAGTCTCAATTTCAGTATCATCCAATGTTTTTTTTCTAATCTCTTGAGTTTTTATGAGTTTTCACATAGGTTAAGACCTTGTATGAAGTGATTTTTTATTTATGGTAATTTATTACATGATTGTATATATCATGGATTTCATCTCATTGGTTTTTATACCAGGTTATAACAAATATCATCACATTATACATTATTTTATTGATATGTGTTTATTTTATTACCTTTGGATGCATTCTTGTGATTTCCTATTCAATCCCTTTAACTTTTCATGTTTATGGTTTTGAAAACATGAAATGATTTTAAGAAAATAAAAGGGGGGAAATTATTTAAAAATGAATTGGATTTATGAAAATTATTTCTAAATATATTTTTATTTTAAAAGGTAGATTCATTTAATTCTTGAAATTATACCTTGTATAGACAGTGTGGTGGTATCCTATTAGGATTTTTTCTCACACTATGCATTTTTTCTTTAATAGATCGTCGATATTGTATTGATGGATACAAGTTTGGGAAAGGAATATTATTGCATGTCAGATTCTCCTTTGGTCTTGAATTCACTAAAGGGTGGTTGGTAGGTGACTGATGGTCCCATGGTGACTATAAAGTCTTTCATTAATCATACATTAATATTTAGAATGTTTGGAGTATATTTATTTGGTTGTATCTTGTTCTTATGGATAGTACTGTATTCGTATGACTTGATTCATAATATTCATGACATGATCTGTTTTATTTTGTCACCCCTCCATGTGATGGTCAGTTCAGGTGTATGGTTTGGTTTACCCAAGTTGGTCTTTTATAAGTTGGCCTCAGAGGGAAGGATAAGTCTATAGTTTGTTAACACTGGATTTGTTTGGTTATATTTATTTAGTAGAAAAGAGTAACGATAGTTGTAATTCATATTTTTTGTTTGTAAAAAGGTCCTAGAAATCTTACTTTTATAAATAAACCCATTCTACTATGGGTGTTCATGGAATTTTACCAGGTTTGAGACATAGAGTTTGAGTTCATTTGAATGATTTATATGAGATGTTTATTTAAATTTAGTTATATATTTTTTTGGTAATTTCATTCACTGATAAAATTCATAATTACATTAAATTCTTGGTATTTTGAATCATTTATTGGAATTATGAAAGTGGCCCTATTATTTTGGAATGTGCTCATGATTTATTTGGCTATTAAATTGTATTTATTTGAAAATACCTCTAAGAAGAGATCTTTAAAAACTAATTGAAGAAGCTGTGAGATATCTTCCATAGGAAAATCATTTAGTGAACCCTTCTATGGATGAAGTAGTAATCCTCAGTATTCAAACTCTTGGTGATGTGGTTTTTGAGAACCTCATATGTGTAGTGGATCAAGGCTCTGAGATTACTAAGTAGCATCCACCCATATTTTGTGTTGAAAATCGAAAACAACAATATGAGGACTAGATTGAGAGGATTGAGAGTATATTAAATTTACTCAATTCTATTGAAGATTCAAAGGTGGGTTTTTCCATGTACGTTGTTGAGGGACTGAGAAGGAGATGCTGGGAATCTATTATGAAAGCTATTTTTTCTGAGGACCTTATATGGGATTTTTTGAGGAAATTATTTAATCCTATGTTTTACCCTAAAAATTTAAATGGGTAAAAGGGTCAATATTTTATAACTATATAGATGGGAAACTTTACTGTTCTGGATTATTCTTCCAATTTTTCTAAGATGGGGC
The DNA here is from genome assembly GCA_963277665.1 of Viscum album. Taxonomy (NCBI): domain Eukaryota; kingdom Viridiplantae; phylum Streptophyta; class Magnoliopsida; order Santalales; family Viscaceae; genus Viscum; species Viscum album. The sequence goes on from OY728160.1 coordinate 1,683,861,225, forward strand.
ATCTAGAACAAGATCTAATAACTAATGATTACCTAAAGTCTTGATGGTTTAAATTATAAATGAGGCCTAATGTTAGTTTGATGTCTATCCTCATGTTCATTCCAACCATTGTGCAAGTATTTTAGATAATATCTTTGGTTGAGGTAGACATAATTAAGAAGAAATGTTTGGGTGGTGCTTCAGTTTCTGTAGTTGTTAACTAGAGTGTATCATATGGACAAAAAAGAACATTAAGTGTGGTTTATCCTCTTCAATAATAGTTTTAGGGGCATCATTAGGACAAAAATATTATTTACTATCAGTTTTGGAGGTATGGTCATACCAATCCTAATCATACATAGGCTCTATGGACTTATCGTCATTGCAGATTATCTATCAATATGAATCATTTTTGGGAAATAATTTTCTAATGCAATTTGGTGGGATCCATTTTCACTAAGGCTTCGAAGGATCATACTGATTCTTACAAGGGGAGTGGGTAAAATCCTAAGGAAACGGGTGATATTCATTGTACTATGACTAGATGTATTTTTGTAAATGAGTATGATCAAGATTAATCTACATAATGGACATTTATTGTTATAGGTATGTTTTTTTCTTCTACAGTGCTCGATCTAATAGATATAGGTACTATTAATTATCATATATTTAAAACACTCTTGATGTGATTGACTTGCTATCATAACATATAATGTACTTATTGGATATTTCCATGACATTGGGAAAGTGTTCTAAACAAGGTTTCTAGTGCCCTGTATGTCAGGTGTTGACAGCTGACTTTGAGGTAAAATAGGAATTCGTAGTGCACGATCATGACATATGTGACTTGATTATCAGTATGGATTAGATTACTCATGTTAAGAAATAGATAGTTTTTTATCACTATTGGGTTCTATTATTATCAACTGATGGGGTTACACATGAATTTTAGGGTGAGTGGGACTCTTGATATGGAAGGACATGACATGTTGTTCCTTATGTTGGTGTATTCTCAAGTCAGTTGTAAGAGATGTTACTTGATGCAACTGACCATTTTTTTGGTTGACTTCCAACTATGGGGAATGGATACCCCCAAGTCATTCAATTTGAATTTTTTTCTTTTCCACCCTATAGAGAGGTCAGCTATACTATTCACCTGCTACTTGGTAAGATACCAATTTCTATTCCATCTTATCGAATTTCACATGTTGAGTAGGTGGAACTTAATGTAAAACTTGAGGAACTATAGGATAATGTATTTATTCATCCAATAACATCATCATGGGATTCCCTTTTGCTATTTTATAAGAAGGAAGGCCAGAGCCTCAAAATTTTTATTGACAATCAGAAGTTAAATCAGGTGACTATTAAGAAAAAATAAAATTTTCCTGGGATTGAATATCTTTTTTTCTAGCTTAGTGTGGCATGTTGGTATTAAAATATTGACCTATGATAAGGGTACCACATTTTGAGGTTCCAAGTGGAGGATTTACCTGAGATAAAATTCAAGAGACGGTAATGGTATTTTGAGTTTTTGTTTATTCCATTTGGTCTAACTAAGTATCTTTTAGTGTTTATGGATTTGATGAACTAGACCATTCATTTTCTCTAGAAATATTTAATTGCTGTGTTCATAGATGATTTTTTTTGTGGTACTCCATGATAGAGGAACAAATAGACTACTTGGATATCATTCTTCGAACCATGAAGTATTATCATCTATATTTACTTCTCTCCAAATGTGTGATTAGGATCCAGTAAGTGATATATTTGGGGTATATGCTATTTTATAAGGGAATATTTGTGGATCCTAAAAAGATAACAGTTATTTTGTCTAGGGGGAATCCCCAATATTTGTTTGAGAACTGAAACATCATGGATTTGGCTGGAAAATATAAATGGGTTTTTAGGATTTATCTAATATCACATCTTTAATGAATTATTTAACCTGAAAAGGTGTAATGATTTAGTGTAAAGAAAAATATTAGATATCTTTTGGGGATTTGAATATGAGTTTTACTTTAGTATTTTTTTTGATTTTTTCAAAATTGGTTTTGGGTAACGATTTTTTTGGATACATCAGGTATGATTTTGGGAGGTGTCTTGATGTAGGGGAAATAGGTTTCGACTAATATGAATGTACTCAAATTTTTTTAACATGATCACATATGGGAGTGGTACATAATGTATTATAATCAGAAGATAATGAAATATATTTTTACTCAAATGAATCCAAACCTAAGATAGAGACGCTGGATAAAGAGTCTTAAATTTTTTTAATTTGATACATTGTATCCTCCTGAGAAAATAAATGTGGAATTTGATGTGTTGAGAAGAAGTGTTTTGACACAAGACATGAATGAATCGGTAGAGGAGTTGTCCCTAATTAGTTGGTTTCCTAAGATGAGGATGAGAGTAGAATATGTTGGTGGATATGTGTTCCTGGATTTGATGAAAGTCGACTCATCGTTTGATGAGTGAGTTCAGATCAATCAAGTGAAAGAAATGATGTTCCAATGCTTTAGTGAAATAATTTAGGTTAGGGATACTTTAGGTGAGTTCTCTCTCTCTGGTTGGTTCTTTTTTCATTAATGGTAGGTTGGTTGTTCATTTTCCCCGAGGAAGGATTTAATTTAAAGTGGAAACTAGTATTATTGTTCTAAGAACCCTAGGGCTAATGTGATATATCAAAACGTGATAATTTGTATTTGTAGTCGGGGATGAGGTGTTAAGTTGTGATTTTTTATCACAGGGTCTTACCTGTTATTGACTTAAGGAAGAACACTAGAGAACTTCTAGTTTGTCACATCCCTTACCCATTTGATTATGGATTTTGGATGAGATTCATATTTATTTCATCACTGTTTTTTCCTGCAATCCTAGTGGTAAGGATTTTATTTTAGTGATCATTTATTAAGTAAAAAAATTGTAACATTTCCTACCTATTTAAGAGATGCTAATGTGAAAGATCTTGGGGACTTGTATGTCTGATTTATTTTGAGATTTCATAGTGTTACCTCTGACATTGTATCGGATAGGGACCCAAGGTTCATGTCCTGGTTCTATAATTTTTCACAAGAGGAAAAAATTTCCCATATTATATTATTAATGTGTTATCATTCACATATGTATAGGAAAACAAATAAGAATATCAATGTTCTTGACGATATTCTTTGGGATTGTGTGCTTGATTTTAGTGGATCTAGGGAAAATAATTTACCTCTGAGTTTTCCAATAACTGTAGATACAAATCCTTGGTCAGGTTGGAACCCATTGAGGCGTATATGGGATGCAATATAGATATCCGTTGGGATGGGAATATTTTTGAGAGGGATCCATATTTGGAATTAGACGTGTTCAACAAAAGATAACGATGTATCCAATGATCTACAAGAGATTGATCATGGATTAGAGGAATTGGAAATCTTTTGAATATCATCTTCATCAGTGACATGAGCATTAGGTTTGTGATCATGTTTTTCATAGAGTTTAACCTCACCTGGGACATCATCAGTTAGTTATTTATGGTTAGTTGGAACTATGGTTTGAGGGGCCCATTGTAATCGTTGGATGAGTGGGAAAGGTGTCATTTTGGTTGGAATTTCTATATATCTTCACTTCTATCCATGATGTGTTTCATGTTTCCTAAATGAATATGTATATACCAGATCCATACCATGTGATTGAATGCAAGGATTTTAATCTTGAGATCGAAAAAACTTTTTTTGAACATCTAGTTCAAATTATTTATTGCCGAGAGAAGGTACTGCGTGGAAAAATAATTCCTCTAGTCCGAGTACTATGGATGTGTCGATGGGATATCCATTACACAATGGTGGGGGAATTATCGATATGGAAGTAGTGTCTTTCACTCTATAAATGTCTTGGAATCTAATGGATATTTGGGGGAATAAATTATTTATAGTAGAGAGATTGTAACACCTCATTGAACTTTTTTTGTACTATCTTTTTTTGTGATTTTTTTATCATCCTTTATTTAGTGATTTTACAGGATTATTAGGGATGTAGATTCTTTTTTGGGGGAAATGACCTAATTTTTAGGGATGTTTTTTATTTTAATTATTTTTCCCCTACTAGGGTTATTTCAAATTTTAATTAATGTCCAATGTGGGGTTTCTGAGTTTTTCGATAAGAAACTGTAGTTTTTGCAATATTTTAGGGATTTACACACAGGAAGGGGAGTTTATGATGTGTAATAATTACCTGAAAGATACCCTGACAAAGGTTTAGGGAATGGGGGGTTTACATGCTGTGTAACTGGTCTATGATGTATAATGGTAAAAATTTATTTTATAATAAAAAATTTATTTATTTTTTGTTGTACATTATCATCAGGGATTTCAAAATGTTTGATGGGATCATACTCTGTTTAATCATCTTTAGTTTTTATTTTAGTTCACTCTATTGGTGGTTAATGTTTCATTCGACCTAAAACCTCCCTCTCTCAACCCAGAGCTTACCCTATGTGTTTTTGGGTGATCTCCTCACTTTTTAATTACTTCATTCATTGATCAATCATCAAGTTTGTTTTGGTGCACATATTTAGGTAATCATTCCTTCTGTTATTACTTCCTTTCATTAAAGATACTATTTTTTCTATGGTTGTGTTCAGATTTGGGATTGAATAGTGTTTTTTATTTATGCTTTGTATAATGTTGTTGTTATTTGTCTTTTAAAGGGTAACCTCATAGTTTCCAATCACCATTGTTGAATTAATCTGGGTTTAAAATAATTTTAGGTAGGTGTTTCTATACAATAGGATATTGTAATAATGTACTTATTGTTTTTGGTAAATTCTTATGGGTTTTCCATTAATTCAAGTTATATGCGGTTATAAATTCATTCTTCAAAAAGAATTTTTTTCAAAAAGGGTTCTCATAGAAAAAATATTTTACTGATTTGGAAGTGGGTTTTCAAACATTGAAGATTATTAAATTGGATTTGAAAATGTTTAATAAAATTGTGATCATGGTTTTAATTTTTTTTGGAAATCGGAACATTGGGAATCATGGGTGCGCAAGGAAAGATACATGGGTTTCCTTAGTATTTTTTATCCATTAGGAGGTAACCTTTTGGGTATTGATGGATTGTAGTAGGAATCAATATTGGTTGGATCCAAAATTATGCCTATTTTATTTCTTTATTATATAGTAAACATTGTCTCATAGGATAGTTCCCAATACATGATTCTTATACATTTATGGTTATTTATTGCACATTTATTTTTTATCATGGATTTCCACACATAGTTTTTATGAGGCTGTAAGAAATATATTCACATGAATGGTTATTTCATAGTTATATGTTTACTTTCTTAATTCTTGATGCATGGATATGATTTCATAATTTATGGTTTCTACTTTAAATATATCTAGTTTTGAAAATATAAAAGGATATTAGGAAAACCATATTGGGAAATGATTTAAATGTAAATTTTATTTATGAAAATTAATTGTAATTTTTTAAAAAAGATAGAACTATTACATTATTGATGTTAGACCTTGTGTAGACATTGGGGTGGTTTCCTACTAAAACTTTTTCTCACAAACTAATTTTTCCATTGGGTGGTTGTAGATTTTTTATTGGATATAGATAAAAGGAAGGGTATTTTAGAGCATGAAGTATTCTCCTTTGTTCTTTCCTTCATGGAGGGGTGGTTTAGAGGTGACTAAGGGTCACATGAATACTTCTTTTCCTTCATTATTCATATGTTGGGTTTAGTCAGTTTGGCATTGATTGTATGAATATTGTTGTATATTCTTCTTCTACAAAACACTCTTTTTGTATGTCTTGTTTAATTATATTCAATAGTAGTTATATTTTCTTACTTCACTGACCCATGTGACAATTGGATTAGGTGTATACTTTGGTTGACTAATTTGGTTTCTTACAAATTATGTAAAAATGTATGCATAATTTGTACCTTTACATTAGTAGTGTGAGGGATGGTATGATTCAACCTTACACTGTTATGTTGTATAAGGGTTTTATCGTTATTAATTTCATTATTTAAAGGTAGATATGCCTTTACCTTATGACGTGGACATACACATAAGCTCAATTTAAGTGTGAACTAATTTTTACCATTTTGAAAATGGGTTACCTAAAGGTATAAAACTTTCACAATAGCGTATGTGTAAGTTTTTTTTGGAACATTACCCTTAAAATAAATATCATAGAGGTATTATATAATGGTCCCTAATTTTTAACTTTTTGAAAAATATGACATATCGAATGTACCCTTATGAAATATAGTTTCATAAATGTAATAAATTTATTTGAGGGAACTTCATAAAGATAATCTATATATTACATGTACAAAATGATATTGACCTTTATAATGTTAATCATTATGTTACCTTTACATATTCTTATAAAAAACTCAACAAAAAAGAGAATAATGAAAAATACAGAATTAAAATTTTTGAAAAAAATTCTAAGTGACATGTCCAACATCTAAGGAAAATGTAACAAAAATGATACTCCCTATGATATCATGGAAAATATCCCTCAATATAACCACCATCTAGTCAGACTTAGTTGATATAATTCCTCACGATCTCAGTATGGTGCCTGTATTTCCCTATATTGGTTAATATACAATGTTCTACACACCACCGAAGGGGTTCACATGGTGTGAGATAACAATATTAGTAGGATCCCACCAAGGTGTTCATTATCTATTCTCTATACAATAATCCAAGAATTATGAATGTTTTTGAAAAAAATGAATGATAAATAGTTTAATAGTTTTATATCAAAATCATGGATAAACAATTTAATTTCCCATTTTTACATATTTCTAATAAAGCAAGTAAATATGTTCAAATAATTTTATATACAAAAAATAAGTCATATAAAAAACAAAGTAGGTATCATATATCATATCAAATGCATTGAATAAGAACAAAAATAGTACAACTGAAATCATAGGTAACATGACTCCAAGGATCCCGTGGTTAGGATAATAATGACACTCATACATAATATGTACAGTAATGTGTTCATCAAGTCTCAAGATATTTTCACCCAAACAAGAGATTAGAGGAACACCCTTGAACGTGATCTCCCTAATAGGCCCACCATGTCCATAGAAAACCATGCATATAGAGCATATAAATACCCCATAAATGAACCCCAGTTTTAGTTGATGTGTCATATTACTAAACCTTCTACCTAAGTAACTAAGGATTTTAGTGTTCCTTATTTTATAAAACATTCTATCAAAAAAATAAATTTAAAAACATTTCACAATTCTTAGAAAAAATATTTTCCTTTACCAAAATTTGGGTAAAGACATATTTTCTCAAAATTACATTTCCAAACACACCAAAAAATTATGCCAATTCATTTATAAAACAATTTATAAAACCAAAACCAATGTATTTCATCAACACACGCTAGAGGAGAAACCATGTACCTAAAAAATTATGGTAGTATAGTTATACACAAGAAACCACCAACAAGCAGAGGAAAATAATTATAATAGGGCTGAAAAACCAATCTAAAAGTATGAAAATTGATTTAATTTATCGAAATGGACAACAAAGAGGAAGAGGCATGATATGCCTCAAAAAACCCACACCACACACCACATATAACATAAGGGTTAGCCACCAAAGGATAATCAAATGAAAGATCTATAAATAATAAAGAAAAAAACAACCTCTCCAATCAATTGATCTAATAATGCAATGAAATAGAGGTACCATGATCAATGGTATTGAATAAATAGAAATGATTATAAAAATGGAGAGATGCAACACAACTGAAAAAATGATCAATTGCCACACAAAATTATTTCAAATGGATGGAGGTATCTGAAATCACCAAGGGGATATCCTAGGTAGAGATCTGAGATCCTATGGATGAATAAATGAGGAATAAATTGGGATACACCCTAAAATCCCAGCTCAAAAGAATAACCTGGTGTTTAATCCCTTTAAAAATCGTGCAATCTATAAGGAATGTATGCATCAATGTTTTTTATCCTTCTTAAAAAAAGTTAATCTTCATGGATTACTCATTATGTAAAATATTTCCACAATGTGTAACCATTCAATATTTGTAAATATATATAATATAAATTAAAATGAATACATTCCTATTATATGTCATTTAATTCTCATAAATAATGTGATAAAATAATATTCTTACATGAAAATAAATAACCACACCAGCTGTTCTCCAATATTAGGGTGAACCCAACAAAGCCTATACATATTTTCCCATGGACTCCATTAATTAAAATATAAATAAATCCCTAGACATTGGTCATTTTCAAAATAAAATTATCCCTATTCTTGGTAGTCCCAACAGATACATGAATAAAGAGGAAAATGAATAAATATAAGGTAAATACCTGAAATAAGGTGATAAGATGTTACTAACTCTGCACCATAAGACTTTTCATTCCCAAGAAGTTGTGTGGAAGAATGAATTCTGGTAATGTGGGGATTCCATTTATCACTCATCAATGAAACATTATTCCATGTATCATGAGATTATGATACATTTTTCAATAATATTCTGAATAATGAAATCGACATCCCACCTAATATTTTCACATTATAGTCTATGATCACTACTAGTTTCTCCAAAATATAAACATATGGATATAACCCAATATTGTTTGAAATCATAACATGAGAGTGATTTGGATATTATTTATTAATCTATTATATTTGAAAAACACCATGAATGTCTATCAAAATAACCAAAATTTCCAACTAGTAAGAATCCCGCCCATGCCGCTCGGTGACCTCAAATAGTTCAACTTATATCGAAGCTAAATTTACCTATTTTCCAAGTCAATGGTGACCCAAACAATGAGAAACATTTTATAAAACCCATTAAACTATATAAAACTCTAAATTTAGATTCCATTGATCTATATAGGATTTTTTTTGACACTAATCTGTAACCAGATTCGAATGAATATATTGAATCCACATATATTTATCCTGAAACAAACAATATCCCATTAAAGAAGACTCACTCACCTCTGATCAACAAATATGTGACATGAAAGGGATACCATAAAAATCCTAAAGGATACATTATAATCAATGATTGATAATTTTTTTCATATCCAATCCCAACTAGTCCCAAGATCCATCAAAATTTAAGACATAAGAATGAAAAATATCCTCTGGGATCTGAATAACACAATCTATTTGACCATCTATATGTGGATGGTAAAACATACTCATCCTGACCTGAGTCCCCATCACCTCTTGGAGAATCTTATATATCCTAAACGTAATTTTTGGATCCCTATCCTAACTAAAATTGAAATGAACCTCATGTAACCTAATAATCTCAGGCATGTACATCATAACCAGATCATAAAATTTGGTTGTGTCCCTAATAAGAACCAAGTGAGATGATTTTTTCAACTAATTAATCACCTCCTAGATTACATTCCTTCTATGGGGGTCATGGTAATCCAACAGAAAATCTGAGGGACACAATGTACCATTTTCAAAAAGGAGCAATAAGAGGTTAAATACAACTAGAAGAATTCAAATTCTCTTTATTTATCTGTTGGAAGGTGTAATAATGGGACACATAATCAACACTATCATTATTTATACCTGGACACCAGAACCATCACATCTTGTCATAATATATCTTTGTAGTTCATGGATGAATTACCCACAATGAAATAATACTATCAAATAAAACTGATATTCACCCTGATGATTGGATGAAAAATTGATCCCCAAAACAATTTATACCATCAATATAGGGAGAGAATAAAAAAATATTCTTCCCACAATATAGGGTTTATCAAATTCATTTGAACTGATCAACAAGTTGTTGAATATTAAGAATAAAATCACAAAGATATGATGATAACTAAACACTTGAAAAAAAACCATACCCAAACCATTCTCTCGAGTATACACTTGAAACTAGAAAGACAATACCCATAGCGTTCCACTACTTTGGTTCCAAAATAACTTTTGATAGAACTCTCCTACTAATATAATATGTCACAAAATCCCTATCCCCAAATGTGTTTGTTGTTACAATGCCAAATAACTGATGGTATTCCACCCACCACCTCTATTAGAGATTAACATCATTTTGAGAAAAGATATAGCTCAAAATCTTATGGTTAATAAATATTATGATCATCTACCCAAAAAGGTATCTCCACTAATATTTATATTCATTCATAACTGCAGAAATATTTAAATCACAAGTAGGGTAATTATTCTCATTTGGTCAAATATAATGAATTTTTTAAGCTACCATATATTCATCCATAATTAGTATTCAAACCAAACCAACACTATAAAAATCAAAGAAAATGACATACCCATTACCAATCTGAAGTAAGGTAAAAATTAGATCTATTGTAAAAATCCATTTCAGCACATCGAAAGAAGACTCACACATTTCATCTCATGTGAATTTCACCCCTTTCCTTATATGATAAGTCGATGGTGATGCCAAGATTGAGAAATCCACAGATAACCATCGATAATATTCAGCTATACCATGGAATCTCCAACTCACAAATACAATTGGTTGTTCTTCCCCTAACAACACAATGATTCCCTTCTCAAGATCATATGACAATCCACACTCAAAAATCATGTTCCCTAATACATTCACTTCATAAATCCAGATATTTTATTAAATAAGATTTCTATATAAATGGTGAATCCTTTAGATTTATGTAACCAAGTCCAAATGGTTATCATTCTCATGATTTGATATCGAATAAACCAAAATAACATCCACAAAATCATACAAAAAATCATAATGGTACTTATTGAATATCCAATACATAAAATCCATAAAAACTATAGGAGTGTTTTTTAGACTAAATGACATACTAATATATATTTAACTTCCATACCCTCTTTTGGATGTTGGATTCAATATTTCAAAATCCCAAACCTGGATAAAATGAACCCATCTAAAGATCTATCTTCAAGAACAACTTTTCACCCTTTAAATGATCAAAAAATCATCCACATGAGAAATATGAAAATTATTCTAAACAATTGTCTTATTTAACTTATGATTGTCCACACAAAATTAGATTTAGCTATCTTATTTCTTGGAAAAGAGAACATATGATACCTAAGAGAACTACTATGGAAAAAATCCTTTTTCCAAAGGGTCTTCATACTGAATCTTGATACATTTAAACTCCTATGGTTCTAGATGATAAGAAGGTATCAAAATCAGCAGCATACCTAGAACTAGGTCAACAGTAAACTATAAGTACTACTATAGAGGAATCCCAAATAAATATTCTGGGAAAATGTTAGTAAAGACCCAAAAAATTGTGGCAATATCGACAATAGAATAAAGGAAATTAGAAAAAACTCAAACATTAGACAAAAAACTTATGTTCCATGGGGGAGAAGGTCCTGCACATCTAGACCTCAGATCGCACTCTCCCAAAAACACCCAGGAATTCCAATCATATCTGAGAAATGAGACATGAAATTGATGAAAATAAACCTTCTAATGATTAGAAACAATACAATCCATAAAAATTATAATTTCAAAAAGATATAAATCAGGAACATGAAAATTCTAGACTAACTTAAAATCTTCCATTGATTGTGCACAATAATGACATCGAAACCCATGCTCTTTACTCTTATCAAGAGGCATCAACAAATTAATTATAAAAAACATGAACTCCATTGGATGTTTAATTATATAAAAAAATATCCATTTATAAATAATTTTTAAGACCATGTATGAAATAAATCAATCACTATGAAATATATAATAAAAAGTTAACATCTCACTATTGATGGACATGTATCTACCTTCGTTAAAAAATTAATAACTGCATGAATGTTCTTCCCCCATAGGCATGTGGATGGAGCCATAATGTCTTTAAGGAATCTAAATTCACCATATTATCCTTCAGATCTTCAGATCCTTGACTATATCATGGAGTAGATTTATATAGAAAGAAGTTTGGTAGATGACTGTAATGTTCATAACTATTAGAAATCATTAAACATGAAAGAATAAAGTATGTCCAAACATTCCATAGATATAGAATTTTAGAGGAATACCACAAGCTGAAACTAGATTTGTTGAAGATGCATGTTGTCAATAACCACCTCCACTACACTTGTGATAATCTTTCCACTTCCACTTTTTCTCGGGCACACCACCGAAGTAGTAACAAGGTTGAAGAGAAGGAGCATAATATCCATCCTTGACCACCATGTTCATCATGCCATTATATCCTTATCTATATTCTATACATAGGTCACATCATTCCTCTTAAATAATTATGATCTAATATCTAGTAACAAACCTTGTTGTTACTTTTGATATTTTAGATGGTTATTATTTACAACCTCTAGTGAATCATAAACCATCTCGTCAATCAGATTAGTGTACGTAGACACTGAACACTCTCCCTAATCTAAATAGAGGAACTCCAGAGACATTCCCATCATCAAAAACTCTAGAAAATCTACTGGAAGAAGAGTTCTTTAAAACCCTTAAGGTATAATCCCACCTGTTTATCCACATATACCATAGAATCCCACCATTGCTTGCTGGGACCCTCAAATCTGAACGCCACATAATCTACCATGATATTGTCATGTGTATCCAATATGTATATAATTTGATCGATATTTTCTAAAAAATTATATACAGATTTAGGTTTTTTCCAACCCTTAAGGATGTTTCATTCTGAAGAAAATCTCACACAATCGATATCTTTCTCCCCTATCTATTGGTTGTACCTTTAAAAAACCATTTTGTAATTACGGAACATTTTGGTTGATATCACGAACCTCCCACATGATATCCTCAATAAAATTATGATCAATAGGTGGAATAACTTGAGTATAATCAGTTTCAACCTCATGTGGAACATGAGGAACATATCTCGGGGGCATAAATCTACACACCAAAACAAAATAATGGATTATATAATAGATTAATCTCAGTTCAAACCAGAAATCTGGAAGAAAAAAACCGAGCTTAAGTTCAAGAAATAAAAACATGAGACACACATACCAACATCACATTGTAACGTGAGTATCTTCTTCAAAGGAATTTTCTAGGAACTCACCGCAACATACATCTCATATCCTGACAATATTATCTTTAGTTTAACAAATTTCATTGATAAGGACTCTTGAGGACATAACTCCGTCTAATGCCAAACTACGATGAACCCGACTTGGATACCCTCTTAAATTGGAACCCTACATGATTTTAAAAATACCCAAAGGGCGTTCTTGATCCCTATGAGCTAGTTACTAGCACTCTGTTATAAAAAATAACAAGAGGGAATGATTTAACCAAACCTGAAATAACAAGATGGAATATATACGTACAAAAAAGAGGGAAAAAATGGAAGTGATAAATATATGACATAACTAAAAGATAACAATATACAATTTAAAACTAAAAAGTAAAAAAAAATCCATGTGAAAGGTACAAAAGAAAAAGAATATTTGGTAAAAGTGTTACTCCATGTGATAGTGTGGGAAATTTCCCACTGTCTCACAACTAGCTACTAAGACTAAGCTGATAAATATTCATTCCAACTCACTACAAAGCCATTCCATTTGATGTATCGAAATGCATAAAATTTTCTATGAAATGATGAAGGGGTTAACAAGATGCTAGCTAACAAGATTAGTGGGATCCCACCTAGGTTTTCCTTATCAAGTCTCTGTACAATAATATAATCTTGATTGACATTATAGAAAAAAGAAATGATAAATATTTGAATACTTTAATATAAAAATCATTGAAAACCATTTTAATTACCCCTTTTTCAAATTTCAAATAATGCTATAAATATGTTAAAGGAATTTCCTGTAAAAAAAATCATTCATATCAAAACAATGGAGGTATCACATATCATATTAAATACATGGTAATATAACAAAAGTAGTTCAAGCCAAATCACATGCAACATCATGTTAGGGATCACACTGGGTTAGGATAACTGGGACAATAATACCTAACATAGAAAATATAACACACATAAAAACACTAGACATATACATTGAATATAAATAGAATAAGAACACCCGAAATAGATAACTACGAACTTGTCTAACATGTCCCTTGAACAACATGCCGATGGAGTGGAGGAGCACCCTATTAATGAACACCTAAAAGTGGTTGAGGCATATTAGTACACCTTATATATATGTAAACAAGGTATACCATGTGCTCTATATACCAAACCATTACATCCAAACCATGATTTGAAATCTATTTCACAAATCCATTTCAAAATTCTATGAAAAAACCTTTTCCATTAACAAAAAATATGGAAAACCAAATTTTATAAACATCCTATTTCCACAGAAAAAATAAATGAGGAAATTTAATTGATAAAAAATTTATAAAATCTAAAGAAATTTAGTTCATCCACACATGCTAGAGAGAGAACCACCTATCTCCAAACTCAGGACCGCACATGCCCGTAAAGGAATCCACTAACAAGAAGAACAGAATAAAGACAATGGAGGTGTATCTCCGTAGTAATTTGTTTTATAATTTTAAATAAACTATTCTATGAAAAATAATAATTTAAAAATAAGAGTTTTAATTAATAATAATACTTAGAAATAATTATATTTTAAATTTATATCTTTCAAATTAATTTTAAATTTGTGTCCTAAAAAAAATACTTTTTAAAGTATTATTTTTTGTAAAAGAAAATTTTAATATGTATATTTGTATTTTATTATTTTTTGGAAATATTTCAATAAAAATGTATATATGGAATATTATAATTATTTTGATATATAATAAATTGTGTTATGAACATAATTACTATTAATATGACACCCTTAGATTTTATGGTATATTTCATCGTTAATAATTTCAATTCATTAGATTGCGTATATGCACACAACACTATGTCTTTATGAAAAAACACTATTTTAGTTATAACCAAGCTTTTAAACTTAATTTCTCCACTTTTAGGATTTGAATTTCAAAAAACTGACATACACGGTTGTGAAGAGAATGATATTTAGAGTCTGATAGAATCAATATAATTTTTGGTGAATAGTAACTTCATGTTATGAATAGTAATTTTACCCTTTTGAATAGTAATTTTACCCCTGTGAATAGTAATGTTACCCTTGTGAATAGTAATATGGACCTTATGAATAGTAACCTCACCCATGGAAGAATAAATTAAATTTATGCAACTTATAAATGAAAAATAATATTTTTAAAATTAATAATTATGTGTTGGTATTTTTGTAATTAATAAGTATTTAATTACAATTTTTTAATTAGAAAAATTATTTAAAATAAATTCCATTTTCATAAAATTTATTCCTAGACCAATTTTTTTCTATGATTTTATGATAATTTTACCATGCCTTTTTTAATCATTCAAAGTCCTATAAAATTAATTGTAAATTTAAAATTTTTAATTTTCAAGTAAATAATGATTTCATATAAAAATTTATTTCACAAATTTATAAGATTATTTTGATAAAATGATGTACATTTTTTTGATTCTACAAGTCGAAAAAGGGTATGGTGAATTTTTTGGACTTTTCTAAAATACAAGATTTTTTGGTGAATAGAAAAATATGATAATTTACGATAAATGCTAAATACTTGATTTATTGAGTTATGAGTGATGTGTGGATGATGTAATGAAACATGGTTAGAAATCACATGCACTTATTTTTTCACTATAATCAATATTATTTATTGTCTTAATCTAAATAATAAAATAATGAATAAGATTTTCAAAAATCATCCCTCTCATCCACTATTAAACCACCCCTCATTCCGCCTTCTCCTCACTCCTCAAAGCCATTGGGATTAAAAAATTTATACAAAAATACTCTTTGCTATTATCCCTCCACTTATAAGAGATATGTTTCTTTCCGAAAGACCAAAACCCCTTCCCTTGAGGAGGATATTTCAAGAGGTAAACCCTCTTCCTTTTCTTTTAATTTACTTTATTTTCTTATCTTCTCCGCACCTCATCTGTCAAAATGATCTTGATTACTACATCATCATCTATATACTGTAATTATATCTTGTTAATGTATTATAATTACTCAATATACTTATTCTCTCTCTCTCCCTTTTATTTTAAAAACGAAATCATTATCTAGGAGGTGCGGATTTACAACCTCTGTGGATGATGAACTTTTGTTCTACAATTTATTCTTCAAGACTAGTAATGATACCATTTTTATGGTTCAACCAGACTATAATATATGTATTATAACATATTTTATTTTCTAGAACAATATATATACATAATACTAATTCATATGACCAAACTAGTTTGTAATAATCGAAATACCACCAAAATAATCTAAATGATTATCATTAATGTTTCATAAAATAAATCATCCTCACACCATATAAACATATAAATTATATAAAATTTAAACTTATTTATTTTCATCAATAACATGAAATTACTATTTGGGTTAATTAATCACATTTTACTTGAACATCATTACTTATAATCAAGTGAACTGCTCATGAAAATCAAGTAAATGAACACTCCAGAATGACAAAATTCAATCCTACAACATATCAAAAGGCTATAAATGAATTTCATAAAATTATAATAAACTATATACAAGTCTAATAAGTACTAAATTAAATTATTTAATTATCTAATTTTACATTCCAGGACCTCATGGTCAAGTGTAGAACACATTCAGACATAAGGTAAGGGTATTCCCATCACACTTCCATTTTGTGAGATATCCCCTATTCACCACTATTTCATGTGTATTGTGTATGTATACATCACATTGATGTGTCATATCATGAATATATTTATTTCCATGTTATAAGATGTATCATTTTATTATTATTTAATTTGATTCATATAATTCAATTGATTACAAAGTGGTAAAGAACTCTACCCGAACATCGATTTTTTCCTTCAGGTCACTCTTTCCCTACCTATACTCATAGGTAATGCTACGTTATTTTTTATATATATTCTAAAATATATTAATATATTCAAAAATCATATATATATATATATCATATCATCCTTCTTTGAGGGGTATGTTCATGATTTAAAAATGGTTTCGTTTTCAATTCTTCTCGATAAACATGCCTAATTCAAAGGAACTTCTTGAATTTTAAACCATTCTAAAGTGTGCTATATAATATAATTTAATCAATAATTATTTTTATCAAATAAAAAAATTTATTATGATAAACTATCATGGTTCATTTCTGGTTTATGAAAACAAATATTCCATTCATTTTTAAAACATATTCCTTAAATAGTATAAAAATGTTCTATTTTTAAAGATTCTTACAAACCCTTTTCACATGATTTCAATTAATTGGGTCCTAATTTATACTTAAAATATGATTCAAATGTCCTTAAATTTTATTTTAAATATTACAAATAATTGAAATATGATTTTATGACAAATACAAATGGTTTTTTAGAAGAACCTATCCTTCCAAAGTAAAAGGGATTTTCTTGGGTCACTTTTAATTATATGATATTTATAACTTGTTCACAAATTACTCCTGGAATGTGATGTATGTAAGGAACTTTTATATATAAAATAATGAGTATTATTTTTCTTATGATATTATATGGAATTAGTAGTAAAATGTTTCAAAGTTGTATGGGGTACTTGTGAATATTTGATGAACAGTTTACTTTAGAGTTAACCAATGATTTAATTAGAGTATTTTCATATATGATTATGATTTAGATATTTAAAAGTTTTATGAGACAATTTTATTTAAATATATATTTTATTATACATATGTGGAAGTCATTGGTCTATAAAAGTGATGTGTGGGGCATGTTATATCCCCTCGATGCATCAGTATGTCTCAAGAGAAAAAAAAGAATTTTATTTTTACCAAGGCCTTACCCTAGTATTTTTAGTAGTCTTGGTCGAGGCCTCAAAGTAATGTTTTTCTTTTTTGGAATAAGAATTAACTCATTATTATATTATTAATTTATCAATCATGTGATTATTTGAATAATATAATATACGTGGTAATGTTTCATGTGATTAATTATATGGATTTATTTACTCAGCTTTGTATTATGCTGAAATTTATTTTTAATGGAATTAACTTTCAGTTATTCACCATGCCTAATATTTATTATTATGATAAAATACATTTTATTACTTACCCTTACTGATAATATGATATCACCCCTTTCTTATGTTTCCTTTACCAAGGTTATGAAGAAGAAAACAATGAATATTCTTTTAAGGATGCAGTTTATTTCATATTGTATCATGTTGTATTTTCAAGTCCAAATGTATTATTGGTATCATGATTGAAATATATACTTCCAAGAATACTAAACTGATTGGTCCTTTTGGATTTGATTTCATTTAATCATTCCAATGTAATACACTAATGCACTGACTGTAGGCTTCGGGGGTTGGGGTGTTACTGTTGGTATAAGAGGATATTTAAGAGAAACCTTGAAAACTAGATTTACAATAAATAGATTATAAAACATAACCCTTGGATATAAATTGAGGATAATCATAAAGGAACATTATATATTTTCTATATGGTATATATTATGCAGATATTCCTTGAAATACATTCATGTCTAGATTCCACAAGTGGATGTGGTTCTGGCACTGATGTACCTTGGAGTAACAGCTTTGACAAGGTATTCTGAGCCTAACTCGGGGTAACCTAGTTCATGAAGTAATGTCTTACCATGAACCTAGTTTGACAGTCCTAGGGGATATTCTTAGGATAATTCATATTTTTATTGTAAACCATATTGAGGGATTTAAATGTAAATATGTCCTCAAATAATCAATTTTTATGATTACAAGATTAACTACATAATTTTTCTTCAGTTTATGTTAATTATATCACTACTATTGGGATTATAAATTTAGTTTCATAATGTTATGATATAATCTACTGTATGAAATTGTTAATATATGGAACTTACCAAGAAGGACATGAATGACATCAATGCACATAATGCATAGAGTAAGAATGATTGTTACTCTGATGAGTTAAAGACAATATTTTAAAGGGAACTAGTCTCTCAAACATAATCATCATATGAGGAGATAGTACCATGTCCTAACAAGAGGATAAAGATTTTTCTATGTATTATTTTTTCATATGGAAGTAGGGGAGGAAGGGGACAACATGGGAAATTATATATAATGGGATCAAGGGAAAGATGTATTTTACCACATGTCATAAATGTGGAAGGAAACCCCTTGGTATATGATTAAGGGGAAAAATATTTTTCTTGAAGTGTGGAGAAAAAATCCTCCATTATCATAACTTCAGGAGAAGGAAAGAATTTTCTAATATTCAATTCTTCAACTGTAAGGATATGGGGAACTATTCAAATGAATGGTCTAAGCATCAAGGAAATGTATCTTCGAAAAGGTAAAAGGATAATTGTCATGATTATGATGCTACTATGATCAAATTAGAATAATTATTGTATTTGTGTTTTTGGATTAAAGAACTATGTTATGATATTCTTGTTATAAGAATTATGAGATACATAAGAAATGTACTACAGTACTATTTCATTAAGGATTTAAGAATGTTTAATGGTACCTAGGAAAAGTGGATCAGTAGAAAGTTAATATCATGGGAATGTATATGGTTGAGGGATATATTGACCTTATTATGTTCCTGATACTAAGATAAATATTTTAGTATAAATGGATGATTTTTTTTGATAACATAAATTGGGTAGCACTTAATATCTTGGATCTAAACAATGGACCATTGACAAAGTAAGAGATTCTACAAAATTTTGTACCTATGAAGTATATCCAAATACATATGTTTTATATAAGTAATAATGAATCTTGAACATATTAAATATTGTTTTATGGTGATTCATGTTTTTACCATGCTTCAATAGAAATCTAGGATAATGTAATCACATGTTTTCATGTATATCCAATTAACGTTGTTTAATAAGTTCATTATAGAAATTCATTAACCTTTTTTCTAATGTGTTGGATCATTATATTTTGAAAAACATAACAATTTATAAATGGTTTAATTTGATCATTAGAAAATTTTTTAAATGTTATTTTACCCTATGATACAACTTGTTCCATGAAATGATGTAGGAATAGTTAAAAACCCAACTAAAGGATAAGAGTGCGTAACAAGTACTTAGATTTCCAAAAATTATTGAGTGGAAGAATTTATAAACTTTTATGGAATGGATCTTGAAAAAAATTAATCCTATTACCTTCTTTTCTGATGAATCAAATGGCCCCTTATATCATCACGAATTTATAGCTTTGTTAACATCCTCCTAACCATATCCACTATCATTCTCCGTCAAAACTTGATTGATGGATTAATCTTCAATGTCCATGTATTCACATTGAACTAATGTATCTAATTAAAATTTATAGTTTTGTGGTAACCTGTGCATTTTCATTTCACTCCTATTTAGTGGATGGTTTATTAACAATATTCCTGGTGTGGGATTTCCATAAGGTAATTTTCAAGTATCAACCTTTTACATTTTAAGTGCAATTTCCAATAACCAGGAGGTAATTATGTTGAAGGGAGAATAATGTAAAACCCAAGAAATTGGTTTTATAATTTCAAATACATTATTTTATGAAAAGGAATAATCTAAAATTAATTCATTTAATTAATAATAATAATTATAAATAATTATATTTCAAATTTATAGCTTTCAAATTATTTTAAAAATAGTATTCTAAAAAATACTATTCTACGCTATTATTTTTTGTAAAGGAATATTTTAATATTAATATATGTATTTGACTGGTTTTTAAAATATTTTTAGAATAAAATTTATATTTACTATTAATATTATTTTGATAAATACTAAATTGTGTTTTGAATATATTAACATTTAAAATGACACCACTAATTTTTATTGTATGTTGCTTCATAAATAAGTTCAATTAATTAGATATCATATATGAACACAACACTCAGTCTCTGTGAAACAACACTTTTTTATCATTATAAACCAGCTGTTAAACCTAATTTTTCCACTTTTGTGATTCAAATTTTGAAAAATGGACATACATGGTTATGATAAGTTTGATATTTAGAGTCTGGTATAATTAACATAATTTTTTGTCAAATAGTAACTTACCCTTATGAATAGTAATGTTACCCTTGGAAATAGTAATACTACCCTTATGAATATTAAAGTGACCATTATGAATAGTAATCTCACTCATAATAGTATAAATAAAATATTAGAACCTTATAAATGAAATAGAATGTTTAAAAAATTAATAATTAAGTGTTGGTATTTTATTGAGTAATCATTATTTAATTAAAAATTTTAATTAATAAATTTATTTAAAAGAAAATTAATTTTCATAAAATTTATTCCTAAACTAGTATTTTATTGTCCTATGACTTAGGATAATTTTATGAGACCTTTTTTAATCTTTTAGTGTGTTATAAAATTTGTTTTAAACATAAAATTTGTATTTTTCATGTAAATAAGAATTTTATTTAAGAATAAATTTCACTTATTTATAAAAAAATCATAAAATGAATTCCATTATTTAATTATTCTAATCAAAAAATATTTATTGTGATTTTTCTGGATTTTTCTTAAAGACGTGAATTTTTGTGAATAGTAAAATACGGTAATTTACGATAAATGCTAAATATAAGAATTATTGAATCATGGGTGATGTACAGATGATTTAAGAACACTTGGTTCAAACTCACATGCACCTATAATTTTATTTCATAATAATCAATACTATTTCTTGTCTTATGCGAAATAATAAAATAATGAATAAGATATTTAAAAAACACCCCACACTCCCTCTTCACCTAACTCTTCTACACTGTGAAGCTTATAAATGTTCTACCAAATACTCTTCCCTAGTATCTCCCCATATCTAGGTGATCTTGGTATTTATAAAATACTAAAACCCCTTACCTTAAGGTGGTTGTCAAGTAGAATATTTCAAGAGGTAAACCCTCTTCCTTTTCTTCTAATTTTATTTTCAATTTACTTCCTTTTCTTATCTTCTCCACACCAAATATATCCAAATGATCATCATTACTCTAGTATCATATATATATATACTAATTATATCATTTTAATGTAATATAATTCCCCAAAATATTATATTTGTATCTATCTTTTTTAAAATGAAATCGTTGTTCAGGAGGAGCTGATTTAAAACCTTCATGGACGACGAACTTTTTTTCTCCAATTTATTCTTCAAGGCTAGTCATGAAACAATTTTTATGGTTAAGAAAAGACTATAATATATTTACTATAGGATATTTAATGTTATTAAAGGAGTATATAAACATAATAATAAATCATATGACCAAACAAGTTCATAATAATCAAAATACCACGAAAATAATCTGAATGATTGTCATTAATGTTTCATCAAATAACTCATCCTTGTACCATATAATAAAATAATTTATAGAAACATTTACACATTTTTATGTTCATAAATAACATGTAATTTCCATTGAGGAAAATTATACCTATTTTACATAAAAACCATTACTTATAATTAAGTGAACCGATCATGAGAATCAACTAAACTAACACTCTAGAACGAAAAAATTAAATCTTATAACATATGAAAAGAATTTAAATGAACTTAATAAAATTATAAAAAACTACATACATCTATAATAGGTTCTTACATAAATTATAATTTAGTTTGATTTCATAATCATGGACCTTGAGGTCAAGAGAAGAACACATTCATACATACAGTATGGTTTTCCACATATCACTTACAATTTTGTGAGATACTTCTTATTCACAACTATTTATTATGTATGGTGTATGTATACCTACCATTGACATATCATATCATGAATCTATTTAATTTCATTTTATAAAATTTATCATTTCATGATTATTAATTTGGGGGCATATCATTCAGTTGATTACAAAGTGGTATGAAATTCTACCTAAACACCTGTTTTTCCTTCTCGTGACACTCTCTCTACATTTACACAAATGTAATGCTTCATTATTTTTGTATCTGTCTTATAAATTATATTTCTATGTTCGAAACCCATATATTAGGATCAAATAATCCTTATTTTATCGGGATATTAATGTTTTAAAATGGATTTGTTCTCGATTCTTCCTGATAAACAAGCCTGATTCAAGGAACTTCTCGAACTCTTACACATTATCAAGTGCACTATGTAATTTATTTTAATCCATCCTTAATTTTATAAAATAAAAAAATTTATCCCAATAAAAATATCTTGGATCATTTTTGTTTTATTAAAACATACATTCCTTTCTATTTTATGAAAACATACATTTCTTTATGTTTTAGGAAAACATATATTCCTTTCTGTTTTAAAATCTATTCCTAAAATTATATTAAAATGTTATATTTCTAAAGCATCTTATAAACTATTTTCACATGATTTTCACTTAAGTGGGACATCATTTATATGTAAAATATTATTTCAATGTCCTTCAATTTTCATTTATGTGATAAAAAGGTATAAAATCGGATTTTATGAAAAATACAAATGGTTTTCCAAAAAAAACTTATCTTTCCAAAGTAAAAGTGTTTTACTAATCTCACTTTTAATTATATGAGATTTCAGACTTGTTCACCACTTATTCCTTGCATGTGGTGTATTTAATTCCCTTTGATATAACAGATCACGAGTCTTATTATTCTTATGATAGTATACGCAGTGGAGAATGAAATCTTTCAAAGTGTTATGGGACACTTTTGAATGTTTAACGATCATCTTCATCAAGAGTTTATTATTGATTTAGTTAGAGTGTTTTCATATATGAATACGATTCAGATATATCAAAGTGGTATGAGACACATTTATTTACACATATCCTTTATTATACACATGGGTAATGCATTGGACATAGAATTTGATTGGAGGGCCCTACTATAACCCCTCAATGCATCAGTAGGTCTCATGACACAAAACAGAATTGGGTTTTGGCCAAGGCCTTACCCAAGTATTTTCAAAAGTCTTGGATTATGCCTCGAAAATTGGTTTTTGATTTACGAAATATGGATTCTATCATTAGGATTTTAGTAAATGATATACCATGTGATTATTCTACTAGTATATTATAAATGGTAATGTTTTGTGTGTGCAGTTATAAGGATTTATTTACTCAACTTTCATTCCTAACATATTATGCTCAAGTTTATTTTTAAAGGAACATGTTTTATGTCATTCACCATTCCTAATATTTATGATTATGATAACTTCCATTTTATTACTTCCCCTTACTATGTATATTATCTCACCCCCTTGGTTATGTTTCCTTTCCCAAGGTTTTGAAGAATAATACTTTGAATATTCTTTCAAGGATGTAGTTTATTTCAAATTGCATCATGTTTTATTTTATTATCCAAATTTATTATGGGTATCAGGAATGTAATGTGGTCTTCTAAGACTTATAAAATTATTTGTACATCGGGATTTTATTACTTGTAATCATTCCAATGTAATAGACTAATGCACCGAATTCGAGCTTCTAGGGTCGAGGAATTACAGGAGGCCCTAAAGTCATCAAGAAATATTAGAATTGATTATATTTAATCAAAGGGATGGAGAAATGTAAGAAACAACCTAGAAATAAGGAAACCCACACACTACAGCACATCCAACATAAGGGTAAGCCTCTAGAGGAAGATCACATGATAAATATTGAAAGAATCAAGAAGAAATAACATTCCAAATCCAAGGATCTAAAAAACAAATACAACTATGATACCACGATCATATTCAAAAAAGAAATGGAAAGGATTACTCACTTGGAGAGATTCACTGCAACTGAAAAATTGATCAATAATTGAATGAAATTATTTAGATGGTTTCAAGGTCTCCAAAATATCTATGGAGACCTCCTTGGTCGATATTCCGATGCATACAAATGAATGAATAAGGAATCAGTTATGCCATGACCTAAAATATCAACTCCTGAAATTTACATGTCTTGTAATCCCTTTACACCCTATATAATCCACAAGGTCTATATATGCCAAAAAACACATTAAAATTTTACAAAAAATTATCTTTATACATTACATGTTGTGTAAACCCTTTTCACGATTTACAACTATTAGAATTGTGTACCATATTCAAGGAATATACCTATCTAAAATTACATGACGTGTAATCCCATTAAAAAATGTGTATTTCTCTAGAAGAAATTGAAAACTAAATATTATTACACTAGTAACTAAAACCACCATGGGATTTCTCCAAACATAGGGAGAAACCATGAAATACTTTATATGTTTATATCTGGAGTCCATTAATTCAAAGAATTATACATCCTTGATTTTTAGTTCATTTCCCAAAGAAAATGTTCTCCATCCTTATGAGTCTCAAGGGATACCCAAATAAAGAGTAAAAAAAACAAAGGTAATGAAAATACCTAAAATACAGTAATGGGATTTTACATGATGGTACACTACAAATAGTCTATGTCCTTATGAAAACCATTTTTTGAAAGTATATATGCCTTTACCCTTATGTGGTACACTTATAATGTTGGTCAATGTAAGGGTAACATGATCACTAACATTATATTATGGGTTCAGTAAAGGTTGAACTCAAACACAAAGGGGTTTACATAATGGTCTTTGCAACATTATCCTTATAAGTAATAGTGTCCATGGTACTACATAATGTTCCTCTGATTTTTACCTTTATGCAGTATATGATATATTGAAAACCATAGCTACCCTTACATAGATCATAATTTTAATTATAAAGGAGAAGATATACTTTGGATGAATATGGATTCCATGTATGGGTAAGAAAAATTATATATAAAAATCTTTTTAAATATTAATTTTTTTATGATTTAAAAAATGTTTACAAATAAAAATAAAAGGTATTTTATAGTATATTAATTAATAAGGATTTTATAAATTAATAATTAATTATAAATTATATATAATTAAATAATTAACTTTTTATGAACAATTCTTCCAAAATATTAAAGGTTAATATTTTAAAATACATTTAGACAAATTAAATAGTATTCCTTATAATCTTGAAATAAATTATTTCCTTAGAAATCAAATTAGTTGTTTTATAAAAAGATTATAAATTACAAAATATATGATACTGAGATTATATAAAAAGATTATATAATAGATATTGAATTTTTATAGGTTTATAATTCATGAAATATTATATAAATTCCATTTAATATAAAATATTAACCGGTTCGTAAAAAAATGAATATAAAATATTTTTATTATTTCTAATTTATAAAATGTTTATAATTAGTACTTATTTATGTATTGTTCATAAATGTATCATGTTTTGGAAAATAAATAAATTGGTTATTCATATATTATAATTCATTGATATTCATGATTATTAAATTTCTTATGAAATATGAATATTGTGTATGATAAATTATATTATAAATTTCTACTAGAATAGAGCCATATATATCATTAAAGGATTGATATCATAAAATTTAGTTTTCATCTACCTTGACAATAGTTTTTAACCTATGTTATGATATTAATAATATTTTTTGGGCATAGTTTTTGCATATTTAGTGACTGAGTTTTCATGAATTTAATTATATCTAGATTATAGTCTCCCTGAGCACATAGACTTGGGGATGAACCACCTATTTTTCTAGAGGATTTCCATTGTGATTAACGTGAATGCGGTTGGGTATCTATCACTTTGGGCTCGTTCAAATGTATTTTTTTTATTTTCATATAACGTTATGGAATTACATAAAGAATTAATATACCTTATATACCTGATGAATTTGTATATTACTTAATATACTTGAATTCTTTTTTTATTTTAACAATTTATTATGGGTTTTAAAAATCATTACACATAAATGTTGTGTGAAAACATAAATTTAGTGGATGGAATATAGATTCAGAAACAAAATCATTTGGATAATGGATAGAAAAAAATAAATAAAACATGGGAAGATAATTATTACATATAATGTAACAGTTATGAATTTAATACGCATATAATATTCATTAAATGGGAGAGACATTAAACCCCAAAATAAAAAGTGTGAGAATCCTTCTAAAAAATCCTTGTCAAGACATCATTCACCCAACTAGTAAGTTTCATTCCATAGTTTATTTCCCTTGGATTATCTTGTCTAATGTAAGGAAAAAATAAATGAATATGGATTGTCTTTTCATATAGTTTTATGGCATAGTTTAGTGCCCCTATATTGTCCTTAGATAGCTTGTTTTTTGAATTCTCTTTGGTTTACACATTCTAGGAATACCTAATGGATATGATAAAAAGGAATAGAGTTGAGTGAATACATATGATAGATTAGGATACATGGTTATCCACTAAACTGTCCATTAGGAACAACTATTGTGAATAGAATAATTCCCTTCATAAATAACTAATAATTGAGATGAATAACATAAAAAAATCAATATTTTGTTAACTATGCATCCTAGATCACTAAATGGATATGATGTATGGGGTCATTAATTATTGTGGAACAACATTCATTAAAATTATTTGTTAAAAATATATAATAAAATTTATTCATTTGATAAATGTTCTATGGTAGATAAAAACATAATAATCTCAAATGAAACATTATATTAATTCTTTTAAATGAGAATCTTAAAGAAATCAACTCCCAAAAATTGTATCTTAATAAATTTTCTTCAAAAAGATAACTATTCAATGTGCTAGATTAGTTTCTTTCTATGTAATTTAGTGTTGACTTTGTTCAATAATAAAATTAAGATTCTTATGGAAGCATGGAATGATTCATTTAATGTTTCAATGGCACTTTATTCTTATTTACCTAGAAAATTATAGTATTATACACTCATTTTTAATGTGTTTTTAAATGAAATTCAATATTATTAAAAAAAAATTAGAGAGTTTGTACAATACCTGAAAGGATTTTACTAGTTATGGTATTTATTCTATTTCCATATATGGAAAAAATGAAGTGTTTAGGAATCATGATGAAACTCTGTGCATCCCTCCGCATGGAACACCAGTAGGAAGAATGCCTCCTTAGGGAGGTAGTGATGGCCACTACACCCTCCCCATTCTCTAGAATTTCAAGTGATAATTGAAGGAATTATATTCATTTTCTAATCCATATCTGCTCCCAAAATTTCCCATATTCACCTTTTTTCGAAAGTCTCGTCCATTCCCCAAGTAGTCTCCTTACTTTATCTCTACCTTTAAGAGTTATTAGAGGCATTATCCCTCCATGGGTTGTCACTAATATCTCATTTTTATCATAGATTCCCCACAATTTACTATTTTTATTACTTCATAAATGGATCTAGAACCCCTAAAATATCATTATATTATTGGGATTCTAGATCCTCAACAGTTCCTTCTACAGTTTTCCAATGTTGATTATTTTTCTACTGTGTCGTCTAAGGGTATATGTTTTTATTAATGATATCACTTCCTTATTCTATTTTGTAGATTTAACATCCATTGGATGGGGGATTCACCACCATTGTGATCTGGGCGAGTTTCACAGGTCATTCCCGTACTTTCCAGAATCATGATAAAATTCAGATGCTTGGTTACCTTGATTGAAGATTTCTATAGATTGATGAAGGATCAAGGTATTTGTTCCATAATATTATTCATCATATTTGTGTGAAATTTGAAATCTCAAAACCCATAGTTGAGGATGTTTAGATTGAGATTTTTGAAGAACTCTACTTCCTCTAACCAGTGGATTTTGAGAAATAGATTTAATTCTATTGGGAAAAAAATCCATAAAGGATACATTGAAGAATTTTTGGGTTAATTTTGATTGTTAAAAAATAAGGTTTCCTTGGTATGTTGTGGATTCCAAAGAGATTTTTGATAGAGAATGTCGACAAAGATCCATGATGAAGGAATAGATTCCCTATAAGCAGTATAAAAAATTACGTACCCAAGATGACACTATTTAAATGTGTTTCCAAATTTTTGGGCTCTAAAATTTGGAGTTTTTTTTGAATCATGTAAAATGGATTTCCTTCCATTCCTTATGAAATATTGAAAAGGACTGAGTTTTTTGATTATTGGATTCATGAAGGGTGTTTCATAAAGGATCAAAGAAATTTGACTGTGATCTATGCGACTGTGACGAGCATCGCGGACAGTGCGGGTGAAGAGCATCGTGAGTGGAGTATCAGAGTGGAATGAAGGGTTTTTATGGGAGTCTCAGTGACTATGAAAATAATCCTGAATGGTAAATTTCAATCTAAATTCATGAAAAAGGGATCATCACGTTGAAAAATAGGGGGCATTGCAAAATGGTTATGACATGACTGGATAGATTGGGAATCGGTTGAAATGCTTATAAATAGGCCTCTACCCCCATCAGTAGAGTATCAAGACTCAATGAGAATTATAAGTCTCTAGATTCGTGAAGGTTATTTGTAAAGGTAGTTCTAGTGTGATTGTTCATGAAGTTTATTTCAGGGAACCAAATGTTTTTAGCATCATGAAATCATGGAATTCACGAAGGAAATAAAAACTGACCAAAACATATGAGCCTCATGAATTCTAGTTGTGATATCTGAAAGAAGTGAACTTCATGAATGGTGGATGTATTTTTGAGGGTATTTGAGCTTTGTGAAATAATGAGTTTCATAGAGGCTGTGAGCATCACAGAAGACTTTTTAAAGGGATTCACCAGTGATATGTGGTAAATTGATATTCATTAGTTAGATGAAAGTGAAACATAATGGCAAGATAAATGAGGTATAAAACACATTAATTCATGTGATAAAAGGATTATCTTATGAAAAATTAGTGATCACACTTTAGTTGAGAGATGAGTGTGATTTAAATTTGTTATTGGTTGTAAACCATGGGGGATAGTGAGTCAACTACAATAACTTAAAGAGAATTCCTCCATTAGTGGATTTGGTACAATAGAACATTGTTGTTCTATGCTCCCTGGTTGTATCCTGGTGAGGGTGAACCAAGTAAAAATTATTGTGTCTTGTGAATGATTTAATTTTTGATCATACATCACTATGGGAAAGAGAGAGAAGAGAGTTTTGTTTTACAATGAAACAAGATCCAAAGAATTTTTTTTTTATATTTCATACCATGATTTACCCCACCCATTCTAAGGTTGTTTAACCAAGTTGGTCTAAAAAATTATATGTATCATAAAATCATTCAGGACACCTTCAACTAGATTGTCACTTGATCCTTTAGAAAACTGCATCTCTAGTGGTGTGAAACATGATAATTGAGGAGAAAAAATCTGAATGTATCATGGATTATGTTGGTTTTAGTGATTCTCTTCATTAGAAGGATGGATGATCACTATCTATCTTGAAAGAGTCTGGGAATCCTTCTACTTTGTGGACTATATTGGCAGAAACTCTCCAGTTTGTCCTAGAGGAGGGGAATCCTTAGTTCACTCCCTCCGCTAATTCTCCTTCCAACTCTCATATGTTATTGATGTGAGAGTGCATATTGCAGGAAAATACTTGTTCAATCTCACCTCCCTATGAAATAATGGGGAAAATAATATCTTTTAGATCGCACCCTTGTCAGCATGGCTCCTTTTTGCGATACTTTTGATCAATGTGACCACCTAGCTTATGCCATATTTAAAATTTCTTCCAGGTCTTGTATGAATATGTTTTTCATGCGTCTCATCAGCAGGGATGGATGAAGGTTATTCCTAAGAGTAAAAAATGAGACCAATGGTTCCTAGGATCATATTTTCTTATATTCAGGTTCCCAAGAAACATGATCCTTCCCAAATTTTAATAGTGATCTTGATCATCACATTACTGGAAATGATAGATCCAGAAAATTATATAATTACAATTTTTAATAGGAACACAATAGATTCCTTTGAATTACTCATAGGAAGAAGGAGAATATAAAAGGGAATAATTATTATTCTAATTTTCCAATACCAATGGAGAAAAGATCAGGAAAAAAAGGTGGGGACAACCAGACATCCCAACACAAAAACCACCGAGGGGTTAATCTCTTGGAATAGAGTGAGGCTCGTAAGGATCAAAAGTAGCCAGAAGCTCTTACTAAGTCAGTGTCACATGAATATGATCCAATTA
Source organism: Viscum album (assembly GCA_963277665.1). NCBI lineage: Eukaryota > Viridiplantae > Streptophyta > Magnoliopsida > Santalales > Viscaceae > Viscum > Viscum album. The sequence continues at coordinate 1,683,892,283 of OY728160.1, forward strand.
TATTCTTATAGAGGATGTATAAAAATGTTAAAGAAGAAAATGAACAATCCATATAGCTTACTCTCCACTCAAAATAAGAAATTTCCAAAGGATATTTTCATATAAATGGTACAATGTATAAGACTAACTATATTTATGAAAGAATTATTTAGGTATGAATCAATTAGAAATAAAGGCTGTATATCAACAAAAAATATCACATATTAACATCAGGATTCAATTGAAAATGGATTAATATAGAGAATTACATTCAAACTTTGGATAGTTTTTCCTAATATTTTAAGGAATCATCATGTACGAATCAGATACTAAGGTAACTAATTTCTAATGGGGATTATTTAGATTGATTGGTTATAATAATCTCAACCTTTTAATTACTGATTTTTACATTTCATTCTTTGTTAAATAACAAACTATTATTCCATTGGGTGGTTTCTCAGATTTTCCATAAAAGTAATTTTTGAAATTTGTTTCTAATTTTATGGCATATATGGAATTATTATGACAAGTTGTATGAATTTAATTATTTTTTGAACACAATTCTAGAAGTCTTGAGAATTGATAAAATTGGAATATAATATATATGTTTTGGAATTTTAAAGATAATATAAGGTGGTAAAATGTAAAAACTATAATCAATAATTTTAGAAATTTCAAGAATCTAGTTAATATTATTTAAAACTAATGGGTAATATTCAGAAGGAGTAATGATTCCATATGATTGGATTATCTATAAGACCTGAATGGGTTTAGAAACTCCACGGAATATCCATTTCTGATATTAATGTTATACAAATTTATTCTTCAATTTTGATGTGTATATGACACCGAATGTATACTTTATAAGTGTTGTAAATATACATGAGATCAAAGTAGAATAATAATTTAATGAACTTCTAGTTTTCATTAAAGTTCTAAAGTAAACACTTACTACATTGGAAATTTTAATATAACAATGTTTTTCAATCTTGTGTGAATCTATGTGAAGGATCCATATCTTCATCTCATTTCTCATATAATTTAAGGGAAGTTTTATTTAAAACAAAGAGTTATAATAAAAACATGAAAAGTTTAATTATATACAATTTTTTAGGATTCATTAAATTCTATAACATGATTTGAGATGAATATGTGGGTATAATTGTTTTATCATTTATTAATTGTTCATCCATCTATTTGTTAAAATATGAAGGAATGTGTCCCCAAAAAATATATTTGTAATTTAATAAATAAACTATTATATATTTGTTAAACACCTTATACATATGGAATATCATATGAGACATGGAATAAATATTTTAAATATTAAATAGTATCAGTAAATGGGAAACAGTGTTATTTACAAACATAATGTAGTTATTTTTGTTTCTTAGAATTATATTCTGAAGAGAATATAATGTATAAGAAAGAATTGGGAGTATGTTTGAGCTTATATAAGTTTAAAGTTAACAAATAAATGATTGTGATATTTAATGTTTAAAAATTCACCATTTCAAATCGTAAATATTTAGGATATGTGAGAGAAATGTAGAATTTAAATAGTTAAAATTAGTTAATGTGAGAAAGTTATTATCACTATTAAAAAAAGAATTATAATATACTATAAATGTAGTGATTATTCACTGAATAAACCATTGGTGTTTAAGATATGAGATAGTGAAGAAACATTTAAAGAGTTTTATTTAGTTACCATAACAAGTGAAAGTAAATATTCCCTTTAGGTTTTTACCTACCAATAAAAAATGTGTATCACTTGGTATCCTAACATATTTTAGGTTATGGAAATAAAATTAAATGTAAAGAGTCATATTAGTTACTATAAGGGATTGGATTTCACATTATCCTAGAATGATTTGGCATGTGATGGTATGGTGATATTGTAAATTGTTAAATTATTTATAAAATATTTCAAGGAAAAAAGATTTATGGAATGGGTTCTAATGATGACATGATGTACATAGAGGTATTTTTAGTACGTAAAAGAAGATAATATTATTAAATTTGATGGTATGAATTTAATGAGTTTGAATATAGTTTTAAATATTTTTTCCTATAAAATACGAATCTTATGTCTCACAATTATTAAAACTATATTTACTCATAAATTTTATTCACTAAGAGATTATTTAGAGTATTTTATTAGATGGTCATGTAGGTATGTGACATTAATAACATATATATGTAATGTTCTATTTCTATAAGAACATCAGATGATAATTTTATAACTATACATGTTTAGCAGATAAGATGTTGGTTTTATTGGTTAAAAATATATAATTTTGTTATAATAATTCAATATCCATTTATTATTAATTCATCAGAGTTGAAAGATAATTTACATGAATGTTAAAATGATAAATATCCCCTCAATGTAAAAACATTGAGTTTTCCAAAACTGATTCTCATCATGGAGTATAATAGGTTGTTATTATGAAATATTCCTCTTGAATAAATTCATATATTATTTACCAAGGGATTAATAAGATATATGATGTATAGATTCTTAAGGTTATAAGTTGAGACTTATTAATTAGTCTAATAAACAAATGTATATATCATAAAATGTATTGTAGATACCCAAGATTGATGTACATATACATTACATTAATTTTGCGGAATACTTAATACATAAAAAAACAAACACCCAAGGACTGTAATAGTTTAGTGTCTTTGAAAACTTGGTACATAATCTTATAAGCACGGTGAAAGATCTTCAACATCCCCCATAAAGATACTCCCTCTTTTTTTCTTACATAAAACCTTTCTTTATATCCTGGGGAGAAAAACATTGAAAGGGTGAGCTCAAATGCTCAGTAAGGGTAAAAATGGAGAACATAAAATAATCCAAACTAGTAGAAAAATAGTCTTTAATGTCGTTTTTTTATTTTTGGACATCGGTTTTTAATCGACCTCGAAGACGCCGACAAACAAAATATGAATTTTATATGCTAGTTTTTGTTAACCGATGCGAAAAATGAATTAAATTTGTTTTTTTGGCATCGATTTTGAAAAACCCTGATGCCAAAAAATCTAAGTCATATCATTTTTGGCCGCATTTTTCATAAACATTGATGCCAAAAATTAAAAAAAAAATGTTTTGGTGTCGGTTATTTAAATAAACCGACACCATAAATGACAAAAAAACTTTTTGAGTCGGTTTAAAAAAAACATATGCCAAAAATTAATTTTTTTTTCTATGTTTTCGATCATTTTTTAAGCTTTGATTTGACAGGTTGTGGACCTAAAACAGAGTTACGGATCAAAAGTTATCTCCATTTGAAGTTGAACCTATCAAATTTACGAGTGATACAACTCGTTTCAAGGAAAACATGACAAACATAAAAAATCATATACAGTAAATGAAATAAAATAAGCGTAATACTTCAAACATATTTAAATGGTTTTAGGGGCGTCCATTTAAATGATAAGTTTTTTATCATTATATAACTTATATTTATAAATGAGAATAAATCATCATTATAAGAAAGATAATCGAGTTGTCTAGAAATGAAGGATAATAATAATAAAGAAAACTAATGAATAGAATATTTACCACGTTCAAATTAATGATTGAAGTCACATTGAAAACTTTATTGAGTCGAAGATTTTGAAAATGATGAACTAAGGAGAAACCAGATATATATATATATATAGTAAATGAAAATATTTTCAATTGCATTGTATGAAAATTTAAGCAGGATTTTAGAAAGTTAAACACGTGTTGTGAAGAAAATTGAAATTTTGATCCCGCGTTACTCTTTGGCATCAGCTTTTTTGAAACAAACGTAAAAGAGGATTTACATTGGTCTTTTGGAGTCGGGTTTTTAGACAACTGATGCCAAAAATTCCAATTTATTTTCTTTTTTGGCATTGGTTTTCAATGAAACCGACGTGTAAAAGTTAAAAAAAAACATTTTTCGAGTCGGTTTTTTTAAAAACCGATGCCAAAAATAGAAAATATTTTTTTTGCGTCGGTTTTTAAAAATACCGACGTGAAAAATTAAAAAAATATTTTTGGTGTTGGTTTTTATGAACACCGAGGCCAAAAAAGTTTAAATAAAATTACAGTGTTTTAGATAATTCTTTAATATTTTATATGACTGGTTGTGGAGATAAAACGGAGTTACGGATTAAAAGTTATGGCCTTTGAAAGTTGAACTTCTTTAAGACTTTTCTTAGAGAAGGTCAACTTCCGACATCCATAACTTTTAATCCGTAACTCTGTTTTTGCTCCACGACTAGTCAAATAAGATCTCATTGAATTATCTAAAACATAGTGTATTTTTTAATTTTACATCATCGGTTTTTATAAAAACAGACTCCAAATATATATATTTTTTTAGTTTTTTGCATTGATTTTTTTAAGAAGCGACACCAAAACAATTTGTTTTCTCTTTGGCGTCGGTTTTTAAAACAACTGACGCCAAATATTCACCGAAAAAATTATTTACTTATGTTTATGAGAAACCGACGTCAAACTGGAGACGTTAAAAATTATTTTTCTACTAGTTCCATAAATATTTGAACGTAAAAACATGAATATAAAACATAAAAATCACGAGTAAGGACATAAATCCTAGTAGTACATAAGGCATAAATCACAAAGGAACATTAAACATGATAAAATAGCATGGGAATAAAACATGTAATTGTGGCATCCATTAATCAGAAGTTATGATTTCCATATTAACAACGCATTGGCACTGAGACCATCATAGTGGACAAAGTCCATTACTGAACCCAGTTTACTTGTCGTTCCAGCCCTCTATTACTGAACCAGATTCACTTGTCGTTCTATCCATGACTTTCTCATGAGATATAAATATTTATCCAATTCATTGGAGGGATATATATGTCCCACCCATATCATAATTAAATCATTCTTTTGTGTGCCACAAAATAAACATAAATCATTCATCTTAGCCCAATGAATAAAATGGGTTTCATAAACATCATCCCATCAAAACATAATCCATATAGAAGAAATGGATATCATTTAATAATAAGAAAAATAAAACCATTTAAATAACAGAGACATTATTCTTGAAACATAAACATAGTAAATAATGTCATCTTAGATGAAGAATAGTTTTGATAAAACACTTGAAATGAATTCTTGAATAAAATATTCTTTCTTCTTCAAAATCATTTTCTTTTCACAAAATTCCATGAAATTTTAAAATAAAATGATTTTGTTGAAAATAATCCTGAAAAATTTTAGAGTAGGGTTTATTAAAATAAGGAGTTACAAAACCTTAAAAATCCATTCATGCCATATAAGTTAAAAAACATTCTCCTCGTACTTTTGTCGAAAAAGTCAAAAAGTACATCGTATGGTAAACAAAAGAAAGATTCCTTCCATACTACATAGTAAAAGTCAAAATGGGGTAAACACAACATTAAAAATACATGTAATACTAGTAAAAAGTTTATTAAAATATTTTTAGAAAACATGGAAATGGATGTTAAACATAACCCCAGTAAATACTTACGAATAAATAATCCTAGATAAGAACGAGATTGGAATAATTATCCCTTACCTTATGTACAATTTCTTCCATATATGTCCAAGACTCCTGTATAGTCTATTTAAACATATTATTAACTTGTAACATAACCATAATAATATTTATGATATCATATATGATTCACCTACGAATTTTTATTACCCGTTCATTTGTCAATTCCATGTTAAAGCAGTGTTTTGGGTAAAATCCTTTAATTTATCATACATGTTTTGACATGTAATTATTTATATGTTTACTTAGAACACGATTACTTACTTACAATATGTAAAACATGATTTATTTAAAATATATATTCATAATTTAATATATATATATATATATATATATATGGATAAATGTAATGAAATACACGTTCATGGAGATGATAGGTCGTACGTATGCATGAATGCTGTTTTTGTTTCCTTTTTATATGGAATGGAAGTAAGTAAATACCATATAAATAAATACACTATCATTATTATGTCATATATTTCATGATTATTTATTATATATACTTTAAAATCATTCTTGAATGGTGACCATGGAGAATGATTCTCATCGCGTCATGGAGACGGTAATCCGTACGTACGCACGAGCGATTATATCATTCCCATAATTATGGAATGGAATTGTAGTGGATGATAAAATATCTCATAATCAGTATTAATTTATAATAATCATATATAGTTTTTATTTCAACCATTATACCCATCCATGTAAGGTGGTGGTGGAAAAACAAATTACACCACGACGTGGAGACGGTAAGTCGTACGTACGCACGTGCAGGGATTTCATTTTTTTGTTGGATGGATATAAATAGAAATAGTTTTGTTTAAATTTTATAATAAAATATTAGTATATTATTTATACTTAATTTATTACTTTATAATGAAACAACTAAATAAGAGGCAGTATAATAATAAATAAACTTGAAGTAATCGGTAGAAGAGATTACCTCTTCTCCGACACACCTCCTTTGAACTTCTTCTTAAGGTACTGGAGTTGGACTTTTGAGAAGAAAAAAATCTCCAAAATGTTAGTAGGGAAGTTAATAAGAGTAATGGGTTGGGGTTGGCCAAGAATGAGGGCTAAAAATGGTGTGAGAAGGAGAGGGATGATGTGCCCTTTTTTAAGAGAAGAGAGGGGCACTTTTGGAAACCTCAAAACTATTAGTTAATAATAAAATCAAACCCCTCATAAAAATATCCAAAAAAGAGTCAATTCGAATATGAGATATTATAGGGTTGTAATATCATCATCCAATAAAATTTATACATGTTTAATGTTTATTTTAAACCTTATCATTTTGATTTGTCCTTATTTAATCTATTTAATTTTATTTGTGGTAATAATATTATAATTTTTAAATTGTCATTTATACTTACATATGTGTTGTGAATTTTCCATAATTAGATACATTATTACATTTTAGACCATATAATTTTCAATTTTTAATTTTTAATCATTTCTGAGATTTTCAAACAATTTAATAATATGTTATTTTTATAAAATATCAATAGAGTCAATTTTGACACTTTTCAATTATTTGAATTTAAATAAAATACACACAGGAGATATATTCAAACAAAAATATTTAATAGATTCCTAAAATTTCATATGAATATAAAAAATTCATTTATAACATTAATTTTTTCATATAATATTTATTTTAATGTTTTTGAAACCATTTAGTTGATATTTCTCTTAATAAAATAATTATTACTACATTTATGTATAATTATTTAATATACTTATTTGTTTTGCATAAAAATAAAAAATAAAATACTATGATATTTATAAATATTATATATTTCATAATAATACATTTACTTGAATTTATCATCTTAAAATCACAATATTAAAATTGTTATATTTATTAAATTATGTAGGTGACAGCTTTGACATCTTCTAAAATAAAATAATATAAGTGTCAGAATCACTTTTATAAGGCTCAAAATTGTCCAAAATTATACCATTAGATGATTATGGTTTAGATATACAGGACGAATAAGTTTTGGTAAGTTGTTTGGTCCTTTTATGGGTATTAGTATTTGAATAAAAAATATACTATTGATTTTTCACTAAATAAATAATTTCTACATCATTAATGTATAAGCTATTTAGGAAATTAATTATTTCTCAAAAACTACAAATAAATTACCATAATAAAGAAAAACATTTTAGCTTTCAAATTAGTATTTATAATCGAATTTCTATTTTTTATAACTTTATATAAAAAATATTTTAATTATTAAAGTTCATGTGAGACATATTTCCCTTTCCTTTAAATAAAATAAATTAAAGGTCATAATCACATCCAAGTGGGTTCCAATAGATTCCATTTAGACCCAAGTATGTTTTAAGGATAAATATAATCATCCAATCATGTTAAAACAATTGTTAGGATAATTTTATAATATTATTTTTACCCATAATTATCGGATTTACCTTTAACTATGGTAAATAAAATTTACCATAGTTACTATTCATAATGCATAAAAATAAAAAAGTATTTTATTAACATAACTTTGACCTACTGATTCCAAATATGGAACCAATTTTTTCAAATTCATAACATATAAGTTTTAGTATTTAGTTTAAAATTAATCTTGCTGTTGAGAAAATGGGTTTTAGAAGTTAAAACATTGCAAAAGATTGAAATGTTTTTACCTATGAATTCAACGTAAAATTAATGATAATGACATAAATAATATTAAATGGTAAAAATATATTCTATTTATAATTTAAAACCATTCAATATTATATTTTAACCATATAAATTATCTTGATGAAAAATGTTGATTTTAATTAAAATTTAGAGTATTTTTACTATTTATCAAAATATGAAAGTTAACAGAAAAATATTAAGAAATTATAAAAAGTTAATTTTTATGTCCTTATTGCAATGAGTAATTTTATTTTGTCAAATTGAACTTATAAACATGTAAAAAACTAGATTTATAGTGGGTGCATCATCAAAAGGTGGCAAAACTGCATTTTTTTTTGAAAAATACTTATTTTTCCAAAAAAAACTTTTTGTTCTCATTCCAGTTTCTGGAATATATGTATGATGCATGATAATGTTATAAAATTAAAAATTTCATTAATACTATTAAAAATGGATATATCATAATAACAATATATCGTTGTTTAGTGAAACTCGGTATTGCCTACAACACACGCTATTGAGGAAGGTCGCTCTTGCGTGCAACACAAGCCAAAAATAGTGTTTGCCTATACTACAAGCTAATACGATGTTTTATATAGTGAAATATAATCTTGGTGTAGCATAAAAACCATGAAATCAAAGAAATTAAAAATAACATTTCTCATAAAATCTCAGGGTGTTACATTCTACCCCCCTTAAAATGAATTTCGCCCTCAAAATTCATCGGGGTTATAAATAGTTTACTACTTGAAATATTATTTCATAGAAAACCACATCGTAAAAAGGAATAATGAAACTTTGATTTAAAAAAGGAACATTATAAACATAACGGATACCCAAAGAAACTCATCACTGGGATTCCACAAAAGATAATATAGGTGAAAATATGGATATGGAAGAGATATATAACCATCATGTTCTGATAAAGAGTGGTAGAGAACATGGATATGAAAAAGCCAACAATGACAAATCCATAAATTTTTGATGATCTATGGTACCATTTGATTCATTGAATATAAGGACACTAGCGAAGCATTTTTCGTTTTCAAGATCATTTCCCTAAAGTTGAAGAATTTGAATTAGAAAAAATACTTACTTGATTTTGGTAAAATCGCACCATTGTTCATTCTTTGAAAAATTTCCACTACATATCTTAAATAAAGAAGTTGAATTTTTCATTAGTGATGTTTTATAAGAACATGTGAAAGAATTATGGGTCACTCCAACTCTCTCAAACAAATGTTTAGCAAAAGTTATTAAATATAAAAAAGTCCATATATGGTGATATTAATCGTATATGGATCCAAAAATGGGCTTATACATCATATATCATACCAATTAATAAAATAAAACTAATTTATACAAACCAGGGACATCCTGTAGGATAGTGGTTGGTGATAAAGGCCTATCACACATCGGTTGTGGGTTCGATTCTCGTAGCCTTGTCCGACGCGACGGGTTGTTGCCCGTCCTATAGGCTGTCCTATTTTTAAAACTATAATATTATAACATTTCAGAAATAATATGCAAATGTTATAGCCTTAAAAAAATACTATCTGATGTCCAACATAATCCATTTCTATCTATAGTCTTATCCAAAATACTTTTGTCCAGTCTCATAGAATAAAGAAAAAGATTACTAGAGAGGTCATCTACCAAGAATGTGATTACCATCATGTATCCCCCACATATAATAAGATATCGCTTGTTGGTCATATTACAAACATGTGAATACTTTAATCATGGATTCTCTAGAAAAATGAATTACCATATAACCTTAGTGAAAACATGAATGCTTTCACAAGTTAACTCTTTCCACATACCAAAATACCAAAATTTCTATATACTCAAACCACGATGTCACTTTGTCCTTATACTAGTAATGAGATCATTAATACTATGAAACATATTATTTTCTCCTTATCCCTTTATTATGTGCACATCATATTCTTTAAAAAAATATTTCAATCACTTTTCATGGTTACCGGTACCATTAAACATATACTTTCAAATACTCAAGGAAAAACAATAGTGTAAAAATCCTTATATTTTTCTTTATTCTATAGTACCATACATTATTATTGTTAAACATGCAATCATTCTACTACCTTATTAAACCATTGACTGAGCTTCATCATTTTATTCCTCAACACTTCATTCATCTCATATATCATTTGTATTCTCTTCATCATCAGCAACATAAATACTACCCATACGACCATGCTGATTCTCCTCATGATATTTTCTCTTAGGGAACCGATTTCATAATTCCCTTACATTCCCCATTTAAAACATTTAACCATTTTTATGTTTTAGCAATACTGTTATCCTTATCCATTGTGTTAGATGAACCTTTTCCTTTGCAACTATTGGCTTTGTGTCCTTCTTTTCCACACCAAAGATAACTTCCAGTTCCATTGAAACATTCTCATGGATGCCTCTTCCCACATGATTTACATGAAGGAAATTGAACCTTCTTTCCTCTATGATCATCATGAAAAATCCATTTTCTCTTATTAGTTGAGTCAGGAAACTTATCAAAGTTGAGATTATTGATCATATTATGAGATTGCTGATTAAGCATAATAACAATATTTGGACTTCCAAATACCATTTCATTTGGTTTCTCATGAAGAATATCACTCCATTGTCCATCATATCCTTCATTATCATGAATCTTCCTGTTTCCAACTACTTTTCTAAAACCCGAAAAGAATAGTGTGAGAGGAAAAAATCATGCAAGGAAAAAACATAATAATGGGGGAGTACCTTCAATATATAACATCTTAGGATTAATTATATGATCGTTACCATAATTCTAGGACAATAACTTATACTTATACTTAACCCTAGAGACTTCCCCAAACATACCTTAGAAATATCTCTGAGGATCTCACTAAAGTTTTTGCATCCTAGTATCCCAAGGTTAACTAAACCATTCCTCTGATACCAACTGTAGTAGTCTGGAATTGTTTGTAGTGGACTAGAATTGATACCTATCAGAGAACTCCACGGGCAGCTACACCCCTTGGGTGGGAAATACCACCATCCGTAGTGGTAGCCATTTCCATATAAAGCCCATGGGCGGAGAGCCATGCTTCGTCCAATGCACATATGTGAGAGTTCCCAAGGATTGGATTCATTTCTACCACCTTTCCAATGATACCAACTATTGAGACCCAATCTTGAAATACATAGAAATTACATTAAATTTTCATAAGACTTTATAGATAACAAAAACAAACACCCAAGGACTGTAATAGTTTTGTGTCTTTGGAAACATTGAACATAATCTTGTAATCATGATGAATGATCTTCAACATCTCCCATAAACATCATCCCCTTTTGTTTTCTTACCTAAAACCTTTATTTATATCCAGGGGAAAAGAAAACATAGAAATGGCGAGCTCAAATGCTCAGTAAAGGGTAAACATGGAGAACATAAAACAATCCATAAACATTTGAACATAAAAATGTGAACATAAAACCTCAAAATCATAAGTAATGACATAAATCATGACAGTACATAAGGAATAGATCACAAAGGAACATTAAACATGATAAAATATAATGGGAATAAAACATGTAATTGTTGCATCCATTAACCACATGTTATGATTTCCATAGTAGCCAAGGCATTGCGGCCAAGACCATCACAGTGGACAAAGTCCATTACTGAACTGAGTTTACTTATTGTTCCAGCCCTATATTACTGAACCATATTCACGTTCCATTCCAGCCATGTCTATCTCATGAGATATAGATTTTTACCCAATTCATTGTTGGGAGATATAGGTCCCACCCATCTCATAATGAAATAATTCTTTCATGTGCCAAAAAATAAACAAAAATAATTCATCATAACCCAATGAATAAGTTGGGTTTCATAAACATCATCCCATCGTAACATAATCCAGGTTGAATAAATGGATATAATTTCATCATAAGAAAAATCAAACCATTTAAATAACAGAGGAATTATACTTAAAACATAAAAATACTAAATAATTTCATCTTAGTTGGAAAATAGGTTTGATAAAACACTTGAAATGAATTCTTGAAAAAATATCCTTTCTTCTTCAACATCATTTTCCTTTCAGAAAATCCCATGAAATTCTAAAAGAAAAGGATTTTGTTGAAAATAATAATGAAATATTGTATAGTAGGCTTTATGAAAATAAGGCGTTATAAAACCGTAAAAACACGTTCATGCTATATAAGTTAAAAAAATCATTCTCCACGTACTTTTTCATGAAAAGACAAAAATTACCTCGTATGGTTAACATAAGAAATATTCCTTCCATACTACATAATAAAAGTCAAAAAGTGGTAAAAATGACTTTAAAAAAACATGGACGACTAGTAAAATCTTTATGAAAACATATTTAGAAAACATGGACATGGATGATAATCATAACCCCGAGAAATACTTACAAATATACAATCCCAGATAAGAACGAGATTGGGATAATTATCCCTTACCTTATGTCCAATTTCTTCCATATGTGTCTAAGACTCCTATATAGTGGATTTAAATATATTATTAACTTGTAACAGAACCATAATAACATTTATGATATCATATATGTTTCACTTATGACTTTATATTACCCGTTCATTTGTCAATTCCATGTTAAAGATGCGTTTTGGGTAAAATCGTTTCATTTATCATACGTGTTTTGAATTATAATTATTCATTTGTTTACCTAGACGATGATTACTTACTTCCATAATGTAAAAAATGATTTATATATAACATATATTCAGAATTTAATATATATATATATATATATATAATTCATGCATAAATGCAATGAAATACACCGTCAATGGAGACGTTAGGCCGTACATACGCATGAACGTTCCTTTCGTTTCCTTATTAAATTGAATGGAAGTCAGTAAATAACATATACATAAATACAATATCATTATTATGTCATATATTTCATGATTAGTTATTATATATACTTTATAATTATTCATGAACGGTGAACATGGAGAATTAATCTCATCGCACCGTGGAGACGGTAATCCATACGTACACACGAGCGATGTTATCATTCCCATAATTATGGAATGGAATAGGAGTGGATGATATAATATATCAGAATTTTTATGATGTTATAATAATCATATATAGTTTTTATTTCCACCATTATACCCATCCATGTAACGTGGTGGTGGAAAAATAGATTACACCAGGACGTGGAGATGGTAAGCCGTATATACGCACGCGCGATGATTTCATTTTTTGTAGGATGGATAGAAGGTGAAATAGGGTTGTTTCATATTTATAATAAAATATTAGTATATTATTTATACTGATGTTATTACTTTATAATGAATCAACTAAAGAATACGAATTATAAAAATAAATAAACTTGAAAGAATCAGTAGAAGAGATTACCTCTTCTTCGACGCACCTCCTTTGAACTACCTCTTAAAGGACTAGAGTTGGTCTTTTGAGAAGGCCAGAATCTCAAAAATGTTACTAGGGAATTTTGGAATATTAATGGGAAGTGTTTGGATGAGCTTGAAGGCTCAAAATGGTGTGAGGAGGAGGGGGATGCAGTGCCCTTTTATTAGAGAAGAGAGGAGCACTTTTGAAAACCTCAAAAATATTATTTAATAATTAAATCCATCCCCACTTAAAAATCTCAAAACAAGACTCAATTAGAATATGAGATAATATAGGGTTGTAATAAAATCAAACGATATAAGTTTTACATGTTTTATGTTTATTTTAAACATTATCATTTTGATTTATCCTTATTTAATCTATTTAATTTTATTTGTTGTAATAAAATTCTAATTTTTAAATTGTTTTAAATAATTTATTATGTGTTGTGAATTTTCTATAATTAGATAAATTATTTCATTTTAGACCATATAATTTTCCGTTATTAATTTTTAAATATTTTTGTGATTTTAAAACAATTTAATAATATGTTATTTTCATAAAATATCAATAGTTTCAATTTTGAAACTATTCAATTATTTTAATTTTAATAAAATACTCATAGAAGATATATTGGAACCAAAATATTTAATATATTCCTAAAACTTCATATGCATCTAAAAAATTCACGGAGCACATTAATTTGTTCAAATAATATTTATTTTAATTTTTTAAACCATTTAGTTGACATTTCTCTTAATAAAATAATTATTACAACATTTATGTATAATTATTTAAAATACATATTTGTTGCATAAAAATACAAAATAAAATAATATGATAAAGATAAATCTAATATATTTCATAATAATACTTTTTCTAGAATTTATCATCTTAAAATAATAACATTAAAATTGTTATATTTATTAAATTATGAAGGTGACAACTTTGATATCTTTTAAAATAAAATAATATTAGTGTCATAATCACTTTTATAAGGCTCAAAATGGTCCAAAAGTCTACCATTGGATTATTATGGTTTAGATATACACGAAAAATAAGTTTTGGTCTGGTTTTTGAGCTTTTTATGGGTATTATTATTTGAATAAAAACTAAATTATTGATTTTTCACTAAATAAAAAATTTCTGCATCATTAATGTATAAGTTATTTCGGTAATTAAATATTTCATAAAAATTAAAAATAAATTACAATAATAAAGAAAAACAGGTTATCTTTAAAATGAGTATTTATAATCGAATTTATATTCTTTATAACCTTATATTAAAAATACTATAATTATTAATGTTTGAGTGAGACATATTTCACATTCCATTAAATAAAATAAATTAAAAGTCTTAATCACCTCCAAGTAGGTTCGAATAAATTTAATTTTTACCAAAGTATGTCTTAGGGATAAATATATTCATCAATGTATATTAAAATAAGTGTTAGGGTAATTTTATAATATTAGTTTTACCCTTAATTACCTAATTTACCATTAACTAGGGTAAATAAAATTCACCGTAGTTACTATTCATAATGCCTAAAAATAAAAAGTATCATATTAACATAATTTGGACCTAATAATTCAAAATATGGAATCAATTTTTCTAAATTAAAAACACAAAATTTGTAGTATTTAATTTAAAATTAATCCCGCTGTTGAGAAAACGAGTTTTAAAAGATAAAACATTACAAAAGATTGAAATGTTTTACCTATGAATTCAATGTAAAATTAATGATAATGTCGTAAATAATATTAAATGGTAAAAATATATTTTATTTATACTTTAAAACCATTCAATATTATAATTTAACAATATAAATTATCTTGATGAAAATAGTTGTTTTTAATTAAAATTTAGCATATTTTTACTATTCATCAAAATTTGAAAGTTAACTAAAAAATATTAAGAAATTATACAAAGTTAATTTTTATATACTTATTGAAATGAATAAGTTTATTTTGTAAAATTGAACTTATAAACATGTCATAAACTAGATTTATAGTGGGTGCGCCATCAAAAGGCGGCAAAACTGAATTTTCTGAAAAATACTTATTTTACCTAAAATTTTTAATTTTTTCTCATACAATGTTCTAGAATATGTGTAAGATGAATGATAATGTTATAAAATTAAAAATTTGGTTAATAATATTCATAACGTCTGGTTCACAATAACAATATATTGTTGTTTAGAGAAACTCAGTATTGCGTACAACACACGCTATTGAGGAAGGTCGCTCTTGCGTGCAACACAAGCCAAGAATAGTGTTTTCATATACTACAGGCTAATACGATGTTGCGTATAGTGAAAGCTAATCTTGGTGTAGCGTAAAACACAATAAATCAATGAAATTAGAAATAATATTTCACATAAAATCTCGGGGTGTTACATGTATTCTGTCAATAGATATATTTGTGGGGAGTGTGATTACTATTAATAATTCTTACCTAATTTTAGAGATAAAACTATAATCAGAACATTCATAATTCAATAAAATACTTATGCATGTATGTAACACCCCAAGATTTTATGAGATATATTATTTTTAATTTCTTTGATTTATTCTATTATACACTACACCAATATTAGCTTTTACTATAAACAACACCGTATTAGCTTGCAGTATACGCAACACTATTCTTATCATGTGTTACACACAAATTCAAGTTCGTTTTTTTGGAAATTATTCTATGGAACATTAAGTATAGATTTTGTTTAATGTATAAATGAAATATGTTTCGATAATGTTATACGCAACAGAAAAAGGAATATTTTATTACACACAATACTAGCTTGGATTTCTTTACACGTAATCGCGACCTTCCTCGATAGCGTGTGTTGTACACAATACCGAGTTTCACTAAACAACGATATGTTATTAAAATATTATTAAAACTAGCCATAATGAATAGTAATATCCACTTTTTGAAATTTTATAAATTTTATCTTTCAAACTGGATTTCATTTTTGGATTCAGAATATTGAAATTAGACCAGGATTAATTTTTGATATTTTTCTGAAAACTTTCAATTTTTGATGAATAGTGAAAACACTACGTTACAATTTAAAAACCGACTTTTTATTTAAATAATCATTTATTTTATTTAAATTTATTTTAGGTCAAAATTGATACATAATACCTATATAATTTCAATGTAATTCATTAGAGTAATTTTATAATAATTTTAGATATATAAAAATTTTATTGAACTCTTCACCTTCTTTTACCCACCTCCTAGGAGAGTTTGAAAATTTACATAAAACTTAATTTTACCGCTTCTATGAGTGTAATTTAGAAAATCTGAGAGACACGGTTAAAATCAAGGAGTAAAATTTGGTTCAATAAGATAAAAATAATTTTTGGTGAATAGTAACTTTTTACTTTTATTACCACGGTTAAAAGTGAATAGGGTAATTAAGGGTAAAAATGGTATTATTATTACCCTAACACATGTACTAATTCTATTGGATAAGTTTAATTAGACCAAAAAAAACGTAGGAATAACATATAACCATTTAGGACCACTTGAATTAGATTAATACATTTAATATTATTTTATTTAAAGAAGAGTTAAAATAGTTAAAATCAATGTTTAATAACTAAAACATTTTTAATATAGGGTTATAAATAGGATAAATTCGACTATAAATATTCCATAGAAAGATAAAAATATTTCCTACATAATGGTATCTTATTTATAATTTTTAGACATTAAATACATCAATTTATTTATGACACAATGATGATGCAGTAATTAGATTATTAATGAAATATTAACATAATTGATATTATAAATACACAAATAAATGTAATTTGAGACTTTTTATGAATTAAACTAATTTTATAGGTTAATATGACATGTTAATATTTATTTAATTAACTTTTTTCGAACTTATAATGCTGTTATGATTTTCAAAAAAATAAAATACCAAATAGTGTCAAAATTAAAATAAAATAGTTTTTAAAACAAATATTATATTATTAATTGTAATTTTATTCCAAAAAAATATAAGGTTATGTAAAATGACTAATATAAGGATATATATATTAATAATTAACTACTTTGGGTTATTTTGGTTTGTTATAGTATGTTTACTAACCATATATTGTAAGAAAACAAAAAGACACGGTAAAAGTTAAATTATTTAACTTAGAGTTAAATCTATATGATAAGGATAAAATAGTAACATAAACATGTATAAAACCTATTGGTTGAGAGTATTTCGACCTATACCCACCATATCTTCTAAATAAATCAATTTGGAGCTATTAAAACCCGAATATGTCTTTATTATAAAATAATAGTTTAAGTTTTTCCAAAGGTGCCCCTCTCCTCCCTTATAAAAAGGGAACCCCTTCCTTATTCTCTTCAACCCTTTTGAGCCTTCAAGCTCAGACAAACCCTGAAAATTTATCTTCTACACTTCCCTATAAACATTCTAGAGGTCCTGGTCTTCTTAAAAAACCATCTTTAGAACCCTAAGAGGAGGTTAAGAAGAGGCGCTTCAAAGAAGAGGTAATGTCAGTTACCAATTCATTCAACTTTATTTCTTCTTCTACTTCTTCTTCTTTAGTTGTTTCATTATAAAGTAATAACATCAGTATTACTTATATACTGATATGTTATTATAAATATGAAACAACCTTATTTCACCTTCTATCCATCCCACAGAAAACAAAATCACCGCGCATGCGTACGTACGGAATACCGTCTCTACGCCGTGGTGTAATCTGTTTTCAACCACCACCTTACTTGGATGGGTATAATTGTCTAAATAAATAACTATATATGATTATTATAAAGTGATATTTATTATGAAATATTATACATACACTTCAATAAAATTCCACGATCATGGGAATGATATCATCGCTCGTGCGGACGTACGGACTACCGTCTCCACGACGCGATGAGTTTCATTCTCCATGTTAACCATTCATGAATGATTATAAAGTATATATAATGATTAATAATGAAATATATGAAATAATAATGATACTGGATTTATGTATTTATATATATATATTTCATCTACTTAATTCCATTCAATTCAATAAGGAAACGAAAACAGCGTTCATGCGTACGTACGGCCTACCGTCTCCATGAACGGTGTATTTCATTCCATTTATCGATATATCATATATATATGTATATTATGAATATGTATTATATATAAATAATGTTTTAAATTCTGGAATTAAGTAAATCAGGATATAATTAATAATATCAAGAACAAAAAGGCGAAACACATACAATAAATGAAACGATTTTACCCAAATCCCTGCTTTTACATCGAATTTACAAACGAACGGGTAATATAAAGTCATAAGTAAACCATATATGATATCATAACAATGAATATGATTCTGTAATAAGTTAATGACATTATTTAAATCATTATACATGAGGTTCGGATACATACGAAGCATATCAGACATAAGGTAAGGGATAATTTTCCAAATCTCATTTTTATCCGAGATTGCTTATACGTAAGTATTTACTGGGGTTATATTTTCCATCCATGACCATAAAATGTTTTTCATAAAGTGTTTAATATTATTCCATGTATTTTTAATGTCATGTTTACCCCTATTTGACTTTTACTTTATGTTATGGAAGGAATCTTACTTTTGTTTACCACACGAGGAACTTTTTGACTTTTCAGACAAAAAGTATGAGAAGAATGTTATTTTTAACTTATACGGTGTGAACGTAATTTTATGGTTTCATAAATCCTCATTTTCACGAATCTTCCTCTATGCTATTGCATGATTATTTTCAACAAAACCCTTTAATTTTAAAATTTCATGGCATTTTGTGAAAAGACAATGATTTTGAAGAAGAAAGGATATTTTCCTGAAGAATTCATTTCAAGTGTTTTATCAAAACTATTTTCCATCTAAAATGACATTATTTAATATTTTTATGTTTCAATTATAATGTCTCTATGATTGACATGGTTTCTATTTTCTTATGATGAAATGATATCCATTTGTTTTATATGGATTATGTTATGATGTGATGATGTTTATGAAACCCATTTTTATTCTTTGGGTTATGATAAATGATTTATGTTTATGTTGTGGCACAAGTAATAATGATTTATTTATGATATGGTTGGGACCTATATCTCCCTCCAATGCATTGGGTAAAGATTTATATCTCATTAGATAGACATGGATGGAATGGTAAGTTAATCCGGTTCAGTGTTACAGGACTGAAATGAGGAGTGAACTCGATTCAGAAAGGGACTTTGTCCACTAAGATGGTCTTGGCAGTAATGGATTTGATACTATGGAAATCATATCATTTGATTAATGGTTTTCCAAAACTACATGTTTTATTCCAATTATATTTTATCATTATTGATGTTCCTTTATTATATATTCCTTACGTGCTTCCAAAATTCATGTCTTTGCTCAAGATTTTTATGTTTATATTTTATGTTCAAGTTTTTGCATTCAAATGTTTATGGATTGTTTTATGTTATCTATGTTTACCCTTACTGGGAATTTGAGCTCACACTTTTTTATGTTTTCTTTTCCCTAGGATTTAAGGAATGGTTTTAGGTAAGAAAATAAAAGGGGAAGATCTTTATGGGAGATATTGAAGATCTTTCGCCAATATTAGAAGATTATATTCTGTGTTTCCAAAGATACTAAACTATTACTGTCCTTTGATGTCTGGTTTTTTTATGTATTAAGTATTCCACAAAAGTAATGTAATGTCTATGTATGCCAGGATTTAGGTCCCTATAGCTGGTATCAGAGCAAAAGATTTGTTAACCTTTGGAAACTAGGATACGAAAAGTTTGGTGAAATCCCTAGAGATATTTCTAAGGTATGTCTAGGGATGTCTCTAAGGATAAGTATACGTATAGGTTATAGTACTACAATTACGATAATGATCATAGAATTAAACCTAAGATGTTATATATTAAAGTTAATCCCCTTTATTTTGTTGTTTTCCTAGCATGATTTTTTCCTCTCACACTATTCTTTTTGGGTTTTAGAAAATGGCTGGAAACAGGAAGATTCACGATAATGGAGGATATGGTGGACAATGGAATGATATTCTTCATGAGAAACCAAATGAAATTGGATCTGGAAGTCCACATATCATTATTATGCCTAATCAACAATCTCATAATATGATCAATAATCTCTACTTTGGTATGTTTCCCGAATCAGATAATAAGAGAAAGATGGAGTTTCATGATGATCATAGAGGAATGAAAGTTCAATTTCCCTTATGTAAATCATGTGGGAAGAGGCATCAGGGAGATTGTTTCAAAGGAACCATACTATGTTTTGGGTGTGGAAAAGAAGGGCACAAAGCTAGTAAGTGCAAAGGAATAGGTTTATTTAACACCATGGACAAGGATAATGGTATTGCTTCGACATCAATAATGATTAAATGTTTCCAATGTGGGATGTATGGGAATTATTCAAACCAATTCCCTAAGGGAAAGTCTCATTAAGAGAATCATCATAGTCGTATGGGTAGTATTTATGTTGATGATAATGAAGAGACTACAAATGATATGTGAGATGAATGAATTGTTGAATCTCATTCAACGGTTTAAGAAGGTATTGGAATGATTTATATTTATCAAGAGTTATGTTGTATATGTAATGGTACTATGGAATAAAGACACATATAAGGATTGTTACTCTATTGTTTTTCCAAGAGTATTTGAAAGTATATGTTGAATGGTACTGGTAACCATAAAGTTTATTCAGATATTTTTGGAAATTAGATGATATGCGCATAATGAATGGATAAGAAGATAATGAGATGTTTGATTGTATTCATGAACTCTTGATTGATATATGGACTAAGTGATATCATGGTTTGAGTATATTGAATTTTTGGGATTTTGGTATGTGGAAAGAGTTAAATTTTGAAAACAATCATGTTTTCACTAAGGTTTTATGGTAATTCATGTTTCACGAGAATACATGATTATGGTATTCACATGTTTGGAATGTGACCAACAAGATATATCGTATGATAAATGATGGTATTCACATGCTCGGTAGATGAAATTTCAAGTAATCGTTATTTTTATACTATGAGATTGGACAGAAGTATTTTAGATAAACCTAAATATTAGAATATATTAAGTTAGATATAAAATAGTATTGTTTAAGGCTATAACTTTTGTTATGTTATAATAGTATAGTTTTAGAAAAAGGGACAACCTGCAGAACAGGAGACAACCCGTCTCGTTGGACAAGGATGCGGGAATCGAACCCACAACCGATGTGTGACATCCCTTTATCGCCTACCACTGGCCTACAGGAAGTCTCTGGTTAGTAGAAACTAGTTTTATTATGTGGTATGATAGATGAATTATAAGTCCATTTTTGGAATCATATACGATTAACCTCACCATATATGGACTTATGTATATTTGATAATTTTTGCTAACCTATTGTTTGAGACATATGGAAGGACCCATCATTCTATCACATGATCTGCTAACACTTCACGAATGAAAAATTCAACTTCATTTCATTAAGAGATGAAGTGGAAATTGTTCAAGGCATGAACAACAATGATATTATACCGAAATAAAGTAAGTATTTATTCTAATTCAAATTATTCATCTTTAAGGAAATGATCTTGAAAACCAAAAATGTTGTCCTACTTCCCTTATATCCGATGAATCAGATGGTACCTTAGATCATCACCAATTTATGGCTTTGTGATTTTTGTCTTTTTCATATCCATGTCCTCTACCACTCTCCATTAGAACTTGATGGTTATATTTTTCTTCCGTATCTATATTTCCACCTATGTTCTCCTATGTGGAAACCTAGTGATGAGTTAATTTGGGTAATCGTTACGTTTCTAACTTTCCTTTTTAAAATGAAGTTTTAGTATTCCTTTTTACTATGTGCGTTTCTATGAAAGAAACTTTCAAGTAGTAAACCATTTATAACCCCGGCGAATTTCGAGGGTGAAATTCATTTTAAGGGGGGTAGAATGTAACACCCCAAGATTTTATGAGATATATTATTTTTAATTTCATTGATGTCTTCTATTATACACTACACCAAGATTAGCTGGTACCATACACAACACTGTATTAGCTTACAGTATACGCAACACTATTCTTGTCTTGTGTTACACACAAATTCAAGTTCGTTTTATGGAAATTATTCTACGCAACATTAAGTATAGATTTTGTTTAATGTATAAATGAAATATGTTTTGATAATGTTATACGCAACACCAAAATGAATCTTTCACTACACACTACACTATCTTTGATTGCTTTAAACACAATCACGATCTTCCTCGATAGCGTGTTTTGTACGCAATACCATGTTTCACTAAATACGATATGTTATTAAAATATTATTAAAACTAGCCATTATGAATAGTAATACCCAATTTTTGAAACTTTATAGTTTTATCTTTCAAATTGGACCTCATTTTTGGATTCGGAATATCGAAATTAGCCTAGGATGAATTTTTGGTATTTATATGAAAACTTTCAATTTTTGATGAATAGTGAAAACACTGAGTTACTATTTAAAAACCGACTTTTTATTTAAATAATAATTTATTTTATTTAAATTTATTTGAGGTCAAAATTGATACATAATACCTATATAATTTCAATGTAACTCATTAGAGTCATTTTATAATAATTTTAGATATATAAATGTTTTATTGAACTTTTCACCTTCTTTTACCCACCTCCTCGGAGAGTTTGAAAATTTACATAAAACCTAATTTTACCTCTTTTGTGAGTGGAATTTCAAAAATCAGAGAGAAAAGGTTAATATCAAGTAGTATAATTTGGTTAAATAGGATAAAAATAATTTTTGGTGAATAATAACTTTTTACTTTTATTTACCACGGTTAAAAGTAAATAGGGTAATTAAGGGTAAAAATGGTATTATTATTACCCTAACATATGTCCTAATTCTATTAAATATGTTTAATTCGACCAAGAACAACCTCAGGAATAAAATATGACCATTTAGGTCTACTTGGATTAGATTAGGACATTCAATATTATTTTATTTAAAGAAGAGTTAAAATAGTTAAAATCAAGGTTTAATAACTAAAAAATTTTTAATATAGGGTAATAAATAAGATAAACTCTACTATAAATATTAATTATAAATATAAAACTATTTCCTACATAATGGTATTTTATTTATAATTTTTAGACATTAAATAAGTTAATTTATTTATGACACAGTGATGATGCAGTAATTAGTTTATTAATTAAATATTAACATAATTGGTATTATAAATACCCAAATAAATGTAGTTTGAGGCTTTTTATGAATTAAACTAATTTTATAGGTTAAATTTACATGTTATTATTTATTTAATTAACATTTTTCAAACTAATAATGCTGTTATAATTTTCACAAAAACCAAATACCAAATAGTGTCAAAATTGACAACAAATAGTTTTTAAAACAAATATTATATTATTAATTTTTATTTTATTCATAAATATCTAAAGTTCGGCCAAATGACTTAGATAAGGATATATATATTAATACTTAACCACTTGGGGTTATTTTGGCTTGTTATAGTAAGTTTATTAACCATATAGTGTAAGAAAACAAAAAGAAACGGTAAAAGTTAAATTATTTAACTTAGAGTTAAATCTAAATGATAAGGATAAAATAGTAACCTAAACTTGTATAAAACCTATTGGTTGAGATAATGTCGACCCATCCCCACCTAATATTAGAAATAAATAAATTTGGAACTATTTAAAAACGAATATGACTTTATTATAAAATAATATTTTAAGTTTTTCCAAAGGTGCCCCTCTCCTCCCTTATAAAAAAGGCACCCCTTCCCTCTTCTCTTCACACCCTTTTGAACCTTAAATATATTCCCACCCCGGACTATTTATCTTCCCCATTTCCCTATAAACTTCCTAGAGGTCTTGGTCTTCTTCAAAGACCATCTTTAGTTCCCTATGTAGAGGTTAAGAAGAGGCGCTTCAAAGAAGAGGTAATGTCTATTACCAATTCTTTCAACTTTATTTCTTCTTCTACTTCCTCTTATTTAGTTGTTTCATTATAAAGTAATAACATCAGGCTTAATTATATACTGATATGTTATTATAAATATGAAATAAACTTATTTCACCTTTTATCCATCCTACAGAAAATGAAATCACCGTGCGTGCGTACGTACGAAATACCGTCTCCACAATGTGGTGTAATCTGTTTTCGACCACCACCTTACTTGGATGGGTATAATGGTGTAAATAAATAACTATATATGATTATTGTAAAGTGATATTGATTAAGAAATATTATACATACACTTTAATACAATTCCACGATCATGGGATTGATATCATCGCTCGTGCATACGTATGGACTACCGTCTCCATGACGTGATGAGATTCATTCTCCATGTTAACCATTCATGAATGATTATAAAGTATATATAATGAATAATAATGAAGTATATTACATAATAATTATACTGTATTTATGTATTTATATATATGTATTTCATCTACTGAATTCCATTCAATTCAATAAGGAAACGAAAACAGCGTTCATGGGTACGTACGACCTCCCGTCTCCATGAACGGTGT
Source organism: Viscum album (assembly GCA_963277665.1). Classification (NCBI taxonomy): domain Eukaryota; kingdom Viridiplantae; phylum Streptophyta; class Magnoliopsida; order Santalales; family Viscaceae; genus Viscum; species Viscum album. The sequence goes on from OY728160.1 coordinate 1,683,917,462, forward strand.
ATTTCGTTCCATTTATCGATATATCATATATATATGTCTATGATGAATATGTATTATATATAAATCAGGTTTTAAATTCTGGAATTAAGTAAATCAGGATATAAATAACAATATCAAGATCAAAAAGTCGAAACACGTACAATAAATGAAACGATTTTACCCAAATCACTGCTTTTACATCGAGTTTACAAACGAATGGGTAATATAATGTCCTAAGTAAACCATATATGATATCATAAAAATTAATATGATTATGTAATAAGTTAATGACATTATTTAAATCATTACACATGAGGTTTGGATACATACGAAGCATATCAGACATAAGGTAAGGGATAATTTTTCAAATCTCATTTTTATCCGAGATTGCTTATACTTAAGTATTTACTGGGGTTATATTTTTCATCCATGCCCATAAAATGTTTTTCATAAAGTGTTTAATATTATTCCATGTATGTGTATTTTCATTTTTACCCCTCTTTGACTTTTACTTTGTGTTATGGAAATAATCTTACTTTTGTTTACCACACGAGGAACTTTTTGAGTTTTTCAACAAAATTACAAGGAGAATATGATTTTTAACATCTACGGCATGAACGAATTTTTACAGTTTTATAACGCCTCATTTTCACGAATATTACTCTACAAAATTTCATGATTATTTTCAACAAAAACATTTTGTTTAAAATTGCATGGCATTTTGTGAAAGGAAAATGATTTTGAAGAAGAAAGGATATTTTCCTCAAGAATTCATTTCCAGTGTTTTATAAAAAATATTTTCCATCTAAAATGACATTATTTAATATGTTTATGTTTCAAGTATAATGCCTCTCTGATTTACATGGTTTCACTTTTATTATGATTAAATGATATCCATTTGTTTTATATGGATTATGTTATGATGAGATGATGTTTATGAAACCCATTTTTATTATTTGGGTTATGATGAATGATTTTTGTTTATGTTGTGGCACATGAATGATTTCATTATGAGATGGGTGGGGCCTATATATCCCTCCAATTCATTTGGTAAAGATTTATATCTCATGAGATAGACATTGCTGGAATGGTAAGTTAATCTGGTTCAGTGTTAGAGGACTGAAACGTGGAGTGAACTCAATTCAGAAAGGGACTTTGTCCACTAAGATGGTCTTGGCAGAAATGCCTTGGCTACTATGGAAATCATATCATGTGCTTAATAGTTTTCCACAACTACATGTTTTATTCCAATGATATTTTATCAAGATTGATGTTCCCTTATGATATATGCCTTACGTACTTCCAAAATTCATGTCTTTGCTCATGATTTTGATGTTTAGATTTTATGTTCAAGTTTTTGAATTCAAATGTTTATGGATTGTTTTATGTTATCTATGTTTACACTCACTGGGAATTTGAGATCACCCTTTTTTATGTTTTATTTTCCCCAGGATTTAAAGAAAGGTTTTAGGTAAGAAAATAAAAGGGGAAGATCTTTATTGGAGATGTTGAAGATCTTTCACCAAGATTAGAATATTATATTCCGAGTTTCCAAAGACACTAAACTATTACGGTCCTTTGGTGTCTGTTTTTGTTATGTATTAAGTATTCCACAAAAGTAATGTAATGTCTATGTATGTCAAGCTATGGGTCTCTACAATGTAAACATATAAACACAGCTAAAATTTAGATGGTTGGGTATGTTTCTTATTATTTTGTCAATTAGAGTGAAGTGAAGATAGGATTTGTCCACTTATATGAATTGAATAGACATATATCCCTTGATTGAATTAGACTGATGAAGTACACTTTCATGCTTATTTGCTTCACATATAACATGTTCAAAAACATGGATATGTGAAAAGTGATATACGTATCAAATAAATTAATGACATTTTATGTATTCATTGACTTTATCTATCTTTTTAGAGAATCATGAAATGATGAGTGGATAATAATATATTAACACGATTCATGTATAATGGTAACCTGATTTCATGGAATAATGGAATATATAGGTATACATATGACTTATATGATACCTCTGATTCTAGAATTGTTGGAATAAAAATATGAGTATGTTTAATGGAAATCACACTAGAACCCTTAATAACTTGTGTAGAACTGATTCTTTTCTCGAGGAAACTCCTTTATTATATCTATGAAATTGAAATTTCATAGTTTATTTAATATACAGTAAGATCCTGGTTCTTGTTTTAGAGGTACGAGCTTCTTCTTCTCCTTTTCCTTAAGTGATTTTGAGAAAATATGGAAAAATGGGGAATGATCCAAAATTTGGAAACTACACGCCGTGTACTTTGCCCACACGCCGTGTACTTTTGGCCATGTTGGGATAAGTACACAGGGTGTGTAGCCTCTCCGGCCACAAAGGGTGTAGGAACCGACTACACGCCATGTAGTGGTCTTTTACACGCCGTGTAGTCAGTCGTCGGGTTAAAAATTAAGGCGGTGGAGTCACCACCATCTGTGCGGCAGTACACGTCGTTTACTCGGGAGTACATGTCGTGTACTCTTGTTGGCAGGTGAACAGTGCTGGTGCCACCAAATGAACAGTTAAATGAAAGAATTACACACCGTGTACTTTGTTTTTTCGGCTTAAAATAGGAAGTAGACTCCTCATTTGGTAGAGGAGGCATTTGATCCATTTTGGAGCCAAAGGAGGAGGCCAGACCTTTGAAGATCCGCTGGGAGTTCGTCTGAAATCCGATTCAGCTTCAGACGATCTCCTTGGAACCGCACGGGTAAGACCTTCCTCCACCTGGTACCGTTCTTTCCAATTCTTCTCCCAACGTAAGTTATTTACGTTTGAATGGGTTTTGTTCTTCGTCATATCTACGCCGTTCTTGGGCGTTTCCGGAGCTAGCATTCGGTTATAGTGTTCGTTGGCACGTAAGGTAGGTGGATTGGTGTTTATTTTCCAACTGTCGTGCGTTTTTGTGCGTTTTAGTGCCACAAACCCATGTTGGGGTGTCGTGTGGCTGAGGCCATTGCTATATTTAATTCCTATAATTGCATAGGTGACTAAATGGTGATAATAAAATGATGTTTGGGATTGTTGCTTGGATCCAGGACCATCCCGAGGGGTGTGTTCCTCTGTTTAGTCGTTTGGCCAGGATACCCGAGGGTATGCCTTAAATGTAGTACTTGTAGAATTTCCTTGAGAGGAATTGATTGTTTACTGCATTTTGATATGTTGGGCATGGCCCGGTTACCTTTTTATCCTGAGGGCGTTGTTGTGATTAGCCTGAGGGCGTGACTGTTTTAGCCCGAGGGCTATCGTTATTCCTCCTGAAGGAAACCTTTCGTGCCTGAGGGTTTGACATCTGTGCCTGAGGGCGACACTTCGTAAGCCTGAGGGCGAGAATTTCTGTTATGCCTGAGGGCAATACCTAAGGGTTGGATTCTTTATGGCCTGAGGGAAAGCCTGAGGGCGTGGTTACTATTTTATCCTGAGGGAACGGTTCTGGTTATCTTGAGGGCTTGGTGCTGTTGAGCACAAAAATGTTACTAAATTAAAGGGATTAAATGAATAATAAAATGGCAATTTAACTGTTAATTTAGTTACTTTTGAGTACTGCTTAGTTATTGAATTTTACTACTGCACACTTGTTGCATGTTTTACACACAGTTGAGCACGAGCCTTTGGTGTGTGCCCACTGAGATATATTTCTCACACCCTGTTTGGGTCATTCTTTTCAGCCCAAACATATTACGTTTTTGTAGGCGTAGATAGGGGCAAGATTCCCTATACAGGTACTTGACATTTGCTGAGGAGTAGGAGGGCATGGGACCAAGACTAGGCTCGCGATGCCGCTGGCAGCTGTTTACTTGTTTTGCTGTACTTTTCTTTTGGTTGTATCACAGTGATGTATAACATGTTCTGGATATTTTCTTAGAATTTTAACATGTAGCATCATCACTTTTATAATGTTGTCTATATCAACTACTGTAGTTATTTTAGTTGTTTATGTTTACTGCTTCCGTTGTTGTTGTATGATTATTTTGGTATTCCGTTGCTCTACACTTTGACAAATGAGGGAATAGTTTCCCCACTATCAGACCTGGGCCCTCGCTGCTAGTCAGCAGCCTCTGGCATTTGGGGAAATGTGCTTGAGGTCACATGGAGAACTGGGCTTGGGGTACCCGTTGCATGGCACCCAGGGCCGGGATGTTACAAAGTGGTATCAAAGGAGTTTCTTTTCTTTGACTTACTATTTGGAGTTGTAGTCATATTTAGGACGAACGGTAGTTGGTAATAAGCTGTGGCCGGGCGTAGATAACCCGTGTACAGGGAAAAGCCAGTCTACCTCGTACTTTGCATTCTTTGATCTTGCACTTTTACAGTTGATATGTTTTCACCGTTGGATGACGCACTTGTATTGTGTTGTTTATATTTTATCTGTGGGTTCTATTTAGTTGCAACCCGATGAGATGAGGGTATTCCATCTCATGCATCATATAGGAACATGCTAGATATCACATGACATGCATAGTTTCCATGCCATGTAGGTGCATTAGAATTTGCATGTTGTTGTGATAGTTGTTGTGCTAGTAAAGCGTGATGTTGTGATAGCTGCTTGATAAATACCTGCCTTGTGATATGGTATTATTGTTTGAGCTTGTTTATATAATGGACTCCAAACTTTGGTTTTTGGGGAGTATGGGCCCCCATTGACCAGAATTTGGTGGATTATTGCCTGGTTATTGGTTATAACACAAATAAGATGTCAAAATTTGATTCTTGGGGTGTATGGGCCCCCACGGGTCGTAATTTGACACATAGGTGTCGTTTTCAGTATTTTATGGGTTCCGGAGAAGTTTCTGAGGAATACTGTCTAGAAACCCAGTATACACGCAGTGTAGTATTTTTATTCACACTGTGTATGTTCTTCTATTTGGGAAGAAATATGAACTTTTGAGTACACGCCGTGTACCCTGAGTACACGCCGTGTAGTCCCTTCCCGTGTCACAAACCATGTGGGCGGCGACACGGGGTAGGGAAAGGGGTTGGGTAAGACACGCCGTGTAGTTTTGTACACGTCGTGTATTGTTGACCCGGAGTCCGGCCATGTAACTAACAACACGGGTCGATGAACTCTTAGACAGAACACGCCATGTCAATTATAGACATGCCGTGTAGTGGGACCTGGGGACTCGGCCGTGTAACTAACAACACGGGCCGATGTCACCACTTTCAGAACACGTCGTGTAACTTTGGGACACGCCGTGTAGTCTTGTCTGAGGAAAGACCGTGTGGAGTTAGCCATGTGGCTGGGAAACGGTGTGGTGTGCACGCCATGTATGGGTGTAACACACCGTGTGTGGTAAAGCCGAGTAGTCGGCCGTGTCACAGACGACACAGGTAGTTGGAAAATAACATCGTACATGCCATGTAGATATTATACACACCGTGTAGTTTTTTTGAACAGAATCCGTGTGGCTTAGCCATGTAGAAGGACCCAGGTAGGGGAAAGGAAGTCAAGTACACGCCGTGTAGTAAGTGTACACGCCGTGTAGTCTTGTTTTGAAAATTTTGAACCGCCTTCTTCCTCTTGTTCCTTTGTGGATCCTTCATTTCAGTCTTAATAATCTTGAATCTGAGGTGTTCTTTTGAACTTGTAGAGTCTTGCCGCCAAGACGACCGCGAGTTTTTCTCCAAGAGAGCGGCGAAAATTATACTCCAGAGATGGTGGGGCATGGGCTACCAGTTGATCCACCAGTAGATCCAGATACGACACCAGCTGTTATACCAGACACGGGCACAGAGGTGCAGTTCCGTGAAGGCTTATTGCAGTTCATGCAGACCTTTCAGTGAGCACCGCAGGATGCCACATCTATTGACGAGCTGATGCGTATCTTCCAAAAGTAGCATCCACCTACGTTTTTAGGGAATGGCAGACCACAGGCTGTAGAGTCTTGGTTAGGATAGATGCAGACTATCTTCGAGTATCTTGAGACGCCTCCAGGGAAGAGGGTCAAGCTCGCGACTTACATGCTGCGTGATTCTGCCAAGAGGTGGTGGGATGTTACCACCCAGTCAGAGCATCACAGGGACATAGCGTGGGAGGATTTTCAGACAGTCTTCTATGACTTCTTCTTTCCCGAGACACTGAGAGCATATAGAGCTCGAGACTTCATGAATCTGCAGCAGGGCGCTATGTCGATGATGGACTACTCTGCTCGTTTTACAGAGCTTTAGCGCTTTGCACATGTGCTGGTGCGTGATGAGACACTGAGAGCCAGACGTTTTGAGGATGGTCTTCGGTATGACATCTGAGCGCTGGTGAATGTTTTCAGGTTACCTACTACACATGCGATTGTGAACCAGGCGTTGATTACAGAGAGGAACCTGCGAGAATCTAGTGGTGTGGGCCAGGGTGGTTCGGCACCAGTTATTGGTACTATTTCTGCTGGCAAGAGGAAGAGGCAGATGGACTTCTCTCAGGGCAGCAGTACCAGCCAGGCAACTTCTTCAGGTGGCCCGATCAGGTGCTACCAGTGTGGCAGAGAGGGGAACAAGAGTCCGCAGTGTCCACGAGACCCAGTGGAGTGCCGAGATTGAGGAAATATGGGTCATCTGCAGTGCTTTTGCAGGGTGTTTCTAAAAATGGCTAGTGAGAGGGGTTCTGTGCACACTCCATGTGTGGGATCAGGACCAGCGGCTTCTTACAAGTCAGGGAACTGGAATAAGTCAGGGCATGCAGGTAGAGATAGTGGTCATGGTCGTGGTAGCCACACACTAGGATCTCAGAGGCAACAGGGCAGGATAGCTCAGGGTATCCCGGCTGTGTCACAGGGCCACAACACTGGTCAGGCATATGTAGTGCAACAGACCAAGCATGAGCAGGATCCCGGACCTTTGACAGTCAGAGGTACTATTCTAGTAGCTTCTGTCTTGTCTTTAGTACTTTTTGATATGGGTGCTACACATAGTTTTATATCAGTACCCGTTGTGGAGATCCTTGGGCTCGGTGTTTCTACTTCTCCTGCTATCTTGACGCTAGACACTCCGTTGGGGACTAGGACGGTTGGTGTCCGTCAGTGCAAGGAGTTCCCCCTTGAGGTTGGTGGGTGTCACTTCCTTTGGGACCTCTGTGTCCTAGAGATGACGAGCTATGACATCATTCTCGGTATGGACTGGTTGGTTCCCTTTCGAGCCTTTGTAGACTGCTATCGTCGCAGGGTGCGTTTCACGTCACCAGAGGGCGAGGAGTTTCTATACAAGGGCGAGTGGGATGTTCAGGCGAGTTGAGCTGGACCAGAGCATCATGGGTGAGGTGGAGTCACAGCCCAGATTTCGAGCTTATATTTGGATGATCAGGGGACTCGTCAAAAGCTTTTCCCTCCAGTTTTCGATCATTTCAGGGATGTCTTTCCGAACTAATTTTCAGGTCTACCTCCAGTGCGTGAGGTGGATTTCTCTATCGAGCTTGTGCCAGGAGTAGCACTGGTGTCCATTCCTCCTTATAGGATGGCCACACCTGAGTTTCAGGAGCTCAAGAGGTAGTTAGAGGAGCTACAGGGAAATGGTTTTATCCGACCCAATACTTCTCCTTGGGGTTCTCCGGTCCTTTTTGTGAAGAAGGTGGATGGTACCCTTAGGATTTGTGTGGATTATCGGAAGTTGAACCAGTTGATGGTTAAGAACCGATATCCCTTGCTGAGGATAGATGATCTGTTTGATCAGCTTCGTGGAGCACGAGTGTTCTCTAAGATTGACTTGAGATCCGGATATCATCAGCTTCACGTTAGACGATCTGATATACCTCTCAAAGCTTTTAGGAGCAGGTATGGTCTATATGAGTATACGGTTATGCCATTCGGACTCACGAACACACCAGCAGTTTTCATGGCTCTGATGAATCGTGTGTTCCATTCATATCTTGATTCATTTGTGGTAGTATTCGTGGACGACATCTTGGTGTACTCTCACAATCGACATGACCATGCCACCCATCTTGAGATTGTATTGAGTACACTGAGAGAGCATCACCTATATGCTAAGCTCTCGAAGTGCCACTTTTGGATGGACCAGATTCACTTCCTGGTTCATATCATCTCAGAGGCAGGAGTTGCAGTAGACCCAGAGAAGGTGAGAGCAGTAGTTTCCTTGGACCAGCCCAAGAACGTGTTTGAGATACGAAGTTTCCTAGGGCTGGCTGGTTACTACAGATGCTTCATACAAGACTTCTCCCGCTTAGCAGCACCGTTGACAGGTCTGACTAAGAAGGGTGTGAGGTTCATTTGGTCAGAAGCTTGTGAGATAGCTTTTCAGGACCTGAAGGGAAGGCTGACATCAGCACCGATCCTGATACTCCCAGAGCAGGGGAAGAACTATACAATTTACTGTGATGCATCAGGGATTGGGCTGGCAGCTATTTTGATGCAGGGCGACCGAGTTGTGGGGTATGGGTCTTAGCAGTTGAGGCCACATGAGAGGAATTACCCGACACATGATCTCGAGATGGCTGCAATTGTTCATGCATTGCGTTGTTGGAGACATTAACTGTTGGGAGAGCATTTTGTGGTTTTCACCGACCAAAAAAGCCTCAAGTATATATTTAGTCAGCGTGACCTAAATCTGAGACAGATAAGGTGGGTCGAGTACTTACAGTCCTTCTATTTTGAGCTTTCCTATACACCTGGTAAAGGTAATGCAGTAGCCGATGCACTGAGCAGGAAGACTCAGATACATGCAGTGCAGGAGTCCAGTGGTGAATGGAAGCTTATGGATTTGTTCTCTGAGATGCATCTGGAGGTGCATGGAAGTCAGGGACAGACTTATCATTCCACTTTAGTTTTGACTTCTACCCTCCTTGACAGAGTGAGGATGAGGAAGCTATCGATTTCAGAAGGCCTAGTTCTACAGGAGTCGGTGGAAAGTGAGGACCCTCCTTACAGTTGGACGATATGCGATGACGAGGTTTTTCGTTTCCATGGATGTGTATGGGTTCCATGGGATATACGCGAGGAGATGATGAGGGAGTTTCATGCTTCAGCTTGGGCAGTTCATCCCGGGGTTACCAAGATCTACCGAGACTTGAGACGTCAGTACTGGTGGCCGGGTATGAAGAGAGAGATAGCGGGTTTTGTTACGAGGTGGTCCACCTGTCAGCAGGTGAAGGCAGAGCATCAGAGACCAGCTGGGCTGTTACATTAGTTGCCCATTCCAGAGTGGAAATGGGATGATGTCGCGATGGATTTCGTGATAGGATTTCCAAGGTCATCTCGAGGCAATGACGCCGTATGGGTTGTTGTGCACAGACTTACAATGGTAGCTCAATTCTTTACAATCAAGGAGACCTTTGGTGTGGATGAGCTCAGAAGGCTGTATATCCGAGCGATCGTACATCTTCATGGGGTCCCTCATTCTATCGTTTCAGATAGGGACACCTGCTTCACGTCTCATTTCTGGCAGAGTTTTCAGAGGGTGCTGGGTACACAGGTGATTCTGAGCACAACATACCACCCTCAGACAGATGGCCAGTCAGAGCGGACAATACAGGTGCTAGAGGGCATGCTGCGCGCATGTGTCCAATACTTTGGGGGCTCTTGGGAGAAGCATATACCCTTAGTCGAGTTTTCCTATAACAATAGTTTTCTGGAAACTATTGAGCTGGCACCATACGAGGCTTTATATGGTAGGCCATTCCGATCACCTTTGTGCTGGTTAGAGGCAGGTGAGGAAGCTTTACTGGGACCACAGCTCGTGCAGGAGACATTTGAGTAGGTCTAGTTGATTCGGAAGCAGATGGCTACCGCTTAGTCTCGTCAGAAGTCTTATACTAATCGCCGTAGATGACCTTTGGAGATCATGGTTGGGGATCAGGTTTTCTTGCGTGTTTTGCCGAGGCTGGGACACAAACGGATCAGGAGACAGGGTAAGCTTTCACCGAGGTATGTGGGTCCATTCAAGATTCTAGAGAGAGTCTGGCTGGTAGCCTATCGGTTGCAGTTACCGCAGCAGTACCGATCCATGCACGATGTCTTCCATGTGTCTCAGTTGCGTCACTACCATTCAGACCCGTCTCACACCTTTCAGCCTGAGGAGTTTGAGCTTCAGCATGATGCGTCCTTTGAGGAGCATCCGATCTGTATCGTTGACAAGAGCACGAAGGTCCTCCGAGGCCGGTCAGTTCCTCTCGTACGGGTGCTATGGCATCATGGCCGAGTCCAGGACGAGACCTGGGAGCGGGAGGCCGATGTACGTGCTCAGTGGCCAGAGCTGTTCTGAGCTTTCTCTTTGCCACCCTCAAAAGGGCAATTCAGGGACGAATTGCTATAAGTGGGGGAGTTTGTAAGAACCTAGTTCTTGTTTTAGAGGTACGGGCTTCTTCTTTTCCTTTTCCTTAAGTGATTTTGAGAAAATATGAAAAAATGGGGAAAAATCCTAAATTTTGAAACTACACGCCGTGTACTTTTGGCCGTGTTGGGATAAGTACACAGGGTGTGTAGCCTCACCAGCCACAAAGGGTGTAGGAACCGACTACATGCCGTGTAGTGGTCCTTTACACGTTGTGTAGTCAGTCGACAGGTTAAGAAGTAAGGCGGTGGAGTCGCCGCCAGCTGGGCGGCAGTACACGCTGTGTACTCAAGAGTACATTCCATGTACTCTTGTCAGCAGGTGAACAGTGTGGGTGCCGCCAAATGAACAGTTAAATGAAATATGTACACGCTGTGTACTCAGAAGTACATGCCGTGTACTTTGTTTTTTCAGCTTAAAACAGGAAATAGCCTCCTCATTTGGAAGAGGAGGCGTTTGAGCCATTTTGGAGCCAAAGGAGGAGGCCGAACCTTTGAAGATCCATCGAGAGTTCGTCTGCAATCCGATTCGGCTTCAGACGATCTCGTTGGAACCGCATGGGTAAGCCCTTCCTCCTCCTAGTACAGTTCTTGGCAATTCTTCTCCCAAAATAAGTTATTTACGTTTGAATGGGTTTGGTTCTTCATCAAATCTACACCGTTATTGGGCGTTTCTGGAGCCAATGTTCGGGTATAGTGTTCGTTGGCATGTAAGGTAGGTGGCATGGTGTTTATTTTCCAACTGCCGTGCGTTTTTGTGCGTTTTCGTGCCACGAACCCATGTTGGGGTGTCATGTGGCTGAGTCCGTTTCTATATTTAATGCCTATAATTTCATAGGTGATTAAATTTTGATAATAAAATGATGTTTGGGATCATTGCTTGGATCCAGAACCATCCCGAGGGGTGTGTTCCTGTGTTTAGCCATTTGTCCAGGATACCCGAGGGTATGCCTTAAATGTTGTAACTGTAGAATTTCCTTGAGAGGAATTGCTTGTTTACTACATTTTGATATGTTGGGCATGGCCCGATTACCTGTTTAGCCTGAGGTAATTGTTGTGATTAGCCTGAGGGCGTGACTTTTTTAGCCTGAGGGCTGTCATTATTCCACCTGAGGGAAACCTTTTGTGCCAGAGGGCTTGACTTCTGTGACTGAGGGTGAAACTTCATAAGCATGAGGGCAATAATTTCTGTTACGCCTGAGGGCAATACCTGCGGGTTGGATTCTGTATATCCTGAGGGAAATCCTGAGGGCGTGGTTAATATTTTAGCCTGAGGGCATGGTTCTAGTTAGCCTGAGGGCTTGGTGCTGTTGAGCACAAAAATGTTACTAAGTTAATGGAATTAAATGAATTATAAAATGGAAATTTAACTATTAAGTTAGTTACTTTTGAGTACTTCTTAGTTATTTAATTTTACTACTGCACACTTGTTGCATGTTTTACACACAGTTGAGCACGTGCCTTTGGTGGGTGCCTACTGAGATATATTTCTCACACCCTGTTTGGGTCATGATTTTCGGCCTAAACAGATTATGTTGCTGCAGGTGTAGATAGGGGCAAGAGTCCCTATACAGGTACTTGACAGTTGCTGAGGAGTAGGAGGGCATGGGACCGAGCCTAGGATCACGATGCCGCTGCCAGCTGTTTACTTGTTTTGTTGTACTTTGGTTTTGGTTTTATCACAGTGATGTATAACATGTTCTGGCTATTTTCTTAGAGTTTGAACATGTAGCATACTCACTTTTATACTGTTGTCTATATCCACTACTGTAGTTATTTCAGTTTTTTATGCTTACTGCTTTCGCTGTTGTTGTATGTTTATTTTGGTATTCCACTACGCTACACTTTGACAAATGAGGGCATAGTTTCCCCACTATCAGACTTGGGCCCTCGCTGCTAGTCGGCAGCCTCTGGTGTTTGGGGAAATGCGCTTGAGGTCACGTGGAGAACCGGGCTCGGGGCACCCGTTGCGTGGCACCCGGGGCCGGGACGTTACATATACTAAGGACCACAAGGTCACATAGTTAGGCCCTTGGAAAAGGGTTTTTTATAAAAAGTGTATGTTTAAAATAAAGGGTGTTTTGTGAAAATAGCATCTAAAAGTGTTTTGATTAATTTATAAAGGGTTGTGATATTTTTCATAAAGTTTTTATACTATATAAGTGAAAGTGGTACATTGTTGAATAAGAACTAAAATATACATCCTTGAAATTAACGTACACACTAATAATATGCATTGAATATATATATATATATACATGTAATATATTAATATATTTATTTATTTACATTTAATGCATGCATGTGATGAATATATTTTTCATGAAAGGGGTTTCAGGAATTATATATATAAATTATTCATTTATCGCAAATGATTTATTCATTTGATACAATGCATTATGAATGGATTAATTTCTTTTTGTTTAGTTATAGAAATGAATTTGGTAAATAAATACCCAACATACAGTAACACATGAGATGCGTTATGTTTTGAGATGCCTCAAGATTCATCAAAATAAATGGATGGAATCCTATCTTATTGGGTGTGTGATATGTATTATCTCATGATAAAATATATCCTTTTTTTAAAATCTTTTTAACTCATTTGAGATTTTTCTAGCACTACCATTAGTTTTCATGTATCCTCACAATATGATCCTGGATCCATTAGCCAATGTATCACATCAGAGGAATTGTGCTCTGGTTCACTACTCTACGTGATCTTTATCAAACACTATTCATGGAAAGAAGATATAAAATACTATTTTTTGAGAATTCTAGGAAGACTATTTCATAGTAATATTTACACATTAATTTCTTGAAGATTGATATCCATTATTTTGGGTTATCTTCCACCACATATGATTATTAGAGGATCAAAGGAAACCCATCAGTAATTCCCATGATGTGATACTTCTAAGTATGGGGAATATATAAATAGGAAAAAATTCCATGTTATTTAATATTTCAATTAAAAGTGATAGTTTTTCCCATGATGTGAACAAATTAGAAAGTGGATGATTTTCCTAAGAGTAAATTTCTAATTGTTGGGTATTTCCCTTGGGAGTGGGATGTATTTCCAATGATGTAATGCTTCCATGTAAGGGGATGATATGATCAAGTGAGAGTTTTTTTCAGGGTATGCATCCATCTCATCTGATGTGTCTTGAGGAAATGGACACTTTTCCATATTAGGTTAATGATCATAACTAGGGATATCATGGCCACACTTGATGATGTAGTTAGGATGTGATGCCTACATGTCTATGATTACTTGATTAAATATTCTTATTTATAACTTCTTACTAGTATACAATTCCCATGTATTGATGCTCGTGATATCTTAGGGATTTTATGTGTTTTTTATTTTATTTTATTTTTAGGAACGACATGCCCACAAATTATAGTTTGTATTGTGATTTACATCAAATTTATTGATGAGAATTATTCCGTAGGGAAGTTATGTTCATTGATAAATATGTTATCAAGACAGATTTATCATGAATTGGTCATGATACTACAGTTTTTTGTTATTCACACTATTTTTCTTTATTTGGCATAAATAATGAGGCACAATATGTTTTATAAACTTTCATCATCTTATTGATCCCCTAGTCAATCTTATATATGGGAGTTTTATCTTCTTATAATGCTTATGGGAATAGAGATATCCCTAAAATCCAATTACAAGGTGCTAGAAAAATATATTGAAAACTTTTAAATGACCATGCGATATTAAATGTAATTAATCACATGTTGGTCGATGTGAGGAGCAGTGCATCTTCCACTCAAAATAATAACCTCATCCATTTATATATATTCCTAGGTTTGAATGATATTGATATATATATATATATATTTATAAATATATATACATATAAAAACATTCACACATGTACCCACACATACCCACATTATTTAAGTATATCCATATTAATCTGAACATATAAATATGTATTAAAAATATGTATTATTATATAAATTATTTATTTTTAATAATATATTAGATTATATTAATATATTTATTCAGACACATGAAAACATATACATATATATATATATTATGAAATTAAATATTAGTTATAGAAATAATTCATTTATATATCTGTACATGTGTTAATTAAATATTTATATATATAAATACATTTTCAGGTTATTAGAAATATTAATATTTGAATAAATACATATATGTTAATGTTTTGAAATAAATTTAATTCAAAATTTTAATTATATTCAAATCATAAGTAATATTCCTTTTTCAATTTAAACTATTTTAAAAATATCAATCTTAATTATTAAATTTAAGTATAAATATGGAAATTTTTTATTTCAAAAAATTTAAAGAATATTTTTATTTATTCATATAAAAAAATTTGAAATGTTTTTAGAGGAAATGAAAAAAAAGTCACATACAAAAATAAGAGAAAATGAAAAAAAATCCAGGTAGTTCTTTTAGGCCCCATACACCATAGATGAACCAATGAAGCTGCAGAAACACCCCTAAACAATCCCCACATCTAATTATGTTCCTCATATTCCAAGACCTTAATCAAATCCACCACTTGTTTCTCCACCAATTTTTTCTAGTGTCTTCACCATTTATATTTTCCTTTCTACCACACATTTGTCAAACTTCAATGAACTACATCAAACATACAAACTCTCCTTCTTTTTTATCATCCTTCAATACTCTTTGATAACCTATTCTATGGTCGTCTTAAATTTCATTCTATTTTTCTAGTTTTATTCTATTTTTATTCTCTTATTCAAATGTTAAGTATCCAAAAATTATTCTATAGTACAATCAATATATTTTTAATTTTTTTATTATGGACTATTACATCATATATTATATAAATTAGTCCATCGATAATTAATTTTCAAGTATAAAGGTCAAGAAACTAAAAACAAATAATAATTTTCATGTTTATATAAAAAAATTAAATTTTTATTGTGGGTTTAATCATTTTCTGTTAACAGCAAATAAACAAAGAATTGAATTTTAATATTAGATTTTAAAATTTATAAATTGAAAAAACATACGGTCCTGAAATTATTTTCAATTATTATATTAAATTTATTTATATATAAAAATATGATACATTTATAATTGAGGTTTTAAATTATTTTCAATTAATGTTTTCAAAGACTTTGTAAGACATATGAGTTTCTAAGATAAATGATCTATGTAAGATGTCAAAAATATGTAGGAGACCTAGTCAACACATAAGATAGAAAATTTCATATGATATCTATTATGTAGGTTTTATTACTTCATAATAATCTAAATGTCTTATGATATATCTAGTATATGCTAAAAAATTCATAAAATACTTGGATAAAATCATAATTTCTTGAATATTTATTCTAAATAAAATATTAATATTGGATGATGGAAAAGGTGTTAAATCAATGTTTCATCATAAAAAATGTATTTTTTATTCAAGAAAAAGGATAAGAAGGTTCACACCATGGAAAAAATATTATAATGGAAGGAAAGAATATAATTACTATATAACTACTTGACCATGCTACCACATTTCAAGTTATTCAATAGGAATTTCGAAATGACTTCAAGGAGAAGAGAGGATCAACATAAAGAAAGCAATGATGTTTATAAAAACGTTTTCAAAGGATTAAATTATGAAGATGAATATAATATTAAAATACAAAGGAGATTTTATACAACTTCTATGTGAAATAAAAAATATTTCATACATGAATAAAATTGAATTAGAGACTTCTCTTTATAGAATTATCATGAAATTTCTCGAGTAAAATTAATAATAAGAATTGGTTTTGAAGTTTATCTATAGTGAAAAGAAGGATCGTTTCATAATGCTTGTTGAAGAATAATAAGAAACAAGACCTATATGTCTTCTATAAAATAACATAATATACCTAGAAACATATATATCTTCCTAGTATTTTTAATATCCTCAAGGAAAGATTCACGATTTTTAAAAATATGTGGTTGAAACTTGTATTTATTAATTTTTATCTACAATCCTAATAATTAAATCTTTGGTTGCATCCAAATTATATTTATTTCTTAAAGTATCATCACTTCTTTTCCATATAATTTATCATACATATATAAATTATATACAGATAATTTTTTATATTTACTAAATAAAATCCCATCATCAATATAAACATCAATAAATCGTGTCAATATACTAAATTTATTGTCCGTTCTCCTTTGAAAAATTCTATGGAAATTATTGATTCCAAATTGAATAAGTAGAAATTAAAACAAGGAAATGTGGATTGTAAATTTCATTAATGGTTTAAACTCTTCTTTGAATATAATCTTCAAATGTCATGACTTGAGATAAAACATTGAATATGACATAGGCTTTTCATTTATAATCCTTATTCATAAATAATATGGATTATTAATATTGAATCCTTTATCTTTCATGTCATAACTAAAATAAATTTAATCAATAACCATCCTGGATTTACCATGATATTTCTCCACATGATTCATCACCATGTATCCTACACCCCTATGAATAATTTCACTATACCTAATTAATCCATGAGTAATTAGGTATGTTATATGTTTCTTAATCTCCTGAACCATTCCATCTGGACTGGAAATTCTCTTACTTCTCATCACAAAATTTGGATCATTAAGGGTAATTATAACCACTACTATTATGTTATTCCATAATTTCATGGGCTTCACTGACCATTTTTATAATTATTAATATTTTAACCCAGCTAATTTTACTTCTTAATTAATCACCAAAAATTTTAATACAATTAATTATTTACACTTATAAATCTTCATTTAGTACTTATTATCCTCATATAGAGATTTTTCCATTTGAACTTTATACACATTCTTTTCTAGAAGCATTGTGGGTTTTCTAAAATTATTTGTGATAAAATAATTGTTCAGGATAATTTCTTCTAAATATATCATTAAAGGATGATATCATTTATGGAATTATCTTACAATAAAGAATTCATATATTATATAATGAATAAAGAAAAAAAACTAAACTTTATATATATTCTCCTAATGATTTTTATATGAACATACTTTTTTAATTCTTGAATAAAAAATGGGGCATTATTGCATACTATAACATGCAAAATAATAGATTACCAGGTTACTAATGAAAATTACATTATAGTGTAAGAGATTGTACATCCAATATCATATAGGTCAATAAATATACATCACTAACTACTTATTTTTACCAAATTTTTCCACCCATTTATCTTTTAACTGAGTTATGAATAAACCAAATATCCTATATGAGTTTCTTCAACCTCATATATAGGTAATCAAATAGTAATCTATTGGATGTCCTTTTGGAAACAGATATTCTAGGTGCTTCAGTTGAAGTACGTTCATATTTTTCAACAAAGAAATTTGGATTATCTAAATGTTTATCAAGTATTTTTGATTCAATGTCATGTATTTAATATTTTTTTTCTATATGATTTGAATCATTCTAATCATAGATCATCTTCAAATTACTTGATATCAATGATGAAATGTCCATTTTCAATTTTTTGAATCACATTTGGATGAAGTAGATTATTCTATTATTCTTCCTTGAGATTTGGTAAAACACATTATTTAGGGAAATTCATCATCTAATATGTTTTCTACGGTTATATCTATCCAAAAGTACAATATTAAAATATAGTCTCATCTTTACCCATATATGTTCTACAAGAGGGTTCACTCTTTATCCTAATAACAGAATATATAAAATGGTTAGGATTCCATCAACCATTGGAATTATGACTTGAATATCATGTCCTTTTCTAAAGAGAAAAAATAACCCACTTAGGATTATTCCAAAATCCACATATTTATAATTTTTATGGGAAACATTACTAACCCATTTTAGTTTTATAAAATTCATTTTAAACAATCCTCTCTATATTTGGTAGACTTTCACTATTGTCTCTCCATCCTCAAATATTGTAGTCATTTCTCAATTTGGTACCCATGAAATTTATTATAATATAGAAAAATCAACTCTCAAAATATTCAATTCTTGAAAATATCTTCTTTCAGAATGTATTTTAATTTCTAAAAAATTCACTAGAATACCTTTTATCTCCTCTAGAATTACAATATCTGAATATTCTTCTAGTGAAAAGTCCCTAGATAAAATCATGGCTATTATATAGTATCAAAAAATTGTGTTATGGTTGTGTCCTTCTTCCTATTTTTAGTTAGATTTTCCCACTTTTTATTAATATAAATATAATTAAAATAAAGTATAATCATATGTGTCTAAATAATATCTCTATATAGGTTCAAAAAATATATCCTTTGAATATTCCATTGGTATTGATTTCAAACTACCTCTACTTATTTTATTCATCATGGAAAGTGTCATCAATGTGACATTTAATCCCAAATAAACAATATAAATCAAAACTAGAAATATATTTTCCTTTAGAGAATATACAATACTTCCCATATTTTTCTTTAATGTCTTCTCTCACATCCCTCTATATTCTATTTTGATAGACATGTATCTTAGAATTTTTTTTCAAAATAATCAACATCATGATATCATTTTAAAAAAATATTTTAAATATTTGTTTCTGATATTTATTACATTCACACTAGCTATCCAGAACCTATGTTCTAAGTGATATTTTCTAGGTTTTTCCAAGATCGTTACAAGATGGACCACACCCATATCTGCTTATAACAACCGATTCCTTTGATAAATAAGAAAAAATAGTATATGGAATATTTATTACATGATACAAGACATGGATCTCAATAAAATAAGTTCTTATCTCCTGCCTTATTATCTTTTATTGAAATAAAAAAGTATGATACAAGTATAAACATTAAGAAAGACAAATCATTAAGGACTGTTCGACTAATTCTGGATAGTTTCCTAGAAGATTGTTGACAAATTTTTCTAGATATTTTTCTCTTTGATTATTTTATAATTCTAGTTTAAGGATCTTCGTTTGTTGTGAAA
Source organism: Viscum album (assembly GCA_963277665.1). NCBI lineage: Eukaryota > Viridiplantae > Streptophyta > Magnoliopsida > Santalales > Viscaceae > Viscum > Viscum album. The sequence goes on from OY728160.1 coordinate 1,683,936,742, forward strand.
AACATTTCTATGTGTATTTATTTCCTCATGTTCTTCCATAATAAAGCCAAAATATAAGGGATTAGCTTCCCTATTAATCTAATGAAACATGTTCTTGAATAATACCTTTTATATTTCCCAAGGAAATTATTTCTGGGATATCGCCTTCCATACTACCCTGGATTACCATGTTTTTACATTGAGTTCTTCGATGTGATAAGACTTGATAACGTTTTGCATCTTGTTTTATTTGGGTATATATTTTAGGCCTTAAACATTCTTATTATTTTCATTTAGATAGTTCAATACATTTATTATAACTACATGCTCCCATTTCTCCCACTTAGTTATATAATGGATCTGTGTTTTTGGTATTCATGGGTACTCTATGGAATACACGAGGCTTCATCGTGATATTATTATTCTTATATGAGTAATGTATAGGGATAATCATATGCATTTTACCATCACCATATAATTTCTCTGTATATAACTATATATGGATTCATATCATAGATAGTGACTCTTTGATGATTGGATTCTTCCATTGATGTTTTTTTATTCAATTTCTAACCAAATAACTCGAATATTTGGTCCATGTATTGTCACGAACCGAATCTGGTTGCCACTGAACCCGACACAAAAATTGACCCACGACATGGACCGAAGGCATTCCCGATCCCCATGGGTTGGAACAACTTCCCAAGTATCATAAAATGAGAATTTTGAATGATTTACCCGAGTTTATAATCTTAAAACCATAAATGAATCCAATAAAACGAATCTGGATTTTTCCAACCAAACAATAATTTAAAAAAATTCAGAAATAAATTACATATTTTAAAACCACTCAAAAATACTATAACAAAGTTACAAAACCAAAAGGAAACATCTCAAGATCCCTCATGGAAAGGGGCAATGCCCTCAATCCATCTCCACAAGACATCCCGACCAATGACCTGGTAGAATCCTGAACCACTGGAACTCAAAAATATACCCAACTTATGAAAAAAATAACCAAGTCTAATTACACCAAAGGGTGTAAGTAGGAAGTGAGACAATCCCTAGTAGGATACCACCACTATGAAATTCAATGTGATAAACATTCAAAGACAAAAATCATGCAAGTTTTCGAAAACATGTAATCTCTAGTTACAATTTCTAAAAGATGCAACTTAAAAAAAGTCAGTTTTCAAGTAGGATAATTTAAAGAATCAACACTTTTAAAATAAATACCAAATCTACTGAATTATACATCGAAATAATCTATATGCCGATGGTATGTATAAAGGATCTAATGAGCACAAGAAATAGGAAATAACCCCTCGACGCTATCTCGTTGTGGGTCCCAAGTACCTCATATCTCGGTGAGAGTAACCATCATAAATATCTATTCTCATGGATGAGCCACTAGTAGGGAACATGAACATAACCTAGTGGTCCCCACTAATCATCATTATAGTTTTTTATGGTTCTAAGCGTCAATCTTTCAATGTGAAACCGAGTCCAAACCCCATGGATTCACTAGCATACTAGTACACGTCCACCCACCTAGATACCCGGGTTTTCCCTTTGTGCTCAAACAAGTTCAACAAGTCAAGAAATTTATTTTTCACAAGAAAATATCGTTTCCACATCACATATTCAACAAATAGAACATATGTACATCACACAAGTCACCAAATTCACTTTTTCATTCAAATTCATTTTGAAATCATACACACACAAAAATATCCCACAACACTTTTCACATCACTTCAACACTTCAACACATCCTTTAAACATCTTTATAAAACATTTACAAGGTGATACACATCACATAACATCCCACACACACATTCCACATAATACCCTTTTTCCCTTCAAAATCATTGTATCATCAAACTTACATAAGACAAGCCACAAACAAGTTTCGCACCGCCATCACAATTTAATAAAACATTTTAGAATTTTACAAAACATTCTAAAAATGTTTTACAACTTAAAAAAAATCACTTAACCTTTCAAAAACCCAGGATAGGTGAACACACTCTCCAAACAGTACATATGCTCCCTTTTCCCCCTTTGTTAAACCAACTAAAACATTTATATTTTTTCATAAAAAGAACCCAAGTGTTGTAAATATGTCTTGCACACAAAACCCATTTCAAAACAACCATTTTAGACCAAATCCATACCAATTCCTTTCTGAAATAGAATTGGTAGCCGTAGAGACATTTATAAATCCACCTTAAAGTGTTATACAATCACCTTGAATAATACCACAAAATATACAAATGAAAACACACATTTTCTTAAAATGCTCTCACGAAGTATAATAATGTTTTACACATCAAACCTATTCAAAAAAATCTTTTTATGCCCACATGACACTAATAAATTACCAAACTATAATTTTCAGTCCAAAAAACATTTTGAAATAAATTTTATAATTTATAAAATACAACAAAATAATAACCCATGAGTTACACATGAAAACACCCAATTTCAAGTTAAAATTCAACTATAAAAGTAAACACATAACCAAATCAATTGTAAAAAGTTTTTGCACCACACAAAACATATGAGGAATATTAAAAATGAGTAAATATAGAAATCTAACTCATCAAGAATTGTCTACACATGGAACAACCTACCTTTTATGTCGAAACCCTCAAAACATGGTGCAAAACATAAACCGTACCACCGCCGCACCTCAAAGAAGTGAAATCCAACCTAAAACCACAACATTTCACCCAAAAGACAAGAAATAAAACCCTAGGTTCTAACCCTAAAATCTATACATTAGGAACCTCAAGGTTAAGGGATGAAACCCTAATCACATTGAATGTAACCTTAAGAAAACTGAAAGAAGAATGAAGAAGACCTACTTAATTGAGGGATCTTTTAGACATCGCCCCAAATACAGCAGTAGCTGAATTTTAAAACAGACACAAATTCAATGGAGGTTCTAAAAAGTATAATAAGACCATGTAAGAATTTGAATGGGGTAAAAATATTGAGAAATGATGGAGTTATGAAGGAAATAATTTACCTTAAAAAATAAGCTCTAATTGAGGAATCCTAATAAGTTTCCACTTGTTCTGTGATGACAACGATCTAAAAAAAGAGGGAGAAGAGATTGGGGGCGCTCCTAGGTTCATTGGTCTCTGTTTAGAGGTGGAATGAATAAAAAATAGTTAAAATTGAATAAGTTATTAAATAAACAATATGTTTTTTTAAAACTGGAAATGAGCTTTCGGGGTGGCCCAACTACTTAAATAAAAACCCAAATCCCCCATGATTATGGATTAATAAAGGCACCAAATTTACATGGTGGTTTTAATTGGCTAGGGAAAGACTATTAGAAATTTGAATGGACGAAAAATGTTAAAAAATTAATGAGTTATAAAATAAACAAAATTTATTTTAAATCTACAATTGGACTCATGGTTTGGCCCAATTCGTGAAAACTCACACATTCCTCCATAAAAGACTGGGAAACCCCCAAAACAAAGCATTAATGGAACATAAATTAAAACAATACCTTTAAAATAATTTATTTATGTGAAAATTCTCCCAACCATGAAAAATTTCCGCCCCAGAAAGTCACAACAAGGTCAAAGCTACAACCAAACCCAACTAAGAAACCAAGAGGTACTCCCTTGCCAGGTTTCGCCCCCAAAGGCCAAAAATACCTCCAGTGATCTATTAAGGAAGGATTACTCTCACAACCAAAACATAAACCTCTTTCCTGAATTGATCATATCACATTCACACTTTATCCAAAAAACTCCTCAAACACTATCCGAAAAATACTTAAGAAATTCACCCAAACAAAAAAAAACTTTGAACAAGGTAACACTTACCTTACTTTAACTGAACCATTAGGAGCTCTCCAATCCCAAAGATTACTCAAGGAAGATGTTGGTAGCTATAAACCTCTGAAAGAGGTGATCTATTCCAATCCAATACCATGGATAAATCTATGTTACTGGTATAGAGGGACACAAATATGCTCCCCACCATAAGAGACAACCAATACTTTTCCGATACAGAATTCAGGCACTAACGGGGTGGAGGCCTGAATGGAATCCCTAGTACGGAGGTTAGAATTACATTAAAAGTTTACAAAGGAATGTACATGAGAATAATAGTGGTTCTCCACACTATATGAACCAACCATCTTAACCAACTAGCATGGGTTGACACAAAAAGACCCAAATATTTCATGATTTGGGAAGGTCGCACGGTTAGTCTGCCTAATTTTTTGAAACCGTGATCTAACTGTGCTGATGAATCTTCCTACATGGATTCCTTGCACACAGTCACTATTAATCATGCACAAACCATATTCACATTTTGTCTATCCAAATTTCCAACCATTCTCTAAAGACTCAATGGAAACCAAAGGGGGAGGGAATGACATTGGGCGATGACATGGGTATAAGGCCCCTACCTATTCCCACCAAATGGGAACAATAGAAGAAAGATAATGACACTAGAGGTTTAAATTGTTCTTATATTTAATGTTGAGGATAAGACATTGCACACGGGTTTAAATGTCCTTGATATTTCCCTTTACTATGAGCTAGTTTCTCTCTGAGACCTATGGATGGAGCTCAGATGATTGAAGCATCTTCAGCCTCACAATTAGGCTTTAGAAACCCCATGAATGAGAATTCTTCTTTCGGTGCCACAAAAAAACTACACCGAAATCATAGATAAGTTTTACATACATAAAAAATTCCAAACTCACTTTACCCAACCCGGTATTTCACTGAAATAAGAGCATAGAATATGCACACTGATAACACCAGGTTTCTTTGGGTGAGAAACAATAGAAGTAAAGAACACCTACACTCACCTTCCTCAAAAATGGAATATTTTGAAGTTTTTCCAAGGGATACATTCTCCCAACATAATAGGGACTCTTAGAGGATTGGACGGCTTTCACCATTACAGTCAATCGAGCACATGACATCACAAGGCATCGCCGAATAGGACCATGGTGGCTGATATAAACAATGCATGGAGAGGGACCTTATACAACATCCCAAAACAACACACAATTCTAGAATGTGGCCAAAATATCCTCTCATGACCAGATTTCTCACACTGTTCGTTTAACGTGAGATCCCTCTTCTAAGAGACTATGATGGACTGAGAGGACCACTTAGACAATATCCAGATACTCATCCATGCTAACAACCCTAGAGCACTTCCACCTTCGGCAAATCAGGAAAATTAAGAAGCTAAGGTATCTTTCAACATTCCATGATCACTGTACCACTATAAGAGGATACAACAAACCAAGAAAGGAAAGGTTGTAGACTCAATCTATAAATCTCATGAAATAGATTCCTTACATTGATAAACTGGGGGATCTTCCAATGACGAAACAACCTAGACTGCACTTTATTTGTGCGCTAACCATAAATAGTGGCTTACCTAATCCAATGAGAGAACCCAAGGACCCAGCCAACCTGGTCCATAGGTCAATACATACCAAAAAATAGATCCAAACACATGAAGGGAACCACCATAAAGGAATCCCAAAAAAATTCTTAGAATATACCACTAACCGGCCCTTAAACACATCATACGAACCAAATACAAACCCAAAACACAGTTAAAACAGGAGGGGTTCTTGGACTCAAAACATTCCAAAACATCAACTTTTCCAAAAACACATAATACAAAAAACCCCAAAACACTCATGAAGACATCATGCTTTCCTTTTAAAAACATTTATTTGAAGAAAAACGGTTCAGCGGTTAGTGTATCCCCTTATGGTACCCCATGGCCCCCACACATGCATGTTTTTGTGCCACACTAGGCACCCTCCTCATATCCATATCGACACTCATCTAGTAATTCCATTGACCATATATCATCCCATATAACCCCATGCATGTGATCACTCATTAAAATGCCAAAGGTTAATACAAAAACTCATTCCACTTTTCAAAACCAAAACAATCAACCAATACTACCTTTTTCTCAAAACTGGTAACCATGAAATCGAAAACAAATCACCGCATTAAAAAAACTTTTTATAAAGGCACCATAATTACAATGATAAATCACTATTAAGTTATTCACATCAATTTAAAAACATCTTATCCCATTAAAAAAACTTTTAATGGTTTAGAAAACTCTATTGAAAACACATTTTCAAAACCAAGCTTGACATAGTTCACGCATTCAAAAGAGGTGCAAAAATATCATTTACCATTACAATACAATTATTAAAATATAGTTCTCCATTTTTAAAAATCTAACCATTCCATCTTTATTAGATAATCATTTCACAAAAAAATTACACTACTTAAAACCAAGTCACTTTAAAACCAAAGTTCCATGATTTCAAAACTAAAGAACACAAGACAATGTGAGAGGAAACTTGTTTCAGTGGGTGACTTGGAAATATGGTTGGAGGCCATATCCCAATCACTTCACCATCACCGAGAGTGTTCTAGGGAAATATACCTAGCTCCACATGGCTTTCCAGACCCTTCAAGCTCACCAAGACCATTAACCCAACTCTCTTTTTGTTTCCCCTAATCATCATCAATCCAAGAAATCCAAAGGACTCACATAAATCCTAACATCCATTGGAGAATATATTCCTGTAATGAGGTGTGGTGATCAGGAACACTACTCATAACTGAAATAACAATTCCTAACAATCTTAACTCTATACTATCCTGGCTTTTCCCCAAATAACGTGACCCAAAGATTTAACGATAACCTCCTTTGATACCATTTTGTCACGAACTGAATCTGGTTGCCACCGAAACTGGCACCAAACCCAACCCGCGACATGGACCGAAGGGTGTTCCCATTCCCCATGGGCTGGAACAAGATCCCAGGTATCATAAAATTATAATTGGGAATGATTTACCTGAGTTTATAATATTAAAACAATAAAAGAATCCAATAAAATGAATCTGGATTTTCCAACCAAACAATCTTTTACAAAAATTCAGAACTAAATTACATATTTTAAAACCACTCAAAAAGACTATAAAAAGGTACAAAACCAAAATGAAACATTCGAAGAACCCTCATGGAAAGGGGCACCACCCTCAAGCCATCTCCACAAGATTTCAATACCAAGGGCCTAGTAAAAACCCAAACAACTGGAACTAAAAACTTTACCCAACCTATGACAAAACAATTAACCAAGTATACTTACACCCAATGGTGTAATTAAGGTGAAAGAAAATTACCATTAGGATACCACCACTAAGATATTACATGTGATAAACGTTAAAAGATGAAAAGCATGCAAGTTTTCAAAAACATGTAATCTCTAGTTAAAATTTCTAAAATATGCAACTTAAAAAAATCAGTTTTCAAGTGGGATAAATTATGGAATCAACAATTTTAAAATAAATATCAAAGTTACTTAATTTTTGAGCCAAATATACTGTATTCCAATGGAATGTACAAAGGATCTACTGAGTAAAAGCAATAGGAAATAACCCCTCGACACTAGCTCGTTGTGGGTCCCAAGTACCTCGTATATCGGTGAGAGTAACCATCACAAATAACTGTTCTCGTGAACGAGCCACTAGTAGGGAACATAACCATAACCTAGTGGTCCCCAATCATCATCATCATAGTTTATTCAGAGTTGTAAGAGTCAATATTGCTAAGTGAAACTGAGGCCAAACCCCACAGATTCACAAGCATACTTGTACATACCCACCCACCTAGATACCCGGGTTTTTCCATTGTTCATAAACAATTTAAACATGTCAATAAATATAATTTACATATGAAAATAACATTTCCACATCACATATTCACCAAACAGAACATATGTACATCACAAAAGTCACAAAATCCACTTTTTCATTCAAATTCATTTTGAAATCATACACACACCAATATAGCCCACAACACTTTTCACATCACTTAAACACTTAAACACATCCTTTAAAAAAATTTATAAAAAAATTACAAGGTGAAACACATCACATAACATCCCACACACACATTCCACATAATAAATTTTTTCCCATAAAATATATTTCATCATCAAACTTACACGAAACAGCCCACAAACAAGTTTCCCTCCAACATAACAATTTAATAAAACATTTAAAAAATTTACAAAACATTCAATTTTTTTTTGACAACTTAAAACATCACTTAACCTTTCAAAAACCCATGATAGGTGAACACACACCCCAAAAATTACATATTTGACCTTTTCCTACATTTTTAAACCAACTAAAACATTTATAATTTTTCATTAAAAGAACCCAAGTGGTGTAAATATGTCTTGCACACAAAACCCATTTCAAAACAACCATTTAAGACCAAAACCATACCAATTACTATCCAAAATAGAATTGGAATCCCTAGAGAAATTTATAAAGCCACATTAAAGTGTTATAAAATCACCTTGAATAATACCACAAATATATACAAATGAAAACACACATTTTCATAAAATTCTCTCAAGAAGTATAACAGTGTTTTACACATCAAACCTATTCAAAAACCCTCTTTTTTGGCCCACATGACACTAATAACTTACCATACTAGAATTTTCAGTCCAAACAAGATTTAGAAAACAAATTCCATATTTAATAAAATACACTAAAATAATACCCCATGAGTTACACATGAAAACACCCAATTTCAAGTTAAAATTCAACTATAAAAGAAAACAGATAACCAAATGAATCATAAACAATTTTCACACCACACACAATATATGAGAAATATTAAAAATGAGTAAATACAGCAAGCTAACTCATAAAAAATTGTTTACACAAGGAACCACATACCTTTTATGTCGAAACCCTCAAAACATGGTGCGAAACATAAACTGCACCACTACTGCACCTCAAGGAAGTGAAATCCAACCTAAAACCACAACATTTCACCAAAAAGACAAGAAATAAAAACCTACATTCTAACCATAACATATCTACATTTGGAACCTCAAGGATAAGGGATTATACCCTAATCACATTGAATATAACCCAATCAAATTGAAATAAGAATGAAGAAGACCAACTTACTTGAGGGAGATTGTAGAAATCGACCCAAATACACCAGTTGATGAATTTTTAAATAGCCAAAATTTCAAGAAAGGTTTGAAAAAGGATATGAAGACCATGAAAGAATTTTAATGGGGTAAAAAGAGTGATAAGTGAAGGAGTTATGAAGGAATGAAATTACCTTCAAAAATATGCTCGAATTGAGGAATCCTAAGAAGTTTCGACTTGTTCTTTGATGAAAACGAGCTCCAAAACCCAACTACTTAAATAAAAACCCAAATCCCCCATGATTATGGATTTATAAAGGCTCCAAATTTAAATGGTTGTGTTAATAGGCCAGGGGAATATAATTAGGAATTTGAATGGATGAAATTTTTGAAAAATTAATGATTTATAAAAGAAAAAATATTTATTTTAAATCTAGAATTGGACTCATGGTTTGGCCAAATTCATGAAAACTCAACCATTCCTCCATAAAATCTTGGGAAACCCCCCAAAAAATAATGAATGGAAAATAAATTAAAAAATACCATTAAAATAAGTTATGTGTGTGACATGTATAGATCATCATTATTACATATGTTAACTATGGGATCCAAAAGATTCTTATAGTAAACATCACTAAATAAGCATGCTGGTTTTCTTTCTCCCCATGATATGATACCAATAATACCACTATTAGTTGAGTCTATGATAGAGGTATCAAAGTGAAATAAACTTAGGGTGTCCAAAAAGGTAGACAATTTCTTTAAATCATAGAAACACAAAAATATCAATGACATATTGTAAGGGAATGAAATATCATTGTCTTGTAAGATTTATATTGGATTATGATTTGTTGATGAACACAATATATTAGATAGAGACTTGGGAAATTATGTATGAAATCATTTTTATTTCTATTCCAAAGTCATCTCGAAAAAATTGGTTTGTAAGTCACCTATATAGGCATCCGGTCTTTGATTTCAAAAAAAATATGGCTAGAAACTATATAAATCCATATAAAGTGGAATTCTATAGCACAAACTATTGATAAAGAAATATAAAAAGGGAAAATAAAAATTAATTTTTTTGAGTACACAAAAAAAATCCATTAGAAACATTATATATATAAATGAACTAGGTAATTGAAATGACTTATTTGATTTGTTTATCCAAGATAGATATGATGCATGTCTAGATTGGCACCTAAAATCTCTCCATATCATATAAACAGACAGTATTCTCACCGATTGAGGATTATTTTTATAACTCTTTTATCTCCATTAATAAATTAGAAGATAATTTGATATACTCTAAGATAATAAACAAACCTTTTTTATATCCCCTGTTTGTATTGAGTTCATCAAGAATCATGTATTCATCCATAATGAAATATTTTAGATGTACTATTTCTATATTATATATGTCTCTTGTGTTTATAGAGACAGGCATATTTTCTCGAAATGTCCTTCATTCCAATTCCATGTGTATAGGTTCCAAAAAAGAGAAATTTTTTCTACCCATATTATAGGATTGATGCGTACAACCTACCATAAGACAAATAGATTTCTATTTTTTAACTATTTTCACCATCTATAGTACCCATCTAAATTTATAATTTATTATCTTAAATATAATGAATTTTACTACTATCATTCTGAGTGCTTTCTGGAACTTGATAAACTCTTATAGTTCCAATTATGTGCTTACTATATAGAAATTTGTAATCCCTATTCTAGACATCGTAAAAACCTTTTTAGGGATAGATATTATTCGATTCATATTTTCTTGATTTTTTTAATTTTTCTATGAAAACTATTAATATGAATATTCATCTAAAAAATTTCAGTAATGATCTTACAAACTATATGTCAATTTTTCTTCTTATAATCATCCATAAGGTCATTATCTTCATTGAGAATGTCTAGAAAAATGTTCATACCTTCCTTGAATATCATAGAATATATATTTTTATCGATCATATGCTTGAAAAATGTGGATATATTCTTAGAAATATTTTTAATCAATTGAAAATATTTAAAGATTTTCTTTTATGAATTTGGCTCCACATCAACCTCATAATACATATATACTTGATCTCTATCATGATGAACATTATGTAAGTTTATTTCCTTCTAAACATTATTATACTTTTCTAATCATGTGATTTTTATACATGATCAGACCATCACTTTCTAATGGTTTTCTCTTTTCCTTTATAGAGTACATCTATTTCTATCTTCTAGTTCTTTCAAGACATTAGATTTATTAGATTTTTGTTTCACATTGAGTGTTGTAAGGGACATTATATCAATGTAAAAATTATTCAATATATATTTTATCAATATACTAATTATTAATGGTTCTCTTTGACTTTTTTGGTTTTTTATCCTTCCTAGTTGAACAACCTCTATTGTATGATATTTTAACCATAATAGATGATGATCCATTATCCTCAAGGAGATCCTATACTATAATCCCTTTTTATTTTTGGATTATATCATTAATTTCCACGATAACTAGGAATTATACCATAAAGTTATTATCAATGAAAAATGTACATGTCCTTCATCTACCTTATTTTATCATTGAACCTAAAAGAATCAACATATCATTTTAGTGAATATGGGAAAAATTTCAATACCTTCTGGAAGTATCAATAGGATATGCATGATTCATCTTTTTCTAGAAAATATGACCTTCACTACCCTTGTGGACACTCTAATTCATTGTGGTTCTAAGATTTATTATTTTATAATATAATTATTTTATTATATTTCTCTATAAAATTATAGTGTATCTTACCGGCTATGTTTTCCCTAAATTTTTTATGAAATATTACTAAATATCTAATGAATTATCTAGAATAAAATAACATAACAAAAAACGAATATATTTTCTTATAATCTATAATATCATCAAGTATTGTTTTAATATTTTTGGAAATATGTGGTTCATGCTTCTCACTAATTACATGGATATTCAATCTAAATAATTATATATTTAGTAAAATCCAAATGATATTTCTTTATAAAAGTTTCATCCCTTCTTTTTTGAACACATTATTCATATATTATAAATTTTTTATAATATCATCATTATTTTTAATAAATTTGAGTACATAATAAATGTAGATTGCCAAAAATCTTGATAATAAACTGAATTTAATTTCCATTCTCCTCTATCATATTAATGGATATTTATTGAGTCCAAATGGAATAAATATACATTCAAACAAGACAACTATAATTATAAATTCAACTAATGGTGTAACCTCATCTGTAATATTAATTTGTAAATATCATCACTTGATATTAAACATTGAATATACCCCTAGAGTTTCATTACTAATACTACTTATTAAATAATCAATATTATGAAGACTATATCCATCATTCTTTGTGGAATAATTAAAATCATGGTGTCTGATAACCGTCTTGGTTTTACCACACTGTATATCATCATGATTCATCACTATGAATGTTTCACTGTTGTGAGGAACTTCACTATGCCTAATTAATTCATGAATAATCTATTAAGGAATCATTTTCACATAATCCTTAACCATTACATCTGGATTAAATATTAAATTTCTTTTTTCATCCCATCGAGATCATTATGGGAAATTATAGCCTCTATAATTGCCTTATGTCTTGATTATTGGGGATTTTCTAACCAATTATCTGATAAGTAATATCTTATCTTGACCAATACCTCTTCTCCATTAATCATTTGAAATTTCAATCAAAATAGTTAATTTCACCACTCAACCATTTTGGGAACTCTATCATAATAGGTATATTTTCTATATGAATAATAGAAGAATTATTTTCTAGAACCATTATTGTTTCTCCAAAATTTTCTATAATCAAAGAATTATTTTTGATAATTAATTATGATTATATTTTTATATACTGATGTCTTTTAGGGTATAGACTTCTAATAAAAAACACATCTATAAATTTTGGAAGAAATCCAATTATTTTCAAAAAAAAATATTATCTCCTTGAGTCTAATCTGAACAACCTCTTCCAATTCATGAAAAGAAATATTACCATTTTACAATTTATAACTTAAAACTCTATAGATTCATTTGTTACTCATTAAAATGTATTTTTTTTGGATATCGAAGTTACATTTTGTATCAACTAGAGAAATATATATAGTTTCAAAAATACTTATATTTACCAATGTTTTCCACTCTCTCTTTTCACAAAGTAAATAAAATATCATATATCCATCATGATATTATTCATCCTTATGGATTGGAAACCGAACAGTCCTTTTTCAAAATATCATTCATGGAAACTGATTCTCTAGGTCCTTCTTCTAACGTAAAATCATCATTTCCAACTATGATACTTGGATTCTCTAATGTGTTCACAAGTATTTCTAATTATTGATTATCTATTTTAGAATTTAGTCATTTTAATCTTGGTCCATATAATCAATTATCATATTTTTTTTTGTGAATTGATTACTCATAGCTAAAAAAAATAAAAAACATTTCCTTCATTTTTCCATGAGAAATGGTAAAAACCCATTCATTAGCCATGGTTATATTTTTAGGATTTAAAAAATATGGTGAAATTACTCAAACTAATGGTCCTTCATCTTGGAAAGTATTTGTAAATTATTCCACACCCTTCCTTAGGGTTAGTTTTCTATTATTCTAGAACATTATATAAACACGAGTAATTACTGTGATAAATATTCTATCATCTGGAAATCCCAATTCCTTCGTCTAGTTCCTTATTTTGATATTTACATATAATATTCTACTAATAAATCAATCCATATTTACTACATGAAAATCGACAAACATCTTTACCCATGAAACTCCTACATGATAATTTTATCAATCTCCTCATAATAATGCAATGGAGAAATTGGTTAAGATTCCTTCCACCAATATAATTAGTATTTTTAAATCTATTCCTTTTTTAATAAGAGGATCTACTTTAGTCTAGATTATTCCAAAATTTATGTACTTGTCATTTTTCTAAAAAGACATACCAATTTATTCTAGTTTTTAGTTAGGAATTGTAAATAATCCTCAATATATTTTATAGACATCATACATCTCTTTATCCCTAATGAAATTGGTAATTTATTGATTTTACAACCAAGTATTTTGGTAAACCTTAGACTAATAAAATAAGGTAATCTTCCACTCTTCAAAATATATTTCTTATGAATGGATTATAGTTTATAAAGATTTCATAAGATTAACTTCTGTATCAGCATGCTTTATGATATTTGGATACTCTTATGGTGCACTAGAACATGCTTCAATCATGGATATTCAAAGATGCCTTAAAACTATGTCAGGTTTATATCCTTGTGTTTCATGATATTTGTATTCCTAAACCTATTTGTACACTAAATATAAAGGATATAAAATATCTACATCTGAGTCAAAATATTCTCCAAAGAAAGGCTCAAAAAATATATTTAATGAATTTAACATTATTATTTTTTTGAGACTACATCTTCTTATATCTCCAATCTGTGAAAGTGTTAGTTATGTGACCTTTATTCCTATATATCCAACAAAAATACCATCTAGTTGGGTATTTTCTCTAATATAATACTGGATACCTAACTTAATTTCCCTAAAAGTTTTATTTCATTTATTTTTATATTTTGTTTAGTCTTACAATCTCTTATATTTTCCTATATTTTTTTCTTAATAATGTATTGGATGATCTCTTTTTAACAATTCATTTCTCAAATTTATTATATGATTTCATTCATTAACACTTTCCATATTGAAATTATTTTCTAAATGGGATTTAATGTTCTTCTAAGAACATGCCTATTTGGACCACACCCATATCTTCCCATAATTTCTTCTTCCTTTGGGAAATAAATATAACATGTATATGGAATATTTATGAAATTAAAGAAGACTTTTATCTGCATAAAAAGTTTCTTATAAATATCTATATATTTTTACTCAAATTCCCAAAGAATCCTGGAAATTTATACTTTGTGAATGATGAGTGTTCCAGTATTTTTAGATTACTTCACACTAGCTAGATAGAAGATTATGGATTAAAATATCGAGGGAATAATATTGATCCCATGGTCCCAGAACATAATACCAATTCTAAAACTCATAATGACATTCTTTAGGATAACCATGTTATAGATTTGGATCCTGGAAAAAGATATTCAAGATTTTCTTATAGATTATTCATCTAAATCGACTACTAAATTTCCATCAAACTCCGATTTGAGGAAATCAGCTATTACTGGTATAACCTTGAATAGGAATATGACATATTCTAAGATGGATTCTCTAACTTATTATTTTCTCAAAAAATTATCACAAAATATCACAACAATGCATCTCATGGTAGATCCAATAAAAAGGTGTGCATTATCTTTGATAAATTACCAAAAACTATCAAACAACATATAATATCAATGTTATAGATCCCATTAATCAATTGTTTCTCTATTATATCTATTAATATATTTCTTAATGATCATCCCATGTTATGGAACACCTTCAAGATTTTATTCCTTGTTCTATATTGTTCAAGAATGTAAAAAATTAATGAGGTATTATATTCCCTATTTATATTTATAAAATAATCCTTAAAGGATCGTTTTTGTCATTCCAAAGGGATTGGTTTCTAGGAGACCCCCAAACATGTGGTCTTGGCTTCCCAATGTTTTTTGGTGGGAGATAACATGGATTCATTTTTCTTTTTCTTTTATTTTAGTCTTGCATGTAGTCCATAGACTTTCTGAAGATTTTAATATATGTCTCTAAACACATGTTATATATCCTCAATCTTCCATTTATCCTATGAATTAATATCATGGATATATTTATGGTATTCCTAGATTCTCAAAGGAATAATTATGACTTTCAATTGATATTCTTCAAATATTCCTATTAATTTCCAATCACAATATTCTATAGTATGTCTTCATAATATACTTGATATTTTTTTAACTCTTTATAAAAAAATTCATATTCTATATATGTGAGTCCATTGATAGTTAATTTTCAAGTATATCTTAGAAAAAATATAAATTAAAAAATATTTTAATTTTTATTTAGATAAATTAAATTTTAATTATGTGCATATTAATTTCCTATTATCAATAAAAAATTGAAATTAAATTTATTTTTAAAAAATTTAATCATCATGAAAACATATGTGCATAAAATTATTTTCAATTAAAATTTTAAATTTATTTATGAATTAAAATATGATACATTTCCAAGGAACATTTTCAATTTTTCTAAATTATTTGTTTCAATAATTTTTAATAATGTTTCAAAAGAATTTATTAGATTGTAATGTTTGTAAGATACCTGTGTTGTATAAGATTTTGATTGGATAAAGAGACCTGGTCAACATGTAAGATATGAAATTTCATAATATATCTTATTACAAGGATTTCATACTTGATAAAAATCTCATAGTTTTATTATATATCATAAAATGGTAGGAAAATTCGGAAAATAAAAGGGGAAATCATAATTTCAAGAATATGTATTCAGAAGAAAATATCAATCTAGAATGATTCTGAATAAGTTCAATCATTTTTTGAATATTACAATTTTTTTATTAAACATATAGGAGAATATGGTTCCCACCATGTAGAAACAATTACACTATAATGGAAGGAAATAAATTATTTTATAACAACTCAAATATAGTAAAACGTTTCCAGTTTCACTCCAAGGATAAAGATAAGTGTTCAAAAAATAGAAGAAAGAATGAGGAGAAAGGGAAGATGTTTAAAAAATGTTTCTCAAGGATGCTTTTATTTTAATTTTAAAATAAAATTAAAATGAGATATTATTATTATTATATGTTTTAAAAAATAAATCCAACATGAATGAAAAAAAATTAAGGACTGCTCTCTATAGAATTATCAAGAATTATTTTGAAACAAAAAGAAGAATATGAAGAGGTAATTTAGTTCATAGAGAGAAAATTCAAGGAAAAATTAAAAACATACATTGAAGATTAAGAAGAAGAATTAACACTCTAATAGAACTTTTGGAGTCTAGGTTGGTTGAAAATTTTATTATTGTTGAAAGAAAAACTACTTTATCATTGTAATAAGGAGGGAAAAACTATCAACATCACGTGATATTTTTTAACAAAAGTCATAGGATATTCTATTATATTTATATCTACATATTCAAACTAGTGTATATAATGGTCTTGGTGAAATTTAGATCTTTACAATGATTAACTATATTATTTTGAGATGTGATGCTTGTGAGTCTACTGTGCCCTTTGTGTATGTGTGTGTTTTCCAATGTCATATATTCACAATAATTGGTTTTAAGGGTTATTTAAATATTGAATCATAAATATAAGTAAAATAATTTATCAACCCCCTCAGTGACTTCTAAAAATTCATTTTGTTCCCTTTCATATGGTATCAACACCTATTTCCAATCGATTATTCTATAATATATGGAGTTTCATTTTGGTTGAAGTGTTTTTCACTAAATTTTTGGAAACAATAATGGACAATTATAATTGGATGAACATCATGGTGACTCTAAAATTTTAGGTGAAAAACCTCTAAAAATGGAATGATATAATGATTCCTTACATTTTATTTATAATTTTTTATGTTCTATAGGTTGAAAATGATGTGTTTCCAGCCAACTCAAAAAACTCTTCTATGAAAATTGTTGATATCAAGAACTTACAGAATGAGGACTTTTCAATAAATTTTATATTTTATTATTTTTTAAGGAATAAAAAAAATCAAAAGTCATTTGGGATAGTCTAGAAAATATATATGAAGGTAAATAAAAAGTGAAACATTCCAAATGAAAAATTTGGTGACTAATGTATGGAGATATAAAAATTGAGGATTTTAAAATTGTAGATAGATTATTTTTAGGGTTGAATGAAATATTATGGTGATACATGAAATATAATAAGTAGTTTTATAAAAATGGGGTTTTTAATACTTTTAAAGGAGTAACATTCAACTATAATTAAATTATGAATAGATGAAAGAATTGGTTTTATAAAATATCTAAATAGTATAATAAAATGAATTAAATTGACTAATGTAAAAAACATCAACACCCAAAAATAATATCACAATAAGAGAAAAATAGATGGTGTATTATGAATCATAACTCTATTAGATATTGATACATTTGTTTATAGGAAGGAAAACAATAAAAACCAAAATATAATATTTATGAAATGAAATTTATTCATCAATGTAAATCTCATTATCACAAGTCACATATAAAAATATCTCCTTTTAAATAAAAATAAATAAAAATACTTCATATAAGAGGATTAATATTAAAAAAACTCCCTAGAAATATAAGATATTAAATCATGTAAAATAAATTATTATTGTGAATATTGGAGAAATAAAATCATGAATTAGTCGTATGACACAATGGAAGAAGATTGATTTACAAAATCCATTACTATTAATGTTGATTTCTTTAGAAGTGATTAAACGTCATTTATAAAAAAATAACTATATTAGTCACCTATTTAAGAACCTTTTTATTATCCATATCCTTTTCTAAATTTAAGTTATTATTATTCACTATATTAATATTAGTTAGATCTTATCCATTAAAAATTTCAAGTGTGAGTATTGGTGATCATTTTGAAATAACATCATTATAATGGTGTTGTTATTCATCTATAGCCAAAATTTCATCATTCCCATATATTAAATGGCACTATAATTTATTATTTTTAATTTTTAATAATTTTATAATTTCATTCTATGGTAACGTTTATTACAATCATCAAATATTTAATTGTGATGAGTATGTTTTGGGATGTTTTTGATGAGAAAGCATTGGTATCTTAATTAAAGTCTTTAATATTTAATTTCCCAATACTGAAAACAATATTTTTTTTATTTTATTATTTTTATAATATATTATTAGTAAATTATTTTTCATACACATCGATGATATGACTTTATGGCGTTGTTCTGGACTGTGGTTAGACCAACCCAAACAAGAACATACCATAATTAATGGATGATTGGGATTATAAAAGTTGATTATTTTGGTATAATATCATTATTAAATAGTAATAATTATATTTTAAATATTATTTTAAGGTTTTGAATCCTATTTTATTATATATTAATAAATAATTAATAAACCAAGTGAAAAATGAGATACATTACTTCGTGGAGCTGGTAGACCGTACAACACATGATTAATGTTTTCATTTCTTTATCATGAAGTGTGGAAGAAGATGGATTATAATTTATATTTTCATAATAATAATAATAATAAATATGTCACATTTAGTCTTCAATTTCATCCCAATATTAATTGAAGATATAAGGTGGTGAAAAATACATAAATCACCACTTCACTAAGGTGGAAGCCTACACAACAACTAAAATTCTGGTGTCATTTTCCTTGATAGAAAATGGGAGAACTGTTGAATTGTTATCACATAAGAATAATAAAAATATTATAAATAAATTGATTTAATTATATGAGAAACAAAAAATTAGGGGTTGTAAGGAAATAAATAAATGATTATAAAATAGAAAAAAAGAACTTATATTGATAACTGAGTTATCCCACAAAAGACTCCTTGCGAATGGAGGCCTGAATCCAATATCTTGTGACCAAACTAACAGAGAAAATGAAGTGGGTTATAATAGAATGTGAATCTATAGAGTCTTAGGAGAACAAAAAATTATTTTAATTCCATTTAAGGTGTGGTGAGATACCCCATTTATAATTGAAATGAATGATTTTTTTGTTGTAATTATAAATAAATCATATAAATAAGGCACATGCTGAAAATGTCATGTTTCCCCAAAATGGTGAATTTTTTGAGTATAAATAATTTTAACTTCATCCAAATATCATCACATAAATTAGAATTTTTTTTAACATATTGTCCCACTTACTCCCTAGGTTACCCCTTGTTAACACTTTGGTTCTCTACTACAATTATTGGTCTCTTACAATGGTAATTATATTTTATAATCTAATATGAAATAAACATTAATAAATAATTTTGGCCATATAATTCCATATATGAAATCCCTTTTTTAATATTCATTTTTATAAAGTTAATAAAGTAAATTTTAAAATAACAAGTTTATAATATATTAAAACACTTTTTGAAAAAAAAGTAATTTAGGTTCTAAAATTTAAAATATAGATATTTAAATTAAAATAAATACTATAAAACAACTGATAAAATGAATATTTTTATTTAATATAGTTTCATTGTTATCTATGTAATACATACTACTAATAATGTTATAAAATCAATGGTATTTGTAAAAATAATATTTTTGATCTATTCATATATATTTTTTTAAAAAAAAAATCAAAAATTAATACTAAGTATTAATTTTTATGATTAGTGTAAAAAGGAATTTAATTTTTTCAAATTAAAATTCTATAATTCATAAATTTAACTTCAAATGAAATCATAATTTTAATTTAAAAACAATTTTTAAGAAAAGATTATATAGTGATATTAACTATTCATTACAAATTAGTGATAGTCTATTATTTATAAAAAATATATATCAAACATTAAAAATATAAAATTTAGAAAATAAATTCTAAATATTAATATAATTGATTGTTTTATTATATACACTAGTTAAAATAGTATTAAAATGGTCCTTAATTTTATAATATGTCTATAACATTTTATACCACTCAATTGATGAATTTATTAAACTGGTCAATATCTATTTAATTAAAATGTGTTGCACTATGTTTGTGTTTTGTGTTGTCTGTTATGAAATATATTAATCCGATTATATATTTTAAGGTGAATATTTCCATAAAATAATATGTTGGTATAGGATCGTATGTGGTAATTAGATGTTTCTTTCCTAGTATGTCCCTCCCGATTTTTTTTGGCATTTTCATCAAATTTAGGTTGACTTGGTTGATGAATTCGTCTTTTTTGTTATGGATTTGGATAAAAATAGGGCCATGATTATGTTGACAGGAATCTGTACTAAATATTTTAAGGTTTTATCATCACTATTATATCCGGTGAACTATCCATCGATTATAATAAAAACATTAATTATGGAACTAATTGTATTAATTATTTATAATTATTTACAATAAAATTAAATTTTGTTTTGATGAATTTATGTCATAATGTGGTTGAAATATGTTTGATGAATATTTTTTGGTCTTTGATGAGGTTAGAAAATAGTTTTTATACATTTCTTATCTGGTTAACTCTGTCTTCATATATTTGTTTTTGATATTATCGATTTTTTTTCACAACGTTTCACATGACATGTGATATGTGATCTCACCGCTGTATTTCAATGACCAAAAAATAAATTGAATTATTTTCCCTTGTCCATGATTTAGTTGGTTGAGTACTTATAAGGTTGTTATTTATCCTCAAAATGTTTTGTGTTGTTATTATGGTTGTTGATGGCCATGATCATGAAATAGGGTGTTTTCAATTTTATACCTGAGAACCAATTGGGATTCCCTAAATTTTTTATATGGTTATTGAGACTTGTTATATGATCAATTATCCTCTATAAACATTATAGAGGTTTTTGGATAAGGATGATCAATGTGATCCATGACTTATAATGTCCCTTAAACGCATGAGATCTAGTGTGAACTATAAGAGACTATATTTTAGCCACCTTTTTAACATATATTGGTACCATGTATGTTTAAATGCATTAACTGAAAATTTATTTATTATAGAGGATGGATATAGAACCAATTCATATGTATCAATGGTCATGTTTGTCATAGTAAACCAAGGATTGGTGTTCTTATACTCCCATGACTAAGATATATATGGATAACTTGATATTGATTTTAGGCTAGTCCAAGGTGGATCCATAGTTATTCCTAGTTAGAATTTTCAATTATGTGACTAATGAATGAGGTGAATATTTTTCTCCATATTAGTATATTGTAACCGAGTGTGATGTCCCTTGATATTGGATATGTATAATGTTTAGGCATGTAAAGACCAACATAGATTGAATTTAAATAGTGTTAGATGTTATAACAACATAATATATTTTCATATGATATTTTTTTATTCCATTATGTGTTGTGATTGTGTAATGGGGTGTCAAATCAAGTTATATTATTTTATGATGAGTTTTCTGAGATACCCCTTGTTTGATACTATTGTTAGTTTGTGGGATATTATACTTTCTCACTACTCCTATAGAATGGGAGAACATTCTAACATTTATTAATGACACTTAAGGAATGGTATGATTGGCATGATGTGATATTTTGACTTATTCTATGAGGATTATTTTTCATTTACCGTATTATAACATGATCAGGGACATTATTTTCTATTTTTTGAGAGCTCATAAACTAGGAAATTTTATCATGGTGTTGGGATGGTTGATCAGTTGGTCATGGAACACATTTCCCACATGGTTATAATGATATTTCTAATGGGAAAGAATGGCCTACTATTTTTTATTCCCATGGATATGGGTTGTATTTCCCATATTTTGATACTTTTAAGGAATCAGATAATATGATTATGAAAGAATTCCTAGTAAGTTTTTATAGCCATTATTAGCGGTATTTATTTCCCATAATGTGATATATCCAAGGTAGGGTATGAATTACCCAAGAGGAAATAAACAATGATTTCATATTTCCCATGGGTGTATGGGTATACCATTATGTGTTGCTTCTCAAGAAGGGGTTTAGATTCATGTGTGTGAGTTTTTGTTTTTCGTAATTATGATCTCTCTTATGATGTGTTCTAAGTTTGTGTATTCTTTTAAAAATTATTTTTCGAATCATATCTAGGGATGTTACACCCCTTCTTGAAGTAGTTCGGAATTGATTCCCACTTTTATAAGATTATTATATAAATTATGCCCAATTTTTTAAACCTATAATCAGGATTTAGTACCCATGTATTTTTTCACATGATATAATGTGGATTAAATTCCATATCTTAATGATGTAGTTATCATGTAATTACCCCTTGTATATGATTTTCGTGGATATTTTTCTTATTGTTACGACTTTTTTATGGGAATATAATACCCATTTATTAATGCTCATGTATCATCAGTGATTCATTTCTCATTTCCTACTAATTTTATAAAGATTTATTTCTAGAGGGTTTTTTATGATACTATGGAGGGATACCATGGTCACTATTGTGGTGGATTTAGCATGAATAGTGACATACACTTTGTATTATAGTTTTTCATCATCATATCGATCCCCCTTTTAATATTATATATCATTTTTATCATCAGCCATTAAATATTATAATTGATATATCCCAAAGAACCCTTTAAAAATTTTATAGAAAATATGAATATTTAAAATGACATTGGGAAGTTATATGAAATTAAACCTACAATAGTCGATATGAAGAGATAACACTACACATTTTCCTAAACATAATGACATAGTTCATTTTTATTTGTTTGTGTGTGCATGTATGTTTAACTGATATATATATAAATGTGTGTGTGTGTTTGTGTGTGTATATCGTTATATATATACATACATTTTCAAATAGGAGTTCTCATGACCACACATACACACATTATTTATTTATAGACATGTTAATCTAAATATTAAATTATGGAAATGCATGAAATTCCATATTTCCTTACGATTTGACAAATATTTTATAATTTTAAAAGGAATTATAAAAAATAAAAGGTATCAAGGATAATATTGAAAATATATTTGTAGGTACTAAAAAATCAAAGTGATAAAAAAATAAAAATTTAGAGAATGAATTATGGAGATACGAAAATATATGTTGATAATGTCATTGATTGATTCATCATAATGGTGAATAAAATTGTGCGATTATTTATTTTGTTTGTTGAGATATTGGAAGGTGAAATAGTGGTTGAGAATATTATTTTCATATTACAAAAATAAATTGATGTGAAAGCCTCATATTTGGAAGATAAATATATAGGAGCACTCTCTTTTGATTACATATAAAAAATTTAAATTCCTATGAAATAAGAAATATAATTTTCCCAAAAATAATGTTCTAGATAATAAAGATATCCATTTTAAATCCATTAGTAATGATATTTATGAAAATAAGTTTGATGAAGTTGAAATATAATGTATTGATTCAGATATGGATCTGACATTTGATAGAATGATGTCTCTTATCTTAATAAAAATTAGAAGAAAAAATGAATTGTTCAAGGGAAACATTAAACTCAAATGTTTTTAGCGTGTAATAATAAGAAATTTCACTAAAAACTATCTAAATATAAATTAATATATATCTAATTATAAATAATAAGAAAGAAAATGATTATCCATAAAAGAGAAACCCCCAATGTCTTAGAAGAGAAAGATTTATTCAAAATGGGAGGGTAATAATTCATCACAATTCCTAAAGAAGAATTTCATATCCATGTTTGAAAGTAGTAATGATATTGATTAAGAAGTGGAATTTGATACCTCTAGTGTCATGGATGATAAAATTCTAACTACTATGGTAAATTAAGAATATTTCAATAGTTATTGAAGTAGTGAAGTTGTGAGTGATGCTGAAACTATGATAAATTTTGTTTGAAGAGATAATAAAATTTTGTACATAAAAGATATAAATTTTATAGAAGGAGATAAAAATTTAATATACAATGGTAAATATTATAAAGGTTATCAATTTTACAATATATAGAAAAAAAATCTATGAATGAGATTGATATTTTGAATATAGTTATTGATGATGAGATGATGTTAAAAATAACGATGGAGGAAAGAGTAAAAAAGAAGGAATAAGATTTAGAGTTATTTCAAAAATGTTTGATGGAGATGGAAGATGACGTGAAAATTTTTAACTCACAATTAAATAATTTTGGGTAAGAAATTTTAGAAAACACTATGGAAAAGGTTGTAAAGCCCTTAACCGACTAACTCTATGAAAATTAACCAGATTGGAATGTTATACGGAAATTGTTGTACCTCCCAGAACACAAGTGGCAGAAAACCAGCATCAAGGGTTTAAAGAGTTATCAGGGTGAGGCTATAACCCTTGTATCAGAGTGTGGAATTATAAAATAATTAAATATCCCAATATCATTCATTATTCTCACATCATAGTATGAAAAAAATAATATGTTATGTAAGGATTTTTTAAAAAATAAATGTTGTCAAAAATTAAACTAACTTATTGGGAACTAGGTCCATCACATGTTAATACAAGAATAATAGAAACAAAAATTCTGGATCTGGGAAATCTATGAGATGTTCCTCACCACAAATTATATGTACTCATCTATGAAATCACGATAAATCTAGCTCAGGCCTCATCCCTACCTATTCTAATAAGAAAATTTGAATATTTAATGGGTACCAATGTGCAATGGGAGCCCAAAAAGGGTATGAGTAAAACTCAGTAGTCCACCACTAATAATGTCTATAAATATGTCCAGTCTATGTGAAGTCCATGTGGAATTGAACAAGGTAAAAAATATAAATACAACCATTAAGACATATAAAACAAACTGCAAAAAGCACATGAAAAACCAAGGGGATAAGTTCGCCTAAGAAATACCATATAATTTATTTTATAGTTTTATAGTGTCTCTAATAATTTTGTGATAAAAAATTCAAAAATATTTTTAATAAGGGTAATATACCCATACCAGGTCAAACAAAGTGGCATCACGGGGTAATATAACCATCCATGGGACACTAGTGTGCATGTTGAGGAAATTTTATCCCCATGATAAACTATTAGATTCAGTATACCATTGGGTACTGGTTCACCCTAGGTTAACCAAAACAAAAATTTATGTACTTTAAAACAAAATAGAATTTAAATTTACATCATTTCAAGGACACCAAAATAAAAAAAACATGGCATAAAGAATTATTACCATTTCTATTCTGGATCCATTCCATTTCCCATTACCCAAATCCATTCCCTAAATCCAATTTTATATGAATTATAAAAACCATTTCCTACCTATTTCCAAAATTCAAAAACACATTTAATCAAATAACATATCCCATTTCTATTTTTTTCAACAATAATTTGTGTTTATGTTATATTTTAAAAAACCATTTCAATGATAAACAATTTTCAAAAACCAAAACCAAATCAAACTTCCATTTGTGAAATTTTTAATATTAGAATACTAATCAAAACCACACATTATAGTTATCCTTTATGATTACATTACTCTCAATTTAATTAATTTGGGTAATTAAATTTATAATTCTCAATCATTATGAAATTACATTTCACAACCATTAATTAAAATAACTTCCCACTTCAGCCAAATAGTATGCAATTTGGTATTATCAAACATCATACATTTAATTTAAACATTATTAGTCATAGAGAAACTATATTTACCACACCATTAATGTACATTGAAAATATATGAAGGCTATAGTATAATATAAAGGGACCAAATAC
Organism: Viscum album; assembly: GCA_963277665.1. NCBI lineage: Eukaryota > Viridiplantae > Streptophyta > Magnoliopsida > Santalales > Viscaceae > Viscum > Viscum album. The sequence goes on from OY728160.1 coordinate 1,683,963,122, forward strand.
CAATTTTATAATCATTTTGATTAAATTCATTAAGGGCCAAAATTTCATCCAAGTCCCATCCAAGATCAATAACTTACTATAAGCTCACATAAGGCACAATATTCAGTCAAAAATCCATATTTAATTAATTATAATAAAATTATAACAAATTAATCAGACATATTAAATTATTATAGTCTAAATATATATATAAATACAAAAAACTCACATGACCATAATTATCTACTGAATCGTCAACACATAAGGTGATGGAAATCCCTAAAACACCCTTAAGTCAAATTCAACCACAATAACCATCATTACGCAACAAAACCACAACAAATTAAATTTTAAATTTTAAAAATAACTATGAAAATTATAATGAAAATATATCTTGTTGAATTTCTGAACAACCATGAGAAGAGGGAGTTTTGGGACATCAACATCCTAGGTTGTAAAAAACCACTCGGAGAATTTGGGGATTCAACCATGTCCTGTTCAAAAATTAAACAAAAACCTAGGGTGGAGAAAATGTAATAATTAACAAGAGAATAAGAATAAAAATAAGGGAAAATAGAGTTTAAGGAATGCATTAAATATTTTATAAAACCCCATTGGAACACCCCCTCAGGAAGACTAAATAAGTGAGGGAATAAGATAAAACCCCTTTATCTTAAAACAAATAAATAAGAGGGATATGGGGGCTACCCCCTCCTAAAATCTAGGGAATTATCTTTTTGACACTTTTTACTAGGCTTCATGGTTTTTCCACATTAGGTGCCCAATGTGTGGTTGATTATTTCTCAAACCAACCACATCACATGTCTTGGTCACATAGTTTTCCAATTCATGCACCACACATATGGATGGAACAATATCTATATACCCATATTTATTATTTTACCAAACCATGCACCAAGAATGAAAAATGATCTGTAAAACCAATGAATAATAAGAATGGATTCCTTTATAGTTTTTTATGGTTTTCCCTTAATGGTGAACCAACCATTTATATAAGTATTGATAAATACAAATTGATCTGAGAATTCACCTCTGTAAGGGTACCCACATGATTTTCTCTAAAAAATGTGACCCAAATAGTGTACCCTAGTTAGAGTTCTCAAAAACAATTGAAACATTACATATATCCATGATGACTCATTCTAGAAGGTGAGCTACCTTCTAATAATCATTTAAAATATAAAAACATAACTCTAAAATTAAGAAAATTCCAAAATATAAATTCTAAATACCATTTAAAAAATTATCTCATCTACCAAATGAAACATTATAACATTCCACTATCTCTGAAAACAATTTTTGAACAAATATTTTTCAACCTCCCCATAATAAATCTTCACATCCTCTAGAAGTGCTAGTTGTCATCTAATATTTTTATGAACTTCATTGGTCATAAATTCTCATCCCAGTGACTTTGTTACATCCTTAAATGACTTTTGGTATTTTCAATTGCCACCCCTAAGACATAGTTCCCCAAATCACCAAAAATGATACAACACTTATCTTAACTCTTGAAACACTAGAACAGTGCTTTCAGGATCCATATATATTGAGTCAAAATCACATATATACTCAATTTTCACACTTAATATGATGCTTCTCACTATTTGAATTGACTTACAACTATAATTCCCATGCCTTGGGGATTTCACTTTTTTAGTTTCCTATCAAAGATCTATACCATGTTCTGTCAATGATCCATGAATTAGTTATCAATTTTGTTTCTTGATTGAGAACATTAATTGCATGAAGTTAGATATCATATATTATAAATTCTATGACATAATAGATAAATCCCTATCATTATATCAATATACAAATAAGTTGAATTTCTATAAAAACCCCACACCACATCTCGAGACACACCCTTCAAAACCAAAATTACATGATTGGTGCAGTTTCTACCAAACCAAATATAAATACATGTGAAAAAATAAAGGTGAAAAACAATTGTTTAATCTTTCATGAAGATAGTAGGAAACACCGATAAATTCATTCTCAAACTCATATGATCACGGTGACTAACCATATAAGGCCCCTATGACCATTCAAACATTTAATTCGAGATCCATTTCTAACACATGGAATTCATCTCTGGGTAAATTAAATAATTTACAAAACCTTTATCATGAACACCCAAGAACACTATCGTTATCTCACCCAATCACATTTGTATATTCTCAAGTCATCCGAAGCATAATTCAGAAACACAGACTCCAAATATCAATTTGTTTCTAGAACACCAATTAATGATTTTAATACTCCAAATGGTACTACATGATTGATTGTAATAAATAATAAAATTTTATACCTAATACCAAGTGAGTATTCATTGATTATATTATCATCAAACTAAACCCACATCACACTTTCCACGATCAACAATGAAATCCTAATAAAAAACACTTGGATACTCTCAAATTAAATTGAGCACAATGTACATGATGAGACACCATCTAATACTCATCTGAAAATTATATGATATCCATCATGGACTTACCATTAGTACTCAAGTACCTTCATTCACCAAAAATAGAAATAAAAATCACCATCCAATGACCTATATCACTTTTGGGACCCTTCTCCCATGATGGTCACATGCATATGACAAACATCTCACTCCCCATAGTAGGAATATCCATATTATTTTATTAATTAGTAAATTTTTTATTGTCAGGCCCCATGATATATTTACCCTCCCATGAGTGGAATGGATGGGACCAAAACCACACATCCCCTGGCGAAAAACCAAAACACAATAACCATCCTCCCCTATCCTGAGGCAATGTTATCCATTAACAACATAAAAATTCAATAACAATGTATATTGTATCCTATAACATCTTATTATGGACTCTATACTATATGTATTCTAGCATATAGATCCAAATGTTATACCTCAATAGCTTCCATCACCACATATGCGGTGATCCTCCAAGTCCACAAACTATTATGTCCATAAGAATTTCATCAACACTCTTTTGTCCCTAGATCACCCAAAAGAAGTTAGAAATACAAAACTCATCAACATTTAACATAACAAGCATGCATGATCACATCATATTTTTAACATAATGTGACTACACTTCTATTCTTCCAAAACCACAGGCCAGACGATGATGTGTAACTCTCACTTGCTTTCCTCCTCAACAGTATCCAAAGGACAAGGTTGTACATTCCCTTTCCACTAGGCCACATAAACATACTCACACTTTCAAACATACAATTACATCAAGATAAGGTTGGTAAGTATCCTTGGTATTATTATATCTTCACACAAGGAAATCCCTTGGAAATCCACTCCAAAATCATGCAACATACATATGAAATATTCAATCTCATGATCACCTATATCATAAGAACCATTCCTAAACTACATAAATATACCGACTCCACATGTGTTTTCAACCTCATCTAAATTATTATCCACCCCTCATCGCTTTTCTATCATCATGTGAATCTCTACATGGTGTCAACACATACTAAACGAACATATAACACTAAGGCATGGAACATAGATAGTTATTCCCTCCCAATACTGGCTCGACCACTATGGCAGTACACTATGTTCTTTCACATTATGATCCCTAAAGGATTCACTATTATTATATCATGTATGAGGTCTAAACTCAGGATAAATAGTCTCAATCCCTGAATTACAAACTAGTTCCTATCATTAATACAGAAAATTCAATCCTTATTCCATCCCCAATCATGGGTTTTCCTGGACAAAAATCCATGGACCCATGTACTAAGGTCCAATTCATGTTTAATGGTATCTAGGTTTCCCAGCTATATCAACTACTCATATCTCATTATAAGGTTACTAGATCCAACCACATAACCATATTCAAAGTTCTTATTTCATTGGAAACATAACACCATTCTCATAAAAAATACCACTTAACATGAACATGCCAAACTACATGTTATAGGGTCTCAAACCAAGGATCTCCATACAGACCCCCTCCCTATATTGAACATACATTGGAAAATCACATAGAAAAAACCCACTAACTAGTCTCATACAAAATATAAAATTTCACCTTCCAACCAACTCAACCACATGAATACAATTCTCATTGAGCGTCCTCCAACATGAATACTCCCTCGAGAATCACAACCCACCAGTAAACACTAGCTTAGTCAACGACACCATCATAGAAAATATGTGTCAAGGAACTAAAAATAAATTTTTCAGTTCAATATAATTCTATTAAAAACTATAAGGTAAAACACCATATATGTTATTACTAGAACATTAAATAAGCACACCTACACACAAAACTCACCTTGAGGGGGTTGTCTATAAATTTTTGGGTATTTTCACTCACCCATCAAGGTCTATACTCATCCATTTCTAAATTAAATGCATCACTATCTCTACCGTTGAATCTATAAGGCCTTCAAAATTTTTATAACATACTTTTATAAAATTTTTCCCAATTAGGTATAATAAAACCAATTACTTTTATGGAAAAAATGTTGTATATGTATTTTCAAATAAAATAAACACCCAAACCATGATCATATGTAAACAAAGTCACACTATAAATACTATACCATGTAAATCCTATGTTCTTATTATATAGAAAGTGAATAATTTTACCCTATTGGAAAACTGTCAAAAACTCAATTACTAGATTTTCACCAATGAGGTAACAGCCGGAGTCCATCAATAAGATATCATAAATATCAAAAATCATATCATTCATACTAGGTAATAATCATTGAATCATTAACATTTAAATCCAAAAACATAAATCCCACACCCATTATAACATATAATTCCACCTATAAATGTGTTAACAACACACTATTCTGTGTTCCACAACATGTCCCAACACATTCTAATGTCTCCTATCTACAAACTCCCAAAATAGTATGAAAAAAATAAAATACTTTTTATCACTTTATAAAACCTTAAACTATCTCACATTATAAATAATAACCATACTAGAATTTTTTATAACCTCATGGGAACATCCTCAAATGCTAGAGGATACTGACTTAAATCAAGAGTCTAACAAGGTATCATATAGAGGTTATACCACTTTATGAGAGTTTCAGAATCAAAAAATAAATAAATAAATAAAATCCAATACACACACATCACAAAATAAAAGTATAAAAATGAATAAACTGAAACAATATTCTATTATAAATAAATGTCGACAAAAGGAATACAAATATACCTCCCACTTGGTCAGCCATTTGTATAGACTCATAGAATACTTTGAGATATAACACACCCAAATATTCATTTACATTTCTGAGCAACTCCAATAAATATATCATTCGCCTCAATGTTACCAATACCTGTAAGAAAATATGAATTATTTTTGGGTACCCAAGTGAAATGGTGGTCTGAGAAAATTGTGAGTACAACTTAGTAGGCCACCACTAATCATAAATCAAAATATAACCAGTTTCTGTGAAATAAATGTATAATATCACATGTAAATAAATATAAACACAATTATTAAAATTTTTAAAACTAAATAAATAAAAAAATAACTAAACATGGGGGTGGGGTTCACCTTAGGAATGGTATATACATTATTTAGATAGTGCTGGAATGTCTTTGAGCATGATTAAATGACCATGAAAACCATCTCCAAACAAGTGGTAATATAACCATCCATAGTCTAAACAAGAAGAAATTGAGGGTAATATATCCATCCCTAAGTCCCCACATCCACACAAGGGTCATGTTCATAGTGGTTTATCAGTCATAAAAATTCAAATAATTCAAAATTAAATAGAATAAAAACATATATCATTATGATCACAACGAAGAAAATAAAACACAGTGTAAAGAATCAAAAAAATATTCTTTAACAATTAAATTTCCAATTTCCTAATATAATTCCCAAAAACAATTTTTATTCCATGTCTACAGTTAATTACCAACCCATTTCATAAACAATAAAGAACATACATTCAAATTTCATTTCACATTTCAATTTCTAATCAAGAATGATTTAAATTTCTATTATCTTATCAAAAAAAATTCAAAGAAAAACTATTTTAAAAATCCAAAATTGAATTACCCTTTAATTCGTCCACTTCATAATGTAATATATAATTCAATTAGACACATTTATCATTTCATTCACTATTACATTAAGTTTGATTCAATTACAATTGTAAAATCCATTTCCAATTATCAATGGTTGGGGAATTTAATTTCACAACCACTGATTTAACCAATTTACCCCAATTAGAAAAATAGGATGCAATTATACATTTACTAATATCTAGAATCTAATTTAAATTTGATCAAGAACAATGAATACATCATAACCTCACTATGAAAAGTCTTGAAAAAAAACTACGGTGTAATTTAAATGGTTCACCAACTATTATTAGAATCCTGTAAAATAAATTCATAAAGTATCAATTTTGATGATAAGGCCCTTCCAAGATAAATTAGTTAATGCCTACTCACCAGTTGTCCTAACAAAAATTAACATGGATTAACTAATTAATTATAATCAAATTATAAATATTTAATCAATCACATTATTTTTAGCATCTAAAACAAATTGTCACATTGAAAACTCACTAAAACATAGTGGCCCATCAAAAGCCAAATCCTTGGGATGTTAGCGTTCCCTAACAATTCATTCATCCCATTCCAAGACCAAAACCCATAATTTAGAACCAAAACCATGACTAATTAAATTTCATATTAAATAAAAATAAATTAAAATAACAATATATCTTTTTGAATCATTGTGAAATTATTTGTGGATGTAGTCTCGATACATCTTTTTCTTAGGTAGTATAAATGTCCTAGGAGAATCATACAATAATTATTTGTGAAGTAGATAATTTATTTCCACTATTTTGATTCACATGAATATTTAATATTACTATAAAATATCAAATAGAAGTTCTTCTTTAGGGTCCTAATTATTTTCATTAGATAAATATCATTGAAAAAATTAAAAATAAAATGAAGAAATATATAATAAATAATAACTATCTTAATGGATTCATTATCAATGGTTATTTTACACAAAAATATATAGATTTTAATTATTTTTAATTGAATTATACTAATATGAGGCATAATAAACTAATGATAAATGAAGGAGAGACATATATTCTAATTGAACTAACATCTCAATCAATTCCACAACTAAAATAGTTCCAAGCCTATGTTCATTTAATAATTTATGATTTAGGGGGAGGGAGATAGAATATCATACAATGATATTTAATTCAAATTTCATGGATGGATAAATCAAATAAGTAACATTAATAATGAGTTATTATAGAGTAATTATATATTAATTTGTATTAAAAATGTAATATCCAGAAATGATATCGGATATATGAATAAATTTTGTCTAGAATGAAACATTAATTTCCTCCATGAAGGAGACATAAAATTCATTTTCAGAAGCTTCATGTGTTGATAAAATATTATATTGTCCCATAAATTTTTTAATTTACTAATGACATACTTATATTTATTAATATAAATGAAACTATATATATATATATAAAGATGATAATTTACTATTTACCTGATATTTGACAATTTTTTTTGTCTAGATACAGAGGTGCATATGTGTGACTAAAATATTATCAATAAATACAAGTTCATTATTAACTATCATTCTGTAGACATGGAAATGAAAATAGACAGTTTCATATTAATAATTGAAACAAATGATAATTTTATAGTAAGGTACACACCACCCTTTTAACTAATGTATTATATTATAGAATAATTGATAAATTAGTTATATTTGATTATTATTATTAAGGTAGAATAATTATACTGAAATGTAATTGGTTTTATATATTTACATGAGAAAGAATTTATTTGGATAAATACATATTTATAATTTTTGAAATATATCATTATCATTAAACAAAAAAACCATAAATAGTAGTGTCCCATGATAGAAACCCTTTTTATATAAAAGAGTCATTAAATAAACTTTTTTTTTGATTTTGTTAAAATAATACATTGAAAAATTATTATTTACATTTCAAAAGATATTTTCCAAAGAAATATCCATGTATTTGATCATCCTATTCCATGGAATTATGATTAAAATATTTCAATTGTTACAGAAGATTATAAATCTATTTTATTGTTGTATGTTTAAGACCATTATAAGGAATGTTACCTTACTTTGATAATGTATTGTATAATAGTTATTTTATATTATTCTATTTGTTTGAAAAAAAATTATTTTATATTTTCATATTATAATTATATTATAATATGTGTGATTTCTCAAAAAAACCCAATGAATATGAGATGCATGGGAATTTCCATTTATTACCAATGTGATTATGCATTTTTAATATTTTAACAATTTTTCATTTATGTATATTCTTATATCATATTATTGAAATTTTTTATTGACCAATATCATATGGGCATCCTTCTACCCCTACAGATTCTATTAGTATGTCTACAATATATAAGGTATCTAGTTTCTTATTACACCCCACATATCACAGTTGGGTTATATATTATATAATTTTTGAATTTTTTAAGAACATTTTGGAATTAAACTTTGAATGTTTTAAAAATTATCTATGATGCATGGTTTGGGAACAGATACAAAAAAATTACTAGTAAATATTCAAACCATTCTTATGTAGTGAGAGTCTTATTCAATAAAGAATTAATGTTTGGAAATCGATTAAAAGTAACTTTTTGGACTACCCTTATGTAGAGTTACATATTTATAGTATCTGTGAAAATTTCATTTATATATAGAAATACCTATAGATTAATTTTATGTGTTGAAATTATAGTACATACACGGAACATTGTTTGTCCATGATTATGAGAGATCATTATAGGTCACATTACATTGGGTGAGTTATCTTATGTGATTTGCACCCAGTTTGGAGAATGATGTTGGTTAACTATGTGATGTGAATCAGGTTAATTCTAGTGCTAGCTACTTCTTTTTTACAAGGCCTGGTAAACTATGCATCCAAATTGTGTGATCCACCCAAAATAGAAATCTATCAAATTACCTTTATTCCGTATTTTATAATATCCCTAATTGACTTTCCTTTCCTATCATTTCTCTTGAACGGACACAATATTTCCATATAATCATCCTATCATTTTAATTTGTGATTTCAAATAACACTCTCCACAATTTTCATGTGTATTTAGAAGGTAAAACCCTCTTTTCACATCATCAATTTTCCCCACTACCTCCTTCTTATATTTTAACTTGGTTTCTTATTTTTCTATGAACTATAATGGCTATAATGGCCAAACTCATTGTTTTTTCCCTCTAATATTTTATGTTTTAAATACCTAGGGATCATATATTATTTTTCCCTTCATGGTTTTTCTTCTTTTATTGAAATTTATATTTGAGGTTGTTGTTTTTGTGAAATTAAATTAATTTCATATATCATTCTATTAATTTATTTTCTAAATTCAATTTCAATCATTTAATACCTATATGTTATTCAATTAATGGGTTTGAAATTTTTTTCAGTGTCTTATACTCTCTTCAAGAAATTAATTTTATGAATTTCTATGTCAAAATTTCTAATCAATTATTTAGGATTTAAAATTGATATAATAAATTCCAATGTTTATATTCCTAGGTGGATTTGAAGATGAAATAATTATTTTATAATGTACTGACATTCAGTGGTGTTAGACCATGTTTTCAATATGGTTGATTCCAAAATAAATGGGTTGATCTTTGATCTTATGAAATTATGTTCAATATTTGTTTCCCATTGTAATGTTTTATGATATAAAATGACTTTTTTGTTTATAGTTGATTTATAAATGGAGATTATATTTTTTAGTAATAAAGGTATGAATTTAAATCTTTTTTAAATTTCATTAATATAAATCAGTATTTGGAACCTTATAAATATCATTTTCTTAATATTAATGATGCCCCTATTTTTGTGCTAAATACTATTAGTTCTTGTATAAAATTTTTCAATATATGGAATGAATTGAATTACTAATTGATTCATGTATAGTTGTGAATGGGGTAACTTATTGAGAGTATATTGGTGGTGATGTGATATATTATTTTGTATGGTTTATTTAAAAAAAATCAGTATTTATATGGAGTTCATATTTCGTAAACTATATTTGATATAATTTTGGGAACCCAAAGAAACTATTTGAGAGATATAGATTTATAAAACACTAGATTATATTTTTTTATTGTCTAGTTTCCCTAGTGTAAATAAAACCTTATCTAGGGGGTTTTACTAGTGAATATAATTGAGTAGAAGTTGGGAGGCTAGTTTTTTATAATTAAACATAGTCCAACAATTTGTTCCATCAATGTATATCTAGGATAATATCAAGTAAGAATATTGTGAGTTAAAATTAAACGTTATTTATTTTTTCCTGATTTTATTTTTGAGATTTGGGATTTATTTTTTGAATTCATCCCCTTTTCCTCATCATGGTTTCATAGAACCATTCATAATATAATTGTTTACTTATATTTAGATTTATTTATATTATAGTTCTATATTTTTTCATACCATGTATCTATATTTTTTGTAATATATTATACCTAGATGTAAAGTGGTGGGGGTGAAGAATGTTTAGAAAATTGGAGATAAATATTATTCTATTTTTTTAAAATCAGAAGTCCAATTTATGAGGTATTCAAATTATTTCCCTTTCAATGTGGTGGTTCCACTTTTGATTTAAGAAATGGATTTAGAAGAATTGTTTTAAATGAAATCATATATATAATTTTATCTCAATAAATTCAAAATCTTTATTTCCATGCTTAAATTTGATAATGATTTTTTTTCAAAAAGGCTTTAACCTCTTAGGTATGTCATGTGGTGTTTCATTTTCCAATGGAGGTAGTAAGATATTATTCTTCCTTACATTTTTTTATATAAATAAAAATTTTATAAATGTATTTAAAAAAAATTTTATGAAATATTTTATATAAAAAAAATTCTATAACACATTGATGAAATCATATTGGGCATGTTTATCAGACACCCGACATACACACTGTTGTATGCATGTTGCTGTTACCATTTTATATAGGTTATCTAGATACATTTATTTATTTGGTGTATTCTTATTAGTCTACTAATGGATTTTTAGATGGGGCTAAAACATCATGTTTCATCCTGTTGAGCATGTGGTTTCTCTGGCTTATAATTTATATCGTGTTATTTTTTCAATCCAACACTGCCATCCTATTATATTTTTGGTTTCTTTATATTGGTACTTGTATTATATTTTTTCTGGAGGTGAATATTTTCAATGTTTGTTTGGTTATTTATATTCGTAAAATAATTTATGATTGATTATATTATTTATAATAAATTTTTATACAGGGAAATATAAATTATATATGTATTATGTTGGATTATTGGTAAATATCTATTGCTTATTTATTATTATTTATGGGTGAAATAATTCACACTAACATTTATTTGATAGTATGGTTCTTTTCACTAAAATGTGCAAATAAAGGAAATGATTCTAGACTTTTGGAATATTAGTTTTCATGGTGTGGTAAGTTAATTTTAATAACCCAAAATTTTAAATATATGCTTTATACTGTAGAAGATATGAAACAACATGATTAAGCAAACAACAAAATATTATTATTAAAATGTGAGCATTATCTCATAGATATTAAATTATTAGGTATGAATACAAATAACTATATTATAAAATATTTAATGCTCTGAATCATTACTAATATGTTTATTATATATCTCTAAATAATCATTATATTTTCTTAATAAATCCATTTTATTATTCAAAACAACATTTTTTAAAAATGGGGTTTCATGATTTTTATTAATTTTTAGTGGTTTTAGAATTTTTTTAACAAAATAAATTTCATTATTGAATTAAAATTGTAAAAATTATCTTAAGATGAATTTTTAATACTTTTTTTTAAAATATTTATTTTTCAAGGAAAACAAAAATATACTGCTTTTTTAAAAGTGTATATTAATTATATGGTAAAATAAGGTTTCATATTAGTTTTAAATTGTAATTAGTTAAATTTTATTAAATATAATCCATGTAAATATATTTTTAAATTAATTTATACATGAATATAATATAAATCACTTTATATTTAAAAAATGGTTTTTTTATAAAATGTTTTTTTATGTTTTTTCAGTTTAATTTTAATTTCAATTTCAGAATTAATGTGATATAAATTTAGAATAATGGTTTCCATATTTTGAATCAAGAGGTCTATAGGATATGTTATATTATTAATATTATTTTTAAAATAAAAATATTTATATTCATCATGGTATTTAATTTTAATATTTAGGTAAAAAATAATTACCTTAAATGCTTTCCCAATGATGATGAAGTAATTATTCGATTAATCAAAAAATTAAATAAATGATATTAAAAATATTAAAATAAAAAAAATTACATAAAAAAATTTTATCAATGAATTTTTTAGTTGATTGTGACATGATAAGTATGCAATGATTTTTTCTAATTTTAGATGTTTTATTAATATTATTAACTTCAATGTAATTAATAGTTCTAAAAATTTACTTTGTGTAAACTTTATGTAAAATAAGATTTTATTAAATGATATAAAATTGGAAAAAAATTAAAATTCAGAAACATGATAAGTAGAAGGTTCATTATTTAATCCAAAGTTAATTTATGGTTCTTTTATAAAATTATTATAATTATATAGACCATCAAATAATAAAAATACTTGTTGTCATAGTAAGAGTTAAAGGTGTTAAATATGGGTTAAAACGAAATGATAAGGGTATAAATACTTCCAAAATTCACTAAATTTTATTATATGGTGATTTATAACATTACTAATCATATATTCACAAAAAATCCCATTTTAACCCTTTTTCATTGAAAAATTATTTATATAAATTTCATATATTGAGAAATTCCAAGAGTACCCCTACCCCCTCTTATAAATGGGAAGTTATCCTTCTCATTACGTCACACATAAATGCCCATTTTTTCATTAAATTACAATACGAAAACCGTTATATAATATATCCTCTCGTTATAGATATATTTTTTTGGAATAATAATAACTTTATAGGGAATAAGTGGTTAAGAAAATGAGGTTTTCTTAAGAACAAGTATATTTTTTATCTGGATGTTTTAGTTCTTTTTCTTTATCCATATCCCTAAAAAATTATTCAACCACGAAAAAATAATAGCTAATGTATCCAAAAAATAATGAAATGTAATTATGTTTGTGAAATTACCCATATACATATCCATCTCCAATTCAATCATATGGAAATGAAACTGTCATTCGTGTGTATGGTGGACTACCGCCTCGTAAACTTATGTAATTATTTTTCTATAACATTCCCTCTAGATATGTTATAATTATGGATTTTATATTTATTTATGATATTAATGAAATATTTATCATTATGAAATGATAATATATTATTTAACTTATTACACATCCTTGATCTTAAAAATTATAATGGCGTTCGTGCATACATGTGAACTACCACCTTCACGATGCGATGTGATTCATTATTCATCACCACATCACATGAATTATATATATAATTATATCTAATGAAATAATATAATATATATTATATTATAATCACTATGGATGATAAGAAAAATACTTACCTTTTTTCCAAAATGATTCTTGAAAAAATGGAAATGTTACCGAGGCATACCTATGACAACCATCTCTCTGAATATGACGTAGTATATTTTACATGACCATATGTAATTGATGAAATTAGAAGTATAATTTATGTGTAAAAATTATAATTATTTACTGAATTTTATTATATATATTGTGGATTAATTACTACTTTTATCCTAGTAAACCTACCGAACTCATTTTAGACTTATGAACAAAATAGCCTTAAATTATCTTACGTGAACATGGATGATTAAGTAATAGTTTTTAAAATGGTAATAAGAGATATAAAAAGAATAATAAACATTAAAAATTTTTATAATAAAAAATAATTAACATATGTTTATTATTTTGGATGATGAATAATGTATATGAAGAATCATACTAATGGTAAGGGTTTTATCATCTCACATTCACTTCTATGAGACATATGTCGTAGTCACCACATGTTTCTTTTTTGGTGAAAATAATACCACATTGATAAAAAAAATATCATAAATATTATTTTATTAATGATATTTTCAGTTTCATTTGAAATTTTTTCTTTCGTTGGTATTATGTTTCAAATGAAACCCATGTGGTAATGGTTTCTTTAATAATATCATCATTATTCTATATTATTTAGGATTAAGCCTCTACTGGGGAATATTTATCTTCTATTTCCATGTTTTCTTAAATTTTTTTAATTTTTTTAATATTATCTTAAAATTGTTAAAAATAAATATTTAACCATGTTTTATATTATGAAAAAATGGAATGAAAATAATCTTTTTGTCATTTCACAAATGAGGTAACTTTCAAATTTTCTAAAAAAATATAGAAGGAATGTTTTTAAATTTAGATAAAAATAGGAATTTTTTCCATCATAATGCATTAATTATTTGAATATTCATTTAAAAGTTTAAAATATTATTTTAAATTAGAATGTTTTTATTGATAAGTGTGTAGATTTTTAAAAAGTGAAATGATTTTAAAATGAAAAGTTTATTTTCCTTATGAATTATTGCAACTGATCTTTCAAAATAATTTTCCAACAATGACAAAATACTTTTATGTTAAATATACATTACTAGGGATATTATCCTTGGATAAAATCTTTATTTATTCTCTATATAGTTTATATTTATGACTAAAAGCTGAATTGTTTAAAAAAAATCATTTCTTTTCATGTGTTCTGATATAAGGAAGGTTTTATGATCATGTGGCACACAGATGTTTGATTTTAATTATATGATTTGTGGGATTTATATATCTATCAAATAAATTAGGTAAATAATGATATCTCAAGAGATAATCATGAATTTAAAGGGGAATGGACCTAGTTCATTAAGGGACATAGTCAACTATGAAAATCTTGGGAGTGAACCATGGAAACTTTGACAATTTAGGGATTGAACCCATTATACTATGATAGTATTTGAAAGGAGACTTGAATACTATGGAAATTATTTTCTATGATTATTTTCATTATAAAATTCTACTTCTAATGTTAATTATATTATTACATGGCTTTTTTTACTTTATGATTCATGTCTTATAAACTACCATGATTTATTTCATCACATAAGATTATCATATTTGATATGCACTAAATAATTCAAAAAAATTATGTTAATGCTATTTTGACCTTTTTTTCATGTTATTCTTATGTAATCATTGATATCTCCCTTTTATACCAATACAGATCATCTGAGCTCACAATTTTCATATGTTTCCTTTCCCCGGGTTATAAAAAATGTTTTTAGGTTGGGTATGTCTAAGAAGGGTGTTATATGTGACTAAATCATGGGTGATGATATTGATTTTTATGAGTTGCTTGTTTATTTTTTCAATATATGGTAGGGTTTTTCTTAATTCTAAAAAAACAATAAACCTAAATGTTCCATAAATATGAGAGTGATATAATATTTAAATAGGTTTTTTATTTATTGGATGGTTTATGTTGGGTCATGTTTTTTGCATGAAGGACTGAAATAAAGTTATTATGTTTTTATCAACAGATCTAGGAGCATAAGTTTGAGGCTTTAATAGTTGTTATAAAATGTATGTTTAGATAAAATTAGATATTCTATTTTTTCAAGATAATTTATATTAAGAGTGATTGATACCACTATTGGTTTTTAATTATAAGTATGATGATAATTTCATGTCTCAGATACCCCTTCACAGGTTTAAAATTTTAAAATTTTATGTATAGTTATTATATTTTTGAGTAATTTTTTTGTCCTACTTCTAACCATTAATTTTATCATTTGAAGACTGTTAATTTAAGAAGAATTATTTTAATTTTTTTATAAATTTTTTTAATTATATTTGTTCCCTTTAAGGATTATAGGATATTAATTTTTATGTAGTTATTACAATATTGGGATGAAAAATTAAAGGCACAAGACAACCATTGAAGTTAGAAAATTTAATTAATATTGAATATTATAAAGTTATTTTTGAATATTTTTATAAAAATTATAGAAATGTTATAAGGACTATATGAATAAAGTTTTAGGAAAAAATACAACACATAGGTTGGGTGATAACCCATTGCACCAGGAAAGGCCCTGAGGATTGTACCCAAAACCAAAGGGTGACAAGGGTGCATCACCTACCACTATTCAACATGATTTACTAGATTGTATGAATTTTCTTTATATATTTAAAATATTTTACAGATAAAAATATATGATTAATTTCAGAACATATTTTTTATCATGTAGATAACCATGGTATTGGAAATTAATTCAGTATTAAGTGATTAATATTGTTTTAGAATGAGTTTACTATTTTGAGAACCCTATATGATTAAGGTAACCATAATATTATGATTTTTATTTAAGGAATGAAGGTTGAATTGTATTTTAGAGGATTATATGATTTTATTGTGGGTTTATGGTGATTAAGGTTACCTATGAAAAATGTTAGCATGTCATAGATATTTTATGTTTAAGGAATGTACATCTTGGGAGATAAATATTAAATTTATCATGGAAAATGATGGGACAAAATCATTATTATTTTTATGTTTCAATAATTTTTAGAAATATTTCTTACTTAATTTTTGGTATAATTACTTACTGAATTATATAGGAGGATGTTTGGGTACTACGATTTACTTTTTTAGACTAAAAGTAGTATTTATTAACTTGAAGGTTTATTAATTTTAGTAAATATATTACCTAGAACATATAATTTTGGGTTTCATTCATTCATATGGGAAGAAGGAATATGTTGTTATACTTTTGTAAAAATTTTTGGTTTGTAAATGTTTATTCTAATGCTTTAGTCATAAAAAATTTACCTTGAATACTCATAATTTAATGAAAATGAGTTTATTTTGGTTGTATAAAGGAGGAAATTATCCATTCAAAGTATGTATATTTCCCAATGTTCTTAGCCTAGTAAATAAATTGATTCCTAAAATAGAATAAAAGGATCATGAAAAAAACATTTTTTCCATTTATATTTATAACCATGAAAACAATGGCCTTTCAACCCATCATAGATTTACAATTTTATGATGGTTAGCTTTCCCATGACCATGTTCTATGTCACTCCCTGTGAGTACGTTTGAGGTTGTTTTTTCATCTATATCCATGTTTTTATATCCCACTTATGTTATCATATTTGGAAATCTGATTATAAGTTATTCGAGATGACTTTCACGTTTCATTTTCCTTCTTTTTAAGTGGAGGTTTTATTTAACCTTTTTACATTTATGGATTTCAATAATGGTATTTTGAAATTTCACAACATGGTTATCGTGGACAAGTTAAAATATTGAGGATTAATTTTATTAAAGGTAGATAATGTAATATCATGAAATTTTAAATAAAATTTCTATATTGTACTTGATATATAACACCGTGCATAAATAAACAATGAAATACTCTTATGACAATTTGACTATTATATACTAAGTGTGAAATTAGATGGTATGAATATGAATAACTAATTTTTAAAATATATAATTTTATTTCCCATTTATAATCTATTAATTAATTCTTTCTAACTAGGCACTTGAATTTTAATAGGGTCATTTTATTTTACATAAGTGCATTTTCTTCAAAAATGAGATTTCTTTATTTTTATTAGATTATATAAATTTTAAAAAATTTATTTAACAGAATTGTTTTTATTTTTGAATTAATCATGTTGAAATTAACTTAATATATTTTTTTTTTAATTTTCTACCAATAATTTTTTTTCAATGAATAGTGAAAAATAATGATTTTTATTAAAAATATAGATTATTTACAAGGTAAAATAGTGTTTTTGATTATTTTCTAAATTTCAATTTACTAGTTTTACATATAAATAATATAATAATAATTTTTAAAAATGAATTTTATACTTTAGTTCAGTATAAAAATATCTCATATTTAAAAAAGGAATTCTTATGAAAAACTATTTTTCATTGGGGGTTTTCAGTTTAATTTTAAATTAAATTTTATAAATATTATTACTTGAATTTAAAAAATGGGATTCAAATTTGTAATCTTATGTTATGAATTTATTATATATGACCCTTTTATTTTTATAAAATATTAATAGTAAATATAGAAATTTTTGTTACCATGGTAAAGGGTAAATCAGGTAATTAACAGTCAGAAATAAATTGATAAAAACTATTAAATAATTAAAAACCTTATATAAATTATACTAAATGATTATATATTGACAATAATCATATGATTGTTGAATGTATGACCTTTTGGGGCCGTATGGATGAGATTATGACCTTTATAGTGTTTTTGTAACGCCCCGACCCCAGTTACCCAAAGTCGGTACATTAATTTAATACATTGGCATAATTACAAGGAATCAAGTCCTGATGGACCAATCAGTTTAACGGTCTTGGAAAAATAGATCACATACATGAATGTTACATTTGCACTTTATGACATAAAAAACAACATAAATAATCTTTATGAACGCCATTATTCCATTCGCTTAACCCTGCATATCAATCACATTACACTTCTTGGAATCCTGGGAAAAATAAAACATAGAAATGGATAAGCTCAAATGCTCAGTAAGGGTAAGAAATATAGCGGAAACTTTCAAAAATAAGCATAAACATTTAAGGCAATGTATAAAACTAAAACAAAAGCCTTTTAAACTTGAACTTCAGCATAATATGGCAGAAATAAAATGAAATAATTCCATTTACTTATTCACATGGATATTTTACTAATCAAATAATCACATGCAATATCACTAACCACTTTCATAATGATGGAATGCATGATTCCGAACTTTAAATTCTGTGTCGAGGCCTCGTGCCAAGACCTAAGGGATAAATGTAACCGGAACCCAACCTGGAGAGCCTCTGTAACCGGACTCCATCTCGGAGTGCTTCTAATAACCGGAAACCAACCCGGAGTGCCTCTAATAACCGGACACCAACTCAGAGGGCTTACTCTTACCGATCCCCAACCCGGAACATACTAGTCCAACACATTCATCTTAAGAAGAGGATGAAATATAACATAAACATTCGTATTAAAACTATCATACAAAATGTCAAAACTTTAATCATAAACCATTAATGGAATAAAAATAACTCATCCATAGTCAAAAATATCACAAAACCTTAAATACAATATGGATGATTTGTATCATAATAAATCAACTTGAAACAAGTTTAAAATTTATCAAAGGATGTTGATATAGATGAAATCAACACTATTTGAGAGAAATATCACTTTTTTTAAATCATTTAAAAGTTGCGTAATTATAGAGAAAACCATTATTTTGAAAATATCTTTATAAGCTTGTGAAGGAAGCTTCAAAGGTGTAATAACGGCAGAAAATAACCGCACCTGCTGTATAAGTAAAAAAAGACATTCTTACCTTAATTTTGTCAAAAAGGTTAAAAAGGACATTATTTGTAAAATGACGGAAAGATTCCTTTATAAACCTCTTATTAAAAGTCAAATAAAGGGTATAAATGTCTTTAAATCATATTCTTGTAAATATTAAAAATGTTTTGAAATGCATTTTTAAGAAACATGGATGTGGATGATAAAGAGATCGTAGTAGATTATTATGTATATACAACCTCAGATAATGAAGAGATTGCGAAATAAACCCTTACCAATTTGGTAACTTACGAAACATACAAACCATGAAAAAGGTATCATACAATGAATATGCAAATACACAAAAATTAATGTGTATTACACAAAGAATATAATTATGGGAAGCACATACCCCACACAAAAGGTAATGGTGGAAATATGGCATGAATCTCACGAAAATAAGGAGTGAGATGAAAACCCCTTACCTTATACTTTCCTTTAGTTGAGGGTATGTTTAACCTTCTCTACGAAGATAGTAGTATGTTATTAAATTATACCATAACCATATTAATATTTATGATATCATACAAGATTTATTTATGACTTTATATTACCCATTTAATAATAATTTCCATGTTAAGTTAACATTTCGGGTAATAATCACTTTCTTTATCGTACGTGTTTTAACTTGCCACTCTTGGTTGTATCACATAGATCATGATTTAAATACTTCCAGAATATAAAACATGACAAATATATCATATATATTTAGAATATAAATATGTATAATAGACATATATATGAAATGGAAAACACCGTTTATGGAGATGGTAGTCCGTACGTACGCATAAACGCTGTTTCTGTTTTCATATAGTATTGAGTGGAAGTAAGTGAAAAAGATATATGTAAGTACATAAATACTTATATATATATATATATATATATCTCCAGTATCATTATTATGTCATATACTACATACTTATTAGTAATATATATTTTTATAATCGTCGATGAATGGTGAACTTGGAAATGAATCTCATTGCGTCGTGGAGACGGTAATCCGTACGTACGCACGAGCGAAAATATCGTTATTTTGATATTAAAATAATATATAATTGGATGTTATATCATATATACAGAATCATTATCATGTTATATTTATTATTTACATGAATTAAAAATCATTATTATATCCATCCAAATAATAATATATTGAATAACAATTACACCACGACGTGGAGACGGTAAGCCGTACATACGCACGTATGGCGACATGTCATTCAAAGGATGGATAGAATACAGAATATGGTTGTACCATATTTATAATAATATTACAGTATATAGGATATACTGGATACATTATTTTAGAATGGTAATAACAAAGAAAGAAGAAGTGGAAGAAGAAAGGAACTTGAAAAAGGGTGGTGAAATCATTACCTCTTATTCGGGTTCTTCCTTTTGATTTGATCAAAAGGGCTCTGTATGATGGCTTTCAGACTAAAGGGAGGACTCTAGGTTGAATTGAGGGAAGTTTAGAGAGTATTTGGTTAGGCTTTGGACGAACCAAAAGGCTTTGAAGGTGTGAATTAATGAGAAGGGTGAGTGTCCTTTTATAAGAGGGGTGAGGGGCACCTTTGGAAAAGCTAGAAATACTATTTTATAATAAATTCATATTCGGTTTATAATGGCTCAAAAGTGGATTATTTAAAGGTTAAGGTGGGGATGGGTCAAAAACTACTCAACCAATATAATTTAGACAGGTTTGGGTCATTATATTAACCTTATCTTTTAGTTTTAACACTTAGTTAATTAGTTTGACACTTACCATGTCACTTTGTATTTTTATATTATATAGTTAATAATCATACAATATACATCCAAACGACCCCCAAGTGGTCCATTAATGATACAAATATTATGATATAAGTCTCTTGGCCGAACCTTAGATTTTTAGGAATTTAATATCAATTAATAATATAATATTTGTTTTAAAAACTCTTTTATGTCAATTTTGACACTATTCAGTAATTGACTTTTGTAAAAATCATAACAGAATTATTAGTTTCAAAAACGTTATTTAAATCAATCCTATTATGTCATATTATCCTAGAAAATTAATTTAATTAATCAAAAGTCTCAAGTTTTATTTATTTGGTTATTTATAATATCAATTATTTTAATTTTTCACTATTATGGTAATTACTACAACATCATTGTGTCATAAATAAATTAACTTATTTATTGTCTAAAAATTATAAAGAAAATACCATTATCTATGAAATAGTTTTATCTTTCTAATGATTATTCATAGTCAAAAATCCAACATATATTACCCCATGTAAAAATTGTTTTTCTAAAAGATATATGCTTATGTTATTTTTGTATTTATTTTAACTTAATTAATATAAAGTGTCATTATCACTTACAAGTGGCTCCATGGGGTCCAAAAATCGACCCATAGATGCCCAAGGTCGGAAAGTTAACAAAAAATAAGGTTAGGACACGTTTTAGGATAATTTAGTATTATTATAATATTATTTTGTAACCCTTATTTACCAGATTTACCCTTTAACCACGGTAAATAAAATAATTACCGAAGTAATTATTCAAAATGTCTAAAAAAAGTTACCTATTTAAATAAATTTGAACATCCTGATTCCAAATATGGAATCCATTTTTCCAAATTCAAAACAGATTAGTGGTAGAAATTAATTTAAAATTAATTCCCGTTGTCAAAACAAAAAGCGTGTTTTTAAGATATAATAACTATCAAAAGATTGATATTTATTTATGTCCTGTTTAATTGTGAAATTATTTCCAATGACCAACATTGTATTAAATGGTAAAAATATATTCTAAATATAATTTAAAACCACTCAAATTAATAATTTATCACTAATAATTATTATGATTAAAAAACTTTTTTTTAATTAAAATTTAGTAATTTTCACTATTCATCAAAATATTAATGTTATCCGAAAAGTACCCAAATTTCACCTTAGGTTAAATTCGATACTCCGAATACAAAAAAGAAGTCCATTTTAAGAGATAAAATTTCTAAAATTTTAAAAATTAGGTGTTTCTATTCATAACGGCTACTTTGATTGGTCATGGTGTGTGTTAGAACTCGAAGTTGCGTACAACACACGCTACTGTATTATTCAAAGAGAAGCGTACTATGAAAGATTGGGGTGTCACATTCTCCCATCCTTCAATAAATTGCGTCCTCGCAATTTGATATTGTTCTTTGAAAATAAAGGTTGAAAATAGAAAGTATCTTTGTGGAAAAACCCACATCAAAAATTTGGTTAATAAAATTTAGTCTTTACAGGATGAAAGAGAAATGAAAGGGTCACCACAAAATTATGATCTCGATTATGAGGAAATTGGTGGCAATTAGAGACATATAATTGGAGGAAAACGTAAATATTTATTGGTAGTGATTGAGGTCATCAATCACAAACAAGTTTAAAATTGAGGTCCTTAAATTCATCAATCTATGATGATTTGAAATACGATCGTTTCAACAAAACATAAGGTATTAGGATAACACATTTTTGACGTTTCAAAATATCTTAGTTGAAATACCACATTGAAAAATGAATTAATGAGGCCTCTATTTAAAATAATGTGTGGAAATTATGAAGATTACCGAAAATAACACATACTAGGGTTCCATGTAGGAAAATATGGATATGGAAGTGAAATCTAACCATCAATTATCTGATGGAGAGTGGTAGAGAACATGGCAATGAAAAGGCCAACAATCCCAAAGCCATAAATTAGTGATGATCTAAGGTACCATATAGGCCAACATTTTTGTTGTAAGTTCCTTTTCTTAATGTTGAGGAATTTATTTATGAGATTGGCTAAGATCATAAGGAGATATACTTACTTTATAATTAGAGTTTTATCCATTAATAAATTTCTACCACAAACGCCTCATTCAACCCAAAACATAATATAACTCAAAAATACTCTATTTATCCTAATCGTATAGGGTTCCAAATCTAATGAATTTATAATTCACATATCAGACCCTTTATGTAAATAAACTACATTATACCATCCAGGAACTTCATGTAGCACAATGGTAGGCGATAAATCCCAATTTCACTATGGTTGTGGGTTCGATTCCTGAAGATTTGTCGGACACGACGGGTCGTCACACGGTCTGCGTGTTGTCCTTTTATAAAAATACAAAAAACTAACCTTTCAAACTTAATCCATTCCAACCATTAGACTTATCCAAAATAATATTATCCAAACTCATAGTCCAAAATTTACAAGGAAGTTAAACATAATGAGGATCCTTTTTTCCAGGTAATAACATGTGAACGCCTTCCTCATATATTCTTTTAAAAC
Organism: Viscum album; assembly: GCA_963277665.1. Taxonomy (NCBI): domain Eukaryota; kingdom Viridiplantae; phylum Streptophyta; class Magnoliopsida; order Santalales; family Viscaceae; genus Viscum; species Viscum album. The sequence continues at coordinate 1,683,986,922 of OY728160.1, forward strand.
ACCACAACATCCTGAATTACCAAAATCAACCATCTCTTATTCCAAAATCACTACCTCAATATTAGGACCATATTAAGGTTTATCTTTCCTTCAACCATGTAATTTCCAAAAAAAAATTAACTTTCTGTAGATTCACTTTTATTAGTACCATAAAATCTCAAATCCTTAATTAAATAGTACTGCAGTATAATCCTTATTTATTTCCAGATCATAATTGATACAACACTTAAATGAAATAATTCTAAAATAACAACATAAGAACACTAGCCATTCCTCTTCATCCGTGGTAGTATCATAACTTGATTATTATCCAATATCATCATTTGCGGCATAGTCTGATGACTGGGACATTGGTTCGCGTGGTGTCCAAACTTCTTGCAAATGAAGCATTGTATATTTGAAACCATTTTCTTACCCATGCAGTCACGTACTTTGTGCCATTTTCCTCCACACTTATAACAAACTCACATTCCTTTCAGGCAAGTTCCAGGGTGTTTCTTCCCGCAGTTATCACATATGAGAAAATTATTCTTTTCCCTCTTCCATTTATCCATATTTCCCTTTTCCATCCTTTTCTTCTCTTTATTCCCTTCAAATCCATAAGACTCCAAGAATTCTTTACTCATCTTATCAACACATGATACTATTTCTTCATATGATGATAGTACGTGGGAAACTATTTCCCTTCTAAATTCTGGCTTAGGACCACGAAAGATATGATCCTTCTTACTCTTTGGATCATGCGTAATATGGGAGTTCACATTCCTTCTAATGGGTTCCATTTCTATACATTAGCATAAACTAGTTTAGTTAATGAATTGTAATGAATAATTACAAAACTTGTAAAATACCTAACACAAATTGAACAGTTTATGGATATAATCCATAATCATAAAATTGTTTTCTTTGAGTATGTATATACCCATAAGCCCTTCATAATGGTTTGTAAAGAAAATGAGAATTATCCTATGCATATCCCTCGGGAGTGTCGTAACCAAAAGTGCAGCAAGGCCCATTGTCGTGCACCAGTTCCCGTTCGAGTCTAGATCAAAGCTGTGTTTTCGGGTTTTACGCCTAGGTACATTTATGCCAGAGCCGCCTCTACCTGCTCGTATCCAGATAGGGATGTATTTCTTGGAAAACTCACAAAATCTCTACAATACCAAAATTCTTGGAAGTTCTTCTATACTAATCCTAAAAGTCTATCTCAGGGCTATGTGCTCTAGTCAGAGTTTATCTAAATCTACTTTCCAAGGTTATTGATAAACTTCCTCTGATACCAACTGTAATGCCCCGACCCCAATTACCCAAAGTCGGTACACTATTTTAATACATTGGCATGATTACAAGGAATCAAGTCCCAAAGGACCGATCAGTTTAGTAGTCTTGGAAAAATAGATCACATACATGAATGTTACATATGCACTTTATGATGTACAATACAACATAAATAATCCTTATGAATGCCATTATTCCCTTGGATTAACCCTACATATCAATCACATTACACTTCTTAGAATCTTGGGAAAAATAAAACATAGAAAGGGGTGAGCTCAAATGCTCAGTAAGGGTAAGAAATATAGCGGAAACATTCAAAAATAAGCATATACATTTAAGGCAATGTATAAAACTAAAACAAAAGCCTTTTAAACTTGAACTTCAACATAATATGGCAGAAATAAAATAAAATAATGCCATTTACTTGTTCACATAGATATTCTACTAATCGAATAATCACATGCAATATCACTAACCACTTTCATAATGATGGAATGCATGATGCCGAACTTTAATTTCTGTGTCGAGGCCTCATGCCAAGACCTAAGGGATAACTATAACTGGAACCCAACCCGGAGATCCTCTATAACCGTACTCTATCCCGGAGGGCCTCTAATAACCAGACACCAACCCGGAGTGCCTCTAATAACTGGAAACCAACCCGGAGTGCCTCTAATAACCAGACACCAACCCAGAGGGCTTACTTTTACCGGTCCCCAACTCGGAACATACTAGTCCAACACATTCATCTTAAGAAGAGGATGAAATATAACACAAACATTCGTATTAAAACTATCATACATAATGTCAAAACGTTAATCATAAACCATTAATGGCATAAAAATAACTCATCTATAGTCAAAATTATCACAAATCCTTAAATACAATATGGATGATTTGTATCATAATAAATCAACTTGAAACAGGTTTAAAATTTATCAAAGGATATTGACATAGATGAAATCAATACTATTTGGGAGAAATATCTCTTTTTTTTAAATCATTTAAAAGTCGCATAATTATAGAGAAAACCATTATTTTGAAAATATCATTATAATATTGTGAAGGAAGATTCAAAGGTGTAATAATGGAAGAGAATAACCGCACCCGCCGTATAAGTTAAAAAAATACATTCTTACCTTAATTTTGTCAAAAAGGCTAAAAAGGACCTTGTTTGGAAAATGACGGAAAGATTCCTTTATAAACCTCTTATTAAAAGTCAAACAAGGGTATAAATTTCTTTAACCGATATTATTGTAAATAGTAAAAAAAATTGAAATTCATTTTTAAGAAACATGGATGTGGATGATAAGGAGATCCTAGTATATTATTACCTATATACAACCTCAGATAATGAAGAGATTGCGAAATAAACCCTTACCAATTTGGTAACTTACGAAACGTACAACCCATGAAAGAAGTATCATACAATGAATATGTAAATACACATAAATTAAAGTGTATTACACAAAGAATATAATTATGGGCAGTACATACACCACACAAAAGGTAATGCTGGCAATATGGCATGAATCTCACAGGAATAAGGAGTGAGATGAAAACCCCTTACCTTGCACATTCCTTTAGTCGAGGGTATGTTTAACCACCTATATGAAGATCGTAGTATGTTATTAAATTATAACAGAACCATATTAATATTTATGATATCATAAATGATTCTTTTATGACTTTTTATTACCCATTTAATAATAATTTCCATGTTAAGTTAACATTTCGGGTAATAATCACTTTCTTTATCGTACGTGTTTTAACTCGTCACTCTTGGTTTTATCACTTAGATCATGATTTAAATAATTCTAGAATATAAAACATGATAAATATATCATATATATTTAGAATATAAATATGTATAATATACATATATATGAAATGGAAAACACCGTTTATGGAGATGGTAGTCCGTACGTACGCATAAACGTTGTTTCTGTTTTCATATAGTATTTAACGGAAGTAAGTGAATAAGATATATGTAAGTACATAAATACTTATATATATATATAAATATATATATATATATCCAGTAGCATTATTATGTCATATATTACATACTTATTAGTAATATTTGTTTTTATAATCGTCGATGAATGGTGAACTTTGAAATGAATCTCATCGCGTCGTAGAGACGGTAATCCGTATGTACGCACAAGCGAAAATATCATTCTTTTGATATTAAAATAATATATAATTGGATGGTATATCATATATAAACAATCATTACCTTTTTATATTTATTATTTACCTGAATTACAAATCATTATTATATCCATCGAAATAATAATATATTGAATAACAATTACACCACGACGTGGAGACAGTAAGCCGTCCGTACGCACGTATGGTGACATGTCATTTAAAGGATGGATAGAATAATGAATATGGTTGTACCATATTTATAATAATATTAAAGTATATAGGATATACTGGATTCATTATTTTATAATGGTAATAACAAAGAAAGAAGAAGTGGAAGAAGAAAGGAACTTGAAAAAGGGTGGTGAAATCATTACCTCTTCTTCGTGTTCTTCCTTTTGATTTGATCAAAAGGGCTCATTAGGATGGATTTAAGACTAAATGAAGGCCTATAGGATGAATTGAGGGAATATTAGAGAGTATTTGGGTAGGTGTTGGCCGAACCAAAAGGTTTTGAAGGTGTTAATTAATGAGAAGGGTGAGTGTCCTTTTATAAGAGGGGTGAGGGGCACATTTGAAAAAGCTAGAAATATTATTTTATAATAAATTAATATTCTATTTATAATGGCTCCAAAGTGGATTATTTAAAGGTTAATGTGGGTATGGGTCACCAAATACTCAACCAATAGAATTTAGACAGGTTTGGGTCATTATATTAACCATATGTTTTAGTTTTATCACATAGTTAATTAGTTTGACACTTACCATGTCACTTTGTATTTTTATATTATATAGTTAATAAACATACAATATAAATCCAAGAGACCCCCAAGTGGTCCCTAAATAATAAAACTATCATTATATAAGTCTTTTGGCCAAACCTTAGATTTTTAGGAATTTAATATCAATTAATAATATAATATTTGTTTTAAAAACCCTTTTATGTCAATTTTGACCCTATTCAATAATTGACTTTTGTAAAAATCATAACAGAATGATTACTTAAAAAAATATAATTAAATCAATAATAATATGTCCTATTATCCTATAAAATTAATTTAATTCATCAAAAGTCTCAAATTATATTTATTTGGGTATTTATAATATCACTTATTTTAATTTTTCACTATTTTGGTAATTACTGTATCATCATTGTGTCATATATAAATTAAATTATTTAATGTCTAAAAATTATAAATAAAATACCATTATGTAGGAAATATTTTTATCTTTCCAATGAATATTCATATTCGAAAATCCAACATACATAACCCTATGTAAAAATTGTTTTTCTAAACGATATATGCTTATGTCATTTTTGTATTTATTTTAACTTAATTAATATAAAGTGTCATTATCACTTACAAGTGGCTCCATGGGGTCCAAAAATCGTCCCAAAGATGCTCATGGTCGGACATGTAACAACCAATAAGGTTAGGACACATTTTAGGGTAATTTAGTATTATTATAATATTATTTTTTAACCACTATTTACCATATTTACCCTTTAACCATGGTAAATAAAATATTTACCGAAATAATTATTCAAAATGTCTAAAAATAAAAGTTACCTATTTACACAATTTTAACATCCTGATTAAAATATGGAATCCATTTTTCAAAATTTAAAACACAGAAGTGGCAGAAATTAATTTCAAATTAATTCCCGTTGTCAAAACAAAAAGCATGTTTTTAAGATATAATAACTATCAAAAGATTGATACTTGTTTATGTCCGGTTTAATTGTGAAATTATGTCCAATGACCAGAATTGTATTAAATGGTAAAAATATATTCTAAATATACTTTAAAACCACTAAAATTAATAATTTATCACTAATAATTATTATGATTAAAAATGTTTTTTTTAATTAAAATTTATTAATTTTCACTATTCATCAAAATATTAAAGTTATCCGAAAAGTACCAAAATTTCACCTTAGGCTAAATTCAATACTCCAAATCGAAAAAGGAATTACATTTTGAGAGATAAAATTTCTAAAATTTTATAATGTAGGTATTACTATTCATAATGGCTACTTTGATTGGTCGTGCTGTGTGTTAGAACTTGAAGTTGTGTAGAAAACATGTTACTTTATTATTCAAAGAGAAGTGTATCGTGGAATCTCGAAATGTTACAGTTTTATTAAATAAATATCAAATATGTCACACTCTTGTTTTTAATAAGTGTAATATTTTTAATATGGTGTCATCCAAAGTATATATTCAACTATAAATGTTATTTCTAAATATAAAATATCCATCTCAATCATGGTATTTTATTTTTAATTTCTAGTGAAGAAATAATTATATTAAATGTTTCCATAACGTTAATGAAGTAATTATTCAATTAATAAAACAATCAAATGTATTATATTAAAGATGATAAAATAAATAAAATTGAGATAAATAATGTTATCAGCAAACATTATAGATTTAAATGATATTCTAGGGATATAATAACATATTTATTTCCCAATATTTAGGTTTTGTATTGATATTATTAATGTAAAAGTAATGAATAATCCTAAAAATTCACAAAATTGATGTTTATAGTATATAATATTTTATTAACTGATATGAAATTACAAAAAAATATAAAATTAACCCATGTTTTTAGTATATGGATTTAAATATGAACACTTAATCATTTAAGTGACTTTTTTAATTTTATTGTAACTGTATTGGCCCCAAAATTATAAAAATGCATGTTGTTGTAGTAAGAGTTAATGGGGTTAAATAGGGGTTAAACACAAAAGGTAAGGGAATAAATTTAGTTAAAACATGTTTAATTTATATTATATGAGGTTATGAAGAGAGATAATAATATTATAATTTAAATAACTCATTTGTGAACTATTTTTTATTGAAAATTAATTTATATTAATTTATGATGTTGAAAAATTTTAAGAGTGACCCTCCCCTATCTTATAAAAGGTAACCAATTCTTATATTTATTTCAAAATTGAAAAACTATTTTTTCACCAAATACATACCCTAAAACCATCATATAATCCCTCCTCAAAATATATATTCCTTCTATTAAGAATAATAACAAAAATTTTGGTCTTAATGTGTTAATAAACAGAGGTTTTCTAAAGAAGAGGTATAGGTTTTATCATCTTGTTTTAGGTATAATTCATTTGTCACATCCATAAAACCATATTAAAAATTACTAAATAATAAATCTATTATCTAAATAAAATGAGATGTTATTTTTTCATGAAATGGCATATATCCATATCCTCATCAATCAATTTGGAAATGAAACAAATATTCGTGTGTTTGACGGACAACCTCTTCACAAAATGATGTAATTCATTTTCCTTCACCATCCCTCAAGATAAGATATAATGATGAAATGAATTTTTATATATTATATTAATAACATATTTATAATTATAAAATTATAATATATCATTTAATTTTTTACCTATCCATTCACTAAAAAATTATAATGGTGTTCATTCGTACATGTGAACTACCACCTTCACAAAGGATTGTGACCCATTTTTCATCACCAAATCACATGTATGATATATATATATATGTATATTTGAAGAGTTAAAATTATATTTATGATATCATTAAAATTATGTAATGAGAAAAAAATACATAACTCTTTCCATAATGATCAATGATGAAATTTATACATTACTCCTACATACATACGACCTACCTTATCTATGATTGTAACATAGTTCATTTTTCAAAACCACATTTAATGATTGACGTAAGAAATTTTTAAATATTTTAAAAATATTTTTCTACATATGATGGAGTAATTAACACTTTGACCATATTCATCCTTCTGAATTTATTTTGGACGTATGCACCAAATATCGCTAAAAAACCTGAAATGAACATAGATAACAAACTAATTGTTAAAAATGGTAATAAGTTAGGTGAAAATAACATTAAAATTTAAAATTTTATTAATAAAATAGAAAATTTTTCTATGTTATTATGCTAGAACCTAAAGAACATACTTGTTGAGTAGGGCTCAAATATAGGGTTTTCTTGTCTCACTTTTACTTTTGGGAGACGTATTCTATATTAAAAACATATTTATTTATTTTTGTGTATATACTAAAACATTTATATACTATATCATGAGTCTAATTAAATTTATGGTATTTTTTATTTTCATTTTATGTTATTTCATTCACGGGGATTATCATTTAAAAAACCAAAATCATGTGAGTTTATTTCACAATCTCCTCATTATTTGGGATTGTTTATATTAAAGACTTCGTTGGGGAATATTTATCTTCAATATCAATGTTTTAGAAAAGTGTTTTCAAAAATTATTTTACTATCCTCTAAAAATTGATTAAGATATTATTTACCAATGATTCTCTTTTTACCAAATGGTTTGAAAGTAATCATATAGTGGTTTTAAAATGAGGTAATTCATGAATTTTCCAATAAATATATAGAAGGAATGTTTTATTAGAATATATAGTAGGATGTGATTTTCCCACATCCATAAAACCTAATTAATTTGAATCACCCTATACAGTTTTATAAATATATTTTCAAACAAATTTTTTTCACTGATAATTTCTTATATTTTTGAAAATTGAAGTGATCTTAAAATAGTAGAGTTATTTTCCTTGAGAATTATTCCACTTGATCTTTCAAAATAATTTACCATCAAACATGAAATCCTTTTATGTTACAGATATTTTACTTGGTATTTTATCCAAGGATAATTTACATATTCTTTATTTGGATGGTTAATCTTTTTGATAAAAATATGAAATGTTTATATAACCCATTTGTTTTTCAGTGTTCTGATATGATGAATGTTTTATTATACTTTAGTAGCCATATGCATTTTTTTCATTATGTGATGGGTGTAACATATATCAACATCTAATGAATTGAGTATATATATATATAAGAGATAAAAAATACTGAATGGAGAGTAAAACAAATTCTGTTAGGGAATTTTTCCTCTATTAATGTCCATAAAGTGAACCATGAATTCTAGGATGGTTTGGGGAGTAAAACCATTACACTATGATAGTTTTGAAAAAGACCCTTGACTACTAAGGAAATGTTTTTCTATGCTTATGTTTTCTCCAAAATTCCATTTATTATGTTATTGTTTTTATATCATTTCTCATGCTCCTTTATGATTCATGTCTTATAAATAGCCAAGGATTCTACCATGACTCAATATTATGATGTTTGATATACCGAGTATAATTTTCAATTGTTATGTTCATCTGATTATTCTCTTATTCTCACATATTTTTTTTATAATCATTGATATATCCCTTTTTCAGTCATCCTGAGAATCTAATCTCAATAGTTTCTTATGCTTCTTTTCCCCAGGTCATGATGAAATTATTTATGTAGGGTATGTCAATGAATCACAATATAGGTCAAGAAATTTTGTGATATCATATATATTTTCATGATCAAAATTTTTATTTTTCCATGATATTCAAGAGTTTTTTCAAATTTTATGAAACTATATACCTGAAATTTCGATTTTTACAAAAGTGAGCCAATATTTCCTTCGATTTTTTTAGTTTCAGAGGGTTGAAAATGGGTCATGTTTATTGGTATCAAATACAGATTTGTAAAGACTATGTTTTTAGCATTGGATCTGGCTGTATGGGTTTTGGACTATTACATTATCCCGTGATGGTTTTTTAAATTTCATGGCCTCTCTACCAATATTGTTGAAATAAAGGTTATATCCTCCATATTTTGTAGTAGAAAATTATCTTCTATAAATTATTTCCCCAAGTTTTTATATCCATTGATTTTTTCATAAAAAATCCGTTTTTATAAACTCCGGGATCAATGGATTCTAAAACATCTACCTTGTCTCTCATGATTTCTCTTTCTTATATCACAGATAAGGTTACTAAGGGTCCAATTATATATATAATTTTGGTGATACTGATCACCCTGTTAATATAGAGGTTATTCATCCTCATATATCAAGTAAAAATTATTTTATTCCATCTTAATAGTAATTTGTATTCGTTGATATTTTTTACTAATTTATATTTTTATTTTTTAGGGGTTATAATACTTCATATTAGGATAGAAACAATGATGGTACATGGAATAGTTTCATCAAGAATAAATATACATAAGACATGGTGGATTGTAATTAATATCATCTTTTTATAGGTAAAAGTTTAAAAAATTTAAAAATTATCATATGCTCACTATAAATATATTCTTGTATTAATATATAGTTAGTGTCAATATATAATATCAATTATGTAATCAATGATAATTCATGGGAATAGATTTGGGTATCCAACTTTATTTATTTATTATTTTTTATTATTTTAGGTACTAATATATAATTAATTATTTAATTTTTATTAGGTCATTAATATTTCCATGATTTGAAAAATGCAGGGGAATCTTCCATTATAAAGGTAGGTGGACATTAGAGTTTGTTTCAAAAATATTTATATCACTTATTATGATATACATCAACTTAACTAAATTGTATAACCAAATAAATGTTTATACCTAACCCCATTCATTCAACCACATACAAAAAAGGATGTAGATTAGTGGTGATGAATGAATGATATCAAGTAGAGAGATTGTACCATATTTATCATGACATAAAATAATAAAAAAAATTAACAACCAATCACAAAATTTAAAATGTATCAAAATACCAAAAGTATTTATAGTGGATATCATTTCATGATATATAAAAAATATGTGATTACATATTTATCTATCATTTCATGTGTTCATACAATAGAAAAATGATCTCAAAACAAGTTAAAAAATGAGAAATATATAAATAAAAAAATAAAAAGGACAAATTATGAATCTAGCATCAATATCACCTTAGTATAATATCTCGATCCATATTTAAATGAATTTTCTCATGTTTTGTCTTATTGACCATTCCCTAACTATCATTCCAAATATTAATTTTTCATGTCACCCAATGTTCCAAAATATGGTGTGAGTACAAAACCTGGTAGGCCACCGCCAATGGTATCCCTAACATAAAACATTATATTTTATTGTACAAACAAGAAATAAAATGATATACATTTTAAGTATAAAATATTTAAATGATATAAAAATATATTAATCCTTTTATAAATTATTAATAAACACTTAATCATATATGCTTGTAATACTTTCCCAAATAAATTAATGATATACCTTAGGTGATAGTTTTTTATATTCCAACCATGCCACCATGTAAAACTAACCATAATAGATTCAATCCATGTTCAGAATTTAGAAAATGGGATTATATCCATATTGTTATAAAAATATGGAAAATTAAAATTCTTTAAAAAATGGTTACTCATCATGATCATGATTACCATGACATAAACTATGGATTTATCAACACTATAACTCCCTCATATCCAAGTAGTTGGTGTTCTCAAGTAATTATATAAATAATCCCAAAATCACCTATAGAATTTTCAAGAATATATTATGACCCAAGATCAACTAGAACCAAAAGCCACTTATCCATAATAATTGATGGAAAAGTGTCTCACACCATAATTAATGAGAATGGTTATTTACGAAGAATATATAAATAATACATCATACAATTTTTATTACATTTTAGGTCACAAATGGTTTCCCTTACAATTATTTTGTTACAAAAGTACATAAGGTATCTAGACATGGAATTTAGCATGAGGTAGGAACTAGTGTGGTGATCGATGGTTTTGGTGTGGCACAAGGCTTTTGAGTTTCTTATCATGAATAGTGGTATTTGGGGTAGTGCATCAACAATTTTCAGAAGTTTAGAACATATAAAATTATGATTCTTTTGGTAGATCGAGATGGATTTCATAGAAGGATGTTGTGTGTGAATTATTTTACAATGAGGGAGGTTTCTAGTCTTAACATTTTATCACTTTAGACTATGTTTTAGGTGGTGGGTCATTGATGACATTTTTTAGTGGTTTCATTGAATATCATGGTATATTGGGATAAAGAATGAGTCTCATGGGATAATTTATTTTTATATAATATGTCTTTTCTCATGTGTATGAATATTTAGGAAGTTATTTGATATAGTGATGGGGATGAATATGACTAATGAGGAGGGAAATTTTTTTATGGGGAGTAACCTTTAAGATTTCTTCTATTTTGAACCCTATTCAGGTGGTGTGTGTTGTGGATCAGCTATGAAATATATGATGGACCAATCTATATAGTGTTAAGTTCTTTAAGACAATGTTTGGATAAAATAATCCTATGCAAGAAGATATGTATATTTGGTTATTCGTAGATCACTAGTTTTTAGTACTAGATAATTATAATGGAATGTGATAGTGTGTTTAGGGACTGGCTAGTGGAATATCAGTAACATGACTGGTTTGAAAAATTGGTTAGTTTATACCAATACTCCAAGAAAATAAGAATCCCCATGTGACGGGGAATGTCTATTTGTTTTGGTCGAGTCTTAGGAGTGGGACTATTGACTATAGGCCCAATGTTTTATAGGTTCTCAAGATTATAATAAACAGATAAGTGGTATGGTTTAGACTAGTATCGTCAACCATTGGTGTAAAATTTCTATGTATTGGAAATTATTTAAGGTTATTATGAGTGGAGAATAATTCTGGAGTTTTTAAAATTATTGAGTGACATGGTGTTTGGGTCAAAGGATTTTTTAGATATAGATGGGGTATTTTGGTGCCAGTTAGTGTTTTTCACATGTGATTGAGGGTTATGGAATAGATGAGTATTTATGTGAATCATTAGGGGAATGAAAAATATTTACAATTTGTTGGAGAGTGAATCATATGGGGTTTTTTACATTTCCAAATGTTCTTTTTTGGGACATAATAGTTAAATCCAATTATATATATTGTATTAGACCATTTACCACGATTCAGTTAGGAAATGATATTTTTTAGTAATAAACATGGTTTATTTTTAGATATAGGAAGTGTTATGTGGGGGAGGATGTAATTCCCCGCATTAGTTCATGTTATTTGAATAGGAGGAAATTTTTTTCAAATATGTTGGGATCTAAAAATGACTTTTTTTTGTAGATTAGGATTGAGAATTAGCTATGTTTTAAATGATATAATAGTGATTTTAATATGGTTTTCCAAAGAAAAATATTTGAAAATGTATTTTAGTTGTTGTGAGAGACAAAAAAATGGTGGTTGCATCCGCAAGAAATCATAAACTTGGTGGAGGAAACTAGAATTTCGAGGTCCAACGTAGTAGTCCCTGGGAAACCCACAATAAGGTTTGTCGGTGACCAAAAAAATATATTTGGGAATCAAAAGTCTAGTAATATTATACCAAGGTTATTTTAGGCTCAGTAGCATGGGTTTCCTAATGACCAGGATGAGATGTCTTCTAATGAAGAGGAGAGAATGTTCGTATGTCAATAGTAATGGAAGCTAATTAAGCACTTCATTTTGGAGACCCTACAAGAACAATGGATTTATTAGATGGGGAGTATTCGTTCTGAGCTGTGTGAACTATGAGTATGAAGAGTGGATGGCCAACATCCTCATTTGCTCATCCGACACTTCATGGTGTAGAAAATACAGTAACATGACCATGGATTGGTGTTAGATGGAGGTAGAGGAATATAGTGATCATAAAAAGACTCCAGGAGGCTGATAATGAGACCAAATAGTTGAGGGAGTGGGAGAATGAGTAATCCTCTTTCCTCGTCGCACAATCGGAGCTCGTATCATGACTAAGGGCCTAGATGGCAGAGCATGAAGAATAGATGAGGCAAGCCTCTGAGGAGATGGCTATTATCCTGGCCGACGAGGATCAGGCCTAGATCAAAGCTGACTAGGTACATCCCATCGCCATTGAGGATGAAGTAAGATCATAACATGTGATAGCGGATCCTAGATGATACCAGCTAGAGAGTGGCAGTGCTGGGATTCTCTATTGAATAGCTCAAACAATCTATGGGAGGGGCCAATCCTTGGGTGCTGTAATTCTCTTGAACACATAAATGTAATTTATGTTTGTTGTTGAAATGAGGCCCATTATTCCTTTTGGTTAGCTACATATCTATTGAATTTATGAAATATCAGGTGACCAATCCCTAAGATCGCGTGGGTTGTGCCCAATGTGAGAAACAAGGGGTGATCACTTCACTATTCCACTTCAATATGAGACTTCCAAACATGATCCAGGCATCCAGAGTCTAGACAACCAATCTGAACATCTGGGAATAAAGAGAGAGGTCTGACTGGAGAATTAAGTTCGCAGAGTAGTCGAGTGGTCATTTTCCCAATGTGATCTAGTGCACGAGTGGGGTAACGCCAGGGGCATTGGAATCAATCCAAACAGAGGGGAGTGGAAAGTGTGAATCACAATACCCAAAATTCGGAATATTGTAGGGTTGGAATGAAAATGAAGGATAACTGTTGACTATGTTCGAAACATAATATCTCTATTTCGTTAACTAGAAATGGGGATAAAAAATGAGGGCCGAAACCAGACCATGTTCAAAACACAGGGCCAGACTCGAAATGTCATCCATTAGTCTTCCGGAATTTTATCCCAGGATATTAGGAAAGCCATAGGCCAAGTATTCAAACTATTAGGTGGTTCTTTCAGGAATGAAATATGTCAAGGGTCTAAATAAAAGGAACACAATGCATGGATGGTGGAGTGATGGGTTGTTTGAATGGAATCCAACACTCTTGAAATTATTCCACCATGATGAAAACATATTAGGTGAGAGAATTGGTATGGCCAGGGATCATATTCATGTCCTGAATGAATCCCTCTAGAAAGGGCCTACAGCGGCCCGAGATTTTATACCATGAAAATGAAGATGATTTGCACATATTTTAACATCGTACGGTGAGGAGGATGTACAGAATAATTTAATTTCATATGACGAGGACAATGCACCCAGTATTATGGTCATACTACCTAGACTAGGGCTATCAGTTTAAAGTCATGTTCTGCAGATTATAGGCTCCTATATTAAGGTCATAGAGACTAGAACATGATCGGGGTGAGGGGATAGGATGGTTAATGACCCTAGGGCTGGGGCTCAGGCGAAATTCTTAGGAATTTCTATGTATCCTATAAGGATGAAAATCAATCCAAATGTAGTTCTTAAGTATGGTGTAGTTAGAAACCAATGTTGGTAGGGGGAATCCTTTCTAGCATGGAATCTGACGCATCCCATAATTATCATGGGGCATCCTGAACTTGTACAGGGTAAAACTGTAGTTTAAAGTCATGAATTGAGGACATGGTAACCTTGAAAGGAAATGAGTTGTGTGGTACATATCCTGACTAGAATGAGAACCATAAGAGTCCACACTAAACCATGTGTTTCCACTGAAATTCTTTAGACCATAGTCCTGAGGTGGCCTAACTTTGGGCTGGGCCTGAGGGATAGTGGTTGGGAATTCCTACGTATCTCATGAGTATGGGAATGAAGCCATACATGGTTCTTAGATATTTCAGTTTAACATCATTTAGGACGTGGATCAAGTGAGGTTCTACTGCACTAATACACATCCAACGAAAACCACTAAGCCCATGTTAGCCCTACTCGATGTGGGAAACAAGGAGTTGTGACGGGATTTTCTTAGTACAAGGGGGAACACATTATGAGAAATGGAATTCTTGGTGAGTGACATCTAAATATTACTGACCCGCCTATTTCATTCACATTACTATGCGGAGGGGTAAAACCAAGTGAATTGGAATTCCACTTGAACATAAGGGATTGGAAGGATGTGAATCATGGTGCCCAAGATCTGGTTTACAATGTTGGTTTCATGACGATAACTTTTGACCATGTTCAAAACATATAATGCATTTCACGTTAGTCTGGAATGGGGACAGACAAATGAGGCTTGACCATTGACCATGTTCGAAACACAGGACCTGTCTCAAAATGTCGTCTAAGGTCTTCTGAGACATTGTCCCAAGATGTTTGGTGTCCCAATGTGGCATGAGAAAATGCCTTAAAAGAGGTCCCTTTTGATATGAATTTGGATGAAAATCCAAATAAATGGCTCATGAGGTGTGGACATGAAACGAGGGAATTTCCATGTGAAATTAAACACTTTGGGTTTATTTCCATGAAACATTAATGTATGTTAATGAGACGTGTTAGATAGAGGGAGTCGAATCCATTTCTATGGAAAATGGTCTTGGGGACACAAACTCTTAGTTTATGGTCATAGAGTGGACCATTGATAGGGGAATTGGTTTAATGGAATCTGCACAGGGTGGCAAAGTAGCCAAGCCTGATGCGTAGTTCTCGTATGAAGATCATAGTTTTTGGTCAAAGAACTTAGATTGGGCTGGGCTGAGCCAAGGGAGACATAGGGTGAGGTTATCTCAAAACCATATACAAATGAGTACATAAGGATTCCTTACCCCAACACATTCTTCCGACAGATTTCAGGCCAAGGGAACCTTAAAAGGGGTAGGATTTAGGATATCTAGGGCAGGACCCCAAGATGGAATGTCTAGGAATTTCTACATATCCAATTAGGATGGGAATCAAGCCACACATAGTTCTAGAAAATGTCATGAAGTTTAATGTCTTGAAACCACGATAGTCAGATCATAGTTTTAAGGTATTGGATATCAGAACATAATGGAAAGGATCATGGGAAAAACAAGGTGTCACTACTGAAAACCCAGACATGAATGAGGATAGTAGGAGTCTGTATCACACCATGTTCTCCTATGGGAGACTTTAGGTTGAGGGACCAAAAATTAAAGTTGGGTTCGACCTAAGGCAAAGTGCCCATGCTTTCCTATATACCCCGTTATGATGGAAATCATGTCGTACATAGTTTTGGAAGATGACATGGTAATGTACCAATGCCAAGGAAAATACTATCGTGTGGGTCTAGCCCACATACCAAAAGAAGTGGCATTTGACTGATCTTGTTTGTTCTTTAGACTGGATGTGTTGTTTTTTTGTGAATAAAAAAACCTAGGAATGAGAATTCAGGCATCCCAATACGAAGAAAGCCATATATAGGCCTTGGAAAATGGAATGGTGGATGAATGATACCAAATATGATGTTCCCTTTAGCGAGGACACCACAATGTGATTAATTTTTTCATCATGCGTCTAGGATGATAATGTCATAGTTTTCGGTTATATGATAAGACCAACCCACGTGTTTTAATGTCACACAGAAATGACCCAACAGTTTTAGGTCATGTGAAACTAGGAAGCATAGTTTAATGTCATATGGATTGGATGCATTCAGAAGAAAGATTTTTTTTAATGTGATGCACATGGTGTGATAATGCATACCCAACACGAACGATGATAAGGTCCACACACTGTCACACAAAACTCTAGAGGATAAACCTCAGGCTGAGGGGATGGGAAAAATCAAAGGATATGGGGATGAAACTAAAGACGATACTCATGAGTGTTTCTATGAATCCCATGATGATGGGTATCTAGCTATACAAAGTTCTGAGGGTGCAGTTTAACGTCAAATGGGATGAGTGGTAGGTAATACTAGATCCTAAAAAGGGGATTTTGTGGTGAGGCTATTGAAAAACTAATGTGAATGAGGACATAATCCCACATACGCCACACCACACAATCCTATAAAATTCAGGTCCAAAAGGGAAAACATAAGAGATAATTACTGTAACATGATTTGGACCCAGAGGAAAAATGTTTTGGCATTCCTACGTATCACATAAATATGGGAATCAAGCTGCACGTAGTTCTATAAGATGTCATGAATTTTAAGGTCATATGATAGGGACATAGGGATATATTAGTTTAAGGTTGTACATCTCGGACCATAGAATTGAGATCCTGTCAAGTGGGACTAAATACTGACCAAATCCTTAATCCCACATGAGATATGCTCGATGTAGGAAACAATGGTGGATAAGATCTTTGCAACATGAAGAATACAAAGACAGGGGAAATGGCGCAGATCCTCTAATGACACCACACTAGGGATTATCCTTCTTAATGTGAAAACAAAAACTAAGGGATAACACCAAGAGTGTTGAAATTCCACTTGGACATGATGGAGTGGAAGAGGATGTGAATAACAGAAACAAAATTTAAGGCTTAATGGGGGTGGCATAATGAAGGGGTATGATTTTTGACCATGTTCAAAACACAACATTCGTGTTGTGTGACCTAAAATGGGAACAACCAATTGAGCATCAACCAATGACCACATTCATAATGTAAGACTTGTATCAAATTGTTGTAAAAAATTGTTGAGGATGTTGGCCCAATATGGTAGGAGAGAACTAAGGCCTAACATCCATTTCATTCGAGTGTCATTTCAAATGTGAAAGATAATGAAGGACAAAATAAAGAGAAACATGAAGCATGGAAATAGTTGGAAACATGTCCATGTAGAACCCAACACTCTATGTCCAAAACCAGAGTGCTCTTGGGCATGTTGGTGAACTTCCAAAATTAGTCGAGGGGCCCAACATAGGAGTGGACGACCCGAGAAGATGAGTAGAGGATAGTGGACAGAGATCTATCAGGAGATAGTTATGTGGCGTGGCTATTGAAAAAACAATGTGAATGAGGACATTATCCCATACCGCACCACATACCCTCTACCGGAGGACTCAAGCAAGGGGCCATATATATGGGGAGGTTTCTAAGAAATAGGGATAGACCTAGAGACAAGATTTCCGGGCATTCCAACATATCCCATTAAAATAAGAATCAAGACAAATTTAGTTCTCGAGGATGTCATGTAGTTTAACCTCATGTGAAAAGGGAAAAGAAAGGAGGTGAGTACCTCGGTGAGGAATGTGTATGGAATGGAGAATAAACCAACATGGAAGTGGGTGTAAACCTACATAAGCCACCCCATTCATAATTCATAGAGAGAAATTGGAATAATAGGATGAGTGAAAGGATAGATAAACCTTGGTCGGACCCGAAGAAAAAATGTATGGGTTTTCCTACCTCTCACATGAGGATGGGAATCAAGCCAAACATAGTTCTCAAGGTGTTGTGTAGTTTAAATTTACGTGACAAGGAAATGATAGTTCTTATTATATTGTCATAGAGCCTGAACCATGATCACAATGTCCTTTAGGTAGGTATTGCCTTACTAGAGGTCCTAAGCCCACGTGAGCAATGATTACTGTGGGAAATAGGTAATGTGATCATGTTCTTCCCAGCATATGAGGTCACAACAATGAAGGAAAGAGATCTAGTGGGGTCAAACCCAAATAGGAAAACATCCTTACTAGAGGAACATTAATAGTTGAAATGATAGAAGAACAAAATGAATCACTTCAACCAATATTCGAGACATATAGGATGGTGATAAATATGGATTATATTTTTTGAACGTGTTCGAAATACAGCATCAATATCTTGTGTCCTAGAATGTGAACAACAAATGAGTGTCGACCACTGACCATAGTCAAAAAGCAGGACTTGTAGTAAATTGTTGTTAAAGACCCTCTAAGATGTTGGATCACGATTTTAGGATATACATGAGGCCTAGAATCCATGCCTTTTGGGGGTCCTTTTGAATGTGAAAGATTATGGATACCCCAAATTATGGGATGTGTAAAGTGTGAACATACCCATGGTTTAACGTCACACGGTAAGGACAAAAGAGGTAGAGATCTCCAAGGTGGGGAATATGTGGGGCAGTCATGATAAATCTAATGTAAATGGTGGAAGGAAAACCCGACACCAAACCATGTGTTTTGAGAAGAATCCAAGCCAAGGGGCTAGAACCATGGGATGATATGGATGTTTGGGGCTGGTCCTAAGAACAAAACGTCTAGGAATTACGACATATCCTACAGGGATATAAATCAATCCATACATAGTTCTAAAAGGGACATTTAGTTTAATGTCATCTAGTAAGGAAGTTGGAGGATAGAATAATAGGATGGGAACATGGTGTGACCACCATAAACCCGACATAAATAGGTTCCAAACATGTATACACTACACTTTTTGCGATCCTCCATGAGAACTATACCCAGGGGTAGTTAACGAGATGAATTTGGGGGAAATACTCTAAGATTAAGTGTCTGAGCATTCAAACATATCTCATGAGGATGGGAATCAGGACATATGTAGTTCCTGAGATTCTGTGCGGTTTAATTTCATATGGTGAGGATGCAGGGAGATCTTATTTAAGGTTGTAGAGCGCATACCATAATAGTATATATTTCACTAGCATTTTAAAATCATGCATGATGAAAAAGAAGTTTAATGTCATGAAGGACGAGTGATGAGTAGTTTTACACCATTCATCATGGATGGATAACAAATTTTGACATTGTGAAGTGATGATAGAATGGTTTAAGTTCATGTGGGACCAAGATTTACTCAAGAAAAGTACTACTTGAGGAATTTGGCATCGGCGGGAGGAGTGATATGCGAACCATCCCTGGAATCTAGGGAGTACGCGCCCTTAGGGTAAACCTTGTGAATGATGTATGGTCCTTACCATTTTGTCTCTAGATTGGGTGGTTTTATACCAGGTATCATTTTCATTCTCATGGCTAACACCACGTCACCCTATAAGAAAGAGTGAAGGCAAAAATTCTTATTGAAATCTCTCGCAATATTGTTCTAATGCCTCTCCAAATTATGCAGGGCACAAATCCTATTCTCATCGAGAACTTCCAATTCATCCTGATGGATTTTGGCTACCTTATCTAGTTTCTAATAATCTTATAAAACCTTTCATAATGAAGGAAACTGAATCTAGATGAGAAAGACTGCCTCTGTTATGTACACCAAGGAATATGGGGTCACCTAAGTGGAATTGCGAGTCATTGTTCGATAGGCCCAGAGAGTGATGTGGAGTTTACCCAGCCAACTCCTTTTAGTTTTTCCAACCATATTATTTAGAATGATATAGAGGGTTTTGTTGAACACCTCGATCTTCCCATTTTCTTGCGCATGATAGCAGGAGGTATAGTAAGAACAGATGTTGTACTTGGCGTACAACTTCTTCGGTCCGGCTGCCTGAAGGATGGTGCCCTTATTGGTGAGGAAAACATGAAGGAATCTGAATCGGTAGATGATATTGAAGTTCATAAACTCAACAATAGAAAAATCCATGAACTCCTTTAGTGGAACATCCTCTTCCAACATGGAATGGAAATCCATAGTAGTCAGGATGAACATACACTAGTGAGCTGTCACAGGTGGATAGCACCCCATGACATCAAGTCCCCAGACCATGAAGTTACAATATTATTTGGTAGTGTGGAGTGGATCTGGAGGCCGATGCACAAAATTATCATTTATTTGGAATGCATGGAACATCTTGGAAAACTCGATATAGTGACAGATCATGGTGGGCCAAAAAAACTCAAATATCAGGATCTGGTGAGGTAGTTTCAGCCAGATCTGTGTTTCCCCACCCGAACCAGTGTGAACCTCTTGAATGACCAATGAATCCTCACTTAATTTAATGAAAAATTGAATAACCCCATCAAACCCGCATCTGTAGGGGATTTTATCAAGAAAGGAACTGCTCTGGAGGGTGAACTGCAATGTTCATCATGGGATTCCCTCACACATAGCTCGATCTTATGGGATAATACCATGTTATAGGTACTCGATATAGGGTTTATTCTAGTCCGGAGTCACTTCCAACACCGCATATGGGGTTCCTGGGGTTTCAGATGTAGATGCACAGATGGTAAGTTGGCTTACATGTAGGCTACCATCTTCGTCTGGAGTAACTAGGGAAATAAATCTCTGATGAGCCATGTGGATAATCAAATATTCATGATCAGGATCTGCAAGAGATGAGGCCATGTTTTCCAAGGCATCAAATCGACCATTCTAGGGTAGAGAGACATGAGTATATTTTGGTTGAGATGGGAACTGGGCCATCAGATAGAGGTTACGTTCTAACAGTGGCAGGAGCTCCATCTTGCTGATGATGTTGAAACCGTTGACCTATTTGATGACAAGCTTAGAGTACCCTTTCACATTTATGTGGGGAACGTCAAATCTCGAGGGCCATCATGGGACCAATAATGTGAGCCTGATACTCTGCCTCAATGTTGGTACATTTTTCTAACAACATGAATGAATATGAATGAACAGCTTGTGCTTGCGTGATGAACACGATACCCATTCCCACTTTTTTGACTCTCGGATCATTAATTCTTATGGCGATAGGGATTCGTGAATTATTATGAAAGTGAATATTACAGCATGGAATGGTTTCATCTACTAAGAGGATAGCCTCATTTGGAAATTGAAGATCTAGAGACCAATCCATGGGAATTGGATGGGCAGCATGGATATCTGCCAATGCCTATCCCTTAATGGCCTTTTGGGGGGGAAAATAATGTTAAATTGTTAGAGGATCTATATCCACTGAGCTATATGGATTGTCAACATGGGGTGATTTATAATGTATTTCAGCGGATCCACTCGGGACACTCGCTATTTCTTATAGTGTTATCGGTAGTGTTTCAATGTATGCACTGTGAATACTAGAGCAAGGAAGCTCTTATCAATAGTGGAGTATCTGGTCTCTATATTGAGGAGAATACAGATGAGATAGTATAAACTATTCTCTATTTTCTCTTTGTTCTTCTGGGTGAGAATTTCACCAAGATATAGTTCCAATGCGATCACATAAAGGACCATCATCTTTCTGGAAATGGATGGCATCAAGATTAGAGGATGTAATAGGTACTACATGATCTCCAAAAAGGTAGTCCAAGACACCTCATCCCAATGATAATCAGCACCTTTCTGCATGAACTAGGAAATGGGCATGCACTTACCAACCAGATTTGCGAGGAATCATCGCATATAGGCTATGTGTACTTGAATGCCTAGAAGCTCCCACATATTTCTAGGTGTATACATATGACTAGTGACCTTGATCTTCTCCAGATAGATATCTATAGTGATATATCTGACAACGAATCCAATAAAAATTCTAAAGGTGACCCCAAAGGCAAACTTCATTGGGTTCATCTTTAGATGGCCAGATTGAAGGAAGTCGAAGTCTTTATCAAGATCTTCGATATGGTCCTTGCACTAGAGAGATTTGACCACTAGATCATCCACATTGTATTCCATAAATTTCCTTAGGATCAACTTAAATATGTTATACATCGAACACTGATAGGTGGCACCTGCATTCTATAGACCGAAGGGAATTACCTAGTAGAAAAAAGTGCATTGTGTTGCCCCAAATTCTATAGACTCTTCATACTCTTGGTCCATTAGGATTTGATTATATCTAGAATCCCAATCCATGAATGAGAGAGTCTAGAACCATGTATTGGTTTCAATCAAAAGTTTCTCCATAGTAAGGAGAAAATAATCATTCGGACAGTGATGGTTGAGATCCCAAAAGTCAATGCAGACTCTGATCTATCTGTTCCTCTTCCTGATGGGCACAATGATAGCTAACCATCTAGGGTTATGGACCTCCTTTGATGAAGTTTTATTAGATGAGTTTATCAACTTTGGTCACAACCATGTCACCTTGAGAAGGGTTATTCTTTCTAGGAGGCTATTTGAAACCAAAATGATTTGCTAGAAGACCAAGGTGGTGGATGGAGACCTGAGGATCTAGTACTGGAATCTCATCATAACTCTAGGGAAATAAATCAAAATTCTTATTCAAGAAGTCCATGCATCATTATTACTCTTCAAAAGGAATACTGACACTGATCAATTTGGGTTTCAGATCTGCCTCATTACTGAGGTTCACCTATACCAATTCGTCGACCATGGTGGAGACAACCTCATCGAATGTGGGATTATCATCCTCTAAAAATTCTTCATTCGCAGAGGGGGGATCCTTGCTGGTGGTGATTCTTTTAAGTCGATAGTTTCTAATGAGACACCGGTGCCAGCCTGGGCGACGATGGATTCTGCATCAGGGAGTTCATGTTCTTCCGAAACCATAGAGATAAAATATGTCATCCCAATCCAATCAGGCTTTTGAACTAAGGGTTCATGGTTGTTGATATTAAATAAATAGTGGTGTGTCATCTTGTTCCAGTTTATCCATACCCTGTGAAACAATCATGTTTTATGTATTTCCATTTCCATGGAGAGTACATCCTAATACCATATAGGAGTTTAGGGCTCTGGGATCACCTGATCTAGTTTTGTATTAGAATACGAGGTTATCTTTTGTTGTGCCTTATACTTAGTAATGTGATTTCCCATCATTCTAGAAAAAAATCACTTCCCCAAATCCAGAGTCATGGGATCCAATTGGTGGATCAAGAAAATGTAGGCATCATCTAGGTCTGTCCATGGGTCGGTCGCAGCTGTAGAGTGTCCAACCTCATTTACTTAAATCTAATTTTCATTACTCTTGTTATATTTATCATATAGGTAGTAGGATTAAAAATTAGAAAAGGTAGACACACACATTTTAGTATTCCTACTCGACCATTAAGGGAGTAAATAAAGAATTAGTGATATGAAAAATGTACCACTGTATGCACGTGAAGCCATGGACTACCCATTGATGTTTTTTAAGAAGTATCTTGTAAGATAACCATGAAATAGATGCTGAAAAATAGGCCATTGAACTAGGAAATTTGGCAGATCTTACCAACTAGTGTCTGTTCCATCCTATCATAGCATTGAATTTTCAGTTTAGAGGGGCTCAGTTCATCCTCAGACAGCCCAATATTTCCATGTGTCCAGATCGGGATAAGGTTGATCCTAGAACTTGTGTCAAAAAGACAACAGACCTCCATTCCATTGAAGTGGCTAGTGATATACAGTGTGTGGATATTCCCTTATATGGGGGAGCCTTCATCTTCTCTAGAGAAAGAGATAATGGCATGGAAGTCTTCATGCTTGGCTGTCTAAGCATGGAAAGATTCCGCAACTTCTTCATATGTCTCAAACTAAAGGGGGGTTCTTAAATATTCCACAAGGGATTCACACATCTTATTTAATAAGATAATATATTCAATGATAGATAAACTC
Organism: Viscum album; assembly: GCA_963277665.1. Classification (NCBI taxonomy): domain Eukaryota; kingdom Viridiplantae; phylum Streptophyta; class Magnoliopsida; order Santalales; family Viscaceae; genus Viscum; species Viscum album. The sequence goes on from OY728160.1 coordinate 1,684,011,279, forward strand.
ACAAGAATTCTGGTGAAATTCTTAATAATATCATTCTTCCATTACAAGCATGAACTTATGCTGAGAGGTGTTCGTTCTGTGGCAGGAGGTATGATAGGCCCTTCTGGCTGAACCAGCGACTGACTGGTGCTAGAAATGTACCGTTGTTCACAAGATAAAATTAATGGAGTTACTACCAGATGAGGGCTAGATGAATGATTCCAATATTCAATAGAATGTGTCTAACTGTAGGAGGATCATGTTAGATCCACCTAATTAAGTAGCACAAACAACAATGAAGATGGACCTAGTGAAACCAGATGAAAAGGCTGCACATGCTGAGCTCTATGATGGGGTTGTTGTCTGGTTTCGATGGCCTGAATGTCCTGTCTTGATGTATTTATCGATGTGATCTGACAAATCACATAACCATGACTCCGTCGATGATGGCGTCAGCTGTGGATGTTGGGAGGATCCGCCTGATGCACTTCATCATCGAGATTCATGTAGGGGTTTACCAGCTCTACAGTGTAAACCGAAGCATGCCCTGGATTATTACTTGAAATAGCCTCCATCTTTGGGAGGACTCTTCGGGAATTCTCCAACTCTAGGGGCATAAAATTTCCAGGAGTACGGGATGACGATGGAATCGGTGGGGGACTTTGTTTTCCCTTATGCTGTCAATTCATGCCCTTATAGGAATATGATGGCTGAGGCATCAATGCCGAAGCAGAAGTTGTGGGTGACGCAATGGCTTCTGAAGACTCGGGTCAGTTCATATGTGGATGGATAATAATATGGAAATGAGATAATTTCTTATAGGCCATCCAATCTTTGTATTTTTTAGACCCACGACTGGAAACCTGCTGCCACTCACCTTCATTCCCACTATTGTTGTCACGCATTATGAATATGCATGCCCCCTGTTCTGGTTCCAGAACTAACCTGACAATGTTTTTATCAACCTCTTCTTGAAGATAGTCTTTATTCACATATCACTACTTGAGGTTTTTCCCAAGAATCCGCTGATAGGGGTCGTAATTCTAGCGATTAGTGATTTATGCCTCTTTGGGTCTTCTTCATTCCGACAACTAAAGAATTCCATGTTCCATGGCATATCAGAAATAATTGGGGAACTAATCCTCATTAAATGAGTTGGTCTGGTTCCTTCTATTTGGATGGGTGCTCTTGGATCCTGGCCCTAATGAGGGGTTGGTAGAGCCTGCCGAGGTGGTGGAACCCAGTTATCTTGCCTAGGTTGTAGCGGCGCGTTACGTGGGGGTACCTGCCAATTTTGAGGTGGGCGCTGCTGGGATGGACGTTGCGCTTGACGTGGAGGTCATCTGTGAGGTTGTGGATGTGTCTCCACTAGTAATAACTCTTGATTCCTGGGTGCCTCTACTTGTTCTACTATGGTGGGATTAACCATAGAAGATATTCTTTTGGGAACTGGAGGAAGCAACAGTCGTGCCTGATTGGCATGCTGCAGGGCCTCCTATAGATGTTGATATTGATCAGAGAAATACTTGTATCCCCTAAGGTAATTATGAGTTATGATAGAGGGGAACCGTTTAGTATTGATTCTCCTCACACACATTGTCAGTAATTAGTTCCTGAGTAAGAGACATATCAATTGAGTAGGTGAATCCTTTCCAACAGGTGACAAAGTCCATGACCCACTTTTCAAGCCTTTGCAATAACCTAAAGAGGATGTAAGTACACACATTTGGATTGGTGGAACTGAACTAGTAAAGAAAATTCCTATGAAGATCCTCACAGTCGGCTAATGACCCAATGGGTAGCTGGCTATACCAAAAAAACATGGTCCCTTCCAACGTTTGTACGAAACATTGGAGTTTGGCAGCATCCTACTACTCTTGAGTTCCCGCATGGGTCCACACCATTAGATGAAGTGGGACACATGCTGAAACTAATGTCCCATCCAGTTAAAAGGGGAGAAGGTAGGATTATTGAAACCAAGGGGTTCCAGAATATCAGCCACCCATGCTGAATATGGATTGCCATCAGGACGAATTTCCACATGTCAAGTTTCCAAAGCCTCGAGGTGGGAAATGAGCGCTCCCATCGAATCATCTGGGTGGGGATTCCTATCTTGAAGAGGTTACATAAGCACCAATGCATTGGTAGGTTCTTCAACATGATAAGCAAGCTTTATGGTTCGTGGAGTGGCTGGTGGGATCACCTATGGGGATTTATGGGGAAAGACCTATAGAGCGTCCATGGGAACCTGATCTGGGTCCTGATGGGGGTTATTACACAATTCAAGTTGATTTTGGGAGTCATATCGCTCCCTCTTTCCATGAACACTAGAATCCACCTTGTCTATATGGGCATGATGGCCAAGATCACCCCGATGCAACTCACTGGGGGGAGTGTGTACCTACCCCCTACTGCCCCGGTTGAGGATTACCAGTTTGGTCACCATTCTATAGCACATTAATCGATAATGAAACTAACCATATTTTTATGCTCCATGAGCTATTAATGCAATGTGGCCTTTTCAGGATCATCTTTTTTTTTACAGAGCCAGACATGTTAGTGGGTTTAACAGAACGAAGATTCTCTTTTCCCTTATTGGGATTTTGACTGAGGGATAATGCCTCGGTAGGTATGGGAAGAACAAGTAAATTTCTATGCTGGAGAGGGAGCCTTACCAATAGATCCAATAGGTTTAGCACTCCCCTAGGGGTAATTTATCTTCAAGGATCCATAGATCATTCAACCCCACTTATTGGTCATCCATGTTACTCATGACTGTATATTTAGGAATATCCTCAATATCACCTGGGATGTCGGGCTGGTGTCAGATAGAACTAAAATGAAGGGATCCATACGACCCCCAACAACAAATCTAAACATTGGGGGAATCCTCCTTGATAATTATTCAGATCACTTTAATTCTTTGAATGGAACATTGTTGTAGGGTCTAATAGAGAATGGGAAACTCATGGAGCTAGACCACAGGGAGCACAACCAAGTTGACCATATGACATTGTTGGCCAAAATCCTCAAAATGTTCCTTACTCTTGGGGAAATACACTTTCTAATAATTTAGAAGGATGTGTGTTTCCCATAGTGTTTGGGGAACGTACACAACATCTTCCTGGGATAGTGATTCTAGCCCAATGATGTTCATTGTTGCAACATGCTAGAACATCTCCAAGAAATGGTCCGCTATGAGAATATCTCAAAGACTCCTTGGATTAGTCTCAGGGTACCACCCTTGGTTTCCCCATTCATTGGATAGGGGTGGATGAGGGGCCAGTAACGAAAATGAAGCAAAACATTGAGATGGTAGATTTGCTGGGGGGTAATACAGCGGGCGAGCTGACAAACCATCATATCATGGGATGTCATCCAAGAATGAAATGACTAAGCCACCACATCCCGGTAAGATAGACTGGAGACCAAATCATACCACACAGGGGATGAAGTTACTGATGGTGGGTCATGTTGTTACTCTTCCTCCATTGGTCCCATGAATAAATCTCTATGATCACTTCATGAGGTAGAGAATGTTCCTATTGACGATAGAGAGTATTGCACATCCATGCCTTATAAAACAAACAAATATTCCTCCTTTTGTATGTATCTTTAGAGGGAGGTGGTAATCTAGTGGACCTCACATTCCAAATGTATGATTCTTATATTCCTTGTTCCTTCCCCATCCATTGTCACAAAATATTGGGGTGAGGGTTTCATTTCTTAATTGAATTCCACCTTATAATCTTAAAAGAAAACATGTTTAATCACGGTCTGAAACATCTCAATGTTTTTTCTTTGGCAGATGCAACCTGCTCTCCTACCCCAGGATGGTTATTTGGGATAGGATAGGTTTTTTTACAAGAGTAGGAGCTCCACCCAAATCTATTCAGGGTTAGAGATGACTTCCGCTTCGTTGAGCTGGGGTGTTAGGAGCACCTGAAAAAAATGACAGTGGGAACATGGTAATGGCCTCCATATCTGCTGGCTGGGAAAGGCGGGGATGAATCTTTGTAGGATGTGTTGGAGTGGGTAGTATCTCTGCTGGAGCATGTGGTAACATGGACATTAAATCCATGTTTGTTTCCCATAGATGTGATGGCATGAGGGGGCCTTCATACTGGTCAAATAGAATATGAGTATGTCCTCCATGTTGGACACCAAGAAAGAAAGGAAGGCATCCACTTATCTTATTTTAAAAACTAGGAGGACCATCTTCATTGGTGGTGAGAAAATGTTGAATACCCCCACAATAATGGTTTACTAGGTGAGGAGTATCATTGCATTGATGATCTAAAATAGGAGGAATGACTCTAAACCTCAGATCATGGGTTCAAGAGAAACCTATGTGATGGATGTCAGTGTAGAGTGGAGGGCCTCAGTTCGGTCTAATGATGGAATGGGGAGGAACTCCATGCCTATCATGAGGGAAGGGAGGACTTATGCTCTCATTAGGGGTGGAACAGAGAGGACCTCCGTGCTGGATGTCATTGACGTAGGTCGGCCGACGATGGGCGCCACCTGTGTCAGCGATTAAAAGAGTCATCCCAACCATCTCATGGGGTGGTTGGGGACTTGATCTGGGTTGAGAGTATATGTTCCCCTGTATAATATAAATGTTGAATTGATTGTATATGTTGTTGGTGGCATGACCACAGTAGTTATTGATGATGATGCCCCCTGGAGGGAATCCTCCTCAGCTTGCACCATACATTGGTGTCAAGTTTACTAGACTAGGTCCAGTGGTGCAGCTGTATAATTCACCTCCTCCTCATCATGTGGTTCTGGGTAGTGGTGCTAACACTACCTGTTGGTAGCCCTCCTTGGCACCCCCTAGGAAGTGATCACAACTGGGCTGGTCTGGACATCCCTTACCCCATTGGCGTAAGAGATCAAGTCATCAAATCATTCATAAGAGAGGCTCCTAAAATGGTTATAAGATGGAGTGAGTAGTAGTGGTTCCCTCTGCAGCCCATGGGGTGATAGAGACAGTGAGACGTAGAATACTCTTGGTCTTGTCAGGCCATATCCTGACTTGGGATAATCCCTCCTTCCTCATACCACCGAACGAGGTCATTAATCAACATCCTATAAAAGAGTTTGGATGGTGAAATGGGGTGTGGGTGCCCAGAAGCCATGGATGTGGAGGCCATCACAGAAGAGAAGGATCCACTTGAGGTTTCCACATTTCTATTTCATCAGCCCCTTTGTCGATGGGTGGGAGGTGATTAGTTTCCTCATAGAGCAGCTTGGGTCCTAAAAATTAGGAAGATTAAACCATTGGTTTTAAAAGAATGAAAGTGACGTCCAGTACCCTAGAGACATTCCATCTCCCATGATTTTTAAGAAGGATCCATGCTAACAACATCTCACACATGAATGTCTAATTTTCAACTTCCCCAATATCTAGTGAGTTTTATGCCCGACCCACTATTTTCATTATGGGACCTGGCACCAGATAATTGGATCAAGTGACATGCTTATCCACTGAGGTATCAAATGCTAATAATCTCCACATTGAGGAGAAGAACATCACATCAGGTTTTCCATTTCTGTTTATAATTCTTTCAATGGGGTTCTTATCCATTTATCAAGGATTCATTGATCTGTTACCCTGCATTCCCTTTTTCCAAAGGCGGGTGGAATCCATCACTTATTTTGGGTCGTTTTCTCCTTGATTGAAATGGGATGACAGGATGTCAATCTCTCCTTCTGTGGATTCCTCTTTGTAACACGTTACATATTTTGGGTCTACCTTAAAGAGTAAGACATTGTTTTTGAAGCTCTTCTTAGTGTAATATCTTTCTAGACACTTGTTAATTACACTACTTCTTTCAAGAAATTACAAGGTTTCAAGTTACAGAAACAACCTTCGATCGGGGGACTAGTCACGTTGGACATCGCAGAAGTGTCTAGACACTAGAGCAATGATTTATTTGGGTTTCTTCCTCTTATTTTAGGGATTCTCGAGGGAAAGGAAGCTCGATGAATCCCACAACTAGTGTGGGGAATTATATGACATATGGATGTCCCTGATGTTTTCCTCAGCTTCTAATGTTTAACACATGGTATTTCGTGAGTTTAACATCTAACAGAGACAGATCAGACTGATCAAATCACTGATGGGAGTGGATCATATGGGTGCATCTCCAAGAGGGAGCACATATGGGTTTTACTAGATGAGTGAATCAAAACATCCAATGAAGATGGATTTGAGGATGATTGGGTCCCTATAAATTGGACACTAGGGTTAACAATTGGTTGGGATTTAACCTCAAGGAGGTTTCCTACATACCATATCCCAAAAGACAAGGATCAGAACCCATGTGGTTCAAAGGATTTATGAATTGGGGTGTAAAAAAAGGGCCAAATACCGGAGACATGCTAGGGATCATGCATGGATTTCATCCCATGTTGGTCTGATGCCCGGGGGGCTAGATATGTGGGTTCCAAAAAAGGGGACTACAATGGCATACCATTGGTTGGGGTTTAATCTCAGGAAGTCTTCCTAAATTCCCAACCTAGTAGATTAGGATAAAAACCAACATAGTTCAAACAGGTATAGTTTAATTTCATACGGGATGCGGGTGAACCGACATGGAGTGGCCGGTACCAATGGGTGTTGTGATTGAACCTCAAGGTGGTTTCCTATGAACCTTGCTCAGAAAGGTGCAAGGATCATATTCCACGTAGTTCAAAATGAGGGGGCTTGGGACATAAACTCTAAGGAAACCCTGAGATGATTCCATGGCTGGTGATTACTCTAATTCCATGTGATTCTTGCTTGGTGTGAGATACAATAGAAGGTAAAGGCATAATGATCACATCATGAAAGGTGTGTCCGCAAGGAATAGAGCGGGGCTTATGCATGGTTAGTGGCCGAGGGAGATGGAGAGTTTCACTTACCCTATGATGGAGTCCTGATGGAGAAAAATATCAAAGGGAGAGGGATGGGGTAACAAAGGTCCTTGTGCCCATATCATCTTTGGCCTTTGTTCATGGAAGAAGAGATGAAGAGCTAGGATGCTGCCTCCCACAAGAAAGGCTAGGGGATTACACCAAATGGTTTCCCTTTCTCATGGATAGATGTAATTCCATGGAAGTAGGATCTAGTTACATGTGAGGAAGATCTCACTCTTGTGGAGACTAGTGGGCATTGAAAATGTCCAAGGTGGGGAACCTCATGTTTGTTTCATGAGGCGAGGATACATTTTAATGTCATGGGATGAGGATGATGGTTCTTAGTTTTTTAATTTCATGAAGCTCGAAGGATGAGGATTCACTCATCACCCCTAGGAGTTATATAACTATCACTCTTTAACCCTTAGTAAAGGGAAGACACCGATAATGCCATTCCGAGATGGGGTTATGGAGTGATCCATTGAGAGGATCACATTAGAATAGCTATGGGAAGAAGAAATAGATGTTATTGTTCCTATGAGAATAAGCATGATACTAAGAAACACAATAAGAAACACCACCAAAGAGACCTTGAAATTACATCATAACAACCTCGAAGGCCATATGAGAGAAGGGTTTGTGAAGAAAAAGGGATCACATGAAGGGACCTTGTGAATCTCCAGTGCTTCACAGAGTGGAGAGACTCTACAAAGGAGCATTCTTCACGAAGTGGGGTAGAGCATCCTTGGAATGGATTATAAGTGAATGTAATGGGTTCTTCACAAAGTGAATGTTCTTTCACAGAGTGGGACTTTGTGGATCATGGGTTCCTTGCAAAGAGTGACATTACGAAGCAATGTAAATAGTGAAACACAGTGTTCCTACATTAGCATGGGGTCCACATTTTCATGGAAGGAATTTCAAGAAGCATGAGTGCTATATGGAGAGCCAAGTTCTCTTAGGGGTATTTTTCCTTTACGATTGTATGAGGTCTCCATAAAGGGAATCCCTACTTGAAGAGGGGTTGTATTTTAGCTAAGTGAAAGGTACTTCACAATGCTCAAGTACCATGAAGAGATCATTTTTCTCAATGTTTCATATAGTAGTGGGTGGTTCATGATTTGAGATATGAGATTGTGAAAAGTCAGGGTATCTGTCCTTTGGATTTGAGGGAATCCCGATATTAATAGGTGAGAGGCGGCACGAAGCTCCGACAGCTCATTGTGAATCCATCTTGTTCTTTGTGATCAAATTTCAGTTGCGTAATGTTTTTGGTAAATGCATAGTTGATCTTCATCCCTTCTATGGTAAAGTGGCCTATTTAATTCCCTCTATGGAACTCACAAAGGATTCCATCAATTTCTAAGGGATCGCATAGGTGATCATGTTCCCTCCGCGGAATGAATCATTATGTGAATTTCATTGTAACCACAGAGCCATACACCTCTTTACTCTACAGAAATCCTTGAGGTGGAAAGGGCTTTGAACCGACTATGGTTCTGAGGGGATTCGTGAAGGCTGTAGTGTTTAAGGGTTCAGAAAATGGGCTTCACAAGGTCTCCCCTTTTTCATTGATGTGATCTTTGTGTATTATTTTCTATTCCCACATTTTGGTGCCAACAATAATTTTTAAGAACTAGAATACTATAATTACATCATATTTTAATGGATAATCTATAATAAATTATCAAAGGATAAATATGAAAAATATCTATTGATAAATATATGGGATTATAAAAGGATAATTATCTAAAATTATTGAATGATATTTTTTTAGAATTAAAAAAGTGTAATTTATAAGAATTTATCATATGAAAATTATAAAAGAATAAATATTTTCATTTTACTATATAATAATTTAGGAAAATTATCATGGGATAATTATTGAATTTACTAAAGAATAATTATTTAAATTACTAAAGAATAATTATAAAGGAATACCAAATATGTTCTTAAATTAATTTATAGAGTTTTATGATATAAAAACGTGGTTTATAATTATTCTTTAGGATTATAATTCTAGCCCATACCTTGGCCTAAAAAGAAAATTCTACAATTCTAGAGGAGAGAGAAATAATATAGGCCTGAGATATTTTATTTCTTTTTGAAAAAAATAGATGGTCTTGATTCTAGGGATCCTTTATAAAACATGATTGTTGACGTTTAGATAACTATGAAAATAAAGACTTGGATCATGGTTTTTCTACTATTGAGGTTTCCATTGAAGCATGTCAACCACAAAGGGTGATTTATCCTTATTGTTGGCATTTAAAAAATTGTGGTTGGTAGTTTCTTACCTCTTCGGGCTTTTATTACATATTGTGCCGTATTATATTTTATATAATGGCATAATTTATTACCTTTCTTGAATTTTGATAACCTTTTGGTGTCTATGTATCCCGTGTGACCGGTAGTGGTACTTGTTTTGATGAAGATTGTTGACTTAGTTTTTACCATGTTGGATGTGGATTCAAATTTCCTTTTATGAGGATACTAAAATTCTCATGATGTCATGCTATGTATATTTATCATGATTTACCTTGTTATAAATTATATTTCCTTTCTATGACTAGATCTTGGTACATGAGATAGGTGACCATTGTGGTATGTTTACCCCATAGTGGGGGAACGCACATGATGAGAAACGTTGATTATAGAGTATCATGATTGCCATATGGCCCAACTGTTACTTGATACACATTGTGGTTACCATGTAATGTATTATTACTTTATAAACCTTGTGAATATTGAGTAGGGTTCCAAAAATCAATTAAAAATATCGATATTGAGTAAAATGATCATCTTGATGATCCTTTTTGATATCGACCAACATTATGATTGCCTTGTATATAGTTTTGATATATTCCAACATGTCCATTATAATTTACATTATGGTGAAGCAGTTATAGATAGGGGTTTGTGTCATCTTTTTTAGTGATTTTAATTCTTGGTTAGTTTCATTGTTAATTTCTTATATTCATTTTACATTTTTGTTTTACAAGAGAACATAAGTTTAAGGATACATTAGTGGTTTCCAACCAAGTCTTGTACACACAACCTACTTGGACATTTTTAGTGAACTTGTAGATTTTATGAATAGAGATCTGGTGAAGGGAAAGGGACATGTAGAGGAAATGTGAGCTAATGAGTATGGATCTTCTAGTAGATTGGGTTAGAATCCATAATATCCATAATATCCATATTTAATTTTTATTATCAACAATTTATACCTTATTTTGGTTGGACACTTTGGGTTCCCTCTTATTTGAATGACATATATGACATATTTATATTTTTCATGTTAATTTCATTGTTTATTTATTATGTAATTACTATTACATATTACATGCAAGGATATTGAGGTTATAATATCCCCAATTATATAATTATAACCTCGCTACTAGTTGGAGGCTTCTTGTTTACTAGGGGGTTTTCATGTGGTCATGTGACCCTCCAATTCATAATCAGTTGTTTTGGTTGGGGTGTTACAAAAAGGTGTCAGATCACGAGGAATCACAAAATTTTCCTTTGATTTTCTAAGATGTTATATAGGATACATAAGATACAATGATTGAGACTACGGTATGGGAAGAATTATTATTCTTGGATAGAACTGTATAATGGACATCTGAGTTTCCATAAAGTCAGAGAAATTATGTTTTGTTATTACAGTTGATTAAATCCATCTTTTTCAATGCACATGATATTGATATGTTATTAATGAGATTTTAGGTAAGTAATTCCATCATGAGTAGGAATATAGGATCAAATTCCATATATATACTTATTTTTGTCTTACATATTAGTTTTTTATTTAATGATTTTATTTGTTCTATATAATTGAGATATTTTCTCTATTGTTTGATATATACATGATTCCATTTAGTTGTGATATATCACTACTAGAATTAATTAGTTGAAAATATAATGTAATTGTGTTAGTGTATATATGATTATTGAAACAAACTTGCATGGATAGAGACATCGGTTAGTTCTTTGAGGGAAATATCATGGGATATGGGTAGAATCCTAGGAAATTCTTGTGGGTTACCATATACTTGTTAGGGATTATTCTAAAGAAACTATTCTTATAAACTTTTCCTTTTCATAATAGAAATTTTTTATTTGATGTTGTTTTATGGAACAACATGGGATATATGACATAATTATCTCACAAAGGAGTATGTTCTTTCTTTACCACCAAACATTTAGTAGTATACCACTGAGAATGATTTCACGCCAACTCTGTGGTTAAGTAGCGAGGCCGCTTTAACCAGATATATTTTTCTTAGAGAATATACTATGAAGTGGCGTTCAAACTATGTTTGAATATTCCATGAATCTCTATTCCATAATTCTTCATCCATATAGGGAACTATAGGCCCTTAGGATGGCGAGTAGTCAGTGGAAATCATTGTGAATAATTGACCTTGTAGAGACCCTGAATGATGGGAAAGTGAATATAAAAATAGATAATGTTGGGTGCACAAACCTTTTTAATGACCCCATATCATATGGAACCATCTAAGATAAATTATTTTAAGGAAAAAGTGGAGGATTTGGAAAAAAATGGTTTTATTACGCCAAGTACATCATAATGGGGTACATTTTTGTTGTCCACTGATCCATTCCTATCATAGGGCACATCAAAAGAAAAATTTCTAAATTTTTCTTAGTGTATAATAGTTGTAAAATATGTTCATAACAGTCGATTATAATTAAAATATGTTCACATACATAATATATTTCACCTAATAATACTAGTTTTTTATTAATTTTAGGAAAAAATTAAAAAAATGATTTTGAGTTCATTTTCGTGGGGTAAAATCACAACACCCATGGAAATAATTCATTATAAATTTAAATATATATATAAGATATTATTATTGAAAGGAAAAATTTCTAAAAACACCACTTATCACACAAAGTATAAGCCTCAGGTTAACTCTCATTTTCAAGCAATAGAGGTCACTGTGGTGAGAATGAGAGGAATATAAGAGAATAAAAATAAAAAAAAAGTATGATTATGATATAAGAAGAATAAAACAAACACATTAAATAATAAAATAAAAATAAATGAAAAACGATATGGAGAATGAGAGTGATAGAGTGAAAAAAATAATATAAAAATGATATTTAGAAAACAAAATGTAAAAAAGAAGAATAAGAATAAGAATAAGAAGAAGAAAAATATGGGATGAAAAAAAACATAAATAAATATGCATGAATAAATTTATTAAAAGGAATAATAAATTAAAATTACATTATAATAAAATAAATAAAAAATAACTGAAATGAAACTAATAGGATAATAGGAATGCAACGACCTCTCATTTGATCATTTTCCACCCTTCGATCCAAAGCCTTCCCTTGGTAGGAACTCCTCCATTTATAGTGGTAGGGAGAATCCATTTTCACTACATACCATCAGTTAAGGATCTTAAAATATAAAAAAATGATTGTATACAACATTAAAAATTTATGAGAAATGTACTGTTCAATTTCAAAACACCTAAGGTTTTGAATTATTCAAATTTCTAGTGAAATAGGCTCAAGATAAGGAGTACTTATTTACATGAATAGGTGGGGATTCTATATAGGAATTATGTGGAAACTATTAAGGAATAGGAATTCATGGAATAAGAGGTTCCTCCTTTATCTGGCCTTCATATTAGATGAATATAGCTTCAAGATATGATCTATGAGGATTATGTAGTGTCTAGGAGGTGATTCTTGCTGACCTCGGGATTCGAGAGTGAAAACAACATGAGCTCTATCTCACTGGGTCATGGTAATGGTGTTTTCTATCATATGTAGTGGTTACTAGTTAACATTAACGGCATCGAGTGGTGTAGGATGATAGATCTAGGTGTCAAAGTGTGGAGTTATTAGAGGCATGTAGTAATAACATTGTTCCATTTAAAATATTACATTTTACAGAAAAAGGACTCCAATATTATAAATAAGTTTAGATGTTGCGCCTATTTATAATAAAAAAAATTACTTTAGCTCTTTATAATCCCGCAGTGGGGTGTGCTCCCAGATTCACTTTCACACACTTGGGTTGTGCACACATCACAATTAGAGGAGGTTTTTCCCCAACCCATGGATGTGTTACCTCATAGTCATTTGCTTCCTTTCCGGCCCATACGGGTTCTCCTAGTAGCTTTCACGGACAATAAATCCTTCCTTTTATTGAATATGTGGCTGTGGTCCTCTGTTTGTGTTCATTTTAAAGTACATAAGTTTGTTTATAACACACAAAAAATAGGATAGAGAAAATTCAAATCACGTTACAAAAAAATCAATAAACACATAAAAAAGTATCAATTTGATAAGTTAGTGATAATTAGTATTTAAATCCATTTTATGTATTTAATTATAAATCCTCATATTTTAGTAAGACATATAAATGCATAGAATTATTTATTTAAAATCATTTAAAATCATGGAAAATTACTAAAAATATGCACGAAAATAATTTTGTCAAATACCCCTCCCACTTAGAACATGGTTTTCTTCAAGAATTAAATCTCAATGTGGATTTAAAAGGGCCCAAATTTCACAATTATTCAATTATAAAAGAAATAAAATAAATTTTTTATCAATGATAAATAAAAAATTGAAAAATATACAAAAAATATCAATTTAATTTCTCAATTTTGTAGGAAATCAATCAATCAAATCATTTCAATTTCTCCCTTTTTATTTGTGGTGGAAATTATCCTTTAATTAATTCTTATTCCAAAAATTCCTTATTGTTAAACAAACCAAATAATGATTTTCCTATCCTTTGAATATTTTTACTCATCAATCCAAATATAATTCAAATATGGTTATTCTCATATCATTAGAACATACACCTTCTTAATAGGACTGTAAATGAAATACATTTTCCACATTGTAAATAAAAAATAAACATAATGGGATTAGGACATGAAATAAATGTTCAAGTGACCATAATTTTTATGGTTGGTTGTATATGATGTTTAAAAATTATGTCTTTAGGGTGAGGTTTATCTCTAAAAGTAAAAATCATGATATCAAGAGTAAAATCATAATGAAATTATACCATTAGAAATAGAAAATCCTACTTCACAAGATCAAAGTAAGTTTTATGATTCAAACTAAAACATGATGAATGGTGTTCAATTTCTTTAATTTTTACCTAATTTTTTTTTTATTTTTTTAAAATTTATTCTTAAAATGAATCTCCCACCCACCACCTAACCACATATAATAAAAACCATCAATCTAGTAATGATGATATTTTATTCTTCCAAGTCACAACCAATTAATATATATATATATATATATTCAATTTTTTTATTTTTTGAAGAATGGAAGATAACAACAGCTCAATGTATGAATAAACTATTTTTCTTATTACCCTAATTATCACCCCAAAACGTTTACCTTATAATGTATTTCATCCCTTTTAACATGATTTCATCCAACACCCACACTTTAACATTAAAATGTCATTAAAATATTAATGTTAGGGTGTGAATGGATAAAAATGGATTGGAATAAGGTGAATTACTAACAAGGCCATTCATCATCTCTATGGGGTAAAAAGGAATTAATGATTAAGGTTGTTTTCAAGGATGCGGTTTTATGAAAATATTACTAAATCATTTCAACTATTTTATCTAGATTCAATGATTAGAAACATTACAATAAAAGTTATAGAAGGTGTATTTTCCAAAGATAACTCATGAAATATTCTTAAGATAAAATAGAAATTTTGTATTCTTCAAATCCTCTCACGAATGTGAAATATATTGTTATAAAATCACTCATGGCCTGAATAAAAAAAATCAATCCACATAAATTTCATAAATTCCAAGAATGAAAAATTATTGGGAAAATTGGTTTACATGAATTAACTAATTCCCTCAAACCATGAGTCATCATTTTAATATCAATGAATAAATCTAAACATTCAATTATCCATTTTACTCATTAAATCTATCATTTATTTAAATATATAACACATAATCCTAGGGGTTATAAGAAACTCTTATATCATAGACTAGTCATGTAAATAAAAGATTCAAGAATGGGTATGTAGTTTCTAGTTTAAAGCTCAAAACAGGTTTTCAGAAGAAAACAAATATAAGTAGTATAAACATAATAAATGTATGAATGAATTTCCTATTCTATGAATCATAGTCATATTCCCCCCCCCCTAATTATTTGGAACTGACTTGGGCCTTCATGATCTTAGAAAAAGTAATCAATTCAATTAAAACACAATGATTAATCCATTTAATCTCAAAAATTATAGGGGATTTGGTTGGAAGATAAACTTGTCCTAAGAATAAAATTTAACTTTCTTTAAAAAAATTAATGTTAAATCTTGGAATGATACTCTAATTGGACTAGGTATTATTTCTTCCTCCATAGGGAATCACCATTTATTATCCATAGTCTGGTGGTGGGTGATAATTTTGTATTTGAACCAACATATGTGGATTTTCCCAGTTAGATATATTCTTTTTTATGAGGAATAATTCATGGATAGAGTATAAAAAATTTCCCCGTTCACAATTTGGTAAAGCTTTCATAGCGTGGGTAGGATGAAGTATGAATCATTTTATAAGGCCCCAGCCTTAAACCATACTTAATCTTGAGTCATTACAAGATTACACATTGAGGATCTATTCAGGTTTAGAGTTTTAGAGAATTAGATCATAAAACTTGCATTTCATTCCACATTTAAACAAAGTGGTTACATAAAAGATAGTATTCATTTTCCCATCAATGGAAACATATTTAAAATAAAACATGGATTCTTTCTTGACACTTCCTTGACACTATCATCATATCATGTACCAATCCCTTGACCTGTGAAAACATTTCAAAAACTTGGGATGAGCATAAAATGCTCAGTAAGGGTTATAAAAAGTATGGAAAGGAAACATGAGTACATATATACATAAGAATGAAATCATACTTTACCCATAAAACATAAGCACTTCGCCATACCTCATAAAATCATGAATAAATCATATAAATCATAAGACATAAAGGTAACTTGAGGCATTCATAACATTCTTACGTAGGGAGTAACCCTCTTGGTTACGTTTGGAATACCCATCACAGTATATTCCCTAAATCTCTTCGGAGAAACCATAACATTTAACTCCTTCGTGTTACCCAATGCATTGGAGAGCTATATCGGGCTCACCCAACCTTAGTTTATCACAGAACCACCATTCTTCATAACAATGCCCAAGAACCATAACATAATCATAGTACATAACTTAACCATAAAGTAAAGATAATATTCCCACATTGCAATAACAATATAACATTTTAAGATATTGAAATAATGAATCCATTCTAAAAGCCATTTTCAAAACCATTGAAAACATTTAATAAAAATATTTTTAAATAAAAGTGTCCCATACCACATTTAAGCTTTTAACATTTTAAACCATTAATATCCATGTAATTAAATCCTTAAAACCATTTTTAAAACATGGATATTAATGAGAAATATTTATAATAATAAATGATTAAAACATTTAAAACGACATTTTAGTTAAAGGGTTTTTAACAAAATTGAGAGACCCATGAATACAATACTTGAGGAATAACATTTAATAAAAACTTTATAATATCATGAGAATAAAGGGATTCATGATATAATATTCCAAATGACAGTATATACACCATATAAGAGTGAATTGGTGCATAACAACAATGAAGTCTCAATGGAAATGTAAATTGAGATGAAATCCATTATAAAGATGGTATCCTTAAATTAAGGTTAAATAAATCACATAATTTTGTGAGAAAAATATAAATACATCCAATATAAGTGGATATTAAGTGTAAAATAATCAAATTTCATTCACACATATTCAAATGATGACATATTCAATAACTACATGTTGAACCCAAAGAAATCGAAATTGGGTTAAGAAGTTCCCTTGACATCCTAACGGCGTCACATCAAATTTTAGAAAAATGTTTGATGAGAGAGATAAAGGGTATCTAATCACTTGGACATAAAATTTATGTAAATAAGGATATATAAGAACATATCCACACATAATAAGATGAAAATTAAAATTCATAACAAAAGAAGTCTTTTAAAAGGAGGAGGGTGAAAGGTTCCCTTACCGATTTGGGTAACTTTCGAAACGTACACCCCATGAAAGAAGGACTATACAACGTTGATGTAAATACTCATAAAAGAAATTATGTTACACAAAGAGTATAATAATTTACAGTACATACACCACTCAAAAGGAAATATTGGCAAATGTATCATGAATCTCACGAAAACACAAAGTGAGATAAAAAGCCCCTTACGAAATTCCGGCAGCCTAACAGCGTCAATTAAAACTTCAAAAAATGAATGATGAGAGAAAATAGGGTCTCTCATCATATGAACATAAAAATTACAGTAATATTAATATATAAGAACATCCCAATCATAATAAAGATGAGCTTAAAAGGAAATACATAAAAGAGTGTACTTAAAAAGAAAGAGACGGGTAGGATCACTTACCTCGGGTCTGACATGACTCGATTGTTCTTTAACCTCATGAATAATAAACTTGAGTTAATTTATAATTGCTTAAGAACCTTTTTAAAGTTAATTATTCCTTTTATATCACTTAATTCCATGCTATGAACACAATGTAATTATTTAAGTTAATAATGGTCGTTTTGTAGATCATTGCTACTTGAGTCAAAAAAATAAACTCTTTATAATTACAAGTTGTTCATGTGGTCAAATATATATTATATACACAATTATATTCAATATTTAGATATCATATATATCATATATATCCATTATATAAATACATTTATAATATTACATAACATTCAGAGGTAAGAAATGAAATGCACCGTTCATGGAGATGGTAAACCGTACGTACGCATGAACGCTACTTCCATTTCTATTTCTTATTTAATGGAATTAAAACATAACGATACATAATATTAATATAATTTCAGTATAGTATCATATATAATATCATTAAATTTATCCTTTATACGTACCACATATGGTGTTAACGAATCAAATCACTTTGAGTGGCGGTAGTCCACACTTCCTAAAATGAAGATATCGCATTTACCCATAATGGAAACCATAAAGGTATTCCAGAAATGAAAAATACATAATATTAAGTAAAAAATAAAAATATAATATATCATAATAAATATAGTGTCATCTTAATGGCCACCTTTGAAGGTGTTAGAATAATATTGAACAATCATCGTTTCGTGAGGCAAAAATTCGCCATCCACGGAAACAATATGCTCTTTAACCTTTAGATGAAGGTGTGTGTATGTTTAGCTCGAATACGCTTTCTAAAAACATCCTAGTATATTTAAGATACTTTTTTTGTTATAAAAGACAATAATAAAAAGAGTTTAGTGGGTTGGAGAAGCAAAATAATACAAAAGAACACAAGTAAAGACATTACCTTAAAATCGGGTATCTCTCTTTGATTTGAGCTCAAAGGCTTCCTTGGGAAGACTTCTTTCCAATGTGAGGCTTCTAGGAGTAATATAGGTATATGTAGAGACAAAATGAGCAGGGGTTTTCCGAGACAAAGGCTTGAGAGGTGTGGGTAAGGTGGAGAGGTGGGGGCCTTTTATAAGAGGAGTGGAGGGGCACTCTTGGAAAGTTACAAAAGGATACATTATTATAAAATTATTTTCGGATTTAAAAGGTCCCAAAATTATATATTTTGGGGATAAGGTGATAAGAGTTCTAAATCAACCCATCCAATAGGTTTTTGACAAGTGTAGGTCTTAGATTATACATTATATTTTCATTTTATTTAAATCGTTAAATAATGAGGTAATCGCTGCATCATCATGGTGTCAAACATAATTTAATTTTTTTAATATATAAAAATAATAAAAAAAATACTATGATGTAGGAAATATTTTTATCTTTCTAATTAATATTTATAGTAAAACATATGATTTGTATAACCCAATTTAAAAATTATTTTAGTAAAACAACTCTTGTTTGTGTCATTTTTACTTTTATTTTAAATAAAAGGCATTAATGTCTTTACCTTACCCAAGTGGCTCCATGGGGTCACAAAAATAGACACATGAGTTTTCTTGGTCGGCCATGACACATCCAATAAGGGTAGTACATGTGTCTAGGTCATTTAATATTATTAAAACATTATTTTTACCTTAAATTACACTAATGACCTTTAATCACGATTAAAAACATAAAAGTTAATATTCACCAAAAAATCATTCTAATCTCATTGAAACACATTTTACATCCTAATGACAACCATGTATGTCTGTTTTTTTAAATTCAAACCACAGAAGTGGCAATGTTTCATTTAAACGAAAAATCAGTATTTAAACTACCACTTAGTGGTTTCACTATTCATCAAAAATTGTTGTTTTTCAGAAAAATACCAAAAATTCACCCTAAGATATATTTGATATTATGAATTCAATAATTATTTCTATTTTAAAAAATTCAAAACATATATGTTGCATTAATTAATTTAATAATTAATTCCCGCTGTCAAAACAAATAGCGTGTTTTTAAGAAACAATATCTATTAAAAGATTGACACTAGTTTAAGTCCAATTTCAAAGTGAAATTAATTCCAATGACCACCATTAGATTAAATGGTAAAAATATATTGTAAATACACATTAATATAAATTAAAAATATAATCTATACATTTAAATAAATCAGATTAAACGGAGGTTTTGAATTAAAATGCAACATTTTCAATAAAAATGATCTTTATCGGAAAAATAACAAAATTTTACACAATGTAAATTTTGATGTCCAGATTCTAAAGAAGGATTCTATTTTGTCAATCACAAAATATAAAATTGTAAAAAGTATATTTAAAAAGGGTTCTCCGTCAAAAGGCTGTTAATCGACCTTTTAAAGAATATTAGAAGATTTATGCTTAAAATTGGATTCATTTGCATTTTAAACCACTAACATTTATTGGATAAAAGTAAAAATATTTGACAAACATATATAATCATTTTTTAGTTAGTTCCATTCATTCCCGCCATTATAACGGCTAGGCGTTAACTACCTTTTAAAATAATATTATTTTCTTATTAGAGTGTAACGTAAGATTTCTAAGAAACTCGTTGTTGCGTATTGTGTACGCCCTCGATCATAGAATTACCTTTAAAGTAATATTAATATTTTATTCAAAAATATGGATAAATATGCAAATGTCATATTCTTTATTTACCTGCGGTGTTACATGCTTCCCCCCTTTTGGGAATTGTGTCCTCGCAATTTTAAAGTTGGTCTTGGAAGCTTCATTGAAAATCCCACATTGGAACATGAGTCAGTAAAACTATCACTTTAAAATAATGGGAGAGAAGTACAAATGTCACCCGAGTTAACCCATACTAGGATTCCAAGTATTAAAAATATGTATATGGAGGAGAAAACAAAGGGTCATGTTCTGATGGAGAGTGATAGTAAACATGTCTAGAAGAAAGTTAACAACAAGAAAATCACAAACATGTGATTGGTTAAATGGTATTTGATTCCCCAGTAGGAAAAATTAACAGACAACATTTTTGTTTTAAATTATTTTTCATTGAGGAATTTATTTATGAGCTTAACTAAAACATAAGGAATCATACTTATTTGTCATGTTGACTTTCAACTTTCACTAGATTTCTTACACAAACTCATATTTTCTCCAAAAGACGAGTATTTAGGATGAATTGTTCACATTTAGAGAGCTATAATAAACTTCTAGAGAATCACCTAATCCACAAAAGAGAAATATATACTTCCCATGTCTTTAGACCTTAACCAAAACTAAAACAAAAAAGGCTAGTATGTGATCAGATAATACCCAAAAAGGATAATCCTTTATATAAAAAAAATATATTCTTAATCTCCAAAATTTTTCAAACAAAACCCAAAGTTCAACAAAGTCCATTCAATAAACATCTATCCATAAAATTATACAAAGTAAAACAAACTAAGATTGAAACCCAAAATGTATTAACTAGTAATTTCCTCAAATTCAAGGATCATATAAACCCAAATGGTTCTTTATAACTAAATCCACAAAAGAAAGGATTGATATTCCTTGAAAAACAATTTCGTATATCAAACATTAGGGTTACTATAAAAAGTCCTCTAATGTAACCCCATCATCAAAAGAGACTTAATACATCTAATAATTTCACCATCCTAAAATCTACCATAACTCTTGAATCCCTTATATGATGACTTCTTACTCATTCAACATTCTTCATGATCCATTAGCAATTCCTTTTCAACTTATTCTGAAATACTTCTTTCCTACAAACAAAATCATGAATCATATCCTATGATTCCAATAATAGGAAAACATATGTTAAGAAAAAATCCATACCTTTCATTCTTCATTGTCAATTTCTTCATCCTCAATCGGAATGGAATTAGGTATTGGTAAATGAATATTTGTACGATCTTGGTGACCTCATTCCCGAAACTTCTTCGTAGGACATGTGTTTGCATAATGACCATGCACACCACATTTACAACATTCAATTTATCCTTCAGAAAGAACTTCTTTCCCATTCCTAGAGTCAACTGGATTCTTTCTTTTTCCATGGAAGGTTCCTACTTTATGACCTTCATTTCCACACCTATAGCATATTTCTGTACCTTTGAAACATTTTCCTATGTGTTTCTTTCCACATATTTGACACATAGGTTTTTGAGCACACATACCTTTATGATTATTACCTGAACTTCCGTAGGGATTTGTTTCTCGCATATACGATGCCTTATAAAAATCACTAAGGCTCAGGGTGTCAATCATGACTCCAGATAGTTGGTTGAGGATAACCCCAAGAGTTCTCATTGAAGCTCCCATATCATTCAGTTGTTCTTTCATAAAACCGTCATATTTTTCTTCAAATCCATTGTTACTTTGGTGCCTGCTAGATCCAACCATTTACTAAAACAAAATAGGTCAGTGTGAGTATATCAGTAAAATCATCAAATAAAAAAGAGGAAGATAAACACCAAGATATACTTATCCAAGTTATCTCAAACTCATTCTAACATTCAAAAAAAACTATGACGCCATCTAATATACTAACCATTGTGGTTATACACAAATTTTCTCTTTTTCTTAAACAACACTCTAACCTCTAAAGTTATCTAAACCGACCTATGATACCAACTATAAGGCCCCTGCCTTAATCCTTACTTAATCTTGAGTTATTACAAGATTACACATTGAGGATCTTTTCAGGTTTAGAGTTTTAGATAATTAGATCACAAAACTTTCATTACATTCCACATTTAAACAAAGTGGTTACATAAAATATAGTATTCATTTTCCCATCAACAGAAATATATTTAAAATAAAATATGGATTCTTTCTTGACGCTTCTTTGACACTATCATCATATCATGTACCAATCCCTTAACCTGTGAAAACATTTCAAAAACTTGGGATGAGCATAAAAAGCTCAGTAAGGGTTATAAAAAGTATGGAAAGGAAACATGAGTAAATATATACATATGAATGAAATTATACTTTACCCATAAAACATAAGCACTTTAACATACCTCATAAAATCATGAATAAATCATAGAAATCATAAGACATAAAGGTAAATTGAGGCATTCATAACATTCTTACATAGGGTGTAACCATCTTGGTTACGTTTGTAATACCCATCACAGTATATTCCCTAAATCTCAACAGAGAAACCTTAACGTTTAACTCCTTTGCATTACCCAATGCATTGGAGTGCTATATCGGGCTCACCCGCCCTTAGTTTATCACGGAACCACCCATCTTCATAAAAATTCCGAAGAACCATAACATAATCATAGCACATAACTTAAGAATAAATGAAAGATAATATTCCCACATTGAAATAACAATATAACATTTTAAGATATTGAAATAATTAATCCATTCTAAAAACCATTTTCAAAACAATTTAAAACATTTAATAAAGAGATTTTTAAATCAAAGTGTCCCATACCACATTGAAGATTTTAACATTTTAAACAATTAATATCCATATAAATAAATCCTTAAAACCATTTTGAAAACATGTATATTAATGAGAAAATTTATAAGAATAAATCATTAAACTTTTAAAACGATATTTTAGTTAAAGGGTTTTTAACAAAATGAGAGACACTTGAATACAATACATGAGGAATAATATTTAATAAAAACTTTATAATATCATGAGAATAAAGGGATTCATGATATAATATTCCAAATGACAGTATATACGCCATATAAGAGTGAATTGGTGCATAACAATAATGAAGTCTCAATGGAAATGTAAATTGAGATGAAATCCCTTATAAAGATGGTATCCTTAAATTAAGGATAAATCAATCTCATAATTATGTGCAAAAAATATAAATATATCCAATATAAGTGGATATTAAGTGTAAAATAATCAATGTTCATTCACACATATTCAAAGGATGACATATTCAATAACTACATGTTAAACCCAAAGAAATCGAAATTGGGTTAAGAAGTTCCCTTGACATCCTAACAACATCACATCAAATTATAGAAAAAGTGTTGATGGTAGAGATAAAGGGTATCTCATCACTTGGAAATAAAATTTACGGAAATAAGGATATATTAGAACACATCCCCACATATTAAGATGAAAATTAAATGACATAACAAAAGATGTCTTTTAAAAAGAGTAGGGTGAAAGGTTCCCATACCGATTTGGGTAACTTTCGAAACGTACACCCCATGAAAGAAGGACTATACAAAATTGATGTAAATACTCATAAACGAAAGTATGTTACACAAAGAGTAGAATAATTGACAGTACATACACCACTCAAAAGGAAATATTGGTAAATGTAGCATGAATCTCACGAAAACACAAAGTGAGATAAAAATACCCTTACGAAATTCCGGCAGCCTAACGGTGCCAATTAAAACTTCCAAAAAGGATTGATGGGAGAAAATAGGGTATCTCAACATATGAACATAAAAATTACAGTAAGAGTAATATAAAAGAACATCCCAATCATAAGAAATATGAGCTTAAAATAAAAGACATAAAAGAGTGTACTTAAAAAGAAAGAGAGGGGTAGGATCCCTTACCTCGGGTCCGACATGACTCGGTCGTTATTTAACCTCCTGAATAATAAACTTGAGTTAATTTATACTTTCTTAGGAACATTTTTCAAGTTCATTATTCCTTTTATATCACTTACTACCATGCTATGAACACTGTAATTATTTAAATTAATAATGGTCATTTTGTACATCATTGCTACTTGAGTCAAAAAAATAAACTCTTTATAATTACAAGTTGTTCATGTGGTAAAATATATGTTATATCCATAATTATATTCATTATTTAGATATCATATATATCATATTTATCCATTATATACATGCATTTTTTATATTACATAACATTCAGAGGTAAGAAATGAAATGCACCGTTCATGGAGACGGTAAGCCGTACGTACACATGAACGCTACTTCCATTTCTATTTCTTATTTAATGGAATTGAAACATAATGATAAATAATAGTAATATAATTCCATTATGGTATCATATATAATATCATTAAATTTATCCTTTATATGTACCACATATGGTGTTAACGAATCAAATCATTTTGAGGGGCGGTAGTCTGCACTTCCTAAAATGAAGATATCACATTTATCCATAATGGAAACCATATAGGTTTTCCAAAAATGAAAAATACAGAAGATTAAGTAAAACATAAAAATATTATATATCATATATAAATATAGTGTCATCTTAATGGCCACCTTTGAAGGTGTTAGAAGAATATTGTACAATCATCATTTCGTGAGGCAGAAATTCACCATCCGCAGAAATAGTATGCTCTTTAACCATTAGATGGAGGTGTGTGTAAGTGTAGCTCGAATTATTATTATAACAACATCCTAGTATATTGAATATACTGGTGTTGTTACAAAAGAAAATAATAAAAATATTTTAGGGGGTTGGAGAAGCAAAATAAAACAAAAGAACACAAGTGAAGTCATTACCTTAAAATCGGGAATCTCTCTTTGATTTGAGCTCAAAGGCTTCCTTGGGAAGACTTCTACCCAAAGTGAGGCTTCTAGGAGTAAGATATGTATGTGGAGAGACATAATGAGTAGGGTTTGGACGAGCCAAAATCTTGAGAGGTGTGCCTAAGGTGGTAGAGGTGGGGGCCTTTTATAAGAGGAGAGGAGGGGCACTCTTGGAAAGTTACAAAAGGATACTTTATTATAAAATGATTTTTGGATTTAAAAGGTCCCACAATTATAAATTTCAAGGATAAGGTGATACGGGTTGTAAATACACCCATAAAATAGGTTTTTGACAAGTGTAGGTCTTAGATTTTACATTATATTTTCATTTTATTTAAATCGTTAAATAATGAGGTAATCACTGCATCATCATGGTGTCATAAATAATTTAATTTATATAATACCTAAAAATTACAAAAAAAATACTATGAAATACGAAAACTTTTTATATTTCTAATGAATATTTATAGTCAAAAATATGACTTGTATAACCCCATTTAAAAAATGTTTTAGTAAAACAACTCATGTTTGTGTCATTTTTACTTTTACATTAAATAAAAGGCATTAATGTCTTTATCTTACCCAAGTGGCTCCATGGTGTCCCAAAAATCAACCCATGGGTTTTCTTGGTCGGAAATGACACATCCAATAAGGGTAGGACATGTTTCTAGGTCATTTCATATTATTAAAACATTATTTTTACCATAAATTACAGTAATTACCTTTAATCGTGATTAAAAACTTAAAAGTTACTATTCACCAAAAAATTATTTTAATCCCATTGAACCAAATTTTACATATTTATGACAACCATGTCTGTCACATTTTTGAAATTAAAACCATAGAAGTGGCAAAGATTCATTTAAACGATAAATCAGTTTTTAAACTACCACTTAGTGGTTTCACTATTCATCAAAAATTGAAGTTTTTCAGAAAAATACCAAAAATTCACCCTAAGC
The DNA here is from genome assembly GCA_963277665.1 of Viscum album. Classification (NCBI taxonomy): domain Eukaryota; kingdom Viridiplantae; phylum Streptophyta; class Magnoliopsida; order Santalales; family Viscaceae; genus Viscum; species Viscum album. The sequence continues at coordinate 1,684,037,177 of OY728160.1, forward strand.
TATATTTGATATTACGAATTAAATAATGATAGCTCTTTTACAAAAATCAAAAAATATTTGTTTCATTAATTAATTTAATAATCAATTCCCGCTGACAAAATAAATAGCGTGTTTTTAAGAAACAATATCTATTAAAAGATTGACACTAGTTTAAGTCCAATATCAATGTGAAATTAATTCCAATGACCACCATTAGATTAAATGGTAAGAATATATTCTAAATACACTTTAATATAAATTAAAAATATAATCTATCCATATATATAAATCAGATTAAAAGGAGGTTTTGAATTAAAATGCAACATTTTCAATAAAAATGATCTTTATCGGAAAAATAACAAAATTTTACACAAAGTAATTTTTGATGTCCAGATTCTAAAGAAGGATTTTATTTTTTCATAAACAACATATAGAATTGTCAAAAGTATATTTAAAAAGGGTTCTCCATCAAAAGGCGGTTAATCTGCCTTTTAAATAATATTGGAAGATTTATGCTTAAAATTGGATTTATTTTCATTTTAAGCCTCTAACATTTATTGGATAAAAGTAAAAATATTTGACAAACATATATAATCTTTTTTTAGTTAGTTCCATTAATTCCCGCCATTATAACCTCTAGGTGTTAACTAACTTTTAAAATAATATTATTTTATTATTAGAGTGTAACGTAAGATTTCTAAGAAACTCATTGTTGCGTATTGAGTACGCCCTCGAGCATAGAATTCCATTTAAAGTAATATTAACATTTTATTCAAAAATCTGGATAAATATGAAAATGTCATATTCTTTATTTACCTGGGGTGTTACACATCCACTCTCTCAGTTTTGATTTATGAAACCTTCTCTTCATTTTCTAGTGATGGATCAATGTAGACTTCGTGAGTTAAAATATCAAAGGGAATGTAAACAGGTAATTTCACATGAATAGAATAAAAAAATTATTTCTTACAATGTGGGAAGCATGTGTTGTGGTTTCCTCAAGCTTATCAATTTATAATTCTTCATGTTATTCCTCTAATACATGTTCATCAAAATCAGGGTCCTCCCAAACCTCATCCATAGGTGCATGTATTGTTTCTTAATAATACTCTAAGGAATAACTTGGATAGTATGAATCTAAAAATTAATTTTATAGAGATTTAATTATTAATTTGGATTGAGTGAAATCAAATGAACAAGAGTTTGAGAAAAGGTCTATAGACTTAGTTTGTTCATCATTAGTATAATTCTTAGTGTCAAGGGCCTCATGAAAGTGAGTCTCACTAGAGAGAGGTAGGCAGTCGATATCCACCATATTTTCTTCAATTTCCACAACATGCATGGATTCATCCTCTTCCATTGATAAAGGGAAGTAGAGTGGTCTATTATCTTCTAATTTATATTGAATGTAGAGATAAAGTTGTAACTAACACTCATTCCAGCTACCATATAGATCTTATTGATCTCTTATATGTTACTCAGTAGGCAATTCTTCGTCATCATGAATCCAATCCAAAAAATCAAGGTCATCCTGGATATGATTCTTCAAATTTTTGGATTGTGGATAGTACTAAAGAATGGCATCATCTTTTTTTAAGTCCTTAGAAAAATTAGGGATGACTAAGGGTTTATTATCTGGTATAGGTTCTTGCTCTTGAAGGATGCATTAAATAATAAGTTAGCCAGTTTATTTTTTCCTGCATATTTTATACTAACTCTTCCATCCATTGAATATCATGCTTGAGATTTTTTTCCATTTTTTCTTGAAATTTCACCTAGGTAATTTATTTATAAATGTTCATAGGATGTAAGGAAAAATCTACTTTTTTGGCCACTTAAAACTTCAGGAAGTACTCTTTGTGTTTGGTTAGTAATCTATCCAATCAATCAAATACAAGTATCTCAGGGTATCTTTATGTTCATAGATGAGGTCTTTTAATTTCTCAACTATAATGATTTGTATTTGGGATCCCTTGATCATTCTATATAAAATTGAAACTCCAACATCTATTAACCAGGGTGATTCATTTACTAATTCTTGGACACGTGAGTTATCAGTCCATGTATAATAATAATAATTTTAATACATCATGGAAAAGTAATTTTTTTATGTAATTATAACCATACACTATGTCAAAAATAAAATAAACCCGGTATGGATCACTTGAAATGGTTCCCCTTTTGGAAAACTCTTATCGTGGGGTGTGGAAATCAAAATATTTATAAATTTTTACAAGTTCCACATAGTGTCTAACTAGGTTTGTCTCACTTCAGGTGCTATACATATAGTTTACTTAATCAAATTCACCTAAGATAACTTTTTTTTATTAATTTTTTGAAAAAATAAAATTTAATGGAAACATAATTTTGCAAAAATTAGAGTAATATAAAATGAAATAATGTGATTATAAAATACAAAACATAACCTTTATGGTTTGGTTTAAGGGTTCCATCATTCTTCTTGTGATGTTTAAATATAGTTTTTATTTTTTAATTATGAAACCACATTCATAAAATACTCTTATTTTATTTAGTGTTTGTGAAATATTGAATAAATATAGAAAAATAAATTCCACATCCTCCTATAATCAATTGTGATGGAGCACCTCAATCCAGTGTCTAACACCATCCAAGAATCTACTCCATCACATTCAATTTCATCCACTGAAGGGATCAAGTCTCTCACATGAAGAGATTATATCCAGTATAAGGGAGGGAAATGATTTAAAGCATATCAAAAAAAATGATTTTTTTAGTTTCATATTGGAATATCTGAAATCTAGTGCACATAACCATTTCTCACCAAAAATATAAATAAAACATTAGAATTTATGTTCAGAAATATGAAAACACCACTTACCTCCATCAGGCTCAACCTCGGATTAGCACCTCATTTTTAGTGTAATATTCCATGGTGGTGATAATGGGAGGATGAAAAGAGAATAAAAATAAAAATAATTAGCATGAGTGAATAAGAAGAAGAAAACACATGGAACAAAAAAATATAAAAATAGATTAATAAATAGAGGGATAATGAGAGTTAAAGAGAGAGAAAATAAAAGAAAGGTAATTGTGAAAATAAAATGGATATGAGAAGAATAAAATATTGGGATGAAGACACATGAAGAAATATGCATGAATAAATTTACTGAAAGTATTAATAAATTAAAATTACATCAAAATAAACTCATAAAGTAAATAGAGAATTAAAAAGGGGGAAAATAATAATGAAAAATTTTCTTGGTAGAGCCTCTTCTTCCCACTGGCCTAACTCCCCTGAGAAAGAACTCATAATCGTTTTGTAGAGGTTGGTAGAATACCATGGACACCTCCAACATTTTATCAAGGATTTATAAATCATCAAAAATTGATTTTATAAAACATTACAATTATATGAGAACCATGGTGCTAGACATAGAAACACTAGAGGTTTTTGGGTGTCAAAATTTCCAGGGGAGAGAGATCTAGATGATTTGTCCTTCTGCACATGCATGGGTAGGGATTCAGTATGGGCTCAACATGGATGTGGAAAATGGGAATAGTGGAATTGGAATTGAGGATCCTCCTTTATTTTTCCTTCACATTGGATAAATTTAGCTTTGAAATATGATTCATCAGGGTCATATGGGGTCCAGAAGTTGATTCATGGTGACCATAGGATTTAGAAGTCAGGGCAAGCTCAATCTCGAGCTCTCAAGGGTGAAAAATGGTGTTCCCTATCATTTTTAGTGGTGTCCATTTTAAATCACATGTAATGAGTGGCATAGTATGGTGATGTTGGGTGTTCAAGTGTGGGTGTATCATATTAGAGGTGCAATGAAATTGTTCCAATTAAAATATGAATAGTAACAGAATAAAGGTGTCCCAAATTGTAAATGAGTTAGGAATATACACTCATTTATAAAAAAATTCTTGGATTAATCGTATCAGAATACCCAAATGAGGAGGGAACCCAGAGTATCATGAATACATTAAATATGGGTTTCATGCACTGCATAGCCCAAGTGAGATTTGGCCCAAATCATGCTTGTGGTACCTCCCACATCTTGTGCTTCCTCACTGGACAATGTTGGATCCCTAAGAAGACTACTTGGTCTACCATCCCTTCATAGGGATAGCTATCTGGTTATGGTCCTCTAGTTACTAGCTTCCTAAGGGATGGTATTGGTTTTTGTTAATAGATAAAAAATAATATATAAAAAATTAAAATCCAAAAACAAAAATAACCATCAAAACATCAAAAAAATAATGACTAATAAGATAAATGAAAACCAGTATTTGAATCCATTTTTGATATTTTATTTTTAAGCACAAAAATATAATTAAAACTTTTGAATAAATTTAATCATTCATTGAAAATCAATTTAAATTATTTAAAATTTCTTAAAAAATTCAAGAAACATATTGTGTCATTTTCCAAGAAGGAGGATGGTAGCCTTTGACAATGCATTAATTATCAAATGTTGAACCAAGTGACTATAATGATCAAATATCCGTATCAAATGATTGATAGAGTTTTTTATTAGTTATACGGAGAATAGTAGTTCTCCAAAATTTCTGTTTGATTTGGGTTCTACTAGCTCTGGTTTAGTGAGGAGGATATTTCAAAGATTGTTTTTCAGAACAGTTATGGGTTGTATGGGTACTTGGTGATTCCATTTGGGCTAACAAATGCATATATTGTTTTCATGGATCTCATGAAAAAATATGCCACCCATATTTGGACTTGTTAATGATAGTTCTCATTGATGACATCCTCATATACTCATCGACATAATAACCTCATGCTTAGATCTTTAGGAGAGTCCTAATTACACTACTAGAAAATTGGTATTACTCCATGTTTCCAAAGTGTGTATTTTGGATTTCTCATGAGAATATCCTACAAAATGTGGTGTTAGATATGGGTATATTCATAAATATATATAATTTTGAGGTTATCATGTCCTAGATACACCCCCATAACATATTCAAGATAGAGAGAATTGTTGGTTTAGTATAAAATTTCTAATGGTTTATTTATTACTTCTCCCAACTATCAGCAAACCAGATGTCCCTAATAAGGAAAAGTGTTACATTTTAGTGGATGAAGAAATGTGAAGAGGCCTTTAATGAGTTGAAAAATTGGTTTAGTATATCTCTTTTATTGATACCACATTATCCAACAATCATACTATTTATAAATTGTGGTATGTCAGGTGTTGGATTGGGAGTTATGTTAATGTGTAGGGAGACAGTAGTGGCATATAGTTCACCTTTGATATGATCCCATGAGAATACCTACTATAATATTAACATTGAGTAGGAAGATATGTTTTAGTCTCTAAAGTGTAAGAAATAATATCTATTCAGTGAGATGTATTTTTCATTATATAGACCATAATATCCTTTGATATATCTTCACACAGTACGACAAGAGCATGAAGTAGAGGTGTTAGGTTGAGTGTTTTTAGATTGTTGAGTTTGGTATGTTGTTTTTAAAAAATTAATGGCAGCATTATTGAATATTATCTTAATCATAAGGTCCAGGTAGAACATGATCATGGTGAGAATTAATTGGAGGAGAAGTATTACTTGAAGATATTGTTGGATGATTAGAGGATAGGTTCTTTTATTGATTATGTATCTATTTCTTATTCTCCCTTAGTGGTTATATCATCTCTGGTAGACTAGGTAAATGATGGATGATATATAGTCCCAGAGTGTACTTGGATATATGAATAAATCTATGGAGGAGATCTGTTACCTGAGTGTACTTTGAGTTAAGATGTTTCCATCCCTATCCATGGGGTATTGGTAGTCCCTGGTTCTATCAGATATGGGTTAATAATGTACTTCCATATATTGATATGGGTGGTACACACTTGTGTGAGAAATATTTAAAAAAACATCATGTGCTAATTCTAGTGGCTAGGGAAAAGGGAAACATCACTATATTTTTATCCTAATGCCTCACCTTCTAGAGGGTAAGGTCGAGCACTAGTTTCCTAGTGGGTTTCTCCAACAACTTCCTAGGAAAATGTTGATGTTGGAAGAAAATATGATAGAATTTTGGAAGAGGTTACCTAAGACCACGAGGAGTCATGAAACTATCTGGGTGATTGTCGATCATAAGAAAAATGATACCCACTTTTTGCTGATATGAGAAACTAACCAAGTGGATGATATGGGATTGAATTTTTTCCACGAGTTTGTATATATATATGGAGTTCCCTTGAAAATTATTTCATATAGAGATTTACATTTCACTTTGTTCTTTTGGAAGGGGTAGAATAAATCCCAAGGGATATATCTCAAATTGAGAAAAATATATAATCATCAAATAAATGGTTAGTCTATAAAAACAATACATATATGGGATGATATGTATTGATCATGAATCCTAGACTTCAGTGTATATTGGCATGACTATCCATCATTGGTTGAGTTCTCATATAGAAATAGTTACATGTATTAGATTCATATGTAACCTTACAATGATATATATGGGAAGACATGTTGTTCAATAGTCTATTGGCATGATGCAAGTGAGGAAATAGTTGTGGGACCTAGTTTAGTTATGTAGTCCTTAAGAGAGTGTATTTGATTCAAAATAAGTTCATCACCACTCTGAGAAGAAATTTACCATATGCCAACCATATAAGGATCCATTTTCATTTCATAATGGGTGATCTTGTTTTTTTGATACTGAATCCTTGGTTAAGACATTGATGTATGAATAAGGATTGATAGCTTGCAACACATTTTCTTAGAATATTTAATATCATTGAGTTTGATTGGACTATGGCTTACAATATTGATCTTCCATATTCAAATGAGTTATGCTAGATGCTTGTCAAGTTTCAAAACATCCTAGGTAAATTTCCAATATTATGCATGTTATCAACAATAGAAATAATGATATAAAGACCGAGGGATTATGTGAGGAGTGTTCAGTGTGGATTATCAACCAGAGAGAGAAAGTCATTTGTGGTAAGACTATACAACTTTTCTGGATTCAGTGGTAGCATGGAAGCATCTAAGAGGAGACATAGGAGTGGAAATATAATGGTCAATAATAATGTCTTGAATTTTTCAAGAAAGGCCACCAGATAAATGTAATAGAGATGAGAAATCATTAGAGTGTGAGAATTAAAATATCCTCAATTTATTAAATCATAATAAACCCACTTTTATTAATAAAATACTATTATTTGTACGTGAAAATTTAATATTTTAAATAATTACATGTGTTTTAGGTAATTTAATAATGGTAAAACTCATGTGAAAGATTTTTAGGATTTTATGAAATATTTTCAATGTTAAGAACTGAATCATAGTGAGATTTCATGTCTTATAAATCCTCAATATTTATGTAATAAAAATATAAAATATATTATATTAGGAGTGCTTGATTTCTCAGAAACAGTGAGATTTCACCCAAATGATGCCTCAAATGATAAATTCAAATCCATAATTAAATCTAGAATGTTTTGTTTATTATAGGTGTAATATAACTATTCCAAGAATTGCATTTTTGGTTAGATTGCACAAATGAGTAAATATATTATAACTAGTGCACTGTAATTTTTTGAAATAATGATAGATATCCATAATGGGGTGTCAAATGTGAATATAAGATTATCAATAAATATAGAATAAATTTTTTCACCTAGGTGTGACATAACCATTGCGCATGTTGGGTGTTTGGTCAAATCACACATAAGGGTATTTATTTTGTTAAATTTTTCCTTTTATTTTATGTTTTTTTTCATTTGTTGTTTTTTCTTGTTCATATTCATACACTAACTTCCACCATTATCATGTATAATTAATATATCAAAATTATAAAATAACATGTTTTTTTGACCAGTTAATTTAGAAAATACTTAATGTGGTCAAATTAACGACTCCACATTGAATTTTCAATTTAATCATGGATTAAATGAGGGTTTTCATTTTTTCAGTTTAAGGAACTCTGAAGATATATGACATGGGTTCTAAAATAGCCAAAATATGTTGGATTAATTTTTCGTTTCTTGATCCCTTAATGTTTATGAAACCATGGATCTATTATGCATGTGATTGGTAATAATATGATGATCTGTATTGGTTCTAGTTCTAAGTGTGAGACCACCTTATTCCACATGCTACACCTGATTCTTTTCCAAGTTTGTATTATTGTTTAATATTTAATTTTCTTCGATTTTTATTTTACAATATAAAATTCAACAAAATTGATGATTTTATATTTAAATGATAAAACATAGAATTATCAATGGAAAATTAACTCAAATTATCAGAGGATAGTTTATAAATATTATCAAAGGATAATTGTGTGAAATAAAAAAAAGCTAATTTTGAATAATTAACATATAATAATTTCATAAAACTATTAAATGATTATTATCAATAACAATAATGAGATAATTAAAAAAATTATCAATAGATAAATAATAAAAAATATCAAAATATAGTTATTTGAAATTATATATATATATATATATAGGATAATCAAAATATAATTTTCATGAATTGAAAAATAATATTTTCATAGAATTATCAGAGGATATTTTTCACGAAATTATCATAAAAAAATTATAAATTTATAATAATTTAATTTCAAGAAAAAATAATTTATGAAAATTATTAAGGGATAATTATACAAATTGTCAAAGGGTAATTATTTGGATTGACAAAGAATAAACATAATGGACTACCAAATTTTTTCTTGAGTTAATTTAGTTGGTTTTACTATATCATATGTGTTTATATAATTATTAATGAGGAAATTCCACTAGTTCATGTGTTTTACTAAAATTATAATTTAAAAATTATATAGGACAGAAAATTTATCATAAAATGTGATATTTTATTTATTTTTGAAATAAAATAGAATTATTTCATTCTAGGAACCCTTTAATAACCTTGAACATTGATATATTGAAAACTAAGTTAATAAGTCCTAGGAGAAAGTGTTATTGAAAACTGAGGTTTTAACTCTCTTATTTAAACTACACATCATATTTTATCCTTATTGTTGATATCAAAGCAATTGGGGTTGGAATTTACTTACATATTGAGGATTTTGTTACTCATTTTTTCATGTTATAATTACTTTCATGGCACAATTGATAACAATTTTCGGTTTGTGATCTCATGTGGGTGTTTGTACAACCCTTGAGACCCATTGTGATACTTTTTGTTGAACTAAAACTGGAAAAACAATTCCCAAGATGTAATTGATTTGGGTTAAGATTATTTACAAGAGAGAGATAAATTTTTTATTGGAGAGATTTTTCCAAAAATTAATATATATGTTTCTAAAAAATAAATGGATAGTTAATTCTCAATATTAATTAGTGAAAAAAAAATTTCGATCAGATTTATTTAAGATATATACTTTTTATCTATATAAATAGATGGAATAAAATTTTATGTGTATGATTTAGTGGAATTAATCGGGCATGAAAAAGGTTGAGGGGACTCCCCTTCCAGGGAAGCCAACAAGGGAAAAATCATAGAGCCAAATCCACTAGATCCAAAGGAAAAGGTTAAGACAAGAAGAAGGTAAACAGAAGATGCGACAATCTAATAATGTTGGTGGAACAACTTCCAAGGATATAATAAGGGTTATGGATGACGAAATTTTTTGTATCATATATGTTTATCCTCTATGAATGAAAGTGATGTTTTCATTCTTCCATGCATATAGAATGAAAGTCCAAACCATGAATTCCTATCCTACATTGTTTTGTGCATTGTCCATTCATATGTTTTCATTTTCCATGTATTTATTCAAATCTCACAGTGAAGACCTTGGGAGGACAAGATCTATATTAAAGGATAAATCGATGTTGTTATGGTGTTCATATACATCCCGATTAAGGAAATCGAAATTCAATAGGGATCTTATGGAGAAATGTTTCATGCTTCTTGTTATAGGCCTCGACTCCCAACCCCTGTTTCCATGAGAATTAGTAGAGTAGTTTTTTAATGTTTGGTATAGATTCACATGTCATTATTTTATGTTACCATATTTCTCATGATTTCAAACAATATATTTTTATCAATCTTTTTATTATTGTGTTTTATATTTATTTTTTATGTTTAGATATTGGTATACATGGTAGGTTATTATCAGGGTTGGTTTACCCCATAGATGGGGATCAAGTGTGATGAGTGATGATGATGAAAAAGGATTAAGATAGTCTTTTGGCATGTCCATTACAAGATGAACCTTGTGGATACCATGTAATTTGATGTTACTCATTGCACCTTGTGGATACTGATTAGGGTGACTAAACTTTATGTACTTTTTGGAAACCAAGTTTTAGGATTGTATCTATGAACCTTGTGGACATCTAGTGACATATTGACATCATTTTGAAAAGTTATGATCTTTACTGACATCTCCATTTTGATTTCTTCATGGATTCGACGCAGGAACCTATAGGGGTTTGTATCGGCTATGATAGTGCACAACAACTCAGTTTTGGATAATATGACATCATTATTATTATTAATTTATTATATTAATGTCATACACCTATTAAATTGAAAAAACATTGTAAATGAGGCATTGGTGGTGTCTGGGTGAGTCTTGTACTTAAACCCTTTGAATTTTCATAGATCATAAATTTGTATACCTCTTCTTGATGTACATTTCCATATTTTTGTATTCTAATTAGTATACAAATGCATGTTTGGATGTGTATGATACATCAAGATTCATGTTTGATATATTATGGTGTCATGGATTTATGGTTTATATGGGGATTCTTGTACTAGCTAATTCAAAAATCCAATTATATTTTGGGATTACTATATATTGGAACATGTCTTATATTCAATATGATGATGTATATTTTCAATGTGCGATTGGTTATATATATAAATAATGTAATGATTTATTGATTATATTAGTTATAATAATTTATATTATATACATGAAAATATAAATTATGGATAAAGTATGTCAAATTCTTGATAAATAACTTTTTCTTGTTTTTTATTATCAGAGAGTCAGACCATTCCCAAAAAAATTATATTATACTTTGGTTCTTTTCACCGAATCGTGGAAATATTGAACATTCTCTGATACTTATGGAATAAATTTTTTAGTGATATGGTTGGTTGTCTCATGTTGGTTTGTTACATTTAATGAACAATCTACCAAGATTGTTCAAATCAAGGTCTTATCCGCCAAAATTTCTAGGAGAAAACTTTCTCTCAACATTTATGTCTTCCAATACCCGTAACCCATTATAGTTACCTCATGATAAATTCTTTTATATACTCCATGCTTACTAGGAACAATAACTTCTACACCATATCACGTGGTTTCTATACCTTAGAACACAACTAATGGTACTAAGTCTCCCCTGTAATAGAGGATATTGGGGATACAAATATTCCTATTTTTATAGTGGTGGATCATCCTCATATATAATTTAAATGGGTTTTCATTCCATAATGTTAATAATTTTAAATCATTTATATTTTTTAGTAATTATTTTTAAGGGGTTATAATACTTATTATCATACCGTAAATGATGATCCTACATGGATGGGTTCTTTCTGGAATCTATATACATAGGTCAAGGTTGAATTTAATGAATGTAATATTTTTATAGGTAAATATAGGATCAAATTCAAAAATTTCAATGCCATGTTATATACATATTATGATTCCATGTCCATATATCTAGTTACATGGTGTAATATCAATTTTGTAGTAAATGATAAGGCTTGGGTATAGATTTGGGAATTAATATTTATATACTTTTTATTTTTTATTATTATATATACTAATATATAATCAATTGTTTAATTTATAATATTTCATTAAAACTTCCTTAGTGGTGAAAATGCATGGGTATCTTGCTGTACGAAGGCATGTGACCCTTGGAGGTTTTATAAATATGATTTATATAATGGATTGTATTTTGTGGACTTAAACATCCAGTACAACCAAATACATGTTACTACAAAACACCTTTCATTCCTCCTCATACACTAATGATTATTGAGGGGTGGTGGTGGACTGATGATATCATGATGATAGATTGTACTTTTTGTAACATGACATACATTAATTGTCCAATAACAACTTATCAGTAAATTGATAACATATAATAATATAAAAATGATTTAGAGTGTAAATCATAACATAAATCCCAAATAAAAAAAGTGATATAATATAGACCAAACATTTCAATTAATCATACTTCAGAAACATGATTTCTAAACAATTTGATTAAAATGAAAAATATAATTTGAAACATTGAAACATAAGGATAACATATTTCTCTATCCTTGACATCACCTTCATATAATATTTCCATCCCCATTGAGATACTACATATATTTCTCTTTTTTATATATACTTCCCTAACTTTCATTTGTAATATATATTTTCCTTGTCACCCAATGTTCACGAACATCGTCTGAGTACAAAACATTGAAGGCTAACACCAATGGCGTCCCTAATATAACCCATTATATATATATATATAGGATTGTGTGTGCGTGTTCATATGTGTGTATGTTTTAATGGATGAAATAAAGTAATATTCCTCAGTGGTATAAAATTGGTAAAAATTATAAATTGACATGAATCAATTTATAAATTATTTCTACTAAAAAAATTAAATTCCCATTTCCATAATACATATAATAAAATTGACCATACACATTTTGTGTTAGTTTCCCACATTATAATTATGAAAACATGGAAGAAACCCATACCTAATTAAATCCATGCCCAGTATTTAAAAAGGAGGAATGCATCCATGTTTCCAAAATATGTTGGAAAATTCACATTATATGGATAAGGGTTACTCAGTTACAACACCCTCTCAATTATCATGCCAAAAAAGATGGATTTATAAAGACTTGAAATTACGTGTATCCTTATCATTTCTATTATCAAATAATTTCACAAAATTCTCTAAACACCTAATACATAGTCCCTATTCTTTAGTTAAAATGATGGCTACAAAAGTAAATACTATCAGAAGAAATCCATTGGTTACAAAATCAAAACATCGTCTTTATTTTTCGAAACAACAACAATATGATTTTTTAGATGTCTCTAATGGTTCCTGAACACATCCCACATGATTTTATTTTTATAAAACAAAATATTATACCAACCTGATATAAACACAACCTTTATGATTCATTATATGGAAAGGTCACAGTGAGGAAATCAAAAAAATTCCTCTATGTTAATAATTATGAGTTCAATAACCAATATGGGTAACTGCTCTACTAGAGTTAAAAGTTCATTCCAATCTAAATTATCCAACTGGTGTATGAATATTAAAAATACATTATAGGATGGATTAACTGATCAATACCTACATTAAAAAATATTATACCATCTGATTCTCACTATATATGGTAACATGGGGCCTCATACAGATATAAAGAAACCCTACAAATATTTCCCTTACTAGATATAAAATTTACAATCAAAAGGTGAGAATAAGGATATCCACCATTAGTATAAATATTTAGAAATATTATTTTATTGTATCCCCATAAGAATCAATATCCCTCAAACCATAACAGTAGAAGTGTAAATTGAGCACATTGTTGTTATTGAGAATGAGTGTTTGTGAAAAAAGATACAAATTATACCCCAATCCTTATTATTTACCACTTTTAAGACACAATTGGCTGGACCCTGATGTTATTTTTTGTAATAAACAAAACAAGGTAACCAAGAAAAGATTTTTTCATGATGCAAGAACCAGGGTAGTGGCAGATGGTTTTGGTGTGATGTGGAGGTTTTGAGAGGATTATCTTGAATTGTGTCATTTTTGGTAGTTCTTCAACAATTTATTAAAGTTCGTCACCTTTAAAATTGTGAGACATATTAATGATATATGTGGAGAAACTTTCATGTTATATATTGTTATCCACTTAATAATGAGATAGGTTATTGTTTCTAGATTTATTTTCATTGAGATTGTGTTTTAGGTTATGGATCAGTAATGATATTGGTTGGTAGATTCGTGGAATATTATGCTGTCATAGGTCTAGTAATGAGGCTCAAGGGGTTGTTTATTTATATATAAAATGTGTAGTATCAAGAGTATGAACATTCATAAGGTTATATTATAGATATATGGATATATGTAGGACATATAAGGTGGGAAGTTATATTATGTGGAGAAATCATTGAGATTTATTCTATTCTAAACTCTAATTAGGTATCGTATAGATAGCATCAACTGAGATTTATATGATGGACCAAGTCCAATATTGGTAACATTTATCCATTTTTGTGTGGATATAAGAAGAATTTGTGTGAATATATCTATAACCAGTTGGTCGTAGATAATTTGTTTCTTGTACCAAATCATGGTGATGAGGTAGTTTAGTGTTTTTAGTGATCGGCTAGTGGAAACTCAAAAACAAGATTATTTTAGCCAACAGGTCAATTTATACTAGAACTCAAAGAGATTATGAATCTCAATATAATGAGGAAATTATTTTTGTTTTTTTATCCTTAGGAGTGTGATATAGATTACATTCCCCCTGTTTTTTAGGTTCATATGTGTATTGTTGAGTGGTAAATTTCATAGTGTAAACCAGTGATATAATCCATGGGTCTATAATGTAAATGTATTAGAAATTCATTAATGTCACTGGTATTGGAGAATCATTTTTGAGATTTTGGGATTAGACGGTGTAATGATGTTTGGGTCATAGTGTTTTTCAGATCTATTTTGTGAATTTTGTACTGGTTAGTGATTTTCATGGGTGATTGAGTGTTGTGGAAATATAATCGTAAATAAATAGATATTAGGATCATAATGTATAATATATTTCAATTATGGAAGAAACATTAGCATATGGAAACACTACATTCATGACTCACCCACTTTTCACCCCTTCTTAGATGAAAAATTTATTGCATATCCATATACATAACCTTTAAGGGCCATACACTTTCTCTCACACCTGAAAACAAGTAATTTATATATGTGTTTACATATCTCAATATATTTAAACATTTAAACAATTATTTAGAGGGATATTTATGACCCCATACATCATAATACAAACATATGATTTCCACATGAAAATCATTTACTTATCACATTATAATGAACACAATGAAATAAAATGGTTTTCACCAAACATTGGAATAAAAATAAATCATTTTTTATAAATAACACTTATAATTAAAAAAGGGTTTCATAAAAAAATAATTTAAATTCATTCCCTCTCATTGAAAAAATAAACCATGTATATAAAATTGGGTTTCATAACATATCAAAATAGTATAACAACATGACTTAAATCTATTAACATTTAGAACATGATCACATAAAATAATCCCTTATTGATGAAAAATGGATGGAAAACATAAATCATAGATCCATTATATATTGAAATTTTTAAAGAAAATTATAAAAAATGAAAAACAAATCACAAAAGAGACTTTTTGGGAAAAAATCAGTTTTCAATCATCAATGTTAAACTCATAGTCACAAGTATCTTTTAAAAAAGAATTTGTTGCTTTATTAAAATCATATGTAAAACAAATACATCATTAAAGTGTATTTTAATTAAAATTACTCTTTCCCAAGGCATAAAACCAACACATCATCAATTATTTTAGTTAACATAAGGAAAGTGAATTCATGAAGAAGCGGTATGGATTAAAGAAATATGTTTATGTTTTCAAATCCCATATATTTACTTTTGATTTCCATTGAAGTTCTTTAACCTCATGAAAAAACAGCTATCTTAATCACATATTTAAGAATATTATTCAAGAAAATACTATTATTTAAAAATAATTTATAATTATCTTAAAATTATTATTTGTTAGTTCTTATCTATATTCGATTTTGAGTGTGTGTAAAATTGATCATTTTGAAGTAGTTTCACAGTTATAGGTTTGTTATTCATTCTTATGCCAATGTTCATCATTCCCATATAATAAAATTATTTTTAATTATTTATTTATAATTATTTATTTTATTATAATTTCATTCTAGGGGACTATTTTCTAAGACCCATATATATGAAATCATAGATGAGCATGTTTTTGTGATTTTTATTAAATGGTAATGGGTTTTATAATTAATGAGAGTAATAACAACATTACTATGACAATGAATGATTATTTTCTTATTTATATCATATATGATCTATATTTATGTACTCACAAAAATCCATGATATTATTATAAATCATTTTTCTTATTAGTGGTTAGACTAATCCAAAAAAAACATACCACAATTATTAGATGATTATGATTAAAAAAGTGGTTTATTTTGGAATAATATAATTATTACGTACTTTTAAGGAATTGAATCATATTTTAAAAGAGTTTCATAACTACATATTAAACTATATTAAAAAGATACAGGCCATATCATGGATGCGTTACTTTGCACAATGAATAGTTATTGGTTTCCTTTCTAAAATAGATGGAAATAATGTGGATTATAATTTGTCTCCAAATAATCACAATTACATTATATATGTCATATTTATCCTCAAATTTTACCGTTACAATCTTTCAAGAAATTTTTGTGTGAAAAAATGGATGTTTTCCCTTTATGGATGTGGTAGTCCACATAATGCACAAATGGCGTTATTATTTTTCTTACTATAAAAGAGGAAATTTGGTAAATTGTTATTCCCTTAGAAAAATAACATTAATTATATATATAATACTAATGTAATTATATATTAATTATAGATTTATTTTAGGAATTTTAGAAATGAATGAAACCATTCTAGAGAAAAACTAATCACATTGACAACTTTTGTTTTCCCAGGGAATATTATTTTTGAAATAGAGGTCTTAGGAGAATATATTGTGACAATAGTATCAAGGATAACGAATGGGGTTATAATGGAAATATAATGGGATGATTTTCAAGTTGAAACATAAGTCATTTTATTCTCTATAATGGGTGGTGATAGGACCCTTTTATAAGTGGTGAGTGTGGAATTTTTATAATTATAACTATTCAATATAAAGGAAACAAGATTTAAACAAGTCATGTGGATCTAAAAATGGAAACATATTGAGTTGATATTGGATTTGGTCAATAAAAACCTCAACCCTTAAATTTAAAACATGTTGTTAACATGTTATTCCTTTTAATCCCAAGGTTACTTCATTTTTCCATTTTGGTTTTAAATAATGGTAACTAGTTTTTTCACCATGGTAGATTATGCATTATACCCTAAAATAAAATGGTCATTCATAACTAATTTGAACCATGTATTTCGTGATATTAAATCAAATTTTTTCATTAATCTTAAAACACTGATGGAAGTTTATTTTAAAATTATAATTTTATAATATAATAAAACATTTTTCATAAAAAAATATAACATAAGCTCTAAAATGTAAAAGATAAATTTTATAAGCAAAATATTTATAATAAATTCATTTCCAAAAGACATATCTGGTCTATAAAAATATCATAATATTACTTTTCATAGTTATTTACTAATATTTTTTAGAATTCATTGTATTTTTAAAAACAATATTTATACACAATTCACATAAAAATCATTATATTTACAAAAAACAAAAAAAATATATATTAAGGTAATATTTTCATTAAAGCTAAAAAAATTAATTTTAAAATTTTAAAATTTTCTATATTTAATTCATTAAATTAAAATTTTAAAAAAATTATAATTTATGGAAAAAATTATTATTTTGGAAATAATTGTTTGGGTTTATTAACTATACTTCTAAAATAAAATCTAAAATATTATTTATACAAAATAATATATTACACATAAAAATTATAAATTTAGAAAATTTATTTTAAATATGAAAGGATTTTATTAACTTCACCACTTCACTAGTTTAAATAATATCAAAAGGTATATTTATTTAATAATGTTGTTATAATAGTTTGTACCTTCTCCTTTAATATCTATTCTAAAATTGATAATATAGATTTTACTAAAATGTTTCATGGTCCATTAATATTAATTATTAATTTTTATTAAAACAATAAAAAATAATATTCATTTTAGGAAGGATATTTCACTAAAATTACATATCAATACATTCTACACCACTAAGAATGAATTTCAACGTCAAAATTGTATTTCTTTGACTAGATGGGTGTTATTATTCTACAAAACCATATTTATTTTCTCTAGAGTTTCCAATATTTGTTCCTCATATGATGGATATCATTCTAGTTTCACATCTTTCATGTTCAGTACATGTTATGGGTATGGTATGCACTTTCTACAAATAGACACATGAAGCACATCATTCATTTGAGATAGGTCCAAATGGTGTGGTAACTGATAATATACCACCCCCACATGGTTCTGGATCTCAAAGGGACCAATGTACATAGGCCTCAATTTCCCCTTATTCCAATGTCTCATGACCCATTCCCATCAATATATTTGGGGGAACACCTTATCAATATGTTAAAAAATTCAATATCCCATTGATGACTATCTTTAGAACTCTTCTTTAAACATTATACTTTGTTCATATGGAACGGAATAGTTAGAACCTTCTCCGTCATTTCACAGATATAGTCAGGATCTTTCAGCTTCCACTCTCAAATATTATCAAATCATGTTGGAGTCCTACATTTCTTTTAATATAATGTATCATATGGTTCCATTTGAATGAAATAAATGAAATTGTTTTTATATGAGAATTCAATTATGCGTAGATTTTAATCCCATCATTCATGAAATTTCATCAAAAAGCTAATAGAATATCCTCAAGTGTTTTAATAGTCTTCTAAAACCTACCGTATGTATGTGGGTGATAATAAGTGTTGAAGCATAACTATATATCAAATTCATTATGAAGACTTATAAATATCCTTGAGGTAATCCATATATAAATATTATATATAATAGTGATTGGTACTCCATTCTTCTTTAAAACTACCCTTATGTATAGCTTGGTTGTTTTTCCATGAGGGAAATATTATTTGATTGAAATAAAATGTGCTGACCTAGTAACGAGGTTGACTACAACCAAAATATCATTATATTCCATTGATATTTTGAGGAGTCCAGTATTGAAATTAATGATAATGTATTCAAATTTCTATAATAGAATGGGTAATTGTGGAAGCATAAGCATATACTTTTGTTTCATAGCCATAACATGTCTTCATACTAGGAATCAATATACTTATTATGCGATCTTTGTCTTATTATTACCCAAGTAAATGTTTTTCATTGGATATTTATACATCTCCATGATTCCTAAATGAATAGAGAAGGATGATCTATGAGGATAATCCAAAATTCCATATTCAATATAGGTTTTCATGGAACACATATCTAGTTTCCAATATTTATAACTACATATTTATCAATGTTAAACTCCAGAATTCAAATTACCTTTTTCCACATTTTCAAATCATCTTTTTAGGATTCATTGATCATCACATGAATGGATGGTGGAGAGGTTAGTTGTAATAAAAAATATTTTTATCCTCTCATTATGAAATCACGATTCATCCTATACAAATCCACAAGTACTGGGACTTTCTGAATACTCATCATGGATAGAGTATCATGATCTTTCCTTCTTAGAGTATCAGCTACTTAGTTTCCTTCCCTGGGTGGTAATTTATTGTGGTTTTGAAATATTTTATCAATTATAACCATATCCTCTATAGAATATTCAATTCATTTTATGGGAATACATATTTTAAGATATTGTGATCTATACATATATCACACTTTTTTCACAATGATTGTGTCTCTAGATTCTTAATTTAAAGATAATCGTACCAAATCCTTATCACTCGTTAGTTAATTTTACTCATGATTTTTTATTTGATGTGAGGCATAATAGATTAAATTATTATTATAGATTATTATGAATCCTAATATCCTTTTCAATGCATCATTTTATATTAAAATCCCTTTCCCACTATATTTTTTTCACGCCCCATCCTAGTGGGGCCCGAGCCACAACTCCCCAAGCCCACCCCCAATAGGCCAAGGGCTGGTGACTAGAACCAAGTAGGCATATCACTAACATGGGAGGCATTTCATATAAACTTGTACACATTCACACACATCTCCAATCCCACAAAGCTGAAAATTAAAAACTACTAAAAATGGAAATGAATGCATAAAATAAAATCCCAACCAACAGAGTACGACAGGAAAGTAAAGTGCTGTAATCGTAAAAACCTGGGCCAAAAATACAAGCCCACAAAAAGAAAGTATGTAACAAAGTCCAACGTGTAAATAAAGGTACTGGGACTGAAATATGTAGCCATAGGAACACACCTCTGCCGATCAGATCTCACTGAGCACCTTCCAGTCTTGGTCCACCTATAATCCTGTCAAAGGCTCACTCGTCTGCACAAGACACGACACGTGCGGGAAATGACCGTGCAGAGGTGAGTATAACAATACCCAGTAGGACACCCCGAAACCACACAGAAAATACAAGAAGGGAAATACCACAAAGGAAAGATACATTCAGCTCCACATAGTATATGTCTACATAACATATAACAAAAATATCCAGATATACTCATACACGATTGACTATCACGATACAACAACTAGGATCCAGCTCAAAGATTCCACTAAGCACATAATAAGGAGAACACACTCCTAGGATTGAAGAGAGAGATGAGAAGTACTCGTTCAAGGAGAACACACTCCAAAAGTACTCGGGAACATGATGCTCATATGAGGATCACAACCAATAGCCATGGAGTGATTACAACAACTCAGTCTGAACTGATCAGCTAGGCAGAGGATCGGCACCCGGGTAAAGTTGGACACGTCGATACCAAGGACTTTACCTAGGGTACCAGGAAAGAATAGAGGATCCGGCTCCAAGTATCATAGAGGGGATTCCAAAAACTCTATTTAGGAAGTCCTGATGAAGGGATCATACTCATGTATGTAGGAAATGATACCGAAAACCTTCAGGAGAAAGACCAAGGGGATGGACCCTAAGGAAACTATTCCAAGTCATAGATGGAAACTCTCTCAAGCCATGTAAAAAAGATTACATGGTGTGTAGTTTGGTTACACGCCGTGTTCCTTGACTCTGGGTAATACACGTGTAAACGGCCCGTTTCATCTGTCCAAGATGTGTAAAACTTGACTACATGGCGTGTATTAGGGTTACACGCCATGTTCCTTGACTCCGGGTACTGCCCTTGTAAATAGCCCTAGTTAGAAAACAAAGTCGTGTAGGAAATTATATACACGGCGTGTAAGTCAAATCACACATCGTGTCCTGTCAAATGGAAAACACCACTGTACCCTAGCCGTATGCCCGTACATGGTGTATGTCCGTGTTTCCTGCCCTTGTACCAGTACATGGGGTATCCCGTGTATCTGGCCGGGTCTGTCCAGGGAAGGGTATACATGCTGTGTCCTTGGACATGTACCCAACCCGTGTCTGTGTACTCCTGGAGTACACACCAGGTGGTTTGCCAACAAACACACGTCGTGTAGCCCATACTACACACCGTGTATTCAGGAAAACTATTAAATGTCGTCTTCTTCCCCGCGCTTCGGTCGATCTTCAGATTCTCGATCTCTCACCCATTCATACCGATGATTTTGGGCTTGGTTCGTCCAATCATACGACCACCTAATCAGCTCTGAATTTTCCAAAAATCCATCCAACGAAAAATTCCCAAAAACGAATATCTCCTGATCCGCTCCGAATTGTCCACTGTAACCGTCGTCGCAGCTCTGTACCACCATTCCAAGGTTGGATCTACAATCTTGGATTGTTATGTCATAGATTGAAGGTGCAATCGATCATTTTTCTTATCCAAAGAAGAACGTGTATAGCACACATGAAGAACATGAGAATTCGGGGAAGAAAAACACAAAAAAATGTGAGGGATGAACCTCGATCGATGTTCGTGTCAATCTTGGTTTGTCGCCGTTAGAAGGTTGAACAAAACCGAAAATAACTCAAGAATCAGAATCCCCAAAATCCCCGCAAAAGCCCGTCCTTTAAATATGACCAATCCATAGGCAAATCTATTCGTGGATTAGTCCACGTTCATTGTAAAAATAAGGAATGGTAAAAAAATCACAAAGAGATCAAACACCCTACCTGGATTCGCAGCATTCGTTGACAATGATCTGGTCACCGCGTCATCATCGCTGGCAAAGCTCGTCAAGAACACCATCACCGTGTTGGGAGGTTTTCTCCAGATCTTTCCAAACCCTCCATGGAAATTCAGTGTTATTGGAATTGTAAACAAGATCCCCTGTGAAATCTCTATTTAAAAAGTTAAAAGATTTCGCTGAAAAAATGATTTAATAAAATATTTTTATTAAATATTTTATTATAGTTACGTCCAAAAACTAGATTTCACCACCGACCAACGTCGGCCGATGTTAGGCCTCACCTAGGGTAAAATCGCTGTTCTGAATGCAATGGTGACCTTGGAATTCTGATCCGAGCACCCATTCAATATTTATTCCAATTTTTCAGGAAAACCATACTCACGCGTAATTTAATAATTTAATTAAATTCAAACATTTGTTCCGGGCTCATCGGGCCTCAGAACTGCACGCCGTCATGAAGTCTGGTCTCGAAATAATTCTGACATAATATTATAATAAAACATGGAAAAATACAAGACATTACATCACACCCACCTTAGGGATTTTACGTCCCCGAAAATCCAAAACAAAGTCTACTCAAAAAGATGTCGGGACTACGCACTAATCTGAGCCTCCCACTCCCACGTGCTCTCCTGGAGATTCCTGTGCTGCCTCCGGACACGCAAAAAGGGAATAACTAACCCACGAAGGATATTCTACTGCCGATCCTCGATCTCCACTGGGTACTCAACAAGGGTCACTGCATCATCGATGTCCAGCTTTCCCTAGTCGATAACATGCGATGGTTCATGCATGTACTTTCGTAGCTACGACACACAGAAGACGTTGTATACCCAGTCCATCTGAGGAGGTAGATCCAAGCGGTACGCCACCTCTCCAACTCTACTCAAAATCTTAAAAGGGCCGATGAACCTCAGATATAGCTTGCCACCTTGGCCAAGTCTCTGGAATCCCTGTCGAGGCGAGACCCGAAAGAACACATGGTCTCCCTCCTCGAACTCCAAGGGCCTCCGTCTCCTGTCGGAATAAGACTAATGCAGAATCTATGAAGTCTTCATCTGCTCCTGGATGACCTACACCTTCTCTTTAGTATCTCACACCATCTCTGGGCCCATGAGTGCTTACTCTCCTGGGTTCGTCCAGCAAAGTGGCGACCTGCAAGGTCGCCCGTACAAAGCCTCGAATGGTGCCATACCAATAGAGGAGTGATAAATGTTTTTATAAGAAAATTCCACTAGTGGTAGGTGATCCTCCTAGCTATGACCAAAATCATGTATGCAAGTTTGTAGCATATCCTCGAAAACCTGGATGGTCCGCTCCGACTGACCAGCAGTCTGAGGACGAAATATAGTGCTCAAGCTTAATTGAGTCCAAAAATATTCCTGTAATCCCTTCCACAACCAGGATGTGAAACGAACACCACAATCTGAGAAGATCGAGGATATAAATCCATGAAGTCGAACAATCTCTTGGACATAGAGGTCCCCAATATCTCTACTGAACTCTACTTCTATATGGCTAGGAAGTGGGCAGACTTGGTGAGTTGATCAACGATCACAAAGATGGCATCATGTCCCCTAGACGTACATGGTAAACCTATCACGAAGTCTATGGATAGCCCATCCCACTTCCACTCTGGAACCTCAAGGGGCTGAGTCAAACTTGCTGGAACCTGGTGCTCAACCTTTACTTGATGACAAGTAAGGCACCGAGAAACAATCTCTTCCACACTCTTCTTCATTCCTAGACACCATAACTGAAGTCGGAGGTCTTGGTACATCTTCTCCATGTCTAGATGCACCACGAAAGGAGATGTATGGAACTCACTCATAGCCTTCTCCCACAACGTCACAGGTACTACTGTGCGCCCTCTAAAAAGAACAATGTGCTCCCCACCTTTTGAATATCCATCGGCAGCATCACCTATGGATATCTAAGCACGTAGGGTCTCACAGCTAGCATCCTCATGTTGTACTTCCCTAACTCGCTGAAAGAGTGGAGGGGTAAAAACCATCGACTGAAGGTAAACTCCCTCATCTCTTTCCATGAATGATAACTATAAAGAGGCCAACTACCTCGTCGCCTCATCCAGCAACTGCAAACTGGATTTCCTGCTGAGATCATCTGCCACAACGTTCCCCTTCCGAGGAGTATAAACGATCTCAAAGTCCTACTCCTGGAGGAACTCAATCCATCGCCTCTGTCTCAAATTTAGATCCTTGTGAGAAAAAATATATCTGAGACTCTTGTGATTATAGTAGATGGTAAACCGCTCACCCATAAGGTAGTTCCGCCACAAATTCAATGTGAAGACTACCGCTTCCAACTCAAGATCATGGGTTGTGTAGTTCTGCTTGTGTGAACTCAACTGATGTGAGCCATAGGAAGTCACTGGTTGCCTCTACATCAGGACACAACCAAGCCCAGTTCCAGATGCGTCGCAGAACACTATGTACTTGAAACCCTCCTCCGGTAATCTCAAGATCTGGGCGCTTGTCAGACTCTGTCTCAACTGCTGAAATGCCTGCTGGCATCTCTCGGTCCACACGAAATGCTTCCCCTTTCAGGTCAAAGCTGTCATGGGTGCTGAAATCCTAGAGAAATCAAGAATGAATCTATGATAGTAGGCTTTCATCCCAAGGAAACTCTGCACCTATGTCACGCTCCGGGGTCGATCCCATGATAACAATGAATCTACCTTGGCTGGGTCCACTGCTACACCTTCTACTGAGATAACATGTCCCAAAAATTGGACCTCTTTTATCCAAAATTGACACTTCGAGAGTTTTCTGTACAACTGGTGCTCTCGAAGTCTATCCAAAACCATCCTTAGGTGCCACACGTGCTCTTCCTCGGACGTAGAGTACACAATGATATCATCGATGAAGACCACTCTGAATCGATATAGATAGGGCTATAAGATCCGGTTCAGGAGTCCCATAAACACTGTCGGGGCATTCGTCACGCCGAAGAGCATCACCAAGTATTCATAGTGACTGTAGCGACAACTGAAAGCCATCTTTGGTATATCCTCATCCCGTACTCGCAACTGGTGGTAGCCTGATCATAGATCAACCTTCAAGAACCATCATGCCCCTCTTAATTGGTCGAAGAGGTCATCAATTCTCAGTAGTGGATACTGGTTATTCATGGTCACCTTAGCACCGATAATCCACACACAACCTCAAGCTCCCGTCCGACTTGTTGGCAAACAACACTGGGGATGCCCAGGTTGAAACACTGGGTCTCACGAATCCCTTCTTCTACAAGACTACCAGCTGCACCCTCAGCTCACGAAGCTCTGCAGGAGCCATCTGACATGCTGATGCTAATATTGGTGTCATCCCGGGTTGCAACACAATGAAGAAATCTATCTCCAAACGGGGAGGTAGCCTGGGGACATCCTCTAGAAAGACGTCCTCGCACTCAGCCACTAATACTGGAAACTCGAAACTCGTAACATCTTCTATGCCAAGGGCTAGGCTAGCCAACTGATATGAAATTTGTTGTACCTTCCTACGCACGAGTCCATCCTGTGCTGCCTGAGTCTCCTTTTTACTGATGAAGGAGAACATCATTCCATCACTGTGGACACACTGCACCCTTCACTTAAAACAATAAATATGGTCATGCACTATGGATAGCCAATCCAAACCACGAATGACATCGTAAGGCCTCGATGCTACCACCAAGAGGTTCTAACTGAAACTCCCACCTGCAAGGGTGAGGTCACACTGTCTGCAAAGGTGTGTGATCTCTGAATCTTCTCCAGTCGGTGTTTCTAAGCATAAGGGTCGAGTCAACAGCTCAGCTGGAATCTCATGGTCTCGAACAAGATAAGCATCCAGAAAAGAATGACTAGAACCTTTGTCTATCATTACAGCAGCCAAAGTAGAAAAGACACAGATTTCACATCTAATCATTATAGGAGTACCTGGGTCATAAGCCACTGATCCATACATCTGTCCCTGCCTCTGTCCACCAGCTCCCTGAGCTTGGGGTGGACCTCCTGGAGGTGGTGGTGGAAAAAGGTCAAAACGCCGACCACCTCCATCTTCTCTCTCAACTCCTCTACTACGTCCTCCGCCCTGCGGATCTGTATGCTCCACACGTTGCCTCTACCTTGGTGGTCCATCCACTTCTCCTGTGTTAGTAGTACAGCTGGTTAGAAAATCTCGAGCGAGATGTCCCCTTCCATCACATGAGTAACATCACCTTTCCCGAGGCTGGCTGGATGAGCACTATGAACCATGTACGGCAGATCCCCTGTCCTGGGATCTCCTCTGAAAATGTCTCCCATGCCTGGGTCCCTGATGTCGGCTCCCTACTGCTGAGGTCTCTGCTCCAGCTCACTCAGAGCTGGCAATTGCCGGCTGTCTCTGCTCTTCCAAGAAGCTCTCAACCACCAAAGCCCGCTTGAGCACCCCAACATAAGTAGGAATTCTCATAGGGATGATGCTTGCTCAGATGTCTCTATGAAATCCCCACTCAAATGTCCGAGCTCTGAAGTACTGATCCCTTACCATATCCATCGTGTACCGTGAGAGGTCGGTAAACCTCAATGAATAGTCAGCCACCGTCATGGTTCCCTGCTGGAGCTGAAGAAGCTCCTATATACGTACTACTCTCACGGTAATCAGTGAAAACTCCTACCTGAAGAGATGCTAAAACTCTGACCACGAAAGAGTTTCCTCGTCGTGGGTTTGGATAACCAAACTCCACCATCGCCCTATGGAGCCCTGCAAAAGGCTAGCAGCGAGGATCACCTTCTGGTCTGTTGGTGTCCTGATCAAATGATAGACTTTGGCCACTGCCTCAAGCCAGTCTTCTTCTACCTAAGGGTCAGGCTCGCCTCGAAACCTGAGGGGTCTCTGTCTCTAAAAGTCATGGATTGCGCTCATCTTGTGCTCCTCCTCTACTCGAACAGCATGAACTAAACACTTCTCCATAGGTGGTGGAATTACTGGCACACCACCCAAAGGTAAAACTGGGGGATCTGGTCCCTATTTCGAAGCTTCATCACTGAGGGGGTCATCCTCGTGATCGAGCTGCTGGATCCTAGCAGGTGCGCGTTGCGGAGGCATCCTGTAAAGAAAAAAGATGTATCTCAGTCAGTGAGTATATCTGGAGAGATGACTCATGAAGGACATGGAAACCACAACCCATTCCTATATGATGCATGTACCATTATTTTCCCCTTGAAACTAGTGTTCTTATGTTCCGAGTCGAAAATCAAGTTATCAGATTTCAGGTGTATGGATACGTCGGCCGCCCGGATCAACACTGGGGTCCCTGGCCTGAAATCCGAACTCGAAACACTTAACACTGTTTCCCCAAACCAACTCGAAGACTCTCAGTCCTAAGGTAGAACCGACCACCTTAGATACCACTCTATCACAACCCGTCCCAGTGGGGCCCGAGCCGCAACTCCCCAATCCCGCCCCCAATAGGATAAGGGCTGGTGACTATCACCGAGTATGCATATCACTAACATGGGATGCATTTCTTATAAAACTGTACACACATACACACATCTCAAAGCCCACAAAGATGAAAAGTTAAAACTACTAAAAATAGAAATGCATGCATACACTAAAACCCCAACCAACAGAGTAAAACAGGAAAGTAAAGTACATTAAGCGTAAAACCCTAGGCCAAAATTACAGGACCACCAAAATAAAGTCTGTAAAAAAGTCCAACCTATAATGAAAGTTACAGGGTCTACAATATGTAGCCGTAGGAACACAGCTCAGCTTATCTGATCTCACTGAGCACCGTCTGGTCCTGGTCCACCTAGAATCCTGTCAAAGGCTCGCTCACCTTCACAAGACATGACATGTGCGGGCAAAGCCCATGCAGGGGTGAGTATACCAATACCTAGTAGGACACCCTGAATCCACAAAGCAAATACAAAAAGGGAAATACCACAAAAGAAAGATACAGTCAGCTCCACACAGTATATGTCTACATAACATATAACCAGAATATCCAGATATACTCATACATGATCGACTATCACGATACCACCACTAGGATCTAGCTCGAATATTCCACAAAGCACGTAACAAGGAGAACACACTCCTACATCTGAAGAGAGAGATACGAAGTACTCGTTCTAGGAGAACACAATCCACAAGTACTTGGGAATATGATGCTCAGATTAGGATTACAACCAATAGACATGGGGCGATTCCAACTACTTAGTCTGAAATCATGTGCAAGGTAGAGGATCGGCGCCCGGGTAAAGTTGGCCACATTGATACCAAGAACTCTATCTAGGGTACCCGGAATAAATAGAGGATCCGACACCAAGTCTCAGAGAGGGAATTCATAAAACTCTATTCAGGAAGTCCTACTGATGGGATCATACTCCTGTATGTAGGAAATGATACTGGAAACCTTCAGAAAAAGACCAAGGTGACGATCCCTAAGGAAAATATTCCAAGTCACAAAAGGCAACTGGATCAAGCCATGTAAAACAGATTACACGGAGTGTAGTATGGTTACACGCCGTGTTCCTTGAATCTGGGTACTACTCATGTAAACGGCCCATGTCATCTGTCCAAGCTGTGTAAAACTAGACTACACGGCATGTAGTAGGGTTACATGCCATGTTCCTTGACTCCGGGTACTGCCCGTGTAAACGGCTCATGTCAGAAAATGAATTCGTGTAGGAAAGAATATACACGGCATGTTAGTCAAATCAAATGCAGTGTCCTATCAACTGGAAAACACCCGTATACCCTGGACGTATGCTCGTACATGGTGTCTATCCGTGTTTCAAGCCCGTGTACCAGTACACAGGGTATCTTGTGTATCTGGCCGGGTCTTGAAGGGGAAGTGTATACACGCCGTGTCCTTGGTCGTGTACCCAACCCGTGTCCGTGTACTCCCAGAGTACACGCCAGGTGGACTGCCGATGAACACACTCTGTGTAGCCCATACTACAGGTCATGTAGTCAAGAAAATTCTAGAACACCATCTTCTTCCCCGCGCTTCGGCCGATCTACGGATTCATGATCTCTCACCCGTTCATCCCGATGATTCACGGCTTGGTTTGTCCCACCATACGAACACCGAATCTGGTGTTTTTGGTCCTTCTATTGTGTCATAAACCTCCAACAATCCATCTGATGAAAAATGACCAAAAATGAATATCTCCCTATCTACTCCGAATCGTTCGCCAAAACTGTCATTGCAGCTCTGTACCACCATTCCAATGATGGATCTACAATCATGGATCGTTACGCTGCAGATCGAAGGTGAAATCGGTCATTGTTCTTATATCGTGAAGAATGCGTATAACGTACATGAAGAACATGAGAATTCAGGGAACAAAACACAAAAAATTGAGAGGGACGTACCTCGATCAATGTTTGTGTCAGTCTTGGTTCGTCACCGTTCGAAGGTTAAATGAAACAAAAAATAAATCATGAATCAGAATCCCCAAAATCCCCGAAGAAGACGTTCCCTCAAATACAACCGATTCGCGGGATAATCTATTCATGGATTAGTCCGCATCTGTCGTTGGAATCAAGAACGGGAATGAAATCACAAAGAGATCAAACGCCTTACCTAGATTCGTGGCATTAGTTAACGAAGATTTGGTCGCCATGTTGTCGTCGCCGATGAAGCTCGTCAAGAACACCGTCACCGTGTTGGAGGTTTTATCCAGAGCTTTCCAGAGCCTCCAAGGAAACATAGGGTTATGGGAATTTTAACCCTGATACCCTATGAATATCTATTTAAAAAGTTAAAAGATTTCCCTGCAGAAAGTATTTTTTAAAATATTTTTATTAAATATTTTATTATAGTTACGTCCAAAAATGGGATTTCACCACTAACCTACGCTGGCCAATGTTAGGCCACTCCTAAGGTAAAATCGTTGTTCTGAATGCAACGATGCCCTCATATTTCTGATCCGAGCACCCATTCAGGAGTTATTCCACTTTTCAGGAAAACCACACACACACATAATTTAATTATTGAACTAAATTCAAACATTGGTTTAGGGCTCACCGGGCCTCGGAACTGCACGCCGTCTTGAAACCTGGTCTCAAAATAATTCCCACATAATATTAAAATAAAACATGGAAATCCAATACATTAAATTTTAAATGTAAATACAGGTGTAGTGAGTAACTTCTTCTTCATTTCATTGAAACATTCTTCACATTCCTCAATCCAATGTAAATTCAAACCCTAATATGTTATATTGGATACTGGATTTGATATGCTTTAGAAATTTCTCTAAAGTCATTGGTAATATTATACTAAACTAAGAAAATTGTGGACCATGGTTACATTTCCCATTATGGTCTATTAATCTACTAATATAAAATTTCAAGTGATTATGTCACCTAAGCATGGTGAATTTTGAAGCAAAAATATTCTCATTATAAAAATAATATACATTTTATCTTTTATTATGGTGTTGAAAATAATACATAAATTACCATTATGGTCTAAAATTATCATAGAATATTTTATAATGTCATATATAAATACTACAATGAATTATTAAATGTAATACCTAAACAAAATATTCATCAAATCTATAAATATGGAAGGGGAATTCATAATTTCAAATGGAATGATTATAAATTCATTTCTTTGATAATTTGTGTGGAAATATATTATGGAAATATACTCCCCATTGACCCATAACTGATGTTAAAATTTTCAAAGATAAAAATTAGAGATGTATTTAGATTATTATATTTGATTAAACATATCAATGATATAGGGTAAAGGGCTTTATTGTTTTTGTTATTTTATTATTCTCATGATAACCAATGTAAAAAACATTGATCCATATGTCTTTTTGACAAAGAGAACTAGTACACCACATCATGAGGCACCAGAGTGTATGAAGGCCTTATCCATATTCTCTTGATTTTTTTCTTAAATTCCTCTAATTTAATGGGTTCCATTATATATGGACTGTTTGAGATATGAATTAGAACCGATATGTGTTCAACCAAAAAAATCAACCTCACGCTATGGGGTAAGACCATGTAGTTCATCTATGAATACAACAATGTAATCCCATACCATATTCATGTCATCAATATTGGCTTCCTCCAAGATAATTTGAGCTATAAATCCATCACTATTGTGAATCAGGACCGATATTATACAATTTCCATATGTGGGTTTACTATGATTATTCCAACATTGATACCTAATTACAATATGATTCATACTATGAAATGAGATCAAATTTTTTCAAAAAATATTATATGTTTTTTATATAGGGAAATATAATCCATACCAAACATTATTTAATATTAAATTAATTAGAGATAAATTAGATCTACATGAATTATCCTCCAATGGTTCTAAATTAGATAAGATTTATAAATCTTATATGTGATCATTGTGCCACAATGTATTTTCATAGATAGTTCAACATCCATTGCATAAAGTGCTAATACCATGTTCAGAAAAAAAAAATTTGTGATGTAAATGGATGAAATGAAATAGAATCAATTATGACAACATAATATATAGAAAATAGATCAAGTGGAAATTTTATAACATAATTATCATGATCTACCTCATAAGTAGTGATAAATATTTTTTTTCTTATTCCCTCAATTAAGTATGTTACTATGGAAATTTTTTATCATTGTCCATTGGTTTAGTTAATTTATTCACTTAAATTCTAAAAACCTTACCCTTGAATAAATATAATGTGGGTAGATTATTAGTTAGGTCCTTTTTTTCTTATGTTTCATTAATATTCCACTTAGCCTTACTTTAGAAGTTGTGGGCTCATTATCCTAAATTTCTACACATAAACTACTTCCTTGATCATTTGAGAAGGTTCTTCATACCCCATGTCTGGCTTGTTGGGGGTTAAAATTTCTTCCCACCATGATACATACCTTCATAGTTTTATACATATTCAATCATTAATTTATTTACCCCTAATTAATGATAGATCACAATTTCCATCTCTATATTTAGCACAAATCAAACAATGTCTTCATAGATTACAAATTTTATAATGGATAATACTATTCATTTTCTTGGTTTTAAACCACTAAAAAAGTAGTCGATCTTGTTATTAGTTTTGTAGATATAACCATAGTCATACATTACAAGCCTAGTGAATCTATATTCACAAATAATGATAGACCCTTCCCCCTTTATCTTTAACTATGTAAATTGTTACTCTATCCTCAGGTGATGAGTTCAAAGAAACATATTAATAATGGATAATTTCTTGATCTCCTATCAATCTATAGTGTTCATTTCTTCTTTTAATGTTCCTAATGATATCCCACTATTGGTTTGCCTCTTCTTTTAAATGTTAGAGAGACATGAAAACCTTTTTATGCTCTAATAAAAAGTGAATGAAAATTATATTTTCCATCACATTAATAAATTACTCAGCAATAAGTAGAATATAATATCCACCAATGGAGGTTGGATATTGTCACCAAATAGAATGTTAATAACAAAATAATATCTTGTAGGAGTGTGTGGATCAATGTATAGCCATCGACCCACACATCATGAACCAGAGTGAAGATAAATTTAATTCTCAATCATCCATTTTCATGATTGTTACAAATAGATGCATATATGACATAATTGAATCCAATTTATAATATCCAAATATTGTTTTTATTTATAGGAAAACCACATAATCAAGACTTTACCGAATATTTTGTATATCATAATATAGATAGGCTCTTCTATAGGAATTATACTATGCTTTTCTAACACCAATTCTTAAAAACAGATTATCTAATATCCAAAAATTATTAAAACATTACTCTAATACAAACTATAGAGTCTTAAGATATAAAAATATTTTGATTCTTTTAAATTAAATAAACATTTTACTTTATAAATAATAGCAATAATATCCTAGGGATTGATAGATTCAGTGTATTTGGAGACAAACTATATAATCAGCTTATTTTCCTATGAAAGTTTTCGTATCTTCTTTCAGCTCACCATAATAAACCATATTCTAAACCTCACATTTGTTAAACATAGCCTTACAACATGGGGAAAGAAAACATAAATAGGGGTTAACTAAAAATTTATATAAGGGATGAATAAACATTCCATAAAGTATAAGTTTATAAAAAATATGGGAGTAATAGAAATATTGTATCATCATGAGTGACAATTATAAAACAAAAATGGGATTAAAAGGACATAGAATGGAAACATAAAACCAAAATAGATCAATAAGAAAACATAATATTCTTAAAAAGGTCTAAAATATTTAACATAAACCATGATTCATGAGTGAATAATATTAGAATACATAAAATCTTTTCACTATGGCAAAAATATTATTTTTTTGAAACATTAAATTTTGAAGTCACAAACCTGCACCCTTGATTTTCAGACAACTTAATTTTTCTCAATTAAACACCACCTTCATCAGTCACAAACTTACACCCACACATATATTTTACATATGTAAACATATCTCTTAAGATTTAAATATATAACCAATGGATTGAAGGGTGATATAGGACCCCACATATCAACATCCATACTTATGATTTCAACTTTATAATTATTCACCTATTACACCATATATAATTAGTGATAATAAAATGGGTTTTATACAATCATAAAATTATAATCATTCACATTTAATGAAAAAAAAATAAAAAAAAACATATTTTCATATTATTTTAAATGAAAAATCATTCTTATTTAGTAGAAAAATGAATCTATATAATTTTAATTTGGTTTTATAACATTTCCAAATAGTATAACAACATGAATTTAGTTCATTGACATCGAAAATCCGATCATTGAAATATAGTCACATAATGAAATAAAAATAGTTGGTGAAACCTAAAAAATAACTCTAATAGATATTTATAGTTTTTAAGATAGAGAGGAAAATGAAAAAATATCATGAAATTTATTTATTTTTAAAAATAGTTTATAATCATCAATGTTAAAGTCATGGTCATGGGTCAATTTTCAAAAAATACCAACTATTTTCATTAAAAAGTGAAATGAAAACTTCTCATAGAAGTGGATTATTATTAAAAATTACATCCCCTTGAATTAGAAGAGTAACCATAATGTAAAGACAAATATTGTAGTGAATTTTTGGAAATCAATTTCATAAGAAGTCATTTTACTCAAGGGAATAAGTTTGTTTTATCAAATCACATACCTTTACTATTGATTTCCACAAAAGAGATTTAGCCTCGTGTAAAAAAATAGTGATCTTAATCACATATTTAATAACCGTATTCATATCCATATCCTATTAAAAACATTATTTATAAATATTACCTAAAAATATATTAGTTAGTTCTTATCCATTTTCAATTTCAGGTATGAGTAATTATGATAATTTTAAACATGTTTCATAATAGCAGTGTTGTTTTTCATTCATCCCTAAAATTTCATAATTACCTGAAAATAATACATAAAATAATTGATTCATTTTTATTATTTGTAATGTTATAATTTAATTCTATGTTATTTTTTGTTAGGATATTCAGAGATGAAATCGTCAATGAGCATGTTTTGGGGATTTTGACCAAAACTTTGTTTGCATCTTAATTAATTAATTTAATGCCAAAATTAAAATCCATATATAAATATATATATATTTTTTTTATTTATATATTTTATTATCAATAATTATTTTCTCATATCCATCCAGGGTATTACTATTTATCATTACTCTTGTTAGTTTTAAATACCAACCCAAACAAGAACAAAACATAATTAATGAAAGATTATGATTATGAATGTAGGTTATATTGGAATAATATCAATATTAAAGTATAATAATGATATTATATAGTAAAATTTATGTTTTTTACTCATATTTTAAACTATTTTAATTAGTATAAAATATACTATAATAAAAACTAGATATGTTACCTCGTGGAAGTGATACTCTACAAAATGCATGGTTTACATTTTCATTTCTCAAAGAAGTAGAGCGAATGAAATTGGATTATAATTTTACTCTATATAATCATTATTTTATTTTATATGTCACACTGATCATTTAATTTCAACCTTATATTAATTGTTGTGGGGTGTTGGTGAAAAAATATTTGATTCATCGCTTTATGGAGGCTGTAGTCCACACAATGAATGAATGTCAGTTTCATTTATCTTAATAGAAAAATGGAAATATTTTCAATACTCAATACAATAAAATTATAGAATTCATTATAAAATAAATTATTATTTAAATTTATGTGAATTTTAAAATTATTTTTGGAAGATAATAAGGAATATAAAAAATTTTTGTATAAAAAAACTCATATCGAGAACATAAGATTTCCCTTCTAAGACTCCTCATAAATGGAGGTGGTAAGAAAATATATTATGAATTTAGGATTAAGGAAAATAAATATGGTTATAATAGTTATTAATGGATATATTTACATGGGTAATCTTAATTCTTTTAATTCTTTTGATGTTGTAGTGAGAGTCCCCTTTTATAAGTTTTGAGAATAAATTTTTTCTAATTATAACCACTTAATATAAAATTATAACATGATAAAAATGTCAAGTGGCTCTAAAATTGGAAAAAATATTTAGTGTAGAAATGTTTTTTTTGATATATACCATATCCACTCAATTAGAAACATGTTTTTAACTTGATATTCCTTTTACTTCCTAGGCTACCACTTTTTCCATTTTGGTACTCTACTAGGGTAATAATATTTTTTACCAAGGTATCATATCCATTACACCGTAAAATAAAATGTTCTTTTTAAAATAATTTTGATATCATAATTTCAAATATGAAATAAATTTTATTATATTCATTTACAAAAAAGTGATGGAAATAAATTTTAAAATAATAAATATATAATATATAAAAACTTTTATTGAAAAATATATATAATTTTATAAATTTCTAAAATATATTTTTAAATTAAAATAAATAATATAAAGTTAATTAAAAAATAACTATTTCATATAGATAAGAGAATCATAAATTTTTATGTGATACTTAAATTCTAATAATGTTGTAAAGGTTGTGGTATTTATAAAAATGATATTTTTGAACTATTCACCTAAAATCAACAAATTTAGAAAAATATAAAAACATTATCATTTGATAACATTACAATGAAAGTAAAAAAGTGTATTTAATTTTAACAATCATAATTCTAATGTTCAGAACTCTATATTTTAAAAAAAATCACAATTTGTGGCAAAAAATAGTTTTAGGGAAACATTTTTGGCATAATTAATATCCATATAAAATTAGTGAAAATATATTATTTAAACCAAAAATATATCGCACATAAAATATATCAAATATAGAAAGTATGTTTTATATATAAAAATATTTTAGTATCTTCTTAGTTTAACTCATTTATACAGTATTAAAATGGGAATAAATGTCACTATGTGGTAAAACCTATTTGTACCTAATTATTTAACATATACACTACAATGTTCAATATTTACTTTTTTAATGTGTAGTAGTATGTTGAGATTTAGTGTTCGATGTGAAGAAATTTTTCCAACATTATACTTATATAAACTGGAATGTCTCACAAAAATATTCCATTGTTATTTGATAGCATGTGGTTCTTTATTATTTCATTACTAGTAAGTCACTGCTCTAATTTATTTTGGATTTTATATAAATCTAGGATACAATTGGTTGATGAATTATTGTATTTTGTTATATATTTTTAATGAAAATGATATCATGGTAGAACCAAGATTTATATTCATCCTATTGATTAAGGTTTCTACCATGTTATATTATTCAGTGATCTATCTATAAATTATTCCAAAGTAATTTATATTTGAATTAATTGTATTAATTTTTTATAATTACTTATAATTAATTTAAATTGGTGATTTCCGTAGTTAGGGCCACATGTGGTTGTATGATGGTCGATGGATCTTTTTTAGGCTTGGAAGATCATATATTATTGTTTTAAAACATTTTATACAGGGTTAAATCCATCATGAAATTGTCGGCCCATATAAGTTTAAATGTTTTTTGCATTGTTTAATAAAAAATTGATGTGAAGTCTCACCATCATATGTGAATGACATTAAAATAAATTTAATTTTTTTTTCACATAACCCAATTTGATTTTGGTGAGAAAATATAGGGGTTTGATTATCCCACTTAATTTTATTTGTGATCGTTATTGTTGTTGATGTCCAAGGGATTGAATTAATGTGTTTCGGATTTTATACACAAGGAGCAAAGGGGGTTCCCTTAAGTTATGCTATGATGCCCAAGAATTTTAATATGATACTTTTACCTCGTTACAAATATGAGTGGTTTCTATATGAGGATAATCAAAGTTATCTATGACTTTTAATGTTCTTTCAATTCTTCAGAGGGAGTGTATAATATAAAGAACTATGTTTTAGTCTTAATTTTTTTATCTTGGTACCATCATTACCAAAGGTTGTGAAGTGGAAATTTATTTATTTTAATGGATTTTCATATAACCAAGGTAGATCTATCCATTTTAAAACACGGAATAATAGACATAGGATATGTGACCTTATCCTCCCTTGAGTAAAAGATGTTTGGATTACGTGACGTTGATTTGAGGCTAGCCCGAAGTGGATCATTTGGGATTCCTTGTAAGCCTTTTCATTTATATGACTAAAGAAGGTGGTTAGTTTTCCTCCCCCTCATGGTGGGTGGTTATCGAGTGGGTTTTCCCTCGATGTTTGATAAGAATATAATTTTGGAATGCAAGGACCAACTTGGATTAAATTTTACATGTTTTAGGCATTTTGAAGGACTAGTAGGTATTCTTAACTTATTTACTTATGAATTTATGTGGTATGGTTATGCCATATGGTGTTAAGACAAGTTAAATTATTTGATTATGTGGTGTATGTGAATACCCTTATTTGATATGATCATTTTAGTGTGGGAAAACATTAACTTTCACTCTATTATTCCTTTTCCCAATGACAACACACCCACTTGTATTGATGATTCATAAGGAATGGGACAAGATACCAAATGTGATACTGTGTCTTGATGTATAGGAAGTATTCCTCATTTACCGTATGATAATTTAATAAGGGAAATTATTCTAAATTATTAGTGACCTCATGACCTAAGGCTTCTTATTGTGGTGTTGGGGTGAGTATTCAGTAGGTCATGCAACGTATTACACATGTAATCTTAGTGATGTTGGTAATGGGATAAAAGGACCAAATATTTGTTATTTCCTTTATAGTGGGATGTATTTACCAGGAAGTGACACTTCAATGGAGGGGGATGATATTTACAGGATATAATTCCCAATTTATTGGTTATTTCCCTTTGATGTAGTATGTATTTCCCATAATATAATTCTTTTAAATAGAGGGATATGTTTATTGAGAGGAAATTTCCCATTATTTGACATAGTTCCCATGAGAGTGGGAAGGAATTAACATGATTTGTTTCATCATGGAATGGAATAAATTTTTTATGACATATTAGTTTTTGTGGAGGAATTAATTCTCTATCTTATGATGTGTCCTGGGTCTAGGGATGAATTGACCAATTGTGTTTATGAAAGTGGATTGGGACATTATGTCCTCTATTAATGCACTCATTACATTATTCCCATGTTTATATAAATCTTATGGATATTATAACCACTATTTGGACATTATTATCAGTACACACTTCCCATGTGTGGATGCTCTCGATATCTTTGGTATGTTATTCCATCACCAAATGCTATTTTTGGGATGCGATATCCTCTTGTATATGATTGTTAGAGACGTTTTTTCTACTGTTATGTGTGTGTTATTGGGATATTGATGGAAACTATTCCTTATGTATTTTATACTAATTTTCTCCTTAAGGTATCATTATATATTTCCTAAGCATTGGTCATCATACAAGGGTTGGATGTTATGCTTATTGTAGTGGTGGATTTAGAATGAATTGTGAGGTACACTTTTTATTATTTCTTCATCTTATTGATCCATTCACCTAGTCAGTACTATAAATGAGAATTTTTTATTCATCAAGTGATTACGAGAATAAATATGTCACATTGAAACATTTATGAAGTGGAGGGAAAAACAGCAAAATTTTAAATGACCTTGGGAGGATAAATAGAATCAAACCCACCATGGTTGATAAGAGGAGCTAGTGACACATATTCTACTGAACATAACAACCTCATTCACTCACTCACTCTCACACACACACTCACACACACAGATATATATCTGAGTGTGCAAAAACACACAAACACACAATATTTATTCATGTCCATATTGATCCTAACATTAAATTATATATTTAAATATATTTAGTAATATATGAAATATTTATTTTTATTAGAATATTTGGGCATATAAATATATTCGTTTACAGACACAAAAACACACACACACACACACACACATATATATATATATAAATAAATTAGCTTTTGTTAATGTAAATATTTTATTTATATATGTGTCCATGTGTTAATTATATATTTATATAAACATATAAATATATTTTTATATGGACATAAAAAAGAATATATTAATAAATACATATATATGTTAATGTTTCTAAGAGAAATGTGATTAATATTTTTATTATTAAAAAAATGTAATTTTTAATTTTCAAATCAAAATTTATTGAAATATTAAATTTTTTATTTCAATATTTATGTTTACATAAGTTAAATTTTGATTTTATGAAATTTTCTTTACCAATTTTATTCAATTAGAAATATTAGATAAATAATATTCCAATAATATTTAATATATTTTTATGAAGCATGAAATTTTATATTAAGATTTTTTTTGAGATGAAATATGGCTCTAGAATCATATCTTAAAAAATTTATAAATGAGATTAGTGAAAACTGATACCACAATCAAATTCAGAAAATCAATTGAAATTGAAAGATATCTCCCAATACTTTCAGGCCCTATAATCCATGTATACTACCAATGAAAATGTAGCATCACCCCAATATAATTTCACCCTCCACTTACATTTCTCATTCACCTCAACCTTCCTCCCATCAACCACTCATTTCTCCTACTCTTCCAGTTTCCTTTCTACCAAACATTCATCACACCTTAATAAATTACATAACAGTTATAGGTTCTCCTTCTATCATATAAACCTACTATACTTATTTGTACCATGTTCTCGGGTCCTCTATAATTTCTTGTGATTTTTCAGTTCTTCTTTTCAACAGGTCAAAACGACATTAGAATCCTACACCAGCCGATCAACACGAAGCCCATAAAGTCCATAATTTTATTCTTACCATCAGTTCATCATCTCTGATTTAGTCTAAAACCTCTATATCATTACATCATGGAACAATATATTTACAACCCATCTTTGGTGTCCAAGGACCTCCAGCACCCTTTCCCTCCTCTCTTCTATCAGTGTATATGCATCACATCTCTCAATGTCAATGACATATTTAGTGAGAAGGCCACACCTGAGGTCGAGCCCAACAATCCCCCGAGATACAGAAACAAAACAAGGGGTACCCTTCCCATTTTACTCCCTAATAAAACTACGCCTCCTTGTCCCACCATACCTCCCTTCCCAGGTAGCCCACACCTCCCAACTCATCTCCTCCCTGCACAACATGATGCTCTCCACCATTACTCTCTGAGTCAGCTGTAAAGAGGTTTTTTGTAGTGGTGAGGGGAAGCCTTAGGTTTCTACTGAGGATATTCTTATCAGTGTCATCAGAGGACAATGATATACTGAGGAAGATTATATGTAGATACCCGATGAGGCGAATTACTTAAGAATTTTTTTGTAAGCCCTCATCTTGCTTTTCCACCCTGTACCTGCAACCACCTTCTTTTCAAATTTATAATCATTATCGTTAATAATTTTTCTATCTAATATCTTATAAACCTTTTCACTGTGGAGTGTGGTTTTATTTTGAAAACCTTGATTTTTATTCCAAAAACTTTTGATTTTTATTTCATTTTTTATTCACAGAATTTCAAAACATCAATGCCTATTTTTTATCAAACTAGTGGGAAAAATTTTTCACACTTGTATTGGGAAACCATTTATCCAGGAAAGTCTTGTGTGTGAGTCCATTGGACTATAAGATCATGGAGGGAGTAAGGTGCTAAAGATCCCTCACTATTTAATGGAGATTCAATTCCCTAAAGAGATACACAATGATGCAATCAGTTTAGATTCTAAGGGTTGTGGGGATTACATGTGAGATTGTGGGAGAGGAAATGAAATGAAAAATAAGGATTAATATAGGGGAAGAAGGTGGTGGAAAAAACAAGAAAGGTGATAAACAAACACCCTTCCTTTCATCTCATGGTATGTTTCCTTAAATTATACTTCCATAAAATTAATATATTCGATAATGCGATGTTTATATATTTTTTATATTTTGGGGATCCTGAAATTTTTTAATGATTTTTTTATTTTTTATTGGTGTACATAACTTCATATATTATTTTAATTAGTCCATCGTTAAATAATTTATATATATATAGAATAAAAAAATTAAAAAGGGAAAACTATTTTAATTTTTATTTTAAAAAATTAATATCAATTATGTGTATATTCATTACCTATTATGAATAAAATATAGAATTTTAATTTGAAATCTAAAAATATAAGTACAATGCCAAAATATGGGAATACAATTTATTTCAACTAATATTTAAAAGTTATTTATGAATATAAATATTATACATGTCGACAGTTACGCCGATTGAAACTGAAAATTTTGTTAAAATTGTTTGAGATGTGACTTGTGGGGTATCAAAACTCTACATTCCTATATTGAATTGTTAATTTCTCAAATATATCAGCAACTCTATTTATTCAATGAATCAAGAATTATACTTTAAAAATATATTAAATATTTGGATATACCTTATGTAAAATAATTACTAAAATTATTTAATCTATTAACGTATGTAGATCATAAGATATTCAGCACTGAACATTGTTATCATTAAATAAAATTCACTGATAATGGGAAGACAATTATCAATTCTAGAAAAAATCATTGAAAAAGTTAACTATAATCAATGATAAATAAGGTTCAAATTAAAGGGTACATTTTGTTATTGATTTTTTATAGAGCTTATAAAATTACTCCATTTATCTTCACTCTTGTATTAGAACTGATAATGGTTACAGTAACTACATTAATTTACATATACATATATATTTTGAATTTATTAAAATTTATATTATGGTAAGTATATATATGTGTGTGTGTAAATATATTATATAAACATGATATATATGATTTTTTTTAAAATGAATCTTATTAGAATAATTATACACACATAAATTATCAAATGTATATTAGTTAATTATTGTTTTTATTAATATATTAACATAAATTGATTTAATAATGTGTAAATAATTTATATAAATATGATATATTAATATATTATATAAATAGTAATATAATATATAGGGGAGTTTTTTATTTAAATATGTTATTCATATATGAATTTGTTTATTTATATTCATATTAAATAATTTAAAATATATGTTAATGTATCTATTTAAATATTTGTGAATTTGTATGTATGTATGTGGATATATATGTGTGTTTTTTTTGTGGGTATGTGTTTGATGTAAGTGTATTCATGTTTTGTTTATATGTGGGTTTGTGTTTTTTTTGTGAAAATAATTATGTGTATGTGTTATATATATATATATATATATATATGAGAATGTATATGAGCATATGTAACACCCTGATGATTTAAAAGAGAAACTATGTTCGATATCTTATGTGATACGCAACACTAAACCCAAACAAAAATTGATTATTTAAATATGAATGTTTTATCATTTCCATTAAATTTGAGAACATGAGTTGGATTAAATATATAATGATATATATATATCATAAATATGTTGAAAATTCATAGTAAATAATCAATCATTTTTTAATGACTACTGTTTCTTCCGAATAAGGTTTCTTCAAAAATGAATGTTATATATTTTTATGAAAAATAAAAAAATATTCAAGAATATTTTTAAAATATATTTGATAAAAATAAATCCATTTTTATATCATCCTATAAAAAATAAGTTTTATTGAAAAATGTAATGATTTTTTGAAAATATAATCTCTTCAATGAATAGTGAAAAAATATTGTTCTAAGTAAAAATGTCATTTCATTAGAAAAATTAAGTAATATAAATTCCCAATAAACTTTTTATTTGATTTAAAAGAAACATAGGTATTATTTTGTTGTATTTAATTAAATTATTTACTTTTAAATAATCTTTATATTATATTTTAAAACAAGTTTAATTTTAGAAATAAAAACATAGTTATCTGAAAACTATATTAAAATGCATATTGATTCTCTATTAAAATAAATTAAAATAACCCATAATGAGAAATTATTTTAAAAAAAGTGTATATTATATATTTATATATATTTATTAATTTAAATTAATATAAATAATATTACATGTTATAGAGTTAATGTCAAATCATTTTTTCCTTATAAAAATGTATTTTTCATAAAACAACTTTTCATTAGGATTGCATGTTTTATATTAAATTAAATTATTCCACTTATTTAAATTGATTATAATTAAATATATTCCATATTTATAATCTTAATAATTAATATTAGGTAATAAGTTTAACATAATGTTTAAACAATTCAAATATTAGTAGTAGAGAAAATATATCACCACAATAAAAGGAAAATATGTTAATTAAGGGTAAAAACAGTTTAACAATGGCTAGAAACAAAGAAACAGTAACAGTATTAATATTTATATTTACTTTTAGTTAAAATAAATATTATATTTATTCCTTATGGGGTTTTACTTTATAAATGACAGAGTAATCAATTTGATAAAAAAAATTCGAAAAAAGAAAACAAAAATTTTATTTTTGGATAATATTGAAATTAAATTAAGTAATATATTTTTATGACATAATTGAACTTTGAAATATATAATAAAGTATTTATATATTATTATTCAACTATTTTTATTAAATATAAATTATCACAGAATTTTAAAGATGTCAACATTTAATTTTTATAGGACTATAACACTATTACTATAAAAAAAGACATCATTTATCAATTAATGTTAATTATTATTATTAAATATAATATTAAAATATGTAGAAAAATGACATTATAAAACCAAATAAATTGAATCATAATGTAAAAATTATCAAGGGGGAAATTTTTAAATATTTTTTGAGGTATTATAATTTTCAGGTAAAAATTAAATAAAGTATAAATATATTGTCTGTATTATGACATCATATTGACCCAAAAGATGTTTAAATGAAATAATATAACGGATATCAAAGAAAAAAAATTATATTTTACATTTAGAATGATGTAATTTTATGTTTATTGGATTAATGTTATAAATCATTTCTGAATCCTCTAAAACCAATAATATATTTTATAGTGTGAAAATCCTTTCATTAAAGACATGAAGCAATTATGCATCCACATGTGTAATATGTCAATAAATTCAGACCTTGTCCTTATAAAATTATAAATATCACCATTATTTCATAAAAACCATGTAGAAAACACTGTGAAGGTTTTTGGTTTTTGTTATTTTGTTATATAGAGTCCAAAACACAAGCTTGAGAAATAATACAGAATTCACCACTAATTTCCTATGTAAACCGACCAAATACCTCATTTATTATCACTAAAAAACATAAATAACATTCATAATATTACCTAACATCTCTATATTCCTCTTAATGTGCCATTTTATCCCAATAATATCCTTCCATGCATTTAGAATCACCATTAAAAAGTAAGGGATTTCTCTCTTCTCATTTCCATTCAAGCACCTTTTTTATTTTATTTCTATAAATTTCAATTTTTCATGTGGGAATAAGTTATTTTATACCCC
This sequence comes from Viscum album, assembly GCA_963277665.1. NCBI lineage: Eukaryota > Viridiplantae > Streptophyta > Magnoliopsida > Santalales > Viscaceae > Viscum > Viscum album. The sequence continues at coordinate 1,684,082,097 of OY728160.1, forward strand.
ATTACATTAAATTTTATTTATAAATGATTATATAACCCTTTAAGTATCATTAAATCCTTCCACGATTCTTTATGTACACCTATTAATATGCCAAAATTTTGTAAGGGATCTCCAACTCTCAAATTGTTTCAAGAACCCATTTTATACTATGGCCCTTAATTTCAATTTTTTAATTTTTTTATATCTTCTTACATATCAAAAATAAATTCAATTTTATTTTTAAATTATTGTATTCCCATTTAACTCTCATTAATCCCTCACATGAGTCTTTATGTACACCTGTTTCCATACCAAAATTTAGTAAGGGTTCTTGTCCTTCTCCTAATTATTCAGGTTTCTTCATTGTATTATGAATTTTATCTCAAAATCTTAATGGTTTAATTTATTATTACATAAAAACCTACAAATTATATTTATAAATTATTATATAACACATTCACTATCATTAATCATTCCCAAAAACAACTATGTGCAATCGTTTCCCTGCCCAAATTTAAGAAAGGATTCCCTTCTTCTCATCTTTATTCAAGTTTCTTCATTATCATATGTATTTTATCTCTAATTAATAATGATGGTAAATTTTATTTCGTATCCCAAATAAACTTAATTTTATGTCTAAATGATTGCATACACATTCCACTCTCATTAAGCACTTCTATGAACTTTTATACACCCTTATTATGTACCTAAAATTTCACTACAATTTTATTTTCCTAACAATGGTGTAGGAAATTGACATACCCATTTCATTTAAATGTTTTTCTACTTCATGAACATATACTTATTTTATGGGGGGTATTACATTTATTTATTCCACTATTCATGATCGTGTGAAAAAATGTGATGATAATTGATTCATTGTTTTACAATTTATTTGGCACATTTAAGAATGAAAATGAAATGAAAGTGATGGGTGTGCCATGAATTATATAGTGCTAAAATAATTCGTATAATGTTTTAATATCATTATACGTCATCAAAGGTATTAGGTATTTAACCTAATCCATCATGATAACTTTTCAATCATGATTTCATGGACGTTATCCTTGACCTATATTTACTATGTAGGTTTTGAAGTTGTTTCCACATTTCCCATTTCGTCATTATGTTATAATTCTATATCATGCCTCATTGTTCATGATTATGGTTATCACCAATTTTTATGTATCATTGATATGCCTATTTAATAACATTTATTACTTTATTCGTGTTATTCTATATTTATTCCAATACTGGGCTTTATAGATCATCCATTTATTATGTATGTCCACAGGTTATCCCATGTAGTTTTAAGTACGAAGGAATAATATAATCTTGTTAAGGAAGCTCTAAATAAATATTTTTTATTCCATGTTGTATGTTCTTATGTAATATAACTAATTCGAAAATACAAAAGACATCTCGATCTTCTAGGTTGTATTATGTGTATTTTTATGAAACAAATCATGAATTAATACGTAATAAAAGAAGTGTTGTGATAGTTGGTATCAAAGAAACATTTAGTTATTTTTGGGATTATAATTATAAAAATTTAGAGAAAGACTTAGTAATATGACTATGTATATGGATAAGTACCAATATTTTTGTAAGGTATTGTATAGTTGGTTTATCAGGAATATATATCCATGTCTTCATACTACAAGTGGATGTGGCTCTTGCACAAATGTGCATAGGTTTAAAACCCAAAAAACACAACATTGTGCTAGGCTCAACCAGGAATTGGTTCTTTGCAACGGGCCATACTGGGCACCTAATTTAAAACTCCTGAGGTATATTCTTTGGTAAATTTATGTACTCAATAAGAACTAATATTAAGGGAAAAAAAATTCCATTAAAAGTATATGTCAGCATATAAATCATGTATGAAATATATTTAAGCCTATAAATTCATATGTTATGGAAGAAACATCATTTATAAGTTATTAATTTAATGTCATCAGATTCCCAATAATGTGTTTAATAGTTTAAAATTACTCATACCGAATATTCCCTTAATTCAAGTCAGTGGATTGTAATTGGAAGAAAAAATATCATGTTTAAATTGAGTGGAAATAATTTATCAATTGGGGGAAGAATGTAACACCCCTATTTTTTAAAAGTGAAAATATGTTCGACAATATATGTTATATGAAACATTAAACCCAAATAAACAATGATTAAATAAATATGAATATTTTTAACTTTCAACTAAATTTGTGAATATGAGTAGGATTAACTTCATTATGAGAGATATATATATATTTCCTAAATATATTGATAAATAATTTTTAAAAAATCAATCATTTTTTTGGTAATATAATTTTGTACTTCAAAATATGTTTTCATAGAAAATGATTCTTATTATTTTAATGAAAAAATAATATAATTTTTTAACATACATAAAATATATAATTGATAAAAATATCTCCATCTTTATATCAATATATCAAAATTAACATCTGATGAAAATGATTCAGATTCTTTGAAAATATGTATTTTTTAGTAAATAGTGAATAATATAGTTTTTATGTAAAATAATTAGTTTTTTATAGATAATGTAATATAAAAGTCAAAATATTATATTATAATTATTTTGAGGTAGAATTTGTATTTATTTTTTATATATAGTTAAATTAATTACATTTAAATAATCTTAATATGATATTTTAATACCAGTTTATTTTTATGATTAAAAACACATTTATCTAAAAACTATGTTAAAAATAATTTTTATTATCCATTATAATTAATTAAAACAAACCCTAAAGATAAATTATTTAAATTAATTTTTTAGATTATATATCTATCATTATTTATTTACATTCATATAATTCAGATTACTAATAATAGAGTTAATGTGAATTCATCTTTTCTTTAAAAAATAATTTTATCGGAATACCTCTTTCAATCATGATTTCGGGTTGTATATTAAATTAAATTATTCCATATCATTGAATTTATTTGGATAAATTGTATTCCGTATTTTGAATATTTATTATTAATATTAGGTATTAAGAGAAAATTACTTTTTGAACAATATATATAGTATACATAGTAAATATTTATTACCATAATAAAAGTAAAATACATTAATTAAGGGTAAAAATGATTTAAAAAGGATAAAAACAAGGCACCATTATAGAATTAATACATATATTTACTTGTAACTGAAATAATTATTATATTCATATCATATTTGTTTTTTCTTTTTAAATGATTTAGTAATTAGTTTGAATTAAAAAAATACTTGGACACAATAAAACACAAATTTTATTTGTGGGGAAAATAAAAATTAAATTAAAGAAATTATTATGTGGAAAAAATATATTTTTGATAAATATAATTATATACTGAAATTTTATTAATAAATATTTTTTATTAAACATAAATAATCATATAATTATTATGAAGTCAAATGTAATATTAATTAATCTTTGAAAATTGTAATTGTCAAAAACTCCCTCACTTATCTATAAATGTAAATACATATTTCATCAATTGTAATTATATATTAATGAAAACCTCCCATATTTGGTAAAAACCAAGTCCAATAACCTTGAGAATAATTTTGGGTTTGTCTATTTTTTATATAGTGTCCAAAAGCTTTGTTTGAGAAAAAATAATAATTCCACACTCATTTAGAATATAAACCCACCCATGATCATATTTATATTATCCCAAAAACATTGGAACACATCCTTAATCTACCCTTCCCTCTATATATTTTTCTTTATCTTACCCCAATCTCTCAATAATCTCCTCCCAAGAATTTGGAATCACCCTCTCAAAGTAAGGGATTTCACTCTTCTCATTTAAATTCAAGCACATCTTCCATGTCATTCCTCTTAATTTAAAATTTTTATTTAGGTATATGTTTTTACATATCTATGATACTTCCCATTTGATCTATAAATGTTGATAGACCCCTTTCACTCTTTTTAATCGATCTCATGAACCTTTATATACACCTATTACCATGCTAAATTTTATTAATGGATTTCCAGCACTCCTTTCTATTCAAGAACATATTTAATGTTATTATTCTTAATTTGAATTTTTTTATGTTGGGATATTTTATTACATGTACAAATTAATATAAATCTTATTTATAAATGATATGATACCCCTTTCACTCTCATTAAACCTCCCATGAACCATTATGTACACCTGTTACCATGCATAAATTTATTAAGGGATCTGGTACTTCATATCTTTATCCAAGTTTCATTAATAGATTATATATTTTATCTCTAATTCATAATTATATTATATGTTATTCCAAGCCCTCTTATTTTCAATTTTTTATAAATGATAAGATTTCACTATTAATCTCATTAATCCCTCACATGAACCATTTTGTACACATGTTGTCATGCCAATATTTAGTAAGGGATCCCCTTAAACTCCACTTTATTCTTGTTTCTTCATTACCATATGTATTTTTTATCTAATTTATAATGATGGTCTATGTTATTAGATATGCCCATTACTATAAATTTTATGTCTAAATGATCAGATACCCCTTTCACTCTCATTAAACCCTTCAATTTACATTTATACTCCCATGTAATTTAGCTGAAATTTAACCACTATTTTCTTTTCCAAACAATTATATAGTGATTACCAGTACCCATTTAATATACAGGGTCTTCACCATAATTCTATTATACTTATTTTATTGGGGGTATAAATGTATTTTTCACACACTCATTGATCATGGAATAAAATGTGATGATAAATGATTCCATGTTATATGATCTATGTGGCACACTTAAGAATAAGAATGAAATGAATATGATGGGTGATCCAGGAATTATATAGTGCTCCATTGCATTGGGTTACATTTTTGCCTCTTGATATGTCATTAAAACGACTAGTGAGTGATCCTAACCCATAATGGGACATTTTTTATCATGATATCATAGTAATTAGTCTTGAATTATGTTTATGATGTATTGTTTTATGTTTTTTCCACATTTCCCATGTTAACTTTATGATATATTTTTATATCATGCACCATTTTTCATGTCTTAGATTCTAATCCATTTTATGTCTCTTTGATATACCTATTGTCTAACTTGTATTAAGTTATTCATGTTATTCCATGTTTATTCCATTAGTGGGCTTCATAGCTCACCCCTTTCTTTTGTATGTACCCAGGTTACCCAACATTGTGTTACATTTGAAGGAATAATATAATCATGTTAAGGAAATTTTTAATAAATATTATTTATTACATGTTTTTAGTTGTTATGAAATGTACCTAAATCCAAATGATACTAGTATTATCAATATTCTAGGTTGTATTATGTGTAATTTTATGTAATAAATCATCAATTGATATATAATAAAGACAACAGTTTCCATAGAATATATGTGTATGTTATTGTATGTTTCTGGATGAGTATGTTTATAAATTTGTGTATGTTTACGTGTTTGTGTATGTCCATCGACATGTAAGTGTAAGTGAATGTATATATATATTTATGTATGTGTATGTTTATGTATGTGTATATATATATGCCTATGAATATGTATGTGTGTGTGAATGTGTATTTGTATGTGTATGTCAATATGTGTATCTATATGTGTATGTACATGTACATGTATGACTACGCTTATGTATGTGTGTATGTGAATACACATGCACGTGTATGTAATTGTATGTATGTGTATGTGCATATATAAGTGTATGTGTATGTATATTCATATGCATGTGTATGTATATATGTATGTGTATATGTGTATGTTTGTCTTTATATATGTATACGTGAATATTCATGTTTTTTACATTTTCATGTTTATGTATATGTATGTGGGTATATGCATGTGTAGATGTATGTGTATGTGTATGTTTATGTGTATGTGTATGGGTATGATTATGTGTATGTTTATGTCTATGGGTATGTGTATGTGTATGTGTATGTGTATGTGTATGTTTATGCATATGTGTATTTGTATGTGTATGTGTATGTGTATATATTTGTAAATGTATGTCTATGCCTATGTGTGTGTGTACATATATTTCTATTTATGGATTTAACATTATTTATTTGTTTTTAACATCTCTCTATTTTTAGAATTTTTAGTAATTTATTAATTTTTAATATTTAGTCATTATTAATATGTACATGGTTATTTTTTTGTAATATAATCAACATTGATAGTTATTTATTAATTTTAAAATATGAATTCAATTAATTAAATAATATTTTTTAATTATTAAAAATTCAAATGGTTAATAATTTTTTAAATTTTCTATGGACAATCAATACGATCAATACATCAATAATTTACAATAATATAATTATTTATTTATTCATTTTCATTTATTTTTTATGTGTTTCTCATTAAATTAATTAAACTTATGTATTTAGTTTTTTAAAAGTATTTTTAAAATTTATTTATCCAATTTAAATGTCATTTCATTAAATATTAATTTTTTCGTTTTTGAAATCTATTAAATTATAATATTTTTATAATCTATTCATTTTTAATATTTATACCCAATTATTTACCATAGTTTAAATATTAAGAATATGGTTGAAATTTATATGAATAATATTCATTCATTTTTATTTATTAAGTTATAATATTTTTTACTTTTTGAAATTTATATAATTGATTCCAGTAATAAAATCTCTAACACACACCATGGAGTTAAATTTAACCCCATCATACGACATCCCCAACACCATTTTGATGATTATGTAGTCAATTATGTTATTAAATTGGATTTATTTTCTAATATATGAAAAATAAATATTATTTAACAATTTCTTCATATTTTTTACTTATTTAACCAAATTATATGATTGTATATAATATAATTTTTTAATTTTGAATATTTGTATGTGTATTTAATATAATTTAATTTAATTATCAATATTTTATAATTTTCTATAAAATTTATTTGTAATAATTGTTTATTTATATAATTAATATTATATATTTACTCATTTTTATTCATATTTTATTTATGTGTGATTCATGTAATTAATGTCGTGATTTCACTTTTTTAAATATTTTTTATTTATTCAATGTTATTTATCCATTTTAAAAACTGTTTATTTTAATATTATTTTCTCAAATGAAATATTTATTAATTATTAATAATTTTTGAATTAATTCATTTTCTGATAATTATTTATTCATAATTATTTACTGTTTTTTAATATTCATAATATTTTCATAATTTATATGATTAATATTTGTTCAATTTCATTTATAAAGCTATAATATTGATAAAATGTTTATAGCTAGCATAATTAATAAATTTAAATGCAATTTTTTAATATTCCATTAATTTTTGTGTGTTTTTTCAATTAGAGTTATTAATATTTCAAATTATACAGAATTATTGTCTAATTTTCAATATTATTAGTTTATTTATATTTTATAGGCATAATATTCATTCAATTTTATTTATTAAATTGTAATATTTTTAAAATGCTTAAAATTCATATAATAAATTTATTTAAATGCATTTTTATTATTTTCTTCTTATTTTGTATGTTTTTAAATTAATCTAATTAATCTTAAAAATTTGTTTTTATACTTGTTTACTATGTTTTAATATTTTTAGTATTTATTCGTCTTCAATTTAATTTATATTCATTTTTTATTTTATTAATAATTTATATAATTAATAAAAAAATAATTTTTATGTTTTTGATGCCAATTCATTTTTATTTATTCAATTCACTCATTTTTAACATTCATGCCATTAATGTTGTATATTAATTAATAAGAATACTTTTTTAGTTTTTTTTATAATTATGTTTTAAATATATATTTCATTAATATATTTGTATTTTATTTTTAATGGTCTTTATCAATGCCTTCCAAAAAGTGATGATTAAAATAGCTTTTATCAGTGATAAAACACAAATCCCTAATAAAAGGTATATTTAATGGGGATAAAATTATAGAACTCATAATGGTTTGTTTTGACATTGCTTATAACAATTTATATTTATTAGTGCTAAATTTTGTGTTGATAATGATTGGTTTTATCCGCACTAATTATATTTTCACTGATAAAACTCATATTAATTAGTTCTTTTTTGAAATCACAAATAAGAAACTTCTCGATCATATAAATTCAACACATAGTGAACTAATAACTTCATGATATTCAGGCTCTCTCATGGAAGATAACCTCTATCGCTGCCCCTCCCCCCCTCAAATTTAAAGGACAATAACCCCTCTAAAAACCTACAGTTTTTGATTATTTCTACTCACAATTCATCGATATTATATTAGATGTTCTCATCTATATGTTTTTAATAGATTCATCTTGAATGATTCATCTCAGCCTCACTTTTTTCCTGTTGATTTCAAGTACCCTATTATTTTCAGTTGTATGTTCAATTTCAAATTTTAATTATAATTATTCCCTTACTAAAAAAATTCCATTTTAGGATCTTTTCATAAATCTGTTGGGGTGGGCAGTAGCAATGCCCACTGTTAAGTTACTTCATTACTCCGATGAGGTAGGAAGTGGTATTTTTCACTTCCCAGGCCCACTAAATATCTGGTAGGCCCCCATTGGGATTCTTATGGGAGATCTTCTATAAGGAATATTTCCACCATATTGCCACCAAAACCTAAAAATATTGAACTCAAGCCAATTATGACACTTTAGTCGACCAAATTATATCAAAATAAATATGTTTTACCTGACTTTAAATCAAAACCACACATTATAATCATTCTGAGTGTTAATCACTATTCTTTTTATAATTTCACATATAAATCAATAGTCACGGACAAAAAAATTCACATTAGTTTAATCTATTTTTATTTTTTTAATCATGTGAAACACGTTATTAATTTTTAAAACATGTAAATTTAAAAATTTTAATTTGATTCAATTATAAAAAACCACATGTCAAGAATTTTGCGTGATTCATTCCTACACTTCTTATATTAATTGATGATCTGTCACAAAAAATTTCACATTATTCAAATATATTTTTTCCCAATTTAAGTGTGTTATAAATGTTTCTAACCATAAAAAATTTAAATGTAAAAAATTTCACCTTTATTCATTTTAACCAAAATAGATCCAAAAACCACATGTGGGATTGATTCATAGTTCATTGAAATATGTCTTATATTTTTCCATGATCATTTTAATGGAGTTTCAAAACATTATATACTCATTTACATGAGTTATTTTTCATGAAACTACTTGTTTGTGTATTTAATTACACAACGCAATTCAAATTATTCTTATGTGAGTAGTTTGAGCTTAATAAATTCATTACTATTTGATTCATATGTGATTTACGAAGGTAATTTTCCATTAATTTTTTTGAAATGATTTAATATGATATGAATATTTCCTAGGTTTCTCATATATGATCCTAAATAAATTACTTGCATAGAAAAATAAGTCCCCATAAATACCAACCTGATCTACCAAATGATATCAATAATTCCTATTATAAAACATTCAATTACAATTAATCATTATGGTTTCATTAAAATTTATAGAAATAGAAAATTCTAAATTGCGATTCCATATTTTCTATTAAAATCAACAACACATTACAATATTTTTATTCAACTAATTAATGTAAAAAATAATTCTTTAATTGAAAATTAAATTTGAACACCAGTTCAACATCAAAAATAATAATTTTTTCCTATAAAACTAATGTTCCAAAAACATTGTTCAGTTATAGTAAGCATGAAAACTATAGTGTTATCACCACATAAATTCCTTACCCTTGTAGGGACAGGGTTGATTTTCTAGTCTCAAGAACTTGATAAAGCACCCCAACCACACAAATCGTTTAGATAACAATTCCTAAATGGAAATGTAGTTTGGTGTCCCCAATGAGATGTGGGTTGTCTTGTATTTCTTCCATAAGCATATGGAGAACTCACAATATAAAAACTTTCCATTTGATTTTATTCACCTTCTTTTTCCATCATAGCTTCCAAGTTTTTTATATTTTCACTCATAGTTTTTTCTTCTCTTTTCTGTCCCAATGGAAGATTCATTCCACTTTTACAACAACCACAGTTCCAATTAGTATGTTTTTGTTTCTTTCCAGTTTGTCTTTCATTAACACCAACTTTCTTTCATTATGATCATCATTATATTTCGTTAAGTAATCATTTTTATTTTTTTCCAATTTAGTTTTTCAGTTCATCCCATTGTGAACTATACCTACTTTTATTAGATAAATTTTCTCAATTATGAGGACTCATAGAACTCTCATTAGGACTCCACATAGACATCCTTTCACTCCTAAAATTAGAATTGTAACAAGTATTCAAAAAATCTATATCTAATTCCATCTTGTTTAAACATAATTCCTATTTTCTAATTTGAAATTTTTCTAAATTTGATTCACTCAATTGGTTATAATGAGGCTGATATTTATTTTCAATTGATCCTAGGATGCTGGACTTATACTCCAAAAATTCTTTTTAGAATATGGGTTTTCCTGATCACATTTGAAGACTTCATTTACTTTAGTTCAATAGTATTTTTTCTCCCAACCCCAACAATATGTTACAATACTAATCATTTAGGAAAATTCAAAACACTTTAATTATTTATATTTGATGCATTTGCCAACCCCTAATTAAACTCTTTAGTTTCTCAAACAATTAGGTTCTCAAGACCATGTAATTGGGCCCATCAAATTTTTTCATCATAAGAAAAAATATAAAATTCATCTAATAAGAATTATATTATTAAAACACCACCTTTACCACCATATACCAAGTGAAGAAATTAATACACATCAACTTCTCCCACTTATTTTACTCATACCTAGAAATGTTTCAAAAACCATCATTTATATTTATGTTTTTAAATATGCGAAAATTTAATCAAATTCTTTGTAAAATTATTAATATCACACATTTCGTTAATTGAATTGTTTTCACCACTAAAAAAATAAAAATATGAATCATTTCCCCCCATTACCAAATAATAATTGATTCATATAGATTAATTTAATCTTTATGAATGGAATTTTACAGTTCTACGATCAACCGTTTTTTATTTATTAATTTTTTTTAATATTAGTATTATTTAATCAAATTTTATGGATAAGAATTGAGGATGGATGGATTCCAATCATACGAAAATATTATATGAGTATGGGGTGAAATAGTTCATAAAATTCACAAAATACCATGCATATGACTCTTTCAAAATTTGGTCTCTATGATTACACTGTTATTATCCAATTCTAATTAGTTCAGAGGAGTTTTAAGAACAATTAATCAATCATAAAATTGAAAACTAATAATATATTCAAAAATTAATCATTTATATTTAAATAATTATAATTATTAGGTAACCACTCTCATACAAAATGAAGCTTCCAGGAATAGAAGAAGCACCTTTGAGGTATGTCCAATAAGATCTTTTCATTATCAGGGATTACACTAAGATTAACATCGACATAGAAGACCATGATAAGTTAAATTGAATGAAGGATTAATTTACATGTTAATTCCAGAAAAAAAATTATAGATCATCACATAGTAAATTTATAATTAATATAACTTATTAAAAAATTCATTATGTTGAATATTTTCATAATTGATGGATCTGACAACATCTCTACATCCTAAAATCATTGTTTCATTAGAATAAAGTATAGATTCCATATAGTTGAGTTCCACACATATTTCAAAATAATCTATGCATCACCATAGGAATTTCCATGTGATATCACAAAAGTACCTAAATCTTGAATCATTCCTCCTTAATCACCATGAATATGTCTTATAAGAAATACTATCCTTGATATCTCTATAATTTAGGGGTGGGGGAGGATGACCACTCTTTGTTCTTTTTATAATTGTTATTGAAGGTATATTAAGGACTTGAGATCATTCTCATTTTCTATGTGCCCAACACAAATGGTGGGCATGCGAGGTTGGGAATAATAATATTTTGTTTAAATAGGGTTGGGTTAGTAAATAATAATACTGCACAAGCCATTCTTATTAACTTAATCCCCACAGATCCTAATTTCTATAATAATAATAATAATATTTTTTGAAATTTGAAATAGAATAAAATTAATTAAATATTATTTAATTAATTAATTAGTTTATTTTTTAATACTATTTAATATATATTATTTATCTCCAGAGATTTAAAATCGCCCATCCATTCGACCACAATATTTATCAGTAATTGAATCATAATTATTTTTATAATAAATAAGGATCATAGAGTTTTTCAGGACCCCATCCCTACAAATTTTACCCCTCCCATGATCGGTAATTTGAGCTATGTGATAGTGACCCCCCACCCCCCGAGTCCCACCTCCAGTAGGCCTTGAGTTGGAGACTAGCACCAAGAGTATTGCAACACAATGATGGGGGGCATTACCTTGAAGGAGTACCCATGTGAAAAGGAGAGATAATACAGACACCAAACAACTCCAACTCAGACCGTAACATAAAATAAACCCCATCTACACATATATGTAATGTCATGACATAACTTGTACAACTGAATGGAAACTGAAAGTACGAAATGAAGGTAAAAAAGGCAAAGACCATGAAGCCCGAACCACTCCAGCAAAAACACTCAACAGAGTAGTAACCATCCTACCCTCCAACCTACTCCAAATGAGCTGAAGAATAGTTTATATATCATAGAGTGAGTATAACAGTGTACTATGTAGAATCCTCCCCAAGGCCTCTCATGCAAAAGTTATGAATGCCTGATGAAGCACAGTGAAAAAAAGTGAAACTAACTCGTCACCTAAATAGGTATACTAATTTCCTAGCCTCACCATGGATACTCTAACCAATTATTTCATAAAAAAGTATAAAATATAATAAATCAAATCAAGGGTACACCAATACGACTTCCACACAGATTTCTCACTTTTCCCCAACATCGCACATCCTAATCCATCTCTCTCTAAAAAGGCTGACTTAAAGAAACTTGGGTGAGCACCACTATGTGAACCTCAGGCAACAACAATCCATCCCACAAACCCCTGGGAGAAGAACCACACCACCAAGACAACCAAAAGTAACCAAGTAGTTTCTGGGAGCCACCACATCCCACATAACATGTATCATACGTTGGGTATTAAGCCTCAAGCCATTACGATCGATACGCTGAGTAAGGATCTTCAATCCACCACAGCCTATACATGTTATACCTATAGTAGCACAAAGGTAAATATATCTACAATATATGTGTCTAAAATAACAACAAACCATTACATCCCTCTACACACATATATGGGGAAAACTAACCACCGTCCATACCAGCACAAGTAACTACCAAGAGAAGAGAGTGGGGCTGAAGGGGAAAGTCACCCATCTATCCTCCCACCGATATTTTGGGGAAAACACCCCCAGGTCTTAGAATACCTTGGGTTACAGTCACCCTAATAGACAGGGTGGTGTTTCATATAGAAACACAAAAATTACTTGATATAATATTTCTCACAACTAAAATGTGGGAAACCCTTGTCTCTGACTCACGTGTAGCTAACATATCTCAGACTCCCAACTTCCACTACTAAGACAAGGTATCCATTAAGTACAAAAATATTTAAATAATGTTATTACATCATATTATCCCTTTTATTTAGTTTCATTTTACGTTAATTAATTATATATCCCTTAATTAACCAATTCCATTTTGACATGACATTCATTAGCATCTCAATAATATTCCATGCCCTCTAGTCATACCCAAAACTGAGTCCACAGTTCCTCCAAGAACAACCTGAGCATTGCATCCCAGCAAGATCCAACCCCATGGGTTCATTATCATTTAGTAAAACATTTATTAACTACATTATTACTTTCCATAATTCCATAAATTATAGAAAATAAAAACTATGCTACCAATCACAAGGGGCTCAACATAGTGAGTTGATTAACTAACCATCGAGTCTTTTCCACCAATAGAACGAGAATAGACCCATCCATACTTGGAAATATAAACACAAAAATCACATGGAATACCCCAGGAGTCTTCATCTCTTTTAGAAGGATAGTAAGAAAGAATAGATTCCTCAAGCAGTGGGGAAAGTAAAGAAGATAATAAAACAAGTGATTCAAAAAGAAACCACAGTCACAGTAGCGAGTAAGCCCAGTATTAACCGATTTCATCACCTCTAGTGTCCTCCCTAGCACCCACATGGATAAAACGATGCATCTCTCCACTCTAGGCATCAAATGATACCACAACCATCTTTCCTTCCTATCCCCACATCTCACAACAGCCATCCAGGCACACAACACATCACAAGCTGCAAGAAACAACTATGGAACTGGGCCCTTAACCCTAAACATGGGACTATACCTTAACAAGTAGTGATCTCTCACAACTCCAAGTGTAAGGCTCTTTTCCTTTACAATAAATAGGGAAACTCATAACCCTACCATGAGTTATATTTTATCAATCAACCATTTCATTAATCCATCTTGAACTAAACGATTCCTTATTAGTAGGTTCCAACTATGGGAAGCCTAAACTGCAAGCTATCAAAGTGACTAGAAATTTATTAAACAATTAAATTAACATGCCTTCAAATAACAAACACCATCATGCTTTATATTTATCAACCAACTAAATTAAACTTTCACATATGCATCAATTTGATTAACATCAAATTACAATAACCAAAACTGGATTCATTTAGATTCCTAATTATCTTTAGATAATTAGTTATAAATTAATTCGGTCAATTCATTCTTTACCAATTTAATCAAGAAAATCAATATAACAAGAAAATCATAGATATCACACTATCTAGAATATCAAGAGGTGAATAGTTATCATGATGAAAATAGAAAACCTGCAATCAAACCAATTATTTTAATCTTGTTCAAGTATTTAATTTGGTCAATTCCATTGTGATCCAAAGGGAGAAATCATGCTAACTCTACTATTTCACATAAATAATTATTGATGTAATGAATCCCATACTTCAAAAGGTTTCTGACATTCTTCGCTCGAGAATGAATAAAATCAATGTATCACAATCACATTCTCTATAATAGCTGCATCCACCAAAGGATTTCACAACACAATAACATCAACAACAAATAAAAAAAATCCCATTGAATAATTGAGATAAAACACCATAGCATGGAAAATAGAAGCGATAGATGATGGATCGATGATAAGAAAAGAATAGAGGTAGATCTTACCTCATATTAAAGACGGATCAAATAAGTATGTGGGGAACCGATTCTGGATGAACGAATCCCCAAACATTGAAGATGGATGTGTCAAGATCATCTGGGGTTGAGAGGGGGTGTGGCCAAGCCATTGGGTTTGAATAACCAGAGAGAATGGGTGTCTTTAAAACACCCAATGCTGAGAAAGTACATGAAAAGAACCTCTTCATCAAATTTTGTACCTCATCGAGGATGGCCTACGCTAAAAAATGTCTCTCTTTGGTTCTTTGTTTTATTTTTATAAAACACTAACATTACACGATGTTTACTACATGGTTATGTCATTTAACCCCCTTATTTCCAACTTTTCATAACTGAACTCCTCCAAACATCCTTTAAGCCTTCTCCAAGCACCTCAGTCTTCGAAGAAACACAAAGGGTTGATTCAAATGGATCTGGCCCCTTACATCAGATATTTCTAAGAAAAATCCTAATCCATAATAATCCAAAACCAACCAAGAGAGAAAACCAAAAAGGAATGATTGGGGTTGTCCAAACATCCACCCCACGAGAAACCACTCAAATCTCTAACCACCACAGAAGCTGAACCATTTTAGAAAAGGGAAACATGATACCATGTGACCACCCCAACTAGCACTTAAACACTATTTCGGGGAGGATACCTCTTAAAAGAGATAAAAACACTAAAAAAAAGATGAATCCATCTCATGGATAAGAATGTTCTAAAACCAATAAATGATCATCGTTATAAGGAAAGAGATAAACATCAATCATATTGGGATACTGACCGCGTATATGGCACTCAGGTTCCTATGTACTCTCCTCCCAGCCACTGTGACTCCAAAATACACAAACCAAGGGGATTGAATGCCCATGAAACACCATATCCTTGCGTTCCAATATCTTTATAGGTTTCTCCTTGAAGTTCATGTCATCATAAACATTGATCCCGCCCCAATATATGATGTGAGTGTCACCATGAAGATAACGAGGGAGCTGTGATATGTGAAAAACATCATGTATTCGGCTCGTCTATGAGGGAAGTGATACCCGATATGCCACAACTCTGTCACAAGCCAACACCTCAAAATGCCTAACAACCCGGGGAGAAAGCTTACTCCCATGACAAAACCATCACTTCCCATGATAGGGAGTCACCTTAAGAAACACATTATCCACAAAATCAAACTCTTAAGGTCTCCTCCAATGATTGGTATAGTATTTTTGATGACTCTATATTTCCTTCATCCTATAATGAATCTCCTAAACAATCTCGGTCATGTTCTTTACCAGTTCTGGAATGAGAATTGCAGACAATCCGACCCTATTCCAATACAACAGAGGATGGAAAGGTCGGCAATACAAGGATTCAAACTATGCCATACCAATGGTGGAGTGGAAATGTTGTTGTAGGAAGAATCCACTAATATAAAGTGCCTCTTCCATGAACCTCCAAAATCCAAGACACAAGAGAGCCACAATTCTCCTAGAGTCATGATGGTTTTCTTGGTCTGGCCTTCTATTAGGTGATGAAAAGTAGTGCAAATTCATAGCTGAGAACTGAAAGCTTTCTATTTAACTCTTCCCACCCAAGAGGTGAAATGTGGGTCTCAATCAGAATTGATCATCCACAGGACTCTGTGGATTCTTTCCATCTCCACCAAATATGGCCTAAAAACTTCACTGAACATGACTCCTTTATCACTATGAAGTGGGTTGATTTAATTAAATGATACCCTACCACAAATATATCATCATAGCCTCTCTAAAAATGGCATATGCGGGTAACAATGTCCATAGATATGTCCTCCTACTTCCACTGAGGAACATCTAATGTCTCGAGTAATCCCCTGGGAAAACAGTGCTCAACCTTCACCTTCTGACAGACCGAACATGAAGACAAAAACTCCGCACCAACATGCTTCAACCCAGGCCACCAAAACTAACTCCTCAAATCTCAGTACATCATTATTGGGACATGATATACTGTTAAGGTAGAACTATAGAACTCCCTATGAACCATCTCATACAATTCCAAAGGAACAAAAATTCTTCCATAAAACAACACTTAGTGCATTCCTTCGTTAGACAATCCATCAGGGGCCTCACCACAAACAAATCTGTCTCTCCAAAACACAACCTCAAGATCCCCCAAATGGGACTATTATACTCACTTTACCATGGATGAAAGCACTATCATATGAAAGGCCCCTACTTCTCCCATGTTTAGATGAAATGATGAATGTTCTTCTATCACCCTCCAGTAATCACCTGATTCAAGAAAATAATCACTATGTGAATTCATGCATAGTGAATCAGCTACAACATTACCCTTTACAGCTGTATAAAAAATTTAATGTCATAATCCTATAAGAACTCCATCCACCAAAGTTGCTAAAAGTTCATGTCACAATGGGATAAAACCTACCATAGGATATTATGATTGGTGAAAACCACAAGGGAAATTCCAATGAGGTAATGAATCCACAACATCATAGAAAACACCATTACCACTAAAACAAGATAATTGGTGGCATAATCATGTTCATCGGGTCAAAACTATAAATTCCCATAAGAAATTATTGATCTAAGCTGAATCAGAATGCAGTCTAACCCCGAACACAAACCATCCCAGAAAAAATCAAACAGACCTCCCTTTACTAATAGACAGTAAACTGAAGCACTGACCAACTTCTCATTCAGATACATGAAAGCTTCATAACACTGATCATTCAATAAGAATACATGATCCTTCTTGGTCAACAATTTCAAAGGAGTCATAACCCATGATAAATCTGGTACGAACCTCATGTAATATTCGCAGAGATAATGGATACTTCGTACCTCTTCAAATTTCTTGGGGTAATAACAAGATACAACTTCTTATATCTTCAAAGGATCCATAGATACTCCCTACTAGGATACAACATGACCAATGAAACATACATATCGAGCCCAAAACTCACACTTCAAATACATCCCAAACAGCTATTATCAAATAAAAAATCCCAAAATGACATGTAGATATTCTGCATGATCCTCCTCAGATGTTGAGTACACAAGGATTTCATCAATGGAAACCACCACAAACTTATCTCGGAAATAACAGAACATAGTGTTCATCACCCCCATGAATAGAAATAGATAATTCTTTACACCGAATGACATTACAAAGAACTCATAATTCCCATGATGAAAACAGAAAGAATTATTTGAGATAGTCTCATCCTTCACAAGAATCAGATGATATCCTGACTATAATTTGATCTTCTAGAACCAACTTACTCCCTTCAGTTGAACAAATAAATAATAAATCTATGGAAGATGATAGTGATTCTTCACTGTCACTTAGTTCATGTGAGTATAATCGATACACAACTGCAACCTATCGTCAGCATTCTTCATGAACTATACTAGTGAACCCCACACTGACACACTCATCCAAAAAAAGCACACTATAACTCACCATCAAGATGTATATGAATCTCCTGTACCTCATAAGAGGCCACGTTATATGAATACATAGTGATAGAAGACACTCCTGGTAGTAGCTTGATCTTGAACATGATCTCTCATCGAGGTGGTAATTCTAAAACCACTTCTAGAAAGACATCAGGGTACTCTTTAATGACCCTGGGAAATGCCAACTACTAAACCTCTGACGAACTCAGTATCAGCTCATCCATCAATAAAGGTATGTATGACACATGCCTCTGGCCCATCTAAGGGTCTCACTCACTAAAAAACACCACTGTCTCTCCATCAGCATTGAAGAACACCAAATTCCTCCTGAACCAATTTGCAATATCCTGCAACGAATACAACCAATCCATGATAATGATGAAATCATATGGTTGTATCCAAAAACTTATCAAATCTCCCCAATATAGGTGCTACCCAAACACTATCTCACGATCTCTACATACATAAAACAAGTCAACTCAACCTCTAACTGGTGTAGTCAATACCAGGGGAACTGGAAGCCTCTCTACTTCATTTCCCAAATCCTGGAAAAGGATAGGTGATATGAAGGAGTTTATCACTCAAAAATCAAACATGTCATACACCCAATTATAAAACAATAAAATGGTACCTCGAATGACATCTTTATTGCATAATAGAGGAAACTTTAAAGTATAATGCTAACTGCAACCTGTTATACGACCTCTATGACCTTGATGAAGACCACCACCATAGCCCCACTCGGCTCTCTAAGGATTGGGAGCATCCTGGGGTCATCCTCTACAAGGACCATCTAATTTTTACCAATATAAAACTAGTGAAAACTAATTCTACTACCTCAACTGAAATGGCCTCAAACGGGGAACATAAAGTGGAACACCTGACACACGTTGGCTGCTCAAAAAGGATAGGAACTCTCACTACTGAGGACCTTAGCATCCATAAGGAAAACCAGTGCCTAATCACTTGGTATAGGTCTGCGAGACGCTGCCCCTAGAGAAGCGAGATACTAAGGGTTGGGACCTTCCCCCGGCTGAACATAAACTCTTCTTTCCTAAAAACTAGAAATCCTAGACCATAGATATAATTTGTCAAGAATCCTGATGACTCCCCTCTCATGATGATCTAGTTCTTCATAACATCCTTTCAATGACTTCGGCCCTCACCAGCAACTCAAGATATTTCTTCAGCATAAATAGAGTGACCTTGTGTGGGATATATGGATTCAAAGCCTTCCCGAAATGCCCCACCTTGGCTTCCACATCTGGAAACAGGTATAATTCATATCTTAAAAGGTTCCTGAAATGGATTCCAAACTCTCGCATACTGGAGCTCCTCTATTGATGGGAAAGAAACTCCTAGCATCTAGCTGCCTCTGTGGTCTAAAAAAGAATCATGACTCTAAAATTGTCTCAGAAATCCACCGACAAGACTGCCGACTCCTCATGATCCTGGTAGAACAAGAACCACTACTACCTCACTACCCCATGAAGCGTCATCATAACCAATGACACCCAGTGCTCCTTTTGAGCACAGATTGAACTGAATGCTATCTCAACCTCCTTGAACATGTCCTCTATGACAGAATCTGAAATTGATTCCTCATACTTCTACAAAATATGGCACTAAAACTCTCAGAGTTTCCTCCTCCAAGTTTTGTTGTTGTAAACCTATACTCTGCAGTGATCTTCTTGCATACACTGCTGGACATCTTCTATGTGAACCAAACAAAGTTATCGACCTGGTTTCATACCTGAAAAAGAGAAAAAAAATTGATCTCTTAAACCTAGAATATCGAGGAAGATACCATTAATTAATTAATTTTTTTCTTTTATTTATTTCAGATTAACCTATCCCAAGGCCTACCCATTTAAACACAAGCACACCGAAGAATGATTAATGATCCTTTCCTAGCTCTCTACCCTTCTGCCAGAATCACCTCATTTAGTTCCCACTATAAACATAGAGGTATGTGTGTCAGATCACAGAGGCCCCAAATATGTGTGTCTCAGTTGGTCTCCAGTGTTTAGAGTGCTTTCTAAACATAGTTGAAACTATTTCCCTGACAACCGTTGCAACCTCACTTATGCCTAAATCAAAACACCATCCTATACCTCAACAAGATATCCCTTTGATACCACCCTATCATGACCTCATACCAACAAAGTGTACCCCTCCTGGGGAAACCATGATAGAAGGGAGATAGTGACCCTCTGATTCCTATCTCTAGTAGGCCATGGTTTGGTGACTTGAACTGATAGTAAAACAACACACAGATGGGATGCATTACCTTTAAGGGTACACATGAAAAAAAGAGAGATGAGATAGACACCAACAAAATCAAAATCAGATTGTAATATAAAATAGAACCCAAGTAAAAATATATGTAATGTCATGAAAGAACTAATACCACAGAAGGAAAATTGAAAGTACCTAATGAATGTAAATGTGCAGTGACCATGAAGCCAGAACAACTCCTACAAAACCCCTCAAGAAAGTAGTAACAAACCTAATATCCAACATTCTTTAAGTGACCTGAAATTTCATTATATAACGTAGGGTGATTATAATAGTATAATAAGTAGGACGCTCCCTAGAGCCTCACGTAAAAAATTAATGAAAGCACGCTAAAGTACAATGAACAACAAGTGAAACTAACTCCTCACCTATATATGTATACTATGTTGATAACATCACCATGGATACTGACACCATATTTCACATACATGAGTATATAATATAATAAATCATATCAAGGGTACCCCACTACCACTTCCCCACTGGTTAACCGCTTTTCCCCAACATCAAATGTCCTCATCCATCTCCCCCTAAAATGGATGGCCTAAAGACACCTGGGTGACCACTACCACATGCACCTCGTGCAACAAAAAGAATTCTCGTAGACACCTAAGCAGATCACCACACCATCCACACTACCTAATGTAACTAGGTAGTTTCTAGGATCCTTCACAACCCGCATAATGTGTATCATACGTCAATTATTATGCCGCAAGCCATTATAAGCCATACATCGAGTAAGGATTCTCAAGCCACCATAGACAATACACGTTATACCTATAGTAGCACAAAGAAATATATATCAAGAATATATATGTGAAATAACCTGAATCCATTAAATCCCTCTAAACACATATACCGGGAAAACAAACTGCTCTGCATTCCAGCATACGTAACTACCAAGAGAAGAGAGTAGGGCCAATGGGAGAATTAAACCATCCATCATCACATAGGGATGTTGGAGACCCCCCTAGGGGCCCAAAATCTTAAGGGTGTTAGTAACCCTAACAGATAGGGAGGGTTAGCATATATAAACAAAAAGAATGTACATGATATAATATAGCTCACAACTACACTATGGGAAAACCTATTCATAGAATCAACTACAGCTAATGTCTCTCAGACTCCCAACTACCACTACTAAGACTATGTATCCTATAAGCACAAAACCATTTAGAGATAATTATTAAATAATATTTTCCCTTTTAATAAGTTACACATTACATTTATTAATTCCTTAACCATTAATTAACCAATTCCACTTTCACATTACATTCATTAGCATCCCAAAAAATATAAATGCCCTCTACGCATACCACGAAAAGCGTCCATGGTTCCTCCAAGTATAGCCTCAGTATTTCATCCCGACAAGCTCCAACCCCAGGGGTTCAAAATCATCTATTCAAACATTTATTAACATAATTATTAATTTCCATAATTCAAGGAATTATAGAAAATCAAAAATAAGATACCAAAGACAAGGGGATCAATAAGGTGAGTAGATGGACTACCCGTTGAGTCATTGATACCTATAAGAGGAACTAAGACCAATTAATCCTTGAGAAACTAAACATGGTAAGTATGTGAAATCCACTGAAATTCTTTAACTCTTTGGGATGGAGGGTAAGATGAACCATCAACATCAAATAGTGAGAAAGGTAAATAATATATAAAAACAAGAGATTCAATAAAAACCAAATCCATAGTAGTGGGTAAGCCTAGCTTCAAACAATTTCATCACATCTAGTGTCTTCCCCAAAACCCACATGCATAAACTGATGAATCATTCCAATCTAGGCACTAACTACTTCCATAACTATTGGTCCTCCCTATACCCACATATTACAAAATCCATCCTAGCTCACAACACTTCATAAGCACCAAGAAACAACAAGGAAACATGGATCTTGGACATAAACAAGGCATTATACCTTTACAAGAAATGAGCTCTCATATCTCCAAGAATAAGGCTCTTGGACATTATAAGAAATTGGGTAAATTATAACCCTAAAAAGAATTATCTTTGATCAAATAAGTAGTATATTAATCCATCATGAATTAACAAATACTTTTATAGTATGTTCCAACTTTGGGAATCCTAAACTGCTAGCTATCATATCATCCAAAAATTAATTAACCCATTATTTTGACATGCCTTCAAACAAAATGCACCAACATGATTCAGGTTTAACAACCAATATAATTAAACATGTACCTCTGCATCAATTTTTTTAACATAAAATTACTACAAAAACAACCATATTCGTTTACATTCCTCTTTATCATTAGACAATTAATTATCAAGTAATTCTGGTTGTAATTTCTTTACCAATTACATCATGAACAACATGACGACAAGAAAATCATATATATCACACTATATATAAAATCAAGAGGCGAACCATTATCAAGATGCAAACAAGAACATGAGATCAGAGAAATTCGTTTAATATAATTAAAGTATTTAATTAAGTCCATTACATTTTTACCTAAATCGGTAAATCATTCTAACTCTATGATTTCACGTAAATAATTAGAGAAATAATTAATCCCCTGCCTCAAATTGGTTTCAATGTTCTTCACTCGATAATAGATCAATTAAATGGATCAAAATTGCATTCCCCACAATAATTTCATCAACCTGAGGTTGTTGTGACACAACCGAAACGTCAAAAACCAAAAGAAACTCCCTTAGAACCATGGATATCAAACTCCATAACAAGGTAAAGAGAAATAGGATAAGATGGATCGATGAAAACCAAATAACTGAGGTAGATCTTACCTTGGATTGAAGAAAGACGAAATAAGTATGTGGGGAACCTATTCAAGATAAAGGAATCCACAAACATTGAAGAGGGAGGTGTCTGGGCCTTTTGGGGTCAAGAGGGGGTGGTCTTAAGCCATGGGGTTTGAAAAACCTGAGTGGTTGGGTACCTTCAAAACACTTAGTGGTGGGCCATTACAAAATTTATACCTCCCCATCATGTCGTGTACAGCCTTGAGGCCAAATTACGCTAAAAAAATACATCACCAAGATGATTTGTTTTTATTTTTCTAAAACCCCAATGTTAAATGATGTGTACCCATTTGTCACATCTTATAGCCCCTTATTAATATCTTCTCAAGACCAAACTCTTCTATAATTACTCTAAGCTTTTTCCAATCACCTCATTCTTCAGAAACACTTAAAGGGTAGATCCACATAGATATGGTCCCTTACAAAGTTATTTTCCAACAAAAAAATTATATATGTTAAATAAGAAATAAATAATTATAAAACATTTCTCTCATAAAAAATTCTCTTGAATAACTAGTAATAGAAAATTTGAAAACAAGATAACATGGATTATTATTTAACATGTAGAATAAGAAAATGTATTCAATGTGTTAAATAATAATAAAAATATTATTATTTAACTATAGTTATAAATAATCCTACGGTGTAACACTTTGGTCATATTTCATAGTGTCATTTGGTGGATCCTCCCAAAGTCCATGGTTAGAATATAGAAACACACCACCGAACCCACAAAGGGAGAAGTCAATTACACAAAAAAATTAAAACATATTTGAATTATTAATATTTAATATCTTATATTTTTCATTTTATCTACAATCTATTTGTTTTCATGATGGGGTCATCAATCCATGTTCCTGATATCTCTTTCTCTGACATTCTGGATATGAACCTACACACAAAACACAGCGTGAATAGATTTATTTTGGTTGTTTCATTATAATAAAATTTCTTAAGATATAAAATTACATTATATAACAACTAGGAATATCCTTTATCGCATTATTCATTAATGAAATTGCACATTTGGAACAACCAACATATCCTAACTCACTATGAATATGTCTAACATCACCAAACATGGATTCCTAGATCCATTGCTGAAATCCTAAAAATTTCATTTCCATATTTGATACTAAAGAAGGTATCTGATTTTTTAGATCCAAAACATACAACATAAAAAGGAAATATTAGATCACATACATAATCATGGACCTTTATGGTCAAGATTTTTATAAAATAAAGACAAACTCTTATATAAACAATACCCAAGACTTTAAATTGTATTTTCTCCCACTTAATCCATCTATTATTTTTTCAAATTACATCATCA
Source organism: Viscum album (assembly GCA_963277665.1). Classification (NCBI taxonomy): domain Eukaryota; kingdom Viridiplantae; phylum Streptophyta; class Magnoliopsida; order Santalales; family Viscaceae; genus Viscum; species Viscum album. The sequence continues at coordinate 1,684,107,128 of OY728160.1, forward strand.
TAATCATCATGTATATGAAACCATTATAGAAATAATTCATTCAACATACTTATTGATAACCTATAGAAATATAAGAATGGTGATGTCAAATGTTTAGTACGGTTAAATAAATGTTTTAACAATTGAATGAAATCAGTTATCATAGGAAGAGAATGAGGGCATGATGAAAAATCAATATGCATGATAATAAAATTAGAAAATTCATAACAATTAGTACCTGTATCAGCAAACATGAAAAAATGAATAAGGATTTTACAATGGAAAGATTCATCAAATTTAATAATCTTAAGGCATGTGATATCAATCTTGATTAATGGAAACATTTATAACTCATAACAAGTATAACAAAAATGTGTTATTATCTTGGAAAATATTCATTATAAAACAATTTAATCTAATTTCAAAAATAACTAAAACCTAGTGAAATACATTTGAAAAACCCATTGGTAAATCCATTTTCTATGCCTCTATGTATAAGTGACATTACCCAATGCATCAAAACAAAATCTAGGAGCACCTGTCATATAGGTTGTATTGGGATCACCCAATGTTTTCATGTTTTGAACTTCGTATAATTTATATCTACCTCACCTAGTACTATTTGGGAACCCCGTGATATTCAATAATTCCCATGAATCATTCATGAATAAGACTCTTCGAATCATTCACTTTTCTATATATCAATAGTCATTGTTTTATCATTTCATGATTCAATTATGGGAAATAAACGGGTTCCATGCCAATCTCATAATACTTATAGAGAATGAATAAGGAAGGTGTCATCACAATATGACTATAGATTATTTTAATTAACATAAATTGTTTTTGACATTGACAATTGGAAATACCATTAAAAATATATTTGATGAAAATAACATTTTCATTTTGAAAATAACAATTAAAAACAAAAAAACAATAAAATATTGTGAAAATATTTTTTTTGAAAACAACCTTCGAAATATATAATATATTCTTGAATTAAAATAATGGTAATTATGTTGGGAAAATACACTCATGTAATGAATGTTAAAAATAATTAGTATTTTCAAAACATTTTGAAATAGGGAGTCAAAAGTTAACTATTTGTAAAATGTTAAGAAATTTATTTTTAAAAGTGATTAAAATACGATAAAATATCCTATAAAATGGATTTATGAAATCATTTATTTTTAGAAATTTCATTTTTGAAATCATTCTAGAAAACATGGATATAGATAAGAAAGATACCTGGTCTAAAAGAAAATACAAGATTAATATCACTTATAAATAACTTTATGGATATTTATTCAAATAATATGATGGGAAATTTAAATAAAAAAATTATTAAATCATTCATAACTACTATATAATAAAGATACGTGGTTAAAAAATAGTATATGACTAATTCTAAAGGATCCTTGAACATAAAAAATCCCTAAAGAAATGAGATTTTAACATAATGCCTTTTCCATGTTGGTAACTATCTAATAATATTTCTCATATAAGAATAACATCAAATGAGACATTAAATGTATTTAACATAAGTATATTCATGATATATATCATCAAAATGGTAGTATATACACCTAAAAATAGAAGATAGGGGTTAAACATAACATGTGTACCTAATAAGACAATTTGTGATGAGAAATCCATTATAATGATTTTAAAACTAAAGTGAGGAAAAATCAATTAATTGATTATGGGTATAAAATATAAATAAAAATAAAACAATTAGAAATAAAGAAAAAAATAACCCAAAAAAATTATAAACATAATCATGTCATAAGAATGTCAACCAGATGTAATATAACCTACTGAAATGAAATTAACTTAAGAAATTCATTACCACTCAGTAAGTTTCAATTCAATATCCTTTATATAAAATAATTAAAATGTAAACTTAAAAACCCATGATTTATAATGTATTAATGATATTAAATGTAAAAGGGGAATAATATATACCACACAATGGAATATAAGTGGTGAAAATGTCATATGTATCATGAAAGTAAAATCGAGGCGAGAAACCCTTACCTACTATCTAGAAAATCCTTGTTTGTAAATTAAATCATGTATAATAATATTGAATTAATTATTTTATTTATTAGGAACCATTTATAGTTTTAATTAATTATACATAAAATTGTTTATTTTATTCTTTTCAGTGAAATGTTAAAATATTTAATCAGTTATGTCCATGTCAGGAGTTTTGGGGACGTTTTTTCATTATTTCAAAACATCATATGTGTGTTGACCGTGGCCAATTTGGTCATAGTTTCAACATATCCCAAATATTAATAATGAAATATTTATAAAATATATATATAAATTATAATTTTTAATCAATTCATGGTATGCGGTTATAAAAATTGAACTATGTTACAATCATATAAATGGTTGGTCATACGTACGCACAAGTAACGTTTCCATTTTTCAATGATCATTATGGATTATAGGTATGTATTATTTAACCTCTAAAAAATTATCATATATTAATAAATTAATTATAATTTATTTAAATTTACTTATATATAAAATCCATCTATTGTGGTGAAGAAACAAAATCACATCTATTCATGGAGAGAGTATCCCACACCTACACACGAATGAAATTATCAATTTTTGTTATAAGAATAAAAAAGATATATTATATTTTAAAAATGATAATCATTTCTATAAAATCATAATTATGTAATTTTTATAACATATATTCATTAAATTTTAACTTATTAACTTCCATGTAAATCATTAGTGAAAAATGAATTGCATCACTTCATGAGGAGTTAATCCCTCGTACACACGAGATGCATTATCGTATCCAAAACAGAATGGAAAGTAAAAAGGTATCTATGATAAAATAACATAATAGGTATAGATATGTTAAAATTTTAATTTACATTCTTTAAATATACATTATAACAATCCATGAGAGGTGATGATGAAAAATGATTGTCATCAGTTCACGAGTCGATAGTCCGTTGTACAGAAAAATGATGATTTTGTATGAAATTTGATGAAGATGATGTGGATTTATGATATGAAATAAGAATAATAAAATCTCTGTTCATTTTAGATAATATTTTATTATATAATCATAATGGAAGAAGATTTTATTGTGGTGGAAGAAGATATATATTAAAAACACTCAATTAATAATAATAACTCTTCTTCGGATAACCACCACAAATAAGCACCAAAAACATTCATAGGAAGGATTTATGAGAAAAAAATGATTCTATGTTGTAGTTATGTAATTTATTATGTAATTTTAGTTGGGTTGTTTATATAAAAATATCTTTGAATTTTTAAATAAGAGAGGAGACTGTGTGGCCTTTTAAAAATTAGGTGAGTGGCACACTTGTAATCATTAAAAAGAAAAAGATGTAACCACGTTATCTACGTGATAAAAAGCACAAACAATGGACCATTTCCAATAATTACACATTATAGGGTCTACATATGTACATAAAATGGTATTTTGATGTCTGATTAGGTCATTTTATCCCCAATATATTTAGTTTAACCCCACGATCAACACATTTTCACCTTAACCACTATAATTAATTTCTTCTGTTTGTCCAATTCATTGGGGTAAAAAACAATCTAGAAATAATTATATAATAAAAAATATAATGAATTCAAATATTGAATAATAATTAATAAATTCAATTCACATAAGTTTAGAATTTTAATTTAAAATAAAACTTGCAAACATAATGAAAAAGAGGGTTTTCAAGATGTGTATTTTTAAATAAAAAGATGATGTTATATTAACAATGTGAAAAATAATATACATTTTATGAAAATAAATTAATAAATTTTGATATATAATATATAAATTTTTCTTAGATAATAACTCATTAGGTTTTTTTAATTAATTAAATGGATAAACATTAAGCACATTAAAGCATTTTTCAGAAGAATACTGTTTTTAGACCCAAAAATAAACTTATAATTAAATCTAATGTGAAAATTATTAAAATGTATTTAATTGCATTAAATATAAATAAATAATACTTATGATACTTTAAAATAATAGTCAAAACCTTATTGTAATTTTTAATTACCTAATTTATTGAAATGAAAACATTGTTTTATAATAATTGGTATTTTTCAGTATTCATTGAAAAGTAAATATGTTCTGAAAAATATCAAAATTTCATCCTACGATCAATTTGATATGTTGATTTCAAAAATAATTTTAATTTGAGAAAATGAATTTTAAATTTTCCAAACATTATTTATATTTTTTATCATTAAAAGTATAAAAAATCATTCTTGACGAAAACATATATTTGAAGAATAAATTTACTTTACTAAAAATTGATTTATTATTAACTAATAAGTTTTCAATATTTTAAATTCTATAAGACATTTATATATATTAATTTCATAAATTATTTAATCCTATTCATACAAATTGGTTTAGTGGCTATGTTACAAGGGTTATAAATTTTGTGAGCCGTTTAAGCTCGGTGTGTGTATTGAATAGGCCATCAAACATAATTATCATCATTTAAAATCGTAGGGTGTTACATCCTCCTCCAATCAATTAATTGAATTAAAAAAAATTAAATTATCATGGTAATAATTATATTTATTTTTTAACATATTATTTTTGGAAACCCAAATTGTAAAAAGGTTAAAGATAACATTTTCTCTATAAGAGTGAAAAGAAAGTATGAAGGTCATCTAAAATAACACATACTAGATTTATAAATAGGAAAAATAGATGGAATGTGAATATTTAGATAGGGATGAAAAGTGTAATGTAAAAAATATTGATTTGGAGTGACATTGATCATTGATCATTAGAAAATTAATGATCATGCGAATGTCAACAACCACAAAACCATAAACCAACAAGGTCTATAAGGGGTCACTGATTTGATCAAAATTGATGTTAATAGGACAAAATATTTTTTCAAGATCCATTTACAAGGGAATAATATTTCCTTACCATATATAGTATGAAAAAAGGAATAATATTTACTTGGTGATTATAATTACACCATTTTATCAATTTTCACAACAATATAATCCTTTTCCCCGAACGATGAGTATTCATGATGTTTTTTACATAAAGCACAAAAATTATCTTTTGAGGGAACAAATAACCATAAAAGGGATACTCCTAAAATTACTCATTACACAATACATTAAAAAAAACCAATATGGTTATCACATGGTAAGATAATTCAAAAAATGAACAAACCCTCATGTGATCAAATAACTAAATAACCTATATAATTCAATTGTAAAACCTAAGGTGAAATCTAAGTCATTACATATATAAATGATCATATAAACCATATAATCTTATCAATCTCAACAATAAATATTGTTTTAACATAAAGTATTCTTTCAAAAAATTTATATCAAAAGACTAAATATATAGTGATATTTATCAAAAATAACATTAATCACTTAGTCATCAAATCAATTTTCAATATTAAGGTTATTAAGACAATAAAATATGTGTTCAAAAAAATACCTCAGTATCAAAGATCATTTAAGACAAAAAAAATATTTTTACCTTAAAAATTATGTCTAAATAATGTAATGGAATAATTTACATCAAATAGAAGATTCACATATATTCAACACAATAAAATGTCTCCTAAAGTGTCATTAATAACTTTTAGATGTCATCTATTAAAACACCAAAAGGGGTTTCTAAGTCATTGAACATATGATTAACCTTAATCTTATAGTCCAATTACTGTATCCAAAAATTTTAATATAACCTTATATGAAAACATCCTAATATTCAAAGTTATCTAAATCGTCCTATGATACCAAATATACCACCCCTAATCCCGCACTCCCAGATCTGATGATGAAATCGCAAACATTACATTTCTAGCATTGATACCAAAGAAGGATAGAAATTTTTTCACATACAAAACATACAATAATATAATGAAATATTCGATAACATATATTCTCAATGACCTATAAGGTTTAGAGTTTTAGATAATTAAGATACACTCTTACATAATAAAAAATGATATCGTTAAATGGGAATTTCTCCTATATAACCCTGATTTTATTACATGACATTATGTCATTATCATAATACATATGAAACCATTGTAGTCAAAATTAATTCCATATCATTCTATATAATAATTAGAAAAAGAAAAAAAACAAATATTTTGAGCTCAAAACCTCAATAAGGGTAAACATATTCATTAACAATTGAATGGAATTAGTGATCATAAGAAATGATTTAGGGAATGATTCTATAATTAAAGTGAACGATAATAACATAATAAATTTCATACCCATCAACAAATGTATCATCAATCATGAAAAATTACACATGTCTTCAAAAAATGAAAGATTCATCAAATTCAAAAATCATAAGCCATGTTATATCAATCTTAATTATTGTAAATATTTTTAATCCATATAAATCATAACAAATTATTTTCTTATATTGGAACATCATATATATTAATATACAGTTTTCAACCCATTCCAAAAATTACTGGATCCCAGTTAAATTGATATGAGAAACCCTATAGTAAGTCCCTCCTTCAATCCTATAAAGACAAAGAACATTACCAGATGCATTGGGGCACTATCTGGGTGCACTTATACAAGATGAAATATGAGGCTCACCCTGTTTTGTATGGTAATAGCAATCATATAATACATATCATGATCACCTAGTGCTATCTAGGTTCACCCATTATATATAATATTTTAAAAGAACCTTTAATGAATGAAACATTTAGAATAGATCACTATTTAACATAAAAGTAATCATTTTTATTTCATTTCATGATTACACCCTAGAAAAGAAATGGGTTCTATGTCATTCTCATAATTCCATATAAAGAAATAATTATCATGGTATCAAAAATTCATGTCCCTAGCAAAATGTAAGTAAAATTAAGGGATTTTGAATTTTATAAATGGAATTACCATTAAAATATAATTAATGTTTTTTTGAGATTCATTCAATACCAAATAAAAGGGGATGTAGATCCACCTCTAAAAAAAGATAGGTGTATAAGAAAACATATAACCTAAAAAAAGATGATTTGAGGCGAGAAGTCCCATAAAATGATAATAATATTGATGTGAAAATTAATAAATTAATTTGTCATTTTTATCCAATGAAAATAAAAATACCTAACTATAAATAAAACATTATATTATAAAAAATAATTTTAAAAAAATAATTTCATAGAATAGTCAATGAATAAGTAATACAACCTAATGAAAAGAAATTGAGTTAAGAAGTTCTTTACCGCTTAGTAAATATCATGTCAATTCCCCTAGAATGTAATATTAAAAATGGTGACATAAAATACCATTATTAATTAAGTATCAATGATTTAATAACTATAATTGGTAGAATTTTCACAATATAAAATAAAATAAGTGATGAATATGTCATATGTCTTATAGAAGTAAAAGCAAGAAGAGAAAACCTTACCTTTAATCTAGACATTCCTTATTTATGCTTTAACTTATTTATACTAATTGTACATATATTATTTTATTTATGAAGAAAAATTTACATGTTTAATAAATTATACATTAATAATTTATATATTTAAACTTTAATTTCATTTTCAAATACCTAATCTTTGAAATCTGCATCACGTGTTTTGAGGACGTTCGGTTCATAGGTTCAAAACGATTATAGTGTGATGTGGTCAAGGTTGTCATCATTTAAACATATTAGGAGTATCAAAAATGAAATATTTATCATATTTATATTTAAATTATACTTTTAAAACCAATAATGGAATATTTTTATGAAAAACGAATTATGTTGCAGTCATGGTGATGGTAGGTCATAGGTACGAAGGAGTCACATTTCCATTTTTCGAGGATCATTATTGAAAGTAGGTATTTATGATTTTATCATTAAAAAATAATCATAATATAATAAATAAAATATCAATCCTTTAAATATACTTATATACATTTATTTTATGTGTTTCTGTGTAGAAAAAAATCACATCACTTCATGGAGTCCGCAGTCAATATATACGCACAAACGGCGTTATCATTTTTAGTGTAATAATGAAACTGATATATTATATTTTAATATTGAAAATTATTAATTAATATAATAATTATTTCATATATGTAAAAAATATTAAATGAATTTTTCATTATTGAATTCCATGTAAAGAGTTACTGAAATAAAAATAACACTCTTTCGGGAGGTGGTAGCCCATCGTACACATGTGCGACGTTATCACATCCCTTAAAGAATGGAAATTAAGAAGGTATATATATGATATAATAACAAAATAATAATAATTATGCTAAAAAATAATATATATATATATATATATACTTTAAACCCATCAATATAACATGATTTTAAGGTGATGATGGAAAACAAATGACATCGGTTTGTGAGGAGGAAGTTCGACATATACCCGAATAATGATTTTTTCCCATTTCAGGGATGGAGAGATGGATTTTTGTTATTAAATTAGCTTAAAAAAATATCATTATATGGGATATAATAGTGTTATTATATAATAATAATTTAATAATATTTTGAGGATGTTGATTAAGAAATAAAATAAAAAGGCTTTGTTAAGAACAATACCACTTCTCCATAAAGCCACCTTAGCATAGCACCAAAGTCCATATTATGATGAGTTTTGTATAATAGAGAGTTATAAAATGTATTGAGGGAATTTATTGAGGCACTTGGGCTGTTATTGTTAAATAAAAAGTTGTTTTATGTTTTAAATAATAATGGATAATAGGTGGCCTTTTATAAGAGAGGTGAGAGGCACACTTTTAATATTTGAAAAGAAAAAAGTGTACCCATGTTATTCACATTACAAAAGGATAAAATTTTGACCCTTTTATACCCTTATACTTTATAATAACTATATATATAAATAAAATTGATTTTAGTTGTGTTTTAAGGTCATTTTTACTCTTCCATTTTTCTTTTAATCCCTAGGTAAATTTTTTTTCACCATAACCGTGGTAATTATTTTTTTAATATTTCCACTATCCATTATGGAAAAAATTAAATTTACTATTTTATAAAATATAAATAATTATGAATATAAGTATGGAATCTACTTTACCAATTTCAATTCATATAATTTTCAAATTTTAATTTCAAATTAATCCCGCTGACGTGATGAAAAAGCGGGTTTTCGTGAAATGTATTTTTTTAGAAAAAAGATTACTTAATATTAACATAAGAATAATAATGATGATTTTATGAATGGAAATAAATAATTTTTGTATTATATATATATATATATTATTTTAATAATTCATTTTTATGGGTTTAATTAATTAATTAAAAATAAGACACATTATACACATTATAATAGATTTCAGAAAAATAACGTTTTAAACATGAAAATATACATATAAAAAGTACGATATAATGATGATTAAAATGTCATATTGAGTATTAAATATATATAATTAATACTTCTTTTACTTGAAATCATATTCAAAAAATAATAGGAATTTAAATTTCTTAAATTATCACAATGAAAACATACTTTTACAAAATTCACTTTTTCACTATTCACTAAAAACAATATATTTTGAAAAATACCAAAATTTCAACCTAGGTAAATTTTGATCTTATGAATTAAAAAAATAAATTTTTGAAATAAATTTTATAAAATTTCAAAAAATTATTAATAATTTTTTCTCACAAAAAACTATAAAAATAAATTTTGATGAAATTTTTTTTGAAGAATAAAATTACATTAATTAAAATTTATTGATTATTTACTATGAATTTATCAAGAATGTCTATTTATTTCATATATGTATATAAAAAATTAGTTAATACTCTTCATGTCGACCAATTTAAGTGATAGGTTTTAATTGTTATGTATTTTTTGGGTCGTTTAAACTCGGTGTTGTGGGTTTAATACACTATGAATCATAATGCTCTTATTATAAAATATCGAGGTGTTAAAACTTGTATCATTATGGGTTTAATAAATATATAAATTTATGAAACAAATAATATTGATTATAAATAATGATTATTTCTATTAATCAGTACACATTTTTCATAATGGAACATCAAATGACACATATAAATGTGGATTTTTTTTAGTTTGAGAGTCGTGTTCTCATAATCTCCCGCACTAAAAATTACAAAGGGAATTTACCCTGAGAATCTACATCAAGTTCCTATGAGTCTCCATCAATGATATTCTATATCATTTGTTTCTTATTAAAATATATCATCTAGATATATAATGTATATTTAAGAATATTGTTTTAGTATGTCTCGGTTCACATTATAGCAAGGAACTACTAAGAAATTTTAGTGGGATAATTACTCTTAGTACATTATCTTTCACATTATCATGTAGAAGAAAAATTAAAATGTGATGATGCATTTATTAATAATAAAGTAAAATTAATTCATATAATAATAAAGTACATTGAAATTTGTTCCAGGGTAGATAATCCAAAAATATTTATAAGTATAAAAAATATGATTATTATTTAGAGGAAATTTTTTCTTCCAATAAAGTATTTGACATCCATTAATTCTAAGTTAATTTAATGTTATTATTTAAATTTTATAGTTTATAAAATTATTTTATCTAACATGAGTGGTGATGTTAAAAAACATGTTTTATAAAAAAAATCTATGGATGATATTTGAAAAAATTACATACCTTTTACTAGCCTTGACAAAAGAACAATAATATGTACTTTAATAAATATCCACTAAAGTAATTTACTAAATATTTATAGGTTTAGAATCTATCTAATAAAGCATTTAAAAAATCCCAAATGGAAAAAATTGTAGGCTATAAAAACTCAATACAGAATATATCATTAGAGAATCATTCAATGAAATATGTGAACTAGATGTTTATACATTAAAATGTTTAATCAGTTTATAATTTTGATGATTTGTGGAACAAAAAATATAATGGGGATGATTCTCTGATTGAAACACTATGATATAAGGAAAGGTCATCACTTTTTCATTTAGATGATTAAGAATAAATCCATCCGAAATATCTTTCCTTATATGACATGAATTTAGAAAAGGATATTTAAAGCAGTACAAGATCTATTAATTCTAATGATTTAGGCAATTGATGCGGATGTATGACACTAACATTTTAATAATTATATAAATTATATTTAATTAAATAATTTACCATTTTTTGGTATTTTTCTTTTATTAATGTAGTTTAGAAGTGTTATGTTTTTCTTTTAATTTTAGTTAATAATATATTATTTTTTAAAATTAAATTTTTTAGTTAAAATAAATAACTTATAATATGTAACACTGTATTTTAATTTTCAGTCGATTCATTAATTTTAGTTTTATGATAAGTTTATTTTATTAATATCTATTATTATTAAATTTTTATATTATTATTATATATTATATATATTTTTATATAATTATAAATATTGTTAGTATTAATAATAGTAGTATTAATTTATTTCCATATTATAAAAAATTATTGAAAGAAACACTTTTTTAGAGAATCCAAAATTAGTATGAAGACAATGATATTTATGATCGTTTTTAACCAGCTGAATACCTGAAGATTTATTTAGGTCATCCTTCCTGCAAAAATATAACTTGAACTGATGTAATTTTGAGATTTTGAGTGATTTATTGACCGACATGAATCCATCTTATACCTATAAGTAATATGTCCAACAGGAACACATTCTTCTAGAGAGACCCTTCAAAAAAGTAAACTACTGTAAAAATAAATAGGCAAAAAATTTGAGGCGCCATTAATCAGACCTTCTCACAATGAATATTATTATCATTTTAGTCCATTGAAATAATATTATAGAAAACCACAACCTCCATAATAAAAATTAAATGAGAAAGGGGATACGCTTAGAGGATACCCCTAGTGGGAGAAATGATCTACATGAGGACACCATTAATTATGATCATGAACAAAATAGAAGTGAATCAATGCATAATAACATCAATTAACCTTGAAAAAAATAAAAAATTTCTCATTAAAAAATTAATTAATAGGGAATTTCACTCTATCATATGAATTTTTGAAATTTATTTTCCCTGAAAAAAAACTATCTTTACAACATAATGAGCTTTCACGGAATAAAAAATTCCATGAAGGAGAAAATGGAATTATAAAAACTTAGCCTCTTAAGAAGAAAATTACTTTTTTTCTAATATATAATGTAAGGTATGTAAATAAAAAAGAAATAGAACAATATCTTAATGATTTATAATGCGGGAATGCGTGATCCTGTGAAGGTTTTGGATCAGTCAGTACTGATATATTATATATCCATATTTAAACTATATAGATTTATAATATACCATATTCATTATCTCCTTGAATTTTTTTGGGGGTTATATTATCATGGGAGGAATAAAAATCATTATATTTCAATGTATAATATCATAATTCCAAAATCATATGGGGGATTTGGTTCCTTAATATTCATCACTTCAATAAAGCACATGATTTCTATGAAATTTTAGTGTCTCATGAATCACGTAGAGCCTTTGTGTGCTATGACCCTTTGTGAAATTTTTTTCCACCTTATAAATCTATAGAAAAGCCTTAAAAACTTTCCACATCTTTTTTATTGATGACACAATCATGAGTGAGTGGGATAAATAATAGGATGATTAACAGAAATATTAGTGATCTGGCTACTGTTAGAATTTGGAATAAAACCTGGTTAGGCGATAGCAGGGGAATTAAGACAAACTTCCATATGTTTCCTTTTATGGTATATTAAATTGTTCCTTTTCTTTACAATGAGAAGTATAATGTTTTTTTTCACTACCATAATGGACTCCCAGATCACCTAGAGAGACTATGTATTATCCTCAAAATCCCTTTTATGAGAATCATGAGTTTGAATATTCTTCATTTGAGTAATGATGGTTCTGATGAAAACATGGTTAAATATTACATTAAAATGGAACATTAGGTTTAGGTAAAGAAGAATATTGAGATTAGGAAGACTCACTGTAAAATATTAGTTCCACATAAGGTACTTTATTTCTAATAGAAAAATTTTTATAGTATTCCACCATCCATGGAGTTCCTCATGTACCCCAATGAAATAGAGGATCCCACTTTCCCTCTATTTATTGATACATGAGAGTTTCCTATACATGATATTATCAACTCCCTCTAGGCCATATATATTTTGAATGCTTGGAATAAAAAATTTCATAATTTTTAGGATGTGTTGCACTAAATTTAAATATTTCTAATGAAGTGGGATTCCTCCCTCCCAACGGGGACTATGAGTATATGGCGTATAAGGGACTAGATGACATTGGTTAAAAATGAATTTTTTCTAATTATCTATAAAGAACAAGTTTATCTGGGATTTATAAGGATACTTCATGGTTGGACATCATGAATTAGAATGGGGCACATCATGATAGCCCATATTGGAATATTTTTTAATCACCATGGATCCCTCTTATAACAGGTTCATAGATGATTAATGTTGTCTCATCTTGATCTAATGCTGGAACTACCAAGGTTGGTATGGTTGTATGGGATTCTCATGGATCAGTTATTGCAGCACAACATAAATCTTTTGTTTCTGAATTGACTCAACTAGTGAAAAAATATTTTTCTATTATAGATTGATTTGAATTTTTTTATCAAAATAGGATAGAGTTCTATTGTTTTGGAATCAAATTTTCTCAACATTCTAAATGTTATCTATTTATTGTGATGGGGCCTTAAATAGTTCTTTTTGCTGGTCATGATGATTCTATCCCTAAAATACCTATCTTTGGAATGCTCTTTCTATTTTACTAAAAGAGTGGGGAGTAGGGATGCTCACCTACTAGAGAATTGTTGCCTTTTAGGCTATTCACATGTTTAGTAAGATAAATTCCTGATTTGGCTAAAATCACATTTATAGACTCTTCTTCAATCCTCTTTATAAATATTCCCTTCTTTTAAAAATAAGAATTACTATAAATATAAATTAAAATTTAATATTATTTTTATTATTATGTGTATAGATACTAATTTTATCTAAATACTAATTGTATTCTTTTAATATACATTATTATATGTATATATATATAACAATATGTAATAATTATTTCATTATATAATTATTATATTCAAAATATTTATAATTCTATTATTTATTTTTATTATTATTACAATTATTATTTTTATTACCTAACATTTTATTATACGATTGTTTTGAATTTTAAATTATTATTTTTTTGAAAATATTTTTTGTGGTAAGATACATGGGAACGATGATCCACCTTCTTCTTCCTAAGTTAAATGTCCTCTATTATAGAACCCTACGCCCAAACATACTCATCTCAACCCCATATTCCTTTTCCCTATAAGATCCTGTACAAATCCCCTGATTAAAACCATAGCATTGTAGGCCTACAACCCTACATATGACAAGCCCAACCAACATTGGCCCTCTCCTATGGCCCGTGTGATCATAATTTCTACCATCCATTAAAATTATATAAAAATTTAGTATATTCCATCACTCATTACACACTGCCACAATGCACCAAATCTAGGAGACACCCCTTTGTGATCATCCTCTCCTTGGGCAGCACATCATCCATGCTTTAAGCCACCCCTTTTGCACCTTCCATCCACGATTTCCAATGTGTACCTAACATTCTCCCATCCCTTTTCCTTCCAAAAAATAGACTATTGAACCACACCCCTTTTCATTTTTTTATGTTGTAATTTCAAGGAAATTTTCACCTTGTCAGGGTGTTGACGGAGTATGAAAAATGTTGTTCATGCCATGCTCACGTTTTATTTTTGGAATATTTTTTAAATTGAATTTATTTTTAGTTGAATTTTAATTTTTTAACTATATTTGGTTCGACCATAATTTTTATTTTTACTTTTTCCAATTTAATTTATAGTGTTTTAAGTGATACTAAGAATGTAAACTTCATCAATTCATCTTAGAATAATTAGTTGAAGCACCATTTTTCAAAATAGGGTGTGTAATTAGTCCAAATAGTTTAAGAACTAAATTAGTCTCCTAATTCATTTATAATATTATAAAATTATTCTATAAAAATATAAGGTAAATATTATTATATAAAAAATATTTATAAATTTGTTAACTTGAAATGATTAATAAAGCTAGATATTTGATCATGGGAAAAATATTTTTTTCATGTACAATAGTTTTATTTTGATTTCAACATCCTTGGAATATTTTTCTTGTAAAAGTTCATTATTGATTATTTTATTGGATTTTGTTTTGTTTCATTTGGTGTCATAATTTTTAGTTTAAAAATATAATTGAATAATAATAAATTAGTAATTCCTTTAGTAGATCACATTCCTATACATTTTCATAAGAGTCACATTTCATGAACTAGACCCGGAGTTACCAATGGATTGGCCCTGCATTCCTCTTTTGTAGTTTCTAATAGGTGATTTATTTTTTAAATTTGGGATAAACATTAAAATACATGAAAAATTTATAGAACTATTAAAGAGTATCACATGCATGTCTATTAATAAAAAAGCACATGTATACCTGGATTTAAAAATTGACATCTATGATGGTGAACAATTATAATTAAGCTCCATCAAAAATAAACTCACACATAGAACAAGATTTTAAAAATAAAATAAAAGGAAAAGTTACAATGGGTATTTCTTCACGAAATCAATCAAATACACTAGATGAGATTATTTAAACTTGAATTCTGAGGCTACTAAGTTTAAAAGTCCACCTATGTTTCAAGATTCAACTGAATGATCACAAAATGACTACTAAAAATGGATAAGAACTTTTAAATAATATAGTTGGCTTCAATATAGGTATCATAATGACAAGGATCCAAGAAACACATTTTGAATTGATTTTTTTGATGATCAATAGAAAATAAGAACTGAAAAAATTTCATAAATAAATAGTGAAAACATGTATATTCATGTGAATATGTTTCTAAAAGTTTATGACACATTAAAATATAATGGGGATCCTAAGAAAACATTTATCTTGGTATTATCGACATTATTCTTATAATGTGAATTGAAAGACAAGTATGAATGTTTAAACCTAGTAATTTTCTTTATCTGAGAATTGATGAGAAGGAAAATTCTTAATCCGTATTACACAATAATCAAATCATTAAAAACAAGACAGGTCACGATCCCTTCGTTAAAAAATTGAATCACTTGGAGAATCATGTTTGAGACTCTTGGATATGTTATGATTTTTTCCATACCATGGGATAGAGTTATAAAACTATTTTCAAACCTTCTACTATAGAATTCAACCTGAGATAAAATCATTAATAAACACTATTATTAAAAACAATTTCATGGATATGGATCATAAATATCATTAGATCATAATTCGCAATATAGATGATTAAATTTTCCAATAGTAGAAATTTTTTTAAGAATAATAATAGGATTTCATCAATTAAATTCTCATACATTCATATCTAAAAAATTTTATTCATTAAATAATTTAGTAGACAATTTGTTAATGATTTTACCTTTGTCATTCCATGCAATCCATGTTGAACATTGACCATAGTTTTTATCTTCGTATTATTATTATTAAATTTTCCTATATAACACCTTTGAGAATAAAATTTACGAGGTTAAAATATTAGTTACAATAGAGGGAATTATTAAAGTAATTACAGGACAAACTAATTAAAAAATATCTTAAATATTAGATAGAAGGAACCAATGGCTACTCAACCAATGACTAAAAATGTGGGTCCACCTAGGTTCCCTAATAATTATTATTTTTGATCTATAACACAATATCCTGAAAATGATCACAATAAACATTAAAACCACCATATTAGGGATAATAAATATACATGAAGAAAAATAAAATAATAGACTACGCTCCTCCCACAAAAATTCAACAAAATTAGGGAGAAACTATATAAATTAATTGATGTGAAATCAATAGAGGTTTGATTAATAGGATATGTTTTCCCAAAAAAGTTCAATATTCAATTCAAATCATATATGATTCTAAGAATAATAAAAAATATTCAATTAGGTTAGCTAACATAAAAAATGCAGTACCAAAAACTAAGAAGTCTACCCTTTAACAAAAGAGTCACCCAAAGAGAAGAGAAAAAAATTGTCACATTAAGTAGAGGTAAACAATTTTTAGATCATAAAATTCCCACTACTCAACCAATAGAAAATACACATAATCCTTCTGTAGAGAATGGTGATATAATAAACAATGTTATTCAAGATGAAGAAAACGAGGAGGAACACCAAAATGAACATGTATTATTTTAAATAGAATGAAAAAAAGGAATAGGAATAATCTAATAAAATATTTAAATATTACCCAATTATTCCTCCATTATAACAAATGAGGATTCAAAGGAAGTTAAATACCCTAATTTATAAATTCATGTATATATTCATGAAGCCTCAGATTAACTTTCCTCCTATGGAAGACGTCACATAAATTACTCATTGTGCTGAATATATCTTATATATTTTTTCAAAAATAATGAATCTTGATGAAGTGGGAATGATATTAATATAAGTGGAATGTATAGAAGTTATTCCTAGATCCATAATTCTTAAACTAATAGACCCAATATGTTTCACTTTATCCTGCAAAATTGGAGGATGTTAATTTGGGATAGAATTATGAGATCTCAGATCCAGTTTAATCCTAAGGACATCTAGAGTAACTGAAGAACAAGAAATTAATGAATTAAATCCACCTAAGGTATCCTTGAAAATGGATGAACGATTAGTAAATAATGATCCAATAATTCTTTAAGGAACTCTCATCAAGGATAATAAATATTACTTCTCAAATGATTTCATTTTCCTTGATATGGAATATGATAAAGAAATCCCTCTTACTCTTGGGAGACACTTATTATCTGCATGTAGATATATTATTGATGTCTAATTGGGAATATAAATTTTTATAATGGGGAGGAAAATATAATAACTAATTATGAAGGGGAAAAGATTACCCATGTTTCATATCATTGTTGGAGTGTGGGATAACCTACCTATTCAATGAGTTATACCAATTTCATTGGATGACATGCCCATTGGTGATAATGATTCCTAAATCATATTATGATAAGACCACTATAACATTATGACATTTAGTATTCTATGTATTTCCTATTTTCCATATGAAAACATGATCGAGGATGTTATGTACATTTTTTAGTGATCTAATACTTGTGATTTTTTATCATGGTGTTGGGATGCCATTCTCAGTAGGTGTTTGAATGTATTGTCCATATGACCCTAACGATGTTTATAATGGGAAAAAATGCCCAAATATTTTTTATTACCTTGGAAGTCGGTTGTATTTATTGGATGTGCACTAAAATATATATTTATGGGTTGCATGTATATGTGAATATGATGCATGAGATATATATATATATATAATATGATATAATATATATAAGTTCATATTAAAAACATGCATGTGATGAATTTATTTTTCATCCTTGCGATGTATGCATATAACATATATATATTATTTATTTCTCTTGGATAGAGTTTTCATCAATTACAATCCACTGTGAATTGATTAATTGTATTAAATTTATTTATTAATATTAATTTAATATATATAATACCAATGGATAGTAACACATTAAATGTGTTATGTTTTTAGATACCATGGGATTTTACTAAATAATATTATGGGATCCTCTCATATTGGATGTGAAACTTTTATGAGCCTTTTCTAAGCTCACATCCTCTAGAAAATTTGCTTATATCCTTTTATATTATGCTATCACCACATAAATTTTTAGGTATCCTTGTTATATTATCGTAGATCCATTCGGTTATGTATCATCTCATAGGAAGGATGATTTAATTCATTACTCTTTGGGATCATATTCAAACACTCTATATAGAAAAAGGATAAAAAATATTTTTGTTTTTGAAATACAAGTACTCTATTTTATAGTATAATTTACATGTTAATTTAATGATGATATATATATATATCCTATTATTTGTGTTTTATTCCACTAAATATGATCATTATGATATCATAAAAAAATCATCAATGGTATTAGATCCATGTTCCTCAATAATTAAATGAATTTTAATAACATGTTTTTTAAAGTAAAATGATGTACAATGTTAAAAAAACAGGTTTCCGAATTTTATGTGAGCAATGTGAGAGTAAGTATATTTCACCCTAACTTAAGTGGGCTGCATAATTTTTATAGCCTTACACATGTAATTGTGTAAAGGTAGATATACCTTCACTTTTGTGATACCCTTATGCATATGGTATGCATAAGTGTATCCTAATTAATACCTTTGTACAAATGGGTTACATAATGGATGAACCCTTATGAAAAGGGATTTATATAAGGGTCATTGGAACTTTACCCATACATATAAAGGTATTATAGCTACTATGTAAAGGTCACTAATGTTCATAGTTATGAAACAGTTGATATATTTAATATACCCTTATTCAATGGAGTGTTTTAAGGTAGTACCCATACATGAATATAATTTTCAATGGTAATCAATATATTACATTTTTTACAATAGTGTTGGTCTACGTTTTGAAAATTCTATTAACATTACATAGGCTACTGAAAACATCAGTTACCATTACACAGATATTTTGTGTATGGGTAAAATGGAGGATTCCCCTACATGAAATAGGGATTTTACATAATGGTAAGTATATAATATATTTGAAAATTGGTTAAATATATTAAATTTTTTATGGTTCATAAAATTATTATAAATCAATATTATAGGTATTTGGGGATATTTTAATTTATAACTATTTTATAAATGAATAAATTATTTGTAAAATTTATATATTTAATTTAATATATGTTTATAAAATATTTTTTATCATATATTAGAGGTCTATATTTTAATAATCCTTTTTTCACATTGAATATTATGCCTTATGTAATGTCTGACCCCAGAATCTCAGAGCCGGTGCATTATTTTAATTCATTGGATTGAATATAATGAATAAAATCCCAAAGGAACATTCAATTTAGTAGTCTTGGACAATATATTACATATATGAACTTTACATTACAATAACTAACAAAAAACAAATCATAGATATTCCATTTAGAATTCCATTATTCACATAGATAAACCCTATATATGAATCGTAAAACACATCTTGGTATCCTAGGAGAATAAAAATAAGAAATGGGTGAGCTCAGATGCTCACTAAGGATAAAAAAATATAGCATAAAAATCATAAATAAGCATTAACTTTTTAAGTAAGGAATAAAAATGAGACATAATCCTTTTTTACATAATATTCAGCATAATATGGGCAGAATAAATCAAATAATTCCATTTAAAATTTTCACAAGGATAATATATAGGTCAAATAATCACATGAAATATCAATAACTAATCTCATAATTAGGTAATTCATATTTTAGGATATCTGATACATTACATTGAGGCCTCAACCAAGACATCTAAAAAATGGTTATGGCCTTAGCCAAATCCATATCTGAAAATAAGTGGGCATGGAATATGCCTAATCCTTATCTAGTTTTTCTCATGAGACCTACCGATGCATATTGGGGCTATAGAGGGATCCACCCATAACATACTAAGTCCAATGCATTATTCTTATGAAAAGGGTTAATATAACATAAACATTCATATTAAAACTATCTTATGAAATATTAATACATTAACTAATAAAATGAATGGTATAAAAATAGAACATATAAAGTCAAACATATCATAACTCATTAAATAAAATACCTAATATTTTATTTTAATAAATCAACCTCAATTAATAATAATATCCAATAAATGATTTTTAAATATATTTAAATAATTTGAAAAACTCTTTGAGAGAAATATCCCTTTTTTGAAATCATTTAAAAGTCATAAAATTTATAAAAATGTAATTTAAAATATATTTTTGAATAAATATGTCTCATACCACATTGAAAATTTGGAGATTAATTAACATTTTAAAACAACAATCTCCTTGTAAATAAATCCTTGATATTATTTTGAAAACATAGACATTAATTAGAAAGATTTAGAAAAAAGTACTTTAAACCAATTAAAATTATATTCTAGTTAAAGAAACCCTGAAATAAATATTTAAAATATTCCTTTGGAATCCATTTTATGAAACATTTACATTTATGATAAATATGTCCCTATAAATACATTCACATAAACAATCTTGGAAAATAATGAGATTGTGGAATTAACCCTTATTATTGGTCCAATAATCTATAAATGTGTCATAAACTCCTTTATAATGTTTTTAAACATATTTTTAACTTATATATGAATCATAATTATATCTATAATATCATATATGATTCTTTTATGACTTTATATTGATTGTTTACTAACAATTCTTAGTTAATAAAACATTTTGGGTAATAATCGTTTTGTTTATCGTATGTGTTTTGACTTCTTATTATTTATCATATTACATAGATCATGATTTAATTAAATTAGGAATGTATAATATGATTTATATTTCATATATATTCATAATATGAATATATATAATAGATCGATATATAAATGGAATACACCATTCATGGAGACAATAGGTTGTTTGTACGTATTAACGTTGTTTCCATTTTCTTATCGTATTGGATGAATGTAAGTGGATGAAATATATTTATATATATATATATATATATTATTCCATTAGCCTTATTATTTCATATATTTAATAATTATACATAATATATATTTATTTATAATCATTCCTTGATGGTGGATGTAGAAGATGAGTCTCGTCGCGTTGTGGAGATAGTAAGTCGTACGTACGCACATGCGGCGATATCATTTTCTTAATGGTTCAATATTATGGAATTGGATGGAATATTAAATTTATAGTTATAATATAATGTTATATTTATTATTTAAGTTAGTTACATTCATCAATATACCTGTTGAGAAAAATTATAGATGAAAAACAGCTTACACCACAACGTGGATAAGGTAAGCCGTATATATGCACACATGGCCATATTATTTTTCATAGGATGGTTAAAAGAAATAATATGGTTATACCATTATCATAAAAAAATCTCATCATGTGTTATATGATGCAGTTATTATTTTAGTTTGGTAAAAACTTAGGATGAGTTTGTAGAACAAGAAAAGATCTTTAAAATATGGGATAAAACGATTACCTCTTCTTTGGGTGTCCCCTTTTGATTTAAAAAACATGACTTCATAAGATGAATTAATGAACAATATGTTGCCTCTAAAAATACATGAGGGATTTTTGGAGGGGAAATGGGTCAGGGTTGGCTCAGAAAAAGGGATTTGGATGTGTTAATTAAAGAGAAATATAAGTGTCCTTTTATAGGAGAGGTGAGGGACACTTTTAAAAAGCATTGAAATATTAATTTATTATAAATTTATTTTAGGTTTTTAATGTCTCCAAAGTAATTTATTTCTATGATAAGATAATTTTGGGTCTAAATCCTATTAGAAATTAGGTTTTATACATGTTTAGGTCCTAAAACTCACCTTATCTTCTATATTTATCCCATAGTTAAATTGTGTAACCATTACCATGAATTATTGTATTTTTACAGTACATGGTTAATTTAGTTACTATAATATGATAAAAGAACCTAAATAGGATCAATAATGAATTTTTTAACATTATATAAGTTATTTTGGGAAATCAAAAAATTTTAGGATTTTTATTTCATTTAATAATTTTTTTTTAAAAAAAAACTCAATTATGTCAATTTTGACAATATTTAGTAATTGATTTTTTTTAGTCATAAATACTTGATTCCTTCCAAAAAATGTATTAAATCAAATATAAACTGTCATATTCACCCATAAAATTCTTTTACTAAATAAAAAAATGTCAAATTACTTTTATTTTAATACTTATAATTTCATTTATAAGATTCTTTTGTTAATAATTCAAATAATGTATCATAATTGAGTGATTAATAAATTTTATTATATAATGTCTAAAAATTAAAAATAAATTACCATGATTTAGGAAATATTTATATCATTATAATTAATTTATATAGTTGAATATATAACTCATATAACTCAAATTAATATTGGTTTAGTAATAATATACATGTTTATGTTATATTTCCCGTTACATTAAATTAATTATCATAACATTTCATTTTCAAATGCAAGTGGCTCAATGGGGTCCTAAAATCGACCTATATATTCTCATAGTGAGAAATATATCATCCAATAGGATTAGGTAATGTGTTAGGGTATTTATATATTATTATAATAATTTTTGTTACCCTTGTTTACTTGATTTACCATTTAAATATAGTAAATAAAAATAATTACTAGAGTTACTATTCATAATGTCAATAAATAAAAGGTAAAAACTTACTCAATTTGGACCTTCAGATTCCTAATATGGAATACATTTTTCCAAATTCAACACATATAATTGGAATAAATTAATTTAAAATTAATTCCAATTATCAAAACCAGAAAGTGGGTTTTTAAGAAGTAAACAATTATCAAAGGATTGACATGTTTTTATATTCAATTTCATTTTGAACTTACTTCCAATGAAAAAAATGGATTAAATGATAAAAAATAATCCAATTTAACATTAAAACCAACTAAAAATATATTCTATCTATATAAATAATTTAGATGAAAAAGCAGTTTTGAATAAAAGTGCAGTATTTTTCACTATTCATTAAAAAATTAAAGTTATCGGAAAAACACTAAATATTTATCCAAACTATGTTTTTATATAACGATTATAATGAAGAATTTAATTTCATAACATTTAATTTATAAATGTTTAAAATATTGGATTTCAAAAGGGCTATCCATTGAATGGTAGAAAATAGAATTTTTTTAAAAAATATTTCTTTTATTTGAAAATTTTAATTTTTCGTTATATTATGTCTGAGAAGCACATTAAATATTTAATTTTAAAATTATATTAGATATTTAAAATTAAAAATTTAGTTTATACTATTAATAACCTCATTTTTATATTTCTTGTCTAATAGGTCGTGGTGTGCTCAAACTCAGTGTTGCGTGTACCGAAAGCTATTGAATAATTAAGAAGAAGCATTCCATGAAAGCTTAGGGGGTTATATTATCCCCTCCTTCAATAAATTTATTCATCAATATTTAAACGTATGATTGAAAACTATAGGTTTAACATTTCAAAATATCTTAGTTGAAATACCAAATCTAAATATGGATTAATGAGACCTCTATTTTTAAATAAAGAAAGGTATGTATGAAGGTCACCAGAAATAACACATACTAGGGTTCATGATCCTTCCCATTAAGTTGAAGAGCATTAGAAGAAAAACATACTTGATTTCAGTACCATATCAGCATTACTCATTCCTTGAACAATTTCCACTTTATCTCTTATTTATGGAAATCATGTAAATTTGTCTTTCCTAAAGTGTTCAAAAATCATGTGACAGAATGATAGATCATTCTATCTATATCAAAAAAAGTATTAGCACAGGTTAACACATATAGGAAATTCCACCTATAGAGAGATAATACATTAATCTATCAAACTTCAACTAGAGAATAACATATACAATCCATAAATGGATAACTATATAATGCTTCCAAAAAACAGAAAATCTACATCTTTAGAATGTGATTAACCAAACTGTCTTACCATTTATATCCCATATCGCATAGGGAAGTTCTTGTTTGTCACATTCCAAACATATGAACACCTTCATCATGTATTTTCTTGAGTCATAGTAACAACCTGAATTATCAGATATCTTTATTAAAAACATGCATGTTTCCTTGTTACAAAACATAGTGGATTATTCTTTAAGTCCCAAAAGTAATACAATTCATCCATTATAGCATAACCCTTCCATAAAAAAATACATATTAGGTCAAAATAAACTAGATTCATCCATCTTACTTATTCAAATCCAATATATCCTTATCTAAACATCATTATCCTGACAGAAGTTACATATTAATGGTTATCGTTACCTTAATCATATGTTCTCCAAATATAATATTTCCCTTAAATAAATTTTCTTATCCATTATAACTATTCATATTTTTTTTGAGAATCCTTTTCAAAAAAACATGAAATAAATACTCCTTATATAATTTACTATTCATAATTCTTAGATCGAAATATCTAAATATTTCAATCCTTCCAATTTAATGGTTGTTATCGAATAGGTCCTTCCTTGGTTTAGAAGTAGATTCATATGTCTAAATGTTGAGTTGGGTAATGACCATTATTTCCATAGATGAGACATTGAAATACATAACAATTGGTCACTTAATGACCCTTTTTCCCATAGAGGTAAAATATTTCCCTCTATTTGAGGTATTCCTCAAGGTTCTTCTTCCCTTCATCTTGACATGTAGGAATACAAATATTCTTTCCTTTATGATTTTTAAAATTTTAACTTTTATAAATGTTCATCTTCCATATACATAATGTGTTAAGAAAGTCATTAATGATCACACTATTAATAATATATTGTGATAACTGATTCAGCATAATCATAATATCTTTCCCTTCATTAATTATCCAATTTTGTCGCTCAAAATCAACAGATTTTCCATCAAACTCAATGTTAATACAATTCCATATGATATCCTCCATTAATTAAGACCATAAAGAATACAGTGTGAAACACATCTCATTGAAGAAAACCACATAATCAAGGGAAGGTAATTTCTATCTATCAAGTCATAGGATTAGTCATAAGTTATTCGTAATCATTTCCATAATTAAATGGGGTTCTTCTATACTTATCCTTGATGTTTATCTTAGGGACATGATCCATAATCTATTTTTTCTAAATCTATTTCCAAGGTATTTGAAAAAAAACATTTTATACATAATTTAATTCCCTAACACCAAACGTCTAGACACTATGCATTATTTTAATACATTGGAAGGATTACAATGAATCAATTCCCAAATAAATGATCAGACTGGCAGTCTTGGAAAATAGATTATATACATGAACTTTACATTACCATTTCTAACATAAAACACATCATAGATAATTCATTGAAAACACCATTATTCCCATAGATTAACCTTTAATAAAAATCATAAAACACTTCATCACATATTGGGAGAATAAAACAAAATAAATGGCTGATCTCAGACGCTTAGAAAGGGTAAAAAATATAGAGGAAACTATTATAAATAATGATAATAATTTAAGGAAAGGTATAAAACATAAAAACAAGACTTTTAAAGATAATATTCAGCATAATATGGAAAGAATAAGTCAAATAATTCCATTTAATACTTCACATAGATATTATACTAGTCAAATAATAAAATGCAATATTAATAACTAATCTAATAACGAGGGAATTCATAATGCCGAACATCTGAAGAATACCATCAAGTCATCCACCAAGACATGTAAAAATAAATTATTATGGCTTCTGACAAATCCAAATCTAAATGTAAATGGGAAATTCCTTGGCTAAGTCCATATCTAGTTTGTATCATAAGACATACTGATGCATCAAGGGGAAATAGTGGGCCACACCCATCACTTACTATATCCAATTTATTATTCTTAATAAAAATTTGAAACATAACACACACATTCATATTAAAACTATCATAGCAAATGATAATATTTTTACCATAAACAATGAATGGTTTAAAAATAGCACTTCCATAGTCAAACATATCACTAATTATTCAATAAAAAATAAGAAGATTTTATTGTAATAAATGAACCATAATCAAGAATAAAACAAAATAATGGATGTTGATAAAGATAAAAATAACCAGTAAAACTCTTTTAGAAAAATATACCCTTTTTTAAATCCTTTAAAAGTCACACATCCTATAAAAGATGTCATTTAAAATATATTTATTAATCAAAGTGTCCCATACCATGTAGAAAATTTTGAGTGTAATTAAAATTTTAAAATAATCATGTCTGTATAAATATTTCCTCATAAATACTAACACATATACAATCTCAGATAATAATGAGATTGAAAAATTAACCCTTATCTTAGGTCGGATACTCTCCGTATGTTTCTGAAACTCTTATATAACGATTTAAAAAATATTATTAACTTAAAAAACAATAATAAAAATATTTAAGGTATCATATAATATTTTTTATGACTCTATAGTACATGTTTATTTACTATTCTATGTAAATTCAACATTTCGGGTAATAATCACTTTGTTTATCGTACGTGTTCTAACTAGTTATACTTGATCATATTTCTTAGATCATTATTTACATACATCCAGAATGTATAATATGATTTATATATCATAAATATTCATAATATACATATATATAATAGATATACAGATGAAATTGAATACACTGTTCATGGAGATCGTATGTCATATGTATGTATGGACGTTGTTTCTTTTTTCTTTTCATATTAAATAGAAGTAAGTAGATGAACTATATGTAAATATATATATATATATATATATATATATATATATTATCCCAGTAGTCTTAATATGTTATATATTTCATAAATATAAAAAAAAATATTTTTTCTAATCATTCTTATATGGTTGACATGGAATGTATGAACCCGAATCTTCATTTTAGGTATGTTTTTCTTTTTCTGTTCGTTTTTTCAGAAAAAGAGGAAAATATGGAAATTTTCAATGTACATGCCGTGTAATTTATATGTACATGCCCTGTACTTTGATGTAGTGGTAGTCCGTGTGATGGCTGTGTCCGGGCCACACACACGGTGTGTAGGGGCAATGTGGATGCCGCTTAAAATGGAGTACAGAAAGGACTAGTACACGCCGTGTACTCTAGAAGTACATGCTGTGTACTTTACATTTTTCCTTAAACGGATCGGGGTAGCGCCTGATGGACAGAACTCGCGTCTCCTTCAGGTTCTTCATCCAAGAGAACTCGTACGGCCGTAGAACTTCTCTGACCCCCTATGCCTCCGTCTATTCTCTGAATCGATAGTCATTGATTGAGTTGTAACCGCAACAGTAAGATCTTCCTTCTACTAGAGCATTGTATACCAATTTTCCCTCTTTCTCAAGATATCATGGGTTGAGAGTTTTGGAACGTTTCTCAGATCATCGACGTTCTATGGAGAATCAATCATCGTGGTTCAAGTATATCGATCTCCTAGCATCAAGGTAGGTGGTTTGTTCCTTTCTGTAGGATGTCTTTGAATATTTTGTGAAATTCCACCAATTCCCTTGAACGAGTTATTTTGTGTTTCCTATGTTTCCCCTATTTTCCCCTTCCTTGCTTGATTTCTTGAGTAAAGGTCAATGATTGTGAATATGATAATTTTTACCATGCTCTGGATGTTTTTCCATGCATGTTTTTTCCAGTTAGGCATTTTTCTAGTTTCCACGCCTAGTTGTAGGATAATAGAACTGTTATACTGTTATGATGTTGTGCCTTAGAATGATATTCCAAGTAGTTATTGAGGTTTAATTCGGGTGATACGCGCGTTATTCATGTTTGTTTTACACAGGGCTATGAGAACCTAGTGTAGTGGAACATAGGGAGAATGGACGTAAGTGATTCTCCAGAGTGTCTTTTTAGTTCGATGCGAGACCAAATGGGTAATTTACATTGAGTGCTTCCTCAAGGAGTCAATAGTTCCTTGAAGTGGGCCTCCGGGGGAATGAGACACTGAGTGCTTCCCTAGAGAGCCTTTAGTATGATATGAGACTATAGGGGGAATTTACAGTGAGTGCTTCCTCAGAGTGTCTATTCTTTAGCTGAACCAGAGGGGTGAGACTGTTTGTGCCTCCAGAGGGTTGATAGTACATGTAGGTTGAACCATAAGGGTTAGGCCATGAGAACTACCCAAGGGATTACCTCTTGTTCTACTTGATTATTTGGATGTTACTTGGGTACTTTATATGCTAGACGTTGTGGATTGTAGCTACTGTGTGCTTTCCTGTTTACTGATTTCCTGTACTTTTACTTTCCATGTATTCACTGACTGTTAGGCACTGATCATTGGGTGGTTTCCTACTGGGACCTTGTCTCACACCATATTTGTTCCATGATTTTAGGCCCAAACAGACTATATTTTTGCAGGTATAAATAAGGGAAAGAACCCTTCTACTTCAAGTACTTGACTTGTTGTGGAGCTGGAGAGCATGGGACCAAGCTATGGATTGTGATGCTGAGGAGTTTACCTATTTTCGTTTTCACATTGGTTTAGTATTGTATTAAACATTGTGACTTATTTGGATGCTTTCCTAGACATATGTATCATGCATCATTATATATATATGAGTGTGTGTGTGTGTGTCTGCTCCAGTTGTTTATTGTTAGTCTTCCGCTGTTTATAGTTTACTCTTGTATGGATTATTATGATTACTGTTATTGTCTATTTGTTTTTCTTCATCTATGTACTCTACCAATGAGGGAATAGTTTCCCCACTATCACACCAAGACCCTCACTACTAGTCGGCAGCCTCTGGCGTTTGGGGAAATGCACTTGAGTCCATGTGACCAACCGGGTACGGGGCGCCTCTGGGTGGATTTCGGAACCGGGACATTACAAAGTGGTATCAGGGGATATATTTTCTCTTTATTTAATGTTTAGAGCCTTTATCCAGGGATAAGACGGATTCAATACTTGGTATTAAGCTGTTCTCGGGAGTAGCTAACCAGTGTACAGGGAGAATCCATCCTACTTCGCTTATTACAATTTTCTGGTTTTTCTATGTTACAGTAGATCAAATTTCACCTAGAGTGATTCACATGATTTATGTTGGTATTGTTTTTGATATTGTGGGTCTATTTCTGTCGCAACCTGATGAGATGAGGGTATGCCATCTCATGCATCTTATAGGCACATGTTAGAAATCACATGCCATGCATTCTTGTTATGCCATCTAGGGTGCATTAGCAATTGCATGTTGTTGTGATAGACATTGTTTAGATTAAGCATGCTGTTTTGATGGATGCTTTGATAGTATCCCAGTAGTTTGAGAGAGAGGTTTTTTGTGTTGTACCTTGATTAAATGAACGCAAAATTTTGGTTCTTGAGGTGTTATGGGCCCTCATGAATCAGAACATGGTAGATCACTGACTTGTTTCACTTATATATTATATGTAGGAGATTCCAAGATTTGATTCATGGGGAGTATGGGCCCTTGAAGATCAGAATTTGGCACCTTCATGCTTGTTTTTCAGGGTTTTCTGGGCTTTGGTGTAGTTTCAGAGCTACTGCCCGGAAAAACCCAGAATACAGGGCGTGTACTTTATATATACACACCGTTTAGTTTTTCAGCTGTGTCACAGACCGTGTGAGAAGAAACACGGGTTGTGAAAAATCTCCCGGAAACACCGTGTATGGTAGGTACACACCGTGTAGT
Source organism: Viscum album (assembly GCA_963277665.1). Classification (NCBI taxonomy): domain Eukaryota; kingdom Viridiplantae; phylum Streptophyta; class Magnoliopsida; order Santalales; family Viscaceae; genus Viscum; species Viscum album. The sequence continues at coordinate 1,684,137,431 of OY728160.1, forward strand.
CGTGATCGGTGCACCCGGCCGTGTCAATAACAACACGGTTCGGGGAATCTCGTGTAATACATGTCGTATTTTTTATGAACACACCTTGTAGCCTTGTTCTCGGTACCAGGCAGTGTCACAAACAACATGGGACGATGTTATCTCCTCCTATACACACCGTGTTTGTTCGAAAGATGCCCTGTAAGGGTCAGCCGTGTACCCGGCCATGTCACCAACAACACGGGTCGGGAAAAATTGTCAAGTACATGCCGTGTTTGTTCGGAACACACCGTGTAGACTCAGCTGTGTAACCGGCTGTGTAACTAACAACACAGGTTGTTGTAACCTTGTCTACTACACACCGTGTCCCCAGGGAACATTCCATGTAGTCTCAGTTTAAGAATACCGTGTGGGTTAGCCATGCAAGGAGACTTTTGCAGGGGAATAGAGTTAAGTACACGCCGTGTAGAGTTTATACACGCCTTGTAGTCATGTTTTTTAAAACTTGAGTGTTTCCTTCTCTTGTTTATATTTTATACTCATTTGTTCTCTGTCCTTGATATTCCTAGTCAAAGGTATGATTTTGATCTTTCAGAGCTGGGCCACTGAGACTTCCTTTAGTTGTACTTCAATTACAGGATAGTGGTCAGATGCTAGATTTGTCTGATCAGGGACTTCCTGTCGATCCTCCAGTCATGGCAGCTTTGGCACCGGCTGTCATAAAAGTTGTAGGGGATGATGCATAGTTTGGGGAAGGATTTATGAGGATGATATAGACCTTTTTGGGGGAACCGCCTCCTGCCACGACTATGGGAGACTTGACACAGGTTTTCCAACAACAACATCCTTCTACTTTCTCAGGGGAAGGAGGACCACATGCTGTAGAGTCACGGCTGGAAGCCATGCTAACTATAGTTGAGCATCTTGAAACTCCTCTAGAGAGGTGGGTCAAGCTCTCTACCTATATGCTAGGAGACACCACCAAGATGTGGTGGGAGGTGATCTCACAGGTGGTTCATCAGCATGTTATGGCTTAGGAGGAGTTCCAGTGCGTGTTTTAAAACTACTTCTACCCGGATACCCTAAGGTATGATTGAGCCTAGAAGTTCATGAGTCTAGAGAAGGGTACTCTTTCTGTTATGGAGTATGCCTCTCGATTCACTGAGCTTCAATGCTTCACACCCCTCTGTGGTGGAGATGGGATGTTTTTAGTAACGAAGTTTGAGGATGGTCTCAAGCGGGAGATCCGCTCGCAGGTGAATATTTTCTAGTTGACATCCATCACTTCCATCACCAACTAGGAACTAATTGCAGAGCACAATCTCAGAGACTCTGAAGCTGCGAGCTAGGGTGGTTATACTTTGAGATCTAGTATTCCTACAGCTGATAGCAAGAAGCACTGTAGGGAGTCTACACACGGTGATTCGAGGAGGCGAGATACATCTTCAGGTAGCCATGTAGTATGCTACCAGTGTGGAAGGGTAGGGCACACGAGGACACAGTGCCAGAGAGACCCAGTGTAGTGCTGATCTTGTGGAAAGATGGGTCACCTTCAGGGTTTATACCAGGTTTTCTCACCAGTAGCTGGTGATTGGGGTTCTTCCATGAATCCTCGTTCAGGTAAAGCACCACCAGTTTCTCACCAGTCGGGGAACTGGAGATCTTCCAACCATTCGGGCCGAGCTAGAGGTCGGGGTTGTGGGAGTCAGTCACTAGTAATTCAGATTTAGTAGGGAGGATCAACTCAAAGTGGTCAGGCAGGGTCACAGGGCCACAGAGCAGGCCAGACTTTTGCGGTGGAGCAGACCTATCAGGAGCAGGATCCCAGACCTTCTACAGATCGTGGTACGATTTTAGAAGCCTCTGTTTTATCTTCAACTCTTTTCGATACTGGTGCTACACATAACTTTATCTCTGTTGCTGTTGTGGAGAGCCTTGGGCTCTGTATCTTTTCTTCTTTTTTACTTGTTTACACTAGACACTCCTTTGAGGACGAGGACATATAGTGTACATTAGTGCAGAGAGTGCCCTCTCGAGGTTGCATGATATCATTTCTTATAGGATCTCTATGTCCTAGAGATGACATGCTATGATTTCATTATCAGGATGGATTGGTTGGTTCCCTTCTAGGATGTCATCGACTATTATCACCGCAGGGTGAGTTTTATCTCACTAGAGGATAAATCTTTTCTTCATAGAGGCGAGTGGGATGTTCAGGAGAGTCAAGCAGGACTCGAGCATCATGGGCTAGGATGGGTTACGACCCAGATTAGAAGTCTTTATTTGAATGATATGGGGAATTCATAGTTAGACATTCCTCCAGTGGTGGATCCTTTCAAGGATGTCTTTTTATAGGAATTTTCATGTTTTCCTCTGGAGCGTGAAGTATACTTTTCTATTGATCTCGTGCTAGGAGTAGCACCGGTGTCCATTACTCCTTATATGATGGCTACACATGAGTTTCAGGAGCTCAAGAAGCAGTTGGAGGAGTTGCAGGCAAATGGTTTCATCCGACCCATTAATTCTCTTTGTGGTTCACATGTCCTGTTTGCAAAGATGGAAGACGGTACCCTTAGGCTATGTGTGGATTATCGGAAGCAGAACTAGTTGACGGTCAAGAACTGGTATCCCTTGCTGAGGATTGACGATCTTTTCGATCATCTTCGAGGAGCCTGGGTGTTCTTGAAGATCTATTTGAGGTCCGGATATCATTAGTTTCACGTTAAACCATCAGATATTCCTCTGACATCCTTCAAGAGTAGGTGTGGTCTCTATGAGTATACGGTTATGTCGTTCAGTCTCACGAATGCACCAGCAGTTTTCATGGCACCGATGAACTGATTGTTCCATCCTTACTTGGACTCCTTCTTCATGGTCTTCATGGATGATATCTTGGTGTACTCTCACACTCGACATGACCATGATACCCATCATGAGATTGTTCCAAGTACACTGAGAGAGCATCAAATTTATGCTAAACTCTCGAAGTTCCACTTTTGGATGGATCAGATTCACTTCTTGGGTCATGTAATCTCAAAGACAAGAGTATCTGTGGACCCAGAGAAAGTGAGAGCTATAGTTTCCTAGGAGTACCTGAAGAACGGCTTTGGGGTACAGAGTTTCTTAGGGCTAGCTGGATACTACAATCTCTTTATTCAGGACTTTTCAAGCCTAGCAGCACCATTGATAGGCCTGACCACAAAGTGGGAGATGTTATTATGGTCATATTCTTGTGAGTCAGCCTTTCAAAAACTTAAGGTAAGGTTGACGTCAGCATGGATACTAGTCTTTCCAGAGTTAGGAAAGAGATATACTATTTATTACGATGATTCAGGTATCGGGTTGGGTGCTGTGCTTATGTAGGGATATGGAGTCGTTGTGTACGGGTCTCGGCAGTTGAGGCCCTATGAGAGGAACTATTTGACGCAAAATATGGATTTGGAAACTGTTGTTCAGGCCTTGCGTTGTTGGAGAAATTACCTTCTGGGAGAGAACTTTGTGGTTTTCACCAACCACAAGAGTCTCGAGTACATATTCACTCAGCGTGATATGAATCTGAGATAGCGCAGGTGGGTTGAGTATCTTCAGTCTTTTGATTTTGAGCTTACCTATACGCCGGGAAAGGGAAACACAGTGGAAGATGCGTTAACCAGGAGAACTCGGATTCAGGCAGTTCAGGAGGCCAGCAGTGAGTAGAAGATTATGGCTCTATTCTCTGAGATGCATCTGGAGGTACATGATATACTGGGACAGACTTACTTATCTATTGTAGCTGTTACCTCTACACTTCTTGATCGGGTACGGATGAGGCAGCTATTAGACTCAAAAGGCTTAGTCCTGTGGGAGAATGTGTCAGGAGAGGACCCTCTTCAGGGATGGACAGTGGGTGTGGATGAGATCTTGCATTTCCAGGGACACATATGGGTGCCAGCAGACATACGCGAGGAGCTGATGTGGTATTTTCATTCCTCATTTTTTGAAATTCATCCTGGTGTCTCCAATATGTATCGGGATCTTCATTTCCTGTACATGTGGCCCGGTATGAAGAGATATGTTGCAGGTTTCATCTTGAGGGGTTTTACTTGTCAGCAGGTGAAGGCGGAGAATTAGCGATTAGCTGGCCTTTTACAACAGTTACCCATTCTAGATTTGAAGTGGAACGATGTCTCGATGGACTTCGTGACCATATTGCCGAGGTCGCCTTGAGGGTACGATGATGTTTGGGTTATCATCGATAGGCTTACGAAGGTTTCTCACATCTTACAGATCAAGGATACCTTCAATTTTGATAATCTGGGATGACTATACATCCGAGAGATTGTACGTCTGCATGGAGTTCCACACTACATTATTTTAGATAGGGATGTGCGCTTTACTTCTCAGTTCTGGTAGGGGCTTCAGAGGGCTTTGGGTACACATGTACTTTTGAGTATAGCATACCATCCCCAGATAGATGGCCAGTCCGAGCGTACGATCCAGGTGCTCGAGGATATGGTTCGAGCATGCATTTGAGACTTTAGTGGTTCTTGGGAGAAGAATATCCCTCTTGTGGAGTTCTCCTACAACAACAGTGTTCAATGGACTATTCAGATGGCACCTTACGAGGCTTTGTACGGTAGGCCATGTCGATCACCTTGATGCTGGCTGGTGGCAGGAGAGGCAGCTTTACTGGGACCTCATCTTGTTAAAGAGACCTCAAGGTATATAGAGATGATTCGAAAGAGGATGACTGTAGCACAGTCTCGACAGAAGTCTTATGATGATAAGTGGAGACGACCTCTAGAGTTCGAGGTCAGAGATCAGGTTTTCCTGCGTGTCGCACCAAGGTTGGGACATAAGTGGATTCAGAGACAGTGTAAGCTTTCAGCGCGGTACGTTGTGCCGTTTGAGGTATTAGAGAGAGTTGGGCCAGTTGCCTATCGGTTGCAGTTACCTCAGAGGTACCGGGCCATGCAAGATATCTTCCACGTATCTCAGCTCCGACATTACTTTTCAGACTCGTCTCATGTCTTTTAGCCTGAGGAGGTTGATCTTGAAGCAGATGCATCGTTTAAGGAACATCTTATCCGGATTGTTGATCTCAGTATGAAGGTTCTCCGTGGGTGGTTTGTTCCTCTATTACGGGTGCTATGGCAGCACGAGTGAGTACAGGATGAGACCTGGGAGTGGGAGGCTGATGTACGATCGCAGTGGCCGGAGCTGCTCGGGGTTTCTTCTTCTACGCCTCGTTAGGGAAATTCGGGGACTAATTTATTTGAGGGGGGAAGTTTGTAAGAACCCAGATCTTCATTTTAGGTATGTTTTTCCTTTTCTAGTCTTTTTTGAGAAAAATAGGAAAATCTATAAATTTTCAAAGTACACGTCATGTATTTTATAAGTACAGGCTGTGTACATTGATATCGTGCCAGGCCGTGTTCTTACATGTTCGGGCCACACACACGGTGTGTAGGGGTGATGTGGAGGATACTTAAAGAGGAGTATGAAAAGGCCTAGTACATGATGTGTACTCCATAATTACAGGCCTTTTACTTTATTTTTTTCATTAAATGGACCGGGGTCGCGCCTGATGGACAGAACTCACTTCTTCTTTAGGTTCTTCGTCTGAGAGAACACGTACGACCATGGAACTTCTCCGAGCCCCCGTGCCTCCATCTGTTCTCCGAACTGACCGCCTTCAATTGCGTTGGAACTGTATCGGTAAGCTCTTCCTTCTCCTAGAGATTTGTTTTCCAATTTTCCCTCTTTCACAAGATATCGTGGGATGAGAATTTTGGACGCTTTCTCAGATCTTCGACGTTCTAAGGAGAATAAATCATCATGGTTAAAGTATATCGATCTCCTAGCATCGACGTAGGTGTTTTGTGCCTTCCTGTATGATTTCATTGAATATTTTGTGCAATTACACCAATTCCCTTTAATGGGGTATTGTGTGTTTCCTTTGTTTGCCCTGTTGTTTTCCTGCCTTGATTGATTTCCTGAGTAGAGGTCAGTGCTTGTGAATAGGTTAATTTTTACTGTGCTCTGGATGTTTTTCCATGGATGTTTTTTCTTATTAGGCATATTTCCAGTTGCCATGCCTAGTTTTAGCATAGTGGAACTGTTGTAATATTATGTTGGTGTGCCATAAAATGATAAGCCAAGTAGTTCTTTAGGTTTACATGGGGTGATACACGCGCTATGCATGTTTGTTTTACACGGGGATGTGAGAACCTAGTGTAGTGGACCATAGGGAGAATAGATGTAAGGGATTCTCCAGAGTGTATTATTAATACGATGCAAGACCAAAGGGGGAATTGACGATGAGTTCTTCCTCAAAGAGTCTATAGTTACTCAACGCGGGCCATAGGGGGAATGAGACATTGAGTGCTTCCCCAGAGAGCCTTTAGTATGATACAAGACTACAGTGGGAATTGACAGTGAGTGCTTCCTTAGAGAGTCTATTCTTTAGCTGAACCAGAGGGGTGAGACTATGTGTGCCTCCAGAGGGTTGCTAGTACTTTTAGGTTAAACCATAAGGGTTAGGCTCTCAGAACTACCCAGGGGGTTACCTGTTGTTCTACTTGTTCATTTAGCTGTTACTTGTGTACTTTATATGCTAGACAATGTGGATTATAGCTGCTATCTGGTTTACTATTTACTGCTTCCTATATGTTTACATTCCATGTATTCACTAACTGTTAGGCACAGATCTTTGGGTGGTTGCCTATTGGGACCTTCTCTCACACCCTGTTTGGGCCATGCTTTTGGGCCCAAACAGACTATATTGTTGCAGGTATAGATAAGGGGAAGTGCCCTTCTTCTTCAGGTACTTGACTTGTTGTGGAGCTGGATAGTATGGGACCAAGCTATGGCTTGCGATGCTGAGGAGTTTACCGGTTTTCTTTTGCACTTTGGTTTAGTATTTTATTCAGCATTGTGACTTGTTTGGATGCTTTCCTAGACATATGTATCATACATCATTTTATATATATATTTTTGTGTGTTTGATTCAGATGTTTACTGTTAGTTTTCCGCTGATTTTTGTTTACGCTTGTATGGATGGTAACTGTTACTGCTGTTGTCTATTTGTTTTTCTTTCGCTGTGAACTCTTCCAATGAGGGCATATTTTCCCCACTATCACACCCAAGGCCCTCACTGCTAATCGGCAACCTCTGGAGTTTGGGGAAATACGCTTGAGGCCATGTAACCAACCAGGTAAGGGGCTCCTCTAGGTGGCTTCCTGAACAGTGATGTTACATGGTAGATGAGTATCATCGCATTGTGGAGACGGTAAGCCGTACGTACGCACGAGCGATGGTATCATTTATTAAATGGTTAAATGGTATAGAATTAGATGAAATATAAACTAGAAAAAATAATATCATATCATATTTATTATTTAAGTCATTTATATTCTTCATTATACACATCCAAATAAATATAGATGAAACACAGTTTACAACACGGTGTGGTGATGGTAAGTAGTACATACACACACCCGGTGATATTGTTTTTCATAGGATTGGTTAAAAGAGTAATATGGTTGTCCCATAATCATAAAAACAAATCAGCATAAATTATGTTATGGGGTTATTATTTTATTATTCTAACAACTTAGGAACATGAATTAGAAAAAGAAAAGAACATTAAAAGAAAGGATAAAATGATTACCTCTTATTTGGGTGTCACTTTTTGTTTTTCACGGAAGGAATCCTTATGTTGGATTTTTACCAATGTTTTTATTATAGGATTAAGTGAATGAATTTGGGAGATGAAATGTGAAGGGTATGGCTGAGAAAAATGGATTTGGAGGTGTGATTTAAAGAGAAGTAGATATTCCCTTTTATAAGAGAGGTGATTGACACTATCAGAATGTCTTGAAATATAAATTTATTATAAATTTATTTTCAGTTTCTAAGGGTCCCAAAGTGATTTATTTTTAAGATAATATATGGTTATTTAGCCTCATAGAAAATAGGTTTTATAAGTTTTAGGACATAAAATTAACCTTATATTTTATATTTATCCCTTAGTTAAATTGTTTAACCTTTACCATATAATCTGTAATTTTTTCACTATATGGATAATATAGTTACTATAAAATTTTAAACAAACGTAAATAGGATCACTAATGACATTTTTATCATTATCTAAGTCATTTGGACGAGAATTAGATTTTTATTATTTTTATATCATTTAATAAAATAGTATTTGTTTTAAAAAAACTCATTTATGTCAATTTAGACACTATTTAGTAATTATCTTTTGATAAAGTCATAACAAATTCATTACTACAAAAAATGCATTAAATCAAATTTAACCTATCATAGTCGTTTATTAAATTCATGGATGGCCTAAAAATAGTAAAATTACATTTATTTTAATATTTATAATACCATTTATTTTATTCCTTCATTAATATGGCAAACACTTAATTATTATTGTGTCATTAATAAATAAAATTTTTTAAAGTCAAAAAATTATTAATAAAATAACATTATGTAGGAAATACTTTTATATTTATAATTACTATTTTTATATTAATATATCCCTTATATAACTCAAATTATAATTTTTTTAGTAATAAGATACATGTTTATGTTATATTTCCCTTTACATTAAATTACTTATTATAAAATGTCATTTTTACACCCAAGTGTCTCAATGGGGTCCTAAAATCAACCTAAATATGATCATTGTCGGTAATATATCATATTATAGGATTAGGACATGTGTTAGGGTTGTTTTATATTATAATAATATTATTTTTACCCTTATTTACATGATTTACCCATTACCCATGGTAAATAAAAACTATTACTAAAGTTACTATTCATAACATCCATAAATAAAAGGTTCCTATTTAAATAATTTGGAACTTATGATTCAATATATGGAATCCATTTTTCCAAATTAGAAAATATAATTGGAAGAAATTAATATATAATTAATTCTCATTGCCAAAACCAGAAAGCAGGTTTTTAAGATGTAAAAACTATTTAAAGTTTAACATGTGTTGAAGTCCAATTTCATTGTGAAATTACTTCCAAGAACTAATTTTGAATTAAATTATAAAAAAATAATCCAATTAAAAATATAATCTATTTATATAAATAATGTAGATGAAAAAGCGGTTATAAATTAAAATACAATATTTTTCAATGTTCATTAAAAATGAAACATATCAGAAAACCACCAAAAAATTAACCAAACTATGTTTTAATGTAAATATTATAAATAATAATTTAATTTTGTCAAATTTAAAATATAAAAGTCTCCAATATAGGATTCAAAAATATATCTCCATTAAAATGCAGAAAACGACATTTTAAAAAAGATACTACTTTTATAAGAAAAATTGAATTTGTCTTTATATTATTTCTAATAAATAGATAATATGAATATTAAAATTATATTGGAAATATAAAATTGAAAATATGGTTAATTCTATTTATAACTTATTTTTAAATGTCTAGTTTGATAAGTCGTTGTGCGCTCGAACTCGGAGTTGCATGTAGCGCAAACTATTGAATAATTAAGAAGAATACCATGGATGTTTGGTGTGTTACATTATCCCCTCCTTCAATAAATTCCCATCCTCACAATTTAAAATCAGGATTTTAAACTTGGGGTTTTAAAATTTCCAAATATCTTAGTTCAAATCCCACATTGAAATATGGATTAATGATACCTCTATTTAAAAAAAAGAATGGAAAGTATGAAGGTTATCAGAAATAACACATACAAGGGTTCCATGTGGGAATAAATAAACATGAATGATAAATTTAACCATTATGTTTCGATTAATAGTGGTATATAATATTATTAAGATAAAGTTAACAATCTAAAGTCCATAAATATATTATGATTTAAGGGACCATTTAATTCGTCACAAAATAAAGTACAAGGATTTTTTTTCTTTTCATGATCCTATCCCTAAAGCTGAAGAACATTAGTAGATATACAAACTTGATTTCAGTAAAATATCACCATTGGTTAATCATTGAAAACTTTCAAATTCATATCTTAAACATGGAAATGAAGTTTAATTTTTCATTCCTAATGTTTTGGAAGATCATGTGATAGAACAATATGTCTTTCCATCTATCTCAATAAAAGTGTTAGCACAGGTTATCTGTAATGACCCAAATATTTATTAATAAAAATTCAACATCATGTATTTAAATGTATCCTTATGGTTATGTAAAACGTATGCACATATTTTGTTTTATGTTTTGGATTTTAAAATTCCATTATGAAATGTGACCGTTGCAAATATAGTTGTTGAACAGTGATCACCTGATTAGTATAAATATAGGGCTCTAACAACTTCAGTTTACTCAGAAAAAGGAAGTGATGGCCTCACCCAGTAGACTTTCCCCATACGAAGCACATTTGTTTGAGCTCAGAAAGGAGGTGGCGTCATTGGGCTTCGCTCTTGAACAAGACCAAGCCGAGCTTGAACATGTTAAGTTTGTGTGGAACCGAATACGGGAGAAGTGGAAGTTAATAGACATTACCACTCGAGCGACGTTATCCGAGCCACCCCAATAGTCTGTCACCATCGAACACCATACCCTTCAGTCTTATGAGGGTGTTATAAGGGGTTATGTAACAATACCCTTCCACTATGACTATCTACATTATTCTTGTATATAGAATATACATTATTTTTATTATTACTTTGTAAATTGTTTTTACAGCCCAAATAGTATTTTTAGTCAATATTCAACTAAGAAATAAATTTTTATGAATTAATATATTTTTGAATTAAATAATATTTTTATAAAATATTACTATTATTAAATTAATTTTTATTAAATATAAATTATCATATAATTTTTTGAATGAAATTGAAATTTTTATTAAGGTTTGAAAGCTGTTTTCATCAAAACCCATGAATTTTCGATAAATGTCTGTTTTTATTTTAAAAGTAAAAATTAATTTATTTAAAAATTATTTAGATAAAATGATTATTATTTTTGGAATCAGGACATCAAAATTTTCCAATGATGAATTTTCATAATTTTGTGAGACAGTTGATGTTTTGGATAAAAATTAAATACCGTTTAAATATATTATATGTTTTATAACCTCATAATGATCCAATAGTGATGTAATAAAATACTATAAACATTATGTTCGTCCAATATATGTTTTCCCATTTATATAATGTGATTTTTGGTTTGATTGATTTATTTTACAAAGCCTTAGTGAACCCTTCAAGGCTTATAAAACATTTTGTCTTTTTAAATTGTTTTCCTTGAGAGTGTGACACACCTCCACATAGGATACCCTATTATTTTAAGAAGTTTGGCCATTGGCCTTATAAAATATTGTTTTCCACTCCCATTTTTCAAAAACCATGGGAAAAAACCATGTGATGGTTTGTGGTTTTGATTAGTTTACTGTGAGGTGTCCCAACCTAAATAATAGACAATTCTCTATCCTTTCCTATATAAACGCAACCATCCTCCTAATTACTTTCACTCAAAGCCTTTGGAGTTCAACCAACCTCTTTCCTCCTCTCTCTATAATCTTTCCAAGGTTCCCCAAGCTCCCAAGAAGCCTCTCTCAAGCCTCTCCCAAGCTTTTGGGGTCACACTTCCATGTAAGGGATTTCTTCCTTTCTCATTTTGTCCAATTTGAATTAAGATTTAATGCCCTTTTGTTTTCAATTAAAAATTTTAGGCTATGATTTAGTACCTCCATAAAACATCCCTCTATATGTTTGGATGATGGGTGACCCCTTTCTCTCTCACTAATTTCTCCCATGTACACCTGTTACCACGCCGAAATTTTGTGAGAGATTTCTCTGTCCTCTTTTACATCAAAGTAATTCTTTTGATTTATGCATCTAAATTCCATTACGTTTGTTGGGACATGTATCTAAATGACCCCCATAATATACATTTCATGTAAATATGATGAGACACCCATTTCTCTCTCATCAACCATTTCCAATCCAAGATCATTTTGTAGTGAATATAGTACCCATGTCTCTATCAAGGGTATTCACCTTTATTCACATATACATATTGAATGGTACTTTCCGGTATTTATTTCAGAATACTTAATCATGGAATAACTTATGATGTTGATATATTCCATGTTATATTATCCATGTGGCACACTTATGCATGAAATTAAATGTTTAAGAATGGTGTTCTCTAATAGCGCACCAATGCATTGGGTAAAGTATTGTATCATGATACGTCCTGTACAATGAGTGTTGAATCATGATAATTCATGTGCAATGAGGGTTTACTCATGCTTCATGTGCAATGAGGATTTACTCATGCTCTATGTGCAATGATCCTTGTCTCATGCTAAAATCCATGTTAGGTGTTGTTTCCACATTTCCATGTTATGATTATCATGCTTTAACATGCCTTTATGTACATTTTTCTCTTGTGCTCCATTGATAGGGCTATTGTCTATCATGTATTGTATTCCTCATTTGATTCCATGTTTATTCAATTACTGGGCATTATAGCTCACCCTTTTCTTATGAATGTCCTTAGTTTATCCAATGCAATGCAAAGTACGAGGGAATGTAGTGGTCATGTAAAGGACGTTTTCAATAAAGATGTTGTATTCCATGTTTTAAGTTGTTATGTAATGATCCTAAGCCCCAAAGACACTAGTCCTCTCGATCTTCTATATTGTATCAAGTGATGTTTATGTAATAAATCATGTTTTAGAGTGTAATAAAGTCCAGAGATGTTATAGTTGGTATGAGAGGATATGTTTAGTTATTTTTGGGATTAGGAATAGAAAACCCTAGTGAAGCCTTAGAGACAAGAATAAGTATAATAAAAACATACCTACATTTTGGTGAGTATTGAGTAAGTGGTTTATCAATAAAATACATCAGTGTCTGGATACAAGTAGGTAGAGGCGGCTCTAACATAGATGTATACTAAGGGTAAATCCCGAAGACACAACTTTGAGCTAGACTCGATCGGGAACTGGTGCTGGACAACTAGCCTTGCTGCACTCTTGATTACGATACTCCCGGGGGATATGATTTGGTAAATTTACAAGCTTAGTATTAACCATAATTAAGGGACAAGAAAAAATACCCTAAAGTAGATCATGGATAACATAGACTGACACCAATATATCCATAATTTAAGGAAATAAATCTATTTATATGTCATCAGTTTTTTTGTCTTTGGATTACCCATTATTTGTTACCCCATACCATTCCTTTCATTCCATCCAATGGCCGGTAATAGGAGGAAACATACTAACAACCGATGTTAAGATAAATGAGATGATTGTTCTTATGAGATCCCCAATCCAATGGGTGTGGGAATCACAATCATTGTCAGGATACACTCTCAGCTAACTCAGCATTTGAATAGAAACATGGGTCAAGAGGAATGTTCAACCCCCCCTAATAAAGAACAAGTCTATATTGAGATCCTAATGAGACAAAGGCCTACTACTTTTAATAGATCATATGATCCCTCAATCACCGAAAAATGTATCTACTCCATTGAAAAGATCTTCTCCCTCCTTCAATGTTACGAAAAAAGAGAAGGCTCTCCTGGATGCTTATCATATGGAGGGTAAAGCTGATCAATTGTGGAAATTGATAAAAAATACGAATCTTGAGGAGGAGATTGAGGAACTGGAATGAAAAGATTTCTAGAAGATGTTTTTCGATAAATATTTTCTATGCACCCTCCGAATTAAGATAGAAATGGACTTCCTTTCACTCAAGAAAAAAGATGGAGAATATGTCGGAGAATACGAAGAAAAATTCACATGGATTTCATGATATGCCTCCAGATTATTCATTACCCTAGAATGAAAGGTTGTCCTCTTCATTGGTGGGATGAAACCTAGCTTGCGGAAAGCACTGTAGATTCGTGACTTTGATAGCTATGGGGAAATTGTTTAATGTGCCCTCAAGGTCTAAATGGAGATCTGGAAATCTCAGGGATATCATGGGAATAAAAAGAGTAATGTGGACTTCAATTCTAGAAGTTTGATAGATAATTCCAACAATGATAAGAATATCCAGCACCTGACATGCCAATGGGGTGGAAAGAAGCACCCCAGAAATTGCCTGAAGGGGACGAGGAAATGCTTTAGGTGGGAAAAAGAAGGTCACCAAGATATTAACTACCGATAATAAAAACCTGTGGCTACAATAGAGAAGAGGAATGCTCCATTAGAACCTCAAAGCATTGTTCATTGCTACAACTATAAAGAACCAGGGCATCTTAAAATCAGTGCCCTAAGCCATTGGTTTTCGGAGGAAACCAATAACCATCATGGTAGCAAAGGAGAGCTTTTTCCATCATAACATCCAAAGTGAACCCCAAAAACAAAGTGGTGACATGTATGATAGATTTTAATTCAAGAATATAGAACATACTTTTTGATTCCTATTTTATGCATTGTTTTATATCCCGAATGTTTTGTAGAACAATCCCAACACCACCAAAAATCGTGGAAGTAAGGATGTCGGTGAGTATGAAAAATGTGGAAGTAAGAGATGTTATATTCTCAATTGATCTTATACCTGGAGAATTACCAATATCCAAGACACCGTATAGAATTGATCTTGTAGTGCTTGAAGAGGTAAAGATATAACTACAGGAGAATCTGGATAATGGGTTTATACACCCAAGTGTTTCACCATGGGGTGCACTAGTTGTCTTCGTAAAGAATAAGGATGGGTCAATGCACCTTTACATCGATTATCTCATGCTTAAAAAATCACAATAAAAAACAAGTATCCTCTCCCACGAATTGATTACTAATTCGATCAGTATTATGGAGCACAGTACTTCTCCATGTTGGATTTGTGGTCGGGATATTATCATGTTAGGGTGAAGAAGGAAGATATCCCCCAGACAACTTTTCGTACAAGATACTGGTACTATGAATTCATAGTAATGTCTTTTGTACTCCATAATGCTCCATAAATCTTCATGGAATTTATGAATAGAGTCTCTAGAGATTACCTCAGAAAATTTGTGGTATTATTTATAGATGATATTCTAATATACTCTAAAATCAATGAGGATCATGAGGAGCATCTGAGAACTGCACTCGAGGCCTTATAAAAGGTGAAGATCATTTCAATTTACATTATGTGTGAGTTCTAGTTAAAGTAGGTCTCAATTTTGGGCCATATCATCACAAGAAATGGAATATCTATGGATCCCTCCAAGATAGTTGCAATTGAGGGATGGGCGAGGCCAACATCAGTAACGAATATCCACAACTTCGTGGGGTTAGCAGGATATTATCAACAATTTGTGAGAAATTTCTCACGATTTTCCAAACCTCTTACTAAGAGTACTCAGAATGGAGTAAAATTTTCTTGGAGTGATTAATACGAAGAAATATTCAAGGACTTGAAAATGAGGCTTATCACTGCGCCAGTGCTCACTTTACCCAAAAGTGGAGAACTATTTGTGGTATTTAGTGATTCTTGAAAGAAGGGACTGGGCTGTGTGCTGATGAAAAATGACACAAAGTCATTGCATATGACTCAAGGAAATTGAAATTTCATGATAAGAATTATCCAACACATGATCTAGAGTTGTTTGTGGTAATCTTTTCTTTAAAAAATTGGCGACATTATCTCTTTGGGGAGAAGTGTGAAATATATACGGACCACAAAATCTGTAAGTATATATTCACAAATAAATAGTTGAACATGAACCAATGAAGATGGTTAGAGCTTATTAAATACTATGATTTCTCAATCCATTACAACACTAGGAAAGAGAACAATGTGGAAGATGCTCTATGTAGAAAGGACCCATCGATTCTATCATTGATGAGAATTGAAAGGGTTACAATATTCATAGATTTGATGAAGATGGATATAGGAATCATAAAGAATGGAACATCATAAATCCATTCAAAAATGATTTCTCAACCGTCTCTTTTGGAAAAGATAAAGGACGCTCAAAATAATGATGTGGGAATTCAGAATAAAGTGGAAGCTATCATAAAAGGGAAATCCTCAGAGTTCAATGTTAATGAAGAAGGAATTGTGAGATTTTGGAAAATACTATGTGTTCCATCAAGTCCAGAGCTGAAGAAGGAACTTTTAGATGAAGCACATAGTTCAAATTTATCTATTCACCTAGGAAACACAATGATGTATATATATCATAGAGAGAATTATTGGTGGGATAATATGAAGAAGGAGATCATTGAGTATACATCAAAGTGCCTGGTGTTTCAGCAAGTGAAGGCATATAGGCATAGATCTAAGAGGATGATGCAACCATCTCCCATACCAGCATGGAAATGGGAGAACATCGCCATGGACTTCATCATCGGACTTCCGAAGACATCCAAAGGAAACAATGAAATCTGGGTTGTTAGGGATCTTCTTACAAAGTCTGCACACTACATTGCAATTCGGTAGGATTTCTCATTAGATCAACTAGAATAGATATGTATTAGGGAAGGTGTAAGGCTGCATGGAGTTCCACTATCTATTATATCCGATCGATATCCAAGATTCAACACTATGTTTTGGATAATTCTTTAACATTATATAGATACAAGGCTAAACTTCAGTACGGCTTATCATCTTCAAACTGTTGGCCAATCCGGGTAGACTATCCAAACACTTGAGTACATGTTGTGAGGGTTCTCAATATACTTCAAAGGAGGATGAGATCAGTATATTCCTCTGGTTGAGTTCTCTTATATCAATAGTTTACACTCGAGCATCTGAATGGCAACTTATGAAGCCCTATGTGGGAAGTGGTGTAGATCACCAGCCTGTTGGGATAAAGTTGGTGAGTGTAAGCTGTTGGGACCAGAAATCGTTGATGAAATGGTGGAGAAGGTGAGAACCATTCAACAACATATCAAGGCAGCCAAGAGTCGATAAAAGAGTTATGTAGATAACATTCGATGAGACCTTGAGTTTAAAGTTGGACATATTGTATTTCTATGCATATCTCCATGGAATAAGGTCATGAGGTTTGGAAAGAAAGGGATGTTAAGTCCTAGGTACATCTGCCCCTTTGATATTCTTGATCATGTCAGGGTTACGGCCTGTCGACTAGCACTTACACCTACCTTGGGCAAAGTATATGATGTATTTCATGTATCCATATTAAGTACGTACATACCAGAAACTTCACATGTACTATTTTCATAGGTAGTACAGTTATAGGATGATCTTTCCTATGAGGAGAAACCAATGAAATCTTAGATTGTAGAGAAAAAGTCCTACAAAATAATAGAATGATTCTCGTGAAGGTGTTGTGGTGAAACCAAAAGTTTGAAGAAGCGATGTGGGAATCCGAAAAAGTAATGAAAAAGAGTTTCCCAAATCTGTTTTAGTGTGGGAAATGGAAATTTTGAGGGATAAATTTCTTAAGGGGGAAGATTGTAATGACCCATAAATTTATTAATGGAAATTCCACTTTGTATATTTAAATTTCTCTTTATGGTAATGTAAAACATATACACTTAATTTGTTTTATGTTTTTGATTTTAAAATTTTTTTAAGAATTGTGATCGTTTCTAATATAGCCATTGAACAGTGATAAGATGATTAGTATAAATGTAGGGATTTAACAAATCCAATTTACTCAGAAAAAGGATGTGATGGCCTCATCTAGTAGACTTTCCCCACATGAATCCCATTTGTCGAAGCTATAAAAGGAGGTGGTGTCATTGGGCTTTTCTCTTGACCAAGCCCAAGCTGAGCTTCAACACGTTTAGCTTGAGAGGAATAGACTACGAGAGAAGTGGAATTTAATAGAGCTTACCACCCGAGAGATGTTATCCGAGCCACCCCAAGTGTTTTTCACAATCGCAAACCTTACCCTTCGGTCTTACGTGGGTGTTTTATGGGGTTATGTAATGAGACCCTAGAACTATGACTATGTACATTTTTGTTGTATAGAGAATATACATTCTTTTTATTATTACTTTGTAAATAGTTTTTAAAGCACAAATAATATTTGTAGTCAATATGCAACAAAGAATTCTATTTTGACGAATTAATGGATTTTTTAATTAAATAATATTTTAATAAAATATTATTATTATTATTAAATTAATTTTTATTAAATATATATTATTGTATAATTTTATGAATGCAATTGTAATTTTTACTAAGGTTTGAAAGCTGTTTTTGTCAAAACCCGTGAATTTTCGATAAATGTTTGTATTTATTTTAAAAGAAAAAATTCACATATATATAAATTTATTTAGATAAGATGAATATTATTTTTGGAATCAAGACTTCAAAATTATCCAATGATGACTTTTTCATAATTTTCTGAGACAATCGAAGTTTTGGGTAAACATTACATACTGTATGAATATATAATGTGTTTTATGACATCATAATGACCCAATAGTGATATAATAAAATAATATAAACATTATTTTCGTCCAATATATGTTTTTCTATTAAAATAATTTGATTTTATGTTTTTTGATTTATTTTACAAAGCTTTAGTGGACCCTTCAATGCTTATAAAACATTTTGTCTTTTTAAATTGTTTTCCTTAAAATTGTGTCTCACCTCCACCTAAGAAACCCTGTTATTTTAAGAAGTTCAGGAATTGGACTTATAAAATATGGTTTCTAACTACCCTTTGGAAAAAAAATGGGAAAAAATAGTTGGCCGGTTTTTGGTTTTGATTAGTTTAATTTAAGGTGTCCCAAACCTAAATAATAAAGAATTCCCTCTCCTTTCCTATATAAACCCACAAAGATCCGACTTCCTATTCACTCAAATCCTTTAGAGGTTGAAAAACGCAGACCTCCTCTCTCTAGAATCCTCCCAAGGTTCCCCATGCTCCCAGGAATCCTCTCTCAATCCTCAATAAATATTTTGGGGTCTCACTTCCATGTAAGGTATTTCATCCTTTCTCATTTTGTCCTATTTTCTTTAAGTTGTTTTGCCCTTTTGTTTTCAATTGAAAATGTTGGGGTATTTTGATGCAACTCCCCCATACTACCCTATTTATGTTTGGATTATGGTAGACCCATTTCTCTCACATTAATGGCCTTCATGTACACCCATTATCATATCGAAATTCCGTGAGGGATTTGTCTCTCTTCTTTTACATCCAAGAAATTATTTTGTATTATGCATCTAAATTCCATCACATTTGTTGGGACATGTATCTATATTACCCCGTTACTTTCCATTTCATGTACATATGATAAGACACCCATTTCTGTCTCGTCAACCATTTTCATGAGTCTTTATGTCATGTCGTTATGTTGCTGAAATTGCACTTTGTTTTTCAAAGCCATTATCATTGTGCCGTGAATGCCATACCCATGTCTCTATCAAGGGTATTCACCATTATGCAGATATACATATTGAATGGTAATTTTATGTATTTGTTCCAAATTACATAATCATGGAATAACTTATGATGTTGATTGATTCCATGTTATATGATCCATGTGGCACACTTATGCATGAAATGAAATGTTTAAGAAGGGTGCACTCTAATAGTACTTCAATGCATCGGGTAAAGTATAGTATCATGATAAGTCATGAGAAATGAGTGTTGACACATGATAATTAAAGTGAAACGAGGGTTAACTCATGCTTCATGTTCAATGAGTATTTACTCATGCTCCATGTGCGATGAGCATTGGACCATGCTAAATTCCATGTTAAGTGTTTTCTCCACATTTCGATGTTATGATTATCATTCTTTATCATGCCTTTTATGTTCATGTTTCCCTTGTTCTCCATTTATATGCCAATTGACTAACATGTATTGGATTACTCATGTTATTCCGTGTTTATTTTCATACTGGGCTTTATAGCTCACCCTTTTCTTATGCTTGTCCTCAGGTTATCCCATGCAATGCTAAGTACGAGGGAATATAGTGGTCAGGTATGGGATTATTTCAATGAAGATATTTTATTTCATGTTTTATGTTGTTATGTAATGATCTTGAGCCCCAAAGACACTATACCTCTCGATCTTCTATGTTGTATCAAGTGATTATTATGTAATAAATAATGTTTTATTGTGTAATAAAGATCTGGGTTGTTATATTACCACATATGCCTAAGTCCACCTATTGTGAGATAATACATTAATATCACAAACATTAACTAGAGTATAACTTATACTATCCAAAATTTATAACCTTACAATTCTTCATAAAACTAAAAATATACATCATTAGAAACAAGTGAACTGAATTGGCTTAGCATTTATCTCCCATATTTCATAGGGGAGTTATTGGTTGTCACATTCTAAACATGTGAACACCGTCATCATGTACTCCCTCCAGTCATGGTAACCACCTGAAATATTAGATATCATTATTGAAAACATGCATGTTTCCTTGTTCCATAACATAGTGGATTATTCCTTAAGTCCCAAAAATGTGTACACTTCATCCATGATAGCATAACCCTCTGGTTGAGAAATCCATAATTAGTTCTCAAAAAACTAGAATCATCTAATTTATTTATTCAAATCAAATATATCTCTATCCAAAAATAATTATCATAACATAAGGAACATATTAAGGGTTATATTTAACTTAATAATATTTTATCCAAATATAATATTACCCTTAAATCAATTTTCTTGTCCATTATAACTATTCATCATTTTCTTGAAAATCCTTTGTGAAAAACATAAATTGTATACTATTTATATAATTCAATTTTCATATTTTTTGGATCCAATTGAATAAATATTTCAATCATTCCAATTTAATGGTTGGAAAGGAATAGGTCCTTCCTTGGTTTAGAAGCAGATTATTATATCTGGGAATTGAGTTATGTAATGCCCATGATTTACACAGATGAGTCACTGAAATCCATAACAATTGGTCACAATATGACCCTTTTTCCATAGATATAACATCTTTCACTCTATTTGAGGTATTCCTCAAGGTTATTCTTCCCTTCCTCTTGACATGTAGGAAGATAAAACTTCTTTCCATTATACTTATTAAAATGTGAACATTTATAAATGATCATCTTCCACTTACACAATGTGTTAGTAAACTCATCAAAGATCACATTGTTAATAATATATTGTAACAACTGAATTATCATAATCACAATATCATTATCTCTAGTAATTATCCCATTTTGTTGATCAAAATCAGAACATTTTCGTCCAAACACTATGTTTATACAATTCCTTCTGATCTCCTCCATTAATTAAGACTAGAAACATTAGGGTGAGAAACACATCTCATTGAAGAAAATCACATAATCATGGGAATGTAGTTTCTGTCTTAAAATCATAGTTTTAATCCTATGATATTTTAACTCATTACCAAAATTCAATAGGATTATTCTATACTTATCATCAATTATTATACTAGGTTTATGATCCCTAATCTATGTTTTCTAAATCTATTTTCAAAGTTTTTTGCAAAACATCCTCTAATACAAACTGTAATTCCTTAACCCCAGATGTTCAGAGACTGTGCATTATTTTAATATATTGTAATGATTACAAGGAATCAAATCCCAAAAGACCGACCAGATTAGCAATATTAGAAAATAGATTACATATATTAACATTACATTAAAACATATTACATAAAAGACAGCCTAGATAACACTTTGATAATTTGATTATTCTCTAATAATTACCCTACATATCAATCATAAAACACTTCATGGAAACTTGCGAGAATAAAACATAATAAAGGGGTGAGCTTAGAATATCAGTTTGGATAAACAATATAGTTGAATCTATCATCAATACACAAAAACTTATATGGGAAGGTATAAAACTGAAACAAAATCCTGATAATCATAACATTTATCATAATCTGGAAAGAATATATCAAATAATTCCATTTTAAAATTTCACGTGTATATTATGCTGGTAAAATAATAACATGAAATATCAATAACTAATCTCATAATGAAGGAATTCATAATGCGGGACATCTGAAACATGCCTTCGAGGCCTAAGAAAATACATCCACAATTAAATGGTTATGGCCATAACCATATCCATATCTAAAATGAAATGGGAAAGGCCTAGGACAAGTCCTTATTTAGTTTGTCTCATGAGACCTACCAATGAATTGTGAGGCTACAGTGGGCCCCACCTGTCACTTATAAAGTCCAATTGATTCCTCCTATTAAAAGGTTGAAACATAACATAAATATTCTTATTAAAACTAGCATATGAAATGTTAATACTTTAACCATAAACCATGAATTGTGTAAAACCATAAAATATTCTCTTTGAATAAATATTTAAAATAATTAAAATTATGTTATAGTTAATGATTCTATTCCATAAAACCATAAAATATTCCCTTTGAATAAATTTTAATGAAACATGGACATGGATGAAAAATATATCTTAATAAATACTTAAACATAAACAATCACATATAATAATGAGATTGAGGAATTAACCCTTACCTTAGGTCTGATACTCACTATACGTGTCCAAAAATCCTATAGATTTTTTTTAAATATATTATTAACTTACAAATGAATTATAATAATATTTATGATATCATATGTGATTCTATTTTGACTTCATGATACATATTTATTAAGAATTCCAAGTTAATGGAACATTTCGGGTTATAATCGCTTTGTTTATCACAGACGTTTTGACTTATTATTCTTGACCATATTACGTAGAACATTATTTAGATACAAAAATAATGTATAATATGATTTATATATCATATATATTAATAATATAAATGTATATAATTCATAGATATATGTAATGGAATAGGTTTTTCATGAAAACATTAGGTCATACGTACACATGAATGTTGTTTCTGTTTTCTTATCGTATTGAATGGAAGTAAGTGGATGAATTATAGGTATATATATATATATTATTAAAGTATCCTCAATATATAACATATTCCATAATTATTCATAATATATATTTTTTATAATCATTATTCGATGGTGGACGTGGAAGATGAGTCTTATCACGTTTTGGAGAGGGTAAGCCGTATGTATCCACTAGTGACCATATAATTTATGTAATGGTTAAATGGAATTAAATTTGATTGAAAATAAATTTTAAATAAATAATATCATGTTATATTTATTATTAATTCATTTATATGCATTAGTATACCCATCAAAATAATGTATAGATGAAAAATAGTTTACACCACTACATTGAGAAGGTAATCCCTATAAACGCACACATAGTGATATTGTTTTTATAGGATTGATAAATAGGGGAGTATGGTAGTACCAAATTCATAAAAAAATCGCAGAATAAATTATATGATTTATTTATTATTTTATAATGGAATCAACATATGATGATGAAGTAGAACAAGAAAATAAATTTAAAAGAAACGATAAAATGAATATGACTTCTTTAGATGTCTCCTTTTGATTTTCATAAATAAATTCATTAAATTGATATTTTTCAAAATTTGTTTCAAATAGGATTATTTGAGGTATGTTAGGATGGGAAATTTCCAGGGTTTGGCTGAGAAAACGGGCTTTGGAGGTGTGAATTAAAGAGAAGGAGAAGTTCCCTTTTATAGGAGAGGCGAGAGACACTTTAATAATGTCATGAAATATTAATTTATTATAAACTTATTTTCGGTTTATAATGTCTAAAAAGTGATTTATTTGTAGGCTAAGATGATTATGGTTATAAATAATTTCAAAAAATATATTTTATAATTGTTTAGGTCATAAAATAAACCTTAACTTTTAGATTTAAACCTTCGTTAAAGAGTTTAACCTTTACCATGTGTTCTTGTATTTTTACACAACATGGTTAATATAGAGACTATAAAATGAAAAAAATAATATAAATTGGATCATTAATGATATTATTATCATTATTTAATACATTTTTTAGAATATTATGATTTTAGGATTTTTATTTCATTTAATATAATAGTATTTGTTTTTAAAAGCTCATTTATGTCAATTTTGAAAGTATTTATTAATTGATTTTTGTTAAAGTCGTAAAAAATTGATTCTATCAAAAAATATTAATTAAATAAAATATAACATATAATAGTCATCTATAAAATTCATGGATGTATAAAAACCTTCAAATTACATTTATTTTAATATTTATATTGTCATTTTCTTGATTCATTCATTAATAAGGCAAACACTTTGTTATTATTGTGTCACTAATAAATTTAATTATTTAATATCTAAAAATTATGAATCAAATACCATTATATAAAAAATATTTTTACCTTTATAATAAATATTTATAGTTTAATATATCACCTATAAAACATGAATTAAATTTTTTTAGTTATATGATTCATGTTTATGTTATATTTTCCTTTACTATAAATTAATTATTATATTATGTCATTTTCACACCCATGTGGCTCAATGGGGTCCTCAAATTGACATAAATATTATCATGGTCTATAATATTTCATAATATAGAATTATGACATGTTTTAGGATAGATTTATATTACTATAATTTTATTTTTTTACCCTTATTTACCTGATTTACCCTTTACCAATGGTAAATAAAAATAATTACTAAAGTTACAATTCATAACATCCAAAAATAGAAGGTACCTATTTACAAATTTTACACCTTATGATTTAAAATATGAAATCTATTTTACCTAATTAATGAAAATAATTGGAAGAAATTAATTTAAATTTAATTCACCTGGTCAAAACCAGAAAGCGGGTTGTTAAGAAGTAAAAACTATCAAAAGATTAACATGTGTTTATGTCCAATTTTAATGTTAAATTACTTACAAGAAATAATATTGGATTTAATGATAAAATAATAATCTAATTAAACTTTAAAACCAATGAAAAAGGTAATGTAAATATATAAATAATTTAGAAGAAAAATGAGTTTTGAATTAAAATGCAGTATTTTTCAGTGTTCATTAAAATACTAAAATTATCACAAAACACCAAAAATTTATCCAAACAATGTTTTTATGTCTCAATTATAAAGAATAATATAATTTTTTATAATTTATTACCTAAAAGTTTCAAATATTGGACTCAAAATGGGTTTCTATTAAAAGGCGGAAAACGACATTTTTTAAGAAATACTTATTTTTATGAAAAATTAAATTTTTCCACACATTATATTTAAGAAACACATAAGATTAATTTTAAAATTATATGGGATATATAAAATTCAAAAAAAAATTATTACTATTTATATTCTATTTTTAAATTGCTAGTTTGATAGGTCATGGTGCGCTTAAATTAAATGTTGTGTATAGCTCAAGCTATTGAATAATTAATAAGAAGTGTGCCATGGATTAATGGTGTGTTACATTATCTCCTCCATATATAAATTTCATCCTCGAAATTTAAATTCAGAATTGAAAACTACAGTTTCAGTATTTCAAAATATCTTAGTTGAAATCCCACATCAAAAAATGGATTAATGAGACCTCTATTTAGAAATAAAGAAAGGTAAGTTTGATGGTTTTTGAAAATAACATATACTAGGATTCCATGTAAGAAAAATGGACATGAATGAAAAATATAACCATAAAGTTCTGATGAAGAGTCATACAGAATATTATTAGAAGAAATTTAATAGTTTAATATTCAAAAATTTGAGATGATCCAAGGGAACATTAGATTCGCCGCAAAATAAAGTACTATGAATTTTTTTTGGTTTTGAAGATCTTTTACCTAAAGTTGAAAAACATGAGAAGAAATAAATACCGGATTTTAGTAAAATATCACCATTGGCCAATCCTTGAAAATTTTCTACTTCATCTCTTATTCAAGGAAATGATGTTAAATTTTTCATTCCTAAAGTGTTGGAAGATGATGTGATAGAATGATATTTCATTCCATCTATCTCAATAAAAGTGTCAGCATAGGTTATCACATATTCCTAATTGCAACTATAGTGAGATAATACATTAATCTAGAAAACATTAACTAGAGTCTAACTTATACTATCCAAAATTGATAACCTTAAAATCCTTCAAAAAACTAAATATACATATATATATAGAAATAGGTGAACCAAATAGTCTTAGCATTTTTCTCCAATATTTTATAGGGGAGTTATTGGTTGTCACATTCCAAACATGTGAACCCTTTCATAATGTACCCTCTTTAGTCTTGGTAAAGACTTGAAATTTCACATATCCTTATTAAAAACATGCATGTTTCCTTATTAAAAAACCTATTGTATTATTCCATATGTCCCAAAAATGTGTACAATTCATCCATGATAGCATAAACCTCTTATTGACAAATCCAAAATTAGTTCACAAGAAACTAGCGTCGTCCAATTTTTTTTTTCAAATCTAATATATCCTTATCCAAACATCATTATCATAACATAAGGAACATATTAAGGGTTATACATAACTTAATAATATGTTGTCTAAATATAATTTTACTCGTAATTCAATTATCTTGTCCATTATAACTATTCAAGAAATTATTGAAAATCTTTTGTGAAAAACATAAACTGAATACTCTTTATATAATTAAATAATTATAATTCATGGATCCAAATGCAGAAATTTTTCAATCCTTCTAATTTAATGGTTCTCATGGAATTGGCCCTTAATAGGTTTAGAAGTAGATACTTATGTCTGGGAATTGAGTTGGGTAATGCCTGTGATTTCACATATGAGACTTTGAAATCCATAACAATTTTTCACTCTATAACCCATTTTCCCATAGAGATAACATCTTTCCCTCTATTTGAGTTATTCCTCAAGGTTCTTCTTCCCTTTCTCTTGACATGTAGGAATACAAATCTTCTTCCCTTTATGCTTCTTAAAATTTGAACATTTAAAATGTTTATCTTGCACATACGCATTTTATTTGGAAATTCGTCAACGATCACATTGTTAATAATATATTGTGATACCTAATTCAGCATAATCACAATATCTTTCTCTACAGTAATTATCCAATTTTTCACTCAAAATAAAAAGATTTTCCATCAAACTCAATGTTAATACAATTTCTTCTGATATCCTCTATTAATTTTGACCATAAAGAATAGGGTGATAAACACATTTTCTTGAAGAAAACAACCTAACAAAGGGAATGTAATTTAAATCTTAAAATTTTAGTTTTAATCCTATGATATCTATTCTCATTACCAAAATTCAAGGGGGGTTATTATGTACTTATCCCCAATGCTATTATTATGTTTATGATCCCTAATCTATGTTTTCTAAATCTATTTCCAAGGTTGTTTCTAAACGTCCTATTATAGCAACTATAACGCCATAAACCTTGATGTTCCGAGATGGTGCATTATTTTAATGCCTTGTCATGATTACAAGGTATCAAATCCCAAAAGACTAATTAGATTAGCAGTCTTGGAAAATATATTACATACATTAACATTACATTAAAAAATCTAACATAAAACATAACATAGATAATACATTGATAATTCCATTATTCTCCTAAAATTACCCTACATGTCAATCCTAAAACACTTCTTCGAATCTTAGGAGAATAAACCATAAGAAAGGGTGAGATCATATGGTTAGTAAGGATAAAAAATATAACTGAAACTATCATAAATACGCATAAACTTATATGTCAAGGCATAAAACTAAAGCGCAATCCTTTAAAACGTAATCTTTATCATAATATGGAATGAATAAATCAAATAATTCCATTTAAAAATTTCACATAGATATTATACTTTTAGAATAATCACATGAAATATAAATAACTTATCTCATAATGATGGAATTCATAATTCTGGACATCTAAAACAAACTGGGCCTCATACAAGACATCTATAAATAAATAGGTATGGAATCTACCATATGAATATTTGAAAAAAATGGGAAAGGCCTAAGAACATTCCATATTTATTTTGTCTCATGAGACCTATTAATGCATCGAGGGGCTATAGTGGGCCCCTCCTGTCACTTAACAAGTCCAATTGATTCCTCTTATGAAAAGGGTGAAACAATAAAGAAACATTATTATTAAAACTAGAATATGAAATTTTAATACTTTAAAAAGAAAACATGAATGGTATAAATATAGCACATCCATAGTCAAATATATCACAACTCAATCAATAAAATATATAAGACTGTATTGTAATAAATAATCCTCAATAAGGAATAAAATACAATGAGGGATATTGGTATAGATGAAAATAATCTGTAAAGAACTATAAGAGAAATATATATTTTTTATTCATTAAAAAGACACAAAATTTATAAAAGATTTCATTTAAAGAGACTTTTCAATCAAAGTTTCCCATACCACAAGGAAACTTTTGAGCGTAATTAACATTTAAAACAGTCATGTCCATATAGGTAAATCCTAAAAATAATTTGGAAAACATGGACATTAATTAAAAGGATTTATAATAATAAATCTTTTAAAAAATTAAAATGATGTTATAGTTAAAGATTATGTTCCATAAAACTGTAAAATTTTCCCTTTGAATACATTTTTACGAAACATGTACATTGATGATAAATATGTCCTATTAAATACTTACAAATAAACAATCTCGGATAAAAATGAGATTGAAGAATTAACCCTTACCATATGTCTGATACTCTATACATGTCTAAAACTCATGTATAATGTTTTTAAACATATTATTAACTTTCATATTAATTTAAATAATATTTATGATATCATATGTGATCCTATTATGACTTTATGTTACTTATTTATTTACAATTCCATGTTAATGCAACATTTTGGGTAATAATAACTTTGTTTATCATACGCGTTTTGACTTGATATTTTTTACCATATTACATAGAAAATGATTAAAATACTTAAATAATTTATAATATGACTTATATTTCATATATATTCCTAATATAAATGTATATAATAGGGAGATATATTACATGAAATATAATGTTCATGGAGACAACAGGTCGTACGTATGCAAGAACGTTGTTTCTATTTTCTTATTGTATGGAATGGAAGTAAGTGGATGACTTATAGCTATATACATATTATTGGAGTATCCTCACTATATAATATATTCCATAATTATGAATAATATATATATTTATATAATCATTGTTGGATGCTGTACATTGAAGATGAGTCTTATCACGTCGTGGAGAGGGTAAGCCGTACCTCTCCACTAGTGACAGTATAATTTTCTTTTATGGTTAAATGGTATTGAATCATATGGATTTTTTTTCAAATAATAAATTTTTATATTTAATATTTAATTCATTTATATTTATCATTATACCCGTCTAAATAATGTATATATGAAAAACAGTTTACACCATGACATGGAGATGGTAAGTAGTATGAACGGACACGTGGTGATATTGTTTTTCATAGGAATTGTAAATGGAGAAATATGGTTGTAAAATATTCATAAAAACATCTAGGAATAAATTTTATGATGTACTTATTATTTTATTATGGAAACAAAAAAAAAGATTATGTAGAAGAGGAAAAAAACATTAAAAGAAATGATAAAATGATTCCACTTCTTTGGATATCTCCTTTTCATTTTAACAAGAATACTCATTAAATTGTATTATTTATAATGTGTATCCTATAGGATTAAGTGAGGGAAGTTGGTAGGGTAAATGGAATGGGTTTTTCCGAGAGTAAGGGATTTGGAGGTGTGAATTAAAGATAAGGATAAGTTCCATTTTATAGGAGAGGTGATGGACACTTTAGGAATGTCTTGAAATATTAATTTTTTATAAATTGATTTTCTCTTTATAATGTCTCAAAAGTAATTTATTTCTATGATAGGATGAGTGTCTTTTGAATTCCTCTCGAAAAATAGGTTTTATACTTGTATAGTAAATAAAATTAACCTTATCTTATAGATTTAAACCTTTGTTAAAGAGTTTAACCTTTATCATGTCTTCTTGTATTTTTACACGACATGATTAATGTAGATACTATAAAATGAAAAAAGAATATAAATAGAATAATTAATGATATTATTATCACTATCTAAGTTAGTTGTCTGAATATTATATTTTTAGGATTTTTATATCATTTAATAAAATTGTAATTTTTTAAAAGGCTCATTTATGTCAATTTTTACATTATTTATTAATTGATTTTTGTAAAATTCATAAAAACTTGATTCCATCCAAAAAAATGAATTAAATCAAATATAATAAATCATAGTCATCTATAAAATTCATGTATGGTATCAAAAAATTAAATTACATTTATTTTAATATTTATAATGTCATTTATTTGATTCATTATTTAATAAGGAAAACAATCCATTTTTATTGTGTCATTAATAAATTAAATTATTTAATTTTTAAAATTAATGAATAAAATAAAATAATGTAGGATTTATTTTTTCATTTATAATGAATATTTATAGTTTAATATATCATTTATAAGACTCCAATTAAAACTATTTTAGTAATAAGATACATGTTTATGTTATATTTCCCTGTACTTAAAATTAATTATTATATCATGTCATTTTCACAACCATGTGGCTCCATGGGGTCCTAAAATTGACCAAACGATAATAATGGTCGGTCATATTTTATCCTATAGATTTATGACATGTGTTAGCATAGTTTAATATTACTATAACATTTTTTTTAACATTGTTTACTTGATTTACCCTTTACCAATGGTAAATAAAAATAAATACTTAAGTTCTTATTCCTAAAATCCAAAAATAAAAGGTATCTATTCATAAAATTTAGACCTTATGATTCAAAATATGGAATCTATTTTTCCAAATTAATAAAAATATTTGAATGAAATTAATTTAAAATTAATTTTCGTTGTGAAAACTAGAAAGTGGATTTTTAAGAAGTAAAAACTATCAAAAGATTAACATGTGTTTATGTCCAATTTTAATGTTAAATAAATTCAAAGAAATAATATTGAATTAAATTAGAAGAAAATAATCCAATTACAATTTAAAACCAGTTAAAAATATAATCTAAATATATATATAATTTAGATGAAAAAATAGTTTTGAATTAAAATGCAGTATTTTTTAGTGTTCATTAAAATATAAAACTTATTAAAAAAACACAAAAAATTTATCCCAACAATGTTTTTATGTAACGATTTTATAGAATAATTCAATTTTTTCAAATTTAATAAATAAAATTTTTAAATATTGGACGAAAAAATGGTTCCCCATATAAAGGCGGAAAATGGCATTAAAAAAATACTTTATTATATGAATAATTAAATTTCTCCATAAATTATGTCTAGGAAGCAAATAATATGAATGTTAAAATTATATAGAATATATAAAATTCAAAATTTTGTTAGTAGTTTTTATAACCTATTTTTATACGGCTAGTTTGATATGTCATGGTGTGCTCGAACTCAGTGTTACGTGTAGCACAATCTATTGAATAATTAAGAAGAATCAGAACATGGATGCTTGGTGTGTTACATTATCCCCTCCATTAATAAATTTCATCCTTGTAATTTAAACACAATATTGAAAAATAGGGTTTCAACATTTCAAAATATATTAGTTGAAATCCCTCATCGAAAAATCTTTTAATAAGACCTTTATTTTGAAATAAATAAAGGTATTTATGAAGGTTATTAGAAATAACACATACTAGGGTTCCATATAAGAAAAAATGGGCATGAAAGAAAAATCTAACCCGAAATTTCTGATGAAGAGTGATACAAAATATTATTAGCAGAATGTTAAAAATTTAAAATCCATAAATCTATGATGATAAAAGGGACAATTTGATTCACCGGAAAAAGAATGTACTAGGATGTTTTTTGGGTTTGAATATCATTTCCCTAATGTTAATGAACATGAGAAAAAATACATACTTGATTCTAGTTCAATCATACCATTGGTTATTCCTTGAATAATTTCAAAATATTCACTAATTCAAGGAAATTAATTTGAACTTTTTATTCCAAAAGTGTTGTTAGATCATGTGATAGAATGATAGTCCATTACATTTGCCTAAATTTTTTTTTTGAAAAATTTATCATATATGCCTAAGTCCACCTATAGTACGATAATGCATTAATCTTACAAAATTCACCTGAAGTATTACATATATTATCCATAAATGGATAACCTTAAAACCCTTCCAAAAACAGAAAATCTACAACTTTAGAAACAATTGAACCAAATCATCTTAGTATTTATCTCACATATCACATAGGCTAGTTCTTGGTTGTCACATTCTACACATGTGAATACCTTCATCATGTATTCTCTTCAGTCATGGTAAAAAATTTAAATATCGATATCCTTATCGAAAACATGCATGTTTCCATAACATATTTGATTATTCCTTATGTCCTTAAAATATATACACTTCATCTATGATAGCATAACCCTATTTTTGAGAAATCCATAATTAGTTCTCAAGAAACTAGAGTTATCCAATTTACATATTCAAATCTAACATATATTTATCCAAACATCAGTATCTTAAAATAAGAAACATATTAAGAGTTATATTTAGCATAATCATATGTTCTCTAAATATAATATTACACTTAAATCAATTTTCTTGTCTATTATAACAATTCAACTTATTCATGAAAATATTTTATGAGAAACATAAACTGAATACTCTTTATATAATTCAGTATTCCTAATTATTGGATCGAAATGCATAAATATGTCAATCCATCCAATTTAATTATTGGCATAGAATAGGTCCTTCCCTGTTTTATATGTAGATTATTATGTTTGGGAGTTGAGTTTGGTAATTCCCATGATATCCACAGATAAGACATTGAACTCCATAACAATTGGCCATTCTATGACCTTTTTTCCCACAAAGATAACATCTTCCCCACCATTTGAGGTATTTATGAAGGTTCTTTTTCCCTTCCTCTTGACATGTAGGAATATAAATCTTTTATCCTCTATGCTGCTTAAAATTTGAACATTTATAAATTTTCATCTTCCACTTATGCAATGTTTTTTGAAATTCATCAAAGACCACATTGTTAATCATATATTGTGATACCCAATTTAGCATAATCACAATATATATCTCTCAAGTCATTATCCAATTTTTTTCTCAAAATCACCAGAGTTTCCATCAAACTCAATGTTAATCCAATTTCATCGGGTCTCCTCAATTAATTAAAACCAGAAATAATTGGGTGAGAAACACATCTCACTGTCGAAAAACACAAAATCATGGGAAAGTACTTTATATATATAATCTTAGGTTTAAATATATAAAATATGTGATTGTTACCAAAATATGAGGGAGTTCTTCTATACTTATCCTCAATGTTTATATTAGGGTTATGATCCATAATATATGTTTTAAAAATTTATTTCCAAGGTTTTTGGTAAAGGTCCTCTTATACAAACTGTAATTCTCCAACCACATAATTTTAGATCTGGTGCATTACTTTAATACATTATTTTGATTACAGGGAATCAAATACCAAAGTACTGACCAATTTAAAAGTGTGGGAAAATTGATTATATACATGAGCATTACATTAAAACATATAACATAAAACACAACATAGATAATTTTTTTTAAAACAATACAATTCTACTATAATTACCATACATATCAGTCATAAAGAAATTCTTAGCATTCTAGGATAATAAACCATAAGAAAGGGCTGACCTCAGATGCTCAGTAAGTATAAAAAAGATAGCGAAAACTATCATAAATTGGCATAAACATTTAAGTAAAGGTGTAAAAATGAATAACAATCCTTTTAAAAATAATCTGCATTATAAATGGAAAGAATTAATCAAATAATTCCATATAAAATTTCACATGGGTATTCTACTGGTCAAATTATCATATGCAATATCAATAACAAATCTCATAATGAGGGAATGCATAATTCCAGAAATATGAAACATACCATCGAGGCCTCATCTAAGATATTTAAAAATAAATGGTTGTGGCTTCAGCCAAAAAAATATCTAAAAATAAAAGAGCAATGCCTCATCCATGTCCATATTTAGTTTGTCTCATAAAACCCACCTATGAATTGAGGGTCTATAGTAGGCCCCACCTGTCACTTACTAAGTCAAATTCATTCCTCTTATGAAACGGGTGAAACATAACATATACATTCGTATTAAAACTACAATACGAAATGTTAATACATTAAAAATTAAACATAAATGGTATAAAAATAGTACATCCACAATGAAACATATCATAACTAATTCACTAAAACTCAATAAGTAATAGAATCCAATAAAGGATATTGACATAGATGAAAATAATCTGTAAAACTCTTTCAGAGGAATATCCCTTTTTTAAAATCATTTGAAAGTCAGAAAATTTATAAAACATGTTGTTTAAAAGTTATTTTTGAATAAATGTGTCCCATACCACTATGAAAATTTTGATAGTAATTAACATTTTAAAACAATCATATCTATATAAATAAATCCTTGATATCATTTTGAAAATGTGGACATTAATTAAAATGATTTAAAAAATAAATATTTAAAAATTTTAAAATGATGTTCTAGTTAAAGAGGCCCTTATGTTAAAAAATTAAAATATTCATTTTGAATACATTTCGATGAAACATGTACATGGATGATAAATATGTGCTAATAAATACTTACACATAAACAATCTTAGATAATAATGACATTGAGAAATTAACCCTTACCATAGGTCTAATACTCTATGTATGTGTCCAAAACTCGTGTATAATGTTTTTAAACATACTATTTACTTATGAAAAAAATATAATAATATTTATGATATCATATGAGATTCTTTTATGACTTTATATTACCTATTTATTAATAACTCCTCGTTAATGAAACATTTTGGGTAATAATCGCTTTGTTTATCATACGTGTTTTGACATGATATGCTTGATCAAATTACTTAGATATAGATATAGTTACTTAAATAATGTATAATATAGTATATATATCATATATATTCATAATATAAATGTATGTTATTTATAGATATATGAAATGTAAAACAACGTTCATGGAGACAATAGATCCTATGTACGCATGAATGTTGTTTCTGTTTTCTTATCATATTGAATGGAAGTAAGTGGATGACATATATGTAAATATATATATATATATATTATCACAGTGGGATTATTATGTCTTATATTTCATAATTATGAACAATATATATTTTTTATAATCATCATTGGATGGTATATTTGAAAGATGTGTCACATCGTGTTGTAGAGATTGTAAGCCATATGTATGCACGAGCAACGATTTAGTTTCCTTAATGGTTAAATGGTATGGAATTGGATGTAATATGAATTTTATATAAATAATATCATATTATATTTATTAATTAATTTATTTATATTCATCATTATACCTATTGAAATAATCTATTGATGAAAAAAAAATTACACCACGATGTGTAGACGGTAACTGCACATACGCATGCATGGTGATTAGGTTTTTCATATGATGGTTAGAAGGAGGAATATAGTTATAACATAGTAATATAAAATATAAGCATATATTATATTTTGGATTTATTATTTTAGTATAGTAACAACTTTAGTAGAGGAAGTATAACAAGATATAAATTTAAAAAAATGTGATAAAATGATTACCTCTTCTTTAGGTGTCTTATTTTGATTTTCACAAAAGGACTCCTTAAGTTTGATTTCTACCTAAAAAGATGCCTCTAGGATAAAGATATGGAATTTTTTAGTGGAAATGGTTAGTTCTTGGATGCGATAAAGGGATTTGGAGGAGTGAATTAAAGAGAAGGGGAAATTTACGTTTATAGGATAGGTGACATACACGTTAAGAATGTTTTGAAATATTAATTTATTTTAAATTTATTTTAGGTTTCTTATGGATCCAAAGTAATTTATTTTTATGATATGATAATTATGGTTCTAAATACTCCCAAAAAATAGGTTTTAGACTTTTTTAGGTTATAAAAGTAACCACAAATTTTAGACTCCACCCTTAGTTAAATAGTTTAACATTTACAATGTCTTCTTTTATTTTTAATCTACAGGGTTAATATAGTTATTTTAAAATGACAAACGAACCTAAAGAGGATAATTAATGAAATTTGTAACATTATCTAAGAAATTTTTCCAAATCTTATATTTTTTGTAATTTTATATCATTTAATAAAATAGTATTTTCTTTAAAAACTCATTTATATCAATTTTGACACTAATTAGTAATTAATTTTTTAAGTATTAAAAACTTATTTCCTTAAAAAATGAATTAAATAATACATAACCTATAATTTTATTCCTTAAAATTCTTCGATGGCATAAAAACATTAAATTTTATTTATTTTAATATTTATAGTATCATTTATTTGTTTCTTTTATTAATAAGGTAAACACTGCATCATTATTATTTCATAAATACATTTAATTATGTAATGTATAAAAACTAAAAATAAAATGTAATGATATAAGAAATATTTTTATATTTCCAATTAATATTTATATCTTAAGAGATCAATTATATTACTCGAATTAAAATTGTTTTAGTAATAAGATACATGTGTTTGTTATATTTCCATTTAATTTAAACTAATTTTTATAACATGGAATTTTCACACCCAAGCGGCTACATGGGGTCCTAAAATCGACCTAAGGATGATCATGGTCAGTCAAATATCATCAAATAGGATTAGTACATGTTTTAGGGTTGTTTTATATTATTATAATATTTTTTACCCATATTTACCGGATTTACCATTTAACCATGGTAAATAAAAATAATTACTGAAGTCACTATTCCTACTGTCTAAAACTAAAAGGTACCTATTTACATTATTCGGATATTTTGATTCCAAATATTGAATCAATTTTTCCATGTTCAAAATAAATAATTGTAATAAATTAATTTAAAATTAATTAACGTTGCCAAAACAAGAAAGAGGGTTTTTATGAATAAAAACTATCAAATAATTGTCATGTGTTTATGTCCAATTTAAATGGGAGATTATATATAGTGAACATTGTGAGATTAAAATATAAAAACATAATCCAATTAATATTTAGAACAAATTAAAAATATAATCTAACTAGATAAATAATTTAGGTGAAAAAGATGTTTTGAATTTAAATGCAGCCTTTTTCACAGTTCCTTAAAATATGAAAGTTATCATAAAAACACCAAAAATTTACCCAAAATAAGTTTTTATATCACAATTCTAAAAAATAATTTTATCTTTTAAATTTAATATATAAAATGGTAAAATATTTTATTTTAAAATGGTTTACCCCTAAAAGGTGGAAAATTTTCATTTGTTGAAAAATAATTCTTTTATAGGAAAAATTGAATGTGTCCTTATATTATGTATAAAAAAACATAATATTAGTGTTAAAATTATTTGGGGTATATAAAATTATAAATTTGGTTAATACTATTCATAACGACTTTTTAAACGGCTAGTTTGATTGGTCGTGGTGTGGTCAAACTCAGTGTTGTGTGTAGCGCAAACTACAGAATAATTATGAAGAAGTGTGCTATAGAAGATTGGAATGTTACACCATATAATTTAGAAATAAATGTTTTATTTATAAATAATAACATGTGATTTATAACTTTTATGTAAATTTAAAAAAATATATGATAGTTATATAATATGAAATGTTTTTATAATAAATATTGAATTATAAGATGTTTATAATTCATGAAATATCATATAAATTACATTTAATATATAAAATATTAAGGGGTTAATAATTATTTTAATATAAAATATTTATATTTAGTCTAATATATTAAATGTTAATAATTATTATTTATTTAATAATAGTTCATAAATGCAGCCTATTTGGGAAAATAATTATATTTTTTATTTGTTTTTTAAATTTACAAGATATTCATGTTCATTAAATTATTTATTAAATATGTATGTTTTGTATTCCCATTTATATGATATATCTAATCTAGCATAAATCCAAACATACTATTCTAGTTTTTATATCATAAATGTTATTTTTAATCTACCTTGATCTCGATTTGTAATTTTTGTTAATAGATTTAGAATAACAATTGACAATAGTTTGTGAATAATAGGTGTTAGAGATTTCATAAATTGAATTATCTATTTACTAAAGTATCCTTTGGTATATAGAATTGGGTTAGGACCACCTAATTTTATAGAATCTTCAATTAGGTATAAATGTGAATGATGTTCCATATCTATCAATCAAGTAATTCTTATGTGGAGTTTGTCAAAATCATATAACTCTATTAAATTACATGAATCATTCAGTTACCTTATGTATAGAATTAATTTGTATGTGTATGAATATACATTAATTCTATATTTTATGACTAACATAGCTATGTTGGTTGTGTAAAGAGTTACAAATTAATGATGTTTGAAAATATTAATTTTGTGGTTCGAATATGGATTCAATAACTAAGCCATTAGAATCATTAATACATAAAAGGGAATAAAACACCAGAACATAATTATTACTAGAAATTTATAGTTATTAATTTAATATACATAAGATATATATTAAATTTGTGAGATTTTAAAACCAAAAAAATACCTAGTGTTATATTCCTTCTAAATAAAAACAATTAAAGACCATGATCATCTGACTAGGTAGTTTGGAACCATTTTCAGGTGCCCCTAGATAATAATATATAAGTGAAAAAAATAATAAGTTTCTCTGAATTGTCTTGTCGGGTAGTTTCATGTCATTATTAGTGCACCTTGATTGTCAATAGTAAGTTTGGTTTTTCTGTTTTCTTTGGGTTACACTAGATCAAAATCCCTAATGGTAAGGATATGAGATTAATTTAGTTAATGGAATCTATATAATGGATTTAGATAAAGGGTTACCCACTCAACTATACAATTATCAAAATGGTTTAGATTGGGTTAATTCCCCACATGAAAAAATAAGTATTGAGATGAACACCGTTGTAGATATATTGCTTAGTGAAATATGGTTCTTAACATACATAATAGATATTATGTATAGGAAGATTAATTTTATTAAGAGAAACTTATCTAAATGTCATCGGTGAAAATATATAATAATTTTTATTCATTTAATAATTTTTATATTATAGATAAATTCATTATCCTCAGTAATCAAAACTCAATATTAATACTGTAAATGACAATCATAAAGTGAGATAATCTAAATATTAGTAGATCAAAAATTTCTTGATCTAGCGAACTATTTTATGTTTATAAAAAATTACATCTCGAGAAACTAAGTGGTGAAGTTATTTGACATGAAAATCTAGATTCTTATGAAACAATGGAATGATTCATTAAGGTTTCAAAGGAACCTGGTGCTTATTTACCTATAGAATTCTAGTCCTGTATACTCAATATGATAGTGTATGTCAATGATATTCATTATGATTGAATATATTTGGAGGGTCTGGTGAATTCTTAGAGGATGTAAAGTAGTTAATAAATTTATTCTATTATTATCTACTGAAATGTTCTATTATGTTTTATTAATTCCGGTAAATTTTAATCCATTTTATCAAAGTGTGTAAAATAGATGAATTGGAAATATGATATTTGTATTATTGAACTAAAATAATAGTACAAGGAGGGGAAAAGTCAAAACTAAAATATATAATGTTGGAATGTATAAGAATATCATAAATGTTATTTTAACCTGAGGGTGTTATCAGGAATGAGTAATGATTCAATATGATGGGATTTTCGAGAATACCTTAAGGGGTTCTGGAAATCCATGGAATATCTATATCAAATATTAATGTTATATAAATTAATTGTTATATTATGAATGTTATATGATAATGAATGTATACATTAAAATTTGTGTAAATATAAATGAGAACAAATCAAAGGAAGAAATGAAATATTATATAGACTTCATTCATGCAATGAAGTAAAAATTTACTATATTATAAATTTAAATGCAATGCTGATTATCAGGTTTAGATAAATTAAATGAAAGGAAGTGTATCTTCATATAATTTCTCATATGTGAAAGGATAAGATGTTTTATAAAAAAAATTGTTTATGATCAGAATGAGGTGATTAATTTTGTAAAATATTTTTGAAACACACTTAGTTTTTAAGATTTGTTTTCAAATAATTAAAATGTTTTGCTGGGTTTAATTACACCCTACACCAGGTTATTCTAGCTCTATGTGAAACGATAATATAATATTGTGCTACATGAAACACATAAATTATTTTTTGGTATACAATACTCTATGTTTGTCTTATTTTATACACAATTTTGAGTTCATTTGATATCTTGAGTTATACACAAGACTGATTTTTACTGAACTACATTATACTTTTAGTATTATTATTTAAATATTATTATTGTTATAACCCAGCAGTTGGAAAGGAAAGTATTAAAATTATTAAATAAATTAAGTATATATGGTTAATTAATGTTTATTTAATTAATTATTTATCAATAAATTATTTAGAAATGAAGGAAAGAACCCTCTAAAAATATATAAATTCCTCTTCTCAGAAATTATTTTTTCTACAAAAAAACAAGTTTTGACCAAATAAATTAATCAATCCACTTTTGATAAATGATTTTAAATAAAATTATAGAGTATATTTTCAATAAAATATTCAATATTTAAATTATGTGTTTTCTATTAAATAGTTAAGAGTAAATCCAATTTTCGCCATAAAAATATGTAATTGTCTAAAACGCAATTTCACCACCTTTTAATGGTGCACTTGATTTAAAACTGAATTTTTATAATTTCATGAATTTTATTTTATAGAAAACAATTAATTTATCAAATTTCAATGAAATAATTATCTTATATTGAATTTATGGTATTTTATGAGAAGTTTCATTTTTTGATGAATAGTAAAAATATATTGAAATTTAATTGAAAATTGAATTTTAGTATAATTTATTTATATAGTTAAATTTTATTTTAATTAGTTTTAAAGTATAATTAGTTTAATTATACATAAATATGTCCAATTTAGGTCATTTTAAATAATTTCACATTGAAATTGGAGATAATTGTTTTCAAACATTTAAACATTTTCACTTTACAATCGAGTTGTCTCGTCCCGTCTGTGGGATTAATTTTAAATTGGTTTTTTCTCATATATTATTGGAATATGTAAAATTTTATGAAATATTTTTAATAATTATAATTTATAATTTATAATATGTTCAACTTAATTTTTTACAAAAAATTATTATTGAAAATAATTAATAGTAATTATAATGATTCAGAGAAAAATTATTTTTCCAAGAGACAAAACATTAAATTAAGGGTTCAAATGACCTAGAAATATATCCAAAACCAATTTTGTGGAAATATTTCAAACATATCAGATATTTAATATAATT
Organism: Viscum album; assembly: GCA_963277665.1. NCBI lineage: Eukaryota > Viridiplantae > Streptophyta > Magnoliopsida > Santalales > Viscaceae > Viscum > Viscum album. Next base: position 1,684,178,571 of record OY728160.1, read on the forward strand.
TTTTTTATTATTTTAGGCACATGATGTTATTGAGACCTCCCAAAAGTGTTTACCTTTTTATATTTACAAGAATGTCACTTCTCCACCACTATAAAAGGGAATTAACTAACCACAATTATTCACACATATAAAGTCATTTTTATCGTAAAATTACAATAAAAATATCTTCCCAATTTCCATGAAATCAACCTAGAAGCCTTAATTTATTCATAAATCCATCAAAGGATGCGCTTTGATGCAATTCAAAAGCAGTAACCCTAAGAAGATATTATGTTCACCAACATTCATTTTTGTTTTATTTCACTCTCCAAAAAATTAAATTATAATTTTAAAATGTTTATATAATTACCTAAGTATCATAAATATACTAATATGGTTTTATTATAGTTTTATGACAAAAATAATCATGCACTTCCATAAAACATGATACACAATCATCGTTAAAGTGTTGGATATACGAGAGCCCCACGGACCAATGTCGTCCATTCTTCCATTGCCACAATTAAAGGTTGGAAAAAAATATATTTTATATATAATATAAATACATATTATAGTTATTATTTCGATATTATTTGGAATTATTATGTACCATATACCTTCATGCCTTCTATTTTTGGAAAATATGATAATGCCATTGGTGTGTACGTTGAACTACCACTTTACATAGTGATGTTATTCATTCACGATTTACATGAAATGTTTTATGGATGAGTTTAATTAAAATATGTGATATAAATTAAATTTTAAATCTACTAGAATAATAATATATAAATATATATAATTTATTTTTATTTCTTTTGATATGATAAGAAAATGGAAACAATGTTCATTCATAGATACGACTTACCATCTCTATGAGTGTTATATTTCATTTACTATTTCATATATTTTATAGATTATTTATAAATATATATATAATAAGTATATATGATACTTATATCTTGGTTAAACTTCTGTATATTATGAAATTATGATCAATATAAGAGGATCAAAAATAAAAAGCCACAACATATATACAAAACAAAGTGGTTGTTACACGAATCATAACATTAACATGGAATTGTTAATCAGTGATTAATATATAGTCATAAGTAAATAATATATGATATTATAAATATTAATATTTTTTCTTGAAATATGTATATTAATGTTATATTTATTATATAGGAGGTTTGGACAAGTACAAAGAGAGTAAAGACTTAAGATTATGGGATTTCTTGTCTCATTTTTATTTCCGTGAGACTTATTCGTGTACATACTTCCCTTAAAAAAATTTATCTATAATTTACATTATTTTATTATTTAAAAATTTTCAATTTTTTTTCTTTCACGTGGCTAATGATTCAAAAGTTTCTGATGTATTTTGGGGTTTTTTTCTCAGCTTTTATTTTCTGTGAGACATAATCCAGGTTAACCTCCTATGTTTTTATGAATTGTGTATACTAGACATGGATTAATTTCCTGATTATTATAATTAGAAATATTTTTAATTACATATATTTTTGTGTATCTATATTTCATGTGGTTTACGTTTTAAAATTTACCCAACCAGGAAAGGAATTTTGCCGAAATTTTACTTCTTTCATACATATGTTTTCATATAGAACTATATTATTTCACACGGTGTATATAATTCCTAATTGACATGTAATATAATGAATGTATTAGTACTCATGTTATTTTATTTTTTATTTTTCATCATTTTGTTCATGGGTTTTTTTATTCAAATTTACTAATGTGGTATGAGTTTCGGAATACAATATCATCATTTATCTCGATTGTTTATTAATATGCTTCCATTAATGAAATATTATGATCAATATATCAATAATTCCAATGAATTATTTTAAAATCTATTTATTCTGGATATATTCATTTATTAGTATCCTTTTTTCACTCATTTTTAATTAATATAATTATGGAATTGTTTTTGAAAAAATTAGGCATTATTACTCTCTCTAGTCAAAAATCTATTTTATTCAAAAACCACATCACTAAATATGTTTTAAAAAAGTGGCTCATTAAAGTTAAAATTATTTTCAAACCAAATATTGTTAAAATGTTTTATGTTTTAAAATGTGTCTTAAATAATTTTCAAAGCTTCATTTATAATGAAAAAATATTATTTTCATTGAAAAATATTTCAAATATGTTTTATGATTGAAAAGTATTTTAAATGGTTTTCAGAGCATAAATTTAAATTTTTCATGGTTATTTTAAAATAAAATGGTTTTGAAATGGATTTATGTCTAAAAAATAATTTTCCAAATTAGAGAGTATATTTTTTCTCTAGATTGTATTTAAATAAATTTTCAAAACATTATTTATAATATTACAAAGATATTATCTTAGAAAAGTATTTTGAAAATGTTTTATGAAAGAGATTTTAAACTAAAGTATATTGTCAATAATAATTTTTCCAAGTGATGTTTCATAAATCCTTCTCTATTAAATATAGAAGTATTCTATATTTTTTGTTCTTTATAAATTATTTTTATCCAAGGACACTACTCGTATTCTTTTTTTAATGGTTTATGTTTAAGATGAAAAGTTGTTTATGAAAATTGTTTCTCATCCATGGGGAATACCATGATAAACGCTTATGAAACGTACTTTTTCATGGGTTATTCTATGATAGAATGATTATTAAACCAATATATTTTCCATAGGTTATGATATGATATAATTTGTATGATACACATTTCACTTCAGGGTTTATAATATGGTGTTAATGATACCCATCTATTTTTATGTGCCATAATATGACAAAAATTTTATTATCTTGTGGAACACATATTTATAATTTCATTATGTGTCAGGTGAGACCTATATCTCCTTCCAATAAAGTGGGTAATGATAAATATATCATGAGATATACATAACATCAATGAGGATTTAACCCGGTTCAGTTTGGGACTTTTTATGGTATGAGGGTATTGGGAGTGAACTTTGACTAATGCGATCATCTAGGGGTGAACCATGACTTCTAATATGGTATTAGGAGTGTACCCTGACAACTATAACAGTTTTTTGAGTGAACCCATTCATCTAGGTTATCCTTATAAGAAATAATTTACTAATATGGAAATTACTTCACTTGTTTATTTGTCCACCACAATTCCATGATTTATTTTTATGTTATGATCTCAGAGTTTATGCTCTGGATTAACTTATAATTCATTTCTTATTGTCTTGAAATCTATTTTTCATTTATTGTCCGTCTAATCTTTAATATTAAAGGTTTGATATAAAAATTTTATTCTAATGTTTTCGTACACTTATATTCATCTTATTCCTATGTGTCTACTTTAATTACACTTACCGAGAATCTGAGCTCACTCTTTATTATATTTCCTTTCCCTAGGTTATGAAGAAAGGTTTTATGTATGTGTATTATAGGATCCTAACATTTTATGGAGTTAAATAGGCCTTTAATTTAGCTAATATTTTGTTTTTATTTAATGAATTTTTGATTGGGTTTTACATTAGGGTGTTATTGGGTGATTTTTGAGAAAAATTAAAGGAAAGTGAAATGTGCACGTATGACACAGGGTTAGAGAAAACCATGTGACCTATCAAAGAAATCCTTGAAACCTTGTATAGTGGGGGATCACATGGATAGTGCATTGTTTGTTAATAATTGAACACAAAAGATTAAACCTTTTCCCCTAAGAAAATAATAACACGTTTAAGGGGCACATTTAAGGTAAACCATGCACCCCAACCCAATAAATTGTACACAATTTTTAATGTGGTATAAAAATTAGTTTTTAATTCCCCCGAACCCTTGAAACTCACCCATTTTGACCCAAAATTAGTCCCTAAAAAAATTTGGATAATTTATAGACCTTTTCTTTGGATTTCAATGTTGTATGACATCCATTATTTTTTATTTGAATCGCGGATTAATGATATGTACCTCTCCTGATAAGTGGATCATATCCCATCTCTCTACAATTCATCCTCCTTCAATATTTAATTCTTTTGGTGGGATGTATTCTTCTATTTTTAAATATCTAGATCTTTATTTGGTGAATCTAGATCCATGTTTTTGGAACTAGATCTATTATTAAATAAATCATTATTTGTTGATCCTAATTTTAGGTTTTTAGATCCGAATCCCCTTCTATGCCATTATGGTGCTCAATGTTGGTGATTTACATTTGGGAGAATTTTTATAAATAAATCATAGTATGTGGTCTATTATTCAATACAATAATTCATGATATAAATTAAGTACCTTATATTTTATAAATTTCTAGGATTTTTTATTAATTAGAATTCAAAAATTGAGTAAATCAATGAGGTCAATTAATTAATAGGATGAAATGGGGTTTTAATTGAATAATGAAATATTAGAATCTAGATAATTATTTGACGAATTTATTACCTGAATAATTTCTTGTGTAATTTTGGATGGATAATTATGAGGTTAATTAAAAGAATGTTGAATATTTAATTGAGTAAAATTAATTAGTGTATTAATATTGGTGTATCCTGATTGTTTGATTTGTGCTAATTATTTATTAAATTAATTAAGGGGGTTTATGTGAATAATTAATCGATGGGTTATTCAAGGAATTAGGTTGATTAATTAATTTTAAAATTAACTAATTTATATTGATGTGATTAATTAATATATGAATTAATTATTGGAAGGATTTTTGATTATGTTGGAATAGAGTAGCACATGGGATAACCATGGTGTGATCTAGTGAATATTGAGAAGGACCATAAGAGCCTGTTGGGGAGGACCATGATAACCTGTTGAGGTAGACCATGGGAGCCTATTGAAAGAGAGTCTATGATAGATTCTATAGTGATTTCCATGGTAGTCTATGCGTTTTCTTGGATTTTGTCCCAAAGAATGATTGTGAGAGATTCCTCCTTTTTAGAGTTAGCAATTAGGCATCATTTAGTTTCACTCACTTTTGAACCTTGAGGTTAGAGCCCTATATAAAGATTACTCATTCTAGATTTATTTACATGTTTTAGGTGTTTTATCATATGTGAAGTAATGATGTGAAATTCTTCAGACACCATTTCTTGTTGAAGCATTTATCGAGGTTTAGGTTTCCTTAGGAACCTGAGTGATTATGTAGTTAAATAAAGGTTAATTCAAAATGTGATAACTATTTATTTATGCACTGTAATTATTTATTGATACAACTTCATGCACTATTATTGAATAGATTTATTTTATAAATTGTTGGTGGTGACCTACTAAGTTGTACTCACACCATACATTTTCTTCAAGACCAGTAAGTAAATATACTTTATTGTTGCAGGACATGCTAATGGAAAAGGACCTATGTCAGATGTCTGAGTTGGGATGTATCTTGGATGAGGGTACCAAAAATGGTTTAGGACCCACATGGGAGTGGTCTGGGTCTTTATTTTTAGTTTTATATTTAAAAACCTAACACATACGTTACCCTACAATGTTTTTTGATATAGTTTGATATCGTATTTTATGGTAATGATTATTTTATAATTTTATAAATTGTTATGGTTATATATATACCTACTCTATTGTTTATTATTTATGTTGGGGTATTACTCTAATAAAAGATGGTATAATATCCACATGATTGACCTATCATAACCTCACTACTAGTCTGGAGCCCCCTGCATAAGGGGAAGTGTTCTTGAGGTTTTGTGGCTGACCAGCTTAGGGAAAAAGACTGTGGAACGTGGGTCAGGACATTAAAAATTGGTATCAGATCCAAGTTGTATTTTTATTTTGTCATACTATATGGGAAATTTATATATGAGACTAGGAAGATTCGGTTATTGGACATGATCTCATTCATGGGAGTTGCAAACCCATATTTGGTGGAAAACCCAAGTACTCGGGGTGTGATTTTTTATTGTTTTTTTTATATAATTGATTATTATTTCACCTTGGGTGATTCACATGTTGTGGGATGTGAAAATTATTTTTTAGTTTTTTTAGATAATTTACATGACGCCTGGAATGGAATGAGTGTTCAGTCTTCATTCATCATTCTAGGCACATAGGATTATTTTATGACATATATCATTTTAAGCATGCATGGGAAAATACTTTATAGGAAAATTGTTGAACATAGACAATTTTTTATACTTTTTAAATTAAAATAAAAATGGATCTTTAAATGAAATTGATAAATATTGGAAACTGACACAATATGAAAATAAATTTGTGTCTAAATTAGAAACAAGAATAATGATAATGTGTTCACCCTTGTTAACCAAGACCTAAGTGTATAATGATTAAGTGTAATGTAAAATCCACAGCTTTGACCACATGGTGATGTTTGGGTAAAATATATGACATGACTTGTGGGGATTATTCCTCTTACAAAAATGTGATGAATTTTTGTTATGAGTCCTAAGATCTGTGTTTGGACTTGTAGAGTTATTCCTCTATTAAAATGATTATTTTGGGGACGACATGACAATATGACTAGAGATGGTATACTGACAGTGGTACCTGAGGAAATGATAGTGCTGGTTGAGGAACAAAGTGAGTAGTTCCATGATAAATTCACTTGATTCCAAAAATTAATGGAAAGAGGCCCATGGTGGGTTGAGAATAACATGTCTGACTGGACGAGGGAATTTTGGTTATAGCACCCTCTGACTTTAACTATTGAGGTTGGACCTGAGGGAGCGGAGTTCTGGGTTGAGTCCATATATATGATACATAATCATTTGAAGACACCTATTTAGAGGAAGGTGATATTGGACGCTTATACACTAGGAGGTTTAGTGCAGTGCAGATGGGAAATTAATCACCGATTGGATAGGCTGATGCTATGTTGTGGATGGAAATTTTGGAGAAGTTCTTGGATCACTTTTTTTTCAGACACAATAAGAAAGGAATGAGAATATGATATCATGTGGTTGACATAGGGGATTACATTAGTGAGGAAATGTGTTGGATTCTTTACACACCTACAGTAGTTTTATTCAACATTGGAAGGAGATGTGGAAGCTATAGAGAGGTGTTTCCATGATGGAAATAAGTGCAAGATTAAGTACCATGTTAACCTTTTCTGTTAAATAAGATTTTTAGGTGGTGGAGTAGGTTTTCATAGATGAGGCGAACCTAGTGGAGGCTTACAGTGCAGGAAAGGTGGTTTCATTTTTATTGTAAGGAGGTATGACATCTAAATTAGGGAAGTGTTTTTATGATAACTTTAGGAAAATATGTTGATAATAGTGTAGTCGGGGGGAGACATTAGTTACCAAGTAGGTTTCTATAGAAATATTTCTCTATTGTGGTAGGTTGGGACACATTATGAAACATTGTAACCAACCACCATTGGGGTGTAGATATTTTGGAAATATAGGAAATATTAAAAGGTTCTGAAGGAACCCCTGGAAGATGGTTAGTGAAGAGGGAGCTAGACAGAACCAAGGTGTGGGAAATGGATCTTCTGCACCACATCAGTCTTTAACCTAGAGTTCTACTAGCTGAGATGTTTGAGGTATTGGATATCATGGTCCTGGGAAAGAGTTCCCATATTAGTGGAGTTGTGAAACATAGGGATGTCATACTATATAACAGGGAATTGGAGAAGGAAGGTTTCATGTGGTTAATCATACACATATGTATAGAGAGGTTGTTCCATTGATACTGATTGGTACTACTCTTATAGATTCTAAATTAACTAGTTCTTTGAGTGATAATAGTGCCTATGTTTTTTTATATTTGCAAAAATTGTTAATGTTTTTATCCTAGTGGTGGTTCTTGTGAGTAGAACCATGATGATAAATACATTATTGGGAGTATGGTTTAGAGAAATCTATTTGTGCAGAGGTTGTTCTCTCTATATCGGGGAGTGATTTTTTATGGGATCTCCATATTCTTGATATGTCTCGCTTTGACCAAATTATAGATATTGAATGGCTAGATTCATACTAATATCACATTTATTATTACCACAGGAGAGTGACTGTTATGTCTCTATAGTGTGATAACAATATTAACCATGAAGAGTGGTACATCTAGGAATGTTGAGTAGGTCTAATTACTCAACAACTGGGAGACCTCAGAGCCACGGTTTCTAGTTTATTATTGTATGATGAAGGATTAAATAATGATATCTTTCCACCCATGGTGGAATAGTTTCAAGATATTTTCCAAAAAGACATATTCGGGCTTCAACCAGAAAGAGATGTGAAATTTACAATTGACCTCATGATGGGGGCCAAGCCTATTTCAATTACAACATACAAAATGGCACTGACATAGCTTCAAGTGTTCATGGCTTCGATGGAGGAGTTAGATGTTAAAGTATTTATCCAAATTTTTACATCACATTTTGGGTCTCTAGTTTTGTTTTCTAATAAGGTGGGTGATACCATATGCTTGTGAATTGATTACCAGATCTTGAACTAGAGGACTATGAATAACCTGTTTCCCCTTCCTTGTATCAATGATCAATTAGACTAGTTGAGAAGAGATTGTGTGTTCTCGAAGATCGAATTGAGATCAGGGTATCATAAATAGTGAGTTTGGACATCTAATATATAAAGGTATATTTTAGAAGAAGGTATAGACTATATGAGTTATTGTAATTGTTTTTTGGTTGATGAAAACATAATCAGAGTTTATATACTTGATGAACAGAATCATTGATCTGTACCTAGATTAGTTTTTTCTAGTGTTTTTGGACTACATCTTGGTGTACGGTAAGAATCATCAGGATCATTACCATCAAATATTAATTTTCCTGAGTACACTCAGAGATTTAGATATACACCAAGCTATCTATGTTTAATTCAAGATTGACTAGGTACATTTCATGGGACACATCATCGTTGAGGGAGGTGTGTTAGTGGACCTAGAAAAGGTTCAAGCATTTTTATCTTGGGAATAACCCAGGAATGTATTAAATATCCACAATATTTTGGGGTTTGTTGGATATTATTGAAGATTCATTAAATACATTTATATTTTAACAATGCCACTTTTGGGATTGACTAATAAGGGGATGAGGCTTTATTTTGTAGAAGCATATGAGAAGTCCTTCCAGTAGTTAAATAAGAATTTGACATGAGAACCTATCTTGAACCTAACTTAGCCAAGTTAGGAGTACATGGTTTGTTGTGATAATTGTAGGAATTTAATAGGATCTCTATCAATGCATGGATATATAATTGTGGTGTATGTGTCTTGGTATTTTAGTCCACATGAATAGAACTATCCTATGCGTGACCTCGAGTTGGTATTAGTTGTTTATGTCATATTGTGTTTGTGAGATTATCTAGTGGGAGAGAAGTTTATGGTGTATAATAATAAAAATTGATTAAATTATATATTATCCCAATGATATTTGAAGTTAAAACAGATGATATGGGTTGAGTATATGCATTTATTTGATTTTGAGATAGATTAAATTCTTGGGAAAGGAAATAATGTTGTTTATTATTTGAGAATGAAATATTAGACTCAAATGGTCTAGGAGTCTAGTATTGAGTGGAAGATGATGACCCTGTTGGATGAGATGCATGTAATTGTTCAAGGGAGTTATTAAAAGATTAATATACTATTAGTTTTACTATAGTCTACACTTTTGAGCTAGATTAGAGACTAGAATTATGGGGATCTAGAATTTTTGGCCTTGAGTGAAATCCATGAAGGTGGGTAGTCACCTTCCTATTGGCTCATATATGAAGATTCGATCATCGATGTCAGGAATTGGGTTATTGTGCCTATAATTATGGGAGTGGAGATCATGTACGAATTTAATGCTTCAAAGTTGGTCGTACATCCTAGCATGACCAAAATGTATAGTGACCAATGAATATAGTTTTGGTGGGAAAGAATGAAAAAGGAGATAGCAGGGTTTGTTTCCTCATAATAAACATATCAGTAGGTGAAGGAAGAGAAACAATGACTTGGGGGTCTATTATAGAGGTTTCCAATTTCATAATACCTGTGGGACAATGAGAGAATGGATTTTGTGGTGGGTCTTTTAAATATGACAAAGAATAATGGCTCTCTCTAGGTTATTGTGGATTGACTGATGAAAGAAGAATATCTATTTCCTATATAAGAGACTTTCTCAGTGAAGAAGCTTGGAGACTTATATGTTTGGGAGATATTCCATCTGCACAAGGTTCCCCAAACTATATTTTCTGATTGGGACTCATGTTTCACTTCATTCTTTGGATAGGGATTGCAAAAGGCATTCGATACACATGTATTAATGAGTACGTATTCTCACGCTCAGAAATATGGATGGTCATAGTGTAATATATTGATTGTTGAGGACATGAAATGGGCATGTGTCCTGGAATTTGGTGGGTCTTGGTAGAAACATAGGGTTGTAGTGGAGTTTTCTGATAACTATAATTAACATGAAACTATATAGATAGCACCATTTGAGGCACTTTAAGGTAGGTAATGTAGATCACCACTATAATCAATAGAGGCAGGTGATTCAAAATTGTTGCAACTGAGTCTCATGTTAGAGATGTCTGAACAGGTGAAACTAATTTAGAAACACATGGATATGGATCAGAGTAGACATAATTGTTTTAATGAAAGTCATCGAAAACCCCTGGATTTTATAGAGGTTGATTGTGTATTCCTTTAAGTGTCTCCTAGACTGGGTCATTATAAGATATAAAGACATGGAATGCTGCTGTCTAGGTTCGTCAAACCATTTGATGTTGTGCAGAGAATAGGGTTAGGGGCATACCAATGGAATCATTCAAAAAAATAAAATTATATGCATGATTTTTTCCATGTTTCACAACTCATACATATCACCATGTCCCTATAAATGTGATCTATGTATGTGATTTTGAGCTTGAGGTATATGTGTCCATTGAGGAGCACCTAATATGTATGTTGGATCATTTTAAGAATCTGTTGTGGGGAAGGACAGTGTCAATATTATGTGTGTTGTGGGAAATAGGACATGTAAAATATGAGAAATGTGAAAGGAATGTAGATACGTGGGCTTAGTGGCCTAATCATTTTGGCTCAGAATATTAGGGATGCTTGGGAGTGCATGTCGAGGATAAGCTGTTATGTAGTGGGGGGATTGTAAGATACTAACACTTTTTGGAGTTAACTCAAGCTTGAACCCAGGCACGATTTTATCTTTATTTAAGTACTTTTAGATTAAATTTTACCCTGGGGTCTGTTTGAGTTATTTTTTATAAAAAATCAATCGAAGAGGGTTGTGCATTATCCCTATAGGGTTAGAGAAAATTGTGCACCCCATCCTAGAATACTGTGGAAACCTATACAGTGGGGGTTCACATGGCTAGTGCACGGTCTATCAAATTGTGCACCATAAAAGGAGAAACCATGCAACACTAAGATAATAGGCACAAAGTTAAGGTACACTCTTAGGGAAAACTGTGAGTCCCTTCCTAGAAAACTGTGCATGATTTTTAAACTCTCCCAAAAATTAGTTTTTAGTTCCTCCAAACCCCCAAAACTCACCCATTTAGACCCAAAATCAATCCCCTATGATTTTTTATGATTTAAAAACATTCAAAATGGATTAAAATACCATCTATCATCCATTAATCTTGATTCAAATCCGGAATCAATGATCTGTACCACTACTAGTAAGTGGATCCTCTCATTTGGTGGGAAGTTATCTTCTTTTTTTGATAGATCAATATCTAGATTTGGTGAATCTCGATATAGTATTGTTTATCTTGATCAAAAATTATAGACATATTAATTTTTTTGATGTTGATTTATGGTTTTATATTTAGATCCTATTATACAACATTGTGTTGCCTAATTTTGGGGATTTACATTGGGTGATCGTTCGTCAATGAATTGGGGTTAGTAATATATTATTCAATTCCAAGATTCAGGATATTAATTATGTGTATGTGATTATATAAATTTCATGGGTTGGTTTTTCAATTATAATTCCAAAATTTAATCAATCAATGTGTTCATTTAATTAATTGGTAGAAAATGGGGTTTTAATTGAATAATGGAATTGTGGAATCAAGATAATTAATTGAAGAATTAATTATTAGAGCATTTAATTATGGAATTATGCATAGATATTTAATTTTTTAATTATGGGAATGTTTAATATTTAATTCGGGACAATTAATTTGTGAATTTTATTTGGATTATTGTGATTGATTGAGTTTTCCTAATTAATAGTTGAATTAATTATAGGGATTGATGTGACAAATGAATCATTGGGTTAATTAAGGGAATTGGGATGATTATTTAATTATTGAATTAATTAATGGAAATTTATGTGATTAATTAATTGATGAATTAATTTAATGACATGTTATTATATTGGAATTGAGTAGAACTTGGATTAATAGGGGTGTGAGTGAGTAATTGTTGAGAAGGACTGTGAGAGCCTATTGAGAAGGATCGTGAAAGCTTGTTGAGAAGGACTGTGAGATCCTGTTGAGGAAGACCATAAGATACTATTAAAGGTAAGACCATGAGAGAATATATAGTGATTTACAAGGGAGACTATGTGTGTTCTTAGAGTTGGGACAAGGGAAATATCGTGAGAGATTCCCCCTTTCCCTAGTAAGTGATTATGCATCATTTGGTTTCACTCACATTAGAGCTCTAAGGTTTGGGCCTTACATTCCCATTACTCATTCCTAATTGATTTACATGTTTTATGTATTTTATCATATGTCAAATGATGATTTGAAATAGTTCAGACTCTATAATGAGCCCAAGCCATTATCAAAGTGGGGGTGTCCTCGATAACCTGAAATATTATGTGGTTAAATAATGGTTAATTGATAATCTGATAACTAATTATTTACGCATTGTAATTTTTCTTGATAACACAGCATAAACAGTTATTGAATGGATTTGTTTCAGAGACTGTTGGTAGTGGGCTATTAAGTTGTACTCACACCCTTCTTGGGCTGCCTGATCAGTACCCAAATAGACCGTATAGTAGCAAGATAGGTCAATGAACAAGCCCTTATGTTTGATAGATGAGTTGGGATGGAGCTTGGTTCAGGGAAATGGTTGTGGTTGGGGACACTCTTGGAAATCATCGATGTATTTATTTTCAGTTTTATTTTTATAAAACTGTCACATAAATTTGTATGGAATGTTTTTCTTTATTTGGATATCATATTTTCCTAAAAGGATTTTCATGAGATTTTGATATTGTTTATCATCATATATGTTCTTTCACTATTGTTTATTATCTCAAATAGTGTATTACATTTATAAAATAATGTATTGTCTCCCCAATATAATATTACCAGAAAAGTGTTTCTAGTTGTAACCCTTTAGCATTCAGTTGGTCACTTTTGATGTCGTGTGATCGACCGAACCGAGGAACCATTATGTGGTACTCGGTTGGAGGGTTTACAAGTACTAAATGGGAATAAATTTGTAGGGAAAACTGAATATATTTCAGCATGTTAAAATATTCTTTTCAATGTTTCCAAAGACACTAAAATATTATGAGCCTCTAGCATATACTTTTTTAATATATTGAATATTCATCTAAAATTTTGAAATATCATTATATAAGAATCCTGGTTCATTGTAGATTGTATCAAAAGAAAGGTTTCATTAATATTTGTAAACTAGGATGAGAATATATTAGTGAGTACCCTATATACATTTCTAAGGATATTTCTAGGGATGTATCTATGGATAAGTCTAAGGATTTGTCAATGTTTATGAAAATGTCTTGGAATTTTGGTATAATTTATTGTGAGTGGTTTCCTAGAAACAAATCCCTTCTTGGATACTATAAGTGGATTTGGGTCTAAAACAAATGTACATTGGAAAAATAACCTTGAAAAAACAATATCAAGAAGGACTCAATTGAGAACTAGTGCATGATATAAAATCTTGTTGCACACTTGGTTTGGAACTATCATGGGATATGCTTTGTAAATTCACAAACCCTTCACAACCCATCATTGAGGATTTAAATAGAATTTGACTATGAATAGGTGTGGATAAACGTATGGTTTCAAAGATTAATGATGTAGTAGTCACGATTTAGAAATAATATAATTGATTTTTAGGATTATTTGGTTTCCTATTATGATATGTGTTTATCACGCTATGATTTTTGGTTTTATTCAATAGTGGGAACCAAACTAATCTAGGTAAATGTTGAATGTGATGAACAATTTAATAGTGAGAATCCAATATGGATGATGATAATAGTAAAGTATTTTTTGATTATTCCAAATCATTTTTAAGGGTACATGATAAACAATGTGACCTTTATTAACTCTTAGAAACAAAGAAAAAGATAAATATAGAGTTCTATGAGGTTTTGGGTAGTGGATACGTAGGAGGAAAGAAGATTTAGTTTCCTATGGGTTTAGAATGTGGGAAGAAACACCCATCTGAATGTCTTAGAGGATCAAAGATATGTTTTGAGTATGGAAAATGGAACAAATCATGTAACTATAATAGAAAAATGAAAATTTTAGCAAACCCGATGGATGGAAATATTGGTATCCATTTGGTACTATCAATGGATAAATTATTTAAATTTGGAAAGTATAGGCATAGATCATTAAGGAGTTGTAAGTTTTTGTTATATTTCTAATGACGAAGAAACTAAAAATGGCTTGTTAATGGAAAGTGGTATTGAGGAATAAGGTGTGGAATCCTAAGATATGAGGTGGAATAATTGAAGTGTTTTGGAAATCATGAATTATGATATACGAATATATATAAGGATTGTTTGTATATGTTTTTCATTAAGGATTTTCATGAATATGTTAAATGATACCGCTGCACTATAAAATGATTTACTGGGAAGTTTATGTTGATGGAAGGTAACACTAAATATAATCCTTATGTTGAGAAAGTGATGTTGAGTGTTGATAATGATATGTGGGATAAATATAAAGTACTTATTACTTTGGAAATAGATTAAATATTTCCATGAAAATGTGGTTTATACTATCTTGGATGGAGTTTTCATCATATTTAATTTATGGAATATATAGAATAACATTTCGAATAAGGAATCATGTATTTTTTCATAACAATTTTTGGTAATTTATATTATTACTGTCTTTCAATAGAATACAAGATGAAGGTATTAAAATTATTGTTATATGAAAACCAAGTGCTACATTTTGACATGTGGGGGATTGGTGTTAAGCTGATTTGACGAAATTTAGTGACCTTCGTTTTATTGTTTCATTTTTTTCATTTTTTAGAATTTTTAAAATGTTAACCAATTATGGAATGGTTTATGTTAAACATGGGATGTGTTTTTGGAGATAAATTTTTATCTCACCTTATTAGAATTTATGTATATTGGATAAACCATGCTTACTATTTTGGTTTTATGTTAAATAATGATAGTTGGAATAACCTATCATTCTATTTATATATCTCATAATATGTTAACACAACAGGAATGAAAAATTCACCATTATTTATTGGATTAAGATATTTAGTGGAAATTGATAAAGTCAAAACCAATGGGTGATGTTGTGAAAAAGAAATGAAAAGAAATCAAGTAAGTATATCTTCTTGAGAAAAAAATATTCAAATCTAGGAAAAAGATGCTTAATATAAATTTTTTTCCTATTATCAACATTTATTTATATCAATGATATTTTCAAGATTATTATGTTTATGTATTCATGGTCATTTAATTTATCATTACCATGTTTTATATATCTCATTATCAATATTTGGGCATTATGTTTCTCTTATATGAGAATGTTTTCACTTTACACCTACGTTCACCTATATGGAAACCTAGTTAGAGTGACTTTGTGCAACCATTATGTTCTCATCATTCCTTTATTAAAGAAGGTTTTAAAATTTATTTTTATAATGTTGGTATATATGAAAGGAACATTAAAGTATCAAAACATTAATGACCTAAGGGATTTTATGGGGAGAAATTCATTTTAAGAGGTGTTGAATATAACTCACCATGTTTTTATTAATTAAAATTCATTGATGGATTTGATTTCACACTACTCCAATTTATGCTTACTTATAAACAACACTAAATTATGGTTGCACTGCATGAAAAAATTATAATATATTATAGTATACAAAACTCTATGTTTTTCTTTTGTTACACACAATTTGGCAGTCTATTGATAGCTTATGTTGTATGAAACATTATGTTTTACCGAACTGAAATGTACTATTAATAATATAATTAAAATAATTTTATATTTATCACTTATTATTGGGGTTGAAGTTATTAAAAGGATAAAATAAATTATGAATATAGTATTTAATTATGTTTATAAATATAATTTCATGACAACCAATTAATTATAAATGAAAGTAAGAACTATTTAAAAAAAGAAATTCTTTTTCTGAAAAAATATTTTTTCTATACACAAAAAAATTTATATAAAACAAAAACCAACAAATTTCGATTAATTATTTTAATGGATATTAATGTTTTATTATTAAATAATTTTTTTAAAACTTGTCTTATTTTTTCTAGAAAACATATAAGAAGAAATCAAATTTTATTCATAATTTTTTTTCTTAATGGCGGTTTTACCAATTTTTAATGGTTCACAAGTTTTAAAAAGAAAAGGTGACCATGTTATAAAATTTATTTTTAAAATTTTATTCAATTTTTAAAATCATAATTTCAAAATTTTATTTGGGTGAATTTATGTTATTTTTGGTTGAAATTTAATTTTTTTATGAATTATGAATCATACCGAATTTTAACTGAAAACTAACTTTTTGAGTAATTTATTTATATAGTTAATTTATATTTAAATTTGGTTTTAATGTATGATAAGTTAAATAATTCATCAATAAATAAAATTTAGGCCATTTTAATCAATCTCACATTGATATTGGACGTAAAATCATTTCAAACTTTTGATCATTTTCACTTTAAAGACTAGATTTCTCATCCCATATGTGGGGTTAATTTTACATAATACTTGTCACTTATATGATTTTAATTTGGAAATTGTTTTCCAAATATTCAATAGTTATAATTTATCATTCATAATATGGTGAACTTACTTTTTTTCCAAATACATTTTATGTCCATATTTTGAAAATAGCCTCTATAATTATGAAAATGGTTGTTATTCGAGGGGGAATATGTAAGGGATACCTCCCAATATTGTTTACCTTTTGGTATTTATAAGAATGATAATCCTCCACTATATAAGGACATTCACTCTCCCCACTTATCCACACCTATGAATCCCTTTTAATTAGAAAAAACATATCATAATTTCTCCACTAAATCACTTCTATCAACATAAAACAATCACTTTTCTTAAAAATCAAAACAAGGGAGTCCTTCGGTGGAAGCCTTGGGCAATTACTCAAATAAGAGGTAATGTTCATCCACATAAATTTTTGTTTTATTTCACTATCAAAGACATTTATATAATAGGATAATTGTTATTAATATACTATTATGTTTTAATGAAAATATTTCCTCTTAAAATGTCATACACTAGCATTAAATGGGATACGTAATCATCATTATTGGACTATCGCCTCATGAACCAACGTCATTCATTATTCAAATCCCACATTTAAAGTATTGGAATTGTTATGTATCTATAGTTTATATTTTTCATATAAAATATTTATGATGTATTTATTTTTTTTAATTATTATATGACACATACCTCTAAGATTTCTATTTTGTGAGAATATGATAACTTCGTTCTTATGTACGACAAACTACATCCACACGAAGTGTTGTGATTCATTCACACTTTACATGGAATGTATTTAGGATGAGTTTAATATATATTTGTGATATATATTAAATAATAGAGATAATTTAATGATAATTTATATAATTATATAATTTCATTTAATTTCATTCAATATGATAATAAAATGGAAACAATGTTCGTGTGTATGTAAATCATACCTTCTCCTTGAACGACGTGTTTCATTAACTATTTCAATATTTGATAGATTATTATAAAAAATCAAACAAATATATGTATAATATTTATATCAAGGTTGAAATTATCTTAATTTTGATATAATGATCAATGTATGATGACCAAAAATAAAAATTTAGAACTCATACGAAAAACCAAGTGGTTATTTCCAAAAACGTAACATAAATATGGAATTATTAAAAATGGTAATATAAAGTCACACATATATAATATATGGTATTATATATATGGTTATTTTCCAATTACATTATTATAATAAACTAATATTAATTATATAGGAGGTTTTAATAAGTATGATGAGAGTTAGATTTAAGGTAATGGGATTTCTAGTATTATGTTTATTTCTAAAAGACTTATGTCTTATTCAAAACTCATTTATAATGTGTTCTACATATACATCCCTATGAAATGTAATATCATGAATATTTTTTCAAGATATTAAAATTTTAAATTTCTGTTATTTTTTCTCATGGATCATGATTCAAATGTTAATAATGATTTAATGGATTTTTGTCTCACATTTATTTTTTATATGACACTAGCAATGAACTCCCCACATATCTTATATGTGTTGTTTATAATACCCAAATATGTTTTATATGATTCTCATAATTGTAATTATTTTTATTTATATATCCATTTAATATATCTCCTTCTTGGGGTTTATGGTTCAAAACTTACCAAGTTGGTAAAGGATTTTTGCCACAATTTTTCTTTCATTCATATGTATGTTATGATATGAACCTATATTGTTTCATGAGGTGTATATAAGATCCATTTCACATGTAATCTCCTGAATTTTTCAATCATCATTTTATTTTATGTTTCATTTTATTTTATTCCTTCATCATGTTTATGTATCAATGTTTCAAAAGTTGTAAGATTTTTTTTTGATACAGTCTCATCATTTATCAGGATTGTTTATGATTATTCATCCACTTATGAAATATTAAGATTCATATCTCAAGAATTTTTATGAGTTTTATTCTACCATTTTTATTCACAATATATTCATGTATTAGTACCTTTTTTCTACTATATTTACTTGATATAATTAAAGAAGTTTTGTATGAAAATCCCACCACATTTCTCTCTACTATCAAAAAACTGTTTTATTCAAAAATCAAGATTTCTAAAAAAATTATTTTTTTTGATTAATGATATTTAATTATTATTTTCAAATAAAAGTATTTTCAATTTTTTTTAAATGGGTTTTAAAAGGATTTAAAATATTCTTCTATAATTTTCAAACATTATTTTCATAAAAAAGGACATCAAAGTAGTTTTATGTTTAAAATGTTTTAAAATGGTTCTAAAATAATACTTTATAGGTTATAGTGGTTATTTTAATGGAAAATTGGTTTCAAAAGTTAATTATTGTATATAAAAGAGGGGGGTATTTTTTTCTCAATAATATTTTTAAATGAATTTTCAAAACAATCTTTATAAATTTCTAGTGCTATTTCTAAAGAAATGAATTTTGAAAATGTTTTGTGAATGTAATTCTCAAATAAATGATATTTTAATTAATAAATGTTCCATGTGATATTCCAATATCCATATACATCTATGATGACATCCTTTGATACATACTATTCATTACTAGGGATGTGATCTGAGGACACCATTTATATTCTTTCTTTGACATGTTTATGTTTAAGATGACAAGTTGTTTATCAAACCAATTTCTATTCCATGAGTTAAACGATGATAAAAATATTATTAAACCTACTTATTTTTATGGGTTATTTTATGAGGAAAGTATTATTAAACCTCTTTATTTTCTATAGGTTATGCTATGATGAAATGGTTATAAAACCCATTTCATATGATGGGTTGTGATATGATTTATATAATACCCAAATATTTTTATGGGTAATGAAATAATGAACTTTTTATTTTATTGAGGAAAAAATACGTATTATTTCATTATTCTTGTTATGGGAAATATATTTCCCTCCAATTTATCAAGTTAATATTTATATCTCATGATATTGACATTATTTGAATGGAGAGTGAGCACTATTTAGTAAGGGTATTTTCCCACTTAGATGGTCATGTCAGCAAACCTTGAGTAATAAGATGTTATTAGGAGTTATAATTGACTACATATATGATATTTGTAGTAATATTTGACTACTAATATGGGTTTTGGAGTAAAACCATTCCATTAAGATAGCCTTGGCATTAAACCTTGACAAATATGGAAATAATTTCACATATTTATGTGTCTACTATAATTCTATATATTTTTCCAATGTTATTCTATAATGTCCTATGATCTTGATTTCCTTATGATTTATGTCTTATGATACTCAAATATTTATTCTATTACTCATGTGTATGATATTTTACATATAGGGGATGATTGTAAAATGTTATACTTGTTTTCTCATACCCTTGAGTTCCATGTTTCTGGAGACATTAGCCTATTACGGTCCACATACATGTTATTTTTGTAGTATGATTATTATTCATCTAAAATGATGTAATATCCCTGTATGAGAGGCCTGGGTCACTATATTGATTATGATTCATTATATTATATAACATTTTTTGAGATGAATATATGGTCACAAGGGTTTTATCCAAGATAAAGTGTTTATCCATCTAATTGTTTAAATATTATCGAATATGTTCCGACAATGTAGTGTTGTATTGTGTTGAATAAAATCCACTTTTTCCATAAAATACACTAAAAACAAATTATTTCATATGAGAACTAGGTAAAATAGATTATTTGTTAAATAGACTCACAAAAATGAAATAAGTTTTATTTCAAAACACAGTGTAGTTTATGTTTTGTCTTAGAAAGATACTCTAATGATTTTATAATTTATAAGAGTCTAGTGGGAGTATGTTGTAACATATATATGTTCAATGCTAAAAAATAAATTATTGTGATATTTTATGCTAATGGGATTTTCCAACCCATATAAAAAAGAGTTAGGATACGTGACAACAAAGAAAAATGATGATAGTAACATTGTGTTATTGTGTGAATGTGACTATCACTATTAACAAATAAAGGATTATAACTATCTAATATAATAGTTATTTTTCAGTTGATATCACAATGAATTTTAGGATATGTGATGGTACATAAAAATCTAATTTATTTCATTTAGTTACCATAACTAGTGAACATCAATATTCCCTGATGGTTTATAATATCCTCTATAAAAAATGAATCACATTGTTTGCTAAAAGATTTATGGGCATGGAGGTAAATAGAAAGGTAAATATATACATTAGTTACTATAAAAATGTGTATTTCACTTTATATCAAAAGTGTTTATGATAAGATTGTAAAGTGAAAAGGTAAGTACTTACAATTTTTCTAAAAATATTTCATTGGAACAAAATGCTAAAAATAGATCCAAAAACGATAATAATACCCATAGAAAGAGTACGTGTAGATATCATAATGTAATATTAAAACATGTTATGTTATAAATTTTAGTTTTTTAAATATATTTTAAAATAGTGGAACATATAAGATATGATTCCTATGTATCAACATTAATAAACCAATATTTCATTGTAAATGTTACTCACTAAGAGGTTATATGGAGTATTTTATTAGCTGGTCACATAGGGATGTGATAGGAATTACATATGGATGTAATGTTCCTAAATTCCATTACTATAGTAACCACATGAGAGTATTGTTATATCTCTATGTGTTTAAAACATAACATATTGGTTCTAATGGATGTAAACATACCATATAATTATAATAAAGAAATCTCAATTTATCATTCATCATGTATGATGTAATTTACAATACATGAACAATTGAATGATTAATATCCCATCAAAGAAAAAAATTGAGTTATTTATAACTAGTGATAATAATGGATTATAATGGTTTGTGATGATAAGTAATACTTACCATTAATATATTCATATATCCATTACAAATAATTCAATATGATAAATGAAGAATATATTCATGAGGTAGTAAGTGGAGAAATATTTCTCTTGATAATTTACAAAGTATATCTCATTGAATTTTAAAAAACCACAGATATACATAGGGGATGTATAATTATTATCAATCCATATTACCTAAGGTTATAGAGGATTATATTATGAGTTTTTTATACTTTAATATCCTACATAGATTATTTTTCAAATAAACTAACATGAAATGGGGGTGGTTGGGTATGTAGCTAATTAATTTATTGGTTGGAGTGCTGCTAAGATGGTATTTTTCCTATTGTATAATAAGAAATGAAAAGAATAAAGTTGATTTAATTAAATTAAGGAAATTTATGACCATTCTTAGTTGTTTCAAAAATTATGTGTTCAACATCTTAGATAAGTGACATGTGTGTTTGTATTAGATACATGGAGGGAATGCAATGCATTAATTGAATTCCTTAGTATATTATGGATAATTATGAAATTATGGGAGTCCAATAATAAATTGATATTTTTTCCTTTCTAGTAGTTAATTTATGTCATTGAAAAATGTATTATAAATGTATGCATATATTTCATATGGAGTATCCTGTGGTGTACATGATTGTATAAATATATGAGTATGTCTGATGGAGATCAGACCAAAGCCCTTAGTATCTTGATTATAATTGATTATTTTCTAGAGGTTTACCATTTCGTACATCTATGAAATTTGGATTTCATAGTTGTTATCAATTATAAAATCACTTTTATGGTCACATAGTTTATCCCTTGGACAGACATACCATTTTGGACAAAGTGTTTTTTTTCAAAATGAAGATAGTTTAATGAGAAAACATATCAAATTTTTTTTATGGATTCTTAAACTATTTTTATGTTTTTTATAATGTCCTTATGATATTTTACTAGAATTGGGAGATTATTTGAGGTGAAAGAAATATATATTCATGAGATTCATGTACACATGAATATGATTCATGAAATATTGATATATAATATGATATTATATATATGTGTGCGTACATTTAATACATGAATATGATCCATGTATATTTAATGCATGAAATTAATGAATATAATATATAAATGCATATTATTTATTTATCCCAAATAATTTATTCATAATTTTCAATCCATTATGACTATAATAATTTGTTTTCATTTATTGAATGGAATAATTAAATAAATTTAAACCCAATAGACAGTAGTGTGTTATGTTTTCAGGTCCCTCATGCTTTAGATATATAAGAGGCAGGGATCCTCTATTATTGGGTGTGTGATATGTATAAGCCAATGTTAAAATCTAGTCTAAAATAAACTATGTTTATCTCATATTGTATAGTCTTAGATCCCCCTTCAGTTTTTGGGTATCCCCATGATATGATTGTGGATCTGTTTGATGATATATCATCTTCAATGCATGTTAATTTGGTTCTATACTCTTCAAAATATTCCTAAAACACTTTTCATTAATGTAACATCAGAACAGCTATTGTACATAAATTTTGGGTACACTATTTTAATGTATTATTTAAAAATTAATTTATAGAAGATAGGTCTCTAATTTTTTGGTTGTATTCAACATCATATGATCATTAAATTATCTTATGAAACCCATAAGTATTCCCATGATATGACAATTACAAGGAAGAGGATGATATGCGTAGGAAATATTTCGGATCAATTTGTATTTCCCTTGGAAGAGGTATGTGTTTCCCATGATGTGATACATTCAAGGATTGGGGAGAGTTACCTGAGAGAAAAAAGCTTCTTATTTGGTATTTACCATGGTAGTTAGATTTATTTATAATTATTTTTTGATTATATTGAAGGGGATTTGATATTTTTGTGATATAAGTTGTTATGGGCTATGATTCCATCTCTTGTGATATATCCTGGTTCTATATATGCCTTTTCACTCTTGTGTTTAGGTTTGTGACTAGGGAAATAATTCATTCTCATGATGATGTAGTTTGGATATTATTCTTACTTTCATATTATTGAAAGAGACATATAACCATTTTTGGACCTTATTATGAGAACAAATTACCCATTTATTGATGCTTGGGATATATTGGGTTTGTTATGTGATTACCTCTTGTGTATGATTAATGGGGATGTTATGACCAAAATTATGAGTTTGTTATTTGGATTTACATCCTTTTTAAAAATTATCATGGTTCCTTAGGAATTTCATTTTCATTTCCTAGTTATATCATCATGACATATTTATCGTCTATTTATCCTGATAGTATAATTGGTCGTTATGCTCACTATTGTGGTGGTTTTTTTATGAATATTTTGTTACATATTATTTTATAAATTTTATCCATCTTTTTATCCCCTCTATTAATTTTTTATATGCGTTTTTGATCTTCTTCTAGTGCTCATGTTCACAGAGATGTCACAAAAAATACTTTATTAGGTGATGGAAATGAAACATGAAAATTATAAATGACCTTGGGATAATAAATTTAATTAATCCCACTTTAGTCGGTATGAGGAATGGTGTGAGTTCAATTGAGCATATTGAACTCATCCATTTATATATATATGTTTGTGTGTGTGTTCACATAATGTTGACACACACACACACACACAGAGAGAGAAAAACATATATATGTACAAATACAAACATGTGTGCAGACACACACAAACACATTTTCATAATTCATTTGCATAATCATATAAAAATTTAAATATCTATTTCAAAATATTTATTCATATATATATTATTTATTTATATTACGATATTTGTTCATATATATATATACACACATAAATATATATATGTATATAAAAATAATTATATGTATAAATATTAAGAAATTAAAAATTTGTTATATAAATATTTTATTTATATATGTTTAAATGTGTTAATTAAATATTAATATAAATATATAATTATATTTATGTGTTAATATATTGAAGAATACATGATTAAAAAAATATTTCTTTTAATATAAATAAGATATTTTAACTTTTGTATTGGGTTCTGCCACTTCATATACAATATAAATTACTCCATATATGATTTATTTTTGTGTACAAAGAACATAAAAATAAAAAATTCAAAATTATATAAATTTTATTTGAAAAATTAAATTTTGATTATGTGTATATTAATAACCTATTATAAAATAACAAAAAAAATTAATTTTAATTTAATGTTTTAAAAATTTACCATCATGAAAAAATATGGTCATAAAATTATTTTCAATAATTTTTTAAATTTATCTATAAATACAAATATGATATATGTCCCATTAAAGTTGTAAATTTTTTCAATTAATGTTCTCAATTAATATCAATTAATTTTTCTACAATATTCATATGATAATAGTGTTTATAAGATACATGAGCTACGTAAGATACTAAAATGTGTATGAGAAGCCTTCAACACAAAAGATATGAAATTTCATAAGATATCTAGATTGTAGGATGTATTATATCTTAATACACTAAAATTCATATGATATATTGGGAACATACATGTAAATAAAGATAATACATTGAGATAATTATAATTTCGAGATTATGTATTCTGAACAAAATATTAATATCAGATAATTCTAAAGGGTATCAATCAATTTTTAAACATAAAAAATGGATTTTTTTTATTCAAGACAAGGGAGAAGATGGTTTTCAACATGGAATAACTATTTCACATTAAAAGAAATAAGGAATTTACGTTATAACTACTTGAAGACATTGCAGTACTACAATTTTCACTATAAGGATAAGGATAATAGTTTAAAAATAAGTGTAAATGAGAAGAAATAAAAATAAGATGCTGATAAAATATTTTTAGATATTACATTTTTTAATTTATATTTTAAATTAAAATTCAAAACCCATTTTCTACTAATGTTATGTGATTAAAAAATATCTCATAAATGAATGAAGTGGAAGTGGATATTAATCACTAGGGAATTATAAAGAATATTTTTTAGAGAGAAAAAAAATAAGAAAAGTTTGTGGAGTTTTTAGATAGATAAGAGGAGGAACCTATGACAACAGAGGTTGAATAATAATAAAAAGAAAAAATACTTCAATAACACTTTGGATGTGTAGTTTGGATTAATATTTTTTTCATTGTTGAATGAAAAAATATGTTTACAAATCCATATTGTAGGACGAACTATCAATGTTGATATAATTTTTTAAATGGGAGTAAATGAACAATCTAGGATCATTATATCTATACGTTGATACTAATGGGTCATATGGCCTCGGTGAAATTGGGATCATTCAAAGGATTATCATTCTGGTTTTGAGAATATATCTTTTTAAATATTTTATTTCTTTAATGTGTCTGTTTTTTATTGTGATATAAATTCACTTTAATATAAGGTGAGGGTTTTTTCAACATGGAAACATAAATAAAATTCAAATCAATAATAGACTCCCTTAATGAATTCTATTGATTTGTTTAGTTCCTTTACAAGTGGAATAAATACTATCTCCCCTTTATTATTATCTTATATATGGAGTGTCTCTTTGGTTGATGAAATTTCCACATAATATATAATATATATAATGGAAAACAATAATATGATGAACAACATTGTGATTCCAAATTTTTATGGTAAAGTCTACAACCATTAATTGGATATGATATTTTCTTATATTATATCTATATGTTTGGATGTTCTAGTGATTATAACTGATGGGTTTCCACCACATGATGTGAATGATGTTATGATAGTGGTTGAACTCATTAACTTGGAAAGTGATGGGAATACTATAGATTCTATATTTTCTCCCCTTTTGCAAAACATTTTCTGATTATAAAAGGAATTAAATAACAAAAGGAATTTCATATAAGTATAAAAATGTCTATTCAGTTAATCAAAACAAGAACCACTAAAAAAATAAATATTTATAGACTAATGTATTGAGATCTAAAAATGAATGATAATGAAACTATAGATAAATTATTCACAAGGATGACAGAAATTTTGAGGGAGATACATGAAATTTAAAAATTGGTATCATAATAAAAGGTTTCAAAAAACATTTAATGAATTTTTTTTTATATTTTATATCATAAATGACTCATGGATTTGTTTTTTTAAACCTTATCAATAGTATAAAAATAATATTTAAAAAGATATAAATTGATAAAAGTGTCGCAAAAATATAACCACATAGTAAGAGAAAAATAGATGGTGAAACATGTATCATAACAATATTAGAAATTGGTCTTTCTGATGATAGTGATGACAATGAAAACAAAATAAAATAAGAGTTTTAAATAAATTGTAATCATTAATGAAAATGACATAGTCAGCAGTCACTTTTCAAAAAAATCAATTGTTCTCCATAAAAAATTTAATTAAAACACCTCATGGAAGAGTATTTTTAATAAAAACCCTTCCTAGAGATGTAATATAGAATGTAATATAAAATCTATGATCGTTGTGAACATAGGGGAATGAAATTCATGATAAAGTCGTATTCCTTAATGAAAAAGTTTGAGCTTCCAAATCCATTAAGTTACTCTTGATTTCCATAGATGTGATTTAACCTCATGTATAAATAAATAACTATATTAATCCCATATTTTAGAAATGTATTCATATCCCTATGTTTTTATAAAATTAATTTACAATGATTCTCTACTCATATATTAGTTTGATCATATTTATTTTCAGTTTTGAGTGTGGGTAATCTTGATCATTTTGAAACATCTTCATAATTGTTGTGTTTTTATTCATTCATACACCAAATTTCATCATTCCTAGATAATAAAAGATACCAAAATTTATGATTTTAAATTATTTATAATGATATAATTCCAATCTATTATATGTTTGGTTAAAACACTTATGATGAAATCGACGATGAGCATGGGTTTGTTATTTTGAACCAAAAAAATAATGAGTTTAATAAAAAATTTACAATTCCATAATAATATTAAAATATTTATTTACTATCTTATATAATATATTATAAATATTTGTGTTATCATTTCCATCCATGATATGATTTTATTGAATTGTACATTTAGTTTTTTAGACTGAATACAACATGGACATAACATAATTGATGGATGATTATGATTACAAAAGTAGATTATTTTGGAATAATGTAATTATTTTAGAATAATATTTATATTATATAGATAATATTATGGTTTTTATGTATATTTTAATATATTTTAATAAATAATAATTAACCAAGATGAAAAATGAAATACATTACTTCATGGAGGCAGTAGACCACAAAACACATATTTAACAGTTTAATTTTTCAAAGAAGAAGCGATAAATAAGGTATATTATAAGATTTATATTAATAATATTAATTATTTATATATTTTAAATTTATTGTTAAATTTATACCTTATAATCATCAATGATATATGATAGTGAAAAACATAAGTTGTTGCTTCCCCAAGGTAGTAGTCTGCATGATGCACAAATGTCAGTTTAGTTTTTATTAATAGGAAATTGGATGTGTGTATAAGATTTATTACATTATATTAATAAAATAATTTTTAAAAACAATACTATGTTCATTTTTTTGGAATTATAAAATTATCTTTGGATGGTAAGTAAAAAATGAAAAGAAGATAGGGAAAAAATAACCCACCTTGAGAACATATGTTTTCCCTTAGAATACTTTTTAGTAGTGGATTTCCTAAGATACTATTTTCAAAAAGTCTCAAGGAGAAGGAATATTACTATAAATTAAGGTGAATTTTTATGTATTTATCCAAAAAAATTCTTTCAATTCTCTTGAATGGGTTTTGAGAGGCCCCTTTTAGAAGTGGTGGGACTTAATATTTATAATAAAAACAACTTAATATAAATATAGTACATGTTTACCATGTAAAGTGGAAACTAAAATTGAAATTCGCTTATTTTAGATATATATCTTATCCACAACTATAACACTCAATTTTAATCATGTTTCTATTAAATTATTCTATTTACTCCCTAGCTTAACACTTTTTACCATTTTGGTTCTCTACTATGGTAAATAGTTTTCTTGGAAAGGCAACTTATCCTATATACCCAAAAATAATATGCCACTTGTTATGTAATTTGAACTATATAAACAATATATGAAAGCAATTTTATAATATTTATTTTCCTAATGATTTGTCGATAAATTTTAAAATAATTATTGTATAATATATTAAAATAAATTTTGACAAAAAAATAATTTTTTTTAAATGTCAAACAGAGATTTTAAAATTAAAATAAATAATATAAAGAAAATTATAAAATATATATTTTGTACTGAAAATATTTTCGTAAATTTCAAATTATTACATACAAAAAACAATGTTCTAAAAGTCATGGTGTTTGTAAAAAATATATTTTTGAACTATTCAAAAAAAATCCATCTTTTTAGAAAAATGTCAACAATTAATATCAAGAAAATATTTTTATGATAAATAAAAAATTAATTTTATTTTACCAAATTATCATTATTTAGCTCATAATTTTAAATTTTATATAATATCATAATATGTGGAGAAATTTTTTTTATGAAAAAATTCTTTATATATTTTAACTATTCATTAAAAATTAATGATAATCAAGTATTTATAAAAATATTATATCAAAACATAAAAATATAAAAAATATAAAATAGATTTTAACCATATAAATATGTTATTAGTGTCTTAGATACATCAATATTAATAGTTTTAAAATTGGCCTTTATTTAATAATGTGGTTACAACTGTTTATACCCTCTTATTTATTTACTATATATAGTGTTCAATATCTATTTTAATAAAAATAGACTTTGTATATTGTAGTTCATTTCTGTGTTTGAAGTAAGAAATACAAGATAATATTTATTTTATGTGAAATATTTCTCTATTATAATGTGTCATTTTATTATCACAAGCAGTAATTAATTGTTTCATTTCCATTAAGTAGTTACCCTATTTTATTTTTGATATTATATCAAAATGGGAAAGAATTTTTTTACGAATCAATTTCATTTGTTATAGATTTTGAGAAAAATGGGCTTGGTTTTGTGTAGTGATAGATATGAACCACATTTATTGATATTCTTACAATGTTATTTTATTCAAGGATCTATCCATCGATTATTCCAAATTAATTAATTATGGAATTTATTATATTAATTAATTTTAATTTTTTATAATTAATAGAAATGGATGTTTGATGGAGTTAGGCCCTCATGTGGATAGATGATGGTTGATGGATCGTTTTTATTCATGAATGGGATTAGATTATGGTTTCTTGGTATCTCATAAGGTTTGTTCCATCTTGAGATATGTATTCCCTATATTTTTAATGATTTTCTCATTTTATCGTGGGACATGTGATATGAAGTGTCACAGTTATATTTGATTGGCCTTAAAATAAATATAATAGTTTTATCCCTACATTTTTTGAGTTGGTTAAGGGCTTATACGATTGGGATTGACACTCAAAATGTGATGAATGGATGTTATAAACTTGGACAACAATGAGATTTAATTAACTTGTTGTGAATTTTATACTCAGGACCCAATGTGGATACCCATAAGTTATGTTATAATCACAAAGACTATTTATAGGATCTTTTTGCAAAATTAAACATATGAGTACTTTTTAGATG
The DNA here is from genome assembly GCA_963277665.1 of Viscum album. Classification (NCBI taxonomy): domain Eukaryota; kingdom Viridiplantae; phylum Streptophyta; class Magnoliopsida; order Santalales; family Viscaceae; genus Viscum; species Viscum album. Next base: position 1,684,208,976 of record OY728160.1, read on the forward strand.
AGTATTATTTTTGTGATCTATGAATTGTATTGTTCCAACAATGCTTGAGAGAAATTGTGTACTATAAGGGAGTATTGTTTGTATTTCATTTGACGTATCTTGGAATCATAGTTTTCATAGGCCATGATGTAGAAATTTAAGTATTGTATATGAAGTTTGTAGAAATGAGGAGATGTATACATTGTAAATTATGGAATAATGGAAATGGTTTAGGTCACCTTATATTTCCTTCAGTAAGAGACATGTGGATTATATGGGGTTGATCTGAGGTTGGTCCAAATAGGATCATTAGTTTTTCCTTGTTATCTATTTCTCTAATGTGATTGAAAAATGAGGTGACATCCCCTGCCTCTTTTTATGTCATTACAGAGTGGTTTATAACATTATATTAGATATGAATATAATTTGGAAATCTAAAGATGAACCTATATAAAATTTAAAGATATATAGATCATATGTCAAACCATCTTATTTTATTTAGCTATATATTTATTCTATTATTATTTTTGTTATGTTGTTCGGTTTAAATAAAAGTTATATTATTTTATTATGATGTGAATGTGATTTCCCTTGTTTGATAAGATTGTTTGAGTATGGTATAACTGAACCTTTAACTCTATTATTTCTATTTATTAGTAAAACATTACTAATCATGTTGTTGATGCCTACGGCATGCGATAAGATGCCCGATGTATCATTGTGATTTTATATGGGAAATTTTTCCCAATTACCATATAATAATTTGATCATGGAAATTATGCACACATTTTGGAGATCTCATGACCTCATAAAATTTAATATTGAGTTGGGATGAGTTCTCCGTGGGTCATGGAACAAATTTCCCACGAGGACCTAATGATGTTGGTAATGGGATAGAATTACCTACTATTTGTTATTCCCTTGGAAGGGGTTTCCCATGATTTGATACTTACAAGGAAGATAGTCATTTTTGTATTAAATAATTCTTATTTGTTTGGTATATCCCAGTAAAGTAGAATGTATTGAGTATGATGTGATACTTCTATGTAAGGGGATGAGTTGCTCAAGAGGAAATTCCCAGTTATTTTATATTTCCCTTAGGAGTAGGATGGATTTTACCTTATATATTTATTCCATATAAGGTAATGAGATTCTTCTATAGGATTTATTATTTTGGGGCATTATTCCCTCTCTTATGTTGTGTCCTGGGCCAAGTTACTCTTTTAACTATTCGTTTTATAGTCCTAGCTAGGGATGTTCGTTAGTCTCTTGATATAGCCAGGACTTGATTACCACATATATATAAGTTTGATGGACAATATCCACACTGTTTGTACAATTTTATTAGGAAACTATACCCATTTTTTATGATCTTGATATCTTAGGTATGTTATTCCCTCTCTTAAGGATGTATCCTTGATTTTATTCCCACATGTATATGATTGATAGGGATGTTATTCATGGAGTTCTGAGTTTCTTATTGTCATGTACTACAAATATATAGATGTGTGGGGTTCCTCAAGGATGTTATACACATTTCCAATTTATGTTTTTAATAATCATTTCTAAAAAATTGGTAATGATACATTTTTGGGATATCATGCTCACTCTTGTTGAGGATTTATCATGAATAGTGAGGTACACATTGTATTAAAAAATTTCTTTCTTATTATTTATCCCTCCATCATATCAATAATATATATGGGGTTTTTGTCTTCTTCCACTGCTTATGTGTATAGTTATTTAAAAACCCCATTTATGAAGTTTTGAAAGAAGTAATATTTTGAAATCACTAAAGGATGTTATAAGGAATTAAACCCACATGGGTCCATGTAAGGAGACAACGATGCATATTTCATGTGACATAACAAACTCAGTCATTTATATTTATATATATATATATATCATTGTGTGTGTGTGAGAGTGTGTGTGTACATATGGATAATATATATATATATACATTCATGTAAATATGTATACATAAACATGAGTGAAAACACACACAACCACACAATATTTATTCATAGGCATAATAATCTAAACATTAATTTATTAAAATAATAGAAATGCAATATTTTTGTACCATTTAGAAAACGATTTTGTATTGGTTAACATAATTAAAACAAAATAATGGAATTTGGGATAAGTATCAAAATATATACGAAGGAAATAAAAATTTCAAGTGAAAAAAACTACAAATATAGTGATTGAAGATTTGAGTTTTGATAATGTAGTACATTAGAACTATACACAACATATACAAAATTATTTTACTAATTTTTTTGAATAAACCACTTTTAAATTGGTAAGTGGGAACCTAAAAAAATGGATCCAAAAACTAAATACATTAAAAAGGATAAAGAAACCATATAATAAATTCAAACATTCAAAATTACAATCCAAAATATAACACCATAACGTGCATTGGATGTATTGAGAATAATGCCACTATTGATGTCAACACCTTGAACCAATACCCTGCTAAAACAAAATTTCATTATATTTAGGATGATTTCCTCTTAATTACATAATGAAAATTTTAATTACATCAGATAGGAGAAAATATATATTTTATTCAGAATAATGTTTAGTCTAAAAAAAATCTATTTTAAATCCTAGTAAATGTGATGTATAAGAATATTTTGTTGATGTTGAAACGATGTATTGTGATTTAAATGTTTATTTTAGGTTTTATGGAAATATATCTATTATATCTATAAAATTTATGAAGGAAAATTATACATTTTGCTAAAGATTACACTCAAAATATTTCATCTTGGAATAACAAGTCATCTTTATAATAACTATCCGATGATAAATTAAGACAGTACCATTGATAAATAATAAGAGAGGCCAAGAATAACCTTAAAATATAAATCAACAAAGGATGAAAAGGTAAGGATTTAATCAAAATGGAATGTGAAGAATTTATAATAATTCAATAATAGGAATTTCTTATACATGATTGAATGTGTTTGTAATAGAGATAAAGAAGATGTAGCTCGTACTCTAAGTGGAATTATTGAAAAAATTCTAATTTCTAAGATTAATGATGAATAATTCACTAGTGATGGATATTTTGAAGTAGGGAGTGATGGAAAAACAATGGAGATTTTAAAAAAAAATACTTAATAGAATTTCATTCAAAGATTTAAATTTTTGGGAGGGAGATCAAAATTCAAAAGAAAATAGTTCATCTTATAGAAATAATGAATTTCTCTGTATATAAAAAAACTATTTAATTAAATTATTACATTGAATTGATTTCATAATTATGAGAAGACAATAAAAAATTTGATGGAAGAAATTTTAAAAGAGAATGAAAAATTGATTGAATTTTTTAAAAAATATTGATGGATGTGAAAATGAAGGGGAATACTTATACAATCAAATCTAAAAATCCATTGCATGAAGATAGAGAAAAAACTTTATAAAAGGTTGAAAATACCCTACATGATTCACTCTATAAATATTAATCCAACCAAAAAAATTTGGGACATCATGCTTGAATCCCATAACGCTAAAGGCTTCCGCAAAGAAGTTGGGGGGGGGGGTCTAAAGAGGTATCATGGGGAGGAAATACCCCCTATATCAGAGTGTAAAATTATAAAATCATTTGAAAAAAAAATCTAATAACCAATAATAAAATCATAACATATATAAAGTAAAATTTATATGAAGTTACTATAAAAAAATGTTGACATAAGACAAAGATACTGCTAACTAGTCCAGTAACATGTATATTATTGAATAAAAAAAAGAAATTGGATCTTTGAAGGCTAAAAGTTTTGAAACACCCCTAACAACATGTACCCATCTAAGACATCTTACTCAATCTAGAATCATAATTATCCCTACCTGTGCCTGCATGAACATTTGAGAATATCTCAGGTACACATGTGTAACGACACCCAACATTGGATGTGTGTACAACTTAGTAGGACACCACCAATGGAATCCCTGAATATAACATATATATAAGAAGTCAACTCATATCTGTGTAAGGTAAAAAATAAAAATACAACCATTCATTGATTTATAACTAACTATATAAAATAAATTCCAAAACCGGGGGGGGGGGGTTCACCTCATGAATGGTATATTACTTCTTTTTATAGTTTTATCATGTCTCTTAGCACATCAGAATGATTTTACTAACCATATTCATAATATGGCTAATATACCCATCCCTAGTCTAACAATTTTGAACCAAGTGGTAATATACTGATCACTTGGGCCCCAAAATGCAGCTAGGGGATATTTTTATCCCATAATTAACCAAAAATCACAACATCCCTTATCATCAATTGTTAGAACCCAGGTTTTTAGAACGTGTCAAAATCCCGACCCTGTTTGAATTTTTTGACTTCTTTCTGAAAAAACTGGGCAAATATGGGATGCTTTAGAAATTTCTAGACTACACGCCATGTACTCTGAAGTACAAACCGTGTATGGGGTAGGCATGTACCATCCATGTGATTTCCAAGTACATATCGTGTAATTACCATGTAGGAATTTCCTACTACACAACATATAGTATTTCTCGACACACCGTGTATCTTCCTTTCTACATTCCAGCCATGTTCAAGCCGTCTGTCGACCAATGTGGCACGTCCAAGTTGTGCAGCTACCTCCACTTAATTTGGAGTATGGACAAGGAAACTACATGGTGTGTTGTCATTATACACGCCATGTATTTTTATTTTTATTCAAATAAATTAAAGAGTGTCACGTATTATTCTGGAAAACCTCTTCGTCTTCCCCAACTTCATAATAGTTCCACTGTGAAAACCTGAAGAACATCCCTTTCCCTAGAATCTTTATTCCGAGTTTGTTCATCAATCCAAAAGTGGCTGCGAGATCGAAATAGTGGGGCTAAACCCATGCACCCTCTTCTGTTCTTGATCCTTTGCCTTACACTTCACAGTTTCCATCCATTTCAAATTGTCGAGATTTAACAAAAATGAAGATCTATGAAGATTGGATTTGAATTTGAGATCAATATCAGATGTGCCTACATCTACGAGTCTCAGGTAGGTGGTTCATACCTCATTTTTTTGCAGACTTTTGGGTTGTGCGACCTAGGCATGTTTTTAGGAATTTGACCATGGCCCTGTTTTACCTTAAATTGAGTGTTTTATTGTTTATTTGACATATTGGATGCCTTGGGTATGCCGTATTTTCTGTTTTTATTGAGCGGGCCGGGAAATTGGTCGTTTCTCATTGGGGCATTTTGGCGAGGGAATGCCAAAATGGTTATAATTTAATTTTATTATTTTAATATAGTGAGTTTAGTTTATTAATCCTTGCTATGAATTGTTAGGGTCTTTAAAGTCCTCAATGCTTGTATGGGACAACACTTTTTTAGTGCATTTCAACTGTTTAGTTTGTTTTTCCTGTTTAGAAGTAATTCTTTGAATTTTATATATAATTTTTGAATTACATATGTTGGAACCCTTGGGGTTGTGATGGTCACGACCCAAATATTATTTAGTGGAGCTGATCATAGGTTGGGTTTGGCTTGGGTAACATGGATGGTGAGGCCATCAGACTTGAGCGACATGGTCGCTGGGACACAAGGGGTCAGAGGTGTTGTGGCTTGGGTACTATTTTTGTGATTACCGCTCAACCGGAACATTGAGTTGTGTGGACACAGAGAGACTCCATGATGATTTGGTTTTGACCACTCATGTGGGTAGAGGCCCCCGTTAGTTGTGGTTTAGGTACTATTGGTTTGGGGGTGCTTTCCGTAGGAAGCGACAAAGAGGGTGAAGAGACTTATAGGGATAGAATTGCGGTTATTGGGTTGGGGACTAAGACTCACCGTTATTTGAAGGCAGGCATCGTTGTCCCTCTGATTAGCTTATTTGAGGGCATACATCGCTATCCCTGCTGTTACATATTTGAGGGAAGACATCATTGCTCCTCTGGATACTTATTTGAGGATAGGTATCACTCTACCTCTGAGTCCTTACTTATGGGAAATGTCGTCAGGACATCGATACTTGGGACACGTGGTGTCAGGGGGGAACATGGTGTCAGGCTACATGATAGAGATTTTGTCATTGGCCAAAGTAGGTGACACTCTATGGTGTTTGTTAGTGGAGTTTGTGTTATTTGTGCATCGTACTATTTACTTGTTTCCTTTTAACTGCATTATTAATTAAATAATTATATTAGTTATGCACCGTTTGGTGGCATCCTAATGAAACTTGTCTCACACCCTGCACGGGCCCTTCGAGATGCCTGTAAACTTTATAGATTTACGTGTAGTAAAGAGGTCAGCCTTAAAAGCTGGACTACTTTAGTTGATTCATGGAGATGGTATGAACCATGAGGTCATGTCTAGCTGGAGTTTAATTTTTTTTTAATTTCTTTCCAGTATCAGTACACTTACTTTTTTTGCAGCTACTATTGGTTATCCATTGGAACCACTTTTTATATATTGAGTTTCTATAGACCCATGCTTGGTTTGATTAGTAGTTACAAGTGGTGTTTTTCATGATATTCTATTTACTTCTAATTCTCCTATTTATATATATTTCCTTCGATATTTATCTATTTATTACTATTGATTGTTCTTCCGCATTGCGGGTCTGGTTTGAGTCTGCTGAGTTATTTATTTCTATTGCATGTTCTTTATTAATTCTCAGAGTAGTACCATTATTGTCCTCTGAGAGGGTATATCCTCCCCACTATACCAATCAGACACACTCTTCTATTCATAATCCTTTGGCGTTCAGGGTGGTGTGCCTAAGGTAGTAATACCCAAACTATTTAGTACTTTTCGGGTGGTTGTTCAGGTCCGGGTTGTTACAAAGTGGTATCAAATGAGTTCTTGATAGGGATTTAGTAGCATTGTTTTGCTGGCTACTAATGTGATTGAGGAATCTCTTTTATTTTTGCTAGTTTTATGATTTGGGATATGGTATACTGGATATAGGTTGTTTCTGGAACTAGTTTTCTAGCTTGTTCTTGGGTTCTAGCATCCCCATGTACGAGAGATGGACTAAGTTTCCATGGGTGGGAATTTATGTTTGATTTTGGATCAAATTACATTTTATATGATTTTGATATGGGTGGCTCAATTGGGGTGAGAAGTTATTGATTGTGACATGTGACCCGTGGCCAGGTGTGGTAGGGGAAAATTAGACCTTGGCCCAGTATGGAAAATATGTTTGTTTGGATTTTGATAGGCACATTTTAGGGTATTTCAATTTCATAACTTCTTGTATGATTTTTGAAGTGATAATTCCATTTGAAAAATATCAAATTTCTATGGTTTGTATACTTTGAAATCTAAATATGTGAAATTATTGATAGAATTTCATGTTTATTGAACTGTGTTATGCCATGCTTTATATATTTGTAGAATTGCATGTGGAAGGATATTTATGTCTAGATCTTAAATGGGCATGAAGGTATTATAGTTTAGGGTATTTTGTTCACCAGGATTAGGAGACTCGATCATCAGTTTGAGGAAAAATTAGTTGTTGGGACAGGCATGGCCAGAGGTACTTTTGATACATGGATCCGTTGAGGGTGGGTAAGAAGTAAATGAGGTCGGGATGTCGTGGGCATGGGTTGCGATATGGGAGAGTAAGGGAAGTTGTTTCATGATTCATATTTACTTTTTTAATTATATTAATTGAGTATATATTGATATATATATATATATGGGATTTATTACCATTTATTCAATTCTACGGGTTCCTTTTAGTCCACTCAGATGGACCATTAGGCGGAAGATGGTACAGTGTTGCAGGAGTAGAGTCTGGTTCAAGATCCGGTGCTAGCAGAGCATGATCCGCAAGTACAGGCTCTGGGATAGGAATAGGTCTTAGATCTGATGTAGGAAGGACAACGTCAGGGATTGGAAGCAGACATACCATGGCTCGATGAGGAACTCTGAGCTATCCAGGTACGTGTCTTGTAGGGGATACACAGAGGTGCGTAGGGTACAGATCCATTTATGGAATATCTGACGCGGGAGTTCCAGTCGTAGAAACCACCTCTTTTTCAGGGTTATGGTGGTCCGCAGGCGGTAGAGAACTGGATAGAGAGCATGCATATGATCTTTGAGCTACTCAAGATGCCTCTAGGGTGGAGGGTCAAGTTAGCGATGTATATTCTGCGATGACTGACAAAGCGCTGGTGGGATGTGCAGGTTCAGGCTCACAGGCACAAGGGACTATCATGGAATGACATTGTAGATAGGTTTTCAAGAACTTTTACCCAAATACACTGAGAGAAGAGAGATCTTGGGATTTCTTGGGCCTTCAGTAGGTAGACGTGTCCATCATGTAATATGAAGATACTTTCACTAAGCTATCTCTTTTTGCACAAGTCAAGATTGAGGCACTTAGAGGGTGGCTTACGACACGCCATTCAGATCCAGGTAAATATCTTCAGGTAGGATTCATTCTACAAGGTGGTAAAATCGGGCTCTCATAGTGGAGGGAAACCAGAGGGATATGCCCTAAGTTAGCCAAACGATAGCTTCAGGTGAAGGTTCATATTGCAGGAAGCGAGGTCGAGATGAGTTCTAGGAGGGAAGTCGTCCCAAGGAATCAGCTAGAACACCTCTTATATGTTCATCAATGGTTTTCTTTCAGTGTGGAAATATAGGAAATGTTCAAAATCAGTGTGATAGGCCTCCAAAGGAGTGTCAGGCATGTGGATAGGTCGGGCATCTTGAGAGGTTCTGTAGGAAACCTTCTCAAATAGATCACATGAAGGGATCCGGATACACTGTGTCATCTTGAGTTGGTTCGGTTTTGGTACCATGAGAGGGTAACCAAATTTCAGTAGCACATGGAGAATGTGACAGAGATAACGGGACTCAGATAAGGGCCAGTGGCCGGTGATTGGAGCCATGCCATAGGGAGTTCAGGCATCTGGTAGCAGTACTTTAGGCCAAGTGCACACTGTGGAGCTGCTAGGGGCTGAACAGGCTGGTGAGCCAACGACGGTTAGAGGTACACCGTGAGTGTGGCCATGAATTTCTTGATTTCATTTGTCTTGACCTATTTAGGCATGTATGATCTGAGTGTACGAGGTGCACAAGATTTATATGGACTGACTAGATGTTGGTAAGTGGGATTGGCGCCATATCAGGTGCATGATATATTTATATGTATGTATGAGATGCATGGCATTGGGGAATCGAGGATGTGGGTTACATGAGGTTCCATGGGCAACCAGGCATCAATGATGCGAGTTACTAGAGATATCGTGGCATTGTGGCATCGAGGATGCAGGTTACTTGAGGTGCCATGGGCATCGAGGGATCAGGGATGCATGTTACATGAGATGTCGTGGCATCGAGGCATAGAGGATGTGGGTTACTTGTGGTTCATGGCATCAGATTTTATTTTGAGCATCCATGGGATGTAGGAACTCATGGAGGTGGACACCGATGCGGTGCGAGATATGTTTGGGGTGTCAGGAGAGTCATGGGAGTATCAATGTGGTGTAGGGGTGGTGACGTGTCATGAGAGGACCATGAGCCTAGAAACCGGTTAGTAAACCCTTGATTTGTTGAGATTCTTAGGGTTGAGACCGAGTTAGGTAATTCCTAAGGTGAGGATCCCATTAAGGAATTTATCCAAAACCTTTGAGACTAGGGAATTTTGGGTTATTCTGATCGGGGTGGCAAGTTCGGTGCCATCTCTGGGTTTCGTTTGATAGCTCGAGGATCAGCTATGTTAAGGTGGGGAGATTGTAAGAACCTGATTTTTAGAACGTGTCAAAATCCTGATTCTGTTTGAATTTTTTGACTTGTTTCTATGAAAATTAGGAAAATCTGGGAAGTTCTAGAAATTTCCAGACTACACGATGTGTACTCTAAAGAACACGCCATGTATGGGTTAGGCCTGTAACGGCCATGTTCTTACTGAGTACATGTCGTGTGATAACCTTTTAGGAATTTCCTACTACACAACATGTAGTATTTATTGACACACATGTATCATCTATTTTGCATACCTGTTGAGTTCAAGCCAGGTGTGGGCCCGAGTGGTGCATCCAAGATGTGTGGCTACCTCCACTTAAGTCGGAGTATGGACAAGGAAACTACACAACATGTAGTCCTTTATACACATCGTGTATTCTTATTTTTATTTTTTTAACTGAAAGAGCATCGTGTCTTATTACAGAAAACCTCTTCTTCTTCCCCAACTTCAGAACAGTTCTGCTCTGAAAACTCAAAAACATACCTTGCCCAAGAATCTTCATCCAGAATTCGTTCTACAATCCGTCGATGGCTGCCAGATCGCAACAGTATGGCTAAACCCATGCACCCTATTTCATTTTTGATCCTTTTCCTCACACATCATATTTTCCATCTGAGTTTAATTGTCAGGATTTGACAGAAACACAGATCTATGGATATTGGTTTCGAATTGGAGCTCGATATTGGATGTTCCTATGTCTTTGAGTCTCAAGTAGGTGGTGCATACCTCTTTTTGTGCTTTTTCAGTATTTTGGGTGGTGCGACACAGGTTCATTTTCTTGTTTTTGAGCATGACCCTATTTTACCTTCTATTTCCTATTTAATTGTTTATCTGGACTATAGGATGCCTTGGGTAAGCCATGTTACTTATTTTCATTGAGTGGAGCTAGGCGAGTGGCCATTTTTCATCAGGGCATTTTGGATGGGGAATTCCAAAATGGTTATAATTTAATTTTATTGTTTTAAACTCTTTAGTTTAGTTTGTTAAACCTTGATATGAATTTTCAGAGTCATTAAAGCCTTCAGTGCTGGTATGGGACAACACTTGGTTAGTGAATTTCAAATGATTACTTTGTTTTACTTGTTTAAAATTAATACTTTTGATTTTATATGTAATTTCTGAATTGAATATTCTATAATGCTTTTGGATGTGTTGGGCACGACCCGAATATTCTTGAGTGGTGCTGATCAAAGGTTGGTTTTGGCCCAGGTTACATTGATGGTGAGGACGTCAAACATGAGAGGCATGGTCACTTGGACATGTGGTTTCAGAGGTGTTGTGTCTTGGGTACTATTTTGGTGATTACAGCTCACCCGGAACATTGAGTAGCGTGCACACATAGAGACACCATGATAAAGTGGTTTTGACCAATAAATTGGGTAAAGGCCCCCATTAGTTTCGGTTTAGGTACTATTGGTTTGGGGGTGCTTTCTTTAGAAAGCTAGGTTGAAGGCGAGGAGCCTTAAAAGGATAACATTGAGGCTATCGGGATGGGGAAAGAGGCTCACCGTTATTTGGGGGCAGACATCCATGTCCCTCTAGTTACCTTATTTGAGATCATAAATCACTGTCTCATTGGTTACTTATTAGAGGGAAGGCATCGCTGCCCCTTAGGATAGTTATTTGAGAAGAGGTATCACTGTTCCTCCAAGTCCTAGATTTTTGGGAGTGCTTTTGGGATATCCGTACATGAGACATGTGGTGTCAGGGGGGAACATGGTGTCAGGATACATGATAGAGATTCAAGCATTGGTCAAAGCAGGTGACACTCCCTGGTGGTTTTTCAGCACTAGTGGAGTTTGTGTTATTTGTGCATCATATTGTTTACTAGTTTCCTGATAACTGCATTCCTACTTAAACACTTATATTATCTACACTCCATTAGGTGGTATCCTATTTCTATTTATCTCACACCCTGCATGGGCCCTTCAGGACGCATGTAGACTTTGTGGATTTACGTGCTGGAAAGAGGTCAGCCTCAGTAGCTGGACTGCTTTAGTTGATACATTGAGACTCTATGGACCCTGAGGTATTGGATAGTTAGATTTTACCATTTTTTTATTTTTTTCATGTATAAGTATGCTTTCTTGTTTTTTAGATACTATAGGTTATCCATTGGAAACACTTTTTATATATTGAATTTCTATAGATGCATGCTTAGTTTGTTTAGTAGTTAAAAGTATTGTTATTCATGTTTTTCTGTTTACTACTGCTAATATTGTTTATATATATTGCCTCCCATGTTAAACTATTTATTGATATTGATTGTGCTTCCACTCTGCAGGTCTAGTTCGAGTCTGCTGAGTGGTTTATTTTTATTTAATGTTCTATATTTTTGCTCGGACTAGTACCATTATTGACCTACAAGAGGGTACATCCTCCCCACTATACCTATTAGACCCTCACTGGTAGTCGGCAGCCTTTGTTATTTGGGGAGGTGTGCCTGAGGTAGTTACACTCAACCCATTTAGCATAGCTCGGGTGGCTATTCGGGTCCGAGTCATTACATCAATGTCCACCCCAGGTTAACTGTCACAAAAATTCATGTTCTTTAGAATGAAATAGAATCTAAATTTATATCATTTCTATAACCCCAAAATAAATTAAACATTGCATAAAAAATTATTACCACTTCCATTTGAGAACAATTCCATTTCCCATTTTACAAAACAATTCCCAAAACACATTTTCAGCTCAATGATAAAACCCATTTCAAACCTTTTTTCAAAATCGAAAACTAAATTCAACAATATATCATTTCACATTTCTATTTTAAATCACAACCTAGTAATGTTTCCTTTATCATTTAAAAAACTTTTAATTTGGAAAAAAATTCAAATAAAAAATCCATACAAACATCTTTTAGTACACTTTTTAATATCAAACTATTTTGAAAACCCAAAAACGTCACTTTTTCTTTACTACTACATTAGTTCTACTTAAATAAAAAATGGAAATTAAATTTCCAATTATTTTAGTTTGTGAAATTCCATTTCACAATAACTAATCTTATATAATCCCTCTTTACCCATATATAAATTGAGTATTCATTAACATCTAACATTTAATATAAAATGGGTCGATCCTAGAAAAACAAAATTGACCACAGCATGCATGGACTAAAAAACATAAAAATTATTTTGGTTAAATTAAAGTAACCAATTATATTTTTTAAAACAATTTTGATAAAATTAATTAAGGGCCTACTACTTTTTCTTATACCATCAAAGCTCAATAAGTCATCATCAAGTCACAAAAGGCCCTAACTCAATTCGATAATCCATAATTATTTCATTATAATCTCATTATACTCAGTTAATCAAAAAAATTATATTTTTATAGTCTAAAAAGTAAAAATAATTGATAAAAACACATGACCTTAGTCATCCATCAAAAAATTAATCCTTGTTGTATTGGCCATCTCCAACACACCTCTAAGCCCCTGTTGATCCCATGCTTGAACCATCCGCACCAAAACCATAAATAATTAAATTCAAATTTTATGAGAAAAAAAATAAAAACCATAATAAAAATATACGTTCTCGAATATATAAAAATCTATGGGAATGTGAACCATTGTTATATCCACTTCCTATGTTCTACATGTGTACTTGGATAATCTAGTGATTCAACCATACTCTAGTTTAATATCCAATTAAATCCTATTGTATAGAAGCTTGAAATAAATATAAATAATATATTATAATAATAAAAAATAATGGAATTGATGTTATACCTTAAATCAATGATAAAATAACATTGTAACACCCCTTAGAGGGATTAAATTTGAGAGGAAGGAGATAAAACACCATTTTGTTAATGGGAGAAACAAGTGGGAGAGGGGGTATCCCTTATTAAACATCATTTGGATAGGGGGTTAACCCTTTGAAATAGTCTTCATGGGTTTTACACACTGTGATCGAAAAGTGTGGTGGATTCTATATCCAACCATATATATCAAATAGATTCATGAGATGGTTTACCAAACCATTCACCAAACATATAAATGGAACTTTCTCAATACCCCACCCGATATAATTTACCAAATAGTGTTCTGTGAATGTAGATAGCTCTATAAAGCCTCTAAAACTTTCACATGCTCTCCTCTGTAGTTTCACATAAAATTACCATAATAGTTTTCCAAACATTAATAAAATCCATGGTCAATACAAATTAAATTGAGACTCCACCTATGTGAGGCTACCCACATTGTTTTCTCAAAACCCGATGACCCAAAAAGTTCATGTGGGTTAGAGTTCTCCAAAACATTTAAAACATAACCTGAAGCCTCCAAGAATCACCCAAATAGTTGAGCTACCATTAGATCCAGATTACTTATCTAATAAGTAACTATAATATGTTTCAACTCCCATTATTTTCATTACTGATCATGGTATGAAATTAACCTTGTGAACTAATTTAAAAATCCAAAAAACCTCTCATATTAGAACACTTGTTTTGACACAATTTTTTACAACCTCCCCACCTTAATAGTTTTCATCCCTGAGAAGTCTCAGTTGTCATCTGACCACAATATTTTTTACCTTCATTGATCATCAATTCCCATCCAATTGATTGTGTTACACCCTTAAACTCTTATCTCTCTTTTATAGAACCACCCTAAATCCATGATTTCCCAAAACACTGAAACTAATATAACACTAACAATCGCTCTATAAAAACAAGGAGAATGATTTCCCAACCCATCTAGCACAAAAAAAATCATGTCATTAGTCAATTGTTTACCTAGATGATTGTGCACTTCCGTATAAGATTTAACTAATAAATACAAATTACAAAATATTTTTTGTTCTACCTTTGGAATTTCCTATTGAATTACATAACTACATTTTAAAAATTCTACCAAAAAATATCAAACATTCTAAAATAGATCATAATTGAGAACACAAATTGAATGATGGTACCTGCCCTTGTTTCTAAATTTCAAGTAGTAATAGATGAATTCCAATCGTTCGATCACTATACTAACATGATGAATTTCTATAAAAATACAACACCAATTCTCAAGACACACCACTATATCCTGAAATAATATGCTCGCTGTAGTTTTAACCCACCACATCCAACTACACAAGAATAATCATGTTGAACCACTTATGTATACCCACCCATGAAAATTATCATGTACACCAGCCAATATATTCCCAAATGAACTTCATCATGCTTATTAACATTCTAATGTTGTTTTGACCATACAAAAATTCTCGAAAAGGTCTGTTCTGAACTCATGGTGCACCTCTATGGGTAAATTTTCTATTGTATGCACCATTCATCATTTTCTACCACAAGCAACAACATTCTCCAACCTGGTCATGTCCAGTTCAACTCAGGTCATCCGTGGCTCGATGCAGATGCTCAAACTCCCACAATCAGTGAGTTTTTAAAACACCATTTCCCGGTTCCCCTAATATAAAAGGTACCACTTGACTAACCATACTAAATCATGAAAATATATAAACAACATCGAGTGATAATTCCCCAATTTTATCATTCTGTAACCTTGAACACTCAAACTGATGGCTTAATGTTATACTTTGAAATGATTGTTATGTTATATTATGGGATACACAACCATGTTGAACTAATGTATTAAATTATATAGTAGTGTAGAAAATAATTATATTTGATTATTGCTCTTAAGGATGAATTATAGTAATGAAATATGATTGGTTTTATACAATTTCTTGTCAATGAATTTATTGTTATAAATATGGATTCATAGTGGTAGAAATATATTATTATCTTCATAAAAAACGTATATATTCTATTCTCATGATTGGAAAGAGTTATATAAAACAGTCATTAAATCCACATTTTTTTTATAAAAATACTTTTAAATATTTTTATTGATGGATCAAATGATATTTCCCAATGGGATGTCCATGCATGTGATCATCATAGTCATTGGTATAATGATTAAAATATTTCAATTGTTATGTGAGATTATTACTTTAGTTTATTATTTGATTATCTAGGCCATTTTATATTATGTCGCTTTACATTTAAAATTTATTGTATATTTATTAATTTTATGTTAATATACAGGTATCACAACCATTTTATTAAATAATTTCATAGTACAAATATATTATGAGGATAATTTCACTAAACAATCGATGAATACGAGAAGCATGGAAGTTGTAATTTATTATCCATGTGAGTATAATTTTTTAATATCATATATATATATATATATACATTCATTTATCTATTTATATATCAAATGATTAAAATATTTTCATGGATATATATCCTAATGGTCACCTTGCATAATATCCTCAAATTTTAAATGATAATAAAACCAACCTTTATTAAAAAAATAAAACTATTTTGTTATGAAAATGTAGTATTATCAACAATTACATGTGTTTTAGGACTCTTAATAAATGGAAAATAATTTTTAAAACTTTTTAATATTCGAAAAAATATTTTTGGATTTTTTTTCAGAGTCGGTACAAGATTCCAAGGCCTATTGAGCCTCTGTATTTATATAACAATAATATTATATATATATTATCATCTCTATGTTGGTTTTGAAAATAATGTAATATCATATGAATGATATTTCTAATAGGGAAATCTAAGACTGTGATCACATCTAGAATATGGCTTTTACTTTAGGCATGATAAACCAATTATGTGTATCAATTCTTTGTTATGCTCACACATAAGGGTAACTATATTATATCACATGTGTGGGATTCATCCAAAAAATTATAATATATACTGAATATTGTCTTCCATATAAAATATGAGACCACCAATAAATCAAAAATGTTGTTTTTTACCCTTGGAAAAGCATAACCTTTGTGCTATTTGAGCGATTGGTTAAATCACATGTAACGGTAATTTTTATTACCCTTTTACTTTCCTTTTATTTTATTTTTATTTTTTCTTTTTCACATTAACCCTCTTCCACATATATAATTATTTCATTCTCATCTATAATTTATCCAAAGAAAATTGTAAAATCAAACTTTTTCTATTCAAATTTAGTAATGACTTAATGTGGTGAAATAAAAGTCTTTGGATTCAATTTTCAGTTGAGTTATGAATTAAACAAGGGTTTTAATTTATTTTATTTATGAGATGGTGGAATGACATGATATTAGATAAAACTGGTTGGATTATTTGGTATTTACCATCACATGATCATATAGAGTTCATGAAATCTCTCATCACCCTTGTACATGATTAGTAAAGATCGAATGATCCATTTTGGATCCAGTTCCAGATGCATGACCACCGTCTTCCCTACATCGCACCTGAATCATTTCCAATTGTGTTTTATTTTTTCTATATATTGTATTTTCATAAAATTTACAGTTATCAAATTATAACTAAAAATTATTTCATTTAAATTAAAATGACATGAACCTAAATTAGCAAGGATAATTACGTAAAATATTGACAGTATATTTTATAAATTTTCCCAATGGATAAATATATAAAACAATAAATATATAATTATAAATAATTATCATGTGATAGATTAATAAAATTATCAAAATATAATTATGAATGAATATTAAAAATTAATTACATCCTATTTTCAATGGATAATTTTAAAAAAATATGAAAAGATAGTTTTGCAAAATTATATAAGGATAAATATATTTGTTTATCAAAGAT
The DNA here is from genome assembly GCA_963277665.1 of Viscum album. Lineage (NCBI taxonomy): Eukaryota > Viridiplantae > Streptophyta > Magnoliopsida > Santalales > Viscaceae > Viscum > Viscum album. The sequence continues at coordinate 1,684,226,342 of OY728160.1, forward strand.
AATTATCAAGAAATATCAAGTGATATTTTTCAAAGATTTATGAACGAATAATTTATAAAAAATTATCATAATATAATTATAGAAGGATAATAATACCATTTTAACAAAGTATAATTTATTAAAATTATCTAGGGATAATTATAATTATTTATATTATCAAAGAATAATTATAAAAGACTACAAAATGAGCTGTAGAATTAATTTAGAGATTTTTATGAAATAAATTATGGATTTATAATTACTCCTAATGATAATATTTCTAGTGCATTAGTTGGACTAAAATAAAAATTCAAAAATTATTTAGGATAAAAAAAGTATCATCACATGAATTTTTTTATAATTTTTTAAAATAAAATATATGGTTTTGTTTCTTGGAACACTTAGTGAACATTGACCATGAACATGTCAAGAAAATTGATAATTATGCCTAGAATAATTTTTTATTGACTTTTTAGGTTTCCACTACAACTTTCAATCTGTAAAACGTGGTTTGTGAATTCAATTTACATCAAAGACATTGTGGTATGACATTCGTTACATCTTGAGGCTTTTTTTACATGTGTTTCTTGGTTTAAATTATTATGTTCGAATAATTGAAAATCATGCCTGACTTGGATAACATGTGGGTATTTTTCCTATACTACGAGACATGTTATTATACTAAATTCCATAAGAATTTATATAATAGTTTTTACAACATTTTATGTAGACTCACATGTCATTTTATGATGCTAATATATTTCTGATGAGGTCAAGCTATGTTTGATTATCATTATTATTGTTTTTGTGTATAATATTTCCTTTGGAGGATTGTATATTTGTATATGTGACCTGAAAAATTCACTGTATGATTACCACTTAGATGGAGAGAGAACATAACGGGCGATGATTAAGATGAAAAATTAAGATATTCTTTCGGTCTGACCGCTACTTGATGAACCATGTGGTTTCCAAGTAACGTGTCATTACTCAATGCATTGTGTTCATACCAAGTAGGGTTCCTAAAATTTGTGTTCCTTAAGGATATTAAGTATCATGGTTTTCTCAATGAATCTTTTTTACACTATGAAATAATTTAATATCCATGATTCTAGTTATGATCGTTACTAAAATTTCTATTATACTCATGGAATATAGTCAAATCAATTACAATTGAATATTTATGGTGGCTTTTTAGGGAATGAACACTCTATTTTTGATTTCATAATGTTATTATTGTTATTAATTTTTTATATTCATTGAGTACACATATAATACTTCATCACACTTGGTTAAGGGAGTATTTTTTGTTTCTAACTGGGTATTTTACTCACAACCAACATGGAAATTTCTATGTGATTGTATATTTCATGACTAAAAATTTGGTGAAGGGAAGGGGACCATTGGTGGATGGCTATGCTAAGGAGTATAGATATTGTAACGACCCAAAGTTTTAAAATAGAAATTAATTTCTTATATTTATGTCATAAAGTCTCATGAAATCACAACATAATGGACTACTATGTGATAAGTGACCTTTAAACATAATTTTTTCACTTTTGTGTTTGGAATTTTGAAAATCAGACATTCACGGTTGTGTTCAAGATGTTTTTTTGAGTCTAATAAAACAAAAATAATTTTTTGGTGAATAGTAACCCACCCTAATGAATAGTAAAACCCCCTTATGAATATTTATATACCCTAATGAATATTGACCTCACCTATGGTGGTATAGAAATAATATTCATGTTGCAAGTACGATAAACCTATATTTTAGAATAAGTTAATAAATGTTTTAAAACTAGTTTTTGGTAATAAATTATTAATTTCATTATATATTAAAAAATCATATTTAGAAACTTATTTTGGAAAAATGGACTTCATTTTTGTATTCTACAAGTCGAAAAATGGTTTCGGTGATGTTTTGGTAATTTTCTGAAATACATGAATTTTTTATGAATAGTAGAAACTGATAATTCCCAATAAATGATAAATAATGGATTAATTGAGTCATGTGTGATGTTCTTCTGATGTAAGCCAACTTTTTTGGGATTACATTATAAAATAACTATTTTTGGGTCATATAAGACTCACTATTCCTTGTCTTGGGTGGAATTAATAAACTAATGAATTTTATATTAAGAAAACCCCTCCCTCCTCCACTATAAAACCCCCCTTCAATCCCTCTTTTCTAAACTCCTCTCAAGATCCATGCCTTCTCTAAATTCTGCCCAAATCTCTCCCTAAGCTCCTTCACCATGTACAAGGATTTCTGGTCATTCCAAAAGACCAAAATCAAATCCCCCAAGAGGAGTCTCAAAGAGAGGAGATCAAAGGGTAAGAACCCTCTTCGTTTTCAAATGTTTTGTTTTAATTTCCTTTCATTTCTTATACCCTCTTCCCCTTCACTTATCTAGAAAGAATGATAGCTCTAGAATCTCATATATTCTAGATTCTAATCATGTTTGTGGAAAATTTCAAGCATCATTCTTCCCCTCCTCTCCCTCACATTCTATCATTAAAACATCGCCCGTGATGTGTCACATTACCGACATCTTGGATAATGTGTTTTCAAATTATTTTATTTATGGTCATGAAACAATTTATTTTATGTTTGTACCATATTATTATATATTTTATATTTCCTATTTAATGTTCTGCAATCCTCATAAACTCATGATATAAAACAATAATACAAAACAAGTTAGTTATGTGAAAAATCGTTAAAGTTAATTCAAGTGTTTATCATTAATGTTTAATGTAAAGTTTGTCTTTCAATCTAATTAACCAAATGAATTTTTAACCATGTAACCTAATGGATGTCCACTAATGTTATATAAATTAAATTCTTGATAACCACTTTCATTTCATTTGAACCTAAATACAATTGAACCGATCATTAAAACAAATGAAACAAACGGATCCGAACAATGAAATTTAACCTTGTAATCAATAAAAATAGGAATAAATGATCTTAAAATTGTTATATTGAATCTTTTACATATATATAAGGATCTGGAACTACTGTTTAATAAACAAATTGGACTATACAGCTCATTAACATCGAGTGGAGAACACCAACAGACCTAAGGTAAAGGATCCTCTCAATTTCCCTCTTATTCAAGATTGTTCACTATGTTAGGACATGTTGTGTGTAATTATTAATTTTGGGGTATGATTTCGGACATCCCCCATACCACCCTCTCTATGTATATGTGATTATAATTCCCTTCCCTTTCTCACTAAGTCCCCTTAAGTACTCCTGATACCATACCGATAATTCGTAAAGAATTCTACCCAAACCTCTTTTATTCCTTCAGGTTGTGTTATCTACCTTTCTACCAAAATAATTTTATATTATCCATTCATGTTAATACTATAAATTTTGATTACATGTTCCAATTTTATTTACCAATACTCTTTCATCACTCTCTTTTGGGGATATGCATGCTTTTTAGTGATTCTCACCTCATTACATCCCGATAAGTGAACCCGTTTTAAGGGAACTTCCCAAATTCTTTCTTATTATCAAGTGTACTCTATACTCTATTTTTAAGTCACCTTTGACTTTATAAAATCAGTATTTTTATTAATAAAACACTCTTGGTTGACTTTTGGTTTTATAAAAAATATTATGCTACTTTTCTTTTCAAGAGATATTCGATGATTTCTTAAACCGCACTAAAATGTTTTGACTCAAAGATTCCAAAAAACTATTTTTACATGTAATCACTCAAGTTTGTTATCTCTTGTCATGATTTATGCCTTTATAAATTATTAATGTCAACTTATGAATTAATTCCTTCCTTTTATGGATGCTTGTATGTTTCGTCCCTTTTTATTATGCTTCATGACGTGATTGTGTTCCCATTTCGTTCCTTGGGTACTCTTATGTTTATGTATGATTGATTATGTGAGATTATTTATGTGGAAAACATATAAATGAATAAGCTTATATGGGTGCGCCTAGATAGAGCTCCATTTAATCGGGTAAAGTTAATGTCTCATGAGAAGATTATGGGCAAACAATCTGGGCGGTTAGCCTTGGCATGTGCTACAATGGGAAACGGGATTGGCAGTTAGCCTTGACTCATACCAATGTCATGTTTAAAGTTACTGCCACCAATTTATGAAACTATGCTTATATAATCTCATTCTTATATGATCTCATTCTTATATTAATAGATTTTTTATGATCCCGTGTTTATATGTTATAATTCTATATGTTCCATGCTTCTAATATCATTATGTCAAGCCTCCTAACTCATGTGCTTAAAGTTTATTCTTATGTTCTTTCCCTTACTGAGATTTTTAGCTCATACCATTGTTCATGTGTTCCCCAGGGTACCATGTGCATATGTAAGAGATCAATGGAAGTTAGGATCTCTTTATGGAGATTAAATAAAGAAGTTTTTTTAGCCCCAAGTTTTATGTTCTATGTACCTAGTCTTCTAAGACACTATACTTAAAGATCCTTGGCTTCTACTCTGATGATGGATTATGTTTAAAATCATGAAATGTTATGTTTAAAAGTCTAGGGTCTCTATAGATATTTTTATAGATTGAGATTTAATATAGTAGATCACTATTTCATTTATTTATTTATCATTACTTTATACACTGGTTTGGCTATCCAATTTGGGTGCTAGGTTATTTGTATGACATGTATTATGTATTTGTATTTCCAAATTATACTATATTTATTTATTTATTTAAGTATTTATTATTATTATTATTATTTCCATGAAACGATACTAAGGATATAGTCTCCTCACTGAAATATTTTTACACTCACTTCTAGTCAGATACATATTGTGTATGGGGAGATGTTCATAAGATCATTTGACCCTACAACTTAGACCCAGTTCTTTGGGTCGGGGATGTTAAAAAATTGTATCATATCACAAGTATTCACTATCATTTTATTGTATATTACTTCATTTGAGATATGGTAGATAGGAGATAGGATGATTGGGACTCAGACAGGATAACTATGATAATGCATGGCCATTGCTGTATAGTGGACCTCTAAGTTTCAATAATGTGGGGGAAATTACGTTTCACAAAAATGGTTGATTAAATTATACATGGATGTTGCACATGATGTTGATATGTGATTTATGAGATTTCAGTTCTGTTCCTAAATAATGACAAGGATTATAGATTCACATTCAATTTATATTCTTATTGTTGTGTTTTATATTATTTTTTAATTAAATCCCTTTATTTTTTCTATAAGTTTGGGATAGTTTCTATATTTAATCATAAATCTATGTTTACATACTATTATGATATATAATTATTGAAATTAATTTTTTGAACCGAGCATATTGTTGTGAGACTGTATATATGAAGATTTTGACTAACATGTAGGGATAGAGACCAGGGATATTGCAAGCAGGGGTATAACATGGGTTATGGGTAGAATCTTAGGAGAAACTTGTGTAATACAATAGAATGATTAGTGTATTCCATAATGACTCTATTTTTTAGAATCTTTCCTTCATTTTATAGAAGTTTTTTACTTAAATTGGTCATATAGAGAAACTCAGGACATTTTCAAGAATGCTCTCTCTTGGGATGATGTTCCTTCCCTACCACCAAAAATGTTGGCACGCGCTACTGATCATGGTCCCACACCTACTCTGTGGTGAAAAAGTGGGGGCCCTTCATCCAGAAGACTTTCTCTTATTTCCTGTCCTAGGTATAGGATTTAAAGACATGGTTATATAAAATAGGGAAATGAAATCGAGAATTCTTAATCATTTTAGGGAACTAGAGGACCACAAAATACTGAGTAATTGGTAGAAATTATTGTGGATCATTAACCAGGTAGATACTATGAATGATTTGTAGTTAAATAAACAAATATATCAAGTTAGGTGTGTAAACCATTTCAATAAAACCATACAGTATGAAACCAACCAAGATGAAGGAGATCAATGTATTACTTAATAACTCGGAGAATAATCGATTTATTTGGACAAGTAATTCAACATGTTGGGAAACAATGTTATTCATTAAGAATATAGATGTTAGTCTTTGACTCTGCATCAATTGCATGTAGTTGAGCCGGGTGGAAGTGGAGAATATATATCCCCATACTATGTTCAATGATCATTTTAACTAGTTATATTGATCATGGTGGTTCTCTATAATTGATCATTGATTGGGATACCAATAGTTGTGAGCTAGAGAGAAATAAATTTAAAAGATGTTGTTTTAGAGAAGTTAATGGGTTTAAAAGTATATTTTGATCCCATTCAGACTGAAAATGTGTTGGAAGTTTTAATGGACATCATGAACATGATATTACACCCATATCTAGAATCATTCATCACAGTTTTCATCAACGACAACCTCATCTACTCACTAACACTATAGGAACATGATAGACACCTCAGGATAGTCCATATTATGCATCCAGAACATCTTCTTTATAATAAGATATCTATGTCTGGCCTATATATTTTGGATTTTATATTCCTAGGACTTGTTATTTCAGAGATAGGTATATCTGTATACCTATAAAAAGTAGATATGGATATGTCTGAGAAATATCCTTGGAATATGTTAGAGATATATAGATTTACGTTTCTTGAATGACATTATGGATATTTTTTTCAAGACTTCTCATGATCATCTACACCCATGAAAACACAATAAATGAAATGATTAAGGTTCCAGTGGATGCATCAGTGTTAACATGACTTTCTAATATTGAATAAGATTTTAACTATTTCATTAATGGAGATACTACAAGAGCTAGTTATTAGATACTCTGTAAATAGTTATAAATTTGCAGTAAGATTTGGAGAAATGATAATATTGAGGGGTTAGTTAGTAGCATATGGTCTATGTCAACTATGATCCCACAGTATGTACTATAATACATCTGACTTAGTTTTTTCATTTTTGGTTTAAACTCAAAAGTGTTGATAACACAATCTCTTCAGTGATAGATTTTTAATTTATACGGATCATAAGATACTTCACTATATTTTGACACATAAGGGAATAAAATGAGTTAGAAGTTATGGAGTGGGAATTTATAGTTGTTTTCAATACATATGAATTTTTCACCATATAAAGGTAACATTATTGTAAATACTCTTAGTCTCATGATGTTGGCGATGAATAAGATTGGTGAGAGGCCTTCAGTGGAGTAGTGAAACTTGATAATATTATTGGATGACCAATGGACAAATGCTTATAAGGATTAGATAAATATGGAATTTTCTCTCTTGGAAGTTAAATCATCTCTATTGTACCACTTAATAGTATGGTAGGATTCATACCAAGAGTGTTCTCAAATACTCGAACAACAAGCTAGAAGAGATCTAATACCTGAGTGGACATTGAGTGTTCGTGATTTTATCATTGTGCATGTAGAGTGGTAGTCCATAATTATATAAAATTTTAGTTAATGGGAGACATAAATAAATCAAGATGTGTGGTACATCCTTATATGATAAATATGTAAAATTAATTCAATAGATAATTCTAGTTTCCATGAATGAAAAGTGACATTGTTGGGTTTGTGTCATGATGTCTTACCTGCCAAAGTGTAATGTCAAGAACCAGTATACGGGTGGGTTTATCCATCCAATTATTATTCCCATGTATATGTTAGACAAAGTCATGATGGAAATTATGATGGGGTTACACTTGACCCTAATGATCTGTGGGATTTTATTATTGATTTTATATTGACTAATGAAATGTACCCACACTTTACCGAAACTAGAGAAAATCACAATGAATGAGCCTGGAAAGAATTATGTCTATGAGTTTATACACTTGTATATAGTTCCATTGATCATTTTTTAGAAACAATATGAATATTACACATAAAATTATTTTTAGATTTTGAAAAGAAATCCCAAGGTGCTTAGTTGAGATTTATCGCAACATACCATCCTAAAAAAATGTACAGTCCAAGGAAACGATACACAAACAAAAGGATATGCTTTGATATTTCGTCCTATATGATGGTGGATCCTGGATTGATCACATATCCTTAGATTTGTTCAAGTACAATAATAGTTACCATGATTCTATTTATCGGTCAACTTATGAGGATCTTTATGGAAGGCCATGTTACTAACTTTACTAATGGAATGAGTGAGTGAGGTAGTGGTTTTGGGACACATTTTGGTTTAGGATACCTCTCAAAGACTGTAGTTTATTTTGAAAGGTTTATCACCTCTCAGAGTGGGAAAATATTAAATTTCGTCCATTGGGGGAGACATTTGGAGTTCACTATTTTCAATGATATTCTCAAGAGTGTGAATCCAAGATTATCCCACCAACATTTATGGATGCAAAGAAAGCTATCACCATATTTTTTGGACCCTTTTTGAACTTTGTGTGTCTTAGGACCATGAAATAACATATGGATCATCCTTCTCACTATCAAGGAATGAAAAACATGTTTAATTTTGAGAAATATAGATGCCACACCTCTTTTAATAAAAATAATAAAAATATATGAGTCTAATAGACTATGGGAACACATAAGAAAAAACCAAAAGAAAAAAATGATACCTTCATATATTTTTTGTCAATTTTTCAGTTTTCGTTATTTCCTCTTCACTCATTTCATGCCAGCCAATAATACCATGACCATGAATATGTCTCCTACCTCTTAATATCCCTCTACATGGCGGAAGGGATTTAATATATTCGGTTAATGTCTCAGTATTGGTGATTGTAGAGTCAGATTTATCCTCATGTTTCTCCACACATTTATCATGATAGGTATCTATTTCCAATAGAGTCTTCATCCCCTTGTCCTCTAATGCTTTAGATGAATAAATAATTTGGTTCCTTGCCCCATAAGGATAGCCTAGAGTAGTATCCTATATCTCCATTAAAGTATAAATATTTGAATAAGATCAGGGTCACCTATGTTCAATTGCAGTGGGATCACAGTCATAGACTTATCATTCTTGTTGAAACAAGATTAAATCTATCATTATCCACAATGGGTTTTGAGAAGATTTTAGATTTGTCAAGAGAGTTAGATTCTAAAATTTTCTTTCCCTTTCTATTACTTATGACAACCATGCTTTCATGTGAATGTTGATGATCAACCTCTTTTTAAATTTATTCTTCATTATCTTGGTCAACCATAGAATCATCAACACCACATGGTAACAGAGATACTGAAATTATTTGAGATTTCTACAAGTCAACACATTTAACATTCAAAAATAATCATCATTATAGACATTATGCCTGAAATGTTTCATGTGTTATAACTCCATAGGGATCTTCCTGGTCATAGGCATGACATATACTATAATTATTTTATTATAGATCCTGATGGATCATATAAGGAGATTCTAGTGCATATTATTGAATTTTGTGAGAATAAACTTTAAGGGAAGACAATACCACTTGTTTGGATTCCGGGGTAGCATAGAAGGATCTAAGAGGAGATGTGGGAATGAGAATCTAAATTTTGATCTCATTGGACAATGTTGTCCAAGAAATAAGTCTACGTATACATCTTAGGTATGTGAAATCTTTAGTGTGGGAGAATTATAATATCCTCATTTTTTAAAATGATAAAAACAATATTTTATTATTAAAATACAAGTATTTGTATGTGAAAACATAAAATTTTCAATATTTACCTATGTTTTTTAGATTTATAGAAGGGTAAAATCCTTTTTTACACTTATATATATTCTATAACATGTTTTCAAATTGAAGTGAGGAGTCATAATGGGATATCATGACCCATAGGGCATTAGTATTGATATTATAAAAATAATAAATATATTATATCTTGTAATCATTGAGTTTAGAAAACAATAAATATCTCATTAATTATTTCTTGGATGAGAAATATAAGACATTCATTAAATCTTGAATAATTGTGTTACCCTAAATATGTCAAAAAAATATTTGAATCAGGTTTTTCGATGGTTCACACATAAATAATATATTATATGAAATAAGTGATGTTTTTTTATAAATAATGGAATGCCACTAGAATGGTGTCTCATAATGAAAATATGATAACACCATTAAATATTGAAATCAAGTTGTACACTATAAGCTACATAACAATTTTCTGTGTCATGTGTTTTGTTAAATGAAATGTAAGGGTGATTTTTATTACCTTTTTCTATTTATTTTATTTTATTTTATTTTGTTATTTTTCTTGTTCATCTTCCTCCTCCACCTTATTCCATTCCCACAAAACATTTATCCACAAAACCTTGAGAAACCCACTTTTTTTAATTTTTAATTGAGAAAATCATAAATGGGTTAAATTAAATACTCCCCATTCCATCTTCAGTTGACTTGGAGATTAAGTCATTGATTTCATTTATTCAGTTTAAGAAACACTATTGGTATATGTAATCTGTTCTATAAGGGATAAATGATTTTTATTCCTTTTAGATTAATCCACTCAAGTTCTAGAAACCTCATATATCCCTTTCTTGAAATCAATAATTCTTTGATGATCCAATTTTCTTTTTATTCCATATATGAGACCATCATCTTCCAAAAAATTCACCTAGTGTTTTCTTGTTTTTATTATAATTTTTTAATTTTATTTTCAACCATTTTTATTTTCCCTTATCACATTCTTAAAAAAAATGGTTGATTTTAAATTTAAATGATAAAGGCAATATTTATCAAGATAAATTTCATTCAAATTATCAAATAATAATTTATAAAAATTACTAGAGAATAATTTATAAAAATTATCAAATTATAATTATGTTAAATTATCAAAATATATTTCTAATGAATAATTAGATGATAATTTCATAAAAAATAATTGAAAAATTCTTAAGAACTATGAAAAAATAATTACATCATATTATCAAATGAGAATTAATAAATAAATAATAAAAATATAGTTATTCAAAATTATATATGGATAAATGTATGGGATTACCAAGAGAAAATTTTCGAGAATTATCAAATTGAATTTTTCACATAATTATAAACATATAATTTATAAGAAATTATAATAAAAAACTTATTAAAGGATAATAATATCATTTTAATAAATGATAGTATATGAAAATAATCATAATATATTTAAAAAATTATCAAATTATATATATTTAGAATATCAATGAATAATTATAAACAACTACCATATGTGTTCAAAAATTTATTTAGAGAGTTTTATGATGTCAAATGTGTTTTCATAATTATTCTAGAGGAAAATAAAAATATCACATTAATTTTATTAACATGACAATTAAAAAATTATCCAAGAAAGATAAGGTATCATCAGATGTGATATTTTAATTATCTATGAAATTAAATAGCTAGTTTTGGTTCTATGAAGTCTTAACGAACCACTAGTGTTGACATTTGACAAGCTATGATAATAACGCCCAAGGGAACATGTTTTTACTGTTGATAAGTCCACTTTATCCTTTTACCCATATATTGTGTTTTTTCTTTGTCATTAACATTAATGACATTGAGGTTAGAAGTTTCTTACCACTTGGGGATTTTGTTACGCATTTTTTCGTACTATATTTTTTTCACATAATTCATAAAAGTACATCACTTGTGATTTTAAATGGGTGTGTGGGAAACATGTGAAACCTGTTTGTGTTACTTATTTCCATAATAATTTCTAGGGTCATTTTTATTAATTTATATTTAAATTCAGATATCATTATATGATTCTACAAGATATCAGAAGATGTCATGCTACCTATGTCTATAATTCTTTACCATGTTTTTTTATTATCATTCCATTTCTGATTTGTATCTTGGTACACATGATAGGTAACTATCATGATTTTTTACCCCATATAAGTGGAGAATAATTCGAGAGTGAAAATGATGGTGATGGAACATGACAGTCTTGCGACCCAACCGTTACTTGATGCACCTTGTGGATACCACGTGTTGCATCATTATTCAATGCACCTTTTTGATACCGTGTGGGGTGCCAAAACTTGAAATACCATTTCAATTGAAATAAGTATGATCACCTCAATGATCCTTTATGATATAGAATAAATACTAATTTACTTGGGGCATGTTCGTATCATTACCAAAATCTTTGTTGTACTTCTGAGATAGATCTGAAATTGGTACAATATGGGGATTTTGGCAGCTTAGTTATAACATAATCAGACAATTTTAGACTTTTTGATGTTATTATTGTTGTTATTACATTATTATATTAATGTGATACACCTATTATACATGATCACATTGGGGTAAGGATGCCTTTTTGGCATCAGACTGAGTCTTGTACTCAAAGATTATATGGGAATTTCAGTGTGCTTGTAAATTTCACAACTAGAGATCTAGTTTGGGGAAGGGACCATATAGTCGAAAACGGAGCTACGGGGTAAAGAGTTACTAGTTCATCTATATAGAATATAAAGTATATTTTTTTAATTTAATTATTTATTTCTACTTCATAACTTGTTTTAGAATTCCAATTTGGGAGCCTACTTGTTTGTATTCCACATATAAAATCTTTAGATTTCTGCATGTTATTAAAAATATTTATTTTTATATTATTTTTCTTTTTATCGATTCCTTGACATGATATTGAGTTTTGTGTCCCTAGTAATGGAATTAGACCATATTTTTTAGTCGTAATACTCTTGCATATGGGGAGGTGTGCAAGAGGTAATGTGAAACTCTGGCTCTAACCTGGTGTTATAGGTTGAGGCATTGCATCTTATACCCCTCTAGATTCAATCATTTTTTATAGGATGAAAAATGTATCTAGTTTTAAGTTTCACCCATGTGTCACAATTATGTTATATATTATATATTTTTCTAAAATTTTATATTTATGATGTTTTATAAATTTAAATTGGAATTTTTAAAAAAAAATCTATAATGCGTGGTTGGTGCATGGTTACCAAAAAATTAATATTAACTATAAAAAAAATTCTTATGAAATGATAGTCTTATTCTGTGAATGGTTCATGGTTAGAATATAATTCTATTTAACTCTATGGAATTACCTTATACATTCTTCAATCATATAAGTAATTATGATAATTAATTTTCAAAAGGAAAATATGTCTGGATTATTCTTATTCATGGGAATTATTGTTCATACATGCCATGTTGTTTGAAAAAGATTAAGAGAAACCAGGAATGCGGACCTTACATGGGACGACTTCACTTAAGTGATATACACCAAGTTTGGTGAATGATATATGATTACCATGTGAGGTTCGTTATGTCGATTCAAGTGTCAGGTGCATGGTTGGCCCATATCTTGGTAAACTATAAATCCAAACCCGGTGAGACACCCATAACAGGAATTTATGAATTTAACTTTATTACCCATATCATATTATCCATTATTTGTCTTCCATTTGCTTCATTTAACTTAACCTAACAAATGAGTGACTTTTATTCCTCCCCTACCTCTTTATCAATCATTCAATTAATTATCTTAATAATTATCATGGGGATTTTTAAGGTAAACCCATATTTTCTTGTAATTTTTTTCCACTCATTAACTCTTCTATATCCACTTAGTTTCTTTTTTTTACAAACCTTAACATCAATAGTGGTCAAAACCAAGATTTCTTTCAATCTAATGTGTGTGGTTTCAGATGTTTATTGATTTTAAAAGTTGTTTCCTTTTAATATTTTCATCTTTTATTGAAACATCCATTTATGGACAATGTTTCTATTAAATTAAATTTATTTTACATATCAATTGATTCTTGGGTTTTATAAATTCATTCTCAATGAATTTTTTCTTATATGTGAAGATCTTGATAGGATTGAATGATATTCACAATTCCTAAAACACTTTTCAGTGAAGTATTTTCATAAATTTTAGGATTTTAATTTCTAATAAATTATTTATGCATCAAAAGAGCTAGTGAAAATGCATATGTCCAACTTCTTAGAATAATTTGAATAAAAAATACGATTTTTAACATTTTATTGATTTCTTATGCTGGAAAACCATGTTTTTTGAATGTTTTTCTTCCAAATTAAAGTAGGTGTACTTTGACATTATGAAATTGTCTTGGTGATTTATTTTTCATTTTTATGTTTTATGATATTCAAGGAATGTTTTTTTCAAAAATATTTATAAATTTAAATTACATGGTTTAGTTTTTAAGGGTTGGTTATGAAAATTATTTTTTTCTTTGTTTGATGTATAGGCCTATTTGGAAGCCTATAAAAAGGGTTTTCTTAATTCTTGTGATGCCCTCTGTTTTGAGCTCTATTATTATAACATATATAAAATTTTTACATATGTGGAATGAATTTAATTATTACTTTATGCATATATAATTGTGAAATTGGATATCTCTTTAGAGGGTGTGAGAGGTGATCTGGGAGATTATTTGTTATGATTTATTTCTAATATTGGTGTTATTTATATGGATTCTTTATTTCCTCACCTTTATTCAATTTATTATAGGGAACCCTAGGTAACTAAGTGAGAGATCCAGATTTTAATGCACTATATTAGATTACCATGTTGGATAGTGTCCCATAGTTTATATCACACCCTAGATAGTAGAGTTCACCTAATGAATCTAGTTGTGAGAAAGTTGGTAGGTGTTGTATTTAAATAATAAATCATAGTTCCACAGTTTGTTCAATATAAATACATCTTGTATCATATCATGTTATCACCTACTGATTTAGATATTATTATTATTTGTTTTATTATGATTATATCCCAATGATTCTTGATTTATGATTTGAATCCATCCCCTTTTCCTCATCTTGGTTTAATGGAAAAATTTACAGTATTATTTTTACTTATATTCATATTATATAGTATTATGGTTCTATATTTGTTTCATGCCATATATATTTATTGTTCATTTATTTCTACTATATTTAAATAATAAATAAGTTTTGAGGAAGGTTTTTGTAAAGGGGAGATTAATATTTTCCATTTCATAAAATCATAAGTCAATTATTCTGTGTATTCAAAAAAAAATCATTTCAAGTGGTTACTCAACTTTTTATTTTTATTAGGGAATTTTAAATAATGATTTAAAAAATAAATTAATTCTCTTTTTATCTTAATAAGCTTAAAATAATCATTTCAAGCCTCAATGTGATAATGTTTTTTAAAAAATGTTTTTTACCACTTTTGTATGTGAAGGGTAATTTCATTCCTCAAAGGGGTATGTATGATTTTTTCAGTAAACATTCTCATATAAAAACTTATTATCTAAATTTTTTTCAAACTAATTTTTGTGAAAGGTCTTATAGAGAAGAAACATCAAAAAAATGTGAAATAATACTGGCCATTTTTAGAACACAACTGATATACATACCTTTGTATGTATGTAAATCTAATATATTATATAGGTGACTATGTTAAATTTCCATATTTTGAGTATTCTCATTATTCTATTAGGTGTTGTTTTGATTTGGAAGTGACCATATGTTTCATGTTGTTGATCTTAGTGTAGCTCTCATTTATGGTTTATATCATGAAATTTTTACCAACCAACATGACTAACCTCTTCTATTTGCTGTTTTTTACAATGGTTATAGTATTTTATACATTATGATGGTTTTTAAATTGAAAATGAGTTATGTTATTTATATTAATTCTGTAATTTCTAATTTATTATATTTTTTATAATAATTTATTTTATATACATGGAAATATAATGTATTGATTCACTTTTTCATATTCTCAATAATGATATTCTACAAATTTATTATTATTTGAGGCTAAAACAATTTCGAATAACATTTATTTGATACTCTGGTTCTCTTCATCAACCTCTGGTGATCTAGAACATGCTTCCATCCTTATGGAGTATTTTTTTTGATGTGGTAAGCAGTCCCAGGATGGTCTACTACATTTCAATACAACTCTATATATATTATAGACATCAAGTTCATGTACTCATTATTTCCTTGAAAAATATTTTATTCCATCAATTACTTCCCCATGTATCTATATCTAATGATTGTTACCTCATCATAAAATCTTTTATAAACTCCATGGTTAATTGGACCAACAAATTCTACCCCATACCTCAGTATTTCCATTCCTTTGATCACTAGTAAAGATTATTAGTCTCATCTACCATATAATATTGTGGGGATACATATCTTCCTACATATATAGTAGTTGATCAGCCTCATACATAAAGTAAATGGTATTTCATTATATAATATTATTAGTCTGTATTCATTGAAAATTTTTACAAATATTTTTTTATTCACATGAGTTTACAATGCTTCCTATTAATACAATAAACCATGATGTTACATGAATGGGTTTGGTATTGAATCAATATACATAGGTCATGGTGAACTATAACGAACATCCAAACATTATGGGTGAAAATTGGAAAAAAATCAAAATTTGTGGCCACATTATATAGATATTATGAAATAATACCTATATAGATAGCCTCATGATGTAGTAACTATTTTAGGATAAAATAAAATAAATGTGAACATTATTTGGAATCGATGTTGATTTATATTTTATTTGGTATTGTTGTATTCACTAATATGGATTCAATTATTTTATTTACACTGTATCATTAAAATTTTATCTGATAGTGAAAACGCATGGGTGTATTTATTTAAAATGGTTGGTGAACATTGGAAATTGTATAAATAATATTTATATCATAATATTAATTTTATCATAATAATACTTCTTATACAAGTAAAGACATGTTACGACATTACCCCAGTCATTCATCTACATAAACCAATTCTTGTTGAGTATAAATGGTGGATTGATTTTACCAAGTAAAGATATTATACAAATTTTATCATGAAATACAATAACAAAGATACAACAACAAATCATTAAATTGAAAAAATATTAAAATATAAAAAAGGATTTATATTGGAAGCTATACCATGATAACTTATCAAAAAATATATGATTACATATTAACCCAATATTACATACAGTCGTACATTAGAAACATGATTTCCAAAAAAGTTGATAAATAAGAAATATGTAATTAAAAACAATGAAGAGAGAAAGAGAAATTACATCTTTGGTCATGAAATCAACTTTGTATAATATATTCACCATCATTGACATACTCCATCCCTTTCCATGACATATTGATCACTCCCTAACATTCATTATAAATATATATTTCTCATATCACCCCAGGTTCACAAAATGGGTTTGAGAACAAAACATGGTAGGCCACGTCTAATGGAATCACATAAATTATCCATTATATATATATATATATCTGTGTGTTTGTGTGTGTGTGTGTGAATGAATGATATAAAATATTAATACATAGTAGTAGAAAATAGGTAAATAAATAGAAAAGAACATTAAATGTTCTATAAATTTTTACTAAAAAGAAATTAAACATTCATGTCTACAATACTTCTGAAAAGGAATTAACCATACACTATTAAGGCTAGTTTCCCAAATTATAACCATTACACCATAGAACCAATTCATACATAATTCAATAGTTGTTCATGATTTAGAAAGTAGTACATAAGCACATAGTAATAATAAGATTATAAATTTATATTCTGAAAGAAACTTTTACTCAGTTCTACCACCATCTTGATTATCATGTCAAATAATATAGATATATCAATAATAGAACTCCCACATATCCCTATTTTATATGTCCTTGAAGAATGTCAAAAATAATCATCTAAAAACATGTGAAACTCTACCTATTCATTAGTTCAAATTAGGGTTACACCAATGAAGATTATAAAAACACTCATGGGATTATAAAATCAAAATAATGTTTTATTACTCCGAAAAAGATTAGTCAGTTTTTTCACATTTCTTAAACAATTATTAAACACTTTACATAGATTTTAATTCTCATAAAATGGAATATGATACCGACCATACCAAATCCCACTATATAAGTTCGACTTGTTGAAAATTTCACAATGATCCAATCATTAAACTTAATCCATGGTAACCATCATGAGTTTAACATACAATTTTTGTCACATATCAACACTACATAACATATCATTGCATGAAAAATACACTATCTATTTGATGAGGAACTAAAATATCTTAAATTTTGTCTTTACTCATCAACACTTACCTATTAAATATAAAAGTCCTTCTAATCCTCGCCAGGTATAGTGACACATGGCCTCATCAAAATTTGATGAAACCATACTTATATTTTCCTTATTAAAGGGAAAATAAAAACTCAGAATTTGAGAGAAAATGATGTCCACCATCATTAGGAATCCTCAGTAATATATTTTTATACTAGCTCTATTTGAATCAATAGCCCTCAAACCAAAAAAACGGATGGAGAAATAGTTTATACTAGAATAAACGAGTATGAGTTTTTGGGAATATGTCATAAACCATTTCTCAAATATATTTTAAAAAATAATTTTAATATAAAAATGGTTAAAAACATAATATTATTACTAGAAAACATAAGGCAACTAGCCATGGCCTTTAGAATGGTATACAAACCTATGTGGTGGCTGATGGATATTGTGTGACAGTGAGGTTGGGATGGGACTAGAATTAATAGTTTAATATTGTGTGGGGTTTCAACTACTTGAATATGTTGTGAACATATAAAATTATGATTATTCTAGTTGAATAAAATGAATTCCATAGTGTGTTATAGAATGGGAATCACGTAACAATATGAGGGGTTTCTAGTTTTATTTTCAGGCGCTTATAAATCTTGTTTCATGTGGTGGATTATTGATGATTTTAGTTTATAGATACAGGTAACATTGTGGTGTCATGGGTTTACAAATGATGCTCATAGATTAGTTTATTGGGATATGATAGGTGGTATCTCATGAGCATGAAAATTTGGATACTTTTGTGATAGAGAGATGAAAATATGCATAAATGATAATTGGAAAATTATTTTTTGGGGATACACCATTGATATTTCTTCTATTCTGACCTATATTATGGTGGTGTATAGTGAGCATCATCTATGATAATTTTGATGAACATGTACTCATAAATGTAGGGTTTATGTTTCAATGGTTTGATACATGTGGCCTATATGTGAATATATATATAGTTGATGGTAGATAATAAGATATTATTTTAAGGTATTCTTTTATACTGTTAAAGTGTGTGTTTTTTGGTACATAAAGTGTTAGTTTTTGTTGGATTCTTTCTACGGAACATGTTTTAAAAAATGTATACAGGACACAACCAACAAATGAATATGATTCATGAAATGAATTTATCACCGAGATGATGCTGTGAATATAAATTCAAAAGATTAAAATGATTTAATCTATAAAACATGTTCGTGTCATGAGAAACTCAATTGGGATTATTCTATCCAATGTGATTCCTTTTCAGTATACATGAAAGTCATGGAATTCAAATCACGATTTTGTAATTCATGTCTTAAATCAATTTCGATCAATGGTGGTTTTAGGGGTATCATTTTCTTCTATATGAAATTATTTAATGCTCGATATCTATGGTGTTTTTTTCGATTTTATTTAGTAAGAATCATTTCTAATGAATCATTGAAATTTTTTATAGGCATATAATTTGTTTTTTAATTATATATTTTGATCATGTTATGATTATTGACTTGAAACTCATAGATCTTTTAAGTGATCTTCTCCAGGATTCCTTTTTGTTGTTTGTTTTGGTGCGGCGGGTGCATTTTCATTTAGGTATGGTTGATATATCTACTATTAGATTAGTTTTTTTTGTGTAATATTACTCTATAACACAGTAATAAATTATAAGACCTATTTAGTTGTATTTTCATTCATTCTATAATTGGTGGATCATGTTATGGGCATGTTATATCAGAGTTTGATGTAAGTGGTTCTGTCTCTTTCCATTTTGGATGACAATTAATTAATTTAGGTTTTATAAATTATTTTACAAATAAATAAAAATTATTGATTTGTGTGTATAATTGGATTTTCAAAAAAAAATTGTTTTTTCCATGGTCTGGGGTAATGGAAAATGGAAAATTCAAATACTTGTGAAACAGATTATGAAATGTATTTTCAAAGAATATTTGATAAAAGAAAAGTTTATTTTGATGTTGATTATAAAAACCCCCTTTTTCAATTTATTTTAGAAATTCATCTCATGGGAATGATTGGGAAGATTGGTGGAAAGTGAAACAATGGGACCTCTTTCATTCCATTCTAGTGGCTGCATTCATGGGGTGTTACTCTTCTATCTAAGTATGTTGTTCATGAGAATTGGTATTGAAATTGTAGGGGGTTCACTCATTGGGTGTTCCTGTACTCATAAAACATGTTTTCTAAGGACTTTAGTGGTACAAGTCGGGGATTATTGTATGAGTAGTTTATTATCCTATATTTATATGATATATAGAATGTTTACCAATTTTCTTGACATATTAATGTTTTATCATTCCTTTATATGATTGATAAATGTTTTTGGAAATTATGTACTGAAACTATTCTCCCTAATTCTTTTTATAACTATGGAAAAAGGGAAATATTTTCTATGCCTTTGAAATGATATAATTTTCCATTGATCATGAAATGATTTCCTTAATTACGGAATATTGGGATTGTTTATATAGAGGAAAGATATAGGTCACATAGGTGGGATCTAACTAATATTGTTTATCTCACTCCCTACACACCCCTTTGGTGGAGGGTAGACCGAGCAATTTATTTTGAATTGGAAAATGAAACAATTTTCAGTGAGTTGGTGAAAGTTTTTTCACCAGGATGTGGGTAGATAGTGGGGAGATGGTGGGATATTTCCCACCTTATGACATGTTGTATTGGTAGGGGTTCACATTTTTCTTTCTGGTTTTGTTAGACCTGTACTTTTGAGATATCTATGGATTTAGTTATATCATTACCATTACATTCTTCTAGTTATGGTGTATATTACTTATGGAAATTCTACCGATGTTTTTTTCTAGTACATAAATATGTTCCATGTATCTTTTTCATATTGGAAAAAATCATTTCCTATTATTATTGTTGATGACCTGGTTCTATTCTACAACCCATAGAGATTGGAAACAACATTAGGGTATGTGAAAGAATAATTTTTCTACTTGGTTATATGGGTAACCTAGGTAGGTTCATAAAAATTTGGTATTAAGGTGTGGTTATTGTTAGTCTTGGGAAGTTGGTAGAAATGAAATATGATTTTTGAGACTCGAGAGGTAGGTTGTGTTGAGTTCCTTTCCAACAAATACTATGATGAGAGTGAAGATATCATGGGATTTAGGAATGTGTTTCTCCTATGTTTTGTTATACTTTGATATCCATTTACACTTTTTTACCAGGTTTATACTGATATTTTTCGTTTATATAAATTTTGATTATATATTTAGTTTGTAGTAATTTTCCACTAGGACATATTCCATAGGTTCCACAAGAGATTGTAGCATATTCTCTTCAAAGTAATCCTCCCCTGGATTAGAATTATAACAGTTTTATATTTTGGGAAATTCTTTCCATTGGATAGAATATAATGCATCTCTACAAAAAAAGTTGATGTGTTATAGACATAAGATAGTGGAGATAAGGATCTATCTCAAAATTTATTACACAATAAACCTATTTCATTTAGAGGAATGAATGAAACTCAAATGTTAGAGGACTAGTTGGACAAGATTGATCTTATTTTTGACTTCTTAGTTGAAACTGATTCACTCTTGGGGATGTGTATGGTGTTCACACATAAGGTTCCTTGAAAGTGGTTGTGGGATTATATGGTATATAAATATAATCTTGTGGGATAGAATTGGAATGTATTAAATACACTACACTTTCATCAGTTTTTCGTATAGTCACTAATGGTGGAAAAGTACTTTGAATTTCTCTCTCAATATTAGGGAGAGAATTCATTGTCAGAATACACAAACCGATATGTGGAGATGGTTCATTTTTTTTTGTATAGCTCATAAATAATGATTAGATAAAAGATATAAAGTTCTTTCAGTGTTTAAGATGTGATATCAGATCTTAGGTATTTATGTTTAATCTTTCTATATATAAGATGGTAGTAGACAGAGATTTGATGGAAGAGTTGAATAGGGCATGGAAGATGGATATTCTATCCCTTCACATCCAACCAATGGAATCTTCAATAACATGAATGTGTTTAATTATAAGTGTCATGATCATCTCAAGAGTAGTGGAGCTAGGTATTATTTGTGAGACTCATCTACACAATCAGAAGCCCCTAGTATTATCCATTGGACTTGCAAACTACGTGGAATGGTTGGGCGTGATTGATGTTCTTTGCTTACCCCCATGAAGATGCATAGGGTGTGTGGCCTCTATGTCTATCTACTATGGTTTTTTCTAATTATGTATATGACTTGTTATGGACAAGGATCATTAGTTAGAAATTACACCATGGTATCATTTGAATATTCAATGTCCATAGGTTTATGGCCACATGCCTCATGGGTGAGGCATCTTCATGTAGTGGATGAGTATTCTTAGAGGTTAATATGGGTCCAGCGATAGTGGGGGATACCCTTTTATTGCATCTTATATCATGACTAATTTTTCTCATATTGGTTACCCCCACTCTCTTATATCTACCCATCTTATTAATGTGTTGAAACATCCAACATCGCTCTTGCCTTTGTCATTAAGTTAGTGAAAACTCTTTATAATAGGAATGAGTTGCGGTTTTAGTGTTCCTATTATTATTATTTTTATATCTAATGTGGTGTTTGTCTAGAATTTCTTTTATCTAGATTTGGATTTGTTTTATGTAATCATTGAGATGAATCAGATTGTATCTCGTCATGATAATATTGATTTTCATCATTGGTGTGTTTTTTTCCTTTCTACTAATGGGAGATATCAATGTTTCTAGGAGAGTGGTATCCATGATCTAGTCATAGAGGAAGTTCCACATAGAGATCATGTGTTTTTTAATACTATTTAAGTTGAACTTGATGTGATTTCATTTAATGTAAATCTTCCCTTGGTTGTAAGGGACTTCCCTGATGTCTTCCTATAAGTCTTATTTTGTATTCCTCCAATAAGGGAGGTGTAGTTTATGATTTATATGGTCATAGGTACATAGATAGACACAATAATCTCCTATTTTATATCTCCATGTAATCTATAAGAGAAATAATTTAATTGCATAATTTGATTTAGAAAGGATTTTTTATCCCTAGTGTTTCTCCATAGGAATACACTACACTTTTTCCAATAAGCAGATGGTTCACTATAGTTGTACGTTTGATGTTAGAAGTTATAATGGGTGACACTCATGTATAATTTTCTTTTTTCCCATGTGGATTCTTTTTTAATGTTAATGGGGTTATAGTAGATTTTAATGATTAATATATGGTCAAGTTATCAACAGCTAAATGGATGAGAGACTGATATATTGATGATTGATTTTAGGATTAGGCATGGCCATTAAAAATATATTATGAAAACATTTTTCCTAAAAAAGTCTTTTTTTAGTTTTTATGTATTTTATTAATAGTATATTATATAAGTGTCTTGAAACGTTTTTATTGTATTTTTTTGGTTTATTCAATATCAGACCATGACCACAGAAACCAATTAAATCAGGTTTTAGAAACTCTATGAAGCCTATAACTTTATAGAAAGATTTTGAAATATAGTTTCAAGATATAATAAGTGAAGTTTTAGGACATTTTATTTGTGAACACAATCTATGAGTTGATTTTGACAAGGTTATGGATATCTTATCAAGGGGGAAGCCATGGAATGTGATTGTGATTTGGAGATTCATAGTTATTTCTTGATACTATATGAAATTCATTAATGATTTCCCAATTTTATCATCAACATTGACAGCTCTTCCTATGAAATGGGTGATTTTTACATGGGATGTGAAGTGTCAGACTTCTTATGATAATCTAAAACATTTTATAAAATCATTTCCTATATTAATTTTACCTAAGACAAACAAGGGGTATGATGTGTACTTTGATTCTGTTAGTGATGGTTTGTGTTGTGTCATTGTATAGTATGATCATATGGTATCTTATGGATCTCATTATCTTTGAATTCATGAGATGAATTACCCCACTGTTGATTTACAGCTTTTCCCAATTATACATGCACTTAATAGTTGGTGGAACTATATTTTTTTGGGAGAGGTTCACTTCTTTTTGTGATCATAACTATTTATGCTATATATTCTCCTAAAAATACATGTATATCAGAAAAAGATAAAGGGTAGATTGACATCAAAATTTTGACTTCGAGGTCACCTAAACCCCGAGTAAGGGGAATGTCATTATGTATGCTATTGGTAGGAATGGTCTATCATAGGCTTTCATGGAATCAGAGGAAGTGTAGAACCTGATGGGTTTCTCAGCTAAATTTCAATTGGATACTCTGAAGGATGGTTTGACTATTATTTTAACCAGTTCCAATCTATTATCATCCTACATTGTGTCTAATTTATAGAGTCTACAACATGATAACTAATTCAAGTTAATTTAGGAAACCTTATATCGTGGAAATATTTTTTTTAGTTTGTATCACCTTTTATATGGTAATCTCGCTTTTAGGGAGAGATTTACCATCCAAAAATATATGAGGAGTTTGGTATTATTTAACTATCATATTTTTTTAGATGATTCATCTGGGCACTATGATGATGAATTATGACATGAGATGGTGATTCTACATTCTAGTTATAAAGTGTGATATTGTTTATAATGTGACTATTTATTAAACCTTTGAGTGGATAAAATCATATCAACTAGAACCTTTTTGTTTTCTCTAGCCTCTCGTGGTACCCATTGAGAAATGGGATGAGGTGTCTATAGACTTCATTGTTGGATTTTCATCGAATCCCTAAGGGAATAAAGTTATCAGGGTGGTGATTGATTAGTTTGGAAAATCAAATCATTTTATTATGATCAGGAAAAAAGTCTACTAAAGTTAATGGTTTGGGTAAGTTGTATGTCTATAAGGTTTTGAGGATACATGGGGTTCCATATTTTTTTTCTTGAATAGGGAGTCAATGTTTACCTCATAGATCTGGAAGAGTCACCATGATGGGATTGGGACTCAAGTATAGTTGACCATGACATACCATCCATATATAGATGGTTATAGAGAGTGTTATATTCTAATCGCAATGGATATATTCTACACCTATTTATTGTGTTTTAGTGAATCATTAGATAGCCATATGGTGTAGGTTTAGTTTTCCTATAAAAATTGTTATCATTTGTCAATCAGAATGGTTCCATTCGAGTTTTTTTATGGTTTTCCATGCAGATCACCTCTTTTTTTGGAAGATGTGGGTATGTCCTTCCTTGTGGTACCATGTATCATCTAAGAGATATCAGTGAGTATTTGGGATATACATCATTATCTTGCTAATTATTAGTACCATAAGAATTCATATGGGCATCATTAATTCCATCCTTTTTTGTTTTCCATTGGTGATGAGGTATTCTTGAATTTTTTTCACTTGGTTGGGTCACTATAATATTGTAAATAGGTAAATTTGGATTTGATAAATCTTAATACATTTGACGTCACTATGAATCTTCCTATGGTTGCTTATTGTCTTGAATTTTTATCTCACATGATATGTATACATGATGTTTAATGAATATTTAATCTTATTAACTATAATCATATCCCCTCACACATTCAGTGCATGAAAGAGATTGATTTTGATTTATATTTTTTAGTTGTGAACACAAAATGGATATTGTGGATTCTCATGTGAATGTATGGAATGGGAAGTCTATTTTGTTGATTAGTTTGTTATGAAAAACCATATTAGAATCACATGAGACTTCAAAGAACAATCCTTTGATGAGGGTGAAATTTCCTCATCCATTTATAGAGAACCATTCTTCCACAAGACATTCTAGGGATGAAAAGACTTATAGTACGGATTTTATAACATCATAGTTTAAGGTAGGATCATTTTCTATTTTAATATTGTGTTTTTATGTTTTGTGTTTGTTGAAGTTGTTTACTAACTTTTTGTAGAACCTTTTCTATACACTACTTATGGGATAAATTCACACTAGGAATATGATTCATACCAAGAATTTATAACTTGCCAGATTCCATGAATTTCTATTCAGAACCTGAGAATTTTTCATACCATGTAACACATTCACTTCATTTAAAATTTTATCACTTTTTTTTCTGAATTGGTTTCTTTTTAAGTGATCATGTAAATTGTTGGATTCCCACCATGAATTAAAAATTCAAATCATGGATGAATAGTGATTTGTACGTTTTCATATTCTACATCCCTAAAACTCAACTCTTTTAGTTCCCACTGCTCTTTCAAAGCCAAGGTCTCTTCCAGGTGATTTTGGGTGTCTCCTCTTCTTTTAGATAACTTCATTTTGTGTTCAATCTATATAGTGATTGCCTCACATATATCTGTTATGAGGACCTTCAATTTCTTCATTTCCCTTATTCACGATTTCAACTTTTGAAATATTTTGCGAGACTTGATTATAATTTTCTAATTCATGACTGAATTATAATAGATCCGTCGGGAAATATTCTTCCAGAGATTGTTTCTTTTTTGGTTTGGGTGTTGCGGTTGTGTGTTCACTGAGGTATGTGTGATCTATCCCCTCAGTCATTTATTTTATTTTAGGAATGTGATTATATGTTATCATAATCAATTCTAGGGCCTCTATAGTTTTCATTTATTTCCATTTAGTATTGATGGTCCCATTATGGGAATATGAGACCCGAGTGTGAGTTAGGGGTTCCATATCTATCTTTTTTAGGATGAACCTTAATTACTATTGGTTTTATAAATTATTTTATTAAAAAATTATCATTTATTTCAGTGTGTAAATGGATTTTAAATAAAAGGCCAATATTTCTCTAGTTTAAAGTAATGGAAAATGGTGTTTTCAATAGTTTGTGAAATAGATTCCCAAATGTGTTTTCAATGCGTGATCTATATATGAAATGGTATCTTGAAATAGATTTTGAAAAATCCATCTTTAAAATTGATTTATGAAATAGAGCACATGTGAAGCCTTGGGTACTTAGGTGGAATGTGTAGCTTAAGGAAATCATCCATTTTATTATATGGGAGCTCACTCATGGGTATTTCCTATGCTCTCTTGGCTTTTTTATCTATAGAATTTATATTGAAATTGAATCGGGGGTTCAATCATTCGGTGTTCCTATTCTCCAATGTCCTACTTTCTAAGGACTTGAGAGAACACTAGTCATTAATTATGGTATAAGTATCCTTCTAGCCCGAACTATTGTGATCTATGGAATGTTTTCCAGTGTTCTCGACCCTGTAATTTCAGGTTATTGATATAACAACTTGATAAATGTTTTTGGAAATTATTCCTTGAAACTGTATTACTATGAATTCTTTATAACTGTGGAAGAATGGAAATATTTTCCATGCTTTTTATATAAACAACGTTATCATTTATCATTCCATGTTTTATTTAAAGCGAGAGTATTGGAATTTTATGTCTATATTATTTATATATAACAACTAGGTGGGATAGTACTGATCTTGTTTATCTAACACCCTTCTCCACACTTCATCATAGTGTATACATGGTTATATCTTTGGAAACTAGAAAATGAAAGGAATCATAGTGAGGCAGTGAAGTTCTCTTCAATGAGGTATGTGTTTATAGGTGGGATATGGTTGGAATGTTTCTCACATTATCGCATGTATTAGTGTCTTTTATTTTTTTAATTCTTTCTGGGTTTATTATTAATGCACTTGTGGAATATATCTAGATTTAATTGTATTGTGATTTCTATTTTCAATTAGTTATGGAATATATTCTATACTATTTTATTTTATGGTTTATTTAATCTATATAGGTATATATGATGTATCTTAATCAGGTCGGGAAAAATCATTACCTTTGATATTTTAAATTATCATGTTCTAGTCACCAGCCTGTGAGGATAAAGAATTCCATGGGGTTTGTTCTAGATTGGTTTGGGTTTTGAGTTTTGATTGTAACTTGATTACATTCATCACATAGATCATTAGTTTATTGGTATTTTATTTTGTTGATGTGTCTAGTCAGTGTGTTCGAGGACTAAATGATATAATCTCAGAAATATGACTAGTTTGAAGAATAAGTCAGTGTATATTAGTACACATAGAGAGTATGAATAATTTTGTGATGGGACATGAATTTTGGTTTTGGTCAGGTTTTAGGAGTGGGATTATGGTCAATAATGAAACATTTCAAGAGGTTTTTGGGTGTATCATCAAATTATTGATGGTGTATTTTCTCCCAATTGCATCCATAATGGTTATTTAACGTCATTATATTAGAAATTCAGGAATGTTGTTGAGTGTGGAGCTTCACTGTGGAGTTTATGGAGTTATGAAATTCCATGATGTTTTAGTCATTGTTTTTTCATATTTTATTGGTTAATTGAGGAATTAGTTGGTTATTTTCACAAGTTAGGGATAGTTGTGGTTCATATAATGCTTTTTGTACATAATTTGGGTGATGATAAATATTTATAATCAGTAAGAGAGTGAATGATTTGTCTTATAGTATAGTTCCACATGTTTAGGTTTGGTATCATCATAGTTAAAGATTGTGGGGAATGAGGTTTTAGTTCATTCATAAGGTTATAGTGACTAATGTGGTTCATGACACATGTACATGGAGAATTTTGAAATAAGAGAAATGTTATGGTGGGGATGTTGTAAGAACCAACACTAGTTCATTTTAGTGGAACTAGGAAAATATGGGTGCCAATATGATTGGATCTAAAACTACATTAAATATTCAGGTTTTTATTGAGAATTGGAATTGTTAGATGTATTTTAAATGACTAAGAGGATGTATTCAGGATGTTTATTATAATGTAAAAGGTTTTATGAGGCATTTTATATGTTGTTTTGGATAACCAAATTGGATGGTTTATACATAAATCCATCAGAACCCCATTGGATGCCATTGTAATTTGTTGGCCATGTTCCCATCATTGTACGCTCAACCATGTAGTCGTTGGGGGACTAAATGAGTTCCACAGGGTAACAAAAGTCTATGAAAAATCTAATAAAGATATTTTATGTTGGGTAGCAGGGGTGTCCCACTACCCAAGCCATCAAGAGTCCAGTGGAAACTCAAGAGTTTTTTATGTGCGAAAGAATTGTAAATTTACCCATTTCTAAATTGGGGTTCTTCCTGGATATCCTTGATCTAGGATAGTAAATTTAGAGGGTAGGTTCCCTCCCCCTGCCCCTCTCTTCACCCCACATTTTACCTCTCCACCCTAGGTGATTTGGAGGAGTTTTATGTTTCATCTTTGGTTGGTTTCCTATCCCTTTTCCTCTCTTATCCTCTTCCATCCTATTAAAAAATTCTAGTAACCTTGATTAAGGTTTTGTGAGAAAATTATAATAGGGAATTATGGAATTTGGGTGTTATGATTAATATTTCACATATATTAGAAATATGAGGCTTGAGAGAGGTGATATATATATATAACAAATCTAAATAATCCTTTATTTTATATCTTTTTTCATGAAATAAATATTTTATTTCATATAAAAATTTAATAATATCCCAGGGAAAATAGGTTTGCTGTCATTAAATCCAAGACACAAAATCAGCTTATTTTACAATTTTTGTGTTCATAACTTCATAATTTCACTATACTAAACCATCATCTAAAAACACATTACTAAGTGTCACCCTCACATTAATGGAAAAGAAAACCCAAAACTAGTGACATAAAACACTCAGTATGTCATGAATAAACATTCCATCAAGGTAGTTTTTATTAAATAATTATTATAATATAAATATCATATCACCATAAGTGATAATAATAAAACATAAGTGAGATTCAAGGGAAATTGAATATGAATTTAAAAGAACCAAAAATAAAAATTTAATCATAATGGCCATAACATGGATTAAAAATATTTTACATATATTTTGAATCATTTGAGAATAAGATTAGAATGTATTATATTGCTAAATTGTGGTAAAAATATTATCATTTTGAATCATTACATTAATGAGTCACACACTTCCACCCATTCATGTAAGAAAATTTAATTATACCCACATATACATCAATATCCTCAGTCACTCACATTAACCCACTTTTGAGAACAAATAATTATTCCCATGTTTACATATATCATAATATTTAAACTTTTAAACACTACATTGGAGGGAGATATATGAACCCATCTTTCACCATCCATAATTATGGTAGCCACATGAAAATCATTCACTTATCATGTTATAAAGAACCAAAATATATATAATAGGATTCAAAAAATCTTTTAATTAAAATTATTCAATATTCATAAATAACCAATATATAAAAAATTTGTTTCATAAACTATTAAAATGAAAAAATCTCCTTTATTATCATAAAGAACCAATATAATTAAATGAATGTTTTATAATATTTCAAAATATTACAACATTAAAAATTAAATAGATTTCCACAACAAACTTGGTCGCAAAAAATAGTCACGTAATAGAAGAATAATAGAGGATGATACATTAAACATAACTACACTAGATATTGATAATTTTAATCAATTTTTTAAACATGAAAAAAAATCTCAAATCTGGATTTTTATAAAAAAATTAAATAATGAATGTTAATTTCATTATCATGAGCCACTTTTCAAAAATAATGTTTTCTATTAAAATATTAATGTAAAATACTTCTTGGAAGTGTATTTCAATTAAAATTATTCCTCCCAGGTGATATAATATATAACATTATGTATCATCAATTATGGAATATAACACTGGTGGAAAATTCCAGATGAATTCATATAACTCAAATGAAGAAGTTTGAGTTTCCTAATCCATTAGATTTACTATTAATTTCCGTAGATGTGATTTAACCAGATAAGAAACCAAAATAAAATTCATAATCTCTTATTTTATAACCTTATTCCTATATATAATTTTCTTTAAAAAATATTTATCATTGTTCTCTTCATATATATATTTTAGTTATTATCCATTTTCAATATTGTATTTGAGTAATCTTATTCCATTTGAATTATTTTTTAGTCATATAACTTTAATCCATTCATGTACAAAATTTCATCATTCACATAATATAAAATGTACTAAAATTTGTTATCTATAATTAATTTCTCATAATCGTCCATGATATTATTTTATAGCATTGTTTATGTAGGTGGTTAGATTGACCCAAATAATAACAAACCAAAACTAATAGATGATTATGTGGTGTATTTTGGAATAATATCATTATTACATTAGTGTATTGATTTGAATTTTATTTTATGAGAATTCAACTACTATGG
This sequence comes from Viscum album, assembly GCA_963277665.1. NCBI lineage: Eukaryota > Viridiplantae > Streptophyta > Magnoliopsida > Santalales > Viscaceae > Viscum > Viscum album. Next base: position 1,684,257,537 of record OY728160.1, read on the forward strand.
ATGAAACTGTATAAAAAACGAGATAAGTTACATCATGGAAATGGAAGTCTTTTCAATCTGTTTTTAATATTTTAATTTTTGGATGGAGAGGGGATTAATTTGGATTATAATTTTATCTTAATAATCAAAATTATATTATATATGTCACATTTATTCTTTAATTTTATCCTTTTAATTATTGAAGTCTGGTGGTGGTAAAACAATTCCTCCCTTCTTGGATACGGTAGTTTGCGCAATGAACAAATTATGGTTTCATTTTTCTTAACAGAAAATGGTAATTTTTTAATGTTTATTCCCTTATAATAATTAAATTTTCTATAAAAATAATATAGATTTCATTACATCGTAATTATTGATCTTTTTTGGAAGGTAATAAAGAAATGAATTGATTTTAGGGGAGACAATATATTTTTTTAGAGAATTTATGTCTTTCCTTGGAAGAATCCTTGGTAATGGAGTTATTAAACTAATATCTTGTGATAAGAGGATCACGAAAAAGGAAATGGGTTTGGAGAAAGGGAATATTTTCATGTGGAAATATAATTATTTTAGTGGACTGAAAGGTGTGGTGGGAGACCCCTTTTAGAATTAGTGATTATTTAGATTTTTATATAATAACCATTCAATAGAAAGGGATAAAATATTAAACATTTCATGTGTATCAAAAATAAAATAAAAAATTGTTTTTTGTAGATATTTTATGGTCCATATAGAACTCAGTGATTCAATTTAAAACAATTTTTTAAATGTTATGCCCCCTTTTAACCATTTTTTCTACTATATTGACTAGTTTTTTTGTAAGAACCCAGTTCTTATTATTGAGGTACATGTTTATTCTTTTCCTTTTTTTTAATTGTTTTGATAAAATAAGGGAAATGGGAAAATCCCAAAATTTATGAGTACACGTCGTGTATTTTTGTACACACGCCATGTACTTTGGCTATGTGGGATGAGAATACAGAGTGTGTAGGCTTGTCAGTGATTAATGGTGTAAAAACTAACTACAATCCATGTACTTTGTAATAAACGGTGTGTAATCAGTCGGTAGGTGAATATTAAGGAGGTGAAATTATCCGCCAGTGGAATGATAGTACATGCCGTGCACTTAGTAATACACATCATGTAACCATGTCGACAGATGAACAATGAGGCGGTGGAAAGTATCTGCCAATGGAAAAGTTAAAAAATTGAAATTACATGTCATGTACTTGAGAGTAAACGCCGTGTAGTTATGTATTTTCGTTAAAAATAGGTAGTAGCCTCCTCATTCGACATAGGAGGCTTAAAACGCACCTGGAGCAGTGGGAGAGGAAGCCAAATCTTTGAGGAGCTCTCGAACCCTCACTGGGACTACAATTCCTCCGTTGTCGATCTCGTTTGAACCGCACGGGTGAGATCTTATCTCTTCTTGAACCTCTCCATATAATTCATTCCCTATGGGAAGTTATTTGGGTTTTAAAGGGTAATCGTTTATCTCGGATATACTTCATTCTTGGTTGTTTCAGGAGAAACCCTACAAGTATATTGATCAGAGGATATCAAGGTTGGTGGTCTTGTGTTTGATTCCAACTGTTCAGTTGATTTTGTGTATCGTCATGCTATGCTCCCATGTTTGGGGTGTCGTATGGTTGAGGCCTTTACTATTAAGATATCTATAATTTTATAGGTAATTTAATGAACAAGTATAAACTACTATTTGGGATCGTTGCCTTGATCTAGGGCCACCCCATGGGTGTGTTTCCCTTGTTTATCCTTTTGTCCAGGATACCCATGGGTATGCCTTGTTTATAGCATGTTTTGATTCTTCTTGAGGGGAAATATACATAAATTTCTTTCTTATGTGTTGGACTCAGCCCGATTACTTTCTTTTCCTGAGGGCAGTGTTTTTCTTAGCCTGAGGGAAATTTATTTCTTATCCTGGGAGCAGTTATTCATGTATCTTGAGGGAATCATTTCTTATGACTGTGGGTAGTAGAATCCATGCCTAAGGGAAATATATCTTAATCCTGAGGGAAATATTCGTTATGCCTGAGGGGATTCACCTGAGGGTTTTGATTCTGATTGCCTGAAGGTAAGTAGTTTCATGATTAAGGTCAATGATTACTTTGAATATTCACTTTGTTGATTTCTTAGGTTATACCTCTAATGATAAAGCACAGACGTGGTATTACTATTGTTATCTTTTTCCTATTAGATAGCCTATTTTGATTTCTACTGTGGCACAATATTGGATATTTCCAGCTAAGGTTGAGTCTCTGGAAACACAAAATTATTTATTAATGAATTGTTAAATAATTATTAAAATGGAAATATAATAGGTTGTAATGGTTACTTTTGATTACTTCCTAGTTTACTGCATTTCATTATTTCACACTACTGTTGCACGTTTTCATTGATAGTTGGGCACGAGCCTTTGGTGGTTGCCTACTATGATTTATCCTCACACCCTGTTAGGGTCATGTCTTGGGCCCAAACAGATTATATTGCTTCTGGTGTTGATAAGGGAAAGGGTCCCTACATAGGTACATGATTGTTGTAGAAGAGTTGGATAGAATGGGATTAAACATTGGCTTACGATGCTGCTGAGTTCCTATTGCACTTCCTTGGTTTTGTTTTACTGTACTTTGTAAATTTTGTTTTACTATATTATATTGCAGTTTATCCTGTTTTGGTTGTTTTCTTAGATTAGATACATGTGTCATGATCATATATGTATGATTGTTAGTTATCTTTTACTTCAGTTACATTGTCCATTTCAGGTTTACATTGTTTATTCCTTCTGCTTTTGTATGTTTATATTTATTTCCGCTGCACTACAATTTGAAAAATGAGGGCATAGTTTCCCCACTATCATTCCTAGGCCCTCATTTCTAGTTGGAAGCCTATGTCGTTTCAAGAAATGTGGTTGAGGTCATGTGACCAACCGGGTTCAGGGCACCCATTGTGTGGCACCCAGATCCGGGATGTTAGAAAGTGGTATCAGAGGTAGGTTATTTTCTTTTACTTATTTTTTGGAGCCTATAGTCAGGGATCAGCAGACATTGGTATTTGGTAATAAGATGTTCTCAAGAGTATCTAACCCGTGTACGCGGAAAATCCAATTTACCTCGTGTTTCAATTTTACTAATTTTTCTCTTTTACAGTTGACTTTATTTCACTATTGGGTGATTCACTTGTGGTGTGATGTCATATTTTATACTGGGTTTTATTTAGTTGAACCCCGATGAGATGAGGGTATGCCTTCTCATGCATCATTTAGGCACATATTAGAATCACATTCCATGCATTTTTTCCATGCGATGTAGGTGCATTAAAAATTGCATGTAGTTGTGATAGATGTTTTGATTGAAAATGAATTTTTTTGTGATAGGTACCTTGATAGATATTCCTACTGTTGATAGGGTATTGGTACATGATATGGTTGGTTTGATGGATGCTATACTTTGGTTTCTGAGATGTTTGGGCTCTCTTGGACTAGAATTTAACAGATCCTGATCAAGCCTTTGGCTGCGTTTGGAACTATAATGTGAAATTTCGGGTGCTAAAATTTGGTTCGCAGGGAGTATAGACACCCACAGATCGGAATTTGGCATACTGTTGCTTGAAATTAATGAAAAGGGGCTCTGGAGTAGTTTTTGAGGTTTACTATCTGGAAACCCAGGTAACACAACATGTGGTTATCGGAACACCTGCCATGTACTCTTCTGTTTGGGTAGAAATTAATAAAAAATTAAGTACACACCATGTTCCTTATGTAAATTCCATATAGTTTCTAACCATGTCCTAGGCCGTGTGGGCAGAAACATGGGACATGGAAGTGCTTGTGGTAAACATGTCGTGTATCTGTTGTACATGCCGTGTAGGGTTGAGCCATGTACCCATATGTGTAACTAACAACACAACTCAGTATTACCTATTCTGGTACATGACATGTTCTTATAGAACACACTGTGTTTTGTGAGCTGTGTATCTAGCTGTTTCATGAACAACACTGGTCGGCGAATTTCTTCTAGTACACGCCGTGTACCTGTAGGACACGCCGTGTAGTCTTGACCGGTGAGAGACTGTGTGGACTTGGTTGCATGGCAGGGGAGACAGAGTGGTGTACACACCATGTGCGGGTGTAATACGCTCTGAACCAAGGGTTCAGACACGCCCAGGCTAGTATTAGAACATGACTATGTAAGGGCTTAAGGGTACACGCATTCTAGACTTTACACACATCGTGTAGCCTCATTCAAAGGAGAGCCATGTGGCTTAGCAGTGTAGAAGGACTCGGGCAGGGGAAGAAAATTTAAGTACACGCCATGTGTAAGGGAACCATTCCATGTGTTTGGGGTGTTACACGACCATTTTTGGAAGAAGTACACACCCATGTGAAATACATAAAGGAACATGTTGTGTAGTTATTATACACGCCGTGTATTCTTGTTTTGAAAAACTTTAACGTTTTCTTTCTCCTACTCCTTTCTTACGTTTCCAGTTCTTAGTTCTTTATGATCATAATCTAAGGTGTGTGTTTGACATTGTAGTTTCATGCTGACGAGACGACCACAAGTTTTTTTCCAAGAGAGCGGCAAAGATTATACTCCGAAGATGGTAGGAAATGGGATACAAATGGATCCTACCGCAGTGGAAAACGTAGCACCAGCCGTTATACCGGACACAGGTGAGGATGCGTAGTTCCGTGAGGGCTTCATGCGGTTCATGAAGACCTTCTAGGGAGCACCGCCGACTGCCACATCTATGGTAGAACCGACACATATATTCCAACAGTAGCATCCACCTTCATTTTTAGGGGATAGCAGACAATTGGCGGCAGATTCATGGATGGATTCATTGCAGATGATCTTCGAGAATCAGGATATGCCTCCTGGAAGGAGGGTCAAGCTCAATACATACATTCTCTTTGATTCGGCCAAGAGATGGTGGGATTTTACCACCCAGACTGAGCATCATCGAGATATGACGTGGGAAGATATTCAGGTAGTCTTCTAAGAATATTTATTCCCAAAGAGGCTAAGGGCAGATTGAGCTCTAGAGTTCATGAATCAGCAGCAGGGTGCCATGTCAGTGATGGACTATTCTTCCTGCTTCACCGATCAACAACGTTTTGCACCTATTCTGGTGGCTGATGAGATGTTCAGGAATAGATGCTTTGAGGATGGTCTTCAATTTGACATTCGAGAGCTGTTGAATGTTTTCAGGATGCCTGTATTGCATGTTATTGTGAACCAAGCATTGATTAATGAGCGGAACCTCCGGGAAGCTAGTGTTGTGGACCAAGGTGATTCATCACCGGTATTTAGTAACATTTCTACCGGAAAAAGGAAGAGGCAGATAGATTTCACTCATGGTGGAAGTACTAGTAAGAATAATTCCTCAGATGGCTAGGTAATATTCTACCAGTGTGCTAAAGAGAGTCACCAGAGACCTCAGTGTCCCGGTGACGCAGTGGAGTGTCGAGCTTGTGGCAAGATGGGTCATCATCAAAGTTTATGTAGGGCTTTTCCACCAGCGACTAGTGAGTGGGGTTATGTGCAATCTCCGTGTGCAGAAGTAGGGCCAAAAAATTCTTACCAGTTAGATAATTGGAACATGTCAGGACGTTCAGGCCAAGGTGGTGGTCGTGGTCGTGGTAGCCAGACACCTGGATCTCAAAGGCAGTAGGGCGGGTCAACTCAAGGTAGCCTGACTAAGTTGTAGGGCCGCAGTACTGGGCAGACATATGTAGTGCAACAGACCCAACAGGAGTAGGAACCCGAACCTTCCACTATCAGAGGTACTATTCTAGTTGCTTCTCTTTTATGTTTAGTACTTTTCGATACTGGTGCTACACATAGATTTATATTTTTGGTTATTGTGGAGATCCTTGGACTCTATGTTTCTACTTCTTCTGATATCATGACGCTAGACACTCCGTTGGGAATTAGAACGGAAGGTGTGTGTCAGTGCAAGGAGTGCCCCCTAGAGGGGTGGGGGTCACTTTCTATGGGACCTCAATGTATTAGAGATGAAATCATATGATTTCATTCTCGGAATGGACTGGTTGGTACCCTTCTGAGCCTTTGTAAACTTCTATCATCGCAGGGTTAGTTTCATGTCATTGGACGGTAGATACTTTCTATACATGGGCGAATGGGGTGTCTAGGCGAGCCGAGATGGACCTGAGCATCGTGGGTGAGGTGGAGTGATACCCAGATTGCATGTTTATATCTGGATGACCAGGGAACATGTCAGAAGGATTTCCCTCCAATGGTTAATCATTTCAGGGATGCCTTCCTGTATGATATTTCAGGTCTACCTTTGGAGTGAGAGGTGGATTTCTCTATTGAGCTTGTGCCAGGAGAGGCACCAATGTCCATTCCTCCTTACAGGATGGCCACACCATAATTTCAGGAGCTGAAGAAGTAGTTAGAGGATTTGCAGGCCAAGGGTTTCATCTGACGCAATTCATCTCCTTGGGGCTCGCTTGTACTATTTGGGAAGAAGGCAGATGGTACCCTAAGACTCTGTGTGGATTATCGGAAGCTGAACCAATTGAGGGTCAAGAACCAATATCCCTTACCAAGGATTGATGATATTTTTGATCAACTTCAAGGATAATGAGTGTTCTCGATGATTGAATTGAGATCCGAATATCCTCAATTGTATTTTAGACCATTAGACATATCACTTATAGTCTTTCAGAGAAGATATGGTCTATACAAGTACTTCGACATGCTGTTCGGACTCACGAATGCACCAGCAGTTTTCATGGCTCTAATGAATCGTGTGTTCCACCCCTATCTGGATTCTTTTGTGGTAGTCTTCATGGATGATATCTTGGTGTACTCTCACACTTGAAATGACCATGCCACCCATATTGAGATCGTACTGATTACACTGAGAGAGCATCAGTTAAATTCTAAGCTCTCAAAGTGCCACTTTTGGATGGACCAGATTCACTTCTTGGGTCATATTATCTCAGAGACAGGAGCTGTAGTAGACCCAAAGAAAGTGAGAGCATTAGTTTCGTGGGAGCAGCCTAAGAAATTGTTTGAAGTATAGTGTTTCTTGGGGATGGAAGGTTACTAAAAGCACTTTATACAGGTCTTCTCCCACTTATCATCACCGTTGATAGGTTTGACTAAGAAGGGTATGATGTTTGTTTGGTCAAGAGCTTACGAGACAGCCTTTCAGGATCTGAAGGGAAGGTTGACATCAGCACCAGTCCTAATACTTCCAGAGTTTGGGAAGAGCTATATAGTTTACTCTGATGCATCGGGTATTGGGATGCGAGCAATGTTGATGCAGGGTGATCGAGTTGTTACATACGTCTCTTGTAAGTTGAGGAAACATGAGAGGAATTACCCAACGCATGATCTCAAGTTGGCTACAGTTGTTCAAGCTTTACGTTGTTGGAGACATTATCTCTTGGGAGAACATTTTTTGGTGTTTACAGATCACAAAAGACAGAAATACATCTTTACCCAGCGTGACCTAAATTTGAGAGAGTGAAGTTGGGTTAAATACCTTTAGTCCTTCGACTTTGAGCTTGCCTATACACATGGTAAAGGTACCATAGTAGGTGATGAACTAAGTAGGAGGGCTCAGATACAGGTAGTGGAGGAGGCCAGTGGTGCATGGTAACATATGGATTTGTTCTCAGAGATTCATTTGAAGGTGCACGATAGTCAGGGTAAAACCTATCTTTCATTATTAGCTCTGACTTCTACCCTCCTAGATAGAGTGATGATGAGGCAACTATCAGATTCGGAAGGCCTAATTCTACGGGATTTGGTGGCAAGTGAAGACACTCCTCCTGGTTAGATGATAAGAGATGATGAGGTACTGTGTATCCATGGATGAGTGTGGGTTCCATGGGAAATACACACGAATTTGATGCAGTAATTTCATGAATCAGCTTGGGCAGTGCATCCTCGAGTTACCAAAATGTACCATGACCTGAGACGTCAGTATTGGTGGCTGGGTATGAATAGGGAGGTAGCTGGTTTTTTAAGAGATTATCCACCTATCAGCAGGTGAAGGTTGAGCATCAGAGGCCAGCCAGACTGTTACAACAGTTTCCCATTCCAGAGTGGAAATGGGATGATGTCGCGATGGACTTCGTGGCTGCGTTGCCGAGGTCACCTCGAGGCAATGATGCCGTATGGGTTGTTGTGGACAGACTTACAAAGGTAGCTCATTTTTTCTGATCAAGGAGTCATTCAGTGTTGACGAGATCAGGAATTTGTATATCCGAGAGATAATACATCTTCATGGGGTCCCTCGTTCTATCATTTCAGATAGGAACACCTGTTTTACGTCTCGATTTTGGCAGAGTTTTTAGAGGGAATGGGTATAGAGGTGCTTATGAGAACAGCTTACCACACTCAGACTGATGGCTAGTCAGAGAGTACGATATAGGTTCTAGAGGAATTGTTGTGAGCATCCGTCCTGGACTTTGGGGGCTCTTGGGAGAATCACATACCCCTGGTCTAGTTTTCTTACAATAATAGTATTCAGGAAACTATTGAGATGGCACATTATGAGGATTTACATGGTAGGCCATGCCGATCACCCTTGTGATGGTTCAAGGCAGGAGAGGTAGCTTTACTGGGACCACGTCTCATGCAAGAGGCTTCAGAGTAGGTCCAACTGATTCACAAGCTGACGGCTACAACACAATCTTATCCAAAGTCTTATGCTGATCATCGCAAATGACCATTGGAGTATGGGGTTGGGGATTAGGTTTTCTTTCATGTTTCACTGAGGTTGGGAAACAGGGATATCAGAAGACAGTGTAAACTTCCAATGAGGTATGTAGGGATGTTTGAGATTGTGGAGAGAGTCGGGCCAGTTGCCTATCGGTTTTAGTTACCACAGAGGTACCGGTCCATGCACGACATCTTCCACGTATCTCAGGTACGTTGTTATCACTCTGACCCGTCTCAAATTTTTCATCCTGAGGAGGTTGAACTACAGGTCGATGCATCCTTTGAGGAGCATCTGATTCGTATTATTGATAGGGTCATGAAGGTTCTCTGAGGCCAGTCAGTTCCTATCGTACAGGTGCTATGACAGCATGGTCGAGTGCAGGATGAAACCTAGGAGTGGGAGACCGACGTACATGCTCAGTGGCTAGAGTTGTTCTCAAATTTATCTTCACCACCCTTGGAAGGGAAATTCGGGGATGAATTTCTTTAAGGGGGGATGTTTTTAAGAACCCGGTTCTTATTCTTGAGGTATATGTTTCTCCTTTTCCTTTTTCTTTTAGGGTTTTTGAGAAAACAAGGAAAATTTGGAAAAATCCTAAAATTTATGATTACATGCCGCGTACTTTTGTACATAAGCCATGTACTTTGGTCGTGTGTGATGAGAATACCGAGCATGTAGGAATTTCAGTGATTAAGGGTGTAAAAACTAACTACGTGCTATGTACGTAGTAATACAAGCTGTGTAATCAGTCGGTAAGTGAACAATAAAGTGGTGAAAGTTTCCTCCAACGGAACGATAGTACATGTAGTGTACTTAGTAATACATTTTGTGTAACCAAGTTGGAAGATGAACAGTCAGGTGGTGGAAAGAATCCGCCAGTGGAATATTTAAAAATTGAAAACTACACATCGTGTACTTGAGAGTACACGCTGTGTAGTTATTTTTTTCATTAAAAAAAGGAAGTAGCCTCCTCTTTCATCAGAGGAGGCATAGAATGCTCCAGTATCCATGAGAGAGGAATCTGAGGCTTGGAGGAGCTCCCAAACACTCACCGGGACTCCGATTCCTCTGTTGTCGATCTTTTTTGAACCGCACGAGTGAGATCTTCTATCTTCCTGAAACTATCCTTCCTATTATTTCCCTAAGGAATGATATTTGGGTTGGAATGGGTAATATTTTATCTTATATCTACGCCATTCTTGGTTGTTTAGGGAGGCACCGTTCATGTATATCGATAAGAGGAGATCAAGGTAGGTGGTCTTGTGTTTTATTCCAACCGTTGAGTTGATTTTGTGTAACATCGTGCTACGCACCCATGTTTGGGGTGTCCTATGGCTGAGGCCTTGACTGTTAAGATATCTATTATTTCATGGTTAATTTAATGAAAAATTATATACTGCTGTTTGGGATCGTTGCCTTGATCCTGGGCCACCCTATGGGAGCGTTTCCTTTATTTAGCCGTTTCCCAGGATACCCGTGTGTATGCCATGTTTATAGCATGTTTTGATTTTTCTTGAGAGTAAACATACAGAAATTTCTTGTTTATGTGTTGGGCTCGGTTAGGTTACTTGCTTATCCTGAGGGAAATATCTCATACGCGTGAGGGAAATATTCGTTATGCCTAAGGGCAGTCACCTGAGGGTTTCGATTATGATTTCATAAGGGTAAGGAGTTTCTTGTCTGAGGACAATGTTTACATTGAATATTCACTATGGTGATTTCTTAGGTTGTACCTGCCATGCTAAATCATAGGCTTGGAATTACTATTGTTATCTTTTTCCTTTTAGATAGCCTGTTGTGATTTCTTCAATGGCACTGTATATGAGATTTCCAGCCGATGCTGCATCTCGGGAAACTCAAAATTCGATATTATTAAATTGTTAAATAATTATTAAAATGGAAATATAACTGGTATGAATTGTTACATTTGAGTACTTCCTTGTTTACTGCATTTCGTTATTTCACACTACTGTTGCACATTTTCAATGACAGTTGAACATGGTCTATTGGAGGTTGCCTACTGGGATTTATCCTCACACCCTATTTGGGTCATGTCATGGTCCAAAAAAGATTATATTTCTCTAGGTGTTGATAAGGGAAAGGGTCTCTACACATGTACATGATTTTTGCAGAGGAGTAGGAGAGAATGTGACCGAGCATAGGCTTGCGATGTTGCTGATTTCCTATTGCACTTCCTTGGTTTTTTAATGTACTTTGTACCTTGTGTTGTGCTATATTAGATTGTAGTGTATCCTCTTTTGGCTGTTCTCTTAGAATAAAAACATGTTGAATCATCATATATATATATATATATATATATATACGACTGTTGGTTATCTTTTACTTCAGTTCTGTTGTCCATTTCTGGTTTATATTGTTTACTGCTTCCACTTTTGAGTGTTTATTTTTATTTCTGCTTCTCTACACTTTTAAAAATGATGGAATAGTTTCCCCACTATCAGTCCTAGACCCTTGCTGATAGTCGTTAGCCTATGGCGTTTAGGGAAACGTGCTTGAGGTCATGCGAACAACCAGGTTCGGGGCACCCGTTGTATGGCACCCGGGTCTGGGATGTTAAGTTTTTTACCATGATAACTAATAATTTATTACCCAATATAGAATGGTCCCTATTACATGATTACAACCATATAACTACATATATGAAACCAAATTTAACATATTCATTTTTAAAATGTGATGGTAATTAATTTTAAAAACATAATAGTATAATGAATTAAAATAATTTTTGAAATAAGAAATAAAAATTATGTTACAAAATGAAAAAATATGTTTTAAAATTAAAATAAATATTCTTAACCCACTAATAAAATTTATATTTGGCCTTGAAATGGTTTTCATAATTTTCCATGTCAAGCTTATATAGTAATAATTTTGTATGAACAATGATATTGGTAAAAAAAATATTTCTCCACTATTCACAAAAAAAAATTATTTAGAAAAAACAAATAGATTAATATTAAGATTATATTTTTATAATAATCACAAAATTGAATTGAATTTTTTCAAATTTTAATTCTATAATTTATTAATTTAACTTTTAAATAAAACTGTTATGCTTGGAAAACAATTATTTTAAAAGTAATTAATTCTTCATGTTTGTTATCTATTCTTTTCAAATTACTGCAAATCAATTAATTATAAAAATTATATATCACACTTGAAAAATATCAAATTTTGAAAATAATTTATATATATATATATAATTTATTAGCTACATAGTTGCACTAGTTTAAATAGTATAAAATGGTACATTAATTTCATAGTGTGGTTATGTTTATTTATATACTCTCATTTAATGGATATCCTACAATGTTCAATATCTATTTCATAAAAATTTCTCATGTTCTATTGATATTTGGTGCTGATTGTGAAGAAAACTATTGATGAAAATATTTATATAAGGAGGAATATTTAACTAAAATCTTATGTGATTTCTTTCTACCCCTGTAAAAAACTATTTTGACCCTCAAAATATTATTAATTAGTTGAAAACAAGTGATGGTATTTTTTTCATCAAATCATCAAGTTCCCACATATCCTCCTAGAACTTTTCATTTATACATATACCATTGACCAGATGAATGGAACATTTCTACAACACCTTATCTTTTCAATCCAAAATTTCTACTATTTGTTCCACATATGAGCTCTCGCATTCTAGTTTCATGGATTTCGAGTTCAGTACATTTTATGTGCATGGTATTTAATTATCTAAAATCGATACATGAAAAAAAATAAACTAGATATAGAGGACTGAATGTATTTCTAAGTGATAATATACAATCAAAATATGTTCAAGTATCTCTAAGGGACCAATGTCCCAAGGATCAAGTTCCCCCTTCTTCCCCTATATTATAACCAATTTCCATAAATATATCTAAATAAACTCATTGAAACTAACAAAAAACAATATATCCCATAGATTATTATCTTCATGAATATTTTTGTAATTTTATACCACTTTCATATGGCACAAAATTGTTTAATCCTTATCTATAATTTCATGGAAAAAGTCTGGACCTATCAGCATCTTATATCCAACGTTATCCCAGCATATTAGAGTCCTAAATATCTTCCCACATAAATCCGTATATTGTTACATATACATGTAATTATAGAAATGTATTTTATATTATTACTCTACCAAGGTGAGGTTTTGATCCCAAAATTTGTGAAATTCCATCAAAAAATATCTCACAGTATCGTCAAGTGTTTAAATAGTCATTTTAATAAGATCATCTATTAGAGGGTGATAAGAAGTGTTGAAAATCAACTCTATGTCTAATTATTTATAATGACTTATCTAGAGCCTTAAGGAAGACCTCAAATATAAATTACATATAATGGATAGTGGTAATCCATGAATCCTTACCACATCCCTTTTGTATATCATGGTGTGTTGGTCAGGAGATAAATATTAATTGATAGAAACAAAATTTAATGACTTAGTAAAGAGGTTCACTAAAAACCAAATTGAATTGTGGATATCAGATGTTTTGGGGAGTCGTATGATTAAAATCATGGTATTTTTTCCCATTTCCATTCTAGTATGGATAATGGTTGCAACATAATGTCATAATTGCATCTCTTAGCCTTAACTTCCTAGCATATTAAACATCATGATATGTGTTATGTGATGTCCCTTATCATAATATCACTGAAGAATATTTTTATTTGATATCTTTATATCTTCATGGTTTCTGTAAGAATAGAGATGAATGATCTAAGAGAATTAACCAAATCATCCCTCTTCAATTCTGGTTTTGATGGAATAAATTTCTATTTTACATACCTCATAACTACATATTTATTAAAGTTATTCTCCAAAATTATCACTACCATTTTCTATAGTTTTAACTTATATTTATAGGATCATTTTATATTTAAAATAATTGATGGATGAGCAGTTATTTTTACTAGATAAAATTTCTCTCCACTAAGTATGAAATCATGATTAATCCCCTACAAGTCTATGAGTATTGGGTCTTTACCAATCCTCATAATGGATATAGTCTCGTGATATTTCTTGCTCAAAGCATCAACCATCTTTTCTTCCTTTACCATGTGGTATTGTAATGTTTTATGAATTCTAAAAATATCCATGTGTTCTTATTTAACTCCTTATACATGAATATTTATTTCATGATCTTTTGATATATATATATATCAAACATTTCCCCATAGTGATAATTTATCTAGATACATAATGTAATTATCACCACTACCAAATCCAAATCATGTATCAAGTTATTTTTAATCACGTTTTTTTAAATTTAAATGTGGAATAAGATATTAAGTTATCATTATTGATGTGTATTCAAAATAATTACATTTTTAAATCATAACTATATATTAAAAAACTATCCCCTATACTTTTTAATGTAATTAAATATTCAATGAAAAAATTATTTTTCAGTTCTTTGAAACATTTTTTTATTCATAAAACCAATGTATCATGATACACATCCAATTTAAAATGGTTAATTTATTTTCTATCCATGATAAAGTTTTCATAAATAATTGATAATATGGTACAAACCCAAGAAAATTGAGGATCTTGGTTATTGTTCTCAATCTAGGCCTTTTATCAATAACATCCCTCATAGATCTGTCTATCTATGTGCCCTTTATTATGATTACATGACCCAAGAATGAGGAATTATATATCTAAAATTTTTAGTTTCTAAACATAGAATAAAATTTCTCCTTTAATAAGGTGTTTAAAACAATCCACAAATGAAATATACGATCTTATTTTATCTCTAAATATATTAGAAATTCATCTATGAAGACTATTATGAATTTGGAAAATTAATCCCAAAATACTTTATACATGAAATACATTATGAATATAGGGGAATTCATAATACCTAATGGAATCAATATAAATTCATAATGTCGATACCTTCTGTGGAATTTTTTTTTTGAAAATATCATCCCTTTTTGTCCCATAATAGATGATATAATAATCAAATATCAATCTTTTATGGGTATTTAAATCCTCAAAGTTGTTAAATCAAATAATTTATAAGGGGAGAGGATACTTTTTTATTATGATTTTATTTATCTCATAATATCCAATGTAAAGAAACATTGATCAATCATTATTTTTAACAGATTGGACTAGTTAAACCCATGGTGAAGCAACTCAAGTGTATAAATACCTTATCCAAATTCTATTGAAGTTTATTTGTCAATTACTATAATTCAATTGGTCTATTACACAAAAACTGTCTGAGATATTCATGGATCTATGTAATATTTCAATCAAAAAATCAACCTCACACTATATGGGAATACAATTTAGTTCATATAGAAATAAATCAATGTACTCCCATATAGTACTATTGTCATCATCATTCACTACAACCATGATAATTTGAGCTAGAAATCCATATGTATTGGGTATGAAGAACCATATTATAGAAATTTATACCAAGGGGAGTCCATGTTTATTAGTATCTTGAGACATGATAACAAGAAAAATAATAGTATGAAATGAGATTACTTTTCCATTAAAAATATGTGTTCATTATTCAAGAAAACTTCCATCTATAAATAATATAACGTAAAATTTAACCAAATGAATAATAATTAAATCTATTTGACATGTCCCCCAAAAATATCAATTACATAATATTATATATATTATATTTGACCATTGTTCCACCAATTGTTTTCACAAATAGTATAATATACATTATATGAGGTGGTGATACCACATTAATAGAAAACATATCTAATTTAAAATAATAAAATTAACTCGAATCGAATAAGTTAGTATCATATCTAAAAAAGCGATCAACTATTCGTAATATTACTTCATTATTCTGATCTACCTCATTAGTAGTGATCAATAATGTGCTTATTCCCTTAGTTTGGGAGATTCCAAGGGAAAATTTTATTTTTTATCCTAAGGTTTGGGGAATTTTTTGTTATAATTTCAAATATTCAAGAAATTAAAGAGTTAAAATATGGGTGGGTAATTGGCTAGAAACTTCTTTTCCTCTATTTCAATAATAGGCCACTTATCCTTACTTCTATTGTAATGAGATCTACAACCTATGTTACCACAATTAAAACACTTCCCTAATCCTTTGAACTAATTAACCAGGTGCTTTTCCCATATATTTGGCATGATGGGGGATAAAATTTCTTCACCCTATGTGACTTATCATAATATTTTTTCTATATTCCACCTTTATTTTCATATACATTAAATAATGATTGTCCATAATTTCTCTCTCCAAATTTATCAAACATAAAAAAATCTCTTCATAGCTTCTATAATCTATTATATAAAACTCTATTTGAATAATTTCTCTTAACACACCAATGAACTACCGGTCTAGCTTTCTGTTTCACTCCTGAACATTGGTAATTATTTTTATTTTATAAATTTTTTATGATTGAAATATTTTGTTGAGTTGTAGGACAAGAACAATTGAATTTCAGTGTTTTTATGATAAATGTGTGTTCTTGGATTAATAGTGTCTGGTGCACAGGCATCGCACGGTTGAAGCCTTGTTGCTACGGCAAATCACCGTGCAGCCTACCTGGTGCATGATTAAATAATTAATTAATGAAATTAGAAAAAAGTAAACACAAAATAAAATGAGGAAAACATAAAATGTTTTAAGAGTTGTTTTTAATATAATATTAATACTAATATTAAGATTATTATTATTTTTTGTCAATAATTTAATTAGGATATTATTATTATTATTGTTAATATTTTAATTAGGATATTATTATTATTATAAAATTATTAACATTATTATTATTATTATTACTATTATTATAAATTTTAATTATTATTTTAAGCTGGTTTTGGTCTTTTTTTAGGTTTTATTAATTTTTCCTTATCTTTCTTCCCTCCTCTCACTCTCCCTCCTTTGTATTTCATTTAAGCACCCCCACACTGTGTTACGCTGCAACCCTAGCACAGCCTCCCCAATTATACAAATCCTCCTCCCAAATGGCCTCTTATTTAGCCGACACACTACCTCCCATCTTCTTCAAATGACCCCCACATTGGCGTCCCGAGACATCGCACCGAACACCCTCACCCCACAATGCATAGAATCACCCCTCACTTTGTTGGCCAGATTTCCGGCGCGACTCATCTCCAATGACCCTCATCCTTTTCAGTGAGACCTCAAGAAACCCCCTTAATGTGCGATCAACTCTGGTATCTTTTTTCTTCCCTTTTATATGATTTTGTGTTAGGGTTTCATGTTGTGTAGGGTTCTATTTTGATTTATTTGGCTTGAATTCAGGAATTAATGTCTAATTTAGTTTGTTTGTGGAGTAGTTTGGGTGTTATTGGAATTTCTAAACTAAGGTAGGTGGTTTCATGTGAAAACATTATGTGATAAACTAATTTTCTTATTTAATTAAATTAGCATGTTCATTAATTTATTTGTTTCCTGTGAACTGTGTTTCTTTGTTGAATTATTTTACCTTCTTAATTAATTTGGTGTGTTTTGTGATTAAATAGATATGTGAGAAAATATTTTTTAGTGGAATTTAGTTTTTGTTAGATATTTTCTTGGAAGTTTATGTGAAATAAGATGTCTTTTTCATAAAAACTCATCTTGCGATGTTTAAAATAAATTCACGAATTAAGTAATTTGTTTATTTAACTATGTATGTGAAGCGTATTGTGTTCTTGTATGGTGTTTGTGTGTGCTTAATTCAAAAATGGGATTTTTGATGTGCTTTTTCAGGTAAATCCTTGTGATACCCTTTTAGAATAGTTTTATACAATTTTTAAATGGTTTATTAAATTATATTAATGGCGTGAAACGTGTTTTAAGGGAGTTTTGGTGTGTGTGTTACATTAAAATATAATTTTTGTGTCCAAATTGTGGTTTTTGGTGTGTATAGTGCTTGTTTTGGTTTGGGTATGTGAATACGACATGTGATGTGAACATGGAACTTTAATGAACCCTATAGGTAGCATTAGTAACTAGGTGAGAGTACTTGGAATAGTGTACTAGTTATTAGGGGTGGCTTCGACACGGTATCATATAACATGATTGATGAATAAAATAGTAACTAAATATATGTATGATGTTGGGAGACCACTAGGGTTATGGAGATGTCCCCTACTAGTGGATCATGCATGAGAATGTAGGTTTTCAGGGTCCCTATACCACTTTCCACCAAGACGTGAGGTTCTAGGGTCTCTTCACTTGCTTGTACCCATCGGAGCTCTCCCATATTTGGGGCTCGTTGATTACTGTGAACTAATAGTCAGGATATGATTTTACTTTTGGGTTAAATTAAAAATGAAAAGTTTTTTTATTTTAAAATTTCATTTCATTATGGTTTTTTTCACTAAATCTTCATTCCTTTAAATTCTTCAAGAATTTTTCTTTTGTCATTAAATTTAAAAGATAATTGGTCAATTAATATTTGGTAATGAAATCGTTTCTCATTTAGATCCTACTGGGCATTAGATCAAACCCTACGTACCCATTTCTGTGTTAGTTTAATTGGTAATGCATGATATAGGTAAGGGGAAACCCTTGGGAGATGGTGTTTCGGGTTGCTAGTTGTCTTTCATGGTGCGGTGTTGTAGAGAAAGCTTGAGGGTGGTATCTCCATTCCATGTGGTGGGTTTTCAGTTGGTTTTTGGTCACCCACTTTGTAAAAGTCATTGGTTTTGGTTTAAACTATTTATCTCAACTCTATAAAAATTGTTAAGGCTTGATTGGTATGAAATTTTCAGATATGGTTTATTAGTTTTTATTGTTTTTATATTTGTGTATTTGGGTAAATCATTCCCACATGTTAACATTTATACCTGGACACATGTTCCAGCTCATAGAGATTGGGAATTTCTTTTAAGCCTTGGCATCGACTGGTATGGGTACTACTAGAAAAAAGGTCTTTAACGTCGGTTTTTTTATTTTTTACGTCAGTTTTTAACCGAAGTTGATGTCGCCCACGTAAAAAATATGACTTTTTATGTCGGGTTTTGTAAAACGACTCCAAAAAAAATCAATTGCTTTTTTGCATCGGTTTTGTAAAAAAATGACTCCAAATAAACTCATTCGCATCATTTTTGGCATCGGTTTCCTTAAAAACCGATGCCAAAAAGTTTAAAAAATTGTTTCGGCGTCGGTTCTTGAAAAAAACCGACGCCATAAATGAAAAAAACATATTTTTGGTGTCGGTTTTTAAAAAAACCGATGCCAAAAAACAATTTTTATTGTTCGATGATTTAGAGCATTTCCTAATCATTGATTTGACTGGTCTTGGAGCTAAAACGGAGTTACGGATCAAAATTTATGGCCGTCAGAAGTTGAACATGTAAAAGTATCAATTGATACAATATGTTTTAAAGAAAACAAGATAAATACAAATTAAAATCACATACACCAAATGATATAAAATATACATAATACTTCAAACACATTTTAATTATTTTTCGATCTTCCGTTGAAATGATATGTTTTTTATCATCATATCTCTTATATTTAGCGTAGATCTCATGTGATAATAAAAACGACGATTGATAATTAAACTTACACCAAGCTCGGTAAATCTCATCCGAATGTTTTATATTTTTAACACGATAATAAAAGTAAATCATCATTATACGAAATATAATCGAGTTGCTTATAAATGAAAGACATTAATAATAAAGAAAATGAATGAATAAAATACGTACCGTATTCAAATTAACGATTGATAACGCATTGAAAACTTGATTGAATTGAAGAGGATGAAAATGATGAATAAAGGAGAAACAAATTTATATATTGTAAATGAAAATATTTTCGATTGAGTTGTATGAAAATATAGGAGGGATATTAAAAAGTTAAATGCGCGTTGTGAAAAAAATTGAAATTCTTATCCCACGTATTAGTGAATACTATTTGGCATCGGTTTTGTTTGAAACCTATGAAAAAGAAGATATATGTTGGTCTTCTGGCTTCAGTTTTTTAAGAAAAATGACGCCAAAAATTGCAATCGATATCATTTTTGGCGTCGGTTTTTAAATAAACCGATGATAAAAAAGATAAAAAAATTACGTTTCGCATTGGTTTCTTTTAAAAACCGACGCGAAAAGTAAAAATAAATTGTTTTTTGCATCGTTTTTTAGAAAAACTGACACGAAAAACAAAAAATAGTTTTGGCATCGGTTTTGATGAAAACCGACGCGAAAAGTAAAAAACATTATTTTTGGCGTTGGTTTTTATGAAAACCGACGCCAAAACATAAAAAAAATTATAATGTTTTATAAAATTTCTTAATCTTCGATTTGAATGGTCGTGGAGCTAAAACGGAGTTACAGATTAAAAGTTATGGCCTTTGAAAGTTGGACTTAATTAAGACTTCTTTTAGAGAAGATCAACTTTCAACATCCATAACTTTTAATCCGTAACTCCGTTTTTGCTCCATGACCAGTCAAATCAAAGCTTAGGGAATTATCTATAGGACTGTAAAAATGTGTTACATTTTTGGCGTCGGTTTTCATAAAAACCGAAGTCATAACTTTTTTTTTATTTTTTTGCGACGGTTTTTAAAAAAACCGACGCCAAAACATTATTTTCATTATTTTTCCACGTCGGTTTTTTTAAAAACCAACACCAAAACAAATGTTTTTTAGTTTTTGGCATCGGTTTTTAAAAACCTGATGCCAAAACGTATTCGCAAAAATATTTTACGTCGGTTTTTAAATAAACCGATGCTAAAAAGAAAAAAAATACGTTTCGCGTCGGTTTTAAAAAAAACCGACGAGAAAAGTAAAAATAAATAGTTTTTCGTGTCAGTTTTAAAGAAAACTGACACGAAAAACAAAAAAACAGTTTTGGCATCGATTTTTATGAAAACCGACGCGAAAAGTAAAAAAAATTATATTTGGCGTCGGTTTTTTTAAAAACCGACATCAAAACATAAAACAAAATTTACCATGTTTTAGACAATTTCTTAAGCTTCGATTTGACTGGTCGTGGAGCTAAAACAGAGTTATGGATTAAAAGTTATGGCCTTTGAAATTTGGACATAATTAACACTTCTTTTAGAGAAGATCAACTTCCAACATCCATAACTTTTAATCCGTAACTCTGTTTTTGCTCCATGACTAGTCAAATAAAATCTTAGGGAATTATCTATAGGACTGTAAATTGATTTTAAATTTTTGGCGTCGGTTTTCATAAATACCGACGTCATAACATTTTTTTTTATTTTCTCCCTTCGATTTAAAAAAAACGATGCCAAATCATTTTTTTCATTATTTTTTCAGATCGGTTTTTTTAAAAAACGACGCCAAAACTAATTTTTTTAGTTTTTGGCATCGGTTTATAAAAAACCGACGTTAAATTGACGATGTTAAAATGATTTTTCTAATAGTGGGGATTTGGTTGTATGACAAACCGACTCGGTTTGTTACAAAATGGTATCAAAGGAGGTCAATCCCTTGAGTCATTTTATTTGGGATGATTCTGGTTAGATATGATCTTGGACAATCGGGGATCAGATTTCTAGTTGCGAGTAGGGTTCATGACTAGCACACCTCATTATAGACCTCGAGTCACCTTGGGATATTAGGATAATTGCATGGTTTCTCCTCTAGGAAGGATGTGCAGGCTATAGACTGTATGTGAACACTATATGGGGGTGAAGTGGTTTGGTCTAGAATGTTCTGTTTATTGTTGTTTATTATACTTGATGAAATTATATTTTTCAGACCATATGTATTAAAGAAGTTCTTATGTGACTATTGCTTACCTGTAGAGATCCCTCACACCCCAAGATGAAACTGGGGAGATTTCTCCCTTACCATTTGGTCAAAGGTTGGTGGAAATCGTGGTCCGAGCTGTTAAAGCTCTAGGACAAGAAGTGGCTCTTACTCCTAATCATGGTCAAGTTATACATGATGGATCTGGTCCTAATAGAGAAAATTTCCAAGATATTCACAAGAACATACCCCCTTCATTCCTAAGTAAAATAGATCCTCAAGTAGCGGTGAAGTGGCTTTAGATGTTCGAGTGAATGTTTTAGTTTGCTGACACTCTTGAAGAGGTTAGATTTAAATTCACTTTGATTCTTCTAGAAGGTCCTAGTCTAATGTGGTGGAATCAGTGGTCCATGATGTGAAGCATGAGAAAATGGTATGGAAGGACTTCAAGGTGGTCTTTAATGACCAATATTTCATGAGGACTTGGCGTATGATGGATTTTTGGATGTCGTGGATCTTGTTCAGGGGGTCTAGTTAGTGATGGAGTCTACCATCCACTTTTCCAAGATAGTCTGATATGACCCTGAAATAATCTACAATTAATAGATGAATGCTCAGAGTTTTGAAAGGGGTTTTTTACTACAGATTTATTCATAGGTATTCCTGATCAAGCTGAAACCCTATGCTAAGGTAGTGGATTGAGCATGCATGGAGGAGATTGACATCCAGGGAAGGTCTGGTTCTTTGGTGCTATATCAGTGTTCGGTAGTGGTAGTTCATCTGAGAAGAAGAGGATCAATGATGATTAATGGAATATGGGTAATGGTAGCTCCGACCATTCCTCCATGCTGACATCCTCTATGGATTCTAGTGTAGGGTCTTTTGTGTGTCATCGGTGTGGGAAAGTAGGACACATCAAACCCGCATGCCCTCACCACATGGCCTTATCATTGATGTGGTCCTATGGGGCACTTGCAATGGTTTTGAAGGGTGACATGATATTATCAAAGTGGGGAAGGATATATGGATTCTATGGGAGTTTTAGTTCAGTTGGAGATGACTAGGATGGTGGGATCTTCGTTTGGTGGTCTTGGAGGTAGGGCCGGATTGTCTTTTGAGAAGAGACAAATCAAGTCAGAGCCACATACGAGTTGTCATTCGTAGACTGGGATTAGGAAAAATCATGTTTTGGATAAAGAACCAACTAGATTAGATTCTATACCTTTGATATTTTGAGGTACCATTCTAATTAGATCTTCTAGAGTAGTGGTTTTATTTGATACTGGTGTGTCTGTTTCTTATATTTCTATCCATCTAGTGAATTTCATACACTTGGAAACTGAGATGATGTCTATTTCAATGGAGTTGGTAACACCATTATGTATGAAGAATTAGAAAGGTATAAAGTGCATTTCTTATGTTCTCTCCATATCATGGGTTGAGATGAAATGATATTTTATGGTCATGGATATGGACCTTTTCGACGAAATCCTCAGCATGGATTGGATCGTGCATTTTCAAGAACATATAGACTGGTATTGGTGACTGGTTAGTTTCAGGGCACTTGATGGAAGTCCTCGTGTATTTTTTGTGGAATGGGATACTCATTCGGGTCGAGTGGGATATCCAATCTCATAGTTGCGAAGTCTGGCCTTTCAATTATCATCACTCTCTCTAGAGGATGATGTTGGTTCTCCTATGGTAAATTTCCCATATAGTGGATGATTTCCCATAGGTATTTCTATATGATTTTATAGGTTTACCTATAGAGTGGGATGTGGAGTACACAATTGAATTAGAGCTGGGAACACATTCTATATCTCTTCCCTCATATCGCATAGGCCCCACTGAGTTTAGGTAATTAAAGATATAACATGAAAATTTAGAATCCAATGGGTTCAATCACTCGTGTTTCCCTCCTTGGGATACTTCTATTCCATTCATGAACAAGGGAGACCTATCTATATAGTTTTGAATTGATTACCAGAATTTGAACATGGTAACCATTAAGAACAACTACCCTCTTCCTCGAATCGATGATTTGTTCGACTTACTGAAGGGAGAAAAGTGATTTTACAAAATTGACTTTTGTTTGAGTTACCACCAATTCAAGGAGAATAATACATCATCAAGACTGATTTCTGAAGCCATTATAGACACTTCTTGGAATTAGTCATGCCTTTTGGATAGATAAATGATCCAATAATTTTTATGGTGGACATGAATAGTGTGCTCCACTAGTATCCCGACTCTGCTATTTTGGTATTCATGGATGACATCCTAGTTTACTCCAGATCTTAAGAAGATTATGGGAATTATTTGTGTGTTGTGTTGGAAACCCTGTGGGACTAGAATCTTTATGAAAAGATTTCAAAGTGCACATTCTGGATTTAGGAAATGCTATTTTGGGCCATGTGATATCTAAGAAAGGTGTTTCAGTGGATCCCAAGAAGATTGGTGTAGTTATGGAGTGGGAACAGCCGAATAATGTGTTTGAGATCAAGACATTTCTTGGAATGGCAGGTTATTATAGGCATTTTTTTAGGATTTCTTGTAGCTTGCTTCCAATATAACTGTACTCACCCATAAATAGGTTATGTTTTATTAGAGCCTATACTGTTAGTATTCCTTTGAGGAGTTCAAGTGGAAATTGACTAACATGCCGGTTTTGATCTTTCCAAAGTCTGGGAAGGGCTACTTTGTTTATTGTGATGCTTCAGGTATGGGTATTGGGTGTTTTCTTATACAGGATGGTCATATAGTGTCTTATGGTTTTCTCCAACTCTAACTGCATGGGAAGAATTACATGAACCACAGCTTTGAATAAACAATGGTGATGCATTACATGATGACTTGGTTCCATTATCTTTTTTCAGAGAAATTTTATATCAAATCTGATCATAAGAGCTTAGCCATCATATTCTCACAAAAGGATCTTAATATGAGGCATTGCTATTGGATCAAGTATCTGCAAGGGTTTTACATTGATATCATCTATAACCCATGTAAGTGTAATGTGTTAACTAACATATATAGAATAAAAGTAATAGTGCATGATTTGAGGATGTCTAGTGATGGGTGGACTCTGATGGGGCTCTTTTCCTGGATTCACTTAGAGACCAAGGAGCATCATGGAGGTTTGTTCATATCAAGTGTTAAGTATATTCCTACGCTTCTAGAGTTTATTCAGTGGGGGCATCATGGTGAAAAGTTTTTTAGTAGTCTATGATGTTTCATCATGGTGGGTTTTTATTGGTCATTTCCACTCGAGAGGATATTGTGCTTTAAGGGCCACGTAGTGGTTCCGTTCTCTCTATAGAAGGAGGTGATGAAGGATAGCCAACATTTTATGTGGGTCATCCATCAAGGTTCCACTAAGATGTATTATGATTATCATCGGTAGTTTTGGTGGCCGTGATTGAGGAGGGAGATAGCTGACTTCGTATCGAGGTGTTATATGTGTCAACAGGTAAAAGTAGAGCATTAGAGGCCCTCTGGTCTACTTCTTCCATTACCCATTCCATCCATTATGTGGTAATAGGTATCCATGGAATTTATTATTGGATTTCCTCATACACCTTGTGGAAGGAGCACCATTTGTGTGGTAGTTTATTGTTTGACCAAATCAGCCCACTTTATTCCGATCAAATACAAAACTAAAGTGTTTGATCTAGGATGATTGTATATTCAGGAGGTGGTTAAGAATTATGGTGTTCCATCAATGATTGTTTCTTATAGAGACCCCACATTACCTATTATTTTTGGGAGGGATATAATAGGGTGATGGGGACATGGATAAAAATTTGTACTGCATACCATCCTCAAATAGATGGTCAGACAGGGCGAGAAATCAGATTATGTAGGTCATCCTTCATGCAAGTGTTTTGGATTTTGAAGGATAATATGATATCTATTTGTGATAGGATGAGTTACCTTATAATAAAAGTAATCAATATTGTATTTTAATGGATCCTTTTAAGGTTATCTGTCGTTTTCCATGTCAATATCCTTCATGTTGGGCTAAGGTGGGTGATACCTTGCTTTTGGGACCGAGCCTTGTACATGAGACAAATGAAAAATTCAAGTTGATCAGGTAGCAGTTATTGATAGCTCAGAGTCTCCAAAAATCTTATGTTAATTTTATACGTTTGGACAATATGTTCTCCCTGGGTGATCGGGTGTTATTGAAGGTGTACACACACATAGGACATCGTCGTTTGGGAAATTAAGGAAACATGACGCTGCGGTTTGTCAGGCCTTTAGAGAACACTGAGCATATTGGAATGGTGGAATTTAAATTAGCTTTACCTTCACAATTTACATTGATTCATTATTTATTTCATTCTCCTAATCAAAGAAGTATAATCTCGATCTATCTCATATGTTCAATTGGGAAGAGTTAGAGATAGAGCTCTATTTATCAGTGATTGAGCGGTTAGTGTGGATAGGGGATTCCAAGGATAAGATGATTTTTGGGAAGTGTATTCCATTTTTTCGTATCCTATGGAATCATGGGAATGATGAGAAAGAAAATTAGGAGTGGAATTTTTGGGTTCCGAAGGAGTGAAAATTTATATTCTCCAATCACGATTCGAGGTGACTTTCCAAGGGTGGAATGTTTTCAAGGTGGAGAAAATTGTCCTGTCAAAACAACAGTAACAATTTTTATTTTATAATTTTATCTTGAATTGAAATATTTTTTTGAGGTACTGTCCGAGCCTGAATGATTTTTTTTGTTATTTCTTAGAAATGATCATTTTTGGATTAATAGGATCTGTCGCATGGGAAAGACATAGTTGAAGTCGTGTGGCTTTTCCAAATTAGTGTGTGGACTACCTGGTGCAAGGTTAACTAATTAATTAATGAAAATAGATATAAAGTAAACACAAAATAAAATGATAAAAAATGATAAAATGATTTACGAGTTGTTTTAAAAATAATAATATTATTATTAAGATTATTATTATTATAATTTATATTAGTATTTTAATTATGTTATTAATTTTTTTATTTTAATTCAGATATTATTATTATTATGTTATTGTTTTTATTATAAAATTATTAATAATAATATTATTATTATTATTGTTATTTCTGATTATAATTATTATTTTTAAGCTAATTTGTGTCTTTTTTATGGTTTCATTTCATTTTATATTTCTTTTTTCCCCTCATATTGATCCCCCGCCGTGGTGTCATGTTACGTCACCCCCTCCTTAGTGTCGTGCTACAACCCTAGTGTAGCCTCCCCTTTGGCCATCACCTCCTCCCCCATAGCATGTCCTTTAGCTGGTGCCCTACTTCCCCTCTTCATTTGGAGAACCTTACACTGGTGCCCCACGACCTTGCACCGAACACCATCGCACCACCCTACCTTGTGCCTACCCTCCCATTATCAACAAGATTTCCAGCATGGCTTGCCTCTAGGAACCCTTCCCCTTACCGGTGTGACCTCCAATGACCCCCTTAGCGTGAAGTCTACTTTAGTATCATTTTTCTCCCCATTAATATGATTTCAGGATAGGGTTTCATGTTGTGTAGAGTTCTACATAGATAAAATTGGTTAGAATTTTTGAATTGGGGTCTAATTGAGTATTTTTAGTGGTGTGGACTAGTAGTGATTGGTGTTTTTCACCAAATTTTGGAGTTTCTACATAGGGTAGGTGGTTTCATGTAAAAACATTATTTTATGAACTAATTTTCTTATTTAATTAGTTTATAAGGATTTTCAATTAATTTTTTTGGTGAAAATTTGGTTTATTTGATGAATTATTTTAACTGCTTAATTAATTTGGTTTGTTATGTGATTAGTTAGTTTTCTTAGAAATTAGTTTTCAAAATAATTTAGTTTTCATTTGATATTTTTAGCAAGATTATGTGAAATATGTTTTCTTTTCGATAAAAATTTATCTTGTACTATTTAATGGATTTTCAGGAATTGAATAATTTCATTGTTCATCTAAGAATGTAGTGTGTATTGTGTTCTGGTATGGTGTTGGTGTGTGCTTAATTCAAAAGGGGTATTTTGAGTGGGATTTTGTGTGTAAATCCTTATGATGCCCATTTGGAATTGTTTTATAGAATTTTTGGTTTATTAAATTATATTAATGGTGTGAAACATATTTAAAGGATATTTTGGTGTGCGTAGTATTTAAAAATGTAATTTGTTGGGGAAAATGTTTGTTTTTGGTTTGTGTAGTTCTTTTTTTGGTTTGGGTATTTGAATATGACATGTGATGATAAAATGGAACTTGATTGAGCACAAAGGGAAGCCTGGGTAACAAGATTGATGGACTTGGACTTGTGTGTTTGTTGTTCGGGGTGGCTTCTTCCTAGTATCCCCTAGAGTTATTGATGACTA
Organism: Viscum album; assembly: GCA_963277665.1. Classification (NCBI taxonomy): domain Eukaryota; kingdom Viridiplantae; phylum Streptophyta; class Magnoliopsida; order Santalales; family Viscaceae; genus Viscum; species Viscum album. The sequence goes on from OY728160.1 coordinate 1,684,285,313, forward strand.
TAATACTAAGTTAATGTATGGATGATGTTGGTAGACTACTCAGGTTATATGGACGTCCCCTACTAGTGGGTTCTACATGAGAATTCATGTTGTTGTGGTTCCTATACCTCTTTTCACAAAGAGGTTAGGATCTAGGGCCCCATCACTAGATATTACATATAGGGACTCTCTAATATTTTGTTCACTTTGATTAATCTACGCTCCCCATTGGTATATGGTGTTACTTTTGGGTGATATTAATTTTTTTTTATTTTGAAATTTCGTTCCATTAAGGTTGTATTTACTAAAGCTTCTTTCTTTTAAATTGGTAAAGCATTTTCTTTTTGCTGTTAAATTTTCATGTTTATTTTTCAATTAATTGAAATTCATGAAATCTTATCTCTATGTCTTCCTACATGGAAGTAACTCACACCCAACTTAAATGTTTGGGTGTAAGTAGATTTTTTAATGCATGATACAATTAAGGGGAAATCCTTTGGAGATAGTGGTTCGGGTTGCCAACTCTATTTTTGGGGTTGTGTTGTAGGGATGCATTGAGGGTGGTGTCCTCTACTAGGTGGTGGGTTTTTAGTTGTTTTTTGGTCACCCCACTTTTTGGTAGTATTTTGTATTGGTTTAATCTATGTATCTCAACTCTAAAAAACATTTAAGGCTTGTTTGGTTTGATATTTTAAGATTTTGTTTATTAGTTTTTTTTGTTTATTTTAAATTTGTGTATTCAGGTAAATCATTCCCCTTTGTTAACCATTATATCTAGGATCTTGTGTCAGACTGTGGGGATTTGGAATTCCCTTATGGAATTATGGTGGACTGGGTTGAAAGTCAGTTGGATTATGACCCGACTTAGATTGTGGAATTCAAGTTGGGAGATATACTGAGAGAAATAACTCACAAATCTTATGAACTTATCTTTCTATGTTTTATAGAACTCATCTCCCTTTTCCTCATATCTAATAATTATCACTCCATCCTCATGTGAAAGGTTAGATAAATTTTATTTATGAATAATACCTTCTTAATCTCCTCTAATTCTATAGTATCCATTTCATCCTTTTTGTGTTCATAATGAGATTACACCATTTCTCACCCTTTATTTCTAAACCATAGAAATCCAAAAAACTGTTTAATGTGTCAATTATTGAATAATGGATAATATATTTTCAGTCACATCGATCTATTTCTTGATAATGAGTGGATTAGCATGTCTACTGAATGAGGATGTACATTTCCACATGAAATACTCTATATTAAGAGACTCATTTAGTGTATTCAGGTACTCAACATGGTTTTTAATATTATTCATAGATTATGATAGTTGGGTGGGAATTTAGATGATGTTTTGTACACCAATACCCATCACATATGGTTTATTATTGGGACAATAATTGCATCTCCCATTACACAAATTATAAATTGAGTTTATCCTTTTATAAACTATTTCATAAATACAAAAACTTCATTGATAAAAAAACATAATTTAAAAATTAGTCAATTATCATAAAAGGAAAAGATCATAAATAACATGAGTTTCATTAAAATTAAATTGTATGGATACAATATATGTTATTTATTATATACTTTATATTATAATCATTAAAATAACCATAATAATGTTCTCAAATTATTCAAAATGGTTTATAAAGGGAATCTAAATCACCCAAGGATATCCCCAAGAAATTTCAATATAAGTGTGATGTCTTGGGCCAACTCATCATGAACTAGAGTGAAGATAGAGTAAATTCTCAATCAACATGTTTTCGGTTGATTACCCCTAGCAGCATTTGTTCCATAATTGCTTCCACCTTCATGTATATGTACATTGAATTTATTTCTTCGGAGGCTCATAAACATAATACTTTAACATAATATATAGAAATAATCTTACACATGGACTAATATATAGAGTTTTCACTAACATTATTAGACAATGATTCTCAAAAATTGAATATCTAATATCAAAAAAAATATCTAAATAATTTTTATAGTTCCAATTATATAGATTCAAGATAAACATTTAATTATTTTACATATTTTATGTGGAATAAATATAAAAATTTAAATGTAATAGTAATATTATCCTAATGACCAATATGTTCAATGGAATTGGAGATTTTCTATATAATCAGATTATTTTAAAATTCTCATTGCCAAATCTTCTTAAGTTCGCCATAATAGACCATATCCTAAACATATAATTAGTACAACTCAACCTTATAACATGGGTAATGAAACAACAAAATAGGTTTAACTAAAATGATTAGTATGGGATGAAATATAATTCAATAAAGGATGGGTTAATAAAATAGTATAATTGAAATGTGTGTTTGTGTACCCAAATAAGGTTCTGTTAGTGGTTTGTTGGGATCATCCCATGATATTTTTTATATTCGTATCTATATAGGGTTATTTGGATATTATAAAAGGTTTGTAAAATAAAATTCCTATTTGGAAGTGCCACTATCAGACTTGACCAAGAAGGGGATAAATTTAGAATGGTTTGAAACATGTGAGAGTGCTTTCTAGTATTTGAAGAAGCACTTGACATCAGTGATAATTTTATTCCTACCCAAGCTAGGTGAGGAGTATATGTTGTATTGTGTCACTTATCTAGTTGGACAATGAGAAATATTGATGTGGGTATATTGAGTAGATTCATATGCATCTCAACAGTTGGGGCCACATGAACAGAATTACCCCACACATGACATCGAGTTGGAAATATTTTTTTAATTATTTTTTGTATTGGTGCCAATATGTGTTGGGAGATACTATTACTATGTATACGAATCATAAGAGATTAATGTATATATTTTCACATAGAGATTTGAATCTCTTCAAATGGAGTTGGGTTGAGTATATGCATTCCTTTCATTTTGACCTAGCATATATGTCTGGAAAGGTAAATAGTGTTTCTGATGCTTCATAAAAGAGAACACAGACTCTGGATGTTTAGTAGTCTATTGATGATTGGAAGATGATGAATTTATTTGGTGAAATGAATTTTGTGATATAGGAGTGTCTGGATAATGTGAACCTCATATGAGTTTCAATGTATTATTCTCTTTTGACATGTCATAGACACATATAGTATGAGAATGTGGAATTCTTGACCATGAGGGAATTCCATGAATGTGGGGAGGAAACATTAAATTGGATCATTGGTGAGGATGATATCATTTATGTCATGAATCAGGTAGTTCTACCAATGAGCAGGTGTGAGGTGTTGATATAGGAATTTCATTCCTTGAAGTCATAGGTGAATCTTGGTGTTACCAAAATGTATAATGACCAATGATGATAGTTTTGGAGGTCGTGCCTGAAAAAGGAGATAGCAGGGTTCATGACATGATGTTACACATGTATATAGGTAAAGATTGAGCATCAATGACCCGGTGTATTGATAAAACCATTTTCTATTTCATAGTGGAAGTGGGAAAATGTTAATATGAATTTTTTGGTTAGTCTTATGAGGAATCCTCGATAGATTGACACTTAATAGGTGATTGTAGTTCATTTAACGAAGGTAGAACATTTATTTCTTATACCGGACACTTTCTTAGTGGATCAATTGAGAGAATTGTATGATTGGGAGATAGTTTATTTTCATGGGGGTTCCATAGACTATAGTTTCACACTATAACTCACATTTTACTCTGTGCTTCTAGAAGGACATATATACTAATCTAGGTACATAGGTTTTATTGATTATGAAATTCCACCGACAGAATGAAGGGCCGTTGAAATGGACTATATAGGTGTATGAGGATATGCCACGAGCATGTGTTTTTGACATTGGTTGTTCTTAGGAGAAGAACCTATCATTGGTATTGTTTTATTATAAAAATATTTACAAGTCTTCTATACACATGGAACTATGTAAGGAAATTTATGGTTGGCCATGAATATCAACTCTATGTTGGATGAAGGCATGTGATTCAAAGTTTTTGGGAACGAGTATCATACATGAGACGTCAGAGAAGGTGGAATTTATTCATAGGTGTATGGTTATGACTCAGAGTAGATAAACATCATGTACAAATATATAATGACTACCCATAAAGTTTATAGATTGTGATTGGGTATTCCTTTGGGTGTCACCTTTATTGGGCCACCGTAGGATATAGAGACATGGAATGTTGGCTCCAAGGTTTTTTGGACCTTTTGTGGTTGGGGTGATAATCAGACTGGTGGCATACCGATTGTATCATTCACAAATATAAACTTTTATGAATTAACTTTTCCATTTATAGAAACTTTGTCTATATCACCCTAACCCTTGTCATGTAATCAATGTTGATTATGGTGTTCTTAAGATAGATGTATATTTTGAGAATCATTTGACATGTCTAGTGAATATAAGTGAGAAAGTGTTTTGAAAAAAGTCTATATTGATAGTTCATGTATTGTGGACACTTGGTCATGTTCTGGAGGAATCATGGGAAAGAGAAGTGAGTATAAGGGATTTATGGCCCGATATATTTGACTCAAAATATTATAGATGTTTGGGAGTAAAAATCTAAGAAGATATGTTATTAGGTGGGGGATTTTAAGATTCCAACCATTTCTAGAGGTGTCTAGTTCTTGATTTCTCGTATTCTTTTTTCTTTTTATAAGAATACATTGTTTTTTTTTGTCCTTGGGGTGTTTTGGTTGAAAATTAAAGGTTTGTAAAGAAGAGGGTAAGTACACAGTTGGCGCACAGTTTTCTAAAACTTTACACCTTGGACAAGTGACCCATGAGAAACCATACAGATGGGATTCACATGATTGGAACAATGTTTGTCCAACTGTGCACCCAAAAAGAAGAAATCACACCCCCCTGAATAGGTACATGGTTATGGTTCGCAGTCATAGGAAACTTTGTGCCCGAATTAGAAAATCATGTGTATAATATTTTAATAAACAAATTTCATTAAAAAATTCCCAAACCCCCATATTATACACTGGAATGACCTAACTCTACCCATAATCATTTTTATTGATTCTAGATCCTCCTTGAGGGATTCCAAGCCATGATGAACTCTATTCATGGTGATTCGAAGCCCATATCAAAGATATGCAGACATTGTAGTAAGAGGATCTCATCCTGTGTTGTTTTATTTCTCATTCCCATTATTCTCAAATTATTGTGGGGAATTTATTTCCTTTTTTGGTTATATCAATATCTAGGATTGTCGGCCCAGATCTAGATTTAAGGGATCATGAGTTTTTTTATCTTTAGTTTATTTTGTTATTTGGATATCCCTCTTCATCATTATTCTCTTCAAATTTTTGGATTTTGATTGGCTGATCACACATTAACAATTTGAGTTAGGTGGTATATGATTCAAATACCATAGTCATGATTTTAACTATGTGTATGTAATTGTATAATTGTGAGGGTTCATTTAGAAATTGTTTTTTCGAATTGAAGTAATTAATTTGTTGATGTAATTAATTAATAGATTGTGAATTATGAATAATTATATGTTGAATTAATTATGTGAGATTTGGAATATGAATTAAGTTGATTAATTGTTGAATTAATTATGGATATGGGGTTTGTGAATTAAATAATGATTTTTTGAATTAATTATTAGGATATTTAAAATGTGGGAATTGTGGAATAACTAATTATATAATTAATTATGGCATATTGATATTTTTTGAATTGTATAAATTAGTTATTTGAATTAATTTCATGAATCGTTGATATTGTGAAATTAGGAAATTGGTATAATTAATTTTGGAATTAATTGTTGAGATATTTTCGTCATGAAATTGGGAAAAATAATTGTTGAATTAATTATGTGGTATTAAGATTATTGAATTGTATTAATTAATTACTGAATTATTTAATATGAATTATGATGGTGTAATGTTTTAAGAAGATAATTTTTAATTGATCATGATTAATGAAATGTTGTTAAATATGTGATATAGAGATACATATGAATTTTTTATACAAGTGATTATGTGATATTCATGTGTGGGACAAGGGATGTTGCGTCAAAATCCCATACAGATAAATTGGAATTATATGTGGGATAAGGAATACTGCATCAAGATACCCTAGTGATAAATTAACTATCATTTGTTGGACATGGTTAGCTGCATCAAAAAACTACATTGTCCTTGTCTTGGTAACCTAGAACCCAAATGATGGCATTGGACTATGGTTCTGATTGAAAATTATATGAATTGAATTGAAATGGGTAATGAAATAACACGTGTTATATATTGATTATGAAATGAAAAGTGGATATGGTTCAGACTTCAACACATTCCAATGTAGGAATTTTCATTTTGGTTTCCTCAGGAACACTAGTGATATGTGGTTAAATAAAGAGTAAATGAATAAATATAAAATGATTAATTTTTCGTTATTTTTTATTCTGTATAAAACAAAATACACTATTACTAATTGGATATTATTTCAGATGCAATTGGTGGTGGCCTACTAAGTTTTACTCACACACTACATGGGATGCCTAATTGGTACGCCAATATATTTAATAGTTATAGGAATGGTTAAGGGAAAAGGTCCTACTTTAGAGGAAAGATTGGGATAGAGAATGGATGTGGGAACTAGAAATGGTTCAGGGCCCTATTTGGAGTTGTATGTGTCTTTGATTTGGGGTTTACATTTTGAAACATGGAACATACTTTGGCATGACATGTCCACTGTGTGGTTTTTACATAGTATTTATTTCTTTGGTTATCATGAAATATTTGTATTATTATGGTTATGTCATATAATTTTGTTTTTTTATTAATTAAGCTGGTGTATTACTCTGATAAACATATGATAAAGTCTCCACAAGATAGATATTATACCCTCTCTACTATTCGATAGCCTTTAGTGTATGGGGATGTGAATTTGTAATCACAAATCGAACCAGCTCGGGGAATCAGTGTGTGACACCCGAGTTAGGACGTTATAGACCACAGAGATTTTATTTGTATTCATAATAAAGAATCCATATCCCTTTAATATTTAATGAAATAGATTTCAATGATCTTGTTAATGTGTTTTTTAATATACTAATATTTTCATCATAATATTTTGTTTTTCTACTTCATTTATATAATATAATTTAAATTTTTAACTACTCATGTAGACAATGAATTATGTAGATGAAAATGTATCCAATATCATAGAATAACACATGATTGATGATAAAACTATAGGATTGTTATGGGATCAAAAACATATTGATGAAAAGAAGTGTGATATAGAATCATAGTATTATGTATAATTATGAAGTCATGAAAATAGGGTATAAAATTTGTGGTTGGATGGAATCAACATGACCAACATGTTGACCCCACAAGTCAATGTTAATTACTTATGTTGGGATCACAAAAAGAATTCATATGTCAATTGATAAAGATATGAGGCACCATGTCTTTCATATATTGAAGGAAACCCTTTTAGAAAAAATTAAGGTAATGTTTAGATATACTTTATCGATTTTAATGAAAAATTATATAATGTAATGTTGATTACTTTTCATAATACCCCTCAATGTTAATTTTATTTACACTATTTTCCTAAGAAATATATCATAATGGTCACTAGAAAATCTCAAAGAGCCTTTTACACACTTCTCACAAAGAATCATCATAAGGATACTAGGGGAAAGCATTCCCCACCCCCCAGTTATTTTTGCACACATTATAAAGAAGAAAACATAGAATTATTTCATTAGTATTTTTTATGAGAAATCTTTTTAGGTTCACTGTAGTTGATAATATATTATTTTAAATTATTAATTTTATTCACTTTGATTCAATTTTATCAAATTATGAAACATAAAAGGTGTAGTGAAAATAAAAAACATAATGAAAAACAAATATACCACTAATGTAAATCATTTATGAGGTACACTTCATTATAAAGTAAAATGGTATATATTTTAAATCTATAATAATACGTTTATATGATACAGAACAACATATGATCCTTTGTTTTTTTGTAGATTATTGAATCAAATCATGAATCCACTTCCATCCCAAGTCATTTTCTCTATAAGGATCCTCATATAAATAAAGTGGGTAAACTGGCTGATCAAAACACCCAAGATGTATGGGAATCATGTGTATGTATGAAATAATAGAAACCCATTATTCTTTATAATAGTATTACATAAAAATATATGTTCATATTAATATTTTCTTCTATAGTTTATACCGAAGTATCAACATCAATCATACCTAAAGAAAAGTTGATTTCCATATATCTGAAGCTTCCGAAACAATATTTTTGTGATAAAGGTTCAGGATTTAGATTATCAACATGAACATATTTTTAGAAGATAAATCATTAAGAAGATACTTATTAGATGATAAATATAAGTAAATTGAAAATAAATTCTTTGAAAGATATTATTGTCTTGTCTTGTTTGGTATACCAATATTTCTGAAAGGATACAAGAAAACCAGTAATGGGAAAATAATTACTACATGAAGATACAAATGAACTGACTAATATTGAGTATAGAAGCTCCCCTAACCCTCCTACCTTATAGGTGGCTATAAAGTTTTTCATCATATTTTCTCATAAAGGTGAATCAACTAACCTCTCATAATGTCATGCTACCAAAAATATATAGAGTGAAGTTTTATGTGATTTATATAAATAAATGTACACATGTCGCCATACTAATAGGGTTGTGGAGTATAATATCCTCAAGGAAATGATACCCACAAAGTAACTCTGAAAAGATCACATTAGCGTGGGGATTAAAGTACCCCATGAGCCAATAACTGAGTTGTATTTTCTACATGATAATCTAGATGTTATGAAAATCAATAATGCTCTTAAAATTTTTATAGTATGACCATCAATTCATATAACGGTATGAGAGGTTTGTCCATAAATGTTTCATTTAAATAAAAAAACCATTTACAATTAATGAAAAATGTCTAAAATGAGTTATGGGGTTAAAAATGAATAAAACGATGTGGAAATAGAAGGTCATATCAAGAGAATACAATGTATCAACCAATAAATCAAATTTACCTTCCATGTGTACCTTCTCCATGCCAGTACCACTACCACATATAGTAAAATTAAAAGTTCTAACAAAAAAAATATAAAGATAGAAATATTTCATGCATTCATTATGAAGATGATATATTTAGATATTTTAATTCACATCTGATTGGTATAGGGAGTAAAAATGAAATTATAATGTTTGAATAGCTAGGAGTCTCAGTTCTGAATATATACATGAGCTATATTTTCAAAATCCATCTATCCAAATTTTGATCTACTAAGTTAATTATAGGTAATAACTATTCATATTTTCTATAGAAATATATATATTACAAATATATTAATGGAATATCCTAAGAAATTTTATTTAAAAACATTACTCCCCCAATCATTTCTACATAATAATTTTCTTTTGAATTAAATGAAATTGAAAACAAAAATATTTACTAAATGAGTCATTTGAGAAGAAAATAATATATTAAATACTAAAATTGATATATACAATTCATGGGTAAAACTAAACAATTAATCATAGAAAATATATTTACCTTATTTTATTACTTATTTTTTTCTTTATTAAAAAGTACTGGATGGTCATCGTAATAAATTGGGATACCATATGTTAATATTTTTTAGATCCAATGCATGGATTTCCATAAAACTAACAATACATAATTTCTTTTATGAATTTCAAATTTAAAGAAATATACATTTTATAGATATTCGTAAAATATTATGTTTTTGTTTTTATTTTAATTGGATTTTGGTTATGTTAGGGTGATCTATAAATATAGGCTAAATCATGGTATGAGGTTGATTAATAAACATAATAAGCAAAAGGATTTCTTCAAATAGAAATAGATAGAGGTTTATATAGTAATATTTAGTTATCAAAACAAATTTCTAAATAATTTTCTTATTTTTTTCAATATTTGATCAATGTGAAGAAAAATAATGACAATGATTGTGGATATTAAGATTTAAAATTTGAGAAAGATATCATATACTATAAAAGAAATATAATCCTTGAATTATTATTTTTTAAAACATAATTAAAAATTCCTTTACAATTTAATTAATCATTTTTGTATATATTTTCTCTGCAAAACCAGGATTACCACTTATATATGTTCTCAATATAAGTAATAAACTTATTTAGAGATATGTGGGAAGAGTGCCTGATGTTATTATATTGTCTAACATCAAATCTTGATGATTGCCTTTAATGTTTATGATATAGTATGGACTATGACCTATATACATTTGTTATGTGAAGAATTATTATCATAATATGTATGTATTATTTTTTCCCTGTTTCTCAAAAGAGAATTATAATAGTGAGGTACACTATACAGATTTTGGTAGATCTAGTAACATGTCTCTAGCTTCTTTTGCACATGAGAGATTAGACCATGAGGTTTCAATTGAGATAATAAAGATTTATAAATGGTCTAAGGATCCATCTACCCTCAAATATAAATATTTTTCACCAAATTCTATAGATGGTACTTAAATTTTCATAGCCTCATCATTTTCATTTTTATGTCTTCAATATAAAAGTGTAATTTTTGAAAAAAAAATTTCAAATTGAAAAAAATGATAAGATGATTTTGGTTTTTTTAAATAGTTGGATAATTATCAATAATTCATTTTTTACATTTAGGAACCAACTTCCCAAGAATATAGCACATAATTTGGTCAGTATGACTCAATTTTCATGTTATTAATATATATTTGTCATTTTTGTTTAAAAAATGGATCATACGAACAAAATCGAACAAAGAAAGCATAGACTATTTTAAAATTTATAAAAAATGACACATATTTCATTTGTGATTTCCTATAATCAAATGCACATTAATCTATTTCACGATGTGGTCATTATGACTCAATGTTTCAGTTATCAATATGAAAGTGTCATTTTAGTGTAAAACATTATGTCACTATCCAAAAATGATAAAATGGGATCATATTATTTTATAAATTTTTGAAAATGATCTATAATTGTTTTTTTGAGGTGTAGGAATTTATTACACGCCAATGGGAAACATGATGCAATCTACATGACTTGAAATATCTGTTTCCAACATAAAACTTTCATTTTAGTATAAAATGTGAATTACATAGGAGAAAAAAAACAAAAGAACTCATAATGTTTTCAACCATTATTTAAATGATTCATATTTCTTTTGAGACATGTTGTAATTGAACATATGTAAATTCAACACAAGTTTTAGTTGATAATACTAAAAGTGAATATTTTCAATATAATTATGTCAGTTTATTTTAAAAAGGACATCACTTTACAAAAAATTATAAAAAAACCATTGATTGTTTTCAAAATTAAGGAAAATGGGGATAATTAATTTTTTATTAATATGAATTGATCGCTGTCAATCTGATGCACAATGTGTCCAGTATGACTCAAATTTTGTTTTTTTAAATAATTTCCTTTTTATATTAAAACACAAGTCACTAGATAAAAATAATAAAACAAGATTCAATTGTTCTCAAACTCTAGGGAATTGATCCAAAAATCGTTTTTTGACATTCATGAATTGAACTCGCATCAATTTGACATGCGATGTGGCCGATATAACTAATTTTTTTTATTCAATAATAAAGAGACATGTTAGATTAAAACATGTGTTACGTTGCCAAAAATTAGAAAATGATATAATATTATTTAAAATCTTTCGTAAAATTATACATAATTCATCTTTGATTTTTATTAATTGATCGCACATCAATCCAATACATGAGTTCTTTGGTATGAATTGAAGTTCATGATTTTAAAATAAAAATGTAATTTTAGTTATAAATGTCCATCTTCAATTCAAAACTAAGAAAATGTGTTTGGATTTATTTTGATTTTTTAAAACAAAATACATAATTATTTTTTGAATTGTTGGTATCGACCACACATCTGTATAATGAATATTGAGGAAGGTATGAATCAAAGTACGTGTTTTCAATATAAAAGTGTCATTTTAGTTTTAAGATCACATCAGCATCCAAAAACAAGGAAATTAAATAATATGTTATTTCAAACATTTGAAGAATGATCCATAATTCCTTTGTGTTGTTTATAAATCTACCACACATCAATCCAACATATGATGTGCTTGGTATAACTCAATGCGTGGGTTTTTAATATAAAATCGCCATTTAGATGAAAAGATATATCAAATAGACAAAACCATTAAAATGAGATCGTATTCCTCTAGAACATTAGAAAATGATCCATATTTCATTTGGGACATTTAGGAATTGACTTCATGTCAATCTGACACATAATGTTGCTGATATGGCTTGAAGTGGATGTTTTTGATAAAAAATTTACATTTTAGATTACAACATTCATAACATAGAATAAAATTTGAAAAAAAATTGATTGTATTCAAAATTTTGTAAAATTATTTATAGTTCATTTTCATTATATAGGAATCAACCACATATCAATATGATGCATTATGTGGACAATGTGACTCTATGTTCATTTTTTCAATATAAAAGTGTCATTTTAGTGTAAAACATTCTTCACATTGTAAAAAAATGAGAAATTGTGCAAGGGTTGATTTCAAAGTTTAAGAAAATGACCTAAAATTCATTTTTGATGTGTATTAATTAAGAACCTCTCAATAAGATGCATGATGTGGAAGGTATGACTATAAGTCTTTCATTTAAATATAGATGTGTCATTTTAGTTTAAAACATGTGGTATTCAAAAAAAATAACTAACGATCTCATATTGTTTTCCATATTGCAGAAAATTATCTATAATTTAATCTTGATGTGTATTAATTGATTTCATGTCAATTTGACAAATGATGTGGCCGATATTACTTGAAGTGCTTTTTTACAATATAAAATATTAAAATAAATTTAAATCTCACATCACATGTCAACAAAATTTCATACGATCTCATATTATTTTCAAACATTTGGAAAATTATCCAAATTTCATTGGTGAAATTTTTGAATTTTCTAAATATAAATCTAATGCACATTGTGACTAGTATATACTAAAGTATATGTGTTTTCAATATAAAATTTTAATTTTTTTAAACCACATGTCACCTTCAAAAAATGCGAAAATGATATTTGGTTGTATTCAAGTATTAGAAACATGATCAATAATTTAATTGTTTCATGGAGTAATTGACCTCATGTAAACCCAAAACATGATGTGGTCAGTATGACTTGAAGTGTGTGTTTTCAATAAAATAGTACCATTTTATTTTAAAACACACTTCAAAAATCCCATACCAATCAAAATATCTCATATTGTTTCCAATCATTAGGAAGATGATCTATAATTCATTTTTGACATGTAAAAAATGACCAAGAAACAATATTAAACACACTATGGTCAGTATAACTTGATGTGATTATTATCAAATTAAAAGTAAAATTTTAGTTTAAAATATTTATCACATATCCAAAAATGAGAAAATGGGATCATATTTCTTTAAAAATTTATGAAAATGGTACATAATTCATTTGTGACATATTGGAATTTACCTCATGTCAGTGTGATGCAAGATTAACTATAATGTTCATTTATAAATATTTTAATTTATGATTTTATTTATCATATATGGATTATATGGAATTAAAATTATAATTTTTATTGTTTTATTTAGAGTTACAAAAATAAAAATTGGATATCTTATATGGAAAAATTTCTATACAGACTTTGATCATTACAAAATCCTGCTATAAACGTTATATTTTTTTTATTAGTTCTAATTTTTTAGTTAATCGAAAATATCACCTTAGTGAAAATATTTTGAATTTAATGATATATTTTTTTCAATATGATTTTATATATATTTTTATTTTTATATGATTTTTTTTATTGGGTTTTTAGTTATAGATATACTTTAGGGATGATGCAGCCATGCTACAACTATATAGTGATTATCAATACTTCCAAATAATCTGATACATGATCCCTTTATCAACACTGGTTGAAATCCATTATAATGGACCCCTTATCAATGCTATAACAAATCACTGAGAATGGGTTCATCTATCAACACATTCTTTTATTTCTCATTAAAGGGAATGGTATCAGTAATAAAATATAGTACTGATAAAGGGGTCATTATAAATTATATCCCTAGCACTGATAATGGTTGAGTTCATTTAAACTTTCTTTGATTTGAGGAACTCTTTTTTGATAATGAATAACATTTCTACAACCATTAAATAATCATCTGTAGTAGTGTCCCTATATGGTATAGTTTCATCTATTGCAGCTTTGGAAGAACCCTAGAATAATCCCATTTTCTATATATGTTGATTATTCTTCTTTAACTTCCTCCCCTATGCCGCTTGTTTCTCCACCTCTACATCTAATTCCAACACCTCTTTGAGTTTTGTTTCTATAAAAAAATCATTTAACTTTAATGAACTAAATAAAACATCCATATGTTACTTATCTCTAATTATCATATCATATTACATAATACCTTATTCCCGGGTCCCCTGTAATTTCACTCCATTTTTCTTACATTATATTTCATAGTTCACAATAGTGTTTCATTCCTATGGTATCCAATATAGGGAAACCTCATTATGTCCATCATTCTATTCCTAAAATAGGTTCATCATTTTTTATTTGTTTTATACCCTCTACAACATTGAAGCTATGACCGATAACTTATCTGCAATGATTTGTATATAGGAAACCTCCATCGATATTTCCCTCATATCTTCCATCAGCATATCTACTTCATATTTCTTAATATTTATCACACACTTCTTGGGGAAAATTGAACTCCTATATCTTGGAGAGAATAAGCCACTCTATCACCCTCACCATTTCAAGGAGATTCATTTAACCATGGAGATTAACAATGAGGTCAACCATTTAAATTTCCTGGGTATTGGGGATTACAAGTGATATTGATGTAGAAGAAACAAAATACAGAATAAGGATAAAGATGAAGAAAGAAGGATGAGAAAAAATAGAGAAAATGTGTGAAGACATAGGGAAGAATTTGAATCAGTATAAAATAATATGTGATTCAGTCTCTAGATTGGATGGGAAGAAAAAATTCCTTCTTGAATAACCTCATATATATATATCACTATGTTTCAAAATGTTATTATTCCATAAAATCAAAATATTTGGTGATTTGATTTTGAATGATTTTTTATATTTTGAGGATCCTCGAGATTTTTTTATGCCATTTTAAAAAATTTATTAGGTTGTGTAAAATCATATATTACATAAATCACTCTATATATAATTTTTTATAAAGTATAAGCAGTGAAAATTCAAAAAAAAAATTAGGTATATATAAAACATTTAAATCTTTATTGTGTGTGTAATCATTTCCTATAATAAAAAATTGAATTTTAATTTAATACTTTCAAATTTAAGTATCAGGCTAACATATTGTCATAATGTTTTTCGAAAAATGATTTAAATTTTCTAATGAATAAAAATATCATACATGTTCAAATTTACACACATTGAGACTAATATTATTCTTAACATTGGGATAGATGTGACTCTTGGAATTTCAAAACACTATCTTCATAAAAATACAGGTTAATACATCAAATATGTCAATAAATAATTTTTTTTCATTGTATTGAGAATTACCCTAGAAATATATATTACATATTTTCATATACCATATAAAAAATTATTGAAAATATTTTTCATTTATTTCTATATTGAAGATCGGGTGATATTCAATACTAACATTCATCAATGCTAAATAGAAAGAAATGATAAAGGGAACAGATTTATCAGTGCTAGAAAAAATCACTAATAAAGGTAACATTTATCAATGCTAAAAAAGAAATTGATAAAAGGATCCCCTTTTTCAGTACTTGTTTCTAGTGCAAATAAAATATGTCCCTTTATCAGTTATTTTTTGTTTTTCACTAATGAAGGCCACGTTGAATAATATAAATTATATGTAAATATTTATATATTTTGAAATAATAGTTCTATTAAAATTATTATTATTATATATATATATATATATCATTGTGTGTGTTTGTGTGCAAATTTAATATTTAAATATTATTTATACAACATTTAATAAAAGATTTATCTTAATCACATAGTTTTATAAATAAAAAATTATCAAATTTATATTAGTTAATAAAAATGTTCAATATTATATTTATATACATTAATTGAAAAATGCGTCTTTAGTTACTATATATATGGAATGTTAATATTTTATTTAAATAATTATATAATATATAAATGAATATTTTTATTTAAATTTGTGATTCATATTTTAATTTTTATATATATATTCACATTAAATAAATAAAAATATACATACATGTATCTATATTTATATATATTCATGTGTATATATGTGGATGTATGTGTTAGTATGTATGTGTGCATACCGGTGTTTGAATTGTACGAATGTGTATACATGTGTGTATTTGTAACTGTTGATGCATGTATATATGCATATATATATTTGTATGTATGTGTATATGTATTTGTATGTGTATCGGTATGTGTATGTGTATGTGTGTGTTTATCTATATCAATGTGCATGTATATATGTGTGTATGTGTTTGAATATGTATATATACATATGAATTTCTATGCATATATATATGTGTCTGTGTGTGTGTGTGTGTGTCTGTATATATACTTGTACATGTATTTCTACGTGTATGTAAGTGTGTATGTTTATGTCCATGCACATGTATATAACTGTATGTATGTGTATGGGTATGCATAAGTGTATGCTAATGTATACATATTTTCATGTGTATGTATATATTTATGTACATATGAATATGTGTATGTGTATGTGTAAGTACATACATGAACTTTTATGCACATGTATGTATATATATGAATGTTTATGGGTATGCATGTGTGTATATGTATATGTATGTGTATGTGAATGTATATATGTGTATGTTTATATTTATGTGTATGTACATATATGTCTATGGGTATGTATACATAAACGTGTATGTCAATTTATTGATTTAAACTTTTTTAATATTTTTTAATATCTGGTTATTTTTATTATTTCCTTTAATGTGGTAATTTTATATAATTATTCAATTAATATTATTGTAATATATTAAATTTTTGATGTATTTATAATTTTTTTATACTTATACAACTAATAAAATAACAATTTTTTTATTAATTATAAAAAATACTAAACATTAACAATTAATTGTAATTTCTATATACATCCAATAGAGTGTGAACATCAATAATTAGTAACAATATTGTTATTAATTTATTCATTTTCGTTCATTTTTATGTGTTTTCAATTCATGTAATTAATGTTATGAATTATGTATTTTTAAAATATTTTTTTATGTTATTAAAATTTGTTTTACCATTTTTAATAATATTTTATATATACTATTTTTATTATTAATTATTTCTTAATATTTTTTAAATTTGATGATTTTTTTAAATTGTGACATATTTAATGACTATGTTTCCATATTTTCAATAGGTTTAGAATTTATATGATTAATATTTATTCCTTTTTTTATTTATTATGGTTTAATATTTTTAATAAGTTTGATGTTAATGTAATTTATTCCTCTAAGAGAATCTCCAACCCACGCCATTTTAATGTGACCTTTTACCCTAACTTATGTCATCACCAAACATAATTTGATTATTATGTAGTTAATTATGATTTTATATTATATTCATCTTCTAATATATGAGAATTAATCATTATTTAAGTAATTCATCATATTTTTTATTATTTAATCAAATACTGTAATCATATTTATTTTAATTTATATATTTTGGATATATGGGCATGCATTTAATTTAATTTAATTTTATTTAATTATAAATATTTAGGTATAGTCAATATATATTTTTTTAATAATTATATATATATATATATATATATATATATTTAATTAAAATTATGTATTTATTTATTTTTATTGGGTTTTATTCAATATTTTTTATGTGTTTAATTCGCATAATTAATGTTATGAATAAAATTTTTTATATATTTTTGTAATTTATTCAATATTATTTATTAATTTATAATATTTTTTCATTTAATATTATTTAACCATTTTTAATATTTTTTTGGAATTTATTGATTATATAATATTTATTTGAACACAGTTGTTTAATATATTTTAATATTATTAATATTTTTTAATTTATATGATTATTATTTATTCAACATCACCTAATAATCAATAATATTTTTCAATTGATTGAAATTTATATAAATTCATTTTAAATATTCTCTTCACTTTTCTAATTTTTTTAATTAATTAAATTAATCATATGAATAATACATAATTATTTATTATTTTTTAATATTCTTACTCTTTTTTATTCATATGATCAATTTTCAATAAATTTATTTATCATGTTTTCATATTTTTGAAATGATTGAAATATATATAATAAATTTATAATGTCTCGGATTCAAACAACTACCTGAATAGTGCTTAACGGGTCGGGTGTTACTACCCTAGGCGCACTTCCCCAAATGCCAAAAGATGTCGACTAGTAGTGAGGGTCTTATAGGTATATTGGGGAGGGTATACCCTCTCAGAGGATAATAATGGTATTGCTTTGAGTATAACAATAAATAGGTAGCAGAATAAATGACTCAGTAGACTCGATCCAGACCCGCAGAGTGGAGGAACATTCAATATCGATAAACAGCGGAAGCAATATATATAAACAACATTAGTGGAAAGTAAATAGAATAGAAAGTTGATCATTTGTAACTACTACTGAACAACAAAACATGCATCCAAAGTAGGTCATACATATCAATATATATATATATATAAAGGGCGCCAATGGCTAACCAACTATATCTACGTGTCAAGTAATCATGCTGATACAGGAAAGGAAGAAAAACAAAATAATCTCCAGATAGACAAGACCCCAAGGTCCATACAATCTCTATGAAATAGCTAATGCAATCCAACTCTTGAAGCTGGATGCTTTCCTGCACATAAATCCATAACACCTACACGCGTCCCAAATGGCCCGTCCAGGGCGTGAGACGAATCTCAGTAGGACACCACCCAATGGTGCGTACCTAATTTAAGTGTTTAAGCAGGCATGCAGTTATAAGACAAGACGTAAACAAAATGATTCACAAGTAAACATAAACTCCACTGGTGCTCTACAACCACCACAGAGTGTCACTTGTTTCAGCCAATGCGGGGATTTCTGTCATGTAACCCAACACCGTGTTCCCCCCTAACATCGCGTGTCCCAAGTATCGAAGTCCCGAAGACACAACCAAGAAATAGTAACCTGGAGGAACAACGATATCTATCCTTAAATAAGTAACCGGACAGACAGTGATGTCTACCCACAAATAATGTGACTACAGGGCCATTGATTTCTACCCTCAAATAAAGTAACAGAAGGGACAATAATTACATCCCTTAAATAAAGGCGAGACCCTTCCCCCAACCAGATAGCCTCAATGTTATCCCCTGAAGGCTCCTCACCTTCCACGTGGCTTCCTACGACAAGCACCCCAAAACCAAAAGTACCTAAATTGAAACTAACGGGGGTCTCTACCCACATGAGTGGTAAAACCACCTCATCACAGAGTCTCTCTGTGTGCACACTACTCAAAGTTCCAGGTGAGTTGTAATCACCAAAATTGTACCCAAGCCACAACACCTCTTACAACTTTTGTCCCTACTACCATGCCACTCAAGTTTGACTATATCACCATCTATGTATGCCCGGTCCGTGCCCAACATGATAGTCACCCTACATCAAGCATACGTCCATGGCGCCCAATCCCATGGTCAGAACCACCCAGTGTAACCCGGCCCAAACCCAACCTGTGATCAGCCTCACTCAATAATATCTGGGCCATGCCCAATACAACATAATGGTTTCCATCATATAAAATTCCGTAATTACATATATAACACTTCTAAAAAATTCACAAAAACAGGAAAAACAATCTAAACTATTGAATTTTCACTAATCTAATGGTTATCACACAGCAGCACTAAGGTCTTGCATGCCTCTAAACAACGCAACAATGCATTAAAAGATTAAACATACATGTTCTAAACAAAGCATACCAATTATAATCATTTTGGCACCCCGCCCAAAATGTCCCAAAAAGCATTGGCCTCTCACCGGACCTTGCTAAAGAAGTATAGGAAATAGGGCTTTCCCAAAGTCATCTCATGGGATTAAAAATTAATTCAATATGTTATAGAAGATAAAACAAGGTCATGCTAAAAATACCCAAATGTATGCCTTAATCTGCACCACCAAAGGGTCTGCGAAAACAAGAAAGAAGGTATGCACCACCTACCTAAGGCTCGTAGAACTAGGAATGTCTGATATCGAGATCCAAATTCAAAGCCTGTTTTCATAGATCTATGTTTCTGTCAAATCCCGAAAATTACACTCGAATGGAAACAGTGATGTGTGAGGCATGGAATGAAGAACTGAATAGGGTGTGTGGCTTGAGCCTCACTTTTTTGATCCTTCAACCACATATGAATTTAAAAATGGACTATGAATGAATATTTTAGAGAAATGGATAATCTTTGGGTTTTCAAAATGAGACTGTTCCGTAATAGGGGAAGAAGACGATTATTTCCAAAATAAGACGCTACACTATTTAATTTAATAGAATAAAATTTAAAATACATGACATTTACAAAATGACTACATGCCGTGTAGTATCCTTGTCTGTAATCCGACTTAATAGGATGTAACCACATGGCTAGGATGCTCCACATGGGTTGACACATAGCTTGAACTTAGTCAGTACGCGTAACGGAGGATACATGGAGTGTCAAGCAACACTACATGCCATGTAGTAGGAAATTCCTACACGTTCATCACATGGAATGTACTCAGCGATCACACGGACAATACTCACCTAACCCCTTCACATTGTGCACCTTAGATTACATGGCTTGTAGTTTGGAAATTTCCAGAACTTCCCAGATTTACCGTGTTTTCTCATAATCAAGTCAGAAATTAAACAGGGTCAAAATTTTGACCCATTCTAAAAACTTGGGTTCTTACAAAGTCCCCACATAAAATAGCTCATCCCCGTGCGATCAAACAAAACCCAAAGATGACACTGAACATGCCACCCTAATCAAAGTAACCTGGAATACCTCGGTCTCAACGGTTCTGGCTAAATTCCTCATGGTCTCCCCACCTTAGGAATTTCCTAACTCGATCTAAACCCTACAAAAATCAATAGAGCATGTGTTCACTAACCTATTTCCGAACTCATGGTCCTCTCATGATGCATCTTCACCCCTGTGCCTCATTGGTGTTCCCGTATCGTTTCTAACAACTCAAACATCTCCCGCAACACATCGGTGTTCGCCTCTATGAGGTCCTACATCCCATGGGTGCTCAAAACGAACTTGGCACCTAGAACCTCAAGTAACATGCATCCTTGATTCCCCGATGCCTACAAAACCTCAAGTAACCATCATATGTGATTCCCCTGATGGTATGAATCTCATAAAAATATATAAATATCTCACGCACGGATATGGCACAAATCCCACTGACCAGTATCTAGATAGTACACATAAATCATGAGCACCTCACGCACTCAAAACAGACATGCATCAACATGCCATGCCAATGAGAAAACAAGAAATTCATGGCCACACATTTGGTGTACCTCTAACCTTAGTTATCTCACCAACATGCTCATCCCCTATCATCTCAATGGTGTGCACCTATCCTGACGAATGACTTACTGATGCCTGACCTCCCTTCGGTGTTTCTCTAGTCACTGGCCACTGACCCCTCAGCTGGGTCCCACTATCCCTACTGTGTACTCCATGTGTTGTTGAACCTCGACTACCATCTCATGGTACCAAACCTGAACCAACTCCAGATTCCATAGTATGTCCTGGTCTGTTCCTGCCGGCTGTCTGAGAAGGCTACCTGTAGAACCTCTCTAGAAGCCCGAGCAGTCCACATGCCCGACACTCCTTTGGAGTCCTATCACACTGAGTCCAAACAAGTCCTGGATTTCCACACTAAATGAAAATCACTGAATAACTTCGATGAGGTGGTCTAGGTGAGTCTTTGGCCTGACTACCCTACTAGAACTCATCCTGTCCTCGCTTCCTGTTGTCTAAACTATCACGTGATGCTATCATCCGACCAACCTGGGGCCTATACCTCTAGTTACCCTCTGCTATAAGCGCCTGATTCACCAACTCTAAGAATTAACCTAGCCTAAAGATATTCCCCTAGAAATGAACGGCATGTCATAAGACATCCTCGAAGTGCCTCACCCATTCCTCTTCATCGCTTACCATACTAAGTGAAAAACGAGACAACTCAGTGAATGTAGCTGCATAGTCCATGGCGTACATATCTCCCTACTGAAGGTTCAAGAACTCATGAACTCTCTTAGCCCTCAGTGTGTCTGTGTAAAAGTGCTCAAAGAACCTGTCCTCGAAGTTTTTCCATGCTAGTCCTTCATGCATTCGAGCCTGAACGTGCACATCCCACGAACGCTTTTCTGGTCCTTGCAACATATACGTCGCTAGTGTGACCCTCTTCCCTCGAGGTGTCTAAAGATGCTAGAAAATCATCTGCATGCTCTCTATCCAGTTCTCAGTTTCTTTTGGACCACCCTCACCCTAAAAAAGCAGTGGGTGCTGTTACTGGAACTCCCACATAAGATATTCCATAGATGGATCTATACCCTGCGAACCTCTATCAATCCCCGACAAGACACGTACTAGGCTAGTGCGGAGTGGCTCGTCGAGCCATGGTCTGAAAACTGCCAAACCCGGATATTGTATTACCTTCACTTGATGCTAGACCTGTTCCTATCCCTGAGCCTATACCAGCGGCTCACGCTCTGCCTACACCGGATTCTGAACCCAATCCTACTCCTGCGACACGGTATCACCACCCGTCTGATGATCCATCAAGACATATAAGAGGAACCTGCTGAATACCATAAATAATAATAGAAAAAAGACACACACACACACACATATATATATATATAACAATAAATTCACATAGATAGGAAAATCAGTAAAAGGAAGTGTGTAACTACTACCCTTACTCTCCCCCATCGTAACCCATGCTAGCGGCATCCCGGCCTCATGGACACCTTACATGCCTCTTGACAGAGCCATGTATCAAAAGTACCTCATGTTATGCCCATCCTGACTACCAACATTTCCTCTATCTAACGACCAAGTCACCCAATACTGATGATCAAAATCACCTCAACCATTGTACCTGCCTGCTCGTACGAGAGCCAAACACAAATATACGGCCACAAGCGATTCTACAATTATATAAAGCATAAAATAACTCAATGAAATTAAAATGATTTGTTTTCAAGAATTTCACCAATTCACATTTCGAAAGAATATAAATCATGGAAATTGATATTACTCACATGGTATTATCACTTTAAAAAGTATATGTGCAGTTATGAAATTGAAATACCCTAAAAAGGTGACTATCAAAATCCAATCAACCAAGCCTTTCCATATCAGGACATGGTCCAATTCTCTCTTACGACACCAGGTCAAGGGTCACACATCAAAATAACTTAAATCACACCCCATGTGAGCCACCAATGTGGAAATCAAATAAAATGTAATCTGAGAAAAAAGAAAACATAAATTCCCACCCATGGAAACTTGGTCCATCCCTCTTACCTGGGGCTGTAGGCACCCAAGAACAAGCTATAAAACTATTTCCAGTCACAACCTATCTCTAGTAAACCATATACCAAATTGTAAAACCAGTAGAAATAAAAAGAGAATCCTCAATCTCATTAGTAGCTAAAAAACACTATTACTAAATCCCTATCAATAACTCCTATGATACCACTTTTTAAACGACCCGAACCTAAACAGACACCCAAATAGTGGTAAACAGGTTGGGTGTAACTACCTTAGGCACATCTCCTTGAATTCCAAAGGCTGATGACTAGAAGCCATGGTCTTATAGGTATAGTGAGGAGGCTATACCCTCTCATATGATAATAATGGTACTGGTCCGAGTATAATAATTAATATGCAACAGAATAAATGACTTAGAAGACACGAAATAGACCCACAGAGCGGAAGCACATTCAATATCGATATCAGCAGAAGAAATATATAAAAAAACAACAGCGGAAAGTAAACAAAACAGTATGATGATCACTTGTAACTACTACTGAACAACAAAACATGCATCCAAATCAGGTCATAAATATCCATATATATATAAAGGGTGCCAATGGATAACCAACTATAAAAACATAACAAGTAAGAATGTTGATACAGGAAAGGAAGAAAAACAAAATAATCTCATGTTAGGCAAGACCCCCAGGTCCATACCATCTCCATGCAATAGCTAATGCATTCCAACTCCTGATATGGGCCCCTTTCCTAAAAATAAATTCATAATTTCTACATGTGTCTCAAAGGGCTCATGCAGGGTGTGAGACGAATCTCAGTAGGATTCCACCCAACGGTGCATACCTAATATAAGTGTTTAAGCAGGAATGTGGTGATAAGACAAGGAGTAAACAATACGATGCACAAGTAAACATAAACTCCACTGGTGTTCTGCAACCACCATGTAGTGTCACCTGCTTCAGCCAATGCCAGAATCTCTTTCATGTAACCCGGCACCATGTGACCCCCTGACACCGTGTGTCTCAAGTACCGATGTCCCAAAGGCAGGACCAAGAAATAGTAACCCAGAGGAGTAGTGACGTCTGTCCTCAAATAAGTAACCGGGAGGACAACAATGTCTACCCTCAAATAATTTAACCAGAGGGACAATGATGTCTTCCCTCAAATAATGTAACCCGAGGGACAACGATGTCTGCCCTCAAATAATGGTGAGCCTCTTCCTCAAACTAGATTGCGTCAATGCTATCCCATGAAGTCTCCTCACCTTACACATGGATTCCTATGTCATGAACCCCCAAACCATAAGTACCTAAACCACAACTAACAGGGGCCTTTACCTAGACAAGTTGTCAAAACCACATCATCAAGGTGTCTCTCTATGTGAACACAACTCAATTTTTCGGGTGGGAGATAATCACCAATATAGTACCCAAGACACAACACCTCTGACACCTCGTGTCACTGCCACTATGCCACTGAATTCTGACGGTCTCGTCATCCAAGTAAATGTGGGCCATGCCCAACATGAAAAGCTCCCTACCTCAAGCCGACATACATGAGGCCCAATACCATGGTTAGACCCACCCAGTGTAACCCAACCCAAGCCCAACCTATGATTAGGCTCATTTAAGAATATCCAAGCTAGGCCCATTAGAACCCAAAGGTTTCCAGCATATAAAATTCAGAAAATACATATATAACACTTATAAAAAAGTCACATAAACTGGAAGAACAATTTAAATAGTTGAATTTTCACTAACCCAATGGTTATAACACAACATCAATGAGGTCCTTCATTCCTCTAAACAACATAATCATGCTTTACCAGATTAAACAGAACAGTTCTAAACAAAGAAAACCAATTATAACCATTTTGGCACCCATGCCAAATGTCCAAATGACCATTGGCCTCTCGCTCGGCCTTGCTCAAGCAGTATAGGCAATAGGATATGCCGAAAGGCATCCCATGGGTCTAACAATTAATTCCATATATAATAGAAGATAAAATAGGTTCACGCTCAAAATACCCAAATTCATGCTTTAAGCCACCCCACGTAAAGGTATGCGAAAACATGGATGAAGGTATGCACCACCTACCTGAGACTCATAGACGTAGTCATGTCTAATATCAAACTCCAAATTCGATGTTGATTTTTGTAGATCAACATTTATGTCAAATTCCCACAATTCGACTTGGATGGAAACTGCGATGTGTGAGGCATGGAATCAAGAATGAAACATGGTGTGTGGGTTTAGCCTCACTATTGTGATCCTGCAGCCACCAACGGTTTGAATAATAGACTTCGGATGAAGATTTTAGGGAATGGGATGTTCTTCATGTTTTCAGAATGTGACTATTCCAATGTTGTGTAAGAAGAAGATGTTTTCCAAAATAAGACGTGACACTATTTCATTTAAGCGAATAAAAATAAAAATACATGGCATGTTCAAAAGGACTACACGCCCTGTAGTAGCCTTGTCTGTACTCCGACTTAAGCAGAGGTAGCCACATGGATAGGATTCTCCACACGGGTCAACACATGGCTTGAACTCAGCTGATACACAGAAATAAGGATACACAGTGTGTCAAGAAACACTACATGCTATGTAATAGGAAATTCCTACACAGTCATCACATGACATGTCCCCGGAAAGCGCACGATCGGTACTCGAGTAACCCATACATGGCGTCTACCTTGGAGTACAGGGTGTGGTGTCTGGAAATTTTCAAAACTTCCCAGATTTTCCTAGTTTTCTCTGAAACACGTCAAAAATTCAAACAGGGTCTGAATTTTGACGCATTCTAAAATCCTGAGTTCATAAAAAAGTTATTTATTTTCATATTTTAATTTTTTTTTTGATTTTTTGTGCGTCTTTGAAGTTCATTTTATTAATCTTATGAAGTCTTTTTTCATGTGTTTAGTAAGTTTTAATATTTTAAATGTGTTTTTATCATCATTTTAATATATCTTCATTTTTATTTTTTAATACATTTTAAAAATAATATAAACATATACATTTTTAATATTTTAAATTATATTATTTCTATTAATTTTTAAATTTTCAATTTGAATCATTATTAACATTATAGAATTTAAGATTGCATATTCATTAATATTTTTAAATATTTTTTATATTTGTTATAATTAATTCATTTATATTATATATTCGTTTAATATTTTTTCTATTATATTTTAAATTACTTTTACTATTAATTTCTATAATGTGAAGATAAAAATTTCCATTTACCTTTATAAAATACAAAGTACTGAAAAAAAAATCAATATTTATCAGTGCTAAATATACAAATATGTTAAATATAAGTTTTATCACTGCATATTTAGTACTGAAAAAGTTATATCTTTATCATTTAATAATCTAGCATTGATAAAGATAGGTTTTATGATCAATTATTTGTTTAGTATTGATTAAAATCTTGTTTATTAGAGCTTTTTGACTACCCTTGGTAAAACCCTTCTTAGTATACTAAATTTAACCATAAGATAGATCTGATGTTCATTCCATTCATTATCTCTCATGGAGGTTGACCTATACCGTGGATCCCCCTTGAAAATCTTGGACAAATATATCCTTTCAAAACCTATGTTAACTGATTAGGAATACACATCTTTAGTAAATAATTTTTCAAATATTCTCCTTTATTGGTTTTCAACATATTCATCTTGAATTATTTTCATCAGCCACACATTTTTATTTTGATTTTATATTCCTAGTGTTTTTTATTTTTCTACTCAATTTCAAATTTAAAAGATTATTATTCCAGAACTAAAAATCAACAATTCTATGAACCTATTGGGTCTCCAATGGGTGGGAACTAGTACTAGCCACTTCCCTTTCGATCATAGCTCTCATGAAATGGGAAGTGTTCTTATCCACTGAAAAAGACCAAAAAACCTTTAGTGTACCCCAAACAAGGTTCCTATGGGAAATCTGATATGAGACAGATTTCCACTATCTCACCCCTCTCTCTCAAAAAATGAACCTATGCCTTATCTGAGCATTTATAAAAAATAAACACATAAAAATTAATATGGTTAAAATAAATTTAAATTGAATTCATACATCTTAATCACACAAAGTGGTACACACAATTTATTCCTAAATGTCACATACAAATCAATAGTCACTAATAAACAATTTGATGTCATTTTTCCAATTTTCTCTTTATTTAATCATGTGAAAAAATGATTTTTAATTTTAAACACATTAAAACATAAAAGTCTCACATGGAGTCATTCCAAACAAACCACATGTTATATTTATGAATGATCCATTCATACTCATCACATATTAAATTATAATCTCTGAAAAATAATTTTAGATTAGTTAGAGAACATGTTTCTCAATAAAAGTTTTTGACACATATTAATATCTATCAATCAAATTTTAAATGTAATAAATTAACCTGCATTAATTTTGACCAAAATACTAATCATATGACCACAAAATTTATTTATATATGTCCAAAATTAAACAAATATTAATTTTATACAAATTTACATCACCTCGAAGTGGTCTTCTATGATTGAGAACACTTAAAATAATTTATTTTAAAAACACTTCTAAATGTTGAATACAACACATTGCATAATTTTTACAAAAACACACATGGTATTGATTCATAGTTTATTCCTCTATGTTTCATATTAATTTAAGATCATTTTAAAATAGTTTGAAACCATTATGATCTAATTTACATGAGTTATTCTCATACATCTAATATCAATTATTTCTTATAAAACATAACAAGCCAAATTCCACTTATGAGTGAAGTATGAGTTTAATAAATTAATTACTCTCTGACTCATGTGTGTTTTATGAAGGTAATTTCTTGTAAAACCATTTTGCAAAATGATTGAATTTGACCTGAGTGTTACTAAATTATATCATATGAGAGCACGGATTATACTCTTGAATAGAATATAAAGGCCTAATCAATAAAATACAATCCAACCAAACAATATCTATAAATCCATTTAAAATTCCATTATTTATAATTAATCATTTTACTTTCATCATTATCTTTTTAGAATAGAAAATTCCATGTTCGGATTACATATTTATTTATTAAAATAATCATGTTATTTCAATATTTTTATTAAAAAAATTCAACATCCAAATAAGTTATTGAATTAGAAATTTAATTTTAAAATACTAGTTCAACGTTAAAAATAACATCTAATTCATAGGAAATGAATGTGTTTAAATGTTTTGGAGTTTAATTAAACATGTGAATTATAGGATTATGATCACCTAAATTACTTTCCCTCGTAAGACGAGGCCTGTTTGTCTTGTATCTAGCATTAAATAATTCACCCCAACCTAATGAATCATCCACAAGACCCTTCATTAAAGATGATCCATGTTGGTGTCCCTACTGAGATGTGGGTTACATTTTGTTTCATCCAGAAACATTTTGATAACTCGTGCAATGAAAAATTTCATCTTGACGTAATTCACATTTTATTAATTTATAGAGACCCATTTCAATTAATTTTAACTAATAGTACATTCTTCCCCTAACTTATACCATTCAAGATTTATTTCACTTTCATTATAACATAAATTAAATTAGTAATTGGACCTTCTTCTGTGTGTTCTTTCACTTGGCCCAAATAGTATTCATTCCAATCACCATTGAATTATTTTAATTAATTATTTTGATGTTTTTTTCTAGTTGACATAATCATTTCATCAAATTTATAGAGAAAGGTAGTTTTACTTAATAATTTTAGAAATTTAAGAGAACTCCTAAAGAAATCATTAAAGATATACTTACACTACCTTTAACAAAATAAATTGGAATCCTATCCAGTATTCAAAATATCTATATTTTCTTCTTTTTAAAACCTCTCTCCCAATTTCCACTATGAAAATTATCTAGAGGTGATTATCCCTATTGATCCAATTGAGGCCGAGTCTTGTTTTTAGGTGATCCCAGGTAGTTGGGATTATAATCTAGTCATTAGTTTTTTATGATGATTTTTTCTTATCCAATAAGGAAAATTAATTAACTTGTTTTCAATTTGTTATTCTTTCTTACCCTAATAATAATTTTTATAACTGTTCATTGAGTCTTTATCTCAGCATGTGAATTTTTTATATTTGAAGTATTCAACAAACCCCAATTAAATTCAAAAGTTTAATCAAATATTAGGTTATAAATTCCATATTATTGGTCCTTATCATTGTTTACATTATTTTAAAAATGATTAAATTTGGATCCTAATAAATCGGTCACTAAAAAACCACCATGGGTAATATGTACCATGTGATGAAATGAATAAACATCAACTCCTCTATCTTGTTGAACTCATAGAAAGAAAAGTTATAGAACTTATCCCTGATCTCTTTATATTTTAATTGAAGTAATTTTAATTTTATTATTTGTAACTATATAGATATATCACATTCCCTTCCATAAATTATTATCACCACTACAAAAAAATCTCAATATGCATCATTTAACACTTATTATATTAAAATAATGGATTTAGTAGCTTAAATAATTCATTAATAATGAAATTATTGGTGTTTAACACCATACATTCTATGTATTTATTTGTTTTTTAAAAGATAATATTTTTAAATAAAATATAATGGGGATTATTCAAAAAAGTATGGTTTCCAATCAAATGACAGAAGATTATGAGGATGGGGTGAATGATTTCATCAAATTTTCAAAGGATCATGCATATGTCCATTCTCAAGTCCTTTTACCATGTTTAAGATATTATCATTCAATACAAATTAAACTAGATTATTTAGAATAAAACTTGATCTATCAGTGATTTGATGAATAATGAAAAGTAAAAACAAATCAATTATCCTTATATAATTATTTTATTTATGTGATTGATTTAATACCACTTGATGGTTTAAAGGGTAGAAGAAGTGTTAGTGGAGTATTACCAACTCATATTTTTTTTATCCATGATTAATATGAGATTCACATAACTGTAAAACACTATGAAAAATAAAATTAAATGAAATATTAATTCACATGTATAACTAAATGTTGGAAAATTGCTTAATAAAATTATAATTAATTTAAGTAGTTTAATAATTACCTTGCAATAAATTTCTTCTTAATTGATGGATCTGACAACATATCAAAATATTATGGCCATTACTAAAAATGAGGGAAGTGTAAATTCCCAGTAGTGGGGATCCACATGTGTAAAATGATCATTTGAGCATTGCCATATGAATCTACAATTACTTGCGCAAAGTTCCTAACACATGCATCGTTCATCCATGATTTCCAAGAGAATATATTATAAAAAAATTATCCTTGCTCTCTATAGTATGGAGGAGGGTCTTGGAGGAGGATCACTCTTTGTTCTTGGGATATTTCATAGTGTGGGTATTTCTAGGGATTGAGGGAATTCTCATTGTCATTGTTCACAACACAAATGGCCAGCATACAAGGTTGGAAATAATATAATTGTGTATAAATAGTGGAAGGGTTAGAAAATAATAATTTAAAATGTACCATTATTACTTATATAATTCCAAAAAAACCCATATCTATTCAACTAATAATAATACTATTACTATTTCATTATATTTTTAAAACCAGTTAATTAATTAAATATTATTTCGTGTATAAATTGTTTATAATTTAATTAAATAATATACATTATATATTATTTCACACCACACATATAAAATAATTCTGAAAATCATGTAAAATATTTATTTTTCCTTTACTAATAATTATTTATTAATAAAAAAATTGTTTCATTATTCACCAATAACTAAATATACGTAACATTCACAAAATAAAAAATGAATAATTATTAAATAATCTCCTAAAAAAATATTGCCTCTAGTTTCCAATGGTGGTATACGATCTAGATAACATAGATAATTATTAAAACATGTTTGATAATAATATTGATTCATGTTTTTAAAAAATATATATTAATATGATTTAACTGAGATTCTGAATACAGTTAGTGTATGACCCTATGGGCCTCTATATTAGTAGCATTAGGTAGATCCACTCAAAGTACATTGTTAGCAACTAGAAAATTTTCAAAGAACCCATAATGAGTGAATCTATTATCTCGGTGACATTAAACGTCATTAGAGTTCTTATAGTGTAATATATACTCTTCATCATGATATCTATAATCAAGAATGTTTCATATTGGTTTCATCAATATTTTGTTATTAATATATTAATCTTTATCTTTCAAAAGATGATCTTACCCATAGAATACCAGGGGCATGGATTTATTTACGCTCTTATATTCCCATTAAATAGTCTCCGATGTCAAATTCCATTATATAATATATGGGGGAAAACCATTCTCATGTTATTCAATAATGTAGTATTACTCATGACATAGCCAATGTATCCTAACATGTTTTGAACATATGGTATCATTCTTTTCATCAACCCATAAAATAATATGAATAATAATATCCATTCATAATAATCCTAATTTATAATAATAAATATACACTAATTCATATAAAAACCTCCAATAACACTTTTCAATGTGGATTTCCTACTGGTGGGTTGTCTTCTCATAATATCCTGTATCAGAAATTTCGAAGGGAATACACCATTAGAAAGTACTTCAATGTCCTATGATTCTCAATATCTGATTTCTTGTATCATTTGTTTCCAATCTAGCGATATCATTTGGATATAGAAAATATATTTTAAAATAATATCATGGTACTTCTAGGTTGTCAACATTATGGGGAACTACTATGAAATTTTAGTGCGACAATGGCTCTTAATAAATAATCACATAATATCATGCTGAAAATTAGTCATGATATGATAATATGTTTATTAATAATCAAAACAATTAGTTATGGTAATCATTAAGTACATGTATTTTATTTCTAAGGCACCAACTACAATAATATTTTCCAATATATCAAATTGGATTAGTGTTTCAAGGTTGTGTCTTATTTCTATAATGTTATTGAAATACATTACTTCAAAGGGACTTTCAAATTTTGATTTATATTTTATATTTTATAAAATTATTTTATGCAAAAATGACTGATGACGTTCAATAACATTTTTAATAACAATACATTTTTCATGATATCTAATAAAATAGCTTAACTTTTAATGGAATCTACTAGAGAACAGTAACACTTACTATAATAAATGCCCTCTAAAGTAGAACACTAAATATTTAGAAGACCAGTCTCTATCTGATACAAATTTTAAATACAAAATAATGGGAGAAGATGAGGATTAGAAAAAATAAATATAGAATATATCACTGTAGAATCAATCAAAGGAATATCTAAAAGGGAAGTTTCTACATTAAAAAATTTCACAAAGGCATTCTTAAAAAAATTCATTGATGATTATATATAACAAAGTTGATGGACTGATTGACCCACAATGATAATTTTATTTTATTAATATCTATTAGTGTTAATTTTTTATTGGTATTATATATTATTTACACTTTTATATTATTATAAATATTCCGAGTATAAATAATAGAAGTATTAAGTTAGAGCTTTTAGGATTTGGTTGTTTGAGAGGGTATGACATTTGCCATCAGATCGGGCATGTGCTTTGACACAGGACACTTGATTTCTGAATTTTCTTACAACGGTGGAGATATTCATCACGATTAAATGCTAGGGAGGGGCAGCTCCATGTTTTCATTTTTTATTTACATTCTTGTCCTTTGGGTGTGATCTATCTTATTCCCATGAATTTTGTGCGGGTTTCCCCCTTCTTCCCTTAAAAGGGGGATTTCTCATTATAATAAAAATATTGAAGGCCTTCGGGCCATTGGATGGTATGTATATATATATATATATATATCTAATAGTTATTTCATTATATAAATATTTTAATCTATATATTTATAATTACAAAATTTATTTTCATTATTGTTATTGTTATTATTTTCATTAACTAGCATTTGAATATTCAATTATTTTGTATTTTTAATTTTGATTTTTTTTGTAATTTCATT
Source organism: Viscum album (assembly GCA_963277665.1). Classification (NCBI taxonomy): domain Eukaryota; kingdom Viridiplantae; phylum Streptophyta; class Magnoliopsida; order Santalales; family Viscaceae; genus Viscum; species Viscum album. The sequence goes on from OY728160.1 coordinate 1,684,318,934, forward strand.
TGTTTTAGAGAGACACATGGGAAAGGTGATTTTTCTTCTCATCCTTAGTAGTAGTGACCAACACTAGAAAACCCTACACACCAACATCATCAGTAGCATCAAACGCATCTACATCATCTGAGATAGTCGACGTAGACCACTAGCATTCCAATCCTAGAATTACTAGCCTCCCTCCTTGAATGAAACAAGCCCAACCAATGTCGACCTTCTCCCATGGCTAGTGTGACCACTATCAACACCATCCCTTAAAATTACTACAAACATAATAACATTCCATCTCTCCTGACACACCATCAAAAAACACCAAATCCAAGAAACAAACCCTATAGATATCCTCTCCATACTAAGGAGAAAAACAAATATCAAAGTAACCCCTTGTGCACCAACCATCCATTATGTATATTGTGCAATGAACCCACACCCATACCATCTCATATTTATGTAGTGACTGTTGACTCCATCCCATTTTTTTGGTTTTTTTGTGGTTGGTGCTGGGCATTTGAATAATTTTATTGTCTGTAGAGGGGATACTTTATATCTGGGGATGGAGATAAGTGAGTTTATTCTATTCCAGAGTGTATACATATATGATCATCACTTCTATAATGTGATAATTTTTTAAGGTATTTCCCTTTTGCTTAGGCATAGACATTGAAGACAAAATGTAGGGAACTCTAATAAGTAACCCAAGAGACAACACAAGAGAAGAAGAAAAATAGGTCACATTATGCAGTGGTATACAATTGTCAGAGGTCCAAACACCTGCTATATAACCAGTAGAAGAGACACATGTAAATGATGATGAGGATGTTGATTCAATAGAAAAAAGATATTCAAGCTCAAGATAAAGTGAATAAAGATCAAAATGAATATGTGAAATTTGAAAAGGTAAGAAAAAATAGAAAATGATTAAATTAGTGAAATAGTGAAAGATGTCACACTCCTCTATTTCTATAAATATAGATGAAATGCATGTTGGATGCTAAATTTTAGAAATACCTGGATATTTTCAAGAATAATAACATAAATATTACTTTTACGAAAGCCATCACACACGTTCTATGGTACTCTAAATTTCTCAAAGAGCTCCTATCCAAAATAATGAAACATAATGATCTATGAATAGTATTAATGTTTGAGGAGTGTTTGAAAATTATACCTAGAACCATATCTCTTAAACTAAGATACCATAGATTATTTAGTATACCAAAAAATATTGGAAGATGTCAATTGGGGATTAATCTACATGACCTCAGAGTTAGCATAAACATCATTCCATATAGCATTCATGAAGATCATGGAATCATAGAATTATATCCAACTATGTCCACCATGAAAATGGGGGACCAATTAGTGAAGCACCCTCAAAAATTTTTAGAGGGAATACTCATCAAGGTTAATAAAAATTTCATCCCAAATTATTTAGTTATCCTTGATATTAAATAAGAAAATCACATCCCACTAATTTTTGGGAGAACATTAACTTCTAAATGCCCCATAAAATCCATCAATTCCCATTATCAGCACTAAACAAAATGCACTGAAAAAGGGAAGACAGTCATCAATTCCAGAAAAAAATGCTCATAAAGATTACTTTTACCATCCCTAAAAGAACTAATAAAAGGTTCTACATTGTCATTTATTTTATGAAGCACTGATTAATGTCTAACCTTTATCAACACTTTTTTAGAATAGATAGGAGTCTCACCCTTATCAGTTCTATTTTTTATCATTGAGGAAATCCATAGTGGGTTATATAATTAATATATACATATTAAAATATTTTTAAAATAATATTTATGTTACGAGAAGTATATATATATAATATAAATATTATTTATCTTACATTTCATAGAAAATGAATATCATTTTCATAATTGTATGTATAAATAATTATGTAATTTTATTACATTATAATTTTGTAATTTTTTATTTATATATATCAATTACTAAATGTGTATATAATTAAAATAAATATGATATATTAATATTTTATATGAATATTTATATAATATATAAAAGATAATGTAACGCCCCGACCCTAGTTACCCAGAGTCGGTGCATTATTACATAACATTAGCATTATTACAAGAAAGATCAAATCTCGAAAGACCGATTGGTTTAGTAGCATTGGAAACACTAGATATATTCATAAGTTTTACATTACATCATAAAATGAAAAACTACTACAACAACATAATGTCTCCATAATCCACACTCATATCCCCACATAATATCCCTGCAGGTCATTCATAATTTACTTCTTCACTTCCTGGGAAAAATAAAACATTGAAAGGGGTGAGCTCAGATGCTCAGTAAGGATAACATTATAGCAGAAGCTTTCATAGATAAGCATAAACACTTAAGGCAATTTATAACTAAAATAAAAGCCTTTTAAACTTGAACTTCAGCATAAAATGGCAAAGGTAAAATGAAATAATGCCACTTACTTACTCACATGGATATTCTACTAGTCGAATGATCACATGCAATATCAATAACCACTTTCATAATGATGGTATGCATAATTCCATACAATCATAACCACATAGCCAAGGCTTCATGCCAAGACTACAAATAAGATTTTTCCAAGGCCTTGTGCCAAGACAGTAGTTTGTCTCATGAGACCTACCGATGCATCGAGGAGCTATAGCGGGCTCCACCCATCACTTATTAATTCCAATGCATTCCTCATATGAACAGGTTTAAACATAACATAAACATTCATATTAAAACTAGCATACGAAATGTCAATACTTTAACCACAAACCATGAATGATATAAAAATAGGACATCCATAGTCAAACATAACTCATTCGATACAATATGGAATATTGTATTGTATCACATTAACCTCAATCAAGAATAATGAAGGATGTTGACATAGATGAAAATAATCATCAAAACTATTTGAGATAAATGTCCCCCTCTTTATTGAAATCATTTAAAAGTCACAGTATTTGCCAAGAATCCATTTAAAAATAGATTTTTGAATCAAAGTGTCCCATACCACTTTGAAACTTTTTAAAAGGAGTTTTAATTTCTAAACTTTAATGTCCATATAAATAAATCCTTAAAACCATTTTTAAAACATGGACATTAATGAGAAAGGTTTATATGAATAATTCTTTAAAACATTTAAAAATGGTATTTTATTTAGAGATTCTAACCAAAAGAGAGACAATTGAAGACAAATAATTGAGGTAATCAAAACTTTGTAATATCATGAGAATAAAGGGATTCATGATATACTACATCAAAGTACATTATATACACCACATAAAAGTGATTTGGTGTATATCAACAAAGAAGTCTCAATGGAATGTAAATTGAGATGAAATCTCTCATAAAGGCCATTTCTTTAGGTTAAGGACAAATCAATGACATAATTATGTGTGAAAAATATAAATACACTAAATATGATTGGATATTCAGTGTAAAACAATCAAAGTATATTCACACATATTCTTGTAAAAACAACACCATCGAATTGGATGTTTAACTCAACAAATGGTGAATGAGTTAAAATTACTCTTATCAAGTTCATATCAATGACTTGAAAATTATCAATGGAGTTATTATGTCTTTAAAAATTATATCCACAGGAAGGGGAGTGGAAATTATGACATAATCAAATGAATATTTATTCCACACATAATCTTGGGGTAATATAATCAATGAAATATGCGTAAAGCCAAATGAGTGGAAATTGAAATCTCAAATTCCCTTATCGATTAGGTAACTTACGAAACATACACCCACAAAATAAGTATCATACCATGATTATGTAAATACCCATAAATTGAATTATATTACACAATGAATACAATCATGGGTAGTACGCATACACTACATACAATAATTAAGTGGTGAACATTGGAATTCTCTCGAATTTAAGAGTGAGTTAAGAAACCCCTTACCACGTTAATCAACTGAGTCGTATGGACAAAAGTTAATAACCACCAAATGATTTACAGAATAACATTAATATAAAGAGAATCATGATAATATATATCAAATGGCAGTACATAATACACCACTTTCAATAATTTAGTGGCGAACAATGGAAATCTCACGGAATTGAAAGTGAGATAAGAAAATCCGTTACTTTGTACTTTTTCCTTGGTCGACGGTAGGTTAACCTCCTGTATAATGGTGAAATAATTGTTATTTAATTATACAAGAATATTTTACTTTAATATGATATCATATATGATCTTTTAACATTGATTTGTTAATAATATCTTAGAATTATCGTCATTTCGGGTGTTAACGGGTTCATTTTACATTATATTCTTTGTTATGTGAGCCATATTCATTATTAATGGGATGTATATTATTAATATCCAGAATGATATCAAGTCCTTAGATACTATTTTTAAATCATCAAATTATAATTATACTTGAATGGATATGATGGAGAATGAATCTCATCGCGTTCGTGGAGACGGTAGTCCGTACATACGCACGAGCAACAATATCATTCTTTTGATATTAAAATAATATATAATTGGATTTTATATCATATATAAAGAATAATTATCATGTTATATTTATTATTTACATGAGTTACACATCATTATTATACCCATCCAAATAATAATATATTGAATAACAATTACACCACGACGTGGAGACGGTAAGCCGTACGTACGCACGTATGGTGACATGTTATTCAAAGGATGGATAGAATACTGAATATGGTTGTACCAAATTTATAATAACATCACAGTATATATATGATACTGGAGTTATTATTTTATAATGGTAATAACAAAGAAAGAGTAAGTGGAAGAAGAAAGGAACTTGAAAGGGGGTGGTGAAAACATTACCTCTTCTTCGGGTTCTTCCTTTTGATTTGATCAAAAGGCCTCTTTAGGTTAGCTTTCTGATCAAAATAATGCCTCTAAGTTGTAGTGAGGGAAGTTTAGATAGTATTTGGGCAGGGGTTGGGCGAACCAAAGGTCTTTGAAGGTATGAAGAAATGAGAAGGAGGAGTGCCCTTTTATAAGAGGGGTGAGGGGCACCTTTGGAAAAGCTAGAAATATTAATTTATAATAAATTCATATTCGGTTTATAATGGGTCCAAAGTTTATTATTTAAATTTTAAGGTGGTGATGGGTCGAAAACAACTCAACCAATAGAATTTAGACAGGTTTGGTTCATTATATTAACCTTATCTTTAAGTATTAACTCTTAGTTAATTAGTTTCAATTTTACAATGTCTCTTTGTATTTTTATATTATATGGTTAATAAACTTACTATATACATCCAAGAGACCCCCAAGTGGTCCATTAATGATGAAACTATCATGATATAAGTCTCTTGGCCGAACCGTAGATTTTTAGGAATTTAATATCAATTAATAATATAATATTTGTTTTAAGAACTCTTTTATGTCAATTTTGACACTATTCAATTGTTGATTTTTTTGAAACTCATAACAGATTGATTACTTCGAAAAAAGTCAATTAAATCAATACTAATATATCCTATTATCCTAGAAAATTAGTTTAATTCATTAAAAGTTTCATATTATATTTATTAGGGTATTTATAATATCAATTATTTTAATTTTTCACTATTATAGTAATTAATTCATCATCATTATGTCATAAATAAATTAAATTATTTAATGTATAAAAATTATAAATAAAATATAATTATGTAGGAAATCGTTTTATCTTTATAATGAATATTTATAGTAGAAAATCCAACATATATAACCCTATGTAAAAATTGTTTTTCTAAAAGAAATATGCTTCTGTCATTTTTGTATTCATTTTAACTTAATTAAAAAAAGTGTCCCTATCACCTACAAGTGGCTCCATGAGGTCCCAAAATTGACCCAAAGATGCCCATGGTTAGACATGTATCCACCAATAAGGTTTGGACACGTTTTAGGGTAATTTTATATTATTATAATATTTTTTTTAACCCTTATTTACCGGATTTACCCTTAACCATGGTAAATAAAATATTTACGGCAGTAATTATTCAAAATGTCTAAAAATAAAAGTTACCTATTTAAACAATTTTAAAATCCTGATTCCAAATATGGAATCCATTTTTCCAAATTCAAAACATAGAAGTGGCTGAAATTAATTTAAAATTAATTCCCGTTGTTAAAACAAAAAGCGTGTTTTTAAGAGATAATAACTATCAAAAGATTGGCACATGTTTATGTCTGGTTTAAATGTGAAATTATGTTCAATGACCCACGTTGTATTAAATGGTAAAAATATATTCTAAATATACTTTAAAACCACTCATATTCATAATTTATCACTATTAATTATTTTGATTAAAAAAGTTGTTTTTAATTAAAATTTAGTAATTTTCACTATTCATCAAAATATGAAAGTTATCCGAAAAGTACCAAAATTTCACCCTAGGCTAATTTCGATATTCCGAATCCAAAAATGAAGTCCATTTTGAGAGATAGAATTTATAAAATTTCAAAAAGTAGGTATTACTATTCATAACGGCTAGTTTGATTGGTTGTGGTGTGTTAAAATCTTGAAGTTGCGTACAATGCACGCCATTGAATTATTCGAAGGGAAACATACTGTGGAAGCTTGGGGTGTTACATTCTCCCATCCTTCAATAAATTTAATCCTCAAAATTTTTAAAATTGGGCTTGGGAACAAAATGGAAAGTCCCACATCGGAAAAAGTGTCAATAAAACTATCACTTTAAAAGAAAGAAAGAGAGGTATAAGGGTCATCCAAGATAACCCATACTAGGATTTCATGTAGGAAAACATGGATATGGATGATAAACTAAGTGTCAAGTTCTGATGGAGAGGGATAGAAATCATGATCAGGAGAAAGTTAACAATATGAAAACCACAAACTTGTGTTGGGACAAATGACCATTAGTCTCCTAGTAGGAAAGTAAACGGACAACATTTTTTTTGTTTTATGTTACATTACATAAGTATGAGGAATTCATTTATGATATTGACTAAGAATATGAAGATATATACTTATATTTTAAGTATAGTTTCATTGTTTAATAAATTTCCACCACTAACTCATTTTTTTAAACGATGAGTATTCAAGAAGACTTGGTCACACTGGAAGGGCTAGAATAAACTTCTATAGAATCACATGATCCATGCAGGATAAACTATATATTTACATTGTCTTTGAAGATTAATCAAAACCAAAATGGTTAGTGAAAGATCTAATGATCCCCCAAAAGGATATTCCTTGAGATAAATATGCACTAATCTTAATTTCTAAAATTAAACCAACAATATCCCAAAGTTAAATAAATACCATTCAATAATCAATTGTCCTTAAAATACTTCAATATAATCCAAACTAATATTGAAACCCAAAACATAGAAGAATTTGATTATGTAGTCTCCCATGTTAAATTGTATCTCCAAATGACATCAAATACTCTTAAAGTCACATACTTAAAATTAATTAACATCATCACATATTCTCTGTTATAGGTTAATCATTTCCATAAATAACCCAAATCACTATAAATCCACAATAAAAAACATAGATAAAAATATACCATTACTCTACAAATGAAACCCCATTGTATTCTATTTTCCTTGGGCATATAGTGTTCCCAACAATGTAAACATCTTCCAAAATAACATTTATCACTTAATCACCAAATCAATTTCCTATACCAAGGGTATTCATTTGATAAGACATAAGAACCCAAATCAACTTATTATTGATCAATAAAATCATTTAACTAAAAAAATAGTCACACTAACCAGGGACTTCACGTAGTCCAGTGGTAGGTGATAAATCCCAATCGCACTTTGGTTGTGGGTTCGATTCCCACAGCTTTGTCCGACGCGACGGGTTGTCACACGGTCTACGTGTTGTCCTTTTTCAAAAACTATATTCTATAATATTACCAAAATGAGATAAATTCTTCAAAATAACATAATTTAACCACAAATGTTATATCATACCTTTCATTTTCGTCCCAAATTGTAATAACTTATAATTCTCTCAAACCAAAATGATCATATAAAACCAAATGGTTATTTATACCTATATCCACAAGAGAAGAGACAATTCTTCCTCAAATATCATTCTCACATGGCAAACTGCGGGGTTACAAATACAAGAGAAATTTTTTCCAAAGTAAACCCATAAACAAGGAGCGCTAATACTTTTTAAACATTTCTCCAACAATTTATTTCCACACAGCTTCTTCTTTGACCAAGAAAATATCCTATAGAATAGGACATTCACTCGGGTAATGGCCAGGTCCCCTACATTTACGGCAAATGACTGTAAATGGACTCTTGGGACCATTTTTATCTTCTTCCATAGTACTCTTCATTTTTCTTCGGCAATTATTCACTTTATGTCCTTCCTTCCTACACGTAAAACATTTCCTTGTCCCATTGAGACACTTTCCTAGGTGTCTCCTTCCACATTTCCTGCAGGATGAAAATTGAGGGTTCTTTTCTCCATGGTCTCCATTGCTGGAGCTCTTATCATTCATCACCTTTCTCTTCTTTGTTGAGTCTGGGAGTTGGTTAATATATATGTTGTTGATCATATTTTTGGAAAACTGATTTGGCATAAAGACGATATCTTTTACGCCTATCAACATTCCATTTTTTTGCTCATTGCCACCACCGTTCCCACCTTGTACATCATTCTCAAATTCACTATGACTTCCTTGGAATCCAGCCATTGACTAAAACCAGAAAGCATTGTGTGAGTAACAGTTGTCGTAAAATCATTTAGATATTAACATGTCACCATATTCTCAATTTGAAACATATTAGGATTAACCAAGGTCATTTACTCTCATCTTATATATATATATTACTTAAATCGGTTTGTAAAAAAATGTAAATTATCCTAAGCATATCCCCCGGGAGTGTCGTAACCAAGAGTGCAGCAAGGCCCGTTGTCGTGCACCAGTTCCCGTTCGAGTCTAGCTCAAAGCAGTGTTTTCAGGTTTTACCCCTAGGTACATCTGTGCCAGAGCCGCCTCTACCTGCTCGTATCCAGACAGGGATGTATTGCTCAGAAAACTCACAAAATCTCTAAAATACCAAAATTCTAGGAAGTTTTTCTATACTAATCCTTAAAGCTCATCTTAGGTCTACATGCTCTAATCAGAGTTCATCTAAATCTAGCTTCCAAGGTTTGTACTAAACTTCCTCTGATACCAACTGTAACTCCCCGACCCTAGTTACCCAGAGTCGGTGCATTATTACATAACATTGGCATGATTACAAGAAAGATCAAATCTCGAAAGACCGATTGGATTAGTAGCCTTGGAAACACTAGATATATTCATAAGTTTTACATTACATCATAAAATGAAAAACTACTACAACAACATAATGTCTCCATAATCCACACTCATATCCCCACATAATATCCCTACAGGTCATTCATAATTTACTTGTTCACTTCCTGGGAAAAATAAAACATTGAAAGGGGTGAGCTCAGATGCTCAGTAAGGATAACATTATAGCAAAAGCTTTCATAGATAAGCATAAACACTTAGGGCAATTTATAACTAAAACAGAAGCCTTTTAAACTTGAACTTCAGCATAAAATGGCAAAGGTAAAATGAAATAATGCCATTTACTTACTAACATGGATATTCTACTAGTCGAATGATCACATGCAATATCAATAACCACTTTCATAATGATGGAATGCATAATGCCAGACTATCATAACCACATAGCCAAGGCCTCGTGCCAAGACTACAAATAAGATTTTTCCAAGGCCTCGTGCCAAGACACTAGTTTGTCTCATGAGACCTACCGATGCATCGAGGAGCTATAGAGGGCTCCACCCGTCACATATTAAGTCCAATACAATCCTCATATGAACAGGTTTAAACATAACATAAACATTCGTATTAAAACTAGCATACGAAATGTCAATACTTTAACCACAAACCCTGAATGGTATAAAAATAGCACATCCATAGTAAAAAATAACTCCTTAGATACAATATGGAAGATTGTATTGTATCACATTAACCTCAATCAAGAATAATGAATGATGTTGACATAGATGAAAATAATCATCAAAACTATTTGAGAGAAATATCCCCCTCTTTCTTGAAATCATTTAAAAGTCACATTATTTGCCAAGAAGCCATTTAAAAATAGATTTTTGAATCAAAGTGTCCCATACCACTTTGAAATTTTTTTAAAAAAGTTTTAATTTCTAAACTTTAATGTCCATATAAATAAATCTTTAAAACCATTTTTAAAACATGGACATTAATGAGAAAGGTTTAGATGAATAAGTCTTTAAAACATTTAAAAATGGTATATTAGTTAGAGATTCTAACCAAAAGAGAGACAATTGAATAAAAATAATTGAGGTAATCAAAAGTTTGTAATATCATGAGAATAAAGGGATTCATGATATACTACGTCAAAGTACATTATATACACCACATAAAAGTGATTTGGTGTATATCAACAAAGAAGTCTCAATGGAATGTAAATTGAGATGAAATCTCGCATAAAGGCCATTTCCTTAGGTTAAGGATAAATCAACGACATAATTATGTGTGAAAAATATAAATACACTAAATATGCTTGGATATTCAGTGTAAAACAATCAAAGGATATTCACACATATTCTTGTAAAAACAACACCAATGAATTGGATGTTTAACTCAACAAATGGTGAATGAGTTAAAATTACTCTTATCAAGTTCATATCAATGACTTGAGAATTATCAATGGAGTGATTATGTGTATAAAAAGTATATCCACAGGAAGGGGAGTGGAAATTATGAAATAATCAAATGAATAGTGATTCCACACATAATCTTGGGGTAATATAATCAATGAAATATGCGTAAAGCCAAATGAGTGGAAATTGAAATCTCAAATTCCCTTATCGATTAGGTAACTTACGAAACATACACCCACGAAAGAAGTATCATACCATGATGATGTAAATACCCATAAATTAAAGTATATTACACAATGAATACAATCATGGGCAGTACACATACACCACATACAATAATTAAGTGGTGAACATTGGAATTCTCTCGAATTTAAGAGTGAGTTAAGAAACCCCTTACCACGTTAATCAACTGAGTCGTATGTCCAAAAGTTAATAACCACCAAATGATTTACAGAATAACATGAATATAAAGAGAATCATGATAATATATATCAAATGGCAGTACACAATACACCACTTTCAATAATTTAGTGGCGAACAATGGATATCTCACGGAATTGAAAGTGAGATAAGAAAATCCCTTACTTTGTACTTTTTCGTTGGTCGACGGTAGGTTAACCTCCTGTATAATGGTGAAATAATTGTTATTGAATTATACAAGAATAATTTACTTTAATATGATATCATATATGGTCTTTTAACATTGATTTGTTAATAATATCTTAGAATTATCGTCATTTCGGGTGTTAACGAGTTCATTTTACTTTATATTCTTTGTTATGTGATCCATATTCATTATTAATGGGATGTATATTATTCATATCCAGAATGATATCAAGTCCTTAGATACTATTTTTAAATCATCAAATTATAATTATACTTGAATGGATATGATGGAGAATGAATCTCATCGTGTTCGTGGAGACGGTAGTCCGTACATACGCACGAGCAACAATATCATTCTTTTGATATTAAAATAATATATAATTGGATGTTATATCATATATACAGAATAATTATCATGTTATATTTATTATTTACATGAGTTACACATCATTATTATACCCATCCAAATAATAATATATTGAATAACAATTAGACCATGACGTGGAGACGGTAAGCCGCACGTACGCACGTATGGTGACATGTTATTCAAAGGATGGATAGAATACTGAATATGGTTGTACCATATTTATAATAACATCACAGTATATATATGATACTGGAGTTATTATTTTATAATGGTAATAACAAAGAAAGAGGAAGTGGAAGATGAAAGGAACTTGAAAGAGGGTGGTGAAAACATTACCTCTTCTTCGGGTTCTTCCTTTTGATTTGATCAAAAGGCCTCTTTAGGTTGTCTTTATGATCAAAATAATGCCTCTAGGTTGTAGTGAGGGAAGTTGAGATAGTATTTGGTCAGGGTTTGGCCGAACCAAAGGGCTTTGATGGTGTGAAGAAATGAGAAGGAGGAGTGCCCTTTTATAAGAGGGGTGAGGGGCACCTTTGGAAAATCTAGAAATATTAATTTATAATAAATTCATATTCAGTTTATAATGGCTCAAAAGTTTATTATTTAAATTTTAAGGTGGTTATGGGTCGAAACAAACTCAAGTAATAGAATTTAGACAGGTTTGGGTTATTATATTAACCTTATCTTTAAGTATTAACTCTTAGTTAATTAGTTTCACTTTTACAATGTCTCTTTGTATTTTTATATTATATGGTTAATAAACTTACTATATACATCCAAGAGACCCCCAAGGGGTCCATTAATGATGAAACTATCATGATATAAGTCTCTTTCCCTAACCTTAGATTTTTAGGAATTTAATATCAATTAATAATATAATATTTGGTTTAAGAACTCTTTTATGTCAATTTTGACACTATTCAATAGTTGATTTTTTTGAAACTCATAACAGATTGATTACTTAGAACAAAGTCAATTAAATCAATCCTAATATATCATATTATCCTATAAAATTAGTTTAATTCATTTAAAGTTTCATATTATATTTATTTGGGTATTTATAATATAAATTATTTTAATTGTTCACTATTATAGTAATTAATTCATCATCATTGGGTCATAAATAAATTAAATTATTTAATGTATAAAAATTATAAATAAAATATCATTATTTAGGAAATCGTTTTATATTTCTAATTAATATTTATATTCGAAATTCCAACATATATAACCCTATGTAAAAATTGTTTTTCTAAAAGATATATGCTTGTGTCATTTTTGTATTCATTTTAACTTAATTAAAAAAAAGTGTCCCTATCACCTACAAGTGGCTCCATGAGGTCCCAAAATTGACCCAAAGATGACCATGGTCAGACATGTATCCACCAATAAGGTTAGGACACGTTTTAGGGTAATTTTATATTATTATAATATTATTTTTGTAACCCTTATTTACCGGATTTACCCTTAACCATGGTAAATAAAATATTTACCGCAGTAATTATTCAAAATTTCTAAAAATAAAAGTTACATATTTAAACAATTTTAAAATACTTATTCCAAATATGGAATCCATTTATCCAAATTCAAAACATAGAAGTGGAAGAAATTAATTTAAAATTAATTTCCGTTGTTAAAATAAAAAGCGTGTTTTTAAGAGATAATAACTATCAATAGATTGGCACATGTTTATGTCTGGTTTAAATGTGAAATTATGTTCAATGACCCACGTTGTATTACATGGTAAAAATATATTCTAAACATACTTTAAAACCACTCATATTCATAATTTATCACTATTAATTATTTTGATTAAAAAAGTTGTTTTTAATTAAAATTTAGTAATTTTCACTATTCATCAAAATATGAAAGTTATCCGAAAAGTACCAAAATTTCACCCTAGGCTAATTTCGATATTCCGAATCCAAAAATGAAGTCCATTTTGAGAGATAGAATTTATAAAATTTCAAAAATTAGGTATTACTATTCATAACGGCTAGTTTGATTGGTTGTGGTGTGTTAAAATCTTGAAGTTGCGTACAATGCACACCATTGCATTATTCGAAGGGAAACGTACTGTGGAAGCTTGGGGTGTTACAGATAATATTTATTTAAATAAATATATATATATATATATATATATTCATATTAAATATATTAAAATATACGTAAAAGTGTATTTTATTGTATATTTATGCATGTGTATGTGTGTGGATATATGTGTATGTGTATGTGTAATTGCATCTGTGTGTGTGAATATGCATATATATGTTTCTATGTGTATATGTTTATGTGTAAATGTATTTCTTTCTAGCATATATATATATGTGCCTTTGTATGTCTATTTTTTGAATATATTTTATTTCATCTTTTTAAATATCTCTCCATTTTTAGAATGTTCTACGATTTATTAATTTTCATATTAATTTCATTTAAATTTATATTCATTCATTATTTTTTAAAAAATATTTATTTTTGATGGTGATTTATAAATTTTAAAAAATTTATATATTTAATTAAATAATGAGATTTAAAATATTAATTAAAAATTATAAATGTTAATAATTAATTATATTTTATATATACAATCTAGATGATGCATATATCAATAATTAGAAATATTATTATTATATAATTATTCATAATTTATTATTTATGATGTTTTCAAATCATGATGTTAATATAATGAGTTAACTTTTTTAAAATAATATTTTTTTGACTTTGTTTTTTTATTCATTTATTCTATTATTTAATAAAATATTTTTTTCTATCATTTTTTATATTTATAAATTATTAATGTATTTTTTAATTGATTAAGTTTGTCAAATTTATACATATTTATATATTTTGTTTCAGTATTTTCAATATGTTTTTAATTTATATGATTAATATTAATTCATTTTTATTTATTAAGGTTTAATATTTCTAATATGTTTGAAATTTATATTATTGATTCATAAAAGACTATCTCTGACCCACAATATTTTGGAAAGAAATAGAACCATAACATATGCCATCCCCAACACTATTTTGGTGTTCATATATGTATTTAATGATGTTATATTACATACATTTTTTAAGATTTGAAATGAAAATATTATTTTACTAACTATTAATATTTTGATATAATTAGTCAAATCATGTAATCATATTTATTTTAATTCATTCATCATGAATATATTTTTTTATTTAATTGTATTAATTTATTTATAAATATTTTTTTATAGTCAATATAATTCACATTTAGTAATATTTTTATTTATTAAATTTATGTTATATTTCAATTAATTTTTATTAATTTACTATGTGTTTGTAGTTCATGTAATTAATGTTGTGAAATAACTCCTTTAAACTTTTTTTTTAAAATTTATTAATTTTATTTCATTATTTTAAATATTAGTTCAATTTTTATTATACATTAAATTGCAATATTTTTAAAAAATTTCCCATTTTGGAATTTATTTATTTATTAATTATATACTTCTACATAATTATTTAACAAGTATTAATATTCATAATATGTGTTTAGTTTATATGATTAATATTTATACAATAAGATTTATTAAGCATGAATATTTTTATATTTTTTTGAAATTTACACAATTAATTTATTTAAATTCATTTTTTAACATCCTCTTCATTTTTATGAGTGTTTATAATTAAATAACTTCATTAATTTTATAAAGCATAAATAATTATTTACCATGATTTAATATTCATAATATGTTTTTAATTTATATGATCAATATACAATCAATTAAATTTATTTTGTTTTTATATAATAAAAATTATTAAAAACCTATAATATTTTCTTCAATTTGTGTACATGTTTATAATAAATATAACTAATATTATGAATTAATTTTTTGAGTGTGTGTAATATGTTTTAATATTTTCATTATGTATTCATCTTCAATTTAATATATATTGATTTTTAATTTTGTACAATAAATTATATACATAATCAAATATAACCATTTTTTATGTATTTTAGAAGTATATACATTTTAAATTGTTCAATTTCACACATTTTTTAAATTCATGCAATTAATTTTATACATTTATTAATAATTCTAATTTCTATTTTCTTTTTTATAATTTATCAATATTTAATATATATTCAATTAATATATTTATTATTTTAGGATATTTTATATGTGCTTATAAAAACAGAGATAATATAAATATTATCAGTTTTGATAAAAATAATCCTTATTTACTTTATAATTATTTCATTGATAATGACATGCTTTATGAACGATTTTTCATCCTTAATAAATGTGTAAATTTATGAGTGCTAAAAAATACCTCATAAAAAATATCATTATCAGCACTATAATTATAGAACTGATAATGATATACCTTTATCAATGATAAATTTAGTGATGATAAGGGTATATTTAATCAACGCTAACCATTTTAGTTCCAATAAACCACATATTTATTAGTGACTTTTGGAAGGTGCTGATAGAACCCTTTCTAGTCTTATAAATTCAATCATAAGAAATCTTTCTTCTTTAGGCCATTCATGCTCCCATGGAAGATGACCTGTTCGAGCACCCCCTCAAACTTATCGGACAAATTGATGTTCTCAAAACATATGGAGTGTGATTAATTCTGCTTCACTTTAATCAATATTACATTTATCAATCTGCATTCCCATATATGTCTTTCGTTGCAATCATTGCCTTCATGGGGTGAACAAAAATTATGAAATATGCATTTATTGTGTCAATTATTTCACATCATGAATAGGAACACCATTTTGTGATCGGGACTATTTTAGAAATTTATTTCCAGTACCCTAAATCATCATTTTTGAGTGTGATGTGTGTGGGTTTCCACAGGGTATCACTATTAATCAATCTTTTTTATGTAGCCACTATTTAAAATATTTTTTAAAACATACAAAACATAACAATATCAAATAAAATACATCACTATATATATACTAATTTTTTTTGAGAAAACACATATATAACTTTTATATGAGAGATTCTTACACTTTTATCTAACTCATTTTAAACCCCCCAAATCATATAATTATCAATCATTATAATCTACCATAAATGAAATATTCTTCATGGTTGGTAGGGGTATTCACAAATATCCTCATTTTGAAGGATACATTTGATTTATCTTTCAAAAAACACATCCATTTTCTATCTTTATCTTCATTACCCTTAAACACACATCATAAATACATACCATGAATTTTTTTTGGTTTTAAAATTATCTTATTTTTATCATTATTTTTCACATTTTCATATTAGTCCATTAAAAAAAATTAGACTTCATTATAATCTATTTTCCACATGGAGTTATGAAAAACCCATGACATGGATTAACCTTTAAATCAACTTCTTTCCATATTCACAAAAAAAATTGAAAATTTTATCTTCCAAATTCATAACATGAAATTTCGTATTGAAATTATTATTGTAAAATTATTATTTTCTATTAAACACATAATTTTTAGTATTTTAACAGTGTTATTTTTCTAGTTTAAAACAATATGGAACCCATAAACCTTCTTGTTTCATTTCTTCATCCATTCATTATTTTAAATTCATTTAAAATCATCCATGTATGATGCTCTCATCATATCTTTAGCTGAAAATTCTAATACTCTCATTATAATTTGAAAATTAATAAAAGTATTTTCCTGGTATGGATACATGATGATATAATTCCCATGTATATTTACTTATTTATCACATCTCCCACATACTTCATCCATCATATGGAACTTGTTTTTTAATTCCATATTGGGGTGGATTTTTTTTTAAATAACATTTTCTTCCATACATGACCAAAATTTGACTTATATATTCATTCTATTTTTTATTCTTGTCTATAATTCAAATCAATAATGAATCTTCTTTCAATATGTCTATAGCCATCTGACACACACCTATCATTGGGCATGAAAAAACAATTTTTAAATATCCTATGTGTAGTCTA
This sequence comes from Viscum album, assembly GCA_963277665.1. Lineage (NCBI taxonomy): Eukaryota > Viridiplantae > Streptophyta > Magnoliopsida > Santalales > Viscaceae > Viscum > Viscum album. Next base: position 1,684,336,542 of record OY728160.1, read on the forward strand.
GTGATTAACCCTAGGAAGTCTCTTGAAGAGGAGTGCACACAAAATTAGTTTGTTACATTTATAAGAGGGTAAAAATGTTGAGTTTTTGATAGGAAATTTGAAATTCAAATGATTGAAAAATTATTATATTTAAAATGGTGATTAGATCGGGGTCGGTTTCCTAATTGTAATTCTATCATTGTTCAATTTAATTCAAACCTCTTCTTCTTAGTTGATTAAAGTGAGTTTCCACAATCGTTTTCTCTCAATTCGTTGGTGAAATTATGATTGTGAGAGAAAACCTTACCAAGATCTCAGTTTGGTCAAATATCATTCCATTTGAAAAATAGTTGTATTGAATATCCATAATTGACATGGGAAATACCTGATTGCGTCTTGTTTATCCCAAACAATCATGAACATTCACTACCCCATTTACACGTACTGACGATCGTCGAGTACTTCACTACTAATTTCCTATCTATACCATTGTATATAAACCAGAAATTAGTGGAGGGAGATAATGATTATTTTACCAATGAAAAAATAAATAATGGAATTTAAATACAAGAATGATCGCAATTGATAATAAAATGATCTATATTAAATTGAAAACAACTTTAAGAAGAAAGATATTTCATTCAATTACATCAAAGAACTCAAGCATTAGAAAATAGAAAACTAGCCCTTCCCCAATCACTCCAAATGTTTACCCCACCATGGTAAGGGTAATCATGATGAATGGGGAAGAATAAGGCATTAAAAAACTATGAAAAAAAGAAATAAAAGAGAAATCCAAAAAGTTCTCCTCCTTGGTGTCCCGGAAGGAATGGGATGGAATTAGAGATGCTTTGAGAGGGTGGAGCTCTCCTTCTTTTAAACCCAAAATTTTCCCCCTATTGTTGATGCGATTTATCCCCATTAAATAACATCTTCACGCGTTGATACATTATTGAATTTTGTTCATAATTCTCTTAGGCGTTTGCCATCAAAATCTCAGCGACTTTGGACAAGTAATCTGAGAGTTATGCCCGTTTTACTCGCACAATTTATTCTGTCCTGTCAGACACGCCAAATCACAAACCGTGTGATTAAGATGCTTTAAGGTCCCTTAAAACGGCCAATTCCCGTGGCCTTCCCTTCATGAAAGGTGTTCTAGAACTCCTTTTGCGTCCACCAACCGAATATCATAACAATTGGGCCCACCAATAATTATTTATGGATCCAACGCCAAAAATATGTAGAACTGTTGAATGTTTTCATGAGACAACTTGTGAGCTTCTTTTCAGCTTCCCTATGGTCAATTCAGATATTGGTCAAAAAATATTAAATGAAGCCCTGGATGTTTAGAATGTTGAAAAGAATGAACTTTTCTATTTTTATTAGTGTAGAATATGTTATGGACAAACTACAGAAATAATTTAAAATAGTTAAAAATCCAAAATGGGTCATTTTTAATGTTCAGCTCAAAATAACACAAAATATCATAAAAATGAAGAACTTAATCTTAGATTAACACTTTTGTGGGTTTAAAACTATTAAATTCAATGTAAATTTAATTGAATATATTTGATCTATAAATTCCCCCACACATAGCACTTGGACTCCTTAACAAGTAAAAATAAAATAAAATGAAATCCAAAACACATATCAATGAGATCTACCAAATCCCTACTAAGAAACAAAAAGATATCATGCCTCATCAAAAACAATTATTTCAAGTTCTCCATTTTAGATTTTAATATATTCCCACTTCATTTCTTATCCCATGCACACAAAACACCTACCTCACATGAATATTCTCTTATCTCACAAAGGTAAATGTTGAACAAGGCTTTTCTCATCCAAACTAACACAAGTGACACCATAGGCTTGATAAAATCCTACATCTCCACCATATGTGAGTCAAGAAAATGTGTTTATCATGAGGACTTTTCAGGGTTGTTCTTTGGCTTCAGGTTGGTAGGATTTAGATGTTAAAAATTCTGTGGCCGAAAAAGGAGGTTTTGGATATTTTTAATGCACAATTGCAAGATTCTAATTTTCACTCAAATATGGTCTCCTTCTCTTCCCCTTTGTAGAAAATAGGCTCCATCATTATTCAATCAGCTTAGGATTTCAGCAGAAAAAATTCTATCTTTTTAAACATTATTTCTTTGAAAGCTACAGATAGGCACAACATTATTTTCACATCATAAGCTCCAGAAAGGCACAACTTCCCTTATCATGAAACCTCCAAAAAAGGAACAACTTTTAAAAAAATGTATTATTCAGTAGAAATGTCAAATCTTCATCATTTTATATTCAACCAAAATTATCACCAAATGAGGTAGTACACCACAAGACGTCTTCCCCCACACTTAAGTTCAACTTGATCATGTAATTTTACTTTAAGAGAATATTGGATAGGGAAAATTGGTTGGTAATGTTTCTAACCTAACATTATATTAATGGATACTAGGGGCTACAATGATTAATGTATAAGGTTGGCCATAATGAAAATGATTATTTTGAAAATGGGGATTAATCCAAATAAATTCCTCAATAATTTAAAACACAAGTACCTCAAACCCTCAAGTTTTGACAGGAATAGATAAAATTCTAGTTAAAGAAAGAATGTTCTAGTTCTCTCAAGAAATTAGGTGAATGAAAAGAATATAACAAAAATGGTTCAGAAGCCTCAGATTAAAGTGATTTCAAAGATATAGACAATGAAATATGGCATGGGTTTCAAAAATCAGTGTACTTTTCATGAAATTCCAAAAGATTTGAACTTGAAACAAAGTCATTTCAGTATTCATTTAAGCTCAGTTTCATGGAATATATTGGTTCACTCATTAACATGGGTTTCAAAAATGGTAATTATGATTATTTTGTCTCAAAAGTTTCAAAAAAACACACAAAAAAAAGAAAAATAAACACACAAAAATATAAAAACACACAATTTTTTTAATTTTCTGAAAAAAAATGAAAATCCTAAACAACAAAGGTTACCTCCCCCACACATAAATGTTGCAGTGTCCTCAATGTATTCAAAAGGGGTTAACATGTAAGATGTTTTTTATTGATTCTTAGCAAACAAGTAAGTATAAAGGAGATGTAAAAACTGACTTATTCACAGTGCAACATTGAGTTAAGCTCTAAAGTGTTGTACTCTGAATACCAAAAAATAAAAGAACAAAAGAAAACATAAGATTTTTATTGAATGAAATTAAAATAGAAATAAGATGAGAATATAAGGATAAAACTTGGTTTAATCTCCTAGTGGGCCCTGGGTTTTGACTGCCTCCAGTGGGGCAGTTCTAATCATGTATCCCCAATCTGATGGTTGGTGAGGTTTCTTACTCATGAACCAATAAAAATTCTTCTTTCCAACATGCAACACTTCATTTTTTGAGGACTCCATGTATATAGCACAAAAAATACACCCCTATGAGAATTACATAATATTTGAAAGGTGGGGTAGGATAATGAATGAGTCATCTTCCTTCATGGTTTCCATTTTCATGTCTCCAGTGGTTGTTGAAGGTATGCTACATCAATAGAAAAATCGAAGCGAATGTTAGAATGTAATTATATTTGAACAAAATTAAAGTATGAACTGTTAATATCAAATTCTTCCCTTTCAATTTCTATGTATTGTGTCTCTATTTCCTTAGGAAAGTCCACTTTGATCTCCTCTTGAACACCCACCAATAAATGTTCAACAATTTCGGGAAGCTACAGATGTTACTCTTCATATGAATTTTCTTTTTCATCGTATTCCTCCAAGGAAATACTTGTATTGGATGAATCTGAAAAATAAAAACAAGGGGAGGTAATGCTCAATTCAGTTTCAACAAAATCAGAAGATAATGAGTTCATGAAAAGATTATCTCCCTGAGTTCGTTTCCCTTCAATTTCTTCTTCAATAGGATGTTCCACTTGTAGTTGAATTTCCCAGAATAGAGGTATGTAGTCAGACTCCTCTATCTTCTCATCAAATTCCACTACCGGGTGGTTTTATCCTTCAATGTTGCCGAATCTTCTACATTATGAGGAATAATTGGATCAAGAAGTACCTCAAACTTATTCCAGAAGTTATCTTGATCATTTTGATCTCCCATATGCATTTAAATAGTTAAATCTTCTTCATCACTCACCTCCAACATTGATTGATTTTAGATCAATGAATCTTATTTTAATTTCATCAAGGCCTCAAAGGGTTATTCAACCTGACGGATTTGTGGGGTTACTTCTTCCATCAATTTTTCTGGTTCTGGTACTGGTTCTTATTCTGGCTCCAGTTGTTGATCTTGGGATGCATGTACTTATTCCACTATCTAATCTATTGTGGTCTCTTGGTTTTGAAATGTTTGACTAATTATTTCAAATTGGGCTTCAAGATCGTTGTGAACTTCTTCTTCTTGGTGTTTCACTTTGAAAATTTCTTGATAAAAGTCTTTAAAATACTCCTGAAGATCAATTAATTCTCTGGCCAATCCCTCCAACACTGGGTATTCGAGGTTCTCATTAATGTTTTCAATGAGATCCATAAATTTCTTCACTGTGATGATTTGGATTCGAGCTCCTTGAATATTTTTAGCCAAAAAAGAAATTCTATACTCTATAGACCAAGGTGATTCAATAATTGGTTCTTGAACTTGTTGGTAATTGTACAATGAAATAAAAAAATAATCATTTGAAAACAACATGGTAAAAGTTTTTCTTCTAATTTTCTTCTAATTTGAAAAAGACTAATATTTACAAATAAATTGTGGCACTACATCACTGGAAACGGTGCCAGGTTTGACGGACGCCTATTGTAGGGAATGGAAAAACAATTTTTAAATAACCTAAGTGTTGTCTAGTGATTAACCCTAGGAAGTCTCCCCAAGATTAGTGCACACAAAATTAGTTTGTCACTTTTAAATGAGGGTAAAAATGATGAGTTTTTGAAATGAAATTTGAAATTCCTATGATTGAAAAACTACGACATCAAAAAGGGTGATTAGGTCGGGCCGGTTTCCTAATTATAATGCTATCCTTGTTCAATTTAATTCAAAACCACTTCTTCTTAGTTTATTAATGTGAGTTTCCACAATCGTTTCCTCTCACTTCCTTGATTAAATTATGATTGTGAGAGAAAACCTTACCAAGATCTCGGTTTGGTCAACTCTCCTTCCATGTGCAAAATAGTTGTATTGAATATAATTAATTAACATGGGAAATACCCGATCAGGTCTTTTTTATCCAAAACAATCAATAACATTCACTACCCCATTTACACTTACTGACGATCATCGAGTACTTCACCACTAATTCCCGGTCTATTCAATCGTATATAAACCAGAAATTAGTGGAGGGAGATAATGATTATTTTACCAAGGAAAAAATAAACAAGGGAATTAAAATTCATGAATGATTTCAATTGATAATAAAATCCACTATATTATACTAAAAAAAACTTGAATAAGAAATAAATTTCATTCAATTACGTCCAAGAACTCAAGCATTACAAAATAGAAAACCAACCCTTCCCCAATCAGTCAAAATGTTTACCCCACCATGGTAAGGGTAATAGAGATGAATGGGGAAGAATAAGGCATTAAAAAACTATGAAAAAAAATTAAATAAAATATAAATTCGAACATTTCTTCTCCTTGGTGTCCCAGAAGGAATGGTTTGAAATGAGAGATGTTTTGAGAGTGTGGAGCTCTCCTACTTTTATAGAATGAATTTGTCCCCCAAATTTTGAAACGTTTTAGCCACATTAAATGACAACTTCAGGCATTGATCCCTTCTTCAATATTGTGAAGAATTCTTTTGGGCGTTTAACCACAAAATATAAGAAGCTTTGGACAGGTAAGCAGAGAGTTATTCCCGTTTTACTATCACAATTTATTCTGTCCATTCAGACATGTCAAATCGCAAACCACCGGATTAAGACGCTTTAATGACCCTTAAAACCACAAATTACCATGGCCTTCCCTTACTGAAATATGTTATAAATCTCTATGGGCGTCCACCCACCGAATATCACAACAATTTGACCCACCAAGAATTATTTATGGACCCCACACAAAAAGATTGCAAAACTACAAACAGTTTTCATGAGACAACTTGTGAGCTTCTTTTGAGCTTCCATATGGTAGATTCAGCTTCTGGTCCAAAAATAGTCAATGATTCCCTGGATGGGTAGAATTTGGAAAATAAATAATTTTTAAATTAGTATTAGTTTAGAATATGTTATGTACAGACTACATAATTAATTTAGAATAGTTAAAAATCTGAAATGGGCCATTTTTAATGTTCATCTCAAAATAACACCAATATCATAAAAACAAAGCAATTCAACTTAGAGTAACACTTTTGTGGGTTTAAAATAATTAATGTAAATGTAAATTTAATTGGAAATATTTTCTATATCACCATATTAATTCTAGTAATTTTATGTGATGTCAACTCTTTCATAAAAAAAATTCATTTTCAACTCATCCCTCTTCTTGTACACCCACCCAAAATTGTTAATGAAACCCTAGTTAACCTATCTGATTTTCAGTAGAAAAAATATTATTGTATTCCTTGTATATTTATATATATCACACATTACATTAAATTATTTTCACTATAACATAAAAATATCAATACACATCATTTGACTTCTATTATTGAGGAAAAATGGTAACATGTAGCTTAAATTATTCTTCAAGAATGACTTTTAGGATTCTATGATCATAAATTTAATGTAGTTATTAATTATTTTAATTGTGAAATTTTTTGAATAAAATAGGATTTATATGAATAAAAAATAATTGGATTCCAAATGAATTAAAGATTCTTATGAGGATGGAGTGAAAGATATCATAAAATTTTCTAAAGATCATGCATACAACCATTATCAAAAAAAATCCATGTTTGTGTTGTTTTTATTTAAGATTAATTAGTCTATATTAGTTGGGAGAACACTTGAAATAACATAAAATCTACCAAAGTCCTAAATCTTGGAAAAAACATCGATATAAATAGATTTTATCTCATGGTTGGGATAACATTGTGTTTTAAGGATCATATGATATGATTACAAGTGCACAATTTGATGAAGACTTTATTTAGTATATGATTAAAAATATAAATTATGATGAATATAATATAGATGAAATAATTATTATTGATGAATATGGACTTAATTATTGTCCAAAACCATTTTAGAACTTAAAGAGTTATACAAAGAGTCCATTATATTTCAGTTTTACTAAATATATATCATTTTCAGCTATATTGAATCTATATAATGGTAAAAATGGAAAAATATTAAGGGAAACTAGGTATACTAAATTTCATTTTATATTGAAGAATATTTTAACTAAAGATAATAATCTTCTTCATCGAATACAAGATGTTAAATGAATGATAAATTCAATGGGTATGACCTCTGAATGAATAAATTATAGACCAAATAACTATATATTAATTAATAAGGACCATGAGTCACATTAACAATTATCATAGTTCGGTTCTTATTGATATAAGAAAGATAAATAAATCCCTTCAAATATTTTATGGTGCCTTCCATACATTACTTGTATAAGAACCCTATATGGAAGTGAAGAGACTATTTTAAAATTGGAATTAAATATACATACAATAAAAATAGATGGGAAAATTCATCATTCATCAAACTCTCCCTAGTGGAAGAAAATAGATTTGGAATATCATGAATTTGGAAACAAGCCAATAGTCTTTTGCCTTTATCTATATATGGATAGAGTGATTCCTTTTCATTATCAAAACATCCCTAGTGACATATGGTCAGTTATGTTGGAAAATTACAACTTTCATCTATGGTTATATGTGAACATAAAATACTTTATGTATTCTATTCTTATATTAGGAAAAAAAACAACTGGGTAATGATATTAATATTCATCTGAATACATTTGTTGAATATTTGAAATTAATTTTCAATTCAGGTTCTATGTTCTGTGATGATTATAGAGATAAATAATTCACATTGACATCCCCATTATAGGGGATTGAATATAATTTTTTTACTTATAGAAATTTTTTCAAGATATAACAATAAAATAATTCAAGGCTTCCCTATTTGTGAAAAATGTACACACTCAGTTAGCTTTAAACATTCATCAATGACTATGTTTCTGGGATCTTATTGATTTTTACCCTGATAACATTAAAACTGATCTTGGAAGAAATCTTTTTATGAGGGTTCAGAAAGCATCACACTGTATCCACCAAAATCCGAACAATTTTTTTAGAAATTATATTTTACGGAAAAATATTTTGTTAAAAAATTTCAATATTTTATGAAAATCAATAGGAAATGGAGATCATTTTTTATAAATTGAAATAATTAATTTTTTTATGTCAGACATTTTCATGGTTTAAGAAAAATTATGAAATATATTTAATTGTTCCATTGGAATGTTACTGAATGAACCTAGAAAATAAATCATGACTTTAAGGCTAGGTTAGACATGACTGAAATAGGGATACTGGAAGTGTTGGAGCTAGTAAAGGGTGAAATAAAAAAAAATTCATCCTCCAGCTAATTAACCACTTTATAAGAAAGAGACATATCATTTTTTCATCATCTGGGATAGGTTAATATTACAATAGTGTTCTTCATAGAAAATAAAAAAAACATGTCAATGACTTATTTGATGTTAATGGGATTGAAATCATATTAAATAAATATTTTTTACATATAATTCTTATAGACTTATGTTGTATTTGTTCTAAAAATGCCTACAATAAAATTACCAAACCCCAATTATTTTTCAAATCTATATGAAGTATTGTAAAGAAATCAATGAAATTTACAACTATAGAAATCGAAATTGAAACCATATTATATGAATTGGATATGTTCTTCCCTCCATAATTTTTGAATATGATGGTTTATAGGGTTAGAGAGATTTATCTATATGGTCCTATACATTATAGATAGATGTACCCCCATTGAACAGTATATGACGATTTTGGATGGGTATATCAAAAATCAAATATATATAAGTGTTTTTATTTTAGATAAATATTTTTGGTGGAATTTTTTAAATTTTGTACTAAATACTTTCCTGATGTGGACATAACTGGTCGACCAAAATATCATCACACCAAGCTGCATGTGGATGAAGAAATTTCCAGAATAGTAGTTATTGAAATTACTATTACAGAGCGGGAGTAGAGCCGACAATACATTCATCATAATAGTTTAAGGGTATTTAAAAAATTAGAAAACCATAAAGTAAATAATAGGAATTTGACAGAAATAGATGAATGGATTTTCTCAAATACACATAATCATTTCTTTATAGGATGGGTTTAAGTATATATTTATAAGGAGAAAACTGAAATTCTAAATTCAATTTTAAAATGGTTTAGATGGATATTCATAGGAAGAAGTGTTAAATTATTTTCTTTCAATGGTAATGTAATTAATTGTTATAGATTATATACTATAAGATCCCATATTTCTTAGGTATGTCCCTATTTTAGTTTTTCACTTCAGGCATGGTGGCCAGGTCTTGTTCGGAGAAAGAGATCCTCTATTGGAAAAAATGACCTAATTTTCAAGGATCTATGATAATTTTAATTAATTGAGTCCTATTATAAACATGTTAAATAGTCCTATAAAAGGTTTTCTAGGTCTTTGAATGGTTTTTAATATTTTTAGATCTTATGCATAAAATGGTGTTGGAACATCCCACTGGACATTTACATGATATGAATTTGATAAATTACATGTAAATAAATGGGTACATATCATGAATCCGTGTAGAGTGTGAAGTGGTTAAACTTCATTTAAATAATTCATGTTGTGTAAAAATTGGGTAGTATTAAATAATATCCCAATATGGTGGGTTTTTTTGTGTATCTCTTTAAAAATAAATACCCGACATGTAAAAGGATTACATGTTATGTAAATGTCGTGAGAAACAATTTTATGTAGCATCATACACTTTGTTATCATTACCTTGTATTGTAAAAATCCTCTTATCAAGCCCTATGTGACTCCTGGTGATTATGAGGCTATTTCATCGCATTCATATATTGTTGTTTGGTGTTTGATCCCTTGTAAGTCACATTGGTTTGGAATTCATCCCCTTTCCATTCATCCATTAAAGCGGTGTTATATTTTTATCCCCACTATGGAATCAAGTTAATCTTGTTTCTAGGTGATCTATGATTTTTTATTTTATCTCCATTGAATATGTTTTCATTATTGTTACCCATTTTTTGTGTGGATAAAACATTGTTTAATGGTAGGGATCTAAACATTAACCCTATGGTTTGATAATTTTCATGTATGTAAAATACTGTGACTACACCAACAAAATGTGTGATCTAATAAAATTATTCATTGATAAATAGTAAATAATGTAATGTAATATTATTTAGTTCCCTTTTTATTTAATTAATGATGGGATTTATTTTGGATAAACATTCATGGGAGAATACTTGAATATATATATATATATATATATTCCTTAGTGTGAACCTCAGTTGGTATCCGCCCTTCAGGGCCTCGTGGAGGCCTCAGGTTTGAGTCTCACCAATTACTTTTTTGTTGATAGTGTAGGGATTTTATTTTTACTTATATCCCTCCCAAAACATTGTAATATATATATATGAATAAAATAATGGCTTAAAGTGTTTTTATCATGACATGAGATATTAGGTGACTTCTAGATATAGAATCTCTAAGTTAGGGAATATTTCATTTTGATGTGACTATTGGTCATTTGACATATAAATGATAGAGTAATTTCGAGAATAATATAAATTTTCATAATAAACCAATGTGGATTATGATGTGATGTTGGGATATCCTTGCTTTTATGGTTTGTTGTGCTATCATTTTATTATTATTATATTTTGTGGGATATGCCTAGTCTCATTATGCGATGATTATATTGAGTGATCTAGGATTAATACCATTCTTTAATTATTATATTTAGTGGTATATGCCTAGTTTCATGTGGTAAATACTATATTGAGCATGCTGTGCCCAGTCCCATACTATAATGATTATATTGAGTAGGATCTGCCCAGTCCTATGCTGAGATTCTTATATAGAGGGATCAACCCTGCTTTTTTTATTATTCCATGTTTCTTTTTTAATGGTTGATTCTTACATGGATATATGGTTGTTGGTTGGAATGGTTATGATTCCTAATCAAAGATATTATAACATGACACAGAAGATGGACATTTTATTTAATATAGAAAAAATTTAATTAATACCCCATTTTCATTCCTTTGTTCATACATTAATTATGAGACTGGTTATATTTAGACATGGTAGTGTCGGCCTAATGAGTTTTAACCATGCCCTGTTTAGGCATCCAAATGGTTACTTAGTAGATTACATGAATATATTTTTGTACAAGGGAAAGGGAGTTGATTGCTGATTTGTTTCTTTCTGAATGGGATAGAGTTTTGAGATGGATCTAACAAGGGGTTCAGGACCAGAGTATTATGGTATCATTTTTCATAATATGATTCTGTTATTTGTATCATTTTTAGTTTTATATTTATATATATTCAAACTATCATCACATGATTACTTATTATTATTGGTTATTGGATCCTCCTTTATTTCCGAGTTTTATTTTATGGTTTTCGCTATGTCTACTAATCTAGAGTTTTTTTACTATGGATATTTCCATTTTATTCTACTCCACACTAGGGGATATAGTCTCCCCACTATATATATCACACCACCTCTACTAGTTTGCATCCTCTGGCTTACAGGGAGGCACATGTGAGGTCTAATAACCAAACCATTTTGTCCACCAGTTGGAGTACCGGATAAGGAAAAGTTACAAAGTGGTAAAAAAACAGAAGGATTTTGTTTTTTGATTTTTTACTATTGGGGAATGTTATAGAGGATATTAGAGTATGTATGGGATTGGTAATAAATTTTTTATTTGGTTTATGTAATCCTTGTTTGCTAAAAAATACAAGTGCTTAGGGATGGGATTTCTATTATGTTTTTGGCCTGTTACAGTTAATATTATTTCACCTATTTCATGAGACTTTATTGTTTTGTGATTATAAAATTTCTTGTTATTTAAACTAGAGGCCAGGTATGGCATGTGATTAGTATGCACACATCATGATAGTCACATGGGGATATATATTTACATACATTGTTCATTATAGGGACATATTTTTTTCATGTGTTATATACTTTATAATATGAAATATGGAATGATAAACCCAATATATTTGAAAAATAGAATGAAATAAACTATTATATATTTCATATATGCTTTTAATCCAGGTTTAGATAGACCTGATGTATGGGTTCTATGTTGATGTCACATATTGTGGTTGACCATATTATTATAGCCAATGTTATAAGGAGTGTGTTTTTATTATAGAGATAATGAAGCCTCATTTTCACCATGTTGAGCATTAGGAGAGTGGAAATTATCACCCCCCTAGCATAGTTGAGTCGAAGCTTCCTATAGCCCCCGAGGGTCACATGTATTTTTAGCTTCCTGACAGCTTCTTGAGGGTTATTTTATCCATGGAAAGGGATACTTTTCGCACCATACCATTTATATTTTAGTTTATGATAGAGTTATAGTTACAATATATACCTAATTTTACATTGGAGAGAGGCCCCTTGGAAGAAATTTTCTGAAATGATTAAGTATAGAATATCTTGAGGCATCTTGAGACACCCACAAATAAGAGGGTGAAGTATATTGTATATATGCTTCATGGACCAACCAAGAATTTTTGGGATATTATAGAGTATAATATAAAGCATGATGAGTTATCATATAAGGAAATCATAGATTTGTTCTTGAGAACCTTCTATCTAGACAAGTTAAGGGATGAGAAGCCTTGAAAGTTCACACATCTGACAGAAGAGTGTATCTTAGTGATGGAAGAAACTGAATATTTCACTGACCTTTAGTGCTTTGAACTATATTTAGATTCTGGCAATATCTCTATGGTTAGACTATTTTAGGATTGAATTATCTAGGAGATCATGGGATACATTTTCATTATCTTTTTCATTATCTTTTTAGATTTAATAAATTGGGTACTCAACACAGAAGAGAATATTTTAGTGGCCCTAAATAGTGGAAAAACAATTTTTGTAGGGATAAATGGGAGCATAACTTCTTTAAAAATGTTCAAAATTGTGATAATTGTTTCCAAGGAAGTAATAGATAGAGTTTACATGGTTGTGAGAGGCCATATTATGGAAATTTTACACTATAATGTTTTCAGTTTGGAAAGATGGTCCACAAGAAGTCCCATTGTCCATACCCCACTTTGGAGTGCCTTGATTTCAGTTGGATGGTCCACCTATAAAGGATTCACAGGGTCATGTAGTAATAGAGATATAGAAGGGTATGAGGATATGTACCAGAGTTTGGAAAGGACATTGTTACTCATTTACAGAGAGGTAGTTAGAGTTTCCCTAGATGATCCAGTTGATTTTGGTGATGTGGTACCCTAGTATGGAAATATTTTTATCAAGAAGTGGGAATAGCTCAGGTGAGTTAGTCTGGAGACAAGGGAAGTGGTGTTGGCCCACTACCTGTTATACAGACTAATCTAGATATTATAGATTTATGTCCATTTGGTGTTAGAGGTATGACTATTTTATCATCAAAAATTGATTTTTTTTGTTTTATACAGGGAAATCACATTCTTTTTTTCATCTCTATTTAAAAAAATTTGGGATTTTTTATAGAAATATTGCATGGTTCATTGACCATAGATACATTATTGGGTGTGATTCCGGAGAATATCAAACTTTTCATGGTATATTCTCTACGGATCAACGATTACCGTTTCTTTTGGGAATAATTTAAGTTGGAAATGAAATTTTTTGATTTGGTTATTTTTATGTAATTGTTAGTATGATTGAGGGATTATATTGACTTACTCCAAGGGAGAGTTACCTCTCTATCTTCAACAAGATGCACCATGGTCTGTGGGATCTTTAGACAGGTCATGCCTAACCAATCCAGTGTATATTAGATTATCTCATCGAATAGACAGTCATCCAAGATTTGGATGATGGTAGAATGAAGGAGTATTGTTTTCCTTAATGATATACTATTTTTAGGGCTTTTTTTGATGACCTATAAATCATACAATGAAAGTGGGAGATTAAGATCATTATTGAGTTGGTTCTAGTCCCAAAGCTAGTTATTATTCAGGCAAATATAATGGAACTATAAGAGCATAGCGAGTTGAATGTTCATTTGGATGATCTAAAACCTAAAGGATTTATATAGCCTAGTATTTATCCATGGGGTTATCTTGTTTTTTTTTCATAAAGGGTGATTGTACCATGTACTTATCTTTTTATTTCCGAAGATTAAACTAGATGATGGTCATGAACTATTATCTTCATATGCACATCGATGATCTCTTTAATTAGTTGAGAGGTTGTAAGATCTTATCCAATATATTTTTGAGTTTAAGATACCCCCAGTTGAGGGTGAGTCCTTTATATATACCTTAGATTTATTTTAGGAGAATAAATGGATTTTATGAGTTCATAGTTACATGGTTTTGTTTATCCAATGCACCAGCATTATTCATTGACATTATGAATAGAATCCTTCAAATTTTTAGGGACCAATTTGTGGGGTTTTTATGACAAAATCATAGTGTACTACCATTCATAATATGGTCAAAACAAACATATTGACATCATCTTAAGTACATTTTGAGAGAATCAACTTTTTACTAAACTATGAAAATACATTTGTTAGACTGATAATGTTAATTTATTTGGTGAATTTCATCTTAGAGGAAGGATTTTTAGTGGACCAAGAGAATATTTCAGTACTGTTATCTTTGCAACGACCCAATATTGTCTTTGACATTCAGAGTTTTATGGGTTAAAAAATTATTATTGGTGCTTTATCCAGGAATTTTCCCATATGGAAACACTGATTTCAAGGTGGACCAAGAATTTGGTAGAGTTTTTTTGTGAGATTCATATGAGAGATGATTTAATGAGATGAAAAGAAAGGATGACCACAGAACCTATCATCACATGGTAAATCATATACCATATACTATGATGCATATAGAGTTGGGATCGGTGCAGTAATGATGTTGGAAGATCATGTGTTTTCTTAGGGATCTAGAATACTAAGGCCATATGAGAGGTATTACCCTATACATGATCTGAAGTAATCAATGGTGGTAAATTCCCTATGATGTTGGAGATAATTTCATATGGGTGAGAGGTTTTTCTTCTACATGTACCACAAGAGCCTTAGGTACAACTTCTCTTAGTGGGAGATAAACCTTTGGTAGAGGAGTTGGGTTGAGTATCTGTAAACTTTCTACATCGTGTTATATTGTACACCCGGATAGTGGAACATTACTACTAATTATTTGAGATAGAAGATGAAAATAGATTTATTGCACCTATTTTATGATGAGTGGTGGGGGATAGAACTCATTATAGAAATTATTCAAGATGTTCAAGAGTCTCAGGGATGAGTAGAACTCACCTAGACAACTGTTATATCAGTGCTATTGGTCTGAATTAAGATGGATATGTTATCTGATATTGATAGATGAGTTTTGAATACATCTTATATGGTGTAGATACTTCATTAGGATGGTCTCTTGGAAGAAAAACTTTTCTTCTTTTCAGTGGATAATTATGGTTCCAATGGGTTTTCATGAGGAGATCATTAGAGAGTTTCATGCTTCTAGATGGGTGGTACATCCTAGTGTAAAAAAATGGATCATGATATATTTATATAGTGATTGTGGATAGGAATGAAGAAATAGGTGGAAATATTTGGTTGAGATGTTTTACATTTCAGTAGGTGAAGGCAGGGCATTAGAGGCCATCTAGGAATTTGAATCCTTTTCCCATTTAGGAGTTGAAATCGGATGAAATTACTATGAAATTTTTTCAAGGATTACCCATAACCCCTTATAATAATTATGTTGTGAGGGTGATTGTGGATTGAATAATGAAGGTTACCCACTTCTCGGATATCAGGGAGACCATCAAATTTTATGGTATAGGAAGTTTTTATGTGTGTGAGATAGTTCGGTTTTAAGATGTGTCAAGGAGTTTTATTTTAGATCGATATCCTCATTTCACATATTGGTTCTAGAAGGGTCTTCATAAGTCTATTTGGTTGATAGTTCTTTAGATCACAGCCTATCATCCTTTGAGTATGGTCAATCAGAGTAGCCTATTTTGGACCTAGAGGATATGTTATGAGCCAGTGTTTTGGATTTTGGGTGTTCTCATGATCATTATATGGCTCTCAGGGAGATTATATATAATAAAAACTTCTAACAATCAATTTGGATGGAACATTTCATGGACTTGCAAGGAATATCATGTCATTGACCTATTTATTAATTGGATGGAGGTGAGTCAGTACTTCTGGGACAATTATTGTGTAGGAAAAATCTAAGCATGTTCAACTAATCAGGAGGTGGTTGTTAAACACTCATAGAAGGAATAAAAATTTTTCTGACCATCAGATATGACCTCTGTAATTCTGTGTTGGTCATCATGTTTTCCCTTGGGTTTCTCTTATTTCAAGGAAAAACTATATTAGGAAACAAGAAAAGTTATTTTCTTGTTTTTTTCTAGCCGTTTGATATAGATGAAGGGTTGGTGTAGTGGAATACCGATTAATCCTTCCAAAATGCTAGAGATCCATGCAAAATATGTTTCACAAGATGTATATTTTATGACATTATCCAGACCCTTCTCATGATGTATACATCGAGGATGTTGATATTTGTGTTGATGCATCCTTTGAGGGAAATATGATATAGATTGTGCACTATTGTGAGAAGTATCTCTAGGTTATGATTATGACTCTTATTCAAGTTGAGTGTTAGTATTGCCAAATACAAGAAGATACATGGGACAGGGAGTCTGATGTGTGAGAATAGTGGCTAGACATTTTCATCATGAACACAATGTGATTCTTGGATTACCTTAGGGATAAGCTATTATACAGTGGGAAGTATGTAAAATACACTCATTTCCTTGGTATGTCCCTCTTTTAGTTTTTTTTATTGAGCCTTGGGGGTTGAGTCTTTTTAGGAGATGATGATACTTCATCAGGGAAATGACCTAATCGTCAGGGGTATATATTTAGTTTAATTAATGGATTCTAGTTAAAGACATGTTAAATGGGATTATGAGGGTTTTAAATGGTTTGGAAATGTTCGGTGATGTTTGGATCTCTTATGCATAAATTGGTTTGGGAACTACTCACCAAACAATAATTCTCCTTTTGAGTGTGTTACAAAACATGTAAATTCATGGGTAGATAACATGAATAGGTATTGGTCATGAAGTGGTTAATCATCTTGTAAACCATTCACATCATGGAAAAGTAGAGCATGGTTGAACAATATCATGGGATAGTTGGGGTGTTAGTATATATTTTTTGGAATAAATACACCACATGTAAAAGGATTACACACCATGTAAATATCATTAGCTGTAGTTTTATGTAGCATCATATGCCTATTTCTCATTCCAAATTTTTTTGATGCCCCTATTCTCAAACCATAGTTTACTCATGGTGATTTTCATGTGATTTGATCACCTTCTGATATGGTAGTTTGGTTTTTTATCTCTGATGGGTCACTTTTCTGTTGTCTTCTTCCCCTTTCTATGCTCTTCCGTCAATATAGTTTTTTATTTTGATATCCACTATAGAGTCATGATAATCTAGTGTCTATGTGATCTAGGTTTTCCTTTATAATCTCCCTCGCCACCATATACATTGCTGTTAACCATTTTTGGTGTGGCTAAATCATCGGTTAAAGGTATGGGTTATGATCTTAATCGTATGGTTTGATAATTTTCATTATTGTGCATTACTATGATTATTCCAAGACAATGTGTTTTCTAAATAAATTATTCATTGAAAAAGGTAAATCATTGAATGGAATATGGGTTGGATTCCTTTTGATTCAATTGATAGTAACCTTTCATGCATCCACTCTTGGATGAGTAAATCCTTGAATATATATTTATATATATGAATTGTCTAATGGATTAAAGTGTGTTTATGTGGGCATGAGATCATAGGTGGTTCAAAATCATAATGTTACGGATTATTTATTATTGATGTTGTTATTGTTCATTAGAGATATAAATGAATGTGTAATTGAAATATGAATGTTAATATTCATAATTAATTATTATGTATTATGATGTGATATTTGGCTGTCCTTACTATTATTAATTGTTGGGTTATCTTTCTGTAATGCCAATATTGAGAAGGATATGCCCACTCCCATGTTGTAATTATTATAATGACCAAGATTGGCCCCATCCCATGCTGTAACGTTTATATTGAGTGTGCTATTCCCATTACCATGTTTTCATTATTATAATGAGTGGGGTTTCCCAATCCCATGACTTATTTCTTATATTTACTGTGTTCTACCTAGTCCATTATTGTAACACCTATATAGAGTGGGCTCTACCCAATTATATTCTAAAATTCTTATATAGTGGTCTCAAAAATGATTTTGGTGATTATACCATGTTTTTTTCATGGTTGATTTTTCCATTGATATATGGATATTGGTTTTAATGGTTGGGTTTCATGCTTAGATATATTTTTTCATGGTTCTGAGGAAATATGTTTGATTTTAATTAATAATAGTTTAAATTATACACCTTTTTATCACCTTTTTTCATGCACATATTATCAGACTAATTGTATATAGAAAATGTGGTGTTCACCTACTGAGTTTTAATTAAAACATATTCGAGACACCATATGGTACACAAAAAGATTTCAAGGATGTTGGATTGGAAAAATTAAAGAGATCCAGTTACTGATTCCCTGCTTTCTGGATGGGTTGGCATTTGGAGATGGCTCTGACATGGGGTTTGGGACTAGATTATTTTGGGTTTATTTTGTGTCAATTAATTCTTTTATTTTCAATTCATTTAATTTCACATTTAGATACATTCACACTTTCATTACATTATTCTTTATTATTATATTTTATTGGTTCCACCTTTCTTTCCCAAGTGATTTATATGGTTTCTACTTTAGTAATTACTCTATTTTAATTTATTTATGATGGTTTTTTAAAATTTATTTTACTCCATAATAAGAGGTATATTGTCCACTTTATATGCATAAAATCCTTGCTACTATTTGGCAGCCTCCAGCATACAGGTAGGCATGCTTGAAGTCTCGTAACCAACCCATTCTGGCCATGTGAGAGATTTTTAGATTAGGGGACACTCCATATAAACACAAAATGAAGAATGAAATACCACGACATATTTTGTTGTTACTCAATTGAAAAAAGTGATCTATATATCTGTTACCATGGAAATAAATCCAATATATTCAAATAATTTATAATTTTCCATCATTGATCAAATTTTTGAGTTTTATTATACAATATTCTAAGTGATGATATTTCTATGCAAGTTGGTTGAAAATAAAATTGTAGTTAAAATCAATGATTTGAGAATCATAAAGGTGGATTTTAGTAAGGGTACAAAGATGATCCATATATAATGGAATACAAAGAAATATAGGTATTTTATGTTCCTAATATTGAAAATGTAATGTGGTCAATTATTTTTTCATTGACCAAAACCACTATAGGTTCATATGTCAATACAAATCCGGATGACCCTTTCATTTAGAGGTCACAATTATTTATAGATATTCCCAATGATGGAGGGGTATTTTAACTTAGATGAGACAATATTGTGGTTCTTTTTTTACTCGATGTGGTGTCAAATCCCTTCAATATGTAAACAATAAAAATAGAGATTAAAAATCTGAATAAATATATTTTTTAATATACATTGTGTTACCTCTTATTATACTTTTTCCCCAATTGTACTTATTTATTCTAAATTAAATCATCTAAAATTTCTAATGATAAAAACTTCTTCACATGTTGATGATCCAAATTTGACGTAATTATATCATTATCAAAATGTTGATGCACCTAGTGTAGAAGAACAATGCTTTTCTACACAGGTTGATGCTAACAATCCTAAGGAAAAACATATTGATGATGTTGAATCCAATGAAACGGTAGAAGGTGATATACTATGTCTAATAAAAAACATGATAGATGTAATAAGATGGTGTTAACAATATTTATTAGGATGAGAAGCAGAAAAATAAAATTCAAGGGTTTATGGAAAACTGATTACTAGCCTATTGACATTAAAAATCCATCATTCATTTGTTATATAAGGCTCACCACTCAAATACATATGTTAATGTTTGTATATTCATGGAACCATGTTTTTCCCACACTAAGGAACTATTGTGGGAGTATATTAGTGTAACAATATGATATAATTCATTTATTTTACTAAAAAAAATAATAATGAAACATTTAATTTCTCATCATTATGCCTCTCTAAGTGAATTTATACTAGATTATGGTCAATTGAAATTGGTATTAATGCTCTATGTAAATGCACATATAAACATTCATACAGTTCATATGAAGCATCATCTCAAGGAAGTAAAGGGTAAAGTAAAACTATACCGACCATAAATGTATGCACACATGATAAACCATGAAATGTGGAATGTATTTATCGGTTTTTACAAGGAGACATCTTTTCAGGTACATTCTGATTGTCAACACATAACATGGAAATACTTGTATCTGTCACTTTGATTTATAAATTTGAATTTATGAAATAGAGACAGATTACTAAATATTATAATTTTGTAGAAAAACTATCATACCCCAAAAATAAAGCATAAAAGGTGTTCACTTCCCTTAAATAAATAATGATACTTATTTTAAATCTGTATATATAATTTTATGTGTCATGAATTAAGAAAATAATTAGTGTCCATTTTTATATGAATATTGGTGAATCATAATCCAACATCTATTTCATCCCATGTCATGCGCTATGGAAGGAGGCTCTTGTAAATAAAGATGAGATACTAATAGTTGAAAATACCAAAAAATTATGGGAAACATGTGTAAGTCTGACATAAATAATAACTTTTAAATATTAAATCCGTAAAAGATAAAAATTATTAATTTTTTACAATATTTTTGATAGGTTTAGACAAAGTATTCATTATCAGATGTACCCGATGAATGACTATCGTCAGTGACCTAGAAGTAGATAGAAAAATATGGTCTTGTCAGAGGTGAGAGTTTTGGGGTGTCACCCCGAACATATTTTGAGATAAAATGAATATGATGATAAAGATAAGAAAATATATTAGATTAATACATTAATAGAATCTCTACAATAAAAATTTAATTGAAATTTTGAGTTGTTAGATAATGTATTGGGAATACATCAAATATTATAAAAAATACAACCATAATGACAACATGAAGACCCCCCACCACACACACACACTCTAATATCTTTGAGGTGATCCATTCCACTCAATGGACAACCAAACCATTAGTAATCAATCTATTCATAATTTTTTATAAAACATGTGAATTAGTAAGGCACTAACACCTTTCCTTTACTTATATTCTATAGGGTGAAAATGATTACGATTTCTATCTATCATTACCAACCTCTTTTTTGTAAGGGGTAAAATATACAATATATGACAATACATTCTACAAAAAAATAACATTCAATATTTCATATAATATTGAGGATTAATATAGGTCATCATGCGCTCACTAAGCTACCCATTCCCCTAGATGATATGGATGTTCATATGGTAGATCATTCTACAGTAACATTCATTTTAGGGCCATTTTATCTTGTAAAAATACATGTCTATAAGGAGTTATTATTGTCAATTTTTTTAGTTTTTTATAATAAATAAAAATACCTAAACCTAAGAATTTATTACAGAAGTATAAAGCTAAAGGAAGAAAATATAAAGATGAATCAAAATAATAAAAATTGTCAACCAATCGATATAAAAGACTCTCGTAATGTTTTATTACCCCACCAATCCATCTTTTTCATTTATTAACATTACTAGTTCATGTAGATGAAATGTTAAAATTGGTTGGATGATAATAGTTAATTTTGAATAAAAAATTATGGTGATGACATTAGATTCTATCTTGGTCTTCAAAATGAAGATTAAGTCCTCAATAATGAATGGATATAAGTCTAAAATGTAAATGTAAACTTGAGTTTTGTTTTCATAATTTTTCCCAATATTTGTTCTATAATGTTAATTAATGTTATTAATGATTAATATTATTTTAGGTGTATATATACATACTATTTGAAGGAGTAAACCCTATGAACAAAAAATTGAAATTATTAATCCTCAAATCACCTTTTCATAACAATTCTCATTAGAACTAATGGAATATAAAATATTATTGGACAAATAGGCCATAATGTCTAAAAAAGACTTATAAATGATGTATTATTTTAAATATCCGTGAATCATGGGTAAAACTCTATAATTTAATAATATCAAATATATATTTATTCCATTAATTTCATAATCATTTTTTATTTTTATGAATCATTAGTTTCTCATCTTATAGAATTTTTATACTCTGAATATTTATTTTCAGCATCGTTTTCCTAGATACCTAAAAAATAAACCACATGTAATGAGGTTTATCAATTTTAGATGAAAAACATAAAAAATTAAAAAATAAAATTAATTTTTTAAATATTATATTATTTTTTAATAGAAATTTTTTATAATAGTTTGGGGTTTAAATATCATCAGAATCATGACATAAGGACTTACAAAGAGCACAAGAACAATATCATCTTCTACAAATTGATTAGTTTTAGATTATATATAATAATATTTCACAATCATAAAAAATTTCCAAACCAATTACTAATTTATATGAATTATTTTATTCTGTCTAAAATAAAACAATGATAAAAATTACGGTTATTACATTTTAAATTTAAATAAATATATAATATTCAATCAACAAACCAGCTTCCATGAAGAATTATTTTCAATGAAAAATAAAATTTCATTTAAAATAATCACTAATAATATATTATTTATATCTTTATAGATCAATAAAGGTTTATGAAAGTCCATGTACTCAGAAGAAGAGTCATATTTGTATACAAATTAATGCAGAAAATACTTGGTTTCATAATGTATATAGAAATAATGACATGGTCTATTTCTACAAATAATTTAGTAAACAATTTTATAATATGATTTAATATTTTTATTTAATGTTCAACTCATTTTTATCTAAAACTTATTTAGTTAATTTTCTTATAGATTATTCATGAAGAAAAATAATAAATGATGTGACTGTTGAAAGCGTATTGTTATAAAAAGAAGGT
The DNA here is from genome assembly GCA_963277665.1 of Viscum album. Lineage (NCBI taxonomy): Eukaryota > Viridiplantae > Streptophyta > Magnoliopsida > Santalales > Viscaceae > Viscum > Viscum album. The sequence goes on from OY728160.1 coordinate 1,684,359,799, forward strand.
TATCATAAATTTTCTCACATCCGTGGTGTAAGATTCTTATGAACACAGTTGTGAAAAAACTCAAAAGAATATACCTTTTGGAAAAATAAGAAATAGGGTGATGTTTTGGAACAACCACATCTATGTCTAACAAAATTTTATTTAATATTAGTTGAAGCATTGTTTTTTAATAGAAACTTTAGTTCAAAACACACATCACATACTCAAAATCGAGAAAAAACATTAATATTGTCTTTATAAATTATTATCATGATACAATGGTCATTTTTGAAATATAATAAACCATCGTACCTCAATCTGATACATAGTGTACCTGGTATGGCTCAAACATTATTATTTTTAGTTTAAAATTTACATTTTAGTTCATAACACGCGTCACATACTCAAAACCAATAAAATCAATTAAGATTGTCTTGAATAACAATAACAATTATATATGTGTCATTTTAAAATAGTATTAATCTGATGCACATTTATTCTATACACATTATTCATGAAATGACTCAAAATTTAATATTTTAGTTTAGCAATGACTATTTAGGTGAAAACATACATGAAATACTCAAAATAGAGAAAATACATTCAAATATTTTTGATACGTTAGGATAATGATACAGAATAAAATTTTAAAATATAGGAATCAACCAAATCACAGTCTGATACATGGTGTGATTGATTTGAATTGAAAAGTGTATTTTTAGTTCAAAATTCAACTTTTAGTTCCAAAAAAACATCACATATTGAAAAAAAGTAAATTCATTAATATTATCTTGATACATTATAAAAATGATCTATAAGTAATTTTTTACATGTAAGAATTAGACACACCTCATCCAAATATATGGGGTGATCGGTATGACTCAACATTATTGATTTCATTTTAAAAATGACATTTTAGATAAAAACTCTTGTCAGACACTAAAAACCTATTAAACATGAATGTGTTGTATTTATACTTTGAGAAAATGACCCTTATATCATTTTTGACATATGGAATCACTAAAATGTAAATCAGATACATGGTTTGGATGGTGTGAATCAATGTGTTTTTTTAAAAAAAAATTGATAGTTTAGTTCAAAAAACAACACACCGAATAAAAAATATGGAAACAAATTTAGATTGTTTTGATAAATAAGACCACAGATCCCTATGTCATTTGTGACATATAGGAATCAAACACATATATTTATAATACACAATGTTCTTAGTATGATGTGAAGGGAATGTTTAGAGTTCAAAATAGAAATTTTAGTTTAAAACAAACATTACATACTCCAAACTTGGAAAATACATTCAAATTGTTTTGATAATTTAAAAAAAAAACATAAGTAAATTTTTACTTTCATTATTTAGCTTCATCCCGCCTTGATACATGGTGTGGTCATTATGACTTGAAATGTGTTTTTTTATTTTCAAAATGAAATTTTAGTTCAAATACAACATTATATAATAGAAACTAAGAAAATACATTCATATTCACTTGAAACAATATGAAAGTGATTAAAAAACATTTTTGATATATATAAAAAAAACCTCACCTCAATCTACTACATGGTGTACCTAGTATGACTTAATGTATATGTTTTTAGTTAAAAATTGATATTTTAGTTCAAAACACTTGTTTTATACTAAATCCTAATAAAACAAATTCATTTTGTTTTTATACTTTTTTAAAATGTTTCTTGAGTCATTTTAAACTTATAGTAATCATTCGCACCCCAATATGATACACTATGTGACCATTATGACATCAAATGTGTGTTTTTAATTTAAATTTCAAATTTTAGTTCAAAACACAGCCACAAATTCATGACTGAAAAAAACATTCTTATTGATTTGATATATTTATAAAATGATCTATAAGTCATTTATGATATATAGGAATCATCAACACCTTAATTTTATACACGATGTGAATGGTATGACTCAATATTTGTGCTTTGAGTTTAAAAATTAAATTTTAGTTAAAAGAATGTTTCCCTGAATAAAAACAGAAAAATGTTGTTTGGATTGTCTTTGTACATTACTAAAATGATATTTATATCGTTTTTTATGTTTAATAATCATCTGAACATCAATCTAACACCTGGTGTGACATGTATGAATCAATATATGATTTTATTTAAATTAAATAATTTAGTTCAAAAAAAAATACATACATAAATTTGAGAAAATAAATTCAGAATATTTTTATACTTTAAGAAAATGATCCATAATTCATTTATGACATGTAGGAATAAATTGTGCCTCAATATTAAACATGGTGTTCTAGGTATGACTTGAAGTGTATGTTTCTAGTTTAATATTGAAATTTCAGTTCAAAAAACAAATGAAATTCTCAAAATGTAGTAAAACCATTATGATTATTTTGATACATTATGAAAATTATCCTTATTTTATTTTTGATGCGTAATAATCAGTTGAACCTCAATTTGAAACATGGGGACTTAGTTGAGGCCAAAAATATTTGGTTTCATTTTAAAATTTATTTTTTTTTTCAAAGAAAACATCACATACTCAAAACCAATAAATATATATCATATTTTTTTGATAATTTTGAAAATTGTTCCATAAGACATTTAAGACATATAAGAACCATCCACACCCCAATCTAATACACAGTGTCACCAATATGACTAAATGTGTCATTTTTATGTTTCAAAACAAAATTTTAGTTAAAAACATGTGCCTCTAAATAAAAACCTAGAAAACATACATGGTTTGTATTGAAACATATAGAAAAGGATCCTTATTAAATTTAGGACATTTATAAATAACTAAAACATCAATCCAACACATTTCGTGATAAAAATGGCTTGAAGTGTGTTTTAATTTAAATTTGGTAGTTTAGTTCAATACAGATTCCACATAATAAAAACTAAGAAAAAAATTTCATATTTTTTATTACATTATAGCAATGATGCATATTACCATTTTTACAATTATGAATCAACCGCACCTCATTAAGATAGATGGTGTGTCTTGTGTGACTCAAATTTCATTTTTTAGTTTAAAATTGACATTTTTGTTCAAAATAAATGTGACATACTCAAAATTAATTAAACACATTCTTATTTTTTTATACAATATAGAAACAACCCATATGACTTTTTTTTACATGTAGGAATCAACCAAACATCCATCTGATATATGGTGTGACCAGTATGAATCAAAATGTGTGTTTTTTGTTTTTAATTTTAATTTTACTTCAAAACAGAAATAACATTCTCAAATTGAGAAAATTAGTGCATATTTTGTTGATACATTTGGAAAAAAAATCGTATGTAATATTTGATGTATAGGAATCAGATGCCCCTTAATCTAATATATAGTGGAAATGGGGTGACTCAAAATGTGTGGGTTCGGTTTAAAAATGGATTTTTATTAATGTATTGTTTCATATTTAGGTTCATTTTTTTCCTTATATTATTTTTAACATAATAATATTTTATATAGGTTCATACTTTTTATTGACCTGGGGTGGTTTTTTCTACAACTTATAGCATTATTAGATACATTTGAGTAGGAATTTGGGGCCAAAGACAATAAAACATTGATGATTTTAAATGTTTGGGTTAAATTGTACTTTATAATATAGATGTAAAAAAATGTTTTAAATTTCTATAATATAGTGTTTTTTCTTATATTTGTGATATAATATTTATTTATATGAAATTATGAATTTTCCATAAAATTATTTTATCCTTTGGTGTGCAATAATTTTAATAGCATGGTTTATCAATATGGCTTCTAGAAGCTCTATTTCTAGTTATAATAAAATTTCCCATTTATCGACACTCAAAAAATGCTTAGAAATGGTACCCTTTATCAGTGATAGTCTATAATAAAGGAATGAACTCCATTATTAGTTTTTTCTTATTGATAATAGAATACCCTCTTTATCATCAACTTTTAATAGTGATAAAAGGGATCCTTTTTATCGGTTCATATAACATCAATGTTTTTTAGTGATGATAAATGTTTTTTCTAGTGATGACTATTGAAAAATATATAGTATTGCTTCTTAGCTACATGTGGATATATTGTTGGTGACTAAGTGGGGAAATTAGTTTTTAGAGTTGGTGAAGAAATCATAACATTTGATTATGAGGTAAATGAGATGCCCCTTGATTGATATTATTTTTGGAGTGTGGGACAACCTATTAATTCACTCAGTTATATTGACGGCCTAATATGACACACTCACTGGTTTTTAGGAAATCTAAGGCATTGGATGAAAAAACGGTTGTGCTATTGTTACTTGTATTATGGAATGTATTTAACAAGTACCATATGATAATGTGATTAAGGATTTTATGGCCATTTTTTATTGAGCTTATGACTTGGGATGTGATTTAGAGTAGGTCATGGAATATTTTTTTATATGGTCCCATTAATGTTTGTAAGGGGACTAAATGACCAAATTTTTGTTATTACAATGTAAATGGTATGTATTTATTGGATGTTCACTAAAATATACATTCTTGAGATGCATGTAAACATGAATATAATGCCTAATATATAAGTAAGTTTATATTTAATACGTTCATGTGGTGCATTTATTTTTCATGAATGTGAAGTATGAATCTAATATAAATATATATATAATATTTGTTTCTCCTGAATGTATTATTCATCCGTGAAAAGATATTTTGAATGGATTAATTACTTTAAATTTATTGTTTGAAATGAATTCAACATATAAATACCCAATGTAATGTAATTCATGAGATGCACCATGTTTTATTATGCCTTGGGATTTGGATATATAAGTTTATAGGCGCCTCTCATGTTGGGTATGTGATATGTATAAACAACCACTAAACACCTTTCCTCATGAAACTATGTGTATATCATTTGAGATAGTGCAAACACCCCTTCATCTTTTAGGTATCCTTAAAATACAATCCTATATCCATTGGTTGATGTATCACCTCAAAGGTGCTGTCCTTTAATTTAGTACACTCAGTGATATTCTTCATACACTCTCTATGGAAGGAAGATCGAGCGATATATTAATATTAATTCCTTGAACTCTATATTATAGTATTATTTACACATTAATTTATTGATGATATATATCATATGTGTTGGGTTGTATTCCATTGTATATGTTCGTTAAATGATCATACGAAACTCATAAGTGGTATCAGATCTAGGTTCTTCAAGAATTAAATGTGTTCTAATAAAAAATGTTTTATGATATATTATATACAATGTTTTAATAGAAGTATATAGATTTCAGACCATTATGTGAGAAATGTAAGGGTATGTATGATTTACCCTTATATTGTAAGGTTTTTTTGAAGGTTATAACATTATGAAAGTCATTTTGTAAAGGTGTATATGCCACAAAACTTAGGCGATACACTTTTTCATAATGTCTATGTAAGGGTAAACTCATTATTACCTCTACCAAAATGGGTTTCATAAAGGTAGAATTCTTATGAAAATGTGTTTACATAAGCTTCATCAGAAACATACAATTGGATGTAAATGTATTAGAGATAATGTGTAATTATCCCAGTTGTTTACCTTTAAGTAGAATTTGATATATTAAAGGTACCCCTACGTGATGGAGATACATAATGGTAATACCTTTATGGGATATATTTTCATGAAGATGATCATTGTATTACCTTTATGAAATGGTGTTGAGACGCATAAAGCATACATTTAGTTTACTTTTTGGATGTATTCTATAAGCATATATTGCAGTTACATATAGCGTTTATGTAAGGGTGAAAGGGAGGATACCCTTACATTGAATATGTATTATGCATACTGCTAGGAAAAGAAATATTTATTAATTTTTAATATTAAATATTTTTATGGTTTATAAAATTATTGTAAATCAGAATAATAGGTATTTTTGGTCATTTTAGTTTATAATTATTTTATAATTTAGTTAATTATATCTAAATGTATATAAATATTTAATTAAATTATTATTATTATTTACCAAATAATAATGGTTAGTATTTTAAAATACCACTTGAAAAATTAAATTACATACCTTATAATCTAAAAATAAATCATTTAATTAGATTTCATACATCATGATTTATATTGTGTTTAAAAATTAAAATATGTATATATATATATGATACAATGATTGTATAAAAAAATTATATAATAGACATTGAATTATTACATATTTATAATTCATGAAATATAATATAAATTCAATTTAATATAAAATATTAAAGGGGTAATAATAAATAAAATATAAAATTTTCGAGTTCATCCTAAATTATGAAATGTTTTCAATTAATATATTTTTATGGATAGTATATAATTGTCTCATGTTTTGGAAAATAACTAACTTTTTTTATTTATATGTGGTATTTCATTTATATTCATGTTTAATAAATTGTTTATAAAATAGGAATAACGTGTGTAACCATTGATATGATAAAATTTTTCTTGGATAGAGCCTTGTATATCATTAAAGGTGGGAAATAATAAAATATAGCCTTTATAAAGTTTGACCTTGATTTTTAATTTTTGTTAGGATCTTATGAATGGTTGTTGGATACTTTTTTTTTCTTATTTAGTGTTAGAGATTTCCTGAAATTAATTATATCTTGAGTAATTTCTCTTAGTGTTGAGGAATGTGGGGTTAGACTATCTACTTTTATAAAGGATTGCATTATCTTGGGATGTGAACTGGGTTGTATATCTATATCTCTAGTCTAGCTCGTGTGGAGTTTTTCAATCTCATATAAATCTATTCCTTTACATAAAAAATTCAAGTTACTTATTTATATGATTCATTTAGATATTTATGAATATAATTTAATTTTGTTTTTTGATTATTAACACAGACTTGTGGGTTGTGTATCGAGTTACCCATTAATGTTATGTGGATATATTAATTTGGTGGTTAGAATATATATTCTGAAACGAAAATATTAAAATCATGAATTAAAAAAAGGAATAAAACATGATATGATAATTATTAAATATAATGTAGTAGTATAAATTTAATATGAATATGATGTATAATAAATGGTGCTAATTTAAACTACAAAAAGTAGAAGTGTGATATTCCTTCCAAATAAACACTTTTAAATCCCTTGATCATCCAAATATTTTTTTTCTTCCATATCTGAGTTCCCAAGTTTTATCTTATTCAAGTAATTTAAATAAAAAGTGAGTCTAGATTTGTTTAGTCATATAATATCTTTTCATAGCTAGGTGCCCATATATTATCCTTGGATAAATATTTTTGGAATTTTTATTTGTTAAAATAGTTAGAAATATCTAATGGTTAAGAAACCAATGGAATAGAGTTGAGTGAGTCCATATGATGCATTAGGATAAAGGGTTATCCACTCAATGATTCTAGAGTCACAAATCTTTTGATTTGGAAGATTATATTCATAAATAACTATGTAGTGAGAATAAATCCCTAGTAGACTCATTTATTAGTGAAATATGAATATTGTATCACTAAATAGATATTATGTATATGATCATCAATTATAGGGTAATTAATTTCATTAAAAGTACCTAATGAAATTATATAAGACCTAGAATTCATTTTATAAAATTTCTATTTTAGATAAAAGCATCATCATCCTCAAAATAATCTTTATAATAATCCCTAAAATATTAAGCTTAATGTAAGAAACCCCTATATATAGTATTTTATGAAAACATCTATAGAGAAAATTATTATATGCATTAGAATAGTTCCTTCCTCAGTAACCAGTTATTGATGTTTTTTAATATGAAAAAAATATTCTTATAAAATAATAGAATGATTCATTTATGGTTTCAAAGAGATAATATACTTATAAACCTAAGGAACTCTATTCTAATATACTCATATGTTTTGTTTTTTCAATGATATTAAATATGATTGGATACATTTTGATAGTATAATGAAATATTTTAAGTCTTATACTAGTTAGGGAATATATTATATTATCATTTATGGAAATTTTCCAAAAATATGTATTATTTCAAGAAAATGTTTCTCGATTTTCTCAAAGTGTTGAGATTAGATAAACATGGAATAAAATGTGTATGTTCTAGTAATGTAAAAATAGTGTACATATATAAATGGAAAAAACATGAAGAGATGTAATTGGAAATTATAGGAACCAATTTATGGTTATTTTAAAATAAAAGGTATTTTCAGGAAATATTAATGATCGGTAATATGGTATTATCAAGAAAACCTAAAGGGGTTTGGGAACTCCCTGGAATATCCGTGTATGTAAAGAATGGGTATCATTATCTAATTTATCTTTTTTGGTAAGAGTATATGATTGATAACAAAGTGGTATTATGATAAAATAGAGATGATTAAATGTATACACTATGTTTATGATTCAATGGATTCTATAATTTTTTGGGAAGAATATATGGATACACGTATTTTATCTAAAAAAATGTTCATATCCACATGTTCGTTAAAATATGATTTAATGTTTTCCCACTAAGTAGTGGAGTATATTATGGAACAGAAATTAATTTTTTAACAAATATAATATAAACACATATAATAGAATATATGATAAGGAAACAATAATTTATCCATTATATAGTCTAATTAAAAGGAAATAACTGTTACTTCCTATCACATAGTAGTTTTTATTATGTATTATACAAATATGTTGAAGAGAATATATTGAATAATAGTACAATGGAGTGTGTTTAAACTTAGATAATTTCAATTTTAACAAATAAATTATTATGATAGTTTATGTTTAAGTGATTCTATATTTCAAAACCTAAATATTTTGGATATGTGGCAGCAAAGAAAAATATAAATAGTTACATTTAGTAACTATGATAAAGTGAATATCATTTTAAAAAAACAAATGATTATAAAAGTTAATTCTTATTCTTATTCTTCTCTTAATATCCTTTTAATGGTCTAGATATGTGATGGTAATGAATAAAGTAAATAATTTCATTTAGTTACCATAAAAATTAAACACCACTATTCCATACAGGGTTATACCCGCCAATTGAAAAATTGTATCACTTGGTATCATAAAAGTGTTTAGGTTATGGATGTAAATATAAATATATAGAATTACATTAGATTCCATAATGAAGTGGGTAATAGTTTAAACTAAATGAGTTCAGTATGAGGGGGTAATGTTATAATGTAAATAGTTATATTTTTTAAAAAATATTTCAAGGATAAAATGTTGATGGAAAGAGATCCAAAGATGAATATGATTTACATACAAATATTACTATGTAGGAAATATAAAATATCATTATAACATTTTATTTTGTGATGGTAAGGATTTTGAATATATTTTTAAAGAGTTGAACTTTGGTAATATGATTCATATGTATCACCATTGTGGAAACATTCTTGCTTCATAAATGTTACTAACTAAGATGTTAGAGGGAGTATTTTATTACATTCTCACAAATGGATGTCAAAGTAATTATATTAGGATATATTCTTTAGAAATTACACTTCAATAGAAACTGAATTAGGTATAAGTTATTTCTCTACATGTTTAACACTTATGATATTGGTTGTATTTAATGTAAAAATAACATGTAATTATAATAAACCAATCACCATTTATCATATAATCATGTGTTATGACATTTATTTTTCATAAACGGTCAAAAAATAAATATCCCCTAAATGTAATAGAATTTATTCATCCCCAAATGAAGACCTTCATGGAGTAAAATGGGTTATAATGATATGTAATGGTTATCTTAAATATATTTTTGTATCAATTAAAAATGGTTTTATATGAGATACGAAGAATATATTCTTGATGTAGTAAGTATATAATTATTAAATAGAATGGTTTGCAGAAGTATATTTCATCAAATATCATATCACCATAATAGGGGTGTATGATTATTATAAATCCTTCTTACTCAAGTCTGGGAGAAACCTAGCATGAGAACCATCATATTTTGATGGCCTACTTATAAAAGAAAATATATGAACAAAGATAAAATGGCATTGGTTGGGTATGTTGTTGATCATGTTATCAGTTGGAGTATAACCGAGATGTGATTTGTCCACCTGTATATAAGAAAATTCATATAGGCCACCATTTAATTATACTGAGTAAGCATAATCTTATTAATATTTGTTCCACATATTAGATTTTAAACATCTTAGATAAGTGAAATGTGATGTTTTTATAAAATTAATGAAGGACATGTGATGTATTCACTGACGTCATCAGTGTTTTCTGGAGAATCGATAATTGATGATAGGAAAACAATATATTAAAAATTTTAAAGTCTTGTAGTTACTTTATTTTTTTTTGAAAAGGGATTATATTGTTAAAAATATGATTTATATAATACATCCTGTGGTGGAAATTTTCTTACAAGTATATGAGTATGTTTAATGGAGATTAAACTATATCCCTTATATGTTTGAATGGAACTAATGATTTTCTAGAGACCTATCATAGCTTATGTCTATGATATTGGGATTCTATTGTTGTTTTGGACTCTAATAAGTCTTGTAGGTTCACACCGTTTGGCACTTGGTAATCTTTTTTATTAATGTGTTTGTTCAAAAAAATTTAGTTTGATGAAAAAACCATATCCAAAAGTGTTTGGATGGATTCACAAAGAGTTGTTTTGTTCTTCATAAATTCATTATGAGATTTTAGTGAATGTGGGACAGTATTTGATATTAACAAAAAATATAGATATGCATGAGATGCATGTACACATGAATATGATTCACGATATATATATATATATATATTAAGATATTATATATATTTTGTACATTTAATACATGATTATGATCCGTATACTTTTCATCCATGTTGTGTATGAATAATATATATATATATATATATATATTTTATTTATCCCAAATGGTTATTCATTAGTTACAATCCATTATAAATGGATAAATTTTATTTTTTTATTTTTTTTAAATGAATTAAATTAATAAATACTTAATAGATAGTGATCTGCGAGATTCATTATGTTTTGAGTTTTCTCAAGATTTAGACATATAAGAGAATGTGATCCTCAATTGATGGTTGTGTGATTTGTATGAGGCTATGATAAAAATCATTCTCCGGAAACATTGTTTTTCTCATTTGAGAGAGTTCTAGTACCTCCTTTTGTATTAAGGTATCCTCCCAATATGTTCATGTATCCAATGGTAGGTCCATAACCTTAGAGTCATGGTGATATTATTAATAGAACCTTGTTACCATCCCCAAACACTATCAATGGAAGGATAATTAAAATTGTTATTGTTCCTGATTTCTTAGTACTCTATTTTATAGTATTATTAACACATTAATTTTATTGAAGATAGATATCTTTTATTTTTCATTATCTTCATTTTCATATGATCATTAGATGATAAAAATTAACTTATAAGTATTTCCCATGTGGTGATACTTCCTATATAGGGCATGAGATTAATAGGAGAAACTTTCTTGTTATTTTCTATTTCCCATGGATGTGGTATGTATTTCTAATAATGTGATACTTTAAAGGAAAGGTATTTGTTACCTAATAGTAAAAGGAAGGTTATCTAGTATTTATCTTGGGAGTGGGATGGATTACATAAGATTTTTTTCTACAAAGGAATGGGATGATATGATCTTGTGAGATTATTTATTGTGGTCCATGATTCCTTCTATTGTGATGTGTCCCTAGAATAAGAAATATTTTCCCTCTTGCGATTATTTTCATGGATAGGGATATCATGCCCTCTATTGAAGGTATTGTTAGGTCCTGATTCCAACATGTATATTATTTCTAGAGTCAATATTCCCATTATTTATACCTTTATACTAGGACACACAACCCGTGTACTGATTCTTGTGATATCTTGGGGATGTTATGTGATGTTCACTTGTATATGATTGTTAGAAATGACGTGCTAATAATTTTGAGTTTTTTATTAGGATGTAAAACCCATTTATTCATGCTTTTGGTTCCATTGGGATATTTTTCTCATTTCATGGTTATATAATCAAGCCATTTTTCTCAAGAATTGGTTAGGATAATACAGTGGGACGTTATGATGACTATTTTGGTGATTTTATCAAGAATAATTTTGTAGATTTTCACCATCATATTTATCCACCATTCAATATCATATAAGGGTGTTTGTTCTTCTACTTGTAATTTACACATGGTGATATCCCACACAACCCTTTACCGGGTTATGGAAGAAATAGGAATATTATAAATGACCTTGAGAAGTTAAAATGAATTAAAACCACTTTGTTATATATGAGGAGCACCACATATTCCACTCAACATAATTGAATCATCCATTTATTTGTGTGTGTGTGCGTTAATTTTATATATATATATATATATATATATGTTTGTTTGTGTCTTTATATACATATATGGATATATACAAACATATACGCACACTCCCACACATAAAAAATTCTTTTATTAATATTCATATTAATCAAAAAATTTAAATATTTATTTAAAAATATCTATTCATAATTACATTATTTATTTATTTTCATATATTTGAGCATATAAATATATTTATTTATTCATATAATATATATACACATACACATATATTAAGAATTTCAATATTTTTATATATAAATATTTATTTATATTTTTGTACACATGTTGATTATATATATATATACTATTCATTATATTTTGATGAATCCTGCACTTACTGATACGCTAAGGATACAACATATACAAATATAGAGACACCCTAGAACCAATAAATGAGTATATCATCTCCACCTATGCCACTCATTTCCCTGTTAGATATAATTTTCATTTATACCACTCATTTATCACACTTGAGTGAACTACATAAAACATCTAGATTTTGTTGAACCACCTAATTTTGGGAAGCCCTATATAGTCCTGTGTTCTCTTATATCCATCATTTATATGTTTCTAATTTAGTTCTGGCCCTCTGTAACATCAACAAAGAAATTGATAGCTTCTCCACCTTCCATTTGAGGTCCATAACCTCTATGTCCATTTCCCTCCTTTATATTAATGATAATAAGTTTATCTATGTCCTTCACTATTTCTAGGGGATTCATTTCACCATGGAGATTATGAAAATATGTAGTCATGAAAGTATTTTCAATTAGTATTTTAAAATAATTTATGAATACATATATGACAAATGTCTAATAAAAGTTTTAATTTATTTTCAGTTGTTTTTATTTAATGTTTCAGTAGACTTCATTATATACTAGGGTTTTTAAGACACATTAGCATTGTAAGATGATGAAATTTGTAAGAGACATGGTAAAAACTAATGTTATGAAATGTTATTATATATGTAGTGCATAGGATTTATTATTTCATAGGACTCTCAGGGTCTTATTATATATCAGGAAAAGGATGGAAAATATAAAAAATAAAGAGAGAAAATCACAATTTCTAGAATATATATTTTCAATAAAATATTAATATCTGATTTTGATAATGTTTTTTGATTATTTTTTAAACATCATAATTTTTTGGAATCATTCTAAGGGAGAGGAATGATTTCCTTATGGTTAAACTACTGAAATGTAATGGAAATAAATTACTTATTATATAACTACTCAACCACATTATAAAATTTTTATTCTCGCAACAAGGATATTGGTAAGAGTTTAAAAATAAGAATAAAGAATCATGAATAATAATAAATAGTTCAAAAAAATGTTTTTGGATGTTAATTTTTTCAATTTTTATTCAAAATTCAAAATCAAATGATATTTTTTTGCTTCCAAGGTGTGAATAAAAATATATCAAACATAAAAGGGGTATATATTTATCTCTCAAAATTATAAAAAATAATTTTTTATGGAGAACTAATTATAAGAATAGGTTGTGTAGTTTACATTACTGTACTGCTTTACTTTTTTATATATTCCCTCACACAATCAATTTCTTTTTCACAGACCGAATGGTATAGGAATCATTGGTGGTGGCCTATAAAGATTTATCTCACACCCTACCCAAGCCACCATTTGTACATAAGAAAACTATTTGTATAAAGGAATTAATATATGGAAGCATCCCACTAAGGACACGTGATCTTGATTACAAGCATTAGGATGGAGCTTGTTGGAAAATTACCCAACCAGTGGTCAGGATGTTTGGATAGTTTTTTCTTGTTTTTTCTTCTTTTTTGTAACATGTATTAATTAATTCCATGTATACCTATTATACTATTTATGTAGATACATTCCATTAATTATCCTCACCATGTATATGGTTCTAATTCCTTCTTTAGATTATTTTTTAGTGGTTGGATGATTACCGTATTTTTTTCCAGTTTGTTTATTTATCTTTCTTCTGCTATTATTATCCATTTTTACTATATATATGTTCTGATCCACTATAGTAATAAGTGAATATCTACCCATATACATACCCTTATCCTTTATTAATATTCATCCACTTCAGGTGTATGGGAATGCATAATTGAATTTATGTGGCCAACTGGGATCTGGGAACCATTGAGTGACACCCAGGTCAAAATGTCACAATGTGGTATAAAAGAGATTTGTCTTTTCAATTTGTCTTATTGGATGGAAATATTGATAGGATATTAGTAATATGTTGGAACACCGTTATAATTCATGCAAGGGAGTAACTGACAAATGTTCGGGGTAAATAACAAGCATCTTGGGAATGGGAAATTGATGTTATGTATTTCACCTATTATAGTTGATATAATTTCATTTCTAGGTTATGAACATAAATTGTGGATTCTGATATTATTTATTGATATTTATTCTTTTCCAGATGCTATGATAGAAATTAATAAACATTACACGCATCATTATAGGGACGTATAATTCACAAGCCATGCATATTCCATGCCATATTGGTGCATTCTATTACTTATACTACCAGTGTTGCCTGTGATTATCGAGTTATCCATGGGTTTTATATATATATATATTCTTTGGCTACTAATATCTTCTACAAGGTTGGTTATTTGTTATTTGAAGTATCAAAATCTATTTAAATATTTTTTTCCTGTATATGTTGATGGTGGAATCGAAAATAGATGGTTTGGTCCCATGACAGCTTTGTACCTATGGTTACATTAGTCACTATTCGGTTATAATTGATTGATTTACAATTTCAATTTATGTGGTTTGTGGGCTGTCATGGGTTTTATTGAATTCTTTACCATGTTAAGACATTGTATATTACCCATTATATTCTAATGCCAAATTTATTTGGGGATAGGTAGAAATTAAATGGGTTTTGATTTCATTGAGAACATATATGGACCCTTATTCACTAGGGATGTAGATCCATTTTAATAAAACCATGGTATTTCTAAATAACAAAATGGAAACTATAAAAGTCATTCATGTCTTATAAAATCAAATAGTTTCAAGTAAATGAAGTGGAAAAGTGGTACTGACTAGTTCACTTATTGGAACCACTATAAATTAACATAAAAAAATTCTAATATAGGACTTCTAAGTTGATAGTTGGGGTAATAGTTTGGGTAGTGAGCCCTTATTCTTATTAACATATTCTTCTACTGCTTATATCTGCTCCAATATTGATATGATTCATGTTCATTGAAGTTTTATAGCTATTCCAAAATGAATTTCTTGAGTCATGTGACAAGAGGATTGTGACGACCACACTCCAGAGATAGTGGGACCGAATCCACTAGTCTTACCTCTCAGAGTTCCACTTATGGAAGCACCTACAATACCGATAATGGGCACTTAATCTCAATATTATGAGGGTTTCCTATATCTGATGTAGTCAATGAAGTGTGTTCCATGACATGAACATACTATGGCTGGTCTTACTCATGAGTTCTAGATGTAGCATTCTCCCATCTTCTTAGGCAATGGTGGTGTCACGAACCAGATCCGGTCACCATCAAACCGGCACCAAACGCGGCCCCTGACAAGTCCTGAAGGGAGTTCCCGATCCCCACGGGCTGGCACAAGTTCCTGAGTATCATATCATGATAATTGGGAACGATTTACCCGATTATATAAACATTAAACAGTAAACAAACTCAATAGAACAAATCTGGATTTTTTTAACTAAAACCATCATTTACAAAATTTCAAAACTGAAATACATAAGTAAAAACTGTGTTTAAAGAACATTAAAGAGGTACAAAACCAAATAAGGACAGCCCAAGAACCTCCACATGGAAAGAGGAACCACCCTAAAGCCATCTCCACGACACTGCATCCCAATGGACAGCTAAAAACCTGAACCAATGGCATAAAACCTATACGCAAAACTATGACATAAAATAAGAATGTATACTTACACCCAAAGGTGTAAGTAGGGTGTGAGAGAAAGCCCAGTAGGATACCACCTCTAAGAGATTCCATGTGATAAACATTTCATGACAAAAAGCATTGCAAGTTTTGTAAATAAGAAATGCTAGTTAAAATTTTCTAAAGGATGCAATAATAAATGAAAACCGGTTTCATGTGGGATAATTTTAAAGGAACAAAAATTTTAAAATAAATAACAAAGATATTGAATTTTCCATCCAACAATATCTTATACCGATGGTAATTACAAAGGATCTAATGAGCACAAGTAATAGGAAATAACCCCTAGGCACTAGCTAGTTGTGGGTCCCAGGTACCTAGTATCTCGGTGAGAGTAACCACCAATAATATCTGTTCTCGTGCAAGATCCACTAGTAGGGATCATACCCATAACCTAGTGGTCCCCAATTATCATCATCATAGTTTAGTTAGAGATGTAAGAGTCAATATTGCTAAGTGAAACTGAGGCCAAACCCCACCGATTCACTAGCATACTAGTACACGTCCACCCACCTAGATACCCGAGTTTTCCTTTTGTGCTCAAAAAAGTTCAACAATCCAAGAAGTATAGTTTTCACATGAAAATATCACATCCACATAACACATTAACCAAACAGCCCCATGTACATCACACAAGTCAAAAATTCCACTTTTCATTCAAATGCAATTTGAAATCAAACTCACACCAAAATTGCCTACAACACTTTTCACATTCTTTAACACTTCCACAAATCCTTTAAATGATTTTATAAAACCATTAAAAGATATTTAACTCACATAACAGCCCACACACATGTCACATAATACCCTTCTCAACTCCATAATTCATTTTATCAATAAACTCACACGAAACATCCCACACCCATGTTTCGCACACAAAACACAATTTAGTAAAACATTTCAGAAATTTATAAAACATTCTAAAAATGTTTGACATATCAAATCACCACTTTACCATTAAAAACCCACATTAGGTGAACACACTCACCCAGATAGTACATATACACCCATTACAAGCTTTGTTTAACCAAATAAAACATTTGAAATTTTTATAAAACAAACCCAAGAGGTATAACTATTGTTTGCACACTAAACCCATTTCAAACCCCTCATTCCAAACCAAAATCATAACAATAACAATCCAAAACAGAATTTTCAGCCCTAAAAAATAATTAAAGAACCCCCAAGTGTTATAAAAACACATCAAATAATACCACAAAGATACACATGAAAAACACAGGTTTTCATAAATCTCCTTCAAGAAGTACAACACAGTTTTACACCTTAAACTCAATCAAAAATCTCTTTTCAAGGCCCACATGATAATAAGGAATTACCAATCCAGAATTTTCAGCCCCTTTAAAGACTAATAAATCACTTTCATATGTTATAAACTAAACCCAAACATTACCCCAAGAGTCACACACGAAAAGTACCCAATTTCAAGCTAAAATACAACTAAAAATTAAATGTTTAACCAAATTCATCAAAAACAGTTTTCACACCACACAAAACAGATTATAAACATACTAGATTAATAAACCAAGCAATATAACTCATCATAAAATGGTTACACATGGAATCACCTACCTTTTGAGTCAAAACCCTCAAAACTTGGTGCGAAACCTTAAGCGCAACACCGCCGCACCACAAGGAATATAAATCTAGACCTAGACAACCAAAAATTTACCCAAAAGATACCAAATAAGACCTTAGGATCTAACCCCAACTTCTGGACATTTTAGAACATAATGAAAGAGGGAGGAAACCCTAAGGAGAATGAAAAATTGAAGAGAGAAACACTTACTCAAAACAATCATGAATAAAACGACCCAACATCCACCAGACTCTGAATTTGAAAACATCCAACCATTCAAGTGATGTTCGAAAAAGTATTATGAGACCATGTAGGAATTTGAATGGGGAAAAAATAGTGAGAATTGAAGGATTTATGAAGGAAACAAATTACCTTTATTAATCTGCCCGAAATGTGAGTTCTTCAGAAGTTTCGACCTAAACCGCGATTCAAATGAGCTGCAAAGAGGGTGGGAGGATATGGGACGCTTGGCTGGTTTCAAGGGGCGTGTTTGGGGCTTGTAATCTCCAAAAAATCCTTAAAATTGGATATGTTATTAATTAAACAAACTTTATTTTTAAAACTGGAATTGGGCTTTCGGGCAGGCCCAATCCCTTAAATAAAAACTCATGTACAACTTGTTTATGGTTTTATAAAGGCTCCAAACTACAATGGTGGTGTTTCTATATCAGGGGAGACCATTTATGAACTTGAATGAGTGAACAATATTAAAAATTGAAAAAGTTATAAAAGAAACAATATTTATTTTTAAATCTGGAATTGGACTCACGGTTTGGCCCAATTCATGAAAACTCACCCACTCCACCATAAAAGCATGACAAACCCCAGAAAAAAAGCATAAATGAAAATTAAATGAAATTTAACTTTAAAATAAGTCATGTATGTGACAATTCTCCCCACCATGAAAACTTTCCATCCCCAGAAAGCGACCACAAGGCCAGATACCAAAACCACGCCCAATCGATAAACCAAGATGTAATTCTTTGACAAGCTTTGCCCCCCAAGGGGCAAAACACCTCCAGTGATCAATTAAGGAATGATTAATCTCACAACCCAAACGTAAACCACTTTACTGAAATGATCAATCACATTCATACATTATCCCAAAGTGAAACTCCTCGAACGCTATCCGAACAAGACTCAAGTAATTCACCCAAACGAACAACAACTTCAAACAAGGTTACACTTACCTATCATTAACTAAACCATTGGGAGCTATCCAATCCAAAAATTTACTCAAGGAAGATATTGGTATCTAGATAGTTCCTAATGATACTAACTACCACCAAGCCAATACCATGGATAAATCTGATCTATTGGTATGGGGGGACACAAATAGGCACCCCACCTTAAGCGGCAGCCTAAATTATTTTCCGAGATAAAATGAGGACACTAACAGGGGGAGGCCTGAACGAACTCCCTAGTACAGAGGGTAGAATTCCATTCACAGTTTACGAAGGGATGTACATGAGAATAATTGTGGGTCTCCCCACCATAAGAACCAACCATCTTAACTGACCAGCATGGGCCGACACAGAAAGACCCAATTTTTTTTAATGATTTGGGAAGGGCGCATGGTTAGTCCGCATGGTTTGGGAACATTGAAATAACTATGCAGATCATTATTTTCACATGGATTCCTACCACAATTTCACTAATAATCATGCGCAAAATGTGTGCTCAAACTGTCTAGCCAAATTTCCAACCATTATCTAATGACTCAATGGAAACCAACAAGGGAGGGAATGACATTAGGCGATGACATGGGTACATGGCCCTCCACCTATTTCCACCGAACGAGAACAACAGAAGGAATATGATGGCACCATAGGTTTAAACACTTCATATCTTTCACACCGAGGATATGAAATTGTACAAGGGTTTAAATAACCCAGGGATTTCCCCTAACTACGAGTCGACTTCTCTACGAGACCTATGGCTGGAGCTCAAATGATCGAAGCATCTTCGGCCTTGCAGTTAGTCCTTGGAAACCCCTTTAACGAGAATTATTCTTTCAGTGCTACCAAAAAATACATTGCAATCCCTAATAAGACTTCCAAGACATAACACATTCTAAACTCACTTTACAATAACCCAATATTTCAATGAAACAAGGTCTTAGAAGATGAACACAAATCACACCTTGTTTCTTCGGGTAATAAACAACAGAAGTAAATAACACCTATACTCACCTTACTAAAAAAATGGATGATTTTGATGTTTTTACAAGGGATACATTCTCCCAACATAATAGAGACTCTCAAAGTATTGCATGAATTTCACCTTTAGGGTCAATCGAGCACATGACATCACAAGGAGTCACCAAACATGACCATTGCGACTAATATAAGAAATTAATGGAAAGGGACCTTATACTACATCCCCAAACAACACACAATTCTAGAAAGTGGCCATAATATCCTCTTTTAAATAGATTTCCCACACTGGTAGTTTATTTTGTACTCCTTCTTCGAAGAGACTACAATAGACCGAGAGGACCTCTTAGACACCATCGAGGTACTCATCCATGCTAACAACCCCAGACCACTTCCACCTTAGAAAAATCTGAAAACTTAAGAAGCTATGGTCTCTTGAGACCTTCCATCATCACTCTCCCACTATAAGAGGATACAAAAAAAGGAAAGGAAATGGATTAGAATCAATCTAAAAATCTCAAGAAAAATATTCCTTATATTGATCAACTGGAGGGTCTTCAAACGGCAAAACAATCGGGGTTTTACTTCAGTTGTGCACTAACCCTTAATGGGGTGTACCTTATACAATGATTGAACCCAAGGACCCAACCAATATGGTTCATAAGTAAAAATATACCACAAACTAGATCCAAACACATGAAGGGAACCATCATAAATGCACCCCAAAAAATTTTTCAAAAGAGACCACTAACTGTCCCAATAACACAACTTACTGACCAAACCCAAACCCAAAACACAGTTCAAACAGGAGGGGTTCTGGGACTCAAAACATCCCACAACATCAAAATTTTCCAAAAACACATAATATAAACCATTCCAGACAATCCATCAAGTATTCATGTTTCTCTTTAAAAACATTTCTTTTAAAAACAAATGGTTCAGCGGTTAGCGCATCCACCAATGGTACCCCATGGGCCTTACACATGCATGTTTCTGTACCACACCGGGCACCCTCCTCGTATCCATCTCGACACTCATCCATTCATTTCATCAACCATTTATCTTCCCATATAACCCCATACATGTGGTTGCTCACGAAAATACCAAATGTTAAAACGAAAATTCTTTCCACTTTTCAAAACCAAAAAGGTCAACCAACACATCCTTTTTTTCTCAAAACCGCTAAGAATGAGATCAAAATCCCAACTCACATCTTACAAAAATTTTCAGAAAGTCACAACCATTTATAAAATAACTCACTTTCAAGATATTCACATCAATTTCAAAACATCTCATCCCATTAAAACACACTCTGATTGTTTAGAAAACTCGATTGGAAAAACTTTTCAAAACCAACTTCAATATAATTCTTGCTTTCAAAGAGGTGTAAGCACACCATTTAATATTTCAAAACAATTCTGAAAATTCAGTTCCGCCATTTCATAAACCAAACCATTCCCTCTTTATTTTAAAATCATTTCATAAAAACTTTACGCTTCTTAAAACCTAGTCACCTTAAAACCAAAGTGCTAAGATTTCAAAACTAAAGCAAAAAACAATGCGAGAGGAAACTAGTTTCAGTGGGTGACTTGGAAATATGGTTGGAATACATATTACAATCACGTCACTATCACAGAGAGTGTTCTAGGGAATATCCCTGGCTTCACATGGCTTGCCAGGCCCTGCGAGCTCACTGAGATCATTATCCCAACTCTCTTTTCATTTCCCTTAATCATCATCAAACCAAGAAAACCAAATGAATCCGAAAGGTCCCGACTTCCCCTAAAGACTTGAATCCTGTCATGATTTGTGGTGATCAACCATACTACTCATAACAAAAAATCCAAGTCCCAAAAATCCTAACTCTAGACTATCTCGACTATTCCCCAAATAACATGACCCAAAGAGAGAAAACCTCCTTTGATACCATTTTGTCACGAACCAGATCTGGTCGCCATCAAACCGGCACCAAACCCGGCCCCTGACAAGGCTCGAAGGGCGTTCCCGATCCCCACAGGCTGCCACAAGTTCCCGGGTATCATATCATGATAATTGGGAACGATTTACCCGATTATATAAACATTAAACAACAAACAAATTCAATAGAACAAATCTGGATTTTTTTAACTAAGACCATCTTTTAAAAAAAATTAGAACTGAAATACATAAGTTAAAACTATGTTTAAAGAACATTATAGAGGTACAAAACCAAATAAGCACAGCCCAAGAACCTCCACATGGAAAGAGGAACCGCCCTCAAGCCATCTCCACGACACTGCATCCCAATGGACAGCTAAAAACTTGAACCAATGGCATAAAACCTGTACCCAAACCTGTGACATAAAATAAGAAAGTCTACTTACACTCAAAGGTGTAAGCAGGGTGTGAGCGAAAGCCCGGTAGGATACCACCTCTAAGATATTCCATGTGATAAACATTTCATGATAAAAAACATTGCAAGTTTTGTAAATAAGAAATGCTAGTTACAATTTTCTAAAGGATGCAATAATAAATGAAAACCGGTTTCATGTGGGATAATTTTAAAGGACCAAACATTTTAAAATAAATAACAAAGCTATTGAATTTTCCAGCCAACAATACCGTATACCGACGGTAAGTACAAAGGATCTAATGAGAAGAAGTAATAGGAAATAACCCCTAGGCACTAGCTAGCTGTGGGTCCCAGGTACCTCATATCTCGGTGAGAGTAACCACAAATAATATCCGTTCTCGTGCACGAGCCACTAGTAGGGATCATACCCATAACCTAGTGGTCCCCAATCATCATCATAATAGTTTAGTTAGAGTTGTAAACATCAATCTTGCTAAGTGAAACTAAGGCCAAACCCCACGGATTCACTAGCATACTAGTACACGTCCACCCACCTAGATACCCGGGTTTTCCTTTTGTGCTCAAACAAGTTCAACAATCCAAGAAGTATAGTTTTCACATGAAAATATCACTTCCACATAACACATTAACCAAAAATCCCCATGTACATCACACAAGTCAAAAATTCAACTTTTCATTCAAATGAATTTTGAAATCAAACTCACACCAAAATTGCCTACAACACTTTTCACATTCATTAACACTTCCACAAATCCTTTAAATGATTTTATAAAACCATTACAAGATATTCAACTCACATAACTGCCCACACACATGTCACATAATACCCTTATCAACTCCACAATTCATTTTATCAATAAACTCACACGAAACATCCCACACCCGTGTTTCACACACAAAACACAATTTAGTAAAACATTTCAGTAATTTATAAAACATTCTAAAAATGTTTGACATCACAAATCACCACTTTACCATTAAAAACACCCACATTAGGTGAACACACTCACACAAACAGTACATATAAACCCTTTCCAAACTTTTTTAACCAAATAAAACATTTTAAATTTTTATAAAACAAACCCAAGAGGTATAACCATTGTTTGCACACTAAACCCATTTCAAACCCCTCATTCAAAACCAAAATCATAACAATAACAATCCAAAACAGAATTTTCAGCCCTAAAACAATTATTAAAGCACCCCCAAGTGTTATAAAAATACATCAAATAATACCACAAAGATACACATGAAAAACACAGGTTTTCATAAATCGCCTTCAAGAAGTACGACACAGTTTTTCACCTTAAAATAAATCAAAAATCTCTTTTCAAGGCCCACATGATAATAAGTAATTACCAAAAAAGAATTTTCAGCCCCTTTCAAGACTAATAAATCACTTTCATATGTTATAAACTAAACCCAAACATTACCCCAAGAGTCACACATGAAAAGTACCCAATTTCAAGCTAAAATACAACTAAAAATTAAATGTTTAACCAAATTCATCAAAAACTGTTTTCACACCACAAAAAACAGATTATAAACATACTAGATTAATAAACCAAGCAATATAACTCATCATTAAATGGTTACACATGGAATCACCTACCTTTTGAGTCGAAACCCTCAAAACATGGTACGAAACCTTAAGCGCACCACCGCCGCACCACAAGGAATATAAATCCAGACCTAGACCACCAAAAATTGACCCAAAAGATACCAAATCAGACCTTAGGATATAACCTTAACTTCTGGACATTTTAGAACATAATGAAAGAGGGAGGAAACCCTAAGGATAATGAAAAATTGAAGAGAGAAACACTTACTCAAAACAATCATGAATAAAACGACCCAACATCCACTAGAATCTGAATCTAAAAACATACAACCATTCAAGTGATGTTCGAACAAGGATTATGAGACCATGGAGGAATTTGAATGGGGAAAAAAGAGTGAGGATTGAAGGATTTATGAAGGAAAAAAATTAACTTTATTAATCTTCCCGAAATGTGAGTCCTTCAGAAGTTTCGACCTAAACCGCGATGCAAATGAGCTGCAAAGAGGGTGGAAGATTATGGGATGCCAGGCTGGTTTCAAAGGGAGTGTTTGGGGATTGTAATCACCGAACAATCCTTAAAATTTGATAAGTTATTAATTAAAGAAAATTTATTTTTAAAACTGGAATTGGGCTTTCGGGCAGGCCCAATCCCTTAAATAAAAACTCATGTACAACTTGTTTATGGTTTTATAAAGGCTCAAAACTACAATGGTGGTGTTTCTATATCAGGGGAGACCATTTAGGAACTTGAATGTGTGAAAAATATTAAAAATTGAAAAAGTTATAAAAGAAACAAAATTTGTTTTTAAATCTGGTATTGGGCTCACGGTTTGGCCCAATTCATGAAAACTCACCCATTCCACCGTAAAAGCTTGACAAACCCCAAAAACAAAGAATAAATGAAAATTAAATTAAACATAACTTTAAAATAAGTCATGTATGTGACAGGTGGACCACAGGCTATTGAGTCTTAGATAGAGGGCACCATATCTTTCATTGAGTATCTATAAACACCTATAGAGAGGAGGGTCATGCTTTAAAACAATATGTTGTATGACTCGGCCAAGAACCGGTGAGATGTGATTACTGTTAAACCCCAATTAATACATGGTTGTATTTATTGTCAATAGATCAATTTTTTTATTATGTTGAAAATGTAATGGAAATACAAATCGATAATTAGTATGAGTGAAGTTTTCAATAGGGTCTATAAACATGATTATGATAATTGGATCTAGAATAAGATCTATAAACATTTCCAATTGATGCATCCTTCAACATGAGTCAACAGATCCGTAAAATCTTAATGAGACCTTTATAAAAACCAGATACCACTGAAGATCATAATGAGAATTTTTACCATAGTCAGAATGGCTCTGATGAAAACATGATGATTCTTTTCTATTTTTTAATTCAAAAAAGTCATTTGTTATTTTGGGAACTTGTGATGAATGATTTATGAGACAATGGGGGAGTGTCGATGCTTCCAATAATTTTGAGGCTTTGTTGGAAAATAAATAAGTAGATGCAAGTATTGAATGTAAAAATAAATTACAATTTAAGTTAGACAATGGTAAATCTAGTCTTAAATTTATTTAAATTAATAAAAAAGTCATGATAAAAAATAATGTTTTTAAAAGAGTAATTTCTATGAAAGAGAGGTGAATATAATGTGACATATTATAGATACTTCTCATCAATGTGAAGAACACATGAATCAGAAGGATGTAGCTCATTGGTATAAGAATCATCATTTTGTAAATATAAAAATGCTGGAAGACTGATCTTGATAAATGAAAGAATATGAAAGAAGTCACTATCAACACTGGTCCATCAGATGTGGTATTCCATTGATCCATCATAATGTATTATGAAACCGATTTGTTTTATTATTATTTTAGTATGTTTATGACATCAGATATAGAGTAATATCATAGGTAGAATATCTAGGATATTTTGAATTGTGTTTTAATTGGTTTAGGAAAAGAATGACTTCATAAACATTTCTCTCACTATTGTGTCAAGAGAAAAAGAAAAAACATTCATTGTCTCAAGAAGAATTTAAGTCTCGTTAGACTATAACTTCCAACATTCATATGATTGATGTAGATACTGATATATCAGGTGAAAACTGACCTTGATTCAGTCATTCGATGTGGGATCATCAGTCAAAGTAATTAATGAAATGGAGAAATACATTGAATACATTTCATATGTAAATTGTTTATATGATACATCCATATCATATGACATCCAATTTTTATAATAAGTCATCATTATGGTCCATCATTAGTTTTTCATATGTCTTTATCACAATGAATAATCAGAATGATTAAATGGTTTTAAAAATGATGAATTCTAATATTTTTTAAAATTTCGTATAATGTATTATGAAGTGTTAAAGAAGTCAAATATTGATCTGATATTTAAGGAGAATTTCAGATATTGAAAATTTGGTTGTGCTGGAATGATTTTCTTAATCCCACCCAAACCATATCTGGGTATCCTATAAAAGGATATAATAGTTCATTTGTAAATGCATAAAAAAACATGAACTATTCATGTATTGTAGAGCACCGATAGTTTTGATATGGGTATTTGAGTTAGAAACCAATGTTTTTTTTCATTTTGATGTTGAGGAAGTTATATTTTAATGAATCCATTAGAGTGAGGTTAAATCCGATCAACAAATAAAGTTCCAATGGACAAATCATTATTTAACCAAGTCTATAGTATTGAGCCCATCAAAGAGACATCCATCAAAGAAAGGTTCATTACACCGCATTCCTTTGGAAAGAAGAATTGGTAGATATTGATTGAGTTTCTAATAAATTGACCAAGGAAGAGATTAAAGAGAAGAAGACCAAGGTATATCTAATGAATCACATTATATATAAGGTTTTATACTAATGAATATCAGACTGAATCCATATTGGAAGTTTTCTGGCTGAGTTTCTATAAGATTTTTCAAGACCACCATGTTCATTAGTGAATTGGTGAAGTTCAAGAATATCGTATGTAGGTAATTTTTTATTCATCTTACTTGTGGGGGAATTTAAGTCTGTTTGAAGTGGGTAAAAATGATGAAGATAATGAATCTTGTAACTATGGATACTAACCAATTGATAAAAAGATATGTTTGTGAGAAGTGGATAATGAAAAGTATATTTGGGGGGTATAATCAACTATAGAATAAAATTTTATACTGGGATTGTATAATTTTTGATTATTTGTGAATTTTTATTGTGTAAAGATATTAGTGAAAGAATTCATGTTGGTGGGACTATCCACCATAGAAATGAATATGTATTTTCACACAACCATATTAATATTATGTTCTTCCTTCTCATTATATTTTTTGCATATAAATGTTGAGGTTGAGAAGTTATATTTGATTGGATCACTACTCAAAAAGGGTTTCTAGTTTAAAAATGTTTTTCTTATGGGGATATTAAAATATTTTTTTATAAAAATAAAAATGAACCACTAATTCACACCTCCACTCCCCTATCAGTGGTCTTGATCCTACATGGGAATAATAATTGGTATCAGAGTGCAGGTTCCCTCTAAATGATCCCAAATGGAAAATTTTAATTCCATGAACTATAATGGGATTCCTTTTTTCAATGGTATGAACTATAAAATAAGGAAAGGTAGAATGCATCCATATCTTATGTATCTTGGGTATGATATTTTGGAGTCTACTAAAGATGGATTTCCCCCTTGTACTGAGAAAAATATTCTTACTTATATTGATAATATAAATCATTTCAATGATGGAAGTGTTAATTTTTTTACTCTCATCACTAACTTAATGAGTGTTTACTGGAGTACAAGGGGTCAGAACATCCAAATTAATATGGGATATGTTGAAAAACATTTATGAAGGAAATATAATGGTTAAGAAGTCAAAGTTACAACTTTGGAGGATGAATTTGGAAGATCTGAAAATTTCTAAGTGTTAAAATTTTGGTGAAATTATTACAAGGGTAAATGATATTGTTAGCACTATAATATGTCATAGTGAGAAGTTGGAAAACTCAATCACTATTTAAAATATCATAAGAATTCTTCCTAGTAATTTTGATGCCAGAGTTTCATCATTAGAAGATATAGATCCTAAAACTTTATATTTAAATGATCTTAAATGTACTCAGGTTACCTATAAAATGAGAAGAGAATGGTTTATGGACATTAATGAAATGGAGGATCAATAAATGTTTCAAATATTTGTTAAAATAAACAAATAAAGATAAATATGGTAAATAATTATCAAGTTATTTGAATTTAGAGGAATAATATAAATATTTCAATACAATTATTTCCCTACTTATAAGAGATATAATAAAGTCAAGTGTATATGTAAAACAATAAAATGTTGAAACAATAAAGGGAATGTAAGTTTTTCATAAAAACATCCAAGGAAGAAATTGGAGAGTATGAGTTAAAAGAAGATGATGAGAAACCTCAAAAAAGTGAAATAAACTTGAGGGAAAATGTTCTTATTGAAGGAAGTAGAAAAGTTATTTGAGTAGATAAAATTAAGATGAATCCTCATCAAGTGAGGAGCATGATCATCAAATCATTAAATAAACAAGGATGTTGTTGAATGATGTTAAATACATAAATTTTTAGAATGATGAGATTGATATAAATATGGAATGTATTGAAGATAATTTAGTTAGAAATAAAAATCTCAATAATATAGAATCTACACTTATGGAATAATGTGAACATAGAAAGATAAAGATAGCTGAATCTGGAAAAATAAAAAATGTTTTCAAAAGTAAGATGGGTTATAAAGAAGAATAGTTTTTAGAATCACAATCAATGTTTCTAATACAAAAAAGTAATATAAGAATGAAATTATAAAACATCATAAAGGTTTTTGATGTTAAAGTGGAAACTTATAAAGATGCTAAAAATGAAGGTTTGAAAAAGCCTATTTTTGATAGTAACATATTTCACCATGAAAGATAGGATTTTTTCAGAAAATTATCTTCTTGAAAAATGTGGTCCATGATTTTTAAAGGAACAAAAAATATGTTTTGATCAGTTTTACACTTAGTTCGAAAGATTATGATTTTGATGTCACTTTTATTGTTATGAATTTTTTTGACACATATCCTATACAGGCTAGAACAGAATGTTTCTACGAGGAAATATGTATGATTTAATGGGGGAACTTTTAAAAGAAAAGGAGATAGAAATTTTCTAATAACATTAGGGAAAAAATGTAAAATCATATGATAAATAAAGATGGGAATGTTAACAAAGTAGCAAATAAAGATTCATGCTAAGTATATAAAGATGGTATGTTTTGTTATTCTGATTGAACATGTTGATATTTCTATAAAGTTGGAAGATGAAAAAATATTAGATAAAGAAAAGGGAAAGAGAAAGGTTTCTAATTATTTGAAATTATTTGATAAAAAGATATCAAAATATTTACCTTGTAAATATTGAAATGATGCAAGAGATGTGAAAAAAGGTCATGTTATTAAAAGTTGTTTGACTATCCTTTAAGAACAATAGGAAGGCATGGAAGATTTTTTGAAAAATCATTATAAGTAGAGATGAAAGGACAACAATATCCTTATCAATAGATAATTAGATAAAAATAATTTGATTACAAAATTTGAGGAATATGAATAGAAAAAATAGAATATATCCAATGAAAAATACCAGATGACAAAGATTAAGAAAATATTATGAGAGGAATCTCTGTCCGAATGGTAATTTTGGGAAACAATGTGATTCCTCTTTATAACCAAAATATATTTATTTGTACAAACTTGTTGGGAATTAAAGGAGATTATGTAAGAAAGATAGTGTTCTTGAGTCTCCTACACTTCTCACAAAAGAAAGTAATGAGATTACTAAAAATAACTTCTTTTTAAATTTTTATTTTTTCACCTGAACATTGTGATATGTTTTTGGAGATGGGTGAAGGTTACTTTTATCTCAAACAAATTCTTATCAGGATTACCCTAGAAATGTAAATGTTTAATTAAATAGTGTTACATGAATGTTGGGTTATGGAAAACATTAACAACCTAGATTATACACACGTATTTTCTATAATGGGATCACCCAAATAGATATAGAGATTCTTAGTTAAACTATATTTTTTTTAAAAATGTGATACTTCTGTTCTCTTGAAGAATGATTTTATGATTTTGAGGTGAAAAGTTCTAACCCTTTAGAATGATATTATTTTCCAAAAAGGTGGTAAAATGTTCAGGACAGCCCCATTGAATTTTATTGTTAATAAAGGGGGAGAAAAGAAAAGTAGGAGACATAAGAAATATTGAGAGAGAGAAAATAATGGGGATGAGAACGTGAGAAAATAAGAAAAAGTGGTATTGTTTAGATTTGGCTTAAGTAGTTGAATTGGGCATTGACAACAAACACAAAGGGGTAGATTGTTACACCCGAGTTATGTTTTTTATTTGTTGAAAATAGATAATTTTTTAATTATTTTTAGAATTTAATAGAAATATGTATGGAAGAAGGGTGTTAGTAATGTTTTAAATCAGATCCAGAACCATCATGATTGAAATTTGATCTAGAATCATATCCAAAACCATTGGCATCATATCTCACCCTTGGAATGAGTAAACAGATCTAGAAAATCGTAATGAAACATTGATAAAAAGTAAAAAACTACTAGAGATCATAGTGGGATGTTTTTTTTTGAGTTAAAGTTTTTTCGATGATAACCAAATGATTCATTGTAGTTTTTTATTTCATGAAATTCATAATTTCTCGGAAAAATTATGATAAAGGATTTATGAATGAAAGGGGGAGTGCTGGTGATACAAATCATATTGAGGATCAATTGTAAAATAAACAAGTTGATATAATTATGGGAACCCCAATTCAAATAATTTGATGATAAAATAGATATCATACCTTTTAAAATCCTAGATCAAGTCATGATTAAAAGATGAAGTTTGTTGAAGAATAAAGTTCGTATAAGGGAGGAGAATATGATGTGAAGTAATCTATCTACTAGTCACTAATTTAAAGAACATCAGACACAAAAGCATGAAGATCATCAGTATAAGAATCATCTATGATGAAATTATAGAAGCCTGGAATCATGATCATTCTAAAGGAATGAAAAAGAAATAATTCACTAGCACCACAATTCCATTGGACATGGTATTCCACCAATAAATCATAATAGATTCTAACATCGATTTGTATTAGGAATTATTATAATCTTTGAGAAATGAGATATATAGTAATATTAAGGGAATACTATTTTAAATCTATTTCAATTAGGTTAAAAAAAATTAATATGTGATACTTCCCTCTCTCACAACTTAGTTAAGAGAAAAAGAATAAATGTATGGATTGTTTCAAGAAGAGGTGATGACTCATTGGAATGGTACTGACAAACTTCATCAGGGTGAAGTTGAGGCAGATCTGTCAGGAAAAGTTTGACACTGTAAATTAATATGATATGGGATCATCAATCTGAGTAATTGAAGAAATATATAAATATAATGAATACATTTCCGATGAGAAGAGTTGAGGTAAAAAATCCATATGATAACACTTTCCATGTTTAAAAGAAGTCAACTTAATGTTTTATCATCAGTTTTTCACTTTTCATTATCATAATGAAGAACCCTAATAAAGAAAATCTGTAAACATGATAAACTATGAAGTTTTTTAAATCTAAATGAAGAATTATGAAGTATTGAAGAAGTAAATGATTGATCAAAGATTTAAAGCGAATTGAACATTCAAAAATTCTGGTTGAGTGGAAAATATTTTCAGAATCCTACTGAAAACATATTTGGGATGCCTATAAAACGATATCAAAGTTACTTTGTAAATATGTGAAACAACTTAGAATTTTCAGGTACTCTAGAGCTCTGCCTATTTTGGAATAGGTATTTGATATTCCAATCATAATTTTTTTTCAATTTTATGTTGAGGAAGTTCGATCAGAATGAATCCAATAGAGCGAGGTTCAATCCATTAAATGGGGCATGTTCCAATAGATGACACATCATCAAAGAAATATAAGGGAGTGATATGATCAGAGTAAAATCCATCAGAGTAAGGTTCATTGGACCGAGTCCCATCACACAGACGAATTGAAAGATACCAATTGAGTTTCAAATCAATTGAAGAAGGAAGAGCAGAAGGATAATTAGACCAAGGTCAATTGGATGTAGCCCATCAGAAATAGGGTACAAGACCAAGGATGATTAGACAGACTCTTATAAATAAGGTTTCTAGTATATTTTTTTGGGATAAGTTTCATGAACAGCATGTTCCATAGTGGATTGTTTAATTTTTTCAAGGTTTTATACATCTAATGTTTGATTTATCTTACATACAGAGGAAGTAAATACTCTGAAGTGTTTTATAAATTAAGAATATGATGAAGCTTGTTACAGTGGGTACTTTATAGTTACTAAAAAGGGTTTTTTTGTGGGAAGTGGATACTGGAAACGATAGTGGGTGGCTATAACCAACAATAGAAGGAAATCTTCTCCTTGGATTTTAAAATTATTCTTTTCTTATGTATTAGTATTTTAGAATGATGTTTTGTGAAATAATCCTCATCAGTGGGACTATCCATCATGTAAAGGAGTTGTTCTTTGTATCAAGACTTGTAAATTTTGTGATATTCCCTCTCGTTATATTAATCTTTATACGAAAGATGTGTTTGAGAATTTATATTCATATGGATTGTAACTCTAATATGATTTATAGGTTAAGATAGTTTTTCTTATGGAGATAATGAAATATTTTAGATAAAATGAAAAATTATGCTTTTATTAACCCCCACCACACCCCCCAATAGTCTTTATCCTACTTGGGAATAACAATTACCTAGGATGGTCTCTCTCAAGTCATGGTCAGGGATGACTTCCACACTTTCTTCTATGAGTAAATATTTCCTCAAACACTGAGATATGACTGATCAATATATTTTATGCATCTTGAGTGGGGGTATAGGTTCATTATGGACTATTTAAGTGTGTTTTACTGTGTTGCAGTGATTTTAAACTCTTCTAGTTGGTTATGAGTTGTCTCTTACTAGAACATTCAAGAATTGGCATAATTATTCTATCTGTACTAAGGTTAAATTATTTCTCTTACCTACCTTTTATGAGATTTTGAACAATTATCTCCTCACTGTGTGAAAATTAGGGAAGGAAGTAGTTCTGGTAATAGAGTTCCAGTGCTATCATAGGATCGTAGTTATTCTGGTAGCAGGAAGCTTTACCTTGATGTTTCTCATCAGAGTAGTGATAGAGATAGTATGCACACTAGTAGCTCCATTAAATGTCATCATTTTGGACGACATAGGAATATGATTCCTCAGTGTGATAGAGACCCTTTTGAGGGTTGTTCTTGGGGTTAAATTGCTCATCTTCAATATTATTTTAGACCATTATATCTTCTTCATGTGGATGAGGTTATGCACTACCTCCACCTTCAGTGGAAATAATGTTTATACCATGTCATCCTGGGGGTTGTATTATAACGGACATGAAAGGATGAGGAGGATTTCATAGACATAGTATCCATGAATTTGATAATATACGAAAGTATAGAGAACTTACGTAGTGTAGTCCAGCTGTATAACTAGGTCATCGATCATGTCAGTTGCAAGCCTTACAGCTGATGCATATGGACGAGAGTGTAGGTCCATCTATAGAATGTGTTACTATTCTGGAAGCCTTCACTATCATATCATCTTTATTTTATATAAGTTCTTCTTATCATATCTTTTAAACATCATATTGATGGTCAATCAGAATTAAAGATATAGGTGTTTGCAGACATTATCTAAGTGCGTGTCATCAATTTCAATAGTTCTTTAGAGAGAAATAACCCATTGGTCTAGATTTACAATAATAATATTTCTCATGAAATAATTCATAATTCCCCTTTGGAGGCCTTGTATGGTAGCCCATTTAATTCAACCCTGTACTGGTTAGAGGAAATATAGAAATCAAAACTAGGTCCTCTTCTCATATAGGAGTCTTTAGAGTAGGTTCAACTTATCATGAATCATATTTATACTATATAGAATATAATGAAATCTTTTGTTGGTCATCATTGATGGCCTCTTCAGTTTGAGGTTTGTGATCATGTTTTCTCAGGGGTATAACCCATATATAGGAATATACTGATACAAAGTCAAGTGAACATGTTATCACACTTTTTTGAGACATTTGAGATAATTGAGGGAGTCATGCTGGTAGCCTATCCGTTACAATTAACTCAGAGTTATCGTTTCATTCATGAATTGTTCCATGTTTCAAAAAATTACCATTATCTTTCTTAATCATCTCATAATTTTGATCTTGATGATGTGTAGTTAGATTTGGATGCTTCGTTTGACAAGTATCCTTTATGAATTATTGACCTGAGCATGAAGGCTATATGAGGAAAGTATATAACTTTATTAAGGGTGATGTGGATGAATATGCATGTACATGATTAGAAATGGGAGTTGGGGGCTGGAATAGGTGCTCAGTGACCAGAGTTTTCATCAGAATGTGTTTCGCATCCTTTGGAATTTTAACTCGGGGATGATTTTATTTAAGTGGGTAAGATTGTAGGAACCTGGTTTTTCTATTAGTTATGGATCCTTCAAATTTTAGTCTATTTATTTATTTTTTACCTAATATATATTCGTAATTACGTCCTAAATCATTCAAGGGTGTCTAGGGATTTTTTAGAGCTCAAAACCCCAAACAGTGAAGAAAACACTGGGACTCAATGTTAGTAGAAACTGTGAACCAAGAACATAGAGTTTCTCCTAACCATGCGTGGATATATAAAGGGCCAAGTGTAGAAAATGGACTTCTTAAAAATGCACCAAGGGCTTCACACATGTGTGGATATCTCAGATAAATTTATCAATGCCAAATTGCATATTAGGCGTACAATTTCTCTCACTGTGTGGCCTAACCATGCATGTACCCTCCTTATAAAGTGATCCAAGAAAGGTTGGTGAACGGTTTGACCAACTATGGAAAAAAAAAATTATGTTGGAATGACCCAAATGGCATTAAATCTATATTAACCTCACCACTTTCATTTTTAACTTATTTCTAGTAGTAGGGAGGATACTTTCTTCATGTTGGAGATGAAAAATCCCCCTTTCATAGATTTAGATCTTGTTCCTTCCTCGGAAATCTGATTTGATCCTCATTAATCTTGTTAGATTCACAAAGGTAATATATTCATCCATCTTATTCCATTACCCATTTGTATTACTCTCGATTGAGTTATTTGGGTGTAGACTCATATTCCCTATTTCTAGAGAGTTCATCTATTCTACCATTTTATTTCGATCCCAGCCAAACATAGTACCTATATTGGATGAGTACAATGGTATAGACATGATGTAGGTAGTCTATTAATCATTCATTCAGCTTCACAATTTTATAAAATGTTTTAATTGTGTTCACATTTCTTTCATCAGGAATTACCCATTAAATTAATATATCATTCTTAGACCCATAACGATCTTATTCTAGATCCCTTCATACATATTTTCATCATTGATGGAGGTTATGACCTAAATTTTGACCACCCCAATTATAGTTTTATACTTTTGTATGCCTCTTAAAGATTTATTATAACTATTTATTCCACCATTTAGGTGAGCTAGACATGGTCTTCATAAATG
The DNA here is from genome assembly GCA_963277665.1 of Viscum album. Taxonomy (NCBI): domain Eukaryota; kingdom Viridiplantae; phylum Streptophyta; class Magnoliopsida; order Santalales; family Viscaceae; genus Viscum; species Viscum album. The sequence goes on from OY728160.1 coordinate 1,684,395,406, forward strand.
TCCCTATTTTAATTAAATGAATGAATTTTAATGGTTGTTTCATTATAGTATCATTTAACCCTTCTAAGTTATTTGTTTTAATATAATTAAAGAATCATACTTTTAAACGAAAAATATATTATATAAATAACTTTGCCTATTCAAATTCAACTAAATGGTAAAAGGTGGAATATTATTAGACCAACATGTCAATATTATGAAATGTAAATGAATGAACCTAATTTGTGATTACATCATTAAACTAATAAATGGTTTTATATCCAATATGGCTTTATCACCTTGTATAAAAGGAAATTGAATGAACCTATTATTTATTAAAAAGGCATGAGTATTAAATAGCCTTAATTAAAGAATGGATTACATATAATGTTCCTATTATATATGGACGTTTTCATCTTTATAGGAGTGGTCTTACTTGAGCCGGTCTAGGATTCCAAAAGGAATCCCTTGAGCACTCATAGGATGTCATTCCTATTTGTGGAGCTAGTTTCCAGGGGAGATAACCACCTTGGTACATGGTCCATTTCTACTGGTGGATTCCTAACATGACATAATAGGATCCCTTCACTATCATCTAGATATTAAGATTACTTGGATAAACTGATTATATGTAGAATGATATATTTGGACAAGTGGATTTATGGATTCACCCAATTTGGGCCCAGTCATGTTATCCAATTTTTCTTTAGAGGAGATCCCTGGACATAGTTTGAATCATTTATAGTGGAATGAATTCAATTATTCCCCTTAGAACACACTGAGACCCCCTTTAGCCAAGCTACATTTTTTTACTAAGTTGGATCAACCACAGAGGTCAATGATTCCTTAGTTGTTACCCTCGATCCTCTTCATTAATTTCATCATCCTGGATGTCTTGGTTATTACATCGAATGCACTATTGTTATTATTATCATCACTATGGGATGATTTGTTTATACCTTGGATCCTATTACTTACATTATTATAAACATGAAAATAATTAGTTAAGTGATTACATGTTCAGATATAAGATGATGTTGAAGCGTGTATCGTGATATTTACATTACTGTACTTCCTTACTTTTATATATATGCCTATACATTGTAAGTTTGTATGAAGGTTTTGATAAGGGGAAGTAACCCACTTTGGACACCCATTCGTGATTGATTGCATTTGGATGGAGCTACGTGGTAGTTGATTAGGCCAGTAATCATGATTCATGGATAGTTTTTATATTTTTTTGTTACATTATGTAGAATGGATTATCTTCAACCATGTATACTCTTTTTATAGTTTTTTAGAGACATTACGTACATTATCATTAGTGTATATATGATTTAGATTCAAACATTTTATTATTATTTAGTGATTGGATGTGTTTCCTTATTACCACTATGGATTTTTTTTATTTATATTCTTTTTGTAATTGTTACCTATTTTGTTATTACATATAAAATGATCCACTCTGGTGATGAGGCTATAGTATCCCCACACACAAACCCTTGTACCTGTCTTCTAGTCAGTAGCCTCTGGTGTATAGTTAGGTGCACATTAGGCCATGTGGTCAACTAGGTTTGGGGCATAATGAGTGGCACTGGTGTCGAAACATCACAACTATATTTTAGATGAGGGAGATCAATGTGATTCATGATATGTAATGTTCCTCGATTTTTAAGAGAAGGTGTGTACTATAAGGTATAATGCTTCTTTTTTTCGTTTTATGTAGCTTGGTACCATGGTATTAGAATTCTCAGAATTGAAAAAGTATATTATAGAAAAGATTTTCACAAAAACATAGGAAATGTATACTGGATAAATAATTGTTTAATAGTCCTAGGTTAGGTGATCAAATCCTCTATTGATTAATAGATTTGTAGATTATGTGAGGTTGGTTTTAGGCTAGTTCTAAGTGGGTTATTAGTGATTCCATGATATCATTTTCTCTTATGTTACTGAAAAATGTGGTGATTATTACTCCACCTATCTGTATGTCATAACAACATGGTTTATCCCCTAATATTGGATATTAATATTTGTTGGGAAATAATGGAATAATATTGATTAGATTTCAAGAGTCTTATATTCTATGAAATTCAAATAGTTTTTCATTATAAATTTATTTATGCCATTATGTGTTTTGATTATTTCATGGGGTGTTAATCCATGTTATATAATTACATTTTGAGGTGTATGAGATTCCATAACTTGTTATTACTTTTGGCCTAACATACAGACTTCCTCTTCTATATATAATTCCTATGGACTTAGATGACATTCCCTCTTTTGTTGATGTTGCTGAAGGTGAAGAAAAACACGATCAATGTGATATTGTGAACTAAACTAGTAGATGTATTTCCCATTTCCATATGATAATGTTATCTGGGATATTATTACCATTTTTTTGATCTTATGACCTGGGACTCTTTTCATGGTGTAGGTATGACTGCCCAACAGGACATGGAATAGATTTCCCTCGTGGCCCTATTAATGTTGTAAATGGGATAGAATGACTTACTATATGTTATTCTCATAGAAGTGGGATGAATTTCCCATGATGTGATACTTCCATGGAAAGAGATGATATGAATATAAAATTATTATCAGTTATTTTTTATATCCCTTATAAGAAGTATGTATTTCTCATGATGTGATACTTCCAATGAAGGGCGTGAGTTTCCCAATAGGAAATTGCCAGTTATCTGATATTTACCTAGGATGTGGGATTAATTATTTATGATTTTTTACTTCCATGTAAGGAGTTGAGATTCTAGTGAATGTTTAGTTATTTTTGGGTATGAATCTTCCTCTTATGACTTTTCATGGGTACAAGGATTGTTTATGATATTATGTTTATGGTCATGGATTTGGACTCCACTCCCCCTATTGATGCAGTTCGGACATGATGAAATTTTTTATATGATTTTTATAGATTTTATTCCCACTATTTGTAACTTTTTATCAGGAAATTATACCCATGTATTTATGCTTGTGATATTTTGGGGACGTTATTCACTTTCTTGAAGATGTAGTTAGGATGTGATGCCTTCTTGTAAACGACTGTAAGGGACTTTATGACTGTTGTTTTGAGTCAGTAATTGGAATGTACTACACATGTATTAATTCTCTTTGTTCCTTATAATAGTTATTCACATTGCCTATAAATGTTATCAAGATTTATTTCAGAATTTTTTTTCATGATACCATGGTGGGATGTCATGCTCAATATTCTGGTGTCAATAACATTAATAGTGATGTAAACTTTGTATTATAGTTTTGTATCATCTTATTGATCCATCCCACCAAAAAATAATATATATGGTGTTTTTTTATTCCCTACGTATATGAATATAGATTTCCCCCAAAACCCTTTACTAAATGTATGTAAAAAAGATGATTTTAAATGACCTTACCATGTTATATAAAATTAAACCACATTGGTTAATATACGGAGTAAGCAATGAATAATCCACGGAACATAATTAACTCATTCAATTATAGTTTTATATATCTATGTGTGTGTCTGTGGTTACATGAAATATATATATATATATATATATATATATTTGTGTGTGTGGGCATCTTCATACATTTAAAAGCATGAGCATTAAAACCACACACCCACATATTATTTATAGTTTGGAGGACATTGTCTTTATATCAGAGTGTGAAATCATAAAATCAATGTATAAAAAAATATCATAAAGGGATATCACATCATAGTAGATAGAAAGAATAAGTGAACTGATGATTCCATAAAAAATAAATATTTACATAAGAGATATAATCATACAACCCACTAATATGATCACATATACCAACTAGAATAAAATAAATAAAGATGAAAGATAGGTAAAAACTCTGATCTATAAAATACCCCAGACATCATCAACACATCTATGAGAAATTACCCAATCTAGGTTGGGCATAAACACTAGTAGTGATCATAAGAACATGATAATGTTTTTTTGGTACATGATTGTAATTGTACCCCCAGAAGGATATAAGTTCAAATCAGCAGGACACCACGAATGGAATCCATATATATAACGGGTCTATGTGCATTGAATGAAGAAGTGCACAAGGGAAAAAAATTCTTCCATTAAAAATATTATAACTGCATATATAAAATGATAATCCTTGGGGTTGGGTTCACCATATGACTGTTATATTCCTACCTAGACTAGTGTAGGTGAGTCTCTGAGCATTTCATGATAAACCACCCAACCATCTCCCTAACAGAGGTAATATACCCATCCTTGGTCTAAACAATAAGAACATAGGGTAATGCACACATCCCAGAGGCACAATGTGCACCAAGCTACTATGTAAAACCATGTATTAACAATTAATATCTACGTCCCCCATAGGCCAACTTCAACCCAGGTTAACCATAAAAAAATTCATATTATTTATAAAGAAACAGAATGTAGATTTATATAATTTTAATAACACCAGAATGAAAACCGAATAAATGATTTTATAATTTCAATTCTAGAACCAGTCCATTTCCAACCTATTTCCAAAACGGTAAGACATGTGAAATAAAATATCATTTCCTATTTCTATTTCAAATCACTACACATTTACATTTCCTTTTTTCCTTCTAAAATCCATTTAGAAAGCAAATAATTTTAAAATACTAAAACCCAAATAGACTATCATCTGTACAAATTTTTAATATCACACTATTACTCAAACCCAAACATTACACATAAACTTTACTGTTACATTTTTTATAATTCAATTAAAAATGGAAATTCTATTACCAATTATTAATGGTTGGGAAATTATATTTCAAACCCCCTGATATAATAAAATCTCCATTTACACAAAAAATATGTTATTAGAGATTATTTAGCATCATGCATTTAATTTAAAATGGTTCCATCATGAAGACACTAATTTGGTCAAACCGTGTAGGCAATCAGAAAACATAAAATTCTATAGGATAAATTAAAGGGACTAATTATAATTTTTAAAAGGACATTAATTAAATTCATCATGGTCTGGAAAATCTTTCAAGGGTTTTACCACCTCAATAATTCTCTATCAACTCTCCCAAGGCACAAACTCAAGTCAGTAAACCATAATTAATTTATTATAATAAAATTACAATTAATTAATCAAAAACACTAATTTTTTAGAGTATAAAATTTTTCATAGTTTTAAAATACTAATAGAACCGTATTCATCCATTGAATCATCAAGCCATGGGATTCCATCCATCCCCAACACACCCCTAACACCATGTTGAGCCCAAGAAGAAAAACATTACCACCAAAACGAGAACCAATTATATTGTATATTGGTAAAAACATAATAAAACAATAAAAATAATATATCTTGTTTAATAGGTGAGAAACCATGATTACATAGAGTCTTGGGACATCCACTTCCTAGGTTTCAAAAAATTTCCATGTGAATGGGGAAATTCCACCATAGTATGAAGAAATACTTAATGAAAACCATGGGTAGAGAAGAGGTAAATTAAAACAACAGAAGATAAGAACAATAGAGACCATTAGAGTTAATGTAATAACATTAATTGGCCATAAAACCCCAGGGTAACACCCCCTTAAAGGGATTTAAGATTAGAGGAAAGTGGATAAAACCGATGTTCACACAAGGGAAAAAATATGTAGAGAGGGGTTACACCTCATAATCACAGGGGATTGTTTTTTACCCTTTTTAATTGGATTTATAGTTATTCCACACTATTTATCAGTAATTTGGTTGAATCTATTTCCAAACATCCACCTTGCAAGGTTTGGTCACATGATTAGTCAAACAATGAAAAAATAATGTGGATGGAACCGTCTCAATCCCTTACCCCACATGGTTTAACAAACAATTTTCCCAGCATGCAGATGGATCTAAAACCCTCTATAACTTCTAAATGGTTTCTTCAATTGTTTCTCATTAGTTTACCTTAACATTTCTCCAACCATGGATGAAATACATGCTCAATATAAACAACACTGAAACTCATCTTATGTATGTTTTCCCACATGGTTTTCTCTAAACTATGTTACCCAATTAGTGAACCCAATTTAGAGTTCTAAAAATCTTAAAAAAGTATCTATAACCTCCAAGACTTTACTTTCTTATCATAGTAATTGGTAAAATTTTGATCATCAGGGCCCATGCTCCATAGATCCTCACAATTGGAGATTGTTTGGGGCCAAAACTGTGAATCCCCATACACCAAACCAAAACACAACTAATAACACATCCTTGACTGGAAAGAATTTCATCTATATAATTTTACAAAATTAAATCCTAATTGATAATCAAATCCTCCAAAAGCATGTGGTGGACTTCCTACTATGCAGATTTACTTATTCATCTCCTCAAGCGCTACCTCATTAGGTTCCATCACAATGTTTGTAGCACTCCTCTCGAGCTCCAAAATGCTATTCCATTATAAATTACATAAAAATAGTTAACCATCAGACCACCCATGAAAAATCATATATCCAAAACTATGAAATTTTTTATATCACCACAATTCATAACCTCATTATAATATAAAAAACAAGAACATAATCCTATTCCATAAAAACCACAAGACAACTGAAATTGTTCACATCTCATGAAATTTCCACCTCAACATTAAAAAAACTCCAAGGGTGAAAATTCCCTTTCAACTCATCCACACAACCTGAATTGTTCTTTCTAAAGTCATACACCACCATGAATAGGTTGAACGTTCTCCATGACATGATAACATTATCACACTGGGAGATACCATGTAACTCTACTTCAAAATCATGTGTCTTACTTGTGCAATGGTCTATCCCATGTTCGCATACTACACGGGTGTCATTCCTAAAATATTGGCATCTACCCACACCATAAGGCATGTCAGCCTCATCCAAATTTGTATATTCCACCCAGCACTGTTCCAACCTCATGATCATCTCCCCACACTCTCACTACATTCTAAATGCACCTATATGAATAGGTATACGAATAGATAAAAACAAAACCTTCTAAGACTATCTCAACCATGTTGCTAGTACTCATTGGTATTTTATATTCTGATCTATCAATATGATAACCATCACTTTATTATATATCAATTCATGATTTATTACACAAGATTACACATAATACAGCTCATAAGGTCAAGAATTATAGGGTATTTGGGAATGGAGTACATAAAATAACAACATAAAAAATGAAATAAATCATCTTAATTGAAAACCTCCTTAACATGCTCCTACTTACAACTTTATGGGATAACCTTGGAAAAAACATAAGAAAGGGTGGAGCTATAAAGCCCAGTAATGGAATGAACCTGGAATAACATGAATTATATAATCAATGATAGACAATAGGTTTATAAATTTGGAATAAAAGTATTTAGAATCATAAACATAAACAATGTGGCATGATATAGAATGATAACATAAAGGCAACATGGGAAATGTGGATACATGGAAGATGTGGAAACAACTTAAAACATTATTTCATAAACATAAGTCAAGGTAATGTACCCAGATATCACGATTGAAAATGTCCCATAAAGGAATCATGTTCCCAAACATAATGTCTCATTATAATAAATATTACCCCATGTATTGGAACGCTATATAATTTCTGGTGCACTCATCACATTCATTTAATTCTCATGCTTAAGTGTGCCACATAGATCATATATCATGGATTCATGCATCATCATATTCAATTACACAATTAAATAGTGTGTAATAAATACATTTAAGTCTCCAATAAATTAATATAGGTGCATAAAGGTGAACACCCTTGATAGGAAATGGGTGTGGTCATTCACTACAAACTTCATTGGCATGGAAAATCATGGTGAAATTTTGGCAACATAATGGGGGAATATGTATGCTCATGAGATGTATTTACGAGAGTGAAAGGGGTATATCATCATTTATGCATAAAATTTATTGTATGGGGGTATGGAATAACATATCCCAACATTATGAAAATGAGGACAAATTCATAAGTTATAGAAGATACTTGAATAAAGGGGGGAAAGAGAGGATACCTTCCAATATTTTGGCATGGTAACGAGTGTACATAAATTTTCATGGAAGGGATTATGGAGTGTATAGGGGTATCTCAATATTTAAAGATAAATCGTAATTTGAGGGGGATATTTAATAATATATCCCAACATGATTATTCTTAATTTAAGAGAGAAAAATAAAAAGGGGTTCTAGAATACAAAGAAGGGGAGAGAAATCACTTACCTAGAGTGTCACACCAAATACTTGGGAGAAGATTCTTCAGAGATTTCCGGAAACATGTGAGGAACATAGAGTGTGGATGATGGAGTATGGATGTGATCCATGTATTTTTTAGTGGGGATAAGGGGGAGCTTGTGTGGGTTTATTTAGGAAATGAGTGGATAATTCTTTACCATATCTCAAACATAGGTTTTGGACACTATATAATAAAATAAACAAAGACGAAAACTTTCCCATGGTTTATACCAAAGGTGAGTGTATTTCATTATTTTATAAGGCTAAAATATGAACATAATAAAATAATAACCTTTATTATGTGGAAGTGAGTCATACTATTAAATAAATGAATTTGAAAACACAATATATGTTAATGGTTTTTGAGGATTCTGAAAAGAATTTATAAAATTAATCAGATAACTATAAAATAACATTATTTTAAATTTAAAACGTATATTTTCTCATTTATTCCATTAATAGAATTTATTACAACACTTTTGGGATATTATGATGTTATAATACACAATGTATATTTATAGAGTATATAATTTTTACCGAAAATATGATTATCTCAAAAAATTATGTGAAATTCACCGTTAGATAATTTCAAAATTTTAATTCAAAAAATAAAATTTATTTTTGTAAATAAATTTCAAAATATTTGAATTTTATCTTTTAAAATAAGAAAAGATATTAATAGAGGATTACTATGTTTTTTTGACAATAAAAGTTTTCGAACCCTAAAAAATTTCATTTGAATTTATAAAAAATATATGGTCGTTTATTTGTAATAAAATTTAATTAAAAATGATATTATATTAAAATATTATCTATTTAAAAAATACAATAATTTATTAAGGTACATGAATTAATTTAATTGGAATATTACTTGAAGATACAATTTCGTTTTATTGAATAAAAAAATTATTTACAAAGTAACAACAATAAAATGAAAATATATCCATTATTACCTATAATTTAAATATTAATTTTATTAGGCACATGATACATATCAATTTAATACATCATAGACCTACCTAGGAGTATAGTTCATGATGGTGGGACTTTTATGTGGTGGTTCTGCATACATTGTTTCGGTTAGGATCTTGATGAGCTTGAACATATCCTATAAATGGATTTTCTCATGCTTATGTTGTTAGATCTCAGATTTGTATTGGCCAAGGGAAACCATGATATTCTATCACCCTCAAAATCTCCAATAAATGGGATTCATAGGGTTTGATCCTCCTAGATGAGGCCATCACACACTTTGTTTATGTCAATTGGATTTGTTCACACCCTATATTTATTCCAATCTTGTTATCATTATTCAAAAACTATATTATCAGTGGAAACGATACTTAATGGTGTTTTAAATTTTATTTGATATTATAAAACCAAATATGTCCATGTGTTTTCAATGACCATAATACATAATAAGACTTTTATTTTAAATTAAATGGGGATTTTTTTTAAATGTTTTGGTTGTTAAAATCAATGATCCCTAGGATTATGTCATATACAAGGTCTCAACATATGTCCACAGATCTTGAAATTCTAATCAACTACTCATGTCTACCATTAATAAAGAATACACTAACCTCATACTAACCCCTCTCATAGGTTTCCCTTGGAAAAAAACCAAGAACCAACACACTAAATTCCATGTTAAGTGTAATGTTATCCTGGTCTTCCCCCTAGACTATCTTGTAGGATATCATTCTTGTGCCACTAGGTCTGAAAACATTTCCCTACTAAGTCTCTCTATGGTCATAAATCTGAGGAAAAATAACATGGTTCTTGTTTCAAATAACAATAAATATCATCATGCCCGATTTCCCTCAAGAGGATCTCACACCATGGCTCTATATACATTTCAACTGTCTAGAACAAACCATGGGAACTCACATGGAAAACATCCTACTCATGGGTCCCATAAAAAATTGTAGGTGACTCTAGACAACTCACTCACCCACAAGGAACTAAGTATCATGATAATCCTCCCATGTGAAAACTCTCTCAAGAATCAAAATCCACCAGTCACCCTGACTCATCAATGACACTATTCAAGGCAATATATGCCAATTTACATCAACTGAATTTTCCTTTTATATAGAATTATATTCGAAGATATATGGGAAATCACCATAAAGGTTGTTATTGAAACTATATATAGCATGAAATACATAAAAATCACCTTAAATGGATTGTCTCTAAATAACTAACTTAATTTACTCACACCTCAAGGTCTCTACTTTTCCATTTCTGAACGGATTGCTTCTCCATCATCTTGATAGAATATATAAGGCCTACCAAAAAATAAAATATAAATATATAATTCATCCCATATTGGTATAATCCCCCCAATAACATATATATTAAAATTTTATAGGAAATGTTTCTAACACTTTAAATAGATAATCCTCAATAATCAGAAAAAATAATCACAGTAGAAGGAATTTACCACATAGATCCTATGTTCTTATTATAAATAATGATAGGAATCATTCCTATACAGGCCAAGAGTCAAAACTAATTATTAGACTCTCACCGACAAGAAAATATCAAAAGTACTTAAATCATAAATAAAAAATCTCAAACATCATGTGCATCATGACATGATAAAATCACATCATTCATAATAGTGAAATCTAAACACATAAATCCCACACTAATGGTAACTTAAGAAATACACCAAGAATGGTGTTTCTGATGCACCATTCTAGGTTCCACCCAATTTCCTAACACATTATAATGTCTCTAATATAGAAACTCCCAAAACCATAAGATAAAACTAAAGGCTTTAAAACCAATTTATAAATCCCCAAACAAGCACAATATATGAAAAGTTACAAGGCTGAAATGTTGTCTAACATCAGGAACACCTCCTCGAATGCAAGAGGCTACCATATAGCATTAGGGGGTATATAAATGGTATCATGGGGAGGATATACCCCTTTCTCAGAGATCACAATAAAAAAAATCAATAAATAACAAAATATAAAGCATTCACATCACATTAGAGTATGTAGAGAAAATAAGTGAACTAAAGATGCTATAAAAATATATGCTAGAAAAATATATACAAATGTACTACCCACTGGGCCTGTCACATGTATCGACCAAAATAAAAAATAATGATCCAGCCTCTATGAAATATCTAAGCCCTAACAAATCCCAAACTCATTTTACCCATTGGATCCATCCTTCTAAATCTAAATTGATCCTCAGACCTACATATTTATTCTAGAACATTTGAAACCTGTTTTGGTGCCCAAGTGAAATGGAAGCCTGAAAATGGTATGAGTAAAACTCTATAAGACACCACTAATGATGACCCTAACTATAACCAGTTTGTGTATAGTGGATACAAAATTTTATAGGAAAAAAGAAACATATTTTTATTATGATATTTAAAACTAACTATATTAAACAATCACTGATATCAGGGGTTGTGTTTACCCAAGTAATGGTATATACCTCCTCCTAAGGTTGGGGTGTCTCTGAGCACATCTGGATGACTATGGAAACCATCTCCCAACCTAGCATAATATACTCATCCCTAGTTTATACAAGTACCACCTGATTGTAATATACCTATCCCTGAGGCCCCAACGTCCACATGAGGGTCATTTTCACACTGATTTATACATCACAAAAAAAATATTATAAATGATACATAATGTGAACATGCATCACTTCCATAAAAAAATAAAAAATAAAAAAATCACAATGAATTAGTAGAATTTCATTCAAGAACCATTCCATTTTCCATTCCAAAAAAATTGTATTCATTTAATGGATAAAAACCATTTCAAACCAGTTTCTAAAATAATAAAACACATGAAATAATAAACCATTTCCTAGTTCTATTTAAAATCATGACCCATTTACTTTTCATTTATCATTTAAATAACCATTTCAATTTCAAAACATTTTGAACCACAAAAAACAAATTAACCTTTATAGATTCCAATTTTAAATATCATACTATTAATCTAGTCGATACACTAATATTCATCATTATTATTACATTAGATCCAGTTAAATTAAAAATTGATATTTCATATCCAATTATAGATGGTTTTGAAATTCCATTTCCCAACAACCAATTCAACAAAATTCATCCGATTATGCCAATAGAAAGTGATTATTCATTTAAAAACATCAAAAATTTAATTTAATTCTGATAATTAATGGAGAAACCAGCTAGAAAACCCCATTCACACACTCAAAAAACATAAAAACAAAACTTTAAATGAAGATTTGACCTACCATTTTTATAATATTTCTAATTAAATTCATCATGGACTAGCAGCTCTACTATGGTCCATCAAAGCTCAATCGGTCAACACCAACTTACAGAGGGCCCTCACTCAGGTCTAATATATATAATTAACTAATTATAAGAGACTACAATTAATTAACAATAAACATTATTTTTATATATTCTAATAAAAATTTAAATAAATGATGAAAAATCACAATTCATATGTGGTCATTTGAAACCTCAAGATATGGGCTGTCGATCATACCTGACACACCCATAAGACCAAGCCCAGACAAATATCTAATCTTTGGCACCCAAAACAAGAGTAATTAAATATTAATTAGAAAAAAAATAATATAAACTATAATAGTGACATACCATGTCGAATCACTGAGAAACTATGAGTAGAAAGAGTCTTGATACATCTTCTACAAAGGTTGTATGAAAGTCCTATGAGAATTAGGTGATCAATATTTATGAGTGAGTGAACTTATTTCCATCATTTTTACTCACATTCTTGTTGTATCATACAATCAACCATCCCATCAATTTTCTTCTTAGAGGTGCTATTTTTTATCATTATATAAACATCATTGAAAAAATTAAATATTTAATTATGAAATATAAAATAAATTAAAATTATTTTAATGGTTTCAATATCATTGGTTATTTTTCCCTAAAATACTTGGATATATATTCAATGTATTTAAATAATATTCATATGAAGCATAATAAATTCCTAAGAAATGAAGCTGAGAAATATATTCGAATTCATTAAACCTCTCAATCAATTACCCAACTAGTAGAGATCAAAGTCTATATACATTAAATAATTTAATATTCAGTGAGGGAATATAGAACATCATACAATGTTGTTTAATTATAATATAAAGGATTAATATATCAAGTAAGTAAGATAATTAAGTGTTTTTTAATTAGGTAACATTTTTTTAATTAAATATATATATTCCAAAACCATTACACATGATATGACGAAAGTATAAAAGAATGGATCATTCATTACTACTTTGAAGGAGAGAAAAATTTCATAGTCAAGAGTTTCCTTAATGGTTCAAATCTCTTTTAATTTCATTATTTTTTAGTTTTTTAATGATATTATTATATTTATTAATATTAATGAAACATATAAATATAGATTTTATTTTTTTATTTACTAGTTAATGAAATTTCTCTTGATATTAGAGATTTTTCATTTTGTCTTGAAATGGTGGTGCATAGGTGTATCTCAAAAAATTTCAATAGAGGCGAGTTCATTATTAACTATCATTCTATAAATATAAGCAATAAAAATTATGGTGTCATGTTATGATTTAAACAAAATTTAATGTTACATTATTTGACACACAACCATGTTCAAATAATATAGTATATTATAGATTAGTAGGAAAAAATAATTATATTTGATTATTACTCACATGGTTGACTTATTATATTCAAATGTATGTAGATTAATATGTTTACACGAAACATAATTTATTTCAGTAAATATGGATATATATAATTTTAAATATACCATTTTCATCAAATATAAAATATTAAATATTAGCAATCCCATGCTAGAAGACATTTTTATATAAAATATTCATTACATTCTAATTTAGGTGTAGATTTTAGAAAAATACATTGAAATATTTTTATTGACTGATTAAATGATATCATCACATGGAATGTACATGTAAGTGGTTATAATAGTACTAAATATAATGGTTATAATATTTCAATTGTTAAGGAGGATTAGGAATCTAATGTATAGTTGGATGATTAAGAGCATTGTTAGTAATGTCACATCACATTAATAATTTATTGTATATTTATTTATTTTATGTTAGTATATATCGATTAATAAAATTATTATATATTATCAAGATAAGAATATATTTTTAGTTGGATAATTTGTAAAAATGATCAATAAATATGAGATACATGGATGTTAGTATTTATTACCCATTTTAGTATACATTTTTTTCATTTTTTTATATATTTCATTTTTCTATAGATATATACATTATGGTTGAAATATTTTTAGGAACCAACATCATAGGTGCCTCATTATACCCCTCAAACTTATTTTAGTATTTATTGGATTTTTAATGTATCTTATTTCATGTGAAACCCCCATGGCATAGTTGTGTTATATATTTTATTATTTATGGACTTGTGATTTTTTAGAACATTATGAAATTGAAATTTGAAAATTTTAAAAACTTTATATGATGAAAGGTTAGAAAATGGTTACCCAAAAATTATTAGTAGTTATGAATGTCATTCATACATAGTTAGAGTCTTTTTCAGTGAATGGTGTAGGGTTGGTACCAAATTATGGGTAACTATGTGGACTCACCTTATACGGAGTTCCATCTTTGTAGTAACTGTGAAAATAAGTTTTACATATGGACAAAATGTGCCTTAATCTTATGCATGGGAATTATACATCATAAATGGAATGGAGTTTGACCATGATTAGGATAAACTGTGAAAGAACACTTTATATAGGGTGAATTCTATTTAGTGATTTTCACCCAGTTTGGAGAATGATGTAGGATACCCATGTAAGGTGTATCTTGTGGATTCCAGTGCTCGCTGCATCATTGAAACATGGATTGTTAAAGTATATAACAAATCTATATAATAAATATATAATTTTAATTTTTTTAATTTACCAATATTCCCATATCATTTTATCGCTAATTATCCTTCCTTTACAATCATTTCACTTGAATAAACACACGAGTTCCCCGGAATCTTCCTCTCCTGCTTCATCAAGCGTTCAACACCCACTCATAATTTTATAGTCGATTTTAATGGTAAACCCCACTTTTCCTATCATTATATTAATAAATCATTAAGTAATCTATTTCAGCCAGGTTTCTTTTTTTCATGAACATTAATTGTTTTAATAGTAAAACCCAGGGTTTTTGCTTGTATAAACATAGATATTTTGGATATACATGGATTTTAACGGTTGTTTTCTTTCATGTTTTTTAATATATTTTTTGATACATAAATTTAAGGTTGTTGTTTCTTTGAAGTTCTATTTATTTGTCATATCATGCAGCTATTTGAACTTATAAAATATTTTTTAACCATTTCATTATGATATGTGATACCCATGTTCGGTTCAAAATACGTTTTCAGTTTTTTATACACTTTTCCAAAAAATAATTTTCATAAATATATAGCACTAAATTTATAAATAATTGTTTAAAAATAAAATGTGATAGAATAAATTCATTTTTTCTCTTAAAAGGAGAATTTTAGGATTAAATAAGTGTCTTAAAATTATATAATTTTTAAATTTATTAACCCTTGTTTCTCATAGGGTTTATTCCAAATTAATGGTGCTTTTCTTTGACATTAAGAAATTATCTCAAGATTTGTTTTTCATTTTTTAGATTTATGATGTTTAAGGAAATTGTTGGTTCCAAATAATTTCAGAATGAATTTTTCATGGTTTTTTTATCAAGGTATTATCTTAAAACTTATTTTTTAATGTTTTATCTACTATCATAATTGGAACCCTTTAAAAAGTGTTTTATTGATGTGTGTGATAACCTTGATATTGAGAAACACCATTTTACATATTGTATAATATTCTTCCTTATGTGGACTAAATTGAATTATTAGATGATTTTTTAATGATTCTGAAATTTCTTATTTCTTGAGAGATCATTGGAGGAAATGTGATATATTATTTGGAATTATATGTTGATAATAATGGTGTTATATATATGGAATTATTATTTAATCACCTCCATTTCATTTATATTAGAGAACACTATGAAAATATGTGGGGGAACTAGAGTTATGAAACACTAGTTTATGATACACCAGTATAAGGATACCATAAATTGGGGATTAAACCCCACTGGAACCCCCTAGATGGTTTAAAGATGAGAGGAAGTGAGATCAAACCCCTAACCGCACAACAAGGAAATGTGTGGATGAGGGGGGATTTACCCTTTCATTTAAGGGGATAATTATTTTTTACCGTTTTTAATAGGATGAATAGTTTTTCTATACATTGTATAAACCTTGTAATTGATTATATCTATAACCATCCACCTCCCATGGATTGGTCACAAATTTTACCATACCATGATACAAGTATTCTGATGGAACTATCTCATAACCTCCACCTCATTTAGTTTTCCAAATAGTGTGTCAAGAATACATGTTTCTCTAAAAAACCTATACGACATCTATATGGTTTCCTCAGCTATTTCAATTGGTTTTACTTAAACCATTATCCAAACAAGCACACAATACATTCTCAATAAAAATTGAAATTAAACTCTATTTGTTTAAGGGATAGAACATTATTTTATCAGATTTATTGACCCAAACAATGAACCATAGTCAGAGTCCTCCAAAACTATTTAAACATAACCTAATCCCTCCAATACTCACTCAAAGGGTGTGAGACACTTTCAATGCATCATTTCACATATTATAATATCACTTAATGATGATCTAAATAAATTAATTTTCATTCAGAATCATGGTTTCCAAATTCACATCATCCACCAAATGAAAAATTAAATTTTCCAAAAACTATACACACTCATATAGACATGGGGTTTTACAACCTCCCCTCATTAATAATTCCAATACCTTATATGTTCTGGTGGTAAAACACCCAAAAATTTTATAACACACATCTATTGTCAATTCCTTTCTATGAAACTCTATTTATCCCTTACATTCCAATCATGCTTTAAATCCTCATCCTAAACCCATTGTCCCCCAAAACACCAAATGTTATCTAAAAATATTCTTCAACCCCCAAAAATTAGAATAGTTAGTTATCACGTCCATATATCCTAAGTCAAAATCAAGTTTCAACTCAATTGGTCACCTAGACAATGTTGCTCCTCCCCATATTGTTTAAATTAAAACTACTAATCCCCAAATATTATTTCTTTTCTTCCTTCAGAATTGGCATTTGAATCATCGTACCAACATTTTGACATGGATTTTGTTACATATTCCAAATTTCCAAACATTATCATAAGTGATAACACTGATTAAAGGGTGGTACCCATTATTTTTTGTAAATTATAATCCATAATGGTTGAAGACAAATCTTTATAGAACCATACTAACATGCCATAATTATAAAAACAATCCACTATAATTCTCTTGACATTCCCATTATACTCAAAACTAAATTTCTGATGTGGTTTCTAACCCACCACATCCAAAAAAAGGATGCATTAGTTGAACCACCTCTGCATGAACATCCATAAAGACACTTGGATGCACCCATAGATGCATTCCAAAATTCCCCAAACCATGGTTCTTAACCATATGAGGCCTCTACGATAATTTGATACTGATCCCCAAGGTACATTCCAAACTCATGGTGTACCTCCATTTGATTATAATCTTATTATTTACACATGTCTTTATTATCTACATGGAACATCAAACTTCTATCACCTGATCATGTTTGGGACATTTAAGGTCATCATAATCCCGACACCAAAGCTTACAATCTAATAATAAGTTCATTTTTTGAAAACCCATTCATGGTTCCCATACACTAAAAGATACCCCTTTATTGACCATACTCGATCCCCAAAGTCCATATCATACACCCAGTGTGACTTCCTCAATTGGATAATCATCCAACTAAACCCTCTTAATGCTTTTCATGCGAATCAATGCATTCTGGATCAAACATTCTTGGATCATCATAATGTAACATGATCCTAACATTGATTTTTTCACTCATTCCAAAGTTACACCAAAAAGTACTTTAAATTCAATGAGTATTTCCTAGTAGTACTCAAGCCTCTTTATCCAACAACATTAAAAATAAAGACAATAGTCCAACGACCGATCTCACCTCTACAACCCTTATCTCACGAGGTTCACATAACCATGAAAAAAATCCTTATCCCCTCTAAAGGAGAATCTATTCAATGTTATAACTAGATCAAAATTCAATTATCATAGTCCCTAATATATATATCTTCACAAATATGGATTGGATGTGTCCAAACTTGTGAATCGTCATGTGCCAAACTAAAATACCACTAACCACTTGACCTCAACCTAAGGGAATTTCATACAACACCTTCACTAAAATTTAGTCCAAATAGAGGATCGTATCCTCTACCATATTATAATATATTCCCCACCATACATATTCCCTTATAACTCTCCTCATGTACTACCTCAAGAGGTTATATTACCATACACATGGAACTCCCCCCGATCCGCATGTTGTTATTCCCAAATAAATTCCATCATAACTCCATAGCCCATAGATCACCCTAAATAACTTATTGATCCAAAACTCATTATCATTGCATGTAAAAAATGTGCATGACATCATCATATTTTAAAAATAATGGGTTCACCCTCCCATGTCCCTTAAAAAAACCTACAAATCGATATTGTGCACCTTCCACAAGCTGGATTCCATGATATTAACAAAACACCATAGGTGTACATTCTATTTCCACCCATACACACTAAAAACTCTCAATTTTAAAAAGTTTCACTCTATAAAGATTAAGAATTTAATTCTCCTAGATATTATTGTCTTATCACACTGTGAGCTCCTCTCAAAAATCATTCACCTTACATGTGAAATGGTATGTCTCAGGATCACCCGCTACATGAGTTTCATTTGTGAACCATAGTTATCTACACATTACCCATGGAATTTAAACCTAATATACATGATTAGGAATCACCCAATGTTGTTTCATACTCATTAAAATCTCCCCATACTCTCACAATATATTAAACACACCTATAGTAACAGATCCATAAACATGGAGGTCCTTCCCTTATAAGAAAGTCTCAACCATGGTGCTAGTACTAAAGGTGGTTTCCCATTTTAGATCATCAAGGAATAATTATTACTAAACTATATACAATTTCTCACATTAGGTGAAATGTTATCATACCATGAAGCACCTATCAGTGATTCCAATTACAAAAGAAAACACAAACCACATGTCAATCCCTCTCACAGATTTCCATCACTATAAAAACAAGAAGAAACACACTATAGTTTGTCTCATTTTTAAATAAATCGACATCTCCCACATATACCTAGTATTAAAATCTCATGAAAACATCACTAGGTCTAACCAACTATCCCAAACAGGTCTCACTATGTACATAACTCCAAGGAAAGATCACATGGTAATTTTCCCAAACACCACTCAGCATCAACCACCTAAATTACTCACTAGAGTGTCATAATCCATGGGTACCCATACATGCCCCCATCTCAAACAAACCATGGTAAGTCATGTTACTAAAAAACTCATTTTTTCCATACAAAACACCATGCATTAGTTTCCATCCCACTCACCCAAAAGGCACCAACTCTCATTGGGCATCCTCTCTTGTGATTACCCACTCGAGAATTAAATCCCACTAGTTACTACTAACCCAGTAAAGGAAATTTTCCTAGACAATATTATCCAAGGAACCACAACCATATGGTTTTTTGAGATAGAATACCATTTAAATCTACATTATAAAATATTATATTGGGTTATAATAAAATTATAAATAACTAATCCATCATAAAACTCACACTAATGGGTTTCTCTTTAAATAACTAAATTCGTTTATTAACACCTCCATGTATCTACTCATCCCTTACAAAGGAACTATATCACCATCATCACCAAAATAATATGTAATTCATGTCACTAAAATAAAATATACATATATAAGCCATCCCAACTGGGTAGAATGACACAAACTTCATATATGGGAATATTTCTAATGAGAAGTTTCTAAACCATTAATCAATCTCAACTCATTCATTCGAAAAAATATACAAGATTTCATATAGAATATAGATACAATGTGCTTATTATAATGTAATTGATGAATCTTTACTCTATAGGAAAAAAGTGAAAACTAATAATTTCTGTATCAGTAGTTTCCCATGATACAAAGTCCATAATCAATAAATCATAAATCTCAAATATAATGTGCATAATGATTGGTTTAATCACAATAATAGTAATAGTGATAGAAAAATACATCAATCATGCACCCATCGTAACCTTGAATTCCACTGGGAAATGTGATTGTGATGTACCGGTCTGGGTTCCACCATGAGTCTTGACACATTCCAATATATCTTGTCCATTGATTCCAAAAAACAATAGGGAAAAATAAAATCTTTGATACAACATTATAACACCATGAAAAGGATTAATCATTGAATAGTAATTATACTCGATTGTTTTGTGACCTCAAGAACACCTCCGCAAATGTAGGATGCTTTAAATTAGAAATGAAGTCTAAGGATGTATCATGGGGTTACTATACCCCATGTATCTGAATAAACAATAAAAAAATCTATAAATAACCAAAAATTATACAATCCCATATAATCGAAGTACACAACAATAAAAATTGAACTAATGATTCTATTCAAAATTTATGCATACATAAGGAATACAAACATAGAGAACCCTACTATGGTCACATGTATATACTAGAATAAAATAAATACATGCACAAACAAGGTGAAACATATGAGCTATATCACACCAAAAAACTCCATATACCTATCTGAGATATCCTCTTAAATCTATCTCATGCCAAAACCCTGCTTGTGCCTATAAGAATATGTAATTGTTTCATTAGTACACAAGTGAAGTAGCATCCTAATCACGGTTTGAGTACTAATCAGTAGAAAACCACTAATGGTGTACCAAAATATAACCACTCTTTGTAAAATTAATGTTAAATAACAGTGTGATACAAATAAAAATGCATTTATTAATACATTTAAAATAGAGTACATAAAACAGACACCAAATATGGGGGCCATGTTCACCTGAGGAATGTTATATACCAACTTGGGAATGTGTTGGGGTGTCTCCGAACACATCTTGATGATTGTTTTAACTATATTATGACTATGTGAAATATACTAATCCCCATTCCAAATAAGAATCACCCTAGGGTGATATACCAATCCTTGGGGGCCCAGTATCCACCCAAGGGTTGTGTTCACCACTGGCTATGAAACACAACAATTAATATACTTTAGAAATGCACAAAATGTAAACATAAATCTTTTATATAACTCTAAAATTAAAATTACAAGGAATAAAGAACAAAAATAATTTCTATTCCCACACCATTCCATTTCCATTTTCCCAAATGCATTAACGAAAACAATTTTCATTTAATGGATACAAACCATTTCAAACACTTATGAAAAAATAAAAAAACACATGAAATAAAATACCATGTACAATTTCTATTTCAAATCCAGATCCATTTAAATATCTTTATCTATATAAAACCACTTCAAATAAAAAAATTAATACACCATATCCAAATTATCCTTTCATTCATACACTTTTTAATATCATACTATTACTAAAGACCTCACATTACACATCACATTACCGTTAAAATTGGTTTAATTAAACTAAATAGGTAAATTACATCTCAAATTATATATTATTGTGAAATACTATTACACAACCACCAATTTATCCAATTTCCCCCTTTAATAAAAAAGTTTGATTTTGAATTTTCCAATACCTAGAATTTATTCTAGATTATTTTAATATTGTAGAGATGAGAATGATCGCAATATGAATGAACTTAAAAAACATAAAATGACTATTGGTTAAATAAATGTCACTACCTATTAATTTTAGAAGCCTCCCAATTAACTTCATTAAGGGCTGACAGCCCTGCAAAAGCACATACAACGTTAATCGGGATCCACCAACACACCTGAGGCCCTAAATCAAGTCAACATGACATAATTAATTAACTACAATCAAATTACAATTAATTAATGAAACAGATATAAATTTTAAAATCTAAAAAAAAATTGTAATAAATGATGAAAACTTACAGAACCATGTCCTTTCATTGAAATAAAAATCCTTGGGTGCCATCTATACCACAAGGACACCTATTCCCAAGCCAAGTGTAATCCCCAACCCTCGGTGAAACCATCATGACCATACCATGAAGGCACATTGAAAACATAAATAAGATATGTGTGAATTTTATGGGTTCACATATCATTTTTAGAATCATTCCAACTAAAATCATCAATGTTTGACATCACTACCAAGGCCAATCAGGGCTCAATAAATCACCACCAACTCACCTGATGCCCAAACTCAAGTAAACAAACGATAATTAATTAATTATAATCACAATATATTTATATAATTTAAAAATCTATTTTAAAAGTATAAAAAAAAGTTATAATAAATGAAAAAAACTAATCGAAACTTATTCTTCAATTTAAACCTCATGCCACAGGCTGCTAGTCATCGCTAACACACCATTAAGCCCATTAAAAGCCTAAACCATAATATTTAGTACCAAAATATTATCCAATTAAATTATACATTGAAAAAAAATAGGAATGTAATTAATTAACAGACCATGTCTAATAAATGAGAAACCATGAGTCGTTGGATTCATTGGACATCCTCTTCAAAGGTTAAATGAAAGTACCATGAGATTTTGGTTAAAATTACTTATGATTAATTAAAATAATTTCCACCAATTATATTCACATTAATATTCAATCGTATTATCAACCAACCCATGAATTATATTCTTGGAAGTCTTATTTTTTTCATAGGGTAAGTATCATAGAGAAAATTACATATTTCATGAATAAATATGTATGAAATAATAACTATCCTAATTAGTTCATTATCAATTTTTGTTTTCCCATGAAGTACATATATTTTTGGTCTTTTTATTTTAATATTTTTTATATCAGGCATAAACAAATCATGAAAAATTATTTTGATAAATATATTTTTAGAAATCCAACCTATCAATAAATTCCATAACCATTGGAGATCCATGTCCTTGTACATTGATTAATTTTAGCTCCGGGGAGTGGGAGATAAAACATCAAACACTCTTGTTTAATTCCAAAATCATGGATGAATATATCAAAAATGTAGTTCAATTATGAGTTATTCTATATCAATTATTTATTATATTTTAATTAAATAAGTTTTTTCTATAAATGTAATATGTGATAAAAAAATTATAACTATTATTGATCATTCATTACCTCATAGTAGGAGAGACAAATTTCATTGTCATATTTTCTCCACTTGGTAAAAATCACAAATAATTCCATAAATTTGTTAATTTTTTAACAATTTTATAATATATATTGATATTAATGAAACATATATATATATATTTAATGTTTATAGTTTACCGTTTATTGAAACCTCTCTTGATATTAGATCTTTCTAATTTGGTCAAGATATTGTGGTTCATATGTTTAACACTAATATTTTAATTATATAATATTTCTTGATTTACTATCATTTTTGAAAACATGATTACTCAAATATATGGTTTCATGTTATGAATTAAAAAAATTGTTATGTTACGTTAAGGGACACACAAACTTGTTAATGTTTTTTAAATTATAGAGTAGAGGATAAAATAATTATATTTAATTATTACTCTTAAGGGTGACTTTTTATATAAAAATTCATTTTATTTTTTATTATTAATTGATAAGTAGTATATATTAATAAATATAGTGGTTTAAATGTATCATTATATTTCAAAAAACCTTAAATATTGGTTTCTCAAAAAAGAAAAAGTTTTTAAATAAAAGAGTCATCTAATCTACATTTTGGTATTTTTATTAGAACAAACTTGGATATATTTTTATTGATGGTTCAAATGATATTTAAAATTGGGATGTTAGAGTAAGTGATCATTCTAGTTAGATGTATGATGATTAAAATATTTTAGTAGTTATAGATGATTACAAATCAAATGTAATGATGTAAGATGAACACCATTTGTGGAAATGTCATTTTACATTCAAATTTTATTTTATATTTAATTATTTATTATCAATATATATACATGCCAATGGTTTTATTAGAAAATATCAAAGTACAATGTAATTATAATGATGACAGATTCCCAGAATATTTAATGAATATGAGGAACATGGTCGGTCCCATTCATTATACATTTGAGTATAATTTTTTAATATTATATATATTTTTCATTTATGAATATATTTATATCTTAATATTGATTTTTTTGGGATATACCTCCTCGGGGTCTCCACTTGTAATATCCTTAATTATGAAAATGATAATAAAACCATCGTTTGTTAATAAAATACAAGTATTTATATGTATAAAATATAAATTTTTCAATAATTACATGTGTTTTATGTCATTATATAAGAATAAAATCTCTTTTTTCCATTTGGAAAATTTTTCAGAATATTTGGGAAGTTAGACATGGAGTCCACATGGGATTAAAGGGCCCATAGATCCCCAGTTTTCACACAAAAAATATTTAATATTTAATATCATTCATAAGTGGTTTCCCTAAAATAATGTAATATCACCTAATTGGTGTCTCAAATTTTAAATCTAATACCGTGATTAAATCCTAAAAAATCATTTATCCTTATTTTTTTATATAACCATTGTGTTTGTTGTGTGTTTTCAAAGATTTCACTTGAGGTTAAATATATTATATCATGTGTATACGTTTTTTAAAAAATAATGGAATATCTTCTGAATGATGTTTGAGATAGAATATCCAAGATATAATTTAAATCAATAACATGAGTTTTACCAGATTCATGGAATGACCTCTATGATCGACATGTGTTTAGTAAAATCACATATAAGGGTAATTTTTATTACACTTTTACATTTATTTTCTTTTATTTTCCTTTTTTACTTTATCACATTCATCTTCCTCCATATGTTAACTTCAACCATTCTCATATGAAATTGATCTAAAAACCATGGATAATAAATCATTATTGACCATATAATTAAACCAATACTTAATGGGGTAAAATAAAAGACTCCACATTTTATTTTTGGTTAAATCATGTATTAAATCAAGGTTTTAATTTTTATGGTTTAATAAACATGGATAGTATACAAAATTGGTTATAAAATGGTAATAAATAATTGGTATTCCATTTTTATGATCCCTTCATGTTCAAGAAACCTTGGATGGTAATGAACCGTCCCTCAGGGCCCATGTCGTGACTACCCCACGCCCGCTTTCCATAGGCCAGGGGCTGGCGACTAGCACCAAAAGGCGTATTCCCTAAAACCGAGAAGGCATTTCCTTTATAACCTGTAAACACACGCACAACCAAGAACACAGAAAGATACTAAGACATGTAAACTGAATAGTAAATGAGTGTGTACAGTAGAAAAAGGGTCCAGAAAACAAGTCCCACTAGAAAGTACAAGAAAACTGAAAAGTACAAGTAGACTGAAACAACTCATGTGAACACCCACCAAGGACCCTACCTGATGGGTAGGTACAACTCTTGATTGATAATCTCTGTAGTATGCCTCATCTAATCTCTACCTTCGAGCTACCTCCAGTCCTAGTACCATTTTCCTTTGTCTGCATTCTCCATCGTTTGCACCAAACACAACAAGGTGAGGGCGTAGCCCGTGCATGGGTGAGTATAAGGATACTCAGTAGGGACCCTGAGACACTCAAAGGTCTCAAAAAAATACAAAAATTATAAAACAAAAAGCATCGAAACAACAATCAACCCTACTTAGGTATATCCCCATACATATACCTATGTTATCAAGTATACCAATCTCATCCATGAGGAAATACAAGTCCCAACTCAAAATCCCAAAGCTCAAATGTTTCACAAAGGAAGGAATACCACGAAGATAACACCACAAAGGTAAGTACCACAAAGGTAACGCCACATAGAAGAATACTTAAAATGTATCACCATAAATTTAAGTACCACAAAGGTAACGCCACACACAAAAAATACAACAAAGGTATCACCACAAAGGAAAGTACCACAAAGGTACGCCACACAGATGAATTCCACAAAGGTATCACCATGAAGGTAAAGACATAGCTGACACTAGGTATAACATAGGTATAGTACTACGAATGATTATATGTACCTACTAAATCATCTTACTATATTAAGAGGCAGACCCACATAGGATCCTAAGTCATCAAACCCACATAAGATCCTAGTATAAAAGACCCATGAAGGATCCTAGTATAGTAGACTCTTGTAGGTTCCTAGAGTATTCCCACATGAAACTCACAAATATAGACCCACAAAGGATCCCTAAGCATAGACCCACTTAGGATCACTTTCTCATGTTACAACCAGCTATATAGTTCCCGCACTAAGCTTTCTTGATTCTGGGAGGATCCGCTTGTCAAGCCAAAAGTCGATACTCCAACTTCCACAAAGTCCCATAAAGAAGTATTCCAAAGGACAGCCTCGAAAAGGGCTCTCAACATGACATAAAATTCATCAATAGGACAGATGGTCTATAATTGATTGTCCTTTTAGTCCTGCGGGATCGGTTAGATTCGTGTTCGATCCAACCCGACCGTATCCTGAAATTAACCAAAACTCATGTGAGGTTTACCAAAAGGACCATCTCGATCCAAGGTTTTTTGTTCTGTAGACAATTTGTCAAATGGACACTTGAAGCTCAAGATATTGCCGAATGAACAAAAAGGGACGAAGTTAGTCCAGGTCCGGTTTGACCCAATCAGACCGAACTGACCTAGGTCGAGCCGACCTGGCCCACTGGGTTTTGCCTAGCCCACTGTGTGGTGGCCCGCAGTGTTGTAGCTTACAGTGTGGTTGCACACTGTGCCATCACTGGTGGCCTACTCGACCAGCCGCCCTCCCTTCACCGCCGCAGTACAGGGTCACGACTCCTGCACACTGGGTGGCACGAATGCGCTCTTCCATATCCCCATCAAGTGGCTAGCCGTCACGGGCCATCGTACTTGCTCCGGTGTGACCTACGAGATGCGACCCTTCTTCGGTGGTGCGGTCGTGCCACTTTCTTCATTGCGGTCGGCCGTGGTGTCGGTCGGCTCTCCAGAGTCCCACTGGTGCCAATCATTGGCACAGGTCTCCATCCTCCTTCATCACAAGGAATGAAACCAAAACCACAAAGGATGTAGAGAGGTCAGGCCATGTTCGTTTGGACCACACATTCCGTGTTAGAGAAGTAGCAAGTGACTCATGGGGAGAGGTTCAACGTAAAAGAAAAATTAACAAAGATAAATCAAAATCCCACCCCTACCTCTAAGGTTCATTTACATCGGTGAGGAGGGAAGGATGGACATCGGTTCGTTGGAGGAGTCGAGAGGTAGAAGATAAATTCATTGAAGAACGTCGGCGTTCATCACTCCCGCAAGGTGCTTCCGATTAGGGCTGAGAGTCGGTTCCTCCTTCTTTATTGGAATGTGTTCTTTGCTGGAGAGGGAAATGTTTCTCCAATGTTCTCCAAGGATTTGCCAACCCTTTTCCAATGATTTTCCCCAACCCAATAAAACGAGTAGAAAACTTATTAAATTTATGTTGTCCATTAACTATGATGATGTTAGCATAATTAAAAGCATTGTTTTGGCACAATTAAATGGAAGGATTCCAAGAGGCTTCCCCACATTAAAGAGGGGTTCGGGTGGTCCCCACCACTAGAATTAAATGTGGGGGTTTTCTAGTTCTGGTGGTCCCCACCTCCATAACTCATATGGACTTGTTTCAAAAATAAAATAAAAGTTTGATCTTTATTTTATATTTATTTAAATGAAAAACATGAAAACTAACATTCACCATTTCCCTACTATTATCATGGTGAAAGTCTCTTTAAGTGAAAACTAACGCTATGAGTTCAACGGTGCCATCGGATTCCAATTCTGAGAACCGATTCAAAAGTTACAAAAAAACCACTCACCCATCCACTAAATGTACCTAAAAAAAGTTTAGAAAATCACTTCGGGCACACCGGGCCTTGGAATAACACGCCGTCAATTTTCACAGTCTCATAAAATTCTAATATAATTAAAAAAATTATGTGGAAATTCTGTGTCTTTACATTCTCCCCACCTCAGGGATTTGCATCCCGGAAAGCCAGATCACAAAAACTAGGAAAAAAAGTGGGGGTACTTAGCTCGAATATGATCCTCCTGCTCCCATGTGCTCTCCTGGAGGTTCCTGTGCTGCCAACGTACATGCAATAAAGGTATCAATCACCCACAAATGACTCTCTCCTATCAATCCTCAATCTCTATTGGAACCTTCATAAACGTCGCCCGATCATTGATATGAAGCTCTCCATGGTCGATGACGTGTGATGGGTCATGCATATGTCTTCTCATCTGGATTATGTGGAAAACGTCATACACCGGGTGCATCTGAGGTGGAAGAGATATGTAGTAAGCCACCTCGCCAACTCTGTTGAGGACCTGAAAGGATCCCATGAATCTCAGAGATAACTTGCTGCCCTAGCCAAATCTCCACAATCCTCATTAAGTTGAGACTCGTAGAAAGATGTGGTAACCCTCCTCAAACTCCAGAGGTCTCCATCTCCTGTCGGCATAAGACATCTTCATGCTCTGTGAAATCTTCATCTGCTCCTGGATAATCGACACCTTCTATGTGGTAGCCCTTACCATATCTAGTCCCATGAGTGCTAACTCCCCTAGGTCAGTCCATCACAATGGTGATCTGCAAGATCGGCAATACAACTCCTCGAAAGGTGTCATCACAATGTTGAAGTGATATATGTTGTTGTATGAAAACACCACCAAGGACAAGTGATCCTCCCAGCTGCGACCAAAGTCGAGGACGCAAACACACAACATGTACTCAACAGTCTGAATGGTCCGCTCAGTCTATCCATCCGTCTGAGGAAGGAAGGCGGTTCTCAAATGAAGCTGCATCCTAAAAGACTCTTGTAACCCCTTCCATAGCTAGTAAGTGAAATGAGCATCTCGATTAGAGACAATCGTCGAGAGTACTCCAAGTATCCACACAATCTCCTAAACATAGAGGAATCTCAATCACTTTGTCAAACCCTACTATCTGATCGGTAAGAAGTGGGATAACTTGGTGATTTGGTCGATGATCACCCAGATAGAATCATGACCCCCAGATATACATGGAAGTCCTATCCCAAAGTCCATGGTTGCTCCATCCTACCTCCACTATGGGACCTATAAAGGCTCAACTAAGCTTGCTGGTATCTGATGCTCTGCCTTTACTTGCTGATAAGTGAGGCACCGAGCGTCAAACTCTGCTACTCTTTCTTCATTCTCAACCACCAGTGCTATCGTCAGAGATCCTTGTACATCTTCACCACTCTTAGATGTACTTCTAGAGTGGATTTGTGGAACTCCCTCAACACTTCCTCCTGAAGCGACAATGGTATCATGGTACGTCCTCTGAAGAGGATGACATTCTTCCCACCATCAAAAAATACATCAGGTTCCTATCCTATGGATATCTGAGCACGTCGAGCCTTACCATCAGTGTCCCCATGTTGCGTCTCGCTGAATTTCTGAAAAAGTGGGGGAGTGACTATAAGAGACTGAAAAAAAAGCTACTCCATGTTGATCCACAAAGGATATCTACAAAGCGGCCAGCAGCTCTGTCACCTCACCAAGCAGTTGTATACCAGATCTTCTACTGAGTGCATCTACTACAATGGTCCCCTTCCCAAAAGTATAGACTATCATTATGCCATAGTCCTAGAGAAACTCAAGCTTTCATTGATGTCTCATGTTCTTGAGATTCTGATAGAAGATGTACAAGAGACTCTTGTAATCCGTGTACACTGTAAAACGTTCACCTATCAAGTAATGTCGACATATCTTCAAGGAAAAGACCACTGCTACTAACTCTAGTTAATGGGTAGCATAGTTCTTCTCATGATGTCTCAACTATCGAGAAATATATGAAATAACTTATTTCTCATGCATCAGGACACATCCAAGCCCGGTCCCTAATGCATCGTAGTAGACTACGTATCCAAAACCCTCCTCGAGATACCTCAAGATGGGGGCACTACTCAGTCTCTCCCTTAGCTCTTGAAAACTCTACTCGCATCTCTCCATCCACACAAAGGGTTGCCCCTTCTTTGTCAATGCTGATGAAGGTGCTCTAAATCTTGAGAAATTTGGCACAAATCATTAGTAGTATCCATACAAACCCAAAAAAAGTGTACCTCTATCACACTCCTGGGTGGCTCCCAAGCATGTACCACCTCAATATTCACTGGATTCACCAAAACTCCAGCCTCCAAGATGATATATCAAATAAAGTGATCCTCTTGGATGTGGAACTAGAACTTCGAGAGCTTTCCATAAATCTGGTGCTCTCGGAGTGTGTCTAGAACTATCCGCAAATGATAGGCATGTTACTCCCCAGTAGCTGAGTAGATCAGAATGTCGTCGATACTGATTACTAGAAAGTGATCAAGGTATGGCCGGAAGATCTTGTTGACGAGTCCCCTGAACATTTCTGGTGCATTGGTCATACCAAAGGTCATGATGAAAAACTCATAATGGCCAAAGAAGCATCTGAAAGTCGTCTTATGCACATCCATGTCTTGTACCCTGAGCTGATGATAGCCAAATATGAGATCTATCTTTGAGAACCATCGTTCTCCCTTCAGTTGATCAAAGAGGTCGTCAATCCTTGGGAGTAGGTATTTGTTCTTCACAGTCACCTAGTTCAGGTGTCGATAGTAAACACAAAGTCTCAACCTCCCATATGAATTCTTGGTGAAAACAATCATGGATACCCAAGGAGAAACACCGGGCCGGATGAACCCCTTCAACAGTAAGTCCTCCAGTTGTACCCACAGCTCAAAAAGCATTGCGGGAGCCATCCAATACGCTGGTGTAGATATCAGTGTCATCCCGGGGTACAAGTCAAGGTAGAAGTCCACCTCTCTACGGGGAGGTAGACCCGAGATATCATCATGGAAGACATCTATGTACCGATCCACCACTAAAAGATAGCTTAAAATCTCCACATCAACCACTCTGAGGGTGAGGCTAGCCAACTGATGAGTGATCAGCTACACTCTCCTCCGGGAAAGTCCTTCATGTGCTGCAAAAGCTCCCTTCTCACTAGTGAATGTAAACCTTGTCCCATCCATGCAGAAACACCACACTTTTCACATAATAAATTCAATCTGACCATGGACTGCAGATAATTAGTCCATACCCATGATGACATCATAAGGCCTCGATGCTGCTACTAGGAGATCCCAGCCGAAGATCTCGCCTCCTAGAGTAAGATCACACTGTCGGAACCAATGTGTAATCGTCGAATCCCCTCTAATAGGAGTCTCTACTCGTAAGGATTGAGCCAATATCTCCACCGGAATTTCTGAGCTCCAAATGGGGGTAGTGGAAATAAAAGAATGACTAGATCCTGTGTCTATACGTACTGTAGCTAAGGTGGAGTAGACATAGATCGTAGTTCGTATCATCTTAGGAGCATCATGATTATAGGCCTCAGCTTCCTAGATCTGAGATCACCCCTATCCACCTACTTCCTGTGGTAGGGCTCGACCACCTATTGGTGGTGGCGGTAACATCTCAAATCATTGTGCACCGCCAGCTGCACGACCAGCTCCCCTGCCACGTCCGCCTGTTCCATGTGGACCTCCTCATCCAAACCTATGTCTATGCCTGGGCGGTCCTTCTGCTGTCTTCTAATCATTTGTATGTCCGTTCGAGTAGTCACGAGCCATGTGACCCTACCCGCCGCATGCATAACACTTCCTACTCCTCACATGACTCACTCTATCTCTGGTTCCCCACACAACCAACCCTAAATCCTGCAGTCATCCCCTTGTGGGTCTGGCCCTCTTAGTCCTCTACGACATATTTCTTCTTCCAGCTGCAGAAGACTCTACTACATGACGTCCGATGGTGGGTCTCACTGCTAGAGACTTCTCAGCACGAAAAATATCAACTAAGAGGGCTTTCTCTAACACCACCGCCTGCATCAGGATGTAGAGATAAATCATCAAAGCCCTGATGTCCCGCCAGAGTCCCTGCTCGAAGGTCCGGGCATTGAATAATGGGTCCCGAACAATATCTGTAGTGTGAGAGGTTGGTGAACACCGTTGTGTATTGAGCCATAGTCAATCTTCCTACTGTAGATGAAGAAGCTTCTGTATGCGCCCTGCACAAAGGGTCATTGGGACAAACTCTACCCAAAATAGGATCTCAAATCTGCCCATAGAAGTGTCAACTCATCCTGATCTTGGAGCATCAACCTCCATAATCTGCCTGATGCTGCATGTAGAAGGCTGGAGGAAAGGATCACCATGACATCAGCTGGTTTCCCTACTAGTCAGAAGACTCTCACCATGGCATCCATCCAATCCTCACCCACCTATGGGTCCATCTCACCCCTGAACCTGGGTGGCCTCTGGTGCTGGAACTCATGCAACGCGCTCAAGCAATGTGCACCCTCTTCTATTGGGGATGGTGGCATCGGTGGCCCAATGGGTAACGGTACCGTTGGTGCATCCACTAGTGCCTCTACTGATATATGGCCCTACACTGAGGCCTCGTCGCTCGGGGGCCTATAATTGAATACTATACCTGGAACCCTAGATGGTTGTCTGCATGGAGGCATCCTGAAAAGAAAGAGGTGTGCCACGGTCAATAATTTATACCTAGTGAGATGACTCAAAAAGATCACAAAGAAAACTATTCGAAACATAGATGCTATCAGGGTTTTTGTGAACTGAGTTAGAAATCGGAAGTCAGGGTCCTGGTGGATGGATACGTCAGTCGCCACACCAAAACAGGATTCCCTAAACTGATAACCAGACTCACTACACTTAGCACTATTTCCATTAAATGAAAGATCAGAGTCCAATGTTCTACAGTAGAACTGACTCCTCTAATACCAATTTGTCACGACCTGTCTCCCGGGGCCCATTTGGTGACTACCCTAAGCCTGCCATCCATAGCCCAGGGGCTGACAACTAGCATTGAAAGGTGTATTCCCTGAAACCAGGAAGGAATTTCCTTAATAAACTGTAAACACATACTACCAAATACACAAGAAGATATGAACACCAGTAAACTATATAGTAAAAGAGCGTGTATAGTATAACAAGGGGCCAGAATACAAGCCCAACTAGAATGTACAAGAAAACTGAAATGTACGAGTAGATTGAAATAGCTCATGTGAACACCTGCCAAGGGACCTACCTGAAAGGTAGGTACAATCCTTGAATTTTTGTCTCTATGGTAATCCTCGTATAATTTCCACCTCCGAGCTACCTCTTGTCCTAGTACCCTCGTCCTCCGTCAACATTGTCCGTCATCTGCACCAAACACAATAAGGTGCGGGTGATTCCTGTGTAGGTGTGAGTATAACGATACTCAGTAGGGACCCTGAGACCCTCAAAGGTCTCAAACAATCCACCAAGGATAAACCACAAATCATGGAAAAAACAATAAACCCTACATAGGTATATACCCATATATATACCCAAGTTATCAAGTATACCCATCTCATTCATGAGGAAACACAAGGCCCAACTCAAAAGCCCAAATCTCTAATCTTCCACAAAGGAAGGAATACCATGAAGGTAACACCACAAAGGTAAGTACCACAAAGGTAATGTTATCTAGAAGAATACCACAAAGGTATCACGATGAAGGTAAGTACCACAAATGTAACACCACACAGAAGAATACCACAAAGGTATCACCACAAAAGTAAGTACTACAAAGGTACGCCACATAGAATAATTTCAGAAAGGTATCCCCATGAAGATAAGGAATTAGCTCACACCAGGTATAACTTAGGTACGGTAGTAAGGATGATTAGATATAACTACTAAATCATATTACTCTATTAAGAGGCAGACCCACGTAGGATCCTAAATCATCATATGCACGTAGGATCCTAGTATATTAGACCCATGTAGGATCCTAGTATAGCAGACCCATGAAGGCTCCTAGAGTAGTCCCTAGTGACACTCTCGAATAGAGACCCACAAAGGATCCCAAAACACAAACCCACGTAGGATCCCTTTCTCATGTTACGGTCAGCTACAGGGTTCCCGCACTAAGCTCTCTTGATTTTGTTATGATCTTCTCTTCAAGAAATAGTTAGATACTCCAACTACCATGAAGTACCACGATGATGTATTCCAAAGGACCACCATGAAAAAGGGGTCTAAAAGCGATAGATGGTGCGTCAATCGAACGCTCGGTATGTAAGTTATTGGTCTTTTAGTCCTAAGGGCCCGGTTGGATTCATGTTCAATCCAACCTGGATATACAACAACTTTATCCAAAAATTATTTGGGGTGTACCAAAAGGACAACAACAATCCACGGTTTCTGGCCCCATAGACGGTTCGTCAAATGGATGTCTGAAGCTCAAGATATGGTCGAAATAACGAAAAGGGTTCAAGTTGGTCCAGGTCCGGTCCTACCCAGCCCCACCTGACCTAGGTCATCCTGACCTGGTTCGGGACGACCCTAGCCGACCTCAGTCTGGCCCTAGGTCTAATCGGGCCCGGCCCGCTGGTGCGTCCCGCTGGTTCTAGCCCGGCCCGCTGGTACGGCCCGCAGGTTCTGGCCTGGCCCGCTGGCATGGCGTGTGGTGGTGCGGAGACTCATAGTGCAGCGGCTCGTGGTGCGGTCCGCTAGGTAGGACTACTTGGCTCCTCGAATAGCCGGATGGTCTGCCACCTCTACGCGGCGCGGGCGCGCGCTGTGCCATGATCAGGGGTCGGCTCGGCTGGCCGCCCTCGCTTCGCCGCCACATGACAAGGCTATGACTCATGCCTGTCGGGCGGCACGGTCACGGGCCGTTGCCTCCCCATCGTGCGGCCGGCTTCCGCCGGCTACTGCCCTTGCTTAGTCATGGTCACCGAGATGCAACCCTCCTCCGGCGGTGCGGTCATGCCACCGCCGTCGTCGTTGAGGGTTGTGGTGCTTTCTGCCGCTCCTGAGTCCCACCGGTGCCAATCGACGACACCAGTCCCGGTCCTCCTCCATCACGAGGAACATAAGAAAAACCACAAAGGTTGTGGAGAGGTCAGTCCATGTTCTTTTAGCCCACACCCTCCGCGTTAGAGTGGTAGAAAGTAGCTCAAGGGGATAGGTTCAACGTAAAAGAAAAATTAACGAAGATAAATAAAAATCACACCCCTACCTCAAAGGATCGTTGTCTTGTGTAAGGAGAGAAGCACATACATGAATTCATTGGAGGATTCGAGTGGTAGAAGATGAAGTCATTGAAGAACGTTGGCATTCGTTTCTACCACAAGGCACTTTCGATCTGGGCTCGAGGACGGTTCCTCTTTCTTCGTTGGAGCAAGTTATTCGTTGGAGATGGAAATGTTTCTCCAAAGTTCTCCAATGCTTTTCCAACCCTTTGACAACGTTTTTACACAACCCAATAAAAATAATAACCAACTTATTAAATTAATGTTGGCCATTAACTATGAGGATGTTGGTATAATTAAAAGAATTATATTGGAAGAATTAAACCGGAGGATTCCAAGAGACATCCCCACATTAAAGAGGGGTTTGGGTGGTCCCCACCACTAGAATTCAATTTGGGGGTTTTATAGTTCAGGTGGTCCCCACCTCCGTAACTCATATAAAGAGGTTTCAAAAATAAAATAAAATTTTGATCATTATTTTATGTTTATTTACAGGAAAAACACGAAAACTCTCTTTTAACCTCTTCCTACTATCGTAGAGGTGAAAGTCTTCTTAATCAAATACAAGCTCTGTGAGTTCAACAGTGTCCTCAGATTTAAATTCTGAGCACCGGTTAGAAAGTTAAAAAACCCACTCACACGTTCACTGAACATACAAAAAATAAGTTCAGAAAATCACTCCGGGCACACTAGGCCTCAGAATCACGCGCTGTCAATTATTGCAGACTCGTAAAATTCTAATATAACTTAAAAAAATTACATGGATAATCATGGTCCTTACATGGATTCCCCTTTAACAAGGTCGGTAAAGCTCTCGTGATCTATTTTGGTTCCAGTTACAGGAATGAGACCACATTCTTCCATGCATTTCACCTAATGAATTTCCATTTTTTGTTTTATTTTTTTAATTTTCATCAATTTTTCCCCTGGAAAATTAAGAAAAATGTGATTTCTTTTTAATTAAATTTAAAAAACATAATTAATAAAGGGATAATTCAAACAAATTATTGAAGGATAATTAATAAAAATTATCAATGGATAATTATTTGAAATTAACAATATATAATTTTGTTTGTTTATTAATTGATAATTTCATAAAATTAACATATATAATAATGATGAACTATCTAAGGATAATTACAACATATTATCAATGGATAATTTATAGAGAATTATCAAAAGATAGTTGTGTGATATTATCTATGTATAAATATACTGGATTATCAAAATATAATTATTGAGAAATATCAAACGATATTTTTTAAATAATTTTCAATGGTTAATTTATAATAAATTATTTTAAGAGAACCATTTTTGGATAATACTATCATTTGAATAAAGGATAATTTATTAAAATTATGAAGGTATAATTATGAATGTTTTCAATGTATGATTATTTATATTATCAAATAATAATTATAATGAAATTACACTTATGTTATCAAATTATTATACATATTTTTATGTTATCAAATGTGGTTTTATAATTATTATTTAGGTGAATTATTATATGGAATGCATTTTCCAAAAATGATAATTATGAAATTATAAAAGAGAGAGAATGTTTTGTCTAGTTAATTTACAGTACGTCTAGGATGTAAATTTCATCTAGTTACATATCCCACCCTTGTGTCATTTTCATGTTACATATTATATATTTTTGGAATTTTGAATTTTTATAAGTTTTTTTGAATTGAAATCTCAAATTTTAGAATTATTTCAATCATGCATGATTATTTCATTGTTTTTAAAAGGTTGGGGCTGAAGCCTCAATTTATTATTTAAAGAAATGTCCTCTTTTGACTGGGTAGAGGGAGAGCCATTACATAGCCTGAAGGCCCATGGCCAAGTGGCCTGAATACAAGGCTTGAAAGCCCATTTTTTCCCCAAAGGACCCCTCGGTGAATAGTACTGATATAGTTCCCGCGCTGCTACAGTGCCTGCTACAGTACAACCACCGCTACAGTACCTGCTATAGTCTCCGCTGCTGCAGTGCCACTGTTCCAACAGTTTCGCCACTCCTACAGTCTGCTATAGTGCACTGCTAAAGTACTACTACAATACCCCAGAAATTGTCCCCAGCCCAGATTTGATCCTGGGCCTTTTGGATTCCAAGAAGGAGCCTTGTACCGCTAGGGTACAGAATTATTAGTAATTTTGAAATCCATTGTTATGAAATGAGAGACTTATTCAGAGAAAAATTCATGGTTAGCACACAATATCAAGTTAGTAGGTTGACTCACCTCATGTGGACTTCCATATTAGTATTAATGGTGGAAATTACATTCGCATAAGGAAAATGTGTTGATTACATATATTCATGGGAATTCTAGTTCATACTTGAAATGTAGTTCGAACTTGATTAGAAGAAACCATGAAAGATATACTTACGTTGGATATGTTATCTTAATTAATTTTCACTTATTTAAGACAACTATGATGTATAACCATGTGAGGTGCATCAAGTTGATTCTTGTCCCACTTCATGGTGGCCACATGGCTTGGTAAACTATACATCCAAACCATGCGAGCTGCTCAGAATAGGTACTTATAGATTTTAATTTAATAACCATCTCATGTTATCCCTAATTTCACTTCCTTTTACGTCATTTAAATAAACTAAACATAGGAGTTCCCTATAGTCTTCCTCTTTCTCTTATTTAACCAAAAAAATCCCCCACATCATAATTTTGAATTTAATTTGGATGGTAAACACCTCTTTTCATGTCATTATTTTTCTCCACTCCATCCATCATCTATTTCCACTCATTCTCTACAACACACCCATAATTTACAAAGAAACATAATATAGAATGTACTGCATGAAACACTGAGTCTCTATAAAACAACACTTTTAATTATTATTATTTAAATGAGATAGTTATAACCGAGATGTTAAACATATTAATATGAATAGTAATAACAACATTTAAATTTTATTAATAATAGTTTCCAATAAAAGAATAATATTTATAATTAAATACATAATTTTCTATAAAAAACAAATAATTTTTGAATTTGGCATGCTAAAATTAATTTAGGGTGAATTTTTAGTATTTTTCTGAGAGGTTTCATTTTTTGATGAGTAGTGAAAAGTATTGCATTGTAGTTCAAAAAATTGTTTTTAGTTTAAATATTTATTACATTTTAAATTGATTTTTAATGTCACAATATATGAATTATACCTATATTAATCCAATTTAGATAATAGGAATCATTTTAATAATGAAATTTAATATAAAAACTTATTTAACTTTTGAAAATTCGTTTTCCCATCTTTTTGCCTCACCTATGGGATTAGAATTATATGTATCTTGTCTACTTCTATGAAATTAAATTTGAAAAGGAGACATACATGGCTGCAATTAGTATTATATTTTGAGTCAGATTAGATCAACTTAATTTTTTTATGAATAGTAACTTGACATTTTTGAATAATAGTGCTACACATATGAATAGTAATACGACTGTTATGAATAAAAAACCCACTAAACAAAAAGTAACCTAAAACTTGAAACTATAAATAAAATTTATACATCCTATAAATGAAATTGGTCTATAATTATATTGTAATATAAGTAAATGAATATTTTAAAAAATTATAATGTAAGTGTATTTTTGAAAACCATAATTAAACAATTTTAATTTTATAATTAATAAAATTATTTTAAAAAAAATTATTTTAATAAAATGTGTAAATAAATTAATATTTTTTCCTATTGATTTTAGGGTAATTTTATGAGACCTTAATTATTTTTTGAGTGTGTTATAAAATAAGTTTTAGTATTCAAACCTATATTTTTCATGTAAATGATGAATTTAATTAAAAATTAAATTTATCATATTTATGAAATTTATTTTCCTAAAATGGAGTTTATTTTTCAATTATACACATCAGAAAATTGTGAGGGTGATTTTGTTATATTTTTCTGAAAAACATGAATTTTTGGTAAATAGTAAAATACAATAAATTTGGATAAATGCTAAATATATAAATTATAGTGTTATGGGTGTTCTTTGGTGGATTTTAGCACCATTGGTTTGAACTCAGTTGAAATTATTACTATATTTACTCACAAGAATAACTCTATTCCTTATCTTGAATTAAATAATAAATTAATGAATAAAATAATAAGAAATCACCTCTCTCCTCTAGTATTAATAGAACTCCTCATCCCCTCATCTCCTAACACCTATATGACTTGAATGCTGCCAAAACTATTCCCAAATCCACTTCCCTAGTAGCTTCCCCATGTCAAAGAGCACTTTTTCTTCCCAAATAACCAAAACCCGATTCTCTAAGGAGCTTCTCAAAGAGGATAATTCAATAGATAACCCATTTTTTCTTTTAATTTCATTTCAATTTATTTTATTTTGTTATCCTATCTTCACCTCCTCTATCCAAATGATCATGATAACTTTAGTATCATCTATATATTGGAATTATATTAGGTTAACAACCCTTATTTCACACTTGGTTTGACACTACCAGGGGATATGCTTAGGACAATTCACATTTTTATTAAAAACCATTACGAATGATTTAAATGTAAACATATTCCCAAAGAAACCATGTTTATGATTATGAAATTATCTACACATAAATTATTCAATATATTTCATATATTTCATATATTTCACTAGTATTGGTATTATTCCTTATCTTTTATAATTTTATAATCTAATATTTCTTATGCCATTGTTTAAAAATGGTGGATAACGGAAGGAATGAGAACAACAATAATGCACATAATCCAAAGAGTATGAATGATTGTTCATTGGATGCGATTATGATAGTATTTTGAAGGTAAATAGTATCTCAAATTTTCCCATAATATAAAGAGATATTATCTTATTCTAACAATAAGGAGTAATATTTTTCTATGTAACATGTATTTGGAAGGAAGAAAGATAAGAAGAGAAAAATTGGGGAAAAGACTGAATGAAAAGAAGTATTTTCCACCATTTGATAATTGTGGAAGGAAACACCTTGTTATTGGCATAAAATTTATGGGAGTTTCGTAAATGTTTGTAGATAAAGGAAAACATGCTTGTGAATGTTATGGTAAGAAAAATGTCTCCAATGTGCAATGTTTTAACAACAAGGAGATTAGACACTATGAAAATCAAGGTCCCATGCATCAACATAATACAAACCAAAAGAAAATAATGAATTATGGTCAAGTTTATGCTACTAAATTATTTGAAGTGTAATGATTAATATTATTATATTTTGATTCAAGAATTATTTATTTTTTTACTTTAATCAATTATTTACTGGTTATAAGAATTACAAAATATATAAGGATTGTACTACAATACAATTTCATTAAGGATTTGAGGTCATATGATGAATGGTACCAAGGAAAATAATCATAGTAGAAAGTTAAGCTTATGAAAAAATATGTGGTTTAGGGAAAGAAAACCCTTCATATATTCTGGATACTGAGATATCAATTTCAGAATAAAGAGATTATTGATTTGGATAATATAAATTCGATAGAACATACATTCTTAGATCGAAATAATGGACTATCGAAAAACTGTCAGAGTCTACATTATTTTGGACATATGGAATATATCCAAATTCCTATGGAATAAACAATAATGAACTATCATGTTATTACCAGGATTTAAGAGAATAAAATGAGAATGTACTCACATGTTTTTATGTGATAATTAAGATCCAATTCATGCTATTTAATAAGTTAATTATAGAAATTCAATGATTGTCATTCTAATTTTTTAGATAATGATAGTTTGTATAATTTAACCATTTAAGAAATGGAATAAGTTTATCTTTGTACAAGGTTTTAGAGACTATTTGACCCTATGATACAATATATTCCATGAAATGAAGTATGGATTATTAAAGGAAAAATTGAAGTATAAGATTGTTTTTGTAGAAATGTATCATTAAATCAAATTTCCTTACATTATTATAGAGTGAAATAAATACCCAAATTTAGCTAAATGATCTTGAAACAAAAAAAAACTATCCATGTATTTTTTTTCAATGTGCATTTTCCAAAAAGGAATTTTCTAGTATCAATTTTTTTGAAGAGAAATATAATATTGTGAGGATGAAATTTTATTGAAGGAGGAGAGAGTGTAAAAACTGAAGCATTTAAAAATAAATTTAATATATAATGTAATGAATGAAAGCCTAAGTCTCTACAAAAAAGCAGTTTTTATTATAATTACTAAAAGGGTTGGGTTCATTCCCCTTTATTAAGAAAAGAAAAGAACAACATAAACTTTCTTTTTAAACTGGTAGGAGAAACCCATTACATGCAGGAGTGCCTCAACCCACTACAAATCCCAATACAACAGATCAGAATCATAAAAATATAACCCATTACATGACCTAAGACCCGAAAAATAAATTTCTAAACACAAGTCCCACAAACCGGACCATTCCACACAGCCATCTCCAGCACCATCACACGAGGACTGATTCTGACCAGATCTGGTATTCAAAATATTAACTCTTATAAATATTAAACATACCAAATGAATAGTAAAATCTCCCATGAAAGTATAAATAGTATTTATGAATCTTATATATGATATTATTATATAATTATTTCATAGTACAAGTAAATTAATATTTTCAAAATGATTATATAAGTCTTGGTATTTTTGAAATTCAAAAAAAATTTATTTCGATTTATAATTAATAAAAAAATTTAAAAGAAACATTATTTTCCTAAATTGTATACATAATTTAATGTTTTATTATTTCATTATTTTTATTACAATTTTATGAGACCTTAGTTAATTTTTACCTTAGTTATAAAATCAATTTTAATTTTAAAAACTGTATTTTTCAACTAAATGATGATTATAATTAAAAATTAAAAATTTCAAATTTAGAATTTTTTTTTCAAAAAATAGAGTTTATTAATTTATTCCACACTTCCAAAAATGTTTTGGGAGAATTTTTGAGATTTTATTAAAATTAAAGAATTTTTGGTGAATAGTAAAATATGATAATTTATGATAGATGCTAAATAAATGAATTTAAGAGTCATGGAAGATTTAAGCACTGTTGGATTGAACTCACATGAATTTATTTCTTGTATTTAGTAACAAGAATAAATACTATTTATTGTCTTGTGAAAAATAATAAAATAATGAATAAAATAACAAGAAATTACCCCTCTTCTCTACTATAAATAACTCCCCTCACCCACTCTTATTGTCACACTACTAAGCCTCAACTGTTGTCAAAATTATGCCCAAATACTCTTCCCCGGTATCTCCTTCATGTAAAATATCTCTTGGTATTTCCAAAAGAACAGACCCCATTTCCCTAAGGAGGTTCTCAAGGATGATAATTCAAGAGGTAAACCCACTTCCTTTTTCTTTTAATTTCATTTCAATTTATTTTCTTTTCTTATCATTTACTAACCTACAATGTCCAAATGATCATGATAAATCTATTATAATATAAATATTGTAATGATATCATGTTAGTGTAATACATATCATTAATCTATTTACTTTCTCTCTAAAAAATGAAATCATTATCTGTGAGGTTCTGATTTAAAACCTTTATAGATGTTGAACATTCATTCTTCAATTTCTCTTACAAGACTAGTCATGAAACCATTTTTATGGTTGTACCAGATTATAAAATAAATAATAAATCTTATGTGACATTATGGAACCATTATATATATATGATGTTGAATAATATAAAATACTAGTTCATTATGATCGAAAAACCATTAAAATTAAGCTAAACAATTATCTTTAACTTGATATCCAATGATTCATCCTCATATATCAAAAAAATAATACATACTAAAAATTAAAATTATTTATTTTAATTTATAACATTTGATTAAAATTCTAGATATTTATAACCATTTTACATGAACTCCATTCTTTATAATCAAGCGAACTGATTAGGTAAATAAAGGAAACGAACACTCTAAAAAGACGAATTTCATTCTTATAACATATCAAAAAAGGACATAAATGAACTTAATTATATTATGATAAACTAGATACATGTCCAATGGGTTCGTAATTAAATTAACCAATAGTCTAATTTCATATTCGAGAACCAAAATATCAAGTGCTAAACACATTCAGACATAAGTTAAGGGTTTTGTCATCTCACTTCCTTTTTTCAGAGATATTCCTTATTCACCACTATTTATTCTATATGGTGTATATATTATTCCCATTTAAGAATCATATCAATAATATCATTATTTTAATGGTATTAAATTTATCATTTTATGATAATTAATTTTTGGGCATATGATTCGAATGATTATAAAGTGGTAAGGGGTTCTACCTGAACCCTCATTTTTTCCTTTAGGTTGCTATTTCTCCATATTTACTCAAGTTCAAAGCTTATTTATTTTTATATATTTCTTATAAATTTTTTGAATATGTTAAAAATCATATATCCATAAAATGTCAATCTTCATTGATAGGGATGTCAATATTTTAAATAGAATCCATTCTCAATTCTTCCAGAAAAGAAGCCTGATTCCACGGAACATCCCCATCACTTTCCATTTTCAAGTGCACTATAGAATCCATTTTTAGCCACCATTATTTTTCTAAAATCACTAATTTTATTAATATAGACTATATTTGTTCATTTTTTGTTTTTTTAAAACAAAAATTCCTTTCGACTTTGAAATATCTTTAATATTTTCCTTAAACCACACTAAAATTTATTATTTCTAAATTTTCTTAAATTTTTTTTTACATAATTTCACATTACCTGTCATCATTTATGCCTCAAATATAATTTTAATGTTCATTAATTCTATTTTCTATGATTTAAAGGTTTAATAAAATATTTTATTATAAATACAAATTATTTTCCCAAATAACTCTTCTTTCCAAATTAAAAAAGGGGTTTCTTATATCAGTTTTACCTCTATGAGATATATACCTTCTTCACTCCTTATTACATGCATGTGGTGTATGTACATCTATTTTTTGTATAAATTCATGAGACTTATTATTCATATGATATTATATGTTATTCCTTCAATGGAATTAAGATTTAGATGTTTCAAAGTGGTATGGGACACATTAGAATGTTTAATGATTATTTGTTTCAATGAATTTATTAATGATTTTATTAGTGTATTTTCATCTATCATTATAATTAAAATATATAAAAGTTTTATGGGAAAAATAATATTATGATTTCATTTTATTAGATGTTTGAGGAACTAATTGGACTTCGCAAATGATGGGTGAGACATACTCTATCCCCTCGATGCATCAGTT
Source organism: Viscum album (assembly GCA_963277665.1). Taxonomy (NCBI): domain Eukaryota; kingdom Viridiplantae; phylum Streptophyta; class Magnoliopsida; order Santalales; family Viscaceae; genus Viscum; species Viscum album. The sequence goes on from OY728160.1 coordinate 1,684,440,179, forward strand.
GGTCTCAGGAGACAATATAGAAATGGATTTTGGTTGAGGCCTTAACCATTTATTTTCAAAAGTCTTTACCGAGGCCTCAAAGAAAGGTTTATGATGTAAGTAATATTCATTCCCTAGTTATTCTATTAGTATTTGATATTCCATGTGATTATTAAAATAGTATAATATCTATGGTTAACTTTAATTCTTATGTGGTTATTTATATGGAATTTTTCATTTAGTTTTTATTTCTACCATATTATGCTCAAGATTATTTTTTAGTGGAATTAGTTATTTATAGTGCCTTAAAATTCATGATATCTTATGCTATATTACTTACACTTATATAGAATATGATCTCACCCCTTTCATATGTTTCATTTCCCCAAGTTCTGAATAACAAAACATGGAATAATCTTTCAAGGATGCACTTTTATTTAATTTTATTTTGTATCATGGTTTATTTTCCTTTCCAAATGTATTAAGGGTATAATAAATTTAACATGGTCTTCCAATAATATTAAAATGGTCGGTTCTTCAGGATGATATTCCTTGTAATCATTCCACTGAAATATTAGAATGCACCAGCTTTTGGATTCTAGGGTTGGGGTGTTGAATTTTCATTTTTTTCATGAACCATAATGACTATATTAGTCAAACTGGGAGTTTGGGTTGATCAACTATGGGATTTTTTCGAAGTATATGAATTATAAAAATCATTTACTTTCAATGATATTCTTATTTCATTGAAACAAAAATTTAAGTTTGGTGTTTATGTGAAATTCCATTTATTTGACAAATCATGTGATGATTGTGATTTATATACTCATTTTAAATACATTTATACCTATATTTGATAATATTATAGGGTTTTAAATATTTTTCAATGTCTAAAACACTTTTCAACAATGTATTTTCAGTAATTTCAAGGCCAAATTTCTTAATCCATTTTTTAATCAGGAAAATCAATATCATACATTAAACATTTTATCTTAAAAGATGAATTTGAATATCAAATATGTGTTATGATATATTATTTATTTTCTAAGAGGGTAAAAATTGTTTTTGAAAGTTTTTATTCCATATTAAAATAAATTTTCCTAGACATAAAGAATTTATATTTATTATTTGTTTTTCATTGTCGAGTTTTATAATGAATAAAAAATGTATTTTTTATAAAAAAATTCTCAATATACCTTCTTTGGTTCCATTATCAAGGGATGGTGTTGAAACATTTCTTTTCTACAATTTATCTAAAGGAAAATTTTAAACCATATAAATGGGTCTTCTTAATTATTTTGATTCCCTCATTTTTGAGCCACATATTTTTATGTCTTATATAATATTTCAACCTATGTATAATGAATTGAATTATTATTTGATGCTTGTATAGTTTTGAAAGTGTATATTTATTTAGATGGTGTTTGTGGTGATGTGAGAGAATAATTTATATGATTTATTTTTAATAAACGGGTTAGTTATATATATTTAATATTTAATCACCTCTATATGATTTATATTAGGATACCCTAGGAAAATATTGTGATATTCATATTTAAAAAACCGTAAATTAAATTCATACATTGGTTAGTGTCCCCTAGTATAAATCACTACATATCTTGGTGAGTTACACAACTGAAGCAAGTTGAGAAAAAGTTTGTAGCTTAATTATTTATAAAATAATACATTGGTACATATTTTGTTCCATATGAGTACATATATGGTTGACTCATGTTAGGACCCAGTGAGTTACACATGATCCTTATGTATATTTTTTATGGTTATATATTACTGATTCTTCTTAATTATTTGAATGCATCTTCTTTACCTAATATTGGTATCATGGATCCATTAACATTATTGTTGTTTACTTATATTCAGATTCCATGATTTTATGGTTCTAGATTTTTTTCATAGAATAAATATTTAGGGTTTAGGTTTCATTAGTAATAGATTTAAACAAAGTGGGTTTGAGGTATGTTTTGAAAAGGGGATATTTTCATTTTTCAATTACAATAAAATCATAAGTCTACTTTTCCAGGAATTATCATTTTTTTCTTTTTAAAGTCGAAGTTACACTTTTGATTTATAAAAATTTGATTTTAATGAATTGTTTTAAATAAAATAATTTCTTTTTTCTTGTCTTAATATGTTAAAAATAATTATTTCCACGCATGGATGTTATAGTGTTCAATTTTCAATTATTTTTCATCACTGGTATGTAAAGGGCCATTGCATTCTTCAAATGTAAAGGTATGATATTTTTTTCCTTATTCATTCTCATATAAAAAGACATTTCTTAATATTTTTAAAACTATTGTTTATATAATAAATTATGATAAAATAAATTTCAAAAACTCATTGGTGAAATAATGCTCGGGATGTTTAATACACAACTTACATACACACCTTTGTTTGTATATAGATCTATAACTTTTATACAAATTTATAATGTATATTAAAATATATTTTTTTCCTTATAAATCTAGTAATGTATGTTGGGATGTGAAAATGATCTCATGTTTCATGTCAGTGATCAAATTTTGTCTCATATATATGATTTATATCATTATGTTTTTACTCTCCAACAAAACCAACCTCTTATATTTTAAGTTTCCTTTTTTATGGAACTTATATTATGTTTTTATGATACTGTATATTTTAAAAGAGTGTTTGGTTATTTATATTTATTATTGATATTTGGATTTATTTTATTCTTTAAAATAATTTTTTTTATATTCATGAAAAGATAATTAATATATTCACTATATCAGATTCTTGATAAAAATATGCTATTTATTTTTTATTATTTGAGGGTGAAACCATTACCAATGTCTTTTACATGATACTATGGTTCTTTTCACTAACCCGTGGTGATGTAGAACATGTTTCTAATCATAAGGAAGATTAGTTTTCATAATGTGTCGGGTCGACCCAAGATGGATTATTAAATTTCATGGCCACTCTACTAGTAATATATACATCAAGGTCATATTATCATTATTTCATAGGATAAAATTATCTCCCATAAAATACTTCCCATAGTATCAATATCCCATTATTCCTAACTCAACATACCTTCTTTTATATAGACCATGGTAATTGGGACCTATATCTTATACCCCATCTCTCATGCTTTCTCTTCCTATGATCATAAATATGGGTACTAGAGCTACCCTAGAATATATAATTTTTGGGATACTGGTCATCCAACTGATATAGATGTGGAATTTCCTTATTCCCAAAGTAAATGGTATTTTATTCATAAATATTAGTAATTTGTATTCATTGATATTTTTTAATTGTATTTTCTTATTATTTATTGGTACTAATTCAATTTAAGATACTAAAAACCATGATATTTCATTGATGGGTTATTTATTGAATCAATATTAATAGGTCATGGTGTAATATAAGGAACATTATAATTTGAGAGGTAAGAATTTAAATAAATTTTGAATTATTGTGGCTACACTATATAATATTTTGATATCATACCCATATAGCAAGTCTCATGGCATGAAATCGATTATGTAATCAAAGATATGGCATGGGAAGATATTCATGAATCTATATTTATTTAGTGTTTATTTGGCCTTATTATATTTACTCATATATAATAAATTATTTGTCTTATTATATGTCATTGAAATTTTCCTGATGGTGAAAATGCATGGTTTCATTAATTATGATGGTAGGTGAACTTTTTAGGTTTTATAAATATTATTTATATCATGGATTCAAATTTCCACAAACATAGACATACTGTACAACAAAATACAAATTTTTACATGATCCCAATCATGCCTCTTCATATTCCAATGGTTTTCAAGTAGCGGAGGTTGAGTGAAGATATAATGTAGAGAGACTATACCATTTATATCATGAAATATAATCAAAAAAACAACATATCACTCATCTAAAAAGATTTTAGAATACCAAAAGAATTTATACTGGAATCCAAACCATGATTGTAGAATAAAAATAATGTGATAACAGATGGAATAGAAATTCCAAAAAATACATGAGAAATGATGAGAAAGAATCATCAAATTTCCTAAAAAAAAATTCACAACACTACTAGATATATGTGACATTGGGTATCTTTTCCATAGGTAAATAAATAGTGTAAACATGTCCAAAAAATGACAAAAAAACATTTAAAACAAAACAATACACTATAAATGAATTAATTACATAGATGAAAATAACCCTAAAATGTAAAAGAAGATTTGTTTGAAAAAAATTTCAATATAAGAAGGAAAATATGATGTGAAAAATATGCATACAGTGTTTGTAATGTGGTGGAATTATTGAATATCTAAATAATATATTTCCTATTTGTGAAGTATTTATTTGAATGAAAAATTGAAAACATGTTGTCAAAATCATTGTAATGAAGATTGACATGGAATCATATGATTCTATAGTTCACCACTACCCAACTAATTCAATTTTATAGAATAAAATGTTTTTTAAAATGTAAAAATGATGACACACACAATGTTATAATAGATAAATAGGATCAAACTAATATCCCCACGAATGTGTATTTTTTAAAAAATGATAGTGAAATTAATAAATGAAATATTTTAGATAATGAACTAAAAATGAGGATTAAGATAAGTCTCCCCTTGATTTCTAGCTCATTTATGTTCTACACCTCCTTTCACTTATTTAATATCTATTCTCTACACCAGTCATTCAGTTATTGGAAAATTGATTGACGGATTGATATTAGATAATGATCTTGTCTAAAATCCCTCTTTTTTTCATTGTGTTTCTTCTACTTTTAAATTTTAAAATTACAAGAATCTCTTATGCGTATATAGAGTCACTATTTGGACACCACATGCACTAATTCATTGGTGGAACACATACTCAATACATCATCAACTTCATCTGACATATGTAATAATTTCACAATTAATTTTTCTCCTTCTAAGTGGTCTAGATACCCTACAAGTAACAAGACAAAGATTTTCATGTTGAAATATTTTCTGGACCATTCCACCCTTCTCTAGAATCATCTAGAGAACTTCTCTTATACTGTTCTTCACATGTTGAAACCAATTAACATTTTTGAAAAATATTTCACATTACTCAAACTCGCATTTTTTCAAACACCATCATTCCAGACCAACCTATTCAGGTGGAAGGATCTAAATACCCTATGTATTGTTGTGTGCTGTCAGTGAACTCATGACCATACCATAATTTTTTGTCATCGGTTAACTAGGGATTTGCCAAGGTGCTCCCAATAACATTACAAAAAAAGATCATAATATGAATAATCATGGGGAGAAATGAATTCTACTCCTACTTTCTCAATCATACATTTTTATATTTAATTAACATCCAGGAACTCTTGATGTCTTAATGCAGGAAGTAAGATGGTTCTCTAACTACAATCTTCTTATTTTCTCTAATGATCATATATAGTCCTCTCGATCTAGATCTAAAAACTGATGACTTTGGGGTGTTAATGGTCCCATTAATTTTCTCCATATTCATACAATAAATAGAAAATAAATCATTCTAATATAAAAATTAAAAACCGTCAAATATAATGCTTAGGCACCAATGATATGGATTAATTAGTTCTTGAACTAATCAAAGTAATGGATTGAATAGGTTATCATAAATTATGGGACCCAAGAGTATCACCCTTAGTATAAGTTCTTTAAAAATATATCAATAGATGTGGGGTAAAAAACATATTCTATATCATCAATGATTGGAAGTATCCATATTTATTTTAGTAACATGGAATTTCTTAGAGAGTGGTGCGCTTGAGTTCCTTAGGTGGAGGCTCAGAATTAAGAGGCGAACTAGTTTATGCGAGTTCATATTCAACAAACAAAAGTTTCGTAGAGGGATAATTTTATGATTTAATGAGAAACAGTAGTGGATCCATTATCTTCTTTAAGAAATTGTGGACTACTTTCAATAGAGAACTTCATACATATTCTGAAAACATCATTCTGTGATGAGGGCAGCTCTCGACCTCAGATTCAACAAGTTTCATATTACTCAACCATATTGTCATTGAATAAGGTCGAAATGGGGTTCCTAATGGATAAATCTTGAAAAATTGGGAAAATTATCCATCATGATAAAATCTGAGCATTAAACAGATTTTAAGGGATATGGTGGCTTCAAACAGTCTGGGACTTCGATTAAAGTAAAGAGGTAGAGAGGTATTGGGGTAGGCTTCCAAAATCAAATATCCTCATCATCAAATATGTACTCACCCCCAGGAAATTGTTTTCATTGTTCAGTAGTGTGGATCAGTCATCGTGTCCAATGTGAAGTATGATGAGCTTTTTTTAGTCTGATGAGACCTCAGTTTCCATATAGCACAATTACGTGTTTCTAAATGAACATTGTATGTTGTTGTCACAATGAGAGACCTCATGATAGGTATAAGAAGGCATGATCAGTATAATCCTATTCATAGATAGATCTATAGTAGTTTGGGGGCATGGTGCATGGTTAGTATAAATAAGGACGGTTAGTATACTGATGGTATAACTTGTTTGCATGATAACTTTGGTGACCTCGCCAACCCTTTACCTGAAATTAAATCATAGTAAATTAATTGTATAATACTAAAATAAAAAATAGTTATTTAAATTAATTTACAAAAAATAATGTAAATAAATAATATTTTGATAAAGATAAATTAATTTTTTACATAACCCAGAAGAAATAATTAAATAATTTGGTACAAAAATAAAATTAGAAAAAAATGAGAAAATTAATTAAATAGAGAAACTATTAATGGAAATAATGAATTTTTTAAAATAGAAGAATAAACTAAAATATGAAAAATTGTTAATTTGAAATGAAATCAAATAAAAAACTAATAAAATAAAATAATAACAATAAATAAATTAAATATGATGGAATTAAATGAAAATACTCATTATTTAAATTACTTAAATAATAAACATATTAAATAATTTCATCAAAAAATTCCCAATATTAATAATGAAACACAAAATTATCAAGAACATTAACATAATCAATTAAAAGCATTATTTTTCAAATAAAAATAAAATGAATAAAAAAAGGATGTGGAAAAAACAATGAAATTAAATCCTCATTAAAATACCCCAAACATAATAAATTACACTCTTAAGAAATTAAATAAATTTTATTTAATTACAAATAACTCTAAAAATAAAGATGATTATCCTTCCCATGTTCAATCATACATGCCTAAATTAATGAAAACTATGCATACCTCAATTGCTTGAAATTTTCATGCCTCTTATGTGATTAACAAACAATAACCTACTTCAACAAGAATTCATATTATATTTTTAGGTTTCTTAACTAGTTATATTTACGTAGAATTAAATCAATATCAAGAAGAACTACCATCATTCACTATGTCCCATGTCCCCCAAAAAATGATCTAATATCCACCTTCTTGATAAAACTCAAAATATTTTCTGATAAATCAATTTCTCGTTGTTCATTTTGGTTCAATATTCCCATCATCTAAATGATATAATTTTTTAGAATTCCATTTATTATAATTTTTCTCACCCAAAGGTTTCAACATAGAACTGTGAAAAGTACTTATTAAAGTAGAAAATGTATTTTATTTAATTATACAAATTCAACCATTTCCCTAATCATAGAGACTCACCATGGGGTCACAATTTACCATTTTAATCCAGATTCAATGGATTTATATTAATCTTTATAGAATTAGATCCATAAAGTGTTCCATTTAACTAAGGATAAGTAACTGTGATCAAGTTCAAACATCAATTTACCTCAATTTATAAATCCAATTTAATGAAAATTTCACCTATCATATTTCCCTTTATATTTTCCAAACATTACATCCATAAAAGTAATCTATGACATCATTCAACAATCACTCCATTCTAAAAACATCAGAACTAGTGAAAACACAGAAAACATTTATGACAATATTCTTAACCAAGGCACAATGACTTCATATATTTTAAAAATATTGAAACATATAAATTGTATTTATAGTAAAAAAAATTGAATTTATTTATAGACACATAAATTGATGCTTGACATGGAGGAATATGAAAAATAAATTGAGGTTTTTTATGTGAACTTCATTGTTTAAATTTTCATCCCAATTAAGACCCCATTTCCCATACTTAGAACTCAAAAATTTCCCAATTTTTGAATTAATAGTAGGATAGAAAATTGAATCCAATAGATTTAGAAATACATAATAGAAAAGATTTTACTTTTGGGGGTAACTTGAATGTTTCGAAAAATTATAGATACATGGTAATCAAACAAAAACCATTTTGCATAAGGTATCCCTACTGAAAACTACTGGATAAGTAAGTACATAAGTTGAATTCTGAAAAATTTAATGTAACTAATGAGTTCATGACTGGTTTAGAAAAGAGAAAAAAATGGGGAATGAAATGATAACAATGTTTTATACATATTCAGTAGAAATCAAGGGTAGTGACCAGTACGAATTTCAAAAAAAATCAGGGAGATAATTTCAACAAACCATATGTAAACTAAAATAATAATTTATTCAATTAATATAGATAAAATATTAAAAATATTACTCTCTTGAATATGTAGTTTTTTCTCACTATTGTATAAAACTTCAATCACCCCTTAGAGTAATTGGGATAAAATGTTTATAAAAATAATTGATCAATTATAAAGAAAATATATCAAAATGAGTTTTAAATTAAATAGATTTTTATTATTGGGATGTTCTATCTACTATTTAGACTAACATATCCTTTTGGAATTGAAATTCACTGATATTATGTCATTGGAAAATGATTCAAACAACCGACCATCCAATTTTCATGTAATGAATTAACTAGCGGCATGACCATTTTCCAAGGTAACTACACCTACCATGTACGACTTGTTACAGTCACTCGTACAATGACAAAATATCTTCACCCCATAGTTAGGATATACCAATCCAGTCTCATACAAATGAAACAAATAATGAGTGAGATTATCTAGAAGAGACTACATAATTTTTTTGATATGGGAAAGAGGGTGAGATGCATTTATTTGAAATAAATAGTTAAAAGCATGATAATCAAGGGTTTCCTACCATGTAGTACTAGTTTTAAAATCCTTAGTCGGACACAAATCATACAGAATTTTCAAATAGTGAGTTGAAAAAACAGACCTCTAAATACCCCTCAAAATAATGTTTCATTATTTCTACATTCACTATGAAAGTTACATTTGCTTCTCCTACCAACTCAACAACTCCATTGAAAATCACTCGAATAATTGTGAAAGGTCTATACCACCCAGATTTGAACATCATAGATAAAATTATATTACTCAAATCATAAATCAGATCCTTTTGACCTGATTTAAAATATTTTTTTTGAATTAATGAATCAAGAAAATATTTATTCATTTCCTTTTAAATACTTAAATTTTCCAAGGATTCTATAATAATCAAACTAGTCTTACACAATTCAATAAGTTTTATTTACCTATTACACTTAAAATCCTTGTTCATATCTTTCATAACTATTAAGACTTGTGTTTATGATCTACATGAAAATAAAATGTTTTCAAAAAAAATTAGTATATATGGAAACATACTTATGGGATTTTTAAAATAATTTTGGAATTCCCATAATTCCTCATCAATTTTTAATGATTAGTCTTTCATAGAACTTGAAATAGTTTTCCATAATATCAGTCTAATCATTTGTTGATGGTTATCTATCTTATATTGTTGTCACCAACATACTTTTACATCATTGATTTTAATTTTATGTTTTTGAAATGTGACCCATTATCTATTATGAAATCCTATGGAACATCAAATTATGAAAGGATTTTCTTCTTAATGAATTTGATGACACTATTAGCTTTATTTTTGGGAAGTTCAAAGCCTCAACCCATTTGAAAAAACATCCTACCACAAGTAATATGTACTCATAACCATGAGAAGATAGGAATAGTTCCATAAAGTCTAGTCTATAAACATAAATGGTCTCCACCACTAAAATACCATTTTGAGGAAACTCATGATTCCTTCCAAAATTTCCTTACCTCTAACACCTATCACAACCCACTACTAAACTCAATGAATCCTTAAATAATATTTCCTAAAAAATATAGCTTGAATGAATATTTGAGCTATTTACCCACCTCTATGATGACATATATATGGTTTGGTGTGAAATCTCTCTGGAATGGGAGGAATTTTTACATCTATAACACACCACTTCTGGATTCCTCCTCCACACCTCCTAAAAATAAACGTTTCATCCAAAAAATATCTCTTATGTTTAGATATGAACTTCACCCATTGATTATTTGAAAAACACTTCTACGTGACATTTTCATCTATGAAATTAGAAAAATATTCATACTAAAAAAACTATTTAACAAAAAAAGATATAAACATTTCATCCGGAAAATAATAATTAATCTCACTTGTATCATCACATTGAGTACTTCAAACCCTATACAGATGATATACATCAAAATTTTTAGACCCTAGTTGTCTCTAATCACTAAATCAAACCCATGTAGAAAAGTATACACTTCATGAATCTAGGATTGACCTATTTAATTGATAGAATATATTTCATGGTATTTTGGTATGTAAAACATTGAATTTATAACCCAAAATGTATCGTAAAAAATTTTATATAGAAAATAAACAAAAAACAACTTCTCAGTTGTGGGGTAATTCCATAGAGAACCATCTATCAGCTAAATAGCATAATAAACGACAAGTAATTTAATTTCTCCACTTTATCATAATACAATTCATATAACTACATCACTAGAATACCACATAAGTTCAAATGTAAGATTCCAATTAGTTGTAGCGATGATGGGTGAATAAGTAAGAATTTACTTAATAGGATTAAAATATTCAAAATATTTTTCTTCAAAGGAAAAGGGTAGGTCTTTTTCCTACTACGAACACATGGTTTTGTAATTTTTGGATGTACTTGACAAATCTATGGTAAAAATTAGCATTCCCAATAAATCTTATAACTCCATTAACGTTAATAAGAGAGTCAAAAAAAATTAATTCCATTAATCTTATAAATATTAAATAGTAAACCCATATTGGAAGATTTATGTCCTAACAATTTTCCATCCATGACATTAAATTATGATTTATCCCATTTTAAATCTATGTTGGTTTTTTGAAACCTCCCCAAAACAAGTTCCAGATTTTATAAAAAACACTCAAAAAATTTCCTAATAATTGATAAATAATCCAAAAGAAACCTCAATATTTCTTAAAATCATGTCTAAATAGATTTCCATTATGCACATTTGAAATGTGTTTAGAGAACCTAAAAAATATATGGAAATTCACGGGTAATAAAATATAAAAAATGGATACTAAAATGGGACTTCCCATGATACTCTAGAGAAATAATAATCAGGTTTTAAATAAAATAACCATCTAGAAAATAGAAAAATTCATTTCCAAATTTTCTTATTATAATTTCATCTAAAAATGGCATAGGAAAATGATCATTCATATTGGAATAATTGAGATTCATGTAATATTTACAAACTCTCCATTTTTTTCTTTCCTCACTAGAATTTTTTCATTTTTCTCATTGGTTACTACTATGAATCCTCCCTATTTGGAACTACAAGGGTATGATTAAAAAAGTAATTTCCATAAATGGGGTATATAATACCATAATCTAGCAGTTTAACAACATATAATCCAAAAAATTCATTCATTTGTAGTTATAATCTCATTTGATATTCTACCCTTGGATTGTGGTCTGGTTCCATATGAATCTTGTGCATGCATTTTGAAGGTATAATACCTTTTATGTCAACTATGGACCAACCTATTGCAGTTTTCTATTTCCTCATAACACCTATAATTTTTTCCAATTAACATTCATTCAACTCAAAACAAATTATGACAATTAGTGTTTAATTTTCACTTAATAATTAGTTTTAGGTGTACAGTGAGTGATTTAAGATATAAAGAGGGATATGTCTCATTATAAGGATAGCTCTTGGATCTAGTAGGTCCATGATATTCCACATATTTCTTATAATGAGTTTTAAAACTATTTATATTTTTATTTTCAAAGTCATATTTGTATATCTATACTATTCTTTCCATAGTGAACAACCTAACTTCAGGAATTTCTAGATCTTATTGCAATAAATTTGACATGGAAGAGTCATAATTTTTTTAAAAAACTACCCCTCAACCATGTTAAATTTGTCAACGATTTTTTACAAGGTAAATAGCCTCATTTTCTCCAAAAAATTAACTAATATCTAGAAAAAAATCAAATTCATGAAATTTCTCTAGAGATGGAATAGTGTTGTTTTTTCATATATGAAAAAATATCAAAATTTTAACTTCTATCACTTTAAAAATGTTAGGAAGAAATACTTTTTGGCAGCCACGTGAGTTTCTTCTACTAAAAAATATTTGAAAATGTATACCTGTTATTTTAATGAGTTCTAAACTTCTAATTCAAATTCAATATCTGAAGGTTTTTTCTAAAACTACTCAAAATGATGAAAAATATTTACAACTTATAGAAACTCCACTCTTAATTTTTTCTAAACACATAATTTTTTTCATTTTTTAATTAATTGATTTCAACATTTTTTCTCCAAAATAAAAAAAATAACTCCCCCTTAAATACATTAATAAAATCTCACCCTATTACTTTGAAAGGACTTACCAATATTATAGGGACTTATTTGTCACATTCCATGTCTAGGATGAGAAAATAACATGGAAAAATAACTCTCCAACTCCAAAAAAGTCGTCAACTCTACGTATGAGATAAGTAATGTATCCATCATCTAACTGTAAGACCACACTGATGGGATTCAATTCTCCTAATCTCAATTATCTAAATAGTGATAAATCTTGAAGGTTGATAATCTCACTAGGATCATAAAGATAATTCAAATGATATATTTTCCAAAAGTTTTATAATATGAAAAAACTATCTTGATAATTAAGCTCCCACGGTATTTTCTATTTAAGGTTAACACTTTAATATTAAGTGAGGATCTATATTGAAAATTATTCTATCTTTTTTCTTATAGAATTAATTTTCTTGATTCATTTCATGAATGATGTAATATTAATTATGTTGTGGATGAAAGTAAATTTCACCTAGTTAATGTTTAATAGTACAATGAATTGAAGAAATTTAGGTTTTTTATTTTTGGATTTAAACTAATAATAGAAAGGGAGGAATGGGTAAAAATTCCTATGAACACAAGGTATTTCCCTAATTCCCTCCATAAGATTTTGTTTCCAATTATACATTTTTGTTTAGATCATTTTTCATCTTTATTTTTAGGTATATCATCTTAATACTCTTGTATTGATATAATGTAATCCACAATTATAGACTGAGTTTTTCTCATAATTAGGATTATGTATTCTTTTAGTTTTTTAGTTTTCACACCCATAAAGTCAATTGTACCATCCTATTTCCATTTTAAACCACTCTTAGTAAACACATCCAAGGAAATCTTAGTAGTATTTATATCAGTGGTAATATGAATCTTGTCATTAGCTCTAAAACTAATTTCTATAGTCAATTGTCCCATATATTTTTCTAAATTCTGAATTTCGGGATTACTTTAGGCCTTATAATAATCGTGTTGAGCTTTTATAAATCATGTTTCCCCATAGACTATTCAAAAAAACCTTTAAAATCATCTATAAAATGATATTTTTTATTTTTATCATGATTTTGAAATTGCGTTCTTTTCTAAATTTGATATCTATAGGTGGTAGGTTGCTGTCTATTTATTCATTATTATCTCTAAGACAAGTTTTGGTGGTTCAAATATCATTTGTAATAACTTTTTGATAATAGGTCATCTCTAAATTTTTACCATAGACCATATGTAGAAAAATAGACATCATATTGGGCTTGCGTAGGTATATCAATGTTTAGATAATAGAAACTCGAGATTCAATCAATTTCCCACTGTTTAAAATGTTCTCCAAGAAAATAGACCTAGTTTTGAAAGCAACATGATTGGAAGATTGTTAGACATTTTCATTCATTTGGGACTATAGTTGGTCTTTTATTACATACAATTGATCATTAATTTCCACCCCTATACTATTTTTATTACTCCTCTTTTCAATATTATTCTCCTTAAATTATTATTTTATGAGTAAATAGAAAAAGTGTTGAAAATTTACCAAAGATATTTATCATTTTTTCTAGCTAAATTTTCTCTAGCCGATTGGTGATCTAGGTTTTGACTAGTAGGTTAAAGACCTTTATATAAAGTATCAATGGGTAGGTAGAAAGGTTTTATTTAATGAGGAATATTCCAAAGAAGGTCCTTGAACCTATCACATACTTCATGAAAAGAATCTCTATCCTCTTGACAGAATCCTAAAATTTTGTTTCTCAATTCTCACTTGAGCCTCCTAAGGAAAACATTCATTACAAGAATGTTTTAAAGATATTCACACATTTTAAATATGTTAACAAAAGTGTCAAAAAACCATTTATTTTAATTACTATTTAAAAATAATAAATAAAATTTCATTTAAGCACATTTTCACTAATATCATGTAATATATATCATTTCAATATGTTTTAAAAATACCTAATGAAGAAAAATAATTCACCATTAAGAATCCCCTTTAACAAAATAAATAGATAGAGGTAATACTATTTTAGGTCATAGATTAAGGTTTTATGTGTTTTAATGATGGAATAAATATTACTTGACACCTGAGGGAATAGGTACTCCATCATTCTAGGAAATTCAACATTTTATTCAATTGTTTCTAGTTTGTTTTATTTATCCACACCAACTTTCATGTTTTCTATTTTCAATATTTATTTTTTCAGAAATCATAAATGTTTTTCAATTTCTAGTTTATTGTGATGTGGCTTATGAAACATAGATAGAGTGTCTATTAACTGAAGAAGTTGTCACCATGAAACCATAGATTCTGAATTTATTTTTCAATTTTTATGTTTTTTAATTTTTTAGATTTCCTTGGTTTCCCTTCTTTTTGGTGTCTATTTTTTTAAGAATTATTTTGAATTTTTCAAACACGCGAAGTCCTATTTGGAAATGGAACCAAAATTTGATGAGAATGAATCATTTAATTTTCTCAAATTATTTTTCTAAAAACTAGTAGATAGTATTAAGGTAGTGTATTATGTTCATATGGATGTAAAATGATTTTTTAGGTCCAGAAAATTAATTAATAATTAAAATAAAATGGTATGAATTTGATTTAATTAATTATTTTAATGAAAATTTCATTTAAAATAAAATAAGAGTGGTTTCAATAATTTTTAAATAGAAAATGCAAAATAATCACTAAAAACTAATTAGATATTGATATAGACACAATGAATGTTTTTATAGTGTTTTTAACATATTTCCATTTGTGAACCTTTTGTTTTAATCAAAATTTGAAATAATTATGTTAAAATCTTTGTCGAGAAGATCAATTTTCAATCAGATGATTCTGATTTCATCACTACAAAACACACTTAATCGTAGTAAAGAATTAATTGATTATAATGTAAAAATCATCACACAAGAAATGATGTAGAACATAAACCAAATTAAAACTACTTCCCCGCATAATATTATTTATCCAAAAACATAGTGAAATTTATTAATGAAAAATTAAATATCATGGGATAAAGAAAGAGGAAGAAGAACACAAGTCTCCCCTTTATTTCTATCACTATTTTGTACTACACCTCCTTATTCTTTTCTGTTGTATATTCTCTAGATCAGTCCTCTGATGATTGAAAAAGTATTGATGGATCGATATTAGATTATTTTCATGTCTAAAATCCAAATTTCACATCATTTTTTATCTGCTAATTTGTAGCATAAAATTAATGTGCAACTCATCTGCATTCTCTTGGTCACTATTTGGAAACCCCTTTCACCAAATTCCACATGGTACACTTTTAATAAGAATCCTTGACATCAGGTAACTTAATAAATTCTCCCCCAATGAATTTTTCCCCAATCACATGGGCTTTCTAAAACACATATAATACCTTAAGACTTTTCTTTTGAAAATATTGTCCCATGAATTCTATCATTATCTAGAATCATCAAGACCACTTCTCATATATGGGGCGTCACATGTTGTCTCAAAAATAAAGTATCAAAAAAACATTACACATGTCTCATTATCACATTTTCTCATGAACCATTGTTTAATATCATTATCTTCAAGGGGAATCAAAGAGATATACCATGTATTATTAATGTATAGTTAGGGAACTCAAAACCTCAGAAAAAATTTCCTTCATCAGTTAACTAAAGATTTTTTGGGGAAATCCAAAAAAAATTCATAAAAAAGATCTTTGCACCGTAAATATTGAGGATGAATGAATTATACTCTAACTTTGTCAATCAAATATTGATATCTTCTATTGACATTCATGAAATCTAGATGTTTTAGTGATGAAAAATGCTGGTTCTTAGACCTGAATCTTCTTATTTCAATTTTTTTAGAACCTATAGTGCACTCAAACCTTAAATCATGATAGTTTTGATTGGGGTGTACATGTTACCCATGATTTGTATCATAAACATGTAAGAAAAATAAATCCAACAACTAAAATTTTCAAAATAATTACCATCGAACATTATTCTTTGGCACTAATGGATTATATCAGTAGGAGCTTAAGAAAATCAAAGGAAAGTTAAGACTATGTGATCTTAAAGAGAATAACTCTTCTTGATCACCATTATTAGTAGTTATGAAGTAATTTATCAATAGAAGTGGGGTACAAAAATCATATTCTCTATCTTTTACCATCGACAATCTCTATATTTCGTTCAACTACATCAACATTCTTAGATGGTGATGTGCTCAGATTACCCAAGTGGAAATTTAGAATATGTAAGAATACTATTTTGTGGTATTTAATCTTCAACCAAAGAAAATATGAAGAGTTTTTAGTTTATTTCTTATTCAGTAATAGATTTATGTCAATTATCTTATTTAGAGAAATTTTAATTTGTATCAACTTGGAAATTCAGACATCTTCAAAAAACATGATTCGACAAAGATGGTGGCTTTAAACCTCAAAAAGACAAAGTTTCATCTTCTTTAATTATGTTTTCAATGAATGACCATGAAATAGGTTTCCTTATAGATACACCTTGAATGGTTGGGTGACTTCTTCATCTGAATCATATATGATCTTTGTACAAATTCAAGACACTATGGTGGCTTTAACCATTCTAGTTCATAATGTTATGGAATGTGGTGGTGAGGGCTCGATGTTAGATTACCTCTTCAATGAGTTTCGGCCTCTAATATGTACTGAACCTAAGGAAATCCTGGCCAGTGATCATTAGTTTATATCGTTATTCATCTCCAATGAGTGGTACAACGAGCTTGGTTTTGATCCAACTGACCCTCAGCTTTAAAGGAGCAATATCACTTGTTTCTACCTGGGAAAAATATGTTGTTGTTACCAAGACAGACCTCATTATAAAATCTGGGTGGAATCAATAGTACACACCCATTCACGGTCAACATCATGGTAGGTTAGGGGTATGGTGCATGGTCAGTATTAAAAAGAAAGATCAATATATTGAATGTGTCACTTTAGTATGTGGTCACGTTAGTAAGTGTCCCTCATTTTCACATGAATATAAATAACAGAAAGACTAATTATAGAAAAATAAAATAAATAAGTAATAGAGTAATTTATATTATATTAATAAATAATAATTTTTTAAAATAATATTAAAACATCAACAAATTTATTATTTACATAAATAAGGAAAAGTAATTAATTAATTGAGCATGAAAATAAAATTATGGGAACAAAACGTGAAAAAAAATTAATTACACAAACACCAAAAGAAAATAATTAATTTGTTAAAATAAAAGAATAAATTTAGAGGAAAATATATATTAATTTCAAATAAACTTGAATAAATAATTAATTAAATCCACTAATAGAAATGCATAAAAATAAAAATTTAATATAATGTGATGAAAAATGTAAATATTGTTTATCAAAATAACTAAAATAATAAATATGAAAACTAAATTTAATCAATAAAATTCATATTATTAATTATTTAAAACGAAATTATCAAGAAAATTTAATTAATAAATTGAAAACATTTTTTTGAAAATAAAAATATAGTTAATTACAAAAATTAGGTGGTAAACATAATGAAATGAATTCCAAATCAAGAAACATGATTTCCAAACAAGTTGATAAATAAGATATTTTTATTTAAAAAAATAAAAAAAGAAGGAAAAATTTATGACTCGAGCCTATCATCACCATGGAATAATATCTTTATACCCATTCAAATACTCTATTGCATTCCTTGTCTAATAGCTCATACACTAACATGCATTCCAAATATAGATGTTTCATGTCAAAAAAAGTTCAAAAACATGGTGTGAGTACAAAAATTAGTATTCTACCATTTATGGTGTCCCTAAAATCATATAAAATTTTACTATGCTTTTATACATATTATTACATGATTTTAAAGATTATTAAATATAAAATACAACCAAGGATCTTAAAGTCAAGTGTCATTAGAAATTAAGTACATAAAACAAAAAACTTATAATGAAAATAAAACATCATTATTTTAATCATCCGTAAAGATATCCAATATTCTATATATCTTATACATTTGAATTTGATGACCTGGGGAATACATGAACAAAAGTAATGAGCTAAATATCCTAGTAAGGGTCTAAACTTAGTAATAAATAAAATAACATGGGTTAGAAGGTATAACATGATGACATAAAAAGACATGTGTCATGAGTAAACACAAGTAAGAATAACTTTTAGAGTATGGGAAAATGTAATTGTGGAATCATTTGTATGTGCAAACAACAAATGACGTGACATAATCTTCATTCAATGCTAACTGCCATGACCATTGCACATGACAGACAAAGTCCCATAAAGGAATCAGGTTCACTCCCTGCCCAACAGGACATCTCAGGAGGCTAAAAATTACCCAATTAATTAGATAAATATCTAGTTCCAACCATCATAACATTTTCATGCCTATGTGTGTCTCAATAATAATCAAACATGAGGTATAAACATAAGGGATACCCAAGAAAAGAATTGGGTATCATAAACATGTTATAAGGCATAACTAAAGGGCATATCATAAAAGAGTTCATAAAAGTATGGATTTAAATCATAAATAGATATTCATAACTAAAAATAGGTATTGATAATGTTAATTTATGTCCAAGTTATGTGATTTTATTAAAATATTGTTTATGAAGCATTAGTAATAAGCCACTTTTGTACAGTTTAAGGGAAAACATTAAAGAGTCATTAAAACAGAAAAGTCATAATTGATTGTACAAAGCCAGAAATGAAACCATATTGAATTTTATGATAATATGATATATTTTAGAAACATTATGGTGGATTATATAAAATTACCTATGGTATTTGAAAATGAGTAATAATTTGAAATGTTCTCTTTAATGAGGCATTCTTATCGGGAGGAAATGGGATATGAACCTTATAAAACATGTATTTCCCCATAAAATAAAGATGAATAGGGATATGAAAATATATTGGGGGCATAAAAAAATTTAGGAGTATTACATAATAATAATTATGAAATAATTGGGATAAAGAGAAACAAAGTGTAACTTGATGAAAAAAGTGGAGGTTCGGAAAGAATCTCTTAACTTATGTCTGAATGTGTTATGTACTTGATCATAATGTCTTGGATAATCAAATTAAATCCTATAATTAATTATTTCATATCCTCTTATACTTTTATTTTATTTTTTATATTTTTATTAATTTCATTTATTTCCTTTTTGGTGAGTTATAAGATACAATATCATCGTTCAGAGGTGTTCATTTCATTGGTTTTCATGATTGGTTCAATTGAATAAATATATAAAACATCATATAAAATGGAAATAGATCTACAATATTGAATTTATATGTTATTCATGAATATAAATATGAATAAATAATTATATAAGTCATTTAGTTATTTAGTTTGTGGATGAATCATTAGATAAGACGTTAGTGATAATCGTTTAGATTATTTTGGCATTTTTTTATTATCAAAAACTAGTTATGGTTCATTATTAATTATTGTGAATAAAATTTAGTTTTAGAACATAAAAAGAGTTATAAAATAAATTTTAAAATCTCTACCTACCATTATAATGGATTAATTTCTATCCCTGAAGTTGGTGATGGAAAATTAAAACTTAACATCATCGATTGCGATAACTCAATACCTAGCATATGATATTATAATTTATAGAATAAAAGGAAGAGGTGAAGAGACTTTTTGGTTTATTTTAAATAAAAATAGCATCATTAATGTATATATAAGATAATTTAGTAATCATTCACGTTTTTATATAGGAGTTGAGTATAGTATAAGAAAATAAAAGAAAGTGAAAGGAAAATAATGGAAGCAAAAGTGGATTTTAACTCTTGAATTATTCTCCTTGAGAACCACCATTGGGAAAATAGTTTTGGTATTTTGTTGGTACCTGAACCTTATTTTCGTGGGTATGAGTCTTTAAATGTATATTGGGTAGAAATTTTACAATATTTAAGACTTATAAGGTGTAAGGAGAAGAGCTTGTGAGGGGTGGTATTTATAGTGGAGGTATGGGGCATTTTGTGATTAATATATTTATGTGTTTATTATTTTGGCTCAAGACTATGAATAGACTGGATTATTTTGAATATGTACAGTAACTAGTATTTGTTATTTAGGACCAATGGTGCTCAAATTATCCAAACATCATCAATGACATAATATTTCATGTATTTAGTTTATAATATAAATTACTATATTTCACTATTCACTAAAAATTAAACTACTTTAGAAAAATAACAAAAATTAAACTAAAATTTTTTCGATGATTATAATTGAAAAATTAACTCCATTTTAGGAAAATAATTTTCTATATATGATAAAATAATTTTTTATGTAAAAACATCATTTATTCAAAAAATGAAAATTTTAAAATAATAATTGATTTTATAAGACTTTGATGAAATAATTAAGATCTCCTAAAATTAAATTATAATCATAGGAAAAAATATTAATTTATGAATATATTTTAGGAAAATAAATTTTATTTTAAATCATTATATTAATTATAAAATTGAAAATAAAAATAAATATTTCATAAAAATACCAAAAATTAATTTATTATTTTCAAAACATTTATTTACTTTTAATATTATATAATTTTATCGTATTTACAATTATAAGATACCTAAATTTTATTAATACTTTCATAGGTGAGGTTACTATTCTATCTACTTGTTTCCTATTCATAAGTGTCATATTATTATTCCCAAGGTCATGTGACTATTCCATTGGTATAGGATAACTAAATTTGGGAAATTCATATTCTTTCATTCATTATTCATTAATACTATTTTTATCGTGTTATATATGTGATTTTAGGTGATTTTTACTATATGAAATAATTATAATAAGAATAATTTTCATTGATAGAATTTTGGATCGTTATAATCTTCACCCCTTACGAAATTTCACCTTAGAAATTATGTTTTACAAACAGTGGGGAAAAATGATGAGGGTACCTCTCCATAATTGCTTCCTCTAGTTACTAAGTTTCATCTTCGTAATTATGGTTCCTCCATATTACATTTACTAGGTGAGTGGTCTTGTTGTGTAGAAAATTATCTCTACGATCCATGATCATCACTAGCCCCTCCATAAAAGAGATATCATTTTCTTTTTGTGCCACCTATAAATTTAGTACATGTGTGGGATCCAGTATATACTTCTTAAAGATGGATACATATAATACATCATTTATTTGATACATGGTTGGTTGAAATTATAGTTGATAGGTCACATCTCCAACATGATCAAGGATCTAAAATTTGTCGATGTACCTAGGACTCATCTTTCCTTTCTTCTCAAATCTCATGATCTTCGTGAATAGTGATATATAAAGGAATACCATGTCTCCAACCTTAATATTTTGGTTTCATAGATGATTATCCACAATAATATTTTATCAAATTTGGGATGCTTTGATGTGTTGTTGAATGGTTTACACATTTTACACCATTTCAGGTCCAAGAAGATTACGTTCACCGACTTCAACCTAGTATGTTGGCGTTCTATGTATTTTCCCATAAAGGTCTTTATATGGATCCATATGGATGCTTGAGTGGAAATTGTTGTTGAAAGAAAACTTATCCAAAGGAAAATGTTAGTCGCACCATCATTTGAAGTACATATAACATCATCTCAACATTCCATTCAGTTTCTAAATAGTCCATTTATATTGTCCTTCAGTTTTAGAATGATAAGACATACTGAATTTCATCTTAGTGTTTATATCATGTTGGAGACTTTTCCACAACATGGAGGTGAATCTCTGATCTTTTTTGGATTGATTAAATTTTGGTACTCCATGCATACTTACCACTTCCCTAATGTATATACGTGTAAGTTTCTCTAGTGGTAATTCCCCTAAAATCATGACAAAGTGATATCTCTTTATGAGATGATCCAAAAAAACCATACATCATTGTTTCCTCTAAATGTATTCGAAAGTCTGATGAAAAATTCATTGGTGATGTTTTCATATTTCCATTTTGGAAGGGGTTATGGTTTCATCCTACCATTTGATTTTCCTTTTAACCTTAATTTGATGATATATAAGCCACATTGATGCATAATAAATTGTCTCCTTTTTGATATTGTCCTAGAAATAAGAGTCTCAGTTATCTTGATGCATCTTTTTGATCCCTGGATGAATATAGTAGGTTGATCTATCTACTCCACTCAGAATATCTTTACTTATCTCTTAATTGGATCATACAAAACGTTGCTGTGAAAATTTTACAACTCTTTTCTTATTAGTTTTGGACTCTCATTATTTCCCATTTTTGATATCATCCACCCTTTTCTGAATTTCCACATCATTTATTTGGCCATCATTTATTTTATACCTAAGGGACTATTTATAACTAATTTGATGAAGCATTGATCATGTTCTTCCTCAATGATTCCCATTTCAATCTTTTAAAAATCTAAGAATGTTGTATCCTTCTCAATTATCATCATTGATAATGTTACAAGATCAGTTCTACTAAGAGAATTCGTAAAATTATTTTACATTCCAGGAATGTATTGGATTGATCAGTTATAATCCTTGATGATATCTAACCATATTTAAGAGCGCATATTAATCTCATTCTATGTGAATATATGTTCGAGGATCTTATGTTTAGTACGTATTTCACAATTTTCCCGAGAGAGATAATTCCACTAGATTGTCAATGTGAAGATCATAGCCTCCAACTCTAGATCATGTGTGGGATAGTTTTTCTCCAGAATCATCAACATCCTAGAGGCAGAATCTATATATTTATTATTTTTTATCATTACACAGCCAAGGAATTTCTATAAAGAATCACTTTACACCAAAAAAATTTCCCCACTTTTCATTAGTGTGATCATTGTTCTAGTGAAAAGCCTATTTTTAAACTCATTAAATTTGTATTCACATTCACTACTATAGAAAAACATCACTCCCTTTCGCGTCATCTTGGTTAATGGGATTTAAATTCATGATAAATTCTTATAAAATCTATTTTAATACTATTCAATGCCAATGAATCTATAGATCGAGATTATATATGTTAGACTAGGAAACTCTGTAATTGTATTTGTCTTGGAAGGGTGCAAAGATATTGATTTTCTAGTTATTACATGCCCCAAGAACAGTAATTCCTCTATCCATAACCCACATTTATTATACCTTACAAAATGTTTCTACTTACTCAAAGTATTAAGCATTGTATTCAAATGCTCCTCATATTCCTCCCTTCGCTTAAAGTATATCAGAATATCATCAATAATGAATACCACAAATTTTTGTATGTAATATCTAAATTCTCTATTCCTTAGGTCCATGAATATTTCTATAGAATTAATGGCATCACTATGAAACCATAGTGTCTATAGCTTGTTCAAAAGTTTGTCTTGGGAATATCATCCTTCTTTGCCTTTATTTAGGGATATCCTAACCAAAGGTCCACATTCAAGAAATAATTGGACCCACATAGTTTATCAAACATGTGACCTATCTGTGGAAGGGGATAATTATCCTTTATCGTGGTGTTTTTAATATCATGATAATAAAAACATTGGCACATTGATCTATCATTCTTCTTGATGATGATTATTGGCGCACCCCAAGGTGGAGAACACAGAAATATAAACCCCTTATTCAGATTCTATGGTAACCACTTCTTCGGTTCTTGTTAATCAAATGTTTCTATTATATAATATGTTTTTGATATAGGTAGAGATTCATGAATAAGTTTTATTGATAACTAAACCTATCTTTCTTGAGGATGACCAAAAAATTCTTTGGGGAACACATATGTGTAGTCCCTCACAATGGACATGTCTTCGAGCATGATTCTCCCATTTTTATAATTTATTTGTGATAGATACTCTTTCTCATATGGAAATAAAACTCATAATTGGGTCGATGATTCTAAATGAAATTCATATTCCTTTTTACACTTGTATATAATTTGAGGATACCTTGGGAAATGAATAGTGATATCCCCTTCTCGATAGTTTATGTTGGCTTTATATAAAGATATCCAATCCATGTACAATATATTTTCAAACTCCACCAAAGAAAGTGAGAAAAGTTTCTTTGGGAGGTTCAATCCACAAGCATTAACTGAGGATAATTTATATACTTTGGATGCAATAATTTATTCATTTTTTTTTCTTACTAATAACAAAACCTCTATATTTTGAGGTGGTGTTTGAATAGTTCAACTAAACATGAAAGATATGAAAGAATGCATAGAACCATAATCAAATAGTACATTTTCTATCCTTGAATGAATAACTGTTATACATGTCACCACATAATTTTTAGGTTCAACTTCATCATTAGAGATACAATATTCCATTCCATATTTCTTTAGAGGTTGTTTTTATTGATTGCATCCAATAACCCTTGTCATAGAGTAGCTAATTTCCTAATTTCCATGTTCCGTGCATTTGAAACACTGCACTATAGGTTCAATGTTCTTCTTAACCTACATTTCTTCTTCCTCTTTAGTGGGATTCTTCAAATACCTTTAGCAGTTACTATCCATATTCCCCTCTCTTACACATTTGAAGCATCTATTGGTTCCCTTTAACAAGTTTCCAGGATTATTATTCCCACACTTTTGATAAGTGGAATGTTGTGTCCTATTTTGATCATGGGATTTAATTATGGATTCACCCTTAGTGAAGTCCATTTTCAATTTTTTTTCATAAAGAATAAGAGACCACTGAGAGTCTCTGATCCCCATTTCAACCTTAAAGGAACAAAATACAATATCTCCATAGCTATCAATGCCTTGAATCACAAATTCTTTTCATAGACTCATCCTTAGTCCATTAAAGACGCAATAAAACATAATTTAGGTGTTCGTGACAAAGCCAAAGTAATATCTAAAAAAATTGTGTTGTTTTCCTTATAAACTCCAAAAGAATCATCTTCCTTTTTGTTCATTAAAATAACCTCTCTTTACATATTATGAAAAAAGGTTTAAGTAAAATATTTATTATGAAATAGTTTCTTGAAATCTTTCTTATCTAGGGAATCAATATTCTCATTGGACATTATGTTCTTTATCAGTGTCAACCACTAATCAATTTCCCCATCAAAATGACAGACCACTAGCACAACTTTATTTTATTTTCACTACTAAAGGAAAGAGAATATACTCTCACTATATTTAATCCATTGTTCTATGATGATGGAATTATAAGATCCTCTAAACATGGGAGGCCTTATTCCCCTAAACGATTCAACCACAACTTGACAATTCCTTGAAGAAAGAGGGTGTTCCACATGATTCATTTTATTGTTCATAACATGAGCTAGTTGAGAATGTACTTTCCGGATGTCTTGAGAACCAGTTCCCATCATATTTGGAATATTATTAAGTTAACAATCTCATTTCATATCACATTGTTTATTGGAATTGGTTCTTCTATTTCAGTCCATCAATTGAGAGAAATAATGTAAAATTAGTTTTTTAGAATACTTAGATAAAAATCATATAAAAATAAAACATTCAACATAGAAGTATAAACTTGTTAATGAAAATTATATAATAAATTTTGATACAATATGTTTCAATATAGGTTATCCATATAGATGTAATTATCCCTAGGGTTCTTACTAAAGTGATCTAGCCCAAATATCCATAAATAACAATTCCTTGCTCAAATACAAACTGTAACATACCTATACTTTAACCAATATTATTACATGATTTTAAGAAAAATTAACCATCAAATACAACTAGGTTCGTAAATTATTATGTCTTATGAATATTAAGTACATAAAATTAAAAACATTGAAATAGAATAAAACATCTTCATTTTAATCATCCATAATGAGATCATATCGTATTCTGTGATTTTAAATCTTCGACCATGCTCATAAATCTTCATAGGATTACATGGGGAATACATGAAAAAATAATATGAGCTAAAAAGTATAGTAAGTGTATAAAAATTGGAATAAAGGAAAGCATGTGCGTTAAAAGGCATAACATCCTGACATAAAAAATAAAGGATCCTATATAAAAATAAGGAAGAATAAAATTTAGAGAATTGGTAAGTTTAATCATGTACTTATAGGAATTTGGAACCATCACACAACACAAAATAATAATGAGTCAATTCTAAATGCCACGACCATTTCACATGGTGGACAATGACCCATAAATGATTCAGGTTCACTCCATGTCCCAATGAGACGTCTCATAAGAATAAACATTAAACTATTTATTGGATCACTATATAGGTTCACACATAATGACGTGATACTTCATATGTTTCCCATTAGAATAATCAAAAATGATGTGTATATATAAGGGTTACCAATGGAAAAACTTGTGTATCATAAACATGTTTTAAGGCATAACCAAAGGCTGTAACATAAAAAATTTCCATAAGGAATAGATTTAAATCATAAATGGGCATTCATTAAATAAAAATATGCATAGATAATACTAAATTATTACCAAATGAAGTGGAAAAATTTAAAAGGAGTGTTTAGGAAACCTTAGAAATGAGCCACTTTAGTTTTGTTTGAGGGAAAAAATTAAAGAGACATTAAAATGGAAATGTCATAATTTTTTTTATAAAGAAAAATTGAACATGATTTTATTTCAATATACAATGACTGATTTTATATAAATAATGTTTTCTTAAGACATTTTAAGGATTATACTTTAAAATAGTTAGAATTTAAGAAGTCCCTATTGATCAGGCTTGATTATCAATAGGAAATGTTAAGGGAACCTTGTAAAACACTTATTTCCCCAAAAATTAAAGAATAACCATGATTGTAACATATGTTTGATGCATAAAAAGAGAATGTATGAGGATTAAATAATATTTACTAAAAATTACATTTGGATAAGTATATTGAATATGTAACCCAAAGGAAAAATGGTTGTTTGGAAGGAATCCCTTACTTTATATCTGAATGTGTTCATCACATGATCCTAATGTATTAGATAATAAAATAAAATCAATTAATTAATTAATTAATTAACATTATTCACATAATTTTTATTATTTTCTTATCAAGTTCATTTATGGTATTTTTTTATGAGATATAAGATACAATTTCTTCGTTTGGGAGTTTTTGTTTCGTTGGTTTTCAATGTATGTTAACTTCAATAAATGTATAAAAGATTATGTAAACTGGGAATAGATATCCAGAATTGAATATGTAATTTATTAATGGAAATACATAATATATATTGTTAATATAAGTAAATTGGTTATTTTTTGTGATCATGAATTATTAGATAAGACATTATTGATAATTGTTTACATTATTTTGGATGTTTTTTGATTAACATAGACTAGATTTGTTTCATTATTTTTTATTTTGTTCAAAATTTAATTTCAAAAAATAAAAGAGTTCTAAAATAAATTTTAAAATTTTTACAAACCATTATAAATGATTTATTTCCAGACATTATGTCAGAAAAGGAAATTTTAAACCTTTCATCCTTGATGCCAATTAATCAACACCTCATGGATGATATTTTCATTTTTAAAATAAAAGGAAGAGGAGAAGATACTTGATAGTGTATTTTCCATTTGCATCATAGAATTAATTAATAAATAATATATTATAGTTGTTAAGAATGTTTTGAGAGAGGATTTGAGGAGAGAACAAGAATAGGAAACAAAGAAAAAATAAAATAAAGTCAGAGAATGAGGATTTTACCTCTTGAATTCATATCATTGAGAACCTCCTTAGGGAAATTGGTTTTAGTATATTTATAGGACCAAAGCATCCTAGAAATGTGGAGGAGAAATATGAAGAGTATTTGAAACAAATTGGACAAACTTCATGGATTAAGAGGTGTGAGAAGAATAGGTTGTGAGAGGTGGTACTTATAGTGGAGGAGAGGGGTGTTTTTTTGATTATTTTAGTCTGTTGTTAATTATTTTGGAAAAAAACTATGAATAATGTTGATTCATGTGAATGAATATAGTAACTAGTGCATGTGATTTCTAACCAATGGTGATCACATCATCCAAGCATCATTCATGACTCAATAATTCCTGATTTCAGATTAATTTCCTAAAATACCACTTATTTCATTAATTATTAATTCATAGAGTCCGTATTGTGTTCTATAAGTGATTTTATCTGAGTTATACTATTTTACATAATTATAGGACGAGAAAGTTTCATTAATATAATTTTTGGTTATTACATAATCAATTTTGTGTGTGTGTGTGGTTCAGATCATGACTTTAAATTATATGTATTATTAGTATTAAATTAGTATATTAATTGAGAAAAACATTAATCCTTTTATAAATTATTTCTAAAAATAATTTAAATATCAATTTCTACAATATTTCTTAAAATAAATTAAACACACACCTTTTGTGTTAGTTATCCACATTCAAACCATGATATAGAGGAAAAATCCATACCTGATTCAATCCATGCTCAAAACATAGAATAGAGGACTAGATCTACATTGTTAAAATAATAGGGCAAATTCACATTTTTTGGAAAAGATTTACTCAGTTACAACCCCATATCAATTTTGATTCCATAAAATATTAATTTCTCTACACTAGAACTCAACCGTATCCATTCCATTGGTTTTCTCAATGAATATAAAAAACAATCCTCTAAAAACCTCATAGACTCAACTTATGCATTATTTTAAATGGGGGTTACACCAAAAAATTCAAATAGAAACAATTCAAGTGTTATAAAATCACAACAGGTTGTTTTTACTCATAAAAAATCTATATGATTTTTAGATTTCTATTATTATTTATAAAGAATATCCAAAAGTTACATTGTCATAAAACTGAAAATCATAAAAACCACAACTAAAATCAACCTCTAAGAACCATTAGATGAAAAGTTCATAATGATCCCACAAAAACCATCTTCTACGAAAAAATTCATGACATTAAAACCCATTTGGGTAACAAATCTACCATAGTTAATATAGAATTCCTGGATAAATTCACTAACTGGTGAATGATCTGCTAAAATATCTGAATGGTTGCCTCTACACATTAGAACATACCTAAAAATATCGAAAAACATTTAATCTTAATTAAGGATGGTAAAACAGGGTATCATCTAGATATGATGACACCCTACAAATATTATACTAATTAGTGGTAAAATTCAAACTTAATTTTTGAAAGAAAATGGTATTCACTATTTTTTTATTCGTAAGGAATAAAGGTTGAGCTATGATCCATAAGAATCAATATCCCTTAGACTATAATATTGGAAGGATAAATGGCTCACAATAGCTTTAATGAGCATGCATGTTTTTGAATAAGACGCAAATCATACATCAAATATTGATAGTTCAACCTTTTATGACATAAATGGATTAACTTTTATGTTATTTTGTTACTATAATACACAAGGGAACTATATGTGAACTTTATAATGGTTTAGGAAATATTTTAGTGTAACATTGCAGTTTTGTGTAAATTGTCTTTAATAGTGGTTTTTTGGGTGCTAATTCAAAAATCTGTAGATGTTGTGAACCAATTAAATTTTGATACTTCAAAAAGATTTATATGAATTCAATAGAAGTTTGTTTTATGGTATCCATGTAAAAGTGGTAGTTGTTTCTGGTTTTGGAGATATTTCTATCGAGACAATGTTTGAGGTGGTGGATTATTGATGATTTTGGATGGTTAATTCATGGATAGTTTTGGTGTTATTGGTCTAGGAATGGGGATCATAAGGTAGTTTATATGTATATGACTAGTGTGGACCCATGAATATAGTAATTTTACTAGTTATGTGAAATATAGATGGTGATATGTATAACAAAATAGGAGGTATTTTTATATTGTGGTGAGACAACATTGAAATTTATTTTATTCAGACCCAAATTCAATTGGTGTATTTTTAGAATCAACTATGGGATAGTATTTTTGTTTTGTTCATGTCTTGGGTGATGATAATGGATTGGAGGACCTCTTTTTTTAAAGGTGGTCTAGTGTATTTTAAGGTTACTGGTCTTCTAGTTTAAACTAATGACATTAACCATGGGTGTGTGATAATAATGTATTGAAAATTCATGAATGTCACTAAGAGTGGATATTAATTGTGGATTTTGGGGAATTAGATCACATCATGTTGGTTAGGTCAAAAGGGATTTCATATCTTGTTGGTGAAATGAGGTACTATTTGGTTCTTCTCACATGTAGTTGAGTGTTGTGGCTCGGATTAGGATATACATGAATGATTTGGGGGATTAAAAATGTTAATAATTATACAAAGAGGGATAAATATATGTTTTTTTAATGTTACAGTGGTTTGGGTGTGTTATTGATATAGTTATTGCTAGTGGGAGGAATGGTTTTATAGCATTAATTGGGTTTTAGTGACCAATCTGGTTCTTGATAGATACATGAGGAGAATTTTTAGAGATAAGAAATAGTATGGTCTGAGGTTTTAACTCCCCACACTAGTTCATATTGATAAAAATGTTGAATCTTGGTGTCAATATTTTTTGGATTTGAAACAGATTTAAATTATTATGTTTAGATTCATAATTAGAATATTTAAACAATATGTAAATGACTAGAATGGTGTACTTGAGATGAATATTCAAATTGAAATTTTTTTATGAAGGATATTTATCATTTTAAAGGGAAAAACGTTATGATGTTTCAGTATTAAGTCTTCAAAACCCCAGTGGGGGACCAATAGAGATATGATGGGAATCAAAATTCCTATGATAGTATCCTAAATTTTTGTTTGAATTAGTATTTGGTGTGTCCCCCAAAATTGGTTTCCAAGAGTCCGGTGAACACTCGAGAGTAATTTTAAATTGGGAAGAATTTTAAATTTCTTTATTTGTAAATTGGGATCCTACATGGGGTTCCATGATTTAGTTTCGTGTGAGTAGAGGTAATTTTTCCTCCCACCCCATGTACTCCTCCCAAATTTTCCCTCCCTACTATATTTTATTTAATGGAGTTTGGTGTTCCAATTTATATAGGTTTCCTCTCCCATTACCTATCCTCTCATCTTCCCTTCCCCTCCTCAAATTCTAGTGGTACTTATTAGGGTTATATATGCCAATTCCACTACATCATGGTGTAATATGGTTGTTGTGGGGAGTATTTTATATAGATTCGATATAAGAGGCACGAGAGAGGTGATCTATCAAGACCCAAACTAAACATTCATTTATTAAAAATATTTTACATGAAATAAACATTATATTACCAAAAATAGTAATAATATCCCGGGGAAATATAGGTTTAAGGTCATTCGATACTAGGTACACAATCAGATTATTTTATAATTCTTTTGATAATATCTTCTTATGTTCAGCATACTGGACCATATAATCAACATATTATTAGTAAAACTCATCCTCATGACATAGGAAATTAAAAACATTAATAGGTGTTACCTCAAGCACTCTATAACAGATGAATAAAAATTATATCAAGGATATGTTTATAAAAAAACAATCAGTATGAGAGGAATATAATATCATCCTGATTGATAATCATAAAACATAAGTGAGATTCAATGGAAATATAAAAAGAACATATGGACACAAAATATTGACAAGTAAACATGATATCCATAACATGGAATAAAAATCATTTCACATAAACATTTAATCATGAGAGAATAAGATCATAATGTATAAAATCATTCAACTATGGAACAAACATTAGCATAATGCAACATTCCTTTAATTAGTCACACACTTTCACCCCTGATTTTCAAAAAACATAATTATACCCACATATACATAACCTTTGTGATTCAGAAACTTGCAAAAATTCTTGAGAAACACTTAATATTCCTATATTTATATATCTAACAAATTTTTTAAATTTTAAAAAATTGTTTTAATGGAGATATATTACCCTACCCATCATCATTGATACCAATAAGTGCCACTTGAAAATAATTTACATATCCAATTATAAATACCCAAAGAAAATAAAATGGGTTTCATAAAAAGATTAAATTAAAATAAATAACTTTTTTTAATGGAACCCAAAAAAATAAAAAAGAGGTTTTATAATACATTCAAATGAAAATAATTCAACATTCATAGCATAAATAACCCATATAAATAAAATAGGTTTAATAACATTATAAATAGTATAACAACATGAATTAAATTGATTGGAATCAAAAACATGATCACCCAAAAATAATAACATAATATAAGAAATTGATGGTAAAACATAAAAAATAACTCTATTGAATATTTATCATTTAAATTATATAAAAAAATGAAAACTAAAACACAAAATTATTTTTTTATAGAAAACATTTTTTAATCATCAATGTTAATGTCATAGTCATGATCCTATTTTCAAATAGTCTTTATATTTTTATTAAAAAATGAACTGAAAAAATTTCATGGAAGTTGATTTTAAATAAAAAGTAATTCTCTCAAGGGATATGAGATATAACATCATGGATAGTAAATAGAAATAGTGAACATAGGAGAAATAAATTCAAGAATAAGTTATATAACTCATGGAAAAAGTTTGAAATTCCAAATCCATTAGATTTACTATAGATTTAGATTTAATTGATTGAACTATCTATATAATATAAATTAATATATTAACCACCTATTTTAGAACCTTATTTATATAAATACACATCTATTATCTTAATTTATTATTATTTTTTACATTTATATTCGTTAGTTCTTATGCATTTTCAATTTCATGTGTGAGTAATCTTAAACATTTTTAACTATTCCTGTAATCATGGTATCCTTATTCATTGTTAGACCAAAGTTAATAATTAATATATAATAAAATCTACATGTTTGGTATTTTTTTAAAATAATTTATAATGTTATAATTCTATTAAATGGTTGTTTTGGCTATGATCATCAACGAAGTAATCACCGATGAACATGTTATGATGATTGGTAATGAACTGAAACTAGTATCCTAATTTAAGATTTTAGTAAAACTCTACCACAAAAAAACAAAACAAAACAATTTTTTCACTTATATTATATAATTTAAGTAATTTTGTTCTCATGTCCATCCGTGATATTATTTTATATTTTTTTCAATTAGATGGTGAGAGCGAACCAGACAATAACATTCAAAAATTAAAATTATTATTTTGATTTTAAAATTGATTCATTTTGAAATAATATCCCTATTTCATACATATAAGGTGTTTAATTATATAATATTATAGATTAGAAAAATATTCTAGATTAAAACAAGATATGTTACATCGTAGTGGTGGGAGTCCACACAACATATTATTAATGTTTTATTTATAGAAGGACAATGAAATAATTTTAATTATGATTAATATCCTAATAATAATTATTATATTATATATGTCACATTTATTATTTAATTTCACCATTAAAATCCATGATTAATAAATGTGGTCAAAAATGGAATTTTTTTCTTTTGTGGATTTGGTAGTCAATTGAATGCACAAAACTTGGTTTTGTTTTTATAAATAGAAAATAGATTATGTGGTGTACAGTTATTTGATTAGAATAATAAAATTAAATATAAAAATATATTTAATTAATTATATCTTAATTATATAGTTATATTTGGAAGGTAATGAAGAAAAAATGTTAAGGGAAAAAATTAATCATGTTGAGAACTTAAGAATTCCCTTGGAACAATCCATTAAAATGGAGGTCTTAAACCAATATCATAAGAACATAGGGTTAATTAAAATGAATACAGTTAAAAATTATGGAAAATTTAATAGTTTTATGTGTAAACTCGATTCTTTTAGTGGTCTTTAAGGGTTAGGGAGAATCCCCTTTTATAAGTTATAATAATTTCATTTTTTGAGTATTACTGTTTAATATAAAGGGAGGAGATGTTAAAAATGTCAAGTTACTAAAAATATTAAAATTTATTTATTTGAGATAGATTATAGTCTTTACATGACACAACCTATCAATTTTAAATATTTTTTAACTTGTTAATCCTTTTACACCAATGGTTACCCTTTTTTACGGTTTTGGTTTTTTACTATGATAACATGTTTTTTTACAAAGGTAGGTTATCATTTATACCCTAATATACCTCCCCAACAAATTCAAGGGATCTCAAAGGGACCATTATACCAAGGTCTCAACTTACCTTTATTCAAAAATCTCATAAACATTTTCCATGATTACATTTGGAGGAACAAATCTTCATAAACATGAAACTCTATATTCCATTGAATTATCTACATTACTATTCAATAAATTTTATACTACCTTCAAATTCATCTACATGGTCTAAACCATATCCATAATTTATTGAACAAGGTATGGACCTATGAGCTCCCACTTTCATATTATATCCTTGGAAGTTATAGTCCTACATCTCTTCCCATGTAGTGCCTCGTATGGTTCCATCTAAAGGGAATAATGGAAACTGTTGTCAAATGATAACTACAGTACTTGGTGGTGTTTATCCCAAAATTCTTGAAATAACATCAATCAAGATCTCAACATCTCCTCTAGAGTTTGATTTTGTCTCTAAAACTAACCATTTATCTAATAGTGATAATTAATGTTGAAACTATAATCCTTTTTTATTTTTTTAATAAATATCTATAACATTGAGGTAAAAAACATAACTAGATTAGTTATAATATATATTAGTACTCCATGAATACATAACACTTCCCTTAGTTATATCTTCGTTAGTTGTTTAAGGTATAAATCTTCTTTGATGGAAATAAAATTCACTGACTTAGTTAGAGGTCGACTACAACCCGAATAGAATCATGCCCCTTCTAAATTTTATGGAGTTGAATGTGGAAATTCATGGTAATGTTTTCTCTTTTCCATATAAGTATGGGTAACGTGTGAAACAAAATTATATAGATTCATCGTATAGCCTTAACATTATTCAATGACACGCATCAAGATATGTATTCTACAATGTCCCTCTCATATTATCCCACCTGAATTTTTGCATTAGATTTCCATAAATATTCACTCTTTGAGGATGAATAGACAAGGATGATCTATGAGCATCATAATAAAGTTCCATTTTATTTTCTAGTTTTTATGGAACATATATGTGGATTACAAACCTTATAACTCAATCTTTATCAAACTTGAACTTTGGAATTCATAGTAACTTTTTTATAGATTGATATCATCTTTCTAGGATTCCTTGATCGACACATGAATGGATGGTTGAGTAGTTATTTTGGACTGATAATATTTCAATACTCCCATTAGACATAAATATTCATCTGCTATAAATCCATGAGGATTGATATTTTCTGCATTTTTTTCAAGGATATAGATGCCTGATATATCCCGCATTGAGCATCATCCAACTTGTTTTCCATGGTTAGGTGGTAACGTATTGAACTGTGATAATATATTATCAACCCTAACCAAATACTTTGCTGTAAATTCAACTCCTTATATGTTATTATATCTTTAATGTTCTTATGATCAGTATATATACTTCAATTTTCCACATAGAGATAATTTCTCCACATAAATAAGGAAAAGATCACCTCTAAAAACCCCGAATCATGTATCAGGTAAATTTAATCATGAATATTTAATTTCTATGTGGAATGAGAAATAAACTTATTATTCTAGATTAGTTTTCATCCTAATAACTTTTTTTCAAGCATCACTATATATTAAAAACTCTTCCCCACAATATAGTAATGCATTTACATGTGAATTCGCGAACTTCATCCTTAGTTCCATGAAAATTTATTTACATTCCCATATCCAAAGTAACATCACACCATTCGATATTAACTTGGTTAATTTACTTTGTAAGTATGATAAATTTCCAACAAATCATATCTAATATTATACTATCCTAATAAATTTGATGATCTCATTTATAGTGCTCAGCTTGGGCCATTTCTCAATAACATCAAAATTTGATTAATCTAGTGGTATTCCCTTAAATGTGAGTACATGACCTAGAATTATACTTTCTATATAAAAAATGTTCACTTTCTAAACATATAATTCAGTTTCTACCTTATTAAGGTGTTGAAAAAAATCCAAAAAATCCAAAAATGATCATCCTTTATATTAAAATATATTTAAAATTTCAATCTATAAAGACTAAAATTATTTATTCAAGGTAATACATAAAGACTCTATTCATTAAATTTATAAATATAGTATGGGTATTCATACGCCCAAATGGAAAAATTATAAATCCATAGTGTCAATAACTTGTGTGGAAATCAGTTTTTGAAATATCCTTCTTTTTTACAATAATAGATGATATCCATATTGAAGGTAATTTATTGATAGGTATTGGGATTAATTTTTTTAATCAAATATATAATCAATACATGATATATGATACTTATTATTTGTCATTATTTTATAAATTTCAGGACTTCCAATTAAAATAAAAATTGATCTTTACTATTTTTTGGAAAATAGGACTAGTGAACCACGTGGTTAATCCCTC
Organism: Viscum album; assembly: GCA_963277665.1. Classification (NCBI taxonomy): domain Eukaryota; kingdom Viridiplantae; phylum Streptophyta; class Magnoliopsida; order Santalales; family Viscaceae; genus Viscum; species Viscum album. The sequence goes on from OY728160.1 coordinate 1,684,477,205, forward strand.
AATCATATGAATCCCTTAGCTAGATTATCTTGAAGTTTGATATTTAATTTTACAAATTCAATAGGTTCCATTATATATTTACAGATTTATATATGAATGGATATAGGTATGAGATCAATCAAAAACATATCTTCACACTATTGGGGTAGACTATACAGTTCATCTAGAAATGAATCTGTGTACTGGTGTATAATAGGCACATCCTCAATTTTGACTTCCTCCCTTATAATTTGACAGATAAATCGCACATTATTTTTTATAATGACTCATACTATATAATTTTATTCAAAGGGGAGTTCATGATGATTCCTATGATGATACTTGATAATTAGATGATTCTGAGAATGAAATGACTGCTCTTTTACATAAAAATCTAAATGTGATTTATACATTGAAATCTAATCAGTGGTTAATATTATGTTAACATCAACCAAATAATGAAAAAAATAGATCTTCAGGAATTATCCTCCCAAAAAATATCAATAAGATAATATTTTTATATCTTAGCATGATAATTTTTTGTCTAGTTGTTCTCGCACATAGTTCAATATCAATTGAATGAGGTGGTTATACCGCATTCCCTGAAAACATATGAGATATAAAATAATGCAATTATTCTAAATCAAATGAGGTATTTTATAATATAAAAAAGATTTCATGTATGCCCCTCACTACTTCATTATCATGATCTAACTCATTTTTAGTGATAAAAAATTTCCTTCTTTATTCCCTCAGTTTGGTATATTTATAAGCCAATTTTCTTCAACTTCCTAAGGGGTATGGAATTTAATCTCACAATATCCAAACCCCATTCACCTAAATCATTGAAATATGGGTGGATCATCAACTGGGACCATATTTTACTCTATTTCATAAATCCTACACTTAGCCATACTTTGTTAGTTTTGGGCCCAATAACATACTTTATTACACTTCAAAACTTCCCTAATCTTTTGAGTTAATTACCCATGTAATTTTTTTGATACATATGTCCCATAGGTTGTTAAAATTTCTTCCCCCCATGAGACTTACCAAAATAGTTATCTTGATATCCCACCTTTCTTTCTGTTTACTCAAATTAATGAAAAACTAAAAATTTTATATCCACATTCATCACACAACAAAACAATATCCTCATCACTCCCAAAGTATTTTATGGATAATGTTAATCGAATAGATAGTTTTAAAACACCAATTAAATAGTCAATAATGCTTTAATTTGGAATATATAATAATAATACCAAATCATTATGATCGTGACATTATATATATATATATGTGCTAACGAACTCATCCCCATTTTTCTTCATTTATATTAATTCTCACTCGATCCTCATGTGAATAGTTTAAATAAATTTCAGGATGAAGAATACATTCTTGACCTCCTCTCATTCCATAATGTCTAATCACTCTTTTGTAGTGTTATTAATGAGATTAAAATATTTTTTAGTCTCTCCTTCTAAAAATAGGCATCAAATACAACATTTTCATTCTCAAATCACTAAATTGTGGAAAATATCATTTCAAACCATTTATCCTCTACTTAGAAATTTATGTATTAGAAGATCCAAAAAAAGGTGAGTGGAGGTTTTCATATGAAATAATTGATGGTTGGAAACTCCTTTATTTGTGAAATTAGGCTCTCGACAAGTTTAGTAATATTATTCAAATATTGTTACCATTGGGTGGGCATTACTATGAGGTTTTACATGAAAATTATCTTCTCATTTAGTATCCCATTAGAAAAACCACAACATTACCCACCACACATGTTGTCTACATGGTTTATTATTGCTTAATCCATATCATAAATATAGAAAATTCAAGGATACAAATACCTAATAAAAAAATAAAACTATTATAATAGGATAATTGATCATAAATAACATGTCTGTCTTACTATATAAATTGTTAGTATTCAATATATATTACTCATTGTCAACATTATATAAGGATAATGAAACTAAACACAATAATGTTCTCAAATCCTAAAAAATAGTTCAAAAAGAGAAATTCAACCACCAAAGAATATCCATCTAGTGTGTCTAGCTAGTTGTGTAATCTTACACCAACTCATTATGAACTAGAGTGAAGATCAATTAGGTTCTCAATCAGCCTTTTCAAAGTGATTTCCCCTTGAATCATCTATACCATAATTGCATCCACACTCCTGTATCCTTACATGGATTTTACTTCTAAGAAAACAATATATTAAAGGCATTATCAAAACATTAGGATATAATTTTATATATAAAATCATCTATACATTTTATACTATGTTTTTCTAACACCAATCCTAAATAATAGCTTCTCTTACCCTTATAAAATAACTAAATCTCATCTCTGATATAGACCATAGAGTCCCAATATTATCATGTCTTTATTCTACATATTTTACATGAAATAAATATTATATTTAAAAACTAATAGTTATAAAATCCCAAGTATTAATAAATCCATCATCATTAGAGACTTTCAATGTTATCTACTCATTTTACATCATCTATCATCATATATTCTTATGTTTAACATAGTAGACCATATTCTAAACATTTTTTTATTAAAACCCACCCTCACAACCTGGGGAATGAAAACAAAAAAAGGGGTGAGATCATATGCTTAGTATGAGATGAATTAGTATTCTATCAAGGATGAGTTCATATAATATATTAATTATATAAATATATTATTTACATGAGTGATAATTATAAAACGTAAGTGATATTCAAAGAACATAGAATGTAATCTCAATTCCACAAAAGATAAAAAAGAAACATAATATTGATAAAATATCTAAAAAAACAAACATAAAGCATGAATCATGAGATAATACTATCATAATGAATAATATATTTCATTTATGGAATGAAAATTATCTAAGGGAGACATTTCACTCTTGGGTCAAAAACTTGAAGCTATACCTAAATCACAAAGATGCACCAAAACTTGTGAACAACTTAATTGTTACCTAACATAAATATTCCAAGACAATTAAACATTAAACTAATTAATTTTATGTAGATATAGGACCCCAACCATCATCATCCATACTAATATGTGCTATATGAAAATCCTTCAATTATAGCACTATACAGAACCAGTGGGAAAAAACATTCATCGTTAAATGATAAATTAAAAAAATATTAACTTTTAATAAATAAATCATTGAAAAAAATAACTTCCCTAAATCATTAAAAGCAAAATACCTCATCCTTAATAACATAAATAAACCATGTAAATAATTTTTTTTATAATATTTCTAAATTGTATAACAATATGAATTTAATCGATCGAAATTGAAAATATGTTCACTTTAAAAATCACATAATTGAAGAAAAATATATGGATAAAAGTGAATCATAACACTATTATATATTGATATTTATAATATAAATTTTAAAATGGAAAAAATAACAAAGTATATTTTTTTAAATATTCTTCAATGTAAAAATCCTAGTCATGAGTCATATTTCAAAAAGTATCCTCTATTTCCTTAAAAAACTGAATAAAAAACTCTTAATTTTTTTTCTTTATAAAAAATAAAATTTATCCTGAAATATTAGAAGTAAAATAATATAAAATCAATTATTATACTCAACATGGTGAAATAAATTCATGAAGAAGTCATATATCACAAATGAAGAAGTTTGAGTTACTTAATCTCTTACCTTTCCTATGGATTTCCACAGAATTGATATAACCACATTAATAAAAAAAATTAATCACCTATTTATGAACTATATTCATATACATACCATTTTATAAACATAATTTTTAATTATTCTCTATATGTATTTTATTTTGTTCTTATCCATTTTCAATTTTGAGAGTGAGAAATCTTGATGGGTTTGAACTAGTTTTGTAATAGCTATGTTGTTATAAAGTTTTACCCAAAATTTCAGCATTATGGGATAAAAATGAAATATTCTTTATTATTTCATAATTTCATTCTATGGTATTTTTTGTCACATTCTTTACTGATGAAATTTTCGATGATCATTTTTTGTTATTTTTAATGAATGAGTGTTGGTATCATTATAAACGAGTTTAATATTATAATTACAATTATAGATTAAATATAATATTTTAATTTTAATTTTTATATCATATATTATCTGTAATTAGTTTCTTATAGTCATCCATGATATGATTTTATAGAATTATTCGTGTAGTGGTTAGATTGACCCAAAGAAGAACATACCATAAATAATAGTTGATTATGATTATGAAAGTGGTTTATTTTTGAATAATATCATTATTATATAATAATTATGATTATATATATATTAAAAAATTTATGATTTTATTCATATTTTAAAATAATTTTATTAATAATAAATAAAATAGAAGAAAAATGGGATATGTTAATTCATGGAGGAGGTAGTCATCACAACACATAGTTAAAGTTTTCCTTTAATAAAGAAGAAGAGGGAAAGAAGGTGGATTATAATTTGAGTGTTAATATTCATAATTATATAATATATTTTATATTTATTGTTCTATTTCACCATTATAATTAGTGAAGATATGTGGTGGTGACAAAAATAGACGTCTTTACATCATGTAGAATGTTGTCCACACATTGCATGAATCTCAATTTCATTTGTCTTAATAGAATATGGGAAATAAGTTTAATAGTTATTACATTATAATAATAACAATAATTATATAACAAATACATATTTTTTACATGTGAGTTAAAAAATTAAGTTTTAATTGTAAGAAATAAAATAATATAATAATGGGGAAAAGGACTCGTGTTGAGAACATAAGATTTCCCAAGGAAAAAGTCTTGGAAATTGAGGTCTTACGCTAAGAGCATATGAATGGATTTTCAAGGAAAAGGTAGAGTTTTATAAATAATTATTAAATGGATATTATTTCAGTAGAAAAAAACTATATAAATACTCTTGAATTGATGGTGAACATCCAAATTTATAACCAGTCAGAATGACACTATTGAAATTATAACCACTTAATTTAAAGGGATCGTGTTCTATAAAATTCATGTAGCTCCAAAAATGGAAAATTATTGAGTTAATATATGGTTTTTATGAGACAAACCTTAGACAGTTAATTATAAAAAAATATTTTTTACATTTTATTCCTTTTACTCAATAGGATACCCCTCATTTCCCTTTTGGTTCTCTACTATAATAACATGTTTTTTTATAAATTTAACTAATACATCAAACACTAAAATAAAATGAAATTTATTACATAATATTGAAATTATAATTATATATATGAAATCCATTTTATTATATTCACTTCGAATATGTCATGGAAATCAAATTTAAGTAATAACTGCATAATAAATTAAAAAAAATTGGAAGAAAATTATAATCTATGTTCTAAAATGTAAATTATTGATTTTTACTTTAAATTAAATTTTTTAAATCACATAAAAATTAGAAAAATCATATATAAAAGGATTTCATAAATTTATAAGATATTATTTCATAATAATAGTTTTTAAATGAATAGGTATTTATGAAAATGATGTTTTTTGAACTATTAATTTTGTAAATCAAACATCTTAAAAAATCATAAAAATTTATCCTAAGATAAAATTATTAATGATTAGTCTAAAAAATGATTTTCATTTTTTCAAATTATAATTCTATATATCATAAATTTATCTTCTAAATAAAATTATAATTATTGTGGAAGAACCTTTTTTAGGAAAACAATATTTAGTTATATTTACTATTCATATTAAATTAGTGATAATATATTATTTATACGTAAAATAAATCATAGATAAAAATATTAAATTTATAAAATAAAATTTATGAACAAAATTATTGTAATAGTATCTAATATTCAATATTTTAAACATTATTAAAAAGTGTTTTATTTCATTATATAGTTAGAACTATTTATACCAACTCATTTAACTTCTATCCTATAGTGGTCAATATCTATATTGGTAAAAAGTGTCATTGTCTATTGAGGTTAGATGTTGAGTTTGAAGTAAAATGTTGATCATAACATTTATATAAGGGGTATTTCTCTAAAATTATGGGTCTTTATATGATAAAATATTGATATTTATTGTATCTTTATTAGTAAGTCACTACCCAAAATTATTTGTGATTTTCTGTCAAATTGGGATGGAATAGTTTGATGAATCAGTATCATTTATAATATTTTGATCCACATAGTTTCAAGGTTGATAATAGATTTATCTACACCCAATTTCTTGAGGTCATATCCTCGTTATTCAATTATTTGATTTATCTATCGATTATGCCAAATTAATTAATTAAATTATTAATTGTATTAAATAATTATAATTGTTTTATAATTAATTGAAATGGTTTTTGATACCGCTAGGGAGTCACATTGTAATATGGTGGTATATGAATCTTTTTTGGGGTTTAATGACCATACACAATGGTTTTTATGCAATACTTACAATGTTAACTCCATATTGAGATAAACAGTCCCTATATATTTTATTGTTTTAAGAATTGATTACTGAAACATATGATGCCTGGTCATGCCTCCATATGTGATTGACTATAAAATAAATAACCAAATTTTCTTTAACCGATTTTGTGTTGGGTAAATAATTATGTGGGTGTGATTGTGCCTCTAAATGTTTGTACAGTTGTTAAAGTTGTTGATGCCCATGGTCTTGAAAATGGTTTTTTGGATTTTGTACATTGGACCCAACGGTTCTTCCCTTATGTCATGTTATGATTCTAGGTAATTTTTATAACATATTTTAGCCTCATTTTGAATATGAGTTGATGTTTTATGAGGATTATCAATTTAATCCATGACTTGTAATGTTCTTTCAATGCTTAAGAGAGAGTGTGTACTATAAGGGACTATGGTTTGGTCTTCTTTTTGAAGTAGATTGGTTCCAAGGTTGTTGAATGAGATAAAGTGGAAATTTATGTGTTGTAAAGGGTTGTAAAAGAATTGAGTGAGTTTTACCCTTTTTAATCATGTAATACGAGACCTGAGTGAGGTACCCTTAGCCTCCCTTTAGTAAGAGATGTGGGATTATATGAGGTTGATTTGAGGTAGGCCCTAAGTGGATCATCTGTAATGCATTGTTAGCATTTAAACATTGGTTTTTAATGAATAAGATGAAGTTTCCTCCCCCTCATGGTATTTGGAAGCTGAGTCCGGTATCCCATTATATTTTTTGTGAATGAAGGTTGGGCATATAAGTACCAACCATGATAAAATTTAAAAAGAGTTTAACTTTATGACAACCCAATACCTTTACATTATATATTTTATGACTTTATGTGTTTTGATAATGTGATGGGGTGTTAGGAAAATATATATTATTAGATTACGAGCTGTATGGTATACCCATTATTTTCTATGATTATTAGAATGTGGTACAACCTACCAATTCACTCTATTATGCCTTTGTCCTATGATGGCATTCCCACATGTGTTGATAATTCCTACGGTGTGGGAGGACATTCCTGGTGTGATATTATGACTTGTTATATAGTTCATATTTCACAATTATAATATGAAATTTTCATCAGGTACACTATTCCAATTTTATGATTTGCTTACGGATAGGGAATTTTTATTGGAGTGTTCATGTGAGTGGTCAGCTGGTCATGGATCACATTTCCCACATGTTCCTAATGATGTTAGAAATAAGACATAACAACAAACTCATTGTTATTAAATTGTAAGTGGGATGTATTTCCCATGATATGATACTTCCAAGGGATGGGAAAATATTTAAAAGATAAAATTCCCAGTTATTTGTTTTCTCAAATAAGTATTATCTATTTCCCATGATGTGATACTTCAAAGAAATGGGGCGATTTGACCATGAGGAAATGCCAAATTATTTTATATTTCTCTTTGGGATGGGATGGATTTGCAATTATGTGTTACTTCTATAGAAGGGGAAGATATTCCTATGCATGATTAGTTCTTATTACGCAAGATTCCATCTCATATAATTTGTATCAGGTCTAATGATGCTTTACCATACAATGTTTTTTCTTAAGACTAGGGATTTTATACCTATCTTGATATAATCAAGAAGTGATTCCCTCCTTTATATGATTATTATGGACATTATTAACACTAATTAGGCCTTGTTATTAAGGAATTGTAACATTTTATTGATTCTCATGATAACGTGGGGATGTTATGACCTCTCTTAATGACGTAGTCAGGATTTGATACGTTCTTGTATATGATTGTTAAGGATGATATGCATGTTGTAAAGAGTTTGTTATTGGGATGTACTACACATGAATTGATCATCATGGATCTTTAAGGATTTTATACTCAATGCATTATTATATCATTACAATTTTATTATCAAGCATTGGTCATGATATTATGGTGGGACATTATGCTCACTATTGTGGTGGATTTAACAAGAATAGTGATGTACACATTGTTATTGTTTTCCATAATCATAATGATACCTTACCCTAATAAATATTATATAAGCATTTTTAATCTACTTATTATCATATAGAAGTTCCAAAAAACCATTTACCAATTGAGGAGAAAACACAAAATTTTTAAATGACCATGGGATGGTAAAAGGAATTAAACCCATAGTGGTTGATATGCGGAGCTAGTGATGTGTCTTCCACTCAACATAACAACCTCGTTAATTTATATTTATTTACACAAGCATGAGAAAAACACATAAAACCATTGTCTGTCCATAGACATGTCAATTTAAATATTAATTTATGTATTTAAATATATTTATTTGGGTATATATTATTTATATACATTTTTTACATTTTTTAATTATATAATTATATAAATATATAAATATATATATTTTGTTCTTATAAATCTGAATACATGAATTAATAAATATATATGTTAATGTTATAATAAAAACATTAATTAAAATATTTATTATCGAAGAAAATGTCATTTTCCATTTGAAATTTAAACAATATTAAGAAAATTCTTTTGTTTATATTTTTAAATTTATGTATAAATTAATTAAATTTAGATTTTATGAAAGATTCATGTTTATTTTTTATTTAATTATAGATATTAAATCAAAAAAATAGTATTTAATATATTTTTATAAAGAATTCACTTTTTGATTAAGCACACTATTAAGAAGATTTATTCCACGTGCATCATATTAGATCAAAAAATATAAAATTAGAGTAGAGGAAATGGAAACAACAATTAGGTTTAGAAAAAAATAGGAAATATCAACTACTTGGCTAGTTCTTCTAGGCCCCACTCACAATGAATGCATCCAATGCAATTGTAGTGGGACTGTTGAAGAATTCCCTCCTCTAATTATGTTTTTCATTTACCAAAACCTTCTCCCCTCTACTACTCATTTCTATGCCACTTATTCTCATTTCTCCACCCCTTTTTGTTTCGTTTATAACACACACATATCATAATTCATTAAACATCATCAAACTTATAACTTCAACCACTCTCCCACCATCCTATCATACTCCTTAATACCCTATTTCGGGGACCACTTCAATTTTACTCAATTATGTTTCTCTTCATCTATATTGGTCACAATGGTGATCCTATCATGTTATAGTCAATCCAATGATAGAGGGTTGCTCCCAATTTTGGGATAAATTAGTTGATATATTTTTTTCAATAAAAACTATAGATGAATTCTTTTATAGGTATGAGAAGAAATATTTATTATTGGGAAGCCATGGTGAAATGTAATCAGTCGAAAAGACTGAACATCAATTATTTCTGATCTTTCAAAAAATTATGGATAATTTTTTTCTTTCCTCTATAAAATGGAATTTAACACATTGATTTTTTAACCTTTTATAACCTAGTGTATGATCATATGAAGTTTCATTTATAGAGGAATAATTTAGTCATCCCCCTATTCACCCATGGAAGTAGTAACATTGCCAAACAATATGAAATTTTGTGTTCTCTTATTTTTTTATCTTTTTTTTGTTTTGGTTTTTCATCAACAAAAACCTCCACGGCGCCATAAAAGTGGTATTAAAACTACGGAAGTAAAAACAAAGACGGTGTATTATGGTTTTCTGCTGATCCTAAAATTGTATATATCTAAAATATTATTTGAAGCTCTATTTTTTATGATCTCATCGAGAAAATTACACTAGTGAAAAAAATTTAAATGTGGATATGAAATGAATTATTCAATGGTTATCAATGTTTCTATCAACTTTGAGGTGATACAATAACCCCTTACTAGAGAATGTTGTAATGTTAATTCCTATAGGTACATTGTGGTGGGTCTTCAATAAAATTTTCTAGCAAGCCATGTTTAGGCCACCTCATTATTTTATATAGGCTAGTGAAACTATTTTGAAAGTATCATAACCTTTCAGAATATATTTTAAATGAACCATGAGTCATTTCTAGATACATTGATTGTTATGGAGATATTCATAGAGATATAGTTTCAATATCATCAGTTCATTAGTGAAAGAAAATACCAGTAACATGATTAAACCCACCACTTTTAATTATTCCATATAGAAACCCAAAAATAATGATCTTTTTTATATTAAATATTTTTTTTATCCTATTAGAGAGTGATTATAGAAGTTAATAGACAATGACTTATCCAGGGAGAAGATGTCTACCTGTACTCCACTAGTAGATGTGGGGTAGGTTATACTCAACGTGAATTATTCTTCCTAAATCATTTAGTGGGTTGACAAGTGTATTTTCTATAATTTGTTCTAGAACACAATGATTCTATTCAATCATGAAAATTTGAAAACATGTACGTAAGGAAAACCACAGAGAACAAAGAATACATGATACGATGACTTGTCATGTTAGTGTAAAAAATTTGGGAACATAATATCAAAGCACGTGAGAGAGTTCCATGGTATTTTTGATCAATTTAATTAAATGGAAGTAATGGTTGATTTTGAGTATTAAGAATAGTGGATGTTGAGTTATTTACAAAATATGTTGGGCACACTAGTTGTGTTGTTTATAAATTCAACACCAAATGGAAATATCCCCATAAAAACAATGAAATAAAGAGTGATAAAAAAAATTCATAAAGGAAGGATGATGGATGTACACATAAATTAGAGGTTGTCGTCATTGAAATACAAGGGAAGAGGAAATTCTAGGGAATAATCATAGGAAGAGAGTCTTGGGGCCAATGTTTAAAAAGTATGAAGCGATCTAAATCATGAACATGATATGACATGAAGTGATTCTACTAAGGATATCATGGACACTTTAACTGGGAGTGCAGGAAACTGAAGGTAGAGTGTATGAATCTAGAAGGAAAAACCCAAAATATTAATTCTTATGCTATCAATGAAGATATTGTTATTATTCTTGAAGATGATCGAGTAATTATTTCCAGTCAAGACTCAACATGGGTGGTTGATTTGGGAACCTTCTACTATGTCACCACCAAAATAGATTTATTTTTATATTTCTCTTCAAGAAGATTCTGACACATGAATATGGGAAATAATGGAGAATTCAAAATCATTGGTAGTGTTAACAATTTTCTAGATAATAAAATGGGATGTAGGATTATGTTGAAGGATGTGAGGCATTATCATGATATTCACCTAAATCTCATATCCAGTGGAATTCTTAATGATGATATGTTCATAGGTTCCTTCAGTGATGTAAAATAAAATCATACCAACGATTACATGGTAATTTATAATGGTTTGAAAGATATTTATCTTTATCTCATATATGAAAAACCATGTGGTGAAAAATTTAATGTAGCCACAAAATATGTTCCTGTAGAATTTTGGCATGGCTAGGTTAGTCACATGAGTGTGTGGTGAATCATAAATCTCCCCAGGAAGAAAATCTTACATGTAATAAAAGGTACATGTTTTGATACTTGTGTTGATTACATCACGGTAAACCATCACAATGTATCATTTCACGGTTATTTTCCATGCATAAAAGTGAATGTTTTAGATAAAATACACACAGATTTATCCATGATGGGTATTAAGTCAATATGAGTTTCTCTTTATTTTATTACATTAACGTCTGATCATTCAAGAAAAAATTATACATTTTATTTTAATTGTTAAGATCATGTGAATGATGTCTTAATGTAGTTTCATGCGAATGTAGAATGTAAAATATGGGGTAATTTAAACTGTATGAATGTGTAAAATATAGGATTATATCATGATCGAATTGGGGAGTACTATAGGAGATTCAAAATATTGATAAAAAAATTATTACTAAAGGAAATATAGAATGATGAAATTACTAATATAATAAAAATAAGTATTTTAGAGAGATTCAGGTGTGTAATCTCAATTAGAAGGATTCCAAACACCTTTACGTGGGAGGAAATTAGGAAAAATAATGATCTTATAAACTTTTATCAATCAGTTCTTATAAAATATAACATTCCATAATGTTCTGGTAGAGGTAAATATGTTTCCTAAAAACACTTTAGATTATTTGGATATATAGGAATTGGTTCACCTCCTAAACGATGAGCGAGAGTAGCATTTTGGAAATGGAAAAATAGGGTATCTTTTGGGATATTATCATGAGATGTTTAGATATTATCCTTGGGATCTAGACAGAAAGGGGAACCAAAAAATAATATATGTTGTCTTACTTTCGGATTATATGATTGATGATTAAATAAGACTAAAAAAGATAATTTATAGTCATAGGAAATTCAATTCAATATGGAAAAATTCTCACCAACAATTTTTTCCAGTTTTAAAGAGATTCATGGCACTGATGAAACATTACTACCATGTAGTATGTCATCATATTCTAATTTGTCTTTATCATATGATATTCCTGAAGAGGTTCCCCACAATGCACTACTGAGGATATCCACTAGAGGAATACAACATATTCATAGATACTCACCATTGGAGTATGTGATTCTAACCTATGTAGGAGTGACACATCGTTATAATGATGTGATAATGATTCATTATAATATGGAATGGAATAAAAACATTCAAGATGCGTTGAGATCATTTTACATGAACCACATATTATATTTTATATAGTTAACACATAAATATAAGGCACTTAGGAACTAGTCGGTGTACATAATCATTAGAGAAGATGGAAGCTCAAAACTGCACTATATAGACTAAATGGTTTGGAAGGGATCTGGTCAGAATAATGGCATTGACATCATTGAAATTTTTTCTCTTGTGTTAAAAACTCCTTTCATCATAGTTTTTCTTGGATTGAAAGGTAGACTAAACATGGGGTTTCAACGGTTTTGATATAAATATAGCCTTCTTACATGGTGATATTGAGGAGTATATTTACATGGAGAAACTATAGAGGATTTAGTTGAAAAGGAAAAATGACCTAGTCTATAAACATAGGAAAGTTTTATATAGTTTTAAAAAATCCACTAAGGAAATGGTTTATTAATTTTGAATAATCCATGTTGAAAAATGAGAAAAGTGGGATCACTGTTTATCACTTAATTTTCATCAAATAATTTTTAGGGGGTATTTAATTATCGTGTTACTTTATGTTCATGATATGATAATTATTAGGAGAGATGTCAACATGATTGATAGATTGAAGAAGGATTTGAACATGTCTTTTGAAATGAATTAATTGGGATATGCCACTCGGATTCATGCTATATCAATTAACAATGATAATAGGAATAAAAATATTTTACTATCTCAAGAATTTTACATTGGAAAGGTCCGCAAAATTTTGGAATGGAGTAATAAAAAACCAATTAGAAATCCACTTTTGATTCAATTCCGGATTAAGACAATTCATATTTCTTCAACTGAAGAAGAGAAATAATAAATGGATAATATTCTTTATCAACATGTGGTGGTGGCCTTAATTATTCATTTTTTTGTAAAATAAATGTTATTTATGATAAACTTGAATTTAGGAGAAGATTCTTATAAAATCCAAGAAAATGACATTTCACATCAGTCAATTGGATATTGAGGTATCTCCGAGGAACATCCAGTTATTGTTTATGTTTAAGAGATTTTAATCCATTTTAAGAAGGATTAATAGATACTAATATTGATGGAGATGTTGGCCCAAAAAACCCCTGTCTATGTACATGATATCATTTAACTAGGGAGAAATCACATGGAACTCAAGACTTTATAAGTGTTTTTCTATGTATACCATAGAATCATAGTATATATTAGTCACTCAAGGCTTCTAGGATATGTTTCATGTGATGAAGTTTCTACATGAGATGGGATAGTTTTAGAAGAATTAAATTCTCTTTTGATATACTCATAGCACTATTAATCTTAGCATGAACTTGAAATTTAATTCTATTTCCAAATTCATTGACTTTCTATATCACAAGATCTGATTTCTTTTAGAAGAATGATTATTGAATGTTAAGAAAATACACACCAATGATAATGTGGTTGACATTATGGAAAAGATTCTTCTAAAAGGCACAGGGAATCATTCATGGATACTTCAGGTCTAGATTCTTCATCAAATTGGACATAAGGGGTTATATGAGGGGGACACACCCAATTTTTGGAGATATTAGAATATATTTTTTAGAAACAATTATAACATTAGTTTTATAACGTTTGATGAAGTAGTGTAATGACACATATTTTTTAAATGAAAATTTTTTCTTGAATAAATGTTTCATATATTATATTATATAAATATTATACATATGGAGCACATATAGAAACAAAGAAAATTAAATAATTTAAATTGTGGCAATTTTCAATGAATATCCCCATTCAAATGAAAAATATTATAAAGAGATAATAAATAGAAAATAGAAAAACTATAATGGGAAAATTAAAAGACCTTGATTTGTAAGAATCATCCCTCCCTTGAAAAGATATATAAATGAAACAAAATATTAATAAACCAATTAAAATTTTGGAAAATTGAAATTTAGATTATTGAGGATAATTGAGCTGAATGATGAATGTTGGAGTGAAGAGGTAATTATAGGAGGTATTGTGACTGTTGGAATAGTAATCTTACCACTAGGAATAATAACTTGAACATTGGAAAAGTAATTTATTCTAAAAATAATAAATAGTCATAAAAATAAAATTTATAATATGTAATTTATGTAAATTTAAATATTATAATCCCAGGAAAATAAATATCATGAATAAAAACTCAATGAAAATAAAAGCACATTTTTAATAAACTGTAATTTAATTTATTATGGAAAAATTATAATATTTATTTTAAAAGATAAAATTAACCATTTTAAAAAATTACTTTCATAAAATGAAAATTATTTTTTAAATTAACATGTTCTAATTTTCAAAAGGTTATATGTTTATAATATTTATAAATAATCTAATTTTCAATTGAATAGTAAAAATACAGTTTTTTCATAACATATGTATCTTGAATTACATTATTTAGGATGTAATAATGACATAAAAATTTATAACATGTGAGGATAAAAGAAAACATATTTAATTTGATAAATGATTCATTAAAATACAATAAATATTATATTCCAAACTGAAAAATTACTTTCCAAAGTCTATAATCTAAAATAAAAAAAAATATTATCTCTCATTTCTTGACTTTATTTTACTAAACTAATGAAGTATATTTATGAAGTTAATAAATTTAATAAAATGGTTTAATTTATTTAATATATTGTTTATAATGTAAAATAGATTACTTTTACAAGGTTTACCATATATATATATTTTTTTATTAAATATTTTAACTAACAAATACATCTCTCCTGAAGTTAAATAACCACTCTCCCTCCCTTAGGAAAACAATTTCTTACTAAATAGAAACAATCTGAATATATTACAATATAATATCTCTTATTATTATTATAATACCTAGTGACATTATATATTTATCTAAATACTAGTATCATAGGAGTTCAGAGTCGTAGAGAAGAAGAAACACTGAGAAGAGCATAGGGTCTCGGCAATTTTCCTCTCATAATCCTCTCCTATTTAAGTTATTATCCACCCAAATCAAACCCAAATATTATAAGGATAATTAAGAATTTTTTTAAAATTAAATTAATTATTTTATCCTACTATAATTGTTAAATTTAACACACATTAATTTTGCATAATTAACAATCCCCCTCTTTTGACAATGTATTATTGATGATCGGTTAATCATCAATGAGAATATTGCTAGTTCAATTCATATAACCAATAATATTGTTGGTTATAATAAATTATTATTTTTATATAATTTTATAAATATATTTATTTTATGCTTATATAATTAATTCATATTGTGTATAAATGGCCTTGAAAAAAATAACGAAATCAAAGAAAAATGGTATTTTTTTTTGGAAAACATGTTATTAAAATCCCTCAACATCAACAATAGAAAATTAAAAAACATAATCTAGTTGTAGTAATTGATAATTAATGGGAAAAAATTTCATAATTCACTTGTATTTAAATTTTTTAATAAAACTAATTTTACTATTATGGAAGTATAAATGTGATGAAATAAAGTAGGATTTAATGAAAGGGGATTCCAGAACCCAACTCCATTTATGTGTGTTATCACCCTTTCATGAAATATTCGATATGTATATCCCCCTAATCCTTAAATAGAATCTCAATATTCTTACCTATTATTTTCTGGGATATAAATTTTTTCAACTTGATTTTAGGCCAAATAAAATGATTTTACAAAGAAAAAAATCTTTTCAAAACACATCTTTTAATCCTCTCGAATTATTTATTATTTAATCAAGAATAATGATTTTTTTTAAAATTTGTTTTCCCTAATTAATTTGTGACCATATGTTTATTCATGAAATAATTCTTGATTATATCCTTATAAAATCTATTCCATTCCATAAGTCATTTCACAACTATGAATATTATACATTCTATGTGGCATCATAATTAGGTAAATATTATGATGTAAAGGGTGGTACTATACTTATATATCTCTCTATTACATTGGGTAATGTGATGGGTGGGCCTAGATTTATATATACCTCAAATACATTGGTTAATGTGATGTATATCATGAGATAATGTGTATTATACATGAACATGATGCCATCATTTTTCACAATTAAAACATTATTATTAAAGTCCATATGTCATGTTTGATCATAATTCTAGAATTATAAAAAAAATATGTGATATTTTAACCACTATGACATGATTTTTCATTTTTATGCATCACCACATTCTATGCCTTTTTCAAATTTCTTCCAAATTCATGTGATGATGATCCCATGATTATTACATGGTTATGATGATTTTTCTCACTCGTGTACTGTTTATTTCATGTATCTTATTTTGTTTATGTTAACCTTCCCCTCACTCAGCTTTGAGCTCACCCGATTCTTTGATGCATATCCTCAGGTGACAACATGTACTAATGAGAAGGTTCAATATTTTAAGTGTATAAAGAATAAGGATTTTAATAATGTTTTTGTTTTATTTTTTATAAGTGATGTATGATCTAAATTTTCCTCAATTACTAGAACTTTCTATCCTTGAATGTATGGATATTATGATGTTTATATTTAAAATGACATAATAGTCATGTATGAAATATTTTCATCACTATAGTTGGTATCAGTGGTACAGTTTTGTTAATTCGAAATTACAATTGGAGAGAGTTAGTGGAAAACATTAAAATAATTGTATGTATAGGTTAATATCCAAGAAATATTTTTATAAAAAGGCTAAACATATGAATCGAGTAAGATATACAATTAAAGTCAATTTTAAAAAATAATAAATTATTTATTCATGATTTATTAACATATGTTTTGTAAAAAAAAATATTTTATAAAATAATGGGCTCCAGGAAAAAAGGGGCCAACAATCTATGTGAGGGACAATGAAATAATTGTTCGAATGACATCTCTAATTCCATGGAATGTGGATTTCAAAACTATATGGCGATGCCTACCCTACTGTCTCAGTCTATGTAAAATAACCTAAACCATGTGTAACATCCACCTTTTCCCAAGAAATAGAAACTATTTATTGATTGTTTTATATGGAAATGGACATAAATATTCAATGGGTATTTGGAACCAATTATTTCTGAATAGAGGGTCAACTCAATAGAGATGATATTTTTTGTTTTTTACTATTCTAAAAAGGATAATGTGACACTATATTTATATCTTTTATATGGACTGGATGATCAATGGTCATTATTTATAAGGAATTATAAGATTATGCATAAAATTGAATATATTTTGTTGTAAAAATCTAAGTAAACCAATAATAACAACTAATTCCCACAAACACATCAAACAAAAATGAAGGGAGAATTTTTAGAGATGAAGAAAAAGGAAGGGGAATTTTATCATGAATTATGAGGAAAAATCCATGGATTTCTTGGTATACCTTATTATTTTTTATATATAGTAATAGAACAATATATAAATTATTTAGTGGATTAAAGCCACACCTTAAAAGGATCTAGATATCTGAGACTTCGGGAGTTGTAAAGAATTACTTTTATATTTTCAAAATGTAAAAATGGATTTTGGCTAATGGACCCACAGTTTTGGAGATATGTAAAAAATAATTAAGTTTCATACTAGTGGGTAAAATGAAAACGAGTAGAGAGTATTAAACCACCCACATGCTAAAAGTGTGGTAGAATCAACATGGGTATTTAATCAAAGGAATGGAGATGTATTTCATGTGTTTTAGAGAAGGATACCAAGATCATGAATGTTGAAGATACACAAATAATCTACCTATAATGATGAAGGAAAAGAGGGAACCTCTTAATTGACCACCCAAAAATAAATTCTTCAATATAATGTAGCAAGGGAATTGTGAAATCCAGTACAGTAAACTACAAGTCCATGAGTGTAATATACACAAAAAAATCACCAAAATCATAGGAGAAAGTGAAATATTACTCCATCACTACTACATAAGTGCATTCTATAAATTAATTCATACAAGGAACATTTCATATGGACTCAACAGTAGAAATTTTTTTATTTTATTCTAGTTCTAAACATTACTTTATATTCTAAAACATTCCTATAACATTTCAATCAAATTTATGATACTATGAAGTAGATATATCTGTAAAAACACCTAGTGGTGTCATCATTGCTTCCCAATTGTTGGACTCTTCTCCTCTTATCACATGTGGGAAGATTTATCCATTGAATATCATAATACTTCCCTAGATAGAATTATATTATATAATAAGAATTTATTAGCTCTCACTATATATAGAACATATCAAATATCTAGAAAAAGAAATCTCATTTCAAATTCCAACACATCCCATGGCCCTATACAAATTCTTGTAATATCTTGAGTCTCCATTGGGAAATCACTCAATGGTGTTGGTGTTGATACCCTGTAAGTAAATATTCCTTTCCAAAATGGTCGAGTCAAAGTATGTTATCAACATAGAGGAAATCCCTATTGTGAGGGAATAAAAATATGTATTTCCTAATGATTTACCCTGACTTCTCCAAGATTTTGACATAGGGTTGTCAAAATATATTGTACTCATATCCACTCATATCTCAAAATTCCCCTATATAATGGACATAATATAACTTCAAGATACAATTAATAAAATATAATTGAATTTAGACAAATTATTCATGTCTTATTAGGGTTTTCTAGTACTATTTTTAAAGAACAATTATGGATCAATACAGTTTTGTATCAATTACGTGGATCTCAAAAAGATCACCATAACAAAAAATTATCCACTTATAAGGATTGAATACTTTTTTGATTAAGGAAAAGGAGATAAAAACTTCTTAATGGTGGATCATTGTTCCAGATATCATCATTTGAAGGTGAAGAATGATTATATTTTAAAGGCTGTTTTCCATACATTGAATGTAAACTATTAGTTCATAGTGATTCCCTTCAGACTTACTATTTCCTTTATAATCTTCTTAGATTTTATTAATTATGACTTTAAAGACAGCCTGGATAAATTTTTGGTAGTATTTATTGATTATATTCTCCTTTACTCAAAGAGTAAAGAGGAATATGATTAAAATATATATATTTTCCTAGAATCATTAAGGAAGGAGAAAATGTATACTATGTTCAGAAAGTTTGAATTTTGGATGTTGAAAGTAAAATTATTGAGGCATTTGATAATGTGTTAGGAAATTTCTATGGACCCTTCAATGAAAAAAACAATCGATTAATGGACTCGACCCTCAAGAGTCATGGAAATATGTATTTTTATTATCTTATAAAGGTTCTATAGATTATTTTGGAAAATATATTAGGATTTTATATAATTCTAACTAAGTCAACACTAAATGGGGTAAGGTATGTTTTGATAGATAAATATGAGATAAATTTTATGGAGATCAATAAGTAGCTATTCAGTATGCATGTAGACACACTACCAACTAGTGGAGAAGGATTAATGATATAAAGTGAATGTTAAAAGAAATTCCAATGTAGTTTACTTATATATAATGAAATGGTGATGGCATATTCATCATGAAAATAGAATATCCATGAAAAGAACAACCTGAAGCATGGTGTAGAGTTATCATATGTTATGTTATCCTTGATGATTTGGAAAAACTACCACTATAGAGATAAGTTTAAAATATATGTTGATAATAAGTGTATAAAGGACATGTTCAAAGAGAAGGGGGTCATACTATTTCACAGAATATGGTTATTGTTAGTCAGGGAATGTTATTGATCTATTCACAACCATACAAAAAAGGGAAACAAGTTAGCTAATTCTCGTATAAGAAAATAACCTGCTACTGTATCCATGATGTGGGTTGAAAGAGTACATATCATTATGAAAATGAAAACGATGGATCTGGAAATAATAATGTAAAATAATAGATCCTACATCAATCAAATAATTTCCCAAAAATTTATCTAATAGAGGATAAAATTGTAAAAAATAAATTTTCTTGAGCATGAAATAAGGTTAAGAGAAATAAAGAAATGGAAGTTTCATGAGTATCAGATAGATGAGGATGGTGTGATTCAGTTTAGAACTACTTATCTTATTCGTTTGTCACCAGAGTTTATGAAAAAGATATTGGATAATGTGTAGAGTTAATCCCTATCCTTCCATATTAGATGTACCAAGATGTACCATGATCTTCAAGAACACTTATGGTGGGAAAACATGAAGAAAGATACTACTGAAACATTCTCAATGTTCTTGGTATGTCAATAAGTTAATGGAGAGTGAAATATGTCCAAGTAGATGATGAAACCATTTCCTATACCCACATTGAAATGGTAAAACATCACCATTTAATTTTTCACTACCCACCTATAGACATCAAAATGAAGCAATGTGATATGGGTTTTGGTGGATTGAATCCCCAAGACACTCCACCTTAATTCTATTCGATAAGATTTATCACTTGAATAAATTTCCATGATATATATAATGGATGTTTTTAGGATACATGGGGTTCCAATTTTGATATTCACTGATCCTGATATATGGTTCCCCTCTATATTATGGATAAGTATTCATCATGTTATTAGTAGAAAATTAAATTTCAATTTCTCCAATTACCCATGTAAGAACGCAACCTTTTAGAGAGTTTCCACGGGCTCATTAGAGTTAATTTTTCCCATGTGTTGAGTAGTTTTCATTTGATTTTTTACCTTAGTGTGTGTTTGGGTAGAAATTTCATGAAAATTGATGAAATATGGCAATGAACAATTGGTTTCATGCTCATATCCCTTTCTTCACCTGTTCAATAATGGGTTGTTATCTCTGTTTTGAATATATATTGATCTAGGATTGTTGATATAGATCTGTAATTTATGGATCTTGATTTATTCAATCTTTTTTAGGGTTTTATATTAAGATATCAATCTACATCATTCTGCTGCTCAAAATTTGGGAATTATTCATTGTTGGGTGTTCATTGTTAAACTTTATGTAGGTGGTCTATAATTTAAATCCCATAGTCTAGATTTAAATTATGTTAATGTAATTGTTTAATTTATATTATTTTTTTAGAAATTGAGTTCTGGATTGGATTAAATAATTTTTTTTAAATAATTAATTAAGAATATGTGAAATTACAGATTCTGAGATTATAGATTTAAGTAGTTAATTACAGAATTAATTATTATATTTTGAGATAGGATATATGAAATAATTCCTTGTAGAATTAATTATAATATATTGAGGTTGTTTATTTTGATAATTAATTGATGTATTATTTATAAGATATTGAGTTATTTATTTAAGATAACTAATTATTGAATTAATTATAAGATATTGATTTTTTGTTTTGAGATAATTAATTATAAAACTAATTATATGATATTGTGTTATTTATTTAGAATAATTAATTTGAGAATTAATTATGAGATATTGAGAATTTCATTGAGATAATTATTTTTGGAATTAATTATGGGATTTCGACTTTGTATAACTAGATAAATTAATAGATTAATTAATTAATGGGATGTACATACTTAATTTATTGATAATTAATTAATGGGAATTATTTGATAAACTAATTGTTGAATTATTAATGAAATGTATTTGGTAAGTTAATTATTGAGTTTACACATATAATTAAAGTCATTAAGGAATATTTGAATTAATTATTTTATTTTATGTAAATAAATATTAATGTAATTAATTAATGTTATTTATTTGATTAGTTAATTGTTGAATTCTGTAAGGGATTACTAGAGTTTAATTTATTTTTGATTTAGAAAATGAATTGATTTGAATAATTAATTTTTGAATAAATTATGTTTCGATGAATGCTAAAATGGTCATTCAATTATGAAGGTATGAATGGTAACATAATCATTTTTTGTGAAATAAAAAATGTGAACATGGTCATTATATTGCATGAAGTTTGAATGGTGACATGAATATTTAAGTATGAATTAAATAATGGGAAAATGTTCATTATACTGTGTGAAGTGTTAATGGTAACATGGGAATTCTATTATGAATTTAAATAATTTTAATAATGGAATTATGATATATGATAACATTGGGAAAGATTTCACACTCTAGCACAAGCCGAAGTATGTATCGAGATATGGGTGTTTATGGGAACCTAGTGGTATATGTGGTCAAATAAAGAATAGTTGATGATGTGATGACTATTTAATTATGAATTTTTCTTATTTAGTTAAATAACTACATACATTCTTATTTGACATGAAATTATCTTCGACACCATTGGTCATTACCTACTAAGTTGTACTCATACCCTACTCGGGCTACCTGATAGATTCCCAAATAGATTTCATATTTGTAGGATGTGATGAGGGGAAATTACCTTTGTTAGGTGGAAAAGTCATGATAGATAATGGATGAGGGAACCATACTTGGTTCATGAATCGTTTAGGAGTATTCATTGTCTTTACTTTTGAGTATTTATTTTGACACTTGGTTGACATATCTATTGTTCTATTTTTATATTATATTTCGTTTTTTGGTTATCATGTGGTATTGACGTATTTTTTGTTTTGGATATATATTTAGTTTTATTTATTTATTTATTTTGGTGTTTTTCATAGACAAAGAGAGTATAGTATCTACATGATTATTATTAGACCCCCGCTACTAGTCATCCACCTCGAGTGTACGGGGAGGTGCGCTTGAGGTCATATGACTGATCTGTTTGAGGCATCAGTGTGTGGAACCCAGTCTGGGATGTTACAAAGTTGTATTAGATCCTAGTTTTCTTTTATTTTCCTTTTGTGTTGCAATTTGGTATGGTATAAATGAGAATAGGAAGATTCAGGCATTGGTTATGAGCTTTTTCATGGGAGTAGCTAACCCATGTATGGGGGAGATCCCAAGTACACATAGTATGATTATTGTTATTACTATTTTCTATTACAGTTGAATACTACTTCACCTTGGGTGAAACACTTGTTGTGGGTTCTGGTTATTTATGTTCAGTGTTTTTTGATATTTTACTCATGGACTCATAGTGAATTAGAGTTGGGTTTTAATGAATTATTATAATAACTCAGGGTTATTTTGTCATGCATCATATTAGGCATGCATGGGAAAATAGGCTACGGGTATGTCGTTTAAGTTTATCTATTCATCCTTTCATGTGAAATTGAAATGAAAATTTTTCCTAACATGAAATTTAGAATGATTGTAGAATTATACAAGATGTGAATAAATCGGTGTCCATATGAGAAACCTGAATAATGAGAATGTGTTTACCCTTATTAAATTGGACCTATGTATATGATGGTTAAGGGTAGTGATAACACCCAATATTTTCCTGTGTAGTGAGGGTTTGGGAAAATACTTATTGTGGCCTGTAGTTTTTCCCACTTATGTGAACATTTTTTTATGAACTCTGTCCAATGGTTTATGTTTTTCATTATAGAGAGTATGCCTCCACAATAGAACTTGATGAAAGGATGGCCAGAGTAGATGACTAGGGATGACCCTTCAGTGGTTGAACCTTAGGCACCAATCGTGATAGATGAGGAAGTTGGGGAGAAATTCTAAGAGAACATCACTCACTTCATACAATATATGGAAATCAAACTAGGATGCGTTGTAAAGAGAATGCACAATCTAATGCGGGAGTTTTAGTTGTAGAACCCTCTGAATTTTACTAGAGAGGGTGGAATTAAGGGAGATTAATTCTATCTTGAGTCCATAAAGATGATACTTGACCATTTATATACATTGGCTGAGTGGATGGTCATGTTTTATTCTTATGTTCTATGAGGATCAGTGAAGTGTTGGTGGGATATTTTGGTACCTACTGCATAGGTTGATGGTATGTTATTGAAGGAATATTTGTTGAGGTTCATAGAGAACAATTATCCAGATATTCTGAGGCTGTAGATATATTTGTAGTTCATGAGGTTGACTACGAGGAGTATCTCTATATTGGACTATGCTGGATGCTTTAAATATGTTTCATTCATTGCTCTTGTTTTGGTAGGAAATGATATTTCTATGAAAAATCATTTTTAAGATGGGATTAAATATGAGATTAAGTCACAAGTTGACCTTTTTATCTTAAAAAATTCAACTGAGGTGGTGGATCCATCTCTCATAGATGAGAAAAAAATCAAGGAGGCTTCAATTTTAAGAAAAATAGTTGCCACATGATGATCAGGAGGAGAACTCCCAAGTGAATAAATTGTAACTATGACTGCACTAGTAAGGGGTGTGTGAATAATGTTTCACAGATAGAAGGATCAGTTTCCTAGGACCTTACATGAGTGGTCTGTCAACTGTTTGGATGGATGAGACACTTCCTGAGAGAGTGACACCTACCACTAGTAGAGTGTGATTTTTTTGGAAATATGGGATATCTATAGAAATTCTATAAGTCCCAGAGACTGATGATGAGTGATATAGAATCTAGAAAGAACCATAGTATGGGAATATGACCTTCTTCACCATATCAGATAGGAAAAAAGAGTTTTATTGGATGAGGCATTATAGGAAGTGGAAGTAGTTCTTTTGGGAAAGAGAACTCATATAAAAAATGTAGTGTAGATCAGTGGATTTAGAGTATAACAAAATGATGAAATACAGAATATATGCATGCGGTGAAGGATATACTTGTGGAGAGTGATGCTGGACCATTAATAGTGAGAGGTATTATTCTTGTTACTGATACATTAGCTAGTGTCTTATTTGATATTGGTGCCTCTCATTCCATATTTCTAAACATCTTGTGGGTGCTTTTATCTAGGAGGTAGAGTTCATGAGTACAGTGTAGATGATTGATAGAGCTCTAGGAGTATATATGAGAGGCATTTTCCTGTGAAAGGGGTGTTCTCTTGAGCTATAAATGTATCGTTTTCTGTGGGATCTCCTTATTCATGACATGTTAGGTTTTGACTAAATTCAGTGCATAGACTACTTAGTATCATACCAATCACACATTGATTGTTACCACATGAGAGTGACTTTTATTTCTCCTAAGGGTGATAACGATATACACCATGGAGAGTGGGATACCCCAAAATGAAAAACATGCCCAATTACTCATCATCTATGACATCTCGCATCCCATGTTTCCAATCTATTACTAGTTGAAAAAGGTGTAGAGTGATATAACATTCCAACCATAGTGGTCTAGTTTATAGATATCTTTCTTGAAGAATTATCAGGGATTCTATTTGATAATTTTTTTGAATTTACCATGGAGCTCATGATAGGGAATAATATAGTTTATATTCCAACATACATAACGGAAGAAAATGATCTTCAAGAGTTTAAGAATCAATTGTAGGTGTTTCCGGATAAGGGATTTATCGATCTGAGTATGTTTCCTTGGGGTTCACAAATTCTATTTTCTATGAAGGCTCACGAGACATTGTATGTATGTTCTGTTTATCGGAAAATAAACAAGATGATAGTGAATAACTGGTATCTGCTATGTTATATCAATGATCTTTTTGACCAGTTGATGGGATATTGTGTCTTTTTTTATGATTTCCATGACATTAGGGTATCCTCATTTGATATTTCAGACTTCTAATATATCAAGGACTACTTTAAGGAGTAGGTATGGCCAATATTATTTCATCATAATGTCATTTGGGTTGAAGAATACACCAATAGTGACTACGGCCTTGAGGAATAGTATCTTCTATCCAAACCTAGATCATTTTTTAGTGTTTGTAGATTAAATATCGATGTACTCCAAGACACATGATGATCATGAATTATATCTTGACACTGTTTTGATTATACTGTGTGAGAATATTCTATATTCAAAGCAATCTAAGTGTCACTTTTGAATTGATCAAGTACACTTCTTGGGTCAAATCATCTTCGAGGAAGGCGTGTCAGCAAACCAAAAGAATGTACAGGTAGTGGTTTCTTGAGAGCATCACAAGAACATTTTAGATGTTTATACCTTTTAGGTTTGGAAAGATATTATTGGAAATTCATTGAGAAAAATTCCCCTTTAGCAGCACCACTTTGGGGATTAACCAAGAAAGGGATATATTTTGACTGGATGAATGATTTTGAGTATTATTTACAAGAGGTGAATAATAGTTTGACATCGACACCAATCTTGATCCTACCCGAGCTAGGTGAGGAGCATATGGTGTATTGTTATGATTCTAGGATTGGACCTACAGTTATGTTGATATAAGAAGACTGAGTTATGGAATATGGGTCTCGGCAGTTAAGGACTCATGAATGAAACTGACCTACACACGACCTTGAGATGGAAGTAGTGGTTTATGATTTAATGTGCAGATGATTTAACTATTGGTTGAAAAATTTACTCTCTACATAGACCACAAGAGCTTGAAGTATATATTTTCATAGTGAGATTTGAATCTTTAGCATCAAAGATGGTATACGTATATGCATTCAATTGACTTAGAGCTGGAATATATGTCCAAATGGGAGAAAGTTTTTGCTGACTCCATGAGAAAAAAACTCAGACTGGGGTGGATTAGGATTTGAATGATATGGTGAAGATGATGGATTTACTAGATGAGATTCATGTTGTGGTTTAGTAGAGTCAGAAGTAGATGACCCTCAAATAATTTTTAGTAGAGTCAATAATTTTGAGATGGATTCCACATAGGAAATATGTGAATCATAAATTTTTGACATTAAAGTAAATTCTTGAAGGTGGGGAGTCATCGTCAAATTTAAGTATTAACGGGAATGATGTCATCTATGTTATGAATCGATTTGTTGTACTTATGAGCATGTGGGAGAAGGTGATGCATAATTTTCATGCCTCGAATTGGGAAGCACATCCAAGTGAGACCAAAAGGTTACTTGTTGAATGTTGATATTTTTTGTGGTTGGGAATGAAAAGGTAGATAATAGGGTTTGTGAAACGATGCTACACCAACCAGCAGGTGAATGTTGTGCTTAAATGACATATAGTATTTCTAAATCCATTACCCATTATGGAGTGGAAGTGGGTTGACGTGACCATGGATTTTATGGTAGTTATTCCAATGAATACTTATAAGAATGATGTTATTTGGGTGGTTTTAGACCATTTGACAAAGGTAGAACATTTCTTTCTTATACGGGAGTCTTTCTCAGTTAATTAGTTGGGATAAATATATGTTTAGAAGATAGTCTATCTACATGGGGTTCCATGGACTATTTTTTGAGACCGAGACTAACATTTTACTTCATCCATCTAGAAGGAATTACAGAAGGCATTAGGTACATATGTTTTGTTGATTTTGGATTTTGACCCATAGATACATTGGTAGTTGGAGAACACTATACATATGCTCAAGGATATACTATGAGTGTGTGTTCTTGACCTCAGTGGGTCTTGGGAGAAACACCTATATTTAGTGGAGTTTTCCTATAATGAAGGTTGTCAGACTATGTTGTAGATGTCACCATAAAAGTATCTTTATGTTAGGCCATGCAGATCACCTCTATGCTAGATGGAGGTAGGAGAGTAAGAGTGATTGAGACCGAGCCTCGTGTGCTAGACATTAGGTATGATTCAAATAATTCAGAAACATAATGATACGGATGAGAGTAGACATAATTTTTATTCCAATAGAGATCAATTACCCATAGAGTTTAAAGAGAGTGATTGTGTGTTCCTTTTAGTGTCTTCATGTTTGGGTCATTACAGGACATACAGACAGGGAAAATTGGAATCGAGTTTCATTGGACCATTTGAGGTTGTGGAGAAAATCGGGTTGGTGGTGTACTGATTGGATCTTCCATAGAAATATTGGTTTATGAAAGAATATTTCTATTTTTTGCAACATCAATGGTATCACCCTAACCCTTCTCCTGTCATCGATGTGGACAACGTTGAGCTTAATATAGGTGTATCTTTTGATGAGAATATGATACGTGTGTTCGATCAGAATGAGAATGTGTTGTAAGGAAAGACCGTCCTAATATTTTATGTTTTGTAGAGTCATGGACTTATTAAATCATAATCATGGGAGATAGAAGTATAATTGATAGATCAGTGGACCAATCTTTTTTACTTAAAATATGTGAGATGTTTGGGAGTGCACCTCGAAGATGATCTATTATAAGGTGGGGAGATGGTAAGATCCTAAACATTTCAAGAGTTTTATTGGGCCCATTACAGGTACTTATTTTCCTCGTTTTCATATTTTTAATTTGGGTTTCACCTTAGGGCGTGTTAGGGTGGAAATATTGGAAAATGTAAGAAATATGGGAGTGCATTTTTGGCACATGGTTTTCCCTAACTGTGTGCCCCGGCCTAGAAAATATTATAACCTTGGATAGTGGGAATTTTAATGTTTAGAAAATAGTTTATCATCCCATTCTCCATCTAAGGGGTAAATTTTCACCCCTAGAAAATAGGTTCATGGTTTACGTGCTTGATTAGGGGAAAATATGTTCTTCTTCATAGTAAATCGTTCATAGGAATTCAATACACCTAAAAATTGTTTTAAATTTTCATGAACACCCCCCCCCAATTAACACAAAATCGATATCCATTTGGCCCTAATTCATATTTCATGATTCTAGAGCCTCTAAGATGAATTACAAGCCTTCCCAACCTCCTCTCTTTGCAATTCAAGGCCCAGATCGATGATCATCACCCATCCTTATACGAGGATCTCATCCTCCATGGCTTCCTGCTCCTATTCCCATATTTTCCTATTGAATAAAGGGTTGTTCATCTTGTTTTAATTAGATAAATATCTATAATTTTAGGATATTTATTAATTAAATACTCATTTTTGGATTTAGATTTCTATATCATTCTACATCGTTGTGCTTCTCAAATTTTGGTAATTTTCGTTGGATATCATTCATCATCAAACTTGAGGTAGGTGATCTGTAATTTATGTCCCATAACCATGATTTAAATTACATGTATTTATTTATATAATTTCAATTATATTTTAAGAAATTTATTTCATGATTTGATTAATAAATTTGTTGAATTAATAAATTGAGAAGATTTTAATGTGCGATTTTGATACTGTAGATTTAGGGATTTTATTGCTGAAATAATTACGAAATTTTGAGATAGATGATTTGTGATATTTAAATTTTGAATTAGTTAGGAGTTATTGAGGTTGTTAATTTAGATAATTAATTATTGAATTAATTATAAGATATTTATTTTTTGTTTTGAGATAATTAATTGATGAATTATTTATAAGATATCGAGTTGTCTTTTTGAGATAATTAATTGTAGAATTAATTATAAGATATTGAGATATAGATGTAAGATAATTAATTGTATAAATAATTATAGGATATTAAAATTTTGATTAAGATAATTAATTGTTGAATTAATTATGGTATATTGAGATTGTGTATGTTGATTAATTAATTGATAAATTATTTAATTCGATAAGCATAATTAATTAATCAGTGAATTAATTAATGGGTATTATGTGATAAGATAATTGTAGAATTTTTAATGAAATGGTTGTGGTTAGTTAATCAAGTAGTTTCTAATGGAAATAAAATGATTAATTAACTATTTAATTTATTTATTTATTTTGTCTTATTAATTAATAATCAATTTAATTAATTTTATTGATGTGATTAATTAATTTTTTAATTAAGTAATGTATTAGTGGTCTTAAACTAATTGTTGAATTATTAATGTAATTTATGTGGTTAATTAATTATTGAATTAATTATGTGCTGATAAATGGTAACATTGTCATTTGATTATTATGTTATAAATGGTAACATTGTCATTTAGTTTTGAAATAATGAATGTGAAAAATGTCCTTCTATTATGTGAAGGGTGAATGGTAACATGGGACTTCAAGAATGAATTAATGAATGAGAACATGGTCATTAAATGTGTGAATTGTGAATTGTAACAGAAGCATTCATGTATGATTTTAAATAATTTTAATAATCTAATTATAAGATATGAAACCACTTGTTAAGTGTTCAGACTCCCGAATGGGCCAAATGAGATATAGAGATATTAGTGTTTACAGGAACCTAGTGGTATATCTATTTAAATAAAGAATAATTGACAATGTGATAATTATATAATTATTCATTATGCTTATTTATTTATAAGACTGCAAGAACAATTATTTGACTATATATTTTTTTAGAAACTGTTGGTGGTGGCCTACTGAGTTGTACTCACACCCTACTCAGGTTTCCAGATCAGTACCCAAATAGATTTCTTGGTAGTAGAAATGGATAATAAAAAATTACCTATGTAAGGTGGCTGAGTTTGGATGGAATGTGGATCAGGGAACGAAATGTGGTTTACAACCCGTTTGGGAGTCAATAGTTTCTTTACATTTGACTCGATATTTTGACACTTGGAACATACATTACCATGACAAATCTATTACTCAGTTTTGATAAATATTTCTAGTTTTTGGTTATCATGTTGTGTTGAAATATTTCTTCTTATGGTTATATATTTTTTCATTGCTTATTTTTAACATAGGTTTTTACTATTTAAAAGAGGGTATAGTCTCATTATTACTAATATTAGACCCTCACTACTATTCGGTAGCCTTTGGCATATGTGGAGTCATTCTTGACATCATGTGACCAACTGGTTCGGAAAACCGATGTGTGGCGCCTGGGCTGGGACATTACATCCCCAAAATAGATGGTCAATCTAGAAGGAATATTGAGATACTACAGGATATTCTAAGATCATTCATAGTGGAATTAAAAGAAATATGGGATCAACATCCCCAATTAGTTGAGTTTTCATGCAATAATAGCTTCCACTAAATTATTAAGATGTATCTATTTAAAGATCTATATGGGAAGCGATATTAAACTCTTAATTTTTGTGATTAAGTTGAGAAATTAATGGTTCACATACCAAATCTTTTGAAAGATATGATAGAAAACATCAAATACAACCAACATCATAAAAAATATGATTAGAGTATATAGGAGATCTATGATGAAAAATTTTGAACGTGATAAGAGTTTAAAGATGGAGAAAAAAATTCCATCGAATATCACCGTTGAAGAGTGTTACATGGTTTTTAAATAAAGTGAATCTATTCCCAAGGTATATTGTCCCCTTTGTGATCCTTGATATCATAGTAACAGTGTAATATCGTCTTTCACTTCCACAAAATATTTCACTTGTTTATGATATCTTCCACACATCTATCTTGAGAAAGTCCACACCTAAAATCATGCACATAATAAATATAGAGGTAGTACAACTAGAGAATAAACTCTGGTATAAGGAGTAGCTTGTGAAGATCATGGACTGTAAAGAAAACAATTCTATGCAATATGAAAACACACCTTTTCAAATTGAAATGGAATGACCATATATATGATGAGGCGATGTGGGAACAAGAGGAAAAAATAAAACCGAAGTTCCATAATCTATTCTCAACCAATAATATGAGTTGAAGTAATGGGGAACAAAATCTAAATATGGGAAGAGTTTAATGGCTTGAATGTTTTAAATGAAAAATTTATCCTAAATAAACATCATTTATATTATATTATATATATATATTACACATAAAGAACATAGATAAATAAACAACACATTAATTCATTAATGAAAATGGTCACATTATTCCAAGATGAAACACATTAAGATAGAAAATAATAAAAGGGGACAAAGAGTA
The DNA here is from genome assembly GCA_963277665.1 of Viscum album. Taxonomy (NCBI): domain Eukaryota; kingdom Viridiplantae; phylum Streptophyta; class Magnoliopsida; order Santalales; family Viscaceae; genus Viscum; species Viscum album. The sequence goes on from OY728160.1 coordinate 1,684,509,661, forward strand.
TAATATATTAAAACAATAATGGTAAATTTTGGATCACCCCATTCAACTAGAATAATCCCCCTCATGAACAACACTGTAGAAATGAATTTTTTTAAAACCAATTAAAATTATAGATAATTTAAAGGTACTAAATTCATAGTAATTGAGGTAAATAATTAATGAATGGATGAATGGGTATTTTTAAGAGATAATGACGCTGTTTGAATTGTATCCTAGTCATTGGGAATTGTAACATGACCATTAGAATAGTAATTTAACCTCAAAATAATAATATTTATAATAAATAAAAATTATCAGGAGTAATTTTGGTAAATATAAATATTATAATTCTATAAACATAAATATCATGATTAAAAGCCTTGAATAAAATTTAAGCACATTTTTAATAAACTTTATTTTAAATGTTTTCATAAAAATAATATTTTTTTATTAAAAATGAAAAATAAATATATTAGAAAATTATTTTGACAAAATGAATAACGTTTTTGAAATAACATCTTCAAAATTTCCCAAGGGTGTTTTTTTTATTTTTCATAAATACATCACTTTTTATGTGAATCGCGAAAATAATTTTTTTCCTAATTAATGTATCTTGAATTACATAAATCATGATGTAATATTGTTATAAACATTTCTAGAACATTAACTTTGGGTGAAACATAATTTATTAGATAAATTAGTTATTATAATACAACAAACATGATTTCCAAACCTAAAAAAGCACCTTTTAGAGTCTAAAATCTAAAATATTGTATTAAAATAATAGTTTCTCATTTTTTTTACATTTTTGGGATTAAAGTAATTATTTCTAATAATAATGAGACTAAAAGTATTAAAATAATTTTATCTATTTTAAATATGGATTATAATTTCAAAAATATCCATATTATAATTTTTACCATAGATGTAGTTGTAACATATTGACCTGGGATCTACTTAACCTGTGCCTTAAACTAATGGGTCACATGGCCTCGAGCACGCCTCCTCATATGCCAGTTACTTCCAAGTAGTATTGATGGTTTAAAGGTGGTATATTAGGGAGACTATACACGCATATCAGAGTAGCACAAATGGTACAAATAGATACAATAAATAGTTGAATCATAACAGGATTAGAGGGAATCAATAAACTGCATGTGTGTAAATAGATAACTGAATAAGTAAGAATAGGAAGAAATAGATAACTATGATGATAATATAATAAAAATCATATAGAGTAGCTTTTGATACACGATTCATGGAAATTTTTATTTCAAAAAATATTTATCTAGATAAAAGCATGATATATTGTACCACAAAAAGGCCAAAAAAGAGAAACAATGCCATCAGCATAGCGAGCCTAAGACAAACTCTCTACTCCTAAGATCCAACTAGATATGTATATCAATAACACATATCATGGCCTTTACCCTTATCAATAGCTGAATGAATATAGTCATCTCGGGTACCAAAGGTATCCCATGTAGTGTGTGTGATAAAAGTCATAGTGGGATACCACCAACGATGCCTATGTGTAATTTGAATAGTGCTTGTAACTAAAAAATGTGCATGTATAAGAAATAATATAAAACAATGCTGAAATAAATAACCATCCTACATAGGATCTTATAAGACTCTATGATGACATAAATGCTTCATTTTAGGGCTGGAATGAAGTCTTAATAGTTAATATATATTTAGATTCAACATATATATAATATAATTATATATTTGATCCACCTATATGAACTAAGTGTGTGTGTGGATGCATAAGGTCCATACACTTGAAATACTAGTTGTTGGATGGACCAGGTTGGTACTCAAAAATGAATAACTACTCTAAATGAGCTTATAAGATCATGAAATAGAGTACATTTCCTATATACCACGTAGAGTGAGATACGTCATGAAAAAAACACAGGATAACAAGTGAACTGTCATGAAAACACTCTAATCATAGAGCATTGCATATAAATCTGATCACCCATATTGTATCACTAGTGTGGTATGCCATGAACTCAACACTCTATATAAGGATGTGTTATTTTCTTCTTGGATCCACACACCATACCATCATCTCACAACCTCTATAAATGTGAAATTTAATTATAACTGGCATGGGGAATTACCTCCCATCCATTTCTTTTACAAAACCTACATATATATAAGAGTTTCATCTTCATTTATAATTCAATACATATTTCATATCTTCATATATGATTCAATTAATCATTATCAAATTTATTTTCATATACATAATTCAATACATGAGGGAAAGACCTATCATTCATGTCATTAGTAATGCCAAATTCTTTTACGGCATCACATTTCCTACATTAAAGACATTACAATTCCTAATAAGACTTTATAAAATCATAACCAATTTCATGGCCATACCAAACTTCATAAAAGAATTTATTCAATGGAAAAAATCCATCATTAATTATCCATCCAATATAACCAAGTTCATTTAACATAACTAGCCCATTAAATTCATTAAAGCACAGAAACTCAATTCATAAGTCTCAATGGTCATTTTGAAGATGACATGTTCATTATGGAAATTTCCCACATGGAAAAATACAACTATAAGAGTTAAAGTACCTAATATGTGCCTTGGGTCACTTGTAATACTCATATATCAATGGAACATTCATTTAAAAACCAATAAGAATGCTAAATTGTGTTCTGAGAAATTTGAACCAAATGAACAAAATGGAAAATTCTAAGTGCCACACCCATGGGGTGACCATATATGTTATCCCCAATCACTAACCCACCGAACAAGGATCAATAAACTTGTATATAAGGTAAATGGTAATTTAGATATAATGTGTCAATATAATTGGGATTCTCAAAAAAGGACGAAATACAACATGAATTTATAATTACAAAACTTTAGAAACTCAAATGGAAAACAACATGACCGCCTAAATCAAGGTCACAAATGACTCCTCACTCAATATAAACATCAGATTTGAAGTTGTTTTGATGATCGGAGACCAGATAAGAGTTCTATATTGATTCATAGACTTAGGAAAATTTGATATCAAATGGAGGAGAACCCCAAATTTCAGTCACTGGAGAACAGTGGAGAATAGAAAAAAAAGATTATATATTAAAAGAGGGGGAAAATAGAGATTTCATCCCAAAATATCAAATCGAATGGTTTCCAAATTGTGAGACAACTGTTCCCATTTACCTATATAGAAGGTGAACCTAACATGGTTATGTGAACAATTTGACTAAAGGTGCAAAAATTGTGTCGAATGACTCTGCCCCGTGTTTGCAACTAGTTGCCCGACCATGCCTCTTGGGTCACATGGTTGTATAGAAACTGTGTGGATCAATATATTTTTCCAAATTCAAAAATCTAAGTTCCGAATGAGCCCCATATTCTCTAATGACCTCCTTGGCTCGATTAAGAATATTTATTAGGTCTTTCTAAGGTACTGAAAATGTAAAAATAATGATCCTTAAGTTAATTGAAAAGAGTGGTCATTAAAACCTCTACTCCATAGTGGAACCCATCACTGAGTTGGCCTTCTAAGAGAAAATAGGTATTGTCAGTAAAGAGTTATGGCCACTGAGAACATATATCAGCTTCCCACTCCTAGGTCTCATCATGTTCTTTTTTGTGCTGTAATAGCCCATGTACCAATGGAACGAAACTTCCTCCCATTTTCTTCTTCCACTAATCAACTATATGAATAGGATAATCCTAAAGGAATCATCCCTATCTAATTTGACCTCATAAAGATGAAATACATGTTTCAGGTCTAGATTGTTTAAGTGAACCTAAGATACATAAAAGGAATCATGCATGGACTACTATTTCTAAGGACGTTCCAAATAGTAATCCACTGGTCTGATCCACTTTAGAACCTCAAAGGCTCCAACGAACCTTGGTGAGAGATTTCCCTGGTTATGAATACATCTATGGCCTAACCTACGTGTGACTCGTAAAAAACATGCCTTTGAATTCAAACTCAATATGTCACAGTGTTTTGTGTCATATGACTACTATTTGGACTGAGCAGTCAACATGTGCTTCTTTATTAGCTGGACCTACTTATTAGTCTCTTGCATGAGACATGGTCCAAGTATAGCTACTTACATTTCTAGTATTCATCATAGTGGTGAGAAGAAGTTCCTAAATTACAAGGCATCATAGGAATCCATATTTATGGTAACATAAAGTCTATTATTATGTGAAAAATCTATAAGTGTAATTTGTTTCTCACAAGAACCTCCAAATTCAAGGAACACATGCATATAGCATCTCCTATATCACCTGAATAATACAAATTGTCTATCCATCTATATGTTGGGGATCCGATGTGATCAGAAGTACATGCGTACCAAATTCCATTTATAACCCATTCTAAAACTGTGATGTGAAATGAGCATCTCTTTCCAAACTGATAGAACAAGGATATCCATGCATATATACTACCTATATGAAAAAACATTCCTAGATCGTATATCGATAATGTATATTGGATAGGTAGTAAGTGTGAACATTTATTGAAATGATCAATTAAAACCCACATTGTATTGCTTCCATGAAGTGATCTGAGTATACGAGTCACAAAATTCATCAAAACATCATCCCAGTTCCACTCAAGAATGTACAGTGGTTGTAGAAGTCCTTCCCGACACTAATCTTCCACAATCTCCAACTGATAGGTGTAATATTGATTCATGAATTTGGAAATTATATTATTCATTCTAGGCCACTAATACTAGTGTCATAGATCTTGATACATTTTGGTCACATCGGGGTGAACAGAACATGTTGAGGCATTGAATTCCCATATAATCTCCTTTATGATTTCATTTGGGACACATACATGCCAACATAATAAAAAGGTATCATCCCCTTCCATAGTCCATCCTAAAGATATATCATCATCTGAAATGATTTCCCTTAGGACCAGGCCTTAGGGATTAGATAATTGTCTCATCTTCACCCACTCCAGAAGAGTAGAAGTCCCCAGCAAGGTGATTGGATAGTCTAACCATGTTCCTTCTAAACCTCAACATAAATATCTAAGAATAACACCATAAGAATCCATTTAACACAAGATTCATGAACTATATGTTTTTTAGACTTTCAGCTCTGATAATTGGATTCTAAATTTCTCTTTCAAGGGGAATAGTCTTGTTCAAAATAAAAAAACTATAGGTAATCAACCAACCTACATTTATTGAAATTAAAAACATGTTATGTTAATATGTATTTGAGAATTTTTTATCATTAAATACCAAAAAATTCTCTCCTAGAAGATAGTGTCTCTAACAGCGTAAGCCATGGACAAAAACTGGTTGATCAAGGTCATGCATTGGGTAATTCATCTCATGAGTTCTCAACTAATAACACCCATGCACAACTACAAACTCATCATTCATCATAATAGATCCAAAAATAATACATAATGTGTAACAATATATAGTGTATCTCCTACTTGGCTCTAGCAGAACCAGTATAGTTGCTGATGTGAGCCGACCCTTCAACTCCTAAAAGGCTACTTCACAAGCATTTGATGAAATAAATTTCAAACCCTTATTTGTAAATCTAGTAAGTGTAAATTCAATTCAAGAGAAAATATGGATTAAGTATTTGTAATTTCGGAAAATCCCCAAGAAACACCAGATGTTAAATATGTTTTGGGGATGCTCCCATGAATGTATATCTCTCACTTTATCTGGGCCTATATAAACACCCAACTCAGTTATAATGTGACCCAGGAAGTGTACTTTTTCAATCAAAAAGTTAAATTTATTTATCTTAGCATAGAGTTGGTTCTATCTTATTGTATTTAGAATGATCTCAAGATGGATTGAAGATTTTGTCTCCAGCATGAATACACCAATATATCCTAAAAAATACTACTATAGAAGAATCCAGAAATGGGTGGAAGACCTGATTCATAATATACATGAATACTACAGGCGCATTCATAATTCTGAATAGCATAAGTAGGTACTCATATAGACCATTCCTAATCCTGAAAGCCAAGTGGGGTATATTAGAAGTCATGAAGTTAAACTAATGAGAGCATAACCTCAAATACATCATTAAAAACACATTAGTACCTTGAATCTGATTAAAGTGGTCATCTATTCTAGGAATTGGATATAGATTATTTATTGTGAGCTAATTAAACTTACATTAATCCACACATATCCAAAGGGTACCATCATCCATCTTAGAAAGAAGAACTAAAAACTCCAAGGAGAAGTGTTGCAGCGTGTAATGACTTTAGCCTCCAGATCCTCCAACTACTTATTAAGCTCCAAAATATCCTTAACTTCCTTCTATTAAGGATGACTGGCCGCTGGTGCTACACCTATCACAAGATCAATAGTAAAATCTACCTCTTTTACTGTAGGTAGACCATAGAAATATTCAGGAATGAGATATCTAAAATGATCCACAATATAAGGAAATACAGTGGGTTGTAACCCCTAGTAATTGAGGAAAATATTGGAGATATATACTATAACATTATGAAAACTCTATTTCTTGGTTATTGATCATGAAGCTTGTACATCTTATTCACCCTAACGCATGTGTGTAACACCCTTTGGTGTTGTAAAATTCATCCTAGGACTATAGTATTAAATATGGGCGTAGTCTATAAATAACTAGTCCATCTCAATGAATATATAAAATCCCGTTATTTTGGGGACATAATGATTCCATATTAAAAGGTTACTGCACACCTATAGGGTAAAATCTTTAAAATGATGAGATTACTCTAAATAAATACTTAATGGTTTGTCTACCACCACAACACCAGAAAATTTATCAATCATGATTCCCAGAAATCCAATTATAGTCTCATATATAAGTGACTAAGACGAGACAATGTAAAATAATCTAAACACTAAGGTGGATGAATTAGAATTGTTTCGTAAGATGTAGAAGTTCCGAAGCACTTCTACTGTGGCATAGGATGGACTGCATGTAACTGACATATGTTACAACTCTGAGTCACTACTTAACTTCCCTGAGTAAGCTCAATCTATTGGAGAAGATATTCATAAGGATAACTACCTATGGATCGACCACTACCATGACCTGATAAACCTGTGGAATTCCATTTACCTACTTATCATGATCCTTATATACCTGAACCAAATAGAGGATTATTTGTAGATCTCCACTCAAAATGAATTGGAGGAAAAGTCTTACAAAATCACTATATATGTACAATACTAATGCAACCTCTTCACTCGAATGGATCCCACGGGAACTGAGACTTGATGTGTCTTAGCTACCCTTACTGGTGGTACATATGAAAACTCTCTACATGAGGATCCTGATAGTTTCAACATCTAGAAGTAGTCTCAATATTATTCTTTCTCTAAAAATAAGAACTATTGATAGCTCTATGTGTTGAACCGCACTGACTAGAGCCTTCACTATATATCTGGGTCTACATTGTAATAAGATCTTGGTTAATTATTTTAAAAATGGTACTTAACCTGAACATGTTGACCTATGACTGGATGGCGTAAACTAGCCCATCCTTGAATCACCTAGTGGCCATAAGATCATCAATAGAAATATTTTGGGCAAAGAGAAGTATATCTTTGAAATGTGTAGATTATTCAAAAATTGACTTTCTTCCCTGATTTTGGTTTATAAAATCTATACTTCGATCATTACATAGAGTTTTGGGACCAACCTGTGCTTGCACGGGAAGCCTAGATAGACGACCATGCGACGTTGGAGATCTACCATCAAGATCAGATGCCGGGTAGGGGTAGTTCTATGTAGTTATAGTCTATTTTAATTCAATAATACCTTTAGGTTATGTAATATCTTAAGCCTATGGGCCATGTAATATCTAAGACTACGGGACTTGTAAGGGTTCCCCCTCATTCCTTAAAAGGTGGGTAATAAAAAGTTAATTAAAGAGAAGACCTTCGGGACATTTGGGGATACATAGAAACCCATTTTGAAACTAGGCATTAGTGCCCATATCAAGAATGTGAAGATGATCCACAAGTCCCTCCACAGAAAGAATCATTGCTGGATCATAGCCCACAGCCATAGGTACATGGTTTCCACCACCATTAAAGAGTAAGATAGGAGGAACTCATATATTCCTAACACTAAAATGGAAAATACACACTTTAGAAGAGATTTAATAAGTTTAGGACATTTCATTTAAAAAACTAGGATAGGAGTAAAGCTGTCTTATATAAAAAACCAAGCATTTCTTCCTGATTCAAAAATAGTTCTAGACTGTAGAACAGACCAACACAGATATAATAACAAAAGATATACCCACTACCCACTACTAAGGATGGGTTCGGGTCTATGTCTTTTTGTATGATATATATATGTATATATATATATATAAGAATTTGGTTTTAAATTGGGAATCGTATTAATTTTGAATTTTTTCTTGTTAAAACATTCAATCACTTTATATGCACTACTGGAAAAAAGGCTTATACCCACGATTCAAAACAGTGGGTATAGCCCCCAAAACCATGGGTATAGCCTGTACCCACGGTTTTGGGAACCGTGGTCATTGGTGGCATTGGTATAGGTCCCCAGCCTATACCCATGGTCTTCCAAAACCGTGGGTATAACTATTCTACCACTATGTCAAAGAACCATACACAATTTCTATGCTGTCAAAGTCTTTTAACCTAGGTTTTAAAAACGTGGGTATAAATCCTAAAAGAATGTGGGTGGCAGGTTTTGATCCCGCAACCTCTTCACTGCAAACACCACAACTTACCACTTACCTAACATCACTTATGTGTGTATATATATGTAGTTAAATATTTTTATTTAATCCATGGGTATAGAGGAAAGAACCATGGGTATAGGACTCCCACTAAAAAAAATTTCTTCCCGTGGGAAAAAAATGTCCCACGCACACATGGGAAACCTATACCTACGGTTTTTCATAACCCTAGGTATACGTATTTTAGCCCAGACCTATCCCCACTATTTTCCCCAAAACTGTGGGGATAGGTCCATTTTCTAGCAGTGATGGTTGAATTAAATGGATTTCCATTTCCTATCCAAAAGGGCTCGTACTCCTTATGAACAAAATACGACCTCCACATAACCCATACCATACCACATTCTAGCTCATGCGACATATGGTTTATAGCTCAACGTTCCATAACTAGATGCTTAGGGTGTCTACTCTGACCTATTCAGGAAAATACTATTTGGGTAATGTAGAAAATTATTTATTATGTTTTCCAATATATTCATGAAGTGTGAGCACAACTCAATATAATCAAGACTCTATAAATATTCAATAATAAAATGCATGCTCAAAATAGATGTGACATGTAAAAATGTATAAAATATTTTTTATAGTGTTCCTAATAATGATGCATAACCAAATAAAAAAAATTATTTCATTAGGTCATGGTAAATAAATCATAATTTCCACAACACCAACATTAATAATTTCATTGCTCAAGTGTATCACCAAATGGTGAAATGATATCAAAAGTAATTGGAAAAAATAGAACTATATTTATAATTAAGGTTACTCAACCTTTTCCTGAAACATGGGTTCATGATGCCCAAGAATAGCTTGTGACCAAATCCCAAGAATTCCCAATCTCCAATATATTGCATCCAAATAGTTTGTTATGAAAGGAACCTCTCTGATACCACATTGTAACATCTTGACCTAGGATCCACTGAAACTGTGCCCTGAGTCGGTGGGTCAAATAGTCTCAAGCACACCTCCCCATACACAAGAGGCTACCAACTAACAATGATGGTGTAATGGTTGTAAATTGAGGATAAAATACCCTCATATTATTGTATAATACAAAATGAAAAATGGATACAATTAATACTTGAAGCATAATAAGAAAATATAGAATCAATAAACTATGAAAACATAAAAAAAAAACTAAATAATAATCGGAAGAAATAGATAAATAAAATAGTAATATAACCAAAAATCTCTATAGAAGTTTCTGATACATGATTCATGGAACGCAATAAAAAAATAAACAATAATATTCAAGCAACTTAAACAGTAGTACAAAAAATACAAAAAAATATATTCATAAGAATATTAAGCCCAAGCTCGAACCTATACACATAAGATACAACTAGGTAATGATATCAAGAACGTGTATCAAGGGATTTTCCCTTGTAAATTCCTATAGGAAGATACTATTCATGGGTACTAAATTCATCCCGAGTAGAGTCTGAGATAAAAATATTAGCAGTAAACAACAAATGGTGTCTACATGTAATCTGTGTAGTGATCATAACTAAATTGTGTGAAGGTATAACTAGAAACATAAAACAATGAATAAATAAATATCTATCCCACTCAGGATCTTGTGGGACACCTAAAGGGTATAGCTATTATTACTCATGGATGGCAGTATTTCTGAAAAATTACTGTATATATAGTTGTTATATATATAATATAGTTATATATTTCACCCACCTATATGAACCAAGTATGTACAGACACCTAATGGCCATAAACCTTGAATAATAGTTTTTGGGTACGATATGGTGTAACTCATACATCCATAACTAATTTAAATGATCCAATAAGTTCATTTTATAAGGTACATTCCCTATATCCCATTAAGAGTGAGAGACGTCATGTAACAACACTTGGGATGGTGAGTGAACTACCATAGAAACACTCTAATCGTATAACATGGTGCTTAAAGCCGATCACCCATATAGTATAACTAGAGTGAGATTCCATTAAATCAACACACGATGTAAGGAAGTGTAATTTACCTCTTGTCTCAACACTCCATTTCATCATATCATGCCCTCTATAAAGGCACATTATAATTATAACTAGCATTGGGAATTACCTCTCATCCATTTCATTTACTAAGCCCACATATATATAAGAGAGGCATATTCATTTGTAATTAAATATATATGGCATAAATTCTTATTCATTTAAATTATTCATCATCAAAGTCATGGTCACATATAAAATTCAATACATGAGGAAAATGCCTCTCAATCATGTCATTAGTCAAGACAAATCCCATTAAGGCATCACATTTTAATCCATTAATGACATCATAATTCATAATAGTCATTTACAAAATTATAACCTGTAACACCCCAAGATTTCATAGTGTGTTATTTCTTCAAAATAATTCAATAACTTGCACTACACGCAACACCGGGTTCAATCACACCATTAATTACCAAAGGAAAAAGCCATTCAAAAGAGGTTATGAATATTATTAACTAAATTTTAAACTTTATATAATCCTTATAATTTTAGAATCCATATTATGAGTTTCTTAGTCATAATGCAAGAACAGATTCATTTTCAGTATTGCACTTTTATCAACATTTGATAGTGAAACCTTTTTAAATACAATATTTTAAACTTTTTGAATAAATGGAGACATCAAAAAAATTTAAAATGAAACATCCCAAGCTTCCACGGTACGCTTTCCTTTGAATAAAACAGTAGCGTGTGTTGTACGCAACTTCGAGTTCTAACACACCGAAACCAATCAAACTAGCTGTTATGAATAGTAATACCTACTTTTTGAAGTTATATATATTTTATATTTTAAAATGGACTTCATTTTTGGATTCGGAATATCAAATTTAGCCTAAGGTGAAATTTTGGTACTTTTCGGATAACTTTCATATTTTGATGAATAGTGAAAATTACTAAATTTTAATTAAAAACAACTTTTTTAATCAAAATAATTAATAGTGATAAATTATGAATTTGAGTGGTTTTAAAGTATATTTAGAATATATTTTTAATATTTAATATAATGTTGGTCATTGGACATAATTTTACAATTAAACCGAACATAAACAAGTGTCAATCTTTTGATAGTTATTATCTCTTAAAAACACGCTTTTTGTTTTGACAGCGGGAATTAATTTTAAATTAATTTCTGCCACTTCTGTGTTTAGAATTTAGGAAAATGGATTCCATATTTGGAATCAGGATGTTCAAATTGTGTAAATAGGTAACTTTTATTTTTAGACATTTTGAATAATTACTGCGGTAAATATTTTATTTACCATGGTTAAGGGTAAATCCGGTAAATAAGGGTTAAAAAAATAATATTATAATAATACTAAATTACCCTAAAACGTGTCTTAACCCTATTGGTTGATAAATGGTCGACCATGGGCATCTTTGTGTCAATTTTGGGACCCCATGGATCCACTTGTAAGTGATAATGACACATTATATTAATAAAGCTAAAATAAAAATAAAAATGGCATAAGCTTACATCTTTTAGAAGAACAATTTTTACATAGGGTTATACATGTTGGAATTTCGATTATAAATATTCATTAGAAAGCTAAAAAGATTTCCTACATAATGATATTTTATTTATAATTTTTAGACATTAAATAATTTATTTTATTTATGACACAATGATGATGCAGTAATTACTAAAATAGTGAAAAATAAAAATAATTGATCTCATAAATACCCAAATAAATATAATATGAAACTTTTAATGAATTAAACTAATTTTCTAGGATAATATGATATATTAGAATTGATTTAATGGACTTTGTTCGAAGTAATCAATCTGTTATGAGTTTCAAAAAAATCAACTATTGAATAGTGTCAAAATTGACATAAAAGAGTTCTTAAAACAAATATTATATTATTAATTGATATTAAATTCCTAAAAATCTAAGGTTCGGCCAAGAGACTTATATTATGATAGGTTAATCATTAATGGACCACTTGGGGGTCGCTTGGATGTATATAGTAAGTTTATTAACCATATTATATAAAAATACAAAGAGACATTGTAAAAGTGAAACTAATTAACTTAGAGTTAATACTTAAAGATAAGGTTAATATAAGTACCCAAACCTGTCTAACTTCTATTGGTTAAGTGGTGTTCGACCTATCCCCACCTTAGCCTTTGAATAATCAACTTTTGAGCCATTAGAAACCGAAAATGAATTTATTATAAATTAATATTTCTAGCTTTTCCAAAAGTGCCCCTCACCCCTCTTATAAAAGGGCACTCCTCCTTCTCATTTCTTCACACCTTCAAAGCCTTTTGGTTCGGCCAAACTCTGCCCAAATACTCTCCCAACATCCCTCACTACAACCTAGAGGCCTTATTTTGATCAGAAAGCCAACCTAAGGAGCCCTTTTGATCAAATCAAAAGGAAGAACCCGAAGAAGAGGTAATGATTTCACCACCCTTTTCTAAGTTCATTTCTTCTTCCACTTCTTCTTCCTTTGTTCTTACCATTCTAAAATAATAACTCCAGTATCTCACATATACTATGATGTTATTATAAGTATGGTACAACCATATTCAGTATTCTATCCACCCTTTGAATAACATGTCACCATACGTGCGTACGTACGGCTTACCGTCTCCACGTCGTGGTGTAATTGTTATTCAATATAATATTATTTGGATGGGTATAATAATGATGTGTAACTCATGTAAATAATAAATATAACATGTTAATGATTCTGTATATATGATATACCATTCATTTATATATTATTTTAATATCAAAAGAATGATATTGTCGCTCGTGCGTACGTACGGACTACCGTCTCCACGAACGCGATAAGATTCATTCTCCATCATATCCATTCAAGTATTATTCTCATTTTAGGGTTAAAAATAATGTTAATATCATTCTGATTATGAATAAGATATAATCTATCCATTACAAACATGTCTTACGTAACCAAACATTTAAGAAGAACGAATCGATTATCACCCGAAACGACGATAATACTAAGATATTATTATCAAATAAATATTAAAAGATCATATATGATATCATATTAATGTATATGATTCTTGTATAATTTAATAACAATTATTTAACCATTATACAGGAGGTTAACCTACCCCAACAAAGTAAAAGTACAAGGTAAGGGTTATTTCACAATCTCTTCATTATCCGAGGTTGTTTATACGTAATAATCTACTGGGATATCTTTATCATCCACATCCATGTTTCTTAAAAATGTATTTCAAAACATTTTTACTATTTACAAGAATATGGGTTAAAGTCATTTATACCCTTGTTTGACTTTTTATAAGAGGTTTATAAAGGAATCTTTCCGTCGTTTTCAAAACAATGTCCTTTTTAACCTTTTCGACAGAATTGAGGTAAGAATGTTTTTTTTAACTTATACGGCGGGTGCGGTTATTTTACGCCGTTATAAAATCTTCAAAGATTCCCTTACAAGCTTATAAGAATATTTTCAAAGAAAATGTTTTATTTTATATGGATCTTAAATGATTTCAAAATAAAAAGAGATATTTCTCTAAAAAGTGTTTTGATTTCATCTATGTCAACATCCTTTAATGGATTTTACGCTTATTTGAAGTTGATTTATTATAATAAAAAACTTCTATATTGTATTGAAGGTTTTGTGATATGTTTGACTGTGGATGTTCTATTTTATACCATTCATAGTTTGTGGTGAAACTATTGACATTTCGTATGCTAGTTTTAATCCGAATGTTTATGTTATATTTCATACTTTTCTTCAGATGAATGTGCTAAACAAGTATGTTCCGGGTTGGGGACCGGTAAAAGTAAGCCCTCCAGGTTGGGGACTGGTTAAAGTAAGCCCTCCAGGTTGGGGACTGGTTAAAGTAAGCCCTCCAGGTTAGGGACTGGTAAAAGTATGCCCTCCGGGTTGGTGTCCGGTTATTAGAGGCACTCCGGGTTGGTGTCCGGTTATTAGAGGCACTCCGGGTTGGTGTCCGGTTATTAGAGGCACTCCGGGTTGGGTTCCGGTTAGAAGTAACCCCTAGGTCTTGGGATGAGGCCTAGACAAAGAAATCAACGTTTAGCATTATGCATTCCAACATTATGAAAGTGGTTATTGATTTTTGCATGTGATTATTCGATTAGTAGAATATCCATGTGAATAAGTAAATGGCATTATTTCATTTTATTTATGCCATACCATTTTGAAAGTTCATATTTAAAAGGCTTTTGTTTTAGTTATACATTGCCTTAAATGTTTATTCTTATTTATGAAAGTTTCCGCTATATTGTTATCCTTACTGGGCATTTGAGCTCACCCCTTTTCTATGTTTTATTTTTCCCCAGGATGTGAAGAAGTAAATTATGAATGACCTGCAGGGATATTATGAGGGGATAATAGTGTGGATTATGGAGACATTATGTTGTTGTAGTAGTTTTTCATTTTATGATGTAATGTAAAACTTATGAATATATCTAGTGTTTCCAAGGCTACTAAACCAATCGGTCTTTCGAGATTTGATCTTTCTTGTGATCATGCCAATGTTATGTAATAATGCACCGACTCTAGGCAACTGGGGTCGGGGCGTTACAGTTGGTATCAGAGGAAGTTTAGTACAAACCTTGGAAGCTAGATTTAGATAAACTCTGATTAGAGCACATAGACCTAAGATGAACTTTGAGGATTAGTATAGAAGAACTTCCTAGAATTTTGGTATTGTAGAGACTTTGTGAGTTTTCCGAGCAATACATCCCTGTCTGGATACGAGCAGGTAGAGGCGGCTCTGGCACAGATGTACCTAGGGGTAAAACCCGAAAACACCGCTTTGAGCTAGACTCGAACGGGAACTGGTGCACGACAACGGGCCTTGCTGCACTCTTGGTTACGACACTCCCGGGGGATATGCTTAGGATAACTCTCACTATCTTTACAAATCATTATGAAGGGTTTATTAGTATATACTTCCTCAAAGAAAACATTTTTATGATTATGGATTATATCCATAAATAGTTCAATTCATGTTAAGTGTTTTATAAGTATGGGATTATGTATTTTGATTCATAAACTGATCTAGTTTATGCCATGGTATAGAAATGGCGCCCAGTAGAAGGAATGAGAACTCCAGAAATAAACATGATTCAAAGAGAAGGAAGGATCATATCATTCATGGTCTTAAGCTAGAATTTATAAGAGAAATAGTCTCCCATGTATTATCATCATATGAAGAAATAATATCATGTGTTGATAAGATATGTAAAGAGTTTACTGAGTCCTATGGCTTTGAAGGGAAGCAAGAGAAGAGAAGGATGGAAGAGAGAAAGATGGATAAAGGGAAGAGGGAAAAGAATAATTTTCCCATACGTGGTAACTGTGGAAAGAAACACCCTGGAACTTGCCTGAAAGGAATGAGAGTTTGTTATAAGTGTGGAGGAAAAGGGCACAAAGTACGTGACTGCAAGGGTAAGAAAATGGTTTTAAATGTACAATGCTTCATTTGCAAGGAGTTTGGACAGAAGTATTTTGGATAGTTCTAGTTTGGATTATTTTGGATTGCCATAAAAGGACAACCCGGAGGTCGGGCGGCAACCCGTCGCGTCCGGCAAGGCTGCGAGACTTGAACCCGCAACCAAAGGGCGACAAGGGTGTATCACCTACCACTATCCCACGAGATGTCCTGGATTAAATAAAGTAGTTTTTTAAAAAGATCTGGTAGATGAATTATAAATTCGTTTATTTTGGAACCCTCTATGAATAGTATAAATAGAATTTTTTTTACGAGTGAATGATGAGTTTTGGTAGAAATTTATTAATGGATAAAACTCTAATTATAAACTAAGTATATCTCCTTATTATCTTATCCAATCTCATAAATAAATTCCTCAACATTAATAATAGAAACTTAGAACAAAAATGTTGTCCTAGATGGTACCTTAAATCATCACAAATTTATGGCTTTGGGATTTTTGGCCTTTTCATAGCCATGTTCTCTACCACTCTCTATCAGATAATTGATGGTTAGATTTCTCTTCCATATCCATATTTTCCTACATGGAACCCTAGTATGTGTTATTTTCAGTAATCTTCATACTTTCCACACTTTATTTTAAATAGAGGCCTCATTAATTCATTTTTCGATGTGGGATTTCAACTAAGATATTTTGAAACGTCAAAAATGTGTTATCCCAATACCCTATATTTTGTTGAACCGATGGTATTTCAAATCATCATAGATTGATGAGTTTAAGGACCTAAATTTTATACTTGTTTGTGATTGATGACCTCAATCACTACCTATAAATATTTACGTTTTTCCTCCAATTATATGTCTCTAAATGCCACCAATGTTCTCCTAATCGAGATCATAATTTGGTGGTGACCCTTTCATTTATCTTTTCCTCATATTAAGACTAAATTTTAGTAACCCAATTTCCGATGTGGGTTTTCCCACAAATATATTTTCTATTTTCAACCTTTTATTTTCGAAGAACAATTTCAAATTGCGAGGACGCAATTTATTGAAGGAGGGGAGAATGTAACACCCCAAGATTTCATAGTGTGTTATTTCTTCAAATTAATTCAATAACTTGCACTACACGCAACACCGGGTTCAATCACACAATTAATTACCAAAGGAAAAAGCCATTCAAAAGAGGTTATGAATATTATTAACTAAATTTTAAACTTTATATAATCCTTATAATTTTAGAATCCATATTATGAGTTTCTTAGTCATAATGCAAGAACAGATTCATTTTCAGTATTGCACTTTTATCAACATTTGATAGTGAAACCTTTTTAAATACAATATTTTAAACTTTTTGAATAAATGGAGACATCAAAAAAATTTAAAATGAAACATCCCAAGCTTCCACGGTACGCTTTCCTTTGAATAAAACAGTAGCGTGTGTTGTACGCAACTTCGAGTTCTAACACACCGAAACCAATCAAACTAGCTGTTATGAATAGTAATACCTACTTTTTGAAGTTATATATATTTTATATTTTAAAATGGACTTCATTTTTGGATTCGGAATATCAAATTTAGCCTAAGGTGAAATTTTGGTACTTTTCGGATAACTTTCATATTTTGATGAATAGTGAAAATTACTAAATTTTAATTAAAAACAACTTTTTTAATCAAAATAATTAATAGTGATAAATTATGAATTTGAGTGGTTTTAAAGTATATTTAGAATATATTTTTAATATTTAATATAATGTTGGTCATTGGACATAATTTTACAATTAAACCGAACATAAACAAGTGTCAATCTTTTGATAGTTATTATCTCTTAAAAACACGCTTTTTGTTTTGACAGCGGGAATTAATTTTAAATTAATTTCTGCCACTTCTGTGTTTAGAATTTAGGAAAATGGATTCCATATTTGGAATCAGGATTTTCAAATTGTGTAAATAGGTAACTTTTATTTTTAGACATTTTGAATAATTACTGCGGTAAATATTTTATTTACCATGGTTAAGGGTAAATCCGGTAAATAAGGGTTAAAAAAATAATATTATAATAATACTAAATTACCCTAAAACGTGTCTTAACCCTATTGGTTGATAAATGGTCGACCATGGGCATCTTTGGGTCAATTTTGGGACCCCATGGATCCACTTGTAAGTGATAATGACACATTATATTAATAAAGCTAAAATAAAAATAAAAATGGCATAAGCTTACATCTTTTAGAAGAACAATTTTTACATAGGGTTATACATGTTGGAATTTCGATTATAAATATTCATTAGAAAGCTAAAAAGATTTCCTACATAATTATATTTTATTTATAATTTTTAGACATTAAATAATTTATTTTATTTATGACACAATGATGATGCAGTAATTACTAAAATAGTGAAAAATAAAAATAATTGATCTCATAAATACCCAAATAAATATAATATGAAACTTTTAATGAATTAAACTAATTTTCTAGGATAATATGATATATTATAATTGATTTAATGGACTTTGTTAGAAGTAATCAATCTGTTATGAGTTTCACAAAAATCAACTATTGAATAGTGTCAAAATTGACATAAAAGAGTTCTTAAAACAAATATTATATTATTAATTGATATTAAATTCCTAAAAATCTAAGGTTCGGCCAAGAGACTTATATTATGATAGGTTAATCATTAATGGACCACTTGGGGGTCGCTTGGATGTATATAGTAAGTTTATTAACCATATTATATAAACATACAAAGAGACATTGTAAAAGTGAAACTAATTAACTTAGAGTTAATACTTAAAGATAAGGTTAATATAAGTACCCAAACCTGTCTAAATTCTATTGGTTGAGTGGTGTTCGACCTATCCCCACCTTAGCCTTTGAATAATCAACTTTGGAGCCATTAGAAACCGAAAATGAATTTATTATAAATTAATATTTCTAGCTTTTCCAAAAGTGCCCCTCACCCCTCTTATAAAAGGGCACTCCTCCTTCTCATTTCTTCACACCTTCAAAGCCTTTTGTTTCGGCCACACTCTGCCCAAATACTCTCCCAACATCCCTCACTACAACCTAGAGGCCTTATTTTGATCAGAAAGCCAACCTAAGGAGCCCTTTTGATCAAATCAAAAGGAAGAACCCGAAGAAGAGGTAATGATTTCACCACCCTTTTCTAAGTTCATTTCTTCTTCCACTTCTTCTTCCTTTGTTCTTACCATTCTAAAATAATAACTCCAGTATCTCACATATACTGTGATGTTATTATAAGTATGGTACAACCATATTCAGTATTCTATCCACCCTTTGAATAACATGTCACCATACGTGCGTACGTACGGCTTACCGTCTCCACGTCGTGGTGTAATTGTTATTCAATATAATATTATTTGGATGGGTATAATAATGATGTGTAACTCATGTAAATAATAAATATAACATTTTAATGATTCTTTATATATGATATACCATTCATTTATATATTATTTTAATATCAAAAGAATGATATTGTCGCTCGTGCGTACGTACGGACTACCGTCTCCACGAACGCGATAAGATTCATTCTCCATCATATCCATTCAAGTATTATTCTCATTTTAGGGTTAAAAATAATGTTAATATCATTCTGATTATGAATAAGATATAATCTATCCATTACAAACATGTCTTACGTAACCAAACATTTAAGAAGAACGAATCGATTATCACCCGAAACGACGATAATACTAAGATATTATTATCAAATCAATATTAAAAGATCATATATGATATCATATTAATGTATATGATTCTTGTATAATTTAATAACAATTATTTAACCATTATACAGGAGGTTAACCTACCCCAACAAAGGAAAAGTACAAGGTAAGGGTTATTTCACAATCTCTTCATTATCCGAGGTTGTTTATACGTAATAATCTACTGGGATATCTTTATCATCCACATCCATGTTTCTTAAAAATGTATTTCAAAACATTTTTACTATTTACAAGAATATGGGTTAAAGTCATTTATACCCTTGTTTGAATTTTTATAAGAGGTTTATAAAGGAATCTTTCCGTCGTTTTCAAAACAAGGTCCTTTTTAACCTTTTCGACAGAATTGAGGTAAGAATGTTTTTTTAACTTATACGGCGGGTGCGGTTATTTTACGCCGTTATAAAATCTTCAAAGATTCCCTTACAAGCTTATTAGAATATTTTCAAAGAAAATGTTTTATTTTATATGGATCTTAAATGATTTCAAAATAAAAAGAGATATTTCTCTAAAAAGTGTTTTGATTTCATCTATGTCAACATCCTTTAATGGATTTTACGCTTATTTGAAGTTGATTTATTATAATACAAAACTTCTATATTGTATTGAAGGTTTTGTGATATGTTTGACTGTGGATGTTCTATTTTATACCATTCATAGTTTATGGTGAAACTATTGACATTTCGTATGCTAGTTTTAATCCGAATGTTTATGTTATATTTCATACTTTTCTTCAGATGAATGTGCTAAACAAGTATGTTCCGGGTTGGGGACCGGTAAAAGTAAGCCCTCCAGGTTGGGGACTGGTTAAAGTAAGCCCTCCAGGTTGGGGACTGGTTAAAGTAAGCCCTCCAGGTTAGGGACTGGTAAAAGTATGCCCTCCGGGTTGGTGTCCGGTTATTAGAGGCACTCCGGGTTGGTGTCCGGTTATTAGAGGCACTCCGGGTTGGTGTCCGGTTATTAGAGGCACTCCGGGTTGGGTTCCGGTTAGAAGTAACCCCTAGGTCTTGGGATGAGGCCTAGACAAAGAAATCAACGTTTATCATTATGCATTCCAACATTATGAAAGTGGTTATTGATTTTTGCATGTGATTATTCGATTAGTAGAATATCCATGTGAATAAGTAAATGGCATTATTTCATTTTATTTATGCCATACCATTTTGAAAGTTCATATTTAAAAGGCTTTTGTTTTAGTTATACATTGCCTTAAATGTTTATTCTTATTTATGAAAGTTTCCGCTATATTTTTATCCTTACTGGGCATTTGAGCTCACCCCTTTTCTATGTTTTATTTTTCCCCAGGATGTGAAGAAGTAAATTATGAATGACCTGCAGGGATATTATGAGGGGATAGTAGTGTGGATTATAGAGACATTATGTTGTTGTAGTAGTTTTTCATTTTATGATGTAATGTTAAACTTATGAATATATCTAGTGTTTCCAAGGCTACTAAACCAATCGGTCTTTCGAGATTTGATCTTTCTTGTGATCATGCCAATGTTATGTAATAATGCACCGACTCTAGGCAACTGGGGTCGGGGCGTTACATAACCAATTTCATGGATTTACCACACTTCATAAGAAAATTCATTTAAATAAGGGTAACCACCATGAATTATATATCCTATATAACCAAGTCAATTTTACATAACCAACCCATTTCATTTAGTAAAACATGGAATCTCAATCCATAAGGCTACTTAGTCATTTTGAAGATCACATGTTCATTAGGTCAATTTCCCACTTTGGAAATTCTAACTATAAGAGGTCGAAGAACCTAGGAGGTGCCTTGGGTAACATGTAATACTAATATATCAAGGTAAATTTCATTTAAAACCCAATCAAAAAGTAAAATCGTTTTTTGTGAAATTTGAACCAATAGTCCAAAATGGCCAATTCCAAGTGGCACGCCCATGGGGTGACCATATAAGGTATGTACAAGTTATAAGCCGTCAAATAAGACTCAATATGTTAGTTATAAATTAATGAATAAATATAATTAATATGATCAACATAATCCAGAATACGACGTGATGACATAATTATGAAACATACAAAACTCGAAGGGAAAACAATGTGACCACCCACCTCAAGGACAGAGACGACATCGTGCTCAATATAAAACATAGATTCGGAGTAATATAGAAGAGATATTAGAAACATTTCAATACCCTAAAAGTACAAAAATGAGACTTCACCTAAATATCCCATTGGATGGAAATATTAACTTTGATAGGAGTAGAGAGACTACAGGATCTTACCGAGATGGATCCAATGGCTCAAACGGATCGAAAATCAGACACCAAGTGATATTTCGAGCATGATGCCTAGCTAGGGAAGATTTTGTGCCAAAAGTGAGGAGAAATACACATTGTATCCAACAGATAATATGGGAGAAGAGAAAATATTATTATAAATTAGAATAGGGTAAAAAAGACATTTCACCCCAAAATATCAAAGTTCACAATTTAGGTGCATGGTTTTCATAAACATGTTCCAATCATGCATAGTTTCCTATAGAAAAGGAGAATCCTACAAAGTTATTATGAGGCCCCATCCCGAAACACTACATAATCATGATTTATGTCAAGAATTTGAGATTATTTTACATTGAGGATCATTCCAATTTTTGATCATTATTTAATTAGGCTTTAACTCATATGTCAAAACTCAAATATTAAAAAGTATAAATTTCTAATCACTATCCATTTTTCTCACAAAATAAAAACACTTAATATGATACATGATTTCTTTTCATGTTCAAAAATCACAAATTTTCCTATGATCCCATCCTTGTCTCTATTATCACTTAAAACCAATGAAAAACATTTTAAAACTTTAGATGAGGATAAAATTGTCAGTAAGGGATTCATAATGTAAGAAAATAGACAGCCTTGTGAGAAAAAGTAAACCATGAATACATTATTATAATGTAATGTTTTCACATTTAAGATTTAGTAAATACTCTTCATTGAATATTAGATCGTTTCTTACCATTCTGTAATCAAAATTTTACATTAAAACACATAAAAATCACATTTAAAAAATAAACGTAACTTGGGACATAATCATACTAAAATGGAATAACCATAAGGTGGACTTCCATTCATACCACTCTTACAAATGGAATAGTCATACGTTTGACTTCCACACATAATGTATTAGAGGTTAAAACATAACCACTCATCCTTGGTTTATCATCAAACCACCCATATTTGCTTTATAACATAAACGACAATATTTGGTTTAACTCGTAACCACACATAAAATGTCCAAGTATCATTATATAATCATAACACATAAAAGATTGCAATTATCAACTTTTCACTCATAAAATTCCATTTTCAATCCTAAGAAAACATTTCAAGATATTGAAATAGTCAATCCATTTCCAATACCAATTTTAATACCAAAATACCAAAAAAAAAGAAATAAGCGATTTCACTTTACTTTTAAAAAACATTAAGTCTTATAAAGGAATCCAAATATCAAATAATAGTTATAGTGGTGGATAAGTCATTGTTGTCGCATTCGATAAAAACATTCCTTTTGACGTTTTTTAATGAAAGTAAAATGCTTTGAATAAAAGGTTTAATTTTGAAAATATTTGAATTAAATTCAAAAATATATAAAAATTTCCTTCAAAATACTTTTATGTCTATTTAATAAATATGTAAATTAATATCAAGAGGAATTTGATTTTGTAATTAAACATTTAAATGATCAAGATATCCCATACCACTTTGAACATTTAAATCTTAATCTACATGAATTAATACATGTACCAAAACATTAAATAGCATTTTTAGAGGTTAAATATGGATATGAAATGTCATAGAGGCTATATATATACATTATCAAATAATAAAGGTTCATATTATCAAGCAATGCCTCAATTAAAGGAGATTTAGACGAGTCCCTTACCTTGAGTCGGACTCGTCATGTACCATCATTATACTCCTAATAAATAAAGATAGGATAATTTATACTTTCTTTATAAACTTTTTCATGTTTATTATTTATTTTATATCACTTATTACCATGTTATAAAAAATTACATAATTATTTATCTTCATATTAGATGTTTTTTCGATATACGCTACTTGAGTCAAAAATGAAATTATTATGTTGTAAATATTACATTTGATCATAATTCAATAAGCTAATGAATAATATTAATGAAATAATATTTTCTATTATAAAAAAATTATACTTTTAAATAATACAATTTATTTATGTTATAAAAAATGAACAATGTAATATTCATGGAGATGGTAGGTCGTACGTACGCATGGGAAATGATTTCCATTTTTATTGATCGTTTTTTTAAATATAGTAACAATTATTTTATCTTTCCATAATGATTATAATAATATTTAAATGATAATAATCATTTAAATATACTTATATATATATATCACACATGTGTTTTGGTGAATAAAAACTATTCACATCACTTCATGGAGGTGATAATTCACACGTACGCACGAACAATATTATCATTTTTGTGTGCATGGAAGGTAAGAAAATAATTGAAATATTATTATTTTAAAATGATAATTATTTAAATAATATCATATATAAACATTTATTCCATCATTAAAACCAGTCATGATAAATGGTAATGAAAAACAAACTATATTGGTTCTTCAGATAGTAGTCCATCGTACACACGAACAAAATGTTGATTTCCCATTTGGTTAAATTAGATATGGATTACGGTGGTGATATTTACATAATAGAATCTATGTATATTTGGGATACATTATTTTCTATTTAATCAAAGATCATGGAGGATTAAAGTAAGTGGAAGAAGAAATAAAATAGAAACACTTTAACAAGATACCTCTTCTTCGGTAGATCACCTTTGAAGAACACCTTGACTCCTCTAAGAAAGGTAGTGTTCATAAAATACGGATTATATAATGTTGATATGGATTACATGAAGTGTTTTTGGAAGGTATTGTCTGAACTAAGTTGTTTTAGAAGTGTTATTAATATATAAGAGTGGGTACCTTTTTATAGGGGAGGGGAGGGGCACCCTTAGAAAATCATAAAATATTACATTAATATAAATTCAATTTTGATTCCAAATTGTACCAAACTAATTTATTTATAACATAATATAATTTTGGTTCAAATAAAAATAATCCAATTAAAAATAGAAAAGTTTTTTTATTTTGTTTAATATTTATAATTTTCATTCAAACCCTTTTAACTCTTAACATTTTTTCAAGTAATTTAAACTTAGAGGGTTAAAATAATTACCAAATCATCTGAAACTACCAATTAATGAGTAATTAATAATAGATATACAATCACCTAAACTATTTTCCCAAATATTTTATTTTTAGAAATTTAATATCATTTACTAAAATATTTTATATTTTAAACAATGGATTATGTCATTTTTGACACTATTCCTTACATGCCTTTTTTACAATATTATAAAAATGACATTCCTTCAAAAAAAATACATTATCATAGTACTAAAAATTATTATTCATCCCGAAAAATTTCTTGAATGGAATAAAATATATAAGTTATATTTATTTTAATATTATTAATATCAATAATTTGATTCTTTCTTTAGTAAATGTATTACTACATCATCTTTGTGTCATAATTAAATTAAATTAATTAATTCCTAAAAATTATAAATAAATTATCATGATGTAGATAATAATTTTATATTTCGATTTAATATTCATAGTTAAAGATGTTACATATATAATACCTTGTTAAAATTTTTATAGTTAGGAGATATATGATTTTGACATTTTGGTCTTTATTTTACCTAAAACGATTTTAAGTGTCATAATCACACCCATGTGTCTTCTAAAGTCCACAATCTCAGCCCAAGGATTTTCTTGGTCTAAAATAACGAAACCAACAGTATTAGGACAAGTGTTAGGTATTATTATAATATAATATTATTATTGTCACCATTAATTACCCTATTTACCTTTAACATTGGTAAATAAAAATAAT
The DNA here is from genome assembly GCA_963277665.1 of Viscum album. Taxonomy (NCBI): domain Eukaryota; kingdom Viridiplantae; phylum Streptophyta; class Magnoliopsida; order Santalales; family Viscaceae; genus Viscum; species Viscum album. Next base: position 1,684,535,597 of record OY728160.1, read on the forward strand.
TACTAAAGTTACTATTCATAATGTCCAAAAATAAGAGGGGCCTATTTACATAATTTGGACCCTCTTACTCTAGATATGTAATCCTTTTTTTAAATTCAAAACTAATAATTGTAAAAAGTAAATTAAAAAATTTATCATGTTGGAAGAATTATCAAATGGGTTTTTTATGTAAAACGTTCCAAAGTTCATATAGTTTTTATATACAATTTAACGTAGAAATTGATTCCTATGACCAATATTTTATTAAATGATAAAATAATTATTTAATTATACTTTAAAACTAGTAAAAGGATATTCTAACTATATAAATATATTTGAAAAAAAGCATGTTTTGAATTAAAATGCAGTATTTTTTCACTATTCATTAAAATATGAATTTTATCATAAAAATACCAAAAGTTCAAAAAAATTAAATTTTGAACTTATTAGTTCAAAGAAAAATTTTATTTTGTAAAAAATAACATATAAAGTGAAAAAAACTATATATTAAATTGGTTCTCCATCAAAATATGGTAAAACTATATTTTAAAATTATTAGAGTATTTCATGCTTAAGATAGGATTTACTCTAATTTTAAACCTCTAAAATATATTATAATAAAGTAAAAAACATTTAACAAAAATGTTTAAACATTATATAGTTATTTATGTTCATTCCCACCAATACAACTGCTAACTGTTAACTACCATTTAAAATAATAATATTATTAATAGTATATTATTTTTCAGTACGACTCAGTCCTATGTGCAACATAATATTTTAGAGAAACCTGTTTCATATCGAGTATTATATCGGATATAAAATCCAAGATATGGTAAATCACTATCTAAATCATAAATATTAATAAATTGAAATGGTCTTATTTTAATTACATGAGATGTTACATCCTTCCCACTTTTTTGGAAATTTCATCCTTGTTATTTTAAATGTGGGCCCGATAACTATGGTTTCACTTTTCAAAATTACGTCATTGAAATACCACATCAAAAAGAGGAAAAATACCAACTTTAATATAAGGAATGTGGTTTAGAAAAAGGTTACATGAGATAAAAATCACTAGGGTTTTAGGTAAGAAAACATGGATATGGAAGAAAAAATAACAATGAAGTTTCGATGTAGTGTGATAGAAAACACGCTCAGGAGAATGTTATCAAACCCCAAACCATAAGATTGTGGTTGGTAAAAAGTTCATTGATTACTTATTAAAGAAATTTAATGGATAATGTTTCTATATTAAGATAATTTTCATCATGTTTTGGAATTAATTTACTTAATTGAATAATAACATAACGAATCGTACTTACTTCCGAATTAGAGTTTCATCCTTTAGTCAATTTCCACCATAAACTCATATTTTCCTAAAAACAATGATTATTTAAGATAAACCAACTTCTATAGAACCAAATAATCCAAAAAATATTAAATATATATTTCTCCTATCTTGAATCATTAACCAAAACCAAAATAGATAGTACAAGGTAAGATAATTCTCCGAAATGAATAAACCATTATATGATAAAAACTACAGTAATAACTTAAATTCAATATTAATACCCAAATTCTAACATATACCATTCAATAATTAAATATCCTTAATATTCCACAAAAAATGAACTATGATTGAAACCAAAAAATTGTAAGGATTTGATCATATAGTCTTCCAAGATAAATTTTAACATTTATCTCCAAATAACACCAACCACTCTTAAAATATCAAAAAAAATATAATTAACCTAATATAATATTCTCCAAGATAAGTTAATCATTTCCATAAATTATATAATTCTCAATAAGTACACAATTAAATTCATAGATTATTCCCAAATATAATTCTACCATTACTCGTCAATTAAAATCCTTATCTTATTTAATTTATCTTAATAAAATATAGTTCCCAAATTATGGAACATCTTCCAAAATAAAATTAATCACATAATCCCCAAATCATTTTTGAAAATCTTGGATATCTGTTTGATAAAACATAAGATCCCAAAATAAATTTCATTTTATTACATCAACTCGTTTAATTAAAAACAAAAATAATTACAAACTTTGGACTTCATGTAGTATGGTGAGAGGCGATAATGCCTTCTCACACTTCGTTTTTGGTTTGGATCCCATGCCCTTTTCCAACATGATGATTTTTCACCCATCTTGCAGGTTTTCCTTTTTCCTAAAACTATTTAATTCTTATAAAATTAACAAAATGAGATAAAATTCTCAAAAATAACCATAACATATTTTAACCTCAATTTTTATCTCGTGCCCTTCATTTTTCATCAAAAAATGTAATATCCTATAATTTCCTCCAAATTAACGATCATATAAATGTCATCAATTACATTATAATTTTTCCCCCAATGAAATAATAATTATTCCCCAAATTATATCTTTACATGATAAACATAAAGGTTATAAATACTATAAAAAGTCTTCTAAATTAATCCCATCATCCGAATAGAATTAATACATTTAAAATTTTAATCATCCGTAGATTTAACATAACTCTTGAATACCTAAAATTTAGACATCTTAATAATCTCTCATTCCTCATGATCCATTAACCATGTTTTTTCAACTTATTCAAAAATAATTAATTCCTAAAAACAATAACATTAATCATCTCTTAATATTCAATAATATCAAAACATGAGACAAGAAATAATCTATACCTTTCATATTCTATTTTAAGTTTCCTCATATTCAATTGGAATGGAATTTGGTATTTGTAAACATATATTTGTATAGTCTTGATGATCTCATTCCTATACATTCTTAATAGGAAATATATTATCATAATAACCATAAGCCCCACATTTAGAAAATTCAATTGATAACTATGAATGGACAATTTCTATTTTCGATATTCCATTAAACGCTTCCTTTTTTCGTGGTAGGTTATTTCTTTGTGACCATCATTTCCACATCTATAACATCTTCTAATCCCTTTAAAACATTTCCCTAGGTGTTTCTTTCTATATCCTTGACACATATGTCATTGAATATACTTATTTATGATTATTATTACCTGAACACATATAGGGAATCATTTCTCTCATATAAGATGCATCATAAATATCACCAAGGTTTAAGTGGTTAATCATTACTCTGGATAATTTGTTTATAATAACCATGAGAGTTCTAATTGTAGCTCCCATTACATTTGGTGACTTATTCAAAGAACCAACACATTTTTTCCACTTCTACTATTACCTTCATGCCTGTTGGATCCAGCTATTTACTAAAACCAAATGGTTAGTGTGAGTATATCAGTAAAATCATTATATATTATCTTATAAGGAAGGTAAAAACTAAGATATACTTATTCATGTCATCTCAAACTAATTAAATTTAACTAAAATAAAAATGAAACTATATTATGCTAACCATTGTGGTTATACACAAATTATAAATTATTCATAAATAACACCTTATCCTCTAAAGATATCTAAAACTCAATCTAATACAAACTATAAGGCCCATACATAAACATTACATAATCATAAGTTAATTCAAGAATTTGAATTTATTTCACATTAAGGATCTTTTAAATTTTAAGGATTTATAGAATTAAGACATAAATCATATATAACATCCCATGGATTACAAAGTAGACACTTCTACCCACTATCAAATTTTTCACAAACTAAATACTATTAAAATGATACATGGTTTATTTTAATATCAAAACATCAAAAAAAGGTTCTATAATCCCATCCTTGTATTAATTCACCTATAAAACCTGTGAAAAAATAAATTAAAACATTGGATGTAAATAAAAATCTCTGTAAGGGATACATAATATTGGAATATTGTTAGGCCTATGAAAAAATGTAAATTCTGAACACTTTATCATAAAGCAATACGTTTTACATTTAAGAAGTAGTAAATACTCTTCACTGAATATAACATCCTTTCTTACGATATTGGTAAAACAATACATCCATAAAACTCATATAGATCACATTTAACATATAAAGGTAACTTGTGAACTAATCATAGTTAAATGGAAAAACCATATCGTCAACTTCCATTCATACCACTCTTACAAATGGAATAACCATATGGATGACTTTCATACCCAATGAATTAAAGGTTATAATGTATCCTCCCATCCTTAGTTTATCATGGAACCTCCCATCTTATTTTTATCTCATAAAAACCTGTATTTGGTTTATCACGTAACCACCCATAAAATTTCAAAATACCACTATATAATCATAACACATAAAATATTTCAATTATAAACATTTCACTCAAAAAATTCAATTCGTAATCAGAAGAAATCATTTCAAAATATTGAAGTAGTCAATAAATTTTCCAAACCAATACCAATACCAAAATATCAGAATAAATTAAATAAGGTATTTCATTTTCCTTTTAAAAACATTAAGCCTTATAGAGGTATCCAAATATCAAATAATGGTTATAGCGGTGGAGAAGTTGTTGTCGCCACATACATTAAAAACATTATTTTTGTCATTTTGTAAAGAAAGTAAAATGAAATGTATAAAAAAATTTATTTTGAAAATAATTGAATTAAATTCAAAAATATATAAAAATTTCCTTTAAAATATTTTTTCCCGTATAATAAATTTATAAATTAATATCATGATGTATAAGTTTTGATAATTAAATATTTAAATGTTCTCGGTGTCCCATACCACTCTGAACATTTAAATCATAATCCTCATGAAATAATTCATTTAAAAAATTAAATAACATTAGACGATATAAAATATGGATATTAAATGTCATAGTGGATGTATATACACCTTATAAAAGATTAAAGGTGCATATTATCAAGAAATGCCTCAATGAAAGGAGATTGAGGAGAAATAATTTAGCATTAGTTCGAGTCTTCATGTACAATCATTGTATTCCTAAACGATAAGCTTAGGTTAATTTTTACATTATTTACAACATTTTTCATTTTTATTATTCATTTTATATCACTTATTACCATGTTATAGAAAATTACAAAAGTATTTATGATCATATCGGACGTTTTGTCGATATTATGTACTTGAGTCAAAAATTCACATGTTATGTTGTAAATTTTCCATGTTGTCATAAGTCCATCATATATAAAATAATATTCGTGAAATTATAATTTAATTTATACATCAATTATAGTATTTAATACGGTAGGTCGTACAAACGCTTGAGTAAAATTTAACATTTTTCATTGATCAATATAGAAATTTGGTAAATATTATTTTACCCTTCCATAATTATCATAAAATTATTTTCTTCATAATAATAATTTAACTATACTTATATATATCATTCAAGTGATTTTTTGAACAAACGTGATTCATATCGCTTCCTAGAGGTGATAGTTAACACGTATTCACGAACAATGTTATCATTTTTCTGTGCATGGGAGTTAAGAACATTATTGAAATATTATTCATTTAAAATTATAAATATTTAATTAATATCATATATAAAAATTTATTCCATCATTATAACCAGTCTTGATAGACGTTAATGAAAAATGAAGTATATTGGTTCGGGAGGTGATAATCTATCGTACACAGAATATAAATGTTCATTTACCATTTGATTAAATTTGATATGTATTTATGTGATTATATTGAAATAATAACATCTTGTTATATTGAGGATACTTTTTTATTATTTAATTATGGATGAAAGATGTTTTAAGGATGTTTGAGAAGAAATAAAATAGAAACACTTTAAAAATTGTTGCCTCTTCTTCGGTTGATCATCGTTGAAGAACATCTTAACACCTCTAAGAATGGTATTATTCCTAGAATAATGCCTCAAAAAATTTTGGAGGGATTATAGGAAGATTTTTTGTATGCACTTGTCTGAAGAAAATGTTTTTATAAGTGTTGTTATTATATAAGAGTGAGTAACTTTTTATAGGAAAGGGGACATGCACCCTTAGAAACTCTTAAAATTTTAAATTAATTTTATTTTAATTTAGATTAAAAATTGTCCCAAAATAATTATTCGAATATAATATGATTTTTGGTCAATTTCCCACTGTAATATAAAATTTGAAAAGTTTTAGTGCTTTCTTAATCCTTATCTTTTATTTTTAAACACTTTCACTCTTACAATTTTATCAAGTAATTTACACTTAGAGGGTTAAAATAATTATCAAATCATGCCAAAAGACTAATAAACGAGTTAATACTAAAATTTTTAGACTTACCTAACTTAGTTTTATATAGATTTATTTTTAATAAATTTTATATCATTTAATCAAATATTTTTTATTTTAAGTTCTGAATTATGCCAATTTTGACACTATTCATTACATGGATTTTTTAAAATATCATAAAAACATTATTCCATCAAAATAAAAACATATACTAAATAATAAAAATTATTTATTTTCTAGAAAAATATTTTATGGAATCAAATATTTAAATTATATTTATCTTAATATTATTAATGTCATTTATTTGATTCTTTCTTTAATGAATCTATTTCTACATCATCTGTGTGCCATAATTAAATTTAATTATTTAATTCATAAAAATTATAAATAAATTAACATGATGTATGTAATATTATTATCTTTCTATAGACTATTCATAGTCATATATATCAGTTATATAACCCCATGTTATAATTGTTATAGTTATGAGATATATGCTTAGGACATTTTGGTCATTATTTAAAAGAAAGTGTAAGTGTCATAATCAAACCCAATTGGATTCCAAATGCCACATTATTTTCCCAAGATTTGTCCTAGTCTAAGATAAATCAAACAATTGGATTAGGAATAGTGTTAGGGTAGTTTTATATTATTATAATACTATTTTTACCTTTAATTACCCAATTTAACTATAACTGTAGTAGATCAAAATAATTACAAAATTTACTATTGATAATGTCCTAAATAAGAGGGAACTATTTAATTAATTTTTTCCTTCTGATTCCAAATATGGAATCTATTATTAAAAATTCAAAAGATATAATTGGAAGAAATAAATTTAAATTTTAATCCCATTGGTGGAATAAGAAAACAAGGTTTTTAATTAAAATGTTCAAAAGTTCACCTAGTTTTTAAATTCAATTTTTGAGTGAAATTTATTCTAATGAGAATAATTGTATGAAATTATAAAAACATTACTTAATTATACATTAAAACCCTATAAAATTATAATCTAAATATATAAATACTTTAGATGAAAAGGAGGTTTTGAACTAAATTGTAGTATTTTTTACTATTCATTAAAATATTAATTTTATTTGAAAAATACAAAAAATTCAGCCAAAGTAAATTTTTATGTCCCTCTTCTATATAAGAAAATTATTTTTCCAAAAAGAAAATATAACAGTGATAAAACTAGATTTAAAATGGGTTTATTATCAAAAGGCGGTAAAACTACCTTTTAAAAATATTAGATTATTTTATGCTTAAAATTTGATTTATTCCCATTTCAAGCCTCTAAAATTTATTAGAAGTAAGTAATAACATTGAATAAACATGTTTTAATATAACATAGTTAGTTTCTTTCATTCCAACAAATAAAACGGCTAGTTGATAACTACAATTTAAAATAATAATATTATTAATAATAAATTATTTTTCAATTTAACTCATCCTTCTGTGAAACGTAAGATTTAGGAGAACCAGTTGTTTCATGCCAAGTACACTATTGGATATTGCATCCTTGATAATGTAAAATCACTAAGTCATAAATATTAATAAATATGAAAAGGTCTTGTTATAATTACATGGGATGTTACAATTATGCACACAATTTGAAAAACCATTCACAAACTATATAGAATGGCTCTATCCCATCTCTTCAACTAGCCACATGATAGTGTGTCCTAGGTCAAATGGTTGCAGACAAACCATGTGACATAGTTTATTTTTCCCATTTCAAAGCATTGGTCCCCGAACGATCTCCAGATGCACCTATGACCTCCTTGGCTTGATTAAACATGTTTGTTAAGGTTTTTTAAGGTATTTGAGTAGAAAAAATAATGATATCTTCCTAAATTAAAAATACGGGTCAATACAATAGTATTTTATTCAATATATTTATTAAAAAATACCCTCTCCCCAAGTATAAATAACCCCTCTCCCTCTCCTTTCCAAACCATTGATCCCTCACATTCAAAAACCATATATAATTCCAAACCATCTCTCTTAAGACCTTTTTCATATATAGGGACACTATTGATCAATTCAACTATAAGAATAAAATTATTTTCGAGCCGTATATAAGAAGCAACACTGAGAAGAGGATATACTCTTTCAAATTCTTCCTCTCATTCTCCAATCATCCTTTTCTATTTATATACCTCTTCTAAACTCAAATAATATAATGATAACTAATGATTATGTTAAAATTAAATCATATTTTTTAACCTATAAGAATTATTAAATGTATGACACATTAAATTTCCATACTTTCCATTATATCCCTTTTCATAAAGTCGCATTAATGACCTGTTAACCACCAACGAGGATATTTCTAATTAATTTATAATCAATAACCCAATGGATGTTTATAATAAATTTTTAGGGTATATAAACATATAAATTTATATTTTTACGATTATGTAATTACTTCTACTTATGTAAAAATTACCTTGAAAAAATATTGAAACGGGAGAAAAATTGAATTTTTTTTTAGAAAACATGATTTCAAAATGCTTCAACGTCATGAATGGAAATTAATATAATATAATAAAATTGGATTAATTGATATATTATGAAATAAATTTTCATTATTAATTTTTTTTAAATGTTTTAGTAAACAAAATTTTACTATTTTGGGTGTGGAAAAGTGAGGAAATAAAGAGGGATTTTAGGTAAGTGGATTCCCAAATCCAACTATCATTATTTGGGTTGTCCCTATTTTCTGAAATCGTTGGTATATGTGTTCCCCTAATGTTCCATAAATATCTCTTGATGTCCATTATTTTGTTATTTTTCAAAGCCACTTTCTGGTTGATTGGTAACCTCAAATTCCACAGAATTAAAAAAAATATCACCAAGCTACAAAATCAAAATTCTAATAGTCATAAAAAACCAAATATGAAATTAAAAGGCCACCCATGATGGACCATTCATCACTTAATTCCTTGGTCCATGTAATCTCAATAATAGAGCCACTTCAATATGATCCCCTTGATAGATGATTGCACTCACCAATCATCGACAAGAACACAATGACTGTTGTCCAACCAAATCATCAATCCACCATCATAGAAGATCCAAACTCATAAACATTCTTCCATAATAAAATTTTCACCATATTATGAAACTCTTAAGGTCACCACTAGAAACAAAAATGAACATCACCCAATACAAGAAACAAATTGGCATCATCACCGAAGAAGTATCAATCAGGTCAAGCGCTCGTATAAATATCCCCTACAAACCATAAATGGATGCATTAGGAAACAATGTAGATAAAATAGAATAATCTAGAAATGTCACCATGATGTTTTCATTTCCATCACTAAAAAATCTCCATCATTGAAGGTAATGCGTCAGGAATGCTGACAGCCACCGAACTGGTCATCCCAAAACATCATCATTACAACCACTCTCACTCACCCTTATAGGGGTGCAGATGAATGTGAGATTATAGAAATGAAATAGTCGTTGACAGATCCAAATGTTAGCAATGTTGATGATACAGAAAACTAGTATCTATGAAAATAAATCCAACCTAACTCAAGATGTTCCTGAAAAAAATCAACTACCAAACCGAAAATTGCAAAACCACTTTGTTACCACCATTTTTATTCTGATTTCGATAGTTGTAGAGGAATGTGATTTCATGGAAGGGGATGAGTTTCCAAACATTAAAAAAAACATTAATAGGACCCAAAAACCACCCTTGAAACAAAAAACAATGTCAACATCATAACACCTTCACCCATGTAGTCCTAGATTCCATTTTCTAAGATGACACCAAAGAGGAAAAAAACTTGGTGAAAAAAAGACATAAAATACAAAATGAGGGAATAGACCATGAATAATCTGTATTGATGGGGCTGTAAAAAGGTTTGATGAAGTTAAAATAGGGTATTTAAGGAAGAATAGAAAGATAAATGATTCTCAAATATGCCGCTGACCTCATGTCGAACGGTTTTAGGAGAAAACCCTTAGTTTAGCTGAGAGTATGAGGTAGCGAGGTTGGAGAGAAACGATCCTTCCTAGACTATGTATTTTCCTTAAATATCATATCACTATTCAAACGCTTTATATTTATAGATATATATATTTACACCTTTATTGTTAAGGAAAACAATATTATTTTCCAAAAAAACCTTTCTTTTAAAAACAAGTCATTGACTCCAGTTTAGTTTTGTAACACCCTAAGCTTCCACGGTATGCTTCTCTTTGAATAATACAGTAGCGTGTGTTGTACGCAACTTCGAGTTCTAACACACACCACGACCAATCAAAGTAGCCATTATGAATAGTAATACCTACTTTTAAAAAATTTAGAAATTTTATCTCTCAAAATGGAATTCATTTTTGGATTCGGAGTATCGAATTTAGCCTAAGGTGAAATTTTGGTACTTTTCGGATAACTTTAATATTTTGATGAATAGTGAAAATTACTAAATTTTAATTAAAAACAACTTTTTTAATCATAATTATTATTAGTGATAAATTATTAATTTGAGTGGTTTTAAAGTATATTTAGAATATATTTTTACCATTTAATACAATTTTGGTCATTGGACATAATTTCACAATTAAACCAGACATAAACAAGTATCAATCTTTTGATAGTAATTATATCTTAAAAACACGCTTTTTGTTTTGACAACGGGAATTAATTTTAAATTAATTTCTGCCACTTATGTGTTTTGAATTTGGAAAAATGAATTCCATATTTGGAATCAAGATGTTCAAATTGTGTAAATAGGTAACTTTTTTTTTAGACATTTTGAATAATTACTTCGGTAAATATTTTATTTACCATGGTTAAAGGGTAAATCTGGTAAATAAGGGTTAAAAAATAATATTATAATAATACTAAATTACCCTAAAACGTGTCCTAACCTTATTGGTTGTTACATTTCCGACCATGGGCATCTTTGGGTCGATTTTTGGACCCCATGGAGGCACTTGTAAGTGATAATGACACTTTATATTAATTAAGTTAAAATAAATACAAAAATGACATAAGCATATATCTTTTAGCAAAACAATTTTTACATAGGATTATATATGTTGGATTTTAGACTATTAATATTAATTATAAATCTAAAAATATTTTCTACATAATGTTATTTTATTTATATTTTTTAGACATTAAATAATTTAATTTATTTATGACATAATGATGATGCAGTAATTACCATAATAGTGAAAAATTAAAATAATTGATATTATAAATACCCAAATAAATATAATTTCAGACTTTTGATTAATTAAATTAATTTTCTAGGATAATATGACATATTAGGATTTATTTAATTAACTTTTTGTGAATTAATCATTCTGTTATGATTTTTAAAAAAGTCAATTATTGAATAGTGTCAAAATTGACATTAAAGAGTTTTTAAAACAAATATTATATTATGAATTGATATTAAATTTCCCAAAATATAAGTTAAGGACAAGAGACTTATATCATGATAGTTTTATCATTAATGGACCACTTGGGGGTCGCTTGGATGTATATTGTAAGTTTATTAACTATATAATATAAGAATACAAAGTGACATGGTAAGTGTCAAACTAATTAACTAAGTGTTAAAAGTAAAAAGATAAGGTTAATATAATTAACCAAACCTGCCTAAATTATATTGGATGAGTAGTTTTCGACCCATCCCCACCTTAACCTTTAAATAATCAACTTTGGATCCATTATAAACCAAATATTAATTTATTATAAAATAATATTTCTATCTTTTCCAAAGGTGCCCCTCACCCCTCTTATAAAAGAACACTCACCCTTCTCATTAATTCACACCTTCAAAGCCTTTTGGTTCGGCCAACCCCTACCCCAATACTCTATCAACTTCACCCACTTCGTCCTAGAGGCCTTCCTTTAGTCTAAAAGCCATCCTAATGAGCCCTTTTGATCAAATCAAAAGGAAGAACCTGAAGAAGAGGTAATGATTTCACCACCCTTTTTCAAGTTCCTTTCTTCTTCCACTTCTTCTTTCTTTGTTATTACCATTATAAAATAATGAATCCTATATATCCTATATAATTTAATATTATTATAAATATGGTACAACCATATTCAGTATTCTATCCATCCTTTTAATGAAATGTCTCCAAATGTGCGTACGTACGGCTTACCGACTCCACGTCGTGGTGTAATTGTTATTCAATATATTATTATTTTGATGGATATAATAATGATTTTAAAATCATATAAATAATAAATATAACATGATAATTATTCTGTATATATGATATACCATCCATTTATATATTATTTTAATATCAAAAGAATGATATTTTCGCTCGTGCGTACGTACGGATTACCGTCTCCACAATGCAATGAGATTCATTTCCAAGTTCACCATTCATCGACGATTATAACAATATATATTACTAATAAGTATGTAATATATGAAATAATAATTCTACTGGAGATATATATATATATATATATAAGTATTTATGTACCTAAATATATCTTATTCACTTAGTTCCGTTCAATACTATATGAAAACAGAAACAACATTTATGCGTACGTACGGACTAGCATCTCCATAAATGGTGTTTTCCATTTCATATATACGTCTATTATACATATTTATATTCAAAATATGTATGATATATTTATCATGTTTTATATTCTTGAAGTATTAAAATCATGATCTAAGTGATACAACCAAGAGTGACAAGTTAAAACACATACGATAAAGAAAGTGATTATTACCCGAAATGTTAACTTAACATGGAAATTATTATTAAATGGGTAATATAAAGTCATAAATGAATCCTGTATGATATCATAAATATTAATATGGTTCTGTTATAATTTAATAACATACTACTATCTTCGTACAGGAGGTTAAACATACCCTCGACTAAAGGAAAGTGAAAGGTAAGGGGTTTTCATCTCACTACTTATTCCCGTGAGATTCATTCCATATTTCCACCATTACCTTTTTGTGGTGTATATACTGACCATAATTATATTATTTGTGTAATACACTTTAATTTATGTGTATTTACATATTCATTGTATGATACCTCATTCATGGGTTGTACGTTTCGTTTGTTACCATATTGGTAAGGGTTTATTTCGCAATCTCTTCATTATCCGAGGTTGTATATATGTAATAATATACTAGGATCTCTTTATAATCCACATCCATGTTTCTTAAAAATTTATTTCAAAACATTTTTACTATTTACAAGAATATGGGTTAAAGACATTTATACCCTTGTTTGACTTTTGATAAGAGGTTTATAATGGAATCTTTCTGTCGTTTTCCAAACAAGGTCCTTTTTAACCTTTTTTAAAAAATTAAGGTAAGAATGTATTTTTTAACTTATACGGCGGGTGCGGTTATTCTCCACCGTTATTACACCTTTTAAGATTCCTTCACAAGCTTATAAATATATTTTCAAAAAAAATCTCTATAATTATGTGACTTTTAAATGATTTTAAAAAAGGAGATATTTCTCTCAAATAGTATTGATATCATCTATGTCAACATCCTTTGATATATTTTAAACTTTTTTCAAGTTGATTTATTATGATACAAATCATCCATATTGTATTTAAGGTTTTGTGATAATTTTGACTACATATGAGTTATTTTTATTCCATTAATGGTTTGTGATTAAAGTTTTGACATTTTGTATGATAGTTTTAATACAAATTTTTATGTTATATTTCATCCTCTTCTTAAGATGAATGTGTTGGACTAGTATGTTCCGGGTTGGGGACCAGTAAAAGTAAGCCCTCCGGGTTGGTTTCCGGTTATTAGAGGCACTCCAGGTTGGTGTCCGGTTCTTAAGGGCACTTCGGGTTGGTGTCCGGTTATTAGAGGCACTCCAGGATGGAGTCCGGTTACATAGGCTCTCCGAGTTGGGTTCTGGTTACAGTTATCCCTTAGGTCTTGGTACGAGGCCTCGACATAGAAATTAAAGTTCGGCATCATGCATTCCATCATTATGAAAGTGGTTAGTGATATTGTTTGTGATTATTCGATTAGTAGAATATCCATGTGAATAAGTAAATGGAATTATTTCATTTTATTTCTTCCATATTATGCTGAAGTTGAAGTTTAAAAGGCTTTTGTTTTAGTTTTATACATTGCCTTAAATGGTTATGCTTATTTTTGAAAGTTTCTGTTGTATTTCTTACCCTTACTAAGAATTTGAGATCACCCCACTAGTGCAGAAAACGTTTTTTACGTCACCATTTTTTACGTCGGTCATATAAAACCGACGTCATAATATGTAAAACGAGGTTTTTTACGTCGGTTATTTAATAACTGACGTAAAAACCTGTGTTCGGTACACCTTTAACGTCGGTTATTTTTATAATCGAAGTTATTAATCACGCGGCTTCGTTTTTTACGTCGGTTATACATTAACCACCGTAAAAAACAGAAGCGGGGGGTGTTTGTTACGTCGGTTATTTAATAACCGACGTAAAAAACGCGGTTTTTGAAGGCCTTTTTACGTCGGTTATAAAATAACCGACGTAAAAAAAGAATCCGCAGATGTTTTTGACGTCAGTTATGGAATAACCGACGTAAAAAAACGCGGATTTTGAGCCCTTTATAATGTCGGTTATAAAATAACCGACGTAAAAAAAAGAATCGGAGGAAGGTTTTTACGTCGGTTATTGAATAACCGACGTGATAACTCATTTAAAAATTTACCCAGACCCGTGGATTGTCATTCGCGAGTTTACCTTCGACAGTCGCGACTCGTCTCTCTCACGCGTAAACCCGAATCGGCTCGTCCATTTCGTTGGTTTAGATTCGTTTTGCAATCATCGTTTCTCATATTTAATCTCCTCGGATCAATCATCTAAACTCGCAGCACACAGGTAATCCTCCCACTCGTTCGTTTTTTTTCGCGGATAGTATATATATATGTGTTGTGATTTTTTTGTTGAAACTAGCTAAGATTCTTCGATTGAGAACCCTTTTAACTCGTTTTGGCACCATAATCTTATTTATCATCCCTAGATCTATTAGTTCGACTTGCAATATTGACTAATTTTATGATTTCACTAATTTTTCATCGTTTTCTATAAATCCCCGAGAGGGTTGGGGCGTGTCCATTTGGGGGGTGTCCAAGGGGGTAGGGTGTGGGGGGTGGTGTCCAGGAGGGGTGGGGGGCTGTCCAGAGGGGTCGGGGGGGTGTCCAGGGGGGTTTACAAGGGGGTGGGTGGGTGTGGGGGGTTGTCCAAGGGTGTGGGTGGGTGTTGGGGGGTGTCCTGGGGGGTGTCCAAGGGGGTAGGGGGTGGGGGTGGTGTTTAGGAGGGGTGGGGGGCTGTCCAGAGGGTTGGGGGGTGTCCAAGCAGGTTGGGGGTGGGGGGTTGTGTCCAGGAGGGGTGGGGGTGCTTTCTAGAGGGGTCGGGGGCTGTCCAGAGGGGTCGGGGGGTGTCCAGGGTGGTGTCCAATGGGATGGGTGGGTGTGGGGGGCTGTCCAAGGGGGTGGCGGCCTGTCCAGAGGGGTCGGTGGGGGTGTCCAGGGGGGTGTCCAAGGGGTTGTATGGGTGTGGGGGGCTGTCCAAGTGGGTGGCGGCCTCTCCAGAGGGTATTTGGGGTTGTCCGGGTGGGTGGGGGGGCTGTCCAGAGGGTTGGGGGATGTCCAGGGGGGTGTCCAAGGGGTATGGGTGGGGGTGGTGTCCAGGAGGGGCGGGGGGCTGTCCAGAGGGGTCGGCGGTGTCCAGGGGGGTTTACAAGGGGGTGGGTGAGTGTGGGGGGCTGTCCAAGGGTGTGGGTGGGTGTTGGGGGGTGTCTAGGGGGGTGTCCAAGGGGGTAGGGGGTGGGGGTGGTGTTTAGGAGGGGTGGGGGGATGTCCAGAGGGTTGGGGGTGTCCAGGGGGGTGTCCAAGTAGGTTGGGGGTGGGGGGTTGTGTCCAGGAGGGGTGGGGGTGCTTTCTAGAGGGGTAGGGGGCTGTCCAGAGGGGTCGGGGGGTGTCCAGGGTGGTGTCCAAGGGGATGGGTGGGTGTGGGGGGCTATCCAAGGGGGTGGCGGCCTGTCCAGAGGGGTCGGTGGGGTGTCCAGGGGGGTGTCCAAGGGGGTGGATGGGTGTGGGGGGCTGTCCAAGTGGGTAGCGGCCTCTCCAGAGGGTATTTGGGGTTGTCCGGGTGGGTGGGGGGGCTGCCCAGAGGGTTGGGGGATGTCCAGGGGGTGTCCAAGGGGGTCGGGGGTGTCCATGGGGGGTTTACAAGGGGGTGGGTGTGTGTGGGGGGCTGTCCAAGGGTGTGGGTGGGTGTTGGGGGTGTCCAGGGGGTGTCCAAGGGGGTAGGGGGTGGGGGTGGTGTTTAGGAGGGGTGGGGGGCTGTCCAGAGGGTTGGGGGGTGTCCAGGGGGGTGTCCAAGCAGGTCGGGGGGTGGTGTGTTGTGTCCAGGAGGGGTGGGGGTGCTTTCTAGAGGGGTCGGAGGCTGTCCAGAGGGGTCGGGGGGTGTCCAGGGTGGTGTCCAAGGGGCTGGGTGGGTGTGGGGGGGTTGTCCAAGGGTGTGGCGGCCTGTCCAGAGGGGTCGGTGGGGTGTCCAGGGGGGTGTCCAAGGGGGTGGATGGGTGTGGGGGGCTGTCCAAGTGGGTGGCGGCCTCTCCAGAGGGTATTTGGGGTTGTCCGAGTGTGTGGGGGGGGGGGCTGCCCAGAGGGTTGGGGGATGTCCAGGGGGTGTCCAAGGGGGTAGGGGGTGGGGGTGGTGTCCAGGAGGGGTGGGGGGCTGTCCAGAGGGGTCGGGGGGTGTCCAGGGGGGTTTACAAGGGGGTGGGTGGGTGTGGGGGGCTGTCCAAGGGTGTGTGTGGGTGTTGGGGGGTGTCCAGGGGGGTGTCCAAGGGTGTAGGGGGTGGGGGGTGGTGTTTTAGGAGGGGGGGCTGTCCAGAGGGTTGGGGGGTGTCCAGGGGGGGTGTCCAGGGGGGTGTCCAAGCAGGTCGGGGGTGGGGGGTTGTGTCCAGGAGGGGTGGGGGTGCTTTCTAGAGGGGTCGGGGGCTGTCCAGAGGGGTCGGGGGGTGTCCAGGGTGGTGTCCAAGGGGATGGGTGGGTGTGGGGGGCTGTCCAAGGGGGTGGCGGCCTGTCCAGAGGGGTCGGTGGGGTGTCCAAAGGGGTGTCCAAGGGGGTGGATGGGTGTGGGGGGCTGTCCAAGTGGGTGGAGGCCTCTCCAGAGGGTATTTGGGGTTGTCCGGGTGGGTGGGTGGGCTGTCCAGAGGGTTGGGGGATGTCCAGGGGGGTGTCCAAGGGGGTAGGGGGTGGGGGGTGGTGTCCAGGAGTGGCGGGGGGCTGTCCAGAGGGGTCGGGGGGTGTCCAGGGGGGGTGTTATATCTTACTATATTTTGTTTAAAAAATAATATTCAAGCATATTTTTTTAAATACACATCGATTTGTTTTATATTTCAAAATTGTTTACATTCAAATTATGATTTTTTTAATATAAACATATATTTGTCTTATCTAAAAAATATATATATTTTGCTATTTGTTATAGGTAATAATGAGCCGAAGTTGGATTACAGCACATCGAATGAGAAATGAATATGAGGAAGGTGTTGATGCCTTTTTGGAATTTGCTAAACGAAATGTTCCAAGTAGTGACATTTTTTTCTGTCCATGCCTGAAATGTCTGAATATGAAGAAGTTGAAAAGTAGAGAGATAAAAGATCATCTGATTTGTCATGGTTTCAATCCGAGTTACAACCCTTGGATTTGGCATGGAGAAACTGGACAGAATGTCACTGATGATAATGAATCGTAAGATGGTAACTCCGATGGAATTGAAGAAATGATTCGCGATATTGTAGCAGAAAAAATTGAGATAGAACCGACAGTTGCACGTCTATATGGTGATGCCGAAAAAACATTATATCCTGGTTGTACAGATTTTACGGTTTTTTCGGCAGTGTTAAGATTGATTAACCTGAAGGCGAAACATGGATGGAGTGACAGAAGTTTTACAGAGCTGCTACAATTGATGAAAGACATTCTTCCAAAAGATAACGATCTTCCAGATTCACATTATAAGGCCAAAAAAATATTATGCCCGATGGGATTGGGATACAGGAAAATACATGCCTATCCGAATGACTGCATTATATATAGGAAGGAATATGAATTTCTGAAAGAGTGTCCTAAATGTGGGACATCACGGTATAAGGTGAAAGAAAAATCACAAGCTGATGTAGAGATTACAAAGCTCCCTTCAAAGGTATTTTGGTATCTTTCTATAATTCCTCGTTTCAATCGTTTATTTGCTAATTCACATGATGCAAAAAGGTTAAGATGGCATGCTGATGAGCGGGTATGTGATGGAAAAATACGTCATCCAGCTGATTGTCCACAATGGAAGAAAATTGATGCCCAGTACCCTACATTTGGAAATGAAATTAGAAATCTGAGACTAGGCTTGTGCACAGATGGAATGAATCCATACCGAACCCTCAGTAGCACACACAGTTCATGGCCTGTTTTATTGGTAATTTACAACCTCTCTCCTAATGTTTGTATGAAGCACAAATATGTCATGTTGAGTATCATGATCTCTGGTCCAAAGCAACCCGGCAATGATATTGATGTATACTTGTCACCGCTGATTGATGATTTGAAACTGCTATGGGCTGATGGTATTAGGGTGTATGATTCTTATAAAATGGAATATTTTCAACTGCATGCAGTTCTTCTATTCACTATAAATGACTTCCCAGCATATGGAAATTTGTCTGGATACAGTGTTAAAGGGCATAAAGCATGTCCAATTTGCGAATAACAGACGTCATATTGTCAATTGCATCATGGGAGGAAAACAGTGTACATGGGTCATCGAAAGTTTTTGCCTATGGATCACCCTTATAGAAGACTAAAAAAGGCATTCAATGGATCACAAGAATTTGATACTGCTCCAAAAACCTTTATCCCCAGATTTGTATTTTGAGAGGGTGAAAAACCTTGATGTGAAATTGGGAAAGACACAGAAATCTGGTAATGATAGACATATTTGGAAGAAAAGGTCAATATTTTTTGAGCTACCATATTGGAGGTATCATGAAGTCAAACATAATATTGATTTAATGCACGTGGAGAGGAATATATGTGATTCTTTGATTGGAAAATTGCTAGATATTAATGGAAAGACAAAAGATGGGTTGAATGCAAGGTTAGACCTACTATTAATGGGAATACATTTGGAGTTAGCTCCCACTCCTAAAGGAAGACGAACATTTCTTCCCCCGGCTTGTCATACATTATCGAAGAGGGAGAAAAGTAGCTTCTGTCAGTGTCTTCATGATATCAAAGTGCCTCAAGGTTATTCTTCAAATGTAAAAAATTTTGTCTCATTGAAAGACTTGAAGTTGATAGGTATGAAATCACATGATTTTCACGTCATGATGCAACAAATTCTACCAGTTGCACTGCGTGGAATATTTCCCATCCGTGTTAGAAAGACTATAATGAGGTTGTGTTATTATTTCAATTCAATTTGTAATAAGGCGATTGATGTGAATGCTTTGAACATTTTGGAAAAGGATGCAATTTTTATACTTTGTCATTTGGAAATGTATTTTCCTCCAACTTTTTTTGATATGATGGTGCATTTAATGATTCATCTGGTTCGATAAATAAAGCTTTGTGGACCTGTATATCTTCGTTGGATGTATCCTTTTGAAAGGTATATGAAAATATTAAAGGGATATGTTAAAAATCCATATCGACCTGAAGCCTCCATTATTGAAAAGTATATTTCTGAGGAGGTAGCAGAGTTTTGTACGAGCTACTTGGCTACGGCGCAACACATAGGTTTGCCTCCATCTCGCCATGAACGGGTTAATAATGAGGGAAAGGGGATTCGTGGCTTGAAAGTAAAATCACTGTCAGCTGAACAGATGAAGAAGTTATAATCATACATCTTGAATAACATAGCTGATGTTCAACCGTATATCACATTGCATATTAATGAGTTGAAACAATGTCATCCAAAGAAGAAAGAAATGTGGATTTTGAATGAGCACAACAAAACTTTTTTTCCATGGTTTAAAAAGACCTTGCTTGGTAGATCAGATGTATCAGAGACATTAAAATGGATAGTGGTTGGTCCATCTTTAAATGTGATAACATGGTCCGCTTATGACATTAATGGCTATACATTTCATACGAAAGCTCAGGACAACAGAAGTGCAGTTCAGAATAGTGGTGTATTGGTGTTTGCAGAAGCAATGCATTTTTCGAGTGCTAAGGACAGAAACCCAATTTCGGCATCAAGTGCATATTATGGAGTGATTGAAGACATATGGGAGGCTGATTACTTTAAAATTAAAGTTCCTGTTTTAAACTGTAAATGGTTTATCGGTAACAACAGTGTCAGACATGATGAATTTGGAATGACACTTGTTAATCTGAATAGATTGGAAGACACAGCTGATTCTTTTATAATGGAAACAAATGCCAAACAAATTTTCTATGTAATAGATCAATCAGATATGCAGTGGGCTGTTGTTTTACAAGGGAAAAAACAATATGTTGGTGAGGATGAATTTGATGAAGATGCTGATTTATGTGAGATCCCTACTTCCATGGAAAGATTAACAGAACATAATGATGAGTATGTTGAAGACATGGTTTGTGCCATAAGGAACGATCACGACGAAGGAATTTGGGAAAACAATCCAACTGTACATTCCTAAAATTACAGGTAACACATGTTTATTTCTTGTTTACATTTAGTTTTTTCATATAATGTTAGATATTGAAAATTTTTTACTTATTAAAACATCTATCAAACCAAAATGATAAAACAATAAAAACCGTAAAGAGGAGAAGTCCTGGGCGCACCGGCCGGTGGTGATCCAGCGGCCGACCGGTGGTCCAGACAGAGAGGAAGGCTCTCTGTCTGGTCCACCGGCCGGCCGGTGGTGAGCCAGCAGCCGGCCGGTGGCCCAGACAGAGCAAGGCTGGCTCACCACCGGCCGGCCTGTGACATCAGGCAGTGGGCAAGCTTACTGCCTGGGTCCTCCGGCTGGCCGGTGAGCTCACACCGGCTAACCGGTGGACTCAGTGAGTCCACTTTTCAGCTTTCTTGGGCCAACTCCTTGGCAACCTTTTTCCTATCAATAAAAACACTTGAAAACAAGTTAGAACATAATAAGAGTGATTGTGATCATTAAAATCCAAGAGAGAGGGGTACAACAGACTGTGTTTACCATGTTTATCATTGTTTAACATGCTTACCATATTACCAATGTTTACTATTATGTAATTTAGAACACTTTTCTATTTTCTGATTAAGTAGTATTACAATATTTGAATTTGTATATTTGTGAACTAATGTTTTTTTTTTGATTTGATGGAAAATGGCAGATCAATCAGTTGATCAGCCACATGATTCTGGAGATGAGCATATTGGTCATACATCTGGGGAGGAACATTCACATGCTCCTATTACGAAAAAGAGTTCAAAGGTTGGTAAGAGTGGGTGCACAGGTTTACCAAAATTATCACTTGCCCGTACGAAGGAGGAGAGGATAGTCGTGGAGTTTGATGATGATTATCTTCCTAGAGGTCCAAATGCTAAAGATTTTAAGGGTTTTGTAGAAACTCAGGCTAAGAGAAAAGTAAGCATTCTCTATGATGATTGGAGAAGTGTGGATAAGGCGATAATTTCTCAGCTGTGGGAGACCATTTTGGTAAGATCTTTTGCTATTTTTCGACTGTTCTTTAAATGTTTCTAGTATATATAATATTTTTAACCTCTTTTTTATCAGATGACATTTGATATTCCTGACACTGGAAAAGTCAGGAAGAAATGCTTATCGTTGGCTGCTAGGAGATGGTGGGATTTCAAATCAACCCTCTAATCTGATTTCATTTATGGTCATAGGAGTCGTGAGAATCCATGTCGTATATATCCTTTTATAGATGAAGACACATGGAGACAATTTTTTGAAAGTAGAAGAAAAGAATCCTATTTGGTAAGGGCAATGTAAACTTTTATAAGCTTTCTTATATAAATGATCTTATTATTGTTTTGTTAATGATTACTTATTCTTAATTTACAGCAAACAAGGAAAGCTCATCAAGAGATCCAATCTAAAAATGTATACCCTCCTAGTTTATCTCGGGGAGGGTATGCATTATTGGAAGAACAAATGATGGCAGAAAAATTTCAACAACTAAGAGCTGAGTCTTAAAGCTCTGGAGAGGTGGCCCCTCCATCCCCTCCATCTAGACATGAGAAATGGAAAAGAGCTCAGAAGGGCAAAAAAGGACAATATCTTTCGGAAGAATCGAGACTCGTAGTTGAGAGGATTGTAAGATATCTATTTTATTTATTTAAGTTTACTATTTTCGTCATATATTTCCAATAATTATAGAAATGTTCAATTAATTATTACAGGACTCTCTTGAGGAAAAGAGTTCATAGGGGACATTTACACCATCTGGGAGGGATGATATTTTATATGTGGCATTGGGAAAGCCCGAACATCCTGGCCGTGTAAGAGGATATCCGGCAGGTGTATCGGTAAGAAAAGTGTTGCCACGTTCCTCAACTTCTAACGTTGAGGGAGTTTATAAAAAAAATAGAATCCTTGGAGGCTGAAGTCCATAATATTTATGCGACAATGGAGGACAAGATTAGAGAATCGGTGCAGTTTATGTTTGCAGACTTGCAAAGACAATTTCAGGGTGCAGCTCCCACTCCACCTCTCCCAGTAGCTCCCACTCCCCCACCTCAGCCTGCGGACCCCATTTTTGATCCTCCTCCTCCGCCGTAGCTACCTACTTATTGTGAGTTGTATGTTGATGATCCTCAACATCATATAGTTGCATATGGGATGGTATATTGTATAGGAGATACAGTTCATCATCAACAGTTAGAGGTAGAGAATCATAGGGTCACTGTACAGGATATTATAGATAGATCAGCTCGGATACCATTACCTACAGATGAGGTGACGACAGTTGGACATAGTATCGGCCATTTTTTACTTTCGCCATCCAGACTTCTTCGACTCATTACCATAGAGGTATGGATGTTATATCTTTTATTTTATATTTTTATTAATGTTTTATCATTTGAAAACTAATATATTTTTCAATTTATTTTTACAGGAATACTTCAAAGGTAAAGAAATACTGTATAGACAACAAAAAAGACAGATAGCTATGACATCAGATGCAGATACTAGCAGTCTTGACAAATTTTCAAGATATTCAAATTTGTTGGCGGATCATTATGACTTTACAATGGAAGCTCATGTCTGTGGACGTGAACTAAGTGTGAGGATTATGAAAACTGATATCATGGAGTTTGTCACTGGAGATAAGTTGGCCATCAACGTGGTGAAAATTTTTATCATGTAAGTCTTAACACCTTTTCCTTGCGTTATATTTATTAAAAATGTATACTTATGTCTTCTTTTTATTAGGTATCTGTATAAAATTTGTGAGAGGAATGAGATGACAGATGTATATGGATTCGTGGACCCACAATTGATTTCCCCTGAAGCATGTGCATTGGATGAGGAACAAAGAATGATTTATATTGCTGATAGATTTGAAAAGAATGTAATCACACAGTGTTGGATGATGCCTTTTTGTGAGAGGTATGAAACACATCCCTCTCAATGATTTAATTATCTTTTAACATAAAAACCCACTAACGTTAAATTTCCTTTTATCTGGGATCATTGGATGTTAGGGGTTTTTTGCCCTAGGGAGAAAGCACTTTATTGGATATGCTCTCTCCATGATGATGTGCGAGAAAGTTTTAAGAATATATTGGAAACATAAGTTTCAATTTCACAATAGTTTTATATATTATAATGAATTTTAAATTTACCCCATTCGTATTATTTTCTAACAGGGCATGGGTCCACTTTCGAAAAAGTGCTAAGAAAAGGAATTTCAAGATCAAATATGTACATGCGAAGGTAAATATCCATTTATAATTTGTACATTTTGATTTATTACATAAAAATAATATATTGAATTTACACTCATTCAAACAGAAATGTCATGAGAAACAAGGCATCATCGAATGCGGATATTACATGTTAAGATTTATGTATGAAATAATAACAACTGGGACAGTTCTGAGTTTTGACCTGGTAAGATTTCCTCTTTCTCATAATATTTCAATTTGATTTATTCATTATACACGTTGACTACTATCCTTTTCCTTTGTAGCTTTTTGATGACCCTCAAACCTTTACTGTTGAAGATATCAAACACTTACAAGTGGAGTGGTCAAATTATTTTACAGGATTGATTGACTTTTAGTTGTTTGTAATGTAAAATCTAATTTTGAATATTGTCAATGTAATTGTGTATTTCGTAGTCGTTTAGGTTGGAT
Organism: Viscum album; assembly: GCA_963277665.1. Lineage (NCBI taxonomy): Eukaryota > Viridiplantae > Streptophyta > Magnoliopsida > Santalales > Viscaceae > Viscum > Viscum album. The sequence goes on from OY728160.1 coordinate 1,684,560,070, forward strand.
TTAGTTTTTTTTTATGTTGACAGTGTAAGTTTTGAATGTTATATAAGTGAATGTTTAATTTTTCTCTACTTCTTGTTTTGGTCTACTGTTGATGGTTTTTCTGGTCTGGATTTTGGTATGGGGGGAGAGGTTCCAAGGGGGTGGGTGGGTGTTTGGGGGGTGTCCAAGGGATATGGGAGGAGTGTCCAAGGTGTGTTTGGGGTTGTCCTAGGGGTCGGGGGGTGTAAATGAGGGTGGGGGGTGTCCAAGGGGTGGGGGGTGTCCAAGGGATATGGGAGGGGTGTCCAAGGTGTGTTTGGGGCTGTCCAAGGGGTCGGTTGGGTGTAAATGAGGGTGGGGGGGGGGCTGTCCAAGGGGTGGGGGTGTCCAAGTGGTGGGGGTGTCCAAGGGATATAGGAGGGGTGTCCAAGGGGTGTTTGGGGATGTCCAAGGGGATGGGGGGTTTCCAAGGGGTCGGGGGGGTTTCCAAGGGGTCGGGGGGGTGTCCAGGGGGTGGGGGGGATGTCCAAGGGGTGGGGGGGTGTCCAAGGGGTGGGGGTGTCCAAGGGATATGGGAGGGGTTTCCAAGGGGTGTTTGGGGCTGTCCTAGTGTTCGGGGGGTGTAAATGAGGGTGGGGGGGCTGTCGAAGGGGTGGGGGTGTCCAAGGGGTGGGGGGTGTCCAAGGGATATGGGAGTGGTGTCCAAGGTGTCTGGGAGTTCTGTCCAAGGGGCCGGTTGGGTGTAAATGAGGGTGGGGGGCTGTCCAAGGGGTGGGGGTGTCCAAGGGGTGGGGGGTGTCCAAGGGATATGGGAGGGGTGTCCAAGGGGTGTTTGGGGCTGTCCAAGGGCTTGGGGGGGTGTCCAAGGGGTCTGGGAGGGATGTCAAGGTGTGGGGGGGTGTCCAATGGGTGTTTGAGGCTGTACTAGGGGTCTTGGGGGTGTAAATGAGGGTGGGGGCTGTCCAAGGGGTGGGGGTGTCCAAGGGATATGGGAGGGGTGTCTAATGGGTGTTTGAGGCTGTACTAGGGGTCGTGGGGGTGTAAATGAGGGTGGGGGGCTGTCCAAGGGGTGGGGGGGTGTCCAAGGGTTGTGGTGGGGCTCTAATGTGGTGGGGGAGGGCTGGCCAGGTTGTTAGGTGTGTATAGATGAGGGTGGGGTTCAGTTGGGGCTTGGGGGAGGGCTGGCATGGTTATTTTTGTTGTTTGGTTTCTGGTTGCTTTTTGGTGAGAGCAGTGCAATTATTTTTTAAAAAAAATATATCGCTTTCACGTCGGTTATTTTATAACCGACGTGGTAAATAAATCGGTAGGGGTTTATCACGTCGTTTTTTTCGAGAACCGACGTGATAAACCGTTCCCGGGCCTTTTATCACGTCGGTTCTTAATATAACTGACGTGCTAAAAGGCCTGGGAATCGATTTACCACGTCGGTTATTGGATAACAGACGTGATAAAACGTATCCCAGGCCTTTTTATCAGGTCGGTTATTTAAGAAACCGATGTGATAATAGGCCCGGGGAAGGGTTAATCACGTCGGTTATTAATGAACCGACGTGATAAACACCGTGATGTTAGGGATGTTACGTCGGGTTTTAAATAACCGACGTAAAAAACGTTATTTATAACGTCGTCCATATTAACGTCGCTTAAAAACCGACGTAAATAATGAAAAATAACCGACGTAAAAAATGTTTTCTGCAGTAGTGCCCCTTTCTATGTTTTATTTTTCCCAGGATTCCAAGAAGTGTAATGCGATTGATATGCAGGGTTAAGCCAAGGGAATAGTGGCGTTCATAAAGATTATTTATGTTGTTTTGTACGCCATAAAGTGCAAATGTAACATTCATGTATGTGATCTATTTTTACAAGACTGCTAAACTGATCGGTCCTTCGGGACTTGATTCCTTGTAATCATACCAATGTATTAAAATAATGTACTGACTCTAGGTAACTGGGGTCGGGGAGTTACAGTTGGTATCAGAGGATGTTTAGCAATAACCTTGGAAACTAGATTTAGATAAACTCTGATTAGAGCACATATCCCTAAGATAGACTATGAGGATTAGTATAGAAAAACATCCTAGAATTTTGGTATTGTAGAGATTTTGTGAGATTTCAAAGAAATACATCCCTGTCTTGATACGAGCAGGTAGAGGCGGCTCCGACACAGATGTACCTAGGGGTAAAACCCGAAAACACCGCTTTGAGCTAGACTCGAATGGGAAATGGTGCACGACAACGGTCCTTGTTGCACTCTTGGTTACGACACTCCCAGGGGATATTCTTAGGATAATTCTCATTTTCTTTACAAACCATAATGAAGGTCTTATGATTATATACTTACTCAACGAAAAAAAAATTATGATTATGGATTATATCCATAAACTAATCAATTTGTGTTAGGTATTTTACAAGTTTGGTAATTATTCATTGCAATTCATAAACTGAACTAGTTTATGCTCTTGTATAGAAATGTCACCCATTATAAGGAATGTGAACTCCCGTATTATGTATGATCCAAAGAGTAAGATGGATCATATCTTTCGTGGTCCTAAGCCAGAATTTATAAGGGAAATATTTTCCCAAGTATTATCATCATATGAAGAAATAGTATCATGTGTTGATAAGATGAGTAAAGAATTCTCGGAGTCCTATGGATTTGAAGGGAAGAAAGAGAAGAATAGGATGGAAGAGAGAAACATGGATAAAGTGAAGAGGGAAAACAAGAATTTTCCCATATGTGATAACTGCGGGAAGAAACACCCTGGAACATGCCTGTAAGGAATGTGAGTTTTTTATAAGTGTGGATGAAAAGGGCACATATTATGTGACTGAAAGGGTAAGAAAATGGTTTCAAATAAACAATGCTTCATTTACAAGAAGTTTGGACACTACGCGAACCAATTTCCCAGTCATCAGACTATGCCGCAAATGATGATATTGGATAATAATCAAGTTATGATACTACCACAGATGAAGAGGAATGGCTAGTGTTCCTATGTTGTTATTTTAGAATTATTTCATTTAAGTGTTGTATCAATGATGATCTGGAAATAAATAAGGATTGTACTGCAGTACTATTTAATTAAGGATTTGAGATTTTATGGTACTGATAAAAGTGACTCTACATCAAGTTAATTTTTTTTGGAAATTACATGGTTTAAGGAAAGATAAACCATAATATGGTCCTAATATTGATGTAGTGATTTTGGAATAAGAGATGGTTGATTTTGGTCATTCTGGATGATGCAGTGTTTTAAAAGAATATATGAGGTAGGCGTTCACATGTTATTACCTGGAAAAAAGGATCCTCATTATGTTTAACTTCCTTGTAAATTTTGGACTGTGAGTTTGGATAATATTATTTTGGATAAGTATAATGGTTGGAATGGATTAATCATGAAAGGTTAGTTTTTTGGATTTTTATAAATATACGACATGCAGACTGTGTGATGACCTGTCATGTCAAACAATGCTGCGGGAATCGAACCCACAACCATAGTTGAATTGGGATTTATCGCCTACCATTATTCTACATGTAGTTTTGGTACGGTATAATGTATTTTTTTATATAAAGGTTATGATATGTGAATTATAAATTCATTATATTTGGAACCATATAAGATTAGGATAAATAGAGTATTTTTGAGTTATATTATGTTTTGGGGTGGAAGATGAGTTTGTTGTAGAAATTTATTAATGCATAAAACTCTAATTATAAAGTAAGTTTATCTCTTTATGATCTTAGACAATCTCATAAATAAATTCCTCAACATTAAGAAAAGGAACTTAGAACAAAAATGTTGTCCTAGATGGTACCTTAGATCATCACTAATTTATGGCTTTGGTATTGTTGGCATTTTCATAGCCATGTTCTCCACCACTCTCCATCAGATAATTTATGGTTAGATTTCACTTCCATATCCATATTTTCCTACATGGAACCCTAGTATGTGTTATTTTCGGTAATCTTCCTACTTTCCACACATTATTTTAAATAGAGGCCTCATTAATTCATTTTTCGATGTGAGATTTCAATTAAGATATTTTAAAACGTGAAAAATGTGTTATCCTAATATCTTATGTTTTGTTGAACCGATGGTATTTTAAATCATCATAGATTTATGAATTTAAGGACCTCAATTTTAAACTTTTTTGTGATTGATGACCTCAATCACTACCTATAAATATTTACGTTTTTCCTCCAATTATATGTCTATAATTTCCACCAATGTCCTCCTAATCGAGATCATAATTTTGTGGTGACCCTTTCATTTCTCTTTCATCTTGTAAAGACTAAATTTTATTAACCAAATTTCCGATGTGGGTTTCTCCATAAAGATATTTTCAATTTTCAACCTTTATTTTCAAAGAACAATATCAATTTGCGAGGACACAATTTATTGAATTAGGGGAGAATGTAACACCCCGAGCATCCACGGTATGTTTCTCTTTGAATAATACCGTAGCGTGTGTTGTATTCAACTTCGAGTTCTAAAACACACCACGACCAATCAAAGTAGCCGTTATGAATAGTAATACCTACTTTTTAAAATTATAGAAATTTTATCTCTCAAATTGGGCTTCATTTTTTGATTCGGAGTATCAAATTTAGACTAAGGTGATATTTTGGTACTTTTCGCATAACTTTAATATTTTGATGAATAGTGAAAATTACTAAATTTTAATTAAAAACAACTTTTTTAATCATAATAATTATTATTGATAAATTATTAATTTGAGTGGTTTTAAAGAATATTTAGAATATATTTTTACCATTTAATACAATTTTGGTTATTGGACATAATTTCACAATTAAACCGGATATAAACAAGTATCAATCTTTTGATAGTTATTATATCTTAAAAACACGCTTTTTGTTTTGACAACGGGAATTAATTTTAAATTAATTTCTGCCACTTATGTGTTTTGAATTTGGAAAAATGGATTCCATATTTGGAATCAGGATTTTCAAATTGTGTAAATATTTAACCTTTATTTTTAGACATTTTGAATAATTATTTCAGTAAATATTTTATTTACTATGGTTAAAGGGTAAATCTGGTAAATAAGGGTTAAAAAATAATATTATAACAATACTAAATTACCCTAAAATGTGTCATAACCTTATTGGATGTTACATGTACAACCATGGTCATCTTTGGGTCGATTGTTGGACCCCATGGAGCCACTTGTAAGTGATGATGACACTTTATATTAATTAAGTTAAAATAAATACAAAAATGACATAAGCATATATCTTTTAGCAAAACAATTTTTATGTGGGGTTATATATGTTGGAATTTCAACTATGGATATTTATTAGAAATATAAAAAGATTTCCAACATAATGGTATTTTATTTATAATTTTTAGACATTAAAAAATTTAATTTATTTATGACACAATGATGATGTAGTAATTACCATAATAGTGAAAAATTAAAATAATTGATATTATAAATACCCAAATAAATATAATTTGAGAATTTTGATGAATTAAATTAATTTTATAGGATCATATGGAATATTAGGATTTATTTAATTAACGTTTTCTGAAGTAATATTTCTCTTATGATTTTTACAGAAGTCAATTATTGAATAGTGTCAAAATTGACAGAAAAGAGTTTTTAAAACAAATATTATATTATTAATTGATATTAAATTCCTAAAAATCTAAGTTTCGTCCAAGAGACTTATATCATGATATTTGTTCTATTAATGGACCACTTGGGGGTCTCTTGGATGTATATTATATGTTTATTAACTATATAATATAAAAATACAAAGTGACATGGTAAGTGTCAAACTAATTAACTAAGTGTTAAAACTAAAAGATAAGTTTAATATAATGACCCAAAGATGTCTAAATTATATTGGTTGAGTAGTTTTCAACCCATACCCACATTAACCTTTAAATAATTGACTTTGGAGCCATTATAAACTGAATATGAATTTATTATAAAATAATATTTCTATCTTTTCCAAAGGTGCCCCTCACCCCTCTTATAAAAAGACACTCACCTTCTCATTAATTCACACATTCAAAGCCTTTTGGTTCGGCCAACCCCTACCCAAATACTCTCTCAAATTCCCTCACTTAATCCTATAGGCCTTACTTTAGTCTGAAAGCCATCATAAGGAGCCCTTTTGATCAAATCAAAAGGAAGAACCCGAAGAAGGGGTAATGATTTCACCACCCTTTTTCAAGTTACTTTCTTCTTCCACTTCTTCTATCACTGTTATTACCATTCTAAAATAATTAATCTTGTATATCCTATATACCGTAATATTATTATAAATATGGTAAAACCATATTCAGTATTCTATCCATCCTTTGAATGACATGTCACCATAAGTGTGTACGTATGGCTTACCGTCTCCACGTCGTGGTGTAATTGTTATTCAATATATTATTATATGGATGGATATAATAATGATTTGTAATTCATGTAAATAATAAATATAACATGATAATGATTCTGTATATATGATATACCATCCAATTATATATTATTTTGATATCAAAAGAATGATATTTTCGGTCGTGCGTACGTACGGATCACCATCTCCACGATGCGATGAGATTCATTTCCAATTTCACCATTCATCGATGATTATAAAAATATATATTACTAATAAGTATGTAATATATGAAATAATAATGATACTGGAGATATATATATATATATATATAAGTATTTAAGTACTTACATATATCTTATTCACTTACATTCGTTCAATACTATATGAAAACAGAAACAGCGTTTATGCGTACGTACGGACTACCGTATCCATAAACGGTGTTTTCCATTTCATATATATGTATATTATACATATTTATATTCTAAATATATATGATATATTTATCATGTTTTATATTCTTTAAGTATTTAAATCATGATCTAAGTGATACAACCAAGAGTGACAATTTAAAACACGTACGATAAAGAAAGTGATTATTACCGGAAATGTTAACTTAACATGGAAATTATTTTTAAATGGGTAATATAAAGTAATAAATGAATCATGTATGATATAATAAATATTAATATGGTTCTGGTATTATTTAATAACATACTACGATCTTCGTACATGAGGTTAAACGTACCCTCGACTAAAGGAAAGTGCAAGGTAAGGGGTTTTCATCTCACTCCTTATTCCTGTGAGATTCATGCCATATTGCCACCATTACCTTTTGTGTGGTGTATGTACTGCCCATAATAATATTCTTTGTATAATACACTTTAATTTATTTGTATTTACATATTCATTTTATGATACCTCTTTCATGGGTTGTACGTTTCGTAAGTTACCAAATTAGTAAGGGTTTATTTCGCAATCTCTTCATTATCTGAGGTTGTATATACGTAATGATATATTAGGGTCTCTTTATCATACACCTCCATGTTTCTTAAAAATTTATTTCAAAACATTTTTACTATTTACAAGAATATGGGTTAAATACATTTATACGCTTTTTTGACTTTTTATAAGAGGTTTATAAAGGAATCTTTCCGTTGTTTTCCAAACAAGGTCCTTTTTAACCTTTTTGACTAAATTATGGTAAGAATGTCTTTTTTTAACTTATACGGCGGGTGTGGTTATTCTCCGCCATTATTACACCTTTGAAGCTTCCTTCACAAGCTTGTAAAGATATTTTCAAAATAAAGGTTTTCCCATATAATTATACAACTTTTAAATGATTTCAAAAAAAAGATATTTCTTTCAAATAGTATTGATTTCATCTATGACAACATCCTTTGATAAATTTTAAACTTGTTTAAAGTTGATTTATTATGATACAAATCATCCAAATTGTATTTAATGTATTGTGATAATTTTGACTATGGATGAGTTATTTTTATGCAATTAATGGTTTATGATTAAAGTTTTGACATTTTGTATGATAGTTTTAATACGAATGTTTATGTTATATTTCATCCTCTTCTTAAGATGAATGTGTTGGACTAGTATGTTCCAAGTTGGGGACCGGTAAAAGTAAGCCCTCCGGGTTGGTGTCCGGTTATTAGAGGCACTCCGGGATAGAGTCTGGTTACATAAGATCTCCAGGTTGGGTTCCGGTTATAGTTATCCCTTAGGTCTTGGCACGAGGCCTCGACACAGAAATTAAAGTTCAGCATCATGCTTTCCATCATTATGAAAGTGGTTAGTGATATTTCATGTGATTATTCGATTAGTATAATATCCATGTGAATAAGTAAATGGAATTATTTCATTTTATTTCTGCCATATTATGCTGAAGTTCAAGTTTAAAAGGATTTTTTTATAGTTTTATACATTTCCTTAAATGTTTATGCTTATTTTTGAAATTTTTCGTTGTATTGCTTACCCTTACTAAGCATTTGATCTCACCCCTTTCTATGTTTTATTTTTCCCAATATTACAAGAAGTGTAATGTGATTGATATGCAGGGTTAATACAAGCGAAAAAATGGAGTTCATAAAGATTATTTATTTTGTTTTGTACGTCATAAAGTGAAAATGTAACATTCATGTATGTGATCTATTTTTCCAAGACTGCTAAACTGATCGGTCCTTCGGGACTTGATTCCTTGTAATCATGCCAATGCATTAAATTAATGTACGGACTCTGGGTAACTGGAGCCGAGGCGTTACAGCTGGTATCATAGGATGTTTAGCAATAACCTTGGAAACTAGACTTTGATAAACTCTGATTATAGAACATATCCCTAAGATAGACTTTGAGGATTAGTATATAATAACTTCCAAAAATTTTGGTATTGTAGAGATTTTGTGATTTTTCCAAGCATTGCATCCCTGTCTGGATACGAGCAGGTAGAGGCGGCTCTGGCACAGATGTACCTAGGGGTAAAACCCAAAAACATTGCTTTGAGCTAGACTCGAACGGGAACTGGTGCATGACAACGGGCCTTGCTGCACTCTTGGTTACGACACTCCCAGAGGATATGCTTAGGATAATTCTCACTTTCTTTACAAACCATTATGAAGGGATTATGAGTATATACTTACTCAAAGAAAACATTTTTATGATTATGGATTATATCCATAAATTGTTCAATTTTTGTTAGGTATTTTACAAGTTTGGTAATTATTCATAGCAATTCATAAACTGAACTAGTTTATGCTATTGTATAGAAATGTCACCCATTATAAGGAATGTGAACTCCCATATTATGTATGATCCAAAGAGTAAGAAGGATCATATCTTTCGTGGTCCTAAGCCAGAATTTAGAAGGGAAATAGTTTCCCACACATTATCATCATATGAAGAAATAGTATCATGTGTTGATAAGATGAGTAAAGAATTCTCGGAGTCCTATGGATTTGAAGGGAAGAAAGAGAAGAAAAGTATGGAAGAGAGAATGATGGATAAAGGGAATAGGGAAAAGAAGCATTTTCCCATATGTGATAACTACGGGAAGAAACACCCTGGAACTTGCCTGAAAGGAATGGGAGTTTGTTATAAGTGTGGAGGAAAAGGGCACAAGGTATGTGACTGCAAGGGTAAGAAAATGGTTTCAAATATACAATGCTTCATTTGCAAGAATTTTGGACACTACACGAACCAATATCCAAGTTATCAGACTATGACGCAAATGATGATATTGGATAATAATCAAGTTATGATACTACCACAAATGATGAGGAATGTCTAGTGTTCTTATGTTGTTATTTTAGAATTATTTCATTTAAGTGTTGTATCAATGATGATCTGGAAATAAATAAAGATTGTACTGCAGTACTATTTAATTAAGGATTTGAGATTTTATGTTACTAATAAAAGTGACTCTACAGCAAGTTAATATTTTTTATAAATTACATGGTTTAAGGAAAGATAATCCTTAATATGGCCCTAATAATTAGGTAGTGATTTTGGGGTAAGAGATGGTTGATTTTGGTAATTTAGGATGTTGCAGTGTTTTAAAATAATATATGAGGAAGGAATTCACATGTTATTACCTAGAAAAATGGATCCTCATTATGTATAACTTCCTTGTAAATTTTGGACTGTGAGTTTGGATAATATTATTTTGGATAAGTCTAATGGTTGGAAAGGATTAAGTTTGAAAGGTTAGTTTTTTGGATTTTTATAAGAGGACAACACGCAGACCGTGTGACGACCCGTCGTGTCAGACAAAGCTACGGGAAACGAACCCACAACCATAGTGCAATTGGGATTTATCACCTACCACTATGCTACATGATGTTCCTGGCTGGTATAATGTAGTTTCTTTACATAAAGGGTCTGATATGTGAATTATAAATTCATTATATTTGGAACCCTATACGATTAGGATAAATAGAGTATTTTTGAGTTATATTATGTTTTGGGGTGGAAGATGAGTTTGTGGTAGAAATTTATTAATGGATAAAACTCTAATTATAAAGTAAGTATATCTCCTTATGATCTTAGCCAGTCTCATAAATAAATTCCTCAACATTATGAAAAGGAACTTAGAACAAAAATGTTGTCCTAGATGGTACCTTATATCATCACTAATTTATGGCTTTGGGATTGTTGGCCTTTTCATAGCCATTTTCTCTACCACTCTCCATCAGATAATTTATGGTTATATTTCTCTTCCATATCCATATTTTCCTTCATGGAACCCTAGTATGTGTTATTTTCGGTAATCTTCATACTTTCCACAAAATATTTTAAATAGAGGCCTCATTAATTCATTTTTCGATGTGGGATTTCAACTAAGATATTTCGAATCGTCAAAAATGTGTTATCCTAATACCTTATGTTTTGTTGAACTGATGGTATTTTAAATCATCATAGATTGATGAATTTAAAGACCTCAATTTTAAAATTTTTTCTGATTGATGACTTAAATCACTGCCTATAAATATTTATGTTTTTCCTCTAATTATATGTCTATAATTTCCACAAATGTCCTCCTAATCGAGATCATAATTTTGTGGTGACCCTTTCTTTTCTCTTTCAACTTTTAAAGACTAAATTTTATTAACCAAATTTCCGATGTGGGTTTTTCCACAATGATATTTTCTATTTTCAACCATTATTTTAAAAGAACAATTTCAAATTGCAAGGACACAATTTATTGAAGGAGGGGAGAATGTAACACCCCGATCATCCACTGTACGCTTCTCTTTGAATAATACAGTAGCGTGTGTTGTACGCAACTTCGATTTCTAACACACACCACGACCAATCAAAGTAGTCGTAATGAATAGTAATACATACTTTTTAAAATTTTAGAAATTTTTTCTCTCAAAATGGACTTAATTTTTGTATTTTGAGTATCGAATTTAGCCTAAGGTGAAATTTTGGTACTTTTTGGATAACTTTAATATTTTGATGAATAGTGAAAATTACTAAATTTTAATTAAAAACAACTTTTTTAATCATAATAATTATTAGTGATAAATTATTATTTTGAGTGGTTTTTAAGTATATTTAGAATATATTTTTACCATTTAATAAAATTTTGGTCATTGGACATAATTTCACAATTAAACCGGACATAAACAAGTATCAATCTTTTGATAGTTATTATATCTTAAAAATACGCTTTTTTTTTAGAACGAGAATTAATTTTAAATTAATTTCTGCCACTTCTGTGTTTTGAATATGGAAAAATGGATTCCATATTTGGAATCAGGATGTTCAAATTGTTTAAATAGGTAACTTTTATTTTTATACATTTTGAATAATTACTTCGGTAAATATTTTATTTACCATGGTTAAAGGGTAAATCTGGTAAATAAGGGTTAAAAAATAATATTATAATAATACTAAATTACCCTAAAACGTGTCCTAACCTTATTGGTTATTACATTTCCAACCATGGTCATCTTTGGGTCGATTTTTGGACCCCATGGAGCCACTTGTAAGTGATAATGACACTTTATATTAATTAAGTTAAAATAAATACACAAATGACATAAGCATATATCTTTTAGAAAAAAAAATTTAGATAGGGTTATATATGTTGGAATTTCTACTATGAATATTCATTAGAAATCTAAAAAGAGTTCCTACATAATGGTATTTTATTTATAATTTTTAGACATTAAATAATTTAATTTATTTATGACACAATGATGATGCATTAATTACCATAATAGTGAAAAATTAAAATAATTGATATTATAAATACCCAAATAAATAAAATTTTAGACTTTTGATGAATTAAATTAATTTTCTAGGATACTATGACATATTAATATTGATTTAATTAACTTTTTTTGAACTAATAATTCTGTTATGATTTTTACAAAAGTCAATTATTGAATAGTGTCAAAAATGACATAAAAGAGTTTTTAAAACAAATATTATATTATTAATTAATATTAAATTCCTAAAAATCTAATGTTCGTCCAAGAGACTTATATCATGATATTTGTATCATTAATTGGCCACTCGGGGGTCTATTGGATGTATATTATATGTTTATTAACTATATAATATAAAAATACAAAGTGACATGGTAAGTGTGAAACAAATTAACAAAGTGTTAAAACTAAAAGATAAGGTTAATATAATAACCCAAACCTGTCTAAATTCTATTGGTGGAGTATTTTTCGACCCATCCCCACCTTAAACTTTAAATAATCTACTATGGAGCCCTTTTGATCAAATCAAAAGGAAGAACCCGAAAAAGAGGTAATGATTTCACCACCCTTTTTCAAGTTCCTTTCTTCTTCCACTTCTTCTTTCTTTGTTATTACCATTCTAAATTAATGAATCCATTATATCCTATATACTATGATATTATTATAAATATGGTACAATCATATTTAGTATTCTATCCATCCTTTGAATGACATGTCACCATACATGCATACGTACGGCTTACCGTCTCCACGTCGTGGTGTAATTGTTATTCAATATATTATTATTTGGATGGATATAATAATGATTTGTAATTCATGTAAATAGTAAATATAACATGATAATTATTCTGTATATATGATATACCATCAAATTATATATTATTTTAATATCAAAATAATGATATTTTCGCTCTTGCGTACGTGCGGATTACCGTCTCCACGACGCGATGAGATTAATTTCCAAGTTCAGCATTCATTGACAATTATAAAAATATATATTACTAATAAGTATGTAATATATGACATAATAATGCTACTGGAGATATATATATATATATATATCAGTATTTATGTTCTTACATATATCTTATTCACTTACTTCCGTTCAATACTATATGAAAACAGAAACAACGTTTATGTGTACGTACGGACTACCGTCTCCATAAACAGTGTTTTCCATTTCATATATATGTCTATTATACATATTTATATTCTAAATATATATGATATATTTATCATGTTTTATATTCTGGAAGTATTTAAATCATGATCTAAGTGATACAACCAAGCGTGACAAGTTAAAACACATATGATAAAGAAAGTGATTATTACCCAAAATGTTAACTTAACATGGAAATTATTATTAAATGGGTAATATAAAGTCATAAATGAATCATGTATGATATCATAAATATTAATATGGTTCTGTTATAATTTAATAACATACTACAATCTTCGTATAGGATTTTAAACGTACCCTCGACTAAAGGAAAGTGCAAGGTAACGGATTTTCATCTCACTCCTTATTCCCGTGAGATTCATGCCATATTGCCACCATTACCTTTTGTGTGGTGTATTTACTGCCCGTAATGATATTCTTTGTGTAATACACTTTAATTTATGTTTATTTACATATTCATTGTATGATACCTCTTTCATGGGTTGTACGTTTCATAAGTTACCAAATTGGTAAGGGTTTATTTCACAATCTCTTCATTATCTGAGGTTTTATATACGTAATAATATATTAGGATCTCTTTATCATCCACATCCATGTTTCTTAAAAATTTATTTCAAAACATTTTTACTATTTACAATAATATGGTTTAAAGAAATTTATACCCTTTTTTGACTTTTTATAAGAGGTTTATAAAGGAATCTTTTCGTCATTTTCCAACCAAGGTCCTTTTTAACCTTTTTAACAAAATTAAGGTAAGAATGTATTTTTTTAACTTATATGGTGGGTGCAGTTATTCTCCGCCGTTATTACACCTCTGAAGCTTCCTTCACAAGCTTATAAAGATATTTTCAAAATAAAGGTTTTCTCTATAATTATGCGACTTTTAAATGATTTCAAAAAAAGAGATATTTCTCTTAAATAGTATTGATTTCATCTATGTAAACATCCTTTGATAAATTTTAAACTTGTTTCAAGTTGATATATTATGATAGAAATCATCGATATTGTATTTAAGGTTTTGTGATAATTTTGACTATGTATGAGTTATTTTTATTCCATTAATTGTTTATGATTAAATTTTTGACATTTTGTATGATAGTTTTAATAAGAATTTTTATGTTATATTTAATCCTCTTCTTAAGATGAATGTGTTGGACTAGTATGTTCCGGGTTGGGGATCGGTAAAAGTAAGCCCTCCGGGATGGTGTCCGGTTATTAGAGGCACTCCGGGTTGGTGTCCGGTTATTAGAGGCACTCTGGGTTGGTGTCCGGTTATTAGAGGCACTCCGGGATAGAGTACAGTTACAAAGGCTCTCCGGGTTGGGTTCCGGTTACAGTTATCCCTTAGGTCTTGGCACGAGACCTCGACACAGAAATTAAAGTTCAGCATCATACATTCCATCATTATGAAAGTGGTTAGTGATATTTCATGTGATTATTTGATTAGTAGAATATCCATGTGAATAAGTAAATGGAATTATTTCATTTTATTTATGCCATATTATGTTGATGTTCAAGTTTAAAAGGCTTTTGTTTTAGTTTTATACATTTCCTTAAATGTTTATGCTTATTTTTGAAAGTTTCCACTGTATTTATTTCCCTTACTGAGCATTTGAGCTCACCCCTTTCTATGTTTTATTTTTCCCAGGATTCCAAGAAGTGTAATGTAATTGATATGCAGGGTTAAGCCAAGGGAATAATGGCGTTCATAAAGATTATTTATGTTGTTTTGTACGTCATAAAGTGAAAATGTAACATTCATGTATGTGATCTATTTTTCCAAGACTGATAAACTGATCAGTCCTTCGGGACTTGATTTATTTTAATCATGCCAATGTATTAAAATAATGTACCGACTATGGGTAACTGGGGTCGGGGCGTTACAAGTTTTTTCTCCTTTACAAAAGAACAATGATATCTATACCATATATATTCTACCTTATTAATTTGGGAACCGCAAATGTATTCATAAAATAATTCATTATTAAATACATATATAACCCATTCATTTCCATGGATCATTTAATGACTATGGTTGTTATATGTTCTACATGTCATGCATGATTAAGTAAATATTTTGATTTGACTGGTGGGCTCAGAATTATATGTCCCTCCTATTAAATAAGTAATGGGATGTATCTCATGATATTATGTTTATTATTCATGAACATTATTTGATTTTTGTTCACAATCATTATTTTTTGATTTATGATCATATGATATTCATGAACCTTATTCTGTCATTTTTTAGAACTATATATGGTATTAGAACCTTATGACATGATGTTTTATTTTTATATATCACCACAGTCCATTAAAGTTTCAAATTTATTCCTCATTCATATGATGATGAATCAATGATTATTATGCTCATCAATGTACTATTGATTTTATTTGTTTTATTTCTATTATTTCAAAATTTCCCTAACTTGGTATTTATCTCACCCCTTTCATAGATGCTTATAATTAGGTTACTTCATTTAAAAAGGAGAATGTGAGAACTTTTAACTAGATAATGGAGAAGGATTTTAATAATATTTTTCTTTTATTATGTATAATTTATTAATGATTATAAATTTCCAAAGATGGTAAACCTATAGGTCCTTGAATGTATAATAATTATTATTTTTTCATTAAAATGATATAATAGTCATGTAATAAAATGTTGGGTCACTATAAGTAGTATCTTTTGGAGGGAATCGATGGTAGATCATTGTTGGTAGTGAGGAGTAGTCTTCAATGTCAAATGACCTATCCAAGACGTCAATGATGAAGCTATATTTCCTTCCTCTATAAATTTGGATTTAGTTCCATGATTTTGTAACTTATTGTAACCATGTGTTTGATACTTCATTGGTTCATCAATATAGGAATAATAGAACTTTCCCACTTTTTCCCAAAGACATATGAACACTATTAAACCATGAAAAATTTTGTGTACACCTGCAATTTTTTTCTTTGATTGGTTTTTTTATCTCTTGAAACCTCTTTTCTCAAACATAAGGAAACCCTATAATATCTAGTGTTCTCTTCCATTCATTAGTTCCTCATTTTTTATTTATATAACACCCTATACAATTTTGAAGAGAATTATGACATCTTCTCTACCTTTTACAAGAGTTCAATAACCTACACCACTATTTACCACCACTCTTCCATTAAAATCTCTTCTTTATGTTCTTCAACATCAATTGAATACTATGTAAGTCCATTGGCATCCTAGATATTGGAGATAAGATGTTGTTCTTAATCCATCATCATTTTTATGAGTTTTTCCCTTGTATAGACTAGAAATGAGGTCTGGAATTTAGGTTTCAAGGACCATGGAGATTGTAGGTGAGATGGAGGCAGACAAAAACAAATCTAGAATGTGGATAAAGATAAATGAAGAAGGTGGATGAAAAAATAAAGAATATGAAGAAAGAAACGAGGAAAAATTAGAAAGAGGATAACTAAATAGTTAAACAAGGTAATATATTTAGTGGGAAACATAATATCCTTCCCAAAGTACTCGTCTATTATCAGATTGTATGTTTCCAGAAAATATTATTCCTTAAAATCAATATATTTGAAAATTTAATTCTTAAATATTTTTTATAGTTTGGGTATCCATGAATTTTTTTGAATATATTTTAAATTTTCTATTGGAGTCCATAACATCATATATTATATAAATTAGTCCATTAATAATGGATTTTCAATTACAATGGAAATTAATTCAAAACTAGAAATTATTTTAATGTTTATTTAGAAAATTTAAACTTTGATTGTGTGTATATTAATTTTCTATTTTCAAAAAATACTGAATTTTAATTTGTAATTTTAAAATTTAATTATCAAGAAAACATATGGTCATAAAATTATTTTCCATTAAGTATTTCAATATATTTATAAATAAAAACATAATAAATCTCTAAATTTATGCACATTGAAGCTATTAATATGCTTAAAATTGGGAGATATGTGACTTGTGGACTACCAAAGCTCTAGCTTCATAAAAAGGAATGTTAATATCCCAAATATATCAATAATCCATTTTTTTCTAAATGAATTAAGAATCTAAGGAAAATATATTAAAAATTTATATAAGAATTATGTAATATAATTGAAGATATTTTTATTTTCATTCAGTACTACAAATCGCTCCATATTTAGTGTTAACATTTATCTGTGTCAACCACAAAGCATTGATAAAGGGAATAATTTTTACATTACTAGAAAAAATTACTCATAATGGTAACTTTTATCATCATTAAAAAAGGAACATTAGAATGGTTACCTTTGTCATCATTTTTTCTAGTACAGATAAAAGATTTCCCTTTATCAAAAATTTTCATTAACATTAATAAAGGTCATAATGAATAATTTAATTTATATAAACATATTTATATATTTTTTAATAATATTTATATTACATTAAATTTATATATATAGGTAAATATAAATATAAATATGATTTTTATAAATTTTAATAAAAAATGAATCTTATTTTCAAACTTTTATATATTTAAAATTATTAAATTTATAGAAGTCAACAAAAATATATATTAGTAAATTTATCTACATTAATAAATAAATTTGAATATAATTAATATAAATATTTTATTTAATCCATTATGTGATATATAAATAAATATATAAATTTAAATATGTGATTCATATTTTAATTTTTATATTTGTACTCATTTTAAAAAATATAAATTTACATACATGTATCTGTATGTATATCTATGCATTCATATGTATATGGTTGTATGTGTGTGTCTATATTTTTGTGTGTTTGTATTCGTTGTATATGTGTGCTTGTGTTATGTGTGTGTGTGTGTGTTCTAGGTGACTATGTGTGTATGTTTATATGTATGCATGAGTATGAATATATTCTTATACATGTATGTAATTGTATTTATATGTATGTGTGTACATGTATTTTTGTGTGTGTTTGCATATATATAATTATATGCATCTGTATGTATGTGTATGTGTATGTGTGTGTGTGTGTGTGTGTATGTGTATGTGTATGTGTATGTATGTATATATATTTATATGTGTAATTGTATGTATATGCATGTGTAAATACATATTTCTATGAATTTTTATGTGTATATACATATGTCTATCCATATGTATGTGTTTATGTGTATTTTTCTATATATTTGTATTTGTGTATCTATATGTGTATGTGTACGTGTATGTTTGTGTACATGTAAGTCTATGTATATGTAGGTGTGTACGTGTAGGGGCATCCATGTGTATGTGTATATACGTATATATGTGTATGAATTAGCATATATATGTGTATGTGTATGAATATGTGTATATGCATATATGTTTCTGTTTGTTTGTGTATATAGGTGTACGATTATTTTCATGTAGGTATAAATATGCATATTTATTTTTATGTATGTGTTTGTGTATGTGTATATGTATGTTTATGTGTATGTGTATGTGTATTTGTATGTGTATGTGTACGTGTACGCGTATGCGTATGTGTATGAGTATGTGTATGTGTATGTGTATGTGTATTTGTATGTGTATGTGTATGTGTATGTGTATGTGTATGTGTATGTGTATGTGTATGTGTATGTGTATGTGTATGTGTATGTGTATGTGTATGTGTATGTGTATGTGTATGTGTATGTGTATGTGTATGTGTATGTGTATGTGTATTTGTATGTGTATGTGTATGTGTATGTGTATGTGTATGTCGATGTGTATGTGGATGTGGATGTGGATGTGTATGTGTACGTGTATGTGAATGTGTATGTGTATGTGTATGTGTATGTGTATGTGTATGTGTATGTGTACGTGTATGTGTATGTGTATGTGTATGTGTATGTGTATGAGTATGTGCATGTCTATGTGTATGTGTTTGTGTATGAGTATGTGAATGTGAATGTGTATGTTTATGTGTATGGGTATGTGTATTTATATGTTTATGTGTATGTCTATACGTGTTTGTCTATGTCTATGTCTATGTCAATATACATGTATGTCAAGGAATATGTATGTGTGTACGTGTATGTCAATTTATTGATTTAATGTTATTTGTTATTTTTTAATATCCCTATATTTTTAGTATTTTCTATAATGTATTGATTTTTTTATATTTATTATTTTTTAATATATATCAGTGTAATATTTTGATAATATATTATGTTTAGATAGTTGTTTATAAATTTTTAAATATTTACAACATTAATTAAATAATAACCTTTTTAATAATTATTAAAAATTATAAAAATTAAAAATTAATTATATTGTCTATATATGGCCAATAGATTACATACATCGAAACTAATAATAATAATATTATTATTTATTCATTTATTCATTTTTATTTATTTTCTATGTGATTGCAATTCATGTCATTAATGTAAGCAATAATTTTTTTTAAAACATGTTTTATAATTTATTGAGTTTTATTTTTTCAATATTAATATTATTTCATTAAATATATTTTTTTATTTCTGATATTTATTGTTTTTTTATAATTTTCAAAATTATTCATTGTTTAAAATTTATACATATTGTTTTACTAAGTTCTTATATTTTCAATATGTTTATAATATATATGATTAATATTTATTCATATTAATGTATTGAGTTTATGTATTTTCAATATGTTTGAAATTATATAATTGAATCTTATAATACCATCTCTAACTCACACAATTTTGGTTGGAAATTGAGCCCCCAATGTATGTCATCCCCAACACCATTTTGGTGTTTGTTATGATAAATATGTTATTATAATATTCAATTTTAAAATTTATGAAAAGTACATATTATTTAACCAATTCTTCATATTTATTACTCATTTAATCAAATAATGTAATTATATTTATTATAATTTAATATATTCATTATGAATATATTGGAGTGTATTTAATTTGATTTGATTAAATTTATTTGTTAATATTTTTAACAGTTAATATATTTCAATTTTAATAATATTGTTTTTATATAAGAATTATTATATATTTACACATTTTTATTGATTTTTTATGTGGGTGTTATACACATAATTAATGTTACATGATCAAATTTTAAATTTAATTTTTAATTTATTGAAATTTATTTATTCAATTTTAATATAATTTTATATAATATTATTTATTCATTTATAATATTTAATATTTTTAATATTATTTTAATTTACCCATTTTTAAATATTTATGAATACATAATAATATACTATGTTTTCTTATTAATATGATTTTAATTTATATGATTTGTATTTATTAGATTTTATATATTTAGCTGCAACATTTTTAAAATGATAAAAATTTATAAAATTTATTTATTTAAATGTACTTTTTAAAATTCACTTCTTTTTTGTACATGTTTAAAATTAATGTAATTAACATTATGAATTATACATAATTATTTAATAAGACTGAATATTTGTAATATGTTTTTAATTTCTACAATTATTATTCATTAAATTTTATTTATTATTTTTTAATATATTGAAAATTATTGAAATCCATATAATGAATTATTTTTAATACAATTTTTAATATTTTGATCATCTTTTGTATGTGTTTACAATAAATGAAATTTGTCTGGTGAAATCATTTTTTGTATGTGTTTACTATGTTTTTATATTTTTAATATGTATTCTACTTCATTTTAATATATTTTAATTTTAATTTTTTTTTATAATTTATATAAATAATAAAACGTAGCAATTTTTTAGAAATTATTCAGTCTAATCCATTATAATTATTCCATTTCACCCATTTTTTTATTCATGAATTTAATATTGTATATTCATTAATAATGTTAAGTACATTTTACTTTTTTATAATTAATTTCATTAATATAAATATATATTTGTTTAATATTTTTTTTATTTTACGTTAAACCATTTTTTTAGTGCTAAAATATGAATTTTTAATAAAACCCATACTTATTAGTGCTAAAATTATTTCACAGATAAAGATATATTTTATTAGCCCTTATTTAGCGCTGATAAATATATATCTTTATCATTTATAAATTTTTCACTGATAAAGATATGTTTTAACATCATATATTATCATATTGTAGGTAAAAATCACATTTATGCGTGATTTTTGGAAATCATTGATAAAACCCTTCTCGATCATATAAATTCATCCTAATGAGAACTCACTTCTTCACACCATTCATGCTCTCTCATAGAAGTTTACCTCTATTGGTTCTCCCACATGAACATCTTGGATGAATTGACCCTCTCAAAACAAAAGGTATATGATTATTTCTACATCTCTTTGGTCAATCTTATCTCACCCTCTCACCTTTATCAGTGTTCAACATATTCATCATGAATAATTCTTCCTAGCCTCACTGTTTTCTTTTTAATTCAAGTGCTTGGTTCTTTTTTTATGTGTTCAATTTCAAATTTAAAATACAATAATTTACTAACTAAAAATTTGTAATCATTAGACTCTTTCGGTACATTGGTGGGGTGGATAGCAGCACTGCCCACTAAAAGTCCACAATAACTCTAGTGGAGTGGGAAATGATATTTTCAACATACCAAACCCACAGAATGTTTGATTGACCCCATAATAAATAAATTTCATGCATCATTTTTTATATCAAAATAAAATTATTCTATTATTTAAATATTTAATTCTATTATTTTTATATAATAGAATTATTCATATTGGGTAGGATTCAATGTTTTGTGGGATATGAGAAAAATAATAAAAAAGAGGTTATGATTTTTACTGAAATATGGCTTCCCATAATTAATAATGATCATATAATACTTATGATGTTTGAACTAATGAATCATGGAAGAAATAGCTTCAAGTGGTGGAAACTAGCAATTCATGGTCTGCAAGGGCCTGCGAATTCAGTGTTTCGAAAAAGATTAGGGCCAATAACAAGTTCAGGACATGAAACCATTATAGCATGTAAAACCAGTTTAGGATGTGAATCCAATTCCTGGTGTGAAAATATTAAAGGGCATGAAAATATTATTGGGCATGAGATATAATGGATTTTCATAGATTTGGTAGTTTAATGGGATTTTTATTAAGAAAATAAAATATTTATGTCTCCGGGTGGCCATTAAATGAGAAGAGAAGTGTGAACATCATTATGGGATACATTAATAACAACAAAAATGAAACATGATCCTCATGTAAGTATATAAATAGAGAGTTTCACTATCACGAACGTGATGGATTATGAAGATCAAAGATTGGGGTGAGAAGCTGTTCTTTGTAGGTTCTCCCACCACACTTCATCACCACTATATCTATTTATTATTTTTCTGTTCTTACATCCACCTTACTCCCTTGCCTCTAGGATGAGGGGGTAACTCCCACCATATTCTAGGATAATACAATCAAAGTGGGAATGCGTCGTTGGATTTATTTTTTATTCTATTCATCTATTTCGTTTTCCACAATTTATTTATCCAATTCAACTCACATTATTTTTTTAATCATGAACATTTGTTAATAAATCTAAAAGGAACATTATAATTGTGAAACTGGTTACCCTAAATTAGCTATAACCATTTTTGTAATTAAGGTAACCATTTTTAAAATTTGAATTAATAAAAACATAATTTGAAAATTCCCTAAACTAACTGGATATGGGAAAGGGGGACATCAACATTGAATAGGGGATATAATGACCATTGGATCGACTACTTCTTGAATCAAACACTAAACATTGATTAAATAATTTTTTTTTAAATATAATCTCATAGAAACCATAAATCATTAAATCCTCAACACTCCTCTAAACCAATATATTTCAAATCAATAAATCTTGCAATATATCTTTCTTACTCTCTTACCTTCAAAACAAAAAAAACTTTATCTTCATTTAATTTTAATAAAACAAACATAATAAAAAAATTTGTTTTAAAAACCTAAATATATAAATTCATCATCTTGTGGATTCGACCTCAACATAATGCAAAAAATGTTTAAATTAATAATTTAAATTGTTCGAGTTTTATTAATTTCATTATTTATTAACCCTATAATAAAATAACAACATCATCATGGGCTTATCAAAATAGGAACCATTTCTAGGTACAATTCCAATATAGTTTTATGTTTCTTTAATTTTAAATTTCATTTTATTACTTTATTTTAATTATTAAATTCGGTTTCATGTGCTCATGCTGTGGATTTCTGTTTTTTAAATTATTAATACATGACCACAACATGCGTGAAAAAGGAATAATGTTCTTTTACTTTAATTCCAAACATGAGAAAAACATATTTAAGGAAAAAAAATTTATGAATATGGTGGTTGTCGAGCAACATATTGAAACTAGAGGATCTCTTTAAAAAGATTTTGGGCTATGTAAACTCACTTACTACAGACATCCATTGAACATGAGATTTTAACCAAGCATCCTAGTACCTCACATTCCTACAAATATTTTTGAAATCAAATCTTCCATCGTCCAGATGATCTAAAAATATGTGTAAGTCACCAAAATTCTACACAAATATCTGAACATGAATTTGGGAATATTTCTTATGCTCTACGAAACCTTCCATTTCAATAATGATTCAAGGGATGTGGTAAGAATCTATATTTTTCCATTTTATTTACAAGGGAAATATCAGGATTGGATCCAATTTCTTTCAAAACAATCCATCACTACATGAGATGAGATGTCACTGAACTTTCTCACTCACTTCTTTGCATCATCTATGTTGATGGATATATAGGTAAATATTATGAAATTTTTTAAATTTGAAGTTAAATGACTCTACTATTCCTGGAATTATTACAAGGAAATTACTCATAAATGAACCCATCTAGGTATTAAACTGTGTCATTTAATGCAAAATTTTTATAGAGCACTTTTTTGGGAAACATGTCAATTTTAGATGCTATAACTAGAGGATCACTTATGAAGAATTATTCAGAGGATTTCTACAACCAACTAGGTTAAATTGGAAATAATAGATTCCAGTGGAAAGATGAAGGTATGCAATAGGGAGGCATCCCCATTATAAAAAACAGACATAATTGGATGGAAGCACATATGGAATCCCTAATAAGAAAAATGGAAATGACGATGGACTAGAAATAATAACCCAAAAGTTCATATACTAAAGAATTAAATGATTCTAATTACAATCATGTTAATAAATTTTAGGGTTGGAAGCTAAAGAAAAACCAAATACAAGGATATAAACATAGATAAAAATGATTCCAAGAACCCCAAAGACCATCACTCACAATACAATTCCACACACTAGAAGATATGTTGGATTGATTAATGACTTTCACAGGTGATACTATCAAAAATATATGGCATACATGAAAGATAAAAATACGATAATAAAATATCTAATGCACGACTTATGTAATCAAAGGGTGTCAACATAAAACATTGAATTCCATGTAAGGAAAATTATTCAATAACATAGAAACAGACCAGGAGGGGCACTACCTAGATTCCCTGAAGTGCACCCATGTGAAGATATGAAATTTACTACTATGAGTAGTGGAAAAGTAACTAATGATCATCCTGAATCAAGAAAGTCAAAATTAGTAAAAAAATAAAAAAAACAAGAATAATAAAAAAGAACAAAGAAAAAGTAGTAAATGAAGAATAATCTATAGATAAACCAATACATTTCATGTAACACCCCAAGCTTCCATGGTAGGCTTCTCTTTGAATAATACAATAGCGTGTGTTGTGCGGAACTTCGAGATTCTAACACATCGCGACTAATGAAACTAGACTTTATGAATAGTAATAGCCAATTTTATAAATTTTATAAATTTTATCTTTCAAAATGGACTCCATTTTTTTATTTAGAATATCGAAATTAGCTAAGGGTGAATTTTAGGTATTTTTCAGAAAACATTCAATTTTTGATGAATAGTGAAAAACACTGAGTTATAGTTTAAAATCAAATTTTTATTTAAATAATTATTTATTTTATTTAAATTTATTTTAGGTTAAAATTGATACATAATACCTATATAATTTCAATGTAATTCATTGGAGTCGGTTTATAATAATTTTAGATATATAAAAATTTTATTGAACTTTTTGCCGTCTTTTTCCCAACACCTAGGAGCATTTGCAAATATTCATATAAATTAATTTTACCGCTTATATGAGTTGAATTTCAAAACTTTGAGAGACACTGTTCATATCATTAAGTAAAATGTGGTTCAATAAGATGAAAATAATTTTTTCTGAATAGAAACTTTTTACTTTTATTTACCACGGTTAAAAGTAAATAGGGTAATTAAGGGTAAAAATGCTAATATTATTACCGTAATACATGTCCTAATTCTATTAGATAAGTTTAATTATATCAAAAACAACCTTAGTAATAAAATATGATCCTATAGGTCTACTTGAATTAGATTAATACATTTATTATTATTTAATTCAAAGAAGAGTTAAAAGGGTTAAATTCAATGTTTAATAACTAAACCATTTTTAATATTGGGTTACACATAATATAAATTCGACTATAAATATTCACTAGAAATATAAAAATATTTCCTACATAATGGTATTTTATTTGTATTTTTTATACATTAATTAATTTAATTTATTTATGACACAATGATGATGTAGTAATTACCTAATTAATGATATATTAAATAATTGATATTATAAATATCCAAATAATTGTAATTTGAAACTTTTTATGAATTAAACTAATTTCTCGGTAAATATGAAATCTTATGGTTGGTGAGATGAATTTTTTAGAAGTAATAATGCTGTTATGAATTTAGAAAAAACAAAATACCAAATAGTGTCAAAATTGACATAAAAGAGTTTTTAAAACAAATATTATATTATTAATTGATATTCTTTTCATAAAAATCTAGGGTTCTTCAAAAATACTTATATAATGATAGTTTTATCATTAATTAACCACTTGGGGTTATCTTGGATGTTTACAGTAAGTTCATTAACCATATAATATAAAAATATAAAGAGACATGGTAAATGTCAAAATATTTAACTAAGAGTTAAATCTAAAACATAAAGTTAATATAGTGACCCAAACCTATCTAAAACCTATTTGTTGAGTGGATTTCGACCCATACCCACCTTATCCTCTAAATAATTCATTTTTGGGTCATTATAAACAGAAAATGATTTTATTATAAAATAATATATCTATCTTTTCCTAAGGTTCCCCTCTCCCCTCTTATAAAAGGGAACCCCCTTCTCTCTAATTCACACCTTCAAAGCCTTTTGGATTAGAAAAACTACACCAAAATACCCTATCAAAAATCCTTACTTAATCCTAGTGTCCTTAATTTAGTCATAAAGTCAACCTAAGGATCCCTTTTGATCAAATCAAAAGGAAGAACCCGAAGAAGAGGTAAATATTCCATCACCTCTTTCAAGTTCCATTCTTATTCCACTTCCTTTTTCTTTGTTGTTTCCATTATAAAATAATAACTACAGTATATTCTAAAGACTATGATGTTATTATAAATATTGTACCACCATATTCATTATTCTATCCATCCATTGAATGACCTTTCACCATACGTGCGTACGTATGACTTATCGTCTCCCCGTCGTGGTGTAATTGTTATTCAATACATTATTATTTATATGGGTATAATAATATTGTGAAATTGAAGTAAATAATAAATATAACATGATAATTATTCTTTATATATGATATACCATCTAATTATATGTTATTTTAATATCAAAAAATGATATTGTCGCATGTGCGTACGTACGGATTACCACCTCCTCGAACGCGATGAGATTCATTCCCCATTGTATCAATTCGAGAATAAATTTCATTAGATGATTAAAAATAATGTTTAAAGACTTAATAACTTTATGAATATGAATAAGATACATCCTATCCATAACAAACATTTCTTACGTATCAAATCATATAAAGGAAAACGAATCAGTTAAAACCCGAAATGACAATAATACTAAGATATTATTAAAAAAGAAATGATAAAAGATCATATATGATATAATATTATTGTATATGATTACTATATAATTTAATAACAATTATTTTACCATTACATAGGAGGTTATACTACCCACAACTGAGGAAAAGTACAAGGTAAGGGTTAATTTCACAATCTCTTTATTATCTGAGGTTGTTATTACCTAAGTATCTTTGGGAACCTATTTATCATTCACATCCATGTTTCTTAAAAATGTATTACACAACATTTTTACTATTTAATAGACTATGGTTTAAAGTCATTTATACCCTTTTTTGACTTTTTATAAAATGGGTTGAAAGGAATATTTCTGTCGTTTCCCAAAAAAGATACCATATGACCATTTTGACAAAATTAAGGTAATAAAGTTTTTTTAACTTATATGGAGGGTGGAGCTATTTTCCGGCATTATAACAACGTTGATGAATTATTAGGTCTCATGAGATAAACTAGTGTTTTGGCACAAGGCCTTGAAAAATCGTATTTGTAGTCTTGGCACAAAACCATGACTATGTGGTTATGAAATTCTGTAATTATGAATTCCATCATTATGAAAGTAGCTATTGATATTGCATCTGATTTTTAGACTAGTAGAATATCCATGTGAGTTAGTGAATTAAATTATTTTGATTTACATTTTCCATATTATGATGAAGTTTATTTTGAAAAGGCTTTTGTTTTAGTTTTATACATTTCCATAATTGTTTATGCTTATTTATGAAAGTTTTCGTTAAATTATTATCCTTACTAAGCATCTGAACTCACCCCTTTCTGTGTTTTATTTTTCCCAGGATGTGAAGAAGTAAATTATGACTGACCTTTAAGGATATTCTATGGGATCTCAGTGTGGTCTATGGAAACAATGTTGTTGTAGTTTTCCATTTTATGATGTAATGTAAACCTTATAAATGTATCTAGTACTTCTGTGGCTAATAAACTAATCAGTCTTTCGAGACTTGATCTTTTGTGATCATGCCAATGTTATGTAATAATGTACCGAATCTGGGTAACTAGGGTCGGGGTGTTACAGTTGGTATCAGAGGAATTTTAGTACAAACCATGTAAACTACATTTAGATAAACTCTGATTAGAGAACATAGCCCTAAGATAGACTTTGAGGATTAGTATTGAAGAACTTCCTAGAATTTTGGTATTGGAGAGATATTGTGAGTCATCACAGAAATAAATCCTTGTCTGGATATGAGAAAGTAGAGGTGGCTCTAGAAAAGATTTACCTAGGGGTAAAACCCGAAAACACTACTTTGAGCTAGGATCGAACAGGAACTGGTGCACGACAACGGGACTTGCTGTAGTCTTGGTTATGACACTCTCATGGGATATGCTTAGGATAATTCTCCTTTTAATTATAAAATATTATGAAGGGTTTATGTGTATATACTTCTTAAAAGAAAATATTTTATTTTATTATGGATTATATCCATAATCTGTTCAACTTATGTTAAGTGTTTTACAAGTTTGGAATTATGTATTTCAATTCGAAAACTAATCTAGTTTGTGTCATTATTTTGAAATAGTTCCTAGTGGAAGGAATGGAAACCGTATCAATGCATACACTCCATGTATGGATTGACCTCCTACTCAAGATAATTATAGTGGAGATGGTGATGAAACTGGTGCTGAACAACTAATCACCATACTTGGAAAACTCACTCAGGTTATGAAAAATAACCTTACCCATATAGAGCACCGTGATCTGCAGTGTGGAGGACCAATGTTAGATCACTTCATGAGTAAACAACCACCAACATTAAATGGGTGTATAAATCCACTTTTATCTGAGAAATGGATAAATTTCATAGAGAAAATATTCTGTTCCTTGGGGAGTAACGAAAGGTAGAAAGTTTTCATGGCAGTTTACCGCCTTACTGGAGATACTGATCAATGGTAGTCATTGATTCAAAAAAAAGGAAGATTAGGAAGAATCAAATATGGAATGGAGGGAGTTTAAAGAATTTTTCCTAGAAAAATACTTTCCTCATGGACACTGAGCGGATATAGAAAGATAATTTCTAAGTCTGAAGAAAAAGGAGGATTAAAATATCTCAAATTTTAAAGCTGACTTTAAAAGGTTAGCAAGGCATGATGTAGATTATATAAGTAACCCAATAAGTAATATTGATCATTTATTTTATGGTTTAAAACCATTCCTCCGTCGAGAATTAGTCTCACAATCCTTCTCGTCATATGAAGATATTGTCTAATGTGCTATAAAGTCATAAAAATAATTATCTAAGTGTTAAGATTTTAAATCATAGAAAGAGAAGAAGAGATCTGATGAACACTCTGGAAATGGAAATAAGGGGAATAAGGGAAAAGTTGAATATCCATCCTACAGTAAATGTTGGAAGAAACACCCTGGTACTTTCCTGAAGGGAATGGGAGTCTGTTACAAGTGTGGGGAAAAAGGCCACCGAGCTCGTGATTACAAGGGTAAGAAAGAGGATGTCGATGTTAAATTCTACAATTGCAGAGAAAGGGGGAATTATGCGCATTAATGTCCTAAGTGTTAGAAGAACATACCTTAGAAAAGGCCAAGGGATAAAGGCCAAGATTATGCTATCACTACTGCTAAGGTTGAAGCTTCAAAAGACGTAGTGGCTGGTAATTTAATGGTTTCATCAAGTTTATCCAATGCTTTATTTGATTCTGGATCATCGTATTTTTTCATATCTTCCCAGTTTGCTAAGAAAATTAGATATTTCCAATTTGATTTAATAAGGTTGTTTTCAGTCAAAACTCTTAAGGGAAGTATCATTGCAACAATTTTTTGTGAATCAGTCCCCATTGGGGAATATAAATGATCATTATCTGCTGATACCATCGTCATACCCATGATTTAATTTGATATAATCCTCAGTATGGATTGGCTTTTGGACCATGATGCAAATATTTATTGTAAGAAGAAGTAGGTTACTATTTTTGATGACGATGATAAATATCACCTTATCTTTAGAGTAGAATCTTCACCACCTAATTCTTTTCAAGATCTACCCCCAGTAGCTCAACCAAATTCAATTATTTGGGGGGAAGAGAATGAAAAAATTGTGGGTGAGGAGAGGAATGTTCAAATAGAGGATGTACCTATTGTGAAAGAATATGTTTATGCGTTTCAAAAATATTTACTTAGACATCATTCAGAATGAGAAATTGAGTTTTCCATTGATTTAATTCTGAAAGGCCCATATTGAATACCCCTTATAGAATAGATGTTGTGGAATTAGTGTAACTGAAGAAACAACTAGAGGAATTGAGTAATAAGGGATTTATCATTCCTAGTGTTTCTCCATGGGGAGCCCCTATCCTTTTTTTAAAAAGAAATATGGATCTATGAGATTGTGCATTGACTACATAGAGATCAATGCTATACCCCTACCTCGCATTGATGATTTATTCGACCAACTTCATGGATCTCAATACTTTTCAAAGATTGAACTTAGATATGGATATCATTAGTTGTGTGTGAAGAAGAAAGAAATTCCGAAAATAGTATTTCGAACCAAGTATGTGCATTATAAGTTTACAGTAATTCCTTTTGGATTGACTAATTCACCCTCTGTCTTAATAGATCTAATGAATATAGTTTTCATGGAATATCTTGATGAATTTGTACAGGTATTTATTGATGATATCTTGGTATACTCCAAAATCTATGAAGATCTTGAAAATCACTAGTGCATTATCCTAAAGACTCTTAGAAGACATGAATTATATGGGATGTTTAGAAAGTGTGAATTTTGGCTTCATGGGATTTATTTTCTTTTCCATATTGTTTCCAATGATGGAATCTCTATTAATCCTTCTAAGACCAAGACAATCCAAGAATGGCCAGCACTAACAAGTATAACTGAGGTACACAGTTTTATTGGTTTAACAGGTTATTATCGATGTTTTGTCCAGAATTTTTCCGAGTTGGATAACTCATTAACAAAGCTCACACGAAAAGTGGTTAAATTTTTTTGGACAAAATAGTGTGAAGAATGTTTTAAAGAATTGAAGGGAAGATTAGTCAATGCCCCTATCTTGACTCTACCATCAGGGAATGATGGGTTTTTTATTTATAGTGACGCTTTAAAGAAAGTACTTGGTTGTGTCCTTATGCAGAATGATAGGGTTATTGCCTATGTATCACGACAGCTAAAAATTCATGATCAAAACTATCCTACTCATGATCTTGAGTTAGCAGCTGTAATCTTTTCTTGGAGGATTTGTAGACACTATCTCTATTGTGGAAAATGTGAGCTATATACCGATCACAAGAGTTTGAAGTATATTTTCTCATAGAAAGAACTCAACATGAGGTAAAGATGATAGCTTGAACTACTCAAAGATTATGATTCCACTATACTCTACCACCCGGGGAAGGCAAATAAGGTGGAAGATGCTTTGAGTAGAAATTATCATGGATTTTTGAACAAGATGAGAGTTAAAAAGGATCCTATATACATGGATCTAGTAAATATGGATATGCGAATCACCATGGAAGGTGAAACAACAATAATTTTTCAAATGGTTTCCAAACCATCTTTACTATAAAAGATAAAGAGTTCTCAGACCAATGATGAAGAGTTTCAAAAGAAGATTAAAGCTCTGAATGATGGGAGACTGAGTGACTTTGTGTATGAAGATGGAATTTTGAAATTTGGGAAGAGGATTTGTGTTCCCAATATACCTGATCTAAAAAGAGAATTTTTTGGATGATGCTTATAGCTCCAATTTCTCTATAAACCCTGGGAGCACAAACATGTGAAGAGATTTGAAGGAAAATTTTTGGTGGGACAACAT
The DNA here is from genome assembly GCA_963277665.1 of Viscum album. Lineage (NCBI taxonomy): Eukaryota > Viridiplantae > Streptophyta > Magnoliopsida > Santalales > Viscaceae > Viscum > Viscum album. The sequence goes on from OY728160.1 coordinate 1,684,592,057, forward strand.
AAAGAGGGAGATTTCTGATTCTGTGTCGAGATGTATGGTTTTTCAACAAGTGAAAGCTGGAAGGCATCAGCCTAGAGGATTCATGCAACCTCTTCCCATACCTGAGTGGAAATGGGATGATATCACATGGAATTTGTCATGGGGAAACCAAAGACTCCTAGAAGGAATGATGAAATATAGGTCATTGTTGATCGTCTTACCAATTCAGCACATTTTCATGATATAAGATAATATTTACCACTTGAACGTCTATCAAGACTATATATTAATGAAGTTTTGAGACTTCATATATTACCCATATCGATTGTTTCTAATCGTGATCCACATTTTACATCAAGATTCTGTAAAAGTCATCAGAAATCCCTGGAAACTGAACATCGTTTGAGCACTTCCTACCACCCCCAAACTGATGGACAATCATAATGGACTATTCAAACCTTAGAAGACATATTTAGATCATGCTAAATTTACTTTCAATGTTTGTGGGATCAATATTTACCTCGGGTAGAATTTTCCTATAAAAATAGCTTTCATTCAAGTATTCAGAGGAAACCATATGATGTGTTATAATGAAAGAGATTCTGCACACCAACCTGTTGGGATGATGTTGGTGAAAGAAAACGCATAGGCCCAGAACTTGTTGAGGAAATGATGGAAAAGGTGAAGGTAATACAAACCCACATCAAAGGAGATCAAAGTAGGAAAAAGAGCTATGCCGATAACCAAAGGAAGGATTTGAAATTTCAGGTATGAGATCATGATTTCTTGAAGGTATGTCCATGTTAGGGAGTTATAAATTTCAGTAATAAAGGAAAATTAAGTCCCAGTAACATCAGACCATTTGAAATTCTAGAACAAATTGGGGTTGTAGCTTACCGTTTGTCAATGCCGCCAAGTCTCTCCAAATTTCACGATGTATTCCACGTATCACTGTTGAGAAAATAAATGTCTGACCCAACGCATGTACTTACCTATGATGAATTAGAACTATAAGTCGATATGTCTTACTGTGAAGATCATTCCATGGTGCTTGATACAAGATAACAAGTTTTGAGATACTGGATGACTCGTCTGGTAAATGTTCTATGGAGAAACCATAAGATGGAAGAAGGAACGTGGGAACCTGAGAAACTTATGATGAAGAACCACCCGAATATTTTTATGCAGTAATACTCAAGAAATTTTTAGGAAGAAATTATTTGATGGAGGGGACAATGTGACACTCAAAGCTTCCACTGTACGCTTCTCTTTGAATATTACAATATCGTGTGTTGTATGCAACTTCGAGATTTTAACACATCGCGACCAATCAAACTAGCCGTTATGAATTGTAATAAACACTTCTTAAAATTTTATAAATATTATCATTCAAAATGGACTTCAATTTTTGATTTTTAATATCAAAATTATCTTAGGGTGAATTTTTGGTATTTTTCTGAAAAATTTCAATTTTTTGATGAACAATGAAAAACACTAAGTTACAGTTTAAAATCGAATTTTTATTTAAAAAAGTATTTATTTTGTTTAAATTTATTTTAGATCAAAATAGATACATAATACCTATATAAGTGAAATCTAATTCATTAGAGTCAGTTTACAATAATTTTAGATATATAAAAATTTTATTGAACTATTTACCGTCTTTTACCCACCTCCTACGAGCACTTGAAAATTTACATAAAACATATTTTTACAGCTTCTGTGAGTTGAATTTCAAAAATCTGAGAGACACAGCTTATATTAGTTAGTAAAATGTGGTTCAAAAAGATGAAAATATTTTTTGGTAAATAGTAACTTTTTTACTTTTAATTACCACGGTTAAAAGTAAATAGGGTAATTAAGGGTAAAAATGATATTATTATTACCCTAACAGATGTCCTAATTCTATTAGATAAGTGTAATTTTACCAAACACAACCTTAGGAGTAAAATATGATCCTTTAGGTTCACTTGGACTAGATGAGAACATTTATTATTATTTAATTCAAAGAAGAGTTAAAAGAGTTAATTTCAAAGTTTAATAACTAAACCATTTTTAATATATAATTACACATAAGATAAATTTGACTATAAATATTCATTAGAAATATAAAACTATTTCCTACATAATTGTATTTTATTTATATTTTTTAGACGTTAAATAATTTAATTTATTTATGACACAATGATGATATAGTAATTACCTAATTAATGAAATATTAAAATAATTGATATTATAAATATCAAAATAAATGTAATTTGAGACTATTTATGAATTCCACTAATTTTCTAGGTTAATATGAAATTTTATGGTTGGTTAGAATATTTTTCATGAATTAATAATGATGTTATTAATTGAGAAAAAACAAAATACCAAATAGTGTCAAAATTGACATAAAAGTGTTTTCAAAACAAATATTATATAATTAATTGATATTCTATTCCTAAAAATCTAAGGTTCATCCAAAAGACGTATATTATGATAGGTGTATCATAAATGAACCACTTGGTTTTCTCTTGATAGTGTATAGTAGGTTTATCAACCATATAATATAAAAATACAATGAGACATGGTAAATATCCAACTATTTAACTAAGAGTTAAATCTAAAAGATAAAGTTACTATAGTGACCCTAACCTGTCTAAAACCTATTGATTGAGTGGTTTTCGACGCATCTCCACCCTATCCATATTTTCCTTTGCTACCATCCTCTAAATATTTTTCATGATTATCAATAATACGAGTGGGAGAGAAGTTGGATGGTGGAAGAGATATGCATTTCATAATAGAGATGTCTTGGGGTATATTCTTGGGGGTTTTTGGAAGGAAAATTCATATTTTTATTACACAATCTCTTGTAAATTCATTATAAAAAAATATTTCTTGTTTTTGTAAATTCTAATACCTAAATTTCTTGACTAGTGATCTTTTTATAACTGTTTAAAAAATTCATGATTAGATCATTTGGGGTAGGGTGGGGGCTATGATATTTTTTAAGCATAAATTCTAATAAATAAATGAAATAGAATAAGGTGCTTCATTTATTTTATTTTATTTCTTTATAATATTGTGTTGAGAAAAAAGGAGAGAGGAGAATTTTTTTTATTTTTATAACTATCATGAAGAATAACGTAGGGATAACCTCCTTTTTGATATTTACTTATTTTACATCATTTAACTATCTTACCTGATCCTCAGAGGCGTTTAATCCTAATTAGTGAATGCCTCATGCTTTTTTATTTTATCTCTATGCAAAGAAGAAAGTAGATTCATTGAATTACTATGTTTAGGATCATTATTCAAGGTATATGTTGAACTCTTCATACATTTCAAACATGATGATGAGTGTAAAACATCAAAGTGAGTTAAAATAATAATGGAATGTATATTAATATTGAAATAAAGAATAAAAATGGGTGAATGAAAGGGATTACATTTTTCAAAAGAGGAAAATCAAAATACTTGATTGATTATTTATTCAAAAATGATGCATTGTTGAATTTTCTTATATGATGCATGAATATTTAATTTTCCATTTGATCAATTTCTTTTTTTAACATTGAATTTCAAAATGGTAATGTTTGTGTGCTTTATAGTATGTTGAGAATCCAACTTTAAGAAAATTATTGAATTCAAGTGTGGAAGATTTGATATGTATATTTCATGCATGATTTTTGATATTAAAATAAAAATTATTTATACATTAAATTTTTAATTCTTTCCTATTTTTAATGGAATTATTCATATTGGGTAGGTTGCAATGTTTTGTGGGAAATGAAAAAAATAATCCAAAACAAACAATTATATACCCTAAAATATTCCTTCTCATGATTATTAATGATCCTAGGACACTTATAGGGTTCTAAATAAGGAAACAGGGTGAAATAGAGATTCATGTTCTAGAAACATTAAATTTCAGGCCTAAAAATATTTCAAGGCCTAAAAATAATTCAGTTTGTGAAACAAGTTTACGTCACGAAACCAGTCCTATATTTAAAAACATTATAGTATGTGAAACATGTTCATGACATAAATTTATTTAATTTCTTGAAAACATATACGGTGTGAAACTTGTTGTATTTTCCAATATTGAACAGTTTGATGGGATTTTTACATTAAAACACAATTATTTATGTCTCTGCCAGCCATTAAATATGGGGAAAGGCCAGAAACTCATTAAGGGACATATTAATGATGAAATAATTAAAAAATTATCCCCATGGAATAATATAAATATATAATTATGATGCTACCACCTAGAAAGATTCTTGAAATCAATGCTTAGCAAGAGAAGTAGTGTTTGGGAAGGTCCTCCACCACACTTCGTCACTACTTTATTTATGTCATTTTTTTGTTTCTTCATTCCCCTTTACACCAAGAAAACAAGAATGATGGGTTAAATAACTCCATTTTCTATGGTAATGTATTAAAAGGTGGAAGGTTTCATTTGATTTATTTCTTTTATTCGATTCATGTTTTTGGATTTCTATAATTTATTTATAAAACTAAAATCCCTTTATTTTTTGTTTGATTGGCACCATTGGTTAATAAAAATAAAGGAAACTTTTTAATGTGTGACTAGTTACCCAAAATTAGGAATGACCATTTTCACAATTTGGGTAATAGTGTATGAAAATGGTTTCGATATAGACTTTATTTATGAATTTTTTAAACTACCTACCTATAAGAAATTGGGGCTTCTCACACAAAGGATGGGATACCATGAACATTAGATCCATCTCTTCTTGACATAGATTAAAAATATGGATTAATTTATTTATTTTTTAAAATTAAATTTCACTTAAACCCTATAACTACAAAACTCGAATGCACCTGTAAAATAATCTATTTAAAACAACTAGTCTTCTTTTCTCTCTCTCTTTATCTCTTGCCTTAAAAATAATAAAAACTATCTTCATTAACCTTATAGAAATTAAATAAATCCAAATTAATAAAATCAGTTTATTTTAAAAAAATAATTAAAAAATGTCACAATCTCATGGTTTCGACCATAACTAGTTGCATTCTATGTTTTAATTAATTAATAACATTGGTCAAAGTATTATAATTCTAATTTGATTTTCCTCATAGGGATATAACCATTCCATCATAAGATTATCAACCATAACTGGGATAATATCACTAAAACACCACATTTCCCACAATGTACCATGTAACAAAATGAATAGACCTAAACTTTTCAATTATAATGTACTCCTTCATTGAAAATCTTAAAAATTCCATGATATATGGGTTTTAAAATTGATTAAAATTTAATTATAATATTTTTATCTTTATAGATATCACACATTCCCTTAATTCATTGGATTAGAAAAATAAAAAAACTTCCAATCAAAATATTTTCACTCTTTTTATATTTGAAAGATGGATTCTTGTTTCTTAAATTATTCATTAATAATTTTGTTTTAGGATTCTAAGGTCATAATTTTTGTATATTTACTTATATTGTTAAATATTAATATTTCTGAATCGTATAGGATGGATATGAATTGGAAATGGATGGATTTCAATCATATCAAAAATGTGTATCTATATTGGCCGAAAGAGTTCATCAAAATTGTAAACTATAATTCATATTACCCTTAAAAATCCTTTATCCATGTTCACCTTTTTCTTTATTTTACAATAATTAGTCTATAGGTGTTGGAAGAAGACTTTATCTCTCAAGAAATTTAAAAATAAAAATAAATTCATAATTGAATCAATGAATTTAAAAAATTACTTATTATTTTATGATCACTATGATGTGACTTGAAGGTTCTAGTCATATCATAGAAGCATGTGGGGCATTCCCAACTCATCTTGTGTTGTTATCAAAGATTAATCTAAGATGCACATCGAGGTAGAACACCCCCACTAATGAAATTGACCCAAAAACTAATTAACATGATAATTCTATAACCAAAATAATGATCATCACATAATAATTTTATCATTAACTTAATAAATCAATTAATTTCTTAAGATGAATTTTTCATTTTTAATTCATTTCACAACATCGCTACATCATGCTATCATTATGTCATGAGAATAAAGGGTAGATTCACTATATAAGTGATCCACATATGAACCACAAACCTCTAATAATATTCAATGGGATGTTGGAGTTATATTATTGAATACCCTAATGTTCACAGTATTCATCCTTGATCGCCATGAGAGTCTCTAATAAGAAGGATTCTCCTTGATCTCTCTAGATTCAACGGGGTGGTGGAGGAAGATCACTCGTTGTTTTTGAATGTGTTCATGGATAAGGGATACATAAGGCTTGAGTAAATTCTCATTATCCTTGTGAAAATAACAAATGGCCAGTGTGACAAGTTTTCAAAAATATAATATTGTTTAAATACTTCTAGGTTTAGAAAATTATAATTGTAACACCCAGAGATTTTAAAATAATAAAACTATGTTCAATAGCATAAACAAAATGAAAAACTGAGTTAGAAAAAAAATGTAAACCCCCTATACATTATGATATATTTCATTTTTAATTAATGTAATCACATCGATAGATTAGCGACACATAACCCCAATAGTTTTTTTGGTCCGATAACATATTCAACACGTAACACTCTGCTTAAATGACCTCTGATATATATAAACGTCATAACCTAACCATTAAATTGGTGGGTATGAATAGTATTAACTATGTTATGATATATATATATATAACAAATAATATAATTTATCGATAAATTTTTCTTAAATAATCAAACAAATTTTTTGTAATGCAATTTTATTTCTTAGATATAAGATTTCATAAAAAAAATTATTTCATTTAATGATAATAATAATAATTTTTTTAAATTTAGATAATTTATATGATAAAATTAAAATATTTTTTGAAATAATAACAAAAAAATTAATTTTGAGTGAATTATTTTTGACATTTTTGAAAATATTGATTTTGAGTGAATAGTGAAAAAATACCCGATTTTTTTTAAATTGTCATCTATTTTCAATAAATTATGAAATTTAAAAGAAACATTATGTTTCAAATATGATTTAAGGTAAAATATTAATTCATTAGTCATATTTAGTCATCTTATCTAAATTTTAATCATCATTATAAAGTAATTTAATATTACATTGTTTATGGGTTTTAAAAAAAGTTTTTTCTGAAAAGAGTTTAAATGTGCATAATTCATCTCCATTTTAGATAATTAAAATAACCCCTAATGAGGATTATTTAAAAGAAATTTATATATTTTATATAATTAAATTTTGTTTATATTCAAACATTGATTAATATTAGACATATGGTTAATATAAAATAATCTTGTGCTAGAAAAAAACCACAAATCCATTTTTTTAAAAATTATTGATAAACCACTTTAAGGTTAAATATAATTTTTCCAAATATTAGAAAATTTATTTTAAAAAAATTAAATTAAATTTTTAAATCATCATGTCAAAATTATATAATGTTTTTTCAAATTTTGTGAAAAAAATTAATTTTTTGATATGTAGTGAAAAATACTAAATTTTAATTGGAAATTGTCTTTACGTTGAAAGTATTTATTTAGTTAAATTTTAAATTATATTTATTTTTAGAGTAAAATTAGTTCAATTATTTATTTATTCATACCATTTAGGTAATTTTAATCAATTTCATATTAAAATTATACATACAATCTTTTTAAACATGTGAACATTTTCTCATTGAAAACTCTCTTTCTCATCACGTGTGTGGGATTAATTTTTAAAAAAACTTTCCAAATTTTTTAATTTAATTTGAAAAAATGGATTACAAATTTAGAATCAGATTAATTTATATTTACTTATAATTTCACCTAATTTTTTTTTACCAAAATTAATTGTGAAAACAGTAAAGATTACACTACCACAAAACTGGGCAAGGCCAGCGCCACCCATTTATCAGCGCTAATGAAAAAGCACTGATAAAGGGGGGGCCTTTAACAGAGCTCAAAAAAGCGCTGATAAATGGTGCCTTTATCAGCGCTAAAAAAAGTGCTCAAAAATGTACCCCTTTATCAACACTTTTTTTAGCACAGATAATGGGACCCCCTTTATCAACGCTTATTTAGTAGCGCTGATAAAGGGTCAACTTCAAAAAAAATTAAAAAAATTAATATATAAATATAGATATATATTTATATTGATATAAATATAATATATAATTTTTAAATATATTTTAGATAAGTATAAATGTACATTTACACTTATCATACTTAATATATAAGATATTTAGTGAAAATGGCTTCTTAAAAAATTTTAAAAAAAATTAATTAATAATTTGCTAATTATTATGGAGTAATAGTCATTTAATAACAATTTTTTAGACTAAAAAAATTTAAAATTTTTAAAAAGATCCAAAATTTGTTGAAAACGCAAGTCAAACTTCAAACGGCCATAACTTTTGATCCGGGTGTCCGTTTGAGCTCTACCACATATCAAACCGAAGCCTGTGATGAGCTATATGTCGTTGTGATGCGGGGGTACCCTAGTCAAGCGTTTCTAGAGGCCAAAAGGGGCTCAGAATGACTCCAAAACTGAGTTTTTAGTTGGGGAACCAAGATTTTTTAACATTTTGTGGATTTTCAGCCTCATTTAAGGGTGTATTATTGGCTTTTTTTTCATGGAGACTGAATTTATTCCAAGGTATAACATTCATATTGATATTATGTCTTTGAAAGTTTATCCTTTTTTATAATGCACTGCTATTTTTAATAAAATATATGACTATATGTATATATTTTTTATATATTCAAACCTAAAAATTAAATTTTTTAAATAAATAATTAAACATATTAACATATAAAATATATTATCTTTATCTAAATAATAACTAATATCCATTTTATTTAAAATACCAATATATGAATATTTATATAACTAATATATATTAATATAACTATACATATATTAATATAACTATATATATATTAATATAACTATATGTATATATTAATATAACTATTTATATATATATTAATATATATATATATATTAATATAACTATATATATTAATATAAATATATATTACTATATGAATAAATATAACTAAATATATATATAAATAAATAGATATATCATGAATAAGAGAACAAATCAATATAGGGTAGTGGAAAAAGCTTTAAGTGTGGAGGGGGAGGTCTCGAGATCAAATCCGGGTGAAGGCACGGGTGCGCCCGCCAGTGTGAATTAAAGGGATAGCACTGATAAAGGGTATAGGTGGTTCAGGTGGGCGCTGGAGGTGCGGGAAAGTGCTGATAAAGGGGGGCTCAAGCGCTGTAAAATCCCCCCCGAGATTAGTAGTATTTTTTGTATTTTTATTGATTTTTTTTATTTTAATCAGTGCTAAAAAAGCGCGGATAAAAGGGGTCTTTTATCAGCCCTAAAAAAAGCGGTGATAAAAGACCCTTTTATCAGCGCTTCATTTTAGAACTGATAAAAGACCCCTTTTATCAGCGCTTTTTTTAGCACTGAAAAAGGGGTCTTTATCAGCGCTTTTTGGAGCCCTGATAAAGGGGACCCCCCCTTATCTTCGTCAGAACTAATTTCACTTTTTCTAGCGCTGTTAATGGCCATTTTTAGCGCTTATAAAATCCATATTTGTAGTATTGTTAATTGTCTCATTTAAGGTAAAAATGGATTTACCACGGGTTTAAATAAATATAATTTTTTTGATATGGCCTAATTTGTTTCTATATTCTATTTTATCACCATATGTAGACCTTATCCATGAAATTTTATATAATAATCCATTATTTTTTTTATTTCTATGTGAAAAAGTTTATTGTGTAATTGTTGGGACCACTTTGTGTATGAAAGACTATTTATTGTCAATAGTTGGAAATACTGGTCAAAATGAAGAAGGAGATGAAGAATGAACTCCAATTTTAATGGAGAATATTAAATTAGATGATTTTATCACTGAACTTTAGTTCAAATAACTTGGATTATATGTGATACATTGTTTACATCAAAAAAATGGTGGAAGATTATTGATGTTCTATGAGGGATCATGGAAAAAGAAAAGAATCACGTGATTTGCATGAAGATGAGAAGATTAGAAAATGAATAGTAGAAGGGAGAGTGTTCATGGGAATGCAATTTTAAGGTGTCCATGCATGGGTTGAACTATTAAGTGGCCATGATTTTTACACTTAGAAGATGTATTTTTCATGGGCTTTACTTAAAAATTGGGAAAACCATCAAGCAAGCCAAGGATTGCATGACCCCAACACTGGTGGGACTCAAGGTTGACTACACTGAGGGAACCAGACCTGGCCAACCCAAAGATTGCATGGGTTGGGAATAGGTGTGCCTGCATGAAGGGTTAGGTGTAGGCCTACAAAAGCACTAGGGGAAAAGCCCATGCATAGTTGGGATGAAGCCCGCATATAGAGTGGGCATAAACAGTTCCCCATAGAGAAAATGGTACAGGGTGGTACCGTAGAGGGAGATAGAGTTATCTTGGAATTCATCAGGGCAGCTTTATACTTAAATGGAACAAATTCTTCATTGTTGATTCAATGTGAGACATTGATATTTGGCTACTCTTCACAGTTTTAAAAACACCGGAGTGATCACAATCGTCCATCTAATCCTCCATCACACTGGACCATCTGATGCTCCTATAACATTTTATGAACCCTACATCATCATATTCTTCCCCCACTACTACTTGACATAGTTGCTTCTATCTACCGAAAGTGAGGAAGAACCACAATATGATCACCATGGCTGATTATTTTGACATTGTGAGGATCACTACATCAAACCGAAACCATGAATGCAACTAAAGACTTGCATGCATGTGAGGTGGGTGAATTACTTAGCTCGACTGAGGAAAATGATATTTTTTGGGCCATGTTGATTCAAGCTTGTTGTTGAATGAGATTTATATGTGATCTTCATACCATGAATGATATTTGATCACTATAAATGTGGAGACCACATTGAAGAGAAATATCATCATATCTTTATCATTGGTTAATGAATTTGAATTCCAAGGATCTAGGAAACTCAAATAAGAGATTTAAGGACATTATCTCACGGTATTTGATTGGAAAAAGATCATCATCCTCTTCCTATAAAAGGATAAGTCCAAAACTGAAGGAGCTAGCTTCCATTTATAATCCAGAGAAATTGTTTTACTCAAAAATATCACTTCTTCGTTCCGGATTATCTATGGACAAGAAAAGAACCATGGAACATTAACAAGTGTTATACACTCTCGAAGTGTCTCACAAATAAGGAAGAACCACACCCCATATGATAAGATGAAACCAAGAAAACGTGACTTGTTTACCAAAACCTTCACTGTGTTTCATGATGGTGATATCTTGGGTCTACAACTGGGCCATGTCACCCTTATTGTGCTTTGTGAAGAAATATCAAAGAACAATTCTTGGTTCTATGAAAATGAATCAGGTGTTCTATACATAAATTATATGACCCATGGAGCTCTATACTCACATGAAGATTACCACCCTTTGGTTTCATGATATATCTATATTATTTTTCAAGTATTTATTATTTAAGAAAAAGGGAGAATGAAGGCAAGAGCTTGTCTACGCATGCATTGATCATATTCACTCATGTGCTTTATTTGAAGAAACCTGAGGCATTGTGTGTTTGTGAAGAATTGTTGAGGTTGCATACATCATTAAAATGAATTCATTTTAATGATTTGATATAATCGAGTATATGTGCATGATAATATAGATAAAATAAGAAGTAAAAAATAAATACATTCAACCATTTATTATTTAAATATATCCAAGGTCATATGTGTGTGAACATGTGATGGAATAAGGAAGAATTGGAGAAGAGTATATGTGTTCTTTCATTCACCTATAAAAAGGGATAAATTTAGATAAATAAATATCAAAAACACCTAGAATAATTGATGGAGATAAGTTCATCTAAATGTAACACACATGATCTCATAAATATATGAAAATAAGAATGAAGAAGAAGCTGATTCGGATGATTCCAAGTAAATTTATCTTCATTGCTTGAACAATCACATAGAAGTTTTTGATTCTATCCTGGAAGAAGAAGGTGTTTTAGTGCATTAGGTTTTTTAACTAAATAAAAATAATGAATAAAAAGTGTTCATTTGTTTTTTCACCACATAATAGAGAAGAAGAGGTTGGTTACTCGGATGCTGCTAAGAAAGTAACAAGGAAAAGAAGAAGGTGGTGGAAGGACAAAGAAGTAGTGTGACACTGAACATGTCTCAATAGGTGGAATGCATTGTTGGTGTTACAAACTCATATTAGAGAAGGGGGAAGACTATATTCAGAGAAAGTACAATAAACCATCTAGGAGCTGTAAGTTGGACTAAGTTATCACCAGTTTAGGGAATTAGATTGTCCCCCCATCCAAAGTGTAGGGACTCACACTAAATAGATTATTATTTTCCTAGTAAAAACATTATTATAGTTATCACATTATAATGGAGAATCCATGTATTAATGACCACCATACATGGAATATATGTAGATTCTATTATTTAGTAGTGAACCTTGTAAAAATTTTATGTGAAAATTTTTATTGTTCTCTGTTATAGCATACGACAATAAAAAGAGAATAAGAGAATCAAGATTCTAACATGTCAAGAAATGCATGGATAAATATTTAGAATTGAGTTTCAAAATTCCCCAACACTGATTCACCCCCCTCTTATTGTTTGGAATATCCTAAACTATTCCTCGTAGTAAATAATTCTTTTCAAAACATAAAAGTGTGACACTCACTTCTCTTATAAAAGGCCACCCATATCCTCCTCTATTCACATATTCAAAACCCATTGGCTTGGAAAATATATGAAAAAATCACTTGTATAATAAAATTATATCATCCTATAATACTTATTCTTGATATAAATACAACCATGGATGTCCTTTGGTAGAATATAAAATATGTTGCCCAAATAATAGTTAACGCTCTTAAACGAGCATTTTTATATTATTTCTTCCACCACCCATTAAATTATAATTACACCATGATTATATAATAAAATCAGTATCTTACATTCTATAAGATGTTATTATGTTAATGTAATAACCAATATCCTTCTCCTCTTCCATCAATTTAGTTATGAAATCATCATTTGTGTGTACGGGGGACAATAACCTTGTTAACCGATATCATAAATTTTTTCATTACCATCTCTCACTGTTGGGTATGACGATGTATATAAAATATTTATATGATATATATAACATAATTATACGTATGGATTTCTTATCCCATATATATACATTTTTAATTTCCACTCTCTAGGTGATATGATAATGTAATTTTTGTGTACGGTGGACTATCGCCTTGTGAATTAATGGGATTTGTTTTCACTAATGCTTTAAACTGAAGGTAATAAGGGTAAATATAAGGAATATATGTGAAAAAAATTAATTAATTATGATATCCATGTTTTTTTAATAATTATTAATAACTAATATATCATTTTCTATTTTTACACTACAAAATGATAACATTGATTATCTATGTATAGACTACCACCTTGACAAACTGATGTGACTCTATTTTCAACACCACACCACATGGATGATATATATAATTTTATTTTAAGAAATAATATATAATTTATGATATTATTATAATTATTAAAATATAAATACTACATCCCTTCTTCCCATATTGATCATTGAAAAATGGAAACGTTACTCATGCGTAAATATGACCTACCATCTCCATGATCGTAAAGTAATTAATTTTTAAAAACTGTCATTAATAATTTTTCATAAAATTATCTATTATGTACAAATATAATTATTATTTCATTATTATTATTATTATTATGAATATGATATAATTATATTATAAGCACCACAATTGAAACTTTCATAACAAATCAAGAATATAAAAATAAGGAAATTAACACAGGAAATAATTAAAATAATGAAATATTAAAATCAAATTGGTTACAATATGTAATAAAATAATCATATATGAAATTATAAATATTAATATGGTTCTATAATAAGGTAATAACAAGTTAAAATATACTGTAAAATACATTAAAGTAAAACCAACAAAATGTAAGCCTGAGGGAGGAGACTTTATCTTAATTTTCCTTCATTGAGGTATATTGTAAAGGTATGTACCATAATTATCTGATATGGTTTATTGAATTCCTATTTCACATGTAATATCATGATTCATTAATAATTCAAGGTATTGTAAATTTAAATTTGAAATATTTTATCTATGGGTTTTTTGATATAAAAGTTACAAAGTTGAAAAGAATATCACAAATCAATTTCACTTCATTGGGTAATATTACTCCTTTATTTTCTTTTATGATATATGTTTTTTTATTATATTTTGAATATATGATTATTTATTTCAATTTTTTTGGGTTTTTATAGTTTATACTCATAATTTCTCCATTTATTAATTCTCACTTCAACTTTATGAACATTATAAGGTTTTATTTAACAATCTCATTCTAATTGAGATTTTTTATTCTTGAATTTCAAATGAATGAAATTATTTTATTTTTGTATAATAAATCCATATAATTTTATTATCCTCTAGTAATTAATGACATTTTACATAATAATACCATTTTTCACTCTAGGGTACATTAATTAATTGAGAGAATGTTTTTAATAAAATCCGCCTTTATTTCTCTCTTCATTCGGGAATTTTTTTTCTAACTAAACCATGTTCTAAAAAATGTTTTATTTTTTTTAAACATTTCTTAATTATATAATAAATAGTTTTTACCACTTTTTTTCTTTTTTAGACATTCTTTTCAATGGAATGTTTATGAAATTTCGAAAATGATTTTCCTTTTTCTTTTACCAAAAAAAGTAGAAGGAATCTATATTTTAACATGTATGACAAGAATAGACTTTCCAGCCTTCATGGACACATAAGTGCATTGAATCATATTTTATATGTTTAAAATATTATTTTCATTAAAAATCAAAAACATTTTTGAAATTTTCGTTTTAAGAATTGATTTTTCAAATGAAAAGGGAATTTTTATCAAAAATATTATTAGACATCTTGTTATTTTAGTTATATTCATCATCAACAATAAATCATTATTCTTAATACAATGGTAATATGTTGTATTGATACCATGCTTCCTCTTTCTATTGATTGACTAATATAGTTTCAATGAAATTGTTATGGATCATATTTATTTTCCATGGGAAAATCATGTTTTTATTATATTTTTATGGAACCCTTTTCTTTTCTACAGAAAAACCATGTATCCAAGGGGTAGTCATGGAACATGTTTCTTTTCAACTATATATCCCTAATTTAAAAATATTAACATGAAACCCATTTCTTTTCCATGGGATAATCAAGTTATAAAAGGATTAATTATTGTTTATATAATTTTTATGATTAAAGCTCTATATAATTTATTTATATTTAGATTCACAAACATTACATATAATGGGTGAACCTAGAAAGAACTCGGTGATACCATCATAGATTTTATGGTTAGTGCACCTATATAGAATAAACTGAGCCTAATAATACTTATATGTTAAGTGTTCTCAGATAGCGCTTAAATGCATTGGGTACTTATTATGTTATCCATATATTTATATTATAAGTTTAACAAATGTGTATTCCATTTGTAATGGTTCTGTATGTGTTCTATGATAACAATGTCCCAAGATACCAACACCTCATATCATTGAATGAAATGTGTTTATAGGGTTTTCCTTGATCAATATTAATATTTCTTGTCTCATGAATATTTATTCTGATGAATATTTTCCTTCCTAAATATTTATTCCATGTCTCACTCATGCACTCTGATTATTTTTTCATTCCCTTCTACACTTCTTAAGCTCATTGTTATCTTTTAATAGTTAATTTTAGTGTTTAGTTTTACTGGTCATTTGATCTCACAATTGTTATGTTTCTATTTCCCTAGGTTATTAAGAAATTATGTTTAATGAGTTATGTCATGAAGGGTTTCATATGGATATTGGTGATGACTTATTGTGAAATAAGGAATGCCATTTAAATGGGAGAAATGATCATTTAATTACATGGGTATTGTTTATTTAAGAGTTTGACCTATTTATCTAAAAATATACATCTAAAAGGACCATGATAATATACTTGATAAAATATTTCCTTTCGATATTGTTTGTTTTGGATGGAAAATATTTGTCTTCCTTCATCAGTATCAAAACAATAAATTTAATGTTTATAGTTTCATTATCAAATAAGAGAGTCTGGGTTCCCGGATATTATTTTTAGTATTAGTGGTCAGTTTAAATAACTTTTGATATTATGATTTTCTATGTGAGGTTATATTATGAGTTACGGATATAATCATAGTTCTATAATATTATGGAAAATCATATTTTCAAAGTCTTAAACACCCTTTTTTAGGTTTATAGTGATGAGGTCATAATGTGTTTAAACACTCCTCATGATATTTTTTATCATTTTAAGGTATATTTATATATTTCATTTTCTATGAAGTATGCATTTTCATTTTTTTAAATAATATTAAAATTATTGATTATAATTATGGTATATATGGTCTTAGATATAAAGGTAATTAATGGATCCCAAATTTTATCATATAGATTACAATGTGTTTGAAAAGATATTTAGCGACAAAGAGATTAATGCTATTTAAAAAAAATTATCTTCATATGTTGTTCATAAAAGCTAAAAGTTATGGGAAACCATTTACAGTCAAGACACAATATAATATTGATTTTTTTAGGAATGATTTACTTTGAACATTGGGTATTACTATTGAATTTTTGAGATTACTGTATTATTTAATCATATGAAAGTTTAAACAATTTTTAAATTTTGTTATGATGTGATATACATTATAGTTTTCATTAATTTAAAAATATAGTTGGAATACATTTTTATCCATTTTAATTTTTAATGATCCCTTAAAACTCTTTTCAGTGTTTCGGTAATGAAAAATTCATCTTAAATACTCATTATTTGGAGAATAAGAAAATATTATAGTGCAAATTGGATAATGTATGATATTATACTTCTAAATTTATTATACTTTATTATGTATTCAGTCTATATAGTGAATGAATTCCTAAATATTAGAAAAAGGATCTTGAAATGAAAATGTTATCCAATTACATTAATATCTGATGAATCAAACGTTCTTTCAAATATTTGTAGATTTATGGTTTATAGGGCCAGAACTTTTCTTTGATCATAAACCAATCATCAAAATCAATATCTATAACTTTTTACACTTTTCTTCCAAGTCTAAATCTTCATTTTCCACCAAATTTCTCATATTAAGAAACTTAGTATGTGTTATTTTACATGACCCTCTTACATTCCTTTGACATTTATCAAGAGGATATTTTAGTAACCCTTTTTACTTGATTCTTAAAAATAGGGTACTTCATATATCCATTATTTTTTTATTGAGATAAATTCAAAATTTTGAGGATGCAATTTACTAAATGGGTAAGATGTAATACCTTGGGAATTTAAATTGAGAATATTAAGTTCGATAGTGTAAATGAAACACAACACTTAGATTTCATGATAATGTAACACATAGAGAAATTATGATACATTTATTTTTAAATAAATGTGATCTCTCAAATAGCTTTTGGTATGCACAAACCCAAGATTTTTAAACATGATAACACATTCAACATGTAACACCGAGCTTAAATGATCAATGATATATATATATATATTTGTTATAACCTAGCTGTAAAATTGGAATGTATGAATTGTATTAACTTCTTTATGATATATATATATATTTCATAAAAAATATAAATTTTTGATAAATTTTTGGTAAATGATAAACCAAATTTTAGTAAAGTAATTTTATTCTTCAAAATATGTTTTCTTTAAAAATAATTTTTATAGATTTTAATGAAAAATATTCATTTTTTAAACAGTTAGATAATTTATTTCATAAAATCAACATATTTTTGAAATTCTAATATGAATATTTATTTTTTATGAAATTTTTCGATATTTATGTAAATTTTGATTTTTATTGAATTGTGGAGAAATACCGATTTTTTTTAAAATGTCATTTAGTTTTAATAACATAGGTAATTTAGAAGTCACATTTTATTATGAACATGATCTAAAGTAACAAATTTTTTATTTATTTATATATAATTCAATTAATTATATTTCAGTCTTCAATATATGTTATTTTAGTAGAAGTTTATTTTCGGGTTTAGAATGGCTTTTTTAGAACTCTTCTAATGTGCATAACATTTCTCCCAATTAATTAATTAAAATAATACTTAATGAGGATGTTTTAAACGAATTTTATTTATTATATATAATTAAATTTTAAATTGATATTCTTAAAAATGATTCTTATTATTATATTTAGAGTTAATAAAGAATCAACTTGTGCTTGAAAAAAATACACTTCTTAGAAAACCAGTTTTTCATCATGTCTATAAGTTTTTAAAAATAATTTTTCCCAATATTAGAATATTTATTTCAAAAATTAAAAATTGTTTAAATAATCATTTAAATGTTTTATTGGGGAGAATTTTTTATAATTCGATCATGTGATTTTTTTTTGATGAATAGTGGAAAATACTCAATTTTAATTGAAAACTGCATCTTCATTTAAATTATTTATAATGTCAATTAATGATATAAAATTTTTTAAGTAAAATTAGTTAATAAAAATATCTATTAATCTAATTTATGTATCTTAAATCAATTCCATACTGAAATTGGATAAAAAAAATTTAATCTTCTGCATATTTTCTCTTTAAAACCCTGCTTTCTCATTGCATTTGCAAGATTATTTTAATGTAATTTTTTCACTTATGTGAATTGAATTCGGAAAAATGGATTTGATATTTTTAATAATTATAATTTATATTTTATAATATGTTCAAAATAATTTTTAACCAAAATAAATAGTGAAATATGTGAATATTTATTATCACAATTAGGTTAAAAATATATTTACCGTGGGGTCAAACAAAAAAATATATTGTTTATAATGACTTAAAAACATGTCTAAATTATTTTACGAGCCCATATTTTGAACATATAAATTATATTTTATAGAATAGTAAATTATTTTATCCTTGTTAAATGAAACCAACATGTGTGGAATTCATTTTTATTAATTACAAGTGTGTCACTCACCTCACTTGTAAAAGGCCACCCCCTCTCTTCGTCACTTCACACCATCAAAACCCATTAGATCAGAGAATAAATTCCCATATAACATCTATAATTAAGTTATCTCATACTATATGTCTTTATGGGAATAAATCTAACCATATAAGGCCTTTGGTGAAAACCAAAAGTATTTACCTGAAGAAAAGGTAGCATTTTTAAACCTCCAGTTTTATTTTATTTCTACAACCACCCCTTAGGTACATCATAAAAAATCCTTAATAATAAAATTATTATATTAAATATATTTATATCCTATTATTTTAGTTTAATTTACATAATCATTTTCAAATTTCCAAAAAATTGTTTATGAAATCATCATTTGTATGTATGGTGGACTACCACCACGTGCACCGATGTTATTCATTTTTTACATTACCAAATCTCACAGTTGGGTGGGATAATAGATATAAATTATATATATGATATTTAAAACATAATTATACCTCTTTATTAATTAAATCATATATACATATTAACATCCCATTACATAGGAGATATGATAACGCCATTCGTGTGTATGGCGGACTACCACCTCACGAAGCAATGTGATTCATTTTCACTAACTCTTTACATTGAGGATTATAATTATAAAGAAAAAGAATATATGTGTTATAAATTTAATAATTATTATATTTATTACTTATTTATAATTATTAAAATATAATATATAATTTTCTATTTTACACTAAAAAATGATTACATTGTTCATGTTAGTGTGGACTATCGCCTTCACAAAGCAATACGAATCACTTTTCATCACCAAACATAATGGATGATATATATAAGTATATTAAAATAAATAATATCATATCTATCATATTATTATCATTATATAAGGATAAAATATTACTTACCTATTTCCATAATTATCATTGAAAAAAAGAAATGTTACTCTAGCATGCATACAACATACCAATGACATGATTGTAACACTTTACACTTTCCAATAAAATAATTAATAATTGGTATTAAAAGTATAACAGATTTATAAATATTATTATTATATTATATTTATTATTTATTTTGTAGAACTATATTATATTAACAAGAACCAGAACTTTCATAACGAAGAACAAATGAGAAAAGAATAAAATTATCATTGAAATTGATGAAAACAATTAAAGATTATTTAATAACAGGTGAGAAGATGTTATAAAAGGATTCTAAATGATAATATAAATTTTAATATTGTTACTAATATGTTAATAATATTTTTAATATAACTATATTTGAGGTTAAATTACATTCAACCAAAATGAATTGTGAGGAAAGGGACTTCGACTCAATTTCCCTTCATTGGGGCATATTGTAATTTTATGAATTTAATTTCTCTTATATAGTCTATATAATAGAATATTGACATGTAATATAATGATTCATAATACTTCCTAATATTTTGACTCTCAATATGAAATATTTTGACAATGAGGGTTTTGACTTAAAAGTAATTAAGTTGTAAATAATTTCATAAACTAATTTTGTTTCATTAGGTTACATAACACCTTAATTGTATTTTATGTTCTATGTTTATTTGGTCAATTTCATTAAATATCTAATGTTTTATATCTAGATTTTTTATTTTTTATTTCTATTGATACACATAATCATGTCATTAATTTATTCCCACATCAACATTGTGATCATCTTTAGGGTATATTGTAAAATATCATTCTAATCGAGATAGTTTGTTCTTAAATATAAGTTAAAGGAAATTATTTGATAATTATATAATAAATCAACTTAATTTACATCTCCTTTTTTTATTAATGATATTTTCTTGTAATATTTCCATTTTTTCCTCTCTTTGGTACTTATAGTAATTTATAATGTTTCTTAAGAAAATATGACTTCACTTCCCTCTTTGTTCGAAAATTGTTTTACCACTGAAATAATTATTTACAAATATATGTTTTCATAAATGTTTTTAATATTTTATAAATATTTTATTGAAGACATTTTTATCCATTATTTATTTTTAGAATAAAAATTCAATTCAATATTTAATTCATTTACAAAACAATTCCCATTTTCATTTTTCAAAAAAAGTGGAAAGAATATTTGTTTTAACATTTACAGAATGAACAAAATTTCCATCTATCATGATTGAAAAAAAATATTTTTAAAAAACCTTTATAAAAAAAATATTACTTTCAATTAAATTTATTTTTATATTTTATTGAGAACATTGACTTTTAAAATGTTTTTTCTATATTAAAAAAGATATATTCCTTGTGAAAATTTTAATTATATTTCTATGTTATTTATACTCATTAATGAAAGGATCCATTTATTATTAATTCAATGGGTATATATTGTATTTATAAAATCATTATTCTTTCTTTGGATGGATCAAGATTGTTTTAGAGTTACTTTTATGGAACCCATTTCATTTAAATAGATTAATAATGATGTAAAAATCTGTTATGGAACCTATTTCATTTCAACAGGATAACCATGATTCTAAGAGATTGATGTGGAACCCTTTTATTTTCAATGGGACAACCATGTTTCAAATAGACAAAAATGAAACCCATTTATTATCCCTGGTTTAATAAAGTTATAAATGTAATATTGATTGTTTATATGTGTTATATAATGAAATCTCTAAGTACTTTTTTCATGCTGAGGTTTATTAAAATTATATATAATGGGTGTTCCAAGATAGTGCCAAGTGATCCCCTTATATCTTGTATGATGGATTTTCCAAGATATCACAGGGTGATCCCAATATATCTTATATGATGGGTGCACCTAGATAGCATTCCAATGAATTGGTTAATTATTATGTTCTCTGGATGATTATATTAGAATTTTAGCATTTGGTTATATCATTTATAAAGGTTTTATAAGGGTTCTATAAGTGTTATATGAGGATGATATCCCAAGATTCCAATATGATTTATCTATTCCTACAATGTGTTTAGAGTGTTTCCTATTATCAAGATTAATATTTCATTACTCATGATTATTGAATCTAATGAATCCTTACATTATTAAATGAATATTCCATGTTTCATCATTGATGATTCAGGTATTTAGTGGTATGTGTTATTTTCGGACTCACTCATGCACTCTGATTATATCCTTGTATACATATGTAGTTCTTATGATCATTGATGATTTTAAATTTTTAGTTATTTTTTTCCCATAGTAAGCATTTGAACTCACCCTTCCCATGATTCCTTTTCCCTTTTTTATCAAGAGATTATTTTAAATTATTTTTTTCTCAAATAACTACTATAAAATCTGCCTTTAACAATGCTAGAATAGTCCTTTATCTGTGCTAAAAAAGGTGCTGACAACTGGAGTGTGGTTAAAATCCTAAATCTTTTATCAGTGCTAAAAACAAAAGTTAAAGGGGGTAAAATTATAATGTTGTAGATGTCTAGGAGGCTTAACCCTCTATCAATGCTTCCATGACACCTTTAATAGCACAAATCCCACTTTTATCAACGCTTTTCCCTATCATGGACCTTTTATAATCACTTTTCTAATTTACAGCCTCATGTGCGCCCACCTGGATTCGAACCCTCCACCTCTCCTTAAATGATAGAATGTCTTTACCACCACACCAGGTTTTTTCTTTGTCTTTTTAATGATATTACTAGTTATATATATATATATTTATATTTGTTATTCATATAATTATATAATAATTTTTAATTTCATTTATACAATATATGTGTGTGTGATATATATATACATAAATTTATTTAAATACATTATACATCCTATTCATTTACATATAGTAGAATATAATGAAAATATATATCTATTTATTAATACACAAATATATGTATATATAAACAACATAAATATATTTTGATAATGTAAAAAAGGGTTATATGTTATTTTAAATACATTTTTAGAATATTTATTTATTTAAATATATATGAATATAGATTTTTATGTAAATATGTTTATATATGTATTTATATGAGTGATTTATTATAAGTAAATATTATAAAACATGAAAATATTTAATTATAAATAAAATTTCATTGTGAATAATAATAAAATTTAAAAACTAAATTATAAATATGAATTCAATCCATGAGAATAAATTCAGCATACACAAAAAGGCATGACGACAACCTTTAATGAGGATGAGAATCCATAAATGGTTATAAAATTGGGCTACACAAACTAAAAATTCGGTTTTGGAGGAATTAAGGACCTTTGTTTCCTCACAAAATGTGATAGAGGTTTACCTCTTTCACTAAGGGTGTAGAGCTCATCGCAGGATTCAATATGATATTTGGTAGAGCCAAAATAGACACCCGAATCATAATTTATTGTTGTTTGAAGTTTGAGCAATGTTTTCTAATTATTTTAGATATTTTATTAATTTTTTGATTTTATATCATCAAAATGATATTAAATGAATATTACTCAATAATAAAAAAATTTATTAATTAATTTTTTTTTCAAAATTATTTTCCATGACATTTTCATTAGATATCTTATATATTATGAGTAAATTCCTATATACAGTATCTAACACACATTTTAAAGAATTTATATTATATTTATATGAATATATTTATATTTATATAATAATATATTATTTGTGTTGAAATATAATTTTTCTAAGTATATCTAGGGTACTAAAAAAGCACTGAAAAATGGGTTTCTTTGTTAGCACTTATAAAAAATAACTCATAAACCCCTCCCCATTAAGAGTGATTTTTTATAAGCACTGATAAAAGACCTCATTTCTCATTTCTTTTTTAAAAATGCTGATAGAGGGTGGGACATTATCAATTCTTGTAAAGAAGGACTAATAATGGTCCCCCTTTAACATCACTATTAAATACCCACTTTAAAATCATCAAATAAAGTGTTGTTAAAGATCCCCTTTAATAATGATTCCTTTATAAAAAATGAAGGGGGTCTCTAATAGAGTTTTAAGCTAGAGATGTTAAATCCATAGAACTATATAAACCCAATTTTTTATTAGTGAAGCGTTTCATATCAATGATTATGAATACTTAATATGGAATAAGTAAATCTTGGATTAGTGGGAGAAATGTTCATTTCAATTAATGGGTATTGTTTATGTAAGTGTTTTACAAATTTATCTGAAACTCTAAAAATAAAAAGTAATTCAGAGTATATGTGCTTAAATATTTCCTTTTTATATTTTATGTTTTTCATGGAGAAAATTGGGCCACCATCATCAATATCAAAGACAGAAATTTAATGTTTTCATTTTCAACATCGGATCCTAGAGTGCGGGATCATGGCTGTGGTAGACTCTGTCAAAGGTTAGATTTAAAAACATTATAGTTTAGGATGTTTTTATGGGAATTTATCTTAATATTTTTGGAACAAATCACTGTTCAATGTGATTACGGATAATCATAAGGTCAAAGTATTACACACACCTTTTGAGGTTTAAAGTAATTTCATTTTAAAGTTATTAATGACACATTAAAAGATATTTTTTATGTATAATTATATTTAAAGATTTGGTTTAACATAAAGTAAGAATTTTACATTTTTGGAAATAATATTTATGGTATTGATAACCTTTAAGGAAGATATGATCTTGGATATTGACGTAATTATTGGAACACAAGATTTGTCATATAGAAAACTATAGGATTGAAAAGATATTCATTGAATAATTGATCAAGGTCATTTCACGAAAAATTGTCATATTTGGAGCTTGAAAGATTAAAGGTATAAGATAACATTTTTGGTCAAAACACTCTTTAAGGTTGAGGTTTTTTTTGAATTATTTAGTATGAATTTTATTTATCAGTATTGAATATTGAAGATTAATATATTGTTTTATCCGATGGAGGATTACTTATTTTGGGAATTATCATACCATGTGATAAAAAAATTTTCTTTGGTTAACAGAAAATAAAACATGTAATATATTGTTATCACAATTATGGTAATATAATCCTTTAAAATTTTATTTTTAGTTGATTGGATATGAAAATTATTTCTTGAATATTCATTATTTGGAGAAAAATAAGAGATTTTTTGTGGGAGTATTGTCTAAAGGATTAAATTATACTATAAATGTAAATATACATTAATATTTCCACATTATAGATGATGAAATAAATTCAATTATATAGGAAAAAATTTTGAAATATAAAAAGTTATACTATAAAATTCATATTTGATAAATGATAGGGTCTTTTAAATAATCACAAATGGTTTTGATGCCCTAAAATTCTCATTGATCATTCAATTTTTTTTTATCAATTAAATCAATCACTATTTATAATTATTTATGATTTACTTACATGTCCAAATCATCAATTCCCACTAATTTTATCCTATTTGTAAACCTTGTTTGTGTTGTTCCAGATTACTCTTGTTCTTCCCTTACACATTTATCATGAGGATGTATTGTTAAACCTTTTTTCGATGTATGATTTTAAAAAAGTTATGTTAATTTTTTTTTGTTTTTTACTGAGATTATGTTCCAATTTTTGGACATAATTTATTAGGGTGCGGGATATAACACCCTTATATTTTAAATGATGAAATTTGAGTTCGATAACATCAATAACACACAACACTGAGAGTTTATGAGAATGTAAAACATTAAGACATTCTGAAATATTTATTTTCAAATAAATTTAATCTCTTTGATATATTTTGGTATAATAAACCAAAATATTTTTATACTCAATATAATATTCAATACGCAACACTGAGCTTAAGTGGAAATTTATCATGAGGATGTATTGAACACAAGACTAAGTTGTACCAAAAAAATAAAAAATGGTAATAGTTTAATTTTAAGTGGACGTTATCACATAGCCATTATAATGGAAGGAATGAAACATATTAACTAAATAACTAAAATAAGATGTATACATGTTTATATAATGATTCATTTGGTTGAAAATTAATTAGAAATGAAAATAAAAACCAATTGAATATGAAAGATTTGTTTTTTTAAAAAACTATCTATGTGGGAATAATTGAGTTTATAAAATAATCATGTTATTATTATTCGATTATATTAATGAAATATAAATTCAACTAGATGTTCAAAAATCGTCTTCAATTTTTTCTATAAATTATATAAGAATAAATTCAATTTTACGTATAAAGGGAGTATTTTTCTAAAAACATTTTTACCACTGTATGATAGAGAACCCATTTTAAATCCTATTTTTATCAATTTTATAAATTATAATTGAAAAAATAAAGTTCTTATTTTTTATTTTGATATAAAAATTTTCTTTGGTTTACTTTTTTGTAGTTTTCTAATAAATTTCATATTTTAATGAATAGTGAAAAATCGTGCATTTTAATTCAAAACATCTTCTTTATCTAATTTACTTATATAGTGAGTTTATAATTTTAATTGGTTATAACGTTTAGTAATATTATGTTTTTATTAGTTAATCCAATTTATTCCATTGGAATCAATTTCACATTGAAAATGGATATAAAAACTTTGAAAATTTTTAAAAGTTTTTACTACAATAAAACCCATTTTCCCGATCCATTAACAAGATTAAGATTTTATTTATTTTACAACTTATTTGAATTGAATGTTCAAATAATTTATATTCATTTTTATAATAATTATGAAAATTTGGATCTAATTGGATCAAAATAATTTTTGTTGAATTGTAACTTTAGTATTTTATTATCCATGGTTAATGATATATTAGGTAACTAAAGTTAAAAAAATATTATTTAAAAAAAACTAGCCTAACACTTGTAATAATATAAATGGATAATTTATTTTTTACCAAGAAAATACTTGGTAGAAAATTTTGTCCTTTGGAAGCCACATGGGTGTGATTATGACATTTATAACATTTTATTTAATGTAAAGGCAAAGATCTAATAAATATGTCTCTTATTCCTAAAAAATTTAATATGGGGTTATATAAGTTATATATTTGA
The DNA here is from genome assembly GCA_963277665.1 of Viscum album. Classification (NCBI taxonomy): domain Eukaryota; kingdom Viridiplantae; phylum Streptophyta; class Magnoliopsida; order Santalales; family Viscaceae; genus Viscum; species Viscum album. The sequence continues at coordinate 1,684,619,106 of OY728160.1, forward strand.
CAATAAATATTCATTTTAAATTTAATAATTTTATCAAAACCTTAATATGTTTTTAACAAAATAAACAACAAATAATTAAATTTAATTTTGACATTGTGGTCATGCATTAAATGACCTTTTAAAAAAAACTTCAAATAATTAATGTTAATAATTTTAAAATGAACATAACTTGAATTATTTAATTTCATCAAAGAATTTTATGGAATAATATTATATTTTATAAATGAGTTAATGTATATTTTTTTTCTGAGTAATAAAGTTGTTTTTATTTTTTAAAAATTTCAACGAATGAATAGTATCAAAATTGACAAAATTCTTAAATTTAAATACAAAATATCAAATTAAATGATATAAAATTTGAAAAAATAAAATATTAGACGAAAAAAATTATATAATCCTAAATATTTTATTAATGATTCATTAATTTGTCTTTTTTTATGATTTGGTAATTAGTTTAACTCTAAATTTGTAAATTACATAATAAAACAGCCAGAGTTAAAAGGGTTATAACAAAAAGACAAGGATTAAAAATTATCGAAAACATGTCATATTTTTATTGTATTAATATATTTAGATCCATAATAATAATATATTCAAACTAAATAATTTTCTACTCATTTGGAATCTAAATTTAATATATATTAATTTAAAACTTTTAATAATTCAACGGGTTGCCCACTTCTCTCCTATAAAAAGGCACAGGTTCTATTCTATTACTCATGCTTCAAAAACATATTTTTCATCCAGAATCTTCAAAAGAACCTTCCTATAATACCTAACCAACCCTCCATAGAGTGTTCAGGTGTTAAAAAAGGTGATCATCTGAAGGAAAAGTAATGTTTTTATTTAAGGGTTTTTATTTTCTTTCTTCTTCCATTTCATTCGAACATTATTTATACATGATTAAATAATAACACTAGTATCCTCAATATAATAATATGTTAATATTTTCATATTTTCACCTAAATCTATATTCAATTACATTAAATGGGAATGGAATTAATTGTATGTGCATACTTGAGAACTATCACCACAACAAAGAGATATAAATCCTTTTCAATAACCATCTCTCGTGAGTGGTTATAAAGATGAAATTAATGTTTATATTTCATATTCATGACATATTAATCATTATATGATAACAATATATCAAATAAATTCTTATTTCCATGTGTCTAAAAATGATAACATCATTTGTGCATACCAGTGAACTATCACCTCCATAGAGTGATGTTTCTCATTTTTATTAATTACATCACTTGTATGATATATATATATATATATATAAGTATTTTTTGGTGATTAATATGATATTAATGATGTTATTATAATTTTTAATGATAAATTAATACTTTACTATTTCTATAACGGTCAATGAAAAATGGGAAATTTCACTCATGCGTACGTACAACTAACCGTCTCTTTGATTATAAATTTGATCATTTTTTGTAACCATACACTATGGTTTGATTTAAATTTATAATTTATGAATACAAAATATAATAATGGAATGAACATTATTGTGGTGATAATGTAATTTTATCCATATGGACTTATTGGCTTCATACCATGTTCAATTTTGACTCATGTTCTAAATATCAACAAAATGACCAATATAAACTCCAATAATTAACTAATTATTATAACATGGTAATTAATGATATAAAAGGAATAATAAAAATTTACCTTTTCAGAAGAAAGTATAAATTGACCAAAATTTTATTATTCATGAATAACAAGTGACATTCGTGATGAATCAAACTCATGATAAGGGTATTCATCTCAATCTCCTTTCATAAATACATATTTTGATATTATACACCTTCTTTTTTAATAAGGTTTATAATCTACCCCTTTGACTTTTAATTTCATTAATTTTTTTTCAAAAGGATCCTTTTTATATTAATCAATTTACATTCTTTATAAATAAACAAAAGGAATATTTTCTTTAACATAAACGACAACAATGACTTCTCCACCACCGTAACCATTATTTGATGTTTGGATTCTTCTCTAAAACATAATGTTTTAAAAAGGGAAAAGAAATCCATTATTCCCCATTTTTATATTTTTTTATTTAAAATTTTTTTAATGTGGATTCATAATTTCTATATCTTTAAATTATTTCTCTTGATTGAAAATTAAATTTAATGAGTGGAATGTTGATAATTGAAATATTTTTTTGTTAGGATTATATAATAGAAGTTGGAAATTTGAAAGGTATTTAAATGATCAACCAAAGATGAATAGTTACATGATAAACTAAATATGGGTGGTTCTGTGAGAAACCAATTATGAGTTGTTACGTTATGTCATCCAATGCAATGTGTATGGAAGTGGGTCGTACGACTATTAAATTTGTAATAGTGATATGTGTGGAAGTTGGTTGTATGGTAATTACATTTAAGTATGATTATGTTCAAAGTAACCTTTATATGTATTATGTTCTTTCTATGGGTTATATGATATTCATTTTATTACAAAAGGGTAATGAATGATCTTATATTCAATGTAGAGTATTTACTACTCATTATAGGTGAAAAGTATTAATTTATGATAATGTAATTATGGTTTACAATATTTTTCAAGACTAATTGTTTTAATAATTTTTGAATACCATTAAGATATTTTTATGATCATCCAAAGTATTAAAATGTTTTCCCAAGGATTTAAAGTAGAATAGAAAATTTTTTGGATCATGGGAAAAGTTATGATGTTTAAACATTAAATAAAAACATGTTTCTTTTTTAATAGTTTATGTTTTTTAAAAAAATGGGCAGTGAGTAGAAGTGTCTACATTGTAATTTTAAATTTGTTATATATGTGTTATGGCCTAATTCTCTAAATTGATAAACACGAAAGGATCCTCAATATAAATTAATTCAAATTATTGACATTACACTCGATTATGTAATGTTCAAGGTTGGGGCCTTATAGTTGGTGTTAGAGGTAAGTTTAGATAAATTTAGAGGTTAGGGTATTAAGATACAAGTTGTATGCACCCATAATGAATACTGTTATAGGAAGATTAATAGTTATTTTAGATAAATTTAGTGAGTTAGAGATAACAGGAATAAGAATATCTTATTTTTTATAATCCTCATAAGATAATATATGATGACATTATTGATATACTCACACTAAACTTTTTGATTTTATTAAATGGATTGATCCAATGGGCAGCAAAGTGACAATGGATATAAAGTAAATTTTTATGGTTCTCTAAAAAAGGAACATAATTAAATGGTATCTACAATGATAACTCTTATGGTTATTCTAAACCAACTATCACGAGTCACGATTATCCAGATAAACCTTAGTGATTTTTCTAATGTATAATTTATAAGAGAAATGAATCCTTTTTAAAGTTCGTGTAATAATCATAAAGGTAAGTCTATTAAATGACTTCTGTGTCATGTATGTGGAAACAAACACCTAGGAAAATATTTTAAGTGTATGGATTGGGTTATATTTGTGTTAATAAAGGTTATAATGAAATAACCTGTCAGAGAAAACAGAAGTGTTCAGTTGAGTCCATGAAAGGGAAAGAAGTTGTTTTTGAGATACCAATTGAATGTTTTAATTATAGAGAGTATGGTCATTATGAAAATAGTTTTCCTAGAAAGAAGTTTTGTGAATGGGATCTGTTGGACCATAAAAATAAATGTTTAGTAATACATAATTTATTTCAAACTAAATATGAGGAAACTAAAAATGATGATAAAATATATTTATTAATTATTATATCATGTTTTGAAATAATTTAATGTTACTAAAAAATTCATATTTTTGTTTGAAGGAAAGAATTATTAATAACTAAGGGGGAAAACATGGTTAAAAGATCACAAAAATGTTGAATCATTATGAAGTCACCATATAATGGATTCTAGAGTTATGGAGGACTATAAGATGATGAAATGTTCAAAATTATTAATGATATTTTGATAATGGGATTAAGTTGTATTTCTTTTTTTATTATGTGTAACCAAGAAGTTTTTTATATAAAAATGTTATTTAAAGAAGTATTATCTTTTATTAAGTGGACATAATTTTAAAGGTATGAATGACATTTATGGTTTATAGGATATTTTATTTTTAGGTAATTATGGGATATTATATTTTGGGATGAAAAATTAAAGGCATGAGATAAAATTTGAGGTTAAAATATGTTAGGGTTATTTTTTAGGATTTTATCTCATTTTTGGAATTTTAATAGAATTTTATAGTTTTAAAAAAGTAAAACCTATAGGAAGGGTTATAACTCATAGTATCATGCAAGGTTGTGAGAATCCATCCCACAACAGAAGGGAGACAAAGCTTTATAGGCTACTAATAGACAACGTAAAGTCCATAGATAGTATGAATTTTTATTTTTTGTTAAACAATATATGTAATAAGAATAATAATATTTTGGGATCTTTTGATTAATCAAATGGATATCATTATCATTTGAAAATGATTTGTATTTTAAGTGATAAAAATTATTTTGGATGACGCACACTATTTTGGGAACTTTATATGATTAAGGTAAATAGACTACAATGAGATTTTAATTGAAGAGTAATTGATGAGTTATATTTTGGATGAATATATTATTTTATTGTTGAAATATGATAATTCATTTTTTTATGGAAATGATTAACGTATCTTGGAGAACATCTGATTAGGGTAATTACTTTTTAGTATGATCTATTAAGAGTGGTTCATGTTATTTGGAGATAAATGTTAAGATTTATCTTAGAAGACTATGTTATCAAATGCTTCTAATTATTGTGTCAATCATAGTGTAGATAAATTTGAGGAATTTGAAGGACAATTATTTATCAAATAGTATATATTGAGCTTTGGGTATTAATTTTGAATTTGGAAATTAAAAATAGCATTTCATCATATAATGATTTATTCTTTTAAGGGGATTATATATCCTTTTACTTACCATTTTGGTTTTCATTATTGTTTAAAGGTACAATAAATATATATTTTACATTCTTTGGATAATGTTATTTTTTAAAAAAATTATTATAGTGCTTTAGGTGTGAAACATTCATCTTGAATACTCATCATTTGGAGAAAAAGATGATTTTGTGCAGGAATTTGACTAATGCATTAAGCTATACTTTTTAGGTAAGTATATTCCATTATGTTATTAGTCTATGTAGTAAAATGATTCCAAAAACTCTATGAAAAGGATCTTGAAACAAAAAAAAAATTTACATTTCCAACTATGAAATCAAATACTATTTAACCCATCATAAATTAATGGTTTGGTGATTGGTAACATTCTCCTGTTAATGTTTTCTACCACTCTCCATCAGAACATGATGACCCATTTTTTCTTCAATATCCATATTTTCCAAAATGAAGACCTAGTATTTTTTAGGTGATCATCATACATCCCTCCCTTTTTTAAAATTGGATTTTTTAATGACACCTTTTCTAATGAGGTATTTTAGTGAAGTTACCGATCCCAAATTTAAAATTATGAGGACACAATTTCAAAAGGGCGAGAAGCATGTAACATCCCAGGAAATTATAGAAAATTAATTTTTCATATTTATTAATATTTATGAATTAGATAGTAATTTTACTCTAAAGAGACATTGTGCCAGATATTTTTCCCGACACATAACAATTGGTTTCTTCGAAATATTCTTTTTCACACAAGACTGAGTTATACAAAAAATATATTTTTTATTATTAAAATTATTTATGTGCAAGTAATAATTTTATAAAATAATCAAATCACCCCTGTTCTATTATATTAACAAAATTTAAATTCAATCTGATTTTCAAAATTCATATTATATGTTTTTTGGAAATGATATAATATGTAATTCCATTTTATTCATAAAATAAGTAATTTTTAAAAAAAACCATTTTTATCACCTTTTGATGAAGAATCCATTTTAATTATTTTTTTATTTTAAAAAATATAATTGAATAAATAAACATCTTCTTTTCAATATGGATATAAAATATTAATTTGGGTGAATTTTTTGTATTTTTCTCTTAAATTTCATATTTTAAAAAATATTGAAAAATACGGCTTTTTAATTGAAAAAAGCTTTTTCATATAATTAGTTTTTATATATAGTTTATCATTTAAATTATTTTTAAGGTTCATTTATATTATGTTTTTATCATTTAATCCAATTTAGGTCATTGAAATAAATTTCACAATGAATGTGGATATAAAAATTTTATGAACCTTTGATGGTTTTTACTTCAAAACTCCAGTTTTCTCGTTCTGTCAACCAGATTATGTTTAAATTAATTATACCATGTATATGAATAGAATTTAAGAAAAATGAAAAAATGTTTGTAATCAGTGTGAAAAATTTGATCTAATTGGATAAATATAATTTTTTGAATAGTAACTTTAGTATATTATTTACCACAGTTAAAGGTAAATATGGTAATCAAAGGTAAAAATAATATTATAATAGTATAAAACTATCTAAAATGTATACTAATTATATTGGATGAGTTATTTTTGACCTATAATGTACGTGGGATGAAATTTGGGCCTTTTGAAGCCACATGGGTGTGTTATTACATTTATAAAAATTTATTTAATATAAAGGCAAAGGTGTCATAAATATGTCTCTTATTACTAAATAAGTTTTAATATAGGGTTATATAAGAGATATCTTAGACTATAAACTATAATTTGAAAGATAAAATATTTATATACATCATGATATTTTATTTATAATTTTTATATGACAAATAATTATATATAATTGTGACATAATGGAGATGTAATAATTAACTTATTATAGAAAAAATCAAATAAATGATATTAATAATAATAAAATAAATATATTTTTTATAGTTGATGTCATAATCAAATTTTATGGATACATTTGATATTATTTATATGAATTAATGTATTTTATTCGAAGGAATATCATTTTTATAATGTTTTAAAAAAGTAAGTAATGAATAGTGTCAAAATTGACATAATTCGTAACTTAAAATATAAAATATCTAATTATATTATATAAAGTTTATAAAAATCCAATATTATAAGGAAATGATTAAATAAGACCCTAAATTGCATTAATGACTCATTAATTGGTAGTTTGACATAATTTGGTAATTATTTTAACTCTCAAAATGTAAATTATCTAACAAAACGATAAGAGTTGAATGGATTAAAACATCAAGATAATGATTAAAAAATATCCAAAAATTGTTTATTTTTTAATTTATGAAATTATTTCTACCCATAATATTGATATATTTGAAATAAATACGTTTTAATCCATTTGGAAATGAGATTGAATTTATTTTAATTTAATACTTTTAATAATTCAAAGGGTTCCCCTCCCCTCTCCTATAAAAAGGAACTCATTCCTCTCTATTACTCACACTAATAAAATATTTCGGTTCATAGAAGCTCTAAAACCACTTACTAGAATCCATAAAAACGTTATTAATCCTTGGGATATTCATAAATATCTTTTTATAGGTGTTAAGATGTTAATAAAAGGTGACAATCCAATGAAAAGATAATGTTTTTATTTAAGTATGTCTATTTTGTTTTTTAATCCATTTCTTTAAAATATTAATCATCTGTGATGAAATAATAATTCCAATATCCTCAATATAATATGATTTTATTATGTTATTTATTCACCAAAATAAATCTCTAATTCCATTAAATGGGAAACAATTAATCATTCATGTGTACATGTGAACTATCACCTCCACAAACCTATATAATTAATTTTCCATAACTGTGCTTCATGAGTTGTTATAAATATGGAATTAATGTTAATATTTTATTTTAATTACATATTAATCATTATATGATAACAATATATCTTTTATGTTATTACTTTCCATGCACATAAAAATGATAATGTCATTCGTGCGTACTTCTCAACTATCACCTCCACCAAGCGATGTGACTTGTTTTTATTAATTACATCACTTTAATGGTATATATAAGTATATTTAAATAATTAATATGCTATTAATGATGTTATTATCATTATATATTGATAAAATAATACATACCTTCTTTCCATAATGATCAATGAAAAATGGAAAATGTTTCTCATGCATTTGTACGACTTACCATCTCCAAGATTATAACATTGTTAATTTTTCATAACAATTCATCATGGTTTGATTTAAAAGTTTAATTTATTTATAAAAATTATAATCATTAATAAATATTATTCTAGAGATTATTTAATCAAAATCACATTGACTAATTGACATCATACCTTGTTCATTTTCGACTCAAGTACTCAATATCAACAAATCATCTGACATGAACTCAAATAATTATAGAATTATTATAAATTATTAGCTAATGTTTTAAAATGGATAATAAACATTAAAATATCCTTATTAAATTATCAATTAACCTAATATTATTATTCATGAAGAATAAAAAAAATACACGATGAATTGAACTCAATGTAAAGGACTTCGTCTCAATCTCATTTCCATGAAGAATATTTTGATGTTATACACAACCTTATTTTGTAAGGTGTATATTCAACCCCTTTGACATTTAATTAAATTAAAAGGTTTTTAAAAGGAATATTATTATTATATTCGTTTTACTTAATTTAAATAATGAAAAAATTAATTTTTTCTTCAACATATGCGGTGACAACAACTTCTTCACCTCCATAACCGTTTTTTGATATTTGGTTGCCTATATAATATTTAATGTTTTTAAAAGGGAATAGAAATCCCTTATTATATTTCTTAGATATTTTTTTAATGAAAATGGTTTTGAAAATGGATTTCAAATTTCAATATCTTGAAATGATTTCATCTGATTGCAAATGGAATTTTATGAGTTAAATGTCGATAATTGTAGACTTTTTATGTGTTATGATTATATAATGGTACATGGAAATATGATGGGAGGTTATGTGATAAACCAAAAACCGGTCATTACATGATAAACCAAATATGAGTGGTTCTTTGATAAACCAATGACATGTGATTACACTAAAACATTCAATTCATTGGGAACGGAATTCGGTTGCATGGCTATTTCATTTATAATAGTGATATGTGTGGAAGTTGACCGTATGGTCATTAAATTTAAGTATGATAATTCCCCAATTAAACATTATATTTTATATGTTTTTTATATGAGTTTTATGTTAATATTTTTATTACATAATGGATAATTAAGTAGCTTATATTCAATGTATAGTATTTACTACTCCGTATAGGTGAAAAGTATTACTTTATGATAAAGTATTCATCGTTTAAATTTTTTCAAAAGTTGAAGAGTTTTAATTCTTTATATGTCCCGTTCTTTTATTTTTAATCTCGTCCAATGTTTTAAAATGTTTTTCAATGGATTTTAGGTAGAATAGTGACAAGTCTTGAATAAAGGGAAAAGTTATGATGTGTAAACATGAAACAATACCATGTTTCGTTTTTAATAGTTTTTTTGTGAAAAAAATGGATAGTTATTAGAAGTGTCTAATTTTTAATATTTGGGTGGTCATGTATACGTTATGTCCTAATTATCTAAATATATAAACTTGAAAAGATCCTCAATGTGAAATAAAGTCAAATTGTTCACTTAACAAAAGATTATGTAATGTATAAGGCTGGTGACTTATTTTCTCATCACGTTTATAGGATTATATTACATTTAAATTTCTTCACTTATCAGAATGGGATTTTCAAAAATGGAATCCGTATTTTTCATAAACATAATTTATATTATAAAATAAGTTCAACATTATTTTTAACAGAAATGAATTGTGAATATAGTAAACATTAATTATCACACTAAAATTAAAAATGGATATACTGAGGGTTAAGATAAAAGATAAGGGTTTAAATGATCTAAAAAGAGGTAAAAAATATATTGTAAAATAATATTTTTAAATTATACAATAAAGGATATATAATTTTATTTTTCGAAAAAATGTGGGTGAAATTAATTCTATCCAAAAATTTCAAGTGTGTTACCCAGCTCACTTATAAAAGACCCCTCACTCCTCTCTTCAAAAATTAAAAACACATTGGTTTGGAAAATTCCTTCCCATAATTCTTCTTTAGTTCCATTCTCTCATTTTGTATCCTTATTTTGGTTATAAATCCAACCATGTAAGGCCATTAGGGAAAACTGAATGAAGTTACATGAAGAAGAGGTAACATTTTTAAATGATGGTTTTTATTTTATTTCTTATACCACCACCCATAAATTATTCTTAAACCAGGATCATATAATAGCGTTATTATCTTCCATATACTAATATTTTATTATCTTAATTTCATTTTATTGATGCTATTTTTGTCTTGCAAGGCTTTTAAATATATCAATGAATAGTTTCACTACCAGGCATTGAGACAACATATGATTTCAAGGCCCAATGTACCTAAAATTAATTTTATAAAAACATAAAACATATTTTCTATCAAATAGAATTTAATTTTCAAAAATAATATACTATTTCGCTAAGAATGTCTTGAATTGAAAATATGAGGAGGTTTTTCAATGTAGATTGTGCGGTTTACCAAAAAAACAACCTAAATATGGTTAGTGTGAGATGTCCAGATAAAGTTTCTATTCGTGAGTGAATTTAAATAAAATAAATTATTTATTTTATTAAATGAACCAAATTTTGTTTCCTATATAAATGTCCAATTAAGTAAAATCTCCAACGTTGGCTATGTAACCCTACAATCGTTTATAAGAGGTTCTACCACCCTTCGTTAACGAGTTGATATTAGGCAATGATCAATAACTAGTTCAAGGAAAATTAAGTCACATTAAATGAAACAATTCTTCCCACATCATTGGTGAACCCAATTTTCATAAATGCTGATCCCAAATCAAGGTGGGACTCATCATATTTTTTTACACCCTTATAATAAAATGATATACTATGAACATAATCTTATTCATTTATATGTATTCAAATTCATCCTTTGTGTGGGACTACACATCAGATTAAATTGTTTATTCTTATTTTCCCTTTTTAATTTCCCCAGTTGTCCCTAATCTAATCCATTGTCCATAAATGAAAGAATCCATGATTTTTACAAGATTTTTCTTGTGAAATTTCCCCCATAATTCTTTATTTTAATTATCATTATCCTATAGGGCCCTCGTTAACCATTTCTGGTTCATGTTCGATCAAATCCACAGATTCATAGATTATTCAATTTGAAAAAATGGGTTGAAAATTTTGGCATAGTTTAAAATAGATTATAGGATACGAGTGATTCCACCATGGATCAAGAATGTGGAAATGCGTTAGGGGATTTTTGGATATGCGGTGACACTTAGGGGTATCTAATGAAGAATAAGAACTCCAATTTCTGACCATTGGATGGACGAAAATAAAGGATGGAGGTGATTACTACTCAATATTGAGAGTCAAACAGCAGGATTTGTGATGGGTGATCCAAATATCGAACCGCATAAGGACTCCATTGTTTATATGAAAATATCAATGACATGTCATATAGTTTTGAATAACACATGCCTTGTTCATCAGTTTTTATAGTGGATAGGGTTTCTGAGGGAGATAAGTAACACACACATTGTTGGACCCCAACACGTTGTCTGACATGTATCTTTTCATCCTGGTACATACAGAAGGAGTATACATGATAGAACACATCTAGGGAACATGGTCATAGGTAAATCCATGTACTAGGACATGGGCATGACCAAGTACATAAGAAGGACCTCGGGTGGTTGAGGAACTCCATGTGGAACCCTTATATTACATATAAAACTACATGGTTTGTGAGTCATGGATTGACCAGACATGACCAAGTGACGAGGTGAGGTCACATGTTGTGACAACCTAATCACACTCAGTGTACTTATTAATCATTTTTCAATCCAATATATCTCCTTCATTTGGTCATGAATTTTTTCCAGTGAGTAGATTATCTTGAGTGTTTCTCCATGTTTAATTTGATGGTGGCCTTCATAGTGGATATTGGTATATGATGAAAGATTCAATGAGTATGGAACTTATTTAGGTAGTTTTTAATGGAAATAGTGATCAGGAAATGTCATTAGAGTGGTACCACCTTGATGGAATATTATGTGGATCCTCCATATACTAAGTGGTACCCCCTGAAAGACAAGGGTATGGGTTCTACATATACTGGGGGCTACCCCTAGACGTACTAGGGGATGTTTCCTATATCTAAATTGACCGGTAGACCCTAAAAAATAGGGCATGGGGCCTCTATCTATGCTAAGTGGTACCAATAGACAGAAAAGGGTATGGTTCCTCTATTTACTAAGCAGTACCCCCCAAACACCCTTGGATCTGATTCACTTATATACACTGATTGGTATTCCCTGACATACAAGGGCGTGGTTCCTTTATCTACACTAATTGGAACGCACAATCTTACTAGGTTTTGGTTCCCCCACACACTATGTGTCACCTAATTGAGACACTTGGGCATGAGTACTCTACTTAAATATTGTTCCCCATCAACTTTGTATCATGGTGGCGAGATCTGGACACTCTATACGATTACTTCTATAGAAAGACATGAGAGATTTTGACCATCATTGATGAACGTCTTGGGGATATTGGATGATTCTTTTCTTGTGTTGGGATATGAGATTGAGAAACCCTTTATCTCTCATAATAGTTTTTTATGAGAATATATGTATCCATATTATTGGATTTTGTGACTTATTATGGGTTGATCTATTTACTTCTATCATGTCTGTTATTTCTCTCCCTTCAACATTTTCGGTGTCTTCATAGGTAATTATATACTCACCTCTTCATGATATTTTACATCAAATGTCACGTCTTATGAAGGCAATAGACTAGTAATTGGGGATTTCATGGGAACATAAGGGAACCTTAGTGCATTGGACTATGTACATAGGCCAGGGATTGGAAAAATATAGTTGATCCCTCTTGTCATTTACATTTCCAACTATATTAATGTTAGGAAATCTTTCTTGTATGGCCTATATTTTTTCTCATTAATTTTCAGAATGCATTTTCATAATATTGTATTCAATAGAGGTTGTTACATGCATGGTTTTCAGTCAATATATTACTATAATTTATATTTATTTATGTATAATTAGGTGTGGAGATGGTTAGGTTCATGGGTACAAGTAAATTTTGAAAAGGCCTCCCATGTTAGTTATGCATTTTGGTACTTGTCGCCATCCCCTATCATATAGATTCATCTTGGGGTTGTTGCAGCTCAACTCTCTTCTAGCCAGGCAGGCTGTCATGACTTATCCTCGGGGCCCATGCCGTGACTACCCCTAGCCCGCCTTCCATAGGCCAGGGGCCGACAACTAGTACCAAAGGCATAAATCCCGATAACTGGGAAGGCATTGCCTTTATAAAACATAAACACATCCAACCAGAGTACAAGCGGAAGTAAACACTAGGTAAAAAAGAAAGTGATGAAAAGTAAATGGGCCAGAATACAAACCCAAATGAAAAGTACAGCTACAACTGAATGAAAGTACAACAGAAAAGGCAGACAGCTGGAAAAAAAGAAGCAACTCCTGGGTCGTCCACCTCGGATCCTACTTGAAGGGTAGGTACAGATAGCGTAGCTCTTGGATCGTCCATCATGTATCCTACCTAAAGGGTAGGTACAGATAGCCTCCTCAACGATCTCGCCTGTCAACCTCCTCTGAGTACCGTCTCATCGTGAAATCCACCTCCGGATACTAACTCATCGTGAGGTCCACCTCTGGGTACCGTCCAGTCCTTGAACACTCGGCCTCCCTCAGCGATGTCAGTCATCTGCATCCAACACAACGAGGTGCAGACATAGCCCGTGTAGGGGTGACTATAATGATACTCAGTTGGGACTCTGAGACCCTCAACGTCTCACTAAATCCAACAAGGTTAACCAAAAATAAGGATCTAACCAGAAAACCCCTAATTAGGTATAAGCCCATATTTATACCTAAGTTATCAAGTTTCCCAACTCAATCATGAGGTATCACACACATATGAAATCAATGGATAACCACTACTTAGGTATATGCCTATACATATACTAAATTTATCAAGTAAATCATCTCAATCATGAAGAATACACAAAGGTCATTGAATCAGCTCAAACTAGGATTTTCATTATCTAAACCACAACTGCTAGAGAACTCCTCCTCTCTCGAGTACAGTATCCTTGTCACGACTCTGAGGCACTACTAAACAAACATAGACTACTGAGGGACTCCTCCTATTGAGTATCGCGAGTCCACACCCAAACACAGTAATGCTCCCCGCCAAGGGTCTGCCGTCTAAACACAATAGCGGTTCCCCTAATAGCCTACAGAGGTGCTCCTCCTATCGAGTACCGCGGGTCTGCTGCCAACTACTAGGTGTTCTGTGCGTCGTGGGTCTACCGCCAAATACTGGGCACTCTGTCCACTGGGCTAGTCGACTCACTCCAAGTCGAATCAGTCAAGCAGTCATCAATTCAATAGCTACTGGGTCTCTGCACTCCATACGCTCGTCTCTGGGAGGATCCACTCCACGAGCTACCAGTCGATACTACAAGTATCACAAATTCCCACAAAGAATTATCACAAAGAACTGCCTCGTCATAGGGGTCTCAACGTAATATATGGCACGTCAATCGGACGCCCTGTCTGTGAGTTATTAGCCTTTTCGTCCCAAGGGCCCCGGTTGGTTTCGTGTACGAACCAACCTGACCATAACTCAATTGTACCCCAAACTCTCATAGGGTATACTCATAGGGACCGTTTTTCAACGTGATAACCAATGCCACTGATGGCTCGTCAAAGGAACGTTCGGTCTAAAAGTTATCGGCTTTTCCGTTCTAGGGGCCCGGTTGGATTTCAGATACAATACAATCTAGCCTTACTCCAACAGCATCCAAACCTCAAGTGAAGTAATCCAAAAGATCTGTCTCATCAAGAGGAATCCAACAAAGTTGACGGAACGTCATTCGGACGTCTAGAGCTCAGGTTATAAGTGTTTCCGCTCCGAGGGCCCGGTTGGTTTCGTGTTCGATCCAACCCGCCCGTACAGAAAGTTAACCTAAACATTGAGTTTAAAATACCAAAACAACTGCCTTGATTCAATGAATCCTACACAACTGATGATGCGTCGATCAGAGGTCTGAAGCCCATGATATGGGCATTTTACTAAAGAGGGTCCGAAATTAGGGAGTTTGGGCCCGGTCTGACCCGACCCAATACCCCCTAGGTCGGCCCGAACCGGGAGACACAACTTGGGTCCGGGTCAAGCCCGGTTGGTAATGGCCCAGCCCAGCTAGCGTGGGCCGGCCCGGCCGGTGAAGTCCGCACCGGCGCTGGCGGCCCGGCCCAACGGCCGTTTGCAGCTGGCCCAGCCCGTGCAGCCTACGACCCAACTCGGAAGCTGACTGAGCGGGAGGCAAAGGGGCGCGGACCTAGTGGGGTCCGTCCAAGCAGTAGGTCGGGGGGGGGGGGGTTACGCCCCACGATTTCTTCGAAACGGTTGGTCGTGATGGATGGCCTTTGAGTAACCGCGAGACCCCCTCGGGTCCCCCCTCTAGGTGGTTCCGGCGGCCGACACAGTCGTCCGCCCCTTTGAAGTCTGCCGCAGCCTTAAGTCGCGGCTCTGTACGACCGGTGCCGCGCGACGGCGTTGTGTCCCACCGTTGCATTCGTGGATCCTTGTAGCTCCGACACAGTGCGACGACACCACGCCCCTCCATCACGGCTCGACAAGGCCGCGGTCCGGCTCTACTCTGCGCGACATGACGGTGTCGTGCCTTTGCGATGACCCGACAACCAAGCGTTGACGATCCGCCCGTGAACGGCCTGACGCCGGCCCGTTATTTGTAGTCCGCCTCCATCATCCAAAATCAACAAACGAAAGGGGAAGGGTCAGACCATGTTTGTGCGGTCCGAGCCCTTCTTTTTGACGATGGTATCAAGCGGCCCAACGAAACACAAGAATTGAAGAGCAACGATGAAAGGTATTGAAATTTACATATAACAACCCCTACCTTGATAATAGATGTCGAATGCGGGAGTCGCGGTTGACGGTGTCGCAAGATAAGGATTCGTAGATGTCAATGGAGAGCGTCCGCGGAGGAAGCAGCATCTCCCCTTTTTGTCACGGAGAGAAGATTGTAAGGTGTGGGGTGTTCTCGTTCTTCGTCGGAGGGTTGAAGAACAAAGCTTCTCTTATTTCTTCAAAGGTTCCCCCAACATATTATTTTCGAAACCAACAATGAATTAACCTAATCCCATTTAAAGACAAGCCACCCTTTTCAAATTAATTCAAGATATTAATTATGTGTGATGGAAAACTTTAATGGAGGATAGGAAGGTGGAGAGGCGTCTTAATTTAAGAGGATTTATCCAATTAATTCAAGGGGTGATAAAGGGGGGTTTAAAGAGGGTTAAAGAGTTTGGGAATGTGAAGGGTTGTGGATCATGTGGGACCCACCTAACATTTATCCTCACATGGGTAGTTAAGAACTAGTGGGTCCCACCCCAACTCCCTCACATAGGATATAACCACTTAGATATAAATAAAAATTGTTCCACAATTTTTATTCACTACTAATTTAATCCCCAAAAAAAACTTCTCCTCTCGAGAAAACGCAACTATGGTAAAGGTCCCCTTAAGAAATTCTCGACGTTGCGAGTTCATCGGTGTCCCTAAGATTTCAATTTTGAGAACCGGTTTAAAAGATAAAAAACCCCAGTCATTCGTTCACTAAACGTACCCGAGCTAAACTTCAGAAATTTATTTCGGGCACACCGGGCCTCGAAATCAGGTGCCGTCAGAAACTGCATATGCGTAAAATTCCAAAGAAATTAAAGAAAGAAATTTACTTGAAATTCAGGGACTTTACATTACTCCCACCTCAGGGCTTTACGTCCCTGTAAAGTATTAAGACACACTAAGGGAAACAAAAGTGGTATTGAGCACGCATCTGAGCCATCCACTCCCATGTGCTCTCCTGGAGGTTCTTCTGTTTCCTAGGGTTTCCTTTTCACTGACCAAGGAAATCCCATCCCATCATTGTAGGTAAAGCACAACCTTTTTTCATAATACAGTCAATCTGTGTATGAACTGTGGTTGCCTAGTCCATACCCAAACTAACGCCATAAGGCCTCGACACTATCACCAAGAGGTTCCAAATGAAACTATAGACTCAAGGGTCAGATCACACCATCGGCATAAGCATGATTATCGAGTCTCCTCCCAAAGGTATCTCTAGACGTGAGGGTCAAGTCAACGGTTTAACCGGAAACTCTAGGTCTAGGACAATATTCGTGGAAGAACGGATTGATTCGTATTAATATCTGATGTTACAGAAGCTAGTAATAGACAAAAACCATAACTCAAATAATTCCTAGACCTTGGGTCACACTCCTAAACTGCATGCAGCTATTCTCATTCCCTACCCTACAGCTCCCTGAGCCTTGCGGGGACTACAAAGGTGGGTGGTTTTAACATGTTGAAATGTTCACCACCTCATGCTGCTCTCCTAACTATTCTTCCACGTCTGCTACTCTGCAGATTCATCTGTCCCTAACACATCCTCTTCTTGAAACATTTGACACTCCCATGTCATTGAGACTGGCACCAGTTCCATGCTCATCCACTGCTAACATTCTCTAGCTGTATCCATTCAGCCAAAGAACATTCAACCACAAAGGTTTTCTCTAGCATCCTAACATAGGTAGGAATGCATAGAGGATAAGGTGATGGCTTGGATATCCTTAAACACATCATGATCAGCGGTCCGAGCTCTATATCACTGATCAAATCGTATTCATCGAGTACGGGAATGATCGGTATGCCTCGATGAATACTCAGCTACCGACACGTCATTCTGTTGTTTCTGTATAAGCTCTAGAAAAACTCTCAGCCACTTCCTCAAGCCAGTCCTCAGCCGCCTGAGAGTCGGGCTCACCTCGAAACGTCAGAGTATCTGATGTTGAAACATGTGTAAGGTATTAAGCCTACATGTGTCACCTACCGGTACCGCCGGTTGTAACTGTTGGCCAACAAGTAGTGATGTATAACAGACACACTACCTGAACGTACTATCTCAGGCATCGGTCCATGTATTGAAGCCTCATCACTATGCAGACCATCCTCATGGTCACTCACTGGAAAACACTAGTATCCAAGTCCACCATCCACTCTACTGGTGTCTCAGCTAGGCAGAAAACTCTAGCAATCGCCTCTGGAATGTCCTTTGTTGTCTGGGAATCTGCCTCGCCTCGTAACCTCGGAGGCCTCTACTACTGGAACTCGTGCAATGAGCTCTGTCGGCGTGCACCGTCTTCTAGTATGGCTAGTGGAATCCGCTTCCCAATAGGTAGTGGTGGTGCTGGTACACCACCTTAGGGTTCCAATAATGTAAAAAGGGAATTGCACCGTAGCCTCGTCACTTGGTGGGCCGTCATCGTGTACTATCTTAGAACTCCAACTGATTGTCTGCATGGAGACATCTTGAACAAATGAAAAACGGTCAACGATTTATACCTGTTGAGCTGACCTAGTTTGATATGACTTTAAAACATTTGGAAACACACACGCAGTCAGTGTTTTCGTGCACAAAGTCGGAAATCAGTAGTCAGGGTCCTAGTGTATGGATACATCGACCGCCTCACCAACAATGGACTCCTTGAACTGAAGACCACACTCGGTACCCTTAACACTATTTCTTCACAGAAAGTAATGATCAGAGTCATATGTTCTGTGGTATAACTGACTCCTCTGATACCAATTTTTCACAACCTGTCCTCGGGGCGCATGTAGTGACCACCCCAAGCCCGCCTTCCATAGGCCAGGGGCTGGAGACTAGTACCAAAGGCGTAAATCCCAATATCTGGGAAGGAATTTCCTTTATAAAACATAAACACATCCAACCATAGTACAAGAAGAATTAAACACTAGGTACAAAAGAAATTACTAAAAAGTAAATGTGCCAGAATATAAACCCAATTGAAAAGCACAGCTACAACTGAACGAAAGTAAAACAGAAAAGACAAATAGCTGGAAAAAAAGAAGCAGTTCCTGGGTCATCCACCTTGGATCCTACCTGAAGTGTAGGTCAGATAGCATAGCTCATGGATTGTCCACCATGGTTCCTACCTGAAGGGTAGGTACAGATAGCCTCCTCAACGCTCTCTCCCGTCAATCTCCTCTGAGTACCGTCTTGTCGTGAAATCCACCTCCGGATACTGACTCGCCGTGAGTTCCACCGCCGGGTACCATCCAGTCCTCGAACACTCGGCCTCCGTTAGCACTGTCAGTCGTCTGCATCCAACACCACGAGGTGCGGGAATAGCCTGTGGAGGGGTGAGTATAACGATACTCAGTAGGGACTCCGAGACCCTCACGGTCTCACTAAATCCAACAAGGATAACAACAAAGAAGGATCTAAATAGAAAACCCCTACTTAGGTATAAGACCATACTTATACCTAAGTTATCAAGTATCCCAACTCAATCATGAGGTATCACACAGATATGAAATCAGTGGATAACCACTACTTAGGTATATACCCATACATATACCGAAGTTATCAAGTAACTCATCTCAATCATGAGGTACACACAAAGGTCATTGACTCACCTAAAACCAGGATTTTCATTATCAAAACCACAACTGCTGGAGAACTCCTCCTCTATCGAGTACAGTAGCCCTGTCATGACTCTGAGGCGCTACTCACTAACCATAGACTACTGAGGTACTCCTCCTGTCGAGTACCGCGAGTTCGCACCCAAACACAGTAGTGCTCCCCGCCAGGGGTCTGCCGCCCAAACACAGTAACGATTCCCCTAATAGCCTACAGAGGAACTCCTCTTGTCGAGTACCGTGGGTCTGATGCCAACTACTTGGCGCTCTGTCCGCCGTGGGACTGCCGCCAAATACCAGGCGCTCTGTCCACTTGGCTAGTCGACTCACTCCAAGTCGAATCAGTCAAGCAGTCGTCAGGTCCACAACTACTAGGTCTCCACACTCCGTACGCTCGTCTCCGGGAGGATCCACTCCATGAGCTACTATTCTATACTCCAAGTATCACAAATACCCACAAAAAAGTATCACAAAGAACCGCCTCGTCATAGGGGTCTCAACGCAACAGACGGTGCGTCAATCGGACGCCCAGTCTGTGAGTTATTAGCCTTTTCGTCCCCGGGGCCCGGTTGGTTTCGTGTAAGAACAAACTCGACCATAACTCAATTGTACTCCAAAATCTCAGAGGGTGTACTCATAGGGACTGTTTCTCAAAGTGATAACCAACGCCGCTGACGGTTCGTCAAACAGACGTCTGGTCAGAAAGTTATCGGCTTTTCTGTTCGAAGGGCCCGATTGGATTTTGGGTACAATCCAATCTAGATTTACTACAACTGCATCTAGACCTCAGGTAAAGTATTAAAAAAGATCTGTCTCATCAAGAGGAATCCATCAAAGTCGACGTCATGTCATTCGGATGTCTGGAGCTCAGGTTATAAGCGTTTCCGCTCCGAGGGCCCTGTTGGTTTCGTGTTCGAACCAACCCGGCCATACAAAAAGTTCGCCAAATCCTTGATTTTAATATACTGAAACGACCGTCTCGATCCCAGTAATCCTATGCAACTGACAGTGCATCGATCGGAGGTCTGAAGCCCAAGATATGGGCGTTTAACTGAAGAGGGTCCGAAATTTGGGGGTTTGGGCCCGGTCTGACCTGGCCCAATACCCCCTGGGTCGCCCCGAACCGGGGCGACCCAACATGGGTCCGGGTCGAGCACGGTTGGGCGTGTCCCGGCCCGACGGGTGCGGCCTAGCCCGGCCGGTGCAGCCCGGCCCGGCGCTGGCTGCCCGGCCCAGCGGCCGGTTGCGGCTGGCCCGACCCATGCGGCCTGTGGCCCAGCTCGGAAGCTGGCTGAGCGGGATGCAAAGGGGCGCAGACCCAGTGGGGTCCGCCCTAGCAGCTGGTCGGGAGGGGGGGGGGGGCGTTACGCCCCCTGGTTTCTTCAAAACGGTCGGCCGTGATGGCTGGCCTTTGAGTAACCGCGAGACCCCCTCGGGTCCCACCTCTAGGTGGCGCTGGCGGCCGGCATAGCCAGCCAC
The DNA here is from genome assembly GCA_963277665.1 of Viscum album. Taxonomy (NCBI): domain Eukaryota; kingdom Viridiplantae; phylum Streptophyta; class Magnoliopsida; order Santalales; family Viscaceae; genus Viscum; species Viscum album. The sequence continues at coordinate 1,684,640,165 of OY728160.1, forward strand.
CCCTTTGAAGTCTGCGGCGGCCTTAGGTCCTGGCTCTGTCCGACCGGCACAGTGCCCAACCACCGAGGTCGTGGCCCCTTGTAGCTCCGGCGCGACATGACGGTACCGTGCCCCTCCATCACGACTCGGCAAGGCCGTGGTCCATCTCTACTCCGCGCGGCACGACAGTGTCGCGCCTTTCTGATGACCCGCCAACCAAGCGTTGACGATCCGCCCATGAACGGCCCGACGATGGCCGGTTCTTCATAGTCCGCCTCCATCATCCATAATCAACAAACTAAATGGGAAGGGTCGGACCGTGTTTATGCAGTCTGAGCCCTTCTTTGTCAAGATGGTATCAAGCGGCCCAACAAAACACAAGAATTGAAGAGAAACGATGAACGATATTAAAATTTACATATAACAACCCCTACATCGATAATCGATGTCGAACACTGGCACCGCGGTTGACGGTGTCGCAACATAAGGATTCGTAGATGTCAACGGAGAGCGTCTGAGGAGGAAGCGATGTCTCCCCTTTTTTTCATGGAGAGAAGATTGTAAGGCGTAGCGCGTTCTCGTTCTTCGTCGGAGGGTTGAAGAACAAAGCTTCTCTTATTTCTTCAGAGGTTCCCCCACCATATTATTTTCCAAACAAATAAATAATTAACCTAATCCCATTTAAAGACATGCCACCCATTTCAAATTAATTCAAGATATTAATTGTGTGTGATGGAAAACTTTAATGGAGGAGAGGAAGGTGGAGAGGCCACTTAATTTAATAGGAGTTATCCAATTAATTCAAGGGGTGATTAAGGGGGGTTTAAAGAGGGTTAAAGAGTTTGGGAATGTGAAGGGTTGGGGCTCGTGTGGGCCCCACCTAACATTTATCCTCACATGGGTAGTTAGAAACTAGTGGGTCCCACCCCAACTCCCTCACTTAGGATATAACCACTTAGATATAAATAAAAATTGTTCCACAATTTTTATTCACTACTAATTTAATCCAAAAAACAACTTCTCCTCCCGAACAAACGCAACCACAGTAAAGGTACACTTACTAAATTGTCGACGTTGTGAGTTAATCGGTTCCCTTGGATTTCAATTCCGAGCACCGGTTTAAAAAATCTAAAACCCTGCTCGTTCATTCACTAAACGTACCCGAGCTAAACTTCGGAAATTGATTCCGGGAACACCGGGCCTCAGATTCAGGTGCCGTCAGAAACTGCGTACATGTAAAATTCCATAGAAATTAAGAAAAAAAATTCCTTGAAATTTTTGGGTCTTTACATAGGCTTTGATTGGTGGGGCCATGACATATTGGTATCAGATGTGGTTATTTATTTAATATGATGTTTGGAGTTTTCCCATTACTAGGACTTTTTTGGGACTTAGGGGAATAGTATCAAAGTGTCTCAAGTGTTAATTTCAGGCCCAAGAACCCAATGTTAGTAAAAAGACTAATTAATTGAATCACCATAGCTCTGATTAACTATCTATCAACTCAAAATATTGTAATATTTTTTTGATGTAATATTGGTACATGCACCATATATGACCAAGTCATTGAGTGTCCTTATTGATTTAACTCCCCATATATATATGCTCATCTAATAATAGTACATATTCATTAAATTGTCATGATTCCTCCATAAATAAAACCTTCCGGGTTAAAGATTTAGGATCATGATATGGATACAATGAGTAATGTGACCTCAATCTTGGATCCATCAAGTGAGATCTTTCCTCCAAATAGGTAGGTATCATCACCCTTGGATTTTGAGCTGAAGACAGTAGCAACTGAATAGGTTGATGATGAGCATAGTCTCATCTCACTATGTGAGTTCATGTGCAAGAGGCCATTAGAGTTTTGTAGTTTTACATGATCCCCATGAAACATATTATTGGAAAAATGTAGTGTGAAATGGTCTCAAGCTTATATTGACACCAAAAGATTAGTGGCTGCACTACCAGCTAGCCTTTCCTACATATTAGTTGGGTGATGGTCGAGAATAGTCACGTAAATGCATGATGATCCAATACTCCCATGGACTGACTTATAGAAGATGTATCATGTGGAGTTTTATCCCTTGTTTTTTAATTCAGTTTGAAATCATGAGCTTTTAGAGCTACAATACGGAGGGATGAAGGTTGTTGAGTATGCTAGAAGGTTCACTGACCTCACGTGGTACTCCATCAACCTGATATAAGATGTCTAATTTCGAGAACAGAAGTTTGATCTTGGTCTCCATAGAGATATTCAGGACAGTGCGAAACCCCTATGCATTCCCAATTATTCCAAAGTGTTTGAGAGGGAACTAATGATATAGAGCTTCATGTATGAGGGACGCCATACATTTGGAGTTGGCAGTGGATTTTATAAGGCTATGTCTTATTTCGTAGCTTGTAGGTTCTAATCGATAGGATCTTGACATAGGAGACCTCCCCATAACTAGACTCATACATGTGGTCATGCGTCTCATGGACCATGTAGACGATCAAGGAATCCTAAATAGGGATGGTGCTACAAATGTGATTGTCGAGGTTACATGGCATGTGATATCCCAACCTAATGTTATGGGGAGGCCAAGAAGGAAGAATATGAACCACCATGGTAGAGGTGGTTTTTTTAACAAGGATCTCTTAGGAGAGGGTATGTTATTACCCAAGGATGTGTAGCTTGTAGAGGAGGTTGGGCTCCAAGAGGAGGAGGTGTGGGTTGTGGATGATGTTATTAGCTCCTTCCACTACCACCACTAGGAAACCCTGGATAGGATTAGGGAGATGGTAGTAAAGGTCATGGTTAGTTGTATGCTATGGATGTTTATGATCCAGTGGCTCACGAGAAGAATAGAGGAATAGTCTACATCTATTATACTATTTATTTACTACAAGTAGACATACATGAGATTCATTCCATAGTATCTTTACTCATGTTGTGTGATATAGAGCTCAAAATTGAAATTTTATCCCAACTACATTGAATTGAGGTTCCAATAGGGAATGCTTTTTTAATATCTTTTATCTATGGTTGACCACTATTTGAGCCCAGATTGATTGTCATTGTAGACGGGATAGACGGTTTTGTAATGATGGAACGAGATTATCCAATGTGGTAGAGAGATATCTCATGACATAGTGAGTGCTTCTTGTGAGAAAGAAGTTGTGACTCATCACCGATCAATTGGAGAGTGCATCCCTTAGCGCAAAAGGATCTTTTGGCATATGGATTACTCTGGTTGTGCAGGATTATATAAACATGTTCTCCAGGGATTTTCCAGGACTAACATTGAGGTGGGAGATGGATTTTTTCATTGTCTTGCACCCCGATAATAATATAATTTCTTATATGCCATACCAGATGGACCCTTATGAGATCCAAGAGCTGCAATTATAGTTGGAGGACCTTCGAGAGATGGGTTCTATTAGAACCAGTGTGTCCCCTTGGGTATCTCTAGTGTTGTTCATAAAAAAGTTGGACTTGATCTTTCTTATTTGTGTATATGATCATCGACAGAACTAAACCATGATAAAGAAAAAGTACCCCTTACTAAGGATTGATGACCTATTTGATCAGTTAAAGTAATGAGATTGTTCTGAAAGATAGATATCAGGTCTGACTACCACCAGTTGAGTTTTTTTAAGATGGTATTCCAAATATATCCTTATGATTTTGATAAAGGTACTACGAGTTTCTAGTGATTCCATTTGGCTTGATGAATTAACCCACTTTGTTGATTTATTTGATGAACCAAAGTTAGATGATCATGCCTATCACTTGAGGGTGGTCCTAGAATTTCTTTTGTAGCACCAACATTATGGTATGCTCTTGAAGTGTCAGTTCTTGATCCATTCAGTTCACATTCTAGGGAATTCAATATTGGAGCATGGATTAGTTATAGTCCCAAAAAATATTGATCCAGTGCTTTATTGGGAGCCACACATGAGTGTTTCATAAGTAAAGATCTTTCTTGGTTTGGCATCGTACTACAAGATATTTTGGGTAGACATATATAGGATTGAATCGACTTTAATAACCTTCAAATATAAATGGAAGTAATTTACCTAGACTGAGTAGTGTCGGGGAACATTTGATGAGTTGAGGCATAGGCTGCTGTTTTATCCAGTTTTGAGAATACTTGAAGATAAAATGGATTACATAGTATATTTTCATCCCCATAGAGTTTGGCTCAGCTGCATATCTATAAAAAGTAAGGTTGTTATCAAATATTGGTCAAGGAACTTCAGACCCCATGAGAAAAACTGTGAAACTCAAAACATTGAGTTGTTAGATGTAGTGTTCTCTATGAGTAATTAGTGGACCTATCTTCTTTGGGAGTCCATTTTTGTTTACTTAGACCAATAGAGTCTCTTGTATGTTTTCATGCAAAGAGACCCAAACCTGATAGAGGGGAACTTGTTGGAGTTCCAACATGACTATGATATTGAGATAGTCTATACTCTATGGAAGGGAAATGTGGAGGTAGCTTCTAGTTATAGAAAGTACCATGCTCATTTGGTGTAGAAGGAATCAAATCATTTTCTTCCTTATAGATGAACCTGGTAGAGGAGGATGGTATAAATTTTCATCATTTTATAGTGTTGACATCTCTACTTCTCTAGTATTTTAGAGAGTCCCAGTTGGGATACATCGATTGTGAGGTTTAACATGACAATATACTTCCAAGAGATTCACTAGATTAATTTTCTTAAGGGTAGAGTCATTTCATCCTTTTATAAGGAAGAACATTTTTCTAATCATGATGTCGGAGGAGCTGATAAGGGAGTTTCACACATCTCCATTTCCACTACATCCTGGTGTTAGGATTTCATACAATGACCTTTAGAATGAGTTTGTTTTTACCAAAATGAGGCATCACATATCATAATTCATCTCATTGTACCTCATGTGTCAGCAGTTAGAGGCTAAACACTGGGGTTTGGGAGGTTTTTGGATACCCCTTGAAATCATTGATTGAAAATTGGATGGTATATCGATGGAATTTTTTATAGGGATTCAACAGACAACGAGAATAAATTATTCCATTTCGGTGATAATTGATAGAATTTTCAAGTCAAAACACATTCATATTGTCAAGGATTAGTTTTTTGTGTATAGTTTGGGGAAGTTACATATGTGGGAGATCATCAGAAATCATGGGGTTCCCTTTAAAATTGTGTATTTCCATGATGTGAGGTTTGTGTCGCGATTGTGGAGAGGCTTGAAAAAGTAATTTAGGATGCAAGTGAGGATAAGTACAACAATTTTCCCCTATGTATACGGATAAACTAAGAATACTATATAGGTGTTGGAGGATATGATGAGTTCATTCATGATAGACTTTAACTTGATCTGGGAGGGTCACCTTCCCTTTGTAAATGTTTCTTATAATAATATCTACCAATCTACTGTCATCATGAAAACTTTCGAGGACCTGTATGGGAGACCCTATAGGTCACCCTTATGTTGGATTGAGATCAGTGAGGAATATCATTATGGGTCGAAGATAGTTTAGGCAACAAATTATAGGTTCATGGCAATCCGTTAACAGATAAGGATAGCTCAGAAAAGGTAGAAGTCATATGAAAATTGATGTTGTATGCCCTTAGAGTTTGACGGTGACCATGTCTTACAAAGAGTCTCCCCAAAATTAGGATTAAAGAGATAAATATAGGGACCCAATATATCCACGAGGTTCATCTAGAAATTATAGATCTTTCATTAGGATGTTGAGTTTTCCTACTACCTCACCTTACCCTCACAATTGGGGTGGGTTCACAACGTCTTCCATGTGATACAACTCAGGAGGTACATACGTGATCCCACACTTGTCATTGATAGGAGAAAGCTAGGAATCGAGTTTGGAGCCACTTTTATGGATAAAATGATGTAAATAAATAATCATAAATATATGACCCTATGTGGATGGACCAATCCCATTAGTTTGTGTGTTTTGGCAACTTAGGAACATACAAGAGAGCTCATGGGAGTGGATGAGCTAAATGAAAACATAGAATCCCTAAATTTCTGTTTAGATTTTTCTATTTGAAGAATAAAATATAGAATTATTGGATAATATATAGACCTTATTTTTACCTCATAATACATGGAAATATATAAAGAAGTATTTTTGGATCTACGTGTTAAGATGATGCGCGATTCTGAGACCTGATGTTCCAAGAAATAATTTTACAAAAAACGTAAATATATTTTATATCCCACACACATGGTTTTTTATATATAATAGAGTATTGCCTAAATATTATATCAAATAAAAACAATATGGTACCAAGTTTGATTCTAAGGAATGGGTTTTACCCTAGGCTTGACCTAAAGTTGGTCGGTGTGGGACATTCGGATTAATTCGCCATTGGTGGGTACGTTTAAATAAAATAAATGTTTTTTTAATTATTTTGATAATTGACCAAATATGTATTACCTATATAAATATAATATTAATGAAAATATCTAGGGTTAGATTCATAACCATGATATTGTAGAGAGGTGGGTTTACCACCCTTCTTTGGAAAGTTGAGATTAGGTGACAATCACTAACCAGATGAAGGAAAATCCAGGCACAGTGAATGTATTGAACCTTACCTCATCATTAAAAATCATGATATTCACCAAAAATAAAAAAATAAATTTATGTCTCAATTTAATGGTTTTAAACACTAATTATTAAATTATTTTGATCATGATTTTTCTGTTATTTTCTATCTACTTTTAAATTCATCCTTGGAATGAGCCAGTGCTTCAGATTAAATTGTTTATTCAACTATTTATTCTAATTGTTCTATATTTCTCATCATAAATTTCCCCAATATAATTTCTTGGCCAAGATTTATTTTACAATGATTTTTTAAACATTTTTTTAGTTCTTCTCCCCCACAAACATTATTTTTATTCTTCTCCATTGTCCTAGAGGGACATGGGATGGTTTGAGTATGATCAAACCCCAAAATTCATATTAGATTCATGTGCAATGAACATATTGAGAAATAAAGGATGGATTCAGAAAGATAATGGTTGATGTTTATTCCACCATTGATCAAGAATCTAGTGAGGCAATGAAATAGGGTCGGAGATGTGACAACACATGTGAGTATTGAACAGAGAATTTGAACTTCGATTTCCATCTATCAGAAGGTCAGAAACGACGACTAGAGGTGATTTCCAATAATTACGAGTTGTAAAATGGAAGAATGTGAGGACGAAGATCCATATTTGGAACCACATGATGATTCCATGGGTTATGTTAAAATCATGACTACATGTTGTTTAGTTTAGAAGAACACATGGTGTGTTCTTTAATTTTTATTGAGGCTAGGGTTTCTAGGGGAGATATGTAACACATGCCATGTGGGACACCAAAATTCCTTATACCCTAGATCTATAAGTCCTGGTGTGTACTATATTTGTACATGGGATAGTACATTGATAGATTTCATGGTCACAAACATGGCCAAGCACGGATAAATGGGCATAACCAGGAACACGAGAAGGACCCCAGGTGGTTGAGGCATGTCGTGTAGTACAATTACACATTGTGTAAAACTAAATGGATAGTGAGAAATGTTTTTAGAGTTAATGGATATGTTAATAGGTGATTTCATAGTCCTAGAGGACACCCTCACACACCATTTACTTCTTGACTAGTTTTTCATCCCTCATATATCCTTTGTTTGAAGTTGGAATTTTTCCTGCGAGTATCCTATCCTGAGTGTTTTCCAACATAGGACACAATAGTATCCATTATAGTGGATTTTTGGGAATTATGTAACACCCCAATATTTCATAGTACGTTATTTTTTCAAAGTAATTTAGTAACATGCACTACACGCAACACCGAGTTCAAGCACACCACGACTTACCAAAGGAGCTGTTCAAAAGTGATTATGAATAGTATTAACTGAATTTTGAACTTTATATAATCCTTATAATTTTATAATCTATATTATTAGTTTCTTAGACATAATGTAAGAACAAATTCATTTTTTTCAGATAAAGGAAACATTTTTCAAAAAATGAAATTCTACCACCATTTAATGGCGAACCCTTTTTAAATCCAATATTTTAAACTTTTATATATCAAATTTGACAAAATAAACTTCTTATTTAGAATCAGGACATAAGAATTTAGTTTCAATAAATTTTTATTGTCTTTCTGATAACTTATATATTTGGTGAATAGTGAAAAATACTATTTTTTAATTGAAGACATGTTTTTTAATAAAAATAATTTATAGTGTTGAATTATACATTTTAATGGTTTGGAATTATAATTGAATTATATTTTTACCATTTAATCCAATGATTGTCATTGTAAGTAATTTCACTTTGAAATTGGACATAAACAAATCTCAATCTTTTGATAGTTATTATTTCTCAAAAATACGCATTTTGGTATTGACAACGTGAATTAATTTTAAATTAATTAATTAAAATTTTATGATTTTAAATTGGTAAAATAGAATTCAGTTTTGAATTCTCAATATCAAAATTATAATTGGGTAAATTTTTGGGATTTTTCTGAAAACATTCAATTTTTGATGTATATTGAAAAACACTGAGTTATTATTAAAAACGAATTTTTATTTAAATAATTAATTATTTTATTTAAATTTATTTTAGATCAAAATATATACATAATACCTATATATTTTCAATATAATTTATTGGAGTCATTTTATAATAATTTTAGATATATAAAAATTTTATCGAACTGTTTACCTTCTTTTACCCACCTCCTGGGAGCATTTGCAAATTTGAATAAAACATAATTTTACCCCTTCATTTAATTGAATTTCGAAAATCCAAGAGACACATTTGATATAGGTATGTAAAATATAGGGTTACACATAATATAAATTCGACTATAAATATTCATTAAGAAGATAAAAGGATTTCCTAAATAATGGTATTTTATTTAAAATTTTGAGACATTAAATAATTTAATTTATTTATGAAACAAGGATGATGTAGTAATTACCTAATTAATGAAATATTAAATTAATTGATATTATAAATATCCATATAAATTTAATTTGACGCCTTTTATGAATTACACTAATTATATATGTTAATGTGACATGTTTGGATTTATTATATGAATTTTGTTGATGTAATAATGATGTTCTGAATTTAAAAATAAAATAAAATAGCAAATAGTGTCTAAATTGATATAAAAGATTTTTTAAAACAAATATTTTATTATTAATTGATATTCTATTCCTAAAAATCTATGGTTCATCCAAAAGACTTATATAATGATATTTTTATCATTAATTAACCACTTGGGGTTCTCTTTGAGTATATAGTAAGTTTATTAACCATATAACATAAAAATACACTAAGGCATGGTAAATGTCAAACTATTTAACTTAGAGTTAAATCTAAAAGATAAGGTTAAAATATTGACCCAAACCTATATAAAACCTATTGGTTGATTGTTTTGAGACCCCTCCCCACCTTATAATTTACATAATCCATTTTTGAGCCATTATAAACCGAAAATGATTTTTATTATAAAATAATATTTCTAACTTTTCCTAAGTTGCCCCTCAACCATCTTATAAAAGGACACTCCCCCTTCTCTCTAATTCACAACTTCAAAGCCATTTGGCTCAGACAAACCATACCAAAATACCCTCTCAACTATCCTCCCTTCATCCTAGAGTCCTTCCCTTAGTCATAAATCCACCCTAAGTGTCCCTTTGATCAAATCAAAAGGAAGAACCCGAAGAAGAGGTAAATATTCCATCACCTCTTTTAAGTTCGTTTCTTCTTCCACTTCCTCTTTCATGGTTATTTCCATTCTAAAATAATCAATCCAGTATCTTATATATAATATGATGTTATTATAAATATTTTAAAAACATATTCATTATTCTATCCATAATTTAAATAACATGTCTCCATGCGTGCGTACGTACGGCTTACCGTCTCCACATCGTGGTGTAATTGTTATTCAATACATCATTATTTGGATGGGTATAATAATGAAGTGTAATTGATGTAAATAATAAATAAAACATGATAATGATTCTGTATATATGATATACCATCCAAGTATATATTATTTTAACATCATAAGAATGAAATTGTCGCTCGTGCATACGTACGGATTACCGTCTCCACGAACAAGATGAGATTCATTCCCCATCATATCCATTCAAGACTAATTTTCATTTGATGAATAAAAATAATTTTTAAAGACTTAATATCATTATGGATATGAATAAGATACATCACATCCATAACAAATAAGACTCACATAACAAATAATATAAAGAAAAACAAATCTGTCAACACCGGAAACGATGATAATACTATGATATTATTAACAAAGCAATGATAAAAGATCATATATTATATCATATTAATGTTTAAGATTATTGAATAATTTAATAAAAAATATTTCACCATTATACAGGAGGTTAACCTACCTTCGACCAAGGAAAATTACAAGGTAAGGGTTAATTCTACAATCTCTTTATTATCCAAGGTTGTTTTTACGAAAGTATCTACTAGGACATTTTTATCATCCACATCAATGCTTCTTAAAAATGTATTCAAAATATTCTTACTATTTTATAGTCTAGGGTTTAAATTCATTTATACCCTTGTTTGACTTTTATAATATATTTATAAAGGAATCATTCTGTCGTTTCCCAAATAAGGTCCTTTATAACCTTTTCGACAAAATTAGGGTAAGAATGTATTTTTTTACTTATACGGCGGGTTCTTCTATTTCACACCATTATAACATCGTGGAAGTTTCCCTTAGAAGATTATAAGAATATTTTCAAAATAAATTTTCTCTTCATAATTATGTGTCTCTTAAATTATTTCAAAATAGAATGAGATATTTCTCTAAAAAAGGTTTTGATTTCATCTTTGTCAACATCCTTTGATAGATTTTAAGTTTATTTGAAGTTCATTTATTATGATAAAAAACTTCTATATTGTATTGAAGTTTTTGTGATTTTTTTGACTATGGATGTTCTATTTTTATACCATTCATGGTTTATGTTTAAAGTATTGACATTTCGTATGATAGTTTTTATACAAATGTTTATGTTATATTTTAACCTATTATTATGAGGAATGTATTAGACTTAGTAACTGATGGGTGGAGCACGCTATAGATCCTTGATGCATCAGTAGGTCTCCTGAGACAAGTAGACATGGAATTTTCTAAGGCCTTTCCCAATTTGGTGTATGGTTTTGGCCTAGGCCTTAATCATTTTAAGACTTCTGGGCCGAGGCCTTGACAAAATGTTTCAGAATGTCTGGCATTATACATTCCCTCATTATGAAAATAATATTGATGGTTAATGTGGTCATTCAACTAGTAGAATACCCATGATTATGTTTTATTATGAAATTATGTACTCATTTCATATTCCTGACATAAAAGTATTCATGTTTATTGGAAATGTCATGTGGTTTTAATTATTCACCATGCTTAATATTTATGTTATATTCCACTGTATTGCTTACCCTTACTGAGCATTTGAGCTCACCAATTTCTTATGTTTCATTTTCCCCTGAAATGAAAAAGTTAGTTATGAGTGACTTGAAAGCATGATCTGTGAGGTTTGGATGTTTCTAATGGAATAAATTCGTGTTGTACTTATTTTCAAGTTGTAAATTTGAACATATGTATGAATCCTGTTTCCAATAATACTAAACTACTCGGTCTTTAGACACATGATTTCCTTATGATCATGCCAATGTTATGTAATAATACACAGACTCTAGGTAAGTAGGGTCAGGGCGTTACAATTGGTATCAGAGGAAGTTTAGTACAAACATTGGAAACTTGATTTAGATATACCCTGATTAGGGAACAAATCCCTAAGATAGACTTTGAGGATTAGTATAGAAGAACATCCTAGAATTTTGGTATTGTAGAGATTTTGTGTGTTTTCTAAGCAATACATCCCTATCTGGATACGAGTCGGTAGAGCCAGCTCTGGCACAGATGTACCTAGGGGTAAAACCTGAAAACACCACTTTGATCTAGACTCGAACGGGAACCAGTGCACGACAACGGGCCTTGATGTACTCTTGGTTACGACACTCCTAGAGGATATGCTTAGGATAATTCTAATTGTTTTTAAAAATCATTATGAATGATTTACATGTATATAACTCCTCAAAGAATATATTTTTATAGTTATGGATTATATCCATAAAATGTTCAAATTTCGTTAGGTATTTTACAAGTTTGAAATTATTCATTGCAATTCATAAACTGACCTAGTGTATGTCATTGTATAGAAATGCCGCCCAATAGAAGGAATGTGAAATCCAGTAATACGTATGATCCAAAGAGTAAGAAGGATCATATATTTAACGGTATTAAGCCAACATTTAGTAGGGAAATAGTCTCCAATGTATTCTCAACATATGAAGAAATTGTATCATGTGTTAATATGATATGTAAAGAATTCTATGAATCCTATGGATTTTAAGGGAAGCAAGAGAAGAAAATGATGGAATATTTAAAGATGGATAAATAGAAGAGGTAAATGTATGATTTTCCCATATGTGATAATTGTGGAAAGAATAACAGTGGTAAATGCATGAAGGGAATGGGATTTTGTTATAAGTGTGGAGATAAAGGACACCAAGTACGTGATTTCAAGGGTAAGAAAAAGGATTTAAATGTAAAATGATTCATCTTCAAGGAGTTGGGACACTACATGAATCAATGTCCAAGTCATCAGAGTGTACCAAAAATGGTGCTATTAGATAATAATCATGTTATGATACTACCTCAGATGACGAGGAATGACTAGTGTTCTTATTTTGTTATTATAGAATAATTTCATTTGAGTGTTGTATCAACAATATACTGGTTATATGAATTATGGAGATAAATAAGGATTGTACTATAGTAATATTTTATTGGGGATTTGAGATTATATGATTCTAAAAAAAGTGAATTAATAGTAAGATACACTTTTTTGGAAAATACATGGTTTAAGGAAAGGTAATCTTTAATATGGTCCTGATAATGAGGTATTGATTTTGGAATAAGAGATGGTTGATTTGGATAAATTATATTGGATATTCTTGACTACCTTGAAACTAATTAATGATTTATATATTCCATAATTGTTGGAGATTACAACATTTTTGGATAGAAAGAATATATCCAGTTTTCTAGAAGGAATAAGGGAGCATGAATGTAATCAATAAGGTTTTATGGCAATTCAGGATGTTGCAGTGTTTTAAAAGAATAAATGATGAAGGTGTTCATATATTATTACGTGGAAAAATGGATCTTAATTGTTTTTACCTTCCTTATAAATTTTGGACTATCAGTTTGGATAGAAGTATTTTGGATAATTTTAGTTTGAGAATATTTTTGGATTTCCATAAAAGGATAACCCGGAGGTCGAGCGGCAACCAGTCGCGTCCGAAAAGGCCATGGGACTTCAACCTGCAACCGAAGGGTGAAAAGGTTGTATCACCTACCAATGGCCCATGTGATGTACTTGATTGAATAGTGTAGTTTTTTTTAAAAAAATCGGTCTGGTAGATGAATTATAAATTCATTTTTTGGAACCCTATATGAATAGGATAAATAGAATATTTTTTTATGTTCTATTATATTTTAGAGTGAAGGATGAGTATGTGGTAGAAATTAGTTAAAGGATGGAACTCTACTTGTCATGTATATATTTGATTTCTTCTCTTACTCTATGAATATATTAATTCTTAAAAATTAGGTAAGGGATCTTAAATCTAATAATGTGATATCCTAATACATTATGTTTTGTTGAATCAATGATATTTTTAATAATCATAAATTGATGGCTTTGAGGCCCTTAGTTATACAATTTTCTGTGACTGATGACCTCAATCACTCCCTATAAATATTTAAGTTTTTCCTCCAATTATTTGTTTATAATTTCCACTAATGTTCTCCTAATCGAGATCATAATTTGGTGGAAACTTTTTCATTCTCCTTTTCCTCTTTTTAGGACTAAATTTTATTAACCCAATTTCTGAAGTGGGTTTTCTCACAAAGATATTATCTATTTTCAACCTTTTATTTTTGAAGAACAATTTGAAATTCCAAGGATGCAATTTATTAGAAGAGGGATGAATGTAACACCACAGGATTTTATAGTACGTTATTTCTTCAAAGTAATTCAATAACTTGCACTACACGCATCACTGAGTTCAAGCGCACCATGACTTACCAAACTAGCCATTCAAAAGCAGTTATGAATAGTATTAACTTGATTTTGAACTTTATATAATCCTTATAATTTTCGAATCCACATTATGAGTTTCTTAGACATAATTAAACAACAAATTCATTTTTCTAGATAAAAGAAATATTTTTAAAAAAAATGCAATTTTACCACCTTTTAATGGGGAACCCTTTTTAAATCCAATATTTGTAACTTTTATATATTAAATTTTAAAAAATAAAATTCTTATTTTGAATCGGGATATAAAAATTTAGTTTTAATAATTTTTTGGTGTCTTTCTAATAACTTCTATATTTGGGTGAATAGTGAAAAATACTACATTTTAACTGAAAAAAACTTTTTTAATCAAAATTATTTATAGTGTTGAATTATAAATTTTAATGGTTTTTAAGTATAATTGAATTATATTTTTACAATTTAATCTAATAATGGTCATTGTATGTAATTTCACTTTGAAATTGGACATAAACAAGTGTCAATCTTTTTATAGTTATTATTTCTTAAAAATTCCCCTTTTGGTTTTGTCAATTGGAATTAATTTTAAAATTAATTAATGAAACATATATCATTTTAAATTGGTAAAAAAGAATTCATTTTTAAATTTGTAATATCAAAATTAGATTAGGATGAATTTTTGGTATTTTTCTGAAAACATTCAATTTTTTGATGAATAATGAAAAACAATGAGTTATTGTTTAAAACCGAATTTTTATTTAAATAATTATTTATTTTTTTTAAATTTATTTTAGGTCAAAATAGATACATAATACCTCTATATGTTCAATGTAATTCATTGGAGTCAGTTTATAATAATTTTAGATATATAAACATTTTATCGAACTTTTTGACGTCTTTTACCCACCTCCTAGGAGCATTTGCAAATTTGCATAAAACATAATTTTACCACTTCTGTGAATTTAATTTCAAAAATATGAGAGACGCAATTGATATCAGTAAGTAAAATGTGTTTCAATAAGATGAAAATAATTTTTTGTGAATAGTAACATTTGACTTTTAATTACCACGGTAAAAAGTAAATAGGGTAATTAACTGTAAAATTGATATTATTATTATTATTACCCTAACACAAGTCATAATTATATTGTATAAGTATAATTCGACCAAGAAAACCTTATAAATAAAATATGAACATATTTGGTCCACTTGGATTAGATTAGGAAATTTATTATTATTTAATTAAAGAAGAGTTAAAAGAGTTAAAATCAAAGTTGAATAACTAAAAATATTTTAATATAGGGTTACACAAAAGATAAATTATATTATAAATATTAATTAGAAAGCTAAAATGATCTCCCACATAATTCAATTTTATTTATGTTTTTCAGACATTAGATAATTTAATTTTATTTATGACACAATAATGATACAGTAATTACCTAATTAATAAAATATTAAAATATTTGATATTATAAATATCCAAATAAATGTAATTTGATAATTTTTATGAATTAAATGATTTTTTAGGTTAATGTGACATGTTAGGATTGATTAGATGAATTTTTTTCGAAGTAATAATACTTTTATGAATTTAATAAAAACCAAATAGCAAATAGTGTCAAAATTGACATAAAAGGGTTTTAAAAACAAATATTTTATTATTAATTCATATTCTATTCGTAAAAATCTATGGTTTGGCCAAAATACATATATATTGATAGTTTTATCATTAATTAACCACTTGGGGTTATCGTGGAAGTATATAGTAATTTTATTAACCATATAATATAAAAATACAAAGAGACATGGTAAATGTCAAACTATTTAACTAAGAGTTAAATCTAAAAGATAAAGTTAATATAGTGCCCCAAACCTGTATAGAACCTATTGGTTGAGTGTTTTCCGACACATACCCACTTTATCCTATAAATAATCCATTTTTTATACATTATTAACTCAAAATTATTTTATTATAAAATAATATTTCTAGCTTTTCCTTAGGCACCCCTAACACCTCTTATAAAAGGGCACTCCCCCTTCTCTCTAATTCACACCATCAAAGCCACTTTCTACACCAAACCCTACCCACATATCCTCTAAACTATCCTCCCTTCATCCTAGAGGAATTACTTTAGTCATAAAGCCAACATATGGAGCCCTTTTGAACAAATCAAATGGATGAACCCGAAGAAGAGGTAAATATTTCATCTCCTCTTTCAAGTTCATTTCTTCTTCCACTTCCTCTTTCTTCGTTGTATCCATTCTAAAATAATAACTATAGTATCTTATATATACTGTGATATTATTATTAATATGGTAAACCATATTCATTATTCTATCTATCCTTTTAATGACATGTCCTCATACATGCGTACTTATGGCTTACCGTCTCCACATCGTGGTGTAATTGTTATTCAATACATTATTATTTGGATGGGTATAATAATGATGTATAATTGATGTAAATAATAAATATAATAGCATAATGATTCTGTATATATTATATATCATCCAATTATATATTATTTTAATATCAAAACAATGAAATTGTCGCACGTGCGTATGTATGGATTACCGTCTCCACAAACACGATGAGATTCATTCTCCGTCGTATCCATTCAATACAAATTTTTATTTGATGATTAAAAGTAATTTTTAAAGACTTAGTATCATTATGGATATTAATAAGACACATACCATCCATAACAAATATGACTCACATAACAAAGAATATAAAGGAAAACAAATCTGTTAACACCCAAAAAGATGATAATACTAAGATATTATTAACAAAGAAATGTTAAAAGATCATATATGATATCATATTAATTTATATGATTATTTTATAATATAATAAGAATTATATCACCATTATACAGGAGGTTAACCTACCCTAGAACAATGAAAAATTCATGTTAAGGGTTAATTATACAACCTCTTTATTATCTGAGGTTGTTTTTACATAAGTATCAACTAGGACCTCTTTATCATCCACATCCATGATTCTTAAAAATGTATTTCAAAACATTCTTAATATTTTATAGACTATGGATTTAAGTCATTTATACCCTTTTCTTACTTTAATAAGATGTTTATAAAGGAATATTTCTTTCGTTTTCCAAACAAGGTCCTTTATAACCTTTTCGACAAAATTAAGGTAAGAATGTCTTTTTCTATTTTCTGCCATTATAACATCATCAAAGATTCTATTACAATTTTATAATAATATTTTCAAAATAAATATTTTCTTTATAATTATGTGACTCTTAAATTATTTCAAAATAGAAAGTGATATTTCTCTAAAAAATATTTTGATTTCATCTCTGTCAACATCCATTGTTGGATTTTAAGTTTATTTGAAGTTGATTTATTATGATATAAAACATTCATATTGTATTGAAGGTTTTGTGATATGTTTGACTATGGATGTTCTATTTTTATACCATCATGTTTTATGTTTTATTTATTGACATTTCCTATGCTAGTTTTAATATAAATGTTTATGTTATATTTCATCCTTTTCATATACGGAATGTATTGGACCTAGTAAGTGACGAGTGGAGCTTGCTATAGCTCCTCGATGCATCGGTAAGTATCATAAGACAATGAGAAGTGGAATTGTCTGAGACCTTTCCCAATTTGATATATGGTTTTGGTCAAGGCCTTAATCACTTTTAGACGTCTTAGCCAAGGCCTTGACAAAATGTTTCAGAATGTCCGACATTATACATTCCCTCATTATGAAAATAATATTGATGGTTCATGTGGTCATTCAAATAGTATAAGACACATGATTTTGTTTTATTATTGCATTAATTACTCAGCTCATATTCCTGCCGTAAAAGTATTCACATTTATTGGTAAAGGCATGTGGTTTCAATTATTCAACATGCTTAATATTTATGTTATCATCCGTTGTATTGCTTACCCTTACTGAGAATTTGAGATCACCCCTTTCCTGTGTTTCATTTTCCAATGATATGAATAAGTTAGTTATGAGTGACATTCAGGCATAATCAAGGAGGATTGTATGTTTCTAATGGAATAAATCCATGTTTTACTTCTTTTCAAGTTGTAAAGTTGAACTTATGTGTGAATCTTGTTTCCAATATTACTAAACTGGTCGGTCTTTCGAGACATCATTTCTTTGTGATCATGAAAATGTTATGTAATAATGCACCGACTCTGGGTAACTAGGGTCAGGGCGTTACAAATTATGTAATAATTTATGATTATGGAGCTTTTTTATGTGATTTCCAACAATTAAAGTGATCAAGAAGGATCATTTGAGTGGTACACCCTGATGGACTAGGGCATGAGTACTCTATCTTCTGAGTGGTACCCCTAGAAAAAAAGTAAATGGGTCCTATATCTAGAGAGAGTTACCCCTGATAGAATTAGGTATGGTTAATCTATCTAACGATTGTTACCCTCTAATGTATTAGGTTGTTAGTCCTATATCTATACTTAGGGGTACCCCGATGATGCATTAGAGAGAGATTCCAATATTTATGCTCAGTGGTACCCCCTGAAGGACCTGTGAATTGGACCCTATCTACCGAGTGGTACTGAATTATGCAAGAGAGAGAGGGTCCTCTATATTTTAGGAGTGGACCCCCACCCCATCCCCACCACCACTATTTACATGGGATTGGGTACTCCATCTACGCTGAGTGGAACCCCCGATCGTACTAAGGCACCGGTCTTCCATATGCAGAGTGGAACCCCCCATACGCACTTGGTTGTGGGACCTCTAATTAAATATTCCCCCCATACAACTATGAATTATAGTGGAGTGGTGTGGGTCCCACATATAGTAACTTTTATGGATAGACACATGAGATGTCAGGAATCATTAATAGACTTGTTGGGAGAGTTGGCAGACTATTTTCTTAGGCTGGGATGTGAGACGGAGATACTATTCCTCTCTCCTATGGGGTTTCTTTTGTGATCATATGTTTATCTTTATTGTTTTATTTCATTTATTTCTATTGGATTGTCTATTTACTTCTTTAATGTCTCTTATTTCTCCCCATTTAGAT
The DNA here is from genome assembly GCA_963277665.1 of Viscum album. Lineage (NCBI taxonomy): Eukaryota > Viridiplantae > Streptophyta > Magnoliopsida > Santalales > Viscaceae > Viscum > Viscum album. The sequence continues at coordinate 1,684,659,382 of OY728160.1, forward strand.
TTTAGGGTTTCTTACATGTTATGTATATACTCACCCCTCTATGGCGTATGCCCACACGTGTCATGTCTTTTGTAGATGAAAAATAGGTCGGTGATGATTTATGAGGATCATAAGGATACCCTAGTGAAATATAATTTGTAAAATGGTTAGGAAATGGAGAAATGGATCCAAGCCCTCTAAGAATTTTCTTTTCTAGTTGTTGTTAGGTTGGGACTTCTTTCAGGCTGGTCATGTATTTTTCCCTTTATTTTCCAGATTATACTCTCGTACTCTTATAGTCCACATAGTTTGTTATATTCAAAGTTTTTACTCCATATGTTGACATATTTTATATTTATTCCAATTCACTTATACATGGATATGGTGGGGTGAGTTTGTATACGTACATTAGGCAAAGGCCTCCCATGTTACTTATGCCTTTCTATGCTTGTCGTCAACCCTTCGCCTATAGAGGCGGGCTAGGGGTAGTAACAAATCTTCTCTACATATTCTAGGTGGGATCTAGTGGGTTGTTTTAGGATATACATAACCTAAATCCTATCCTCATCCATCAAATGGGTTATTAAATCATTAATTGTGTGTACGGTGAACAACCACCTCCTGAACTGTTGTCATTTATTTTTCACTTACCACCTCTCATGGTTGGGTATGATGATGGTTCTAAAGTAAATATATGTTATTTATAACATAATTATACCTCTTGAGTCATTATATAAGATATAAATTTTTTCCTTCCATTCATTAGGAGATATTATAACGTCATTCGTGCGTATGATAGACTACCGCCTCGTGAAGCGATGTGAGTCATTTTTAATAATGATTTACATAGAAACTAATAAGGCTAAATATAATGAATATATGTGATATAAATGGAATTATTATGAAATTAATGACACATTTATCCTTCATTGATTATAATATATCATTTTCGTTTTTTACACTAAAAAATTATAACATCGTTCAGGTACGTGTGGACTACAACATTCCTAGAGAGATGTGACTCTATTTTCACCACCACCTCACATGGATGATATATATACTTATATTTAAAAATATATTATCTTTATGATATATTTATAACTCTGGTAAGTTAAAATATTACTTAATTTCCATATTGATCATTGAAAGATGTAAATGTTACGCATGTGTATGTATGACCTACCGTCTCAATGATAGTAACAAACCTCATTTATCAGAACCATTTTTCATAATTAGTATTTAAGTTATTACTGATTCATTATCATGACGTTTATTTCAAGATTATTATTCTATATATGATATAACTATATAATATTCACAAGATTTAGTACTTTCATAACAAATAAAAAATGTGAAAACAAGACAATTAACACCCGAAACAATGAAAATAATGAAATATTATTCACAAACAGGTCATAAGATGTTAGAAACGGTCATATATGATATTAAAAAAATTAATATAGTTCATTAATAATTTAATTAAAGGTTTAAAACCATTAAACATGAGGATAAATCATTTTTAACCAAAATTAAGCTTGTGGTAAGGGGCATCATATCAAAATCACTTTATTAAGAAATATTGTAATGTTGTGCACTTTATTTTTATTATATAGTGAATATACTACCCATTTTACATGTAATATTAGTATTAATTAATAAATCATGTTATTTAATGTTTCAATTTGAAATATTTAATCTTTGGGGGGTTTTGGATTAAATGATACCTACGGGTAAGGGATTTCATAACTCAATTTCATTTGATTTGTTTATATTTCTTTATTATAGTCTTTGATACTCTATGATTATGTGTGTAATGGATTTTGAAGATATAATTTTTTTATATAAACTTGTTTTATGTGGATTTTATATTGATAAAAATAATCAATTTGTTGATTAATCATCACTTCAATGTTATGATCATTATTAGGGGTTATGTCACAATCTTGTTCTAATCGACATTATTAATTCTTAAATATCAATTGAAGTAAATTATTTGATCATTGCCTAATAAATACATTTTAATTATCTATTAAGTCCGAATTTTATTTTCTAAAAAATTTTAAAAATAACATTTTATTTTTTTTAACATTTTCCAAATAATTTATTAAATAAATTTTGATCCTTTTTTTTCTTTTTTCATAATTTTTTTAAAAGGAAATTTTATATCATATTCAAAATATTTCTTGTTAAGATTTCACCAAAAAACGGAAGGAATATTTGTTTTAATGTGTACATTATTAATTGAATTCCCTACTATCATGTCCACTAAAATGTTTTCAAACATCCTTTATAAATTTCAATGATTATTTTCAATTAAAACTATTTTCAAAATATTTTGTGACCTTTAAGTTTTAAAAATTCATTTTCAAAATTTAAAGGATATTTTCTTCAAGAATGTTTTTAAATATATTTTTATGGTGTTTATATTCATCCAATACAGTTACCCAATATTCTTAATCTAATTGGAATATCTTGTATTGATATTTTCCTTCTTCTTTCTCTGAATGGATTAAGATTGTTTCAAAGAGATTGTTAAAGAAACCATTTCTTTTATATTAGATAGGAATTTTTTAAATAGACTGTTATGGAACCCATTTATTTTCAATGTTTAACCATGTTTTGAAGAAATTATTGTAGAACCCATTTCTTTTCAATGGTTTAACAATGATTAAGATATACTAACTTGATAACTATTTCATTTCCAAGGATTAATTAATGAAAAAAAGGAATAATGATTATTTCTATGAGTTTTCTGATAAAATATATATTTAATTTAATCATGTTGAGGTTCTTAGAAATTATATATGATGGGTGCACCTAGATAGAGTATATTGATCCTGTTATAGCTCATGTGATGGGGGAGACCCGATATTGCAGAATGAACCTACTATAACTTACATGATAGGTGCACCCAGACAGATCTCCAATGAATAATGTAATTATTATCTTCATTATAGATTATATTTTGAAGTTGGTTGTATGGTTATTCCATTTTTAAGGGTTATGTAAGGTCCTTATGTTTTCTATGATGATTATGACCCGAGATACCGACATGTTTTATCTTCACTTTCTATGGGTTTATAGAGTTTTCATTGATCAATATCAATATATCATGGATAATGATTATTTATTTTTATGAATATTTCTTTTTTAAAATCCATATTACATGTTTCATGATTGATCATTTAGGTATTGATGAGTGTGTTTACTTTTATGATTTTCTCATGAACTATAATTATATCATTATATCCTAATACACTTTATTTTATAATTGATTACATTAAATAGTTAATTCATATGTCTAACCATACTGAAAATATGAGGTTATAGTTTTTATGTTTCCATTTCCATAGGTAATCAAGAAATTATTTTGAATGTGTTATTTATAAAAGGGTTTCATATAGATGATGAGGAAAACTTACTTTGAAATACGTGAAGTGGGGTTATGTGGTAGAAATGCTCATTTAAAGACAAAGGTATTTTTTATGTATCAGTTCTCCCTAATTATCTAATACTACAACAGTTTTCTCTAAGGTCCTTGAGAATATATTTGATTAAATATTTCCTAATGATATTGTAAGATTTTTATGGAAATAATCAGTCCACCTTCATCAGTTTAAAAGTTAGAAATGTAATGTTTCTGATTTCGACAATAGATATGGGAGTGCGGTTCATGGATGTTATAGTTGGTATGTGAGACCAGATTAAATAACATTGGATGTTATGATGTTTTCATGTGAACTTATATTAAAAATTTTGGATACCATCACTGTTCTATAAGATTAAAGATGATCATAATTTAAGAGTAGTAAACACCCCCTTTTCTATTTAATGTGATGAGATCTAAAAGTGATTAATGGCCCTTTAGGATTTGTTTTATTAGGTTGAAGTATTTAAAAAAAATAGTTTGAAATAATGTATGCATTTACATTTTTTGGAAATAATATTTAAAGTAATGATATGATTTATGGTACATAAGATCTTGGATATTGAGGTAATTATGGGAAAACATGTTTTATTGTATAGATAATAATGAGATTGAAATGTGATCTAGTGACTAATTGATTAATGATATTTCAAAAAACAAAATTCACCATATTTTTTGGATGAAAGCTAAAAGATATGAGACAACATTTGTAGTTAAAAACACTTTAATGATGATAATTTTTTAATAATGATTTAGTTTGGACATTGGTGTTTTCTTTTCAATTCTAGAGAATAATATATTATTTCATCATATGAATGATTACACATTTTGGAATTATCAAAGTAGGTGCTAACCATTTTGGTTTTAGTTAATGTGAAAAGGCAGGTGCAATATGTTGTTATCCATTTTATTATTATATGATCTTTTAAATATTTTTTTAGAGCTATATGCATGAAAAATTCATTTTTAATACTCATTATTTGGGGGAAAATATAGTATTCTTATGAAAATTGTCTAAATGATGAAATTATAATTTTCAAGTAAGTATACCTCACTCTATATTCAGTATATATGGTGGAATAATTCCTCATATTTTGGAAAGGATATTGAATAAAAAATGTTATTTTATTACATATATATAAGATGAATCAGATAATCCTTTAAATTATCACATATTTTTGGATTTGAAGCCCTTAAATTTCCATTAATCATTCTCATAATTGTGATAAATGACCTAAACAACTCTACATAATTATTTACTCTTTTATTCCATGCCCAAATAATCACTTCCCACTAATAAACACCAACTTAGAAATCTATTATATGTTATTCTAGATGACCCTCAAACTACCATTTCACTTTTACAAAGTTTATGTTTTACTAAATCTTTTTATGATTTGAATTAAAAAAAGGAATTTTCAAATTTACATAATTTTATTTCTGAGATAATTTCCAAATTAGGAGGACTCAATTTATTAATGGGGGGGTTGTTTTAACACACTGAGATTTTAGAAGATGAAAATTTATGGTTGATAGCATAAAAAATACAGAAAACCGAGATTATATGATATTGTAACAACCTAAGACTTTAGTATATATTTCATTATAAAAAAATTTAATCACTTTGATAGATTTTGGTAAATTCAACCAGGATTTTTTTATTCTTGATAGAATATTCAAAATGGAACACTGAGGTTAAATGAAGCTTGATATATATAGCAATTATAACCCACCCCTTTTATTGGAGGGTCTGAATAGTGATAACTAATTTATGAAATATATATATATATATAATTATTACACAATATAAATTATTTATAAGTGTTTCATAAATAATCAATCAATTCTTATCAAAGTAATTGTATTATTCAAAAATAGGTTTTTAATTCAAAAATGATATTTATTTTTTTCATTTAAAATATATTTTATATTTTAGAACCTTTATAAAAAAAATTTAAACTTAATTTCATTTTCCCAATAAAAATATAAAAAATTAATTTGGGTGATTTTTTGGATATTTCAGAAAATATTTATTTTTAGTGAATAGTGAAACAATATCATTTTTTGTAAAAATGTTATTTATTTTTAATAAATTAAGAAATGTAAAATTAATTTTATTGATTTAAAATGATTCAATGTTACATATGTATTAATAATTTATATTTAATCAACTTAATTAAATTTTAATCATCATTATATGGTATTTTAGTATAAGTTTGTTTTTTTGTTTAAAAGGGGTTTTTTTTAGAAAACTATTTTAAAGTGAATAATGTTTCACTACATTAATAAATTAAAATAATCAATAATTATGATTGTTTTAAATGAAAGTTATAGATTATATATCATTGAATTTTATGTTATATTCATATTATTATTATTATTATTATACGTAGAGTTAACATAAAATCTTCTTATACTTGAAGAAAAATGAAGTTCTCAAAAACCAGTTTTTTCGAAAACTGTTGATGGTTTTGTATTAAATATAATTTTTTAATGTTTTATAAAAAAAATTAAAAAATCATATCACATATATATAACTCTTTTGAGAATTTTTTGAAAAGGTTTATTTTTTGATGAATAGTGAAAAAATACAGAATTTTAAATGAAAACATCCTTTTCATATAAATTTCTTATAATGTTAAATTTTATTAAAAAGTATAATTAGATCAATTATATATATAACATTTCATTTTAAATCATTTTTATCATTTTTATAATGATAATGGTTATGAAAACATGATAAACATGGGAACATTTTCTATTTGAAAACCTATTTTCTCATTGCATCTATGAGAATATATTGAAATTAAAATTTTCCATTCCTATAAATATAAATTGGAAAATTGACTGAATATATATTATTAGATTATATTATTTTTTTAATAAGTTTTACTAATTTTTTTACCCAAATGAATACTGAAAATAGTTGAAATTAATTATTGTGGTTGAGGTAAAAATAGATTTACCGAGGGGTTAAACTAAAAAGATAAGGTTTAAAATAACCTAAAACGTGTATAAAGTTAATGTAATGGAGATATTGCAACATTTTATAGTCAATTATTTATAATGGAAAATTATTATATCTTTTTGACATGATATAAATTTGGGTGGAATTCATTCATTTCAAAAATGACAAGTGTGTCACTCACCTCACTTATAAAATGTTACCCCCTATCCACCTCTATGGAAACACTTAAACCCCATTTTTCTTAAAATTAATATCCAAATAACATCCATAAATCATTTATCTCATTCTATAATCCTTAATTGGGGCATAAATCCAAACATCAAGGCCTTTGGTCCAAACTAAAAAAAGTTACCCAAAGAAGAGGTAATGTTTTTCAATAAGCCCTTTATTTTATTTCTTATACCACCCCCATAAATTATTCTTCAAAAATTAATATAATTAAATAATTAAATTAAATAATAATATATTATATTATATTAATGGAATAACATAAATACTTCTTTTATTTCATAAAAATGGATTATGAAATCATCATCTGTGTGTAAAACGAATTATCGCCTCACGAATTGATGTCATTCGATTTCTCATTACTACCTATCATGATTGGGTATGATGATGTATCTAAATTATAAATACGATATGTACTAAATATTATACCTTTTAATTCCTTATATAATATATAACATTTTACTTTCCATTTCATGGGGGTATGATAACGTCGTTCATGTGTACGGTGGACAGCCGCCTCGCGAAGCAATGTGATTCATTTTCACTAACAAATTACATAGAAGGTAATAAGGGTAAATATAATGAATATATGTGATATAAATAGAATAATTATTAAAATAATGGAATATTTATCACTATTAAATTATATTATATCATTTTCTTTTTTTATACTAAAAAATGAAAACATCATTCGTGTAAGTGTTTAATATCGCCTTCAGGAAGTGATGTGACTCTCTTCTCATCACCAGCCCACATAGATTTTATATATAAGTAAATTTAAATAAATTAAATGTTATTTATGGTATTTTAATAATTATTTGATGATAAAATATTTAATTAATCCTTTCTATAATGATCATTTAAAAAATAGAAACATTATTAATGCGTACGTATAACCTACCTTCTCCACGGTCGTAACACACATAATTTTTCAAAACAATCTTTGATAATTTGTATAAAAAGTATTATTGATGTATAAATATGATAATTATGTCATGATTATAATTATTTTGATTATTTAACTATATTTTTTATCATAATAACTAGAACATTCATAAAAAATGATGAATGAGGAAACATGGGAATTAACACCTAAAATAAGGAACATAATGAAATATTATTAATGAACATGTGATAATATTTTATAGAAGCATCATATATGATATTATTAATATTAAAGTGGTTCTTAAATAATTTAATAACTTTTCTAAAACAACTATACATGTGGTTAAATAATTTTTAATCAAAAGGAAGTGTAATGCAAAGGAATTTATCTCAATTTCCCCTCATTGATGAATATTGTAATGTTATGCACCTAATTTATATTATATAGTGATTATAATAAACATTTTACAATTTATATCATTAATAATTAATTGAATATTATGTTTAAAATATTAAATATTCCATTTACGGAGGATTTTATTTAAAAGTAAACAACTGTTAAATAATTTCATAAATCAAACTTGTTACACTAGGTTATATTACTTTTTTATTATCTCTGATATTATATAATTATGTTTGTAATGAATTTTAAATATATAATGTTTTATTTAAACTTGTTTTATGTGAATTTTAATTCAAAACACATACTTGATTCATTGATTAATTCTCACTTCAAATTTATTATCATTGTTAGGGCTTATTTCATAGTCTCATTCTATTCATTATTGTTTCTTCTTGAATTTCAATTGAAGAAAATCATTTGTTAATTATATAAGATACCCATTTAGTTTTATTTTCCCTTGTTTATTGATGATATTTTCATGAAATAGAAAAAATTTTCCTCTCTTTTTAATTGGAATAATTGAGAAAATTATTTTAAGAAAATTTGACTTTATTTATCTCTTTGGTCAGAAATATCATTTATACCTAAATAATATTTTAAAAAATTGAAAAATGTTTTAAACATTTTACAAATTATTTATTAACAACATTTTTACCTATTATTTTATCAAAAAAATTTCCAAGGAATCATAATGTTGTTTTTAAAATAATTTTTGTTTCTATTTAACCAAAAAAAATGTTTGGAATCATTTTTATTTAGTGTACATCATGAATAATTTTTTTAGCCATTATGACCCATAAAATGTTTTAAAACATCATTTTTAAGTTTGTATGATTATTTTTAGTGAATATTGTTTTCAAAATATTTTTTTGAAGTTTTAGTTATAAAAGTTTATTTCAAAAATATAAATATTTTTCCTCAAGAATTTATTTAAATGTCTTATATTGTATTTCTATTCATCAATGAAAAAACCCATTTATTAATAATCAAATGGGTATATGTTTTATAATTTCCATCCACATTATTTCTCTAGATGGATTATTATTTCATCAATGATATTATTATGAAACACTTTTCTTCTCCTTGGTTTAATCATATTTTAATGATATTGTCAGGGAACTTGTTTCTTTTCCATGGGTTAAATATGTTTCAAAAAGCTTTTTAGGGAACCCATTTTTTTCAACACGTTAACCTGGTTTCAAATAGATTGAAAAGGAACTTCTTTATTTTACATGGGTTAATCATGTTATAAAAGTAATAATGAATATTTTATTCAGTTTTTGATGAAATATCTATTTAATTTATTTATGTTGAGGTTCTTGGACATTATATAAAATGGGAGAACCTAGATAGTGTTGGGTGAGCCTGTTATAGCATATATAATGGGTGCACCTAGAGAGAGTTCGGTGAGCCTAATATAGATTATATGATGGGTGTGCCTAGATAATGCTCCAATACATTGGGTAATTATAATTTTCTCCATAGAATTATATTAGATTTAAAATGTATGGTTATTAAATTTATAAGGGTTCTATATGTGTTTGACAAGTATTCTAAGATGATGATGTCCCAATATACCAGCACATTTTATCTATGCATGTTATATGTTTATTGTGTTTCCTTTGACCAATTTTTTATCTCATGGATGATGATTATTTATTTTCATCAATATTTTCTTTTTAAAAGAGATATTCCATGATTAATGATTAATGATTCAGGTACTGAAGGGTATGTGATCATTTATTATTCTCTCATGCACTCTGATTATATTGTCATACCCTTAGACACTTATTATGCTCATTTGTGAAATTAAATTGTTAATTATTAGGCATACCCTAACTAATCATTTGAGTTCACACATCTTATGTTTCCTTTTCCATAGTTTATCGAGAAATGATACATAATAAGTTATGTCTATTAGGGTTTCATACAAGTGATGATGATGACTTAATGTGAAATAAAGAAACTTGGAGTAGGTGGGTGAAATTAAAGATTAAATACATGGGGAATTTTTATGTAAGAGTGTACCCTAACTTTATAAAACTCTAAATTGTAAATGTCTTTGATAATATTGGTAATGTTGTAATATCCTAAAATTTTAAAATAAGGATATTATATTTGATACCGTGTATGACACACAACACCAACCACTAAAGGGAATGGAATATCCCAATACATTATAAAATATTTTATATTTCAAATAGGTTCAATATATTATATATATAGAAATTAATGAAATATTTATTCTAGTTTTCATTGCATGAAACATGTTTGTTTGATGACTTGCATTACACACAAGTCCGAATGTTTTTTAATACTATTAATATTGTTTTTAAAATAAAAATAATAATCTAACCATTAAATTTTTGGTTATGAATAGGATTTACCATCTTATGAATGTATATAGTTTAGTTCATTTTTTACCAATTAATATTAAATGAATTTTGAAACCAAATGAATAGAAAGGGAATTATTTTATAATAAAACTATTTTTATGCTTTAAATGTGTTTCTTCTTAATAAATTAAATTAATATAAATTATTGTAATGTATTAATGAAATATATATATTATATATACAATAAAATATTTTTTTACATTTTTCAAATATATTTTACTGGTGTATCATAAGAACAAGTCCAATTTTATGAATAAAAAAGCTTTATTTTCTAGAAGGCAGTTTTGACACCTTTTAAAAGAGAACCGATTTTAAATAATTTTTTTACCGTTTTATAAATGATATTTGTTAAAAAAATAATTTTTGAATTATTAATGTCCAAATTATCCAAGGGTGAATTTTTCATATTTTTTTAAAAGGTTTCATTTTTTATTAATAGTGAAAAATAATGAATTTTAGTTGAAAATGGCGTTTTAATATCATTTATTTATAAAGTTAAATAATATTTATTTGTTGGTTTTAAAGTTTAAATAGATATATTATACAAATATTAATCCAATTTAGGTAATTTTAAACAATTTCACATTGATATTGGATATAAAAACAATTTATACTTTTGAACATTTTTACTTCAAAACCCTGCTTCATTATCCTGTCTATGTGATAATTTTAAAATTAATTTCTACCACCTGTCTGATTAGAATTTGGAAAAATGGATTCCATATTTTGAATCAGAATAATATAAAATTTCTAGTAAGTTCAAAGTGTTTTTTACCAAAAATAATAGTGAATGCGGATAAAATTAATTACAGCGATTAAGGTGAAATTAAGCTTAATAGGGGACTAAACCATAATCATTTGGGAAAAATGACCTAGAAACTTGCAAATACCTATTTTATGGAACTTTTATTACCATATACTCCATTTTTTATAATTTTTTTCTTTATTGGAGGCACATGAGGTAAGGGAGACCTCTCAATAGTGTTTTCTTTTTTATATTTCCAAGAATGTCACTCCTCCACTAAAAAAGGCAATCAACCCTCTCACTTATTCACACATCTCAAGAACTTTTTCTCACCTAATAAATTACCAAATATATCCCCAACATCCATAGATTAATCCTACAATCCTAAATTTTGTTATAAATCAAATCAACGATGTTTATTTAATAAACCAAAAGTAGTTACTCGAATAAGAGGTAACGTTCTTCAAAGATCACTTTTATTTCATTTACTTCTACACCCCCTTAAAATTTTCTTATATCTTGATAATATAATACCATTATTATATTAAAAATAATTATATGTTTTTAAATCAAATTTATGACCTACACTCTCTCACACTTCCATAAAATGGTATACACAATCATTATTTGTGTGTACAGAGGACAACTACCAAACAAACCAATGTTGTTCATTATTGCATATCAACCTTTCCAAGATAAGAATAATGACAGATGTATAGTTAATATATATATATATATATATGATACTTGTAAATTATTTATTCTTATATAGTTCTTAACAAATACCTTCATGCTTCAATTATGTGTGAATATGATAACATCATTTGTGGACATGTGGACTACCACCTCTTCAAAGCGATGTGATCCATTCACAATATACATAGAATGTATAATGGATGGTAATAAAAAAAATATTTGACATATATAAAAAATTATTATTATGGAATTATAATATACACATATACTATTTACTTTTCATTCTTGTAAGACGACAAGAAAATGAAAACAATGTTCATGTGTACGAAAAACCAACCGTCTCCATGAATGATGCTTTCATTTATATCTCAAAATTTTATGGGTTTTTATAAATAAATATACCCTGAATATATATAATAATTAAATCATATTTTAAATCCTAAATATGATGAAATAATGATCTATATAAGAAGAAAAAAAATAACAAGTCAAAACATTCTCAATAAACATTGAAATTAACACCCGAAATAGTTAAAATAATGAAAGATTACTAAAAAAGATTAATAAGATATCATAATAATATCATGTATGATATCATAAATATTAATATGGGTTTCAATAATTTTTTATCATTATTAAAACAATTTTACATGAGTTTAAATAGTTTTTAACCAAAAGAAGGGTAAGGTATGGGATTTCATCTAAATTTCATTTATTAATGAAATTGTAATGTTATACACATAGATTCTTTTATGTAGTGTATATAGTTCCCTATGAAATGTTATCTCATTAATTTCATTCATTTAATGATATTAAAATTTTATTTGGTTGTTGTTATTTCATACCTCTTTCAATTCATATGTTACTCAAGACGTAAGGGATTTCATCTCAATTTACATTCCATTGAGAATTATTTGTTATTATACACCAATCAACTGCAATGTATTTTATATTCTGACCCATTGTAATTTAATATAATTATTCACTCATACATTATGTTATTTCAAGATTCAATCTAAATTAAATTACCCAAGGGGATTTGACATGAAAATTACCAAGTGGTAAAAATGATCATTGCAATCTCACTTTCTTTTATGATTGATAACTTTATCTTGAAATAGTCACTTCATTATGATATTTTTTTTAATGTAAATTATATTTATATAAAATATAAATATTCTTGTGTGATTTATATTATTATTCATAAACATTATTAAATATTTATATATGGTATTTATTTTGAAATTTATTGGATTAACTCCGAATATTTTTATAAATATGTATCTTTTATTCAATAAGAATATTTGATGATAATGAAAATTTTATATTAATTAAATATTTAATTATATATATAAATAGTTCTTTGGATATGAATGAAATGGTTTAGGCACTGTTTAATGTAATCCCCTTGATGCATCTATTGTCTCATGAGATGAATCTATTGGCCCAATCAGATGGGTTTCTACCTGGTTTTCTAATCCATCTTATAAAAGGTATTATTGGAAAAGGTACCATCTACCTATGAAGAATAAAGTATAATAATTAAGAGTTTAATTTATTAATAATTAAGTGATTATTTTTATTATTATCCATGATATTTTTTCTTTGACATTATCTAGGGATGAATTTCACTCTCATTTTTTTGGTTCAATGTAATGTGTTTCCAATATTTACATTTCTATATGGATTAGTCCACATCGAGATACTTATATGGAATATGTTCTTAGTTATTTACCTATACATATTGATTATTATCATTTATAAATTAATTATTTTACTATACAGACACTTACATAGCGTTTGGGGTCACCCTTATTTTTTTTTCTCATTAGGATATGAAGAAGAAATATTTAAATGAGATTTCAATGATGTTTTTCTGCTTAATTTATTATGTATCATGTTATATATTATACTTACACATGTAACATGAATTCTAAGTATGTAATATGGTTTTCCAAAACTACTAAACTAATTGGTTCTTTGAGATTTTATTCCTTGTAATCATGCTAATGTAATAAAGTAAGGACCGGCTCCGGGTATCCAGAGTCAGGGCGTTAATGTCGGTATCAATAAAAGATTCATAAAACCATGGAAACTAGATTTATGAACACATAGATTTGGCAACATAAACCTTTTATAGACTTTGAGGATAAGTATAGAAGAACATCTCAGAATTTTTCTATTGTAGAAATTATGTGGGTCGTCCTATCAATACATCCCTTTTTGGATACTACATGTGAATGTTATTCTAGCACAGATATGCATAGGGGTACCAACTCTAAAAAGATAAATCGGTCCTGATTCGAGCATAACATATTAAAAAAACATCAGACTTACAACACACCTAGGTTGACACTCCCAGGGGATACACATTGAATAAGCCATATTTAATTTGAAGAATATTATGGTCTATTTTAAATTAAAGATATCCCCAAAAAATCCATGTTTATTATTATAAGATTAGTTATTGATTTGTTTTTAAATTTATGATAGTTTTCTTTTGAGTATTTGGATTATAAATTATGTTACATAATGTTATAATATAATCCAGTAAATTTCATAATTTTGAAATAGAACATAAAAGTAATAATGGTACTAATATTCATAAAAAATGTAGAGGTTGTCCTACAGAGATATATGATATAGTTGGTATTTTAACTAATATATTTATTGATATATTAGGGCATCTTGATCTATTTATTACACATAGTATTTCCCAAATGTAGAAACATGTTCCATAGTGATATTCTCCATTGTTGGATTGAATTATGAGATATAATCAAATAGTGGGACTACCGAACCAATAGTAACTGAGAAAAGGATTAAGTCTTTGTAGAAGATATTTATGGTGTTCGGATGTGGTGATAAGGAAAATTTTACAATTATAGTGTATTGTCTCAATGGAGATGTAGATAAATGATGCTCTTTGATCTAGAATATTAGGGGGAAGAGGAAATAGAAATCATGGAATGGAAATATTTTAAGGTGACATTGTTTGATAATTATTTCCCTCACAAGAAAGAAACTGAGATGAAGAGAAGTTATTTAGATTAATGAAAAATGAGGAATGAATTTTTGTGAAGTATGAATATACATTGACAATATTATAAAGATATTATATGAATTTCATACATAACACATAATGAAATTTTGACCAATTATTTTAAGGGATTAGCCAATTACTTGAAAGTCACTAGTGTCTAAAACCTTTTATTAATATGATGAAATAGTTTTATGTTCTATAGATATAGAGAAATAATTATTAAAATCATATGTATTTAAAGGGATGAAAGTAAAGAAGAGTAAAGAATATAAAATAATAGAAAAATGTATTACAGGAAAGAATTATTTTCTAACATGTAAAAATTTTGGAAAGAATCAACATGTGAAATGCTTGAAATGATTGGGAGTTTTTTATTAGTGTAGAGAGAAGGGTCACCAAGAAAAATAATGTGAATTGTGGAATGAAAAAATTTCTATTCAGTGTTAAAATTTCAAGGAAATGGGGAACTATGAAAACAATTTTACCAACATTCAATGGATTATACCTAAAAAGAAAAAAATTTATCAAGTTCAAGAATATGTTATTGACACCGATGAAGTGTAATGATTAATTTACTTTTGTATTTTGATCTACAAAATATGTTATAAAAGTATTATATTTATGATTTTATAATAAAATGATTTATGAAATATGTATGGATTTTTTCTATAGTACTATTTCATTAAGGGTTGCATATCACATGTTGAATGGTACCAAAAAATTTAAATTTGTATCAAGTTAAACTTTTTTAGAATATACCTATTCGAGGTAATGATAATCATTAATATGTTTCCGATGTTGAGATGATTATGTTCAATAAATTGATTCCTGATATGGATAATGTAAATAAGATACCACTAATTACCATGGAAATGATTCTAATGTTTTTGGATCATAATCTTTTGGAAAAGTCTACCATTTATGAAATGGATTATGTTAAACTCTGGATGTGGTTTTAGTGATTAGTGTATTACTTCAACCTATTACGAAAAATGTTCAAAAATATAATTTAGAAATAGTTCAACGAACAACCATTGGATAATAATATTCTTATGAAATATAAACCAATTAAGTAATTATATTTCCTTACATTCTTATAGAGTGAGATAATTCATCCACCATAGGAAAAGGGTATTGAAGGAAAAATGTTATCTTATTATAATCTTTTTTTATGATACCAATGATTTTTTCACACCTCTTATTCATGGATTTATTGTAAAAAAAATCTCATAAACATGATCTAAGTCACTCTCCATCAGAACATCATATTTATATTGCTCTCCAAAATCCACGTTTTCACTAATATTCTCATATTATAAGGCCATTTTTTGTGGTGACCATCGCATTTCCTTTCCATCTTCCTAAAAATATTTATTATTAACCTCTTTTATGATAAACTTTTTTCAATGAATATATTTTCAGATATCAATCAATCAATTACCAATATCAAGTATAAATTGTAGGGACACAATTTATTTAAGGTGGGGAGAATATAACACTCTAATGTTCTAAAATAAGGAAATTGTATCTGATACCATGTTTGACAAGAAACACCAAGCGTGTAAGGGAATATAATTTACCTAGACAATATAATATATTAAAAATAATAAATAGATTTAATATATTCTATATATTTAAATTCATGAATCATTTATTTTAGATTTCATAGAACAGAACAAGTTTCTTCTTTGGCTTGAGTTTAATGTAAGACCAAATCACACTGAATACTATTAATATTATTATTTAAAAAGGAAACTATCTCCATGAAACTAAATTAGAAGTTATAAATAGGATTAAATTACATATGAAAATATATAGTTTAATTCATTGGTTACTAATTAATTACAAATCAATATTGAAACCAAATGAATATTAAACATATGATTTTATTAAAAAACCATTTTTATGATACAAAGGCATTTGGCCTTGATAAATTAAATAAAGTAATATTAGTTGATGATATTAATTATATATATATATATTATATTAAATAAAATATTTTTTACATTTTTTCAACATATTTTATTGGCATATGGTAAGAATAAGTCCAATTTTACGCATAAAGGCTATATTTCTCTAAAGGAAGTTTCGCAGCCATTTAATGGAGTGCCTATTTTAAATAAACTTTTTGACAATTTTATAAAAAATATTTTTTGAAATAAAATTTATATTTGAAATCATAATTTCAAATTTATCCTATGGTTAATTTTTTATATTTTTCTGAGAAGTTCTATTTTTTGATGAATAGTGAAAAAATACTCAATTTAAGTTGAAAATAAATTTTTCATCTATATTATTTATAAGGTTAATTTATTTTTTTGACTTGTTTTAGAGATTTGATATATAAATGCTAAATATATTAATCCAATTTAATTCATTATAATAAATTTCCAATCCCAGGGCCCGTGTCGTGACTACCCTAAGCCCACCTTCTATAGGCTAGGGGCTGGCGACTAGCACCGAAGGTGTTTTCCCTAAAACTGCGAAGTCATTGCCTTTATAACCTGTAATCACATGAAAAAAATCCCACAACAAGATATGAACTCAAGTAAACTGAATAGAAAATAGAGTGAGTGCAGTAAGTAAAAGGGGAAAGAATATATGCCCAACTGGAAAGTACAAGAAACTAAAAGTACAAGTAAACTGGAACAGCTCCTGTGAACACCTGTCAAGGATCCTACCTAAAGGGTAGGTACAACTCTTGAATGGTTGTCTCTACGGTATTCCTCGTTTAATGTCCACCTCTAAACTACCCCCAGTCCTGGTACCATTATCCTTAGTCAGTGCGGTCCTTCGTCTACACCAAACACAACAAGGTTCGGGTATAGCCCGTACAGGGGTGAGTATAATGATACTCAGTTGGGACCCCAAGACCCTCAAGGTGTCACAAAATCCAAAAAGGATAAACCACAAGTCATGAAATCAAATTACAACCATACTTAGGTATATTCCCATACATATACCTAAGTTATCAAGTATATCCATATCAATCATGAGGAATCAAAGAGTCCAACTCAGAAGCCCAAAGCTCAACTGTTCCAAAAAGGAAGGAGTACCACGATGGAAAGTACCACTCAGGTACGCCACACATAATGATACCCCCAAGGTATTACAATAAAGTAATGTACCTCTCAGGTACATACTTAGCTCACACCAAGTATAACTTAAGTACAATAGTAGATATTATTAGATATAACTACTAATTCATCTTACCATGTTAAGAGTTTCTGTTACTGACCCACACAAGATCGCTCTCTGCTGACCCAAATTGGATCGCTAGGTGTGGACCCACATATGATCGCTTAGTGCTGACCCATAGAGGATCGCTCGATGTTGACAAACATGGGATCGCTTGGTGCTTACCCACACAGGATCGATAGGTTCTGACCCACACAGGATCGCTATTCATTCTTTACATCCCAGCCACCTATTGGTTTACTGCACTATGCTCACTTTTCATCGGGAGAGTCCACTCCAAAAGACACTTATTGATACTCCAAATACCATGATGTCTCACAAAAAAGTATCTCAAAGGACCTCCACATCATGGGGGTGTCAACGCAACAGATGGTGCATCAATCAGACACCTGGTCTGTGAGTTATAATCCTTTTAGTCCGGATGGCCTATTTGGATTCATGCTCGATCCAACCCGATGTACTCCAACTTTATCTAAATCTCCAGTGGGTTATGCTCAAAGGGACCATGTTGGTCCAAGGTTTCCAGTGCCGCTGATGGTTGATGAAATGGACGCCCGGTTCCAGAGTTATGTTCGATAGAACGAAAAGATCGAAGCTGGCCTGGGTATGGTCCGACCCGACCAGATTCGGGTCAACCCGGCGTACTGAGTCTGGTCTGGACCACTGGGTTCAACCCGGCCCAGCAGTGCTGGGTGGAACGGAGTCCGCGAGGGCCACCGAGGGCCGTGAGGAGCGAAGGCCGTGAGGGCCGCGGCGGGACTACGGGCGGCAAGGCCGCGGAGGGCCGCGTGGTGGGGAGGCCACGGGGTGGCATAGAGGACTGCTCTGTGGCGAGGCTGTGGGGTAGAACAGAGGGCCATGAGGTAGCGAGGCTGTAGATGGCACGAGGTCGTGGGACGGTGGAGGCTGCAGACAGTGGGAGGGCATGGGGCGGCAGAGGCCGTAGGGGCCGCCAGGCTGCAGGGCGGCGGTGGCCACGGGCGGCAGATGTCGCGGGCAGCGGGGTGGCTGCAGGGCAGTGTCATCGCCGTCATCACGACCAACTATAGTGTTATCCACCATTCTCATGCCCCACCGAAGTTGGTTTCCATCCTCCTCCATGATAAAAAACACAACTATTAAACACACGATTTACGGAGAGGTCAGGCCATGTTTGTTTGTCATACACTCTTCGTGTTAGAGTGGTAGCAAGAGGCTACAATATCTTCTGAATTTGACAATGAATTATCAAGAACAGGTAAGGGGAAGAAATTCAAACAACCACTCTACAACCTCCAGTAATGATTACCACCGAACCCGCAAAAGAAAACATCTGAGGATCAACTAGTTAGAGAGTAAATTCGCGTTCATTGTTTTAGAGGGGAAGAACATTAGAATATAAAATCATACAAAACTAAACACATACCTTGATTTCTTCTTGATGTTGGTGAGGAGAGGAAAGGGGAAAATTCATTGGCTTTGGAATTTCCTTGATCACCAGTTCGTTCATCATTGGTGATCCTTCGACGGTGTTCTTCATTAGAGAAATATTCGTTGAAGGAGAAGAGTTCTTTGTTGGATAATGTTTCTCTAAAGTTCTCCCCAATCTTCTACCTTTTCCAATGAATTCTCTCAAAATAATATCCAACCAAAATAATAATTTTTTGTCCAATTTTATATTGTCGGCACAAAACAAGTGGGAAACATTAATCAATTGATGAGGCTTAATTAATTAATGGGAGGAAGTCCATTGGTGAACTCTTCATTAATGAGGGAGTTCAAGAGGTTTCTCCCATTAAGAGGGGAGTTCAAGGGGTTTTTAGTCTCGGGTGGTCCCCACCACCATATCCCATGTGGGAGGTTTTAGTGCAGGTGGTCCCCACCTTTAAACCATCAACATGGAAGGTTTCAATAGAATGAAAAATTAAATAAAAGTTTATTTTATTTTATTTCTATTTCCACAAACAACCCAAATTCTATCTTTCACCCTCGACCTACTGCGGTCGAGGTGAAGGTACCCTTAATCGAATACCGACACTGTGTGTTCAATGGTGCCCTAAGATTTTAATTCTGAACACCGATTACAAATATAGAAAAACATTCTCGCACGTTTTTTGAACGTACCTAAAAAAAGTTCAGAAATTCATTATGGGAACTCCAGACCTCGGAATCGCATGCCGTCGATTTTTGCAGCCTCATAAAGTTCCCATTTAATAAAAAAATTACATGGAATTTCCATGTCTTTACATTCTCCCAAACTCAAGGCTTTACATCCCCATAATCCACAACTCAAAACTAGAAAAACAAGTGGGGGTATTGAGAACTCATCTGAGACTCCCGCTCCCATGTGCTCTCGTGGAAGTTATCATGCTTCCAATGAACGTGCAGTAGAGGTATCGACCGCCCAAGAAGGACCCACTCCTACCAATCCTTAATCTCAACTGGAACCTCCATAAAATTTTCCCCATCATCGACGTCCATCTTGTCGTGGTCGATGGTGTGAGAAGGGTCGGGCACATATCTCCTCAACTGGGATACGTGGAATATTTCATGCACCCGATGCAACTGAGGTGGACGATCTAAGAGGTAATCTACCTCGCCAACTATGCTGAGGACCTAGAACGGTCCGATGAACCTCGAAGATAACTTGCTGCCTCGGATAATTCTCCACAAACCTCATCGAGGTGAGACCTGTAGAAAGACGTGGTCCCCATCATTGAACTCCAGAGGTCTTAGTCTCCTATCGGTATACAACTTATTCCTACTATGTATAGTATTCATCCGCTCCTGGATGATTTTCACCTTCTCTGTGGTAGCCTGAAGCATCTACAGTCCCATAAGTGATGACTCCCCTGGGTCAGTCCAGCACAAAGGTGATCTGTAAGGTCACCCATACAATGCCTCAAACGTTTCCATTATAATGGTGGAGTGATATATATTATTGTATGAAAACGCTACCAAAGGAATGTGATCCTCCCAGTTGCGACCGAAGTCGAGGACGCAAGCATGCAGCATGTCCTCGAGGGTCTGAATGGTTCACTCAGTCTAGTCATCCATCCACGGATGGAAGGCGGTGCTCAAATGAAGTTGTGTCTCGAAAGCCTCCTGTGACGACTTACCTAGCCGGGAAGTAAAATGTGCATCACGATCAGAGAAAATCTTCGAGGGTACTCCAGGTATCCGCACAATATTTTGCACACAGAGGCATACCAAGCTCTCTACTAAACCCTTCTCTCTGATCAGTAGGAATTTGGACGACTTGGTGAGTCTGTTGATGGTCACTTTGATAGAATCATGAACTCTGTATGTATTTTTAAGTCCTATCACGATGTCCATGGATATCCCATCCAACATCCACTTTGGGACCTATAAAGGCTGAACCATGCCTACTGGTACTTGATTCTCGGCCTTCACTTGCTGATAAGTGAGGCACCAAGAGACAAGATCTGCTACTGCTTTCTTTATCCCAGGCCACCAGTGCTGTCGTCGGAAGACATGGTACATCTTCACCACTTCTGGATGTACCGCTATAGTGGACGTGTGCAAATCTCTCAACACTTCCTCCTGAAAAGACATTGGTACCATTGTAGGTCCTCTGAAGAGGATGACGTGCTCCCCAACTTTAGAAAATACATAAGGTGTCTGACCTATGGATATCCGAGCAGGTCGTGCCTCACAGTCAGTGTCCCCACACTGCACCTCCCTAAATCGTTGAAGATGTGGGGGAGTGACTGTAATAGAATGATGGAAAGATGCCCCATCTTGATCCTTAAAGGATATCTACAAAGCGGCTAGCTGCTCCATCGCCTCACCTAGCAGCTGTATACCGGATCTTCTGTTGAGTGTATCTGCTACAAAATTACCCTTCCCAAGAGTATAGAATATCTCGAAGTCATAGTCCTGGAGGAACTCAATCCAACATCGTTGTCTCAGCTTCAGGTCCGTCTGAGTGAATGTACACCTGAGACTCTTATGATCAGAGCAGACTGTAAAACGTTCTCCCATCAGATAGTGTTTCCACATCTTCAAGGCGAAGACCATTGCTACTATCTACAGGTCATGGGTATCATAGTTCTACTCATGTTGTCTCAGCTGTCGACAACTATATGCGATCACTGCTCGCACCTGCATTAGGAGACAGCCAAGCCTAGTCCCTAATGTGTCACAATATACTATGTACCCTACGACCTCCTCTTGAAGCCTCTATATGGGGGCACTATTCATCCTCTTCTTTAGCTCCGTAAATCTCCGATTGCATCTCTCCGACCACATGAATGGTTACCCCTTCTTCATCAACGCTGATAGTGGTGCTGCAACTGTGGAGAAATAGAGTAGAAATATTGGGTAGTATTTGGCCAAACCAAAGAAACTCTGAACCTCCATCACACTCATAGGTGTCTCCCAAGCAAGCACTACCTCAATATTTGTTGGATCTATAGAAACTCAAGCCTTCGATATGAAATGTACTAGAAAGTGGACCTCTTGGATCCAAAACTGGCACTTCGAGCGCTTACCATAAATATGGTGCTATCGGAGTGTGTCCAGTACTACGTACAAATGGTAGGCATGCTCCCCCAAAGTAGTCGAGTAGATAAGAATGTCATCAATGAAGACTACTTCAAAGAGATCAAGGTATGTATGAAAGATCTTGTTCATGAGTCCCATGAATATTGCTGGACAATTGATCACACTGAACCGCATGACCAAAAATTTGTAATGGTCATACCGACACCTGAAATCATTCTTCTGTACATCCTCATCTTGAACTCTGAGATGGTGATAGCCTAATCTGAGGTCTATCAATGAGAACCCCCATTCTCTTTTCAGCTGATCGAAGATATCGTCAATCCTCGGAAGTGGGTAGTTGTTCTTCATGGTCACCTGGTTCAGGTGCTGGTAGTCAACACAAAGCCTCAAGCTCCCATCCGCCTTCTTGTTGAACAAAATCAGGGCTGCCAAAAAAGATACACTGGGCCGAATGAATCCCTTCCCCTACAAGTCCTCTAGCTGTACCCGCAGCTCACAAAGCTCCGCGGGAGCCATCCAATACGTTGGTGTAGATATCTTTGTTGTCCCAGAGTAGAACCAAATGTAAAATTCCACCTCTCTGCATGGAGGTAGACCCATAACATCATCAGGGAAGTCATCGATGTAATGGTCCACCACTATTGGATAACTCGGACTCTCCTCATCAACTGCTCTGAGGGTAAGGCTAGCCAGCTAATGAATGATTGGATACACTCTCTTCCAGGTAAGTCCATTATGTGCAGAAAAGGATCCATTCTTGCCAATGAAGGTATACCTAGCCCCATCCATGCAGACACACCGCACTTTGTGCCTAATACAGTCAATCTGAGCATGGACTGTAGATAACCAGTTCATACCCAAGATGGCGTCGTAGGGCCTCGATGCTAATACTAAGTGATCCCACCCGAAGCTCTCTCCTACTAGAGTAAACTCACACTACTGGAACCAGTGAATAATCATCGAATCTGCTCCCGAAGGAGTCTCTAGCCGTAAGGATCGAGCGAACGACTCTATCGGAATTTACGAGCTCCGAATGAGGGTAGTGGAAAAAAAAGAATGACCAGCACCGGTGTCTATAAGTACTGCAGCTAAGGTGGAGTATACACAGATCGCACCACGTATCATCTTCAGAGCACCGTGATCATATGCCTCAGCTACCTCGAGCTGAGATCGCCCCTTTCCTCCTGCTCCATGTGGTCGAGGAGGACCACCTGGTGGTGGTGGCAGTAAAATCTTGAATCGTCACCCACCACCAACTTCATGACCATCTCCTCTACCATGTCCAGCTACACCCTGAATACCTCCTTGGTCGAACCTCGGACTCTTCTTGGGCGGTCCTTTGACCGTCTGCTGATCATCCGTACTACGGGTCAGACAGTCACGAGCCATGTGACCCAACAAGCCGCATGCGTAGCATTGGTCAGTCCTGGAAGGACTAGATCTATCTCAAGTTCCCCACACAAATGACCCTAAATCATGCGGTCATCCACCTATAGGTCTTGTCCTCTTAGACCTTTGTGACATATGTCTGCTGCTAGCTGCAGAAGACTATGCTACGTGACGACTGGTGGTGGGTCTTGTTGCTGTTGACAGCTCAGCAAAGAAACTCTCTACTAATAGGTCTCTCTCTAACACCCCTATCTATGTCGGGATGTTAAGAGAAATCATCGAATCCCTGATCTCTCACCCGAGTCCCTACTCGAAGGTTCGGGCCCTGGAAAATGGGTCATGTACCATATCAGTGGAGTTGCATGAGAGGTCAGTGAACCACGATGAGTACTGATCCACAGTCATGTTGCCCTGCTGCAGATGAAGAAGCTCCTATATGTGCACTGTGCGACGAGTCACTAGAACAAACTTTTCCTGAAACATGCTCTCAAAGTCTGCATAGAGAAGCGTCACCACGTTGTGAACCTGGAGCATCAAGCTCCACCATCTGCCTGCTGCTTCTTGTGGATGGTTGGCAGCAAGGATCACCATGAGATCTGTTGGTGTCCCTACCAGTCGAAAAACTCTCACCACAGCCTCCATCCAATCCTCAGCCATCTATGGGTCCATATCTCCCCTAAAACTGGGTGGCCTCGGGCACTGGAACTTTTGCAACGCGCTTAAGCAGCACGCACCCTCTACTGCTGGGGCTAGTGGCATCGGTGGCCCAGCGGGTAATGGTACCACCGGTGCCTCTACTAGAAGAGAGCCCTGCACTGAGGCCTAATCACTCATTGGACTATCAGTGCATACTATATCCGGAACCCTAGATGGCTATCTGCATAGAGGAATCCTGAATAGAAACATGTGTACCATGATCAAAAATTTATACCTGGTGAGATGACTCAAAGAGATCACAAAGAAAAATCTTCAAAACACACATGAAATCAGTGTTTTCATGCACTGAGTCAGAAATCAGAAGTCAGGGTCCTACTGTATGGATACGTCGACTGCCGCACCAACACTAGATTCCCTAAACTGATAACCACACTCATAAAACTTAACACTATTTCCGTTAATAATAAATATCAGAGTCCTTTATTCTACTGTAGAACTGACTCATCTGATACCAATTTATCACAATTCGTCCCTAGAGCCCCATGTCGTCACTACCCCAAGCCTGTCTTCCATAGGCTAGGGGCTGGCGACTCGTACCGAAGGTGTTTCCCATAAAACTAGGAAGGTATTGCCTTTACAACCTGGTGGCAGACACAACTAAACATATAGCAAGATACGAACTCAAGTAAAATGAATAGTAAACAGAGTGAGTGAAATTAGTAAAAGGGGTTAGAATATAATCCCAACTAGAAAGTATAAGAAACTAGAAGTACAATTAAACTGGTACAGCTCCTATGAACACCCTCCAATGATCCTATCTGAAGGGTAGGTACAGCTCTCGAATAGTCATCTCTATTGTATGCATCATCTAATGTCCACCTCCGAGCTACCTCCAATCCTGGTACCCTCGTCCTCAGTCAGCATTGTCCTTCATATACACAAAACACAACAAGGTGTGGGAATAGCCCATGTAGGGGTGAGTATAATGATACTCATTAGGGACCCCGAGACCCTCAAGGCCTCACAAAATCCACATTGGATAAACCAAAAAGAATGAATTCAACTGAGAATCCTACTTAGTTATATTCCCATACATATACCTAAGTTATCATGTATACCCTTCTCAATAATGAGGAAACATAGAGTCCAGCTCAAAAACCCAAATTTTGACTGTTCCACAAAGGAAGGAGTACCACGATGGTAAGTACCACTTAGGTATGCCATATAGAAGAATACCACCAAGGTATTCCACAAGGAAAGTACCGCTCAGGTTTGTACTCAGCTCACACCAGGTATAACTTGAGTAAAATAGTATAGATGATTAGATGTAACTACTATTTCATCTTACTCTGTTAAGAGGCTCTGCTGCTGACCCACACAGGATCGCTCGGTTCTAACCCATAGAGGATCGCTAGGTGCTGACCCACACAGGATCGTTTGGTGCTGACCCACACAGGATTTCTCGTTGCTGACTCACACAGGATAACTCGGTGCTGACCCACACAGGATTTCTAGGTGCTGACCCACACAAAATCACTTGGTGCTGACCCACACAGGATTACTCTGTGCTGACCCACAAAGGATCACTTGGTGCTCACCCACATTGGATCGCTAGGTGCTAACCCACAAAGGATTGCTATTCTTTACTCAAGACACACCCAACTACTATGTTCCTAAACTACACTCGCTTTTCTCTGGGGGGGGGTCCGCTCCACAAGCCACTAGCCGACACTCCAACTGTCATGAATTCTAACAAAGAAGTATCTCAAAGGACCACCGTGCCATAGGGGTATCAACACAATAGAGGGTGCGTCAATCGGATGCCGGTCTGTGAGTTATTATCCTTTTAGTCCCGAGGGCCCGGTTGGATTCGTGCTCAATCCAACCGGACCATACTCTAAATTTATCCAAATCTCCATTGGGGTATACTTAATGGGACCATTTCACTCCATGGTTTCCTTCTCCACTGATGGTTCGTCAAACAGATTCTCGGTGCCACAGTTATGGCTGATAGAGTAAAAATTCCAAAGTTGGTTCGGGTCTGGTCTGACCCGGTTGGGCCGACCAGGGCCGACCCAGCCCACTGGGTCTGGTCTAGCCCAATGGTTCTGACCCAGTCCACTGGTCCCAGCCTGGCCTAGAGGATGGCATGGAGGGCATGGGAGCCATAGAGGGCCGCAAGCGGCGAAGGTCTCTATGCCGCGGAGGGCCGCTAGGAAGCGAGGCCGCATAGGGCCATGAGGTAGTGAGGCCTCAGGGCGGTACAGTGGGCCGTGAGGTGGCAAGGCTGTGAGAGACATGAGGCAAAGGGGTGGAGGAGTCCGAAGATAGCACAAGGGCATAGGGAGGCGGAGGCTGCAGATGGCGCGATTCCTCAGGGCAGTGGAGGCCGTGGGGGCCGAGAGACCGCAGGGCGGCGGAGGCCGTGGGTGGCATGGTGGCCGCGGGGCAGCACCTGTGCCTTCTTCGTGGCCGGCAGTTGTGTCGGCCGCTGTTCTCATGCACCACAAAAGTTGGTTTTTATCCTCCTCCATCACGAAGAATAAAACAATTAATCACAAGATTTTCGGAGAGGTCGGGCCATATTTGTTTGGCATGCACTCTCCACGTTAGAGTGGTAGCAAACAAATATAATCTCTTCATGATTTTACGATGAATTATCAAGAATTGGAATGGGGAATAAATTCAAACAACCACTCTACAACCTCCCACAATGATTATTTCCAAACCCTCAAAATAAAATATCGGCGGATCAACTAGTTAGAGAGTTGATCCGCCTTCTTTGTTTTAGAAGGGATGAACATGGGAATATAAAATCATAAACAACTAAACCCCTACCTTGATTTCTCATTGAAGTTAGTGATGAGAGGAAAGGGGATAAGTCAGTGACATCGGCATTTCCTCGATCGTAAGTTCATTTTCTGTTGGATATCCTTCAACGATGTTCTTCATTGGAGAAATATTCATCGAAGGAGAAGAGTTCTTTATTGGAGAATGTTTCTCCAATGTTCTCCCCAAGCTTCAACCTTTTCCAATGAATGCTCTCAAAATAATAGCCAAGAAATATAAAAATTGTTTGTCCAATTTTAAATTGATGGAAAAAATAAGTTGGAAACATTAATCAATTGACGAGGCATAATTAATTAATTGGAGGAAGTCCGTGGGTGAACTCTTCATTAATGAGGGAGTTCAAGGGGTTTCTACCATTAAGAGGGGATTTCAAGGGGGTTTTATTATCGGGTGGACCCCAACCATAACCCATTTGTGAGGTTTTAGTTTAGTTGGTCCCCACATTTAAACCATCCACATGGGAGGTTTTAACAAAAATAAAAATTAAATAAAAGTTTATTTTATTTTATTTCTATTTCCACAAAAAACCCAAATTCTATCTTTCAACCTCGACCTACTACGGTTGAGGTGAAGGTCCCCTTAAGAGAATAACGGCACTACGAGTTCATTGCTGCCCTTGGATTTCAATTCCGAGCACTGGTTCAAAAGTTAGAAAAATATGCCCTCATGTTTACTAAATGTACCTGAAAAAAAGTTCAGAAATTCATTTCGGGCTCTCCGAGCCTCAGAATCATGCACCGTCAATTTTCACAAATGCCTAAAATTCACATTTAATAAAAAAACATTTACATGGAATTTTTGGGTAATTACATGTTTTAGAAATTTTATATATAAATTATAAATATATTAATCCAATTTTGTTCATTATAATAAATTTCCCATTAATATTGGATATAAAAACATTTCATTGTTTTTAACATTTTTACTTTAAAAACACTCTTTGTCACCCCATCTGCGGGATTTATTCTAAATTAATTTCTACCAATTTTATGATTGGAATTTTAAAAATTGTATTCCATGTTTGAAATAAAAATAATTTATAATTTCTATTAATTTACTATTAGTTTTTTTGTCAAATATATTAGAGAATGTAGTTAAACAAAATTACACCGATTAAGATAAAATTAATCATTACAAGAGACTAAACCATAAACTTAATGGAAAAATTTACCAAGAAACATCTCCAAAACCTATTTTATGGAATTTTAGACCCTTAAACTCCATTTATTCCATGATTTATCATTATATGATGTAAAATATCTTAGGTAGACCTCTTAATAGTGTTTACCTTTTTATATTTACAAGATGTCACTTCTCCATTATAAAAAGGCACTCAACTCTCCAACTTATTCAAACCTCTCAAGACATTTTAATGATCCAAAAAACTGGCCCAAAAGCTCCCTAAGAACTATAACCTAATCCTATATTTTCAATTTTGGAATAATTCAATCTAAGTAATTGTTTTGTTATAAACCAAAAGAAGTTACATGAATAAGAGGTAACATCCTTTAACGATATTTTTTGTTTCATTTTATTATCCACCCATTCAATTATTATTATATCTTGATCAGATAAAAGACACAATATATTTAATATATGGAGATTTTTTTGACAATTTGTATGACCTATTCTCTCACACACTTCCATGAAATTAGATACACAATATTTGGTCATGTATACAACGGACTACCGCCTCACAAACTGATATCATTTGTTCTTAAATCACCACCATTCATGGTTGGTAATAATCATGGATATATAATTTATATATGATATATAGGATATTTATTATATCTTTGTGGTTTTCTAATTATTTTATAACACATACCTTCATGATTTACATTTTTTTGGAATATGATGACATCATTTGTGGACTTGTGGACTACAACCTCCTTAATGCAATGTGATCCGTTCTCACTATACATTTAATATATAAATAATTTCATTAATAAACATATTTATACATATGAAAAAATTATTATAGTGGAATTATAATATACTTACATACAATTTTCTTTTCATTATTTTAAGATGACAAGAAAATGAAAATAGAATTCATGCTTACGTATGGCCTACTGTCTCCATAAATGTTTCATTTCATTTGTATCTCAAATTTTTATGGATTATTAAATATATATATATATATATATATATATATATTATATTCTAATTAAATCAGTTCTTTCATAATTTATATTATGAAATCACGATTTACATAACAAGAAAAAAATAACAAGTCAAAACATACTCAAGAAACTAAGAATTTAACCCCAAAAATTGTGAAAATGATGAATGATTACAAACAAATTAGTAATAAGATATTATAAGAAGATCATATATGATATAATAAATATTAATATGGTTATGTAAAATATTAGTTACATTAATAAAACCATTATAATGAGTTTGAAGAGTATTCAACCAAAATAAAGTGTAAAGTAAGATATTTCATCTCAATATCATTTCAATGAGACATATTTTAATGTTACACATCTAGTTTCTTTTATGTGAAATATATAATCCCCTAGGACATGTTATATCTTGAATTTACTTCATTTAATGATTTTAAAATATTCTATAGATGTTATTATTTCATGGATCTCTCAACAGACATGTTACTAAAGTAATAATGGATTTCGTCTCAATTTACATTCCATTGAGACTTATTTGTTATTATACACCAATTCATTTAATGTTGGTGTATATACTAACACATTTTATTTTAATATCTCGATATCTCTTTTTTGACTTTCTAAAAATGAAACATCCCAAATAACACCATCGACATGGATTTATTTAGGCTATTTCATTCCCTTCGAAGGGGCTAAGATACCAACTTCAATTAAATAACATAGTGGAGAAATCCTTCCTCACAATACTCATTAATGAAATATTACTTGTGACACAACCAACATATACAATCTCTCTGTGAACATATTACATCATGGTTCTCATGAATACATAAATTTACATTGCTAAAAATAACCATTAATAGTAATACGATTTTATAAGGTTTATGGAATGTTTTTTAGATAGGAACAAAAAATGAAAAATATATAAAATATATTTCCTAAAAGTGTTTCATGTTCTCAAAATCTCCACAAATGAAATTACCAAGGGAGTACACCATGTCAATGTGCCTCAATATTCTATTTGTCTCAATCCCTGGTATCCTGTATAATTTTCTTCATGTTAAATGATATAATCTTTCAATAAAACATATATTTTAAAATAATATCATTGTACTTCTGGGTTCTAATCATTGTTGGGAATTGCTTTGATATTTTTGTGTGTCAATTATTCTTAGGAAATATTAAAATTTTATTCCACGTCGATGAATAATCTTGATGAGATAAGACATTTTTTAATTATAAAAAAAATTATTACAGGTAATCATAAAGAAAATAGATGTAGGTTCAATGTAACCAACTTCAACACTACTTATAAGGCAGCAAAATAGGATTATCATTTGGTGGTTCATAGTTTTCAGTGTGAATTGTAATAATGTCTGTTCGTGTGGAGGGTTTACTTCGTATATTAGGAAGATAAAAAAATGGGTTTATTCACTAGTAGAGTTCATACTGATCTGATAACTATTTCTATAACATGATTATAGTTTTATAATTTTATAATTT
Source organism: Viscum album (assembly GCA_963277665.1). Taxonomy (NCBI): domain Eukaryota; kingdom Viridiplantae; phylum Streptophyta; class Magnoliopsida; order Santalales; family Viscaceae; genus Viscum; species Viscum album. The sequence goes on from OY728160.1 coordinate 1,684,690,387, forward strand.
TATTACCAAGGGTATTTTTTATTCTAATTTTTGGTTAATTTTTCTCCATGTTGAGATGCAGATTTAGTAGGACAGTTTCTTTCATTCCATGTTGATTTTTTTATTTCGGTGATTAATTTTTTCATTTAATTTAATTTTAATTGAATTTTCATCTATTTAATTATACTCTTTGTCAAAACAATTCTGAAATTAAATCTTTACAATTTAATTTATAGTGGTTGAAGTGATTCTGAGAAAGTAATGATCATCCATTGATCTTACCATAATTAGGTGTTGCAACAATTTGTGAAACAGGTCCCTTCATTTAGATTAATAGTTCTGAAATTAAATATCCTCATAATTCATTTGTAACACTAGTGATTGAGAACTATATAAATTAATTGATAAAAAAATTCCCTAAAATGAATTATAAATTTTATATTTAGTGAAGATTCATAAAGATAGATATTTGATCACAGGAAAAATATTTTTTAGTGGTAGTAGAAGTTTTATTACAACCTTAGAATCTCGATCATATTTTTTTGATAAATTTTTTCTTTCCCTTATTTTAATTCATTTTATTTTTGTAAAATTTTATTTTTTAATTTTTATTTTTATTAATCTAAGTAATAAAGATTAAATTAATAATTACCTCAGTAGATTTTTTGGATAGCCATTTTTAAAGGAGTCATATTTAATTTACTAGACCTCGAGTTCCCAATGGATTGGACATGATCACCACTTATGTAGTGTCTAAAATGAAAAAAAATTAAAATTAGACACGCCATGAAAATACACAAAAATTTTTGGGCATCCTTGACATAGAATACATGTTAATATAGCCTTAAAAATTTCATGTAGATCTTGGTTTTGAAATTGACTTCCTAGATAGTGAACACTCAAAATTCATATATATGAAAAATAGACTCAACCATAGAAGTAGTGTTATAACATAAAATAGAAGGTAATTGTCCAATGGGTTGCTCTTCTGAAAATCTATCTAATCCAAAATATGAGAGCATTGAAACTCAAGTTTTGACTCTCTTTAGTAGACATGTCCACCAAATTTTCTAGATTCGTCTTGATGATCACATACTAAGAACTACTATAGGATAAGAACTTTTACCCAAATAATTTTTTTATTAGGTTAGGTATCATTAGCCCAAGGATCAAGGAGATACATTTTTAATTGGATCCATTGATGATAAACATACAAAGACATCATGTAAAATTAATTGGATAAGTAGTGAATACCTATATACTGATGTGAATATATTTCTAAGAGTCTATGACAGATTAAAATTTATAGGAATGAAGAAAGATAAATTGAACCAAATATTTTTCTCATTCATGATACAAGGAAAATCAAAAGACAGGTTAGAATGTTTAGACATATATATTGTCTTCATCTCTAAAGTTATGATATAGATATTTCATTATTGGTATTGAAAAACAACAAAATCTTTGATAAGGAATAGAGAACTAAAGTCTATCTATCCAAAAAACATAAATCATTGGTAGAATGTTGTAAAAGATTCAAGGATATGATATGATGTTTTACACATCATGGGATGAAGTTATAAAAATAGTTGATAACCTTATACTATAGACATCAACCTAAGAGTAAGTTAGTATTTAAAATAGATATTGGAAATACATTCATATAAATGGATCATAATGATCTGTAGACATTAATTCAAAAATTTGAAAAAAATAGCATATCATGGGAACAAAATTTTTCCTGAAGGATAACAGGAGTTCATAAAGTTAACTGTCAAAAATTCATAGTTTCACTATATAAATATTTCCATAAGATTCTAGAAAACATGTTAATGAGGTCCCCAAATCTAGCCCATGCAGTCCATGTTGATCATTTCCCACACTATAGAGTACCTCATGATTAGTAAATGGGTCCATATAACACCTCTGAGAATAATTTGTCTGTAACTATCATTTTTTGTGAAAATAGAGGAAATTATGAAATAAATGATGACACAAACTAGTGACACAATAACCAATAAATTTAGTTGGACGAAACCAGTGTCTACTCAACAAAAAAAATAATGGGTCTATTAGGGATCCCTACTCAATCTAATTTCATAACTATAGTACACACCCATGGAATATTATCTTAATATTCATACCGAGAACTATCATAAAAAAATATACAATGAGAAAAAGGAAAAATAGACTATTCTCCTCCAACAACACATAGTCAACCAGATTGGGGAGAAACGCTATAAAAATTTATGATTCCCAATAAATAAATGTTTGAGTCATAGGAGATCGTGACTCAAAATTTGTAAGCTTCAAATAAAAACATACAATAATTCATTCAAAAAATTAAAGAAAAATAATTAGGATAGTTTTTTGTACAAATTTAATACCAAATAATGGGGAACTCTTTCGGGTAACACCTGAGTTTACCCAATATAAGAAGAAAAAGTTGTCACATTAAGTAGTGGTCACATACCAGCCATCATAATTACTTTATTTTATTATTTTCATGGATTTTAACAATTTTTTGGGTTCAGGTTCAGTATCAGTTTGAATTTTTGTGTTTTTATTCAAATATGCATTTTTTGTGTTTGTTAGCATTTTTCTGCATGAGCAGATCATGGTTTGGAAACTATATAGCTTCACTGAGGGAACTGTGCGACCTACCCATCTTACGAATATGAAATAATAATTATGTGACTAATAGAATGATAGTTCATATAAAATATTAAAAATTAAAATAGAATTAGAAGTATTGTTTTTATGTGATGATAATATTATTAATGGTTATGTTATTATTATTATTGTTACTGAAAATAATAGTACTAAAATTATTATTATCATTATTATTATTATCATTATTATTATTAAAATTATTTTTATCATTATTTTGATTAAAAATTAAATGAATATTATTATTATTAGTATCATTATGTGATTATTATTATTATTATTATTATTATTATTATTATTATTATTAAGATTGGTTGTATCGTTTTTAGGGTTTTCTTTTATTATCATCCTACCCTTTCTCTCTCTCCACCCACCCATACCTGTGAAGTGCAACACCACACCCTATCACCTTACCTGTGCATCATGTGACACACTTCTGGACAAGCTTTCAGTGTCCTCCCTTCCTCCCTCTGATAGCCTCCTCTCTCTTGCCTGACCCCCCTATGTTCACCCCTCTCCGGTGCTGAACATCATTCCGGTGTGCGACCCAGCAACCCCTCTTCTCCGACACCACCTTCATATCTAGTGCATGACTTAGCCGGCACAACTTTCCTCTCTAGTGCTGCACTCATCTCTGGAAGGTTACCTTTCCAACACCACTTTTGACAGATATTTCTCTTCATTTTTTGGTTTTTCCATAACCCTAGGTGATGGTTTGATCCGGGTTTTCTTGATTCCTCCAATTTTAGGGTATTAAAGGGGTATCATGGGACCTAGTGGTTCGTGTTTAGTCTACCACCATGGAAGGTGAGGTGGTTTAGGCCAATTTTATGGGTCTCCGTCAGTTTGGGGTAAGCTTATAAACCCATTGTTGGTTTTTCACCCACTATTTTAGGATCTTATGGTGTTTAAGAGTCCCGGGTAATTATTGTATGATATTTTAATCATTTTCTAATGGTGTACAAGATTATTCCCATGTATGGATACATATAAATATTTATATCTCATATGTGTGTGTCCCCTCATGGTGTGAGGAACACCCGCATCAGTTAAATGATATATATCTGTGTGTGTGTATATTTATATAAGTGTGTGCATGTGAGCAGGCTACTGCTTGAGTTATAATGTTTTGGCTTTTACATCGTTTCAGGTACGTTTTCCCATGTACTGAAAAATTTTAATTTAGGAACCGTTAGTTTCATTCTTTTCACACCATGATTAATTTATAAATATTGATGTATTATCCTTGGTTTAATTATATGGTGTGCAAAGTTGTAATTTTTTCCATGGTTTATTATAACTATAATTATTATGTAAGATAATTCCCACTATGTGTTCTATTAAATGACGTTTTAGCTTTTGTGAGTATTGTGATATAATGTTCTTTGTTTGGATTTTTAAATTTGTTAGTATTATATGAAATTATTTCTTGGTTCATTTGATATGCATTTCTAATGAATGGAATGTTTGGAACTTTTGGAAGAAATTTTTTTTAAAGTGTAATGGAAATGTTTTAAGGAAATGATTAAATGGTTTTGAAATAGAAAATGGTGTTTCTACACCTCTTTTTAAATGATGGATTATATGTTTAAAAATTTTTGGTATTGAGAAATTTATAAATTCCCATTTAGAAATATTTTAAAATTGATAAAATAATTTATTATAAAAATAACCACTGGATTTTTCTCATTACTTTTCATAGTATAATGGGTGGGACGTCCTCACTCTGGAATCTTCATGATCTATTATCAGGTTTCCTTAGTGGGAACTCATTGTGTTCTATTTTTTCTAAGGAATAAAACAGGTCCTTGGGGGGCTCAGGTAGAATCCTATTGTTGATTTATTTTTATATATACTTGTGATTCGATGCTCAACTATCATCAGTTGTCTCACCCTCGTTATATACATGAGACATATGAACCTGTAATATTGAGAGAATTTTCTCAGAATAATTGTTGCACAAGTATTTGACATACTAACTAGAGGCCCATAGTAGGTGGATATATTTGGCTTTATTGCTGTGGGATTAGGCCCCTTGGTCTATCATGAGTTAGGGTAGCTGGGCATTTGGGAGATTTTATTTCATCATGTGTGGCATGCTACTAGGGATGGGGTCTCTTGTATTAGTATGCTCTATATTGTTCTTGATCCATGAGGTTCACCTTTGTCTATTAGCTAAAAAGTTTATTTTAGTGATGAATTTGACACTTGTATGATTATTTTAATTTTCCATGTTTTATGAATACTTTAGTTCCTTCTTGTGTAATGCTTTTCTTTCAAAGTGATGCGTTGGATTTCAAAATGTTTTTGAAAATTGTTTCCAATGAAAATTGTTTTTTCCTCTTTGTACAAGTTGAAAATATAATAATCACTTTCCCCTTGAAAATGCTAAAATCTCACTAAAGAAATGAGCTCAATTTTAGAAATGAATGAGGGAAATGTGTTGTAAATTATTTTTAAGTAAAATGTGTAAAAAAGTATACTCTATTATATTGTAGTCTGAACATGATAATGGATGTTTCTACTATTTTAAAGTAAGTGCATTTGGACATAGATTATCGACCTAGCCTATAGAGTTTTAATACTCATGCCTATAGTGTTTTATTTTTTTTAGTTTTTGTTGTAGGTTTTGGCTATAGTTTGATCACCTAGGGAAAATGTTTAGTCTTGGGATCGGAGTGTGACCTGTAGGGTCACATTGAGTTTTAGTGGTCATTATGTCCAGTTAGTTTTAATTTCCAATTATTTCTTAATCGTTCTATTAGTTTTATTTATCATGGGTTGCACTTTTATTATTTTGGATACTTCTGTTTATTTATATTGTGTAAAATAAATCCCATCATCACTTTGTTTACTCCAATGGTGCTTGTATTTAGTTTGGGGGATCGGGAACACTTATCGGGCCTTGAAATGGATTGGATCAAGTGAATGGTTCATGGTTTACATGGGTTGGTTCATAAAAAAATGGTATCAGGGGGAGGTGGGATCTTTAGAGGACCTTTCTTATTAGAGTTTCCATTGTTACATAGAGATGTAATGGTATAAGGAGTAGGGTTTTCGGGACTCAAGGTGTAGGAATGGTAAGGACATCATTAACCTTTGCACGTTCTAAACCTTGGGTTTCCATGGGATGTATGGGTTTGTTGGTGTCTTTTTGTTCTTGAGGATTTTTAAGTGTAATGAATTGAAAAGGAAGTTCGGAAAGTGGCCAATGTGAGCTCATAGGGCCTGGAACACCATGCGGATCTGGTTACATTACCCTATAGTGCTCTTCATAATGGTGGAATGACTGGAATATGTCCATGAACCATGTGTTCGAGTCACCCAACAACACTAGTTTTCCCTTGTGAAATGTTCAGATCCACCTTATTTTTGAAAAATTCATTAAAAATGTTGTTTTGGTATTGTGAAACGTTGAATTCAAAATGATGATGGATTTTCTTATAAAAGTGAAAGATGTATCTTTGTAACTTATTTTAAGAGATTCTTAGAAAATTGAGTTTTATTAATCTAAACTTTCAGTTTGTAGAAATTAATTGTTTGTGGAAAATATGAATTATGTTAAAGCAGGTTTTCGAAAATCTTTTTAAAATTATATTTTCAAAAAAATTGAAACGTTTCTTGGATGGAATGATTTTTAAAAAAAAATTACATGTAATTTTTTAAAGTGACTTTTAATTCAAATGTTTGGTTCTTTTATAAAAATTGTTTATGATATTTAAATAGGGAATTGATTTTTGTCGCTAGAGGATTTGATAAAGAGAAAGTGTTGATTGAATGTTTTTGTTTTAAAAAGTGGAATGTTTTGGTTTTGGTTTTTTGTGTTTCTTTTTTTATTTTTGGAATATATTTTGTGTGGAATTTCGAGCCAAAAAATTTGAATTGTATCTTGTGTTTTAGACCATTTTGGTATGATTGTGTGGAAATGTGTGGTTTGTGAAATCTTCTAAATGGTGTTTTGGGAATCCCTTGTGGTAGTTCCATTTGTACATTTGGTGTTCTCTTGTGGTATATCTTGGGATTTTTTCCCTCTAGATGGTGTATTCAACCATTAATTGTTAATTCATGATCAAAGTGCGACCATAGGGGATTCCCAATTGGCAGATCATTCAGTTGATAAAAGTAAGAACATCCTCCTTGAATTTCGATAAACAAATTGTATTCCCTTCTGTTTTGGTTAATTGATTCCTCACATAGTGTAATATCATAAGCGAGTGGAATTAAATGAATTTTTTTTGCTATCTTCTATCTAAAGAAGGAAATTTTGATATTTTATTAGTTTCATTTAGCAAGATGTCATTCTAGGACACCCGTGTATCAAGCCCTTTCATGAGAGTCTGTTATAGTCATTAGTGGTAATCACATTCTCTTTGGGACTGAGGTTAAGATCCCTCTCCTTTAATTTCATCTTTGGGTTTTAGGAGTCATTTTCGGTGACAAATTATAGTGTCGTGTATTTATTTTGGATCCTTTTTAGAACTTCGGTTTTCACATAAGCATATCCTTCCTTTGGGAATTCTAAACTTCTTGTTTCCCTTATGTCCATTATTTCATGTTCCTTGTTCATGGTGAAAGGGATGATGTGTGTGAAACTTTCGAGTCCCTATTACAGTAATGTTCTATGTTTTGGTGTAATTATTGCGGGGTCTATTGAGTTCTGTTGGTTTTTTTGGGAGATGGAGACAGTTTAAGCCTCTAGTGTAGTTGTCAGATTTCAGTTATTCTTGTTCATTGTAAAGATATGGGAGGACATTGTTTCCATGTTATGACCTATTTGGGTGTAGGATTTATTCCTTGGTTATGATTAGGTCTAGTTGTCTCATCATCTAAAAATCATTGTGGTTGTGCCTCATCGAGTGTAGGCTTTATTAAAGGGGCCTTGTATAACCTATTTGTGTGAACCTAGTGTGGCATGGTTTGTGTTCATCAGAGTGTGTGAAGTTGTTGGTATGTGTCAATTTTCATTTTTATTCTACAGCATTTGGTCCTTCCCTCCCCTCCCTTCGTGGTTTGGGGTTTTTGTCCCGTGCGGGAGATTTATCAAGTCAGATTAATCTTGTTCATTTTTAGGTTGGGGAGACCCATCACGGGGCTCACTGAATTCAATGTCATCTTGTTTCTTATAGTGGTGATTCTATTCGGGGCTCCCCATGTTGGTATCCCGGTTTCATCTCAGGTGTTTATTTTTTTCTAAATCTGGGGATCATGTTCAGGCCTACTTGCATCAGTATCACAGTTTCATTTCAGGTATCAATTTGGTGGTGGTTGGTCCCGTGTGGAACCACCTAATTCTAAGTTCTTTTTTGAGTAAATGTTTGGATGGGTGTGTTCCTAGTTGTTTTTTCAGTGTAATATTATAATGGTATTCACCATATGTGGTTTGAATTCATTGGGTTATTTTGGGTGAATGGATGACTTCAATTTGATGATGTATAATGTGTACAAATTTTAAGGTCGAATGTAGCTTCATGATGTTATGTTACTTTTTGGATCAATCAGCTAGAGGTTTATATGGTTTTGGGGGAAGGTGGAACATAGTGGGGAGTCCGTTTCAGTTTCTAGATTTCATCTTGTTTTCCAGTCTCTTGTTAGTCATGTTTTTTGATTTCTTGAATTATCACACTTTGGGATCTCCTTGAACTGTAATGGAGTATTGGTTTTTGTTTTGGAGTTGGACCTTGTTATTGATTTACATGATCATAAAGCATTATGGTGGGGAGAATTGTCACATCTTGACCATCGTAATTACATTATTTTATTATATTATTGGCTTCGAATAATTTTTTTGGGGTTCGGGTTGAGTCCTTGTTTGAATTTTTGAGTTTTAATTCAAAGATGCATGTTTTGGGTTTGGCAGTATCTGGCATATTGGGAGAGAATGGTTTGGAAACTGTACGGCTTCTCCCAAGAAACCGTATGGTCTTCCTATATTCAAAAAAAAGAAAAAATAATTAAGCAACTAATAAAATGAGTTGAAAAAATTAGAAAAAGTAAAATATAATTCAAATTAATGTTTTAATAATGATGATGGTGATAATGTTATGAATGGGATTATTATTATTTTTATTTTTATGATTACTAAAAAATACTATTAAAAGTATCATTATAATAATTATTATTAAAATTATTATTTTCATTTTTATTATTAAAAAATTAAATTAAATGAATATGATTGTTTTTATCATTAAGTAGTTATTATTATTGTTGTTAAGATGGGTGGTATGTTTTTAGGGTTTTCTTTTATATCATCCTTCCATTTCTCCCTCTCACCCCTCCCCTTACCTGTGCGGTGTGACCCGCCCCCCTCCCCTTACATGTGAAGAGCGCGACCCCCGGTTGGATGTGATTCTATCAGCCTCCCTTCTTCCCTCTGGTTTCCTCCTCTCCCTCGCACACCCCCCTCCGATCACCTGCTCTCCAGCACCACACTTCTTTAGAGCGTGAAACCCAGCTGAACCTCCTCTCTAGTGCTTCCATTTTTTAAGGCATGGAACTTAGCCATTTCCACCTTCCTCTCTAGAACCACCCTCCTCTATAGTGCGCAACCTCACTAATGCCTCCTCCAGTTGGTATTCTCTCTAGTTTTGCATCTAGCTGGAACCCTAGGGGAGGGGTTGATTTTGTTTTTCTTGATTCTTATGATTTTTGGATATGCAAGGTGTATCTTGGGACCCATTGGTCCATTTTTTGGAAACCACTGCCTATGAAGAGGCTTTTCAGGTTGATTTTCTCCATCAATGTTGTTTGGGGGAAATCTTCTAAACGTTTTTTCGTTTTTAACCCACTATTTTACAATATTTTGGTGTTTATGAGTCTTAGGGAATTATTGTATGATATTTTAGTCAATTACCATGGGCACACATGCTAATTCTTAGCTATGGATATGTATAAATATATATATATATATATATATATATTTTATGTGAGTCTTCTCCCATGGTGCAGAGAACATGTATATCAGTTAAATTAAATATATATATATATATATATATATGGAAGTGTGCATGTGAAAGTGGGCTTCTTCTTGAGTTAGAAATCTTTGGTTTGGTCGTCCTTTCAGGTAGCTTTCCCCATGAACATTCTCTTTCAAATTTAATAACCATTATTTTATTCTTTTCGCAAAATATTTTATTTATAAATATTGTTGTATGATCTGTGGTTTAATTATTTGTTGTGAAAAGTGGTATTCTATGCCTTTGATTTGTGATAAAAAGAATTGTGGTGTAATATTATGCACACCATGTGTTTGATTAAATTCCCAGTTCGATTTTGTGAGTAACTTTTGATATAAAGGTCATGGTTTGATATGTAAACTTTTTGGTATTATATAAAATGCTGTTTGGGGTGCCTTGTAAAGGTCATGGTTTCCCATGTGGATTGGTGTTATATCAAGGAATGAGTATCATGTTTTAAGGTGTTTTGATATCTGTTTTATATTAATGGACCATTTGGAGCTTTTGTAATAAATTGTTTGTTTTCAAAGTTTAATGGAAATGTTTTTTAGAAATTATGTAAATGTTTTTGAAATGGGGAATGGTGTGTTGAAACCTATTTTTGAATAATGGATTGTATGTTTGATAAATGTTGTTTTGTGAAAGGATTAAAGGACCATTTAGAATGTTTGTAAAATTTATAAAAATATTTATTATGAATACCAACATTGGTTGTTTCTCAAACCCTGTCTATATATAATGGATGGGATTTCCTCTCTATTTCATCCCCGTGATGCATTATCAGGGTTACTCTGTGGGAAATCATTGTGTTATATTTGTTATATGGCATGATATTGGTCCTTGGGGTGGCCTACGGTGAAGCCTATTATTGATTTATTATTATATATTCCTATAATTGGATGATTGGTTGGAATCAGTTGGCTCATAAGCATTATATGCATGATATATGGGAACCTGGAATATTGAGGGAATTTTTTGAGAAAGATTAGTGCACTGGTGGTTGATGCATGACTAGTGTCCCATAGTAGATTCATATTTTAGTGTTTATTTATTTGGTATAGGTCCCTTTATTCATTCGTGAGATAGGGTGGTTGGTAATTTTTATTTTTAGATTTCATCATGTGTGGCATGATTCCAGGGATGTGGACTCATGTATTTGTATGTTTGGGATTGTTCTGGATCTCCTGAGTTAACCTTTTTCCTTTATCTATTAAGATGATTTTTGTGATGAATGTGACACTTTAGTGATTATTTCCATTTTCCCAATTGTATGATTGTTATAGTTCCTTATTGTGTAATGATTCTCTTTGAAAGTAATTTTTTGGTTTTAGAAAGTTTTTTGAAAATTGGTTTCAAAGAAAATAGTTTTGTACACCTTGTGAATGTTGAACATATAAACATTACTTTCCCCTTGAACATGATAAAATCTCACTAAAAAATTTGTATGGTTTTAGAAATTAATTTGGTAAATGGGTTATACTTTTTATGTAAAATGTGTTGGAAATCATACTCTGACATACTGTAGTTCAATCTTGAAAATGGGTGTTTCTTTTATTTTAAAGGAAGTTCATTTGGAAGTAGATTATTGGGATAGACTATAGGGTTTTAATACTCATACCTATAATGTTTTCCAATTTTTATTTTATACAATAAGATTTGGATCGTGTTCGATCACCTTTGGACAATATTGAGTCTTGGGATCAGATTATCACCCACTAGGTCACGTGGTGTTTTAGTGGTCATCAGGTTCAATTAGTTTTTTTGTTCATGCTTATTCGTTCTTCTTGTTTCATTTATCTTAGGATTCTGTTTTATTATTTTCACTGCATTTGATTATTTATATTTTGAATAACCATTCTCATCATCACTCTTTTTATTCCCTTAGCACTTATCCCCAGTATGGGAGGATTGGGAATACCTCTCAGGCCATGCCATGGATCAGCTCAGGTGATGGTTTCATGGTTGACCTCGATTGGTTTGTGATAGTAGTTGTATACCATTTTCAGATCTCCAAATGTGTAATTCTCACATATTAGAAGATACACCTACACCTACTAATAAGGATGGTGATTTAGAAGACAAATTGATTCAAGTTGATGATAAATAGGTGAAATATCGTAATGAAAAATCAAAATTTTAAAACCGAAGAAGATAAAGGAAAATGAATAATGTAATGAAATTAAGTTATATAAAAAACCTCCTCCATTAACAAAAATTATTATGTAAATGAATCTAGATGATTAATGTTGAAATTATTTTATATGTTCTAGAAAACTCCCATCAATACTCCTTTTATACAATTCATCATGTTTGATAAATTTTACTTTTCAGATGACTTCGTTGTCATTGATAAAAAAGAAGATAAGGACCTCCCACTCATTCTTTGGAGACCCTTATTAGAATCATGTAGATATATTGCTGATGTCCAAGAGGGAAAATTAATTTTTAGTGTTGGGAAAAAGAACATAACATTCATTTGTGAGGTGGGAAAGATTCACCATGTTTGATATTATTATGGGATTGTGGGACAACCTACCTATTCACTCTGTGATTATAATGTCCTAAGATGGCATTACCACTTGTATTGATAAAATTTATTATCTAATTTTTACCTTTACATAGTGTATGATATATTAAAATTACCCTTAAAAAATGGATTCATGTAAAGGTAACACCTTTGTGCGAGGGAGCTGAAAAAAGGAAATTTACATATTAACATTATATAAAAGTGTTTAGAGGCAAAAAATTGACCTTTATGTTTCCTTTATGGTGTCTTCTAAACAATTAGTTAACCATACACAAAGAGTCTAGGTTAGGGTAAAATAGAGGATACCCTTATGAAAAATAAGGATTCTTTGTAAGGGGATATAGAAACAATATTTACTTTTTAAAAAAATAATAAATATTTTTAATGGTTTATAAAATTTTTATAAATAATAATAAAATATATTTTGGTAAATTTTAATTTAAAATGATTTTATATATTTATTAATTAACTATAATTTGTATATAATCAATTAAATAAATTTTTATGAATTATTTTTCACAAATATTAATGTTTATTAATTTAATATACATTTTGATAAATTAAATGGCGTGCCTTATGATCCAGATATTAATGGTTTATTTTGAAATCAAAAAAAGTGTTTTATAATGTTTTTATAAATTAAAATATATATAATATTTATATTGTATATAATTTTAATATAATAGATATTGAATTATAAAATTATTACAATTCATTAAGTATCATAAAAATTCAATTTAATATAAAATATGAATGGGTTCATATTGAAATTAATTTAGAATTTTTATATTCTTGATAATTTTTAAAATGTATATATATATAATTATTATTTATTTATAAATAGTATATAAATGTTTTGTGGTTTGGAAAATAAATAATTTTTTTATTTTTTCATAAAATTTAATTGATATTCATGTTTTGTAATTTTTTTATGAAATATGTGTATTTTTTATGCCCATATATTAGATAAATTGAATTATGATAGAGCCATACATATCATACATGGTTTGATATCATAAAATATAGTTTTAATCTTACTTAAACTTAGTTTTTAATTTTATTTATGTGATTGAGAATATTTTTTGGGAATAATTTTTGCATATTAGGTGTTAGAGTTTTCATGAATTGAATTATCCCTTGAGTAATGTCTCCCAGGGTAGAGGGACTAGGGGTTGTACTATCTACTTTCAATGAGATTATCCATGGATATGAAATTATATAGGTTGGATATCTGTTAATTCGGGCTTGCTCATGTGGATTTTTTTAATCACATAAAACACTATGACATTACATGAATCGTCCATGTATCTTATGCATATGATACATTTGGAACTGTATGAATATAATTTACATCTATTTCAGTGTGCTAACATAGACTTGTGGGTTATGTAAAGTGTTACACATTAATGTGTTGTGAATACATTAATTTATTGGTTAGAATATTGATTCCAAATGTAAATCCTTAGAAGCGTGCATAAAAAATGGGGATAAAACATGAGAATACATTTATTATATGGAATGTTAAAGTTAAAAATTTTATATTTATATGATGTATATTAAATGAGTGATACATTAAACTCAAAAAAATTAATCATGATATTCCTTTCATTGAAACACTTGTTAATAACTCAATCTCCCAATTGGGTAGTTTCATGCCACTATTCAGTACCCCTTAACATTCTTGTATAAAGAAAGAAAATAATAAGTGACTTTGGATTGTCTTGTTGGGTAGTTCTGTATCATAGATGGGTTCTTCTGAATTTTCCATGGTTTTCTGGTTTTTAGTATTTTATTTGGGTTACACTAGCTGGGAGTCCCTAACTATTAGGATACTAGAGGAATATAGTTGAGTGAATCTATATGATTAATTGGGATAAAGGGTTATCCAATGAACTATCCAAGTGTCACAACTATAATTATTGGGCTGATTCCCAATATAAATAAATAATTTGTGAGATGAACTCCCTATATAAATAAATTTTTAATCAAATAGGGATCTTGGATCAATAAATCGATATGATGTACGTGGTCATCAATTTTAGAGGGAGGACATTCATTAAAATTACTTGATGAAAGTATATATGAGATGATATACATTTGAAAAATGTTCTATTTCTTCTAAATTCATCATCATCATCAAATGAAAGCATTATATAAATTTTTGAAATTCGAATTTTTAATAAAGTAACTCATAAGATTTGTAGATTCAAAAACGTTTTGAAAAAAGAGAAATAATCTACCTTTTAGAAGAGTTCCTTCTAAAGTAATAAAGTGTTGAATTTATTCAACAAGGAAATAAATATGATTATGGAAGCATGGAATTATTCCTTTATGGTTTCAAATGAAATATATTCTAATTGAACTAAGGAAGTCAAGTCTCGTATACTCAATATGATTATGCTTGTAAATGATGTTCAATATGATTGAATACATCTGTAGAGTCTTTTGAATTAATATAAGGCTTATATTGGTATAGTAATTTAATATATTATCATATATGGAAATGTTATTATATAGAACCTATACTTTTACATATAACATTACATTATTTTAAGCATAATTAAACATCAGAGTACAAGCCAAGGATCATAAACTCTAGTGTCTTGGAAGAATATGTACATAATCAAACATTATAAAAACCATTTTTTATCTAAAATCCATAATGAGATCCTATGTTCCATTGTGATAATACATCTACATAGGATAACATGGGGATAACATGAAAAAATTTATGAGCTAAAATCCCAGTAAAGGAATAACTATAAGAATAAATAATTAGAAGATGGGATAGAAGGCATGACATGATGATATAAAAAGGCATATAACATATCGAATCACAACATTTAAAAATGGGAGAATTTAAAAAAGTAATCATAGAAATTTGGAAGAAACATAAAACATGAATTTATTATGAGTCAAGGATAACCACAAACACTGTTTCCCATAGTAGCACAAGCCACGACAAACAGCCAAGACCGCTGCACATTATAGGACAAGCCAAGGTTAATTGCCAAGACCGTCGCGCATAATGTCTCATAAGACTCAAAATTAACCAATAAATTGGATATCTCTCTAGGATAACCCATATTATATTTCATGAATCTGTTTTCCACATAAATAATCTTACATAATCAATATTACATGAACACAAGGGTTACACATGGAAAAGACTAAGTACCATAATCCTGACATAAATCCTAACAAATTGGGCATCATAAAATTGTACCGAAATGAAAGGAACCAAAATAAATATGGGAATTCATAAGGTAAAAATATTCATTATTCATGGAAATTGATTTCAGGTAGAAGTGACAATATGTAAGAAAATTATTTAAGGAATTTTAGCATTAAAATATTTTGGAGAGGTTTTAAGGAAAATACTATAAAGACTTTAAAATGGAAAATGGAACAATAATTTATGCAAAACCAAAATTGAACCCAGAAAGTTTTAATTAAAAAATAACTGATTTTATAAATACAAATATCGTCTTAAAAAAGTATATAGAGTACACTTGAAATCGGGTAATAACTCAGAAAGTTACCTTAAAATAGGTCTGCTTGTCGGGAAGTATTGAGGACGGAATCACATAAAAAAATGTATATCCCAATGAGATACCAATTGAAGGGTATTGATAAATGAATATTATACATTTAAGTAGAATTTATAAGATTCACATAAATATATAAGATAAATTCATTTCTTTATAAAGACAGATAAGGCAACCCGAAGGAATAAATGAGATTCGGATAGAATTCCATACAGATCATTGGAATGATATTGGGTGTACAAAAGAGGGATTCATGAGAGAGAAAAGGGGTTTCTCATCACTTTTATATCATGAGTAAATGATGAGGAAGGAGGTAAATAATACCCCATCATTAGGTATTACAAATAAAATGTCATAGCATAGAATACATTATTGAATTAAAGTGAAATGGAGAGGATCCCTTACCTTAAGTCTGAAGGTGTTATTCCATTTTATTAATGGAATGAATAAATAGATTAGATTTATTAATTAATAATTAAAGAACCTATTCTATTTTTAAATGATTTATTATACCCTTTTTATGATTATTCATGGCCATTTTAATGGGTTAAGTGGTTCAATTTCATTGTTCAGGTCTGTTCGTTTTCATGGATTTTATGATCGGTTTACTTTTGTTCATGAACAAAGAATCATGTGAAATGATAATTTTTTTCCAGAATTGAAGTTATATGTTGTTATTGAACACCCTTAATTTTAAATGGTAATAAATTCATTTGGTTATATGGAGTTAAGGTGAATCATTTTATAAAACATTAATGATAAATGATTGTATTAATTTTATCAATTTTGATCACTATTAACTTGTTCTATATAATTATCTTACATCATGAGTGAATAAGGATTAATGAACATTATATAAAATAAATAAACATACAATATCCTATTTCAACTATAAAAATAGTTTCATGACCACAATTGATTATAGTAATAGAGATAGATAACCTGTAATCCTTGATTGTGGTAAATTAACACATCTCAAACTTTGATTTCATTTCATTCAAATAAAATGGGGGGAAAAGTGAGATGATAATGAATTATACCATTAGAACAATATAATTATAGTAAAAGTATGTTACTGGAGTATAATACCATTTCTGTGAATGGAGGTGAGGAAAGAAATAAGAATAGAACTTAAATGAATTGGAAAGTGGAATTTACATCTTGAGTTTATCTCCATTGAGAGCCTCTTAAAGGGAGAGGATTTTTTATTTTGAGGAGACCATGGGAATTTATACATGAAAGAGGATATTGGGATATTATTTGGGTATAACATAGGTAAGGTAATTATCTCGAGAGAAATGAAGTGGAGAGGTAAGGAGGGGTGGTATTTATTGTGGGGGAGAGGATGGTTTTCATAATATTTAATTCCTTAGTTTATTATTTTCCTTCAAGACCAGAAATAGCGATGAATCCATGACAAAAAATAGTAATAAGTTCATGTGAGTTAGAACCAATTGTTCTTACATCAGAATATCATCATCAATGACTCAATAAATCCATAAATTTTCATTTATCATAAATTATCATATTTTACTATTAATGAAAAATTCAAGTATTTTTAAAAAATCCTAAAATTTCACCATGACAATTTTTTGACATTTAGAATCCAATAATGAAATTTATTTTTCAAAAATAATTTTATAAATATGATTTTTTAATTAATATCACAATTTTCTCGAAAAAATAACAATTTAAAAAAATTTATTTTCTTATTCTAAGATATTGGTATATCATACACCTACATGAATATTATTTATTTTCGATAATAGGTAAGATTAAAATTCATTATGGTGTGTCACTATTCATAATTGAAAAATTACTATTCATAAGGGTATGTTATAATTCAACGTAAATGAAGTATTTCATGTAGACTCCAAATAACATACCAACTACAACCGTGCATGTCATATTTTCGAAATTCCAAGCACAGAGGTGTTAAAATTATGTTTGAAGGTAATATGGTACATAGTAGTTCATTGTGTTGTGATTTCATGTTTTTATATAACATAATTATAAGAAGGAAATTTCTATTGAAAATTCTGGATCATTACATTATCCCCCTTATGAAATTTCACCCCCAAATTCTCATTTTACATTCTAATCCATAAACATGTGTGGGTTCTTTTCATTAATTTCCTCCTCTAGTTAGCATGTTTCCTCTTCGTACTTATGGTTTTTCCATAGTACCTTTACCAGGTGAGTACTCTTGTAACATAAAACATTATCTCTGCGATACAAGATCTTCACTGGCTTCTCCTTATAAGAAAGATCATCCTCCAACTGTACAACCTCTAAATAGAGTACATGTAAAGGGTCTAGTTTATGAACCTGAGTTTTGAGCCTGTGAGACTTCGAAATTTTCTTGATGTTATTCTAGATCAGGGTGTTCAGATGACGTGTGTTCTGAGCCTCGGTGTGGCCGGAGTTAAATTATAAGTGCTTTCACACTAGGCACACCAAATAAATAGAATAACTCCTAAACAGTTGCTCGGATGGGAAAATTGCAGGCACCATTGAGTCAGTAGTGTTCCGTTTAGCCTAGGAGATGTGTAACTTTCGCGGGTGTGGCCCTTTTGTTGAAAATTCCAAAAGGGTCGTTTTCGTAATTTAGCGGCCTTGGGCGTGAACTTTATAACTTCTGAACGGAGTCTCAAATTAAAATTTGGAGACCACCATTGTGCTCGGAATGTGGATTTTACCCTTGGAGTGGCTTAACCACCACCCCGCTGAGAGTTCGGGTAGGGGCCTACTGGTGAGTGTTTAAAACTTATTAATTATTTAATTAACTTCCTACTTAAACACATCCACCCCTCCCCCTTATTCTTCTTGCACTCTCCCTGGAAAAATCTCTCCCAATAAAGGATCCACCTCGTCAAGCTCTTCTCCCCACCTCTCCAAGGTGGTTGCGGCTCCGGCGGATCATTCATGAAGCGACGGTCTACGCCCTGCGAGGTAGGCTCATTGCGTTTCATTTTGAAATTCTGCATCTTCATTGAACTCAATTTCCAGTGGTTCCAGGGCGGTTCGGAGGATCTGCGTGGTGGTCCGGTGAGTCCAGGTGGCTATCTGGTGAGTTCCGGTGAAGGTGACGGCTCCTCAGGCATTCGAGACAGTTGGCGAGTGGCAGTGGGAGGCGACAGCAAGGGCACATGCGGGAGCCCCGGGCGCGGGTCTGCCAGCTTTGTCGGTCGGCAAGCTGCGGGAGACTGGGGTCTTCGTGACCCTGGGTGTGGACTGGGACCCGTGAAATGTGGGTCCTATAGAAAAGAGCTGGTCCGGGTGAGGCGGTCCAGCCCGCACGGTGAACCATGGGCCGGATTGGACCATGCAGTCTGGGCTGCTGAGCCACAGACTGCCTGTTTAGGGAGAGGGTGGGCCGGCCAAACCAGCCCGGCCCACCCTGTTTCGGTCCATTAGTACTAAAACTCCTCATTTTTTTAAAGCGAGTGTTGGATTTTCATTCCATCTACGGCGATGCAATACTCAGATCGAGACGGAGTTTTTCAGATGGTCTCGGGGATTTTTAATTCCTGAGACGGGGGCTCAGTGGCACGACACACCCGTTATGTGTTATTTAGTGCCTAGCTGGTATTCTTGTTTCGGATGGTGAAAGCACATCCAGAGTCCATTTTAGGCACCTTCAGTGGCGTTGTGACCCTGGCATTGAGAATAAGTTGATCAGTGTGGTTTCAGGCGTTGATGTCGGAGTCGAGGCGTTGGCCCATGGGCCGTCATTCAAGCTGCATGCAGCATTTTTGTGAATTTTTCAAAAGACGTCTATTCGGGGCGTATGAATAGTCATTTTATCATGTTTTTTCAAGATCATCATGATGGTGTAGTTTGCCTGACCTTTTTCAGGACCAAGGTGTGGGCCCCAAGAGACTATGTATGGGCATAAAGTGGTGTTGAATAACTTTTTCATCTGGAGTCCCTTTCAAGAGAGTAAATAGTCTATCTCTTGTGTTATTTCAAGAGGATTAAAATGGTCTAATTTGTTTTGGCATGCAGAGATTATTAAGAGATCACATTAAATATGAAAACATGAAAGGGCGTTGGCCATGGGTTCCTTTGATGCAATTCGAACAAACATATGGTAGCGATGTTAGTGAAACCCAGTGATGGCACGGGCAGTGCAGAGTTATCAGACCAGTTCCGGGTTTAGCCTCCAATGGGGCTAGGCAGTGGGTTACCCACTGGCATATCTTGGTTTACCCTCCAGTGAGGCTGTCCAATGGGTTACCCATTGACCATAGGGTTTACACTTCAGTGAGGCTGGGTAGTGGGTTACCCGCTGACCTTAGGGTTTACCCTCAAGCGACGTTGGGCAGTTGGTTACCCATTGACCTTAGGGTTTACCCTCCAGCAGGGCTGCGAAGTTGGTTACTTGATGACTTCTTTCATAATCATCCCTTTATATGAGGCTAGTCAGTGACTTTCCTCCATAATTACTGGAGCGGGACCCTTGGTTTTATGGTTCAACGATGAGACAGCTTTGGCGTGCGGTACTTTTGGGCATCGTTGATGGATATCTTTAGAACTGTTGGCGACCTTTCCTGGGCTGAGCATGGAGATGGAGACCCCCTTACAAAATCATTCAGGTTCCTTGTTGAGAATATATATATATAATATAATTTTGTTCCCACTCCTTGGGTTCAGTTACTTTCTTTCTAGGATGGGTGAAGACGCGCGAGGTATGCCACGTGCTTTCTATGTCTAGATCTTTTTGGTTGGATGAGTCTACTTCCATACTTTTGTTAGGTTGAGCTGCACTCACTCTATTGTACTCTTACACTATTCTTTGTTCTACCTACTACTCACCATTTTAGTATCTCCTTTCTTGGTCCCTCGAGATTTCAAGGAATCCTAGTGAGTATCTTTATACTCACCCCTGCTTGGGCATTGCCCACACTTGGTGTGCCCTTGAGAATGATGGACAGGTTGATCGAGACTATGGAGGAGTGTAGAGGACACATGATCTTGGGCTGTGTTTAGTGTTAATAGTAGGAAATTCAGGTGTGAGACTCACCAGTTGTTAAATTTTGTTTACCTGTTGGTGGGTTGTGGCACCTTTCGGGTTCGGTGTGTGTTTTTCCATTTTTCTGTTCAGTTATCATGTTAGTACTTTTCATCACTTTACTTGTTCAATTTATAATTTGATGCATTCCTGTGGTTGATTTATAGTTTTTTGTACTTTCTCTTCCTTGTTACTCTGCACTTCTGCATTGAGTGGGTTGTGTGTGTGTACAGGTACATTGGCAAAGGCCTCCCCGAGATTGTTACGCCTTCAGCGCTTGTCGCCAGCCCCTGGCCTATGGAGGCGGGGTTGGGGTAGTAGCGGCTCGAGACCAGTAGGGTCGGGACATGAAAAAGTGGTATCAAAGGTGGTTCATTCCTTGGGAAATTGTTCAGACATCCCAAAAAAGTAATTGGTTGGGATTTATGGAAATAGTGTTGACATGTTGCGAGAGCAGCTCTCAGGCTAGGGTGTCTAGTGATGGTATGGGCGGCCGACGTATCCATTCACCAAGACCCTGATAACCCACTAGTCTACTCAGCACACTAAGACACTTATTGCAGGGAATTTGGAACTTGTATCTGGTAGGATTGAGTCCTTTACTATCCTTGTTGAGTCATCTCACCATTGTGATTACTGTTATGTATATATATTCTCATCTGATCACGGTAATCCTTGATAATTTTCTGGATGCCCCCACGACAGCAGCCATCCAAGTTACCCTCTCCAGTTTGTGACGAAGACCTGGTGAGTGATGAGGTGTCAGTTCAGGGACCCTCACATGATCCCCTTCCACCCAGTGGCTCAGCAGTAGATCCTCCATCTATAGAGTAGTGTTTAGTACCAGTATCATAGGTCGAGGTTGAGCGCAGGATGAGTGTGCTCTGAGACTTCCAGTGTCAGCGGCCATATAAGTTCCATGGGGACCCGGATCCTCAGACAGCGGAAGACTGGCTAGAGTCTGTGGACCAACATTTCAGGCTTGTACGAACACCAGTGGACCAGATGGTAGCTCTAGCTGCCAGCGATTTCCTCGGGATGGCCGGGCGTTGGTGGGGGTTGGTTACATAGACCCACGACGAGCCATCTCTCACATGGGATAGCTTCCAACAGCTTATCCGGGAGGAGTACTCCCCCTCTTTTTTACGCTCTATTCGGATTCAGGATCTTCTAGAGCTGAAGCAAGGGGGATGACCATGGCGCAGTACTCGTCCCATTTTACCAATCTGAAACGCTACTCACAGGATATGGTCCGCGATAGTTACTTTTGGGCACGAAAGTTTGAGCAGTGTCTTCGCAGGGAGATATGTGATAGTATAGTGCCCATGTGAATCCCTACTTATTCCGGAGTGATAGAGTGGTCGCTCGTGACAAAGATATTCTTGGATGAGGGATGCCAGCTGGTAGGGCCTAGCAGTGGCCACTTCCGAGAAGAGTCTTCAGTAGCAGGAAGGCGGTAGAGAGAAAAGCCTTAGTCGAGGATACCATTCTGTGAGCAGACTCAGAGGCAGGGTCATACACTGCAGTGGTTTCATAGATCACTAGGGAAGTCACGAGAGAGCTGGTGCTATGCTTTTGACGGGCGGGGTCACCTATCATGAGACTGCCCGACTAGGAATACCGAGCAGATGTGGTAGGTAGTGGGCACACCGCAGCCGCAGAGGCAGCGCCGTGACTAGGGATCTCCCAAGAGGGGATAGGATGGACCTTTGGGAGGCGATGCAGCTAGAGTGGCAGGAACTGGAGGTGGGGGATGACGTTTTGATATCCTTCCACCACCACCCCGAGCGGCCCACACCAGGATCAGGGAGCCAGTGGTAGGGGTCGCGGGCAGCATTAGGCTATGGGTGTTCGTGACCCCTCAACACATTATATGGTTTAAGGTATGCTTTGTATTTACTCTACGCTTTCTTCGGTACTAGTAGACATAGGAACCAACCACTCTTTTATATCGCTACTTTTGATACGAGAGTTAGATCTCCTAGTAGAGGTGCTGACACCTTCGCTTAGCCTCGAGGTTCCTACGGGAAGTGCCTCGTTAGTGAAATTTGTTTGCAGACAGTGTGAACTGTCATTAGGAGGAGATAGTTTCATGTGGGACCTACTCTTCATCACAATGTAACATTATGACGTTATCTTGGGCATGGATTGGCTTTCTGTGGTTCACGCCCAGATTGACTATCATCAAATACAAGTCAGATAAGTGAATTCTGATGGGACGAGGTTCACCATCCTCGGTGAATGAGACCTCGTGGCAGAGCATATGAGTACTCTGAGCAGACAACAACCTTTTTTTCACTAGTTGGCGAGCATGGATCTTGTAGCAATAGACACTATAGGCACCTGGATCCCTACCATTGTAGAGGACTACATGGAAGTCTTTCCCGAGGATGTCCTGAGACTACCTCTGAGGCGAGAGATGGAGTTCTGCATTGACTTGCAGCCAAGGAATTCCTTGATATCATGTGCATCGTATCAGATGGAAACCATAGAGCTTCAGGAGCTACGCCTTCAGTTGGAGGACCTTCTTGAGAAGGGATTCATCAAGCCCAGTGTGCCATCTGGGTAGCCCTGGTTTTGTTTGTGAAGAAGGAAAATAGGATCCTATAGATTTGTGTGGATTATCGTCACCTGAATCAGGCCCTGATAAAGAACAAGTACCCTTTGTCGAGGATTGATGACCTCTTCGACCAGTTGAGAGGTGTGAAGTGGTTCTCCAAGATTAATCTTTGATTCGGCTACCACTAGTTGCGGGTTCTTGACGCTGACATTCTGATTTTGGATTTCCGTTGTCAGTATGGGCATTACGAGTATCTGGTGATTCCCTTTGGTGTGATGAATACCTCTACCGTTATCATGGCCTTGATGAACCAGATCTTCTAGCTGTACTTGGACTGGTTTGTGGTTGTCTTTATTGACGACATACTCATCTACTCTGTGACGGAGGAGTACACGAAGCATTTGAGGATGGTCTTAGACTTAATCTGAGAGCACTAGCTGTATGGGAATCTCTCCAAGTGTTAGTTATAGATTCATGAGGTTCACTTTTTCGGGTATTTCATTTCAGAATAGAGTTTAGCCGTATATCACGCAATGATAGAGGCATTTCTTTCTTGGGAGCAACCCAAGAATCTGTCAGAGGTGTGAAGCTTCCATGGTTTGGCAGGATACTAAGGGAGGTTCGTGGATGATTTCTCTAGGATTGCATCCCCTTCGACCGCATTGACATGGAAGGGATGACCATTCACCTAGAATAATCAGTGAAAAAAGGCCTTTGAGGAGTTGAGGCAGAGGCTGACTAGTGCTACACTGTTGATGCTGCCGGAAGAGAGCCTTGAGTTCGTGGTATACTGCGACGCTTCAGGATCTAGGCTCGGGTGTGTGATGATGCAACAATTGGTAGTGATTGCATATGGGTTGAGTTAGTTGAGGCTCCAAGAGAATAATTATGTGACTCACAACTTAGAGATGGAAGTGGTAGTCTTTGCCTTGAAGTTATGGAGACACTAACTTCTGGATGAGGATTTGGTGGTCTACTCAGACCACAAGAGCCTCAAGTACATCTTCACTCAATGGGATTTGAGTGTGAGTTAGAGGCACTGGATAGAGTTTCTACATGACTATGATTTCGAGATAGTATACACTCTAGTGAAGGGAAACATAGTAGTAGATGCTTGTAGCATGAAGTCCCTAGCTCGTCTAGTGCGAGAAGCTTCATAGCAGTTGGATTCCCTACATCTGACCTTGGTGGAGCAGGAGGGTATGGATATTCTGTAGTCCATGATGCTGACTCCTTCGCTCCTTGAACGTGTGAGAGAGTCCCAGCTGGGGGATATCGACAGTGAGGTATTTCATGATCAGATATTCACGGTCGACGCACACAATGGGTATTCCGAAGGAGGGAATCATGAGATCCTATTCCAGGGGTGGTTTGTAGTACAAGTCGAGATGCGGGAGGAGGTGATGTAGGAATTACACACTTCTCCCTTGGATGTACACCCCGGTGTGGGGAATATGTACAGAGACCATCAAAAGTAGCTTTGGTGGTCTTTCATGAAGCAGAGCGTAGCTGAGTTTGTTTCTCGGTGTCTTACCTGTCAGCAAGTGAAGGCGGATCCTTAGGTTCTGGCAGGGTTGTTGCAGCCCCTTGATATTCCAGAGTGGATGTGGGATGGAATGTCTAGGGACTTCATCAAAATTCTTCCATTTATAGCGATGGGACAGGATTCCATTTGGGTGATAGTGGACCGACTCACAAAGTCAGCGCACTTCCTTTCCATCAGGGAGCAGAGTTCGGTTGAGAGTCTAGGGCTGTTGTAAATTCGGGAGACCGTACACCTTCATGGAGTGGCCTCAGCGATCGCCTCCGACCATGACACATGGTTTACATCACGATTGTGGCGAGGCTTGTAGGAGGCATTCGGGACTCGGATGCGGATGAGTATAGATTCCACCCCTAGACTGATGGGAAGAAGGAGTGCACTCTCCAGTTGTTGGAGGATATTATTAGGGAAAGTGTGTTAGACTTTGGCCTATGCCGGGAGCATCACTTTCCCATGGTGGATTTCGCGTATAACAAAAGTTAACACTCTACTATCGGCATGGATCCTTTTGAGGCCCACTACGGGAGACCCTGCAGGTCACCGTTGTGCTGGACAGAGGTTAGGGGACCTCCCTCGTGGGCCCAGAGTTGGTGTAGGCGATGATGGAGAAGTTTCATGTCATTCATGACTGGATGAGGACCGCTCAGAGCAAATAGAAGTCATACACTGACCATAATCACAGGCCTCTGGAGTTCGAGAAGGGGTACCATGTATTTTTTATGGTCTCCCCATGGCATGAAACATGGAGGTTTGTCCAGGGAGGCAAGCTATCATCGAAGTTCATTGGGCCCTTTTCGATCGTGCACAGGGTTGGTGAGGTTTCCTGCCATCTTACTCTACCCCCCACAACTAGAGAGGGTCCATGATGTCTTTCACATGTTGCAGTTGAGGAAATACGTTCACGACCCCACGCACGTCATCAAATGGGGAGAGCAGGAAATCGAGGATGGAGCCACCTTTGTGGAGCACCCGGTGGAGATTGAGGAATGGCAGGAGAAGACTCTGCATGGAAGGACCATTCCATTGGTTCGTGTGATGTGGCGACACAGGAGAGTGCATGTGAGAAATTGGGAACGGGAGATCCAGATGCAGGCTCAGTATCCCAAGTTTTTTTTGTAGTTTTGTTTTTAGGGGATGAAAAACATGAAGGAAGGAATGATTTAAGAACCTGGATTTTGAGCCTGTGAGACTTTGAACATTTTTTGAGGTTATTTCAGAGTAGGGCGTTCAGATGGCATGTGATTCCGAGCCCCAGTCTGGCTAGAATTAAATTTTATGTGTGTTCACACTAGGCATGCCAAATAAACATAATAAATCCTAAACAGTTGATCATATGAGAAACCTGAGGGTATCATTGAGTCCTGAGCGTGCCGTTTACCTTGTGAGTGGTGTAACATTCATGGGCATGACCCTTTTGTGGAAAATGCCACTCGGGGCATTTTCGTAATTTAGCGGCCTCGGGCACAAACTTTATTACATATGAATGGAGAATCAGATTAAAATTATGGGACAACCATTGCACTCAAAATGTGGATTTTACAATAGGAGCAGCTGAACCACAACCTCCTCGAGAGTTCGGTTACAGGCCTACTGGTGGGTGTTTTTAATTATTTAATTTTTTAATTAATTCCCTACTTAAACACATCCACCCCTCCCCCTTCTTCCCCCTTAGACTCTCCCTAGAAGAAGCTCTCCCAAAAAAGGATCCCCCTCATCAATCTCCT
This sequence comes from Viscum album, assembly GCA_963277665.1. Classification (NCBI taxonomy): domain Eukaryota; kingdom Viridiplantae; phylum Streptophyta; class Magnoliopsida; order Santalales; family Viscaceae; genus Viscum; species Viscum album. Next base: position 1,684,716,905 of record OY728160.1, read on the forward strand.
CTCCCCACCTCTCCAAGGTAGTTGCGGCACCGGCGGATCATCCGTGAAGAAACGTGCTACGCCCTGCGAGGTAGGTTCATTCCATTTCATTTTTTATTTCCGAATCTACTTTGAACTCAATTTTATAGCACCAAAATTCTATAAATTTGTCTATCAAACGCCATAGATGCGTAGGGTTCGATCCGGCTTCCCAACACTCTTTTCGATAGAAATATGAGTCCCAGGGTGTCTGGGGTGGCCCCGGGATGTTTTCTAGACAAAAACAACTATTTTATGGTGGTTCCAGGGTGGTCTGGTGGCTCTGCGCGGCGGTCCAGCAAGTCCAGGCAGCGGTCCGGTGAGTCCCGATGGTGGCAACGACTCCTCAGGTGGACTGGAATGGCGGTGGCGGTGGGATCTCAGACGTCCGAGATGATGGGCGAGCGGCAGCAGGAGGCGACGACAGTGGTGTATGCGGGAGCCCAGGGCGTGGGCGACCGGCTTTGTCGGTCGTCGGGCAGTGGGAGACCGGGGTCTTCGTGACCCCGGGTGCGAATCGGGACCCGTGAAACATGTGTACCATGGAAAAGAGCCTGACCAGCTTATGCCGGTCCGAGTGAGGCGAGGCGGCCCCTGTGGTGAACCGTGGGCCAGATTGGACTGGGCGGTCCAGGCAGCTGAGCCACGGACCGTCAGTTCAAGGAGAGGGAGGGCCGGCCGAACCGGCCCGACCCACCCCGTTTTGGTCCATTAGTACTAAAACGCCTACTTTTTTCAAACTGAGGGTCAGATTCATGTGCCATCTATAGAAACACGATCCTCGTATCGAGACGGTGGTTTTTATATGGTTTTAGAGGATTTTTAATTCCCAATTTGTAGGCTCGGTGGTGCGAGACACACGTTAAGTGTTATTTATCGCATCGCTGGGATTCTTGTTTCGGATGACGCGAGCACATCTGAAATCTATTTTAGGCGTCGTCAGCGGAATTGTGACCCTAGCATCAAGATGAAGTTTACTAGTAGGGTTTCAAGCATTGATTCTTGAGGTGAGGCATGTGCCCATCGGCCATCATTCAAGCTGCGTGTAGCATTTTTGCGAATATTTCTCCAGACGTCCATTCGGGGCGTATGAATAGGCATTTTGGTGGGTTTTTATGAGATCATCAAGATGGAGCAGTTTTCCCGACCTTTTTTGGGAGCGAGGTGTGGGCCCCATGATACGTCGTGTGGGAATAAAGGAGTGTTGAATAACTATTTTGTCGGGAGTTCGTTTCAATCAAGTAAATAGTCTATCTCGCGTGTTTTTCCGTGAGGATTACAATGGTGTAATCTGTTTGGGTGTGAAGAGACTCTTTATAGATCTCATTAAATGTGTAAACATGAAGCAAAATTGGTCGGACGTTCCTTTTACACACTCCTAACCAACGTACAATAGCGATGTTAGTGACACCTTGTGATGGCACGGGTAGTGTGGAGTTATCGGACCAGTTCCGGGTTTACCCTCCAGCGGGGCTGGGCAGTGGGTTACCCACCATTGTATCAGGGTTTACCCTCCAGCGAGGCTAGGTAGTGGGTTACCCGTTGACCTTAGGGTTTACCCTCTAGTGAGGTTGTGCAGTGGCTTACTCGTTGACCATAGGGTTTACCCTCCAACAAGGCTGGGCAGTGGGATACCCATTGACCTTAGGATTTACCCTCTATCTGGGCTAGGCAGTGGGTTACCCAGTGACTTCTTTAATACTCATCCCTTTCTATGATTCTAGTTAGTGACTTTTCTCCGTGATTACTGGAGCGGGACCCTTGGTTGTTTGGTTCAGCGGTGAGACAACTTTGGGATGTTGGACTTTTGGGCATCAGTGATGGATATCCTTAGAACTGTTGGCGAGCTTTTCTAGACTGATATTGGAGATGGATATCCCCTTACACACTCATTTGGGTTCCTTGTTGAGAATATATATATACACCCTACTTTTGTTCCCACTCCTTGGGTTTAGTTACTTTCCTTCTAGGAGGGGCGAAGACGCGCGTATGACACATGCTTTCTGTGTCTAGCTTTTCATGGTTGGACAAGTCTACATCCTTAAATTGGTTGGGTTGAGCTACACTCTCTCTATTTTACTCTTACACCATTCTTAGTTCTGTCTACTGCTCGCCATTTTAGTATCTCCTTTATTTCTCCCTCAAGATTTCGGGGAATCCTACTGAGTATATTTATACTCACCCCTTCTTGGGCTTTTCCCACACTTGGTGTACCCTTGCAGACGGCATATATGTCGATCAAGACTATGGAGGAGTGTAGGGGACACAGGAGCTTGGGATGCGTCCAGTGGTCGTAGTTGGACTTTCAGGTGTGAGACTCACCAGCTGTTTACTTTTATTTACCTGCTGTTGAGTTGGGGAATCTTTTGGGTTGGGCGTGTGTTTTGCCCTTTTTTTTAGTTATCTTGTTAGTACTTTTCAGCACATTACTTGTTCTATTTAGAAGTTGATGCATGACTGTGGTTGAGTTATAGTTGTCTATACTTTGGTTTCCTTGTTACACTGCACTTTTTCATTGAGTGGGTTGTGTGTGTGTATATACAAGTACATAAGAAATGGCCTCCCTGAGATTGTTATGTCTTCAGCGCTTGTCGCCAGCCCCTGGGCTATAGAGGTGGGATTGGGGTATTTTTGGCTCGAGACTAGTAGGGTCGGGTCATTCCATCTAGTAGGTTTTTATTTAATATGGATACATGAAAAACATTATGTACATTAGCCATGGTAGGTGGAAGTTCTAGTCAATAGGCCATAACCCCAACATGATCCACAATCTCGATGGGGTCGATGTACCTGGGACTTAACTTCAGTTTCTTTTAAAACCTCATGGCCTTCTTCCATAGAGATATGTGTAGAAATTTAATGTCTACAACTTAGGACTCAAGGTCTCATCGACGACTGTCTGCATAACTCTTCTACCGACTTTGGGATACCTTGATGTTCTACTAAATGGTTTTGGAATTATCCACAATTTCTTAGACCATTTCAAGTCCTGTCTACTTATCTTCAGAGACTTCATCCCAAAATGATGGTGTTCTCCACCTTTTCCCATAAAGGGTTTTTTATCGTGCCAATGAGATTCTTGAGTGGAAACTGTTTTTGTAGGATAAGTCACCCAGTGGAATATGTTGGTCACATCCATTTTTGATGTCCATAGAATATGCTCTCGACATATCTTCTTGTGTTTGAATAGTCTACTCATATTTTCCATTAGTTTGACGATGATCGGATGTAATGAAGTTCAATTCAATGCTTTGAGCATGTTAGAGACATTTCCAAAACATCGAGGTGAATCTTGGATCACGATTGGATATAATAGATAGTGGTACTCCATGTTGCCTTAACACTTAATTGATGTAAATTCGTGCAAGTTTATCCAATGAGAAGTCACCTATAATTGTAAAAAATTTAGTTGTCTTCATAAGACGATCAATAATTACACATATTGAATTGATTCCTATATATGTATTTGGTTGTATAGTGTAAAAGTCCATGGTAATGTTATCCCACATCCATGTTGGTATAGGTTTTGGTCACATCATCCCTTTAGACATATATCTTTTTGCCTTACCGTGGTGACATACTAGGCACATTGATTTATATTCAGCCATCTCATTATTTATATTGTCCCACCAAAAGTTCTCTTGGAGATCTCAATATATCTTTGTGCTCCCTGGGTGAACAGAGAATGTTGAGGTATGTGTACCATTTAGAAGATCCATCTTTATCTCTGGATCAGATGGTACACATAATCATGACCCAAATATTAAAATTACTTCCTCATCAATCATGAACATAGAGGATTTCCCATTTCTGATAGCTTCCACCCTTTTCAGAATTTCCACATCTTTTCTTTGGGAATCCTTTATTTACACTATGGGGGATGGTTACACAATAATTTAAGAAAGGATATATTATTTTCCTCTATTAATGATTCCCATGTTCATTATCTACAAATAAATGATAATTGGATCCTTTCCTATTCTAATTATTGATAAATATGCATGATCATTTCTACTTAGAGCATATTCCACCTTGTTTTCCTTACCGAGAGGGTAGTGTATTAAGAAATGATAATCCTTGGTGAAATATATCCATATATGATGGTTCATGTTAAGATATTTTTGTGTGAATATATATTTGATAATCTTGTTAGTAGTATATATCTCACACTTCTCCCCATAGAGACAATTCCAATAGATTTTCAATGCAAATATAAGAGTTTCCAACTCCAGATCATGTGTAGGATATTTTTACTCGTGTAATTTCAAATAAATTTAGGTGTAGGCTGTCACTTTATCATTTTTCATTAGCACACATCCATGGACATTATTTTTATCACCACAATACACCATAAATAGTTCTCCACTTATTGGGAATGTGAGTATTGGTGCATTGATAATCCTTTTTTTCAACTCCTTGAGACCATCTTCACATTCCCAAGTCTAGACAAACTTTACTCCCTTCTGTGTCATCTTGGTCATTGGGTTTCACAATCATGAAATTTTTTTCCCAAATCATTGATAATGACTAGCTAGACCCAAAAAACTATAGATCTTTGTTATAAATATTGGCATGGACCACTCTTCAATTGCCTTTGTCTTAGAAGGGTCCAAATATATCCCTTTTCTGGTGACAACATGCCCCATGAATGATACTTACTCCATCCAGAACTCAAGTTTTCTATACATTTCATATAGATTATCCTTTCTTACAGTCTTTAACACAGTATTCAAATGATCCTCATCTTCTACCTTTCTCTTGGAGTATATCAGAATATAATCAATAAAGACTACCAAAAGAAATTCAAGGTAATATATAAAGACTCTATTCATTAAATCTATCAAAATTGATTGATGATTAGTAAATAAGAAGGGAATTACTTTGAACATATAATGTCCATACCTCATTAGAAATGCCATCTTGGGAATATCTTCTTTCCACACCTTTAATTGGTGATATCCTGACCAAAGGTCCACCTTAGAGAAATAATAGGCCCCACAAAGCTTATTAAACAATGCATCGATCTATGAAAGTTGATACTTATTATTTATTGTGATTTTATTGATCTCACAATAATCAATGAATAGGTGCATATATCCATCATTCTTATGGAAAAATAGGAATGGTTCACCCCACATTCAAGTAATCAGGCATATAAAACACTTTTCCAGATTCTCCTATAATTGCTTCTTTAGCTCTTCCAGCTATACAGTGGTCATTCTATAAGGTTTCTTTGATATAAGAAGAGATCCAGGAATAAGTTCAATTGAGAATTGATCCTCTTGTGTAGGAGGAAGGCCAGGAAACTCTTTAGGGAATACATCAGTGTAATCTATCATGATGGGCATGCCCTCAAACATGATTCTACCCTTTTTCCCAATCCTTTGTACAAGACATGCTTTATCATAAGGAATTAATATCCACACATGAGAAAATGATTCTAAATGAGATTCATCTTCCTCCATACACATGTAATGAGTCATAGGATGATTAGATATTTGAAGAATGATTTCCCTTTCCTGATAGTTGATATTGTCTTTGAATAAAGATAGTCAATCCTTGACCAAGATAAGTTCAAAATCCACTAAAAGATTTATAGTGGGATTTTCTAGGAGTTTTAGTCCAAAAACATTAATAAATGAGGAGATATAAACCCTGGATGCAATAATTTCCACATTCTTTGTTCTCACAGATAACATTTCCTCCAAATTTTGAGGTTGTATTTTAATAGTTATACTAAACTTTCATGATATGAGAGAATGAATAAAACCTAAATCAAAAAGTAATATTACTATTATTAAATTAATATCTAGCGTATATGTCTCCACGTTATTGTCTGAATCCACCTCAACAATAGTGATAACATAATCCCTTCCTTGTTTCCTTGAAGGTTGTTGTTGATTTCCTCCACCAACCCACAACCTATGGAAATTGATTACAAAATTACAAAACCCCTTGTAGTTGTAACACTACACTATAGGAAAAGGATTGATCTAAACCTTCCTTTCCTCTTCCACATTTGTAGGATTTTACATATCTTCTCGGTAGGTCTTGCCCAGATGTCCCAACATTCCACATTTGAATCAATTCTTGGTTCCCTATTGACAGTTCCCAGGATGATTCTTCCCACAACTTTTATATGTGGGATATTCAGGTTTCATTCCATCATGGTATTTTTTTTGTTGAACCACAAATGATTTTCTCCACTTTTTTCTTCTTTTCACATGGCCCACAAGACCACTGGGTGTCTCCAATATCCATTTCAAATTTTTGGGCACAATGAAAAATCTCCTCATAACTGTTGAGGTCTCAAACCACAAACAAATTCTGAAGACTTTGTTTTGGCCTGCTAAATAAGCGATCCACCTTGATTTCAGTGTTCATGACATCACCAAAGGAGTACCTTGCAATCCTTGTAAATTTTTATTCATATGCCCTAATGGACTCATTTTAGTTATACTCGAGACCAAGGAACTCTCTTTCCATCTTGAGACAGTGGGTTAGAGGAAAATATTTATTAAAAAACATCATTTTTAATTTCTCAAAATACATTGAATCAATTTACTCTTGCGAATTTTTATTATTGATCTGTTTCCACCACTAATTAGATTCCCCATCAAAATGATACACCTCCATTACAACATTCTCTTCTTCCAACCACTAGAGGATGGAGAATATATTTTCAATAGAGTTAATACAATGTTCAGCGGGGAAGGGATCAATAGATATGCTAAACATGGTAGGCCTTGGATGCATACAGAATTCTACAGAAACCTACTCTTTCCTTGTGGTTGTAGGTCGTTCCATATTATTCATGTTATTATTCATAACTTGAGCTAGCTGAGTAAGTACTATAATGATGTTTTGAGCACCCATTCCCATCACATGAGGCATATCATTAGAGAAATCTTCACATTTCCTATCACATTGGATGTGGGAACGTGTTCTCTATTTCCCTCCATAAACAAAGGAAAAGAACGTACAATTAGAGGGCTTGAATACTTAGTTATTGCACATGAAAAATAATATTTTTAACATATAGGGATAAACTTGTAACGACAAACTATATCCTAACTTATGATTCCTTGTGTTTAAATCTAAGTTATCCTTGATCTATTTCTTAAAATATATATTTATGGGGTTTCTTTATTCTTTTAATAATGGTTTTTACTAATCTCATGAATTTACCAAAGCATATCTCTTGGGAGTGTCAATCCAAGAGTGAAGCAACGCCCTTTGCCTTGTACTAGGATACCTTGGGCCAGGCCTGAAACTCTTTGTTGGAGTTTTCACTTCTGGGTACATCTATACCATAGCCGACTCTAACTATTTTTATCATATTTGGGATGTATTTTATTTATATACCACTTACTATACACTTACCAAAATTTTGGTATGTCTTCTTATACATTGTACCATCCTTAACGTTCTTAATAAAGTCCTCTATTCCTAATCTCCAAAAATAACTAGACCATATTCTGATACCAACTATAGTGACCTTATCCTCTTACATATAACATTACATGATTTTACACATAATTATACATCAGAGTACAAGACAAGGATCCTAAATTATAGTGTCTAGGAAGACTAGGTACATAATCAAAAATTATAAAAACAACTTTTTATTTAAACTCCATAATGATCTCTTGTCATAAATATTACTCATACATCTTCATAGGATAATCAGGGGATAACATGAACAAAGGAATGAGAAAAATCCCAGTAAGGGAATAACCATAAGAGCAAAGCATTATCAGATGGGATATAAGGAATGATAGGATGATATAGAAAGGCATGTAATATATGGAATCATAACATTTAAACATTGTATAATTTAAACATGGAATTATATAAATGTGACAGAATCATAAAACTTGAATTTAGTACGAGTCATGGAGAACGACCAAGACTGTTTCAAATAGTAGCACATGCCAAGGATAACCACCAAAATCGTTGCACATAGTAGTAGATGCCAAGGCTAACCGCCAGGACCGTCGCTCATAACGTCTCATAAGACTCAACTTTAAACAATGCACTGGAGAAATATATGGGAGAAACCATCTTACATTTCATTAATATGTTATCCAAATAAATAATCATACATAAACAATATTTCATAAACAAAATATTTACCCATGGAAATGATTGGGTACTATAATGATTATATAAAGCATAACAAATAGGTGTATCATAAAAGTGTCCATGAAGGAAAGAAATTAAAATATAAATGAACATTAATAAGGGAAAAATATTCATGTATAATTGGAAGTGATTTCAAGTATAAGTGACTACATGTAAGAAAAGTATGTATGGAATTTTAGCATTAAAACATTTTTGAGTGGTTTTATGAAAAATACATTAGAGCCATTATAATAGAAAATGGAACAATACTTTATACAAAACTATAAGTGAACCCAATAGGTTTTTATAATACAAAGAAATGATTTTATAAAGTAAATGGTGGAATAAAATTGAAGATATAGTGCACTTGAAATCATGTAAGAATTCGAGACGTTCCCTTAAAACAAGTTTGCTTGTTGGGAAATATTGAGGAGGGAATCACTTATAAACATTTCTATACCAAATAGAGAAAGATGTAAGGGTATTTATAAATGAATTTATTAAATGTAAATATAATTTTTAATATTCACAAAAATATATAATATAACTTCATTTTGGTAGAATGAATGATAAGGAACCCCAAAGAAATAAAGGAGAATCTGGTAGAATTCCTTACGGATTATCGACATTATATAAGGTGTACTTAAGAGGGATTCATGATAGAGAAAAGGGTTTTATAATCACTGATACATCATAAAAAATTATTGGGGAGGTGAGAAATCAAACCCCATAATTAGTAATTACACATTAAATGACATATCACAGGGGACAATCTAGAATTAAAGTGAAATGGAGAGGACCCCTTACCTTAAGACAGAAGGTGCTCATCCCTTGTTATTAATGTCATGAAAAAACAAATTAGGATTATTAATTAATAATTAATGAAGCTAATATTTATTTAAATGATTTATTATACCCTTTTATGATAATTAAATACCTTTTTAATGGGTTAAGTGGTTCAATTTCATTGTTCGGGTTCGTTCGTTTTCTGGGTTTTTAAGATCGGTTTAATTATGTTCATGAATGAAGAATCATGATAAATGAGAATGTTTTTTCAGAATATAAGGTATATTTTGTTATTGAAAATATATAATATTACATGGTTATAAAATTAATGTGGTTATTTATATTGAAGGTGAATCATTTTATAAAACATTAATGGTAAATGGTTGAATAAATTTTAGCGATTTTGATCGCAATTAACTTGTTTTTTATTATTATTTTACATAATGAGTGAATAAGGACTTCATAACATTAAATATAATATAATAAAAAAATAATAGTCCATTTCAACCATAAAAAATGGTTCTATGGCCGGAATTGAAGATATTAATAGAAATTGATAACCTGTCGTCCTTGATTGTGCTAAATTAACACATCTCAAATGGTGTTTTCATTTCTTTCAAATAAAAGGTGGGGAAAGGATAGATAATAAAAAATTATTCCATTTCAATAATATAAATAAATTATTTTTATGTTACTAGAGTTATAATATGATTTGGGTGAAGGTAGGTGAGGGAAGAAACTGTAAAATAAAACAAAAAATAATTGGAAAGAGGAATTTACCTCTTGAGTTTATCTCCTTTGAGAGCCTCTTACGGGTAGAGGATTTGGTATTTTGAGAGGACCAAGGTCTCTTGGACGTGGGGGATGATCTTGGGACGTGATTTGGTTAGTTATTAGGTATGTAAAATGGGTTTATAAGAGTGAATAGAATAGGTAATGAGGGGTGGTCCTTATAGTAGAAGAGGGGAAGGTTTTCATAATATTTAATTCCTTAGTTTATTATTTTCCATAAATAACATAAATATTGATGATTCCCTGACAAAAAGTAGTAATATGTGCATGTGATTTCCAAAAAATTTGGCTTACATCACCAGATCATCATCAATGACTCAATAAATCCATTATTTAGCATTTATCATAAATTATCATATTTTACTATTCATCAAAAATTCATGTTTTTTAGAAAAATCCCAAAAAATTTAAACATAACCATTTTTTCAATGTGTATAATCCAAAAAAGAAATTTATTTTTTAAATATAATTTTCTAAATTTTTTTAATTTTATTTCTATTTAAAATCACAATTTACATGAAAACTGACTATTTTAAAACATTTATTTTCTTATTCCATGATGTAGGTATATCGTACTCCCACTTGAGTCTTATTTATAAGATATCATATGTAAGGTTACTATTAATTAGGTTATGTAAATATTCATAAAGATAACATTACTATACATAAGGTTATTTTATTATTCCCCAAAAATTAATTTGGTCATATTACACTCCAAATAACACACTGATCGCAACTGTGTACTTCATATTTTTGAAATTCCAAACATAGAAGTGTCAAAATTATGTCTAAATGTTACATAGTACTTAGTAATTCATTGTGTTGTGATTTTATGTGATTATATGACATAATTATAGGAGGTAAATTTCCATTGAAAAATTTTGGTTGTTACAGTTTTGAAAAGATATATGAATTCAAAAAATACTTTATATTCTCAATGTGTTGAGAATATATAAACTGGGAACATGATGTATATGTTTTGGTACTATACAAATAGTACATGGAGGCAAATAGTCAAAATCGGAAGATATAATGTTGGAAATTCCCAAAACCCAGTTAATATTACTAGAAACCTGAGGGTATTATCAAGAGGGTGTAATGATTCCATATTATGGTGTTATCAAGAATACCTGAAGGGTTTTCAAAAATCCATGGAATATCCATGTTATATATGAATGTTATAAAAAAATCATTAATTTTTAATGGTATATTATACTAAATTTATATATTGCGTGTTTTGTAGATATAAATTAGTTCAAACTCAAAGTAAGAAATGAAAGAGATTTCAAATTTCATTAATGTGATAAAGTAAACATTTACTATATCATAAATTTGAATATAATGATGTTTACTAGTATTGCATGAATCTATGTAAAGGAATTACACCTTCATATAATTTATCTTATGTGATAAGATAATATGTTTGATAAAAAATAGTTGTAATTAAAAACATGATATGATTAATTATATATACTATGGTAATTATTCATTTTATTCTATAACATTTTATAGGATGAAAATAAATATAAAATTGTTTTTATCAAAGATAAAGTGTTTATCCATCTATTTGTTAAAATATAATAAAATGTGTTCCCACCTAGTAGCGGAGTATTTTCAGGAATAAAATACTCATTTTTAGCAACATGCTCAAAAAAATATAATTCCATATGATAAATATAAAAAATATATTATTTGATAAATAAACATGCTATTAATAAATAAATTGTATTTCTTAACACAAAGTAGTTCTTTTTATGATAAATATATTCTAAAATGAATATAATTTCTAATATGCTAGTTTGTGTATTTTTGAAATAAGATAATTTCAAACTTGAAAAATTATTGATTAATATAGTTTATGTTTATGTGATTCTTCATTTAATATCCTAAACTGATAGGATATGGGACAATAAATAAAAATTTAAACAGTTCAATTTAGTTACTATGACGAGCTGAATATCACTATTAAAAATTAAAATATTATACCAGTATAAGAAAATAGTGAATATTCAATTAATTTCATAATAAATGTTTGGATTTGTGGTGGTGAAGAAAAATATAAATAGTTTCTTTTAGATACCATAATATACGGAAATTACTATTAGCTAATGTCTTATACCTTCCAACAGATAAAGTGTAGCACTTTGAATCCAAAAAGATTTTGTGGTATGGTGGTAAATAGAAATTTAAAGAGTTAAATTAGTAAAAATATTTAAGTGGATATCACTTTATCATAAAATATATTATGATGTGATGGTAAACTGATAGTTTAAATAGTTACATTATTTTAAAAATATTTCAAGGAAAAAATATTGATCTAAAGGTTTCCAAATATGATGATGATGTACTTAGAAAGAGTTCAATGTAGACAATAGAATAAGACATTATAAAATTTCTTGTTATGAAGTTATGTAGTATGAAAATATGTTCAAATATTTGAACATAAGAAATATGATTCCAATTTCTTACAATTATTCATACTAGCACTCTTTTTTAATTTTGCTAACATAGTGGTTTGGAGGATTATTTTATTAGATGGTCTCATAGTGATGTGACAGTAATTATATATGGATGTAACATTCATAAATTCCGTTATTAAAGAAACACTATCAGGTTCATGTGGTATCTCTATGTTTTTAACACTTAAGATATTATATGTACTTATTGGGAACATACCATGTAATTATAATAAATAAAAATCCATTTATCATTCATTCATGTGTGTAAAAATTTACTTTAAATGAATAGTTGAATGAAAAATATACCCTCAATATAAAAATTCCGAGTTATCCCTAACAAAGGATAATCATGGAGTATAATGGGTTGTGATTATATGTAAAAGTTAGCTTGAATATATTCTTATATACATTATAGACCGTTATATATGAGATATGAAGAATACATTCTAGAGGGAGTTGGTAGAGACTTATTACATAGATATATTCGTGAATGTATATCTTATGGAATGTAAAATGACCAAAGATATACTTGTGGTTTGAATACTTATTATCAATCCTCATTACCTATGTTTCGAGGTAATCCTATAAAGAAAAACAAAAATCATTCATAGACTAAATACAAAATTCAATATATAAATGCATATAAAATGGGAGTGGTTGGGTATGTTTTTGATCATGTCATCAGTTGGAGTGAAACTAAAATGGGATTTTCTCATATATATGACAAGAAAATACATCTGAACCACAATTGAATTATAATGAGTAAATGCATCCCCATTCTTAGTTTTTTCATTTATGATATTTTCAAAAACATGTATAAGTGTCATGTGATGTACTTATCAAATTAATAAAGGGCATTTGATGTAATCATTTACATCAATAAGCCTTTTATAGAATAAATAAATGATTAGAGGATAGTACTAGATCGATATGTTTCATGTCCAGTGTTCACTCTATGTCATGGACAATGGGATTATATAGATATAGATATAATTTATATTATACGTCTTTTGGTGGAAATGTTAATATAGATATATGAGTATATTTTATGGATATCACATCATCACTATTAGTAGAATGGTATTAAATGATTCTTTATAAGAATCCACTCTTTCTTATATCTATGAAATTGGGATTTCAATGTGGTTTTTGACGCTACTAAGGCCTTCACGGTAACATGTTTAGGGCCTAGTATAAGGATGACCTATTTAACATAGTGTTTGTTCATATTGAACATATTTTGATTAAAAATCATATCCAAAAGGGTTTGGATGGATTTAAAAATATTTGTGAAGTATTGTATAAAGTAGTTATGATATTTTACTGGAAGTTGGAGATTATTGTGTTTAGATTCATTTCCTAATATAAATAAAAAATATAATTTAATTTAATGCTATAAAATTTTAGTATCATGAAAACATATAGTCATAAATTGAATTTCAATTAATGTTTTAAATTAATTTATCAATTAAAATATTATACATGTCCAATTAAATTTTTAAATTTTTTTCAATTAATGGATTCAATTATTTTCAATTAAATATTTAACATACTTCTTAAGATACTGGGGTTTGGTAAGATACATGAGAAATCTAAGATGTTAAAATTTGTAAGAGACCTGGATTGCATATAATATATGAAATTTTATAATAAATATAGTATATAGTGTTTCGTACTTCATAAGACTCTCAACTTCATATGATAAATCAGGAATAGACTGGTAAATGAAAAAAAGGGAGAAAATTATATTTTATTGAATATGTATTCTAAATATAATATTATTATTGTACATTTCTATAGGTGTTCAATAATTTTTTAAATTATCCCGAATGGTTTGTCTGATTCAATCCATTGAGAATAAGGTTTACACCATGGGGTAACTACTTCGCTACAAATGGGAGAAAGAAGTTACTTTTTTACTACTCAAATACCCTGAAACATTTCTATTTTTATAGTATGGATATGGATAAGAGTTAATAAATAATAGTAAACAAGTATTAATAATGAGAATAAGTTGAAAAAAATGGTTATGGAACATAATTTTTTGAATTTTAATTTTAATTTCGAATTCAAATGATATTTTATGCAGCTATTGTGTGATTAAAAAATATATCATATATGAAATAAATAGAAGTAGGGGTTTTTATCCATAATACTATCAAAAATATTTTTGATGGGGAATGAAGAATAAGAATAGGTTGTGAAGTTCATAGGGAGAGAATAAAAAACCCATGATAACATAGGGTGAAGAAGAAGAAGAAAACGATACACTATGAAAACACATTGGATGTCTGGTTTGGTTGAATATTTTATTATTGTTGAAATGAAAACTATTTCATCATTGAAATAATGTGGGACGAAATATAAGATTATACAGAATTGTTGTACCATGATTTAAAATGTATCCTTGGTTTGTTATATCTAAATATTGATACAAGATGAGCATATGGTCTCAGGGAAATTTAGATCATACTAAGGATTATCCATATTTTTTGAATTGTAAAAATAGAACACCCATTTATCCCATTACATGTGTATGATTTTAAGTGATATTAATTCACATTTATTGTTATTTAGGGATTTTTCAATATGGAATATTAAATAAGAATAAAAATAACCAATTCACCCCCATAAATAACTTCAGTTTATTACTTAACATCCTTTTCAAGTGGAATTAGAGCCTGGTGCCCCATGATTCTTATCTAATATTTGGAGTGTCTCTTTGGTTAAAGTGTTTTTTATTGAATTTCTATTTCATGTAATGGATGACCACAATTAAATGAATAAAATGTAAAATACAACTTTTTTGGAAAAAATATACCTCTAGAAAGATAAGATATTCCATTATATTTTATAAATATGTTTACATGTTCTAGGGAATTCAACTAATGGGTATCCAGTCCCATGATAAAAATGATTCCATGATAATGGGTCATATAAAAACATGGATAATGGTGGACCTACTATAAATTTCATATTTTCTTCCCTTTTTATATTTTTTTATAATTTTTAATGGAATTAAAACAACAAAATTAATCGGGGATAATATTGAAAATATATATAAAGGTAATAAAAAATTAAACAATTTAGAAATGAAAAATTTGAGACTAAACTTTAGAGATCTAAAAATAAAAGATGATGAAACAGTAGATATATTATTCTCAAATACAAATGAAGTTGTAAGGATGAAACATTAAATATTAAAATGGATTTAATAAAAATTTAAAGTAAAATCATATATCATTAATTTTAAAAAGATTCCATGGAAATAAAAGATTTATATCATTTTCAAATAGTACAACAACAAGAATGAAATTGATTCACGCCAAAAACTTGATCACCCAAATATAATAACATAATATAATAAAATTACATGGTAAACCATGAAACATAATTGTAACAACTAGGTATTTTAAAGGATAAACATAATGTTCAATAGAGTATATGAGAGAAAAAACAATATTATAATATAATGTAACACGTTTTTAATTTTAGATATATTTATTTTTAAATAAATTCAGTCTCTTTGATAGCTTGGGATGTACGCAACACCAAGTCCATATGAAACTCAATACTCTATTAAATTATTATTATTCAAAATGTGATCATTATAACATAGTTGTTCTGTTAGAGGTTATGAATTGGAAAAACTTATTTATAAAAATATATTGTCTAAAATATATTATTTGTTCTCTATTGATTATAAGAAAAAAATAAAAATCATTCAAAAGAAATTTAAATATTTTTTGAAAAAACTATATTTTTCTAAAAGATGGTTTAGACAAGATTTGCACACATAATTTAAAATTAATAACTACCACATATTTAAAATTTAATTGAAAAAATTAAATTTATTTTTTAAATAATAATATAAAAATTATATTAGTATTATGTTTTGATATTTTTCTAAAAATTAACATTTTTTGATGAATAATAAAACTATCTTATTATTATTGAAAACTGTAATTTATTTTCAAAAATTTACAAGGATAAATTATTTTTTAAATAAATTTTAAGGTAAATTTAGTTCAAATAAATAAAAATTTAACTAATTTAGGTTATTTTAATCAATTTCATATTGAATCTTGTTATTAATATGTTCTATACTTATTAGGATTTTATCTTTGGAACCCCACTTTTTTGTGTTTGAGGGTATAATTATTAATTGTATTCTTTCATTTATGTGAATTGAATTTGGAAAAAGGTATTAAATATCTCTAATAATAAAAAATAATATTATATAGTGATGTCACCTATATTTTTTACAATAATGAATAGTGAAAATTGTATAAATTAATTATTGTTGTTAAGGTAAAAACGGGTTTATCGGTGGTTAATATGAGAACATAAGGGATACATATAAACTAAATCTTTTCCAAAACCAATATTATTGTTATATTTTTACCGTACAACCAATAAGGTTCTTTAATGACCGATTTGTAATCTTTCATCAATAATAAAACAAGTGTGTAATTGATTCTTTTCAAAAAATTCTATGTTTGTCCTCTCTCCCATTAATAAAAGGCCACCCACTCCCCTACCCTCTTTAAACATAATAAGCCATTTTAAACCCAAAATCCCTAAAAAATAATTCTATCAATCCAATAAAGACATCTTATATCCATTTTTTTAATCATAAATCCAAACTAGGTAGTATTTTGGAGGAAAACTAAAGAAGGTTTATGAAGAAGAGGTAACGTTCTTAAATGAGCATTTTTATTTTGTTTCTTCTCATCCTCATTAGACTATTATTAAACCATGATAATATAATAAAATAATTATATTAAATATATTTAGTTTTTATTATGTTATGTTTATGACCTATATCCATCTCATCTTCCATATACTGGGTAATGAAACTACTGATCGTGTGTATGGAGGACTACCACCACGCAAACCGATTTAATTCATTTTCCATCACCAGCATTCAAGGATGGATATAATGATGGATTTAATAGATGTATACGATATTTATGACATTATTATACTTATTTAATTTAAATATCCCATATAACTTCTTAGATTCCATTCTTTTAAAAATACGATAACATCACTCGTGTGTATGGAAGACTACCACCTCACAAAGTGATGCAATATTTTCATAGATGATTTATATGGAATAAAATAAGAGTCAATTTAGTGAATATATGTGATATATATGAAATTATTATTATTTTTTAAAATTAAATTATCACCCACTTCCTCACACATTTTCTCTTTAAATAAATAATAACATCGCTCGTGCGTACATACGGTCTACCATCCCCAAGAAGCAATACTATTCACTCTCAATGTTCAAATTTAAAAAATAATTACAAAAATGTATTTGATGAAAAAGAAATTATAATTATTAATATAATTATTTAGATTATGGATCTATAACCTATACCCAATAAAAGAAACCATAATGACAAAACATGCATGATGAAACAAGGTAATTAACCCTTGAAAACATGAAAATAATTAAATATTATTAATAAATGAGTGGAATAATGTTATAGTATGGTCATATAATATAATATGAATATAAATATTATTTAGTTATAAATTAATAAAATTACCTATAACACTATACAAAAGGTTAAAATGCATTCAACTAAAAGGAAGTGCAAGGTAAAGGATTTCAGCTCAATTTCCACTCCATTGAGTCCTATTTTGTATTATGCACATGATTTTGTTTCTGTGGTGTATATAACTCCCATTTGAAGAAATTAAAATTCATATCAATTAATTAATTATTATTAATGTTAATTTTGTGTTTACACTATTAAATAGTTTATGTATTTTCTTCATACTTTTCCTCTCCCGGGAACTTGAATCAAGAAAAGAAATGTTTTAAAGAAAAAGTAGTCATAGTTCTCCTTTGATAAGATATGTTTTTCATCCATATCAATATATTTTATATAATTTTTGAAATTTTTTTAAATTTCTACAATGATTTATAAAAATACATTTTTAACCTTGTTTTAATTTTTTTTAAATGTTTTGAAATGAATCTCCATGTCGTTTTCCAAACAAGGCCCGTTTGGATTTTATAAAGAATGTAAAAAATAATCACGGTTTTAATGTGTATGGAATGTATTAAATTTATAACCATCATGAAAAATAAATTATTTAATGCATCCTTTATATGTTTCTATGGGTGTTGTCAAATAGAAATATATTCTACAATATATTGGGATATTTTTTAAGGATTTACAAAGTGTAAAGGTTACTTTCCTAAAGAATTCATTGACGAAATTTTTATAGTATTTATATTTATAAATGACATCAAACCCTTTTTTATTTATGTTCCAATAGAGATATGCAGTGTTGATACCATCTTTATTGTTTCCCAGGATAGTTTAAAATCAATTTTATTAGGGAAAGTATTTTCATTATCTTTATTGATTAATTTTTTTAACCATCCAATTTCCCTTGAAATATGTACTTTCATGTTGTCATTAAACATTAAATTTACTAAAATTGTCTACATTATTTATCATTGTTATACTTATAAATTAAAATATATATCTTTAATTCATATAGTACATAACATTAAAAGTTTTATGATTGGATTGGGAAATTATTGTCAATATGTGTTCCTTACTCGATATGGAAATTTATTAATAAGGAATATTGTTCATAAACTAAATTGATTATTTAATATTTGTGGAATGATTTGGACATGAAGATATAGGTATATCCCAGCTATAGATATCCATTTGATGCATCAGTTGTCCCATGAGACAAATCAGTTGGATATACATAGTTAAATGGGTTTCAAGTGTATACATACCCATCTGTTTTAAATTTGATTTTGAAATGTCTTGATACTAGAGGTTTCTTGATGCATGAGGTCACAAAATCCATTAATTAATAATTTAGTTCATTAAAAATTAATTTATGATAATCCATGATATTTTCTCAATTGTATTATCTCTTTATTCATTTCATTATCAGTTTATTTGTAAAATGTGATATGTTTTTAGTTATTTACCTTTACAAATTGATTATTCCTTATCTTATCATAATAGTAAAATTATTTTAATTGGTTTTTTTTCAGTTATATAACATTATATATTGATTGTGTTTATTGATTCCCGATAGCTTCCACTGCACTAAACACTTTATGGGGTTTTCATCTCACCCTGATTTTATTTTCTTTCCAAGAAATGCAGTATGTGTACTATGAATGATATTAATATATATAATAATTGTAATAATGATATTCTAAAAAAACTGTAATGTTTTTTTCAAATGTAATATGGAAATCCTGAATATATCAAGTTTACCAACACTAATTATCTATTAGGTCCTTTAGGATGTGATTTCATTTATCATATTTTAATTTAATAAAGTGTAAATTGGCTCTGGCCTACTAGGGTTGGGGTTTCTACAGTTGGTATTTGAGGAAGTTTTGAAAAAACATAGAAACTATATTGAGGAAAAGATAAACTAGGGATCATAACCCTATAATAGATATTTAGTCCATATAAATAAAAAACCTAATGTTTTGGAATGTTAGATATCTTTTTTTATTTTTGGGTAACAAATCCCTGTCTAAATACGACATGTGCACATGGTTTAGTATCAGATATACCTAGGGGTAAGAACTCTAAAAATGAAACATCAGATATAACTTGAGAATTACACGGTACATGAAAAAGGGACTTACTACACATCTCGTTTGATAATATTTATATATATGGATTGTATAATCCAATTTTATTTTACAATATATAACAACATGATATTTTATGGAATATTTTTTTTCTCTTCTATGAAATTATTTTTCATTGATGTCTTGCATTGAACTAAGTTAATTATTCCATTCACATGGAACTAACTCGTTGTATGCAACACCGACTCAGCATAAGTTACATGATACAATGACTTGGTGTAAAATACACATAACACTGACTCTGAATACATTTAATTCAACACTAAATTAGAGTGTGTTACATGCAACATCAACTAAGCATACCTTACATGCATCACTAAGTTTCTACAAAACCTCATTTTATTGATATAATTATTTAAATGAGATATTTGCAATCTAAAATATAATGTTATTAATATTAATATTAATAACTACTTTTAAAATATATTTTATGATGGTTTAATATAAGTAATACATATTGATAATGAAATAAAAACTTTTTTGTAATGTTCGTATAGGTTTAAAAATACTATTTTCTCATGAAAACTACTTTTCATCTGGTTCTATGAAAAAAAATAAAACATATTTTGGAAACATTTCCAAATATAATTTCATAATATAAACTTCAGTTTTGAATTTTTATTTTTTAATTTAGCTTATCATTAATTTTTTGGATTTTTCTCTACGACTTCATATTTTATGAATAGTCAAAAATACAGAATTTAAATTCAAAACCAGGTTTTCATCTAATTTATTTATATGGATAAATTATATTTAAAATTGGTTTCAAAGAATAATTCGTAATATTTTTATCAATTACTAAAATGTAGGTCATTGGAACCAATTTCACATTGTAATTTTATATAAAAACATAGAAAACCATTTATCATTTTTACTTTCAAAACCTGCATTGTCCACCCAGCAGCATGGTTAATTTTAAATTAATTTCTATCACTAGTATATTTTTAAATTGAAAAAATGGATTCCATATTTGGAATAATAATATTATATATTGTATAATAAGTTCAACTATCTTTTTGACCAAAATTAATAGTAAATGTATGTAAAATTAATTACATTGATCATGGTAAAATTAAGCTAAACTAAGAACTAAATATTATATTTAAGACCCAAAACGAACAAGAAAATATTACAAGATCCAATGTATTATATTATTTATACCATAAAATACTTTGAATCAATTTTGTTCCATTATTGGATCGACTTTTCATGTGGAAAAAATGTTTGGAATTCCTTTTTCAAAATATTACAAGATTGCCACACCTCCTCCAATATAAAAATGCCTCCTCTCTTACCACTTCTTCACACCTCTCAAGACACTATGGCTCAAAAATTATCTACCAAAATAGATTCCAAAAATCCTTCCTTTACTCCTTTAATACTCCCTTTTTTCATAAATCTTTCCAAGTAATCTCTTCACTATAAACCAAAAGAAGTTACTCGCTTAAGAGGTAACACCCTCCCTCAGGATACATTCTTTTATTTTAATTCTCCACCACCTAAATCCATCTTATTAAAAGTTTTTAAACTACTACAGTATCCTAAATATATTAATAATTTTTTATTTTTAGGGTTTGACCTACCCTTACACACACATCTATATAATGGGTAATAAAAATATTGTTTATGTGTACGGTGAACTATTGCCTCACTAAATGATGATTGTTCATTTTTCATTTACACCACTCATAGTGGAAATTATGATGGAAACTCTATTAATATATGTTATATATTATATTTATTGTTACTTTAAGAGTCTTTTATCCTTTTACCACACATATATTTATATATTACATTTGTTTTAAATATAATAATTTCATTTGAGGAAGTGTAGACTACTGCCCCCTCAAAGCGATGTGATTCGTTCACACACTACCCGGAATGTATTCAGGATGTGTTTATTGAACATATATGATATATAATATATAATAAATTTACATTAATAATTTTGTATATATACATATATGTATACATATATTTCATGTGCGTTCTTTCATTCAATATGACAATTAATTGAAAACAATGTCCATCTGTACGTACGACCAACCACCACAATGAACGGTGTATTCTATTTAAAAATTATATATTCTATAGATTATTTTAATACACATGTACTAAATATAAATTATATTTATATCTTGTTTGACATTATTTAAATCATTATATTTGTATATGATCGATAGATATAACAAATTAATACACATGTGGAGATCGATGAAGATATTACCTGAAGTGAATCCTTTACATAGAATAGTTAACTAGCATGTAACATAAAGTCATAAAAAACCATATATGGTATTATATAGAACAATATGGTCTGGTGATAGATTTATAATAAGCTTATATTTATTATATAGGATATTTGTACGAGTACAATTACAGTTAAGACACATGGTAAGTGAATTTCATCTCAATTTTTATATAAGTGAGATACATGAAAAGTTAAGACCTATATTATTTTGTCATGTATATACTACCCATGAATTTATTATGCTATTATTATTCTTAAATTTATATTTATTTACATATCTACTCTGTTATCTTTCATTCATGGGCTTTATGTTTCAAGAGTTACCAAATCGATAAGATAGTATTGTTTCAATTTTCCTTCTTTGATATGCATTTTTATTATGCCCCTACATTATTTATTGATGTGTATTCAACATTCTATATCATTAATATCTTTATTTTCATTATATTTTAACCTTAGTATAATTTCATTTTCATACATGGGGAGTATGATCTCAATTTACCATGTGGTAAGAGTCAATTAAAACAATCCCATCGTTTATCGAGATTGTTTATAATTATGCTTCCTTTAAAGAAATCCTATGATATATCTCTTAATAACCCTAGTGAGTTTTATTATAAACTATTTATTAAATATATTTCAATGTATAAGTATCATTTTCCAAAATTATGTACTTAATATGATTAATAAAAAAATTCCGAAAAATATGACGGTATTTCTCTCTTTAGATAGTAATCTATTTTATTTCAAAAATAATGTATACAAAAATATTTTAAAAATATTTTTTCAAGAAAAAATTAATTTAAAAATGTTTAATGGTTTTCAATGCTTACTTTAATGGTTTTTAAAAAGTATTTTAAAATTTTATGGGATTATTAAGGAAAAATCGCATTACTATGGTCACCCATATTGAATCATTTTGGACTCACAAAGGAGAAATGGAGGAAACAAAATTTTATTGATTCTGTTTTGAGGAAAAACCCTTCTTATTTATTAGGGTCTTGAGATCCACTTTTTTCTGAACAAAGGACTACTACTACTGAAAAGATATTCCCTATTCTTCAGTGTCTGGATCATAAAAAAGTTATTATAATTGTTTATGTTGTAGAAGGTCAAGCAGACCAGTGATGGACTCTAATCAAGAATAAGAGGTATCATTATGAAATTGAATATATTGAATGGGATGATATGAATAAATTGTTTTTATATTAGTAATTTCCTTGTATTTTTCATACCAAAATTTTGAAATTGTTCCTTGAGTATGAGAAAATGGATGATGAATACGTCAGTACCTATGATGCTAATTTCACGAGGCATGAAAGGTATGCTTCGAGAATTATAATCTTTTTGGAAAAGTAATGTTTTTAGGTTATTAAATGGAATAAATACAACTATCAAGAGGTAGTTTTCCATAAAGCCATTATTTTCAATTAAGAGATTGTGCATTGTGCAATCATGGTTGAAATGGAGGATGGATTCACATATTAACCTCATGGTTTTGACATGAAAGGTAAGATAAAGTTAAAAGGAAACTCTAAAACCCCTATATAAATAGAAGATGAGTTTCCTTTATGCTCTAAATGTTGGAATAAGGACATAGTAATTTTTCTTAATTGGTCCAATAAATTTTTTAAGTGTGAAAAGGTAGGTCACTAGGAAACTGATTATCAAGGTGATGGGAAGAAGTTAACTTAACATGATAATGGAGAGATAGTTGTGCAGAATGAACCCCACTCGCTTCAGTGCTACAAGAATATGGAGAATGGAATTATGATAACCCCTACCCAAACCCATTGCGTGGTGATAATGATCGATGTTAGCAACCCATTATTATGAGGGACAAGGGTAAATCTCAAGTAATCTCTATTTATGATAAGGGTTTTGATAACGACATGATGAAAGGAACACATTCCAACCACTCTAGAATATATATTGTCTTATTTTATTCCAGATCTACCGACTGTTTCATATCTAATGAATTTAATAAAGGTTTTATGATTCATATAAAATGTTTAGATTTTGAATGAGTAGTGAAAACCCTAATGGTATAATTATTTAATCCATTGTCTATGATTCCTCTTTGGTCGATGTTTGTGGTAATGTGATTTCTAAAAATCTTGTCGTGATTCCTTCAGTCTAATTTGATGTCATCTTTTACATTGATTGGCTTTATATTCATAAATCCCACATCTATAGTCAAGGGAAGGAAGTTATATAAGGTATTTCAAACCCTCCTATGATATTCCATCAATTTTATGATAATCATGAACATCCAATGGATATTTTATCTATTATATGGGTCTTAATAACAATTTAGAAGGGATTTTTATCTCAAATGGTTTGGGAGAGAATAAACATTGATGGTACACCTATTGTTCAAGAATTTTTTGATGTATTTCTATAATTTTTGGAAGTCCTTCCACCAAAATGATACGTTTTGTTCTTAATAGACATCATACCCATTTCCATACCAACTTCAATAACTCCTTATATAATTTCCCAAATTGAGTTGCAGGAATTGAAGAAGAAACTCTAAGAAAACCCTAACAAGGGATTCATTCATATAAGTGTATCACCTTAGGGTTCACATATTATTGTTTTTAAGAATAAAGATATATCATTGAGATTCTACTTTGATTATCGGGAGTTGAACAAGATCACAATCAAGAACATGTATCATCTTCAACATATTGATGACTTGTTCGATCAAATACATGGAGCTCAATAATTTTATAAGATTAAACTTCACTCTAGATATCATCAATTGAGGGTAAATAAGGATGATATACCCAAGAAAAAATTTGTACAATTTATAGACATTATAAATATATAGTGATGCCTTTTGGTCTTACTAATACCCCAATTACCTTTATGGATTTGATGAATAAATCCTTTAGAGATCACATTGAATAGTTTGTGGTAGTATTTATAGATGGAGTTATTATCTATTCAAGGATAACTTAATAGAATGAAGATCACTTGATAATTTTACAAAACAACATAACAAAGGAGAAAATATATAAAAATTTTACAAAGTGTGAATTTTTCTTACAAAAGGTTTCATTTTTTGGTCACATAAACTAAAGAGATGGTATAAAAGTATATCTATCAAATATAGAGGCTATTTAATGTTGGGCTATACATACCATGGTGACTGAGATCTATTACTTTCAAGGATTATTTAGATGTTATCGATGGTTTGGGGATAATTTCTCATAACTATCTATTACTTGGACCAAGTTAACCTGGATGAGTTCTATTTTTCTCTAGATAGATGAATGTGAGGAAAATATCAAGTAACTGAAGAGAATATTAGTCAGTGCACCTATGCTTACATTACCCAGTATTAGAGACAGGTGTGTAATCTATAGTGATGCATTTGAGAAGAGATTGGGATGTGTTCTTATGAAGAATAAAATGGTTATCACTTATACCTTGCAGCATTAGAAGATTCAAGAGAAAAATTACCCAACTCATTATTTGGAGTTAGCATCATTATTTTTTTCATTATAGATATGATGGAATTAAATTTTTGGGGAAAAGGGTGTCATATAAACCAATAATAGAAGTCTGAAATATATATTCAAAAAGAATAAGTTGAACATGCAATAGAGAAGATGGTTATAGTTTATAGAGGATAATGATTACT
Organism: Viscum album; assembly: GCA_963277665.1. Lineage (NCBI taxonomy): Eukaryota > Viridiplantae > Streptophyta > Magnoliopsida > Santalales > Viscaceae > Viscum > Viscum album. The sequence continues at coordinate 1,684,742,647 of OY728160.1, forward strand.
CAAAACATTACCACCTTGGGAAATTGAATAGGGTAGACATTGCTTTGATTCAAAAGGATCATGCTAGATTATCAATGATGAATATCACCAAAGAGCCAATATTTTTTGTATTTGAAAAGGATGGAGATAGAAATCATGAAGGAAGGGGAAAATTGTATCTTTCTAAAATGAATGTCCAAACCTCTATCAAAGTGAATGTTAAGGAGTTGTAGGATGAAAATATAGAGCTAAAAAATAATGTTAGAAATGTTCCTGAGTTTAACCTTGATCGGGATGGAATGATAAGGTTCAGGAACCATTAATGTGTTCCTTCTATAATAGTTTTTAATAATGATATATTAGAGGAATCCCATAGATCTTTATTCACTATTCATCCTGGATGTAAAAATATGTATAGGGACTTGAAATTATACTTTTAGTGGGATAGAATGAAGAGAGGTATAAAAAAGTTTATATCTTGGTTCATGGTATTCCAACAAGTTAAGGCTGAAATAAAAATTATAAATAGATGTTTAAACCATTACCCATACTGACATGGAAGAGAAAGAAAAACATCATGGATATTTTCATTGGACTATCCAAAACCTATAAATCATTTAATTTTATATGGGTGTTAGTCGATCACCTTAAAAATTCATTACACTTCATCACTATCAAAGAAGACTTCTCTCTACATAAGCGTGCAGGGATATAGATTAAGGAAGTTGTAAGGTTCCATAGTGTACCCCATTCTATTTTTTCTCATCAAGATATAAGGTTTAACTCAATGTTCTAGAGATGTCTCCATCAAAAACTATATATAATTGAGTTTTAGAACTACTTATCTTCCTTAGATAGATGGTCAATATAAAATAAGAATTCAAACCCTAGAGGATATTTAGATATCTTGTTCTACAGAATTCCAAGGTTGTTGGGATCAACAACTTACTCAAGTTGAGTTTTCTTGAAACAATAAATTTCACTCAATCAATCAGAAGGATCCTTATGAATCCCAATATTGGAATAAATGTAGAGCTCTAATTTGTTGTGATGAATTTGGAGAAATAAATTTATTAAGACCTGAGATTGTTGAACAAATGGTGGGGAAGGTTAGAGCCAATCAGTATAAAATCAAGGTAGCTCAAAGATGGAAAAAAATTAATGTTGATAACCATCATCAGGATCTAAAATTAAAATTTCATGAAAATATGTTTCTAAGTATCACACCCTGGAAGAAGGTTATTAGAATTAATAATAAAGGGAAACTAATCCCTATGTATACCTATCCCTTTTAAATTCATTATCATATCAGGATTGTATTCTATCGATTGGAACATAATCCAATTTTATCTTAATTCCATGATGTGTTCCATGTATCTCTCCTAAATAAGTATATCATTAACCTTCACATTTACTAAACTTATAGATTATATAGCTGAAGCATGATCATTGTTACAAAGAACAACCTGTTGAAATTCTAGGACAATCAGAGAATGTTCAACGAAACAAGACCACTCACTTAGTAAAAGTTTTGTTGAGAAATCACCAGTTAGTAGAAGCTAAATGGGAACTTGATGATATTATAAAGCATAATCAACCTCATATTTTGTACTACATTGATTAATTTCAAGGAAAAAATTTATCTAAAGGGGGGTATAATGTAACACCCCAAATCTTAATGAACCATTTTTTCACTTCAGATGATTTCATTTTCATTGATGTCTTGCATTTCACTAAGAAAAACATTATTTCACACAAAACTAACTCAGAATACACAACCGTGGCTAGGTGTATGTTACATTGAAAATTCACTCAACATACACTATATACAACACTGATTCAGTATACATCACACACAACACTAAGTTTCTATAAAATGCATTTTATTGTGATAATTATTTAAATGGGTTATTTATGATTTATACATTAAACGTAGTATTATGAATAGTAATAAATACTTTTAAAATATTCTTTATAATGTTTTTATATAAATAAAACATAGTGATAACGAATGATATGATTATTGGTAAAGTGTATATATGTTTTAAAATAATATTTTGAAATAAAATAATTTTCAAGTACTTCTATGAAGAAAAATAAAATTAATTTAGAAAAATTTATAAATATAATATGATGATATGAAATTTATCTTTTAATTTATAATTTCAAATTTATCTTATACTGATTTTTTGGGATTTTTTCTGAAAACTTCATTTTTGGATGAATAGTGATAAATACTGAATTTTAATTCAAAATTGTGTTTTCATCAAATTTATTTATAAGGTTAGATTATATTTTAAATTTTATTAAAACATAAATTATATAATATTTTTCTCAATTAATCCTATTTAGGTAATTGGAACCAATTTCACATTAAAATTGCATATAAAACATAGAAAACATTTGGTCCTTTTTACTTTAAAAACTCACATTATCGTCCCATCAACGAGAATAATTTTAAATTAATTTTTTTAACTTTTATGTTTGAAATACGAAAAAATATAATCCAAATTTAGATTCATAATAATTTATAATTTCTAATACTGTCAAATTATTGTTTGACCAAAAATATGGGTGACTGTAATTAAAATTAATTATATCGTTTAAGGTAAAAATTAATATTAACTAAGCACTAAAATGTAAATTTAAAAACAAAACGACCTAGAAACATGTCCAAGAGCCATTGGATATCCATATTTCTACCCCATAATCCCTTTTCTCTAATTGGTTCCATTATTGGATCCACATGGCATGTTAATCATGTGTATGGAATTCCTTTTCAAAATAATTCAAGAGTGTCACTCTCCTCCACTATTGAAGGCCTCCTCTCCTCCAACCTATTCACACCTATAAATCCAATTTGGCTCATCCAATATCTACCCAAATATCTCCTCAACAATACTCCCTTCTTCCTATAATCCTCCCTTTGTTCATAAATCCTTCCAAGGAATCTCATTGGTGCAATCCAAAAAGAGTTACCTGATTAAGAGGTAATACCCCCCCCCCTCAAGCTCCTTTCATTTAGTTCCACTCTCTACCACCTCAATTCATATTTTTCAATGATTATAAAATAAAAATAGTTTAATAGATATACTAAGATTTTTTTATGAAAAAAAATTAACCTACAATTACACACACATCCATCTAATTGGTAACAAACATATTGTTTATGTGTATGGAAAACTATCTCCTCACTAAACAATGATTGTTCATTTTTCCGTTACCACCTCTCATGGTGGAAATTATAATGGAAACTATGTTTATATATGTTATATATTATATTTATTATTTATTTAATATTATTTAATCCTTTTACCACATATATAAATATACTATCCATTTGGTGTAAATGCAATAATTTCGTTGGAGGAAGTGTGGACTACCATATCTTCGATGATATGTGATTCATTCACACAATACATGGAATGTATTAAGGATGGATTTATAAAAAATATATGATATAAATTTTTTAATAATTCTACTATAATAATAATACATACTCACACAAATAGTGATATATATATATATACATATATTTCATTTTCATTCATTCTATAAATACACCAATTTAATAGAATCAGCATTCAGGCGTACGTACGACCTTCTATCTCCATGAATGGTGTATTCCATTTCATACTTTAATATTGTATAGATTATTATAATACAAATATAAAAAATATTAATGGAATTTATATCATGGTTTACATTCTATAAATCATGATATATGTATAAGGAGAAAAGATTTAACAAGTTAAGACACATGTGAAGACCAAAAAAGATATTACCCAAAGTGAAACCTTAACATAGAATTGATAAAAACTGGATAATATAAATTCTTAATAAACCCATATATGGTATTATATATACTATTATGGTATTTAGATATATTTATAATAAACATACATTTTTTAGAAGGAATTTTGTATGATTACAATGATAGTAAATACAGAGGTTAAGGGAATTACATCTATTTTTTATATCTGTGAGACACAAGCCATGTTAACCAGTATTTTCTTTTATGTGGTGTATATACTTCACATGAATGTATTATATGGTTATTATTATCAAATTTATGGGTATTTACATATTCACTCAGTGATTTTTCTTTCATGGTGTTTATGTTTCAAGAGTTACCAAATATGTAAAATATTTTTGTCACAATTTTCCATCCTTGAGACACATGTTATTTAATGAACCTGTATTATTTCCTAAGGTGTATTTCATATTTTATATCATGAATATAATTATTTTTATGATATTTTAATCTTCCTTTAATTCCATTTTCTTACATGGAGAGTATGATTCCACGTTACCATGTGGTAAGAATTAATTTAAAAAATACCAAAATTTATCAAGATTGGTTATGATTATGCTTCCTTTGATGAAATATTATGATACATATACTAAGAAAACTAATGAGTTATATTATCCTATTTTTATTAATGATATATCCATTTATAAGAACCATTTTCCACTCTTTGGTACTTAACATGATTAAGAAAATATTTTTAAGAAAAATATGACTGTATTTCTCTCTTTGGCCAGAAATTTGTTTTATTTGAAAAACAATTCTTTCAATAATGTTTGAAAAAAAATTCAAGGAAAATATATTTTAAAATATTATTATGTTTTTGAAATATTCATTTATATGTTTTCTAAAAAAAATTCAACGAATATTTTTTCCTAAAGGATTTATATTTTAGAAATAAATTTACAAAGGAGAAATGATATTTTACTCATGAAATATATCCAAGAGGTATTTATATTACATGGGTTTTATTATTATGAAACCCTATTCCTTTCACATGTTATGGTTTTGATGAAATGATTATGAAACCTGTATCTTTTTACCCATGTTATTATATGATTAAATGATTATAATACCCATTTCATTTCATGGGTTGTGATATGATTTTTAATGATCTTGGGGAACATGTATGTATGATTTCACTATGAGAGGTGTCAGACCTATATCTCCCACAAATTAATTTGGTAGATATTTATATCACATGATATTTACATGGCTGGAATAAGAAATGAACTCAGTTCGGTATTACCAGTTTGGAATGTGGAGTAAACTCAGTTCAGTAATATAGGACTGGGACGGGGTGTGAACACAGTTTAAACATTAAATTTTTATTTATTTTTGATAATACCGATTTTAATAGTTTATGGGTAACCCTTACATGTCTGATAGGTTTAGTGAAACAATACAAGACCCGAAGGGCATATAGGAATTAATCCCAAACTATGAATACATAGAACTTCCCCTCGCTAAAATTTAACCGTGATGTCAACTCTCCAACTTTGCATGGTTGTTCGGTTACCTGTAATGTGTAGAGATTCATAGGCCTAGTACTGATTGTAATTTCATCCCATCTTAATCTTCCAAATTTTGTAATCTCTACTATGGTGAATTTTTCTACTCTAAATCCTCATCTATATCATCTTCCTTATAGAGTACGTTAAGTTGCATTTGTGATTTATTTGGCCCGAAGGCCTTGGGTTGACCAGAAGGCTATGAGGTTGCTTGAGGCCTTGATATGGCCTGAAGTACTTACTGGTATAATTTCCTTGGGTGGCCCGAATCCTTGAAGGATTCAAGGATAAACCCGGTATCCCAAAGGCCAAATTAGAGTAATAGTTTTGGTTACAACTTGACAAAATAGTAATAACTATAGTAGAACTACAGTAACTCAAAAATTATCTTTCACCCCAATGTTATCTTGTATCTCTTGGATGCACATTAGGATTCTATTCTAACCAGGATGAGGCCCATGTTCATGAACATGGTTCAGTGAGGTACTTTTCCACTAATATGGACTTTCCAGTGATACCTTGAACACTATGGAAATCATTGTATTTTCTTATGTGTTTTCCACAATTATATTTTTTATTCCTATGATATTCTTTTGTGGATTATGTTCTTTATTTTTTTATGATTCTTGTCTTATAAGCTGCCAATATTTATTTCATGTTTCATGTTTATGATGTTTGATATGCAGAGTTTGATCTTCCATTTTGTGGATGATGATCACATACCCTTATGTTCATGATTATGCTTACATGTCTCCCTTGTTTAGCCTTACTAATCATGTAAGATCACCAATTTTTATGTTCCCATTAAAATTTTATGAATATATGTATTATTAATTGATGTTTCTAAGAATGTTAATAGTCAAGAAGAACCCTATAAAAGATAATGGAGATCAACTATATACTAGTGCCAATGTTTCCATGTTTCCAAAGTCCATAAACTAATACCTTCTTTGGGATTCTGTTTGTATAACATTTCTAGTATTCTTAAAATGTTATATAATGTTAATGTATATAAATTGAGGGTCTATATACAAACCATGATGAAGGATTTGAGTAGATTATGGAAACAAATGACCTTGTATAAACCTATTATGTCTTAGATAGAAAAAAAGGTGTTATGATTTAGACATACTATAAATGATTATATGGTTTTCCTTCTATGATTATTGTTTCTAACACTATGATTTTTTATTTTACACAATGGATGGAACACTAATGAATTATGTTAACAATGAAAATGAATGAAAATGTGGTGACTATAAATAACCAAATGGGTTGATGATAGGAGTGAAAGATGTCATTTTTATTCTTAATCAGTTACCTAGAAATATAGTTAACAACTTAAACATTAACCGACTCTTGGGCTCCCAAAATAAGATAATGATAGAGTTCTCTAGGATTTGGAATGGTGGAGACCATGTAATAAAGAACACTTGACTTCCTCCTTGTAATAAATGTGGAAATAGACACCCTCTAGTGATACTAAAAGGAATGGTAAAATTTATTATGTGTGGAAAATATGGGAATGAAGTAATGAATTTCTAAGGAAAATGAATAGTATAATGGAAGGAAATAAATTCCATACTAGGGATACATTTATAGTTCTTTGTATTAAATATGGTGAACCTAGGAATTATCAAAGTAAGTGCACTCTTTTAAAGTTTAACCTCTAAACCAAGGAAGGAACTATGTTTAAATTGAATGGTGTAAGTATTTATGCATTATGATTCAAAAATAATATTTCATAAGTATTAATTCCACTAGTATTTGTTTATAAAAATCATTAAACATCTAAGTATTTTGTTAAATTTTAAACATATATGTCTTCATTTACATTAGAATTACGAATTCCATTATGTACTTTTCAGTTTATGATTGATCAAAAGTCTTAAACACCTGTTTTTATTTTTTGTGGGAATTTAAAAATTTTAAGGATATATTTTGGAAGGAATTTATGGTAATACATCCCACTAGATTATCACAAGATAAAATTCATTTGAGGAAGAATGAATTTAAATTTTTTGACTTAACATTAAAGGTATTGTTAACCATTGAGCCCTATATTATCTTTGATGTTATAGTTGCAACAACCCATAATTATATCAATGAAATTTACATTATTATATTTTTTTCATAGGGTATAAATCACATATAATCACATAGTGAACACAATAAAAACCTTAAAATGAAGAATAAATGGAATAAGAGGTATTTCTAGAAGTTAAGGAACCAATACAGATGAAATAGAAACATGGACTTAGGAATACTAATATGAACCTTATGAATATTAAAACAACCAAATTAATATTAACCTCACACATAAAAATATAAATAGATTTTTGGAATCTCATAAATGAAATTATGATATAATTATATCATAGTGTAAGTAAATGAATATTTTAAAAAAAATTAAGTGCTAGAATTTTTTAGAGTAATAAATATTTAATGAAAAATTTATAAATAAAAAAATTCTTCAAAATAAAATTAATTTTCATAAAATGTATTCATAAATAATTTTTTTGTACTAAAATTTAGGGTAATTTAATGAGACCTTAGTAAATTTTTCAAAGTGTTATAAAATCAGTTAAAATTTCAAAAACTATATCTTTCAAGTAAATAATGATTTTAAATAAAAATTAAATTTGACATATTAAGAAATTATTTTCATATCATTGAATTAATTTTCTAATTAAACATGTCAAAAAATGGTTAGGGTTATTTTTTGGGATTTTTCTGAAATCCTTGATATTTTGGTGAATAGTAAAATTCAGTAATTTATAGTATAAATACATTATAAGTGAAATAAACTATTTCAAGAGCCATGGATAATGTAAACACCATAACATAGAACACCCCTGAGTTATTTTAATAAATTTAGTGATAATTCTCAAACTCTTCATAGTCATCAACCAAAACAATAAAAATCAATCAAATATTCAAAAAACACCACTCTCCTCCACTATAAATTTTACCATTTCCCATAAAACCTTATAATATTTGATACTAGTAAAATTTCTCCATAATACTCTTCAAAATACTCTCCCAAATATCTTTTAGCTCTTCATATTATCAAAAGACCAAAACCATTTCCCTAAAGTGATTCTCAAGGAGGGGAAAATCCAGAGGTCAAACCCCTTTCTCTTTATTTTAATTTCATTTTATGTTTTTTATTTTCTTATTCACTCCTAATCTAGCCGCATAAAAATATAATTATATCTCTATTAACTTAAATATACTGTAATTATATTATTATAATGTAATAATCCATCATCAAGCCCCTTCTCCTCTCCCTTTTATTTTAAAACAGGAAATGTCGTCTATGAGGAGTTTTTTCATCACCTTCAAAGATGAAAAGTTTTTTTTTCTGTAAACATCCTCAAGGATGTTCATGAAATTTTTTTAGTGGTTTAAAAAAATTTAAAATTTATATTAAATCCGTATTTTTATTCTCAATGTAACATATTAAAATAATACTAAATGGTAAAACAAAATATTTTTGTTATGATCTAAACCCACTAAAAGTAATCTAAACTATTATCATTAACATGTATCTAATGATTCATCCTCATATCTGGAAATATATATATATATATAACCAAATACAATTATATATTTTCACTAATAACATGTAATTCCAATTCGGTAGAATTATACCCATTTTAAAAGAACTTCATTACTTACAAAGAAGAATATTGATCCTGAAATCGAGAAAACAATGCCCTCAAACGATGAAATTAAACTCTACAACCCATAAAAAACATAAATTAACAAAATAAAACTATAATGATTAAAATTATATTATAATTGGTTCTTAATTAATCAAATAATGGATTTAATTTTATTATCCAAGACACTATGATCAAGTGTAGAACACATTCATACACAAGGTAAGGGTTTCTTCCCAAACCACCATTTCTATTCGGGTTACTCTTTCTTTATCTATAAACCAATGTAATTATTAATTATTTTTATATACTTTTTACAAAAAAATTTATATATTCCAAACTCACGTTTCCAAATCATTTCATCTTTATTTTATAATAAATACATTTTTTCAAGGTTCCCTTCTCCATTCATCCCAATACAAAAGCCCTATTAAAGAGAACATCTCAATTTCTTATCCATTTCCAAGTACCATGCATAATATATTTTAAGAAACAATAATTATTCTAAAATCACTATTTTTTCATCAAAACATATATTTGTTCATTTATGGATTTATATGAACAATTATTATAAATACAAATGATTTTTTAAAGAGAACTATTCTTTGAAAAGTAAAAAATGTGTATTTCTATCAAGAATTAATTGAATATTTTTCTAGATTATTTTAATATATTTTAAATCCATGGTTTAATTTTAGGATTTATTTATTTTACCTATTTTTATTATCATATACCATATTTTATTCAATTTTTTATGATTAGTTTGACTGTGGATGTGTTATCTTGATACCATTCACCATACTACTCAGAATAGTTATTGATTATGTTTATAGATTAGGTAATGTTATTTAGATTGCATATTTATATGATGTTATGTTTAACCACTTTCATATGTGGAATTAATTTTACTTTTCATGTGATTGAGGGTCGTTATATCCCCTTGATGCATTTCTATGTATCATGAGACTAAAAAGAAATGGATTTTGTCTGAGGCCTTAACCATTTCTTTTTAGATGCCTTGGTCGAAGCCTTGATCATATGTTTTAGATTCCTAACAATATGCATTATCTCATTATGATAATATTATTTGATAAATCTTGCGGTTATTCAAATAGTATAAAATCCATGGTTATGTTTTATTTAATTATTTATATGGAAATATTTATTCCAATTTTATTCCTACCATATAATACAAAATATTTTGTTTTAAAGGAATGTGTTCTTTTAGTTTTTCATCAAGACATATTATTTTGGATTCTGTTGTATTACTTACCTATACAGATCATCTGATCTCACCCTTTTCTTATGTTTTATTTTTCTTTAGTATGTGAAGATGTATATTATGAATTATGTGAAGGTTTAATATAGGAGTTTATGGGTGCTTCCAATGAAATGTCTATGCTGTTTTTTCTTTTAAGTTGTAATGTAATGTTCATATATGTAATCGGGTTTCAAAAAGTGCTAAATTGATTGATCCCTTGGGAATTATTTCTTGTATCTATTATAATGTAATAAATTAAGGCACTAGCTAGAGACAACTTGGGTCAAGGTCTTTATAGTTGGTATCAGAGAATGTTAAGTAGAAACCATGGAAACTACAATTAGAGAACATAGATTAGAAAGCATAACTGTAATATAGACTTTGGGATTATAATATAAGAAAATCCAATAATTTTCATAATGTAGAGATTATATAGTTCATCCAAGAAACACATCCATATCTAGATACTAAAAGTAGGTGTGGTTCTATCACATATGTACCTAGGGGTAACAACTCAGACAAGGTGTCCTAGGCCTAACTTAGGGTAACTTGGTACACAAAAATGGGCCTTACTACGCACCTAGATTGAAACTCGCAGGGGGGATATTCTTTAGATAATTCACATTTTCTTTTCAAACCATTATTATGGACTTACTAGTAAATATTTCCACCAAGAAACCATGTTTATGATTTACAGATTAGTTATGCATAAATTTTTAGTTTATATTAATTGTTTTTCTAGTTTGATACTATGAATTATTTTTCATAACCTAATTTAATGTATGCCATTATTTCTAAATGATGCCTAGTAGAAGGAATGGAAACTGTATCAATAATTATATCCCATGTATGGATTTCCATCACATGTAATAGAATGACATTGGTACTAGAGAAGTATCTGGTGTTGAGATACTTATAACTATACTAGGAGAGGTGACTCATGTTATAAACAATAACCTAACCCATATGGAGCATCTTTATCCCCATTATGGAGGATAAATGTAAGACTTATTTATGTGACAACAACCTCCACCATTAAATGGGACTAAAAACCCATTTATAGTAGATCAGCAGATAAGTTCCATAGATAAGATATTTCTTGCATTGAAATGTCATGAAATTGATTATGTTATCATGGATGTTTGTTGTCTCTCAAGAGATGCTGATCAACTATGGTCATTGATACAAAATAAAAAGGAGGAATAAATTTGAAATATTTTATATAATGATTTTAAGTAAAATTTTCATGAAAAATATTTTCATCAGGAATAGAGTGCAGATATGGAGAAGAATTTTTGAGTCTAAAGAAAAGATAGAATGAAAAAATTGCTTAGTATGAAACCAAATTTACAAGGATAGAAAGGCACTCCATAGAATACATAATCAATCCAATGAGATAGATTGATCTATTCTTTAATGCTATAAAACCATACCTCCAAAGGGAATTGTTGCCTCAAAATTTATCATCATATAATGATATATTCTCATGTGCTATCAAGATAAAGAAAACATTATCTACATATTATAAATTTAAGGGAAAAGAATATAATAAGAGGGTAGTATAGAAAAAAATTATTAAGGTAAGAATAAAAAAGTATAATTCCATCCTTTGATAAATGTGGGAAGAAACCCCCTGATACATTCCTAAAGGGAATGGGAGTTTGTGAAATATGTGGAGAAAAAGGCCAACAATTCCCTGATTTCAAGGGAAATAACGAAGCTTCCAATGTTCATCACTATAATATTAAATATATGGGAAATTGTTCAAATGATTATCCTAAAAGTGAGCTTTCTCAAGAAAATGTCTGGGGTCAGGGCCAAGTTTATCTGATCGAAATTGTTGAGGCTGAAGTTACTAATGATGTGGTGATATTTACTTTAATCACATTATCAAACTCAACCACTTCTTTATTTCATCCTATATCATCGCATTATTTTATATCTTTCTAGTTTTCCATGAAAATTATATATTTCCCATTTGATCTAATAAATGAGTCATCTGTTAAAACTTCTAAGGGACATATAATTCCATCAAAGATGTGTTGGTTGGTCCCCTTTAAGACAAATAAATATAATTTAGTCACAATCTGTATCATCATACCTACAGTTGACTTAGATATAATCCTCCTTATAGGCTGGATTTCAATATATGATGTGAAAATATATTATAAGGAGGAATAAGTCACAATTTTGAGGAAAATGTAGAATCCCTTATCTATAAAGAAAAAAAATCTCCTCTGGTTCTTATCTAGATCCACCTTCAGTGGCTCTTCTAATTTAAACTCTTGGGGGAAGAGAAAACATTATCAATGAATATTCAAATTGAATATGGACCAATTGTGAAATAATATATTTATATATTTGAATAAGATTTAACAAGACATCCTCTATAGTCAAAAGTTTAGTTCTCTATTAATTTAATTATCAGTGATAGACCAACATCAGAGACTCCTTATAGAATGACCATTGTGGAAGTTGTATAGCTAACGAAGGAACTAGAGGAATTATGTGATAATGGACTTATTCACCCAAGTGTTTCTATAAGGGGATCAATTGTTCTATATATTAAAAGGAAATATGGATCCATGATGTTGTGCATTAAATATAGGGAAATAAATTATGTTATAATAAAGAACAAGTGTCTCATGACTTACATTGATGACTTATTTGATTAAATTCATGGAGGTCAATATGATTAAAAAATTGAACATTGATATTGTTATCGTTATTTTTATTTGAGGAAGTATGATATTCCAAAGACAACATTTTGAACAAGGTATATACATCATGAGTTAATACTAATGTCATTTGGACGAAATAATGTCCCATATGTTTTTATGGAACTAGTGGATAGAGTGTTCAAGGAATATCATGATGAATTTTTTTTGGTATTTATTGAGGATATCATGAAATATTTCAAAAGTTATGAGGACCATGAGAACCACTTATGGGTTGTTCTAGTGACTCTTAGAAGAAAAGAGTTTTATTGGATGTTTTGTAAGTGTGAATTATGGTATCAAATAGTACCTTTTGTTGGCCATATTTTCTCAAAGGATGGAATCTTTACTGATCCTCTGAAGACAAAGGTAGTTCAGGAATATATTATATCAATGAACATAAACAAACTACATATTTTTGTTGGTTTAGTAGATTATTATCAATTTTTTTTCATAACTTTTCCCAATTTACTAACCAATTTACCTTGATTACTCATAAAGGGGTTAATTTTATTTGGATAAAAGAATTTGAAGAATTATTTAATAAATTGAAGAAGAGATTAGTGAATTATTTGATGTTGAATCCACCATTTAAAAATGGTTGGTTTGTGATTTATAGTGATACATTAAATAAAAGGGTTGTGCGTGCAATTATTCATAATGATAGAGTTATTTTCTATGCATCACAGATGTTAAAACTCCAAAACAAAACTTTCCAAATCGTTATCTTGTGTTAGCAGCTGTAAAAGTTTATCTGAACATATGTAGACATTAAATCTATGAAAAAGGATGAGAGATATATACAGATCATAAGAGCATGAAATTTATCTTCTCACATAAAGAACTCAACCTAAGTAAAATGAGAAGGATAGAGACACTTAAGGATTAGGATTGTTCAATAAATTATCACCCAAGAAACGAAAATAAGATAGATAATGCACTGAATAAGATGGATAATGGAGTTCTACAAAAGTGGATTGAAAGAGATCACGTGTTTATGGATCTAGTAAAGTTAGATATCAGAATTATCAAAGATGGTGAAACATCATTACTTTTTAAGTGGTTTCCCAACCATTTATATTGGAAAGAATTAAAAGATACCAGTCTGATGATGATAATCATTAAATGAAAATTAAATTTGTGAATGATGGGATGTTTCTAGACATCATATGTGAGGATGGATTTATAAAGTTTTGGAGGATGATATATGGTCCCTCTATTCCCATGCTAACAAAAGATTTATTGGATAATTTACATAGCTCGAATATCTCTATACACCCTGGTAGCACTAAGATGTATATAGAATTTAAGTAACATTTCTGGTGGGATAATATGAATCATGAAATTGCTGATTATGCATAAATATGTTTATTCTATCAACTATTTAGGGATTAAAGACATAATAATAGAGGATTAATGGAACCTATGCCTATTCTTATATGGAAATGGGTTGAAATAAATATGGATTTTGTCATTGAATTAAAAAAAACACCAAAAAAATAATTCATTGTGGGTGATTATTGATCGACATACCAAATCTGTACATTTCCTTACTATAAGAGAGGATTTTCCACTAGAGTAGCTTGAAAGAATCTATATTAATGAAGTTGTAAGGCTTTATGGAGGTCCACTTTAAATTGGGTCTTATCATGATCCACGATTTATATAAAAATTATGGAAAATTCTTCAGAGATATTTGGATAATGAGCTTCTTATAAGTGATTCTTATCAACCCCACACTTATAGGAAGTCAGAAGGGATGATCCAAACATTAGAAGAATTATTGAGATCATCCTCACTTGATTTTCATGTTATGTGGGATCTATATTTTTATTTGGAATATTATTAAAAAAAAATAGTTTCCATTCAAGTATTTAAATGGAACCATATAAAAAAAAAATTTGAAAAAAATTTCGTACACCAATATGTTGTGATGAAGCTGGTGAAAGGAAGCTTGTAGGCCTAGAGCTTGTGGTTAAAATAATAGAAAAGGTAAATTCAATTCAAACACAAATTAAAGTAACTCAAATTAGGAAGAAAATATAATGAAAATTGATTGAATGATTTGAAATTTCAAGTTAGATATCATATTTTATTGAAAGTATCTCCATGGAAGGATGTTATAAGACATAGAAATAAAGGAAAACTAAGCCCCATGTACATTTTTACATTCTAAATCCTAGATAGGATGGGAGCTTTATCTTATCATTTTTAAATTCCACCTATGCATTCTAAAGTACATAATATGTTCCACATTTGAAGGAATAGATTTGAAACCTGATTTATCTTATTTTGAAAAGCCTATCAGGATTTAGAACACTAATGAACTAGTGTTGAAGTATCACATGACTCGGCTGATAAAGGTATTTTAAAAAAATCTAAAAATTCAATAGGTGACATGTGATCCTGAGGAGCATATGATTAAAAACTACCCAAATCTTTTTATGACGTGACATTCTCGAAATTTAGATGAATAAATTTTTGAAGGAGGGGAGAATATAACGACCCATATTTCTTTCAATGAAATTTTACATCTTTTAATTATTTCATATAGTATAAATCATATAAAATATCATAGAGGACACAATAAAAAAATTATAAATGAATAATGAATGAAAAAAGGTATTTCTAAAATTTAAGGACCCTATATATGTGAAATAGTAACATAAACATAGGAATAGTAATATGACCTTTATCAATAGTAAACCAGCAAAATGAATAGTAACATCACCCATAAAAGTATAAAAAAATTTAGGCATCTCATAAATGAAAGTGTGAGGTAATTATATCATAGTATAAGTAAATCAAAATTTTAAAAACTATCAATAAATTGCTGGAATTTTTTAAAGTCATAAATATTTAATTATTAATTATTAATTAATAAAATTATTTAAAAAAATAATTTTCATAAAATGATTCATAAATAGATATATTTTTTCTTATGATATTAGGATAATTTAATTATACATTCGTTAATTTTTCAAAGTTTTATAAAATCAACTATAATTTTAAAAATTGTATTGTTTTAGTAAATGATGATATTAATTGAAAATTAAATTTCTCGTATTTAGAAAACTATTTTAATAAAATGTTGTTCATTTTAAAATTATACAAGTTGAAAAATGTTTATGGTATATTTCTGGGATTTTTTTAAAATACTTGTTTTTGGTCAATAGTAAAATACGGTAATTTATTGTATAAATACAATATTAGTGAAATACCATGTTCCTTGAGTCATGGTTGATGTATCCATCATAATATAGAACTCACCATATTTATATTTATATTTTTAGTGATAATGCTCAATCTATTCATAGACTTCAGAAAAAAAACAATAAATAAATGAATAAAATATTCAAAAAAAACACATATCCTGCACTATAAATATTACCCCTCCCCACCCATTATCCTCACAACTTCAAAGAATTCATCCTATTAAAATTTCTACAAAAATATCATCCCAATAATATCCCAATGTCCAGGAGATCTTGGTCTCATGAAAATTCAAACATCATTTTCCTAAGGAGGTTCTTAAGGAGGAGAAATTCAATAGGTAAAAAACCACTTTCTTTTTTTAATTTATTTTCATGTTCATTCCTTTTTGTATTATCTTATCAACTCCCCTCATAAAAACAACATGATAAATCCATTAAATTATATATTGTGTAATTTTATTATTCTAATGAAAATATCCATCATAAATCCCTTCCTCTTCTCTTATTTATTCTAAAAATGGAAACGTCATCTGTGAGGTATTGTTTCATAGCTTTCAAGGGAGAAAAGTTTTTGTTTTCCTACACTATATTCATGGATATTCATCGATAAATTTTAATGGTTAAAAAAAAATTAAAATTTATATTACAACCCTTTTTAATTTTTGGTAGTAATATATTTACATAATATTAAATGGTAAAACCAAACGAGTTCGTTGTAATCTAAAACCACTAAAAAATCTAATGATAATAATTTACATGTTATCTAATGATTCATCCAAATATATAGAAACATAATAATGGATAAGTATAATAACACTCCTATATGTTCATTAATAACATGTAATTCCAATTCTGTATAATTAGAACCATTTTACATAAACATCATTATTTATAAACAAGTGAACCAATCATGAAAACTGAGAAAATGAACACTCCGATACGATCAAATTAAAATATCTAACCCATAAAAAAGGACACAAATGAAATTAATAAAACATTAATTAAAAAAATCATGTATAGATGATTCAGAATTAATTAACTAATTAATTTTATTCTATTATCCAGAACATTAAGATCAAGTGCTGAACACGTTCAGACATAAGGTAAGGGTTTCTTCTCAAACCTCCATTTTAATTTCGGTCATTCTTTCTTCCTATATACACCAATATAATTATTATTTATTTATATATAATTCTTATAAAATATTTTTATATATTACAAAATCATGTTTCAATATCATTTCAACTTTATTTTATAATAAATACATGTTTTTTATGGTTCCCTTCTTAATTCTTCTCGATACGCAAGCCTGATTAAAGGGAACTCTCGACATCCTACACATTTTCAAGTACCATCCATAATCAGTTTTAGTAGACTATTATTTTCATAAAAACACTAAAAATTTCATGAAAAACAATATTTGTTCATTTCATCTTTTAAAAAAACAATTATGACCAATGAATATGATTTTTCTAAAAGTACTCTTCTTTGATAAGTAAAAATGGGTATTTCTCTTAAGAATTCCTTGATGATTTTACTAGAGTATTTTCATCTATTTGAACACCTCAGTTGAATTTTATGATTTATTGAGATCAGAATCATATGATTATCATATAACATATTTTATTATATGTTTTATGATCAATTTGACTATGGATGTGCTATATTGATACCATTCACCAAACTACTCAGAATGGTTAGTGATTATATTTACATATTGGGTAAAGTTATTTACATTTCATATGTATATGATCTTTAATTATAACCCCATTAATATGAGATATTAATTGTACTTAGTAAGTGATTGGTGGGGCTCCCTATATCTCATATATGCATTGGTTGGTATAAAGAGACAAAACAGGAATGGATTTCAGCTGAGGCCTTAACCATTTATTTTCAGATGTCTTGGCCAAGGCCTTGATAATATGTTTCAGATGTCTGACATTATGAATTACCTCATTATGATAATTGAATTTGATAAATCATGTGATTGTTATAATAGTATAATATCCATAGTTTTGTTTCATGTGATTATTCATATGGAATTATTTATTCGGATTTATTCTTGCCACATTTTTCTCAAGATTATTATTTAATGGAATGTGTTATTTTAGTTATTTAATATACCATAATATTTATGTTTTTACTATAATACTTACAAATTATGATAATATTAAGTCACCCATTTCTAATGTTTTATTTTTCCCCAGGATACGATGTTGTATAGTTTGATTGACATACATGGTTAATCTAGGAGTTTATGGTTGCTTCTAATGAAATGGTTATGTTTAATTTCCTTTAAATTTGTAATTTAATTTTTATGTATGTAATATGTTTTCTAAAACTATTAAACTGGTCGATCCCTTGGGACTCATGTCTTGTATCATTAATAATCAAATAAAGTACCGAACTCAATCCAGGTTTTTCGGGTCAGGTTCTTCAGAGTAGTAATTAGCGGTCGTCAAAATTTTTCAATGTTATTAGAATTATATTAATATTGTTTTATAAGAAATAAAATCCTCCTACTAGGTGGAACCATGTCATATCGAGAAAGGTCACGGGCCTAGAACAAAAAACTGAAGGGTGACAAGGCTGTTGTGCCAACCCTTGGCCTATGTCATGTTTTGGTTAATAAGTGATTTTTTTTAAACAATTTCAACAAAAAATATTAACGATGAACAATTGGGGTTATTGTCAAGGATTATGGATCAATTTATTATATTACATAACTTTTTCAAACCATATCATTTTTGGAAAATATTGAAAAACATGTGCAAAGGATTTTGACTCTATTATGGATCTAATTATTCGATAAAATTTAATTTTAGTGATTAGAAATAAAAAAAATTAGATATTAATTTCATGGAGTAAGAGATTATGTGTAAAACTTAATGAACAACCAAAGGATGAAATTTTTCTTGATAATTAAAAATATATCAATTAATTATATTTACTAATTTTAGTAGGGAGTAATAGAATACATCAACTTCCGAAAAAGAATCTTGAAAAAAAATATCCAACTACATTCATATTTGATTAATCAAATGGTATTTTAAATCGTCACATATTTAGGGTTTTGAGGTCCTTAAATTCTCATTGATCATTTATTTTCTTATGATCAATGATCTTAATCACTCTATATAGTGATTTATGATCTTCTTCAATGTCTATACCATCAAATCCAACCTATGTTCTCCAACATTGAAACCTAATTTTGTGTTATTCAAAAGGATCCTTCATATATATCATTCCTTATTTTATGTGGAATTTTTATTAACTATTTTATGATGAGGGTTTTCAACAAATGATTTTTCAAATTTGAAACCCTTTATTTTAAAGTTCAAGCTCAAATTGTGAGGAGGAAATTTATTGAAGTAGATGAGAATGTAACACCCTGAGATTTTAAAAGACAAACATCATGTGTGATATTGTATATGAAAAAAATTCCAATATTATAAGATATTGAAACCCCTTGAGAATTTATGATATATTTATTTGTAAATAAATTCTATCTTTTTGATATATTATGATTCACACACCACCAAGTTTGAACGAAACACAATACTATATTAAAATATAATTATTTAAAACGTGACTGTCATAACCTAGATGTTATGTTAGACAGTATTAACCAGACTATGTAATTTATTAAAATATATAGTTTAAATTTTTTTTGTTGCTTATCTATTTATTATAAATTAAAATAAATACATATAAAATAAAAATAAATGTTTTTAGAAAAACTATGTTTTCTAAAAAGATGGTTTAGTCACGCTTTGTGTGCATAATTTAAAATAAATATTTTCTAATTCTAGAAACTTTATTTTAAAAAATCACCTCCATTTTTAAAAAACTAAATAAAAATAATCTTATGGTGTATTATTTTATATTTTTCTAAAAAAACATATCTTTTGATGAATAGTGAGAAATAGTAATTTTTATTGAAGATGAATTTTTTAAATAATTTAAAAAGTAAAATTAAATTTTATGTAAATTTTAAAGTAAAATTAGTTTAATTATATTAAAACATAAATAATTTCTTTTATTTTAATCAATTTCAAATTTAATTTTCTTATTAAAACATTGTATAATTATGAGAATTTTCTCTTTAGAATCCCTCTTTTTCATCACGTCTACATGTATAATTTAAAATTGTATCATGCCACTTATGGGAATTGAATTTGGAAAAATAGATTAAATTTTTTATAATCATAATATTTATATTACCCAATATGATCAACTTAATTTATTAACATAAATAATAGTGAAAATAGAAAAAACTTATTACTGTGTTTAAGGTAAAAACGAGTTTACCAGGGGGTTAAACAAAGAACATAAGTATTAAAAATGACCCAAATAATTTCCAACACCAATTTCATTATCATATTTTGACCTTTTGACCATTGATGTTCGATAATGATCCATTTTGGAGTCTTTTTTCCTAAAAATCATTTTAGGGTAATTTTTTTTTTAAAATTACATGTGTATCCTCTCCACTTATAAAAGGCCACCCACTCTCCTCCTATATTCACACATAAAAATACATTTATTTAGCTTAATACCTACCCATATAACATCCTCTCTCCTCTCCCGACATTGTACATCAATTTTTATATCAGAAGTCCATCATAGGAAGGATTTTGGTGAAAACATAAAGGTGTTTTCTGAAGAAGATTTAACTTTCTTACATGAGTGATTTTATTTTGTTCCTTATTACAAATCCTTAAAATATTATTAAACCATGATTATGTAATAAACACATTATATTTTGTAAATTTATATTTTATAATGTTATGGGTATAAACTCTATCTGTCTACTCTTCCATCAAATGGGAAACAAATTGCCAATCGTGTGTACAAAGGACTACTGCCTCCCTAAGCGATGTAATTTTATTCCATCACATCCTTTAAATTAAAAATACATTAATTTATTTAAAAAACTATTGGATATTTATGATATTTTTTTACTTTTTTAATTTTAATATCAAAAATACCATTTTACATTATATTCCATTAAAATACGATAACATTGTTCGTGTGTATGGTGGACTACCGTCACGGGAATGGATGTGATTCGTTTTTCATGTAATATTTACATATAAGGAAATAAGAAAAAAATTAAGGAATATATGTGGAATATATGAAATTATATTTAATTTTTAATATAAATATAGCACCCACTTCTTAAACTATTCATGCATTTAAGAAATGATAATGTCGCTCGTGCATATGTATAATCTACCATCTTCGTAATGCGATGTGATCCATTATCCATGTTCATATTCCAATAATTATTTTAAAAAATTATATAATGAAAAAAATATAGTTAAAATATTAATATCATTCTATAGAATACGGACCTATATTTCTTACCTAAGAACCAAAACATTCATGAAAAAACAAACATGAGAAAATAATGTAATTAATACCCGAAACAATGAAAATAATGAAATATTATTAACAAAAAGATGGTAAAATTTTATAATCGGGTAATATATAATATTATAATTATGAATATGTTTCTTCTATAAATTAATAACATGATTAAACCACTATACATTACGTCAATGTGGGTTCAAAAAAAAAAGAAAGCATGAGGTAAGGGATTTCATCTCAATTTTCATTCTATTGAGATAAATATAGTATTTTTCACCTATTTAATTTTATTTGATTCATATACTAAATATTTTTTGTAATTAATATGAATATATATTTATTAATGACGATTTATGTTAATTTAAATATTATTCACTTAATTGCTTTACATAATTTCTTCCAACATTTCCACTTTTTGAAAGTTTAATCAAGAAAATAAATATTTAAATTAAAAACTAATCTTTTTTATTCTTTGATTGGATATATTTTTATTACATATCCATATTCTATATAAAATGTATCTATTAATTCTTCTATACTTCTAAAATTATTTATAAAAATATATTTTTACCGATGCCTTACTTTTTGAAAACTGTTTTGAAAGGAATCTTCACATCATTTTCCAAACAAGGCAAGTTTGTATTTAATAAAAAATGTGAAAATAATATTTATTTTAACATGTATTTCATGTTTGAAATTTCAAACTTTTATGACCAATTTTTTTTTAAAATATTCATTTATAATTCATAAAGGTAAATTTCTATGAAAAATATTTTCAAAATATTTTTTTGAACTTTTAGTTTTAAAATGCATTATAAAAGTTAAATGGTTGTTTTCATATAGAATGATTTAATGAAATTTTTCTGTTATTTATATAAATTAATGAAATATTCAATTTATTTTACTAATGTTCCAATTTTTATATGTTGTATTGATACCATCCTTGTTATTTCTTATGAAGTTTTATAATCATTTTCACAGAGGAATGTACTTGCATTCTATTTCTTGATAAATTTTTAAAATAATTAACTTTACCCTGAAATATTTACTTTCATGTTATCATTTGAAATTATATTTCCCAAAAATATCCATAATATTTATCATTAATATACTTATTTCTTAAACAATATATCATTTTTACAATATAATATTTTACTTGGAATGTGATATGATTGATTTGGGAAATTATATTTAATTTAGACACCTTACCCAATATAGAAATTTATTGATATGGAATATTGTTCATGAATTAAATTTATTGTTGAAAATATTTTTAATCCATTGAACATATATATATATATATATATGGGTGGGGAGTAGTTATAGATATCCCATTGATACATTGATAGTCTCCTTAGACAATCATTTGGATAGAATTACGTAACTGTGTTTTTGGTGTACACCAACCCATTAGTTTTAAACTATATTATAGAAGGTCTTGATAGTAAAGGTATCATGATGCAAGAGATCATCATTTAAAATAATTAATAATTTCATTCCTTAATAATTTATTTAATATTATCCCTTAGTTTTTTGTAATAATATTATCTCTAGATGCATTTCATTATCAATTTATTGATTAATTGGCATGTGTTTTTAGTTATTAACCTTGAAATATTGAATATAACATATATTTATCATAAGATTCATATTATTTAAATTCCATGTGTGTTCAGTGATTTACGTTTCCGTATTGATTATGCTTATGTATTCATTATATTATTCATTTTTCTTAACACTTTCAGAGCATTTGAACTCACCCTTATTTTTCTTCCCTCCCCATGAATGCATGAAGTTCACTAGGAATGCTATGCAATGATATTCTAGAAGG
The DNA here is from genome assembly GCA_963277665.1 of Viscum album. Classification (NCBI taxonomy): domain Eukaryota; kingdom Viridiplantae; phylum Streptophyta; class Magnoliopsida; order Santalales; family Viscaceae; genus Viscum; species Viscum album. The sequence goes on from OY728160.1 coordinate 1,684,766,010, forward strand.
AACAGTGATATACATGACTCACATCTATCACATGGCATGGTCAAACGAAATTATATTTTTACCTAGTGTTGTACAGTAGCTAACCATGGTCCTCTCAGTTGAAGATCATTCTGAGTTGGTTGACATGATTTTTCAAATCCACCTAAACTACCTCTTTTAATGGTTTAATAAATTGAATAAAACAATGGTAAATCATTTTAGTGTTTTTAATTGTTAAAAAAATGACATGAAAAATGAGAATATAAACGACCATCCAATTTCAAGAAAGAATGAGTTAAGGATGAAAGGATTTGGGATAGGGTTTAGTTTTGGATTCAATGTATATTCTATTTTGTATTTTTTTATTTCATTTTGATAATCCAAAATTTAAATCTCGTTTTTGAACTAATATTATTTATTTATAAATTTTGGAAATCAATGAATATCTAAGAAATCTCAATTCCACATCCTCTTTTAATTAAGTTTGTTGACAAATCTTGATCTAGTATGTGAAATATTCCAAGCATCGGGTTCAACCTCTAGTTTTTGAGAGTAAGAGATTACTTGGTGGAATGTGAGATAATAAGAGGAGTATTAAATAGAACTAATTTTGAATAAATAAATATAAGGGTGATGAGAGATTAAAAGAGAAAATTAAAATAATGGGGGATGAGAGGGAAATAAAAATAAAATAGAAGGATAAAGAATAAATTAAAAATATATTTTACAAATAATGATTAAATTAAATTATAATTATTATTATTAATAAAAATAATATGATAAGAATAATTTGAGAAAGAAGACGGCATGAAGAAGGATGGTGGAAACAAAATTTAAAAACATGCATGAATTAATTTATTTAACTAAATTATGAATTAAAATTTCAATTTAACATAAAATATTCAACTAAAACAATAATAAATAAAAAATAAAAAAATTAAGCAGAATAAATGGGGGAGGCATGTAACAGTTTGGATTCTTGGTGGAGATATCCTCCTCAGTGGTCGACTGATTGTATGGGATGATTATGAATGTAGGTTCCTTCCATCTTTTATAGTCCATAATTTTCATTCTAATGTTTCTATATGTTATCACTAATAAATGGAAAAATTAGGTAATGGATAGTTCATAATTTTTTTTAATAAATGTCTTATTTTTATCGCCTCCAAATTATAATGTTTTTTTCCTATTTGGAGAGAGTTATGTCTATTTTACTATGATAATTTATTCTACCTAGGAAGACTCTCCACATTCAATAACTATTTCTTCGCATGTATTAATGGATTTTAAAATGGCTAATTCACGTATGTAAACATTCATAAATGTTGTACATAAATTTATTGTTCATCTTACCTCCATCTTTTATCATATTTTTTGGGTGTAATCAGGATTTATGGTCCCAACATAAAATATCACTAGATCTGTGAATAGTTTTCAAGTCCCAAATTGTGAGCTATTTTTGGGCCTATAAATGTTTGATTTAGATTTGGGTCTAGAGGAATGAAATAACTCCAAATATTAAAAGAATCCTAAAAATTATTTATTTCATGATATGTATTAGTATAAAAAAATTTATGACCCAAATATATAAATAATTTAAAATATTTAAAATCTAAAGAGCACATTTTTCCAATTTAGCTCAAAATACAATTAAATCAACAAAATGTGGAAATTTCCCTTGAAATAACCCCTTTTGGATTAAAAATATTTAAATTCAAAGTATTATTATTAAAATTATTTTCTCTGTCAATTCTCCCACACATAAACCATTCTTGTCCTCAAGACTAAAATCTCAACAAGTAGTTTAATAGGGCACTGATGTGATCAGTATTCAAATTCTAATGATTTAAAATCAAAAAATTACCAATGTAATATAAAATTATCATATTCCAAATAAAATTTAAATTTAAATTCTCAGTTTTTAATGAAATAATAAATTCAAGCATTTTACTTTTCCTATTGTAAAATTATGGAACCTCTTCTTTCATTCATTTAAGCTCTTCAATTTGTTATTATTAAACATATTTTGTCATGATTTACCTCACATTTGAATATTTTATCTCATCACTCATGATACAATTAATGTATATTTATACTCATATCATGTGTTTCATCGTTTTTTAAAGCCATGGAATGGGCTTCACTCAATGGTTTTGAAGTGAGGGGTTTTAAGGACTCACTCGATCAATCACATCATTTTTTCCATCTGTTTCATCATTACCAAAAAACTCCCAATGGTTCCATTATCCGTATCTAGGTACATAACAACTTTCCAAAGTCTTGTGGTCATCTCGGCTTTCCGGCCCTATGAATCCTAGGGACTCACATTGGTCGAGAGGATGGGAGGTCGAGCTTATCACACCCTTTTGTAGAGAATTATTGCATAGTTTGGGACTCTTATACAGATTTAAGATATGTTCGTGAAATATTTCCAAGACTTAGATATGGGATTGGTACCCTTGTATCAATGGATAGATTATGAACATGTATTGATTGGGACAATCTAGTGTATATCACAGGTTCTATCTCACTATATTATTTAATTATGATTCTTTAGGCCATAGATATGTTTTAGAACTCTGGTGTTAATTGATTTCTAGGGTCATGAGTATGGTATTGAACCACTTAAAGGAATCCAACGTATATATGAAAATATGAATCAAAACTCACATAGTTCGTTTGACCTAGTTTAAGGTCATATGACTCGGCCCGCCCATGGAGATTGACATCATATGGTGAGGATGTGAATATCAGGCTCGGTCCACAATGAGGCATCCTATGTATCATATTTAATACAGGAATCAAATTCTACATAGTTCTAGAAATATGTATTTGTGTCATGATAAATATTACAATAGAGGCCCTATGTAGGACTTATGCATATTAAACTTCCCTAGATTTCTTCATTCAGAACATAACCCGTTGACAAGGAATGGGATGTAATAAAACTTACATCCCAATGGTGAGGATCCCATATTGGGGGAATTATTATCATCCTATTGATATAATAATCACTAACCTCTAAGCCCATGTGAGTTATTCATAGTGTGAAAAAGAATAGATAGTGACAGATTGGGCACATTACAAGAGACAATATCCTTACGGGGATTACATATTAATGTTTACAATTGAGAGGAATGATCACCCATACCATGAAGTATATGGCATGGTGGCCAGTCCTTAGGAAGGCCTCTAAAATATCCTGAATACCATGGGAATATGAGATCTTTTAGGTCACTTATCTCTCAACCTGCTAATGGGTTAAGGTGGGTAATAACACCCAAATAAATTACAGATATCCCTAGGGTTTTAGGAATGATAGGGTCTTGTAATGAAATGGGTTCCATTTCATTAGGAACATATTATATTATTTCGATGGTTTCGGCTTACACACTGAGGCTTCTCATTGAGATCATGTCATATATTGTGTATTACACTCTGAGGTTACCCGATTTGTCATGGTTTTCACTCTAAGGATTTCCTTGCGACCTAGAATTCTTGTCTATAGGGTTCCACATGACCCAACAAACATGACATGGTTTCATTTTCAAGAGTAGGCATGACAGACATAGAGGGCATCACAAGAGTTATTATGACATGGCTCAAACAATGTTTCATATATTGGAAAACAGCCCTATTGGGCATTTCAAGACTTTTCCATCATGTTTGAAGGGCTCGTGGGTCTTCGCTAACATTCATAGAGGATGTCATGAGACCTGGATAACATGTCTGGAGGGCATCACAGGTCTCATATGATATTCCCATAGGGTGTCTTGAGACCTAGCCAACGTGTTTAGAGGGTGTCGTAGGTCCCAACAGACTTTTGTATAGGGTGTCTTAAGTCCTTGGCTGTCATGACCAGATACATCAGTAAGACATAGCTGACAGGAGAGGGTACCATTTTATTAGTTAAGAAATATTTCTTAAGGATGTTCCATGTCTCAGTTGATGGACCCAGATGGTATTGTGATATCAAATTGTTATGTATAGGGGGACTATTTAAAATTATCTTACATTTTATAATGACTTCACATGTCCCATATATCATGATGATGGAGAGTCATGAGGTATAGGGGACACGTCATTGTGTTATCATGTGCCTGTGTATGACTGATGTGAAGTGTATGAGGGATGGAGAGAAAGTATTGTGATTATATCTTCCCCTTTTAATATTCATTTTTTCCCTTGAATTACGTGGTCCATAGATTTTTTTAGTATCATTTTTTTTGAGTCTCACGTGACCAGGAAGGCATGTGGGTTTTTTCTTCATACATCTTTCCATAATCTCATAATGTGATCTATGAATGATAATGTGAAATACATTAATCATGGTGCATGATTGATCTAGTTGTAAACTTGTTTATTACCTGATGGATGGTTTTCTAGTCATGTGATTGGTTTCTCCATGTAGTTTTTAGAGGTGGATAGTTGAATTGTCCTGAGTCCAAGCGTACAGAGTCTCGGAGTCCAAACCTTAATCCCTTTCTTCATTTCAGTATAAGAATTAATATCCATCTCCACCCCAGTTTTTTGGCACTTTGTGCAGCGTGTCTAGTACAAGTCTAGGATAGAGTTTGAGAAAGGTTATATCACCACGTGACTTCATGAGTCTTTCAAATTCAACACTCCAAGGTTGTAACCATATTTTCAATGATCCTGAGTCCCTCTCATCAATGCTTACATTATTTTATTATTTCCCATTTATGGGGAATTTTTTGATCATGTGGATGTGTTTAATGACTTCGATGTTGTCATGTATACCAGTCCATGGGCCTTCATGAGATCCAAGTGCTTGTTAAAAGGCATTCACGATATGCTTGATGACTTTTCGGGGGCTTTTGTGAGATAAATATGGTTTTTCCAAGGGTCTTAGGGGACCATGTTACAGAATGCATGGGCGTGTCTCATGTATTTTAGTAGATGTGACTGCCTTTTTCCTCCTTTCTATTTGTTCTTTTGTTTTATGTGACTAAGGTTAAGAGTCATGCGATATTTCATGAGTAATGTCAAGGATATTTTCTTGATTTTTTGGTGATGCGTCATCTGACCAATATGGGTCATATGGGGGTTCACGAGCATTTTAAAGAGAAATATATTCATTTTTCCTTAGAGAAATATAGTGGTTCTTAGAAATACCTGAGGACTTATGTGCAGCAAGGTAGACAATCCAAAGCCCCTTCGAGAACCTAGTTGGAGGTGTTTCCAATGTCTCATAGTGCCCAAAAAATTTCCAGGGGTGCATCACATGTCTTTTAGTGACCATGAGTATTTATCACCTACTACCATTTAGTTCCATTGTTTTATTATATAGTGGTTCTAGGGTCATTCATGTTTATAGAAGTGATGTCTAGGATATTTACTTGATTTTTTGATGATTCATTTCATGACCAATATGGGTCATATGAATAGTGTGGAGGTATGTCATGGATAAATATATTCATTCATCCTTGGAAAACTGAAGAGGGGTTCATGGTTCCCTGGAGACACCTGAGACAGGTAACTGAGGTCCTGTGGTGTCTCACGGGTTTCTAGGGACATGTCACATGTCCTTTAGTGGCCAAAAGCACCTCTCTCCCCTCCCATTTATTTCCATTTTTTATTCTACATTGTTCTCTGGTTCATTCCAGTTTTCCTGGGTATAATCGAGGAATTTTATTCTTTACAATGTTTATTTTCCAAATGATCTTTACAACCATTGGGGGTCAATCCCCTTGTATATCATTCCTCTTTACTTTCAATGGATTTCAGTTGGTCTGTTAGGAAGATGAAAATTTCAAACCCTGTTACACGTGGGTTCTCATTCTGCTATCATCATGGAGACATTGGTAGTCTATGAGTGTGTCACATGATCAATATGGGATCTTGCGATGTTGTGTGTGCCGTATATTAGTCATTCATCCTATTTTATTATGGTGGGTCGCATGATTAGTGATGTATCTTGAAATAGTGTGAATACATTGTCAGGTATAGTCACATTTCTTGCCTTTCATGCCCCATGTGGTCATTGATGTGTCTCATGATGTCATCCAGACATTCCCAATTGAAGTCGCTTTGCTTGCCTATGTCATGTCATGATTTCAATGACGAAAACGGTGACGGTGCACAAGTGTTGTCTTGGAAAACCCTTTTGTTTGTATGTGGTGTGTTTCATGATCAGTAGTGGATCTTGTGATGGAATGTGAAAAATATCAGGGATAGTCGCATTTCTTATGTTTCATGCACCTCATGTTCGTTGATGGGTCTTGCGATGGCTTGAAGACATTTTCAAGGGATGTTTCATTGTTCTCCTTTGATGTGTTCTGTGTCCATGGATAAAATAGTATCATGATCTGGAAGAATATGATGTACTTTGTCGATTATCCACAACCAAATATTCATGACACGTGTCCTTCCATATAAATGTTTGTGATGTTAAAATAGGAGAATCAAAAAATTATCCCCCCCTTAGAAGTAGATTCATTCAAAATGAAAAGAATCTGATTCTAAGGTAAATATATGATATTTTTCCATATATCTGAATGTCTGATGATCCATGATACCGAACGTTATTAGATGTTTTATCCCCATTATGTATGAGGATCTCTCAATTGTTATAATGATGATACACATTTCCACAACAACTCATTTTAATCCAATATATGGAGTAGCTTTGTCTCGGGCATGGATACCCTGAAAATGGAATGTATATACCTCACAGAATGGAATAGGGATTAGGTTGGAAGAAACATGTTGTTGGATTCAATGTAATTCACATGTATATATCGATTTATCCCATGAGGATGGGAATAAATCCGAACATATTTATAAAATATAACATTATGTAGATCAAACTCATGCATAGGAGCCATTGGTGAACAGATATAGAACTCTATGTTTAATGTCCTTACATACATCTGGATCATATATAGAAGGGAAAATATCACTATTCTGTAATGAAATCCTAGGTAAAGATACATGTTTCAGTGGAAACATTTATAAGATCATCCATGAATCCGATCCTCTATGTGTAATAAAAAATAATTCTATTTTCCAGGATTTGAGTGCCTAATATTAAATAGGTTTCTCTTTTAGATATTTTAATGAATTCCCACAAACAAGATATTCTCAATTTATTCACCTGCTCTACTAGTCTTGAGATCATCTAATTTACAAGGATATTTTAGACATGTTATCCTTCCAAAATGATCAAAAATTTTCCTATGTCAAGGGACTTTGTAAGCATTTCTTGATTTTTTTCTAAGGCCATACAACGGGTCACACAATATTTGTATCTCTTTATTTTTACCTACCTTTTTAGAGTTTCATATAGAGGAAGGATTTATTGGCATTGTCTTTTCTTTTTCTCAACCACCTTCTTATAGGTTTTTTACCAGATAAGTTTTCATGCCTATTTTATTTTACAAATTCTCAATATTGTCATGATCAAACAAAGTGTATATATAGAAACAAAGTACTCAATATTTTCCTAGGATTCCCTTTTTAGTTTTTCATCATGGTGAGTATTATGTCTATTTTTGTTGGATGATATCAAGGTCGCTCAAACGAGAATGTTGTTGTGTTGTAGTTCAGGGTCTTCTATCTCTGACCTTCTTATCACTGCACTTTAAGGTCTTCTAGCTTAGAACATTTGGTTTACTATAGTTTAATATGTTCTAGAATAGACCTTTTTATGTGCAATAGTTTAAGGTATTCTAGTTCTAACCTCTTTATCATTGTAGTTTAGGGTCTTCTATCTCAATCATTTTTCTGTACTATAGATTAACATATTCTTGTTTGGAAATTTTGATGTATTTTAGTTTGTGGATTTCTATCCTATTCCTTCTTATCATTGTATTTTAGGGAATTCTAGCTCTGACCTTTTTGTATATTGTAGTTTAAGGTCTTCTAGCTCAGAAATTTTGATGTACTATTCATTAAGGTCTTCTTTCTTTAACCTCCATATCTCTACTATTTAGGGTATTATAGCTTGGATCATTTGGAGAAATATAGATTGAGGTATTCTAGCACAGACCTTTATGGAATATGGGGTTGGTTGACTAGGGATGACTCAAAAAACTATGGGGTTTTGAGATCCTCCATGGTACTGCTAGGGATCATGAGGATTGGAGTTCCTTTATGAACTGAGGATATGCCTTTATTTGGTGTGTTAAATACATTATGTGTTGATAGCACAACCAAATAAAGATAATATCCACTATTTTCATGGGTATGGATGGTTTATGGAAGGAAATATGGCTATGGGAGAAATAGTAGGTGTACCGGGACCACGTGGATAGTAGGGTTATGGATCATATAATTCATTAACTAATTTTTTGAGTCTATGAATATGGGTACAGGAAGAAATGTTGTGTTTGTCCCATAAAATTCTGATATGTTTGGTTACGTCTCAGTGTTGTTGGGGCTCACAAGGATTAGAAGCTCCTTTTATGCAAGGAAGAGGTGTCTTTAGTTTTCTAGTTAAATACCTTAATGTGTTATAATCATGGCCCAAAAAATATTATATCCACTTCTTTATGAGGTCTATGAATGATATGTTAGGACTCGAACATCTAGATGATGAAGTTAGTCATGGGAGGAAAGCTATCCAGAAATGAATCTAGAAACCTAGGGGAATCCAACTCTTGTCTTATGTTCTCAATCCATACAACCTATGGTTTTGAATCATGAGGTGGGTCCATAAAAGGTTTTTGAATGAAGTGTCTCATTCCAGACTTGGGAAAGGGTACAAAACATTGTGATGAAATGTCGAGGATATCATATCCACTTGAATAGTCTAGTATGGAGACTGTAAATCATAGTCCAAAGTGATTAGGTCATGAGAGGGGTATTGTCCAGTCACACCAGGGATATCTTAAAACACTATTGTGTTCTCAATTATACTGTAATGATTCCATGCTCACTAGAATTATAAATCCCTTTATATAGGACCAAGATGTCATAGGTTTGTGTGTTTAAAGCCCATATTCATCACTAGAATGGCCAACAGAGATATATCTTTTATTATTCAATTGAAATGGAAGGTTTTAAATGACCCAAGATTCTTTAAATCTTGAAGAGTAATTTTTGAGAAATTTAAGATCTATGAAGGGTTCAAGAACCCTTAATGTTTCTCCACCACCTAGTGAACATATTCTTATAGCGAGGAGATGTGAAAAATTATTTCTATAACATTTTCATGGACTTGGGGGTCATGAAAACATAGATTGGATGTTTCTAGAGATTGAAAGTGGACTCTATGAGATTTTGAACCTTTATTTGTGACCTATTTTTTTCTAAACACTGTAGATTATGAGTTTAGTGGATGGAGACTCGATTTTTTCCCCAGCCTCCCTTTGAGGGTCTTAACCTTAACAAGTTTTTCATCTCTTTTATTATGAATTTAAGGTCTTGCAATTTGGACCTAATATAATTGAGATTAAGATATTATATCATAAACCAAATAATTTGTATTTTAGTGTCAGGACTCACATAGAATTATGGGAGATGTTACAAAAGTGGCTCATTAGGATACCCAAGGTCAAGATTACTCTAACATCCATTTGATTTGTAGGGGAAAATGTTGTGAATCATGCCTCGAGTTCTTCAAGTTATAATAAATGATATGGTACATTAATTAGGGGGATAACCTAAAACAAAATGGGGGGCTAGGTTCCTCCGTGGTGATGTTGGGATCACGAGAATTAAGAGGCTCTTTATGTTGGACAAACATATCACCAGTTGGTGGGTCTAATGCCCTTTTACATCAGCATAATGGCCAACCAATAGATATTTTTTTCCCTTTTTTAAAGAAAATGAAAGTCTTATGGAAATCAGAGCATACTAGATGCGAATTGTTGTACATGGATTGAGATGTTATTTAAAAATTGATGGAAGCACCCCAAACTCTCATTTTCCAAGGTAAGTCTCTTATGGTCCTTTGATAAGGAGTAAAATATGGGAGATGGTATGAACATTTTATCATCATGTTGTGGGGAATTTTTTCATCCATTCTTAATGTAATGTGACCATGTTTTTTTCCTTGCAGTTTTAAGGTCATGGGGAAAGGATATACTTCTGTGTAGTTTATCGTTATGCAGTGAGGGCATACTACCATGCAGTTTAGTATCACGTGGTTAGGACATGCATCTATACTATTTAACGTCATGTTGTATAAACAGGGGAACTGATTTGAAATTGTGGAAAGGTTGTGCATGATCCCAAAGATGGAGACTTGAGCGTCACTAAGCATCTCAGAAGGACACGATTCACGATACACATAATTCTATAAGGAGAAACTCTCTCTTCACTGGTCTAGCCCGTACGGAGATGTGGCCATTTCTTCTAGTGATTTTCTTATATGGGCCTAGGATTGGAGATCGAGGTGTCACTATATATCCAATGAAGGCCATAATAAATCTACACATAGTTCTAGAAAACCTATACAGTTTAACATCATGTGGTAAGGACGTACATCCATGCTGTTTATTTTCAGGTGGAAAGGGAATGGGAACCAATGTGAATTTATGGGAACATTGTAGTTGTACCCAATAGTGGATATCTAGGAATCACTATGTTTATCATGAGAATGAGAATAAACCCATTCATATTTCTTGCAGAACAATGCAGTTTAACGTCATGCAACAAGGGCATTAGGTCACACGACTTGAAAGAAAAAATTCTGAATCCATATAGTTTTATGTCAGGTGGTGAGGGTGTTGGATCACCTGAAATGAAAGAGAAATAATTCTATGGGTGGGCCTAAGAATAGTGGTTTATCCATCACTACGTATCTTGTGATGACATGAATCAATCCATACATAGTTCTTAAGAAACCGTTTAGTTTAATGTCTTGTGGAAAATGATGAACTTCCATATAGTTTAACATCATGTGGTTCGGACGAGTCCCATATAGTTTAACATCAGGTTGTCAGGAAGAAATATGTGTATTACTCTAATGTGGATTCTGATACCATTATTCAAGGCAAGATATGGAATATTTCATCCTCCTGATAAAGATTATTCAAGATGGTGGCTGCATTAGCTAGTGTGCCAGTGTGATCATTCTATGATCAGGGAACATAACGCAATGTGGGATCAAAGTGGAAATAATCCATATATATCCAAAAATATCTAGTGAGGGTTCAGTTCTTACTTTTTCATGGTATATTTACCCTTTATGTTCTTTATTTCCCAACATTTTCAAGAAAACTCTAGATATTTACAAGCGTAGTCCCCAATCCACTATAAGTGGCAACATGTATATCATCATCCGTCATTAATTTCTTACCTACCTTATTTATGAATTATTATTCATCATTTGTGGCTCCACAAGATTCGATGGGGCCCTGTCACCATATAGTATGCTAACCTTTCCATATGATTCTATCAATGTCTTCCAGAGATTGAAATGTCACATAGTTTATCATCGTGTGACTGGGACATGTTCCATGTAGTTTTTTGTCATGCATTAATGATGTAAATATATGTGGTGGTCCCGAACATAGAATTCATGAATCCCTACATAATTCATCATTATGAGAATTAAGTCATATATAGTTTCAGAATACATGTTTGATTGGAGACCAACATCATTAATGGTGGTCCTCTCAGGCAAGATCCATAGTAATGTAAAGTTGTATTTAAAGTAAGGGACATCAACCATGTAGTTTAATTTCATGAAACTAGGACTCATGGTATTTCATTTATCATCCTCCATTTAGGAGTATAATGATCTTATCTCAATCCTTCTTTTTTGTTTTGTGTTGGGATACCCTTATCACAATTCCTAAGCTCATGTGATATATGTTCAGTGCGATAAAAAAGGAATGACAAGGTATTATTTCACCACTCAGAGGAAATGGAGGAAACGATAAGGGGATTTTACGTTATGTTGTGGCTGAACCAAGATATAGGATCAAGGCATCCATTTGTATCTCATAGAAAATGACAATATAGTATTATATAGTTCTGAATGAACCGTGTATTTTAATGTCATACAGAAAGGATGTGAGCCCTGCAGTTTAATGTATTTCAGTAAGGAAAAGATCTATTAAATTTAACATCTTGCGGTATGGACAATGGCCATGTATTTTAATGTATTGTGGAAAAGACTTTGGTCATGAAATTTAGTATCTTGTGGTAAGGACATCAGCTGTGCAGATTATTTTCTAGCATTGAGGACATGATTGATGCATTTTAAAACCTTTTGGTAAAGGTGATTGATAATACTCTATCAATACAGTATCTCATTTGAAGGATATTGGACAAATATTATGCATATTTCATGAGTTGTGAGGTCTTTCAACTATATCATGCCTGTAGATACTTATTCCTCTGACCAATCTTTGAATAAAATGAATCTTTCAATTGTGTTCATGTGACATCAATGGTAAGGTTAATAGTTTTCATGGCCTATCAACCCTTCCTCGTGAAGATTTCTCATTGTTGGGAGCTCCATCAAACCATTATCCATGGCGTAGTCAAAATATTTAGAGACATTCTTTATTTAGAATGAATATACTTTGTTCAAACTTACCTTGAGTGATGGCCATTTGTCCCTAGGAGGTAGGAGGATCATGCACTTTTGAACAATCAATATTCCCTTTTCAGAGTGATCAGATGACTGGAGTGGGGATTCAGGTGTTGGTCGTTATAATATTCCCATGTCCATCTGCACGTGGATCTATTATTTAAAGTAAAATCTACCTTTTATGGTATGGTAGAGACATTGATGGTAGGGCAAATACATTTCATGGCCCATAATCTTTTCCCCACATGTATTTATCACCATTGAGAGCTCAATTAATCCATTATTCATAGCATAATTTAAATACCATGGATAATTTTTTCCTTGGAAGGAATATACTTTTTTATTTCCTTTTCTCAGGACATGGTTGACTAGACTGCTTCTCCCACATGAATTCTATACCAGCATTAGTGTGGGTGAATTGCTGAGTCTGGGGCTTGAGGTACAAAGTCATGATCTCTATAGGTCTGGGGGAAGGTGCTGAAGCATTGGGTGTCTTAGATGACGCTAATGCTTCTAATTGATTAAAATGTCATGAATCTCTTGAATGTTCTATGGAGACACCTGAGGAAAAATGGATTCCATAATATCCCTGATGTGGAGGAGGAAAATATAGAAATTTCCCCATCCTTGTGGGATTGAGTGAGGTGAAACAATATCAGGATTTCTCTCGATGAGGTGATGATAAATATGAAAATTATCCCGACCCTCTTTTCTAGGGTGCATCCCTATAATGCCTAATTTCATTGGAAGACACTGTCTAATCAAAATGAGATAGATACCATATGTGTATTCCTATAATAATCTCCCAATTATTCTTATTCTCTTGTTGGAGTTGAGTGATATATTCTTCTATAGAAATTTCCATGTCATCCTCAAGGGGTTGGCTATAAGGATCTATGAAAGCTCCCTTTTCTCTATTAATGCCAAGGTGACTGGATGATGATGGGAGTTATGACATGGAACCTAGAGACTAAATCCATTGTTTCCATTATCCATGTGATCCATTGTTCTTATCCTCAGAAATGCTAACATAGTGGGAAACAAATTTTGTAGTTTTCTGGTGGATACCAATAAGACTTCCTACATTTGTTCCAGTGGTATGAGGTAGGAGAAATGGTTATGACTCAGATGCATGTAGGATGATATAATTTTACCCTTCAAGAGAATACTTTCCTATATATGACAAGGAGTCTCTAGATCTAACTAATTTCAATTTTACTGAGACACAAGAAGGACAATTCTCTTCATTGATAGAGTATCCTATTTTATTGGTTGGTGCTCTTGGTACCATTTGGGTGGTCGGTTCCCATGATATCGTCTGATGGTTCAATTCCCATTGCAATTTTAGTGGGGTCAGTGCCCATGATACCATTTTAGGGTTCATTGAAAATGATAAGTATAATAGAAATGTGAAATATGGTAAAACATCCCTCAGTACTACAAGAAGGGTTTTCCCTGGGATTCCATAGTCACCAAAACTTGCTGATATGAATTTAAAGGCTCATGGATAGAAGTAATCTATGATTTATTCTGGTCCTCTATTAGGATACACAGGTATTCCTTTGATATATTTTAAATATCTATGATATATTCCTTCTCTGGAATTGTAATGTTTGGATACCCCAGGTGGATTTTCTTACTCGGTGCCCGAACCAGGATAGTTGGTGTAGGTGCAACCTCTTCTGCAGCCCCTTGTGGAATCATCACCACATGTTGGAGAGTATGATTAGAAGGGATGGGATCCCTCCTAGGTTATTTAGTTGTCATGATGGATATCATAAACACCACCCCCTACATAGAGAAGGTATAAATTGATGCATTCCAACTCTATCATTCCTAAGTGGTTGAATATGGAGATTGTAAGAACCCGGTTCTTATTCTTGAGGTACGGGTTTCCTCTTTTCCTTTTACTTAAGCGTTTTTGAGAGAATAAGGGAAATTTGGGGAAAATCCTAAATTTATGGGTACATACCTTGTACTTTTTTACACACGTCGTGTAGTTTGTCCATGTAAGATGAGAATACAGGGCGTGTAGGCTTAGGTGTGAAAACTAACTATACGCCATGTCCTATTGTGCACACACCGTGTACCATGGCTGTGTGGAATGAGAATACATGGCGTGTAGGAATTTCATAAATTAAGGGTGTAAAGACTAACTACACGATATGTACTTAGTAATACATGCCGTGTAATCTGTCGGTAGATGAATAGTGAGGCGGTGCAAAGTAGCTTCCAATGGAATAGTTAAAAAAATAGTACACCCCATGTACTTGAAAGTACATGCCACGTACTAGAAAGTACACGCCGTGTAGTTATGTTTTTTCATTAAAAACAGGAAGTAGCCCCCTAATTTGATAAAGGATACAGAGAACTCACCAGGATCCATGTGAGAGGAGGTCGGGATTTGGAGGAGTTCCCGATCGCACACCGCGACTCTGATTCTACCGCTTTCAATCTCGTTTGAACCGCGCGGGTAAGGTATTTCCTCTTCATGAATCATTCTTTCCAATTATTTTCCTTAGGGAAGTTATTTAGGTTTCAATGGGTAATCATTTATCTCAGATCTACGTTGTTCATGGTTGTTTTAGGAGGCGCATTTCATGTTTATCGATCAGAGGAGATCGAGGTATGTGGTCTTTTGTTTAATTATAACTTTCGAGTTGATTTTGTGTACCGTTGTGCTATGCGCCCATGTTCGGGGTGTCGTTTTCCTGAGGCTTTGACTGTTAAGATACCTAGAATTGCATAGGTAATCTACTAAATAATTATAATATACTGTTTGAGATCGTTGCTTTGATCCAGGGCCACCTCGTGGGTGGGTTTCCCTTGTTTATTAGTTTGGCCAAGATTCATATGGTCATGCCATGATTATATAATGGTTGAGTTTTCTTGAGAGGAAACATATATAAATTGCTTGTTTATGCGTTGGGCTTGGCCCGGTTACTTGTTTTCCTATGGAATTCTTGAGGGAGGTATTTTGTTTATCCTGAGGGCAATTTTTCTTATGTCTGAGGGCAGTAACTTCTGTGCCTAAAATAAATATCTTGTATGTCTGATGGAAATATTAGTTATGATTGTGGGTAGTCACCTATGGGTTTTGATTCTGTTTACCTGAGGTTAAGGATTTTCATGTATGAGGACACTGTTTACTTCGAATAATCGCTGTGGAGATTTATTATGTTATAGCTTACAAGCTAAAGTACAGTCTTGAAATTGTTAAATAATTTTTAAAATGGCAATGGAAATTGTAGAGATAGTTAGTTTTGACTACTTCCTAGTTTACTGCATTTTATTATTTCACACTATGGTTGCACATTTTCACTGATAGTTGGGCACGAGCCTTTGGTGGTGGCCTACTGGGATTTATTTATCCCACCATGTTTGGGACATGTCTTCAGCCCAAACAGATTATATTTCTATATGTGTCAATAAGAGAAAGGGTCCCTACATAGGGACATGATTATTACAGAGGAGTATGAGAGAATGGAACTGTACTTAGCCTTGCGATGCTGCTGAGTTCATGTTTAACTGTTTTGGTTTTTTTACTGTATTAGTACCTTGTGTTGTATTGTACCTGATTATAGTGTATCCTATTTTGGCTGCTTTCCTAGAATTAGTGACATGTTGCATCATTATATATATGACCTCTAGTTATTTATTACATCATTTTTCGATTTCTAATTTATTTTGATTACTTCTTCTGCTTATTCTTGTTTATATACCTTATTAAGCGACACTACACTTTGAAAAATGAGGTCATAGTTTCCCCATTATCAGTCCTTGGCCCTCACTACTAGTCGTCAGGCTCTAGAATTCGGGGAAATACGCTTGAGGTCAGGTGACCAACATGTTTTGGGGCACCCATTGTGTGACACCCAGATCTAAGACGTTACAAAGTGGTGTCAGAGGGATTTATTCTCCTTGACTTACTGTTTGGAGCCTATATTTATGGATAGGAAGGAATTTTTATTTGATAATAAGGTATGCTCGGGATTAGCTAACCCATGTACATGAAAAATCCAATCTATCTTGTTTAATTAAAATTTATCTGGTTTTTCAATTTTACAGTTGATTTGATTTTCACCGTTGGGTGATGCACAAGTGGTGTGTTGTTTATATTTTATACTTGGGTTCTAGTTAGTAGTAACCCGGTGAGATGAGGTTATGTCATCAAATGCATCATTTAGGAACATGTTATAATCACATGTCATGCATACTTTCCATGCAATGTAGGTGAATTAGAAACTGCATGCTATTCTAATAGATGTTGTTCTAGAAATAAATGTTGTTGTGATAGGTGCCTTGATAAAATACCTACTATTTGATAGGGTATTGTGGTGTGTGTTCTGTGTGAATGAACTTCAAACATTGGTCCTTGGGGAGTATGGGCCCTCATCGACCGGAATTTGGTGGATCATAGACTTGTTTACCTTGTTTATAACATGTATAAGAAGCCATACTTTGATTCGCGGGGTGTATGGTCCCTCATGAATCATAATTTTGAACTTTGGTGTTTGTTTTAGTGTTTTTCTGGGCTCTGGAGTAGTTTATGAGGCCTACTGTCTAGAAAAACCCAGAATACACAACCGTGTAGTGTTGACTACACACCATGTGTTCTTCTATTTGGGAAGAAACTGTTTTTTTTAATATACACACTATGTACTTTATGTACACACGGTGTAGTCTCTAACCGTGTCATGGGACATGTGGGTAGAGACACGGGATATGGAAGTTCTTGGGGGAACAAGCCGTGTGTTGGTTGAAAAATTCATGTAGTGTTGACCCGATGTCCACCCATGTCACTGACAACACAGATAGAGAAACCTTAAGTTATACATGTTGTGTCTATCTTGAACATGTCGTGCAGTCTGAGCTAGGTACTCATCCATCTCACCAACAACACGGGGCAGTGTTATCCTTCTTATTACACACTGTGTCTATCTTGAATACGCCGTGTAGTGTAACCTGTGCACACGGGCCGTGTCACTAACAACACGGGCTGGTAAAGCTTGTCTGGTACACGTCGTGTCTACCATGAACACGCTGTGTAGTCTCCTATTTGTAGAGTCGTGTGGCTTTACCATGTAGAAGGAATCAGGTAGGGAAAGAATATTCAAGTACACACCGTGTGTTTTGGGTGTTACACGACCAGTTCTAGCTGAAGTACAGGTCCATGTGAATGGCTTATGGGAACACTCTGTGTAGGAATTATACAAGCTGTGTATTCATGTTTTTTAAAACATGAGTTCTTTTCTTCTCATGTTCCCTTCTTGGTCTCCTAGTTTTCAGTCCTTTATAATCTTGATCTAAGGTGTGCGTTTGACCATGTAGAGTCATGCCGCTGGGATGACCACGAGTTGTTCGCCAAGAGATTGGCGATGATTATACTTGAGAGGTGGTTGTACATGGGCTACTGGTGGATCCTCTAGCAGTGCCAGATGTGGCGTCAACCATTATACTGAACACAGGCATAGATAATCAGTTCCATTAAGGCTTCATATGGTTCATGCAGACCTTCTAGGGAGCACTGTCGATTGCCACATCTATGGCAGAGAAGACACGCATATTCCAGCAGTAGCATCCACCTACATTTTCAAGGGATGGTGGACCACTGGCTACAAAGTCATGGTTTGGTTCTATGCAGCCGACCTACAAGAATCTAGAGATTCCTCCAGGGAGGAGGGTCATGCTCACTACTTACATACTGCGTGATTCTTCCAAGAGATGGTGGGATATTACCACCCTGACTAAGCATCACCGGGACATGGCATGGAAAGATTTTCCGGAAGTCTTCTATGAATTTTTCTTTCCAGATACACTAAGGGTAGATTGAGCTAGAGGGTTTATAAATCTGCAGTAGGGCACTATGTCCTTCATGGACTATTCTAACTGCTTCACTGAGCTACAACGTTTTTCACTTTTTCTAGTTGGCGATGAGACGTTGAGGGCTAGACACTTTGAGGATGGTCTTTGGTATGACATATGAGCGCTGGTGAATGTTTTCTGGTTTCCTAAAGTGCACGATTTTGTGAACCAGGTTTTGATTACTCAAATGAACTTCTACGAAGCTAGTGGTGTGGACTAGGGTGGTTCGACACTAGTCTCTGGTACTATTTCTACCTTTAAGAGGAAAAGGCAGATGGATTTATCTCACGGTGGCAGTACTAGCCAGAAGAATTCTTCAGGTGGCCAGGTCATGTGTTACCAGTGTGGTAAGGAGGGGAACAAGAGACCTCAGTGTCCACGTGACCCCGTAGAGTGCCGATCTTGCGGTAGGACGGGTCATCTACACCATTTTGGAAGGGAGTTTCCACCAGTGACTAGTGATAGGGGTTCTGTACAGACTCCGTGTGCGGGAGCAGGTCCAGCTGCTTCTTACCACACAGGGAATTAGAAAATGTCAGGATGTTCAGGCCAAGGTGGTGGTTGTGGAAATGGTAACCAGACACCGGGATCTTAGAGATAGTAGGGAAGGACAGCTCAGGGTAGCTAGGCTATATCATAGGGTCGTGGCACTGGGAAAACATATGCAGTGAAACAGACCCAATAGAAGTAGGATCCATGACTTTCCACTATCAGAGGTACTATTCTAGTTGCTTCTGTTTTATCTTCTACACTTTTTTATATTGGTGCAACATCGAGATTTATTTTTGTGCACGTTGTGGGGAGACTTGGGTTTTGTTTTTTTTCTTCTTCGGATTTCATGACGCTAGACACTCTGTTGGGAATAATAATGAAAGGCGTGCATCAGTGTAAGGAGTGTCCCCTAGAGGTTGGTGGGTGTCACTTTTTATGGGACCTCTATGTCTTAGAGATGACAACCTATGATTTCATTCTCAGGATGGACTGGTTGGTACCCTTTCGAGCCTTTGAGGATTGCTATCATCGTAGGGTGAGTTTCATGTCTCCATAGGGTGGAGAGTTTCTATATAAGGGTGAATGGGATGTCTAGGTGAGCCGAGATGGACCCGAGCATCGTGGATGAGGTGGAGTTATAGTCCAGATTGCGAGTTTATATCTGGATGACTGGGAATCTTTTTAGAAGGATTTCCCTCCGGTGGTTATTCATTTTAGGGATGTATTCCCAGACGACTTTTTAGGTCTACCTCCAGAGAGAGAGATGGAATTCTCTATTGATCTTGTGCTAGTTGTGGTACTGGTGTCCATTCCTCCTTATCGGATAGCTATTCCAGAATTTCAGGAGCTCTAGAGGCAGCTAGAGGAGATACATGCAAAGGGTTTCATCTGACTCGGTACTTCTCCTTGGGGTTCGCCTGTCTTTTTTGCGAAGAAGGCCAATGGTACCCTCAGATTTTGTGTAGATTATCAGAATTTGAACCAGTTGATAGTCAAGAACTAATATCCTTTACCAAGGTTTGATGATCTTTTTGATCAACTTCAAGGAGCACAAGTGTTATCAAAGATTTACTTGAGATCCGGATATCATCAGTTTCTCATTAGACCATCAGACATACTGCTTACAGCCTTTCAGTTCAGATATGGTATGTATGAGTACATAGTCATGCCCTTCAGACTCACAAACACACAATCATTTTTCTTGGCTCCAATGAATCGGGTGTTCCACCCATATCTAGATTCTTTCATGGTAGTCTTCATAGATGATATCTTGGTGTACTCTCACACTCGACACGACCATGCCACCCATCTTGAGATCATAATAATTACACGGAGAGAGCATCAATTACATGCTAAGCTCTCAAAGTGACACTTTTGGATGGACCAGATTCACTTCCTAGGTCATATTATTCAAAGGCAGGAGTTGTGGTAGACCAGGAGAAAGTGATAACAGTAGTTTCCTGGGAGCAACCTAAGAACGTGTTTGAAATATGGAGTTTCTTGGGGCTGGTTGGTTACTACAAGAGATTTATACAAGGATTATCCCTCTTAGAAGCACCGTTGATGGGTTTGACTAAGAAGGGTATGATGTTTGTTTGGTCAAAAGCTTGGAGACAGCCTTTCAGAAGCTGAAGGTGGGGTTGATATCAGCACTAGTCCTGATACTTCTAGGGAAAGGGAATAGCTATACAGTTTACTATGATGCCTCAGGTATTGGGGTGGGAGCATTGTTGATGAAGGGCGACCGAGTTGTTTCATACGGGTCTCGGTAGTTGAGGCCACATGAGAGGAATTACCCGACGCATGATCTCGAGTAGGCTGTAGTTGTTCCTGTGTTACGTTGTTGGAGACATTATCTCTTGGGAGAACATTTTGTGGTGTTTATGGACCAAAAAAGTCTTAAATACATCCTTAACCAGCGCGAATTGAATATGAGATAGCAAATATGGGTTGAATACATTTAGTCCTTTGACTTCAAGCTTGCCTATACAGCTGGTAAAGGTAATGTAGTAGCAGATGCACTAAGTAGGAGGAATTACATACAGGCAGTGCAGGAGGCCAATGGTGATTGGTAGCTTATGTATCTATTCTCTGAGATGAATATGGAGGTTCATAATAGTCATGGGTGAACCTATCTTACATCCTTAGCTATAACTTCTACCCTCCTAGATAAAGTGAGGATGGGATAGCTATCAGATTCAGAAGGCTTAGTTATTCGGGATTCGGTGGCAAGTGAGGACCCTCCTCCTATTTTGACAATAGGAGATGACGAGGTACTACATATCAATGGATGAGTTTGGGTTCCAGGGGATATACACGAGGATTTGATGTGGGAATTTCATGATTAATCTTGGACAGTGCATCTTGGAGTTACCAAAATGTACAGTGACTTGAGACGTCAGTATTGGTGGGTGGGTATGAAAAGAGAGGTAGCTGGTTTTGTTACAAGATGTTCCACCTGTCAGTAAGTGAAGGCGGTACATCAGAGGCCAGCCAGACTGTTACAATAGTTACCAATTCCAGAGTAAAAATGGGATGATGTCGCGATGGAATTCATGACCGGGTTTCTGAGATCGCCTCAAGGCAATGATATTGTATAGGTTGTTGTGGACAGACTTATGATGGTAGCTGACTTTTTACCGATCAAGGAGACCTTCAGTGTTGACGAGCTCAGTAAGTTGTATCTCCAAGAGGTAGTATGTCTTTATGAGGTCTCTTGTTCTATCATTTCATATAGGGATACACATTTTACATCTCGTTTTTGGCAGAGTTTTTAGAGGTAACTGGGTACACAGGTGCTTCTGAGCACAACTTACCACCCTCAGACTGAGGGCCAGTCAGAGCAGACAATAAAGGTGCTAGAGGACATTCTGCATGCATGCGTCCTAGACTTTGGGGGCTCTTGGGAGAAGCACATACCCCTAGTCGAGTTTTACTACAATAATATATTTCAGGGAACTAATGAGATTACACCTTACGATGCATTATATGGTTGGCCATGCCGATCACCCTTATGCTGGTTCGAGGCAGGTGAGATAGATTTACTGGGGCAATGTCTATTTTAAGAGACTTCAGAGAAGGTACAGTTGATTCAGAAATGGATGGCTATGACACAGTCTCATCAGAAATATTATGATGATCGCCACAGATGGCCCTTGGAGTTCGTGATCAGGGATCCGATTTTCTTGCGTGTTTCACCGCGGTTGGGACACTATAAGATCAGGAGATAGGGTAAACTTTAACTATGTTGTGTAGGGCCCTTTGAGATTCTAGAGATAGTCGGGCCGATTTCTGATCGTTTGTAGTTTCCACAGATGTATCAAGCCATGTACGGCGTCTTTAATGTATCTCAGCTATGCCGTTATCACTCAGACCCATCTCACGTTTTTCTGCCTAAGGAGGTTGAACTTCAGGTTGATGCATCCTTTGAGGAGCATCTGATTCGTATTGTTGATAGGATCATAAAGGTTCTCCAAGGTCAGTCAGTTCTTCTCGTACGGGTGCTATGGCTGCATGGACGAATGTAGGAAGAAACGTGGGAGTGGGAGACCGACGTACATGCTCAGTGGCCAAAATTTCTCACAGCATTACCTTCACCACCCTTGGAAGGGAAATTTGGGGATGAATTTCTTTAAGGGGGAAGTTTGTAAGAACCTGGTTCTTATTCTTGAGGTATGGGTTTCCTCTTTTCCTTTTCCTTAAGTTTTTTTGAGAAAACAAGGGAAATTTGGGGAAAATCCCAAATTTATGGGTACAAGTCGTGTAATTTTGTACACATGTTGTGTACTTTGGCCATGTGGGATTAGAATACTAGGCATGTAGGCTTAGGTGTGAAAAATAACTACACATCGTGTACTATTGTGCACATGCCATATACTATGGCTATGTGGGATGAGAATACATGTCGTGTAAGCTTGTCAGCGATTAAGGGTATAAAATCTAACTACACGCTATGTACATAGTAATACACGTCATGTAATCTATTGGTAGATGAATAGTAAGGCAGTGTAAAGTAGCTGCCAATGGAAAACATAAAAAAAATAGTACATGCAGTGTACTTTAAAGTACACATTGTGTAGTTATTTTTTTCAATAAAAATATCAAGTAGTCCTCTCATTCCACAGAGGAGGTAGAGAACTCACCAGGAGACGTAGGATAGGAGGTCGGGACTTCGAGGAGCTCCTGATCGCACACTGGGACTCCAATCCATCTGTCGTCGATCTCATTTGAACCGCATGGGTAAGATATTTCCTCTTCATGAATCTTTCCTTCCAATTATTTCCCTATGGGAAGTTGTTTGGGTTTGAATGGGTAATTGGTTATCTCATATCTACGTCATTCTTGGTTGTTTCAGGAGGCGCCTTTCACGTATATCGATCAGAGGAGATCGAGGTAGGTGGTCTTGTGTTTAATTCCAACTATCAAGTTGATTTTGTGTACCGTTGTGCTATGCACCCATGTTCGGAGTGTCATATGGCTGAGTCATTGACTGTTAAGATACCTAGAATTGCATAGATAATCTAGTGAATAATTATAAACTACTGCTTGAGATCACTGCTTTGGTCCAAGGCCACCCCGTGGGTGATTTTCCCTGGTTTAGCCGTTTGGCCAGGATACCTATGGGTATATCGTGATTATAGAATGGTTGAGTTTTGTTGAGGAGAAACATATATAAATTTATTGTTTATGCCTTGGACTTGGCCCTGGTTACTTGTTTTCCTATGGAATGCCTGAGGGCAGTATTTTTTTATCTTGAGGGAAATGTTTCTTATGTCTGATGGTAGTAAATTCTATGAATGAGGGCAATATCTCATGTGCCTGAGGGCAATATTCATTATGTCTGTGGGCAGTCACCTATGGGTTTCGGTTTTATTTTCCTGAGGTTAAGGAATTTTATTTTTGAGAACACTATTTACTTCGAATAATCATTATGGTGATTTCTTATGTTGTACTTGCCAAGCTAAAGCACGGTCTTGGAATTGTTAAATAATAATTAAAATGGAAATGGAACCGATAGAGATAGTTACTTTTGAGTACTTTCTATTTTACTACATTTTATTATTGCAGACTACTGTTTCACATTTTCACTAACAATTGGGCATGGGCCTTTAGTAGTGGCCTAATGAGATTTATTTCTCATACCCTATTTGGTTCATGTATTTGGCCCAAACAGATTATATTGCTGCAGGTGTCGATAATGGAAAGGGTCCCTACAAAAGTACATGATTGTTGCATAAGAGTTGGAGAGCATGGGACTGAGCTTAGGCTTGCGATGCTGCTGAGTTCCTATTGCACTGTTTTGGTTTTTTGTTTGTTATATTAGTACCTTTTGTTGTATTGTATCGATTGCAGTGTATCCTATTTTGGCTAATTTCTTATAACTAGTGACATGTTGCATCATTTTGGCTAATTTCTTATAACTAGTGACATGTTGCATCATTATATATATGACTGATAGTTATATTTTACTTTAGTTGTCCATTTCTGGTTTATATTGTCTATTGCTTCCTCTTTTTCTTGGTTATATACCTTATTCCGTTGCGTTACACTTTAAAAAATGAGGGCATAGTTTCCCCCACTATCATTACTTGGACCTCACTGCTAGTCGGTAGCCTCTAGAGTTTAGGGAAATGCGCTTGAGGTCATGTGACCTGCTGAGTTCGGGGCACCCATTGTGTGGCGCCCGGATCCGGGACGTTAAAGTGATAGGGGTTACATCCTCTTCTTCGGATAGTCATGGGACAGACAGATGGTGGGAATTCATATTCTGAAGGATTTCATTATCCAATTCTATTTACATAGTGGTATTATTTACTTAGTATCCTCTTCTGAAGACTTTCACCAATCAATAACAAAGTTGGTGTGTTAGTGAAAATGTATGTCGGGGCCTCAAGATCAAAGAAACTTGAACAGTGATCTTAGGATTCAATGGCACATTTGAGGATGTCATTTTCATTGCAAGGAATCTTGATAAGTCCTTATGAATGATACAAGAAACCATATCATTGTAGTGTCATATATAAGAGTACATTTCTAATCAACCAAATTAATAGTTAAAAGGTTAAGTGGTAGTCCCCTCTTTTCACATAAATTTCAGTGTGGTTAGAAGAACCATGAAACGTTTATCATTTTTTGTCCAATGAGAAAAACATAAATTGAATGGATAGGTACTGTAAAATTTACCCTTTATAACCTGTGAAAGGGATGACACGGTTAACGGATTTTATGTCAGGTTTACCATTTTTCTTCATTGGATTTTAAATGTGCGGAATGGGTTTCTCTCAATGGTTTTTTTGCCGGGGGGTTTTAAGGCCTCCCTCGATTTCTCATGTAGGTTTTTCCATGTGTTTTTCCTTTCCATAGAAACTCCCATCAGTTCCCTCATCTATACATAGGTACAGTTATGCTTTCTAAAGGCCAGTGATCATTTGGTCCTTCAGGCCCACCGACTCTTAAGGACTCTCATTGGTCTGTGGATCAGTGGTCAGGCTCATCACAAACTTATGGGGGGAATTTTTTCCTACTCCGTGACTCTCTAATGGATTTAATAAATTTTCATAAAATCTACCCTTGTCTCAAATATGGTAGTTTTTACCACTTTTTAATGGATTTATTATAAACATTTATTGATGGGGGAAATCTCATGTATATAACGAGTTCTATTTCAATCTCTTTTTTATTATGATGTTTTAAGCCACGACCATGTTTGAACACTCTAGAGTTTATTGTTGACCGTGGTATTGGATGGTGTCTTGAGAATGGGATTACACCATTAAGAGGTGTCCTACGTATCCTATGAAAAAAGGAATCAAAACCTACTTAGTTCGTCTGACACAGTTTAAGGTCAAATGACTGGACCAACCCATGTAGTTTAACATCATATGATGAGGAAACAAATACTGGGCTCAGACCATAAGGAGACGTCTTATGTATCCTGTTTAATAATGGAATCATATTACTTTTATTTCATGAAACAGTCACATATTTCTAGAGAAATATAAAAATAGAGGCCCTAAGCGGGACTTAAAAAATTTAGACTACCCTAGATTGCTTCATCTAGAACTTATCAATTTTTAGAAGCAATGGAATGTGATTATAATGACATCCCAATGGTGAGGATCCCATATTGGTGGAATTCTCATTATACTAGTTGTACAATCATCACTGATCACTAATATCAAGTGACCTATGCTCAGTTTGAGAAACAAGAGATAGTGACAGATTGGTTTCATTACGTGATAGCATATCCATATAGGGATTCCACAATAAAGTTATCAATTTTGATGAAAAATCACCCATGTCATGGAGGATATTGTATTGTGATCTAACCTTATGAAGGCTTCCTATGTATCCTAGATATGGAAAAAATGAATGTTTTCATCATTCACTTATCTCTCAACCCGCTGATGGGTTAAGGTGCATGATCACCTTCGGATATATTATAGATATCTTTAGGGTTTCAGGAATTATAATGTCTTATACTAAAAGGGGTTCCCTAATGTCATGTTCATATTATATTATGTCGATGGTTGGGGATTATGCCCTGAGGATTCCTATTGATATTAGGTCATTGATTGGGGCTTAAACTCTGAGACTGCTCGATTGGTCAGGGCTTACACACTATGGTTGTCCCTGTGACCTCACCTAATTACCTAGAGGGTGTCGCATAACCCATAAGACATGCCTTGGGGTCATTTTCAACTATTTTCTTGACACACATGGAGTGTGTTGCGAGATTCTGTAGGACCTAGAATGAAGGACGTTGTATATCATTGCTAACATCCATGGATGGATTCATGAGACAAGGCCATCATGTTTAGAGGGCATCACAGGTCTTAGGTGACATGACCATTGGATTCTGTGTGGACTAGATTACATGTATGGAAGTTGTCAAAGGTCTTAACTTTCATTCCTAGATGGTGTCATGAGACCTTTCTTTCCATGCCTGGATACTTCATCAAGACTCAGCTAACATGAGAGGGAGTCGTTAAATGAGTCAGGAGATGTATCTAAAGGAAGTTTAAATTTTCATCAGATGGACTCAAAGGGTTTTTCTAGATCAATGTCAATTCTATGTGTGGGGGGTGTTTTACATTCTATGATATGTCAAGAGGATTTTGAATGTCCCGTATATCATGTTGATGGAGTTTCACGAGGTCTAGGTGAAATGTCCTGGTGCTATCGCAAGTATTTGGATGACTCACATGAAGAACATGGGGGCCAAAGAGCATGTATTGAGATAAATTATTTCACTTTTAACCTTGGTTATGTCCCTAGTATTATGAGGTCTTTTTATTTATTCAGTATCAACTTCTTTAAGTCTAACATGATCTGGAAGGCATGCAGTAGTTCTTCGCACATCTTGCGAGAATCCCTTCATGTGATCTAGGAATGATCATGAAAGTACCTTGTGAATGGTACATTATTTCTCCAATATTTTCTGGTGTATTACCTGATGGAAGGTTTTCCCGTCTTGTGATTAGTTCCTCCATGAATTTCGTAGAGGTGGAGAGTCATGTCATCCAGATTCCATGTGTCTAGAGTTTCAGAGCCCAATCATCCGACCCTTTCTTAATGTTGGTGTGGGTAAATTATAGGTGTCTCCACACCATTTTTTTAGTTCTTTGTGTGTCATATACAATGTGAGTCCATGCTAGAGTTGGTGAAGGGTTATGTCACCACATGTCTTAGAAATTCTTTGTTGTAGATGGATCTTAGAGAATCACATTATTTTTAGCGATCATGAGTCCCACTCATCAACACTACCATTATTGGATTATTTCCAATTAATAGCGACTTGTTTGATCATGTGGATGTGTAGAATGACTTTGATGTTCTCATTTTGACATATCCATGGGCCTTCATGTGATCCAACTTCCAATTGAAAGGAATTCATTAGATGATTGATGACATTCCCTAGGGATTTGTGAAACAAGGATTGTTTGTCTGAGGGTCTTGCGGGAATATGTTATAGAATTACTAGATGTGTCTCATGTCCTTCAACAACCACAAGTGTCATCCTGATCCCCCCTCTTTTATTTACTTAGTTTTATGTGACAAATATTTGAAGTCATCTGAGATTTCATGTGTAAAGTTATGATATTTGTTCGATTTGTTGGTGATGTTTCAAATGAACTATATGTTTCATAAGTGGGTGTGCGAACATTTCATTGAAAAATCTATTTTTTCCTTATATCCCCATGTAGTTTCATGGACATACCCAAGGACTTATTTTTTATGAGACTGAAAAGCCAAAGGGATTTCTTGAACTAAGGTGTACATGTCACTGAGGTCTCATGGTGCCCTACAGATTACTAGGGGCTCATCGCATGTCTTTCAGTGACCGTGAGTACCTCTTGCCTCCTTCCCTTTAGTTACATTGTTTTATTCTACAATGATTTGGTGGTCATGTGAGTTGGTATGAGTGATGTCTTGGTTATTTACCTTATTTTTTATGATACCTCGCATGGACAATATGGGCCATATGTAGAGTGTGAAAGCATGTTGTGGATAAATATTTTAATTCATACTTAGAGTGACTAATGGAGATCAAATGGTTTCCTAGAGATACCCTTGACATTTTTTCGAGGTTCTATGATGTCTTTAGGGTTGCTAGGGATGCATCACTTGTCCATTAGTGACTACGAACACCTCTCTCCCCATCACTTTTATGTACTTTGTTTTATTCTAAAATGCTATGGGGGTCATGTGATTTTTCTTCGATTTCATCAAGGAATTTTATTATTTCCAATATTGAATAGGTACTTAATATTTATGCCAGCAAGGGGTATCTCCCTTTGGATATCATTACTCCTTATTTTGCAAAGGATTTCAAGTGGTTTTTTAGGAACATTCTAGTGACAAACCATGTGGATTGGGTGCTCATTATATTGTCACCTTGCGGCCATTGGTTATCTATGAGTGCACCAAATGATCAATATAGGATCTTGTGATGGTTAGCATTCAATTTCGTGGTCAGTCATCCTATTTCCTTATAGAGTGTTAAATGATCATTGATAGGTCTTTTGATGGCATGCAGACATTGTCAAGAAGAATTTCATCTTCTCTCTTTGATGTGCCGCATGTTCATTGGCGTGTTTCATGATGGATTGATGAAATTTCATAGGACAGTCATTTTTCATTTCTATTAAATATTGTATGTTCAATTGTGAATCTTGCAATGGTGTGCAGGATTCATTATAGAAAACCCTTCTATTTTCCTATGGTACATCGTATGATCAGTGTTGGATAATGCGATGTCGTATGGAAATTATCAAGTATGGTCACATTTCCTATCTTTGATGAAATCCATGTTCATTGATGGGTCTCATGACAGCTTGAAAAAAATTTTAAGTGAATATTCTCGGACCTCCATTATTATTTCATGTGTCCATTGATAGAAATGTATCATGATGTTGAAGAATATGGCGTATGATATTGTTTATCCATAGCCCAATATTCATGACATGTGTCCTTCTAGGGAAAAGTGTGTGATCATAAAATAAGAGCATCAACATCATGAGACCATGATCATTGTACATAGTTTTGTATAAGAACAACATTCTCCACTTCAAAAAGGAAAAAGTCAAATAAAATCTAGATTCCTTGAAATAAAGTTTCAAATGAATATGAGGCTTAAGGTTGGTATAAATTTTTGTTTAAAAGATATGGATCAAGATAGAGGTTTTTATCATAACTAAAATTCATGATATCAAAAATAAATGTGTAATGAAATTCTCTCCTAAATGTTGAAACTCCAACTTCCCCCAAATCATCCAAAGTAAGGGTCATGAACAAAGAATGCATAATAAATGATGTATCCCTTATTGATTTGTTTTTCATCTTTTAAAAATTTTAATTTAAACGTATCCATTTTCTCTTTATAAATTTTTCAAAATTTATTCTTATAATAGACCTCACATCCCCCACCAAAACACTTTTGATAATAATCATTATCCTAGTGATGGCGATTTTTTATTCTTCTATGTCACAACCCATTATTCTTTTTTAATTTTTTTTCCAAGATGGGAAAACATTTAACTACATTGAATGAATAAAAAAACATACTTTATTACCGCACTAAGATCCCCTACACTTATTCCTTATAATGATTTTAATTCTATCATCCATGATTTTTATCATCCCCACACTTCAATTTTAAAATATTATGGAAATTATAACAGTATGGTAGGAAGGTATAAAAATGTATTGAAACATGTTTCATCATTAACAAGGTCATTCATGATTTCAATGGGATAAAAAAATATTTATGTGAAGGAGATCTTTTAAGGATAAATTTTTTTACCAAAATATTCCTCAATAATTTTAAATGTGTTATTGTACAGTAATATATTTTAAAAGTTCAAATTTATGTTCTTGTAGGTGGCATGTCCAAAGATCAATCAATAAATATGCTCCAGAATAAATAGGACGTAAATGGTATAGAAATCCCCTTTGTAATAGAAATCTAATTTGGGACAATCTCCCAAGGAATGATTTATAGTATCAAATAAATTCTCATAAATTTAATAAAATCAAAGCATGGAAAATGGATGGTAAATTTCGTTTACATTAATCATTTAATTAACTTAAATCACGAGTCCATGTTTTAATATTCATGCTAACTTTTAATTATCCAATTATCTATTTCACTCATTCAATTTAATAATTATTGAGCTCTTAAACATGGCATGATAGGATTAATAAGAAACTCATGTCTCTCAGATAAGTCATGTGTAGCATAAATCTATGAATGGCCATAAAATTTAATCTTTAATGATCAAAAATTGTTTTTGGACAAAAAAATTAAGGATTTAAAAATTTAAACATCTAAAAGGTCAACTCTATTTCCCATTAAGCTTATTACTTATCGTTCAGTGGTTTGAGATAGAATTATTCAATTACTATTAAAGAGAATTAAATAATATAGCATAAGGATCATGTCAATAAATCCCAAAAATATTGGAGGGAGTGGGATGAATTCTATAATACTTATTAATATATTATATTGAATATAAATTCACTGAATTATTGTAATGATAAATTTTGATATGATCCCCCATGTTGGCCCTATGTTTTTACTACCAATAGGGGTAGTACTATATGTTATCCAATGTTAGATGGTGGATGAGGCTTCTTTTATTTTAACCAACACATGTGACATTTACCATATTGTGCTTCATCATTCTAGGTTAGGAATGATCCATTGATAGAGTACACTAGACCATACCTTTCACACTGAGGTATAACATTCATGGTAGGGGTAGAATGAAGTATCAATCATCCTCCTTATGGGTTGATGCTTGTGAAAACTGATTCATCTATTATAGTATTTCCTTCTTAGGGGATGTATGAATTGAATGATCAAAGCGATAATATAAAAGTAATTATACTTGAAAAAAAATTGAATTTGAATTTTTGATGACTGATTTCTCCCTTTCAAAACGAGAATCTACTTGTCTAATTTCATCAGGCATAGATACATGGATCTCCTGTAGGAGCTCCTCAAATTCATGTCCATTGAAATTAGGTAGCACAATGTGTTTCTCAGTAGGTTAATGATTAGTCTCTTCATCTTCCTCCAAGGCATAATGGAGATTTTCTAAATCTATGTAATCAATGTAGTATGGAGTGACGCAAAAATAAAAATCAAAAATAATACACAGAGATAGAGTTAAATAATGGTTCCCATCTTTGAGATGGTTAGGTTTCAATATCTTCTTCATTGGTGAGTTCCCCTTGGAGTTGGATCTCTGTGATTGAAGGAAGGTAGTTGGTATCCTCATTTTTTACTTCAAATTCTCCCACTTGGGTGGTGTCTTCTTTCAATGGTATTGGATACTTTTCTTTGTAATATGTGGGTAAATTAATTAGTTCCTCGCATTCATTCTAAAATTCATCCAGTTCTTATTTATCTCCCACATATAGATCATCATTCATGTCTTCCTCCTTTTACTCTTCAAGTTAGACAAGCGGCTCATCTTTTGGTTCATTTTTAGACACAGGGATAGGTTATATTGATGATGCTTGGATGTTTGTAGTTATCCAATACATTTTTCTTTGGATATCATTCACCTTTTCAATAAATTGTTGAATATTATAGGTGATTTTATGTTTTTCACTTTACCATGGAAATATTGTTGTCTAACATATTCAAAAGTGTTGGGAGGAAACAAGAAGCACTCTTCTTGTGCTTTGGACACAACTTGATAGAATTCTGGGAAGCACTTATATAATTGAGTGAGTTCTCTAGAAAATCCATTAACCACTTGTTCCTCAAGAGTCCCCATAAAATATATGAATATTTTCATTAATTCCTCCTCTTAAAAAATTATTTTCATCCCCCCATGATCGTTTTATCCCATAATGAAACATCATCTTCTACAGACCAGGGTTGTTGAGCTGTTGGCTCTTGTTCCTAAGAGTAATTGTTTCATGAGTTGAAGAAATGATCACTGGAAAACAAAATGGATTTTTTAGTTTTTATTTTTATAAAAGGTATTAAAATCTTTCTAAATTATGAAATTGAAAATGATGAGAAGTATTATGATTCGATCCCAGAAAATAGTTCTAGTTTTGATGAATTCAAATCATGGGGTGTTGTCAAAAGTAATTATAATTTCTCCAAGTAAAGCTCAATAGTAGACTAGGGTCATCTCACTTGAAGATACATAACAATTTGGTTCAGTTACATTATCTAATTAACCTAAACTACATCATTTTATGGTTTAAAAATTTAATTAAAAGAATGATAAATGTTTTTGGTGTTTTGAATATTTAAAATAAATTACATGTAAGAAAGAGAATTTAAACTATTATGAAATTTAAAGAGATAATGAGTAAAGGAAGAAAGGAAATGGTCTTGGGTTTAGTTTGGATTCCATCACTCTTCAATTGTATATGTTTGATTTCATTTTGGTAGCCCAAAAATTAAATATCATGTTTGAACAACAATTCTTCATTTATAAATTGTGAAAATAAATAAATGCCAATAAAATATCAACTCCACCTCTCCTTCATCAAAAGTTGATAACACATGTTGGTCTAGTATGTGTCATTTTCCAAACCTCATGGTTATCCTCTCATTTCTGATATTAAGAGAATACATAGTGGAATGTGAGAGAAGAAAAGAAGAAATAAAAAATAATGAATTATTGAAAAATAAAATTATGTGTGATGATAGAATAAAAGAGAAAATAAAAACGATGGGGTTGAGAGAGAGAGAGAAAAATAAAAATAAAAGAGAAAGAGGAGGAAGAAATAAAGTATATAATTTATAAATAATGATAAAATAATAATATTATTGTTGTTGTTGTTAACAAAAATAAAAAGAGAATAATAATTTGAAGAATATGAGACGATGGAAAAGGATGGTGGGAAAAAATTAAAAAAAATGCATTAATTAATTAATTTAACTAAATAAATAATTCAAATTACAATTTATAATAAAATCTAAAAAAGAAAAAAAAGAAAAAAAATAAGAAGAATAAATTGGGGTGGCATATAACAGTGTGTCTCCTGGGTGTTGATCTCCTCCTCAGTGGTCAAGAGATGGTATGGGAAGATTTTGAAATGTGGTGATTTCCTCCTATTATAGGAAATAAGTTTCCTTCAAAATTATCTTCATGTTATCCCCTTTAAAAGGAAGAATTTGATAATGATGTTTTCAAAAAAGTTTTTATTTATAAATTTATTATTTGTATATCCTCCAAATGAGAGCATATTTAACCATATTTAGAGATATTTATATCTATTTTACTTTTATAATCTATTCTACCCTAGTGGACTCTCCATATACCATAACTCTTATTTCCCAAGAATTAATGGCTTTGAAGATAGTTGATTCTTGTATGAGAACCTTCATGAATTTTCTTCGTAAATTAACTTTCCATCTTACCACTAAATTATAGAATATTTTTTCCTTCCAATAAGGAATTATTTGCCCAACATCAGAAAAAATAGATCTATGATCTGCTTTCAATGGGAAAATTGTGAGCTTTTTTGGGGCTTCCAAATGGTGGATTTAGCTTTGGGTCCAAAAAATGAAATGAATCCCAATATGTATACAATCCAAAAAATAAATAATTTAATGATATGGATAATTATAGAAAATTTTATGAAATAAATACAGAAATAATTTTAAATAGTTAAAATCCAAAATAGACCATTTTTTCAATTATGCTCGAAATTCCACTAAAACCATAAAATGTGATAATTTTCCTAAAAATAAAACTTTTTTGGGATAAAAAACATATAAATACAAAGTAAAATTATTGAAAATATTATCTATGTTAACCCCCTCAAACATGTATCATTATTTTCCTTAAAAATAAAATCTCAAAAAGGAGTTATAGAGGGCACCAATGTTATCAATATTCACATTTCAATGCAATAAAATCAAACAATTATCAATGTAAAATAAAATTATCAAATTTCACAAAAAATGTCACTTTAATTTCTCAATTTTCAAAGAAATAATAAATTCAAGTATTTTACATTTCCACTTTGAATAATTATAGAACTTATTCATTCATTCATTCAAGCTCCTAAATTCATTATTATTAAATATTTCACGTCATGATTTACCTCACTTTTGAATATTTTCTCCCATATTTTATGATATAGTTAATGTAGAGTTATTCTCATATCATGATAACATTCTCTTTCTCCATAGGATTATAAAGGAACTACTTTTTCCAATTTTTAAAGGAAAATGGAACATAAAATCTAGATAACTTGAAATAAAAGTTCAAATAAATCTAAGGCTTAGGGTTGGTAGTAATTTATGTTTAAATGTTATAGCTCAAGGAGGTGGTTTATCTCTTAAGTACTATGCATTATATCAAAAATAAAAGTGTAATGAAATTTTACCTTCAAATTAGAATTTCAAACATCCCCCAAATATTTTAAGGCAATGGTCATGAATAATAAATGCATTATTAATGATGTGTACCTTCTTGAATTTTTTCAACAATTTTATACATTTTATATTGACTGTACACTTTTTCCCATTTTTTATTTTTCAAAAATTTATTCAGAGAATAAACCTCACATCCACCACCTAAACACATATGATAAAAATAAAAATTCTAGTGATTGTGATTTTTGATTCTTCTAAGTCTCAAATCATTCCCCTTTTTTCAATTTTTTTCAAGAAGGTAAAAAAATTAAGTTCATTTTTTGAATCAAATTTTTTTTTCTATTCCCAAAATAATAACCCCTACAATTTTTCCTTACAATGCATATCATTCCATCCCCCATGATTCCCTTCACCCCACCACCCCACACTATAATTATAAAATATCCTAAAAATACATAGATTATATAGGTAAAGGATGAAAATTTCTTCAAACATGGCTCATTAGTTAAAAGGTAATTCATAGTTTCTATATGAAAAAATAATTATTGAGGTGATTGTGGAATTTTAAGGATAAGTGGTTTATCAAAAGATGCTTCAATAATTTTAAATTTTTTTTATAGTCACAACATTGATAAGTTCAAATGAAGGTTATAATATGTTGAATATCCCATGATAACTCAAGTAATATGATCAAAAATTAAGGAGTTTAAATTTTTAAACAATAAAAAGTTAACTCCCTTTCCCATGAAGATTAGTCTTTATCCTTCACTAGTTTGAGGAAACCTTCTTCGATTATAATACTATTAATGAATATTATAAAATTAAGCACAAGGATCACATCATTCATTCTAAAAAAGATATGAGGTATTTGGTTACATTATAGACTAGTTCCAATGAAATGAAATTGAAATTGAAATTACCAGAAAGCATGTAATGATAAATCATGGTATGATCCCCCAACCAAACTCTAAATTTTTACTGCCTTCATAGGGAAGTACCATATGCTATCCAAATTCAGATTTTGGATGAATATTATTTGGTTTTAACCAACACACATGGATTTCCCAAACATGTGCTTCATCCTTCGGGGCAAGGAATGATCCATGGATAGAGCACACAAGATCCCCCACCCCATTCACAATGAGATATATCTTGCATGGCATGGGTAGGATGAAGTGTGAATCATCCTCCTTCATGGTTTATACTTGTCTAACCTCCTTCTTCTCTTTTATTTTTATCTCCATAGGAGATGAATGTATTTAATGATCAATGGGGGAATATGTAGGTAATTCTACATGGAAAAAAATTAATTTTAATTTTTAATGAGTAATATCTCCCTTTCAAAACGAGTAGCCTCTTGTCTGATTTCCTTATGATATCCTACATGGATCTCCTAATGTGGCACCCCAAATTCATGTTCCTTGATAACAGGTATCTCGATGTCTCCCTTATCAGCTGAATGAACAGTCTCTTCATCTTCCTCTTAGGCATAACAAAGATTGTTTGAATTATTATAATTAAAATTGTACGGTGTGATGCACAATTCAACATCAATGAAATCAGAAGAGTCGGAGTTAAGGAAAGGTTCCACTCCATGATTTAGTTCATTTTCTATATATTCATTAGTTGTGAGTTCCCTTTGTAGGTAGATCTCAGTGTATAGAGGTAGTTAGTTGTGTTCCTCCATTTTAACTTCAAATTCAACCACTTGGGTGATGTCCTCTTTTAGTGGTGCTGGATATTTTTCTTTATATAGTGTGGTAAGATAAACGAGTTCTACACACTGATTCACAATGTCACATAGTTCTTGTTGATCTCCTAAACGTAGATTAGTTGTCATATCTTTCTCGTATTCCTATTCAGGAAATTCATTTAAATTATATTTTGGTTTAGGATTAGACTCAGGTTCTGGTTATTTTAATGATGTTTGGAAGTATATAGTTATCCAATCCATTTTCCTTAGAGATCTTACACATTTTTATTATGCTCTTGAATATTATTTTTTAGGTTGTTCTTTTTTCACTTTCCCATTAAAATATTATTATTTTAACATCTTTAAAAGTTTCCAGAGGAAACGAGGATCACTTTTCTTGTTTTTGGCCACTTATTGATTGAATTCTGGTAACTAATCCAAGTATTCAGTGAGTTCTATGGACCATACATCAATCACTGGTTTCTCAAGAGTCCCCTCAAGATCATGGATGAGGTCCTTGAATTATTACTCCTCAAAAATTTAGTTTTGATCCCCTAGTCTATCTATCCCATAATGAAACACCACCTTCAACAGTATAGGGTGCTTCACCTGTAAGCTCTTATGTATAAGATTAATTGTTTAATGAAATGAATAAATTAACATTTTAAAACATTAGTAAATTTTTTAGTTTTTTTATGAGATCAGTTAAAATAAATCTAAATTGTGCAATAAAAAAGTAGAATAAAAAAGTAGGATTGGATCCCTAACAATAGAGAATGTTTTGACGCACGCCTATCATAGGGTGTGGTCAAATGTAATTATATTTTTTCTAGTGAATCACAGTAGCTAACCAAGGTCACCTCACATGATGATCCTTCCCATTTTGGTTCACTTAAATTATCTAATTCACCTAAAAATATTCTTTTTATAGTTAAATATATTAATGAAAATAATTAAAAATATTTTTTTTTGTTTTAAATATTTAAAACAAATGACATAAAAATGGATTATCTAAAATACTATGTAATTTCTAGAACTAATGAATAAAAGAATAAAGGAAATGGGATTTGGATTAGTTTTTGGATTCAATCATTATTTTATTATATATTTTTTATTTGATTTTGATAATCCAAAAATTAAATCTCATGTTTTTACTACTATTCTTCATTTATAAATTTTGAAAATAAATGAATTCTTATGAAATCTCAATTCCACCTCCTCCGTTAATCAAGGTTTATGACACATCTTGGTATAATATGTTCAATTTTCCAAGCCTCGTGGCTAGCCTCTCATTTTTTAGATTAAGAGATTACATGTTGGAATGTGAGAGAACAAGAGAAGAAATAAAAGAAAATAATTATGAATAAAAAAAGATGGTTGATGGGATATTAAATAGAAAATAAAACGAACGGGGGATTATAGAGAGTGAGAAAAATAAAAATAAAATACGAGGAAAAGAAAATTAATATATAATTTATAAATAATGATAAAATAATAATAATAATATTATTATTATTATTATTAAGAGAAACAGAATTGGAAGAAGAAGAGAGGATGTAAAGGCCTTGTGGAAATAAAAATTTAAAAACATGCATTAATTATTTTATTTATCTAAATGAAGAATTAAAATTAAAATTTAAAGGTAAATCGAAAATCAAATAAATATATATATATATATCAAAATTTAAGAATGAAAAATAGCAGAGGAATGCATCTGTGCGGCTCCTTGGTAGAGATTTCCACTTCGGTGGTCGAGTGATGGTATGGGATGATGTTGAATGGAGTTGCTTACCTCCTTTTAAATGGAATAATTTTCCTCTGAACGTTTTATCATGTTATCACCACTAAATGGTTGAACTAGAAATGGTGTCTTCTTAAATTTTTTGAATAGATTTATTGTTCTTATCTCCTCCAAATTACATCATATTTTTCCACATTTAGACAGATTTATGAATACTTTACTCTAATAATTTTTTATACCTAGTCATACTCCCCATATTCCACAACTCTTATTTCTAATTCATTAACGGATTTGAAAATGGAAGATTCATGTGTGTTCACCTTCATTATTGTTGTTCGTAAATATCTTTTTCACCATACCTCTAAATTGCAGCATATTTTGTCTATCCAAACAAGAGATATTGTCACAATATAAAAAATATCAAGATCTGTGGATAGTTTTCAAGGCCCCGCATGCGATCTATTTTTGGGTTCCAAAGGGTGGATTTAGATTCAGATCCAAAAAAATTAAATGAATACCTGGTTGTAAATAATTCTGAAAAGAAATAATTACATGATATGGATAAGTATCTAAAATTTAGGTAATAAATATAGAAATAATTTATAATATTTATAATCCAAAATAATCCATTTATTCAATTAAACTCAAAATACCACTATTACTATAAAATGTGACAATTTCCCTCAAAATTACTTTTTTTTTATTAAAAAATTTGAAATTCAAAGTATAATTATTGAAAATATTTTCTCTATAAATTCAACCACCCATAAATCATGCTTTTCCTAAAGCATAAAACTCAACAATGACATAAAAAGGGCACCAATGTTATCAATATTCAAATTTGAATGAAATAAAATCAAAACCCTATCAATATAAAATAAAATTATCAAATTTCACCCAAAGTGTCAATTTATGTTCTCAATATTCAATGAAACAGTAAATTCATGAATTTTACATTTACCTTTTGAAAAATTATGGAACTTATTCTTCCATTTATTCAAGATCCTAAAATAATTATTATTTTTATATCATGGTAACACGTGCCTTATCCAGAGGATTTTAAAGGAACTACTTTCTCCCATTTGTAAAGTGAAAAGGCACAAACAAATCATGAGGCCTTGGAATAAAGGTTCAAATAACTCTATGACTTTGGGGTGGTAGTAATTTATATTTAAATGTTATGGCTAAATAATGAGGCCAATCTCTTAAGTACAATGCATGATATCAAAAATAAAAGTGAAATTAAATTATACCCTTAAAATTAGAAACTCCCACTTCCCCCAAATATTGAATGGAAAAGGACATGAATAATAATCGCATAATAAAAGATGTGTTCCTTCTGGAATTTTTTTTATCTATTTTTAAACATTTTATTTTAAACGTTAACTTTTTTATTTTATTTTTATTTTTTGGAATTTTATTCTTAAAATAATCTTTAAATCCATCACCTAAACATATATGATAGAAATAATTGGTCCAGTGATGGTGATTTTTTATTCTTCTAATTCATAACTTATTCCCCATTTTTTAATTTGTTTTTCAAGAAGGGAAAATAATTAAGTACATTGAATGAATAAAAACCTTTATTTATTATAATAAAAAGAAACCCTAAAATTCTTCCTTTTAATGAATTTCACTTCATCCACCATTATTCCCTTCACCACCAAACTTCAATTTTAAAATATCCTCAAAATACAAAGAGTAGATTTCGAATGTATAAAAATTTCCTGAAACACGGCTCCCCAAAATAAAGGATATTCATGGTTTCTAAGGACTAAAGAATAATTTATTTTATGAGGGTGTTCTAATGATATGTGTTTTATCAAAATATTCCTCAATAATTTTAATTTTTTTGCTCAGTAACTGCTTTTACAAGTTCAAATTATTGTTCTAGTATATGGCATGCCCCAAGATCCCTAAGGAAATATGATAAAGTATTAATAAGAATTAATTGGTCTATAAATCCTCCCAGTAAATGAAATATCATTTGTCATAATCTCTCAAGTAATGATTAATATATATAAAATCAATTCACATAAATTTCAGAAATTCGAACCATGATGAATTGATGGGAAATTTCATTTACTTCAATCAATTAATTACCAAAAATCACGAGTCCTCATTTAATATCCATGATTCATTTTAATCATCCAATTATCCATTTTACTCATTCAATATAGTTATCATTTAAATATAAAACATGGAAATACATACTCTTATGAAACACATATCTTCTATATAAGTCAAGTAGATCATAAATCGAAGCATGGGAATGAAATTTCATCTTTAAAGGTCAAAACATGTTGTTGGAGAAAAAAATGCATGGAGTTTAAAAGTCTAAACCAGAAAAATAAAACACCATTCCCATGAATCTTATTCCTAATCCTTTATTATTTTGAGGCATCCTTATTCCATTATGGTTCTATTAAAGTGAATTAAACAATTAATCATAAGGATCGCACCATTTAATCTAAAAAATATTTGATGTAGTGCACTACATTCTAGACTACTTCCGAATAAATGAAATTGAAATCTAAATTCCTAGAAAGAAGGTAATGATAAATCTTGGTATGATCCCCCAAGTAGACCCTAAATTTCTACTTCCTCTATAGGACAATACCAGATGTTATTCAAAGTTAGATGGTGGATGATGCTTCTTTGATTTTAACCAATACATTTGGATATTCCTATCTTGTGTTCATGTAATGTCCGAGTTCCGAGTTCCACAAAAAGGTGCTTCGAACCCAGTTGGTCACATGACCTCTCGCACATTTCCCTAAATGGAAGAGGTTTTTGACTAGTAGTGAGGGCTATAGTTTGATAATGGGGAAACTATTCCCTCATTGGCAGAGTATACATAGTGAAAATAAAATATTAAACAATAACAGAAGTTGTAATACCATACAACAAAATAAACAGTGGAAAACTTATAGTAATATAACTATAGGGGAATATATATAAATGATTCATGTCACATGTTTCTAGGAAAGAAGCCAAACATGTCACAATTCTGAAAATACAACACTAAAACCAAGTACAGAAAAGCAGTAAACTCCATCAGCATCACAAGCTTCAACTTCGTTTAATGCTCTCCATCTACAACAAAAATCATGTACCGGATGAAGAAAAGATCTTGCTCTTATCTGTACATGCGATCATATAATCTTTTTGGGTACAAAATCATGACCTAAGTAGGGTGTGAGACGAATCCCTATAGGCAACCACCAAAAGATCTATACCAAACTGTTAGTGAAAATATATATCACAAAATATACAAAAATTAATCAGTAAACTAGGAAGTATTCAAAAGTAAATAATCCTACAGTTTTCAATTACATAAATTTAACATTTATTATTCATCCATTGAATCATGTAAATCTGGGGATCTATCCTAATATTTGTATCTCATGTGTGATAGTAACAACAGACATCTCAAAAGACCATATAACAATCATTTAATACCGAGTCCAAGCTTGATCTTTGGCTTGGAAGACTCATCACAATCATTCAATTATTCAACAATGAACATTTGGGAAAGTTCTCACAGTCTAATCACCACGTTCAAACATAAAAATAATAATAAAAAATGACCCTCTGGTAATCTCTTGGGTCTAACCCCTTTAGTCTAACTTAGCACTATCATTTGCAAGTGACTAATTGGGCAGTTCTCACAGTTGATACCCCTTGGTCGACATAGCATCAATAAAATATAAGTACCACCTGGTAAATCTCATGGTCAATGACCTAGGGTCCAAAATACTATGAAAAGATTATAAAAAACCACCTGGGAAAGCTATCACGGTCTAAAACCCTCGGTCGACAACCACCTGGAATCTCGAATGGTCAATGCCCTTTGGTCACACAATAGTAAAACATACATAAATGACCCTAACTCAAAAGCTCTTAGAGTCAAATTTCCCTCAGTCAAACTTCTAGAATGTGTATCACATGCATCTCATATAATCAATAAATCTATCCTAAAAACAAATGGCATGGAAGACAAAGAAATCCTAACATGGATTCATGATCAAACAACCATAATAAATCAAACAAGGGAAATGCAGCCACAGGGTATCCCATAATCAAGGTATCTAACCTTATGCATAAGTGTCTACCCTTTATCAATTAAATAATCTACATAAGGTGATAAATAATTTCTAATTCCAAAAACACCCAATACCCTAAACATTGTTATATGACACTTTTAGCATATATAATCCAAAAACAATCAACGTATGGAACAAACCACCTACCTCTTTGTTGTACGAACAATACTCTTGATCATTGACCCTTGAATAGTCCTAGAATGGAGTAAATCTTGAAAAAGGGGAAAATGAAAAACCTTGGATAAATCATGAGAGAGGTGGAATCAAGATAAAAGGCCCTAAGGGAATTAGAATGATTTTGGAGTTCGTCATCCCTTTTTGTCGCACTCTTATACAAACCAAGGGGAGAAGAAGAAGTTTCTGAGGATGAGACGTGACCCCACAACAATTTATAAAATAAAAATAATACTAAACATTGTGTTCATTAAAAATACATGACATGCAGTGAACTTAACCAGCCCTTACCTTAAGTGGTCTTCCAGGTCACCACACGGTCATGTAATCGGCCTTCACACAGCCAGTATGTGGTTGTACGTGGTACCCAGGTACATGGTGTGTACTCATAAGTACAAGGAGTGTACTTATAAATTTTCAATTTCTTCCTTTTTTCCTCAAAACAGCCCAAAATAAATATGAGTGCCTAAAATGAATATTCGAGTTCTTACAAATTCCCCCCTTAAATCAATTCATCCCTAAATTTCCCTTCCAAGTTTGGTGAAGAAGAACCTTCAAACAACTCTGGCCACTGTGATCTTACATCGGCCTCCCACCCCCAAGTCTTGTCCTTCACTCACCTATGATATTATAGAACTCATACTAGAGTAATAGAGCAGCCATGGAGAACCTTCATGTTGTGATCCACAATCCAAATAGGGTGATCCTTAAGGGATGCATCCACCTCCAACTCAACCTCCTCAGGTTAAAAAACATTACACGGGTTTGAAAAGTAATTCCATAGATGAGAATCATGAAAGATGTTATGCATAGCCCAATAACCCTAAGGTAACTGCAACGTATAGGAAACTGGCCTGACTCTCTCAAAAACATAAAATGACCTGACGTATCTTGGTCAAATCTTACCCTATCTACTAATCCTCATATGTCCCATCCTCCGTGTGACAAGAAGGAAAACCTAATCTCCGAACTAGAACTCCATTGGTCATCTATGTTGATCAGTATATGATTTTTGAAGAGATTGTGCAGTATCCATCCACTTTGGAATCATCTCCACCTGCTCAGTGGTCTCCTGGACAAGATGAGGTTCCAACATAGGTGCCTCTCCAACCTCCAGCCATCATAGGGGTGATCAGAATGGCCTGCTGTACAAATACTCATAAGGTATCATCAGAATCATTTTTTGAAAACTGTTATTGTTGGAAAAATTCACTACAGGGTATGTGTCTCTCCCAAGAACCCCCAAAATCTATGATTCATTCTAAAATCATTTCCTCCAAAACCTAAATTTTTTCCTCGGACTAGACATCTGTATGGGGATGGTAAGTTGTACTCAGAAGTACCTATGTTCCCAAAGCCTCTAAAGTTCATTATAGACATGAGAAGTAGACTAGGTGTCCCTGTCTGAAAGATAGAGAGTGGAACCCCATGAAAATGCACAATCTCTCAGACGTACAACCTTTCAATCTCATCAACGCAAAAGGTTTCCATAATCAATAGGAAATGTGAAACCATTTTGATCCTATCGATAACAACCCAAACAACATCATTCCCTCAAGGCGACCTTAGTAAACCCATCATGAAATCCATATCGACATCATTCCACTTCCACTCAGGTATAGTTAACTACTGTAAAAATCCCTACTTGTATTTGATGTTCTACATTCACATGCTGATAGGTGGAACATCTCCTAAGAAAAAAAAGAAAATCCCTCTTCATTCTTGGCCACTGATACTGAGGGTGTATATCTTGACACATCATGGTGACACTATAATGAACTGCCCATGTTGATGCATGAAAATATCACATTTACTCCTCATGTAGGTCCGATAACACCCATATGCATCCATGAAAATGAAAAACCTTATCCTCCACTATGGTTCGCCTTGGAGTAGGTTCCTCACCTGATATGCTCTCTTATAGGAATAGGCCTTCGTAAACTGATAGTTTCCTCATTTCCACTTGATCTAGTAGAGTAGAAGTAACATCTATAGAAGAAAAAAACATTTTACCTTATCTTTCGTACACCTCCTAAAATATCATAGAGAACATATCCATAATATTCCACTCACTGTTTCCCTCATGAAATGCTTGTATATGAGTCCTCCTTCTCAATGCATCAGCCATTGCATTGCCTTTCCAAAGCATGTAGGCAGGCACATATTAAAAAAAATGATGGTAC
Source organism: Viscum album (assembly GCA_963277665.1). Lineage (NCBI taxonomy): Eukaryota > Viridiplantae > Streptophyta > Magnoliopsida > Santalales > Viscaceae > Viscum > Viscum album. The sequence continues at coordinate 1,684,810,610 of OY728160.1, forward strand.
TCAACAAACGTTCCCTATCTAAAATTCTGATCATGCTTATTAAATATATACTAGTGGATTTTATGGTTAGTGTATACCACAAAATTCTCTCCCAATAGATAATGTCTCCAATAGCATACAACATGCACAACTTCAGCCAACATGAAATTGTGCATCAGGTAATTCCTCTCATGTGGCCTCAACTGTTGAGACTCCTATGCAATAACTCCTTCCCTCTCCATAAGGACTGCTCCTAGTCTGATACCTGATGCATCATAGAAAATGGTGTAACTCATGTCTGTCTATGGAAAAATCAGTATCGGTGCTGAATTAAATTTCCCTTTCAGCTCCTAAAAGGTTGAATCATAGGAATTTGTCCACAAGTACTTTGTAACATTCTTATTAGGGCCTGTTAGTGGTGCTGGTAATTGTGAAATGTCCTAAATAAAGCATATGTAGTAACTACCATCACCAGAAAACTCCATACATCAAAGAAGTTCTTCAGCCACTACTAGGAAACTACTGCTCTCACTTTCTTTAGATCTACTAATACTCCTATCTTTGTGATGACATGACCCAATAAGTAAATTTGGTTCATTCAAAAGTTTCATTTTGAGAGCTTAGCATATAAATGTTTCTCTCTTAGTGTACTCAATATGATATCATGATGGATGGAATGGTTTTGCCGAGTGTGAGAGTACACTAAGATATCATCCATGATGACTATTATGAAAGATTCAAAGTAAGGATGGAACACTCGATTCATCATTGTGATAAAAATTTACGGACCGTTCATGAGACCGAACAACATAAAAAAATACTCATATAGACCATACCTTCTCTAAAATGTTGTACGAGGTATATCATATGGTATAACATGCAACTGATGGTAATAAGATCTCATGTTAATCTTTGAGAACAGATACGATCCTTGAAGCTAATCAAAGAGATTGTCAATCCTCGACATCAGATATCAATTATTGACCTTAAACTAGTTCAACTTTTGATAATAAACATAAATTCTAAGGTATTATCTTCCTTCTTCAAAAAAAGGACAGGCGAACCCCATGTACAATTACTGGGTCAGATGAAACCCTTTTCCAGCAACTCCTTTAACTACTTCTTGACCTCTGGTAACTCTAGTGTAGCCATCCTATAAGGTGTAATGGAAACTGCGGCCACACCTGGAACAAGATCAATATAGAAATATACTTATCACTCTAGAGGTAATCCCGAAATGTCATTTAAGAAGATATTTCTGAAATGATCCACCACTGGAGGAAATTCCATCTAAGAAGTCTCCTGGTCATGTAGATATAAACTATAAATATTTGTTGTAATTCCTCCCAACCCATGATTCTCGATTACAACTCTTCTTTCTTGGACATACCACTCTCCCTTGTGTAGAAAAGACCCACCCTATGGTGATATGAAACTCAACCTATGTTGATAGTAGTAAAAAAAGGCCTCAAATGAGAATACCAAATCCATTCTGAGAATCAAATTAAAGACTATAATCTCTATGACATAAAGGCCCCATAATTAGTGACACCCACCAACCACAATAGAGAACTCCTTCCACTGATGTACACTAGACAATCTAATCTCCAATGTAATGTCTAGAATCCTAATATCATCAAGCATAAAGATAAAAGGCCTCAGACTCTCCACAATAGAAAAAGATATAAAACTATGGGAAGACCCTATATAATAAAGTCAAGAAGATAAAACTAAGGCAACTAAAATCATACATTTAATAGTAGAGGGTCCGGGATCCTACTTCTGTTGGGTCTTTTGCATTGCAAAAAGTATGACATATACTGTTGCCCAACGACGCTTCCTGGATACCCTGAGCTCATCCAACCTGAAACCACTAAAAACCAGTCATCTGGCTACCTCATCCATGACCACCTCCTCGGCTTGACTGAGAGATGATCTCTAGTTCCCTAAAGGACAAGAAACTGGAGGTCTTGGTCATGAATGTGGAGTCAAAACCAATCCACTCTAACTCACTGCTGGTGAGAAAATCCTACAAAAATGTAGAAGATGTCCCATCTTTCCGCAAGATCCGCACTCAATTGGAGATCTTGAGCACTACAATATCATGTTCCCACTTTTCCCACACAGGTAGAACCTCACATGGATACCTGGAAATACATCCCTGCTATAGAAATCACCACACAAAGGCTCTCTATGTAAATTCATACTATCAAATGAAGGATTACCATCACCGGATGCAGAAATGCCCTGGCTCATAACTCCCAACTCCCTTAGATAGTGCTCAGTAATTAGCACCTGATTTACTATAGTGGTCACTAAAGTCATCATGAAAACCTTAATCTACAATTGAATGTCGTACCTAAGACCATACTCAAACCTCCTTGACAGTGATAACTAATCACCTCCCAAAACAAGTGTGAAGAGCTAAAGCTCTATAAAGAGAGAATAGTAAGCTACCACCAAAAGAGTACCCTCCTCCAAATTCATGAACTCCTAGGGTTGGTCAGCCCTCAACATCTCAGGGTAGAAGTAATCATAGAAGGTCCTCTGAAACACTTCCCAAGCCATATCTCGATGACGTCTCTCATGTGAGATAACATCCAACCGTCTCTTGGTATTATCACATAGTAGGTATATCGCCATCTTCACCCTCTTCCCCGAGGGTGTCTCCAGATGCTAAAACATGGAAAGCATGGCCTCAAACCATGAATCTATAGCCTTTGGTCCTACATCCCCTGAAAAAGTAGGAGGATGTTGCTGCTCTAACACCAGTGTCAAACTATCCACAGTCGGGGTAGGATGTTGTGCTCCCTGGAATGTATGATGAATCCTCATAAATCCTTCACAGAACTATGCCTAACGACCTATGTCTGCTATAATAGTTGGGGCCTAGATAAGCACGACGGGGGATCTTCTGATAGTCCTAGATATACCATTTCTGGTGTCTGATCATTGTCTTGTACCTAGTATTCAATTAGAGGACCTATTAGTGCCATGACTCTGCATAGTCAAGAACACACCTCAATTCAAGATTATCACAGAAAAAAAACATAGATGTTCAATAATAGAACAAGATATGGAAAGCATTCATGCTTTACAAAGCAGGGTTATACGGTGTGTATAACTACAATAGGGTGTGTTCCCTTTATGCCTTAACATGGGTGTGTACCTCTTAAATCATGGTCATGTAACTCCTCATAGACATGCTATTTTCCTCTTGAGACATGGTGTGTACTAGAATTTTCCCTCTAACCCATGTACTTTTACAGGGCACGAACTACATAGTTTTACTCATGTAAAACTACACGGCGTGTTCACCCTAGACACGTCGTGTACTAGTTATGTTCCATCCAACCATGTCTTTAGTCACACATACAGATACATAGTTGATTACTACATGGTAGTCTTAAATGATACATGATGAGTAAAACCTACGTTTCATCTGACCATGTTGTTAGTCACATGGCCAGACACATGGTCTCTATAGCACAGCGTGTACTCCCAGTACACGATGTGTTCTACCAAATATTTATCAACCTCGTGTATTTTCTAACACAATCAGTCACACGATCAACAACTACGTGCTATGTACATACAGTACCCATTTTGTACTTAAAAAATAAGATCTTTAAGAATAGAATAAAATAAGGCATATGTTCATGACATCACATGTGGTGTTGTTTGTGTTTCTAGATAGTAAGGCATCGAAACTTCTTTAGAACCCATAAAAATTTAAAATTTGACCAAGGAATTCCTTGTTCCGATCCGTGCGATCCCATACTCCCCACAAATCAATGCTTTACATATGTATTAATTTCATTTCGTAACAAAATTCAATTGAAGTTCAAACATGATCCACCAAATTAGGATCCATGAGGTCACATAACACCCCAGGGACTAAAGCTTCGCATCCATCCAAATGAAACTCTACATATACCAATACCCTATAAAAAACAACAGGTATTCTGTCATGGAATCTTTCAAAACATCATGCACATCTATCACAACATCTATCACAACATCATGTAATTAGTAATGTATCCTAAATTTCATGAGAAGAATGCCTGACATGCGATCTATAACAAGTGCTTATATGATTCATGAGATGGAATACCCTCATCTCATAGGATTTCAATAGAAATATAATTCCAGTTATATAAATAATAATAGGACAAAACAAGTGAATCGCCCAACGTTCAAATCAAATCAACTATAACAGTTGGAAACCTAGAAAAATTTCAATATTCGAGGTAACTTAGATTTTCCCTATTCACAGGTTAGAAACTCCCTAGAACAAATTATTACCAACTACCTGTGCTTTTCTATATTGGTTTATAGGCTCCAATAGTAAGGAAAAATATAAAATAACTTCTCTAATACCACTTTTTTACATCCCAGTTTCGGGTTCCACCCAAAGGTACCCCGAACCCAGTTATTGACATGGCCTCAAGTGCATTTCTCCAAATGAATGAGGCTATTGACTTGCAGTGAGGGCCACTATGTGATAATGGTGAAACTATGACATAATTGGTAGAGAATACATAGCAGAATGAAAATAGTAAAAAATAGTAGAATCAGTAAAATCATACAAGAAAATAAATAGTAGGTGACTGATAATAATATAACGACTGGAGAAAATATATAAATGTTACATGTGACATGTGTATAGTAAATCATCCAAACAAGTCACAATGCTAGAAATACAATATTGAAACCAAAGTACAAAAAATTAGTAAAATCCAATATCATCACAAGCCTCACCTTCGTCCCATGCTCTCTAGGTCCAACAAAAATCAAGTACCTAATGAATAATGGAGCTTTCCATTATATATACATACAACCATATAATTAGTTATGGTCCAAAAACATGTCCCAAATAGGGTTTAACAATAATCCCAGTAGGCAACCACAAAATTATCTAAGACTAACTATTAGTGAATATATATAGCAGGAAATATACATAAATGAAGCAATAAACTAGGAAGTACTAAAAAGTAAACAATCCTATAGTTTTCAATTACATTTATTTATTATTCAGTATTCATCTATTGAATCGTGTAAATCTTGGGATCTATCCTACTCTTTGTTTCCCCTATGTGATAGTAATGACATATATCTCAGAATACCATCTAACAACCAATTAAGACCGAGTCCAAGCGTGAGATTTGGCTTGGAATAATTTTCATAATCATTTAATTATTCAATCACAACCATTTGAAAAAGTTCTCATAGTCTAACCCCCCTTGTCTAACATAACATCAATCATTTAAAAAACCTCTAGGAAGCTCTCATAGTCTTACCCCTTTGGTTCAGCTTATCACTATCATTTACAAACGACCACATGTGCACCTCTCACGGTCAATACCCCTAGGTTGATATAGCATCAATAAAATATAAATACCACCTGGAAGCTCTCAAAGTCAATTACCTAGGGTCCAACATACAATCAAACGATTATAAACAACTACTTGGAAAAATCTCATTGTCTAAACCCCTGGGTCGACGACCACCTGGCAGCTCTCATGGTCAATGCCCTTTGGTCAAACAATATTAAAACATTCATAAAAGACCCTACCTCAGAATCTCTCACAGTAAAATTCCCCTTGGTCAATCATTTGCAATCCATATCACAGGAATACCATATAATCATTAACTCTTTCCTAACAAGACAAGGAATGGAAAAAAATCAATCCTAATAAGATTTCTTGACCAAATGGCCATAATCAATCAAACCAAGGAAATGCACCCACATGGTGTCCCATAAACAAGGTATCCTACCTTATTCATAATAATCTACACATTATTAATTATATAAACCATAGAAGATGATAAAAATTGTCTAATTAAAAAACAGAAAATACCCCAAACATGTGTATATGACACTTTTAGCAATCATAATCAAAAGACAACCAACTAGAGACACAAACCATCTGCCTCAATGTCGTACAATCAATACTCTTGAACATTGGACATTGAATAGGCCTAGAATGGTGTAGATATACAAAAGCGGGGGGGGGGGGAATTACAAACCATTAATAACTCATGATAGAGGATTAATTTGGAATAAAGGCCCAAGGGGAATTGAGAACTCACTAGTGGGATTCCAACGCACCTGACGACATCTCAATTAGAGGCTAGATAGAGAATCGATAGGGGTTTGTAGTTTGTTGTCCCATCCATCTCTCTTCAGTATGAACCAAGGGGAGAAGAAGATGTTTTTGAGGAAGACACGCGTCCCTGCACAGATTTACTGAATAAAAAGAAAAGTACATGGCATGTTCATTAAATGTACACGTAGTGTAGTGACCTTAATCGGCCCTCGCCTTAATCAGTCTTTCTAGTCACCACACATCCATGTACTCAACTGTTACACTTCCAGTACGTAGTTGTATGTTGTAACTAGGTAAACAGAATGTACCAATAATTACATGGCGTGTACTTAGAAAATTCACATTTCTTCCTTTTTTTATTCAAAAACAACCTGAAATAAAGATCCATACCTAAAATGGAGATCCAGGTTCATGCATATTCATTCTTCTAGGTGAGGAATGATCCATGGATATAGTACACCAGATCCTCCCCCCTTCATAATGTGTTATATCTAGCATGGTAGGGGTAGGATGAAGTATGAATTATCCCCCTTTTTTTGCTTCTTGTGCAACCTCTTTCTTCTTTTCTAGTGTTGGATTCATAAGGTCTGTATATATTAAAAAATAAAAGGGATAATATCTAAGAAATTACATTTGGATAAAATTTTAATTTTAATTTTTAATGAATAGTTTCTCCCATTCAAAATGTGAAGCCTCTTATCTGATTTACTTAGGCTGAGCTATATGGTTATTCTACTGGGGCACCTCAAATACATGTTTACTTAAATCCATGAGCTCTATGTGTTAGTCCATGAGTGAATGGCCAGTCTCTTCATCTACCTCCAAGGCATAATGAATATTTTCGAAATATGTAGAATCAAAATAGTAGGGAGTGAAGCACAATTCAACTTCAATAAAATCATAAGTGATAGAGTTAATGAAATGTTTCACTCCCTATGTTTGTTTAGTATTAATATATTCTTTAGTGTTGAGTGACACATCAATTTGGATCTCATTGGATGGAGGTAGGTAATAGGGATCCTCCTTTTTTACTTCAAAATTTACCACTTGGGTGGTGTACTCTTCCATTTTTCTTGGACCTTTTTCTTTGAAATTTTGGGTAGAAAACTAGTTCCTTGAATTAATTTCAAAAATTTCATCATGTTCTAGTTGATTTCCCACAAGAATATTAGTATGAAAGTATTCCTCCTTTTCCACATCAGTTAATACAATTGTCTCATCTTTTGGTTTAGGTTTAGACTCAAGTCTAGTTTCTTCATATGATTCTTGGAAGTATACAGTTATTCAATCCATTTTCCTTGGAGATGTGGTAACTTTTATTTAATGTCTTGAATATTATACTTGATTTTGTGTTTTTACACTTTCTCATTTCAATATTTCTATGTAAATTCATCAAAATTGTTGGTGGAAACACAGAGATCTATTCTTGGGTTTTGGCCACTTCTTCATAGATTTTTGGGATGTACTCCCATAATTCAGTGAGTTATCGAGACAATCCTTCATTCGATAGATCTTTGTGAGTCTCCTTGAGATCCCGTATGGGGTTTTTTAATTCCTCATCTTTACAAATTTAGCTCTAGGACCCCTTCATCTATATATCCCATAATGAAACACAATCTTCTGCAGACTAGGGTGCTTCAACTGTTGGATCATGCACGTGAGAGAAATTATTCCACAAATTGAAGAAATGATCATTGGAAAAAATCAAGGATTTTTTTTGTTTTTAATTTCATAAAAGTGATTAAAATTTATCTAAATCATGAAAAAAAATTGATAAATATAATTATGATTGGATCCCCCGTAATGGTGCTGGTTTTGATGCAGGCCTATCGTGGGGTATGGTAAAAAAACAATAATGATTTTTCCTACTGAAGTACAGTAGCTAACCAGGTTTTTCACATTTTAATATCCTTCTTAGTTTTTTTAACATTATCAAACACACATAAAGTTTTTCTTTTTATGGTTTAATGTATTAATAAAAACATAGATAAATCATTTTTTGTTTTTAATATTTTAAAAAATTACACGAAAAGGGATAATTTTAATTATTATGAAATTTCTAGACATAATGAGTAAAGGAAGAAAGGACTTGGTCTTTGGTTCAGTTTTGGATTCAATAATTATTATCTTTTATGTTTTTTATTTCTATTTGATAATCCAAAAATTAAATATCTTTTATCAACTACTATTATTCAATTATAAATTGTGAAAATCAATGAATTTCAATTCACTCTCAATTCCACCTCCCCCTTTATCAAGGTTGGTGAAACATCTTTGTCTAGTATGTTTCATCTTCCAATCCTCAGGGTCACCCCCTCATTTATAAAAGAAAGACATTACATGGCGGAAAGTGAGAGAATTATATATGAAATAAAAAGAACGAATTGTGAATAAATAAAAATAAGGGTGATGAGAAATTAAAAGACAAAATGAAAATAATGGGGTACGAGATAGAGAGACATAAATAAAAATAAAATAGAGTAATGAGGAATAAATTAAATATATAATTTCTAAAGAATGGTAAAATAATATAAATAATAAAAATATACAAATAACAATAAGATAAGAAGATTTTTATGAAGAAGATATGATGGATAAGGATGGTGGATAACAAATTAAAAAACATGCATAAATTAATTTATTTAACTAAATTAATAATTCAAAATACAATTTAATATAAAATATAAAACTAAAATAGAAATAAATAAAAAGGGAAAAAATAAGAATAATAAATGGGGGAGTAATATATTAGTGTGGATCCATGTTGGATATCATCTCCTTGGTGGTCAAATGATGGTATGAGATGATTTTTAATGGTGGTGATTCCCTCTTTTTATAGGTTATAATTTTTCTTTGAACATTTTAGCGCGTTATCCCCACTAAATGGATGAATTGGGTAATGGTTTCTTTATAAAATTTGTTATTAAATTTATTTTTTGTCTCTAATAAAAATTACTATGTATCTAGCTATATTTAGATATATTTATATGTATTTTTTACTTGGATAATTTATTCTACCAAGCAAGAATCTTAATATTCCATAATTTATGTTTCCCATTCATTAATGGCTTTAGAAAAGGATGATTCACATATGGAAACCTTCATGAATATTTTTTATGAGTTTCTTGAGTGTATTACCTCCAAATTTCACCATATGTGGTTAGTCTAATCAGGAAATATGGCCTTAACATAAAACATTTCTTGATGTGTGAATAGTTTTCAAGGTCCAAATTGTAATCTAGTATTGGGCCTCTAAATGGTGGATTTGGATTTGGGACAAAAATATTGAAATTAATCACAATCATTATAGAATCATGAAAATAAATAATTTCATAATATATTTAAGTATATAAAATTTTATGGCCTATATTCAAAAATAATTTAAAATAATTAATGTTAAAAAAAGGAAATTTTTTCTAATAAGCTCAAAATACCACTAAACCAATAAAATATGAAATTTTCCCTTAAAATAACACTTTTTGTATCAAAAACATTAAAATTGAAAGAAACTTTATTGAATTTATTTTCTATGTCAATTCATTGAAACTTAAATCATGACTTCCCTCAAACATAAAATCTCAACAAGGTGTTAAAGAGGGCACTGATGTTATCAATATTCAAATTTCAATGTAATAAAATCAAAAAATTATCAATGTAAATAAAATAATCAAATTTCACATAAATTTATTTAATTTTTATAGAAAAAATAAATTAAAGCATTTAAATTTTTCCGTTTTAAAAATTATGGAACATCTTCTTGCATTCATTCAAGCTCAACAATTAATTATTCTTAAACATGTCATGTCACGATTTACCTCACTTCTGAATATTTTATCTCATATATCATAATACAATTAATGTAGATCTATTATCATATCATGAGAACATTCTATTTATCCATAGGATTGTAAAGGAACTACTTTCTCTACTTTTTAAAGACAAAAGACCCATAAAATGAACCAAAAGTAAAAAAATGTTTCAAATGACTCAAAGACTTTGGGTTGGTAGGAATTAAATTTTTAAAGTTATGAATCAGGGATGTGGGTTATCTCTTATGTATAATGCATGATATCAATAAAATGAGTAATTAAAGTCTACCCTTTAATGTATAAACTCCCACTTCACGCAAAACATGCAAAGAAAAGGTCATGAATAAAGAACGCATAATAAATGATGTGTACCTACTTGAATTTTTATCTCATTTCTAGTATTTTATTTTAAACGTATCACTTTTTCAATTTTTTATTTTTTAAATGGTATTCTTAGAATAATCCTCACTTCCTCAACAAAAAACATATCATAAAAATCATCAGTCCAGTGATGGGGATTTTTGATTCTTCCAAATCACAGCCTATTCCCTTTTTTCAATTTTTTTCATTAAGGGAAAACAATTAAGTACATTAAATGAATAAAAAAAATATTTATTTATTCCCAAAATAAGAATCCCTACACATATTCCTTACAATTAATATCATTCCAACGACCAGGAATCTCTTCACCCCCACACATAAATTTTAAAATATCATGAACATACTAAGACAAGGTTATAAATGGATAAAAATCTCTTGAAACATCGGTCATACCTAAAAAGTTCATTCATTGTTTCTATGGGATAAATAAGTTCAAATGTGATTGTGGTATTTTAAATATAAATGGTTTATAAAACAATGATTCAATCAATTTAATATCCTTTTTGTATAGTCACAGCTTTGACAAGTACAAATGCAAGTTCTAGTAGGTGGAATGTCCCAAGATCACTCATGAAATATGATCAAGAATAAATAAGAAGTACCTAGTCATGAAATCATATCAGTAATAGAAATATGATTTCAGACAATAACTCAAGGGAAGATTAACAATATCAAATCAATTCACTTAAATTTATGAAATTCAGAGCATGAATAATTTCTGGGAAATTCCATTTCCTTGAATCAATTAATTAACTTAAATTATGAGTCCTCATTTTAATATACATGTTTCATTTTAATCATTAAATTATACATTTTTCCCATTCAATTTAATTTTCAATGAAATTTAAAACATGGAATCATATAATTTATAAGAAACTCTTGTCTCCTATATATGTCAATTAAAGCATAAATCTATCCGTGGGTATTAAATTTCATGTTTAAAGATCAAAACATGTTATTGGACAAAACATTTTGAGTTTAAAAGATTAAATATTAAAATTTTAAGTCCCTTTCCCATGAAACTTTTTCCTTATCCATCACTGGTTTGAGTCATCATTCTTCCTTTATTACACTATTAAATATAATTACATAATTAAGTACAATGATTTCATAATTAAAGTTCAAAAATATATGAGGGAGTGGGATACATTCTAGACTACTACCTAAAGAAAAATTTAAAATAAAACATCCTAGAATTATTGTATTGATAAATGTTGGTGTGATCCACCAAGGGGGACATTAATTTAAATTACCTCTAATGGGTAGTGATAGTTGTTATCCAAATTCATATGGTGGATGAAGCTTCATTCATTTGAACCAAAACATATGTATTTTCCTACCTTTTTCTTCATCCTTCTAGGTTAGGAATGGTCTATGGATAGAGTACACCAGACCCTCCCTCTTCACAATGAGGTATAGCTTGCATTGTAGGGGCAGGATGTAGTATAAATCATACTCCTTCATGGTTTCTACCTATGAAAACACTTTATTTCTATTCTACTATTGTCTTCACAGGGGATTCATGTATTGAATCATCAAATACAGAATATACAGGTAATTTTAATTGAATAATATTTTAATTTTAATTTTTAATGAGTAATTTCTCCCATTAAAATGAGAATCCTCAAGACTAATTTCCACAGGCTCATCTACATGGACCTCTGGACAGGGTCCTCAAATTCATGTTTATTGAAATAAAGGATCTCTATGTATTCCTTAGCAGGTGAATGACCAGTCTCTTCAACTTATTCCAAGGAATAATGAATATTTTATAAATCTAAATAATCAAAATAGTGGGGAGTGATTCATAATCCGACTTCAATATATTCATAAGTTATAGAGATAAAGAAAGGTTCCAATCCCTGAGTTGGTTCAGTTTAAATATCTTATTTAGTGGTCAGAGCCCCTTGGAGTTTGATCTCAATGGATGGAGGTAGGTAGTTAGGATCCTCCATTTTTACTACAAATTCCACCACTTTGGTGGTGTCTTACTTTATTGGTGCTGGAAATGTTTCCTTGTAAGGTGTGCGTAGATCAAAAATATCCTTTCATTCATTCCAAGATTCATCCAGTTCTTGTTGATCACCAACATATAGCTCAGTAGGAAAGTCTTATCCATTTCTTCTAAATGTAAGACAAGTGGATGATCTTTTGAGTTAGGTTTAAACCCAGTTTTAGGTTCTCTTGATGAAGCTTGGATGTATGCAGTTATTCAATCAATTTTCTATTTAGATATTGAACCTTTCCATCAATATATTTAATATTATAATTTATTTTTGTGCTTTTCCACTTTCTATTGAAAATATTCTGGTGCAAATTCTTCAAAATATTTGGGAGGAAACAAGAAGAAATGTTTTGTCATTTAGCCACTTCTTGACAGAATTCTGGGATATAATCCTATAATTTAGTGATCTCATTAGTGAATAATTCAACCACAAGTTCTTCAAGAGAATCTTTGGGTTCCTAGATGAGGACTTTGAATTCCTCCACCTCAAATATTTAGCTTCGAAACCCCTAATATGTTTATTCCATAATAAAATACCATCTTCTATAGACCAGGGTGCTTCTCTTCCTAACTCTCGCATCTGAGAGTAATTGGTCCATGAATTGAAGAAATGAACATTGGAAAACATCATGGTTTTTTTGGTTTTTATTTTAATAAAATCAGTTAAAATATACCTAAATTTTTAAATTGAAATGGATAAGAGGAATTCTGATTGGATCCCCATCAACAGTAATAGTTTTGATGCACGCCTATCATGGGGCATGGTCAGAAGTAATTATAATATTTCCTAGTGTAGCACAGTAGTTGACTAGTGTCATCTCACTTGAGGAGCCTACTTATTTTGGTTCACTTACTATATAAAATTCACCTAAACTAATTATTTTCATGTTTTAATAAACTAAAGAAAACTATGATAAATCTATTTAGTGTTTTGAATATTTGAAGCAAATGACATGAAAAAATGGAGAATTTAATCTATTATTCAATTTATAGACATAATGACTAAAGGAAGAAAGGGCTTGGGCTTCGGATTAGTTTTAGATTTTATAATTATTCTATTTTATATATTTTATTTCACTTTGAAAATCTAAAAATCAAATATCATGTTTAAACTACTATTACTCATTTAAAAATTGTGAAAATAAATGAATACCTATGAAATCCCAATTCCACCACCTCCTTTAATCAAGGTTTATGACACATCTTGGTCGGCTATGTGCCATCTTCCAAGCATTGGGGTCAGCCTCTAATTTTTGAGAGTAAGATATTACTTGGTAGAATATGAGAGAAGAAGATAATAAATAAAAATAAATAATTGTGAATAAATAAAAATAATGGCAATGAAAGATTAAAAAAGGAAACAAAAAATAATAGGGGATTATAAAGAGATGGAGAAATAAAAAATAAATTAAAGGAGGAAGAACAAATTAAATATATAATTTATAAATAATGATACAATAATAATAATAATAATTAGAGTAAAAGAATTTGAAGAAGAAGAGATGATGGGATGGATAGTGGAAATAAAATTAAAAGACATATATAGAATCCTAAAATAAAATAATTTAATGATATAGATAAGTGTAGAAAATTTTATCTCTTAAATATAGAAATAATTTAAAATAATTAAAATCCAAAAATATAACATTTTTTCCGATTTAGCTCAAAATACCACTAAACCCACAAAAAAGGATCATTACCCTTAAAATGACACTTTTTTAGATTAAAAAATTGAAATTAAAATTATAGTTATTGAAAATATTTTATCTGTCAATTCCCCCATACTAAAATCATTCTTTTCTTTAACAGTAATTTCTAAACATGGAGTTAAAGAGGGAATTGATGTTATCAATATTCAAATTTCAATTAATTAAAATCAAACAATTATCAATGTAAATTAAAATTAAAAAATTTACAATAAAATTTTAGTTTAGTTTTTTTAATTTTAAATGAAACAATACATTCAAGAATTTTAGTTTTTCCCTTTTAAAACTATGGAAGTTATTCATTCATTTATTCAAGATCCTCAATTCATTATTATTAAACATCTCATGTCATTATTTACCTCACATTTGAATATTTTCTCTCAGGTCTCCTTATATAATTAAAGTATAGTTATACTCATATAATGAGGATATAATCCTTATCCATTATATTTTAAAGGAACTATTTTATGCATTGTTTAAATAGAAGAGGAATATAAAATCAATATGACTAGAAAGAATAGTTCAAATGAATTTGAGTCTTAGAATTAGTAGTAATTGATGTTTAAATGATATGGCTCAAGGAGTGTGTCTATCTCTAATTTTAAAATCATTTTTCAAAAATAAAAGATTAATAAAATTCTACACTTAAAAATAGAAACACCCACTTCCCCCCAAATCTCAAAAGGAAAAGGCCATGAATTGTAAATGCATAGTGAATAATGTGCACCTTCGTAAATTCATTCTCCACTTTTAAAAATTTTATTTTAAATGTGTCATTTTTCAATTTTTAATTTTTTTAAAATTGTTTCTTAGAATAAACCTCATGTATACCACATAATCAAATATGATAAAAATCCTCATTCCAGTGAAGGTGATTTTTTATTCGTCTATGTCACAACTCATTCCCCTTTTTTAATTTTTTTTTCAAGAAGGGAAAACAATTATGTTCATTGAATGAATCATTATACTTTATTAATTCCCATAATAAGAACCTATACACTTCTTTATTATAATTCATTAAATTCTATCCACCATGAGTCCCTTTATCCCCACACTTTAATATTAAAATATCATGAAAATACTAAGAGTATGGTAGGAATGGATAAAAATAATTTTAAATGTACATTTTCCCTAATAAGGTCATTCATGGTTTTTGTATGTTAAATAAGGACTTATGTAATGGTTTTATTTTAATTATACATGGTTTATTAAAATATTCCTCAATCATTTTAAATGTGTTCTTTATTGTTATATCTTTTACAAGTTTAAATGAATGTTCTAGTAGGTGGAATGTCCCAATATCACTCAAGAAATATGCTCAATAATAAATAGGAAATAATTGGTTTAGAAATCCTCTCTATAATACAAATGTGATTTGGGAAAATAACTCATGGAATTATTAACAAAATCAAATTAATTAATATAAATTTTGAAATTTTAAATCGTGGATAATGGTTAAGAAATTTCATTTACTTAAGTCAATTAATTCCCTTAAATCAAAAGTCCTCATTTTAATATCCATGATTCATTTTAATCATAAAATTATCTATTTTAATCATTCAATTTCATTATCATTGAAATATAAAAAATGGAATAATATTATTCCTAAAGAACTCATGTCTCCTAGATAAGTTCAGTGAAGAATAAATCTAAGAATTGGCATGAAATTTCATCCTTAAACATCAAAACAATTTGATGGGTAAAAAATTTAATGATTTTCTAAGATTAAACAATAAAATGTCTACTCCCTTTCCTAAGAAGATCTTTCCTCACCCTTCACTAGTTTGAGGTAACCTTCTTCAAAAATGATACTATTAAATAATTTTACTAAATTAATCATAAGGATCACATCATTAAAGCACAAAAAGATAAGATGGAGTGGGATGTATTCTAGACTACATCCTATAAAATTAAATTGAAATATAAATTCCTAGAAATCATATAATGATAAATCTTAGTATGATCCCCCAAGTGGGAGTTGAATTTTTACTCCCTATAGGAGGAAATACCAACTATTATCCAAAGTCAGATTGTGGATTAAGCATCATTAATTTAAACCAAAACATATGGATTTTCCTATCTTGTTCTTTATCGTTCTAGATACGGAATGATCCATGGATAGAGTACACAATGTCCTCCCCCATCACAATGAGGTATATCTTACACGATGGGGTTAGGATGAAGTATTTATCATCCTCCTTGTTTGTGGATACTTGTGAAACCTTCATTTTATATTCTGGTGTTGGGTTCATAGGGGTTTCATATATTGAATGATCAAAGGTAGAATATGAAAGTAATTCTACTTGAACACAATTTGAATTATTATTTTTAATGATTAATTTATCCCTTTCAAAATTAGAAGCCTCGTGACTAATTTCCTTAGGCTCATCTACATGGATCTCATAATTAGTCTCCTTAAATGAATGATCATTTAAATTTGTGAGATCTATGTGTTCCTTAGAAGGTGAATAACCATTTTCTTCATCTTCCTCTAAGGCACAACGAACATTGTCTAAATCTATAAAATCAAAATAGGCATTAGTGATGCACAATTCAAATTCAATAATATCATAAGAGGAAGAGTTAAATATGGGTTCCACTCCATCAGTTGGTCCAGTTTCAAAATCTTTATCAGTGGTGAGTTCACATTGGAGTTGGACCTTAGTGGATGGATTTAGGTAGTTGGGTTCCTCCATTTGTACTTAAAATTCCACCACTTGGGTTGTGTGTTCATTTAGTGGTGTTATATATATTTTTTAAGGTGTGGGTAGACCAATAAATCCCTCTCATTAATTACAAAATTCATCAATTTCTTTTTTATCTCCAACATGTACCTCAGTAAGGAACTCTTACTCATTTTCCTCTTCCAGAAAGACAAGTGGCTCATTTTTTATTCAGGTTCTTCTAATAATGCTTGGATGTATATAGTTATCCAATCCATTTTTCCTTGGAGATCTTCAACCTTTTCATCAAGATCTTTAATATCATACTTGTGTTTGTGTTTTTTCACTTTGTCATGGAAATATTCTTATGTAACTTCTTCAAAAGTGTTAGGAGGAAACTAGGAGAACTCTTATAGTTTTTTGGGAACTTCTTGATATAATTCTAGGAAGTACTCCCAAAATTAATTGAGTTCTCTAACCAATCCTTCAACAGTCATATCCTCAAGAGTCTCATTGAGATCCTGGATTAGGTCCCTGAATTCCACCTCTTCAAAAATTTAGATTCAGGGACACATGATCTATCTATCCCATAAAGAAACACCATCTTCTACAAACCATGGTGCTTGAGATAATAGCTCTTGAACCTAATAGTAATTGTTCCATGAACTGAAGAAATGTCCCTTGAAAAAAATATTGGTTTTTTAGTTTTTAGTTTTATAAAATAAATTAGAATAAATATTTATCCTGAAATAGAAAAGGATAAGTTGACTTATAATTGGATCCCCAGAAATGGTGCCAATTTTGTCAAATGTCAATCACAAGGTGTGGTCAAAAGCAATTATAATGTTTCCTAGTGAAATAGAGTAGTAGAATAGGGTCGTCTCACTTGAGGATACTTCTTAGTTTGGTTCAACTACTTTAATAAAATCACCTCAACTACCTATTTTTATGGTTTAATAAAGTAAAAAACAATATATTTAAAACAAATAACATGTGAAAGGAATAATTTAAACAATTATGAAATTTATAGACATAATTTGTAAAAGAAGAAATGAATTGGGCCTGGGTTCAGTTTTATATACAATAATTATTCTATTTTATATGTTTTATTTCAGTTTGATAATCCAAACATGAAATCTCATTTTTTTAACTACTATTCATCATTTATAAATAGTGGATATTCATGAATGCCTAAGAAAGTTCAATTCCACCTCCCCCTTTAATCAAGGTTGACAACACATCTTGTTCTAGTGTGTTCCAACTTCCAAAACCCAACCCAATCAATGTTGTATCATCCATTGATTAGTTCAACTCCATCACATGAAGTAATAACCCATGGATAGAGAGAAAAGTAATTAAACAAAAAGAATAGAATAGATTGAGTTTCGTGTCATTGGTGGGTAGTGACCACATCATGTAAATTCATCTCACCCATTCAAGATAATAAAATCTTTTACAAAATGAAAATAAACTTTAATGAATATTCAAGAACGCCTTAATCTTCGGCTAGAGAATCTTCATGGTCAGCCCCTCATTTTAGAGAGTAATATGTTACCTGGTGTAATTTTAGAAAAGAAGAGAATAAATTAAAAATATAAAATTATTAATAAATAAGAATAAGGTTGATGATGGATTAAAATATAAAATAACAATATTATTTTATGGGAGATATAGAGAGAAAAATAAAAATAAATTAGGAGGAATAAGAAATTAAATATATAAATTATAAAGAATGATAAATTAATAATATTATTATTAATAAAAATAAAAGGAAGATAATAAGTGGAGAAGAATAAAGGATGGATAACGGCAGTGGAAACAAAATTAATAGTGTGCATGAAGTAATTTATTAAACTAATTGAATAATTAAAATTATAATTTAAAATAAAATCTACGACTAAAAAAATATATAAAAAGAAAAAAAATTATGAAAAATAAATGGGGGATCCATGAAATAGTGTGGCTCATTAGTGGAGATCTCATCCTTTCTAGTCAATTAACGGTATGTGATGATTTTTGAAATTAGTTCTTGGACTCCTTTTATAGGCTATAATTTTACTTTGAACGTTATCACATGTCATCCCAATGAAATTTCATAATTGGGAAATGGTATCTTCATAAAAGTTTTTCATAAATGTATTTCAGTCATCTTATCCAAATTACTATGTATTTTTCATGTTTAGAGAGAGTTATGTATATTTTACTCTGAAAATTTACTCTTCCCAAGAAGACTTTCCATATTCCATATCTTTGGATTTCCAAGCATTACAGGCCTTGGAAATGGTTGATTCTCTTATAGAAACCTTCATGAAATTTGATCATAATGGTCTTTTCATATCCTATAAATGTTTCAGTGTATTTGGTATGTCCAATCATGATATATTCTCTCAATATAAAAAATCGTCATATTTTTGAACAGTTTTTAAGGCCTAATTTGTGAGCTAGTTTTGGACTTCTAAAGGATGGATTTAGTTTTGGTTCTATAAGAATGAAATGAATCCCAGGATGTATATAACCCTAAAAAAAGAAATAATTTCTCAATATGGATAACTATAGAAAAACTTTATGGACTAAATATAGAAATAATGTAAAATGATTAAAATAAAAAATTGGTTATTTTTTCAATTAATTTCTAAATACCCCTAAAACCATAAAATGTGAATGTTTCAATTAAAATAACACTTTTTCAGGATTAAAAATATTGAAATTAAATTTAAAACTATTTGAAATGTTTTATCTATAAATAATTGAAAAAATATAGAAATTTCTGTTTTTAAATCTAATATTGGAATCATGTATATATCTAGTTTTACAAGACTACTTAACTATTTATTCCTTCAGAAGTTGATTCCTTATATTATATTCTAATTTAATTAAGTGGACATAAATTCTAAGACACTAGGGTCGAGGTCTCTATAAAAACTATATTAAATATTTAAATTTTTGAGGATATGGAGGAAAATTTTAACCCATTCAAAAAAGAATTTTTTTTCAACATTTTATAATCATCAATGTAAATTTCATAGTCACGGGTCACTTTTCAAAAAGAATCATTTGTTTTCCCTAAAAATTGGAATTAAAATACTTCTTGGAAGTTGATTTTTATTAAAAAACTATTTTCCTAGGAAAGAAAATATGGAACAGCATCTATAATCAATTATTTTGGAGAATATAGGGAAAATAAATTAGTCAATATGTCATATAACTCAAAGTAAGATGTTTTAGTTACAAAATCAATTAAGTTCACTTTTTATTTCCACGAAAGTGATTAAAATAATTTGTAAAATAATTTATATTTTAATAATAGATTTAATAGTCTTAATAATATCCAAACACATTTTTATAATTAATTTATAATTATTCCCTACATTGGTATTAGTTATTTCATACCCATTTTCAATTTTGAGTGTGAGTAGTCTTGATCTCTTTGAACAAGTTTCATAATTATGGTGTTATTGTTCATTATACCCCAAAATTTCATCATCTATATATAATAAAAAGTACCATAATTGATTATTTTAAATTTTATAATTTCATTTAATGATATTTTCGGTTACGATACTTAAAGATGAAATCATCGATGAGCATGTTTTAGTTATTTTAAAATAAAGAATGATGGTATCGTAATTACTGAGTTTAATAATAACTTTTAAATTAAAAAATATCTATTTTATTATTTATATAATATATTACTAGTAATTAAGTTATCATATCCATCAACAATATGATATTATAATATTATTTATGTGTGTGGTTGGACCAACCCAAACATGAACACACCATAATTAATGGATGATTATGATTATGAAATTGGTTTATTTTGGAATAATATAATTATTATTTAATAATAGTTATATTATATATATACTTTTATGGTTTTGAATCATATTAAATATATTATAATAAATAATAAATAATATAGATGAAAAATAATATACATTACTTTCTAGAGTTGGTAGTCAAAACAACACTTAATTAACATTTTCTTTTATCAAAGAAGAAGAGGGGAAAATGGGTATAGTAATTTGCCACTTCATAATCATAATTATATTATCTGTTCCATATTTATTCTTTAATTTCCTCTTTATAATCCAGGAAGAGATATGGTGTTGAAAAAACATAGTTCATCTCTTCATGGAGGTGGTAATCCATACAACAAATTCATATGAGTTTAATTTGTCTTAAAAAATTGGAAATGGGTTTAATAGTTTTTTCATTGGAATAAAAAATATTTTATACAAAATATAATAATTTCATTTTATAGGAATTAGAAAATAAGGTTTTTTAGGTATGAAAAAAATTAAAAGAATAGGGAAAAAAGAACTCACGTTGAGAACATAATATTTCCTTTCGAAGACTCCTTAGAAATGGATCCCTTAAACCATTATGTTTTGACTAGGGACACAAGGAAAACTAATAGCATTATAAAGGAAGGTGTATGGATGAATTTTTAGGTGAACACCGATTGTTTTGAATACACTTAATGTGGTGATGAGATACCCCATTTATATGTGGTGAGAGTCGAATTTTTGTAATTATAACCTCTTAAATGAAAGGTAGAACATGAGAATAATTTTTAGTGCCTCCATAAATAGAAAATAATTTAGTTAAGATAATTTATATTTATCCATACCTCAAAAAATTTATTAGAATCATGGTTTTTTCTTGCTATTCTAGTTACTCCTTAGGTTTCCCCATTTAACAAATTTGGTTCTCTACTACCATAAATAGTTTTTTTACCAAGGTAGCTTCTCTATTATATAATAAAATAATATGGTTTGTCTTAAATAATTTTTATTTAAGTGAAAATAGTTCACTAAAATATTAGTTCCCTATATGTTCTCATGTGATAATTCATTTTTTCATTTCCATTAAGTCATTTCCCCCAAATTTATTTCTGGATTTTCCATCAAATATGGATGCAATTGGTTCATTAATTAGTGTAATTTATTTTGGATTTTGATGAAAATGTTACTAGGATTGAGTTGATATTTATCTATATCCCATTTCATGAGATTTTATCCTCATTATTTCATTCGATGATCTATCCATCAATTTTCCATTGAAATTAATTATGGAATTGACTTTGTTTATTAATTTAAAATGTTTAGAATTAATTTAAATGGATTTTTCCTGAAGTTAGGACCTATTTTTTTGGAAATGGTCGATGGATATTTTTTGGGTTTAGATGAGATTAGACTATGGTTTTTGGGAATTAATTAAGGACTTGAATCCATCTTGAGAAAGATGGTTCCTGTTTTTTAAGATGTCTTATTCATTGTTTCAATCAACAAGTGATATATAGTGTCACCATAATATTTTTTTTGAATAAAAATAAATTGAATTATTTTCCCTTAACCTTGTTTAATTTGGGTAAAAACTTATACAGTTGTGGTTGACCCTATAAATGTTATGTGTGGTAGTAATGGTTATTGATGCCCATGAGATTGAACTATGAAGTTTGGGATTTTTTTTAATTATGACCCCACAAGAATTCCCTTAAGTTATGTTATGATTCTTGAGACCTTTTATATGATCCTTTATCATCCTTAATCATATGAGTTTTTTTGAGATGAGGATGATCAATGTAATCCATGAATTTTAATGTTTCTTCAACTACAGAGAGAGTGTGTATAAAATAGGGGGACAATGATTAGGTATCCATTTTGATGTATCTTGGCTCCATTGTTGTGTATGGATGTGAAGATAAAATTTAAATACTAGAAAGAAAAGTTATAGAATATATGGATGTGTATCCTTGGTAATTCAGGGCATAGTAGACCAGGATTTGGTGGCCTTAGCCTCCCATGAGTAAGAGACATGTGGATTATGTGATGTTTATTTATGGTTGGTATATATAGATCATTAGTGAAGCCTTGTAATCCTTTTCACTTATGTGATAGATTAACGAGGAATGTGTTCCTCCCCCTATTTGTATGTGATAATCGAGTAGTTTATACCTCTATATTACATATAAATGTCAGCTTTCCATGTAAGGACTAACCAATATTAAATATAAAGAGATTTAGTCACTAGGAAAACCCAACAGATTTGAATAAGAAATTTATATATGCCTTTAAGTGTTTTGATTAGGTCAAGGGGTGTTCATCCATGTTATATTATTCCATTATGTGGTGTATGATATTCCCCTTAATTAATATGATTGTATTTGCATGGAAAAACCTGACCTTTCACTCTATTATGCCTATACCATTGGACAATGGTCCCACTCGTGTTGATGAAACCTGAAGCATGGGACAAATTCCAGATGTGATATTGTAACCTATTTTATTGGAATTATTTCTCATATACAATTTGATAATGTGATCAGGTTCGTTATTCCCATTTTCTATTGAGCTCATGACCTAAGAATTTTATTTGTGGTGTTAGTATGAGTGCTCGGTGGGTCATGGAACACATTTCTGACATGGTCTTCATGATGTTGGTAATGTGATATAATGAAAACTCTTTTATTCACATAGATGTGGGATCTATTTATAATTATGTGATACTACCAAGGTAGGGGACATGATGCACAGGATAGAATTCCTAGTTAATTGTAGTATCCTTTAGAATAATTATGTAGTTCCCATTATCAGATACTTGTAGGTAAGGATTGAGTTTCTCAAGAAGAAATTACCAGTTATTTGATATTTCCCATGGGAATGGGATGGATTTCCTTTTATGTGTTTCTTCTATGGAAGTGGATTAGATTATTTTGGAATATTATTTGTTATGGGGCATGATTCCCTCCATTATGATGTCTCTCGGGTCTAGGGGTACACTAACCTATTATATTTATGGTCCTGCCTAGGGATATTATTCCATATCTGGATGTAGTTAAGATGTGATTCTAATGTGTATATGATTTTTTGGAAATTATTCCTACTAGTTAGACCTTGTTATCAGGATTCACTACCAATGTATTGATAGTTCTAATATCATAGGGACATTATTCTCTCTATTTATGATGTAATCTGAATTTCATTCCAACTTTTATATGATTTTTTGGGATCCTATGCTTGTTGTTATCAGTTTTTATTGGGATATACGTCCCTTGTATTGATTTTATTAGTTCCTCATGGTTGTTATGATCATTTCTTTGTTATGTTATCTGGATTTATTTCTCAATAATTGGTCATGCTAATATGGTTATAGACATTCTCACTATTGTACTGGATTTTGCAAGAATATTTAGGTACATTTTTTAATTTTTTTTCACATTACCGATCCCTCCACCAGATCAATCTCTTCTATGGGTTTTTTGTCTTTCTCCACTTCTTATGAGTATATAGATGTCACAAAAAAATATTTACCAAGTGCATGGAAAAAAACATAAAAATTTTAGATGACCTTGGGAATTTATAAATAAGTGAACCCATATTAGTTGATATGAGGAGTTAGAAATGCTATTTCACACAGCATAATGACATCATTAATTTATATTTATATGTGTGTTTGTGGGAACACACACAAACATACATATATATATATATATATATCTTTATAAATATTCATATATATAATATATGAGTGTTCACAATAACAAAAAAAGACATTATTTATTCATAGGAATATTATTCTGTATAATAAATTATATAAATGTTAGAAATTATATATTTTCATACCTTTTGGAAAAATATTTTCACAAGGTTAAATCAATTAAAACAAAATAAAGGAATATGTGATAATAATTAAAATATATATGATGGTAATGAAAAGTGAAGTGAGAAATCTCTAAATTTTGATACTGAAGTATGGAGATTTGAAAATGATGTACGATGAAACTATAGATAGATTTCTCACAAGGGTGAATGAAATTTTGAAATCATTTAATAGTTTTATGAGAAATTGGATGATATAAAAGTGGTTGAAAATAGACATTACATCTTACTAAAATAAATTGATGCTAAAGCCTCAAATTTGTAAGATAAAGATCCAGGAACAATCGCTCTTTTTTACTTAAAAAATATATTAGTTTCTAGTGAGATGATAAAAGATATTTTTGTAAACAAAACGTTCAACATCCAAAATAAATCTTTTTTTAATTACTCAAAGAAATATATTTATTAGAAGAAGGTAGATGAAGATGAAAGTGGCTATTCAAATTCATATGTGGATTTGAGGTTTTATAAAATGATGAATCCAATCTCTAAAAATATTATAAGGTAAGTGAAATGTTTAAGGGAAATATTTGATTCCAATTTTTTCATTATGACAAAAATGGAAATTTCAATTAAAACATTCTTATTTTAAATGTAGAAATGTTCAATGATAAGGACTAAGAATGCATGAGAATAAACTTTAAAAAGAATCTATTAAAGGTTGATATGTCAAGTATTTATTTACAAGGGAATAGATTTAATTTATAAAAACTCATGAATATTAATTTCTTATCTAGGCTATAAATTAGTTAGAGCAGTGATGATGAAACGGATGTTGAGACCTCTTGTGTCATTAATAAAAAATTTCTAATTATTGGCATAAATAATGGATAATTCACTAGTGATTTGACTAGTGAAGTTAGGATTGATTGTGAAACTATGATGAAATTTATATTGAAGAGATAATTGATATAATTTATTAGAAAGATTTAAAATTTTGAAAAATAGAACAAAATTTATAAGAAAACAATCAATCTTCTAGATAAAATTATTGCATCCATTCATAAGAAAATCATAATTGTTGAAAGATATTAATAATTTCAATATATTTCATAATGATTAATACTTTAAAAATATAGATGGATGAAATTATAAAATTGAAGGAAAATGTGATTCAATTTGTTCTATAAATATTTATGGAGGATAAAAAAGGAATTGAAGAATTTCATATTCAGCTATAATTTTTTTTTTGATTTAGATGAAACTTTAAAGAAAATGTTGTAAATCCAAAACCTGACTCACTCTATGAATAGTAACTAGACCATAATTCTGTGTGATATTAGGAAATGTCCCTAAATTAAAAAGGTTCCCATATAGAATTGGGGTTCCAAATAGGTGTATTTGGTAGGTTATGCATTGTGTTTTATAATTTTCAATCATAAATAATTAAATTACAAATTCTCATAAATGATTATCACATTATAGTTTGACAAAGGAATAAATGAATAGAAGATTTTGTAAAACATCAATGTTGACTTAATACATATAAACATACCACCCACTGGGCCGATCTCATATACATTCTAGAATAAAAGAAATAATGATGTAGGCTTTGTGGAAACTATGAGACATAAAACTCCCTAAACACCATGTACCCATTTGTTCAATCCCCCTCAATATAAGCCATGCCTTATCCCTACCTATTACAACAAGAAAATGTGAATGTTTCTTAGGTTCCCAAGTGCAATGAAATCAAAATTAGGGTGTGACTATTACTCAGTACACCGCAAAAAAATTACATCCCTACATATAACCAATCAATGTGAATTTCATGAAGAAGTGGGGGGGGGGGGATTTTCAAATACATCCATTAAGAAATTTAAAACTATGTACATTGAAAAAGAACTGAACATGGTGGTAGGTTCATCATGATAATGGTATATTCCTAATTCAACTAGTGTTTGGGTGTCTTTGACAGAATTGTGATGAACATGCCAATAATCTCCATTAAAGGGGTAATATACCCATCCCTAGTCCAAAAAATGGCACCTAAGAGTAATATACACAAGAATGGGTCCTAGTGTGCACCCATGGGTTGTGTTTACCTAAGGATTAACCATCAATCTCAACATCCCCCAGTGGTAATGTTCAACCCATGTTAACCTTCAAAATAATTCATGTACTTTAAAATGAAACAAAATTTAAATGTACATTTTCTTTATAACACTAAAATAAATAATTTTTTTTATACAAATAATTATTACCATTTCTATTCCATAATCAATCCAATTATCATTTTCAAAAACATTCCAAAAAACAAATTTCATTTCAAGGCTAAAAACCATTTCCAACATATTTCCAAAATACTTAAACACATTTAATGAAATACCATATACCATTTCTATTTCAAATATAGAACCATTAAAATTACCTTTACTATTTCAATAACAATTTCAAATCCAAATAAAATCAAACAAAAAACCCGATTAACCATTCATCCATCCACAATTTAATATCATATTATTACTCAAACCCAAACATTACACATCTCCATTTATAATAAAGTGGTTCTAATTCAACTAAAAATGTAAATTTCATTTCCAACTATAGATGGTAGTGAAATTCCATTTCACAACCACAAATTTAACCAATTTCCCGATAGTATCCAAATAGGACATGATTAGGCAATATCTGACATTAGTTATTTAATTTAAACTCGTTAAAGCATAGAGAAGCTAGCATGAAAAAACCAATGACATGTGTATAAAGCCTAAAAATTTAATAAGCTAAATTAAACGGATGAATAATCATTTATAAAATCCATCTAATTAAATTTATCAATGACAAACAGCTCTACCAAGGAATGTGTAAACTCAATTGATCACCATGAACTCACCTAAGGATCTAAATCAAGAATAAAATCCATAATTCATTAATTAAATATATTATAATTTTAATTATTTAATAAATAAATCTAACTTTATATATTCTAAAAAATTACATAAATGATGGAAAATCACAGGACCTTAGTCATCTCACAAAACCCCAATCCATGGGGTTCCACCAATCCTTGAGACACCACTAATCCCAATTTAACCCCAAGACCCATCCTTCAATATCTACACCATAACCAATTAAATTTTTAATTTAAAAACCCAAATAATACCCATAAAGATAATATTCCCGGTCGAATCACTGATAAACCATAAGCTGGAAGAGTCTCAAGACACCCACTTCCTAGGTTTCACAATGTCCTAGAATAATCTTGTGATTCCACCATGATCTAGTTGAGGATCCTTTTAAAAACAATGATATTGAATAGGGAAATTAAATAAAAAGGAAGATAAGAACAATAGAAGTCAATATAGATGAAGGAATACCTTAAATCATGGATAAAACCCCTTTGGATCACTGTAATTGTGGGATTGAAGTGGAGAAGAAGGGGTAGAAAATATTTTTCCACATAAGGTAGAAACAAGAGGGAGAGGGGGGATACCCATTATTAAACATAGGGGGGTTTATTTTGAATTTTTTTAATACAAATGAAGGTTTAGAAACACATTTCTGCAACCATGTGGTTGATTCTATCGCTAATCATCCACCTTGCATGGATTAGTTTCATTGTTTACCAAAAAATGCACCAATCATATGGATGGAATTGTATCTATCCCTCTACCATGTGTAGATTTTCAAGTCATGTTCCATGAAATTAGAAATATATGTAGCCCCTATGAATCTTCTACATGGTTTCATCTATTTTTTCTTCTATTTTTACCCTAAGGTTTCTCCAACCATTCATGCAAGCCTTGCTCAATACAAATTAAATTCAAACTCCACCTATATAGGGGTACCCATATAGTTTTCTCTAAACCATGTGGCTGAAACATTTTACCTCGATCATAGTTGTCCAAAAAACCAAAAACAAAATCAATTACCAAAATACTCACATAATGAATTTATATTCCTTATGATCCTTATTCTATCTCAAAAAACATCACATTAAAATGTTCTAACTTCCATAATTTCCATTTCGAATCCTCTTCTAAAATTTGGACCATCTAACAAATAAAATATACTAACATACCACCAACTCCAAACAAATTTTTTTTCATGAGGTTTAACAACCTACCAACCTCAATACTTATCATTCACGAGAAGCCTCAGTGGTCATCTAACCACAATTTTTCTAACTAGTCTCGGTCATTAATTCATGTCCAGGCGACTGCATAAAATGTATAAATTTTAATCTCCCTTTTGGAGTTCCACCCTGAAGACAAGGTTCCTTAAAACACAAAAAATTACCCAACACTAATATTAAATCTTGAAATAATATTATTGTTCTCTCCCATTCCATCTATCTTCAGACATGATCACATCGCCACTCAATCGATCACCCAACATATGGTCATCACATCCATAAGCCTTAACTCATAACTATAAATTCCTAATACATAGAAATTTTTCCATTAGAGTTTCATATAAAATATATATACCCATTTCCAAATGAATATTCTATATTGATATCAAAATTTACACACCTGATCAAAATGGATAACACCGATTAAAAAATGGTACCCATTCTCGTTTCTAAATTTAATGTCATAACGAATGAATCCCAATCAATAGAGAACTATACTAACATTCCAAATTTCTATAAAAATCAGACAATAATTCTAAAGACACACCTATTAGAAAAAAAACAATATGATCAATATGAATTTTAACCCACCAAATCCAACTACATGTAAAAACTGAAATTGAACATCCCCTAGAAGACCTTCCATGAAGATGCTCAACTACATCAACCGATGTGTTCCAAAATTTAGTTGATTATGGTTCTTTATAATTTAATCCCCTTATGACCATTTCAAAATTCTCATCGTGGTCCACACCTAACTCAAGTAATATATCCATGGATAAATTCTAAACTATCTACACCCACCATCATTCTATATACTGAGAACCAACATTATCTCACTGATCATGCTCAAGTCATCTCAGGTCATCTCATGCCTAATACAGAAGCTATGAATCCAATCATAAATACATTTTAGGAACAAAAATTTTTGGTTTCCCTACTCCAAAATTTTACACTTGATCTTCCATACCCAATCACTAATGTCCATACTCAATTAGATCATTTTCCAACTAAACCCACATTGTGTTTTCCAGGAGCACCATTAAATTCCCAATTCAACACACCCAAATCACCTCTAATTAACATAATCATGGATTATATGCTCATAATACTTCTAAAAAAACATATAAAATTACTTGTAACTCAGTAAGGATTTCTCAGTAGTACTCAAGTACCTTTAAACAAAGAAAACAGAAAGGAAAACAGTTGTCTAATGAATGATGTCGCTTCTATGACCCTTCTCTCAAGTGGTTCACAATAATGTGAAAAAAATCTCTCTCCAAACAATATGATTATCCATTACGTCATATAAATTTTTTAAAATTTGATAATCATGGCCCATGATCCATCCATCTTCACACCTGAGGTCTTGATGGGTCCAATCTCGTGCATCCCTTAGAACCAAACTAAAATGAAACTAACCACCCATCCACAAACCGTGGGAATTTTATCCATGAAATTTACAAATTTTAAATCCAAAACAAGAATCAAATCTTATGACTTCATATGTATCAATACCAAATATACATCTTCACTTTTACAACTCTTTAATCATGACCTCAACAGGTTCCATCATGGCATATGTGGTTCTATTCTGGACACCTAGAGTGTTGTGTCCATAAGAATTATAGAAAATCTCCTTATATGTCATCTCACCAATGACCACTCATAAATAAAAAACTAAACAACATAGCACATAACCAACATTAATGACCACATTATATTTTAATCCAAATGGGTTAACCCTCCTTTTCCCCCAAAATCACATCCCAACTAACACTGTGCACCTCTTCCGTGCTTTCCACCTCAACATTAATCAAACACCAAGGGTGTATGTTCCCTTATAGCTATCCACATATCCAAAATCATTATATTTAAAGTCAAATACCTCCAATACGATGAAGATCATTCTCTATGGATCACTGGTCTCATCACACTAAGTGATCCCTTTTAACTCCAATCCAAAATCATAAACCTCAACTATGTAATAGTCTATCTCATGAGCACCAGCTACATGTGTGTCAATCCAAAACTACTGGAATCCACCCAATAACAAAGGAATTTTAACCTATTTCAAATGTATATCTTCCACTTTTTGTTGTTCCAACCTCACAAACATCTACCCACACTCTCACCACAAATTAAACGCACCTATAACAATAAGGTTATAAACCCAAAAAGTCCTCCCAATACATGTTTTTATAGACAATGCTTCTAGTAATATATTTGATCTCACATTTGAATCCTTCAAGTAATCTCTATTACTATATTTTATATGAGATCTCACAACATATTCACTAGTCTTAGTCTCCCAAGAATCTACCCATGCCTACCCTAACTAAAGACAACACGAACCATGGGTCAAACCCTCTCTCATGTTTCACTCACTAAGAAACTATGAAACAATTCACTAATGTCCATGAAAATTTTAAATAATCTCTCGGGATCCCACCTATCCCTACCTATCAGATCTCATTCAAGGGTCACTATGTCTGACCACCTAATTCTACCAGGTCTCGTTACGATCATGAATCCAAGAAACACCATGTGGTACTCATATCACATACCACACAAAATAAATATTCCAAACTAACCTTTATGTTATCTCAAACCATGGGTCTCCATACATTACCCTTGTCTCAAACATACCCTGGAAACTCACATGGAAAACCACCCACTCATGGGCTCCATACAAAAAACCAGGTGTCACATTCCAACTCACTCACCCACAAGACACCAATTCTAACTGAACATCATCTCTGGGACCAATTCCTTCATAATTACAACCCAATAATCCCAAATTAACTATTCATAGACACGATACCTTAAAATATGTACCAAGGAACCATAACCACATGGTTCTGCGAGATATAATTCCATTCCATGTTATTTGGGAAAACACAAAATAGGTTGTTATATGCTCTTTAAATAACTATACCTATGAAAAAATCTCCCCAATGGGTTTTTTATTTAAATAACTGAATTCATTTACCTATCCCATAGTGTATCTACTCATCCCTTTCTAATGGGAATGTATCACCATTATCTTTATTGAATATGTAAGGCTTACCTCTAGAATAAAACATACATATATATATGTTTTCTCAACTAGGTAGAATTCCACCAATTACATAAATGAAAAAAATTCATATGAATAGTTTTTGTCACATTAAAATATTTAGCCTCTGTCATCAGTAAATATTTAAACACTATAAGTACTGCACCATGTTATTCTTATGGGCCAATTATTATGCATCAGAGAATATTGCCTCTATAGTCTAAGAGTAAAAACTAATTAATGAACTTGCAATAATGGGCCATGTTACAAGGTCCATAAATCATAAATATTAAATAATAAATATCGTTTGCATCATGTAATGAAAATATCACAAAAATAATAATAATTAAATCAAAATAAATAAATCCTATATGCATGGTAACCTTGACTTATACTAGGAATGGTGTTCCTGACAGACTAGTTTAAATTCTAACACAAGTCATGGAATATTCCAATGTCTCCAATCTTCTGGCTATAAAAGCAATAGGGGAAAATAAAATCTATTATACCACTTAATAACAGCCTAACCAGGCTCACTCCATGAATAGTAACGAGACTGGAGAGTTCTATGACATCAATCACACCTTCCCAAATTATAGAGGCTTCCAACTCGAAATGGTGGTCTAAGAAGGTATCATGGGGGCTATACCCCTATATAAGAGTGAAAAATCAAAAAATCAATAAACTAAAAAATCTACAACACACCCATCAAATTAGATTATGAAAAATGAATATGTAAACTGAAGATTATATACAAAATAAATACTAGAATAAGGCATAAAAATATACTGACCACTCGGCCAGTCACGTGTACTAGCCAGAATAAAAATATATATATAGGGTATATGAAAAATATGATCCTTAAGAATCCTAAAAATATATTTGACCTTATAATTAATACCACTAAATATCCCCCAACACCCAACCCTACCTATACCTATAAGAAAATATTAATTCTACTTGCATACCCACATGGAATGGTAGCCTGAGCATGGTGTGAGTACAACTCAGTGGGCCGCTATGAACGGTGACCCTAAGTATTTACAGATCTGTGTGAAGTGAGTGAAAAAGTTTAAAGGAAAAGAAATAAAACTATTAATAATTTTAAAACTAACTACATAAAATAGACAGAGAACATGGGATTCAGGTTCACCCTGAGAATGGTATATACCTTCTTCATCCAGTGTTGGGGTGTCTTTGAGATCATCATGATGACCAGGAAAATC
Organism: Viscum album; assembly: GCA_963277665.1. NCBI lineage: Eukaryota > Viridiplantae > Streptophyta > Magnoliopsida > Santalales > Viscaceae > Viscum > Viscum album. The sequence continues at coordinate 1,684,843,289 of OY728160.1, forward strand.
ATCTCCTCAATAGCTTTAATATACACATTATTGTTACAAAAAATAAAAAAATTGAGGGAAATATAAAAATCCAAGAGGCCTCATCATCCACCTGAGGGTCATGTTCACTAAATGGTGAGGTCATGGGCCCTTTTAAATGATGTCTAGTTTTTGGGTACTTTGGTGAAACATAGTGGCTGACCAGTGTCATCTCTCGAAGTGAAAATAAATAAAAAAACTTCTTAAAGGTATTATTAATATAAAAAATAAAATAAAAAATATAAGGATGGGGGGTTTTTTTGAGGTTTATAAACCATGACGAACTTCCTCAGAAGAATATTGTATTTTTTAAATTGAGTTTGGGAAAATGAAAAAGAATATATTTTTTCATTTAAATTTTAAAATGAATAATAGACCTAACAATACATCTTAACTTATAAATCATTATAATTTAAAAAAAATACTCTTAACTATGATCCCCTAATTTTTCAACCCACAATACCTATGAGAATTTACCATAACCACAATGATGAAATAAATTAAATCCTTGGCTAGCTTTGGAACGTGAGATCATTTCACCCGACTTTGAATTTAATTCCAAGGCTCAATTATGTTCAATACTGAATTAGTTATCATATTCACCATTAAAGTGATTATTAACATATTTTAGGGATTATATATTAACTCTACGAATTTATCTCATGGTTTTTCTATTTCACCGATTAGGATAACGCACTCATAATTCCCACATCACTTCACCACATGGGTTTGCATTAATTGTTCTATTGATTTCATAGTTTTTTAAAGATAAAAACTAAATTAATATATCATATTATGTTAATTATTATAGATCATTTATTAAAAATTAATAAATTAATAGGGATATAGGCAGATCAATTACTATGAAAAACTACTCTTTCAAGGGTGGTGTAGTTAGCATAGAAACGAATTGCATTCACAATGGTCTAGAAAGGGTATAAACCAATCAAATTTATTCTATTAATTTATATCCTAAATAATTTAATTAAATAATATATAAATTAACAAAACATAAGAAATTTAAGATAGACTAAGAAGTCAATTATTAAAACACAAGTATTACAACTTGAAGAAAGAGAATAAGGATTCGATGAAGGGGTCCTTGTTTCAAGAGCTCTCCATATGAGGATAGGGAGGTACAAAGCCTCCAAGGTTGTGAGAGGACTCACATGGGAATCCAAAATGGTAGAAATAAACTACTTGATCGAACTCTTAAATGATGTTCCCATGATGCCCTTTTATTGCCAAAATGAGAAGTCCTTTTGGGAACCCATATTTCATGATACCAATTGTGTCCCAGTTTTAGGCTTGGAAATGGACTTATCTCTGCTAGGAAAAAAAGAGAAGAGTTGTTTCCCCACATTGTGACTATCACCATGTAGAATATGTTGTCCAATGAACATCCTTAGAGGGATATATAGTAAAAATACCTAACCGAATTTTTTACATTAAGAATATTCATTTTCCTAGAAAGATCAGTCTAGTTGGTCCCCTTTATAGATGAATTGGGATTCTATGTATTAATAAAAGTTATATAATGACTAGTTTTGGATCATCCCTCAAAATTTTAGGTCAGTTGGATTCACTTTTTTCTTGTAATGTGCAACAACTTTGGAAATGTTTTCCTGGTATTCAATACATTTTGGACCATTTTTCATCAACATCATTCTATATTCTCAAAATGACCTCATCATATGATAAAATTGACTAAACAAGTTTAATTTACCCTTTTTACAGAGAATAAAATAATCTAATTAAACCAAATGAGAAGTGAAATTTGATATAAAATGTGTAATTTACAATTCAAAATTAGTATAACATGGTCGTATAAGGTTGGAATAAAATATAGAATCACATTGTTACCACACCCCCACACCTAAATAATTGGATTCATGGGGAAAACATCATATTGTATAATAATTAAAATTGTGAAAACATAAATATATATATATATATATTGATTTTTCTAAAACCATAATGTAAATATAGATAAATTAATAATTTTATCAACAAGTTAGTCTCAATAAATTTAAAATTAATTATCACATATATTGTATCAAAACAAAATATAGTGAGGTTAATGGAAATAATCACAGAGAAAAAAGTTATTGGCCTACCATTCCATTAATTTTCTATATGTGTGTGTTCCAACCATTTTATATCAAATCTCCAGCCTTTATTATGTATATTCCAGACATGTAAAAAAATTATTCTTACCAAGATTAATTCCACAAAAACTATTCTATATTACTTTGTAATAAAATTTCAAGACCCACTCACATAAGCATTCCTAAATGTTAAACATTAACCTCCCTACCTAGATATCCCCATGTGATGTAAATTTCATCACTCGCCTCATTGTTATGATTTTTTTGAATTTTTTTTATTTTTAATATTTTTTTACTGTATAAATTTTGGATATCTGGTACACACACATAGTTTAATTTTATATAGCAATTAAAATGAACAAAAGAGAAATGAATATATGGATCAACTATTGATAAAAGATGAACTATTTATTTACGTAACTTGGATATTCATTCAATTGAGTGGGAAAAATTCCACCAGTCATGTTTGTGTGAAATGTTATATGGAGAAATCAATGATAAAATTTACCATGAACAAACATCACAAAGAATGTTGTCAAAATATAAATGGATTTATAATAAAAAAACAAATCATATCATTTATAAATTAAATTTTTGTAAAAATCAACCCTTAAATACGATATAGTTATCATGCTTATAATGTGACCAATGAATTTTAAAAACATACATTTTCGAAATTTTCCACATGTAAATGATAATTTTACATGATTTGTGTGTGTTTTAATTAATTTTTTGACTTTTTATATTTAATTTTTTATTGTTTTTGAAAGTAAACATAAAACAAACAAAACACAAAAAATTAAATACTGAATAAGCTAACCTATAAAAAGTTCCCCTCCACGACACCTAAAATATTTCATTGTCCTCAATTTGAAATTATGAGTTGATATATGAACACTAAATATATAATTTAATATAGGAGAAATAATATTAAAGTGAATGGGTTCGAGGAAACCTAATATTCTCAACTGCTATTGGGGTCATTCAGTGTGATGAATTCAACTTCATGTGTATGAAGTACCACAATTTAATGCTTTAACCAACATCCATTTACTATAATGATTCTTCTGGTAGACTCTTTGGTGACCTCCACTACACCATAAAGAAAAACATTAGATGCAACTTAGGGACCTAACCATTTGGAATCCTACTTATTGGGCATCACCTTTAGTCGTGAACTATTGAGGACTATCTCTCCAACATGATACTACATTATTAGGATCATTCAATCATGATGAACTTTTGAAATTTTGTTATATATCATTAATCTCTCATATAATTACAATTTAATTTTCTCATGATCTTGAATTAATAGCTTCATTTGATCTCTATATGGGGATAAATATTTATTACATTTCATTATAGATCAATATTTCTGATGCTCAACCTCAATAGGGAGATGATATTCTTTCTAAAAAATGATATGGATTGTGGAAATTCAAATGGGAGTTTTCAATTCCTTCCTTTATTCCCATAGATCACCATCCAAGTTCTTTCCATATTCCTTCCTATATGGATGCACAATATATTCCAAAAAAAAATTCAACTCCAATTAAGAGCCTCATTCATGTCATTTGTTTGGTAGTGGTACAGAGTATATGTTTTCTATGTCACCCCATAATAATAAAGTACTAATGCTAAATTTCAGTTCAAAAGGTGTTTCTGTTGGCCATTGATTATAGCCTTTGGTACTCCAAGCCTGCATAAAATTGGAGCTTATAAAAAATCTACTACAACATTTGAATCATCAGACTTATTTCCTTGGTCTCCACCCATTTAATAGAATAATAAACAATTTAAATAATGTAAATGAATCCAAATTATCTTCTAAATAGACCCATAAAATAAATTAACCATAAATAAAAATTCTCACAAAATTATATGGGTTTTCAGGGTATCTTGTGTCACCTCGAAATGTTTCCAATGTGTTTTTGAAAAGAGAATGAATTAAAAAACACGTAGACATCATGAAATAAAGTAGTCAAATATAGTGTCGAATCAAAGACCATATTATCCATCCTTTGGGGTCCAAAGTTTCCACTATAATCAAGTGTGTGACCAAAATGAAAAACAAACTCAGACTCATTATCAGGAACACTTCTTCAAATTACTAGGTCACTACACATGTAATATGGGTAGGGATCATCCCATACATAAAACATAGAATCACAACTTAATTTTTGGACTTTATGTTTCATTAATGTTTTATGATTTTGAAAGTAATACAAGTAATTAGCTAAATTTTAAAACCAAAGATGTGTACATGAGATGACATTGATATTATCATCGAGGAATGTTTCCTGAAGTGGTACTTAGTTTGGGGTATCATACTCCAACACATGAGTGATCCATCTCATGGGTTTATCCACAATGTTCTCTAATAACTTCTTATCTATTATCTCAATTTAAAACTCATAAAGTATGATTTTCCAGTGAATAAGTCATGTCTTAGCATTTGTCTTCTTTAGGAGGAACCACAAAGCTATAGGATCAGAGAAAACAACCAATTTAGATTTCAATAAAAATGATTGAAATTTCTATAAATAAAATATAACCTCAAGAAAATTATATTTAATTGTGTGTAAATCTTCTTAGGCTAAATAAAATGTACTCAATGCTTAATAAATCACATGGGACCTCCCTTTAACACTTTAAGATAAGATTTCTCAAACTGCAATGTTTGAAGCATCACACATGAGCTTAAATGGGAGGTCCCACCATGGGGTTTTTATGATCTATGGTGTGGTTAGATTCTTCTTTATATCATCAAAAGACACCCTAAATGAATAATAAAAAATAATTCAATATCTTTTCGAATAAATCTAGACAAGGGTAGAGTGATCTTTCTGAAATCTCTGAAGAAGCTTAGATATAAACAATCATTTCCATAGAATGATTGAGCATCACATACATATGTAGGATACGATAATGATGAAATTATGTCTACCACAGATCTATCAACCTCAATGTGTTTTTTTACACTACATGAACTAGTAAAATTTATTTTTCAACCATTAAATGATATATATCAATGTTCAAAACTAGATACTTCAAAATGTAGTGATGCAATTTTTTCCTAAACTCAAGAGACACTCAGAAAATGAGAAGCCATACATAATAAAATAATACATAAATACCTCTATTTATATCTCAACTAAATCAAGAAATATACATATAATGCATCTCTATAAGGTACATGGGGCATTAAAAATACTAATGGGTACCCTTCGGTAAGAAAATGTAAATAATATAAAGGTGAATGTCATATTACCCTAGTCCTCTACCATAATGGGAACCTAAAAATATCTATAGAAACCATCCAATTAGATATAGTGTTTCCTAACTTCATTTCTATCAATTATCTATTCCATAAATGTAATTCGGAAATTATCCTTATGATTGGATTGATTTATTTTCCTATAATATACACACACTCTCTAATCGTTTTTTTCAATAATGGGATCTTAGTCATCATTTTCATTCTTTATAATAGTTATCCTAGTTTTCTTTGGTAAAACCAAGACAGGGATGGCCCCCTGTCAGCCAGAATGGGGTAAATGACAACTTTCTCAAGTAATTTTTCTACTAGTTTTTTTACAACATCAAAAAGTGTTGGGTTAAGTCTACTTTGTGGATACATAACTAGTTTAGTCCCATCATCTAGAATCCTATTCATAAAAATAGAGGGGATAATACCTATTATTTTTTTAAAGACCACAAAATTTCCCAAATACTCTCCTATAAAAGATTTAAAATTAATGTTTCATATTAAGGATGGATATTATTAGCTATTTTCACAGGGAATTTTTCATTATTCAACAGGTATGAATATTTTATGTTTGTTGTAAATGGTTTGAGTTCCAATTTGGGTGTTTTTTTATTAATTGAAATGATTTGGTAACTAATATATGTTCATAATGAATGCTAGAGTCTAAATTTTCATCATCAACATCAACTAATAATGCATAAAATCCTTATAAAAACCAAACATTCATGTCATAAGCAGAAATTACGTGCTTAGAATCAGAAAAATAATCTATAGAAGAATGAGAAATGAGTGTGGTTTGATCATGAGAGGTAGGTGTGGAAGTATTTTGATTCAAAATAGAACCAATCCTCAATATCTAACTAACCATGGAATGACCCCATTTTTAAAAGATTCAAAATCAAATTTTGTAGATTCTTTACATGATGGTTTATAATGGGAGATGAAGAAAGAAGAGTGGTTCTTTGAGGGGTACTTCATGGATTCTACAATATTAAATCACATTATCCTGTCTCCAAACTCCATAGAATGTGTTCCCTAATGGATATTATTGATTTTCTTGGTATTTTTTAGGATGGTTCTACCAAGAAGGATGGGAGCATAAGAAACTACCTAATCATCCTCTATATACAACATTTAGAAATATGCATTAAATATCGTCTCCCTTTCTTTAACAAGAAAATCCTTGATTACTCCTGTAACACCCCAAGCTTCCACAATACGCTTCCCTTTGAATAATACAATAGCGTGTACTGTACGCAACTTTAGATTCTAACACATCGCGACCAATCAAACTAGCTGTTATGAATAGTAATACCCACTTTTTCAAATTTTATAAATTTAATCATTAAACATGGACTTCATTTTTGGATTCGGAATATCAGAATTAGCTTAGGGTGAATTTTTGGTATTTTTCTGAAAAATTTAAAATTTTAAATGAATTGTGAAAAACACTTAGTTAAAGTTTAAAACCAAATTTCTAGTTTAATAATTATTTATTTTACATAAATTTATTTTAGGTCAAAATAGATACATAATACTTATATAATTTCAATTTAATTCATTGGAGTCAGTTTATAATAATTTTAGATATATAAAAATTTTATTGAACTTTTTACCATCTTTTACCCACCTCCTAGGAGCATTTGAAAATTTACATAAAATTTAATTTTACCGCTTCGGTGTGTTTAATTTCAAAAATCTGAGAGACACAGTTGATATCAATAATTAAAATATGGTTCAATAAGATGAAAATAATTTTTGATGAATACTAACTTTTTACTTTTATTTACCACTGTTAAAAGTAAATAGGGTAATTAAGGATAAAATTGATATTATTATTACCTTAACACATGTCCTAATTCTATTTGATAAGTGTTATTCGACCAAAGACAACCTTAGGAATAAAATATGGTCCTTTAGGTATACTTGGATTAGATTAGGACATTTATTATTATTTAATTCCAAGAAGAGTTAAAAGTGTTAAATTCAGAGTTTAATAACTAAACCATTTTTAATATAGGGTTACACACAAGAAAAATTCGACTATAAAGAATAATTATAAAGATAAAGATATTTCATACATAATGGTATTTTATTATTATTATTTAGACATTAAATAATTTAATTTATTTATGACACAATGATGATGCAGTAATTACCTAATTAATGAAATATTAAAATAATTGATATTATAAATATACAAATAAATATAATTTTAGACATTTTATGAATTAAACAAATTTTATAGGTTAATATTACATGTTAGGGTTGGTTATATGAATTTTTTCTATGTAATAATGCTGTTATGAATTTAGCAAAAACAAAATACCAAATAGTGTCAAAATTGGCATAAAAGAGTTTTTTAAACAATATTATATTATTAATTGATATTATATTCCTAAAAATCTATGGTTTGTCCAAAATACTTATATAATGATAGTTTTGTCAATATTGAACCACTTGGGGATCTCTTGGAAGTTTATTGTAAGTTTATTAACCATATAATATAAAAAAACAAAGAGACATGGTAAATGTCAAACTATTTAACTAAGAGTTAAATCTAAACGATAAAGTTAATATTGTGACTCAAACTGGTCTAAAACCTATTGGTTGAGTGTTTCTTGACCTATCCTTACCTTATACTTTAAATAATTCATTTTGGAGCCATTATAAACTGAAAATTATTTTGTTATAAAATAATATTTCTAGTTTTTCCTAAGGTGCCCCCACCCCTCTTATAAAAGGGCACTCCTCCTTCTCTCTAGCTCACAACTTCAAAGCCTTTTGTATCGTCCAATATCAGCCCAAATACCCTCTCAATTTTCCTCCCTTCATCCTAGAGTCCTTCCTTTATTCATAAATCCAACCTAAGGAGCCCTTTTGATCAAATCAAAAGGAAGAACCCAAAGAAGAGGTAAATATTACATCACCTCTTTCATGTTCCTTTTTTCTTCCACTTCCACTTTCTTTGTTGTTTCCATTCTAAAATAATAAATCCAGTATCTTCTATATACTATGATGTTATTATAAATATGATACAACCATATTAATTATTTTATCCATCCTTTTAATGACATGTCATCATACGTGCGTACGTACGGCTTACCATCTCCACGTCATGGTGTAATTGTTATTCAATACATTATTATTTGGATGAGTATAATAATTATGTTTAATTGATTTATAAAATAAATATAACATGAAAATTATTCTGTATATATGATATACCATCCAATTATATATTTTTTTAATATCAAAAGATTGATATTGTCGCTCGTGTGTACGGACAGATTACTGTCTCTACGAACGCGGTGAGATTCATTCCTCATCGTATAAATTCAAGAATAATTTTCATTAGACAATTAAAAATAATGTTTAAAGACATAATATAATTCTGAATATGAATAAGATATATCATATCCATAACAAACATTACTTCTGTAACAAATTATATAATGGCAAATGAATCAGTTAACACCCGAAACGACGATAATATTAAGATATTATTAACCAAAAAATGTTAAAAGGTAATATATGACAACATATTAATGGATATGATTCTTGAATAATTTCATAACAATTATTTCACCATTATACAGGAGATTAACCTACCCTCGACCAAGAAAAAGTACAAGGTAAGGGTTAATTTCACAATTTTTTTATTATCTGAGGTTGTTTTTTCTCATACATGACTTATTTTAAAGGTAAATTTCATTTAATTTATATTCATTCTTTGTTTTGGGGGTTTCCTAAGTTTTTATGGAGGAATGAGTGAGTGTTCATGAATTGGGCCAAACCATGAGCCCAATTCCAGTTTTAAAAATAACTTTTTATTCTTTTATAACTCATTAATTTTTCATGATTTTTCATCCATTAAAATTCCTACTTGGCCTCCCATGACCTAGTAACACCACCAAGTCAATTTTGAGCCTTTAGAAATCCATAACCAAGGTTTATTTGGGTTTTTATTTACGGGGTTGGGCCTGCCCGAAAGCCCAATTCTAGTTTTAAAAATAACATTTTTTGTTATATAACATCTTCAATTTTTGGTATTTTTTGGTGATTCCAAGTCTCAACCAAGACCATTGAACCCATACAAGCATCCAAACTCTCTCCCACCTTTTTAGATCTCTGGTTCATCGCGAATTGGTGAAGAACTCCATTGGGTTTCTCAAATCATCCAGATTTGAAGAGGTAATTTCATTCTTTCATAAATCTCCCAATTATTAGTATTTTTCCTCAATCCAAGTTCCTAAATGGCCAACTAATTCTTGTTCGAACTAACCCTGAATTTTGGTTGTTTTAAATTTCATATACTGTTTTTTTGGAGTGATTACTTCAAGATACTTCAAGTAAGTGAGTCCATTTATTTACTATTTCAAATTTTATAGGATTTCATTTATTTTTATTAGGGTTTATTCCCTCTTCCTTGAAGTCCCAAATGACCAGGGGGTAGGGTTTCGAACCTAAGGTTTAACCTTGGGTTTTAATTTTCATTTCTTGTGGTTTTAGGTTTGTCCTAGGTCCTTATTGGTGCAGCGGTGGTGCGAATTAATTTTCACACAGTGATTCAAGGGTTTTCCTTAATCTGGTAGGTGATTCCATTGTGTATGCAGTATTTGTGAATTGGATACTATGTTTATGGTATTATAATGCTTATTTAATTTTATTATTTCTGAAAAATAGTTTTAGTGGTGTTTGAATTTCAAATGAATCTTAAATTCCAATTTCATATGAAATTGGGGGATTTTCATAGAAATGTTTTATTAGTTTATTTGGGGATACCATAGAAGTAATTAGTTGATTTTATTGAACAGTAATAGGGATGAAAATATTGTTTTGAATGATTATCCCTTGTGTTTGTTGCTGCAAAAGATGGTTTTAATGGTGTTTGTGAACCACAAGAAATTCTTAGAGCTGTGTTGTATTAAAATGGAGGTTTTGCAATGATGTCATTTCTTAAACCATTTGGGCTGCCCTAAAAATGATTTTATGTTTTCACTGAAATGTATTCGGATTCCCTTTCTGTTTTGGAAACTTAAAAATGTGCACATAGTGTGCAAGTGGGGTTTTAAGGAGTTTTGTCTCTGAAAAACTACGGGATTTTGAGGAATTGTTTTATTAAAAATCTAAGTGTTTTGTTGCATGTTTTAAGTTGTATAAAATGTGTTAGCTACTATATCATTGTTTTTGACCCGTAATGGTGTTTTATATGAATATTGATTTATGTTTCATTCTGAAATTGATTGAGCACAAAAGGAGAAGCTCGAGTACCTAGGTGGGGCAGATTTGTACTAGTACGGCTAGTGGACTAGATGGGTTTTGTCCCTATTTTACTTATAATTTGGATAAAGACAACTCTAACTAAACTATGTGGATGATTATTGGGGACCACTAGGTTATGGTTATTTTCCCTACTAGTGGCTCGTGCATGAGAACAGATTTTTCTATGGTTACATTACACCGAGGTACGAGGTACATAGGTCCCAAGACAACCTAGTGCCTAGGAGTGTTCGCAATGTTGTTTCTCATTGGATTTGTAGTATTTACCCATGTCTTAGGGTGTATTTGGAATTAAATTAAATTATCTAAAATTTCTATTTAAATGTGATAACATTCTGAAATTTTTTGATTGAAAACTATTTTCAAATGAAAGATACATTTCTTCGAATTTTAACTCTGTTTTTCCTTACCTATTAAAACTGATTTCTTTTTCACATTGTATTGCATGATCTTTGGAATAAATGGGTGGTATAATATTGGTATTAGGATCAAACCCTACTTATACCCCTTGGGTGTAAGTATACCTGGTTATGTTTGAGTCAGGTAAAGGAAATAATAAGGGTGATAGCGGTTCACGGGTTAGTTCCCATCCTTGGTGTGGAGTTGTGGAGACAACTTGTGGGTGATTACCCCTTGTCATGTGGAGTCCTTGGGGCTGTCTTGTTGTTGTCATTATTTTATTTGGACCTTTTTTATTGTCTTTAAACCAATTTATTCATTTCTGGTTTTTGGTTAAGACTTGTTTGGCTCGAAAATTTCATATTTATATTATGGATTGTTTTAATGTGTTATGCTTTCATACTCTGGTAAATAATTCCCAAACCTAAATCAATGATACCCGGGAACTTGTGCCAGCCCATGGGGATAGATAACACCCTTCAGGCCTTGTTACAGGCTGGGTTTGGTGCTAGTATTGGTGGCAACCAGATTCAGTTTGTGGAAAAATGGTATCAAAGAAGGTTATAGTTTTTGGGTTATATTTCTATTTTGGGATGAGTCGAGATAGAAATGAACTAGGACTGTCGGGGCTCGAGCTTTTGGTTGTGAATAGGGTGCCTGGACTGCAGCACTCATGGAAGACCTTGAGTCACCTAAAAAAGTTGGAATTTATAGATTGACTTCACTTCTAGGTGAGATGTGTGGGCTGCATACCACATGTGGATATCAGGCGGATGTGGAGTAGTTTTTTATTTTATTACTCAAATGTTTTTAGATTATTTATATTTGATGTATTTGGTTAAAATTTTCAGAATTTTGGTATTGACTATTTTTTTGTGGCAGTTTCATTTTGTTGCAACATGCCTCCCCGAAAAGATCCCATGCGCCCACAGGAGGAAGCTAAAGAGAGTTCTCCCACACTGATTGATCAGAGGCTCATGGAGGCTGTAGTTTGGGCTATCCAAGCTTTGGGGCAGCGACCATCTCCTGCTCCTATTCCTATTAGGGCAGAAGAGACAATTCCTAGAAAAGATAAAGTTCAAGATTTTCTGAAAAACAAGACACCTACCTTCCGAGGTAGCTCAGAACCCCAGGAAGCAGAAGAATGGCTCGAGAAGATCGATAGTGCATTTGAGTTCCTGGAAACACCCAAGGAGCTCAGGGTGAAGTGTTCCTCCTTTCTATTAGAGGGTCCCAGCCGTAAGTGGTGGGAGTCAGTGCTTCAGGCTGGGAAGAATGAGCATATGCGTCTGAATGATTTCAAGGTTGTTTTCAGTGAACAATACTGCCCTGTGGTGTTAGCTTATGATAGGTATAGAGAGTTCATGGAACTTTTTCAGGGGAATCTATCTATGATGGAGTATGCCAACTGTTTCCCTGAGTTGGTTCGGTATACTCTAGGAATTGTCTCTAATGAGCAAGCGAAGGCCCAGAGGTTTGAGAAAGTCTTACGACCCTAGATATACTCCCAGGTGTTCTTGTTTAAGACGAGGACATATGATGATGTCGTTGATCAGGCATGCATGGTGGAGATTGATAGGAAATAAGGGTTTAGTTTTTATGGTTTAGTATCAACAGTGGGAAGTGGAAGCTTTTCAGAGAATAAAAATAAGTGGGAGGATCATTTGAAGAAAGGAGGAGGCAGTTCAGGGCACTCTTCCAGGCAGTTTTTGTCAGTGGCTTCTGATGCTAGATCGGTCATGTGCCACCAGTGTGGGATGCCCGGGCACATCTGACCATCATTTCCACTTCCTCCAAATCCTTATTAACAGTGTGGAGGTATGGGTCATTTTTCAGCGTTTCTGTGGTGTGGCACGTCCACTTCCGAGTGGGGCTAGGTCAATGGCTTCAAGAGGAGTGCCAGCATAGTCTAAGCCATCGAGGACTAGGGGATCTCGATTTAGAAGTCGTGTTGGTAGGGATGGGTCATCTTTTGGGCAGATCCAATTCAGTGCACAACCACAGACTAGCGATCGTCTTCAGGAAGTCACCAGACATCTCCATGTGGTGGATCAGGCACCAGCAGGATCAGAGGCGGGATTGTCGATAGTTCGAGGTACCATTTTGATCACATCTTCTATAGATGCTGCTCTTTTTGATACGGATTCCTCTGTTTCATTTATTTCTTCCTGTTTTGTGGACATTCTGAATTTTACAACTAATTTGATGTCTTTCGCAATGGATTTGGTGACACTGCTGGGAAAGAAGAAGGAGCAGGGTCTCAGGTGCCCATCATGTACGCTTTATGTGTCAGGGGTCGAGATCAAGTGGGACCTCTTGGACTTAGATATGTACCTTTTTTATGTCATACTTGGGATGTATTGGCTAGTAAAATTCCAGGAACACACCAATTTCTACATACGGCGTGAGAGTTTCACGGCTCTTGATGGGCGTCATCAGGTTTTTCGTGGAGAATGGGATCCTCGATTAGGTCGTGCAGGGCCTCCACTCCCAGATTTGGGAAGTGTTATCTTCCAGTTATCTTCTCTCCTTCTAGAGGATGGTCTTTCCCCTAAAGGTGCACTACCTCATGTATTGAATGAGTTTCTGAAGTTATTCCCTGATGATTTTTCAGGTTTTACCCTAGAGTGGGATGTAGAGTTTTTGATTGATCTAGCGCCAGGAAAACAGTTGATATCTCTTCCCTCTTATCGCATGGCCCCCACAGAGCTATGTGAATTAAAGATACAGCTAGATGACTTAGAATCCAAAGGATTCATTCACCCAAGCGTCTATCCTCGGGCCGCTCCTGTGTTGTTCACGAAAAAGGATGATGGATCCCACCAGTTGTGCATTGACTATTGAAATATGAATAATGTAAAAATTAAGAATAAATACCATTTTCCTAGAATAGATGATTTGTTCGATTAGTTGAAGGGGGTAAAGTGGTTCTCAAAGATAGACCTGCATTCAGGGTATCATCAACTTCGGGGGAAAGAGTCAGATATCCCAAAGACAGCCTTTCGAAGTAGGTACGCCCACTTTGAATATTTTGTCATGCCCTTCGGATTGACCAATGCTCTAGTGGTCTTTATGGAACTCATGAATAGGGTGTTTCATCAATATCTCTATTCCTTTTTTGTGGTGTTCGTTGATGACATTATGGTATACTCTAGCTCTAATGAGGAACATGAACATCACTTGAGGATTGTTTTGGGTACATTACGGGATCACCACCCCTATGAAAAGTTGTCAAAGTGCACTTTCTGGATCTGGGTGGTGAGGTTTCTGGGGCATGTGATCTCGGAGCACGGAGGTTCAGTGGACCCCAAGAAAATTAGTGCGGTCATGTCGTGGGAGAAACTGAAGAATGTGTTTGAGATCAAGAGTTTCCTTGGCAAGGCTGGTTATTACAGGTGATTCCTTCTGGATTTCTTTTGGCTTGCTTCACCGATGACCGTGATCACCCAAAAAGGGGTGAAATTTTTATGGGGTCCATAATGTCAGGCATCATTCGAGGAGCTGAAGAGGTGGATGACTACCACCCTCGTGCTGATTTTACCAGAGACTGGAAAGGGATATGCGGTCTATTGTGATGCTTTAGGTATGGGTCTTTGGTGCGTGCTTATGCCGAATGATCACGTGGTGGCATATAGCTCTCGGCAACTCCGACTACACGAAAAGAACTACCCCACCCATGACTTGGAGTTGGCAGTGTTGATACATGCTTTGAAGACATGGTGTCACTGCCTATTTGGGGAGAAGTTTGTGGTCTACTCTGATCAAAAAGGATTAACCTATATCTTATCGAAGAAGGACCTCAACTTGAGGTAGCATCATTGGATTGATTACTTGAAGGGGTTCAACTTTGACATTTTCTATACCATAGGAAAGGGTAATGTGGTGGTCGACGCTTTGAGCAGAAGAGTTCCAGTGCAGGCTTTGAGGAAGTCTAGTGATGAGTGGACATTGATGGGGCTCTTTTCTCAGATGTATGTGGAGACCAGGGAACACAGTGGAGGGGCATTCTTGGCGAGCGTCCAGTTGACTCCTTCTCGGTTTGAGTTGATTCAGCGGTAACAACCCAGTGATGAGCTTTGTCAGCGGTCAAACCAGTTTCTTCATGGTGGGGAGACATCCTCGGATTGTCTTTCGTCTCCCGAGGGCATCTTGTGGTTCCAGGGATGTTCAGTAGTACCATTATCTCTACAGAAGGTGGTGATGCAAGATAGACACCAGTCTTAGTGGGATGTCCATCTGGTTTCTACTAAGATGTATTATGATGTTCGTCGGCAGTTTTGGTGGCCTGGTATGAGACGAGACATAGAGGACTTTGTTTCAAGATGCTACACATGCCAGCAGGTGAAAGGAGAGCACCAAAGGCCCTCCGGTTTTCTCCAACCACTTCCCATTCCTACTTGGAAGTGGGATGAGGTCTCCATGGACTTCATGGTTGGCTTACCTCATACACCTCGGGGTAAGAATTCCATTTGGGTGGGGATTGATCATCTGACCAAATCATTCCACTTCATTCCGATAAAAGATACAACTAAAGTGGATGAGTTGGGTCATTTGTATCTTCAGGAAGTGGTGAGAATCCATGACATTCCATCAGCAGTTGTCTTGGATAGAGACCCCTTCTTCACTTCTCAATTTTCGGAAGGCCTTCAGAAGTCCATGGGGTCTTAGATTAAGATGAGCACGACATAAAACCCTCAAACGGATGGTCAGATAGAGCGAGCGAATCAGATTTTGGAGGACATTCTTCATGCATGTGTCCTGGACTATGGAGGTTCTTGGGATATCCATTTGGGATTGGTTGAGTTTTCCTATAATAACAGTTACCAATCCTTGATTTGAATGACCCCTTTTGAGGTGCTCTATGTTCATCCATGTCAGTCCCCCCCTATGTTGGGATGAGGTAGGAGAGACTTCACTATTGAGGCCGAGCCTTGTGTAGGAGACTTCTGAGAAGGTCAAGTTGATCAGGCAGCGCTTATTGATAGCTCAGAGTCATCATAAATCTTATGCTGACCAGAGGCATCGAGACCTAGAGTTTTCTGTGGGTGGGAAGGTATTCTTGAACGTGGCCCCTTGTCTAGGCCACCGTTAATTGGGGATGCACGGTAAGCTGATGTCATGGTATTTCGGGCCCTTTGAGATCACTGAGAATATTAGAAAGGTGGAATATAGGTTGGACTTAGTTTCTTAGTTGACATCCATCCATGATGTCTTCCAAATCTCTCAGTTGAAGAAATACAACCTGGATCCGTCCCATGTGTTGAGTTCGGAAGAATTGGAGTTAGAGCCTGAATTGTATAATATTGAGAGGCCGGTGAAAATACTGGACACCCATTAAATGATAATTAGAGGGAAGTCTATTCCATTAGTCTGGGTTCTATGGAAGCATGAGAATAATACACATGAGACAAGGGAGCGAACTTCATGGGCTGGGGAAGGGCACCCGTTCTTGTTTTCCAATCAAGCTTCAGATTGACTTTCTGGGGAAAAAAGTCTTTCATGGTGGGGATAATTGTCACATACATGACTTATTTTAAAGTTAAATTTCATTTAATTTTATTCATTCTTTGTTTTGGTGGTTTCCTATGTTTTTATGGAGGAATGATTGAGTTTTCGTGAATTGGGCCAAACCGTGAGCCCAATTCCAGATTTAAAAATAACTTTTTATTATTTTATAACTCATTAATTTTTCAAGAATTTTCATCAATTAAAATCCCTACTTGGCCTCCCCTGACCTATTAACACCACCAAAAATATTTGGAGCCTTTAGAAATCCATAACCATGGTTTATTTGGGTTTTTATTTAAGGTGTTGGGCATGCCCGAAATCCCAATTCCAGTATTAAAAATAAATTTTATTTGTTTTATACCTTATTAAATTTTTATGATTTCTCGGTGATTCCAAGTCTCACCCAAGCCCATTGAACCCAGACACGCGTCTAAACTCTCCCCCCCTCTTTGGAGCTCTAGTTCATCGGGAATTGGTGCATAACTCAATAGGGTTCCTTAATCGTCTAGATTTGAAGAGGTAAATTATTTCTTTCATAACTCTCTCAATTCTTATTATTTTCCTCAATTCAAGTTCCTAAATGTCCTAATGATTCTTTTTAAAACCAATCCTGAATTGTGGCTGTTTTAAAATTCAGCTACTATTGTTTTGGAGTGATTACTTCAAGATACCTCAAGTAAGTGAGTCCATTTCTTTCCTCTTTCAAATTGATTAGGGTTTCATTTATTTTTATTGGGGTTTATTCTATCTTCCATGAAGTCCAAAATGACCAGAGGTTAGGGTTTCAAACCTATTTTTTAACCTTCAGTTTTATTTTTCAATTCTTGTGCTTTTATATTTGTTATAGGTCCTTATTGGTGCGTCGGTGGTGCGAATTAATTTTTGCATGGTGATTCAAGGGTTTTCCTTAATTTGGTATGTGATTTCATTGTGTATGAAGTATTTGTGAATTGGATACTATGTTTATGGTATTTTAATTTGTTATTTAATTTTATTATTTCTGAAAAAAAATAGTTTTAGTGATGTATGAATTTCAAATGAATCTTAAATGCCAATTTCTTATGAAATTTGGGGATTTTCATAGAAAGTTTTATTAGTTTATTTGGGGCTACCCTAGAAGTAATTAGTTGATTTTATTGAACTATAATAGGGCTGAAAATACTGTTTTTAATGATTATCCCTTGTGTTTGTTGCTGCGAAATCTGGTTTCAATGGTGTTTGTGAACCACATGAAATTCTAAGAGTTGTGTTTTGTAAAAATGGAGGTTTTGCAATGATGCCATTTCTTGAACCATATGGGGCTGCCCTAAAAAGGATTTTGTGTTTTCACTGAAATGTATTCTGCTTCCCTTTCTGTTTTGAAAATTTAAAAATGTGCACATAGTCTTCAAGTTGGGTTTTTAAGGAGTTTTTTGTCAGAAACACTACGGGATTTTAAGGAATTATTTTATTAAAAATCTAAGTGTTTTGTTTCATGTTTTAAGTGGTATAAAATGTGTTAGATACTGTATTGGTTGTGTTTGACTATTAATGGTGTTTTATATGAATATCTATATATTTTTCATGCTGAAATTGATTGAGCACAAAAGGGGAAGCCCATATACCTAGGTGGGACGGATTTGTACTAGTACGGCTAGTGGAACAGATGGGTTTTGTCCCTGTTTCACTTAGCATTTGGATAAATACAACTCTAAATAAACTATGTGTATGATTATTGGGGACCAATAGGATATGGGTACATTCCCTACTATTGGCTCATGCATGATAACAGATTTTTCTATGGTTACTTTACATCGAGGTACGAGGTACAAAGGGCCCAAGACAACCTAGTGCTTAGGGGAGTTCTCAACATTGTAGCTCGTTGGATTTGTAGTAGTTACCCATGTCTAAGGGTGAGTTTGGAAGTAAATTAAAGTATCTAACATTTCTATTTAAATTTTTTAACATTCTGAAAATTTTTCATTGAAAACTATTTTCAAATGAAAGTTACATTTCTTGGAATTTTAACACTGATTTTCCTTACCTTTTAAAACTGCTTGCTTTTTCACATTGTATTGCATGATATTTGGAATCATTGGGTGGTATCATATTGGGTATAGGATCACACCCTACTTACACCCCTTGGGTGTAAGTAGAATTGGTTATGATTGACTCTGGTAAAGGAACGTCTAAGGGTGATGGTTGTTCAGGGTGTTAGTTCCCATCTTTGGTGCGGAGTTGTGGAGACGACTTGTGGGTGATTACCCCTTGTAATGTGGATTCCATGGGGCTATCCTGCTGTTGTCTTTATTTGTATTTGGAAATTTTTTATTTTCTTTAAACCAATGTATTCAGTTCTGGTTTTTGGTTAAGAATTGTTTGGCTCAAAAATTTCAGATTTATATTATGGATCGTTTTAATGTGTTATGCTTTCATACTTGAGTAAGTCCTTCCCCAACCTAAATCATTGATACCCGAGAACTTGTTCTAGCCTGTGGGGATAGATAATTCCATTCGGGCCTTGTCACGGGCTGGGTTTGGTGCCGGTATTGTTGGCAACCAGATTCGGTTCGTGACAGTTTTTACGCAAGTATCTACAGGGACCTATTTATCATCCATATCCAAATTTCTTAAAAATGTATTCCAAAAATTATTTAATATTTACTATACTCTAGTTTAAAGTCATTTATACCCTTTTTTACTTTTTATATAATGGTTTTAATGGAATATTTCTGTCATTTCCCAATCAAGGTACCTTATTACCTTTTCGACAAAATTAAGGTAAAAATGTTTTTTTAACTTATACGGCGAATGTGGCTATTTTCTACCATTATAACAACGTTGAAGCTTCCCTTACAAGATTACAAGAATATTTTCAAAAATAAATGTTTTCTTTTATAATTACATTACTTTTAAATGATTTCAAAATAGAAAGAGATATTTCTCTAAAAACGTTTTGATTCCATCTATGTCAACATCCATTGATGGATTTTAAGATTATTTGAAGTTGATTTGTTATAATAAAAAACTTCCATATTGTAATGAAGGTTTTTTGAAATGTTTGACTATGGATGTGTTATTTTTACACCATTCATGGTTTATGGATAAAGTGTTGACATTTTGTATGCAAGTTTTAATACGAATGTGTATGTTATGTTTAAACCTTTTTATATGAGGATTGCATTGGACTTAGTAAGTGACGGGTGGAGCCCATTATAGCTCCTCGATGCATCGGTAGGTCTCATGAGACAAACTAGTGTCTTGGCAAAAGGAATTGACAAAATCTTATGTGTAGTCTTAGCACAGGGCCTTGACTATGTGGTTATGAAAGTCTGGCATTATGCATTTCATCATTATGAAAGTGGATATTGATATTGCATGTGATTATTCTACTAGTAGAATATCAATGTGAGTAAGTGAATGGAATTATATTTATTTATATTTTCCATATTATGATTAAGTTTATGTTGAAAAGTCTTTTGTCTTAGTTTTATACATTTCCTAAAATGTTTATTCTTATTTATGAAAGTTTCCACTATATTGTTATCCTTACTGAGCATCTGATCTCACCCCTTTCTATGTTTTATTTTTCCCAGGATGTGAAGAAGTATATTATTATTGACCTGCAGGGATAGTCTATGGGATCTCAATGTTTTATATGGAAACAATGTTGTTGTATTTTTCCATTTTATGATGTAATGTGAACCTTATGAATGTATCTAGTACTTACAAGGATATTAAACTAATCTCTCTTTCGAGACTTGAACTTTTGTAATCATGAAAATGTTATGTAATAATACACCGACTCTGGGTAACTAGGGTCAGGGCGTTACAGTTGGTATCAAAGGATATTTAGTACAAACCTTGGAAACTAGATTTAGATAAACTCTGATTATAACACATAGCCCTAATATAGACTTTGAAGATCAGTATTGAAGAACTTCCTCGAATGTTGGTATTATAGATATTTTGTGAGTATTCAAAGCAATACATCCATGTCTAGATACGAGTAGGTATAGGCATCTCTGGCACAGATGTACCTAGGTATAAAATACAAAAACACCGCTTTGAGCTACACTCGAATGAGAACTAGTGCATGACAACGGGTCGTGCTCCGCTCTTGGTTACGACACTCGCAGGGGATATGCTCAGGATAATTATCCTTTTATTTATAAACCACTATGAAGGGTTTATGATTATATACTTCTTCAAAGAATTCTTTTTTATAATTATGGACTATTTTCATAAACTGTTCAATTTATGTTCAGTGTTTTACAAGTTTGGAATTATGTATTTCGAATCCTAAACTAATATAGTTTTTGACATTGTTTAGAAATGGTGCCTATTTGAAGGAGTGGAAACTATATCAATGCATTCCCTCCATGTAGGTACTTCCATCATACTTAAGATAATTATATTTGAGTTTGTGATGCAACTAGAGATGATCAACTAATCACCATACTGGGACAACTCACTTAGGTTATGAATAATAACTTTACCTGTATGGAGCACCCTGATCCACAACATAGAAGATCTATGTTAGATCATTTCATGAGAAAAAAACCACCAATATTCAATGGGGTGAAAATACACTAGTAGTTGAGAAATGGACAAATTCTTTAGAGAAAATTTTCCATGCTTTGGGGAGTAGCAAAAGGGAAAAAGTTGTCATTGCAGTTTACCACCTCACTGGAGATGCTGATCAATGGTGGTCATTGATTCAAAACACAAAGGAATATGAGGAAGTATCAAATATGAAATTGAGGTATTTTAAAATTTTTTTATAGAAATAAACATTTCTCATGACAATCGAGCAGATATGGAAAGAAAATTTCTGAGTCTGATGTAAACCAAAATGGAAATGTCAAAAAGTATGGAGCTAACTTTACAAGGATAGCAAGGCATGATGTAGATTATATATGTAACCCAAGAAGTAGGATTTATCGTTTCTTTAATGGGTTAAAATAATTTCTCCATTGAGCATTAGTCTCACAATCTTTATCATCATACAAGATATTTTCTCATGTGCTATCAAGACAGAAAAATAATTCTCTAAGTCTTACGACCCTAATGAAAAGAAATAGAAGAAGAGATATCCTGAACACTCTAAATATAAAAATAAGGGGAAGAAGGGAAAAGTTGAATATCCATCCTATTTTAAATGTGGGAAGAAACACCTTGGTACTTTCCTGAAGGGAATGAGAGTCTATTACAAGTGTGGTGAAAAAGGCCACCAAGCTCGTGATTTCAAGGGGAAGAAAGATGATGTCGATGTTGAATGCTACAATTGTAGAGAAAGGGGGAATTATGTGAATGAATGTCCTAAGCATCCGGGAACTTACCTCAAAAAGGGAAAGGGATCATGTCCATGCTTATTTTATCACTACTGTTGAGGTTGAAGCTCCGAAATACATAGTGGCAGGTAATTTAATGGTTTCCTCAAGTTTAACCAATGATTTATTTGATTATGGATCATCGCATTGTTTCATATCTTCTGAGTTTGATAAGAAAATTAGATATTTCCAATTTGATTTAACAAGGGAGTCATCAGTCAAAACTCTGAAGGTAAGTATCATTGCAACAATATTTTGTGAATCAATCCCCATTAGGGCATATAAATGTTCTTTATCTGCTGATATCATCTTCATAACCACGATTGAATTTGATATAATCCTCAGTATGGATTGGTTTTTAGAAAATTATGAAAAAATTTATTATAAGTAGAAGTAGGTTACTATTTTTGATGATGATGGTAAAGAACACCGTATCTTTTGAGCAGAATCGTCACCACCTAATTCTTATCTAGATCCACCCCCAGTAGCTCAACTAAATTAAATTATTGGGGAGGAAGATAATGAAATAAATATGGGTGAGGGAAGGAATTTTCATATATAGGATATACCTATTGTGAAAAAGTATGTTTATGTGTTTCCAGAAGATTTACTTGGACATCCTCCAGAATGAGAAATTGAGTTTTATATTGATTTAATTTCTAGATCAAGGGCCATATCGAAGACCCCTTATTGAATGGCCATTATGGAATAAGTGGAACTAAAGAAACAACAAGAGGAATTAAGTAATAATGTATTTATTCTCCCTAGTGTTTCTCCATTGGGAGCCTCTGTCCTTTTTGTTAAGAAAAAAATATGGATCTATGAGGTTGTGCGTTGACTACAGGGAGATCAATGCTATAAAAATAAAGAACAAGTATACCCTACAATACATTAATGATTTATTCGACCAACTTCATGGAGCTCAATACTTTTCAAATATTGACCTTCGATCTAGATATCATTAGTTGTGTGTGAAGAAGGACGACATTCCAAAAATAGCATTTTGAACTATGTAAGGGCATTATGAGTTTATAGTAATGCCTTTTGGATTGACTAATTCACCCTATGTCATAATGGATCTAATGAATAGAGTTTTTAAGGAATATCTTGATGAATTTGTAGTGGTATTTATTGATGATATATTGGTAGACTCCAAAATATACTAAGATCATTAAAATCACTTGCACATTATCTTAAAGACTATTTGAAGACCCGGATTATATGGTAAGTTTAGCAAGTGTGAATTCTGGATTCAGGAGATTTATTTTCTTGTCCATATTGTCTCCAAGGATGGAATCTCTATTGATCCTTCTAAGACCAAGGCAATCCAAGAATGTCCAGTGCCAACGAGTATAACCGAGGTACGTATTTTTATTGGTTTAGCAGGTTATTATCAACGTTTCGTCGAGAATTTTTCTTCTTGGCTAACCCATTAACAATGATCACACGAAAATAGGTTAAATTTTTTTGGACAAAAGAGTGTGAATAATGTTTTGAAGAATTTAAGAGATGATTATTCAATGCTCCTATCTTGAATCTACCATTGGGGAATGATGGGTCTGTTATTTATAGTGATGCTCCAAATAAAGGACTTGATTGTGTCCCTATATAGATGATAGGGTTATTGCCTATGCATCACGATAGCTAAAAATACATGAGAAAAAATATCCTACTCATGATCTTGAGTTATCAGCTATAATATTTGATTTAAATATTTGGAGAAACTATATATATGGTGAAAAATGAGAGATATATACCGATCACAAGAGTTTGATGTATATTTTCTCACAGAAAGAACTCAACATGAGGAAAACACGATGGCTTGAACTACTCAAAGATTATGATTCCACTATACACTACCACCCAGGTAAGGAAAATAAGGTGGAATATGCTTTGAGTATAAAGGATCATGGAGTTTTGAACAAGATTATAGTTGAAAAGGATCCTATATACATGGATCTAGTAAAGATGGATATGGGAATCACCAAGGAAGGTTAAACATCAATACTTTTTCAAATGGTTTCCAAACCATATTTACTAGAAAGGATAAAGAGTTCTCAGACCAATGATGTAGAGTATCAAAAGAAGATTAATGTTGTGAATGATGGGAGATTGGGTGACTTTGTGTATAAAGATGGAATTTTGAAATTTGGGAAGAGACATTGTGTTCTCGATACACGTGATCTAAAAAGAGAATTATTGGATGATTCTCATTGCTCCAATTTCTCTATACACCCTGGGAGCACCATAATGTATAGTGATTTGAAGGAAAATTTTGGGTGGGACAACATGAAGTGTGAGATTTCTGATTTTGTGTCAAGATGTATGGTTTGTCAAAAAGTGAAAGATGGAAGGAAACAACCAAGAGAAGTCATGAAACCTCTTCCCATACCTGAGTGGAAATGGGATGATATCACAATTCACATTGGCATGGGGCTACCAAAGAATCCTAGAAGAAATGATGCAATATGGGTCATTGTTGATTGTCTTACCAAGTTAGCACATTTTCTTTCTATAAGAGAAGATTTACCACTTGAATGTCTAGCAAGACTATATATGAATGATGTTGTGAGACTTCATAGAGTACCCCTATCGATTGTTTCTGATCATGATCCATATTTTACATCAAGATTCTGGAAAAGTCTTCAGAAATCCCTGGATACTGAACTTCGTTTGAGCACCGCTTACCACCCCCAAACGGATGGACAACTAGAACGTACTATTAAAACCTTAGAAGACATGTTGAGATGATTATAACTTGACTTTCACTGTATGTGGGATCAATATTTACCTCTGGTAGAATTTTTCTATAACAATAGCTTCCATTCAAGTATTCAGATGGCACTATATGAAGCGTTATATGGAAAGAGATGTCGCACAACATTATGTTGGGATGATGTTGGTGAAAGAAAACTCATAGGCCCAGAACATGTTGAGGAAAAGATGGAAAAGGTAAAGGTAATCCAAACCCACATCAAATTAGCTCAAAGTAGTCAAGAGAGCTATGTCAATAAACGAAGGAAGGATTGGGAATTTCAGTTAAGAGATCATGTTTTCTTGATGGTATGTTTATTGAAGGGATTTATACATTTCGGTAAGAAAGGAAAATTAAGTCTCAGGTACATTGGACCTTTCGAAATTCTAGAACGAATTGGGGCTATAACTTACCACTTGGAAATGCTGCCAATTCTATCCAAAGTTCACAATGTATTCCATATATCACTATTGAGAAAATGCATGCCTCAACCAACACATGTAATTACCTTTGAGGAATTAGAACTGGAACCTGATCTGTCTTATTGCGAAGAGCCTGTCAAGTTTCTTGATACAAGAGAACAAGTATTGAGAAACCAGACAACTCGTCCTGTAAAAGTTCTATGGAGAAACCATAAGATGGAAGAGGGAATGTGGGAACCCGAGAAACTTATGATGAAGAACCACCCGAATATTTTTGTGCAGTAATATTCTAGAAATTTCTAGGATGAAATTATTTGAAATAGGGGAGAATTTAACACCCCAAGCTTCCACGATTTGCTTCTCTTTAAATAATACAATAACGAGTGTTGTACGCAACTTCGAGATTCTAACACATCGCGACCAATCAAACTAGCCGTTATGAATAGTAATACCCACTTTTTGAAATTTTATAAATTCTATCTTTCAAAATTGACTTCACATTTGGATTTGGAATTTTGATATTAGCTTACGGTGAATTTTTGGTATTTTTCTGAAAACTTTTGATTTTTGATTAATAGTGAAAATCACTGAGTTATAGTTTAAAACCGAATTTTTATTTAAATTATTATTTATTTTATTTAAATTTATTGTAGTTATAACTATATATATATATATATATATAATACCTATATAAGTTCAATTTATTTCATTGGAGTCAGTTTCTAATAATTTTAGATATATAAAAATTTTACTGAACTGTTTACCGTCTTTAACCAATCTCCTGGGAGCATTTGAAAATTTACATAAAACCTAATTTTACCACTTCTGTGAGTTGAATTTAAAAAATATGAGAGACATGGTTGATATGAGTAAGTAAAATTTGGTTCAATAAGATGAAAATAATTTTTGGTGAATAGTAACTTTTTTACTTTTATTTACCACAGTTAAAAGAAAATAGGTTAATTAAGGGTAAAAATGATATTATTATCCTAAAACATGTCCTAATTCTATTAGATAAGTTTAATTTGACCAAAAACAACCTTAGGAATAAAATATGATCCTTTAGGTTCACATGGATTAGATTATGACATTTATTATTAATTAATTCAAAGAAGAGTTAAAAGTGTTAAATTCAAATTATAATAACTAAAAAAAATTTAACATAAGCTTACACATAAGATAAATTATACTATAAATCTTCATTAAAAAGAAAAAAATATTTCCTACCTAATGGTAGTTTTTTGATTTTTTTAGACATTAAATAATTTAAGTTATTTATGATACAATGATGATGCAGAAATTACCTAATTAATGAAATATTAAACTAATTGATATTATAAATATCCAAATAAATGTAATTTGAGACTTCATTTGAATTAAACTAATTTTAGAGGTAAATATTACATGTTGGGGTTGGTTAGAGGAATTTTTGTCGAAGTAATATTGCTGTTATCAATTTAGAAAAAACAAAATAACAAATAGTGTCAAAATTGACATAAAAGTGTTTTTAAAAACAAATAGTATATTATTAATTGATATTCTATTTCTAAAAATATAAGGGTCAGACCAAAGACTTATATAATTATATTTTTATCATTAATGAACCACTTGGGTTCTCTTGGAAGTTTATATTAAGTTTATTAACCATATAATATAAATATACAAAGAGTCATGGTAAATGTCAAACTATTTAACTAAGAGTTAAATCTAAAAGATTAAGTTAATATAGTGACCCAAACCTATCTAAAACATATAGGTTGAGTTTTTTTCGACCCATACCCACATTATACTTTAAATAATTAATTTTTGAGCCATTAGAAACCGAAAATTATTTTATTATCAAATAATATTTCTAGCTTTTCCTAAGGTGCCCCTCACCCCTCTTATAAAAGGGCACAAACCCTTCTCTATAATTCACACCTTCAAAGCCTTTTGGCTCGGCCAACCTCTGTCCAAATACCCTCTCAACTGTCCTCCCTTCATCATATAGTCCTTATTTTAGTCAAAAATCCAACTTAAGCAGCCTTTTTTATCAAATCAAAAGGAAGAACCCGAAGAAGAGGTAAATATTTCATTACCTCTTTCAAGTTCCTTTCTTCTTCCACTTCCTCATTATTTTTTGTTTACATTCTAAAATAATAAGTCTAGTATATTCTAT
The DNA here is from genome assembly GCA_963277665.1 of Viscum album. Classification (NCBI taxonomy): domain Eukaryota; kingdom Viridiplantae; phylum Streptophyta; class Magnoliopsida; order Santalales; family Viscaceae; genus Viscum; species Viscum album. The sequence goes on from OY728160.1 coordinate 1,684,870,520, forward strand.
ATAATTTTATTTCATTATAAATATGGTACAACCATATTCATTATTATATCCATCCTCTCAATGACATGTCACCATACGTGCGTACGTACGGCTTACCGTCTCCAGGTTGTGGTGTAATTGTTATTCAATACATTATTATTTGGATGGGTATAATAATGATGTGTAATTGATGTAAATAAAAAATATAACATGATAATGATTCTGTATATATGATATAACATCCAATTATATTTTATTTTAATATTAAAAGAATTATATTGTCGCTCGTGCGTACGTACGGATTACCATCTCCACGAATGCGATGAGATTCATTCCCCATCGTATTCATTCAAGAATAATTTTCATTAGTTGATTAAAAATAATGTTTGAATACTTAATATCATTCTGAATATGAATAAGACACATACTATCCATAACAAACATTACATATGTAACAAATCATTCAAAGGAAAACGAATCAGTTAACACCCGAAACGATGATAATACTAAGATATTATTAACAAAGCAATGTTAAATGATCGTATATGAAATCATATTAATATAAATGATTCTTTTATAATTTAATAACCATTATTTCACATTATACAGGAGGTTAGCCTACCCTTGACCAAGGAATAGTACAAGGTAAGGGTTAATTTCACAATCTCTTTATTATCTGAGGTTGTTTTTACATAAGTATCTACGGGGTCCCTTTATCATCCACATCCACGATTCATAAAAATGTATTCGAAAAAAATTTTACGATTTACTTGACTATGGTTTAAATTCATTTATACCTTTGTTTGAATTTTTATAAAATGGTTTGATAGGAATCTTTCTGTCATTTCCCAAACAAGGTACCTTATGACCTTTTTGACAAAATTAAGGTAAGAATTTTTTTTAACTTATACAGTGGATGCGGATATTTTCTACCGTTATAACAATGTCGAAGATTTCCTTAAAATATTACAAGAATATTTTCAAAAATAAATTTTTTCTTTTATAATTACATGAAATTTAAATTATTTCAAAATAGAGAGAGATATTTCTCTAAAAAAGGTTTGTATTTCATCTATTTCAACATCTTTTGATGGATTTTAATCTTATTTGAAGATTATTTATCATGATAAAAACTTCCATATTGTATTAAAGGTTTTGTGATATGTTTGACTATGGATGTGTTATTTTTACACCATTCATGGTTTAGGGATTATGTATTGACATTTCATATGCTAGTTTTAATACAAATGTTTATGTTATATTTTAACCTTTTCATATGAGTAATGAATTGGACATAGTAAGTGACGGGTGGACCCCGTTATAGCTCCTCGATGCATCGGTAGGTCTCATGAGACAAACTATTGTCTTGGAACAAGGCCTTGATAAAATCTTATTTGTAGTATTGGCGCAAGGCCTTGACTATGTGGTTATGAAAGTCTGGCATTATGGATTCCATCATTATGAAAGTGGCTATTGATATTGCAAGTGATTATTAGACTAGTAGAATATCCATGTGAGTAAGTGAATGGAATTATTTTGATTTATATTTTCCATATTATGATGAATTTTATGTTGAAAAGTCTTTTGTTTTAGTTTTATACATTTCCTTAAATGTTTATGCTTATTTGTGAAATGTTTTACTATATTGTTATCCTTAATGAGCATCTGAACTCACCCCTTTCAATGTTTTATTTTTTCCAGGATGCGAAGAAGTATATTATGACAGACCTGTTGGGATAGTCTATGTGATCTCAGTGTAGTATATGGAAACAATGTTGTTTTTGTTTTCCATTTTATGATGTAATGTAAACCTTATAAATATATCTAGTACTTACAAGGCTACAAAACTGATCGGTCTTTTGAGACTTGATCTTTTGGGGATAATGCCAATGTTAGGTAATAATGCACTGAATATAGGTTATAAAATGGTCTAATTTGATAGAATGGCCTCATTCGATATTTTCACCACCACCCTTTTCTACTACAGCATGACAAAATGTAAGGAAGAGTAAATTGACTGAGGCATGACATTAATGGAGGCACCCAAATAACATAATGATTCAGAGAAATGTAAACCCCATACAGTGAATGGGATGATGAATGTCTAGGGGTACTTTCACTTTGTAGGCATCTCTAGGATTGGTGTAATGAGTGTATATACATTCCTCACAAGTTTGATCCACTTATTTCCTTTTATCCCACTTCTATTTGTATAGATTTCATTCAAAAACACTTCATAGATTGTATTTTATTCATTTCTTCAAGTAGATGGATGTTGATCTCAACACATTTGAATGTATCCAAAACATCTTTTTTTGCATCACCTCTTAATCCATATTCTTCTTTTTTATATAACTTTTTATAAATTGAATGGGTTCAGGAGGATCATCATGAATCTTTTTTTACCTTTACCTTTATCCTTTGGCTTCTTAGCATCTAGTCTTAAATAGGGATTATTTGGAGATATAGTGAAACCTAGTTGAATGAATTGTTTACATGTATCAGTCATTTAGTTTCATTTTTCAATGTAATGGAACTAAAATTCCCCATTGGATTTTGATTTGGTCTGTATGGATGATTTATGGCGTTCTTACTTACTAGTTCATGGATATAAGTTCCAATATGTCTCATTTGTGTCTTCAACTCCCTCAACATTAAATCTTGACTATTCATCTCATTATACTGATTAATAAAATTTTGTTATGAAAAATCATTAATATTATAATCTACCTATGGATGATAATTACCTTGATGTTGTCGACTTGCTAAGAGTTGGGCTTCAAATATCTTTTAGGGTTGTTGAAAACCTTGTTGGTAAGGTGGACGCTACTAGAAATTTTATTGATCAAGGGCCTTTATTATTGTCTAGATCCATAACTCATGTTTGATTGATCTTTAAATACTTTTTTATATTTTGGTGAAAAGGAATCATACTTGTTTAACGGATATGATTAATGTTGTTTCTAAAATAGTTTCCTAGGGAATATGACTATGCAATCCTCTATCTCTTTTAATTTGGGGAAATAGTCAATAGGGTGGTCTGGTTCAATGGAAATTTAATAGGTCTTTATAGGATTGGGTTGGGATGTCTTTTGAGCCAAAGAAATCTGTCTCACCATAGTGTTCAATCCATCCAAGATGGTATGAATTATATTATTTTTAGGAGAAGACTGACTTACCCGATGTAGTCCTATAACATCTGATGTACCTCAACAGTCAAATTGTTGGGAGCTTTTGTTCCACAATTTAAATCCACGCATTTGAATTTTATGGTGTTTTTGACCAATTACCCTCCATCTGCAGCACCCACTATGCTCCCCTCCATAGGTGTGAGGCCTTCATAGATGTATTAGATGATGATTTTCTCACTAATTTGTTGATGTGGGAAGATTTGACATTACTTATTGAATCACTCTCAAGATTCATGCATTGACTCCCCTTATTCTTGATTGATCCAAGATATCTCCTTATGGGTGGCAGCGGTTCTTGATGATAGAAAAAATCCATTCAATAAAATACATTTCAAATCACTTTAACATGTTACGAATTTAGATTTTGAATTACACATCAAAACATTTTTCATTCCATCACGTGAGAATAGAAATAATCTTAGTTTGATTTGATATTGAGATGTATTTCATGGTTTCAGGGTTGAATGACCACATTAAATTCATTTTTATGTTTTTCGGTATCCTCACTGGAGAGGCCATAAAATTTGGGAAGATGGTGTATCAATCCATATTTCAATTCAAAGTCTTATTCAAGGTTTGCGTATAAAATACAATTTTGTTGATAGTTAATGCCTCATTCAGTAAATTATTTAAAGAATATATTAAAATTATTATTAATATTTTTATTCATTGGTTCTTAATTAATGTTTTATTTAGAAGTTCTTCTAATTTCAATGTTCTGAGAGTGGTAGTATTCTCCAACTAGGTGAATGTTGAAACTACCCATAGATGGAGACTTCTTGATTTAATCCCTTAGGATAAGTTAAATATCAAGGAATGTAACCAAGATATCCTTGGGATTATTTCATTTTATAAATCCAATAAAAATTAAATGAGTAAAATTGGACCATAATAAGAAGATAAGCAGTTTGAATTTATGGTCAAAAAAAAGAAGGAAAGGAAAAAATAAAAATAAAAATTGAGATAGGGGAAAGAATGAAGAAATAAGAGAAGAAGATAATGAAATTAAAATTAAAAAATACTTATAATTAGTTGAAATAATTACTTACCTCTTGAAACTGGTTCCAATTTTAATATCCCAATTGTGGGAACTTTCAAATGTTCTGTGGTTTCTAGGTTCTTATGTGTAGTAGAGTGGCTAACCAAGGCTATCTATCAAATACGTAGTAATTGAAAAAAATTATTAAAGTTATTATAAAAAGAAAGGTAAAATCAATAAAAAATATAGAAGGATGGGGAGTTTGTTTGATGTTTATAAATAAATAATAAGTATGATGTATGAAGATTTTGTTTTTTCTTTATTTTGTTTTTGAATTTAGATTGAAAAAATACAACGATAAGATGGTTTTTTAGAAACAAATTTCAAAATTTATAATCAATCTAAAATTACTTGTTAACATACATATTAATCATTATAATTTAATTTAAATCTACTTAGTTATGAACATAAATTTTTTAACCCTATAACCCTATGAGAATTTACCTCAACCACGAAGATGAAATAAATTGTACCATTAGAGAGATTCGAAACGAGAAATTGTAGAAGCATCGTTTGATTGTCATTCCTGGTCTGGATTATGGTAAATGGGAAATTTGTACTCATATAAATTTCTTTATTGAGGATTAATTTATATTAGGGATAATATTTTAACACAAAAAATTTACCTCATGATTTCTTATTTCACCAACTAATATCATGCTCTCACTATTCACACATCACTCAACCCCGTGTATTTTGTGTTAGTTGTTCATTTTATTAGTTAAATTATTTATGTTAAAAAATAAATTAATATATCATATTATTTGAATTAAATTATTTCTTTGATTCAAAATAAATAAATAAATATAGTTATAGGGAGATCTATTGTTAAGAAAAACTAATCTTCCATGGGCGGTGTATTCATCATAAAAACAAATTTCATTCGCAAAACCTTTGAAAGGGTATAACCCAATCACATATATACAATTTAATTAAATTAAAAATAATATAATTAAATAATACATAAATTTAACAAAAAAAAATTGAAGAGATTCTAAGATGTTAATTATAAAAACACAATCACTATAATGTGAAGAAGGAGAAGATGGACTCGATGCTGGGATCCTTTATTTAGGAGATCTACCTATGAGGATATGGTGTAACGCCCCAACCCCGGTTACCTAGATTCGGTGCATTACTTCGTAACATTGGCATGATCACACAAAATCAAGTCTCGAAAGACCGATTAGTTTAGTAGCCTTGGAAACACTAGATACATTCATAAATTCTACATTACATCATAAAGTGAAAAACTACAATAACAAAGTCTCCATAGTCCACACTCATATACTCTTCTGACTATCCCTACAGGTCATTCATAAAATACTTCTTCACATCCCGGAAAATATTAAAACATTGAAAGGGGTGAGCTCAGATTCCCAGTAAGGATAACAATATAGTGGAAGCTTTCAAAAATAAACATAAATATTTAAGGCAATGTATAACTAAAACAAAATCCTTTTAAACATGAACTTCAACAAAATATGGAAAAAGTAAAATGAAATAATTCCATTTACTTATTCACATGGATATTCTACTAGTTGAATAATCACAAGCAATATCAATAACCACATTCATAATGATGGAATGCATAATTCTAGACTATCATAACCACGTAGCCAAGGACTCATGCCAAGACTACAAATAAGATTTTGTCAAGGACTCATGCCAAGACACTAGTTTGTCTCATGAGACCTTCCGATGCATTGAGGAGATATAGCGGGCTCCACCCGTCACTTATTAAGTCCAATTCATTCCTCATATGAACAAGTTTAAACATATCATAAACCATAACATAATTATATCACATAAAACATGCATAAAAGAAACATAAGATTTCCAAACTTCAATCACAAGATATCAACACAACACATTGATATAACAAAAACTTTATCAAAACCATTTTTAATACAAAAAATAAATGAAAAGTAAAACATGGTATTTATTTTTCTTTAAAAAAAGTTATGGCTTATAGAGGAAGCCGAAACACAAATAATGGTCACGGCGGCGGAGAAGTCATTGTCGCCGCATACATAAGACAAAAACATTACTTTTTTCATTTTTTAAAATTCTTTGTAAAAAATATTCCTTTTCAATAAAAGTAAAAGTCAAAGGGGTTTATACACCGTATAAAAGAAAGTTGTGTATAAAATAAAATATGTCTCAATGAAAGGAGATTGAGACGAAGTCCTTACCAAGATCATGTTTTTAAATAAAATAGATCTATTATGTGTATTCAATATAATTACACATAAAGAAAGTACAAATACAATATAGGACAAAATAATATCATAACATAATTTGAAAGTAGGAGATTAACCCAAAGAATGGAAATTGGGTTAAGAAGTTCCCTTACCTCGTGTCTGACTTGACTCGACTGTTCTTTAATCTCCTGAATAATAAACTAGAGTTAATTTATATTTGAATAAGAACCTTTTTAATGTTAATTATTCCTTTTATATCACTTATTACCATGTTATGAACATTATGTAATTATTTATTTCAATAACGGTCATTTTGTCGATCTTTGGTACTTGAGTCAAAAATAAACTTCTTAAAATTACAAGTTGTTCATGTGGTAAAATATAAATTATATCCATAATTATATTCATGATTTAGATATCATATATATCATATATATCCAGTATATACATGAATTTATAATATTACATAACATTTAGAGGTAAGAAATGAAATGCACCGTTCATGGAGATAGTAAGCCGTACGTATGCATGAACGCTACTTTCAATTATATTTCATATTTAATGGAATGAAATTGTAATTATGTAATGGTATGATATAATTCCAGTATAATATATTTTATAATACCATTTACTCCATCCTTTATACATCCCACATATGGAATTAACGATTCAAATCACTTTGAGGGGGCGGTAGTCTGCACTTCCTAAAATGAAAATATCGCGTTTACCCATAATGGAAATCATAAAGGTATTCCATAAATAAAAAATAAAAAATCATAAGGAAAACAAAAACATAATATATATCATATATAAAAATATTTTCATCATAATTTCCACCATGAGAGGTGTTATTTGAGTGTTGAACAATCATCGTTTCGTGAGGCAGAAATTCGCTATCCACAGAAACAGTATGTTCTTTAACCATTAGATGTAGGTGTGTGTAATTTTAGCTTGAATACTTCTTATAACAACATCCTAGTATATTTAGGAAACTAGTGTTGTTACAAAAGAAATTAATAAAAAGAGTTTAGGGGGTTGGAAAATCAAAATAAAACAAAATAACATAAGAGAAGACATTACCTTAAAATCGGGTAACTCTTTTTGATTTGAGCCAAAGGCTTCCTTGGGAAGAGTTCTTACCAATGTGAGGATTCTAGGAGTAATATAGGGAAGTTGGGAGAGTATTTGGGAAGAGTTTGGCCGATCCAAATGGCTTGAAAGGTGTCAATAAGGTGGTAGTGGTGGGGGCCTTTTATAAGAGGAGAGGAGGGGCACTCTTGAAAAGTAAGGAAATGTTACATTATTATGAGATACTTTTCGGACTTCAGAGGTCCCAAAATTATATATTTCTAGGATAAGGAGATAAGGGTTCAAAATATACCCATCCAATAGGTTTTCTACAAGTTTATGCCTTATATTTTACATTATCTTTTCATTTTATTTAAATCATTAATTAATGAGGTAATCGCTGCATCATCATTGTGTCATAAATATTTTAATTTATTTAATGTCTAAAAATTATAAAAAAAGTATCATGATGTAGTAAATATTTTTACCGTTATAATGAATATTTTTAGTCAAAAATATGACTTTTATAACCCCATTTTAAAAAAATATTTATTAAAAGAACTCATGTTTGTGACATTTTTATTTTAACATTCAATAAAACGTTTTTCATGTCATTTTCCTACAAAAGTGGCTCCATGGGGTCCCCAAGTCGACCCATTGATTTTAATGGTCTACCATGACTCATCCAATAGTGGTAGGACAAGTGTAAAGGTATTTTCATATTTTTATAATATCATTTTTACCTTAAATTTTACTAATTACCTTTAATTGCGATTAATTAAACTTAAAAGTTACTATTCACCAAAAAAATATTTTAATCCCATTGAACCACATTTTAATTCCTAATGACAACCATGTATGTCGGATTTTTGAAAATAAAATCACAGAAGTGGTAATGTTTCATTTAAATGAAAAATCAGTTTTTTAACTACCACTTAGTGGTTTCACTATTCATCAAAAATTGAAGTTTTTCAGAACAATGCCAAAATTTCACCCTAAGCTATAATTGATATTCCGAATTCAAAAATGATCTATATTTTACAAAATTACAAACATATAAGTTGCATTAATTAATTTTATAACTAATTCCCGCTGTCACAACAAATAGCGTGTTTTTAAGAAACAATATATATCAAAAGATTGACAATTGTTTATGTCCAATTTCAAAATGAAATTAATTATAATGAAAAACATTGGATAAAATGGTAAAAATATATTCTAATTATACTTTAAAACCACAAAATAGTATAATTTATCACTATAAATTATTTTGATTAAAAAAGTTGTTTTAAGTATTTTTTACTATTTATAAAAAAATGGAAGTTCTCAGAAAATTACAAAAAATTCAACTTAGGATAATTTCGATATTCCGAATACAAAAATGAAGTCCATTTTGAAATATAAAATTTATATAATTTCAAAAAGTGGGTATTACAATTCATAACTACTACTTTTATTGGTCGCGGTGTGTTAGAATCTCGAACTTACGTACAATGGAATCTATTACATCATTGAAAGAGAAGCGTATCGTGGAATCTCGGGGTGTTTCATTCTCCACTCCTTAAATAAATTGTGTGCTCGCAATTTGAAATTTTTCTTTGAAAATAAAAGGTTGAAAATAGATAATACCTTTGTGGAAAACCCACATCGGAAATAGGGATAAAAAAATATAACATTAAAAGAAATAAAGAGAGGTACAATGGTCACCTGAGATAGCACATACTAGGATTATATGAAAATATGGATATGGAGGAAAAACAAACCATCAAGGTCTGATGGAGAGTTGTAGAAAGCAGGATTAGGAGAAAGTTAACCATAAGAAAATCACAAACTTGTGATTGGTTAAACGGTCATTGAATCCCAAGTTGAAAAAGTTAACCGACAACATTTTTGTTTTAAGTTGACTTTTATAAAGTTGAGGAATTTATTTAAGAGATTTTCTAAGAACGTAAGGATATATACTTACTTGTCATGTAGGCTTTCATTCTTTAATAAATTTTTACCACGAACTCATCTTTCACTCCAAATGGTAACGTAACTCAAAAATATTCTATTTATCCTAATTGTATAAGGTTCCAAATATTACTACATACCATTTAGATTAGGAAAACTATTTTGTAATAACCAGGGAATTCCTGTAGGCTAGTGATAGGTAATAAAGGCCTGTCGCACTATGGTTGTGGGTTCGATTCCTGCAGATTTGTCTGACGTGACGGGTTATCCCCCAACCATTAGGTTTTCCTTTTATTAAAACTATAGTATTATAATATTCCAAAAATAATATTCATAAATGTTATAAACATAAACAATACTATCCAAAGTTCAACTTAATCCATTCCAACCTTTATAGTTATCAAAAATACCTCTGTCCAGACTTTCTCTAAAAGGTCCTTAAATTCCAAAATCGATTATAACATTAGATTCCCCAAACAAAGTAAAGTTTATCTTATTGTCACATACTAAAAATATGATTACCTTCATCATATTAAAACCATAATGAAAACAACAAGTACTACAGTAAAATCCTTATATATATCACATTATTCTTATAACCAGAATATAATCCTTGTTTCCAAAAGCACCAATACATTAATTATTCCACTGCAACTATAGTAACAGTATAAGATTTTCCTTGATCCCTTGGCCTTTTCTGAGGTAAGTTTCCCTAACACTTAGGACATTCATTTTCAAAATGTCCCATTTCCCTGCAATTGTAGCATTCAACATTGATAGCCTCTTTCTTTCCCTTCCAATCACGAGCCTGGTGACCTTTTTCTCCACATTTATAACAAACTCCCATTCCTTTTAGGCAAGCACCGGGGTGATTCTTCCCATAATTATCACATAATGGAAAATCCTTCTTTCCCTTTTTCCCTTTATTCGTCACTTGTTCTACCATTCTCCTCTTATCTTGCTTTACTTTGTTGTCATAAGACTTAGAGAATTCCTTTTCTGTCTTGAGAGCACACGAGACAATATCTTCGTAGGATGAGAAGGATTGTGATACTAAAGCTCGACGGAGAAATGGTTTTAACCCATCAAAGAAATGATCAATCTTACTTCTTCGGTTACGTATATAATATATAACATACCTCGCTAACCTTGTAAAGTTGGCCTCATACTTTGCAACATTCCAATCCTCCTTTTCTCTCAGACTCAGAAATTGCCTTTCCATATCTGCTCAATGGTCATGAGGAAATTATTTTTCTAAGAAAAGATCTTTGAACTCTCCCCATTCCATACTTGATACTTCTTCATATTCCTTTTTATTTTGAATCAATGACCACCATTGATCGTCATATCCAATGAGGCGGTAAACTTCCATGATAACCTTCTCCCTTTCGCTACTCCCCAAGGCGTGGAATATTTTCTCTAAGGAGTTTATCCATTTCTTAGATACTAATGGGTTTTTACCCCCATTAAATGTTGGTGTTTGTTTCCTCATCAAGCGTTCTATCATTGAACCTCCACGTTGCGGATCAGGGTGATCTATACGAGTAAGGTTATTATTCATAACCTGAGTGAGTTGTCCCAGTATGGTAATAAGTTGATCAACACCAATTGTATCTCCAGCTCCACAATAATTATCTTGAGTAGGAGGGTGATCCCTACATGGAGTGCATGCATTGATATAGTTTCCATTCCTCCTACTAGGTGTCATTTCTAAATAATGGCATAAAATAGACTAGTTTTATGAATTAAAATACACAATCCCATACTTGTAAAACACTTATTATAAATTGAACTATTTATGGATATAATCCATAATAATAAAAATAAATGTTTTCTTTGACGAAGTATATACTCATAAACCCTTCATAATGGTTTGTAAAGAAAATGAGAATTATCTTAAGCATATCCCTCGAGAGTGTCGTAACCAATAGTGCAGCAAGGCCCATTGTCGTGCACCAGTTCTCGTTCGAGTCTAACTCAAAGTGGTGTTTTCAGGTTTTACCTCTAGGTACATCTGTGCCAGAGCCGCCTCTACCTGCTAGTATCCAGACATGGATGTATTTCTCGAAAATCTCACAAAATCTCTATAATCCAAAAATTCTACGAAGTTCTTCTATACTAATCCTCAAAGTCTATCTTTGGGTTATGTGCCCTAATCAGAGTTTATCTAAATCTAGCTTCCAAGGTTAGTACTAAACTGCCTCTGATACCAACTGTAACGCCCTGACCCCAGTTACCCGGTGTCGGTGCATTACTTATTAACATTGGCATGATCACAAAAGATCATGTCTCGAAAGGCCGATTAGTTTAGTAGCCTTGGAAACACTAGATACATTCATAAATGCTACATTACATCATAAAGTGAAAAACTACAATAAAAAAGTCTCCATATTCCACACTCATATCCTCTTCTGACTATCCCTGCAGGTCATTCATAAAATACTTCTTCACATCCTAGAAAATATTAAAACATTGAAAGGGGTGAGCTCAAATGCTCAGTAAGGATAACAATATAGCGGAAGCTTTCATAAATAAACAAAAACCTTTAAGGCAATGTATAACTAAAACAAAAGCCATTTAAACAAAAACTTCAACATAATATGGAAAAATTAAAATGAGATAATGCCATTTACTTATTCACATGGATATTCTATTGGTCAAATAATCACATGCAATATCAATAACCACTTTCATAATGATGGAATGCATAATGCCAGACTATCATAACCACGTATCCAAGGCCTCGTGCCAAGACTACAAATAAGATTTTGTCAAGGCCTCGTGCCAAGACACTAGTTTGTCTCATGAGACCTGACGATTCATCGAGGAGCTATAGCGGGCTCCACCCGTCACTTATTAAGTCCAATACATTCCTTATATGAACAGGTTTAAACATATCATAAAACATAACAAAATTATATCACATAAAACATGCATAAAGGAAACATAAGATTTCCACACTTCAATAACACGATATCAACACAACACATTGATATAATAAAAAATTTATCAAAACCATTTTCAATACCAAAATAAAAGAAAAGTAAAACATGGTATTTATTTTTCTTTAAAAAAAGTTATTGCTTATAGAGGAAGCCGAAACAAAAATAATGGTCACGGTGGTGGAGAAGTCGTTGTCGCCGCATACGTAAGACAAAAAAATTCCTTTTTTATTTTAGTAAAACATTTTGTAAAAATTATTCCTTTTGAATAAAAGTAAAAGTCAAAGGTATTTATACACCGTATAAAAGAAAGTTGTGTATAAAATAAAATATGTCTCAATGAAAGGAGATTGAGACGAAGTCCTTACCAAGATAATTTTTTTAAATAAAATAGATCTATTATGTTTATTCAATATAATTACACATAAAGAAAGTAAAAATACAAGATAGGACATAATAATATCATAACATAATTTGAATGTAGGAGATTAACCCAAAGAATGGAAATTGGGTTAAGAAGTTCCCTTACCTCGTGTCCGACTTGACTCGACCGTTCTTTAATCTCCTGAATAATGAACTAGATATAATTTCTATTTGCTTAAGAACCTTTTTCATGTTCATTATTCCTTTTATATCACTTATTACCAAGTTATGAACATTATGTAATTATTTAAGTTAATAACAGTCATTTTGTCAATCTTTGGTACTTGAGTCAAAAATAAAATTCTTAAAATTACAAGTTGTTCATGTGGAAAAATATCCATTATATCCATAATTATATTCATGATGTAGATATCATATATATCATATATATCCAGTATATACATTCATTTATAATATTACAAAACATTTAGAGGTAAGAAATGAAATGCACCGTTCATGGAGACGGTAAGCCGTACGTACGTATGAACCCTAATTTCATTTCTATTTCGTATTTAATGGAATGAAATTATAATTATGTAAAGGTATAATATAATCCCAGTATAATATAATGTATAATACCATTTACTCCATCCTTTATACAACCCACATATGGCATTAACGATTCAAATCACTTTGAGGGGGCGGTAGTCTGCACTTCCTAAAATAAAAATATCGCGTTTACCCATAATGGAAATCATAAAGGTATGCCATAAATGAAAAATAAAAAATCATTAGGAAAGAAAAAATAATATATATCATATATAAAAATATTTTCATCATAATGGCCACCATGAGAGGTGTTATATGAGTGTTGAACAATCATCGTTTCGTGAGGCAGAAATTCGCCATCCACAGAAATAGTATGTTCATTAACCATTAGATGTAGGTGTGTGTAAGTTTAGATTGAATACTTTTTATAAAAAAATAATAGTATATTGAGGATAATGGTTTTTTTACAAAATAAATTAATAAAAATAGTTTAGAGGGTTGGAGAAGCAAAATAATACAAAATAACATAAGAGAAGACATTACCTTAAAATCGGGTAACTCTTTTTGATTTGAGACAAAGGCTTCCTTGGGAAGAGTTCTTCCAAACTTGAGGCTTCTAGGAGTAAGATAGGGATGTTGGGAGAGTATTTGGGCATATTTTGGCCGAGCCAAACGGCTTGAAAGGTGTGAATAAGGTGGTAGTGGTGGGGGCCTTTTATAAGAGGAGAGGAGGGGCACTCTTGGAAAGTAAGGAAATGTTACATTATTATGAGATGCTTTTCGGATTTATAGGTCCCGGAATTATATATTTCGAGGATAAGTAGATAAGGGTTCGAAATATACCCATCCAATAGGTTTTTTACAAGTGTAAGCCTTAGATTTGACATTATCGTTTCATTTTATTTAAATAATTAATTTATGAGGTAATCGCTGCATCATCATTGTGTCATAACTATTTTAATTTATTTAATGTCAAAAAATTATAAAAAATGTATCATGATGTACTAAATATTTTTATCTTTCTAATGAATATTTTTAGTCAAAACTATGACTTGTATAACCCAATTTAAAAATTGTTTTAGTAAAAGAACTCATGTTTGTGACATTTTTATTTTAACATTGAATAAAACCTTTTTAATGTCATTTTCCTACCAAAGTGGCTCCATGGGGTCTCCAAGTTGACCCATGGATTGTCTTGGTCTTACATGACTCATCCAATAGGGGTAGGACAAGTGTAAAGGTATTTTCATATTTTTATAATATCATTTTTACCTTACATTTTACTAATTATCTTTAATCGTGATTAATTAAACTTAAAAGTTACTATTCACCAAAAATTATTTTAATCCCATTTAACCAAATTTTACTTCCTAATTACAACCATGTATGGCGGATTTTTTAAAATAAAATCACAGAAGTGGTAATTTTTCATTTAAACGAAAAATCAGTTTTTTAACTACCACTTAGTGGTTTCACTATTCATCAAAAATTGAAGTTTTTCAGAACAATGGCAAAATTTCACCCTAAGCTATAACTGATATTCAAAATTCAAAAATGATGTCTATTTTACAAAATTCCAAACATATAAGTTTCATTAATTAATTTTGTAACTAATTCTCACTGTCACAAAAAATAGCGTGTTTTTAAGAAACAATATATATCAAAAGATTGAAATTGTTTATGTCCAATTTCAAAATGAAATTAATTATAATGAACACCATTGGATAAAATGGTACAAATATATTCTAATTATACTTTAAAACCACTCAATAGTATAATTTATCACTATAAATTATTTTTATTAAAAAAGTTATTTTAAGTATTTTTCACTATTCATAAAAAAATGGAAGTTCTCAGAAAATTACAAAAATTCAACTTAGGATAATTTTGATATTACGAATACAAAAATGAAGTCTATTTTGAAATATAAAATTTATATAATTTCAAAAATTGGTTATTACTATTCATAACTACTACTTTGATTGGTCGCGGTGTGTTAGAATCTCGAACTTGCGTACAATGCAAGCTATTGCATTATTGAAAGAGAAGCGTATCGTGGAAGCTCGAGGTGTTACATATGGAGCTCCAAAACAACCAAGTTGATGAGAGGAATACTATATAACTCTAAAATGTTAGAACATCACTCTTTTTTTGAACTCCCAAATTATGTTCCCGTGAGTCTATTTTCTAACTAAAATGGGAAGCAGTTTTGGGTTCCCAGATTATTAGACACCAGTTGTGTCTTAGTTTTGTGCTGCTAAATGGATTATCTAATCTTGTAAAATATATATTTTTTGTCATTATTTCTATCACCGTGTAAAATTTGGATTCAATTGTAAGTCTTGAATATGATATATATTAAAAAACAAACCCCAAATTTTGACTACAAGAGGATTCATTTTCCTTCATATATCAACCTATCTGGGCCTATTTGTGGAAAAATTGGGATCCAATTTCATCATAGGAGTTTTATACCACTAAATTATGGTTCATTAAAAAAAATCATCCCAATTGGATTCTTTTATTTTTCATAATTTCCAAAATCTTGGACATGTTTCTAAGGGATTCTATGAATTTTGGCCAATTTCGCTTCACCATCATTCTGGATCCTCCAAATCACCTCCTCCTATAAAAAAATAGTCTAAAAATTATATTTGAACATTTTATAGGTGATACAAATAATCTAGTTAAACTAAATAGGAAGTTAAATTTGATATAAATTTTTTATTGTACAATTTAAAATTATTTTAACACAATGGTATAAGGGAGAAACAAAATAGTGGATAACGGTGAGATCATTCACCTCATGTTAACCATCTCAACAATTCATAATCATTTAAAAGAAACAGAATATAAAAATACATCTATACCCTAACCAAAAATTAATAAAATATGTAAAAAATTAATCATTATCATTTCTATTTTGGTCCTATTCTATTTCCCTTTTCCAAACACCATTCCCAAAATCCATTTCCAATTCATGGTTAAAAATATTTACAGCCCTTTTAAAAAATAATAAAACATATGAAATACAATTCCAATTACCATTTCAATTTATAACCAAGAACCATTTACATTCCCTTTATCTTTAAAAAAAATCAAATCCAAACTATTTTCAAACACACAAAAAATTACTATTTTGTCCATCTGCTTTTTAATATCATAAATTACACAATAAAAAACATTACATTTCACCTTTAGTATTTAATTTGGACTGATTCAATTAAAATTTAAAATTAAAATTAAAATTAATAATGGCTGTGAGATACCATTTCAGAACCACTGAATTGACCTATCCCCCCCCCCATTATGATAATATGACATTATTAGTAAATTTCCAACATCTGACATTTAATTCAATCTAGTTCATACGCAATGATACAATATTGAGTGAATCATGCATATACTTTGGAAAAATAAAAACTATATGGATTATATTAAAGGTTTCTCCTTAAATTTTTATAATATTTCATATTAAATTCATCCAGGTCTAACAACTCTAATAAGGCCCATCTGTTCTCAATCAGTCAATGCCAAAAACCGGATCTTATATGTCCATCGAAACCTCAAGCCATGGGGTATTGGCCATCCAAAAAAACACCCCTAAGACCAAACCAAGCCCATTACTAAACCATTAACACTAAAACCATGACTAATTAAATAATAAATTAGACAAAAAATTATAAAAAGTATAACAACAACATATGTTAAAGATTCTCTGAGAAACCATGAGTTGATGATGTCTAGAAAGATCTTATTCGTAGGTTTCATTAATGTACCATGAGTTTATTGCATTAATTAGTTTTAAATAGGATAAATTATTTCTATTATTTGTATTCACATGTATATTGTATCTAATTTTGAACCATATGATTGTAGTTCTTCTAGGGGTCCTACTTAATTTCATTAGTCAAATATCATAGAAACAATTATATATAATGAATAAATATATAATAAATAAAAACAATCTTAATGGATTAATTACAATTGATTATTTTCACCTGAACTTAATGGATTTCTATTCTATGTATTTGAATAATGTTGAAATTAGGTATAATCTACCCTTGATAAATAAAGGTGATAAATATATTTTAATATATATATCCTCTTAATCAATTCCACTACTAGGAGATTTACAAACCTCTATAAATTAACAAATTTATGCTTTTGGGAGAGGGGATGGAACATAATACAATCTGTTTAATTCAAATGTCATGGATGAATATATCTAGTAAAAAAGATCAATTATGGGTTAATTTATGTTAATTATATATAATATAATATTTTTTTTTATTATGTACACATTTTATAGGTGATGTGAAGAAAATAAAATTATAATTGATCATTCCTTGCCTCTTTGAAGGAGAGATAAATTTCATATTTAGAAGTTTCCAACAATGATTAAATCTTATGTAAATCCATAAATTTGTAAAAAAAATAATGATATGATATGATTTATTTATATTAATTAAACTTATATATAAATAATGTTGATATTTTACCAAGTAGTATAATATTTCTTGATAATAAAGAATTTTCATTTGGTATATATATGGTGGTGCATATGTATAACTCAAATTTTTCCAATTGATACGAGTTCATTATTAACAATCATTCTGTAAACATGGGAACTCAAACGGAGCTATCATGTTAAGAATTGAAACAAAATATTATTATACAATAGGTTCTAGAAAACCATGTAGAAATAATGTATTATATTATAGGGTAGTGTAGAAAATAATTATATTAGGTTGTTACTCTCAAGGTTGACTAACAATATTGAAATTTTTGTGGTTTTATACATTTACATAATAAAGAATTTATTTTGATATATATGGATTGATAGTGGTTTAAATATATCATTGTCTTTAAAATAGAAAATTTTATATAACAATGTCTCATTCTAGACAACTATTTTATATAAAATAGTTATTAAATATGTATTTTTTTTGTTGTTGTTCGAACAATACTTTGATATATTTTTATTTATTATTCAAATGAAATTTTTTAGTTGAATTTCCTTATAATTAATTATCCTAGTCCTTATTATGATGAAAAAAAATATTTCCATTGTTTTTAAATATTACAAATCTAATGTATTGTTGGAATATTAATACCATTTTTAGTAATGTCTATTTTCATTCATAATTCATTTAGTATTTATTTACTTCGTGTTAATCTATATCCATTCCAAGACTTTTATTTTATAATATCACAGTAAAAATTATACTATAAGGTGGATGATTTATAAAAATAATCAATTAACATGAGATTCATGGATGGAACCATTTATTACCAATGCTGGTATACATTTTAAATATTTATTTTATTTTTTAATTTATATTTTTATTATATCTTATGATTAAATTTTCTTCTAGTTTCTACTTCATAAAGGTATCATTATACACATATTGATTATATAATTATTTTTAGGGTTTATAATGAATCTATTTTAATGTGACACCCAACATGTCACATTTGTGTTATATATTATAAATTTATTTGTATTTTTATTTTTGAAGATTTTTTAGAATTGAATTTTTGAAATTTTTAAAAAAGTTCCCTGATTCATGGAGAGTTCATGGTTTATGAATAATTAGTAGTAGTTTTGTAAACCATTATTTTATAGTTAGAGTATTATTCATTGAACATTTAATTATTGGAAAATAATTCGGAGTGATTATTTAAACTCAAATAATGTGCAGTTTCATCTTCGTAAAATCATTGAAAATAAATATTATATAGGGAAAAATGTGTATTTTCTCCTAAGCATGGGAATTATAGTTCATTCATGTCATGTATTTTGACTATAATTAGGAGAAACCATAAAATTTCACCTTGTGTAGGGTGTGTTCTCTTAATTTATTTGATCATATTTTTTAGAATGATGTAGGATAACTGTGTGAGGAGAAACAAGTCGGCTCAAGTGCTAGATGCATGGTTAGCACATGGATTGGTAATAAATGCTTCCAATAAGTGTAATCTACCCAAAATAGGAATTTTTGAATTTACCATTATGACCCATATTATTTTATCCATAATTATCCTTCGTTCCCCCTAATATCATTTGAACAAACATAATACATTCTATGAATCTTCCCCTCCCTCTTCTTCAAGCATTCAAATCTCTCTCTTTGAAATATTCACTTGTATTTGGAAGGAAACCTCCTATTTCCACACAATTTTATTCCCCAATCCTTCATTATTAAATTTACACATCGTTTCTATTTTTTCACGAAAATTAATGATTGTAATGGTTGAACCCATGTTTTGTTTCTAACTAGTATTTTAGTTTTTAGATTTATAAGGATTTTGAAGGGCCTTTCAATTAATGGTTTTTCTTTCTTCATTGAAACAATGATTTGAGGTTTTAATTTATGTAAAATTACATTTTTTTATACATCATGTAATTCATTGATTATAGAAATTCTTTTTAATCAATTTATACCTATATGTGATACACTTTATGTGTTTAAAATATGATTTCAAGGACTTATGAAATTTTCATGAAAGTAATTTCATGAATTTATAGCTCGAAATTTACTATCAATTGTTTAAGCAAGAAATGTTCTCTAAGAAGACCCTTTGTTTCTCTTGTCATATGAATTTGATGTGGAAATATGTTTTTAAAATTTGTATTGAATTTCAATGTTGGTAACCCATGTTGTTCAAATGGTTCCCTCCAAATGAAATGGGGTTCTCTAAAACCATATGAAAGTAATCTCATGATCCGTTTTTCATTGTTCACTTTTATGATGATAAATGGAGGTGTTTTTTTCAAATTATTTATAAATGTAGTTTCCATGGTTTATTTATCATGGGATGTTTTTAAGACATTATTTTCTATTCTCTAACTAAAGGATAGTTTGAAAGCCTATAAAAGGGTTTTCTTAGTGCTTTTTATGCTCTAAATTTTGATCCATGTAGTTGTATTCCATGAATATAAATTTTAACCTATATTAAATTAATTGAATTAGTATGTGATGCTTGTATAGTTTTGAAGGGGTTTATTTCTTAAGAGGTAGTTATAGGAGGTTTGAGATATTATTTTTCATTATTTATTTCTAGTAAAGGTGTTAGTAAAATTAATTTCTTATTTCCTCACCTCCATTTGATTTATTTGAGGAAACCATATGTAAATAATAGGGATTTATAGATTTATAAAACACAACATTATATTAAAAATTTGATAGTTCTCCCTAGTTTAAATCAAACTGTATGTAGGGGAGTTCCCAAAATAAATCTATTTGAGAGAAATTTGGGATTTTATTTCTTTTAATAATGAAACATAGGCGAATAGTTAGTTACATATGAGTACAACAAAGATCCTCTCAGTTCTGGACATAGTGAGTTACACAAAATTCTTATTTTTTTATTTACTATATCTTAGTGATACTATATTAATGGTTTTAATGCATCCTATTTTCCTTATCATAGTTCCATGGAACCATTTATATTCTTTATGTTCACTTATATTCAATTTATTTGATATTATGGTTCTATATTAACTCCATACCTTTATTATTTATGTTTTAATTTACATTATAACTAGATTTATAAAAGGGTGTTTTGGAGGAATGTTTTTAATGCATGATTTTATTATATATCCATTTCTATAAAATTAGAAGTCCACTTTTTGTGGTATTGAAATAGTTTTCAATTCAAAGTAGTTATTCAAAATTTAATTTATAAAAATTGTTTTTTAAATAATGGTTTTAATGGAAAGTGTAGCTCTTTTTTATCTTAATAAGTTCAAAATAATATTTTTAAAGACTAAAAGTGAGAATGTTTTTCTTCAAAAAGTTTTCTACCTCTTGGTTATGTAAAAGGGTGTTGCATTTTTATAACGATAATGTGTGATATTTTTTATTTAATATTTCACATATAAAAACTCAATTTTATATATGTTTTTATAACTAGAGATTATAAAATTTATTATAAAAAATAAATGTATAAACCCATTTGTGAAATCTTACCGGGTATGTTTCGATCCCAACCTATATAAACACTTTTTTGTATTTGTTGATCTTTAATTTCTATACTAGGTATCTGGTTATAATTCCATATTTTTCATATTCTCATTTTTTCACTAACGGATTTCTGGATAGGGATGTGACCTCAAGGTACATACTAGTTATCGTATGGTGGATCAAATTTATTGTTTATATCATTATAATTTTAAGAGACAACTTGAATATCCTTTTATATTTTGGGTTTCCATTACATTGTTACTTGTGTTATATTAGTAATGATTGTGTAAATTTTCAAGTGAGTCTCATTATTTATGTTAACTATGGAATGTTTGGTTTATATACATGTATATATAAAGTATAGATCCACTATGGAAAGTTATCAATAAGTATATGTTGGATAATGTTAATATTTATGGGTAAAACCATTCCCACTAACTTTTTCTTGATACTATGGTTCTTTTCATCAAGCTGTAGAAATCAAGATCATGTTTCTAACCTTGTGGTATATTAGTTTGTATGATGTAGTGGGTTAACCCTGGTTGGTTTGTTACATTTCATGACCACTATACCAAGATTATAGACAAAAAATTCATTTACTCCTTATTTCCTTAGGGAATATTTTCTTCCATAATTTACTTATCCATTATCCATATATTATAACTGATACCTCATTATACTTTTTTTTAATTCTCCATGATTATTAAGATGTATAACATGTACCCCATATCTTATTATTTATCTTCCTTCGATTTTTATCGTTGGTATTATGGCTACCATGGCATAGAGAGTGATCTCTATAATTATTTTTGTATATATATAGACTTGGATCAGCCTCATACATCATGTAAATGGTATTTAATTTCATAATATTGGTAACTTCTATTCATTAATGTTTTTACTAATATTTTATTACTTTTAAGTGGTTCTAATTATTCTTATCATACCAAAAACTATGACTATACAAGGATGGGATTATCTAAGAATCAATATTTATAATTAATGGTAGACTATAAGGAACATTAAAATTTCATTGGTAAAAAATATAACAAAATCAAAAGTTTCATGTGCACAATATATAGATATTATGATATCCTTCTAATATAGCTAGTCTTGCGGTGTAATATCAAATCTTTAATCATTGATAAAGAATGGGAATATATTTTCATATATTTATTTATTTATTTATTTAGTTTTTTATGTACTAATATATAATAAATTATTTAATTTATACAATGTCATTAAAATTTTATTAAGGGTGAAAATTCATGTCTATCTCACTTTATGAAGAAAAGTGAACTTTGGTGGTTCTATAAATATGATTTATATCATGGAATATAATATCCCTAAACTTAAATATATTGTGAAACTAAATCCATATTTCTACATTACCCCAGTAATTCTTTCTCATAAACCAATGCTTGTTGACTAGTGGTGACAGAAAAATGATATCTAGTTTGGGGTTTATAACATTTATATCATGACATAAAATAACAAAAAAAACAAATAGTCACTAAATTGACAATGTATTCGAATACCAAAAGGGTTTATAGTGGAAATAATACCAGAATAACTAAATTAAAAATGTGATATAATATGCGCCTGACATTTAATGCAATCACATATTAGAAACGTGGTTTCTATACAAGTCGATAAATAAGAAATATATAATTAAACCTAAAAAATTATGATAAATTATTTTTTTTTTACAACACCAATTTGGTATGATATATTAATCCTCATTGAGATACTCCAAATCATTACATATCATTTAACTCATGATATAACATTCATTCTAAATATATATTTTCATGACACCCAAAGTTCACATATAGGGTGTGAGTACAAAACTCAGCAAGCCACCACTAATAGTATCCCTGACATAATCCATTATATATATGTGTGTGCAGGCATGACATAAAATTCTATGAATTAGTATTATAAAATAGGTAAATAAACATAAAAAATATTTGTATATTAAATAGGTATTACTAAAAAGAAATTAAACATCCATTCATACGTCACTTCTCAAAAAAAATTAACCATTCATCTTTTTTGTTTGTTACCCACATTATAACCGCGACGCAAAAAAACTAGGCATACATGATTCAATCAGTGCATAGAATTTTTAAATAAGAAAAATATCAATATTCTTTAACAAATAGGAAAAATGCACACTATCTATAAAATATTTACTGAATTATTCCACCATCTTGATTACCATGCCTTAAAAGATTGATTTCATAACACTTTAAATCACATCTATCCATGTAATTGGTGTTCTATAAAAAAGGAAAAAATAATTGTACAAACACTAGAGACACTCTCCCAATTTTTAGTTAAATTGAGACTTACACAAATGAATACTAATAGAAGTAATACATGGGTTATAAAATCATAACATTTTGTTTGTCACTCCCAACAATATCAGTATGATTTTTCAAATTTATATACTGATTCATGAACACTTCCCACATAGTTTCACTCTCATAAACCATAATATGATACTAACCCGGCCTAAATTCAACCTCTAAAAACCTTGGGTTGAATATCCCACACTAAGCTAATTAGAAACCTTCCTCTAGGGTAAAGATCATGAGTTTACCAACCAATATGGGTAACAAATCTACCATAGTTAACATATCATTCCAAGGTAGATGCACCAACTTGTGTATTATGGACTAAAATATTTGATAGTTTTTCCCTATGATTTATAACTTACCTATAATAGATCATAGAACAGTTAATCCTCACTAGGTATGGTGGAACTAGGCCTCATCTAGTTATAAAGAAACCGTACAAAATTTTTCCTTCCTAGAGGGAAAATAAACACTCATATGTTGATAGAAAAGGATCACCACTTTTTATAGGATTCCCTATAAAAAGTGGTTTAACCAAGCTATACTAGAATAAAAATACACAAATTACAATAATTTAAGGAGAATTATATCAAATCATAATTATTAAGCATGATTGTTTGTGAGAAATACACGATTAATATCACATATCATCTTCGTTACTACCATTTAAGACACAAATAGATAACTCTTGAAGTTTTTTTGTAACTCAAAAACACATGGGAACAAAACATGGACTTTACCATGATTTAAGAACCACTAAAGTGGCTAACTAGTTTGTTGTGAACTCGTGTTTTGAGTGGCTTATCGTCAAAACTAAAATTTTGGGGGGTGCATAAATTATTTATTGATGTTTGGAACCTATGAAATTTATTTACATATATAATATCTAAAGATAATCCACAATATTATAGTTCATGGGAGTTATATAATAGTGAGATTTGTTCTTGGTTTTATATTTATGTCCATTGACACATTGTTTGGATTTGTGTATCATTGATGACTTTGTTTGGTGTTTTTGTGGAAAATCGTAGTGTCATAAGTCTAAGAATATGGCTCATGGGATATTTTATTTTGATATGACTAGTGTAGTCTGATGAGTATGATCATTCTACTACTTATGTGATAGAGATATGGGGATATATATGATTAAAGAGGTGTGAAATTATATTATGGGGATACACCACTGATACTTCTTTTATTCTGGCTCATATTCTAGTGGTGTATGGTGAGAATTAGACATGATACTAACAATGGACCGAGGCCAATAGTGGTAAGGGTTATGTGTTAGTTACTATACATGAAACCTATGAATGTATATATATATGTGTGTGTTTGTATATTTGGTCGATGGTAAATCATTGGTTTCTAGAACCATAACGTGGTGATGAACCATGTCAGTGTGTTCGGGGACTAAATAGTGTAATCCCAGAAACATGAATGTTTAGGAAAATAGTTCAATGAATACAAGAAGCCCAGTAGATTATGAATCCTGATGTGATGGGGAATGTATTTTTGTTTTGGTTGAGCATTAGGAGTGTGACTATCGATTGCAGGACCACTTTTTTGGGACGTTCTACAATGTATCATCGATCGAGTGATGTTCTTGTTTAGACCGGTGGAACCAACCATGGGTGTACGATGTAAATTTAAATGAAATTCATGAATCTGTCTAGGATAAGAGAATAACTATAATGTTTATGGAATTATAGGTTTTCATGATGTTTAGATCATAGGGTTTTTTCAGATCAAGTTGGTGTAGTCATGTACTGGTTAGCACTTTTCATTTGTGATTGAGAGTTGTGGCTCAGATGAGGATTTACATGCATTATTTAGGTGATGAAAAAATATTTATAACTAGATCTAGATTGAATCATATTTGTTTTTATATAGCTAAATATGTTTGGATACAGTATCAAAATTATTATAGATAATGAGATATATGGTTTTAGATCATTCATCATGTATCATCTATTAATGTGGTTCTTTAGAGATTTCCATAGAGACTATTCATAGATGAGAAGTGTTATTGTGCGGAGGTTTTAATTACCGAAAATAGTTCATTTTAGTATAAATATAGGAATCTATGTTCTAATTTTTATATAACTAAAACCGATTTAAATTTATTGGTTTGGACTGAGAATTTTCAGTATTAAACATGTTTTTAATGACCAAGAGTACGTTTTTGAGATGGATGTTCAAAAGAAAAAGATTTCAAGCGGGATTTTTGGTGTTGGTAGAGACAACCAAATATGGTGTTTGTAGGATCAAGCTATATGAACCTCAATATAGGCCAATAAATTTTATTGCCATGATAGTAGTCACTGTACACCCGAATATGAGTTTGGCGGGGGACCTTAAAATTATAGGAGGCATCAAAAGTAAAAGGATAATATACCAAGGTTATATTAGGACACTTAGTGTGGTTGTTTCATTACCCAACCCACTGAGGCTCGATCTACAACTACAATATCCCCTCCTCTGATATTCCAATGGCTAGCAACTAGCATCGGGAAGGAATTTTGCACACACGAGAGGAATTTTCCTAAAGTCCATGTACACACACACACATCTCCAAAACCATAAAATATTAAAATGTAAATAACTGATAATAATTCATGTATACATCCATAATATTTAGATCATATTACAACATCAAGTAATAGAATATATAAAAATAATCTAAATACTTGACCACCTAAAATTGTAAATAAATTTTTCCTTTTTCAAAAAGAGGGGACTACTATCAAATATAACACTAGTATACACCCATTTCTATTAATACCAAACTATGATCCACCGAATCCTAGACCTCAAAGGACTCTATAAAATATCTATCATCTTCATAAGAAATGAAATATGTGGTAGAGATCATGCAGGGGTGAGTATAACAATACCTAGAATGACACATCAAAATCACTAAGCCTAAAGTATCAATAATAGCCTTCTCATAACAGGGTATGTCAATAAAAATGTGATACATAAGATTAAACATCTAGATATACTCTCAAAAAACCTAAGTCAAGTATGGTCTCAATTAATTCCATCCATAGATCCTCTATAAGGTATCAAGGTAATGCTAATCTATGAGATCTCATTCCATGAATCCTTCCATCCATGATGGAACATAACTAAGAGATATCACCAATAGGATATCTCTAAGAAGATGGAAAATCATTGTAATCCTAGAGTTCAAGCTCATCTAGGAGGAAAAAATCCCTGATTTATATAGTCACGGAAGACACTCATCCTAAATATCACACTTTTCAAGTCTTCCTAATAAGAATCACACAAGAAACTAAGAGTTATCATCTAAGATAAACTCAATCAGACTAATAACACATCAAAAAAAATAAAATATTGATGCACATATATGGGTTTAATACCTAGGGGACATCAAACCATTCTGGAAACATCATCCTCTACATGGGATTGATACCCATGTAAATATTTTTCCTGCCAATTCCAACAAACCCTATATAAGAAACATTAATGAAAATGAGGATTCTTCAAGGACTCTTAGAGGAATATATGATCCAAGCCACTAAGGTATCTACCAAAGTGGAATCAGACAACTCACTAAAGAATAAGGGATCTCAACCACACTACATTGATCATCTGGAAGCTACATAGGGTTCACTATCTATGATGAGAATGAGATACTACACAAAACTCTCATAGGAATGGACCAAGGGAACACACTAGACTGGTAATGTACTAAGGGATATCACACAAGCTTAACATAAAGATGAGATGAGAAGAAAGAGGAACCCAACTTGTCCTAAAAAAAGTACACAACATTTCTCTAGCTTACATGGTGTGTCTCACTAATCCTGGCCCTATCTATGTCTCACACACACATAGAAATCACTTTTTCAGAATACATGTCATGTACCTTAGGTACATGTCACGTAGGTGTCTTGGATAGAACTCAGAATGTGGCATTCATGTGTCCATATACATTATTATTTACATGGTGTGCATCCCTCCACACATGGTATATAAGGCCACATGATCTCTTGGGTATTTACTCCCTATACACAATGAGCTTACTTCTAAGGTTTACATAGTATGAGGCCTGGTACACAAAGAATATAACTCCACCCATACCCATAAGAGTGTACTCCTTGTACACACTAATCATTTCATCTAACTGTAACATTGCATGTGACTCGGGTTACATGGCATGTGATATATATCTCTAAAAAATCCAAGAAATTCAAAGGTATAAATATATTAAACTAAGGGTAAAACCCATGATCTAAAATCAATCGAGGCCTTATATTTATTATTTAAGAAACCGTTTAATATTTATTCTACTTTTCACAAAAATCATTCATGCATGATATTAACATATTTAATATATTTTAAACATTTCAACTCTAGGCCCACTGGGCCTAGAAATCTCACACCGTATTAGTGCATGACACCAAAACAATTCCTAGTAATATTATAAAGTATTCTTTAGAAAAATATGGGACATTAAATATTTACATCCTTTAATTATTTTCAACCCGACAAAGCACAAACTAATAAAAACAGTTGGGATACTAAGCTCCTGAATGGGTATCCCAATCCATTGATCTCTCCCGACAGTTTCTTATGTTTTTAATAAATGTGCACCTAAGGAAAAATCCTTCCCATTAAGGGTATTCACCTAATAGTTACATACACAATAGAATACTTGAAAATTGAAAATCAACTCTCATGGCCCAGCTTACCCAGGTTTATATCCTGGAAAAAACTATGCACATTCCTCCATAGTTGCGACATGTGGAGAAAACAAAAAACCAAAACAACTATGGAAATGGTGTTAAGAGGTAAAACACCTCAATAACCCCACATAATAGCAGGAAAAAATAATGTCATAAGATCCAAAAATATTGCCTACAATCCTAGCTAAAACTTTGTAACCCTCTAAATCCAAAGGCCTTTTTCATCAGCCCATTGAGGACTGATGATGTTTTCTAGAAAGTCCTTATCCTCCCAAGTTAAACTGCACCCTTTATAACCATCATTAGAACCATGAATAAGACCCAGTAACTATTACCCGCTGCCTTCGACTGGTATAACAATGTCCTAAAAGGTCTCTCATTCATTTCCTTGAAGACTTTTTTTCCACATCCCCTCCAGAATCATATCATGAAGTAGGAATCATAGATTTTTGAAATCATTGAGGGAAATTGAAAAAAGTGGACTACATTCTAACACATATGTTCCGCAAAAATATCCAAAAATATTTGTTGGTTATCACCCACATAAAGATGAAACAACACAATTTTAAATCAAAAAAACCCTTCAAATCCCTTGGGTATCCAATAAATGATAGGATATACTAGTATATCATCACCTACTCTAGATATACTACCAATGGAAAACAACTTCCTCATCACCTATTTTTACATTGTGGCTGGAACCATGTTTTGTCCCTAGAAAAAAATTATGATGTGATTCCCTCCTTCTAGGAATCTAACAGGAATGTGTCCAGTGGACATATGGTTACTTGAAATATCCCATTCTATATTCCCAAATCATGATCCACCAAAATTACTGAAAAATTTGATAGGTAAAAACCATCCATTAGAGGTATTTTGCATCATCCTCACCAACAATGGTCAACTACAAATAGATCTAGTATTTCATTACCATTTTTTATAGCAGTGAACGGGAAACCCCACTATGATCATATGCTACCATGTATGTAATGACCCAAACATTCATTAATGGAAATCCCTATTGGACTTTATATAAAATTTTTATATATAATGTTAACATATTTGGTTTTATGTAATTAATTGTGACCATTTCTAATATATCCATTGAACAGTGATCACCTGATTAGTATAAATATAGGGCTTTAACGAATCCAATTTACTCAAAAAAAGGAAGTGATGACCTCATCCAGTAGACGTGCCCCATAAAAAGACTATTTGTTAGAGCTCGGAAAGGAGGTGGAGCCATTGGGATTCTCTCTTGACCAAGTTCAAGATGAACTTGAATATTTTAATCTTGAGCAGGACCACCTACGAGAGAAGTGGAAGTTGATAGAGATTACCACCCGAGCAATGTTATATGAGCCGCCCCAAGAGTCTGTCACCATTGCACACCTTACTCTTCAGTATTCTGTGGGTTTTATAAGGGTTTATGTAACAAGACCTTAACACTATGGTTATGTACATTATTTTTGTATATAATAATGAATATACTTTTGTTTTATTATTGTTAACTTGTAAATATTTTTTAAAGCTCAAATAGTATTTTTAGTTAAAGTTCAACTAAGAAATCTATTTTGATGAATTAATGGATATTTTAATTAAATAATATTTTGATAATATATTAATATTATTATAAATTTATTTTTTTATTAAATATAACCGAACGTATAATTTTATGAATGCAATTGTAATTTTCATTAGGGTTTGAAGGCAATTTTTGGTCAAAACCCATGAATTTTCGATAAACGTCGGTTATTATTTTAAAATAGAAAATTAACATATTTAGAAAAAAAATTAGATAAAATAAATATTATTTCTGGAATCATGATGTTGAAATTATCCAACGGTTAATTTTTCATAATTTTCTGATACAATCAAATATTTGGGTAAAAATTAAATACAGTTTAAATATATAATGTGTTTTATGACATCATAATGACCCAATTGTGATGTAATAAAATACTATAAGCTTTATTTTAGAAAAATATATGTTTTATCATTAAATTAATGTTGTTTTGGGTTTGTTTGACTTGTTTTAAAAATCATTAATGGACCCTTCTAGACTTATTAAACATCTTGTCTTTATAAATAGTTTTCCTTTGGAGTGTGACTCACCTCCACATAAGAAACCCCATTATTTAAATAAGTTCAGACTTTGGCATTATAAAACATTGTTTTACACTTCCATTTTCCAAAAACCATGGTCCAAAACCGTGGATGTTTTGTGTTTTGGATTAGTTTAATGTGAGGTGTCTCAAACCTAAATAATAGAGAATTCCCCTAACTTTCCTATATAAACCCAACAAATCTCCAACTTCCTCCACACTAAAAGCCTTTTGAGTTCCTCAAAACTCTTCCCTCCTCTCTCTAGAATCCTCCCAAGGTTTCCCAAGTTCCCAATAAGCCTCTCTCAAGCCTCTCTCAAGCCATTGGAAGCACACTTCCATGTAAATGTTTTTTTCTTCCTTTCTCATCTTTGTCCAATTTTCATAATGTTGGTATTCCCTTTTAATTTCAATTATAAATGTTGGGGTACGGTTTTGAACCTCCCCCATACTTTCCTATTTATGTTTTAATGATGGTAGACCCCTTTATCTCTCATCAAATTCCTCCCATGTACACCCGTTACTATGCCAATATTCCGAAAGAAATTTATCTCTCCACTTTTACATTAAGAAATTATTTTGTATCATGACTCTAAATTAAATTAAAATTTTTGGGACATGTATCTAAATGACCCCCTTACTTTCCATTTCATGTAAATATGATGAGACACCCCTTTCTCTCTCATCAACCATTTTATGAATTCTTACGGCACACTGTTACACTGCCAAAATTGCACCGATTTTCCAAGCCAATGTCATTGTGTAGTGAATACCATTCCAATTTCTCTATCAAGGGTATTCACCTTTATGCACATTTAATTATTGATTATAAAGTTTCATCTATGAATTTAACATTACATTATCATGGAATAGATGATTATTTTTTATGAATACATGTTATATGATACATTTGTCACACTTATGCATGAAATGAAATGTTTGAGAAGGGTGTGCCCTTATAGAGCTCCAATGAAATAGATAAAGTATAGAATCATGATACGTCTTTTGAAATGGGTGTGTGATCATGATAATTCAAGTGCAATGATTTTTTACTCGTTCTTCATGTTCAAGGAGGATTTACTCATGCTAAATGTGCAATGAGCTTTGGATCATGCAAATTCCATGTTAAGTGTGGTTTCCACATTTCCATGTCATGATTATCATGCAGTGTCACGCCTTTATTTTTATGCTTCTATTGTTCTCTAATGTAATTCCTATTGTCTAAAATATATTGTATTCATCATGTTACTCCATTTTTATTCCCTTACTTGGCTTTATAGCTCACCCTTTTCTTATGCAAGTCCTCAGGTTATCCCATGCAATGATAAGTGTGAGGGAATGTAGTGGTCATGTAAAGGATGTTTTTAAAAAAGATGTTGTTTTTCATGTTTTAAGTTGTTATGTAATTATCCTAAGCCCCAAATACAGTAGACCTCTTGATCTTCTATGTTGTATCAACTCAATTTTATGTAATAAATTATGTTTAATTGTGTAATAAAAAGCAGGGTTGTCATAGTTCGTATCAGAGGATAGGCTTAGTTATTTTTGGGATTAGGATTAGAAAACCCTAGTAAAGCCTTAGAGACAAGAATAAGTATAATAAAAACATCCTTATTTTTTGGTGAGTATAGAGTAAGTGGTTTTTCACGCAATTAAATCCCTGTCTGGATACGAGCAGGTAGAGGCGTCTTTGGCACAGATGTATCCTAGGGGTAAATCCCGAAAACACCGCTTTGAGCTAGAATCAATTGGGAACTGGTGAATGACAATGGGCCTTGCTGCACTCATGGTTACGACACTCCCAGGGGATATTCTTTGGTAAATTCACAAGAATAGTATGAACCATTATTAAGGGACAAAAAAATGTCTTGAGAATATATGTTAGGAAGTAGATCATGGATAACATAGACTAAATACAATAGATTCATAAGTTAAGGAAATAAATTTTTTTAATAAGTCATTAGTTTTTTCCTTGGATTACCCTTTTTGTGTTAAACCTACCTTTCCTTTTATTCTAGCCAATGGACGATAATAGGAGGACTCGGGCTAAAAACCAATGTGAAAATCAATGTGATGACTGTACTAATGAGATGCCCAATCCAATGGGAGCGAGAATCGCGAACTTTGTCACTCTTCCCTCTTAGCTAACTCAATATTTGATTAGAAACATCGATCAAGAGGAAAGTTCAACCCCCCCCCCTAAGAAATAACAAGTAACTATCGAGAGCTTTATGAGATAAATACCTCCTAATTTTAATAGATCATTTGATCCCTAAATCGCTAAACAATGGATCAACTCTGTTGAAAAGATCTTCTTCATCCTTCAATGTTATGAACAAGAGAAGGTTATCCTAGCTACTTATCGTATAGAGGGTGATTCTGATCAATGGTGGATGTTGTTAAAAAATATGAAGCCTAAGGAGGAGATCGAGGGGTTGGAAAGGGACTTTCATTCCCTCAAGAAAAAAAATCGATGAACCTGTTGGAGCGTACGAGGAAAACTTCACAAGGATTTCATGATACGCTTTCGGCTTTGTCGTTACCCACGAATTAAGGGTTGACCGCTTCTTTAGTGGTATGAAACAAAGCCTTTGGAAAGCACTGGTGATCCATGACATTGATAGCTATGAGAAAATTGTCTGATGTTCCCTCAAGGTCAAAATAGAGATTGGTGAATCTCAATGGTATCATGGGGATAAAAAGAATGAGGTGAAATTCAATGATGGTGGTCCAATGGATAGATCTGACGGTGCTAATAAGATCCATCACCCAACTTGTCTAAGGTGTGGAAAGAATCACCCCCAGAAATTGCATGAAGGGGGTGAGGAAATGCTTTACGTGTGGAAGAGAACGGCACATAGCTGTTAACTACCGATAAGAAAAACCCACGGCTGCAATAGAGGAGAGGAATGCTTTGTTCGAACCTCAATGCGTTCTTCATTTCTACAACTGCAAAGAACCAGGCCATCGTGCAAATTAGTGCCCTAAGGCAAGGTTTTTCTGAGGCAACCAACAACCTCCAAGGTAGCAAAGTCGATATTTTTCCATCACTACTACTGAATTGTACCCCGAAAACGAAGTGGTGACAGG
Source organism: Viscum album (assembly GCA_963277665.1). Taxonomy (NCBI): domain Eukaryota; kingdom Viridiplantae; phylum Streptophyta; class Magnoliopsida; order Santalales; family Viscaceae; genus Viscum; species Viscum album. The sequence goes on from OY728160.1 coordinate 1,684,904,045, forward strand.
TACGCTAGTTATTCATTCAGGAATAGAGAACGTACTTTTTGATTCAGGTTTTATGCATTATGTTATATCTAAAAAGTTTAGAAGAACAATCCTAGTACCACCACAAATCATGGAAGTGAAGATGTCGGTGAGTACGGAAAATGGGGTAATCATTGAATCCCATAAATATAACTCCCCCCCTGTCATAATCTATGGATTAAACTTACTAGAGAACCTCATCATACTCCCTCTGGTGGAATTTGATACAATTCATGGCATGGATTGGCTTTCTTTATATAAGGCCAATGTAAATTACCTAGAGAGGGAAATCACCCTCCATGTGGAGAATCCACCCTCAATTCTTTACAAGTACAAGGAGGAAGATGAACCTTATTTTGATACATCATCTCAAGCATGGATATTATTGCCCTATGAGAATGCATATCAAGATTAGATGATTGAGTCCAAGGAGGCAACCATCCTAGAGGACATGCCTATTGTGAGGGAATTCGCTGAAGTGTTTCTTGAGGAATTTCCTGGTCTTCCTCCTAGAAGAGATATTGAATTATCAATTGATCTTATACATGGGGCATTTCCAAAATCAAATACTCCATATATATGGGATTTTGTGGAGATTGAGGAGCTTAAGAAACAACTATAGGAGAATCTGGATAAAGGTTTTATGCACCCAAGTGCTTCACCATGGGGTGAACCAGTCCTCTTCATCAATAAGAAAGACGGGCCAATGCGCCTTTGCATCGATTATCCTGAGCTAAACAAAATCACGATAAAGATAAAGTATCCTCTCTCACAAATATATGACTTGTTTTATCAGCTACGTGGAGCACAATACTTCTCCAAGGTGGATTTTCGGTCAGAATATTATCATGTAAGGGTGATGAAGGAAGATATCCCCAAGACTGCTTTTCGTAGAAGATACAGACACTATGAATTCATAGTAATGTCTTTTGGACTCACTAATTCTCCATCAATCTTCATGGAAATGATAAAAGAGACGTTATATATTACCTAAACAAATTTTTGGTAGTATTTATTGATGATATTTTGATATACTCCAAAACCAAGGAGGATCATGAGTAGCATCTAAGAACTATACGAGATACCTTGCAGAAGGATAATCTCTATGCAAAATACAACAAGTGTGAGTTCTTGTTGAAGGAGGTCTCATTCTTGGGCCATATCATCACAAGAAATGGGATATCTGTGGATCCCTCCAAAAAAAATTAAATTGAGGGGTGGCCACGGACAACATCAGTAACGGATATCAGTAGCTTCTTAGGGTTAACTGGATATTATCGATGATTTGTGAGAAATTTATCAGGATTTTCCAACCCTCTTACCAAGCTAACTCGGAAGGGGGTAAATTTTTCTTGGAGAGATGAATGCGAAGAAATAATTATGGAGTTGAAAAGGAGGCTTATCACTACGCTCATTCTCACATTAACCACTAGTGGAGCACTTTTTTTGGTTTTCAGTGATGCTTCGAAGAAGGACCTGGGATGTGTGTTGATTCAAAATGACAAAGTCTTGCCTATGCTTCAAGGAAATTGAAAGTTCATGAACAAAACTATCCAACACATAACCTCTAGTTGGCTGTAGTGATATTCACTTTGAAAATTTGGCAGCATTATCTCTTCGGGGAGAAGTGTGAAATATATACGGACCACAAAAGCCTCAAGTATATATTCACACAAAAATAGTTGAACTTGCGATAACGAAGATGGTTAGATATAATCAAAGACTATGATTGCTCAATCCATTACCACCCTAGAAAAGTGAACATGGTGGCAGATTCCCTATGTTAAAAAGACCCAGGGATTCTATCATTAATGGAAATTCAAAAAGGGTCCAATCTTATTATATTTGATGAAGATGGACATGGGAATCATAAAGAAAAGAACATCATCAATCCTTTCACAAATGATTTCCCAACCATCATTTAAAGACCCATAAATATCAAGGAAATTTTTTTCATAAATTCTTTGGGATTTTACAAGTATGAAATTTTTGATGGCACCTGATTCCGAGGCCCGGTGTGCCCGGAATAATTTTCTGAAGTTTAGCTCAGGTACGTTCAGTGAACGGACGAGCGGGTTTTTATAACTTTTGAACCGGTGCTCGAAATCGAAATCTGAGTGCACCAATGAAACCGAAACGCTGGTAATTGCTTAAGAATACCTTTTTGGAGTTGCGTTTTCTCAGGGGGACTTGTTTTAAAAAAATATGGTGTAAGTGCTAAGTGAAATAAAGTTGTGTCACAACTTTATTTCTCTCATCTAAGTGGTTTAACTCCCATGTGTGGGAGTTGGGGTAGGACTCACTAAAATCCTAACCCCTCTTGATTAGGATATTTGTGAGGTGGGGCCCAAACGATCCCCACCCCTTCAAATTCCCTAACTCCTCTAAACCCCTCTTAAATTATGTGACACTCCCTCACATTAATGTTTCCAAATTAACTCCATTTAATTTTGACAACTCAATATTAATTAAATTATGTGAATTCAACTTTGGAATTTTGAAGAATTTTGGCATGAGTAATAAAATAAGGCAAAAGCTTATTTTTTTTTGGTTGTTTCATTGTGTGGAGATTTTGGAGAGAATACTCTAAGTCTTGAAGAAATTCATCTTCTACATTGAATATCGCCGAGACTTCGACGAAGAACGCCATCATGCAATTCCATCTTCTCTCCGTGTCAAAGAAAGGGAGACGCTGCTTCCTCCTCGGACGTTCTCCATCGACATAAATGGAGCCTCACCCTACGATTCCATCTTCCTCGATTCAAGATTCCACGATCTTCTTTGAGGTAGGGGTTTTTCATTCAATCAAGTTTGGTTATCAACTTCATGAATTATTATGACCGCTTTTTATCGTTATACTGGGAGGAGGTTGGACCGCACAAACACAACTGATCCTCCTCCCCTTTTTATCATGATCATCGTTAATCGTGATGGAAAAGACAGTGCAGTGTTGTTGCACCACGTGGGAATGGTAGAACCGTCACCGGAGCGGGCCGCGGCGAAGGTGTGCGGCGCCATCATGCCGTGCCGGTGAAGCTGAAGGAAGTAGCGGCCAAGAGCAGGCTGCGGCGGAGGGGCGCAGCGCCATCGTGCCGTGTGGGTCGGACAGCGGCTGTGGCGGTGCAGATGAGAGCTACCGAAATCCTCCGGTCGTCGGTGCTCCAGGAGTCAAGACCAGCAGGTCCCGCAGCGGCTCTCCGGCCGGCCATTACGGCCAGCCGTTTTTCAGAAGTCTAGGAGTCGAAACCCATGACAGGTGGCAAGGGCGGGGCCCCCAAGAGGGGGCCTCCATTTTTCAATCAAGGGGGGCAGCGCCCACCCACATCCCGCTTGGACGAAGTCAGAGCCGCCGACCACGCGGGCCGGGCCACTCCCAACCGAGCCAGACCCGGACCCGGGTCGGGTCGACCCGGGAGTATTGGGACAGGTCGGACCGGGCCCAAACCCCCTGTTTTCAGATAGATCCATTCAAACGCCCATATCTTGGGCTACAGACCTCCGATCGATGCACCGTCAATTGCGTTGGGATCCTTGGATCGATAAGTTCGTTTTGGTATAATATACTCAAGGTTTCATAGAACTTTGTGTACATCAGTCTTGGTTCGAATATGAAACCAACAGGGCCCTCAGAGCGGAAACGCATATAACATGAGTTTCAGACGTCCGATTGACGTGCCGTCGACTTTGCTGGATTCCTCTTAGTGAGACGGTTCCTTTGGCTTACTCCGCTAGAGGTTTGGATGCAGCTGGAGAACAACGGGGTTGGTTTTAGCTTAAAAACCAACCAGGACCCTAGAACGAAAAGGCCAATAACTCTCAAACCGGACGTCTGATTGACGCGCTTTTTGTTGCGTTGAGTTCCTATTGATGAGACAGAACATTTTCATACATCAACTCTAGACTTCGTGACTGTTGATGTATCGAACCCTTGGCTCGTGGAGTGAACCCTCTCGAAATCGAGCGTACTGTGTGCGGGAACCCTAGAGCTGGCTGTGACGAAGATGACGACTTCCGTATAAGGATCCTCAGTGGGTTCGATGAGGATGAATACCGTACAAGGATCCTCAGTGGGTTTGACAAGGAAGACTACCGTACTAGGATCCTTCGTGGGTTCGATGAGGACGAATACCGTATTAGGATCCTCATTGGGTTCGACGTCGATGACTACTATACTGGGATCCTACGTGGGTTCGACGAGGAGGACTACTATACTAGGATCCTCCGTGGGTTCGACGATGATGTCTACCGTGCTGGGATCCTCCATGGGTTCAATGTTGATGACTTCTATACTTGGATCCTCTGTGGGTTAGGCAGTGACAACATCTATACTTGGAACCAATGTGGGTTCGGCAGAGGAGATGATTCGGAGGCTACATTAATCATCTCCACCCCTCTTCGTGATAGGTATACATGTGGGAGATGAGTCTTGACTTTCAATCATTATCTTTGACATGATTGACTTGCTTTCCTATGTGGATTGGGACATACCTTCCTATTTGGATTGAGTTATACCTTCCTGTGTGGACTGGATTATACTTGAGCTTGTGAGTTGGAGAAGAACTAGAATTGATGAATTAGGTATATGTATGGGAATATACCTAAGTAGTGTTGGTTGATACTTGTGTTTGTATATTTTCTTTTTGGTTTATCCTTTGTGAATTTTGGGAGACCTTTGGGAGTCTCGGGGTCCCTACTGAGTATCGTATACTCACCCCTACACAGTTTTCGCCCGCACAACGTCATGTTGGTTGCAAACAACGGACATCGTTGATCATGGATGAGGCTTGAGGAGCGGACGATACCCGGAGGTGGACTATCAGGTGGGACGTACACGGAGAGGACGGCCAGACTCGAGGATCTAATGAGACTAACTGTACTCACCCTTCAGATGGGAGTCAATAGAGGACATCCTGGAGGTTGCTGCTTATCTTTCAGTTGTTGTACTTTACATTTCAGTTGTACTGCACTTTCAGTTGGGTTTGTATACTTTCCCATTTACTTTCTAGCACTTAATTGTGTATACAGTTTACTTAGTGTTTACTTCAGTTTTCATACTCTATGGTGTTTGTTTTCTTTTATAAAGGAAATGGCTTCCCTTTTATCGGGATTTACACCTTTGGTGCTAGTCACCAGCCCCTGGCCTATGGAAGGCAGGCTTGGGGTAGTCCTGGCACGGGCCCCGAGGACAGGTCGTGACAAATTGGTATCAGAGGAGTTCGGTTATAATGCAGAACTCAGGAATCTGATCTCTCTTCTATGTGAAGCAATAGTGTTAAGGGTATTGAGTGTGGTAATCATTCCAGGGAGTCCAGTGTTGGTGCGGGGGACGACGTATCCATACACTAGGACCCTGAATTCTGATTTCCGGCTCAATGTACAAAAACATTTATTGCATGTGTGTTTCAATGTTTTCATTGTGATTACTTTTGTTAGCTCACCGGGTATACTCTATTTACCGTGGCACATCTGTTTCTTTTCAGGATGGACCCATGATGACAGCCATCTAGGGTTCCAAGAGTTGTACGAGATGGTAGCCCACCGAGCAGCGAGGCCTCGGGGCAGGGCCCCATTACAGTGGAGGCACTGGCGGTACCTCTACCCATCGAGCCACCGATGCCACCAGCCCCAGTAGTTGAGAGTGCACGTCGCCTTAGTGCACCGCATGAGTTTCAGTGTCAGAGACTGCCCAGGTTCCGTGGGGAGACTGACCCTCTGGAAGTAGAGGATTGGCTGGAGGATATTGTTTGAGTTTTCAGTTTAGTAGGGACACCAGCTGACCTCATGGTGATCCTTGCGGTGAGTCTCCTGCACACAGTAGCAGGTAGATGGTGGAGCCTGATGCTCCTGGTGAACGATGAGGCATCTCTTCTTTGGACGGACTTCGAGATCCTCTTCCGCTCGGAGTTTGTTTCAGCCACCCTTTGTGCAGTGCGCATTCAGGAGCTACTATAGCTGCGGCAGGGCAGCATGACGGTAGCCCAGTACTCGGTGAGATTTACTGATCTCTCGCGCTATTCCACGGACATGGTACATGACCCATTCTTCCAGGCCCAGACTTCGAGCAGGGACTGAGGCCTGAGATCAGGGCTTTGATGATCTCCCACAATATCCCGACGCGGGTGGGGGTGCTGGAGAGATCCCTTCTAGTGGAGAGTTTTCTCACTGGCAGTCACCAGCGGCGAGACCCTCCACAGGACGACCCGTAGTGGAGTATTTTTCAGCCGGCAGTAGATAGATGAAGCAGAGGACCAAGCGGGCCAGACCACAAGATCAGCAGTCTCAGTAAATAGGTTCGTTTGTGTGGGGCACACAAAATAGAGCCAGCCACACGATGAGAAGACAATGCTATGCATGCGGCGGGCAGGGTCACATGGCTCGAGACTGCCCGACCCACCCTGCAGATGAGCAGCAGGCAGTAGGGGGACCTCCCAAGAAGAGGTTCGACCGTGGCGGTACGCAGGGAACATGCAGACAAGGCAGTGGAGCTGGCCGAGCAGCGGGTGGTGGGCAATGCTTTGAGGCCCTACCACCACCACCACTAGGAAGACCACCCCGACCGCAGGGAACGTGTGGATAGGGGAGAGCTCATCTTCAGGCAGCTGAGGCTTATGACCATGGAGCTCTGGGAGCGGATGGACAAGATTAGGGCTAGCTCTAGACATGGAGGATTTTGTTCATGATGCTTCTAGCTTTGTTGATGTTTTGTTTGTGGATTCATTGTGTATTTATACCTTAAGCTGCAGTAATAAAAGACACTTATTCTTGTGATGTTTTCTTCCCTATCCTTTTTATGTAGTTGATACTAAGAGGTTCTGTTAAAACTGTTGACTTGACGCTCACTTTAGAGATTCCTACAGTCAGAGACCTAGTGACCACACACTACCGTCGACAACGTGACTCGACCCCTGGAGGTGAGAGTTGCGGTTGGATATCTTGATGGTAGTGTCAAGGCCTTATGACGTCGTCCATGGCCTGAAATGGTACCGTTCATGTCAGGACTGACTGTATAAGTCAAAGGACGTGGTTCATCCAGGGGATGAGACCATATTTCTCTTTTCGGCAGAGGAGGAATCTCAGCAACTCTTGTAGATCGTAGATGAAGAACGGTGGAGTTGAGTTCTTACAAATGGCTAGTCTCACCCATTGTTCGTCGAGCGAACTATTTACGGTTCTCACCAACTCAATAGTCTCAGGTGTATCTTATCTCAGATGGACATGAACAGGAGATAGCAGCGATGGATTTAGTTCCTCCAGGACTATGACATTGAGACAGTTTATACTCCTGGGAAGGAAAACGTTGTAATGGATGCTCTTAGTAGGAGATCGGGCATTCAACTGTTAGGTATGGCGAGACAACAGTTGGCCGCATTTTGAGATATCTTTTGTGGATAGTGTTGTACTATGTATGTGTAGAACCAGACATGTTTCAGGCTATGATGGAGAAGGTGAAGATCATCCAGGAGAGGATGAGGACAACTCAGAGCCGACATAAATCTTATGCTGACAGGATGTGGAGACCAATAGATTTTGAGGATGGCGAACACATTTTCTTATGGGTCTCACCATGACATGGATTACGGAGATTTGGTCGGGGTGGCAAGTTATCTTCGTGCTTCATCATACCATTCAAGGTTCTCAGCAGGATAGGCGAGGTGGCTTATCGCCTGGCTCTACCATCTCAGTTGCACCGGGTGCACGACGTCTTCCACGTATCTCAACTGAATAGATACGTGCATGACCCGACACATATCATCGACCATGGGGAGATGGACATTGATGACAAGGAGACTTTTATGGAGGTTTTCAGTGGATAGTGAGGATTGATAGGAGCGGGTCCTACGTGGATGGAAGATTCCTCTAGTGTGCATCAAGTGGCAGTACGGGAACCTCCATAAGTGCACTTGGGAGCGGGAGGCTCAGATGCATGCTTAGTTCCCTCATCTGTTTCCCCAGTTTATGTTGTATCTTTACAGGGACGTAAATCCCTGAGGTGAGAGTAATGTAAAGACCCGTAAATTTTAAGGAAATTTTTTTCTTAAATTCTTTGGGATTTTACAAGTACGCAGTTTCTGGCGGCACCTGATTCCGAGGCCCGGTGTGCCTGGAATCATTTTTCGAAGTTTTGCTCAGGTACATTCAGTGAACGGACGAGCGGGTTTTTCTAACTTTTGAACTGGTGCTCGGAATCGAAATCAGATGGAACCGATGAAACTGCAGTGCCGGTAATTGCTTAAGAAGACCTTTTTTGGAGTTTCATTTGCTCGGGGGGTGTTGTTTTAAAAAAATAAGGTTTAAGTGTTAAGTGAAATAAAGTTGTGTCACAAATTTATTTCTCTCATCTAAGTGTTTTAACTCCCATGTGTGGGAGTTGGGGTTGGACTCACTAAAATCCTAACCCCTCTTGATTAGGATATTTGTGAGGTGGGGCCCACATGATCCCCACCCATTCAAATTCCCTAACTCCTCTAAACCCCTCTTAAATTATGTGACACTCCCTCACATTAATGTTGCCAACTTAACTCCATTTAATTTTGACAACTCAAGATTAGTTAAATTAAGTGAATTCAACTTTTGAATTTCGAAGAATGTTGGAATGAGTAATAAAATAAGGAAAAGGCCTTATTTTATTTTGGTTGTTTCATTGTGTGGATATTTTGGAGAGAATACTCTATGTCTTGAAGAACTTCATCTTTTACGTTGAATAACGCTGACACTTCAACGAAGAACGCTGTCATGCTATTCCATCTTCTCTCCGCGTCAAAGAAAGGGAGATACCACTTCCTCCTCGGATGTTCTCCATCGACGTAAATGGAGCCCCACCCCGCGACGCCGTCTTCTACGATGCAAGCTTCTATGATCTTCTTTGAGGTAGGGGTTTTTCCTTCGATCAAGTTTGGTTATCATCTTCGTGAATTATTAAGACCGCTTGTTATTGCTATAACAGGAGGAGGTCGGACCACACAAACACGGCCGATCCTCATCCCCTTTTTATCTTGATCTTCATGAATCGTGATGGAAAAGATGGCGCGGTGTCGTTGAACCATGTGGGAACAGGGGAACTGAGGCTGGATTGGGCCGCGGCGAAGGTGCGCGGCACCGTCGCGCCGTGCTGGTGAAGTCAAAGGAAGCCGCGGCCAGGAGCGGGCCGCGGCGGAGGGGCGGGGCACCACCGCGCCACGCCAGTCAGACAGGGGCCTCGGCCCAAGGCCGCAGCGGTGTAGAGCATGGTGGCTGGACTCTGCCAGCCGACGGCGCTCCAGGAGGCAGGACTAGCAGGTCCCGAGGCGGCTCTCCGGCCGACCATTTTTTGGAAGTCCGGGGGTCGAAACCCCTGGAAGGTGGCAAGGGAGGGCCCCCCAAGATGGGGCCACCGTTTCTCAATAATGGGGGGCAGTGCCCCCCCCCCCCCCCCGGCATCCCTCTGGGCCGAAGGCCGAGCCGCCGGCCCCGCGGTCCGGGCCACCCGCACCGGACTGGACCACCCGCGTCGGGTCGGGTCGCCTGCGCCGGGCCGGGACGCCCGTGCCGGGCCGGACCCCCGCGTCGGGCCGGCCCGCCGCACCAGTAGGGCCGGGCCGCACCCAAATGGTCTGGACCCATACCCGGGTCAGGTCGAACCGGTTCGGGCCGACCTATGGGGTATTGGGCCAGGTCGAACCGGGCCCAAACCCCCTGTTTTCGGACAGATCTGTTCAAATGGTCATATCTTGGGCTACGGACCTCAGATCGACACACCGTCAGTTGATTTGGTATCCTTGGATTGAGATGGTCTTTTGTTATTTTATATTCAAGGTTTATGATAACATTAACTACTTCCGTCTTGGTTTGAACACGAAACCAACCGGGACCTCGGAGCGGAAATGCATATAACTTGAGCTCCATACGTCCGATTGATGTGTCGTTGACTTTTTTGGATTCCTCTTAGTGAGATGGTTCCTTTGGATTAATCTTCTCAAGGTTTGGACACATCTGGAGTACAGCCGGGTTGGTTTTAGATTAAAAACCAACAGAGCCACTCGGACGAAAAAGCTAATAACTCTCAGACCGGGCGTCCAATTGACACACTGTCTATTGCGTTGAGTTCCTATTAACGAGCCGAAACTTTTTGATACATCAACTCTGGACTTCGTGAAAATTGATGTATCGACCCCTTGGCTCATGGAGAGAACCCTACCGGAATTGAGCGTGCTGTGTGCGGGAATCCTAGAGCTGGCTGCGACGAAGATGACGACTTCCGTACAAGGATCCTCTGTGGGTTTGATGAGGACGACTACCGTACTAGGATCCTCAGTGGGTTCAACATGGATTACTACCGTACTGGGATCCTCGGTGGGTTTGATGAGGATGACTACCGTACTAGGATCCTCAGTAGGTTCAACGAGGAGGACTACCGTACTGGGATCCTCCGTGGGTTTGACGAGGATGACTACTATACTGGGATCCTCCATGGGTTCGACGACGACGTCTACCGTTCTGGGATCCTCCATGGGTTAGATGACGATGAATTCTATACTTGGATCCTTCGTGGGTTCTGCAACGACAACATCTATACTTGGAACCTACGTGGGTTCAGTAGAGGAGATGATTCAGAGGCTACATCAATCATCTCCACCCCTCTTCGTGATGAGTATACCTGTGTGATCTGAGTCTTGAATTTCAATCATTATCTTCGATATGATTGACTTTCTTTCCTATGTGGATTGGGACGTACCTTCCTATGTGGATTGAGTTATACTTTCATGTGTGGACTAGATTTTACTTGAGCTCGTAAGTTGGAGCAGAACTAGAATTGATGACTTAGGTATATGTATGGGCATATACCTAAGTAGTGTTGATTGATACTTGAGTTCGTATCTTTTCTTTGTGGTTTATCCTTTGTGGATTTTGGTTGACCTTCAGGAGTCTCGGTGTCCCGACTAATTATCTTATACTCACCCCTTCACGGGCTTCGCCCACACTACGTCGTGTTGGTTGCTGACGACGGAAAATGCTGATCGTAGCTGAGGCTTAAGGAGTGGACTGTACCCGGAGGTGGACTATCAAGTGGGACGTACACGGAGAGGACGGATGGACTCAGGGAGCCAACGAGACTGACTGTACTCACCCATCATCTGGGAATTCCTAGAGGACGTCATGGCAGTTGCTGCTTGTCTTTCAGTTGTTTTACTTTACTTTTCATTTGTACTGCACTTTCAGTTGGGTTTGTATACTGGCCCATCTACTTTCTAGCACTTACATGTGTATATAGTTTACTTAGTGTTTACTTCAGTTTGCGTACTCTGTGGTGTTTGTTTTATTTTATAAAGGAAATGACTTCCCTTTTATCGGGATTTATGCCTTTGGTTCTAGTCGCCAGCCCCTGGCCTATGGAAGGCGGGCTTGGGGTAGTCATGACACGGGCCCCGAGGAAGGTTTATGACAAATTGGTATCAGAGGAGTTCGGTTCTACCATAGAACTCAAGACTCTGATCTCTCTTCCATGTGAAGCAATAGTTTTTAGGGTATTGACTATGGTTAGCAGTCCAGGGAGTCCAGTGTCAGTGTGGCGGCTGACGTATCCACACACCAGGACCCTGACATCTGATTTCCGACTCAGTGCATGAAAACATTGATTGCATGTGTGTTTCAAAGTTTTCTTTGTGATTACTTGTGTCAGCTCACCTTGTATACCGTATTGACCGTGGCACACCTGTTTTATTTTCAGGATGGCCCCACGACGACAGCTAGCTAGGGTTCCAAGCATTGTACAAGATGGAAGCCCACCGAGCGACGAGGCCTCGGTACAGGGCCCCATTACAGCGGAGGCACCGGCGGTACTTCTACCCGCCGATCCACTGATGCCACCAGCCCCAGTAGCTGAGAGTGCACGTCGCCTTAGTGCACTATATGAGTTTAAACATCAGAGACAGCCTAGGTTCCGTGGGGAGATGGACCCTCAGGCAGCTGAGGATTGGCTGGAGGCTATTGTCTTAGTTTTCAAATTATTAGGGACATCAGATGACCTCATGGTGATCCTTGCAGCGAGTCTCCTACATGCAGTAGTAGGTAGATGGTGGAGCCTGATGCTCCAGGTGCACGATGAGGCATCTCTTATTTGGACGTACTTCGAGATCCTCCTCTATTCGGAGTTCGTTCCAGTCACCCTCTGTGTGGTGCTCATTCAGGATCTACTACAGCTGCAGTAGGGCAACATGATGGTAGCCTAGTACTCGGAGAGATTTACTGATCTCTTGCTCTATTTCATGGACATGGTACGAGACCCATTCTTTCGGGCCCATACCTTCGAGAAGGGACTGAGGCATGACATCAGGGCTTCAATGATCTCCCTCAACATCCCGACGCAGGCGGGGGTGCTGGAGAGAGCCCTTATAGTTGAGAGTTTTCTTGTTAAGCAGTCACCAGCGGTGAGACCCTTCGCAGGACGACCCGCAGCGGAGTCTTCTGCAGCCGACAATAGACAGATGATGCAAAGGACCAAGCGGGCCAGACCATCAGATGAGCAGTCTTAGGAAATAGGTTCATTTATGTGGGGCACATGAAATAGATCTATCCACTTGAGGAGAAGAGAGTGCTATGCATGCGGTGGGTAGGGTCACATGGCTCGAGACTGCCCGAACCGCCGTGCAGATGAGCAGTAGGTGGTAGGGGGACCTCCCAAGAAGAGGTTCAACCGTGGAGGTATGCAGGGAATAGGTGGATGATGTAGAGGAGATGGTCGTGCAGCGGGTGGTGGGAGACACTTTGAGGCCCTACCACCACCACAACCAGGAAGACCACCTCGACCATAGGGAATGGGTGGACAGGGGAGAGCTCAGCTTCAGGCAGCTGAGGCTTACGACCATGGAGCTCTGGGAGCGGATGGACAGGAGTAGGACTAGCTACAGACATGGAGGCTTTTTTTCATGATGCTTCTATCTTGGTTTATGTTTTGTTTGTGGATTCTTTGTGTCTATATACCTTGAGCTGCAGTAATAAAAAACACTTATTCTTGTGATGTTATCTTCACTGTCCTTTTTATGTAGTTGATATTGAGAGGTTTCAGTTAAAACCATTGAATTGACCCTCACTTTTGAGATTCCTACTGGAGGAGACCTAGTGACCACACACTGCTGCCGACAGTGTGACTCGACCCCTGGAGGTGAGATTAGCGGTTGGATATCTTGGTAGTAGCGTCGAGGCCTTACGACGCTGTCCATGGCATGAAATGGTACCGTTCATGTCAAGACTGACTGTATTAGGAAAAGGACGTGGTTCATCCAGGGGATGAGACCAGATTTCTCTTTTCGGTAGAGGAGGAATCTCAGTAGCTCTTGTGGATCGTAGACGAAGAAGGGTGGAGTTGAGTTCTTACAAATGGCTAGTCTCACCCATTGTTCGTCGAGCGAATGGTTTACAGTTCTCACCAACTCAATAGTCTCAGGTGTATCTTTTCTAAGATGGACATGAACCTAAGATAACGGTGATGGCTTGAGTTCCTCTAGGACTATGACATCAAGACAGTTTATACTCCTGGGAAGGGAAACTTTGTTGAGGATGCTCTTAGTAGGAGATCGGGCATTCAACTGTTAGTTATGGCGAGAAAATAGCTAGACACGTTTTCAGATATCCTTTGTGGATAGTGTTGGACTGAGTATGTGTAGAACCAGATATGGTTCAGGCTACGACAGAGAAGGTGAAGATCATCCAGGAGTGGATGAGGATAGATCAGAGCCGACAAAAATCTTATACTGACAGGAGGTGGAGACCACTAGAGTTTGAGGATGGCGACAACATTTTTTTATGGGACTCACCTCGATGTGGATTACAGAGATTTGGCCGGGGTGGCAAGTTATCTCCGCGCTTCATCAGACCATTCAAGGTTCTGAACAGGATAGGCGAGGTGTCTTATCTCCTGGCTCTACCACCTCTGTTACACTGGGTTCACGACTTCTTCCACATATCTCAACTGAATAGATACGTGCACGACCCAATGCATATCATCGACCATGGGGAGATAGACATCGATGATAATGTGACTTTTACGGAGGTTCCACTGGAGAGCGAGGATCGACTGGAGCGAGTCCTACATAGACGGTCGATTCCTCGAGTGCGCATCAGGTTGCAGCACGGGAACCTCCAGGAGAGCACTTGGGAGTGGGAAGCTCAGATATATGCTCAGTACCCTCATTTGTTTCCCTAGTTTATGTTGTATCTTTACAGGGACGTAAATCCCTAAGGTTGGAGTAACGTAAATACCCATAAATTTCATGAATTTTTTTTTCTTAAATTCTTTGGGATTTTATGAGTACGCAGTTTCTAACAGCACCTGATTCCGAGGCCCAGTGTGCCCGGAATCATTTTCTGAAGATTAGCTCGGATACGTTCAGTGAATTGACGATGGGGTTTTTCTAACTTTTGAACCTGTGCTCAGAATCAAAATTTGAGGGCACCGATGAAACTGCAGCACTGTTATTTTCTTAAGAAGACCTTTGTTGGAGTTGCGTTTGCTTGGGGGAGTTGTTTTTAAAAAATAAGGCTTAAGTGTTAAGTGAAATAAAGTTGTGTCACAACTTTATTTCTCACATTAAGTGGTTTAACTCCCATGTGTGGCAGTTGGGGTAGGACTCACTAAAATCCTAACCCCTCATTATTAGGATATTTGTGAGTCGGGGCCCACACGAGCTCCACCCCTTAAAATTCCTTAACTCCTCTAAAACCCTCTTTAATTATGTGACACTCCCTCACATTATCGTTGCCAGCTGAACTCCATTTAATTTTGACAACTCAAGATTTATTAAATTAAGTGAATTCAACTTTTGAATTTTGATGAATGTTGTCATGAGTAATAAAATAAGGAAAAAGCCTTATTTTATTTTGGTTGTTTCGTTGTGTGGATATTTTGGAGAGAATACTCTAAGTCTTGAAGAAATTCATCTTCTACGTTGAAGAACGCTGAGACTTCGATGAAGAACATTGTCACTCCATTCCATATTCTCCCCTAAACAATGAAAGGGAGACGTTGCTTCCTCCTTGGACGTTCTCCATCGACGTCAACGGAGCCTCACCTCGCGACGTCGTCTTCCGCGACGCAAGCTTCCACAATCTTCTTTGAGGTAGGGGTTTTTCCATCGATCAAGTTTGGTTATCATCTTCGGGAATTATTAAGACCGCTTGTTATCGTTATAACGGGAGGATGTCGGACTGCACAAACAGAACTGATCCTCCTCCCCTTTTTATCTTGATATTCGTGAATTGTGATGGCAAAGACAAAGCGGTGCCATTTCACTATGTGGGAATTGGAGAACCGCGGCCGGAGCAGGTCGAGGTGAAGGTGCGCGGTGTCGTCGCACCGCGCCGGTGAAGTCGAAGGAAGCTGTGGCCAGGAGCGGGCCGCGACGGAGGGGCGCGGCGCCGTCCCGCCACGCCGGTCGGATAGGGGCCGCAGCGATGAAGAGGAGGGCGGCCAGACTCCACCGGCCGCCAGCGCTCCATGAGGTGGGACCAGTAGGTCCTACGGTAGCTCTCCGGCCGGCCATTTTTCAGAAGTCCGGGGGTCGAAACCCTCGGTAGGTGGCAAGGACAGGCCCCCCAATAGGGGGCCATCGTTTCTCAATCAAGGGGGCAGTGCCCCCCCGCATATCGCTCGTCCGAAGACCGAGACGCCGGCCTCACGGTCCGGGCCACCCGTGCCGGGCGGGGCCTCCCGCGCTGGGCCGGGCCGCGCCGCACTGGCCATGCGGGGCCATGCCTAACCGGGCCGGACTTAGACCCATTTCAGGCCGACCCAGGGGGTATTGGGCCGGGTCTGACTGGGCCCAAACCCCCTATTTTCGGATAGATCCGTTCAAACACCCATATCTTAGGCTACGGACCTCCGATCGATGCACTATCAGTTGCGTTTGGATCCTATTATTGAGACGGTCGTTTCAATATATTATACTCAATGTTTCGAAGAAATTTGGGTACGGCCGACTTGGTTCGAACACGAAACCAACCGGGCCCTCTGAGCAGAAACTCATATAACATGAGCTTCGGACGTCCGATTGATGTGTCGTTGACTTTGTTAGATTCCTCTTAGTGAGATGGTTCCTTTGGCTTACTCTACTCAAGGATTGGATGCAGCTGGAGTACAGCCGGGCTGGTTTTAGTTTAAAAACAAACCGGGCCCCTGGGACGAAAAAACCAATAACTCTCAGACCAGGCTTCCGATTGACACGTCGTCTATTGCATTGAGTTCCTATTAACGAGACAGAACTTTGTGATACATCAACTCTAGACTTCATTATAGTTGATGTATCGAACCCCTGCCTTGTGGAGCGAACCCTTCCGGAATCAAGCGTGTTGTGTGTGGGAACCCTAGAGATGGCTGCGACGAAGATGACGACTTCCATACAAGGATCCTTAGTGAGTTTGAAGAGGACGACTACCGTACTAGGATCCTCAGTGGGTTCGACAGGGAGGACTGCCATACTGGGGTCCTCTGTGGGTTCGGGGAGGACGAATACTGTACTAGGATCCTCACTGGTTTCGACGTGGATGACTACCATACTGGGATCCTCTGTGGGTTCGATGAGGACGACTACTGTACTGGGATCCTCCGTGGGTTCGACGACGACGTCTACCGTGCTGGGATCCTCTATGGGTTCGACGACGATGACTTCTGTAATTGGATCCTCCGTGGGTTCGGCAGCGACGACATCTGTACTTGGAACCTATGTGGGTTCGGCAGAGGAGATGATTCATAGGCTACATCAATCATCTCCACCCTCCTCGTGATGAGTATACCTGTGTGAGATGAGTCTTGACTTTCAAACCATATCTTCGATATGATTGACTTACTTTCCTATGTGGATTGGAATGTACCTTCCTGTGTGGATTGAGTTATACTTTCCTTTGTGGACTACATTGTACTAGAGCTCTTGAGTTGAGCAGAACTAGAATTGATGACTTAGGTATATGTATGGGCATATACCTAAGTAGTGTTGGTTGATACTTGTGTTCGTATATTTTCTTTGTGGTTTATCCTTTGTGGATTCTCGGAGACCTTCGGGAGTCTCAGGGTCCCTACTGAGTATCGTATACTCACCCTTTCATGGGCTTCGCCCGCACTACGTCGTGTTGGTTGCAGACGACGGACAGCGCTAATTGTGGCTGAGGATTGAGGAGCGGATGGTACCTGGAGGTGGACTATCAGGTAGGACGTACACGGAGAGGACGACCAGACTCGAGTAGCCGACGAGACTAACTGTACTCACCCTTCATGTGGGAGTTCCTAGAGGACATCTTGGCAGTTGCTACTTGTCTTTCAGTTGTTGTACTTTACTTTTCAGTTGTACTACACTTTCATTTGGGTTTGTATACTGGCTCATTTACTTTCCATCACTTACTTGTTTATACACTTTACTTAGTGTTTACTTCATTTTGCATACTCTGTGGTGTTTGTTTTCTTTTATAAAGTCAATGTCTTCCCCTTTATCATGAATTACGCCTTTGGTGCTAGTCTCCAGCCCCTGGCCAATGGAAGGAGGGCTTGGGGTAGTCACGGCATGGGCCCTGAAGACAGGTCGTGACACGTCACTTTTGGAAATCTTAAAGGATGCTCAAAATAATGATGTGGGAATTTAGGAAAAATTGGTAGCTATCGGAAAAGGGAAATCCTCGGATTTTAATGTTAATGATGAAGGAATTATGAGATATGAGAAAATACTATGGGTTCCATCATGTCTAGAGCTAAAGAAGGAACTTTTTGATGATGTACAAAGTTAAAATTTCTTTATTCACCCAGGAAACACAAAGATGTATCAAGATCTCATAGAGAATTATTGGTGGGATAATATGAAGAAGGTGATTACTGAATACACATAAAAGTGCCTAGGGTGTAAGAAAGTAAAGTCATAGAGGCAGAAGTCTAATGGGATGGTGAAACCATTTCCCATACCAGAATGGCAATGGGATAACCTCACAATGGACTTTGTCACTAGACTTTTGAAGACATACAAAGGCAACAATGCAATCTGGGTAGTTGTGGATCGTCTTAGAAAGGATAAACACTTCATTGATATTCGGGAAGATTTTTCATTGGATCTACTGGCATGGATATATATCAGGGAAGTGGTAAGGCTGCATAGAGTACCACTATATATTGTGTCTGATTGAGATCTAAGATTCACCTCTATGTTTGGAAAGAGTCTTCAACATACTCTGAATAATGAACTGAACTTTAGTACGGCCTATCATCCTCAAACTGATGGCCAATCAGAGAAGACTATCCAAACACTTGAGGACATGTGGAGAGCGTGCTCAATGGAATTTAAAGGAGGATGGGATCAACATCTTCCTCTAGTTGATTTCTCTTATAAAAACAATTTCAACTTGAGCATCCAAATGGAACTATATAAATCCCTTTATGGGAAAAGGTGAAGAACACCAGAATGTTGGGATGAGGTCGGTGAGCCTATGCTTCTTGGGCCAGAAATGGTCGAAGAAATGGTGGATAAGGTGAAAACCATTTAACATCATATCAAGGAAGACCAGAGTCGATAGAAGAGTTATACAAATAACCATCAATGAGACCTTGAGTTTAATGTTGGAGACATGGTAGTTCTACACATATCTCCATGGAATAAGGTCCTGAGGTTTGAAATGAAAGGGTAGTTAAGTACAATGTACATCAACCCCTTATAGATTCTTGATCGTGTCGGGGTTGTGGCCTATCGACAAGCACTTCCACCTGCCTTGGCCAGTGTACATGATTTCTTTCATGTATCCCTCTTAAGGAAGTACATACCGGACTCTTCCCATGTACTCTCTTTAGAGGTGGTATAGTTAGATGATGATCTTTTTTATGTCGAGAAACCAGTGAAGATCATAGATCGTAGAGAAAAAATCCTACAAATTAAGTCAATACACCTCGTCAACAAGTTGTGGAGAAACAACATGTTTGAAGAAGCGATGTGGGAATCAGAGGAAATGATGAAGCAGAGTTACCCACATCGGTTTTAGTGTGTGAAAAGAAAATTTCGATGGTAAAATATTTAAAGGTGGGAAGATTATAATGACCCAAACATTCATTAATGGAAATCTCTCTTGATCTTTATGTAAAATGTTTATATAAAATGGAAACTTATTTGGTTTCATGTTAAGAATTGTGACCCTTGCTAATATAGTCATTGAACAGTGATCACCTGATTAGTATAAATATAGGGCTTTAACAAATCCAATTTACTCGGACAATGGAAGTGATGGCCTCATCTAGTAGACGTGCCCCATACAAAGCTCATTTTTCAGAGCTAGGAAATGAGGTGTTGTTATTGGGCTTCTCTCTTGACCAATACCAAGAAAGGATTGAATATGTTAAACTCGAGCGGGACCACCTATGAGAGAAGTGGAAGTTGATAGAGATTACCACCCGAGCAATGTTATGAGTCTGTCACCATCACACACCTTACTCTTCGGTTTTATGTAGGTGTTATAAGAGGTTATGTAACAAGACCTTAGCACTATGGTTATGTACAATATTTTTTTATATAATAATGAATATACTCTCATTTTATTATTGTTACCTTGTAAATAGTTTTTAAAGCTCAAATAGTATTTTTATTTAATGTTCAAAAAAGAAATATATTTTGATGAATTAATGGATTTTTTAATTAAATAATGTTTTAATAAAATATTATTATTATTACTAAATTAATTTTTATTAAATATAAATGATTGTATAATTTTATGAATGCAATTGTAATTTTCATTATGGTTTGAAAGCCATTTTTATCAAAACCCATGAATTTTCGATAAATGTCAGTTTTTATTTTAAAAGTAAAAATTAACATATTTAGAAAATTATTTATATCAAATAAATATTATTTCTCAAATCAGTACGTTGAAATTATCCAACAGTTATTTTTTCATAATTTTCCGAGACAGTCAAATTTTTGGGCAAAAATTAAATACCTTTTAAATATATAATGTGTTTCATGACATCATAATGACACAATGGTGATGTAATAAAATACTATAAGCTTCATGTTCGGCCAATATATGTTTTGAAATTCAAATAATGTGGTTTTGGGTTTGTTTTACTTATTTTACAAAGCATTAATAGACCCTTCAAGACTTATTAAACATCTTGTCTTTTAAAATTGTTTTCCTTGGGAGTGTGACTCACCTCCACATAAGAACCCCCATTATTTTAAGAACTTAGGACTTTGGCCTTAAAAAATATTGTTTTCCACTTCCCTTTTCCAAAAAACATGGGCAAAAACCATGGGCTGGTTTGTGGTTTGGATTAGTTTAATGTGATGTGTCCCAAACCTAAATAATAAAAAATTCCCTCACCTTTCCTATATAAACCCACCCATTCTCCCACTTCCTCCTCACTCAAAGCCTTCGGAGTTCGTCCAAAATCTTCCCTCCTCTCTCTAGAATCCTACCATGGTTCCCCAAGCTCCCAATAAACCTCTCTCAAGCCTCTCTCAAGCCTTTGTAAGCACACTTCCAAGTAAGGGTTTTTTTCTTCCTTTCTCATTTGTCCATTTTTTTAATGTTGATATGACCTTTTAATTTCAATTATAAATTTTTTGGGTATGGTTTATAACTTTCACCATACTTCCCTCTTTATGTTTAATTATGGGATACCCCTTTCTCTCTCATTACATGACTCCCATGTACACCTGTTACTATTCCAAAATTCCGAACGGAATTTCTCTCTCCTATTTTAGATTTAAGAAATTATTTTGTATCATGACTCTAAATTCCATTAAAATTGTTGGTACATGTATCTATATGACCCCCTTACTTTCCATTTCAGGTACATAGGATGAGACACCCATTTCACTCTCATCAACCATTTTTATGAATTCTTACGTCACGCTGTTACGGTGCCAAAATTGCACCAATTTTCCAAGCCTATGTCATTGTGTAATGAATACTATTCCCATTTCTCTATCAAGGGTATTCACCTTTATTCACATTTACTTATTGATTATAAAGTTTCATGTATTAATTACACATTCCTTTATCATGGAATAAATCATTATTTTTTATGAATCCATGTTATATGATCCATGTGGCACACTTATGCATGAAATGAAATGTTTAAGAAGGGTGTGCCCTTATAGCACTCCAATGCATTGGGTAATGTGTAGTATCATGATACATCATGTGCAATGGGTTTTTATTAATGCTAATTCAAGTTCAACGAGGGTTTACTCATGCTTCATGTGCAATGAGGATTTACTTATGATCCATGTGCAGTGAGCCTTGGCTCATGCTAATTCCATGTTAAGTGTTGTTGCCACATTTCCATGCTATGATTGTAATGATTTATCATGCCTTTATGTTTATGATTATATTTTTCTCTAATGATATGCCTATTTTCTAACATGTATTTTATTCCTCATGTTACTCCATGTTTATCCCTTACTGGGCTTTATAGCTCACCCTTTTCTTATGCATGTCCTCATGTTATCCCATGCAATGTTATATACAAGGGAATGTAGTGGTCATGTAAAGGATGTTTTTAATAAAGATGTTATTTTTTCATGTTTTAAGTTGTTATGTAGTGATCCTAAGTCCCAAAGAAACTAGACCTATCGATCTTCTATGTTGTATCAAATGAAGTTTATCTAATAAATTATGTTTAATTGTGTAATAAAAAGCAGTGTTTTCATAGTTGGTATTAGAGGATAGGTTTAGTTATTTTGGATTACGATTACAAAACCCTAGTAAAGCCTTAAAGACAAGACTAAGTATCGTCAAAACATCCCTATATTTTTTTGAGTGTTGATTAAGTGGTTTATCAAGAAAATAAATCTCTGTCTAGATATGAGCAGGTAGAGGCGGCTCTGGAACAGATGTATCCTAGGGGTAAAACCCAAAAACACCGCTTTGAGATAGACTCGATTAGGAACTTGTACATGACAACAGGCCTTACTGAACTCTTGGTTAGGACACTCCTAGGGGATGTTCTTTGATAAATTCACAACCTTAGTATGAACCATTATTAAGGGATAAAAAAATGTCCTGAGAATATATGTTAGAAAGTAGATCATGGATAATATAGACTGAAGCCAATAAATTCATATGCTAACGAAATAAAATTTATTTATAAGTCATTAGTTTTTTCCTTGGATTACCATTTATGTGTTACCCCTAACTTCCCTTTTATTCCAGCCAATGGCCACTAAAAGGAGGTCTCGGGCTAATAACTGATGTGAAGATCAATGTGATGATTGTACTAATGAGATTCCCAATCCAATGGGAGCGGGAATCACAAACATTGTCACACTTCTCTCTTAGATAACTCCATCATTCAATAGAAACATGTTTCAAGAGGAATGTTCAACCCCCCCCCCCCCCAAGAAAGAACTAGTCACTATCAAGAGCTTCATTAGATAAATTCATCAAACTTTTAATGGATCATCTGATCCCTCAATCACGGAACAATGGATCAACTCCATTGAAAAGATATTCTCCATCCATAAATGTTCTGAAAAAGAGAAGGTTCTCCTGGCTACTTATCATATGGAGAGTGAAGCTGATCAATGGTGTACGCTGATCAAAAATAAGAAGCCTGAGGAGGAGATCGAGGCATTGGAATGGAAGGATTTCTAGAAGATTTTTTTCAATAAATATTTTTCATGCACCCTCCAGCTTATGATGGAAAGGGACTTCTTTGACCTCAAGAAAAGAGACGATGAATATGTTGGAGCATATGAGGAAAACTTCACAAGAATTGTACGATATGCTTCCGGATTTGTCTTTACCTCCGAATTAAAGGTTGACCGCTTCTTTGGTGGGATGAAACCTAGCCTGTGGAAAGCGTTGGTGATCTGTGACTTCAACAGCTATGAGGAAATTGTCTGATGTTCCCTCAAGGTCGAAATGGAGATCAAATAATCTCAGGGGTATCCTATGGATAAGAAGCATAAGGTGGACTTCAATGCTGGTGGTCCGACAGATAAATCCAACGGTGCTAAAAAAATCTAGCACACCACTTGCCAAAGGTGTG
This sequence comes from Viscum album, assembly GCA_963277665.1. Lineage (NCBI taxonomy): Eukaryota > Viridiplantae > Streptophyta > Magnoliopsida > Santalales > Viscaceae > Viscum > Viscum album. The sequence continues at coordinate 1,684,927,050 of OY728160.1, forward strand.
GAAAGAAGCACCCGGGAAATTGCCTAAATGGGATGAGGAAATGATTTAGGTGTAGAAGATAAGGGCACCTAGCTGTTAACTTCTGATGAGAAAAACTAACGGTTGCAATAGAGGAGAGGAAAGCTCCATTAGAACCTCAACACGTTGTTCATTACTACAACAACAAATAACTAGGTCATCTTTCAAATCAGTGCCCTATGCCAAGGGTTTTCGGAGGCAACCAACAACCTCCAAGGGAGCAAGGGGGAGCTTTTTCCATCACTACTGTCGAAGTGAACCCCGAAAACGAAGTGGTGACAGGTATGCTAGTTATTTATTCAAGAATAGCGAACATAATTTTTTATTCAGGTTCTACACATTCTTTTATATCTAAAAAGGTTAGTAGAATAATCCCAGAACCACCAAAAATCATGGAATTGAAGATGTCAGTGAGTAAGAAAAATGGGGAAATCATTGCATCCCATGAATATACCTCCTACCCTGTCATAATCTTTGGATTAAAATTCCCAGAAAACCTCTTCATACTCCCTCTGGTGGAATTTTATGCAATTCTCGGCATGGATTGATTTCCCTTATATAGATCCAACATAAATTGTCGTGAGAGGGAAATTACTCTCCATGTAGAGAATCAACCCCCGATTCCATACAAGTGCAAGGAAGAAGATGGACCTTATTTATCTCCATCATCTCAAGTGTGGATATTATTTCCCTATAAGCACGCATATCTAGCTCTGATGATTGAGTCCAAGGAGTCAACCATCCTAGAGGAAATGCCTATTGTGTGGGAATTCGCTGAAGTGTTTCTCATGGAATTTCCTAGTCTTTCTCCTAGAAGAGATGTTGAATTCTCAATTGATCTTATACCCGGGGCATTTCCAATATCCAAGACTCCATATATAATGGTTGGTGTAGAGCTTGAGAAGCTGAAGAAAAAACAATAGGAGAATCTGGATAAAGGGTTTATACGCCCAAGTGATTCACCATGGGGTGCACTAGGACTCTTAGTAAAGAATAAAGATGGGTCAATGCCCCTTTGCATAAATTATCATGATCTTAACAAAATCACTATAAAAAACAAGTATCCTATCCCACAAATAGATGACTTGTTCAATCAGCTGCGTGGAGCACAATACTTCTCCAAGGTGGATTTCCGGTCAGGGTATTGTAAAGTATGGTTGAAGAATGAAGATATCCCCAAGACTACTTTTCGTACAAGATACAGGCATTATTAATTCATAGTAATGCCTTTCGGACTCAATAATGCTCCAGTAATCTTCATGGACATGTTGAATAGAGTCTTTAGTGATTACCTCAAAAAATTTGTGGTAGTCTTTATAGATGATATTCTGATATACTCCAAAACCAAGGAGGATCATGAGAAGTATCTAAGAACTATTCTAGTGACCTTTGCAAAGGAGAATCTCTAAAAAAAGTACAAAAAGTGTGAGTTCTGGTTGATGGGGGTCTCATTCTTGGTCCATATCATCACAAGCAAAGGGATATATGTGGATCCCTCCAAAATAGATGCAATTGAGGGGTGGTCGAGGCCAACATCAGTAACAGATATCCGTAGCTTCTTGGGGTTAGCTGGATATTATTGATGATTTGTGAGAAATTTCTCATGATTTTCCAACCCACTTACCAAGCTAACTCAGAAGGTATTACAGTTTTATTGGAGTTATTAATGTGAAGAAAGATTCAAGGAGTTGAATATAATTCTTATCACTGTGCCCATTCTCACATTTATCACAAGTGGAGAAATTTTTGTGTTATTCAGTGATGCTTCAAAGAAGGTCCTGGGATGTGTGTTGATGAAAAATGACAAAGTAATTACCTGTGATTCAAGGAAATTGAAAGTTCATGAACATAACTATCCAACACATGACCTTGAGTTGGCTTCAGTGATCTTCACATTGAAATTTTGGTGGCTTTATCTCTTTGGGGAGAAGTGTGAAATATATACGGACCACAAAAGCCTCAAGTATATATTCACACAGAAATTCTTGAACATGCACCAACAAAGATGGATAGAGAATATCAAAGACTATGACTGCTCAATCCTTTAACACCCCAGGAAAGTAAACAAGGTGGCAGATGCCCTAAGTAGAAAGGACCCAGTGATTATATCATTAATGATAATTGAAAAGGATCCAATCTTCTTATATTTGATGAATATGGACATGGGAATCATAAATAAGGTAACATCATCAATCCATTCACAAATTATTTCTCAACCATCAATTTTGGAAAGGTTAAAGGATGCTCCAAAGAATGATGTGGGAATTCAGGAAAAAGTAGAAGCTATCGGAAATGGGAAATCCTCGGAGTTTGATGTCAAAGAAGAATGAATTGTGAGATTTGGGAAAAGAATATGTGTTCCACTAAATCCATAGCTAAAGAAGGAAATTTTGGATGATACACAAAGATCAAATTTCTATATTCCCCAAGAAAACACAAAGATGTATCGAGATCTCTGAGAGAATTATTGGTGGGATAAAATGAAGAAGGAGATTGCTGAATATACATCAAAGTGTCTGGTGTGTCATCAATTGAAGGAAGAGAGGAAGAAGTATAAGAGGATGATGAAACCATTTCCCATACCAGAATGGAAATGGGAGAACATCACCATGGAATTTTTCACCAGACATACGAAAACATCCAATGAAAACAATGCAATCTGGGATGTTGTGGATCGTCATACAAAGGCTGCACACTTCATTTCTATTCAGGAGGATTTATCATTAGATCAATTGGTATGAATATATATCAGGGAAGTGGTATAGTTGCATGGATTACCATTATTTAGTGTGTCCGATCAAGATCCAAGATTCACCTATATGTTTTTGAAGAGTCTTCAACAAGCTCTGAATACTGAACTGAACTTCAGTACGACCTATCATCCTCAAACTAATGGCCAATTAGAGCAGACTATCCAAACACTTGAGGAAATCTTGAGAGTGTGCTCAATGGAATTTAATGGATTATGGGAATAACATCTTCCTCTGGTTGAGTTCTCTCATAATAACATTTTCACTCGAGCATCCAAATGGTACCATATAAAGCCCTTTATGGGAAAAGGTGCAGAACACCTGTGTGTTGGGATGAGGTCGGTGAGTGTAAGATTCTTGGACCAGAAATGGTTGAAGAATTGGTGGAGAAGGTGAAAACCATTCAGCATTATATCAAGGCAGCCCAGAGTCGATAGAAGATTTATGAGAATAATCGTTGATTAGACCTTGAGTTTAATGATGGAGACATTGTATTTCTATGCATATCTCTGTGGAAGAAGGTCATGCAGTTTGGAATGAAAGGGAAGTTAAGTCCAAGGTACATTATCCCCTTAGATATTCTTAATCGTGTCGGGGTAGTGGCCTATAGACTAGCACTTCCACCATCCATGGCCAAAGTACATGATTTCTTTCATGTATCCCTCTTAAGGAAGTACATACCAGACCCTTCACATGTACTCTCTTCAGAGGAGGTACAATTAGAGGATGATCTTTCTAATGAGGAGCAACCAGTGAAGATCATCGATCTTAGAGATATATTTCTATGAAACAATGCAATGTCCCTCATCAAGGTGTTGTGGTGAAACCACATGTTTGAAGATGCAACGTGGGAATCAGAGGAAATGATGAAGCAGAGTTACCCACATCTGTTTTAGTGTGGGAAAAAAAATTCGAGGGTGAAATTTTTTAAAGGGGGAAGATTTTAACGACCCAATATTTCATTAATGGAAATCCCTCTTGATTGTTGTGTAATATTTTTATATAAAATGTCAACTTATTTAATTTTATGTTAAGAATTGTGACTGTTGCTAATATAGTCATTGAACAGTGATCACCTGATTAGTATAGATACAGAGCTTTAACAAATCCAATTTACTCAAAAAAAGGAAGCGATGAGCTCATCCAGTAGACATGCCCCATACGAAGCCCATTTGGAAGAGCTCAGAAAGGAGGTGGCATTATTGGGCTTCTCTCTTGACGAAGCCCAAGCCGAACTTGAATATGTTAAGTTGGAGAGGGACTGCCAACGAGAGAAGTGTAAGTTGATAGAGATTACCAGTCAAGCAATGTTATCCGAGCCACCCCAAGAGTCTGTTACCATCGCACACCTTACTCTTTAGTCTTATGTGGGTGTTATAAGGGGTTATGTAACAAGACCTTAGCACTATGGTTATCTACATTATTTTTTGTATATAATAATTGTAACGTCTCGGTTTCGGGTGCCACTCAACGGGTGTCCCGAACCTGGTTCACCACGTGACCTCAAGCGCAATTCCCCAAATGCCAGAGGCTGCCGATTAGCAGTGAGGGCCCAGGTCTGATAGTGGGGAAACTATGCCCTCATTTTTCAAAGTGCAGCGCAGTGGAATTGATAAATAGCATATAACAAGAGGAAGCAGAAACAATATATATAACTGAAATGGATAACTAATAATAACGAGGAAACCAGTAGTCATATGCATATATATATATATATGAAAATGTAGCGTGTCGTTATTCAATAAAACAGACAAAACATGTTACACTGAAATACAATGCAACAGAAGTACAAGGACAGAAAAACAAAACAGAACAGCCAGCAGCATCGTGAGCCCTAGCTCGGTCTCATGCTCCCCTACTTCCAAGCAACAATCAAGTACCTGTATAGGGACCCTTGCCCTTATCCGCACCAGCAGAAACATAATCTGTTTGGGCTGAAGAAATGACCCAAATAGGGTGCGAGAAATAAATCCCAGTAGGCACCCACCAAAGGCCCGTGCCCAACTGTGTGAAAATATGCAATAAGATTGTGTAGTAGAAAAATGAAATAAACTAAGCAATACTCAAAAGTAACTAACTTTACCAGTTATATTTCCATTTTATTATTCTTTTAAACATTCAATTTAAGATATCACCATAGTGAATGTTCTAAGTAAAACATCCAGTGTCCTCACACGTGTGAACCCTTACCCTCATGTAAAGAGAATCGAAACATAAAAATCTGCCCACATGCATACTGAATATTTCCCACAGGCGTACGAGGTGTCGCCCACAGGCACAGAATCAAATGCCCATAGGCACGGAAGAAGTTTCCCATAGGCTAAGTAGTACATTGCCCACAAGCTGATAAGAACACTGCCCTCAGGCTAAACAAGTAATCGGGCCATGTACAACATGTAAACAAGCAATACACATGCAATTCCTCTGAAGGATTTTCTATAATCATTAATATAAAGGCATACCCTTGGGTATCCTGGCTAAACAGCTGAACAGTGGAACGCACCCCCGGGGTGGTCCTGGATCCAAGAAGTGATCCCAAACAATAGTTTATTATAACATTTAAATTACCTATACAATTCTAGGAATTTAATTCAACAAGGCCTCAGCCATTCGACACCCCATTCATGGGCGTGTATCTCCACAGTACACAAAAATGCACATCAGTTGGAAATTAAACACTAAGCCACCAACCTTAAACACCCCTGAATGGTATACATAAACGTCGCTTCCAGAAACATCCAAGAACATTGTAGATCATGGATAATAAAATTCTCGTTCAACTATAAATAACTTTCCCTCCGGAAATAATTTGTAACAAAACATAAGGAGAAGGATACACTTACCTGTATGATCCCAACGAGATTGATAGAGGTGGAAACAGATTCCCGGCGAGCGATCTAGAGCTCCTCGAAGTTTTGAGCCTCTCTCCTGACTCCTCTTCCAGTTCTAATCCAATCCTGTGAATAGGGTTGGCTACTTCCAATTTTAATTTTAAAAAAAAAACAAACTACACAGCATATAATATTGACTACATGGCGTGTACTTTTCACATTTAACTGTTCCTCTGGCGGCACTGCCGCACTGTTCAACCGTCAACATGAGTACATGGCATGTATTTCTGATTACACGGTGTGTACTACCGCTCCACTAGTGGTTGCCTCCACCGCCTTAATATTTTGCTTCCGACTGACTACATGGCATTTAAATACCTATTACATGATGTGTAGTCGGTTTTTACACCCTTTGTCGCCAACATGGCTACACACCCTGTGCACTCATCCCACATGGCCAAAGTACATGGTGTGTGGAATAGTACATGGTGTGTAGTCTGGAAATTTGATATTTTTCCCCATTTTCCTTATTTTCTAAAAAACACTTAAGGAAAGGAGAAAGTAAGAAATCCGTACCTCAAGAATAAAAATCGGGTGCTTACAAACATCCCCCCTTAAAGCAATTTGTCCCCAAATTTCCCTTCCAAGGGTGGTGAAGATATAGTTGTGAAAAACTCTGTCCACTTAGTAGGTATGTCGGTCTCCCACTCCCAGGTTTCGTCCTACACTCCGCCATGCTGCCATAGCACCCGTACGAGAGGAACTGACCGGCCTCGGAGAACATTCATGCTCATATCAATGATATGAATTGGATGCTCCTCAAAGGACACTTCTATTTAAATCTCAACATCCTCGGGATGAAAGACGTGATACGGGTCTGAATGATAGCGACACAAATAAGATACATGGAAGACATCGTGCATGGTTCGGTACCTCTATGGTAACTACAAATGATATGCAACCAGCCCGAGTCTCTCTAGAATCTCAAATGGTCCCACATACCTCAGTGAATGTTTACCCTGTCTCCTAATCCGCATGTGTCCCATCCTCGGTGAAACATGCATAAAAACATGATCCCCGATCACGAAATCTAAGGGTCTTCTGCGGTGATCAGCATATGGTTTCTGACGAGACTATGCAGTAGCCATCTTCTTCTGAATCAACTGGACCTGCTCAGAAGTATCCTGTACGAGACGTGGTCATAGTAAAGTTGCCTCACCTACCTCCAACCAGCACAAAGGTTATCGGAATGTCCTACTATATACAGCCTCGTAAGGTTCCATCTCAATAGTTTCCTGAAAACTATTATTATAGGAAAACTCGACTATAGGTATATGCTTCTCCCAGGAGCCCCCGAAGTCTAGGACGAATGCACGCAGCATTTCCTCTATCACCTGTATCGTACACTCTGACTGACCATCGGTCTGAGGGTGGAAAGCTATGCTCAGAATAACCTATGTACCCAGTTCCCTCTGAAAACTCTGCCATAAATGAGATGTAAAATGGGTGTCCCTATCTAAAATGATAGAACGAGGGACCCCATGAAGACGTAAAACCTCTCGGATATACAACTTTCCGAGCTCATCAACACCGAAGGTCTCCTTGATCGGAAAAATGTGAGCTACCTTTGTGAGTATGTCCACAACAATCCACACAACATCATTGCCTCAAGGTGACCTCAGCAACCCAATCACGAAGTCCATCGCTACATTGTCCAATTTCCACCCTGGAATGGGTATCTGCTACAACTGTTCGACTGGACTTTGATTCTCCGCATTCAATTGCTGATAGGTGGAACATCTCGTAACAAAACCTACTACTTATCTCTTCATACCCGACCACTAGCACTGACGTCTCAAGTCATGGTACATTTTGGTAACTCTAGGATGAACTGCCCCAGCTGAAGAATGAAAATCTCGCATTAGCTCCTCATGTATATCCCATGGAACCAACACTCGTCCATGGAAACATAGTACATCATCATCGAATACCGTCCACCTAGGAGGAGGGTCCTCACTTTCCACCGACTCCCATAGAACTTGGCCTTCTGAATCAGATAGCTGTCTCATCCCCACTTTATCCAGGAGGGTAGAATTCGCAGCTAAAGATGAAAGACAGGTTTTTCCCTGACTGTTGTGCACCTCAAAATGCATCTCAGAGAACAAGGCCATAAGCTGCCACTCACCACTGGCATTTTGCACTACCTGTATTTCAGTCTTCCGGCTCAGTGCATCAGCAACTGCATTACCATTACCCGGTGTATCGGAATGCTCAAAATCGAAGGACTGAAGGTATTCTACAAACCTTATCTGCCTTATATTCAAGTCACTTTGAGTAAAGATATACCTAAGACTTTTTTGGTCGGTGAAAATCAAAAAATGGTCTCCCAAGAGATAATGTCTCCAACAGCATAACGCATGAACGGCTGCAGCCAAATAGAGGTCATGTGTCGGATAATTCCACTCATGTGGCCTCAACTATTGAGACCCGTACGCAAAAACCTGATCTCCCTACATCAACACAGCTCCCATCCCAATACCTGATGCGTCACAGTAAACTGTATACCTCTTTACCTACTCTGGGAGTATTAGGATTGGTGCTGATGTCAACTTTCCCTTCAGCTCATGAAAGGCTGTCTCGCAAGCTTCTGACCAAACTAAATTCACAGCCTTCTTAGTCAAACATATCAATGGCACTAATAAGCGGGATAAGTCCTGTATAAAACGCCTGTAGTAACAAGACAACCCCAAGAAACTTCGTATCTCAAACATGTTCTTAGGCTGCTTCCAGGAAACTACTTCTCTCACCTTCTCTGGGTCTACTGCAACTCCTCCCTCTGAGATGATATGACCCAGGAAGTGTATCTGGTCCATCCAAAAGTGGCACTTTGAGAGCATATCATATAGTTGATTCTCTCTCAGTGTACTCAAAACGATCTCAAGATGGGTGGCATGGTCGTGTCGAGTGTGAGAGTACACCAGTAAATCATCCACGAATACTACCACAAAAGAATCCAGATAAGGATGGAACACATGATTCATCAGAGCCATAAAAACCACTAGTGCATTCGTGAAACCGAACAGCATAACCATATACTTATATAGGCCATACCTACTCATGAAGGCTATGAGCAGAATGTCTGATGGTCTCACGTGCAGATAATGATATCCTGATCTCAAGTCAATCTTCAAAAACACTCGTTCCCTATGAAGTTGATCAAAAAGATCATCAATCCTCGGAAAGGTATATCAGTTCTTAACCATCAACTGTTCAGCTTCTGATAATACACACAGAGTCTGAGGGTACCATCCTCCTTCTTCGCAAAAAGGACCGGAGAACCCCAAGGAGAAGTACTGGGTTGGATAAAACCCATTGAGTGTAACTCCTATAACTATCTCTTGAGCTCCTGTAACTTAGGTGTAGCCATCCTATAAGGAGGAATGGATACCAGTGCCGCTCATGGCACAAGCTCAATAGAGAATCCCACCTCACACTATAGAGGAAGACCTTAAAAGTCGTTTGGGAAGAAATCCATAAAATGATCAACCACTAGAAGGAAATCCTTCTGACAAGTCCCCTGGTCGTCCAGATATAAGCTCCCAATATGGCCTGTGATACCACCACGCCCATGATCCTCTGGTCCAGCTCGACTTGCCTGAACATCCCACCAGCCCCTGTATAGAAACTCTCCACCCTCTGGTGATGTGAAACTCACCCTGCGACGATAGAAATCCACAAAGGCTCGAAAGGGAACCAACCAGTCCATCCCGAGAATGACATCATAGCTCGTCATCTCTAAGACATAGAGGTCACAAAGGAAGTGACAACCACTAACCTCAAGGGGGGACTCCTTGAACTGATGCACACTATCCATTCTAGTTCCCAACGTAGTGTCTAACGTCATAACATCAGAAGAAGATGATGAAACACAAAGCCCAAGTCTCTCAAAAACAGGCATAGATACAAAGCTATGTGTAGCACCCGTATCGAAAAGTACTGAAGATAAGACAGAAGATACTAGTATAGTACATCTGGCAGTAGAGGGTCTGGTCTCCTTCTCCTATTGGGTTTGTTGCACTGCATATGTCTGCCCAGTGCCACGACCCTGCGACATAGCCTGGCTACCCAGAGATGTCCCGCCCTGCTGCCTCTGAGATCCTGGTGTCTGGATACCATGGCCACATCCACCATCCCTGCTTGCATGCCCTGACGTATACCAGTTACTCGACTGGTAAGAAGTTGATGGTCCTTCCCCCGCATATGGAGTCTGCACAGAACCCCTCTCACTAGCCACTAGTGGAAACGCCCTGCAAAAATGCTGCAGATGACCCATCCTGCCGCGAGCTCGACATTCCACTGGGTCATGTGGACACTGCGGTCTCTTGTGCCCCTCTATACCACACTGATAACACCTGAACTGGCCACCTGAAACATTCTACTGGCTTGTACTACCACCCTAAGATAATTCCATATGTCTCTTACTCTTACCAGTAGAAATAGTACTAGAAACTAGTGTGGAACCTCCCTAGACCACACCACTAGCTTCCCACAGGTTCCTCTCTATAATCAGCGCCTGGTTCACAATATCATGTACTGTAGACAACCTGAAAACATTCACCAGTGCTCGGATGTCATATCGATGACCATCCTCAAAGCGTCTGGCTCTTAGCATCTCATCGCCCACCAGAATGGGTGCAAAATGCTGAAGCTCGGTGAAACGAGCAGAATAATCCATCACCGACATAGCGCCCTACTGCGGATTCATGAACTATCGAGCTCGATCTTCCCTCAACGTCTCTAGGAAGAAGAATTCATAAAAGGCTCTTTGGAAATCTTCCCACGCCATGTCTCGGTGATGCTCTGGCTGGGTGGTAACATCCCAACCCCTCTTGTAAGAATCACACAGCATATACGTCGTGAGCTTGACCCTCTGCCCTGGAGGCATCTCTAGGTGCTCGAAAATAGTCTGCATCGACCCCAGCCAAGACTCCGCAGACTGTGGTCTACCATCCCCTGAAAACGTTGGCGGATGCTGCTGTTGGAAGATATGAGTCAGCTCGGCCATAGATGTGGCACCCGGCGGTGCTCCCGGAATGGTCTGCATGAACCGCATAAAGCCTTCACGGAACTACGCCTCCGCTCCTGTGTCCGGTATTACGGCTGGCGCCACATCTGGCTCTGCTGGAGGATCAACTGGTCGCCCATGTCCCACCATCTCTATATTATACTCGTTTCTGCTCTCCTGGAGAACAACACGTGAACGTCTCGATGGAATGACACTAAAAGGTCAAACACACACCTTAGATCAAGATTATCACAGCTTGAAAAAAAAGGAACCAAAAGGGGAACAAGAGGAAGAAGGCATTTATGATTGCACAACAAGACTACTCAGTGTGTATACTGACTACACGGAGTGTACCTGACTTCTCTTCCCCTGCCTGGGTCCTTCTATACGGCCATTCCACATGGCTCCTGTGAAAAAAAACTACATGGTGTGTATATAATCAACACTGCGTGTATGGTGTAATTTTCCAACTTCCCATGTCGTTTGTGACATGGTCGACTACTCATCTTGATACTACACGGCGTGTTACACCCGCACACGGCGTGTACACTACCTCGTTTCCCAGCCACATGGTCTGTCACTGGTCAAGACTACACGGTGTGTCCCAAAGTGGACACGATGTGTATATATCAAGGTCTCCCCAATCTGTGTTGTTAGTTACACGGGCGGACTCTAGGTAAACACTACATGGCGTGTACTTCTGGTAAACGGCGTGTTCGCCCCAAGAATTTCCCTTCCCTATGTCCCTGCCCACACGGTCTGTGACATGGGAAGAGACTACATGGAGTGTACTTAGGGTACACGGTGTGTACCCAAAAAGTTTTCTTTTCTTCCCAAATAGAAGAACATACACGGCATGTTTTAGGTAATACACGATGTGTATACTGGTTTTCTAGACAGTATGCCTCAGAAACTTCTCCAGAACCCATAAAATACAATAAAACAGCACCTAAGTGCCAAATTCCAATCTGTTAGAGCCCACACTCCCCACGAATCAATGTTTGGCATCTTATATGTGTTATAACCGGTTAAACAGCCAATGATTCACCAAATTTCAATAAATGAGGGCCCATACTCCCAAAAAAACAAGGTTCTGTGTCCATTCTATAAACAATCTCACACAATAATAGCCTATCAAGCAGCAGGTATCTATCAAAGCAGCTATCACAACATCATGCTTTTACTAGCACAACATCTATCACAACAACATGAAATTTCTAATGCACCTACACGACATGGAAACTATGCATGGAATTTCATGTCTAGCATGTTCTTAAATGATGCATGAGATAGCATACCATCATCTAATCGGGTTGCAACTAAATAGAACCCATGAATAAAATATAAAAAACACAATACAAGTGTGTCACCCTTCGGTGAAAATCAATTAAACTATAAAATTGCAAAATCAGAAAAATTGTAACACGAGGTAAATTGTATTTTCCATGTACACGGGTTAGCTACGCTCGGGTACAGCTTATTACCAACTACCATTCTCATACTATCTCTGAATAACCCTCCAAATAGTATGTCAAAGAAAATAACTCCTCTAATAAACCTTTTTAACATCCTGGTTCGGGGTGCCACTCAACGGGTGCCCCGAACCTGGTTCGACACGTGACCTCAAACGCATTTCCCCAAATTCCATAGGCTGCCGACTAGTAGCGAGGGCCCAGGTATGATAGTGGGGAAACTATGCCCTCATTTGAAAAAGTGAAGCACAGCGGAATGGATAAATAGAATACAACAAGTGAAAGTGAAAATAAAATATATAACAGAATGTATAACTGATAATAACGAGGAAACCAGTAGTCATATATATATATATAAATGCAGCATGTCAATATTCTATAAAACATCCAAAAAATGTTACATTGCAATACAATGCAACTGAAGTACAAGGACAAAAAAACAAAACAGAACCGCCAACGACATCGCGAGCCCTAGCTCGGTCCCATGCTCCCCTAATTCCCAACAACAATCATGTACCTGTATAGGGACCCTTTCCCTTATCCACACCTAAAAAAATGTAATCTGTTTGGGCCAAAGACATGACCCAAATAGGGTGTGAGTTATAAATCTGAGTAGACACCCACCAAAGGCTCATGCCCAACTGTGTGAAAATATGCAACAACAGTGTGCAGTAGAAAAATGAAATAAACTAAGTAGTACTCAAAAGTAACTAACTTTACCAGTTATATTTCAATTTTATTATTCTTTTAAACATTCAATTTAAGATATCACCACAGTGAATGTTCTAAGTAAAAAAGCTAGTGTCCTCAGATGCGTAAACCCTTAACCTCAGGTAAAGAGAATCCAAACACTAAAATCTGCCCATAAGAATACCGAATATTGCCCACAAGCGTATGAGGTGTCGCCCACAGGCACAGAATCAACTGCCCACATGCTATGTAGTACATTGCCCACAGGCTGATCAAAACACTACCCTCAGGCTAAACAAGTAACCGGGCCATGCCCAACATGTAAAAAATCAATACACAAGCAATTACTCTCAAGGAAATTATATGATCATTATTATAAAGACATACCCTCAGGTATCTTGGCTAAATGGATAAACAGAGGAATGCACCCCTGGGATGGTCCTGGATCCAAGTAGAGATCCCAAAAAATAGTTTATTATCAGATTTAAATTACCTAAAAAATTCTAGGTATTTAATTAAACAAGGCCTCAGCCATACGACACCCCATTCATGGGTGAGTATCTCAACGGTACACAAAAATGCACATCAGTTGGAAATTAAACACAATGCCACCTACCTTAAACACCCCTGAACGGTATACGTGAACATCGCTTCTAGAAATATCCAAGAACAATGTAGATCTAGGATAAGAAAATTCTCATTAAATCATAAATAACTTTCCCTCGGGAAAGAATTAGTAATAACAACTTAAAGAGTAGGATAGGCTTACCCATACAATCCCAACGATATCGACATAGGTGGAAACGGATTCCCGGCGAGCGATCTTGAGGTCCTCGAAGGTTCATCCCTCTCTCCTAAATCCTTCTCCGATTCTAAGCCAATCCTATGAACAAGGTTGGATACTGCCCATTTTATGTGAAAAAACAAACTACACGGTGTGTAATTTTCTCATTTAACTGTTCCTCTGGCGGCACCGCCGCACTGTTCAACCGTCGACATGAGTACACGATGTGTATTTCTGATTACATGACGTGTACTGCCGCTCCGCTGGTGGATACCTCCACCACCTCACTATTTTCCTGCCGACTGACTACACAACGTGTAAATACCTACTACAGAGAATGTAGTCGGTTTTTACACCCTTCGTCGCCAACATGGAAACACACCCTGTGTACTCATCCCAAAGATCCAAAGTACACGGCGTGTGGAATAGTACACAGCGTGTAGTCCCAAAATTTGGGATTTCCCCCCATTTTCATTATTTTATCAAAAACACTTAAGGAAAGGAGAAAGGAAGAAACTCGTACCTCATGAATAAGAACCAGGTTCTTACAATAATGAATATACTTTCATTTTATTATTGTTACCTTGTAAATATTTTTTAAAGCTCAAATAATATTTTTAGTTAAAGTTCAAATAAGAAATATATTTTGATGAATTAATGATTTTTTTAATTAAAAAATATTTTAATAAATTACTATTATTATTATTAAATTAATTTTTATTAAATATAAATTTTCATATAATTTTATGAATGCAATTATAATTTTTATTAAGGTTTGAAAGCTATTTTTGTCAAAACCCGTGAATTTTCGATAAATGTCGGTTTTTATTTTAAAAGTGAAAATTAACATACTTAGAAAATTATTTAGATAAAATAAAAATTATTTCTAGAATTAGGACTTCGAAATTACCCAATGGTGAATTTTTCATAACTTTTTGAGATAGTCAAATTTTTGGGTAAAAATTAAATACCGTTTAAATATATAATGTGTTTTATGACATCATAATGACCAAAAAGTTATGTAATAAAATACTATAAGCTTTATTTTCAGCCAATATATGTTTTACAATTAAAATAATGTGGTTTTGGGTTTTTTTGACTTATTTAACAAAGCATTAATGGACCCTTCAAGAATTATTAAACATCTTGTCTTTTTAAATTGTTTTTCTTGGGAGTGTCACTCACTTCCACATAAGCAACCCCATTATATTAAGATATTCGGACTTTGGACGTATAAAATATTGTTTTCTAATTCCCTTTTCCCAAAATCAAGGGCAAAAAACATGATCTGGTTTGTGTTTTGGATTAGTTTAATGTGAGGTGTCCCAAACCTAAATAATAAATAATTCCCTCACCTTTCCTATATAAACCCGTCCAAGATCCCACTTCCTCCTCAATCAATGCCTTTGGAGTTCGTCCAACCTCTGTACTACTCTCTCTAGAATCCTCCCAAGGTTTCCCAAGCTCCCACAAATCCTCTCTCAAGACTCTCTCAATCCTTTGGAAGCACACTTCCAAGTAAGGGTTTTTTTCTTCCTTTCTCATTTTTGCCCAATTTTCTTAATGTTGTAATGCCCTTTTAATTTCCATTATAAATTTTGGGGTATGGTTTCGTACTTCTCCCATACTTACCTCTTTATGTTTTAATGTTGGGAGACCCATTTCTCTCTCATTAAATTCCTCCCATGTACAACCGTTACTATGCCGAAATTCTGAAAGGAATTTCTCTCTCCTCTTTTACATTAAAGCAATTATTTTTTATCATGACACTAAATTACATTAAAATTGTTGGGACATGTATTTATATGACCACCTTACTTTTAATTTCATTTATATATTATGACACACCACTTTCTCCCTCATCAACCATTTTTATGAATTCTTGTGTCACACTGTTACGCTACCGAAATTGCATCGATTTTCCAAGCCAATGTCATTATGTAGTAAATACCATGCTCATTTATCTATCAAGAGTATTCAAATTTTTGAACATTTACTTATTAATTATAAAGTTTCATGTATGAATTCTACATTCCTTTATCGTGGAATAAATTATTATGTTTTATGAATCAATGTTATATGATCCATGTGGCACACTTATGCATGAAATGAAATGTTTAAGAAGGGTGTGCCATTATAGTGCTCCAATGCATTGGGTAAAGTATAGTATCATGATACATCATGTGAAATGTGTGTTTAATCATTCTAATTCAAGTACAACTAGGGTTTACTCGTGCTTCATTTTCAATTAGTATTTACTCATGCTTTATGTGCAATGATCCTTGGCTCATGCTAATTCCATGATAAGTGTTGTTGCCACATTTCCATGTTAAGAATATCATGCCTTATTATGCCTTTATGTTTATGCTTCTATGGTTCTCTAATGATATGCCTATTGTAGAAAATGTATTTTATTACTCATGTTACTCCATGTTTATTCCCTTACTGGGATTTATAGCTCACCCTTTTCTGATGCATGTCCTCAGGTTATCCCATGCAATGCTTTGTATGAGGGAATGTAGTGGTCATGTAAAGGAAGTTTTCAATAAAGATGTTGTTTTCATGTTTTAAGTTGTTATGTAATAATCTGAAGCCCCAAATACATTATACCTCTCGATATTCTATGTTGTATCAATTGATGTTTTTGTAATAATTGTGTTTAATTGTGTAATCAAAATCAGGGTTGTCATAATGTACATGCCCTATATATCCCCCAATCTTACACCACCTCAAACTCTATTGGGTATACTGTCACTCCCATTACTGAGAAGTTATATCCTGGGAAGTAGACCATCGAATCTTGAACTGAACCTATGATATTTTCCATAGAACTAGAAATACTGGGGGTTTTCATCCTCTATACTCCTTTGTATCCTATTCATCAACTATAAATCTGGGTACATGAGAGTTCCCTCATAGAAGAATACCGTGAAACAATCTAAGAGAAGTTAAGGATATGACTCACAAGTCTTGTGAACTCTGTCACAATGTTCTACATGCCAAAGGGTGTCAATGAGAACTCAATAAACACTACTGGAAAAACAACCTATACCCACGGTTCAAATCTGTGGGTATAGCCCCAAAAACCGTGGGTATAGGCTATACCCACGGTTTTCGGAATCGCGGGCTGGAACAGAGTCGTTATAGGGGTCTCAACCTATACCCACGGTTTTGGAGAATCGTGGGTATATGGGGGGGGTCAAAGTGTGCACCATGGCTATACAGCGTGGAAAACAAAAGACCCCACGGTTTGAAAACCGTGGGGTATTTAAATTCAAAAAAACTGCAGAAGTTGGGATTTGAACCCACACTCCCGCGGTGCCTAATGGCTGTGCATCAACAACGGACCAACCAGGTTGCGAATTCGCTTTGATATATATGCATAAATCAATGTATTATATTAATTTAATCCAGTTAAAATACGAAAATCACTGGAGTTGGGATTCGAACCCGCGTCTCACGCTGGGATTCATGGCCGCAAACCACCAAGTGACTAACTAGGAAGTGAATTTTTTTGATATATATTTATACATTAGTGTATATATATTAATATAATCCACATATGGTATTTAATTTCCAAAAACATAGACCATTGGATTCGGACATGATTCTAACAGCCGCGCCTCCACTATTGACCAACCGAGCTACATGAATTCTGTGTATATAAATTTATATTTATATAAATATATTATAATAAACTGTAAAAAAAAATATTCCCGCCAATTGTTTTTCATGTCTCGCCTAATTTTCATTCCCCGCCATAAGCTATACCCATGGTTCTGGAGAACTGTGCATATAGGGCTTCAAAAAAACCCCAATACCCACGGTTTTGAAGAACCGTGGGTATAGGTCTTAGAAAAATACCCAATACCCACGGTTTTGTAGAACCGTGGGTATAGGTTCACGTACTATCCCTATACCCATGGTTTTTTTGCAAAACCTTGGGTATAGACCTATTTTCTCATAGTGAATGCCACAATGTGACTATGAATCCATACTTGGTACATCCCCCCCATTGAACCTAAAGTTGGGGATAACATAACCTAAGGTTATACCATGAGATCCATTATTTGTTATATACTAGGATAATATGATATCAATTATCATAATTTGATACATTCCCTCATGTCTTCTAGTCCAAGTGACACCAATCGACACCAAAAATAAAGAACTCATCAACATATCAAGAGAAAAAAACTCGGATGAACAAACTAGGTTATACAAAACCACATTCTCTACAATGTCCCGACTATACCTTCAACACATGAACCTCAATAGGTTCCATCTAACGTTCTATTCCAAAAAATAATCTAAAATACTTGGTTCTAGTCTTTGTATAAGCCAAAATCTTGTTGTGGAGATAAAAATGAAATGTACCTAAGAAATGTGTCCTAATAATACACCACCGCTGTAGGAAAATAAAGAGATCATGACATCCACTACTCTAAAGGTATCACTATCCAACTGATGGAATGTTGGTCATGAAATCCTACACATGATCTCATCATGATATTCCTTGGATCAAACCTTTTCATAATAGGAAAAATACTTCCCAAAAAAGTAGAAGAACTAATACACTCACTCATATAAAAAATTATCATGGATGGTAGGAAACCATTCCATACTCAGGAAATATCATAGGGTCTTGCCAATACTACTAAGAGGTTCCATGTGAGGCTCTCTTCTTCCTTTGAGATCTAGGTCACACTGTCAATAAAAGTGTGTAATAGTGGATCCAACCTAAAGGATCCTCCAATACAGTGGTTGATAAAAAATGCTCCACTGATATCACAAGATCATGAATAGGGGGTACACTCTAAGAAATGTGGTTCATACATCTATGAAAAATGTGTTACTGTAGTAGTGAGGACACACATCATACCTCAAATTATACTCAATGTCAATGTGATCTCATACCAATTTGACCTCATCCTTTCAAATTACCAACTTTTTACAACAACCAAGGATTTCTTTAACATCCTAGTACATCAAAAAACCTCAAACACACAAGTCTGGACACTCGTCAACCACACCTCAACACTATCCATTTTGGTAGGCTCTGACTCACCAGCATAGTTTTGGATCATGTCTCAAGAATTCATCCTAGTGGGAGAATTTTTCATATTCCTATAATTTCCAAAGTAATGTCAAAATTCATTAAAATAGGTCTCTACCGAAACCCCATGTCATGCTAAATAATTATTGCCTCAAGAACCACCATTAGGAAGAGGTTCCATCTATGTGGGACATTCACACCATAGGCTCACACCAGTCCTGTAACTCACAAGAAGCGGGTATAGATCAATTATTAACCTAGGTAATCTCTAAATCTATAACTCAAGATGCACTCTAAGCATAGGTGTATCAACTTATAACTCCACCAGATCCAACAGCTACACCATGGAGGAAATGGGTCGCAAGTGAAACCTTATAATTAGTCGACAGTTCACATAATTCAAAAAACTCTCACCATCTCCTTGAGTCAATCCTCCACTTTTGAGGATATCGCTCACCAAAAAACCTAAGCAGTCCCAACCATGTGAAATTGTGTAATAAACTAATCCTATCTGTACCATCATCCTATCCTACTAGCACAATCAACTTCTCAACATGCGGATGATGATATTCCTAATCCATAGAAGGATATAATAATTGCTTGATAGGTGGTAGCACTACTCTATGACCTCATGGAAGAAAAAACTCAAGAGTGGGTCCCAGAATTGATTCTACCACACTCAACAAGTTGTTATCATGAAACTTCTATAGATTACTAGATGGATGTCATCATAGAGGCATCATGATGATTATCAATACGTACCACAATCAATGATAATATCTTGGGATTTGACTCAATAAATACATGGAAACCAAAACCCATTCCTATATGATGCATGTGCCAATATTTTTCCTAAAACTAGTGTTAAAATATACTAATTCAACAAGCAGGCTATCAGAGTCCTGATGAGTGGATACGTTGGTTGTTGTACCAACACTATAAATCCTGGCTTAAGATCCCAACTCGAAACACATTAACATTGTTACCCTAGTTCCCAAACCAAACATTACAGATAGGAAAAAGAAACTCCATTATATTATCCTAAACCTAGACAGTGTCATATCACTTTAGGATGAGTATACCAATGATACAATTCTGAACAAACAAACCATCAGGCCCCGAATTACAACTACCCAAGCCTTTAACATCCTATACCTGAATTCTATTGAAAGGTTCCCCAATCCTGATGTAACGCCCCGACCCTAGTTACCTATATTTGGTGCATTATTACATAACATTGGCATGATCACGAGAAATATCAAGTCTCGAAAGACCGATTAGTTTAGTAGCCTTGGAATAACTAGATACATCCATAAATTTTTACATTACATCATTAAAAAAAACATCTTGTCTTCATATCCCCTCATACTATCCCTGCAGGTCATTCATAAATTACTTCTTCATAATCCTGGGAAAAATAAAACACTGAAAGGGGTGAGATCAGATGCTCAATAAGGATAACATTATAGCAGAAGCTTTCATAAATAAGCATACACACTTAAGGCAGTTTATAACTAAAACAAAAGCCTTTTAAACTTGAACTTCAGCATAAAATGGCAAAGATAAAATAAAATAATGCCATTTACTTACTCACATGGATATTCTACTAGTCGAACAATCCCATGAATTATCAATAACAACTTTCATAATGATAGAATGAATAATGCCAGACTATCATAACCACAAAGACAAGGCTTTGTGCCAAGACTACAAATAAGATTTTGCCAAGGCCTTGTGACAAGACACTAGTTTGTCTCATGAGACCTACCGATGCATCGAGGAGCTATAGCGGGCTCCACCCGTCACTTATTAAGTCCAATTCATTCCTCATATGAACATGTTTAAACATAACATAAACATTCGTATTAAAACTAGCATACGAAATGTCAATACTTTTACCACAAACCATGAATGGTATGAAAACAGCACATCCACAGTCAAACATAACTCATTCGATACATTATGGAAGATTGTATTGTATCACATTAACCTCAATCAAGAATAATGAAGGATGTTTACATAGATGAAAATAATCATCAAAACTATTTGAGAGAAATATCCCCCTTTTCTTGAAAACATTTAAAAGTCACACTATTTGTCAAGAAGCCATTTAAAAGTAGATTTTTGAATCAAAGTGTCCCATACCACTTTGAATCTTTTTAAAAGGAGTTTTAATTTATAAACTTTAATGTCCATATAAATAAATCCTTAAAACCATTTTTAAAACATGGACATTAATGAGAATGGTTTAGATGAATAAGTCTTTAAAACATTTAAAAATGGTATTTTAGTTAGAGATTCTAACCAAAAGAGACACTTGAATACAAATAATTGAGGTAATAAAAACTTTGTAATATCATGAGAATAAATGGATTCATGATATACTATGTCAAAGTACATTATATACACCACATAAAAGTGATTTGGTGTATATCATCGAAGAAGTCTCAATGAATGTAAATTGAGATGAAATCTCTCATAAAGGTTGTATCCTTAGGTTAAGGATAAATCAACGACATAATTATGTGTGAAAAATATATATACACTAAATATGATTGGATATTCAGTGTAAAACAATCAAAGGACATTCACACATATTCTTTTAAAAACAACACCAACGAATTGGATGTTTAACTCAACAAATGGAGAATGAGTTAAAATTACTCTTATCAAATTCATATCAATGACTTGAGAATTATCAATGGAGTGATTATGTGTATCAAACTTATATCCACAGGAAGGGGAGTGGAATTTATGACATAATCAAATGAATAGGGATTCCACACATAATCTTGGGGTAATATAATCAATGAAATATGCGTAAAGCCAAATGAGTGGAAATTGAAATTTCAAATTCCCTTATCGATTAGGTAACTTAAGAAACATACCCCATGAAAGAAGGATCATACAATGAAGATGTAAATATCCATAAATTAGAGTATATTACACAATGAATACAATCATGGGCAGTATTCATACACAACATGCAATAATTAAGTGGTGATCAATGGAATTCTCACGGAATTAAAAGTGAGATAAGAAACCCCTTACCACGTTAATCAACTGAGTCGTATGGCCAAAATTTAATAACCACCAAATGATTTACAGAATAACATGAATATAAAGAGAATCATGATAATATATATCAAATGTCAGTACACAATACACCACTTTCAATAATTTAGTGGCGAACAATGGAAATCTCAAGGAATTGAAAGTGAGATAAGAAAATCCCTTACCACGTTAATCAACTGAGTCGCATGGACAAAAGTTAATAACCACAAAATTATTTACAGAATAACATGAATATAAAGAGAATCATGATAATATATATCAAATGGCAGTACACAATACACCACTTTCAATAATTTAGTGGTGAACAATGGAAATCTCACGTAATTGAAAGTGATATAAGAAAATCCCTTACCACGTTAATCAACTGAGTTGTATGGCCAAAAGTTAATAACCACCAAATGATTTACAGAATAAAATTAATATAAATAGAATCATGATAATATATATCAAATTTCAGTACAAAATACACCACTTTCAATAATTTAGTGGCGAACAATGGAAATCTCACGGAATTGAAAGTGAGATAAGAAAATCCCTTACTTTGTACTTTTTCCTTGGTCGACGGTAGGTTTACCTCCTGTATAATGGTGAAATAATTGTTACTGAATTATACAAGAATCATTTACTTTAATATGATATCATATATGATCTTTTAACATTGATTTGTTAATAATATCTTAGAATTATCGTCATTTCGGGTGTTAACGGGTTCATTTTACTTTATATTCTTTGTTATGTGATCCATATTTATTAATGAGATGTATATTATTAATATCCAGAATGATATCAATTCCTTAGATACTATTTTTAAATCATCAAATTATAATTATACTTGAATGGATATGATGAAGAATGAATCTCATCGCATTCGTGGAGACGGTAGTCTGTACATATGCACGAGCGACAATATCATTCTTTTGATATTAAAATAATATATAATTGGATGTTATATCATATGTAAATAATCATTATAATGTTATATTTATTATTTACATGAGTTACACATCATTATTATACCCATCCAAATAATAATATATTGAATAACAATTACACCACGACGTGGAGACGGTAAGTCGTACGTACGCACGTATGGTGACATGTTATTCAAAGGACGGATAGAATACTGAATATGGTTGTACCATATTTATAATATCATCACAGTATATATATGATACTGGAGTTATTTTTTTATAATGGTAATAAAAATGATAGAGGAAGTGGAAGAAGAAAGGAACTTGAAAAGGGGTGGTGAAAACATTACCTCTTCTTCGGGTTCTTCCTTTTGATTTGATCAAAAGGGCTCCATAGGTTGGCTTTATGATCAAACTAAAGCCTTTAGGTTGTAGTTAGGTAAGTTGAGATAGTATTTGGGCAGGGTTTGGCCGAACCAAAGGGCTTTGAAGGTGTGAAGAAATGAGAAGGAGGAGTGCCCTTTTATAAGAGGGGTGAGGGGCACCTTTGGAAAAGCTAGAAATATTAATTTATAATAAATTCATATTCTGTTTATAATGGCTCAAAAGTTTATTATTTAAATGTTAAGGTGGGGATGGGTCGAAAACAACTCAACCAATAGAATTTATACAGGTTTGGGTCATTATAGTAACCTTATCTTTAAGTATTAACTCTTAGTTAATTAGTTTCACTTTTACAATGTCTCTTTGTATTTTTATATTATATGGTTAATAAAATTACTATATACATCCAAGCGACCCCCCAAGTGGTCCATTAATGATGAACCTATCATGATATAAGTCTCTTGGCCGAACCTTAGATTTTTAGGAATTTAGTATCAATTAATAATATAATATTTGTTTTAAGAACTCTTTTATGTCAATTTTGACACTATTCAATAGTTGATTTTTTTGAAACTCATAACAGATTGATTACTTCGAAAAAAGTAAATTAAATCAATCCTAATATGTCATATTATCCTATAAAATTATTTTAATTCCTTAAAATATTCATATTATATTTATTTGGGTATTTATAATATCAATTATTGTAATTTGTCACTATTAAAGTAATTAATTCATCATCATTGTGTCATAAATAAATTAAATTATTTAATGTCTAAAAATTATAAATAAAATATAATTATGTATGAAATCTTTTTATCTTTATAATTAAAATTTATAATCTAAAATACAACATATATAACCCTCTGTAACAATTGTTTTGTGAAAAGATATATGCTTGTGTCATTTTTGTATTTATTTTAACTTAATTAAAATAAAGTGTCATTATCACTTACAAGTGGATCCATGAGGTCCCAAAATCGACCCAAAGATTCCCATGGTCGACCGTGTATCAACCAATAGGGTTAAGATACGTTTTAGGGTAATTTTGTATTATTATAATATTATTTTGTAACCCTTGTTTACCGGATTTACCCTTTAACCATGGTAAATAAAATATTTACCGGAGTAATTATCCAAAATGTTTAAAAATAAAAGTTACCTATTTACACAATTTGAACATCTTGATTCCAAATATGGAATCCATTTTTCCAAATTCAAAACACAGAAGTGGCAGAAATTAATTTAAAATTAATTCCCGTTGTTAAAACAAAAAGCGTGTTTTTTAGAGATAATAACTATCAAAAGATTGTCACTTGTTTATGTCTGGTTTAAATTTGAAATTTTGTTCTATGACCCAAATTGTATTATATGGTAAAAATATATTATAAATATACTTTAAAACCACTCAAATTCATAATTTATCACTATTAATTATTTTGATTAAAAAAGTTGTTTTTAATTAAAATTTAGTAATTTTCACTATTCATCAAAATATGAAAGTTATCCGAAAAGTACCAAAATTTCACCCTAGGCTAATTTCGATATTCCGAATCCAAAAATGAAGTCCATTTTGAGAGATAGAATTTATAAAATTTCAAAAATTAGGTATTACTATTCATAACGGCTAGTTTGATTGGTTATGATGTGTTAAAATCTCGAAGTTGCGTACAATGCACGCCATTGGATTATTCGAAAGGATACATACCAAGGAAGCTTGGGGTGTTACATTCTCCCCTCCTTCAATAAATTGCATCCCCGCAATTTTTTAAAATTTTGCTTGGGAATATAATGGAAAGTCCCACATCGGAAAAAGAGTCAATAAAACTATCACTTTAAAAGAAAGAAAGAGAGGTATAAGGGTCATCCAAGATAACCCATACTAGGATTCCATGTAGGAAAACATGGATATGAATAATAAACTAAGTTTCATGTTCTGATGGAGAGTGATAGAAATAATGAGCAGGAGAAAGTTAACAATAAGAAAACCACAAACTTGTGTTGGGACAAACGACCATTAGTCTCCTAGTAGGAAAGTAAACAGACAACATTTTTTTAAGTTACATTACATAAGGACGAGGAATTCATTTATGATATTGACTAAGAAGATTATGAGATATACTTACATTTTAAGTAGAGTTTCATTCTTTAATAAATTTCCACCAATAACTCAATTTTTTTTAAACGATGAGTATTCAAGAAGACTTGGTCACACTGGAAGAGCTAGAATAAACTTCTATAGAATCACATGATCCATGCAGGATAAACTATATATTTACATTGTCTTTGATGATTAATCAAAAACAAAATGGTTAGTGAATGATCTAATGATCCCCCAAAAGGATATTCCTTGAGATAAATATGCACTAATCTTAATTTCTAAATTTAAACCAACAATAAACCAAAGTAAAATAAATACCATTCAATAATCAATTGTCCTTAAAATCCTTCAATATAATCCAAACTAATATTGAAACCCAAAACATAGAATAATTTGATTATGTAGTCTCCCATGTTAAATTATATCTTCAAATGACATCAAATACTCTTAAAGTCACATACTTAAAAGTAATTAACATTATCACATATTCTCTGTTATAGGTTAATCATTTCCATAAATAACCCAAATCACTATAAATCCACAATAAAAACGTAGATAAAAATACACCATTTCTCTAGAAATGAAACACCATTGTATTCTATTTTCCTTGGGGATATAGTGTCCCCAACAAAGCGAACATCTTCCAAAATAACATTTATCACTTAATCACCAAATCATTTTCCTATACCAAGGGTATTCATTTGATAAGACATAAGAACCCAAATCGTCTTATTATTGACCAATAAAATCATTTAATAAAAAAAATAGTCACACTAACCAGGGACTTCACGTAGTCCAGTGGTAGGCGATAAATCCCAATCGCACTTTGGTTGTGGGTTTGATTCCCACAGCTTTGTCCGACGCGACGGGTTGTCACACGGTCTACGTGTTGTCCTTTTTCAAAAACTATATTTTATAATATTACCAAAATGAGATAAATTCCTCAAAATAACATAATTTAACCCCAAATGTTATATCATACCTTGCATTTTCATCCCAAATTATAATAACTTATAATTTTCTCAAACCCCAATGATCATATAAAACTAAATGGTTATTTATACCTATATCCACAAGAGAAGAGACAATTCTTCCTCAAATATCATTCTCACATGGCAAACTGCGGGGTTACAAATACAAGAGAAAATTATTCCAAAGTAAACCCATCAACAAGGAGTGCTAATACTTTTTAAATTTTTCTCCAACCATTTATTTCCACATAGCTTCTTCTTTGACCAAGAAAATATCCTATAGAATAGGACATTCACTCGGGTAATGGCCAGGTCCCCTACATTTACGGCAAATGACTGTAAATGGACTCTTGGGACCATTTTTATCTTCTTCTATAGTACTCTTCATTTTTCTTCGGCAATTCTTCACTTTATATCCTTCCTTCCCGCACGTAAAACATTTCGTTGTCCTATTGAGACACTTTCCTGGGTGTCTCTTTCCACATTTCATGCATGATGAAAATTGAGGGTTCTTTTCTCCATGGTCTCCATTGCTGGAGCTCTTATCATTTATCACCTTTCTCTTCCTTGTTGAGTCTGGGATTTGGTTAACATATATGTTGTTGATCATATTTTTGGAAAACTGATTTGGCATAAAGACGATATCTTTTACACCTGTCAACATTCCATTTTGTTGCTCATTTCCACCATCGTTCCCACCTTGTACATCATTCTCAAAGTCACTATGACTTCCTTGGAATCCATCCATTGACTAAAACCAGAAAGCATTGTGTGAGTAACAGTAGTCGTAAAATCATTTAGAGATTAAAATGTCACCATATTCTCAATTTGAAACATATTAGGATTAACCAAGGTCATTTACTCTCATCTTATATATATATTACTTAAATCGATTTGTAAAGAAAATGTAAATTATCCTAAGCATATCCCCCGGGAGTGTCGTAACCAAGAGTGAAGCAAGTCCCGTTTTCGTGCACCAGTTCCCGTTCGAGTCTAGCTCATAGCGGTGTTTTCAGGTTTTACCCCTAGGTACATCTGTTCCATAGCCGCCTCTACCTGCTCGTATCCAGACAGGGATGTATTGCTCAGAAAACTCACAAAATCTCTACAATACCAAAATTCTAGGAAGTTCTTTTATACTAATCCTCAAATTTCATCTTAGGTCTACGTGCTCTAATCAGAGTTTATCTAAATCTAGATTCCAAGGTTTGTACTAAACTTCCTCTGATACCAACTATAACGCCCCGACCCTAGTTACCAAGAGTCGGTGCATTATTACATAACATTGGCATGATCACGAGAAAGATCAATTCTCGAAAGACCAATTAGTTTAGTAGCCTTGGAATAACTAGATACATCCATAAATTTTTACATTACATCATAAAAAAAACATATTGTCTTCATATCCCCTCATACTATCCCTGCAGGTCATTCATAAATTACTTCTTCATAATCCTGGGAAAAATAAAACATTGAAAGGGGTGAGCTCAGATGCTCAATAAGGATAACATTATAGCAGAAGCTTTCATAAATAAGCATACACACTTAAGGCAGTTTATAACTAAAACAAAAGCCTTTTAAACTTGAACTTCAGCATAAAATGGCAAAGATAGAATAAAATAATGCCATTTACTTACTCACATGGATATTCTACTAGTCGAACAATCCCATGCATTATCAATAACCACTTTCATAATGATGGAATTCATAATGCCAGACTATCATAACCACATAGCCAAGGCGTCGTGCCAAGACTACAAATAAGATTTTTCCAAGGCCTTGTGCCAAGACACTAGTTTGTCTCATGAGACCTACTGATGCATCGAGGAGCTATAGCGGGCTCCACCCGTCACTTATTAAGTCCAATTCATTCCTCATATGAACATGTTTAAACATAACATAAACATTCGTATTAAAACTAGCATACGAAATGTCAATACTTTTACCACAAACCATGAATGGTATAAAAACAGCACATCCACAGTCAAACATAACTCATTCGATACAATATGGAATATTTTATTGTATCACATTAACCTCAATCAAGAATAGTGAAGGATGTTGACATAGATGAAAATAATCATCAAAACTATTTGAGAGAAATATCCCCCATTTCTTGAAAACATTTAAAAGTCACACTATTTGTCAAGAAGCCAATTAACAGTAGATTTTTGAATCAAAGTGTCCCATACCACTTTGAAACTTTTTAAAAGGAGTTTTAATTTCTAAAATTTAATGTCCATATAAATAAATCCTTAAAACCATTTTTAAAACATGGACATTAATGAGAAAGATTTAGATGAATAAGTCTTTAAAACATTTAAAAATGGTATTTTAGTTAGAGATTCTAACCAAAAGAGACACTTGAATACAAATAATAGAGGTAATCAAAACATTGTAATATCATGAGAATAAAGGGATTCATGATATACTATGTCAAAGTACATTATATACACCACATAAAAGTGATTTGGTGTATATCATCAAAGAAGTCTCAATGGAATGTAAATTGAGATGAAATCTCTCATAAAGGTTGTATCCTTAGGTTAAGGAAAAATCAACGACATAATTATGTGTGACAAATATAAATACACTACATATGATTCGATATTCAGTGTAAAACAATCAAAGGACATTCACACATACTCTTTTAAAAACAACACCAACGAATTGGATGTTTAACTCAACAAATGGAGAATGAGTTAAAATTACTCTTATCAAATTCACATCAATGACTTGAGAATTACCAATGGAGTGATTATGTTTATCAAACGTATATCCATAGGAAGGGGAGTGGAAATTATGACATAATAAAATGAATAGTGATTCCATACATATTATTGGGGTAATATAATCAATGAAATATGCGTAAAGCCAAATGAGTGGAAATTGAAATTTCAAATTCCCTTATCGATTAGGTAACTTACGAAACATACCCCCATGAAAGAAGGATCATACAATTATGATGTAAATATCCATAAATTAGAGTATATTACACAATGAATACAATCATGGGCAGTACGCATACACCACATGCAATAATTAAGTGGTGATCAATGGAATTCTCACGGAATTAAAAGTGAGATAAGAAACCCCTTACCACGTTAATCAACTGAGTCGTATGGCCAAACTTTAATAACCACCAAATTATTTACAGAATAACATGAATATAAAGATAATCATGATAATATATATCAAATGTCAGTACACAATACACCACTTTCAATAATTTAGTAGCGAACAATGGAAATCTCGCGGAATTGAAAGTGAGATAAGAAAATCCCTTACCACGTAAATCAACTGAGTCGCATGGACAAAAGTTAATAACCACCAAATGATTTACAGAATAACATGAATATAAATAGAATCATGATAATATATATCAAATGGCAGTACACAATACACCACTTTCAATAATTTAGTGGCGAACAATAGAAATCTCACGGAATTGAAAGTGAGATTAGAAAATCCCTTACCACGTTAATCAACTGAGTCGTATGGCCAAAAGTTAATAACCACCAAATGATTTACAGAATAACATGAATATAAAGAGAATCATGATAATATATATCAAATGGCAGTACACAATACACCACATTCAATAATTTAGTGGCGAACAATGGAAATCTCACGGAATTGAAAGTGAGATAAGAAAATCCCTTACCACGTTAATCAACTGAGTCGCATGGACAAAAGTTAATAACCACCAAATGATTTACAGAATAACATGAATATAAATAGAATCATGATAATATATATCAAATGTCAGTACACAATACACCACTTTCAATAATTTAGTGGCGAACAATGGAAATCTCACGAAATTGAAAGTGAGATAAGAAAATCTCTTACCACGTTAATCAACTGATTCGTATGGAAAAAAGTTAATAACCACCAAATTATTTACAGAATAAAATGAATATAAATAGAATAATGATAATATATATCAAATGGCAGTACACAATACACCACTTTCAATAATTTAGTGGCGAACAATGGAAATCTCACGGAATTGAAAGTGAGATAAGAAAATCTCTTACTTTGTACTTTTTCCTTGGTCGACGGTAGGTTTACCTCCTGTATGATGGTGAAATAATTGTTATTTAATTATACAAGAATCATTTAATTTAATATGATATCATATATGATCTTTTAACATTGATTTGTTAATAATATCTTAGAATTATCGTCATTTCGGGTGTTAACAGGTTCATTTTACTTTATATTCTTTGTTATGTGAGCCATATTTATTAATGAGATGTATATTATTAATATCCAGAATGATATCAAGTCCTTAGATACTATTTTTAAATCATAAAATTATAATTGTACTTGAATGGATATGATGGAGAATGAATCTCATCGCGTTCATGGAGACGGTAGTCCGTACATACGCACGAGCAACAATATCATTCTTTTGATATTAAAATAATATATAATTGGATGTTATATCATATATACAGAATCATTATCATGTTGTATTTATTATTTACATGAGTTACACATCATTATTATACCCATCCAAATAATAATATATTGAATAACAATTACACCACGACGTGGAGACGGTAAGTCGTACGTACGCACGTATGGTGACATGTTATTCAAAGGATGGATAGAATACTGAATATGGTTGTACCATATTTATAATAACATCACAGTATATATATGATACTGGAGTTATTATTTTATAATGGTAATAAAAAAGATAGAGGAATTGGAAGAAGAAAGGAACTTGAAAAGGGGTGGTGAAAACATTACCTCTTCTTCGGGTTCTTCCTTTTGATTTGATCAAAAGGGCTCCATAGGTTGGCTTTATGATCAAACTAAGGCCTTTAGGTTGTAGTTAGGTATGTTGAGATAGTATTTGGGCAGGTTTTGGCCGAACCAAAGGGCTTTGAAGGTGTGAAGAAATGAGAAGGAGGAGTGCCCTTTTATAAGAGGGGTGAGGGGCACCTTTGGAAAAGCTAGAAATATTAATTTATAATAAATTAATATTCGGTTTATAATGGCTCCAAAGTTTATTATTTAAATGTTAAGGTGGGGATGGGTCGAAAAAAACTCAACCAATAGAATTTATACAGGTTTGGGTCATTATATTAACCTTATCTTTAAGTATTAACTCTTAGTTAATTAGTTTCACTTTTACAATGTCTCTTTGTATTTTTATATTATGTGGTTAATAAACTTACTATATACATCCAAGAGACCCCAAAGTGGTCCTTTAATGATGAACCTATCATGATATAAGTATCTTGTATGAACCTTAGATTTTTAGGAATTTAATATCAATTAATAAGATAATATTTGTTGTAAGAACTCTTTTATGTCAATTTTGACACTATTCAATAGTTGATTTTTTTAAAACTCATAACAGATTGATTACTTAGAAAAAAGTCAATTAAATCAATCATAATAGGTCATATTATCCTAGAAAATTATTTTAATTCCTTAAAAGTTTCATATTATATTTATTTTGGTATTTATAATATCAATTATTGTAATTTTTCACTATTAAAGTAATTAATTCATCATCATTGTGTCATAAATAAATTAAATTATTTAATGTCTAAAAATTATAAATGAAATATAATTATGTAGGAAATATTTTTATCTTTCTAATGAATATTTATAATCTAAAATACAACATATATAACCCTCTGTAACAATTGTTTTGTTAAATGATATATGCTTGTGTCATTTTTGTATTTTTTTTAATTTAATTAAAATAAAGTGTCATTATTACTTACAAGTGGATCCATGGGGTCCCAAAATCGACCCAAAGATGCCCCTGGTCGACCATGTATCAACCAATAGGGTTAAGACACGTTTTAGGGTAATTTCGTATTATCATAATATTATTTTTTAACCCTTGTTTACCGGATTTACCCTTTAACCATGGTAAATAAAATATTTACCGGAGTAATTATCCAAAATGTTTAAAAATAAAAGTTACCTATTTACACAATTTGAACATCCTGATTCCAAATATGGAATCCATTTTTCCAAATTGAAAACACAGAAGTGGCAGAAATTAATTTAAAATTAATTCCCATTGTTAAAACAAAAAGCGTGTTTTTTAGAGATAATAACTATCAAAAGATTGTCACTTGTTTATGTCTGGTTTAAATGTGAAATTTTGTTCAATGACCCAAATTGTATTATATGGTAAAAATATATTCTAAATATACTTTAAAACCACTCAAATTCATAATTTATCACTATTAATTATTTTGATTAAAAAAGTTGTTTTTAATTAAAATTTAGTAATTTTCACTATTCATCAAAATATGAAAGTTATCCGAAAAGTACCAAAATTTCACCCTAGGCTAATTTTGATATTCTGAATCCAAAAATGAAGTCCATTTTGAGAGATAGAATTTATAAAATTTCAAAAAGTAGTTATTACTATTCATAACGGCTAGTTTGATTGGTTATGGTGTGTTAAAATCTCGAAGTTGCGTACAATGCACGCCATTGCATTATTCGAAAGGATACATACCAAGGAAGCTTGGGGTGTTACACATGATGGGTCCCATAGACTCAAGCTCATCTCCTTGAATACAAGAATTTGCTGACTAATAGAAAATACATAGTGTTTCTCCGTGGTGGGGAGACTGTGCCCTTGTTACTATAGTACAACATAGTGGAATATCAATAACATATAAGTATAAGTACCAATAAAACATACAAGTAGTAGATCCACAACAAGAATACATTATAAGCTAGGTGGAATCTCATTTAAAATTATGATACTTTTCATAAAAATCTAATAAAGAATCCAAAGCATGAATACAAAGCAGGTTTACAATACATGGAACAAAAGTATAAAAATGGAAAAAAAAATCCACTAGCATCAGGAGCCTCAGCTTTGTCCCATGCTTGCCTGCTCCCAAGAAATCATCATGAACCTATAGTAGGGTGATTTTCCTTATCAACCCCTACAATTATATAGTCTATTTGGGTACCCAAAGGTATACCAAATAGGGTTTGAGATATAATCCTTGTAGGAAACCACCTAATGTATGTTCACTATTGTCAGTGAATATATAACAATGGTGTGCCCGAGAAATATACAAGTAAATGAATTACTCAAAAGTAAACATCCTATATGTTCGTTTTTACATTTTATAGCCAAATATTTTAATCATTTACATTTAATAAATAAGTATGTGAATCAATAGTCAAGACTCTATCATTATAAGCCTGTTAAATTAACCATACATTCTCATTTGAATATTAAATCTCGAGACCTGGCATGTAGATCGGTTTCCCCCATGATAAAATGAACTTGGATTCCTAAACAAGCCATCCATAATGTATAAAAAAAATCGAATCCAAGATTTTTCTTCGTAAAGGAATATGAGTTATATAGACTATTCCATTATTTATTCATTTATGAACCTAATACCATACATAACATTCCAAATTTGGAATCCATATATCTCTCCAGGTATAATATAAATCAACACCCTATAATCCCATCCAAGGAGAACCACTCGAGAACCCAAGTATCACTCTAGGTGTGGTATAAATTCCGTTCAATTTGATTATATCCTTGGTGGTGCACTTAAGGGGCCAAAGTATCACCCATAGTGATATAATCAAATTCCTTTTGAGTCTATCCATGTATATGAATGCATGTATCACTCATCATATAATTCAATCCTTAGATTCCATCCTTGGAAGTCCTCTAGGGAGTCCATGTATCATTTAGGCATAAGAAATGTTCAATCCAATTGAGTCCATCCATTGTATTATCATTTGAATCCATATGTCACCCAGGGAAAATAAGAATTCAATATCAAATTTGATTAATAAAATAAATTTAGGCATGTCAAGGAAAATACAAAGAACCTTAAATTAAAACCTCACCTAAAAAGTTGGGTAATTAAATGGGCTATGTTTTGAAGGATTTCCTCAAAAATACTCACATGAAAAATTCTTTATATAGAGTAATTCATGATTTAACAAAAAATTACATTGAATTTCATCTATTTAAAACACATGAGGAAATCAAAAAAAAGTTGAAATTAAATATCTTTTAAAAAATACACTACATGGAACAAAATATATTTAGTTCACATGGGAATTAAAATTTAAAGAAAAAATCATGTTTAAACTAACAATTTTATATCAAGGGACAAGGGTCATGTTAATTCCATCCCTTATCATGAATCATTCAATTAAATATTTATAAAACAATTCAATTCATTTATTGATTTGAAATTAAATTAATACATTTAAAACACATGTCATGTAAATCCATTCCTCAAAGGTGTCCATGTTCTAAGGACACCCATAATGGTCCATTTATATAACCCACACATCCGTGGGGTGTTTGTAAATCAAGGTGCACAACCGATGACATTCATTGATGGTATCATTAATTGAATAGGCCATGACTAAAAATTCTATTCAAGCATTAAATTTTATGTAAGTTCATTCCTAGAAATTAGGAATGTGGCACAACAACATAAATAAACACCTCAACGTTTAACGAACGACACGATACCACCAACCTTAGGTCCGTAGTTGACATATCATCCAGTATAATCTCTCAATTTGACATAGATAGGTAGAAAATAAAAGGATGAATGAAGAAAATATTAATAGGGAATATTAACTTTCAACTAAATAGAAAAGCTGATATCCAGAAAAATTAAGGACAACTAAAAAAATTCAGAACTCACCAATACAGATCCAACGGGATGAGAAGTGCTTGAATTGGATTATGAATGGATATGATCTCTTGATTCCGATAATATTAACACAAAAGATATCTATAAAGGGGGATGTTGTGTGTGAGGGAGAGTGAAAATAATCGAATATTTTTAAATAATTAAATACGGGAAAAATTTTATTTCTTCCCAAAATATCTTTGTGGAATGGTTTATGCGCACATTTTACAAACCCTATTCCAATCGTGCATGGTTTGTTCTAGGGTAGGGGCACCCACATGGTTCACCTTCATGGATTGACTGACCATTTGAAAACCATACCAAATTCATCTATCAAAATTTCATACCTCGGTGCACGACCACATGGTTCAACTTTTACGATTTTCTCTTACCAAGTGCAAGTACATTTCCCCCCAATACTTGGGTTCTAGGATCCAAACCAGCCCCAAAGACCCCCATTTCCTCCATGACCTTATACGGAATTCGTATAATGTCACATTTAAAATTTACACTGATAATTAATGGAATGTAAAGGATATATACCTCATATAAGAACCATGTTATTTTACGCATCCCCCATAAAAGAAATTTGTCATCTAATTGACCTTATATGGGTGGTGAAGCATGATATATGAATAAATCCATCCACTTTGATCCTATATCATCTTCTTAATCCCAAGTCTCATCCTGTACTTGACCATTATGCCATATCACCCATACTAAAGGAACATACCGGCCTCAAAAAAACCTTCTTGTTATGATCCAAAATACATATAGGATGATCCTCAAAGAATGCATAAACCTGAAACTCAACCTTCTTAGGTTGAAAGGTATGATATGGGTCTGAATAGTAGTTTCACAGTTGATATTCATATAAGACTTTGAGAATATCTAGGTACATATCTAGCAAATGAAACTGATATGATATCATCCTCACACAATCCATAATCTCAAATGGCCTGATGTATATCGGTGACGCTTACCATGTCACCTGATCATCCTGTGTCCAACCCTTGGTGAGAAACACAAGAAAAACCAATCCCCAACCTCTAACTATAGGGTTCATATATGATTATCAATGTAAAAATTTTGTTGAGACTACGTATTGGAAACCAACTTCCGAATCAACATCACCAACATTGTGGTCTCTTAAACAAGATTAGGTCCAAGAATAGTTGCCTCTCCCACCTTTAACCATCACTAGGGTGATCATCATGGCCTACCGTATGAAGCCTCAAAAGGTCCCATATTGATAGTATCCTGAAATCTATTATTGCATGAGATTTCAACCAGAGGTATATGCCACTCCCAAGAGCCCCTGAAATCATGGATTCATTCTTGCAACATTTCTTCAAGCACCTCTATTGTATGCTCTGACTGTCCATCATTATGGGGGGTATGCTATGCTCAGAAGAGCCTATGTACCTAACTCCCTCGATATCCATATCTAGAAACATGATGTAAACTAAACATCCCTATCTGAAAAAATTTTGGATGGGACACCATGAAATCGTCTTTTCTCAAAAATATACAACCTTCCAAACTCATCCACAAGGAAGATCTCCTTCATCATCAGGAAATTTGAAACCATGTTGAGCATGTAAAAAACAACCCATAAGACATAATTACCTTGAGGATACCTTGGTTATCCTATCATTATTTCTATTATCACATCTTTCCATATCCACCCATGAATAGGTAGATGCTTCCAAAGCCCGACTAGTTATTGGTGTTCTGCCATCACCACTTGTTAGGTGGGACATCATTTAAAAAAGATAAATACACCTCTTATCATACCTAGTGTTGGGAAAAAAATCCCTCAAGGTAACATTGCGGTATTTTTGGGTTGATTGTGTTTTTTGACAAAGCAGGTTTCCATGGAGAATTGTTGAGTTCCCGAGAAGTTGTTGACATTCCATGTTTACAAAGAACTATGACAAAGGAAAGGACGATCTGGAGGCGGTACAAAAGAGAAGTACAAGGTGGCGCCGTTTCCCAATGTTTGCCAAATTTTTGGGGTCCAAAATTTGGAGTTTGGTGAGCATCGCGAAAAGTGGATTTCCATGAAGAGCATAATTTCATATGGTAAAGGCATGAATTTCACGAAGATAGGATGCTTGGTTTGGAAATCGTGAAGACCAGAAGAATTGAGGCGGTGATGCTTCGCAATTACGTCATGCTTCGCGAACGGCAGAGGCTGAAGCACATCGCGGCGGTGAAGGGCTTTGCGAGTGAGCTTCGCGGCGAAGGCGTGAAAAAATGTTGTGCTTTGCGAGGGAGCTTCGCGGTGAAGTCACGAAGGTATGTTGACAGTGATTCTTCGTGACTACGTCAAGCTCCGCGAACGGAAGATTTCCGTGGAGCTTCGCGATTTGGACAGAATTCCGGTGGAATCTTTGGAGCTTCGCGATTTGAGATGACGTGGCATTGACTTCGCGTGGAAGGGACGAGGGTCGGTGGAATCGCCTATAAATAGAGGCTGACCCCTTCGAGAAAAGTAGAGAGAATTTTTCAGAGAAAATCCATTGCTCTCGGTTCGTAGAGGTGGTTCGTGAAGGCAGTGTGCTTCGCGATAGGGGGGCTTCGCGGCGGCTATTGTAGCTCCGTGAAAGTTGTGTGCTCCGCGCTGGCTTAGTGAGCTTCACGAGAGAAGTTGATTTGCAACGAGTTGAGCTTCGCGAAAAGGCAGGAGCTTCGCGAAGGCTTATATGAGCTTCGCGAAATTGGGAGCTTCGCAAAGTAGGGTTCTTTGCGAAGGTACTTTCCAAAAGTAGTTGCTCAGTGTTCAGAGGAAAAGTGGTATTCATCAGTGGATGAAAGTTGGACTATAACAGAGCATCCATCAACACTTAAGGATTCATGTATTCATGCAAATGAAGAGACCTACAGGTCTATAAACTGTGAGTGATTCCCTTCTGGAGCAGTGAGCTTAGGAAGAGGAAGTAGGTGATCCTCTCCACCGGCAGTGATCCATAGAGAGAGAAACAGGGAGTGACCCTTGGGAAAGCAGTGAGATGACGCTAAACATTGTAAAGGTAGTGAGACTGGTCATAGAAGTGATCTAGCCCGAACTTTGTATCCACAACTAGTGAAGTTTAGTGGAATTGGTACGCACGACAACTTGTCGGCGTATGCTCCTTGGACGTAGCCCAGTGAGGGTGAACCAAGTAAAAATCTTTGTGTCTGTCTGCTTACTTCCATGAATTGCATTTGAAGCATCATCATCAGACAAAGAAGAGAATAAGTGATCATAATAAACACACAAGTGCAAAAAAAGTGATCCTTGTAATAAAGAGGTCAAGATCCAATGGGGCAGGAAAATTTTTGAAAAAGAATATCCATACCCTGATTCACCCCCCCCCTCTCAGGGTATATAGGCCCCTATTGGTCCTAACACCTAGAAACCAATACCAGTAACACCATTTAGCTAGAGACATGATCTCAACATAGTCTCTATAAAAATCAAGGTTATAGGGCTCCCCAGAGTGGATTTTATCAAAAAAAGGGCTATTTTTGAACCATAATACCTCAAACGTCAGAATTTCCTTACTATGAACTCCACTAAGAATTATATAAATTCTCCTAATGTGGATTCTTTTACTGGGTTAACCTAACTACACATGAGGTAATGTTAGGGACCTCACCATAAAATAAAGGTCAAATCCCAAGCGACCAAATAGAAACTGGTCTGCAAGCCTTCCTGAAATACACTACCGAGCTTTTTATGACACATCCCTTAACCTAGAGAAGTGTTTAACCTAGTTCCGTATAATTGAAAATATCAAAAAATAAGGATAACAAATTGATCCACCATGACCGACTATTCATATAATGCTCAGCATAGATGCTAAGCGTATTAAAAACTAAAACACGACACCTTATTCCAAGGAATATGTCATTTACCATGAACACGTCCAATGAAGTCCATACATGAATCCTGGTGAAGTTTCATGGTCAAACCCTCACCCAACCATTCAAAATTTTTGTTCCCCAGCATGAACAAGTAAAAAACCCATATCTAGCCCAATGGAATCTTCACCCTTTCTAAACACCATGTCTGAGCTCTACACATGTCTGGGGTAACCTCAGATTCATTAAATTGGAGTCCAAGGAACTAAACACATGTAATCCATACTCGATGCTTACAAGTTAGATGTTATTACTAGACCAAGATAGCCATTGAAAAACATTTATTGTCCCCAAAGAGACATCTTCTTGGTGGTCATGTCAGAAGAAAATAGATAGTGTCCAAGATTCCATCCAAGGTGTTCATACTTGAGAAACCAACAATAACTCAAGAATAATGATGAATCATTAAGAATCACGCATCACTATGAAACACTGATAAAACCAGCCAAACAAGCCCAAAAACATTTATATACTTTATTGTAGCATAATTTTGATGCTCTCTTAGTGAATCAAGGAAGACATCATGATAGAGGACATGGTCATATTTGAATAAGATCACACTAAGTGGATACTGAATATTTCCAAGAAGATCAGCTGAACCATTTTTGGTCGAATTCTGTTTAGGAAATATCATCTTCAACTATCAATGAATTTTTATGGACTGATCGCATTCCATTACCAGCTGAGGCATCCCGTGATCATTCAATTCTTACCACAAGAGCCCATACATGACTAACGGTGTTTTTAGAGGGTTTCATACAATCCCAACCGCATTAATATTGTGCTTCCCTCAAAGCACTATAACATACACCAGAACTGAAGAGATTCCTCCCACCTTAAAAGTTTCCTAGTAATCAAACGAAGAGATAGACCATCCACTCATATGAATACTTGAGTAGATTCGAAATTATCACACATGTGACACTCATCTAATTCACACTCAAAACATCATGGAATTTGGTGTGAAAACCAAATCCAATATGATTGGCATGTCAAAACACCTAATTGTCTTGGAAGACATCATGAGCATTGGGATGAGCTTTATTTATTTAATTCCAAGGTCACTCTACTCCATAGATGATCCAGGTTTTTACTTAATAACTCAATGATAAATGATTTCACTAATCCAAAATGGTTTCGTTACATCATTTAACAACTCAATGAGTACAATGAATGTGAACACATACTAACCTAAGGATCCAAAATCAAGAAAAACCCTCAATACTATACATAGGCTACCCACCCTATATATTAGAATATTAGGTGGTCCATGCAAGATATTTAAGCTAGATTCATATTACCATAAACGAATATTAACATGAAAGATGATGTACCAGGTTTTACATTACTAAGGAAGAAGAAAGGGGTCATGAGATATACATAATCCCTGACAATTCCCACAGAATGTCTAACCTACTGAAGATGAGAAATACTCGATGTTCACACATTAAACAACAGTCAAACATACCATGAACACCCATCTAAAAAATGGTTTCATTTATATTTTAAGCATCTTACATGAAAAAATGGCACTCGAATGGCACTAAACATCAAAAACTAAAGAAATTTAAATGTCATTTAAGATTTAACAGTGATGGCTACCACAAGATATCCCCTTACAAAGCAAAAGTGTCAACCCTATCACTAGGTCATTCTAAACATAAGTCATTGGGCTTAAGATCCTACCACTTATGACACTTATAAAAATTAAAATGGCCTACAAAAAATGCCTATGTTTCTATTCTATTGAAACTCAAGGGAACATTAAAACATCCCTTATATGAGGGTTTAAACGAAGGACCCCACATAAGGTTCCATTTCTAAAGTCATTACTTTGGTACACATTTAATCATTAATTTTTTACATGGTTTTAAATATAACATAAATCATTGACTATAAAAATTAATCACTTGGTACCAGATTTAACAAATTCATTTAGAAAAAACAAGAAAGCCTTATCAAACACATTTTTTAAAGTATTAATCATTTATCGACATTCAGTCATAATGAAAAAATTTAACAAAATAAAAACTTTTAAAATTATTTAAATTAAGGAGACCTATGAGCATCCCATAAAACCAATATCGGTCCTTCAAAGGCAACCCAATAGTAATTAGTTAGTTTTCAGGGCAATAAACACCCATATTGGGTTGTCTCAAAAAAAATTCCCCAACTAACTTACCTAGGTTAGTTGTGTATTTTTTAATCCAATCACAAACCTGAGAAATGAAAAACATCAATGTTTGTCACCCAAAAATCATAGGACATGTCAAAACCTTCCAAAACCTAGGTCATACCACACAACCTTATCCTAAATCCATGACTGTCAAAATAATAGTAACCAAAAACAAATATAGAAGTTGCCTCTTTACCACACAAAAAATCGGGTATGTGTCAAGTCTATTTTTCCAAGTTCACTTTTCCATTTCAATTCATTAAATATTTATTTCCATTTAATTTACATAATTAATTTATTCAAATGGTAAAATTAATGGTTCACAAACTTCCAATCCATGAGGGCCCATAACACCTCATGAACCAAAATTTGGTGTCCATATAATATATACCATATCTAATTCACATTAAAATATTTAATTAAAAGGTGAATAACTTTCCCGTACATAATTTTCCATAAAAATTATGAACTAAAATATGGTGTCACTTTCTCTAACCACTACAAAAAATCTACCACAATAGTAAGAACATTTATCACAGCACCTATCACAACAACATGAAAATATGAAATGTATCCTATATGGAATAGAATAATCCATGGAATGTGATTTATATAATGTTTCTAAAATTATTCCTGATATGAAATCCCATCATCTCATCAGGTTGAAATAGAAAAAGAACCTATATTCACATCAATAATAATATCAAAATCCATGTTTATCACCCAATGGTGGAATCAAATCAACTGTAATGGAAGAAATCTAGAAAATACTAATTTAATTTGAATAAATTTGACTTTTTTTCCTTTAGTTGGGTTCTATACTCCAAGTAACAACTCATTAACAAACTCTAATACTTATTTATCCATGTATATTGTCACCAAATAGTAAAGAAAACTAGAAAAAATTCTTTGATATCACATCATAATGTCCCGAACTCGGATGCCACTAAAAGGTTCCCTAAGACTAGTGGGTCACATGGCCTCAAGCGCATCTCCCCGAATGACAGAGGAAGATGAATGTAAGTGAGGTCTAAGGTTATGTTCATGGGGATACTATTTCTTAATTAAAAGAGTTTGAAATAGTTTAATATAAATAAAAAAATGTATCATATGCAGTAAAACATACAAACAATATATCAATTGCAGGAATAGATAAGATGCTAGGAGGAATATCATATACAATAATGATACATGTCATATACCAAATGAAGAATCCAAAAAAATGTATACATAGTCGGTATACAACATATTTAACAAATGTTAAAAAATCAAAAATGTTCTCCACTAGAATCACAAGCCTCATCACATTCCCATGAAACCCTACTCCCATCCAATCATGAAGAACCTATAGTAGGGTGATTGACCTTATCAACATCTGTAATCATATTGTTTTTATGGTTACCCAAAGGTGGCTCAAATAGGGTGTGATATATAATCCCTGTAGATTACCACCCCAGGTATGTGCCCTCAAATTATTGAATATATAATAACATTTTGTAGGAAAAATATACAAGTAAAGGAATTACTCAAAAGTATACATCATATAATTCCAGGTTCACATTTTAAAAAAAATTAATTTAATCATTTTCATTTAAGAAATAAATCCTTGAATTTATAGATACAATTGTTTCCCTATAAGAATGTTCAATTTACCATTCATTCTCAATTGAATATTAAATCTCGAGACCTGATGCATAGCCCGACATCCCTCATGATAACGTGAATAAGGATGCCTAAATAGTCAATCCATAATGTATACACAATGATCAAATCCAAGATTTTTATTTGTCTTAGAAGATGTAACATATAAACCATTTCATTTTTTATTCATTTATGATGTTGGGGCCATCCATGGTTTCCCATACTGGAATCCATGTATCACTCGAGGTAAAATATTAACCAAAATCCTACATTACCATCCATGGAGAACCACTAGATAAGTTAGGTGTCGCTCTATGTTTGGTATAATGTCCCAGCCATTTAAGTCCATATTTTTTGGTCTGCTAAGGGATATCAATTATCACCCATGATGATATGATCAAATTCGTATTGATTCCATCCATGTAATTATCATATGAATCCATGTATAACTTTTTATATAAGTCTATCCCAACATTCCATCCATGGTAGTCCACTAGGGTGTCTGAGGATCACTAAGGAATAATCAATATATAAACCAATTCAGTCCATCTAGGGAATTCTCATTTGAATCCATGTGTCACCAAATGAAAATAATCATTCAATATCAAATGTAATTATTCCATTACATTTATACATATCAAATTAAATACCAAGAATATTTAATTCAAAAATCGCATCAAAAGGTGGAAAAAGACATCGGCCAGGCTTAAAAGGATTTCCTCTCAAATAATCACATGTGAAATTCTTTATAAAGAGTAATTCAAGAATTAACAATTAATTACATGGAATATCCTCTATTTCAATCACATGGGAATTTAAATAAAAATATAAGACATTCTTAAACTATCAAGTACATATTAAGGGAAAAGGGTTGTGGTCATTACATCCTTTTTCTTGAATCAATCATTTGAAAATTTATAACAGAACTTAATTCATCAATTGATTTACAATTAAATTCATTAATTTAAAACCCGTGGCATGGAAAGGCACACCTCAAGGGTATCAAAGTTCCAAGGCCACTCATGGAAGTCCATTTACATAACTAACATAGTGAAGGGGTGTTTCTTAATCAAGGCCCACAACATATGAAATTCATTTATGCCTTCATTAATTAATCAGATTATGCCTAAAAATTATATTCAAGGGTTTAAAATCATTTAAGGAGATTCCCAAAAAATGGGCTTGTGGAACAACTAGATATAAAAACACCACTTATTTTGATGAAACACATGAGTCCTCCAACCTTAGGCCATTAGTTGATATCCCATCCAGTATCATTTTTGGATTAAAATAAAATCAGGAGGAAATAGAATAATGGAAAAAAAGAACCCACTAAAATAGAATATTTTCTTTCACCTAAATAGCATAGTCAATATCCAGAAGAACAAATAATGGATAAATTTTAATTGAAAACTCACCAATGTAGATCCAATGAGATAAGCGGTGCTTGAATCCGAGTCTAGATAGATATGATCTATTGTTTTCTAGAATAGTCACCCAAAGGAGAGAAATCAAGGGGTTTTTTATGCATGGAGGAGAGTGAAAAAATAAAAAAAAATGATTAAAGAATTATGTATGGGAAAATTATATTTTACCAAAAATAGTTGGGTCACACGATTTAGGTGCATGGTTTTACAAACTGTGTTCCAACCGTGCACAATCATATCTAGTGTAGAGGCACCCACACAATTTAATCACTTAGTTTGACTAACTCTTTACAACCCTTTCCAAAACCAATTTCCCAAATTCCAGACATGGGAACATGAATGTGTGGAACAACACACATGGTTTTCTCTAATTGTGTTCCCAGTAATTTCACCCCCATACCTAGGTTTTTGGCTCCAA
Source organism: Viscum album (assembly GCA_963277665.1). Taxonomy (NCBI): domain Eukaryota; kingdom Viridiplantae; phylum Streptophyta; class Magnoliopsida; order Santalales; family Viscaceae; genus Viscum; species Viscum album. Next base: position 1,684,971,410 of record OY728160.1, read on the forward strand.
ACTAGGCTCGGACACCCTCATTACCTCCATGACCTCAAAGGGAATTCATAGTAGATCATATTTAAACATTTAAAATAATAATTGAAGTAATATAAATTATTTGTATATCAAAGAAGAATCAGTTTCTTAAAAATACCACCTATAATAGGCTAGGGGATAGTGACTAGCACGAAGAACGAATATCACACACATGGGTGGAATTTTCCTAAGGTACCTGTACACTTGAACACAGCTCCAAGCCCAGAAAATTCTGAAATATAAATAACTATAACAATGCAGGAATGCATCTATAATACCACAATTATAGTATAACATAAAGTACAAGAAAACATAAAAACAGTCCAAATATATTCCCACCAAATACTAGAAATAAATTCATCCCCACTCAAAATGAGGGGACTCAAATCAAATGAAACACTAGCATACACCTCGCTTTATCTAGACCAAACTTGGATACATCTTCTCTTAGTCCTCCAACGACTCTATAAAAATACTTCTTTTATGTAAGACACAATATGTATGGGGAAAAAAGTTTGGGTGAGTATAAAAATAACCAATAGTTCACCCCAAAATCACTAATCCTAAAAGATAAAGAATACTCATCTCATCATAGGTTAATTCAATAAAAATGTGAAACATATAACAAAACATCTTTATATACTCATAAACGACCCCAAGTCGCACATTGTATCAAACACTACAAGCTATAGATCTAGCTCAATGTTTAAAGGTAACACTCATCTAGGAGATCTCACTCAATGAGACCTGCCATCCCTAATTGCACTCAATTGAGTTATATCACACATATAATATCACAAAGTTGATCGAACATCTTCACCATCCTAATGTTCAAGCTTATCGAGGAGGAACCACTCCCTAAGCTACACTACCACTGATAAAACTCATCTCGTATGTCATGATTATGAGAATTATCCAAGAATACGTATATAAGAAACCATGACGGTTCATCCTAAACACACACCCCATATAACTAATACCCTATCAGAATGATCAAATATCAATAAAAAGAAAGTGTTCAATTTCCAAGGATCAATGGGGGGACACAAAAGCCTAGCTATAATATTTTCCAAGAAAAAAGATCAAATTTTGTGTAAATATTATTCATTAAAATTCCAATAAACATTATCTAAGGAAACATGTTGGAAATGAGGTTCACTGTAAGTCTCTCAAAGTAAAATATTCTCCAAGCCACTAATGTATCGTTTAATGTATAATGAGACAAATCAAAAAATAATAAGTAATATATCCCAAACTTCACTGATCATTAGGAGGCTTCACAGGGGTCACCCTCTATGATGAGAATGGGATACAATACCAACATCTAATAGTATTATGAAAAAGGAACAAACTGAACAATTTCTGGTCTAAGGGATCTCACACAATATCAATAAAAATATGGGATGAGTAAAAAAAAGAATCAAACCTATCCAAAAAATAGTTCAGAGTGGGTCATTGGAGCACACATCTTGTATCTATAAGCATGGAATTTCCCATGTCTTATTCTCACATGGAATGAATGTTTATATAATACACAACATGTTCATGAGGTGCCTAGCATGTAGGTGTCTAGGTTGGAACATGGTATGCAGCCTACCCATTTCCTTATACATTCCTAAGTACATGGTGTGTAGCCTACCAGTTCTCATCTACTTTCCTAAGTATATGGTGTGTATCCCACAACACACGGCATAGAGGGGCACATGATCTCCTAGGAGTTTACTTACTATACACCTCGATTCACCCTCTATGGTATACATAGTGTGTGGAATATCCCACATGGCATGTAACTCCATCAATCCTTCAGGGTGTGTACTTCGTGTTCATGTCAAGCTGGTTAGCTAAGGGCCTCATGGTGTGTGACTCGACCAAAAAGGCATGTGATACTTATCACTATTTCGAAACATTAGTTATAGATAAAAAGATACTATATGGCATTTGTTCATAAGAATACATGTCATGTATTCATTTTTTCATAGAATCGATATGATTTTTTTCAGGTCATACTCTATGCCCAAAACCCTTCAATTCCTCCTGGGAATCCACTATTCCTAAAAAATTTGAGGTTGACTAAACCTCCCTCACCATCATTTTCTGGATTCCAAACTAATCTTATTCCCTTGAATCACTTCCATCGCACCTCATTGGTGTAGAAAATTCAAATAGTGGTTTTAGTCTCCTAATCTATCACTATATCTTGATCTCATAACCAATCTGAACCCATATCTAGGGTATCAATCCATTCCCCAAGAATTGTTTTTGTAATTATAGATTATTGGGTATTCGTTGAAGTGTAAGATAAAGAAATTTCCTATGGTGAATGAGGAATGGGAAAAAGAAATGAAAAAAACACAAACATGGGGAATGGACCTTCTCCAATGTTCTAGTTGGCCTCAATTCCTTAATCTTTGAAAAATGAAAAAAATAACATAATCAATAACATAAATCCCCAATCCTAGAAAATTCTAACACGTGCCGAAATATGCTCGATCCTCAAATCATTTCATTAATTGGTTGATTCAAGTTAATCATAGGAATAATCAAATGGGGATAAATACACATAAATAATATATCATAGCTTGAAATGGATCGATCACTCATAAAGATTGAATCTATATTGATGTTGTTGCTGGGATCCTAGAAATACTTTTCACGCCAATCATCGATCCATGATCTATTTTTTTCACTAGATAATGATCATCTAACACTCTCTCTAATTTCACCATGGTTATGTCGTTATCCTAGATATTTATTTATAGTCATAAATTTATTGGAAAATATAGGCCATGGAAATTTATTTAAATAATATATATAGATATATTAATTTATTTATAAATTATTCTATGATTGTGCTCAACCTAAACATCTGACACACTCCATGATTATTTTAGGGTTAGGGTAAAACCCATGATCATAACTCATATACAGCTTCAAACTACTAATATAAGCCTCAATTTAATATTTATTCTACTTTTTCTAGAAAACATATCATGAATGATATTAATATATTTAATATATTTTAAAAAGATCAATTATGTGATGATCGGGACTTGGAATCTTTCATCGTCTCAGTATATGGCTCAAAAATATTCCTAGAAAAATTAATAATGTATACATGGAAAAATATCAGAAATTTCATGGTTTCCAACTTCCTCATATGTCTAGGGACTGCGGGACACTCAATAAAAAAAATTCATATTTAAAAATTATACATTTAAATTTTTAAATTGTTATTCTACTCAAGGTCTCATTATTTAGGCCAGTGAATGGATATGTGAGGTTTCCACCCCCACTCTCTTCCTCTCAAGTTTTACCTTTTTACCATCAGTGATTTGGAAGAGTTTGGTATGCCAATTTTCATAGGTTTCCTCTCCGTTTACCAATCCTATTATCTTCCCCTCCTCTCTTCAAATTCCAACAACCGGGTTTAAGAATTTTTGTGCCTGTTCCACAAGATCATATTGGAATCAGGGTGTTAAGATGTGTGTTTCATATAGATTGTATATATAAGGATCAATATAGGTTATCTATAGAGACCTAAGGAAAACATTAATTTATTTAAAAGCTTTTAAAAAAATATACATTACATTTCCTGAATAAAAATAATAATAGCATTTGGACTTCTAGATTTAGTGTCTTTGGAGGCTAGCTCCATAATCAAATTATTTTACAATTCTTATAATCATATATTACTAACTTCACTAGACTAGACTATCTTTTAAATAGTTCATTTGTAAAAATCATCCTCATAACATAGGAAATGAAAACAAAAAAGGGGCTGAGGTCAATCACTCGTTAAGGGATAAATGATAATTATATCAAGGATGAGTTTATAAAAAAACATGAGTATAATAGAAATATCATATCATCATGAAGGATATTCATAAAATGTAAGTGAGATTAAAGTATATATAATAATAACATAAATCCATATAAGATCAAAAAGAAAATATAATATCCACAAAAGGGATTAAAAAATTTAAAAAAACCTTGAATCATGAGATCATAAGACCAGAATGTATAACAACTTTCAACTATCTAAAAACAATAGGATATGGAATCAATATATACATGATTCACACACTTACACAAATTATGGTGAGGCAACATAATTTTAACATTATATACATCACTATAATGAGTATCACACTTGAAATTATGATTGAGAATAATTAAATTATCTCTGAGTTTATATATGTCATGGGATTTAAAATTTTAATTAATTCTTTAGGATGAGATATATGACTCCACCCATTATCATACACATATATGAGTGCCACTAGCAAATCATTCAGTTAACACATTATAAATATCCCATGGGAGTAAATGGGTTTCATAAAACAGTTAAAATAAAATCATTCATTTTACATAAATAACCCATAGAAATAAAAAATTTGTTTCATATAACATTAAATGGAAAATCATTTTCATTTCATAGTATAAAAAACACAAGTAAATAAAACTGGGTTTCCTAACATTTCCAATTAGTCTACAACATGAATTAAATATATTAACATCAAAAACATAATCAACCAAAAATAATAAAATAATTGAATAATAGAGGATGAAAATAAGAACATAACTCCATTAGAGATTTATATTTTTAAATTAATATTGAAAAATGATAACCAAATCCCAAAAGATTATTTTTTAAAAAACAATTTGAAACCATCAATGTTAATGTTCTTGTTATGTGTCTCTTTTAAAAAATCTCATTTGTTTTCTTAAAAAAAGAAATTTATACACTCAATGAAATTGTATTTGAATTAAAAACTATTTTTACACACAGATGTTAGATATAAAAGAATGGAAAATAATAACTAAATTAATCTCCTATTTCATTATCAAGTGATGAATTTTTACTATCCAAATCACTTTGATTTACTATTGATTTTCATGGAAGTGATTTAACCTTCTGTATAAAAAGAAGAACTACATTAATCTCCTATTTCATTACCTCATTCATATACATACCCTTTTACAAACATAATTTAAAATTATTCTCTAAATTTATATTTGATAGTTCCTATCCATTTTAAATTTATTTGTCAGTAATCTTGATCATTTTGAACATGTTTTTAAATAACGGTGTAGTTATTAGTTATTGTACCAAATTTCTTTATTACAATATAAAAAAAGATACTATAATTGGGTATTTTTAATTATTTATAATATTATAATTTCATCTAATTAGATTTTTTTGCTACAATCCTTAAAGATGGAATCATTGATCATCATGTTTCAGTGATATTTCACAAACAAGCATTTGCATCTTAATTAATGAGTTTAATACTAAATTTATCATTAAAGAACCAAAATAAAATCTTTATTATATTATTTATTTCAAATATTATAATTAATTTAGTACTAATATTCATCCATGATATTATTTTAAATTATTGTTCAAGAGGGTGGTTAGATCGAACTAAACAAGAACATACCATAAATGATGGATGATTATGATTATGAAAGTGGTTTATTTTGAAATAATAATATTATTAATTAATAAAAATTATATTTTTTGTATAATTTTAATTTTTTGAATAAAATTTTAAGAATGTTTAAAAACTAAGAATGTGTCAAAAAGTAAAACCGAATATGATATACCATGTATGCAGTAGTCCACACAACGTATAGTTAACGTTTTTATTTCCTGAAGGAGAAGGACAGAAGGTAAATAATTATTTTTCTTTTTATAATAATAATTATATTTTATATTACACATTTGTCCTTCAATTTATTTCTTATAATCAGTGACTATACGTGGTAGTGAAAAAAAAGAAGTTTTCCATTTGTGGGGCGGCAGTCCGCAGAACAGACGAATAATGGTTTCCTTTTTCTTAATAGAAAAGGGGAACTGTGGTTAATGATAATTACCTTAGAATAATAATAATTATTACTATTATAAAAAAGAAACCAATGGTATCATATGGTAATTATAAAATTAAATTTTTATGTTATGAATGAATAGAAATGATGTTAGGGAAACAAAGTACTCACATTGTGAACTTAAGATTCCCCTTGGAGACTCCTTAGAGATAAGAGAATTAAGAGAAAATCATCTTACTATAGGCTAAATTAAAATAAATAGGGATATTAAGTACGGAAAATGGGAGTATATTCATGTGTAAATTTAATTCTTTTTGTGGTCATAAGGGGGAGGTGAGAGGCCTATTTTTTAAGTTGTGAGAATATCATTTTTCTAATTAAATATAAAAAGACCACATGTTAAAAATATCAATTGGATCAAAAAATTTAAACTTATTTATTTTATAAATTTCTTTTAAGATACACACATCCAACTAATGTAGTGTTCCTACATACATATGGCCTACCGTCTCCATGAATAGTGTATTTAATTTAATATTCCTATCTTGTATAGATTATTGTAAATATATATATACTTAATATATGAATATATTTGAAATTTATACCATGTTTCACATTATGTATATATATGAATCATAATCTATGTAAGAGGATCATGAATAAAAATTCAAATCATATACAAAAAATAAATCAGATATTACCTAAAATGTAACATTAACATGACGTTGTTAATAAATGGTTAATATAAAGCCATAACCAAACCATATATGGTATTAGATTTAATAATATGGTACTTTAATATATTTATAACAAAATTAAATTTATTATAAAGTAATTTTAAGTGTTTATAATGAAATTCAAGACTTAAAGTAAGGGAATTTCAACTCACTTTTTATTTTTGTGGGATACATGTCATTTTCACCACTCATTTATTTTGTGTGGCTTGTATACTTCCAATGGTTGTATTATAATATTGATGTACATAAATTTATGTATATTTAAATATCCATTTTATTATATTTATTTCATGGGGTTTATGTTTTATAAGATACCAAATCAATAAAGTAATATGTTCTTAATTTTCATTCTTTGAGATACATGCCATGTTATGCACCTATATTTTTCTATGAGGTTTACAAAATACCATTTACATGATTATATAATGAATCTAATTATTTTCATGATGTTTAAATTTATTTAATGATAATATTTCTATTGTATTATGATTTAAATTTATTAGTTGGTAATGGTTTATAGCTTAAATCTTATTGCTTATTAAGATTGTTTATTATTATTCTTCCATTGATGAAATATTATAATCCATATCTAAATAACTCTCACTAATTTTAATAACCTAATAATTTTTATGATATATCCATGTAATTTTTCAAGTTTTTCCAGTCATTGTTAGTTAATATAATTAAGAAAATGTTATACGATAATCATACTCTCTTTCTCCATTCTATAGAAAATTTGTGTTCATTCAAAACCATGTTTTCTAAAAAAAATTTAAACAAAAAGTTTTAATATTTTGTTATGGTGTATAAAGTAAATTTTTACACATGTATTAAAATTTTACTAAATGGTTTTTAAAATTAATCTTCTTGGCGTTTTTTTATCAAGGCACATTTTTGAAATTTTATGGTGAAAATGGAAATTTTGGCATGTACGGACCTACCCACCATCCTGAAAATATTTTCCATGATGCTTACTTTGTATGTTTATAAGGTTATAATTTTGAAACAATAGTTTTTTTCTGATATTATAAAAAAAATTTATTTAAAAATTATTTTCAAATAAAAAACTTTCTCAAAAAAAATTATAAAAAAAACATTAAATGATTTTTCAAAACATCATTTGTAAGTTTTAAAAATATTGTTTTCAAAGAAAACTATTTTAATGATATAAAAGATTAATTTATATGACCTCAAATACATTTAAACAAATATTATTTTCTAAATTTTTTCAAAATTATTTTATATGTTTTAATGGAAAATGGTTTTTAAAATGTTTTCAAGATTCATGTATATGTTTTCTATGGAAAAGGTTTTTAAAATTATTTGAAGCCTTATTTATAATTTTTAAATACATTTATAGGGAAAATTGTTTTCTAAAGGTTTTATTCTTTGAAAATACTTTTCAAATGAGAAATTATATTTTTCTAAAAAAATATTTTCAAAATATATCTCAATGTTATTTTCCATCTAAGACGACATCTGTTGATGTTACGCATGCCTTTATTGAAAATGACCCAAAGGTTCCATTCATATTATTTCTTTTAATGGTTTATGTTTTTATAGAAGGATGTTTATGAAGACCAATTTCTCTTTCATGTGTTACATTTCTATGAAACCGATTCCTCTTCCAAGGGTTATCTTTTTGTGAAACATGTTCCTATTCCGTCAGTTATAGGCCTATGAAACTCATTTCCCTTCAATGGGTTATACCATGATAAGTAGTAATGAAACCAACATACTTTAATTGATTATAAAAGGATGAAATTATGGTTAAATCTATATATTTTCTATATTTTATTATATAATTAAATGTTTATGATTCCAATTTCATTTCATGGGTTATGATATGATCTATTTTTATTGGTCGTGATATGATGAAAGTTTTATTATCTTATGGAACATGTATATTTTATTTTATTATATGAAGGGTGGAAACATTATCTCCCTCTAATGCATTAGGTAATGATATATGAATCAAGAATATAAATGTTATTCATGAACCTGATTACATGTTCACGGTGTTATACATTGACCTTATTGCATGTTCAAAATTTTAAGCCTGAACCTAATTATGTATTAAAAATATTGTGGGTGAACTTATTTTGTGTTCATAATGTTATGCATGAACCTGATTACATTTTCAAAATTTTATTCTTAGACGTGGATGCATCTAAATAAGTTATGTGTGAACCTGATTATATGTTCAAAAAGTTATGTGTGAACCTGATTACATGTTCACAACGTTATGTGTGGACCTGGTTTCATGACCACAAGTCTATGTGAGGGCTTGATTTCAGGCCTCTAACATAATGTGTTAATATGTTTCAAGTTATACAAGTTCAAGATGGTATAAATTTATGTGTATTTTATAATTACATGTAATATTCATCTGTTATGATTTCAAGGCTTATGTTTCTGATTATCTTATGATTCATGTATTATGAACTACTAATATTTATGTCATGATTCATGTTTATGAGCTTTGAAATGAAGGGTATGATCCTCTAATGATATGATCATGTTCCTATACCCCAATGTTCATGTTAATATTACATATTTCTTTTATTTACCCTTACTATGCATTTGAGGCCACCCCTTTCTTATGTTTACTTTCCCCGGGTTATGAAGACATGTTTTTAAGTATAATTACTAATGGGGATGATCTTTTTGGGAAACCTTAAAGATATTTCACAGAGTTAAAATATTTCTTTCAATGTTTCCAATGGAACTAAACTAATACTATCTTTGAAAATAATTTTTTTTCAATATACTAATTTTTCAAAAAAAAATGATGAAATGTTTATGTACATTAAGATGAGGTATTTATAGTTATTATCAAATAAAATGTTTATTCAACCATTGGAAACTATTATGATAATAATTTAGCGATATACCTAGGGATATTTCATACGATATGTCTAAGGGTGTCTCTAAGGATAAGTCTAAGGATGAGTTAATGTTTAGGAAAATGTTTTGGAATTTTTATAAATGATATAGTGAGTGGTTTAAAAGAATTATATCCATGTCTGGATACAAGAATTAGATGTTTCTATAGAAAATATGTATCTAAGGGAAACAACTATAACAAGTTGCATCGGCCCTAACTCGAGTGTAACCCAATACAAGAAAATGGGCCTTGCAGCACACCATATTTGACACACTCATGGGATATGCTTTTTAAATTCACAAAATCTTTAGGAACCAAAATAAAGGATTTTAATAGAAGATAAATATGAATAATCATGGATAAAACTAATTTTTTAGGGATTAAAATGTTTATTTCCTGATTTACACTTCCTATAAATAATTTTTCATGATTATGTGGTATTCTTATATGATATATATTTCTCACCCTCTGATTTCTCATTTTATTCAATTGATATAACTGGAAGGAACATGGTTAACATTGGATGTTTTAGATGTGGAAATTATGGGAATTGTGAAAATTTATTTTCCTAGTGGAAATTTCATAGATGAAATCAGTAATGTGGTATGAGTATTGTTTATACTTATGATGATAAATACAATGAAAACAACATGTTATAGTTAAATGATATTATTTTAGTATTTTCTACATTGAACATAAGAAGCATGATTAGATTGAGGTTTACTAACCTTATGATATGATTCATATTTCATATTCTAGAAATGATGTATTAAAGAATAAGTTGATGAAGCCTGAGTAATGTCTCACCAATAAAATTGGATGAACGAAGTATTTATTTAATGGAATTCAAATATTATGTTATATCAATCATTAAATATATAATAATGTTCAGTATAAGTTATCATTAAGGATTTATCATGATATATTGAATAGTGGTGAAGATGTAGAAAATTGATTTAGTAGAAAGGTGATATTTTTGTTAAGGGAATGTAACCCTTATTGTGTTCAAGATATAAATAAAATTGTGTTTATATTGGATAAAGAGATGATTGTTTTGAATAAAAAAAATTGGATAGTATCCATGACCTTAGAACCAATTAAGGATTTTTTGACAATGTATTAGTCATCATGGATTAAGATTAAAATTTCATTGATTTATATAATATATCAAATAATCATTGTAATTTGTAAGCTTTCTTGTCTTCCAAAATGATTTATGGTATTTCGGGTTGTTACCATGTTTCAAGAGAATATACAATGAGGGTATTCACATATCTGGAATGTGAAAACCAAGAAACACTCTATGATATATGGGGGGACCAATGTTATGTTTATTTCAGGACATTATTCCTAAAGTATTCACATTCCATTTTTTGGAAGGTTTATAAGGTAAACCATTTTTGGAAAGGTTAAGTAAAACTTCTGATAATGTTTATGAGATTAATGTACTATATCACCATAAGAGGATTTATTCATATTGTATAAACTGTTATAACAACTTTATGTTTTTGATAACTGATGATAAATGGGATGGAATATCATAAATATCACAATATTTTAGTGCATTGGGAATGAAAAATTCACCTTCCTTTCTAGGAGAAAGAGGTGAATTGGATCATAAATCAAAAAAGTGTGAGGTTGACCTAAAAATATGCAAGTATATCATTTCAGTAAAATTATTCAACTTTAGGAAAATGATCTTGAAATAAAATGTTGTCCTAATATCATATTTTGTTTTGGAACTGATGGCCTTTTCAATCATCAAAGATATATGAATTTGAGTCCCTTAAAATTACATTGATCATTCACTTGTTTGTGATTGATGACATCAATAACTCCCTATATTTATTTATATTTTTCTCCTTTTCCAATCATCACTCCCAACCAACATTCTCCTATATGTAAACTATGTTTTGAGTAAATTTGGGTAATGGTTAAAGTTCCAACTTTTTGTATATAAAGGATATTTTAGTATTCATTTTCATGAAATCGGATTATATTAATGTAAATTTAAAGTATTAAACCTTTTATTACTTAGATTAATTTTGAGGGCCAAATTCATTTTAAGGGGATATAATGTAACACCTTGAGATTTTTTGTAATATATTTTTTGAAGTAATTCAATATTGTTGATATTTTTAATTTAACGAAACACTTAATATAGTTTTATTATTTTAAATAACTAATTTATATTAATGTACACCACATTCAATATTTATATTAGTTGTCATTATAGATAACATAGACTTTGATGGTGTTACACACAACACTAATTTTCTACGGTACATCATTTTAAAATGATAATTATTTAACAAGATAGTTATAACCTATTCATTAAACTTAGTAATACGAATATGAAATTTTTTTTTTTAATATTATTTATAATTTTTAATATAAATAAATCATATTGATAATAAAATATGTAATATTGGTAAAGTCTTTATATGTTTGAAAATACTATTTTCTCAAATAAATTACCTTTTATGTCCTTCTATGAACAGTAAAAAAATTAATTTTAGACATTTTTAGTGATTTAATTTCATAAAATATAATTAGTTTTTGAATTAAAATTTTCTAAAATATCATAGGACTAATTTTTTGGTTTTTTATGAGAAACATCATTTTTTGGTGAATAGTAAAAAATGCTGAATTTTAATTCAAAACTACCTTTTCATATAATTTATTTATATAGTAAAATTTAATTTAATGTTTTTTAATGTCATAGTAGATAAATTATTCATCTATTAGTTCAATTTGGGAAATTTTAATCTTTTTTATATTGAATTTAGTTATAAAATCTTAATGAACTTTTGGACATTCTCACTTTAAAAACTCGCTTTCTCTCCATGTTTATGGGATTAGCATTAAACATAATTTTTCTGGTTCTATGATTACAATTAAATAAAATATAAATACATGGTTGTAATGAGGATAATATTTATAGTATAATAATATCAACTTATTTTTTACAAATATTTTTAGTGAATGTAAAAAAAACTTAATTTTAGTGATTAAGGAAAACTTGTTCTTAATAAGGGACTAAACCAATAACTTAAGGGACCAAATGACCTATCCACTTGTCAAAATCCCATTGGATGGACATTTTTCTTCCATAAACCTTCCATTATTGAGTTTTTATGACTTTTCAGGTAAAAATGTGAGTACACCTAACTTCTTTTCAAAAATGACATGTGTGGCCCCTCCCTCCCCTATTAAAGGACACCACCTATAACACTTCCTCACACCCCGCAAGCTGCGTTGGGTCAACCAAAAAATACAAAAATAGATACTAAATATCTCTCCCCAAAACCAAGAATCCTCACCTTGGGATGAATGCCATCTGAGGAAGCTCTTTGGTGGAAACCAAAAAAGAAGTTTCCTGAATGAGAGTTAACATTATTCTTCAGGCTCTTTAGTTTTATTTTCATTCTCCACCACATAAGTTATTCTTATTACATGATAATATAATGAAACTAGTCTCATACATATACTGATATTTTATTATTCTTATTTTTTACCTGAAATTACACACACATCTATCCAATGGGTAATGAACATACCATTTGTGAATTGTGAACTACCGCCACATTAAAAAATGATTGTTCCTTTTTCACTTTACCACCTTTCTTGGTTGGGAATTATGTTGGACATGATGTTTATATATGATATATGTGATATTTATAATTTATTTTTTATTTTTTTATTTTTATATATTGAACATACTATTATGCTATCCAATTTATGTGATTACAGTAACTTCGTTTGTTAATGTGTGGACTACTGCATCCTCAAGGCGATTTATTCATCACACATTGCATGGGATGTATTAAGGATATATTTAGTAAATGTATATGATATATATTACCAAAAAATGTATACTTTAAATATTATATATATATATATATCAATTACATTCTTTATTTCAATATGATAATAAAATAGAAGCATCATTCATGTCTACCTACAACCTACCATCTCCAAGAATAGTGTATTTCATTTAATATTTATTTTTTATATAGATTATTATTAAAAATATATACTAAATTCCGATGATTTTTATAAAAAGTTTTAAATTAGGGAGATAATTGAATCATAATCTCAATAAGAAGATCAACAATAAAAATTCAAAACATATAAGAAAAATAAAACAAATATTACTTGAAAAGTAACACTAACATGATGTTGTTAAAAATGGGTCATATGAAGTCATAAAAAAAAATATGGTATTAGATATAATAATGTGGTTTGGTATTAGATTTATAATTAAATTTTATATATGAGTTTTTAATGTGTATGAATAATTTCAAGACTTAAGGTAAGGGAATTTAATCTCTCTTTTTATTTCTATAAGATACATGTCTTATTAACCAATCATTTTTTGTGTGTGGTGTGTATATGAAATAAGGATGTATTCTGTGATAATTATACTTAAATTATTTTATTCACGTATCTATTTTATGATATTTCTTTCATGGGGTTTTTGTTTCAAGAGTTACAAAATCAGTAAAGTAAGTTTGTCTCAATTTTCCTTATTTTAGACATATTCCATGTTATGAACCTATATTTTCATATGAGATGTATATACTAACTTTGACATGATTATATAATTAAAATAATTCATTTCATAATATTTTAATCTTTTTTTAATAATATTATTTCCATTTTATTAAGATTTACAGTTACCAAAGTTGTAGAGGATTATAGCTTCAATATCATTGCTTACTGAAATTGATTATGATTATTCTTCCATTGATGAAACCTTATGATCCATATCTCAAGAAATATCATGAATTTTTATAATCTGTAGATATTATTTTTATATCTAGGTAATGGGGCCATTTTTCCACTAATTGGAACTTAAGATAATTAATAAAAAATATGAAAATCTAAATTTATTTCTCCACTTGATCGGAAATATGGGTTCTCTAAAAAAGGTGTTTTCTTAAAAAAAGTTTTAAAAATTGTTTTAATATTATCCTATAATGTTTAACAAAATTTACCCATGTTTTACCTTTTCAAAAAAAATTAAAAGAAATCTTCATGTCATTTTTGGTCATTGAAGTTTTCTGAAATCTTATGGTGTAAAAGGACTGTTCGAAATGCACAAACCTACCCGACATCAAGACCATCATTTCCTTGATGATTCCTTTGTAATTTTACAATTTTACTTCTTATAAAATAATTTTTTTCCTAATATTCTACAATTTTTTTGATTTAGCATTTATTTTCAATGAAAATGTATTTTTCGAAAAAAAATATGAAAAAAATGTTTTAATTGATTTTTCATAGATTCCATAAATTTTTTTAACATGTTGTTTTCAAAGAAAATGATTTCAAATATTTAAGAGATTAATTTATATGTTTTCATTTTATTTTCATGGAAAACGGTTTTCCAAATACTTCCAATATTTTTTTATAATTTCTTAAGTAAATCTATTTTCAAATTTTTTTAAGATTATTTTATATGTTTTTAAGGGAAATCATCTTAAAAATATTTTAATACCTTATTTATAAGATTTCAATTAATTTACAAAGAAAATAGTTTTCTAAAGGTTTATGTTTTAAAATACTTTTAAAATAAGAAAGGATATTTTCCTCAATTAATGTTTTAAAAATATATCTCAAAATAATTTTCCATCAAAGATGACATCCATTTATGTTACTCATGAATTTCTCGGAAATTATCCAAAGGTTTCATTTATATTATTTATTTTAATGGTCTATGTTTTAATGTAATTATTTTTATGAAATCTATTTTCTCTTTCAGGGGTTATAGGTCTATGAAAAAAATTACACTTCCATGGGTTATATGTTTATGAAACATGTTCCTCTTCCATAGGTTATAGGCTTATGAAACCGATTTCTATTGAACAGTCTATATAATGATAAATTCTTATGAAACCTTCTTCTATTCATTGGTTATTCTAGAATAAAATCATTGTGAAACCTACATGTTTCCATAGGTTATGATATGATTAAATGATTACGATGACAATTTCGTTTCATGGGTTATGATATGATTTTATTTTCTGGGTAATGATATGATGCATGTTTCATTATCTTGTGGAAGATGTATGTAAGTTACTATTATGTGATAGGTGGGGCCTATATATCCCTACAATTAATCAGGTTATGATGGATGGATCAATAATATTAATGTTGTGTGTGAAACTGAATACATCTCTACAATGTCACGCATGACCCTGGTTACATTTCAATAATTTTGTGCATGAAAATGACTCTATGTTCATAATGTTTTGAATGAAACTTATTATGTATTCATAATATCATGTGTGAACCTGATTGTATGATCACAATGTTATTAAAGGATTTGGTTTCATGTCCATAATTTATGCGTGAACCTAATTACATATTCACAATATTATGTGTGAAGCTGATTGCATGTGCACAATATTATGCATAGGCCTGGTTGCATATCCATATGTGTGTGAGGGCCTAATTTCATGTCCTTAGCTTAATTTTTTAATATGTTTCTTCTTATTCATGTTCACGATGTAATACAACTCTGTTTATACCCCAATTATATGTCTTATTCATATTATATACTTTCATTTCTTATGTTCCAGATTATCTTATGATTAATCTCTTATGAACTTATAATATTTATGCCATGATTCATGTTTATGATCTTTCATATGTTGGGTTTGATCTTCAAATTATACAATCATGTTCTTGTACCCTTATGTTCATGTTATTCTTATGTATTTCCTTTATTTAACCTTACCATGGATTTGAACTCACCCCTTCCTTTTGTTTCCTTTCCCCATGTTATAAAGAAATGTTTTTAAGTATAATTACTAAGGGGGAAGATCTTTTTATGACATATTGAAGATCTATAACTGAGTTAGAATATATTTTTTTCAAGATTCCAATGTCACCAAAAAAATACGGTCTTTTGGAGTCTATTTATTGTAATGAATTAAGTATTCAACAAAAAATTATGTAATTTATATGAACATTAAGACAGGGTTGTTATAATGGTGTTAAAAGGTAATGAAGTGAAAATTTATTTATTGGAAAGGAGGTTCATTGAACTAAGGGGGAAATATTATTGGTAAATCATGGAATAGTAGATTAGGGTTTGGTGACTCTATCCTCCCATGAGTAAGATATGTCTTGATTATGTGAGGTTCATTGGGGTGTAGTCCCAAGTGATTCATTAGTGGATATTTTTTGTCCTTTTATCTTATGGGACTGATGAATGAGGTGAGTGTTCCTCCCCCTCTTTGTATGTGGAAACAGAGTGGGCTATCCCTCGATATTGGATCTGAATATTGGATGGGACTGTGAGGACAAACATATATTATATTTAATGAGAGTTAGATTTTTTAACAACCCAATAAATTTTCTTATTCTATTTATTTATTTCTTTATGTGTTGTGATTATTTCATTGGGGGATAAGAAAAGTTATATTATTTGATTATGATGTGTATGAGATTCCCATTATTTGATATGATTATTGGCGTGTGGGATAATTGAACCTTTCATTCTATTATACATATGGAATATGATGAAATTCCCACTAGTTTTGATAACACTAATGCTATTTATTTATTCCTTTATTGTGGTAGGCACACGATTGGTGTAATGTTTCCCCAATCGTGTGGCCAAACCATGAGACCATATAAATTTTGTGTAAAATAACTAAAATTACCTTAATAAGTTATAACTCACCCACATTCTCTCATTTCATCCTCTTGTACATAGAATTCCCTCCTCATTCACATTGTGATCTCCCACCAATGTTCTAACAAATGTTCTTTGATTTCTCCACTATCTAATGTCTGATCGATAAATAGTTGGTCTCATTGGATTCCTCCACTTATAATCTATAATCCTTAGGCTCAGTTAATCTTTTTTCATTATCTTGATGCAGTTATTTTGATGCAGGCTCATATTCCCTATTTTTAGGGAATTGATCCATTCTTACTTTTTTTTGATCCATGCTAAACTAAAGGAAAATACTAGATGAGGAGAGTGTTATATGCTTGATGTAGGTGGTCAATGAATCATCTATGAAAGTGTTTCCATTTTATAAACTATCATCACTCTATGAACACTAATTTCATAAAGAGTTTCCTCTAAAATTAATAGTTCATTATTATAATCATCATTCTCATATTCTAGATATTTTTCAATACATATTAATTTTTTCATTGTGGGTTGATACCTAAATCCCTCCTCCCCAAGTAGGGTGCCTCCTTAATTATTCCATGGTAACCCATGTGGGTTTTTCTGAGACACCGTTTGGGTGTGTGGTTTGACCCCATTACTGGTAAGCCCTATTAAATTAAATGAATTATAAATTGTTATTAGTTATCTCAGGTATAATAAAACATGATCCTTCTTAGGTAAGTGTTACCATTAATGAATGAACTTGTAAAATGTTAAATAGAAAGTAAATTTATAGATATGAATTATCCTAGATAATTATAAATTAATTGCATATGGTTTCATGTCCTTAGACAGCCATTTCATGATTACGAAAGGTAAAGGAATTAATTTAATAATAGAATATAGAACCAATGCAACAATTGGTTTCATTTCCTCTATGTAATTAATCAATTAAATGTTTATGAACTTTATTTTCAAATGATTTCATTTATTATTTATCATTTTCACTTAGTATGAAATGAAATTTAATGAACCTACTGAATTATTAATTGGAATGATTATTACATGACTGGAATTAAATAATCAATTATGTGATGGTTACTATTTCATACATACCTTTTTATCTTTATAGGAGTGGCCTAACTTGAGTCATCCTTGGATTCCCCAAGGAATTCCTTGAAAACTAAGAGGACACCATTAAGATTCAAGGGTATGGTTTACAAGTGAGATACCCACCTTGGGACATGGTACTTGTCTACTAGTGGATTCCCGAAATGATTCCCTAGGATCCCTTTACTATCTATAAGATATTTGGATTACGTAGATACAATCCTTGGATCTAGATAGACATCTTCAGACATGTGGATCAATGTATTCACCACATTGAGCCCAATCATATTTTTCCATTTTACATTGAACGACATACTTGGACTCGGTTGGAACTACATATAGTGGAATACCATTTCAAATTCCCCCTAGATTACACTCAGACTGATTCCCTACCATACTTCATGAGTTACTACTATGAGTTGGCTGACCCTTGATGTCAAGGATTCCTTGTTTGTACCTTGGATCCTCTATTATTATTATCATGATGCATTTTAAGTGTTGTTTACATCTCACATAACTATTCTGTATAAGCTAAAATAAAATTAATTAATTAAATGATCCCATGTTCAGAGACATTTCTATTTGAGGTTGACGTGGGTATCAACTATCATTATATCATTTCATTAAATTTATATATATGCATGAACACTATAAATTTATGTTTCATAGACTAGATTTGTATACACTATGTTGGTGGTGGATTACTGAGATTTATCTTATACCCTATATGTTCAACAATTTGTTCCCAAGAAAATTATATGTATATAGGTATTTATTAGGGGAAGCATCCCACTTTGGACAGTTTATCTTCATTTCTTGCTTTATGATATAGCATGGTAGGAGATGACCATGCTAGTGCTCCTGATTCTTGGATAGTTTTTTGTCTTATTTTTTGTTCTTTTTTATAGCATGAAGTTATTACTTCTATGTATACATATTTTACTATTTTTTATAGACATGACATGACTTCACCATCTTTTTTATAGGATTCAGTTTCAAAATTTTGATTATTATTTGTTTTGTGGTTTTTTATCCTTATTTCCACTTCTAGTTTTCCTTATTCCTTATTATGATTCTTATATTTTATCTTCTATGCTCCACTCAAACATGAGGTCATATTCATCCCACAGACAAATCCTAGGCCCTCACTGATATTCTGAAGCCTCAAGAATATGGTAAGGCATGCTTGAGGCCATGTGTCCAACATGGTTGGGGGGAACCTCTAAGAGGCACCGAGGATGGGATTTTATAGGGAAAACCTTCCCTTTCACTCTATTATACCTATGGTCTAGGACGACATTCCCACTTGTGTTGATAATTCCTAAAAAAATGGAAGGCATTACCAATTAGATATTTTCACTTATTATGTGGGTTGTATTTCCCATATACCATATGATAATGTGATATATAAAATTGTGATCATTTTTAGTGAGATCATGTCCTGGGGATTTTTTCATGGTTTTTGAATGAGTTCTCTAATATTTACGAAACTTATTTCATAAAATGTTCTAATTATGTTGGTAATGAAACATAATGTCAAACTATTAATTATTCCCATGGAAGTGGAATGTATTTCCCATGATGTGATACTTATAAGTAATGGAATGATATGTTCATGAGAGAATTCCTGATTATTTTTAATTTCCCTTGTAAGTGGTATATATTTCCCATTATGTGATACTTTTAAGTAAGAGAATGAGTTTCTTAGATGAAATTCTATGTTATTTGATATTTTCTTTGGAATTGGGATGGATTTACCATGATTTGTTACTTAGAAGGAATAAAATGAGATTCATGTGAAAGGTTTGTTTTTGTTGGGAATGATGCACTCTCTTATGATGTGCCCCATGTCTCGGATTTTATTTCCCCATTGTGTTTATGCTCATGGTGAGGGATGTTAGGCCCTATATTAATATATTCAAGTTATAATTCCTGGTTTTATATGAATTTTATTGACTTGATGAACACTATTTTGACCATGTGACCAAAACATTATACCCATGTATTAATGCTTTTGAAAGGTTGGTGATGTCATTACTTATCCCCATGATGTAGTGAGGATGTGATTCCTACATGTATATGATTTTTAGGGACATTGTGTGTGTTGTTAAGAGAAATTTATTGGGATGTACTACCCATGTATTAATTATTGTGGTTCCTCAGGGATGATATCTTCATTACTAGGTAATGTTATCAGTCTGTATTTTTCATGCATTGTTCATGATACTGTGGTGGGTTGTTATGCACACTATTAAAGTTTATTTATCTTCAATAGTAATGTATACTTTATTTTAGGGTCTTTAATTATCTTATTAATACCCTCCCCTATTCTCTCTTATATTTGGGTTTTTTATAGTCACCAAATCCTTATGAGCATAGTGATGTCCCACAAAACACTTTACCAACTGAGGGGAAAACAAGAAAACATTAAATATCCTTGGTAATTTAAAAGAAATTAAACCCACATTTGTTGATATGATGAAATAGCGGTGCATGTTCCACTCCACAAAACGACCTCATCCATTTATATTAGTACATATTTCTGTGCGCACATGCACTTAAATTATATACATATATATATATACAAATACATAAATATACAAATATGAGCATTAAAACTCACACATACACACATTATTTATTTATATGCATATTAATATAAACATTAAAATAATTATTTAACTATAATTTTTCATATAAAAATTATTTATTTATATTAATATATTTAAGCATATAAATTAATTTTTTCTATAAACAAAGAATCATACATATATGTATATCAAGAATTAAAATATCTTTTATATAAATAATTTATTTATATATGTTTTTATCTGTTAATTATATATTTATATAAATATAGAAATTTATATTATTGTTAATATAAATTAGAATATATGAATAAATATATATATTTTTTATTTTTTTAAATAAAAATGATGTTAAAATTTTGATTATAAAATAAAATTTATTATTCAATTATCGATCTAAATTTTATTAAAAACTCAATTTTTTTTTAAATTTAAGTACAAATAAGTAAAATTTTGAATTTTCAAAATTTTAAAGAACATTTTTTTTAATTTGACGCATTAAATAAAAATAAATTCAATAGTATTTTACATATTTTGATGAAGCATGAACTTACCTATTATGATATTTTATGAGAATAATTATGCAACTATAATTATATCAAAACAAAAAATACAAAATGAGATCAGTGGAAATGGAAATTAAAATCCAATTCAGAAAAATAGAAGAAATAGAAACAAGTTGGATAATGCTTCAAGGCCCTATTATCTAAGGATGTAGTTACTAAAATTATAGTAGCACCCTATAATAATCCCCTACTCTACTTATATTTATTATTTTCTAGAAATTTTCTATCATATTGTTCTCATTTCACCACATCTTCGGCTCATTTCTCCGCCGCATGTTTCTGAATGTTGATCATATACTATCTGAGGGAATTGTCCTCCTAGATCTTATAGAGAAGAAGGGTATTCATCTTTCTCACAATTAACTAGAGATTATTTTCACCATGAATATCTACAATGAGGTTATCCATTTATATTTTGATGGTTTGGGTGATTTTAGGTGACATCGAGGAAGATAAAATCAAATCCATAATATAGATAAAGGTAGAGGAAGAAGGTGGAGGGAGAAACAAATAACTGAGATGAAGACATGGGGAAGAATAGGAAAATGGAGAACTAAATAGGTGAGTGAGGTAGTATATTGGGTGGGAACACTAACCTCCGACCAAAATCACCCCTTATGTGATTGATTTAAATTTAAAATACAGGGGATATAACCAAGATTAATATTAATCTTTACATTAATATAATCATGAAAGTGTTTAAAATAAATATATTTTTTCCATCTCAATATAACCTCTCAATGTTTTATTTCACATACTAAAAAATCAATGAAAATAACTACATCATCACAAAATAATGAACGAACAATAAACATGAATAAAACAACATCATTTAAAATAGTCAAATTCAAAATGTTTATAAGATAAGTCACATCATACCAAATAACTATATTTATCAATACTAAGATTACCAAACATTTAAAATGAATGATTAGAGATTATTTAAAGAATTTATTAGAGAGAGATTCAACAAAAAAATATATGTATCATATAGTTATGAAGGGATCATGTATTTATACACCTTTCTTTGTTATTGTATTCTTGATCTCTTTCAAAGAGAAAGATCTTTATTCTAAGAATTTGTGTCTTTTTCTTAAATCCCATGAATCTCATTTTTCTAATTTTTTTCATAAATTTTGAAATATCCTAAAGACCCCATATTTGTAACTCTCCATCACACCATCCTCCATTATACATGAATGAAGAAGTCTCAGGGATTAGCTCTTGTCTCCTATCAACCATTTGATGAAATAAGTATTGACGAAATGGAATTTTTTGTTTATTAGAAAGTGGTGATTGCTTATACACATTATTTCTTAGATATGGATAAGGAATCATTTGACATATTGGGGTTAAAATAAAATATGTCTTAAGATATAATGACTTTTTTAATATAAAAAAATAAATTGAGTATGTGTTTAGCCTAAGAGAATTTGTGGATGTTGTTGAGTTTTTAGGAGATTATTGAGGGCATAATTTAAATTTTATATTAATTAATAGTGAATCATATCCTCTATAATGTGGAACTTATCTAGAAAATATTTATTGAAGAATGAAAAAGATAATGTGGTATTATTGTTTTTTATTTTTTAATCAATACATAAATAATTTTCAAATTAACTTAAAATAATGTTTCTAAGGAATGATGAAGTTTATTGAAGTGGTTAACAATTATTGGAGTTGATTTGGAAATAATGTGTTGCTATTTGGAAGGTTTCTACGTTTAATCTTAAATGAGATGGAAATTTTCTTCGGGAGTATACATGACATTTATAGGGTACTTGAAGATCATCGTATTGTACATTACTTTAT
Organism: Viscum album; assembly: GCA_963277665.1. Taxonomy (NCBI): domain Eukaryota; kingdom Viridiplantae; phylum Streptophyta; class Magnoliopsida; order Santalales; family Viscaceae; genus Viscum; species Viscum album. The sequence continues at coordinate 1,684,994,593 of OY728160.1, forward strand.
GAAATTCCAAATAAGTGGAGATTTTTATAGTTCCTTCATAAGATATAGTATAACATAAAAAGAAGACTATTATGCATAAAATTATTGAATCTATATAAGAATATGAAATTGTGTAATATAAAAAGTTTATAATATATGATTCTCATAAGATATATGTATTGTAAAATATGTTCATTTTGAATAAGATGAATAAATTTTGTAATATGACCAGTGCATAAGATAATATTTTTTCATATGATATAAAGATCTGGTAAGATGTGTCTCTTTATAATGTTTTAATAGACTCCACATGATACTAGTGTTTGTAATATACATGGGATCTGTAATATTCTAAAATATGAAAGAGACCTATTCATCATGTATGATATGAAATTTCATAAGATATATGGTGCGTATAATTTATTATAATTTAAGACTCTCCATGTCTTATGACATATTTGGAAAGGAATGGAATATTTGAAAAATACATGGATAAAGTCATAATTTTCATAATTTGAATTCTGAACCAAATATTAATATCAGATCATTCTAAATATGTTTAATATTTTTTCAAGCATCACAAAATGGGTTTTTTATTCATCCCAATGGAAAAGAAGGTTGAAACCATAAAGGAACAATTGTTTTACAAAGGATAGAAAGTAGTTAGTGTATAACTACTCCACCACATTTCATCAATTCTAGTTTCACTTCATGGATTTGGATATGAGTTCATAAATAATATTAAAGATAAAGGAAGAAATATAAGAATTTAAAAAAATGAAAGATAATTTTAAAATTTTTATTTTAAATTAAAATTCATACAATATTTTATGTTTATTCAATGTGATGAAGAAATATCATGAATGAATGAAATATAAGTAAGTAGAGACTACAATCTAAGTAATTGTCAAGAATATTTTTGAGTGTGTATAATTAATTAGAATAGGTTTTGTAGTTCACAATGAGAGATGTGAAAGAAACTATGATAGTACATGCTAAATAAGAATAATAAAAAAACTATAACAACAATTTGGATGTTTGGTCTGGTTGAATATTTTATAATTGTTGAAAGAAAAATAATCATACCATTAAAACAGTATTGAAAGTGCTATCACAGTTGAGATACTTTTCGAAATAGGTGTAAGAGGATATTTTCATCTCATTGTACCAACATGTTTATAATAGTAGTTCATATGGTCTATGTGAAATTTGGATCATGCAAAGGAATAGCCTTTTTATTTGAGTGATGATCCATGTAAATAGGTTTTTTTCTTCATGTGGGTGTGTGTGTGTGTTTTGCACTGATATAAATTCACCTTAATAGATGGTGATGGTTGACTCAATAGGGGACTTAAATAAAATTAAAATTATTACTTTACCCCCTTAGTGACATCCACTAATTCATTGGGTTCCTTTTCAAGTGGTATCAGATCCCATTTCCCCACAATTTATATCTAATGTTTGGAGTTTCCATTTAGTTAAAGTGTATGTTACTATATTTATTTATATATAATAGAAAACCGTAATTCATTGGTTAGGAATACGAGTCTATATTTATATGTGAAAAACAAATATATCCTAAAGGATAGGATGTTACCTAATATTGTATCTATAAATTTGTATTTTCTAGAGGCTTCAACATATGGGGTTAAACCCTATGATGAAAATATTTCTATAAAATTGGCTAATAGAATGAAACTGGAGAATGATGTCCATGATAGAAATTATTTATTTTCAACCCTTTTGGATAAATATTTTTGGAAGTGTAGAGGAATTAAAACAATAAAATAAATATGAGATAATATTTCAAATATATATGAATTTAATGAAAATGTGAAGCGATAAAAACTCCAAATTTGAAAACTTGAGTATATACATGAGAAAATTCAATATTGTGAAATTATATATAGTTTCATCATAAGGGTGAATGAAACTGTATGTATAGTCAGTATTTTTATGAGAATTTGGAAGAGACAATAGTGTTTTAGAATATATATTGCATCTTACTCAAAATATGTGATGCTAAAGTATCATATTTTGAATATAAAGATCTAGGAATTATACCACGTGGTTAATTACACTAAGTTTCAATTTCCTATGATATGATAAAATATAATGTTTTCAAAAAATTTACAAGATAAAAATGAAATATTTTTTAAATCCTCAAAGAAAGATAAATATAACATTTTTGATGATGTAGAAATTGATTTTTCTGATTCAGATGCGGATCAGAAGATAAAGTTGTGACATATAGTGGAATTGATGAAAAATTGCTAGTTTTGATGGTTAATGAAGAAGAGTTCACTAATGATGAAAGTAGTTAATCTTAGAGTGATTCTTAAACTAAGATGAAATTTATTTTGAGGAGATAATTAAATGAATTCATTTCAAATATCTAAATGATGATTAAGGAGATCAAAATTAAGAAAAGAATATTCAATCTTCTAGAAAAAATGATTTTTTCCCTAAAGAATAAAAAACAATATTTTTAAAAGAAATTAATAATAAGAAAATATTTCTTAATGATGAGAAAATTTAAAAATAGAAATGTAATAAAGAGTAGAAAATAAAAAAATATAGAATTTGTTCAACAAAGTATGATGCCGGTTGAAAAAAGTGAATATTTTGAGATTCAACATCAAAAATTTTGTGTAAAAATTTGGAGAAAATTATGAAAATAATTTTTTAAAGACCAGACCAAACTAACTATATGATCAGTAACCATACTAGAATATTGTCTGTAACTTTACCTCAACTACCTAAATTCTAAAGGTTTCCAACTTGTAGCACTTGTCTGAGGTGGATCATGGGGATGCTACACCCTTTATATCAGGGTGTGAAACCCTAAAATAAATAAATAACAAAATCTCAAACACACCTCTTATATAAGAGTTTATAAAAAGAATAATTTAACTAAATATTATCTAAAAAATTATTTCATAAGATATATAAACATATATTCCATTGGTATGATCACATTTACAAGTATTGACATCCACAAAATGAGCGTCATCAATTTTTGGACTGGAAAAATACCAGAAGCATATGTATTATCTTTTAAACAATGTAAAGAAAGGAGAATAATGTGAAGGGGTCATGTTCCTTACATGATATGTTAATTAATCATGGGAAAAATGTTCGACGAACCATATTTATCCTACAATGGCATCCATATGAACCCTGATGGTGATGCGAAGGATAGAAAAAAAATCATCTAGATCAGGAGAATCCCCATCAAACAACCTGATTGATCATGTGAACTCCCTCATATGAGTTCTTCTAATCATGTGACAAGTAAATAAAAATATTCCTTAAAATTTCCCATGTAATTCTCAAAATGAAAGATGAAAAATAACTAAGCTTCAAGAGAAGGAAGATAAGTTGATTTTCATATGATGTGTCTATGAGATTTACATGATCTATTAATGATCACATGAAGACCCTCATATGTGCGTTCATTGATCCCATAAAATCCTATTTAACAAAATATTTGATCTCACAAAGGCCATTAAATGTGTCTATTCGATCACGTTATTCCCCGATGGACAAGAAGTGGGTGAACACCAAATGCTATATATAATAAGTGATGGAAATGATGGTATCCTTATGAAAAAGGAGTTATGTTGTTTTTTGATAAGTTTTCTAATCACATGAATTACGTTCAATGTCCAATCATGATCTCATGAAGGGAACTAGACATGCCATCCAGATAACATGAAGTCCCTCTAACATGTCAACTTTATCTTACAAAAGTATATAAGACCTATAGATTCAGTAATGTGGAATCCCTTTCGAAATCCATAGTTTTAAGAAATCTAGTAATAAAGAATTGGTCATAAGATCACTATTTTTCACCTGATGCAAATATAAAATCATTAATAATACATGGATAGATCATAAGAAGTTCTTATGCATAGATTCCTTCCACCGACTCAAGATGGATGAGAGTTAAGCATTGTGCAAAAAAAACATATATTCCATATGGATATGCCTATAAAATCCCCCTCGACAAATTGAAAAAAATACATGACGGTGAGAGTGAAAATACTAGAGAGAAGTATCATGAGATCTCAGAAGCCTTCCACCTAGAAAAGGATGGTAATTAACTTAATATATTACATGATATGTATATGTGTTTCACATGATCATTTGGTTGATCACATGATGACTCTCTGACATGTCAGTTGCGTCACCTGAAGAGCTATCAGCATGTTGAAATTAATCACATGAGGATTCAGGAGGAAAATTCCTGATAAATATTTGGTTGTTCATGTGTAGAAGGATGAAAATTATGGGAACTTCTTATGAAGAAAGATATGTTATCTTTCACATGAAGGAATAATGCACTCTGCATGATTATCTCGGTGATCATATGATGACACCCTTGACAAGTATGTTGGATCCCGCAATAGCCCTCAAACATTTCATATTTGAGCATGTGATAACCCTAGTACATTTCAACTAATTCATGTGAAGTCCCCATATATGTCATCTTGATCTTGTGAAGCACCATGGACATGATAGCTTTGATCATGAGAATACTCCTGGACATGTTTGCCTTGTCATCTGGTATCCCTCCGACATGTTAGCCTTGTGAGGTAGACACCCTATACATGTTAATTTGAAACCCTGTACTTGTTGGAATTTCACCAAAGATATGTCAGGTTGACACCCTAGAAATTTTAGGAAAACATTCCCAGACATCTCTGCCTTGTCCTATAGCATTCTTGGGAATGAACCCTCAAACCGTGTGAACCCCAAACAATGATTCTTTATTCAATCATTCCAATTTTACATGATACTTTCCCATAATTTAATATGTTCAAACACTCATGAAACCTTGTTAGTATAATGGTATCCTCCTGCCATCCAATAATGCTCAGTAAACCACTCATGGTCTTCACTACTTATCTATCAAATGATTAGGGTTTGATATCTCTCATTAGAATCTACTTTTGTATATGTCCCATGAAATTTCATTCACTTAGGTTTATAAGACTCACCCCCATAGGGTCTACCATTCTTCTTTATCCATAATTGGATTGGGGAATCTGATGAAACTATTTGGACTCTAATTCTTTCCCAAATAGGATATGTCAGACACCTTTTTAAGGCCCGATCTCCAATGGGAATCCACCTTGGTGTAGTCCCCTCCATATATAAGAAACATGAACTCATGAGACCTGAATTCTATTTTGATTTTATCATCCTTCTTTGTCCATTAGAAGATGATAGATAAGTTTATGCATGGCCATCCTCTCAAGTGTAAGTCCCAACCATTTCCTCAAGTTCCAAAAACCCATTCGTGGGTAAGGTATGAATTGAATGATGAGGAATATGATTCTTTTCCAAATAGGATATGTAGGAACCCTTCCAAATCCCCGAGATCAAATTGGAATCAACATCAGTGTAAATACCTTTATTTTCCATTTACTCAAGATCACAAGACCCACCTCTATGGGTCCATTATAATTTCCAATCCATTAGAAGATTGCTAAAATTAACTGAACTATTATGAATCCAATTTATACTTAAATAGGATGTGTAGGATTCCTTTTTGAGGATTATGCTATATATAAAACACTCTATCTTGAATTATTCCATATATAATACCCATATCTATATGTTCTGAGACTAATCACTTTCTATATTTTTTTCTCACATTGATCCTGAATCATGTGATCTTAGGGATTTCCAAAAATCATATCACTAGCATCAAAAATCCCCCCAATTAAGGAAACCTCAGTGTGAAATCCCCATTAAATAATATGGTAACAATTCCTCCATACATGGGAATCCACCTTTGTGTAACTCCCTTAGGAATTCCCATAGTGATATACTCTAGGGAAATTTCCCTTGTTGTTATTAATTATTTTTCTCCCCTAGTCAACAGGTTGAGGACAGACTGAACTATGAATACTTTGACTCATGTTATAAGTGGGATACGTAGGATGCCTTTATAAGGCTCTAACTTTATACCCAATTCCTAAGATCCCCCATGTATTTTCTTGGCACATGAAATTAAACTACACAATCTTGTAATATGACCTTAAAATATATCAAATGAACAATATGGGTTTTTAAAATAATAAAATAATTTGTTGACCACATTTTGTGCCACTCTGTTTTTATCTCCAATGCAAACAAAAATTGTAAACATAACATGAATATTTCAAATAATAAAATGATCGATTGACCACTTTTTAAGAAATTTTCTTTTTCATATCCTATGAAATAAAAATAGCAAACTCATAGTAAAATCATTAAAATAATAAATTTAATTGGGGTTCCCGTGAGAATAGAACATTTCACCGTACACATTCAACTTAAGAAACAATGGTTGAACCATCAACGAGAATGTAAATTTTTATTTCCAGTGCATAGATAATAGATCATGTTTAATTATTGTGATGATACACTAATTAGAAAAATAATTCCTTGTTTTCTTTGTGACTAAATATATTGTTGTCATATACATCACCTTGAACCAAGATCAGGTCCCCATCAGGTGAATATTATGGAACCTCATATATAACAGAAAACTCCACAGGTCACAAAACAACATCACCCACCTGACACCACCATCTTAGAGTTCTTAACAAGGTGGTAAGAAAATTCCACCATTATGGTATGATCCTGGACCTAGAGGCATAATGTAGAGTTCTCTAGGAACTGAAGTTGATATTTCTATCTTGTTCAAGGAAAGATGGAATCAAACTGAAAATTCATATCAACACTACAAATAACTTTATAATTGTATCCCTAGATCATGAAAATAAACAAATTTCATTCCTTAAGAAGGTGAATCCAGGAGTTAACCATAGTTCCATCTCAGTTTATGAGCTTCATATGAGGGATCTTTTCATCCTTTTTAACTGGTCCCATCCATCCAATTCCCCTCAATAACCTACTTAGGGAACTACACAATAGTTTTTCATCCTAGAAACCCATGATTGGGAAAAAAGGGATCTCATCATGTACAGAAAGCTATATATGAAAGGGAGTGGGCTCATATTATCACTTCCACTGAAGAACCCCATAGGTATATTCCAGTAGTGGCCAGTAAAGAGGCTCATATCCCTACATACACAGATTAAGTATGATTTTATATTATGTTATCAATCATGAGGGAGGCACATATCCTGGCCCCTATTCATAAATACAATCAACATATCCCTATGTAATAATGAATACATGAGTGGGATCATATCCCCACCCCCAAAAAATACATCATCAAAAATATCATAGAGACGAAGAATGTGCGCGCCTATATTCCTGCACACACTCAACTGAAGTGTCACCAAATCCTAGAAATAGAAAAAGTGCTTCTCCGGTATATTCTGACATGAATATAAATAAAAGGATATGCACATATTTATGTCCCAATAGCCATAGAATCATGTCACCATGATCATCATAAAAATATGGATAATCTTGAAAAACTATATATTCTAGCTCCCATATTATACAATTATCACCATATTCCAGTAAAGGATAAGTCATAAGATAAGGATCATTTTCTCATTCCAATTGGGTCACACAAAACTAGATTAGAAAACACCTCTGGATAAGAGAACATTCTTCTCAACGAAACACAGTGACAAATTCCAAAAGCATGTGATCGTTCTCATACCCTTACTCTAACCGAGGTTAATATGTACAATTTTGAAATCACCTTATAAAAGTCTCATATCTCATCCCATTAAGATACTCAGCATATTACAATAGCTTAAATAATCCATGATCATATCTCGACATCATCCCCAAAAATACTGCAGTAACATCTTTCAGAGGAAACACAAGAGGATACTTGTATCCCTTATCCCATTTTGGAGTTCTGTTTACATATTGCGATGAGGAATTCATATATAAACCCAGATTATACCTCACCATCTACCATGTTTTATTGGAATATTTTGTAAACCACTCATTTTAAGGTTCATATCCCTTCCAACAATATAGACTCACACCGACATACTCTAGAAGATTCTCAATAGTGGGAACATATTCTCATAGAAACAAATGAACATCAACAAACTTCAGTGGCTATTATGTAGCTAGCTAATATCACTATTCAAATCCAAAATGCTTGACTTTATATACTGATCATGGCATAGGATGAGGCTCGTATCCATATTTTCCCAATTCTTGTGTCCTTGTGGTTATGCAACACATATATGAAACACCTCAAGGATCCATAGACTCTTCAACAAAAGTAGAATATTGTAACTACATCCATAATTATCCTAACTGTATTAAAGATATGTATTGAAAGGACTCTACTCCTGAAAAATTTCAGGGATAACCTCCCAAAAATAATACATCTCACAGATAGAGAAATACTCCATTTTCCTAGAAATATATATATATTTATTTTTCTGTGCTGAAAACACTAATGTTAACATGATATAGTGCCTCATCAACAATCAGTGAAACTTCATCATGGTCAACAGGTGACCCAAAGAAGAAACCTCTATTGTTTGACCAGGTGGAGGCAGATGACCATGATAAAGAAGATGATGAAATGCATATATAGAAGGAATTGGCTTGAAATAACATCTCATCCATTTTTTGTCCCCATGTTACATCTGACTGTGAGATCCTAGATTATTTAAGGGATGATTGGATGCATTAATTATTCAAAAATGTATGGGAGACCCATCATTGATTGGAGGCTAGACACCACTATTTTCATATTTATGAGGGTAACCTCCATACCATAAACACGCTCAATTTTCAGATAGACATAGAAATGTTCTCCTAGGCCTGATATCCATGATCAAAAGTGCATAAAGACTTCTATGGTGTTTCTATATATACATCATGAAAACACTCTATTGACTAATTACCAAATCCCCACAAAACATTCATATTTTAGAATAGAGAATGTATGGAGAATTTCACATTAATATGATCCCTATCATATATCCTTCTTTATCATGTGAAGTCCCTCATATGGGTACTTTGGATCATGAGACAAATCAATTAAGTGATTCTTGAAAATATTCCAAGACATTTATAAAATAACATCCAAAAAATTTGGAAGCGTGATGTAATGAAAGTTACATTTATATTCACATTGCGTGGCTATGAAAATATCATGACTTACTAATGATCATATAAATACCCTCTTATAAGCCTCCCATGATCACAAAAAATCCACTTTGATAAGAAAATTGATCTTGTAAAGGACATTCGACAAGTCTGTTTGATTATGTGATGCCCTGATGGAAAAATAATGGGATAACACCAAAGTATTCATATAAAAAATGATGAAAATGATGGGATAATTATGAAAATATAGTTATCTTTTTATTCATTAACACGAGTTATTTGCTTCATGTGGTCATTTTACGGATCATGAAAAGGCCCTTCGATGTGCCAGCTTGATATCATTAAGGGACCCAGACATTCTAGTCAAATCTCCCATTGACGTGCTAGATTTATCTCATGAAGGGCCCCAACCATGCCAACCTAATCTCATGAACAACCATTGACATGTAAACTTGATAATGAAAAATAATATCATATATATGGATTCGATCATGTGAAATCTATTTTGCAAGCCATGGGTCCAAGAAAGCCTGTAATGATGTAGTGATCACCTGATCAATGTTTATCATGTGACACAAAGTTTATGTTAATGATAATACATTGAGGTATCATATGAAGAAAATTTTCACATTCTCCCTCTTTTGACTCAAGCCGAGTTATGGGTGTTAAGAATCATGGAGAGCTCCATAGATTCAATATGGAAATTCCAATAAAACCACCCCTCAACACATTAAAAAAGCACATTAAGGTGAGGTTAAACTACCCATAGTGAGGTATCACGTGATCTTAAGATTATTCCACCTAGAAAAGTCTGATGAGTTACCTAAGGGATAACACGATATACATATTCACTTAACATGATCATTTCCTTTATCATGTGAAGGCTATCCAACATTTCATATGGATAATAAAAAGGGCCTTCATATTGTCAAACTTGACCCCATGATACCTTAGTAGGAAAATTTGTGACAAATATTAGGGCACTCATGTAAAGTTTGATGAAAATGATGAGAGCTTCATGAAATGGAACATATGATATTTTTTAGATGAAGGACACAAATGCTTCATGTGATAAGATCATCGATCATGTGAAGACACCCTAGAAATCTCATTTGTATGACATGACATCCTTTGAACATTACATATGGTTCTTTTGAAGACCCTAGAGATGTCGTCTTTATCATCAAAAACATCATGGACATGTCATCTTTGATCATGTAAAGACCCTTGGACATATCATTCTTGTCATGTGATATCCCTTAGACATGTAATCCATGTTAGGAAGACACCCCATACACATCAGTAATACACCCCTGACATGTCAGGCAGGAACCCCATACATGTCTAGTAGACACCCTAGCCATGTCAGGCAGACACTAGTGGACATATCAGCCTTGTCCAGTAGGCATACATGGGCATGTAACCTTGAATTTCATGAACCCCCTACCATGACTCTTTGGTTGACTATTCCACTTTATATGGTAATCATCTGTATTGGACTAGGGTCATACACTCATGAAACTTCATTGGTATTATGGGATACTCCTTCCACCAAAGCATTCTCAATCGACCACTCTTGCTCCTCACTCCCAACATATTAGAGGATAAGGGTTGGATATTTCTGATGGGAATATACCTTAGTTTATATTCTTCGGTATTCCATATACTCCTATTAACAAGACTCGCCCACTATGGTTCTACAATTCTTCCTTATCCATCAAAGGATTAGGGAAGACAACTGAACTTTGAGGACAGAGATTCCCAACCAAACATGATATGTAGTATTCCTTCCTAAGGCCCAAGCTCCAATGGGAATCCACGTACATTTAATCCCCTCAATATCCCAAAAATATTAACTCATGGGACCTGAATTATCTTATGAGTCTATCAAACATATTATTCTATAAATGGATGATAAACAGGTTTATAAGGATACATTCTCTTAAGTTTAATACATGTTCATGCCCTCCATCACATTAAAATCATCGGTGGGTTAGGGGAAAATTAAACAACGAGGACTCTGATTCCTTTCCAAACAGGATATGTAGGATTCCTTCCTAAGGCCTAAGATCTTAATGGAATTCACCTTAATGTAAGTCCCATGATATTCCATTTACTAAAACTCCTAGGACCCACCTCTATGGGTCCACCATTATTTCCCATCCATCAGTGGTTTTGGAAACCTAACTGAACATTGATGAATCGGGTTCGTTCCTAAACAGGATACGTAGGAATCTTTCTGAAGTCATGATCTTAGTATCAAACAATATATTAGGGCCACCATAGTGCATAATCTCTACATTTATATGCAGTTATACAAATCACTATTTATCCCTTGTTTCTCACACCAATCATGAATCATGTGAACTTATGTATCTGTAATAATAATATCACTAGCATCATAAATCCCCACAATCAAAGAAAAAATAGTTTTTAACCCTTATTCAATAATATAATACCAATTTATCCTTACATGGGAATCTACCTTGTTTTATGTCCCTAAGAAATTCCCATATTGATAAACTCTAGGTAAATGACTCGCATGAGTATTAATTATCTATATAGACCCATAAAACTATCAAAGATATACCCAACTAAGAATTATTTTATTCTAGTTATAAGAAAAATATACATGATTCATTCATAAGGCCCAATATCCATAACAAATTCCTAAGTTCCCTCATATAAATATTGAACTCATGATATTAAAATTCTTGGTTTTTTTAGTCACATGTCCTTTAATTATGTTAAACAAACTAGGTGTGTTTTTTATTCTTTTTCTCATCGGATACATAGGAGTCCTCTTAGATGTTAAATCTCATTCTTAAAACACAAATCTATTTTCTGAATGTTAGTAAACACAGAATGGATTATTATATTTCTTTAAAACAAAATTGGTCGCCTATTTCTAATAAATACTATGAACCATATGGGGAACCTTTGATATACACATAGTTGATCATTAATATGACACCCTTTTCATAGAGAGGGAAGAAAAACCTACTTTTTTATTAGGGTAAATATTCCCATATCAGGATTGGGAATGATTAAATCACATATCAAAAATAAATTAGAGAGTCACAGAGTAGGAAATAATCCACCATCCCACAATGGGTGTGATGAGTCTGATGTCTCGTCCTCTCAATCAATGTCATTTTCTAGGAATTTTTGAGCTTGAAACACCAAAGGACAGCATGTAGTTATAAAATAGGCATGCAGATCATTACAAATGTTAGAAACATTGGGATTTTATGTTGGATAAAAAAAATGGTAGATCAGATTCAAGTGATTTTGAAACCCCAATCAATCACCCACAATAGAGAATTAGGTGAAACCCCCATGTTTTTGGGAAATGACATGCCAGAATAAAATAAATAAGCATGCTAGATATATCAAAAATCTGATCCATACCACCCCAAAAAAACAATTTACCATTTTATTTAATCCCTCTAAATCTAGTATAGGCCTCCCCACAAACTTTTCATGTAAGAAAATGTGAGATTTTTTCAGAATCCAAGTGAAATGGAGGCCCAATCAAGGTTTGAGAACAACTTAGTAGGCCACCAACAACAAGATCCTTAAATATAACCATTATGTGAAAATTGTATTCAAAAGTGAAAATTAAAAAAATATATTAAAAACATGAATAAATTTAAAACCAACTACGTAAAACAATCACCAAACTCGGGGGGGGGGGGTGATTTCACCTCCAGAACAATAAATACATGTTCAAATAGTATCAGGGTTTCATTTGGTATTTCACAATGAACTTTCCAACCATCTCCCATCCATGTTTAATACACCAACTCTTGGTATAAACAAGAAACACTCATGGGTAATATACCCATCGATGAGCCCTTATTTTCAAATTTGAGGATATCTTAACCTTTTGTTTAGTCGTTTATCTCAGTGTCCCCTGGTGGCTATGTTAGCCCTGGTTTAACTATCTCAAATAGTTCATAAGATTTAAGAAGAAACAAATTTTAAAAATAAATAATTTATATAACAATATAATATATAAAATAAGGCATAAATAATTTTTACCATTTACATTCTGTAATAATTCCATTTCTTATTTTCCAAAACAATTCCCAAAAACCATTTTCATTTCAAGGACAAAAACAATTTCCCACCCATTTCCAAAATACCAAAACACATACTATCAAAAAATATTTTCTATTTTCATTTCAAATAGTTTCACATAATAATTTGTTTTATCCCTTTAAAACCCAAATCAAATCCAAACCCTTTTCAAACTAAAACAAAATTACTATTTGATCATTCCACTTTTTAATGTCAAACTATTACTCACACCAACACTTTACACATTGCCTTTATCATTAAATTTTTTATAATTAAATTAAAATGGTAAATTATTTTTATAATTATTAATAGTTGTGATATTATATTTCAAAACCATTTATTTAACTAATTTCCCACCTTTATCCAAATAGAATTTGATTTGGAATTCACTGACATCTGACATTTTATTTAAACTAGGTGAGTCACAGAGAAAATGGATTGACCACACCATGAATGTAGTTAGAAAATTTAAAAATTATATGTGTTAAATTAAAGGGACCACTTTCCATTTTTATAAGATTTCAAATTAAATTCATCACGATTCGAATGTTATTCCATGTATCTTCTGAGCTCAATTGGTCACCATCATAACATTCTATACACTAACTAATGTAAAAAAGATATAAAAAATATTTAAAATGAAGTTATAATTAATTAATCAAAAATAATAAATATTTATAGACTAAAATAAATTTTAAAAGTCATTAGAAACTCATCGTAACTCAATCATATATTTAACCATCATGCCATGGGGTGTCATCCATCACTGAATCACCCCTAATGCCAAACCAAGCCCTTACCCTAACCTTCAACACCAAAATTGTATCAAATTACATTGGAAATTGGAAAAATACCTAAGATAAATTTTATTGAAAACATACCTTTTCAATCATTGAAAAACCACTATAAAAAGGAGTCTTGAGAAATCCTATTCCTAGGATGGAAAAAAGTCCTAAGAGAATCAAGCAATTCCACCATGTTCCAAAAGAATCTATAATAAAAACCATGGTAGGGGAAGATAGAAATTGAAGAAAAGAAAGATAAAAATAATAGAGGACAAATAAAAATCCCATAAATTGCAGGGGGAATCCTTTATAATACCCCCAGGGAGGTATTTAATATCGGATGAAGGTAGAGAAAACCCTAGCCATGCAAGGGAGGAACAATGAGGAGATGGGGATTTCCACATCTTAAACCTAGAAGGAATTGTTTTTACCCTTATTAAAAGGATGTAGATTTTTTCTTCACCAAAAACAAACCATGTGGTTGATTATATCTCTAATAATCCACCTCACAAGAATTGTTCACATGGTTTACAGAACTATCCACCAAGCATGAAGATGGAGCTGTATCAAGCCCTCCCCCTCATATGGTTTATTAAACCATGATCCAAGCATGCAGGTGTATCTATAACCTTTATATAATGTTTGTGTGGTATAATCAACAATATCATATGGTTTTCCTCGATCTATAATCCAATCATGCAAACAATCTATGTTTAATACAAATATAACTAAAACATCACCTATTTAAGTGAACCCTCATGGTTTTATCTAAACTGTGTGACCCAAATTTTGTACCTTGGTCAAATTTCACAAAAACTCCTAGAAAATAATCTAAAATCTGCTATACTCAATCATGTAGCTGATATAACTTCTATGTTTCATTTCACATCCCAAATATAACTTTAAAATGTTCCAACTACAAGAATTTCCATTCTGAATCATGATACAATATTTTTTCCATCCACTAACTAAAATATTCAATCATCCCACTAACTCCAAACAACCATATGGATATGAGGTTTTTTAACCCCATGTATTTATTACTTCTCCTCCCTGAAAAGTCTCAATGGTCACCTAACCACACTTTTTTGATCCACCTCAGTCATCAAATCTCATCCAAGAGACTATGTTACACACTTAAATTCATATCACACTTTTGGAGCACCACCCTAAGGCCATGGTTCCCCAAAACATTGAAACCAATCCAAAATTCTTCTTCACTCTTGAAAAAAAGGTAAATTTATTTTTGAATCCATCTATCCAGATACATTGTCATGTTGTCACTCAATGTTTCACCTAGCCCATGGTGCTCTCTACCATAATAATTAACACAAACATAATTAATCCCAAGAATTGGTGCTTTAGGATTTTGAATTTACTGTCAATGATTTTTCCCATGTTTGAAGGAATCTCCCAGCATCAATTCTATGTTTCCACACTCGATAAAAAGTGAGTATGTCGATTGAATTTTGGTACCCAGTCTCATTTGTAAATTCCATGTCATAAGGGATAAATTCCAATTGTTAGAGAACCATAATAACATGGGATATTTCTATAAAAATCCTACACCAATTTTCATGAAACATACATAATACCAAAAACAATGTTTCTAATGAAGCTTTTAACTGACCTCATCTAAATAAATGTAAAAATGAAAGTCGAATCACATCTGGGAGACCATCCATAAAGTAACTAACCTACACTCTCCGATGTGTTCCCTCATTCAGCTGACAACGGGGCTTAACCATGTGGGCCTCCTATGAAAATTAAAAAATTATCTCTAATGTCCATTATAAACTCATGGTGTACCTATAAGGGTAACTTCTCAATTTTATATAGTTTTCAATTTACTCAACCATGAGCATTAACATTATCTCACATGACCACATTTTGGTCATCTCAAGTCATCTTAAGCCTAACGCTAAATCTTAGACTATAATCACCCATAATTTTTTACAAAACATATTCTCTATTACTCAAATTGCAAAATTAAAACATTGATTGACCATAATAATTCACCAACATCCATACCCAACACCCGATGAGGATTCCCTGATTGGATCATCATCTAACTAAACCCCCATCATTGTTTCTCCGAGCATCAATACATCCCGGATCCAACATGCTTGGATCCTCTCATATTAACCTAATCCCAGCATCCTTGTTTAGAATATTTTAGATACTACATAAAAACTAACATTAATCTCACCAAGGATTTTCCATTCGTACTCTATTACCTTCACCCATCAACCATAGAAAGTCAAACAACAACCCATTGACTAATACCACATTCGTGAACCTTATCTAATGAGGGTCACATGCACATAAAAATACCACTCCCCAGCAATAGATAATCCTTGAAATTTCATCAGTAGATCAATCATCGATCATCATTGTCCATTCAACATCCACCATCACACGTTAGGATTTTAGGGGTCTAAAATAAGGAATCCACGATAACCAAACAAAAATACAACTAACCACCCATACTCGTCCAAAGGGAATATTATACAAAAAATTTTCTAAAAAATATTCCAAAATGAGGATCACATACTTCAACACCATATGGTGGATTCCCCACTATATATATTCCTTTATATAACTCCTTAATTTCTACCTCAACAGTCTCTATCACCATGAATGTGGTACTCCCAAAGAGCCCCAATCCATTATTCCCATAAGCATTGTGTCAAAACTCAACGGTACTCATCTCATACATTACCACTCACCTATCTAAAACACTGTAGAATCACCCATAGTAGTGTTTATGGCCACATAATATTTTGAATAGAACTAGAACACCCTCTTGTTCCACCAAAACCACTTTCCAATTTATGTTGTTCACTTATCATGATATTTTCACCTCGATATTAAAAAAACAATAAGTGTGCATTCCCTTTTCCACCTATCCAAACAACCATACTCACGCTTTTGAAATTTGACATGCCCTATGGCTAGAATGACTATTCTCCATGGCATGCTAATCCTATCATACTGGGAGTTCCCTTGGAACTCATATTCAAAATAGTGCACCTTACCAGTGAAATGGTATATCTCATGATCACCCTCTACAAGTGTGTTGTATTTAAACAATAAGAATCTATAACAACACCAGGATAACATCTCTCATGGGTCTCTATTTACATAAAATGAAGGAACAATTCACTACGGTTAAAATAAAGTTTAAATTTCTCTAGGTCTCCCACCTAGCCCTAGCATTTAGATCTCATGCCAGGGTCACTATTCCCAACGGCATAGCCCTACTGGGTTTCTCTATGGCCATAACTCCTAGGAAAAATCACACAGTTCTTGTCTAAAATACCACTCAACATCATCAAGAAAAATTACCCACTACAGGGTCTCAAACCATGGTCCTTTATACATTTCCCCATTTCAAAAAAACCATGAAAACTCATGTTCCAAACCACCCACTCACAGGTTCCAAACAAAACCCATCTTTCACTTGACAACCTACTCCCCCCAAAAAACCCAATTCTCATTGATCATCCTCACATGGGACTAACCCCTTGAAAATAACAACCCATCAACCACCATTGACTCATTTGAAGACACTATCCTAGAAAATCATTATCAAAGAATGATAAACATGTTGTTTTATGATATATAATTTCATTAGAAGATATAATAGAAAACACTGTATTCGTTGTTACTCGAATTTTAAATAACCATACCCAAGAAAAACTCACCCCGATGTTTTCCCCCTAAATAATTGGATTAATTTATTGAACTCTCTGGGTATCTACTCATCCCTTACCAAAAGGAATATATCACCATCATTTATATAGGATTTTTAAGTCATTAAATCAAAATAAAACATACAAAGTTGTCCCAAAAGGGTATACTTCCACCAATTACCTATATAGGAATATTTTTTATGGGATGTTTCTAACATAATAAATAGTCTTTACTCAAACATAAGTAATACAAATAACACTATAATTTATATACCATGTGGATCTAATGTTTCTGTTATTATGCATGAGAAACATCTTACCTCTATAGGCCAAGAGTCAAAACTAGACATTTCCTTCTCAACAATGGGAAAATAGAAGGCATCCATAATCCAAAATTCATAAATCTAAAACATCATATTCATCATGATAGGCGAAAATCAAAATAATTTTAATTGTTAAATCCATACACATCAATCCCACACCCATGCTAAACATTATTTCCGCTGGGAAAGTTATTTGTGATGCACCAGTCTAGATTACTCCAAGACTACCAACACATTCTAATGCTTTGTGTCTACTGATTCCGAAGGAATTAGGACAAAAACTGCACTAATATGAATTTTTAACACCCCAAAATTTCTCACTCTATGAATAATAACCAAAATGGAAAGTTGTGTGACCTTAGGCACACCTCTTTGAATGTAAGAGGCCAGAGACTAGTAATGGGGGTCTAAGGACATATCTTGGGGTGGATATGTGATGTATCATAGTGCAAGATAAAAAATCAATAAATTACAAAATCTCATACATTCCAATCACATAAAATTAAAAACAAATAAAATTTTTATTGAGGATGATATATAGAATAAATTTTGACATAACGCATACAAACATACTACACACTACGACAACCACATATATAGTCTGCAATAAAAGAAACAGACAAGGAATTTGAAACAAATATGAGCCACAAAAATCCCAAAATTCATCTACTTCTAAAATATATCCTTATAAATCATGTCTATGACTTAATCCTACATATTACTATAAAAACATGTGAAAGGTTATCGGGTACCCAACTACAATGACAATTAGAGTAGAGTTTGAGTACAACTCTTTTGGCCACAACCAACAGTGTCCCTAAATATTCCCATCCTATGTGAATTTAATGTTTAATTTAATTGGTAAATAAATTAAAATACAAATACAAATACATTTAAAACTAACTAAATTAAACAAACACTAAACATAAGGGTCGGGTTCACCCTGGGAATGGTATAAAACTACTTCAACTAGTGTTGGAGTGTTTCAGATAATGTTGTGATGAATATTCCAAATACCTCTTGTATAGGAGTAATATACTCATACCTTGTATACATAAGAGGAACCTGATATAAATATACCCATCCCTGGGGCGCATGAATCCACTAAGAGACCATGTTCACCCCAAGTTAGCCATTGTAAAGACTCAAAGTTCTATTAATGGAATTACCTTCTTATAATTATGTCATATAGTAGAATCACATAAAATAACATTTGGAAACACAATTCCAAATCATACTTTATTGAACTAATAAATTTTATGTGTCCTTTAAACATGATTTTTCGACTTCTGTTATTTGAATTTTAAAAATCTGACATACACGGTTGCGATATTTAAGATGTTTGGAGTCTGGTAGGACAAACATAATTTTTGATGAATATTAGCATACCCTAATAAATATTAATTTTACCCTTATGAATACTAATATGACCCTTATGATTTTTAAATTCTTTCATGTGAATAGAAACCATTCCAATTATAGTATAAATAAAATTTATCCATCTTATAATTGAGAATATGATATAATTATATTATAATGTTGGTATTTTTGTAAGTAAGAAATATTTAATGATTATTTTAATAATTTAAAATAAAATTAGTTTTCATAAAAATTATTTATAAACAATTATTTTTATGTCTTATTATTATATTATAATTTTATGAGACATTAATTAATTTTTCAAGTGTCAGAAAAGGAGTTTTGATTTTAAAATTTGTTTTTTTCATGTAAATTATGATATTAATTAATAATTAAATTACACATATTTAGAAAATTTTATTCATAAAATGGATTTTATTTTTTAATTCTACTCGTTGATAAATGTTTAGGGATAATTTTTTAGATTTTACTGAAATACTTAATCATTGGTGAATAGAAAATTTCGATAATTTACAAAATATGATAAATAAATGAATTTCTACATCATTCTTTAGTAATGGATGATGTAAATGGACATTTTTTTTGATCTAACATTCCCTCTTTTCATTATTTATTCATGGAATCATCAATATTTCTTGTATTTTGGAGAAATAATAAATCCGTGATTATAATATTGAGAAATCTCCTCTCCCCTACACTATAAATATCACCCCTCACTACCTCATTTCATCACACCTCTCAAACTTCAATATTAATCCAAATTTAACACAAGCCTCTTAAATAGCCCCTACACAACATCCAAGTCCTCTTGTTATCACCCAAATACCAATCCTAGGTGCCTTGATGAGGATCTCAATTGGATAATTCAAGAGGTAACTTCTCTATCTTTCTTCTTTCAAATTCCATTAAAATTTCATTTATTTTCTTCTTTTATCCTCAATTTATCTTATCCAAATGTCATGATAACTCAAATATTATTGATATAATGGAATTATAACATTTTAATGGGCCATTATTCATTATACGCCTCCATTTATCTCTCTTTATTTTATAATAATGAAATATTCACCTGTGATGTGTCAATTTACCTACATCGTGGGCGATGAAATTCCATTTTACTTAAATGCATTAAAGGATATTAATAAAATCATTAAATGGTTTAAAAAGATTTTAATATTTATTTTTAACCCCTTTTATGTTCGGTAAAAAACTTTTATACATAAAACTAGATGATAAAACAAAACATGTTTGTCGTGATCCAAAAACTGCCCAAATTAACCTAAAATGATAATCATTAAATTTTAACTAATGATTCATCCTCATGGTATATAAAAAATAATTATATGATTATTTAAACTCCTGGAAGATCATTAATATCATTTAATATAAATTCTGGATGTTTATGCACATTCTACATGATCCTACAATCATGTGTACAAGTGAATTGTTTGTGAAAAATAAGAAAAATAACTCTCCCAAAGAATGAATTTAAACTCTATAAATCACCCAAAGAACCATAAAAGAAATTAATAAAACCATAATGAATAAATTAAATGTATAGAAGTTTATTTAAGTTTTAATTAATTAATTTTATGTGATTATATAATATCTTAATGTTAATAAATCATTCAGACATAAGGGAAGGGGAATTCTTGAACCCAACTATATTTATTTGGGTTTTCCCTAATTACCTAAATTTTTAATATGGTTGTTCCTTAAAAATAATTTATTCATTATTATATTAAATTATCTAGGATATACATGTTTTCCACTAGAGTTTATGTCAAACACAATTTTTTCCAAAATAACTCTTCTTTCAAAAACACCAGTTTTACTTCTCTCTCAAGGTTGATGGTTACTGTATCAAGTATGTTATTACCACTTTCATTTTAGAACACTATGTTTATGAATGTATGGTTTATGAAATTAATACCATTCCATCCCATGGGTCATTTAGGATTAATATTGATATATGTTATATGTGGCATGCATGATAATTTTAATGTTATGAAGTGATGTGTGCACCTTGAATAACTCTTCTTTCAAAAACACCAGTTTTACTTCTCTCTCAAGGTTGATGGTTATTGTATCAAGTATGTTATTACCACTTTCATTTTTGAACACTATGTTTATGAATGTATGGTTTATGAAATTAATACCATTCCATACCATGGGTTATTTAGGATTAATATTGATATATGTTATATGTGGCATGCATGATAATGTTAATGTTATGAAGTGATGTGTGCACCTTGAATTATGTATCACAATGTTGATGTTATGATTTGATGGGTGCACCCGGAATTATTCAGTACTCCAATGAATTGGGTAATGTGATTAATATCATTATTAAAATTGAAATATGCATGAAAATGATGATATATTTGTTCACAACTATGCGTGGAAGTTCTCCATTAAGTCATAATGTTTCATTTTTTATGCATTGACACTTTTCAAGACTTTTATTAATTTTTTATATCATATTTATGATCAAATCCCTATGTTATGATGATAATTATTTTGCTCGACCAATTTTGTATTACCTCATGTTCTTATCCTCTTAATCTGATTCTAGCTCACCTCTTTTTGATGTATATGCTCAAGTAATTACATGTACTAAGGAGAAATCAAGGTCCAATAAGAATCTAGAGAAGAATAAATTAAATAAATGTTTATGTTTTATGATGTAAAAGTTATGAATGGTCCTTTTTTTCCCAATAAACTAATCCTTTGGATCATCGTGGTGTAATTTTTTTAATGTTTTTTATCATTAAAATGATGAAGTAATGAATGAAATGAAGGGTCACTACAGTTAGCATCAGAGGCACGACTAATTAATTTGGGAATTAGGATTAAAGAACCTTAATGAAAACCCTAGTATGAGACTAAGTGTATGAAATAACACATTTATATTTTCTAAACATAGGGATCTCATAAGATATGATTTTAGTGTTAATTAAAAAAAGTAATAAATTATTTATTCATGAATTTTTTACTTATGTTTTCTTATTACCTTTTCTATTTAAGAAAATAGTGGGAACCAGTAAAAATAAGGCCAATAACCCGTCTGAGGGAAAATGTAGTGATTTTATAAATGACATCCCCAATGCTTTGGGTGGTGGAGTTCATAAAATCATGGAGATTATTACCCATTTTTCTCAACTTATAAATAATAACATGAATAATTTGAAACATCCTCTTTCATCTAAGTGGGAGAAACTAGTTGTCAAATTTTTAATGCGGAAATGACCACTGACTTTTAGTGGATCTTCTAATCCACTTTTTACAAAATAGTGGGTCAAATAAATGGAGAATATCTTTTATGTGGCTCACTATTTTGAGAGGGTTAATGTTACTCTAGTTTTTTATAATCTCTATGGAGAGGCTGAACAATGGTAGGCTTTGATTTAGAACCCCATGCCATGGGATAAAATTAAAGAGATGGAGTGGGAAGACTTTAAGATAATGTTTCTTAATAATTATTTCCCTCAGACTCTTAGAAAAAAGTTGGAGAGATAATTCATAGATCTGAAACAAAAGGAATTTAAATCTCTGACAACCTAAGACAAAAATTTTAAAATCCTCGCAAGAAATGCTTTGGGATTTTTTATCAACAATGATACAAAAATTGATAAATTATTTACTGTTTTAAAACCACACCTTCAAAATGATCTTTCAATTACTGACATTGGGAGTTATGAATAATATGTCCGATGTAATATCAAAGTGGATATGGAGATTGGATAATGGTCCCCTGGATTTGTGATATGAAATGAAAGATGGAGTTTCATTCCATAGAATCTAATCAGAAAGGATGAAAGAAAACTCAACCACCCACATGTCAAAAATGTTAGAAGAATAATCAAGGGAACTACTTCAAAGGGATGTGGAAATGATTCATGTGTGGGAGAGAGGGCCACTAATCTAACTATTGTTGAAAAGACATGAGAAGGAATAATTATGTGGTGGAGGTATGGAGAGAACCACCCATGGTCTGATGATACAACTGTAGATATCAAGGGAACCATGAAAGCCAACACATTGAACCTCGAGTCCTCAAGTATAATTAGTGTTAGAAACCACTAAATCCATAGGAACAAGGGAAGTCTTAGGCAATCACTACAGTAGAAGTGGAGCAAGAAAATTAAGTCATACAAGGTACACTTCATATTCACTCAAGAGTGGAAAATTCCTTATTTGATACTTGTTTTACACATTACATTATATCTCACATGTTTTCTAGAACAATTTAATCAAAGCCCCAAAACCATAAAGAATATATATTTGTAAAAACACCAAGTGGTACAATAATTGAGACCCAAGTGTTGCACTATTATCTTGTTGGTGGATGTGGGAATATTCTTCCAACGAATCTCATGATTCTTCCCTTGGTGGAATTCGATGCTATAATGGGAATGTATTTTCCCTAATTATATATGACACATGTCAACTTGAAAAAGAAAAAAAATCTTTTCATATTTGGAACCATCTCGTGATCCTCTACAAATGAAAGGAAGAACATGAATCTCCACCGAAAAAACTATAAATGGGGTTGGTGTTGATTCCTTGTAAAGAGTCATACCTTCATCAAATGGTTGAGTGAAAGGAATTTATCCACCTACAGTAAATTCC
The DNA here is from genome assembly GCA_963277665.1 of Viscum album. Classification (NCBI taxonomy): domain Eukaryota; kingdom Viridiplantae; phylum Streptophyta; class Magnoliopsida; order Santalales; family Viscaceae; genus Viscum; species Viscum album. The sequence goes on from OY728160.1 coordinate 1,685,018,524, forward strand.
CATCAAGAGAGAATAAATTGATGTTTTTCTCAAAGAGTTACTCGTACATCAACCGAATCATGATGTAGATATCTCAATGTAATTAATACTAGAAGCTACACCTTTCTCAAAGTTTCCCTATAGGATGGATCATATCGAACCGGAGGAGTTAAAGAAGAAGCTGAAAGAGAATTTGGACAAAGGGTTCATATGCCCTTGCGAATCACCTTGGGGTGTGACAGTACTCTTTTGGAAGAAGAAGGATGTATCAATGTGATTGTGCATATATTATTGAGAACTCAAAAAGATCACCATAAAGAACAAGTAACCTCTCATAAGCATTGACAACTTGTTCGATCAACTTTGAGGAGAGCAGTACTTATCAAAGGTGGATCATTATTCTGGATATCATCAGCTAAAGGTGAATAAGGAATATATTTATAATACCTAATTGAATACATGTTATGGTAACTATGAATTTATAGTGATTCCAATCAGGCTAACTAATGCCCCAAAAATCTATATGGATTTGATGAATAGAGTCTTTAAACATTACCTAGAAAAAATTTTAGTAGTGTTTATTGATGATATTCTCATATAATCCAAGAGAAAGGAGGAACATGAAGAACATCTAAGGCTTCTGTTGGCAACATTGAGAAAGGATATGTTATACTCCAAGTTTATCAATTGTGACTTTTAGATGAAGAAAGTAACTTTCCCGGGATATTTGATCACAAGTGAGGGAATTTATATAGACCCTTCATAAAAAAAGGTGATTGATGAATGTCCAAGACCATATAATATTGTAGAAATCCATAGTTTTATTGGATTAGTTGGGTACTAATGACTATTTTTGATAAATTTATCACAATTGTCAACCCAGCTAAATTTGTTAAGAAGGAAAGGTGTAAAGTATGTATCGACGAAAGAATTTGAGGAAATATTTAATGAGTTAAAGAGAATTTTGATCACTACACCTGTACTCCCATTACCAAAAAGTGTAGAAAGTTTTGTGATATAAAGTGGTGCTTCCATGAAAGTCTTGGATTATGTACTCATGAAAAATTATAATGTCAGAGCCTATACCTCATGATAGTTGAATATCCCTGAGAGGAACTACCCAACAAATGATTTAGAGCTAGTAGCTGTGATTTTTTCCATGAAAATCTAGAGACACTATCTATATGGTGATAATTGTGACATATATACCGATCACAAGATCCTAAAGTATATATTCATGCAAAAGAAGATAAAAATGAGTCAAAGGATATGGTTAGAGCTAATCAAAGACTATGATTTTTCTATTCACTATCATCCTAGAAAGGTGAACAATGTAGCTGATTCTCCTAGTAGAAAAGAACATGTTATTATATTGATGATGTGGATTGAGAAAGACACTATCTTCCTGGATATGAAAAGGATGTGTTTGGAAATCATAATGGTGGGGTAATAAATTCTACCTTTCCCAAATTATTTTCCAACCATCAATCCAAGAGACGATTAAGGAGGAACAAAAGGGTGATTTGGAGTTTCAAAAGAAGGTGAATACAGTAAATGAAGAGAAGATGGTATACTTCCATATCGATGATGATGTTGTGATCCATTTGGGAATGTGGGTTTGTGTTCCTTTATCACATGGAATAAAGAAATATCTATTTGATAATGCACATATCTCACCTCTCTCTATCCATCATGGTAGCACCAAGATGTATCGTGATCTCCGAGAACACTTATGGTGGGACAACATGAAGAAGGATATTGCTGAGTATATCTCAAGGTTCTTGATATGTCAGAAAGTTAAAGTATAGTAATATAAGTCTAATGGGATGATAAAACCAATGCTTATACCCTTGTGGAAATGGTAGAATGTGTAACAGCCCAAGATTTTATGAAAAATATTCTTTTTAATTTTATTAATGTTTTGTGTTGTACGCTACACCAAAAGGAGCTTGCACAACACACATACTTGACTTGACTTGCATTACACGCAATCACGACCTTCCTCGATAGCGTGTGTAGTACGCAATACCGAGTTTCACTAAACAACGATATGCTATAAAAATATTATTAAAACTAGCCGTTATGAATAGTAATAACCACTTTTTGAAATCCAGTAAATCTTATTTTTCAAAATGAACTTTATTTTTGGATTCGGAGTATCGAATTTAGCCTAAGGTGAAATTTTGGTACTTTTCGGATAACTTTCATATTTTGATGAATAGTGAAAATGACTAAATTTTAATTAAAAACAACTTTTTTAATCGAAATAATTAATAATGATAAATTATTAATTTGAGTGATTTTAAAGTATATTTAGAATATATTTTTACAATTTAATACAATTATGGTCATTGAATGTAATTTCACATTTAAACCAGACATAATCAAGTGTCAATCTTTTGATAGATATTGTTTCTTAAAAACACGCTATTTGTTTTAACAGCGGGATTTAATTATAAAATTAATTAATGCAACTTCTATGTTATGAATTTGGTTAAATAGATTTCATTTTTGAATTCGGAATATGAAATATAGCTTAGGATGAAATTTTGGCATTTTTCTGAAAACCTTCAATTTTTGATGAATAGTGAAACCACTAAGTGGTAGGTTAAAAACTGAATTTTGCATAAAACTTAATTTTACCGCTTCTGTGAATGGAATTTCGAAAATCCGAGAGACACGGTTAATATCAAGGACTAAAATGTGGTTCAATGAGATGAAAATAATTTTTGGTGAATAGTAACTTTTTACTTTTTTTTACCGCGGTTAATAGTAAATAGGGTAACTAAGGGTAAATATGATATTACTATTACCCTAACACATGTCCTAATTCTATTGGACAAGTGTAATTCGACCAAAAACAAACTTAGGAATAAAATATGACCATTTAGGCCCACTTGGATTAGATTAGGACATTTATTATGAATTTATTTAAAGAAGGGTTAAAATAGTTAAAATCAAAGTTTAATAAGTAAATCATTTTTAATATGGGGTTATACATAAGATAAATTCGATTGTAAATATTCATTAGAAAGCTAAAAAGATTTCCTACATGATGGTATTTTATTTGTAATTTTTAGACATCAAATAATTTAATTTATTTATGACACAACGATGATGCAGTAATTATCTTATTAATGAAATATTGACATAATTGATGTTATAAACACCAAAATAAATGTAATTTGAGATTTTTTATGAATTGCACTATTTTTCTAGGTTACTATGATATATTAGTGATGATTTAATCAACTTGGTTCGAACATTTAATTCTGTTATGACTTTCACAAAAATCATATATCAAATAGTGTCAAAATTGACACAAAATAGTTTTTAAATCAAATATTATATTATTAATTGTTATTTTATTCCTAAAAATCTAAGGTTCGGCCAAATGACTTAGATAAGGATATATATATTAATAATAAACAATTTGGGGTTCGTTTGTCATGTTATAGTAAGTGTATTAACCATATAGTGAAAGAAAACAAAAAGACACGGTAAAAGTCAAATTATTTAACTTAGAGTTAAATCTAATTGATAAGGTTTAAAATAAGATCCAAACATGTCTAAATTTGATTGGTTGATGCGATTACAACCCTATATCATCTAAGCTTCGAATATGAGTCATTTTTGGAGGTTTTTAAGTGGGGTTAAATTTATTATAAATTAATATTTTTAAGAATTCCTAAGGTGCCCCTCTCCTCCCCTATAAAAGGACACCTCCTCCCCCTCCTCCTCACACCAATTTGAGCTCTCAAGCTCGGCCAACCCCTGCCAAAATCTCTTCTCCACTTCCCTAGCAACATACTAGAGGTTCTGGGCTTCCTCAAAGACCAATTTTAGTGCCCTAAGAGGAGGTCTCAAAGAGGCACTTCAAAGAAGAGGTAATTACCGTTACCAATTCTTTCATCTTTATTTCTTCTTCCACTTCTTATTCTTAGGTTGTTTCATTATGAAGTAATAACATCAGTATCACTCATATACTGATATGTTATTATAAGTATGAAACAACCCTATTTCACCATCTATCCATCCTACGGAAAAAGAAATCACCGCGCGTGCGTACGTACGGAATACCGTCTCCACGCCGTGGTGTAATCTATTTTCCACCACCACCTTACATGGATGGGTATAATGGTGTAAAGAATAACTATACATAGTTATTACAACATCATATTGATTCTGATATATTGTATAATCCACTCCAATTCAATTCAATAATTATGGAAATGATATCATCGCTCGTGCGTACGTACGGAATACCGTCTCCACGACGCGATGAGATTCATTCTTAATGATTAACCATTCATGAATGATTATAAAGTATATATAATAAGTACTAATGAAATATATGACATAATAATGATACTGGATTTATGTATATATATATATTTATGTCATCTACTTACTTCCATTCAAGACAATAAAGAAAGAAAAACAGCGTTCATGCGTACGTACGGACTACCGTCTCCATGAACGGTGTTTTTCATTTCAATTATCTATCTATTATATATATATATATATACTGAATATGTATGATATATAAATCATATTTTATATTATGGATGTAAGTAAATCATGATATAAGTAATAATAATGTCAAGAAACAAAAAGTCAAAACACCTACGATAAATGAAACGATTTTACCCAAAACGCTTCTTTAACATGGAATTTACAAAAGAACGGGTAATATAATGTCATAAGTGAACCATATATGATATCATAACAATGAATATGATTCTGTAATAAGTCAATGACATTATTTAAATCATTATTCAGGAGGTTCGGACACATACAAAGCAAATCGGACCTAAGGTAAGGGAAATATCACAATCTCACTTTTATCCGAGATTGTTTTTACTTTGGTAATTACTGGGGTGTATTTTATCATCCAAATCCATGTTTCATCAATATGTAATGTTATTTCCATCTACCTACAATTGTTTAAATCCATTTTTACCCTTCGTTGAGTTTTTAGTAATATGTATGAAAGGAATCTTTTGTCGTTTTTCGTACGAGGTACTTTTTGACTTTTCCGACAAAAGTACGAGAAGAATGTTTTTTTAACTTAAACGGCACGAACGGATTTTTACGGTTTTATAAAGCCTTATTTTTATGAAGATTCCTCCAAAAGATTTCATGACTATTTTCAATAAAATCTCTTTCTTTTAAAAATTTCATGATGTTTTGTGAAAAGAAATTGATTTTGAAGAAGAAAGGATATTTTCCTCAAGAATTCAATTCAAGTGTTTTATCAAAATTATTTTCCATCTAAGATAATAAAGTGTTCTGTTTCTATCCATATTTTTACATTGATTTGACTATGTTGTGATGGAATTATGTTTATGAATTCCTTTATCTTATATGAATGGTTTTATGATGTCATGTTGTTTAAGAATCCCATTTTTATTACATGGGTTATGCAATGATGTATGATTTATGATTCTGTGGCACACATAAGAAAGGATTCATTAAGAGATGGGTGGGACCTATATCTCCCTCCAATGCATTGGGTAAAGATTTTATATCTCATGAGATAGACATGGCTGGAATGGTAGGTTATACCGGTTCAGTGAAACAGGACTGAAACGAGGATTACTCGATTCAGAAAGGGACTTTGTCCACTAAGATAGTCTTGGAAATGAGTCTTGACTAACAAGAAATGATTCTCTATGATTATGTGTGTATGCCACAATGAGTAATGTTTTAAGTTATGATTTCATTTTCACTTCTATGATTTATCCCATGTTATGATATTATGAGCTCTTTTGCAGGTTATGATTTCCAAAAGCTATGTTCTTATGTATATGATGTGATTGATATTTCTTTTGTTTACCCTTACTGAGCATTTGAGCTCACCCTTTTATGTTTTCTTTTCCCCAGGATATAAAGAAAGGTTTTTAGGTAAAAAAAAAGGGAAGATCTTTATGGGAGATATTGAAGATCTTTCACCACGATTAGAAGATTTCGTTCCGAGTTTCCAAAGACACTAAACTATTACGATCCTTGTGTGTGTGTGTTTTTGTTATGTACTAAGTATTCTGCAAAAGAAATGTAATGTCAATGTAAGTCAAGCTTCGGGTCTCTACAGTTGGTATCAGAGGAAAGGTTTAGTCAACCTTTGGAAACTAGGATGCGAAAACGTTAGTGAGATCCCTAGAGATATTTCTAAGGTATGTCTAGGGATGCCCCTAAGGATAAGTATACGTATAGGATATAGTTCTAGAACTATGGTAACGATATTAGATTAAACCAAAGATGATAGATATTTAAGTTACTCCCCATTTATTATGTTGTTTTCCCTAGCATGATTTTTGCCTCTCACACTATTCTTTATGGGTTTTAGACGATGGCTGGAACCCGAAGGAACCGTGTTGATCAATGCAATGGACAATGCAATGATTGCCCTCCTGAACAAACAAATGTTATGGGAGATGGAGTGCAAAATCTTATTGCTATACTTACACAAGCTATGAATCATTCTGGACTTCCAAATGAGCAGAGAAGGGAACAATATTCTCTTGAGTCCTTCATGAGGCAACGTCCACCTTCTTTCAGTGGGACTTCCGATCCACTTGTTGCTGAACAATGGATCAGTACCACTGAAAAGATATTTTCAGTTCTTCAATGTTCTGAACATGACAAAGTCATCTTAGCAGTATATCGTTTGGAAGGTGAAGCTGATCAATGGTGGAATCTTATCAAGAATACGAGGCCAAGGGATGAAATTGAGTTCATGGAATGGGACGAGTTCAAGAACTTGTTTTTCAGTAAGTACTTCCCTCGTATTCTTCGAACAAAGATGGAAAAGGAGTTTATTGAGCTGAAGCAGAAGGATGATGAATCTTTTGGTATATATGAAGCGAATTTTACAAGACTTGCAAGGTATGCATCTGGCATTATCATCCAACCTGAAAGTAAAGTTGATCGATTTTTCAGTGGCTTAAAACCAAGTCTTCGAAGGGCATTAGCTATAAGAGACTTCAGTAGCTATGGAGAAATTGTGCGTTGTGCTATCAAGGTAGAAATGGAATTTGGTGTTACATATCCATCTCATGGTTTTGACAAGAAACGAAAGATGGAGTTCAAGGAGAAATCTCATAATAATGGTGAAAAGAAGATGAATGTTTCCTTATGCACAAAGTGTGGAAAGAAGCATGGTGGAGATTGTCTTAAAGGAACTAGAAAATGTTTTAAGTGTGGAAAAGAAGGTCATCGAGCAGTTGAGTGTCGAAGTAATGGAAAAAGGGTTTCTAATGATGTGAATAAAGCAAACACTGCAGAGAACGCACCGCCAACACTTCAATGCTTCAAGTGCAAGGAAATGGGGCATTATGCTAATAATTGCCCTAATCCAAGGGTTAGTGATGATCAACATGAGCAACCACTGAAGGCAAAGGACAAAGGGAAATCACATGCGATCACTATTGGCAATGTTGAATATGATAACGATGTGGTGGAATGATTAAGTGTTTATGTAATGGGATTCCAAAATAATGTTGTATCATGGAGTATTGGAATATTTATGTATTGGTTTAATGTGGTATTCAAAGTGATTGAGATATTTTTGGAAATAAGATGATATGCGCATAATGAAGGGAAAATAAGAAAATGAAATGTTTAACAATATTCATGAGCTCATGATTGATATAAGGACTAAGTGATATCATGGATTGAGTATATAGAATTTTGAGGATTTTGGTATGTGGAAAGTGTTAACTTTTAACTGCATTCATGTTTTCACTAAGGTATTCAAGAGAATACATGATTAAGGACTTTGAATGTTTATAATGTGACCAACAAAACATATCTTATGATATGTGGGGATCAACGACAGTATTAAATCTCTGGTAATCGTTGTCACTATATTATGAGAGTAGACTGCAGTATTATGGATAAGCCTAAAGATTGAAATGGATTATGTTGGACATAAGTAAGTATTGTTTAAGGATCGAAGTTTTCTCGATATTATTGATGGGATGTTATAGTAATATAGTTTTAGAAAAAGGACAACCTGCAGGACGGGCGACAGCCCATCGCTTCGGACAAGGCTGTAGGAATCGAACCCACAACCGAAGTGCGACTGGCCTTTATCGCCTACCACTGGCCTACAGGAAGTCCCTGTTTAGTAGAAACTAGTTTTATTATATGAAGTAGTATGATATATGAAGTATAAGTCCATTTTAGGAACCATATATGATTAATCTCACTATAGATCGATTTATGCATATAATTTTTGCTAACCTTTTGTTTGAGACAGATGGAATGACCCGTCATTCTATCACATTATCTGCTAACACTTCACGAATAACAAATTCAACTTCATTTATTTAAGAGATGAAGTGGAAATTGTTAAAGGCACGAACAACAGTGAGATTGTACCAAAATAAAGTAAGTATTTATTCTAATTCAAATTTTCAACTTTAGGGGAAATGATCTTGAAAACCAAAAATGTTGTCCTAGTGATCTTATACCTGATGAATCAGATGGTACCTTATATCATCACAAATCTATGGATTTGTGATTACTGGCTTTTCCATAGCCATGTTCTCTACCACTCTCCATCAGAACATGATGCTTAGATTTCTCTTCCATGTCCATATTTTCACCTATGTGGAAACCCAGTGATTAGTTTATTTGGGTAATCGTTACATTTCATACTTTAGTTTTTAAAGCCATGTTTTGGTATTCCCTTTTACTATGTGGGTTTCTATTCAGGAAACTTTCAAATAGTAAACCATTTATAACCCCGACGAATTTCGAGGGCGAAATTCATTTTAAGGGGGGTAGAATGTAACAGCCCAAGATTTTATGAAAAATATTCTTTTTAATTTTATTAATGTTTTGTGTTGTACGCTACACCAAAAGGAGCTTGCACAACACACATACTTGACTTGACTTGCATTACACGCAATCGCGACCTTCCTCGATAGCGTGTGTAGTACGCAATACCGAGTTTCACTAAACAACGATATGCTATAAAAATATTATTAAAACTAGCCGTTATGAATAGTAATAACCACTTTTTGAAATCCAGTAAATCTTATTTTTCAAAATGAACTTTATTTTTGGATTCGGAGTATCGAATTTAGCCTAAGGTGAAATTTTGGTACTTTTCGGATAACTTTCATATTTTGATGAATAGTGAAAATGACTAAATTTTAATTAAAAACAACTTTTTTAATCGAAATAATTAATAATGATAAATTATTAATTTGAGTGATTTTAAAGTATATTTAGAATATATTTTTACAATTTAATACAATTATGGTCATTGAATGTAATTTCACATTTAAACCAGACATAATCAAGTGTCAATCTTTTGATAGATATTGTTTCTTAAAAACACGCTATTTGTTTTAACAGCGGGATTTAATTATAAAATTAATTAATGCAAATTCTATGTTATGAATTTGGTTAAATAGATTTCATTTTTGAATTCGGAATATGAAATATAGCTTAGGATGAAATTTTGGCATTTTTCTGAAAACCTTCAATTTTTGATGAATAGTGAAACCACTAAGTGGTAGGTTAAAAACTGAATTTTGCATAAAACTTAATTTTACCGCTTCTGTGAATGGAATTTCGAAAATCCGAGAGACACGGTTAATATCAAGGACTAAAATGTGGTTCAATGAGATGAAAATAATTTTTGGTGAATAGTAACTTTTTACTTTTTTTTACCGCGGTTAATAGTAAATAGGGTAACTAAGGGTAAATATGATATTACTATTACCCTAACACATGTCCTAATTCTATTGGACAAGTGTAATTCGACCAAAAACAAACTTAGGAATAAAATATGACCATTTAGGCCCACTTGGATTAGATTAGGACATTTATTATGAATTTATTTAAAGAAGGGTTAAAATAGTTAAAATCAAAGTTTAATAAGTAAATCATTTTTAATATGGGGTTATACATAAGATAAATTCGATTGTAAATATTCATTAGAAAGCTAAAAAGATTTCCTACATGATGGTATTTTATTTGTAATTTTTAGACATCAAATAATTTAATTTATTTATGACACAACGATGATGCAGTAATTATCTTATTAATGAAATATTGACATAATTGATGTTATAAACACCAAAATAAATGTAATTTGAGATTTTTTATGAATTTCACTATTTTTCTAGGTTACTATGATATATTAGTGATGATTTAATCAACTTGGTTCGAACATTTAATTCTGTTATGACTTTCACAAAAATCATATATCAAATAGTGTCAAAATTGACACAAAATAGTTTTTAAATCAAATATTATATTATTAATTGTTATTTTATTCCTAAAAATCTAAGGTTCGACCAAATGACTTAGATAAGGATATATATATTAATAATAAACAATTTGGGGTTCGTTTGGCATGTTATAGTAAGTGTATTAACCATATAGTGAAAGAAAACAAAAAGACACGGTAAAAGTCAAATTATTTAACTTAGAGTTAAATCTAATTGATAAGGTTTAAAATAAGATCCAAACATGTCTAAATTTGATTGGTTGATGCGATTACAACCCTATCTCATCTAAGCTTCGAATATGAGTCATTTTTGGAGGTTTTTAAGTGGGGTTAAATTTATTATAAATTAATATTTTTAAGAATTCCTAAGGTGCCCCTCTCCTCCCCTATAAAAGGACACCTCCTCCCCATCCTCCTCACACCAATTTGAGCTCTCAAGCTCGGCCAACCCCTGCCAAAATCTCTTCTCCACTTCCCTAGAAACATACTAGAGGTTCTGGTCTTCCTCAAAGACCAATTTTAGTGCCCTAAGAGGAGGTCTCAAAGAGGCACTTCAAAGAAGAGGTAATTACCGTTACCAATTCTTTCATCTTTATTTCTTCTTCCACTTCTTATTCTTAGGTTGTTTCATTATGAAGTAATAACATCAGTATCACTCATATACTGATATGTTATTATAAGTATGAAACAACCCTATTTCACCATCTATCCATCCTACGGAAAAAGAAATCACCGCGCGTGCGTACGTACGGAATACCGTCTCCACGCCGTGGTGTAATATATTTTCCACCACCACCTTACATGGATGGGTATAATGGTGTAAAGAATAACTATACATAGTTATTACAACATCATATTGATTCTGATATATTGTATAATCCACTCCAATTCAATTCAATAATTATGGAAATGATATCATCGCTCGTGCGTACGTACGGAATACCGTCTCCACGACGCGATGAGATTCATTCTTAATGATTAACCATTCATGAATGATTATAAAGTATATATAATAAGTACTAATGAAATATATGACATAATAATGATACTGGATTTATGTATATATATATATTTATGTCATCTACTTACTTCCATTCAAGACAATAAAGAAAGAAAAACAGCGTTCATGCGTACGTACGGACTACCGTCTCCATGAACGGTGTTTTTCATTTCAATTATCTATCTATTATATATATATATATATATACTGAATATGTATGATATATAAATCATATTTTATATTATGGATGTAAGTAAATCATGATATAAGTAATAATAATGTCAAGAAACAAAAAGTCAAAACACCTACGATAAATGAAACGATTTTACCCAAAACGCTTCTTTAACATGGAATTTACAAAAGAACGGGTAATATAATGTCATAAGTGAACCATATATGATATCATAACAATGAATATGATTCTGTAATAAGTCAATGACTTTATTTAAATCATTATACAGGAGGTTCGGACACATACAAATCAAATCGGACCTAAGGTAAGGGAAATATCACAATCTCACTTTTATCCGAGATTGTTTTTACTTTGGTAATTACTGGGGTGTATTTTATCATCCAAATCCATGTTTCATCAATATGTAATGTTATTTCCATCTACCTACAATTGTTTAAATCCATTTTTACCCTTCGTTGAGTTTTTAGTAATATGTATGAAAGGAATCTTTTGTCGTTTTTCGTACGAGGTACTTTTTGACTTTTCCGACAAAAGTACGAGAAGAATGTTTTTTTAACTTAAACGGCACGAACGGATTTTTACGGTTTTATAAAGCCTTATTTTTATGAAGATTCCTCCAAAAGATTTCATGACTATTTTCAATAAAATCTCTTTCTTTTAAAAATTTCATGATGTTTTGTGAAAAGAAATTGATTTTGAAGAAGAAAGGATATTTTCCTCAAGAATTCAATTCAAGTGTTTTATCAAAATTATTTTCCATCTAAGATAATAAAGTGTTCTGTTTCTATCCATATTTTTACATTGATTTGACTATGTTGTGATGGAATTATGTTTATGAATTCCTTTATCTTATATGAATGGTTTTATGATGTCATGTTGTTTAAGAATCCCATTTTTATTACATGGGTTATGCAATGATGTATGATTTATGATTCTGTGGCACACATAAGAAAGGATTCATTAAAAGATGGGTGGGACCTATATCTCCCTCCAATGCATTGGGTAAAGATTTTATATCTCATGAGATAGACATGGCTGGAATGGTAGGTTATACCGGTTCAGTGAAACAGGACTGAAACAAGGATTACTCGATTCAGAAAGGGACTTTGTCCACTAAGATAGTCTTGGCAATGAGTCTTGACTAACAAGAAATGATTCTCTATGATTATGTGTGTATGCCACAATGAGTAATGTTTTAAGTTATGATTTCATTTTCACTTCTATGATTTATCCCATGTTATGATATTATGAGCTCTTTTGCAGGTTATGATTTCCAAAAGCTATGTTCTTATGTATATGATGTGATTGATATTTCTTTTGTTTACCCTTACTGAGCATTTGAGCTCACCCTTTTATGTTTTCTTTTCCCCAGGATATAAAGAAAGGTTTTTAGGTAAAAAAAAAGGGAAGATCTTTATGGGAGATATTGAAGATCTTTCACCACGATTAGAAGATTTCGTTCCGAGTTTCCAAAGACACTAAACTATTACGATCCTTGTGTGTGTGTGTTTTTGTTATGTACTAAGTATTCTGCAAAAGTAATGTAATGTCAATGTAAGTCAAGCTTCGGGTCTCTACAGAATGTCACTATGGACTTTGTCCTAGGCCTCCTCAAGTCATCTAAAGGAAATAATATGATATGAGTTTTGGTGGACCGACTCACCCAGACTTCCCACTTTATCATTATTTGGGAATATATCTCTATTGAACAACATTCAAAGATATATGTGTAGGAAGTGGTGAGGCAGCATCGGGTTCCACTCTCTATTGACTCTGATCAAGATCAACGTTTCATATCTAAATTCTAGAGGATCCTTCAACATGTTTTGAGTACTTAATTGAATTTCGGCATGTCCTATCACCCCCAATCGAATGGCCAATCTAAAAGTACTATTCAATTTCTCAAAGATATTCTAAGAGCCTTCTCACTAGAATTGAAGGGTGGATTGGATCAGTATCTCCAATTTGTTGAGTTATCATATAATAATAACTTCCACTCGAGTATTCAGATAGATCCATATGAATCTATATATAGAAAGTGATGTAGAACTCCAACCTTTTGGGATCAAGTTGGAAAAAGAAAGAAACTTGGACCAGATCTTGTACAAGAGATGACTGAGAATTTCAACCCATCCAAAAACATATCAAAGATTCTTAGAGTCAGTAAAATAGCTATGCTGACAACTATTGAAGGGGCTTAGTGTTCGACATTAGAGATAAAGTCTTCCTTTCAATATCAACATGGAAGAGATTCATGTAGTTTGGAATGAAAGGGAAACTAAGACCTGGGCACATTGGCCCCTTTGAGATCCTTAACATAATATAAGTCATGGCCTATCAGCTTTCACTTAGACCAAATATGGATCAATATCATGATGTGTGTCATGTATCACTCTTGAGAAACTAAATACCAGATCCCTCAGATGTACTGAAATCAGAGGTGGTATATCTATAATATGATCTCTCTTATGAGGACTAGCTAGTAATGATTCTAGACAAGAGAGATAAGGTTCTATGTAATAATACATCCAACCCTTTCAAAGTGTGTGGAGGAATGATAATTATAAATAAGAAACATAGGAACCAAAGGATGTGATGAAGGAGATGTACCATCACTAGATTATGTGAAATGAAATTTTGAGGGAAAATTTTCAAAATGTGGAAGAATTTAATGACCCAAAGTTTTATCAATAGAATTCCCTTCTTATAGTTATGTCATATAGTAAAATCGCATAAATATCATCAGGAAACACACTTCCACGTCATTCTTAAATGAACTACTAAATTCTATGTGACCTTTAAACATATTTTTTCCACTTCTGTGATTTTAATTTCAAAAATATGACATACACAGTTGTGATCATTATGTTATTTGGAGTCTGATAGGACAAACATAATTTTTTTTGGTGAATAGTAACATACCCTTATGAATATTAATTTTTACCTTATGTATAGTAATATGACCCTTATGACTAGTAAATTTTCCAAGCTAATAGTAACCTTACCAATGATAGTACAAATAAAATATATATATCCTATAAGTGATGATATGATATAATTATATTATAGTGTTAATATTTTTTTAAGTCATGAAAATTTAATTATTAATTTAATGTGTAATGCCCCGACCCCAGTTACCTAGAGTCAGGGAATTATTACATAACATTGGCATGATCACAAAAGATCATGTCTCGAAAGACCGATTAGTTTAGTATCCTTGGAAATACTAGATACATTCATAAGGTTTACATTACATAATAAAATGGAAACTACAACAACATTGTTTCCATAAAAAACACTGAGATCCCATAGACTGTCCATGTAGGTCAGTCATAATATACTTCTTCGCATCCTAAGAAAAATAAAACTTAGAAATGGGTGAGCTCAGATGCTCAATAAGGATAACAATAAAGCGTAAACATTCACAAATAATCATAAACATTTAAGGAAATGTATAAGACTAAAAAAATACTTTTAAACATTAACTTTAGCATAATATAGAAAAGATAAAATCAAATAATTCCATTTACTTATTAACATGGATATTCTACTAGTCGAATAATCACATGAAATATGAATAGCCTCTTTCATAATGATGGAATTCATAATGCTATACATTATAACCACATAGTCAAGGTCTTATTCCAAGACTAAAAATAAGATTTTGTCAAGGGCTTGTGTCAAGACACTAGTTTGTCTCATGAGACCCACTGATGCATCAAGGAGCTATAGTAGGCTCTACCCATCACATACTGAGTCCAATGCATTACTCATATGAAAAGGTCTAAACATAACATAAACATTTGTATTAAAACTAGCACATGAAATGTCAATAATTTATCCATAAAACATTAATGGTATAAAAATAACACTCCATAGTAAGAAATATCACAAAACCTTCGATACAATATTGATGTTTTGTATCATAATAAATCAACTTCAAATAAACTTAAAATCAATCAAAGGATATTGACATAGATGAAATCAAAACCTTTTTATAGAAATACCTCTTTCTATATTAAAATCATTTAAGAGTCACATAATTATAAAGAAAAGATTTATTTTGAAAATATTCTTATAATCTTGTAAGGGAAGCTTTGATGATGTTATAATGGCAGAAAATAGCCGCACCCACCGTATAATTTAAAAAAAGACATTCTAACCTTAATTTTGCCGAAAAGGTTATAAAGGACCTTGTTTGGAAAATGACAAAAATATTCCTTTAAAAATATTTTATAAAAATTCAAACAAGGGTATAAATGACTTTAACCCATAGTCTAAAAAAAATTTGGCATACATTTTTAAGAAACATGGATGTGGATGATAAAGAGGTCCCAGTATATACTAATGTAAAAAAAACCTCGGATAATAAAGAGATTGTGAAATTAACCCTTACCTTGTAAATTTCCTTGGTTGAGGGTAGGATAACCTCCTGTATAGTGGATAAATAATTGTTATTAAATTATACAACAATTATATACAATAATAAGATATCATATATGATATTTTAACATTTCTTTCTTAATAATATCTTAGTGTTATCATCATTTCGGGTGTAAACTGATTCGTTTTCCTTTATATGATTTGTTTCGTAAGTAATATTTGTTATGAATAGGATGTATATTATTCATATTCATAATTATATTAAGTACTTAAACATTATTTTTAATCATTTAATGAAAATTAGTATTGAATGGATACGATGGGGGATGAATCTCATCGTGTTTGTGGAGACGGTAATCTGTATGTACGCACGAGCGACAATATCATTTTTTTGATATTAAAATAATATATAATTGGATGTTATATCATATATACAGAATAATTATCATGTTTAATTATTATTTAAATCAATTACACATCATTATTATACCCATCAAAATAATAATGTATATAATAACGATTACACCATGACGTAGAGACGGTAAGACGTACATACACACGTATGGTGACATGTCATTAAAAGTATGGATATAATAATGAATATGGTTGTACCATATTTATAAAAACATATTAGTATATAGAAGATACTGGAGTTTTTTTTAGAATGGAAACAACAAAAAAGAGGAAGTGGAAGAAGAAAAGAACTTGAAAGTGGTGATGAAATATTTACCTCTTCTTCGAGTTCTTCCATTGGATTTGATCAAAAGAGATCCATAGGTTGGCCTTCTGACTAAATGTGGGCCTATAGGATAAAGGGAGGACAGTTGAGAGGGTATTTGGTCAGAGGTTGGCCGATCCAAATGGCTTTGAAGGTGTAAATTAGAGAGAAGGTGGAGTGCCCTTTTATAAGAGGGGTGAGGGTCACCTTAGGAAAAGTTAGAAATATTATTTTATAATAAAATAAATTTCAGTTTATAGTGGCTAAAAAATGGATTATTTAAAGGATAAGGTGGGTATGGGTCGAAAACCACTCAAACAACAGGTTTTATACAGGTTTGGGTCCCTATATTAACCATATCTTTTAGATTTAACTCTTAGTTAAATAGTTGGAAATCTACCATTTCTCTTTGTATTTTTATATTATATGGTTAATAAACATACTATATACTTCCAAGAGAACCCCAAGTGGTTTATTAATGATACAAATATCATTATATAAGTAAATTTTCCGAACCATATATATTTAGGAATAGAATATCAATTAATAATATAATATTTGTTTTAAAAACTCTTTTATATCAATTTTGAAACTATTTGGTATTTTGTTATTTCTAAATTCATAACAGCACTATTACTTCAAAACAAATCATCTAACCAACCCTAACATGTCATATAAACCTATAAAATTAGTGTAATTCATAAAAAGTCCCAAATTACATTTATTTGGATATTTATAATATCAATTATTTATATATTTAATTAATTAGGAAATTATTTCATCATCATTGAGTCATAAATAAATTAAATTATTTAATGTCTAAAAAATATAAATAAAATAAAATTATGTAGGAAATAATTTTATCATTCTAATGAATATTCATAGTCAAATTTATCTTATATATAACCCAATATTAAAAATGTTTTAGTTATTAAACTTTGATTTAACTTTTTAAACTCTTCTTTAAATAAAATAATAATAAGTGTCCTAATCTAATCCAAGTGAACCAAATAGGTTCATATTTTATTCCTAAGGTTTCTTTTGGTCTAATTATACTTATCCAATATAATTAGGATAGGTTTTAGGGTAATAATAATATCATTTTTAAGCTTAATTACCCTATTTACTTTTAATTGTGGTAAATAAAAGTAAAAAGTTGCTATTCACCAAAAATTATTTTCATCTTATTGAACCACATTTTACATACTGATATCAACCATGTCTATCAGATTTTTGAAATTCAACTCACAGAAGCGGTAAAATTATGTTTTATGTAAATTTGCAAATTCTCTTAGGAGGTGGGTAAAAGACGATGAAAAGTTCAATAAAATTTTTATATATCTAAAATTATTTTAAACTGACTCCAATGAATTACATTGAAATTATATAGGTATTATGTATCTATTTTTAACTCAAATAAATTTAAATAAAATAAAAAATTATTTAAATAAAAATTCGGTTATAAACTATAACTCAGTGTTTTTCACTATTCATCAAAAACCGAAAGTTTCCAGAAAAATACCAAAAAATCACCCTAAGCTAATTTCGATATTCGGAATCCAAAAATGAAGTCCATTTTTTAAGATAAAATTTATAAAATTTCAAAAAGTGGGTATTACTATTCATAACGGCTAGTTTAATTGGTTGGTGTGTGTTAGAACTCGAAGTTGCGTACAACACACACTATTGTATTATTCAAAGAGAAGCATACCGTGGAAGCTTGGGGTGTTACACTCTCCCCTCCTTAAAATAATTTCATCCTCAAAATTTCTAGAGTATTCATGCGTAAAAAGACTCAGGTGATTCTTCATCATATGTTCCTCGGGTTACCACGTTGCCTCTTCCATCTTATGGTTTCTCCAAAAAACTGTTAGCAGACGAGTCATCCGGTTTCTCAACACTTGTTCTCTTGTATCAAGAACCTTGGCAGGCTCTTCGTAATGAGATAGATCAAGTTACAGTTCAAATTCATCATAGGTGAGTACATGTAATGACCTAATATTTTTTAAAGGAAATTACTTTCTTATAAATTTGTCATAATCACATTAACTACTAAGTGATATGGGACCCTTAAAACATAATTTTGTGACTTCTGTGATGTGAATTTCAAAAATATGACATACACAGTTGCGATCAGTAAGTTATTTAGAGACCAAAAAGAAAAAATTAATTTTTGGTGAATAGTAACCTACCCTTATAAATATTAACATACCCTTATGAATAGTGATATACCCTAATGAATAGTAACCTTAACTATGATAATATATAAAAAATATTCAAGTTGAAAGTACGTTGTACCTATATCTTAGAATAAGTTAATGAATGTTTGAAAACTGGTTTTTGATAATAAATTATGATTTTAATTAAATATTAAATTAATAATATTTAAGAATTTTTTTTTGAAAATTGGACTTCATTTTTGGATTCTACACATCAAAAAATGGTTAGGGTGAATTTTTGGGATTTTTCTGAAATACTATATTTTTTTAGGAATAGTAAAATACAGTAATTTACCGTACATAAGAATTATAAGCTAAATAGACTATTCCTAGCATCATGGATGATGTCACCACCCTTAATCCAAATTCACATGATAAAATTACTATTCTTGGTCATGGAATAATTACTATTACTTGTCTTCTGAAGAAATAATAAATTAATGAGTTTTATATTAAGAAATCCCCTCTCTCATCCACTATAAAAACCCCCTCTCACCCCCTCTTCCAATCACTCCTCTCAAGCCTTTTGCCTTCTCCAAATTCTGGCCAAATACCCTACCAAACTCCTCTCCCACTTCCAGCAAGCTTTGATCTCATTAAAATAACAAAACCTCTCCCTTAAGGAGGTTCTCATGGAAGTTTGGAGGTTCTCATGGAAGTTTGGTTCAAGAGGTAAATTCATCTTTTCAAATCTTTGTCTTTCCTTTCAAGTTCTTTTTTTTCCTTTTTATATTATCTCTCCATATCCAAATTTTGTGATGAATATAGTACATTATATGTACTATAATATTTTCATTATAGTGGAATAAGTAATCATCAACTCCCCCTTTTTACCTTCTTTTATACTAGTAGCAAGAACACCATCCGAGATGTGCCAATTTTACACATTCAAGGACGATGGAATTTCGATTTCTTTTATCATTCTAAATTCTGGTCATGAAACCATTATTGTTACGATTGAACCAGATTATTATATAATATAACCTATTTATGATTTTGTAATCCCTTTGTTCAAATGGTGTTAGGTTATAAAGAAAAATGAGTTCGTTGTAAACAAAACCCACAAATTAACCGAAACAATTATCATTAAAGTTATATATGATAATTCATACATGTTCCATGTAACCAAGTTATATAAATGAACAATAACACATATTTATGTCCATAAATAATATATAATTTCAATTATGGATATTTACATCCATTCCACTTCATTACTTAAAAACAAGTGAACCTAATATGAAAATAAGAGAAACGAACACTTCAGAACGACGAAATTCAATACAATAACTTGTCAATAAAGACATAAATGAACTAAAAATAATTATGATAAACTAAATACATATCTAATAGGTTCTGAAATAAGTTATTATCAATTATAATTTCATAATCCGAGAGCATAAGTACAAGATCGTAACACGTTTGGAGTTAAGGTAAGGGTTTTCCACCCGAACTTCCATTTTCATTCGGGTTACTTTTATTGTCCAATTTCCTCGATGTAATTATTATGTATCGATAGGTAATACAAATAAATTATGTGTGAGTATTCTATATATGTACACTGACAAGAATCCTTCCCTATTTTCTGGATAGTTACATGTTTTAAAAGGATCTCTCCAAACTGTTTCAAAAAATACGAGCTCGTTACAAGGGAATTTCTCAAATTCATATCTATTTTAAAGGGAAAGCTATAATATATTTTTTGCAAATAATTATCCTTGTAAAAACACTCATTTTAACATAAAATACTATCTTACTTTACTTCTGGTTTTATACAAATATTTTTCCAAAAGAACTCTTCCTTTCACAATAAAAGAGTATTTATCACAAGAATTGCTTAATGATTTTAGAAGATTATTCTAATTCGATTCAAAAATATTGTTGATTCTTATGTATTGTTGGGTTTATTAATTTATGATGTCATATTTCATATTTTATTTAATGGTTTATGAATAACTCTCTTGTGGATGAACTATCCTAAAATGATTCACCATATTAGTCAGAATGGTTAGTGTTTTATGTTCGATAATTGTGGAAAGTTTGTTAAATTTCATATCATAGTTTCAATATGAATGTATATGTTGTTTATGTTTATACCCTCTCATATGAGGAATTCATTGGACTTATTATGTGACGGGTGGGGGCCTCTATAGCCCCTCGATGAGTCGGTAGGTCTCATGAGACAAATAGACGTGGAATTGGCTGAGGCCTTTCCCAATGTGATATTTGGATTTTGGGTGAGGCCTTAATCATTAGACGTCTTGGATGAGGCCTTGAAAAAATGTTTCATAATGTTCATAATTTTGAATTCCATCATTATGATTTCAGCTATTGAAATTCCATTTGGTTAATCGATTAGTAGAATAACCATGATTATGTTTTATTATGGCGTTATTTACTCAGCTCATTTTCCTTCCATAATGTGTTCAAGTTTATTATTAAAGGCATTTGTTTCCAATTATGCACCATTTCTTATGTTTATACTATCTTCCGTTGTATTTCTTACTCTTACTGAGAATTTGAGCTCACCCCATTCTTATGTTTCATTTTCTCAGGACATGAAGAATTATTTTATGAATGAATTGTAAGAATAATATAGGAGATGTGATGACTCTAGTGGAATAAATTAGTGTTGTTTTTCCATTACTTATGTAAAGTTAAACTTATGTATGTATCTTGTTTCCAATAATACGAAACTACTTGGTCCTTTGGGATTCGTATTCCTTGTATGTATGCCAATGTAATCAAACAAAGCACTAGCTCCATGCAACTAGGGTCAGGTCCATATAGTTGGTATCAAAGGAAGTTTAGTAGAATACTTAGAAACAAGATTTAGAAAATGTAGAATTAGGGAAGAGTCCATACTTTATTCTTTGAGGATATACATACAATAACATCATTGTATTTTGGTAAGGAATATATTATGTGGATCTTTCAAGCAATAAATCCCTATCTGGATAGTAGCAGGTAGAGGCGACTCTGGCAAAGATGTATCAAGGGGTAAAACATGAAAACACCTCTTTGATCTAGACTCAAACGGGAACTGGTGCACGACAATGGGCCTTGCTGCACTCTTGGTTACAAAACTCCCAGGGGATATTCTTAGGATAATTCACATTCTATTTACAATCCATTATGAAGGATTGAAATGTAAAATATTCCTCAAAGAAACCATATTTCTGAATATGGGATTATCCATTCGTAGGATCTCATTTTTTTTCTTTGTATTCTATTAAGTTAAGATTATACATTATGATTCATAACCTAATCTAGTGTATTCCAATATCTATATATGCCTCCATGTGGAAGGAATGGAAACCACATGAACACACATGTCCCTTGAACGGATTTTCCTTCGATGCAAGATAATGATGTTGGCTCTGGTGCTGTGACTGGTGCTGAGAAAATCATAAATAT
This sequence comes from Viscum album, assembly GCA_963277665.1. Classification (NCBI taxonomy): domain Eukaryota; kingdom Viridiplantae; phylum Streptophyta; class Magnoliopsida; order Santalales; family Viscaceae; genus Viscum; species Viscum album. The sequence goes on from OY728160.1 coordinate 1,685,040,682, forward strand.
ACTAGTACAACTTACTCAGGTTATGAATAATAACCTTACCCATATGGAGCATCTGGATCCACCATGTGGAGAAGCCATGCTAGATCTCTTTATGCGACAACAGCCTCCATCGTTCAATGGGACTACAAACCCTTTTATAGTAGAGCAGTGGATATGTTCCCTCGAGAAGATATTTATCACTTTGGGATGTAATGAAAGAGAGAAGGTCATCATGGAAGTATATGATCTATCGGGATATGCGTATCAATAGTGGTCATTAATCCAAAACACAAAGGAGGAAGAAGAAATAGAAGATATGGAATGGAGGTATTTTAAGGAGATCTCCTTAGAAAAATATTTCCCTCATGAACAAAGAGCGGATATGGAGAGGTAATTCTTGAACCTGAGGCAAAAGAAGGATGAAAATGTTTCCAAGTATGAAGCCAACTTTACAAGGATGGAAAGACATGCTGTGGACTAAATACGAAATCCAAGGAGCAAAATCGATCGATTATTTGATGGCCTAAATCCTTTCCTTCAGCGGGCAATGGTCTCCCAATGTTTTTAATCATATGAGGATATAGTTTCATCTGCCATCAAGATAGAAAAATAATTCTCTAAGTTTTATGACTTTAAGGGAAATCAAGAAAAAAAGAGGGCTGCTGAAAACCCTTGGAAAGGAAATAAGGAAACTGGGAAGAAGGGAAGAGTTGAATTTTCACAATGTGACAATTGTGGAAGGAAACACTCTGGTGCATGCTTTAAAGTTAAAGGATTATGCTACATATGTGTTCAGGAAGGCTATCTTGCGGGTGATTACAAAGGAAAGAAGGAATCCAATGATGTTTGATGCTATAATTGTCAGGAGATGGGGAACTATGCTAATGATTGTCCAAACTATCAAGGAAATATGCAACAGAGGAGGCCAAGGGAGCTAGGAAAAGCATATGTGATCACAAATGCAGAGGTTGAAGTTCCACGTGATGTGGTGGCAGGTACATTGATCGTTTCATCAAGCTTATCCAATGATTTATTTGATTCTTGATCATCTCATTATTTCATATCTTCCCAGTTTTCTTTGAAAATTAGATATTTACAATTTGATTTAACAAGGGAGTTGTCAGTCAAAACTCCTAAGAGAAGTATCATTTCTACAAAGTTCTGTGAATCAGTTCCCATTAAGGCATATAAATGTTTTTATATGCTGATCTTATCATCATACCCATGATTGAATTTGATATAATCCTTGGTATGGATTGGATTTCGGACCACGATTCAAAAATTTATTGTAAGAAGAAGGAGGTTACAATTTTTGATGACGATGATAAAGAACACCTTATCTTTAGAGCAGAATCATCACCACCTGATTTTTATCTAGATCCACCCCCAGTAGCTCCACTAAATTCAATTATTAGGGAGGAAGAGAATGAAATAACTATGGGTGAGGAAAGTAATGTTCAAATAGAGGATTTACCTATTGTGAGAGAATATATTGATGTGTTTCCTGAAGATTTACCTGGACATCCTATAGAATGAGAAATTAGGTTTTCCATTGATTTAATTCATGGTTCAAAGCCCATATCGAAGACCCCTTATAGAATGGACACTATGGAATTAGTGGAACTAAGGAAACAACTAGAGTAATTGAGTAATAAAGTATTTATTCACCGTAGTGTTTCTCCATGGGGAGCCCCTTTACTTTTTGTTAAGAAGAATGATGGATCTATGAGGTTATGTATAGACTACAGGGAGATCAATGCTATAACAATAATGAACAAGTATCCTCTACCTTGCATTGATGATTTATTTGACCAACTACATGGAGCTCAATACTTCTCAAAGATTGATCTTTGATCCAGATATCATCAGTTGCGTGTGAGGAAGGAAGATATTACAATGACAGCATTTTGGACTAGGTATGGGCATTACAATTTTACAATAATGCCTTTTGGATTGAATAATGCACCCTCTATCTTCATGGATCTAATGAACAGAGTTTTCAAGGAATATATAGATGATTTTGTACTGGTATTTTTTGATGATATCTTGGTATACTCCAAAATCAACGAAGATCATGAAAATCACTTGCGTATCATCCTGAAGACTCTTAGAAGACATGAATTATATGGGAAGTTTATCATGTGTGAATTCTGGATTCAAGAGATTTCTTTTCTTGTCCATATTATCTCTAAAGATGGAATCCTAGTTGATCCTGCGAAGACAAAGGCAATCCAAGATTGGCGCACAGTAATAAACATAACTGAGGTTTGCAGTTTTATTGGCCTAGCAGGTTATTATCAGTGTTTTGTGGAGAATTTTACCCGACTGGATAACCCGCTAAAGTAGCTCACATGTAAAGGGGTTAAATTTTTTGGGACAAAAGATTGTGAAGAATGTTTTGTAGAACTAAATAGAAGATTAGTCAATGCTCATATATTGACTCTACCATCAGGGAATGATGGGTTTGCTATTTATAGTGATGCTTCAAAGAAAGGACTTGGTTGTGTCCTTATGCAAAATGATATAGTTGTTTCTTATGAATCACGACAACTAAAAATTCATGAGAAAAACTATCCTACACATGATCTTGAGTTAGCTGCTGTAATCTTTGCTTTGAAGATATGGAGACATTATCTCTATGGTGAAAAATGTGATATTTATTCTGATCACTAGAGTTTGAAGTATATTTTCTCACAGAAAGAACTCAACAGGAGGCAAAGGAGATGGATTGGGCTACTCAAAGATTACGATTACACAATACACTACCACCCGGGGAAAGAAAATAAGGTAGCATATGCATTGAGTAGAAAAGACCATGGAATTATGAACAAGATGAGAGTTGAAAGATATCCTATGTTCATGGATCTAATAAATATTGATATGGGAATTATTAAGGAAGGTAGCACATCACTAATTTTTCTAATGGTTTCCCACCATCTTTACTGGAGAGGACAAAAAGTTCTCAGGCTGATGATGAGGAGTTTCAAAAAAAATTAACGCAATAAATGATGGTAAGGTGACTGACATCTCATATGAATATGGAATTTTGAAATTTGGGAAGATGTTTTGTGTTCCCGTTATTCCTGAGCTAAAGAGAGAACTCTTGGATGATGCTCATAGATCTAATTTATCTATACATCCTGGTGGAACAAATATGTATTGAGATCTCTGAGAGAAATTTTTGTGGGACAATATGAAAAGGAAGATTGCTGAATATACGTCAAAGTGCCTGGTATGTCAACAAGTGAATGCTGAGAGGCAAAAGTCTAAGGGGATGATGCAACCACTACCCATACCATCATGGAAGTGGGATAAAATTACCATGGACATTGTCACTGGACTCCCAAGGACATTTAGAGCAAATAATGCTATATGGGTCATTATGGATTGTCTTACAAAGACATCTCACATCATAGTGATTCGAGAGGACTTATCATTGAATAAAATTGCCCGGATTTACATCAAAGAAGTGGTAAGGTTGCATTGAGTACCACTCTCTATTGTATTCAACCGTGATCCCAGATTCACCTCTATGTTTTGGAAATGTCTTCAACATGATTTAATCACTAAACTGAACTTCAGTATAGCCTATCATCCTCAAACTGATGGCCAATCTGAGCGGACTATTCAGACACTGGAAGACATGTTGAGGGCATGTTTTATGGAATTCAAAGGAGGATGGGACCAACATCTTCCACTAGTTTAATTCTCCTACAACAATTGTTTCCACTCGAGCATCCATATGGAACCATATAGATCCCTTTATGGGAAAAGGTGTAGAACATCGGTGTGTTGGGATGAAGTCGGTGAGAAAAAGCTGCTAGGACCAGAATTGGTTGAGGAAATGGCAGAGAAGGTTAAAACCATTCAGCATCATATCAAGGAATCCTAAAGTAGACAGATGAGTTATGTGTATAACCGTCGACAAGACCTAGAGTTCAAAGTAGGATAAATGGTATTTCTATGCATATCTCCATGGATTAAGTTCATGCGGTTTGGGAAGAAAGGAATGATAAGTCCTAGGTATATCGGCCCCTTTGAGATCCTTGATCGAGTCGATGTTGTGGCATATCGACTGGCACTTACACCAACCTTGTCAAAGGTACATGATGTCTTTCAGGTATCCCTCTTAAGGAAGTAAATTCCGGACCCTTCACATGTACTCTCTTCAGAGGTGGTATAGTTGGAGGATGATCTTTCCTATGAGGAGAAGCCAGTGAAAATTTTGGATCGTAGAGACAAAGTTCTATGCAACAAGACTACTCATCCAGTCAAGGTTCTATGGAAAAATTATAAGTATGAAGAGGCAACTTGGGAACAGGAGGAATCAATGAAGGAGAAGTACCCCCACCTATTCTTGGCCTAGATTATAAATGAAATTTCGAGGGAGAATTTTTTGTAAGGAGGGGAGAATGTAAAGACCCAATATTTTTTAAAGGAAATTACATTATTATAAATATTTCATAATCACATTAACTACTAAGTTATATGGGACCTTTAAAACATAAGTTTTTCACTTCTGTGATGTGAATTTCAAAAATCCGACATACACAGCCGCGATCAGTAAGTTATTTATAGTCCAATAAGAAAAACTTAATTTTTGGTGAATAGTAACCTACCCTTATGAATAGAAACATACCCTTATTAATAGTGATATACCCTAATGAATAGTTACCTTAACTATAATAATATATAAATAATATTCAAGTTGAAATTATGATATACTTATATTTTATAATAAGTTAATGAATTTTTTAAAACTGGTTTTTGATAATAAATTATGATTTTAATTAAATATTAAATTAATAATATTTAGAAAATTATTTTTGAAAAATGGACTTCATTTTTGGATTCTAAACGTTGAAAAATGGTTAGGGTAAAGTTTTGGGATTTTTCGGAAATACTTGATTTTTTAGATGAATAGTAAAATACGGTAATTTACCGTATATATACATTATAAGCTAAATAGACTATTCCCAGATTCATGGCTGATGTCACCACCCTTAATCCGAATTCACATGATAAAATTACTATTCTTGGTCATGGAATACTTACTATTACTTGTCTTTTGAAGAAATAAAAAATTAATGAGTTTTATATTAAGAAATCTCCTCTCTCCTCCACTATAAAAACCCCCTCTCACTCCCTCTTCCAATCACTCCTCTCAAGCCTTGTGACTTCTCCAAATTCTATCCAAATACTCTCCCAAACTCCTCTCCCACGTCTAGAATGCTTTTTTCTCATTAAAAGACCAAAACCTCTCCCTTAAGGTGGTTCTCAAGGAAGTTTGGTTCAAGAGGTAAATTCCTCTTTCCAAATCTTTGTCTTTCCTTTCAAGTTCTTTTGTTTTCTTTTTCTATTAACACTCCATATCCAAATTTTGTGATGAATCCAGTACCTTATATTCACTGTAATGTTTTAATGATATTGGAATAAGTTATCATCATATCCCCCTTTTTACCTTCTTTTATTCAAGTAGCAAGAACATCATCTGAGATGTGTCAATTTTACGCATTCAAGGACGATGGACTTTCGATTTATTTTATCATTCTAAATTCTGTTCATGAAACCATTCTTGTTATGGTTGAACCATATTATTATATAGTATAACCTATTTAGGATTTCTTAATCCCTTTCTTCAAATGGTGTTAGGTTATAAAGAAAAATGAGTTCATTGTAATCAAAACCCACAAATTAAACGAAACAATTATCATTAAATATCTATATGATAATTCATCCACGTTACATGTAACCAAGTTATATAAATTGAAAATAATAAATATTTATGTTCATAAATAATATATAATTTCAATTCAGGATATTTACATCCATTCAACTTCATTACTTAAAAACAAGTGAACCGAATATGAAAATAAGAAAAACGAACACTCTAGAACGACGAAATTCAATAAAATAACTTGTCAATAAAGACATAAATGAACTAAAAATAATTATTATAAACTAAATACGTGTCTAATAGGTTCATAAATAGTTATTAACAAGTATAATTTCATATTCCAAGAGCTTAATTACAGGAGTGGAACACGTTTGGAGTTAAGGTAAGGGTTTTCCACCCAAACTTCCATTTTCATTCAGGTTACTTTTATTGTCTAATTTCCTTGATGAAATTCTTATGTATTGATAGGTACTCCTCATAAATTCTGTGTGAGTATTCTATATATGTACACCAACCATAATCCTTCCTTATTTTCTGTATAGTTACATGTTTTAAAAGGAGCTCTCAAAACTGTTTCCAAAAATATGAGCCCGATACGAGGGAATTTCTCAAATTCATATCTATTTTCAAGGGAAAGCTATAATATATTTTTTGAAACCATTATCCTTCTAAAAAAACACATTTTATCATAAAATACTATCTTACTTTAATTCTGTTTTTATAAAAATATTTTTCCAAAAGAACTCTTATTTTTAAAATAAAAGAGTATTTGTCACAAGAATTTCTTAATGATTTTAGAAGATTATTCTCATTTGATTAAACACTATTGTTGATTCTTATGTATTGTTGGGGTTAATAATTTAAGATTTAATATACCATATTTTATTTAATGGTTTATTACTAACTCTATTGTGGATGAACTATCCTAAAACCATTCACCATATTACTCGGAATGGTTAGTGTTTTATGTTCCATAATTGGGGAAAGATTGTTACATTTCATATGATAGTTTAAATATGAATGTATATGTTGTTTATGTTTATCCCCGCTCATATAAGGAATGAATTGGACTTATTATGTGATGGTTGGGACGTGCTATAGGCCCTCGATGCAACGGGTGGTCTCATGAGACAAATAGAAGTGGAATTGGCCGAGGCCTTTCCCAATGTGATATATGGATTTTGGTTGAGGCCTTAATCATTAGACGTCTTGGACGAGGACTTCACAAAATGTTTACGAATTTATAGAATTATGAATTTAATCATTATGAGTTAAGCTATTGATATTCCATGTTTTTAATCAATTATTAGAATACCCATGATTATGTTTAATTATGGATTTATTTACTCAGCTCATTTTCCTTCCATAATGTGTTCAAGTTTATTATTAAAGTCATGTGTTTTAAATTATGCACCTTGTCTTATGTTTATACTATCTTCCTCTGTATTTATTACTCTTACTAGAATTTGAGATCACCCCTTTTTTATGTTTCATTTTCCCAGTACATGAAGAAGTATTTTATGAATGACTTGCAAACATAATCTAGTAGATATGATAACTCTAGTGGAATAAATTAGTGTTTTTTCCTTTCCTTATGTAAAGTTGATGTTATGTATGTATCTTGTTTCCAATAATACTAAACTACTTGGTACTTCAGGATTCGTATTCCTTTTATGAATGCCAACATAATCAAACAAGGCATCGGCTTTGGGCAACTGGGGTCGGGTCCTTACAATACATGCGTTTGGTCAGGCATGTATTTTCTCAAAAGTGATACGTGGAATACGCCGTGATCTTTGGAGAGACTTGGCGACATTTCCAAATGGTTAGCTACATCCCTAATTTGTTCTTTAATTTCAAAAGGTCCGATATAACTGGTACTTAATTTTCCCTTCTTACCGAAACGTATAACACCCTTCCATAGAGATACCTTCAAGAAAACAGGATCTCCTACCTGAAATTCCTAATCCTTCCTTTGTTTTCTAGCATAGCACTTATGCCTACTTTGAGATGCCTTGATGTGGTTTTGGATTAACTTCACCTTTTCCGTAGTTTCCTCCACAAGTTCTTGGCCTGTGAGTTTTCTTTCACCAACATCATCCCAACAGGTTGGTGTGGAACATCTCTTTCTGTATAATGCTTCATATGGTGCCATCTGAATACTTTAACGGAAGCTATTTTTATAGGAAAATTCTACCAGAGGTAAATATTGATCCCACATACCTTGAATGTAAAGTGATCATGATCTCAACATGTCTTCTAAGATTTGAATAGTCCATTCTGATTGTCAATCAGTTTGGGGGTGGTAGGCGGTGCTCAAACGAAGTTCAGTATCCAGGGATTTCTGAAGAAATTTGCATAATCATGATGTAAAAAATGGATCATGATAAAAAACAATCAATATTGGTACCCCTTGAAGTATTACAAATTCATTAATATATAGTATTGATAAACGTTCAAGTGGTTAATCTTCTCTTATAGCAAGAAAATATGATGACTTGGTAAGATGATCAACAATGACCCATATCGCATCCTTCCTTCTAGGAGTATTTGGTAGTCCCATGAAAAATTCCTTCATAATATTATCCCATTTCCACTCTGGTATGGGAAGAGGTTTCATGACTCCTCCAGGTTGTTGCCTTCTAACTTTCACTTGTTGACAAACCATACATCCTGACACAAAATCATCAATCTCCCTCTTCAGGGTTTCCCACCAAAAATGATCTATCAAATCTCTTTACGTCTTAGGGATACCAGCGTGTATAGAGAAATTGTAACTATGAGCATCATCCAACAATTCCCTTTTTAGATTAGGTATATCAAGAACACACAGTCTCTTCCCAAATTTCAAAATTACATCTTCATACACAAAGTCACTCAATCTCCAATCATTCACAGATTCAATCTTCTTTTGAAAATATTCATCATCGGTCTGAGAAATCTTTATCATTTCTAGTAAATATGGTTTGGCAGCCATTGGATAAATCATTGATGTTTCACATTCCATGGTAATTCTCATATCCATCTTTACTAGATCCATATATATTGGATCCTTCTCAACTGTCATCTTGTTCAAAACTACATGATCTTTTCGGCTCAAAGCATCTGCCACCTTCTTTTCCTTCCCAGGGTGGTAGTGTATAGTCAAATCATAATCCTTGAGTAGTTCAAGCCATCTCCTTTGCCTCATGTTGAGTTCTTTTTGTGAGAAAATATAATTCAAACTCTTATGGTTGGTATATATCTCACATTTTTCAACATAGAGATAATGTCACCATATCTTAAAAGAAATGATTATAGTTGCTAACTCAATATCATGAGTAGGATAGTTTTTATCATCAATTTTTAGTTGTCGTGATGCATAGGCAATAACCCTATCATTCTGCATTTGGACACAACCAAGTCCTTTCTTTGAAGCATCACTATAAGTAACAAACCCATCATTCCACGATACTAGAATCAATATAAAATCATTGAATAATATTCTATTTATTTCTTAAAAACATTCATAAAACTCTTTTGTCTAAACAAATTTAACCCCTTTTCATGTGAGCTTTGTTAATGGGTTTGTCAACCGGGAAATATTTTGGACGAAACGTCAATAATAACCTGCTAAACCAATAAAACTGCATACCTCGGTTATACTTGTTGGTGCCGGAAAATCGTGGATTTCCATGGTCTTAGAAGGATCAACATAGATTCCATCCTTAGAGACAATATGTCCAAGAAAAGAAATCTCCTGAAGCCAGAATTCACCCTTGCTAAAATTACCATATAATTCATGTCTTCTAAGAGTCTTCAGGATAATGCGCAAGGGATTTTCATGATATTTGTAGATATTGGAGTATACCAAGATATCATCAATAAATACCACTAAAAAGTCATTAAGATATTCCCTAAAAACATTATTCATTAGATCTATGAAGATAGAGGGTGAATTAGTCAATCCAAAAGGAATTACTGAAAACTCGTATGCCCGTACCCGGTTCAAAATGTTGTCTTCAGAATGTCTTCCTTCTTCATGCACAACTGACGGTATCCAGATCGAAGGTCAATCTTTGAAAATTATTGATCTCCATGAAGTTGGTCAAATAAATCATCAATTCGAGGTAGGGGATACTTATTCTTTATTGGTATAGCATTGATCTCCCTGTAGTTAGTGCACAACCTCCAAGATCCATCTTTCTTCTTAACAAAAAGGATAGGGGATCCCCATGGAGAAACACTAGGGCGAATAAATACCTTATTACTCAATTCCTCTAGTTTTTTCTTTATTTACACTAATTCCATAGTGTCCATTCTATAAGGGGTCTTCGATATGGGCCTTGAACCAGGAATTAAATCAGTGGAAAACTCAATTTCTCATTCTGGAGGATGTCTAGGTAAATCCTCTGGAAATACATCAACATACTCTTGAACAATAGGTACATACTCTATTTGAACATTCTATTCCTCACCCATAGTTGTTTCATTCTCTTCCTCCACAATAACTGAATTTAGTTGAGCTACTAGGTGTGGATCTAGATAAGAATTAGGTGGTGACGATTCTGCTCTAAAGATAAGGTGTTATTTATCCTCGTCATAAAAAATAGTAACCTCATTCTTCTTACAATAAATTTTTGCATCATGGTCTAAAAGCCAATCCATACCTAGGATTATATAAAATTCAATCACGGGTATGATGATGAGATCAACAGATAAAGAACATTTATATGCCCTAATGGGGACTGATTCACAAAACATTGTTGCAATGATACTTCCCTTAGGAGTCTTGACTGACAACTCCCATGTTAAATGAAATTCTAAATATCTAATTTTCTTAGGAAACTGGGATGATATGAAACAATTTGATGATTTAGAATCAAATAAATCATTTTCAAAACATGGGGAAAAAGTTAAATTACCTGCCACTACATCTTTCGGAGCTTCAACCTCAGTAGTAGTGATAGAATTAGCTTGGCCTTGATCCCATGGCCTTTTCTGAGGTATGTTCCCCTGACGCTTAGGAAATTCATTTGCATAATGCCCCCTCTCTCTACAATTGTATCATTAAACATCAATATATTCTTTCTTCCCCTTGCAATCACAAGCTTGGTGGCCTTTTTCAACACACATGTAACAGAATCCCATTCCCTTCAGGAAAGTACCAGGTTCTTTCTTCCCACATTTACTACAGGATGGATATTCAACTTTTCCATTCTTCCCCTTATTTCCATTTCCAGAGTGTTTAGAAGATCTCTTCTTCTCTTGCTTTTCTTTAGAATTTGTAAGACATAGAGAATTATGTTTCTATCTTGACAGCACATGAGACAATATCTTCGTACGATGAGAAGGATTGTGAGACTAATGCTCAACGGAAAAATCGTTTTAACCCATCAAATAAACAATCAATCTTACCTCTTGGGTTATGTATATAATCTACAACATGCCTTGCTAACCTTGTAAAGTTAGCTTCATACTTTGTGAAAATCTCATCCTCCTTTTACCTCAAACTAAGAAATTTCCTTTCTATATCTTCTTGATGGTCATGAGGAAAGTATTTTTCTAAGAAAATTTCTTTAAACTCCCTCCATTAAATATTTGATATTTTCCAGGATAACTTTTTCCCTTTTTCTACTCCCCAAGCCATAGAATATTTTCTCTAAGGAATTTATCCATTGATCAGCTACTAGTGGATTTTTACCCCCATTGAATGTTGGTGGTTGTTGCCTCGTGAAGCCATATAACATTGATCCTCCATGATATGGATCAGGGTTCTCCATAAGAGTAAGGATACTGTTCATAACCTGAGTGAGTTGTCCCAGTACGGTGATAAGATGATCAGCACCAGCTACTTCACCAGCTCCGCTATAATTATCTTGACCAGTTGGGAAATCCCTAAATGGAGTGTGTGCATTGATATGGTTTCCATTCCTTCCACTAGGCATCATTACTAAACAACGGAATAAACTAGATTAGTTTATGAATCTCAATACAAAAATACAAACTTGTAAAACACATAACATAAATTGAACAGTTTATGGATATAATCCACAATCATAAAAATGTATTCTTTGAGAAATTATATACTCATAAACCTTTCATAATGGTTTGTAAAGAAAATTAGAATTATCCTAATCATATCCCCCCTAGGTGTTTTGTAACCAAGAGTGCAACAAAGCATATTATCGTGCACCAGTTCCCGTTCGAGTCTTGCTCAAAGCGGTGTTTTCAGGTTTTACCGCTAGGTACATCTGTTCTAGATCCGCCTCAACCTGCTCATATCCTGACAGGGATTTATTTCTTGGAAAACTCAAAAAATATCTACAATACCAAAATTCTAGGAAGTTATTCTATACTAATCCTCAATGTTTATCTTATGACTATGTGCTCTAATCAGATTTTATCTAAATCTAGTTTCTAAGGATTGTACTAAACTTACTCTAATACCAACTGTAACGCCCTGACCCCAGTTACCCAGTGTCGGTTCATTATTACATAACATTGGCATGATCACAAAATATGAAGTCTCGAAAGACCAATTAGTTTAGAAGCCTTGGAAATACTAGATAAATTCATAAGGATTACATTACATCATAAAATGGAAAACTAAAACAACATTGTTTCCATAAACAACACTGAGATCCCATAGACTATCCCTGTAGGTCAATCATAATATACTTATTTGCATCTTGGGAAAAATAAAACATATAAATGGGTGAGATCTGATACTCAGTAAGGATAACAATAAAGCAGAAACATTCAGAAATAATCATAAAAATTTAAGGAAATGTATAAGACTAAAACAAAAGCCTTTTAAGCTTTAACTTCAGCATAATATGGAAAAGAAAAAACCAAATAATGCCATCACATGGACATTCTACTAGTCTAATAATCATATTCAATATCAATAGCCACTTTCATAATGATGGAATGCATAATGCCAGACTTTATAACCACAAAGTCAAGGCCTTGTACCAAGACTAAAAATAAGATTTTGTCAAGGCCTTGTGCCAAGACACTAGTTTGTCTCATGATACCTATCGATGAATCGAGGATCTATAGCAGGCTCCACCTGTCACATACTAAGTCCAATACATTCTTCATATGAAAAGGTTTAAACTTAACATAAACATTTGTATTAAAACAAGCATAGGAAATGACAATACTTTATCCATAAACCACGAATGGTATAAAAAAACACATCCACATTCAAACATATCACAAAACCTTCAATATAATATGGACATTTTGTATCATAATAAATCAACATCAAATAAACTTAAAATCCATCAAAGAATTTTGACATAGATGAAATCAAAACCTTTTTTAGAGAAATATCTCTTTCTATTTTTAAACAATTTAAGAGTCACATAATTATAAAGATTTTTTTTTGAAAAAATTCTTAAAATATTGTAAGGGATGCTTTGAAAATGTTATAATGGCCTAAAATAGCCACACCCACCGTATAAGTTAAAAAAAGTCATTCTTACCTTAATTTTTTTGAAAAGGTAATAAAGGACCTTGTTTGGAAAATGAGGTAATGATTCCTTTCAAACTATTTTATAAAAATTCAAACAAGGGTATAAATTACTTTAACCCATAGTCTAAAAAAATTTCAATACATTTTTAAGAAACATGGATGTGGATGATAAAGAGGTCCCAGTATATACTTACGTAAAAAAAACCTCGGATAATAAAGAGATTGTGAAATTAACACTTAACTTGTACTTTTCCTTGATTGAGGGTAGGTTAACCTCCAGTATAATGGTGAAATAATTGTTATTAAATTATACATGAATAATATACATTAATATGATATCATATATGATCTTTTAACATTTCATTGTTAATAATATCTTAGTATTATCGTCGTTTCAGGTGTTAACTGATTCATTTTCCTTTATATGATTTGTTTTGTAAGTGATGTTTGTTATGGATAGGATGTATATTATTCATATTAATAATTATATTAACTCTTTAAACATTATTTTTAATCATCTAATGAAAATTATTCTTGAATTGATATCATGGGCAATGAATCTCATCGCGTTCGTGGAGATGGTAATCTGTAAGTACGCACGAGCGTCAATATCAATCTTTTGATATTAAAATAATATATTATTGGATGGAATATCATATATATATAAAATGATTATCATGTTATATTTATTATTTACATAAATTACACATCATTATTATACCCATCCAAATAATAATGTATTTAATAACGATTACACCAAGACATGGAGACGGTAAGCCGTACGTACGCATGTATGGTGAAGTGTCATTCAAAGGATGGATAGAATAATGAATATGGTTGTACCATATTTATAATAACACCACATAACATATAATATAGTGGATTAATTTTTTTAGAATGGAAACAACAAAAAAATAAGAAGTGGAAGAAGAAAATAACTTGAAAGAGGTGATTAAATATTTACCTCTTCTTCAAGTAATTCCTTTTGATTAGATCAAAAGGGCTCCTTAGGTTTAATTTCTGACTAAATTAGGGCATCTAGGATGAAGGTAGGATAGTTTAGAGGGTATTTTGGTAGAGTTTGGCCAAGACAAATGGCTTTGAAGGTGTGAATTTGTGATAAGGGCGAGTACCTTTTTATAAGAGGGGTGAGGGGCACCTTAGGAAAAGCTAGAAATATTATTTTATAATAAAATAATTTTTCATTTATAATGGATCCAAAATGGATTATTTAAAGTATATGGTGGGTATGGGTCTAAAAACAATCAACCAATAGGTTTTAAACAGGTTTGGGTCACTATATTACCTTTATCTTTTAGATTTAACTCTTAGTTAAATAGTTTTACATTTACCATTTCGCTTTGTATTTTTATATTATATGTTTAATAAAATTACTACATACTACCAAGAGAATCCCAAGTGGTTAATTAATGATACAACTATCATTATATAAGTCTTTTGTCTGAAACTTAGATATTTATAATAGAATATCAATTAATAATATAGTATTTGTTTTAAAAACTCTTTTACGTCAATTTTGACACTATTTGGTATTTTGTTTTTGCTAAATTCATAACAAAATTATTAAATCAAACCAAATTCATTTAACCAACCCTAACCTTCCATATTAACCTAGAAAATTAGTGTAATTCATAAAAAGTCTTAAATTATATTTATTTGGATATTTTTAATATCAATTATTTTAATATTTCATTAATTAGGTTATTACTGCATCATCATTGCGTCATAAATAAATTAAATTATTTAGTGTCTAAAAAATATAAATAAAATACCATTTTGTAGGAAATATTTTTATATTTCTAATGAATATTTATTGTCTAATTTATTTTCTTTATAACCTTATATTAAATTTTTTTTAGTTAATAAACTATGATTTTAACAATTTTAACTCTTCTTTAAATAAAATAATAATAAGTTTCCTAATCTAATAAAAGTGGAGAAAAGAGGTTCATCTTTTATTCCTAAGGTTGTTTTTGGTCGAATTATACTTATCCAATAGAACTAGGACATGTGTTAGGGTAATAATAATATCATTTTTACCCTTAATTACCCTATTTACTTTTAACCGTGGTAAATATAAGTAAAAAGTTACTATTCATAAAAAATTATTTTCGTCTAATTGAACCACATTTTACATATTGATATCAACCATGTCTCTTAGATTTTAGAAATTCAACTCATATAAGTGGTAATATTTTGTTTTATGTAAATTTGCAAATGCTCCTAGGAGGTGGGTAATAATGGTAAAAAGTTCAATAAAGTTTATATATATATATAATTATTTTAAACTAAATCCAATTAATTACATTGAAATTATATATTTATTATGTATCTATTTTTACCTAAAATAAATTTAAATGAAATAAATAATTATTCAAATAAAAATTCGGTTTTAAACTATAACTTAGTGTTTTTCACTATTCATCAAAAATTAAACTTTTTCAAAAAAATACCAAAAATTCACCCTAAGCTAATTTAGATATTCCAAATCCAAAAATTAACTCCATTATTAAAGATAAAATTTATAAAATATCAAAAATTGGGTATTACTATTCATAACGGCTAGTTTGATTGGTTGTGGTGTGTTAGAATTCGAAGTTGCGTACAACACACGCTTTTGTATTATTCAAAGAGAAGTGTACCATGGAAGCTTGGGGTGTTACATAATGATTTAAAAGAAAATTTATTTACATAAAATTTATTTATAAACAATTATTTTTATTTCTTATAATTATATGATAAGTTTGTGAGACCTTAATTAATTTTTCAAAGTGTTAGAAAAGGTGTTATAATTTTAATTTTTTTAAAGTAAATTATGGTTTTAATTAAAATTTAAAAAACTCATATTTAGAATATAATTATCATAAAATGGAGTAAATTTTTTAATTATACATGTGAAAAAATGGTTAGGGTGAATTTTTTATATTTTTTTGAAATACTTTAATTTTTGTGAATAGTGAAATTCAATAATTTACAAAACATGCTTAATAAATGAAATTATTCATCATCCTTGAGTCATGGATTATATAAATTGTCATTGGTTTGAACTCACATGACCTATTTACTGTATTTATTCATAAAATAATCACTATTTCTTTTCATGTGGAGAAATAATAAATTAATGATTATGATATTGAGAAAACCCATCTCCCCTCCCCTATAAATATCACCCCTCACTACCTCGTTTCGTCACACCTTTTAAAATTCAATACGTGTTTGAATTATACCCAATACTCATCCTTAGCTCATCCCCCACATCCAAGAGATCTTTGTCTCATCTAAATACTAATCTTATGTTCTTTGTGGAGGATCTCAAGGGGAGAATTCAACTGGTAATTGCTCTCTCTTTTCTTTCAAATTCCTTTCAAATTTAATTTATTTTCATCTCTTATTCTCATATTATCTTATCCAAATGTCATGATAAATCAATAATTATAGATATAATGTAATTATATCATGTTAATGGAATATTATTCATTGTACTCCACCCTCTCTCTATTTGTTTAGAAAAATGAAATCGTCACCCGTAATGTGTTAATTTACCTACATCATGGGTGATGGACTTCCATTTACCTTAAACACCATAATTTATATAAATAAAACCATTAAATGGTTCAAAAATATTTTTTAATATTTATTTTTTAACCCATTTTTTGTTCTGGAATCAACTTTTTTACATAATACTAAATGATAAAACAAAACATGTTCGTCTTGATCCAAAAACTATCTAAATTAACCTAAAATGATCATCATTAAATATTAACTAATGTTTCGTCATCATGGTATATAACCAAAATCATTATAAGGTCATTTAAAATCTATTAAGATCATTAATAAAATGTAATAGATATTCTGGATAATTATTCATGTTCTACATGAACTTCCATTCATGTGTACAAGTGAACCGTTCACGAAAAATAACAAAAAGTACTCTCCCAAATGATGAATTAAAACTTTATAACTAATCCAAATTCCAAAAAAAGAACTTAATAAAACCATAATGATTCAATTAAATGTACAAAATTTTCTTTAAGTGTTAATTAATGAATATAATGTGCTTATATAGGACATTAATGTAAAGAAAGAATTCAGACACAAGGTAAGGGGAATTCTCGAACCCAACTTTCTTTCTTTGGGTTTTCCCTATTTCACTCCATTTTCAGTATGGTTATTCCATAAAAGTAATTTATTAATCATTATCTTACCTTTTATGGGATATACATGTTTTCACTAGATTTTATGTCAAACACAATTTTTTCCAAAAGAACTCTTCATTCCAAACAAACTCATTTACTTGTCAATCATGGCTAATGGTTCTTGTATCAAGTATGGTATTCCCACTTTCATTTGGGAACCCAAATTTTATAAATTTATGATTTATTAAATTAAAACTATTTCTTTCCATGGGTTATTTATTACCGAGATTGATATATGTTCTATGTGGCATTCATGATAATTTTAACATTATGAAGTGACCAGTGTGCCCAGAATTATATTGCGTAGTGTTGATGTTAGGATGTAATGGGTGCGCTGGGAATTATACATAAATCCAATGAATTGGTTAATGTGATAAATCACATGATTAAAAGTGAAATATAAATTAACATGAGTATATATTTGTTTACAACTATGTGTGGTAACCACTAAGATATAAGGTTTCATTTTTATACATTTCCACTTTTCTGGACTTTTATTATTTTTTCTTATCATTTTTATGATCCTACCCCTATATTATGGTGATAATGATTATTCTAACCACATGTTGTATTTTCTCATGTTCGTATCCTATTACTATAATTTTAGATCACCCCTTTTTTATGTATATACTTAGGTGATTATGTGTACTAAGGAGAACTCAAGGGATAATAAGAAGCTAGATAAGAAGAAATTAAATAAATTTTTACGTTTTACAATGTAAAAGTTATGTGTGGTCCTATTTTTCCAAAGACACTAAACCTTTTGATCCACATCGTTTAATTTTTTTTAAGTTTTTTATCATTAAAATTATGTAAAATTAATGTAATAAAATTAGGGTCTCTATAGCCATCACAAAAAATTCATATATTTTTAAAGGGAAAAGAATATGACCATACATCTTCTCCATAACACCAAAATTAACAAAACATTGAATAAATAATCAGTATCATATTTTTTCTAAAACCATTCCATTTCAAATTTCCCAAATCCATTTTCAAAACCATTTCTATTTCAAGGATAAAATCCATTTTTTAACTCAATTCCAAAATAAAAAATTTCAAACAAAGACACACTTACATTTACTTTATCTTTTCAATCCCCATTTAAAAAATCTTTTTCAAAAACCAAAAAAATACCCTTACATTCATCCACTTTTTAATATCATTATATTATTCAAGACTGCAATTTACATTTCAACTTTACTATTACATTGGTTCTAATTAAATTAAATGGAAAATTCCATTTTAAATAATCGATGTTTGTGAAATTCCATTTCAAAGCCATTGATATAACCAATTTAACCAATAGTAAAATTAGATGTGACTAGGAATTTTCCAAAAATAAAATTTATTTTAAAATAGTTCTGGCATGGATATACCATCTAGACCACACCATGATTGCACTTGAATATCAGAAAATGCTATGGGTTAAATTAAAGGCTTCACCTACCAGTTATATAATCTTTATGAATAAATTCATCAATGTTTGGAAGCTCTTACAAGGCCCATCTGAGCCCAATCAATCACCTCAAACACACCCAAGTCCCTTACTCAGGTCATAAATCCATAATTAATTGATTATACTCAAATTATAATTAATTTATCAAACAAATTTGCTTTTTAATATCTAGAAAATTATAATAAATGTTGAAAACTCACCAAACCTTAGTCGACTATAAAAACCTCAAGCCATAGGGTATCAACCATCATTGACAGACCCCTAATCCCAAGCCTAGTCCAATCTCTATCCTTTAGAGAAACTATCTTAACTGCACCATGTACAAACTTCAAAAACATAAAAAAAATACCAATTAAATTATTGGTTCCAACCATTTTTATAATCATTTCAATTATATTCGTCAAGGTTCAGTAGATCTACCAAGTCCCATCGAAGGTTAATCAGTAATCTCAATCTCACATGAGGCCCGAACACATGCCAACATTCCATGATTGATAATCTATTATAAAATTATAAATAATTAATCAAAAAAAATTAAATTTTTATTGTATAAAAAAGTTGGAATAAATTTAAAAAACTCGTTGATCATTATTTATCTTTTGAAATATCAACCCATGGGGGTTTTTCCATCCTTGATTTCTCCCTAGGTCTAATCCAATCCCATAACACAACCTTTAATACAAATAACCATTACCAATTAAATTTTAAATTGAACTAAAAAAGAAGAAAAACTCAAATGGTTACATAACTTATTAAATAAACAAGAAACCACAAGTAGACAGAGTCTTGGAACATCCTCTTCCTAGGATGTATAGAACTCCTATGAGAATCACGTGATAATTATTTTTTTATTAGTGAAATTATTTCCACCATTTGTATTCACAATAATATTGTATCTTACTGTAAACCAGCCCACGGTAGTTCTTTATAGGGGACCTATTTATCATCATTGGCCAAGTATCTTAAAAAATACATATAAAATGAAGAAATATGTAAGAAATAATAAAAATATTAATGGATTCATTATTAATATTTATCTTCCCCGGAATAGCATAGATTTCTATTCTATATATTTGAGTAATTTTAATATCAGGAATAATCAACTCACGATAAATAAAGTCAAGAAATATATTCAAATTAATCTAACATTTAAATCAATTGCATAACAAGGGGACTTCCACATCCATATATATTGACTAATTTTATCCTCAGGGAGGGAGAGACGGAACGTCATGCAATGTTTTTTAATTCCACTGTTATCTATGAATATGTCCATAAAGTGAGATACATTATAAATTATTTTATATTAATTATATTTTATATTTTTATTAAATATTTATTACCCACAAATTTTATTTTCAATATAATGATATTATAACTAGAATTCATCATTTGTTACGTATTAAAAGGGGAGATAAATAACATCATCATATTTTTCCTCCATAAGTCAAATAATATGCGGTTCTATAAATTTTTTGATTTTTTTGGGATTTGATAATATTTATTTATATTTATGAAACATATATATATATATATATATATATATATTATAGTTTCTCTTGAGGTTAGGGAATTTTCATTTGGTCCAGAATGGTGGTGCATCTGTGTAACTTAACTTTTTTCAATATATACAAGTTATATATTAACATTAATTCTATAAACATGATAATTCAAATGGATCGTTTAATGTTAAAAATTTAAACAAAGTGTTATTTTATTGGATGGGACAAACAATCTAGATGATATAATATATTATTTTATAGAGGAAAGGTAAAATCATTATGTTTGGTTATTTCTCTTAAGTTCAACTTATTATATTGAAATATAATTGGTTTTATACAATTACAATATAGGGAATTTATTTTGATAAATATGGATTCATAGTGGTTTAAATGTATCATTATACTCAAAAAATAACATTAAATATTGGATTCTCATGCTAGAAAAATGTTATATAAAAAAAGATTCACTAAATCCTCGTTTTGGTATAATTGTCAGAACAATATATTGAAGTATTTTTATTAATAATTTAATTGATATTTCAAAATGGTATTTCCATGTAAGTGGTCATCCTTGCCTTTAGTATGATGATTAAAAGTTTTCTACTATTATATAAGATTACGAATCTAAAGTATTGTTGTAAGATTAACATGATTTTTTGTAATGTCTCGTTACATCCATAATTTATTGAATATTTAATTATTTAATGTTACACTATATGCATGCCAACGGTTTTATTAGATAATTTCAAAGTACAATGATATTATAAGGTGGTAGATTTCGCAAAATAGTCAATTAATATGAGATAAATGGTTGGTACCATTTATTACCCCTGTGAGTAAAATTTTTTAATATTAAATATTTATTTAATTTATGTATATTTTTATTTTTATGATTGAAATGTTTTCAGGGATATAGATCCTAGGATTCTCCTTATGTCATATCCTCAATTTTTAAAATGATAATGTAACCATATTTTGTTAATAAAATACAAGTATTTATAGGAGAAATTTTATGATTTCCAATGATTACATGGGTTTTATAGAATTCTGTAAGGGTAAAATACCTATTAAAACTTTTTAATATTCTATAGAATATTTTTAGAGTTAGGCGTGGATTCAGTGTGTGATTTTTGGGACCATAGAGCCTCGATATTGGTATAATAAAAATATTAAATACATTATATCATGTGCGTGTGGATTTCTAGAAATAATGTAATATCTCACTGACGGTATCTCAGATAGGAACTATAAGGCCACAATTAAATCTGAAACATATTTTTTACCCTGCATACGATATTACCATTTCCTACCACAAGTGTTTTCTAAAATCACACAAAATGTTAAATATATTATAACATGACTACATGAATTATCCAAGAAAACATAATATCTCTCAAAAAGTGTATTAGTTTGAAAATTATATACCTATATTAAATCCAAAATGTGGGTTTTACCCTATATGTGTCATAACCATTATGCACATCGAGTGTTTGATTAAATTTCACATAAAGTTAATTTTAATTTCATTTTTCCTTTTATTTTGTTTTATTTTTATTTTTTATTTTCTTCATTCATCTTCCTATACGTGCCTAATTCCATTATCCTTATAAAATTATACTCCAAAAAACATTTAAAATCACCTATTTTTTACCACTAAAATCAAAAAATAATTAATTGGATTCAATAAAAGACTCTTTATTTAACTTTTATTTTAATCATGGATTAAATTTGGGTTTTAATTTTTGTGGTTTAAGAAATGATGAGGTTACATGACATTGGTGACAAAATTTACAAACAATTGGGTATTCCTTTTCGATTTATCTAGTCAAGTTCAAGAAAACCTATATCTCTCATACACAAGATTGGTAAATCTGTGAAGATCTGTTTTGGTTATGGTTCCAGGAATAAGACCTTCTTTATATCTATGCTTCACCTAAAGCTTTTCCAAGATTATTTTATTGGTTTTTGTTTGTTTTTATGCCATACCTTTTACCTTATAAAATTCTAAAAAAATATTTAAACTAAAATGATAAAACCTATAAATATTCAGAGATAATTTCATCAAATTTTCAAAAAATAATAATATATATATATTATCAAGGATAATTATAAGAAATTATCAAAATATTTTTATGAAGAAATATAAAATGATAATTTCATAAAATTATAAAAATATAATTATGAATAACTATAAAAGGATAAATACATTGAATTAAGAATGAATAATTTATAAAAAATCATCAAAAGATAGTTATGTGGAATTATATAAGAATAAATATATGGGATTATCAAAAGATAATTATGAAGAAATATTAAATGATATATTTAATTGAATTTTAAAAGTATAAATTATAATAAATTAACAGAATAAAATTATCAAATGAAAATAATATCATTTGAACATAGGATAATTTTTGAAAATTATCAAGGGATCATTATGGAAATTTAAGAATGATAATTATTTAGATTATCAAATAATAATTATCATGTAATACCACATGGGTTATTGAATTAGTATAGAGAGATTTATTATATAAATTTTGTTTTTAAAATTATTTTTGGGGATAATAACTCTAGCACATGAATTGGCCTTAAATGATAATTCTGAATTTATCTAGGAGAGAGAATGTATCCTCACATGCGATATTTCTATTTTGTTGAAAATAAAATAGATGGTTTTGGTTCTTGGAACCCCTGATGTACCTTAACTATTAACATGTCAATGACTATGATATTAAGGCCTAAGAGTGTGGGTTCATGACTATTGAGGTTTCCACTCCAACTTTCAAACCACGGAAATTGGTTTATCCTTTCTGTTGACATAAATAACTTTGAGGTAAATGTTCCATAGATCTTGGGGATTTTGATACACATATTTATTTATTATCATTTATATGTTGAAATAATTTATAACCATGATTGAATTATGATCATAACTCTTTGTGTATTTTTGTGTATCCCATGAGACCTTTTTTGATACTTGTTTCTATAAGAATTTCTAGATCAGTTTTTAATATGTTTATTGTAGATTCTTATGTAACTATATTATGTTACTATATTTTGGGTGATGTTATGTTATGTATGTTTTTCATTATTTAACATGTTTTTCATTATCTTTCATTTGGAATATTAGATCATGGTACACGTGATAGGTGACCATCATGTTAATATTAAAACATAGAGCAGGAGTGCATGTGATGATTGAGGATGACAATGAAAGATCAAGATAATCTGGTGGCCTCACCACTATTTGATTCACCCTATGGTAACCATGTAACATATTATTACTCGATGTACCTTTTATATGATGATTAGGATGCCTAAAATCAATGTACCTTCTTGATACTAATTACCATGATGGTCTTGATGAACCTAGTAGATATCATGTGACTTTTTAATAACCTTGTTTCTAGTTCTCACAGTTACCCACATCTCTGTTCTAATTTCATTATGGAGGTGATGTAGGTATAACCAAGGGTATGTGGAACCTAGGTTAGTGAATGAAAGTTTGGTTTTGGATCATATGATGTAATGATTTTAATTCATTTATTATATCAAGGACATACACCTTTTATACATGAGAACAGTGGATTAATGAAACATTGATGATGTTTTTCTTAGTCTTCTACTGATAATCTACTTGGACATTTTTGTGGGCTTTTTGATTTCATTACTAGTGATCGGGAGAAGGGAAATGGACAATAAGGATTATGGAGGAGTTAGCTAGTTATGAGGGTCTCCAAAGGTTTACCATTTCATTTATTTATATATCTACATTTTATACTCTAGTTTGGTTGACCATTTTGAGTTCCCACTTATTTGTATGACATGTATTCTATCTTTATATTTCCACATGTTACTATGATTATTTATTTATAATAATATTATTATTTATTCGATCATTTAATACTGAGGGTATAGTCTCTCCAATAATATAATTATACCCCCACTAATAGTCGATAGCTTCTTGCATATGGGAAAGTGATATAGTCTCCTCACTAAGGAACTTAGACCCATAAAATTTAGAAAATAAGAAAATATCCACATGGTAAAAATAAGAGGTTAAATTCACATTTTTATGAAAATGGTTGATTAGTTACACCACCCTCCCAATTATCATTCCATAAAAGAAGGATTTATAAACACTATACCACACACATAGCCATGTCGTTGGTGTTCTCAAAGCATGTAAAAAACAATCCTACAAACATTTAATACATTGTCCCTATGATTTAGTTCAAATGAGGGTTACAACAATAAAGACTAATAGAATCAATCCTTGGGTTATAAAATCATAACATGATTTTTTTTATTCCCAACAACATCAATAGTATTTTTCAGATTTCTGTAATGATTCCAGAACACTCTCCACAAATTTTAATTCTCAAAAAATTGAATAAGATGTCAACTAGACCTAAACTCACCCTCTAATAACCATTGGTTGAAAATTTCATGATGAGAGAATCAAAAAACATCCTCTAGGGTAACGGTCATTATTTTAACAGCCACTGTAGGTAACAAATTAACTAAAGTTAACATAGAATTCCAAGATAAATGATATGTCTAGTAGATGACCAAATAAAATATCTAAAACTTTGAATCTACCCATACACACCTTCTAAGTAAATATCATAGAACATATAATCCTCCTAGGGATTGTAACATAGGGTCTCATCTAGATATCATGAAACTCAAAAATGTTTTTCCTTACATTGTAGAAAATTTACACATAATAGTTGAGAGAAAAGGATCACCACCATCACTTTGAATCTTCAGGAATAGAATTTTATCCAAGCTCCACAAGAAAAAACAACCCTCAGACCATAACAATGAAAGGATAAATGTCCCACACATGCATTAATAATCATGATTGGTTGTGAATATGACATAGATCGTTCCTTAAACCTTGTTAATTATTACCTTTTAGGACAAAAATGTCTAACCATTGATGTTATTTTGTTACTAAATAACATAACGGAACTATAAATATCCTTTAATGTAATGATGGAAAAAAATTGGCTGATTTTTTTGGTGTGATGGAGTGGTTTTGAGTGGATTAGCCTACAAAAATGGAACTTTTGTCTAGTCACTCAAATTTTTCTAAAATTTTGGAACCTATAAAACTGTGAAACTTATAGAACATAAAGATGAATTTCATAGAAGGTTGGATAGTGGGAGTATCATAACAATGAGTTAGGTTTCTACTTTTATTGATATGTACATGGAGATTGTGCTTGAGGAGGTGGATCGTTGATGATTTTGCTTTTTGGATTTGTTGAACATTTTGGTGTCGTAGTTATTGGAATGATGCTCATCAGGAAGTTTATTCGGATATGATAGGTGTGTTCCTATGAGTATGAACATTCTATAGGTAATGTTATAGAGATATGGTGATATGAACATCTGATGGGGTGGGAAGTTATATTGTGGGGAGACTCATTTGAGAGTTCATCTATTATGACCCATATTTAGGTGGTGTATGGTGAGTTTAAACTGTAATTAATACGGTGTACATAGTCTAATAATAGTAATAATTATGTTTCAATTCCTAGATATAAGAAAACTATGGGTGTTTGTATATATATTTTGAGGTAGATCATTAGTTTTTGGTGCAACGTCCTGGATCCAGGTGACACACAACGGGTGCCCTGAACCCGATTGGTCACATGACCTCAAGCACAATTCCCAAAATGCCCGAGGAAGCCGACTAGCAGCAGGGGCCATGGTTTGATAGTGGAGAGACTATGCCCTCATTTGTCAAAGTGTTGCACAGCGGAATAAGGTATATAAGCATGAAAAGTGGAAGCAGTAAACAACATAAACCAGAAATGGACAACTGAAGTAAAATATAACCATCAGTCATATATATTTACTAATGCAACATGTCACTAATTTTAAGAAAGTACCCAAAATAGGATACACTGAAATCAAATACAGTATAACACAAGATACAAAATTACATCAAACAAAACTAAAACAGTGCAAGAGGAACTCAGCAGCATCGAAAGCCTAAGATCAGTCTCATGCTCTCTTACTCCCCTGCAACAATCATGTACCTGTATAGGGAATCTTTCCCTTATCAACACCTATAACAACATAATCTATTTGGGCCCAAGAAATGACCCAAATAGGTTGTGAGAAATAAATCCCATTAGTCAACCACCAAAGGCCCATGCCCAACTGTCAGTGAAAATGTACAATAGGTGTGTACAATAATAAAATGTATTAAACTAGGAAGTACTCAAAGGTAACTATCACTACCAGTTACATTGCCATTTTATGATTATTTATCAATTCTAATATTGTGATTTATCTTGGTAATTACCACATAATAAATCACCATAGTGAACATTCAGAGTAATCATTGTACCGAGACACACAAATCCTTACCCTCAGATAAATAGAATCGAAACCCACAGGTGATTGCCCATAGGCATAACGAATATTACCATGAGGCATAGAAGTTACTGCCCTCAGACATAAGAAGCGTTGCCCTCATGGTAAACCAAACACTTCCCTCAAGCATTCCATAGGAAAAACAAGTAACCGGGCCGAGCCCAACACATAATCAAGAAATTTATATAAGGTTGCTCTCAAGAAAACTCAAAACATGCTATAATCATGGCATAGCCATGGGTATCCTGGCCAAATGGTTAAACAAGGGAAACGCACCCACTAGATGGCCCTGGATCCAGGAAACGATCCCAAACAACAGTTTATACTTGTTCATTGAATTACCTATGAAATTCTAGGTATCTTAACAGTCAAGGCCTCATCCATATGACACCGTGAACATGGAATGTAGCACAACGATACACAAAATCAACCTGACAGTTGGAAATAAACACTAGACCACCTACCTAGATCTCCTCTGATCGATATACGTGAAAGGCGCCTCCTGAAACAACCAAGAACTATGTTGATCTGGAATAAAATATTACCCGTTCAAATGTAAATAACATCCCTTTGGGAAATAATTGAAAGGAAATGTTCAAGAAGAGGGAACACCTTACCTGCGCAGTTTAAATGAGATCGACAGCGGAAGAATCCGAGTTCCGGTGTGCGATCCGGAGCTCTTCTAGGCTTTGGACTCCTCTTCTGATGCTCCAAATGAACCCACAACCTCCTCGATCGAATGAGGAGGCTACTGCCTATTTATAAATAAAAAACATAACTACATGGCATGTCTTCTCAAATACAAGGCATGTACTATTTTTTTTAATTATTCCCTTGGCAGTTACATTTCACCACCACCTTATTCATCCGCCAACTGATTACACAGTCTGTATTACTAAGTACATGGCATGTAGTTAGTTATTAGATCCAGAACTGCCGAAAAGTCTACACCCCCTGTGTTCTTTTCCCACATGACCAAAGTACACAACGTGTATATGAATGAACATGGCGTGTAGTTCATTTTTATCAAAAAACCTATGCGCCCTGTATTCTCATCCCACACAGCCGAAGTACAAGGTGTGTGTACAAAAATACACGGCGTGTACCCATAAATTTGGGATTTTCCCCCCATTTAGATTGTTTTCTCAAAAACACTTAAGGAAAAGGAAAATAGGAAACTCATACCTCAATAATAAGAACCGGGTTCTTACAAACATCCCCCCTTAAAACAATTCGTCCCCAAATTGCCCTTCCAAGGGTAGTGAAGATAAATTTGGGAACAATTCATGCCACTGATCACGTATGTCGGTATCCCACTCCTAGGTTTCGTCCTGCACTCGACCATGCCACCATAGCACCCGTACGAGAGGAACTGACCATCCTCGGAGAACCTTCATGCTCTTGTAAACAATATGAATCAGATGCTTTTTAAAGGATGCATCAACCTGAAGATCAACCTTCTCAGGCTGAAAAACATGAGATGGGTCTGATTTATAATGGAGAAGCTGAGATACGTGGAAGATGTTGTGCATGGATCGGTACCTCTATGGTAACTGTAACCGATAGGCAACCGGCCCGACTCTCTCCAGAATCTCAAATGGCCCTACATACCTTGGTGAAAGTTTACCCTGTCTCCTGATCTGCCTATGTCCCAACCTCGATGAAACACGCAAGAAAACTTAATCCCTGACCATGAACTCCAAGGTTCATCTACGATTATCAACATAAGATTTCTGATGAGGCTTCGCAGTAGCCATCCTATTCTAAATCAATTGGACCTTCTCCGAAGTCTCTGACACAAGACGTGGTCCTAGTAAATCTACCTCACCATCCTCCGACCAGCACAAGGTTGATCAGCATGGCCTACCATATAAATCATAGTAATGTTCCATCTCAATAGTTTCCTAAAAACTATTATTGTAGGAAAACTTGACAAGGGGTATGTGCTTCTCCCAAGAGCCCCCAAAGTCTCGGATGCATGCACGCAACATGTCCTCTATCACCTGTATCGTGTGATCTGACTAGCCATCAGCCTGAGGGTGCTAATTTGTGCTCATAAGCACCTATGTACCCAGTGCCCTCTGAAAACATTTCCTGAAACGAGACATAAAATTGGAGTCCCTATCGAAAATGATAGAACAAGGGTCCCCGTGAATACTTACTACCTCTTGGATATACAACTTCCTGATCACGTCAACACTGAAGGTATCCTTAATCGGCAAAAAGTGAGCTTCCTTCCTAAGTCTATCCACAAAAACCCATACGGTATCTTTTCCTCGAGGTGATCTCGGCAACCTGGTCACGAAGTCCATCGCGACATCATCCCATTTCCACTATGGAATGGGTAACTATTGAAACATTCTAGCTAGCCTCTGATGCTCCACATTCACCTACTGACAGGTGGAACAACTTGTAACAAAACTAGCTACCTCTCTTTTCTTACCCAACCACCAATACTAACGTATCAAGTCACAGTACATTTTGGTAACTCCGGGATGCACTGCCCAAGCTGAAGCATGAAACTTCTACATCAACCCCTCGTATATATCCCCTGGAACCCACACTCATCCATGGATACATAGTACCTCGTCCTCACCTACTTTCCAACAAGAAGGAGGGTCCTCACTTGCCACCGATTCCCATAGAACTAGGCCTTCTGAATCAGATAGGTGTCTCATCCTCACTATATCATGGAGGGAAGAAGTCAAAGGTAAAAATTAAAGATAGATTTTCCATTGAATATAGTGCACCTCTAAATGAATCTCAGAGAACAAGGCCATAATATTCCACTCATCACTGGCCTCCTGCACTGCCTGTATCTGAGTCCTACTACTCAGGGCATCAGCTACTACATTACCTTTACAAGGTGTATAGGCAAGATCGAAGTCAAATAATTGAAGGTATCCAACCCACCTTCGCTGTCTCAAATTCATGTCAAGCTGGGTAAAGATGTATTTAAGAATTTTTTGGTCCGTAAACACCACAAAAATTTCTCCCAAGAGATAATGTCTCCAACAGCGTAATGCATGAAAAAATGCAGCCAACTTGAGATCATGCATCGGGTAATTCCTCTCATGTGGTCTCAACTTCCAAGACCCGTACATAATAACTCGGTCACCCTGCATCAACACTACTCCCAGCCCAATACCTGATGAATCACAGTAAACTGTATAACTCTTACCTTGCTCTAGAAGTATCAGGACTGGTGATGATGTTAACCTTCCCTTCAGCTCTTGAAAGGTTGTCTCACAAGTTTCTAACCAAACTAACTTCATACCCTTCTTAGTCAAACTCATCAACGGTGCTGCTAAGCAGGATAATTCCTATATAAAATTACTGTAGTAACCAGCCAGCCCCAAAAAAACTCCACATTTCAAACATGTTATTAGGTTTCTCCCAAAGAAACTACTGCTCTCACTTTCTCTAGGTCTACCGCAACTCCTGCCTCTCAGATAATATGACCCAGGAAGTGAATCTAGTCCATCCAAAAGTGGCACTTTGAGAGCTTAGCATATAACTGATTCTCCCTCAATGTACTCAGTACGATCTCAAGATGGCTGGCACGGTCATGTCGGGTGTGAGAGTACACCAAGATATCTTCCACGAAGACTACCAAAAAATAATTCAGATATGGGTGGAACACGCGATTCATCAGAGCCATGAAAACTATGGACATGTTTGTGAGTCTGAACGGCTTGACCAAGTACTCGTATAGTCCATATCTGCTCTGAAAGGTTGTAAGCGGTATGTCCAATGGTCTAACGCACAACTGATGATATCTGAATCTCATGTCAATCTTCGAGAACACTCGTGCTCCACGAATTTCATCAAAAAGAATATGAATACTTGGTAAAGGATATCGTTTCTTGACCATCAACTGTTTCAACTTCTGATAATCTACACAATGTCTGAGGGTATCGTCTGCCTTCTTCGCAAACAAGATAGGCGAACCCCAAGGAGAAGTATTGGGTCAGATGAAACCCTTTTCCTGCAACTCCTCCAATTGCCTCTTGATCTCTTGTAGCTCTAGTGTATCCATCCAATAAGGAGTAATGGACACCGGTGTCGTGCCTGGCACAATCTCAATAGAGAAATCCACCTCTCGCTCCAGAGGTAGACTAGAAAAGTCACCCGGAAAGAAATCTCTGAAATGATTAACCATTAGATGGAAATATTTCTGACAAGTTTCCCATTCATCCAGATATAAACTCAAAATATGGGCTATCACTCATCCTCACCCACGATGCTCAGGTCCAGCTCGGCTCATCTGGACATCCCATTCGCCCTTGTATAAAAACTATCCACCCTCTAGTGATGTGAAACTCACCCTGCGACGGTAGCAATCCACAAAGGCTTGACAGGGTACCAACCAGCCCATCTCAATAATTTCATCATAGGTTGTCTTCTCTAAGACATAGAGGTTCCATAGAAAGTTACACCCACCAAACTCTAGGGAGAACTCCTTGCACTGGCGCACACCTTCCGTTCTCATTCCCAACAGAGTGTCTAGCGTCATGCTATCTGAAGAAGAAGAAACACATATCCCAAGGCTCTCAACAATGGGCATAGATATAAATATATGTGTAGAACCTGTATTGAAAAGTTTAAAAGACAGAATAGAAGAAACTAAAATAGTACCTCTGACAATGGAAGTTCTAGGTTCATGCTCTTATTGGGTCTATTGCACTGCATATGTCTCTCCCGTGTCGTGGCCCGGTGATACAGCTTGGCTACCCTGATTTGACCCACCCTACCATCTCTGAGATCCTGGTGTCTGGCTACCATGACCACGACCACTACCTCGGCCTGAACGTCCTGACATATTCCAATTTCCTAACTTGTAAGAAAATGCTGGTCCTCCTCCCACATGCAGAGTCTGCACAGAACCCCTCTCACTAGTCACTGGTGGAAACGCCCTGCAAAAATGCTGAAGAAAACCTATCCTGCCGCAAGCTCGGCACACCACTGGGTCACGTGGACACTATGGTCTCTTGTTCCCCTCTTTACCACACTGGTAGCACATCACCTGGACACCTAAAGAATTCTTCTGGCTAGTACTGCCACCATGAGATAAATCCATCTGCCTCTTCCTCTTTCTGATAGAAATAGTACTAGAAACCGGTGCCAAAATACCCTGGTCCGCACCACTAGATTCCCAAAAGTTCTGTTCAGTAATCAACGCTTGGTTCACAATAGCATGCACTGTAGGAAACCTAAAAACATTCACCAGCGCTCGGATGTCATATCGAAGATCATCCTCAAAGCGTCTATCCCTCAATGTCTCATCACCCACCAGAATAGGGGCAAAATGCTAAACCTCGGTGAAGCGGGAAGAATAGTCCATCACTGACATGGCGCCCTACTGCAGATTCATGAACTCTTGAGCTCGATCTACCCTCAGCGTCTCTGGAGAGATAAATTCATAGAAGACTACCTGAAAATCTTCCCACGTCATGTCTCGGTGATGCTCAGTCTGGGTGGAAACATTCCATTATCTTTTGGTGGAATCGCGCAGCATGTAAGTAGCGAGCTTTACCCTCTTCCCAAGAGGTGTCTCCAGATGCTCGATGATTGTTAGCATAAAACCAAAACATGAATCTGTAGCCTATGGCCTACCATCTCTTGCAAACGAAGGTGGATTCTAATTCTAGAATATACGTGTCAGCTCTACCATAGATGTGGAAACCTGCGGTGCTTTCTAGAAGGTCTTCATAAACCACATAAAGCCTTCACAGAACTGCGCATCTGCGCCTGCATCCGTTGTAAGGCTGGCATCACATCTGGATCTGCTAGGGGATTAATCAGTAGCTCTTTGACTACCGTATCATGAGTATAATCATCACCACTCTCTTGGTGAACAACTCGAGGTCGTCTCAACGGCATGACTGTACAAGGTCAAATACACGCCTTAGATTAATATCATTAAGGACTTAGAACTGAAAGCATAAGAAGGGAATAAGGAAAATAATAAAATTCAAGTCGTCAAACTAGACTACACGGTGTGTATAATAACTACACGGCGTGTTCCCTTAAGCCTTTCACCTGGGTGTGTACTTCTTCCTGAACTGGTCATGTAACACCCCAAACACAAGGCGTGTTGTCCTTACACATGACATGTACTTGATTTTTTTCCCCTTTCCCAAGTCCTTCTACAAGGCTATGATACACGTCTCTTCTTAGAATGAGACTACACGACATGTATAACGTCAACACGACGTGTACTAGATGAGCTAAACCCACCCGTGTTGTTAGTGACATGACCTGTGTACCCAGGTTACACTACACGGCGTGTTCAAGATGGAAACGACGTGTACTAAGAAGGATAACACTGACCCATGTTGTTGGTGAAACGGGCGGATACCTGGGTCAGACTACACGGCGTGTTCAAGATAGACACGACATGTATAGCGTAAGGTTTCTCCATCTGTGTTGTCAGTGACACGGGTGGACACCGTGTCAAAACTACACGATGTGTACTATCAGCACATGGTGTGTTCCCCTAAGAACTTCCCTATCCCGTGTCTTTTCCCAGACGACCAATGACACGGTTAGAGACTACACGGTGTGTACACAGGGTACATGGTGTGTACTTAAGAAAAATAGTTTCTTCCTGAACAGAAGAACACATGGAGTGTAGTAAACACTACACTTTGTGTATTCTACATTATTTCGGATAGTAAACCTCAGAAACTACTCCTGAGTCTAGAAAAACACTGAAACAAACACCAAAGTGCCAAATTCTGATCTATGATGGCCCATACTCCCTGCAATCCAAATCGTGGAATCTTATACATGTTATAACAATGTAAAAAAGTCAATGATACACTAAATTCTGATTGATGAGGGCCCATAATCCTCAAGAACCAAAGTTTGGCATTCCTTCAAAAAATCTTACATAACAATACCCTATCAAATAGAAGGTATTTTATCAAGGAATCTATCACAGCAGCATGAATTTTCTAGCACAACGTCTATCACAACAACATGCAATTTCTAATGCACCTACATGGCATGGAAACTATGCATGACATGTGATTCTAACATGTTCCTAAATGATGCATGAGATGACATACCCTCATCTCATCGAGTTGCAACTAAATAGAATCCGAGTATAAAATATAAATAGCACACCACAAGTTCTTCACCCAATGGTGAAAATCAAATCAACTATAAAATTGAAAAACCAGTTAAATTGCAGTTAAACGAGGTAGATTTGTTTTTCCCTGTACACGGGTTAGCTAATCTCAGGCACAAGTTATTACCAAATTCCAATTCCATGTTATCACTGATTATAGGCTCTAAACAGTACGTCAAGTAAAAGAAACACCTCTGATACCACTTTGTAACGTCCCAGATCCAGGTGCCACACAACAGGTGCCCCGAACTCGGTTGGTCACATGACCTCAGGCACATTTCCCAAAACACCAGAGGGTGCTGACTAGTAGTGAGGGCCAAGGACTAATAGTGCATAAACTAATCCCTCATTTTCCAAAGCATAGTGCAGCGGAATAAGGTATATAAGCATGAAAAAGAAGAAGTAGTAAACAACATAAACCAAAAATGGGAAACTGAAGTAAAATATAACCATTAGTCATATATAGATAATGATGCAACATGTCACTAATTCTAAGAAAGAAGCCAAAATAGGATACACTGCAATAAGATATAGTACAACACAATGTAAAAAAGTACAACAAAAAAAACTAAAACAGTGCAACATGAAATCAGTAGCATCGCAAGCCTAATCTCGGTCACATGCTCTCCTACCCCCCTACAACAATCATGTACATGTGTAGGGACTCTTTCCCTTATCAACACCTACAGAAATATAATCTATTTGGGCCCAAGACATGACCCAAATAGGGTGTGAGAAATAATCCCAGTAGGAAATCACCAAAGGCATGTGCCTAACTATCAGTGAAAATATACAACAGCAATGTGCGATAATAAAATGCAGTTTACTAGGAAGTACTCGAAAGTAACTATCAACACCATTTACCTTTCCCTTTTATGATTATTTATCAATTCCAAGCCTGTTATTTAGCTTGGTAAGTAACTCATAAGAAATCACCATAGTGAATATTCAAAGAAAACATTGTTCTCAGACACGTAAATCCTTACCCTTAGGTAAATAGAATAGAAACCCATAGGTGACTGTCCACAGGCATAACAAATATTTCCCTCAGGCATACAAGATATTGCCCTTAGGCACAGAAGTTACTGCCCTCAGACAAAAGAAACATTTCCCTCAGGGTAAACCAGACACTTCCCTTAGGAATTCCATAGGAAAAACAAGTAAATGGGATGAGCCCAACATATAAGAAATCAATTTATATATGTTTCCTCTCAAGGAAACTCAAAACATGCTATAATCATGGCATACCCACAAGTATCCTGGTAAAATGGATAAAAAAGGGAAACTCACCCACAGGGTGGCCCTGGATCAAGACAATGATCCCAAACAGTAGCTTATACTTGTTCAGTAAATTACCTATGGAATTCTAGGTATCTTAACATTTAAGGCCTCAGCTATACGACACCCCTAACATGGCGCATAGAACAATGGTACACAAAATCAACTCGATAGTTGGAAATAAACACCAGACCACCTACCTCGATCTCCTCTGAGCAATATACGTGAAATAAACCTCCTGAAACAGCCAAGAACGACATAGATCTTGGATAAAAGATTACTCGTTCAAACATAAATAACTTTCCTTAGGGAAAAAATTGAAAGGAACTGTTCAAGAAGATGGAAGACCTTACCCGTGTGGTTTAAATGAGATCAACAGCAGAAGAATCTGAGTTTCAGCCTATGATTGGGATCTCCTCTAGGCTTCAGCCTCCTCTTCTGGTGATCCAAATGAATCCACTACCTCCTCTATCGAATGAGGAGGTCACTGGCCATTTATAATGAAAAAACATAACTACACGGCCTGTATTCTCAAGTACACGGCGTGTGCTAATTTTCTAATTGTTCCTTTAGCAGCTACTTTTCACTGCCAACCAGTTCATATGCCGACTCATTACAAGGCGTATATTACTAAGTACACAACGTGTTGTTAGTTATTACATCCTAAACAGCCAAAAAGTCTACACACCCTGTGTTCCCGTCCCACATGGACAAAGTACACAACATGTATATGAAAGTACATGATGTGTAGTTCTTTTTTACTGACAAACCTAAGCGCCTTGTATTCTCATCCCACACAGCTGAAGTACTCAGCGTGTGTACAAATGTACACTTTGTGTACCCATAAATTTTGGATTTTCCCCACATTTACCTTATTTTCTCAAAAACACTTAAGGAAAAGGAAATGCGGAAACCTGTACCTCAAGAATAAGAATCTGGTTCTTACATCTGGTACAAAATTGTGGTGATGGAGCAATTCAATGTGTTGAGAGACTTAATAGTGAAAACTCAGAAACACGACCCGTTAAACAAATAAGTCATTATATACCAGTACTCATACATTGTACAAATCCCTATGTGATGTGGAATATATATTTTAGGTTCAAGTCTGAGGAGTGGGACTATATAATGAATTTTTCCTTATTTTTAAAGTTCTCAGTTATATCGCTAAGAGAGAGATAGTATATTTTAGACTGTTGACATCAACCATGGGTGTAAAATGTCAATGTATTGTAAATTCATGAATTTTTATAGGTTTATAGATTATTTATATTTTTTTTAATTAGAAAGTGTCATGATTTTTGGTTCATAAGGTATTTTAGATATAGTTAGTGTAGTGAGGAACAAGTTGGTTATTTTTTATGTGTGATTGAGAATTGTGGCTCAAATGAGGATTTACATGCATCATTTGGGTAATTAATTTTTTTTTATAATTTGAGAAAGTGTGAATCATATATTGTTTTTCATAGTAACATTAGTTTTAGTATGTTTTTGAAACAATTATTTCTAGTGGGATATATTCTTTTAAATCATTTTTATAGATTTAGTGATAGATGTAGTTCAAAAGAGAGGTGTGTGGATACTTTTCAGTGATAACAATTTCTATGGTGGGGTGGTTTTAAAACCCCACAAAAGTTCATGTTTATAGAACTAGATAAATCTAGTAAATAATATGTTGGGTTTTGAAACTGATTTAAATTTTCTGGTTTGTATTAAGAATTGGCATTTTTAGACATATTTTAAGTGACTGAGAGGATTTCCTTGAGATTTTTATTCAGAATTGTTTGAAGATGTATTTTTGGTTTTGGAGGGGGAAACCAAACTAGGTTGTTGAAGTAGTAATCCATAAAATCCATGGTGGAGGATATTGAAATTTGGATGCCCAAAAAAATGGTCACCGAACACCCCACCAGGAAGTTGGTGAAGGACCAACATAATTATGGTGGGAAATAAAATTCCAAGGAGAGTCTATTGATGTTATGTCAATCTTGTTAGTGGGGGTTTCCCACCACCTGGGCCACCGGAAGTCCAGTGGTCACTGGGATATTTTTTAATTGGGAAAGAATTAAAAAAATTTCCCTTTATAAATTTGGATCCAACATAGGGTTCCCTAATTTAAACTAGTGTAAGGATATGGGAGGTCTCCTCCCACCGCTATTCTTCCAACCTTTTCCCTTTCAAAACAAAGTGAATTTCAATAGTTTTGTGTACCAATTTATCTAGGTTTCCTCTCCCTCTACCTATCCTCTCATCTTCCCTACCTCTCCTCAAATTACAAAAACATGATTTATGGATTTTTGTTCCAATTCTACTAGATCATTGTGAAATCAGGGTGTTATGATGTGGAATTCATATAGATTGGTTATAAAAGGCTCAATAGAGGTGATCCATAGAAATCCCAGCAAAACATACCTTTATTTTTCATCTTTTTCATGAAATAAACATTATATTTCCTAAAAATAGTTATAATATGCTAGGGAAAAATTGGGTTACTGTATTTGGATAATAGATACACCGTTAGACGATTTTACAATGCTTGTGATCATATCTTATAAGGCAGACCACACTAGACTATATTCAAAACATATTATTATTAAAACTCATCCTCATAACCTAGGGAATAGGAATAAAAAAAGGGTGATCTCAAACACTTAAAAAGGGATGAATAAAAATTCAATCAAGGAAACATTTATTAAAAAAATAAGAATAAGAGAAATATCATATCATATTGACTGATATTCATAAAATATAAGTGAGATTCAAAGGACATGGAATAAGAACTCAAAGATACAAATTATCAAAAATTAAATATAATAGCCATAACACAGCTTAAAAACATTTGACATAAACCATAAATTGTGAGATCATATGATCAGAAAGTGTGACATATTTTATTTTTGGGATAAACATTAGCATAGGAAAACATTACCTTCAGGATTCTCACATTTCCACCCATGCTTTAAATACAACTTAATTGCAACCACATAGAAATCACCTTCGAGAGTCACAAACTTGCACCCATTCTTAAGAAAAACTAATTTATTCCAGTGTTTACATACCCCATGTGAATTAAAGTGTTAAAAAATAGTTTTTAGGGATATATATGACCCAACCCATCATCATCCATACGTACGAGTT
Organism: Viscum album; assembly: GCA_963277665.1. Classification (NCBI taxonomy): domain Eukaryota; kingdom Viridiplantae; phylum Streptophyta; class Magnoliopsida; order Santalales; family Viscaceae; genus Viscum; species Viscum album. The sequence continues at coordinate 1,685,078,925 of OY728160.1, forward strand.
CCACTTGAAAATCATTTACTCAATACGTTATAATGAAACCCAGGAAATAAAATATGTTCAAAGAAATGTTTAAATTGAGACCATTAAATTTTCATAGAGGACCCATATAAATAAAAATGGGTTTAATAAAACTTTAAAATAAAACCATTCAACTTTTATAGCATGAATAACAAATGTAAATAAAATAGGGTTTGAAAACATTTCTGAATAGTATAACAACGGGAATTAATTCAATTAACACAGAAAACTTGATCACCCAATGATACTAACATAATACAAGAAAATTGAGGGTGAAACAAGAATCATAAATCCATTAGAGAATGATATTTTAAAATATAGATAGTAAAATCAAAACCAAATCACGAAAGAGTTATTTTAAAAAACAAATCATTTTTTGATAATCAATGTCGAATCCATGGTCACTAGTCTCTTTTCAAAAAGCCTTATTTGATTTTTTTTAATAACGAGAAAACACTTAATAGAACTGGAATTGGATTGAAAACTCTTTTTCCATAGATATATAATTTAACACCCCAGTATTTATGGTAAGTATCTTCTTAAATAAATCCAATTTATTCAGAAACATACATTTCATGAATCACCAAAATTAAACGAACTGTGATGTACTATTAAATTATAACAAGATGGTTGGAATAGTTATGTGACTATTATGAATAGAAATGTTGAAATTATAATAATAACCTCTCCTATTAAATTATAAATAAAATTTAGCTATCTCATAAATGAAAATATGATATATTTATATCACAGTATAAGTAAATAAATGTTTTAAAAATGATAAATTAAGTGTTTGTATTTTTGTAAAACTTAAATTTTTATTTACAATTTTATTATTAATATATTGATTTAAAATAAAATTTATTTTCATAAATTAGATTCATAAATTAATATTTTGTTTATTATAATTATAAGATAATTTTATGAGACCATAATGATTTTTTCAAAGTGTTGTAAAATCAGTTATAATATTAAAATCAATATTTTTTAAATAAATGATGATTTTTTTTCAAAATAATTTCTCATATTTATTTTTTTTCATAAAATTGATTAAATTTTTGAAATGAAACATTGAAAAATGGTTTGGGTTAATTTTAGAGATTTTTTTAAAATAATTCAATTTTTGGTGAATAGTTAAATATGGTATTTAACATTATAATTAATTATCGAATCATGTATGATGTATGTTTGAGTAAGAACTAATTATTCTGAACTCACATTCTCTATTTAAATTATTTATTCATTTTAATCAACACAATTGATATCTTTGATCCAAAATAATAAAAAAATGAATAAAATAATCAAAAAACACCCATCTCCTCCACTATAAATACCACCCTTCACCACCCCATCTCTTCACACCTTTTAAGCTGTGAATCTTTCTTAAATTCTTCAAAATTACTTTCCAAATATTATTCCCCATTTAAAATTCATTATGTTCTTACCAAAAAACCAAATCAAATCATCTTAAGAATGTTCCCAAGGATATGATATTCAATAGGAAAAATTCTTATTCTTTCTCCTTTTTTTCATTTTTTTCTTAATTCTTCCCCAATAACCCTATATAAAATGGAATGGTAACTCAAATATCATATATATATATATAATTTAATTTTTTTATAAATTAATATATCTCATAAAATCTTTTCTCTTATCATTTTATTTAAAAAATGAAAACATCATCTGTGATGTGTCGATTCACCACCTTCATGGATGATGAGTATCCATTTTCATTTAATACCTTCAAGGATAGTAATAAAATCTTTATTATATATAAGTAAAATTTTAATATGTAAATTATAATTTTTTATTTTTAACTAATATATATATATATATATAATATTTAATAATAAAACACAACTATTTCATGATGATTGAAAACCCATCAGAATAAATTGAACATTTATCGTTAACATGTTTTCTAATGAATCATCCTAATATCATAAAACCTAATTATTTTTTAGAAATTTTAAAATAATAGAATTATATTAATATCATTTCATTTAACTTATGGAGTTTTTCTTCCATTTGAAATGAACTCCCACAATTATAGACAAGGAAACCGGCCAGAAAAACATGAAACGAATGCTCCTGGAACAACGAAGTTAAATATTATAACTTGTGGAAACGATTATAAATAAACATAATAAAATTATATTAATTAAAAATGTTCTTAAAAGGTTACTAATTATGTAATTAATGAATCTAATTTTATTATCCAGAATAAATAGTATATATGTAGAACACTTTCATACATAAGGTGATGGTTTCTTATCTCACTTCTGTTTCTATAAGATATCCCCTATTCAACACTTATTTCTTTTGTGCAGTTTATATATACTGAACATTGATATATAATATCTTGAATCTATCTTTCTTCACAGTATTAAATTTTTCATTTGACGATCAATAATTTTATTGGTCATATTGCATGACTGTTTACAAAGTGGTAAGGGAATTCATAACCAAATATCAATTCTTTTGGTTAAACTTATACTCCATTTATTATTTCATGATATTATTATGTGTGAAAATACATTTTGGTAATATTATGTTTTATTTAAACTTTTTATGTATATTATCAACTGATATACATAATCAATTAATTTGGTTAATGCTCATACTTTCATTTAAAAATACTCTTTTAAATGATTCTTTTTCAAAATTTAAAAGGAAGGTTTTTTTTAAACTTATATGATATGAGTATTTTTTTAAAATTTCATGATTCTTGAATGTATTGAGGAATCATTTACAATATTAAATGGTTATTTTCAAATAAATTTTTTTCTTTTATAATTGTATGACTTCTTAAAAAAATAATTTCAAAGAAAATTGGTATTTTTATCAAAAATTTCTCAAATATTTTATAATAGTATTTTCATATATGTCAACAATATTTGATGGATCTTATGATTAACTAAGATAGATATATTATGATAAAATAAAAAATATTATATTGACTTTTTTATGCTCATTTTGAATGTGGATGTTCTATTTTGTGACCATTCATTATATTACACCGGATGGTTTATGATTATGTTTACTATTTGGGGAATGTTATTAACATTTCATATTCTACATTAAATATGAATGTATATATTGATTATGTTTCACCGGTTTCATATGTGGAATTCATTATAATTAGTAAATAATTGTGGTTCTTTCTATATCCCCTTGATACATTAGTAGGTCTCATGAGACAAACTAGTTTTAGAATTTCCCAATGTCTTACTTGATTATGTTCAGTGTCTTCGAAAATCCTTGATGGTATGTTTACGCTCAGGCATTTATTATGTTTTATTTTCTCCCAATATTCCTTGATTTATATTACAATTGACATGCAGGGATAATATTTCATAATAGGGGTGTTACAATGGAGTAACTATGTTTTATTTAATTTTATGTTGTATTGCAATACTTATGTCTGTATCAAGTTTTCTGAATCAACTAAATTATTTGGTCCATTGGGATGTGATAAATTTTACTTAGTAATAGTGTATTAAAATAAGGCACCATATTTGGGATTTGGGGCAGGGGTGTTTGTAGTTGGTACTAGAGGAACTTTAGTAGAAAATCTGGAAACAAGATTTAGAAAAAATATATTATGGAAATCTAAGACTATAAAATACATTGAAAATATTCACAAAGTTACAAATATTATGATTTAGATATAATTTATACCAAAATTTTCAATTTATTCTAATTGATTTATTAGTTTTAGATTATAAATTATGTTTCATAATTCTATGATCTGATCTAGTGTATTTCATTTTTTAGGAATGGATCCTGGTAGAAGGAATGGTATCTGTATCGATGTACATAATCCATTTAAGGATTTTCGTCCTTTGAAAGATAATGGTGTGGGGGTAGAATTGCATCTCAAGATGAAAATATTAAATTTACACTAGGAAACCTGACTCAGGTTATGATAAATAACCTTACACATATGGATTTGGTTGATCCCCGATGTGGTGTAACAATGTTAGATGAATTTCTGTGATAACAACCTCCATTATTCAATGGGACTACAAGTCCATTTGTAGGTGATAAATTGATATAATCCTTAGAGAATATATTTTTTGATTTAGGATTTAATTAAATGTAGAAGGTTATCCTGTCATTTTATCAGCTCTCAGTTGATGCTGATCAATGGTGTTCATTGATTAAAAACACTAAGGATGAAGAGAAAATTTTAAACATGGAATACAATGATTTTAAGGGACACTTTTTTGGATAAATATTTTCATGGAGAACAATGAGTAGATATAGAGATGTAATTCTGGAGTCTGAGAAAAATGGAATAAGAAAATTTCTATATGTATGAATCTAAATTTAAATGTTTATATAGTAATATTCTAGACTATGTACGTAATTTAGTGACTAATATAGATTTCTTCATTTATGGTCTTAAAATAATCCATTGAATGGAACTAGCATCAAAAAAATCTCATCATATAAGGATACAGTATCATGTGTTATCAAGACAAAAAATAATTTCTCCATGTTTTATGAATTCATAAAAAAGAAATAGAAGAATATGATGGTAGAAAAATGTTGGATAAAGGGAATAATGGAAATAATTACTTTCCTATATGTGATAATTGTGGAAGGAAACACCATGGTACTTGCTTGAAGGGAATGATAGTTTCCAACAAGTTTGGATAGAAGTGGAACCAGGCTAGTAATTTTAAAGGAAATAAATAAGGCATCCAATTCATCCACCATAAGGATATGGGGTTCTATATAAATTAAGTTCTCACGTGTCATGGGAATATATCTCAGTAGAAAAAAAGGGATCAAGGTAAATCTTATGTTGTTACTACATTCAATGTGGAATAATTAAAATATTTGTATTTTATGGATTCAAGTATTATGTTGTATAATTATTTTATAAACTATATTCTGGTTATAAGAATCATGACATATATAAGGATTGTACAACATTTATTATTATTTAAGGAATTGGAATCATGTGATGAATTGAACTAGTAATCAAGAGAAATGATTCTATTGTAAGTTGGTCTTTTTGAAAAAACCCGACTTAGGAATGATAACACTAAATATTTTCTTGATATTGATATAATAGTAAATATATTTTTATGGTAATGTATTGGTAAACATGAATGAGTTTAGTGATTTAATTTTTTATGTTACGCTATAATTATTAGATGTTTTGGATTTAAGGAATATATTCAACAACCTGAGATTTTACTATTGGAAGAATTCATGTTTCGTAAAGGTTTAAAGTAGATTAATGTATTAATATATGTGGTATGTGATAATAAAATCTAAATTATTTGGGGAAATATTATGTTAAGTTTATTTTGGAAATTTAGTGACCTTGCTCCTAATGTTTTGGACAATGAATTTGGAAAAATAAATTTTGAATAAGTATTAAGGTAACTAATTATGGAATGGATTAAGTTTAACTTTAGATTACATATTATTTATCATATTGGATGACATGGTCTAACCATTTTTCTTTTGGTAAATATTTAATTTCCAATGGAATGACTTATGGATCATTCGATAAAATTTCTTCATTTATAAAGAATTCATCTTGAATATCCATCTTTTGGTTTATGAAATGAAGTGAAGATGGATCAAAGCACAAAAAATTATTTGATTTTTCTAATTTTATAGAAATAAATCAAGTAATTTTAGTTTTTCAAGTGACTATATATATATTAAAATAGTCCCAAAATGTAAGTAAAAGGATTTTAGAACAAAAACATTATCCCTAAACATTTCTTACTAAGAAATCAATAGTATTTTAATCGATCAAAAAAATTTCAGTTTTGTGATGGTAGAATTTTATATAACCATGTTCTCTATCACTCTCCATTAGAATGTTATAGTTATATTTATTTTTCATGATCATGTTTTCAATTCCCACTAATTTTCTCCCATAGGGAAACCTATTGTTGAGGTGACCATTGCATTGTCCTTTCCCTCCATTTAACAGGACGTTTTATTAACCCTATTGATGATGTTGGATTTCTATAATAGTATTTTAAAATCACAAATCTATTATTACCCATCACAAGATTAAATTTTGAGGGTGAAATTTTTTTATGGGTGAGAGAATGTAAAACCCCAAAATTTTACGGTATGTATCTTCTTATATAAATTGAATTTATTCGATAGCTTACCTTTCAGGGAACATTAGTCATAAGCATATAGTGCTATAAAAATAAATAATTAAGTGAATATTGGAATAGTAATGTAATCTTTTGGAATAGTAATCTAGACATTAGAACAATAGACTCACCTATAAAAGTAAAAATAAAATTTAGGTATCTCATAAATGAAAATATGATATATTTATATCATGGAATAAGTAAATAAATGTTTTAAAAATGATAAACTCAATGTTGGTATTTGTTTGAAATGTAAATTTTTATTTACAATTCTAAAATTAATATAATGTCTTAAAAATATTATTTTCATAAAATAAATTCATAAATTAATATTTTTTTCATTATAATTTAAGGATAATTTCATGAGACCATAATTGAAATTTAAACGAGTCGTAAAATCGGTTATAATATTAAAATTGGAATTTTTTGAATAAATAAATATATTAGTTAGAAATTAAATTTCTCATATATAGAAAATTATTTTCATAAAATTTATTCCATTTTTGAGATGTACATTTTGAAAAATAGTTAAGATGATGTTTTTGGATTTTTCTTAAATAGTAGATTTATTTTGAATAGTGAAATATGGTAATTTATGCTACTTAATATTAAAATGAATTACTGAGTCATGAATGATGTATAGTTGAGTTAATAACTCATTATTTCAAAACACACATTATCTATTTACTTTTTTTATTCATGTTAATCGAAACTATTTATAGTCTTGATCTAAAATAATAACAAAATGAATACAATAATCAAAAAACACCTCTCTCCTCCACTATAAATACCTCGCCTTCTCATAAAACCTTATAAGAATTTAATATTAAATAAATTAATCCCAGTTACATTACCTAGATTCTTCCCTACGTCTATGAAAAATGGATCTATCCAAAATACTGAAACCAAACATCTTAATGATTTTCCCAAGGATAGGATATTCAAGAGGTAAATTCTTCCTTCTTTCTCTTTCACTTTCCATTTCTTTTATTATCTTATCCTCACCTCCCATGTAAGAACATTCATGGTAATTCCTATTTCAAATATATATATATATATATATTATAATATTATTTTTATATTTTAATATCCACTATAAAATCTTTTCTATTATATTTTTAAAATGAAAACATCATTCATGATGTGTCGATTCACCTTCCCCATAGACTATGTGTTTTTATTTTCTTTTAACACCTTCATGTCTGGTCATAAAACCATTATTATAGATAAATAATATTATAATATGTAAATTAAAGCTTTTTATATTTTTTGTAACTAATATATATATATATAATATTTAATAATAAAACAAAACTTGTACATGATAATCAAAAAACCACCAAAATAAACTAAATGCTTATCATTAAATTTGTATATAATTAATAATACTCATACCATATTACCAAATAATATATGTGACCGTTTAAAATACTGGAAGAATATTAATATCATTTTATTCCACTTTGGTTTTTTTTTCTTCCTTTTTACAAGAAATCTCATAATTATACATAAGGGAACTGACTATAAAACCAAGATTCAAACACTACAATAACAACAAAAATAATCATTATAAATCATATAAAAAACCATGAATGGACTTACATATAATTATTATAAATAAAATAGATTTCTAAAATGTTAATATTTAAGTAATCAGTGAATCTAATTGTATTATCTTGGACATTAAGTACAGGTTCATAATGCTTTCTGATATAAGGTAAGGGTTTCTCATATCACTTTGATTTTTTTGAGATATACTTTATTCACCACTTATTTCTCATGTGTGGTTTATTTATACTTCACTTTGATATAAAATTTCCTGAATATCTTTATCTCTATGGTATTCAATGTTTTCATTGATGATCATTAATTTAATGTGGCATACAGTTCGATTGTTTAAAAAGTGGTAAGGAAATTCATAACCCAATTTCAGTTATATAGGTTAAAATTTTACTTCATTGATTATTTCATTCTATAATTATGTGTGAAGAAACTTTTTATTATATTATGTTTTAGTTACACTTATTTTATGTGGATTTAAATCTAATACAAATAATCAATTCATTTGGTTAAAACTCACACATTCATTTAAAAATATTCTTTTAAATGTATCTTTTTCAAAATTTTAAAAGAACTTTTTTGTAAACTTATATGGCATGAGAAGATTCTCACATTTTCATGATGCCTTAATTTCATGAGGAATAATTTACACGTTTACAAGGTAATTTTATAAATAATTTTTTTCTTTTATAATTTCAAATCTTTTAAATTAAATGATTTCAAAACTAAGTGTTATTTCTCTCAAGAATTTATCAACGATTTTATTAGGGAATTTTCATCTATGTCAACACCTTTTGTTAGATCTTATTATTATTTGATGTTGATCTATTACGATACCATACACCATATTTTATTTCATTTTTTAGGATCATTTTGACCATGGATGTTATATTTTGATATCATTAATCATATTACATGACATGGTTTATGATGGTGTATATTGTTTGGGTAAAGTTATTAACATTTGATATACTAGTTTTAATATGAATGTATATGTTGATTAGGTTTCATCCCATCCATATGAGAAATTAATTATACTAGGTATGTGATTGGTGGGTCCCTTTATATCCCCTTGATGCATCGAAAGGTCTCATAAATCAAGCTTATTTGGGTACTGGCTGATGTCTTACCCGATGATGTCTGGTGTCCTAGCCAAATCCTTGATGGTATTTTTATAGTGACCCACATTATTAATTCCCTCATTGTGAGATTAGTTATTAATAATCCATGTGATAATTAAACCTGTAGAATATCAATGGATAAGTTTTATTCTCAGGTGATTATTTATATAAAATTATTTTCCAGCTTTTATTCTAACTATATTATTCTCAAGATTTTGTTTTAATAGAATGTGTTTTTAGTTATTCACCTTAGCGTATTTTTAAGGTTTATTTATAATAGATTTTGTAGTATTGTTACCATTACTAAGAAACTAATCTCACCCATTTCTTAGGTTTTATTTTTCCTTCGGATTCCATGAGATATATTATGATTGACATGTAGGGATAACCTATGAGAATAAGGGTGTTTACAATTTATTTACTATGTTTAATTTCATTTCAAGTTGTAATGTAATACTTATATTTGTATCTAGTTTTCCAAACAGGCTAAACTATTACGTACATTGGGATGTGATCACTTGTATATAGTACCAATATAATAAATCAAGGAATCATCCCTGGGATCTGGGGTTGGGGACTTTACATAGAAGATATAATATCATGTAAAATCAATTATTCTAGTTAACATATGGGAAATAAACTCAATAAAAATTCATATAACTCAAAGGAAGAAGTTTGAGTTTCCAAATCCATTAGATTTATTATTGGTTTCCATGGAAGTGATTTAACCTCGCATGTAACAAAAATAAAAATATTAATTTCCTATTTCATAATATTAATCATATAAATACCGTTCAATAATATTAATTTATAATTATTCTCTACATTTATATTAATTACTTCTAATCTATTTTCGATATTGTGTGTGAGTAATCTTGATCATTTTGAACCAGTTTAATAATCACCGTGATATTATTCATTCTTATTTCATAGTTCATTATTCCTAGATAATAAAAAATATTATAATTGGTTCTTCATGATTATATACAATGTTATTATTTCATTCTATGAGAGTTTTGTTTATGATCCCTAAAGATGAAATCACGGATGGGCATGTTTCAGGGATTTTTAATAAACGTCCATTGGTATCTTAATAAATGAGTTTAATACTAACTTTACCATTATAAAGTCAAAATAAAATATTTATTTTATTATATATATCATATGTTATAAGTAATTATCTTCTCATATTCCTCTATGACAATATTTTATAGCATTGTTCAAGTTGGAGATTAAAACCACCCAAAAAATCATACCATAATTAATAGATGATTACGATTATAAAAGTATTTTATTTTTAAATAATTTCATTATTAAATATTTTTATGTTTATTAATTATATTTTAATAGAGTTTAACAAATAAGGAAGAAACTAGATGAAAAATGATATATGTTACATCATGGAGGAGGTTGTCTGTACAACATGTAGTTAATAATTTCATTTCTAAAAAGTGAGGGAAAGATTGTTGATTATTATTTGTCTTTTAAAAATCATTATTATATTATATATGTTACATTTATTCTTTTATAACACCATTATAATTTGTGGAGAGAGGTAGTGGTGTAAAAAAAATTCATCGCTTCATGGATACGGTAGACTACAAAACTCATGAATGAGGGTTTCCTTTTTCTTTATTTAGAATGAGAAATGTGGTTAATGGTTATTCCATTTGGATAATGAAATTAATTATAAAAAAATACTAATTTAATTATATGGTAATTATAGAATTATATTTTTAATTGAATAAAGAAAATAATCTATGTTAGGGAAATAAATTCTCAGATGGAGAACTTCAGTGTACCCATAGAAGACCCTTTGGAAATAGATGTCTTATGACAATATCTTTTGATCTGAGTCTCATGTAAAGAAAATTTGGTTATAAAGGAAGAATTATGGGAATATTTATAGGTGTAAACTGAATTCTTTTTGGGGTCTTGATGGGGTGGTGGGAGGCCCATTTTAAAAGTGGTGGGAATGGAATTTTTGTATCTATAAGAATTCAATGTAAAGGGTTCACATTCTAAATATTTCAAGTGGATAAAAAATTGTAAAATTGTTTAGTATAGATAATTTTTGTCAACACACACCACAACCACTCAATTTTTAATTTTTTTAACATTTTATTCATTTTACTTCCAAGGTTACCCCTTTATACCATTTTGGATTTCTACTATGAAATTAGTTTTTTTTACCACCATAACTAATCATTTATATCCTAATATAAAATCATCCTTAGTACATAATTTTTACCTTTTAATTACATATATGATACCAATTTTATTATATTAATTTTCAAAAAGTGATAGAAAACAATTTTAAAATGGTAATTGTATAATATATTGAAATATGTTTTGAAAAAATATATATAACTTATCTTATAAAATGTCAAATATAATTTTGAAAATCAACATAAATATTATAAATTATTTTATAATTTATATTTTTTTCTAGAAGAGTTTCATTATTGTCAAATTCATTCTTGAATCCCATAATATTTTTTAAAAGTCATGGTAGTTGTAAAAACAATATTTATGCACTATTCACCTAAAAACCAATCATTCCAGAAAAATACAGAAAATTAATCTTGATATAATATTATCATGATAATACAAAAAATGAAGCTAATTTTTTCACATTATCATTATATAAATCATATATTCAAATTTTAAATAAAATTATTATATATTGAATAAAATTTATGAAAACATTCTTTAGGAATATTAAATATTCTACTAAAATTAATGCTAATCAATTATTTTTTCCAAAAATATATCATACTTGAAAATATCCAATTTAGAAAATAAATTTTATTTATAAGAATATTTTATTAAATGCTCAATTTGACTAGTCTAAATAGTATTAAGAGGGACCATTATTTCATAATTCAATTAAAATTGTTTAACCCCTTTCATTTAACCACAATCGTACATTAGTCAATATCTATTTTATTAAAATATTACATGGCCTATTGAGATTTGGTATTGATTGTGAAGAAATAATCGAATATATTGTTTATTTTAGGGGGTGTATTTAACTAGAATCTTGGTTAATTACATTCTAGCACCCATATAAAAAATTTTAAGATAAAAATTTAGTTACTTGTGAACATTTTAGGGTAATTTTGTGTCATAACTTCCTCAGGTTCTCAAATAGATTCGTCAATAATATGATTCCACTATAAAACATTGACTATATAAGTGTTCCTTTAAGTAACACCTTATCTATTTGATCCATAATTTCCACTGTTTGTTCCCCATATGAGATATCACTATATAGTTTAATGGATTTTGACTTTAGTACATGTAATGGGTCAAATATGTACTTCATAAAAATCAATACAAGAAACAAATAATTCCCTTGAGAGAGTTTTGGCTGGATTTTTAAGTGAAAATATACCACCCTAACATATTTAACAATCTTGAATGTACCAATGTACCTTGGTCTCTTCTTCCCATTCTTCCCAAATATCATAACCCATTTCTAGGAAGATAGCTAGATGAACACCTTGTCACGATGTTAAAATTATTTATCCCATAAAATAATATTATCGTAACTATTATATTGATTTTATACTACATTTATATACCACTGAATGGTTTGAACCTTATCTTTAATTTTTTGGACAATATTTATACCTATCAGCTTCCTCTATCCAACATTATCCCGGTATGTTGGAGTCCTACATTTCTTACCACAAAAATCCTCATATGGTTTCATATGAATGAAATAATGGAACCTATTTTTATATGAGAAATATACCAAGGGTTTTTTTAACAGAAAATTCTCAAAATTATGTCAGAAAAGATCTCACAATATTCTCTAGAGTATGAATAGTCCTTTCCAATTAATCATCTATTTATGGGTGATAGGAAGTGATAAAACTAAAATATTTCTCTAATTATTTATGAAGAATTCTCCATAACATCATGTTAAACATTATATCTCGATTATATATAAGAGAGAGTGGTAATACATTAATCCTTTCCACTTACCTTATTTATATCATAATGAGTTCATCAAGTGAGAAACCTTCCTTGAGAGAAATAAAATGCATAGTCTTAGTAATGATGTCCACTACATGCCAAATAAAATATGTAAATTATATATTATTTTTATTTATATGATTAAATTCAAGGTAATGTTTTCCCATTTATATACAAGTAAGGGAAATTGTTTCAACATGTCCTCGGTATTTTGTCGCATATCATTAACTTGCTGACATACCGAGTATCAAGATATTTATGTTGTTATAACCTTATTCATATTATCCTAGAAAAAGTTTTTCATTATATATCAACACATCTTCATGATTACTAGATTAATATATAAGGATGATCTATGAGAATCCTCCAAAATTTTCCTCTTCAGTTATGTTTTTGATGGAACACATATCTAGTTTCCAAACCTTATAACTTCATCTTTATCAAAGTTGAACTCCAGAATTCACAATTACTTTTTATATAATTCCACATCTTCTTTCTGGTAATATTATATCATCACATGAATTGATGGTTGAGTATTTATTTGGGTAGATGATTTTTATTTCCTATAATTACGGCATCAATATTTATCCTTTACCAATCCATGAGTACTGGGTCTTTCTAAATCATTATCATGAATTGAGTATCATGATATTTCCTACTCAGAGAATCAGCCACCTTTTTTTCCTACCCCATGTGTTAATGTATTGAATGGTCATAATATATTATTTGTTTTAAAAATATCCATTAGGGTATATTCAACTCATTCTATGTGAATATATAATTCAATATTTTATAATCTCTATATATATATATCACTTTTAACCATAGTGATAATGTCTCTAGATACTTAATATAATGATCACCATTTCCAACTCCAAATCATACATCAAATAATTTTAATCAAGAGTCTTTAATTGATTTCATACATAAGAAATTACCATATAATTAAAGATGATTATGTATCGTAATACCTTTTTTAAAGTGTCACTATATATAGAAAACACTTTCCCCACTACATAGTAATATATTTTTAGGTTTAGTAACCAAATTCTTCTTCAGTTCCTTTCAATGTTCTTCACATTCCTCCATCCAAAGTTACTCTTCAACCTTCCATGTTAACATGGTTAATGGATTTTATATTCATAATAATTTTCACACAAATCAATGGTAATATTATACTAACATAAGAAAATTGTGGATCTTGGTTATAGTTCTTAGTCTAGGCCATTACTCAATAACTTCCATCATTTTGGAATCTACTAATATTCCCTTTATTTTTCTTACATGACCTAAGAATGATACTTTATGTTGAAAAAATGTTCAATTTTGAAACATATAGTAAAGTTTATCCTTTATTACAGTGTTGAACACAATCCAAAAATGACCTTAATCCTCTTCCTTAATCATAGAATATATGAAAATTACATCTATAAAGACTACCATAAAATTTTCTAGGTTATCCCTATAGACTCTATTCATCTCATCCATAATGAATGAAAAGGAATTCTTAATTCCAAAATTCATCAGTATAAATTAATTTTTTTGATTCCTTCTAACGAAAGGTTTTTTCAAAATATCCTCTATTTTGACCCTTAACTAAAGATATCCATGTCAAAAGTCAGTCATTGAGGAATATTGAGATCCTCAAATTTAATCAAATAGATCGTCAATATTCAATAGAGAATACTTATTTTTTTACCATGGTTTTATTAATCTCATGATATCCCATGAAAATGCACGTTGATCTATCCTTATTATTAAGAAAGAGGACTAGTAAACCCATAGTAAAGAACTTGAGTTTATGAATCCATTATCCAGATTCTCTTGATGTTGCTTAGTTAATTTATCTAATTAAATGGGTCTATTTCATATAGACTTTTTGTTATATAAATGGATCTGGGTATGAGTTTAATCAAAAACTCAATCTCACAATCTGTGAGAAGACCATGCAGTTCATCGAGAAATATGGCATTTTATTCTCATACACATTGATCATTTTAGCTATAAATCCGTCATTATTGTGTATAAAAACCCATATTATAGAATTATATTTCAAGGGGAGTCCATGATTATTCCTATATTGATTCTTGAAAATAAGATTATTCAAATTATGAAATGAGATGTATTTTCACAAAAAAAATATGTTCTTTTAAACATGTAAATATAATCGATACTTCCTATTACATCAAATTCAAAAAAAAAGAATTAGATATATAATAAGTATCCTATAATAACTTTTAATCAGATAATATTTATATATCTTAGATGTGACCATTGTATTACGTGGTGTTTTCATAGATAGATCAATATTAATTACATGATATGGTGATACCATATTATTAGAAAAAATGTGTGATATAAATGAATGTGATGAACTATAATCAAATGAAGTAATAGAATATCTTAAAAAGGATCACCTGTACCCCACAATACTTTATTATCAGGATCTACCTCATCGGTAGTGATTTATAATTTCATCCCATATTCCCTTAGTTTGGGAGATTTCTAGGGACATTTTTCTTCATTTGCGCAAGGGTCGAGGAATTGATTTTCATATTGTCCAAACTCCTTGAACATGAATTATTGATATGTGGGTGGATCATTATTTTGGGCCTAATTTTCCTTTATTACATTAATTGTCCACTTAGGCTTACTTTGGAAGTTATGGTCTATGTTCCCAACTTTACCACACTAAACCACTTATTTAATCCTTTGAGGTTATTACCTAGGTGATTTTTTCCCACACATTTGAGTTTAAGGGGATAAAATTTCTTCCCCCCATGTGACATTTCATCAAAGTAATTTTGACATTACACATTTATTTTCTTGTCTGGGAAATAATTATTTTCCACAATTTCAATCTCCACATTTAGCGCACATCAAACAATCTCCTCATAGATCCCAATGTCCCTTATGGATAATTCATTTTGAAGACTTGGTTTTAAAAAAAATGAAACAATTGATATTTATTTCATATTGGGAGATATAACTAGTTGAATTATTCATGATGTTATCTTTATAATTTCCAATATACTCTCCCCACTTTTTATTCAGCTCTGAGAATTATACCTCTAACCTCATGTGAAGTGTTTGAGGAAATTTCTTGATGAAGTATACTTTATCAATATACTACAATTCCATAATGTCTATTTATTCCTTTTTTATGAGCTTAATGAGATTCCACCATTGGTTAGCATATCCTTCTAAATGACAGAAACCAAGATAACCATTTTAAGATCCAAGCACCAGAGAATAGAAAATATCATTTCCATCACAATGATACATATCTCAGAAATAAGTGGATAAAAAGATCCAAAAAAGAGGGTGGATGTTGACACATAAAATACTTGATAGTAGGATATTACTTCCTTAATTAATTTAGTGTATTCCCATTCTTTGTAATATTTTTCATAGATTGTGATGGCTGGGTGGGAATTTCTATGTTCATTTGTACACAAATTTCCATCCCATTTGGTATATCTTTAGGATTTTTATTTCATTTTCCTCCACACACACTATTAACATGGTTTCTCCTTTTTTCTGTCCATATTATAGATAAATAAAATTCAAGTATAAGAATGCATAATCTTAAAAAACTATTATAATAGAAGGAATAGATCATAAATAAAATGTGGTTCTTAACTTATCAATTATAAGGCTTCTATATCGGTTATTAAATGTCTAATTTCTATTAGGATCCCTATAATAACCATAATAATGTTCTCAAATACTTTTTAATTATTCATAAAGAGAATGTGAATCACAAAAGTATATCCCTAGGAGTACCTGGCCAGGTTTTCAGTCTTAAGACAACTCATAAAGAACTATAGTGAAGATCAAGTCAATTATCAATCAGTATATTTTGGGGTAATTATTCCTAGATGCATCAATTCTATAGTTTAATCAAATTTCAAATATCCATACATGGGTTTCGTTTCTCAGAAAAACACATAATCAAGAAATTAAAAATTATTTAGGATATCATATTATACTTCAACTCATATCTAGGGTTTACACGAGTATTTTTATCAAAAATTATCAAAAATTAATTCCCTAATCTCCAAAAAATAAATAAATAATTATTATGATACCAAATATAGAGACCCATGATAATCATGTATTTATTTTATGTATTTCAAATGAAATATACATAACATCTCATAAATAGTAGAAATAATTTCCCAAGGGCTGAAAGGTTCAGTGTATTTAGAGACTTTTCTTATAATTATATTATTTTAAAATTATTGGAATCATATCTTATTATGTGCACCATACTAGACCATTTTCTAAACATTTCATTATTTTAACTCACACTCTTAACCTGGGGGATGAAAATATCAAATGGGTGATCCCAAAATCTAACTAAGGGGTGAATAAACATTTCATCAAGGATGGGTTTATAAAAAACATGTTCATAATATAAATATCATATAAGCATGGGTGATAATTATAAAATATAAGTGATTTTCAAAGGATATGGAATAAGAATTAAATATACAAAATATCAATAACGAAACATAATAGACATAACAAGGATTAAAAAAATCAACAAAAACCATGAATCATGAGATCATAAGAACAGAATGAGTAACATCTTCCAACAGTGGAGAAAAAATTATTTTTGTGAAACATTACTTTCATGAGTCCCAAATATTCACCCCTTCTTGTGAGAATACTTAATTGTACCCATGTATACATCACTTTTATGAGTTCCACACTTTTGAAAAAATAAATTGTGCATGCGTAGAAATATATAATGAGATTTAAAATTTTAACAGATGAATTAGGGGGTGATATAGGACCCTATGCATCAT
This sequence comes from Viscum album, assembly GCA_963277665.1. Taxonomy (NCBI): domain Eukaryota; kingdom Viridiplantae; phylum Streptophyta; class Magnoliopsida; order Santalales; family Viscaceae; genus Viscum; species Viscum album. The sequence continues at coordinate 1,685,096,562 of OY728160.1, forward strand.
CAAACATACTTATGAGTGCCACTTTAAAACCATTCAATTGTCTTTATATTCAGATCTAGTGGGAGAATAATTGGTTTGATAAAATGCATAAATGATAATCATTCAATTTTCATAAAGAATCTACGAAAATTAAAATTGTTTTCATAAGTATTTCAATGAAATACCATTAATCTCTCATAGAATAAACAATTACTATAATTTAAACTTTTTTATAACATTTTCATATATTATAATAACATGAATTAAATAAATTGACATCAAAAGCGTGATCATTAAAAAATAATCACGTTATAGATGAAAAATATATGGTGAGAAATTAAACATAACTCTATTAGATATTAATATTTTTGAATTTTTAGAGGGAAATTAAAATAAATCACAAAAGATTTTGTTTAAAATTATTTTTAATCATCAATGGAATAGTTTTAATTATGAGTCACTATTCATAAAGTCTTCTTTATTTTATTAAAAACAAGTGAAAAGAAAACACTTCATGGAATTTTATATTTATTAAAAATAATTATTCTCTAGAAATATAATAGGGAAAAATATAAAATAAATTATTCTAGAGAAAATGGGGAAATAATTTCAAGAAGAAGCTGTATAACTCAATGGAAGAAGTTTGTGTTACTAAATCCATTACATTTACTCTTGATTCCCATAAAAGTGACTTCACCTCATGTATTAAAAATAAATATTTTAAGAACTTATTTAAGAACATTATTCATATACATACCCTTTTATAAACTAAATTTATAATTATTCTCTACATGTATTTTAGTTAGTACTTATCCATTATAAATTTGGGGTGTGTGTAATCTTGATCATTTTGACCTATTTCTATAATAGTGGTGTTGTTATTTGTAAATCCTCTAGATTTCATAATTCATAAACAATAAAAGTTACCATAATTGGTTATTTATATAATTTTTATTTAATTACATAGTACTTTTTTTATGATCCATAAAGATGAAATGTTTATGATCATGTTCTAGTGATTTTGAACAAACGAGTTTTGGTGTCTTAATTAAGTATTTTATAACTAACTTTACAATTAAAGATAAAAATAAATTATTTACTTATTTATTTAAGTAATATATTATAATTCATTATTTTCTTATATCCATCCATTATTTTATTTTATAGCATTGTTCATATAGGTGGTTAAACCTACCCAAACAAGAACATATCAAAACTATTGAATAACTATGAATAAGAAAGTTGATTATTTTGGAATAATAAAATTATTAAATTTGAATAATGATATTATATAGATACTTTTATTATTTTAAATCATATTTTAAAATATTTTAATAAATAATCAATATATTTGATGAAAGGGGGTACATTACTTAATGGAGGTGGTAGTCCACACAATACATAGTTAAAATATTTATTTCTCAAATAAGAAGAGGGAAATAAAATGTATTATAATTTATCTTTGAATAATAATAACATTATCATATATGTATCATTTATTCATTAATTACACCTTTATAATCAGTGAATATAAGAAGTTTTTAAAAAACATAGGATGTCTCTGCATGGAGGCGGTAGTCTGCACAACCCCGGAAAACTAGTATCATTTATATTAAAAGGAAAGGGGAAATTGGTTTAATTATAAGTACATAGGAATGATAAAATTTAGTATAATTTTTTTTCAATATATGGGAATTAGAAAATTATATTTTATATGTAATATTGAAATGAAAAGAAGTTAAAAAAATAAATAATGTTGAGAAATTCAGACGTCCATTGGAAGACTCCTTGGAAATAGAAGTCTTAAAACAATCTATTGTGGAAATAGAATCATGGAAAAGGAAGAAGCTTATAAAGGAAGGTGAATGGTTTTTGTTTCAGGTTAAAATTAAATTCTATGAATGATCTTGAAGGGGTGGTGAGAGGCCCCATTTATAAGTGGTGAGAATGGAATTTTTTGTAATTTTAATCCCTTAATATAAATGAAGAACATTTTAAACATGTAAAGTGGCTCCAAAAATGGAAAATAAATGTGTTTTTATCAGGTGTTTTTATCCAAAACAACACTACTAAATTGGAATCAATATTTTATCATGTTAGGCTGTGTACTCCCATGGTTACCCCTTTTTCCCATTTTTATTCTCTAATATGGTAAATATTTTTCATACTGAGGTAAATTATCCATTATAAAGTAAAATAAAATAGTCCTTATTATAGAAAATAAACCTTAAAATTCAATAAATGGAATTTATATTATTATATTAATTTGAAAAAAATTGACTGAAATCAATTTTCAAATAATAAGTGTAGAATATATTAAATAATTTATTAAAAAATAATAATTTAAGTTTTAGAATGTAAAATATAGATTTTTAAATTAAAATAAACAACATAAATCCACATATAAAATACTTATTTTTTATTGAAAATAGATAATAAATTTCAAATTTGTACTTTTTGTGGATTCTTGCCAAATTATCATTGAAAAATTAATAAAAGAAGAAATACCTGAATATGGGTATTATTTTCCCCCACAAAGAAAAGAAAGAAGAAGGTTTCCATGATCACCTGAATCATGTCAACCTCTAGGAGGCATGTGATCGACTGAATTAAAGAAGTCCACAAGGACATACACATGTAGTGTATACCCTATGGAAGGCCATGTGAAGTCCCTTCGACAAGTCATTTTTCTCTTGAGAAGGAACCTCGAACAATCACTGATTGTGTGGAGGCAGCCAAATAAGCTCCCATAAGTCACACAACTTATCAACCGATGGATGCTTAATGAACAATCTATAAATACTTGGAATATTAGAGGAAAATAAGAAAAATAACGGAACCTATTACCTTCATAAAGCTCACACAATGCATCAGTGATGGGGAGAATGATTGTCCTCAATGACATCCAAACAACATTGTGATATACCCATCCTTTATAAAATAAACAAACTAAATAAAAATAGAAGAAGGAAGGAGCCTCTTTCGGTAAGAAAATCATGAAACATTCCCAAAGATATCCCCAAGATGTTGCAATCACCTAGTGACATGTCCACCTCATCCCTCAAGAACTCCTTGATAAGTCACCCTTATCTTACAGAATGTCCCAAGCAAGTCACCTGAAATCATGTGAATGGATTTTGAAAAGTGACCTAATCTTGGGAAATACCTTGTACGTGTTGGTATGACAATATAAATTTCTCTTGGAATTTCCTCATGAGAAAACAAGATCTCATTAATTCGATATAATCCAAAAAATACGGAAATGACAGGATGATCATTTGGTTGCTTAAAAAAACATAACGCACCCGAAGTGATCCATGGTAGGACCTCAAGATGAAACATGATGAAAAATCAACCCAACTAATAAAACATTTATTTTCAATATATGTTCCATGTGAAATGTGGTGAACAACCAGGGTGGTCAGGGCTACAAATATCCCACCATAGAATAAAAATTCACCACTACTACTATGCTTGGGATAGATGGACAGACTCTAAGAACCTCTCATCGGTACACCTAGAGCAGATATCCTATAGCGGAAGATCAAGATTCTAGAAAATATTCTCTTCAGGTAAGAACAAATGAGCAACCTAAGTGATCATACGACAAGCATAAACACTTCTCTTGATCCCTTGTACTCACATGAATGACTTCTAGGGGTTTACGTGAAAGACATTTGAAATATTCTCTAAGATACGAGAGACTTAAAATAATCTAACACTGAACAAATCTAAGGCATATGAAATAAAATATTATAAAAATAATAAATTATGGGAGGCTTACATGAAGAACATATATGTTGATCATCATTCACTTCTCATTAAAAACCCAGGTGATGAAAAATCACTATCACATTTTCCCCAGTCCATGTGATACTCCATTGGTATACTATTTGGATCATTTGAAGTCCCTTATAAATATCAGAGAAAGTCAAATAGTGCACCCTATGCATGCCATCTAATAATCTCAAAACCCACTAGTCTCTCCATCCAAGACTCGCAATGTCCTTTTGTCATGTCACTCAGATCATATGGAGACAATCAGTACATTCTAGCTAAGTCTCACAATAGAACTAGGGCATGTCAACTGCCTCTCATGACACACTTCAAGAACATCAGTCGGAATTTGTGATGTCCTCCAGAAATTGCTGGCTGGATTTTGCAATGTCCTCCAGACATGTTCGGCTGGATATCTATAACCCTAAAAGAAATGTCACAAGACTCTCAGGATTCCATCCAATCGTGCTAGTTGGATTTTTTTATGACACTAGGGAAGGTCATTCAAACCATGGGATTCCCACTAAGCATGTTAGTTAGGATCGTGTGATGGCTTCCAGGAAAAGATTTTCGGGTTTTTTGATGTCCTCATGACTAGTTAGCCTTGATCACATGACAAACTTCATACACACCATCTAGGTCATGTGATATCCCTTGTAAAAGTCGAATGAATCATTCCATTTCATTTTTACATGTCAAGAAGACATCCTCTAACATGTCAAGCAGAATATTAAGGCATGTTGTGCATAAAATCAATGCATTATAGGCAAACATGAAGTCTGGGTCACAAAGGGAATCCTAGGACTTGATAACCTTATCCATCATCGGTGTGTAATCCCCAATAATAAGGGAATATTTATTGTGTAAGATTCAATAAAATTAACTAAGATAACTCTTATTACTTCCATAATAAGGATACGTAGGTTGAATTACAAAGGTTCATGATCCATATCAAACCTCCAAATGGAAAACTATGACTTGATGAACTTTTCCATCATCTGTGTGTCATCCCTGATTAGTATAAGGGAAACATCAGTGTGTAATCCCCAACCAATTGAAATATGAAGACTTTGATTCTTGCTATAACCAGTATATGTAGGATGCCTTCCTAAGGTTTGATCTCTATATCAAGTATCTAAAGTGTAGTCCCAACACATAGGTCCCACATCCACAAGAAACAAGACTGATAATATTCCACCTCATTTTTCTCACACCAAGAATAGATCACATAATCTTAGGGAGTCATAATGATCATATAATTTATTTGAAAAGTCTCTATTAAAAGTGAAACCATAGATTGTAATCCCCCATCAGTGACATAATATGGTATGTCCCGCATATATTAGAAACATCAGTGTTTAATCCACATACAAATGAACTATGACAAATCTGATTCCTTCCATAAATAGGATATGTAGGATACCTTTCTATATCTCAAGCCCAAACTAAAATGGTCATCCACTTTAGTGATATTCCTCCTATGTATCTAATATTTCAACCATTGGGGCAAAATCATGCCCATAGCCTGATCATATTTCTTCATCCACCAATGGATTTAGAAGATAGTTTAACAATGATGACTCTGATTCTGACCATAAAAAGGATAGGTAGGATACCTCCCAAGTCCCTATGCTCTATATTAAACATTCCAAGGGTTGTCCAAGTACATATGTCTCGAATCCATATGCAGTGAGATTGGTTACTTGTTATCCCTTATTTATCACACTGATCATAGTTCATGTAGGATTATAGATTTGTAATGGTCATGTAATTCAAATCATTAATCTTCGCCAACTGGGGAAATATCAGTATTCAATCCCTGATAAGTGGCATGATATAAAAATCTCCCATATAAGGGAACCTACCTTAGGGATATTCCCATGGTCATGAATTAACTACAATAACTCATATTCCTATTATAACAAGGATACATAGGACATCTCATATATATTTGAGATCAAAGGTCTTGTGCTTAATTGAAATCACACATTTCGTTCTTACTTGATGTCAAAATACATGAGTATAAAAAAACTATGTGTGTTTTGATTCCTTCAATAAACAAGATACGTATGACATATCATAATGGATCAAACCCTTCCTTGGAATATTAATCACCTCCCAAAAAGACAACAGATTCTGATGTTCCTAGTTATGCGTCATCTGAATATAAATAGTTATTCATTACTATTAGAGTGACTTAAAACCTCAGATACATAAATATGGATTCAATAAAGACAACCCCTTCTTCTTCTGTACATAATAAGTCTTAAACTATTATAATTTTCTTATTTTAACCTATCCTATATCAGGATTAGGAGGATATTCTCAAACATATATAAAATCTATAAAAGGGTCCCGTAGTAGGAAACAATTCCCCCCAAATGGTGAAATGAGCTCAACCACCCATCCTCTAAACCAATACGAGTTCTTAATTGTCATTCAGTATGAAATCAAAATAAATCTTCTACCTTTTGAATGTAGGTCTGTATTCAGTTATAGATGTAGAAACCATTGGGAGTTTTTTTTGGAACGACAATGGTAACCCAACGTGAATGATTTGGTAGCACATTTAACTCCCCTCTCACTCACAACCAACCATTATGTCACACTAAATGCATCAACTGACCATTTTTTCACATCAAAACGAAAATGGTGAACCTAACATGAATCTCTCAAATAAAAAAGGATTGTCTTATTATCCAACGGTCGATTTTGTTTTCACACTATACACAAACAAAAATGGTGATCATGACATGAATCTCTCAAATAAATAAATGATCGGTTAATCATGCATCAGGACACTTTGATGGCACATCAAAAAAATCTGATAATCCTAGAATAAATCCTACATCTTTTCCCATTTAACCTAGGGTCTCATCTAATATGGAAATCCTCACATTGACAAGTCCACACAAGTACAATGGTCAGACATGGAATAAAAGTAAAATTATGTTAACCATGCATATCTGATTGAGAACATCATGCCTATGATATGGTACAAATCATTATCCTTTTCCTTTTTCTTGGAATGTTTTTTGATACTGATCTCATCAACATAATCCAGAATTGAGATGATTTTATCATCCAGGGACTTTCCCATAAATTCAACTCTGGTTGTAACTCTTGTGGGCTATAAAATGATCTCACCTTCCCAACAACTCTAATTTCATATGGAGAAAAAATATTCTGGGAGTACCATCAATGTGGTGTTATCCCAGCCCTCCAAGCCTCCCATGAGTGTCCCTGAGTACTGAAGCCGATGATTTCACAACAACCAAGGAATGTTGCAGCAAAGCCAGTGTCCCTCATTGACAAATCCAATAACTTCGGGAGCTTCTCCCCATAGTGAAACAATCACCACATTCAGTCTTTGATGAAGAGGTACCAAGGTGTCAAATATGGATCCCTTAAAATTTAGGGGCCTCCTAGTAGTGCTCCTGTGAACCGCCGTCACCAGCACCATCCCAGCGGTACCCATCAGTCACCTACTAAGGGTGCCACCCGACACAATGTTTCCTATAATGCCCATGAATGGGAATCAAAAAAGAAACATCACGTGAGGAAGTATTTGGTTAACCATGAGTGGGATCATATACCCACTCCCTATGACAAATTTTTCTATTATATTCTGAAAGAAACCAACTAACAGGATTATACCCCTGCTCAATTCGACCAATTCAGTAATCATATTCATGCATCAAGCATGGGGGGTGCATATCCCTACCTCCATGAATGAATTACATCACCATATTAATTTGGGACATGCAGGAGAGTTGTGGGATCATGTCCCCACATCAATCAAATATATCTTCCAGTAAATAGTGGAGATATAAAATGTTTTAGATTATATCCTTGTGCACACTTTTCTAAAATTTCATTATATCTTAGTAATAGTTTAAGAACTCTGATGGCATATTCTGACACTGGTTCAAATACAAGTACAATTTCATATCCTTATCCAAATTTCCAGGGCATCTCAATAATCCAATAATTATGAATAAAGTTTTAATCTAGAGAGAGTGCGCATTATTGATCCCATTTAGAAGGATTATATGTATAATATTGTAATGGATGATGAGTCAAACCGGGCTCATGTTCATGTTCCAACTAGGGCTTTCCAAGTAAGATCATCACATGCCTCAATAGTAGGGAACATGTCTATCAAAAAAGTATGGTGGCATATTCCAAAGGCCTAGGATTGCGATTATAAACCTATTCTATTCAGAGATCACCATGTGAGGGGGGAACAAGCCTTTGGAAAGGCTCAAATTACTATTGAAGAAGACCATAAGCATACCCCAAATGCCTTGTATCAACCTTATATATCTATTCTGGAAGGGGTTAACCAAGTGCTAATGGAACATGCCTCGAGAGATGCATATATTCTTTTTAGTGAATCTTCCTTTCATATTCCAGCATATCACAGAATCCAAGAACATATTCCTACTCTAGTAGAAGAACGACTACAGAAGAATCATTCTAAGACTATACAAGAGGGGGTTTAAATCCCTTCTCCCATTCCAGAGGTTTGTCGTTATATTTTGACAGGGATTTTATATTCAGACCAAGCTCATATTCTGGTTCCAATCAGGTATCTCCAAGTGTAAGAGGAACATGACTTGTGGTAGGCTCATATTCCCACAAAAAAAGACCAGAAACATATCCCAAATACTCAGAATCAGGCTCAAACTCCCATTATGACATATGCTCACCAAGTGATAATGGAACATGACTTAGGAAAGGCTCATATTCAAGTCAATAATGAACATTCACATGGAAATATTATAGAAGCTTATCGGTAGTGAGATCATACTCCTGTAGCACGAGATAGTTATAAACAAGTCATGCAACCATCATCAACAGATTTGTATAAATAAATAATTCCAAAAGGTAGGTCTACATATTCTGACTATGATATAGAATGAGTCCCATATCCATAAAATGCTTAATTATTGTGTTGATGAGGTTATTCATGTAATGTATCATATCTATCTGGTCCGTTGCCTTGCTGAAATATATTGTTTGAGGTGTTCCAGGAGGTCAAGGTGACTTATCCCCAACACCATGCCAACTTTCCAGTTCTGTGAATAGTGCATCAGTAGCCTTAGGTGAACAGTGTCATCGGTAGCCTTAGGTGAACAGTTTCTTCAGTAACCTTAGGAGAACAGTGCATCAGTAACCTTAGGTGAACAGTGTCATCAGTAGCCTTAGGTGAACAGTGTCATCGATAGCCTTATGTGAATAGTGAATTGGTAGCCTTAGGTGAACAATGTCATCTGTAGTCTTAGGTGAACAGTATCATCGGTAGCCTTAGGTGAACAGTGCATCGGTAGCCTTAGGTGAACAGTGTCATCGGTAGCCTTATGTGAACAGTGAAATGGTAAGGTTCCAATGGTAGCCTATATTTCCTTTTCCAATTTTTCAGTTCATGAATAGTGTTTCCAACAGTGAGGTTCCAATGGTATCCTATATTTCCACTTCCAAATTTGGAGTTCATGAACTGTGTTTCCAACGATGAGGTTCCAACGGTAGCCTATATTTCCTTTTCCAAATTTTAAGTTCATGAATAGGGTTTCTAGAATGCTGAGGTTCCAACGATAGCCTCTATTTCCATTTCCAAATTTTGAGTTCATGAACAGTGTTTCTAGAATGGTGAGGTTTATGAAAATTGTTTTCAAAACGGTGAGGTTTATGAATAGAGTTTCTGAAATGGGGAGGATTATGAACATTGTTTCTAAAACGTTGAGGTTTATGAACAATGTTTCTAGATTTGTGAGTTTTATGAACAGTGTTTCCAAAATGGGGAGGTTTATGTATAGTGTTTCCATAATGGTGAGGTCCCAACTGTAGCCACTATTTCCTTTTCCAATTTCATGTTCATGAACAGTGTTTCCATCTTTCTACATTTTCACTCCTTTGACATTTCCATTGATGCAAAATGCATTTAAAGCCTTTTTTCAGGACTCTAAGTCCGATTCAAAGTCTATAACTCCTAGATTAATTTCTCTAAGGCTTAGGATGTTTTTACTTGGTCAAACCATGTGGGTTAATGCGGTCCTCATTTAATAGAGAAATCCATAGTATATTAAACCACTACTCCATTAAATGTTCTAAAGGGATAAGATATCTTACTCCTTTGTTCTACCTTCTTGTTCCCTGGTGTGAGATGCTTGAACCTTTCCTTCTTCCAATAGGATTGGTGTGATCAAACCTTAATCCTTGGATCATTTCCCCTTGAAGTGTCTTACTACTGCATGCACACCCCCAATTTTGGTGCAAGCACCATGTGTCAATCCTTCATCGATATAAGGTATGTTTTATCATTGTTCATTTGGGTTCATCTCCTTTTTTTTCTCCTGGATATGTTATGGTATGTGATCTCCATACTTCTATTGGAGTTTTCTTGGATTTCGGTTGGTGCGGTCATACTGTGGAATCCTCAGGTGGATATAGTTGTCACGGGAGGAGGCGATCGTAATTCTTTGTGTGGATCGTTCTCGTATAAAGAACGACAAGAATCATTTGAGGTATGAGATTCCGTGAATCTATTTTATTTTACATGAAACTATTTAGTTAGCATGTTTTATTTCTCTATATCACAATGGAATTGACATAACAAATATTTGAACTCGATAAATAAATTGATATCGATCGTATTTTATTGCCTCTTGTTTTGCTAGATAGTGTGATATTTATGCTTTCTTTGTTTAGCTTTTCATTCTTGTTGGAAATTGGTAAAGAACCAAAAGCCGGAATTAATCAATAATTATTTGACTAAAGATAAAGAGGCGTGTAAATGAATCTAGTTCTTTTTATTTTAATTTGAGGCTAATAAAATTGGTGCAGTAAGAATGTTTAATAATTTATGATAGCTTACTTGTTAGGTTTCCCAAATTTAGAACCCATGAATAATAAATTTTTTAATCCAATATGGATTAAAGAACTGTTTTTTTATAAAAGATAATTCTTTATAGGGTTTTGAGTTAACCTTTTGGTTGTTTAAGGTCTTGGAGCCCAATTTATATGATGTTTGTTTTCCTTCTACTAGTGTTGTGATGTGATCCTGGATGCCTATTGTGATATGTGGGGGCATGGAGGCCTACTGGTTGTGGCAGTATTTGATGACAAGAGTGGCAAGATGGATCAGTTTATTCATGTGGGTCTCATGGAGGACACCAGGGAAGATGAAATGGGTTGGATGTGAATGTTTGGATTCATTCTGATTATTATTGGTTATTTATCAGCTTTACTTTCCCCACTGCTTAAGGCAGCTAGTCTTGCTTACACTTCTTCTGAAAGAGGCAAATAAGTATGGGGTATTCAATGTGCTTTCCCTGTTTAGATTCTTAAAGGAGGATGGGTCTATGCTCTTGCTATAGGTGGAAAATACTCGACGGGTAGTTCATCTACTCACTGTGCTGAGACCCCTTGTGAGTAGTAGCTTAGAATGTTTTTATAGTGTTTCTATGAATATGGGAAGGTAATACTTTAAATAAATAATTGAATAAATTATGTTAACCAATGTGGTTGGAGCTTGTTAGGGCACAATGTTGAGGTTTTAATTTAAAGGGACAGTGGAATTTGGGTGTGATGCTAGTGAAATTTAATGTGGAATTGTTAATGGTTAATTAATGTTTAAAGAAATAATTAACATAAAGAGAAACTGATAAAAATGGAATGAAGTAATGTAATTAATCTCTTTAAATGGTTGTGTGCTTATAGGATACCTAGTCATAGAAGTGGAAGTCGGGAGTCTGAGAGATGTTAGATGCAGTTGAGTCTAAAACTATGATATTCCCATAGTGTGGTTGTGAGATATATCATATTCTATAATTTTTGTGTTTCTATATGCTACTCCACCCCATCAGTAAGGGAAATTGTCACTGTTTTCCCCAACATTCTGGTGGGAGGTTTGATGACATTCTACCCCCTTTGTCTCCACTCTCTTCTCTTGGTAGTTACTTATGTTGGTTGGCAGTGTGGTTAGTTTTCCCCATATATGAGTTTAGAGGGATGTAATGGCTTGTGGTTATTCACACATATATATTCTAGATATTGTTTCCTATGGACATCTATAGGTATAATGTGTATAGGCTATGATGGCTTGAGGATCCTTACTCAGTGTATGGAATGTAAGGGCTTGAGGTATAATACCTAACATATGATACACGTTATGTGAGTTGTGGTGGCTCCCAAAAACTACCAAGTTACATTTCTTACGTGGACGTGGTTGTTTTCTTCCACGAGGTTCATGTAATGGTGCTTCACCCAAGTGTCTACAGGTAATCCTTTTTTGGGCGAAATGGTTAGGACATGCGATGATAGGGAAAATTGAAAAACCACTGGGGAAGTAGAAGTGGGTTACCCTTGATATTATTTATTATATTATATACTCTTGTATGTGTTACATGGTGAGAGTATCCATGGTGAAGCTGGGAGCATAGTATATCTGTTTAGGTGACGAGTTAGTTTCACTTGTTTTTCACTGTGCTTTAGCATGCTTTCTTTACATTTGTATGATAGGATTCAGGGAGGATGCTACTGATTATACTATTATACACACCCTATGTTTCTATAAAAAAAAAATTTCAGGTCACTTGGATCTGGTTGGAGATCAGGCTAGTTTATACTAGCTTGGGATTGCAGGAGTTTTTTGGGCTTCGTGGTTGCTGTTGTTTTTACTTTACTTTGGGTACATGTAGTTTTCCCATTTCAGTTGTAGTAGTTTTGCATGACATAAGATATGTGTACTTGGGTTTTATTTTATATTTCAATATGAGTTGTATTTGGTTGGTGTATATCTTATCTCTCTCTTTCTCATGTGTTCTCTTAGAGGTTAATTCCTTCCATTTGTGTGTTTCTATACCCTCGGTGCTAGTCTCCAACCCAGGGCCTACTGGAGGTGAGATTCAGGGGTTATTATATCCCATCATACATTTTCATCCCAGGAGGGGTACACTTTGTGGGGAGGGGGTCGAGACAGAGTGGAATCAGGGTCTGGTTGAGGGATTGGAAAGATTTTGGTGTTAGGAACATGCGAGGTTGCATGGGTTGGTAGGGAAATGGTGTCATTCATGTTTAGAAAGTGAAGTAAACACTGGAGACAAGTTGAGACATGGGTGTTTAGGGACCCCTATGATATGATGTATGGACCTTTATGTTTATAATGGCAACTAAACGAGGTGATACTAGTTTCAGGGTAGAGACCTAGGAAAGGATCATGCATCATTCTTATTTTTTCTTGTGTTTTAAATGGAATACCTTGATATAGGTAAACCTAAAATGAATAGAAGAAAACAATTAATTAATTAATGATGAGTCTTCTATATACCATGTTTAGAATCTCTAACTATTTTATATTTTGTAGGTATGGCTCCAGGTCAACATCCTTTTCAAGATCGCATAGATGATGTCCAGCAGGCTGTGCCAGTAGATCACTGCCAGGTAGAGGTTGATGATGACGACACATGGAGGAGGAAACTCCAAGAGTTTCAACGCCAGTGTCTGTAGAAGTATGAGGGCTCTATTTCATATGTAGTCAAAGAATTCTGGTTGGAGGAGGTCAAGATAGGCTTCAGTTAGATCCGGGGGAAAAAGAAGCACTGGGTTTCCATGGTTGGGATGATGCTATGTGAAGTAGTGAGGATGTGGTGGTTCTTATTTCTTGAGGATTGCAGGGAGATAGTGATCTCATGGGAGGAGTTCCTAGACAATCTTAGAGTCGAGTTTCATTCCTCGACCGTGAAGGCGTCCAGTCGCCAAGAGCTTCTTACCCTTAGATAGTGGATTTCCAGTGTGAGAGAGTTTGGAATCCATTTCAGGAACCTTTTACAATATGCTTCAGACCTTTTTCTAAATGAGGAGGCTAGGGAGAGGCATTTCAAGGAGCTTTTGCGTCCAGAGATCTAGCACCAGGTCACCTCATTTTTGCTGAAGACATATCTTTAGGTGCTAGCGAGGGCAGTGGTCATCGAGAGGACATGGTCCAGAATTAGATCATCACTTGACGGAGGTCGTCATGATTCCTCACAAAGCAGAGTTGTGGTCTGGGGTTCTTGGCTTTTAGGGAAAAATAATTTCTGTTTGGCCGAGGGTAGGTCACAGCCCTCAACATCTCGTTTCTCTTGGGGAATTAGCTCTCAGGCCTATGCCAAGGGATAAGGTGCTTGTTTTTCCTATGGTGGTCGAGGTCATCAGTTTTGAGAGTGACCGAACTTTTAGAGCTGTCATCGTACACCAGGTGCTCTACTATAGGTTCCTTCGTTGAGGCAGTTCTAGCCGAAGCAACAGTAGAAGGTTGCACTAAATTTAGATCAGTAGAGGGTAGATGGGGCAGGAAGAGGACAGCCCCATGACGATATCCATCCTTAGAGAGCAGATCATGTCCATGGTGGTGGTCATCATCAGGGTCAGAGAGGTCATAGAGGAGGTCATAGACATCTTTATGCTTTAGCGTTGCCAACACCAAGTGATCCAGACATCATTCGAGGTAACCTTTTCTTGTTTTCTACCTTGGTGTATGCCTTGTCTGATTTAGGAGTGACACACTCCTTCATATCACCTACCCTTTCCCATGCTTTGGAACATGAGGTAGAGGGGCTTCCAGTGCCCTTGGCATTGACTACACTAGTTAGAGATCGAGTTGACTTGTTTGAAGTATGTAGAGACTGTGAGCTAGTGTTGGGGAAACATCGCTCTTTGGTAGATTTCCTATGTTTACGAATACAACCACATGATGTCATCATTAGAAAGGATTGGTTATATTCAGTGTCGGCTATCATGGATTGCATCAGGAGGCAGGTTGTGTTCTTTGATTCGGATGGAGAGATAATGGTGTTTGTTGGCGAGCGAGACCCTCGAATGGGTTAGAGGTGTGTTACATCATTATCATCAAATATGGTTGAGCTGAGGCTGAGTTCTTCAGAGGTTCAATAGTTGGCATTTCCTAGGGTTGTAGAAGAGTACACTGATGTCTTTCCAGAAGAGGTTGTAGCATTACCTCCTCGATGAGAGATCGAGTTTGGGATCAAGCTACAACTAGGAACATCTCCTATCTCCATGTCTCCATATAGGATGTCCCCTTATGAGTTACGAGAGCTACGTATACAGCTTGATGGTCTGTTACAGTTCTGTTTTGTTCGGCTGAGTTTGTCACCGTGGGGTGCACTAGTTTTGTTCGTGAATAAGGCTGACGGCATTTTGCGGTTGAGTGTAGATTATCGACACTCAAAGTGAAAATAAAGAATCGCAATCCTCTTCCATGGGTTGATGATTTTTTCAACCAACTGAAGGGTTCTTGTTGGTTCTCAAAGATCAATTTTCAATCAGGATATCATCAAATGCGTGTGATGGAAGAGGACATCCTGAAGACCGCTATCCATTATCGTCATGGGAATTATGAGTTGTTTTAATGTCGTTTGGTGTGATGAATTCTATAGCTATGTTCATGGGATTAATGAATGTTGTGTTCTGTGAGTTCCTGGAAAAGTTTGTGGTGGTTTTCATCGATGAAATCCTTGTGCACCCCACATCTGAGGAGGAGCATGCCGAGAATCTACACACCATTTTGGGAGTTCTTCGTCAACATTAGCTATTAGGGAAGTTGTAAATGTGTGAGTTTTGGGCCCAAGATGACTTTTTCGTGGGGAATTTTGTGTCCTAGTAGGGAGTAGCTATGGATCCATCCAAGATAGAAGTAGTTATGTCTTGGAAAGCCCCCAAGATAATGTCAGAGGTGTGAATTTTCTGTGGTATCGTAGGTTACTACAGAAGATTCATAGCCGATTTCTCTCGAGTTGTGACTCCTCGGACAACTTTGACAAGGAAGGATCAAGGATTCATATGGATGTATTAGTGTTAGGAAGCATTTGAGTATCTAAAGGAAAAGTTAGTAAGTGCTCTAGTTCATTGTCTTCCAGCTGAGGGAGTTCAGTTTGATGTTTTCTATGATGATTTTCATATGTGGTTAGGCTGTGTTATAATGCATAAAAGATTAATTGTTACTTGTGGATCACAACAGTTATGTCCCCATGAAAGTAACTATTCCACCAATGATCTTGAGTTGGAATCTGTGGTGTTTTCTCAGAAGTTGTGGAGACATTACCTCATTGGTGAGCACTTTGTCGTTTTCACCGATCATAAGAGACTGAGATATTTTTTCTACTAGTGTGAATTGAATTTACATTAGCATCGTTGGAAGGAGTTCTTACAAGAATATGACTTCAAAATATCATATACACCTGGAAATGGGAATGTTGTAGCTGATGCGCTGAGTTGAAAGTCACGTAGTGATGCAGTGTGTGAATCTGGTGACTCCTAGAGAGTAATGGAAGAATTTTCAGCATTACATCTTGATATGGTAGATGTTGTGGGTAGAGGTTGTCTTTTTCAGATGATAGTGCAATCACCTCTAGTGAATAAGGTGGAAGAGTCCGAGTTGGGTGATCTAGAGGTGGAGGTCTGGAGGGACCTAGTTCTTTGTGGTGAGGCCCCTAATGGTTGGTCTGAGGATGAAAAACAACGAGTGTTTTATCATGGAATGATATTTTTTCATTTTATGATGCAAGAGACAGTTCTTAGATAGTTCTATAGTTCTCCTTTATCAGTGCATCCTGGTGTGACAAAGATGTATGGAGCCTTGAGGATCTAGTTTTGGTGGCCTGGGATAAAGTGTGTAGTTGCTGAGTTTCTGTCTCAATGTTTGGTCTACCAAAAGGTGAAGGTCAAACATAATGTTCATGGTGGACTTCTCCAGACATTACATGTTCCTCAGTGGAAGTGTGAGTACATATCAATAGAATTTGTTACTGGTTTACCTCGAGCTCAGGGAGGACATGGCGCTATTTGGGTGGTAGTGGATCATTTAACAAAATCAGCACACTTCATAGCAATCAAGGAGTTAAGTTCCGTGTAAGTTTTGTCGTGGAAATATCTGGAGGAGGAGGTGAGACTTCATGGAGTCCCAAGGATGATCATTTCTGATCGAGATCATTGTTTCACCTCTTGGGTGTGGAGAGGTCATTATCATGCTTTCGGTTCTGAACTATGCCTTATGACTGATTTTCATACTCGGATGGATGGTCAGACAGAGCATACTATCCATAATCTTGAAGAAATTTTAAGCTCTTGTGTCTCGGATTTTGGAGGTTCATGGATGAGGCACTTACCCATGGTGGAGTTTTCTAACAATAATAGTTTTCACTCCACCATTAGTATGGTGTCATTTGAAGCCTTGTATGGCCGGACTTTCCATTCTCCGTTGTGGTGGAATGGAGTCAGAGAGTCACCAATTCTTGGACTAAAACTATTGAAGAATACAACAGAGACGATTCAGGTGATTTGTGAGAGGATGAAGATAGTGCAAGATCATCAGAAATCATATGCTGATCAAAGGAGGAGACCCTTAGTGATTGATTTTGGGGATCACATGTTTCTGAAGGTGACTCCCATCATGGGTAATGAAGGTTTGGTCGTGAGAGTAAGCTTTATCCCCAGTTTGTTGGTCCTTTCGAGGTGTTAGCTCACATTGGAGCTATGTCATTTCGAGTAGCACTTCCCCTGTAGATAATCCAGATACAAGATGTTTTTCATGTATCAAATCTTCGTCATTATCTTCATGATGACTCTCACATCATCGATTGTGTATAAATAAATGTTGATGATGATGCAATCATTGAGGAGCGACCTATGGACATCCAAGACATCAAAGAGAACGTGTTGCGCGGGCATTTATTCCCTTGGTTCATGTCTAGTGGCGACACAGGGTCATGGAGTAGAGTACTTGGGAATGTGAGTCACAGATACGTGCTCAGTACCCATAGTTGTTTGATATTTACCTCTTTTCATGTAACGATGTCCCCTTTGTGGTTATAAACCATTCATGTTTATGAGATGGCTTTCTTTGGTTGTTTCTTGTGGCTTTATCTCTTTTGAGATGTATCTCGATGGGTAGTTGTTCAGATATCCTTTTTGTTCCCTTTTAGGCTGGTTTTGAATTCCCGAGGATGAGAATGTTATGAGAGGTATCTAAGGTAATGTATTGGACCTCTCTAGTCAAGTCCTTTGCTGAAATCTATTGTTTGAGGTGTAGCAGGAGGCCAAGGTGACTTATCCCAAACACTTTACCAAATTTACAGTTCTATGAACAGTGCATCGGTAGCCTTATATGAACAGTGTCATTGGTAGCCTTGGGTAAACAGTGTCATCGGTAGACTTTGGTGAACAGTGCATCGGTAGCCTTAGGTGAACAGTGTCATCGGTAGCCTTAGTTGAACAGTGTCATTGGTAGCCTTAGGTGAATAGTGTTATCGGTAGCCTTTGGTGAACAGTGTCATCATTAGCCTTATGTGAATAGTTTCATTGATAACCTTAGGTGAACAGTGCATCGATGGCGTTAGGTGAACAGTGCATCGGTAGCCTTAGGTAAACAACGTCATCGGTATCCTTAGGTGAACAGTGTCATCGGAAGCCTTATGTGAACAGTGAAACGGTGAGGATCCAACTGTGAGGTTCCAACGGTGTGCTTCCAACAGTGAGGTTCCAATGGTATCTTATACTTCCTTTTCCAAATATTGATTTCATGAATAGTGTTTCCAATGGTAGCCTATATTCCCTTTGCTAAATTTTGAGTTCATGAATAGTGTTTCCAACAGTGAGGATCCAACGGTAGCCTATATTTCCTTTGAAAAATTTTGAGTTCATGAACAGTGTTTCCAGAATGGGGAGGTTCATGAACAGTGTTTCCAGAAGGGTGAGGTTTATGAACAGTGTCTCCAGAACAGTGAGGTTTATGAATAGTGTTTCCAGAACGGTGAGATTTATGAACAGTGTTTCCAAAACTATGAGTTTCATGAACAGTGTTTCCAAAATGGTGAGGTTTATGAAAAGTGATTCCAGAACGGTGTGGTTTATGAACACTGTTTTGTGAATGGTGAGGTTTATGTATAGTTTTTCTAGAATGGTGAGGTTCCAACTGTACCCTCTATTTCCTTTTCCAAATTTCATGTTCATGAACAATGTTTCCAACTTCCTACATTTTCACCCCTTTGACAATTCCTTGGATTTAAAATGCATTTAAAGCCTTGATTTATGGACTCTAAGGCCGATTAAAAGTCCATAATTCCGATATTAATTTCCCTAATACTCGAGATGCTTTTACTTGGTCAAATCATGTGGTTTAATGGGATCCATTTTTAATGGAAAAATCCATCGTATATTAAACCACTTCTCCGTTAAATCGTCTAAAGGGATGAAATATCTTCCTCCCTTGTTCTACCTTCTTATTCCCTGGTGAGAGATTCTTGAACCTTTCCTTATTCCCATAAGAGCGGTGTGATTGAACCTTAATCCTCGGATTGTTCCCCTTGAATTTTATTACTGCAGTATGCCCATCCCCTGTTTTGGTGCAAGCACCAAGTGTCGATCCATCATCAATATAAGGTATGTTTTATCGTTGTTAGTTTGGGTTTATCTCCTTCTATTTCTCCTTGCCTTGTTATGGAATGTGATCTCTATACTTATAATAGATACTTCTTGGGTTTTAGGTGGTAAGTTCATACCGCGATATCCTTGGGTGGATACATTTTTCACAGGGGGAGGCGATCGTGATTCTTTGTGTAGAACATTCTTGTATAAAGAATGAGAAGAACCGTTTGAGTTAGGGTATTCATTGCTTCTCTTTTCTTTTACGTGAAACTGTATAGTTGGAATGTTTTATCTCACTGTATCACAATGTAATCTACATAATACATATTTAAACCGGATAAATAAATTGATATTTATCATATGTTATTGCCTCTTATTTTTCTATATAGTGTGATGTCTATGCATTCTTTGTTTATCTTTATGTTCTTGATGAAAATTGGAAAATAACGTAAATACAGAATTAATTTATAATTGTTTGGATAAAGATAAAGAGGCATGTAAATGAATCTTGTTCTTTTTGTTGTAATTTGATGTTAATCCAATTGGTGCAGTAAGAATGTTTAATTATTTGTGATAGATTACTTATTAGTTTTACCGAATTTGGAACCTATGAATAATAAATCAATTAATCCAAGATGGATTAAAGATATATTTGTTTGAAAAAAGATAATTCCTTGTATGGTTCAAAGTTTTCCTCTTGGTTTTTTAAGGGCTAGGATCCCAATTGATATGATGTTTGTTTTCCACCAGATTGTGTTGTGATGTGATCATGTATGGATATTGTGATATGTGGGGGCATGGAAGCCTAAGGGTTGTGCCAGCAGTTGAGGCCTAGAGTGGCGAGATGCATCAGTTTATGCATGTGGGTGTTGGGGAGGAAACCAGGGATGATGAAATGGGTTGGATATGAATGTTTGAATTCTTGCTGATTCTTATTGGTTGTTTATCTGCTTTAAATTCCCCACTACTCAAGGCCACTGTTATTGCTTACCCTTCTTCCAAAATAGTCAAAGATGTGCGGGGTATTCCATGTAATTTCCCTATTTAGATTCTTAAGGGAGGATGGGTCTATGCTCTTACTATAGGTGGAAAAGACTTGACGGGTATCTCATCAACTCACTATATTGAGACCCCTTGTGTTTAGTTGCTTAAAATGTTTTTCTAGACTACCTGGGAATATGGGAAGGTAATGCTGAAAATAAATAATTGAATAAATGATGTTAACCCATGGGGTTGGAGCTTTCTAGGGTACAATGTTGAGGTTGTAATTTAAAGGGACAGTGGAATTTGGGTGTGATGATAATAAAATTTAATGTGGAATTGTTAATGGTTAATTAATGTTTAAATGAATAATTAATGTAGAGTGAAACTAACAAAAAGTTAATGAAGTAATGTAATTAATCTATTTAAATGGTTGTGTTCTTATAGGATACCTAGTCTTAGAAGTGGCATCCAGGATTCTGAGATATGTTAGATACAGTTGAGTCTAAGACTAGGTTATTCCCATAGTGTGGTTGTGAGCTATAGTATATTCTATAATTTTTGTGTTTCTATACACTACTCCACCCCATAAATAAGGGAAACTTACACCCTGGGGATTCTGAGCCTTGGGGGTGTTTTCCACAACATTACGGTGGGAGGATGGATGGCTGACTACCCCCTTTGTCTCCGCTACCTTCACTTGGTAGTTACTTATGCTGGTAGAAATAGTGGTTAGTTTTCCTCATTTATGTGTTTAGAGGGCTATAATGACTTGTGGTTATTCACACACATATATTCTTGATATTGTTTCATATGTACTACTATAGGTATAACATGTATAGGTTGTGATGGTTTGAGGATCCTTACACAGTGTATGGGATGTAAGGGCTTGAGGTATAATACCCGACGTATGATACACGTTTTGCGAGCTGTGGGCGATCCCAAAAACTACCTAGTTACATTTCATACATGTAAGTGGTGGTTTGGTTGCATGAGGTGCATGTTTTAGTGCTTTTCCCAGGTGTCATCAGGTAAGCATTTTTTGCAAGAAATGCTTAGGACGTGCGACATTGAGGCAACCGACAAACTAGTGGGGAAGTAGTAGCGGGGTACAATTGATATTCTTTGTTATATTATAAACTATTGTATTTGTTACATAGTGAGTGTATACATGGTGATATTGGGAACATAGTATACATATTTAAGTGATGAGTTAGTTTCACTTGTTGTTCACTGTACTTTAGCATGCTTTCTTTACTTCTGCACGAGTGGATTTGGGGAGGATCCTACTGAGTAAACTGCTATACTCACCTTATGTTTTTATTAAAATGTTTTTTTCATGTCACATGGAGTAGGTTGGAGATCAGGATGGTTTCTATTAGCTTGGGATTGCAAGATCTGTTTGGTATTCATGGTTGCTCTTGTTTTTATTTTCTTTTGGATACTAGTAGTTTTCCCCTTTCAGTTGTAGTAGTTTTTCATGACATTACATATGTGTACTTGGTTTTTCTTTTATATTTCAGTCTGAGTTGAAATTGGTTCGTGTCTATCATATCTCTCTCTTTCACATTTGTTCTCTTATAGGGTAATGACTCCCATTTTTTTGTTACTATACCCTCGGTGTTAGTCGCCAACCTGGGGCCAACTAGAGGTGGGACTCGGGGGAGCATTATCTCTCTTCTCACATTGCTGGCCCAGGAGGTGTGCACTTTGTGGGGAGGGGGTCGTGAAACTTCAAGAAACATTTTCAACACCCCAAGGGTCTGTTAACTCTTCAAAAGAACAAAAATATGATCATTACCATGATATTACTCCTCACTGTAGTGTAGATATGGATCATAGGGACTCTACTCCTAACAACCATTGCGGTCAAACTCCCCGTGTATATATATCCCATGAATAATGAAATCCCCCTCCACCTTTCCTAGAAACCTATTTATAGATAGGTTTTCAAAACTCAGATGACTTCATATAGGGAGGTTCATGAAACATCTAGTTCAACCACTTATAGTTCAACCAACAACTTCATGTAGTACTCCACTCTAGTTAGAAAATCCCCCAAGAACCAGCTTATGTGGTCTAGTCAGATGGAGGCATGTAATTCTAATTAAGAGGAGGATTACATTGAAAGATGGAGATATTTAGCTGGAACAAACCTCCCATCATATTCTTTCCCCTCGCCGCTTCTGATTATGAGGACCCAGAAGAACTAGAAAAGGAGTTCATACTTTATCTAAAACAAAATATGTGGGCTAATCATCCGGGAATCAAAACTAGACATCTCCCATAACCATAGTACAAATATCACCTTCATCTCATCAATACACTCTTTTTTAGAAGGATATGGAAGCCTTTTCTATAGACTAGAACCCAGGAATGGAGGATTCTAACAAACACCTATGCACTGTTTCTTACTATGTTGTGATAACCCTCTACTGACTGATTTACTAAGCATCTATAGACATGTGTATCTGGGGTTACATGAAATATGGATAATTACAGTTAAATAAGTCCCCATAAAAATAGAAACCTTGAAATATGGTGTCCTGTAATATCATAACCTCTACATAAATTAGAGGATCAAGGGACGCATGAGACATTTGGTCACTACAACAGAATTCCACCACTTCAATGATGCCCAAACATCATTGATGGATGGAGTGGATGGTTGATAGGTCTTTGAAATGGTACCCTCAAAGAAATTAGAACTCATTTTGATAATGGGATTTGATGTTTCGATCATTTGAACAACTTCATGTGAATAATGATTCCCATCATGGGCTTCCATTACACCCAGATCCTATGAGATCATAGTATCACCGCATCAAACAATCTGTAGTAGTAGTTATCCACAAGAGAATTCATTCCACTATGTTAGGGGAATATATACCACCACCTCCACCACTTGGATCATTAATTACCAAGAGTATTCAGGATATATCATCAAAAATTTTAAATAAACCCCAGCCCAATGGACTGGGGTACTTATATCTCAATCACCATCACATGGTTCATCATCCTATAAGAGGTTACTAGGGAAATAAATGGTGATTATGGATCATCCCCATATTATTGGTCTGGGAGAATTTATATCTCAACATATGTACCATGATTCATCAAATCCCCTAAGAGAATCATTGGGTTCTTAACAACTGAAACATTCAATGCCAATTGTGACCATGAATAACACCCAATCTATAAGGATGTGGAGAATCTCATCATCATCATCACCAAATAGAGATTCAGTCTTCCCTAGGTTGGGAGGTAAATATCGATGGATTTCATCCCATCTGTTCCTCCCACTACAAGACAAACTCTTCTATTTAGGGACCATTCAAAAATTAGGACAATAAAATCACTCCGGGTCAATACTCATAGTCCGAGTTAAGAGGAAAATA
Source organism: Viscum album (assembly GCA_963277665.1). Lineage (NCBI taxonomy): Eukaryota > Viridiplantae > Streptophyta > Magnoliopsida > Santalales > Viscaceae > Viscum > Viscum album. The sequence continues at coordinate 1,685,120,120 of OY728160.1, forward strand.
TAGTGAAGGAGATCATACCAAGATGAGGTCTCATTCCAAATTAGCCTAATATGGAGAGGAGTCTGAATATTGACCCTAATAAAGGAATTTCAGAATCATCCTATTATTTCGCAAGTAACAGTACAACAACCATTTCCTGATATTCCTCAACGAATATTGTTCTTGTCAATACCATAGATATGGTGGATCAAAGAGAAAATGTATTGGGTCACAACATAGAAAATATACCCCAATATGTGGGTGATTTGGAGGAACCAATTGTGGCTGCACACACCCAGAACTGAAGAAGGATCTAATATTTGGAACCTCTAAATATTGAGTTTCCACCTATCTCATGGAACACTACTAAAGAAAAAAGAAACGGTGTGGCTTGATCCCAATTACCACCAAGAATATTTTAGGTTCCTTATGCATTGGAGAAATTTTCACAATATGACTGAGAATGTAAATGGTGAAATGGGTGGGTATTTATATAAAAAGTGGGGTATTTGTTTATTAATTTCGAAATTTAGACTATGGACACCAAGGTAGTGGTAAATGAAAAACCATGAGATTTACCATGGTATTTTCCCTTGGTATTGGACACAAGGAAAAAAATTATATTATTTTAATTCATAAGAATATACCAACATTTTATATTACATATTTTTTCAATGAAAATTAATGTTTTAACAAAATAACATTCTTAAAGTTAAAGTTTCCATTTTAGAATTTGGAATGTGAATTATATATTGGTAAATTGATTAAAATCTATTTCAGTTACTTTTTATTAATAATATAAAATATTTTATTACTTGTATTGTGGTTAATTATTTATAACCTAATTATAATATAATTATGATGAAATTAAGCACACAAAAAACTCAAACTATATTTTAAATACTCACGTAAAATTAAAGTATTTTATAAATTTATCATCAATTCACCCTAACCTAATTTTGAAATGATTATTTCAAAAATAATATTTACTATGACATAATAATTCCCAAAATATGAAAATTTTAAATTTTAAATAAAAAATACTTTTTTATTAAAAATAATAATAGATGGAAAATGTATAGTGAAATTTCAGACACTTGAAAAAAAAAATTGTATTTTATCATTTATTTTTAAATAAGAGTGTTTTAATCAAGAAATTTATTAAAACAAACATTATTCTTAATATTTTAGTTTATTATGATAATTATATCTATTATGAAACGTATACTCTCTATCTGAGAAATCAATTTATCCAATTCCATCTCAATTTTATTAATCAAATATATTCTTAAAAAGGAAATTATGGAATAAAAATTTTATTTATGTAATGAAACTACAAATTAAGTAACTAGGGCCTCAACACATAACCTTTTATTACACCTGTATATTCCCTATGATTAAGGTGTGTAATGCTAATAGATTCATGGGGTACCTTAGTTAATTTCGGCCTAGTGGTAGTCTCCACTAACATGAACTGCTCATGTAGGTGATTTCGTTCAACATTCACTTGTGGAAGATTTTCTTGGGCATGGTCAAGGAAAAAATCTAGTGATGATACCTCCCTCCCATATTTTGATTGATGGGGTTCAAATTGAATGACTCTACTAATGGTGGTCATCCACTCTTCTTTATGAATCAATTTTACTTTGTAAAATTTTAAATATAAACTCTTACAATAATGTTAAAATTTTTATCAAGAGTATATTTCCCAACTATCATATTGACCAATGGTCTTATTACCCAGTGGTAATATTGTTCAAAGGTCATAATTGATCAACTATCATATAATAGTCAAATCCATATTGTCACATTTCCCTTTATATTCACTTCATTTAAAAAAGATATAGTTTTTAGAATAACAAATAATACAACAGACATTTTATCAGGAAAAAATATCATTTAAAAAGTGTCTCTTTTAGTTCTAATATTTCTTATTCTTATTTTTGGTTCTTCTAAAACACTTTAATGAGGTGGTAGTCTTGTTTTGTAGAACCTTGTCTCTATAATCCATGATCTTCACTAGCTACTCTCCAAAAGAGAGGTCATGTTCCAGTTGTACCACTGCCATACTCAATAAATATGAAGGGTTAGGTATATACTTCATCAAGAGAGATATGTGGAATACATCAAGAACTTGATCTAGGTTTGGTGGAAGTGCTATTAGATAGTCCACAACTCCAATGTGATCAATGATTTCATAACGGAAAATTTACCTGGGGCTAAGATTCCCTTTCTTCCCAAAAATCATTAATCTGGTGAAATTCAAAGGAAGACATTGTCAGCAACATTTAACTCCAAGTACCTTCAACAATTGTCATCATAGCACTTTTTCCAAATTTCAGAAGCCTTTATGTGTTGTTGGATATAATGAACCTTTTCAGTCATCACATCCACAAGATTATATCCAAGAATTATTTTCTAACTAACTTCATTCTAAAAAGTAGAAGATAAAATCACTTCCCATAGAGAGCTTCATAGGGTTCCATTTTAATACTTGAATGAAATTTTTTGTGGTATGAGAACTCAAATAATGGGAGCTATTTGTCCCGTCCACCATTAAATTCCATTGATCATGTTCTCATCATGTCCTCGAGTGTCTGAATTATCCTTTTACATTGAAAATCAGTTTGGGGGTGATAGGACTTACAAAAATTCAATTCATTATTCAAATAATTTTGAATACTTCTCTTTAATTTTGATGTAAACATTGGATCATGATCATATACAATAGAGAGTGGAACCACATGCAGTCTTACCACTTCTTCATGTATGTCTTCGAAAGTTGGTTAAGAGATAAATCTTCCAAAACAGCAATGAGATGGTTAGTATTGGTGAGATGATCCACTATAACCCAAATCGCATTATTTCCATTGGATGTTATCAGGAGACCAGTGACAAAGTACATAGTGATATTTTACAACTTCAATAGTGGTAGGGGTAGTGGATATAAAACCTCTTTAAGAAATTGTCACTCGAGCTTCACTTGTTGACACACCAGGAACCATGTATTATAGTCGACAATCTCCATTTTCATGTTATCCCACCAATAATTATCTCCAAGGTCCCTATACATTTTAGTTCTTTCTGGATGTATAGATATTGTAGAGCTACAAGCTTCATCCATTAGTTCCTTCTTTATTTCTAGAATAGATGGAACCCATAGCCTTGTATGAAACTTTAGGACACCTTCTAGATTAGTATTGAACTTAGAAAACTTCTCATTCTTCACATCTTCTATCTTCTTATGTAATAAAGGATCATATATTTGAGATTTCGTGATCATATCTACTAATTATGGTTGATAAATAATTTAGGAAAATGTTGATGATGTCCCGTCCCTTATGATTCACATGTCCAGTTTTACTAAGACTTTGATTAATGGATATCCTTTAATCCTCATCATTTCCAGCATAACATGGTCTTCACTACTTAATGAATTAATGGATTTGTTTGATCTTCTATGATGAAAATTAATTAAACAATCATAGTCTTTAAATAGTTCCAACCATATCCTATATCCAATGTTCAATTACTTTTTTTTGAAAATATACTTCAAACATTGGTGGTATATGTATATATCAAATTTATTCCCATAAAGATAGTTCCTCCATAACTTCAAAGAAAAAACAACCATATCCCGTTCTTGGTCATGTGTTGGATAATTATTCTCATGAGGATTCAACTATCAAGTTGTATAAGAAATCACCTTGTAATTTTCCATGAGGATGCATGTATTCCCTATAAAATATCCATTGTTAAAAATAATGAATCTTTCTCTAATAGTGTGTAGATTTAACATAGTTGAACATACCAATACCTTCTTCAGATCTTGGAATCATTCTTCACACTCCAATGTCCAGATGAACTTTTCCCATTTTTGAGTTAACATGGTTAGTGGATTTGAAATTCAGGAAAATTTTTTCATAAACATCATATAATATCCTACTAAACCAAGGAAACTAAAAATCTCAGTTATTATTTTAGGATGATGCCACTCCTTCCTAACCTTTGTCTCGGAAAGATCGACTAAGATTCCTTCATAAATTACAATGTTCCCCATGAAAGAAACTTATTGTAACCAAAATTAAGATTTTATGAACACTCTAAAGAGACTCTCCTTCCTTAGAGTTTGAAATATAAAACTTTGATTATCCTCATGCTTCTCATGAATTTTCGAATATTTCACAAATTCATCAATAAAAACTACCAAAAAGTTATCAATGTAGTCATAAATTCACTAATAATAAAAATGCATAAATATATAATGAACAATAGTCAGGTCAAAGGGAAGAAAAACAAACTCATAATGCCCATATCTTGATCAGAAGTAATTATTTGTAATGTCTCCTTTATTTACCCTCAAATATTGATAACCGGATCAAATATCAATCTTGGAGATGAATTGAAACCCATGAATCTATAAAAATAAATGATCAATCATTGGAAGAGGGTACATGTTCTTCCATGTTATCCCATTTAGTTCTCTATAATCAATGCATTTCTACATTTATCCATCCTTCATCATCAAAAATAGAATAGGTTCTCCCTAAGAAGACACACTTTTTCGGATAACCACATTCTCCAAGACATCTTGGAGTTGTTTATTTAATTCCTCCAGCTCCACAATTTCCATTCTATATGGTTTCATTGATATCAGATTGGATCATAGAATGAGTTCAATGGACAACTCTACCACCCTTGGGGGGGGGAGTTTTAGGTAATTACTTGGGATATAAATAAACTAATTCCTAAATTATAGGGAACTTCTATATTTTTATACTTCCATTTCCATCTTCATTTTCTCTGATCATCTCCATAAATAAGGCTATGGTAGGTTCATCTACACAAATCTCAGGTCGAGATATCTCTCCTTTGAGAACAATTGTAGGTTTTCAATTCAAGATGACTAATATTTCATTGCTTCAATAGTTGATCTTTGTATTATTTTTTCAGAGTTAATCCATCCCTAGTATAGTTTTAAATTCCATCATGGGAATGACTACTAGATTTTTGATGATATTATGTTGACCAAAGTAAATTCTAGAGTTTCTATATAATGTTTATTCTTGGATAATCCATCAAAAAGTCTTGACTAATAGCTCTAATCCCAATTTATCAAGGATTTATTCTATATTATTTGAAATCATGTAGGAAATAAAGTAATAAGTAGAACAAAAATCAAACCAAGTACTTTAATAATTTGAGAGAAATATGAGAATACCATCCATGACAACATTTGGAGAAGCTACTTCACATGTCGTGATAGAAAAATCTCAACCTTGCTACCTTTTCTTTTGTAGAGGTTCATGTTGATTCCCCTCCATTAACATTGGATTTGGAAAGTGATTGGAAAAGTTCCTAAACTATCCACCATTGAAGCATTAAACTTAAGGTTGGGCCTGCACTATCTTCCCTTTGTAATTAGTGTTGAGAAGTTGGGGAGTCACCTCACTATGATAGTTCTGGGAAATCTGTCCATCTCTTCCACCCTTTTATCTTTTACCCCTCTCAGGAAATTATTTCACCAAATTTTTCATCCCACATTTGTTGAATGTGGAAAGTTCCACTTATTTTTCTCCTCTTTTGTTATCAAATTTACTACCTGATATTGGATCCATTGATCCCTCATTTTCACTCGATCTATGGGAGCATGGTGTCCCTCTAAAATCCATTTCAACCTTTATAACACTCCACACTATCTCTTCCTAGCTATCATAGTCTGGATTGGCCTAATTCTTCTATAGATGGTATATTCACACACCAAATAATATATCAATCATTCCATTAGGATACATGAAAAATAAATAGGTGTAGCGATAAATATTGGTAAAGCTCATATCATATATTCCGACAAATTAATTTTCCATCTGCTTTGCCTCTAGGAATTCCTTATCCATTTTTGTTCACATTGAATGGGGGAAATATTTTTTGAAAAAGGTTCCCTTGAACTCTTCCCAATCTATAGCTTCAATATCCCTTCTTATTTTTTTATTTTTAATCAATTTCCTCCAAGGATCAGCTTCTCCCTTTAAGTGGTACAAAGCTATGATGACTTTATCTTGTTCCCAACAATGTACTATTTAAAAGATATTTTCTATAGAGATTATCCATTGTTCAAAAATAACTGGTTTAGTGGATCCATTAAAATAATATAGTTGTTGATGCATAAAGGAATCAACAGAAATTTGTAACGTTAAAGTTGAATCTGTTCTCCCTTCTTGATTCAAGTTATTGTTCATAACTTGAGTGAGTTGATTCTTCATTCTCAGGATGTTTTCCATTTAATATTCCCTTGGAGGTCCATTACTGCAAGGTCCATTGTGCTCACAATTTACGTAGTTCCTCATTTTCCCACCATTTTGTTAAATAAAAAAACCTTATTGATAAACATGTTTCATTTAATAATCATAAAATTATAAATTAATTTTATGTGTTAAAACAACAAACATAAATATTCCATTCTTAAATAAAAATTACATTTTCTATATATCCTTAATATTGATTCATTAAAATCACATGATTAACTGAACATATCCCTTAGGGGTGTCAAACTAAAAGTGCAGTAAGGACCCTTTTAATGCACTTGTTCTCATTAGAGTCTAGATGAAAGTAGTTTTTTTTGTTTTACCCCTAGAAACATATGTTTCTGAGCCACATCCACTGGTTCATATCCATCCATGGGTTTCTTTTCTCAAAAACAAAAAAAATAATATTTCAGCTAAATACCAGGAAGTTTTCATATATTTTAACATATCTATACTATTCTTTAAAAAAATTCAAATCCTAATGTATAAAAATAAATAAACCATTATTTGATACCAATTATGGAATCTTGCCTTTTTATTACATAACTTTTCATTTATGTGGTTCAAACAAAGGATCTTTTAATGTTTAGTTTCATTATATTAAAGTATATAATATATGAAATCTTATAACATTCTTATAATAGACATGAAAGGCTCCATAAAAGTTTCATCATATTTACATTTACTAAATCTAATAACCTGGGGACATATATCAAATTAATGGGTGAGTATAAGGCCCAATAAGAGAATGTAAGGGAAATAGTTTACTTCTAATCTTGAGGAATATCAATGAAATGAGTCATAAAAATAAATAATTGGAAATAGGCATATAAAAATAATAATATCATTATACATTACATATAAATGTGGCTATAACTTTTAAATGATACATTCTTTATTTTATCGCCAAGGTTTTTCACTGAGGTGTCATACAATTTACCAAGGTTATTCACCAAGGAATCGTAAAATGTAACACCCCCATCATCCTTGGTATGTATCCTTTCGAATAATGTAATGGCGTGCATTGTACGCAACTTTGAGATTTTAACACACCATAACCAATCAAACTAGCCGTTATGAATAGTAATACCTAATTTTTGAAATTTTATAAATTCTATCTCCCAAAATGGACTTCATTTTTGGATTCGGAATATCGAAATTAGCCTAGGGTGAAATTTTGGTACTTTTCGGATAACTTTCATATTTTGATGAATAATGAAAATTACTAAATTTTAATTAAAAACAACTTTTTTAATCATAATAATTAATATTGATAAATTATGAATTTGAGTGGTTTTAAAGTATATTTAGAATATATTTTTACCATATAATACAATTTGGGTCATTGAACAAAATTTCACATTTAAACAAAACATAAACAAGTGACAATCTTTTGATAGTTATTATCTCTAAAAAACACGCTCTTTGTTTTAACAACGGGAATTAATTTTAAATTAATTTCTGCCACTTCTGTGTTTTGAATTTGGAAAAATGGATTCCATATTTGGAATCAGAATGTTCAAATTGTGTAAATAGGTAACTTTTATTTTTAAACATTTTTGGATAATTACTCCGGTAAATACTTTATTTACCATGGTTAAAGGGTAAATTCGGTAAACAAGGGTTAAAAAATAATATTATAATAATACTAAATTACCCTAAAACGTGTCTTAAACCTATTGATTGATACATGGTCGACCATGGGCATCTTTGGGTCGATTTTGAGACCCCATGGATCCACTTGTAAGTGATAATGACACTTTATTTTAATTAAGTTAAAATAAATACAAAAATGACACAAGCATATATCTTTTAACAAAACAATTGTTACAGAGGGTTATATTTGTTGTATTTTAGATTATAAATATTCCTTATAAATATAAAAAGATTTCCTACATAATGATATTTTATTTATAATTTTTAGACATTAAATAAAGTAATATATTTATGACACAATGATGATGAATTAATTACTTTAATAGTGAAAAATTACAATAATTGATATTATAAATACCCAAAAAAATATAATATGAAACTTTTAAGGAATTAAAATAATTTTATAGGATAATATGACCTATTAGGATTGATTTAATTGACTTTTTTCGAAGTAATCAATCTGTTATGAGTTTCAAAAAAATAAACTATTGAATAGTGTCAAAATTGACATAAAAGAGTTCTTAAAACAAATATTATATTATTAATTGATATTAAATTCTTAAAAATATAAGTTTCGGCCAAGAGACTTATATCATGATAGGTTCATCATTTATGGACCACTTGGGGGTCTCTTGGATGTATATAGTAAGTTTATTAACCATATAATATAAAAATACAAAGAGACATTGTAAAAGTGAAACTAATTAACTAAGAGTTAATACTTAAAGATAAGGTTAATATAATGACCCAAACCTGTCTAAATTCTATTGTTTGAGTTATTTTCGACCCCTCCCCAACTTAAAATTTAAATAATAAACTTTGGAGCCATTATAAACCGAATATTAATTTATTATAAATTAATATTTCTAGCTTTTCCAAAGGTGCCCCTCACCCCTCTTATAAAAGGGAACTCCTCCTTCTCATTTCTTCACACCATCAAAGCCCTTTGGTTCGGCCAAACCCTGCCCAAATACTATCTAAACTTCCCTAACTACAACCTAAAGGCCTTATTTTGATCATAGAGCCAAACTATGGAGCCCTTTTGATCAAATCAAAAGGAAGAACCCGAAGAAGAGGTAATGTTTTCACCACCCCTTTTCAAGTTCCTTTCTTCTTCCACTTCCTCTTTCTTTTTTATTACCATTATAAAATAATAACTCCAGTATCATATATACGCTGTGATGTTATTATAAATATGGTACAACCATATTCAGTATTCTATCCATCCTTTGAATAACATGTCACCATACGTGCGTACGTACGACTTACTGTCTCCACGTCGTGGTGTAATTGTTATTCAATATATTATTATTTTGATGGGTATAATAATGATGTGTAACTCATGTAAATAATAAATCTAACATGATAATGATTCTGTATATATGATATAACATCCAATTATATATTATTTTAATATCAAAAGAATGATATTGTCGCTCGTGCGTATGTACGGACTACCGTCTCCACGAACGCGATGAGATTCATTCTCCATCATATCCATTCAAGTATAATTATAATTTTATGATTTAAAAATAGTATCTAAGGACTTTATATCATTCTGGATATTAATAATATACATCTCATTAATAAATATGGCTCACATAACAAAGAATATAAAGTAAAATGAACCCGTTAACACCCGAAATGACGATAATTCTAAGATATTATTAACAAATCAATGTTAAAAGATCATAGATGATATCATATTAAAGTAAATGATTCTTGTATAATTAAATAACAATTATTTAACCATTATACAGGAGGTACACCTACCATCGACCAAGGAAAAAGTACAAAGTAAGGGATTTTCTTATCTCACTTTCAATTTCGTGAGATTTCCATTGTTCACCACTAAATTATTGAAAGTGGTGTATTGTGTACTGCCATTTGATATATATTATCATGATTCTCTTTATATTCATGTTATTCTGTAAATCATTTGGTGGTTATTAACTTTTGGCCATACGACTCAGTTGATTAACGTGGTAAGGGATTTTCTTATCTCACTTTCAATTCCGTGAGATTTCCATTGTTCGCCACTAAATTATTGAAAGTGGTGTATTGTGTACTGCCATTTGATATATATTATCATGATTCTCTTTATATTCATGTTATTCTGTAAATAATTTGGTGGTTATTAACTTTTGTCCATGCGACTCAGTTGATTAACGTGGTAAGGGATTTTCTTATCTCACTTTCAATTCCGTGAGATTTCCATTGTTCGCCACTAAATTATTGAAAGTGGTGTATTGTGTACTTCCATTTGATATATATTATCATGATTCTCTTTATATTCATGTTATTCTGTAAATAATTTGGTGGTTATTAACTTTTGGCCATACGACTCAGTTGATTAACGTGGTAAGGGATTTTCTTTTCTCACATTCAATTCCGTGAGATTTCCATTGTGTGCCACTAAATTATTGAAAGTGGTGTATTGTGTACTGACATTTAATATATATTATCATGATTCTCTTTATATTCATGTTATTCTGTAAATCATTTGGTGGTTATTAACTTTTTTCCATGCGACTTAGTTGATTAACGTGGTAAGGGATTTTCTTATCTCACTTTCAATTCTGTGAGATTTCCATTGTTCGCCACTAAATTATTGAAAGTGGTGTATTGTGTACTGCCATTTGATATATATTATCATGATTCTATTTATATTCATTTTATTCTGTAAATCATTTGGTGGTTATTAAATTTTGGCCATACGACTCAGTTGATTAACGTGGTAAGGGGTTTCTTATCTCACTTTTAATTCCGTGAGAATTCCATTGATCACCACTTAATTATTGCATGTGGTGTATGCGTACTTCCCATGATTGTATTCATTGTGTAATATACTCTAATTTATGGATATTTACATCATCATTGTATGATCCTTCTTTCATGGGGGTATGTTTTGTAAGTTACCTAATCGATAAGGGAATTTGAAATTTCAATTTCCACTCATTTGGATTTACGCATATTTCATTGATTATATTACCCCAAGATTATGTGTGGAATCACTATTCATTTGATTATGTCATAATTTCCACTCCCCTTCCTATGGATATACGTTTGATACACATAATCACTCCATTGATAATTCTCAAGTCATTGATATGAATTTGATAAGAGTAATTTTAACTCATTCTCCATTTGTTGAGTTAAACATCCAATTCGTTGGTGTTGTTTTTAAAAGAATATGTGTGAATGTCCTTTGATTGTTTTACACTGAATATCCAGTCATATTTAGTGTATTTATATTTGTCACACATAATTATGTCGTTGATTTATCCTTAACCTAAGGATACAACCTTTATGAGATATTTCATCCCAATTTACATTCCATTGAGACTTCTTTGATGATATACACCAAATCACTTTTATGTGGTGTATATAATGTACTTTGACATAGTATATCATGAATCGCTTTATTCTCATGATATTACAATGTTTTTATTAACTCAATTATTTGTATTCAAGTGTCTCTTTTGGTTAGAATCTCTAACTAAAATACCATTTTAAATGTTTTAAAGACTTATTCATCTAAACCTTTCTCATTAATGTCCATGTTTTAAAAATGGTTTTAAGGATTTATTTATATGGACATTAAAGTTTAGAAATTAAAACTCCTTTTAAAAAGTTTCAAAGTGGTATGGGACACTATGATTCAAAAATCTACTTTTAAATGGCTTCTTCACAAATAGTGTGACTTTTAAATGTTTTCAAGAAAAGGGGGATATTTCTCTCAAATAGTTTTGATGATTATTTTAATCTATGTCAACATCCTTCATTATTCTTGATTGAGGTTAATGTGATAAAATACAATCTTCCATATTGTATCAAATGAGTTATGTTTGACTGTGGATGTGCTGTTTTCATACCATTCATGGTTTGTGGTAAAAGTATTGACATTTCGTATGCTAGTTTTAATACGAATGTTTATGTTATGTTTAATAATGTTCATATGAGGAATGAATTGGAATTAATAAGTGACGGGTGGAGCCCGCTATAGCTCCTCGATGCATCAGTAGGTCTCATGAGACAAACTAGTGTATTGGCACAAGGCCTTGGCAAAATCTTATTTGTAGTCTTGGCACGAAGCCTTGGCTATGTGGTTATGATAGTCTGGAATTATTCATTCCATCATTATGAAAGTGGTTATTGATAATGCATGGGATTGTTCGACTAGTAGAATATCCATGTGAGTAAGTAAATGGCATTATTTTATTTTATCTTTTCCATTTTATGCTGAAGTTCATGTTTAAAAGGCTTTTGTTTTAGTTATAAACTGCCTTAAGTGTGTATGATTATTAATGAAAGATTCTGCTATAATGTTATCCTTATTGAGCATCTGAGCTCACCCCTTTCAATGTTTTATTTTTTCCAGGATTATGAATAAGTAATTTATGAATGACCTGCAGGGATAGTATGAGGGGATATGAAGACAAGATGTTTTTTTATGATGTAATGTAAAAATTTATGGATGTATCTAGTTATTCCAAGGCTACTAAACTAATCGGTCTTTAGAGACTTGATCTTTCTCGTGATCATTCCAATTTTATGTAATAATGCACCGACTCTAGGTAACTAGGGTCGGGGCGTTACAGTTGGTATCAGAGGAAGTTTAGTACAAACCTTGGAAGCTAGATTTTGATAAACTCTGATTAGAGCACGTAGACCTAGGATGAACTTTGAGGATTAGTATAAAAGAACTTCCTAGAATTTTGGTATTGTAGAGATTTTGTGTGTTTTCCGAGCAATACATCCCTGTCTGGATACGAGCAGGTAGAGGCGGCTCTGGAACAGATGTACCTAGGGGTAAAACCCGAAAACACCGCTTTGAGCTAGACTCGAACGGGAACTGGTTCACGACAACGGACCTTGCTGCACTCTTGGTTACGACACTCCCGGGGATATGATTAGGATAATTTACATTTTCTTTACAAACCGATTTAAGTAATATATATATAAGATGAGAGTAAATGACCTTGGTTAATCCTAATATGTTTCAAATTGAGAATATGGTGACATTTTAATCTCTAAATGATTTTACGAATACTGTTACTCACACAATGCTTTCTGGTTTTAGTTAATAGCTAGATTCCAAGGAAGTCATAGTGACTTTGAGAATGATGTACAAGGTGGGAACGATGGTGGCAATGAGAAACAAAATGGAATGTTGATAGGTGTAAAAGATATCGTCTTTATGCCAAATCAGTTTTCCAAAAATATGATCAACAACATATATATTAACCAAATCCCAGACTCAACAAGGAAGAGAAAGGTGATAAATGATAAGAGCTCCAGCAATGGAGACCATGGAGAAAAGAACCCTCAATTTTCATCATGAAGGAAATGTGGAAAGAGACACCCAGTAAAGTGTCTCAATGGGACAACGAAATATTTTACGTGCGGGAAGGAAGGACATAAAGTGAAGAATTGCCGAAGAAAAATAAAGAGTACTATGGAAGAAGATAAAAATGGTCCCAAGAGTCCATTTACAGTCATTTTCCGTAAATGTAGGGGACCTGGCCATTACCCGAGTGAATGTCCTATTCTATAGGATATTTTCTTGGTCAAAGAAGAAGCTATGTGGAAATAAATGGTTGGAGAAAAATTTAAAAAGTATTAGCACTCCTTGTTGATGGGTTTACTTTGGAATAATTTTCTCTTGTATTTTTAACCCCGCAGTTTTCCATGTGATAATGATATTTGAGGAAGAATTGTCTCTTCTCTTGTGGATATAGGTATAAATAACCATTTGGTTTTATATGATCATTGGGGTTTGAGAAAATGATAAGTTATTATAATTTGGGATGAAAATGCAAGGTATGATATAACATTTGTGGTTAAATTATGTTATTTTTAGGAATTTATCTCATTTTGGTAATATTATAAAATATAGTTTTTGAAAAAGGACAACACGTAGACCGTGTGACAACCCGTCGCGTCGGACAAAGCTCTGGGAATCGAACCCACAACCGAAGTGTGATTGGGATTTATCGCCTACCACTGGACTACGTGAAGTACCTGGTTAGTGTGACTATTTTTTTTGTTAAATGATTTTATTGGTCAATAATAAGATGATTTGGGTTCTTATGTCTTATCAAATGAATACCCTTGGTATAGGAAAATGATTTTGTGATTAAGTGATAAATGTTATTTTGGAAGATGTTTGCTTTGTTGGGAACACTATATGCCCAAGGAAAATAGAATACAATGGGGTTTCATTTGTAGAGTAATGGTGGATTTTTATCTACGTTTTTATTGTGGATTTATAGTGATTTGGGTTATTTATGGAAATGATTAACCTATAACAGAGAATATGTGATAATGTTAATTACTTTTAAGTATGTGACTTTAAGAGTATTTGATGTCATTTGGAGATACAATTTAACATGGGAGACTACATAATCAAATTATTCTATGTTTTGGGTTTCAATATTAGTTTGGATTATATTGAAGGATTTTAAGGACAATTGATTATTGAATGGTATTTATTTTACTTTGGGGTATTGTTGGTTTAAATTTAGAAATTAAGATTAGTGCATATTTATCTCAAGGAATATCCTTTTGGGGGATCATTAGATCATTCATTAACCATTTCAGTTTTGATTAATCTTCAAAGACAATGTAAATATATAGTTTATCCTGCATGGATCATGTGATTCTATAGAAGTTTATTCTAGCTCTTCCAGTGTGACCAAGACTTCTTGAATACTCATCGTTTAAAAAAAATTGAGTTAGTGGTGGAAATTTATTAAAGAATGAAACTCTACTTAAAATGTAAGTATATCTCATAATGTTCTTAGTCAATATCATAAATGAATTCCTCGTCCTTATGTAATGTAACTTAAAAAAATGTTGTCTGTTTACTTTCCTACTAGGAGACTAATGGTCGTTTGTCCCAACATAAGTTTGTGGTTTTCTTATTGTTAACTTTCTCCCGATCATGATTTATATCCCTCTCCATCAGAACATGACACTTAGTTTATCATCCATATCAATTTTTTCCTACATGGAATCCTAGTATGGGTTATCTTGGATGACCCTTATACCTCTCTTTCTTTCTTTTAAAGTGATAGTTTTATTGACTCTTTTTCCGATGTGGGACTTTCCATTATATTCCCAAGAAAAATTTAAAAAAATTACGAGGACGCAATTTATTGAAGGAGGGGAGAATGTAACACCCCAAGATTCCTTGGTATGTATCCTTTCGAATAATGCAATGGCGTGCATTGTACGCAACTTCGAGATTTTAACACACCATAACCAATCAAACTAGCCGTTATGAATAGTAATACCTACTTTTTGAAATTTTATAAATTCTATCTCTCAAAATGGACTTCATTTTTGGATTCGGAATATCGAAATTAGCCTAGGGTGAAATTTTGGTACTTTTCGGATAACTTTCATATTTTGATGAATAGTGAAAATTACTATATTTTAATTCAAAACAACTTTTTTAATAAAAATAATTAATAGTGATAAATTGTGAATTTGAGTGGTTTTAAAGTATATTTAGAATATATTTTTACCATATAATACAATTTGGGTCATTGAACAAAATTTCACATTTAAACCAGACATAAACAAGTGACAATCTTTTGATAGTTATTATCTCTAAAAAACACGCATTTTGTTTTAACAACAGGAATTAATTTTAAATTAATTTCTTCCACTTCTGTGTTTTGAATTTTGAAAAATGGATTCTATATTTGGAATCAGGATGTTCAAATTGTGTAAATAGGTAACTTTTATTTTTAAACATTTTGGATAATTACTCCGGTAAATATTTTATTTACCATGGTTAAAAGGTAAATCCGGTAAACAAGGGTTAAAAAATAATATTATAATAATACTAAATTACCCTAAAACGTGTCTTAACCCTATTTATTGATACATGGTCGACCTTGGGCATCTTTGGGTCGATTTTGGGACCCCATGGATCCACTTGTAAGTGATAATGACACTTTATTTTAATTAAGTTAAAATAAATACAAAAATGACACAAGCATATATCTTTTAACAAAACAGTTGTTACAGAGGGTTATATATGTTTTATTTTAGATTATAAATTTTCATTATAAAGATAAAAATATTTCATACATAATGATATTTTATTTATAATTTTTAGACATTAAATAATTTAATTTATTTATGACACAATGATGATGAATTAATTACTTTAATAGTGAACAATTACAATAATTGATATTATAAATACCAAAATAAATATAATATGAAACTTTTAAGGAATTAAAATACTTTTCTAGGATAATATGACCTATTATGATTGATTTAATTGACTTTTTTCGAAGTAATCAATCTGTTATGAGTTTCAAAAAAATCAACTATTGAATAGTGTCAAAATTGACATAAAAGAGTTCTTAAAACAAATATTATATTATTAATTGATATTAAATTCCTAAAAATATAAGGTTCGGCCAAGAGACTTATATCATGATAGTTTCATTATTAATGGACCACTTGGGGGTCTCTTGGATGTATATAGTATGTTTATTAACCATATAATATAAAAATACAAAGAGACATTGTAAAAGTGAAACTAATTAACCAAGAGTTAATTCTTAAAGATAAGGTTAATATAATGACCCAAACCTGTATAAATTCTATTGGTTGAGTTATTTTCGACCCATACCCACCTTAAAATTTAAATAATAAACTTTGGAGCCATTATAAACCGAATATGAATTTATTATAAATTAATATTTCTAGCTTTTCCAAAGGTGCCCCTCACCCCTCTTATAAAAGGGAACTCCTCCTTCTCATTTCTTCACACCTTCAAAGCCCTTTGGTTCGGCCAACCCCTGCCCAAATACTATCTCAACTTCCCTCACTACAACCTAAAGGCCTTATTTTGATCATAAAGCCAACATATGGATCCCTTTTGATCAAATCAAAAGGAAGAACCCGAAGAAGAGGTAATGTTTTCACCACCCCTTTTCAAGTTCCTTTCTTCTTCCACTTCCTCTTTCTTTGTTATTACCATTATAAAATAATAAATCCAGTATCATATATATACTGTGATGTTATTATAAATATGTTACAACCATATTCAGTATTTTATCCATCCTTTGAATAACATGTCACCATACATGCGTACGTACGGCTTACCGTCTCCACGTCGTGGTGTAATTGTTATTCAATATATTATTATTTGGATGGGTATAATAATGATGTGTAACTCATGTAAATAATAAATATAACATGATAATGATTCTGTATATATGATATAACATCCAATTATATATTATTTTAATATCAAAAGAATGATATTGTCGCTCGTGCGTATGTACGGACTACCGTCTCCACGAATGCGATGAGATTCATTCTCCATCATATCCATTCAAGTATAATTATAATTTGATGATTTAAAAATAGTATCTAATGACTTGATATCATTCTGGATATTAATAATATACATCTCATTAATAAATATGGCTGACATAACAAAGAATATAAAGTAAAATGAACCCGTTAACACCCGAAATGACGATAATTCTAAGATATTATTAACAAATCAATGTTAAAAGATCATATATGATATCATATTAAAGTAAATTATTCTTGTATAATTCAATAACAATTATTTCACCATTATAAAGGAGGTAAACCTACCGTCGACCAAGGAAAAAGTACAAAGTAAGGGATTTTCTTATCTCACTTTCAATTCCGTGAGATTTCCATTGTTCGCCATTAAATTATTGAAAGTGGTGTATTGTGTACTGCCATTTGATATATATTATCATTATTCTATTTATATTCATGTTATTCTGTAAATCATTTGGTGGTTATTAACTTTTGGCCATACGACTCAGTTGATTAACGTGGTAAGGGATTTTCTTATCTCACTTTCAATTTCGTGAGATTTCCATTGTTCGCCACTAAATTATTGAAAGTGGTGTATTGTGTACTGACATTTGATATATATTATCCTGATTCTCTTTATATTCATGTTATTCTTTAAATCATTTGGTGGTTATTAACTTTTTTCTGTGCGACTCAGTTGATTAACGTGGTAAGGTATTTTCTTATCTCACTTTCAATTCCGTGAGATTTCCATTGTTCGCCACTAAATTATTGAAAGTGGTGTATTGTGTACTTCCATTTGATATATATTATCATGATTCTCTTTATATTCATGTTATTCTGTAAATCATTTGGTGGTTATTAACTTTTGGACATACGACTCATTTGATTAACGTGGTAAGGGATTTTCTTATCTCACTTTCAATTCCGTGAGATTTCCATTTTTCGCCACTAAATTATTGAAAGTGGTGTATTGTGTACTGCCATTTGATATATATTATCGTGATTCTCTTTATATTCATGTTATGCTGTAAATCATTTGGTGGTTATTAACTTTTGTCCATGCGACTTAGTTGATTAACGTGGTAAGGGATTTTCTTATCTCACTTTCAATTCCGTGAGATTTCCATTGTTCACCACTAAATTATTGAAAGTGGTGTATTGTGTACTGCCATTTGATATATATTATCATGATTCTCTTTATATTCATGTTATTCTGTAAATCTTTTGGTGGTTATTAAATTTTGGCCATACGACTCAGTTGATTAACATGGTAAGGGGTTTCTTATCTCACTTTTAATTCCGTGAGAATTCCATAGATCACCACTTAATTATTGCATGTGGTGTATGCGTACTGCCCATGATTGTATTCATTGTGTAATATAATCTAATTTATGGATATTTACATCATCATTGTATGATCCTTCTTTCATGGGGGTATGTTTCGTAAGTTACCTAATCGATAAGGGAATTTGAAATTTCAATTTCCACTCATTTGGCTTTACGCATATTTCATTGATTATATTACCCCAAGATTATGTGTGGAATCACTATTCATTTGATTATGTCATAATTTCCACTCCCCTTCATGTGGATATACGTTTGATACACATAATCACTCCATTGATAATTCTCAAGTCATTGATATGAATTTGATAAGAGTAATTTTAACTCATTCTCCATTTGTTGAGTTAAACATCCAATTCGTTGGTGTTGTTTTTAAAAGAATATGTGTGAATGTCCTTTGATTGTTTTACACTTAATATCCAATCATATTTAGTGTATTTATATTTGTCACACATAATTATGTCGTTGATTTATCCTTAACCTAAGGATACAACATTTATGAGAGATTTCATCTCAATTTGCATTCCATTGAGACTTCTTTGATGATATACACCAAATCACTTTTATGTGGCGTATATAATGTACTTTTACATAGTATATCATGAATCCCTTTATTCTCATGATATTGCAAAGTTTTGATTACCTCAATTATTTGTATTCAAGTGTCTCTTTTGGTTAAAATCTCTAACTAAAATACCATTTTTAAATGTTTTAAAGACTTATTCATCTAAACCTTTCTCATTAATGTCCATGTTTTAAAAATGGTTTTAAGGATTTATTTATATGGACATTAAAGTTTAGAAATTAAAACTCCTTTTAAAAAGTTTCAAAGTGGTATGGGACACTTTGATTCAAAAATCTACTTTTAAATGGCTTCTTGACAAATTGTGTGACTTTTAAATGTTTTCAAGAAAAGGGGGATATTTCTCTCAAATAGTTTTGATGATTATTTTCATCTATGTAAACATCCTTCATTATTCTCGATTGAGGTTAATGTGATACAATACAATCTTCCATATTGTATCGAATGAGTTATGTTTGACTGTGGATGTGCTGTTTTCATACCATTCATGGTTTGTGGTAAAAGTATTGACTTTTCGTATGCTAGTTTTAATACGAATGTTTATGTTATGTTTAAACATGTTCATATGAGGAATGCATTGGACTTAATAAGTGACGGGTGGAGCCCTCTATAGCTCCTCGATGCATCGGTAGGTCTCATGAGACAAACTAGTGTCTTGGCACAAGGCCTTGGCAAAATCTTATTTGTAGTCTTGGCACGAAGCCTTCGCTATGTGGTTATGATAGTATGGAATTATGAATTCCATCGTTATGAAAGTGGTTATTGATAATGCATGGGATTGTTCGACTAGTAGAATATCCATGTGAGTAAGTAAATGGCATTATTTTATTTTATCTTTGCCATTTTATGCTGAAGTTCAAGTTTAAAAGGCTTTTGTTTTAGTTATAAACTGCCTTAAGTGTGTATGCTTATTTATGAAAGCTTCTGATATAATGTTATCCTTATTGAGTATCTGAGCTCACCCCTTTCAATGTTTTATTTTTCCCAGGATTATGAAGAAGTAATTTATGAATGACCTGCAGGGATAGTATGAGGGGATATGAAGACAAGATGTTTTTTTATGATGTAATGTCAAAATTTATGGATGTATCTAGTTATTCCAAGGCTACTAAACTAATCGGTCTTTCGAGACTTGATCTTTCTCGTGATCATGCCAATGTTATGTAATAAGGCACCGACTCTAGGTAACTAGGGTCGGGGCGTTACATAAAACAAGTCATCCCTAGATATTAAATTATTTAAACATTGCATTGGAGTGATATCAGGGAATAAATTTAAAATTTATTAATTAATGTGACCCACATAGTTCTTAATAAAACATTTCATAAATAACTTATTGGGAGTAGAATAAATTGGTTTCATATAAAAATCATGGTTTTTTAAAAGTTTTTAAAGAAAAGAACATTATGTCATTTCGAATACATGGAAATGAAATGAGGGTTTTATGAATGTCAATTATAGAATCAGATAAATCGTTTTTAATTTTAGTTAGTTCATTTATAATAGAAATAGGTTTGGGTATTGACATAAAGAAAATAAAATCAAATTTCTTGAGTAGAGTAGATAAATTTTGAGAAGTAAAATCGGTATCATAACTGGTATAAGCATGGTTTAGAAAAGTAAAAAAAACATAGGGGACATGGTTCTCCAATTCATAAAATAATATTATATAGTAAAGTTATAAAATAAATTTTACATAATAATATAGTTTTTAAACTTGAAATACATACCACATAAATAGTAAATGTGAATGCAAAAGAGATGTTGAGATTTCCATTACCTTAAAGAGTAGTTCCTAAAACATGATGATTGGTACCATAGGGGATTTAAGACACCTTGGGAGGACTTATTGGGTGGTGAAACCATCATAAAATTGTGGATTATGAAAATTTAGGGAAGGGAAATTTTGATATGGGTGGGTATTTATAGAAAAATTGGGGGATTTGTTTATTAATTTCAAAATTTAGGCCTTAGACACCTAGGTACTGGTAAATGAAAACAATTGAGCTTCCACATTGTATTTTTTCATGGCATTGGACACTTAAGACACCTTTTATGTTATTTTAATCCACTAGTGTAAAACATCATTTTATATTACTAATTTTGGAAAGGAAAATTAATGTTTTCACAAAAAAAACCTTTTTAATGTTAAGGTTTGCATTTCAGAATTTGGAAAGTAAATTATACATTTATAAATTGATTAAAATATATTAAAAAAATTGATATTAATAAATTAAAATATTTTGTGTCTTTTATTTTGGTTATTTAGTTATTATATAATTATGAAATAATTATGATGTCATTTAACATACTAGAAAACTCAAACTTTATTTTTACTATTCATGGAAAATTAAAGTATTTTAGAAAATTGGCATACATTCACCCTAACCTAATTTAGAGTCATCAATTTAAAAAATGAAAGTTATTTTGAAATAATTATTCTCAAAATATGATAATTTTAACTTTTAAATATAAAAATCCTTATTTTTTAAAAATAATAGCAGATTCAAAATTTATAGTAAAATTTTAAACACTTGAAAACAATTATTTTTTCATTTATTTTTAAATAATACAATTTTAATCACACTATTTAATTAAAATAAATATAATTAATATTAACTTAGTTTATTATAATAATTATATCATTCCTTAAAAGTACAATCACTATCCCAAAAATCAAATTTTCAAATTCCATATCAATTTTATTAAGAAAATCTATTCTTAAAACCGAAATTATGGAATAAAAATTTTATTTATACAATGGAATTAAACATTAAGTAACTAGGTCCTTAACACATAACCCCTTATTATACCCACATGATCCCTAAGAGTAAGATGTGTAATGGTGGTAGTTTTGTGGTGTTCCTTGGAAAACATCGACTGATTGATAATCTCTACTAACTTGAACTTCTCTCATAGGCGATTTCATTCAAGATTCCCTTTTTGAAGATTAACTTGGTCTTGCAAAGGGTGAACCCTAGTGAAGATAACTCCCTTATATGTTTTTACAAATGGGAATCAAACAAAATGACTCTACTAGATGAGTGTATTATCTTTTCTTTCAATATCAATTTTCCATTGTCAAAATTTTACTAATAAACTCTAAATATAATGTTAAAATTATTATCATGAGTATATTTCCCAATGATCATATTGACCAATGGTCAAAATTTACTAATGTTAATATAATAGTTGAATTAAGATGGTCACATATCCCTTTATATTCACTTCATTAAGAAATTTTATAGTTTTGTTGAGTACAAAAAAATAATATAACGTACACTTTCTCAAGAGACAAATATCATTTTAAATGTTCGGGTTGTTACAGAGTTTCCACATATTTATATCTTTGTCTAAGAATACCTCCACATACTCAAAATTGGAATAATATAAGTATTACCTCATGATCTCCCCTCCCTCATTTTTGAAAGGTTTCACCACAACCATTGACGAGATCAGGTAGGTGAAACTAGGAATAAAATAAGACAAACAAACTACAATCATCAGTGATGCAATGACCCACAAAGAGAAACATATGTACATTTAATTTCAAATTAAACACTAATATGTGTTATCTTGGAACAATAAATATATTCCTGTACTAAATCAAGATGTTTTTATGCACCATATCATCTTATATTATTATAATTGAGGCTTCATGTAGTCATCCAAGAGGATGCTCCCCTCTCATTCCACCAATGTATAGTCAGAGATTGAAAAATTGATCAAATAAAAATTTGTTTGAAAATTGAAATACCCAAGATAGAATACTAATATTGTCCTTGTTATAAAAAATAATAGTTATATTAGGCTCTCTATCAATTTCAGATACCATAATTTACATTGAACACGGATAATTTCCAATTGTCGATCATAGAACTCTTTATCTATGTAACAGATATCTTCAAAGACCTTTCCTTCACATATGGGTATTTAGGATACTATCAAATAAATATGGCCCTAAATATGAAAAATTCACTTCCTTCATAGAACCTCAGGAAAAAGTTTCTATAATTTTATTCTATTTGTATTAATGAATGTGGGATATACATATTAGTGTGTCATACATCATGTTTTTAATTCATTATTGGGAGGAATAGTTGAATGGTATGTCAATGACCTGGTGGTCAAATCCCAATAGAATTGTGATCACTTCACGGAACATCAAAAAATATTTGATAAGTTGTGACAGAACTGTCTAAAGATGAATCCACTAAAATACACTTCTGATGTCATCAGGGAATCGAGGTCGAACCAGATAAGACTAGTACTATTTTAGCAATTTTGACCCCCCATAGATCTCAAAGAACTAAGGGGGATCCATGGGAATATTGTATACATTCGGTGATTCATAGAAAAAATAGCTGGAGAATCTCTCCCCTTCACTGGAGTAATGAAGAAGGGAGTCACTAACAAAGGGATGAGGACTTACCTGAAGCATTTTAAAGTCCAAAGCAGTATCTACTATAGCCACATGTTATGATGCCTCCTATAGAATAGAGTCCACTAATCATTAATGTGGTCACCATATAATGCTCACCTCATGCCCCCCTCACACTGAAAATTTATTAAAGGAGTAAAAAAAATATTTCCTCATTTGAACAAGGTTATGTAAGGAGAACCAGTACACTGATGTCGAGAAAACGTGTCTTGCACTCATCTTTGTAGTGAAAAATCTGAGGCATTACTGGAAGCACGAAGAAGTCCTGATGGTCTCTTTCATTGATCTGGTCAAGTAAAACATTGGTCATCCAATGATTACTGGGTTATTGACCCGATTAGCAGTGATTATACCACAATATGAAATTCAGTTCATATCATATATTTTAGGAAAAAGGAATGTTTTGGAAGATTTCCTCATAGCGCATCCTTCCCCAAAGAGCACATTAGATGACACTAAGTTTCCCGATGATGAGGTATGTTATGCCCATAACACTCCAAGAACATGAGGGATGTATTTTTATGGTTTCTCTAAATGACCTATCAAAAAAAGGATGGAAAAACTGAAGCTCAATTGTGTTAGGTTTGAGATTGTATTTTCTACTCTTGAAAAATCTGTTTTCCCTACTCTTTATCACTATTTTAAGGCTTGATGAATAACAAGGCCGAATACCAAGCCCTCGTCACTGGGTTGGAACTATCCCTAAAACTACAAAAAACCCTACATGAATATCAAAGGGGGTTTGAAACTAGTGATAAATAAGATCAATGGAGAATATTCCATACAAATTAATAAATTTATCTTCTCACTATCTACATTAGGGGACTAATGGTAGAGTTCCCCTTTGAGCCCACATTATATCATGTTCCCCAATCACAGAATGTTCATGCTGATGCATTGACTAATGGAGCTATAGTCCTAGCCACCCTAATCAAGAGGAAGAAATATTCCATGTCACACATAGAATAATGGTCTCATCTATCTAAATTTATGATATAGAAGAAACAAAACATGTCAATACCTCTTTAGATTGTGATGAGACGATATCCACCCATGGATAGATGGATCTCCTAATTAGTTAACTCTTGAAATGGGAATCTCCTGATAGACCAAGCTATAAGGGAATAGATTTGATGTCGTGAAGTTTACATTACTCTACATGATGACCCAAATGATAAGAAATATCTCTATTGGTTAGGTTTTTACACAATCCTTTCTAGATGCAAACCAAAAATAAAGATTCACATCTTTATGGAAGAAGTATATGCTGGCCCTTGAGGTACTAATTAGTTTGGGACTAAGCACACCCACCAAATAATGACGCTGGGTAATTACTATAAAACTATGATATAGGACTATGTGGAATTCACTATGAAATGTCATTCATGAAAGATATATCAAAACTTCATCCATCAACCCTTTAAATTTCTATATACAGATAAATATTTTAGAAACATTTTTCTTATGGGGATGGATTTTTTAGGTCCATATCCCCTAGTAATATCTAATTAGTTCAAGTACATCCTTAATACCAATGACTTAATTTCCAAATGGACTCCGGAAATCACTCTAAAATAATTTGGGACAAATAATGTCATTAAATTCATAAAGTCCCATATCATCACTAGTTTTGGGGTCACTCACACAATACGTTAGAAAAGGACACCAACTTCTATTCAATGGAATCAAATAAACTATACCATCAGTACAATATCAAGTTCAATCACCCAGTCCACTATCATGAAATGGAAAATGGATATATAGAGGCCTTCAATAAGACTTTGTCAAATATAATCTAGAAGATGGTGAATAAGATTAAGAAATATTGTCTAGACAAGCTCCTCCTTGCTATATAGTCCTACCGTACCACTAACTGTATTAATACACAAGAAATGATATATTCATTATTATATGGGTAGAGGTAGTGTTACCAAAATAAGTACATTTGTCTTCACATTAAATGTCCATTTTTTTGAAAGATCTCAGATGAAGAGAAATCGTAGAAGTGGCTGCATGAATTATATCAGCTTGTTGAGAATATGTTGTGTACATTTCACAATATTTAAGTCCATTATAATAATATTTAATGATCCTTTAATAATAATGATCACCTCCACTCAATCCTCCAAGGATAACTGTTGTTGGCTCTTAGGATCCTAATGATACAAGGAAAAAAACCTCCAAAGTTGAAACTGAAATTGGAGGGTCCTTACATCATATATAAGTTCTATCACAACAAGGCTTAATCATTGGCCACAGTGTATGGGGATCATGTCACAAAAACAAATAATGTGATGTTTATAAATAAATAATTGTCATAGATTTCATTAAATGCTCCTCATACTTACCACATTATTTTAAAGTACATGGAAAATGTCCTGACCACATGAAACTAAACTATATGGAGACTTCCTAGTTTCTTGATGTTAAACTGTACAATCACATCCTGAACAAAAGGTCATAAAATATACAGAGTCCTCTAGGTATAAATATACTAAACTACACAGCATCTCATGTCTTGGAAATAAGACATTAAACTACATAGCGACCCACATTGTTACAATATTATTTCAAACTGCATGGATGATGTTCTTGACACATGACATTAAACTTCATGGATCCCAAGAATAATGTCTGTATTGATTTAAACCATTATAAGATAAGTAGTGATTTCTAAACATCTATTATTAGGCCCATCTTCAATATTACTTTCATCTAACATTTTGTTATCCTTTTCCTCAACGTATGTCGATAGGCTGCACAGAAAATGTAATTATCATATAATGTGAAACTGAATGAACCCAAGACATATATATTCATTCACTTTGGGTGATTAACATCCTTACTTCAAGACATTATATTACAAAACTAATAACCTTTCCAAAAGGACATTGAAACTTTATGGGTTCTCTAAAACTATGTATGGATTGATTCTCATTTACAATGAGATGTGTAAGGATACCTCGATCTTATATCTTGGTCCAGCCACCACAAGATAGAAAATTCCCCTATCATAAACTTAATTTCCCCAGAATGGAAAGTAGAACACTTTTCATTCAATGTTTCTTACACTGAGAAAAGATAACATGAGATTAGTAATTTTAGGAAGGTATTTCACAAATAAACAAGTAAAAAATCCTACAATGGTATCATAATGATTCGGAATGCAAGACAATAAAAGTAATACCATGATTCCCCATTACATGATGTTAAACTATGCGGTTGATGTCTGTTACATGACATAAAACTACATATTCATGTGAACCTTGCTCGATAGGACCACTATTTTTTTGTGTTGGTATCCTACTGTACCTCCAATAAATAACTATGGGTGGTTTGATTCGAATCTTCATATGATATATAGTGATACTCTTGGATCATTAATCCTAGGCCCAATCACAAAAAAACCACACTGTGTATAGGACAAACTCGCGTAGGAAGTTCCTTCCTCAAGAAACATGTTTGGCTTTATACCTATCATTATTGGATAAATAGTGACACATATAATTCCATCCATGGGTGCAACCACAATACCACTTTTCACATTGGGAATCCAACATCATTACAGCATAACGTTAAACTCCATTGTTCCTCATGAACAGTGTTTGCATTGATTCTTTCTATCACAGGAAAAGTAGTGATGCCTAGATCTATAATCCTTGGAAAAACTACAACAATCAATTGAAATAATTCCAACATCGACATATGGGATAGACCTGTATATAGTGTTTCTCATTCACAAACTACATGTGGCATGATTCTTTCCATCATAGGATATGTTGTGATGCCCAAATCTCAAATCCTAGGTCCATTTGACTATCCACTAAATGAGTCTAATATTCATTGTTAATATATAAAATATTCATGTGCTTCATTATTCATAAACACCATTTAAATCATTTTACACTTTGAACATCATTTCTATAATGACCTGAACTTTTGAATAATATATGTTTCCTAATTTTTTGTGTTATTTCATTTTATATTCCACAAAAGTTCATACTTTATTTTATGGAGTGAGTATAATTAAATGAGATCATTGGTTTTCGATTGTTATATGATTGTTGGTCATAATGACCATTGGAAACTAAACTAATTACATTAAAATTATTGTTTATAAAATCATGTGATATTGGTTAATACAGAAAGAAGATTCAATGTCCTCATCTCGTAGACTCGGACCCTATGAAGCCTATATATTAGAGCTTGGGAAAGAGGTAGCATCTCTAGGCTTTGCTCTGGACCAAGCCTAAGATGAGATTCAACATGTGAAGATTGAATAGAATCAACTAATGGAGAAGTTCAAGCTGATTAAAATCACCAATCGGGTAGTGTTTTCTGAGCCGCCCCAAGATTCTATCACCATAACACACATTACACTTATGTCCTATTCTGGTGCTATAAGGGGCTATGTAATGCGACCTTAGTCACTGGTGTAAACCTTTTGTATAAGTAAAATTGTAATTTCTTATTTTTGGAAATGTTGGTGAATTTCAAATATCCAGATATGTGTACGATGAATCTATAGTTCCATATTACTAATGAATTTGGAAAAAAAGGTATTTTAAAATATTATTGTAAAATTTAAATAATTAATAATGTGAAATGATTTAAAAAACGGTCTTTTACAGCTGTGATTAGTAAAAAATTTAGAGTCTAATAAGATCAACTTAATTTTTGATGAATAGTAAATAATAGTAAATCAGACAAAAAAATAGAATCTTCACCCATTAATGTTTAAATATAATTTATCCATCTTAATAATGAAAAATGGCCATAATATATAGTATTGGTATTTTTGCATGTCATAAATATTTTAATTAAAATTTTATAATTAATTTAATAATTTCAAATAAAAATTTATTTTCATAAAATGTAATCATAAATTTTTAATTTATTGTCTTATGGTTATACGATAATTTTATGGGACCTTGATTACTTTTTCAAGGTGTTACAAAACAAGTTATAGTTTTAGAGTTGTTGTTTTTTTGAATAAATAAGGATTTTATTTAAAAATTAAATTAAAAATATTTAGAAAATTATTTTCATAAAATGGAGTTCACTTTTGAATTCAGATCATTGATATTAGGTAAGGGTAATTTTTTGGTTTTTTTCTGAAATAGTTGAATTTTCGGTGAATAGTAAAAATACAGTTTTGAGTTTCGGGTATTTAATGACATCATTGATGATGTAATCATGATGTAATAAATTTGTTCTATTTTTGAATAGTAATATATGTTATTATTTTCCCCAAGTGGCTAATTTTATGGGAAATACAGTGGTCAAGCACATGGTTTTGCAAATACCACCGATGAGGTGTCCCTTCGAAATTAGTTAAATATTCCTTCACTTTTCCATTAAATACCAATACATTACCTCATTAATTTCATTCCAAAATCATCCTAAAAAATTTATTGTCTTTTTACCTCCCAAGGATCCCTCCCAAGGTTCCCTCAAGCCCCCCATGTTCCCAGCCTTCAAGATTTTGAAGTTACTCTTCAAGGTAAGGGAACCTTTCACCCTCCTCCTTTTAGTCAGGACTTCCTTTATGCTACCTCTTCTAGTTTTCATTTAATTATGTGGGGGTATGTTCTTATATATCATTCTAAATATCCATTTTATGTTCAATTTACGATATCCCATTTCCGATCTAATCAACTGATTTTTTGAATTTTTAAGTGACGCTGTTAGGCTGCCGAATTTTCATAAACAAAGTCACATCTTCTCTTTTCTTTCGAGTTTAATTTTCATATGGTATTTCCTTAAAATATCCATACCATGATCTTATTTATTTTTATTCAGTACCCATACTATATTATGAATTTTTTTATGAGTGGGTGACTCTTCTCCCCACTATTTTCTATGTTTTCTAAAACCATGTTATATAGTCGTTATGTTGTTGAATTTTCATCTCAAAATTTATCTCTTTTTCTCAAGAAATTATCTTGTATTATTTATGTGAATACCCAGTTATATCTTTATTTATAGGGGTATTCATCAATACATAAAATTTATCTATTTTATTCTATAATTGATATACATATTACCCTCACTCCCTTTCCATGGGTTCTAAATTACATGACGATCATGTTTTTAAGAACTTTTAAGACATCACGATTTTAAAATGAAACCCATTTCTTTTATTCTATGTGGGATATTTATGAAATGTTTGAATATGATATATGTGTCTCACACAAAAACAAAGACATATTAAGGGTGTTCCCTAATATAACTCCAATGAAATGGGTAAAGAATTTAATCTCTAAAGATGAAAAGTTTCACGATAACTTGGAAATTTTTATGACACCTTGGGGATGAACCTTGTTGATATGTTCCTGAATGTATAAATTAAATTATTTAGACACATATTCAAGTTATGATTCAAGTTATTTTCATTATTAAATTCCTCTACTTCCATTTCTCATGTCTTTATGTTTTTTTATCAAGTTCTTATTGATTTAAAAAGTAAACGGATTCCCTTATTTTCCTTACTAGGACTTCTTCTCACCCTTTACTTTGATGTATGTCTCCAGGTTATGAGATGAAATAATTGTACCTTGGAAAAAATTATGATGAATCCCTACAAGTTTATTAGAAGAATGTTTTATGTTTTCATGTTTTATGTTCCTGGTTTCCAAGACACTAGACTTTAAATATTCTCTGTTTTTAAAATGTATTGAAAAGTTATGTGTTAAAAAGGCAGGATTCCATAGTTGGTATAAAAGGAAAGTTTAGTTATTTATGTAAATTAGGATATGAAAACATTAGAAATAACATTATATAAAGTTTTAAATATAATAAAACTTCTTGGTATTTTGGTGGGTATTGAGTATGCGGTTTATCAAACAAATACAACCCTTTCTGGATACGAGCAGGTAGAGGAAACTCTGACACAGATGTACCTAGGAATGAAAAATCTGACAAGGAGTTTCAAGAATAACCTAAGTTATCCTGGTATATGACAATGGGCCTTGCTGCACTCTTGGTTACGACACACCCGGGGGATATGTTTGGTTAATCATATGATTTTTATGAATCATTATAAAGGATTTATAGAGAAATGTAATTGTTTAAAGAAGGAAGTTTTAAGACATAAAATCCTTTATAGTTAAAAGATTAATAAATGAAATAATAATCTCACTAAGGTTTTATTATTTTATAAAATGGAGAGAAATAGGAGGAACCGTGCAAATGGTGACTACTATGGACCATGCGTTGACGACCCTCTGATAGAAGCCGGAATGGAAACATTCATGTGAATGATGAACTAACTGACTCAGGTTGTGGGAAATAACTTGAATCCAGATGAGAGACCGATTTCACCTCTAAGGGAAAAACATTATGTTGAATACTTTATGCATCAACGACCACCAACCTTCAGTGGGTATACCGACCCATTGATTGCTGAACAGTGTATCAGCTCTATCGAGAAGATATTTTCTAGGCTCTGCTGTTCTGAACAAGAGAAGGTTACCTTGGCTATTTATTGCTTAGAGGGAGAAGCTGATCAGTGGTGGGAACTGATCAAAAACATAAGGCCAAGAGTAGAAGTTGAATATATTGAGTGGGAAGAGTTAAGAGGAATATTCATCAATAAGTATTTCCCTCGATCAGTGAGAAAAAAATGGAGAAGGTGTTTCTCGAGTAGAAGCAGACGAAGAATAAATTTGTGGGAAGCTACAAGTTGAACTTCGCAAGACTTTCACGTTACACCTATAGCTTTATCATGGATCCAAATGGTATGGTTGATAGATTCTTAGGTGGACCGGGACCTCATCTGCGAAAGAATCTATCCAACCGAGATTATAATATCTATGATGAGATCATGTGAAGTGAAATTAATGTCAAACTGGAGTTTTGTGAGACACAATGGTCTTATAAATCCAATGACAAGAAATGATCGACCGAGCCAATCTTATGGAGGAGGTTCGATCAGGGAAGAGGAGGAAAGTAAGTAAAACATATAACGTGTAATACATGTGGGAATAAGCATTTAGGGAACTACCTTATCAAGAGTGGGAAGTGCTACAAGTGTGGTAGAGATGACTACATTGTGCAGAATTGTCATGGTGAGGTGAAGCCACAACTTTCCAACACAAACGACAAGGGTAAGATGTTGAAAGCCCTACCTGATGTCCAATTTTATAAGTGTGGATAACTTGGGCACTTTTCCAATCACTATTCAAATACAAGGGCAGTGGAGGGGAATCACCATCAGCCTCCAAAATTCCCGATCAAGATATGGGCATTATGAGCATGTTGTTATGCCCTCCAGACTGACTAATACACCTGCTATTTTTACGGATTTGATGAATAGATTCTTTAAGGACTACCATGATAACTTTGTGGTAGTTTTTATTGATGATATTTTTATATATTCCAAAAGCAGCAAGGAGCATGAGGATCATCTAAGAGTTATTTTGAAAACTCTACAGAAGGAGAGGCTTTTTGGGAAGTTCAGCAAATGTGAATTATGGTTACAACATGTTTCTTTATTGGGGAACATTGTAACCAATGAAGGAATCACAGTTGACCCTACAAAGGAAAAAGTTGTAGAGGAGTGGCCTCATCCTACAAAAATAACTGATATTTGTAGTTTCCTTGGATTAGTAGGATATTATAAGAGGTTTTTGAAAAACTTTTCAAGACTTTCTAATCCATTAACCAGGTTAACTCAAAAAGTGGTCAAGTTCATCTGGACAAAGGAGTGTGAGGAAAGTTTCCAAGAACTGAAGAATAGATTTTTTAATACACCCATGTTAACTCTTACCTTAAGTGGTTAAGGATTTTTTATTTTTAGCGACGCATATTTGAAACGGATTGGGTGCGTCATCATGCAAAATTACAATTTCATTGCTTATTTATCTCTACGGTTGAAGACACATGAGCTGAACTATCTTACTCATGATCTAGAGCTGGTTGTGGTTGTTTTTGTACTGAAGATATAGAGGCACTATCTTAATGGGAAGAAATGTGATATATACAAAGGTCATCAAAGTTTGAAGTATATTTTCACAGAAAAGGAATTGAACATGGGACATAGGAGATTGTTGGAACTTCTCATAGACTATCATTTTTCAATTCATTATCATCCCAGAAGAGAAAACAAAGTTGATGATGCATTAAGAAGGAAAGAAAAGTTGTTCTTTCCATGATGAGGATTTAAAGAGATCCTTTGTTCAATGACTTTGAAAAGCTGGAAATGGGAATAATAAGGTATGGGACATCATAAAACCTAACCCAAATGATTTCACAACCATCATTAATAGAGATGATCAAGAAATCTAATAAATAAGATCATTTGTTACAGAAAAAATTTGAGGCTGTGAAGGATGGGAAGTTGCCTGAGTTCAATATTAATCAAGAAGGTGTACTGAAATATTGTACAATACTATGTTTTCTATTTATTCCATAAATAAAAAATGATTTGATGGATGAAGCTCGTAGCTCTACTTTCTCTATACATCCTGGAAGCAAGAAAATGTTTAGGGAACTTCGTGATCATTATTGGTGAGATAATATGAAAAGGGGTATTTTGGACTACACTTCAAGGTGCATGGTATGTCAGCAAGTGAAGGCAGTGTGACAACTTCCTAAAGGGGGATTGCAACCACTACCCATACCCGCATGGAAGTGTGACAATATCACTATAGACTTCGTCACTGGTCTCCCAAGAACATCCAAAGGAAACAATGCGATATGGGTTATTGTGGACCGTCTCAACAATACATCCAATTTTATCTCCATTTGGGAAGATTTCTCTCTTGATCAAATTTCTAGTATTTACATGAAGGAAGTAGTAAGGATGCATGGAGTTCCACTTAAAATTGTATCTGATCGTGATCCAAGGTTCACATCAAAATTATAGAGAAGTATTCAACATGCTATGAGCACTGAATTGAATTTTAGTATTTTCTATCACCCCCAAACTGAGGGCCAATCTGAAAGGACTATTCAAACACTCGAGGATATGCTGAGAAAATTCTCAATGGAATTTAAAGATAGGTGATATCAACATCTCCCTTTAGTTGAGTTATCTTACTACAATAGCTTCCACTCGAGCATTCAAATGGCACCCTATGAAGCTCTATATGGTAAGAGATGTAGAAATCCTACTTGTTGGCATGAATCTGGTGAGATAAAGCTTCTTGGGCCTGATCTTGTGCAAGAGATGACAAAAAAATTTCATGCCATCTACAACACATTAAGGCTTCTCAGAGTCGGCAAATGGGCTAAGCTAACAATCATCGAAGGGACTTGGAGTTTGATATTGGTGACAATTTATTTCTACAAATTTCACCTTGGAATAGATTCATGAGGTTTGGGAAGAAAGGGAATCTTGTCCCTAGGTACACTGGCCCCTATGAAATCCTTGATCACGTAGGATCAGTGGAATATCGTCTTGCACTAACTCCAAATCTAGCACAAGTTCATGATGTCTTCCATGTATCCCTTTTATGGAAATACAGAACTGTCCCATCACATGTAATAAATCTTGAGGTGGTACAACTGGAACATTACCTTTCTAATGAGGAGCAGTCGATGGAGATCTTGGATCATAGAGACAAGGTTCTAGGAAACAAGACTACCCACCTTGTCAAGTTGTTGTGGAGGAACCACAAATCCAAAGAATTCATGTAGGAACCAAAGAAGTCTATGATTCAGAAGTACCCACACATTTTCTCTTAATAGGGTAGAAGTTAAAATTTCAGTGATGAGATTTCTTAAGCGAGAAAGAATGTAATGACCCAAACTTTTTAATAATATTTTTTTTCCTATTTTGTGTGTTATTTAATTTTATACTCCACAAAACTATATCCTCCAATTAATGATGTCAGTATAATTAAATGAGACCTTTGGGTTTCAAATGTTATATGACTGTTGGTCAATATGACTGTGGGAAACTAAACTATTTATGTTATAATTATTGTTTATAAATACAAGTGATATTGGTTAATATAGAAAGAAGAGTCGATGGCCTCATCCAGTATACTTGGGCCATATGAAGACCATCTGTCAGAGCTTGGGTAGGAGGTAGCATCTCTGGGCTTTGCTCTGGACCAAGCCCAAGTTGAGCTTCAACAATTGAAGATTTAATGGAATCTCCTAAGGGAGAAGTTATAGATGATTGAAATCACCACTTGTGTAATGTTTTCTGAGCCTCCCCAAGATTCTATCACCATACCACACCTTACACATAGGTCATATGTAGGTGTTATAAGGGGCTATGTAACGCAACCTTACTTAATTGTGTTAACATTTTTGTATAAGTAAAATTGTTATTTTTTATTATGGTAAAGTTGGTGAATTTCAAATATCCCGATAAATGTAGAATGAATATATTGTTCCATATTACTAATGAATTTTGGAAAAAAGGGTATTTTAAAATATTAAGGAAAACTTTAAATAACTAATAATGTCAAATGATTTTCAAAATTGGACTTCTACAGTTGTGTAAAGTAAGAAATTTAAAGACTAATAAGATCAACTTAATTTTTGGTGAATAGTAAAGTATGAATATTAATATACCCTTTTGTATAGTAATGAATGGTAATGAATACTAAATCGGCCAAAAAATAGAAACTTCACCCATGAATGTATAAATATAATTTAGACATCTTAAAAATGAAAAAATGGTCATAATATAAGTATTGGTATTTCTGTATAACATTAATTTTTTAATTAAAATTTTATAATTAATTTAATAATTTAAAATAAAAATGTATTTTCATAAAATTTAATCATAAATTGTTACTAATGGTTATAAAAAAAATTTATGGGACATTGATTACTTTTTCAAAGAGTTACAAACCAGTTATAGTTTTAGAGTTTTTTTTGAATAAAAAATGCATTTATTTAAAATTTAATTAAAAATATTTATAAAATTATTTTCATAAAATGGATTTCATTTTTTAGTTAAGAGAATTGATATTAGGTTAGGGTAAATTTTTGGGTTTTTTCTAAAATAGTTGAATTTTTGGTGAATAGTAAAAATACAGTTTTGAGTTTTCGGTGTTTAATGACATCATTGATGATGTAATAATTATGTAATAAATATGGTCGACATGTGAATAGTAAAATAAGTTATGAGGTGTCCCTAGTGGCCAATGTCATGGGAAAATACAATGGTCAAGCCCATGGTTTTTCAAATACCATTGATGAGGCGTCCCTTGGAAACTAATTAAATATTCCTTCACTTTTCCTATAAATACCAATCCATTCCCTCATTCATTTCGTTCCAAAATCCTCCTACACAAATTTATATTCTTTTTAATCCTAAGGATTCATCCCAAGGTTCCCCCAAGTCCCCCAAGGTCCCAACATTCAAGCATTCAAAGTTACTCTTCAAGGTAAGGGAACCTTTCACCGTTCTCTTTTATGTCATGACTTCCTTTACGTTACATCTTCTAGTTTTAATTTTTTTATGTGGGGGTATGTTTGTCTATATCATTCTTACTTTTCATTTTATTTTCAATTTATGAGAGTCCCTTTCTGCTCTCATCAACTGATTTTATGAATTTTTAAGTGACGTCGTTAGGCAGCCGAAGTTTCGTAAAAGAAGTCGCATCTTCTCTATTCCTTCGAGATTCATTTTCATATGGTATTTCCATCAAATATCCATACTGTGATCTTATTTATTTTTATTATGTACCAATAATATATTATGAGTTATTTATGAGTGGTTTACTCTTATCCCAACTCTTTTCAATGTTTTCTAAAACCATGTTATATAGTCGTTATGCTGTAGAATTTTTGTCTCAAAATATCTCTCTTTTTCTCAAGAAATTATCTTATAATATTTATGTGAATACCCAATTATATTTTCATTTCTAGAGGTATTAAAAAATACATAAAATTGACCAATTTTATTCTGTAATTGAAATACATTTAACCCTCACTCCCTTTCCATGGGTTATAAATGACATAATGATCAAGTTTTTAAGAACATTTAAAATGCCACGATTTAAAAATGAAACCTATTTATTTTATTCTCTATGGGTTATTTATGAAATGTTTGAATATGATCTATGTGGCTCACATAAAAACAAATACATATTAAGGGTGCACCATGATATCTCTCAAATTAATTGGGTAAAGAATTTAATCTCTATAGATGACAAGTTTCATAATACCTTGGTGAATAACCTTGGTAATTTATATGACACCTTTGAGATGAACCTTGGTGGTATGTTCATGAATGTCTAAATTAAATTTTCTAGACACATATTCATGTTATGATTCAGGATTTTTTAATAATAAAATTCCTCTACTTCTATTTCTCATGTATTTATGTTTTTATCAACTCTTTATTGATTTCACAAGTAAACTGATTCCCTTGTTTTCCATACAGGGCATTCTTCTCACCCTTTCCATTGATGTTTATCTCCAGGTTATGATATGCAATAATTTTACATAGGACGAACTTATGATGAATCCCCACAAGTGGATTAGAATAATGTTTTAGTTTTTCAGGTTTTATATTCCTGATTTCCAAGACACTAGACTTTAAAGATCATCTATTTGTAAAATGTAATGAAAAGTAATGTGTTAAAAAGGCAGGATTCCATAATTTTAAAATATGACTATAAGTCCTTTTTAAAATACATTGCTACATGGTACATTCTTGAACACCATATAAAATACCCAATGATCTGGATTTTATGTTGATATTTAATTTTCAGGTTTTTCATTACATAAGAAACAATTCATGATTTTGGAGCACTTGAATATTCACATTGGAAGACCACCAAAGTGGGCCTTGAACCAACAACATTCTGGGCAAAGTGAATTGGACAACAACCCAATAAAAGTACTATATCGATGAATATTCAAGCCCAATGATTCTCAAAATTTAACGAAACATATATTAAATCATTTGGGACATTTGATAAAATAGTTACAAAAGAAAATTTGAAGTTTTTAATGGATTTTCAGGTGGCCCAAGTTGAATATGAAATTACAGGCCCGATTCTATGGCCCAGGAAAACATCCCACCATTTCTAACATATTTGAAAAAAACTTCCATTTGGTCTGAAATTTTATAGGATATTATAATAAATACGGGGACCCATTTTATGATTATATGTCCCACTC
This sequence comes from Viscum album, assembly GCA_963277665.1. Classification (NCBI taxonomy): domain Eukaryota; kingdom Viridiplantae; phylum Streptophyta; class Magnoliopsida; order Santalales; family Viscaceae; genus Viscum; species Viscum album. The sequence goes on from OY728160.1 coordinate 1,685,157,852, forward strand.
AAATTCGACCATCTTGAAAGACATTTCGGCACCGCTATTCGGGGGATGCAATAGGATTCCACTTTGGGCCAAAGGTGAAAAATATCAAATTCCACAATTATTCCACCACCCTAAGTATACCATACTCAAGTGAGATGACTTGAAATAATGGAGGATCGAACCAACGATTCCCAAATTCCTATTTAATGTAGTGGTGGTGGAGGATTGGATGATCCTTAGAGATTTTTAAAATGGTAATGTTATGATGTGATTTTGTTTACTTGAGTTTGTCTTTCTCATGTAAGTTATTCAATTCACCTTAGTTTTTCATTAAAAGTTATTTGTATCCTCTTATTATATTCTTCTTAATATCGTGTTGATTTATTTGGATCATGGTGTGAATTTATTCACCCCAAACCTTGTGAAAATATCACACAACGATGGAGTGATCGCTATTTCATTTTCTTTTTTTACATCTTCAATTACTCCTTCATTAGTCTATATCCCACTTCCATTGAATACATGGACTCAATGGAGGGATAAAAAACTTATATTTTGATCCAAGGGAGTATAAATGGTATATATTGGATGTTAATTATCAGTCCATTAATGTCTAATCACTTATTCTAATTGAGATTTTTTTGATGATGTTTAAACTCCCTGTCCTTGATGAATTTAAGGCCACACACTTCAAGTGCTAATATGAACCTTTAACTTGGAGTGCTCAAAAATGTGATCCTTAGAGTTTATAGGTGATTAGTATTAGGGTGTTTAGGTATTAAACCAATAAGTGATGATGTTGTTTTATCTTCTTAAATGAACCCATCTCAAATATAACAAAATGAAATAGTTGTAAAAGGAATACATCCAATCCACCCCAAGTGATAACCTAGGATCAACTCATTATTTTTCATTTAATTCACTCAAGTATATTAGAGTTCACATAACCCCATCTAAAATCAACCCTAGTAGGAAAAATTATATCCAAAAACAATCCATAGAATTTACATGTCTGCAGGTTACTTCTTAGGTCTCTGAGAACTCGATAACCCAAGATAAACTACAAGTGACCGCTTAACAATAAAATCATTGGTAAATTTGGGTGAGAAAAAATTTTTGTGTCATTTCTAGGGATATAAGTAAGTTATCTTAGAGACTACCATTTTTTTCATACCACTTCTCTGTTCTCACTCCCTAAGTCCTATGGAAAGCAATTTTGAAAAAATCCAAACATGTGGAACCAATCCCTAATTTGATCACCCAACCCCATGTGTGATGTACAATAACCATCCAAATTTCTACAAGAGGGATCATCAACAACCTAATGAACCAAAAAATTTTAACTCCTATGATCCACATCCATTACTTGATATACTATGTCAAAAAATGGAGATAATGAATTTTGAGGTTTCATCATTGAAATTAAAACTACAAAACTTTGAGACCGTGGTTTTCATGTTTCCAATAATTGTGAATCATCTTTATTTTTCAAATAGTATTAATGAATAAATTTGATATTAAAAAAACATAATCAATCAACTTTTAATATGATAGTACCTTATAACATTAGCCTATTCTTCTATTATGAGTATGGATGGGTATGAAATGGGATCACTATATTTATCCATGTCACGTGTTGTGATCCCTAAGTAATACCTTACGCAGAAATTTAAAAAGAAGAAAATTTATCATAAGTTTATTTTATTTTATTTTTATCTGTTTTAGGTTAAAAGAAAAATATAAAAAATTATTAAAAAAAATAAAAGGTCATGTCATTGGTTATGGGGAAAAACCTGTCACAACCTGTGAACCCATAGGGACTCAAACCCAGGACCGAACGGAGACAGGGGAACGTGCTTTCCATTGACGTATGGATTATAGTTATCCCTTCTATATTTTTTGTATATATAATTATATTATACTTTATTATATATATATACATATATTCTTTTGTTTTTTCTGTTTTTTTCTTTTTTCCACTATGGAACTCTGCGAGTGACATGGATAACAAATGATTAAATTGGAGCAGCCCAAACATCAACTAAAACCACCAAGTGACTTCATTCTATGATTATTGTTTTCAGTATCCTCTTTGACTCCTCTTTGATACCCCCTTCATTGTTTTCCTTTCTTTAAACATGGGGGTGACAATGTTATTCTAATTTGGGGCTGAAAATAAAGAAATTTTTTTAATTTTGTGTGTATAATTTAGCATTTTGTGATTCTTAGTTTAATCCATTTATAATTTCATGAGAATAGATTTTGGAAAGTGTTGCTGTCTAATTTGTTATGTCATCGTTTATATTTTCATCCAAATAAAAAAAAATTTAATGCACATCCATTGTATAGTGGATTATTAGTTTTATTTCATGGGGTATCCCAAATAAATAACATAGGATTGGTTATTATTTTAGTTTTAATATAAGTATTCAAAAAAATCAAAAAAAATCAAAAAATTAAACAATAAATTTTCTCGTAAAGCAATGAAATAACCTAATGTGTGGCTTTCGGCACTTAGGGATAATGACTCCATAGTTTTTTGGCCTTAAGTTAGTAATTTTATCTCAATATGAGGTCATTTGACTTTTTTTTTGACTATGTTAACTCTAGATGATGCCCGAGTATGAGGGATTCACTTGGTGCCCTATGGTCTTTGATCCTAGGAGTCATCGGCAAAGTCTCTATACATGAGTTGACTCTTTTGAGTGAAATTTCAATTACCATGGGAAAATTGAATATATATATATATATATGTATGTATATAGATAAAATAAATTTAATACTCATCTTAATATTGAAATGTGATTAAACCTAGTGATTCCATCATTTCCCCCTTGAATAAAGATGAACCCCCATGTATATTTTGATACACAACACATCATCATACTTAATTGATATTCGATGTAATATAGGGATGAATTTTAAAAAAGGAATGGTCTTGGGATTTGGTTATTATTATGAATATATATTGTATTAAAATATTTTTATGTGTTTCATAATTGTTTGGTATACGGGTTTTTGGTGATCATTTTGTATTAAAATGTTTTTGTAAAATGGAAGTCCAATTTCATATATTTTTCTTGGGATTTGAAAAACTCAAGTTGGGGTGTGATTAGCCACTGAATTAGACTAATATTAATTGTTAATATATATAATATTCATGTTCTTTATTATCCATCAACACCATTTTAGTGAATTTTACACTTTAAACATCATTTCAATGTATGATTGTAAGTCATTTTTAAAATGCACTATTACATGGTACAATTTTGAACACCATACAAAACACCCAATGATCTTGATATAATTTTAATTTTTAATTTTCAGTTTTTTAATTACATAAATAAAAATTCAATATTTTAGATCACATGAATTTTCACATTGGAAGACCACCAAATTGGCCCTTGAACCAACAACATTCTGGGCGAAGTGAGCTGGACAACTGCCCAATAAAAGTACTGTATCCGCCAAGATTCAATCCCAATGGTTATAAAAATTTAAATTAAGATAGATTAAATAATGGGTAACATTTAATAAAACATTTACAAGAGATAATTAGAATTTTTTAATGTTGTTTTAGGCGGACCAAGTTGAATATAAAAATTCTGGCCCAGATTATACAGCTCATAAAAACATCCCACCGTTTCGAACATATATCGAAAACAAAAATTCTCTTTGATCTGAAATTTTAAAGTATTTTAGGAGATATACGGTGATATATTTTATTCTTCTATGTCCCACTCATATTCTACCATCTATAAGGTCATTTCGGCACCTCAGTTTGGTATATGCAAGTTAGCTTCCACTTCGGGTCAATGGTGGAAAATATAAAATTCCACAAATTTTCCACCATCCTAATCCTAACATACACAAGTGGGATGACTCAAAATACTGGAGTCTATACCAAAGTCTTAAAAAATTCATATTTAATTCAATTTTGGTGGATTAGTTGATGATATTTGGTGCTTTGTTTAGTTGTAATGTAATGCTCCGATTTTGTTGCCTTTAGTTTTTTTTCTCATGTAAGTTGTTCAATTCACCCTATTTATTTAATAAAAGTTGATATTGTCATATTATTATATTATTATTAATATAAAATTAATAAAATTGTCTCATTGTATTAATTTATTCATACCAATCCTTGTGAAATTATCACACAACGGTGGAGTGATAGTTATTTCATTGTCTTTTTTTACTTCTTCAATTCCTCTTTAATGAGTCTACTTCCCACTTCCATTGAAAACACAACATAAATAGAGGGATAACCCACTTATGCATTGATACAAGCGAGTATAAAGGGGTTGTATTGAATTTTATTTCTCACTCCATTAATTTCTAATAACTTCTTTTAACTAATAATTTTGTTTGAAGATCTTCAAACTCATTCGTCCTTGTTGAATTTAAGGTCACACACTTCAAGTGCTAATAAGAACCATTACCTTGGGGTTCCAAAAACATTGATCCTTCAAGTGTATAGGTTATTAGTATTAAGTTTTTTAGGTATTAAACTAGTAATTGATGATGTTGTTTGATCTTCTTAAATGAACTCATCTCAAATATAATAAATTGAAATTGTTGAAAAGAGAATTCATCCAAACCACCCCAAGTGATAATCTTGGATCAACTCTTTATTTTAAATTTAATTCACTTAATTCTATTAGAGTTCACTTAAACCCATCAAAAATAAACCAAATTTGGAAACTTCATAACCAAAAATAATCCATAGAATGTACTTGTGTGTAGGTTACTTCTTAGGTCTCTAAGGATTCGACAACCCAAGCTAAACTATAAGTGACCGCTTAACCCTAAAATATTGGGTAAATTTGGGCGAGACAAAATTTTGGTGTCGTGGTCAAGGACATAAGTAATTTATCTTAGACACTATAATTTTTTCATCCCACGTCTCTGTTCTCACCCCTCACTCCTATGGATGGAAATTTTGTAAAAATCCAAACATTGGGAACCTATCCCTACATTGATCACCAAACCCCATGTGTGATGTACAATGAAAATCCTAATTTCTACTAGTGGTATCATCAAAAACCTAATGAACCACAATTTTTTAACTTCTATGATCCACATCCATTACTTGAAAATCTATGTCCACAAATGGAGATAATTAATTTTTAGGTTTCATCATTAAAATTATAACTACAAAACATTGAGACGGTTATGGAACTCATTCCAACTCATGTTATCCCTTCCTCATCATTGATAGAAGAATAATTTCTCCCCCAAACCTCTCATGAATTTATTTAAAAACTAACCCTTGGATTTGGGATAGAAGAATAAAATAATGTAATTATTTAAGGGTCTTTAAATCAAGATAAAATTTATTTTTTTGATTACAAAGAGAAGAATTTGACATCATGGATTGAGTTTCATGAATATAACTCCGTTGATGATTTTTCAAAAACACCAATCACTGAATCACTAAGATAAATCAAAAACATTGAGTCCATACCCATTCCTAACACTGATATTTCCAATTTTTTGGTTGAATCTTATATTCCAAAGGAACCAAATCTATTTAGAAATTTTTAAATAAAACTGAGTTAAATTCAAAATTCCAATATATGTTTGAATTATTAGCCTGCCTAAACATAAACATATGTACATTTCACCCACCCATAATTTTTTGTTCATTGTTAATATCCAAAACCATCAGGTTTTCATTGTTTCTTATCTTTATTAAAATAAAAGAGGAATGAACCTTGATGTCATATGCAAGACTAGAGAAGCAACTGGATCCAGAATTTCTGATATTCTTTGGATTTACCCACCCATTTTCTAATATAGGTTTGTGAATGAAAAAAATTATAAACATAGAATCAATAAAAAATTAGTATAATATTTGAAATTTTGGTCCTTAAAATGTTGAATGTTGGTATTTGGCAAGTCAGGGGGGGTCAATTCGAGCTAACGATGTTAAACAAAACCGCTTCACAAGAGGCAACCCATGGTTTTCATGTTTCCAATCTTTGTGAATCATATTCATTTTTTCAAGAGTATTAATAAATAAATTTTATATTTTAAAAAATAATTAATCAATCAACTCTGAAAATGATAGTACCTTATAGTGTTGACATTTTCTTCTATTATGAGTATGGATGGGTATGAAAGGGGAGCACCGTATTCATTACTGTCCCAAGGTATGATCCCTAAGATATACCTTACCCAAAAATTAAAAAATAAGACAATTTATTATTAGTTTATTTTATTTTATTTTTATATTTTTGTAGGTTAATAAAAAAATAACAAAAAACTAATTAAAAATTTAAAAGAACACATTGTAGGTCATGGGGAAAACCTCGTCACAACCTGTGAAGTCATGGGGACTCGAACACGGGATCGAAGGGAGATAGAGGAACACACATTACACTGACCTACGGATTCTAGTGCTCCTTTCTTCAATTATTTTTGTATATATACTTATATTTTACCTTTTTATTATTATATAAATAAATTTACAAATATATATATTTTTTGTTTTTTTCATTGTTCCACTATGGAACTCTGGGAGTGACATGGATATCGAAGGATTACATTGGAGCAGAACGAACATCAACTTCAACCACCATGTGACTTAATTACATGATTATCATTTTTAATATCCCCTATTACCCCCTCCTCTACCCCCTTCTATGTTTTATTTTCCTTAAACAATGGGTACAATGTTATTCTATGTTGGGGGTGAAAAGAAAGGAAAAAAATTACTTTTGTGTGCCTAAAAAATGTGTGGAAGGAAAAATATCTTAAACATTGAACATGATAATACACATTGTACACTTTGAAATTTAATATCAAATAATTAAGCATGACCTGATTCTGATTTAATCAATGTATAATTTTTTGGGCATAGATTTTGGAAAGTGTGGTTGTATATTGTGATATTTTATCATTTATATTTTCATCTAAATAAAAAATTTAACAATGCATGTCCTTTGGATAGTGGGATATTAGTTTGAGTTCATGGTGTCCCCAAATATATATCATAAGTTTGGTGATCATTTTGGTTTTAATATGATTGTTCAAAAAAAACAAAAAAGTAAATAAAAAATTTTCACGTAGAGCAATGAAATGATCTAATGCTCGGATTTCTGAACTTGGGGATATTGACTCCATATTTTTATGGCCCGATGTTAGTAATTTTATCTCTATTTTTGGTAATTTTGCTATTTTGACTGAGTATACATGAGAGTATTCCTGATTATGTGGGCTTCACTTGGTGCCCTATGGTCTTTGAGCCTCAGAGTCATCGACAAAGTCTCACTACATGGGTTAACTCTATTGAGTGAAATTTCAATTTCCATGAAAAAATTGATACAAATATATATATATATATATATATATATATATATATATATATATATATTTGAATATTCATATTAATATTGATATGTGATTCCATGTATCACTTCAATCATTTCCCCCTTGAATAAAGATAAACCCCCATGTCAATTTTGATACACAACACATCATCATGATTTATTGATTTGGATGAAACATGGTGACGAATTTGAACAAATTAATGGGCATGTTGTTGGGATATTATTATGAATATATCTTGTATTAAAATATTTTTATGGGTTTCATAATTTTTTGGTATAAGGGTTTTTGGTGATCATTGTGTATTAAAAGGTTTTTAAAAAATGGAATTCAATTTCCATATATTTTTCTTGGGACTTGAAAAACTCAAGTTGGGGGGTGTGATTATCCACTTAATGATTATAATATTCATTTTATAATATATATAACATTCATGTTCTTAATTATTCATTAACACCATTTTAGTGCATTTTACAATTTGAACATCATTTCAATGTATGATTGTAAGTCCTTTTTCAAATTCACTATTACATGGTACATATTTGAACACCATATAAAATAACCAATGATATTGATATTATTTTCATATTTAATTTTTTTTTCTCATTAGAAAATAAAAAATTCATGATTTCGAAGCACTTGACGATTCACGTTGGAAGATCACCGAAGCGCTCTTTGAACCATTGACATTCTAGGTGAAGTGAACTGGAAAACATCCCAACAAAAGTATTGTATCAGAAAATATTCAGGCCCAATGATTCTAAAGAAAATAACTAAATATATAGGAAATCATGGTTAACATTTCATAAAATAGTTACATGAGATAATTCTAATTTTTTAATGGAGTTTCATGCAGACCAAGTTGAATATGAAATTCTGGGCCAGATTCTGTGGCCCATAAAAACATCCCACCATTTCAAACATATCTCAAAGCCCAAAATTCCATTTGGGCTCTAATTTTAAATAATGTTAGTTGGTATTTGGTTCTCCATTTTATTCTTCTTTGTACTACTCAAATTCTTACATCTAGAAGGTCATTTCAGCGCCTCTGTTCATTGGATGCAAGCTGGCTTCCACTTTGGGTCAAGGGTGGAAAATATCAAATTACACATACCTTCAACCACCCTAAGCCTACCATACTCAAGTGGGATGTCTCAAACTATTTTATTCCCAACCCAAGGCTTCAAAAAGTACAATTTAATTTAGTTTTTTTGGAGGCTTTTATGATCTTTGGTGCTTTGTTTCATTTTAATTTTAGGCTACGATTTTGTATCCTTGAGTTTGTATTTCTCATGTAAGTTGCTCAATTTTCCATTGATTGTTAATAAAATTTATTCTTCTCCTCTTATTATGTTCTTATTCTTATCATGTTGATACTGTTGGCTCATGGTGTTAATTTATTCATAAAAAACCTTGTGAAATTATCACACAAGTATGGGGTGATTGTTATTTCATTGTCTTTTTTTACTTCTTCAATTCATCACTCATGAGTCTACTTCCCACTTCTATTGAAACCATAGCATCAATACATGGATACCTCACTGATGGGTTGATCCAAGGTAGTAGAAAGTGTATTTATTTGATTTTATTTCTCACTCCATTTATTTCTAATTACTTATTTTTATTGAAAATTTTGTTTGAATATCTTTAAACTTCTTGGTCCATGTTGAATTTAAGGTCACACACTTAAAGTACTGATACAAACCGTTACCTTTTAGTTCTCAAAACATTTATCCTTAAATTGTATAGGGTTTATATTATGGTTTTTAGTTTTTAAACCAGTAATTTATGATGTTTTTTGATCTACTTAAATGAACACATCTCAAATATAAGAAATTGAAATAGTTGAAAATGGAATGCATCCAATCCACCCCTAGTGATAACCTAGGGTCAACTAATTATTTTAAATTTAATTCACTAATGTCTATTAGAGTACACTTAAACACATATAAAATCAACCCATGTTGGCCACTTCATAAAAAAAAATAATCCACAGAATATACGTTTCTATAGTTTACATATAAGGTCTATAAGGATTCGACAATCCAAGCTAAACTACAAGTGACCTCTTAACCCTAAAATCTTGGGTAAATTTGGGTGAGACCAAATTTTGGTGTTTTTTTCTGAGGACCTAAGTAAGTTGTCTTAGAAACTGGCATTTTTTCATCACATTTCTCTATTCTCACCCCTCACTCATAAGGAAGGTAATTTTCAACAAATCCAAACATGGGGAACCTATCCTTACTTTGATCAACCTACCTAATTTGTGATGTAAAATGACCATCCTAATTTCTAATGGTGGGATCATCAACAACCTAATGAAAAAAAATTAACTCCTATTATCCACATCCATTACATGAAAAAAAATTCAACAAATGAAGATAATGAATTTTGAGTTTTCCTCATTGAAATTAGTACAAAAAAAAATTTAGATGATTATAGAAGCTAATCCCACTCATGTTGTCCCTTCTTTGTCCTTGATATAAGACTCTTTTCACGCACAAACCTCTCATGAATTTATTTAAGAACCAACCTTGGTATTTTGGGTAGATAAAGAAGATAAAATAATTATTTGACTGTCTTTAATTCAAGAGGAAATTTATTTTTTGGATTAAAAATTGGAGATTTTGACATCATGTATTGAGTCTCATGAATATAATTATATTTATGATTTTTCAAAAACACCAATCACTGAAATATTAATAAAAATAAAAAACTTTGAGTCCATACCCATTCATAACAGTAATCTTCCCAATTTTTTGGCTGAATATTATATTCCAAAATAACCAACTCTATTTAGAAATTTTGAAAATAAAACATATTTCAATTCAAAATTCTAACATATGTATGAAAGTGTTAACCAGCCTAAACTTAAGCATTTGTCCTCTCCATCCTCCCATAATATTTCATTCATTGGGAATATCCAAAACCTTCATTTTTTCATTTTTTTCTTATCTTGATAAAAATAAAAGGGTAATGATCCTTGATGTCTTATACAAGATTAGAGAAGAAACTAGAGCCACCATTTCTGATATTCCTTGGATTTACCCACTCATTTTAGAACATCGGTTTGTGAATGAAAAAACTCTAAACATAGAATCAATATCAACCTACTATAATTGGTGAAACATGTGGTTCTTAAAATTTTTAATGTTGGTATTGGGTAAGTTGGCGGGTTTAAGTCAAGCTAATGATGTTAAACAAAAGCGTTGCATAGAAGGAAACCTGTGGTTTTCATGTTTCTAGTCATTGTGAATCATAGTTATTATTAAAATAGTATTATTCAATCTATTTAATATTTTAAAAAATACTTAATCGATCAACTCTGAATATGATAGTACCTTAGAAAATTGGCACGTTCTTCTATTATGAGTATAGATGGGTATGAAAGGGGAGCATCGTATTCATCCATTTCACGTGGTGTGACCCCTAAAGAATACCTTAGCCAAAAATTTAAAAAGAAGACAATGTATTAGCAGTTTATTTTATTTTATTTTTATGTGTTTTTAGGTTAAAATAAAAATACATAAAATAATAACAAAAATTAAAAGGGAAAGTTTTTGGTCATGGAGAAAACCCCATCACAACCGGAGAAGTTGTGGGGACTCAAACCTAGGACTGAAGGGAGACATGGGAATGAACATTCCACTAAACTACAACTTATAGTGCTACATTATTCTACTTTTTTGTATATATACTTATATTTTACTTTATTATTATTATTATAAATATATATATTATTTTATTTTTATTTTTTTTTATGTTTTTCCTTGTTCCATTAGGGAACTCTATGAGTGACATGGATAACAAAGGATTAAATTGGGGCAACAGGAACGTCAACTTCAACCACCAGGTGACTTTATTCCATGATTCTCATTTTCAATATCTTCTTTGGCTCCTCTCCTCTAACCCCTTCTAATTTTTCTTTTCATTAAACATTAAGGATAGTGTTATTCTATATTGGGGGTGAAAAGAAAGAAAAAATTACTTTTGTGTGCATAAAAAATGTGAGGAAGGAAAATTTTCTTTAAACATGAACATGATAATACTCATTGTACACATTGAAATTGAATATCAAATAATTTAGCATGCCATGATTATGATTTTAATCCATATATAATTTCATGAGATTATATTTTGGAATGTTTTGTTGTCTAATATGATATTTCATCATTTATATTTTCATCCAAAAAAAATTTCACAATGCTCATCCATTGCATAGTAGGTATTAGTTTTAGATCATGGAGTCCCCCAAATAAATAGAATATGTTTTGTTATCATTTTAGTTTAAATATTATTATTAAAAAAAATCAAAAAATCAAACAATAAATTTTCACGAAGAGTAATGAAATGATCTAATGCAAGGCTTTCGGCCCTTGGGGACCGTAAATCCATAATTTTCTAGCCTGGAGTTAGTAACATTATTTCTATTTGTGGTAATTTGACTTTTTTTTTACTTATTTAACATGAGATGATGCTCGATTATTTGGGATTCACTTGGTTCCCTATGATCTTTGAGCTTGGGAGTCATCGACAACGTCTCGCTACATGGGTTACCTCTATTGAGTGCTATTTGAATTACCATGGAAAAATTGCAACAAAAATACAAATATATATATATAATTGAATACTCATATTAATATTTAAATTTTATTCCACCTACCACATCCATCATTTCTCCCTTGGATAAATATGAACCCCCATGTCTATTGGGATACACAACACATCACCATGGTAAATTGATATTAAATGAAATATGGAGATTAATTTAAACAAATAAATGGTCTTGGGATTAGGAAATTCTCATGAAAATATCTTGTATTAAAATATTTTTATGGGTTTCATAATTGTTTGGTATAATGGTTTTTGGTGATCATTGTGTATTAAAATGTTTTTGGAAAAGGGAATTCAAATTTCATATATTTTTCTCAGGACAAGAAAAACTCTAGTTGGGGGTGTGATTAGACACTGAATGAGTCTAATATTCCTTGTTAATATATATAATATTCATGTGTTTCATTATTCATACACACAATTTTAGTTCATTTTACACTTTGAACTTTATTTCAAATTATGATTGTATGTCCTTTTTAAAATGCACTATTACATGGTACATTTTTGAACACCATATAAAATACTCAATTATCTTGATTCTATTTTCATATTTAATTTTGAGATTTTCATTACATAAGGAAAATTATTGCTTTTGTAGAACTTTAAGATTCACATTGGAAGACCACCAAAGTGGGCCTTGAACCAACAACATTCTGGGTGAAGTGAACTGGACAGAAGCCCAATAAAAGTATTGTATCAACCATGATTAAATCCCAGTGATTCTAAACTTTCAACTTAATATAGATTAAATCTTAGGGATATTTTTATAAAATATTTAAAATATCTAATTTGAATTTTTAATGTAGTTTCAGGCGGCCCAAGTTGAATATGAAATTCTTGTCCAGATTCTGCATCCCAGAAAAATGTCTTACCATTTCACACATATCTCGAAAACAAATTCCATTTGGGCTGAAATTTTAAATTATATTAGGATAAATAAAGTGATACATTTTATTCTTATATGTACCACTCAAATTATTCCATCTAGATGGTCATTTCGTCACTTATGTTCGATGGATGCAAGTTGGATTCCACCTCGGGTCAGGGGGGAAAATATCTATTTCTGTAAACTTTCCACAACCCTAAGCCGACCATACTCAAGTTGGACGATATAAACTATTTTAGGATCTAACCAAGGATTAAAAATTGAGTATTTAATGTAGTGGTGGTAAATAATTTGATGATCTTTGGTGATTTTTTTAATTGAAATTTTATGCTGTGATTGTTTTCATTGAGTTTTTCTTTCTCATGTAAGTTATTCAATTCACCTTAGTTTTTTAACAAAATACCTTCTTATCCTTTTTTTTATATTATTATTCATATAATTTTAATACCATTGGCTCATGGTGTGAATTTATTCACCCCAACATTTTGAAATTATCACACAATGCTGGAGTGATCGTTATTTCATTTTCTTCTTTTACTTTTTCAATTCCTCCCTTATGAGTCCACTTCCTGCTTGAATTGAAACCATTGCATGAATGGAGGTCTAAACCAATTATGGGTTGATAAAAGGGATTATTAAGGGGATTTATTGGATTTTATTTCGCACTCCATTAATGTCTAATCACTTATTTTAATTGAGAATTTTGTTTGACGATCTTTAAACTCCTTCATCCTTGTTGAATTTAAGGCCACACACTTCAAGTGATAATATGAACCTTTACCTTGGAGTGCTCAAAACATTGATCCTTCTGGTGTACATTTGATTGGTATTAGTTTGTTTAATTATTAAGCTTTTTTAAGTGATGAGGTTGTTTTATCTTCTTAAATGAACCCCTCTCAAATATAAGAAATTGAAATAGTTGAAAAAGGAATGCATCCAATCCACCCCAATTAATAACCTAGGATCAACTCATTCTTTTAAATTGAATTCACATATGTATCTTAGAGTTAACTTAATTCCATATAAAATAAAACTAGGTTGTCTACTACATATCCAAAAACAATCCCCAAAATGTATGTATCTTTAGGTTACTTCTTAGGTCTTTGAGGATTCGACAACCCAAGCTAAACTACAAGCGACCACTTAACCCTAAAATCTTGTGTAAATTTGGGCTAGAACAAATTTTGGTGCCATTTCTAGGGACCTAAGTAAGTTATCTAAGACACTAGATTTTTTTTCATCCCACTTATCTGTTCTCAACATGTCACTCCTATGGAAGGAAATTTTGGACAAATACAAACATGGGGAAACTATCCCTACTTTGATCACCCAACCCCATGTGTGATGTATAATGACCATCCTAATTTATACTGGTGGGATCATAAAAAGACTAATGAACCACGATGTTTTAACTCCTATTATCCACATCCATTACTTTAAAAAAAATTAATCAAATAGAGATTATGAATTTTGAGGTTTTATCCTTGAAATCAGAACTACAGAACATTGCGACAGTTATGGAACTCATTCCCACTCATGTAATAAATTCCTCATCATTGATATAAGAATATTTCATCCCAAAAACCTCTCATTAATTTATTAAAGAACTAGCCTTTGTATTTGTGATAGATTAAGAACATAAAATAATTATTGAAGGGTCTTTAAATCAAGAGGAAATTTATTTTTTGGATTCAAAAGAGGAGAATTTGACATCATGGATTGAGTCTCATGAATATAACTTTGTTGATGATTTTTAAAAAACACCAATCACTGAAACATTAAAATAAATCTAAAACATTTAGTCCATACCCATTCCTAACATTGACTTTTCCAATTTTGTGGTTGAATATTCTATTCCAAAGGAACAAAGTCTATTTAAAAATGTTGAAAATAAAATTGAATTCAATTCAAAGTTCAAACATATGTATGAAAGTGTTATCCATTTTGAAAGTAAAACTATGACCTTTTTATCCTCCCACAATTGTTTATTCATTGGGAATATCCAAAACCATCATATTTTTATTGTTTCTTCTCATGATACAAATAAAATGGGATTGATCCTTGATGTCTTATGGATCCCAAAAAATGAAACTAGATCCACCATTTCTAATATTTCTTGGATTTACCCATTCATTTTGGAACATAGGTTTGAGAATGAAACAAATTTTAAACATAGAATCAATCTCAACCTAGTCGAATTGGCGAAACATGTGGTCCTTAAAATTATTAAAGTTGGTATTAGTTAAGTTGGGGGGTTCAAGTCCAGATAATGACGTTATACCAAAGATTTGTACATGGTGCAGCCTTTGGTTTTCATGCTTCTAATAATTGTGAATCATCTTTATTTTTCAAATGGTATTAATGAATCAATTTTATATTTCAAAATAATACTTAATAAATCAATTCTGAATATGATAGTACCTTAAACTGTTGACTTGTTATTTTATAATGAGTATGGATAGGTATGAAAGGGGAGCACCATATTCATCTATGTCATGTGGTGTGATCCCTAAGCAATACCTTACCCAGAAATTTAAAAAGAATACAATGTATCATCAGTTTATTTAATTTTATTTTTATTTTTTTTAGGTTAAAATAAAATTAAAATAAAATTAAAAAAATTACAATCACACATCATATGTTCTGGGGAAAACCCCATCACAACCATTGAATCCGTTAGGACTCGAACATGGGACTTAAGGGAGATAGGGGAACATGCTTTCCACTGACCTACAACTTATAGTGCACCCCTATTCTATAATTTTTTAATATATACTTATATTTTACTTTCTTATTACTATATATATATTGTTTTTTTGTTTACTTGTTTGTTTTTCCTGGTTCCACTATGGAACTCTATGAGTGACATGGATATTGAAGGATTAAATTAGAGCTACGTGAACGTTAACTTCTACCCTCGGGTGACTTCAGTCCATTATTCTCATTTTTAATATCCTCTTTGACTCTTCTCCTCTACCCCCTTTTATTTTTTCTTTTCTTTATACATTGGGGATACTGTTATTCTATGTTGGGGGTGAAAATAAAGGAAAAACATTACATTTGTGTGCATAAAAAATGTGTGGAAAGAAAAATTTCTTTAACCGTGAACATGATAATACACATTGTACAATTTTAAATTAAATATCAAATAATTTAGCATACCCGATTCTGATTTTGATTCATGTATACTTTCATGAGCATAGATTTTGGAATGTGTGGTTGTCTAATGTGATATTATATCATTTATATTTTCATCCAAATCAAAAAAAATTCACAATGCATGCCCTTTGGATAGTGGGGTTTTAGTTTGGGTTCATGGGTTCCCCCAAATAAATAGCATAGGTTTTTTCATCATTTTATTTTTAATATGATTATTCAAAAAAAATCAAAAAAATTAAAAATAAAATAAATAAATTTGTTCGTAGATCAGCGAAATGACCTAATGCATGGATTTTGGCACCTGGGGATCATGACTCCACAGTTTTCTGACCAAGAGTTAGTAATTTTATCTCTATCTATGGTAATTTGACTTTGTTTTTCCATGATTTAACTTGAGATGATTCTCAAGTATGTGGGCTTCACTTGGTTCCCTAAGCTCATTAAACCTGGGAGTCATCGACAAAGTCTCGCTACATGGTTTGACTTTATTGAGTGAAATTTCAATTATCATGGAAAATTTGAAAAAAAAATTATAAATATAAAAAAAAATTACTCATCTTAATATTTAAATGTGATTCCAAGTAGCACTTCCATCATGTCCCCCTTGAATGAATATGAACCCCCATGTCTATTTTGATACACAACACATCATCATGCTTAATTAATATTGGATGAAATATGGAAATGAATTTAAACAAAGAAATTGTCTTGGGATTGGGATATGATTATGAAAATATCTAGTATTAAAATATTTTTATGGGTTTCATAGTTTTTTGGTATAAGGGTTTTTGGTGATCATTGTGTATTAAAATGTTTTTGGAAAAGGGAAATCAAATTTTATATATTTTTCTTAGGACTAGAAAAACTCATGTTGGGTGTGTGATTAGACACTAAATGATTATAATGTTAATTGTAAATATTTATAATATTCACGTGTTTCATTATTTATAAACACGATTTTAGTGCATTTTACACATTGAACTTCATTTCAAAGTATGATTGTAAATCCTTTTTAAAATCCACTATTACATGGTACATTTTTGTACACCATATAAAAAAACAATGATCTTGATTTTATTTTCATATTTAATTTTTAGGTTTTTAATTAAATAAGGAACAATTGATGATTTTGGTGCACTTGAATATTGACATTGGAAGACCACCAAGGTGGGCCTTAAACTAACAACATTCTGGGCGAAGTAAACTAGATAGCAACCCAATAAAAGTACTATATCGGCCAAGATTCAATCCCAATGATTCTAAAAAATTAACCAAAGGTTGAGGAAATCGTGGGGAACATTTCTTAACATAGTGAAAAGATATAATTCCAATGTTTTAATGGAGTTTCAGGGGGACAAAATTGAATATGAAATTCTGTTCGAGATTATGCGGCCTAGAAAAACATCTTACCATTTCGTACATATCTCGAAAACAAAATTCCATTTGGGATGAAATTTGAGAGGTTGTTAGGAGACATCAGGTTCTCAATTTTATTCTTATATGGACCACTAAAATTCATCCATCTATTAGGCCATTTAGGTGATTCTTTTAGGTGGATGAAAGTTGGATTCCACTTCGGGTCATGGGTGGAAAATATCAAATTCCACAAACTCTATACCACCCTAAGCCTACCAAACTCAAGTGGTATGACTTGAAATATTGGAGGATCAAACCAAGGATTCCAAAATTTCAATTAAATGTTGTGGTGGTGGAGAATTTGATTATCTTTTGATCTTTGATTAATTGTAATTTTATGCTGTGATTTTGTTTCCATGTGTTTGTCTTTCTCATGTAAGTTGTTCAACTGACATTAGTTTTTTAATAAAAGTTCTTCTTCTCCAATTATTGTATTCTTATTCATATCACTTTGATACCTTTGGATCATGGTGTTAATTTATTCACACCAAACCTTGTGAAATAATCTCACAATAGTGGAGTAATCATTATTTAATTGTCTTTTTCTTCTTCTTCAATTCCTCCCCCATGAATCTACTTCTTGCTTCCATTAAAACCACACAATAAATGGAAGGCTAACCCACTTATGGGTTGATACAAGGGAGTATCATGGGTATTTTTGGATATTATTTCTCACTCAATTAATTTCTAATCACTTATTTTAATTAACAGTTTTTTTTATGATCTTTAAACTTTTTCATCCTTGTTGAATTTAAGGCCACACAATTCAAATTATAAGACAAATATTTACCATGGATTGATCAAAACATTGATCCCTAAAGTGTATAGGTGATTAGTATTATGTTTTGTAGGTATTAAACCAGTAAGTGATGGTGTTTTATGATCTTCTTAAATGAACACATGTGAAATATAATAAATTGAAATAGTTGAAAAAGGAATGCATCCAATCCACCCTAAGTGATAACCTAGGATAAAATCATTATTTTAATTTTAATTCTCTTAATTATAATATATTTTACTTAAACCCATATAAAATTAACCCAAGTTGTCCACTTCATACCCAAAATAAATCAATATAATGTACATGTCTTTAGGTTACTTATTAGGTCTCTTAGGATTCAACAACCCAACATAAACTACAAACAACCACTTAACCCTAAAATTTTGGGTAAATTTTGGAAAGAACAAATTTTGGAACTATTTCTCAGGACCTAATAAAGTTATCTTAAACACTTGAAGTTTTTTTAATCCCACTTCTATGTTCTCACCCACTCACTCTTATGGAAGGAAATTTTGAACAAATACAAACATGGGGAAACTATCTTTACTTGTATCTCCCAACCCCATGTGTGATGTAAAATGGCCATACTAATGTTTACTGGTGGAATATTCAACAACCTGATGAACCACATCATCATAAATCCTATTATCCACATCAATTACCTGAAAATCTATGTCAAAATATGGAGATAATGAATTCTGAGTTTTCATCATTGAAATTTCCACTACAAAACTTTTAGAGGGTTATAGAACCCATTCCCACTCATGTTATCCCTTACTTGTCATTGATAGAAGACTATTTTCCCCCAAAAACCTTTCATGAATTTATTAAAGAATGAACCTTTGGATTTGGGATAGATGAAGAAGATAAATGAATTATTGATGGGTCTTTAAAAAAAGGAAATTTATTTTTTGGATTAAAAGAGGGGAATTTGACATCACGGATTGAGTCTAATGAATATAACTCTATTGTTGTTTTTTCAAAAACACCAATCACTGAACCATTATGAAAAATTAAAAACATTGAGTCCATACTCATTCTTAACACTTATCTTTCCAATATTTTGTTGAATTCTCTATTACAAAAAAACCAGTTCTGTTTAGAAATTATGAAAATAAAACTGAGTTCAATTCAAAGTTCCAACATATGTATGAAAGTGTTTTCCTACAAGAACATAAACATATGTCCTTTCCAACTTCCCACAATTTTTTATTCATTATGAATATACAAAACCCTCATATTTTCAATATTTCTTCCCTTGATACAAATAAAAGAAGATTGATCCTTGATGTATGATGGAAGACTAGAAAAGAAACTAGATTAACCATTTCTGATATTCCATGGATTTACCCACTCATTTCGAAAAATATTTTTTTGAATGAAACTAATTATAAACATAGAATCAATATCAACCTAGTATAATAGGTAAACATGTGGTCCTTCATGTGTTGAAAGTTGGTATTGGGTATGTTGGGGTGTTCAAGTCGAGCTAATGATGTTAAACAAATTTGTTACATGGGAGGAAACCTGTGGTTTTATTATTTCCAATCATTGTGAATCATCTTTATTTTTCAAAAAATTTTAATGAATCAATTTTATATTTAAAGAAAATTATTAATTAATCAAATTTTAATATGATAGTACATTATACTGTTGACATATTCTTCTATCAAGAGTGTGGATGGGTATGAAAGGGCAGCGCCGAATTTATATGTGTCACGTGGTGTGATCCCAGATTAATACCTTACCCATGATTTTAAAAAAAAAAGACAATGTTTCGTAAATTTATTTTTCTTTTTTTTTTGTTTGCAGGTCAAATGAAAATTAAAAAAATAATAATTAAAATAATTAATAGCACAGGACATTGGTCGTGGAGAAAACCCTGTCACAACCGGCAAAGCCACTGGGACTCAAACATGGGACCGAAGGGAGATAGGGGCACACGCTTTCAACTGACCTATGGATTATAGTTCTCCCTTATTCTATAATTTTTGTATATATACATATATTTAACTTTTTTTTATTACATAAATATATATATATATATATATATTGTTTTTTTGTTTGTTTTTTTTGTTTTTCCTTCTTCAACTATGGAACTCTACGAGTGACATGGTTATCAAAGGATTAAATTGGAGTAGCCCGAATGTAAACATAAACCACTACGTGAATTAATTCCATTATTATCATTTTTAATATCCACTTTTACTCCTCTTCTCTACCGCTTCTATGTTTTATTTTCTTTAAACACAAGGGACAATGTTATTCTAAGTTGGGGGTGAAGGAAAGAAAAAAAATTACATTTGTTTGCATAAAAAAATGTGCGGAAGTAAAATTTTATTTAACCTTCAACATGATAAAAAAAATTACACTTTGAAAATGAAAATATAATAATTTATCATGCCCTGATTCTTATTTTAATCCATGTATAATTTCATGAGCATAAACTTTTGAAAGTGTGGCTATCTAATGTGATATTTCATCGTTTATATTTACATCCAAATAAAAAACATTACAATGCATGACCTTTGGATAGTGGGGTATTAGTATGAGTTTATGAGGTCCCCAAAATAAATATCATAGGTTTTTTGACCATTTTAGTATTAATATGATTATTCCAAAAAATCAAAAAAATCAAAAAAGAAAACAATAAATTTGCATTTTTAGTAACGAAATGGCCTAATGCGTGGATTTAGGAACTTGGGGATCATGAATCCATAGTTTTTGGCCCTGATTTAGTAATATTATCTTTATTTGTGGGAATTTGACTTTTTTTTTGAATTATTTAACTTTAGATGATGCCCGACTATGTGGGCTGCACTTGGTTCCCTAAGGTCTTTGAGCCTCGGTGTCATCAGTAAATTCTCGCTACATGGGTTGCCTCTATTGAGGGAAATTTCAATTACCAAGGAAAAATTTCAAAAAAAATAAAAACAAAAAATATAGATAAAAAATTAATACTCATCTTAATATTGAAATGTTATTTCACATAGTTCTTTCATCATTTGCCTCTTCAATAAAGATGAACCCCCATGTCTATTTTCATACACAACACATCATAATTCTTAATTGATATTGGATGAAATCTGGTGATTAATTTCATGAATTTAATGGGATTGGTATTGGGATTTTCTTATGAAAATATATTTTATTAAAATATTTTTATGTGTGTCATAATTATTTGTTATAAGGGTTTTTTGTGATCATTGTGTATTAAAAGGTTTTTGGAAAAGGGAATTCAAATTTCATATATTTTTCTTGGGACTAGAAAAAGTCAAGTTGGGGGTGTGATTATCCACTTAATGAGACTAATATAAATTTTTAATATATATAATATTCATGTGCTTCATTATTCAAAAACACCATTTTAGTTCATTTTACACTTTAAACAACATTTCAATGTATGATTGTAAGTCCTTTTTAAAATTCACTATTACATTGTACATTTTTGAACACCATATAAAATACCCAATGATCCTGATTTTATTTTCATATTTAAATTTCTGATTTTTCATCACATGAGGAAAAATTCATGATTTTGTAGCACTTGAATATTCACATTGTAAGACAACCAAAGTGGGCCTCGAACCAACAACATTCTAGGCAAAGTAAACTGGACAAAAGCCCAATAAAAGTACTGCATCAGCAAAGATTCATTCCCAATGATTCTAAAAATTTGACTGAAGATAGAATAAACCATGTGGAACATTTCATGAAACAATTAAAAGAGAAAATTCGAATGTTTTCAGGGATTTTCAGTCTGCCCAAGTGGAATGTGAAATTTTGGTCCAGATTCTGTGTCCCAGAAAAACATCCTATGTTTTCACACATATATCAAAAAATAAAAATCCATTTTGTATTAAATTTGATATTAAGTAATGAGACATCAGTTTCTTCATTTTATTGTTCTATGTACCACTCATCCTCGGCCATATAGAAGGTCATTTTGGCGCTTTTCTTCGGTGGATGCAAGCTGGATTCCAGTTCGGGTCAAGGGTAAAAAATATTAAATTCCACTAACTTTCCACCACCCTAAGCCTACTATACTCAAGTTGTATTACTAGAACTATAGGAGTCTCTACCCAAGTCTTCAAAAATTCCTATTTAATTTAGTGGTGGTGGATAATTTTATGATCTTTGGTGCTTTGGTTAATTGTAATGTTATGCAGTAATTTTGATGCCTTGATTTTTTCTTTCTCATGTAAGTTGTTCAATTCAACTTAGTTATTTAATAAAAGTTATTCTTGTCCTCTAATTATATTATTGTAAATATAAAATTAATATCGTTGACTCATGGTGTGAATTTATTCACACCAAACCTTGTGAAATTATCACACAACTGGGAAGTGATCGTTATTTCATTGTATTTGTTTTTACTTATTCAATTACTCCCTCATGAGTCTACTTCCCACTTACATTGAAACCATATAATTAATGGAGGGATATCCCACTTATGTTTTGATCCAAGGGATTATAAAGGGGATTTATTGGATTTTATTTCACACTCTATTAATTTCTAATAACTTCTTTTAATTGAGAATCTTGTTTGATGATCTTTAAACTCCGTCATCCTTGTTGAATTTAAGGCCACACACTTCATGTTCTAATAATAACCCTTACCTTGGAGTGCTCAAAACATTGATCCTTAATGTGTATAGGTGATTATTATTAGGGTGTTTAGTTATTAAACCAATAAGTGAGGATTTTTTTTTATCTTCTTAAATGAATCCATCTCAGATATAAGAAATTTAAATAGTACAAAAAGGAATTCATAAAATCCCCCCCAAGTGATAACCTAGGATCAACTCATTCATTCAAATTGGATTCACTTTTGTCTCTTATAGTTCACTTAAACCCATCTAAAATCAACCCAAGTTGGGTACTTCATAGACAAAAACAATTCATAGAATGTATGTGTCTCTATGTTACTTCTTAGGTCTCTGAGGATTCGACAGCCCAAGCTAAACTACAAGCGAACGGTTAACCCTAAAATCATGGTTAAATTTGGGTGAGACCTCCATCTATAATAAATGAAAAAAATAAATGAACCCTAAATTTCATAGGATTCAATCAATAAAATTCCATTTTCCCTACCTATGAGTTAGATCTACATACGACCTTCTTGTGTATGTAATATATCTTACAAAATTTTTCAAATTGATTCCCCCAGCCTTACTGCATGACATTAAACTATGAGGAATATATCTTCATCACATAAAATTAAAAATGAAAAAAAAAATTCCTTACCGCATTACAATAAACAGAATGAAAAGTATCTATACCACATGCTTTTAAACTATACAGAGACAAAAATTTCTATACTACATGATGATAAAATATGAAAATTATAAACCATTTTTAATCCCTTATCAAAGAACCATGAGAGACATACCTTGGTCGGCTAGGGTATTATATGCTTCCGTTGTCTTTTAATCACCTCATTCCATAAATCATACTTCATGTCCTGTGTTTCTCGAGTTCCCAAAAATATTCCATGGACCGTGGAAAAGATACATGGCTTCAAGTGACCCTTTTTTTACTATGCATGAATTCATATGACTCATGCATATGTGCCTATGGTCTTAAACAGAAAAGCATAACTCTCCAAAAAGGTACTTTCAATATTTTTGAGCCCCGAAATCACCGCGGGAGAGCACAGTACCTCATTGTGTTCTGGGAAATTCCTTGTATGATTGTCTCATATCATTACTCAAGACCTAAGAACCTTTATACATGATTTAAAAAAGTTTCATCTCCCGATAAAAGGGATTATGGAGTATTCTTTACCGTGGTTATCCTAATTAGTCTCTTATGTACCATACCCTATATTATTTCAAAGAGTGACTGGACCTTAAACTTCATGCATTTAGGCCAAAGATATATGTACTTAAACTCGAGACTATATTGGTACAAATCACAATAACATAAACCACTAGTGAAATAAACATAAAACTTTTCAGTTTGAAACCCCTTAATGGGTGTCCTAAGAAAAATTCAAGTATTCTTTTACTAAACTCTTCAGCTATAGAGTTTAGGAAAAAATTAGGGCACAAATAAATAAGGAATATATCTCATAGGACCTACTCTATATCCTTGATAAAGTCAAATATATGCTCACTGTCCCCCCCCCCCACCCCACTGTGTAAAAAGGAGTTAGAGTAATGACTTTTCACGTTTCCTCATCGTGAGAATATATTCACAGGCAGTGACTCAACTTTTAGGGTGATCAAACCTTTCATTGATATTACACTTACCACAAATAACACATCACGTTTCGGAACCTAGGATCACTATAAATCTTTTTTGGACCTTGGAAAATAATACATACCTTCAAGGGATCCTTATTTTAATTATACTTGTATTCTTATTGCTCTTTCATATGAGCTTATGTTCATCAACCCAATGTGTCACTCTGCAAAAAGGTGTTACTAATATTTGTGAGCCCAAAAATTACTATGGTAGAACTCATCATCTCAATGCGTTTTGGGTCATTCACAGTGTGATTTCCCCATGTCATCCTCCTATCCTAATCACTTTTTACCATGATTTCTAATCTCCATACAAAACTATTTGATAGAATTAGACATCCTCTACTTTACATCACCATATTTTGTTCCTTTTATCAAAAAATTAATGTGACACTCCATATTCAAACCCTTAATGGCCCACACATAGTGTTTCCAAACCACTGGTTTTAGTGATTGAGATCCTCAATTTGAGAACTGAACTACCCTAGGGGGATGGAACCCTTCCAGAATAGCTTTCCTCCAAACTCGACCTCATTGTTTGGAGGGTTGTGTCTTCACAAATATTTTATGGACCTCAAAAAAGAGTGGAGATCTTTACCTAGCCATATTATCGATGCATAACAGATTTGGCCTACCATCTAATGGCATATCATATTTGAAAGAAAGGAGATTCAATCATCGTGATCCCTGGGAACACAGTGGAAGAACCTAGCACCTCTAGGTGTTACGGTTCATCCCTAGAATGTCTGGACCATCCTATATTTACTAACTAAATCTGTTGGGTCCTGACTTATATCACCCATAATCCAATTATCCAGAAAGATCTAACATTTCTAGTATTTCACCCTCAACCAATATTTCCCCAATAAATATTCCATGTCCCATGGAAAAGAGTGGAGACACCTCTGTTTGACAATTTTATTGATTCATTAGGGATTTTACATACCAACCAGAGGCACCTCATCTTTATAGGAAAGAAGATCTAATACTCTTGAGCTTCAGAAACACCATGAAAGAACACCACATCATAGTATGTTTTGGAATATTTTTTGCATTTATGCGCCATATTCCATGATCATTGATCAAGTACTAATATTAAGACTCTAAATTACATAGAATCAGAAGGCCCATTCCAAAATATTCTAAACTAAAGAGATAGAAGGTCTAAGCTAAATAACCCTAGACTAAAGAAATTTAAGGTATGAGATAAAAGACCCTAAACTAATGTGATAAAATATTAAAGATAAAAGACCCTAAAATAAATTAATAGAAGGTCCAAGATAAAATACCCTACACAATAGAGATAGAAGTTCCAATCTAAAAGACCCTAAACTATAGAAAAATAGGTATTTAGTCTGCAAGAATGCAAGAGCATGTAAGACCAACCATTTTACCATGGAAAAAATCAAGCTTCTCTATCCAAGCCTATTAGATTAGGTAGAAAATAAAACACTCTCCCAATAGGAAATATATTCTACCAAATTATCCTTCTGTTAATTATCCAATCTCAATATAATTGAAGAAGATATATCAATAAGTAATCTCATGTTGGTGGGAATTCATGGGAACTTCACAAGAAGAATCTGTTAGTATTTAAATATTCAGATCTAGACATTCAGGTTTACTTGATATTATAAAAAGGATGGTTTTTATTGGAAATTCATATAACATCAGGTTAGTGAAAATCCAAGCACATCATAAATGAAAGTATAAATGGATAGAAAAATGAAAAGATTAGAAAATCAATTAATTGATACCATGAAATGTGAGGAATATCAAAATTTCAAATTCTCTCCCTGAATGTCATAAAAAACTGAATATAAATTGTCAAACTATAATAAGATTTGATTAGATAAGCTGGATAATTAGGTAAAAGTCTAGAAACATGTGTCAATTTAATGTTGAAGGTACGCTCGTCCCATATCTTTTATTTTCTCCCCAAGTTGGAGATTCTCAAAAACAATAGTCATCTACTCATTTCTATTTCAATTAGTTTCCAATTAGGATGATGACATAGAGAGGTGATACCTTAAATGAGATATGGTTTCCTCATATATCTGTATTTTAATTGTCCAGGCATCCATTCAAGCTTGCAATTTTGAAATAAATTGGAAACTCTAATGCGGTTCCTCCAATGAATCCTTCATATTCTCAGAATGGGGGGGGGCTCATCTGCAAGATCATGCAATCCCCTCTCATTGGTGGACAAGTATTTCCTAGTCCGGATAATTTGATTCAAGATTTCATACAGTGGTTTTTGATAAAAACCATCCTCCCCAAAGTCATTAAATAGTTGATGAAGGCATTCACAGGGGTCATGAAATGTTTCTAAACGAATCTTAGTAATCAGTTCTTGATGCTACTTCTAGATAAACTTACATCATGTATGATATTCTATTACTAATGAGATGGGCACACCAAATGGAGGAACAGTTGGATGAGGTAGCAAGAAAATTTAGAGAGGGTGTGCCATATATCCCCCCCTCGAAAAATGCATCCACTGTTACTTGTTTTAGTGGGTTGATTTCCTTGACATAATCAATCCAAATATTGTAATAATCGTCTCTAGGATGAGGGATATTCCATGAAGTCTCACCCATGTCTTGAATTAACTTTATTGTTTCCAAAAATGGAGGGGAGGGTGAGGCAGGTGGCTTCTCCACGTGAAGAACCAGTATGATTAGCTTACCACATGGATAGAATACTACCCAAGCCTGGTCATTACCATTATTAATAATAGTGGGAGAATGAGTGGGTAGATGAATGATCTAGACATCAGTTTCTTCACGCGACAACATCATCAAAAATTGGCAGATGGTCTTAGGGTGTTTCTCTACTCGTACGCTAGCTGAAGGAAGAGTGGAGAGCCTTTGGGACTATCTAGACTAGTGAGAAAACAGATATGATATATATGGATTGAAAATGATCTAATCATCCATCTTGGCTACAAGAACCCCATCTTGAAGTGAGATCTTGTAAAACTTTTCTTCTAGGGAGTTGTTGTCGTTGTCAATGATAATCCTAGTTGGTGTGTGGAATGTGGTGAAATCAAAGCTGTAATATTGACTCAACACATTTTTAACCTCAACCAAGCTCAGTTACATAGCCCTAACCCCATATATGTTCAATAATCTAGGATGACATAAGGCATCAGGGATCCTTGTGGCATTATAGTATTCATATTATTGGAAATTCTCCCTTATCCAACCAAATAAAAATAGAAAAGAGACACTGAGTCTATAGGTGATGATACATTATGGAAAATGGAGTGAGAGTAGGTAAAGGAAAGAAAGGGTTGTCACTTCCATGTTAAGATGCCATCCCTCCACTAGCGATGATTCCATTACGAGTGTACTAATTCATCTTCCCGAACATGTGTCCCCAATAAGAAGAAGTCCCCCATTCAAAAACATAGACATAAATCCCGCCAGCCTAAGGCTTGGAGAGATATATGGATTCACTCAATATCCCCTATGTGGTATGATCCCTAGATTCTATAATTTACCAAATCAAGCTAGGACAATCATGAACTTACTGGGAAGGGCCCCGATGTGGGAATATATAAGTTTTCCAAACCACACTATGATAAAGGAAAACGTTAAGTGAGTCTTTGAAGGAGATAATCAAGTGCATTGTATACTCCTCTCTTATATTATTCTTCACAATGGTGAGAATTTCCCTCACCAACACTGAATTCGACAAAGGTTCATCAGAGAAATCTATGATAGGTATGAACTCATCATACATGTCTCTGAGAGGAGGGGTCATGCCCATTTCGAAGATAACCCATAGGATGATTCCCACCTCACCATAGGATAGATAAAATGAGTTGATATCTTTCCACCAATGGAAAACCAGTTCTCAAAATATATCAGGATGGTGATAGAAAATTAATTGGTAAATCCATTCTTCTTTAAAAATATGGAACCTATATAATAGTTTAGAAAACTCTAATATTCGTTGGCTAACCCAGAATGGCCACACCCATTCACTAAAAAAATTAGCACCAGGATGGAAATACCATAGTTTTAGCTTCATCCTCTACCTAGTTTGTTCAGAGAGGAAAAAATATACCTCAGTAACTCTTGGAAGTTGGATTATGAGAAAAATCACAACCATCCAGGCCTAAGGGTGAGTTTTCCAATATATAAGACAACCCCTGGAATTGAGCTAAAAATAACCGGTCATACAAGCTAATTTTTATCGGAGTATTGTCAATATATTAGGACACACATCAAGACATTATATTGAAGTCTAAAGGAGTAATAAAAAAAATTATATAGCAATCAAAACCCGTATAGAGGAAATCAGTGCATTAGAGGATAGTTTTAATGCTCAAATAGAAGAAGTAGTTTCAAAATTCCATTATCAGAATTCACATGATATTGAGGGTCAATTTTGATTTTTCCAGCAATTATGGACCTTTGATTGGATGTAGTGGAGTAATTTTGATGAGAACTTGAATACATCTAAACAAATGTAAGTTTCATATGTCATAAGATAAAATAAAATCTTTTCATAGTAAGGGAATAAACTAGCAAAATAATTTAAATCACATGAATTAGAAGGGAAGTTGGGAATCACATAAATTAATCATAAATCTTCTGACTCCCAAATATCTTTTAGATTTCATAAACACACAAGGAATTTCACAACTACATGACCCCTTAGAAGACTCATGATTTTGTGACCTTTACATCATCAATTGATCCAAATAATAGTCATAGGATCATGCGATCAAACTAGAAGTTCCTATAAAACCTTCAACATGATTGAGAATCCCCATAAACAAAGTTCAAAAAAATTCTAAAGTATAGTTCATAGTTGATTTGAGCAGTTTCCTGAGCAAAAGTAGTCATGTGAAGAATTTCTCATAAAACAGGCTTGTGGCGAGGTCTCATGATCCAATCTTGAGTGAAGGTCTTATGACAAGGTCGTACAATGGAAGAATGTTGAAATAGATCTATAGAATGGAGTGGTCAGTGAATAAACCCCTCTCATCTCCCCAATGTGTATGGAATTTCATGGAATACCAAATGTCATCTAGAATACCAAGTGGAAACCAAGAAACTAATTATTGATAATGTTAAAGCCTCAGGAGGGCATTTAATTTCCTCAAAACTAAACCCTTATCACAATGGACATTGATTCTGTGGGGGTGATTTTTTGATGCCCTAAAAATGAGAATCAGCACATTCAAAAAAGAATAAATACCTGAATATGAGTCTTATTTTCCCCATAACGAAAATAAAATAAGAGGTGGGAATGATCACGTAGACCACATGAACCTCGAGGAAACAAGTGATCTTATGACCATTGGAAGGTCATGATAATGGCCATGTTCATCACATAGCATACTGAATTCCCCACGATTTCCATTCAATAACTCTTTCTCTTATGAAGGCCCCTCAAAAAATCACTGATCATGCAATTGTGGCCTGATAAGTTCCCCCATGTCACATAGATTGTCAAGAAATATATTCATGATAAACATTCATAAATCCTAGGAAAATATGAGGAAAATATCAAAAAGGTGGGATTCTACTATAGTGGTAAAGTTCACATGATGCATAACTGAAGGGGAAAATTATTGTCCACAACAACATCCATACAACCTCACAAGATGTCATACCTTTTTAAAATAAACAAAGTAAATAAAAAGGGATGACGATGGGAACCTCTGGTTGTTCTAAAACATCACACAATGCACCCTTGGAGTTCCAAAATATTCCAAAATCACCCATCAACATGTTTTCCTTGTCCAATGAGAACTCACTGAAAAGACACCCTTATCTCACATAAAGTCCAAGACAAATTTCTCAAGATCACGCAAAGGCATTTTGGTAGGTTATCAAATATTTAGAAATCCATTGGAAATGTTAGTATGAAAATATGAAGGTCCATTAGAATTTGTACATGAAAAAATAAGACTCTGTTTATTGGATATAATTAAATAAGTGGGGTGTTGATGGGATTGTCTTGTAGTCACTAAAAACCATGTGATGCCCCATGAGTGATCCATGGTTAGAACTCACAAAGACACGTGATACCAACACCATCCACTGACTCTATCTGGGATTCACGTGATAAATTCTATGAAAAGTGGTGAATAACCGAGGTGGTGATTCCAATAAATCTACCACCCCATGATGAAATATGAAAAGCTACTATTACATTATCCAAAGATAGATGAACTCTTGGAACCTCACACTTGCACACCTAGAGAGGTTTTCTCGGAGTGGATGATATCTTGAGTGGAAAAACCTCCTTTCAGATAATATCTTGGAAACAACCAGAGTGATCACATCGTAGGCATAAACACTTCATGTGATCCCTTGTAGATCACACAAAGGACTTCTGGAAGTTCATGCGAAATACATCGTATATATTTTCTAAGATATGTGAGACTTAAAATATACTAAAACTAAAAAAATCTAAGACAAATGTAATTAAAGGGTAGAAAAATGAAATAAAATTGGGATAATTTTGTGAAGAAAATATAAAATGACCCCCGTGCACTTTGCATGAACCACCCAGGTCAGGCGAAAACACTTGGACTTGTCACTGAGGTCATGTGACACTCCTTTCATACACACTTTTTATTATGTGAAGTCCCTTGTAAATGTCATCAAAAGTCACACAGTTCCCTGTGGACATGCCTCCCAAGTCTCGTGAAACCCTTTGAGGTCACCATCTAGGCCTCGTATTGTCCTCTAGACAGGTCACCCATATCATATTATGAAAATTAGTACATGTCGGCTAAGTCTCCTGATAACATTGTGGCATGTTAATTGGATCTCACAAAACCATATGGGCATTTCATTCAGAACTCAAGTTGTTCTCTAGACATGTTAGATGGATTTTTCTATGTCCTTAAAACATGTTAGACAAGACAAGAATAACCCTCTGAGACATGTCACACTGACTCTTGTGATGCCCTCCAAGCATCTCAACTGGATTTTATGATGGAACCAAGGCATGTTAGTTGAATCTTGTGATGCCCTCTAAGCATGTAATACAATATCATACAATGTATTCTAAGACAATACATCTAGGTCTTACGATGTCATATGTAAAATGCATCTGTGATCATGAAAAACCCTTTAGACATGTCATCCAGGTCATGCATTATCCCTTTGAAAAGTCAACTGGATCATGTGATTGCCTTTTCACATGTCAGACAGACATCGTCTGACAAGTCAAGTAAAGAATTAATGAATTTTGAGTAAAGAATCAATGCATGATAGGAAAACAAGAAGTGTGGGTGATAAAGGGAATCCCAAGATTTGATAAACCTGTCCATTATCAGCATGTAATCCCAAATAATTCGGGAAACCTAAGTGTGTAATCCCCAGTCAAATGAACTATGAAAATTTTGATTTCTACTATAAATAGGATATAAAGGATGTCTTCCAATGGCCCGAGATCTATATTGAACATCCAAATGGAATCACATGACTTGATAACCATGAACATTATCTCTGTATAGGTATCGATGAGTATAATGGAAACATTAGTGTGTAATCCCTGACCAATTGAACTATGAGGACTCTACTTCCTGCTATAACTAGGATATATAAAATTCCTTCACAAGGCCAGAGATCAATATCAAGCATCTATATGGAATTCCTAGTAATTTATTCCAGCATCCATAAGCAATGAGACTGATTATTTTTCACCCATAAATTCTCACATTGATCATAGCTTATGTTGGCTTTGAGAGTCTCAATGATCATATCATTCAATTTACAAGTCTCTATTATAAGTTAAACCTCATTCTGTAAGCCTCGGTTAGTGTAATAATATGGTATTTCCAATATATAACGTAAATGATAGTGTATGAGGATTAAACAATTGTAAAATGATGTATCTGATTCCTACCATAACCAAGATATATAGGATTACTTCTAATGTCCTAAGGTAGAAATCAAGTGGCCATCCACTTAAATATAAGTCCCATCACATTTTTGAAATTTTATCCATCTTGACCTAATCATTCACATATGTTGATCATCTTTCATCCTCCACCAATGGGCTGGGAATCCAATTTAACTATAATGATTCTCATTCCTGTCATAACCAGGATATGTAGGATGCCTCCCTGAGGCCTGAGCTCTATATTAAACATTCCAAAGGCTATAACATTACATAATTCCTACATCCATATATAGTGAGATTGATTACTAGTTATCCCTTATTTCTCACAACAATAATAGCTGATGTGGGCTCAAGG
Source organism: Viscum album (assembly GCA_963277665.1). Lineage (NCBI taxonomy): Eukaryota > Viridiplantae > Streptophyta > Magnoliopsida > Santalales > Viscaceae > Viscum > Viscum album. The sequence goes on from OY728160.1 coordinate 1,685,190,497, forward strand.
AGTTGCAATGGTCATGTAATTCTCACCACGAATCTCCACCAGCAAGGTCGATCTCAGTATGTAATCACTGATGAGTGGAATGATATAAACATATCCCATATATGGGAATATACCTTTGTGATAGACCCATGGGCATGGCCGAACACTGATAACTCTGGTTCCTACTATAACCAGAATATATAGGATGTCTCCTCAATACATGAGCTTAAATATATGGTTCCTAAGTGCCAAAACATATGTCCTTTACATATGATGTTAAATTGTATGGGTTTAAAGAAATACATGGGTTTTTTACTATAGAAATAAACCAGATACATAGGATATCTCATAATGTCTCAATATCCTCCTAGGAATATTAATCACCTCTTTGTTTTATAGAAAACTCTGAAGTTCCTTGTAATGTGGTTTAGAATATAAATAGTTATTCATTAATAAGAAATGGATGGAGAACCTCTGTTTCATATATATGGATTCAATAATAAGATCCCATACTTCTTTTGTACATAAAAAGTGTAAACATATATTCATATTGTTAGGGTAACCATTCACTTATTGCGATTATGAAGATATTATTAAACATATCATAAATCTGTAAGAGTCTTAGATTAGTAAAAAATTCCCCCCTAAAAGGTGATATGAGCCTGATGACCCATCCCCTTGACCAATGTGATTTCCTATGTATCATTATGTCTATAACCCCCGAATGATCTCCATCCTTTGTAAAGTTGACCTATATCAAGTTAAACATGTGGAAATCATTGGGAGTTTCCATTAAGAATGAAAATAGTAACCCGAAATAAATGATTGTGCAACACATCTAACTCCCCACTCAATCACAACCAACTGTTAGCTCAAACTGAAAGCACCTAGAGGTCGTCTCTTTCCTATAAAAACACTTACATGTTAATAATGTTGTCAAAGTTGTGGTGTTTGTAAAAATATATTTTTGAACTATTCACTTAAAAAATCTATCTTCTTAGAAAAATATCAAAAATTAATCTTAAGCTAATATTGTAATGATATTTTCAAAAATGAATTTATTTTTTTAAAATTATCATTCTATAATTTATAATAATAACTTTTAAATAAAATAATAATATGTGGTGAAAAAAATTTTATATAAAAAACATTTTTTAGGTGTATTAACAACTCATAAAAAATTAGAGATAATCTATTATTTATTCCAACAATATATCAAAATTTTAAAATATCTAATTTTGAAAATAATTTACATGTATAAAATTATTTTATTAGTTTCTTAGTTGTGCTAGTTTATATAGTATTAAAAGGATAATTTATTTCATAATTTGGTTGGAAATATTTCTACCGGCTCATTTAATGGCTATCATATAGGGGTAAATATATATTTTATTAAAAAATTTCCTAGACTGTTAAGGTTTTATGTTTTGTGTGAAGAAATATTTTGAACAAAATATTTTTTAAGGGGGGATATTTCACTAAAATCTTGGGTCATTATTTGATCTCATGTGGTAACATGTTATTTATTTACCTATAAGTTTTTTCCCTAATTTATTTTTTATTTCCTCAAAATTGGGATGGATTTTTTTTGATAAATCAGTTTATTTTTTTATGAAATATTACAATCATGGGATTGGTTTTGGTTCAAGATTGATCTACAACATGTTGGTTGAGGTTTCGGCTTTGTTATTCAGTTTGGTGAGGTATCCATAGATAATGAAAAAAAAATTAATTATTTAATTGATTGAATTAATTAATTATAGTTTTTAATAATTAATTGAAATGGATTTTTGATAAATTTAGTGCCTCATGTGGTTGGACAGTGGTCAATGGATCTTTTTTGGGATTATATGATCTTATACTATGGTTTCTAGGCATTGCATAAGGGGTTAACTCCATCTTGATCAATGTAGTCCCTAAATTTTGTAATGTTTTATGCATTCTTTAATGAAACATATGATATTTGGTCTCACTGCCATATGTGATTGACCGTAAAATGAATTGAATTAATTTAACTAAACCATTATTGAGTTTGGTAAGGACTTATATGGTTTTTATTTATCCTCAAAATGTTATGTGTGATTTTTATGGTCATTTATGGCCACTAGATTGACTTATGGTGTTTGGGATTTAATACTCAAGACCCAACACAACATTCCCTAAGTTATAGTTTGATACCCAATAAATTTTATAGGATCCTTTAGCCACCTCAAGAATTTGAGTGTTTTGTAGATTAGGATTATCAATGTGGTATGTGACTTGTAATGTTCCTTCAATGAAAAAGATGGTTGTACAAAAAAGGAAGATGTATCCTTGGTAAGGCATGACATAGTAGACCTAGATTTGGTAACCTTGTCCTCCATTGAGTAAGATATGAGTATATTATGTGTTGTTAATTTGAGGTTGTTCTAAAGTGGATCATTGGTGATGCCTTGTTAGCCTTCTCATTTATGTGACTAACACATGAGGTGAGTGTTCCTACCTCTCTTGGTATGAGGTAACTGAGTGGGTTATCACTTGATGTTGGATATGAATATAGGTTTGGTATGTAAGGACCAACCAAGATTAAATTTCAAGATGGGTGGATGGTATGACAACCCAATATCTTTTCATAAGCTATTTATTTATTACTTTATGTGTTGTTATTGTGTCATGGGTGTTAATCCAAGTTACATTTTTTGATTATGAGGTGTGTGATATACCCCTTGTTGGATATTATTTTTATAGTGTGGTACAACCTTCCCATTTTATCTGTTATGCATATGTCCTAGGACGACATCCCCACTTAGGTAGATGACACCTAAGGAATGGGACAACATTCCTAATGTGATATTGTGACTTATTATATGGAATTTATTTCCCACTTACCATAGGATAACGAAATCATATAAGTTATTATCATTTTCTTATGTTCTCATGACCTGGGACAATTTTTAATGGTGTTGGGAGGAGAGCAATGTAGGTCATGGAATGTGTTTTCCACATGGTCCTAATGATGTTGGTGATGGGATAGAATTTTCAACTATTAGTTATTACATTGGAATTGGGATATATTTCCCATGATGTGATACATCCAAGGAAGGGTGTGATATGAATAAAAATTAATTTCTAGTTATTTTTTATTATCATTATAATTGGTATGTATTTACCTTGATGTGATATTCCAAGGAAGAGGATGAGTTTAATGAGAGAAAATTCACATTTATTTGATATTTCCCTTTAAAATGGGATATATTTCCCATGATGTGTTACTTAAAAGGTAGGGGGTGATATTATTGTGTAAGAATAGTTATTTTGGGATATGATTCCCTATCTTATGATATGTCTCGGGTCTTGGGATTCTTTTACGTATTGTGTTTATGGTTTTGGATAGGGATTTTGTACCCTCTCTTAATGAAGTTAAGACATGATGTCCAATTTTAAATTATTTTTAGGGATATTATTACAAATATTTTGATATTTTTATTAGGATTTTCTACCCATGTATTGATGCTAGTAATATCTTGGGGATTTTATGCCTTCTCTTAAGGATGTAGTTAGGATGTCATTCATATTTGTATATGATTTTTGGGGACACTAATCCATATTTTATTAGTTTTTTATTGAGATGGACTACCCATGTATTGATTCTAATGGTTCGGTAGGGATTTTATGCTCATTTCGGGGTAATGTTGTCAAGATATATTTCTCGTGAATTGGTCATGATACTAAGGTGAGATTCCATGATCACTTTGTGGTGGATCTAGCATCAATGGTGAGGTACACTTTTTATAGTTTTTCATCATCTTATTGATTCGTCCCCCCAATAAATATTCTATATGGGACATTTTTCTTCTTCCACAACTTATAAGCATATGGATTTACCACAAAAAAATTTACCAGGTGTAGGTACGAAACAAGAAAAATTCAAATTAATTTAGGAATTTATAAGCATTTAAAACCACATTGGTTGATATGAGGAGATAGCGGTGCCAATTCCATGTTAAAGTTACATTTCGGGTAATAATATATACCTTTATCGTATGTGTTTTAACTTGTTATTATTGATCATATCGGTTAAATCATGATTTAAAAACTTATAGAATATAAAACATGATTTATATATCATATATATTCATAATATAAATATCTATAATAGAGATATATATATATATATAATGGAAACACCTTTCATGGATATGGTAGTCTGTACATATGGATGAACGTTGTTTCTATTTTCTTATCGTATAGTATGGAAGTAAGTAAATGAAATACATTTATCTAAATAAATATATATTATTCATATATAATTATTATTTCATATACCTCATAATTAATCAATATATATATATATTTTTAAAATCTTGAAGGGTGATCATTGAAGATGAATCATATCGCGTCGTGGACACAGTAAGTCGTACATACGCATGAGTGACAATATCATTCTATTGATGGTGAAACAGTGTTTAATTGGATTTTATATTATAAATAAAAAATAATTAACATGTTATATTAATTATTTACATCAATTATACTCATTATTATACCCATATAAATAATGAAGTGTTGAATAACAAACTACACCACGACGTGGAGACAATAAGTCGTACGTACGCATGTATAGTGACTTCTTCATTCAGGGGATGGATAGAAAAATAATTATGGTTGTATCATATTTATAATAACATAAAATTATTTATAAATTACAGGAGTTATTATTTTATTATGTAAATAACAAAGAAAGAGGAAGTAGAGCGAGAAAATAACTTTGAAAGAGGTGATAAAATAATTACCTCTTCTTCAGGTGCTTCCTTTTGATTTGAACAAAAGGGCTCTGTAGGTTGTCTTTATGATCAAATTATGTCTTATAGGTTTAATTGATGGGAATTTGGAAGATATTTGAACTAGTTTTAGCCAATCTATATGTATTTGGAGGTGTAAATTTGAGAGAATGGGAAGTACCCTTTTCTAAGAGTGGTGAGGGGCACTTTTGGAAGAGCTTGAAATATTATTTTATTATACATTCATTTTCGGTTTCTAATTGATCCAAATGGATTTATTTCTAGTATAAGGAGGGGATGGGTCGAAATATTCTCAACTAATAGGTTTTAGACAAGTTTAGGTCACCCTATTAACCTTATCTTTAATATTCAACTCTTAGTTAAATAGTTTAACTTTTACCATGTTTTCTTGTATTCTTACACTATACAGATAATAAACTTTCTATAAGTTTACAAAAAAACCTAAAGTAGATAATTTATGAAATTTTTACACTATCAATGTAATTTTTAAGAACATTATATTTTTTTTTATTTTTATATTATTTAATAAAATAGTATATATGTTAAAATATCATTTATGTCAATTTTTTTACTATTTAATAATTGATTTTTGTTAAAGTAATAAAAAATTTATTCCATCAAATCAATACATTGAATCGATCCTAACATTTCATAGTCACCTTGAAAATTATTGCATGGCATAAAAAGTTTCAAATCAAATTTATTTTAATATTTATAATATCATTTATTTAATTCCTTCATTAACAAGGAATATATTGCATCATCATTGTCTTGTGAATAATTTTAATAATATAACGTATAAAAATTATTAATATTATACCATGATGTATGAAAAATTTTTATATTTATAATTAATATTTATAGTCTAATTTACCTTCTGTATATCCCTATATTAAAAATGATTTAGTTATTAAAATTTGAATTTTACACTTTTTACTCTTCTTTAAATAAAATATGATAAATGTCCTAATCTAACCCCAGTGAACAAAAAACGATATTATTTTTGTCCTAAGGTTGATTTTTGTTGATAAAACTTATCAAATAGAATTATAAAATTAATTGGGGTAATTTTATAGTATTATAACAATATTTTTACCTTTAATTACCCTATTTACCTTTAACCGTGGTAAATAAAATTCTAAAGTTACTATATACCAAAAATTATTTTCATCCTATTGAACCATATTATACTTACTAATGACAACCTTGTCTTTCAGATTTTTGAAATTCAATTCACAGAAAAGGTAAAATTACGTTTTATGCAAATTTTCCAATGTGCGTTGAAGGTGGGTAAATGTGCCTAAAAGGTGGGTAAAAAGATGATAAAAAGGTTCAATAAAATTATATATATATAATCTTCTTATAAAATTACTCAAATGACTTAAATTGTACTAATATATGTATTTGGTATCTATTTTTACATTAAAATAAATTTTAATTAAAAATAATTATTTAAATAAAAAAGTCGGTTTTATACAGAATTTTTCACTATTCATCAAAAATTGAATATTTTCATAAAAAACTAAAAAATCACCCTAATCTAATTTTGATATTATGAATTCAAAAATGAAGTATATTATACCAAATTAAATTTTTAGCAGTGTCTAAAATTAATTTTATTATTGTTCACAAAAGGACACAAAAGGTAGTTCTTTTAAGAAAATATTTTTTCAAAATATATAATTGTTTTAACGAAATTCATATATTTCATTATCAACACTACAAATAAAATTTAAAATTTATTTTTTACTATTTATATCATAATATTTAATTGAAAAATAAATATATCTTTTAAATAATTATAATACTAATAATTTGTTTTGTAGAAACACAATTTTGCGTATAACGCAAGACAAGTCAGTGTTGTGTGCAATATAAGATATTAAATTACATTAAAGAGATAAAGTACTATGAAATACTGAGGTTTTAAATTCTCCCCTCCTTCAATAAATTGCATCTTCGTAATTTGAAATTGTTCTTCAAAAATAAAAGGTTGAAAATAGAAAATACCTTTCTAGAAAACCCACATTGGAAATAGGGTTAATAAAAGGTCAAATATAAAATAAATAAATAGAAGTAAGAAAGTTACCATAGATAACACATACAAGGGTTATATGTAAGAAAACATGGACATGGATGAAAAATCTAACTATCATGTTCTCATAGAGGACATGATTAGTAGAAATTCAGCAATAAGAAGTCTAGAAGTCTGTGATGATCCAATGGACCATTCGATTCTTCATAAAGAGTGCCAGGATAACATTTTTGGTTTCAAGATCCATTATATTTGAATAATTAATTTTACTTTATTGAATAAGAATATAATTAATAATACTTACTTTTCTAATTCCAACCATAAGATCATATTTCTCATTAATATATAATAAAACACAAAAATATTCTATTTATCCTAACCATATATGGTTTCAAAAAATACAATTTATACTTCATATATAAGAAATTTCTTTTTAAAAAGATTTTTATAAAAACTAGTTCACCACATAGGCTAGTGGTGTGCGATTCACCCTTATATCCCTTCGGTTGTGGGTTCAAGTCTCGTGGCCTTGCCGGACATGACGAGTTATTACCCGACCTACGGGTTGTCCTTTTCATAAAATTATAACATTCTAAAAAAATTCTTATGAAATTTTTTATCTTTAAACAATAGTATAAAATGTATAACTTAATCTATTCCAACCTTTAGTATTATCCAAAATACTTCTGTCCAAACTCACATTCCATAATTTATAAGGAATGCCACATAACATACATGTGAATATATTCAACATGTATTCTCTTAAAACATGATAATAGACTGAATTACCAAAAAACCATATTGAATAGGTTCATTATTACTTATTCCTTATGTAGACCATATAATACTGTATATGCACCTTAAATTCCAAAAAGTTGAAAACTCTCAATAATGATGGTATAAACCTCTCTTTAAACAAACAATTCATCATTTCCAAGGATGTAAATAATACCCAATTTACTTTATCCAAATTAGTTATCTCGGTATCAGTACAATATTAAGGTTTATCTTCCCCTCAACCATGTATTTTCAAAAACTTTTAAATTGTTATTGAGTCATTTTTCTTGGTACCACCCAATCTCAAGCCCTTAATGAAATATCATTGCAGTACAATCCTTATATACTCTATAATTATTTTAAATTGTACATAATTAATAAAATACTCTAATGAAAAAATTATTTAATAAAAACATAAGAACACTAATCATTCCACTTAATCTTAGGTAGTGTAATAACTTGATTATTATAAAATAGCATCATTTGGGGTATACTAAGACGATTTGGACATTGATTCATGTAGTGTTCCAACTCCTTGCAGATGAATAAATGTACATTGGAAACCTTTTTCTTACCCTTAATATCACATACATGGTGACATTTTTTCACACATATAACAAACTCTCATTCCCTTCAAGCATTTACCAAGGTGATTCTTTCCACAGTTATCACATGTGGGAAAATATTTCTTTCCCTTTTCCCCTTTATCCATCTTTTTCTCTGTCATCCTCTTCTTCTATTTATTCCCTCAAAGCCATATGACTCATAGAATTCATTAATTATCTTATTAACACATGATATTATTTCTTCATATGATGAGAATACGTGGGAGACTATTTCCCTCATAAATTTTAGCTTAAAACCATGAAAGATATGATCCTTCTTACTCTTTGGGTTAGGTATATTGCTGGAGTTTTCATTACCTCTACTAGGGGCCAATTTTAAATGATGACATACACAAGTATAGATCATATCATAATGTGCAATCCAAAAAATAGGAAACTTCTCAACATTAATTGAATATTTTAACAAATCTAGTGTCATAATCATAAAAATGGTTTCTTTTATGACATATATACTCATAAATTCTTCATAATGGTTTTTAATGAAAATGTTAATTATCCTAAGCATATCCCCTAGGAGTGTCAAACAAGGTGAGAAGTAAGGCCCTTTGTCATATACCAGGATAACCCGGTTCAAACCCGAAACTCCATGTTGGAGTTTTCACTCCTAGGTACTTCTGTTCCAGAACCACTTCCACATGTATTATTCAAACAGGGATGTATTCCTTAGAAAACCCACATAATATTTACATTACCAAAATTTTAGGTTGTTCTTCTATACTAGTCCTCATAGTCTATTTTAGGGTAGTGTTTCCTAATCAGAGTTTATCTAAATCTATTTCCAAGGTTGTTGCTAAACTTCATCGGATACCAACTGTAATGCCCCTACCCCAGTTAGAACAGATCCGGTGCATTATTTTAATACATTGGCATGATTACAAGGAATTATGTCTTGAAGGACCGATCAGTTTAGCAGTCCTTGAAAATATATTCCATACATGAACTTTACATTACAATTTCTAAAATAAAATAGAACATAGATAATCCTTTGAAAACTCCATTACTATCTTATCATAATCCTTCATATAAATCATAATACACTTCTTGTAATTTTGTGAAAATAAAACATAAGAAATGGGTGATCTCAAATGAATAATAAGGATAAATAATATAGCAGAAGCTAACATAAATAATCATAATCTTTTATGGCATGGTATAAAATTGAAATACAATTCCATTAAACATAAACATCATCATAATGTAGAAAAGATAAATCAAATAATGTCATTATTTATTCACATGGATATTCTACAAGTCAAACAATCACATGTAACATTAATAACTAATCTCATAATGATGGAATACCTAATGTCAGATATCTTAACCACAAAGTCCATGCCTCGTTCCAAGACCCTAAATATAAATTTTTCCAAGGCCCTGTGTTAAGACACTATTTTCTATCAAGAGACCAATAGATTCATCGAGGGGCTATATCAAGCCCCTTCATTCACTTACTAAGTCCAATTCATTCCTCATAAGAAAATTTTGAAACATAACATAAACATTCATATTAAAACTAGCATACGAAATGTCGATACTTTAACCATAAACCTTGAATGGTATAAAAATAAAACATCAACATTCAAACATATCATAACTCATTCAATACAATAGGAAAGTATTTATTATAAAAAATCAACCTCAATCAAGAATAATATATAGTAAAGGATGTTGACCTAGTTTAAAATGATTAGTAATACACTTTGAGAGAAATATAACTTTTTCTGAAATCATTTAAAAGACACACATTTATAATGGAATTCATTTAAAATTGATTTTTAAATCAAAGAGTCTCATACCAATTTGAAACATCTGAAAGGAATTAAAATTTTAAAACAATCATGTATCTATAAATAAATCCTTAAAATATTTTTTAAAACATGGAAATTAATTAAAAATATTCAGAAAAATAATTCATTAAAATATTTAAAATGTTGATCTTGCTAAATAGAACCTTCCAAAAAACCATAAAATATTCCTTTTGAATTTTTTTTATAAAACATAGACATGGATGATAAATATGTCCCAGTAAATACATACACATTAACAATATCGGATAATAATGGCATTGAGTAATTAACCCTTACCTTGTACTTTACTTTATTAAATAGTACATTTAACCTCATGTATCATGACCATAGTATGTTATTAAATTATACCAGAACCATATTAATATTTATGATATCATATATGATTCATTTATTACTTTATACTACCCATTTAGTAATAATTTCTATGTTAAAGTAACATTTCACGTAATAATCACTTTCTTTACGGTAGTCCATACGTACGCATGAATGTTGTTTCCATTTTCTTATTATATAGTATGGAAGTAAGTAAATGAAATATATTTTTATAAATAAATATATATTATTCCAGTAGAAATATTATTTCATATACCTCATAATTAATCAATATTTATATTCTTTTAAAAATTCTTCAAGCGTGATTGTTGAAGATGAATCTCATCGCGTCATGGAGACGGTAAGCTGTACGTACGCAAGAGAGACAATATCATTATATTGATAGTGAAATGGTGTTTATTTGGATATTATATTATATATAAATAATAATTAACATCTTATATTTATTATTTACATTAATTATACTCATTATTATACTCATCCAAATAATGAAGCGTGGAATAACAAACTACACCACGACATGGAGATGGTAAGCCGTACGTATGCACGTATGGTGACTTTTTCATTAATAGGATGGATAGAATAATGAATATGATTGTACCATATTTATAATAACATCTCATTATGTATAGGGTATGGTATATATTATTTTAGTATGAAAATAACAATGAAATAAGTATAAGGGGAAAAGAACATTGAAAGAGATGATATAATAATTACCTGTTCTTCGGGTGCTTCCATTTTATTTGAACAAAAGGGATCCTTATGTTGTCTTTATGATCAAATTAAGGCCTCTAGGATGAAGTGAGTGTATTTTGGAAGATATTTGAGTAGGTTTTGGCTGATCCAAATGACATTGGAGGTGTGAATTTGAGAGAAGGGAAAATACCCTTTTATAAGAGAGGTGAGGGGCACTTTAGGAAGAGTTGGAACTTTTATTTCACTATAAAATAATTTTCGGTTTCTAATGGATAAAAAATGATTTATTTAGAGGATAAGGTAGCTATGGGTCGAAATATTCTCAACCAATAGGTTTTAGAAATGTTTGGGTCACCATATTAACCTTATCATTTATATTTAACTATTTGTTAAATAGTTCAACTTTTACCATGTCTTCTTGTATTCTTAAACATTATGGATAATAAACTAACTATGAGTTTACAAACAAACCTAAAGTAGATAATTTATAATATTTAAACACTATCCATGTTATTTTTCAGATCCGTAGATTTTTATGACTTTTATATTATTTAATAAAATAGTATTTATTTTAAAATATCATTTATGTCAATTTTGTTACTATTTAATACTTGATTTTTGTAAAAGTCATAAAAACTTTATTACTTCAAAAAAAATACATGGAATGAATCCTAACATTTCATATTAAGATATAAAATTATTTCATGTCATAAAAAGTTTCAAATCACATTTTTTTAATATTTATAATATCATTTATTTGGTTCCTTTATTAATAAGAAAAATACAACATTATCATTATGGCGTGAATAAATTTAATTATATAATGTCAAAAAATTATAAATAATATACCATGATATAGGAAATATTTTTATCTTTCTAATTAATCTTTATTTTCTCATTTATATTATATATAACCCTATATTAAAAATGATTTAGTTATTAAAATTTTAATTTAACACTTTTAACTCTTCTTTAAATAAAATATGATAAATGTCCTAATCTAACCCAAGTGAATCAAAAAGGATCGTATTTTTGTCCTAAAGTCTATTTTGTTTGAAAAAAACTTATCCAATAGAATTTGGACATTTATTGGGGTAATTATATATTATTATAATATTATTTTTACCTTTAATTACCCAATTTACCTTTAACCACGGTAAATAAAATTCTAAAGTTACTATTCACAAAAAATTATTTTCACCCTATTGAACCACATTTTACTTACTGAGGACAACTATGTCTATCATATTTTTGAAATTCAATTAATAGAAGTGATAAAACTACTTTTTATGAAAATTTTCAAATGTGCCTAGAAGGTGCGTTAATGTGCCTAGAAGGTGGGTAAAAAGATTTTAAAAAGGTTAAATAAAAATTTTTATATCGAATATTATTATAAAATGAATAAAAAGACTTAAATTGGACTAATATATGTATTATGAATATATTTTTACGTAAAGATAAATTTCAATTAAAAAAGAATTATTTAAATTAAAAATCAATTTTTATGAAGTATTTTTCAATATTCATAAAAAATTAAATGTTTTCTGAAAAAATTCCAAAAAATCACCCTAGGATATTTTTGATATTCTGAATTCAAAAATTAAATCCATTGTACCAAATTAAATTTTTATTAATGTTCAAAATTTATTTTATTATTATTCACAAAAGAACATAAAAAGTAGTTATTTTAAGAAAATTGTTATTCAAAATAAATAACTTTTTTAACAAAACATATACATTTCATTATAAACACTATAAATAATATCAAAAATTTATTTATTACTATTAATATCATAATATTTAATGGATAAATAAATACATCATTTAAATAATTATAATACTAATGTGATGTTTCTTAAAAACTCAATCTTGCATATAACGCAAGACAAGTTGGTAATGCGTGCAATATAAGCTATTAAATTCAATTAAAGAGATAACATAATATGAAATCTTGTGGTGTTATAGAAGAATTTGAGACATTTGGTAGAATTTATGAAAAAAATTAATTTCTAAAGTGAATGAAGAAAAATTTATTAGTGATAGAATTAGTGAAGATATGAGTGATGGTAAAACAAAGATGAAATTTATGTTGAATGAATAAATGGAGGATTATGATTAAACGAATTCAAATTTAGGTAAGGAGATTAAAATTTAGCATAAAATTATCAATGTTCTAGAAACAATGATTTTTTTCATTTAGAAGAAAAAATTGAAATAAATTAATAATTTGAAAATATTTATTAATGGTGAGAATACCTTAAAACTCAAGGTGGAAGAAAGAGTAAAAGTGAATAAAAAATTGATTTAATTTTTTCAAAAAATGTTTTTGGAGGTGTAAAAGGTAGTGAAAATTTTTAGATTCAACTTCAAATAATATCTTCCAAAATTTGGATAAAACTCTAATGAAAAAGATGTAAATACCTAACCTATATCACTCTATGAATACTAACCAGATCAGAATTCTTCAAGACCATAGGAATTCCTCAGAGAATTCTAGAGGCTACCATATAGATTTGTGGGTCTAAAGAGGTATCATGGGGAGGCTACACCCCCTGTATCTTAGTGTGAAATCATAAAATTATTAAATAACAAAATCTCATAAATTATTATCGCATCAAAGTATGCGGAAAGAATAAGTGAACTGAATAATATAAAAAAAATTAGACAAGACATAGAAAAATACCATCCAATGGGTCGATCACATGTAAAGGCTGAAATAAAAGAAATAAATATGCTCACTCTATGAATACTTGGAGCTTTCAAAAACAAAAAACACCATATACATATCTGATCCATCTCACTCAATCTATCCTAGGCCTTATCCCAACTTGTGCCTGCAAGAACATGTGAAATTTTCTCATTTACCCAAGTTCAATTAAATCACAAGTAGGGTGTGAGTAAAACATAATAGGAAAAAACCAATGAAATACTTAAATATAACTAGTATATATGATGTTCATGAAAATTATATAAGGTAAAAATTAAAAATAAAACCATTATTACATTTAAAACTAACAGTATAAAACAAATGTTGAATCAAGGGCCCAAGTTCACCTTAGTAATGGTGTATTCCTACTATGTCTTTTTCTAGGGTGTGTTTGAGCACATCCCAATGATCGTTCCAACCATCTCCCTACCTAATGTAATATACCCATCCCTAGTCCAAACAACCAGCACCCAGGGGTAATATACCCATCTGCAGGGCCCGAGTGTGCACACGATGGCAATTTTAACGTCATGATTAACCATCAATCTTAATGTACCATAGGGGTAGTGTTCACCCTATATTAGAAATCACAAAAATTCATGTACATTAAATAGAAAAATATTCAAATGTACATCATTTACATAAAAAAATGGAATAAATAATTAGTACCATCTCAATTCTCATACCATTCCACTTCCCATTTCCAAAACCCAATCCCAAAAAAAATTAATTTAATGTATAAAAACCACTTATAACATTCTTCAAAAATACCAAAAAACATGAAATAAAATAACATTTCACCTTTTCATTTAAAGTCAATGCCCATTTATATTTCCTTTATAATTTCCAAAAATATTTCAAATACAAAATTTTTTCAAAAAACAAAACCAAATTACCAATTCATCTATCAAATTTTTAATACTATAATACTACTCGAATCCATACTTTACACATCACCTTTTTAATTTAATTGATTCATTTTCAATTAAAAAGTAAAATTCTATTTCTAATTATCAATGATTCTAAAATTTAATTTCATAACCACTAATTTTACAATTTTCCCGCTTAATCCAAATAGGACTTGATTAGGTATTATCCAAAATTAGTCATTTAATTAAAACTTATTCAAGCATTAAGAAACTAGCTTGAACAAACCATGTATCTACTCAGTAAACATAAAAATATTATGGGCTAAATTAAACAGACCAATTATAATTTTTAAAATCCTTTTGATTAAATTTTGTAAGGGTCGATTTCTCTGCCAAGGCCCATCCAAGATCAATCTGTCACCGTTATCTCACTTGAGACCCTAATTCAATTCAATAATACATTATTGTTTAATTATAATCAAATTATAATTAATTAATCAAATAAATTCAGTTTTTATAGTCTAAAACAAATTTTCAGAAATTTTGACAACTCAGAAGACCTTATTCATCAGTCAAAACGTCAATCAAAGTTGTCTCAACCATCCCTGACAAACACATAAGACCAATTAAATCAAAATCCCAAACATTCAGTACCAAAACCATAACCATTTAAATTAAAAAATTTAAAAATATAAATAAAACTATAATAGTTATAGACCTACTTGAATCACTAAGAAATCACAAGTAGATGGAGTATTGGAATATCCACTTTCTACGTTGCACAAATGTATGAGGACAATCTGTTGATTCCACCATGGTTAAGTGGAATCACCAATTAAAAACTAGGGTGAATAATAGTTAAATTAAAAAAAGGAAGAGAAGAATATTTGAGGCTAATAGATTTGAAAAAATACCTTAAATCGAAGATAAAACCCATTTGGAAGACCCCCTTGGAGGGCTTCTAATGAGAGGAAGTGGTAAAAAACCCCTATCTATTAAAGGAAGAAACATGAGGGTGAGGAGGGATTATCACTCTTAAACTTATAGTGGGGATCATTCTTTTTTACAATTTTTAATAGGCTACACAATTTGGATGCCCAGTATACTAATCTTGAAGTTAATTTTTTCACCAACAATCCACCTTGCATGGATTTTTCACACAGTTTACCAAATCATGGACCAATAAGGTAGATAGAACTATCTCAAACCCTCCACCTCATAGTGTTTACAAAACCATACACCAATCCTAAATTTGGATTTGTAACCCCTCTAAAACTTCCATGTGGTTTCTTATTTTGTTTCACATGGTTCTCCCATAATGGTTCAATAACAATACATGTAGTTGTTCCTCGGAAAAAATTGATTGAATAATTTCCTTTTTAAGGTTACCTACATGGGTTTCTCTAAACCGTGTGAAAAAAATAGTGATCCCTGGTCATAGTTATCCAAAACAGCTGAAATGTAACCCAGATCCTCAAAGACTCACCCAAGAAGAAAATATACCTTCATAGCCACATTATACATCTAAAAATATAACTTTAAGATGATCTAACCCCAAAAATTTTCTTTCTGAATCCCAGTTCAAAATTTAGTCCATCCAATAAATAAAAATCTTAAACATCTCACTATATATAATCACTTATTTGAACAAGAGGTTTTATAACTTCCCCACTATAAAACTTCTCATCATGTAGAAGTTTTGGTGGTCATCTAAACACAATTTTTCTGACCTGCCTTAGTCATCAATTCCCATCCAAGTGACCGTGTTACACACTTAAACACTAAAAATACTTTTGTATTACCATGATTATTCCATGGGTGCCGAAAACACTAAAACCAAGATAACACCCATCTTCACTTCTGAAATATTGGGGTACTTCTTTCCTAGTATGTCGATCGCAAGACACAGTCACATATCCACTTAATTGATCACCTATCATATTGTGCAACCCATAATAAGGTTTAATATACAACGAACAATTCCAAAGTATTGGTTCTTTTGCCTTTGGAATAGCCTATCAAAGCTCTATACCCATGTTTTGACAATGCTTCCAACATTAATTTTACATTACAAACATGATCATAAGTGAGAACACCGATTGAAAACTTGTACCCATTATTGTTTCTAAATTTCGTGTCATAAAAAATGAATCTCAATCATTCGATCACCATAAAAACATGAAAAATTTCTATAAAAATCCCACACAAATTCTCAATAAATTCCTATCATACCTAAAATGAGATGTATGGTTCTGTTTCTAAAAGACCCTATCCAAAACAAATATGTCAAAAGACAAGATTAACTAGATATATATGAACTTAAATAATGACACTCAAAAAAACCCACTAATGTGTCACAAATCCACCCAACTAGGGTTCTTAATTAACTAACGCCATTGTGACAAATTTTTCACACTCACTAAGGTCAATCACTAACTCTTAGAGTACCTGCATGGTTAAATTATCAATTTTCCACACCTGATATCATTATCTAACATGATAATCGATATTTTCTCATCTAATCATGTTTGAGTTATCTTTGGGTATCCTTTTTTCAATGGTGAAACTCAGAATCCAATCATCAGTGCATTTTTAGAACAACTGTTTCTGGTTCCCCTACTTTAAGAAATATGTCTTGATCAACTGTGCTTGATCACCACAGTCCATAATTGACAACCAGTGAGACATCCAGGATTAGACCATCTTCTAACTAAATACACTTTCTACTTACAATGAGAAATAATGAATTTATAATCCAACACTCCCATGTCTTCTCAAATTAACCTGATTGTGATGTCCATTTTTAGAATCCTTACAACACAACACTGAACATTACATGAAATTCACTAAGTATTTCCCTGTAGTACTCAAGTCCTTTCATTCCCCAACAACATAAAGTCAAATGACTTTCAACCCTTCTCTCATGAGGTTCACATGCCCATGACTAACATCTTAATCCCCATAATAGAAGTATAATTTTCATCTTATTATTGGGTCAAATTTGAATCAGCACGGCCCATTCTCCATCTATCCTCACACCTAAAAACTAGATGGGGCCAAACACGTGCATCCCGACCAGTTAGATTTCATGCTAGAGTAACTAGGTCCGACCACCTATCCCTACCAAGTCTTACTAAGGATATTACTCCTGGAAAACATCACATGGTTCTCATCTCAAATACCACAAAAGATTAATATAAAAAACTACCATCTATGGGGTGTCAAACAATATGTCTCCATAAATTCCACCCATCTCAAAAATAAACCATAACAACTCATGTGACAACCCACCCACTAACTTTTCCAATACAAAACAATAAGAGTCACTTGCTAAATCACTCTACCACAAGGCACCAATTCTCATAGATCATCCTCCCATAGGACTAATCCATTTAGAATCATATCCCACCAATCACCATTGACTCAATCAATTAAATCATCCTATAAAACTGTTCCAAGGAACCAAAACCAATTTTTTGGTAATATATAATCCTATTCCAATATATATAAGAAAATACCATATATGTTGGAAATGGAACATTAAATAACCAGACCTATGTAAAAGTCACCCAATGTTGTTGGTCTCTAAATCACAAAATTCATTTACTCACCCATAAGGATATGTATATATATATACCTTGTTGGAGGGATTGTATCACTATTGTTATTATAAATATATATGGCCTACAACTGGAATAAAACATACATATCTAAGTCATTCAAACTAGGTATAATTCCACCAATTACTTACATGGTAAAATTTCTTAGGAGTAGATTCTAATTCATTGAACAATCAATCCTTAGTCATAAATTAAAAAATAACACTATAAGGATTATGCCATGTGGATCATATTTTCTTATTATGTTTCATGAGAAGAATCATTCCTCTATAGAATAAGAGTAAAAAATAATTGTTGTCCTCTCACTAATAGTCCAAGATCTAGAGTCCAAATCATTAATCATAAATCTCAAACATTATGTACATCATTCTATGTGAAAATAAGAACGACCATAATAGAGTAAACCAAACACAAAAATCCCACACACATGGTAACCTAGACTTCCATCAGGAAAGGTGTCCAGGATGCACCAGTACAAGTTCCACAACATATCCTAACACATTTCAATGTCTCTTTTCTACTACCTCCTAAAATAATTGGATAGGAACAAATACCTGAATACTACTATGTAGAACCCGAAACTGGCTCACTCTTTGAATATTAATCAGATCAGAATTCTATGTGACCTCGAGCTCACCTTTATAAATTCTAGAGACTGGTGACTAGAAGTGGGGGATTAAGGATCTATCTTAGAGAGGTTATACCCCCTATATCATTTCACAATCGCAAAGTCAAAAATTACGAAATTTAATAAAAAACCTTCACATTAGAGTACAAATAAATAATAAGTGAGTTGAAGATGCTATAAAAAATAAATACTGATATAAGGCATAGAAGTATACTGCCCACTAGTCTAGCCATAGTTACATGATGAAATTAAAAAAATGGATCCCTAAAAACAATGAGTTGTAATACATCCCAAACTCTATATACCCATATGTTTCATCCCACTAAATCTAGCTCGGGACTTTACATTATATATGACTACAATAACATGTGAAATATGCCAGGGTATCCAAGTGAAATGGTAGTTCGAGAAAGTTATGAGTAAAAATCAGTAGTACACCAACAACAAGGAACCTAAATATAACCATTCTATTTCAAGTGTATGTAAAAGTGTAATGGTAAAAAATAAAAATGCAACTATTAATACATTTAAAAATCATAATATAAAACAATATCTAAACTTGGGGACTAGTTTCACCTCTGGAATGGTATATAACTTCTTCATCCAGTGTTAAGGTGTCTCTAATCATGTCACGGTGAATGTGAAATTCATCTCCAAGCTAGGGGTAATACAACCATCCCTGGTCTAAACAATCATCACCTAAGGGTAACATGACCATCCTTGTGGCCCTAGAATCCACTCGAGGATTTTGATCACCTCAAATTATCCGTCACAAATATTTGTATAATTTAAAAGAAAAAAACATTTAAATATATATAATTACCATAACAAAAAAAGACATAAATAAATAGTATCATTTTTATTCAGGAACCATCCCATTTTTAATTTCCTCAAACCAATCCCAAAAAATATTTTCATTTATGGTTTAATAATAATTTTCAATGGGTTTCCAAAATTACACATGAAATGAAATACCATTCCCCATTTCCATTTCTAATCAAGACCCATTAAAATTTCCTTTATCTTTCCAAAAACCATTTATAATCATAAAAAATAAATTACCCTTTCATCCATACACTTTTTAATATCATACCATTACTCAAGATAGAACTATAAACATCACCTTTACTATTAAATTGGGTTTAATTGAATTAAAAATGGATATTCCATTACCAATTATCGATGGTTGTGAAATTCCATTTCACAACCACCGATTAAACCAATTTCCCCAAATAGAAATATATGACATGATTAGTTATTTTAAAACATCCAATTATTAATTTAAAAAAGGTCAGGGATGGATAAACTGGCTTGGTGGCACCATTCACAGATGCGGAAAAGATACAAAATATGGGTTAAATTAAAGAGTTCACATACAGTTTGTAGAATCTTTCTAATTAAAATTGTTAAGGGACAATATATTTGTTATGGATCTTATGAGCTCAATCAGTCAATCACAACTCTCCCTTGGCCCTAAATAAAATAAACCTTCCATAATTAATTAATTATAATCAAATTATTATTAGTTAATCAATAAAGTTTATTTTTATTGGGTAAACAAATTGGAATTAATGAAGAAAACTGACCAAACTTTAGTGCTCCATCGAAACCTCAATCCATGTGGGATCAGCCATCCCCAAAATTATCCTATGACCAATCTATGCCCAATCCCAAACCTTCAGCACCAAAATCATGACCAATTAAATCGGAAATTGGAAAAAAAATTTATTAAAACTATAATGGAGGAATAACTTAATGAGTCATTTAGAAACTATGAGTAGAAAGGGTCTTGAGAAATCTTTTTATTAGGATTCATGAAAGTACCATGAGAATAGGGAGGGCATTATTTTCAATTAGAAAAATTATTTCCAGCATTTTTATTTACTTTAATATCATATCTTATATTAAAATATTCAATCAAATTCCTTCTTGGGGGTCCTATTTATTTTCATTGGATAATTATCACTGAAAATTTAAAAATATAATGAAGAAATATATGAGAAATAATATATATTCAATGGATTCATTTTCGTTGGTTAATTTACCCAATAATACATAGATTTATATTCTATGTATTTGAATAATGTTTATATGAGGCATAATAAACTCATGGATAATGAAGGTGAGAAATATATTCTAATTGATCCAACCTCTCAATAAATTCCACAACTATGGGAGTTCCAAACCTTTGTACATTGAATAATCTAATCTTTAGGGAGTGTGAGATAGAACATCTTACAATTTATATTAATTCTAATGTTATGGATGAATATATCAAGTATATTAGATCAGTTATAAGTTATTTTATATTTATTATATAATATATTTTATTTAAATTTGTTTTTTCCACAAATTATACAGGTGGAGTGAGGAAATTAGAACTACAGTGCATCAATTTTTACCATATCCATGGAGAGATAAATTGCATAGGCGTGACTTTTTTATATGGTTCAAATATCATGTATGTAAAATAATTAGTTAATTTGTTTAATGGAATTCTAATATTTATTAATATTAATTAATATAATATATAAAAACATAGATATTATTCCATGTGGTGAAATATCTCTTGATATTCGATCATTTTAATTTAGTTAATATATAGTGGTGCATATGTGTAATTCAATTTTTTAAATAAATACAAGTTCATTATTAATTATCATTCTATATACATGGGAACTCAAACAAATATTTTAATGTTAGGTATTAAAACAAAATGATGTTTTATATAAAGGTACATGTAACCATGTTAAAATAATGTATAATTTAATAGAGTAGTTGAGAAACTAATTATATTTGATTATTACACTAAAGGTCGAATTATTATATTTAAATGTAAGTGGTTTTATAAATTTACATGAAAATGAGTTTATTATGATAAATATGGTTTTACAGTGGTTGAAATATATCATTATCCTAAAATCAAAAAACGTTAAATATTAATTTCTCATGATAGTCAACCATTTTATATAAAAGAGTCATTAAATAATCATATTGATGTAACTGTTTGAACAATACTTTGAAATATATTTACTAAAGGTTAATGTTATATTTCTTTATGGAATTTCCATGTAGTTGACCATCCTAGTCTTTTGTATAATGAATAAAATATTTAGATTTTAGGGAATTTTATTAATCTATAGTGTTGTTGAAAGATTAAGACCATTTCCAGTAATTTCACTTTACTTTCATAATGTGTTGTGTATTTATTTTGTTTATTGTAATAGATATAAATTCAAAAATATTAATAAATTATTTAAATTTAAAAAGATATTATAAGTTGCATTATTTCTAAAATTAATAAATGAATTTGAGATGCAAGGATGGTACCATTTATTACCCATGTGAGTATACATTTTTAATATTTTTAATATTTTTTAATTTATAAAAAATTTTATATCTTATTATTGATTTTTTAGTTATCCACATAATAGGGGTCTCCTTCTACCCATCCAGGGTATATTAGTATATCTAGGATGTATAATGTATCTAGTTTCATTTGACACCACCATGTATCAGTTGTGTTATATATTATACAAATTTTGGAATTTTGAATTTTTTAGATGTTTCTGGAATGGAAAATTAAAAATTTAGAAAAATTTACACGATTCATGGTTAGTGAATTATTACTGCATAATGACTATTAATTGTGAAAACCATTCCTACATAGTAATAGTTTTATTAAATTAAGAATTAATGGTCGGTATATAATTAGAAGTAATTGTGTAAACTGTAGGTTCCGGGCGCAGCGAAAGCGCATTGGTGGGTTTGCCCAACTTTAATTTTAACATTAAACAACGTTTAATCCAAGATCTGTCACGATATAAAATGTCGAATATTCAGAATAGAACGAAGAACGAAAAGAAAAGAAGAGTCCTGGAACCCTTGAGGAGGATCATCATATGTTGATTATAATTAATTTAATTAATTCATAATAATTACCTCGTTGTAATTATTTCTTCGTTGATGTGTCCGGTCACAATTCAGTGATCCGTCGTTGCGTCGTAGAATCCAAGTGTAGGATTCCTCTAGCGGTGATCCACACATTTTTCACATATCTCTGGACGTCGCCGAAGGGATCTCCGGGTGCTAGCGCGGAAGAACCTTCGCTTGTGATGTCCGCCTTCGACCGCCTTGATCTGGTGAAGGATCTTGCACTCGTAACTTGAGGGCATTCCTGGTGGAAAGGTAATTATCTCTTGGCTTGAGAGTATTTCCAAATCCGTTGTGCACAACAATGGAACTACAAAATTTTGGGGTTGCGAGGTTATTTATTATCGGGTTTGAGGTTAATAGAGTTATGATAATAAATAAACACGTTACATGTTTTATTTATTTCATTAACTCTTATTGAAAACCCCCATGTCGAATTATTAATTCCTTGACATGCACCCACACTGATTATAATAAATATCATTTAATAAAACAATATTAAATCCTCAAAATCCCAACTGAAAAAACTACACGGCATGTAACAATTAATAGGCGGTGTGTACTTGTTTTCCATAAAACTACACGGCGTGTATATATAATATAAATGGCGTGTACTTTTATTTTCCATTTTTATCCACCAAATTTATTAGACCTTTAGTAATGACTATTTATTTCTTAAATAAATGTAACTACATTACTCGCTAATAAATATATTATTTCGTCCATAACATATTCTCTTGAATAACTAGTGTCAAAATAAATGTGATTATACATCCTTAAATAATTATTAAACCATAGTCGGGAATAATATTTATTTAACTGAGATACATGGAAACACTTAGTGTGTGACCTTCTAGGCCACTTTCTCAATGGCATTAGGCTGAGCCTGCCTAAAGTTCAAGGTTAGCGTCTAGCAACATGCCAAGGCACCCATAGAGAAAGAATTTAACGCCGCAATGACGTGTCACCTCCTATGAATGCTTACCGTGTAATATAATCCCTTTGTCTCGATATCTCAAATCAAGCGGGTTGCATGCTAGTGCCATCAACCCATGTGCTTGATTATACTTTCTTTGACTTCCCAGAATTGAACTTTCCCATACCTTACCTTGTCCATGGATTTATTTAAGCTATATCAATTCCATCAAAGGGCATGAGATATCTAATTCTGTTATGGAACGGAAGGGACAAATCCTTTCTCGCATTATCTATTAATGTGGTATTACTCGTGACGCACCCAACATATCCTACCTCACTACGAATAGTGTGTCGTCACAGTTTTCGTCAATACATATAAGTGCACGAGTTGTAATACCCATTAATAATAATCTTAAAGTGTAAGGACCAATACACACGTCCGCAGATAGGAACATCCAATGACACTATGAAATGTGGATTTCCTTCTGGTGGTTCTCGTTCTCATAATATCTTCATGGATATTTCCAAGGGCGCACACCATGAGAAGGTGCGTCAAAGTTTTATGAGTCATCACCCCTAATGACCTGTATTATTTTTTCCCTCAAATAATATCATCCGGCCATATAACATACATTCAAGAACAGTGTTATGGCACTTCCGGGTTCTCATCATAGTAGGGATCCTCTACGAACCTTTAATGAAACAGCTGTCCTTAGGAAATTATCACATGACATGTCATGCAGAAGAATAATCAATATGTGATAAGGATTTTATTTAATGAATAAAGTACAAAGTATTTGGTTCTAGACCACCAACTCCAACAGAATCCCACTTTGACTAGAGCCAACTTCTAACAACCTTTAACCCGCTAGCTCTCACATGATATTCATGCTTCTGTTGAGATAGGCCTTTAGTCATGGGGTCTTCCACGTTCTCTTCCGTGGACACTCTTCTCACTACAAATTCACACCTTTGATAGAAATCCCTCAAGAGGTGATACTTCTAGATTATGTGCTTTGTCCGTTGATGTGACCTTGGTTCTTTTTCAAGAGCCACCGCTGCAGTATTATCACAATACAATGTAATGGGATCTTTATTGCTAGGCACCACATCACGCTTCTGGACAAAGTTCCGAATCCAGACGGCTTCCTTGGCTGCATCAGAAGCCGCTATATACTCGGACTCCGCTGTAGAATCGGTGAAAACTAGCTACTTTGAACTCTTCCAACTCACAGCTCCTGCATTGAGACAGAAAGCATATCTAGATTTTCACTTCAGATCATTCTGATCTGTTTGAAAACCAGCATCAGCATACCCTCTAATGACAAGCTCCTCGTCTCCTCCATACACCTGGAACATATCCTTAGTTATTCTTAGATACTTAAGGATAGTCTTAATAGCAGTCCAATGTTTTTCTCCTGGATCTTCATGATATTTTCCTACCATGCTCAGTACATAGGCAACATCAAGCCTGGTATATAACATAGCATACATGATGGATCCTATAGCCGAAGCGTATGGGATCTTGCTCATCTTATCTTTCTCCTATTGTGTTTGGGGACACATTTTCTTAGAAAGATGTATGCCATGTGACACTGGAACCAATCCCCTCTTGGATTTTTTCATACAAAGTATTTTTAGTATCTGGTTAATGTATGTACCCTGAATTAGTCCAAGAAGCCTCTTGGATCTGTCACAAACAATCCTGATCCCTAGAATGTAGGCTACTTCTCCTAAGTCCTTCATGGAGAAACACTTGTTCAACCAGTCCTTAACTGACTGTAAGGCTGGTACGTCATTTCCAATAAGCAATATGTCATCAATATATACCACTAGGATGACGACCGCATTCCCATTAAACCGCTTATAAACACATGGATCACATTCGTTCTTAATGAAAACAAATTCTTTTATGGATTCATAAAATCTAATGTTTCATGACCTGGATGCTTGCTTCAATCCATAAATGGATTTATGCAACTTGCAAACCCGTTTGGCTTCACCTGGTGTCACAAACCCTTCTGGTTGTGTCATATAGACATTTTCCTGAAGGTTCCCAATAAGGAATCTTGTTTTGACATCCATCTTCCAAATCTTGTAGTCATGGTAAGCTGCTATGGCAAGTATGATTCTTATGGATATAAACATGGAAACAGGCAAGAAAGTTTCATTATAGTTCATTCCTTGACGTTTTCTGAATCCTTTAGCCACTAGCCTTGCTTTATAGGTGCTAACTTGACCTTCCATGTCCAGCTTTCTTTTGAATACCCATTTTCATCCAACAGGATTTACATCAACTGGATCATCGACCAGAACCCAAAATTGGTTCTGATACATGGAATCCATCTTAGAATTCATAGCTTCTAGCCATCTTTCAGCTTTTGAGCTTTCTACTACTTCTATGTAGGAGAGAGGTTTATCATTGTCCAACAATAATGATTCACCATCCTCGGTGACTAGGAAAACAAATCTCTCTGCTTCCCTTACCTCTCTTGAGCTCCTACGCAGTACTTGTATTTCTAGAACCTCTTCCATGGGGACCTATGGAACTTGTTCCTGTACCAACTCCTATGTATCTTGAGCATCAACTTTGTCGAAGTCAATCTTTCTCCCACTATCCTTCTTGAGGATGTGATCCCTCTCAAGAAAGATGGCTTGTCTGGAGACAATCACTTTCTTGTCTTGAGGGTTATATAGGTAATGTCCTTTCGTTTCTTTGGGATATCCTATAAAGATACAATTCGTGCCCTGAGGTGCTAGTTTGTTGCCTAAGAAGGCCTTAACAAACGCCTCGCATCCCCATACACATGTGTGATACAAAGTGTGTTTCCTTTCATTCCATAACTCAGATGGAATTCCATTTTCCGCCTTAGTTGGTACTCGGTTTAATGTGTATGCTGCAGTTTGTAATACATATCCCCAAAAGGATAATGGAAGATCCACATGACTCATCATCAACCTCACCATATCCAACATGGTGTGGTTCCTCCTTTTACTAACACCATTCCACTGTGGTGTATAAGGAGTAGTGAGCTGAGATAGAATCCCAGACTCTCGTAGAAGATCGATGAACTCTTGGTTCAGATATTCTCCACCTCGATCCGATCGAAGCTTCTTTATCTTCTTACCAAGTTGATTCTCTACTTCATTCTTGAATTCCTTAAATTTCTCTATGTACTCTTACTTATACCTCATTAAGTAGACATATCCATATCTACTCAAATCATCAGTAAAAGTAATGAAGTAAGACTATCCACCTCTAGCTTCTACTGGAAATGGTCCACACACATCTGTGTGTACCAATCCTAGAAGCTCTATGGCCCTTTCACCTTGTCCACCAAAAGGCGGCTTGGTAATTTTTCCTTGTAAACATGTGTGACATATATCAAGTGGTTTTAGCTCGGTAGAGTCTAAATAGCCATCTTGGTAGAGCTTTGTCAAACACTTCTCATTCACATAACCAAGGCAGTGATGCCATAATTGGGTGATGTATGAGTCATGTGAGTTTGTTTCATTATCGATTGCCAACACTTGGTTTTCATAATTCAATACATACAAACCATTATTTAAATGTGCCATACCATAACATATGTTGTTATTATAAAAGGGACAACCCTTATTTACAAATTTTAAAATAAATCCATCCATATCCAAACAAGATACACAAATTATGTTCTTGGTAACACTAGGAACATAATCACAGTTATTTAAAACCAAAATCATCTCAGTCAGCAATGAGAGGTGGTAGTCGCCAATAGCCAACGCAGCCAGCCTTGCACTATTGGCAACTCGAAGATCCACCTCTCCTCTAGAGATCTTTCTAAATCAACTTGGTTCCTGCATTTGAACACAGATGTGAGGCCCACAAGCTGTATCTAATACCCAATGGGTAGAAATCGAAAGATTTCACTCGATAACAAACGCACCTTTAGCATCCCCACGCTTCTGGGTGCAGTTCCTCTTTCAGTGGCCCTGTTTTCCACATGCAAAACACATTGCCTCCCATTCCTTGACCTGCCTTTGGATCTTCCCCTTCTTGGAGGGATGGTGCTCGGGGGCTTCAGACCGTTTATAAGTCTTTGTCCCCTTTGCCTTGTCCTTCCTTTTCTTGTTCACCATAAGGACCGTGGGTTTGTCATGCCCCATATCCTTATCTACATGGCGAATCAAGGTCATAAGCTCTGATAGACTCTTCTCATTGCCGCTCATCTTATAGTGGACAATGAAGCTAGAGAAGTTCTTGGGCAGTGATGATAGGATGAGATCTGTACGCAACTCATCCTCAAATTTAATCCCTAAGATGTCTAGGCGTTCAATGTAGCCAATAATCTTGACTACATGAGCCCATCTGGCGCAGACTCTCCAAGATTCGTGGTAAAAAAAGCATTTGAGATCTCATACCTCTCCTATCTCGCCTTCTCTTGGTAGAGATCTTTAAGGTGAGATATCATGCTATACGTGTCCATGTTTTCATGTTGCTTGAAGAGCTCATTAGACATTTCCAATAGCATGAAACATTGGACATCTGTGGCATCATCCATGTGTTTCATGTGGATTGATAATTCCTCATCACTAGCGTCTTTCCCAGGCGCAACAGGAATAGGCTCTTCCAGCACATATAATTTCCTTTTGTGGCAAAGGATGACGCGTAATCACCTCTGCCACTCTTGGAAATTGGTTCTGGTGAGAAGGTTTTCTTTTTCGAGTATGGTGCGCAATGATATGTTTGAGGTCATTTTCTTGTCGTTTATACAAATTAAGATGAGCAAAGGTTTAGTACTTTATTACAAAAATTGAGACAAATAAATATATTAATACTTATCAGTCTCCCACTATTTTATCAAAATCCAATAGCCCTCACCATTGACTTCTGAATATTCTATTTCGTGAATATTCTAGTGGAAAGGATCCATATTGCCCTTCGCATTACCCCAACTAGGGTTGGTCAAGCTACTTTAAGGGTTTTAGGTAGGCATTCCAAATACCAACTGCATTAACTCGCAGCTCCTTGATCCACTAAGTGGACTCCCCAATCCTGAAATCCTTTTTGGATTTCCTTAACCTTTGCCTCTTGGTCACACCAAGTCCTTTTTTGGAAGTCAACCCTTTATGAGAACCAAGTCAAGTCAATCCAAAACCTTGAATTAGAATTCCCCGATAATTGAAAGCACCCCAACTAGGCTTGGTCAAGCACTTTGAACTATGGCTTGATTCTAACAAAATTATGGAAGGCTATGCCGACTTAATATTTATTTTGAGGGATTTTATCCTTATACGTAAATTTCCATTTTATTATCTTTGATTACATGCTTGTTAATATTAAGTGGGATATACTTAAGTGATTAACCATGTCTAAGACACTATTCACATATAAGCTGGTTTTATTTTAGTTCCATCTTACATGCTCGTTTAATTCATTAAATGTGTGATCGTGACAACACACCCACAATAAATAAACCATAAAACTGATAGAAATAAAATAAATGGTATGATCATGAGCTTTTCTATTGGTTAGTTTATGTAGCGGTTGATAAACTAACCCAAGACCTAGGGGAGAAACACCTTGAACCTTTCGGGTTCGTCTTTACATCTTTCCACCTGTCCACCTTTGTATCTCCTTGGATTGGTTTCACCTTGGCTCCTGACTCGAGCCGCCTCCACTAGCTTGGGAGCTCCATCCATTATATATACATTTATCTCACACGCAGGTGAGGGGTAAAAGGGGTTTTTACATAAAAGAATCTTTGGGCGCGCAGGCCCTACATATTAATGAAGAGATGGCTCACAGGCCAAAAAAATTAATTTAAATAAATAAATTAAAAGAAACCATTCACATACAATGGTCTCGGTCTATGTCATGATCATCCATACATGCAACGATATTTATACATAAATAAAACTAGCATTCAATTATTTAATCGTTCTTGTTTAAGATAAATCACGCTCGAATCAATTAATTATCTTTAATTAATCAATCCTTTTATCTTAAATCCCTTTTCAGAATTTCCTTGAGATTCTCATCCATCATAATTTTAAACAAATAAATTCATTTAAAATTATCCTTATACGTAACTTGTACTTTTGAGGCAACCTGGTGAATTCCCATTTATTAAGAAAATGTTAAATTAAACACATATATATAAAACACATATCACGTGTTGTGCCTTAGCTTTACGCCTGCACTATGGTACACGTCTCAAGGGTTTGTATAATATAATAACAAATTTTAATAAATCTATGTAATTTAGGTGAGTACATGGTGTTTAGTTCCGACTAAACGGCGTGTACTTTTCTTCACCGTCCATCCAAAGTACACACCCGGGGATAGGGCGTGTTAATGTACTTCGGAAATTTTCAGAGTACACGGCGTATGCAGTGGGAAAAACGCCGTGTAGTTTCCGAGTTACATTGTTTCCTGCCAGGCAGGCCGTGTACGGAGTACACGACCCAACCCTAACCCGAAGGGACTACACGCCGTGTTCATTGGACCACACGGCGTGTATTCCGGAAACCGTCTGCCACTTGTTTCTGGTCAACACACGGTGTCTTAAATTCTTAGAAAGAATCCAATACACGGCCTGATTTGGCAGATCAGTCAATGCATTGAACCTATACTACATGACGTGTACTTCTGAATACACGCCGTGTATTCTGGTGTTATACGTCCAGAAATGTTTGGCTCCTCCGGATGAGTTCCTCTATTTTGTTTTAATCAAAATTAAAAGAAAAATTCGTTTCTATGAGGTGAACGAGAAACGAGGGAGGAGGAATAGATCTCTATATTCAGATTTCCAGAATGATTAAACTTGAATTGAAATAACTAAATTATTAAATGCGTAAATTAACAACGAAAAACTAAATAATTATAATCAACGATATGACCCCCTCAAATACAAATTCTAGGTTCCGGGCGCAGCGGAAGCGCGTTCGTGGGTTCGCCCAACTTTAATTTTAACGTTAAACAACATTCAATCTTAGATCCTTCATGATATAAAACGCCAAATCTTCGGAATAGAATGAAGAACAAAAAGAAAAGAAGAGTCCTAAAACCCTTGAGGAGGATCATCATATGTTGATTATAATTAATTTAATTAATGCATAATAATTACCTCGTTGGAATTCTTTCTTCGTTGATGTGTCCGGTCACGATTCGGTGATCCATCGTTGCGTCGTAGAATCTTAGTGTAGGATTCCTCTAGCGGTGATCCACACGTGTGTCGCATATCTCCGGACATCACCGAAGGGATCTACGGGTGCTAGTGCGGAAGAACCTTTGCTTGCGATGTCCACCTTCAACCACCTTGATCCGGTGGAGGATCTTGCTCTTGTAACTTGAGGGAATTCTTGGTGGAAAGGGAAATCTCTTAGGCTTGAGAGTATTTCCAAATCCGTTGTGCACAACAATGGCTCTACAAAATTTTGGGGTTGCGAGGATATTTATAATCAGGTTTGAGGTTAATAGAGTTATGATAATAAATAAACACATTACACGTTTTATTTATTTCATTAACTCTTATTGAAAACCCCCATGTCGAATTATTAATTCCTTGACATGCGACCACACTGATTATAATAAACATCATTTAATGAAACAATATTAAATCATCAAAATCCCAACTGGAAAAACTACACTACGTGTAATAATTAATAAACGGTGTGTACTTGTTTTCCATAAAACTACACGGCGTGTATATTTAATATACACAGCGTGTACTTTTATTTTCCATTTTTCTCCACCACATTTATTAGACCTTGAGTAATGACTATTTATTTCTTAAATAAATGTAACTGCATTACTTTCTAATAAATATATTATTTCGTCCACAATATATTCTTTCGAATAACTAGTGTCAAAATAAATGCGATCAGACATACTTAAATAATTGTTAAACCACAGTCGGGAATAATATTTATTTAACTTTTTAAATTAATATTTAACTGAGATACATGGATACACTTAGTGTGTGACCCTCTAGGCCTCTTTCTCAGTGGCATTAGGCTGAGCCTACCTAAATTCCAAGGTTAGCATCTAGCAACATGCCAAGGCACCCATAAAGAAAGAAGTTATCGCCGCAATGACGTGTCACCTCCTACGAACGCTTACCGTGTAACATACTCCCTTTGTCTCGATATCTCAAATCAAGTGGGTTGCATGCCAGTGCCATCAACCCATGTGCTTGATTATTCTTTCATTGACGTCCCAGAATTGAACTTTCCCATACCTTACCATGGCCATGGATTTATTTAAGCTATATCAATTCCATCAAAGGGCCTGAGATATCTACTTCCGTTATGGAATGGAAGGGACAAATCCTTTTTCACATTATCTATTAATGCGGTATTACTCGTGACGCATCCAACGTATCCTACCTCATTGCGAATAGTGTGTCATCATAGTTTTCGTCAATACATCTAAGTGCGCAAGTTGTAATACCCATTAATAATAATCATAAAGTCTAAGGACCAATACACACATACGCAGATAGGAACATCCAATGACACTATGAAATGTGGATTTCCTACTGGCGGGTCTCGTTCTCATAATATCCTCCTAGATATTACCAAGGGCACACACCATGAGAATGTGCCTCAATGTTTTATGAGTCACCACCCTTAATGAACTATATTATTTGTGTCCCTCAAATAATATCATTCGGCCATAGAATATACATTCAAGAACAGTGTTATGGAACTTCCGGGTTCTCATCATAGTAGGGATCCACTACGAACCTTTAATGCAACAGTTTTCCTTAGGACATTATCACATGACATGTCACACAGAAGAACAATCAAGATGTGTAAGGCTTTTATTTAATGAATAAATTACAAAGTAGTTGGTTCTAGACCACCAACTCCCACATAAACTCGCCTTATGTGGAGTTCTATCTTAGTAAAAACTATGAAAATATCTTTTAAATTTGAAAAACTATGTGGATTAATCTTCTGAATGGGAATTCAAGTTCATAAAATGTGTGGAGTTTGACAATGATTTGGAGAAAAATTGAAATATAACTTTTTGAAAGTGGTAGGGGTTCTATTAAGTGATTTTTACCCACTTTGGAGAATGATGCAGGATAATCATGTGAGGTGCATCATGTTGATTCTAGTCCCAACTGCATCGATGGAATATATCTTGGTAAACTGTGAATCCAAACCATGTGATCTACCTAGAATAGTAATTTTTTAATTTATATTTATACCCAATCTTGTTTAATCCCAAATTGGCCATCCTTTATCCTCATTTCATTTGTCCAAACATAAGATTTCCCTAAAATATTCATCACCCTCTTCTCCAAGCATTCAAATAACTATCTTCATAATTTTCAAATGGATTAGGAAACTAAACCCCTCTTTTAACAACATCCCCCCCCCCCTCCTTCCTTATTTTATTTATACTTGGTTTTTTTCATGAACTTTAATGTTTATAATTTTTGAACCTAGGGTTTGCCATAGTCTATTATTATAATTTTTGGATTTCTATGGATTTTAAATGTTATTTAATTTCAGGGTTTTTCTATTTTTATTGTAACATAGACTTGTGGTTGGTGTTTATCTAAAAATCCATTTATTTGACATATCATGTTATTATTTTATTTAAGAAATTATTTTTTCAGTTAATTTATACCAATATTTGATACTCTTGATGGGGTTAAAATATGATTTCAATGTTTAATAGACTTTTCGTGAAAATATTTTCATGAATTTACATCTATAAATTTATAGTCAATTTTTTAAGCATGAAAAGTGCTAGAATAAATTCCTATGTTTGTTATATCAGATGAATTTGATGAATAAATAAGTTTTTTAACAATGTATTGATTTTAAAATTGGATAACCCATGTATTTCCAAGTGTTTGTTCTAAATTTAAAGGGGGTTTGTATAGACCTTAAGTCATTATCTTTAATATTTTTTTGTTATTGTTGTGTTATGTAATATTTAAACAAATTATTGCTTCCAAATAATTTATAAGTGTATTTTCCATGGTTTAGTTATCAAGGGATGGTTTCAACACATTTTTTTCAATTTTTTTCTAAAGGCCTATTTGGAACCATACAAAAGGGTTTTCTTAATGCTTTTAATGGACCTAGTTTTGATCCAAAAATTTGTAAATCTTTTAAAAAAATACCTATATGGAATGGATTGAATTATTACTTGATGTTTGTATAGTTGTGAAAGGGGTTATTTATTCAGAGGGAAGATGAAGTTATGAGATAAATTATTTGGCATGATTTATTTCTAATAAATGTGCTAGTTATATGGATTTATCATTTCCTCAACTATATTTGATTTATTTTAGGAAACCCTTGGAAAAATGAGAGAGATAACTATTTATACAACACTAATGCATTGGATATGGTTCCCTAGTGTAAATCACTCCCTAGCTTGGGGATTTCCCCTGATGAATCTAGTTGGGAGAGTGTTGAAAGGTTATTTGTTTTAATAATAAAACATATGACAACATTTCGTTCCTTATAAGTATATCTAGGATCATCTCATGTTTGGACCAAGTGAGTTACACATGATACTAATTTATTTGTTGATGATTATATCTTAGTGATTCTTGATTTTTATTTGAATGTATTCCCTTGTCCTTGTATTGGTTTCATTGAAACAATTTACATTATTTTAGTTTAATTATATTTAGATTCTTGGGTATTATAGTTCTATAATATTTTCAAACCATCTATATATATTTTTCTATTTACATAATAACTATATTTAAAAAGGGTGTCTTTGAGGAAAGTTTTGACAAAGGAAGATTATAATTGTTCTATCTCTATAAACACATAAGTCCACTTTTCAATGTATTAATATTTTATTCCTTTCAAAGTGGTGGTAACACTTTTGATTTATAAAAAAAGTATTTCAAAGAATGGTTTTAAAGGATATCACAACTCATTTATAATAATATGTAAAAAATAATTTTAGAGAATAAAAGTGGTAATGTTTTATTCAATAGGTTTTTTAACTTATGGGTATTTAAAGGGGTGTTTCATTTTTCAAAGGGGAAAGTAAGATATTTATTTTTTTAGAAGTTATCACAAAAACATCTATTTCGTAAATATTGTTCAAACTTGGGTTTATGAAAGGTATTATAAATAATAAACTTCTAAAACTCTTTAGTGAAATCCTACTGGTAATGATCAACTCACACCCTATAAACACACATTTTTAGGTATCTTTTACATGTTTATACTATATCTATAGTCATATTTCCATATTTTTTGTGTTCTCATTAGTCTGCTAATATATGTTTTTATGTGGACATGACCTAAAGTTGTATTCTAGTGATATTATGTGGGCATGAAATAATGGTTTATATCAGAATATATGTAATGGATAACTCGACCACCCTCTTATCTTTTGTTTTTCATTTACATTGGAACTTGTCGTGTATTCTTTATAATGATATAAATTTTCAAAGTGTGTTTGGTTAGTTATATTAAATAAGGAATCTTTGATTGATTATATTAATTATAATAATTTATTATATAAATGTAAATATCAATTATAGATGCACTATATAATATTATTGGTAAAGATCCAATGCTTAATTATTATTATTTTTGAGTGAAACCATTCCCACTAACATTTATTTGATACTCAGGTTCTTGTGATAAATCTATGGAAATCAACAACTTGCTTTAAAACTGTGACAGATTTGTTTTGGGGATGTTGGAGGTTTAGCAAGTCTAGTTTGTTACATTCCATGGCCACTCTAAAATTATTGTAGACATCTAGGTCATATCATCATTATTTCCAAAGAAAAAAAATTCTTACATCTATTACTTCACCTGGTATCCATATCCCATGATTTATACCTCATCGTAACTACTTGTATATACTCCAAGATTGTTGGAACCCATATATTATACCCCATCTCTCATGCCTGAATGGCCTGGAGGCCTTCATATTTTATTGATTTTTGATAATCCTCCTTTTAAGGGTTGAAGGGGAACACTAAAATTACATTTCATATAGGCTTCGTAACATTATAGGACTAAACAGACTTAAAAGAATACATCCCAGACTACGATAAATTGAAACTACCCCGCCCTAGTGTCTGCATCATGATAATCTCTCCACCATTGCATGGTTGTTTGGCTAGTTGTCATGTGTAAGGATGCATAGGCCTGGTACAGATGGAATGTTTTGTACCCTCTCATTCATCCAAATATGATAGCTCTACTATCTTAAAAGCTCCTAATCTGAATAATTCTCTCAAGCTTGTTCCTTGTAGAATTGGTCTGGTTTGCATCTGCACATCAGTTGGTCTAAAGGGCTTGAGGTGGATCAAAGGCCTTGAGGTTTTCTGAAGGCCTTAAGGTGGACTGAAATCCTTACTAGCCCGAAGGCCTTGGTGTCCATAAGGCCTTAATGACTCCAGGCCCAAACCGGTGGTCCGAAGGTGAATAGTTATGACTGCTACCGTATTAAATAGTACCTGCTATTGTAACTGCTACAATACTTCTATAGTACCCCATAAATATTCCTCTACCTGGAATCGAACCTGGTTATCATGGATGCACATGAAGATTCCTAACCAACCGGGTTGAGGCTCATGTTTCCCCATATTTCATTGTTTCTCTTTCTTTGATTACTATTAAGACTACTAAGTGTCCCATGGAAAAGTGGATTTTGGGGAAACTAAACATCCTATTAATATAGAGGTGTAATGTCCCGCTAAATCAAGTAAAGTTTATTTCATTACAAAATATTAGTAATTTTTATTGATGTGGGTCTATTTTTACATTGTTTTGCCACATAGTTTTACTTAATTTTTAATTTTTTAATTAATTAATTAAGAAATTTATACTAAATAATATTACTTTTGTATTTTTATAACTAATTTTGTTAATTAAATAATTTTTATAATTAATTTGGTATTTTTAGTTTTCAAATAATAATTTTATTCTTACATTTATTTTCTAATTTAATTGTTTCTTAATTAGTTTGGTTAATTAAAATATACTTGAATTTTTAATAAATTAACATTTTTATAAAAAATTATTTTAACACTCTATTTCTTTCAAATTAACTTAGACTTTATTTTAATATTTTCTCCTATATTTTAGTTTCATTAAAATATATTAACTTTATTAATTAGTATGTTTAACCATCAAAATTATTAATTAAGTTAAGAATTTTAGTTTTAATTAAATAAAATAGTTCACTTTTAACTTTAAGTATTCACTTAGTTAATTAATTAATAAATTAAAAAATTTAAAACATTAATTATTTAATTCTAAAAATTCAATTGAATTATGAAGTCACTAATTTTTGTTTTTAGACTACCGGTGAGTCAAATACGAGTTATCGTGGCCTATAGGGTCACCGATGCTATCCGTTTTCACAAAACAATTACCCTATAATTAATTTATATAGTAATTCTAATTTAAGTCTTTTATATATTTAGTTTATCAATAATTCAGTTTTTAAACTAGGTGTTATTAATTAATAATTTAGTTTTAATTTTTAAGTTTTAAGTTTAATAATTCTTTTTTAAATTTATGTTGTTTAGTCCTTGTTCCAATTTTTAATTGAAATTAACTTAAGTTTTAATTTTAAGTTCAATTTATGTTTTTTTAAGGTCACCGTTAGTTATTTATTTTTATTCTATCGGTGACCCTCTTCTTTGTGCACAACAGTGAGCTTTTAATTTTATACTAACGATAACCTTTTATTTTTAACCAACGGTGACCCTTGGTTCTATTGGTAACCTTTAAATGCACCGGTGACCTTTTCTTTT
Source organism: Viscum album (assembly GCA_963277665.1). Taxonomy (NCBI): domain Eukaryota; kingdom Viridiplantae; phylum Streptophyta; class Magnoliopsida; order Santalales; family Viscaceae; genus Viscum; species Viscum album. Next base: position 1,685,227,961 of record OY728160.1, read on the forward strand.
AAGTATCAGTGAGCTTATATAACAGTGAATATTCAGTCTATCGGTGACCTTTTATTTTAACTAATGATGAGCTTTTTATTTTTTATTATTTTTCCGTGGTGACTTTTACTCTTTTATTTACTCTATCGGTGACCTATTTAATTAACTCTATCTGTGAACTTTGGGCCACTACTCCATCTCACTGGTGACTCCTCTGCTTTTCATGCACTCACCCTTAGTTCATTAATTTCTCACCCTCCTGCCTTCTTCCTATCTGTGAGACTAACAGCATCCCAGCCACCCCTGCTCCCCACTTTTCCTCACAAAGACACATCCTCACACCAACGCCACCACACCTCTTCTGCCTCACCTCCATCATACTCACAGAGCCTTTCGAGCTAGTTTCAGAATTTTTACAACGAAGAAATAGATCTTTTCAAGCAATTTTTTCACCTTCACAGCAGCAGCTGTTTGAAGATGAACATACATATCCCCACGATTTGGAAGAGCAGTCAAGCCCGATCAGACCGCCTACTTTTGTGAGGGATAATCCTTTCCCCAAGATGCCTGAAGTTGTTCCATCATCAGCCACTGCTAGAAGTGCTGCTTGAGTCATGGGTGATGAGAGAACAAAAATCGCCACTTTTTAAGCTGACTGTTGACACTACTGTGAACAGAGGTGTCGTCAGAGGGAGAATGTCGCAGCGGGGTCAAAACCATCTCCATAGGAGAAGAACTCACCACCGAAGCTAAACTGGAGGAAGTTGAGCCGATCCGGTATGTTGTGTTATGTCGCTTAGAAGAGTCCAGTCCTCCGCCGGACCTGCTTTGAGGGATCTCACCCGCCTGTTTCCGCTGCTACGGGAATTAGAGGGTGTTGCGTCATGCTGGAGGAGGAAGGTGCCACTGGGTGGAAGAAGAGGTCGCTTTTCCCCTAGGAAAGCGGTGTTAAAGAAGTCCCCCCTCCCCTTGGGTTGTTCTGCACTAAATTTTCGGAAGGGGGAGAAGAAAGTTAATTTTAAAAAATATATATTTAAATTAAAAACAAAAATTAAACCTAATTAAAGATTTAATTTATAAAAATAATAATAACATAAATAATAATTACTAATTAAATGAAATATTAAAATTAACTAAATTAAATGTATAAAAATTAAAATATTTGAGAATAACTTAAATAAACTAATCTAATCTAATTAATAGTAAATATAATTAATGTTCAAAATAATTATCAAATTAATAATTATTATTAACTTTAATAATTAATTAAAATATTTCTATTTTTTAATTATTATCTAGAACTAAAATTTTGGCAATTTATAAATTTAAGTAAAGTAACTTAATAAAATTAACTAATAAAAATTTCTAAATTTACAACATAAAGTTATAATTAAATAAATTACTGAATTACTTATTGTTTAATAATTAATAATTAATTAAAACTTTCAAATTCAAATTTTCATTAGGATTAATTAAGCAATTTAATAAATTTAATACTTAAATATATAATTAAATAAAATTATTACATTATTATTTATTCTCAATATAATCTCCAAAATATAATTTCTAGTTTTTAATAGTACTAATATAGTAATTTATTTAACAAAATTATTTAAATGTTGATTAATTATTTTAAAAGGCTTTTTAATAAGCTATCTTCTTAAATTATAAATTTTTATTTCCTTTCTATTGTAACTATTTTGATTGTTTTTCTTGCATAGGTTCATTCAAGAGACGTTTAATCATCCAGGTGCACTCAACTAACTCATCCAGATTTAGTTACGTGAGAAAAACTAGTGTAACATGTTAGTCGCGAAAAAATGCATGTGTGCGGTGCATATGTGAAGAGATTTTGACGTCTGTGGAAAATGTTCTGTGAAAAGAAGAAGAAGATAGTGGCTACTTAAGATAGAGAAAGAATCAGATTTAGAAGGGGACATTCATTCATGATAATTCAGAGATATTGATTCGAGGAGAGAACCATTGGAGATTCAAGAGCTTCTCTCTCATTAGGAGCAGTGAGGTCCTATGAACATCCCAGGAGTTGAAGGAGTGTAAGAGCAGAGTATCTTTTTGGGAGTTTTTCTTCCCTTATGGTTGAATTCTTATACTCTACTTTAGCATGTTTTCAATTATTATTATGATTATAAACATTTTTTCTAGATAAATATTTTAGTTCAGGGAAAAATTGAAGTTTTACTGGTTATCTTTTAATTTTATTTTTCACTTTATCATTTAAAATAATTCAATAACGATTTTTGAGATCAATACTGAATTCATTCGGTCACTTGTACCACTATCAATTAATAACAAAAATTCATAGTCAGTTGGTGAGATTTTTTGCGGAAACAGTCTTCAAAAAATAATAAATTTAAAAGACTTCAAGATTTACAGTGAGTTCTTTGTGTTTTCATTTTTCCAAAAAGTTCATATTTGGTTAATTTTGGAGTGGAGAACACTTAAAATGATTGGATTATGTGACTTAACTTCTGGAAAGGGATGTGAGTCATTATTTTTAAAACCAGCAGTATAGATATTTTTACCTGGACATTACATTTTGATAGTTCATTTATCATCATTCTATATTTCTGTTGTTCACTACTCTCAATTTTTTCTCTACTTAATCCTAGTCTAGATCAAAAACGAAAAAAATAGTGTTACTTTAAAACTTTTATAAACATAATAAAAAAAATAAAAAGTAAAATATATATAATCCACTCCACTTCTGACAAAAATAGAGTTTTTTAATGTTTTTAGATGATTAGTGGTCAAATTTTCCATCTTTGTGGGTTTGACCCTGCTTGCCACATATACAGTAGTCAGTTGGATTTTAAATTTTAAATGTTGACTGAATTCAACGATGGTTCAGGTCAAGTTCATGGCACCATTTCTAGGGAAGTAATGGGCCATTATTTTTCTAAAAAAACAGAAAAAAAATCACATATATAAGAAAATCGTAAAAAATTGAAAAATTGAAAACTGTAAAAATATGCTTCATTTCTTGCTAAACTATTACTGTTTTCTTTACTTCTAAATAATACTTACTGTTGTTTTAACTATCACAAGAACTTTTTTTGTTAGATTAGAGCCTCTAAACCCTGAATTAGATAAACATTTAACTGATCTATGAAAGAAAAACAAATTTGAAATTGAGAACATAGATAACAAAATTCATAATAAAAAATTCCAAAATCAACTAAAACTCTTAGATGATAATGAAAGGGAAAGGATGAGGGAATTACAACTTCCTCAAGTTTTAATCAATCCATCGTCCATTCGACTTAGTCCTAGGGACAGAAACTATTAATTGAAACAATCAAACATTTCACTATTGCCTCCTTTTAATGGACTTTCTAATGAGTACTCTCTTACCTTCATTAGAGAATTCTATAATATTGTTCCATAACTACCTCTTCTAGGACTCACAGAAAATGAGCTAAGAATGGGAGTATTTCCCATTTTCCTTAAAGGGAATGAAAGGAATTGGTTTCTAAGTCTATATGAGAACATTTTCGAAAATTTGGATCAAGTGTACAAATCTTTCATTATGAAATTTTATCCTTAAATACTGAAAGTTGAACTTAGAACTAAAATAACTAGTTTATATCAAGAGGATAGAGAATATTTTCATGAATCCTGGGATAGATTTAGGGATCTTATTAGGCAGTGTCCCCATCATCAACTCACATCTCACCTTCTCATGGATACTTTCTATGAAGGTTTTTCATCCTCTGGATAGAATCTAGTCGACCAAGATACTATGGGAAATTAAAATGATAATATAGATGAAGAACATAGTCTAATTTTTAATAATCTTACACTGAATTCCCAAAATAAAAATTCAATAAGGAAAAGAGTCGATAGTAATTTTAATCCAAACACATGTTCAATGAATGAAACTCAAATTCAACTTGTTGAAATCACCAACCAATTGCAATATTTAATGAACTAGAATTCAAAACAAATATTTAACCAACTTGGATGTCAAAACACCAATCAATAATTAAGGGGATAGTGTGTAGAGTGTGGTATTTTTGGGAATACTGAAAACTTTTGACCTAATTTTGATATGCCATCATAATGACAAGAGAATTCAAACTTTGTTAACTATGGTCTTAGGATGCCTCCTAAAAAAGATCCATATTCAAATAATTACAACCAATGCTATAGGAACCATCCAAATTAACCCTGGAAAGATCAAGGCCTAATTAAACAGTCCACTACCCCTAATTACTCAATCCAACCAAGACCAAACTTTCAAAATCAACAAAGGGGTTAGTCTTCAAATGCACAAGGACATAGTGATAACAAAATTTCTTCTGAACTTGATTTAATATTGAAAAAAATTAACTCTCAAGAGGAAAGATTCATGACTCTTCTGTCCCAACATCAAAATCAATATGAGTTAGATATAATTCAAACTGATGTGAGAATGAAAAACATGGAAGCACAATTTGGACAACTTGCTAGAGATTTTTCATCTTGGAAAGAAGGTATAATTCCAAGTACCACTGAGCTTAACCCTAGAGACAATTCCATGGATTTTTTCACTAGAAGTGGGCTTAATACTCAAACATTTTTTGAAAAATTCACTAAAAATTCCAAAAATGAAAATTTCCTTGAAAGTGGTAATAAAAATATGCTTTGTTCGCATGCTGGAAATTCAAAGAAAAGCCATTAAAATGATTAAAATTTGAATTTATCATCTAAATAAAAATCTGAATTTTTTTCTAAAAACCAAAAGAATAATGGAAAATAAAATTTTGAGGAAGAGGTGAGAGATATAAATTCAGTCCTTAAAATTTTTTACCCACCCACCCCTTTCCCTGAGAAGTTGAAACCACAAAGTAACAACAAGGATGAACTTCTTCAACTTCTTGGTCTCCTTTCTAAACTTCAAGTAAACATTCCCTTCATTCAATCCTTAATTCAAATCCCATATAACTAGAAATCTCTTAAAAATTTGTTTCAAACAAAAATAGCCTAGAATAATTTGCTACTTACAGTCTCACGGAAGAGTGTAGTGTTGTGCTTCAAAAGAAAATCCCACCCAAACTGAGAGACCCATGTAGCCATGCCATTCCCTGTACCTTAGGAAATTCTAATCAGCTCAACTATTTGTGTGATCTAGGTGCTACTACTAATCTTATCCCTTACTCACTCTTTTGATAGTTGAGTTTGGGTGACCTTCAACCCACAACAGTCATATTTCAGTTGGTTGATAGATCGTTCACTCATCTAGTGGGTAGGGTAGACGACTTGCTAGTTGGAGTAGGAAAACTATTTCTACCTCCAGACTTTTTATTCATAGACATGGAGTGTGAAAAAGAGGTTCCAATCATCTTCAGTAGACCATTCTTGGCCATAGAAGGTGTGGTTATTGATGTTTCAAAGGGTCAAATAATTTTTAAATTTAGAGAACAATAAGAAGAGATCACTATGTTTAAAAATGTTAAAAGACAAACTTATTCTGAAAACTGTTCAAAAATTGAGTTCCTTGAAGCTAAAAGTTCTTATAAAAATAAACTTCGAAACATTGAGGAATTTGAAAACCAATCCTCATCTGAAGAAAATAATTTAGAAACTAAAAATCCTATTGAATCTATCTTACAAGTTGAAAATTCTGCTCAAACACCAAATCCTAAAAATTTTCTAGAACTGGGAAACTGTCTAGTTAATGCTATAGAAGAGTCCACTATTTCTGAACATAGGAGATTTTTGAGTGAATATAAGGGTGTTTATGTTAACACTAACACTTCTGAACACTTTTATGATATTGAGGGTGAAATTATAAGACAACTTGATGATTCTTCTTTAATAAACTTGTTAAATTCTGATATGGAAAACTTGGACAGTATACTTCCCACTTTGGACAGAAACACTGTTATTTCTATAAATGAACTTGAAATTGACAATCTCTCATCATTTAATACTTTTTATAAGAGATATTTTGCAGATCTTGGATCTCATAGACCTAAGAGTCTTCATTATACTGTAGATTCACCCACTCTTGATCTAAAACCAATCCATTCTCGTTTGAAATATTCATTCTTCGGAGATATTTCCACTTTTCCAGTCATAAGTTTTGCCGAACATAATGAAAACCAAGAATAAAGACTACTAAGTGTTTTTAAATAGTATAAATATTCTCTAGGTTGGAGCATTGCTGATATAAAGGGTATTAATCCCTCATTCTGTACGCATAAAGTACCTATGGATCCTGACCATAAGCCTAGGGTAGAGTGTCAAAGAAGATTGAACCCAAACATGAAAAAAGTTGTGAGAGAGGAAGTGATTAAGTTGTTGGACACTAGAATGATATATCCCATTTTTGATAGTTCTTGTGTCAGTCCTATTTAGGATGTTCCCTAGAAGGGGGGTTTCACTATAGTAAAAAATGAAAAAATTGAAAAATCTATGTTAGGAAAGCCACAAAATGGAGAGTCTGTATTGATTATAGGAAGCTGAATGCAGCCACTAGGAAAAACCATTTTCTATTTCCCTTCTTGGATGAAATGCTTGATACGATTGCTGGAAATGAATTTTTCTATTTCTTGAAGGGTAATTCTGGTTACAACCAGATTCCTGTTGATCTAGAGGATCCAGAAAAGACCACTTTCACATGCCCCTTGGAGACATTTGCCTATAGGAGGATGGATTTTTGGTTGTGTGGAGCTTCATCCACCTTTCAAAGGTGTATGATGGCTATCTTTTTGGATATTATTGAGAGAATCATTTATGTTTTCATGGATGATTTCTCTATTGTGGGTAGTACTTTTGATACTTGTCTTGGAAATTTGATTTCATCTTAGAAAGATGCATTGAAACCAACCTTGTTCTTAATTTGGAGAAGTGTCATTTCATGGTTACATAGGGAATTTGTTCGGTCATAAAGTGTCCAAAAGAGTTTTGGTAGTTGATACTGCTAAGATTTAATTCATTCAAAAACTGCCACATCCTTGAAATGTTAAAGTTTTTAGAAGTTTCCTAGGGCACACCGGTTTCTACTAGAGATTCATAAAATACTTTTCAAAAATTACTAATCCCTTATTTTCTTTGCTGGTCAAGTTTGTACCTTTTAATTTTGATGAAAACTATTTGAGATCATTTAATCTGCTTAAAGAGAAACTCAACACATCACCTATTATCACTGCACCTGATCGGAAACTACCTTTTGAACTTATGTGTGATACTAGTGACATGGTTATATGTGTTTTCCTTGGATGGAGGAAAGTTAGGAAGTTTCATGTGGTGTATTATGCTAGTAGACTTCTAGATGATGCCTAAAAGAGTTATACCACCATTGAAAAAGAATTTCTAACTATTGTTTTCTGTCTAGAGATGTTTAGAAAGTATTTGTTAGGTCCAAAAGTCATTATTTTCAATGACCATTCTGCTTTAAAGTACTTGATGTCTAAGAAAGAAACTAAACCCAGGCTGATTAGATGGATTCTGTTGCTACAAGAGTTTGATTTAGAAATAGGGATAAGTAAGGAGCTGAAAATTTAGTTTTTGACCACTTATCTGGGCTTACTCTTACTCAATATGAATTTGAAGACCCTAGGGAGGTAAAATCTTCCTCCCCTAATGAAAAGCTACTCACTGTTTCTATCAGGCAATCTGCTTGGTATGAAGATTTTTCCAACTTCCACACAGTAGGTTTCTTTCCCAAAAACTTTTCCAATAACCAAAGAAAGAAATTCATTTTTGAACTTATATACTTCCTTTGGAATGATCTCATACAGAAATGTGTTGATGGTATCCTTAGAAGATGTGTGCCATAGGAAGAGATGTTACCTTTTTTAGAGATTTGTTACTCCTCACCTTGGCGAGGTTACCATGGTGGTGAAAGAACTGATCAGAAATTCCTAAAATATTGTTTCTATTGTCCCACTCTTTTTAAGGATTCTAGAAGCTTTAAGGTTGTATGTGATAGATGTTAGAGGCTATGAAATGTGGGTAGGAAGCAGGAGTTACCCCAAAAATGAATTCTAGAAGTTTAAATTTTTGATGTTTGGGGTTTAGATTTCATGGTTCCACTTCCATAATCTCAGGGGAATGAGTATATTCTTGTTATTGTATACTATGTTTCAAAATGGGTTGAGGCAGTTTCACTGCCCATCAATCAAGCCAATTATGTAGTAAAGTTTTTCATAAAGAATGAATTTCTAGATTTGGAGGTCCCAAGGCTTTTATCACTAATAATGGAATTCATTTTAAGAACTAAAAATTTAATTCTCTTTTGGAGAAATATGGTTTTGTTCCAAAAACTGGTACTCTTTATCATCCACAGTCCAATGGACAGGTGTAAATCTCAAATAGGGAACTTAAATAGATACTTGAGAAAACTGTGTCAAACTCTAGGAAGGTCTAGTCTCTTAAATTGGATGAAGCTTTTTGGTCTTTTAGAATTTATTTCAAGACCCCAATAGGTATGTCTCCTTATAGGATGTTGTTTGGGAAATGATGTTATTTACCTATGGAGTTGCAACACAAGTCTTATTGGGAAGATAAGGCTCTGAACTTTGATTTCAAGAGTGTTGGTGAGAAGAGATTACTTGAGCTGAGTGAACTTGATGAGATTAGGAGAGAGAGTTATGATAATTCAAGGATATATAAAGAGAGGACTAAAATCTTTCATTATTCTATCATACAAACTAAATAGTTTAAACTTAGAAAACATTTCTTTATCTTTAACTCTCAACTTAAACTCTTCCCTGGAAAATGTAAGTCGAAGTGGTCTGGACCTTTTAATGTAGTGAGAGTACTGAAGAATGGTGCTATTGAAATTGTAGGTGAAGATAACAAACTCATGTTAGTTAATGGGCCGAGGGTGAAGTTGTATTTTGAGGGATAGCCGAAGGGCTTGGCTGCCTTCACTGTGCTTGAAAACTGATTTTGAATAAAGTATGTCTGAAGAATTTAAAACATAGCATTTCATGGGAGGCAACCCATGGTTCTTTTTGTCTTTACTAATTTTCATTTTTACACTTGAATAATGAGTTGCTTCTGTGCTTTGTTTTTGTGAAATTCCTATTACTGGTTGTTCTTGGTCTCTTTGATCTATTTCATAGTTATCAAGAAGCTGCTATTGTGTCATTTAAGGAGTGGAATTCCGATTTTGAAGGAGTAAAGAAAAACTAGTTAGGGAAGTATCTTACTATTAAATTTTGTTTCATTTCTCTGCTCTTTAATGCTTTAAAAAATATTCTACTTGTCTTGTATGAAAATTATGTTCTATAAGTTTCCACTTTTGGAAATTCTGCTTTAACTAAAGTGTGGGGGGTTACATTCAGGCTGATTTTTTTTATTGAATCAGCTTTAGGTTGTGGTGTTTTAGCATTCTATTTTCTGCTCAATTGAACACATTATTAAACTCAATCTAATAAAATGCTTACACCCAGTACACAGTGCACTTACACCTTCCATATTACTTTTAAGCTGTATTGAAAATTATTCCCTAGACTAAATATTAATGCATGTACTTGCTTATAAACCTGTTGTTAAGTTATTCATTATGTTGAAAAACATTTTTGAACTTCAAAGAGATCCTTTATACATGCGATCTTTCTAATAAATTGAAAATATTTTTTTAAACTCAATTGTTAAATTTTTCTTGTCCATATTTAGAAGTCAAATTTAGGGAAAAAGTTCGGCTTTAAGTATGGGGAGGGGTCAATTCTTGACTGTGCTAAACTGTGATTAATTGAAATCCCATCAATTACCACTACAACTTAAATCTTTTTGTCAAAAAATGTGTACATTTTTTCAAAATTCTTGCACACTTCTAGATTGTACATTGATCTCAAATGGGTCTTGCCTAAGGAAAGTGCCTTGATTGGTAGTTAAGAGCAACTAAGAATATGTAATTAAAGATTTTGGTTGATTTATGAGTGATTTGGCTTAGTGGTTTTTTGGAAATTTGGTTAGGGACTATTTTTTAGAATGATATGGGTGACCTATTAGTCGAGTTATGGTCTTAATATTTGGAACTGGATGTTTGATCTTGATCCTAGGGGCCTAATTCATCTTTAAATTATTAAAGTAATTGCCTTTATGAGACAATATAATTTGTTTTCATAAAAATATTTTGAAACTGGAGTTTTTTGGGCATCTGGGATCCCACGATGAATCACCGAGACCAAAGATGTTGGGTGCATTTTTGTTTACTATAAGCCCTATGTAAACCTTGAATAAGTGAATTGTATGGTTCTTAGCACATGATACATGGCTTGGGAAAACTAAATAAAGTGTCTAGTGTCAAAAATGATTTTGTTAAGGTGAGGGGAATGATGAAGGAAGGATTAATAAGGGTTCAACTGGTTTATAGGGGAGTCATCTAGGTTGCATCATTAAGGCGATTCAAAAAAAATTATTTATTTTTGGAACCTAGGTGACGAGTCAAAGTACAAATTTCCTCTGGTTAAGTTTTTAATTTCACATAAAATTTTACCTCTTATCACTCTTGGGATTAGAACTTGAGTTTGGATTGAAATTATCACTAAGTAGAGTCACCTATGAGGCATGACACTTACTTTGATTGAATAATCTTTGCTTTCTCGATTACACTTTGAGTACTTGTTCAAGGAAAGAATTGATATGAAATTTTTTTATAATAGCCTGATTTCATGTTATGTCCTCTTTTCTTGAGTGTTGGACATGTCACATTTTTAGAAAAATAATAAATACTACAATATGTTTTTTAGAGATAACAAAGAAAGAAATTTTTTGAGGACTGAAAATGCTTCAGTGTGGGGGAATTTGATGTGGCTCTATTTTAACATAGTTTTTCCACATATTTTTACTTAATTTTTAATGTTTTGATTAATTAATTAACATAATAATACTAAATAATTTTTTATTTTTATTTTTATTTTTATAACTAATTTTATCAATTAAAAAAAATTATAATTAATTTGGTATTTTTAGTTTTAAAATAATAATTTTATTCTTACATTACTTTCCTAATTTAATTTTTTCTTAATTAGTTTGGTTAATTAAAATCTGTTTGACTTTTTTATAAATTAACATTTTTATAAACAATTATTTTAACATTGTATTTCTATCTAATTAACGTAGAATTTATTTTAATATTTTATCCTATAGTTTAGTTTCATTAAAATATATTAACTTCGTTAATTACTATGTTTAACCATCCTGCTTATTAATTAAGTTAAAGAATTTTAAAATAAATAGTTCTCTTTTAACATTTAGAATTCACTTAATAAATTAATTAACCAATTTAATGTTTTAAAATATTAATTATTTATTTCCAAGAATGCAGTTAATTTATTAAGTCACTAATTTTTGTTTTTATTCTACCGATGAGTCGGATATAAGCTATCGGTGACCTATTGGGTCACAAATGCTATCCATTTTCACTTAATTTTTACCCTATAATTAATTAATATATTAATTTTAATTTAAGTCTTTTATCAATTTATTTTATCAATTATTCAGTGTTTAATCTAGGTGTTATCAATTATTAATTTAGTTGTAATTTTTAAGTTTTATGTTTAATAATTCTGTTTTTAATTTGTGTTGTTTAGTACTTGTTCCAATTTTTAATTTTAATTAACTAAAGTTTTAATTTTGAGTTTAATTTATGTTATTATAAAGGTCACTGTTAGTTATTTATTTTTGTTCTATCGGTGACCCACTTCTTTGTGCGCAATAGTGAGATTTTAATTTTATACTAATGGTAACCTTTTATTTTTAACGAACGGTGACCCTTTGTTTTATCAGTAACCATTAACTACACCAGTGACCTTTTATTTTAAGTATTGGTGAGCTTATATAATGGTGAATATTCAGTCTACCGGTGAAATTTTATTTTAACTAATGGTGAGGTTTTTATTTTTTGTTTTTTTCATCAGTGACATTTACACTTTTATTTACTCTATCGGGGACCTCTTTAATTAACTCTATCTGTGGCCTTTGGGTCACTACTCTATATCACCAGTGACTCCCCTTCTTTTCATGCACTCATTGTTAGTTCATTAATTTATCACCCTCTAGCCTTCTTCCTATCTATGAGACCAATAGCATCCTAGCCACCCCTGCTCTTCACTTTTCCTCACACCGACACATCCTCACACCAACGCCACCACACCACTTCTTCCTCACCTCCATCATACTCATAGACCAAATTCCAAAAATTATTTCAATCAAGAGAATGCATCCACGCATGAACACATTTCCACACATTTAAACACGAATTTAGAATTTTTACAATGAAGAAATAGAGCTTTTTGGGCCAATTTTGCACCTTCGCAGCAGCGGCTGTTTAAAGAAAAAATTGGCCATCGCCGCAATTTGAAGGAGGAGTCAAGCTTGAGCAGACCGCTTGATTTTGTGAGGTATAATCCTTACCCCAAGCTACTTGAAGTCGTTCCATCATCGGCCACTGCTAGAAGCGCTTCTTGAACTGTGGGTGATCAACGAACAAAAACCACCACTTTTTCAGCTGATTATTGACGCTACTCTGAACAGAGGTTCCACTGGTGGGAGAATGAAACTGCTGGTTCAAAGCCATCACCACAGGAGAAGAACTCTCCACCGAAGCCAAATAGGAGGAGATTGAGCCAAGGTGGTCTTTTGTGTTGCGTCGCTTAGAGGAGTCCTGTCCACCTCCAGACCTTCTTCGAGGGTTCTCACCCGCCTGTCGAAATTTCTACTGGAATTAGAGGGTGTTACGCCACTCTAGAAGAGGAAGGTTCCACTGGGTGGAAGAAGAGGCCATAACTCCACTGGTGATGCGGTGCCAAAGAAGACCCCCCCCCCCTCCCCAAGGGTTGTTGTGCGACGAATTTGGAAGAGGGGGAGAAGAAATATAATTTTAAAAGTATATTTTTCAATCAAAAACTAAAATTAAGCATAATAAAATATTTAATTTAAAATAATAATAATAACACAAATAACAAATACTAATTAAATTAAATATTAAAATTAACTAAATTAAATGTATAAAAAATAAAATATTTAAGAACAATTGAAATAAAATAATCTAATCTAATTAAAATTAAATATAATTAATGTTCAAAATAATAATCAAAATAATTATTATTATTAACTTTAGTAATTAACTAAAATATATCTATTTATTTTTTTTAAAATATTATCTAGAACTACAATTTTTTCAATTAATAAATTTTATTAAAGTAACTTAATAAAATTAACTAATAGAAATATCTTAATTTACAACATAAATTAATAATTAAATAAATTACTTAATTACTTAATGTTTCATAATTAATAATTAATTAAAATTATAAAATTAAAATGTTCATTAAGATTAATTAACCAATTTAATAAATTTAATATATAAATATATAAATAAATAAAATTATTACATTATTTTTTCTTCTCAATATAATCACTAAAATATAATTAATATTTTTTAATAGTAATAATAAAGTAATTTATTTAGCAATATTATTTAAAAGTTTATTAATTATTTTAAGACATTTTATTGCGCTATCTTCTTAAATTTTAAATTTTTTTTCCATCATGTTGTAATTGTGTGGATTGTTTTTCTTGTTCAGGTTCATTCAAGAGACGACAAATCATCTAGGTGCACTCAACTAACTCATCCGGAGTTAGTTACATGAGAAAAACTAGAGCGACATATTAGTCTTGAAAAAATGCATGTGTGTGGTGCCTGTGTGAAGAGATTTTGAAGTCTGGGGAAAATGTTCAATGATAAGAAGTAGAAGATAGTTGCTACTTTAGAAAGAGAAAGAAGAAAATTGAGAAGGGGACATTCATTCGAGATAATTCAGATATATTGATTTGAGGAGAGCACCGTTGGAGATTTGAGAGCTTCTCTCTCATTGGGGGCAGTGAGGTCCTGTGAACATCCCAGGAGTTGAAGGAGCATAGGAGCAAAGCATCTTTTGGGAAGTTTGTCTTCCCTTATGTTTTAATTCTTATACTATGTTTTACCATGTTTTCAATTACTATTATGATAATAAACCTGTTTTCTAGAAAAATCTTTTAGTTACGGGATAAATTGAAGTTCAAATGGTTATCTTTTAATTTTATTTTCCACTTTATCATTTCAAATAATCCAGTAAAGACCTACTTTCCACATATATAGTAGTTAGTATGATTATAAATTTTAAACTTTGACTGACTTCAATGACGGTTCAGGTCATTTATCATTGAATTTTCTTACTAAACCTTTATTGTTTAAAAGTGGTTTTAATGCTTTTTATCATTCTAGAAAAGAAGATTGTACATGTACTAGATTTTTCTGGAATCAATATAGATAGGTTATTGTGTATGTTAATTAACATCATAATTTTATTTGTAAAAAATTAAAAAAAAATATCAATTTTCCCATGACCACATAATATAGATATTATGTTATCATTCACATATAGCTAGTCTCAATGTGTAATATCGATCATGTAATCAAATATAAGTCATAGAAAGATATTTTGGTATCAATATTTATTTAATTTTTATTTGGTATTATTATATGTAATAATATATAATCATTTAATTAATGTATAGTGTGTCGTTAAAATTTTCATGATCATGAAAATGCATGGGTATCATTATTTATAAAGGTAGGTTAACATTATAGGTTGTATAAATATTATTTATATAATATATTGTAATATTATAAAATATAAACATCATTTACAATCAAATACATATTTCTACATGAAATCACGCATTCCTCCTCATACGCCAAATGTTTCTAAGTAGTGGTGGTGGATGGATGGTATCATTTAGATACATTGTATCATTAAAATCATGGCATACAATAAAAAATAACCAAATCACTAAATTGATATTTTATCAATATACCAACATGATTTATAGTGGAAATTTTACCACGATACCTAAATAAAAAATATGATAACATATAGAACCAATATTTCATGAAATCAAACATTTAAAACATTATTTCAAAACAATTTTATAAATAAGAAATATGTAATTATAAATAAATAAAAAAGACATAAAAATTAAGTCATTGGACTCGGTATCACCTTCTTAAAATATATTCATCGCCATTGAGAAAATATAGCTCTTTCCTTATCTTATAGGCATTTCCTAAATTTTCATTCCAAATATATATTTTTAATTTCACCCAATGTTCAAAAATAAGGTGTGATTAGAAATCTCAGTAGGCTACCACCAATGGTATCCCTAAAATAATCCATTATATATATATCTATGTTTTTGCATGTGTGTAATCAAGCATTAAATAAAATGATATGCATTAGTAGTATAAAATAGTTAAATAACATAAAAACACAATTAATCCTTTTATAAATTATTAATAAAAAGATATTAATCATACATGCCTTCAATAACTCTCAAAAGAAATTAACCATCCGCCTTTGGTGTCAATTCACCACATTATAATCCTTCCACCATGGAGACCAACCATACCTGATTCAACCCATGATCCAAATTTAGAAAGGTTGACTACATCCACATGGTC
Source organism: Viscum album (assembly GCA_963277665.1). Lineage (NCBI taxonomy): Eukaryota > Viridiplantae > Streptophyta > Magnoliopsida > Santalales > Viscaceae > Viscum > Viscum album. The sequence goes on from OY728160.1 coordinate 1,685,243,400, forward strand.
AAAATAATGGATAAAATCCACATTCTCAATAAAAGGTCTACTCATTCATAGTACCATCACAATTATCATTATATATAATATGGATTTCTCAACACTATAACTCACACATAGCTATTTCATTGGTGTTATTGAATAATTTCCAAAAAACTCCTCCAAACACCTAATACATTGCCCCAATGTTTTAGATAAAATAAATGTTACACCAATGAATAGTAATAGAACCAATACATGGGTTATAAAATCAAAATAAATTTCTTTCTACTCCCAACAACATAAGTAGGATTTTTTAGATATCCCTAATGATTCCTAATCACTGCCCACATAGCTTCAGCCTCACAAATCCAAATATGATACCAACCAGACATAAACTCATCCTCTAATAATAATTAGTTGATAATTTCACAATTATCCTAATCAAAAACCTTTTTCTAGGGTAATGATCACGAGTTTAAAAAACAATATTGTTAACATATCTATTATAGTTAACAAACCATGCTAGTCTAAATATGCTAACTAGTGGATGGCCAATGAAAATATATAAATGGTTTTATCTACTCATTATCACTAAAAAATAAAATACCATATACCATATAATCCTTGAAAGGTATGATAAAATTGGGTCTCATCCACATATAATGAAACCCTTCAGATATTTTCCTTATTGGAAAAAAATTCACACACAACAGTTAAGAAAAAAAAGATGTCCACCATTAATAAGAATATTCAGAAATATATGTTGACCTAGGATCCACTATAATTATAACCCATCAAACAACAATAATATAAGGAGAAATGGATCACACCATCATTAATGAGAATGAGTGTTTGTTAAAAATACACAGAGTGTACCTCATACCTTATAAGTTACTATCATTTAAGACAAAAATGGTTGACCCATAATGTTATTTTGTAACTAAAAAAATACTATGGAACTAGACATTTCCTTTAGCATGATGAAGGAACTAGTGTGGTGGCTGATAATTTTTGTGTGATGATAATTTTTTCAGTGGTTTATCATGAATAGTGGAATTTTGGGTGATGATTCAAATATTTATAGAAGTTGGGAACCAATGAAATTTTGATACATTTAAAATATCCATATGTAGTCAATATAAATGCAAAGCATGGGAACCACATGAAAATGAAAGATTGTTGGATTTATAGTTATATCCATCAAGATTTCATTTGAGGTTGTATATCATTTATGATTGTGGTTGGTAGTTTCATGGGAAATTGTGGTTTCATAGTTCTATGAATGAGGATAATGTGGTAGTATATTTGGATATTATGGGTGTGTTCTTAGTAGTATGGACATTTAGGTAGTTTTAATATAGAGATATGGGGATATGTATAAATGGTGAGGTGGGAAATTATATTTTGGGGAGAAACCATTGATATTTCATCAATTTTGCCCCCAATTTTGGTGGTGTATAGTGAGAATCATTTGTGATGTATAAAATGGAACTAGACTGATAGTGTTAAGGATTATGTTAAATATCTTAGATACAAGCCATCTATGGATGTATATATGTATTTATGGTTGGTGGTAAATCATTAGTTTCTTGTACCAGATCAAGGTGATAAAACTGGTCAGTGTGTTCAGAGACTAAATAGTGGAATCTTAGAAACATGAAAAGTAATACCTAGTGTATACCAGTACTCACATAGTATATTAATCTATATACGATGGGAAATTCTGTTTTTTTTTCGTGTATCGGGAGTGGGACCATGGATTTCATGCCCACTTATTTTGGAGGTCCTCAGGTGTATTGTCAAAAAATAATTATTTTATTTTATAATAGTGACACTAACCATGGGTATGTTATGTAAATCTATTTTAAATTAATGAATTTCACTTGGAGTGGAGCATTATTGTTGTTTTTTTGGAATTAGACTGTTTCATGATGTTTGGATCATAGGGTTCTTCCAATCCAGTTAGTGTAGTGATGTATTGGTTGGTGCTACACATTAAATATGAGAGTTGTGGCTTGAATAAGGATTTATTTGAATCCTTTAGGTGATTAATATACTTATAATCTATCTATAGGTTTTGGTGTGGTATCGACACACTTGTATCCATTAGGAGATATGGTTTTTGATCATTCATTGGATTTTGGGGACGGATGTGGTTCATGAGATATGAACAGGAAAACTATTAAGATATGATAAGTGTTATGGTGGGGAGGTTATAATTCCCAACACTTGTTCATATTAGTATAACTTGAGGAATTTTTGTGAAATAAATTTTTATCTAAAGATATTTTAAATTTATGTCTTTAGATTGAGAATTTATATTTGTAGACATGTTCTAAATTTCCAAGAGGAAGTTTTTGAGATGGTTTTTCCAAATTAAAAGATTTGAAGATGGATTTTAGGTGTTGTAAGGGAAAACCAAATAGAGTGGTTGTATAGAAAACCCTTGAGAACACTAATGGAGGCCACCATAATATTGATGGCCAAGACTATGGTCATAGGACACCCCACCGGGAGATTGGTGGGGGACCAATAGAATTATAGTTGGTATAAAAATTCTAGTTATAGTATATCAAAGTTATTTTAGGCTAGGTAGTGGGGGTGTCCCACTACCGAGGCTTCCAGGAGTCCATCAGACACTCCAGATGTTTTTTTTAATAAGAAAAAATTATAAATTTACCAATTTAAAAATGGGATCTAACTCAAGGTTCCAATATTTAGGATGCTTCAAAACGAGGGGAGGTTTCCACTTACTCTCTCTTCCTTACACCTTTTCCCTCTCCACATTATGTGATATAGTGTCTTTAGAGACTAGATACACAATCATATTATTTTACAATTTTTGTGGTCATATATTCTCAAGTGTACCATACTAGACCATATTCTAAACATTTCCCTAGTGAAACTAATCACCATAACCAAGGGAAAAGAAACATAACTAGGGGTGAGATCAAACACTCAGTAAGGGATAAATAAACATTCCATTAATGATGATTTAATAAAAAATATTGTATAAAAGTGAAATATCATACCCTTATGAGTGATAATTAGAAAACAAAATTGACATTTATAGGACATTTCATAAGAACATAAATCCATAAAAGATCAATAAGTAAATATAATATCAATAACATGGATTTAAAAAATTTAACATAAAATTTGAATAATTATATTATATGATTAGAGTGTATAACATCTTTAAACTCCATCAAAAAAAATTATCCTAGGGAAAAATTACTTTCAGGATTCACACAATTACCCCCATTCTTGTGAGACAACTTAATTTTAGCCTCATATATATCACCTTCGTGAGTCACACACTTTCATCCACACTTGAGAATAACTAAATTATGCCCGTGTCTACATATCTCATGATATTTAAAATTTCAAACAATGATTTAGAGGGAGATATATTACCCCACCTTTCATCATCCACACTTATGAGTGCCACAATCAAATCAATAAATTTTCAATTTATAAAGAACCCATGAAAACAAAATGGGATTCAAAAATATAAATTAAAATCATTCAATTTTTATAAATAAACCACTGAAATTAAATGGGTTTTATAAAACATTCAAATGAAAATAATTCTCCTTTCATTGAATAAATTCCTCTGGTAAATAAAAGTGGGTCTCTTAAAATTACCAAATAGTATAATGAAATTAATTAAATTCATTGACATTGAAAACTTAATCAACTAAAAATAATAATAGAATAGAATAAAAATTGAGGGAGAAACGTGAAATATAACTCCATTAGATATTTATCCTTTCAATGATATATAGAAAAATGAAAACCAAATCTCAAATGTATTTTTTTTAAATTAAATCATCAACATTAAAGTCCTAGTCTTGAGTCTCTTTTTAGAAATTCACCTTTCTGATTAAAAAATGAAAAGATAACACCTCATGGATATATATTTGATTTAAAAACACTTTTTCCCAGATATTTAAGATATAAAATCAAGTAAAATCAATTATTGTACTGAATATAGGGGAAATAAATTCAATAATAATTATTATAACTCAAAGGAAGAAGTTTGAGTTTCCAAATCCCATAGATTTACTATTGACTTCCATGGAAGTGATTTAGACTCATATATAACGAAAATAGACTTCTTAATCACCTACTTCATAACCATACTCATATAAATAAAATTCTATAGTGTTATTTTTTAATTATTTGATACATTTATGTTAGTTAGTTCTTATCCACTTTCAATTTCAAGTTTGAGTAATCTTTATGTTTTTATCTATTTTCATAAGCCTGGTGTTGTTATTCAAAATTATCCAAAGTTTCCTAATTATAAGATAAAAAAACGAAATATAATTTTTAATTTTTAATTATTTATAACGATATAATTCAATTCAAAGGGTGTTTTAGTTACTATTCTTAAATATAAAATCGTTGATGCCCCTGTTTTGGTAATTTTTAATGAATGGGAATTGAAATATTAATTAATGATTTTATTACTAAATCTACTATTATAGAATCAAAATGAAATATTTATTTTCATATTTATATATTAAATTAAGATCTCAGAGTCATCCATGATATTATTTTACATCACTATTCAAGTAGGTGGTTAGACCAAGCCAAACAAGAACATACCATAATTAATTAATGATTATGATTATAAAAGTAGATAATTTTTTAATTATATCACTATTAAATATAAAAATGATATTATTTAGATAATTTTACATTTTTTAATCAAATTTAATGATATTTTGACCACTAATAATGAATCTATATGAAAAATGAGATATGTTACATCTTAGAGGTGGTAGTCCACATAATACATTGTTAATGTTCTTATTTCTTGAATGAGGGGGAAAGAAGTTGCGTTATTTTTTTTCAATTCATAATCATGATTATATAACATATTTCCCCTTTATTATTTAATTTCACACATATAATCATTGAAGAGAGGTGGTGGTGAAAAAAAACGGAAGTTTCCCCTTCATAGAGGATGTCGTCTGTAAATGGGTGAATAACCATTTCATTTTTCCTAATAGAAAAGGGGAAATGTTGTTAACGGTTATTACTTTGGAATAATAAAATTCATTTTACAAACAAAAATTATTTTATTATATGGTTATTATAAAATTATATATGAAAGATAATAAATAAAAAATCAATGTTAGTGGAAAGAAGTATTCACATTGAGAAATTAATCTTTCCCCTGGAATACTCCTTGGAAATAGAGAACATAGGCTAATATCTTGTAAATAGAGGCTCAAAGAAATGGAATAGGGTTATAATAGAATTATAATAGAAAGAGATTCATTTAGAAAAAAAATTATTCTATTATTATTGAATGGGTGGTGTGAGGACCCTTTTATAAGGTGTGAGAATGTGACTTTTGTAATTATAGCCATTCCATATAAAGAGAGCATGGGATAAACATTTCATGTGAAAATAAAAATGTAAAATTATTTTTTTGATATATGTTTTGGTTGATACATGAATAAACCACTCAATGAGAATATTTCTTATCTTTTTATGACTTTTAATCCCAAGGTCACCCCTTTTACCATTTTGCTTTTCTACTATGATAATTTGTTGTTTTAGCAAGGAAAGTTATATTTTTACTGTAAAAGAAAATGGTCCTTATTATGTGATTTTTTAATTATAATTACATATAATAAATCAATTTTATTATATTCATTTTCAAAAAAATGTCGCAAATAAATTTTAAAATAGTAATTTTATAATATATTAAAATATTTTTTGAAGCAAAAAATATAATTTAAGTTCTAAAATGTCAAATATAAATTTCTAAATTAAAATAAATATTATAAATTAGCTTATAAAATACAAAATGTTTCTAGAAAAGGGCTTTATAACTTTAGAAGTTAAGATTATTTTCCAATAATGTTTTAATATTAGAGAAGTTTCAAAAATGGAATTTTTTCCCTTGTTTGAAATGATTGTTAGAGTGTGGGATCACCAACCCTTTCACTATATTATGTATATGTAATATGAATACATTCCCCCTTTTGTTGATAATGCCTAAAACATTCCCTATGTGATATTGTGACTTGTTATATGATTTTTATTCCCCACTTACAATTTCATAATGTGATCAGGGTCATTATGCCCATTTTGTGGTGATCTTTATGACCTATGACTTGTTATCATGGTGTTGGGATGAGTGTTTAGGAAGTGGTGGAATGTATTACCCATGCATCCCAAATTATGTTCGTAATGGAACATGATGACAAACTATATGTTATTACATTGGAACTGGGATGTATTTCACATGATGTGATACTTCCATGGAAGGGGGCTTGATGCACGAGATGGAATGCCTAGTTATTTGTTATTTCCCTTGAAAGTAGAATGTTTTACCATGATGTGATACTTCCAAGCAAGGGGATGAGTTTCCTAAGAGGAAATTCTGAGTCATTTGATATTTCCCTAGGTATTGATATATATTTCCTAGGAAGTGGTTATTCCAAAGAAGAAGATGACAATCTTGTGAATTCTTAACTATTGTGGGGAATGATTCCCTCTCTAATGATGTGTCTAAGATATAGGTACACTTTTTCCTATTGTGTTTATTCTCATGGGTAGGGATGTAATTCCCTCTCCTGATGTTGTCAGGGTATGATGTCCATTTTTATATGATCCTTATGGAAATTATTCCCACTATTTAAATATTTTTATCAAGATTAACTTCTAATGTATTGATGCTTGTGATATCATGAGGATGTTATTCCCTCTCTTAATTATGTGGTTATGATGTGATGCATGCTTGTAGATGATTTTTAGGGATTCTATTTCTATTGTTATGATTTAGTTATTTGGATGTAACTCCCATATATTGATTCTAGTGGTTCCTCATGGATGTTATTCTCATTGCATAGTCATTTTATCATGATGTATTTCTCAAGCATTGGTCAGGATAATATAGTGTCCCATTATGCTCAATGTTGTGGTGGATTTCATCTGAATAATTATGTACTCTTTATTATATAGTATTTCATCATTTTATTGATTCCTTCCTCTGGTTAATCTTGTATGTGGGCATTTTTTCTTCATCCAGTTCTTATGACCATATAGATATCGCATAAAAACCTTTACAAATTTTAGAAATAAAATAGACAATTTTAAATTACCTTGAGAAGTTAAAAGGAATTAAACCCACATTGGTTGATATTAGAATCTATTGGTGCATCTTCCACTCAATATAACAACATAATTCATTTATAATAATGTGTGTGTGCACATGCTTAATATATATAAATATATATCTTTATACATATACATACACATACAAGCATGAGCGTTCACAATCACATATACACATATTATTTATTCATAGGAATATTAAACAAAAGATTAAATTATATATTTAAATTTCATTAGTCATATATACATTATTTATTTATATTAATATGTTTGAGAATATGAATATATTACACACACAAAAACAAATATATATATATATATATATAAATTACCACTGTGTTATGTAAATATTTTTTTATATATGTGTATGTGTGTCAATTATATATTTATATAAATTTATAAAAATATAAAAATATTTTAAGTTGGTATAAATAATAATATATTAATAAATGAATATATGTTAATTTTTTAAAATAAAAATTAAATTATAATTTTTATTATAAAATCAAATTTCATTTTAAATTATAAAAAAATACTACTAAAACATTCCTTTTTTATTTTTTATTTTAAGAATAAATAAGTTAAATATATATATTACCAAATTTTTAAGATCATTTTTTATTTAACTAGATATATTAATTCAAAAATATCCAAATTATTTTATATATTTTGATGAAGAACTCACTTATTGATTAAGCACATTTCCAATAAAAATTATTCCACTAGAATCATATCAAGCCAAAAAACACAAAATGAGATAAGAGGAAAGAGAAATCACAATCATATTTAGAAAACCAAAGGAAACATAAACAAGTCAGCTAGCTATTCTAGACCCTATACATGATGGTTGTATCTACTACAACTGTAGTGAAACCCTAAAAAAATACCATCATCCTCTTATATTTCTTATTCTCCACCACCTTCCTCTCATATACTATTTGTCTCTCTTATTCTTTAGCTCATTTCTCAATCACACATTTCTCAAAGTCAACCATATACTATAAAATTGGTTGGTCCCATAGATCTTGGATAGAAGAGGGGGCTATAAGTCCTCTTCTGTTTCTAACAGATTCGTTTCACCATGAATATCAATAATGAATTTTCTATTTATATTTCTATAGTCCTAGGGATTTTTGGTGAGATCGAGGGAGAAGATAGTGAAACACAGAATGAGGATGAAGAAATAAGAAGGAAGGTGGAGGGGAAAACAAAGATTGGGTATGAATATATTGGGAAGAATGGGAAAGGGGGAACTAAATAGGTGAGGGAGGTAGTATATTAGGCAGGAACACTAACCTCATACCTGAATAACCCTATCTATAATTGATTATAATCCAAAATACTAGGGAGATAAACAAGATTAATATTAATTGATACTTCAATACTCTCATGAAAGTGTTTACAATAAATATATTTTTACCACCTCAACATAACCTCTCAATATCATACTTTGACATGAAAAAATCAATGAAAATATCCATGTTATCCTAAAATAATGAATGGGAAATAATCATGAATAAAGAAAAATCAGTGAAAATAGTCAAGTTAACAATGATTACAAGATAAGTCACATCATATCTGGAAAATATATTTTTTTATTGACATATTACCAAATTTATATAATGAATTAGGAAAAATTATTTAAATCATTTATTAGAAAGAGATTCATCCAAAGAATGAAGCATCATAGAGTCAACAAGCACTCATGTGTCTAGAAACCACTCTTTATTATTATTTTTCTTGATATCTTTCTAAAGTAAATATCTTTATTCTTATTTTTATTTTATTAGTGTTAAATCCCACATATCTTTTTTCCAATTTTTTTATATCAATTTTAAAATATCCTAAATATCCCATTTTTTTAACCCTCTATTCTCTGTAAATGAAAAATTCCATGAGATAAATACATGTCTCATATCAACCATTTGATTAAATAAGTCCTGATGATAGGGACTTCTTTGTTTATTAGAAAGAGGTGATTTTTTGTAATCAATATTTTTTTTATATGGATATACCATCCTACCATAACTTTCGGTTAAAATTGAAGAAGTTTTCAAATATAAAGACTTTTATAAATATATAATTTATGTATTATGTCACTTCTGGAAAAAATACCTATACCCACGGTTCAAAACCGTGGGTATAGCCCCCAAAACTGTAAGTATAGCCTATACCCACGGTTTTGGGAACCGTGGGGCTGAGTGGTGTCGGTATAGTGGTTCTCACCTATACCCACGGTTTAACTGTGGGTATTTGTTTTTGTCCACCATGTCAAGGAATCATCCACGCTGTCATAGGGTTATACTTATGGTTTTTAAACCGTGGGTAAAAATATATAAATCCTGCACCCCGCAGGGGTTGAACCCGTACCGTCCCGCACCGAGGCCGCTCATTTCATCAGCACCACACCACTCCAGCTACACCACTTATATTATTATATGTCTATATCTTTAAATATATATTAATTTAGGACCGTATTATGAAAAAAGTGGCTATCAGGTTTCGATCCCATGTCTGTCGCATAGAATTCCCAGTCCCTCACCAACCAAGCAAGCTTTTTTACGTTAAATTATATCTAAATTTATATTCGTATATTAAAATTAATCACGGTTTCCACCAGGATTCGACCCCGCGGCAATGCAGTATGCAAACAAACGGCTTACCAACTCACCTGTACGAATTTTTGGATCATTTATTTTAATAAATCTATATATATTAATAATACCCAAGTTCCCTCCATAGTTTTTTTTCATTTTCCCGTGTAATTTTAGTTCCCGCCATATGGAGGGAAAGCTATTCCCACGGTTCTCTAAAACTGTGGGTATAGGTCTTCCAAAAAAACCACAATACCCACGGTTTTGAAGAACCGTGGGTATAGGTCTGCCGAAAAAACTCTATACCCACGGTTTGGCCAAAACAGTGGGTATACGTCTTCAAAAAAAATCACCTATACCCACAGTTTTGTAGAACCGTGGGTATTTGTCTTCAAAAATAACCTATACCCACGGTTTTGTCGAAAACTGTGGGTATAGGTGACCTATACCCACGGTTTTTCATAAAACAGTGGGTATAGGACCGTTTTCTAGTAGTGTGTGTTTAGACCCTTATATTTTGTGGATATCATTGATTTATTGGGATATTTTTTAGGTAAGAAGTTGAAATTTCAATGATCTAAGATTTAATAGAATCCTCTAAAGTGTGGAATTTATATAGAGAATTTATATTGAATAATAAAAATGTGAATAAGGTTTTATTGTGTTGGATTTTTTTAATACATAGATATTTTAAAACTCACCTGAAATAAGGTTAGTAAGGTGAGATGAAGGATGTTTAAGTGGTTAACGATGATAAAAGTTGATTTGTAAAGGGTTTGATGTTATTTGGAACATTGTAAACATTGATATTAAATGAGAAGGAAATGTTCCTAGGGTATATTCTAAACCTTGAGAGGGTAACTACAATCATCATAAGGTACAAAACTTCAAGAAATAAAAGATAAGATAGCCTTTTATGGTTCCTTCATAAGGTATAGTGGAACATAAAAAGAATATTGTTTAAAAAAATGATTGAATCTATAAAAGAAGACGAAATTTTGTATGATGTAAAGTGGGTAAGATATTATTTTCATAAGATATATGGATTTACTAAGATGTTTTTTTCACATAAAATTAAGAAATTACATAAGATGATCAGAACGTAAGTGAATTATCTTCCAATAAGATATGAAGATCATGTATGATGAGTCTGCATATAATGTTTCAACAGACATTCAAGGATACTGGAGTTTTTAAGATATATGAGATTTATAATATGTTGAAATGTGTAAGAGACCTAGCCGTTATGTAATATTTTAAATTTTATTAAATATTTAGTGTGTAGGATTTATTAATTCATAATAATTTCAAAGTCTTGTGATATATTAGGTACAGACTGGAAAAAGTGGAAAATACGTGGAGAAAATAATAATTACTAGAATCAGTATTATGAAGAAAATATTAAGATAAAATAATTTTAAGATTATTAAATAGTTTTGAAAACATTATAAAATGGGTTTGTTTATTCAATCCAATGGTTAAAAAGGTTCACACCATGGAGAATCTATTGTGATGCAATGTAAAAGAGTATTTACCATATAACTATTTGAACACACTGTAGTATTTCTAGTTTCACTAGTTATATTTGGATATGTTTTTAAAAAGTATATGAAATAAGTAGGATGAAATCTAATAAGTTAAAAAAGGTTTTTTAAGTTAATTTTTTTAATTATAATTGTAAATTCAAATTCAAATGATATTTTTTACAACTACTGTGAGATAAGAAAATTATACTTCATGAAAGAAATATAATTAAGTAGAGACTTCTCACTAAAAAATTATAAGAGATTTTGAATTTCAAAGAGGGAGAAGAGATGGAAACTGTAATAGTAAAAGTTGAAGAAGAAGAAGAAGAAGATGTAACATTGCAACATTGCTTTGGAAGTCCGATTTTTTGTTGATTTTTCTATTATTTAAAAAAATCATTTTATTATTGAAAAAATATGGGGAGAATAATAAAATTCAAGAGAATTTTTGTAACCAGAGGAAAATGATAATATCTACTCACTATACCTATAGTTTGATACTAGTGGGTTATATGGTATTGGGGAAATTTTGGTCAAGACGTGTATTTGCCTTATTATTTTGGGAGGTGATCCTTCCAAATATATTTTCCCCTTCATGTGTGTATGTTTTTTAGTGACATAAATTCACTTTAATAGGTGGTGAGGGTTATTTAAATATGATTAAACTATTGATATATTCTTCATAATGGTGAATGGAATTGTGAGTATAGTCACCAGTTTTGGTGAGAAGATTAAAAATAAAATAGTTATTGAGAATATATTTTGAATATTACTCAAAAAATGTGGTGCTAAAATATAATTCTTGGAAGACAAATATCTAAGAGAACTAACATGTGATTACATAGATGAAATTTTAATTTCTTATAAGATGATAAAAGATAATGTTGTTGAGAACAATTTTCGGAATAAAAAATAAATTTATTCAAAATCCTAAAATTAATATTAGTATTAAAAGGTTGATGGAGGTGAAAATGACTATTCTAATTCAAATATAGATCTGATGTTTGATAAAATGATTTCTCTAATCTATATAAATGTTATAAGAGGAAACTAATGTTTCATTGGAAATATTCCACTCCAATGTTTTTAGTGTGTAAAAACTGGGCACTTCACTATAAATTGTCTAATGTTAAATGAAGATACATCCATTAATAAAGATGAAGAAAGGAAAAGAAGTTAATTTAAAAATAAACCATTAAAGGATGATAATACAAGGATTTATTAAAAATGGAAGGGGAATAATCTATCAAAATTCATGAAGAAGAATATCTTGTCCATGTTTGAAAGAAATTATAGTTGTGATTACGAAGTGGAGGTTAAGAATTCTATTGGAATTGATGAAAAAAATCTAATATTTGTGGTGAATAAAGATGAATTCACTGCTGATAGGAGTAGTAAATTAAGAAGTGATCGTGAAAAGAATATAACATTTTTCTTGAGGAGTTCATTGAAGGAATGCTTTTCAATGATCTAAAACTTGGTTGTGGCTCTAGAATAGTTTTACCTAAGGTAATAAATCTGAAATTTTTTCATTATTCTAGACTCGTTCTTCACTTGGAACATAAAAACAGGAATTCCTACACACCTTGTTTAACGTTCTAAAGGGAAATAATTTGGTAAATTCACAAGATCTTTACAAACCATTATTAAGGGAAAAAATCCCATAATTTGTTATATTAGGAGATTAATCCTTGATAACATAGACTAAAATTGAGAAATTCATAAGTTAAGTAACATATTACATTTATGAGTGTTCCATTTAATGTTCATAGTTTCCCATAAATGTGTTTAATAGTTTAAAAATCCTCATCACGAATTTTACTATTTTTATTAAATGGTTGGAAATAAGTGAAACCAATTAAAAACCAAGGTAAGGGGAAATGTGATCATTACCCAAAGGAGATGACTAACCTAATAGAAGTAGGAGTTGGGAACTACATGAAAATACTTTCTTAGTTTACTTATGTTTTTTCATAAACGTAAATCAGGATGAATTCTTGAATCACCCTAATAAAGATAATGTTGTAATTGGGACCTAAATATGATAAAGGCATCTAAAATTCAGTGGATGTTTTGATCCTTTAATGATGGAATAATCAATCGACTCCATTAAAAAGATCTTTTATATCCTACAATGCTCTGAAAAAGAGAAGGTTGTGTTAGTTTTTTATTATATATTGGGAGAATATAATTATCCTTGGATGTTGGTAAAAAATAAAAACCCCATGGAAGGGATCAAAGAGATGGAATGGAAGGAATTCTATAAAAAATGAAAAATATTTTTCTCACACTCTCCGAATTTAAATGGATAGATATTTCTTAAGACTGAATCAAAAGGATGATGAATCCATTAGGGTGTATAAAGAAATATTCTCAATACATCTATGATATTCCTTAAGCCTTTTCATATTTCCCGAAAATAATGTTAACCACTTATTTGGTGGGATAAATCCATGTCTACAAATTTTTTTGTCAATTTGAGACTTCGATAGCTATGATGAAATTTTCTGATGTTCCTTCAAAGTAGAAATGGATAGTAGTGAATCTCAATGTTCTTATAGGAATAATAAGGAGAAAAATAAAATTTAATTATGATGGAATGACGGGGAAATTCAATGGTGGAAAGGAATTAAAACATCCCCCTTGTCAAAATTTTAGGAAGAAGCATCCTAGAAATTGCTTAAATAAGAAAAATAAGTGGTTTAGGAGTGGTAAGGAAGGGAACCTAGCTAGTAATATTTGATGCGATAAACCCACCGATGTGATGGATAAAAGGAATTCTCTATCCAACTATCATAATATTTTTCAATTTTACAACTATATGTAATAATGACACTATGAGAACCAAAGCAATAAGCCATGTTTTTTTAATGAAAACCAACGAAAACAACCTCTAATGCCTAGAGATCAATGGAGAGATTATTCCATCACAACTATGGCGGTGGATCCCAATAATAAGTTGGTGATAGGTGCTCAAGTTATTCATTCAATAATAGAAAATGTACTTTTTTTATTTTAGTTCTATGAATTCTTTCATATCACACAAGTTCTATAGACCAGAAGATGAATTACCTAAAAATTGAAGTTGAGTTATCAGTGAATATGGATAATGGTTAAATTATTTCATCCCAAGAATATAACTCATACCCTTTCTATATTTTAAGGTCGAACATCCAATAACACCTTATTATACTTCATTTAGTATAATTTGATGCATTTATGGGAATGGATTGGCTTTTCTAAAACATGTCCAACATAAAATTCCATGATAAGTAAATCACCCTCTATATTTTGAATCACCCTCTTATTATATAAAAGTGAAGAGAATGATCAATGTTCTTTGGTAACAAAACCTAATGTTTGGATATTATTACCTTATGATAATGTAAATTTATCCCAAATGATTGAGATAAAGGGGAGAATCATGCTTGGAGACATGCTTGTTGTGAGGGATTATATATATGTTTTATCCAAACGAGTTGTATGGTATTACACCTAACCTAGAGGTTGATTTATCAATAAAAAATATACAAATATATCTACCCATATCAAATACCTCTTATATAATGACCACTGTTGAGTTAGATTAGATGAAAAAGTGGTTATAATAGATTTTGGAAAAAGGTTTTATACACTCGGGTGCTTCACCATGGAGATTTATAGTCCTCTTAATAAAGAATAAGGATGGTTCAATATACCTCTGTGTTTATTATACTGAACTAAAAACATCATGATAATGAATGAGTATCCCATACTATGGATAGATGATTTGATCGATCAACTATATGGAGCCTAGTATGTCTACAAAGTGGAACTTCAATCAGGATACCACTAATTAAATGTGAAGAATGAATATATTCCAAAAAACATCCTTTTGAATAAGGTATAGACCCTACGAGTTTATAGTGATTCCTTTCTAACTAATTAATGGTCCATAAATATTTATGGACTTATCAAATAGATTATTTAGAGATCACCTCAAAAAAATTTGTGGTAGTCTTTACAAATTGTATTCTGATAAACTCCAAAAGAAAGGAGGATCATGAGGAGTATTTGAATATTATGATATATCCAATGATAATTTAGATTATATATTCAATGTATAGTAAATGTTAGTTATGGATTAACGAATTATCATTCATCGGGTATATTATCACTAGAAAAGGGACATATTGGGATCCTTCTAAGGAAGCATGATTAACGAGTGGCCCAGACCTATATCGGTAAAAAAATATTCATAATTTCCTTAAACTAGATGGTAATTAATGATAATTTTGATATAATTCATGAGATTGTAAAACCTTTTAACCAATATGACTTGTAAGGGAGTAAAGTTTTTCTGGACAAATGAATGTGGATATATCTTCAAGTAGTTGAAAAATTGGCTCATTATTTCACCACTAATCACATTAACCTAAAGTATAGAACATTTTAAAGTATACAGTGATGATTTAGAGAATTTTTTGGGTTGATTAATAATCTATAATGATAAATTTATAGCCTATGCCTCAATGAATTTGAAAGTTAATGAGAAAGACTATCCAACACATGATTTGGAGTTATCTACAGTAATGATGGCATTGAATATCAGGCTTTGTTATCTAAAGGGGGAGAAGTTTAAAATATATACAGATCACAAGAGCCTCAAATATATATTCACAATGAAGGAGCTTAACATGTTCTAGGGAAGATGGTTAGAGATGATCACAGACTGTGACTTCTCAATCCATTACCATCCTAGGAAATCAAACAAACTAACAGACTCTCTAAGAAGAAAGGATATAGTAATTTAATATATTAGGTTCTTGGGAGTAAAATTACATTAAACACACACAACACACACACAAGATAGAAGGGAAGACCATACCCCCCCCCCCCCTCCTCCAGGGATATCCCACCCATCAAGCCTTATTTATTCAAAATATGGCTTGGTGGCTAAGTGGGAATGAAGCTCAATACATGGCCTAAAGGCCCAGTGTAGGATCATACTTTCATCCCCACCTACCTAATTCACGCCTATATTGTCACCTTCTTGTTCCATGCCTATGTAACCACCTGGATGCATCATGACTACGTCGTGTATGCATCACCACCTACCTGCATCATGCATGCATCACCGCTTGTGAGTGGAAATTTTCTCCTTCCTGGATTTGAATTCAGGTCAAATGCAGTATTATGGGGAGATTTTACCACTTGAGAAATCCCCCAACTACAATGGTATAATAGGTTTTTAATCCCATGGTTTTACAAGGTATAGGTGGTCCTTCACCCACCACTAAGCACCTTTATATACTTTCCCAGCTATAAGCCCAAGTGTAACAACACCTTAGATTTTGGGCTAAACATATTAGATATTAAAAAAATCCAAGATTATTAGACATGAAAAGGATTAATATAGTAATAATAAAACGATCATCATCCTAACTTCCTCAATTAACTACTCAACAAAACCTTCTTGAGAGGGTCAAGGAGTCCTAGAAAGGGGATGAGATGCTATAGAAAAATATAGGGAGTATTAAAGAGAATAACTTTTCCAATGATAGGGTTATAAGGTTTGGAGCCTGGATATGTGTCTCATTAAGACCAAATTTTAAAAAGAAACTTCTAGATGATGTGTGTTTCTCATCCTTCTCTATTCATCCAGGAAGCACTAAGATTTACAGAGATCTAAATAAAAAAAATCTGGTTGCTTATTATTAAGAGAGAGAGATTGTGGAATTTTAATCTCGATGCTTTTTATGACAACAATTCAAGTATTAATGAAATAATATTAAGGTTATGAAAAACAAATTTCCCATACCAGTATGGAAATGGGAAAAACTAACCATGGATTTCATCATAGGAATCCCTAGGATACCTAAATATAAAAACTCCACATAGTACGTAGTATATCATCTTAAAAAGGAATCAAATTTCATTGTTATCAAGGAAGATTTCACTCTTGATCAACTGTTATGATATACATAGGGTATGTGGTAAAAGTTCAAGGAGTTCCACTCTTCATTATATCTGATCGAGATCAAAGGTCTACCCCAATGTTCTAGAGAATACTTCAATAAACATTGGATATAAAACTTAGTTTCAACACTGATTATTACCCCTTTATAGATGGTTAGTCTAAAAGAACCATTAAAAATCTATATTATATGATATAATCTTGTTCAATGAATTTTCAAGGATGTTGGGATAAACACCTTACCCAAGTAGAGTTATCATATAACAACATCCTCCGTTATAGCCTTAAAATAGAACCTTGTAAGGCATTTTATAGTAACATGTGTCATACAATAAGATGTTGGGATGATGTTGATTACTGAAACTGGATGGGACCTTATTTTTTCTAAAAGATGAGAGAAGGTTCAAACCATTTGGTGTCTCATGAAATCCATGGATAGTCGACAGAATATCTATGTAGACATTCATTAATGGAACTTGGAGTTTAAGGTTGGTGATAGGCAGTTCCTCCATATTTCACCATGGAATAGATTAATGAAGTTTTTGAAGAAGGGAAAATTATTCCTAGTCATATATACCACTTTTATATCCTTTATTTCAACAGATTAATGGCCTATTGACTAAAACATCCACTTTATCTATCTCAAGTACATGATATGTTCTATGTATCCCTCTTGAATAAGTACATAATAGAACCATAACATGTACTTAATCCAAATGTGTTATCATTCTAAAAATTAATTTCATAAAAGTAGAATTTTGTGAAATCTTAAATCACAAAGAATAAGTTATAAGAAACAAAACAACTCACCAGGTCAGAGTGTTGTCACAAAACCACAAGTTTGGGGAACAAACATGGGAACCAGAAGAGGCGATGAATAAAAAGTGTACACAGATATTTTTAACTTAGTTTTCAAAATAAAATTTCAATGGTGAAATTATTTGAGGAGAGAATAATATAACACCCAATTTTTTAAAAGGAAGAACTATTGTTGATTGTGTATGCGACACACAATACTAAACCCAAACAAACCATGATTATTTAAATTAAAAAATTTTAAAATAGAAGTTTTATTGATGGGTATGAATATTATTAACAAAATTATGAAATAGATATAAATTTTCTAGTAAATTTATTAATACTTTTAAAATAAGAACTTAATTTTTTATAAATATATTTATTCTTCAAATAAATATATTTTCATCAAAAATGATTTTTATTGCTTTTTGTGGGAAAATATTATAATTAAATTTTTGTAAATTTATAAAAGTAATTTTATAAAATGAAAATAATTTTTTAAATCATCATATCAACATTAACATAGGGTGGGATTTTTTTATTTTTGAAAAATATTAATTTTTTAATGAATAGTGAAAAATACAAATTTTTTCTAAAATTATCATATCTTTTTAATAAATTATGTAATTTAAAAGTCACATTAGACTTTTAATTTTACTTTTGACATTAAAATAACATAATTATTATTTATTTAAAATTTAACTAGATAATTATGTTTTATTCATATTTATATTGTATTTTAATAAAAAAAATATTTTTAGTCTTAAAAAGAGGCTTTTCAGAAAACTATCTTAATGTACATAATTTTTCTCTATTTGAACTAATTTAAATAAAACCTACATAATAATGACTCAAAATAATTTTATATTATATATATATATATTAATTTAAATTAATTTGATTATAATTACATATTATATAGTTATTAGAATATCATCTAATGCTTGAAAATGCATTTCATGAGAAACTATTTCTCAACACATCTACGACATTTATTTTAAATAAAATTATACCACTTATATAAATCGAATTTTTTAAAATTAATTCCATATTTTTAATCATAAAAGTTTATTTTATATAATATGGTTAACTTAATTTTTGGTCATAATTAATATAAAAAAACTAGTTATCGTGGTGAAAAATTAAAATTGTATAAAGTGAGGAACCTTAGATTTAAATGAAATTAAATGTTTAAAACATATTTACTTTTATAATTAGATATTTCTACTGGCCTTATATCTCTTAAAATTTTTATTTATCAATTTTTTAGTCACTTTTTTTATAGATACATCACATTGTTTAATAGTTTGAGGTATTTACAAGAATGAAACTTCTCCTCCCTAATAAAAGGGAACCTTCTCTTCTCTCCTCTCCACACTTAAAAAAACAATTTTTTAATAAAATAATTTTCTAAATACCCTAATTATTTTCCTACACATTTATTATAATCCTTTATTTGATCAAAAATTCAATCTAGTGAGGCTTTAGGCGTAATCTTGAAGAGATGGTCTGAAGAAGAGGTATCATTTTTAACCGAGAATATTTATTTTATTTCTTCCTCCAACTTTTTCAAATATTATTAAAATATGATGATATATAAACACAAATATATCTAATATACTATGATTCGATTATTTAAATTTAATACCCTAAATACATCTCCACTTCCATCAAATGGGCAATTAAACCCTCGTTTGTGTGTACTAAAAGATACCTTCTCGCGAACCGATGTAATTGTTTTCCATAATTTCCTCTCATATGTGTTATTTATTATGGATTTAATGTTTATAAATTATATTCATGAAATAGAAATGGTTATTTAAAATTAATATATCATATACTTTCGTACCTTACCATCCATTGAAAATGATAAATTAATACGTGTGTATGGTGGATTACCGCCTCACGAAGTAATGTGACTCATTTTTAATTACCACATCTCATGGATGAAATATGTATGTTTATTTAAATAAATAATATTATTTTAAAGATATAATTATCATTATTAAAATATAAAATAACACCTACCATCTTTAAATCGTGATCATTGAAAAATAGAAATGTTACTCATGTGTATGTACGACCTACCATAACCATGATTGTAACATAGTTAATTTTTTATAACAATCCTTTGATATTTATTTTAAAGTTATAATTGATGTATATAAATGATAATTATTTCATGATTATAATTTTTATATTATTAAAAAATAATATATTTGACCTTGGTCAACTTGAAAAAGTGATTTTAGACATATGAGATGAACATCATCAAAACGTCATACATAAACCTAAATAATTAAGTAATTTAATATGATATGGTATTGAATAAAATTAATGGAATAATAATATAGAAGAATTCATAAAAAAATAAATTATTAACATAAGATTATTATATATTAAGATAAACAACGTGTATGATGATTCAGGCTCAATAAAATATATCTCTCGAAACCACCCTTTTCATCGAGTTATGGCCACTCTCTCACTAAACTCAATTTTTCTCTCTCATTAATGATATGTAATAATTATATATTGTGTATATATGTCTATTATATATATACCTCGGTAATTCCCCCTTCTATTTATGGGTTAATAAATTCCTTATGACCAATTCTCAAATGACATCTTTAAGAAACCTCTTTTGATTGTGTTTTGACACAAGATTATGAAACCTATTTCTTTCAATGGGAAATTATTATTTAGATGAATTATGATTTATTTAATTATGGGGAACACATATTAATGTTAATAATATGATTTTTATGAGTGGTATTATAATTATATATCCCTCCAATAAATTATGTAATGTTTTATTCTATTGAGTGGTCAATTATAGGATTAGGGAGTGAACCTAATCCATTATGTGACTTTTTACACATTGTGATGTTGTATTGGTGGTTATACATAACTTATTTTTATGTCATGTTTTATGTTTATTCCTCACTTTCTGTGTTTCTATGATGTTATGATACCATTTTATCTATATCATGCTTCCATTTGATTACTCATGTACCTTATCTTTCATGATATCACATTATATCTTTGAATCACATGTTATACTTCATTATCATGTTTATTTCCTTACTAAAATTTTTAACTCAAAAATTCATTTCATTTATTCCCCTAATTATCCCACTAATTTTGAGTAGAACAAATGGATTTTAGGATCTATTTATGTATAATAAAATAAACATGCCACTTTTTAGGTTCCATTTGATGTATTATGAACCTAGTCTTCTAAAGACACTCTGCCTTTTATCCTTGTTTTGCATTAATGGATATTTATGTTTAAAAATATTGTAATAAAAATTTTAAAAATATTTTGGTCACTATAAATCAAACCTAAAACCCTGCACATATAAAATTTTAAGACACAAATGGCTAAACCTTGATTTTATTTTATTACTAAAAAACACAATGGGACTAGACATGGACTTCACCAGGATATAGATACTAGTGAATTTGTTGATTCTTTTGGGGTGATGGTGAGGTTTTTAGTGCATTATCATAAATAGTGTAAATTTGGGATTTGATTAAAATATTTTACGAAGTCAGGAACCTATGACATTATGAGACTTATAAAAGACCCAAATAATTTACATACTATGTTGGAGAATGGGAGCCATGTAACAATGGGAGAAGTTGTTGGTTTTGGAGTAATGTCCATCGAGTTCATGATTAAGATGATGGATCAATGATTATTTTTTTATTTGATTAATATAGAATTATGGTGTCATGTGTAAAGGAATGTGGATCATGGGTTAGTTTATTTGGATATGACAGGTTTGGCCTCATGAGTATAAACCTTCAATTGGTTATGTGATAGGGATATGGCATTATGTATGACTGATGAGCTGGGAAAATATATTTTGGGGAGACACCATTCATATTTCTTATATTTTACCCCTATTCTGGTGGTATATGGTGAGTGTCACTTGTCATGCCTGTGATGGACCCTGATCAATAGTATTAAGGGTTATATATTTATTCTTGGATAAAATTGTCGTATGTTTGCATATATATATATATATATATCTAGTCAGTGGTTGTCACGACCCCCTTACATAAAAGATGCCCCTCCTGAGTTGGCAATGGTGAAAGGGAGATAATGACCCCCGAGTCCCGCCTCCAGTAGGCCCTGAAGTGGCGAATAGCACCAAGGGTATGAATTTTTCACAAATATGGGAGGCATTACCCTTTTTATTTATTTAAGATCGGGAAATAGGATGAGTAAAAAACTAAAGGAAAAAGGAACAAGTAAATAAACCCAAACCAATCCCACATGCATGTTTAAATAGTTCTGAAATAATGTACAAGTACAAGAAAGATCAAAAGTACAATACCAAAAGAAACAAGAGTACAGCAAACTGCAGCAACTCCAACTTTCCTGACTAGTAGGGTCCCGCATGGCCCTGGTAGTCCTCCTAGAAACTTGAATGTAAATGTAGGGTGATCATACATGTATACTCAGTAGGAAAACCTAAATCTCTCGTGCACAAGTGGGGAGACATCCTAATGTCCCATGAGAACAACAGAAGAAACTAAAACCTCTAAAGGAATTCTATCCACACAACCTCACCAGCCACGCTCACCAAAACACAGAACAACAGGTAGTAGTATATAAGAACAAGAGTATTGGGTACCCCACACCATTTCCCACTAGTTAGCTGCTCTTCCTAATGGCGAACGTCCTGACGCTACCACACTCATCCTGCCTATACACACCTGGGCCTCACAACCATATATCCCCCCCGCACACACCTGGGCCTCACAACCACAAATCCCACCTGCACACACCTGGGTCTCACAACCACGTATCCCGCCCGCACACACCTGGGCCTCACAACCACGTATCTCGCCCGCACACACCCGGCCCTCACAACCACACATCCCGCCTGCACACACCTGGGCCTCATCCCAAAGATTCTTGGGAAATAGTAATCCTGCCTAAACAGTCTTGGGATAACACCAATCGAAACCTACCTGAAGAGACTTAGGTGTATGGTCGCCTCAAGTCATCACAGCCTATGGAAGAAGGAGCAGGAAGGATCTAGTAACTAAGGGGAAAACACCCACTCCCATGAAATAGGAGTGTTCGGCACTAAGTTCTCAACATGGGTGGGGTGCGACAAAACACAAAGATATAGATATATATATATATATACCAACACACAACCCAACCTATGGCTTCTATACAGACAAACTGAGCACGTGCCTTGGCCCTGCTATATCGAAGCACGCATACAATAAACAACCCCAACCCCATTTAGGTTTTCATTTTTCAACAGAATTAGTTTATTATTTCCTTAACTATTGGGCAATTATCCACAACCAACCATATCAATCATTTGTAAAATATATCTCTGCCATCCACAATCAAGTTAGGAAAATACAAACAATACAAACAAGTCCCTTGTTATTAACCAACCAGCCCCAAGGATTATTATTCCCGTCCCATTACTGCGACCCAACATTCATTAACTCTTATACATTCATTTATTATTCACAACCCATAGTTCATTCACATTCAAACTCATCCCTGTAGCACCACTGCCTACCACCATAACCACAAACACACCGAAACACGTACATCATCACCCCTTGATACCATTTATCGCAGCCCCACTACCCATCACTAATATAGCATTCACACCAACCCACAAAACACCCCCTTCACATAAATAAACCCTAACCAGCACCCACATGTTTATTATTTCGGTTTTGTTCAACAAGGGTGATCGCACAAGGGTTTTGGTTATTCATTTAATCAGCCAACTTTACGTGGTCAACTAATTTCCACATTCAATAAAATTTTCATCCATAAGAAAATCCAGAAGGAGAGGGAAACATTTAATTGCATAAGAAAAGGCCCCCAATGACCATGATTTTTAGTAGGTAGAAGCTCATTCAATTCACAACATAATATCATAGGATAAGAGTAATGTAACTGCATTAACAAACTTCCCATCCCCGTTATAAAAGCTAGTTATTATCTTTATTAAACCAGTTCAAATGTGTTTCACATAAATAAAAAGGGCACCCACCCCGCATGATACACAATTTAGAGAGACGAAGGTAAGATACCTACCTCAACAGGTTCTGATCACAATGCTCCCCCGGATCAACTTTAGAAGATGTCCGTCGGCCCCCGTCACTTCTAGAAAAACCCAGAAAAACTTCCTCGGGTGGAAGCTAGGAAGGAAAGGACAAAAAGAAGACAAAATATCCAAGCTCATAAGTTCCTCCTCATCGTCACGATATTGTGTCCATTGACGGATCGTAAATCGGAGCTCGGACGAAGAAGTTGTGGAAGAAAAGAGCTTCAGAGTCTCTCTCGGGAGAGCTCTGCTCGAGGGAATGGGGAGGATAGGAGTGATTTGAAAAGGAGGAGAGGCCCCATCCTTTTATAGGTGAGAAAAACTAAAGTACACGGCATGTACTTTCTAGTACATGGAGTGTACTCGACTATTTCACACGGTCGCCACACGGCTTCCAACATGGCCTTCAACGGGGAACGTGACCGTCGACTGGTCAACACACGGTGTGAGGGTAACGCGTACATGGGGAGGGACTACACGGCGTGTAGTATGGCTACACGGCGTGTACTCATTTATTTCACACGGCAAGGACACGGCTTCAACACGGCACATGGTCGTTGACTTTTCAACACACTGTTAGAGGGTAACGCGTACGCGGGGAGGGATTACACGGCATGTAGTATGGATACATGGCGCGTACTCATTTATTTCACGCGACAAGGATACGCCTTCATCACGGGGTATACCTGGAAAGGTGGTACACGGTGTGTACTCACACTACATGGTGTGTAGTTACAAAATTCTGAAAAGTGTGGGAGAATTCCATTTTACCATCCATAACACTTCATGACCTTCTTTTCGACAAAGTAATGGGATGGAGAGGTCCGGGACATTACATCAGATACCTCTTAAAACATTCTCATCCCCGATAATTCAAAAGCCAACCCAGAAGAACCCAATAAGATACCTCTTAGGGCTCTCTTTTTAACAGTAACCCATCTAACAACCCTAATCATATGTGTTAGGAATTCCTTCTCCTATGTCGAGATATTATCCGCTTTAGGCGGCACTAACTCGCCCGCATGGGTTCAATCGCATCCGCATTAATGCGTCTCGATTAAGGATCAAGTTTGTCCCTTTCCCCACACATCCGGACATGTTACACACTTCCAGAGATCAAGGAAACAAAATTTCTCATAACCGACAAGACAAGCATTCCATATATCAAAGGTATGGAGTATAACATCAAAAAAAAGCTCAGAAGAACAAAAAAAAAAATTCAAAACAACTCAGGGTACTGAGCGTGCATCTTGGACTCCCGCTCCCAAGTGCTCTCCTTGAGGCTGCCATGCATCCACAACACACAAACCAAGGTGATGGTTTTTCCATGGAGCACATTCTCTTTATGATCCTCAATTCTAACTGGTCGTTCCTCTAAGGTCATGTCATCTCCTATATCTAACTCTCCCCAGTCGATAACGTGAGAGTCATCGTGTATGTACCGACGAATCTGGTAGATGTGGAAGACGTGATGAACCTTCTCCAACGGAGGTGGAAGGGATAGCTGATATTCCACCTCGCTGACTCACCTCAGCACCTCAAAAGGTCCAATGAAGCTAGGGGAGAGCTTACTCCCATTCCCAAACCTCTGCTACACCCATCGAGGGGAAACCTTCAAGAACACATGATCTCCCACCTCGAACTCCAAGGACCTCCTGCGATTATCAGCATAAGACTCATGTCGGTCTTGAGCCGCTTTCATCCTCTCACGCACAATCTGGAATTTCTCTGTGGTGCTCTGTACTACCTCTGGCCCAAAAGCACTTGTCTCACCAACCTCTGCCCAGAAAATGGGTGAACGAAATGGTCTTCCATACAAGGCCTCAAAAGATTCCATGGCAATAGTAGAGTGGAAGTTTTTGTTGTAGGAAAACTCTACTAAAGGCAATTGTCGCACCCATGATCCTCTGAAATCCATAACGCATGCTCGCAGCATGTCCTCCCACGTCTGGATAGTCTTCTCTGTCTGCTCATCGGTCTGGGGGTGGGAAGCAGTGCTAAGGTGTAGTTGGGTGCCAAAAGCATGTTGTAACCCCCTCCAGACTCGTGAGGTAAACCAAGTATCCCGATCTGAGACAATAGTTTTTGGAACTCCATGAAACCACACCACCTCGTCTACGTACCTCTGCGTTAATGTACTCACCGGGCCCGACTCCTTAATTGCTAAGAAGTGAGCTAATTTTTTCAGTCGATCCACCACTACCCAGATCGCATCATAACCACCCTAGGCTCTGGGAAGTCCTGTGATGAAGTCCATTAAGATGTCATCCCACTTCCACTCGGGGACATCTAAAGGATGCAAAAAACCACTGGGAACACGGTGTTTATCCTTCACTTGCTGACACACTAGGCATTTAGCCACAAACTCTGCCACTGCCTGTTTCACCCCGGGCAACCAAAATTGTTCCCTCGGGCCTCGGTACATTTTTGAAACTCCTTGATGTACTGTCGAGGCTGAGTTATGGAACTCACAGAGAACTCCCTCACGCAACGCCTCTAGAACGAACATCCTTCTATGAAAAAGCATCTGATGTCAGTTGTCCTCTCACCATCCTTCTGGAGTGTTTCCCTAATCGATACGATCTTGCATTACTTCTGTCTCGGAGTCTCCCCAATGAGACTCTTCCACCTACTGCAACAAGGAGGACTGCACCGTCATCTGAAACAAACAGCATCTAACACCCCCTACCCATGCATCCAAGTGCAAGGCAGCCAACTCTCCCACTGCTCTCCAAGCATCAGCGGATTCCCGAACCACTTCCTTATGCGTCTTCCTGCTCAGGGCATCAGCCAAAAAGTTTCCCTTACCTTTAGTATAATAGATCTTGAAGTCATATCCTTCGAGAAACTCAACCCATCTCCACTGCCATAAGTTCAGGTCACACTGGGAGAAGATATAACGCAAGATCTGGTGATCTGAGAAGACCACAAAGCATTACCCAAAGAGGTAATGTTGCCACAAATTCAGTGTGAAAACTACTACTGCAAGTTCCAGGTCATGGGTGTAATAGTTACACTCGTGAGGGCGCAACTGCCTACACCCATAACAGATCACACCCCTCTTTTACATCAGCACGCACCCCAAACCAAGTCCATAAGCATCACAAAACACCTCATACAACAACCCCTCTTCTGGAAACCTGAGTACGGGAGCACTAACCAACTTATCCTTCAGGTAGTTGAAAGATTTCTGGCACTGCTCGGTCCATTGGAAGACCTGGTTCTTCCTATTCAAATCCATAAATGGAGCAGACACTCTAGAGAAGTCCGAAAAAAACTTATGATAATAACCTGCCAATCCCAGGAAACTATGAACTTCTGCCACGCTCTTGGGTTCTTCCAAAGAAAAAACTGTATCCACCTTCGATGGGTCCACTGACACTCCATGCTGAGACACTACATGCCCAAGGAAGTGTGCTTCTTGCGTTAAGAACTTACACTTCGACAATTTCCGATAAAGCTGGTGGTGTTGCAGGACTTACAATACTGCCCTAAGATGGTCAATGTGCTCCTCCTCTGATCTTGAGTAGATCAAGATGTCATCGATAAACACAATGACGAATCGGTCCAGAAACTCTCGGAAGACAAGGTTCATAAGTCCTATGAACACAGCTAGTTCATTTGTAACTCCAAACAGCATCACTAAAAACTCAAAGTGTCCATACCTCCACCTGAAAGCCATATTCGAGATTTCATTGTCCTTTACCCTCAACTAGTGATATCCAGATCGTAGATCAATATTAGAAAACCAACCCGCTCCCCTTAGCTGGTCTAAGAGATCATCTATCCTTCAAAGGGGGTAACGGTTCTTGACTGTTACCTGATTTGACCTTCGGTAGTCTATGCATAACCTGAGACCACCATCTTCCTTCTTCATGAACAAAACTGGAGCACACCATAGTGACACACTGGGTCGAACAAAACCATTCTCCATCAGATCGTCAATCTGAATCCGCAACTCCCGCAACTCCTAAGGTTCCATCCGATAAGGGGTCATCGAAATCGGATAGGCACCAGGCTGTAAGTCTATCCCGAAATCAACGTCACATCCAGGGGGTTGAGTCACAACCTCCTAGGGAA
Source organism: Viscum album (assembly GCA_963277665.1). Classification (NCBI taxonomy): domain Eukaryota; kingdom Viridiplantae; phylum Streptophyta; class Magnoliopsida; order Santalales; family Viscaceae; genus Viscum; species Viscum album. The sequence continues at coordinate 1,685,271,568 of OY728160.1, forward strand.
AAACATCGAGGAACTCCCCAACAACCTCTGGGACATCCATCATCTCTATATTAGCTGAAACCACTGATAACCCAATTAACAAGGAAAGGAGAGGCTTCACATGCTGGCTTCCCACCTGATATCTCCTCTCTCCAACAAAAGATACACGCTGCCCATCCACATCGGAGAACAAAACCCTTCTTCGGAAGTAATCGATAAAGGAACTAACATAAAACAACCAGTCGATGCCTAGGACGACATCGTATGGCTGCATCTGTAGAAAAAAAAGGTCCCCACTAGATCGATGTGGTCCCAACGTCATCCCACATCCCCGGAAAACACAAGATACGCTGGTCTGGCCTCCAACTGGTGTACTCAGCACCAGGGGTATGGAAAGTCTCTCTACGTCTAGACTCAAAGCATGGGATAGACCAGGTGTAATAAAGGAGTGTGAAGCTCATGAATCAAACAAAGCAGAAATGAGAGTGCTGAACAAACAAATCATACCTCGCACCACCTCTGGACCTGTCGGAGCTGTCAACTATGCTATGTGCAACTGTCCATGCCCAGCTCCTCTGCCTCTTTGAGGTCGGCCACCTCCCTGACCACATCCTGGTTGAGGTCCCTGAGGAGCACCCTGAGGTCATCCTCCTCCTACAAAGTCTTCCCTCGGTGGAGCAGGGTCCTGCTGTTTCTGGAAGGGCCTCACCGGCAACTGGTACTGCTAAGGCGGGAGCTGAACCTGCCCACCTCCACCGTACTGATCTCGAGTCAGGCACCAACTCTGAATGTTCCCAAAACCTCCACAAGAGAAACACTTCGGTCTTGGGCTCGGGAAAAAGGGGAGAGGACCCGAAGATATGAACTGGAAATGCTGGGTCCTGCTCCCTACTATCCTGAATCTGGAAGGTCCTATCGCAGGAGACCTGCTGCTGACTGCCTTCCCCTTTGATGAACCTGGATGGATCCCCTCTCATGGGGTACCTCCTTGCGAGTGCATCCTCTCTACAACCTCTTCCTTCTTCTATACTGCCAAGTACATTGGAAGAGTGAAGGGGGTGACAGCATACTGGAGCGAAGGACGAAGCGCCTCCTCCAAACGTCTCGCCCAAGACTCCTCATCCGGAAAAAGATCTGGAGAAAACCATAGGAGATCCTTGAACTTGATCCCCAAATCTCATACTGACATACTCCCCTGCATAAGCGAAAGTAACTCCTGCCGATTCTCCGCCTTGATCATGGAAGAAATGAATTCCTCTCGGAATTCCTTCTCAAAGTCATCCCACAGAACCTCTGTCTTTGTCCTCTCTTCGAGGTAGAGCGTCCACCATTGATGTGCCACACCTCTCAGCTGACTGAATGCTAGGGGAACCCAGTACTCCCTCGGAGCATGGATCAAAGTAAAAGAGATCCCTGGCTCCTCAAGCCACCCCTCTGTATCCATATCCGAAGTACTACCCTCGTAATTCTTGAGGATTTGTCATTGGAACGAACGGAGAGTCTTCTTCCACTGGCTATCTTCCTCCTCTCGGTCAATCCTCAACTGATCGACTGCCTGAATCTACTGGGCCTTGGCTGTCTGAGCCTCTCGGGGATGACGTCCAGGTTCCATAGTTGTACGGTAAACAAAGATCACATAAGCCCAGGTAGTAAGGAAATTTATCAAGGTTTTATTTCATCATTTTTTTATTTCAATTTCTTTCCCAGAACACCCCAATATAATAAAACACAATAATAATGATGCATGTACCTTCCCTAGGGTCTCTACCCTGAAATCAATGTAGTCTCACATGGTCGTTCGATAGGCTCAGAGTCCTTACATCGGATCAAGGGGGGGCCAAAAATCGCGTGTCCTAGCCGGTCTTCCCTGGCCTATGTCACGCACCAAGATTAACCAACACTATTGACCTACCATCCCATGTAATCCTCACTGTGCCTAACTCCAGACTCCATCCTATCTCTCAACCTGCCTCTGATACTATTCTGTCATTACCCCCTTCCATTAAAGATGCCCCTCCTGAGCTTTCAATGGTGAAAGGGAGATAATGACCCCCTGAGTCCCGCCTCCAGTAGGCCCCGGGGTGGCGACTAGCACCAAGGGTATGAATTTTTCACAAATATGGGAGGCATTACCATTTTTATTTATTTAAGATCTATAAATAGGATGAGTCAAACACCAAAGAAAAAAAGGAACAAGTAATTAAACCCAAAACAATCCCACATGCATGATTAAATAGTTCTGAAACAAAGTACAAGTATAAGAAAGCTCAAAAGTACAATACCAAAAGAAACAAGAGTACAAGAAACTGCAACAACTCCAACTGTCTGGACTAGTAGGGAACCACACGGCCCTAGTAGTCCTCCTAGAAACCTGAAAGTAAACGTAGGGTGAGCATAAAAGTATACTCAGAAGGGAAACCTAAAACTCTCGTGCATAAGTGGGGAGACATCCTAATGTCCTGTGAGAACAACAGAATAAACCAAAACCTCTCAAGGAATTCTATCCACCCAACTTCACCAGCCACGCTCAAAAAAACACAAAACAACAAGTAGTAGTATATAAGAACAAGAGTATTGGGTACCCCGCACCATTTCCCACCAGTTAGATGCTCTTCCTAACGACGAACATCCTGACGCTACCGCACTCTTCCCGCCTGTACACACCTGGGCCTACAACCATATATCCTGCCCGCACACACCTGGGCCTCACAACCACATATTCCGCCCACACACACCTGGTCCTCACAACCATGTATCCCGCCGGCACACACCTGGGTCTCACAACCACGTATCCTGCCCGCACACAACTGGGCCTCACAACCACACATCCCGCCCGCACACACCTGGGCCTCATCCCGAAGATTCTTGGGAAATAGTAAACTTGCCCGAAGAGTCTTGGGCTAACCCCAATCGAAACCTACCTAAAGATTCTTATGTTTAAGGTCGCCTCAATCCATCATAGCCTATGGAAGAAGGAGCAGGAAGAAGCTAGTAACTAAGGGAAAAACACCCTCTCCCATGAAATGGGAGTGTTCGGCACTAAGTTCTCAACATGGGTAGGGTGCGACAAAACACAAAGATATAGATATATATATGTATACCAACACACAGCCCATCCTATGGCTTCTAAACAGAGAAACTGAGCACGTGCCTTGGCACTGCTATATCAAAGAATGCATACAACAAACAACCCCAACCCCATTTAGGTTTTCATGTTTCAACAGAATTAGTTTATTAGTTCCTTAACTACTGGGAAATTATCCAAAACCAACCATATCAATCATTCGTAAAACATATCTCTGTCATCCACAATCAAGTTTGGAAAATACAAGCAATACAAACAAGTCCCTTTTTATTAACCAACCAGCCCCATTGATTATTATTCTCATCCCATTACCGTGCCCCACCATTCATTTACTCTTCTACTTTCATTTATTATTCACAACCCATAGTTCATTCACATTTTAAACCCATCCCTGCAGCCCCGCTGCCTACCACCATAACCACAAACACACCAAAACTCGTACATCATCACCCCTTGATACCATTTATCATAGCCTCGCTACCCATCACTAACATAACATTCACACCAACCCACAAAAAACCCCCTTCACATAATTAAACTCTAACCAGCACCCACATGTTTATTATTTCAGTTTTGTTCAACCGGGGTGATCACACAAGGGTTCTGGTTATTCATTTAATTAACCAACTTTACGTGATTAACCAATTTCCACATTCCATAAAATTTTCATCCATAAGAAGATCCAAAATGTGAGGGCAACATTTAATTTCATAATCAAAGGGCCCCAACGACTATGATTTTCAGTAGGTAGAAGCTCATTCAATTCACAACATAATATCATAGGATATAAATAATGTAACTGCATTCACAAAATTCCCATCCACATTATACAAGCTAGTTATTATCTTTATTAAACCGGTTCAAATGTGTTTAATGTAAACAAAAAGGGCACCCACCCCACATGATACACAATTTAGAGAGATGAAGGTAAGGTCGCTACCTCAACAGGTTCTGATCACAATGCTCCCTCGGATCAACTTTAGAAGATGTTTGTTGGCACCAGTCGCTTCTGGAAAAACCAGGAAAAACATCCCCGGGTGGAAGCTAGGAAGGAAAGACCGAAGGGAAGACAACAGATCCAAGATCAAGTTCTGCCTCGTTATTATGATCCCGTGGCCACTGACGGATCGTAACTCGGAGCTCGGATGAAGAAGTTGTGGAAGAAAAGAGCTTTGCAGTCTCTCTCGGGAGATCTTTGCTTGAGGGAATGGGGAGGAGAGGAGTGATTTGAAAAATAGGAGAGTCCCCCTATTTTTATAGGCGATAAAAATTAAATTACACGGCGTGTACTTTCTAGTACACGGCGTGTACTCGGCCATTTCACACGGTCGTCACACGGCTTCCAACACGGCCTTCAACGCAGAACGAGGCCGTTGACTGGTCAACACACGGTTTGAGGGTAACTTATACGTAGGGAGGAATACACGACGTGTAGTATAGCTACACGACATGTACTCATTTATTTCACATGGCAAGGACATGACTTCAACATGGCACACGGCCGTTAACAGGTCAACACACGGTTTGAGGGTAACGCATTCGCAGGGTGGGACTACACAGCGTGTATTATGGCTACACGGCGTGTACTCATTTATTTCATGTGACAAGGACACTCCTTCAACACGAGGTATACCCGGAAAGGTGGTACACGGCGTGTACTCACACTAAACGGCGTGTAGTTACAAAATTTTGAAAAGTGTGGGAAAATTCCATTTTACCCTCCAAAACACTTCATGACCTTCTTTTCGACAAAGGAATGGGCCAGAGAGGTCTGTGCCATTACAGTTGTATATCATTAGTTCCTGGTACTAGATCATGGTGATATATAAGGTTAGTGTGTTTAGCTACTGACTAGTGGAAGCCCATAAACTTCACCAGTGGGACAAAAATATTAATGTATAGTAGTACTAATACAGAGTATGAATCCATATTTAATGGGGAAATCCTTTCTATTTTGGTTGAGTCTCAGGAGTGGGACTATGGATTGTAATCCCACTTTTTCTTGAGGTGGCCAGGTGTATCTTCAATCAAGTGATGGTCTAGTTTAAACTAGTGACATCAAACATGGGTGTAATCTATGAATATATTTGAAATTAATGAATTTCACTTGAAATGGAGCTTAAATATGTATTTTCTGTAAATAGATAGTTTCATGATGTATGTGTCAAAGGGTTTCTCATATCCAGTTGGTATAATGAGTTACTAGTTGGATATTTTCACATGTGACAGAGAGTTGTGTCTTGAATGAGGATTTACTAGAATCGTTCAGGTGATGAAAAAAAATTTAATTGGATGGAAAGTGAATCATCTAGGATTTTTTATAGTTTTATAGGTTCATTTGTTTTATTAACACAGTTATATCTAGTGGGAGATATGGTTTTAGATCATCCATTGGGTTTCGGTGATAGATATGGTCCATGAGAGATGCAAATGTATAATTTTTAGATATAAGAACTATTATGGTGGGGAGGTTGTAACACCCCACACTAGTTCGAATTAGTAGAACTGGAGGAATCTACATTTCATTGTGTTTGAATTTGGAACCTATTTAAATTTTTGTGTTAGGATTAAGAATTGGCATTTATATAAATGTTCTAAATGAACGATAAGATTTATTTGAGATGGTTGTTCAAAAGGAAAAAGTTTTAAGAGGGATTTTTGGTGTTGGCAGGGACATCCAAACTTGGTGGTTATAGTACAAGCCATCAGAACCCTAGTAGTATCCACCATAATTATGATGACCAAGATAGTTATCATTATATGCCCCACCATGAGGTTGGTTGGGGACCAACGGAGTGATGGAATGAATCAAAAGTCCAAGGATAGTCTACCGAAGTTATGAGAGGCTGGGAAGAGGGTGTGTCCCACTAACTGGGCCACTGGGTGTCTGGTTAAAACTCAATTATGTTTTTAAATGATAATTAAATTTAAATTTCCCACATTTTAAATCGGGATCTTACTTATATTTCCTTTATTTAAGTTGGTGCAGAGACAGATGAGGTTACCCCCTCCCTTATTTACACCTTTTCTCTCTCCACCTAATGTGATTTTTAAGATTTTGGTGAACTGATTTAGGTATGTTTCCTCTCCTTTTACCTCTCCTATCTGCTTCCATTCCCCTCCACAAATACCAGTGAACCTGATTAGTGTTCTTTATTCTAATTTTACTATATCATGGTGAAATAAAGATGTTATGATGTGTCTTTTATATAGATTGGATATATGAGTATTGAGAGGCGTGATCTATAGCGGCCCAAGATAATCATGATTTTATTTTACACACTTTACATGAAATATTCGATAAATTTCCTAGAAATTGTAATAATATCATAGGGACTAATAGGATTAGTGTCTTTGGGGTCTAGCTACCCAATCATATTATTTTACAATTATTATGGTAATATATTATTAAATTCACCATAATACATCATATTTAAAATATATCATTAGTAAAAATCATCCCCGTAACATAGGGAATGAAAACATGAAATGTGGTGAGCTCAAACACTATGTAATGGATAGATAAACAATTCATCACGGATGTGATTATAAAAAACATTAGTATCGTAGAAACATCTTATCAACATGAGTGATAATTATAAAACAAAATTTATATTCAAATTACCTGGAATAAGAATATAAAGACACAAAATATCAACAAGTAAACATAATAGCCAAAATACGGATTAAAAACATTTGGAATTAACATATAATCTTGAGAGAATAAGATCAGACTATATAACATATTTAAACTATGGAATAAACATTTTCATAGGGAAACATTACTTTTATAAACCACACACTTTGACCCATGCTAGTGATATAATATAATTATATCCATGTATACATCGCCTTTGTGATCCACACACTTGCACTGATTCTTGAGAAAAACTAAACTATGTTCATGTTTAAAAATATCATGGTATCTAAATATTAAAATAATTATTTTAAGGGAGAAATATGACCCCACCCATCATCATCCATAATTATTACTGTCACTTGAATATCATTCACTTGTCATATTACAAAGAACCCATGGAAATAAAATGTATTTCAAGAAACAATTAAATTAAAATCATTCACTTTTTTCAAATAAACCTTATAAATAAAAATGGGTTTTATAAAAAAAATTAAATGTAAAATCATTCACATTTCATAGCATAAATAACCCATGTAAATAAAATGGGGTTTCATGACGTTTCAAAATAGTATGGAAACATGAATTACATCCATTGACCTCAAAAACATTATCACTGAAAAATAATTGTATAATAGAAGAAAATGGATGTTGAAACTTGAAACAATCCATTAGATATTGATATTTTAAAATAAAAATAATAAAAATAAGACCATACTACAAAATAGTTTTTTGGAAAAAACATTTTATAATCATCAATGTTAAATTCATATTCAAGAGACTCTTTTCAAAAAGTATTTTGTCTTTTTTAAAATAAAATAAAAAGAAAAAAAATTCAAGGAAGTGAATTTTTATTGAAAATACTTTTTCAAAATATATATAATACAAGAAATCATATAAAATCAATGATGGTAGTGAAAATAGAGGAAATAAATTCTATAAGAAGTCATATAACTCAAAGGAATAAGTTTGAGTTTCCATATCCATTAGATTTATTATTGATTTACATGGAAGTTATTTAACCACATTTATAAAAAATATCTTAATCACCTATTTAATAAAATTATTCATAATCATGACCTTCTATAAACGTAATTTATAATTGTTCTCTACACTTATATTAGTTATTTATGATCCATTTTCAATTTTGGGTGTGAGTAATACTGATCATTTTCAACTAGTTTTGTAATCATGGTGTTGTTATTAATTATTATCCAAAATTTCATCATTAAAAAATAATAAAAGGTTATAAAATTGGTTCTTATAAATTATTTATTATTTTATAATATAAATCTATGGTAGTTTTGGTAATGATCTTTAAAGACAAAATCATTGATGAGCATGTTTTGATAATTTTTAATGAAAGAGAATTGGTATTTTAATTAAAGAGTTTAATACTAAATTTACCATTAAAAATGAAAATAAAAATATTATTTTCTTATTTATATAATATATTATCAATAATTATGTTCTCATAGTCATCCATGTAATTATTTTATTGAATTTTTCATGTAGGTGGTTAGGCCGACCTAGACAAGAACATGCAATAATTAATGGTTGATTATGATATAAAAAGTTATTTAATTTAGATTAATATAATTAATAAAAAAAATTAATGTGTTTAGTCATATTTTAATAGAGTTTAACAACTATTGAATAAACTAGATGAAAAAGTAATATATGTTACATCATGGAGGTTATAGTCTTCACAACCCATAGATAACAATTTCATTTCTTGAATAATAGGTAAAGAATATAGATAATAATATTTCGATTAATAATCATTATTATATATTATATGACAAATTTAATCTCAAATTTCACCCTAATATTAAGTTAATAGAGAATGTGGTGAAAAAAATGGAAGTCATCCCTTCATGGATGTGTTAGTCCACACAATGCACAAATGATAGTTTTTTTGTAATTGGAAAGGGTAAATGTGGTTAATGAAAATTCCCTTAGAATAATAACATTAATTATAAAAACAAAACTAATTTAATTATATGGTAATTATAGAATTATATTTTTATGTTATGAAAGAAAATAAATTATGTTGGGGTAAAAAAGTACTCACGTTGAGAACATAAGTGTTCCCCTGGAAAACTCCTTGGAAACGGAGGTCTTAAGAAAATATATTGTGAGGAAATTCTTAATAAAAATTAATAGTGTTATAAATGATGGATAATTGGATGTTTTTTATGTGCAAAAAATTATTTTAGTGTTTTTTAATGGGTGGTGAGAATCATATTTTATAAGTGATGCGATTGGAATTTTTATAATTGCAACCATTATATAAAGGAAAAACATGTTAAACAAGTAAAGTTTCTCCAAAAATGGAAAATTATTGATTTGAGATAGGTTTTGGTCAATACACACCTCAAAAACTTGATTTTGGTCATTATTTAAACATGTTATACCTTTTACTCCCAAGGTTATACATTTTTACCATATTGGTTTTCTACTATAGTAACTATTTTTTTACAAAGGTATCTTATCCTTTATACACTTAAACAAAATGGTACTTACTAAATATTTTAGACCTATAATTCCATATATGAAATAAATTATATTAAATTAATTTTCAAAAAGTTGTATAAATCAATTTTAAAATATTAAGTATACAATTTATCAAAACAAATTTGAAAAAAATAATATAAATTAACTTCTAAAATGTCAAGCATAAATTTGAGAAATAAAATAATATTGTAAATCCACTTATGAAATAAATATTTGGCCTGGAAAATAGTTTCATAAAATTAAAATTCATACTTATGTTCTTATAATGTTTTAAAATTCATATTATTGGTAGTATCCTTATTTTGGAATTATTCACCTAAAAGTTAATCATTTTAGAAAAATCAAAAATACTACTCTTAAGATAGTATTTTCATTATAATCCCAAAAAATAATTTCATTTTTTTTAAATATTATTCAATAATTCATAAATTTAACTTTTAAATAAAATTATAAAGTGTGGAAAATAAATTAAGAAATCGTTTTTTTCTTATATTACCTATTTTTCTCAAAATATGGCTAATTTATTATTTATAATAAAAATAAATCACACTATAAAATTATCAAATCTATAAAATAAATTTTAAATATAAAATTATTTTTTACCAGATCATCTCTAATAGTTGAAACAGTTTTAAAAGGGACCATTATTTCATAACGTGGTTATAATTTTTTAGACCCTCTCATGTAATGGATTTCTTACAATGGTCAATATATATTTTATTAAAATGTTTCATGGTATGTTGATCTTTGATGATGATTTTGATGAAAAATATCAAACATAATATTTATTTAAAGTGATATATTTCAATAAATTCTTGGGCCATCATAAATAATTTCAACCTCAAAATTTTGTTACTTAGTTGAAAACAAGAAAGTGTGATTTTGTCTCATTACATCTAAAGGTTTCCATACGGCTTCCTCAGACATATTATTAATCTATAGAACCTTGATAAAATTATTATTATTGTCCCGAAACATGTTAAATAATTGATCCATAATTTTCTCCATATGTTCCCCATATGAGAGATCGTGTTTTAGTTCATGGATTTAAAGTCCAGTATATGTGATCATCCTAGTATGTTCTTAGTCAAAACTAATACAGTAAGCATGTCATTCACATTGGAGAGGTCTGGATATAGTGTTATGTGATAATGTAGCACCCCGATGCATTCAAGGATCCTGAGGGGACCCATGTACCTAAGTATTAGCCTCTCCTTCTTCCCTTTTCTCATTACATATTTCCATGAAGACATCTAGAGATCACATTTCCATGAACATAAAACTCTAGATCCCATATATGATTATCCGCATAACTATTATATCAACTTTATACTAATTTTATATAACACTGAATGTTTTTAACCTTCTCTATCATTTCCAGGACATGGTTAGGACCTATCATCTTCCTCTCTCAAACTATATCCCAATGATAAAGTTCTGCATCTCTTCCCATACATTGCCTCATATGGATCTATCTGAATGCAATAATGGAAACTATTGTTATATGAGAACTATATTAAGGGGATGTGTTGATCCTAAAATTATTTAAATTTCATCAAACAGGATCTCATCATATTCTCCAGAGATTACATAGTCCTCTGAAACTGACCATCTATCTAAGGGTGATAAAAAGGGATGAAACACAACTATATCTCTAGTTCTTTCAAAATACTTCTCCAAAACCTCATGATAAACTGAATATACTTATTAGAAATAATGGATAGCGGTTCTTCATGCTTCCTTAACACTTATCATATGTAAATATTCATGAGTGGGTCAAGAGAGAAATATTATTTGATAGAAATAAAATGTGTTCATTTAATAAAGAGGACAACTAAAACCCTAATAACATAAAATACCCTATGAATTTTGGAGTGTCCTATGATTAAATTCATGGTAATGTTTTCCCGTTTACATACTAGTATGGGTAATGTTAAAAACATACCTGTATAATTATTTCAGTTAGCCTTAACAAAATCGAATACCCAGAGTCGATATATATATATATATAATGTGATTTTCCTCATCATATTATCCAATTAAATGTTTTTCATTATATCTTTATACATATTTATAATTCTTAAATGAATAGAGAAGGATGAGCTATGAGAATCATCCTAAAGTTACCTCTTCAGTTTTAGTTTTTATTGAACACATATATAGTTTCCAAAACATATAACATTATCTTTATAAGATTTGAATTCTGAAATTCTCACTACCCTTTTCTATAGTTTCACATCATCTTTCAAGGATTCATTGATCTTCACATGAATAGATTGTTGACCACTTATTTAAGAAAGATAATATTTCACTCTTATTATTGTAAAATCAAGACTCGTCATCTATAAATCCATGAGTATTGGGTATTTCTCAATCTTCATCATGGATAGAGTGATATGATCTTTCTTGTTCAGGACATCTACCACCTTCTTTACCTTCCCCGTGTGGTAATGTATTGAGAATTCATAATATTTTATCAATTATTACCATATCCTTTTTGAATATTAAAATTATTTTATGTAAATACATATTTCAATATCTTATTTTTAGTACATGTATATATTACACTTTTCTCTATATAGATAATGTCTCTAGATACTTAATGTAAAGATTAGCGATGCCAAGTCCGAATCATGCATTTGGTAATTTTACTCATGAGATGTTAAATGATTTAATGCATATGCAATTATCTTATCATACTAGGAGATTATGTGTCCTAATACCTTTCTAAAGCATCACCGTATATTGAAAACCCATAGCCACTATATATTAATGTATGTATAGGTGTTGTGACTAATTTCATCTTTAGTTATTTGTAACTTTCTTCACATTCCTATATCCAAAGTTACAACAAACCCTTCTATGTTAACTCATTTAATGGATTAGATATCCATGATAAGTTTCTAAAAAGAATATTATAATAACCCAAAAAACTTATGGATCTTAGATAGAATTATTGGTCTGTGTTATTTCTCTATAACATCCATCTTTTGTGAATCTATCGATATCCCCGTTCTTGTGATTACATGAACCAAGAATGGTACTTTCTATAGCCAAAATTCTCATTTTCAAAATATGGAATAAAGTTTCTCCCTACATAATATGTTGAACTCAATCCATAAATGATCTTCATGCTTTTCATTTATAGAATAATATAATAGAAGTTAATCTATAAATAATAACATGAATTTTCCATAGTAATCCCTAAAGACTTTATTCATCCAATCTATAAAGATAGAAGGGGAATTCATAAGTAAAAATAGAATAATTATAAATTATTAATGTTGATACCTTATATGGAAAGATGTTTTGGAAATATCCTCCCCTTAGACCCATTACTGATGATATCTAGATAAAAGGTCATATTTGAGGATTACTAATCTCCTCAAAGATGATTAAAAATTTCATCGATACGAGGTTGAGGATACATGTTTTTTATCTTGATTTTACTAATCTCATGATTACCAATGCAAAGACACATTGATCAATACTTATTTTTGAAAAAAAGGGCCAGTGAACCCATGGTGAAGTACTCAATCACATGAATCCCTTATCCATATTCTCTTGAAGTTTTTTCATTAATTTCTTTTATTAAATGGGGGTTATTCTATATGAACTATTTTTGATAGGATTGGGTCCTTGTATGGGTTAAATAAAAAACAATCCCAAACTCTGGGGGAAGATCATGAAGTTCATCTATAAATACATCATTATACTCTCATGCAGTAGGAATATTATCAATGGCGAGTTCCGTGCTGACTATTTTATCTTCAAATCCCTAATTATTGGGTATAAAGACCCATATTATAGATTTTTTTTCCAAGTGGAGTCCATGATTATTCCAATGTTGATACTTGATAACAATAAGATTAAGAGTATAAAATGATATTTCTTTTCCAAAATAATTTATATGTTCTTTATACTAAGAAATTCAATTAATACATAATATCATGTAAAATTCAACCAAACAAAGAATAATTAGATCTATAAGAAGTCTCCTCCCAGAAATCTCAATCATATGTGATTTTTATATCTTAGATGGGATCATTCTTCCACTAGTTATTTTCACAAATAGTTCAATATCATTTTCTTAAGGAGGTGATACCACATTCTTAGATAACTTTTTTGATATAAAAAATTTCAATGAACTGGAATCAAATAAGGTATTAGAATATCTAAAAAATAGATCAAGTGTTCCCCATACTTCATTATTATTATCTAACTCATTGCTAGTGGTAATGAATTTCCTTATTTGTTCCCTTATATTGGGAGTTTTATAGGGACAATTTTCTTTATTATACCAATGTTTGGGGTATTTATTATCATAATTACCAAAACTCCTTTCACTTGAAGAATTATAATGTGGTTGTATCATTAACTAAGATTTATTTTACTCTATTGTATTAATAAGTAATTTATCCTTACTTTGGTAGTTGTAGGATTGATGAACAACTTTATAACATTTAAAAAAAATCTTTGATCCTTTGAGGTAATTACCAGGGTGAATTTTTCCACACATTTGGCTTCTGGTGGTTAAATATTCTACCCCAAAAATAATTTACCATCAAATTTCTCTTGATATTACACCTTTATTTTTGTGTCCCTGATATAATAATTTTCCAAAATTTCTATCTCCATATTTAGAATATACAAAATAATCACTTCATAACTCCAAAATTATATTATAGCTAATTCGAATACAATTCTTGTTTTTAAAACACAAAATAAATAGTTGATCTTGATTTCAGGTTGGGAGATATAGCAATAGAAATACCCCAGGATCCTTATGATTCTATCGTTATAAGTTCTAATGGAATCATCCCCGATTTTCATCATATCTAATATTTATCACCACATCCTCATCTGAAGAGTTTGATGAGAGTAATTGAGGAAGACTACTTTATTAACCTCATCTCATTTAATAGTGTATATTTCTTCCTTTATGTATTCTTAATAATATTCCACAATTGGTTATCCTCTCCTTATAAATGATATATATCCAAGACAAATTTTTCATGCATCAAGCTTCGATGGATGGAAAATATATTTTCCATCACATTGATCAATTTCTCAATAATAAGTGGATAATAAGATCCACTGAAGGAGGGTGTAATTTTTTATAGAAAATAATTTATACTAGGATACTCCTTGTTGAATTTGGGGGCTTAAATTAGTTCTTAATATTATTTATATATTTTTACTATTGGGTGGAAATTTCTATGATGTTTTCTAAACCAATTACCATCCCATTTAGTATCTCATTTGGGAAATAATGGAATTACCCATCACACCCATTGTTAACCTAGTTTTTATATGATCCAATCAATTAATAAATAATGACCACTCAAGAATAAGGATACAAAATATAAAAATAAAACTATTGTCATTGAAGTAATGGATCATAATTAACATATGTGTCTTAACTTATAAATTGTAAGTATTCATTCTAGGTTATTAATTGTTTAATTTCTATTAAGATCCAAAAACTTATATAATAAGGTTATAAAGTCCTTATAAAGGTTTCATAAAGATATTTTGAATCACAAAATCATATCCTTTGGGTGTGTCTAACCAGGTATGTAGTCTTAGGCCATCTCATAACGAACTACTAGAGTGAAGATTAATTCAATGATTAATCAGACTTTTTAGGGTGATTACCCCTAGATGTATTTGTTACCTAGTCACATACACTTACTAGTATTAACACATTTATATTATTACTAGGAAAACGATATACTAAATACATTAATAAAATAGGATATCATTCTATATGTAGACTCATCTCTAGTGTTTCACTAAAGTTTTCTAACACAAATTATCAAAAATAGCTTCTCTAATCTACAAAAAAAATAACAAAATCATTGTTATAATACCAACTATAAACACCTAATATTATCATATATTTATTTATTGTATATTTATTTATCATATTTAACATGAAATAAACATTACATTTCTTAAATATCAGTAATAATACCCTAGGGACCAATAGGTTTAGTGACTTTTGAGACATTCTATATAATCATATTATTTTAAAATGCTTGAAATCATGTATTCTTATGTTTAATATAATAGATTATATTCTAAACATCTCATTAGTAAAACCCACCCCCATAAATAGGAGAATGAAAACATAAAAATGGTAGATAAAAAATTCTCACTAAGGGATAAATAAAAATTCCATGAAGGAAGAGTTTATTAAAAAAATATAATAAAAATAGAAATATTATATCATTGTTATTGATAATTATAAAATATAAGTGAGCTTTAATGGACATTTAATAAGAAAATAAAGTCATAAAAGACTAACAAGGAAATATAATAGCCATAAATGTAATAAAAAATCTAATATAAACCTTGAATTTGGAGAGAAAAGTATCCAAATTCATAACATATTTCAATTATGGAACAAACAATATCTCAGTGAAAAGTTACTTTCATAAGTCAAAGACATGCACTCATGCATGTGAGACAACTTAATTATACCCTTGTGTACATAATATTCATGGTTTACACACTTTCCCACACACTTGTAAATAATAAATCATTCCCCCATTTATATATATGTCATTAGATTTAAAATTTTGGCCAATTATTTGGGTGTTATATAGGACCATGTCCTTTTTCATCTGTAATTATGAGTTCCACATGAAAATCATTCAATTATCACACCATATAGAATCACTGGAAATAAAATGGGCCTCTTAAAATTTTAAAATGAAAATCATTCACATTTTATAAAGAACCTATAGAAATAAAAATGGGTTTTATAAAACCTTAAAATGGAAATTACTCATCTTTCATAGCATAAAGAAACCATGGAAATAAAATTTTATTTTATAACTTTTTTAAATATTATAAAAACATGAATTAAATTGATTGACATTGATAAATTGATAACTGAAAAATAAGAACAGAATAAAATAAAAATAGAGTATGAAAATTGAAATATAACTCTATTAGTGATTGATATTTTTAAAGATATAGATTAAAATAAAAAATAAAAAAATAGTTTTTTTAAAACATTTTTTAATCATTAATGTAAAAGTCTTAGTCACATGTAAATTTTCAAAAATTCTATTTTCTTTTCTTAAAAACCAATGGAAATAAAACCCTTCATAAAAGTGGATTTTTATTAAAAATTATTTTTAAACAAAAATATAAGACTAAAATCATGTAAAATCATTTATTATAGTGAATTAGGAGAAAAATTCAAGAAGAAGTTGTATAACTCAGAGAAAGAAGTTTGAGTTACCAAATTCATTACCTTAACTCATGATTTCTGTGGAAGTAATTTTACTACGTATATAAAAAATAACTATTATAGTAACCAATTTAATGACCATATTTATATGAATTCCATTTTATAAACTTAATTTATAATTATTTTCTGCTCATATATTACCCTGTTTATATCCATTTTCAATTTCAATTGTGATTTATCTCGATTGTTTTGAACTAGTTTCAAAATAATAGTTTTGTTATTCATTCATACCCTAGATTTCATCATTCTAGAATAATAAAGGGTAGCATAGTTGATTATTTTTTATTCTTAATTATGTTATAATTTAATTCTATGTCATTATTTGCTTATTATACTTAAATACGAAATCATCGATGAGCATGTTTTGGTGATTTTTAATGAACGAGTGTTGGTATCTTAGTTAATGAGATTAATACTAACTTTACAATTCCAGAATAAAAAAATATTTTATAATTTATATTATATCTTATCATAAATTAATTTCTCATAGCCATTTGTTATATGATTTCATATCATTTTTAATTTTGGTGGTTCGACCAACCCAAATAAGAACATACTATAAATAATGGATGATCATTATTATGAAATTGGTTTCTTTTGGATTAATATAACTATTGAAAAACCATAATGATTTTATATATATTATTTCATTGTTTTTAATCATATTTTAATACATTTCAATTAATAATAATGAAATTATATGAAGAATCATATAGGTTACTTCTGGGCAGCAGAAGTCCACACAATGTACAATTAACAATTTCATTTCTAAAATAAATATAATGAAAGAACGTTTATTATAATTTTACTCTTAATAATCAAAATTATATTATATATTTCACATTTATTCTTCAATTTCACCCTTATAATCATTGAATATAGGTGATAGTGAAATAATGGAATTTGTCACTGCATGGAGGCAGTAGTCCACACAATACATGAATTGTGATTTTGTTTGTCTTAATAGAAAAAAAGGAAAGGTGTTTAATAGTTACTGAATTGGCATAATAAAATTTTATTTACAAAAAGACTTATTTTATTGCATTTAAATTAAAAAAGTATGTTTTGAAGGTAATAAAGAAAAGAAAATATATTAGGAAAAAAATCACACACGTTGAGAACATAATATTTCCCTTCGAATAATACTTTAAAATATAGGTCTTAATCTAATATCTTGTGACTAGTGTCTCAGGGAAAATGAAAAGTGTTATATGTGATGGTGAATGGATAGAGTTTTAAGAAGAGATTTAATTGTTTTAATACCAGTTAATCAGTGGTGAGAGTCCCCTTTTATAAGTGATGAGAATAATATTTTTGTAATTATAACCACTTAATATAATGGGATAATATGTTAAACATGTCATGTAGATCAAAAATTGGAAAATTATTCACTTAAGATAAGTTTTTTTATCAACTCCAAAAGCACTCAATTAAAAAAAATTATCATGTTATACCTTTTACTCCATATGTTACCCCTTTTACCATTTTGGTTCCCAACCATAGTAACTTGTTTCTTTTATAAAGGTAACTTATCAATTATAGCCTAAAATAAAATGGCCATTATTTTGTAATTTAGAACATATAATTCCATATTTTAAATTAATAGTATTATATTAATTAAAAATATTAATTCAAATAAACATTAAAATAATAAGTGTATAATTTCTAAAAAAACTTTTTTGAAAATTTTAATTGACGTTATAAAATGGAAAATATATATTTTTAATTTAAAATAAATATTATAAAGTAACTTATAAAATAACTCTTTGGTATATAAAATAGTTTTAAAAATTTAAAACTCAAAATTACATAATAATAATGTTATAAGGGTCATAGTTTTTATAAAAACAATATTTTTGGACTATTCTCCTAAAAAATCCATATATTTAGTAAAATATCCCAAAAAATATTAAGATAATATTGTAATAATTATTTAAAAAATTGATTTAATTTTTTCAAATTATCATTATATAATTCATAAATTTAACTTTTAAATAAAATAAAAAAGTGTAGTGAAGAACTGTTTTTTTGGAAAATATCCTCTATGTATACTAACTATTCATAGAAAATTTGTGATAATATATTATTTATACAAAAAATATATCACACTTTGTAAATTAAAATTTAGGGAATAAATTTTAATTATAAAAATATTTATTAAATTTTTAGTTTCACTGGTCTAAATATTATTAATAGGAACCTTTATTTCATTATGTGGTTTCAAATATTTGTACCTACTCATTTAACGAATATCCTATAGTGGTCAATATGAATTTTATAAAAAACTTTCATAGTCTGTTTTGGTTCATTTTTGTGTGTTAATCAATCTATCATAAATAATATTTATTTAATAGGGGATATTTCACTAAAATTTTGGCCCTTATATGATCACATGTGGTAATTCAATGCCCCGTTGATTCAGTTTCTAGCCTCTTTATCATGTTGAGTGATCTATATATCAATTATTACAAAGTAATTAATTATGGAATTAATTATATTCATTAATTATAATTGTTTAAAACCAATTGAAATGGGTATTTGATGTTTGTTGGTCCTCTTGTGGTAGGATAAAGGTCGACAGAAATTTTTTGGACTTGGATGAGCCAAGATAATGGTTTTTAGGAATTTCTTACATGGTTAACTCTATATTGAGATATATGTTCCCTGTATTTTCAAAGGTTTTATTCATTGTTTCAGTGACATGTGATACTTCGCCTTGTCTCTATATGTGATTGACCTTAAAAAAATTGAATTGTTTTTTCTTAAATTTGTTTGAGTCTAGTAAGTAATTTAGGGATGTGACTGACCCTCCAAATTTTTTGTGTGGTTTGTAGAGACCCGTATCTTGACGTACATGGACATTACATTACTTTTGCGGAATACTTAGTACATAACAAAAACACACACACAAGGATCGTAATAATTTAGTGTCTTTGGAAACTCGGAACGAAATCTTCTAATCGTGGGGAAAGATCTTCAATATCTCCCATAAAGATCTTCCCTTTTTTTACCTAAAAACCTTTCTTTATATCCTGGGGAAAAGAAAACATAAAAGGGTGAGCTCAAATGCTCAGTAAGGGTAAAAAAAAGAAATATCAATCACATCATATACATAAGAACATAGCTTTTGAAAATCTTAACCTGCAAAAGAGCTCATAATATCATAACATGGGATAAATCATAGAAGTGAAAATGAGATCCCCATAATCATAACATGAAACTTGAAACTTTGTGGCATGCACACATAATCATGGAAAATCATTTCTTGTTAGTCATGACTCATTGCCAAGACTATCTTAGTGGACAAAGTCCCTTTCTGAACCGAGTTCACTCCTCGTTTCAGTCCTGTATCACTGAACCGAAATAACCTTCCGTTCCAGCCATGTCTATCTCATGAGATATAAAATCATTACCCAATGCATTGGAGGGAGATATAGGTCCCACCCATCTTATAATGAATCCTTTCTTATGTGTGCCACATAATCATAAAACATACATCATCGCATAACACATGTAACAAAAATGGGATTCTTGAAACATCATGACATCATAAATAAATTCATATAAGATAAAGGAATTCATAAAAATAATTCCATCACAACATGATCAAATCAATGTAATAATAGGGATAAAAACAGAACCCTTTATTATCTTAGATGGAAAATAATTTTGATAAAACACTTGAACTCCATTCTTGAGGAAAATATCCTTTCTTCTTCAAAAACATTTTTCCTTTCATAACATGTCATATAACTTTAAAATAAAAGAAGTTGATTAAAAATAAACTTGATAACTTGTAAAGGAAGCTTCTTGGAAATAATGTTTTAAAAATCTATTCATGCCGTATAAGTTAAAAAAAACATTCTTCGTACTTTTGTCGGAAAAGTCAAAAAGTACCTCTTACGAAAAACGACAAAAGATTCCTTTTATTTCTTTTACTAAAAACTCACCGAAGGGTAAAAATGGATTTAAACAATTGTAGGTGGATTTACATATTGATGAAACATGGATGTGGATGATAAAATACACCCCAGTAAATACTTACGAATAAACAATCTCGAATAAAAATGAGATTGTGATATTTCCCTTACCTTAGGTCCAACTTGCTTTGTAAGTGTCCGAACCTCATGTATAATGATTTAAATCATGTTATTGACTTATTACAGAATCATATTAATTGTTATGATATCATATATGGTTCACTTATGACATTATATTACCCGTTCTTTTGTAAATTCCATGTTAAAGAAGCGTTTTGGGTAAAATCGTTTCATTTATCGTAGGTGTTTTGACTTGTTGTTCTTGAAATCATTATTACTTATATCATGATTTACTCACTTCCAGAATATAAAATATGATTTATATATCATATATATTCAGTATATATATATATATAATAGGTAGATAAATAAAATGAAAAACACCGTTCATGGAGACGGTAGTCCGTACGTACGCATGAACGCTGTTTTCCTTTCCTTATTGTCTTGAAATGGAAGTAAGTAGATGACATATATATGTATATATATACATAAATCCAGTAGCTTTATAATGTCATATATTTCATTATTATTTCTTATATATACATTATAATCATTCTTAAATGGTTAACATGGAGAATGAATCTCATCGCGTCGTGGAGACGGTAGTCCGTACGTACGCACGAGCGATGATATCGTTCCCATGGTCGTGGAATTGTGTTGAAGTGTATGTATACTATTTCAGTATCAATATCACTTTACAATAATCATATATAGTTACTCATTACACCTTTATACCCATCCAATTAAGGTGGTGGCGGAAAATAGATTACACCACGGCGTGGAGACGGTATTCCGTACGTACGCACGCGCGGTGATTTCCTTTTTCCGTAGGATGGATAGAAGGTGAAATAGGGTTGTTTCATACTTATAATAACATATCAGTATATGAGTGATACTGATGTTATTACTTCATAATGAAACAACCTAAGAAGAAGAAGTGGAAGAAGAAATAAAGATGAAAGAATTGGTAACGGTAATTACCTCTTCTTTGAAGCGCCTTTTGGAGACCTCCTCTTAGGAAACTAAAATTGGTCTTTGAGGAAGACCAGAACCTCTAGGATGTTTCTAGGGAAGTGGAGAGGATAAATTGGCAGGGGTTGGCCGAGCTTGAGTGCTCAAATTGGTGTGAGGAGGAGGGGGAGGAGGTGTCCTTTTATAGGGGAGGAGAGGGGCACCTTAGGAATATCTCAAAATATTATTTTATATTAAAGTCAAAATCGGTTTATAATGGTTCCAAAGGGTCTTATTTCGAAGCTAAAGTGGGGATGGGTCGAAATCCTATCAACCAATAGGATTTAGACAAGTTTAGGGTATTATTTTAACCTTATCAATTAGGTTTAACTCTAAGTTAAATAATTTAACTTTTACCGTGTCTTTTTGTTTTCTTTCACTATATGGTTAATAAACTTACTATAACATGCCAAAAGAACCCCAAATTGTATATTATTAATACATATATCCTTATATAAGTCATTTGGCCGAACCTTAGATTTTTAGGAATAAAATAACAATTAATAATATAATATTTGATTTAAAAACTATTTTGTGTCAATTTTGACACTATTTGATATATGATTTTTGTGAAAGTCATAACAGAATTATATGTTCGAACCAAGTTGATTAAATCAACACTAATATACCATAGTAACCTAGAAAATTAGTTGAATTCATAAAAAGTCTTAAATTACATTTATTTTGGTATTTATATTATCAATTATGTCAATATTTCATTAATAAGATAATTACTGCATCATCTTTGTGTCATAAATAAATTATATTATTTGATGTCTAAAAATTACAAATAAAATATCATCATGTAGGAAATCTTTTTAGCTTTCTAATGAATATTTACAATCGAATTTATCTTATTTATAACCCCATATTAGAAATGATTTGCTTATTAAACTTTGATTTTAACTATTTTAACCCTTCTTTAAATAAATTAATAATAAATGTCCTAATCTAATCCAAGTGGGCCTAAATGGTCATATTTTATTCCTAAGTTTGTTTTTGGTCGAATTACACTTGTCCAATAGAATTAGGACATGTGTTAGGGTAATATTAATATCATATTTACCCTTAGTTACCCTATTTACTATTAACCGTGGTAAAAAAAGTAAAAAGTTACTATTCACCAAAAAATTATTTTCATCTCATTGAACCACATTTTAGTCCTTGATATTAACCGTGTCTCTCGGATTTTCGAAATTCCATTCACAGAAGCGGTAAAATTAAGTTTTATGCAAAATTCCGTTTTTAACCTACCACTTAGTGGTTTCACTATTCATCAAAAATTGAAAGTTTTCAGAAAAATGCCAAAATTTCATCCTAAGCTATATTTCATATTCCGAATTCAAAAATGAAGTCTATTTTACCAAATTCATAACATAGAAGTTGCATTAATTAATTTTATAATTAAATCCCGCTGTTAAAACAAATAGCGTGTTTTTTAAGAAACAAAATCTATCAAAAGATTGACACTTGATTATGTCTGGTTTAAATGTGAAATTACAAACAATGACCAACATTGTATTAAATTGTAAAAATATATTCTAAATATACTTTAAAACCACTCAAATTAATAATTTATCACTATTAATTATTTCGATTAAAAAAGTTGTTTTTAATTATAATTTAGTAATTTTCACTATTCATTAGAATATGAAAGTTATCCGAAAAGTACCAAAATTTCACCTTAGGCTAAATTCGATACTCCGAATCCAAAAATGAATTCCATTTTGAAAAATAAAATTTACAAAATTTCCAAAAAGTGGTTATTACTATTCATAACGGCTAGTTTTAATAGCATATCATTGTTTCGTGAAACTCAGTATTGCGTACTACACACGCTATCGAGGAAGGTCGCGATTGCGTGTAACGGAAGGAAAGTCAAGGATGCGTATTGTGAAAGCTTCTTTTGTTTTAGCGTACAACACAAGACATTAATGAAATTAAAAAGAATATTTTTCATAAAATCTTGGGGCGTTACATTCTACCCCCCTTAAAATGAATTTCGCCCTCGAAATTCGTCGGGGTTATAAATGGTTTACTATTCAAAATTTTCTTTGATAGAAACCCACATCGTAAAAAGGAATACCAAAACATGGATTTAAAAACTAAAGTATGAAATGTAACGATTACCCAAATATACTAATCACTGGGTTTCCACATAGGTGAAAATATGGATATGGAAGAAAAATCTAACCATCATGTTCTGATGGAGAGTGGTAGAGAACATGGCTATGGAAATGCCAGTAATCACAAATCCATAGATTTGTGATGATATAAGGTACCATCTGATTCATCAGGTATAAGATCACTAGGAAAACATTTTTGGTTTTCAAGATCATTTCCCTAAAGTTGAAAATTTGCTTAAAATAAATACTTACTTTATTTTGGTAAAATATCACTTTTGTTCGTGCCTTGAACAATTTCTACTTCATCTCTTAAATAAATGAAGTTGAATTTGTTATTCGTGATGTGTTAGCAGATCATGTGATAGAATGACAGGTCATTCCATCTGTCTCAAACAAAAGGTTAGCAAAACTTATATACATAAGTCGATCTATAGTGAGATTAATCATATATGGTTCCTAAAATGGACTTATACTTCATATATCATACTGCTTAATATAATAAAACTAGTTTCTACTAAACAGGGACTTCCTGTAGGTCAGTGGTAGGCGATAAAGGCCAGTCGCACTTCGGTTGTGGGTTCGATTCCCACAGCCTTGTCCGAAGCGATGGGCTGTCGCCCGTCCTGCAGGTTGTCCTTTTTCCAAAACTACATAACATCCCATCAATAATATCGTCCAACACAATCCATTCCAATCTTTAGGCTTATCCATAATACTGCAGTCCACTCTCATAACATAGTGAAAACAATTACCAGAGATTTAATATCATCGTTGATCCCCATATATCATAAGATATGTTTTTTTTTTGTCACATTCCAAACATTCAAAGTCCTTAATCATGTATACTCTTGAATACCCATTGAACCTTAGTGAAAACTTGAATGCAGTTAAAAGTTAACACTTTACACATACCAAAATCCTCAAAATTATTTATACTCAAACCATGATATCACTTAGTCCTTATATCAATCATGAGCTCATGAATACTATTAAACATTTCATTTTCTCGTCTTCATTATGCGCATATCATCTTATTTCCAAAAAAATATCTCAATCACTTTGAATACCACATCAATAAATATTGCAATACTCAATGATACAACATTATTTTGGAATCCCATTACATAAACACTTAATCATTCCACCACATCGTTGTCATATTCAACATTGCCAATAGTGATCGCATGTGATTTCCCTTTGTCCTTTGCCTTCAGTGGTTGCTCATGTTGATCATCACTAACCCTTGGATTAGGGCAATTATTAGCATAATGCCCCATTTCCTTGCACTTGAAGCATTGAAGTGTTGGCGGTGCATTCTCTGCAGTGTTTGCTTTATCATTAGAAACCCTTTTTCCATTACTTCGACACTCAGCTGCTCGATGACCTTCTTTTCCACACTTAAAACATTTTCTAGTCCCTTTTAGACAATCTCCACCATGCTTCTTTCCACACTTTGTGCATAAGGAAACATTCATCTTCTTTTCACCATTATTCTGAGATTTCTCCTTGAACTCCATCTTTCGTTTCTTGTCAAAACCATGAGATGGATATGTAACACCAACTTCCATTTCTACCTTGATAGCACAACGCACAATTTCTTCATAGCTACTGAAGTCTCTTATAGCTAATGCCCTTCGAAGACTTGGTTTTAAGCCACTGAAAAATCGATCAACTTTACTTTCAGGTTGGATGATAATTCCAGAAGCATACCTTGCAAGTCTTGTAAAATTTGCTTCATAGGTACCAACAGATTCATCGTCCCTTTGCTTCAGTTCAAGAAACTCTTTCTCCATCTTTGTTCGAAGAATACGAGGGAAGTACTTATTGAAAAATAAGTTCTTGAACTCGTCCCATTCCATAGACTCAATTTCATCCCTTTGCCTTGTATTCTTAATATGATTCCACCATTGATCAGCATCTCCTTCCAAACGATACACTGCTAGGATGACTTTATCATGTTCAGAACATTGAAGAACTGAAAATATCTTTTCAGTAGTACTAATCCATTGTTCAGCAACTAATGGATCAGTAGACCCACTGAAAGAAGGTGGACGCTGCCTCATGAAGGATTCAACAGAATGTTGCTCCTTCCTTTGCTCGTTTGGAAGTCCTGCATGATTCATAGCTTGAGAAAGTTGTGTGAGCATGGCTACAAGATTTTGCATTCCAGCTCCTATATCGTTTGGTTGCTCAGGGGTACAATCATTGCATTGCCCATCACATTCCGCATTAACACGGTTCCTTCGGGTTCCAGCCATCGTCTAAAACCCCAAAAGAATTGTGTGAGAGGCAAAAATCATGATAGGGAAAACAACATAATAAAGGGTTAGTACCCTCAATATCTAACATCTTAGGTTAAATTCGAAGATCGTTAGCGTAATTCTAGGACTATAACCTATACGTATACTTAAGCTTAGAGACATCCCTAGACATACCTTAGAAATATCTCTAGGGATCTCACTAAAGTTCTCGCATCCTAGTTTCCAAAGGTTGACTAAACCTTTCCTCTGATACCAACTGTAGAGACCCGTATCTTGACGTACATGGACATTACATTACTTTTGCGGAATACTTAGTACATAACAAAAACACACACACAAGGATCGTAATAGTTTAGTGTCTTTGGAAACTCGGAACGAAATCTTCTAATCGTGGGGAAAGATCTTCAATATCTCCCATAAAGATCTTCCCTTTTTTTACCTAAAAACCTTTCTTTATATCCTGGGGAAAAGAAAACATAAAAGGGTGAGCTCAAATGCTCAGTAAGGGTAAAAAAAAGAAATATCAATCACATCATATACATAAGAACATAGCTTTTGAAAATCTTAACCTGCAAAAGAGCTCATAATATCATAACATGGGATAAATCATAGAAGTGAAAATGAGATCCCCATAATCATAACATGAAACTTGAAACTTTGTGGCATGCACACATAATCATGGAAAATCATTTCTTGTTAGTCATGACTCATTGCCAAGACTATCTTAGTGGACAAAGTCCCTTTCTGAACCGAGTTCACTCCTCGTTTCAGTCCTGTATCACTGAACCGAAATAACCTTCCGTTCCAGCCATGTCTATCTCATGAGATATAAAATCATTACCCAATGCATTGGAGGGAGATATAGGTCCCACCCATCTTATAATGAATCCTTTCTTATGTGTGCCACATAATCATAAAACATACATCATCGCATAACACATGTAACAAAAATGGGATTCTTGAAACATCATGACATCATAAATCAATTCATATAAGATAAAGGAATTCATAAAAATAATTCCATCACAACATGATCAAATCAATGTAATAATAGGGATAAAAACAGAACCCTTTATTATCTTAGATGGAAAATAATTTTGATAAAACACTTGAACTCCATTCTTGAGGAAAATATCCTTTCTTCTTCAAAAACATTTTTCCTTTCATAACATGTCATATAACTTTAAAATAAAAGAAGTTGATTAAAAATAAACTTGATAACTTGTAAAGGAAGCTTCTTGGAAATAATGTTTTAAAAATCTATTCATGCCGTATAAGTTAAAAAAAACATTCTTCGTACTTTTGTCGGAAAAGTCAAAAAGTACCTCTTACGAAAAACGACAAAAGATTCCTTTTATTTCTTTTACTAAAAACTCACCGAAGGGTAAAAATGGATTTAAACAATTGTAGGTGGATTTACATATTGATGAAACATGGATGTGGATGATAAAATACACCCCAGTAAATACTTACGAATAAACAATCTCGAATAAAAATGAGATTGTGATATTTCCCTTACCTTAGGTCCAACTTGCTTTGTAAGTGTCCGAACCTCCTGTATAATGATTTAAATCATGTTATTGACTTATTACAGAATCATATTAATTGTTATGATATCATATATGGTTCACTTATGACATTATATTACCCGTTCTTTTGTAAATTCCATGTTAAAGAAGCGTTTTGGGTAAAATCGTTTCATTTATCGTAGGTGTTTTGACTTGTTGTTCTTGAAATCATTATTACTTATATCATGATTTACTCACTTCCAGAATATAAAATATGATTTATATATCATATATATTCAGTATATATATATATATAATAGGTAGATAAATAAAATGAAAAACACCGTTCATGGAGACGGTAGTCCGTACGTACGCATGAACGCTGTTTTCCTTTCCTTATTGTCTTGAAATGGAAGTAAGTAGATGACATATATATGTATATATATACATAAATCCAGTAGCTTTATAATGTCATATATTTCATTATTATTTCTTATATATACATTATAATCATTCTTAAATGGTTAACATGGAGAATGAATCTCATCGCGTCGTGGAGACGGTAGTCCGTACGTACGCACGAGCGATGATATCGTTCCCATGGTCGTGGAATTGTGTTGAAGTGTATGTATACTATTTCAGTATCAATATCACTTTACAATAATCATATATAGTTACTCATTACACCTTTATACCCATCCAATTAAGGTGGTGGCGGAAAATAGATTACACCACGGCGTGGAGACGGTATTCCGTACGTACGCACGCGCGGTGATTTCCTTTTTCCGTAGGATGGATAGAAGGTGAAATAGGGTTGTTTCATACTTATAATAACATATCAGTATATGAGTGATACTGATGTTATTACTTCATAATGAAACAACCTAAGAAGAAGAAGTGGAAGAAGAAATAAAGATGAAAGAATTGGTAACGGTAATTACCTCTTCTTTGAAGCGCCTTTTGGAGACCTCCTCTTAGGAAACTAAAATTGGTCTTTGAGGAAGACCAGAACCTCTAGGATGTTTCTAGGGAAGTGGAGAGGATAAATTGGCAGGGGTTGGCCGAGCTTGAGTGCTCAAATTGGTGTGAGGAGGAGGGGGAGGAGGTGTCCTTTTATAGGGGAGGAGAGGGGCACCTTAGGAATATCTCAAAATATTATTTTATATTAAAGTCAAAATCGGTTTATAATGGTTCCAAAGGGTCTTATTTCGAAGCTAAAGTGGGGATGGGTCTAAATCCTATCAACCAATAGGATTTAGACAAGTTTAGGGTATTATTTTAACCTTATCAATTAGGTTTAACTCTAAGTTAAATAATTTAACTTTTACCGTGTCTTTTTGTTTTCTTTCACTATATGGTTAATAAACTTACTATAACATGCCAAAAGAACCCCAAATTGTATATTATTAATACATATATCCTTATATAAGTCATTTGGCCGAACCTTAGATTTTTAGGAATAAAATAACAATTAATAATATAATATTTGATTTAAAAACTATTTTGTGTCAATTTTGACACTATTTGATATATGATTTTTGTGAAAGTCATAACAGAATTATATGTTCGAACCAAGTTGATTAAATCAACACTAATATACCATAGTAACCTAGAAAATTAGTTGAATTCATAAAAAGTCTTAAATTACATTTATTTTGGTATTTATATTATCAATTATGTCAATATTTCATTAATAAGATAATTACTGCATCATCTTTGTGTCATAAATAAATTATATTATTTGATGTCTAAAAATTACAAATAAAATATCATCATGTAGGAAATCTTTTTAGCTTTCTAATGAATATTTACAATCGAATTTATCTTATTTATAACCCCATATTAGAAATGATTTGCTTATTAAACTTTGATTTTAACTATTTTAACCCTTCTTTAAATAAATTAATAATAAATGTCCTAATCTAATCCAAGTGGGCCTAAATGGTCATATTTTATTCCTAAGTTTGTTTTTGGTCGAATTACACTTGTCCAATAGAATTAGGACATGTGTTAGGGTAATATTAATATCATATTTACCCTTAGTTACCCTATTTACTATTAACCGTGGTAAAAAAAGTAAAAAGTTACTATTCACCAAAAAATTATTTTCATCTCATTGAACCACATTTTAGTCCTTGATATTAACCGTGTCTCTCGGATTTTCGAAATTCCATTCACAGAAGCGGTAAAATTAAGTTTTATGCAAAATTCCGTTTTTAACCTACCACTTAGTGGTTTCACTATTCATCAAAAATTGAAAGTTTTCAGAAAAATGCCAAAATTTCATCCTAAGCTATATTTCATATTCCGAATTCAAAAATGAAGTCTATTTTACCAAATTCATAACATAGAAGTTGCATTAATTAATTTTATAATTAAATCCCGCTGTTAAAACAAATAGCGTGTTTTTTAAGAAACAAAATCTATCAAAAGATTGACACTTGATTATGTCTGGTTTAAATGTGAAATTACAAACAATGACCAACATTGTATTAAATTGTAAAAATATATTCTAAATATACTTTAAAACCACTCAAATTAATAATTTATCACTATTAATTATTTCGATTAAAAAAGTTGTTTTTAATTATAATTTAGTAATTTTCACTATTCATTAGAATATGAAAGTTATCCGAAAAGTACCAAAATTTCACCTTAGGCTAAATTCGATACTCCGAATCCAAAAATGAATTCCATTTTGAAAAATAAAATTTACAAAATTTCCAAAAAGTGGTTATTACTATTCATAACGGCTAGTTTTAATAGCATATCGTTGTTTCGTGAAACTCAGTATTGCGTACTACACACGCTATCGAGGAAGGTCGCGATTGCGTGTAACGGAAGGAAAGTCAAGGATGCGTATTGTGAAAGCTTCTTTTGTTTTAGCGTACAACACAAGACATTAATGAAATTAAAAAGAATATTTTTCATAAAATCTTGGGGCGTTACATGGTTGTTATTTTCATTAATATCCATGAGCTTGAATTAAGGTGTTTTGTATTTTATACTTAGGAGCCAATAGGCCATACCTCGTGTAATTCTATGATGTCGAACAATTTTTATAGGATCATTTATCCTCTTTAAGTATTTGAGTAGTTTTTATATGAGGATTCTTAATGTGGTCTATTACTTTTAATGTTGTTTCAATTCTTGAGATCAAGTGTTTACAATAAGGGATAATGTTTTGGTATTAGTTTTGACATACCTTGGTACCGTGGTTATCAAATCCCATGAATGGGAAATTTAAGTGTTGGAAAGGATATCCATGGCACCTAGGGAAATGTATTCTTGTAAAATAATTGAATAATATATATGGGTTAGGTGACCTTAGCATCCCTTCTGTAAGAAACATGTGCATTATGTGAGGTTTATTTGAGGTTGGCCTTAAGTGGATCATTAGTGATGACCTATTAGCCTTTATCCTTATGTGAATGATGAATGAGGTGAGTGTTCCTCCCCCCACAAGTTATGTGGTAACTGAGTGGGTTATCCCTTGATATTGAATATGAATGTAGTTTGGGTATGTAAGGACTTACCTTGATTATATTTAAAGAGAGTTAGATGTTATAACAACCCGATATCTTTTCTTTAGATATATATTTATTCATTTATGTTTTTTATTATGTCATGGGGTGTTAAAATGAGTTATATTATTCTATTATGAGGTGTATGAGGAACCCCTTGATTGATATGATATTTGGAGTGTGGGATAACCAACCCATTCACTCTATTAAAATTATGAATGAGGATGACATGCCAACCTATGTTTATGAATCCCAAGCCATGGGATGACATGCCCGATGTGATATTGTGACTTTTTGTATGGGATTTATTGCACACTTACTGTATGATAATGTGATCAGGGACATTATGACCATTTTATGGTGACCTCATGACCTTTAAATTTTTTAACAGTTTGTTTGGATGAGTACTTAGTAGGTCATAGAACATATTTCCCATGTGGTCCTAATGATGCCTGTAATCGGATAGAATGACCAAATATTTTTTTTCCCATAGAAGTGGGAAGTTTTTCTTATTAATTGATACTTCCATGGAAAGGGATGAGATGTGCATTATAGAATTCCATGTTATTATTTATTTCCCTTTGAAGCGGTATTTATTTCAAATTATGTGATACTTTTGAGGAAGGGGATGTGTTTCCAGAGATAAAATGCCCTATTAATTGACATTTCTCTTTGGAGTGGGATAGATTTCCCATGATGTGTTACCTTTAAGGAAGTGTATGGGATGATTGTGAAATATTAGTAGTTTTTGGGAATGGTGGACTCTCTTATAATTTGTCTTGGGTCTATGGGTGTTTTCCCCTATTGTGTTTATACACATTTAAAGGGATGTTATAACCTCTATTTATATAGTGTGTACATGATAGAATATTTTATATGATTAAGTATTTGTACCTATTTATCCTGACACTCCACCTATTTATTGATGTTCATGATATTTTTGGGACATTTTTTTCTCTCTTTATAATGTAGTCAGGATGTGATGCCTGCTAGTATATGATTGTTGGAGATGTTATGAATGTATTTATGAGATTATTATTAGGATATACTTCACATGTATTGAGGTTCAGGATTCTTCAGTGTTGTTATACTTAATTCATGGTTAATATATCAATATATATTTCCCAATAATTTTTCATGATAATATAGTAGGGAATTATGCTCGCAATTGTGGTGGATATAGCATGCATAAAGAGGTACAATTGGTTTTATATTTCTTCATCATTTTATTAAACCCTTCCCTTGATCAATCTTATATATATGTTTTTTTCTTCCTGCATTGATTGTGAGAAAATTTATTCCCCAAAAAACCCTTTACTAAATTCATGGGAAAACAAGAATATTTTAAATGACCTTGGGAAGTTAAAAGGAATTAAACCCACACTAGTCAATATATAAAACTAATAGTGTGTCTTACACTCAACATAATTATCTCATTAATTTATATTTAACTGAATTTAAAATGAATTCAAACATCGTAATCATATAGAGTGTTCCAAGTGGTTCATTCCTAAATGTAACATATAAATCAACAGTCACTGACAAACAATTTCACATTAGTTTGACCTATTTTTCTTTTTATAATCATGTTACCCAATTATTAAATTTTAAACACTTTTAATGTAAAAATTTAAATTTGATTCATTATAAAAAACCTCATTTTATATTGGTACACAATTTATTCTTATATATTGCATATTAATCAATTATCTCTAGAAAACTATTTCACATTAGAGCAATTTTTTCTCAATTTGAGTGTGTGACACATGTTTTTAAATTTAAAACTAATCTTAAATGTAAAAAATTTAAAATTAATTTATTTCAACCAAAATATAATTCATATTGACACACTATTTATTTCTCCATGTCACAAATTAAATCATGATTATTTTCTTACACTTTTACATCCCATTGAAGTTTTTTCATATTTAGATAATGAAGCACATGTTTTTTTACTTTAAAAAGGTTTCAAAATTCAAAAACACACTTTATGTAATTTTAACCAAAAGATGCATTTTGTTGATGAAAATTTCATTCTTATATGTCACATATTAGTCAAATAACATTTTTTTATAGTTTCAAAAAATTCTGATCTCATTTATGTTAGTCTCATGAAACTAATTGTTCTTGTTATTTATTACCCATCCTGAGCCAAATTGTTCTTTTATGTCTAGTTCAAGTTTAATAAATTTGAAAATCCATTATTCATATATATTTGATGATGGTAATTTCTTATGAAAAAAAAAATTAAAATCATTTTATCTAATATGATTATTGTTGGATGTTATCATATACGAGCTTGGATTAATTTCTTGCATAGAATAATAAGGCCCAATAAATAACGACCTAATATACCAAACTATACCAAAAATTAAAATTAAAATATATTGAATTACATTAAAACAACTTAGTTTCGTTTTAATTTTTAGAAATGGAAAATTCCATATTGATATTCCATATTTATTTATTAAAATCAACAAAGAATTTCAATATTTTTATTCAACTAATTCAAATTCAATAAACACTCTTGAATTAGAAATTAAATTTGAAAATATCTATTAAACATCATAAATAATTCCTTATTCCTATAAAATTAATGTGTCCAAACATTTTCAAGCTATAGTAAGCATTTAAATTATATGATTTTCATTACATAAATTCCTTTCCCTCATAGAATGATGCCTTTTTTTGTCACCAACATTAGATGAAGCAACCCAAACACATGATTAATTTTCAAAACCCTTCCTAAAAGGTAATCTAGTTTGGTTTTCCCAATTATATGTGGGTTTGATTTTGTTTCTCCTACCACCATTTGGAGAAATCACAGAATGAAAATTTTTATGTTGACATAATTCACCTAATTTTTTTATTTTCAATTCCCTAGATCTAAAAATTATATATACAGGTATTTGTTTCCCTCTAATTACCCCATTAAGGATTAGTTACACTTTCATTCCTACCTTAATTTCTATTAGTAATGGGTTATTAATTTTTAGAGTGTTCTTGATCTTGGCCTCACTATCATTCATTCTGATCTCCATCTGATATCTTTAAGTCATCACCTTGATGTTTTTTCTAATTGAATTTATTATTTCAGCCCGTTGATAAAAACCCACATTTTTATTTAAATCATTTTTCCAATAATGGGTACTCCTCAAACTCTCTTTAAAGCTCCAATTATACTTATTTTTACTCCTTAAATTGGAAACATGTCAATCATTCAAAATATCTAAATATAATTTCATCACGTTTAAACCTCACTCTTATTTTCCACTCTAAATTTTTTTCAGAGTTGATTATATCTATTGGTTCCACTAAGGTTAAGTTTTGTTCTCTGGTTATCCTTAGTATTTGGGATTATAATTTAATTATTATCTTGAGATATGGGTTTCTTCTGATCCCACTGGGATATTATTTAACTTTTTTTGATGTTGATTGTTCCTTCTGTCCCTAATAGAAATTTTCATTTATATTCTTTGAGACATAATCACATCATGTGAATTGTTTAACATAGAAGAATTCATCAAACCCCAATTAAATTCAAGATTTGATTCAAATTTTGGGTTCTCAAGACCAAATGATTGGGCCCTATCTACATTTTCAATATCTTAAAAAGTCAAATTCATCTCCTAACCATCCTATCATTGAAACACTACTATTCCCACCATGTACCATGTGAAGAAATTAATAAAAATCAATTACTACCTCTTTTTTTACACCTACCTAGAAAATTTATAGAAACAATCCTTGATCTCTTTGTATTTTAATAAATTAGAATTTTATTTGACTCTTTGTAACATTCAAGATATAACACATTCCCTTCCTTCAATGATTTCAACCACTACAAAACAATATAAATGTGAATTATTTTAATATTGTTATCTTATAAAAATGGATTCATATATCTTAAATGAATCTTTAATAATGACATTTTTGGGTTCTAAGATCATACATTATATTTATTTATTAATTTTGTTAAATATTAATACTACAAAATAAAATAGGGTGGATACGAATAAAAAATTGTAGGATGAAAATCATATCAAAAAATATTATGTAGATGTGGTGAAAAAGTTCATTACATTTTCAAAATATCATGAATATGACCCTTATAAAATCCATTATCCGTGTTTATACTTCTTTAATTCAATACGAATTAGTCTAGATGAGTTGTTAGAACATTTAATCTATTACAGAATTGAAAATTATTGATAAATGAATAAATCAATAAATGAACTTTAAATAATTATAAATTATTATGTGACTTCTCTTGTAAATACCCTAACCCTAGTAGACCAAAGTCTTTGGTTACATTAATATATTTTCACTAGTTATAGTGAATTTCATCCCAAAATTACTGAATATTTTAATAGTCTTGGTAAGACAGATACAAACTAGAATTTCATATTACAATTAAAAATATAATATACAATATATTTTTTTCTATAGAAAATAATTGTTTACATTTTCATTTCATTATATATAAATCTAAATAAAATTCCTGGAATCCTGGGGAAATGAAACATAAGAAAGGGGTGAGTGCAAATTCCTAGTAATGGTATGCATAAATTGGAAGCTAAATAAGGCATGAATAATATCTCAATAATAAATAATGTTCATAAAATGCCATATAAATAATCACATGTGATAGAAAATTATCAACAGTTATAATTAAAGAAATTATCACATGGGAATTTTTAACTAATTTCAAAATGATGGAATACATAATGTCATACATCAAGACTTACTATCAAGGCCTCATGTTAAAAAATATACACCATCAAGGCCACATGCCAAGACATCTTATAAAAATGGGTAAGGCCTAAGCCAAAGACCCAATCTAGTTTTTCTCCTGATACCAACCTCTGAATTGAGGGTAAATGTAATTCTAGGACCCACCTATCACTTTATTATTCTAATGTATTCATTATATGAATAATCAATACAACTTAATAAACATTCCTTAAAATCAATAACCGTTTATATTTTAAGAACTAGCATATAGAATATCAATACTCTACCTAGTAATAATTATCATAAAACTTATAAATAAACATGGTTGATGATATGATCATATTATAAACTCATTTAACCTTAGTAATAACAAAGGATAGTTAAATAAATGAAAATACTTTCAAAAGATCAATCCAAAATATCATGAGAAATATACCCTTTATCCATTTGAAATCACTTACATAAAATCTAAATAGTATTCAAATATTTTCAAAAAAAATTATTTTGAAAATAAAATTATAAAATTTCAAAGGATTATTCAGAAAAATTATTTTTCATGATAGAATTAAATTATTTACTTGTCATATAAGTTAAAAAAAACATTCCTTGCACACTTTTCTAAAAAAGATAAAAATTACCTCATTCAGAAAATGACAAGAAGATAACTTTAAAACTATTTTCATAAAATTAAAACATGGGAAAAATATATTTAATAAATAAATTAGAGAATATTAAATATATTCTTGAAAAATATTTTAAGAAAACATGGATGTGGAAGAAAAAGGATTTTCAATCGAAGAGAGAAATAAATTCAACATTTCTTAAAATCATTTTCTCAATCATTTTAAGTCCCCAATAGATTATTTTTTTAATAATACTTAAAAATTTCAGTAATAACCTTAGGGTAATAAAATATATTTGTTTTAATATAACAATATAAAATAGTTACCCAAATCTAGATGTAAACATAATCTATCTCGAATAATGATGAGGTTGTGAAATAAACCTTCACCTCAGGTCTGATTTCTTTGTACATGTTTAAACCTAATGAATAAGAAATATAGAATTATTATAAATATATTGTGTAACAATACTAATAAATATCATATCATATATGATTAATTATAAACTTTTATCACCTGTTTATTAAAAAATATTTTTTCAAATCACTATTTTGGATGAAAACTACTTTTCTTTTCATGTATGTTCTTATTTGGTGGTTTTGGTTCTTGTATTTGAATCATGGTTCCATCATGTTAAAAAATTTAGCCATTAAATATATATATATATATATATATGTATTTTATTTATTATATTTTTATTTATTGTGATAAATAATAGTCAAAGATAGGAAAATTAATTGTAAGTTTCATAGAGATGATAGGTCGTATGTATGCATAAATAATGTTTCTATTTTTGAAACGGATATAATGAGAATAACATAAATAATATATCACATTTATAGAATCATTATTATATAATATATATAATATCTATTTACTAAATTTATCCTTATTTCCATCCATGTTAATAGAATTTGAAAAATGCTTCACATCACTTCGTGGAGTTGATAGTCCACACATATGTTCGAACGATATTGTCATTTTCCAATGTATTGGAAGGTAAGAAGATATATGTGATATTATAATTAAAATATTATATTAATGTAATAAAAATAATATAAATATGTTAAATAAATCAATATATATTTTTGTTAAATGCAATCATTGAAAAAAATTACATCAGTTGGTGAGGCGGCAGTCTGTTATACACGCAATCGATGGTTTCGTTTCCCATTTGATGGAACAAAAGATATATATAGGTTATGATTCTAAAATAAATAAAATATATGTATATTTGTGATACCTATTTTATAATTTGATCATTTTTTATAATATTGTTAGGATGTGTATGAAGAAATAAAATTAAAACTCTCGGATAAGAACGTTAACTCCTCTTCAGACAATAACTTTTTCTTAGGACATAAATCATTCATTTGAGGGCTTCCTGATCAAAATAAGGCCTCTAGGGAATATTTGGTTAATTATATAAGTAATTGTGATAGTAATTCTATGAACCATATGGATTTTTATGTGTGAAGAGGAGATAAGAAGGGGTATCCCTTTATAAGAGGGGGAGAGGACACATTTGGAATTCTTTTTAAAAAATGTCATAAACATGTTTTACACTTTCCAGAAGGATCCCAAATGGAACATTATTGAACAATAGATGAAATAAGGCCGAAATATGGATATAATATAAAAATTATACAAGTTTATAGGTCATTTTCACCCTTATCGCTTTAAAATAACCCCTGGTAAACTCGTCTAAACCTTAACCACAATAATTAATTTTTACATTTTTTACTATTCATTTTGAGAAAAAATTAAGTTGAAATTAATATATAAAGTTAATTATTATTATTAAAATTATTTAATCCATTTTATAAAATTCAATCCACATAATTGGTATAATTTTATTTAAAATAAAACTAGTTGATGCGACAAAAAGTTGATTTCCAAATAAAAGTTTTAATAAATATAATATATATATATATATATATATAAATAGAACAATAATTTGATTATAATGTCTTGAATTTAATTATTAATAATATAATCAAACTAATTTTTCTTCTAAAATAATTTTAATCAAAATTTAACTTTTATAAATTCTTTAAACCAAGTGGCAGTTTCCAATAAAAATCAGTGTTTTTCACTATTCTTCAAAATATTAAACTTCTTAGAAAATTCTCAAAAACTCAATCTAAGATAATTTTTACAAAATTATTTAAAAAATAAATTTTTTTAATAAATTTTCCAAATTATTAAAAGCTCGATTATATTATTTTCTCAAAAAGAGCAATGAAAATCATTTTTTACAAAAAAATGTATTTGGAAGCAATAAGGATTTTACTAGAAAATATATTTTATTTATCTAAAATTTATATATATATATTTAAAATATTTTCATTACTACTAGTACATATAATTTTAATTTCTAGTTTATAATGGTTGCATTTAAATAATATTATTTATATCATGGTTCATTTATACTTGAGTTTGCGTATATCACAAGCTATTAAAGAGATTAAATTTATTTAAAAATATATATTTCATAAAAAATCAAGGTGTTACATTTTTCCCTCCTTAAAAATAATTTCTACTTAGAAGTTATGTCACTTTGATAAAAGAAATTAAGTATTATTCTAGCTCATCATATCCTCATGTTCTCACATAGCTTCCCCAAATTAGTGGTTTTTCCCACAAAATAATCACCAAGTGAGTAGTCGTGCTTCCTAACACATTCTCTCTATGATCCAAAATCTCCACTAGTTTTTATTCATATGAAAGATCATTTTATAGTGGTATTACCTATATTTTCATTATATGTAAAGTATTTTGTACATAATTCCTCCGGAGAGATTCATGGAACACATCATGAACTTAAGAGAGGTTCAATGGAAGCCCCAAATAATAATCTACCAAACCGACTCAATCAATAATCTTAAAAGGATAAATATATCTATATATCATATTTAGTTTTTATAAAATCTCATAACATTCGTCCATGGAGAAATTCATATAAACATGTACTCGCTATCTTTGAACGCTATATTACATATATGATTATCGGCATAACTTTTCTGTTGACTTTTCGCCGACTTGATGTGTTGTTGAATGGATATAAATTTCACTGTCATTTCCTTAGCTAACTCAGGTACCAATAGATTTATTTATCTAACATCATCATAGTATGTTGGATTTATACACTTCTTTCTATATAAGGATTAAAGATTTTTCTGAAAGCTCCTATGAAATATATTAATGTTAGAAAACTCAACTAGAGGAATTAATTGATCCCAAACACATTTTAAATTCATAAAAAAGATCTCATCATATCCTCTAGGTTTGTAATTATTCTCTCAGACTAACCATCTATATAAGGATGCAATGTAGTGTTGAAACTCAAATCTATATCTCGAGTGTGTTGAATTCTTCACCAAAACATCAAGGTAAACTTCATATCCAGACAATATATAATAGAATATGGTATTTCGTACAGTCTTACCACTTATTTAATGTATATTATATTAAGGTGATCAATAAAGAAGTATTATTTTATGGTAATGAAGTTTGATGAATATGTAAGTTGATCGACTAGAACTGAAAAATCAATAGGACGTTTTTAAGTTTTGAGGATTCCGATGATAAAATCCATGGTATTGTTTTTTCATTTACATTATTGTATGGGTAATGGTTGTAACATCCCCTTGTACTTTTATCTATCAACCCTAACTTAATGGCATACCAATAACTTAAATACAGACTCTATGATATATCTCTTTATTTCACCCCACTAGAAATACTCTTTCAAATCTCCATATGTATTTGTACTTCCAGAATGAATATAGAATGATGATCTATGGGCCACATTAAAATACTCTTTATGATTTTGTATGTAAGTAATATAAACATAGTTCTTAAACCTTAGCATTCCATCACAATAATGGTTAAAATTGGGAACATTTCTCACCTTCTTCTGTAGTTCCACCTCTTCCTTTTGCGCCACTCTAATTATAACATGGATATATGGTTGACCACTCACTTGAGTATGATAGCATCTTTCCACTTCCTTCAAGATTTCCAGATCTATTCATTGAGAATCCATAAATATTCAACCTTTTGTGATCCTCATCACATATAATCTATCTTGGTCCTTTTGACTCAAACCATATACCACCTTGTTTTACTTCAAAAATTGGTAAAGTATTGAGCAATCATAATATTTAATCATCGCTAAAAATCTTATTTGTTTTATATTCAAATATTTCTATATAAAAATATAATTTAAACTTATATAATTAGTATATATGTCAAACCATTCGCCATAAATATAAGTTATACATATCTTTAATTCCAAAATTAACAAAACTAACTCCAAATCATGTATTGGGTAATTTTTCTCTTAGAACTCCAATTATTATAAGGCATAAGCTATAACCATATCATTCTACCTAAGGAAACATCTTATTCCCTTCTCTAATGCATCACTATAGATTAAAAATCCTTCCCCACGATAGGGTAATATAATCATTGGTACACTAACTGAACTTCACTTCTATTCCTTGAAATTTTCTTCATATTCACCTTTCCAAGGAAACTTAACTCTCTTTAGAGTTAACATAGTGAGTGGATTAGAAATATGTGAGAAATTATACATAAATAATTGATGATATACAACCAAACCGATAACACCACAGATCTTATAAACTTTTGTTTTTCTATTCCATTTTAAATAACTTCCATTTTTGAATCATCCACCAAAATACCCTCGCAATAGAATATATGACTCAAGAATGAAACTTTCTGAAATCTTAATTCACACTTGGTAAATTTTTCATATAACTTATCCTTATTTAGGGGATTAAGTGCAATTCTCTAGGTATCTTTATGATCTTCCTTTCACTTTGAATATATAATCATATGATTTATAAAGACTTCCACAAATTGGTTTAAGTAATATCTAAAGGTGATATTAATTAATTACATGAATATGGTATGGTATTTTTAAGAAAAAATGGAATCACTATAAATTATTAGTGTACATACCTTCTATGTAAGGCTATCTTGGGTATTTCTTCAGTTTTTATCCTCAAATGATAATAACTATATCGAAGATCAGATTTTTAAAAGTATTGAGCTCCTCATAATTGATCAAATAAATCATTGGTATGGGGTAGATCATACTTGTTTTTGATAGTGACCTTGTTATATTCTTGCTAATAAATTCAAAGATGTATTGATCTGTCTTTCTTCATAAAAAAAAGAACTAGTGAACCCAATGATGATTCACTTAGATGAATTAATCCCTTATCAAGATTCTCCTAGAGTTATTTATTCAATCCCTATAACTAAATCAGAGACATTCTATATGGAGTATTTGAAAATAGGTGTAGTTCCAGATATGAGTTCAATTAAAAACTCAACTTCATGATTCAGTGGAATACTAGGAAACTATCCTAGAGGGACATCAACACACTCCCACACAATAGACATATCATCGATATCAAGTATTTTCCAAACCATTTGAGATAAACACCCCTTTTGAATAGAAATCAAGGACCATATAGTGCAGATAATTTCCATAATAGGTTCAAAAAAATCACACTAAAATTTGATAGATAGTTGTTTAAAAATATCAAACATGGATTCTCATCCTTGACATTTATTATTGGATTCATGTAGAAAAATCCAATCCATTCCAAGGATAACATCAAATTTTACTATAGGAATAATAATCAGATTTATAGGAATCACATTCCCATAAACTTCAATTGGATAATAATAATAGACTTCGTATGAAATCATCATACCATTCGGGGTTTTCACCAATAACACAACATCTAATCATTGAGGTTTTGAATTAAAATTTCTAGATACTTTTAATGATATAATTGAATTCATATAACAAAGCTCTAATATTGTTCTTAAATATTTGAACAAACCTAGAACCACCTCATCTTTTTTTTCTATCTTCATTCCATTAGTATTACTAAAATGATTAACATAATCATTTGACATAATTGATCAAAGTGATCGATCTCAAAAAATCATTTATAAGATATCTAAATCTTGACACCTCCTTTTCAATCTATAGGTTTTACATAGGTAATTCATGATCGTTATGTATAAAAATACTTCATGATGGTTCATAATGAAAATTAGAATTATCCCAAGTATATCTCCTAAGAGTTTGAAACTAGGTGTGTAGTGTGGCCTGTTTTTGTGCACCTGGTGATGATAGAGTCAAAGCCCAATATGACCTTTTAAGAGTTATTACACCTAGGTACAACTATACCAAATCCCA
Source organism: Viscum album (assembly GCA_963277665.1). Taxonomy (NCBI): domain Eukaryota; kingdom Viridiplantae; phylum Streptophyta; class Magnoliopsida; order Santalales; family Viscaceae; genus Viscum; species Viscum album. Next base: position 1,685,314,124 of record OY728160.1, read on the forward strand.
TCCACTTTTAATATCCATAATGGGATTTATTTCTAGGAAATCCACATACCTACCTTAGAAAAACCATTGTATGTTACCATACACTTATATTTATCCTTAATGTCAATCACATGCCAATATTCCCTAATATATGTTTTCTTAAATCCAGTTCCCAAGTTTTTTACTAAAATTTATATGATTCCAAAAATAAATACCCCAAAACTAGAAGACCAATTATGGTGGGTACTTTATTAAATTGTCACTAAATAAAAATAGGCATATCCTGATGGGCCAAATAGTTCATTAGTATTGGTAAACTATATACATACTTGAATTTCACATCGTATTTGGAAAAAAAGTATAACATAGTATTTTTTTGAGAACACCATCATTTCCAACATCATATCCTTATATATTTCTCATAAAACACTTCATGGAATCCTAGGGAAATAAAACATAATAAATGGGTGATCTCAAATGCTCAGTAAGTGTATATGTATAGTGGAAGCTAAATAAGGAAAGAATAAATAGTGTTCAAATTATTCCATATAAATCGTCTCATTAGCTATAAATTAATCCATGGATATAATAAAAAATAATATAATATAATGAACATAAATAAATTAATTCATAATGATAGAATACATAATTTCAAACATTTTAACATACAATTAAGGCCCCATGCCAAGACATCTATGTCATCAAGGCCTCATTCCAAGACATATAATATAAAATAGTAATACCTTAGTCAAGTACCCAAGAAAGTGTGTCTCATGAGACCTACTGATTCATCAAGGGGATATGTAATGTTAAGACTTAACCATCATATAATATTTCCAATTCATTCATTATATGAATAATCAATCCAACTTAATCATCATGCCTTAAAATTCATAATTTTTTATATTGGAAAAACAAGAATATCAACACTTTCCCCAATCATAATGATCATAAACTATATAGAGAAACCAAGAAGATGATATCATAAAAGTATAACCTTACTAAATCAGAATATCCAACAAATTATGTTGGAATAGAGGAAAATACTTTTAAAATATCAAGGGAAAATCTCTTAAATAAAATACCCTTTATCAATTTGAAACCTCAAATACAGAGTATTAAATTTTTTCTAAATATTAAGGAAAAAAATTCTTTAAAAATAACAATGTAAACTTTTTAAGGAAATATACAAAGTAATGAGTGGTCATAAGGGTGGTAAATTTTTTACGAGTCATATAATCTAAAAATTCATTCCTTCCACACTATTGTAAAAAGGATAAAAAGTACCTCATTCAAAAAATGAAAATAATATTCTGTTAAAGCCATTTTTAAAAATTAAAAAATCGGTAAAAATAACTTTTAATAAATTATTTTTAACTTTTCCTAAATATTATTAAAAGTATTTTCATAATACATGGATATTAAAGAAAATGTAATTTTGATCGAAGCGAGAAATAAAGTCACCTTTTCTTAAAAGAATATTAGTAATTTTAAGTGCCAAAGAGTGGAAAATGTTAAAATTGTTTGAAAAGTTCATGAATAACCATTGGAGAACAAAATTTATAGGGTTTAAGATAAAAATATCAAATATTTCCCCAAATATAGACTTAAATATAAAAAATCCTGAAGAATGATGAGTGTTGTAAATAAAATCTTACCTTAGGTGTGATTTCCTTTAGATGTGTTCGAACCACATTTATAATAAATAATGATTTATTATAAATTAATTAAACAAAATATACTCATATGTATAATATAATATATGATTTACTTTTAAACTTTTATAACCCTTTTATTAATTATTCATTATTAAAATCGTTGTTCGGGGTGATAACTGCTCCATTTTTTCATGTATATTTTGGTTTGGTAGTCCTGTTTATATTTTTTGATCGTGGTTACATCATATATAGAATTTTTGAAAATTATTTAAATATTATATATATATTCATTATATATTTATTGATAGTAATATATAGAAGTTAGATATAGAAAAATGAACTACACCATTCTTAGAGACGGTATGTCTTATGTACGCATGAATGTTGATTCCATTGTGTTAACAAATGGAATGAAAGAAAGGTAAATAATATTTCACCTTAATAGAAATTTTATTATATAATATATATCATATATATTTATTAAATATATACTAATTACCATCCAAGTTAAAATAAAATTAAAAACGTTTCATAACGCTTTGTGCATGTGGTAGTCCACACATATGCACGAGCCACATTATAATTTTCCAACAGATTAGAAACAATGAATATGTGATATTATAATTTCATTATTATATTAATTTCATAAATATCATATAAAAATGATAAATCAATCCTTATATCCATCTGTGAATGGAGTTAATGGAAAATGAATGACATTGGTTCCTGAGGTGGCAGTCCATTATACACATAATTGACGGTTTCATTAACCTTTTGATAGAATATGTGATAGATATAGGTTATTATATTCTAATAATAAAATATTTGTATATTTAACACAATAATATTTTTGTTTCACCATATTTTGAGAATATTTGAAGAAGTTTTATGAATAAATAAAATAAAAACACTCGGTTAAGATCAATACCTCTTCTTCAGATAACCTCTTTAGGTTAGCACCAAAAACATTATTTATATGGTTTTCTAATAAAAATATGTAGTATAGGATTTTTGTAAGGAATTAATTAAAGAATTTGGGTTTTTATTTTCCAAAAAAGGGATTTTGAAGTGTGAAGAGGAGATGAAAGGTGGTGTCCTTTTATAAGTGGGGGAGAGGACGTACTTGAAATTTTTCTAAAGAAACGGTTATACCGAAATTTTAAACATGAAAAATGGATCAAAATGGATAATTATAGAACTTTAGACTATCTAAGGTCAAAATATGGACATAAAATATAAATTATTCTGGTTTATAGGTCGTTTTAACCCATATATTTTTAGTTTTACCCCCACTAAACCGATTTTAACCTTAACTATAGTAATTAATTATTATGGTTTTTAGTATTAATTATGACAGAAATTAAGTTTAAATAATTGTTTAGAAAAAATTATTCTAATTATAAATATGGAATCTATTTTAAAAAATTTAGTTTATTATTAATGTTAACAACAGAAATGACCATCACACTCTGTTAGAAATAATATAATTGTGTTAAAATAGTGTTAGGGTTAGAAAATAATAATTTCATCTATAGCATTATTATATAACCTATTCCTATAAAACCCCATTTAAATATTACTATTATAATTATGGATTTTTTTTTGTTATTATTATTATGAATGTGAAAAATCAATGAATTAATTAAAAAAATTACTTGAATAAATTATTTAATATTACTTTAAATAGTATTTAGTATATATGATTTCTCAAAGAACCATTAAACTCTGTCTTTCATTCCTCTATAATATTTATCTAGCCTTAAATAACGACTAATTATTAATAAATAAATATCATTTCATTATTCTCTGATAAATAAATAAATATTATATTCACTAAATAACAAATAAATATTTATAAAATATTATGCTCTCAAGAAATTCTATTAAATGACTAGTGAAGGAATATATAGGAACAAGATAACAAGTAAAATTGTTAAACCACATATGATAAAAATATTAATTCAATATGTTAAATAATATATAATAATATTATTTAACTGATGTTCCATATACATGTAATTGGTGGCCCTTTGTGGCTTTTTCTTAGTATTACATATTATTTAACATTGAATATTGTTATTAATATTAGTAGTATTAATAATAGAAATATTAAATTAGATTCATGTTTAATAGTGGTATTGTTATTATGTGTATAGAGAATTATTTTATCTAACTACTAATTATATAGAGAGAAGTTAATGTTGTAATGAAATCAAGCCCCATATTAATACTTACTATGTAATGTAATCCTGTAATCATGATATCTTTAATCAAGAAAACCACATGCTGGTGTCATCAACCTATGTCTCTGATATCTCTTTATTTGATATTCTAGAAATAAACCTACCCACAGAACACCATGGACATGGATTTATTTTGTTTATTTCATTCTCATAAAAGGTCATAGGATATAAAATCCCACTAAATAACATAGGGGAAAATCTATTCTTTCATTATTCGTTAATACAATATTACTTTTGACATAAACAACATATTGCAACTCTCCATGAACATAGGAAATCATTATTTTCATCAATACAAAAAATTATGAGACTAATAATATCTATTATTAATAATTTTAAGGTCAATGAATCAAGACACATTTTTTTAGATAGGAACATCCAATGAAACATATAAATGTTAATTTCTTACTAGGGGATCTTGTTCTCATAATATCCTACAATTGAAAATACCAAGGGCATACACCATGATTAACCACCTCAAATTCCTATGAGCATTCATCCCTTATACCATGTATCATTTATTTCATGTAAAATGATATCATCCAGTTATATAAAATATATTTAATAATATTTTCATGTTACTTCTGGGTTCTCATCATAGTAGGGAACACCAATAAAAATTCAGTACAGAAACTTCACTTATGACATTATCACATACTATGTCACAGAGAAGCACAATCATGATGTGATAATACATTTAGTAATAATAAAATAAATGAATAAAATAAATCCAAAAGTACATATGGTTCTAGGGAAAAAACACCAAAAATATCATTAAGTATTACTAATTGACTTCTCATTTTGAGATTTTTTTACTCCTATAAAGTAATTGAAATTAATTACCTTAAATTAAAATTCATATATTTATTTAAATTGTATTGTTTATAAAATTATTTTATCAAACATGAGTTATGATATTAAAAAACATGTTTTATAAAAATAAATTTCTCACGATATCTGAAAAAATAGGTTACCATTGATTGGATTCAACCAGAAAACAATAATACAAACTATAATAAATATCTTCTACAGTGGTCAACAAACGAATTAGATGAACATAATCTATCTAATAAAAATTTCAAATATTTAATATTCGAATAAGATGAATATTTGAAAACCCCAATATTGAATATATCACAAGATAATCAATCAATTGAAGATGTGAACCCGAAGTTTCTACATTAAAATTTTTCATCATCACATACTTTCAGAGGGTTAGGGATGAAAAAATATAACAAAGGTGACTAAATGATTGATCCATTATTATATATGTCAAGGTTAGACATTTTCCATGTATATAATGAAGAATAAAACCATCAAAAATATAATTCCTTTAAAGACTAAAATTTAAGAATGGTTATTGAAAGTTCCACTAGATATATTTATTCTAAAGATTTAGAAATTAAATACACATAGATTTCACTATCATTTTTCGAATTTTCTAACATAGATTTAGTTAAATAGTTTTAACATTTTTTGTAATATTAGTTTATTTTCATAGTTTTATAGTGTTTTTATTAATTTTATAATTTTAGTTAATTATATATTAGTTTTTGTAATTTATTTTTTATTAGTTTATAATAAAAACATATAATATTTAACACTATTTTATAATTTTTATTTGAATCATTAATTTTAGTTTTATTATAATTTTATTTTATTAATATTCATTAGCATTAATTTTCAATATTAGTATTATATATTATTTAACATTCAATATTGTTATAAATATTAGTAGTATTAATAATATAAGTATTAAATTAGATTCATGTTTAATAGTGGTATTATTATTATGTGTATAGATAATTATTTTATCTAACTACTAATTTTGTTTTATTAATATAACTAATTATAAGTATATATATATATATATTACTATACCTAACAATTATTTCATTCTATATTTAGTATAATATATATATATTTATAATTCTAACACTTATTTTTTTAATTATATTCATTATTATTTTTATTTACTAACATTTGATTATCTCATTGTTTTGAATTTTAAATTTGGAACTTTTTTTAATTTAGTTTTTTTGGGAAGATAGATGGTAAATTATATATTCCTTCATATCCTTAAAAGTAGTGACCTCCACTGCAAAACCCTACACACCAACATCTTCATCAGTAGTAACCCCATCTGCCACATCCCTATAAGATGATGTAGACACCCCAGATAGAAAACCTAGCATCATCAGTGTAGAGACCGAGTTTTTTCCTTATAATAGTTATATATATATATATATATATCATGATCTAGACTTTGAGACAGTGTGAGATTCCAAGACCTGATGTACCCAGAATTAATTTTATAAAAATATAAAATATATTTTTGTTTCACATGTGTAGTTAATTAAAGAAACTAGGATAAATCCTAAGCGGTTCATCGGATCTAAAAATCCAAGACCATAGTTGGGTCTGGGACATGTATTCTTTCCAAGGTGTGACATAAAATGAGTCAGAAAAGGATGTTCAGACCCCCCAATCGTTGGCGGTGTGTTTAAGTTAAATAATTCATTAATTAATTAATTGACTACTTAAACATTGACCTAATTAAATATTTATATATAGGTTTTTATGGGGATTGTTTCAAGGTTGGATCATAATTCTCTCATCCACCGATGAGATCCCTCTCTTCCTCCTTTTTCTATGATGAATGACGAACCTTTTGATCAATTTGAAACAAATTACAACAGATAAACTATCTTCTTCTGATTGTTACACAAGCATGTTATTCACTAATGGTCAATATAAACAAGAGGTAGGACTGACATTTTGGTGTTTTAATCCCTTGTATTAAAATTATTGAGTAGATCTATATTTTTCTTCTAGGATTTTTTCTCCTTGAAACCATTGCATGTGTTCGGGTATTCAAATTTAGTATATTTCTTGTTGTTCATCTAAACCCGGTGCCCCGATCTTATTCATCAGCCAAGAATGTTTGGTTTCAAATATTTAGAACATTATTTTTGTGCTTATCCCCTTATATTATTCACATTATCTAGTGTGGAATCCATTTAGACCCTAGTTCAATATCTTTTGGGAAACATGAGCCCAATCGAGTGCCCAAATTTGTGGCGGAACGATGAAACGATGATGGTTCTTTGAGCGGAGCATAGGACTAGAGTAGATGTAATGAATAGATGGTAAACATCAAGCTTTGAGGATAAATCTTCAAGGATAAAAGAAATGGTGTCCTGAGAAATGAATAACAGAATACTCATTCAATATGGTGATCAATTTCATGAAAATAATGTCCAACAAGCATTATTCTCATCTAGATCCAATGATTTTAAAAGGAATCCTAGAGATTTATCATGCGGTTTGACCAGATTCAAAGCACAGACTCAGATCTAGAAATTTTGAGTTATCTATTGAAATCCAAAACGGTTTTCAATGAATAACACATGTCATGTAGCGTCCCTTAGCAGCGGCGCTAGGGTTTGGGAAAATCCAAGGGTAAAATTACGTGTAGTACTACCTTACACGCAATGTACCACTTCCTAGGTTAGAAAATCTATGTGAAGGGTCACACAGATGGGGAGTCCATGTAGAACTAAATGGACACTAGTTGGTCACATGGATATAATTATGTGTGGGCCTATACACCGTGTACCAATGTTCACGGACATGGGGTCCAAGTACACAGACACAGCCAGCGGACACAGCCTGTTCCTCAGATAGGTGGGACATTCCATGTAGTCCAACTACACGAAATGTACCTCTACATGGATGGGACATCTGTACCAACTAGAGATATACCTAGGCTATGTAAACGGACCACATGTCATGTGGGTCCCCTAACACATTGTGTAATACTTGATCTCTTCTGATAAATATCTGAATGCTTGTATCTCTTTCGTTTGAAAATAGATTTTAGCCTTTCAGATTCCTATCTTGATTGTTTTTTCACGTATAACATGATGGTTCCCTCAGAAGAGGCTTCTAATATATGATGCAAATGATAAGGTTTTGGTACACACTAAGGTGACACTCGATGACGGTAAGGATCATACACAAGAACTAGAGGAGTATTGGGCTTACCCTCTAGTTGGACTGGGTGGTGGTGTTCCCTGATGGACGTTTTGATCTTACCCTCTTGTTGGGATAGGCAGTGGAATTCTCTGATGATCTTTATAAGTTACCCTTTAGTAGAAGTGAATAGTGGAGTTCCTCAATGTTCCAGACATACCCTCCAATTGGTCTAGGTAGCGGAATTCCCAGATGACATCTTCCAAACATAATTCTCTAGTTGGATTGGGCAGTGGCATTTCCCTGATGACCCACCAATCTTACCCTATAGTAGGACTGGGTAGTATTATTCCTTGGTGACCTTCCAGATTGGTGCCTTACAGCTGGGCTGGGTAGTGGTGCTCGTCAGCAGCTACCAAAGTAGGACCCTCTTGACGTACCAGGGGACATGATCATTTCCTAAACCTATGACCTCTCAAATATGTGGCACAGTAGAGAGGTTTGGTTTCACATACCTAGGATTCAAGATAAAGAGGGATGCTTTCCCCGTATATACATGTTCTTGTGATGTGACATAAAACCATCCAAGTGATTCAGTGACGCCCAAAGAGGATAGTATCAAGGTGTAGTGATTGAATCCCTTTTTCTTGTGTGTTCTCGGAAGATGCATGAGGTGTTGTGCATTGTAGATGGACTTACCCAGTAACTATTGGATAGTCTTCTTCTTGGGATGAGCTATGAGATAGAGACCCCCTTACTCACACATTTAGGATCATTTTATTGATAATATATATATATATATATATATCCAGTTTCAATTCACACTCCTTGGGTTTTGGTTTCTCTCCTTTAAGGAGAGGTGAAGACTCACAGGGTATGACACATTCTTTCCATGTGCACCTTCTCATGGTTAGTGAAGTCTGCTCTCCTGCTATAGGTATTGAAGACTCCAAGATAAGTTTATCTTCTCACCATTTAGATCTTCATGTTTTTGGACAAGTTTATATTCACTCTCTTGTTGGTTTGAGTTGTACTCTTTTACCGTACAATATTTTCTCTAATGTTTTTTGCTTCAGTTGTATCTCTTACTGCTACCCCTTCCCCCTTTTCAGGGAATTTGATTTGGTATGTATATACTCACCCCTACATTGGATTTTCCCAACACGTGTCATGTATTTTGTAGATAGTGAATAGGGTGATCGTGACATCAGAGGAGCTTAGAGATACAGATTTCTTAGACAGTGTATGGTGGTCATAGCTTGGGATACATGAATCAGGCACTTAGTTTTTCAATTTTTACTATTCTATTAGTTTGGGAAATATTTTTATTTGGGCGTCTATTTTTTATATTATTTTTTTTAGTATATGCTACCATACTTTTTTATTTTTAGTGGTATATTCATTTTTGGTATATTTACAGCAGTGTTGCATCTTTTATTTATTTCCCTCTATACTTTTTCATTGAGTTGGTTGTGTGTGTGTGTGTGTGTGTATAGGTGTTTAGGCAATGGCCTCCCTGAGTTTAGTGTGCCTTCAACAATTTATACCACACATGGCCTATGGAGGTGATCATGGGGTAGTTGCGTCTCGAGCCCAGGCTTGGCCAAGGTCATTAAAATCAGCCTCCCACCTTGCACGCAAATAGCCCAACCAACATCGGCCTTATCCTTAGGCTTGTGTCACCACCATATCCTACATTCCATACAATTACAATAAACCCTAGAATATTCCATCCCTAATGACACGCCAAAGCCAAGATACACCCCCTACACATATCCACTCCCTACACACCGTAGAAAGGAAGCTTGAAGCCACCCCATGTGTGTCGGCCATCCGTAACATTTAACAAGTGACAACCCCACTCCCGTCCCTTATCCTTCTCACATCCAGACTATTCACCCACTCCCCAAAGTTTTTGGTGGAACATGGTTTGTAGTGAGAATTAGAATTACATCTGTGTGTGTACAGGGTTTTCTTTCCATCAAGGGAATATGGTAAATGGTTTTATTCACTAGCAAAATACAAATCGATATGATCATCATTTCAGTAACAAGATTATATTTTTAATGTATTATCATTTTATTGCCACGTATATTTTTTAATTTTTAATATTTTTGAAATTTATTCTTTTATTAAAATTTATAAAAAAATTATTTACTAAATATCAATATTATCAATATGTGTGTCATCTATACTATTAATTTTTATTCATTTTAATTTATTAGGTTATAATATTTTTCATATGTTTGAAATTTATACAATTGATTCTTATAAGACCTTCTCTAACCCACTCTATTTTAGTGTCAAATTGGACCCCAACGTACATTATCCCCAACACCATTTTTATGTTTATGTAGCTAATTATGTTATTATATTAGATTCATTTTTTAATATAAGAAAATTAAATGTTATTTAACTAATTCTTCATATTTTTAACTAATTTAGTCAAATCATGTAATCATATTTACTTTAATTTACAACTTCTGAATATATTTTTTTTATTTACTTTTATTTTATTTATTTTAATTATTAATATTTTTCTATAGTTGATATAATTTTTTTTTAATAATTTTTTTATTTATATAATTAACATTACCCATTTATTTATTTTTATACATTTTTTATGTAAGTTTAATTCATGTAATTAATGTTGTGAATTAAATTTTTTAAATTTTTTTGGTAATTTATCCAATTTTATTTATTCATATTTAATATTATTCTATTAAATATTATTTATTCAATTGTAATATTTATTAATATTTAATATTCTTAGAATTTATTCATTTTTTAATTTTAATTTATACATAATTATTTACAGTGCTTTAATTTTTTTAATTTTTTAATTTATAAAATTAATATTTATTGAATTTCATTTTTTAAGGTGTAATATTTTTAAAATGTTCGAAATTTATATAATTTATTTAAATGTATTTTTTAATATTCAATTCATTTTTATGTGTTTAAAATCAATATAGATAATCTCAAAAATTATACAGAATTATTTACTAAGTTTTAATATTTATAATATATTTTGAATTTATTAGATTAATATACATTAGATTTTGTTTATTAAATTGTAATATTTTTAAAATGTATGAAATGTATATAATATTTTTTAAAATGATTTTTTTAATATTTTCTTCATTTTTTGTATGTGTTTCTAATTATTTTAATTAATCATATAAATTCATTTTTTGTACATGTTTACTATGTTTTACTATTTTCAATATGTATTCATATTAATTTTAATATATATTCATTTTAAATTTTTTAATAATTTATAAAATTGATAAAACATATGATTTTTTTAAATATTTTTGAAGTTTAATCATTTTTAATTATTCAATTTAACTCATTTTTAACATTCATGCATTTAATATTTTATATTCATTAATAATGTTAATTATTTTTTAATTTTTTATTATTAATTTGTTTTCAAAATTTATTTATTTAATATTTTTTTTATTTTATTTTAAGCAGTTTCTATTAATTATAAATTAAAAAGCACTGATAATAAAAGCTATATTTATATATGCTAAAATTATATTAATTATAAAGATATGTTTTATAGTCACTTATTTAGACCTATATTCACTCACTCCGTTTTTTAATTCAAGTGTTTGGTGATTTTTAGTTGTGTGTTAATTTCAAATTTAAAAATTAATTATTCAGCTGATAAAAATTATTAATTCCATGATCCTAACAGAACTCTGATGGGGTGGGTAGTAGCACTGCATACCTCCCAAATCCACCATAACTCTAATTAAGTGTAAAGTGGTACAGTCCACTAACTAGGCCCTCTATAAATCTTGTAGACCCCCATCGGGATTCCTGTGGGAAATCTTCTCTCATACAGATTTTCACCATATAGGTCATCCATCTCAAAAAATGAAATCTATCCTTCTCTGACACATTCTACAACCAAAAAGGGTTAAAATTTATTTGGTTTAACTTAATTTAATCAAATTCATATGGCATAAGCACACAGTTCTTTCTTAAATGTCACATATAAATCAATAGTCACTCATAAAGAATTTCATTTCAATTTGACCTCCTTTTTTTTGTTTGATCATGCTAAATACTTTTTAATTTTTAAGCACTTTTAAATGTAAAATATTTCCCTTTGAGTCATTCTAAAAAAATACATTCCAGATTGATGGATGATTCATTCCTACACATAACATATTAATCGATGATCTCTGATAAACAATTTCACATTATCCATAGCTCTTTTTTTCTCAATTTGAGTGTCTGAGATATCTTTATAAACTCAAAAATAATTTTAAATTTAAAAAATTAATCTTCATTCATTTCAACCAAAATACATGTCATATTGACCCAAACTTTTTTCCTACATGTCACATTTCAAATAAAAATTATTTTCCTACACTTTTATATCACTTCAAACTTGTTTCCATAGTTTGAGCATTCTATACATATTTCTTTCTTTGGAAACACTTCTAAATGAATAAAAACAAAAATTGTGTATTTTCAACCAAAAAACATGTGTTATTGATGAATATTTCATTCATATATGTCACATATTAAGTAATAATCATTTTTTTATAGTTTCAAACCATTTTGAGCTCATTTACGTGAGGTATTCTCATAAAACTTCTTGTACTTGTTTTTTATTCCACATTGTAAGCCAAATTATTATTATGTAAGAGGTATGAGCTTAATAAATTTCTTAATCCATTATTCATACATGGTTTATAATGGTAATATATTATGAGACCATTTCTTAAAATTATTTACTCTGAAATGAGAATTGTTGAATGTTCTTGTATGTGTGCCTGGCTAAGTCACTTGAATATCATAATAAGGCTTAATAAATACCAACCTAATCTTACAAACTATATTAGTAATTACAATTACAAGAAAGGTTTAGGATCCAAGTGTACTCAGTCCTAAAAGTTTATAAATAAAAATAAACGTATAGAAATGATATAAAATTGTGGCACAGAAAGCACCACTAAACATAAAGGTGGAAAACCAACACCACCCACAAGACAAACAGAGAGAAATCCCCAACCACAAAAAGACTGATAACCAAAATTTCATACATCACAAAAGATAAGGCTGAAAAAATATTAAGCCCATAGGAACACCTCAATGTGGCCCATCATCCCATATTTTTTCAACCATGATCTATCCATTCCAGCTGCCCAATGGAGACGTCAAACTGAATCATCCAAAAATTAATGATTTTTCATCCTATATAATCCACCTTCCAATTTAAAAGTGTTTCGAGGTCCCTACATCAAAAGTTCATCTTTATGAGGTTATAACCTTCTTGAATATTGAGGTCTTCACTATCCCCTTCCCACATATCCCCCACATCCTTGAGGGCATCTCTATCTGCTACTAAGAACCATCGTCGGTCCTCTTTGTAAACCCAATTAAGGTTGTATTTGACCAGCTCCATTGTCAACCAGCACCCATATCTCTAAGGTTGTCCTCTGGTTCTCCTAAATGAATTTTTTGACTTCTCCATCTAGTTTTTGAAACTATCACAACCACCGACCAAAAAGTGTGGCTTATCACCAAAGGATCCCAGTGACGTTAGTTCTAGACCACTGTCATCAGGATCCCAAACACACCAAGAACCTGCATCATCAAAATTTTTGCATCACTCATGCCACTACAGCCACCAGGATCTCAGTTCACCAGCACACTCTGTTCATCAGTCTCCAGAAAAATACCTACCAACTTCCCACTGTCAGACAGGTCCTCCTTTGATTCCATCCATCACCCAAGGAAAACAAGCCTAAAAGTCACACCTTCATGCATCGAACTCTAGTCACTCATACAGGACACCGCTAGAGAATCATGTGTGCCTATACCACCTTGTATCTTGGGAGACACCCCAAATTTCATTTATTGCAGGGTTATCAAAACCACAACCATATGGTGTTTATGACCACCTTATTCCGGGAATCATCTCAAGTCAGAGGCTCTCCCACTACAGTTGTATCACTAGACATTGTCATCAATTTCCTATCACCAAACATATTTTTCAGGGTACCAACTACCTATCATGAATCACATCAACGACTTCCACCTATCCAAGCATCAAATAACTCAAAATGACCAAATATCTGGTCTTCAAACACTTTGTTTCCATAGCAACCTCCATGTCGAATAGAGATACGCTCTCCAGTTTTAAGAGAGAAACTCTCCATCAAATTATTACCTTAATAAATCCAATTAAAATAAATTAAATTACAATTAAACATTTCAGTTTTATTTTAATTTGTAGGAATAGAAAATTATAAATTGTGATTCCATAATTATTTTTTAAAATCAACAGAATATTTCAACATTTTTATTCAACTAGTTTAAATTAAAAAATATTCTTGAATTAGTATTGATATTTGAACATACCCATTCAACATAAAAAATATATATTATTCCTTTGAAATGAATGTTTCAAAAAATTGTTGAGTTTCTTTAATAATGACAACTATAGGATTATCATCATCTGAATTCCTTTACTTCATTGGATAGGTCCAATTTTTCTAGTCTCCAACATTAGATAAAGCACCCCAACCACAAGAATCATTAGTCGGACCCTTCCTGAAATGCAATCAAGTTTGGTGTCCCCACAGATATGTTGGTTGTCTTCTATTTATGCCACCAGAGCTGGAGAACTCGCAGAATGAAATTATTCAAGTTGAATTAAATTACCTATTTTTTCATTCATAGTTCCCTAGTTCTATAAATATTCACTCACAATATTTTTATCCACCTACTTGCCCAATTAAGGATTCATTACACTTTTATTCCAAACTCAATCCCAATTAGTAAGTGGGTCATTCTTTTTAGTGTGTTCTCTATCTCTGACCCCCTTTTATTCTTTCTTATAACCATAAAAAATGAATTCATCATTTTGATTTTTCTTTTCAGTTGACTTTATTAATTCATCCCATTAAGATAGAGCCACTACTTTTTTTAAACCTTGGTCCTAGTTATGGGCACTCATAGAACCCTCTTTAAATCTCCACTTAGACTACCATTCAATCCTTAAATTGGAATTTTTACCATCATTCAAAACCTAAATATTTTCTTCCATCTTGTTTAAACCTCACACCAAATTTCTAGTCAAATATATTTTATATTTGATTCTCTCTATTGGTTCCACTAAGTTTGAGTTTTATTAGTGATCCCATGAATTCAGGCATATAGTTCAATCATTAGTTTGAGATGCGGGTTTCTAATAATCCCCTTAGGACAATTCATTATCATGTGTTGAATTTTATTTTTCTATCTGGCCCAAATATTAATTTTCATTATTGTTCTTTATGTATTCATTCCACCATGTAATTTTTTTGAATTTGAATCATTTTTTAATCCCCAATTAAATTCAAGAGTTTTTTCAGACATTGGGTCTCAAGACTAGGTGATTGGTCCCCCAAACATTCTCATCCTCTAAAAAAAGATCAAATTTGGATCATAAAAGTCATTTCACTAAAAAAACCTTAATTACACATACCATTTAAATAAATTAATAAAAAACATCTCCTCTATCTTGTTGTAATCTTACCTAGAAAAGTTATAGAAACCATCCTTGGTCTCTATGTCTTTCAATAGTTGAAAATTTAATTATATTATTTGAAAAATTATAGATATCATACATTCCCTTTCTTCAATTACTTTTATAACTACAAAAAAAAATTAATATGCATCATTCAAATTTTATTATCTTAGAATAATGGATTTATGTAGCTTAAATTATTCTTTAAGAATGAAGTTTTAGGGTTTTAAGATTATACTTTTTGTGTATTTATTTATTTTGTTAAAAATTAATATTACTAAATCAAATAGGATGGGTATGAATTGAAAATCGATGGATTCCAATCATATGAAAAAATATTATGATTATAGGGAGAAAGTGTTCATCAGATTTTCAGAATAGCATGCATATGGCTCTTCTTAAATATTTTTTCCATGTTTACACTACTTTTATTCAATACTTATTAGTCCAGATGAGTTGGAAGAATACTTGATCTATAGAAAATTGAATAATAATGATCAATACATAGACCAATACATTTTTTTAAATAATTATAAATTATCATTAACCGCTCTGATACCACTTAAAGGTTCCATGCAGAGCATAATCACCAGTGGATTATGTACAACTCATATTTTTTTCATTATCGATGATTTATCTAAGATGAATATTGATATAGAACACCATGACTAATGAAATTTAATAAAATATTAATTTACATGAGAATGTTAGAAACAAATGATCTATCATTACGTAATAAATTTATAATTAATTTAAGAAATTAAAGAATCACCTTGTGAAAAAATATTTCTTCATTGATGGATCCCAGAACGTCTCTATGACATACTATAATTGTTTCATGTAAATAAGGTTTATATTCCCTCTATATTTGATCCAAATACATACCATTAACCACCAAGAATCATGGTATGGATCCTTATGTGCTAGTGAGGAAGATCCTAACACTTGTGTCATTTGTCCCTGATCTCCGTGAGAATCGTTTACAAGAAGGTTTTCCTTGATCTCTATAGAATTGTGGGGGTGGTCGAGGAGGATAACTCTTCTTTATCTAGAGAATTCGTGGAAATTTCATCTCTAGGGATTTAGAAAATTCTTATTTTCATTGCACATAACACAAATGGGTAGCATACATGTTGGAAATAATATAATTGTGTTTAAATAGTACTATGGTTTGGAAAAATTAATTACACCTCTACCATTATTATTACCCTAGTCCCCATAGAAACTAATGTATATAATATTATAATTATTATTATTATCTACTTACATTTAAAAAACCTATTGAATTAATTAAACATTATTTCTTGAAATAATTGTTTAAATTTTATTTAAATAATATTTAATATATATTGTTTCTCACCATACCTTTAAAATCATTCCTTCATTCATCCACAATATTTATCAAACCCTAAATAATGACTATTTATTAATTAATAAATAGAATTTCAATACTAAATAATAAACAAATAAATATTATGTTCACTAAATAAAAAAAATATATTTTTCAAATTTTCTCCTCACAAAATATTCTCCCAAATAACTAGTAATGGAATATAATAGATCAAGATAACATGGATAATTATTAAACCATATATGAGAATAATATTTATTAAAGATATTAAATAATAAATAATATTATTATTAAACTAAATTTATAAATACACCTAGTGTGTGACCCTCTTGGCCTCTTTCTTAGTGGAATTTGGAGAAGCCACACAAAGTCCAAGGTTACCATATAACTGTACACCAAGGAACACATAAAGAGATAATTTAATTTCACAATGATATTCTACCTCAAATGAATGATTACTATGTAATATATTTCTTTTATCTTGATGTCTCTAATCAAGAAAGTTTCATGATGGTGCCATTAGCCTGTGTGATTGATATCCCTTTATTTGACTTTCCAAAAATGAACCTTCCCACATATCACCATGGCCATTGATTTATTTAGGACATTTCATTCCCATCAAAAATTCTGAGATATCAAATTCCATTAAAGAAATGTGGGTGGTCTCCTTTTTCACATTATTCATTAGTGTTATATTACTCATGACACTTCCAGTGTATCCTAACTCGTCGTGAATATATGTTGTCATTATTTTAATCAATACATTGAAGTATACGACTGTCTCATAGCGCACAATGGGATCGTGGGGGAGAAACGCGCGCTACCTGACAGTTGATTAGAGAAGATTGGGTTCTGCTTAATCACTCATATCGGGCGCACTGTTTTCACCTCGAAATGCCCAATAGTTCCATATCCAACAATATGAGGACATGCATTCCAAAGGCAGGCATTCACTGGGTGGTTTGACCAGCGATGCTTAAGAACTCACATTGGTCGATAGGATGGGAAGTCGGGCTCATCGCACCCTTTTGGGGGAATTATTGCCTGTTCTGGGATGCTCTTATAGATTTAAGATGTATTCATATGTTCACGAATCTTTGGTTTATACCCAAGCATAGTATCCATGGATTAATCCTAGTTGGAAATGGTCAGTTAGACGCAGGGGTTCGGGATCATTTATGTCTGAGGTTTACCATTCATTGTTGGATTAATGACCCTGAGGAATCTAGACTCACTGAGACGACACTGATTTAAAGCCTCGTAACTAGGCACTCTGGAGTTTTTTTCATCCAGGGGGGATAGATAACGACTTGATCATTTGGATCGAACCTGTGGTACAGACCCCCTATGTGCCCCTGTGAGAGGAATCAAAATTCACGTAGTTCGGTTTGGTATGGGGCTTACGCTCTAGACTGCCTCAGGTTGGTGCGGTGAACCGACGTGAAGATGGTCAGATCGACCGGGTGTTGGGATTAAACCTTGGGGAGGCTTCCTATGTACACTGCCTAGGAGACAGGGATCAAAGTCCATGTAGTTCGAATGGGTGTGTCGGAGAACCGATATGAATGTGGACCTGGGGGTCTGATGGTGATCGGTCTTGAACCTCTTGGAGGCTTCCTACATATCCCTGTGGTGGGGAATCAAAGTCCACGTAGTTCGGATGGGGATGTGGCTTACACTCTGAGTTATCTTGGGAGAAAATTTCATGGTCGACGCTTACTCTAAGCCCATGTGAGTCATGCTCGGTGTGAGAAACAAGAGGCAGTAGGGACCAGACGATCATGTCACGAAGGAAGCGTCTGTGGGAAGTGGAATGGGGCTTACGCATGGAGCAGTCCATTGATGAAAAATCCTATAGGAAGAGGGAAAGGGTATCCCAATGTATGTCTCCCCTCTTCATTCTTGGTACTGTGGATGTACGGAGGTGCATCGGTGCTTCCTTCTAATGGGTAGTCCGCCACTCCCCGGGTTGGGGAGAAGTGCCCCAGTCCTAACAAGTGGAGGGGCAGAAAGGGGACTCTCGGGCTTAGATTTCGCATTACCGTGGGAATGTGAACCCATGAATTCTTCGTTAATCCGCTAAAGGGTTGTAGAAACCCCTTTTCTCTCACTTACCATGGGTATGTGAACTCAAAATGGAGTGCTGATGCGCCTGAAGGTTACATCACACGGTTCTGGTGGCTCTGGTGGAGGCCTCGGCTCGTGGCTGATTAATGGGCCAATGAGGGGGTTGCGGAGGATCAGGCTGGATTGGAATGATTTTATCTGGCTCGGGGAATGGGAACTCCGAAGGATCTGGCAGGCCACATAGTTATATGAGGGTTGGCGCCCTTCGCGTAGGGAGGTGCCACGTGGCTGGAGAGGCTGTCCGCGAGCTAAGGTGGTCCACAGACTGATGGGTATCCCGTGAACCAAGGTGGTTTGCAGCTTCGGGTTCGGCCTGCATACTAGGTTGGTATGTGGAGGGGTATATTCGAGTAGCGGCGGCCAAGGGCGATGCCGGTCGGAGGTTTGTTTGTCACAGATTCGCCCGCATAGGAGGGTACTACACGATGCAACAGATCGGAAAAGGGGCATAAACTCCCTGGTCCGTGGGGAGTGCATCTGCAGAGGGGCCATGGTTTATGGTCTTCTTTTCTTTGTTATTTCAAGTTTGCGGTTCACCATGTTGTTATGCATTTTCGGTTCCTTATTAATTCACTTCCAGCTTCATACCTATTCGGGTTCTCGAACTGGAACTTCACTGTTTGCGAAATTCTAAACTCCTTCCTTCGAAATCCTTCCACCCAAATCTGATCGATCTAAATTTTCTTCCCCCTCCCTCTCCTGTTATAGAGTGGGGAAAGATATGTATTTGTGGTAATGTGGCACCTTTTTCAGAAGACCATGATCAGAAACCCGGTTTATGGATGACTTGGTCAATCTGCAACTCGTAGGGGGTATTGAATGCACCTCCCCCACAAACCAAACTAGCTCGGGGAGTGCTTTGCGGTCGCGCAGGGTTCTGCCTCCATTCCGGGAACGACAGTGGATGCAGTCCGGGTCAGTTGACACGGTTTTCGGCTGGGGAATTTCATGACGTTGGACCGGCCTGGAGTCCATCCTGCTTCGTGCCCGCAGGGGATCCCCTCCTTTGTTCTGTGAACGACTGTGTTCCATAGAGGGGGTGCATCACGGAACCGGTCGCGTACCGTTATCATTGGACTGGTCTGCGGACCGGTTCATCTTGTTCCATCCTTTGAGTATTCCCCACATTTTTTCCCAATTATTTTGGGGGAAATTCGGTAGAATATATTTTGGATTAAAGGGTATTCTCATTCTCCTTTGCAGATTTTTCAAGACCCTACAAATTCCCCCCATCGGAATGGGGTCCGATTGGAACGAAGAATGGTCCATTCTGATGTTTAGTGGTCCTGAAACTTGGATGGTTTGCGGTAGGGGAGTGGACCCGATAGGGGACCACGCCTATAAATATGGGGGGCCTTCCTTTTTCTTTTACTATGTTCTTCATGAAACCAGAGATCTCTTGATTTTTGTCTCTGCGTGCTCGTTCTGTCGCGAAACGCCTCGTCCGCGTACCAATCTCCATTTTCGCGAACAATTCTTCGTTCGCACCGTCCTTCATTCTTATACCAACCTCCCAGTCATGAACTAACACTTTTAATTAATTAAAAAGTAAGTCACGATGGGCCGTGTAGGGACTCGCTCCGCAGTTTTGATGGTCCGCGGACTGAAATATTACAGAATTTGAAAATTTCTTAAGTCTTTCGAACCTAACTATTTAAATCCGAGATTAAGATTCCATGGAGAAACCTGGTTTGCGGTTTTCTGGCCAACGCTCCATGGGCCAGATTACCACGGACCTCTTCTGCATAGGGTTTGTTCACGGGATTCAGTCATCTTGAACCTCATTTTGAGGCCTTCTTGCGGACCTCGTCATGAAGGCTATTGGACTCCTTTGCTATATGCTTGGAATTTTTGTCAAGATCTTATTATTTCGGACTAACCATTTGCCTGGTTTTTTATAATGAAGGCAGAAAATATGGTTCCCCCTCGCCCGGCACCCAGGCCTGCTACCTAACCTCTTCTGATTGGTTTAGGGAGACATCTAGCTATGATTCGTAGAGCTGAGATCATCAAAGAGGACCCCAGTCAATCCATCATACCCGACAATGGTGTCTTAAAAGACTTTCTCTCCCCTGAGCTCCTGGATTATCCACTATCAAATCGGCTTCCGCTTTATGGATTCAATCATCAAGATGACATCCTTATCCCCCCTACCTTCTCAGGTCTTCTTTCACCTTTCTTGGAAGCGTCGTCGAAGTGCATTCAGGCCAACCTCACCCAATCAGGGGAGACAATCTCTGATCCTGATCTTAAAGAAACTTTCATTTTGAGAGGTTCTGTCTAGACCCAAAGAGATCAGCACACGCAAGACTTCTCTCAAGACGTTTTCCTCAAGAGTTACCCCTCCATAATCAACATTGTTCAAGTGGATCCTGACGCGGGGTGGATTCCTAGGTGGGATCTTCGGTCTGGTGGGATTTTCTCGAATGACTGGGTTTGGGACTTCTAGGTCCACCATCATTTCTGGGAATCTCCCGAGTGACTGGAAGTAATCAATCTGTACTCTGTAGTGTGGGCCTCCAAGTTTTCTGTTTACCCACCATCTTTGATCCTACCAAACCATCCCAGTTTCTGGTGTTCAAGAACTAACACTTTCCACCTTTCCCATGGTAAGGTTTCCATTAGTTTATGGGACATATACCGATTGGGAGGGCTTCTGATCATTGGTGATAAGTGTGATGAGTTTCTTGCCACTCCTGATGCATGGGACGACGTCGAACAGGTTCCTTAATTGGTGAGGGATCTACTGGTTATGGCAGAGCAGTCACTGGGTCAGGCCTTGCGTGTCTGCTCTCTTATTCCCTATAGCACCTAGATAGGGTTATTTCTGAACACCACTGGTCCTGTGTCGAAGATCAAGCGCCCCAGGACTCATCCTTCTCAACAGTCACGAACCATCCCAGGTTCCTACTAGGCAGTTCTAGTGGTGTGATACTACCTTTCATGGGGTTATGAGGTGCGCCCCGGTGTGCCGCCTATGCTCAGTTTGGCAGGTCTATTTGCTATGTTTTTTAGTGGGTGGTTATTCCCTTCTCAGGATATTAACCTAGGCGTTAGGGATTGCACCTTGATGATGGCAGTTGAGTTGGCAGAGGGTCACCCAGTGAATTTGGTCATGCCCACTTTGGCTCGTATTTATGAACTACTGATCCACATGCAGGATGGTGGGTCACCCTAGCGTTTGAGTGGGCCATTTCAATTCTTATATGGCTGGATAGCGAATCATTGCTGTTGTTATGAGTATTTTCATAACATAGTCATCCCTCTTCCTACCTTTAGGCCTACCTTACTCGATGTAGTTGGGGTTCACTTGAAATCCCTAAGTTCTGACAAATTCATCAAGATTTTTAGTGACTTCTCCCAATTTTCTTTCGATCCCTACCCCACCCATTCTGGCGTCGTGGTTGACAACTGCAGGGGGAGCCTGGAGGAGCGTTCTTACGTGATTTCACTACGGGATGGGTTTTTGTCTGTGCAGATTCAAGGGGTTTCTCTGTGAGAGTTGTATTCCCCCCATCATTTTCCTGCCAGTTTGGGTGTATGCAACTCCAAGTTTCCCTTCCCCCTCCTCAGGCTCAAGGACTGCACTCGACCACTCTCTGTCAATGGTGGTTGATGCTGATGCGGGAGGGATCTGACACAAGCATTCCCTTACCTGGCATATGAGCGGCTTCCAGCCTATCCTTAGAGTACACAAGAATGTGGGTAAAAAAAATTCCCGATGCTATCCTGGGGAACGCTGTCCGACAGGTTCCCAAATCAGGAGTCATTGTGGCGGTGTGCCTACCGCACCTACCTCATCGTCTCTGAGAGAGGACTGACTGATGGCTCATCAGTCAAAGTGACTCAGGGGATTTTCCTCTCCCAGCCCCCCTGAGACCGAAGTTTAGATGGACCTAAACCTCTTGGACATGGATGAGGATGAACCTATGGCTTCGGGTCCTAGCGAGACAATTCCTGAAGTTTTTCCGGCTGATATCGAACTTAGCAACTTGATTCACAAGCCCAAACCAGGGTTAGAAGCTTCAGACCTTCTAGCTTCGGAACCATCTTCTAGCGTGCACATGTTTGCGTTGATCACATTGCCAGAATGTGTTCCCGTGATATCTAGAGAGGATACCAAAGATCCTCGTGTCATGGAAGACCACCGAGTAGTGCGCAGGTGGGGTTGGCTCCGAATTTGCGAGATTTTCGCCGAAACTCCTCTAGCTGAGATTTCAAATAAAACTAAAGCTCTTTGAAAACTCTTCCTGGGTTTGGGGTTAGGTGGCTTTGACTATCGGCAGCTTCATTTTCTCGTTTTCTAGGTTGTCACAGACTGTGAAGAATTTGTCACTAATGAACGCAAACTTTCTCACTTCACTGCCTCTCATTGTGGGACCTGAGCCTTGGAGGAAGCCATGATAAAGCTACATCAGCTGATAGCATAGGAGGTGAGCTCTCTAGATCAGGTGGCCTCCCTATCTACTGATTTTCATGAATGTGAATTACGGGAAGCGATGTGGAGGGATCAGTTGTCAACTCTGACCGGTAACCTTGAAGCCACCAAGAATGGGATCAACGATCTCTAAACAACAATGGGGCATACTCGTTCGGTGGTCGAGGTTGAGGCCAGGGAGAAGTCCGTGCTGGAGAATACTGACAACAACCACCGTCACATGGTTTCCGATCTGATGGAGAGAGCGAGCCAGGCTCCTTTGTGATGGTCAGATCCATTCATGTGCACTTTGTTTTGCTTACCCCCGCCCCTTTTTTGTTTTTGTGAGGGAGAGGCCCCAGCTTGTGGATGTCCTCACTTTTTGTTCAAACGGAATACAATCTATTTCAATCTTTCCTTACTGTAAAATTTGATTGTTACTGGAACGATTGTTGTGTAAATAACAACTCACTGAATCAGAATTAATCAAAATTTGGGAAAATAGAAACAAACTCTAACTTTTTCCTGGACCATGGGATCCAGCGAGCATAGTTTGACTATTTCTAGGGTTTTATAGAAAAACCCCACAAGATTTTTGTCTTTTCTTTTAATACCCTAATTTTTCCTGGGCCCATTTGGTGTGGACCCAGCGGGTATGGCCCGACTTTTTCTTAGGTCACCCTTTTCAGGTTTTCAGCCTAACAGGCTTTGTGCCTCTTTTTATGAGGGGTTTAAAGTCCCATCGACAAGACTATCATTACTGATGTTTTAGGTCGAATAGCTTTGACCAGGTATGGTGGGGTGAGGGACCCAAGGAGGTTTGGTTGATTAAAAGGTGTCTAAATACCCTTCAAACGCCCTTGGGGAGAAAATTTTTAGATTCGAGCGACATTCAGGGCATATCTCAAGGCATGGGAGCCGTATTGGTGTGCAGAGGTAGGAAGAGCATCGCCTAAGGAAATCTTGACTTTGGTAGACGGGACCGGGGCAATCAATATGCAGAGCCTCTAAGGGCATGGTATGCATAGTCGTGCAAAGGTTTCCTTAAGTCAATGACTCTCCATTTCTGATAGCCAAAGGACTTTATGGAAGTCCGACTTATGGAAACCACCTTGGGTGGATTAGAGAATAATGAAAACCATTGGGGGTGGTTTGGAAAGGGAATGTGACGTCTGAAAGGGTTTGAGAACATTTGTATCAATCGGGAGTTTGGAAGAAAGGTCCATGTCCTACGCATTTATCTAGCGTAAAGGATGGTTGGATCTTGGTGCAGTTTAAAGTCATGCTACTTGGACATTATCTAAAATAGAATGGCTTCTCCGGGTTCTCCGTAATCTCATCAGAGATGTTCTACCATACTCTGTCAGGGTCGTGAAAGAGGCTGGTAAACTGTATCTCAGAGGGTTTCCAAATCCCAGGATGGACATGGGGGCTCAGAGGCCAAGAGGCGTTCATAGAGAAGTATTTCCTAAGGAAATATTGACTTTGGTAGATGAGACAGGGGTGATCAATATGCATAGCCGCTGAGGGCATGGTATTCATAATCATGAAAAGGTGTCCTTAGGTCAATGATTTCATTCTCCTGATAGCTGGGTAACTTCAAGGAAGTTTGAGATTCAGGACCACCAGGGGTGGTTTATGAGAGTTTGGATTTTTCTGAGTAAAGAGTATGGTTTATGAGGAGAGGGTGCCTGGATACGGGAGAAACATCTAGGCTAAATTTCATGAGAATGGGTGAAGACATTCCTTCTCATGCTGGTGTGAGACGGTGGTTTGTGCAGGTCTGACCCATGCACTGAGGGACATAGAAAATCCTTCGTTTCTTAATGAACCCATGACAGGTTTGACCGTGCAGTTTAATGTCATGCGGCAAGGATGGCTTCCGTGCAGTTTAACATCATGCAGTAAAGATGAGGAGAATTATTAAAGGATTTTTTGTAGTTTAACATCAGGAAGAGATGACAGGGGGGGAATTTTTAAAATAGTGAAAATTCTTGTAGTTGGAGGCATTTCCCTGGATGTTTAATGCTTGGTCTTTGTAGCTTTATTCCAAGCATCCAAGATGTTCTGTGCAGTTTAACGTCTTGTAGTAAGGACGTAGTTACAAAGGCTTCTCTTGATCAGAATGTAACTGGTCTTGAATATCTCGGCATTCCCAAGATTTGGAGAGGGGTTGATTGGTGTAAATCGTGGTTCTAGGGCTTCTTGGATTAGGAGAAATGATATGGGGGCTCTGAGGCCGGTAAGCATATGGATTTAGGAAGAGTATCACCTGAGGAAATCTTGCCTTTAGTAGATGGGCTAGGGGCTATCAATATGCAGAGCCGCTGAGGGAATGGTATGCATAGTCATGTAAAGGTGTCCATGGGTCGATAACGTTCCACTTCCTATGGTCGTGAATGGTTATGAGGATCCACAATTGTTCGATCCACAAAATATGTCATTTGTTAAGAAAATATCTGGACATGTTGGGCATATTAGGCCTTGGTTACTGTTAAATCTTAGAGAGCTCCTTGCACTGATTTATCTTGCACGCGAGGGTGTACTTTCACTCTATGCAGTTTAACGTTGTGCGGTATAGACGAATTACTCCTAGTTTAACGATCATAGAACTCGGACCATTGGGTGACTATTGTTGCAGTCACTCGAAGGATAACTGAGTTACCATGCTCTAATATACTCTGAACAGGGTGGGAGATGGAGGTTGTAAACTGTAACTCTGAGGTTTCCCGGATCAGGAGATGTGGTGTGGGGGCTCTGAGGACGGTAAGCGTATGGAGCTAGGAAGAGTACCACCCGAGGAAATATTGCCTTTGGTAGACGGGCCAGGGGCTATCAATATACAGAGCCGCTGAGGGCATGGTATGCATATTCATGCAAAGGTGTCCCCGGGTCGATGACTTTCTACTTCTGATGGCCATTAATGACAATGAAAACCCGAGATTACTCACAGTACAGAGTTCAGCTTGCGGGGATAATGGTGTCCGAGCATACAAGAAATATTTTCACTACAATTGTCCCTTGAGTCAAAGTAGCCTAGCCCTGGCTAGATGTTCGTAGATGCATGTTGTCATGTGGACCATGGGCGGATACATAGGCTAACCGTGTAGAGATACCCCGACAACATTTGGATGTGAAAAGGGGGACGAACTTGTAAACCACTGTGCCATAAATTTCTAGATCAGGAGATATGATATGGGGGCTCTAAGGCCGGTAAGCGTTCGGAGCTAGAAAGAGTATCACCTGAGGAAATATTTACTTTGGTAGACTGGCCGGCGGATATCAATATGTAGAGATGATGAGGGAATGGTATGCATAGTCATGCAAAGGTCTCCCCGGGTCGATAACCTTCCACTTCTGATGGCTGTGAATGGTAATAAAGATCCGATATTTTTTGGGTCGTGGAGTCTGATGTATGGAGGGGATGAATCCAAATGCACAAGGAGTATTTCCATCTTGTTTCTCCATATATCTTGGGTGGTTCACGATGAAGTCCGTGATTTTTTAACGTCATGCGGCGAGGATGAAGTCCGTGCAGTTTTAACGTCATGCAGTGAGGACGAAGTCCGTGTGGTTTTAACGTCATGCGGTGAGGAAGAAGTCCATGCAGTTTTAACTTCGTGCGGTGAAGATGAAATCCATGCAGTTCTAATGTCGTGTGGTGAGGACAAAGTCCGTGCAGTTTTAACGTTGTGCAGTGAGGATGAATTCTATGCAGTTTTAATGATGTGCGGTGAGTACGAATTCCGTGCTGTTTTAACGTCGTGTGGTGAGGATAAATTCCATGCAGTTTTAACGTTTTGTGGTGAGGACGAAGTCCGTGCAGTTTTAACGTGGTGCGGTGAGGATGAAGTCTATGCAGTTTTAACGTCGTGTAGTGAGGACGAAGTCCGTGCAGTTTTAATGTCGTGCAGTGATGACAAAGAATACACCCTGTGTAGATCTGGTCCGTACATAGGGGAATAGGGCATTTTTTTTAATCTTCATTCAGGAATGGCTGGCCCAGGATGGGAAACCCTGATGTCACTACACATCCTACGAGGGAATGGATCAAGCCACGCGTAGTTCCCCGAAGGAGGTACACCTCGTGCAGGGTTAGTCCGTACACGGGGGAAAAGGGAATTTTTGACTTTCATTTGGGGACGGTTGAGCCAGGGTGAGGGACCCTGGCATCACTACGTATCCTGTGAGGGTAGGAATCAAGACTCTTGTAGTTCTCTGAAGTTCGTGCAGTTTAACGTCATAAGGTGAGGAGGAAGAATACACCTCGTGTAGGTATGGTCCGTACATGGGGGGGAGAGCATTTTTTTTTTTGAATGGTTGGGCCAGGATATAGAATCCAGGTGTCACTATGTATCCTTCAAGGGCATAAATCAATCCTCAAGTAGTTCTTTTGGGGAATACACCTCGTGCGGGTCTGGTCCGTACGGGGGAAGGGGGTATTTTTTGCTTCATTTGAGGTGGATGGGCCAGGGTGTGAAATTCTGGCATCACTACGTATCCTACGAGGGTAGGAATCAATACACGCATGGTTCTATGAAAGATAATACACCCTGTGCAGGTTTAGTCTGTACACGAAGGAAAAGGGGCATTATGTTTTCTTGTCCGTGCAGTTTAACGTCATGCGGTAAGGACAAGGAATACACCCCATGCAGGGATGGTTCGTACATGAGGGGAGAGGGCATTTTAGCTTTTATTCGGGGGTGGATGGGATATAATGGGGAACCCTGGTGTTGATACATATCCTATGAAGGCAGGAATCAAGCCGTACATAGTCCTCTGAAAGAAGTACACCCCGTGCAGGGCTGGTCCGTACACGGGGGAAGGGGACTTTTTTATTTTACTCTATTTGGGAGTGGCTGGGCCACGATAGGGGATCCCGATGTCGCTACATATCCTGCAAGGGCAGGAATCAAGCTGTAAGTAGTTCTCTGAAATCCATGCAGTTTAACATCGTGCGGTGAGGATGAAATACTCTTAGTTTATGGTCATATATTTTGGACCGTTGGGTGCTTGGAAGTTTAACGTCCTGCTGCTCAAACAATAACCGCTTTTAGTTATGCTGGTGTGGAAAAAATACTCTTAGTTTAAGGTCATAGAGTTTGGACCGTTGGGTTCTTGGTAGTTTAACGTCCTCCAGCTCAGACAATAACTTCTTTTGATTTCTATGCGAAATATTTCTTTAGGAATCTCGCATTTGTAGGAGCGGTAGTGAACTACCCGACCATAGAGATCAGGGAATATGCCCCATTAGAGTAGACCTTGTGTATAACATATGGTCCCTACCACTTGGGATCTAGCTTTGGATGTTTCTTTTGGGGTCTGGAGGACCAATACCAATTCTCCTTCCAAGAAAGACCGAAGACGAACCTTTTTATTGAAGGCTCGTGCAATCCGGTTATGGTATACTTCCAAATAGTGCAAAGTGTGCAACCGCTTCTCGTCTAGCAGCTCCAATTCACCTAGCCACTTTTCTGATTGTTCATCGATGGATAATTGATCACAAATGGAAACACTAAGCAAGGGAAATTGGAGCTCATTAGGTAGAACCACTTCTGTTACATATACTAATGATTACGGAGTGGCCAGAGTAGTGGTGCAGATTTTTGTTCGATAAGCCCACAATGCATGAAGGAGTTTATGTGGACATGATTTCTTCTCTTTGTCCACCATTTTCTGGAGAATGTTGGATATGGTATTTTTGAAAGCCTCTACCTGTCCGTTGGACACTGCATGGTAGCGGGATGAGTGGTTAGCCTTGACACCAAATTCTTGGTATAGTTTCTCCAATTCAGCAGTGCAGAAGTTTGTGTCATTATCCGTCAGTATGGTATGAGGGACACCAAATATGCTGATGATATTGGTTTTCACAAAGCTAAAAATGTTTCTTTCCCCGACTTTTTTAAGGGGTATAACTTCTACCCATTTGTAAAAGAAGTCGGTTTCCATGAGGATATACTTCATCTGTTTGGCTGTGGTGGGAGGATATGGTCTGACGACGTCCATTCCCCAGACAGAAAATAGCCAGGAGTACCTGGCCTGATGAAGTAACTCAGGGGGTTGGTGTATGAAGTTGGAATGAATTTGGCGTGAGTGGAATTTTTCGGTAAATCTCTCTCAATCTCGTGCCACTGTGGGCCAATAGTACCCAAGTCTTTGAACCTTATGGGAAATCTTGGACCCCGGATGTTGTGTCCCACATACTTTGTCATGTACCTCAATCATGACGAAAATGGTTTCTTTTGTATCAATGCATCTGAGGAGTATTCCGTCGAGGCCTCGTTTGTAGAGGACCTCTTGCTAACCTGCGCCGCCATATAGGAAAAAGTTGATTTCCCTTCTCCTTATTTTCTCTCATTTAGCCCTATCTGATGGAAGTTATCCCCATTGAAGGTAGTTTAAAAAAGGGGTCATCCATTTGGTGGCGGGAGCATATGGTTCAGGGACAGGACTAACTTCGTGGATTTCATCCATCTTAGCTTGAACAAATGGCAAGACCATTTGACGATGAGAAATACTGATAACTGTTTAATCCTGGTCTGGGTCATCTAGGTCTGTGGCCGCATTAGCTAATGCGTCGTCCTAGGCATTCTGAGACTGGGGAGTATAGGCCAATGTTTGTTCAGTGGATAATTCCGCCATTAACCCTCGGACATGGTCAAAAAGGTGAATCAAATCCTCTTTTTTTAATAGCATAGTCACCATTGACTTGCTTGATGACCATTTCTGAGTCACCTTTTACCTTAAGGTTCTGTACTTGTGCTTGGAGTGTGAGCTCCAGGCCTGTAATGAGGGCTTGATACTCCGCTTCATTGTTCGTACATCCTTCTGACATGAGGAAGGAATATGGTAAGAATTCTTTTTCTGGGGACATGAGTATTATCCCCAAACCCACCTTGTTAAATTTTGGATCTTCCATCCCTTTCCCGTTTGGGCTTCGGGATGCACCATCAAAGTACAATTCCCATGCTGGGAACTCCTCTTGAACCGAGAAGATGTCTTCATCAGGTAGCTCAACATCTGGTGCGGCGGTCCCTGTTGAAGGGGGATCCGCCAGAAAATCTGCTAATGTCTAGCCTTCGATTTCCTTTTGAGGCACAATTTGGATGTCAAAGTAATGCAGTATGACTGCCCGTCGGGATAGGCGCCCGGTCAGCATCAGGCGGCTGAGGATGTACTTGAGTGGGTTACTACGCGATACCAAATGGACTTCATGATGCTGCAGATAATGTCATAATTTTTCAACTATGAAGACTAAGGCCAAACAACTCTTCTCAATGTTTGAGTATCGAGTCTCAGCATCAATCATGGTTCGGTTGAGGTAATAGAGACTTTTTTCACTACCGGTGTCATTTTTCTGCATGAGGAAGGCTCCCAGTGACCGCTCTAGGGCCTTCACATATAGGATGGGAGGTCATCCTTCAACTAGGGGCATGAGCACCGGTGGGATTAAGAGGTACTTCATTAGGCTGTCGAATGACTCTTGGTAGTCATTTGTCCATTGGTACGTGACTCCCTTCTTAATTAACATGGAAAAGGGAAAACATTTGCCTGCCAGGTTGGCTATGAACCGCCTGATAAAGGCTAGGTGTCCTTGGAATCCCCTCAACTCGGTGAGATTGTGGGGAGGTGGCAGGCCGAGGATAGCCTTTGTCTTTTTAGGGTCGACTTTGATGACATGATGGCATACGTTGAAGCCAAGGAATTTCCCTAAGGTAACCCTGAAGGCGCATTTCAAGGGGTTCATCTTCAGGCTATGCTGTCGATCTTTTTTGAAGACAGTATCAAGGTCTGACAGGTGATCTGAGTGATGTCTAGACTTAACCACCAAGTCATCCACGTAGCATTCAATGAATCTCCCCAAGAATGGTTTAATGATACGATTCATGGCACACTGATATGTGGCACCAGCATTCTTGAGACCAAAGGGCATGACCCTATAACAGAATACTCTTTGAGGGTCCCTGAAGGCAGTGACTTTTTTGTCTTCTTAGGCCATCCTGATTTGATTATACCCAGAATAGTCATCCATGAAGGATAGATCCTCATACCCGGACATTGCATCGATTATAATTCGGTGATCAGGACCAGGAAATCATCTTTCAGACAATGCCTATTGAGATCTCTGAAATTAATGAAAACACGGATTTGTCTGTTCTTTTTCTTGATGGGGACAATGTTGGCCAACCATATGGGGTATTGGAACTCCCAAATAAAGCCCACTTTAATAATATTATTGGATTCAACCTCTATTTTGGTAGCATGTGAGGGATTCGTTCTTCTAGAGGCCTATTTATAGCCTTGGTGGTCTTCTGGCAGACCCAGGTGATGCGTCGCCACTTCGGGATTGAGTCCCATCATTTCTATGTAATTCCAGGAAAGACATCCTAGTGTTACCTCGGGAAGGAAGTATATACCTCGTGCTCCTCGGGGGACATGGTTGCACTAACAAAAGTGGGACCCAGGTCTTCCTCAATACCCATGTTTATTTCCCTAAGCTCGTACAACATGGTGGAGATACCTTCCTCAAATGTGGGAGTTGCATCCCTGAAATATTCCTCTTCTTCTTCTCCCAAATCCTCATCTTCTTGATATGGCGAGGGGAGATCTCTTGACTCTGGCTCCTGGGAGTCCGGAGGCTAGACATTATGGGCGTCCTTACACAAGTATTTGCCCTTATATTGAGGGTTGGAGGACGTTCCCGCATTGTTACACTCGGCCATTATGGACGAAGTCATGAGGACAGATGAGTGTGTGTCCGAACTTGAACCCCTTCTCTCAACATGGTTGATGGGCAGTACGTAGTCTCTGCCAAACTATCTTAGGGGGTCGTCAGGAACCATTTCTAGACCATTTGTAGTAGGTATCCAGTCGACACCATCGACCAAAGGCTTCTTCTTCTTTTGCTCATAAAACCCGGCGTCAATGTAGTGTGACTCGGAGAGCTCTAAAGGGGCCTTGTCGGCGTGAAATGTCCCAAATTGCCCATTGACGCAGTACTTAATACACTAGTGGTAGGATGAAATAATGGCAATGTGCTTATGGAGCCACATCCTTCCCAGCAGGGCATTGAATGTTGTGTTCTGTCGGACCACCAGGAATTCTGAGTAGGCCACAAGGTCGCCAAAATGGGTGTTTAGCTTAATTTTTCCCATTTTATTCTATTCACTCTTGTCATAACTTAACAGAGTTGTGGATGAGGGTACTAGTTCATTCTCATTGTAGCCCAGCTTACAAAGTGTTCGTAGGGGAAGGAGGTTAACTCCAGATCCATTTTCAATAAAGACTTTATGGATATCAACATCATTTAGTGTTCCAGACACATATAGTGGTTTGATGTGTCCTTGCATGATGGTATCTTCATCCTGATAGGTGAAGGAAATCACCACATAACATTCAGCCGATCCAGTCTCCGTCCGGTAAATCTCGGCGGCATCTACCTTGGCTCGAAACTCCTGTGGGATGAGCAAGGCTTCTATAAGTTCCTCCCTAAGGTCTGCTGACAAACTCAGGGCATCCAGGATCGACAGTTTGACTCTTACCGATGCAAGATGCTTAAGGATATTTTATTTCTGCTCTAGCGGCCGACGCTTCTCCGTTAGTGGGGGAGTCTTAGAGGGTAGCATGGGAGTTGGAATATGAGACAAGGAGGGACTGGCCGCAAGGTTAGATATTGATGATGTCCCCATGTTCTGGGGACTCGGCCTGGTCGGTCTGTTTGTGCGCACTAGGTGGCTAGACACTTGTTCCTCCTTTGATGGTTACCGCAAAATAACAGGGCCAGAGTGGTTTCTTGTGGAGTTAGATAGACATTCTTTCTCCTGTTGAGTCTGTTGAAGGGCTCTCCTTCGAGTTTCCGCGATATTGACAATTTTGGCCCAGGTCCAACCATAGGGTTGATTTCGGCCTCGACTGCGCCTCCCCTCGTATCCCCTGCCTCTCTGATTCGCCCTCTTGTCCCTTTGCTTTGGGAACTCAGGTTCATAACCATACCCTTCATCAGGGAATGATTCCATAAGATGGATGACATTGTTGGAACCAAATATTGGCTTCTCATACACTGACCAGTCAACCCGGTCGGTTGTCTTTGATGGAACTATTTGGTGGGTCAGTGCTCGTGGCGCCACGTTCGAGGGCATGAAATTTGACAGTGTTGGGGCTAACTTTGGCCTCATGACGGACTTCTCCTCTAGTGATTGTCTCCTCAATTTTTGATTACGCATAGATGATCGGCTTGTGGAGGGTTGTGAGGCCGATATTTTCGATTGTGCGACATCAGGGGTTGTTTGCGGCAACACCGGCTGCTATAGTTGAGCTCGAAGTATGCCCTGGACACGATCGATAGTCTTTTGAGTCATCCACTCATAAAAAATTTTCCCCTTCTTGATGGTGACTTCCCTCCACCCCTCCCCTTTGTCGGAGTCGGTGGTAGAAACATATGTCTCATGTGATGGGGGTGGTCCCAGTTCGACCTGCTTGGAGTCTACCATCCTTTGCAAGAGGTCTTTGAAGATGAAGCATTCCCGAATATTGTGCCCCAACATTCGATGGTAGGGACAGTAATCTGGCCTATCATCGCTGCAGACTTCTTCGGGTTTCCTAGGCTGTGAGAGGCAGAGAAAGTTGCAATTCATGGAGACGATAGAGTAGCCATGGACTTGGTCCCCTCAGAACGAGTATACATTGTGTCTTCATTCCTCAAATTGGTTCTGCTTTGATCCTCTCTAATTTTCCCACTTAAGAGGATGTGTTCGTTGATATACAGGGGGCCCTTGATGATTTGGTGGAGGCCTGAGTGGTGGAGAAGGCACAGGGGCTGGTTTGAGCGTGACAGAGGACGCTTCAGATTTTACTACTCTCTTTGTGGGAGCCTACGAGGCTATTCGGGACCTTATATTATTTCGTTGCAGGGAGTCCTAAATTCTCTGGGCAATTTCCGAGAGATGGCAGATGAAAGTGATGCACTCCACTGGTATGAGCGGTGTTCACATCTCATCTCGAAGATTATCGATGAATATGGAAAGAAACTAGTCTTGATCCATTGGCCTGTTCATAGAGTAAGTCAGACCGTTCCATCTAGTGATGAAATCTGAGACCCTCTCATTCTCCCTCTGCTTGAATTTCATGAGTTCGCTGACCGTTGTTTTAGGAAACGTTGAGCTGAAGTGGAATTGGAACTGTTTCCGAAGGTCTTCCCATGTTTTTATTGACTGGGCTGGTATACTCGTATACCAAATGAAGGCGGATCCTTGCAAGGTCCGTACGAAGCATATGAGTTTCACTAATTCTTTTTGTTCTGGAGTTCCCATCATAGGGTCGCAATAAGACGCGTAGTGCATCAAGTGATGTTCCAGATTGCCTGATCCATTGAAAATAGGGAATACAGGGCTCCCAAAATTGGGTGGAGGTGGTGTGTTGCTCACCCAATCCGGGTAGGGCTTCCGCTCTGGCTGTATCGGAGCACTTCGACCTTCCATTTCTTCCAATCGAGTTGTTAGTGCCTCAATGGTATTGTTGAGACCCTGTTTTACATCCTGTTGGGCCCATTCCTGTGCAGGTGTAGCCTGAGGCATTGCTTGAGGATCCATCTCAGTTGGCACCAGGGGTGCATGTGCCATTTGTGACACCTCTGGAAGGTTTAGACGTACTCGCTCTGGTTGCTTCCTGAGTGGAGTGAAGACTTGGTATTCATCTGGATTAACATTTAGGTAGTTGGACGGTCTGGGAGCCTCGTTGGGCGGGGGCCCTGACCGTGATTTGTTTTCAGGGGAAAACCTTGGTCTTTGAGGTGCACTTACTGGGAGTGCAAGGTGTGGTTCTTCTTGGAAAGTGCTTTCAATAATACGGTTCCTCTGGAGTAGCTGGGCGTTAATGTGCCTCAATTCTTTCATTTCCTCTTCCTGTCGATCGAACCTCTCTTCAAGCGTAGGTGGGTCATTTTTATCGAGAGAAGGAGGTGGGTTAAGGGTGACCGGTCCTTTGTTCTTATCTTTGTTGGGAACTTATAGGGTGAGCAGAGGAGGGTTAGCTGGAAGGGCGACCATATTTAGAGCGGCCCTCTGGTTCCAGGTGTGCACGCTTGGTGGTTCATTGTGAGTCACAGCCTAACCGTAACCATCGTCTCCCAATCCATCCAGATTTGCATCATCTTCGGTGTTACTCGTGGGGTTAACCTCTATGGCATTGATGGATCCATATCGCAGGGTGGAGAAGATTTCATCTTCCAAATAGTAATAGGATCTCCCGCGCCTCTTACTGGCCTTCCCTTTCATGTTCCAGGATTGAATTTGGGCTCCTTGACGAAGGGTGGTGTGGATAGTTCTTTGATGTGACCATACAGGACGCCTACCTCTTGAAGGGGATGATGATTCAAAGGATGGGATAGGGTAGTAACTTACTCTTCTGACTGTCCTCCCTAGATGATAGAATATAGATTCTCATGGGGGAGGATGTTGTTGGGGAGGTAAAAATTCCCCCATCCCTGAGGGTTGGGGTTGGCTCCTTTCCTTGGACATTGAGTCTCTTCCCGTTTTTATTGGTCTTACGGGGGAATTTGTTGCTAAAAATTCCCCCAGCCCTGCAGGATGGGGTTGAACCTGGATTGCGGCAGTGGCCACTGCTATCGCTACCTGCTTGATCTTGTGTGCCCCCATTCGGGGTTGAACTGGGTTTGGTGCCGAGTTTTTCAGTGAATCAACCCCTTCTGGGGAGGCAGGAAATGACCGCTGATTGGCCTCTCTTAGGTGAGAGGCCTGTTGTATTCTCTTGGTGGCCTGATTCAGGAGTTCTTTAATGGCTTGTTTCCATCGGGCCTGACGCTTATTGGACTTCCTCAAGGCCTGTCTCTGTTGGGTTTGTTGTCTCTCCTGAGAAAGGACCCCACTCGATTGTTGTCTTGACGTGATGACGTTGGAAGACAACATGCCGAACAGGTTCTTCTAGGCGGGGAGCGGAGTGAAATACAGAGCTCCATGTCCACCCCATCCCCTGATATGGACTCTCGTCGGAGCATCACCGATGAGGCGGCACAACTGGTGCAGCGCATGGAGGCAGGCTAACTCAGGGTTCCCTTTACGTCTCTCAGGTCGCGGTTGTCATGCCAAAGGAAGAGCTTCCAAGTCGATGCGACGCAGGAGATCTCCTGTTGCCTTGATGTGGTCTACATGCCCATTATAGGGTAGGAAGCTTTATTTCAGCCGGTAGAGGGTTTTCCATATATTGTAGCGGATGTCGTGCATGCATTCTTCCGACAACTTTCTGGGTATGTCGAATTGAGAGGTGTTCGTGGGCCAAAACATAACTGGTATATCATCCATGGCCAGTCATTTCCTCAGGTGAAACATGTCGGCATACTCCTCCGCTAGTGATTCCTCTACATGGTCAGCCCAACTGAGATGCTACCTGATAACGTGGTTAGAGGCAGTGGGACCGGTAGGTATCGAATTATCATGTGGGTGATTCTGAGGTGGTTCAGAAGATAAAAGTGGCCCAGGAATGTCTCCCAATTGAAGAAGGGTGTCGTTGGTGACTAGCTGGGAATATGACATGCTTGATCTCGTCCTTCTGAGTGCCTCGGCATACAAGGGCTTTCCTGTGCTTGATTCGGCTGGGGGAGGACCTTCCTATCAATATGATACGTCATTGCGGGGAGGACCTTTGCAATGGTGGTTGTAATGTCAAGGACTACCATTACTGCTTGAAGCCACACTACATAGAGGAGTTTTGCAGTGCATACCCTGGGGAGGACCTCCAAGGCATGTCGCAGCAAGGGGAGGACCTTCTGGCTGCATAGCGTTGTTACGGGGAGGGCCTTTGAAATAACTGCCATCTTTGTGAGGATGACCATCATGGTTTGATGTTAGATGTGTATCCTGGGAAGGACCTTCAAGACACACTACGACAAGGGGCGGACCTTCTTGTTGCTTGGGGCCACTACAGGGAGGACCTTTGCAATGGCGGTTATGGTGGTGAGGACTACCATCACAGCTACAGCAATGGAGAGCACTACCATTACAGCTGCCGCAGGGAGAATATCTGCAGGGTACACCCTGGGGGGGCCTTCAGAATGTACCGCAACAAGGGGAGGGCCTTCTCGTTGCTTGACGTCTCTACGGGGAGGACCTCCATTATTAGGGTGGCGAGGACTACCACCACGATCTGATGCCCGGCTACGCGGAGTGTCATTGCAACGTAACCCCTGGGGAGGACCTTCAGGGAAGGCCACGACAAGGGGAGGCCTTCTTGTCGTGATGAGACGTCATTGTGGGGAGGGCCTCCACAGTTGCGACTATGATAGCGAGGACTACTATCATAATCTGTGGTCCCAATGCATGGAGAGTTCTTGTAGTGTATACCCTGAGGAGGACCTTCAGGGTGGACCACAGCAAGTGGAGGACCTTCTTGCTGCTCAATCTTATGGTCATGTGGGGGTTCTCATGACTCGCATCAAAAGAGAAGCTCTTGTGATCGATCGTTACATGCCTGTGGGGGAGGCCCTCGCAGGTGCTCTGGGGAGGACCTTCAGAGTTGCTGGTAGCGACATTGTGGGGAGGACCTTCACAATTGATACTGCCACTCCCATAATATGGTAATGGGTGGGCAGGGTTCTGAGCCTTCGATATGCTCTTAGCGGCATCATGAACCTCGGCTTCCAGCAGAGCGGAGTCATGGACTCACACTTTATTTTCTGGCTACCTTTGGCACATTCAGGGTGCTTTCTTGCGGGAAACAGGGACCCTATGCTATTGAAAATGGCCTTCACCTCTGTTTCCCTATCTAATTGGGTCCGATGATTTTTCTATGATACGCCGATGAACATATTGAATTTTAGCAGGAATATATGCCTGCTCTGGAGCATCCACAATGATGGACAGGTGTCCCCTAGTTGGAACGAGTGAAGATGCTCGATCCGGTTGCCCTTATATTGTGGAATATAGCCGACGACCTTCCTGGGCAGAATTAGGGATGTAGATCTGCTCCGAGATGGCAATCTCATCTCTTAGATAAGTCGCCTCAATTAGGGAGACAGGCTCATGGGTCCGAGTCCTTGCTGTTTTCGCTGACGCAATTACATTCTGGAAAATCTGCAAGATATGATCTGGGATCGATACCTGATTCTCCATAATTTCTAGGATATACAGAGAGAAATCTTTTGTTGGAATGGGTAGTAAGGGCCATTCCGATATCGGAGTAGGAATACCATGTTCTGGTCCTCCAGTGGTCAGTGGGTACTGAGAATTCTCCTGTGTCGGGGCAGGTGAACGAATCTTCCCCTGGGTCGGGATATGCCGTTTTATCTCTCAATTTAACACCACATCGGGATGGTGTACATTACTTGTATTTGAAGGGATATGGCCCTGAATATGTTGGTTTCCCACCGTATCAAGTTAGTGGCCTTTGTTGGTAGGGTGACGTGCCCACCTATTAATTTCTTCCACATCTAGATGGTGGGATTTGTTGATCACCACC
Source organism: Viscum album (assembly GCA_963277665.1). Lineage (NCBI taxonomy): Eukaryota > Viridiplantae > Streptophyta > Magnoliopsida > Santalales > Viscaceae > Viscum > Viscum album. The sequence goes on from OY728160.1 coordinate 1,685,352,879, forward strand.
ATGCTGGGATGGTAGGTTTCAAGAGCATCTGCTAGGAGTGGGTCTTGTAGGCGCTGGGTCATCATCATGTAGGGTTTGTGGGCTTCACGGAGCTGGGCTGGGAGAGGTGCATGCCGGGTACGTGCCATCCTGCGTGAGCGACGGGCTTGATGGAGCTCGATGGGGATGCGCGCCAGCTCGTATGATGCCGCCATGTCTGGATGTCGGGCTTTGGAGGAGGGAACAGGTGTATATGCCTGTTCGTGATACATCTCCTTGAGTGGGCAGTGGAGCTCCTCCTCAAGGACAAGGGTGATGACCGGTCCCTGGTTGTATGTTTTTCACCCTTGTCGGGCGGTCTGAGGGGCCAGAGCTCAGGGAGCGGGGGCCTGGATCCTCAGGGAAACATCCTTCTTATCGTGACGTTGTTGAGTCGTGACGTAACCGCGATGACGTCTTTCGATGGGAGCCTTGGAGAAGAACCCCCATTCAGTGGGGATGAATTCCTTAGTGTCAACCTCATCCACCTCCCTAAGATAAGGGAGGTACGCGTTGTCCCATTCCGGGGATAGACTCTCGAAATAGTTTGAGATGGCAACAGGAGCCGTCTGCACCTGCCTTCGCGGCCGCTGCTGGGCGGGCAACCGGTGGGTATTGGTGGATTGGAGGGTGTACATGGCCACCTCCACTATCAGGAGAGTACCTTCCGCATGGTACTCTCGGATCAATGCATTCAGGACCCAACGTTGAAGACGCTGGGTAGGTGACAGGATCCTCCGTTGGTGAGGAAGTCCGGTCATTGCATTGTTGGAAGCACGCGACTTTGAGTTCCTTCATGACACTACTGGATCGAAGGGAGTTCTGAGTGGTACCAGTAAAATATTTTAACAAATAAAAACAACAAACCTATCAATGCAGCATCTCATGACCCCATGTGTAATTAATGACCTTGTTTGGCCCTCCTTGTGAGTATAAAGGGGGCACATGGTGGGAGGTTAAATCCATCATTCTTGGTTAAAGATTCACGTCGGGTTCACCATTTTTTGTATCATGGCATGCGACGGGATCATGGGGGAGAAACGTGTGCTACCTGAAGGTTGATTAGAGAATATTGGGTTCTGCTTAATCACTCATATCGGGTGCACCGTTTTCGCCTCGAAATGCCCAACGGTTCCAAATCCAGCAATATGCGGACCTTCATTCCAAAGGTAGGCGTTCACTGGGTGGTTTGACTAGCGATGCTTAAGAACTCACATTGGTCTAGAGGATGGAAAGTGGGGCTCATCGCACCCTTTTGGGGGGAATTATTTCCTGTTTTGGGACTCTCTTATAGATTTAAAACATATTCATATGTTCACAAGTATTTGGTTTATACCCAAGCGTAGTATCCATGGATTACTCCTAATTGGAAAAGCTCAGTTGGAGGCAGGGGTTCGGAATCATTTATGTCCGAGGTTTACCATCCCTTGTTGGATTAATGACCCCGAGGAATCTAGACTCACTGAGACGACACTGATTTAAAACCTCATAAACAGGGACTCTAGAGTTTATTGTCATCTAGTGGGGACAAATAACAACTTGATTGTTTGGATCGAACCCATGGTACGGGCCTCCTACGTGCCCCTATGAGAGGAATCAGAATTCACGTAGTTCGGTTTGGTATGGGTCTTACGCTCTAGACTGCCTGGGGTTGGTGCGGTGAACCGATGTGAAGATGGTCAGATCAACCGGGTGTTGGGATTGAACCTCGGGTAGGCTTCCTACGTACCCTGCCTAGGAGATAGGGATCAAAGTCCACGTAGTTAGAATGGGAGTGTCGGAGAACCGACGTGAATGTGGACCCGGGGGGTCCAATGGTGATCAGGCTTGAACCTCTTGGAGGCTTCCTACATATCCCTGTGGTGGGGAATCAAAGTCCACGTAGTTCAGATGGGGATGAGACTTACACTCTGAGGAATCCCGGGAGAAAATGTCACGGTCGATGGTTACTCTAAGCCCATGTGAGTCATGCTCGGTGTGAGAAACAAGAGGCAGCAGGGACCAGACGATCACGTCGCAAAATATGTGTCCGTGGGAAGTGGAGTGGGGATTACGCATGGAGAAACCCATTGATGAAAAAGCCCATAGGAAGAGGGAAAGGGTATCCCCATGTCTGTCTCCCCTATTGGTTCTTGGAAACGGGGAAGTACGGAGGTGCATGGGTGCTTCCTTCTGATGGGTAGTCCGCCACTCCCCGGGGAGGGGAGAAGTGCCCCAGTCCTAACAAGTAGAGGGGAAAAAAGGGGACTCCTGGGCTCAGACTCTGCATTACCGTGGGAATGTAAACCCAGGAAAGCTTCGGGAATCCGCTCAAGGGTCGGAGCAACCCCTTCTCCATCGCTTACCGTGGGTATGTGAACTCAAAACGGCACGCTGATGCGCCTGAAGGTTACGTCACACGGGTCTGGTGGCTCTGGTGGAGGCCTTGGCTCGTGGCCGATGAATGGGCCAACGAGGGGGTTCCGGAGGATCAAGCCGGATTGGAAGGATTTTATCTGGCTCGAGGAATGGGAACTCTGAAGGATATGGTGGGCCACACAGGTGTATGAGTGATGGCTCCCTTCGCGTAGGGAGGTGCCACATAGCTTGAGAGGTCGTCCGCAAACAAGGGGGTCTGTGGAATGATGAGAATCTTGTGAACCAGGGCGATTCGCAGCTTCATGTTCAGCCCGCGTACCAGTTTGGTATGCTGAGGGGTCCATGCACGTAGTGGCGGCCGAGGGTGACATCGGTCGGAGGTTTGTCAGTCGGGGCTTCGCCCGTGTAGGAGGGTGCTACGTGATGCGACGGATCGGAAAATTGGCATAAACTCCCTGGTCTGTGGGGAGTGCATCTGTAGAAGGTATATGGTTCACGTTCTTCTTTACTCTTTTATTTTAAGTTCAGGGTTCACCAAGTTGGTATGATTTTTCGGTTCCTTATTAATTCACTTCCAGCTTCATACCTGTTCTGGTTCGCGAACTGGAACTTCACTGTTTGTGAAATCCTAAACTCCTTCCTTCGAAATCCTTCCACCATAATTTGATCGATCTCAATTGTCTACCCCCTCCCTCTCCTTTTATAGATTGGGGAAAGATATGTATTAATGGTCATGTGGCACCTTTTGCAGAGGACCATGATCGGAAACCCGGTTTACAAATGACTTGGTCAATCCGGAACTCGCGGGGGGTATTGAATGCACCTCCCCCACGAACCAAACTAGCTCGGGGAGTGCTTCACGGACACGCAGGGTTCCACCTCCATTCATTGAACGACAGCAGATGCGGTCTGGGTCAGTTGACGCAGTTCGCAACTGGGGCAGTTCGTGATGGTGGACCGGTCTGACACCCGTCCTGCTTCGTGCTCTCAAAGGATCCCCGCCTCTGTTCCGCGAATGACAACAGTACACGGAGGGGGGTACTTTGCAGAATTGGCCGCATAACATTATCATTGGACCAGTATGTGGACCGGTTTGTCTTGTTCCATCCTTTGAGTATTCCCCACACTTTTCCCCAATTCTTTGGGGGGGGGGGAAATTGGGTAGAATATCCCTTGGTTTAAAGGGGATTCTCATTCTCCTTTGCGGATTTTTCAGGACCCTACAACGACAAATAATATCCATTAACAGTAATCATAAAGAATAATTATAAATTCAATTTTTTTAGATAAGAACATATAATGACATATATAAATTTGGATTTCCTACTGGAAATTCATGTTCTCAAAATCTCTTGTATAGGAAATTACCAAGGGTGAACACCATAAAAAAGTTCCTCAAAGTCCTATGAGACTCTATCCTTGGTAGCCTGTATTGTTTTCATCTTTAAAAATGATATCATCCGAATATATAACATATATTTAAGAATATTTTCAAGTTACTTTTTGGTTCTCAACAGAGAAGGGAACTAATTTGACATTTTAGTGTGATAATTACTCTTAGGACATTATCATGTACTATGTCTCATATAAGAATAATAATTATTTGATAATAAATTTATTAATAATCAAAAACATTAATATAGGTAATCATAAATTTCATAGAATTTAGTTATAGGGAACCAACTCTAACAATATTTATAATTCTACCAAATTAGATTGTATTTTTGATACTTTATTTAATTCTTATAAAGTAATTGAAATACTTTACTTCCAAGTTAATTTAAATTTTTAGAAAAATTATAATTTATAAAATAATTTTATCTAACATAAGTTATGATGTTCAAAAACATGTTTTATTAAAATTCCTTGCTCATTATATTTGGAAAATATCTTTCCCTTGACTGGATCCAACTAAAGAAAAATAATACTTACTATAATAAATATCCACTCAAGTAATATATTTAAGATTTAGACGATCAGAGTATATCTAATACAAATATTAAATACTAAACAATGTAATAATATGAAGAACATAAAAACTCAAGATATAATATATCACTAGAGAATCAATCAAAGGAATATGTGAACTGCAAGTTTATAATTTTAAACTTTTCATCTGTAAATCCTTCTGAATATTAATGGAAGAACAAATATAATAGAGATTATTGACTAATTGACCAACTATGATATAAGTAAAGGTCACCCTCAAGACATATAAATGTTAAAGAAGAATACCTCCCAAAATATCTTTCCTCTAATGACTCAAATTTAGAAAAGGATATTCAAAGCTCCATTAGATATATTTATTTTAATGATTTAGACAGTTGATGCATGTGGATTTCATTAACATTTGTATAATTTTCGAGTATAGATTTAATTAAATAGTTTAACTATTTTTGGTATTTTTAGTTTATTTCTATAGTTTTGGAGTGTCTTTATTATTTTTAAAATTTTAATTAATTATATATTAATTTTTTTACATTCTTGTTTTATTAGTTTATATAAATATCATAAATTATTTAACACTATATTATAATTCTTAGTCGATTCATTAATTTCTTTTTATTATATATTTATTTTATTAATATCAATTAGTATTAATTTTATATATTAGTATTATATATTATTTAACATTTTATATTATTATAAATATTATTAGTATTAATAATAGTTGAAATAAATTAGGATAATATTTAATAGTGGTATTATTATTATGCGTGTAGATAATAATTTTATCTTCCTAATAAGTGTATTATGTTAACATAACTAATTATATATATATAATTATATCTAACAAATATTTATTTCTATAATTAGTATCTATATATTTATAATTCTAACACTTATTTTTATTATCATTATCAATATTATTTTTATCAAGAAACATTTAATTATATCATTGTTTTGAATGGAAAATTTTGAATTTTTTTTTGAATTTATTTTTTGTGGGAAGATACATGGGAAAAGAGATATGTCTCCCTCTCCTTTTTAGTGGTGAACTTTTCTATAAAACCTTACATGCCAAAATTTTCATCAGTTTAAACCACATCCACCTTATCCCAATAAGTCAATATAAACACCCCCCATTGTAATTCCAGAATCTTCGACCTCACACCTTGCACACAACGAGTCCAACCAACATAGGCCTTCTCCACTTGCATGTGGGACCACAATATCCACTATTTCTTAAAATTATAGAAAACCCTAGGGCATTCCATACCTTCTAAGACACTATCATGAAACACCAAATCCAAGAGACAACCCCCTAAAAACATTATCTCCCAACTCACCTTAGTAGTAAATCCTAAAGTATCCCCATGTGCATCGGCCATCCGTAATGTCCAACGAGAGCTGGCCATGCTCCCATCCATTCTTCTTCACATGTACAGACTCTTGATCTGTACCCCATATTTATTGGTGGTTCAGAGTTTGTAGTGAGAGTTGGAATAATGTTACTATGTGTGGAGGGTTTTTTATTATCTTGGGAATACAGGAAATGACTTTATTCACCAGCAGAGTGCAAGTTGATACAATCTTCATTTCAGTAACGTGATTATATTGTAAATTTATTATAATTTTATTATAAGGTATATTTTTTTGGTTGTAATGTATGGTTAAATTTTATCTATATTGGGATGTTAACTGAGTAAGAAATTTTTTGTGCTTGTCATATTCAGATTTTATTTTGTGATTAATATTTCAATTGAATTTATTTTATATTGAATTTTTATATATTTAAGTATATTTTTTCAAACATAATTTCAAATTTGAATCTAAAAAATTCAATTTATAGTGGTTGAAGTAATACAGAGAATGTAAACTTCATCCACTGATCTTAACACAATCAGGTGGCGCAAAATTCTGTGAAATGGTTCACATCATTTCTCCAAATAGTTATATAAATAAATTCACATCATAATTTATTTGTAACACCAAAAAATTAGACCTTAAATAAATTTAGAGAAAAAAGTAATCCCATAAAAATATATATAAATTCTAAAAATAGTCGTTATTGAGAAATATTGATATTTGATAGGAGAAAAGGAATATTTTTTACCATGCATAGCTGTTTTATTATGACATTAGCATCCTAAACATATTTTCTGATAAAATTTAATTATCACTTATTTTATTTTATTTCCTTTTTGTACCATTGGTTTCCTTAATTTTTAGTTTTATAAAAGTAATTAATTAAAATTAATTTAGGAATACCCTCATTAGATCTCTTTCCTAGACGTTATCAAAAGAGTCGTGTTTAGTCAACTATACACCAAGTTCACTATGGATAGTCCCTACTCTCCACTTTTGTAGTATCCAGTAGGTGAAAAAATTGAAAATTAGATGCACTGTGAAAACACACACCAAATTTTGACACTATTTCTGGGGATCTCACTCCAGTCTAGCATTAAAAATTTCAACTATACCTTGATTTAGGCATTGATTTACTAGATTATGAACACTCAAAATTTGTCTCCATAAAAAATAGAATCACCCGTAGAACAAGACTCAAAACATCAAATAAAAGGGAAATTTCTAATAGGTGTCTCCTCTAGAAATCAATCAAATCCATAATATGATGGAATTGAAACTCATGTGTTGATGTTCCTTAGTAGACAAGTCCACCAGCATTTATAGAATCATCTCAATGATCACAGGCTGATAAATAATGTGAGATAAGAAATTTTACCCAATACTGTTGGCATCAGATCAGGTATCATAAGGATAATTATCTAGGAATCATATTTTTAATTTAATTCAGCAACGATAAACTGGGAGTATTATCATGCTAAATTTCATGGATTAAGTATTGAAGAACAATATATGCATGTGAATATATTTCTCAAAGTTTGTAAAACATTAAAATATAATGGGGTTACCGAAGAAATTTGGATCCTAAGATCCTTCTCATTCTTATTACAAGGTAAATCCAAAGATCGGATAGAATGTTTAAATCTAGATATTTACTTCATCTAGGAATTACTGAGAATTAATTTTGTTGATCAGTATTACATAAAAACATAAATATAGAAAAAAGAGTGTACTTGACCCCATATATAAAAACAAATATGAATCAATATGAGAATATTTTGAGATATTAAAGGATATTATATGATGTTTCTATCAATATGGGATGAAGTTATCAAACCATTTTCAAACCTTATATTTTTAATTCAACTGGAGAGTAAATTGGTGATCGACACAACTACTAGCAATACATTCATCGAAATTTATCTAGAAGATCCGTACAACTTAACTCAAAATATGTAAGAAAACAGTTTTCAGCGGCCATATTATTTTGTAAGAAGAAGAATAGAAGTGCACCAAGTTCATTCTATTACATTCATAGCTACTCAATTTGAATCTTTCAATTAGAATAGATAAAACTTTTTAATGGAATCACCTAATCTGCTCAATATAGTCCATAATGAATATTTTCCACACTATTGAGGTTCTCTTGATTATTTCATGTGTCCTTATAACACCTCTTATAATTAGTTTTATGAAACTAACATTTTTAGTTACAAAAAAGGAAATTATGAAAACAATTACAATATAAACCGGTGAAAAAATAACCAAAATCATAGTTGGAAGGAACCAGTATCTACTCTACCAATGATCCAAAACATGGGTTCACATAGGTTACCTGGTCAATTTTCATTTAGACCTATAGCATAATCTTTGGGATAAGGATCTACACATACATACCAAGAACCATCTTATAAATAAAAAAATATACATGAAAAAAAATAAAATGGTAGACTTTTCTCCTGCAATACAAAATCAACTAGATTGGGGAGAAAGTATAGAAAAACTAATGGCATCCAGTAAATAAAGTTGTGGGTCATAAGAGATGGTGGACTAAAATTTTCAATCATCAAATTAAACCATGAAATCATCTATTAAATACATTATAAATCACTTAGGTTATTCATCTTCACAAATACAAGACCAAAAATAAGGAACTCTATAGGGTAATACAATTTTAAACCCATGATTAGAAAAAAAAAGTTTTCACATTAAGTAGTGCTACACAATTTTTAAAGTTTAAAATGCCAATATTTCAACCCATAAAATATAAACCTGCACCTACTATTGAGGATGGTGATTCAACATAAAAATTGATTTCTGCAAGAGATAAATAGGTGGAAGATCACAATGAACATGTGAAATTTGAAAATACAAGAATAAAAATGGAAATTAAGAATTTAATGAAATATTTAAAGCACACATACCTCCTGCATTACCATAAATATTAAAAAAGGAAATGTGATTCTCAAATTTATAATTCAGGTAGATGTTCGAAAAACATTACATAAATATTCCTTTTGCAGAATCCATCACGCAAAATCCCTACTATGAACAAATTATTAAAGAGTTTCTATCCAAAAGAAGAAAACCTAATGATTTTGGAATAGTATTAATCCATGATGAATGTTATGATATTATAACCATATACACACCTCCAAAACAAATATGTCCTAGAAGTTTTACTATACCCAACAATATTAGTGGATCTCAATTTACAATATCTCTATGCACCCTTAGAGCTAGCATAAACCACATGACATATGTATTTCTTAAAGAAATGGGAATCATAGAATTAAATCCAATTAGGGAACCTTAAAAGTGGTGGATAGATCATAGAATCATCCTTGAGAACTTCTAGTAGACGTTCCCTTGAAGGTTGATAGATTTTACTTCCCATATGATTTCATTTTCTTTGATATGGGTGAACATAAGGATGTCCACTCTTTCATGGTAGACTCTGTTTTCAGCATGTAGAGATATTCTTGACATCTAAAAGGGAAAATTAATATTTAAATTTGTGGAAGAAAACTTGAAATTTTTTTATGAGGTGGAGGTGATACCCAATGTTTGATATGATTTTTGGAGAGTGGTATTACCAACTTATTCACTCTATTATGAAAATGACCTAACAAGACATTCCCACAGGTGTGGATGATTCCTAAAGCATAGGATGACATGAACACTATGATATTTTGAATTATAATATGGAATGTATTTCTCAGTTACCATATGATAATGTGATTAGTGTTATTATTCTCATTTTTTGTTGATCTTATGACCTGAGACTTTATATCAAGTTGTTGGGATGTGATGCTAAGAATTTCATGGAATGTATTTTCCACAAGATCTAAATTATGTTGGTAAGGTGATGAAATACCCAACTATCTGTTATTACCTTGGAAGTGGGATGTATTTATTAGATGTGCACTAATATATATATATATACATATATGAGATGCATGTACACATGTATATGATGCATGAAATATATATATATCTAAAAATATATATATAATATGATATTATGTGTATAAGTTTATATTTAACGCAATCATGTGATGCATTTATATTTAATATGTGTGTGTGTGTGTGTTATTTATTTCTTATGAATGGTTAATTTATCTGTTACAATCCATTATGAATGGATCAACTACTTTTAATTTATTTATTTAAATGAAATAAATAAATAAATATAGAACGGAAAGTAATTCATGAGATGAGTTATGTTTTAATATGCCTTTGGCTTCAGTTGTATAAGGGGATGGGGTCCTCTCTTGTTGGGTGTGTGATATGTATGAACCCCTGATAAACTCTATTCCTCCCAAAAATTTGTTTTTCTCATTTGAGATGGTGCTAGAACCCCTTTGGTTTTCAGGTTTCCTCATGATAAAATCATGAATCAATTGGATGATGTAACACCTCAGAGGAAGAGTTCTTCAATTCACTGCTCTTAATGATCTTCTCAAAACACTATCTATGTAAGGAAGATAAAAATTGTAATTTTTTTGAATTATAGATACTCTATTTTATTGTATTATTTTCATGATAATTTTTTTAAGATAGATATCTTTTTTTTGTTATCAACTAGTGCATATAGTCATTACATGAGTATACAAAACCTATCAGAGTTATCATAGATAGGTTTTTCAAGAATTAATTGAGTTTTAATCATTTTCTTTTTTAGAAAAATGATGTACAATGTTTTTGTAAAAACATATACAGGTTTTATAACTTTACATGAATAGCGTAATAATAACCATGATTTACCATTACACAGGTAGGTTGTATAAAGGTTATACCCTTATGCAAGACATTATGTAAAGATAGATATTCCTCTAACCTTAAATGATACCCTTATGCATAAGGTTTGTGTAAGGATAAGATCATTCTTACCTTAACACAAATGGGTTTCATAAAGGTATATACCTTACGCAAAGGAATTTATATAGAAAAGTACCCTTATAGAGTCTATGATATATTAAAAGTACCCTTACACAATGGAGTTTCATAAAGGTAATACCATTTCATAGGGGAGATAAATAAATATAAACTACGTATTACCTCTATGTAATGGCTTTTAGCGGTTTAAAGTTAACCTTTTAGTTTCCATTATGTACTCTTCTAAAAATACTAGTTACCCTTACCCAAAGCATCTGTGTAAGGGTATACAGAAACTATATTTAAAAAAATTAAAAATTAAACTTTTTATGGTTTATAAAATTTTTATAAATCATAATAAAATATATTTTAGGATATTTTAATTTATAAAAATTTTATAAATTAATTAATTAATTATAAATTGTATAAAATTAATTAAATAATTTTTTATGAAAAATTATTCCAAAATATTAATGTTTATTACTTTAAAATGCATTTTGAAAAATTAAATGGTATAACTTATGATTTAGAAACAAATGGTTTATTTAGAAATCATAAAAATTTATTTATAAATTGTTTATAAATTGTGAAATATTTAATATTTAGATTATATAAAAAACATATAAAATGGATATGGAATTATAAAATGTTTATAATTTATGAAGTATTATATAAATTCTATTATATATAAAATATGAACGGGTTCATAATGAAATAAATATAAAATTTTTATATTCTTGTTAATTTATAAAAAAAATTAATTAGTATTTATTTATAAATAGTTTATAAATTTCTCATGTTTTGTAAAATAAATAGTTTTTTTATTTATTTGTTAAATTTCCTTGATATTAATGTTTATTGCATTTTTTATTAAATATGAATATTTTTTATGCCCATTTATAAGATAAATTTTATTAGGATAGAGCCTTGCCTATCAGTTTAGGTTTGATATCATAAAATTTAGTTTTCATCTTCCTTGACCTAGGTATCTAATTTTAGTTATGTGATTCAGAATAGTTGCTGGGAATTTTTTTTTATATTAGGTTTTAAATTTTTCAGGAATTGAATTATCCCTTGAGTAAAGTCTCTATGGGTATAGGGACTTAAGGTTAAACAACCTACTTTCCATGTGCCTTTCCTTGGATAGAAAAGTGAATGGGGTTGGATATATATATATATATATATATCTTCGGTCTTCCTTATGTGGAGTTTTTCAATCTCATGTAACTTTATGCCTTTATAGGAAGCATCCATGTACCTTATGAAAATGATTAATTTGTAAATGTATGAATATAATAGACTAATAATTCTGTATAATTAACATAGACTTATGGGTTTTTTAAAGATATAAACATTAATTTTGTGTGAACACATTAATTTGGAGGTTTGAATATGGATTCTAAAACTAAATTATTATATGTATGCATACGAAAATGGGAATAAAACATGAGAAGATAATTATTACATGGAATGTTATAGTTATGAATTTAATATTTATATTATTTATATTAAATTGGTGAGACATTAAACCCCAAAAATATTAATCATGATATTCTTTTAAATGAAACACTTTTTAAGACCTCGATTATCAAACTAGTTAGTTTTGTGCCATAGTTTAGTGCCCCTATAATATCTTGTGTAAAGAAAGTAAATTATATGTGATTATATATTATCGTGTTGGGTAGTTTCATGTCATATACTAGTGCCTCTTAATTTTCCTTGGTTATATTGTTTTCGGAATTTTCTTTTAGTTACACTAGCTATGAATCCCTAACAATTAAGATACAAGAGGAATATATTCGAGTGAATCAATATGATGGACTAAGATATAGGGTTATCCAAAAAACTATCCAAGAGTAATAACTGTTGTTATTGGGATGATTCCCAATATAAATAATTATGTATTGAGATAAACACCATTGGGGGAATCATTTCTTAGTGAAATATGGATCTTGGTTTATTAAATGGATATGATTTATGGGGTCATAAATTTTAGAGTGATCAATTTCATTAAAAGTCCTTGATGAAAATATATAAGACATGATATTCATTGGATAAAAGATTTATTTTAGATAAATTATTCACCATTATCAAACTAAAAAATAAATTAATACTTGAAAAGAGATGTTTAAATTAAGTTGCTCCAAAAAATGGTGCATTAAGAAAATTTCTTGAGAAAGCGAAATATTCTATGTGTTATAATAGTTCTTTCTTAAGTTAGAAATTTCTGAAGTGGTTCTAAAAGGAAATCAAGATGATTATGGAAGCATGGAATGATTCATTTAAGGTTTCAAATAAACTATATTCTTATTAACCTAAGGAATTCTAGTCTCATAATATAAATATAATTGGGTATGTCAATGATATTAAATATGATTTCATATATTTTTAGAGTCTAAAGAATTCCTAAAAGTCCTATATTGGTTAATGAATTTATTTTATTATCATCTATGAAAATTTTATAATAAGATTTATAAATTCAATAAAATTTTAATTGATATTTTCAACATTTTGATAATAGATAAACTGGTAATATGATATCTATGTTCTAGTATTTTATAAATAGTACAATGAGGTAAAAGGTTAAAACCAAAAAAGATAATTTTTGAATTTCTATGAATCTTGTTAAGGTTATTTAAAACCAGACGGTATTATCAGGAAGCAGTAATATCTCCATATAATGGGATTATCTAGAATACCTAAAATGGTTTGGGAACTTCATGGAATATCTATATCAAATATTAATGTTATATAAATTGGTTCTTTGGTTTTGAAGGCAATATGATACCGATTTTATACTTTACTAGTGTTGTAAGTATACATGAGTTTGTAATAAAAGATTTAAAAGAGCTTGTATTTTTCTTTCAAGTGATGAAGTAAATGTTTAAAAAATAAAAAATGTGAATATAATGATGTTTATCAAGTTTTAATGAATCTAATAAAAGGAAGTGTATCGTCACATCATTTCTCTTATGTGATAAGAGAATATGTTTGATAATAAATAGTTTTTATGAACGTTATGAGATAATTAATTGTATACACTATATTTATGATTCATTGGATTCTATAACATTTTTTAGAAGAATAAATTGATAAAAGTTTTTTGTTTGGGATAAAGTGTTTATCCATCCATTTTTTAAAATATGATAGATTATATTCTCACCCAATAGTGGTGTATTTTAATGAATAAAATATTATTTTTCAAGAAAATACACTAAAAATATATAGTTCAAAAATAGATATTGAAAAATATTTTATTTGTTAAATAAACTTGATAAAAGGAAATAATTTTTATTACCTAACACAAATTAGTTTGTATTGTGTCTGAGAAAGATATTTTGAATAGAATATAATGTTTAAGAGACTAGTGTGAGTATGTTTGAAAATAGAGAATTTCAAAGGTAAAAAATAAATTAATGTGAAGGCTTATCTTTAAGTGATTCTCTATTTCTTATCCTAAAGAGTTAGGATACGTAACAATAATGATAAAGATAAATAGTTACATCTAGATACAATAAGAAAGTGAATATCACTTTTATGAAATACAGGATTATACCATTATAAGATTATAGTGATTCTTCACATAATATCCTAATAATGATTATGATATGTGATGGTAAAGAAAAAGGAAAATATTAGCATCTAGTTTCCATAAAAGCTGAACATCACTATTCCATAAAGGTCTATACCATCCAATACAAAAATTGTATCACTCTGTATCCTAAAATATTATAAGGTTTGGAAGTAAATAGAAATTTAAAGAATTATATTAGTTACTATAATCAATTAGATATCAATTTATCCTAAAAGGTTTTAGGATGTTTTTGTAAACTGATAATGTATATAGTTTCAACATTTAAAAATAAACAAGAAAATTTTGGTGGAAAGGGTTTTATAGATGATGATGATGTACATAGAATGAGTTATAAGTATAAAATAATAGGTAACATTATAAAATTTGACATTATAAAGTTATTGAGTTTGACTATAATTTCAAAGAGGTTAACATAAGGAATATTATTCCTATGTCTCACCGTAATTCAAACTAACTTCATTAAAAAATGTTAATCACTATGAGGTTAGTGGGAGTATTTTATTATATGCTAACATAGGTATGTACCAAGAATTACATATGGATGTAATGTTACAAAAATTAATTATTGTAGAAACCACCTGATGTTAATTTTATATATCTATGTGTTTAACACTTAAGTGTTCGGTTGTAATGGTTGAAAACATATCATGTAATTTTAATAAAGAAATATCCATTTATCATTCATTCATTGATATTGTAATTTACTCCACATTAATGGATGAATGATAAATATCCCCTCAAGGTACAATCATTGAGTTATACCTAATTACTGATCATCATGGAGTATAATAGGTTGTGATGATGTGTAAAGGTTATCTTAAATAGATTATTGTATCCATTAAAAATGGTTATTTGTGAGATAAGAAGAATTGATTCATTAGGTAGTAATTAAAGACTTATTACTTGGACTAATCTACAAAATTATATCTCATGGAATCTCATACGACTATAGATATACTTAGGGGGTGTATGATTATTAAAAATCATTCTTACATGTGGTTATAGAGAAACCTATCAGGAGAACATTCATAATTTGAAAGCCTACTTACACATGTATTCATTTAAACATAGTTAAAACTTGGTTGGGTGGGTATGTTGTTGATCATGTCATTGGTTGGGTTAAAACAAATAAGGGATTAGTCCACTTGTATGAAAAGAAAATACATCTGGCCCTTGATTAAATTAGACTAATGAAATTCATGGATACGATTAATTCTAACACATATAATGTGTTCAATATCTTGGATAAGTGAAATGTGATGTAATTATCAGATAAATTAAGGACATGTGATGTATTCATTTACTTTGTTAGTATTTTTTGGAGAATCAGTAAATGATGAGAGTCCAATAATATATTGACATGATTCATGTATAGTGGTCACTAGATATCATAGAGAAAGGTATTATATAGGTCTACATACAATGTATATGATATATCATGTGGTGGACATGTTTGTATTGTGATATGAGTATGTTTGATGGAGATCACACCAGATCCCTTAGTATATTGAGTAGAGCAGATTCTTTGCTAGAGGCTTCTCCTTGCTTACATGTATGAAATTAGGATTTAATAGTTGTTTTCAATACTACTAAGGCCCCCAGTGTAACATAGTTAAGACCATGGATATAGATCATAGTTTTCACAAAGTGTTGGTTAAAACTGAAGAGAGTTTGATGTAAAAACATAAACAAATGAGTTTGGATGGATTCACAAAGAGTTTTGAATTTTTTTTGTAAAGACTTTATGATATTTTAGTGTAAGTGGGAGATGATTGGTTGTACACTAGAATATACATGAATGAGATGCATGTACACATGCATATGATGTATGAAATGGATATATATATATATATGATATTATATATATGTGTGAACATTTAATACATGCATGTATTTTTCATACTTGTGGTGTATGGATATAATAAATATATATATTATTTATTTTTTCTAAATTATTTATTCATCAATTGAAAAACATTATGAATTAATTAATTAATTTACATTTATTTAATAAATTCAATTCAATAAATACATACCCAATGGATAGTAACGCATAATATGTGTTATGTTTTTAGATGCCTTGGGCTTCAGCTATATAAGATGATGGTGTCCTCTCTTATTGGGTGTTTGATATGTATGATCCCATGTTAAACTCTATTCCTACTAAAACTCCATTTATCTCATTTGAGATGGTGATAACACCCCCCTTTGGTTTTTCGGTATCCTCACAATATGATCTTGGATCCATTAGTCGGTGTGCCACCTCAGAGGCATGGTTATTTCTTTCACTTCTCTTCATGATCTTCCTAAAACACTCTCCATGGAAGGAATATGAAAACTACTTGTTTTCATGAATTCCAAGTACTATATTTTATAGTATTATTTAATCATTGATTTCTTGAAGATGGATCTACTGTAATTTGGGTTTTCTACCCCTACATATGGTCATACAATCCCATCAATATTTCCCATGATGTGATACTTCCAAGGAAGGGAAAGAGATTCAATGATAGAATGTGAAATTATTTACTATTTCCTTTGGAAGCGATATGTATTTCCCGTGATGTTATACATTCATGTAATGGGATGAGTTACCTAATAGAAAAAAGCAAGCTATTTGTTGTTTCCCTTGGGAGTGGGATGGATTTCCAGTGATGTGATACTTCCAAGGAAGTAGATGAAATGATCATGGGAGATTAGTTGTTGTAGGGCATGATACCCCTACTTGTGATGTGTCCTGGGTCTAGTGATGTTTTACCCTCTTGTGTTTGTGTTCATAGCTAGGGAAAAAATGCCCTCTCTTGGTTATTTAGTGAATGCATGATACCAGTTTGTATATGATTTCTAGAGACAATATTCCCATTGTTTAGGCCCCCTTACTAGGATACACTACCCATGTATTGATGTTCAGGATATCTTGTGGATGTTATGTGATGTTCGCTTGTATATGATTGTTATGGATGTTATACCCTCAATTATGAGTTTGTTATTAGGATGTACTTCCCATATATTGATGCTCATGGTTCCTCAGGGATGTTATGATCATTTATTAGTTATGTTACAAAGGCGTATTTCTCAATAATTGGTCATGATACTATGGTGGGATGTTTTCACAATAGGAAAAACTCATTTAGTAGCAGTTTTTTAGTGGCGGTTTTTCAAAAAAACCAAAAAAAATTATTTTTTTTTATTTTTTGAATTTTCTCTTCGACAACAAATTTAAATTTATTTTTAGTAGGGTTTTTAAAAAAAAACACCATGAAATATAAATGATTTTTTAAAAACCATCGTGAAATGGTGGCAGTTTTTGAATAATCACAACTAAATTAAAGGAAAAAAATTAAAGATTAAAATATTTAATTATGATTTATTATATATTATTTATTATCATATATAGTTTATTATATTATATTTTTAATTTATTATAATTTATTGATTAATAAATATTTATATTTATTAGATAATAATAATTTGAAACATATAAAAAATAGTCAATAGGTTAAAAATCAACGACCAGCATCAGTAGACCATAATTATTGATTTGGGTGTCCATTTTAGCTCCACAACTAGTCAAATCAAAGCTTATTAAATGAACTAAAACCAAATTATATTTAAATTTTTATAATAATTAACATCAATCGACCATAACCTATGATCCAGGAAATCATTTTAGCTCCATAACCATTCCAATCGAAGCTTATAAAATGAAATGAAACCAAATTATAATTAAATTTTATAAAAATTAAAAGAATAAAATTTATTATAGTTTCAAGAAAATTAGGAAATCAAACTTGAAATTCAATTGATCATAACATTTGATTCAGGTGTCTGTGTGGGCTCTACCATATATCAAATAGGAGCCTTTAATGACCTCTATGTCCTAGTGACTTGGGGGAAACCTAGTCATTTTTTTCAATGCCAAAAAAGTCCAAGAAGGCCTCAAAAATGAGTTTTCAGTCAGGGTGTCCCAATTTTTTTGGTGGGGATTGAATTTATTCTTAGGGATTACATTCATATTGATGTTATGATTTGATTTTTAAATAGTTTTTATAATATATTTTTATATATAACTAAATATATGCATATTTTCTTATATTTTTTAGTGTCTTCATATGCTTTTTATGTCATTTATAATTTTATTCCATTGATTTACATTCCCATTAATTTGATGGTATTGAAATTAGTCATTTCCCCTCTTTTTGGTATTCTAATATCAATTGTATATATTGTTTCATATGAATTTATTAATATTTATATATATTTAAATAAATTTTTGAATATTTATAATATTTATGTTTATATATTTTTATATCATATAGGTATAAATATATATATAGATATTTATATTTTCTTTTATATATATATATATAAATATATGTATTTATTTATATTTATATTTATATATAATTATATATCTTAGTGTGTTTATATATATTTAAGTAATATAAATGTGTGTTAATATATATTTATGTAAATTTTGTTATATATATATATATATAGTTTTTTATATCCATTTATTATTTTATTATTATTTTTATTTATAGTTTATTATATAATTATTTATTATTTATTATTTATTATTTATTATTTATTATTTATTATTTATTATTTATTATTTATTATTTATTATATATTATTTATTATTTTAATATTTATTTATCATTGATTTATTATTTATTGATTAATTTTTATTATTAAATTACTCTTAAATAACTATTTAATATTTACTTATTATTTATTATTAATTCATTATTAATTTATTATTCATTCATCATTCATTTATTATTCATTTACTATTAATTTTTTGTGTATTTATTATTGGTTTATTTATTATTTATTTATACATTAATTATTATTTATTTATTATGTAATTATTCATTATTTATTTAATCATTGTTTATTAATTATTTATTTATTATTTATTATTTATTTTTAATGATTATTTATTTATTTATTATTTATTTATTTACTTATTTATTTATTTATTTATTTATTTATTTACTTATTTATTTATTTATTTATTTATTTATTTATATATTCATGAAATTATATATAAATAAGTATATTTATTTATTTATTTAATTAATTATTCTTTATTATTTGTTTATTTATTTATTATTTATTTACTATTTATGATTTCTCTATTATTTATTTATTTTTCATTATTATTTTATTATTTATATATTATTTATGTGTTTATTATTTATTTATTTATTATTTATTATTAATTTATTTATTATTTAGTTATTATCTATACATTAATTATTAATTTATGTTTAATTTATTATTATTTTTTATAAATTTACTATTAATTTATTATTAAATTCTTATTAACATCTTATTTATTATTATTTATTATTTATTTATATTTTTTTGATATTTTATTTTTTATTTCTTATTTATTTTTTATTATTTATTTATCTATTATTTCTTTATTATTTTTGAAAATAATATTATATCAATTATTTTATTATTTATTTTTTATTAATGTATTATTAATTATTTATTTATCATATATTCATTATATATTTATTGTTTATTTATTCATAATTTTATATTTATTAAATATTTTCTTTTATTTATTAATTTTTTATTTATTTATCATATATTAATTTATTTTTTATTTAATTAATTATTTATACATTACTTAAATATTATTTATTATTTATGAATTATGTATATATTATATATTATATATTTCTTATTATATATTTATTATTTATTATTTATTATTTATTATTTATTATTTATTATTTATTATTTATTATTTATTATTTATTATTTATTATTTATTATTTATTATTTATTATTTATTATTTATTATTTATTATTTATTGTTTATTATTTATCATTTATTATTTATCATTTATTATTTGTCATTTGTTTTTTATTTTTTATTATTCATTATTCATTATTCATTATTTATTATTTATTATTTATTATTTATTATTTATTATTCACTATTAATAATTCATTATTATTATGTATTATTTATTATTTATTTTTTATTTTTTATTTTTTATTTTTTATTATTTTTTATTATTTTTTATTTTTTATTTTTTACCTGTTTCATTTGTATCTATTTATTACGTATTATTTTTTCAATCAATATATATATATAAGCATATCAAATTCAATTTATTCACTGCATGAAGAGTCTGTTGAAGTTATCGTCTTTGAAAAATAAGCAAGAGGTAAGGAGTTAAAATATCACCCATTGCAAAATTTCTATATATGGCATGTGCATGCATGTGCATCTGTACGTGCATAGTAATAAATAATAATAATAATAATAACAAAGTAATTATGAGAATTAATAAACTAATAATAATAATAATATAATAATTAATAAAATATTTAATAATAAATTAATACTAAATTAATTCTTGAGAATTAGAAAATATTAAAATATAATATAATAAAAAATAATTACAAAAATTACAAAAAATATAAATAATAAAATCAAAAAAATAGGCAAGAAATGATTTAGCGGTGGTTTAAACCATAGCTAAATGATTCCCTTGATTTAAAAAACTATTGCTAAACTATTCTGGAGTGGTCTTGAAAAAATGTCGTTAAATGACTATTAACACATGATTTAGTGATGTTTTCCAAAACCGCGGCAGAATAATTTAGTGGTGGTTTAAAATGCCACTAAACACCTAATGTGGTGTAGTGTTTCATCACTATTTTGGACGATTTAGGATGAATAGTGAGGTATAATTTGTTTTATAGTTTTTCATCATCTTATTGATCTGATCTAGTCCATCATATAAATGGGTTTTGTGTCTTCTTCGAGAGCTTATGTGAATAGAGATATCCCACAAAACCCTTTACCAGGTGCTGGAAAAAAATGCGAAAAATTTAAATGACCTTAGGAAGGTAAAAGGAATTAACCCCACATTTTTCTGTATGAGGAGTGGTGCATCTCCCACTCAACATAAAGAACTCATCAATTTATATGTGTGTGTGTCTGCATACCCTTGATATTTATATATATATATATATATATATATTCATATACATACATATGCAAACATGCACGCATGCCCATACACACACATTATTTATTCATATCATTATAAAAAATACAAAATGATATCATATAAAACAAAAAATGCAATCAAATTCCAAACATTAGAGGAAATTGAAACAAGTTGGCAAGAACTTCTAGGCCCCATACACCATGCATGCATCCACTAAAACTGTAAAACAACCCCAAAACAATCCCCTCTATTACTGACATTGCTCATTTCCTTGCACCGTCCTCCGCTCCACCACTCGTTTCTCCACCTCTTCTACTCATTTATATGGCTCTTACAGTTTCTATTCTACCAAAAATTTATCACACTTTAGTGAGATGCATTGAACATTCAACTTCTCCTTCTTGTCCATTATCCCAGCATACTCTTTAATAGCTTATTCCAAGGTCCACTTCAATTTCATTCCATTTTGATGATCTTCTTCTACACAGGTCAGAGTAGTTTTCCACTCATGCACCAACAAATCATGGGAAACCCCATAAAGCCCAATGTTCTCTTCCATCTAAGAGTTACTGATTTATGATTCGTTTCATGCCCTTTATAACATCAAAGAATCTATTGATAGCTTCTATGCCTTACTTTGGAGGTTGGTGACCTCCATCGCCCTTTCCCACCTCTCTTCCATAAGTATCTCTACCACATATCTCTCAACATCGATCGCATACTATGTGAGTCCATTGGCCTCCTATATCTTGGAGAGAAGAAGGCGCTCTAGCTCCCTCACCATTTCCAGGAGAATTGTTTCACCATAGAGATTAGCAATGTGGTCATCCGTTTATATTTTGAGGGTTATGGGGATTAAAGATGAGAACTATGTTGATAAAATGAAATGTAGAATGAGAATAAAGATAGGGGAAAGGGTGGAGGAAAAAATAGAGAAAGGGGATTAAGATACAAGTAAGACAGGGATAGAGGAGAACAAAATATGTCAGTGAGAAAGTAGATTGTGTGGGAACCCTAACCACCTTCCTAAAGCACCCCATCGTTCATCTAATGATAGGTTTCCATAAATTGTGCTTTTGTAAAATTCATATATTTGATGATGGGTTTTTAAAAGCTTTTTATATTTATGGAATCCAATAATTTTTTTGAAGATATTTTTAATTTATATTGGTGTCTGTCACATCATATGTTATATAAGTTAGTCTATCAAAAATTTATTTTATTGTATAAATACCAAGAAATTAAAAAAAAATATTTTAAATTTTATTCAAAAAAGTACATTTTTATTGTGTGCATATTCCTTTATTATTTGTAAAAGAATTGACTTTTAATTAAAATTTATAAAATTTAAGAATCATGAAAACATATGGTCATAAAATTATTTTCAATTAATGTTTTCAATTTATTTATGAATAAAAAATTTATAGATGTCCAATTAATATTTTCAATTATTTTAAATTAATGTTTTCAATTAATTTAAATTAATGTATCAATAGACAACATAATATACTGGTGTTTTTAATATAAATGAGCAATGTAAGATTCTGAAATATTTAAGAGATCTGGTCAGCATTTAAGATAGAATTTTAAAAAGATATCAAGAGGGTAGGATTTATTACTTTGTGACACTCTAAATGTCTTATGATATATTAGACATATGCTGGAAAATGTGTAAGATGTGTGGATAAAATCCTAATTTCTAGAATATTTATTCTAAATAATATATTAAAATCAAACGATGATAAAGGTGTTAAATCATTGTTTAATCTTTAAAAAAAGTTTATTTTTTATTCAAGCTAAGGGAAAATAAGGTTCTCAATATGGGGGAACTATTGAACCAAAAAGGAAATAAATAATTTTCTAAGTAACTTGTTCATTATTAATTCTATTAATGGTTTTGGAGGAAGTTTATTGATTGTTAAAATAAAATTTCAGTTATTGGATGATAAATAAAGCATTCATGAAGGGGGGACAATGATGAATTTATTCAATAAAGGTGTTAATTATGATGAATAATGTTGGTTTAAACCAACCAATCATGTGCCAAATTAATTTAAAGAAGTAAAACAATAAAATATTATAAAAATAAATATAAGAATGAAAAAGATTTTACCTTGGGTTTTAAGAAAAAGGAAAGTGGTAAAAAAACGCACCAAAGAAGGATGAGAATAATTCTATTCCAAAAAGGTTAATATGTTTTTATTGTGGTGGGAAATGATACGTGTATAATAATAATAATAATAGAGAATTATATTTCATTAGAAATTTCCAATATAAAGTGACTCAAATATTTCTGAGAAGTATTGTGGAAGACAAAAAGAAGATAGACAGGTTTTAAAAGACGTTATGATCATACTTCTAGCATAGTAGGAGTTTCTAAAGAAAATAAAGAAAGAACCAATGAATAAATATGATGTGATTGAAAATATGAAGAATAAATTTACATAAAATAATATATTTTAAATGAATAATAATGTCATGTTGTCAAAGTATATAGTGTCTATCAAATCAATGGACAAAGTATGAAGAGTTCTATCAATGATGGAGTAAACATAAGAGTTTCTAACTTGTGAAACTAATCTCATCCTCTTGTATTTCACTAATTATTTTTTTAGAAATTTATTTATTGTCATATATGTTCTATTTGTTTTTATATTTAAGAAATTAAGGGTGATTCATGTAGGTAGATATATATAATGACATGTGTTGTGGTTATTTTATAGTATACATGAATGTTTATATTGGAAGTAATCTGCCTCAATGGTATTATCATTTAAATACTAATTATGAAAATGTTAATTCAATTTTATCATAATAATATATCATCCTTGATGAAGTATAATCTAGAGTGTACGCACTAATGGGGGTTATTGAGAAAGCTTTTCGAAATTGTTATGTTATATGAACATGTAAATTATATAATGTGTTTAATATTGTCATTGTCGCAGTTTATTTGTCACATTCTCCTATACTTATTTTTGAATGAATTAATTCAGAAGATAATAGGGGGAAACTAGATGAATCAACAACAATAATGATGATATGTTATTAAGATATACACGGTTGTAAAAAACAATATTGGGAGGTTAATTAGTCGTTAATGATTTCTACATGAAGCATTGCTCAAATAGACTTGGAGTTGATTAATTGATAACTCACATACAGTGTAAACCCTTTTATTTATTATTAATAAGGGGGAGTGAAATAAGAAAATTGTTTAAAACATATAAACATAAACATTCTTTATGGGTATTGAAAACAAATCCAAAGAGGGATATTTTTAGTACCTTGGAAGATAACATGTTGTATTTTTTTCAATAATAAATTATGTCAATATGTGTTGAGATGATAATGGTGGATAAATATGGAAGTACCTACTAATGATACATGCTGAAGAAAGAATTTTAATAAGTGGTAAAAGTATAGTTTTTCATATAATAAGTGAGAAATATTATTAGATTGATGAGTTTGAGGTTTTGATGTTTCTCTATTTATTTCTATACTATGAAGGTTATTCGTTTTTTGAAGTATAGAAATGATGGTTGAACTATGAGGATATTACTTCTTATATTTTAAAGGTATTTTTAAGGATTCTTATATAGATTAAAATTATCTATTTAGATTAAGAATATGGTTATCTGATAAGATATTTAGTGTGTATATTTTGTTGAATATTATGTCTAGATAAAGATAAGGAGCTAGAAGTGAATATTGAATAATAATTATAGTTGTTATTTTTTAAGAGATTTATCATTTTGTTATCAAGTATAAAGGTTGCTTCATTTAATATAAGTATCACTTGGATGAAGATGAAGATTGAAGAAACTAAATTTGATCTTGGATAAGAAAAGTGATTCATTAATTGATAAATAATTAAATCATCAGTTATAAATATTTAGACAAAGTTTTAAGAAGTTATAAATAAATTGAGGTAGTGAAAAATCATTGAAGAACTCAAATGAGTTTATATGCAGTATAAGAGCTTTAGGATCATTTTGATATGGATGATGATATTTTTAAGTCTCTTTGAAGTTATTTGAGATTAATTTAACTGGATTGATACATTATAAAGAATTTTTGAGTTGAATTTATGAAATATCATAAATTTAGAGTTCATACATAATATCCTAGAGAGATAAGAAAAATAGAAAAGGCATGTGGAAGAAATTATTAAAGATGAAACTATAAAATTTATAGAAATCTTACAGTGTGATACAAACCCCCTCATTGATGATATGTAATATCTTTGAGAGCGTGTGTAAAATCTCACAAAGGTAAAGATGGAAATGTAAATAGGTGTGTTATATTAACATGGATCTTATGGAAGATTACACTGATGATATGTAATAATAAATACAAATTATATAAGATTATTTTTTGGATATATAAGATTAATTCTGAGATTCTATATAATTTGTAAAAATAAATTAGTCCCATATAAAATTAACTCAAATGGTGAGTATGAGAATATTGAGGTTTCAGAAGGATATATAAGATCCTTCTAGTAGATATATAAGATTAAATGTTTGTTTTATATTGAACCATAAGATTGAAATGTGATGTTTTTTTGTTTATTTATATGGATATATATCACAAATATTGTTGGGTTAATTCAAGATTTAATCTGAGATTTTTTCTGATATTTGAATACTGATATTGTACCATGAGATAAATATTTACACCATAATGAGATTTTCATGTGAGCGTACATATTTAGAAATTAAGAAGTAGGAATTATGGAAGCTTAAAGGAAATAAAGAAGTAAATTATTTAGGATGACTAAAATGATAATACCATAGAGATATGATATTATCCTTAAATTTTATTATATGGGGTTTGAATTAGAATATATGTTTTCAAATATTATAGGGCCACTTATTCATTATTCTCAAAAGATATTTCACCAACAAAAAAGGGTATTTCAAATATGAAGATCATGGAATCAAAAATAGAATAAGTTTCCATATTTTAATTGTATAATATTATTATTTTGTGTGAATACCCACATCTTTATGGTTTGGAATACATAAGGTAATTTATATTTTTCATCTAGTGGATGGTTTATTATGAGAAATGATGTTCACATTAGGAATATGAATGTTTTAACATACCAAAATATGTTTTCTATATGGGATTCAAGGCCTCAGTGGTAACCCAAGGGTATGGGAAAGAATCATATGAAGGATGGGAAGTCTAGAAAACAAAAAATTGTAGCAATAAACTTTCAGGGTGTGAATAGGGTGTTCACTCTATGAATTTTCAGGGGGAGGTAAAAAACCCACATGCCTAAGTGGCTCGTGTCACGAACCAAGGGCTCACACTAAGAAAGTGTTTCGGTACCTTTTCAAAAAATGGGGTATATCCACCTTTCTTTTGGCTGATGGAGTGAATGAAAAGTAGGGTCGATGACTAAATCAGCACCCCTATTTTCTTCCTTGATCTGAGGTAGTATTTAGTGTTGATATATGGTGTGTTCCAGGACCTTTTCAAAAAATGGGGTATATCCACCTTTCTTTTAACTGATGGAGTGCATGATAAGGAGGGCCAATGACTAAATCACCACCCCTATTTTCTTCCTCGATCTGAGGTAGTATTTAGTGGTGATATCTGGTGTGTTATCCTATCCTCTCCCTCTATTATTTCATTTGGTTTTATCAACAAATTTTTAATGATTTGGGGTTGGTATTTGGAATTGATTTAATTGTATGATGATGAAATCAACCAACCATGATGTATATTTCATGCACGGTTGATAGAAGATGACCTAAGATGGTGTCCACATGTTATTACTCATTTTTCAATTGATGTTACATCATCTGGTGAATTTATTTAGGTTTTTTTACAAAAATAAATTTCTTTTATGAGTAATCGGGCTTCAATGGTTGGGGATTTGGTCAAGGTTGGTGTTGGTCTGTGTTGTGGACCCTCACAATGCGATTGAAAGTATTTATAGTGTGACATCGATGCTTGATCAAAATTATAAATAATATGTTGTATTAGATAAATTTAATTAAATAATTATTAATTATTATAATTAATTATTTATTATTATTATAATGAAATAGGTTCTAGGGATCATGGGTGGGGCTTGGTTATCCTAGGAAATGCTCAGTGGATGTCACGACCCGCCCTCGGGGTCCGTGCCGTGACTACCCCAAGCCCGCCTTCCATAGGCCAGGGGATGGCGACTAGAACCAAGGCGTAAATCCCAGTAAAAAGGGAAGGCATTGCCTTTGAAAAGTAACAAACACCACAGAATAAGCAAGCGGAAAGTAAACACTAAACAAAGCAGAGTACAACTGAAAGTGCGGAAAAGTAAATGGGCCAGAATACAAACCCAAACTAAAAGTAAAGTACAACTCGAAAGGGAAAACAGCAACTAAAAAGTAAAGCCGCTACACCGAGCTGTCCACTGGAAATCCCACCTGAAGGGTGGGTACAGATAGCTCCTCTGCTCCACGAGTCCCGCCGTCCGCTCCGTGCACGTCCCGCCCAGTGGTCCACCTCCGGGTACCGTCCCGCTCTACAAGCCTCAGCTAAGGTCAACGTTGTCCGTCGTCTGCAACCAACACAACGTAGTGCGGGCGAAGCCCGTGCAGGGGTGAGTATAAGCTACTCAGTAGGGACCCCGAGACCCCTGAAGGTCTCTCAAATCCACAAAGGATAAACCACGAAGAAAAGTATATTCACGAAGTAACAACCGACTCTGCTTAGGTATATGCCCATACATATACCTAAGTCATCAATTAAATTACGCTCCAACCTCCGAGCCCAAGTACAACTCAGTCCACGCAGGAAAGTATACGTATTCCACATAAGAAAGCAAAACATAATCCACGCAGGATTGCACAACATAATCCACACAGGAAAGCAACAGGATTCAGCTCACACAGGTATACTTCTTCAAAGACGATAAAGATGATCACTGATCCATCTAAGTCGTCGGACCCACGAAGGATCGATAGGTAACTAACCCCCGCAGAAGACCCACACAGGATCGGGCTCACACAGAACCTGTAGGCGCTGGCTCACACAGAACCGCTGAGCGCAAGGACCCACACAGGATCGGGCCCACACAGGACCTGTAGCACTGATCCACGAAGGATCGCTGAGTGCTGTAGTCGTCGTCGTCGAATCCACACAGGATCTCTGTACTGTCGTCGTCGAATCCACACAGGATCTCTGTACTGTCGTCGTCGCAGTCACAGTAGCAGTCGTAGCAATAGAACAGTCGCAGCCAGCACTAGGGTTCCCGCACACAGCAAGCTCGTTCGGAGGGTCCGCTCCACGAGCCGAGAGGCTGATACATCAACTGTCACGAAGACCGAAGTTGATGTATCCAAAAGTTCCGTATCGTCAACAGGAACTCAACGCAACAGACGGCGCGTCGATCGGACGCCCGGTCTGAGAGTTATTGGCATTTTCGTCTCCGGGGCCCGGTTGGTTTTTAAGGCAAAACCAACCCGACCGTACTCCACCTGCGTCCAAACCTCGGGCGGAGTATTCCAAAAGATCCGTCTCACTAAGAGAAACACAACGCGACTGACGGCGTGTCAATCGGACGTTCGTAGCTCAAGATATGAGCGTTTCCGCTCCGAAGGCCCGGTTGGTTTCGTGAACGAACCAACCTGGCCGAACACAAAGTAATCCGAAACCTTGAGTGCAATATACCGAAACGACCGTCTCAATCCAAGGATCGCGTTGCCGATGACGGTTCATCGATCGGAGGTCCGAGGCTCAAGTTATGGGCCAAAACCAACTCTGGTTCGAAACGGGGGGGTCCGGGTCCGGGCCGACCCGGCCCGACCCCCCCCCCCCCCCCTGGGGCGGCGCGGCGGCGCGGCGGGCCGTGGCGGCCTGGCGCCGCGAGGTGCCGCGGCGGCTCGGGGTGCCGCGAGGGGCCTCATGCGGGGGCTAAGCCCCGCGGTTTTTCAAGAGGCGGCGCGGCATAGCCGCGCCGTTATTTTAAAAGCGCCCCCTCCACGTGGGGGGCCTGCTGGTGCGGAACCGGGGGGGGCCGGTTGCCCCCCTCCCTTTAATTAAAACCACCCCACTCTTAAAGAGGGGGGTTTTACATGCTGGCCGGGGGATTAATTCTCCCGTTTTAACGGCATCCGGCCGGCCAGCTGGCCGGCCGGTTTTCTCCAACGGGACCGGAAATTCCGGTCCCCTCTTCGGCTTCCGACGTCGGCGGCCCGGCCGCCGGCCTTCTCTTCCGCCACGGCCCGGAACCGGCCGCGGTCTTCTCGTCCCGCTGCGGCCCGGAACCGGCCGCGGTCTCCTCGTCCCGCCGCGGCCCGGAACCGGCCGCGGTGTTCGTCGTCCGGCGCGGTGCGACGGCACCGCGCCCCTTTCGCCGTGCCATGATTCCTTTCAACGCGGTGCGACGGCGTCGCGTTCTTGAAGATTTTTCCTTGGCGTAGCGCGATGGCGCCGCGTAAAATATTTGCACGATCATCCGCGTGGTGCGACGGCACCACGCCACTTGCTTCCACCCGCAAGATAAATCAACATAAACGTTGGAGGGGGTTCGGCCGTGTTCATGCGGTCCGGCCCCCCTCACGTTAAATAAAAACTCAACTTAAACATTCAAAGCCTCATGTTAGACATGTCAGATCCACGTTCAAGAAATGGAATAAATTAAATATTGAATCAACAACCCCTACCTCGGGTATAAGATCGAAGACTTGACAACGTCCCGCGGAAGACAACGTCGCGGTGGTCGGGCGTCGCGGTCGTCGTTCGTCAATCCGTTGACGAAGAGATATGCCCGAAGAGTTACGTCGTTGGCGAATCTTCGTATGCCGACGAAGAAGGTCCGAGGAGGAAGCGGTGTCCCCTTTCGTTGACACGGTAAATGAAGAAGAGCGGAGCGGCGTTCTTCATCGGAAATTGAGCGTTCCTCGTCAAGTCTTGAGGAAAGTCAAATAATAAAGAAAACAACGAACTCAAGAACCTCTACCTCGATAGTCGCACGTTGACGTAGTCGTGGAATATCGGTGTCGATTCCTTTGACGTCGGAGGAAGAGTCGTTGTCGATGGCGTTCGTCGCGGAAAACCGTCGCGGAAGAGATGACGCGGAAGAAGTACGTCGCGTCGCGGATACGGCGTCGCGGATGGACCGTGTTCTTCGGCGGAGAAGTTCTTCGTTGAAGAACGACGTTCTTCGCGTTCTTCGTTGAGTTTGAAGAAGAAGAAGAGCTCTCCACCTCTCAAGAAGACAAACCAATAACCCAAAATAAAATAAGCTACACCTTATTTTATTTTCACTTTGCCAACCTTTCAAAATTCAAAAGTTGAATTCAATACATTAATTAAATCTAGAGTTGACAAAATTAAGTGAAGAGATAGGTTGGCAAGAATTAAAGTAGGGGAGAGTTACATAATTAAGAGGGGGTTTAGAGGGCTTAAGCAAGTTGAGAGAATTTGAAAGGATTAGGGGTTCGTGTGGGCCCCACCACACTTAATCCTCCCAAGGGAGGTTAAGTGGGTGTGGGTCCCACTTCCAACCCCCTTTGGTAGGTTTTCAACAAGTTAAAATAAAATTTGTTCTATACAAATTTTATTTAACTCAAACTAAAAACCCCTAAAAATTAACTTTCAACCCGCAACAAACACAACTCCCGAAAAGGTCTCTTTAAGCGAATATCGGCGCTGCGAGTTCATCGGTGCCCTCGGATTTCAATTCCGAGCACCGGATCAAAAGTTAGGAATTCATGCTCGTTCGTTCACTGAACGTACCCGAGCCAAACTTCGGAAATTAATTCCGGGCACTCCGGGCCTCGGAATCAGGTGTCGTCTGAAACCGCGCTCTTGTAAAATTCTAAAGAAAATTAAGAAAAAATTTCCCTTGAATTTTACGGGTCTTTACATTACTCCCACCTCAGGGCTTTACGTCCCCGTAAAGATACATCAAAAACTAGGGAAACAAATGAGGGTACTGAGCACGCATCTGAGCCTCCCGCTCCCATGTGCTCTCCTGGAGATTCCCGTGCTGCCATCTGATGCGCACAAGAGGAATCGATCGCCCACGCAGGACCCGCTCCTGTCGATCCTCTATCTCCACCGGGACCTCCGTAAAAGTTGCCCCATCGTCAACGTCAAGCTCCCCATGGTCAATGATGTGCGTCGGGTCGTGCACGTATCTCCTCAGCTGGGATACGTGGAAGACGTCGTGCACCCGGTGCAACTGAGGTGGTAGAGCCAGGCGATAAGCCACCTCGCCAATCCTGCTGAGAATCTGGAAGGGTCCGATGAAGCGCGGATATAACTTGCTGCCACGGCCAAATCTCCGAATACCACGTCGAGGTGAGACCCGCAAGAAGATGTGGTCGCCATCCTCGAACTCCAGTGGCCTCCGCCTCCTGTCAGGATATGACTTCTGCCGGCTCTGAGCTGTTCTCATCCGCTCGTGGATGACCTGGACCTTCTCTGTCGTGGCCTGGACCATCTCCGGTCCCACCAGTGCTGACTCCCCAGGGTCTGTCCAGCACAAAGGAGATCTACATGGTCGGCCGTACAACGCCTCGTACGGTGCCATCCCGATGGTGGAGTGGTAGCTGTTGTTGTATGCGAACTCCACCAAGGGTAGGTGGTCCTCCCAGCTACGACCAAAGTCAAGGACACAGGCACGGAGCATGTCCTCGAGTGTCTGAATGGTCCTCTCCGTCTGACCATCCGTCTGAGGGTGAAAAGCTGTGCTAAGACGTAGCTGCGTACCGAACGCCTCTTGTAACCCCTTCCAAAGCCGGGAAGTAAAGCGGGCATCACGATCGGAAACGATAGATGATGGCACGCCGTGGAGCCGCACAATCTCCTGAACGTAGATACGTCCCAAGCTCTCCACTGAGCCCTGCTCTCTGATGGGTAAGAAGTGTGCCGACTTGGTGAGTCGGTCAACAATCACCCAGATGGAGTCGTGACCTCTGGAAGTGCGTGGAAGTCCAGTCACGAAGTCCATAGATATGCCGTCCCACTTCCACTCCGGAACCTCCAAGGGTTGTACCAAGCCTGCTGGTACCTGATGCTCTGCCTTTACCTGCTGACAGGTGAGGCATCGAGAAACGAACTCTGCTACTGCCTTCTTCATGCCCGGCCACCAGTGCTGTCGTCTGAGGTCCTGGTACATCTTCGCCACTCCAGGATGTACCGCTAAAGGAGAAGTGTGAAACTCTCTCAGTACTTCCTCTCGCAGAGCGGCAGGCACCATGGTACGTCCTCTGAAAAGGATGTCGTGCTCTGCTCCAAGGGAGAAACCATCAGGTGCCTGTCCCGAGGATATCTGTGCACGCCGCGTCTCACAGTCAACGTCCCCGTGCTGTGCCTCCCTGACTCGCTGCAGTAGTGGAGGAGTGACTGTGAGAGACTGAAGAAAGGCTGCTCCATCTCTATCCACGAAGGATATCTGCAAAGAGGCTAGCTGCTCCGTCGCCTCCTCAAGTAGCTGAATGCCCGTCCTCCTGCTGAGGGCATCGGCTACTACGTTCCCCTTCCCAGGAGTATAGACTATCTCAAAGTCATAGTCCTGGAGGAACTCGAGCCATCGTCGCTGTCTCAGGTTCAGGTCCTTCTGCGAGAAGATATACCTGAGACTCTGATGATCGGAAAAGACTGTAAAGCGCTCGCCCATCAGATAGTGTCGCCAAGTCTTCAGAGCGAAGACCACTGCTGCTAACTCCAGGTCATGGGTAGCGTAGTTCTGCTCATGCGGCCTCAACTGACGTGATCCATAGGCGATCACGGCCTGCTCCTTCATCAGAACACATCCGAGTCCGGTCCCTAATGCATCGCAGCAGACTACGTACCCTACTCCCTCCTCAGGCAACCTCAAGATAGGTGCGCAGGTCAATCTCTGTCTCAGCTCCTGGAAGCTCTGCTGACATCTGTCTGTCCATACGAAGGGTTTCCCCTTCTTCGTCAAAGCTGTGAGTGATGCCGCAACTCTAGAGAAGTCTGGCACGAATCTCCGATAATATCCAGCT
Source organism: Viscum album (assembly GCA_963277665.1). Classification (NCBI taxonomy): domain Eukaryota; kingdom Viridiplantae; phylum Streptophyta; class Magnoliopsida; order Santalales; family Viscaceae; genus Viscum; species Viscum album. The sequence goes on from OY728160.1 coordinate 1,685,386,004, forward strand.
AGTCCCAAGAAACTCCGAACCTCAGTCACGCTCTTGGGTGGCTCCCAAGCTAACACAGTCTCAATCTTCGCGGGATCCACTGCAACTCCCGCCTCAGAGATAACGTGTCCCAAAAAGTGGACCTCACGTATCCAGAACTGGATCTTCGAGAGCTTACCATAAAGCTGGTGCTCTCGGAGTGTGTCAAGAACAACTCGCAAGTGAAAGGCGTGCTCCTCCTCTGTCGTAGAGTAAATCAGAATGTCGTTGATGAAGACCACGACAAACCGATCGAGGTATGGCTGAAAGATCCTGTTCATGAGAGCCATGAACACTGCTGGAGCATTGGTTACACCGAAAGGCATAACCAAGAACTCATAGTGGCCATACCGACATCTGAAGGTCGTCTTCTGCACATCCTCGTCTCTGAATCTGAGCTGATGATAGCCTGACCTGAGGTCTATCTTCGAGAACCACCGTGCTCCCTTGAGCTGATCAAAGAGGTCATCAATCCTCGGTAGCGGATACTTGTTCCTCACTGTCACTTGGTTCAGGCGACGATAGTCAACACAAAGTCGCAATCTCCCGTCCGCCTTCTTGGCGAACAATATCGGAGAAGCCCAGGGTGAAACACTGGGTCGGATGAACCCCTTGCCCTGCAAGTCCTCCAACTGTACCCGTAGCTCTCGAAGCTCGGCGGGGGCCATCCGATATACTGGAGTGGATATCGGGGCTGTCCCAGGGTACAAGTCAATATAAAAGTCTACCTCTCTGCGAGGAGGTAGCCCTGGAACATCGTCGGGAAAAACGTCCGCAAACTGATCCACCACTGCAGGAAAACCAGGACTCCGCACGTCAACTGCTCCAAGGATAAGGCTAGCCAACTGATGAGTGATGGGCTGTCCTCTCCTCCGCTGAAGTCCATCCTGTGCTGCTAAGGCTCCCTTCTCGTCGGTGAAGGTGAACCTGCTCCCGTCGGTGCGTACACATCGCACCTTGCGCCTAAAACAGTCAATCTGTGCATGGACCGTAGATAGCCAATCCATGCCCAAGATGACGTCGTAAGGCCTCGACGCTGCTACAAGAATATCCCAGCCGAATCTCTCGCCTCCTAGAGTAAGCTCACACTGCCGGCACCAGTGCGTAATCGTCGAGTCTGCTCCCGTAGGAGTCTCTAGCCGTAAGGATCGAGCCAACGGCTCTGTCGGAATCTCCGAGCTCCGAACAAGGGCAGTGGCTATGAAAGAGTGACTCGCTCCTGTGTCTATAAGAACTGCAGCAAGGGTGGAATAGACACAGATAGTACCTCGAATCATCTCAGGTGCGCCGTGGTCGTAGGCCTCTGCTGCCTGGAGCTGTGCCTGTCGCTGCCCTCCAGCTCCCTGTGGTCGGGGTTGACCTCCTGGTGGTGGTGGTGGTAGAGCCTCAAAGCGTCGACCACCACCAGCTGCTCGTCCAGCTCCTCTGCCTCATCCGCCTCCTCCCTGCGGACCGCCACGGTCGATCCTCTGCCTCTACCTCGGTGGTCCATCAACTGTCTGCTGCTCCTCGGCACGACGGGTCGGGCAGTCACGAGCCATGTGGCCCTGCCCGCCGCACGAGTAGCACTGTCTGCCTCTCGGAAGACTGGCTCCGCGCTGTGTGCCCCGCACTGCTGAGCCAGTGCCCTGAGATCGTCTGCTCGAAGGTCTGGTCTGTCTGGACCCCTGAGTCATCCGTCGACTGCCTGCTGCAGATGACTCTGCCACGTGCCGCCCTGCGGTGGGTCGCTGTGCTGGTGTAGACTCAGCAAGGAAGCTCTCGATCAGAAGGGCCCGCTCCAGTACTCCTGTCTGAGTCGGTATGCTGAGGGAGATCAGCGATGCCCTGATCTCGTGTCTCAAACCCTGCTCGAAGGTCCGGGCCCGGAAGAATGGGTCCCGTACCATGTCGGTCGAGTAGCGCGAGAGATCGGTGAATCTCGCCGAGTACTGTGCGACCGTCATGCTGCCCTGCCGCAGCTGTAGAAGCTCCTGAATACGCACCGCACGAAGGGTGGCTGGGATGAACTCCGAGCGGAAGAGGCTCTCAAAGTCCGTCCAAAGTAGGGATGCCTCATCGTGCACCTGGAGCATCAGGCTCCACCATCGTCCTGCTGCTGCGTGTAGTAGGCTCGCAGCGAGGATCACCATGAGGTCTGCTGGTGTCCTCACTAGCCTAAACACTCGAACCACTGCCTCCAGCCAGTCCTCTGCTGCCTGGGGATCCGTCTCCCCGCGAAACCTGGGCGGTCGCTGGCGCTGAAACTCATGCAGTGCACTGAGGCGACGTGCATCGTCAGCGGCTGCTGCTGGAAGCATCGGGGGCTCGGCGGGTAAAGCTACCGCCGGTGCCACTACTGAAAAAGGGCCCTGTACCGAGGCCTCGTCGCTCGGTGGGCTGTCGTCTCGCTCGACTCTCGGAACCCTAGCTGGCTGCCGTCGTGGGGCCATCCTGAAAAGGAAACAGGTGCGCCATGGTTAGAACAGTATACCTGGTGAGCTGATATAAGTAATCACAAAGAAAACTTTGAAACACACACTCAATCAATGTTTTCGTGCATTAAGTCGGAAATCAGAAGTCAGGGTCCTGGTATACGGATACGTCGGCCGCCGCACCAACACTGGACTCCCTGGACTGATAACCACACTCAATACGCTAAACATTATTGCTTCACATAGAAAAGATCAGAGTTCGCGGTAGAACCGAACCCTCTGATACCAATTTGTCACGACCCGCCCTCGGGGTCCGTGCCGTGACTACCCCAAGCCCGCCTTCCATAGGCCAGGGGCTGGCGACTAGCACCAAGGCGTAAATACCAGTAAAAAGGGAAAGCATTGCCTTTGAAAAGTAACAAACACCACAGAATAAGCAAGCGGAAAGTAAACACTAAACAAAGCAGAGTACAACTGAAAGTGCGGAAAAGTAAATGGGCCAGAATACAAACCCAAACTAAAAGTAAAGTACAACTCGAAAGGGAAAACAGCAACTAAAAAGTAAAGCCGCTACACCGAGCTGTCCATTGGAAATCCCACCTGAAGGGTGGGTACAGATAGCTCCTCTGCTCCACGAGTCCCGTCGTCCGCTCCGTGCACGTCCCGCCCAGTGGTCCACCTCCGGGTACCATCCCGCTCTACAAGCCTCAGCTAAGGTCAACGCTGTCCGTCGTCTGCAACCAACACAACGTAGTGCGGGCGAAGCCCGTGCAGGGGTGAGTATAAGCTACTCAATAGGGACCCCGAGACCCCTGAAGGTCTCTCAAATCCACAAAGGATAAACCACGAAGAAAAGTATATTCACGAAGTAACAACCGACTCTGCTTAGGTACATGCCCATACATATACCTAAGTCATCAATTAAATTACGCTCCAACCTCCAAGCCCAAGTACAACTCAGTCCACGCAGGAAAGTATACGTATTCCACATAGGAAAGCAAAACATAATCCACGCAGGATTGCACAACATAATCCACACAGGAAAGCAACAGGATTCAGCTCACACATGTATACTTCTTCAAGGACGATAAAGATGATCACTGATCCATCTAAGTCGTCGGACCCACGAAGGATCGATAGGTAACTAACCCCCGCAGAAGACCCACACAGGATCGGGCTCACACAGAACCTGTAGGCGCTGGCTCACACAGAACCGCTGAGCGCAAGGACCCACACAGGATCGGGCCCACACAGGACCTGTAGCACTGATCCACGAAGGATCACTGAGTGCTGTAGTCGTCGTCGTCGAATCCACACAGGATCTCTGTACTGTCGTCGTCGAATCCACACAGGATCTCTGTACTGTCGTCGTCGCAGTCACAGTAGCAGTCGTAGCAATAGAACAGTCGCAGCCAGCACTAGGGTTCCCGCACACAGCAAGCTCGTTCGGAGGGTCCGCTCCACGAGCCGAGAGGCTGATACATCAACTGTCACGAAGACCGAAGTTGATGTATCCAAAAGTTCCGTATCGTCAACAGGAACTCAACGCAACAGACGGCGCGTCGATCGGACGCCCGGTCTGAGAGTTATTGGCATTTTCGTCTCCGGGGCCCGGTTGGTTTTTAAGGCAAAACCAACCCGACCGTACTCCACCTGCGTCCAAACCTCGGGCGGAGTATGCCAAAAGATCTGTCTCACTAAGAGGAACACAACGCGACTGACGGCGTGTCAATCGGACGTTCGTAGCTCAAGATATGAGCGTTTCCGCTCCGAAGGCCCGGTTGGTTTCGTGAACGAACCAACCCGGACGAACTCAAAGTAATCCGAAACCTTGAGTGCGATATACCGAAACGACCGTCTCGATCCAAGGATCGTGTTTCCGCTGACGGTTCGTCGATCGGAGGTCCGAGCCTCAAGTTATGGGCCAAAAACCAACTCTGGTTCGAAACGGGGGGGTCCGGGTCCGGGCCGACCCGGCCCGACCCCCCCCCCCCCCCCCTGGGGCGGCGCGGCAGCCGGCGGCGGCGGCCGGCGGCGGCGGCGGGTGGCGGACGGCGGCGGCGGTGCGGCGGCGCGGCGGCGCGGCGGGCCGCGGCGGCCTGGCACCGCGAGGTGCCGCGGCGGCTCGGGGTGCCGCGAGGGGCCGCACGCGGGGGCTAAGCCCCGCGGTTTTTCAAGAGGCGGCGCGGCATAGCCGCGCCGTTATTTTAAAAAGCGCCCCCCCCCCCCCCCCCCACGTGGGGGGCCTGCGGGTGCGGAACCGGGGGGGCCGGCTGCCCCCCTCCCTTTAATTAAAACCGCCCCCCTCTTAAAGAGGGGGGTTTTACATGCTGGCCGGGGGATTAATTCCCCCGGTTTAACGGCATCCGGCCGGCCAGCTGGCCGGCCGGTTTTCTCCAACGGGAACGGAAATTCCGGTCCCCTCTTCGGCTTCCGACGCCGGCGGCCCGGCCGCCGGCCTTCTCTTCCGCCGCGGCCCGGAACCGGCCGCGGTCTTCTCGTCCCGCTGCGGCCCGGAACCGGCCGCGGTCTCCTCGTCCCGCCACGGCCCGGAACCGGCCGCGGTGTTCGTCGTCCGGCGCGGTGCGACGGCACCGCGCGCCTTTCGCCGTGCCATGATTCCTTTCAACGCGGCGCGACGGCGTCGCGTTCTTGAAGATTTTTCCTTGGCGTAGCGCGACGGCGCCGTGTAAAATATTTGCACGATCATCCGCGTGGTGCGACGGCACCACGCCACTTGCTTCCACCCGCAAGATAAATCAACATAAACGTTGGAGGGGGTTCGGTCGTGTTCATGCGGTCCGGCCCCCCTCACGTTAAATAAAAACTCAACTTAAACATTCAAAGCCTCATGTTAGACATGCCAGATCCACGTTCAATAAATGGAATAAATTAAATATTGAATCAACAACCCCTACCTCGGGTATAAGATCGAAGACTTGACAACGTCCCGCGGAAGACAACGTCGCGGTGGTCGGGCGTCGCGGTCGTCGTTCGTCAATCCGTTGACGAAGAGATATGCCCGAAGAGTTACGTCGTTGGCGAATCTTCGTATGCCGACGAAGAAGGTCCGAGGAGGAAGCGGTGTCCCCTTTCGTTGACACGGTAAACGAAGAAGAGCGGAGCGGCGTTCTTCGTCGGAAATTGAGCGTTCCTCGTCAAGTCTTGAGGAAAGTCAAATAATAAAGAAAACAACGAACTCAAGAACCTCTACCTCGATAGTCGCACGTTGACGTAGTCGTGGAATATCGGTGTCGATTCCTTTGACATCGGAGGATGAGTCGTTGTCGATGGCGTTCGTCGCGGAAAACCGTCGCGGAAGAGATGACGCGGAAGAAGTACGTCGCGTCGCGGATACGGCGTCGCGGATGGACCGTGTTCTTCGGCGGAGAAGTTCTTCGTTGAAGAACGACGTTCTTCGCGTTCTTCGTTGAGTTTGAAGAAGAAGAAGAGCTCTCCACCTCTCAAGAAGACAAACCAATAACCCAAAATAAAATAAGCTACACCTTATTTTATTTTCACTTTGCCAACCTTTCAAAATTCAAAAGTTGAATTCAATACATTAATTAAATCTAGAGTTGACAAAATTAAGTGAAGAGATAGGTTGGCAAGAATTAAAGTAGGGGAGAGTTACATAATTAAGAGGGGGTTTAGAGGGGTTAAGCAAGTTGAGAGAATTTGAAAGGATTAGGGGTTCGTGTGGGCCCCACCACACTTAATCCTCCCAAGGGAGGTTAAGTGGGTGTGGGTCCCACTTCCAACCCCCTTTGGTAGGTTTTCAACAAGTTAAAATAAAATTTGTTCTATACAAATTTTATTTAACTCAAACTAAAAGCCCCTAAAAATTAACTTTCAACCCGCAACAAACACAACTCCCGAAAAGGTCTCTTTAAGCGAATATCGGCGCTGCGAGTTCATCGGTGCCCTCGGATTTCAATTCCGAGCACCGGATCAAAAGTTAGGAATTCCCGCTCATTCGTTCACTGAACGTACCCGAGCCAAACTTCGGAAATTAATTCCGGGCACTCCGGGCCTCGGAATCAGGTGTCGTCTAAAACCGCGCTCTTGTAAAATTCTAAAGAAAATTAAGAAAAAATTTCCCTTGAATTTTACGGGTCTTTACAGTGGAGATCATTTAGGGTTAAATACCATGATCAAGGTAGGTGTCCCCTATGATACAAAATCATTTTCATGTCTATTTATGATAATTCATTCCTTAATTGTTTCATTTTTTCAATAATATGGTATAAGGCCAGGTATTATCCTTACGAGAGAGGATAAGGTGGCTTCGAGTCTCTTGGGATGAGACTGAGTACTCATCAACACTTTGGTAAACTGATATTTCAAAGAATATTTATCACCCAGGGTCATGGGATTTTATTAAACTGATGAGAGACCACTAGGAGGTCCTGGAATGTGATAGAAGATGTATAATAGGGATAGTGGGAATGCATGAGTAGTTTGGGTCAAAGTGATGATGGTCGAGACCGATGTAGGTTTCTCATGTGATAAGAAACACCCTCCTAAGGTTATATGTGAGGTTTGGCATGTGATTATAGTGAGAAGAGTCTTGTTGGACATAGAATTGGGATTTTAAGGGGGTATAGTTAGGTGTTGGACCTCTCCTATTGAGTACAGGGTTGGGTATGTTGTGACGGCTTAGGACTATCCCCGGGTACTGGTACCAAGATTGGAAAGGATCTTAGGGAGGCTGGACTAGACCATGTGGTCTAGGTTGAGATGAGCCTTTGGGTTTTAGAGTCACTAAAAGGTGAAGGGTGTGGCACAGTATTAGTGAGAAGATATTGTTATGTGTCTAGAGGACCCAGTGGATGCTTTAATGGGAGAGGTGAGACATATTGTAATAAGGGGCAAGGTCTCGAGTGACCAAGTCCCTGTGATTATCTTGTGATATATGTGATGGATTACATTCCCTTCATATTTTATCTGTTCTTTTTAGACCTCCCTAGAGTTTTATTGGATGGATTTATGTGCCTATTAGACCTCTAAAGAGACTACAGGGATGGTTCAGTGTGTTTAAAGGACTTCCCTACAGTCTGTAGGTATAGAAAAGTGTTAATTGACCTCTCCAAAGTCTATGGAAATGGTTCAATATGATTACCACTCCCTGATGAGGGTATTGGGTTGAGGAAATTTCCAAAAGTGGATTAGGTCAGTGTATATCAATTAGAAAATTCCTTGAGAAATCTTGGGTTGAGGACTACCTAGGGACTGGGTTGTGGTGTTTTGTGAAATTAGACTTATGTACCTCCCTAAATTGAGAATGGATAGATTAATGATTATGTATGTACGGCCATTCTCAGTGTCTGTGGCTATTGGGATGATATTTCGGATGCTTCCCTACCCTAATTCATTGGTATGGGTTGGGTATTAGTATGATGGAACAGGGAAACGAGTAGTTTCTAGAATTGTTCCAAAGTAGGTATGGTCAAGTGTTGGGGTGGCATGGATAGAACTCATTGGCCAAGAGGGTGTGTGTATCTCATCAGGTGTCATAGTGTCCTGGTTAGAACATGATAAATCAACCAAAATTTTTATTTATGTTATTTTTTTTCCTCATTCACACACACAAATGACTAAATATATTATGGTAGTTTAGTGGGACCCTACAGAGTTTTATTCTCACACCCAACACAAGAGTCTCAACGTGCATGAAAACTTATGTGTTTATTTCAGGTCATGCATAGTATTTGTAGTTGATCAAGATATGGTAGCTTTATGGGTTCCTAGAGATAGTCTATTTGATCCTTGGGGGTGACAGTAAGGCTAATGTGCATGCATTTTATTTTGTTTTTTTATTTGGGATCGTCTTAATGGGGGATCTTTTTTATATTATATATGAAATAATTATATATGTGATAAGATGTTTATTTATTATATGTACTCTATCATGGATATGGTTTGGTTATTTATTATTATTCATTAATGTGATATCAAGGTCATAGTCTCCCCAATGCTTAATTTATACCCCCTCCACTAGTTGGAAGCCTTTGGGGTATGAGGAGGCATGCTTGAAGCTATATAGACACCATGGTTCAAGGATTACTAAGGGCCCCTGAGATAAAGAATTACAAAGTGGTATTAGATCCTTTGTTTATTTTTATGATTTGGGTAGATGGTAAGCAGGAAGTCTTGGAATGTGTTCGAGCTTATGATGGATATCAAACTGGTGTTTCAAGAACACGTTTTTGGATTGGAAGTGCATTTTACTAGGGGAATGGGATTTTTTTTCTTTCTATTTTCTACTATGGTTTTATAATTTAACCTTGGGAAACACACTTTGATTTTATAAGACTATGATTTATTATGGTTATTGGATACTGGATCATTAGAAATAGTCCATGAACATGAATTGTATTTTCCATGTATGATTCATTCCATATGAGTGATTTTTTATGATTGTTTATAGATGATTGGTCTAACTCTTTGAAGTTTCAACAAAAAATTATATGGTGTTTTCCCAAAAAAAATGTTATTGTAATTATACTTTATTGGATTACATTGCATCACCTTCGATGTCAAGACATGTGAATCTATAGTGTTGAATTATCTAGTGATGGAAATAAATTCCATTATTCAAGGGATGTACGGAGACCTATTCTAGGATAGTACAGGAATTTGATGTCCCAGTAGTGGCTAGATGAGGGCATGGTATGCATGGGAGGTGATCTGAGTATGGGAATGGGTTTCCCTAAGCATGATAGGCCCTGGTGGGTTAATGATATGTTGGTTTGGTTATTTAAAGTATTAACATAACTTATATATCATTTCCCATATAAATTCTTAATAACACTCTACATAACAAGATCGGGTGGTTTTGTGGAAAAACTGATATGTTACAGAGAAATTCGTGGAAAATTCATTATTTATGGTATTGAGGCTGGTTTCAAGGTCAAAACCAGTTGGGTTCCTATCCAAGAGATTTTTTTATGTTCTTTCATGTACCATGGTGGTAGTATGGGTAGTCACCATAGTTTTAAAATGACACCCATGTGGTGGGTGGTCGAGTGATTACGCGTGACATGAGAGATATGTCTTAGGTTTTTGGGTCCAGCTAACATAAATGGGGCATGATCAGTGGGATAGGTCTGTGAGCCTGGGTTAGATAGTATATAACTCCTGGGAGTTCTAGTATGATCATGGAATCGGTTTTCACAGAGTGTGAAACCATTGATTTTGAATGAGACTAAGTAGAATCATACGTGAGAACTAGTGAAAGGGTTCTTGGTGGATCATTATACCTTAGTAAGAGAAGAGTGATCATTGGAAAGGATTTTCAAGAAAGTCACAAAGTGTGAGGCTTGGTTCATGGTGGTTTTTCAAGGTGATCAGTTGGTTTTTTAATCAAAAAACAAGATATGTTTAGGATCATTGGAAATGGTTTGGGTTTTGGATGAACCTAGATAGTGTAATATAGGTATCACTATGGTCTTTTTGGTTCAAGGTCACTCTCAGAGTCAGTTAACTGGTGTACTCAATGAGAATCTTATAAGCATGATGACCCAGAGTTTAGTGAGATGGGAGATATCCCTCAGTGGTGAGAGGATACCTCGTTGATAGATTGGATCATCATGACATATTCAACCAGATTTTATTCCTTGACATGAATTTTCTGGGAGTCATGGTGTAAAAGGTGTATGTAATGTGAGCATGCTTTAGGAGGAGTGACACATGTGTGGTGTTGGGACCTTTTCGGGTTAGTGCTTGAGGAGTAGTGTAAGGAAATCCTTGTGTTGAGGATTGCACCATTTGATATTAAAGGATTTCATTCCTAATGAACTATGAATGGGTTGGGGTGGGTATTTTTTGTTGTAACTTTGGTATGAGTGGTACAATGACATCATTCATTGTGTATGGTGATGAATGGAGCACAAACTATAGAGGATCAGTGTTTTGGTAAGATGACTAGTGATAATGATACTCCTTTGGTGGGGATCATTGAAAAAGTTGAAGGTAAATGACCTCCATGCTTAATGGTTCATTGGTCCTATGAGACTAGTTGGTGGACAATTGAGGTGATTCCATAGTACCAATGTGTGATATGATCTTTAGATATTTGGTTCCTTGAAAAATACCATATTTGATATTTGGATTAGGTGTTGGTTGGAGTCGATGCATTAGCATCAATCTTAGAGTGGTTTTAGTGTGACCTGAAGTTGATTCATGAGTTTATTCATAATCCATTACATTGTTCAGGGGTTCAACTAGTGATCCATGATTTGGTTCATAGGGTGAACCATTTTCATCATGCAGATCAGGGGGTGAACCTTCTATTCCTGACAAGGCTGAGGGGGTTAAACTCATTTCATCACATGATTTATAAGGTGAATAATGTAATGAAATTTAGTGAAGGTGCTTATTGGTATGAAAATTCTTGGGGAATTAATGCTATATTTATGCCTCAGGTAATGATTGGAACCCCATGTTTAGGGTTAATTGGTGAAAATACTATTTGGGAGGCAAGTGTTTCTTCTGAGGATGTGTTGGTGGGTGTGACCAATTGTTTTAGGAAAATTCAGCTGAAGGTGGTCCAATAGGTATTTGACATGAAATTGGACATGGTGAGAGGGGAACTATTTTTGGATCATCATGTGGGATGTGGTTAGTGGGTCAATGAACTACTAGACGAATAATTTTAGTAAAAGATTCCAATGGTGGTGAGTGCAATGGATTACAATCAACCTCTATGAGTAGATCCTTATGATGAGGATCACTATAAGCCTTAGGTTGGATTAGATGAAAATACAATTTTTTATTTGTAAATATGGGTGTGGTGAATATTGTTTCTTTGTTTGAATTGGTAGCGGGTGGAAGGCTCGAATTTCAGTGAATGTTGTGCTTTTTTGTTTTGAGTTGTGAAATTGTAGAATGTCCAATTATTGAAGGTTGGATATCGTGATTTCTTACTTAATTGATGAATGGGATATGTCAAGAGATGTGATTCAAGTAATTTCATATATTCATAGGGATGAGAAGAATTATGGTGGGGTGTTTGAAATGATAGGAATCATTACAGGTTGTAAATTTATGATGTAACTTAAATTTTCATCTTGTTGACGATTCATTTTTTGAACTAGGGTTTGGATTGGGATTCTAAATTTTTGAATGTCCTTAAATGAGGTTTTGTATGGGGTTTAATTTTGGGGTGGTGAGCCAGATGTTTTAGAAATCCATGAAGGAAAGAAGGTCAAATCTATTGAAAAATAGTAGCATCACCCTTTAATGTTGTGAACAAGGAGTTCATGCCATGAGTTTTTTGGGGTAGAGAAAAACCAGCTTTCGAGGTGGTTCATGTCATGAATCGAGGGTTCAATCTATGAAATTAGTTTAATACCTTTGGTTAATACCCTTTTCTATTAGCTGATAGAGTGTCGGCATATGAGGGTTGATGATTGTCTCCCCTCTCCTTTCTTCCCCCTTGATCCATAGTAGTTTTTAATAGTGATTTCAGGTGTTTTCCCCCTCTCTTATCCCTTTATTATAACTTCTAATTGTAGATATTATTTTGTGATGATTTTTTGGGATATGTTTAGTGGTGATTTCAAAGAATAACAATTGAATAATCCAAGTGTGATGGGGATTTCATGCACGGTGGCTAAAGGCGGACCTGAGATGATGTTTTCACATCATTTATCACAGATCTATTAGAGGTACAAATTCTGATGAATTTATTTGGGGTTTTTCCCTAAATTAAATTTATTTGGCTTGTAATTGGGAGTTTTTGGTTAGGGATTTGTGTAGGGATGGTTCTAGGGGCAGGTTGTGGACCCTCCAGTTGAGATTAAAAGTTGTTGTGGTGCAACAGCGCTGCCTAGTGAGCATTCTATTGATTATTATTCATTGGAGAAATTTAATTAATTAATTATAAATTCTTATAATTGATTATTTAGGTTACTTGGTGTTATACACATTTGTCAGCGCATATAAGTGGTTTGGTTTCCTTGTAAGAGGCTCGACGGAGCTCGATGAGGGGCTAAGTCAATGATCAAGGTAGGTGGCCTATATGATACAAAATCGTATACATGTCTATTTATGATTTTTTATTCCTATATTGTTGAATGGGTTCATGAATGGGGTATAAGGATCCATATAGACATTGGTTGATAGGATGGGGTGGCTTCATGCCTCTAGGGATGAGACCAATTACTCTCCAACACTTTGGTGAACTAGGGTTTCCTTGTGACTATGTCTCTAAGGGGAATGGGATATGGTTGAGCTGATGAGAGACCTATATTAGGTCCAAGGATGTGATATGAGATGAAGAATAGAATTGGTTGAGTTCTTATTGATAGTGGGTGGGCATGATCGGGTTGGGGTTGAGTGACAACAAGCATGAGATATGTATGTACAACGAGTGATGAGAAACTCTCTCATATTGTTCGATTTGAGACATTATTTTACCTTGGAGTGAGAGCGTTACTACCTGGATTGGAATTGGGATTTCATGGGATTTAGTTTGGTGTTATACCTCTCACAACAAAGATAGGGTCAGGTAGATTGCAATGGCATGGGACGGTCCCTTGCTAGAAGGGCAAGGAGTGATGATGGGCTTGATGAGATTGGATTAGACCTTGGGGTCGAGGTTGGGATGAGACTTTGAGTTGTATAGTCACTATCGGTGGATGTGTATAAGGTGACTTTAGTAACCAGAGACAGTGATGAGACTGGAGTACCTAGTGGATTCCCTAACAAGAGAGGTGAGGCTTGTTATGATGAGGGGATAAGTATCAATACACTGGTATCTAGGGACTAGCTGGTGAGTCATATGATGTTTTGTAGGCCCTCTTATTTTTTAATGTGCTTGTTGGATAACCCTATAGTCTATAAAGATGGGTAGGTGTGTATTTTATAACTCCTTAGAGTCCATGGGGATGAGTAGGCATGCTTGATAGATGCCTTTAATGTCTATGGTAATGCCCTAAAGAGGTTATTGGATCAAGGACCTTTACATAAATGGCTTGGTTCAGTGTGCATGAATTGGAACTTTCCTTGAGAAGACATGGGTTGATGACTGCCCAGGGTGTTGGGTCATGGTATGACATGTGATGACACTAATTGAACTCCCTCAAGTGATATGGGATGGGTAAACTCTTATAGATGTATGACCATGCCACGTGTCTATGGAGATTGGGTCGCGGTATTGGCCACCACATTACCCAAAATCTTAAGGTATAAGTTGGGAATCAATATGATGACATGAGGAAATGGGTGGATTCTGGCATGGCAATGAAGCAAGTATGGTCTGGTGTCACGGTGGCCTCATTAGCACCCAATAACCTATTAGATGTGTGTATCTTATTGGGTGTTGTCGAACCCACGTTATGTTGTTGTTCTTTTTGAAACTATATAGAATTTTATGCTCCCATACAACAAGGGAATCTCGGTGTGGGTGCAAACCTTATGTCCACATTTCCGGTCAGGCATGGGACATGCTGTAAAAACATATTTAATATTAATATAAATCATTTTCATGTCTTAAAAATATTCATTAATTAGATTTTATAGTTTTATATTCATTATAGTAATATTAGGTAAATATTTAGTCAAAAGGAAAATGATTTATTTTAAAAAAAAATTGGGGTATCATGCATTACATGGTTTTATTTATATTATTTATTTAAAAATAATATAATTTTAATTTGAAAAAATGGAATTCATTTCTTGAATTTATGATTTCAAAATTATCTTAGGATGAATTTTTTAGAGTTCTTTTAAAAGTTTCATTTTTCTATGAATAGTGAGAAATAATATTTTTTATTGAAAAATTTCTTTTCTTTATAGGTATTTGAAAAGTCACATTCTATTTTCCGTTAGTTTTAAAATTTAAATAGTTAATTTTTATTCAAAATAACCCAATAAATTTTATTTTAATCAACATTAAACTTGTATTTGGTAAAAAAAATTATTATACTTAAAAAGGAATTTTCTAAAAAACCATTCTTCATCATGCTTTGGGGTCTAATTTTAAATTAAATTATACCACATATAGGAATTGAATTTGATAAAATGGATTCCATATTTTTACTCATAATAACTAATATCGGGTAATAAGGTCAAATTAATTTTTGGACATAATGAATAATAAAAATAGTAAAAATTGGTAGTTACAGTTATGGTTAAAGCATGTTTACCGAGGGATAAACTAAAGAGATAAGGGTTATAATTACCTAATAATATAAATCCATCATATTTTAGGAGTATTATTAGACAAAATATCTATTTATTGAGTTAAATAATTAATTTTAAAACATTATTTTGAATTTGGGAACATAGTATTTACTTCTGAGAAGATAAGATATTTTTTATTCAAATTAAAAACTATTTTTGGGTCTTTGAATTTAATGGAATGGTTTAAATATACCATTAAAATTTTGATTGATAAAAAATTATAAAAACTTTATTTATTATTATTTAACCAAAAAAAATCATGGAAACCAAAATTGAACGTGATAAGAATAATAGAAACCATCATGTTTAAAAATAGTTTCATACACCTTTAGAAATTGAACCTGATAAGATGGATAAAAAAATTTAACCATCATGTTTAAATTTTTTTAGAATTAACCTTTAATTTTTTTCCATATAATCAATTTATCAGGATAAAAAAGTTAAGTTCTCACAGTTGAGGTTAAAATTATTTTATAGTGGTTTAGCTAAACAATAAGGATTAAAATGTATCCAAAACTTATCTTAATGTGGTTGGTTGAGTTTATTTTTACCCAATAACATCTTATATTTTATTTTTGGGTTTTATTTTTTCACTTTACTTGACTATGATATATATATATATTATTTAATATTTTAAGAAATTCTAATTATGTCATTCCTCTCACTTATAGAAGGACATCTCATATCCTCTCTGACTCAATACAATTGTGCACTCTATTTGATCCAATATATGACCAAATTCCTTCCTAAAGTCAATACACAAATCCTAGAGGCTGTGGTTTGATCATAAAACCATCTTAGGAAGGCTTTAGGTATAAACCTAAATATGTTGTATGAAGAAGAGGTATAGTTCTTAACCATGATTTTTAATTTTATTTATTCTTCTACCTCATTCAAATTTTTTTTTAAATGATAAAATAAAAAACATGTATATAATAAGATTTTTTAATTAAATAATCTATATCAATATCTTTCTTCCATCAAATGAGATATCAAACCATCACTAGTGTGTACAGTGGACTACTACCTCGTGAACTAATGTAATTTATTTTCCATCACTATCTCTCACATATGGTCATAATAATGGATTTAATATATATATATATATATATGATATTAATTAAATGTTTATCATTATTGAAAGATAATAGATCATAATTTTTATTACCTTTCTATCCAATTAAAAATGATAAGGTTGTTCATGTGTACATATGATTTACCACCTCCATGATATGATTTGATTAATTTTTTTTACCACATCACAAAGATGATATAGATAAGTTATTTTAAATAAATCATATGATATTTATGATATAAAAATAATTATATACAGATAAAATGATATATTCCTTAATTCCATCATGTCCATTTAAAAATGGAAACATTATTTATGTGTATCGGTGGGCTACCATCTCTATTATTGTAACGTAGTTCATTTTTCATAACCATATTTCAAGGTTCGTTTTTAATGTATAATTTATGTATAGAAATAATAATTATTTCATAATTATTATTTTTGAGATTATGTAATAATTAACACTTTTACCATAGTTAAACTAACAAATTCATTTTCGACATATGAGCAAAATATTATCAAAACATCTTACATGAACTTAATTGATTATGTAATTGTATATAACATGATAATAAATAAATAAAATGAATAATAAAATTACAAAAAATTTATTATAAGTGTAAATAATTAACATAATTTTATTATTCTAGAAGATAAATAATATACATGATGAGTTAGACTCGAGGTAAGGGACATTTTCTTTAAAAACCTCATATAAAATGTTTTAAATAATTATTTTCTAAATATTTTTATTCCCTATCAATATTTTTAAAATCATTTTATGGATGGATTTATGAAGATATAAATGAATTATAAATGATTTCTTTTTCTCATTTTAATTTCTTTCAAATGTTTTCAAATGGATTCAGTTTACATATTTTATATGGAATGTATTGAAAAAAAAAAGAAAAAAGGAATGTTCTATTTT
The DNA here is from genome assembly GCA_963277665.1 of Viscum album. Taxonomy (NCBI): domain Eukaryota; kingdom Viridiplantae; phylum Streptophyta; class Magnoliopsida; order Santalales; family Viscaceae; genus Viscum; species Viscum album. The sequence continues at coordinate 1,685,402,628 of OY728160.1, forward strand.
AACATATAGGGTGGCAAAAAAATCCTACTATTGTAAATATTATATTATGTTTGAATTACTTTAAAATATTTCATGATTTCTTGAAATAAAAACCCACCTTCGTTTTTATTTTGGGTATTTTAGAAAGGAATTTTAAATGGAATGGATACTTTGATATCTAGAAATATTTTTCTTAAGGATGTGGAGAATATTTTTATGATAGAAATTCAATATTTCATGTGTTTTGTAAATTTTATGGTTATTGTGCACTTTTATGATGATAGTTTATCCTAATGTAGCTCATTATGATGGTTGGGACCAATATAGCTCATGGTATTGGGTGATCCTGATATATCTCTCCAATGCATTAGGTAAATAGGGAAAGTTTACCGGTTAGTTTTATCCTAATAGATTATTTGAATTAAACATATAAATTATTCCATTTGTAAGATTGATTATAAAAGTGATATGAAGATGATTTACCAATTTACCAACATCCTTTAACTATGCTTTCTATATGTTTTTACATAAGTTTTATGATTTCACAAGGTAATATAATGAGTTTACATTTAAAAGAAAGTATATTCCACTTCTTAATGGTGAAATTTATAACTTTGTTAAAAAAAATTCATGAATTTTTTATGATGGAAAATAAACATTTTTTTAGTATTTTTTCTCTTTTAATATTTTTTAAGAAATATTTTATGAAAATATTTAGGCAGTGAAGTTGATTTTTTTTGTTAAGAATAGGTTTTTTTGAGCTCAAAGATTGTCTTGAAAAGGGAAAACTTTTATGATTATTCATAGACTAATTGGTTTCCTTATTTCTTATTATAGGTACCTTGATGATGTTTTTATTCTCATCCCACATTTTCGAATTCTTTCCACAGGTTTATAAGGATGTGTAGGGACAAAGATAAAGTCAAGATAAAAATTGTGAAGATATGTCTTGAAAATAAAAAATATTATATCTTAAAAGTTTTATATTATGGGAAAAATGGATACTAAATAGAAGATTCCACTTTGTGATTCAATATTTTAATTTATTATAGTGATTATTAAACCCTCTAAAACTCTAAAATATAATGATCTTCAACATGTAAGAGAGTAAATTCTAGACTTAAAACTCAAAATTATCTAATGTTTAAATTTGGTTCCTTATAGATAGTATCAAAGGAAATGTTTATATAATTTAAAGGTTAGGATAATGTAATTAAATACCATTAAGAGATTCTAATTTATAGTTATCATGATATAACATTTTAATATTGTCATTTTGATTTACCTAAAATATGTCTTTTCTTAATATCTTGTTATAGAGGATTAGGGAATCAGATGTAGGGAGACACCATGAGGAAAATATCCTTCCAAATAAGTAACATGTAATTGTTGAAATTATAATTAAGTAGTTTTTTATTATTATGGATCAGTTGAAATAAGATATAAATGGTGATGGAATACTTTCTAAAGGGAAACAAAATCTACCATAGGGGAACATATTGATAATGTATAATTTTATGAGAAATAAACCTCATGTATTCAGTGGATCTTTATACTTAGTGGCAGATAAGGGATAGACTCTAGAAAATATATCTGCTCTCATGGGTTGTTCGGATCATCAAAAGGCAACTCTTCATATTTACCATTTTGATGGTGAATTTAATCAATGGTGATCAATAGTCAACAATACTAGAGAAAGATAATTGATTTAAACCATGGAATGAGATGCATTTAATAATATATTCCTTGAGAAGTATTTTCCTATGGTTGTTTGACTTGGGATAGAAAATACATTTTTTATTGAGGATGGAGGAGGAAGATTCAGTGGTTGTGTATGAAAAAAACTTAACCCGATTGGAAGGTTGTGTAAAAAAATTATATAGGATCTTAATAGTAATATTCGTCACTTTTACTAGGTATTAAATCCAAGATACCAAATATATTTTTCCTCTTTTGAATATAAAATTTATGAGAAACTTGTTCTGTATTCCAAGAATATGGAAATTGAGTTTTCTAATTATCAGGTTTTTATGAAAAAACCTAGAAAAATATGTCCAAGTGGACGAAAAATGGGAATAATTAATTAGAGAAATACGAACGTAAGGAAATAAACTTTTTATTTTATGATAGTTGACATAGAAATCACTATGGGGGTGTCTTATGAAATCTAGGAAGTTATTATGTTGTGTTAAGTTTTGGAATATGGATCATGATTAAAAATAAAAAGATCTTGGTGGTGGTAAGACCAATTTTGATAAGAAAACAATAAATTGTTTTAAATGTATTGATATGGGTTATTATGACAATGTGTGTCCGAAGAAGAGAAAGAATTATGTTAATCAACAAGACTGTAAGAATAATGGTGTGTTTAAATCCTTTGAAACAATTACGATGGGTGCTAGGCCATCAAATGAATTTTTAATAGGTACATTACTTGTTTATTTAGATTAGTTAAAGTCTTGTTTGATTTGAGGTCTAGTCATTCTTTAATTTCAAACAAATTTATTAGTAAAATAAAAAATTCACCATAATAAGTGAATTTATTAAATTTGTCAAAAACAGCTAGGTTAGTATTAAGGAAACAAGAATTTTAAATGTTGTTTATGTTATCATCTGTGGGAGTTTTTTTCCTACAAACCTTATTGTGTTTCCCATTGTTAAATTTAATTTAATTCTACATATGGATTAGATTTACTTTTATTATACTAAGTTAGATTATAGATCGAAATAATTTATTTTCTTAAATGAGTTTGTATTTATATATATGGAATAATTAAGACCTTTTATAACATACTAAAAAGCTATGAAAATAGTAAAATATGGAAATGAAAATTATCTAACTTGTATTACTGAAAATAAGGAAACTGTTCAGATTAATGGGGTTTTGATAGTAAAAGAATATATGGATTTTTCCCTGATGAGTTAACTAGTATTATACCAAATTAAGAAGTTGAGCTTACTATTTACTTAGTGCTAGATACTAAGACACTTTCACAACCCCCTTATTGAATGGATCAAGTTGAGCTTCTGGAAAGGGAAAATCAATTGCAATAATTGCTTGATAAAGTTTTCATTCATCCAATAACATCACCATGGCTTGCCCATATTTTATTTTTTAAAAACAAATATGGTTCCATGAGGCTTTTTGTTGATTATAGAGTATTGAATTACATCACTGTTAATAATAAGTATTCATTATCTCATATCAATGACTTATTTGATTAGATCTAGGGATATTAGTATTTTTTAAAGGTTCACCTAAGATCCGGGTTCCATTAGTTAATGGCGAATAAAGATTAAATCCCTAGGATATTGTTTTATACTTGGTATGGGCGTTATGAGTTTGTGGTTATTCCCTTTATCTTGATGAATGCTCCAGCTATATTTATGGAACAAATGAATATAGTTTTCCATGAAATTTTAGATAAGATGTTGGTTGTGCATATTGGTGATATTTTGGTTTATTAAAAAATTTATGAGGATCATAAAAAATATCAAATTATTTTTCTGCAGACCTTGAAAAAATAAATTTTATATGAAAATTTTAGAAAATTTGAATTATGGTTGCGAAGAATTTCATTCCCTGGATATATCGTGAATTAAAATGGGATAAAATTTGTTCTTGAAAAAACTAAAGTAGTTGTTAAATGTTCAAGCCCTAAAATTATTACCGATTTTTGTACTTTTTATGTATTATCAGGCTATTACTGGTGGTTTATTGGAAACTTTTCATGGTTAACTAGACCACTGACCAAGTTAACATAAAAAAGAGTTAGGTTCATCTAGAAAAAGGAATGTGATGAATATTTCCATTAATTGAAAATAATATCAGTGAATGATCCAGTTTTCCCCAAACATATATAAAGGGTGACTTTATTATCTACAATGATGATTAGTTAAAGGGATTGAATTGTGTTTTAATATATAATGATCTGGTATTTTCTTATGCTTTATGTTGATTAAACATTCATGAGATAAATTATCCTACACATGACCTTGAACATGATGGTGTGGTTTTTTCTTTAAAATTTTTGAGATATAATTTATATGGAGTAAAGCGTGAAATATATACTAATAAAAAAAGTTTTAACTGTATATTCACTTAAAATAAGTTGAATATGACACAAACAAGATTGATGGAATTGATAAAATATTACAGCTTCATAATTATTTACCATATAGGAAAAGAAAATATAGTTTTTTTCCTTTAAGTTAGAATGATAATGCCTTATTAACTATACTATGTCTTGAACATGATCCTTTGTTTAATGATTTTATGAATATCGGATTAGAACCTATTCATGTTGGAAATCCATTTATTTTGTTTTAAGTATTATTATAATAATCTTTGTCAGACAGAACTAATCCAACTTAAAAGAAATACCCTAAGATATAGGAAAAGGTATAATTAGTTATGAAAGGTATGTTTCCTAAATTGAATATTGAAAAATAAGGTGTTTTGATATTTATAAAAAGGTCATGTGTTTCATGTGACCCCTATTTGAGGAAAGATCTATTTAGTGAGGCTTGTAGTTCTACTTTTTATGTTCATCTCGGTAGTATACAAATGTATGGAGGCCTTCAGTAATATTTATCATGGGAAGGACTGATAAAGATGTTGTTGATTTTTGTATGAAATGTTGGACTTTTCAATAGGCTAAAGCCGAATGACAATTACCAAAGGGGTTTCTTCATTCTTTTCTGGTTCTAGAATAGAAATGGTAGAATATTTCCATGGATTTTGTGGTGGGATTACCAAAGAAATCTCATGGTAATAATGTGATTTGGGTAAATTTTTATCAATTAATTAAATATTCTCATGTTATTATAATTTGAGATAATATTTATTTAGATAAACTTTCTCATCTTTATATAAAAAATAAAATTAGATTACATGGGTTCCCTATTTCAATTGTATCTGATCATGATTTTAGATTCTCCTCGATTTTTTGTAATGGACTTAGAATTCATTAGGTACTCGATTAAATTTAGGTTCATCCTTTCATCGTTAATCTATTCTACAATCATAGATAATGATTTAGGATTTATAGGATATGTTTCGATATTTTTCAACGAATTATTAGGGAATTTGGGATCAACATCTGGCTTTGGTTGTTTTTTCTTCTTATAATATTTTCATTCTGGTATAAAAAAGGAGCCTTTTGAGAAATTATATTAAAATTTGTGTTATACTCCATACTATTAGGATGAAGTCAAGTGAAGAAATGTTTTAGGAAAATAATTGATATAAGAAATGGTTGAGATAGTGAAAATGATTTAGAAACATATAAGGATATCTCGGAGTATGTAGAAAATTTATGCAGATAACTGGGGGAAAGATCTTTCTTTTATGGTAGGTGATCATGTTTTTATTAAAGTATATCCATAGAAAAGCATTATTCATTTTGATAAAAAAAGGAAGAAAAGTCAACAGTTCATTAGGCTATATGAAATATTGGTTAAATTTGAATGATTTTCCAATTGAGTGGCCTTCCTTATGATTTTATCTAAGGTACATAACCTATTTCATGTTACATTGTTAATCAAATATGTGTTGGATGTATATCATGCTTATACCCCTAAAGTTGTTTGGTTAGAAGAACACATTTCTTATAAGGGAAAAAAATTTAGATTCTTTCCCATAGAGATAAGGTGTTATGGAATAATGTGATTAAATAGCTTAAGTTTTTTTTAGAGAAAAAAACTTATGATAGAAGAGGCAACATGGGAATAAGAAAATTCTGTGAAGGGAAAATATCCCCACTTTTTATGTAATGAATAAAATTGTGAGGTTATAATTTCAAAAGGGGGAAATGTAATAACCCTAGTAATTTTATGATTTCCCATTTTCATGTCATATTAATATTCATTAATTATATTTTATGGAGTTATATTAATTATAGGAATATTATATAATTTTTCAGTCAAAAGGGAAAAACAATGTTTCTAACCAAATTGGGTTTACATATATTATATGGTTTTATTTAAAATATTGATTTCATAATTATAAAATTTTAATTTGAAAAAATGAGCTTCTTTTTTGAATTTCTCATGTTAAAATTATCATACGATGAATCTATGGAAATTTTCCAAAAAGTTCTATTTTCAATGAACAATGAAAAATACCGATTTTTATCAAAAACTATATTTAAATTTAGGTATTTACAAAGTCAAAATCAATTTTTTGATTATATTAAAATTTTAATTATTTCATTTTGATTAAATATAATTCCATAAATTTTATTATAATCAACACTATTGTAGAATCCCAGCTCGGGAGCCACAACCAGGTGCCCTGATCCAGACCGTTACATGACCTCAGGTGTACCTCCCTGTATACCAGAGGCTGTTGACTAGTAGTGAGGGTCTAATATTGATCAGGGGGAGACTATACCCACTTTATTTCATGATCATAGTAATAAACCAGTGGAAATAATATATTAGTAAGAGAAATGACATAACATAACTAGAATTATATTGTATCACAATATGACCAAAACTGGAAATACAATGTCAAAACTAAATAGTAGATATGCCATAATAAAAATACAATCCAAGTTTCAAAATGAAAACCAAAAATTAAGGACACTAAAATATATCAATCGGGTCCTAAAACTAGTCTGGTTTCCTCATCCATGATCCATCACAAATCCATTATCTAACACAGAGAATTTTCATTTAACTTGTCCTACAATCATGTAATCTATTCAGGTACCGATAAGACATCCCAAGTAGGGTGTGATTACAACTCAATAGGCCACCACCAATAGTCTCTAAAACAATATATAGTCAATAAAAGTGTATGTGGCTGTATAAAGAAATAAACACAATGCATAAAAAATAATTATCACATTATCAATTTATTATTTATTTAACCACATAACTTCCCAGTTTCTGATGGACAACCGAACCTCAATACTTCATTTCGCCCACGCCAGAGTCTAGACAATCCCACAGGGATCTAATTACATAGAATGCCACTTTTACCATTCTATATCATATCAAATCTCAAAATTCCATTTTTACCATTTTAGATCTCAATTCACATATGAATGGCCATATTACCATTCATTATCACAATTCACATATAAATGTCCATGTTACCATTCATTATCACCTTAATTAATTAAATAATTAATTAATAATCTCAATATTATTAATTAACTAAAAAATTAATTAATCTTGTAATATCATTAATTAACTCATCAAGTAATAAATCATCTTTATTATACTAATTAACTAAATAATTATTTAATCACCCCAATCCCATTACTAACTTAAAATTAGTTCAAAACATCAAACCCCTTATTAATTCACTAGTTAATTAAGTACATCATTCTCATTAATTAAATCACCAGTTAATAAATCAATATTCACAAAATCAATTTCCCATAATTCATCCAATAATTAATTATTAAATTCACAATTTAATGTTCCGATAATTAACTCAATAATTAAATATCACAAAATCTCTATTCTATAATCCATAATTAATTCAACAATTATTTATCCAAAACAATAATCTAAAAATATTATCCAACAATTAATTAACCAATTAATTGTTCACGTCAATCCCATCAATTAATCACATCAAACTCCTTTAATTAATTCACAAATTAATTAATCTCATTAATCCCATTATTTAATTCATCAATTAAATAATCACAATACTCCTCATTAATTAATTAATTAATTAATTAATCAAATTATTTAATTCAATAATAAAATAATCACATATTCCCATTAATTAATTCATCAATTAATTAATCTCTTTATTTAATTCAATAATTAAATAATTACACAACTCCCATTAATTAATTCATCAATTAATTAATCCCTTTATTTAGTTAATCAATTAAATAATCACAACACTCCCATTAATTAATTCATTAATTAATTAATCCCTTTATTTAATTCAAAAATTAAATAATCACATAACTCCCATTAATTAATTCATCAATTAATTAATCCATTTATTTAATTAAATAGTTAAATAATCACATAAATCTCATTAAATAACTCATCCATTAATTAATCCCTTCATTTAATTTAATAATTAAATAATAAATACTCCCCCATTAATTAATTCAACAATTAATTAATACCTTTATTTAATTAAACAATTAAATAATCACATAACTACTATTAATTAATTCATCTATTAATTAGTCTATTTATTTAATTCAAGAATTAAATAATCACACAACTCTTATTAATTAATTCATAAATTAATTAATCCATTTAGTTAATAAAAAATTTAAATACTCACATAAATCCTATTAATTAATTAATCCCATTATTTAGTTCAATAATTAAATAATCACATAACTCCCATTAATTAATTTATCAATTAATTAATCCCATTATTTATTTTAACAATAAAATAATCATATAAATCCTATCAACTAATTCATTAATTTATTAATCCCTTTATTTAATTCAATAATTAAATAATCATATAAATCTCATTAATTAATTAATTAATTAAATTTTCCATCTCAATCAATTCAATATTCCCAATTTATTTCTCAATTAATTTTTCCAACTCAATCTCATTACTCATTTAACAATTATTTTATCACATAAATCTCCTTAATCAATTCCCCAATTAATTAAGCACAACAAATCCATAAATTAATTCTCTAATTAATTAATCAGTATCCAAAAACTTGATATCCTATAATTAATTCAATAATTAATTTTATAAATTAATCCCAAAATCTAATAATTAATTCGAAAATTAATTTTCTCATTTAATGATAGAATATTTCGATAATTAACTCAAAAATTAAGTATATCCAAATCCACAATCTCAATTTCATAATAATTAATTTAAAAATTAATTATTCATGATCTAGAATTTCAATATCCCAATTTCACATTTCCCTTAATTAATTAATTCACCAAATTAATTAATTTAATAAAGAATCAAATTTTTAAACATATAATTGAAATTATATAATTACATACACATAAATGTAATTAATACAATGGGATTTTAATTTTAGACCACCTTCCTCAAGAATGCTGATGAATGCTCACCAACCGATAATCCCTAATTTGAAGCGGGTCAATTAAGAACGCGACGATGAAGAGGGTCTAGATCTAAAACCTAAATCCATGATTAAATAATATAATATATATATATTAATTATTTATCTATATCCAATAATCCTAGATCCAGATTCAAAAAATATAGATCTAGATCCAACAAAATAGAGGATAAGAACCCACCAAAACAATGTGAGAAGAACGGGGGAGAAATAGAAGATTAATTGGGAAGAAACCACATACCTAAAAAGGAAAACATATTCCAATTGGGATTCAAATAACTAATGTTTGAGGGCCTTAGAATACCTCTAGGAGGTTTTGGATTCAAGACAAATCAATTTGGAGCGAGTTGGGGTCGAATAGGGGTTAAAATAGGGGCTTTGGGAAATTAAAATCTAATTTTTGAGTTAATTAAAACTGTGTGCATGATTTGTTGGGTAGAGGTGCATAGTTTCCTCTAACTGTTCACCTTAATTATTAACCTCTTCCATTGGATACATAGTTTCTCCTAAAAGGGATCTCGGTTAGAAAAACTAGGTGCCAACCATGCAAATCACCTATATTTGGGTTCACGTGGTTAGTTGAGCCAAGAGGCACAATTTGTGAAAAGCATTACCTTACCCATTTCCTTCAAAAATTCTTCCATTTTCACCTAAAGGAAAAAAAATCAAGACCCAACCAAGTTGTACTCAAAACAAGGGAAAAAATACCTATAAACAATCCTGATTCAACTCTAGAAAATTTTGGGATTTTACAATCTCCCCAACTTATAACATCTCTTCCTTGAACTACACTCCCAAGTATATTTAAGATTTTGACTCAAAAAGATTGTGCCATTGAGCCCTCATATCCACCTCTCTCTCCCAAGTTTCCTCATTAACATATCCATGTTTCCATAATACATGAACTATCAACACGGTCTTTCCCTGTAACACTTTTTCACTACGATCTACCACACATATCATATGCTCCTCAAAGGACACATTTATCTCAGGATCAACTTCCTCAACATAATCGATTGGTTTCCCAACTCATTGTTCCCAAAAATCTGAAGAACACCATCCAAAATTAGCACTTAGACTTACTGTCAAAAACCGCTTGGAAATGGCGTACGCTCACCCACTCCAACCCACTCCTAGAATTTTCCTAAGGAATTTAAGAAATCACCTTAAAGGTTCCTCATTTTCATTCTGGTGCCACCAATTCCCACCCAAGGTCTTTTCTCCACACACCTAATATTGAAACATCACTCCCCACCTTCATAGATTTGTTAACACCACTTTTTCAAGAAACTCATCCATCATGACCCATGCTTCAATCACAAGTTAAACCCTAAAACCTTAACGTGGACTTCTAACCATTCATAGGGAAACAAAACAACATTAACCGCTACTTTTTTCCAGCGTCCAAATGTGGAACCCATGGTCTTCATCGACCTCATATACATCTTGAGAACCAAATTTATAAAATTTCGATGGCATACCTCCAACCATAAAACTTTACATGTACCGCTTCATTATTGTAACTTCTAAGAGACCCCACATTCTACCAAAACACATATAGGTAACATGTCATAAAGCCTGAGCTTTCTCAACATACTCGGGACGATGTCATGGTAGGGGATATGATCATCAATAATTAAAAGTATGCTAATAATTAATCATTGAACACCACCACAAATCCTCTATCACTAATATCACCTCCCACTATAGAAACACCTTAATCTATTGAAAGTATCAGGCTTCCATTCCAGCCAAAATATCACCACACCAATCTAAAACCATATGGTTTTTGCACAACTTACAACCAAGTTATCAACTAGGGAATTATTACTACCCAAACCACCCACATCAAGGGAAAAACAAACAACACAAAGGATTCTCATTTCTCAACATTAACTCAATTAACAAGAGGTATTTACACAAAACCATAATATTATATTCCCAAAACCCCACCACATAGTCAAAACTGAGGTATCATCACTATCTTTAACTATCATACACTTAGATTTTGGTTAAAAAGAAGAAACACATTCTCATTATTCAAGTTTCTCATTTAAACACTCATTTATCGTCATCTTTCATCATTTTACCATCATTTATAAATTCATGTTAGGCACCATTTTTAGTTAAATTTCACAGTAAAGGAAAAAATTGTGTTCAATATCTTCCCCAAACCCAATTTTTCCATGAAAACCTAAAAAGATGAACCTCAGGAAATAATCCTAAGTTCATAGAATGATGCATGAAAACTCAACTCTCATGTGATAGCAGGCCATGATTCAAATCTCACAATATCTCAACAAATCTGGAAAACATTAATCACATCATAGAACAAGTGTAAAACCCAATGTGAAATAATATTCAAGAATAACAGAAAACAACAATAATAACAGTCCAATCATATTTACTTGGGTTCTCTCCCATACAGGGGTTAGATACACTCATGCATGATCTCATAACCAAATCCCAACTCTTCCTAGTCTCTTTTCTACCTTTCTTAAATAGTAATAAAAATAAAAATAAAATAAAACTCCATTAATAGCAATTTGTGACATCTCATCTTGGGTTCCACACCCTGGTGCCCCGAGTCAGGCCACCACATGACCTCAAGAAAACTTACTCGTATGTAATAGTCTTCTAACTAGTAGCGAGGGTCTAATATCAATCAGGGGAAGTCTATACCCTCTTACTTTTCTTTATCAAAGTAATACACTGGAAGAAATAATAAATTAATAACCTAAATGAAATAACTTAACCAGAATAATATTATACCACATGATGACCAAAACTGTAAATACAATGTCAAAACTGAACAGTACATACACTATGCTAAAAATATGTGCCAAGTATCAAAATGAAAACCCAAAAGCAAAGAAACTGACAAAACCCATGTGGGTCCCAAACCATGTCGGGTTCCCCCATCCTTGATCCATCATAAATATGATATCTCGCACGTGGCCTTTTCCCTTGACCTGACCTACAATCATGTAATCTATTCGAGTACGGATTAGGAAGCACGAGTAAGGTGTGAGTACTACTCAATAGGTCACCACCAATAGTTTCTAAAACACTATCCAGTCAATAACAGTTTATGAAGTTGTATAAAGAAATAATTTCAATTCATAAATAAACAATTATAACATTATCCATTTATTCTTTATTTTACCACATAACTCCTTGGGTTCCCATGCGCACCCGAACCTCCTAGCTTCAGCCCACACCAGAGTTTAGACAATCCCCAAGGGATATCATGTCATAGAATTACACTTTTACCATTCAAGATCATCTCAAATATTAGAATTCCATTATTACCATTCTAGATCTCAATTCATATATGAATGACCATGTTACCATTCATTATCACAAATCACATATGAATGCCCATGTTACCATTTAATGTCACAATAATTAATTAAATAATTAATAAATATTCTCAATATCATTAATTAATTAAGAAATTAATTTATCTTTTCAATTTTATTAATTAACTCAAAAATTAATTAATCTTATCATCTCATTAATTAACACATCAACTGATAAATCATCTTTATTCTATTAATTAACTCTGTAATTAATTAATCATCTCAATATCGTTACTAATTCAATAATTAGTTCAATACATCAAACCTATTAATTAATTCCCCAATTAAATAAGAACATCAATCCTATTAATTAATTCACCAATTATTAACTAATATTCACAAATCAATTTCCCATAATTAATCCAAAAAATTAATTCTTAAATTCACAATTTAATGTTCTAATAATTGACTCTATAGTTAACTATCCCAAAATCCCTATTAAATATCCCATAATTAATTCAAAAATTAATTATCCAAAATAATAATCTAAACATTTAATTCATCAAAGAATTCACCAATTAATTATTCATGTCAATCCCATTAATTAATTCCACAATTAATTGATCCCATCCAACTCCTTCAAATAATTAGCCAATTAATAAATCCCATTATTTAATTTATCAATTAAATAATAAAAATACTCATCATTAATTAATTCATCAATTAATTAATCCCATTATTTAATTAAAAAATTAAATATACACATAACTCCCATTAATTAATTCAAAAATTAATTAATCCATTTAGTTAATTCAATAATTTAATAATCACAACAAACCCATTAATTAATTCATCAATAAATTAGTAATTTTATTTAACTCAACATTTATATAATCACATAACTCCCTTTAATTAATCAATCAATTAATTAAACGTTTATTTAATTCAAAAATTAAATAATCACATAACTCCTACTAATTAATTCATCAATTAACTAATCCCTTTATTTAATTCAACAATTAAATAATTATAAAACTCCCATTAATTAATTCATCAATTAATTAATCCCTTTATTTAATTCAACAATTAAATAATCACAGAACTCCCATTAATTTATTTATCAATTAATAAATCTATTTATTTAATTCAATAATTAAATAATCACATAAATCCCATTAATTAATTCATTAAATAATTACCACCTTTATTTAACTCAATAATTAAATAATCACATAACTCCCATTAATTTATTCATTAAATAATTAATCCATTTATCTAATTCAATAATTAAATAACCACATAACTCTCATTAATTAATTCGTCAATTAATTAATCTATTTATTTAATTCAATAATTATATAATTATATAACTCTCATTAATTAATTAATCAATTAATTAATCCCTTTATTTAATTCAACAATTAAATAATAACATTACTCCCATTAATTAAATCATAAATTAAGTGTTCTATCTCAATCAATTCAATACCCCTAATTAATTCATTAATTAATTGTTTTAACTCAATATCATTGCTGATTTAAAAATTATTTTATCACATCAATCTCCTTCATTAAATCCCCGTTTAATTTAGCATAAAAACCCTATTAATTAATTCACCCATTAATTAATCAGTATCAATAAACTTATTATCCTATAATTAATCCAACAATTAAACATATAATTTGATCCCAATATCTCATAATTAATTCAAAAATTAATTATCTCATTTAAAAATAAGATATTTTTATAGTTAATTCAATAATTAATTATCCTCAAATGAACAATTTCAATTACCTCATAATTAGTTTAACAATTAATTATTCATGATCTAAAATTCCAATATCCTATTTTCATATTTCCCTTAATTAATTAATTCCCCAAATTAATTAATTTAATCAAAAAACGCAATTGTTAAACATCTCAGAGAAATTATATAATTTCAAAAATATAAATGTAATTAAGATCATGGGATTTTAATTTTTGACCACCAACCTTAAGAATGGTGATGAACACTCACCAACAGATAATCCCCAATTTGAAGCTAATTAATCAAGAATGTGATGAAAAACACGATCTAGATCTGAAACCTAAATCCATGATTAAAAATCAAGATCTCTAAAATATATATCTATATACAACAATCCTAGATATATCTAGATTAAAAAAACAAGATCTTTTTCCAAAATAACAGAGGATAACATCCCACCAACAGAATTGGAGAAGAACGAGGGATAGAAGGGAGATCAATCAGGAAGAAACTAGATACATGAGGTGGTGAAAATATAAAAACCGGGATTTGAATTGCCATGAACGGAGGTGGGATGTCTCTATATTTCTTCCAAGAGTATCTAGATTTGTGAGAAATCAACTTTGGGAAAATTGGGGACAAATATTTGTTAAAATAAGGGTTTCAAAAATTAAAATCTAATTTCCATGTTAATAAAAATTGCATGCATTGTTTGCTAGGTAGAGGCGCATGTTTTCCTATAACCCTGACCCTTAACCCTGTACAACTTCTAGGGATCCCGATTTGAAAAAACATGTGGAATCCATAAAAGTACCCTCTTTTAAGGTTCTCACAGTTAGCTAGGCCAGGGCGCATGCTATGGGAAAATCGTGCGCCAACCCTGCACTGACCCATTTCCTTCCAAAATTCTTCCATTTTCACTAAATGAATCCCAAATTAATAACCAACCAATTTATAATAAAAAATTAAAAATAATACCCATAAAAAATTCTGATTCAACTCTATAAAAGGTTAGGATCTTTCAACTATACTTGAATTTTATTTAAAAAATTTTATACTTAAAAAGACATTCTTTTGAAAACCTATTTTGCATCATGTTTTAAAGTATTAATTTTAAATTAAAATCTTCCACTTATGAGAATTTAATTTCATAAAATTTATTCCATGTTTGTAATAAAAGTTATTAACATTAGGCAATAAGTTCAAGTTAATTTTTGTTCCTAATGAATAGTAAAAATAGTATAAATCTGTTACCACAGTTTGATTAAAACATGTTTAATGGGGGTTAAACAAAAGAGATAAGGTTTATAATTAGCTAAAAACATGTCTTTATCCTATTATATGATTTTTTAGACCCAATATATATTTATGGTGTTAAATAATGTATTTTATAATATTATTTTGAAATTTGGGAAAACAAGTTTGACTTTTGAGAAGATAAGATGTATTTTATTCAAATTAAAAACAATTTTTGGGTCTTTTAATTTAATGGATGGTTGGAAGATTTCATTTTGTTTTTTATTTATCAATAATTCGTTTATTATTTTTCCAAAAAAATTGCAAAAATCAATTTATTTCTTAATTTCAAGGTAAATTTTTTCTACGCTTAAATCATGTATTTTCCTAAAAATTGATTTTTAGGTATTTTGTGTTCTTATTTTAACATTAATTTATTCCACCTTTATAAATTGAACCTGATAAAATAGATTAAAATCTTTGATTAAAATTTTCAATTTTTGGATAGAATTCCCCTTTTATTTTGGTTCATATAATTAATTTATCATAGTAACAATTAAAGTTTTCATGGATAAGGTTAAAATGAGTTTAAAGTGGTTTAGCTAGGAGATAAAGCTTAAAATTTATTCAAAACTTGAATAAATGTAATTTTTGAGTTTTTTTCAAACCTATCACATATTAACATAGAATGTGTGGTTCCTTATTTCCACTTGACAAGATTATGATATATATATTATTTTATATTTTAAGAAATTCCAAGTATGTCCTTCCCCTCATTTATAAAATGGTACTCTCTACCCTCTCTTCCACACATATTTTGTAAAATATAGTTCACAAAATAACTAATAAAAATAATTTACTAATATCTATCCACATTTTCTAGAGGCCATTGTTTTATTATAAAACCAACACAGGAATTTTTTAGACATAAACCTAAAGAGGTTGTCTGAAGAAGAGGCATAATTCCTAGCTAAGATTTTTCATTCTATTTATTATTCCACCTCTTTCAAATATTATTCAAACATGATTAAATAATTACAAAAATATATTAAATACACTTAAATTTATTATTCTATTGGTATAACCTATATTTATCTCCTTCTTTCATCAAATGGGGAATGAAACCATCGTTCGTGTATATATCGGGTTACCACCTCATGAACTAATGTAATTCATATTCCATCACCGCCTCTCATGGATGGTTATAATAAAATACATAATGAATATATATCATATTAATAAAAAATTATCATTTATAAATATAATATGTCATATTTTTTCAAACATTTCTATCTTTTAAAATATGATAATGTTGTTCATTCATATGTGTGGATTAGCACCTCCAAAAAGAGATGTGATTTATTTTTAATGAAAAAATCACATGTATATTATATACAAATTTATTTAAATAAATAATATGATATATATTATATAATCATCATTCTTTAAAGATAAAATAATACTTACTTTCCTTTCGTCATGTTCATTTAAAAACAGAAACCTTACTCATTCGTATGTATAGTCTACCATCTCCATGATTGTGATGTAGTTCATTTTTCTTAACCATATTAAATGGTTGGTTTTAAAATTATTATTAATGTATAAGAATTATTATTATTTCATGATTATTATTCTGGATATGATTTTATAATGACCACTTTTACCATCATCAACTTACAGAAATAATTTTGGACATATGAACCGAATATCATCAAAACATCTGATGTGAACTTAATTGATTAAGTAATTGTATATAACATGGTAATAAATAAAATAAAATAAATAAAAAACATAAAAAAAATTAATCAAGTAAATAGTTAATATAATTTTATTATTTGGGCAGATAAATAACGTATGTGACCAGTCAGACTCGAAGTAGGAGAAACTTTTCCTTAAAACCCTCATTTTTAATGTTTTAAGTATTTATTTTCTAAATATTTTTATTACATATACATATTTATAAAATTATTTTTTGGATGTATTTATATGGTTATAAATTAATTATAGAGGACATGTTTTTCTTTTTTTTCTTTCTCTAAAAGTTTTTTAAAAAATATTTTTTTGTGTTTTATACGGAATGTATTGAAACAAATAGAGAAAAAGGTATATCCTATTTTAACATATAAGAAATCAATGTTTTTTTCCACTACCATAAAAATTATTTGGTCTTTGTATTTATTTAAAATATTTCATGTTTTTTTTTCAAACAAAAACCCTCATTCTTTCTGATTTGGGTATTTTAAAAAAGGGTTTTAAATGCAATAGATATTTTTATATCTGGAAATATTTTACTTATATATGAAAGAAACTTTTTTATGATGGAACTATAATATTCCATATGTTATGTACATGTTATAGTTATTTTTAATTATTTAGGAGGATGGGTGAGCTTGATCTAGATCATTATGATGGGTGATCCAAATATAGCTTAGGGTGATCGGTGAGCTCGATATAGCTCTCCAATGCATTGGATAAAGGGAAGAAGTAAATAAATTAGGTTTCTCCTTAGTGGTTATTGGAATCTACTGGGTAGTTTATTTCATTTATAAGGGTGATCTTAATAGTTATATAAATATTGTTCCCCAAATTACCAATATGATTTATCTTTGATTTATAAGGGTTTTTATGGAAATATTATCATTTCAAAAGTTAAGTAAATGAGATTATTATTAAAAGAAAGTATATTCTACTTCATAATAGTGAAATTTATAACATTTTGAAAATGTTTTGATGAGTTTTTAATGATTTTAAATAATCATTTTAGTACTATTTTTCCTTTAATATTTCTTTTGAAATGGTTTTGAAAATATTTGGGTAGTGAAGTTGATTCTTGGGTCATAAAATGTTTATTTTGAGATAAAATTTTATTTTTAAAAAGGTAAAAAGAGATATTATTTAGGGGATAATGGGGTTCCTTATTTATTTTTATGTCCCCCTTATTTATATTTTTTTCTCATCTGATATTTTCAAAAACAAATTCACCGGGTTTTACAGATGTGTAGTTACAAGTATAAATTCATGATAAAATTTTTGAAGATATGCCCTAAAAATAAAACATGTTATATCTTAAAAGTTTTTTATTGTGGAAAAATCGATAATGAGTGGAAGTGTACACTTTTTGATGCAATATTCTATTTTTTAATATAGAATACCTAATTATCTAAAACTCTAAACTATAAAGATCCTATAATTGTAAGAGAGTGAATTATTGACTTCAAACTCAATATTATGTAATTTTTAAGGTCGAGTACTTATATATTTAGTATATGAGGTTGAGGTAGCTTGATGAGCTCATAGAGATAGAGTGTATGAGTCTTGGGGATAGCATTAAGTTTAGAGTGTGTGGGTTATATTTTTTTTGTATGTTGAATGGGCCTAGTAGGTGATTAGTTTTATGTTATGTATGAAAGTATCATATATGTTATTGGATGTTTAATTATTCTGTATAATCTAATATGGATATTGTTTGGTTATTTTTTATTATTGATCATTATGATATTGAGGGAATAATCTCCCCATTTCATGTTTTATCCACTCACTACAAGTCGGTTGTCTCTAGCATATAATAAGGTGGGACTTAGGCCATATAGAAACCTTCATCAGGGCACTGTCGAGTGGCCCAATATCGAGGTGTTACAACATGGTATTACTGATTTTATAGAGAATCAAATGAGTCAAATAATGGAGTGGGAGAAGATATTAATCTAATAGTTATAAATATATTAAGTTTAAAAGAAAAAATAAATGGAGAAATATTATATGGTAGAATCTATGTGGAAACTAGTGAATATCATAAGGTTGTCAAGTTGTTAATGGGAGAAAGAAATATTAAGAATCTGACACTATTACTATTTCATATCATAAGTGTTTAATATTAAAAAAATATTTTTTATGTTGATAAAAGATATTATCTTGTTATTGATGTATTGAGTGAAGAGGATAGAAGAGTAAGGAAGAAGTCAACATATTGCCTCATGATATATCATCACATTGATCACTAGAAGAAAGAGAGAGGCAATCACAAGGAGATTTTTGTATCTGAGAATGAATATCAAATCCACTTTTTTCTATGGAGACTTTTTATAAGGGCCTAGATCCACGAGGGTCAACCCTTTGCATGTTTTCAAATATTGAAGTCCCCGGAGGTGGATTGGTAGAATTTTAGAGAATTTTGGTTAAGTAGAAGTAGGGAAGGTGGGGATTAAATGTCATGTAATTGTATTAAATTATGTGACATTCAATTTCACAGGTTTTTTCATGTCATTAAAGAGGGATTCACAATGTGAAATGTTTCAGGGTTTTAAAAATAAAATAAATCATTGAGGCAATGAATTTTTCGGTAGAACTTGACCTCGAGGCATTACACGACGTGAAAGGGGATTACACATAATGTAATTCAACAAACCTATATGTTTTAAGTGTTTTTGAGCCACTCAGTTTTTGTCAACACCTACGACTGAAATGGATCTCCCCTGACCCAAAGCGACCTAACGACCCTCTCTTCATCGTTTTAGGGATTCTATTATCAAGGAATGATCGCTATATCTCTCCTTTGATTAGAAGCGATCTGTCTTTGATATAAGGTATGTTCTACTTCCATTCTTATGAGTTCCATGATCTGTTTCCTCTCGTTCCTCCTTGCCATGTGATGGTATGTTATCTCCATGTTTCTAATTCACCTTTCTTGGGTGTTGGCTGATGCGGTTGTGTCACAAAGTCCTCGAGTGGATCCAGTTGTTGTGATAGAGGTCATCGTGATCTGCTGTGTTGGCCCATTCTCATGCAAAGAATTTCAAAAACCTTTTGAGGTTGGTAATTCATGGATTCTCTATTTTATTTACTTATAGTCGTAAAGTTGTCATTATTTATCCACTAGATCATAAAAAAATTGAAATTTAAACTGGATAGAAGAATTGGTATCAATTTCTTAGTGATGTCATTTCCCTTTGATTTTCTAGATAGTGTGATAACTATGCTTTTATTGTTTAGCATTTTTTTCTTGATGGATACTATTAAAGAACAAAAATCTAGGAATAATTGTAAATTAATTAGCCAAATATAAAGAGTCATGTTTAATGAATATGTTTATTATTGTTATAATTTGATGATAATCAAATTGATGTAGTTAGAAAGTTTAATTGAATTGATTGATAAACCAGAAGCATATTGATTCTTGTTGATTAAAGGCACTTCAAATTAATTGTTTAATTAATTTTTGATTTCTTGAGATAGCTATTTGTTTAGGTTTCCCATATTTGGAACCTATGATAATGAATAGGTTAATTTAGGATGGAATAAATAACTAGTTTTGTGATAAATATAATGCCTTGTTAGGTCTGAGTTACCTTCTTACTTGTAAAGGAAAAGAACCTTATTATTTGGATCTATGAGTTATTATTGTGTGTGAAGGATGAATTCCTTGTTTAGGGAAAAAAGCCTAGATGTTATGTTGTTTGTTTCTTGCTGCTAGTGTTGTAGTGTGAGCCTGGGATAGCTGAGACTGGAAGACTGTTGTCGTATGTGTAGGTAGAGAGGCCATGTGGTTGTGGTAGCAGATGATGACTAGAGTGGCAAGATGCATTGTTTTATGCATGTGGGTATCAGAGATGACATTGGTGATGATGGAACAGGTTGAAGTTGGGATTACTCGGTGATATGAAATTTATTATCTTCAAAATTGATGTTTTTTTATCTGGATTAATTTCCCCACTGCTTGAGGTAGATGGTCTTGCTTACCCTCCTAAAAGAGACGAAGATATGTGGGGTATTCCATGTGATTTCAAGGTTTAGATTCTCGATGATGGATGGTTCTATGCTCCTACTATAGCTGTAAAAGAATTTATGATTTGTTCATATACTCACCATTTTGATCCCCTTGTGTTTTTTATCTTAGAATGATTTCTTAGAATAACTGAAAATATGAAAAATAGTAATTTTGTTAATAAATTATTTTGTAAATTATGTTAACTCAAGGGTTTGGAGCTTTCTGGGATGAAATGATGAGTTTACAATTTAATGGAACTGTAGACTCTGTTTGGTTATTCATCAAGGGAATGGAAATTTTTTATGAAGCTAATAAAATATAATGTGGAAATGATAATGGCTAATTAATGGTTAAATAATTAATTAATGTAAAGGGAATATATTAAAAGGGATAAAGTAACTTAATATTGCTCTTTGAATGGTTGTGTGATTATAGTATATCTAGTATTAGCATTGATAGCCGACAGTCCGAGAGACAATAGCTGTAGTTGAGTCTAAGACTTGGTTATGCCCAAAGTGTGGTTGGGAGATATATTATATTCTATACTTTTTTGGTTTCTATACACTAATCCACTCTATCATTTAGGGAAACTAACACCTCAGGGATTCTGATCCTTTGGGTGTCTTCCCCAACATCCTAGTGGGAGGATGGATGGATGAATACCCCCTTTGGCCCCGCTCTCTTCTCTTGGTAGTTACTTGTGATGGTAAGCATGGAGGTTATTTTCCCCATATATGTGTTCTGAGGGATATAATGGATTATGGTTATTTCACACACATATTTTCTGGATATAGTTTTCTATGGGACACTATAGGTGTAACATGTATAGGTTGTGATGGTTGGGGGATCCTTACTCGTTGTATGGGTTGTAATGGCCTGAGGTATAATACCCGACGTATGACACATGTTTTTTGAGATTTGGTGGCTCCCAAAAATAATTTTTTACTTTGTTTACAGGGACGCAGTGGTGTGATGCATGTGGTGCATTTTGACACATGAGTTGTGGGTAGTGGTGCTTCACCCAGGTATATATGGGAAATGCTTTTTGGAGAGAGTTTCTCAGGACGTGCGATGTTAGGGTAAAGAGACACAGTAGTGGGGAAATGGTATCAGGGTACAATTTATACTCTTTATTATATTATATACTCTTGTATGGGATCCTTTGGGAGAGTATAAGTGGTGAGGTTGGGAACATAGTATACCTATTTAGGTGATGAGTTAGTTTCACTTTCTGTTCACTGTGCTTTAGCATGATTTCCTTACATTTTCATGAGAGGATCCTGGGAGGATCCTACTAAGTATATTTTTATACTCACCCAACATTATAAAAACTATTTTTCGGGTCTCTTATAGTAGTTTAGGGATTAGGATTTTTACTACTAGATTATGGGTTTTCCAGGAGATGTTCGGGCATCGTGGTCACTTCCATTTTACTTTCTTTTTGATCTTGCAGTTTTCTATTTCAGTTGTAGTATTAATTAATTGAAATTACATATGTGTACTTGATATTTATTTTACTTGTAGTCTAAGAAGTTTTTGGTTGTTATATATCATATCTCTCTCTTATACATGTTTTCTCTTAGAAGATAATGTCTATCATCTGTGTGTTTGTTATATCCTCGATGAAAGTCGTCAACCTAGGGCCTACTGGAGGTAGGACTTGGGGGTCATTATCTATTTTCTTACATTACCATCCCATAAAGGGTACACCTTATGGGAACGGGGTCATGAAAGAGTGGTATTAGAGGCTCTGATTGAGTAATAAGATGTAGTTTGGAGTTAGGCACAAGTGAGATTGCATGGGTTGGTAGGGAAATGGTTTCAGTCAAGTTTAGAAATCACTGTAAACACTGGATATCATCTAAGACAGAGGTATTTAGGGCCCCCTATGATTTGATGCATGAACCTTTAAGTTTCGAGTTGCTACTAAAATAAGTGATGCTAGTTTCATGGTATATACCAAGGAAAGGATCGTGCATCATACGTTTTCATGCCGGTTTTTTAAAGGGGTAGACCATGGGATATGTAAACCTAAAATAAATACCAGAAAACCATTAATTAATGTTAAATTTTTCTATATTCTATGTTTAGGATCTCTAATAGTTTATTCTTTTGTAGGTATGGATCTAGGAAGATGTCCTCATTAGGTTCATATAGAAGTTATCCAGTAGGTTGTGCCAGCAGATCACTGTAGAGTAGAGGTTGACAATGATGAAACTTGGATGAGGACACTCTAAGAGTTTCAGCACTATAGTCTGTAGAAGTATGGAGAATATTTTTTATACACAGTCATGGAAGACTGGTTGGAAGATTTTGATATAGCTTTCAATTCAATCCATTCTTGGAAGGAGGACTGGGTGTCATTGGTTGCGACAATTTTGTGTGGGACAATGACACAGTGGTGGTTCTTGTTCCTCAAGGATCACAAGGAGTCGGCAGTATTTTGGGAGAAATTTCGAGATCAGCTAAGATCTGAGTTTCTTTCTTCAACCGTGAAGGTAGCTAGTCTCTAGGATATTCTTACGCTTCGATATGGTAGATCCAATGTGCGATAGTTTGGAATCCATTTTAGGAACCTTTTCCATATTCTTAAGACATGTTGCTAGATGAGGAGGCCAGGGTGAGGAATTTCAAGGGGGATTTGTGTCCAGATATCCAGTGGTAGGGTACCCCATTTATGTTGAAGACATATTTTGAGATGCTAGTGAGTACCGAGGTCATAAAGAGGACATTATCCAGAACTGGATAATCAAAAGAGGGAAATCTTCAAGATTCCTCATGAAGTAGAGATGTGGTTTGGGGTTCCCGGTTTTTAGGGTAGAAGAGTTTCTGGTTGGTCGGGGGTAGGTCCCATCCCCTATTAGCTCATTTATCTAGGGGAAGAGGCTCTGAAACATATTTCAATGGATCAAGTACTTCTTTTCTAGTGTATGTTGAGGTCGTTAGTAGTGAGAGAGACCAACCTTTCTGAGCAGTCATCATGCATTAGGTGCTCCGCTTCAGGTTCCTCCAATGATGTAGTTCTATATGAGGTAGTAACAGTAGGTTGAAACATTTTTTGATCAGTAGATAACATATAGGAAAGGCAGTGGATAGCCCCAATACATTCCTAATCCTTAGATATAAGAGCACGACTATGGAGATAGTCACCATCAGGTTCAGGGTGGCCATGAAGCAGGTCATGGTCAGCTTCAGGTGTTAGCATTTCTAGAACCATTAGATCTAGATGTCGTTCGAGGTACCCTTTTATTGTTTTATAATTAGGTGTATGCCTTGTTTTATTTTGGATTGACACACTCCTTCATATCACCTACCCTTTTCCATGCTTTGGTACTTGAGGTAGAGAGGCTTCCAGTGCCCTTGGCATTCACTATGTGAGTTGGAGGCTGAACTGACTTGTTTTAAGTATGTAGATATTGTGATCTACTATTGGTTAATTGACGCTCTTGGGTAGATTTCCTATTCTTCAGATAAAACCATATGATGTCATCATCGGCATGTATTGGTTGTATTCAGTGTAGGCGATTGTGGAGTTCTACAAGAGGTAGGTGGTGTTCCTCGATGCTGATGGAGATCCAGCAGTGTTTTTTGGTAAGCAATACCCTCAGATGGGTCAAAGGCATGTTCTTTAATTATCATCCATGATGGATGATCTGTGTTGATTTCATTAGAGTTTCAGCAGTCAGTGTTTCCTATGGTCGTAGAAGAGTACCCAGGTGTCCTTCCGGAAGAGGTTGTAGTGTTACCCCCTCTATGGGAGATCACGTTCAGGATTGAGCTACAGTCAGGTGTGTCTCCTAAATCGATGTCTCTATATAGGATGGTGCCTTGTGTGTTGTGGGAGCTACGTATATGGCTCAGTGTCCTATTTTAGATCAGTTTTTTTAGCTGAGTGTGTCACCGTGGGGTGCACCAGGTTTGTTCGTGAAGAATTCTTTCAGCAGTTTGCAGTTGTGTGTCGACTATCATGGCTTGAACCAAGTGACAGTGAAGAACCACTATACTCTTCAATGGATTGATGCTTTATTCAGTCAACTGAAGGGTGAAATTTTTCTCTCAAAGATCAATTTTTCAGTTAGGATATCATCATATGCATGTGAAGGATGAGGATATCCTGAAGACTACTTTTTGTTGTCTTCATGGGCATGACAAGTTCATTGTGATGCCATTAGGTGTGAATAATTCTCCATATGTGTTCATGGGGTCAAGGAATTCTATTTTTCATGAGTTCAAGGATAGGTTCATAGTGATTTTCATTGATGAAATCCTTGTGTACTCCATGTCCGAGAAGGATCATACGGAGAATCTGTGTGCTGTTTTGGGAGTTCTTCACCATGAGAAGCTGTTTGGGATGTTTTTGTAGTGTGAGTTTTGGGATCGAGAACTCCATTTCTTAGGGAATGTTTTATCTCATTAGGGAGTATTTGTGGATCCATTGAAGATAGAATCAGTTGTGTCTTGGGCATCTGCCAAGATAGTGGAAGAGGTGTGAATTCTCTTTGGTATTTTAGGCTATTGTAGGAGGTTTGTTGCAGATTTATCTCGGGTTGAAACACATCTAAAATCATTGAATATAAAGGATTAGTTGTTCGTATAGTCTAATCAGTGTCAAGAATCATTTGATTTTATAAAGGAGATATTGGTTAGTTCTCTGGTACTTTTTCTACCAACAGAAGGAGTTCAGATTGAGGTTTTATATGATTATTCACATCTGGGGTTAGCCTATGTTCCGATATAGGATAGATCTTTCATTTCTTATGGGTCACGATAGTTACGTCCCCATGAATATAACTATTCCACCCATGATCTTGAGTTGGTAACAGTGGTGTTTTCTCTGAATTTATGGAGACATTACCTCATCGGTGAGTGTTTCTTGGTATTCACTAATCATAAGATCCTAAGGTACATTTTCTCCCAGCATGAATTTAACTTGAAACAGGATCGATGGATGGAGTTCTTACTGGATTACGACTTTGAAATTTTGTAAACACTTAGTATGGGGAATGTTGTAGCTGATGTGTTGAGTAGGAAGTCATGTAGTGATGCAGTGCATGAATCAGGTGATTCTTGGAGAGTAATGGATGAAATTTCAGCATTACATCTTGATATGGGAGATGTTGGGGGAATAGGTTGTATTTTTTAGATGATGCTATATCCATATCTAGTGTAGAAAGTGGAGGAATCCCAATTGGGGGATCTTGAAGTGGTGGTATGAAGAGAGTGGGATGTTTGTGGTGAGACACCTGATGGATGGTCTGAGTGGTAAGTCTTTTTATTCCTTTGACATCAAGTGAGATGGTTCTCAGATATTTCCATAGTTTTCCCTTAGCAGTACATCCTGGCGAGACAAAAATGTACCTAGCTTTGAGGAGTTAGTTTTGGTGGCCTGGGTTGAATTGTGTAGTTGTAGAGTTTTTGTCTCAATTCTTGGTCTTCCAGAAGGTGAAGGTTGAGCACCTTGTTCTCAATGGTTTCTTATATCCATTAAATGTTCCTCATTGGAAGTGGTAGGACATCTTGATGAACATTGTTACTGGTTTACCACGTGATCAGGTAGGCTATGATGATATATGGGTAATAGTGGATTATTTGATGAAATAATCCCATTTTATAGTGATCAAAGAGTAAGGAATAGTGGGGGTTTTGTCGAGGCAATATCTGGAGAAGGTGGTGAGACTCCACTGAGTCCTGATGATTATCATTTCCGATCTAGATCCTTGTTTTACCTCCAGAGTGTGGAGAGGCCTCCAGCATGATTTTTGTTATCTGTTATGCCTTAACATAGATTTTTATCTATAGATAGATAGTCATACAGAGCGGACCATCCAGACACTTGAAGACATGTTGCGCTATTGCGTCTTAGATTTTTGAGTTTTGTGGATAAGGAACTTACCCATCATAGAGTTCACTTACAAAAATATTTTCCAATCCACCATCAGTATGGCATAATTTTAATCCTTGTATAGCCACTCGTTCCATTATTCACTGAGCTGGACTAGGATCGGAGAGCCCAAAATTCTTGGTATGGAACTGGTACAGAGTAAGACAGAGATGGTTTAGGTGATTCGTGAGAATATGCAGGAAAGGAAAGATCTTCATAAGTCCTTGATGGTTATAGGAGGATACCTCTGGAGTTTGGAGTTGGTGATCACGTGCTTCGGAAGGTGACTCACCATCATGGTAATTAAAGTTTTGTTCATGGAAGTGAGCTTTCTCCCATGTTTTTTGGGTATTTCAAGGTGTTGGTTTGTGTTGGAGTCATGGAATACCAGATAGCACTTCCCCCACAGATGATCCGGATACATGATATTTTTCATGTGTTGTAGCTCCTCCATTATATTCATGAAGACTCTCACATCATCTATTGGTGTGAGATAGATGTTGATGATGATGAGACCTTCGAGGAGTAGCCTATAGAGATCTAGGACTTCCAGGATAATTTTTTTTGTAGTCATGTTATTCCTTAGTTCGTTTCTTGTGGTGGCACGGTGGTGTAGAGGAGAGTACCTGGGAATTTGAGTTGTAGATACATGCTTTGTACCCTGGTCTATTTATTGTTTATATCTTCTCCTGTAATGTTGTTCAGTTGGTGGTTGTGTACCCTTTCTATTTATGAGATGGATTTCTCTTGTTTATTTTTGGGGCTTCTCTCTTTTGAGAGGTACATCCTCCTTGAGAGTGTTTAGGGGCTAGTTTTGGTTGTTTCTTGGTTTAGTTCTTGTTCCTCTAGGGAAGTGGATAAGCTTCTATGGTGGTGAGATCCTTGAGAGGTATCTCATAGGGTGGATATTCAGATGACCCATTTATGTTTCCTCTTCGGGTAGGTTTTGGATTCTAGGGGATCAGAATGTTTTGAGACGTATCTGATTTAAGGGGTCCAGATCCACGTGGGATAACCCTTTGCATGTTTTGAAGAAAAAAGTGGTCGGAGGTGACTCGGAAGAAGTTCAGAGAAGTTCAATTAACTAGAATATATAAAGGGGTATTACCCATCATTTAACAGTATGACAAGATGTGACATCCTATTTCACGGGTTGTTTCATGGAGTGAAGTAAGTCCTTGCGGTGTTAAATGTTTTGGGATTTGAAAAATAAAATATAGCATTGAGGAAATACATTTTTCTATCGAACTTGACCTCGAGGCATTACATGATGTGAAAGGGGATTACACATCACATAATTCCTCGATTCTATATGTTTTAAGTGTTTTACAGTCACTTGGATTTTGTGAAAACCTACGGATACAATGGCTCTCCGTTGACCCCAGGCAACCCAACGACCCTCTCTTCAGCATTTCAGAGATTCCTTCATCAAGGGATGATCCCTAGCTACCTCCTTCGATTTGTAGCGATCCAACTTCGATATAAGGTATGTTAAACCTCTATTCTTATGGATTTCTGGATCTGTTTCCTCCCATTTCCCCTTTCCATGTGATGTCATGTCATCTCCATGTTTCAAATGGACTTTTCTTGGGTGTTGGATGTTGTGGTTTTTCTACAGCATCCTCAGTTGGATAATGTTGTTGTAGGAGAGCCGATCATGATCTTTTTTGTTGGCCCTTTCTAATGAAAATAAAGTCATAAGCCTCTTGAGGTAGGGGATTCAAGGCTCCTCTATTTTATTTATGAGCAGTCACAACATTAGAATGATTTATCCACTAAATCACAATGAAATTGATATAATAAATATTTGAACGGGATAAAATAATTGGTATCAATTTCTTAGCGATGTCATTGCCTCTTTATTTTCTAGATAGTGTGATAAATATGATTTTCTTATTTATCATACTGTTCTTGATGGAAATTGGAAAAGAACGTAAAGTGGTGATTAAATGAAAATTAATTTTCCAAAGACAAAGAGGCATGTTTAATGAATTTGACTATTGTTATTGTAATTTGATGATAATAAAATTGATATATTAATCATTTTTAATTGAATTTATTGATAAAATTGAAGCATGTTGATTCCTTTTGATTAAATTCATTTCGATTTTAATGTTTAATTAAATTTTTTTATCTTGAGAAAGCTAGTTTTTTAGGTTTCCCATAGTTGGAACTTGTGATAATGAACTGGTTAATTAAATATGGAATAAGTAATTGTTTGTGTGATAAATATAATTCCTTGTTGGGTTTTAGTTACCCACTTACATGAAAAGGCCAAGATCCTTATGCTTTGAATCTATGAGTTCTCATTGTGTGTGATGGTTGAATGCCTTATTTAGGTTCAAGAGCCTAGATGCAATGTTGTTTGTTTCTTATAGCTAATGTTTTAGTGTGAGCTTAGGATAAATGATCCTAGAGGGCCATTGTGGCATGTGGGGGTAGCGAGGTCTAGTGGTTGTGGCAGTAGTTGAAACCTAGAGTGGCAAGATGTATTGGTTTATGAATGTGGGTTCCAGGGAGGACACTAGGTATGATGGAACCGATTAAAGATGGGTTACCCATTAATTTAAAAGTGGTTGTTGTTGAATATGATGTTTGTTTATCTTCTTTAATTTCCCCACCACTTGAGGTAGATGGTCTTGCTTACCCTCCTTCCAAAATAAGAAAAGACATGTGGGGTATTCCACATGCTTTCTGTGTTTAGATTCTCAATGATGGATGAGTCTATGATTTGGTTATAGGTGGAAAAGACTGAATAGGTAGCTCATCTACTCACAATGTTGAGGCCCTTTTCTTTAATATCATATAATTCTTTCTTAGAATACCTAAAAATATTAAAAATGGTAATTTTTTCAATAAATGATTGAATATATGATGTCAACCCATGCGGGTTGAGCTTGCTGAGATACAATACTGAGGTTACAATTTAATGTAATTGTGGAATCGGTTTGGTTATGCCTGGAGGCATGGAACTTTGTTATGAATCTAATGAAATATAATGTGGAAATGATTATGGTTAATTAATTGTTAAATAATTAATTATCATAAAGCGAACATAATTAAATGGGATAAAGTAACTTAATATATCTCTTTAAATATTTTTGTACTTATAGGATATCTAGTCTTAGCCGTGGAAGCTGGGAGTCTGAGAGACATTGGATATAGTTGAGTCTAAGACTAGGTTTTTCCCATAGTTCGGTTGTGATTTATATTATATTCTATACCTTTTGTGTTTCTATACACCACTCCACCCTTTCGGTTAGGGAAACTGACACCCCAAGGATTCTCATCCCTCGAGGGTATTTTCCCCAACATCCTGGTGGCAGGATGGACAGATGACTACCCCCTTTGGCCCTGCTCTCTTCTCCTGGTAGTTACTTGTTATGGTAAGCACGGTGGTTATTTTCCCCATATATTTTTGTTGAGTACTGTAATGGCATGTGGTTATTTCAGATACATATTTTCTTGGATACAGTTTCCTATGGACTACTATAGGTGTAACGTGTATAAGTTATGATGGCTTGAGGATCCTTACTCAGTGTATGGGTTGTAATGGATTGAGGTATAATTCTTGAAGTATGATACATGTTATTCGAGCTATGGTGGATCCCATAAACTGCCTAGCTACATTGGTTACATGGATGTGGCGGTTTGATGTACGAGGTACATGTTGATGCATGAGGTGTGTGTTATGGTGCTTCACCCAGGTGTCTTTGGGAAAGCCTTTTTGGAGAGAGATTCTTTGGATGTGTGATGTTAGGGAAAATGGAAAACATGTAGGGAAGTGGTAGCAGGGTACCCTTGATATTATTTATTATATTATATACTCTTTTATGTGATATTTAGTGAGAGTATCCATGGTGAGGTTGGGAACTTATTATACCTGTTTAGGTGATGTGTTAGTTTCAATTTTTTTTTACTGTGATTTAGCATTATTTCATTACTTTTTCATGATATGATTCAGGGAGGATCCTACAATTTATAATCCCATACTCACACTATGTTATATAAAATATTTTCCAGGTCTGTTGGAGCAGGTTGGAGATTAGGCTGGTTACCAGTAGCTTGCAAGTTTTGATAGAGTTGTTCGGGCTTCATGGTCACTACCATTTTACTTTCTTTTGGTACTTATAGTTTTCCCTTTGAGTTGTAGTAGTATTTTCCTAAAATTATATATGTGTAATTGAGATTTATTTTACTTTTAGTTTGAGTAGGATTTTGTTGGTGTCTATCTTATCCTTCTCTTACGCATGTTTTCTCTTAGAGGGTAATGCCTCTCATATTTTTTTTGTTATACACTCGGTTCTAGTCACCATTCCAGGGCCTAATGAAGGCAGGACTTGGGGGTCTTATTAACTCTCTTCTCACATTTCCATCCCAGGAGGGGTACACCTTTTGGGGAGAGGGTTTTGAAAATTTCATTTTTTTGGTTTTTTATATTTATTAAAGGAGTACATAGAAAAATATGGTTATGAAGAAAGGAACTAGTTGGTGCCAGTGTCAATGAAGAACTGAAAGTAGGTTTGTGTTGAGCCAGATAGTGTCATTCATTGTAATTTGGTAGGTTCCAAGTATAAGGTTTCAAGTCCATTCTCTTACCATTGGTTGTTCTTGATAATAAAATATCATTCATGTGTGGGGGTATAAATACCACCATACACTAATGACTAGCTCACAAATTATGAGAAAACCTAGTAAATAATTGTGTGTTTTTTTATTTATTATCATTCATGTATACTAACCAATTGTGAGTAGAGATTTTAATATCTATTAAAATTTATAGGTGTAGTGTTAATTGATATAATTTTTTAATTGGTTTTTATTAGGTCATGCTGATTTACACCCCCCCCCCCCCGCCCGTGTGGCTATACTGATCATATAGGAATAACACTGTCATGCATATATCACATATTGTATGATTCATACTCACTTGACTTCATGGACAATGAGAACAATGTTATTCACTCCCTGAACACTCATAAATCACCACCCTACTAGAGAACCCACTAGCCTCACCCCATAAGAAACCCCAACACATATTATATAGAGTTGTTTATCACCACCTATAGGAACTACCATATACCCACTAAACCTTCTTGAGGGTCTCTACTAAACTAGTCTTACCATTTTTATTCCAATTCATGTCATGGGAATATGGTGTCGGTAAAAATATGTACCCGTGACAAAAATTCCACATTAACTGCATCTTAGAACTAAACCATCTGTGTCAATACATACCTAAGATATCTAATGCCCAAACCTAAAAGAGATATACCCTAAATCCTCTATATCATATTGTATGATATTTTCATGTCATATAGTATAATATTTATAAATTTAAGACATATCATATTCCATTATTTTTATATAATAATAAATTATACATTATATAGGATCTACCATAAATCATATGACTAATTGTGTAGCTAAGTTATAAGTGTCTAAATTTAATAATATTCCATGTAAACTATCATTAAATAGAAGAATTTCATAAGAAAAACATATGGTACAATGATAGGTCATCAATTACAATATTTGTAACCACGTATCATTTTCACGTACATTATGAAAGTATGACTTAATTCATGAACACTTTGGAATATCCCAAGGGATACATAAGGATCCACTTCCATCGATAGGATTGTTCATGTGTTCCCTTGAATCCTATTATTATTCTATACAATGAGATATATGTCTCTTTATTATTTAATATTATGGGATACTAGTATATCATGGAAGAGATTACAATCTTTTTCAAGCATCAGGTGATTAATATCATCCCATAGAAGAGGGGGTCTGATGGTTGCCTCTTAGTGTTCTTCAATAACCATATTATTGTATACAATTTTAGGAGTGATCTATGGTGTAAGGAACACATGAGTTATTCATTTTCAAAATATACATTATTTTTTGTTTTATACATTTTTTATCTTTTTATTTGAGAATTATAATTTCTCCCACTGGCTTGAATGAGTTTTTTCAATCCTTTGTAACCCTTCAGTGGAATTAGAGCTTCACCGTGATTCATGTTACTCAAAATCATGTTTAAAATAAAGAAAATATGATATCATGAGAGATTCTTATTCCATATCTATAAAAACTATTCTAATTTTTTCCCTAGAAGATTGTATAATAAGGGATGTCATTGGTCGTCATATGATATTAGATTTAAAAGGTGAAGACATAGCATATTCCTTGAGTTTTTTACTATATCATAGTTTATGATGTAGGGGATCATATCAAGTGAGAGTGATAACTCATATAGCTCAAAATAGTGTGTCTTATAACTAAGTTGTTATCAAAACATTTCATAGGCGGTGATATCCTGAGCCCAGATATTTTACTCTTATGCAGTCCACCACCTATGCTAAGTTAAAATTACACATAAGCCTCATTATAAGCTATGATTTCAAGAACACACTAATTGTATCCAATATTCACCATTTATAAGTCAAATTTGTATTTTCAATTATAAAAAATGATTGATAGGATAAGGTGGTTTTATTCATTATGACATATCGATCACATAGTATGATGTAATTTATATCATAGAATTCTACATAATGGAATAAAAAATTCTTAAATTTCAATTATGAATAGAATTTAACGGTTCATATTTTTTTAATCACAATAAAAAGGTATTTTGGGATATTTAATTAATTGATTAACTTTTTTTTAATTGATTAATTATAAATTATATGTAATTAATTGTTAAGTGTTATCCATAATATTAATTTTTCATATTAAAAAACATTTTTTAAAGTTATATAAAATTAATTGTCATTTAGATATAAAATGTTGATATGAAAATTATATTTTTAATTTATAATGTGTTTATAAATTAATAAATAAGGTTAATTACAAATGAGTTTATATTTAATATTATGAATTTTTCATAAACAATTATTTGAATTTTTCAAATTAAAGGCCTTATTTGAGAGAAATTATTAGAACGATATCAAAAGGATTTTTTATAATTGATATGATCAAGGTTTAAATAAAATTAAATGTTTGATATTCTTAATGGTTATTAATATATGAATTGTTCATATATATTACATTTAAATTTTACTTATCATATATTTAATTAAAATTTCATATAAAGGATAATATGAAGTGTTCCTATTTAAAGAAAATATAAATTGTTTATATTTATTTAATTATGGAATATCCATAATGCATGGCTATATTATAAATTATTTATAATTTCATTGTTTATGAATTTCTCATAAGTTATTTATCTCGTGTTTAAATATATAAATTTTATATTTATTCATTTTTTCCATAATTTATTCATAAAAATAATTGTTATATTTTGAATAATTGTATGGCTTATTTTAATGTTTTAAATTGATTTTATGTATCACAATACATGTGTATGAGGCCTCCCATGATAGGTATGATAATAGATTTAGTTGTATTCAACCTTGAATTTTTTCTACACTATAATATGAGTTTGAATTAAGTAGTTAATTATATATTATGCGTAATAGGTGTTGGAGTTATCATGTAATTGAAATCTCTCTTGAGTAAAATATCCATGCGTAGAGGGATGTTGGGTTGGACTACTCAGTGGAGTGGAGGCTAAAGTGGGATTAGTTATTTATCACTCCAAGCCTACTATTGTAGGGATTGTGGATTTTATATGAATCTAATCCTTTTCATAAAAGGTTTTTATATACCATATTAATGAGATTGATATGAATGTGTATAAATACAGTTGGATTTTAATTTGGGTTAGAAACATAATCTAGGTGTTGTGTAAAAATGTATACAACAATAGGATATTAAAATATTTATTTGGTGGAAGTAATAGGATTCTAAAATAAACCATTATAGGAATGAATACTTGTAAATGGAATGCCTAAGATAATATTGTGATATTAAAGAAACTTTAAAAATAATTATAAGTGTTATATTGGTTCCAAACCAAACATTCAGAATGACCTCGATCCTTCAATTGGGTATTTTTATGATAAAGTTGGATTCCTTTGGATAATCTAGTGAAAAACATTAAATAAATGAGGTGACCTTAAGAGTTAGGTGACTTTTTTGGAATTTTCTTTGGGTAAAACTTTCCTAGGAAACCCTTATGAAGGATATCGGTGGAATGGTATTGAGTTTTCTATATGATGGATTGGCCAAAGATTTGTTCATTCAACCACCCAAAACTCACATATAATATGATTAGAATGAGGGGATGACTAAATAACAAAGTGGTGAGATAAAAAATAAAGTGCAATCATTTATTAGTAAAATATATATCTTTTCCCATTAATGGATATGATAAATTTAAAAATGGGACATCATTTTAGTGGGATTATATTTAATAAAATTCCTTATTAAATGAATAAAAAACATGATAATCTTCTAATAAAATATTTTGTTATAGAAATAAAATAATCCCCATCATAAAACATGAATTTGAGATGAATATATATTAATAAATAAGAGTAATTTAATGAATTTCTTATACTTTTACAAAACATAAGAATTGTTCTCAAGTAAGAGAGAGAATTCTCGGTGTTAGAGCCTCACCTTCATGAGCAACTAAATATTAAAATTGTTCAATAATTGAATCTATATTCTTATTATAAGTATGAAATGATTCACTTGAGTTTAAAAAGGCATTATATTCAATATAACTAGAGTAATTTCAGTCTACACTCATATATTCCGTATTATTTGATATGTTAACAACTTGGTCGGATTGAAGGTTTCCTTAAATATGGTTCTAGCTGAGGAATTCAATCTTGAATTGTTGTTGGAATTATTATGAAAATATATATGAATTTAGGAAATTTTTTCCCTATTTTATCAGTGATTTGAGGACAAATGAACCAATCCACATGATTGACAAGTTATAGTGTTGTATTGACAGTACAAGTGGGTCACGATTCAAACTAGAAGAAGAAAAAATTAGTTGGAAAGTCAAGCAAGTGTTTTTTAATGTATTTGGTCAAGGTCATTGAAAACATAAGAGAGGTTTTGGGAAGGAAGATTAATGATTCTATAAGATATAATTTTTCAATGTACTAGAAGAATTATGGAGAATCCATGGAGATCCCATGTTAGGTATTAGTGTTATATAAATCAATTACTCAATTTTTAATTTTATAAGATATCAAATGTATGATTCCCCTATGTCACTATTGTATTAAAAATATATAATTATGAGTTATTTTTTAGATTTTTGGTGTTTCTAAATTTTAAATTTTATTTTTTTATGTTTTTTTCTTTTTAAATTTTTTACATGGTTTTGGAATAATATTTCTAAAACCTTATGTTTAAGGAGAAACCATGTGAAAGATTCTTATATATGGGTTTCCCAATGCCACATGGTTAGTTCATGAGTGTGTAAGTTTTAGTGAAAAGTTTTTATATATCCTTATATATGGGAGATATACCATGTCATTTTTTGATATTTTATTGATAATAATTGACATAATTTCACCAGGTAATGATTTATTATAAAATTTAATGAAAATTTATATTTTGATCTTGAATTTGAAAATTCCATGATAATTCTGTTTATACATTTTAATTTTATTCAAGTATTTTTGTAAAATCATTTTATTTAGTGTGAATTTTGACTTTAAATTTCATGGATGTATTATAAATTAATTGGGATATAGTTCTCATTAAGACCATACTAGATGGATCCCAATTTTGAAGTGCTAAAAGTTTCCATGAAATCAATAGTGAATTGGAATCAGTGTGTTGGACCTTATCTCACCATGTGGTCCATAAACTATCATCCATGTATGGAATGGGATTAAAATTTTCCAAATGTTAATGAAATAATTTTTTGGAATTTTTTTCAACTTTAGTGATAGTTGGTTCACATGGGAACTTAATCAAAAAGGTGTATCGGTGTAGAGTAAATTTTTGAGGTAGAATTCCACATGTACCCTTGTTGAAATTTCAACCCCTATGTCACCCCAACTATATTTAATTGATTTTTAAAAATTGTGGAAGATTTTTTTTGTATTTATGAGGGTTTTAAAAAATATAGTGGTTCTATTCGATCTCTATAACCATTTAGAAGAAGGAAGGCCAATAGCATGGATCTCTTTTAATAAGGTGCTCCTCTTGTTATCCTCATACATGTTTTGTTTATTTTTTTCATGAAATATCCCTTTAAATTCAATAAAAAAAATATTTTATTTTCATCTTTTTAATTTTTATTTTTATTAGAATCTAATATTAGATAAAATATTGGGTTCTACCCTTTAAAATATTTTCCTATGAAAATTATCTCTAGGATGGAAATTCCACCCATAGGATAGTAGTTATTTTATAGTTAATCTAATTATTACCTCATTTATTTGTTGTTTTGAATCTATAAACATACTATAATTCATAAAAGTATGGTTAATTAAATGATTATTTAAAGTTTCAGTCACTTCAAAGATTCACACTTAGCACGTGAGGTCAGAATTGTGTGCTTTTTAGAATAAACACATTAATCATTAAATATAATTAACTTAGTAAATAATTATATGTTTATATTCTCGTTCTAAAACTCAAATAATGTTTTTTATAGGGTGGAAATTGTATACTAGTTTTCCACTTACCATAAGTTTTCTTTTGGACTACAATCAAAGAAGGGTGTCATTATTGGAAATCCTAAAGTTAACATAAGATTCATTTCTTCCAATATTTGGGATCATGTTAATTTCTATCAGGTTTATGGGTTGAAATGATTATGGAATCATGATTTAATGGATCTATACATCATTTATAATTATGAATGAATAATTAAGAGGTATATTATATTGATTATGTTGTATTATATAAGTAATTTTTATGAATTGTTTTTCTTGTTTTATTTCTTTTGTCCCAAATTCACTCTCTAAAATCAACCATTTCTCTTTTATTTTCAAAAAATATAAAATACCAAAAATATAATATAGTAAATTTAAATATTTGGTGATTGAATCTAAGTATCCTCGAGAGATTTGTCATAGGTTGTCTCATGTGCATCACTTAGTAAAAAGTCAAAAATATTTTGGTAATCGCGCATGAAAATACTCATCAAATTGGTGTCACTATCTAAGAGCCAAGTCAATATCTTTTTATTTATTTTCACATTGTAATACATTAAAATTTAAAAAATATATATATAAACAAAAATAAAATAATCATCATTTACTTTACCCCCATCTATTAGTGAAACTGTGAATCAATTTTCAAGGAAGATTCAAGGGGTGTGAAAATCCAACTATGGAGAGGAGGCCTTCATGGTGCCCATCAAGGATATGAAGGAAGACCTTGACCCAAAAAAATTATAATCCTTGGAAAAGTATCTTAAGTAATTATCAAAATAATTTCTAGAGTTCCATAAAGTGTTTTCCAAGGCACATAAATATCTCATCCCTATTACTTTTGAAGAAGATGTCATAAAGGTCAAAAATTAATTGTGAAAACCTTCTCTCACACAAGATTCTACAATCCTCCCAGAGGCTTTACAAGAAAAATCAACATTTGAAGCTGATCGATTGAAGGGAGTGGACTAAAAACAAGATTCTATTATTTTCTATTATATTCTATTATCAAATACATTTTTCTACCCTTATTTTTTTAATAACTAGAAAATATACTTTCCCATAAGAGTGATTGAAATGCCTAGGATCTGTACGAGTGCTCAAAATTTGTGGAAAGTTTGAATTTTTAAACTAGCTTATGGTAATGTTTTTAAATCAAGCATCGAAATTGAATCATGAGGGTTGGAAACCTTAAATAGACCCATTTCGGTTTTAGAATAAAGTTACCTATAGGTTTTAGAGGTTACAAGAGTTCCCCGTTGGTTTGAGGCTAAAAATTTTAAGATTTGGGGAAAAGGAACAGGGCATAGGGTTATTTCATATTTTGTTATAACTGTTAACCCTAACCCTTCCAGTTTTTATAAGAGTATAGTTTATTAAATAATGAAAGGGTGTAATTACTAAACCAAAAAATTATATAGTAAATTACATATCCATTTCACATAGTTATAACATATTTTTCCAAACTGTTCTTGTAACCGTCTAGGGTGGGGAGTTTTGAGATAGTCCTCAATGCAGGGCTGGCGCATGGTTTGGAAAATCATACGACCAAAACTTTCACCCTTTAAAAAGTGGGAAAATACCATTTTTCTCCTATAATATTTTAAATCTCCAACCTATTTTTACTTATGTCTCACGTGTTCCCCCTCCCATTCAACTAAGCTCCCATACTCCCATTAACACCCCTTAGTTTAGGGTGAGTTAAGGGGTGATAATTTAGATATTTTAGGTTGGTGTGACCCTCCAGTAACCTTCTATACTATTTTTTTTCCTCGTCTACAATTTATAAGTTCTATTTTTTTGTTTTTTTCTGTAATATCACTAGAGTGTGATGGAGTCACCCGTTTCTCTTGGGGATTTTAGTTTCCTTGCAAAAATGGTATCTCAAGATGGCTTCTACATATCATTACTGGGATTTTAGTTATGGTATGGTGTCATAGGGAGTTTTATTACTTTTTCCATCAAATTTGTTTTAAATTAAGCATGGAATTGGTTTTATCTCTTAAGGATTTGTCTCGGTTTGGGGATGGAGAATTCTATGAATCTTTAGCAATTAGTTGGTCATGGTTCTGATGTAGAGATAAATTTTGATAATAGATTCACCACTAGTTCCTATTTCAGATTAAATGTTTAATTAATTATAATTGGTCATTATAAGTAATTTTTTATTTCCTTGGTATGATATAGAAGCTTGAGATAGATTTATAAGTTAGAAAACCCTTCATGGGCCTCATTAGAGTAATAAACTGTTGGTAAATGTTTATGAAAATGTAATTTGAGGTAAGTGGACCTAGAGTTAACCCATAGTATTTTTATGTTACCAAATGCATATTTCATATTGTTATTTCAATCTCACTAATAATTAACTTAATTTTAATAAAATGATTTAAAATGTCTTTTACCTAGGTCAACACCACTTTTACATGTCATAATACCTATGTAAAGGTGGTTCCTAGTGGAACACTAAGTTAATATCCTTGTCTTTGGAAACCAGTTAATTAAATGAAGTTTTAAATGGAATTTTTTTTAGAATTTTTCATTAAAATGGGATTTGAAATGGTTAAATGAATTTTGAACTTAAAATAAATTATTAAATCATGGTGTTGGTTAAAAAGGGTTCCAGTAAACAACATATAAGACATTTTCCTTTATATCTTGTGAATGTATTCCTATTTGAAAATTCATTGGGAAAAAGATAAGGCTATTATTAAATGAAAAATGGGATTACATTATTACTTGGGTTTTAATAATTGTATTTTTCTTGTGAAAATGTTTTTTATAAGTAGGATGCCTTTGGTGTCATCCCTTGGATCCAGTATCATACATAAAATGGGTGGAATGCCTTGAGTGATTATATATTCCATTAGGGGGCACACTTGAATTCCCTGGGAGGATGCCTCATTGGATTAAAGTATGTAAAAAGATAATTAATTCCATGAGATGCCTTAGATTCCTCATTGATTTTTCACTATAAATTTAATGGGGTGGATCCCCCTTGGATTCAAGTGATGACTTATGCATTGAATTCCATGGATTAATTTCATAGATTCCCTTGGGGTACCCTTATGAATTTCATGATATGAGCTCCCAAAATTCAGCTTGATTGTATGAGAAGAAATTCCATGGGGTGTGGAATAAGATTCCAATCAATCTTGGAACTCTATATTCCTTGTACATGTGGTTCATTAGATAAAGTTTATATAATTACAAGGTTAGATTCATTTTATTAACTGGTTTAAATAGAAAAAAATATATAGATGACATATATGGATTCTAGTTTACATGATGAGAAGGTAATTCCTAGTGGAATCACTTATCTTTTCATAGTTGTGGTTGCCTTGGTCATGCACCATGGAAGTGACATGAGTTATGAGATCCATCACCCTGATAATAGATACACCAACACTAGACAAAGCATGTATATATCATTCCCAGGGTAAACCTGGCCCCAGGTTCAGATTTTGTTTATGCAATTGTTTTTAATTATTTTAACAGTTATATTGTAACTATTTACTAAAAACCTATGTGTGAACTATTTATCATACTAATTGTATTTATATAAATCATTAGTTATGGTATACTGAGTTACACTTACACCCTTCTCAGTACACTATGGTAGGAGGGTACCTAAGAAGACGCTACTTGTTCATAGGTTATAGGTTCAAAACGAGGCTCGATGTAATGAGA
This sequence comes from Viscum album, assembly GCA_963277665.1. NCBI lineage: Eukaryota > Viridiplantae > Streptophyta > Magnoliopsida > Santalales > Viscaceae > Viscum > Viscum album. The sequence continues at coordinate 1,685,443,825 of OY728160.1, forward strand.
GACTTTCCTAGTTTATAGTTGGAATTTGGGATTCAGGATAGAGATCATAACTTCTAGGGGTTATTCTATTTTATGTTCTTTTTATTTAACTTAATTTTGGGATAGTTTTACTTGATTTTTTTATTTGTATGTCTACCTGTATATATAGATTATCATTATAGTATGGCATGTAATGTGATTTAGTCTTTTTTAATTTCCAGTATTATTGTATGGATCTGTATTTACATAATTTTATTTCCATTTTTATTATTCATTAATATGAGGTCATATTCTCCCCATGGTAACATTATAGTACCACACATCTAGTTAGCAGTCTCTGGCATATGGAGAGGTGGGCTTGAGGCCATGTGCAACACTAAATAGAGGCACCGGTATAGTTGCTTCTGAGTCAGAGCATTTCATTGTGGTATCAAATCTACCTTCCATTTTTCTAACTATTTGGAAATGGTATAAAGGAGAATATGAATGTTTCTAATGTTTAAAATGATATTTTCACTAGGTTTATATATCCTCACATGCAATGGAAAAACTATGTTTCTTGAGGTGGGAAATATTTTTCTTACTATTCACTTCTACAGTTGACTAATTTCCACATTGGGTGTCTTTCATGGGTGTTATTTTATGGATTATTGTGATTTATTCTCTTTGAATAGTTTGTTAATAGAGTGTGTAAATTCATATATCATACTAGTCACATTGAATTGATATTTCATCCATATGATTCCTTTAATTGATAGTTTTATGGGCTTCACTTGCACTCATATTTTATTATTGGGAAAAAAACCTCAAGAAAACATTGTAGTATTTTTGGGTAGATTGGGTTTGTTAAAAAAGTGGGTTTCCAATGAAATTTCTGGAGTCTAGAGATTATTTTGACTAGGAATGCTGAAAATTATCCAAAAAAAGGAATGTATTTCATGTAATTGGTACGGAAAATTGTGTACATAAGTTGACGTCGTTTCCCAGTGTTTTCAAAAAATTTGGTGTAGAAAATTTAGAGTTTGGAAGGCATCATGAAAATTGGATTTCCTTGAAGTCAATATAAAAATATGGTAAAGTCAAGATTTTCACGAACATGTTCTTCATGAAGGGTGTTTCACAAAGTATCAAAGAAAGTTAAAAGTGATCTATGCGATAGTGATGACCATTGTGAATGGTGAAGGTGATGAGCACCATAGTTGCATGAAGGATTTTGATGGAAATATCCATAATTATCACAAGAATTGTGAATGGTAAATTTCCGTGGAGCTTCACAAAAAATGGAGCATCATAGGGTAGAATAGGGAGCATTTTAAAATGGTGATGATGTGGTCGGAAGCTTTTGGAATCAGTGGAAACGCTTAGAAATAGGACTCTACCCCCTTCAGAAAATTATTGAGACATAATGTAAATTCTATGTCTCCATATTCATGAAGGTGGTTCATGAAGGTGGTTCATGTGAAAAAGTTTGTGATGGTGATAACAACCAACAGAATGTTTTGAGCATCACTAAATCACATATTTCATAAAGGTAATAAAAATCTGACCAAAACATGTGATCTTTGAAAAGTAAAGTTGACCTTCACGAAAGAAGTGATCTTCATAAAAGGCAATTACTTTGAAATTTCTATTTAAAATTCACAAAATAAGAAACTTTGAAAATCCTAATTGAGGTTTAGGAAACAAGGAGAATCGCGAAGGTAGTGACCATCATGAACGTGTTTTAAAATGGATTACCCATTGATATCTGGTAAATTTTTATTCATAAATTGGATGAAATTGGAACTAAATGAGGTGTAAAACGCATTGATTCAATTGATTCAAAGATGATCTTTTTATGAAGTAGGGAGCGCACTTTATTTGAGAGACCAGTGAGCTTTCATGTTTTTATTGGTTGTAAACTAGGAGGGATAGTGAGTACACTCAAAACGTTGTAAATATTAGTGTGCTTTTAGTGGATTTGGTACATCAACACATTGTCGTTCTATTATCCTTATACATAGTCTAGTGAGGGTTAACCAATTAAAATTTTTTTGTCTCATGCATGTTTTAATTTTTTTTCATAAGTTGTTGTGGGAAATAGATAGAAAATAATTTTATTTAACAACAAAACAAGATCATAAGGGGAAATTGTTTTAATCTTTTATACCCTGATTCACCCCCCAAGTATTTTTCCTAGTGTTCCTACCAATTGGTATTATAGGAAATGGTTGATTTCAGTCTTTCTCTCTCCATGTATTCAATGGAGGTTGTCGACCATAAAGGGATTCCATTCTTTGATGGGAATAATTTTTTATTTATGGAAGATTTAGATGCAATACTACATTTGATCTTTGGGAATGGATGTATTTATAGCTACAATACATGGAATTTCGGCCGGTATTGAAAATGGTTCTTTATCATAAGTTGAGCGAGGAGAATTAGATGTTGACGCCAAAGGAATTAATGCTTTAGGGGGATCCCTATCCAATGAAATTTATATGAAGGTGATTTCATGTAAAACATCACAATCTATGTTGGAAAATCTACTAAATATATATTAAGGTGATTCAAAGGTTATATAGGTAAAGATGTAAGTCCTATGGAACAAGTATGAATATATGAAAATGAAATCAAATGAGTATTTTGATGCATTCATTGATAGGGTGAATGTTTTTGTGGAATACATGCATAGTCTCGGAGAAATTATTGAAGATGTAAAGACTGATTAGTGCATCTTGAGAATACTTCCACCTCATCTCAATAAAAAAGTTTCTATTTTAGAGGATAAAAATCCATAAAAGATAACATTATATAGCTTGCATTGTACTCTTATCACATATGAGATGAGAAATGAGGACTTTGAGTATATGGTAAAATGGAATTGCAAAGAGGTCGAATTTAAGTCCATGAAGAAGCTCACAATTGAATATTTTCAAGAAAAAGAAGATATGGATTAGGTGATATCATTCATTTATTCAAATCTACAAAGAGGAAAAGGAAAGTTCAAAGGGAAAATTCCACTATCATGCTTTTGATATGGAAATATTGGTCATCTTGTAGTAATTAGCTACAAGAAGTTACAAGAAGATGATGAGGATGAAGCCGAAATTATCTAGAATAAATCTTTAGCCTATGTGAAATGTAAGAAAAAAATTAAGAAAATATTCTTCAAGAAGAAGAATCTTATTTCATAATAATGTGACAGTTCAGATGAATTTGAGGCTAATGAGATGGAGAACAACAAAGATTGTAGGTGAAATGTTATGGTGGAAGTTGTTGGTAGTTCCCAAAAAAAGGAATAAACCTAAATTGATGAAGAATAATTTTAAGGGAGAGTTTATTTTCAAGATGAATTATAATCATCTCTTAAGGAGGTATACTTTTAGAGATCCAAAACAATGAAATCCAACAAAGTTGATTTTGGCACCAAATTATACATGCAGTAGTAGGAAGAAGAGAAATATGCATTAATGAAATAAATTTGGAATCTAAAGTCTTTATTTCAAAATGAATTAGAAATAGTTATTGGGAATAAACACAAAGTTGATGAAGAGAAAATTGTGATTGATGGTTTGAATAACACAGCAAAAGAACAGATCAAAAACATTGAAGAACTTGAAGAAGAAGTTGTCAGCATATGTCAAAAAGTTAAGGATGAAGAAAACTATGGAATCATGGTTTGTTATTAGGAAATCAGATCATTCAGGTGATAGAGAAGGAAGAAGTGGAGAATAGAGGTCTGGTACAAAATAAGCAATAGTCATGTTCAAATGTTAAGGCCGATTTAGGGCTTTACCGAAAACAAAAAGCAGTGAAAATTGATGTTAGAACACATGCACCTTATCTAATATTGAAGACTTAATTGGGAATGATGAAAAAACAGAATACTTATAGAAACCAATGGAAAACCAGTGGTGTATAAGTGATATAGAGGAATGCACCACATATCAAGCATTATTGTTGTGGAATTATGGGACACTCATAAAATGTGTGTTCCATATCCAAGAGATATTGAAGGGAACAAGAAATAAATAGACATCCAAATAGAACCCAATACTCTAGAATATATTTTAAGGGACATTGTATTTGGTTTACATTATTTGGAGACATGTCTTGGTATTGTACATCAACCATGCAGAGCAATGTGCCAAAGCAGAACCAATGTTTTCAAAAGTAGCAACTCAATGAGTCATCAGGTGAGTTGAAAACAAAAAATCGATATGTATCTCAGAAAGATGATTTTGGTCCATTATACTCAGAGTAATATCAATATTATCAATATCTATCAAGTATGAAGTCAAAAATATGGCTTAAAAGAAATGAGATAATAAGGAAGTCGTTACAGAAATTTCCCTTAAAGCATCAGATCATTATAGTGTATGGATCCTTAATAGTAGATGCACATCCAATATGATAGGAAATAAGGATCATGTTATAGACATAAAATATAAAAATTATGGTATTATAAAATTTTTAAATTATGAATTATTGAAGATAATTAGATCGATAAAATCCAAGTTTGGGGGAAAGAAATGAGACGAGCTAATGTCTTGGTTGTTGAAGGTATTAGTCAAAACTTTCTTAGTTTCAGTCAATAATGTGACTCAGGGAATGTTATAAAATTTACTAATAATATGTTTTTGGTCAAAGTAATATATGTAATCGTTTTTCTATGAGTAAAAAGAACAATGGGGAATATCTACCTTGTAAGTGGAGAAGAAGATATGTGCTTTTTATCCAAAGGGGAAGAAACCATATTATGGCATAAATGACTTGGCCATATATGCCAACCATCCCTAGAATATCTGGTAAAATGATATGTAGTATGAGGCCTCCCTAAGCTATCATGTATTTTTACTCATATGTGACATGCTTCTCAATAAGGGAATATCATCAGAAATATATACAAGGAAAAGGAGCAGAATTCAACCAGAGTGCTGGAACATGTACATAGAGATATTTGTGGACCTATTTCACCAAGATACATTTACAGGAAGAGGTATTAAATTATAATCATTGATGATTTCAATATAATTTAATTGGTATTTATCAATTACCATAATAATGATATGTTCAGTTCCATTAAATGATATTAGAGGGAATCAAAAAGGATTCTTGGACAAAGAAAATCTCAAGTTTAGTACTGATAATGGTATAGAATTTATAAACATCCAAGGGGAAATTTATCTCAAGAAACATGGGATAAGGAATCAAGTTTCTTTAGTGAGAACTCCCCCAACAAAATGGATTTGTTGAGATGATAAATCAGATCATCAACAACATTTCTAGAACAATTCTCATTGAAAAAGACCTAGTAGAGAAATTATGGAAGGATGTAGTCTTGACATCAGTTTATATATCTAACAAGGCTCTATTGTAACTAAAGGAAGGAAATACATTATATGAGATGTGGTATATAAATAATCCAACATTGAAATACTTTTGAATATTTGGAAGTGATTTATTTATTCTCAACAAATAAAAACATAAGAAATTTGAGTCATGTAGAGATGAGGGGATATTCCTTGTCTACTCAAGAAAAATCAAAGTATATATATGTTTAAATAAGAGTCTGGGAAAAGTAGTTGAATGAAATGATGTCACTATTGTGGAAAATGAAAAATAATACTCAACAATGCAGTGAATAGTATCCTAATGAAAGTGATGAGGATAGAAGAAACATAGGGGAAGAAGAAGTGGAAGATGTTGATTCAGAAAAAGATACTGATGATGAGCAGCAAGAATTCAAATCTATATCTATAGAGAATCCAAAAAAAATTGAGATGAAATTGATTGTAAAAACATCATTGGTGATCAGACAGGGCCATTTCAGACATAAATAATTAATTCAATACAATATGCATCTTTCCTAGCTCAGGTAGAGACTAAATGTTTTGATAAAGCATCTAGAGATGAGAACTAGGTTCAAGGCATGAATGAATATATTGACCAAATTGAGAAGAATCAAACATGGTATATTGTTTCAACACCAACAAATAACAATGTCATTGAGACCAAATGGGTATTTACTAACAAGATGAATGAAGATGGTATGGGGATCCGAAACAAATCATAGATTGTGTAAAAATGGTACTCTCAAGTAGAGGGTATTGATATTGATGAAACATTTTTCACATGTTTCAAGGATAGATATAATAAGATTATTCCTAGATATAGTAGTGCAAAGAAGGTTCAAAGTTTTCCATATGAACATCAAATCATCATTTCTGAATGGGTTTATGGAAGAAGCTTATATTTATCATCCATATGATTTTTTCATTCATTAATATGAGAGTGGAGTTTTTAGATTGAGAAATATGCTATATGGGTTGAAGAAAGCACTAAGAGCATGGTATTCAAGGCTCGATCAGTTTTTGAAAAAGATCGGTTTTCAGTGTAGAGGAGTTGATTAAAATCTATATGTCAACAATGACAGTAATAAATTGATGATGGTGATAGTGTATATTGATTACATAATATTTGGTTGATTAGATGAATCATAGTGCTGGTAGTTTTTTTAATTCCTGAAAAATGAGTTTGAAATGTCAATGATTGTTGAATTAAAGTTTTTCCTTGGTTTATAGGTGACATAAGGAAAGAATTGCACATTAATTTCTCAATATAAATATAATAATGAGGTTTTGATAAGTTTTGGTCTGGATAATTCCAAATAGTTGATTAATCCAGTAGCTACCCAGATGAAACTTTCATGGGATGATGAAGGCAAAGTGGTTAATGTCATAGAATATGGGAATATCATTGGAAGTTTGTTGTACTTAACAATGACACGACCAGATATTGTTTCTTTAACACGTCAAGCAACACGCTACCAAATGAATCCCAATTGAACCCAATTACGTTTTGTGAAAAGAATTATATGGTATGTTAAGGTAATTGTTGATTTAGGATTGATGTACAATGAAAAATCTCATCAAGAGTTGTTGGTCTTTATAGATTCAGATTGGGACAGATCAGCTGATGACAGAAAATCATTGTTAGGTATTTCATTCTATCTTGGAATATTTTTTATTTCTTGGCTAAGTAAGAAATAAGATTTCTTCTCATAGATAACTGTAGAAGCTAAATATATTATAGCTACTCAAGCGTACATGCAATTATTGTGTATGAAGCAACAACTTGATGATATGGGGGTTGAAGTGAAGTCTCTGAGCAGATTTGATTTTAATAACTCAAGTGTTATAAATCTCAAAAAAACCCATTCCATCACTCAAGGACAAATCACATTGAAATCAAGTATCAATTTATCATAAAGAAGGTGGGACCCCCTATCCCTGAGTTTTGGAGTTCTTCCCCTAATATACCGATATGTTTTCATAACCCTATTACAGATAAAAATGAAGTGACCTTCATGTTCATTAAAACGGGGGTAGAAATTATGGATTTTAAAAGGGAGAAAATGTATTAATCAACACATGGGGAGAAGCTGATATATGGGAGACCAATGAGATAGGGTGAGTTTTAAAGCTGACGATGGTAAAGGTGATCAATCAAATATTATATATCACGATAGATGGAGTTCGTGATGACATAAGTTGACAGGTTTTGGAATGAATTGACTCATTAATGAGCTTTTCATAATAATATTTTTTTTCTCACACCGATCTGGGATAATGTGGGCCTAGAGTATGTGTTTATTAAATCATTGATCACTATCTAAATCACAAGAATAAAATATTGATATTATATAGATGAAGCTACAATTAATTATCATAATGTGAAGGGTTGTCAACAAACCCAAAGGAGGAGATTGTTGGGATAAAATCCCTCAAGGTAACATTGATGTATTTTTGGGTTGATTGTTTTTGTTGAAAAAGTGGGTTTATAAGGAAATTTGTGGCACCCAAAGAGTTTGTTGACTATGAATGTTGAAATATATCCATGATAAAGAAATAGATTCCCTAGAATCTGTATGGAAATTTTCATATATAAGCTGGTGTCATTTCCCAGTGTCTGCTAAATGTTTTTGGTCCAAAATTTGACGTTTCACCAGCATCACGAAAAGTGGATTTCCTTGAAGGCCTTATGAAAATAACGTAGAGGAATGAGTTTCAAAAATATTGGATTCATGAAGGGTATTTCATGAATTATCAAATAAATTTAACAGTGATCTATGTGACATTGATGAGCATCGCGAACAATGAAGTTGAGGAGAATCATGAGTGGATCATCATGGAGGCGCGTAGGTTTTTGACCGAATGATATGAAATTATAAAAAGAATCACAATTTGAAAATATACATGGAGCTTTGTGAAAAAGGGAGCATCGCGGTGGAAATAGGTAGAATCGTGAAATGGTGATGACGTGGCTAGATGCTTCTAGAATCGGTGGAAATGCCTATAAATAAGAATACACCCCCCCCTCCAAAAAGTATTGAGACTCAATGAAAATTATAAGTATTTGGATTCATGAAGGTGGTTCATGTGAAAAAATTTGTGAAGGATATAAAATCTAATCGAATGTTTTGAGCATCATGAAAGTTGGGAATTCATGGAGGCAATAAAAAGTCGACCGAAACATGTGAGCTTTGCGAAGGCTAGTTGAGATTCTCAAAAGAAGTGAGCTTAAAAAAAGGCGGTTGCTTCAAGAAGGATATTTGAGCTTTATGTAATAAAGATATTTGTGAGGGCTAATTGATATTCATGAAAGAAGGAGATTTTAGAAGGTAGTGAGCATCATGAATGTGTTTTAAAAGGGATTGACTAGTGATTTGTGGTAAAGTGATATTCATTAGTTGGATGAAAGTGGAACTTAATGATACACTAAATGAGGTGTAAAACACATTGATTCAAGTGATCAAAGTAGGATACTCTGAAGAATTAGTGATCACAATTAAGATGATAGAGAAATGAGATTTCATATTATGATTGGTTGTAAACCAGGAGGGACATTGAGTCCACTCCAAACATTGGAAAAAATAGTTCACTTTTTGTGGATTTTTTATATCAGCACATTGTCGTTGTATGATCCTTAAACGTAGAATAGTGAGGCTAAAAAAAGTAAAATTAATGTTTCTCATGCATTATTTAATTTCTATTCATACTTTTTTGTGGGAAATAGAGAGAAGAGTGTTTTTTTAAAATGAAATAATATCAAAAGGGGTAGTTTTTGTAATCTATAGTACCCTGATTCCCACCAGAGTATTTTACCTAGTGGGACTAACATTAATTTTATGTATATATCTCATTTCTTATAGTTATTTATATCTTATTATGGTTTTAAAAAATTTATAGGGGTTGTTCTTTAATGTTTCTACAGCCATTTATATGTTTCACTTTAATTGTATGGTAGCATTCTACTTGGCCAACTCTTCATGTGACTTATTGTTAATATACTGGTATAAATAAGTTATTAAAGAGGTGGTTTTGGTTAAATAAAGTTTAATTAAGTAACTTATTAGTTTTTTTCCATTATAACTTATGAATGACATTTTATATATCGAAAACCATGGAATTAAAAACTTAATAAATTTTGATAATTTAAAAATGATGAGTAGAAAAATGTTTTAAAATTAGAATATGTGGTTTTAATTTGTGGATATTTTAAATAAAGTAAAATAAGAAATAATGGGACCTTTAGTGGATTTTTTGATGTGTGTTACTTGTGGTTGTTTCTTGATCCTTTGTATAGGTGGTTTGGGATATGGAATTTCCCTAGATTTCATATCTTCAATGGGGTTGGGAGTACACTGCTAGAGTTATAAACTTTTGTGATGGGACATTATAGACAGATTCTCATCTCTAATGCCCTGTCCTAGAAAAATAAAATGTAATTATGTTTATTTTATGATGGGATGCTATAAATAATAATTATTTTTGAGGGATGAAGTATACATTATAAATAATAGCACTAGGTTTCTTTAAATAACCAATTGTGACTGCTTGTTAGAAATAATAGTTATTTGGGTCGAACTTTGAATCTGTCACAAATAGTCCTGATGATTTTTTTTCAAAAAAAAGATAATTGATATGGATATAGTAATATTTATTAATTTTTAACTTTTTAAAAAAAATAGGGAATTACAAAAAAATTAAAAAAAATTAAAAAAAAATATGATAAAAACAAACATAACATTATTACATCATTTCACACATAATATGTTTACCATACAAAAATACATAATAGTAATAAAAAAACTATCCTTCCACTGGTGTTACGTGGAGGAGGATCACTAGAAGGGTCTAGGGTAGAAAACATTGTACCAACACTACACACAAGTCATCACATATACTCCAGTATCTTCCCATATCCTGGATGTTTCTACACATGCTCTTCCTCCCTCTCTCTATCTCTATATCTGTTGTATCATCTCATCCAAAGCTCTCAACCTCTCCTCACACTCTGAAATAGACAATGATGACTCTTCATGAGTTCCCTTTAAAATAATTAATGACATCATAGATGTTTCATGATAACTAGTAGGTGTTATTCATCAACCAATACCAATCACCTGACCTTTCCCAGCACCATAAATAGTTGTTCATATCCAAGCCCCCTCATCGAAACTTGACTCACAAGTGAATCTGTTTTAGTCTTGGCATGACTCTCCCATGAAATACAAGTCATAGTCTCATTAATTTCCCTAAAATATAATTATAAATTAGATAAAAATAAAAATAATAACAGTAAAATTTTAAAAAAAAATATTAACCACAGTCTAGCGATGTATATCACTAACAACTTTTCATATATAGGGATATGTGTACATCTTCTTATAAAATTCAAGATCCGTAATATAGGGGTAAGTAGCAGCCTGTATAATAAAAAAATTACATTTAAAGTATATAAACATTATTAAATAGTATTACTTACCATATATCATCAATGTATAATACATTAATGACTCCTGACCCTATATGTGACCTTCTTCCTCCCTCGGTTCAGACGCTTAGATGATGACCTTGACCTAAAAGTCTCTCATATCTAGTAGGTGCATAATCCATCCAATACATGAGCTACGATATAGTTCAGTCAATGGGAGAAGCAATAATGGTCTAAAAGCATAATAGAATCTATATTCATATCTCACTTTCTTAGGTTGTATAAAAACCAATGAAAACATTCAAGTATAAAAATCAATCATGCCTCCTAGATATGAGATCTCAGGATATCATTAATTGGAGACCATAAATTATATAATAAAATTAAAAATAACATATTACTAATTAAATAAATATAAAATAAAATATATTATTTAATAATGTACAATAAAGTGGTCAAACATATTCTGGCGGATGGAAATGGGAACCTAATACTCTAAAACCCATGGCATAAAAAAACAATTCATTAAAATTGTACTGTCTTACCTAATAGCTAAATATGAAAAATTATGCAAATAAAAAAAATAATCAGAATAATGTTACAAAAATTAAAAAAAAACTTAATATAAACTAAATACCTTAAAGAATTGAACATACCTACATAAACGATGATCAAAATCAAGGGATGGACATCTCTCTAGAATAGGGTCTAGAATCATGAATCGATCAAGGTATTTCCCCCTCCTGATAGGCAGAACATATTATAGAACAGATGAATCAAGCACATCATCTAGAAGTCCGACATAATTAAGATAGTGAAATAGATCATCAGTATTGTCTCTTTCCTTTTGAAATAAATAATCTTATTTGTAAAAAATTATTAAAAAAGATATCAATTATAAAAAAATAAGCAATATAATATAACAATATTACCTATAAATAATTGTTAATATAGATATCAAAGATAAAAAATTAATTAAAACCAAACTATAATAATTACCTATAAATAAATATCATAATATAATAATCTAACATGTAAATATTTGCAAATATAGATATAAAATATATAAAACTAATAAATACAATATAGAATATAATATTCTTACATATCAATAATTATTAATATAGATATAAAATATAAAAACTAATAACTATAAGAATCAATAAAGAAATGGAATATGTCATCAGGTTCATCCATTTGAAATAAAAATCTTACCTATAAATAATTATTAATAAAAATATCTAATATAAAAACCTAATTAATAGCTGAATATAACACATCATTCATAATTTTCTTCATCATCTTCATCGAGGAAATTGTCTTCATATTCATCGTCAACATCGTCAACTTACATATGACTTTTAGTTTCGTCATCCCTTGTGAGTTTATCAACATTATCAATATTATCCACCCTTCAAACGTGGTTTCATCATTAATATTTTAATCTCTTTAGATAACAGATATATTTAGGGTTGTTTCTTGAAAATTTTCAATATGTTTCACTTCCATATATCCACTTTTATTTTTCAAAAAAACTATTTTTCATGAGATTTCATTTTTATTACACTCCACCAATAATTCAAATCTCTCAAAACATCGTAATAATTTTCATAATAAAATTTATATTATTGACATGCTAACATAAATAGTTCATTTTATATAAGAAGAGTGTTATATTTAATGTCAATGACCCCGTGTCATGGATTAATTAAAAACCTTCTATTAGTATCAAACCAATGACATTTAAACATTATTATATAATTTCATCATAGATAAAAGAACTCAATTATTTCATCCAACAATCCATAAAATCTAACTTCACTTTATTTATAATGAGATCCTTTTAAACAAACACCATCATTCATTGATTTATTTGATTCATCATATATGCATGTATGGAGTCTAAATCCATTAACTTCATACCCATTATAAGATTTTATGAATTTTGATGGTGATTTTTTTATCACACATAATCAAATATAAATTTTACTTTCATGTTATTTTTCCCACAAAAAATAAAAATAATTAATAATAGATAACATTAAAAAATTTAATATTCCAACAAAAATAAATTAACTTACCAGTATCTAAAACCAATCTAAAAAATTTTGTTGATGATGTTCTTCAAGATCAATATGGGTAATTTGTAGAAATGTTTTTTGATATATTCATCATATAGACAACTAGAAAATAATTTAAATAAATGTATTTATTATAAGAAAATTTGAAAAATAAAAAATAGTAATTTATACAAAAAACATATAATTTCTTCACAATTCAGCAAAATATATGTATGATATCTAAGTAGTTATTAATCTGAAATCCATTATTCGTGATAACCATTAAAACCAAGATCAGGATGATTAAAAACTAGCAATTGATGGTCTCTTATATCATCAAAATTTTCCCCATTATGACCCATGATATTATGTCTGGAGGGATATTCCTATTGAAAATAATAAGAGAAAAAAATTTAAATTTACTATTGTAGATAGGATTTTTCAATTGACCCTTCAACTAATATTTTTTTATGTACTTTCCTCTTTAATTTTTATGTACATATCTCAAACAGGTACATATACTGGAACTTTACCATCCCTCCACAATTAGCTTCATATAGAAAATTCAATATTAAATGTTCTATTGAGTTAAATAAGGTCATTGGGAATATTTTATCCAATTTACATAAAATTTAAACAAAATATTTTTGAAACATATTCAATGCATTATAATTAAATGTTTTAACACAAATATATTGGAATAAATATAATATTTCAGTCAATATGTCTCATATTAAAGAATTCAACATCCCTATAAGACCGACAAGTAGTATTCTTTCCATTATGACATGGAATTAGTTACTTTTTAACCTAGTAATATGTTCACTTCTAATGAAACAAGACAAATAAGAATCATAACCATCTAGTAACCTCAAAACTCTAATACATTGATAGAATAATAAACAATTTTTTTAAAAAAATTATAAGGTGATTTTGGATTCATTAAATTGTGAGATCTTTCACCTTCAAATAATTCAAGTTCAGGAAGTCTATAAATTTTAGGAAAGATGTAACCATTCCTTTACATTATCTTTGGTCATAACAAGTGTGTCCAATATAAGACAAAATATGTTATCAAAAATATTCTCCTTGATATCATTACATATAACATGTGATGATCCAATAAATCAATCCAATATAGTAAGCCCTAAAAAATACTCTATTTTATCCAATTATGATCCATCCCACAACAATTTATTTTGTATTCATTTATAGTTATTCCAAAAGTAACAGGAGATAATGGAGAGCTAATATAATTTACCTTAATACCTAAGATCACTACTAGAGGTTAATCTCTTTCAATTCTACCATTTGTAAAGTTATTTATATACCTTCAAAAAGGGTGGCCCGTAGGAAGAAATCTTTGATGATCGTCAAAATAAAAAGCCTTTCTCCCATTTCCAAGAGTAAATGATTTTTTCTCACCCATTTAGTAATGACATGATTTTAGACCGTGTGTACTCTATCCATATAATATATTATATGTTAGAAAATCACTGATCATCCAAATTACTACAAAATTCAGTGTAAAAATTTTATCTGCAACTATATCAAATATAGTTACATTGTTGTTCCATAATGAAATTAACTCTTTAATTAGTAGATTTAAATAAATATTGGTATTATTTTTCAAATGTCCTAAAACTAATAATGAAAAATTTATATATGGTTCCTTAATTAGCATCCAAGGAGGTAAGTTTTACAAATTAATGAAAATAGGCTGATAAGAATATTTATTGTCGTAACCAAATAGGAAAAAATCATCAGTAGAAAGAATCATCCATATTTTATGAGGTTACGATGTAAAAAAATATGAATATGATCAAATTGTTTCAATGAATCACCATTACATGGATGATTTAAGCTTTTAATTATTTAAATATTTGATTTATTCCATGAAATCAATGTAGTTGTGTTGTGATACATAAATAAACGTAGTAAATGGGATATAATTGGAAAATACCTTGCTATATCATATAAAATATAGAATTTATTCATTATGCCTCTTTATACCTCAATTATTCACATGTTGGGCAATTAACTAATGATTCATAATCACCATGATATAAGTTATATTCATTTTAACATGCATGGATCTTGTGATAACAAAGTCCTAAATTATGGACTAACCTCTTAAATTCATAGAAACATGTAGGTAGTGTATTTCTTTCAGGAAACAAAAATTTAACCAATGATTTTTTTTTAAGCGACTATTTGACATTACAAAATATGATTTATCAGACCTAAATTTTATAACAACTTCAATTTTTCTTATCTAGAATCCCAGTTATAAGGCCTCCTCATCAGATTTCAAAAAATTATAAAATTGAGATGGTTTTAACTTGAGATTTGGAATATGATTTTGAGTTGTTGTTTCCAAAATAGATGAGATAGAAGTGTCATGTACTAAAATTTGAAATGATGGATCTGAAACTAAAAAAATTATTTTCTACTGAATTTTTTTCACCATATTGGTACCAAAAAATATAATCTTTTTAAAAACCAAAGCACAATATATGAAGTCCAACACTATCAAACATTTCTAATATCCTAAGATCAAATTTTATACATATATATATTATTGTTCCTTTAGAAAAAAATTATTAATGTGATTTTGAAAATGACATAAATGTTTCAACGCTCTCAATGGAGACAGGATTTTTACCAGATTCATTGGGATTTTTTTGATGATTTACCCAATCTCAATCCTGTAACTGAAATTAGTGACTAATTTTTTAGTCTATAATTATCTATGAAAACAAAAATAATAAGAATAATTATTACTAATTATGAATAATTAAAAATCATAATTATATTTTAATTGTTTCAAATTAGTATTTCATATATATTTTTTATACAATTTATTACAAATTGTCTTAATTTATAAATATTTACATATTATTAATAATAATTAGTAATTAATAATTAACTTACTAATTATTACTAATATTAAAAAATTATTTATTAATTATTACAAATTATTTAATGATTATTACTAATTATTTTAATTAATACTACATTTATACTAATTATTGTTAATTTTTAATAGTTATTATTTTGTATATGTTTTTACAAGGTATTATAAAAATTTTAGTAATTATTAAAATGTTTTTAAATTTTTACTCATTGATAAAATTATTTATTAAGTAATAATAATTATTTATTTATAATAACTAAATTTTTAATAAATATTACTAATTAGTAATAATCACTAGTATTTTATATGTTTTATTTCATAATTTATTACAACTTTTGATAATTTTCTCAAATTAAAAATTATGAATAGTATTTAGTAATTAACACTAACATTGAAAAATTATTAATAATATTGAATAATTAATTATTAAAAATTATTTAATAATTATTATTAATTATTTAAATTATAACTACATTTTTACTAATTACTAATTATTGCAAATTTAAAATACTAATAATTATTTTTTTCATTTTTTACTCGGTATTAAAAAAAATATTGACTGTTAATAACTCTATTTTTAATAAATATTAATTATCTTTATTTTTTATTTTTTATTAAAATAATTTTTATAATGCCTTTTTTAAAAAAAATCTTATGAAAAAACGTTTTTTTAAAACATTCTCTTTAAATTGATTTTGTCATCAGCTTTTATAAAACACTAATTTCCTATTTATTTCATAGGTTATATATACATATATATATATATAACTTAATTTTTAATCAAATGTATATATATCAAATATGATTTTACACTTTTTTTTAAAATAAATATGCATATCAAATCTGTACATACATATATACATTCATACAAAGATATATATATGTATCAAAAACCTTATATGTTTTTTTAAACATTTATATATGTATATTCAGATGTCAATATATATATATATATATTACAAAATTTATTAATCAAATATATATAAATCCAATATATTTTTACATGATTTTTTAAATAAATATACGTATCAAATTTATATAAACATACATATATATATTAAAAACCATACATGTATTTTTAAAATATTTATATATATATATATATACATATACATATTCATATGCTAATACAGATATATATATATACATTACACAATTTTTTAATCAAATATATATACATCAAATATATTTTTACAAGTTTTTTTAAAAAAAATATACTTATTAAATCTATATATACATACATATATATACATATATATATATATATTGAAAACCATGAAAAAAAATTTAAATGTTTATATATGCATATTCACATGTCAATATATAAATATATGTATATATACATTACATGATTTCTGAATCAAAAATATATACATCAAATATAATTTCATATATTTTTTAAACAAATATACATATCAAATCTATATATACATATATATATATATCAAAAACCTTACTCATATTTTTAAATTCTTATATATGTATATTCACATTTTAATATATATATTTATTTATTTATTTATTTATATTTCAAGATATATTAATCAAATATATATAGATAAAATATGTTTTGACGTGTTTTTTAAAACAAATATATAATTCAAATCTATTCATATATATATATATATATATATATATATATATATAAACGTACATGTTTTTCTACATTTAAATATGTATATTCATGTTTTAATATATATATATATATATATATATCGAAACCTTTACAAAACTATATTCACATGTTTTAGATAAATAAAACCCAATCATAATATAACAATCAAAATGGTTTAACATCATGACCAAAATCCAAGAATTATTATAATTTATCAAAATTTAATCTCCATAAGCATGAAATACAATTGACCAATTAAATAGATTTATATAAACACTTCCAATATCGGACATCCTTATAAATAATTTCATTAAAAATCATATTTCTAATAATAACATAAAATAATAAACTTGAAGTAACCCTAAATACCAAACAGAAAAATCCATTAAATATAGAGGTTAACCAATGAGAAAAATACCTCAAATCAACTGTAGTCAACTCATGTGAAGTTAGTGGATACCCAAATCGGGAATAATAAACTTACAGTGACCCAAAATACCAAATAAACCATAAAAATTGAGTAAATTTTTTGACCTTGGGTTTGACTAAACTAATTTCTGCAATATTAAATGGGAAATCATAAAATTAATGAAAGGGGGGAGTATAGGAGTCCATACCTGGGGGATTTGAACCCAAATATGCAATTTGTATTTTTGACGAGGTTACATTTCTCATCGTAAATAATTGTTTATATGGGACTATTTGTGAAGGGTCTCTTACCCAAGCAAATAACCCACTGCAATTGCCCATTTTTTCAGTAGTGTTACTAGATAGTGGGGTGTTTCCTTTTGTTCCCACTATTGGGATTTCACCTTAATATAGTGAGGTGTTTCCTTGTATAATCATTTACTGTGAAACATCTAGGATGTAATCCTTTTGGGTTATGTTGAGTGGGTGTCTTGGCTCATGGTACCATCTGTGATGGAGTGTTTCTAGGGGTGTGTAACCTAGAGTGAGTAGTGGCTTGTGTGAAAAATGATAATATGATTAAACATATGGGATCAATTCATGGGTGGTGATATCATTTTTTTATAAGGATTTTCTAAGAATTCGTTTCAAATCTGTTGAAGGTTCATTAGGTTCTTGTGTCCTTGTTTTAGGGTTGGTTTTGAAGGGTGGGATCGTTCAGATACTTGGCCCTACTATCTTGATGCAGTAATCAATTTTGAACCTAGTTTGTTGTACTCCTCATGTGTTAATCATGTTTTAATGATCACAAATCCTTTACATTCTATAAAGATTTTTAATCCTGTTTAATCTATCCCAAATCATGTTTATAGATGGTTGGTTTCTTTTCTCTTTAAATAAACCTATACAAGGTCTAAATTGTTATAAATTATGTTTTATTATTGTAAAATATTTGGTCTATAATGATTTATTTGATGAATGATTAAGTCTAATTCATTTTTTGAATATCACTGCTCAAGTCTATATAAAGATATTTGGGAAAGTCTGAGAAACCGTGAGTCTACCACCTATTCTATTTTTTTGGAAAAGGACCCAGGCACTGTGACTAGACATTGTAACCTAGACACCATGACCAGACACCATGACCCAGACACCGTGACCCAGACACCGTAAAGATTTTAAGATCTATTGAAGTCTCTGACACCAGTTCCTTGATAGGACATCGTTCAAAGTTTGGCAAAGGACCAAACACCATGATCCTAACACTGCATCTGTGCTACTAGTTCTTCATCTCTATACAATTATTCCATCATAAATATCTCACTTCTTAAAGTCAAAGAAGGAGAAAATGTTTCCTGGAGACACCATTTCATGGAGACACCGTTTCCAAGTCACACTATTTCCAGATAGACTGTGACACCGTTATTTAATCTGTTTTGTCATTTTCAATTTAATTTCTTACGGTCATTTTTTGAGTCTTTTAAATGCACTGAAATAATTAATATTTATTTTTAAAGATGTCACCTGACAGTACGAGGTATGAGGTGCATAATACATGCATCATGTCGGCTTCAACACATGCTCTCCAAGAATAAAAAAAAGCATGGCCCAGAAACTAATATGCGATAGCGAAGATGCACAAGCATACTTGAAGAAAAGAACCGAAACATGAAATTAAATACATTAGAATAACACACTAAGTATTATCGAATCCAAAATTTGAGATACCAAAGATCAGAGTCAATAACATCTTCGTAATTCCAACTCCATGAATAACACGAGCTAGATCTAATTGGAAAATAGAGAATTAGACTTGTGATAATCTACTTTTTGCAAGAGGAATCGATTCTTGCATATGCATCATCTGAGAATTCCAGAGCTGTATAAAATAACACTCAGATCAGTACTAACCTTATCTCACCATCTTTTCTCTGTTGTATATTTTTTTATCTTTCGAGCAGTGTGTATGTGTGTCTATATTAAAACATTCATTGTCTCCTGCACTAAGTTGAAGGACCCAAGATATCCTACCTCTCATATCTTTTTACACTTGTTTACTCCCATGTATAAGTGTGGAAGAGATCCCTTTGTCAATTGTTAGTTTATACCCACGAAGAACTCTGGAAGAGGTCGTGTGACCTGGGAAGTCATCATCCCTGTTGTTTACCCCAATCTAGGGTATGGATCAAGTTTATTAATATAAACTGCTTGGTGGTAGGTGATCACCAAGTGAAGTGGATTGGGTCTCAACTTGAGACTGGGCCACTTTTTTTATATCTGTTGTGTTGTTTAATTTAGTTTTATCTGTTTTATTGTATAATTCAAAAATCACCATATTTACTTTGATAGTTAATCTAGGAAAGATTTTATAATTGTTTTTCCTTATTATAATAGCTTCAAAATTAATATTAATAATTGATATAAAGATTACTCAGAATTAATCAATCTTATGAGAATCTATTTAAAGAGTCAAACTTTCATAACCATATTACTTTTATTAACTAGGATGTATTTATTTTTTCTATGGAACCTTTTAAGAAAACTTTTCAAATAGAAATTTTATTGATATTCAATTCACCCCCCTATTGAGTACTCTACTCCGACCAACATTTGGTATCAAAGGGGTTTTTCATTCCTGCTAAGCCTCTGGTTTTGAAACTATTCAACTGTGATTTTAGTTTTACAATAAAGATCTGTAAACTTATTTTTATTCTAAATTTCTAACTCTTTAAAATTATTTCCTTGTTATGGTTAATATATTGAAAGGTTCTGTAACAAACAAACCACCATTATTTAATAGAACCAATTATTCCCAATGGAAAATCAAAATGAAAATGCATTTAGAAAGTATGGTTTTTGAAATTTAATCTTCAATTATAGATGAGTATAAGATTCTTTCTAATAATAGAGTCACTTGGGATTATCCAATCAAGACTACCAACAATAAAAATTGCAAATCCATGAATTATTTATATTTCTACTTTGAAGATAAGTAATTTAACAGAATTTCTTTATGTAAAATTGCCTATGAAATTTGGGATACTTTATCTATTTCACATGAAGGAACTTCTAGTGTGAAAGAAATGATAATTAATACTTATACTATTAAATATAATAACTTTAAAATGAAACCTGATGATCCTATTTCTGACATGTATCTCAAGTTCAATGAAATTTTCAACACAATGATTTCTCTTGGAAGAGAATTCACTACCTAAGAATAAATCATAAGGATTCTCATATTCCTACCTAATAGATGGATAGGAACCTCTGTCTCTATTAGAGAATCATGCGACATCAGCAAGTTACCTTTAAAATTAATCTTTGGGAAACTAATGATGTATGAAGAGGAGATAAAATTCAACAAGGAAGAAAAGGATGAACCCAAAATAAAATATGTTTCATTTAATACCACTACCTCTAAACACAAAGAAAAAAGGGGAATTAGAAGCCTCTGTAGAAAGTTCTAGTAGTGAAAAATCATCACCTAAAATTGATGAAGAGATTTCTCAATTATCCAGAAGGTTTAAGAGATTTTACAAGAAGAAGAAATTTCTTATAAATCCTAACTTCAAAGGAAGATATGATCAAAAAAGAAGCTGGAAGAAAGATTGAAAAATAAGTAACAAGTCTGATGAGATAGTATTTTATTAATGTAAGTGAAAGGGACATGTAAAGGATGGAATTTTTATGCTCAAGTACAAAAATAAATATGAGAAAAAAATATAGAAAGTATAAAAAAGGCAATGAAAGAAACAAGGAATGCTTTTGAGGATAGTTCAACTGACTCAGATTCCTCACATGAAGAATAGGATAACAAACCCAATATGTGTTTTATGACAATCAAATCTGAGGTAACATTGTAATATCCTATAAAAAATTCCTATTATTCTAGATATGAAAGTGATTATGAAAATATTTCTAATGAATAAATGTTTGAGTACTATAATATTCTTAAATAGACATTTAATGAACTAAAATATAAATACAAGTCTTTAAAGAAACAACATTATCTTACCTCAGCTGTTAAATATGAACTTACTGTAGAAAGGGAGAAAAAAATCAACTACTAAAAGAAAAAAATTCACTAAAGCTATCTAATGAGCAATTGAAAAATTACCTTGAAAGGTTTACAAATGGTAATGATACTTTAGTAAAATTGTTAGGTAAAATAATTTCCCCTAAATATACTACTCATATTGGTTATAAACCTGGTAAAAGAAATTTTGGAAGAACTAATTTTTTTTTCTAAATCTATGACATACAAATTTACTTTTAGTTCTAGAAAATATTCATCAAGTTCAAGTTATGATACACTCTCTATAGTTTCAAAATTTACTGGACCAAATAGAGTTTATTTTTCAAGAACTTTACATAATAATTATAGGAAACCTATGAGGCAGATATGGGTTCCTAAAGAACTAGCCACTAATATTACTGGACCCAAACAAATATGGGTACCAAAATCTGTTTTTATTTGACTATTTTGTAGGAATGTTTCTTAAAGATCTCGTGTAAAATTTTATGGTACCTGGGAAGTGGGTGTTCAAGACACATGACAGGGGAATATTCATGATTCATGAACTTAATAAAAATTGATGGTGGACATGTCACCTTTGGTGAAATTTCCATAGGAAAAATCATTGGCCTTGTCCAAATCGGTAACTCTCACTCAGTTTTAATTTCCAAAGTACCTTTTGTTTATGGATTTAAATATAATCTGCATAGTATTTCACAACTATGTGATGATGGATTTCATGTTAAATTTGGAAATAATTCTTTCAATGTTTTTAATTATAAAATAAATTAGTGTTTTATGAATTGAGAAATGAAAATGTATAATTTGTTAACCTAGAGTCTTTAGATTCTCAAAATGCTTCATGTTTAAGTGTATTTCACAAAGAATGTTGGTTTTGGAATAGGATACTAGGACACTATAATATTCACTCTCTTATAAAAATAAATAGAAAGAGTTTAGTAAAAGACCAACCCAAACTAGAGTTTCTAGTTTAAATGGGAAGCACTATGTTTATGTTCTTGTATATGACATTTATAGATATACATGGACTTTATTTTTGGCTTACAAAAGTGAATCATGATCTCCTTTCACCAAATATGCCAAAATTATAGAAAATCTTAGTGGAATTAGAATTAAATATTTAAGAAGTGATCATGGTTGTGAGTTTGAAAATCAAGAGTTTGAATCCTTTTGTTCAAAAAATGGCTATAGTCATAATTTCTATGCCCCTAGAACACCTCAATAGAATGGAGTTTTAGAAAGAATAAATAGAACCTTGAAAGATATTTCTAGAACCATGGTTATTGAATATAAATTACCTATATATTTTTGGGTTGAGTATGTAAATACAACATGCTATATTTTTAATAGATTGTTGATTAGACCAATCTTTAATAAGACTACTTATGAGTTAATGAACAATAGAAAACCCAAAGTAAGCTACTTCACAGTTTTTTGTTGCAAAGTCTATATCCTTAATACTAAGTACAGTATTGGTAAATTTTCATCCAAGAGTGATGAAGGAATATTTCAAGGATATTCAATCTCTATTAAATCCTATAGAGTGTTTAACAAAAGAACTAAATGTGTGGAACAATCCGTCCCTGTCAAATTTGATGAAACAGATCCACATGAACCTAATACCACTCTACAAAACCTGGAGGATGATATCTCAAATCTAGGCATCAATTCAAAATCCTCAAACCATCTGATCAAGGAATCTGTAAAAACTTCTAGTTCTGGAAATTCTTTAGATTTTGGTTATAATGAACTTGAACCAGCTGATAAACCCGAAATCACCCATCCCTCTTTTTCTAGAGCTATTATAACTCTTAAAAACCATCCTTTAGATGTTGTTGTAGGAGATTTAGATAAAGGGACTCAAACTAGAGCTTCTCTTAGAAATAAGGTTGAACATAAATTCTTATTGTTACAACTTGAATCTAAAAACATTAATGATGCAATTAATGATGAATTTTGGATGATGGTTATGCAAGAAGAAATTAATTATTTTTAAAGTAATAATGTTTGGAAACTTGTTGAAAAACCTAAAGACACATTTACCATAGGCACTCAGTGGGTATTTATAAATAAATTAGATGAAGTGGGTAACATAATTTGAAATAAGGATAGATTGGTTTCACATGGCTACAATCAAGATGAAGGAATTGACTATGAGGAAACCTTTGCACCTATAGCTAGACTTGAATCCATCATAATACTACTTACTTATGCTGCACATTTTAATTTCAAACTATATCAAATGAATTTTAAAAGTGCAGTTATAAATGGGTATATACTTGAGGATATCTTTGTTGAGCAACCCACTGGTTCTAAAAATCCTCATTTTCTAAATCAGATTTTTTTAATTATCAAAAGCTTTATATGGTTTACAACAAACTCCAAGATCTTCTTATGATAGATTAATTACCTTTATTATTTCCAAAGGTTTTAAAAAAGGAATATTGGATCCTACCCTTTTTATAAAATTAATTTTTAATGATGTTTTAGCAGTTCAAATTTATGCAGATGATATTATCTTTGGATCTTCAAAAAATTATTTATGTATTGAATTTTCTAAAATGATGAAAAAATAATTTGAAATGAGTTTAATGGATGAACTAAAATTATTTCTTGTATTTAAAATTTTTCAAAATAATGATGGTATTATTTTAAATCAAAGTAAATACACTAGATATATTCAAAAACTTTTTGACTTGTATAGCACTAAAAGTAGTGACCCTCCAATGAGTACTACATGTAAGTTGGATCTTGATGAAGATGGAAAATCTATTGATAAAACCACTTATAGAGGAATGATTGGAAGCTTACTCTACTTAACTGCTAGCTGACCTGACATTATGTTTAGTGTATGTATATGTGATCATTTTCAATCAAACCCTAAGGAATATCATTTAAATTCTATTGAGAGAATTTTCAAAAACCTCAAACATACACCCAATCTAGTATTGTTCTATCCCATAGAAAATCATTTGAGTTAGTTAGTTATTCTGATGCTAATTTCTGTGGTTTTAAGTTAGATAAAAACGCACCTATGGAACATGTCATTTTTAGGAAAGTCACTAGTATCATGGTGTAGTAAGAAACAAAACTCTGTTTCATTATCTACTGTCGAAGCTGAGTACATAGCTGATGGTAGTTTTTGTGCACAAATTTTGTGGATGAAACACACATTACTAGATTATGGATATCAATTTAGGCATGTACTTATAAATTGTGACAATAAAAGTGCTATTAACATCTCAAAAAATCATGTTTCACAATCTATGACAAAACATATTGATGTAAGACATCACTTTTTGAGAGACCATTATCAAAAAGGTGATATCACATTGGAATTCATTAGTACTGA
This sequence comes from Viscum album, assembly GCA_963277665.1. Classification (NCBI taxonomy): domain Eukaryota; kingdom Viridiplantae; phylum Streptophyta; class Magnoliopsida; order Santalales; family Viscaceae; genus Viscum; species Viscum album. The sequence goes on from OY728160.1 coordinate 1,685,468,956, forward strand.
ATATTAGCTTGTTGATATATTCACCAAACCATTAAATTCTGAAAAAATAGATTACATCATACATGAATTGAAAATTATAAATCCTAAGTTGTAAGTGTATTGTTTCACAGTTTACAGTTTCACAATTCACTGTCTTAATATTACTCTATAACTCTAACAGTTCTATAGATTTACTATCTTAAAAGTTTATATTTCATGTTTACGATCTCATAGTTATTATATCTCGGTTACTATCTGACACAATAATATTTCAAACAATACAGTCACTTCGTTTAGAAGTCACATAGTAAAGATGACATTGTGAAAACCTGTTACGGTCTCACCGTGAAAATCTGTTATAGTCTCACCTTGAAAGCCTGTTATGGCCTCACCATGAAAGTCTGTTCCAATCACACCATAAAGAAACTTTATCATTTTATATTCATATTATAACCCGTATCATAGTAATTAATTATTTTATTCTTTTACTTTCCTACACTTTTGAATTTGTGATGCTTGATATCCCTAAATGATAAAAACAAAATAAGTTTCACTCCTTTCTTCACCCGAGCACTCTTCTCTCAAATCGTAACCCCTCCTTCAAACTTTCTCTCTCTCTTGAACCTTTATTGAATGACCAGAATGAAACTCCCATCATCATCAACTCTTGAGAAGCAAAGATCGAATAAGAATATGAAAATTGCACTGAATATAGCACTCGAGGGTCTTTTGAATCCGAACCTGGTGAATAGAATAGTGGTACTCGAAAAATAAATTTTCCCTAAGTGGATTGTGTCAAGTAAGTCCTTAATATTTAATGTGATAAAAGATCAAGGATGGATGGATTGGTACAAAAAATAGGAAAGACCAATATACCCAAAGTTATTTGATCAGTTCTATTAGTTTGTTCAATTCTCTTTTGATACAGAAGGTGGTTTTTTTGGGAGAGGTCGGATCAATGGCCAAAGATGTACATTTTATTTGAGGTTATAGGATTCTTGCATAAGGATACCTCATGGGGGTATTTTTGAGTACTACCAGAGAGGTCCTCCTCATCCAAGTGATATTTTTTTTTAGAATAAGCCTTGAGAATCTTGGCTAGAAATGAGTCAAAGAGAAGAGCTATAGCTGCTGAGCTAGATGGTGAAACTAGAATTTTGTTTAATTTTTTTCAGAATCTAATCAGTACAAGAAAAGTATATTTTTCTACAATCAAGTATCAATATGTATTTTTGATACATCATATGAATAATGGACACAATATTAACCTATAAAAAGTATGTTATACTTCATATGTGTGAGTTGATAAAGGCAGCCTCAAAGTCAACCTCCCTATTCTACTCAAGGTTAATCTCTGTTATGCCTCATGCTAAAGGGTTGGTTGGACCAGATGAATAAGTCATTAAGGAATATGAATTTTGTACCTCAAAAGTTACTATCAAAATAATGAAAATCAGTTGGAATTATTGGAGAAAATCATGGGTAGAGGATAATGAGAGGGTTTATGAAAAGTTCAACCCGGTTGAGAATTATTCAAGACCTAAGGACATTTCTGATCCTAGTTTGGATCCAGATGATATTTCTGAATATCCTATTGAGGAAGAAGAATAATAGGTTGTTGCACCTACAGGGAAGACTAACCTGGATGAGGAATGTAGTGAGCCTATTCCTCAAGTCTTATTTGAGAAGGAAGTACCTGTTCTTGAAGAAATTGGTAATCTGCAAGAATAATCTATTGTTTTTTAAAGGGAAAAGGTTTTTCTGGAAGAAAATCTAGAAGAAGATATTTATCTTGAGAAATAAGCAACTCTTGTGGAACACATAAAGAAACAAGTTGTTCCTGATTTTATCCCATCTATTGAAGAAAGAATGGAGAAATCATTTCAATTGGCTAGAAAAGAAATGGGTTAGGCTATTGGGGAAGAAATATTGAAAATAGATCAAGGATCTAAATCTATTATTCCTGTAATAGATGCACCTATTGAGGGGGAGAAGCAACCCCATCTGGAAAGTTTTTAAGTTCCAAATACAGTTGATCCAAGATCAGTGGATACTTAGAATAAATTCCCTAGCTATTTTGATGGGAATTATTCCCAATAATTCTCAACTAAAGGTATAGACCTCTCTACTATATTTCAATTAAAATAAGTCTCTTACCTTGTCTCTACAAAGGAACCTAAGCATGTCCTAGCTACTATTCCTTAACATTCACAATTACCATCTACCTTAGTAAGTAATGATGATTTGAAAACCCTTGAAGCTAATTGGTTTTTTAGAGTTGAAAAGTACATGAACATTCCACCTGATCCAGCGAAAAAATTGAGGGAAAGAGATGCTTCTCTATTTTTAGAGAAGGTCATTTGGCAGATTCATCCAAAAATGCTTCATGAAATTCAAGAAGTAGGAGTTGAGAACAAAAAGTTAATTGATGAAGTTAAGTCTCTCAGAGGTATGGTTGAATATATGAATAGAGTGCTGAAATCAAGACCATAACCTATTGCTCATCCTATTAAGGATGTTAGTAGTCAGATTCCATAGGTAGTTGCCTCCCTGATTCAACCTAGCCTAACTTCCTTAGCTGAAAAGGTGGCTAAAAGAAACAAGCAAATAGTTCAAGAAATGTGTGAGCTGGTTATTGGTCTTAACAAGTTGACTGATGAGTATAAGGGCTACCTTCAGAAAGTTCTAAATCAACAGAAATCTCTTACTTCAGCTGTTACCGCCTTTAGTGCCTTTGGACAGTCATCTCAACCCTCCTTGGACAGTGACCTACTCAGAACAGTTGTTAAATAAGAACTTCAATCAGTGCTTAGTGGTTTTGAAAAAGATTATCTATCTATGGTTGTCAAGAATAGTGACAGAGTTCTTGATCTGGTAAGAATTCATTCCAATATTTCCAATAATACTCAAGAACAAATTACTAAGAAGGTGGATTTCTACTTCAACAGGATTTTCTCTAAGCATGATATGACAAACCATTTCAAGTACCTTATAGAGAATCTTAAAATCCCTCCTATCACTCAGGCTTTTAAAACTCAAGTTTAAAATCTAAAGGATTTCACTCCTTTATTGGAAAAGTTCATGGAAAACAAGGATGAATTTGAGAAATCAATGAAGTATGGTGGTGAGATTATTATTGACTTCATCAAGATTTTGAGGCCTTATCTTCATGTGCATAGCACTGCTATTGTGGCTCCTATAGATTCACCCTTACGACCTGGTTTTCCTACCTTCTCATCTGCTTCCATTGCCTCTACCTCTATGTTATTATCTTAGTCTTTGAGTCAGATCAGACCTATTATCCTAGACCAAAAATTTCCTCTGTCTTCCACTGCACCTACCTTGGCCCCTTATATTATTGAAGGTCTCCCTCTACCTTCTCTGTCAGTTGGTTCACTCCCTTCTTCTACTTCTACCTCTGATCCAGTGGCTTCTCCAGATACTGCTTCCAAGGTAAAAGAGAAGACAACTAGTGTTAAATAAAAGTGAACACTATTTTTATAGGGATATTTTAGTATTTTTTTGTTTATTGATTGTAATGACACCTCATTCTCAATATAATTCCCTGTGAACTTTGATTTCCTCCTCTATTATTTACTTTTTTACTCTTTTTTATAATCCCAAAAGGGGGAGAGACATGCACTCTAAATGCACACTAAGGGAAAGACACATTCACTAAGAATAGATATCTCACTCACCTGATTTGTGATCATCAAAAAGGGTGATATTATTGTACTCCTCATGTTTAAATCAAGTTTTAATGGTCACAAATCATATACATTCGATAAAGATTGTTAATCCTATTTAATATCTCTCAAATCAAGTGTACAGATGGTTGGTTTCTTTATGCTTTAAATAAACCTATCTAAGATCTTAATTGCTATAAATTATGTTTTATTATTATAAACAACATTTACCTTAGGTCTATAATGATTTCTTTTATGAATAATTAAGTATAATTCATTATGTGAATATCACTGCTCATTTCTATAAACAGATATTTAGCTAAGTCTAAGAAACCATGAGTCTTCCACCGGTTCTGTTTTTTTTTTGGAAAAGGACCTAGAAACCATGACCAGATACCGTGACCCAGACACCCTGACCAGACACCATGACCCAGACACCATGACCAAGACACTGTGACCCAGACACCGTGAACCAGATATCATGACCCAGCCATCATGACCCAGGCACTGTAACTAGTTTCAGATCTATTGAAGTTTGTGACACCGGTTCCTTGGTAAGACATCATTTGAAGTTTGGAAAAGAACTAGACATCGTAATCCTAACACTGCATCTGTGATACCGGTTCTTGATCTCTGTACAACTATTCCATAATAACTATCTAACTTTTCAAAGTCAAATAAGGAGACACCATTTCATGGAGACACCATTTCATGGGTACACTGCTTCATGGAGACACCATTTCCAAGTGACACCATTTCTAGACAGACTGTGACACCGTTCTTTAATCTGTTTTGTCATTTTTAATTTAATTTCTAACAATCATATTTGAGTCTTTTAAATGCACTAACATAATTAATATTTCTTTGTAGACATGTCACTTTACAATACATGGTACGAGGTGCATAATACATGAATCTTGTTGGCTTCAACACATGAACTCCAAGAATAAAAAGAAAAGTGGGTCCTAGAAACTATTATGTGACAGCGAAGAACCATGATCATTATTGAAGAAAATAATTGACGCATGCAACTGAATACATCTGAAGAACACATGAAGAATTCTTGAATCCAAAATATGAGATACCATAGATCAGAGTCAATAACATCTTCGAAATTCCAACTCCATAAAGAACATGAGCCAAATCTAACTAGAAACCAGAGCATCAGACTTTCGATACTCTATTTCTTGCAAGAGGACTCAATTATTACATCTGCTTCATCTGAGGAGTCCAGAGCTGCATAGAATAACACTCAGAGCACTCCTAACCTTATCTCATCATCTTTTATATATTTTGTATAGTTTTTTTCTTTCGATTAGTGTGTGTGTTTCTATATTAAAACATGCACTGTCTTCTGTACTAAACTGAAGAACACAAGATATAATTCCTCTCATATCTTTTTACACTTGTTTACTCCCACAGATAAGTGTGCAAGAGGTCAATGTGTGATCGGTTAGTTTATACCCATGAAGAAATGTGGAAGAGGTCATGTGACATGGACAGTCATGTGCACTATTGTTTACCCTGATCCAGGGTGTGGATCAAGTTTATTAATATAAAATTCTTGGTGGTAGGAGATCACAAAGAGAATTTGATTAGGTCTTGGCTTGAGACTTAACCACCTTTTTTATATCTGATGTGTTGTTTAATTTATTTTTCCCAATTTTATTATATAATTCAAAAATCACTAGATTTACTTTCATGGTTAATCTTGAAAATAAGTTATAATTTTTTTTACTTATTAGAATAACTTCAAAATTAATAATAATAATTGATATCAGGATTATTGAGAATTAATCAAACTTCTGAGAAGCTATTTAAACAGTCAAACTTTCATAATTGTATTACTTTGATTAATTGGGATGTATTTTTTTTTTACTAGGGAACCTTTTAAGAAAACTTTTCAAACGGAAATTTTTATAGATACTCAATTCACCCCCCCCCCCCTTCTTGAGTACTCTAGTCTGACCAACATAGGTGGATGGGTCTAGAGCCATTAGATCATGGTTAAATGCTTCTGATCATGAAATTACACCCGAGATAGAAAGTGGTCATCAATTAGACTTGAATCATGATGAATTTTAGTCTTATTGGAAGGAAACATTGAGGATGCCTAAAGTCTAGTGAGACTAATTTTCTAAGATACATGGTCATATGTTTCATTGGATTCTATAGACTTGTTATGGAAATGAAAAACTCGAGGGATCATTAGTCAATTTTGGTAAATGGTCATAAGGGTGAATGTGACCCTTGTGTTTTGATGTGGATAAGGTGTAAGGATCATGTTGGATATGTGCAATGTTTTTGGGTTATGTGATTGTGTGGCTTAGGAGAAAGCATCTAATTCATTTTTTTTAAGATCAAGGTAATGCATAATGGTTATTCCTGATGCTTTTCCATCATAGAATAGTAAAATAGTTATTTTTGTTCCATTGGAATTTATTTAGGTCTTGTTGGAGGATCTCAAGTCATGTGGTGCCAGTATTTCCATGATGTAAGGTTAACTCCTGACTTATTGGTAGATGGTAATGGGGTTTTGGATAGTCTCAGTTGACAGGACTCTCTTGGAGTGAGGGTTTTGGAGGTTGATGGTACACTTATAGGAAGAGAGGCTCGGGACATTTGGTTGGGGTTTGGAAGGTCCATATAGTGTGGGGTGATATCGTGAAGGGATCATAATGTGTTGAAATAGAAATTTAGTTTTAACTTGAAAAGAGGCATCAGGGGTAGTGAATGTGTCAATCATGTCCTGGAGGAGTATAAGGTGTTGTTTAGTTGGAACCTTTGAGGTTACACATGAGGAGTGATGTAATAAAATATTTATGGTGGGTAGTGAAAAATAATTCATCAGTAAGAGTGGTCCTCATTGTGGACTGAATGCCAAAAAATGCCACCAGATCCATTCTCAGAAACAAGTAATGAGTGGTGGTTGGTATTTTACTTTTGTCACTCAGGTGAGAGGTAGATATCCACATTCAACCTTTTCATTTGGTGATGAATGTAATATGGGATTTAGAGGTTCGTATTTTTTCAAGTAAGGTGGTGACAATGACACTCCTATGATTGGGAGTGACAAGTTGGTCGTAGGCACATGACCCTAGTACCTGAAGGGTCATGGGAATGTAGAGCTGGATATGGAGTGGTTTTGTGGAATTGGGATGTCGATGTTGGTAAATTGATGTGTTCACCTTGGTTTCATAGTGTATATCAAGAGTTAATAGGATGTGGTGTTGGATCATGGTCGATCATTTTATTCAGCATCACAATGGTGTTAAAGTAATCCAAGGGTACTTGGATTGGTGGTGTGCTAGTGTGAAGTGAAGCACTATGATAGTCTTAGGAATATTGAGGACCTAACTTTGGAATCTCACTGGGAGTCTGGTAGGGACTCTGGAGAGTGTTTTTGGGTAGTCTTAGGATGCCTCAGAGCATAGAGGAATCGTGACAAGATAGGCTGGTGATGCCTCAACTAGTGGAGTAAAGTGTTTTTTCAAATGGTTAGTCATTGGAGTTCCTACTGGTGTTTACTATGAAAATGGATGTGGTAAGTGGAAAGCCACATTCATCTTTTAGTTTTAAGGGTATTGAGTTCCTTCTAGGAATTAAATCAGGCATTTCAAAGAAATTATGAGTTTTCATTATCTTGTACATGGATGGAAGTTATGCATCCATCCTCAGTTGATTTTTGATAATGACGATGGGTACTAAGATTTAATCATTGTTCTTGTTTATATTGGTTTTTATGATATATAAACCACATCAGTAACATAATTGTAATGTTGGGGCAGTGTTTCAATACACAATTCTGATTACGGAGGCACCAAAGCATCGAATTTGGTGGTTATGAGTTGATGCTTTTGGTGGGGAGCACCATAGGCCTATAAGTTAACCAAATTAAGAAACTATTGGTGTTCAAGGTACATGGTCTCATGTAAGTTTCATCATGGTGTTTTGGTTTTGAATAAGGGTGTTTTATCAGGTTTTGGGGGTTTTAGCACCTTGAATTTAAGGTTTCCCTTTTCAGAGTGATTTGGGCATTTGTGGATGGAGAAAGGTCATTCAGCTCTGATTGGGTGATTGAATTCGGTCAGGAGGTGTGGTCGGGTGACCACCACTACTTCTTATGGATGATAAGTTTTATGTTGGGGATTTTTTAAGTCCTTGGTTTTGTATGAGTGCTTGGAATTTAAATAAAGTTTAATTTTTCAAACTGGTGGTTGAGGTGGTTTTTAAACCGGACATCAGAATTAAATCCTAAGGATTGGAAACCACCAAAACCCCAATTTGGGTTTGGAATGATGTTCCTTATGGGATTTTAAGGTCTTGAGAGTTCCCTAAGATTTTGGGGCTCAAAATTTTATGTTTTAGAGAAACAGAACATGGTGCATGGTTAGTGTAGGATTTGTGCTAAATATGAAACCTAACCACATGGTTTGGTTTTTATAGGATCTTGGTTTGATAATACACGCAAGGGAGGCCTACTAACTATGAAAAATCTACAATTAATTATAGATCCATTTCACATGGTTGGTGCATGTTTTTTCAAATGTTTATCCTAATCATGAGGGGTGGGGAGTATTGAGACAGTGTTGGCTGCACAATTGGCACATAGTTTTACAAACCATGCATCCAAATAATTTTCCCCATTAAAAAGTACAAAAAATCATTCTCCCATCCATTATTTTAAGTATCCAACCACTTATTACTTCTCCCTTGCACATACCCTCTCCCAACTAACTGATCACTCTTCCTCCCTTCAACACCCCTTGGTTTACGGTTAGTTTTGGGGAAATCCTTCATCTATTTGAGGTTGGTATAACCCTATGAAAACCATATCTACTCTTCTACTTAATCTTCTATAATTTCTAGGTTATATGGTTTAGGTATTAATTGGTGAGTCCACTATATCATGGGGGAATCTCTCACTTCTCTTGGTTATTTCGGTTGTCTTTCATAGTGGATATCCCTAGATAAATTCTACAAGTAATTTCTTGGTGGTTCATTAGGCTGTGGAATTTTTCTGATTTTTCATAGGTTTTCCATGAAATTGGTTTTAAATTAACTATGAAATTAATTTTACCTCTAAAATATTTGGCTGAGTTTGTGGTCAGGGGTATATCGTGGGTCTTTGGAGAGTGGTTGATCATCGTACTGATATGGTGAGAGCTTCTTGTATGCTTTTCTCCACTTATTCCCATTTTGATGTGAAATGTTTAATTAATTATATTTATTCATTATAATTAATTTTTTGATTCCTTGTTTGATATAGGATATTATGATTGTTGAATGATCTTAAACGGACCTTAGTGGGCCTAGGAAGATATTTTGACTCTTGGAAAATTTTTAGGGAATCTCATTTTGAGGTAGGTGGTCCCTAGACATAACCCATAGTCTTTTTATGTTACCAAGTTCATACATCATGAATTCATATTGGCCTTACTGGGTATTGAATTTATTTTAATTAAATGCATTAAAATGTATTTCTCCTTATTTAACACCCCTTGAAAATGTCTTGATCCCTGTGGGAAGTTAGTTCCCAATGGAACACCTTGGTAATAAACTTGACCTTGGAAACTAGTTAATTAAATGATGTTTTGAATTGAAATGGTGTTTTTGGGAAATTTTCTTTGAAATGGTAAAATGAATTCATCCCTTGAAATGAATTATTAAATCTTGATTTTGGTTAAAAAAAGTATTAGTAAACAACTGATAATTAATTTTACTTTATATCTTTAGAATTCAATCCTATTTAACCAATCCTTGGGAAAACGATAAGGATCTTATAAAATTAAAAGTGAGATTTCATGATGACTTGGGTTTTAATAATTGGATTATTCTTTTCAAAAAGATGTGAGTAGGGTGCCTTGGGTGTCATCCCTTGGATATGGTATCAAACATGAAATGGGTGAAATACCTTGAGTGACCATGGATTCCATTAGGTTACTCACTTAAATTATATTGTAGGATTCCTCACTGGAGTCAAGGATGTCCAAAGCTAATGAATGTTATGAGATACCTTGGATTCCTCACCGAATCATGATGGTGAATTCCTTGGGGTGGATACCCCTTGAATTATAGTGATGTATTATATATTAAATTACATTGATAAAGGTCATGGATTCACTTGGGGTACCCTTGTGAATTCCATGGGATGAGCTCCCTGGATTTGTCTTGACTATACGAGACAGAATTTCATGGGTTGTGAACCTAGAATTCGGTCATGCCTGACACTCTGTATACCTTGGAAGCATATTTCCTAAGATTAAATTTATAGAATTCCAAGTTTGGATTCCATTTATTCACTGGTTTATATAAATAATTATTCCCTAGATGAATTCTATGGATTCTATTTGACCTGATGATAAGGGAATTCCTGGTGGAGTCCCCATAGACACCCATGTGTTTTCATTGTTGTGGTTTCCTTGGTCACACACCTTTCAACTGGCATAAGTTATGAGATCTATAACCCTAATAATTGATATGCTAACATGATATAAATTAGGTATGTATCATTCCTAGGTTGAACCCAACCCCCAGGTTCATAGTTTGTCTAGGGTATAATTTTTATTTATTTAAATGGTTGTATAGTAACTATTTTCTTGATAAACTTTTCATAAACTATTTATCAAACTATTTATATTTAGAGATGTCATTATGGGTGTAATAATGACTTTTACTCACACCCAACTTGATCATCCATGGAAATTGGGTACCCAAGAAGATTCCACTTGGTCATGAGTTATAGGTTCATGGTGAGGCCCGATGTGATGCTTGACTTTGCTATGTTGGAGTTGGGATATGTGAGTCGGGATAGAGATCTGGATTTCGGGGGTTGTTCTATTTTATGGTATTTTTTATTAATTTACTTTTGGGATAGTTTAACATGACTTGATTATGTGTAATAATGGCTATATGTATAGATCATCATTATGGTATTACATGGAATATGATTTAGTATTTTAGCCCTAACAATATTATTATCCAGATGTGTATATATTTCATTTTATTTCTCCTATTAGTATACTCTTATATGGGGGGATAGTCTTCCAATAGTAACCTTATAGTCCCTAGATACTAGTTGGAAGCCTTTAGTGTATGGGGAGGCATGCTTGAGTCTAAGTGGCACACTAATATGGGGCACTTGTACATTGCAATCTGGGTTGGGGTGTTATAGTGATGATGAAGATGAGGATGAAGCGACCACCATCGAGGAGAAAATAATGTAGGGATTCAAAGATATTGAAGTTACAGGGGTTGTGTAAGTTGACATAAAAGATTATTATAATCAAGGGGATCGTGAATATTTGAATTCTTACTATTTTATTCATTATCCAATGGAATTTCTAAATGATTTTCATCATTATTTTTATACATATTTAGAACCCTTGAAACCAACCCTAGTTGTTACCAGAGAAACTAGTCGAGGGGTGGCGGTTGAAGAAGAAGAAGAGACCAAGGTTTATATTGTGATATGACAATTGGTATTTGAATCCTTGTTCATACCATTAGAACTTAATATCACCATAAGTTCAAACATAAGATTTTACTTTTACCAGAATTTTGATCATCAGGAGGTGGATAGACATGATGTGAAAGTAGTGGAAGTTCCTCTATTCAGTAGATTAAGGGTCATCAAGAGTTTTTATATTTCAATGACATAAAAAATACTCTAGATTATTAGTCAACTCTCTAGAGTTAATTCTATGAAAAAATTAATTTCAAAATGTTTATCAGGGAAATCGATTTAGTTCAACAGTGATACGGGAAATCGGTAGTAATATTCCATATGGAGGATTCTCCATGAATATAGGAAGTTAGTGTGACTATAAAAACCAGATGAAGTTTCCTATAAAAGTAACTGGTGAATGACCATAGATGGTGTATTTAAGCATGGAATAGTAAATTTGACATTTGTATAGTTTACCAATGGAATAAGTGGATCATCAAATTTTTTCAGAGTGTTAATCATTTTGTAATGAATTTTACTCATGGAATTATCCATTTCATGTAATTATATGTTCTTTTAGTAATGTAAATAATATATAGGGTTTCCTCTCATGAATATAGTATATATTATAAAAACATTTAATCTCATGTGTTCATTTTTTTATTTATGTACTTTTGTTTCATATATTAACATTAATTGAATTTCTATTTCATTTATTGTTTCTTCTGAGGTTTTCATGAGGTCGACTTAGTGTGGTAGATAGGGTATAGTAACTTTTTATTTTCATTACACTTAGTAAATGATAGAGGTTTGTTTTTCCACTATGTTGATCTATGTAAGAACTTTTGGTGGTCTATTGATCATAATTCTATAGGTTTTATTATTAGTATAGGCAATTGGTTTTTCTGTGTGGTTACTTCCCTGATATGTGGTATCAAATGGTGGTTTTCCACTTGAGTTTTAGTACATCGGTAGTAGAATAGGCATGGAATCAAGATTAAGGAAGATTCAGATAGATAAATTTTATAGAATGTATTTTTTATTATATCGAATACATATTGAAGACTATTTGATTCATAAGGATTTGGATGTCCCATTGTCCAAGATAAATCCATTGATAATAGAGAAAGATAAATGTTAATTCTTTGATAGGATGATGTTGACACTAGTATGGATGTATATAAAAACATATTTATTTAAAAAATCAACAAAAGAAGATAGGAACATAAGTTTTGAAGGCATTGGTAGATATGTATGAAAATAGACGGCCCTCAACAAGGTTTTCATGTTGTTATGGTTGTATAGATTAATATTTTTATAATAAATACTATTAATGAATCATGTGAAATAATTTAACATGATTCATGGGATGCTCTAATTGGTAAAGGAATTTTTTTTCTAATGATATATGGGTGTTTCTACTATTATCATCACTTTAGGAGATCTAGGATCAAATGGTTACTAAAATTAGTAACTCCAATAGAAAAAATGATCGTGAATTTAATAATATCCAAAAATTATTCTTAAATTAAGAACTAAGGGGGAGGAAATTTTAGGTACTGACTGGTAGTGACCTTTAATATTAATGTAAGGGGATGGTAACCTCATCAGAAGAAAGTCCACCAGAAGAATCCAACATGAAAAATTATCATGAAAGGAATCAAATTAATTTGAATGGTCCCAGTCCAACCAGTTAGAAATTTGGGAAGAATGGACTTATTATGAATAACTACAGGATTCAAAAGGATATAACCAAAATGGAATCAACACCTGGTATTTCAGAATTTGTTAATGTAATAGAAGAAAGAAAATTTCATCTTTTGAGTTTGATTAATCTAGTAGAATCTTGGGTGATTGACATTGAAGCATACTATCATTCATGGGTAATAAAATATGCATTTTAAATTATGTTTCTAAGAAGTTTGGGAAATTATATATAGTAGATAGTGATGTCCTATAAGTTTTTGGAAAAGGATATGTCAACATATGAATGAAGAGTAAAATATTCTTGAAGTTAACAAAATTTCTTTATATCCCTAGTCTTAAATGGAATCTAACTTCCCTTGAACAAATTGATGATGCGGGATATGGGAGTAGATTCCCTAATGGTTTCTAGAAAGTTACTTGAGGATCAATTGTAATTTCACAAGGAGTAAACAATAGTTCCCATTACATGATTGAAAATTTAGTTCAAATTGTGGTTTCTAGAAGTATAATTTTCAATGATCTAGAAGTATAGAACTACAGGTTTGGTAACCGTAGTGAAAATAACTTGAAAATTTTTAGGTCCAATGGAAGATTGAATTTTGATCATACATAAATTGGTAATTGTGAAATTTGTGTGTTGGGAAAACATAAAAGAGTATCTTTCATCATAGATGTATGGAATCCTAGGAATGAAAATTTAGAGATTATAAATTGAGATGTTTTAGGACCTACCCCTATTCAGTCCTACAGTGGTTTCCTCTAATTTTCCACTTTCATTGATAATGATACTATGAAATTATAAGATTATTTATTAAATAATAAGTTTTATAGGTTTCATGTGTTTAATTAGTTGAAATAATTGGAAGAAATGGAATGTGGCTGGCAGTTAAAGTGCATATGAATGCACAATGGTGGTGAGTACAATAAACACAACTTCCAGAATTTCTGCAAGAAGGAAGGAATAATATAGAAAAATATGGTTCCCTAAACTCCAAAAAAAATATATTATCTAGAATAATGAATCATACTTTGATAGAGAGGGATAAAATTATGAGATTTCACTTAGTAATGACAAAGACGATTTGGGTAGAGGCACTCAATATAAGAACATATCTCATTAAAAAAATATAGCAAAAGTAGTTGGGTAAGAACATTCGGAGGAGTTATAGTCTGAAAAATGACCAGAATTTCAACAACATAAAGTTTTTAGTAGTTTATCATATATACATTTAAATTTTAAGGACTGTGATAAACTTTAATTAAAATAAAAAATATATATTTTCCTTATCTATAGAGATTAATATTTTGGATATCCCTTGTAGGATGGTGAAACAAAAAAAATCATTTAAATTAGGGTTGTTATATTTGATAAGAGAAATTTATGGAAAAACTGTAAATTAGTGGAGAAGGATTTTTTTGTAAAAAACAGGTATTAAATTTAGGTTTATTAGAGTATTGATAAATCAAAACACTAAAGAACTCATATATGGGTGATAATGGCACTCTAAGTTGATAATTAAGACAATTGGATGTACTAGAAAGTTCAATATCAATAAAATATTGAGTGGGATCAATAGATTTATGTTCCATAAAAGTATGAGTATTGAAAGTTTATGTATTAGTAAAAATTTCATAGCAAAGAAGTTCAGTTCAACTAATCCAGTTGATGATATCAACCAGAATTAGGATACAAATGCAGAGGTTTGGGCATGATTTAAACTTCCTACTTCTAATAGATGCAGGAGAACCTAAAATTTTGGATGAGGAAGCTTCACATAGTTACACTAAATAGTGGGAGTCATCCATTAATGAAGATATGGATTCTTTAAAATTTAAAATAACATGGGAGATGGCTAAACTTCTAGATGGTAAAATGGAACTTGAGAGAAAGTGGGTTTATTGGATTAAGGAAGATACTGAGTGAAAGAAAATGTACCAATCATGGTGGTGAATGGGTTTCAATAGAGATTTATTTAAAATATTCTCATCAATAATTAAACATTCTAGTATATGAATATTTATAAGTATGTTGGATTCATAAGATTTGTATCTAGATTAGATGGATGTTAAGACAACATTCCATCATGGAGATTTGGAGGAGGAAATCTACATATAGTATCCAATAGGTGTACCCTAAGTTAGGAACTAGTATTTTGTTTATAGATTGAAGAAAACTTTTATGGTTTAAAGTAAGAACCATGATAATGTTAATGGGATTTCGACTCATTTATGAAAGAAGAAGTATTCGATATGTGTAATTATAATAATTTTTGTTATCGGAATCAATGTTATGATGGGACTTTCATCATTTTTTATTATAAATCAATTACTTTTTATGGTAAAACCAGCTGTACAAAGGATTTGAAAATTGAAAAATAAGTTGTCCTAATTTTTTCAGATGAAATATCTTAGGAAAGAAAGAATATTTTGGGAATTAATATAGAAACAGAAAGGAAGACTAAAACTATAGTTCTATATCAGAAAGTGTATATCTGGAAAATCATTAAAATGATTATCATGGATGAATTTAAACTAGTGTTTCTAAAGTTTTCTTTAAGGGCCAAGCATCACACTATTTTTTTCCCACATTCCCTCTTTCTAAAGGTGGAAAACCTATACCACTATTGTTGGTGATGTTGACTCCTTGATCGAAATAAGATGATGGGATATTGGTTCCTCCTTCCATGGATTATTCCTTGGATCTCATCTCCTAGTCTAGGTCTCTCTCAAAAATTCTATTTGTGTTCGTGAAACAAATTCCTAGCACCATCTCGAGGTGGATGTTAATTAATTACACTACTTCTATCTATATAGGTAAGAAAACGGTGGTCAAAGTAGATGGTAATATTGGGCATGTTTGAGCATTTCTAGATATTGGTCAAGTTTGGCATATGTAAAGTCTTCCCCTTCTAAATTCAAATTCCACTCATGTGTGAGGAATATTTGGTGTGGAACCCAACACATCCCATATTGGAAATGGGGTAGTTGACACCAGGGGTGTAAGTCATATAAGTCTTTTCACCCCAGGCATCCCATATCTATTGTATAGGGAAAATATTTTACGTGGGTTGTAGGTTTAATGTCCTGTGGGAATAGGTAGTTAATAGGTTTAACAAATTGTGTAGAAAGGTTTGTCATGAGTTTAACATCTTAGGGAGATAGGTTTACAATGTGTTCCCATGTGTAATATGATCACACTTTGGGATTTGATTATGGTGGGAGAATGTTTTTAACCATAGGGGAAGATGACCACGCTTTGGTTTTTAGAGTGTTCCAATGGGGATGATCACATTGGGATTACAATATTTGAAAAGGGAGGAATACTGATTTTATGGGAATGTTGGGTGTCGGGATAGATCCTCATTGAGTTAACCCATGTGTGTCAGAATTTTGGGATTGAGCCTCCTGGAGGTGTCCTACATGACCTATTTGGAAACCAGGATAAAAACCCACATAGTTCGATGCCCTAGTTTACGGTTGTGTGACAAGACCTATCCATGTTGTTTAATATCATCTGTTAAGGATACTCATGTCATAGAAGGAATGTTAATGAGGGATAGTGTGGGAATTACACATATGGGCTTCCCAAAGAAGGATCATATGGTGGGGGAAGAGGTGGTATCCCATGATGTTTACACATGGGACATCTTATGGTCATAATACATGGTAAGGATATATTATTACATCATGTGTTGAAGGAATTTTCATGTGGTTTAATTTTGTTTAACTAGGACATTAGGACGTGTAGTTTTACATCTTGTAGCTCAGACATTGTCGGGGTATACACCCATGGAGGCCATTTCGAAGTAGGAGAGTAGGATCCATTATAAGGCCTCTCTATCGGGAAAGGTGGAAAGTTTACCTTAGTTATTCTACCTTTGGGGATTACGTGTATACTTCTCATGAACCTTTGGGTGGGGCATGCTGTAAACATTGTCTTGGAGGGCTGAAAATCAGGGGTCCTAATGTTAGGGTGACTATTCTTAAGATAAAGAGGCATTGCGGAACATTTTTTTGAGTAAAAGGCAAGGTAGTGGCACATTCCATGCTTAAAGAAAAGGGGGTGGAATGGGGGTTGATTATACCAGTATCATAATAATTTTGGGTGTGTATAGACCGATTTAAATGAGTATAGGTCACCTAGGATCTAAATTTTAAAGGAAGTATGTAGGCTAAAAAGATGTACTAGAGAGAGGCCTGGTGGAGGGGTTTCATGAATGTCCAGGAGCTCGCGAAGGTGAAGGTGCTCACAAGTATCAAGGGTCTCATGAAAGTAGGACCATCAAAAAACATGGCTACCCTGATTTAGGGAGAATTCTTGGTTCTCATAGGGAATGTTTCATGATGGATAATTATCTCATGAAACCCCAATATCCATGAGGAATTTATTCTTTTTTGAAGGTTGAGGGGATTTATGAAAGGAATCTCTACATGGTCCAAATTAATCAAGAACCCATGGGAGGCCTCCTCACAAAATATGGATACCATGAGAAAGACATCTCTTTTTTGGCTTGTAAAGGATAGAGTTCGGAAAATTCAAATATTTGGTGGGAATTCCAATGGCTTTCCCCCTCAAAAGTTAGATGGGGAGGTATTTATAGGACCATTAGAGGTGAGGTAATTGGTTACATGAAATATGACAATTTTCATTAAAAATTATAACTTTCATGATGAAAGAGGCATTATGGGAATAGATAAACGATGCAAGGAGGTTACAGCCTCAACCTATGCACAGTCGGGTGACTTCTATGAACATAAATACATTGCATGGAGGTTACTGCCTCAATCTCTACATGGTCTATGATCTTCACAATAAACTACAATCTGTGAAGGTTTTTACCTTCATAAACAGAAACCCTTAAGGAAATTTTTGAGCTGATTTGACCTTGATTAGCTTCAAACCAGCCATGTCGTCCTTAGTATCTCCTAAAAATTGTGTATTTTTTCATGAAAAAATGGCCCACCCCTCAAAATTTGATCTGAATATGCAGAGGAGGGTCCGATTATGAGGGGAAACCACCAAAAATTGGAGATCTTCAAGCCCTGTTTGTGAATCATAGCCTGGCCCTATGCCTATAAATAGGGGTGGGGTCCCTGGAAAAGTCATGATATTTTTGAAAAGGATACTCCGGTGCTATAATTTTGTAAAAATCTTGATATGGGATTTAAATCCCTAACTCATTCGACACACACACATATGCATAGCATATTTATAAATGTGTGAGTACTGGCTCTTATAGAGGATGACACTGATCATGTTTCTTGGATCTTGGGATTGACCTAAATAACATAAATTCTGTATAGATCCTCCCTGTATTAGAATTTATGTGTATCCACTTCTTTTTCAACTATAACTATTTAATGTAGTTTTATGACTATTATTATGTCTATTCTATTAGCTCTATATTATTATTTCATACACTTTGTTTTGTGATATTCATGTAGGGGTGGAATGGAAACAAACTATTGGGTATTGTTATACTCATATAATATATGTTTCCCAATGAGATGTGTGCATATCCATTTGTTCATGACCCAAGTAAAGGTTAAACACCCAAGAATGGGATCTATTTACACTTAGATCATGGAATTTGTATTGTATCTTTTGGTAAATTTGAAGGATATATAGTATTGTGAGATTAGAGATTATTTAGGGTTCTCCTAGTGAGGTTACACACATGGTGCCACCACTTTTGTGTGTTCAGGCCCCCGTGAACCTATGAACTTCATGAATTGTACCTTTATGAGTGAATATTCATGAACTATACCATAAAAACTTTTTAATTTTTGCAGTAAATTGTTTTTGAACGTGTTGGGGCTTTATCTAACCAAATGAGAGAGATGTTCAGGAAACTCTTGATCAAGAAGAGATTCATAATGGTGTCAGATCATGATACTATTATCAAATTATTGAGGAAGGCATAATGACAATACCCATTGTGAAAGGGGATACAATTATATAGTTTTTTGGATGAGGGAAAATGTTTTCATCCATAGTTCTAATTAGGATGTACCCGCTTACTCGGTCAGTAGCATGCATGGGTAGCACCGATGGCACAAATATGTTTGGGATCACATCGTGAAGGACCAAACATCACTCACCACTCACACCCTATGGAACCATGTGAACATCATTAATGGGGAGGTACTTATTAAGGATACAGTCCTCCTCAATATGAGATAATTATAAATGTGGGTCCGTTGACCTAGGAGGCTACTCAGTAGATGTTGGATAAGCTAGAGAAACCAATCACCAGTGCTAATACTTAGGTATATTTATCTCATTTTGAAATAAAAGAGAGTCTCTAATGTGTGGACGACCCTCCCAAAACATTTTAAATTGTTTCTTTAAATTTAACTTATTCTTAAATGTGTTCTTTTTACTACATCTCTTTCATATTAACAAAAAAACCAATAATAAATAACTAAGCCCGTGTGATTCATGCTCGGTGTGGTAAAAAAGGATAAATAGGATATTTCTCATTTATATGAGATCACAAGACAGGGTTCAAACACTTGGTGTCTAAAAAATTTGTTGACCACAAAAACTATCATGTCCAGGAAATATTTGGTTGGAGAGTGTGACTCTCTACATAGACAACATGCTTTCTCAATGTGTGATATTGAAAAATGGGGCACTTCCAGGAGAATTTTATTCTACTAGGAGAACATGGATGGAGATCATGAATTGGGATGCCCAGGATCTAGAACATAAAGTGGTGATAGAGAGATATATGACGATTGATGACTATGTTTGAAACAAATATTCCACAATATTTTCATCATGGATGAGGGAAAATGAGATTTGGACATTGACCTATTTCAAAACATGGGACTTATCAAAATGTCATTGGAAGTCTTTCAGAGCATGGTCCCAAGACAGTAGGTGAGATTGTGCAGCTAGACACCATTTTCATTCGGGGGACTGTTTATACATGAAAGATGATTGGGATCCAAGTCCACAAATATGATAAGTGTGGGGATAAAATGAGGTAATCTTTGAATGGATTTCAATGCTATCAGAATTATGCCACCGTGTTTTTGAGCACATCGAGTTGGCGTATCAGTATGAATGAAGGACAGTCTTCTATTCCAAGATGATCATTGTATCATATGTTAGGTGATGGTCAAAGAACTCAAATGGTGTGGTAGGTGATTGTAACCGAAGGTGGAAAAGTATTTATCAGTTGAGGGCTTAAGATGTTTTTCAATTTTACATCATGCCATGAGAAAGAAGTATGTGAATTTTAACTTCTTACGGTAAGTACATTGAACATGAAATTTAATTTCATATGGTGAGGATAATGTTATATAAAGTTTAACATCATGTGACTAGGATTCTCATAACATATTTTATCATTTTGTGCCCAGGATGTCTGAACTGATGTGAATAAATCCCACCTGGTCAAGGTAGTGGGATGCATGAATAGGAAACACAATTGGTGTAACCTTATAGAGGAGGTTGTGAGGTCAAGGGAGAAATGATTTTTCTCTAACATTTTCCTAAACTTATAGGTTCAGTGGGCACATACATAATTGTTTGGGTACAATGGTTGGTCTCACCAGATTTGCACCTTTTTATTTACACCAACATTTTTTCCCAAGTAGTGAGAGTGACCACAGGATAGGATTTTGACTTCTTCTTAGGTTACCCCTAAGGGTTTTCAACCTGGAAGACATATGTGCCTCTTTACTTGGATAATTTAAGGTTATACCAATCAGATCATGGTTTCTAGTTTAAAGTAATGTAGCTTAGACCAAGAGTAGAAAATATGTTAAGTTAATAATGATTATACCAAGATTACTGCCAGTTTAAGGTCATAAAATTCAAACCATGGGGGTGTGTCAAAGGATTTTGTGTGGAATGGAAGAGTGGTAACCTGACATGAAGGGAGATACAAGTAGTCTCGATTTTACATGAGTCAACCATGAGGAAATTTGCACATAGTTTAAGATCATGATGCTTGGACATGGTGCCCTAGTTTAAGGTTGTAGAGTTTGGATCAAGGGTGTGGCGCTCCATTTAAGGGAATCCTCTGCATCGCAACCTTCCTCAAGGAGACTCCTTCCTGAATTAAAAGCCCTTATGATCTAGGCATGGTGTGAGAAATAAGAACCAGCATGAAATTTCCATTTTTTGGGTGCGAGAACAATGGTGGAAAAAAAGATGACTTGGGGAAATCTAATGGTGTTGACTTACTTATTCACCATAAATGAGTGTATGGGAGGATGAAACAAGGGGTATAGAATTTATTACCTAATAATATGATGGTGTAAATGGAGGTAAACTGTGACTTCTAATATTTGGATCAAAGGAGTGGGTGACTGATGGGTAGGGAACACTGTTGACCATATTTGAAACATAGGTTTCATAGCCGCATCGGTTAGGGATGGGAATTGCAGATGAGGGATCAATCATTGACCATGTTTGAAACATGGGAACCATAAAATGTCACCAAATATTATTTGAGGCATATTCCTAGGATGGTATATGGACCGATGTGTCCAGGCACCATAGTCGTTTGGGAGGCCTATTCAAATCACTGGTAATGATGAGGATCTTGATTGAAGTGAGCACAAAATATGAAAGTTGAAGTGGGGAATTTCCTAGAAAATAATGACTTTGAGGATCACTCCACCCTATTCTTGAATACACATGATGATAATAATAGTATGAAATGATTAATCCCGATTCTAAGGGGGAAGGTCCCTGAAATAATTTGGCAGTGGGGCTAGGCCCAGGATATAAGATTCCAGAATCTCTAAGTACCCCATGGAAATGGGAATCAATCCATACATAGTTATGGAACGTGTCTTGGTAGGTGACCAATGTCATAAGGGTGGTGTTCTCTCTGGAAAGTATGGTGGACCATCTCATAGTTATCATATGAGGCATCCTAGGTTTATATGGGGTAAGGATTCAATTTAACCTCATTTACTGAGAACATTGGTTTTGGTCTTCCGAAATTTATCAAATGAGGTGTCCTGACTTTATACGGGGTAAGAATACAATTTAGCATCATGTGTTGAGGAAATTGTTTTTGGTCATCCCATATATATCATATGAGGCATCCTGGGTTTATATGCGGTGAGGATATAGTTTAAAGTCATGTACTGAGGATATTGGTGTTTATTCTTCTCATAATTATCATATGAGGAAACCCATTTTTGTTACATAAGGTAAGGCTATAGTTTAACATCTTGTGATGAGTACATTTGTTTTGGTTATATCACATTTATCATGTGAGGAATCATATTTCTACCAGATAGGGTAAGGATATAGTTTAATATCATGTGCTGATAAAATTAGCCTTTGTACTTTGAAGTCATGAAGCTTGGATTATGGATTCTATTACTTTATGGTCATAAAGCCTAGACCCTAGGGGTTTTTTCTTAAAGAGGATTCTGTTGAAAAAAATAGAGTAATGAACTAACATAAAAGAGTTCCAAGGAGACTCATTACCATGAAATATTTCAAGACAAACTCTATACAATTAAATTCATAATTTTTAGGTTTAAAACCTATCAATTATTTGATAGTGGTGTTGGGCCCAAGTTATATTATTGGAACATCACTATGTATCCCACAGGGATGGAAATCAATCCATAAGTAGTTCTAAAATATAGTGTGGTAAGAGATTTATGACAAAAGGGTAACGTCCTCTCTCGTGAGTATAATGGATTATCTCATAGTTTTTATATGAGGCATCCTATATTAATCACATATTGTATGGCTATAGTTTAACATAATGTGATAAGGACGTTGATTTTTTCATCCCATATTTTTTATATGAGGCATCATATGTTCATCACATAGGGTAAGAATACAATTTTACCTTATGTTCTATGGATGTTGAGAATTGTAGTTTGGATTTGTACAACTATAACTATGGATGATGGGAGTTTAAGGTCGTGGAGTTCAAAACAATATATGAAAATAGTTTAAGGTCATAATGATTGGACTAAGGGGAGTCCCCAATATAGGTTGGTGTTGAGGCTGGGCCTAGGATGTTGGATCTAGGCACCCTATGTACCCTCTCAGGCATGGGAATCAATCCATATGTAGTTCTAGAACATAGTGTGTTAGAAGACCAATGCTGGAAGGGTGGACTCCACTCTAGTGAGGACATTGAATCTTAACATATTTTTTATATGAGGCATCCTATGTTTGTCACATAGGATAAGTATATACTTCAACATCTTGTGCTGAGGATGTTAGTTTTGGTCATCTCATATCTATCATGCGAGGAATCTTATGTTCATCACAAAGTTTAAAGTTATAGTTTAATGTCATGTGAAAAGGATATTCATTTTTTTCATATAATATTTATCATATGATTCATATCATGTTTTTTAAAAATGTTAAGGCTAAAATATAACATCATGTGTTGAGGATGTTGGGATTTGTAGTTTAAACTCATACAGCTCAGACAAAGTCTACAAGTAATTTAAGGTTATGGAGATCAGACGATAGTATTTACTAGTTTAAATTCATGGATCTTGGGAAAAGATTTGAAAATATTTTAAGTCCATAATTCTTAGACCAATGGGAGTCCCCAAAATAGGTTGGTGTTGAGGATAAGACTAGGATATTATATCTAGGTGTCACTATATATCCCATCCTGCATGGGAATCAATCCATACTTAGTTCTAGAATACGGTGTGGCTGGAAACTAACATTTTAAGGGTGGATTCCTCTCTGAAGAGGAAATTTAATCATCTCACATTTATCATATGTTGCATCCTATATTCATCACATAGGGTAATTTTATATTTTAACATTTTTTGTTGAGGATTTTGGTTTTGGTAATACCATATTTATCCTATGAGGTATCATGTGTTCATCACATAGGATAAGGACACAGTTTAATGTCATGCACTGAGGAGGTGGGCTTTGGTTATACCATTTTTATCATATAACGAATCCCAAGTTTATACGGGGTAAGGATACAATTTAACATCATGTGTTGGTGATGTTCATTTTCATTCATCTCATATTTATCATATGAGGAAACCCATATTTAATACATAGGGTAAGTCTATAATTTAAAACCGTGTACTGAGGATGCTGGGATTTATATTTTAAAGTCATACAGCTTGGTCTAAGGTCAATGCTAGTTTAAGGTTATAGAGCCCTATCCATAGAACCTACTAGTTTAATGTCTTGGAGCATGGACCATTGGGTGGAAAATAGTTTAAGGTCATAATGCTTGGACCAAGTTGATTCAATTTAATGTAACATAGCTTTAACTATGGTGTTCACATGAAGTATTACATGACAAACTTTGTGATGATGGAAGGTGTGATATGATCCCAATCCATAATGAGTATAGAGTAAGTATTATTATAATAAGTTTTATGGATAATTTAAGGTCTTTCCCACTTGGGTTCCGGTATTGGCGGTTTTCTTCCAGGTATCATCGATGCTTTGAAATCCAGTACCCTATCACCCTGAAGGAAGGAGCGAAGGTATACCTTCTTGTTTAATTCTCTTGCTACCCTATTCTGGTGCCTCTCTAAGCTATGCAATGCCTAAAGCATGTTTTCCTCAAGATCTTCCAACCCAAGTAAACAAAATTCCACTATTCTATATGGCATCTTCTGGTCATAATAATTCATTCACAATGACAGAAACTAAACCTCAATAGGTAAAACTGCCTTTATTCCATACACCATAGAGTATGGGGTCACTTGGGTGGAACTTCAAGTTATAGTTTGATAGGCCAATAGGGAATTATGGAGCTTATCGGTCCAACAATTTTCAATCTATCTAGCCATATTCTACAAGATGTTACAGAGGGTTTTCTTGAATGCCTCAATATATCCATATGGCTTCACATGGTATTATGAGGTATAATTGTATCATAGGTTGTACTTTGAATTCAATTTATTTAGCTCAGTATCCCTGAAATTAGTCCCATTTTCTATAATAATGGTGTGAAGAACCCTGAAATGATGAATGATGTGGGAGTTCACAATATTTATCATGGACTAATTTTTAAATTCTTTGAGGGGAACTACGTCTTTCCACTTTGAGAGGAAAGTCATCTATATCAGAATCAACCAGCACTGTCGAGATTTCATTGGTGGGTAGGGACCCATAGCATCAAATCCCCAAAATAAAAAGGGGAAAGAATATTTTGTAGTGTGGAGAACCTATAGTGGTTAATGCCTAAAATTTTCATGTATTTGTCACACATGACACCACTTGGTGAATTTGATGTAGTCACGAACCATGAAAGGCTAAAACTATCCCAAACTTTGAATTTCTTGGGAGAGCTTCAATCATGCTTGATAGGCTTAACATGATCTTTCATGGGAATCATTAATAACCTGAGGTATCTCATCCCCTAAGATACAACAGAGAATAATTTAATTGAACCCATGCTCGTAGAGATCATTCCAAAGTTGGGGCCACTCTGGAGTGTAAAATGGGTTGCATGACGGTGGATTCATTCACACTCAGCTTGTCCTGGCAGGAGAATGTTTTGATAGATATATTCATTGAATGGAGTAATCTAATCATGAAATTCCTATAAAATAAGTAAATTTAAGGGCCTTGGTGTAGAAGTATAGGAATCTAGGTAATATATTTATTGGTTTTTATCAGCTAAAGTGGTGGGGGTGATGACCCTTTGGTGTACCACATGAATGACCAAGTCATCTATGTTAGGCTCTACAAGGGGAATTCTAGGATTAACAAAGAATAAAATTGACCATTTTGAGACCAAGGAACATGAAAACTTTTCCTAGGAATAAAAGTAATCCATTAGTTGGTGATTATATTCCAACAGGGGCATAAGTTCTTAATTTCTAACGATCTAGTCACCCTTGATCTTCTTGATGACCTGCTTAGAGTCTCCCTCCACATGTAAACAGTGGAAATCAATCTCGAGGGCCAAATCGAGACCAGTAATAAGAGCCTGATACTATTTCTCATTATTATTGAATCCTTCTAAAAATATAAATGGATCACTTGCGCATGAGTGATGAAGACAATCCCCAGGTCGAATCTGTTGATCTTGGAGTTATTGATCCTTATATCAGTTAGACTCTGAGAGGCACCATAAAAATGAATATTCCAATACATTGCAACCTGATCTACTAATATAATTTCTTCATCTAGTAAATAAACATATAGGGGAAGTTCTTAGAGTTTTAGATGTGTAGCCAAGAAATTTTTTGAAGCTAGGCCCTTGACATATTTATATAGGATAAAACTGATATCAAACTACTAGAGTGTTATTTCTCAGTGTTCTAATCATTCTATCAGCATGGGGTGATTGAGAATGCACTTTAGTAGGTCAAATTAGGACAATATATATATCTCATGGTGCTGTAAATAATTTCACAACTTATACACTACAAAGACCTATATGAGGTAACTCTTCTTGATAGGGGAGCATCTAGTCTTGGTGTAGAGGATAATGAGGTTGACATAATATAGGTTTTTCCCTACCTTATTTTTTTGTCTATAAGGGAACCAATGGATAATTCCAGGGTGGTCATGTAAAGGAATAGAGGTTTTCCTAAGATGGGTGGAATCGGAACTAGAGGTTGTAGAAAATACTACTTAATATCCTCAAAGGAAGTCTAACAGTCCTCACACAACTAGTAAATGAAAAATTTCTTCATGATCCCCAAAATGGGATTACACTTTCTAGTCATATTTTAAATAAATAGGAAAATATTGTATAAGTATAATTGGAGGACTATTAACAGTTGATGGTTTCAGGGAGAACGAATTTGATTAATATCCATGATTTTCTTAGGATTTATCTTGATGCCTCTATATCTGACAATGAAACTTGGAAACATTCCACAGGTACCCCTAAATACACACTCTGAAGGGTTCATTTGCAAGTGGTGGGAACATAGCAAGATGAAAAAATTTCAAGATCTTTGATATGGTCCTGGGGATGGTGATATTTAACCACAAGATCATCCACATAACATTCCATTTCTTTCCTAAGGACAAGTTTAAATATATGGTGCATGGTACACTAGTAAGTATCTCCAAAATTCTTCAAATTGAAAGGAATTCCCCGATAGTATAAGGTTCCATGGGGTTCCCTGAAAGTAGTGTCCTCCTCATTCTCAGGGTCCATCCAGATCTGATTATACCTAGAATATCCATCTATGAAGGAGAGGGTCTATAACTCATCCATAGAATCAATGAGAAGTTCTGTTATTATAAGGGGAAATCATCCATCAGGCAATGACAATTGAGGTTCTTGAAGTCGATTCACACTTTGATTTTTCTATTCTTATTCCTCAGTGAGACAATGTTGGTCATCCACCATTGGTACTAAACCTATTTTATGAATTTTTATTTAATAATATTATCAACTTCATCCTTGGCTATGGCACCGTGAGAAGTGTGAATTTTTCAAGGAGGTTGTTTAAAATCATGATGAACCACTAGAAGGTCAAGATGATGAACAATGACTTGGTAATCTAGCCCTAGAATCACATTATAGTTCCAAGAGAACACATTTCAATGTATTTTTAGGAAGCACACATGTTGCTTCTATTCCACCAGTGACATAGCTATGCTGATCAGTGTCAGCTATGGATTTTCTTCAGTGTTAAGGTTAACCTGATTCAACCCATCAATAATAGTGGAGATACCCTCTTCAAATGTAGGAAGTACATCTTCTAGATCCTCTTCATTATCTAAGATATTATTATTAGAGGAAGTAACTCTCCTAAAACTATGGATCCAGATATAGTATTAGAACCTGATATGATGGGGGAAGAGTATTCAACAAAGAAATTTTTCTCCACAAAAACTATAGTGACAATGGATAATGAACCAATCCCATTCAGTTTTTGACCACGAGGCCCACTCCTGATATTTAATAAATAATGAAGGGTCAACTTCCATTGAGTCAGTCCCAGTTTGTAGAACATGGGGGAATAGTATGGATTAATGGAAATGTAGAGAACATCTCAATACTCTATATGGGTAGGATCTTAAGGTACTGGATGATCCTATTTAGTATTGGAGTAAAAGCTAATTTGTGAGAACTCATTCTTCTTGGGGATTTGAAACAACCTCCAAAGTTCAGTATCATGGGTTCCAACTAATAAATTGGGAGAGAAAATATGACTTTTAAGCATTTTTAAGGATCTACTAATGTTGTTTTTAGGTCGTTGCGTGTGATAATGCGTTCGACCCCATCATCATGGATTTTTTCCCTCCCTTTTTGTAGTAAATGAAATTTAGATAGTGATACTTACATGATTTGAAGGGGGATGCATCACCCTAGAGTAATCCTACTCAACCATCAAGGGAGTACCTGAGTCATTGGTGGTATGAAAAGGGGACTAATACATCAAAATGAATTTAGGGCTATCCTAATAGCTTGTTGTAGTCAGTATCCACCAAGACTGTCATAAATTTAATGCTTGCTAATAGACTATCGAATTGAGCATTCATCCAAATATTTCCATGTAGTTTCTAATTTATGTTTCATATCTATGAATTGTTAGGTTGTTGGGAGTCATATCCAATTCTATAATCCCAAGTTTTTTTAGCATCCAGTTTAGGATGAGGTTGATCCCAAATCCATTATCCACAAGGAAATGGAAGATTTCCATGCCATTGAATTGGCCTATGAAATATAGTGATCATATGTTCCCTTTAATGGCAACACCCTCATATTATCCATAAAATTAGATGATGGGATGAAATTTCTCTTTTTTTTCCTCTTCTATGTAATAGGACACGACAGTATATACCTAAGTTTTAAACTAAAGGGGTTTTTCAAAGCCTCAATAAGGTCTTCACACATCTCCTTTGACAAAAGTTGTGATTTAAGGATTTAAAGCCTCACTAGTATGATGTAAAGGTGTTTTAGCACATTGTATTTCCATTCAAGGGATATATTTCAGAATATATAGTGTTACTCTTTAGTAGGGAGTGCAGAAAGTGTTGTTAGATGAAGTGTTGGTGCTTGGATAGTGATGGATGCACTTTTTTTTGGTTATCCGGTCTATTATGAACACCTGATGATAATGAACCATATGTATGGTTGGTCCCTAGATGGGTGCGGCTAAGTCGCACATTCAACCAATATAGTTGGTTTAAGATGTGTTTCCAATAGATATTATAGGGGAGGATATTCTTGTTGATACCTATGTGTGAACTACTATATGGTCTCAGTGGAATGAACAATATGATCTAAAATGCTAGCATGGATATTCTTCATAACATTGTTTCTCTTACCACTACTTCAATGGTGTCAGCTGGAAGTGCCTGAGGGGTATTCATAGAATTCATTTTCATTGATCATTGTGTATAGATCCACTAGTTTGATATAATTCATAGATTTGTACTATTTATCTTCATTGGTATAATATTCCAAAATGATAAATACTCTGGGTATATATCCCAATTCAGTAGGAATGAATTTTCCAAGGGTAAGAACTAGTTTCAACACTGGTGGGGGAATTTGTTTTCCCTTATGTTGTTTATGCCTATTCCTCCAAGTCTTGGAAGATTGTGACATAGATTTGGATGTAGTCACTAGAGGAGGTATAGTAACTTCATGAGGTTCCATCTTACTCAAGCAAGAACATATGATACTATGGGTGAAAGAAGATGTCTTATGATCCAAACAATCATTTTAATTCCACATTCTGTGGTTGGATTCCTATTTCCACTCACTAGAGTATTTAATTTCACTATCTAGGTATGTGTAGACATGTTCCACCTATAGAAGAAGGTTTCCCAATTTTACTGGGCTATGGTCCGCCAAGTACTGGAGAAAATATTTGAAGATAAATATTTTTTTTTATTGTATGCATGAGGATCTTGTGGTACAGGTAGTTATTGAAGTGATTGGAAAGTTCAACCTCTAGGGGTCTCTTGTATTTTGGCATATGCATAATCCCTTTTTCTAAGGCGTGGATGAAATAAACTAGGAATTGTGCATCCTTGAAGGAGTAATACATGTTCCTTCTTTCTATGAAAGGAAACCTGGGCACTTGAACTTGATGGGGGATTGGGGAATCATTTTCTCAATGAGGTTATGCCTGATGTGTCTATGCTTGGTGAGGATGTGCTTGACCCGGTTGTACTTGGAAAGGATTTTTTTGTAAAAGGGAATGTAGGTGAACCATATTGGGAGCCTCTACATGAATGTAAATCATTATTTCTACTTTCACTTACATTCACACATGATATGGAAGAGGTAATGGGTGTGACGGTTGTTTGTTCCACTACAAGTATTCTTATAGACACTAAGTTTTTTAGAGAACTTTTGAAATCCACCCAGATAATTCAGAGAGATTGGGGTAAGAAAGAGCTCATCCTTGAAATTCTATAATTACATTGGGAGTAATTGGTATTAGGAAAGGAGAATGTCAAGAGAGTATGTGAGTCCCTTCCATCATGAAATGAATTTTTCAACTCACTCATTGGAATTCTTTTTGCATTTTTAGAGGTTGATGTTGAAGATATTGTGAAAGGTGGAGATGAACTGGTAGAGGAACTATATGTAGAGATCCTCCCAACCCATGGAAGATCCCAGGACTAGCTAGCAATACCAAATCGATGAGGGTTCTTCTAGGGTCTGGAAAAAAATAGTATCTTGATAACTTCCTGACATTCTAGATTCCACAACATTGAGCCTCACTATAAGGTAAATTTTTCCAAATAATATAGTATATCACCCATACCATTGAATTATATGAATATTATATTTCTAAATTTTGGTGTTAGGTGCATCTGGTATACCCATGCAAGATACAGCTTTCCTTCAGGTGTGATTGACACCTGTATTGTTTCCAGAGCCTCAAGGTGAGTGGTTAGATTAGCTATCATATTATCATATTGAGGATTTGTGTTCACTACCACCCTAACTGTCTCACTTTCCTAGGAGGTGAGATAAACCAGATATCTAGGCAGATAGGTATGTTCCTCAGCTAGAGTGGGTGACTCATATCTCAATCATTTTCCATATCCCCAAGATTCTACACAAATCAGATGTACATGACCAAATGGTTTAAATTTAGGAACCTAGACAAGAAGGACTGGCCACCCAACTAGAGAAGATATGATTTCCCATTTGACAATATCACAATTCAGGTTCTATTCATAAATAAGCTCAGCGGTTAGTCTCTTATAGATCTCTAGCTCCTATAGAAAAGTGGTCCTCCTGGAATCTGACTCAGTTTCTGGCACAATATCAGATGGACCAATAGGATAAATGGAATCCTTTGTTTTTTGTTATACTAGTGGGAAGGCAGTAATGTCACATTGGGGTGACACCCAGGGCCTAGCTCCAATATCTGCTGATGAGTGTGAGTGTCTATCAGGGGATCTGCCTAGTACTGTGTCGTTCTTTGGGGTGGGTTGTCCATGTCTTGCCATGTATTAGCAGTCTGATTTCTCTGATCCTTAGGAGGGTCAATATTTAATATATTCACCATGGTGGTGTTCATAGAGGAACCTCCATTATAATTAGGTGGGCTAGACTAACAATATCATTGTTTCCATGGGACAAGGCTAAAATAGAAGCCATAATACTACCCTAGACTTTGATATACACATGTTGATATGCCTCTACCATAACATGTTGAATCATAGTTAGGATCTTGATGTGGGTTGGCTAGAAATTCTAGAAGTAACCATACGATTCAGGGTGTTGAGCTACTGGGAGCGTTGCAATGTCAATCCTATTTCACTATTAGTGAATAGAATTGAGGTGTTCATAACTTACTAGGTAGGTCAGCTAATTGTCTTAAAGTTAGTTGAATGTCACCCAGATATTATAGTGGAACCAAATCTACTAGTCCTCAGTGGGGGACTCTCAGATGAATATGTTTTGGATTTTAGGTGGCTAGAATGTGACATATAACTATTCGGTGGCCAAGATATCCCAAAAGTCATATTTCTCATTAACCTAAGGATGATCCTTCTCCTGATTCTCTCAAACCTCAACTGGTTCTATCATAGAAAATGGTGGTGGAATTAACGTAGACCTTATTTTTTTTAAATTAACCTAGAGAGGGGGTGTCATATAGGCTAAGAATCCACTAAAAATTCGGATGTCTATCGAAGGTGGGTCTAACTTCAAGATCATGTCTATATATGATGGGGTGTTCACAACCTCCTCATGAGTGAGATCAGCAGCATCCCTGTGAGGCTTAGTGGAGTTTTCACCATTATATGAGGGAATCAATCTAGACCCCAATTTCTCTCCAAATTCCAATGTTTAGTTTGAGAGGATAGAAGATGATGGATGGAGAGACAATTTCACCATGATTACTTGAAAGGAGGCTAAAAACCCTATACCTGTAGGAACCTATGGAGAAATTTAGATATTTTTTGGACCTTGGATTTAGGGATTTTAAGCCTCTATTAATGAGCTTCTATTCTTAGTTTTAGTGAAGAGGGTGAGAGTTCTACTGTTGAATCATTTTTTTCCTCAGAACATGAGATATCGATAGTGATGTGGTTCTTTCCCCACTCCTACATTAATTAACATTGGATTTCACTAAGTGAAAGCCTCTTGTGGGTATTTTGATTTTATATCACATGTACTACGAACGGAATCATGGGAAGGGCTCCCATGGAGATTGTTCTCCCTCTTTTCCAAGGATGGATCATCGAGATTGGTAAATTATTCAACATGAGGAGGTCCTCCATGATGGTTTTTAGTAGAGTGAATAGGTTATACATAGTAAGATCTATCATCATGGGATAGACCATGACATCTACCAATGATGCCCATAATTGGGAGAGTCAACACAACCTACCTAAAAGGTAGGTGGGGTCTCGATCCCGCATGGGAGAGGATGGATCCCCACTCAGTAGTTGCAGGAATGTTATGGGATGTTCCAGTAGTGGTGGGTCCACTAGAGAAGAAGTAGAGGCCTCATGTTGGGAAGTGTTCTGGACCACCCCACAGTGTCGGCACTATGTGTTCTAGATCATGGCCAATGAAGTGGTGATAGGATCAACCCACTCATTGACCAGTGGGACCAGTCATTTTTTTACTGATTTCATTGGGTGGGAACCCCTCTGGATGACTCTCAAGTAGTGTACATGATGGGTGAGGATAAAACATCCCCTACCTCCTCAGCATAGGGGAGTGAACTGTCATAACTCTAAAGGGAGAGACACCAAAAGAATTTTTCCATTAAAATGGGGGGTGATTTCCCCTTGTATACCCTTCGGGGTGGTAGTGTCAGTGAGGTTCCAACGCTTCAAGGTTCTTGTAGTCCATCTACCTGGATGGAATGACCCCTTCCTGTTTATATTGGTGAATAAGGGTGTTGATCTCCCTCCTATGGATGAGCTTAGAGGCTGAAACGGGGATTGGGAACCCAGTTGATTTAGATGTGAAGGTTGTCATGGTAGGGACATAGTTGTGAGTTATTTCCACACCAATATTCCTTCTACCCCAACAACTTTTAGTGTTAAGTCTTTGATCTCTTGTATATTGAGTCATGTATGGTTCATGGGATAAACCATCAACACAGTTATGATGAAATAAATGCCCAATGACACAATGTTGTTCATCCTTCTCCAAGGAATAGGGAGGATCCACATCAACAATCCCTTGGAAAGTGGATTTAAAACAACCTTCGCTTATACCCTATTACAGGAAAATAGTTCCACACCAGGCCCACCATTTTTTTGAGGACCTGGTGTCGAATACCTAGATCTGGTCATTCTCAAATATAATGGTTCCCATCATTAATAATCAACTAATTGTTTAAGGATAATAATTTCACATCAAATTCAACATTTTTTTTCAAATTATTTTTTAGGGCCACTCATCATGCTATTTCTTCCTTGTATTCTTTCTTTCATAAGGCGGGTAGCCTCTGCCACCATGGTTGGTGATGTTGGATCCTTAATCAAAATGGGATAATGGGAAGTTGGTTCCTCTTTCATTGGATTCATCCTTGTATATCATTGTCTAGTCTAGGTCTCCCTAAAATATTTAAGTCATGTTCATGAAAATTGTAACACCCCAAGATTTCATATAACATTATTTCTTCAAATTAATTCAATAACGTTCACTACACGCAACACTAAGTTCAAGCGCACCACGACTTACCAAACTGGCTGTTCAAAAGCGGTTATGAATAGTATTAACTGAATTTTAAACTTTATATAATCCTTATAATTTTAGAACCCATATTATGAGTTTCTTAGACATAATGTAAGAACAAATTCATTTTTTCAGATAAAAGAAATATTTTTCGAAAAATGAAATGATACCGCCTTTTAATGGAGAACCATTTTTAAATCCAAAATTTGAAACTTTTATATATTAAATTTGACAAAATAAACTTCTTATTTAGAATAGGGTCATAAGAATTTAGTTTCAATAAGTTTTTGGTCTCTTTCTGATAACTTCTATATTTGGATGAATAGTTAAAAATACTATATTTTAACTGAAAACAACTTTTATAATCAAAATAATTTATAGTGTTGAATTATACATTTTAATGTTTTGGAAGTATAATATAATTATATTTTTACCATTTAATCTAATTATGGTCATTGTAAATAATTTCACTTTGAAATTGGACATAAACAAGTGTCAATCTTTTGATAGTTATTATTTATTAAAAATACGCTTTTTGGTTTTGACAACGGGAATTAATTTTAAATTAATTAGTACAACTTATATGATTTCAAATTGGTAAAATAGAATTCATTTTTGAATTCAGAATAGCAAAATTATCTTAGCGTGAATTTTTGGTATTTTTCTGAAAACTTTCATTTTTTGATGAATAGTGAAAAACAATGAGTTATTGTTTAAAACTGAATTTTTATTTAAATAATTATTTATTTTATTTGAATTTATTTTAGGTAAAAATAGATATATAATACTTATATAAGTTCAATTTAATTCATTGGATTCAGTTTATAATAATTTTAAATATATAAAAAATTTATCGAACTTTTTACCGTCTTTTACCCACCTCCTAGGAGCATTTGAAAATTTGCATAAAACTTAATTTCACCACTTCTGTGAATTGAATTTCAAAAATCCAAGAGACACGGTTGATATCAGTAAGTAAAATTTGGTTCAAGAAGAAAAAAATAATTTTTGGTGAATAGTAACTTTTGACTTTTATTTACCATGGTTAAAGGTAAATAGCGTAATTCAAGGTAAAAAGAATATTATAATAATACAAAATTACCTTAACACTTGTCCTAACCTTATTAGATGAGTCATGGACGACCATTTCCATCCTTGGGTATATTTGAGGACCCCATGGAGCCATTTATGAATGATAATGACACTTTATTTTAATTAACTTAAAGTAAAGGCAAAAATGATCTAAACAAATATCTTTTAGTAAATCAATTTTTACATGAGGTTATATAAGTCATATTTTCAACTATAAATATTCATTGGAAATCTAAAACGATTTACTACATAATAGTATTTATTTATATTTTTTAGACATTAAATAATTTAATTTATTTATGACACAATGATGATGTAGTAATTACCTTTTTAATGAAATATTAAAATAATTGATATTATAAATATCCAAATAAATGTAATTTGAGACTTTTTATGAATTAAAATAATTTTATAGGTTAATTGGACATGTTAGGATTGATTATATGAATTTTTTTAGAAGTATTAATTTTTTTATGAATTTAACAGAATCTAAATAGAAAATAGTATCAAAATTGACATATAATAGTTTTAAAAAAAATATTTTATTATTAATTGATATTCTATTCCAAAAAATATAAGGTTAAGAAAAACGACATATATAATGATAGTTGTATCATTAATTAACCAATTTGGATTCTCTTGGAAGTATATAGTATGTTTATTAACCATATAATATAGAAATACAAAGAGACATGGTAAATGTCAAACTATTTAACTAAGAGTTAAATCTAAAAGATAAGGTTAATATATTGACCCAAACCTATCTAAAACCTATTTTTTGAGTGTTTTTAGACCCCTACCCACCTTATCCTTTAAATAATTCATTTTTGAGCCATTAGAAACCGAAAATGATTTTATTATAAAATAGTATTTCTAGATTTTCCTAAGGTGCCCCCCACCCCTCTTATAAAAGGGAACTCCCCCTTATCTCTAATTCACATCATCAAATCCATTTTACTTGGAAAACCCCTGCCCAATTACCCTCTAAAATATCCTCCCTTTATCCTAGAGGCCTTCATTTAGTTAGAAATCCAACCTACGGAGCCCTTTTGATTAAATAAAAATGAAGAACCCGAAGAAGAGGTAAATATTTCATCACCTCTTTCAAGTTACTTTCTTCTTCCACTTCCTATTTCTTTGTTGTTTCCATTATAAAATAATAACTCTAGTATCTTCTATATACCGTTATGTTTTTATAAATCTGTTACAACCATATTCATTATTCTATCCATCCTTTGAATGACATGTCACCATACGTGCGTATGTACAGCTCACCATCTCCACATCGTGGTGTAATTGTTATTCAATACATTATTATTTAGATGGGTATAATAATGGTGTGTAATTGATGTAAATAATAAATATAACATGATAATTATTCTGAACATATGATATACCATCCAATTATATATTATCTTAATATCAAAAGAATGAAATTGTCGCTCGTGCGTATGTACAGATTATCGTCTCCACGAACACGATGAGATTCATTCCCCATCGTATCCATTCAACAATAATATTCATTTGATGATTAAAAATAATTTTTAAAGACTTAATATCATTATGTATATGAATAATATACATCCCATCCATAAAAAATATGACTCACATTACAAAAAATATAAAGGAAAACAAATTTGTTAACACCCGAAACGACGATAATACTAAGATATTATTAACAAAGCAATGTTAAAAGATCATATAGGATAAAATATTAATGTATATGATTCTTTTATAATTTAATAACAATTATTTAACCATTATAAATGATTTTAACCTACCCTTGACCAAGTAAAAGTACAAGGTAAAGGTTAATTATACAATCTCTTTATTATTCGAGGTTGTTTTTACGTAAGTATCTACTGGGACCTCTTTATCATCCACACCCATGATTCTTAAAAATGTATTTCAAAACATTCTTACTATTTTATAGACTATGTTTTGAAGTCATTTATACCATTGTTTTACTTTTATAAGATGTTTATAAAGGAATCTTTCTATTTTTTTCAAACAAGGTCCTTTATAACCTTTTCGACAAAATTAAGGTAAGAATGTCTTTTTTTACTTATACGGTGGGTACGGCTATTTTCTACCATTATAACATTGTCGAAGCTTCCCTTAAAAGCTTATAATAATATTTTCAAAATAAATGTTTTCTTTATAATTATGTGAATCATAAATGATTTCAAAATATAAATAGATATTTCTCTAAAAAAGGTTTTTATTTCATCTCTGTCTACATCCTTTGATAGATTTTAAGTTTATTTGAAGTTGATTTATTATGATACAAAACTTCCATATTGTATTGAAGTTTTTGTGATATGTTTGACTGTGGGTGTGCTATTTTTATACCATTCATGGTTTATGGTTAAAGTATTTACATTTAGTATACTAGTTTTAATATGAATGTTTATGTTATATTTCATCCTTTTCATATGAGGAAAGTATTGGACTTAGTAAGTGACGGGTGGATCCCTCTATAGCTCCTCGATGCATCAGTAGGTATCATGAGACAACTAGACTTGGAATTCTCCGAGTCCTTTCCCAATTTGATATATGGTTTTGGCTGAGGCCTTAATCATTTTTAGAGGTCTTGGTCGAGGCCTTGAAAAAATATTTCAGAATGTCTGGAATTATACATTCCCTCATTATGAAAATAATATTGATGGTTCATGTGGTCGTTCAACTAGTAGAATACCCATTATTATGTTTTATTATGGAATTATTACTCAACTCATATTCCCGCCATAAAAGTATTCATGTTTATTGGTAAAGGCATGTGGTTCCAATTATTCACCATGCTTAATAATTATTTTATCTTCTGCTATATTTCTTACCATTATTGAGCATTTGAGCTCACCCCTTTCTTATGTTTCATTTTCCCAGCATATGAATAAGTTAGTTATGAGTGAATGGCATGCATAATCTAGGAGTCTTGGATGTTTCTGATGGAATAAATTTGTTTTGTACTTCTTTTCAAGTTGTAAAGTTGAACTTATGTATGAATCTTGTTTCCAATCATACTAAACTAATCGATCTTTCGAGACATGATTTCCTTGTGATCATGCCAATGTTATGTAATAATGTACTGAATCTGGGTAACTAGAGTTGGGGCATTACAAAAATCATTCTCAGTGCTATCTCAAGGTGGACACTGATTAATTACACTACTTTTATCTTAACAGAGAAGCAACATGTTGTCATAGTAAATGGTAACATTGGGAATGTTTGAGAATTTATGTGCATTGGTTTTGTTATGAATCTATAAATTCTTCACCTAATAAATTTAGAGGCATCCCATGTGTGAGTAATCTTTGGTGTGGAACCCAAGGCATCCCATGTCATCCACGGGGTAGTTGATGCTAGGGGAATAAGTCATCTTAGTATTTATACCCAAGATATCCCATGTTTATTATATGGGGTAAATATTTTTGGAGGTTTATAGTTTTAATTCCCTATATGATAAGTACATCATAGGTTTAACATCTTGTGAAGATAGGTTAGTCACAGGTTTAAGGTCTTTTAGAGATAAGTTTTCAATGTGTTCTTATGGGGAAGATGATCATGCTTACGGATTTTATGGTGGTGGG
This sequence comes from Viscum album, assembly GCA_963277665.1. Taxonomy (NCBI): domain Eukaryota; kingdom Viridiplantae; phylum Streptophyta; class Magnoliopsida; order Santalales; family Viscaceae; genus Viscum; species Viscum album. The sequence goes on from OY728160.1 coordinate 1,685,507,528, forward strand.
AGAAAGTGTTCCCTCATTGTGGAAGATGATTACAATTTGGTTTTAAATGTTTTCCCATGGGGAAAATTATCACAATTTTGGATTTTAGCCTTTTAAGGGGAAGGCATGCTGATTTGATGGGAATGTTGGTGTGTCAGTATTGAACCTCATGGAGGTACCCCATATGTATCGGAATGTCAGGATTTAAACTCATTTAGGTTACCTACATACCCTATTAGGAAATAGGTATCAAACCATATGTAGTTTGATTCACAATTTTAAGGTCTTCTGACATTACCAGACCATTCAGTTTAATATCATGTGGTAAGAATGCTTGTGTTGCAGAAGGAGTGTCAAAGAGAGATAGTGTGGGGCTTACACATATGGATTTCCCAAATAAGGAGGATCATCTCATGGTGGTAAAAGTGGTGGAATACCATTATGTTCATACATGGGGAACCCTATGTTCATCCCAGATGGTAAGGCTATAATTTAACATCATGTTCTAAAGACATTGTTCTGTAGTTTAATGTCGTATGATTAGGATGTTGGGATGTGTAGTTTTACATCTTGTATCTCAGATGTTGTCAAGTTCTACACCCAAGGAGACTATTTATAAGTATTAAAGGAAGATACATCATAAGTCTTCTCTAATATAAAAGGTGGTCAGGTTTCCTAGACAATTCCACCTTTAGGGATTGTGTGTCTACTACTTATGCACCTCTGTGTAGGGTATGGTGTAAAAACTGTTGGAGATGAGTTTCAATCAGGGGTTCTAACATTAGGGTTTCTATTATTTGGAGAAACATACATTAGGGTACATAATCTTAGGATAAAAAGGCATGGTAATGTTACAGGTCATTCTTTAAGTAAAGGGGGTGGACACAAGGGTTGATGGTTCTAGTCCCATGGGAATTTGGGGTATGAATGAACCGATTCGAATGCGTACAGAGAACCTAGTATCTTAACTTTTTTGTAATTATGTTGGATTAAAGTAGGGACTATGGATAGAACTAATGGATGAGTTTCATGAAGATAAGGTGGATAGATAAGGGCATAGTGATCATAAAGGCCAAGGCTCTCACGAAGGTTGGACCTTCGCGAAACATGGATACCTTGATTCGGGGTAAAGACTTGGTTATCATGGGGGAGGTTTCATGAACGATAATTGTATTTAAAATCCCCAGGATCCACAGAGGGAATTCTTATTTCATTAAATTCATCTCTACCATGGTCTTAAGTTCTTAGGAACCCATGGAAGGCTGGCTAATGAAATGTGGATACCTTAGGAAAGCCATCTCTTCTTTGGATTGTGAAGGTTATAGTTCCTATGAATATCAAGCTTTTCCTAGATTTAAAAATGTCATTTCCTATAAAAATATATATATGGTAGGTATTTATATTCTTATTAAAATAAAGGGAATTGGTTTCTTGAAATATAACATCCTTTATGTAAATTTATTACTTTCATGATGAAAGGGGTGTTTTGTGAATAGATATACGCTACATCGAGGTTACTTCCTCAACCTTCATGTGGCCAGGTGACTTATAAAAATAGAGATAAACTACATGTAGTTTTACTACTTAATATCTACTTGTTCATTGATCTTCAAATTTAGCCACCATTCGTGAAGGTTTTGACCTTCAGAAACACAAACCCTTAAGGTTGTTTTTGAGCTGATTTGGCCAAAATGTTCTTCGAATTAGTCATGCCTTACTCAACCAATCCTGTGGAATATTTATTTTATAATTAAAAAATATTTCTACCCCTCTCTTTATACAATTTAAAATATACAAGACATAATCACCTATAATGGGAGATGACCATCAGTGTATAGAAAAAGTACCTTAGGCTTCATATGTATGAATTAGGATGTATGCAATGATTTTTACTCAACTAGATATTTAATTTGTTATGGTATTTGTAAAAATAATTATACATAACCTAGGAAAATAACATTGGAAATCCATCAAGTTGATCATTTTTTATTTTAAAGGATTGAGATATCATAATATTTTCTTTGAGGATGAATAATTTTTACACGGTTTTGTTGATACTAAATTTGATAGAGACTCATCAATTTGGATGTGCACAATAGGATTAGTATTTACATACTTAATAAAAATAACCAATTAGATGTAACATATATATAATATTGTTACATTAAGTAAAATGTAAGTAGAGTATGTAGTGTAAATAGAATATGGGAAAATATGGTTTGGTTGAAGCAATTACTGAAGGAATTGGGAAGAATTCGGGAAGGCTAAATTCTTTACTTTGATAGCTAAAGTGAAATATCCTTGGATAAAAAACTGGTTTCCCCTATAAGGATAATTCACATCAACCTAAAGTAACACATCACCAAAAATATATTGGATGATAAATTGTTAGATCTCTGAAATATCACTAGTATTCAAAACATGATTTATATTTTCACTAATACTATAGCACAAGAAATTGTGGAGTCAAATCATGTATCAGTGGGACTTGGGTGAATAGAATAAAGAAAATGGTCAATAAACATTGTTAATTCAAAGGAATGAAGGGATTTTTATTAGGATGGTTTCCAAATTTTCCCTAGAAAAACTCTTTAAGTGGTAGATTATTGGGATGTGAAGTCTTATTCATACCATTGTAAGTTTAAATCACTATAATTTCAAGCATCAGATTTATATTTAGTAAAATTTTGATCAATGGAATATGGAAGTTCTCAATGTGAAGGGAGTGATATTTACTTGCTTTAGTTGTAGTAGGATCATTGGAAGTTTGTATCTTTATGATCACATAAAGGATGGTCCAAAATGTTATAGAACTATCTAGATGGAATTCTATGAAAATGAAAAACTATAATTTTTAACCAGTGAAAACAGTTAAGGTCAAAAATATTATAGGTTATAAAATCTAATATTCAATATTGAGGCTTCTCCATGAATATATAAAAACAATATGATCAGGACAACTGGATTAAGTTTCATATAAAAGGAATTAGGGAGTAGCCTTGAATTGGGTATCAATGCATTTAATAGAAAAATTGATGCTTTCACAGTGTACCAATGAAATATATAGTGAATCAAAGTTTTAAAATGGGTTAATAATTCTATAATGAATATTACTAATGGTTTTTTAGTTTCAAGTAATCATTTGTTCTTGTGGTAATATAAATAAGTCACAATGTATCCCCTCATGCACATAGAAAAAAGTCTAAAGCATGTTAATCTTCTATGTTCATGTTCTTATTTAGGTACTTATGTTACGTTTACTACTATTGTTTGAGTATCCAGTGCAATTATTATTTTTGTTGAGGTGTGTGTGGGGTCAACTTAGTGTGGTGGGTTGGGTGTGGTGAATTTATACTTTCGGTACACTTTTTCGAGGGGAAGAGAAGTTATGGAGTATTGTTTTTCTACAGAATTGATTTGGATAGGAACTTCTAATGGTATATCAATAATACTTATAAAGGTTTTATCAATGGTATAGGTGATCAGTTTTTCCATTTGGTTCCTTCCCTAACAAAAGCTCCTTCATATGAATCAACATACACATCTACTAGAGGAGTACACCGCGAATTTTAACATGGAATACCCTTTCCTTATTTCCCTTTCCACTAATTCCTACTTATTTCCTAATTTTGGGGGTGGGATCAATTTTCACTTTTCTGGGGGGGGGGGGTGTTCACTCTTGGTATTCACTTATGGATATTGGGAGATATAACATGTGGTGGTCCCTATCAAAGATTTAACACCTTAGAATGTAAAAGGGTTAAAAGGGCTAAATGTTATTACCCATGTCAACAAGGTGAACCTTTATTTTTGGGAGTTTAACTTATTAAAACTCAATAGATAAATAGGTTTATTCAGGAGTAGTGATTGGGATGGGTGATCTCTTGATAAGTTTCTCAGGGTGTGTGTGAGTGAGGAGAAAGCACACTGGAAAGAACATGTATTGGCTAGTGGAGACAATCATTAGTCTGAAGACCTATTTAGAGAAATTGGTGGGGCCCATGGAGGGGAAAACAAATGTATGTAGGGAAAATGAAGTGCATGTGGGACCCAATTTTTACAATGGTATCAAATGATGAATTCAGCTAAAAGTTTGGTGGCACTGTCTTGGTTAAGATGTAGGGTCTACAATGAGGAAGTTTTTCTCTTAAGGGGGTGAATATAACACCCTAGAATGTTAAATGGTTAAAAGGATAAATGTTACTAACCATTTCAAAAAGGTCAACCTTTCTTTTTGGGATTCAAAATGATCATAAATACATAGTTAAATAGATTTTTCTTATAGTATTGATCAAGATGGATGACCTCCTGGGAAGTTTCCTAGGGTGTGTGTGAGGAAAAATCACACTAGAAATAACATGTTCTTTTTTATGGGGATAGTCATTATTCAGATGACTCATTCAAACATGTGGTTGGTCCCTAGTGAGTTTAAAACATGTTTCTAAGAGAAATTGGGGTGCCTTTGAGGACCATTTGTTACATTGGTATCAAAATAGGGACACAAATATTAGTGTGGTGGCACTGCTTTGGTTGAGATATAGGAACCGCAATGAGGAAGTTTTTATCTAAAGGGGGTGAATGTAACACCATGGAATGTTAAAGGGTTAAAATTATAAATTTTACTACCCGTTTCAACAAGGTGAACCTTTATTTTCAGTAGCCTACCTAATTAGAACTCCATAGTTAAAGGGGTTTGGTCTGGACTAGTGTTCAGGATGGGTGATCTCCTAATAAGTTTCTTAGGGTGTGTGTGAGTGATGAAAAATCACATTGGAAAGAACATGTTTCATCCTATGGGGATAGTTATTATTCTAATGACCTGTTCAAGAATGATATTGGGCCCCAAGGATGGGAAAACATATGTCTTCAGGGAAACTGGGGTTCCTACAGGGCACATTTAAGAATTATGAGAATTAATTCTTTGACTAGAATAAATTCATAACTCATATCTATGGAAGAATTTAAACACTTTTTAGATAAAAATTATTAAAATAAAAATTAAAAGGTGAATTTTATTTTTGATTCTTAATGCTACAAACGTGTACGCGGTTTACCTTCTTGAAAATGTCCAAACATTACTTATTTCAGTTTTTGGATATTCTCTTTAGTCTGGGAAATTTAGGAATCCCCTTATACAAGATTGGTAAATCCTTCTTCGAAAAATACAAATTCTTCTAAATTCCAAGCATGGGAAAACCCTCACCCCCTCTCCTCTATTCTTGAGAGTAGAATTTCCCAAGGGTATGTCATCCCTGGTAGGATTTTTTTCTTCTCCTTATTTCATGAATATTTTATGTGTTATATTTCCAAAGCTTTCAAGAGAGGTGATAAATATTTTATTAAATTATAATAATCTGGAATTATCAAGAAGAATAATATGGAATTTCCATGTTTGTTATGGATTATCTAGGAGAGAGAAACTATTATCACATGTGGTTTTTTATTTATTATTGGAAATAAAATATTTGGAATCAATCATAGGAATTATTGGCGAGTATTTATAACCAACTAATACACATATGAGATTCAAGTGATGATTCTTTGATGAACCTTGAATTTATTCATCAAAAACTTTGAGGTAGGTATCTTTTTACCTTTTGGGGCCCCTTTTTAGACTTGTTTCCATGATATAAGTCTTGTGTTTCCATACTTGATAGTCTTACTTTATTATGATCGCATGTGGGTGTGTGAATAGCTCATGAGAACCATTTATGATACTTGTTTCCATGAGTACATTCATAAATTGTTTGTTCATGTTTGATATTTATCACATGTATAATATGTTTTTACTTTTACTCATGATGATATTAAATGCTTTCTTTTATGTTTTACCTTGTTCTATGTTCCTTTATAGGTATTGTTCTTGGTTCCCAAAGAAGGTAGACCATGGTGACATGTTTATCCCTTAGGGGGGGTGAACATGACTTCTGACGATAGAGATGATGGACCTAATTATAGGGTTGGGATATGGATATTCCTTTTAGATGCCATGTGATACACTTGATACCTAGTGGATTCCAAGGATCATGTTACACGATACCTAGTGGGTGCTGAGAACATGAATCACTTAATTCCTAGTGTATGTCGAGTAGTATGTACCATGATGTCGAGCAGCATGATTAATATCATTATATCTAGTTCTTTATTACACCTAATATATTGACATTCCTTATAGTGTGGATTTGAAGCAAGTATGTTTGGGGCTTGTGGTGGCTTTGTTAGCACAAAAGTTCTCGGTTTTGTATTGTTGGGTTTGTTGCGCATTTATAGTTTGCGTATGATATACACTTCTTTACATGAGCATGTTAGTTAAGGATGCGTTGGTGGTGTCCTACTAGGTTTTATTACTCACTCCCTACATGGTCATCTTGATCTATGTGTAGAATACCTGAATAGGGATCTGAGTAAGAGAAAGGGTCTCATGGAATATGGTTGAGTCGTAGATCATTGATATGGATATGAGAAGAAGATAGACTATAGGGGGAAATACCATAGTTTTATTTATTTATTTACTTATTTCACATATACTTTGGTTTGGCTTACCACCTTTGGAGCTTGTTTGTTTAATTATTCTATGACATGTATGCCATATTTTAGTTTCTACGTGTTAATATAATTATTTATTATATTTTTTATTTAATTATTATTTTTTCTATGATTGAATACCGAGGGTATAGTCTCCTCACTGACAGACATCAACACTTACTTCTAATCAGCAACCACTTGCATATGGGGAGGCACACAAAAGGTCATATGGTACTTTGATTCAAACCTAGTGGTTTGGGACAAAGAATTAAAAAATGGTATCATAGTTTATTTTTTTTTTATTTTCTTTTCAAAATAACCTAGGACATGGTAGAAATGAGACAGTTTTGTGGGACTCAGATAGGGGAGTTATCATGTTCCGGGCTAGATCATGTGTAACGAACCAATGAGTTTCCATTGACGGGATTGCTTTTATAGGTTTATAATACTTTTAGGTGTATTAATGCATAATTATTGGGAATATAGGATCAAATTATATATATGTACCTATTTTTGTGCTTCATATTAGTTCTTTAATTTAATTACTTGATGTGTGATACATATTCAGGATAGTTTCTCTATTGTGTGATATATCTTTGTTTTCATTAATAAGTAAAACATGGGATTTTTGTTTTGTTTGTATATATATGACTATGAATAACATGTAGGGATAGATATCTTGGTCAGTGCTATAAGGGATATACCTTGTATTGTGGTTAGACTCATAGGATAACCTTCATGTGATCCCATAGACTGATAAGGATCTATCCTAATTCATTTGGTTTTTTAAAAGTGTTTCCTTAATGTTACAAAAGATGTCTCCTATACATAGTCTTATAAGACTACATGAGAAGTGGGGATATAATTCTCCCTCAAGGGAGTATGTCATGTATCTACCATCAGATGTATAGGATTATGAATCTAAGCATGCTCTATCACATGCTCTATGGTTTAGGTAGCAGGGCCACTTCATCCAGAAGTTTTTCTCTCAGTGCCTATCTTAATAATAGGATTTCAACTCTATGGTTAAATATTCCATGACTTTTAAATCTAGAATTCATCATCCATACATAAAACTGGAGGCCCTTAGGATGATAAGGAATGGTTTGAAATAATTTTGGAAATCTTTAACCTAGTGAGACATGAAATTATTGGAAAGTTAATATGAGATAGAGCTCATGTTGGGTGCACAACTCATTTTGATACCCACATATCGTATGGTTCCATCCAAGTCGAAGGAGCTCAAGGTACAGCTCAAGGACTAGGAGAATAAGGGCTTATCAGCCTAAGAACTTCACCATGGGGTGAACCTAGCTTGTTCAAAAATAATGAAGATGGTAGTCTTCAACTGTGCATCTATTACCAAAAGTTGAACAAAGTGATAGTGAAGAATATATACTCTTTCCTAGAATGACCAATATTTTTTACTAGTTATGGGTAGCCTGATGGTTCTCCAAGATTGATCTTTGATCAGGCTACCACCAACTATGGTTTAGAGAGGTGGACATCCTAAAGATGGTGTTTCGGAGCATGTATGATCTATATGAGTATCTGGTGATTCCATTTTGTTTGAATAAGGCTCTGGTAATGATTATGATTGTCATATATAAGATCTTTCATCCTTACCTTTACTCATTCACTATAGTGTTTGTTAAATACATCCTCATCAACTCATTGACAATATACCATCATGTCATACATATTTAGATAGTCATGATTATGCTTCAAGAACATAGGTTTTACACCAAGCTATTGAAGTGTAAATTTTGGGTTTTTGTGGTGAAATTATTAGGGCATGTGGTGTTTGAAGTAAGTATATTCATGAATCTAGATAAAGTAGAGGCAGTATGTCCTGGAAAAATCCCTAAAATGTGTTCTATATTAGGATCTTTCTTGGTTTTGTTGGATACTACCATCATTTTATCCATGAATCCTCTCATATATCAACACCTATGACTAATTTGAAAAATAACAGATTAAATTTATATTAGTAAGACTAGTTTGAAGAGGTGTTTCTTGAGATGAAAATGAGTTTTAATAAAACTCCAATACTAATACTACCATATCTCAGGATCAGGTATGTAGTGTACTATGATATATCATGAAATGGTTTGGGAGATGTACTGATAAAGAGGGATCATGAAGTATTTTATGGGTTATGTAAGCTATAAACCCATGAGTATAATTATCCTCCTCAATAATTGGAGATTACACCCATGGTATTCACTTTGAATTATTGTAAACAATATCTCTTTGGTGAGGGGTTTGTTATCTACACTAACCATAAGTTCCTCAAATACATCTTCAGATAATGGGACCTGAACTTGATGTAGATGTACTGCTTTGAGTACTTGTACATATTTTAATTTAAGATATATTACACATATGTTAAAGGTAACTTCACTCTAGACACACTTATTTGTAAGACGTAGGTGGAGAAAGATCTTGGTGAGTGGCATTTTGAGGAGTAGTGTCCCCTAATGAGGTTGTTAGTCAACTAGAGGATGGATTATTCTAAGGATAAGGGGTCAATGACTTGTGACCCTTTGGTGATCACATATTATCTTTTAGAATGGGTAAAGGCTGGTCAAGATTCTGACTCAATGTGCAGTGTGATGTGATAGTAGCTAGCAATAAGTGACCCTATACCCGGGTGGTCGATGGACCTTGATGATGGGATCAAGGTATATGGGAGAGTATTATTCCCTACTTCTATCATAGAAGAGATGATGACAGACTTCCAAACATTTATGTGGTTGGTACATCATGTTATGAAAAAGATTATCATGACTTCATGTTATAGTTATGGTAGCCAGGGATGAAGGTGAACATCACCGGTTTTGTTTCATGATGTATTACCTACTAGAGGATAAAGGGAAAGTGTCGACTTCCTGGTAATTTTCTCTATCCACTTCTAATTACTATGTGAATGTGGTAGGATGTCACGATTGGATTTGTGATAGGTTTACCCAAGAACTCAAGGATCCATGATTTTTTCTTGGTGAATTTTGATCGTATGATGAAAGTTTCACACTTCATACCTATTTATGAGACACACTCAGTTGATGATCTGGGAAAACCTTATGTCTAGGAGATTTTATGCTTACATGTAGTTCCCTTGATCATAGTATCTAATAGAGAAACATGTCTTACTTTGAGATTTTGATAGGACTTATAAAAATCCCAAGGGACTCAACTAATATTGATCACAACATTTCATCCTCAGATAGATGGATAGTCAAAGTGAATGATTTTCATACTAGTGGATATGCTCTGATATTTTAATCTAGACATCATTGGAACTTGGTATAATCACGTAGCCTTGGTAGAGTTCACTTACAATAGTAGTTTATAGGAATATCTTCTGATGGAACCATTCAAGGTGGGTGAGAGAATAGTATTTGGTCCAGTATGGTGTGGGAGATGCTGGAGAGGGTGTAGTTGATCAAGAAGTGGTTGGTGACTACTCGTAGTAGATAGTGATCATATGTAAACTGGTGGAGATGACCATTTAAGTTCACTATTGGCGACCAGGTTTTCTTATAAGTGTCACCATGGTTGGGGAATCATCATTTATAGAATAAAAGAAAACTAGCATCATGGTTTGTTATACTCTTTGAGATCACTAAATGGAATGGTGCAGTGGAATACCATCTGGACCTTCCTCCACATTATAGAGGCATGCATGATATGTTCTACATTACTCAGCATTGGAGGTACACACCCAATCCTATGCATGTTATAGACTGTGAAGAGATTGAGTTTGATCTAGATGCATCTAATGATGAGTGTCCAGTGTAAATTATAGACCAAATTAAGAAATTACTACGATGAAAGATGGCACCACTTGTCTAGATCCTATGGTGGCACAGATGGATCTAGGAGTAGATGAAAAAGAGGGAGTCTGATGTTTGATCCTATTGACCTATGTTTTTTTATCATGACCTATAGAGGCACTTATCAAGAATGAGAATTCGTTTTAGTGGGATAATTGTAACATTCTCAACCTTTAAATGTTCTTAAAACCCACTTTTTTTGTTTTTTATTATCATCTTTTGTGGAAAATTAAAAAAAAAATCAATTTAATTCTTACACTTATGTAGGAGCTTTGATTTGAGTAAGGGTAAATCTTGTTCTAAAAGGGATGCATAAAGGTAAGAGGATTTTTCCTTAGTTTTGTAAAGGTAGACTTGTTTTTTTAAAGGATACATAAGGTTTCCTTAAGAACTTTTTAAGGGTGTGTTGGAATTTCTATAAGCAATGTAATGGTAGATCTCTTTTTATAAGGGTTACATAAGGGTGACCTAGTACTATATAAGGGTCACCTAAGAAACCCTCTACCCATTTAAGGGTAAGTAATACACTATTTAAAGGTAAGCCTAACTTTTCTAAGGTTATATAAGAGTAACATGGTCACCGCATGAGGGTAAGAGGAATTTTCTATATGTTATGTAAGGGTAAGTAGAAGCTTCATAAGGGTAAGAAGAATATTCAACCAAAGTGTAAGGGTAAAATTCCTTACCCTTATGTGACAGTTATTATATTCTTAAGGGTAAAACATATTACCCTTATGCATCACCTTTTTTTGGAAAAAATACTTCAAAACCCTTGTTTTTTCATTTCTTCTTCCCTATCTTGCACTTGTAATGTATTTTAAATATTTTGAATGCCAAAAACCATGAAATTAATTCTTTGAATTTTTTAAATTCATAACTTATATTTATAGAATAATTTAAATACTCTATAGTTAAGAAACTATTAAAAGAAAAATTCAATTGTGGATTTAATTTTTATTTCTTAATGTAGTGGAACTGTACATGGTTTACCTTCTTGAAAATATCTTAACCTTGATGCTTTCAGCTTTTGGGTATTCTATTGAGTTTGTGTCACGACCTGTCCTCAGGGCCCGTGTCGTGACTACCCCAAGCCCGCCTTCCATAGGCCAGGGGCTGGCGACTAGCACCAAAGGCGTAAAATCCCGATAACTGGGAAGGCGTTGCCTTTATAAAAGAAAACAAACACCACAGAGTACAAGCGGAAGAAAAACACTAAGTACAAAAGAAAAGCTGAAAATTAAATGGGCCAGAATAGAAACCCAAAAGAAAGTACAGCTACAACTGAACAAGGTACAACAGCAAAAATACAAACAGCTGGAAGAAGGAAGCATCACCTGGGTTGTCCTCCTCAGATCCTACCTGAAGGGTAGGTACAGATAGCGCAGCTCTTGGTCGTCCACCACGGATCCTACCTGAAGGGTAGGTACAGATAGCTTCCTCCATGCTCTCATCCGTCAACCTCCTCTGTGAGTCATCACGTCGTGTAGTCCACCTCCGGGTACTGACTCATCGTGTAGTCCACCTCCAGGTACCATCCAGTCCTCAAACACTCGGCCTCCGTCAGCACTGCCCGTCATCTGCAACCAACACAACGAGGTGCGGGCATAGCCCGTGCAGGGGTGAGTATAACGATACTCAGTAGGGACCCCAGGACCCTCAAGATCTCACTAAACCAACAAGGATAACCACAAAGAAGATCTCAACAGATAACCTCTACTTAGGTATATGCCCATACATATACCTAAGTTATCAAGTAACCCATCTCAATCCTGAGGAAACATAAGGATTGTGAAATAAATGGATAACCACTACCCAGGTATATGCCCATACATATACCTAAGTTAGGAAGTGACCCATCTCAATCATGAGGTAAACACAAGGTCAAAAGTCTCAGCTCAACCAGGATTTTCATTATCGAAACCGTAACTGCTGAAGAGCTCCGTCTCTGGAGTGTACAGTGGTCCTATCACGACTCTGAGGTACTTCTCACTAACCTAAGACTGCTGAGGTACTCCTCCTGTCAAGTACCGCGGGCCAGCCACCCAAACACAGTAGTGCTTCCCGCTGAGGTATGTCACCCAAACACAGTAGTGCACACCCCCTAGTAGCCTGCTGAGGTACTCTCCGGACGAGCACCACGGGTCTGCACTGTCACAAAGGTAGTGCTCCGTACTCCATGGCTCTGCACCTCAGAAAGTAGTGCTCCATCACTGGGCTAGTCGACTCACTCCAAGTCGAGTCGGTCAAGCAGTCGTCAGGTCTCATCCAGCTACACGGTCTCTGTACTCCACACGCTCGTCACTGGGAGGGTCCGCTCCACGAGCTATAGGTCGATACTCCAAGTATCTCAAAGTCCCACGAAGAAGTATCTCAAAGGACCGCCTCGTCATAGGGGTCTCAACGCAACATACGGCGCGTCAATCGGACGCCCGGTCTGTGAGTTACTAGCCTTTTCGTCCCAGGGGCCCAGTTGGTTTCGTGAGCAAACCATATCCGGCCGTATCTCAACTGTACCCCAAACTCTCATAGGTTATACTCATAGGGACCGTTTCTCAACGAGATCACCAACGCCGCTGACGGTTCGTCAAACGGACGTTCTGTCAGAAAGGTATCATCTTTTCCGTTCCAGGGGCCCGGTTGGATTTCTGTGCGATCCAACCCGGCCACTATCCATCTGCATCCAAATCTCGGGCGAAGAATGCCTAAAGTTCCGTATCATCAACAGGAACTCAACGCAACAGACGGCGCGTCAATCGGACGCCCGGTTTGAGAGTTATTGGCTTTTTCGTTCCAGGGGCCCGGTTGATTTTTAAGGCAAAACCAACCCGACCGTACTCCACCTGCGTCCAAACCTCGGGCGGAGTATTCCAAAAGATTCGCCTCATCAAGAGGAATTCAACGAAACAGACGGCGCGTAAATCGAACGCCCGGTCTGTTAGTTATTGGTCTTTCCGTCTCACCCCCACCCTGGGAAACTTCCCAGGAGGTCACCCATCCTGATCACTACTCTAGGCCAAGCATGCTTAACTATGGAGTTTTAACCACGTAGACTCCCGAAAAGGAAGGTGCACCTTGAGTATAGTATACCGAAACGACCGTCTCGATCCAAGGATCGTGTTGCCACTGACGGCGAGTCGTTTGGAGGTCCGTAGCCCAAGATACGGGCATTGGACCAAAAGTGGTCCGAAACTGGGGGTCTGGGCCCGGGCCGACCCGGCCCGACCCCCCCCCCCCCCTGGGTCGGCCGAACCGGGTCGACCCGGCCCGACGACCCGACCCGGCTCGGAAAAATCCCGGCCCGGCCGGTGGCGCGGCGGCGCGGTCCGGCGCGGCGGTGCGGTCCGGCGCGGCGGCGCGGACCAGCACGGCGGCGCGGCCTGGGCGCCGTTCAGGTGCCGCGCGCGGGGGGCAAAGCCCCCCCCCTTTGAGAACCGCGGACCCTTAATTGGGGCCGCTTTTGAGACCCGGCCTGGGGAAATTAATTCCCCCGGTCTCCACTGCCCCGCCGGCCCGCACTGGCCGGCCGGTTTCGCCAGCAAGGACCGGCGACGGCCGGTCCTTCCTTCGCCGACACCGGCGACCCGGTGCCGGCCGCCGGTCATCTTGCTCTGCTGCGGCCCGGAACCAGCCACGGCCTATGCCGTTCGGCGCGATGCGACGGCATCGCTTCCCTCCGCCGCGGCCCCGCTCCGGCCGCAGCACCTTTGACTTTCTTCGACGCGACGCGACGGCGTCGCGTTCTTGGATTTCTTTCCACAGCGCGGCGCGACGGCGCCGTGCGTATCTTCCGCAATAAATCGCGTGGTGCGACGGCACCACGTTTTCTCGTATAATCCTCAAGAAACCATCATGAAAAACAAAGGAGGAGGGTCCGCCGTGTTTGTGCGGTCCGACCCCCTTGCGTTATTCGATAACAAAAAGGGTTCTAATCCACGATCATCACCAAGTTTGTATTCACGAACAATTAAATAAATAAAAACACTCAATCATCAACCGCTTGATCGGATGATCCGTGGATCAACCCGCTATTGGTTGGTCCGCACTCGTTGTTTTTTTCTCAAAAGATAAGAGAATTCCAAAAATAAATTCCCCTACCTCGGCTTCAAGAACGGAGTTCTTCAACGACCCGCGGAAGACAAGCGTCGCGGAGGTCGGGCGTCGTTCCGTCTAGGTTGGTGGGAGAATAGCTCGGTGAAGTCGAGCCGAGACGTCACCCTCTCTATACTTTGTAGGTGGCGGTGCTTCCCTTCCTTACTCTGGTTGAAGATGGTCGGAGGTGTTGCTTCACGTTCTTCGGAAACGTGGAACGTTCTTCCTCGAGAGGTTGGTGATCTTCCAAGAGTTCTTCTCCTCTCCTTAGTTCTCCCCACAAGGTTTATGAAAACCCAAAAAGAATAATATAATCTCTCTTTTTAATGTTGGAAAAATGAATTCAAAAGAATTCAAACACTCAAAATAATTAATTAAGTTGGTTTAATTAATTAATTGCAAAGTGTTGGCAAGAATTTCAAATGATTGAAATTCAAATAAACCATACTTAACTCAACTGATTAATTAATCAAGTTGTCAAATATTAAAGAATGTGAGTTAATGGGGAGTTGGAATGTGAGGGGTTAAGAGGGTTAGGGAGTTTAAGGAATTTGAAAAGGTGGGGGGGTTCTTGTGGGCCCCACCCTTTCAAATATCCACACATGGGAAGTTGGATGGATGTGGGTCCACCACCAACTTCCCATGGGAGAAGTTAACCACTTAACATTGTTAAAATTTGATTTAACAATTTTATTCACTTTTTTTTAATTAAACCCCAAAAATTAACTTCTCCTCCCGCAAAAATGCAACTACGGTAAAGGTTCTCTTAAGCGATTACCGGCGTTGCGAGTTCATCGGTGCAATCAGATTTCAATTCCGAGCACCGGTTCAAAAGATAGAAATTCCCGCTTGCTCGTTCACTGAACGTACCCGAGCCAAACTTCGGAAATTAATTCCGGGAACACCGGGCCTCGGAATCAGGCGCCGTCAAAAACTGCGTTCTTGTAAAATTCCAAATAAAATTAAGAAAAAATTTTCCTTGAAATTTCCGGGTCTTTACATTACTCCCACCTCAGGGCTTTATGTCCCCGTAAAGCTTCAACACAATCTAGGGTCACAAAAGCGGTACAAAGCATGCATCTGAGCCTTCCGCTCCCATGTGCTTACCTGGAGGTTCCGTACTGCCAAAGAAAGTGCACCCGAGGAATCGATCATCCTCATAGGATCTGCTCCTGTCGATCCTCGATCCCCACTGGAACCTCCGTGAAAGACACCCCATCGCCATCGTCCAACTCCTCATGGTCGATGGTATGCGAAGGGTCGAGCACGTATCTCCTCAGTTGAGATACGTGGAAGTTGTCGTGCACCTGGTGCAACTGCGATGAATGGGTCAAGCGGTAAACCACCCCGCCTACCCAGCTGGGGACCTAAGAAGGTCCGCTGAACCTTGGAGATAACTTTCCGCCTTGGCCACATCTCCGTAAACCTCGTCGAGGTGAGACCCGTATAAGAACGTGGTCACCATCCTCAAACTCTAGAGGTTTCCAATTCCTGTTAGAACTGGAACTCAAACGACTGCTGCCACGAGGGTAAGGTTGGTCGATTCAAGAGTGATCGGTCGCACCCTCCCGTGAAAGAGTTTATCCCGTGCTGCCTGGGGTTTCCTTTTCGCCGACCAAGGAAAACCCATCCCGATGTTTTCCTAAAACCGTCAATTTGAGTATGAACAGTTATTGCCCATTCCATACTCAAACTAACGTCGTAAGGCCCCGGCGCTATCGCCAAGAGATTCCAACTGAAACTCTCGCCTCGAGGGTCTGACCACACCGTCGGCGTAAGTGTGATTATCGAGTCTCCTACCAAGGTATCTCCAGACATGAGGGTCAAGTCCACGGCTTACCGGAAACTCTAGGTCTATAACAAGATTTGTGAAAGCAAGAAATGATTCACATCGATGTCCGTTACTACAATAGCTAGTAGTGGACACAGACTGTCCCTTGAATCATTTCTAGAGCCATTGGGTCGCACTCCTTGACCGCATGCAGCCACACTCTTCCTCCGCCCTCCATCTCCCTGAGCCTGGCAGGAATAACTAAGGCGGGTGGTTGTACAATGTTAGGATGTACACCACCTCATGCTGCTCTCCTAGCTTTGCCTCCACGTCTGCTGCTTCGTAGACTCATCTCTCCTTTAAGCTTCCTCTTCTTTAACACTCCCGAGTCTCTAAGACTGGCACCGGTTTCCTGTTTCTTACTGCACTGTGCAGTCTTCATCATCTCTTGGATGTCCTGGACCTCCTTTAGTCTCACAAGAGCTGCTATGATTTCTTCTTTGCCGATAAGAGAAACCCGGTCTCATCCCCTGGATGAACCACATTCGTTGCCTAATACAGTAAATCCTGACATGAATGATGCATTCATGCCATTGATGACGTCGTAAGGCCTCGATGTAACTACTAAGAGATCCAACTGTCACTCTCGCCTCCAAGGGTCGAGTCACACTGTCGGCATCAATGTGAGGTCACTGGGTCCCCTCCAGTAGAAATCTCGAAAGTGAGGGTCAAGTCAACAGTTTAACCGGGACCACTCAGTATCAACCAAACAAAAGGACAGGAAAGAAAACATCTCAAAGGTAAGTGTCTTTTTATTATTTCATCTCATAGTACAAGACACGAATACAACAGCAAAATGGAACTAGAAGTACAAGGGACGTATCCACTAGTTCCTCTCCTGTCCACCTGTTCCCGGAGCTCTACTGCCTTGTCCACTGCTCGGCTGTTGCTCAAGCACCAGCCGCTGCTTCTGTCTCAGTGGCTCCTCCAACACCCGCTGATCAACCGTACGAGGAGTTGGACAGTCACGTGCCAGGTGACCCTTCCCGCCGTAGGAGTAACATTGTCTGTTTCTGGAACGCCTAGCTCTGACCCCACCTCGGGTGCCCCTCACCACCGGTCCTAAAACCCGAGATCGTCCAACTGCTAGTCTGGTCCTCCTGGACCTCTGCATCATCTGTCTACTGCCCACATATGACTCGGCTACTGATCAAAAAACACACGGCAAAGGAAGAAGCTCCTGTACACGCTCGGGGTGTAGAGCTACTGGCACAAACTCCACCCTGAAGAAGGTCTTGAAGTCTTCCCATGCGAAGGTCATCCCGTCGCAAAACTGAAACAAGTGGCTCCACCACCTGCCTGCTGCTTCCTGAAGGAGGCTGGCAGCAAAGATCACCATGAAGTCTGTCGGCGTCCCCACTAGCCTGAAGACTCTCACCACAGCCTCCAGCCAAACCTCAGCCGCCTGCGGGTCCGTCTCTCCCCGGAACATGGGTGGCCTCTGGCGCTGGAACTCGTGCAGCACGCTCAAGCGTCGTGCATCGCCTACTTCTGGGGCTGGTGGCATTGGTGGCCCAATGTATGGTAGTACCGCTGGTGCCTCCGCTGGTGCCTCAACTGCAAGAGGACCCTGCATCGAAGCCTCATCGCTCGACAGGCTGTCAGCACGCACATCCCTCTGGGCTCTAGCTGGTCGTCCGTGAAAAGGCATCCTGAAAGAAACATCGTAACACGGTCAAACGTTTATACCTGGTGATCTAACCTGGTTTGAGCTGTTTTAAGGGAAAACCTTTGAAAACACACACGCAATCAGTGTTTTCGTGCACAAAGTCGGAAATCAGTAGTCAGGGTCCTGGTGTATGGATACGTCGGCCGCCCGCATGAACACTAGACTCCCTGAACATAAATCCACACTCGGTACTCTTAACACTATTGCTTCACAAAAAGAAAAAGCCAGAGTCATAAGTTCTGCGGTAGAACCGAACTCCTCTGATACCAATTTGTCACGACCCGTCCTCGGGGCCCGTGCCGTGACTACCTCAAGCCTGCCTTCCATGGGCCAGGGGCTGGCGACTAGCACCAAAGGCGTAAAATCCCGATAACTGGGAAGTCATTGCCTTTATAAAAGAAAACAAGCACCACAGAGTACAAGCGGAAGCAAAACACTAAGTACAAAAGAAAAGCTGAAAAGTAAATGGGCCAGAATACAAACCCAAAAGAAAGTACAACTACAACTAAACAAGGTACAACAGCAAAAAGACAAACAGCTGGAAGAAGGAAGTAGCTCCTGGGTCGTCCTCCTCAGATCCTACCTGAAGGGTAGGTACAGATAGCGCAGCTCCTGGTCGTCCACCACGGATCCTACCTGAAGGGTAGGTACAGATAGCTTCTTCCATGCTCTCGTCTTTCAACCTCCTCTGTGAGTCGTCACGTCGTGTAGTCCACCTCCGGGTACTGACTCGTCGTGTAGTCCACCTCTGGGTACCGTCCAGTCCTCAAACACCCGGCCTCCGTCAGCACTGCTCGTCGTCTGCAACCAACACAACGAGGTGCGGGCATAGCCCGTGCAGGGGTGAGTATAATGATACTCAGTAGGGACCCCGAGACCCTCAAGGTCTCACTAAACCAACAAGGATAACCACAAAGAAGATCTCAACAGATAACCTCTACTTAGGTATATGCCCATACATATACCTAAGTTATCAAATAACCCATATCAATCATGAGGAAACACAAGGATTGTGAAATCAACGGATAACCACTACCCAGGTATATTCCCATACATATACCTAAGTTAGGAAGTGACCCATCTCAATCATGAGGTAAACACAAGGTCAAAAGTCTCGCTCAACCAGGATTTTCATTATCGAAACCGTAACTGCTGAAGAGCTCCGTCTCTGGAGTGTACAATGGTCCTGTCACGACTCCGAGGTACTGCTCACTAACCTAAGACTGTTGAGGTACTCCTCCTGTCGAGTACCGCGGGCCAGCCACCCAAACACAGTAGTGCTTCCCGCCGAGGTATGTCACCCAAACACAGTAGTGCACACCCCCTAGTAGCCTGCTGAGGTACTCTCCGGACGAGAACCGCGGGTCTGCACTGTCACACAGGTAGTGCTCCATCCTCCATGGGTCTGCACCTCAGAAAGTAGTGCTCCGTCCACTGGGTTAGTCGACTCACTCCAAGTCGAGTCGGTCAAGCAGTCGTCAGGTCTCAGCCAGCTACACGGTCTCCGTACTCCGCACGCTCATCACTAGGAGGGTCCGCTCCACGAGCTACAGGTCTATACTCCAAGTATCTCAAAGTCCCACGAAGAAGTATCTCAAAGGACCTCCTCGTCATAGGGGTCTCAACGCAACAGACGGCGCGTCAATCGGACGCCCGGTCTGTGAGTTACTAGCCTTTTCGTCTCAGGGGCCCGGTTGGTTTCGTGAGTGAACCATATCCGGCCGTATCTCAACTGTACCCCGAACTCTCATACGGTATACTCATAGGGACCGTTTCTCAACGAGATCACCAATGTCGCTGACGGTTCGTCAAACGGACGTTCTGTCAGAAAGGTATCAGCTTTTCCGTTCCAGGGGCCCGGTTGGATTTCTGTGCGATCCAACCCGGCCACTATCCATCTGCATCCAAATCTCGGGCGGAGAATGCCGAAAGTTCTGTATCGTCAACAGGAACTCAACGCAACAGACGGCGCGTCAATCGGACGCCCGGTCTGAGAGTTATTGGCGTTTTCGTTCCAGAGGCCCGGTTGGTTTTTAAGGCAAAACCAACCCGACCGTACTCCACCTGCGTCCAAACCTCGGGCAGAGTATGCCAAAAGATCTGTCTCATCAATAGGAATTCAATGAAATAGACGGCGCGTAAATCGGACGCCCGTTCTGTTAGTTATTGGCCTTTCCGTCTCACACCCACCCTGGGAAACTTCCCAGGAGGTCACCCATCCTGATCACTACTCTAGGCCAAGCACGCTTAACTATGGAGTTTTAACAATGTAGGCTCCCGAAAAGGAAGGTGCACCATGAGTATAGTATACCGAAACGGCCGTCTCGATCCAAGGATCGTGTTGCCGCTGACGGCGAGTCGTTTGGTTGGTCCGCGCTCGTCGTTTTTTTCTCAAAAGATAAGAGAATTCCAAAAATAAATTCCCCTACCTCGGCTTCAAGAACGGAGTTCTTCAACGACCCGCGGAAGACAAGCGTCGCGGAGTTCGGGCGTCGTTCCGTCTAGGTTGGTGGGAGAAGAGCTCGGTGAAGTCGAGCCGAGACGTCACCCTCTGTATACTTTTTAGGCGGCGGTGCTTCCCTTCCTTACTCCGGTTGAAGATGGTCGGAGGTGTTGCTTCACGTTCTTCGGAAACGTGGAACGTTCTTCCTCGAGAGGTTGGTGATCTTCCAAGAGTTCTTCTCCTCTCCTTAGTTCTCCCCACAAGGTTTATGCCAACCCAAAAAGAAGAATATAATCTCTCTTTTTAATGTTGGAAAAATGAATTCAAAAGAATTCAAACACTCAAAATAATTAATTAAGTTGGTTTAATTAATTAATTGCAAAGTGTTGGCATGAATTTCAAAAGATTGAAATTCAAATAAACCATACTTAACTCACCTCATTAATTAATCAAGTTGTCAAATATTAAAGAATGTGAGTTAATGGGGAGTTGGAATGTGAGGGGTTAAGAGGGTTAGGGAGTTTAAGGAATTTGAAAAGGTGGGAGGGGTTCGTGTGGGCCCCACCCTTTCAAATATCCACACATGGGAAGTTGGATGGATGTGGGACCACCACCAACTTCCCATGGGAGAAGTTAACCACTTAACGTTGTTAAAATTTGATTTAACAATTTTATTCACTTTTTTTAATTAAACCACAAAAATTAACTTCTCCTCCCGCACAAACGAAACTACGGTAAAGGTTCTCTTAAGCGATTACCGGCGTTGCGAGTTCATCGGTGCAATCGGATTTCAATTCCGAGCACCGGTTCAAAAGATAGAAATTCCCGCTCGCTCGTTCACTGAACGTACCCGAGCCAAACTTCGGAAATTAATTCCGGGCACACCGGGCCTCGGAATCAGGTGCCGTCAGAAACTGCGTTCTTGTAAAATTCCAAAGAAAATTAAGAAAAACATTTCCTTGAAATTTCCGGGTCTTTACAGTTTGGGTAGTCCATGAATCCACTTTTTTAAGTTTGGTGAATATTTCTTTGAATGATATAAATTATTTGAGTTTTAGGCATGGAAGAACTCTCACACTCTCCCATATCTTCTTGAGAGAAGTATTTCTCAAGGGGATATTATCCCAGGTAGGAATATGTGTTTTTATCTTCCCCTTATTTAATGGATAGTTTATTAGCTATATTTTTGAAGCTTTTAAGAGAAGTGATAATGATTTTATTAAATTATAATAATCTAGAATTATCAATAAGAATAATATGGAATTATAATTTTTATTCTATATTTTCTAGGATAGAAAAACTATTTTCACATGTGGTGTTTTATTTATTTTTTGAAATAAAATAATTGGAATCAGTCCTAAGAATACTTGAAGATCAGTTGGAAGTAACTAATATATGGAGGAGAATTGAGTGACGATTAATTGAAAAACCTTGATGTTCTTCATCAGTGACTTTGAGGTAGGAATTTCCTTATCTTTTGGAGATCTTATTTACAATTTTTTCCATGATATAATTCTTTTTTAGCATACTTGATAGTTTTTCTTGATTATGATCGCATGTGGGTGTGTGCATAGCCTATGAGAACCTTATATAAAACTTGTTTCCATGTGTATGTTCATATATTTTTATCATGTTTGATATTCATCACATGTATTGGATGTTACTACTTTTACTCATGATGACATGCTATGATTTCTTGTATATTCAAGCATGTTATGTCCTCCTTTAGAGGTATTATTCTTAGTGACCAAAGTAGGTGGACCATAAAGACATGTAAAACCTTATAGGGTAGTTCACGTGACTTGTGATGATGGTGATGATAGAACTAAGTATCGGGTAGGTATATGAATATTCTTAATAGATATTGTGTGATATACTTTATGCCTAGTGGATGTTGAGTAGCATAATCACTCCATTCCAAGTGGATGCTAAGAACATGACTCACAATATTCCTAGTATATTTCAATTAGTATTTATACACAATGATGAGAATCATGATTAATAGCCTCATGGCTAGTTATTGATTAATCCTGGTATCTTGACAATCCTTCCAGCATGGAGTTGAATTAGGTATGGTCAGGGCTCATGGTGTCTTGGTTAATACATGGGTACTTAGTTTTGGATTGTTTTGTTACTTGTTCTTTTTTCATGGAATACAATTTTTTACATGAGCACATAAGTTAAGGATGCATTGGTTCCCTACTGGGTTTTATTACTCACACCCTACATGGAAAGCCTAATGTGTATGTAGACTTCATGTATATAGATTAAATCAAGGGAAAGAAGGATATAAAAAAAAGGTTGAGTCATACAGAATGTAGTTAGAGACAAGACTGGGATAGACTCTAAGGAGAATACCAAGGTTTTATTTATTTATTTTTCTTCTAGACATGTAATTTGGGTTTTTTCACCATAGGAGCCCATTTGTTTAATTTTTATATGAAATGTATACCATATTTTAGTTTATGCATGTTACTCTAATTATTTATTATATTATTTATTATTTTCTCTAAATGGTTTGTATTTAATTTGAAAAGCTGTTTATGAAACTCATTTCTATTCCATGGGTTATACCATGGTAAAATTATTATGAAACATGCTTCATTTCATGTGTTATTATTTGATGAAATGATTATGAAACCTGTCTCCTTTTCATAGGTTATGATATGATGAAATTTTTATGATACCCATTTCATTTCATGGGTTATGATATTATGTTTATGAAACAAATATCTTTTTATGGGTCATGATACAATGAATATTTTATTATCTTGTGGAACACGTATGTATGATTTCATTATGTGATGGGTGGTACTTGTATCTCCCTCCAATACATTGCATAAAGATTTATATCTCATGAGATAAAATGGGAAACAAGTATACGGGCTTGATCCATAATGGGAAACAAGTGCATCCTAATCCAAAATGGGAAAGAGGTGTGTCCTGATCCAAAATGGGAAATAGGTGTGTCCTGATCCAAAATGGGGAACAGGTGTGTCCTAATCCACAATGGTAAATAGGTGCATCCAGATCCCCTATTGGAAACAGATGTTTACTCTTCCACTATGTTAATGGTCTTGGTAGTTAACCATAACACGTGAATTTCTTTTTCTATATTTATAATGGTGCACACTTATATGACTTGATCTTATGGTTCGTAATTTATTTCTGATGATTTATCACCCTTATGATTCATGTCTTATGCACTGCCAATATTTATTCCATGACTCTTGATTGTGATCTTTAATATGCAGGGTACAATTCTCTAATATTATTATCATGTTCTTATACCCGTATTCTCATGTTATTCTTACATATCTCCCTTGTTTAGCCTTACTAAGAATCGGATCTCACCCCTTTCTTATATTTCCTTTCTTCGGGTAATTAAGAATGGTTTTAAAGAGGAGTACTAAAGGGTAAGATATATAAGGGAGATATTGAATATCTTTAACCAAGTTAGAATATTATGTTTCCAATTTTCCAAAGACACAAAACTATTATGGTCCTTGGGTATATACTTTTGTAATGTACTAAATATTCATCTAAAATGATGTAATATCCATGTATATTAATATCGGGTTTCTATAGTACCTTTGTTAATATTTCAAACACCATATTTCCCCCACTCTATTTAATTGTGATTTTCAAACCTCGGGAAGTTTTCCTTTAGATTTTGGAGGGTGTTTCATAAGATATTTTTTCTCTCCCACCACTTTAAGCATTTGGAAGAAGTAATTCATATAGAAAGGATCTATTCTAAGAAGGCACTCTTATTGTTCTTATTATATGTTTTTATTTTATTTTTTTCATTTAATATATCATTCACATCAATAAAACTTTTTGTTATCCACTTTTAACCATTTTATTTTTCTTTTTGGTGATTAACTCTAACAGTAGATATGATAATTGATTCTACCGTTTCAAAACTTTACTTATGAAAATACTATCCACAATTATAATTCCACCCATGGAATATTAGTTATTTTTTGTTGTTTATTTAATTCTATAATTCATAAAATTATGGTTAATTAAATCATTCTTTAATGTTTCAATCACTCAATTGATTCACACTTGGAACGTGATGTCAAAATTGTGTGATTTTTTATAGAAACACTTTAATGATAAAATCTAATCAACTTGAGATATAATTAAAGGGTTCAAATATAATAAAAAAACTCAAATAATTCTCATATACATGGTGGGTAAGCTTCCCTAATTGGAATCTAACCATAATTTTTCATTTGTACCACAATAAATATAGGGTGTCATGATTTCAAGTCCTGAAGTTAACACTAGGTTGAATTCTTTCAATCATTATGGTAATGTTAATTTCTATAGGGTTTAGGGGTTTACAAAATTAGGGATTCATAATTGAAGGGATTTACACATAAGGTATAATTATGAATAAGTAATTAATTGGTATATTAGATTGATTATGTCTGGTCATATAAGTGTTTTCAATTAAACTATTTTCTTTTTTGCTTTATTTTGTTCCAAATTCGTTCACTAAAACCCCCCATTTATCTTATGTTTTCATAAAATATAAAATATAAAAAAAAAAAATTAAATTGGAATATTGATTGATCAACACTAATAATTCTCAAGAAAGACAACCTAGTCCAACCATTTTGATAAATTTACTAAAAAAACATAAATCTTTTGAGAGCACATGTGATATCTCCCATCAATGGGGTGTTTACTTTAGTGAGTTGTGCATGGTCTATGCTTAGAAAGGAGAACCATGTGGGCTAGACCTTCATGGGATTTAGCTTAATTCTAGTGAAGGATACATGGTTGGAACACAATTTGGTAAACCATATTTCCAAAATATGTGATCTTATCAAAATTTTAAGTTATGGTTTTATTCATACACCCGTTTTTATTTTAACTCATTTGGTCATCCTCTCCTTCTCACTTCACTTGGATGGATGTGGTAGAGATCAAGGAAGCTTCCCACCTTCATCCCCAAGCTCCTAAAGGCCTTATACCTTGGATTTTGAGAATATTTGAAAGGTAAGGATGCACTTTCTACTTCCTTCTTGAATTTCCTCTTGATTTCTTCTCCTCTATTGAATTATAACGGACAAGGTGGTTGAAACATGGGTTTTATGTAGTATTATTTTGGGTATTTGGTTGTCTATATCATATATAGGTCATATTCATTCTTTTTTTGTCTTTCTCTATTAAAGGAAAAAAAATTAGAAATTGATGTAGGTTATTTTCTGTAATTTCATTTATTAGACATGCCATGAAATTCTTGAGTTTTCTAAAATTATTTCTTATCAAGTTATATTTGAATTTGATACCCTTTATGGGTTTTTTACTTGATTTAATTGATTTATAAACTTTGTATAAATTATTTTTCCATGGATTTATAGGTTTTAGTTTTAAAAAACATTTTCTTATGCATTCCAAGTGTTTGTATAAATTCCTTAGAGGAATCATTCAAAGAGATTTGATTTCAAAGAGGTGTTTAGTACCATTTTGATTTTCAAAATAGGAAAATCTTTATTTTAATGGAATTTTTAAATTAAAGAGGTGTTTTGGTCCCAAATTGGTTTCCGAGAAAAAAAATTATTTTTTTCAAATATGTCTCCAAGGTTTTATGAAGTATTAAAGGAAATATTGTTTCTAAATGATCTCAATGGATGTTTTATGACTAGTTTTTCAGGGGATGGTAATATAACATGTCTTTAAAAGTTAATTTTAAATACCTATATATAACCATCTTTAAAAAGAGTTTTCTTGATAATGGAATCACAAGTATTATAACCCACTTGTATTATTTCTTATATAAACCTTTTCCTTATATAGGAAGAATTAAAATAAATTTATATTTAATTCTTGTATATAAATGGGGAAGGGATTGTTTCTTGAAAGGGTGTTAAAGTTAAAATGAGGTTTATTATTTATGATTACTATTGATTTATGTGATAACCATGCGCTTGTTGTTTTCTCAACTCTAGTTTGACTATGTCATGAGAACCCAAGGTAAATAGTGATAGATCCAATTTATACTATACTATATTAGATTAATCACTAATTAGTGTCCCAAATGTGTAGGTTTTTCCCTTTATAGGAGAGTTCCCCTGATGATAGTGATTTGGGTGTTGATATAATTTAGTAAGACAGCATAAGATGAATGCTAATTCCATATATATATATATATATATATAAGATCATATAACCTTAGGACCTATTTATTTTCCCGTGATGCTTATTCATTTTATGATGATGTTATATTTAGCCTTCCCATTACACACTTTATTTATATCCCATTCCTCTCATTTTTGACTTGTGGAACCATTTACATTTTTGTGGTTTATTTATATTATTCTTTTTTTATATGAGGGTGTTAATTTGATTATAGAATTTCCTTATTTATTTTATGATTTAGTTTACATTTCAACTTGATATGAAATTTTCATTTTTTGGAAAGTTTTAAAATAAATAAAATGAGTGTTTTTGTTTTTTTATAAACATGGATGTTTTCTTTTAGGGTTTTAAGGTGTTTTAAATTTTCAATGGGGGATTTTTATGGAATTAATTCAATGTAATATTTTATTTATATCAAGAGTATAAAATCAGGGTTTCAAAAAATATTGGTGATTATTTCAAAAAAAAATGTTTTCCCTTATGGGTTTGGAAGAAGGAAAAGTTTATGATACTTATTTTCCTTCCCACATTTCACTTAGAAAAAAAAAATTTCTAAATGATTTTCAGACTATAACTTATTAAATGTTTTGTAAAAAGAATTGTATAAGAACTTTAGTGAAATCCTTCTAGGAATATTTTATTTGACACCTTACATATAGAACTATTTACATGTGTGTGTGGTATTCATGTTTTCATATAGGTTACCAGGTATTGATCTCAATTTTTTGGATTCCCATTTTAGTCTATTGATGGACATGTTGGGGTGTGGTGGTGATTAGGGTTCACATGGAGGTGATTTATAGATGTTTAATATATGGTTTATCTTTGGGAATTTTATGAATTGGAAAATTTTGTTAGTAATCTATTTGTGTTTTTGTATTCATTTACATGGTATTTTTTATGTATCTTGGATGATGTTTTATATTTATTTTAAAACAAATTTCATTATTTTTTATTCTTTATGCCTTATTTGGTTTGGTTGTAAATTTTTAACTGCTTATTTGATATGCATGATAGTTTAAATTATGGATGCACCATGACAAATTCTTTAATGACCCAAGATTTTACTATATACTTTCCTCAAATAAATATTGTGTTCCATTGCTAGCTCTACACACAACACCAAAATAAAATGAAAATCATGACATATGTAGGTGAAATATAAATATTAAAAATGAATATCAAATCCTAGTTTTTGAATTTCTAGGAAACAATATGAGTAACCATATTATGAAATATGGGTATAATGAAGATTAATTTTACTTGTGATACTAATGAAAATCAATTAGTATAGATAAAACAACTAAGGCAATCATATTATGCTTTAAAATATATTTTTCTAAAACTAGGGTTTTATTTCAAGAAACAAAGTATATTATGACTAAAAAATAATAAAATATACTGATATTATGAAAAATATATTACTAATAAATTGAGTGTTAAATGATAGGAAATAAGAATAAAGGGTAGTTAACATTTTAAAAAAGCTATTTTCTAATATAATCATTTTTCCGCTATATTTTGGGATTTTATTTAAATATTGAATTCTCAAATTTTTGAAATTTAATTTGAAAAAATGAACATATTTTTTAGATTAATCATAATAATAAATGGTTAATATTAATTTTTGGGATTTTTCTAAAACATTTTATTTTTAGGTGAATAAGGCAATATACTGTTTTTACTAATATTGCGGCTTTTATGCCATTATTAGTGTATAATTATCAATATGAAATTTATGAAACCTTTTTATAATAAAAAATATGAATTTTATAAGTGAATTTATAGTTTTAAAAATGTTGGTTTTAATATATCAACCCATATTTGACATTTTAGAATTTAATTTGTATTTTTTTCAAAACATTTGTTTTTAATAAATTATACATTTAGTATTTTAAAATTAACTTTTATCACCTTTAAAATTTTAATAAAAAAAATTATTTGAAATTTGGAATCATTTTTTCCATATTATATAATAAGTACCATTTTAATTTTAGGCTTAAAGAATAAATTACCTAGGTAAAAACTAGTTATAGTGGTGAAAATTAAAATGGTAAATGAGAATAACCTTAGAGGTAAAGGGAATAAAATGTTTAAAAAATTATATTTGAGTGGTGGAGGTTTTTATTGACTTTATGACCTCTCTAATACATTATTTATAAATTTTGGATCCACTTTCCTTGATTGTGACTTCCCATTATTGAAAATTTTTGGGTAATTATGAAAATTTCACTATTTTCACTTATAAAAGGGGATCACCTATCCTCACTTCCCCTCACACCAAAACAAAATAAGTTCAGACCAAACTCTATCCAAACATCTCCTCCATAGTCCTAGACACCTTAAAAAGGTTCTGGTCTTCTCAAAATACCATCACTCAAAGGTTTAATCCTCTTTTCAAAGGAGATAATCCAAGAAGTGAGGAGCTAAGAGTGGATCTAACTAAGTATAGAAACAATGTAAAGGTTTATTTGTCTCATATTTGAATCCCTTAAGACATGTTTAATTTACTCACCATTTTTCATTTTTAATAGTTTAAATACTTCCCTATTTTCATTTTTTATCATGGTCCTATTTTATTTCATGATATTAAATGTTCTATTCAATGTTATACCTATCATGGGGTTTTGATTTAGAGTTACAAAGGTTGTAAGTGTCATGACCCCCTCCCTCCAAAGATACTAAAATGAGGGGAGAGAGGTAATGAACCTTAATTCCTACCTCCATTAGGCCTTGGGTTATAGACTAGTATTGATGGTATAAAAAATTCTTAAAATGGGATTCATTACCCTCTATAATAATATAATATCAGGAGAAAAGATGAATCGTCCAAAAATAACTTAAGGACATAATATAAAAGGAAACGAAAAAATCATCCCAGAATACATGTATAAATAGAAATGATACATATAAAAGTCTCAAATTAAAATAAAAAAAGAAAATCAAATTCAGTGACAACTGTTATCCAAGGTTTAATCTAGTAATATCCAGTACAGTCCATATAATCCTCCTAGAAACCTAAAAACAAGTTTATATACATATGGTGAGAAAACTAGTATACTCAATAGGAAAACTAAATTCTCTTGTGAACATGTGAAAGAATCATACTAATTCACCCATGAGAAAATATAAAAACCAATAGCACCTAAGCAGGTCTACTATCCATCCCAACATCACTAAGGTAGGCTCACCAAATAACAAAAGCCAAGTATAACAACATAATAAGAAGAATGTTGATAAGGGTACAATGCACCACTTTCCCATTGATTTTCTGCTCTCACGCCCCAATGTTGTACGTTCTGGATCTCCCATATCTTCTGAATTACATATACCACCACTCCATAGCACGGTCACATCACATAAAACCCAAAAACACTTACGACATTGCCCCACAACACGGTCACACCAAATTTTACCCACAGACACATGTTCCATCACATCACATCCACTACCATAACCATAGTAGTAGTTCATCATGAACATGAAGGAAATAAACCTAATTACCTCATCCTACCATGCACAGCCCCCACCATAATCCTCCCCACAACATAGTCATATCACATCTCACTTGAAGACACCTAGGCTAGTGCCCCATATCACGATCATCACATCCCGCCCAAAAGCACCTTGGCCACTACCCCATAGCACAGTCATCAAACCTCCCCTGAAAATGATTGGGCTATAACCTAGTGCACCAACAGACCTATGGTCATCATATCCTATGAATATCTACTCACCTATAAGAGAGAGTGGTAAAGAGTGGGTACCATCCATCCATCCTCATCCTCGGGATGTTAGGGAAAAAACACATGACTATGTGGGTGCCAGAATATAGTGCTCGACATGGGTGGGGTGCATATAGAAATCACAAGGAGCATACAATTATATACATATACCCACACACAATCACAACCTATGGGTTCACAACCAAACACCAACCAACTTACAACATCGCCACCTTCACTGCTGCCTCTAAATGCATAAAACCACATAATCCATAAGCCACAAATCGCACCAAAAACCAATTCCATTATCCATACCATTTGTTTCATTATTAAGAATAATACACATTTAACTATACAACCCATTATTTATTTTTTCATTAATCATTTTCATCCCATTATCTAAACCAGACCCATCCATTTCAATCACTATTAAATAATTATTTATTCAATCACTACCTGGGCTTCTAGCGTAATGAAAACACACATCGCAAGAAGTTCATCGTCCCCATTTCAGAATCACCTCAACACTCCAAAAGCACACCCAAACACCCACCACCTCACTACTCAAAAAGCATAGCCAAACAACCACCAACTTGTTATCCAAAAATCACAGGCAAACAACCACCACCTTTCTTTCCTAAAATCACAACAAAAAAACCATCACCTTTACACCCAAAAGCACATCCAAACAACCACCACCTCATTGTCCCAAAATCACGACCAAGAAACCACCACCTCACTATCCCAAAATCACAACCAAACAACAACCACCTCGCCTCCCCAAAAGCATGGCCACATCTCACTCATTAGCCCCACATCACATCAAAA
Organism: Viscum album; assembly: GCA_963277665.1. Lineage (NCBI taxonomy): Eukaryota > Viridiplantae > Streptophyta > Magnoliopsida > Santalales > Viscaceae > Viscum > Viscum album. The sequence goes on from OY728160.1 coordinate 1,685,538,609, forward strand.
ACACACATCTATTCCCCACATCACAACACATCATAGATCATTTTATAGATTTAATGTAGGGTATTTTATCACACTCCACTTTATTTTAGGGGAATTATCGCACAGAGCATAATCCTGGGGAAACCATTTCATTAGCCAAATATAAGTGGTTAGATAATTTTCCATTTTAGGTTGATATCACAACAATCACAATAGACACAACAGTTGCAACACATATCATCCAGCATAGAAAAATCTCCCAATAGTCACAAATTTTAGTGGAGTATCAAGCCTGTAGAATCTATCATATCATAATAATATAAAAGATGTAAAAATAATGTGAATAATTCCTCTTTCCCCCTTAAATTTAAATTATCCAAATATTTATCTTTGATTAATCTAGAATAACCATCTCCTGTAGATAAAAAAGAGTAAAACCCTCCCTCATGATACACAATAAAAATAAATGATGGATTATCTGCCTCAAAGAAGCTTTGTCGACTCACTGCGCACCGTAGGGAAAAGATTAATGCCTGGAAACCCCAACTATTCATGGAAATATGTGGATCAACCTACACCACACCAAAGGATCATAAAAAATTACAATTCACACCCCAAACTAAAACAACATTGTCATAGTGAATCCCTAGGAATAGAAACAAGAGAAACCCATGGGGAAAGAGGAATCACTCACCACAGATCATCAACCAATAATCATTGGAACCAATGTATTGAACAAGGTAGAATAGGGATTGAAGGTCCCCTTGGTGTGCCTAGGTTTCATATAGAATGAGAGGGAGATAATCCTCATCCTAATGAGAAAATTCAGCAGATAAAATAAATTAAATGATCAAAAACTGCGAGTTTCGCGTCATGTAACCACCACATGGTGTGCGATCCTTGAGTTTCTAGAAATTTCCACTTTCTTTGAAAATTTAGTTTCCATGGACTTAAATTAATACACATTGTAAATTTTACTTACATGATGTGTAATCCAACTAATAGGTTCCCCCTTATTCATGTTCAAGTTGTGAACCATTTGGATACACAATCCATGAACCACATATTCACGTCAAGTAAACATTACACGACATGAATTTACTACTGAAACACTCTTGCGGGGCCATACTCCATAAAAAACTCTTGGAACCTCCTCAAGCCTCCTCTAAGATACCTCAAAAAGCTAAAAAAGAAGCAATGTAATGGGTTCATAATGTATGTACCATTACATCAGATACCTCTTAAATGATTCTCTCCCTCAAGAATACAAACCAAGCCCAAAAAAATGGTATGCACAACCACTCTATGAGATACCTCTCATGGATCTTGCTATACCTCAAATGCTACCACCATCCAAACACACTAAACTAAACGTCCAAAAAACATCTCTCACAAACTCATCACTACATATCCACATCACCACAACTATCCAACCTCTACACATCTCAAACAAACATCCACTACAACCAAAAAACTGTACTGCCCCGAACATATGAATTAGGGAATTTTATCCTCAATTTCAAGATACTATTCACACTTGGTGGAAATGCCTTGCTCACACGAGTTTAATCTCATCGTAATTAATGCTTCTCGGTTAGGAATCAAATCCTGCACTTTTTATATGTGAGAACATTATCACACATCGTGCATCAAGGAATACAACACATCTCATAAAACAGAATGATCCAAACATCACATCAAAAAGTGAAACAGAGAAAATAAAAACTCAAAACAGTTTTGGGTACTATGCACACATCTTCATATCTCACTCCCAAGTACTCTTCTCCATGGAACCATTCCATCAAAACACATGAACCAAATAAATGGTCCATCCACACAGTTCCTACTCTTAGAGATCCTGGATCTCTACTAGCTACTCCACATATGTCACATAATCCTAGATATCCAACTCTCCCTAGTCTATGACATGGGATTAATCATGAAGATACTAATGAATTTGAGAGATTTGGAAGATATTGTGGATCCTCTCTAGTAGTGGTGGCAATGTCAACCGATATTCCACCTTGCCAACTCACCCCAACACCTAAAAGGGACTAACAAACCTGGGAGAAATCTTAATCCCACTACACAAACTCAGTTTCCCACATTGAGGGGAAACCTTCAAGAATGCTTGGTCCCCAAACTTGAACTCCAAGGGAATCCTCCTGTGATCAACATAAGAATTATTCTAGTCTTGAATTACTTTAATCCTTTCACAAACAAGCTAAACTTTCTCTTTCATGATCTTCACCACATCAGGACCAAGAACTGCTACCTCCCTAAAATCCATCCAACATAATGGAGAATGACATGGTCACCCATACAAATCCCCAAATAGGGACATACTGATGGATGAGTGCTAGATTTTGTTAAAATAAAAATAAACCAAGGTAAATTTTCATACCCAAGATCCACCAAAGTCCAATACATACACTCAAAACATATCCTCCAATGACTGAATAGTCCAATCCATATGCACATCCATCAGAGGGTGAAAAGAAGTGTTGAGGCGTAACTAAGTGAAAAAATCATGTTGTAATACCCTCTAGACTCATGAGGTAAAACATGTGTCTTGATATGATAAAATGGACCTCAAAACTTCATTCAAATTCACCACCTCATCCATGTACCTCTTAGCCAAAGCATCCACTACACCAAACTCTATGATTGCTAAGACGTGGGTTGATTTCATCAACTAATCCACGATCACCCAGATAGTATCACAACCTCCCTGAACTTGGGGTAACCCTATCACATAATACATCAACATTTCATCCCATTTCCACTCAGGAACATCGAAAGGATGCAAAAAAATTACAGTAACATGAGTATTATCCTTTACTTGTTGGAAAACCAAACACCTTCCCACAAACTCTATCACCTCTCATTTCATCATGGGACACCAAAATTGCATCCTCAAACAACGATACAACTTAAAAATCCTAGTTTTACCACCTAAGTTGAGATATGAAACTCAATAATGACTCCCTCTTGCATCACTACTAGAAAAAACAACCTCCCATGAAACAACATTTGGTTCCAACCATCCCATCAGATCATCACCATGGCCAACACAATCATGCCTCACCTCTGCATCTGAGTCTCCCCACTAAAACTCTTCCACCTGTTGCATTAGAGAAGATTATACCACCATATAAAATAAAAATCATCTACCATTATCCACCATTTCATCTAAGTGTAAATCTTCAAACTCCTCTATTTCTATTTAATCTTCCCTAGACTCCCGAAAAACATCCTTCTGCAACTTTATGCTCATAGAATCAGCCAAAACATTCCCTTTTTCTGAGGTTTATGAGATCCAAAAATCATAATCCTATATAAACTCCATCCACAACTACTACCACAAATTCAAATCATGCTATGAAAATATTTACCCCAAGATCTTGTGATCCATGAAAACCACAAAGAGCTCCCCCAGTGAGGTAATGTCGCCACAAATTCAGTGAAAACACAACCAGTGATAGCTCCGGATCATGGGTGGCATAGTAACACTTGTGGGTAAATAATTGTCATGACCCTCCTTCACCAAGATGAGGGAAGGGACAAAAAACTTCCAAACCCTTCCTTCTTCATGTTGAAGGAGAGATAATGACCCCTGAGTCCCACCTTCAATAGGCCCCAGAGTAGCAACAAGCACCAAGGGTATAAAATCACAAATAATATGGAAGGTATTATCCTTTTTATAGAAATATAACAAGAGATAAAATGGTAAAACCCAAAAAAATCCAAAACTGAAAGTAAGAGTAAAGACAAAAATCCATTACCACATGCATGTTCAAAGTAAAGTGCTGAAAAAATACAAGAAAACTCCATAGGAAAGTATCAAAATAATGGAAAAATAGCAGCAACCCCGAAGCCCAAACAACTCCTGCAACCCCAAGCTAGTTGTAACCAGCCTGATCTCCAACCTACTTCAAGTTACCTAAAAAACAATTTATGAATACGTAGGGTGAGTATACAGGTATAATCAGTAGGGAAGACCAAGAGCTCTCGTGCACAAGTGGGGAGACAATCTAATGCCCCGTGAGAAAAATAGAGATAACCAAAGCACCTACCAAGGAACTATTCACCCAGCCTCACCAAGGCACACTCCCCAAATAACACAAGTCCGGTAAAGTAACAGTAATATAATATCGATATTTGGGTACCCCGCACTACTTTCCCACTAGTTATTTAAGACATCCTATGCATCAGACCTCCCCCACAAGCCTCACTACAGTCCCACTACCGCCACAACAACAACCTTATGGTCCATCACAACAGCATATCCTGCCCGCAAACACCTGGCCCCCCACAACCACACACATCCCACCCGAAGACACCTAGGCCTCAACAACTACTTACATGCTCGAAAAAACTAGGGCTAGAACAACCACTACCACACCCAAAGACACATGTGCCTCATCCTGAAGATGCTTTGGAAACAATCCTTCATGCACACACTTGGTCCAACCGTCACAACACACCCTAACAAAAGATTCTTGGGTCATAATGAACTTCAGGTTGTCACAACCTTCCTGAAGAGTCTTGGGATACCAAGGAGAGGGAGCATAAAGGAGCTAATAAACATCCACTCATAGTAATGTTTGGAAAAACACCCTCCCCATGAAATAGGGGTGTTCGTCATGAAGTGCTCAACGTGGGTGGGGTGCATATAAGAAAAAAAAGAACTAAAATTTTATACATATAGATAAAAAATCACTCATCCCAACCTAAGGATTCTGAAACCAGATCATACAAAAACACTCTAATTACTATTCATACATTCACAAATATGAAACAGCCATAACCAGAGTGCAGCCCATTTCTGATAAATAATCCCCCATTGAACCCATTCTTATTATAATGTTCAAGTGATTCCATTTAAATATTCCTTTACTATAGGGAAACTAATAGGCATATCCATAAGCTAAGGAAAAAACTGAAGGAAAATATCCAAGCAGAAATTTAAGCATTCACACTCTGTTCTCTTGTAAAGTCACAATGTCAAAAGGGATCTGTGAGATACCTCTAAGTACTAAGACCAAACAAAGCCCAAAAATGAGACTCTACATGGAATCATATTTAAAAATCAACAACCAAATAGCAGGGAATAACATCCACATCCATGTCACCCCACAAGCATCAAAGAGAGCCACCACACATATCACCAGAATAGAGCAAGGTTGTTTTTCATATTTTAACCACTCCATTCATTAAGTTTCTTATTAATGTTTGTTTAACTAGGGTGATCACACAAGGATTATTTTTCATTGGGAATCCATTTAATCAATCGAGTTTACATGATTAAATAGTTTCCATGTTATAGACATTCAATCGTAGGATTAACCAGAAAAACAAAGGATCATTAGAGCACAAGGAAGGACCATGAACGACCACTATTTTTAGTGGAAAGGTGCCCAAACAATACAAAACAAAACAACAAGGTATGACACAACAAAAAAATTATCATTAATCCCACCCCTTCATTATCAAAAGGTCTGTTAATTACCTTCAATATATTTTGTTTCATCTACGTCCTAAGGGAACATCCTTATAACCACCCCACATGATGCATAGTAAAGAGAGACGAAGGAATAAACCCTACTTGTATGATCAAGGATCGATGTTTTCTCCTGGTGACAAGAACTGGGGATGCTCGACTTGAAGTGGAAGAACTCCAAGGACTCCAAGGGTGAGCAGGAAAGGATCTAGAATGGGCGCATGATTTGTCTCTAGAAAAGGGACACCAAATGCAACAAAGAAAGGAATGAGAACAGGGAAGAAGAAGATTTTGGGTGATAAAAGACAGATCAAAGAGTTATGGATACGCCATTTCAAAGCGCTTAAAAAATGATTTGTGGGTTGACCACATGGGTGGGAAGTTCCAAAAGTGAGAATTTATTAATATTTAATAATTCTCATCAAATATGGTGGAGATAACGGCTGTGAGTTTATGGATAACCTTTAAACGGAGAAAACACATAAGAGGGGCTAAACTGGAAATGCAGAAAAGGTGTGACATGGGGTCACTCTACCCTTTATAGGATTTAAGATACCATTTATGGGACTAAACGGTCTTAAACCACTTTAAAATAGGTAATGAAACATAAAAGAGGCGTTAAGGGAAAACTGGGGAAAGAAACCTCGACACCCCTATGGTGGCCATGTTTGAGTGCAGCACCGATCGGTGGCACCGATAGACGAAACCTCGGTGACACCGCGCCACCAACACTGATGCCCTCCTGACTCACCCATGGCGTCCGGGTCACACCAAGAACCAGAATTTGACAAAGTAATGGACCACAAGGGTTCGGACCATTAGAATAACTACCTAGACCCATAAGAGATAATTTCCCTCTACTGCATTAACATGCATCCTAAGCCCATACGGGAACCTTCATAAAACACCTCAAACATCACACCCTCCTCATGAAACTAAAGCATTAGAACACTGATCAACTTTCCCTTTAGGTAGCAAAATTTTTCCTAGAACGGATCATCCCATAAAAATTCAAATTCCTTCATATTCAATGATATCAACGGGGTTACAAATCTAGAGAAATCAGGCACAAACCTCTAATAATACCCATCATGTCCAAGGAAATTGCAAAACTCTACCACATTTGTGGGTTATTACCAAGAAACAATTTCCTCAGCCTTTGATGGGTCTACTACCACACCCTATTGAGACACCACATTCCTAAGTAAACACACCTATTGCGTATATAACTCACACTTGGAAAACTTCCCATAAAGCTGGTGGTCGTGAAGGACCTATAAAATGGATTTGAAATGATTGGATTATTCATCTTCTAACCTTAATCATATCAAGATATCATCAATGAATATTAAAATTAAATGGTCTAGGAACTCATGGAACATGAAGTTGATAAGCCCCAGGAACATGGTTAGTGTCTTCATAACATCGAATAGAATGACTACAAACTCGAAGTTCCCAAACCTACATCTGAAGGTAGTCCTCAAGATATCTCCCTCCTTCACCTTCAAAAGGTGAAATAATGACCGTAGATTGATCTCAGAAAACCAAATCACCCCTCTCAACTGGCCAAAATAATCATATTTACTCAGAATGGGGTAAGGATTCTTGACTTTCACTTGATTAAACCTATGGTATTCGATACACAACCTCAAACTACCATACACCTTCTTAGAGAACAGCACCGGAGAACCCCACAGCGACACAACAGGCATGATAAAACCCTTCTACATCAGATCATATATCTAAATACTCAACTCTCGTAATTCGAAATGTGTTATCTGATAAGGATCTATTAAAATAAAAGAAGCACTAGGTTGTAAATCTATCCCAAACTCAACATAATGTCAAGGGGGTATTGTCACAACCTCCTCTGGGAAAACATCCAGAAACTCCACAATGACTCTAGGGACCTCCATTTTCCCATCATCCACTGATTCTACTAACAACTCATCCACCAAATAAAATAGGGTCACCACACTCAGACTACCCACCTGAAAACCCTGATCACTAATAAAAACCATATGTTGGACCTCCACATGTGAGAAAACAACTCTCCTCCAAAAGATACTGATAACAACATGTATGGAATAAAAAAATTTATACCTAGGATGAACTTTTATGGATTCATCTATAGAAATAAAATATCACCACAGGACTGATGTGTCCTCATCATCAGTATACACCCCTTGCACACATCAAACAAGCTAGTCTTACCACAGATTGGAATTTGCAACACCAAGGTCATGGGAATCCTATCTAAGTCTATCCCTAGAGCATAGACTATAGTTCATACAACAAAATAGTGTGAATTTCCTCAATAAAACAAGAAAAAAACATGGGTAATAGAAAAAACCAATTGTAACTCTGACAATATCTAGCCCCTATGGAACTATCGTCTCCACTACGTGCAATTGGCCACACCCATCTCCTTTACCTCTTTACTGATGACCACATCCAAGACCACACTCAGTTTGAGTCCCATGAACATGAGGAACATACCAAGTTTGACCTCTACCTATTCTATCTCCCCTTAGCAGAGAATAAGCCTACTTCCCATGCTACTAAAATAGTATCACTGGAAACTACTACTAAGGTTGGCACTAAAACTATCCACCTCCACCAAAGTAAGATCGAGGAACCACTGGGCAATGGTTCTGGAGATGTACATGAACCCCATAACCAATATACACATGCCCAATATTTCTAGGAAAAGCATTGAAACTTATGGCACTAGAAGGCCAAAAGGGAAATTGCCGAGGTCGACACCCCGTTGGTCAAAACCTCAAAGGTCCCAGTACCTGATACCTTTTGTTGACAACCCTACTTCTTGAGGAACCCTATTGGTTCCCCTCTTATGTAAGACCTCCTCACAAGTGAATCTACTTGATCCCCTATTTCTTATTCTAAACCTCCAAATACGTCATTAATACAAAAGGATTGAATTCATATTGGATATAAGGATAGAGTGCCTCCTAAAGATGTCAAACATGAGACTCATCATCCAGAAAAATATCTTGGGAAAATAAAAAAGGTCCTTGAACTTGATTCCCAACTCTCATGCTAACATACTTCCCTTCTAAAGAGAAAAAAATATCCTTCCTCTTTAATGTCTTTATGGTTGATGAAAGGAAATCTTCCCAGAACTCCTTCTGAAAGTCAACCCATAAAACATATTCCACCTTCTTCTCAACCAGAAAGAACATCCACAACTGATGCATAGCTCTCCACATCTAACTAACTACCAAAGTCACCCATTACTCCATTGAGGGGTGGATCAAACTGAAAGTGATTTCGAGATCCTCCAACCAGCTCTCTGTCTCCACATCTGAAACACTACACTCATGTTTCCCCAAATTCTTCCACCGGAACGCATGTAACTTCCTCCACCACTTATCATCCTCCCCAACCATATCAACCCTCTCATGATTAACTAGATAAACCTATTGAACCTTAACTACATTATCCACACATAGATGATGAACATGAGCCACAACTAAAAGAAAACAAGAATTTACTAAGCATAGATAGTATGGAATTTTAATAAGATTTGTTTTATTCATTTAATTCATTTTAACCTTCCCAAATCAAACCAACTCAAATAGGAACACAATTCATCATAATACATGTACCTCTCATAGGTCTCTACACTATGAATAGTTCCACCTCACTTGGTTGTTCAATAAGCTCAAAGCTTGTGCACTGGATCATGGGGGGACCTAAATTCTTATGTCCTAACCAGTTATCTAGATTATGTCATGTACCAAGGTCAATTAGCACTGCTTTCATACCAACTCATACAACCCTCACTATGCCTATCTCAAGAATCCATCATATACCTTAACTGTAAACTCTGATAACACCCTGTCATGACCCCTCCCTCCAATGATACCACAATGATGAGAGAGAGAGATAATGGGCCCTGAGTCCTACCACTAATGGGCCTCTGGTTAGCAAATAACACCAAGGGTGTAAAAATATCATGAAATGTGTGGATTATCCTCTATAATAATATAATATCCATAGATAATATGAATCATCCATAAAAAACTACATGACATAATAAAAAAAGAAACCAAAAAAACCATCCCACAAGGAATGTCTAAATAAAAAGGATACCTATAAAAGTATCCAAAGTAAAATAACCAAAATCAAAGCTAAAGCAGCAACTTGGCATCTATCTAGGGTCCAATCAAGTAATGTCCAGCATGGTCCACATAATCCTCCTAAAAACCTAAAAAAAAGTTTATATACATAGGGTGATCATGAAAGTATACTAAGTAGGAAAACCAAAGTCTATCATGCACATGTGAAAGAAGAATACTAATGCACCCATGACAAAATATCAGAAGCAACATCACCTAATCAGTTCAACTATCTATCCTAGCCTCACCAAGGAACACTCTCCAAATAATTCAAGACAAGTATAATAACATAATAAGAAGCATATCGATAAAGGGTACTCTGCACCGCTTTCCCATTGATTTGTTGGTATCACACCCCAATGTCATACATCATGGAGCTCCCATATCTTTAAAATAACATATACCACCACCCCATAGCATAGTCACATCACATCATGCCTAAAAACACTTGGTTCATCTCCCCCCATCACAGTTACATCACATCTTGCCTCCAAACACCTTCACCATCACATCACAACCATTTCCATTACCAGAGTAGTAGGGTATCATGAACATGAAGGAAAAAAACCACATTCCCCCCTCCTACCATGAACAACCCCAACCATAAGCCTCTCCATTATACGGTCGTATCAAATATCACCTCAAGACACCCAGGCCACCTCCCCATAGCATGGTTATCACATTCTTCCCAAAAACACCTAGGATGCTACCCCACAACATGATCATCAGATCTCACACAAAAACACCCATTCCATCCCCTAGTGCACAAAAAAACCTCCGGTAATCATATATTTTTCATATCTACTTGCTTGGAAGAGAGAGCAGGAAAAAGAAAGTAGCCATCCATCCATCCACATCACTGGGATGTTGAAAAAAACACACCCCGAGTGACAATGCGGGTGTTGGTACACAATGCTTGACATGGGTGGGGTGCGTATAAAAATCATAAGGAATATACAAGTATATACATATAACCACACACAAGACTAACCTATAGGTAACAACCAAATACTTACCAAATAAAAACATCACCACCTTCACTACCATCTCTAAATTCATAACACCACACAATCCAAAAGCCACAACTCACACCACCATCCAATTCCATTACCCATCCCATTCGTTTCGTTCTTAAGAATCATCCACATTAAACCACACATCCCATTATTTATTTTTTTCAATCATTTTCATCCCATTAACTAAAAAAACCCCATATATTTCAATCATTATTATGAAATTATTTATTTCATCACTACCCAAGCTTCTAGCACAATGAAAACACACATCATAATCTTCTCATCATGATCATAACACCATCACCTCATCACCCCAATATTATGGTTAAACAACCACCACATCATCAACTAAAATGTATGCCCAAAAAACCACCACCACACTCTCCCAAAATCACATCCAAACACCCATCAACTCCCCACCCCAAAAGCAAGACCAAAAAGCCCCAACCTCTTCACCCCAAAAGCATGTCCAAACAACCACCACCTTATCGTCCAAAAAGAACGACCAAACAACCACCAACTCACCATTACAAAATCATGGCCAAACAAACACCACCTCATTGTCCCTAAAGCATGGCCACATCTCACCCATCAGCCCCACATTGCATTAAAAACACATATCACTGCCCCACAATATAGCCACACATCACAACACATCAAAGATCATTTTAGAGATTTAACAAAGGGAATTTCATCACATTACACTTTATTTTAGAGAATTTATCACATACACCATAATCCTGGGGAAACTATTTCATTATCTAAATATAATTAGTTAGCCAATTTTCCATTTTAGGGTGATATCACAATGATCAAAATAGACACAGTAGTCGCAACACATATTATCCCATGCAAAATCCCTTAATGACCACAATTTTTAGTGGGGTGTCAAACTTGTACAATCCATCATATCACAATAGTATCAAAGGTATAAAAAATGTGAATCATTCCCCTTTCCAACTTCAATTTCAATTATCCAATTATTTATCTTTGATTAATATAGAAAACCCATCTCCTATATATAAACAAGAGTAAAACCCTTCAGCATGATATATACCAAACAAGTCCAATCAGAATAAAGGGCTTCTAACCATTTATTAAAAATAAAATAAAAAGTAAAAAAGGTAATTTAGGGGGGGAAACAAAGGGACTTTCCTTTATCAAACAAACATAGTTAAAGATCATAATATGTCATGTCATGTTCATAATCATAATCATATGTAATTTCACACTCATACTGAGAATTACCTTGATTGAAGATTTGAAGGATCTCTGCATTTTCCTTTTTGGACATCCTAGAAGAATATCTGGTAGACACAATCCTTGATGGATTGGAATAGTCCTTCCATGGCATTATTTTCAAAGGAGTTGCAGTGAACCCCACACTATTGACCACCTTTTTCTTTCTATAAAATATAGCATCCTTAAATGAAGCTTTGTCCCCACTATCTGAAGACTTAGGGGGAGTGATGTCATTCACTCCTTCATCATTAGATATTTTTCCCATTTATCAAATATTTTTGATAAATTGAAGATTTTATGGATCTTCTTATGGAAATCAACATTTTTTGAGCCTTAGTTTGTTTGAAACCACCATCCTGTGAAAGTAAAGTCCCATGCATGTCCATGCTAGTGGGTTAAAGAACAGTAATCTCCTTTTCACCTGCCCTAGATTGAACAACTTAACCCTAAAAATACAAGAAAAAACCCAGGAGTGACCAACATCATTGGCTGCCATATTTGTTGTCCCGTGTTGAGGAAGTCTATATTCTCTTGTGGGGATAGAATCTATTACCATGATAATACCAATCTCATTCCTGTGATCAGACAATCACTTGTGAGATTGGTGCACCAAAAGGCCTTTTGAAACCCCATCATTTTCAGGACCCTACTTCAATAATAGAAATCCTTGGATGAAACCATCATATTCCCCAATAAGACATATACATCCTTTGTTAACCTACACTGTGTCAACATTCACAAATTTCCACTCTGAAGTAGTATCTTTCCCTTTAATATAATCATCATTTCCATAAACATAATAGTACTCCAAAGGAATAGAATTTCCTTGATGGGTAGAAGGATTAAGAACCACAAATAATTTCATTCCAATCATTGTCTCATCCCTATTTACAGTGTCATGGGATTGAGGAAAATCAGCCATGTTTTGACTATTAGGGTCTATACTATTAACTGCCTTGCCTTTCCTCTTTATTACTCTTCTACAAAGAGAATAATCATGTCCGCTAATTGAGCATACTATGAAAAAAATTTATTTCCTATAGGTATTCCTATCATTCCTAATAACTTTCAAAAATCAGAAAAAGAAGGTGGATTCTCATATTCAACATGAATGTTTAAATCATCATATTATGTGGATAAAAACCACTTTATTAGTAAGGATGAGTTTAAATCAACTTCAAAGAGAATTATAGAAAATAAACCAAATATGGCCTACTCAGTTTTCTTATCCATTTTAATTGGAACCCTGATGGCTGAGGAAATGTAAAATAGGATCTTTAGATGCCAAAAGATCTAGTTTAAGCAAAAAAATGACCCATAATTGTATAAAAGAATTCCTAACCTTTAATGGATTGAATCATGGACTCCATTCATGGATACAGAGGGCGCATGGCTTCAAGGAGACTGATCCAAATCCCTATGCCCTCATCTTTATGTTATATTTTGAAGACAAGAAATGAAAAAATCTCCACCCTATTGTAATACATTTCTAGTTTGAGAAACCTCATATTGAGGATAATTTACCTACAAAATTTTCTATATTTCATGGTTTTTTATCATTCTCTAGCCCCACTCATCCAACAATTGAATTTTGACACATCTCCAACATCTCCGAGATTGCATATTGCCTCACAATCATGCAAGATGTATCACCTTTTTTGAAAAACCTACCTGAATTGGTGTCATGGATAGAAGAGAATACTCTTCGATTCAGGTCTAAAGACTTGCCTTCATCCTCATTCTTCAAATCCACCTCTCTATTAAACACAGTCAGGGCATCATTATTAAAGGATGTGGGATGATCTTTAATGGTTTCCACACTCAATGTATTCCTGACCCCATATATCATGGATGATTCATAGATTCCTCTCAATGTTACCATTGATCAACTCTTTGGAGGCGAAATTCCTCCCAAAATCAATTCAAATCCCAAGACATGGGGTATAGCTATGGGAAAGAGGAAACCCTAGATCCCATCATCACAATCATGGGGAAAATCACCAGACCACAATAATGCCATTATTTTCTTCCAACACTCGTGCATGATATATAATAAAGAGAAATGAGGGATTCCCTACCTCAAAGAAGCTTTTCTAGCTCTCTATGCACCAAAAAGCAAATAATAAATGTCCAAAAACTAAAACTACACACATATTAACAAAAATCAACCTACACTGTACAAAAGGATTATCAAAATGCATCCCAAATCACACCCCAAACTAAAATAACATCACTGTAGTGAATCCTCAAGAGATGGATGAGAGAAACCCCAAATGAAAAGAGAAAACACTCACCGTGGATTTCCAACCAACAATCATCATAACCAACATATTGAACAAGGGATAAAAGGTATTTAAGGTCTCCTTGAGGATCATAGGGTTCATCCAAAACAAGAGGGGGGAAATCCATAATTGAATAAGAAAAATAAACATAGAAAAGAACATAAAAGCTAGAAACTCACTGGTTTCAAGTCATGTAACCATTACATGGTGTGTAATCCTCAGGTTTTTGAAAATTTCCACTTTCACTAAAAATTCAGTCACATTAGTCTTTAATTAATACATGACAGAAATTACACTTACATGATGTGTAATCCATCTCATGAGTTCTCCATTAACTACATTCAGGCTGTGAACCAAATAGCTACACAAGTTGTGAACCACCTGTTCATGTCGTATAAAGATTACATAATGTGCATTTCTTACTTTATCACTCTTATAGCTCTAGGAACCATAAAAAATCCTAAAACCTCTTCATTACTCCTCCAGGACACCTCCAACACCCAAACTCGGTAAATTAACGGTCTGAGAAGGAATATATTGTTACAATAAGGGACTTTATAATCAAAACTCCTTTCATTGAGTTGCATAATTTCTTATTTGAACATTTTTTTTTCAAGACATTACATTTTAAATGATGTTCTCTTTTTATTTATGAGGAAAATGTGTTTTTGAACCAATTAAATTTTCATTAAAGGTTGTATTTTCATTTTTATTTAAAAAATGATACTTTTTTAAAAGTGACTCATAACAATGACTTTTATGACGATGAATAAAAAATGATTTCAGAAATATCTTTTCATGATTTGGATTTCATTATGATCTATCTCCAATGGGTTTATGTTTCATGTTTCAGCCTATATTTTCCTTAATTATGTGATTATATTGGGTGATTATGTTTTTTATATCAAATGTTTTTGTTCATGATGATATTTTTTACCATTATGAAAAAAAAATATTTATGTGGGTTCTTAATGAAATCTGAATGATTTCCAATTGGATGTTTTTTGACACCCAATAAATTTCCATGGGTTCTTTATTAAAATTGAAGGATTTCTATTTGGTTGTTTTATAAAACTGATTTTATTTCCATGGGTTCTTTAGGATGTGAAAAGTGAATGTTTTTAAGTGGCACACATATGTATGGATGAGTGATAGGTGGTTATATTATAAACTAAGGATTGTTTACATTATAAACGAGAGAGGAGTGGGTATTTTATAGCCCCCAATATATTAGTAAAGAGTTTATATCTCATGAGATTGGTATTCGTGAGTATATTTTAGTTTCTTATAAGCATGGTCACTAATGGTGTGGCTCATGAAAGTAATGTTTCCCTATACTAATTTTTGTGACAAAATTAAATGATATTAATCATTATGATCTTATGATCTCATGATACAAGGTTTATGTTAAATTATTTTAATCCATGTTATAGCTACTATTTTTTCATGTTGATATTTTGTGGATTTATGTTTCTAGGACTTGTGCTTTGAATCTCACTTATGTTTTATGGTTATCTCTAATGTTGTTATGATATTTATCTTATGCTTATGATTTTACATATTCTTATGAAATCATCCTTGATGAAATATTTATTTACACCTTAATGAGCAATTGAGATCACTCTTATCTTATGTTTACATTATTTGGGTTATGAACAAGATTATATCATGTTAAATGTATAGAAAGGGTCTATAAGATAATAATTATGGATAAATGATTACTAATGTTGTAATATAAGATTTTTTGTGGCTAATCACTAAGACGCTAAACCTTTAGTTCCTTGGGTTGTGCGACTATATATAAGGTGTATTTTTTAAATCCTGAGATTAATTTATTATTTAATACATGTTTAGAATTGGTTGATTTAGATTATTAGTTAGATTTTCCCATTCATTTAATGTTTTTAAAGGGTAAAAATTCCCCCAAGGTGTTCTAGTGTGATACCCTTGTGATTTTAACCCACTAATGTCGATTGGGAACATGCTTCGGGCCTTATGGAATGATAACTTGGGTGACATGGTAGGTTGACCCCAACTGATTTGTTACAAAATGGTATCAGAGCACCCTATTATTATTTGGATGAGTATGGTAGTATATAGATAGTATCATCAAAACTTAAAAGGAAGGTCTTGAGTAGGTTCATAATCTCCACCTTTTGGGGGGAAACCTGAGTTTACATGGGTTTCTAAGATATTAATATTGAATTTGGATTTTTTTCTTATTATTTTTAATGTATTTTCATATGAAATAATGGTTTTTTGATCCCCATAGAGATAAATTGGATAATTTTGGGGTTTCATTGAGTTTTGGGGTTAAATGTGGAAAGAAAAAAAAGAATCAAAATTATCTAAAATGGTTAAAAATCCATGTGGATCCCATGCGCATGGTTATGAAAACATTAAAGTGCCTATCACATTGTTGGTGCATGGTCAAACAAGCCGTGCATCCAAATTATTCCTAGTTCTCTATTCCTCTCTAAATATTTTTTATACCTATTTATATTTCAAATTTCTCTTAAATTTGATTTTAATTATTATAGAAGGATCAAAGAGGGTTTTTTGATGTATTATTGGTGTTTATAATTCTACTTTTAAAAAGAAAGTTTTGTATGAAAATTGGATTTCATGGAAAAAAATTATTTCAAAACCAATTTCAGTGGTTTATTTATAAAAGGGATCTTAAATCCCTGGATTTTTTTTAAAGTGATTTATTTTATAATGAAATTCAAGAAGTTTTTTGAAATTAAATTTGATTTTATGTGATTTTTTTTAATTCCGTAATAGGGAAGTTTGTATTTTAACTCATGGTAGAGTTGTGAAATGGGATTTAATTTAGCTTTCTAAATGAGGTGGAGTGTTTTTAGAGTCGGTGTACTTTTATAAAATGAGTTCTTAGGATCTTAATAAAATTTTAGTTGTTTTAAATAAAGGAATTTTTTTATAGTGTACTTTATTCTGATGAATTTTTGAATTTGGTTTTGACCCTTCATTGATTATGTTTAGATTATGTGATTTGGATTATAAAGCATTAATTGACTGGGATCATGTTTCATGTTATTTAGATTATTACTTCTAGAAATTTTTTGATGGAATGTGTACATTATGTCTCTAAAAGTGAACTTTAGGTGGTTTCTTCTCATTGTTTGAGTGATACCCTTTTATTCATTAACTCTGCTTGGACTCTGAATAGAGTAGTGGAGATAGGATCCAATTTTCTCTTGGACGTGATCAAAGACCTTTTGAATCATCATTCATTTATTTTCCTTGGTGATAATGGTCCGGTTGATGAAATATATTGGTTATATGGGATTGGTAGAAATATTTAATCCTCTGGAAACTCCTAAAGCCTTGAAGTTTAGTGTTGTGTTATCCTTGTTCGAGGGACTGATCCGAGTATGGTGATAATTTTTGTTCCTTCTCAGTTTCTTGATGATGTGTCTTTGAAATTCATCAAATATATGTTTTATTAAATGTAATTATTATATGGATTTGTAAGTATACAAACCCATAGGATTCATTAGTCTTTTTAAAGGTGAGAGAAAAGTAAAATAGTATACAGATCTTTTTCATATTTAGTGTTCTCTTCTCATGGGCTAGTCATCAATGAATTTTTGAAAGATTGATTCTTTGAGAGAGGTATTTTACTATAACTCATATCAATTGTATTTAAATATATCCTATAATCTTATTAGGAAGTGGTTATAAAAGCCATGTCGGTGGAAGTTTTTCAGATTAGACAGTGATGGGTGATTCCTTGATTCCTTTAGTTGGGATAATGAGGGATAGTCTTCTCAACTCCTTGTTGGTTATTATAAAAAGAAGATATCTATCATGTGTTTTTAGTTTGGGACACCTAAGCACTATAAGCCCACTTTTTTGAGTTCTTGAGGGCATATATTTTATGTATCTATTTAATTTGTCTTGAAGAATTTTTTAAACTAAATGTTTGATAATAGAGGGGGTCTCAAACATAGATGGGACTCTCAAGTGATTATTTATGGGATATATGCTCAAATTTTTTATAGATGGTTGATGCTTTTAAGTTAATTATAAATGGATGAAATCTATGTCTAATTTACTCCATCCTTATTTGGGAGGTTTTGATTTTTTTATTCTCATGACTTGTTGATTTTTTATGCCTCTTGAAGTTTTTATTTAATGTTATCCATGTGAGGATATTTTACTTTTGATGGGTTTCTTATAGGTTTCCTTGGGTGAATGCTTAGGTAACTGGGATGAGTGCTACACTAATTTATATTAGGCACCGGCTGGTAACCCTAGTATATATTATTCCCTAGTTGGGTTTTTATTGGGTCCTCCATGGGATGGTGTTCTATGAGTGAGGTCCTAGGTTAATTTTCCTTTATCTCCATAACCCAAGTTTAGATCTCGTGTTGTTTCATGTTGAGTCATGGTTTAGATTGATGTATCTATTCCCTTCCTATGTTATGGGAAGTTGATGGATTGTATACCCTTGATTATGGTCTTTTGGGGATCCTTTTGAGTTGTGTTTCCTTTATAGAATTTTGAGTCGGTTTCTTGAGTTGTTTTGTGGTTGGGGGAGAATTATCATTTCCCTTAATGATTTGAGGAAACTTTTTTTTCTGTAATATATTTCTCATGGGAGTTTTTATCATTTATCTTATTATTCTGGGTGAATTCTAAATTGTAGGAATACCTATTACAAGCTTCTATGATCTTTGAGCCTTGTGTTACTTAATGGTGGTTTGGGTTACTGTTGAGGATATCATGTTATGTTTGAGGATTAGTTTCATAGATTTTGAGGAGTTGTGGTTTTTTTCAATGCTCTATTCTTACAGGACCTCTTTAAGTTTTCCTAACCCACCCAGCTCATATATTCTAGTAAAGGGGTGGAAATTTGGGATTATTTTTATATCATTTGGTAAGCCTGAAATGGATAGAATATTTTAAAAACTCAATGGATTGTGATGGTTATATTTGTTTCATTAAGTATGAAAATATGTGTTTAGGTGATGCAAAATATCCTAATGACTGAAGAACTTATAGAAGGGTGCCTAAAGTGTTTTAAAACAAATTTTGTGTCATTACGTATTAGTGTCTTGTTCATATGTTGGCAAAGGGGTATAATTGAGTTATTTCCATTATGAATGTATGGAAATGGAGAAGGAGATAAAGTTGATTATAAGAATTATACTGTAAATATATTCAAGACAAAATTATTTATATGTGATGATTTTTATTATGGATTATATTAAATAAAAGACAAGGGTTTTCATTATTGAGTGCATTGTCTGCTACACAACATGTTCATAAAGGTTGAGTAATGTAGGATGAACTAGTTTCTAGAGGAGTTGTGAGAAGTTGGCTATAATTTTTGATAGAATAGAGTTACATGGTTGAATAGAAATTTTGACTAAACTATTGAGAATTGATATAGATATTATCAATAATTATGGTTTTTATAATTAATATAAAATATCCAATTGATGAAGTTCGAAGAAGGATTTGTTGAATCCATAATTAAAGAGGTTGTGTAGATTTATAGAAATACTTAAAGTTGAGTATTCACATACTGGAAGACAATATAAATTGAATTGAAGTAATTTGGAAATATTTTTATATTTTCAAAATCCATTTAAAGAGTTTGGGGATAATTTATATGTTTTTAAATCTAATTAAAATTAATTTTTAAGTGATTTGAATAAGTTTGGGAAATTAGAGATTTTGGTGAAAATTAAAAAAATTATAAGGTGAAATGCAATACATAAAAGGTACTTTTAGAATAGGATCTATGAATAAAATTAACATTAATATAGAATGTAATATTTGATAAATTCATGAACATATATAAGAGTCATTCTTGGTCATACGTAAAATTCACTCTAGAGAAAAATAAATGAAATGGAAAAGGCACAGAACATGTATAATTAATTCTAGTGTATATATAAGAGTCATTCCAGTAATAAGGTGAAAAACTAGAAAATAAATTTCATGAGTTAAAGTAAATTCCCAATTCTATTTTAATATGTAAGAGTATTTCACTCATATGTAAGATTAATTGAGGAAGAAATTGGAAAAGTACCCGACTCTCACTGAGATACGTAAGAGTCATTGAACTCATGTGTAAGAGTCTATCTAAGCTATAGAGTGAAAAATTGGTTAAGTACTAAGTCTCATAGTGATACTAAAGAGTAATAATATCTTACATAAAGTTCAATAGTTTGAGAAACAAATTAATATTCCAGTTATAGAATACAATATAGTTATATCTTATTATGAGAGTTCTAGAAGATAACAGGATGTTCTAGAAGTTGAATATGAAGATTCCAAATTTTTTCTTCAATGAAAAAAAATAAAAATGATTCATAGGGAATTTTGATTCAATATAAAATTGAGAAAATGAGTTTCCACACCATGAATAATAACACATTATGATGTTTTCTGAGTATGACATACTATTCAAAGAGAGTTTTGAACATGGAGATAAATCCACATCATAGATAATAATATCACATCGTAAATATAGTTTGATTCATAGCCACTTTGTGAGGAGTTGGTCACGTCACAAGGAGTAGTGGATTTAGAACCATAAGCTATTTCCACATCGTGAGGATAAATCCATGTTATAATGATATTCATGCATTCCAGTATGGATTGAAATTCTTGTGGATTTCATGGACAATAAGAGGTCAAGGTATTTCTAGATATCACAGAGAGTATTAATAGATCGAGTCTTATGGATTATTTTGAATGAGTATTTATTTAGAGATAATTCTACCTTAAATCAAGGATATTTCCATATTCAAATATGTAAAAAATATATCAATGTGATTTTTTTTAGGAACAAAAATATATATTACAAAATAAGGAGAAAAAACAGGTATGGATTGAAAACCCAAAACTAAATTTAGAGAGAACATCTACAGTATCAAAGAGAGAGAAAAATTATATCTATGAAGGTAAAAATTTATGAATTAAATAAGAAAGAGGAGGATAAAGAGGAATTGGTATTTAATTCATGTCCTATGATATCCTCTTTTTCATAGAAGAAGAATAAGAAGCAGTAATATGATAACTATATATTGTTAAAGATGATTTAGAAGATTGAGGAATCTGACACTATTGTTATGGTGTAGAGTCTTGTGAAGAGGTGATAAGTATTAATAAATACCTTCTATATGATGTCTTCATACAATTAGGTGAAGACTGAGAAGAAGGATGATGTGCATAGAACATTGTATATCATATAATGGTAGTCGAAGACCATAAAGGTAGAGTTGAAGGATAAGGTCAGCATGCATGTTATACTAAAATATATAATTTGTCTAAGACATGTTCATTAAATAATATGATCTTATTATTTTTATGTAGTGAAATCTAGTTCATATTGGTGATCTTCACAAGGGATAATTGGTGTAAAATGATGGTAACTAGTATAAATTTGTAATACATGTCAAGTGACAAAAGGGGTTTTTGGGAAATAGTCATAGGTAATGGATGATAACTTACCTAAGAAAAGAATGATACCTAACCCATTAGAATACATACATTAATAATGGAAAATCTATGTCTCTAACTGGACCCAAACATGGAAAGATTCGCCCACATTTGGGGAGAACCTTTTAAAAATAACATGTGTTTCTTACCCACTTTACTTTTTGGAATTCATGTGGTTAATGTGACATGGGAAATCATAAATATATCCATTATTATACCGACTGATAATAGAGGTTTGTATACTAAGAGGGGATTTAAAAGGATAAAAATGAATTCTGTAAAAAAGTATTGTTGACCACCCCTAAGGAGACTATACACATCATTTGGAACTTCAAAGTTCATTCATGAGATGAATCATATGTATCCACTTACTTGGTTTGTCTTATTAGTGTACCAATAAACCCTTAATTGGGTAAAGTTATTTGGTTCTTATTTCTTTATTCTTTTTCCACTGATTTTCTAAAAGGAAATTATGGAATGATGGGAAGAATTGTGAAGACCCCATCTCACTATTTTATTAAATATTATAGAAGATATAATGATTTTTTTTAGAGTTTCTAAATTTTAACTTTGATTTTTTTTTTGAATTTTTTCTCTATAGAAAGGTTACCATATGGTTAGAAGTAACCTATCATAAAACCTTACATTTAAAGGGAAACAGTGTGGGATATTCATATGTCGGGGTTTCCTTATAGTGCATAATTAGCGCATGACCGTGTGATTTTTAATGCCGGCTGGGAAAATATCCTCACATATGGGGTCTTTTCTTTAGTGACTAGTATACTATTTATAAAATAGTTTGGGATAGTCATGTGAGGGGTGTAGATTAATTTCAGTGTAGGATTCACAATTAAAACATGATTTGGTAAACCTTGTGGCTAAACCATGCGAGTTTTCCCAAAATTTATGTTTTTATTTTACTCATATGCCTATGTTCAATTTTAACGCATTTATCCCTCCTCTCCTCCACACTTTTCTTGGATGATTGTGGGAGGGAAAGGGAACTTCTCTGGCTTCTTACCCAAGCTCCCAAACCCATTCTTCCTTTAATTATAAGTAGATTTTGGAAGGTAAGGTTACACTTATTTTCCCTTCTTCTACTTCCTCTTGATTTCATCTCCTCTCTTAAAACCTAATAGCTAAGGTGGTCAAACCTAGGGTTTGAGGTGGTATTATTTTGGTTTTTTTATTATCAATGGATTTTATAGGACATCCATTCTTGGTTTGGATTTTACTATTAAGGTCTCTTTTTTTAGGTGATTGAGGTAGGTGCTTTAGTTCAATTCCATTTGTTTGAAAATCCATGAAATTCTTGAGTTTTCTAAAATCATTTATTACAAATTTAATCCTATATGTGATACCATTTGTATATTTTTAAATTGATTTCAATGATTTAGACACTTGGTATAATGGAATTTCCTATAGATTTATAGCACTTGGTTTTTAAAAGCATTTTATTATGCATGCAAGTGTTTGTATAAATTCCTTAGAGACCTATTTTAAATTGATTTGATAATAAAGCGGTGTTTAGCGCTCTGTGGATTTTCTAAAGAGGAAAATCATGGTTTCAAGGAAATGTTTCAATGAAAGAGATGTTTTTATTTACAATTGGTTTTTGAGAAAGGAGATTCTTAGTTTCAAATATGTGTTTTGGGTTTTATAATGTTTTAAAGAAAAATTTTCTAAATGATTTCAATGTATGTTTTATGAGTTTAAAGGGATGATAATATAACTTGGCTTCCAAACTTGGTTTTAAAGACCGGGTTGGCACCATTTGTAAAATGATTTTTCTTTATTATTGTATCACCCATATTTTGATCCACATTTATTATGTCTTGAAAAGACTTTTTCTCTATATGGGAAGAATTTAAATTGATTATTATTTGATGCTTGTATGCATATGTTGAAGTGGTTATTTCATAAGAAGGTTTGGAGATGAGATGAGGTTTCTTTATTATGTTTATTATTAATTTATGTGATGACCACGTGATTTTTTTTGTTCATCTTCGCTTAGACTATTTTATGGGAACCAAAGGTAACTAGTGAGTTATCTAGTTTATACTATACTAGTTTAGATTAATCGTAGGCCAAAGTCCACCTAGTGTAGGTTATTCCCTTTCTAGGGGAGTTCCCTTGATGAGAATTATTCCAGTGTTTATATCATTTAGGAAGACATCATAGGTCGATATTTGATTCCAATGATATATTTCTAAGATCATCTCACCTTAGGACCTAGTGATTTGCACATGATGCTTATTCATTTGATAATGATATTATCTTGAGGATTCCCATTGCACACTTTATTTGTATCCCCTTGCTCTCATTTTAGACTTGTGGCACCATTTACATTGTTTTGGTTAATTTTTATTATGATTCTTTGATATGAGGGTTCTTGTTTGATTATATAATTTCATTGTTTCTTTTGTGATTTAGTCTACAATTAAACTCAGTTGGAAATGGGGGTTTTGTTGAATGTTTTAAAAGAAGGAAAATAGGATTTTTTTTTTGTAAACATGGAAGTACACCTTTTTTAGATTTTTAAAGTGTTTTCCTTTTTAAATGGTGGATTCCACCCCTCACTAGATAAAGAGTGGTTTTTGAAAGAATGGTTAGGAAAGTTTTATTGTGTCTTAGTTTAAAATCATGGTTCTCAAGCCTAATAGATATTTTTTTCAAAAATGTTTGACCATGTGGATTTGGAAAAATGATAAGTGTATGATAATTTTTTATTTTACACTTTTCACTTGGAAAAACTATTTTCTAAATGATATTAATAAAAGGAATTACATCTGGAAAAAATCATACTAGACAAGTTTAGCTCACACCCTACATACACATCAATGTATGGGCATATGTAGCCTTCAAGTTTTCATACAAGTGCCTAGGTATTGATATAAGTTTGGTTGATGCTCATTTTGGTTCATTGGTGGGTGTGGTGGGATGTTATGGTGACCATGGGTCATATGAAAATGATTTGTAGATGTTCAGGATTTTGGTTCTTCATTGGAACATTTATGAATCGACTAATTAATCTGGCTGTCTATTTATATTTTAGGTTTCCTATTATTAGGACCTTTTTATGTATTGTGGTGGTTTGGTTATTTATTTGTAACTTCTTGTTTGAAATCCGTGGTAGTCCCAAATTAGAGACATGCCATAAAAAATTCCTGATCAGATTCCATTGCTTATTTAATGTTATTTGAGGGTAAAATTGCTCTTGCATGATTATAGTGTGATACTCGAGTGCTTGTACTTTCCCCTTGGTGATTCAGAATGCACTTTGATCCTTACGGTGGGTTGACCAAGGTGACGTGGCAGGGTGAATCTAGTTGGTTTTTTATAAAATGTATATTTTTAAAATATTTTTAAATATACAGGAGATCAAAAGGAAAGAATTTATGAAGTAGTTTTCATTCAAATGATGAAACAAAGGGTCATTGAATCATAAATTAGAATATAAAGAAATATACCGAGATTAGATATATCTAAATAAAGAATGTGAATTTTCATCTTAAACTCTCTTATATAAAGAAAATTTGTTTATTATCAAAGTGTTATTATAAACAATATGATTTATCAAATTCTATAATATGTTTGAAAAAAAGAAAAAGGTAAAAATGTTTTATCTGAGATAAAGCTGTATTCAAATGAAGTATATTTGGACTTAGAAAAGTTCAAGTACAATAGCTAAAATATCATGTTAGCCAAAATATAAAGTGAATGTCACTTTATATCCTAAAATAGTATCCGGGTATGTCAATAAAGATAAATTTAATGAGTTGCATTTAATTTCCATAATGAAGTGAAAATCACTTTACATCCTAAAGGATTTTAGAATGTGTTGTAAAGAATAACGTAAAGAGATATATATTGATCTCAAGGAAAAGGTTTTATGGAGTATGTGATGATAAAGGTAAACTTAGAAGAGTTCTTAGTAAACAACATAAGTTATTAACATCATAACCTTTTTATGTTGTCAAGTAAAGGAGATTGAATACCATGTTCAAAGAGTTGAATATTAGGAATATGATTTCTAAGCCTTTACACTATTCAAAATGGATTTCATGTCACTAGAGTTTAGTGTGACAGTTTTATCAGGTGATCACATAGAGATGTGATAGGAATTACATAGAGATGTGATGATTTTAACAAAACCCTAAAAATATAAAAAACACATAAAATTGATCTAGCAGTCTATCGTATAAGATATGATAGGTGCTTATGTGTAGTTTTTTAAGTGTTCTTAAAATTGTTTATAAAACCTATCATGTTAGGCAACAGACGGACTACTTTATAATTATTTTATATTGAATGCATATACTCATAAAGTGAAATGACAATTCACCTCTGAAAAGGACATCTCTACTTTATTAAATCCAATAACCCATGTTTTCATTAATCTATCCTATTATGTATATTATTTGAACCACCAAAAAATTGTACCACATCAACAATATTTTCTATCAAACTGCATATTCACTACGAAAAAACGAGTCATTTGCGACTGGTTATTTGCAACAGGGACCTATTTCCGTCGCAAATAACTAATTATTTGTGATGGGAATAGGTTTCTCGTCATAAATGGTATGGTGTTCACTACACGCCAAGCCGCGGGAAGGGTATTTGTGATGGGTGGTTACACCCATCGCAAATACCCTACGGAGGGTTTTAGTATTTACGACGAGACCCGTTGCAAAATACCCTTTGGTGGGTTTGTGTATTTGTGACAAGAACCGTCGCAATACCCTTCGGTGGTTTTAGTATTTGTGACGGGACCCGTCAAAATATCTTTTTAACCGAGTTTATCTTTTGTGATGGGTCTCATCGCAAAAGTTATGTTGGGAGGTTGGTATTTGCGATGAGACTTGTCGCAAATACCTTTTTAAACGTCGCTTCTAATTAATAGGGGGGTTAATATTTGTGACGGGTCCTGTCGAAACTAGTATTAATTGCGACGGGACCCGTTGTAAATAGTATTAATTGCAACGGGAATCCCGTCACAAATAATCTAACCTATATATACCCTCATCTGTTTTTTTTTCATTTCGCACAACTCTCAACTCCTCTCTCTCTCTCTGAACTCTCATATTTCTCTCTGAAATTCTTCCAAAGTTTAAAATTTCAAATATAAGGGATTTTCAATCCTTGCATCGTACAAAAGATTATGTTTTAAGGTATTTTTCTATTACTTTTATTTTTTAGTTAATTCATTTAATTTTATATTAGTTGTAATTATTGATAATTAGCGGTAATTAAATTAAATTAGAATTATACACTTTTATTTTGCATAATTTTACAAATATGTTTTTTATTAGTAATAATAATAATAAATAGTAATAATTAGCACTGCTTAATAATAATTAGCGGTAATTAGTAATGTTTAGCGATAATTACTAATAAATAGTCATAAATAGTAATAACTAGTATTAAATATGAATAATTAGTAATAAATAGCAACAATTGGTAATAAATAGAAATAATTAAGAATAAACATGAATAAATAGGAATAAATATTAATAATTACTAATAATTAGTAATAAATAGGAATAATTAGTAATAAATAAAAATAAATAGTAATAAATAGTAATAAATAGTTATAACTTGAAATAAATAAGAATAACTTATAATAAATATGAATAATTAGTAAAAATAGAAATAAATAGGAATAATTAGTAAGAAATAGTAATAAATATTAATAGTTAGTAATAGTTAGTAATAAATTGGAATAATTAGTAATAATTAGTAATAATATGAATAATTAGTAATAAGTAGTAATAAATATGAATAATTAGTAACAATTAGTAATAATTTGTAATAATTAGTACTAATTAGTAATAATTAGTAATAATTAGTAATAATTAGTAATAATTAGCAATAATTAGAACTAAAAAGCAATAAATAGTAATAAATAGCAATAAATAGTAATAATTAGCAACAATTAGTAATAATTAGCAATAATTAGTAATAATTAGTAACAATTAGTAATAATTAGTAATAAATATTAGTAAATAGTAATAATTAGTAATAATTGGTAACAATTAGTAATAATTAGTAATAATTAGTAATAATTAGTAATAATTAGTAATAATTAATAATAATTAGTAATAAACAGTAATAATTAGTAATAAACATGAATAATTATTAATAAATAGAAATAAATATGAATAATTATTTATAAATATAAATAAATATGAATAATTAGTAATTAATAGTTATAAATAGTAATAAATATGAATAATTTGTAATAATTAGTAATACATAGTAATAATTAGTAATAATTAGAAATAAATATGTATAACTAGAAATAATTAGTAATAATTAGTAATAATTAGTAATAATTAGTAATAATTAGTAATAATTGGTAATAAGTAGTAATAAATAGTATGAATAATTAGTAATAATTTGTAATAAATAGTCATAATTAGTAATAAATAGGAATAAATATGAATAATTAGTAATAATTAGTAATAATTCGTAATAATTAGTAATAATTAGTAATAATTAGTAATAATTAGTAATAATTAGTAATAATTAGTAATAATTAGTAATAATTAGTAATAATTAGTAATAAATAGTAATAATTATTAATAATTATTAATAGATTGTAATAACTAGTAATAAATAATAATAATAATAAATAGGAATAAATAAGAATAAATAGGAATAAATAAGAATAATTATTAATAATTAGTAATAAATAGTAATAAATAGGAAGAATTAGTAATAAATAGTAAAAAATATGAATAATTTGTAATAATTAGGAATAAATAGTAATAATTAGTAATAATTAGTAATAATTAGTAATAATTAGTAATAATTAGTAATAAATAGTAATAAATAGTAATAATTAGTAATAATTAGTAATAAATAGTAATAAATATTAATAAATAGTAATCAATAGTAATAAATGGTAATAAATATTAGTAAATATTAATAAATAGTAATAAATAGTAATAATTAGTAATAATTAGTAATAAATAGTAATAATAAGTAATAATTAGTATTTATTAGTATTAATTAGTAATAAATAGTAATAATAAGTATTAAATACTAATAAATAGTAATAAATAGAAAAAATAGGAAAAAATAGGAATAAATATAAATAATTAGGAATAATTAGAAATAAATATGAATAATTAGAAATAAATAGGAATAAATACAAATAAATACGAATAATTAGTAATTATTAGTAGTAATTATGAATAATTCGTAATAATTAGTAATAAATAATAATAAATAGTAATAAATAGTAAAAATAGTAACAATTAGTAGTAATTAGTAATAATTAGTATAAATTAGTAATAATTAGTATAAATTAGTAATAATTAGTATTAATTAGTAATAATTAGTAATAATTAGTAATAATTATTAACAAATAGTAATAAATTGTAATAAATAGTAATAATTAGTAATAAGTAGTAATAAGTAGTAATAAATAGTAATAATTGGTAATAATTGGTAATAATTAGTAATTTTTCCTTTTTCTGGATCGTGTTTTTCTTATATCAAATTATTCATAAAAAACTAATTATTTTATATTTGTTAGAGAAATATGGAACAAGGAAGTCAAAAACAATCATTATTAGATGATCATGCTTGGATAAATCAGTACAGGAATCCAAGTGGTTCTATACTAAATCCTATCTATATTGAGGGTGTTGAAACTTTCTTATCATTTGCATCA
The DNA here is from genome assembly GCA_963277665.1 of Viscum album. Classification (NCBI taxonomy): domain Eukaryota; kingdom Viridiplantae; phylum Streptophyta; class Magnoliopsida; order Santalales; family Viscaceae; genus Viscum; species Viscum album. The sequence continues at coordinate 1,685,567,936 of OY728160.1, forward strand.
TCAAAATTAAAATTTCTTTCATAAGGGACAATTAAGTATCCATGTTAAAAATGTGGTTTGAGGATGTTTAACACATTTGAAAATATTGGGGATCATCTATTACATTTTTTCTTTCAAACAGATTATGTTTTTTGTATTAATATGGTGACTGCAATTCAAGAGTAGATATTAATAATTTGGTTCTGGATTCATCAAGATTTCAAAAGTTAGTGCATGGTGTGTTAGGTCCATATTTTCAACAAACTGAAACACAAGATGATATTTATTTAACTCTTTATTTGTATCCATCTCAATTTTATGATTTTATGAGGTCGACTGAGGATGCCTTATATCTTGGTATCCTGATAAGAAAATTTGAAGCCTTTGCAAAATTTATGGCTATTAAATCAGATAATGGAATGTCAAATAGCTATTTTAATAGAATATTCTCTTTGGTTAAAACACTATTACCAGTAGGAAATGTGTTGCCTATAAATTTCTATGAGAGAAAGAGGTCGGTTCGTAATCTGGGTCATGGTTATCAGAAGATTCATGTATGTTCAAATGATTGCATCTTATATTATGGTGAAAATGAGTCATTGGATAGTTATCCTACATGTGGACAATCAAGGTATAGATAAGTTCAACTAGGGAATTCTAGATTGATTCTTGTAAAACAATTGAGGTATTTCCCCCTTACACCCAGATTTAAGCATTTATTAATTTATCAGAACACAATGACATTGATGTTTTGGCACAAAACCAATATTTCAATGGATAAAATATTAAATCATCCCTCTAATGGTTATTCATGGAAACATTTTGACCAAGTATATCTGTATTTTTCTTTAGAATCTTGAAATGTGTGATTGGGTCCTTCTACTAATGGTTTCAATCCATTTGGTTATTATAGTAGTCAATATTCATATTGGACTGTCCTTATAACTCTATACAATTTACCTTATTGTATATTGATAAACGATACATATATCTTTCTGAACTTATTAATTCCATGACATCCAAAAAATAATATTGTGCTTTATTTGAAACCATTGATTGAGGAGTTAAATTTATTATGGATTAATGGTGTCAGTACATATAATGTTGATGTGAAATAAAATTCCTATTGAAAGCTATATTGATGTTGATAATTAGTCACTTCCCAGCATATGACATGTTATCTGTATGGAGTATACATGGTACAAAATTATTTCCATACTTTATGAGAGGCATAAAACCATTTATTCTAATCAATGGAAGAAAAACTGATTTTTTTTACTATTATAGAAGATTCCTTCTAATCGATCATCCTTTTTGGAGGAAGAGATATAATTTTTGAAAAGAAACAATTAAAACAGATGGACCTCCAACAATGATCTCAGGTATGGAGTTAAAATCATTTCCTTCTTCATTACCTCCCATTACATCTGGACCAACTATAAACCAACATAAAATTGGTGGCTTTGGGAAAAAACACAATTAGATAAAATGGATCATTTTTTGGGATCTTCCATATTATTATGATTTGTTAGTCTTTAACATGTTAGATGTCATTCATATTAAGAAGAACTGTTTTGAAAATATATTTTATACAGTTTTGGATACACCAGGTAAGGCCAAAGATTACATAAAAGCAAAATTAGATCTTTCCAAAATTTATAGAAGACCAGAACATAATGTAAGGGCCCAGGCCCCTCCAATCCATTTATTTACTAAAATTTGATGTTTGGGGTGTTTGGGGAGGTTAAGGTGACCCATTTAGTCACTTTGAAAAAAAATTTAGTTTTAAAAAAATTTCTAAGTGTGGAACAGTAGTTCAGGAAGAGTGAGTCATCCAACAATTTTTCAAATTTGCAGAATGGTGAGTCATTTCCAACAATTTTTCAAATTTTTAGAATGGTGAGTCATTTCCAACAGTTTATCAAATTTTCATAATGGTGATTCATCCAACAGTTTTTCAAATTTCTATAAGATTTATTCATTACCAACAGTTTTTCAATTTTCTAGAATGGTGAGTTATTTCCAACATTTTTTAAAATTTCCAAAATGGTGAGTCATTTCCAACAGTTTGTCAAATTTCTAGAATAGTGATTCATTTCCAAAAATTTGTCAAATTTTCAGAATTGTGAGTCATTTTCAATAGTTTGTCAAATTTGTTTAATGGTGAGTCATTTCCAAAAAAATTTCAAATTTCTATAATGGTGAGTCATTTCCAACAGTTTTTCAAATTTCCAAAATAGTGTTTCATTTCTAATAGTTTATCAAATTTTCATATTTTTCTAGATTTCTTAGTTTTTCTATTTTTACATCTTTCTTTGAGATAAAATTAGTTAAATGCCATATTTAAGTGGGTTTGAATCCACTTCAAGGGCTATAAATTATATCTTTAATTTTCTAAAAAAACAGAGGCTTTTAATTGGTCAAACTATGTGGTTTAATATGATCAGCATTAATATAAATTCTAAGCAGTTTCAAATCTCGTTAGTCTCGGATCTAATCTTTAAAATTCGGGAACCTTACCTTATTTCATTCTTTCTCCTTTATCTTGGTATGAGGTGGAAAAGGCTTCCTTCACATATGAGTGTTTTAATCAAACTGTAATCCTTGGATCTTTCTTCCTACTACATGCGTACCCCATGTTTTGGTGAAACCTGGAAGTGTCGATCCATCTTCAGTATAAGGTATATTCTACCTCTATTTTATGGGTTCCTTGATCTGTTTCCTATCGTGTCTCCTTTCCATGTAATGTCTTGTAATCTAAATGTTTCTAATGGATACTTTTTGGGTGTTGGTTGATGCAGTCGTGCCTCGAATTCCTTGGTTGAATGTATTCATTGTGGGAGAGGTGATCGTGATCCATTGTGTTGGCATGTTCTCTTGAAAATAATGTGAAAACCTTTTTATTTAGTGGATTCAGGGATTCTCTGTTCTTCTTACGTGCAGTAGTAGAGTTAGCATGATTTATCCCACTATATCACAATGAAATTGATATAATAAATACTTGAACCGAATTAACAAATTTGTATCAATTCCGTAGCGATGTTATTGACTTCTGATTTTTTAGATAGTGATATCTATGTTTTCTTATTTAGCATGTTTTTCTTGATGGAAATTGGTAAAGAACACAAATCTGGGATTAATTATAAATTAGTTTTCCAAATATAAAGAGGCATGTTTAATGAATCTGGTTGTTGTTGTTGTTATTTGGTGATAATTAGATGGATGGAGTTATGCATATTTAAATTGAATCAGTTAATTGTAGATGGAATAAGGAACCTGTTGTGTTGTAAATATAATGAATTGTAGGATTTTGATTTACCTGATTTCTTGTAAAGGCCATGTTCCTTATGCTTTGGAGCTATGAGTGCTCATTATGTATAAATGTTGGATTCCTTGTTTAAGGGCCAAGATCCTAGTTGCTATGATGATTGTTCCTACTACTTGTTTTGTTTTGTGAGCCTGGGATGGCTGATCTTGGAAGGATTTTCTTATATGTGGGGAAGGGAGGCCTATTGGTTGTTATATATGGTCTTTCTTACCCTCCTTCCAAAAGAGGCGAAGATGTGTGGGGTATTCTACCTGATTTCCATGTTTAAATTCACGAGGAAGGATGGGTCTATGCTCCTACTATGGGTGGTAAAGACTTTATCGGTAGTTCAACTACTCAACATGTTTCTCCCCTTGTGTTTGGTAACTTAGAAAGCTTTCTTAGGATACCCAGAAATATGGAAAGTGGTAATGTTGATAAATGATTGAATAAATGATGTTGAACCAATGTGGTTGGATCTTATGGGAATGAAATGATGAGGTTATACTTCTAAGGAATTGTGGAGTTGGTTTGGTTATTCCTGGATGGCATGGAAATTTGGTGTGATGCTAATGAAACATAATGTGGAAATTATGTTGGTTAATTAATGGTTAAATAATTAATTAACATAAATTGAAACTGATAAAAAGGGATAAAGTAATCTAATGTATCTCTTTTATTGGTTTTGTGCTTATTGGATACCAAGTCTTAGTAGTGTCAGTTGGAATCAAAGATACATTAGCTGCAGCTGAGTCTAAGACTAGGCTATGCCCATAGTGTGGCTATGAGCTATAGTATATTTTTTAATTTTGTGTTTCTATATGATACTCTGCCATTTTGGTTAGGTAAACTGACACCCCAGGGATTTTGAGCCCCATGGGTGTTTTTTCCCACATCTTGGTGGGAGGATGGATGGCTGACTACCCCCTTTTCCCCTGCTCTCTTTTCTTGGTAGTTACTTTTGTTGGTAGGCACGGTGGTTAGTTTTCCCCATATATGTGTGTAGAGGACTATAATGGCTTGTGGGTATTCACACACATATATTATGGATATAGTTTCCTATATTCTACTATAGTTATAACATGTGTATGATATGAGGGTATGAGGATCCTTACTCGGTGTATGGGCTGTAGTGGATTGTGGTATAATACCCAACATTTGATACACGTTATGTGGGATTTTGTGGCTCCCAAAAACTAACTGGTTATTTCTGGTTGTGTGGATGGTGTGGTTCTTCGCCTAGGTGTCTGTAGGAAAGCCCTTGTGTTGATAAAGGTGCATTTTGTGGTGCTCTCTCAGGTTTCTTTGGGCTAGACATTTTAGAGAGAGATGCTTACGATGTGCAGCATTGGGGAAAAGAGAAAAACCATTAGAGAAGTTCTAGTGAGGTATCCTTGATATTATTTATTATATTATATACTCTTGTATTAGATACATGGTGAGAGTATCCATGGTGAGTCTGGGAACATATCATACCTCTTCAGGTGACGAGTTAGTTTCACTTGTTTTTCACTATACTTTAGCTTGCTTTCTTTAATTTTTCACGAGAGGCTCCATGGTGGATCCAAATGAGTATAGTATTATACTCACCCAATGTAAATAAACTATTTGTCAGGTCACTTGGAGAAGGTTGGAGATCAGGATAATTACTACTGGATTTGGTTTTTTAGGAGTTTTTCGGGCTTTATGGTGACTATCATTTTACTTTCATTTGATACTTGTTGTTTTTCCATTTTAGTTGTATTAGTTCTTGCATGAAATTATATATGCATACTTGGGTTTATTTTTATATTGTATTATGAGAAGTAGTTGGTTTGCATCTATCTTATCTCTCTCTTCTTCATGTGTTCTCTTAGAGTTTAATGCCTCCCATTTGTGTGTTTACTATACCCTCGGTGCTAGTCACCAACTCGGGGCCTACTGGAGGTGGGACTCGAGGGTCATTATCTCTCTTCTCACATTTCCAACCAAGTAGGGGTACACTTTGTGGGGATGGGGTCACGATATAGAGGTACTAGAGGTCTGGTTAAGGGGTAAGATAGATTTTGGATTTAGGCACAGGTGAGGTTGAATAGGTTGGTAGGGAAACGATATTAGCTAGTTTAAAAAGCATTGTGAGCACTAGAGATTGGATGAGAAATATGTATTTAGCCCCCACCCCCCCCCCCATTATATGATGCATATACCTTTATGTTTACAGTGGATACTAAATGAATTGATACCAGTTGTAGGGTGGAGACCAAATCCAATGATCATGCATCATTCTTATTTGCGTCTGTGTTTGAATGGGTAGACATTGGGATAAGTTAACCGAAAATGAATAAAATAAAAAAATTAATTAATTTTAAATTCATCCATATTTAAGGTTTAGGAGTTCTAACTATTTTTTCTTTTTCATGTATGCCTCTAAGTGATGTCCTCATTAGGTTCACGTAGAACATGTCCAGCAGGTTGCGCCAGAAAATCGCCATAGAGTAGAGGTTGACGATGACGACACCTGGAGGAGGAAACTTTGGGAGTTTCAACAAAAAATTCAAAATAAGTATGAGGGATATATTTTATATTTATTCATAGAATACTGGTTGGAAAAGTTTTAGATATACTTTGGTTCGATCCGTGCTCGGAATGAGCACTGGGTGTCATTTGTTGTGACGATGTTGTGCGGGGCTGTCAGGCAGTGGTGTTCTTTATTCCTCAAAGATCGCGAGGAGTCGAAAATCTTGTTGAAGAAGTTCCGAGAGTATTTGAGATTCAATTTTATTTATTTTACCATAAATTTTTCCAGTCTCTAATAGCATATTTCCCTTCAGTAAGTAAAATATAGTGTGCAAGAGGTCGGGATCTATTTTTGGAAACTTCTATGATATTCTTTGGAACTATTTCCTAATGAGGAGAATAGGTCCGGAAATTTTGAGGAGGCTTTGCATCCATAGATTTAGATCTAGGTATCCTTTTTAATACTAATGACATATATCAAGGTGCTGGCAAGGGTAGAGGTCATCGAGAGGACATTAGCCCAAACTAGATCTTCACGAGAGGGGAGTCATCAGGTTTCCTCAAGAAGCAGATTTGTGGTCTAGGGTTCCCACTTTTTAGGAAAGAAGAGATTTCATTAAGTTGGGGGTAATTCCTAGACATTAGCATATCATTTATCTGGGGGTGAAGACTCTCAGGCCTATGCCAAGGGATCTGGTGATTTTTTTTCTTATGGAGGCTGAGGTCATCGGCAGTGAGAGTTACCAACCTTTCAGAGTATTCATCATGCACCAGATGTTCCACTCCAGGTTCCTTTATTGAGGTAGTTCCGGCTAAAGAAACAGAAGCATTTTACACCATATTTGGATCAGTATAGATCATATGGGGTAGGTAGAGGACATCCTCGGGACATTCCCCATCCTCAAAGATCAGAGTGTGGTTGGGGTAGTGATCATCATCTGGGTTAAAGAGATCATGGAGCAGGTCATGAACTACTAGAAAAGGCGTCTTTGGAGCCCCCCTGACATGGGTGTCTTATAATGGTGGTTTCTAAGCTTAAAAAAACACGTTATCCCTCCCCACCCCCTCATGCTCGAAGCCCCCTCGTGCCGCCGAAACCCTACCCCGCAGTGCTGACCATCACTGCCCCCACGCTCGTCCCCCCTTGCTACACCGCTGACATCATCTGCCTCTTCCCCGACCTCCCTACCCCCCCCCACCCCCTTTTTCTCGAACCCCCATCGTGCACCCCCTCGTGCCACTAGAACCGTACCCCGCAGCGCCGACCATCGCTACCCTCGTCTGACCGCCACCGTCCTCACACCCACCCTCCTTTTCCGCACCACCGACGCCATCCACCTCCACCCCGCCCTCCCCCACCCTTGCGGTTGAACCCCCCTCATGCCCAAACCCTACCCACAACACCTATTCTCCCTCACCGCACCGCCACCGCCTGTCACTAGTCACCGCCGACACTGCACTGCCGAAGTCATGTGACCGCCTCTACCCCCCCTCGCGGTCGAACCCCCTCATGCCTAAACCCTACCTGCAGCTTTTGTTCTCTCTCAATACAATGCCGCCACCTGTCACCGGTCACCATCGATGTCGTACGACTGCCTCCATCCTCCCATCATCACTCATCCCCTCCCTCGCTGCACCACCTCAGACTCTAGCTCCCCTCCGCTGCTCGTCCTCTCTCCCACCGCACCACCTCAAGCTCCCCTCCCTTCCAGATTTGTAGCTCTATCATGTATTCCCTAACTTCCATTTAAGAGTTTTTATTTTCATCATTTTACAGCACAAATTTGGCATGCATAAATATTATATGAATATTGTGTGTGAATAAGAATTGTGGAAATTGAAGTTCATGTTTATACGGGCTTGTGTGCATGAAGAATTATGAAACAATGTGTGTTAACAGTGTTTGTATAAGAATACATCACACTTTACTTGATGTTCGAAGTTACATACAATGTACAATCCATGTATATGTTGACTAGATTAATATTAAGTTGTGTTGTTATTTTATTTATAGAATTATTGAGTCTGTCTGTGTATCCCATGAGAAAATGTTTGAGGCTTGACCACAATTTTGTAAATGTTTGTTATATAGATATTATTAGGGATAAGAGTTGTATTGATCTTCCAAATCGAATTACTAGAGAATATTTTTAAGGAATTATGTTGTCCATTGAGTTTACTGAAGGATTTAAAAGTGACTATATTAGTTTTTCGTGTAGAAAATGTGCAAATAGATATCAATTCACACGAGATACCATGAGAGAGCACCTATTCTTGAACATATTTCTGAAAAATTATAAGAGTTTGAATCATAATGGGGAAGAATATATTCGTTGTAAAAATATAGATGCATTTTAAATGAATATTGATGTTAGGATGAATGATCCAATGTGTGAAATTCTTACTGAAATGGTACGTGGGTTATCTCCTGAAGGCATTGACATTCAGAACGTTGACACCGGTGAGATAAATTTGCGCTCTGGTGAAGATCATGATTTGAGAAGGTTTTATTATGTACTTGATGATGAAAAAATGGAATTATATCCTCGATGTACTGCTTACAATAAATTGTCATTTATCATGGAGTTTTTTCATTTGAAGACTTTAAATCCGTGGTCAGACACATCGTTTGACATGCTATTAGCGTTATTGAAAAAGTTTCATCCTATCGACGCTAAGATTCATAAGTCATATTACCATGCTCATAAGTTGATAGAGAACATAGGTTTTACATATGAGACAATAGATTCATGTGCAAACAATTGTATGTTGTTTAGAGTGGAAACTGCGCATTTGGATATTTGTATGGTCTGTGGCACTTCTAGGTGGAAACAGAACATGGGAAATCAAACTCATCAAAGTCAGACTGTGAAACAGGGAAAACTGATTGCCATAAATCAAATTCTTTACTTTCCTCTAAATATGGGGTTGAAAAGATTTTTATTTCATCTAAATTTTATAATTTAATGAGATGTAATATAGAAAGGAATCAGTAAAGTGATATGTTAACCCACCCAGCAGACTCCCGTGCATGAAAGGATTTTGATAAGAGACACCCCTAATTTTCTAAAGATGTTTGTAATGTACGATTGGGGTTTGCAGCAGATGGTTTCAATCCATTCAAGTCTATGGTTGGAACAACTCATAGCACATGCCCGTTGTTTTGGTTTCGTATAATCTTTCTTTGTGGCTTTGTATGAAGCAACAATTTATATTACTTTCCACTCTTATTGATGGACCGAGAAGTCCGGGGGATAAGATTGATGTTTACCTTCATCCATTTATTGATGAGTTGAATGAATTTTTGGGTGATGGTGTGATGACTTATGATGGTGAAACAAATGAAATGTTCAAATTGCAGGCTGCTTTATTGTGGAAAATCAATGATTTCCCAACTTATGCAAATTTATCAGGCTGGAGCATGAAAGGGGAATTTTCATTCCCTTTTTGCAATAAAATTAAAAAAAATTATGGCTTAAACATTCCAAAAAATGGGTATACATGGGTCACATAAGTTTTCTCCCCCCTCAGCACGGGTTTAGAAAGGACAGAGTGACATTTGATGGTTCTAGAGAGTTCATCCCAGCACCAAAGATCATTAAAGGAGTCGAAATGTTATGGAAAATTTAGGAAGAAAACATCCACATGGTATATGAATTTCAGGATTTAGTGACTCATCTATTATGTAATATTCGTGGTGCAGGTAGACAATGAAGTCACAAATGGAAAAAAGAAAAGTATTTTTTAAAATCTCCCCTATTGGAAAACTAACATTCTAAGGCACAATTTGGATGTCATGCACATTGAAAAAAATGTTTGTGATAATATATTGTGGACCATTTTAGGTGTTAGTGGAAAATCAAAGGGCCATGTTAATGCACGTTGTGATTCGGAAGTAATGGGTTTAAGGAAATAGTTTCATTTATAGTTAGCTGAGGGAAATAAGGCATATATGCCTGTTGCACAATATACGATGACTATATAGAAGAAAGAGACATTTATTTCCATTTTGAAGATGCTCAAGGTGCCTGATGGTTACTCTTCTAATATTTCAAAGTGTGTGAATTTGAAGATCAAGACATTGAAAGGGTTGAAAATTCATGACAATCATATAATACTTCAGCAGTGGATTCCAATCGCAATTTGTAATTGTTTATCCCCCAATGTTGTTCAACTGTTGATTGAGATGAGTAATTTTTTTAGACAGCTTTGTTTAAGAAATAAATTAATGAGTTATTTAAAAAGTTTTCAGGACTGAATTTTACTTATGCTTTGTCACTTTGAAAATTTATTTCCCCCCTCATTTTTTGATGTTATTGTTCACTTGATAGTGCACCTAACTGATGAAGCAATGGTTGCTAGTCCAGTGAAATTCAGGTGGATGTATCCTATTGAGTGGTATCTGAATACATTGAAATGATTTGTATGAAACAGATCTCATTCAGAGGCATCAATATCCAACAGTTATTTGATGGATGAGTGTACTACTTTTTGTGCAGAATATCTTATGGATGTTGAAACAAAATTAGATAAGCCCTCTCGGATTCATCATGGCCCAGTTGGAGAAGGAAACACATTTGATATGGACAACATCGATTGTATACAATCACGTTGATGCATCTTGTTCAATACTCCATTTCACAATTCACCCCCATTTGTTTTCATTCGATTTCATGGCATTCTGAGTTCGTTCGGCCGGTTTTTCCCACCCTACGGACGCTTTTCAAATGCGCCAAACACCTAAAAAACACATATTCAGTTGTGCTGTGAAAACAGCACATCCTAACAACGTGTTTTCTCCTCTTACACCTCACCAATAATAATTAGGGTGTTGTCGTGTGATTTCACATCATCCTGATGTCATTCAGTATGCATTTGACCGTTAAATGCATGTTTTGGCCATTTACGACATGCGGAGTGCATTTTTGGTCACCACGGTCACACGAGACCTTCAATAGATGTTTCTTCTACCTGAACATTTTAAAATTCACCCACCCTTTGTTGTCGTCTGATTTCATGGCATTCTGAGGTCGGTGGCAGGTTTTGACCACCCCACGGATGCTTTTCAAGCGTGCTAAACACCTAAAAAACACATATTCAGTCGTGCCGTGAAAACCGTGTGTCTGAATGACATGTCTTCTCCCTTTACACCTCACCAATAATAATTTGGGTGTTCTCATGTGATTTAACTTCATGCTGATGTTGTTCGGTATGCATTTTACCATCAAACACATGTTTTGGCCATTTACGACACGCGGAGTGCATTTTTGGTCACCACGGTCACACAACACCTCTGATTGACGTGTTTTCTACCCGATCATTTCATAATTCACCCACCCTTTGTTTTTTTCCAATTTCATGGCATTCCGAGTTTGTTCGGCCAATTTTGACCACCCCACGGATGATTTTCAAGCACGCCAAACACCTAAAAAATGCATATTCAGTCATGTCATGCAAACCGTGTGACCGAATGACGTTTTGTCTACTCGTACACCTCACCAATAATAATTACAATTTTCTTGTGTTATTTCACGTCATGTTGATGTCGTTCGGTATGCATTTGACCGTTTAACGAATGTTTTGTCCATTTACGATACGTAGAGTGCTTCTTCGGTCACCATGGTCACATGGAACCTCTGATTGATGTGTCGTCTACCCAAAAATTTCACAATTCACCCACCCTTTGTTGTCATCTGATTTCATGTCATTCCGAGGTCGTTCGGCTGGTTTTGACCACCCCATGAACGCTTTTCAAGCGTTCCAAACACATAAAAAACACATATTCAGTCGTGTCATGCAAACCGCATGTCTAAGTGACGTGTTGTCTCCTCTTACACCTCACCAATAATAATTAGGGTGTTCTCGTGTGATTTCACATCATGTCGGTGTCATTCGGTATGTGTTTGACTGTAAAATGCATGTTTTGGCCATTTACGACATGCAGAGTGCGTTTTCGGTCACCGTGGTCACACGGAACCTCTGATTGATGTGTCTTCTACCCAACCATTTCACAATTCATCCACCCTTTGTTGTCATCTGATTTCATGGCATTCCGAGGTCGTTCGGCCAGTTTTGACCACCCCACGGACGCTTTTCAAACGCGCCAAACACTTAAAAACACATATTTTCTTGTGTCGCGCAAACCACGCATCTGAATGGTGTGACATCTCCTCTTACACCTCACTAATAATAATTAGGGTGTTATCATTTGATTTGACATCATGTCGATGTCGTTCGGTATGCATTTGACCGTTAAACGCATGTTTTGGCCATTTACGACACGTGGAGTGTGCTTTCGGTCACCGCAATCGCACGAAACCTCCGATTGACATGTCGTCTGCCCAACCATTTCAAAATTAACCCAACCTTTGTTGTCGTCCAATTTAATGGAATTCCGAGGTCGTTCGGCCAGTTTTGACCACCCCACGGACGCTTTTCAAGCACGCCAAACACCTAAAAAACACATATTCATCCATTCCACGCAAAACGCACGTCCAAATGACGTGTCATATCCTATTACACCTCACCAATTATAATTAGGGTGTTCTCGTGTGATTTCATGTCATGTCGATGTCGTTCGGTATGCATTTGACCGTTAAAAACATGTTTTGGCCATTTATGACACACGGAGTGCGTTTTCAGTCACCACGGTCACACGAGACCTCTGATTGACATGTCGTCACCCCAACCATTTCAAAATTCACCCACCCTTTATTGTACTCCAATTTCATGGCATTCCGAGGTCGTTCGGCCAGTTTTGACCACCCCACGGACGCTTTTTCAAGCACGCCAAAGACCTAAAAAACACATATTCAGTCGTGCCATGCAAACCATGCGTTTGAATGATGTGTCATCTCCTCGTACACCTCACCAATAATAATTAGGGTGTTCTCGTGTGATTTCACATCATTTTGATGTCGTTCGGTATGCATTTGACCGTTAAACGCATGTTTTGTCCATTTATAACATGCATAGTGCGTTTTCAGTCACTGCGGTCACACGAGACCTCTGATTGACATGTCGTCTCCCCGACCATTTCAAAATTCACCCACCCTTTGTTGTCGTCTGATTTCATGGCATTCTGAGGTCATTTATCTGGTTTTGACCACCCCACAGACGCTCTTCAAGCGCGCCAAACACCTAAAAACACATATTCAGCCGTGTCGCGCAAACCGCGCATCCTAATGATGTGTTATCTCCTTTTACACCACACCAATAATAATTAGGGTTTTCTCGTGTGATTTTATGTCATGCGGATGTCGTTCATTATGCATTTGACCATTAAGCGCATGTTTTGGCCATTTGCGACACGCGGAGTGCGTTTTTCGTCACCGCGGTCACACGACACCTCCGATTGACATATCATCTGCCCGAAAATTTCAAAATTCACCCACCCTTTCTTGTCGTCCTATTTCACGGAATTCTGAGGCCGTTCGGCCGGTTTTGACCACCCCACGAACGCTTTTCAAGCACGCCAAACACCTAAAATCACATATTCAGTCGTGCTATGCAAACCTTGCATCTGAATGACTTATCGTCTCCTCGTACACCTCACCATTAATAATTAGGTTGTTCTTGTGTGATCTCATGTCATGTCGATGTCGTTCGGTATGAATTTGACTATTAAACGCATGTTTTTTCCATTTACGAAACGCGAACTCGTGGGGTGGGGGGGCTATCTGGGGGGTGGGGTGTTGTCTGGGGGGTGGGTGCTGTTTGAAGGTGAGGGGGGTGTCCGGGGCTATTTGGGGTGAGGGGAGATATCCGAGGGTGTGGGGGCTGTCTAGAGTGGGGGTGTTTGGGGGGGCTAATGCACTAACGCCGCCCTAATGGCGTATTAGTGTAACGTCGTAATGAACAAATGGCCTAATGGCATATTAGCCTATTGACCTAATGGCCCAATTTGATTTATATATATATAATAACTTAATAAATATGTCCAAATTTTATTTTCTTTGTTTAGTTGTTTCTTTTGTATCTTATTGTAGGATTATTGAAGCAGAAGATTGGAATGGATTAGAGCTGTTTGGATCATTGTATGTGAAGAAGTATGTCTGTCATTTATTGTTTTTGAGGAATGTGTTGTTTATGCTATTTTGAATTGTTTTTGTTTTTCATTTTAGTTGTGTTTCTTCTTCTTGGAAATTGTTTTTGTGATTGTTGGAAATGGGATGTATAAATTATTATTTTTTAAATAATTTTCCAGGTTTGTCGCCGCCATTGGCGGATGCTATTGGTCAATGCCTACAGCGACCACCATTGGTGATCAATGCCTACAGCGACTGCCATTGGCAGTCGCTGTTGGCCGATTTTCCGGTCTCCTATAGGGACTGCCAATGGCGGTCGCTATAGGCCCACCCAACAATGATCGTCATGTGGTCGCGGTGAACCGAATTTTTTATTACGTATAGAAACCTCCATTGGCGGTCGCGGTAGCCCTATAGCGATGGGCCAAATGTGACCTCTACTAGAAGTCTCAAGGCGGTCTCTATAGTCCCAGTTTCTAGTAGTGATGGTCAGCTTCATGATTTAGCATTGTCAGTTCTAGGTGAGCCAGATGTCATTCGAGATACCCTTTTCTTGTTTTCCACTTGGGTGTAAGCCTTGTTTGACTCACGAGTGATGTAGTCCTTTATATCACTTGACCTTGTCCATGCTTTAGGACTTGAGGTAGAGGGGCTTCCATTGCCCTTGGGATTGACTACGCCAGTTGGAGGCTTAGCTGACTTGTTTAAAGTATGTAGAGACCGCAAGCTGGTGTTAGGGCAGCAACGCCCTTGGAGAGATTTCCTTTGTTTATGAATACAATAATATGATGTAATCCATGGTATGTATTAATTGTATTTGGTGCAGGATATCATGTATTTCTTTCAGAGGCAGGTGGTGTTCTTCGATACTGATGGAGAGTCAGTTGTGTCTGTTGGTGAGTGAGACCCTCAGATGGGTCAGAGGCATGTTTCTTTTTTGTCATCCTTGATGGATGAGCTGATGTTTAGTTTTTCAGAGGTTCATCAGTCAGTGTTTCTTGGTGTCATTGAAGCATACCATGATGTCTTTCCAGAAGTGGTTATAGCGTTACCCCCTAGATGGGAGATCGAGTTTGAGATCGAGCTGTAGCTTGGCATGTCTCCTATATCAATGTCTCCATATAGGATGGTGCCTTATGAGTTGTGGGAGCTGTGTATACAACTTTGTGGTCTTTTTCAATGAATTTCTATTTGTCTAAGTGTGTCACTGTGGGTACGCCATTTTTTTCATGAAGAAGGATAATGAAAGTGTGCGGTTGTGTGTTGATTATCATTGCTTAAACAAAATGATAGTGAAGAACCAATGTCCTCTTTCATGTACTGATGACTTGTTTGATAAACTTAAGGGTTAAAGTTGGTTCTCAAATATTGATTTGCAGTTCGGGTATCATCATATGCGTGTGAAGGATGAGGATATCCTGAAGACTTCTTTCCATTATCGTCATGGGCATTATGAGTTCTTAGTGATGTCATTCAGTGTGACGAATGCTCTAGCTATGTTCATGGGGTTGATGAATGTTGTTTTCCATGAGTTCCTAAATAATTTTTTTGTGGTTTTGATAGACAAAATCCTTATGTACTTCACATATGAGGAGAATCATGTAGAGCATCTACATTCCATTTTTGTAGCTCTTCATCAATAGTAGTTGTTTGGGATGTTGTTGAAGTGTAACTTTTGGGCTCGAGAGGTCCATTTCTTGGGGCATGTTGTATCCTAGCAGGGATTAGCTATGGATCCATTAAATATATAATTATTTTTGTCTTGGGAAGCCTCCAAGATAGTGGAAAAAGTGATAATTTTCCTCAGCCTCATGGTCTATTATATGAGGATTATGGATGATTTCTCTTAGGTCACAACTCCTCTGACAGCATTGACTTGGAAGGATTAGGAATTCATGTGGAATGATCAGTGTTAGGCAAATTTTGAGTATCTGAAAGAGAATTTTGTCAGTGCTTCGATTCTTTATCTTCCAGCAGAAGTAGTTTAGTTTTAGGTTTTCTGTGATGCTTCACATCTGGGGTTTGGTTACATTCTGATTTAACATAGATCGGTCATTTCTTATGGGTCTCGGTAATTGTGTCCCCATGAACATAACTACACCACCCATGATCTCAAGTTAGAGACAATGGTGTTTTCTCTAAAATTGTGTGCACATTACCTCATTGGTGAGAACTTTTTGGTTTTCACTGATCATAAGAGCCTGAGGTATGTTGTCTCCCAACATGACTCGAACTTGAGATAGCATCGGTGGATGGATTTCTTATAGGATTACAACTTTTAAATCTCATATACACCTGGTAAAAGGAATGTTGTAGTTGATGCGCTAAGTATGAAGTCATGTAGTGATGTTGTGCGAGAATCTGGTGATTCGTGGAGATTGATGGAAGAACTTTTATCATTACATCTGAATATGGGAGAATTTGGGGGCATAGGTTGTCTTTCCCAGATGACAATACAGACATCTTTGGTGTAGCAGGCGAAAGATTCCTAGTTGAAGAATCTTGAAGAGGAGGTATGGAGAGACCTAGTTGTTTGTGCTGAGGCCCCTGAAGGTTGGTTTGAGGATGAACAACACTATGTGTTGTTTTAGGGGAGGATTTTTTGTTCTTTTGGTGATGCATGAGATGGTTCTTAGAGAGTCTCATAGTTCACCCTTAGTGGTACATCCGGGTGTGAAAAAGATGTACCGAGCCTTGAGGAGCCAATTTTAGTGGTCTGGGTTGAGTCGTACAGTTACAGAGTTTGCGTCTCAATGTTTGGTCTTTCATAAGGTTAAGGTCGAGCATTGTGTTTTTAGTGGTTTTCTCCAACCATTATATGTTCCTCAATGTAAGTGGGAGGACATCTTTATGGACTTTTTTACTAGTTTACCTCGAGCTCAAGGAGGCTATGATGCTATATGGGTTTTATTGGATCATTTAAATAAATCATCCCACATTTTAGCAATCAAGTTTTTGAGATCAATAGAGGTTTTTTCAAGGTAGTATATGGAGGAGGAGGTGAGACTCCATGGAGTCTCGAGGATGATCATTTCTAATCAAGACCCCTATTTTACCTCCAAGGTGTGTAGAGGTCTCCAGCATGTTTTTAGTTCTTAAATATGCCTTATCATTTCTTTTCATCTGCAGACGGACGATCAGACAGAGCAGACCATCCAGAATCTTGAATACATGTTGCGATTTTCTGTCCCGGATTTTGGAGGTTTGTGGGTGAGGAACCTTCCCTTGGTAGATTTATCTTATAAAAAAATTCACTCCACCATCTGTATGGATACATTTTAAGACTTCTACAACCGACCTTTCCATTCTCCATCGTGTTGGACTAGGTTTGAAGACTCAGTAAATTATTGGGTCAAAACTGGTACAAAATATGACAGAGATGGTTTAGGTGATTCGTGAGAGGATGAAGGCAGCGCATGATCATCAGAAATCCTATTCCAATCATAGATGATTTGGATACATGATGTTTTTCATTTTTTGCATCTCCATCATTATCTTCATTGCAACTCTCACATCATCAATTGAGTAGATATTTATGTTAATGATAATGCGACCTTCGAAGAGCAGCCTATAGAGATCCAGGACCGCAAGGAGAAGGTGTTGTGTGGGTGTTCTATCCCCTTGGTTCGTGTCATGTGGCATCACAGTGGCATGGAGTAGAGTACTTGGGAATTTGAGTCATAGATACATGCTCAATACCCTGATATTTTTTATGTTTATCTCTTTTCTTTTAATGATGATCATTTGTGGTTGTAGACCTTTCGTGTTTATGAGACGGATTTCACTTACTGCTTGATGTGGATTTCTCTATTTTGATAAGTATCTCTCCTGGGAGAGTGGTTAGGGGATAGTTGTAGTTTTTCATGGATCCATGATATCCCTTTGATGAAGTGGTTAATCTCCTTTGGTGGTGAGAGCCTTGATATGTATCTCGAAGGGTGGATGTTTGGACATTTTTTTTATTTTCTTCTCTAGTTTGCTTTTAGATTCTCTAGGGAAAGAACCTTTTGAGAGGTATCTGATGTAATTTCCTAGACCCCTCTGGTCCATTAGTTTTCTACAATTTGATGTTTTAGGTGTTCAGGGAGGTCAAGGTCACTCATTTCATCACTTTGAAAAAATTTCTAGTCTTCAAAATTTTTCTAAGTCTGGAACGGCAGGTCAGGAATGGTGACTCATCCAACAGTTTTTCAAATTTCCAGAATAGTGATTCTTTTCCAACAGTTTGTCAAATTTCCAGAATGGTGATTCATTTCCAATAGTTTTTCAAATTTTTAAAATGGTGAGTCATTCAATAGTTTGTTAAATTTTCAGAATGGTGAGTCATTTCCAAAAGTTTATCAAATTTCCAGAATGGTGAGTCAATTCAAACAGTTTTTCAAATTTCTAGAATGGTGAGTCATTTTAAACAGTTTGTCAAATTTTCAAAATGTTGAGTAATTTCCAACAATTTTTCAAATTTCCATAATGGTGAGTCATTTCAAACAGTTTTTCAAATTTCCAAAATGGTAAGTCATTTACAACAGTTTGTCAAATTTCCAAAATGATGAGTCATTTCCAATAGTTTTTCAAATTTCCAGAATGGTGTGTCATTTCCAATAGTTTTTCAAATTTCTATATTTTTTCATATTTCCCATTTTTTCCTTTTTACATCTTTATTTGATTTCAAATTAGTTAAATTCCATATTTAAGTGGTTTTGAAGTTGTTTACAAGGCTATAAATCATATCTTTAATTTTCTAAAAATCCATAGGCTTTTAATTAGTCAAACTGTGCGGTTTAACATGATCCGCATTAATGTAAATTCTAAGCCATTTCAAATCCCGTTTCTCTCGAATATAATCCTTAAATTTCGGGAACCTTACCTTCTTTCATTCCTTTCTCTTTATCTCGGTGTGAGGAACCCCGATACTTCCTTCTCATAGGAGTGGTGTGATCAAACTATAATCCTTGGATTGTTTCCCCTGGATGTTTCTTCCTGTTGCATGTGCACCCCCTATTTTGGTGCAACCTGGAAGTGTCAATCCATCTTTGATATAAGTAATGTTATACCTCCATATTTTGGGTTCCTCAATCTATTTCCTCTCATGTCTCCTTACCATGTAATGGCCTATGATCTCCATGTTTCTAATGGATACTTCTTGGGTGTTGGTTGATGTGGTAGTTACCTGATGTCCTTGGGTGAATACAGTTGTTGTGAGAGAGGTTATCATGATCTATTGTGTGTGACCATTCTCGTGAAAAGAACATTGGAAACCTTTTGAGGTAGAGGATTCATGGATTCTCTTTTCTTCTTACATGTAGTAGTAGAGTTTTCATGATTTATCCCACTCAATCACAATGAAATTGACATAATAAATACTTGAACCGGATTAAAGAATTTGTATCAATTCCTTAGTGATGTTATTGCCTTTTGATTTTATAGATAGTGTGATATCTATGTTTTATTGTTTAACATGTTTGTATTGATGTAAATTGGTAAAGAACAAAAATATAGGGTTAATTGTACATTAATTTTCCAAAGACAAAGAGGCATGTTTAATGAATTTGGTTGTTGTTTTTGTGATTTTGTGATAATTGGATAGATTCAGTTATGCATGTTTAAATTGAATCGGTTAATTGTATATAGAATAAGGAACCATTTGTGTTGTCAATATAATGCCTTTTAGGGTTCTGAGTTACCCTCTTTCTTGTAAAGTCTAAGTTCCTTATTCTTTGGAGTTGTGAGTGCTCATTATGTATGAAGGTTGAATGCCTTTTTAATGGCCAAGAGCTCAGTTGTTGTGATGTTTGTTTCTGCTAATTGTATTGTTTTGTGAGCCTGGGATGGATGATCCTGGAAGGACTTTTTGGTATGTGGGGTAGTTAGGCCCAGTGGTTGTGGTGGCAACTAACACCTATAGTGGTGAGATATGTCAGTTTATGTATATGGGTGTTGGGGAGGACACTGGAGATGATGAAAAGGGTTGAATCTAGGATTAATCAATGTCTTTCTTGTTGGATGCTTATCTTTGTTTATCTTCTATACATTCCCTGCTACTTGAGGAAAATGGTCCTTCTTACCCTCCTCCCAAAAAAGGCAAAGATCTACAGTGTATGACACATTCTTTCCATGTTTAGCTTCTCAAGGAAGGATGATTATACACTCATGTTTTGGGTGGAAAAGACTCGATATGTAGTTCATCTAATCAGTATGTTGAGACTCTTGTGTTGTTTGGTAGCTTAAAATGCTTTCTTAGGATACCTAGAAATATAGAAAGTGGTAATATTGGTAAATGATTGAATAAATGATGTTGAACCCATGGGGTTGGAGCTTGTGGGGATGAAATACTGAGGTTATACTTTTGAGGAACTGTGGACTTGGTTTGGTTATGCCTGGATGGCATGGAAGTTTGGTGTGATGCTAATGAAACATAAGGTGTAAATGGTGCTTGTTAAATAATTAATTAACATAATGTACAACTAATATAAATGGGATAAAGTAATATATTGTATCTTTTTAATTGGTTGTGTGCTTATAGGATACCTAGTCTTAGTAGTGGCAGTTGTGAGTTCGAGAGATGTTAGTTGTAGTTGAGTCTAGGACTTTTTTATGCCAATAGTTTGGCTGTGAGCTATAATATATTTTTTACTTTTGTGTTTCTATACACTACTCTACCCTATTGGTTAGGGAAACTAACAACCCAAGGATTTTTATCCCTAGGGGGTGTTTTCCTGAACATCCCAGTGGGAGGATGGATGGCTGACTACCCCCTTTGGCCCTCCTCTATTCTCTTGGTAGTTAATTTTTCAAGTAGGAATGGTAGTTAGTTTTCCCCATATATGTGTGTCAAGGGATGTAATTTCTTGTGGTTATTCACACACATATTTTCTGGATATAGCTTCATATGTGCTACTATAGTTATAACATGTGTAGGTTGTGATGGATTGAGGATCCTTACTCGGTGTATGGGATGTAGTGGATTGAGGTACAATACCTGACGTTTGATACATGTTATGTGGGTTGTGGTGGCTTCCAAAAACTACCTGGTTACTTCTGGTTGTGTGTATGGTTTGGTGCTTCACCCAGGTGTTTACGGGAAATCCCTTGTATTTCATGAGGTGCATGTTGTGGTTCTAACCTGGTGTCTTCAGGTTAAACTTTTTTGAGAGAGATTCTTAGGATGCACGACATTGGGGAAAATAAGCAAACCAATGGGGAGGTGGTAGCGGGGTACCCTTGATATTCTTTATTATATTATATACTCGTGTATGTGATACTTGGTGAGAGTAGCTATGGGGAGGCTGGTAACATAGCATACCTTTTTAGGTTATGAGTTAGTTTCACTTGTTGTTCACTGTGCTTTAGCTTGATTTTTTTACTTTTGCATGAGATGATCTGAGGAGGATCCTACTGAGTATAATGTTATACTCACCCTACATATATAAAATGTTTTTCATGTCACTTGGATCAGGTTATAGATCAGGTTTTTTACTACTAGATTGGGTTTTTCTGGAGTCGTTTGGGTTTCGTGGTCGCTATCTTTTTACTTTCTTTGGTTACTTTTATTTTTCTCCTTTCAGTTGTATTAGTTCGTGCATTTTATTACATATTTTTAGTTGGGTTTCTTTTTATATTTTAGTCTGACCAAGATATGGTTGGTGCCTATCTTATCTCCCTATTCAATATGTTTTCTATTAAATTTTAATGCCTCCCATTTGTGTATTTACTATACCCTCGGTTCTAGTTGCCAAATCAGTTCTTACTAGAGGTGGGACTCAGGTGTTATTATCTCTCTTCTCACATTATCAGCCAGATAGGGGTACACTATGTGGGGAGGGGATCGTGACACTTGAACTATTTGAAAATGTCATATCAAAAAAATTAATGGATCCAAAAGTATCATATACACTTTACAAAGAAAATAAATTATTATTTTGTAAGTGGATTTCATATTTGAGGCTTCCAGATGGTTATGTTTCCAATTTGGGAAGATGTGTCAGAAATGGTCATATTATAGTTTTAAAAGGAATGAATATCATGTTATGATCGAAATAATTTTTATGATTGGATTAATAGGTTTTTTGTATTCTATGATTTGGGATGCTCTAACATAAATATCATATTTTTTCTGAGACATTTTTGCAGCAACAACAGACTTTGATGCACTAAACAGACTCTAAGAAGATGTTGTTTTAATTTTATATAAACTGGAAAAAATATTCTTACTAGATTTCTTTAACTCAATAGAATATTTTATATTAAATTTTATATATAAATAAAAATGTGTAGGTCTGGTAAAATTTCAATGGATGCAACCATTTGAGAGAATCATGCAAAAAATGGAGAAAAAAGCATGTAACATAGCATTTGTTGAAGGATCAATTGCATAATATTATTTGTAGGAGGAGATTTCTTTTTTCTGCTCTCATTATTTTCAATATGAATATCCTAAGAACACAAGCTCGTGATATATAATGGGGGAAATGTTGACGATGAAATGATAAATCAATTATCAGTTTTTAATCATCCAGAACTTGGATTTGGTAGAGCTGAGGAATGATGGATTTCAGATGATGAACATCACAGAGCTCATACATATGTTCAACTCAACTATGAGAAAATGACACTATTTGTACTATGAGTGCATCTATAACTTATTCTATAATATTTTTTACAGAAAATTAATATAACTTTATTTGTAGGTTATATGATAATCATATCAAGAAACAGCTTCCACAAATTACAACTGTTGCACATGAAGAACATCGACAAAATAATTTTTTCTACTAGTTTCAAAAACTGGTAACATAAATTATTTATGGTTTAACTTCTAAAATCAATTTATTAATTGTTATATTGATCATTGTTTTATAAATTTTTAGGTATCTCAACATGCTGATAAAATTTGATAATCGATTATGTGTATTGAGTAAACCACCATCCAAAATGGTTAAATCTTATAATTCATATGTTGTGAATGATTTTTGATTTCATACACGTTCATATGGGGAATAAAAAACAATTTATAGTGGTATTTTTTTGATAGGATCTCATCATTGAGAAATTTAAGTTGACTTTTATAGTATGTTGGAAGAAATTATAGAACTATGTTATCTAGGACTAAATTACATAATGATGTTTAAATGTCAGTGGTTGGATACTAAGATAGGCTTGTGTGTCCATCTGAGCCATGGAATCATTGATGTTAAATATAAAATAATTCTTAACGTAAATGAACTATTTTTATTAGCTCATTAGGCACATAAAATTTGTTATGAAAACTATTATGATACTATAAGAGAGTTGGGTGATTGGTGGAACATAATAAAAATGAAATCTTGGGAAAATCAGTTTATTCAAAGTGAATGTGGTTCCACTGAAGTGAAAGGAATTGAAATTTTTCAAGAGACTACTCGAAATATATATTTTATATAAAGAGACACAAATATCAATGATGACACCCCACAGTTAAGGTTCAATGGTGATGATGATGTTATTGATGTAACAAATGAATTTGAAATGACAAGATATGATGAAACTAAAACTCCTATGGAAATTGATAATACTGAGGATGAATATGAAGGAATATTTCTATATGAAGATGAGTATAGAGATGAATATTGACACAGTTAAATGATGGTTATAATCAAATATAGTAAATATCTATATAAAATAGTTGTTTTTTAATATTTTCTAATAATAGTCATTTCATGTTGGAGATGGAATCGGATCTGTTTCGTGAGTTCGAGGAGGGTAGTCTACCTGATTACAAGTAGGATGTTAGATCACCTAATCCTCAAAAAACTGGCGGTACAATGAGGACTTGGAGGGGATGTGGTCTTCTGAGATTTATGATTCCTGACCATATCCCTAAGTTATGTCCACATATTGGCTTAGATATGTACATACAGAGGTATGATTACTTGTGTATTTTAGTTTTCATTAATTATCATTAATTTATTTATATACTAATTGTTTGATTATTTTTTCTTTTTTCATAGCTTTACGCATATAGAAATTTGACAGGGGTGTGCTATATTGAATAATTATTTTTCTAGATCACGGGTTACATGGGATGAGATTCCCATTGATGTTCAGCACTGTATGTTTGATCATTGGCTGGTAGGTAAAGAAATAATATTTATTTTGAAATTTATTTAATTAATAACTTGACATTATTAATTGTTTTTAGGGTTTATGGTATCTCATCGGTGAGAGCATTTGTGGCTCTATTTGGAAGGCATGGCAGGATTTTATGTGTGGTCATTGCTGTCAGTTTTTGCATTATTTGATGAGGACAATAATGAGGAAAGTAGGAGTCAAAGAGTTTGATGAGTCTTGATTCGCCCACTGACCTAATTACATTTCATCTCAGGTTTGGGATGTATTAGGTTCACATTGTATGGGTGGTGGTTTTTAGAGGAGATCATCAGTATGCTAAAAAAACTGGGGGAGACAGGTGGTGACACATTGAGCTAGTAGTCAAGCATCTAGTACGCATGGAGAACATATGGTAAGTAACTTTTTTAATTTATTTATATAACTTTAAATGTAAACTGTTTATTTTATATTCATATAGGAAATTGAACAGCCCAACATTATAGTGTTTTTCTTTTATAGGAGGATCTACAATGATATTGTCACTAGAGAGATTAGAGGTGATCTCCAACACCAGATTTTGGCCAGTATAATTCCTTTTTTAGTGTTAAAATTAATTGTAAATAATATTTTAGTTATTTTAATTTTAAATTGAAATTGAAGGATTCATATGAGTTCATGATGTCTTAGACACATATTGAGAGTTTGGCTGAGACCGAGGATCATACCAGTGTAGCAAGATTTGATAAGGCATCATGGATGCAGGCGACCCAGTATGCCATCGAGAAAAGTCAGGTTTTTGGTATTGGCTCTCGATTGATGCCTAGGAGTTATTATGGTACCGCTGCAATGTCGGCATGTAGCTTGAGAGGAGCTTATAAAGAGTCATCATCATATGTTGCACAGTATGAGGAGTAGTTGTGAGCTTATAGAGAGTATGCGTAGAGAGCAGGAAGACCTCTGTCGACAGTAGCAGTAGTAGCAAGAGGAGTTGCATCAATGGCAGCAGCAACAACACGAGCAGACGATGGAATACATGTGATGTATGACTCGTGGTTTAGGGATGGAGTTCCCTCAACCATTTTCTCCAACTCCTCCAGCTCCTCCAGAAGACCCTCCCTCTTAGTGATGTATTTACTTTTTATGACAAAACATTTGAATGTATATTTTTTTATAATATTATATATTTACATTTATTTATAGTACATTTTTTATATTATTGTGAATATTTGATTTTTATTCTTTTATTATTTATTTAATTTTTTATTATTTTATTACTTTATTATTTATTTAATTTTTTTTATTTATTATTTATTTATTATTTAATTAAAATTATTTATTATTATTATTATTAATTTGTTATTATTATGATTTTTTTATAATTTTGCCAATATTGAGGTTTGTACTATTTTATAATTTTTTATAATTTTATTATTATTTCATTATTTATATTATTATTATTATTATTATATTATTATTATTATTATTATTATTAATTTTATTAATATTAATTCATTAATAATAATAATATTATTATTATTATTATTATTATTTATATTCTTATATTAATAATATTATCATTATTATAATTTACTATTATTTTATTATTGTTATTATTATTATTTTATTCAATTTTATTAATATTATTATTTTATTATTTTTTAATCTTTTTGCAACAGGTCTGTCACAAATAGTTATTTGTGATGACCTGTCGCAACAAGTTTTTTTAAAAAAACTCGTAAAACTATTTGCGACGGTCTATCTCAAAAAATATAATTTACAATACTATTTTCTAAAACTATTTGTGATGGGACCCTATCACAAATTCCCCATTGCAAATAACTCCTTTTCTAGTAGCGATTAATCGCTACACATTTATGGAGCTGTGATCTTTATGTCTGTTTATAACCTAGTTTTCAACTTTATTCCCAACCTGTAAGAAATCCAGTTGCAATGATTTTATCAATGAAATTTCCTAACATTCACCACCCTGAAAATATTGATTATATAAGAGAGAATATTGTGTAAAAATTATTACTTTTTATATCTTCACATAATGTAAGCAGGATAGGTATTTTCAAAATTGACTCAGAAATAAGTAGAAAAATATAATAAAATATATGTTATATCATTAAGAAATATTAGAAAAAAACATATCAAATATTTAATTGAATGAAAATTTAAAATAATGACATATCAAATGTTTTATCTTACTTTATTGAGCTACAATTCTATATATAGTTGCATTCACCCTCCTAAGATAGAATCCAACCAACATAGTAGGTAACAAGAAACAAACAAAAAACATCATTACAAATCCACAACCTACACAACAACAAATGTTTTATCTTATTTTATCACGGTGTAATTCAGTATGAAATTTCATCCATCCCACAATAATCGAAAACTAATACCAGGAAAAAATCTAAAAAAGTAATAAAATAATTAAAATAATTAATCTCTTACTATTTTCAAAACAATTAAATTAACACTACATCAACTTGAAGAATATGAAACTTTATTAATAGGTAGTCATTATTTCTTCATCAAATTTTCTTCATCTCCATTCACATCCTCTATAATAATAATATATAAAGCTAATTCAAATAGTCCAATAAATTATGGAAGAAAAATATTTCATGAAAAAATAATTGAAAATAAAATAAAAAAATAAGGATAATAAATAAAATGAAATGAGAAATAGTCTTTTTTTAAATAACCAATCTCTTGTAAAAACTAGTGATTCCACTATTTCAACCTTTAATGTGCTTCAATATTTATCATGAACTCTTCCACCAATACTAAATGTTTCCTCTGATGTAACAGTGGAGATTAAAATGCTTAATACATATGAAGCCATAGAAGCAAGTTTTGGATACTAAAATTGATGTGCCTTCCAATATTCTATGATATCTAAATTTTTATTTTGATTGACTTTACGCTCATCCAAATAAATTTATAACTTAGTCTTTTGTGTAGAAGTCAAGTTTTCACTTTCATATGTGTCGAATTCCAATAGAAAATTTAAAAATAACTATAAATTAGTAACAATATAAACAAAATAAAATGCTTAAACATATAGAATTAATATTCAGATTTAGTTAAAATCTTGAAGTTCCTTAAAAACAAATTATGACTCATTCAAAGGTTCATTACAGAAGTTTTTAGAAGTAAAATTTCCACAAGGAGAGGAAGGAGAAATATTATTTGAATACTCGTTGAAAAAAGATGATAGTTTGTCCTTAACATTGATATACTCACTTGAACCATCATATCCATGATGATTATTATGACAAAATTCTAAAAATTAAATT
This sequence comes from Viscum album, assembly GCA_963277665.1. Taxonomy (NCBI): domain Eukaryota; kingdom Viridiplantae; phylum Streptophyta; class Magnoliopsida; order Santalales; family Viscaceae; genus Viscum; species Viscum album. Next base: position 1,685,595,139 of record OY728160.1, read on the forward strand.
TTTATTGTGGATCCAAGACTATCTAAATATAAATAATAAGTATAAATTCTTTCTAATATTTCTCAAACATTGAAAGTATTGAGTTTCCACAATACTCAAAAATGAATTGGGACTATCCTTTTTATCTTTCAAACTCAAGTAGGCAACAGAATTAGGACTATCCTTTTCTGCTTTCAAACACAATTAGGAAATAAACATTTATGGGAAATTTAAATTTATAGTGACATATTTTGATCTATAATAAGAGAGACTAATATCATAGATGAGACCCAACATCTTATGAATTTGAAGCATGAATAAAGTTTAGTTCCCGCAAGTCAGAACATCTTGCTTCAAAACTTTCTTAGCATATAGAGACATGTAATCACACATTCATGAATTTTTCTTTCCTAACTTGAGAATAATTCACATATTTGACACTTTAATGAATCTTGAAAACACTTCCATCAATCAACTTTAATCCCTCTTTCACAATAAGATTGACTATATGTGCACAATACCTTTTATAGAAAAAATCACCTTCACAAGAATGTGCATTTCTATCATTAAGTTTATTTTTCAATAAATCAACTGAGACATCGTTAGAATATTCATTTTCCAATGTTAATTCAAAAAAAATCAATCTATCAGTCAGTACATAAACTATATAGCTTCTCGATAATGAAATTCCATTGTGATGTAGCACCATATAAGAAAAGCTTAAAATCATCTTTTTTAAACACCAATCTTTGTTAATAAAATGCACAGCAAGCATATATATCCATTATTATTTATTAAAATCCATAAATCCAATGTCAAAATCACTCTCCCCAGTGTATCATTGAGCATGTATTTTATCCTTTTTTCTCTTTTTTATATATATTCAAAAAAAATCTTTCTTCACAGTATTCCTTAAGACCAAAGCAATTAAATTATGAAATTATGAAAACAAATATCCCATGCTCGTATAATCCAAACATTTAAAGGTAAAACCATTCATAATAATTGTATGAGAAACCAAATCATGAAATGTTTTATGATTAAACTTAATATATCATAAATACATGGATCCACTTTGCTGATATAAAACCATTTAACATATTTCATGATTTTTTATTCATATATATGTCTCAATGTGATGCTTTAAATTTATCATTCCAAACTTGTTATCACTGTTGTATGTGGTAATATTCTTTTTTGCACATTCATTTTTGTTTTTTATTTCAACCTAGAGGAATCACATCAAAAAAGCTCCAAACATTAGATGTAAACTTCCTCTTTCTCTTTTGGTTGTTTCCACCTTTAGGTTTAGTGGTAGATTCACCCATTTTAGGGATAAAAATACCATTCTCTTTCAGTCATTTCTACAGATCTTCTAATTTTTGGATCCATGTTGATTTTATTTTCCTCATTCTAATACTGTTACAAAAATAATTACTTAATAAATTAACTACATAATAAATAATTTATATTCAATTACATGAATACTCATAAGTTTTCAAAACATATATCAAGGATAAAATTTAAAAACTATTCCATTAAACAAAAAATGTCTTGAGTGATTATATAAATAGATTATTATAAAATTTATACTAGAAAATATATATATATAATCTACCATCATTTGCAATAAAAATGTATATTACCACTGAGACTGCCTATCTGGATGCACATATGAAATTCATTATCATATAAATTTAAAAATGAAAGAAATAGATAACAAAATCAACCATAATTTTCATCTAGATAGTATATTTATACAGTTAAAGAACACTCTTCCATAATAGAAATCAACTTACCACAAATTACCTTATTCAAGATGGGGATAACATGTAAGGCTATGAAGGAGGGGAGGGAGGGAGCGGTGGAGATCACAGCTCGAAGTGGCATAGAATTATGATAGCACTAGCATGGGCCTGTTATGGGGAAACAGATAATGTGGTGATGTTGACAACATAGAGAAGATGGTTGGTTGTTTATGGTAGGTAGGGATGTTGGTGGATCAGTCCGGTGATGGCTCATTATAGGCTTTTGATAGAGAGGGTAGGAGAAGAGGACCAATACATTATGGTGGGGAGAAATCTCTGGCACAGGGAAACTACTGGGGAGATTTGAGTTGAGGTGTGGAGGTTTTTAGGTGTGGGGAGAACAGGGGTAGAAAATTTTTAGGGTTTTCTTTGGTCGAAATTGGAGAGGGGTGGGGGAATTGTGATCCATCGTCGGAAGATCGAAATGAGTAAGTGATGATGAAGCATTGAAATGTATCTTATTGAACAAGGATTAAAGTCAATGACACTTTCCAAGGTTTCTCAAAGATTAAAGACAAAAGGAGATGCACCACCAATTTCAGGAAAGGTAAGAGGATAAATAAAGAAGAATTCACAACATGCTTCACAAATTTGTCAGATTCAAGTTTCCCCAATACAGAGGTGTGAAAATATATTATAAAGACACAATAAAGAGAGTAAAATGCTCAAAAAAAGAGTTATAATACATGTGTAACTCAAAATGTGCATAAAAATCATAAAAAACACTTTCTCGTACCATTTAATGACCTCATTAACTAAAGTATATAATTTCCTTCATAATGATGTTTTTATCCACTTTATCTCTCCTATTTAAAGTAATGATGAAAATTTACTTCCTTTATCATGTAGATAATTCATTTTGGGCCCCAAATAAGTGTTTTGTGGCCCACCATGGTGTTTTATGTCAAAAATTTTGGGCTGTTCCAATTCTAATAATAATTGGGCTTAAAAGTTTTGTCAACCCCAAAGTCATTATCCTTGGGTTGGATCTGATCTATATCATTCCCCCTGGTTGGAGTGGATTTTCCATCAAATCCATGGTATCTCCTTCTTAAATGTATAGAGACAAGTCCTCAATGTTTAATGTTTCAGAAACACAATAAAAATCATTAGTTAAATTGATTTTGTAGGAATTGTTTCCCACTTGATCAAGAACTTTGAATGGGCCTTCATCTTGTGGTGCCAACTTGATCTTCCTTTTGGATGAAATATCTCCTTACGAAGGTTAATCCACACTTTTTATTGAGGTTTAAAAATGGTATGCTTCTGATGTTTGTTAAATCACCTCTTATACGCTTCACTAGACTTATCTCTTTGAACCCAAATAGATTCATGAAGCTTCTTCATCTTCTTTATCTTCTACTTATAATCAATATTCACCTGGAAATCAATAGGTAAAGAGAAAAATTCTATAGGAGTGATTGGATTGGTTTCATAAACCACTTCAAATGAAGAATGATGAGTGGAAGCACTGAGAGATCAATTGTATGAAAATTCAACTTATACAAGCTGTAAATCCTAATATCTCATACTCTTGTTCTCCAATGTTCTCAAAATATTTCCCAATGTACAATTGGTAACTTTTGTTTTCCCATAAGTTTGCGGGTGATGGGATGTGTTGAAAAGAAGTTTCATACCAAATTTTCCCCATAATTTCATCTCAAAATGTCTGAGAAATTTTGTGTCTCTATCAGAAACAATGTAGCAAGGAATTCCATGGAGGTGGAAAATCTTCTTAAAAAACAATTTTGCCACTTTCTCTACATCTTCAGTCTTATGTAATGGTCTAAAATGAGCCATCTTAGAAAATTTATCAAGGAAAACCATTATTGAATATTTACCTCTCTGATTCTATGGTAAATTCATAATGAAATCCATCTTGTGATCTTCTCATGGCCTCTCCAAAATAGGTAATATAGTGTATAAAAATGGCTTGAAATGACTCTTTTCTCTTTGAAATGTTCCGCATCCTGTAATAATTTCTCAGAAATATGATTGCATCTTCGTCGAGTGGAGATTTTCCTGTAGTATCTCCAAGGTTTTATGGATTCCAAAATGACCAACAATCCCCCCTTTATGTGCCCCTCGAATGAGAAAGTCCTTATAATTACCCTTTGGAACACACAATTTATTTCTATTAAAGAGAAACTCATCATGTACAGAATAATCCTCCAAAAATCCATTTTTACATTGGATTAAAATAACATTTAACTCCATATCATGTTGATAATCTTCTTTCATAAGCTGAAATCCAAGAATTCGAGCATCTAGAATGGTAAGTAATGCATACCTTTGAGATAAAACATCTACCACCAGGTTATCTTTCACCTTATTGTATTTGGACAAAAATGAGGATTATTTTAAGGATTCTACCCACTTCTAATTCCCTGAACTTATCGTGTGTTGACCATTGATAAACCTCAATTCCTGATGGTCAGAATGAAGAACAAATTGTTTTGGTCTCAGATAATGGGACCAATGATCTAGAGACCTAATAATAGCGTAAAATTACTTATAATAGGTATTGTAATTCCTCATTTAATCATTCAATTTCTCATTGAAATATGAAATCGGATTCTTTCTTTGGATGAGAATAATGCATATACCAACTCCACTTGCATCACATTCTACATCAAAGACATGATGAAAATAAAGTAATTCCAAAACTAGTGCTTCACGTAGCTTTTTATTAATGATTTAAAATAATTAATTTGCTACCTTTGACCACTAAAATTCCCCATTTATCAATCATTCAGTGATGGGTTCCTTTATAGTTGTAAAATTAGAAACAAATTGATGATAAAAAGATTCCAAACCATGGAAACTCCTTAATTTTGTGACGGATTTTTGTTGTGATCAGAACTTTATTACTTACAATTTTTATTCATTCACCATGATACCATTTTTTGTTACCACATATCCCAAAAACACCACTTCTGTTGAAAACAACTCGCATTTTTTTAGCTTTCTATATAGATTTTGTTTTCACAAAATTTTAAATACCCATCGAATATGATCCACGTGGCTCTCCACATCCTTGATGTAAATCAAAATATCATCCAAATAAATAAAAACAAATTTACCAATAAATGGTTCCAGAACTTCATTCATGAGTTACATGAATGTGCTAGGAGAATTTGAGAGGTTGGATGGCATGACCAGCCACTTAAACAATCCACCTTTGGTTTTAAAATACGTTTTCCACTCATCCCCTTCATTCAATTATGGTGGAATCCACTCTGAAGATCAAACTTTGAAAATATTTTTGACTCGTTTAATTCATCAATCATATCATTAATTCACGGAATGGGATACCTGTATTTGATGGCTATATTATTGATAGATTGACTATCAATGCACATGTGATACATACTATCTTTCTTTAACACCAATAATGCTGGAACAGAACACAGGATCATGCTTGGCCTTATGAATCCAAGATCCATTAATTCAACCACTTGCTTTTTTAATTCCTTTTATTCTCTAGGATTACACCGATATACTGGTTTATTAGGAAATTGCGCACCAGGGTCAAGATAAATCTGGTGTTAAATGCTTCTAAATGGTTGTAATCCTACTAGAAGATCATTAGGCTAAACACTGTGATATTCCCCAATCAAATAATAATCTAACAGATGGTCATTGATCTTCTCCCCATGGCATAAATTTTACATCATCAATAAAGAAAAAATGGATTTTTATTATTTATTTATTTCTCCACTTGAGCTTTATTGATAAATAGGTCATCTTTGGGTGCTTCTCAAAAATATTTTTCTTGAAATTTTTGGGATGGATTCAAGGAGAAAGTGTGATAATCTTTTCCTTAGATCACAAAGAATATGTGTTTTTACTCCCATCATATTTCACTTCCCTATCATACTACCAAATACTTCCCAACAAAAAGTGTAAATCATCTATAGGAATAACATCACACAATAAATCATCAACACAGTTCATAACAATGGAAAATGAAATTAGAGACTATTTATTGACTTGGAGTGTGCTCTCATTGTTCAAACATTTAAATTTTAATGATTGAAGATGATTTTGATTTGGAATCCTAAATTTCTCCACTAGTGTCATTGAAACAAAATTTTTACATCCCCCACTATCAATAATCATCATTCATACATGCTTATTAATGGTAAAACTAGTTTGGAACAATTTTTCTCTTTGATATTCTTCTAGGAAGATTTAATCTTGCAAAACTCTTCGTAGCACAATCATGTTACCCACATCATCTTCTTCCGCAACATGATCCTCATTTTTAGATTCCTCACTATCATGTTCATCCTCTTTTATTTCATTTTCTATATCTTTGATATCCTTTATAGTAATAATTATATTGTTATATAAATTTTCCTAGAAATGACCATACCCATGACACTTGAAACACTTTCGATTCCTATGTTTAAAGGAGTTGTATTTCTATTTTGGTTGTTCTATAGCCTTCTCTTTACCTTTATCCATCATATTTTTCCTTCCAAATTCCTTCTCATCAACACCAGATTTATTAAAAGAAATACCTTTATAAAAATTTGTACCTATATTTTAGTTCTTTAGCACTAATGACTTTGTGATATGATTTTTCTTTTCCACCTTGATAGCCATCTTGCAAATATCATCAAGTGAGCAGAATGGTTATAACTCAACTGAATGTGTTATTTCTTTATTTAATCCACCCAAAAACCCTGAAATTGTTTTCTATTTATACTATATAACATCACTTTGCATAAATAAATGATCAAACTCCTGAATTTACTCTTCAAAATTTTTATCTCCTTATCACAGGCTATGAATTCGAAAATAAAGCTCTTGCTTATAATTCTAGAGAAACAATCATCTCCTCAAAAGCCTTTTCAACTTCTCTCATGAGTTTATTTTTTATTTTCCATCATGTTCCTAGTATTTATTTATATTTTATCCACCAAAGATATGCATAATATTTAAATTTCATAATTTCTACCTTACACTTCTTCTCGTCGGGAAAATTATTAAATTTGAAGAATCATTCAATTTCGCACATCCAATATAGAAAATCATCTAGATTCATGCCCCCATAAAAATCTAGAATGTCAATCTTCAAACCTATTTCAATATATTCATTAACTCTTATTATTTTTATATCAACCTATGAATCACTATAATTATTGCCATTTGTATGATCTTTAAAAAATGGTTCCAGATTATGCCTATTATGTGGAGATGGATGGAAGGGATGCTGCTGCGGTGGAGGGGAATCACATCATCATGCTCTCAATAATTGAGAAAGTTGATCACTAATTTGAGTAATTTGTGATTACAGTTGTGCATTGTCAATTCCCTATGAAGCAAGAGGAGTGGAAGATCCTCTATTGTGAGACATGATGGAGAGTAATAAAAATAATGTGATAAAACCTACTTATTGGAACATGCTACTTTCATACTAAATGGATGTGTCTTTAGAAGCTCAAAATGAGTAAGTGAATATAAATTAATGAAATATAGTCAATTGATCAAGGCTTAAATTCAATTCTACTCGCCAAATTTTTTCTAAGCTTAAAGACAAAGTCACTAGCAAAGGAGATGCACCACCAATTTTGGGAAAAGGAAGAGGCTAAAAAAAATAATTCACAAAAAGATTTTAAAATTCATCATAGTAAAGTCTCCCCATTAAAAAGGTGTAAAAATAAATTATAAAGACACAATAAATATATTAAGATGACCAAAATGAGTTATAAGACATGGGGAACTCAAAAGGTACATAAAAAAGAATAAAAAACACTTTCACATGCCCTTTAATGACCCCACTAACTAAAGTAGTGAATTTTCTTCATAATGATGATTTTTTACATATTATATATCCTATTTAACGTTTTGTTATGAATTTAATTACTTTTTCATGTGAATAATTCATTTTGGGCCCCAAATAAGTGTGTTGTGGTCCACCGTCATCCTGGATGTCAAAAAGTGTGGGCTGGTTAAATTCAAATAACAATTGAGCTTAAAATTTTTTTCAATCCCAAAGTTATTATCCTTATGTTGGGTCATATCTATATCATTATGTGTGTGTGTTTGTGTCTATATATAATTTCTACTATTTAGGATATATATTAGAATGGGTCCAAGGTTGCAGAAAAAGGAAACAAAGATAGGTAGAACCACTGAACTACACCTTAGAGGACCTATTTATGATATATATTATATAACATATATGTTAATGATATATATTATATACCATATTTTAAAATTAATAAATCAATTAAAATTAAATAAATTATAAGTTTATTTGTTAAATGGGTTAAATGGCTAAATGGGTTAAAAGTGTTAAAATTGTTAAACATGTTATGCAGGTTAAAGGAGTTAAATGTAATTAAACATGTCAAAGAGTGAAACATTTTGATAAGTTTAATTAAATAGGTCAGTTTATTTCAGATTCGAGTTAGAAATATCAACCCAAAAACAACATGATTATTAAAAAAATTATATGAACATGACAATTTTATTAGTCATTTAAAAAATTCAAACCCAAAAAAAATAATTTCATATCATTTTCAGTTCATGTTATCATGTCATTTCATAAATTGGAACCCCTACTCAATTGAGATATATCAAGGAAGTTTATGATCATACCTAGATAAGAAATATGATATGGTTATCTATCAGGTGAAGGGTATGTGATGTTCTCATCCATAAAGGTGAATGGAATTTGATTTATACTTAGACCTAATTATTCCATACTCATAGAATTGAAAATGTATAAGTAGCTATACGAAATTGAAATACCCTGTGTCTCATGGTTACTCGATATCTTGGACAAAGGGATCATATGAAAATGCATTATTTCATATGATGTAATAGGTGTACATGGGTATAGAGATAAATGTGTTTTCTAAAGAATATGTCAGATCCCTTTGTATCTTGGGTATCAATGATATTTTTCTAGAGGTTTTAATTTTCTTTCATTTATGAATTCCGGAATTTATATTTTCTATTAGCGCTAAAAAATTTCAAGCGATTACACTATGTGGTTTATTGAATAAGGATTGATTTTTTTAACTCAGAGATCTTCTCTAAAAGTGTTTTAGATTTCACCTAAAAGAATTTTTGGATGGGTATTCACAATTTATATCATATGATGTGATTCACAATGAGATTAATGTTAGTTTTTTAAAAATGTTTTGGAAGATATTTAAAAGGATTTTAGATATGGTTTCACATGTTATTATATATCATATAATAAAAGGTGAAATGATACAAAGTTTATAAGGATTTAGTGAAAGTTAGATATTAAAGGAGATATACCCTAAATCCCCTATATCATATTGTATGATATTTTCATGACATATGATTTGACATTCCTAAATCGATGGTATATTGTATTTTTTTGATTTGGATTTATCAAAAATTCTACTTTACATGATATATCATATTTTATGATCTACCTTTTATCCAATGATTCATTGGGTATTCGAATGATAACCGTTATTATTTGGGAAACTTCCATGTAAGATATCATTAAATTGAAACATGTCATAAGATGAAACGTATGGGAGAATGAATGGTTGGAAGTTACAAGAGTGGTAGCCACACATAATTAACTCTTACATTATGAATCTATGAGTTAATTCAGGAACACTTGAGAATTCCCTAAGGGATATATAAAGAGACACTACCATCAAGATGGTTTGTTTATGTGTGCCCAAGACTCTTGTAATTCTATCATACCATAATCTCCCTTCCTCATTATATCTTTTCATTATGAGATACTAGAATATTATGGAAGATAGGAGAATCCCACCTGAGAATCTGGTGATTCACATCAGCTCATGGATACACTATAGAGGAGGGAGTATGATAGTTACCTCTTAGTGTTCTTCATTAACCATATACTTGAAGACAATTATAAAAGTGATCTATGGTGTAAGGTACAAATGATATCTTCCTTATATATATATATATGCATGGTTTCAGTTTTTTACATGGTTGATGTAACATCATTTCCCTCTTCATTGGATTAAAAGAGGTGGTGGTGCTACTAGGCTTTAGGTGACATCCCCAAGAAAATAATGGCTAATAATAAATTCCAAGGTCCTCAAGAACATTTGGGGGATGATTTTATCTTTAAAGATAAAACATCCAAACTACAAAAACAAAAACAACCAAACCTCTATATGATGCATGATCAAAAAAATAAAACTCCAAACATAACTAAACCAATAAACCATATCATAGTATAAGAAAAAATAAAAAGAAATTATTGAAAAGAAAAAAATGACCAAAAAAACTCAAAATCCCAAGTGAAATCAACCAAAAACACCCAACCCACTCCAATCTCCAACTATAAATGCCATTCCCATGGTATCAAGAAGAGTCACTAAAGAACTGAGATGTCTTGTTCTACCGATGTCTCGATAAATGATATTTGAAAATGCACAACAATTCCCAAGAAGGGGGTGAGTATAAACTCCTTAATATTTCCCCAATGAATTTCCCACTCACACCACTAGGACAAAACATGTTATTATAACTTATATATAACGATTTTAAGTAGTAAAAATAGTTTATATCACATCCATAAATAATTTTCCATAGAAAGAAATAAAAAAATCCTTTAAAATCATTACTCAATTTATTTGGAATATTATTTTCAATGTCCACACACACAACAAAGCACACACACTCAAGATTGGTGTTACCATTGATGGTGGAACATTACGTCCATACTCCATTACATTTTGATGGTGGTACTTCACGACCATTTTCTATCCCACTCAACACATACCAAACCAATTATGCCAAAATCATTCCAATCCCTTCCAATAAAAAAACATTTCTATCTTTAAATAATTTCAACAAAAACTTTACATGTATCAATACCAAACCATAATTTTAAAATCATCATTTTAAAATTATAAGCAATGGGGTTTTCTAAAAATACAAATCAATTTTCCATAATTTCTAAGCCAATACCAAAACAAGATTTCCATCAAGAATCACGCAAGGATTTCGCAAACATTTTAATCAAATCATTTAATTAAAACTAAGACTTCATGTTCTAAGTCAAGTGGAGATAAGAGAGAATCCACCTACCTCACAATGATTAGAGAAAATGAAGAACGAAATAATGAAACTCTAGATATTACTTTGGATATCCTTTACATCAATAAATCCAATGATAAAACATCAAAACTACCATCAAGTAACATGAATATATCCACCATGGATTGGATCTAAGATTTTGGGAGAGATAAGGAAGATAGATTTAATTATAATGATGAAGAATAGTGAATTATTTATGAATCAGGGCCTCCGATGAACTTTTATTTTCTTAATAATCACTCTTGGGTCGAAAGGAAAAGTATCTCAAGAATTGGGAGAAAAAAATTGAGATCTTAGGAGATTTTGGGAAAATGAGGGTTAAAGGGATTAATTCAGATTAGGTCCACATTTTTAGGAGGTTAATATTTATTATTCATGATTATGCTACATTGTTTGGCAAATCTTGTGCCAACTGTGTGGTTCTAATATCATAAGCCAACCCATATCACCATTGGTTCAAACAATTAAACAAAACGTGCATCAACCATGATTTTCCCTATGTTTCAAGAAGCACGGTTTCCCATATGCACTCAAACATTTTTTCGAATCCATGTGTGAACCGTGCACCTATCTAATACCCACTTTCTTTTCTAAAATGGATTCTTGGAGGTGGTGCACAATTTCTACTAACCATGTACAAACTATACACCTCCATAAAAGCCTCTAAAACATGTCAAAACCCCTCAAAAACTCCTGAAACTCAACTCAATTATTATATAGACTTAAAATAAATAAAAAATGGGTTATGTACCTAAAACTATGGGGTGAAACATTCTCCCCACTATTAGCCTTTCCTTACTCAGAATGTAGACAATCGGAGTTTTCTTGGAAGAGTTTGGGTCATTTCTCTAACATTTACTTTTCATGATCTAGTGTTTCTTCATGAATAAAACCACATTTCCATAAAACTCACACTAGAATGATGATTTCCCAATAAATATCTTCTCTTTCCTATCCGTAATATGTACCAAAACATGAATCAACCGAGCATCTAGCTCTAGGTCAATGTGATATCATCGAATCACATGGTCTGGATCAGGTTGACACTTCCTCAACTAAGATACATGAAATGAATTATGTAATGAACTAAACCTTGGTGTCAATTACAATCGATATTACACCTCACCAACTCATTAAAGTATCTCAAAAGGGACTATTTATCTAGGAGACAACTTCCCCTACTTACCAAAATGATGATTCCCAAGCCTTCGAGAGATTCTCAAAAATACATGATCACTCACCTCAAACAATAATGGTCATCGATGATGATTCTCATATGATTTATGATGACTCTAATCCATCTACATTCTCTTTTTTATCAACTGAATCTTCTCTATTTTCTCTTATACAAGGTTAGGTCCAATTAGTGATGTCTTGCCTATTTTCACCCAACAAAGTAGAGAGATACAAGGATATCCATACTGTTGGAACCAATGTTGTTCCTTGCTAGAAATGGCATATGGTTTGTGTTTATTTTTTTGAATCCACATTGGGTTGATCAAGGAGTTTTCAAGAAAAGTGATCTTACAGTACAAGCTGAAGTATGTGTTTAAGGTGGCACAATTTTACAATGTTTTCAAAAAAATTGGGCCTCAAAAACAGGAGTTTGTTTTTGGAAAAGTAAGGATTTACGAAAAGGAGTGAATAGTATGTGGATAGTGAATCACATTTCAAGGAATACATAGGAGGTATGTAGAACTGTGAGGAAAATGGAAAAGGTAGGATTTCTGTATAGTGGTGCTATAAGGACCATGAATCATGGTATGCAGACCACAAATGAAAAATAGTTCACAGGACGGATATGGTTCATGGGAAGGTTCATAGTATGTAGAAGAAAAATGGTTCCTATGATGGTTTGTTGTTAGTGAAAATGAGTCAGAGATTGGTTCACGGAATAGATCAACTGTCAGGAAGGAAGAGTGGTCGTACATGGAATGCATAGGGAAAATGGTTCATGAGTGAGGCGGACCGCATAGGGAAAATAGTTTGCAGATGAAGCAGTACGTGGTGAAGGTTGTACCGCATCGAATGTTTATGTAAAGAAAATTAGAAAGATTTTTGGATATATTTTCCTATATACGCATCATTAATAACTTCATTATAGAGATCATTTTTTATTAGAAAACAACCTTACTCTAGGAAAAATTCAGCCACATATGGAAGCGGTTTGTGGGGAAACAATTCCATGTAGGAGAAGAGTTTGCAAGGTAGGATTCTGCTAAGGGTGAATTGGTTCATAAGAACAATTCACAGAAGGAGATATGGTCAATGGAAGAAGAACTAAACCATGAAGTAGGGATGGTTCATGGAATAAGGGTCGGTCCGTGGAGGAATAATTGTTCCACAAAGAAGGAATTCTCTAGGAGTGAAGGTGGTATGCAGACGTGGTACAAGGATGCGGTACGTGGAAGTGGTAAATGGAAGCGGTTCATAAAGTTGGTACACTTAGGTGGTATGTTAAAGTAGAAATAGTCCATGGAGCAGTGTTATCCTACTAAGAAGAGGTGGTTTGCGAAGCACTTGTTCCATACAGAGAAACGCAGTTTGTGGAGGAATCAAGGTTGTTCCATGAAGGAAGTTAGCTTTGAGAAGGTTTGAGCTTTGAGAATGAGCTTTGAAAAAGGAAGTAATTAACATTAGGTTAAAGATGAAATGGATTTAAAAGAGAATAAACTCAGGTATACAGTGCAAGAAGATTCTCATGATAAGTTAGGGACAAAGTCTTTAATTTCAATCCATTGAAGCGAACTTCAAGTTTATAAACTTAGTTAGACATTTCCCTATACAGTGGGTAAGGGGGAGTCAACGAAAGTGTTCTGAGGGAAGTAGTGATATATAACTAAAATCTAATAAAGATAGTGTGTCTGGAACATAGTGACTGTGTCTAAAGTCTTGTATTCCAAAACTAGTAAAGATTATTGTATTTAGGTACGACTGACACATGGTTGGAATATGCTCCCTGGACTAGACCTTAGTGGTAAACCAAGTAAAATTTTTGTGTTGTCTCTTTATATATTTGAATGCTTGATTGCTGATCAAATATATCGTATTGGTTTAACAAATTCCTACCAATGTGGGAATATGATCCATCACATTAAAAGAAAAATTTAATACCCTAATTCACCCTTCCCCTCTCAAGTTGTTCTAGGGTCTTACACATACGATACTTCAAAATTATCCATACGTATCATGGTCTAATATATTTTATTGTATGAGAACTCCACTAAAGGTATATACTCCTACCAAGAGACACTAAAATACAGCACACAATCCATAAGCATTTCCTCCAATTTTTGGATTGTATGTTCAGATTTTCCATCTATTTGAGGATGATAATATTTACTCAAAGTCAACTGTGTTACAAGGTCTTGGTGCAAGGATTTATAGAAATGGGAAGTAATCCCAGGGTCTCTATCAAATACAATCAATTTTGTAATTCCATGAATCTTTTATATTTACTAAATATGGATTCTTGACAAGTATTCCACCATATTAGTTTCATGAATCAAGATGAAGTGTATTGATCCACTATCATCCATATGAAATCGTGTTTCCAAACCATCCTTGGTAGAACTATTAAAAAATCCATGGATATCTGCTACCATCTCCACATGGTAATCAGTAAATACTGTAACATACCCACTATTTTTTTATTCTCCACCTTTAACTGATGACATGGAAGGCATCTCAATACATCCTTCACTACAGTTATTTTAATTCCAACCCACCAAAACTGTGCTTCTAATGCTTTATACATTTTCTGAATCCTAGGTTGAATAGACCATCTTTAAAGGAGTTAGGTGCTAATAAGATGTTCTTGATAAGCCAAAGGTATGACCATACAATCACTAAACCAAAACACTAAATTCCCATCCATCTTTCACCCCTCAATGGTCTCCCCACCATTGATTTTTGACCTCATAGAAACACCATCAGGATCATATGTCTAAGAAACTCTAGCCTACTCAACCAAATCCAGAACAAACGAATCTATAAAGAAAACAACAAAACTACCTTGGTCTGATAAATCTAGATATATATCCTCTTGACTAAAATTAATTAAAAATGATATGAATTTTATTTAGCCAACTAAGAATATGACTTCATGCTCAATGAATATTCCATAGAGTTCCCCTTAACTGATGTATACATCAATTTGAAGTCAAACATCCAAAATAATCTATCCATATGAGCTTACTTAAATTCAAATACATTTGTGATAAAATGTGTTTTGAACTCTTATGATCCATAGAAACTATGAATTTATCACTAAAGAGGTAATGGATCAATGTCTTATAAGCATAGACCACAACAACTAACTCCAAGTCATATGTTTGGTAGTTCTTATCATGCAACCATAACTTTCGTGAACCATTTGTAACCACATGATATCCTTGTATGAGAACATATCCCAACCTAGATCATGATGCATTACAATAGACTACATAGACCTATACAGACTCTAGAAATGTGAGGATAGGATGTAACACCCTGAACCTAGTTAACCAGAGTCGGTGCATTATTACATAATATTGGCATGATCACAAAAGATCAAGTCTCAAAATACTGATTAGTTTAGTAGCCTTGGAAATACTAGATACATTCATAAGTTTTACATTACACTATAAAATAAAAAACTATAACAACATAGTCTCCGTAGGCCACACTCATATCCCTTAGACTATCCCTATAGGTCAGTCATAATATACTTCTTCGCATCCTGGGAAAAAATAATACATAGAAAGGGGTGAGCTCTGATGCTCGGTAAGGATAACAATATAGCGGAAACTTTCATAAATAAGAATAAACATTTAAGGAAATTTATAAGACTAAAACAAAAGCCTTTTAAACTTGAAATTAAGCATAATATGGAAAAGATAAAATCAAATAATTCCATTTACTTATTCACATGGATATTCTACTAGTTGAATAATCACAGGAAATATCAATAGCCACATTCATAATGATGGAATGCATAATGCCAGACTTCATAATGATATAGTCAAGGCCATGTGCCAAGACTACAAATAAGATTTTGTCAAAGCCTTGTGCCAAGACACTAGTTTGTCTCATGAGACCTACCGATGCATCGAGGAGCTATAGCGGGCTCCACCCGTCACTTACTAAGTCCTATGCATTCCTCATATGAAAATGTTTAAACATAACACAAACATTCATATTAAAACTAGCATACAAAATATTAATACTTTATCCATAAACCATGAATGGTGTAAAAATAACACATCCACAGTCAAACATTTCACAAAAAATTCAATACCATATAGAATTTTTGTATCATAATAAATCAACTTCAAATAAGCTTAAAATCCATCAAAGGATGTCGACATAGATGAAATCAAAATGTTTTTTAGAGAAATATCTCTTTATTTTTTGAAATCATTTAAAAGTAATATAATTATTAAAAAACATTTATTTTGAAAATATTCTTATAATATTTTAAGGGAAGTTTCGACGATGTTATAATGGTGGGAAATAGCTGCACCCGTAGTATAAGTTAAAAAAACATTCTTACCTTAATTTTGTCTAAAAGGTCATAAAGTACCGTGTTTGGAAAACGACAGAAAGATTCCTTTCAAAACATATAAGTTCAAATAAGGGTTTAAATTACCTTAACCCATTTTCTAGTAAATAGTAAAAATGTTTTGAAATACATTTTTTAAGAAAACACAGATGTGGATGATAAAGAGGTCTCAGTAGATACTTACCTAAAAACAACCTCAGATAATAAAGAGATTGTAAAATTAACCCTTAAATTGTACTTTTCCTTGGTCAAGGGTATGTTAACCTCCTATGTAATAGTTAAATAATTGTTATTAAACTATAAAATAACTATATACATAAATATGATATCATATATGATCTTCTAATATTGATTTGTTAATGATATTTCAGCAGTATCATCGTTTCGGGTGTTAACTGGTTCATTTTCCTTTATATGCTTTGTTACGTAAGTAATTTTTTTTATGGATAATATGTATCTTATTCATATTTATAATGATATTAATTCTTTAAACATAATTTTTAATCATCACATGAAAATTATTCTTGAATGTATATGATGGGGAATGAATCTCATCGCGTTCGTGGAGACGGTAATCCGTGCGTACGCACGAGCGACAATATCATTCTTTTGATATTAAAATCATATATAATTAATAATATATCATATATAAATAATAATTATCATTTTATATTTATTATTTACATCATTTATACTCATTATTATACCCATCTAAATGATGAAGTGTTTGAATAACAAACTACACCACGGCGTGGAGACGGTAATCTGTACGTACGCACGTATGGTGACTTTGTCATTTATAGGATGGATAGAATAATGAATATGGTTGTACCATTTTTATAATAACATTACAGTATATAGAATATACTATAGTTATTTTTTTAGAATGGAAAAAACAAATAAAGAGGAAGTGGAAGAAGAAAAGAACTTGAAAGAGGTGATGAAATATTTACCTCTTCTTCGGGTTCTTCCTTTTGATTTGATCAAAAGGGATCCTTAGGTTGGATTTCTGACTAAATTAAGGACTCTAGGATATATTTAGGACATTTTAGAGGATATTTGGGCAGGGTTTGGCAGAGCCAAATGGATTTGAAGGTGTGAATTTGAGAGAAGGGGAAGTTCCCTTTTATAAGAGGGGTGAGGGGCACCAAAGGAAAAGATTGAAATATTATTTTATAATAAAATAATTTTAAGTTTATAATGTATATAAAATGATTTATTTAAATGATAAAGTGAGTATGGTTCGAAAACCACTCAACCAATATGTTTTAGATAGGTTTGGGTTACTATATTAACCTTATCTTTTAGATTTAACTCTTAGTTAAATAGTTTGACATTTACCACGTCTCTTTGTATTTTTATATTATATGGTTAATAAACTTACTATAAACTTCCAAGCGAACATAAAGTGGGTCATTAATAAAATATATAATATTATTCAATCCCTTTGGAAAAACATTAGATTTTTAGGAATAGAATATCAATTAATAATATAATATTTGTTTTAAAAACTCTTTTATGTCAATTTTGACACTTTGGTATTTTGTTTTTGTTAAATTTATAAAAGCATTATTACTTAGAAAAAATTCATTTAATAAACCATAACATGTCATATTAACCTAGAAAATTATTGTAATTCATTAAAAGTCTCAAATTAGATTTATTTGGATATTTATAATATCAATTATTTTAATCTTTCATTAATAAGGTAATTATTCCATCATCATTGTGTCATATATTAAGTTAATTATTTAATATATAAAAATTATAAAGAAAATACAATTATGTAGGAAATCTTATTATCCTTAAATTTAATATTTATAGTCTAATTTATCTTATGTATAACACTATATTTAAAATGGTTTAGTTATTAAACTTTGATTTTAACTCTTTTAACTCTTCTTTAAATAAAATAATATTTAATGTCCTAATATAATCCAAGTGGACCAAAGGGGATCATATTTTATTCATAAGGTTATTTTTGGTTTAATTATACTTATCCAATAGAATTAGAACATGTGTTATGGTAATTATGATATCATTTTTGACCTTAATTACCCTATTTACTTTTAACCGTGGTAAATAAAAGTCAAACGTTCTTATTCACCAAAAAAATTATTTTCATCCTATTGAACCACATTTTACTTACTGATATTAACCATGTCTCTCATATTTTTGAAATTCAACTCATATAAGTGGTAAAATTAAGTTTTATACAAATTTGCAAATGCTCCTAGGAGGTGGGTAAAAGATGGTAAAAAGTTCAATAAAATTTTTATATATCTAAAATCATTATAAAATGACTCCAATGAATTACATTGAAATTATATAGGTATTATTTATATATTTTTAACTACAATAAATTTAAATAAAATAAATAAAAATTCGTTTTTAAACAATAACTCAGTGTTTTTCACTATTCATCAAAAATTGAAAGTTTTCAGAAAAATACCAAAAATTCACCCTAAGATAATTTCGATATTATGAATCCAAAAATGAAGTCCATTTTGAAATATAAAATTTATAAAATTTCAAAAAGTGGGTATTACTAGTCATAGCGGCTAGTTTGATTGGTTGTGGTGTGTTTAAACTCGAAGTTGCGTACAACACAAGCTATTGTATTATTCAAAGGGAAACGTATCGTGGAAGCTTGGGGTGTTACATGGGATATGATGTAAGTCTAACCTTAAGTTATTGAAATTATTTCTGGCATTATATATTCCATTTTTAAGGAATGTCTTTCCCTGTCAAAGTTGTCATAAATGATGTCAAACATAAAAAAAAAACAGGTATGAAACGTGTATAGTATCCCACTAATCCAAGGAAACTACATATATCAAAGACATTATTTGATGGTTTCCAAGATATAACATCTTATATATTTATAGGATATATAGAAACACCTTTTTTAGAAATGACATATCCAAGAAAACATACCTCTTGTATCCAGAAATCACCCTTTGATAACTTGGAAGACAAATGATGCTCCCACAAGATACCCAACACTATAGACAACTATTGTTCATGATCTACTTTTATCCAAGAATACACCAATATATCATCAAAAAACACCACCACAAAAGAATCCAGATACCTCTAAAATATTTTATTCATCAATGCCATAAAGATTGTTGGTGTATTCGTGAGACCAAAAGGAATAACCACATACTCATAATGGTCATATATACTTTTTAAATACGCCTTTAGAATATCCACCTTCCAAACTCACAATTGGTGATACCTCGAACATAATTCAATTTTAGACAACAACTAGGATACCATCAATTGATTAAATAGATCATCAATGAATCAAATAAGATACTGATTTTTTATTGTAACTTGGTTAAGCTTATGATAATTTATACAAAGTCTAAGAGTTCTATCAACCTTTTTCACAAAAATAATTGGTGTTTCCCCTAGAGACTTACTTTATTGAATGAACCCTTTGATTTATAATTCTTCTAACTAAAATTTTAATTCTTTCAATTTTTTTTCTTTCATCCCATAATATAGAAGTGAGATCATATTGGTCCAAGATAGAAGATCAATTTAAATTCCACTTCTCTTTTCGGTGGAAACCTTGAGAAATTATCAAGGAATACATCAAGAAACCAGTCCACAATAGTTGGAAAATATCGATTCCCAATCTCTCTAATAAATTCCATGGTAGGAGCTACCAACTGATACAAGATAATTTCAACCACCAGTTCCAAAATTCCTTCTCAACTTGACTTTACATCCCAATCTCCTCTAAAGAGATGATCAATGTCATCTAGAGATGTGAAACTAACCTTTTGGGTGTAGTAGTCAATGTGGGCCTTGAACGATGTCAACCAATCCATACCCAAAATCAAGTCATAGACATCCATAACAAGTAAAGAGAAATCCCAAAGAAAATCATCCCCATCAATAGTTATAGAACAAGATTTATACATAAAGGATTGACATTCTCATTGGACAAGAGGAGTTTGAAGTTTCAACAAATAAAAAATCATCTCAATATGCAAACCCATATCATGAAAAAAATGAGAATAAATAAATGAGTGGGACAAGATTATATCAAATAAATCCTACATAAGGGTTAAATTAAAAATAATTGCAGGGAAAACATGTTTTTTTCGATGCGCCCGTAAGGGGCTCTCTCTCTAGGTTTCCCTCTCGCTGCCACAGGCTCCTCCGCAGCGGAGGGAGCGACGCTCCTTCTCGATCTCGGTGGGCTGGTGGAGGTTTCCTGCTACTGGATTGCGTTTCGTGGTTCCTTGCTGGCTGTGGAGATGCACTAAGGACAGCGGTGGTTTCGGGTTCAGATCTGCGGGTGTAAGACCAGTCTCCGTCGACGGCATACTCTTCGGAGCGCCTTTGGCTCTGTTCTATGCAGCTCGCTGTCATCCTCTGGGGTGTTTCTCAGCGTTTTAGTTCTACGCTCATGCGTTGGTGTTTTGGGGGCTCCGACTCATCTCAGATGAGTGAGGGGGGGCTCTGTTGCGTCTGATGCGGTCGATCTAGTCAGTGGCGGCGGGGTTCCCGTTTTAGGGTTTTGTCTTTTCCCTGCTGGATTTGAGGTTCTTCACTCTGTGTAGCGGTATGGTTGTTTGGTTTTCATGGTTTTTTTTGTGGTTTTTCAAATGGATGATTTTTTGAGTGATGACGGCGGTGACAACGGTGTCAGATTGGTTTTTTCCGGCGACCGGTGGGATGTTGGGAAGGTGATGACGGCGGTGACGATGGTGAGGTGCTCTGGTGATGGTGCTCCAGCGACGACGGTGAGGTGCCCCGCCGACGATGACACTGGTGTTCCGAGATACTGCTGATGATGTTGACTGGTTGGTGACTGGATGGGGATTTCGACGTCGACTTGATCTGCGGTGGGTGACGATTTCCACGCTCGCGTCTCGAGGTGGCTCTTGGAAATGATGAAGGGGGACATGCGGTCAGGAAAAATGGAAACCGGTTTGGGTTTTGTGAATTTGAATTTTTTTCATTCTGGTGTTGGCGGGATGTAGAGGCATGGAAAGGTGTACGGTGATGGCATGCTGATCGAGGACAGATGGATGGTTTTTTGAGTTTGAAATTTGAAAGTTGTTTTGAAATGTATGGCGCGGGGATGTTTTGTAATGGGTACCGGCAACCCTTAAACCGGTTTTCTTTCTCTTTTTAATAAATGGTCAGAGGGTTATCCTCTGACGGCTTTCCTGGTAAAAATAATTGCATCTCTCATCATCGAAGGTGGATTGATCATCCAAGATTACTTTCTCAACTCCATAAAATTTCTTACTCACCGCACTTTTCTCTTTGTTACCCTATTGATATTGTACTAGTTGAGGAGTCATGGTGTTCCTAGAATCACATTGGATTTCTCTGTCATGTCCCCTCCCTTAAAAGATACTACAATGAGGGAAGAGAGATAATAACCCTTGAGTCCCACCTCTAATAGGACTTGGGCTAGATACTAGAATCGAGGGTATAAAAATCTCATGAAATGGGAGGAATTACCCTCTATAACCATATAGGATTGGGAGAGAGGATGAATCATCCAAAAACAAATCCATGTCATAATATAAAAGAAACCAAAACCATTCAAAAAATTCATGTAAAAATAAAATGGATACAGATAAAAATATCCAAACTTAATACCCAAAACCATAGCTAAATCAGTGACACAACAGTCATCCAAAGGTCGGAGCTAGTAATGTCCAACACAGACCACACAATCCTCCTAGAAACTAAAAATAGTTTTACATATATAGGGTGAGCATATAGGTATACTCAGTAGGAAAACTAAAGTCTCTCATGAACATGTGAAAGAAGCATAATAATGCACCCATTAGAAAAATAGTAGATCCAACAACACATAAACAGGTTAACTATCTATACCAACCTCACCAAGGCACACTCACCAAACAATACAAGCCAATTAATATAATATAACATGAGTTACATTGATAAAGGGTATCCCACACCACTTTACCACTAGTATTCTTCTCTCACACCCTAACTCTATACATCCTATCACTTCCATATCTTTCAAATACCACACCACCCCACAATCATGGTCACATCACATCATTCCCACAAACACCTGGGTTTGCCGCCCCACAAGCATGACCACATCATGTATCTCCTGAAAACACTTGGTCCACGACATATCCACAACCATAACTAGAGCATTAGGGTATCGTGAACATGAAGGAAATAAACATCATTCACTACTCCTACCATGAATAAACCTCACTGTAAGACACCTCATCCCAACTCATCCCACCTATAGACACCTAGGATATGTCACATCTCGCCCGAAGATAGATGATCTTAATGTCCCACAACCATAACCACATCACATCTCTCCTAAAGACACCTAGGCTATCACAACCACCATCTAGTGCACTATCAAACCTCTAACCATCACAGCCTGTGAAATACCTATCTCTCCTAGAAGAAAGAGCGAGAAAGAGAGGGTACCCAACCAACTATCCTCCTCATCCGATGTTGGAAAAAACACCCCTCATATATATATGAGTGTAGGAACTTAGTTCTTTACATTGGTGGGGTGTGTATAATAATCACAAGGAATATAAAAAATATACACATATAGCCACACATAATCCCATCCTATGGGTTCACAACTAAATGCTAACCAACTCACAACATCATCACTTTTTCTACCTCCTCTAAATGTATAAAAACACACCACGGGATATAGGCCACATTCACAATACTAGACTATTTCATTTAATCAACCCATTCTTTTCATTATTTATTAGAAACCACATTTTTACCACACAAACCATCATTTATTTTTTCATTATACATTTCAAACCCACTAAAAAAACCAACCCATACCATTTTAATCATTATAAACCAGTAATTCCATTACTACTCCACCATCTAGCACATTGCAACCACACATAACAAGTAGCTCTTCATCCCCATCAAACCATCATCTCACCGCCCCATAAGTACATCCAAACAAACAACCATCTCTCCACCCCAAAATCACGACCAAAAAACAACCACCCCACCACCCAAAAAGCATAGCCAATGAACAACCACCTCACCTCCCCAAAAGTATGGAAAAAAAACCATCGCCTCACTACCCCAAAATCATGACCAAAAAACCACCATATCACCACCCCAAAACATGACCACATCTCAACCATCATCTCCACATCACATCACGACCACACATCACCGCCCCAAAAACACAATAACACATCACAATGCATCAAAGATCATTTTATAGATTTAGTAAAGGGGATTTTATCACATTTCATTTTATCTTATGGGTTTTATCACACAATATATAATCCTAGGGAAAACATTTAATTATCCGAATATAAGTGGTTTGAAAATTCCTATTTTAGGGTGATATCTAAACAATAAAAATAGGCACAATAGTCACAACACATATTATCCATCACAAAAAAATCCCCCAACAACCAGAATTTTCAATGGGGCATCAAGCCCGTATAATCTATCATATCACAATAATATCAAAGCTGCAAAAACATGTGAAACATTCCCCTTTTTCCCCATCAATTTCAATTGACCAGTTATTTATCTTTGATTAATCTAGCACAACCATCCCCCATAGATAAAAAAAAGCAAACCCCTCTCATATGATAAACAATAAAGACAAAGAATGGATTCCCAACCTCAAAGAAGCTTTGTCGAATCACTGTGCACCACAAGGAAAAGAAGAAACACTGTAAACTGCAACCACACACAAGAAACCTTTGATCAACCTACAAAACATTAAAGGGTCATCAAAATACAGCCCAAATCATTCCCTAAACCAAAATCACACAATCATGGTAGGTTTCTGAAATAAGAATAGGATAAAAACACCAAGGAGGGAGAATAACTTACCATGGATTACCAATGAGGATCAACCGAAAGCAATGAATCAAAAAAGGGAGAAGAGGGATTAAAGATATCCTCAAGGAACCTAGGTAATTTCAAAAACAAGAGAGGGAGGGAGCATCTAAATGAAAGGGTTTCGACCAAGTGAGGACTTTAAAACCTGAATACCATCAGTTTCATGTTTTGTAATACATTTACATGGTGTGTAAACCTTGAATTTCCTAAAATTACATCTTTTGCTGAAAAATGTGTCACCTCAGCCTTTAATTATTACATGTTATGAATACCACTTACACGATGTGTAATCCATCTCATGGGTTCCCCCTTAGCTACATTCAAGTCATGAACTAAATAGTTACATAAGATATGAACTTCCATTTCATTTCATGTAAACAATACATGGTGTGTATTTCCTACAAAAGCTCTGTTTCACTTCCAGTCTCCATCGAAAACTCTAGAAAACTCCCACGAACACCTCCAACCACTAGAAATGGAAAATTAATGGGCCAAGAAGGCATATTTTGTTATATAAGATACCTTTCAAATGATTCTTTCCCTCTAGAATCCAAAATCAAGCCTATAATGAAAGGGGTCTGAACAACCACCCTGTAAGATACCTCTCAAGGATATTATCATACCTCAAATGTTATAACTAGCCAAATACACCAAACCAAACTGACATAAAACATCTCTAACAACCTCATCCCCACATAGACACATCATCAAAACCATCCAACATCCATACATCCCAAACCAACAACCTTTGATACCAAAAAACAACACTTCCCTAAACATACGGATAGAATAATTCCATCTTCCATGTCAAGATATTATCTTCTTTGTGCAGCACTGACTCACCTGCATGGGTTTAATAACATCATGGTATAATGTATCTTGATTAGGAAGCATGCCCTCCCCTTTTCATATGTCGTAACATTATCACACATCACAAACAAAGGAAAATAGCTCATCACAAAAAAAAATAAGATCAAACATCACAAGCAAAACAGAAAAGGAAAATCTAAAAATAGATCTGAGTATTGGGCATGCATCTGCATCTCTCACTCCAAATTACTCTCCTATAGGCCACCATGCCTCCATATCACATGAACTAAAGGGTTGGTTAATCATTACAACACTTTCTCCTGATGATCCTGAATCTCTATTGGTTATTCCATGAATGTCGCGTCATCCTTGATATCCAAATCTCCCAAGTAAATAATATGGAGTCATCCTAAATATATCGAAGAAGCTGAGAGACATGGAAGACATTTTAGATCATATCTATTTGTGGTGAAAACACCAACGAATAAACCATCACACCAACTCTCCCCAACACCTCAAATGTCCCAACAAACCTCGGATAAAACTGACTCCCTTTTCCAAATCTCTACAACACACGTTGAGGGGAAACCTTTGAGAATATGTGGTCCCCAATCTCAAACTCCATGCTCCTCATCCTATGATTGGAATAATACTTCAACCTATCATGTACTACTTCCATCCTTTCATGAACATGTCGAAATTTCTCTATTCTACTCTGCACCAAATTACGTCCAATAATTGATGCCTCCCCAATCTTTAACTAACACAACATAGAACAACACGGTCTCCTATAAAAAGCCTCAAACGAGGTCATGTCAATGGATGAGTGATAGCTTTTGTTGTATGAAAAATAGACCAAAGTAAATTATTGTGATGTTGATCCACAGAAGTACAAGACACATGCCCACAACATATCCTCCAACTTCTAGATAGTCTGCTCTATTTGTCTATCTCTCTAAGGGTGGAAAGCAATGTTGAGGAAAAACTGAGTGCCAAAAGAATATTGAAATCCCATCAAGACTCATGAGGTAAAATGTACATCCTAATTTGAGACAGTGGACTTTGGAACTCTATGAAACTACACCACTTTAGCCACACACCTCTTAGCCAAAGCATCCATGGTGCCTGACTCCTTGATCACTAATAAGTGGGTCGATTTTGTCAGCTGATCCATGATCACCCAAATAACATCACAACCTCCTTGAGATATCAGTGATCCTATGACAAAATTAATTGATATTTCATCCCATTCACACTTGGTAACATCCAAATTCTATAACAAACCACTAGGAACATGATTCTTGACCTTTAACTACTTGAAAACCAAACACTTTTCCACAAACTCTACCAAAGCTTGTTTCATCACGAGCCACCAAAACTGCATCCTCAAGCCACGATACATCTTGGAAACTCCCAGGTGTACCACCAATGGTGATATGTGAAACTCATGAAGGACTCCCTCATGCATCACTACCATAACAAAAAAACCTCCCATGAAACAACATTTAGTTCTGACCATCCTCTGACCATCCCTCCAGAGCACCACCATGGCCAACACTATCTCACAACACCTATGCCTATGAATTTCCCCACTGAGAGTCCTCCACTTTCTACAATAAAGAATATTGCACTGTCATCTAAAACAAATATCCTCTACCATCATCGACCCATACATTTAAGTATAAGGCTTCCAAATATTCCATCGATATCCAAGAACCCCCAGACTTTCGAATAACATCCTTCCCCAACTTCCTAGTCAAAGTATCGACCACATAATGACCTTTTCACAAGGTGTGGGATAACCCAAAAATCATAATATGAAAGAAAATTCATCTACCTCCATTGCTGCAAATTCATATCATGATGAGAAAAGATATAACTCAAAATCTTGTGATCCATGAAGACCACAAAGTAATCCCCAATGAGGTAATGTCATCATAACTTCAGAATAAATGGGATCTCCATTACGTCCAGATCATGTTGTGGCATAGTTATGCTTGTGGGGATGTAACTACATATAACCATAATAGATAATTTCCCTCTACTAAATAAACATTCATCCTAAGCCCAGATGGGAAGCATCACAAAACACCTAAAACATCACACCCTCCTCAAGAAACTGAAGCACCAACCAACTTCCCCTTTAGGTAACCAAATGCTTCTAGAAACTGATCAGTCCACACAAAATTTGGTTTTGTAACAACCCAATCATTTAAGAATAAATTCCCTTTATTTTAATGTCTTATGGTTATAGAAAACACATGCACTATTTTTATTATTATTATTGGGTTTAAATGACTGTTAAGTATCATTACCATTGATAAAATAGTCATTGAACAGCAATCACACAACTGATATAAATATAAGGTTTTAAAAAGAATCCTTTCAACACATACAAAGGAGAGTATGAACTCATCTGGTAGACTCAGGCCGTAAATCTCATTTTATAGAGCTTATAAATGAGGTAGCATTGTTGGGATTATCTCATGACCAAGCCCAAGCCGAGATTCAACACGTTAAGCTTGACAATAGAAGTTCAAGTTATTGGAAATTACCACCCAGGCGATGTTATCTGAGCCACCCTAAGAGTCTATCACCATTGCACACCTTACCCTTAGGTCGTATGAGGGTGTTATAAGGGGTTATGTAATAATGTATTAGTTAATTATTGTGTAATCCCTTTTTATAAATAAAATTTGTATTCCATCAATTCCTTTAGGGGAATGGTCTTTCTTAAAAAATGAAGGATTTGATAAATTGATTTTCTGGGTAAAAATGGTTCTTTTGAGAAATATATAAATTATTATATTAAATTATGGTTTTTATTAATAATATTATAAAAACAATTCTTTTAAATGATTATTATATCAGTTCCCTATCTGTAAATGATTAGTTAATTAGTTTGATAAGAGTTATATTTTTATACGATAAAACAAATAGTGTGATTTTAAAGAATTTAATTCAAGGAATTAATGAAATTTTGAAATAATTAATATTTTAATAAAATATTATTATCAAATTAATTTTATTAATAATAAATTATTATATAATTTTTATGAGGTCAAATGTAATTTTTATTAAGGTTTAAAAACTATTTTTGTCAAAACCCATCAATTTTCAATAAATGTTCTTTGTCATTTTAAAAGTGAAAATTCACATATTTAGAAAATTATTTAGATAAAATGAATATTATTTTTAGAATCAAGACTTAGAAATTATCCAATGGTGAATTTTTCATAATTTTCTAAGATAGTTGAATTTTTGGGTAAATATTAATTAATATATATAAATATATAGTGTGTTTTATAAAATCATAATGACCCAATAGTGATATAATAAATACCATTAAAATTTATCTTGGACCAAATATATTTTTTTACTTTAAAATAATGTTATTTTAGATTTATTTGACTTATTTTATATTTCCTTAGTGAATCCTCCAAAATGTATAATATATTTTATGATTTTAAATTCACTTCCTTGAGAGTGGGACTCATCTCCACATAATCAAGGAAAATATTTTAATATGTCCATACCTTTTCCTTATAAAATAATGTTTTCCACTCCCCTTTTCCAGAAACCATGGGTAAAAACCATGGGTTGGTTTCTAGTTTTGAATATTTTAGTGTGTAGTGTCCAAAACCTAAATAATAAAGAATTTATGCTCCTTTCCTATATAAACTCATCCATGCACCCATTATTATTCAATAAAACTCCTTGAATCTCCTACTCACTCTTCTATTAACTCCCTTGAGTCCTCCCAAGGTTCCCTAAATCTCCCAAGAATCCTCTCCCAAGCCTTTGGGATCACACATCAAAGTAAGTGATCCTCACTTTCCTTCCTTTCTCATTTATTTATCCAAGTTTTCTTATATTGTTACACCATATTATTTTAAATTAAAAATTATTGGGTATGTTTTTTCACATAACCTGTACTGAACTTATTATGTTTTAGTGATTATATACCCCTTTCTCTCTCATTAATCTCTCCCATGTACACCCATTATCATGCTGAAATTTCATAAGAGTTATTTCATTTCTCTTCTTTCTTCAAGTTTCTTTATTATTTTACACCTTCTATTTACAAATTATTAATCTTTTAACGTGTATTTATATGACCCTCTTACTTCCCTTTTCTTTTATATACGATTAAATACTACTTTCTCTCTCATCACCTTTTTTTTGAAGTTTTATGTCACACTATTATGCTTCCAAAATTGCATCGTGATTTTCCATGCCAAAATTACCATGTAGTAAATACCATAACCATTCCTCTATCAAGGGTATTAAACTTTATACAAATATACATTTTTTATTTATGAATTACATGTATTTATTCTACACTTCTTGATCTTTTAATGATTTATGATGAAGAATGAATCCATGTTTTATGATATATGTGGAACACTTAAGCATGAGAATGAAGTGATAGTGACGGGTGCGCCCAAAATTATATAGCACTCCAATGCATTAGGTAATGTTTAGTATCATGATATGTCATTTTGGGATAGGTGTTTACCTGATTCCTTTATAGTTCTTTTTTCCACGATTTTGGGATAGGGGTTTACCTGATTCCTTTATGTTAATGATGCGGTGTTTTATGTTGTTTCCACATTTCCATGTTATGATGATCATGTTATATCATGCCTTTATGTTCATGTTTCTCTTATAATCCATTGATATGTCTATTTCATAACATTTATTTTATTATTCATGTTATGACTTATTTACTCACTTATTGGGCTTTATAGATCACCCTTTTCTTAAGTATATCCTCAGGTTATCCCATGCAATGCTAAGTACAAAGGAATGTTATGGTCATGTAAAATAAGTTTTCAATAAAGATGTTGTATTTTTATGTATTAAGTTGTCATGTAATGTTCCTAATACCCAAAGACACTATACCTCTCGTTTTTATGCATTTTATTAAGTGAAAGTTTTTGTAATAAAGCATATTTAAATCTGTAATAAATACCAGGGTTGTTATAGTTGGTATCAAAGGATAGGTTTAGTTTTTTTGGGGATTAGAATTAGAAAACCCTAGTGAAAGCCTTAAGGATAATACTAAGTATAAGAAAATAATTCCTAAAATTTTGTGAGTATATAGTAAGTGGTTTATCAATAAAATACATCCCTTTCTGGATAAAAACAAGTAGAGGTGGCTCCGGCATAGATGTATCTAGGGGTAAAACCCAAAATCACAGCTTTGAGCTAGACTCGAATGGGAACTGGTGCACGATAATGGGTCTTGTTGTACTCTTGGTTCGACACTCCCAGGGGATATGCTTTAGTAAATTCATAAGATTGGTATGAACCATTATTAAGGGAAAAATCCTATAAAAATATACGTTAGGAAATAGATCATGGATAAATTATATTGAAGCCTAGAAATTAATAAGTTAAGTAAATAAATGTATTTTATAAGTTATACCTTTTTCATTGGATTCCCATTTATTATTTTAATATTTTAAATTACTTACCCCTAATTTTCCTTTTATTCTAGCCAATGGCCGGAAATAGGAGGACTCAAGCTAATAACTGATGTGACGATTAATGTGATGATTGTTTTAATGAGATGCCCAATCCAATGGGAGCGTGAATCAAAAACTTTTTCATGATACTCTCTCAGTTAACTCGATTTTTGAATAGAAACACAAGTCAAGAGGAATGTCCAACCCACTAAGAAAAAACAATTCACAATCGAGAGATTCGTGAGACAAAGGCCTCCTACTTTCAATAGATCATTTTATCCCTCAATCTCCGAACAATGGATCAAATCCAATGAGAAGATACTCTCCATCATTAAATTTTCTGAACAATAGAAGGTTCTTCTATATTCTTATCATATGGAGGGTGAAGTTGATCAATGGTGAACATTGATAAAAAAAATATGAAGCCTGAGGAAGAGATTGATGTGATGGGATGGAAGGATTTCAGGAAAATATTTTTTGATATATTTTCCTCAAACCCTCCATCTTAAGATGGAAAGATATTTCCTTTAACTCAATAAAAAGTATGATGAATCTATTGGGTTGTACGAGGAAAACTTCATCATAATTTCATGATATGCCTCTGGTTTTGTCGTTACACCTGAATGCATGGTTGACCACTTCTTTAGTGGGATAAAACCTAACCTACGAAAAGCCCTAGGGATCTGAGACTTTGAAATCTATAAGGATATTGTCTGATGTGACCTCAAAGATGATATTGAGATCGGAGAATTTTTGGGGTATCATGGGGATCAGAAGCAGAAAGTGTACTTTAATTCTAGCAATCTGATGGACAAATCCAATGGTGCTAATAAATTCTATCATCCCACTTACCAAAGGTGCGGAAAGAAGCACTGTAGAAATTTCCTGAAGGGTACAAGGAAATGATTTAGGTTTAAGAAGGAAAGGCACCAAGCCAGTTATTACTGATAAGAAAAATCAATTATTGCGACAGAGGAAGGAAACACTCTGTTCGATCCTCAACGCATTGTTCATTTATACAACTGAAAAGAACCAAGTCACTTTGAGAACTAGTACCCTGATCCAAGGGTTTTTGTAGGCAAACAACAACCTCTAAGTAAGGGAGAGAATTTTACATCACTAATGCCAAAGAGAATCCCAAAAATAAAGTGGTGATAGGTATTCTAGTTATTCAATCAATAATAGTGAACTTACTTTTTTATTCTAGTTCTATATATTCTTTTATATCCCAAAAGTTTAGTAGAAAAATCCAAACACCACCACAAATCATGGAAGTAGATATTTTGGTGAGAGCGACAATGGGGAAATTATTGAATCCCATTAATATTACTCCTACACAATCACAATTTGTAAATTAAACTTCCTAATGAACCTCACCATACTTCCCTTGGTGGAATTTGATATAATTCTTGGAATGGATTTTATTTCCCTATATAGATCCAAGATATATTTTCATGAGAGGGAAATCACTCTCCATATGTTGAATCAACTCCCAATTTTATACAAGTGCAAGGAGGAGGATGAATCTTCTTTATCACCATCATCTCAAGCATGGATATTACTTCCCTATGAGCACACGTATCTTTCTTAGATGATTGATTCTAAGGAAGGAATCATCCTCAAAGACAATCCTATTATGAGGGAATTCACTGACGTGTTTCCCAAGGAATTTCTTGGTCTTCCTCCAAGAAATTATCAATTGATCTTATACCTGGTGTGTTGCCAATATCTAAGACTCCATATAGAATGGATATTTTGTATCATGAGGGGATAAACAAACAACAACAATAGAATCTGGATAAAGGGTTTATACACCCAAGTGCTTCACCATGGGGTGAACCAGTCCTCTTCACCAAGAATAAGGATGAGTCAATATGCCTTTGAATTGTTTATCGTGATATCAAAAAAATCATGATAAAAAACAAGTACTCATTACCACTAATTGATGAATTGTTTGATCAGCTACATGGAGCACAATACTTCTCTAAGGTGGATCTGCGGTCGGGATATTACCATGTAAGGGTGAAGGAGGAGGATATTCCCAAGACTGCTTTTTGTACAAGGTACGAGCACTATAAATTAATAGTAATGCCTTTCAAACTCACTAATGCTCTGGTAATGTTCATGGACTTGATGAATATAGTATTTATAGATTACCTTGACAAATTTTTCATAGTATTTTTTAAATATATTCTAATATACATAAAAACTAAGGAAGATCATGATGAGCTTCTAAGAACTGTACTAGAGACCTTACAAAAAGATAAGATCTATGAAAAGTACATCAAGTGTGAGTTCTAGTTGAAGGAAGTCTCATTCTTGGGTAGTATCATCACAAGAAATAGGATATCTATGGATCCTTACAAAACAAAATCAATTGAGGGATGGATGAGGCCAACACCTATGACGGATATCCATAGCTTCCTAGGGCTATCTGGATATTATTGTTGATTTTTGAGAGATTTCTCATGATTATCAAACCCTATTACCAAGATAACTCGAAAGAGAGTAAATATTTATTGGAATGATGAATGTGAAGAAATCTTCATGGAGTTAAAGAAGAGCCTAATCACTAACCATGTGCTCACACTACCCACAAGTGGGGAGATTTTTGTGATCTTTAGTGATGATTCGAAGAAGGGCCTGGGTTGTGTGTTAATACAGAATGACAAATTCATCACCAATGCCTCAAGGTAGTTGAAATTTCATGAGAAAAACTATCTCATGCATGATCTGGAGTAGGAATATGTGATATTTGTGTTGAAAATATGGTGGAATTATCTCTTTGGGGAAAATTTTGAAAAATAAACGGATAAAAAAGTCTCAATTGTATATTCACACAAAAATATCTAAACATGCACAAACGAATATGGTTAGAGCTCATCAAATATTATAACTTCTTAATCCAATATAACCCTGGGAAAGAGAACAATGTGGTAGATGCTCTAAGTATAAAGGACCCAATGATTCTATCATTAATGAGAATTTAAAAGGATCCAATCTTCTTAGATTTGATAAAGATGGACATGGAAATCATAAAGAAGGGAAATCATCAATCCTTTCACAAATTATTTTTCAAAAATATCTTTTGGAAAGGTTAAAGGATACTAAAAAGATGATGTGGAAATTCATAAGAAAGTGGAAACTATCAGAAAAGAAAAATCCTCATATTTCAATGTTAATGAAGAAGGAATTGTGATATTTTAGTCAAGACTATGTGTTCCATCAAATATGGAGTTAAATAAAGAACTTTTGGATGATACATATAGTTAGAATTTCTTCATTCACCCAAGAAACACAAAGATGTATTGAGATCTCTAATAGAATTATTGGTGGGATAACATGAAGAAGGATATCACTGAGTATATATCAAAGTGTCTAGTATATCAACAAGTGAAGCCTAAGAGGCAGAAGTCTAAGAGGATGATGCAACCATTACCCATACCAATATGGAAATGGGAAAACATCACCATGGACTTTGTCACCGGACTTTTGAAGACATCCAAAGGAAACAATGTTATCTGGGTTGTTCTGGATCATCTTACAAAGACTACACACTTCATTGTAATTTGAGAGGATTTATCATTGGATCAACTAGAACAGATATACACCATAGAAGTGGTAAGGATGCATGGTGTACCCCTATCGATTATATCTGATTGAGTTCCAAGATTCACCTCTAAGTTTTTGTAAGAGTCTACAACATGCTCTGAATAATAAACTAAACTTCTGTATATCTTATCATCCTCAAACTGATGGCCAATCTAAGCAGACTATCCAAACACTTGAGGACATGTTGAGAGCATACTCAATGGACTTTAAAGTAGTATGGGACCAACATCTTCCTCTGGTTGAGTTCTCTTACAACAACAGTTCCCACTCAATCATCCAAATGTATCCTTATAAAGACATTTATAGGAAGAGGTGCTGAACACCAGTATGTTGGGATGAAGTTTGGGAGAAAAAATTTATAGGTCTAAAAATGGTCGAAGAATTATAGAGAAGGCTTAGACGATCCAGCAGCACATCCAAGATTCTTAGAGTTGAAAAAAGAGCTATGCTTACAACTGTCGACAAGACCTAGAGTTTGATATTAGAGATATGGTTTTCCTCCACATATCTCCATGGAAGAGAGTGATGATATTTGGGAAGAATGGAAATATTAGTCCAAGCTACATTGACCCTTTTGAGATCTTTGATCGCATTGGAGTAGTGGCCTATCGACTAGCACTCCCACCGAACATGTCTCAACTACATGATGTTTTCCATGTATCACTCTTGAGAAAGTACATACCTAACCCAGTGAATGTACTCAATCAAAAGTTGGTACCATTGGAGAATTACCTATCCTATGAATAGAATTTGGTGAAGATCTTAGATCGTAGGGAAAAAGTTCTATGAAGTAATACAATGCCCCACATCAAAGTGTTGTGGAGAAACCATATATTTCACAAAGAAACATGGGAACTAGAGGATGTGATGAGGTAGAGTTACCCTCATCTATTTTAGTGTGGGAAAAGGAAATTTTGTGGGATAAATTTCTTAAGGAGGGAAGGTTGTAACGACCTGATCATTTATAAATAAAATTCCATTTCTTTTAATATCTTATGGATGTAGAAAACACATGCACTATTTTTTATTATTATTGGGTTTAAATAACCATTATCAATAATTACCATTGATAATATAGTTGTTAAATGGTGATCAAACAACTAATATAAATATAAGGTTTTAAAAAATACTTTTGACACATAAAAAGGAGAGGATGACCTCATCTAGTAGACTTGGGCCCTACGAAGCTCATTTGTCGGAGCTTGAAAAGGATGTAGTGTCACTGGGCTTTGCTCTTAACCAATCCCAATCTGAGCTTCAACATGTTAAGCTTGAACGAAATCTCTTGTGGGAGAAGTTCAAGTTAATAGAGATTACCACTTGGGTGATGTTATCTGAGCCACCCCAAGAGTCTGTCACCATCGCACACCTTATCCTTAGGTCTTATGCAGGTGTTATAAGGGGTTATGTAATAAGGTATTCATTACTTATTATGTAATCCCTTTTTATAAATAAAATTATTATTCAATCAATTCTTCTGTGGGAATAGTCTTTCTTAAAAAAATGATGAATTTGATAAATTGATGTTTCGTGTAAAAATGGTACTTTTGATAAATAAAAACATTATTATATTAAAATATGATTTTTATTACCAATATTATAAATAAAATTCTTATAAATGATGATTATATAAATTCATTATCTGTAAATGATTAGGTAATCAGTTTGATTAGAGTTATATTTTTATACAATAAAACAATAAGTGTAATTTTAAAGAATTTATTTTAAGAAATTAATGAAATTTTGAAACAATTAATATTTTAAAAAAATATTATTATAAAATTACTTTTTATTAATAATAAACGAGTACATAATTTTTTTGAGGTCAAATGTAATTTTTATTAAGGTTTAAAAACTATTTTTGTCAAAACCCATAAATTTTCAATAAATATCGGTTCTCATTTTAATAGGGAAAATTCACATTTTTTGAAAATTATTTAGATAAAATGAATATTATTTTTGGAATTAGGATTTCGAAATTATCCAACGGTGAATTTTTCATAATTTTCTGAGCCAGACAAATTTTTGGGTAAAAATTAATTAATATATAAATATAGTGTGTTTTATGATATTATAATGACCCAATAGTGATGTAATAAATACCATAAAAGGGATATTAGACCAAATATATGGTTTAACTTTAAAATAATGTGATTTTATACTTATTTGACTTATTTTATAATGCCTTAGTGAATCTTCCAAAATGTAAAATATATTTTATGATTTTAAATTCATTTCCTTGAGAGTGTGGCTCACCTTCGCATAAGAAAAGGAAATATTTTGATATTTTAGGCCCTTTTCATAATAAAATAATGTTTTCTACTCCCCTTTTCCAGAAACCATGGGCAAAAACCATGGGTGGGTTTGTGGTTTTGAATATTTTAGTGTGTAGATTCCAAAACCTAAATAATAAATAATTCCCCCTCCTTCCCTATATAAACCCATCCATGCACCCATTCCTCTTAACTAAAACTCCTTTAATCTCAAAATCATCCTTAACTACACTTCCTATAGTCCTCCCAAGGTTCCTCTAAGCACTCAAGAAGCCTATACCAAGCCTTTGGGATCACACATCCAAGTAAGGGATCCTCACATTCCTTCCTTTCTCATTTTTTATCCAAGTTTCCTTATATTGTTACACCCTTTCATTTTCAATTAAAAATGATTGGGTATGTTTTCTCTCCTCCGACATACTGACCTAATTATTTTTTAATGATGATATACCACTTTCTCTCTCATTAATCACTCTCATGTACACCCGTTACCATGGAAAAATTTCATAAGAGTTATTTCATTCCTCCTCTTTCTTAAAGTTTCTTTATTATGTTACCCACTCTATTTACAAATTCCTTATGTTGGAACATGTATTTATATGACCCTATTACTTACCATTTCATGTATATATGATTAGAGACCCCTTTCTCTCTCATCAACTCTTTTATGAATTTTTATGTCACGTTGTTATGCTGCCAAAATTGCATCGTGATTTTCCATGTAACACCCCAAGATTTTATAGTATATTATCTCATTAAAGTAATTCAATAGCTTGTGCTACATGAAATACCGTGTTCGAACACACCACAACTTAAAAAACTAGTCATTCAAAAAGAGGTTGTGAATATTATTAACTGTATTTTTAATCTTATATACTCAATATAATTTTAACAACCATATTATGTGTTTCTTAGGCATAATATAATAACAAATTCAATTTTTCAAATAAAGGAAGTATTTTTCAAAAATGCAATTTTACCGCCTACTAATGGTGAATTTTTTTAAATGCAATACCTGAAAATTTTATATTAAATTTGACAAAATAAACTTCTTATTTATAAGCGGGACATAAAAATTTTGTTTGGACAAATTTTTGGTACTTTTATGATAACTTTCATATTTTGATGAGTAGTGAAAAATACTATGTTTTAATTAAAAACAAATTTTTTAATAAAAATAATTTATATTGTTAAATAATGAATTTGAATGGTTTTGAATTATAATTAGTTTATTTTTTTATCATTTAATAAAATTTAGGTCATTATAAGTAATTTCACATTTAAATTTGACATAAACACATGTCAATCTTTTGATAGGTTTTACTTTTTTAAAAACCCGGTTTTTGGTTTTGAAAAATAGAATTAATTTTAATTTAACAAATGAAACTTCTATGTTATGAATTTAGTAAAATGGAATTTATCTTTTAATTCATAATATCTTTAAAGACCCGTAAATTTCAAGGAAATTTTTTTCTTAATTTTCTTTGGAATTTTACAAGAACGCAGTTTCTGACGGCACGTGATTTCGAGGCCTGGTGTGCCCGGAATAATTTTCCGAAGTTTGGATCAGGTACGTTCAGTGAACGAACGAGCGGGGTTTTCTAACTTTTGAACCGGTTCTCGGAATTGAATTATGAGGGAACTGATGGAATCGCAGCGCTGGTATTTTCTTAGAAACGCCTCTTCCAGAGTTGCGTTTGCTCGGGTGTGGTTTTTAATTTTTGGGCTTTAAGTTAAGAAATAAAATAATGTGGTACGACAAACTTTATTTTATTTCACTTAAATCCGCTTAAAGCCACTTAAAGCTTCTTAAGCTGAGTTGAAGTGGATAGTGTGGAACCCAAAATATCCTACCCTCTTGGTAGGATATTTGTGAGGTGGGGCCCGCACAAGCCCCACCATTTCTTTTCCGCTAAGCAACGCACCCGCGAAAACCCCTATTAAATGAAAGTCAACTGACGCATTTTCTAAATTCTTAACGCCCCTATTAATTGGGTGGTTAGTTCATTGCAATTAATTCTGTGAATTAATTGTTCGTTACTTATCTTTGTTTTTCAAATTCTTTAGTTGATAATAAAATAAGATGAGGACTTATTTTATTATCTGGTTGTTGTGTTAAACCTTTGGAGAATCTCTAAAGATCTTCATCCTCCTTCGCGAAGAACGCGAAGGACGCGAAGAACGTGAAGAACGGGAAGAACGCGAAGAACGCGAAGAACGAGAAGAACGCTGGCCTCCGACGAAGGGCGATGAAGAACGCCAGACCCCCGGAGATCGACGCGACGCGATGCCGACGCTTCTTCCACGACGTTCCATCCCCGCGACAATCTTCGATCGGCATCTTGAGGTAGGGGATTGCAGTCCTTTTAATTTTTTGTGGATTATAACATCAACATGGATTTAATTGTTATAATTAAATCTGTATGTTCTTGATCCTCAGAGTTTGTCTACGCGACTCCGAGTATCGCGCGACAGTGACGCCCTTCCGCGACGCGACGATCCTTTTTCTTCCGCAACGGTCAATTCCGCGACGAACTCGCGTCCGACGACGACGTTGAGGTAGGGGTCGTTTTGAAAATGATAATACCCATTTTTGTTTTCTTCCAAAGCAAGAACACGGACCAACCAATTAACAAGTTGGTTCGCGGATTATTATTGCGGGGCGTGGTTTATCAATTGCTGGGATTTATGGTCTTGTTTCAAACCGCTAACGCGGTGGGTGCGGACCAACGAACAAGTCTGAAACCACCGCCCTTTTGTTCTTGGTGTTCGAAATAGAGGACGACGACAAAACGGGACGCAGAGACGATTTGTTGATTCCGCAGTGAAGAACGTGACCCGGGTTGAGCTACGACGAAGAAGAAAATGAAATCGGACCACCGGAGCAACTTCGGTGGCCCGTGGACTCCACCGGCGGCGCGGGTCGCCGGCGCAGTGGCGCCTCGGCGCGCCGCTACACGGAGCCACCGCGGCTGAAGCCGCGGCGGCGGGGTGCGGTTCCGCGGCCGCGCGGAACCGAAGTAGGGACGCGGTCGGCTGCCGCGTCCTTTGGCGAGAGGCGGCCCCAACCGGGGCCGCGGATCCATCACGCGGGGGCAACGCGCCCCCGCCCCCAGATTTCCCTCACTCGGTCGCTCGGCCGAGCCGAGCCGAGCCAACCCGCCGGTTCTGGCTAGGTCGCGCCCAGGCCGGGCTGGGCCACTCTGGCCGGGTCGGTCCGGGTCGGACCCGGACCCGGGTCGGTCCGGGCCCCGACCCCCCGTTTCCAGACCTTTTTGGTCTTTTGCTCATAACATGAGCTATGGGCCTCCGAACGACGCGCCGTCAGTGGTGATACGATCCTTGGATCGAGATGCTCGTTTTGGTATATCACACTCAAGGTTTCGGAATACTTTGGGTTCGGCCGGGTTGGTTCGTACACGAAACCAACCGGGCCCTCGAAGCGGAAACGCTCATATCTTGAGCTTCGGACGTCCGTTTGACGTGTCGTCAACTTTGTTGAATTCTTCTAAGTGAAAATGATCTTTTGGATTACTCCACCCGAGTTTTGGACACAGGTGGAGTATGGTCAGGTTGGTTTTCCTTAAAAACCAACCGGGCCCCTGGGACGAAAAAGCCAATAACTCTCAGACCGGGCGTCCGATTGACGCGACGTCTGTGACATTGAGTTCCTGTTGGCGATACGGAACTTTTGGATACATCAACTATGGACTATGTGTCAGTTGATGTATCAGCCTCTCGGCTCGTGGAGCGGACCCTCCCGAACGAGCTTGCTGTGTGCGGGAACCCTAGAGCTGGCTGCGACTGCTACTTTGACGACGACGACTGTACAGAGATCCTCAGTGGATTCGATGGCGATGACTACAGCACTCAGCGATCCTTTGTGGGTCAGTGCTACCAATCTTGTGTGGGTCAGCGCTCAGCGGTCCTGTGTGGGTCAGTGCCTATAGATCCTGTGTGGGTCCGATCCTGTGTGGGTCCGATCCTGTGTGGGTCTTTACGGGGGTTAGTTACCTATCGATCTTGTGTGGGTCAGATCCTTTGTGGGTCATTGCGGGGGTTAGTTACCTATTGATCCTATGTGGGTCAGATCCTTTGTGGTTCATTGCGGGGGTTAGTACCTATCAATCATTTGTGGGTCCGACGGATTAGATGAATCAGTGGAAATATCTGGTCATCTTTATCGTCATATGAAGAAGTATACCTGTGTGAGCTGAATCCTGTTTTTCTTTCCTTTTTGGATTGTGTTGTGCTATCCTGTGTGGATTTACGTTTTGCTTTCCTGTGTGGACTGGGTTGTACTTGATCTTGGATGTTGGAGCCGAGCGATAATTGATGACTTAGGTATATGTGTGGGCATATACCTAAGCATTTCCGGATGTTACTTCGTGATTGTATCTTTCCTTTGTGGATTATCCTTTGTGGATTCTGGGAGACCTTAGGGGGTCTCGGGGTCCCTACTGAGTAGCTTATACTCACCCCTGCACGGGTTATGCCCGTACTACGTTGTGTTGGTTGCAGACGACGGACAGCGCTGATCGCGGTGGAGGCTTGCGGAGCAGGACAGTACCTGGAGGTGGACCACTAGGTGGGACGTACATGGAGTGGTCGGCTGGACCCGAGGAGCAGTGGAGGCTTTCTGTACCCACCATTCAGGTGGTATTTCCAGTGGATAGCTCGACATTATGGCTTTACTTTTCAGTTGTTGTTTTCCCTTTCTAGTTGTACTTTACTTTCAGTTTGGGTTTGTATACTGGCCCACTCACTTTTCCGCACTTACTGTTGTACCAGTTTTTACTTAGTGTTTACTTCTGCCTGCTTGCTCTGTGGTGTTTTTGGTTTACTTTACAAAGGCAATGCCTTCCCTTTTTCTAGGATTTATGCCTTGGTGCTAGTCGGCAGCCCCTGGCCTATGGAAGGTGGGCTTGGGGTAGTCACGGCACGGGCCCCGAGGATAGGTCATGACAAATTGGTATCAGAGGAGTCCAGTTCTACCGAAGACTCTGATCTTTCTTCTATGTGAGGAAATAGTGTTAAGCGTATTGAGTGTGGTTATCAGTCCAGGGAGCCCAGTGTTGGTGCGGCGGCTGACGTATCCGTACACCAGGACCCTGACTTCTGATTTCCGACTTAATGCACGAAAACATTGATTGCATGTGTGTTTCAAGTTTTCTTTGTGATTACTTGTATCAGCTCACCAGGTATACTGTTTTGACCGTGGCGCACCTGTTTCCTTTTCAGGATGGCCCCACGACGGCAGCCAGCTAGGGTTCCGAGAGTTGAGGGTGACGACAGCCCGCCGAGCGACGAGGCCTCGGTGTAGGGCCCTTTGACAGCTGAGGCACCGGCTGTACCTCTACCCATCAAGCCACCGGTGCTTCCAGCCCCAGCCGTTGACGATGCACGTCGCCTTAGTGCACTGCATGAGTTCCAGCGCCAGCGACCGCCCAGGTTCCGCGGGGAGACGGACCCTCAGGCAGCCGACGACTGGCTGGAGGCAGTGGTACGAGTTTTCCGGTTAATGAGGACACCAGCAGACCTCATGGTGATCCTCGCAGTGAGCCTATTGCACGCGGCAGCGGGACGATGGTGGAGCTTGATGCTCCAGGTTCACGATGAGGCATATCTTCTCTAGACAGACTTTGAGGGCCTCTTCCACTCAGAGTTAGTCTCAGACACCCT
Organism: Viscum album; assembly: GCA_963277665.1. NCBI lineage: Eukaryota > Viridiplantae > Streptophyta > Magnoliopsida > Santalales > Viscaceae > Viscum > Viscum album. The sequence goes on from OY728160.1 coordinate 1,685,637,272, forward strand.
CCGTACGGTGCGCATCCAGGAGCTTCTTCAGCTGTGGCAGGGTAGCTTGACGGTCACCCAGTACTCGGCGAGATTTACCGATCTCTCGCGCTACTCGACCGACATGGTACGGGACCCATTCTTCCGGGCCCGGACCTTTGAGCAGGGATTGAGACACGAGATCAGGGCATCGCTGATCTCCCTCAGCATTCCGAATTAGGCAGGAGTATTGGAGCAAGCCCTTTTGATCGAGAGCTTCCTTGCTGAGCCTTCATCAGCAGCGAGACCTACCACGGGGCGGCACGTAGCAAAGTCTTCTGCGGCAGGCAGTCGACGGATGACTCAGGGGTCCAGGCAGACCAGACCCTCACGCAGACGACCTTAGGACACTGGCTCAGCTGTGCGGGGCACACAGCGTGGAGTAAGTCTTTCGAGAGGCAGGCAGTGCTACACATGCGGCGGGCAGGGCCACATGGCTCGTGACTACCCGACCCACCATACCGAGGAACAGCAGATGGTTGAGGGGCCACCCAGGCAGAGGCAGAGGGTCGACCTTGGTGGTCCGCAGGGAGGAGGCGGATGAGGCAGAGGAGCTGGCCGAGAAGCAGGTGGTGAGCGACGCTTTGAGGCTCTACCACCACCACCACCAGGAGGTCCACCCCGACCACAGGGAGCTGGCGGGCAGAGACAGGCACAGCTCCAGGAAACGGAGGCCTACGACCACGGCGTGCCCAAGATGAGTCGAGGTACTATCTGTGTCTATTCCACCCTTGCTGCAGTTCTTATAGACACAGGAGCGAGTCACTCTTTCATAGCCGCTGCCCTTTTTCGGAGCTCGGAGATTCTGACAGAGTCGTTGGCTCGATCCTTACAGCTAGAGACTCCTATGGGATCAGACTTGACGATTACGCACTGGTGCCGGTAGTGTGAGATTACTCTAGGAGGTGAGAGATTCAGCTGGGATCTTCTTGTAGCGGCGTCGAGGCCTTATGACGTCATCTTGGGCATGGATTGGTTATCTACAGTCCATGTTCAGATCGACTGTATTAGGCGCAAGGTGCGATGTGTACGCACCGACGGGAGCAGGTTCACCTTCACCGGTGAGAAGGGAGCCTTTGAAGCACAGGATGGACTTCTGCAGAGGAGAGGACAGCCAATCACTCATCAGTTGGCTAGCCTCATCCTAGGAGCAGTTTACATGCGGAGTCCTAGTTTTCCTACAGTGGTGGATCAGTACATGGACGTCTTTCCCGACGACGTTCCAGGGATACCTCCTCGCAGAGAGGTAGACTTTTATATTGATATGTACCCTGGGACAGCCCCAATATCAACTCCAGCATGTCGGATGGCCCCCGCAGATCTTCGAGAGCTACGGGTACAGTTGGAGGACTTGCAGGGCAAGGGTTTCATCCGACCCAGTGTTTCAACCTAGACTTCCCCGATATTGTTCGCCAAGAAGGCGGACAGGAGCTTGTGACTTTGTGTCGACTATCGTCGCCTGAACCAGGTGACGGTGAGGAACAAGTATCCGCTACCAAGTATTGATGAACTCTTCAATCAGCTCAAGGGAGCACGGTGGTTCTCGAAGATAGACCTCAGGTCAGGCTATCATCAACTCAGAGTTCGGGACGAGGACATGCAGAAGACGGCCTTCAGATGTCGGTATGGCCACTATGAGTTCTTGGTTATGCCATTTGGCGTAACCAATGCTCCAGCGGTGTTCATGGGCCTCATGAATATGATATTTCAGCCATACCTCGATCGATTTGTCATAGTCTTCATCGACAACATTTTGATATACTCGACGACTGAAGAGGAGCACGCCCACCACTTACGGGTTGTACTAGACACACTCCGAGAGCACCAGCTTTATGGAAAGCTCTCGAAGTGTCAGTTCTGGATACGCAAGGTCCACTTCTTGGGGCATGTCATCTCTGAGGAAGGAGTTGTAGTGGATCCTGCGAAGATCAAGGCAGTGCTAGCTTGGGAGCCACCCAAGAGTGGACGGAGGTGCGAAGTTTCTTGGGACTAGCTGGATACTATAGGAGATTTGTGATGGACTTCTCCAGAGTTGTGGTGCCACTCTAAGCTTTGACGAAGAAGGGGAAACCCTTTGTGTGGTTAGACAGATGTCAGCAGAGCTTACAGGAGTTGAGACAGAGATTGACCAGCGCACCTATCTTGAGGTTTCCTAAGGAGAGAGTAGGGTACGTAGTCTACTGCGATGCATCAGGGACCGGACTCAGATGTGTCCTGATGAAGGAGCGGGCAATGATCACCTATGGATCATGTTAGTTGAGGCCGCATGAGCAGAACTATGCTACCCATGACCTGGAGTTAGCAGCAGTGGTTTTCGCTCTAAAGACATGGCGACACTATCTGATGGGCGAGCGCTTTACAGTCTTTTCTGACCATCAGACTCTCAGGTACATCTTCTCTCAGAAGGACCTGAACCTGAGACAGCGACGATGGCTCGAGTTCCTCCAAGACTATGACTTTGAGATATTCTATACTCCTGGGAAGGGGAATGTAGTATCCGATGCTCTCAGCAGGAAGATGGGCATTCAGCTACTCGAGGAGGCGACAGAGCAGCTAGCCGCTTTGCAGATATCCTTCATGGATAGAGATGGTGAAGCCTTCCTTCAGTCACTCACAGTATCTCCTCCACTACTACGGCAGGTCAGAGAGGCACAGCATGGGGACGCTTACTATGAGACGCGGTATGCACAGATATCCTCAGGACACGCACTTGATGGATTCTTCTTTGGAGCAGAGCACGAGATCCTTTTAATAGGACAAACCTTAGTACCAGTCTCTTTATGAGAGGAAGTGCTGAGAGAGTTTCACACTTCTCCTTTGGTGGTACATCCTGGAGTGGCGAAGATGTACCAGGATCTCAGACGACAGCACTGGTGGCCGGGCATGAAGAAGGTTGTGGCAGAGTTCGTTTCTCGATGCCTCACCTGCCAGCAGGTGAAGGTAGAGCACCAGGTACCAGCAGGCTTGGTACAACCCTTGGAGGTCCCGTATTAGAAGTGGGACGGGATATCTATGGACTTCGTGACTAGACTTCCACGCACTTCCAGAGGTCACGACTCCATTTGGGTTATTGTCGACCGACTCACCAAGTCGGCTCACTTCTTACCCATTAGAGAGCAGGGCTCAGTGGAGAGCTTGGGGCGTCTCTACGTTCAGGAGATTGTACGGCTTCACGGTGTGACATCGTCTATCGTCTCCGATCGAGATGCTTTCTTTAATTCCCGGCTGTGGAAGCGGTTGCAGGAGGCGTTCGGGACGCAGCTACATCTGAGCACCGCCTTTCACCCTCATACGGATGGTCAGACAGAGAGGACCATTCAGACTATCGAGGACATGCTCCGCGCATGTGTCCTCGACTTTGGTCACAGCTGGGAGGACCACCTACCCTTGGTGGAGTTTGCGTACAACAACAGCTACCACTCCACCATCGGGATGGCACCATACGAGGCGTTGTACGGCAGACCTTCCAGATCTCCTTTGTGCTGGACAGACCCTGGGGAGTCAGCACTTGTGGGACCAGAGATGGTCCGGCCTAGGACAGAGAAGGTCCAGGTCATCCAGGAGCGGATGAGGACATCTTAGAGCCGGCAGAAGTCTTATGCTGACAGGAGGCAGAGGCCACTAGAGTTCGAGGATGGCGACCACGTCTTCTTGAGTGTCTCACCTCGATGTGGATTACAGAGATTTGGCCGAGGCGGCAAGTTGTCTCCATGCTTCATCGGACCTTTCCAGGTCCTCAGCAAGATCGGTGAGGTGGCTTATCGCCTGGCTCTACCACCTCAGTTGCACCGGGTGCACGACGTCTTTCACGTATCTCAGCTGAGGAGATACGTGCACGACCCGACGCATATCATTGACCATGGGGATCTGGACTTTGATGATGGGGCGACTTTTGCAGAGGTCCTGGTGGAGATCGAGGATCGACAGGAGTGGGTCCTACGTGGATGATCGATTCCTCTAGTGCGCATCAGATGGCAGCACGGGAACCTCCAGGAGAGCACTTGGGAGCGGGAGGCTCAGATGCATGCTTAGTACCCACATTTGTTTCCCTAGCTTATGATGTGTCTTTACGGGGACGTAAAGCCCTGAGGTGGGAGTGATGTAAAGACCCATAAATTTCAAGGAAATTTTTTTCTTAATTTTCTTTGGAATTTTACAAGAACGCAGTTTCTGATGGCACGTGATTCCGAGGCCTGGTGTGCCCGGAATCATTTTCCGAAGTTTGGCTCGGGTACGTTCAGTGAACGAATGAGCGGGGTTTTCTAACTTTTGAACTGGTGCTCAGAATTGAATTCTGAGGGCACCAATGGAATCGCAGCACCGGTATTTACTTAGAAATGCCTCTTTCGGAGTTGCGTTTCCTCGGGTGTGGTTTTTAATTTTTGGGCTTTAAGTTAAGAAATAAAATAATGTGGTATGACAAACTTTATTTTATTTCACTTAAAGCTGCTTAAAGCCACTTAAAGCTGCTTAAGCTGAGTTGAAGCGGATAGGGTGGAACCCAAAATATCCTACCCTCTTGGTAGGATATTTGTGAGGTGGGGCCCACATGAGCCCCACCGTTTCTTTTCCGCTAAGTAACGTACCCGCAAAAACCCCTATTAAATGAAAGTCAACTGACGCGTTTTCTAAATTCTTAACGCCCCTATTAATTGGGTGATTAGTTCGTTGCAATTAATTCTATGAATTAATTGTTCGTTACTTATCTTTGTTTTTCGAATTCTTTATTTGATAATAAAATAAGATGAGGACTTATTTTATTATCTGGTTGTTGTGTTAAACCTTTGGAGAATCTCTAAAGATATTCATCATCCTTCGTGAAGAACGCGAAGGACGCGAAGAACGCGAAGAATGCCGGCCTCCGACGAAAGGCGAAGAAGAACGCCAGACCCCCGGAGATCGATGCGACGCGACGCCGACACTTCTTCCGCGACGTTCCATCCCCGAGACAATCTTCGATTGGCATCTTGAGGTAGGGGATTGTGGTCCTTTTAATTATTTGTGGATTATAACATCAACATGGATTTAATTGTTATAATTAAATCTGTATGTTCTTGATCCTTGGAGTTTGTCTACGCGACGCCGAGTATCGCGCGACAGTGACACCCTTCCTAGACGCGACGATCCTTTTTCTTCCGTGACGGTCAATTCCACGACGAACTCGTGTCCGAAGACGATGTTGACGTAGGGGTAGTTTTGAAAATGATAATACCCATGTTTGTTTTCCTCCAAGGCAAGAACGTGGACCAACCAATTAATAAGTTGGTTCGTGTATTATTATTGCGGGATGTGGTTTATCAATTGTTGGGATTTATGATCTTGTTTCAAATCGCTAACGCGGTGGGTGCGGACCAACAAAAAAGTCCGAACCCACCGCCCTTTTGTTCTTGGTGTGCGGAACGGCGAACGATGACAAAACGGGCCGCAGAGACGATTTGTTGATTCCGCAGTGAAGAACGGGACCCAGGTTGAGCTACGGCGTAGACGGAAATGAAATCGGACCACCGGAGCAACTCTGGTGGCCCGCGGACTCCACCGGCGGTGCGGGTCACCGGCGCGCCGCCGGACGGAGCCCCCGCGGCTGAAGCTGCGGCGGAGGGGTGCGGTTCCGCGGCCGCGCGGAACCGAAGTAGGGACATAGCCGGCTGCCACGTCCGTTGGCGAGAGGCAGCCCCAACCGGGGCCGCGGATCCATCACGCGGGGGCAGCGCACCCCCGCCCCCGGATTTCCCTCGCTCGGCCGCTCGACCGAGCCGAGCCGAGCCGACCCGCTGGTTCGGGCCGGGTCACGCCCGGGCCGGGCCGGGCCACTCTGGCCGGGTCGGGTCGACCCAAGGCGGTCGGGCCGGGTCGGTCCGGGCCCAAACCCCCCGTTTCCGGACCTTTTCAGTCTTTTACTCATAACATGAGCTACGGGCCTCCGAACGATGCGCCATTAGTGGCGATGCAATTCTTGGATCGAGATGGTCGTTTCGGTATATCACACTTAAGGTTTCGAAATACTTTGTGTTCGGTCGGGTTGGTTCATACACGAAACCAACCGGGCCCTCGGAGCGGAAACGCTCATATCTTGAGCATCAGACGTCCGTTTGACGTGCCGTCAACTTTGTTGAATTCCTATAAGTGAGACGGATCTTTTGGCTTAATCCGCCCGAGGTTTGGATGCAGGTGGAGTACGGTCGGGTTGGTGTTCCTTAAAAACCAACCGGGCCCCTAGGACGAAAAAGCTAATCACTAGTAGAAAAATGATTTTTAACGTCGCCAGTTTGACGTCGGTTTCTTATAAACCGACGTAAATAATTTTTGCGGTGAATTTTTGGCGTCGGTTTTTTTAAAAACCGACGCCAAAAAGGGAAAAAAATTGTTTTGGCATCGGTTCTTAAAAAACCGACGCAAAAAACTAAAAAAAATATATTTTGGCGTCGGTTTTTATGAAAACCGACGCCATAAAAGTTTTAAAAAAATTCTTTGGCGTCGGTTTTTTAACAAACCAATGCTAAAAATTTAAAAAAAACTACCTTTCGCGTCGGTTTTTTTAAAAACCGACGCCAAAAACAAAAAATAATTTTTTTGGCGTCGGTTTTTTAAAAAAACCGACTCGAAAAGTTAAAATATATTTTTGGCGTCGGTTTTTATAAAAACCGACCCCAAAAAATTAAAAAAAAATTTACAATGTTTTAGATAATTTCTTAATCTTTGATTTGACTGGTTGTGGAGCCAAAACAGAGTTACGGATTAAAAGTTATGGCCTTTGAAAGTTGAACTTCTTTAAGACTTCTTTTAGAGAAAGTCAACTTCCGACATCCATAACTTTTAATCTGTAACTCCATTTTTGCTCTACGACCAGTCAAATCAAAGATTATAGAAATATCTAAAACACTGTAATTTTTTTTTAAATTTTTTGGCGTCGGTTTTTATAAAAACCGAAGCCAAAAATATATTTTAACTTTTCGCGTCGGTTTTTTTAAAAATCGACGCCAAAAAAATTATTTTTTGTTTTTGGCGTCGGTTTTTAAAAAAACCGACGCGAAAAGTAGTTTTTTTTAAAAAATTTAGCGTCGGTTTGTTAAAAAACCGACGCCAAAGAATTTTTTTTAAAACTTTTATGGCGTCGGTTTCCATAAAAACCGACGCCAAAATATATTTTTTTTAGTTTTTTGCGTCGGTTTTTTTAAGAACCGATGCCAAAAAGGATATCGATTGACATTTTTGGCATCGGTTTTCTAAAAAACCGACGCCAAAAGACCAATGTAAATACTATTTTGCGTCGGTTTCAAACAAAACCGACGCCAAAGAGTAACGCGGGATCAGAATTTCAATTTTTTTCACAACGCGCGTTTAACTTTTTAAAATCCCGCCTACATTTTCGTACAACGCAATTGAAAATATTTCTGTTTACTATATATATATCCAGTTTCTCCTTTGTTCATCATTTTCAACATCTTTGATTCAATCAAGATTTCAATGCGACTTCAATCATTAATTTGAACACGGTACATATTCTATTCATTTGTTTTCTTTATTATTATTATCCTTCATTTCTAAACAACTCGATTGGATTTCTTATAATGATGATTCATTCTCATTTCTAAATACAAGTTATATGATGATAAAAAACATATCGTTTCGATGGAAGCCCCTAAAACCATTGAAATATGTTTGATGTATTATGATTATTTTATTTCATTTGGTGTATATGATTTTAATTTATGTTTATCATGTTTTCTTTGAAACGAGTTGTATCAATCAAAACTTTGATAGGTTCAACTTCTAACGGCGATAACTTTTGAACCGTAACTCCGTTTTAGGTCCACAACCTGTCAAATCAAAGCTTAGGAAATGATATAAAACATAGAAATTTTTTTTTTGATTTTTGGCGTCGGTTTTTATAAAAACCGACGCCAAAACTATTTTTTTTTAATTTTTCGCGTCGGTTTTTATGAAAACCGACGCCAAAAATGATATGAATTAGTTTTTTTGGAATCCGTTTTTTACAAAACCGACGCCAAAAAACAAATGTTATTCATTTTTCGCGTCGGTTTACAAAAACCGACGTAAAAAAATCATATTTTTTACGTCGGCGACTTCGACGTCGGTTAAAAACCGACGTCAAAAATAAAAAAAAAACTGACGTTAAAAACCATTTTTCTACTAGGGAATAACTCTCAGACCGGGCGTCCGATTGACGCGCCGTCTGCGACGTTGAGTTCATGTTGGCGATACGGAACTTTTGGATACATCAACTCTGGACTATGTGTCATTTGTTGTATCAGCCTCTCGGCTCGTGGAGCGGACCCTCCCAAATGAGCTTGCTGTGTGCGGGAACCCTAGAGCTGGCTGCGATTGCTACTGTGACGATGATGACTGTACAGAGATCCTCAGTGGATTCGATGGCGACGACTACAGCACTCAGTGATCCTTTGTGGGTCAGTGCTACCGATCATGTGTGGGTCCGATCCTGTGTGGGTCAGCGCTCAGCGGTCCTGTGTGAGTCAGCGCCTACAGATCCTGTGTGGGTCCGATCCTGTGTGGGTCTTTGTGGGGGTTAGTTACCTATCGATCATGTGTGGGTCAGATCCTTTGTGGGTCATTGCGAGGGTTAGTTACCTATCGATCCTGTGTGAGTCAGATCTTTTGTGGGTCATTACGGGGGTTAGTACCTATCGTTCCTTTGTGGGTCCGACGGCTTAGATGAATCAGTGGAAATATCTGGTCATCTTTATCGTCATATGAAGAAGTATACCTGTGTGAGATGAATCCTGTTTTGCTTTCCTTTGTGGATTGTGTTGTGCTATCCTGTGTGGATTTACGTTTTACTTTCCTGTGTGGACTGGTTTGTACTTGAGCTCGGATGTTGGAGCCGAGCGAGAATTGATGACTTAGGTATATGTATGGGCATATACCTAAGCAGTGTCGGATGTTACTTCGTGATTGTATATTTCCTTTATGGATTATCCTTTGTAGATTCTGGGAGACCTTCGGGGGTCTCGGGGTCCCTACTGAGTAGCTTATACTCACCCCTGCACGGGCTATGCCCGCACTACATTTTGTTGGTTGCAGACGATGGACAGTGCTGATCGTGGTGGAGTCTTGCGGAGCAGGACGGTACCTGGAGGTGGACCACTGGGGGGGACGTACATGGAGTGGTCGGCTGGACCCGAGGAGCAGTGGAGGCTTTCTGTACCCACCCTTCAGGTGGGATTTCCAGTGGACAACTCGACGTTGTGGCTTTACTTTTCAGTTTCTTTTTTCCCTTTCCAGTTGTACTTTACTTTAAGTTTGGGTTTTTATACTGGCCCACTTACTTTTCCGCACTTACTGTTGTACCATTTTTTACTTAGTGTTTACTTCTGCTTGCTTGCTCTGTGGTTTTTGTGGTTTACTTTACAAAGGCAATGCCTTCCCTTTTTCCGGGATTTACGACTTGGTGATAGTCGTCAGCCCCTGGCCTATGGAAGGCAGGCTTGGGGTAGTCATGGTACGGGCCCCAAGGACGGGTTGTGACAATATCAAAATTAGATTAGGGTAAATTTTTGGTATTTTTCTAAAAACTTTCAATTTTTGATGAATAGTTAAAAACACAACATTATTATTTAAAACTGACTTTTTATTTAAATAATTGTTTATTTTATTTAAATTTATTTTAAGTAAAAATAGATATATAATACCTATATAATTTAAATGTAATTAATTGGGTTCATTTTATAATAAAATCAGATCTATAAAATTTTATTTAACTTTTTAACGTTTTTTACCCACCTTTTAATAGCATTTGCAAATTTGCATAAAACTTAATTTTACCACTTATGTGAGTTTAATTTCAAAAAAATGAGCGACACAGATAAGTGGATAAGTGTAATTCTTCCAAAAAACAAACTTAGGAGTAAAATATGATCCTATTTGGTCCACTTGGATTAGATTAGGACATTTATTATTATTTTATTTAAAGAAGAGTTAAAAGTGTTAAATTCAAAGTTTAATAACTAAACCATTTTTTATATAGGTTTAAACACAATATAAATTCGACTATAAATATTCATTATAAAACTATAAATTTTTCTTACATAATGGTATTTTATTTATAATTTTTATACATTAAATAATTTAATTTATTTATGACATAATGATTATGTTGTAATTACCATATTAATAAAATATTAAAATAATTGATATTATAAATATCCAAATAAATTTAAATTGAGACTTATGATGAATTAAACTAATTTTATATGTTAATATGACATGTTATAGTTTATTAGATAAATTTTTTTCAAAGTGATAAGGTTTTTATGGCTTTCACACAAAAAAATACCAAATAGTTTAAAAATTGACATAAATTAATTTTTTAAAAAAATACTATATTATTGGTTGATATAATATTCATAAAAACATAAGTTTCGGAAAAAGGGATTAAATAATATTATATATGTCATTAATGAACCAATTTAGTTTCTCTTGTAAGTTTAGAGTAAGTTTATTAACCATATAGTGTAAGAATACAAGAAGACACGGTAAAAGTTAAACTATTTAACTAAGAGTTAAATCTAAAAGATAAGGTTAAAATGGTAAGCTAAACTTGTCTAAAACCTATTTTTTAAGATTTTTTCGACCCATACCCACCTTATCCTAGAAATAAATCATTTTTGAGCCATTATAATCTGAAAAATATTTTATTATAAAATAATATTTCAAGATTTTCCTAAAGTGACCCTCACCTCTCTTATAAAAGGGTACTTCCCCTTCTCTCAAAATAACACCTCCAAAGCCATTTTTCTCCGCCAACCCCTGAACAAATATCATACCAAATTTCCTCCATTTGACCTAGTTTCCTTACATTAATCAAAAATCCAACCTAATGATCCCTTTTGATCAACTCAAAAGGAAACACCCGAAGAAGAGGTAATAATTTCACCACCCTCTTTCAAGTTCTTTTCTTCTTACACTTCCTATTTCTTTGTTATTTTCATACCAAAATAATAACACCAGTACCTTATACATAATATTATTTTATTATAAATATGTTACAATCATATTCATTATTCTATCCATCCTATAAATGACAAAGTCACTATACGTGCGTACGTATGGCTTACCGTCTCCACGTCGTGGTGTAGTTTGTTATTCAAACACTTAATTAGTTGGATGGGAATAATAATGAGTATAAGTGATATAAATAATAAATATAAAATTTTATTGATTCGTTATATATGATATAATATCCAATTACATACTATTTCACCATCAATATAATGATATTTTCACTTGTGCGTATGTACGGATTACCGTCTCCACGACGTGATGAGATTCATTTCCACATTCACCATTCAACGATGATTATAAAAATATATATTATTAATAAGTATGTAATGTATGAAATAATAATGCTACTAGATATATATGTGTGTGTGTGTGTGTGTGTGTGTGTGTGTACTTACATATATCTTATTCACTTACTTTCGTTCAATACAATATGAAAACGGAAACAACGTTTATGCGTACGTACTGCTTACCGTCTCCATAAATAGTCCCTTCCATTTCATATATATATCTATTATAAATATTTAAATTCTAAACATATATTATATATAAATCAAGGTTTATATTCTAGAAGTATTTAAATCATTATCTAAATGATATGATCAACAATAACAAGTTAAAACACGTATGATAAAGAAAGTGATTATTACCCAAAATGTTAATTTAACATGGAAATCATTATTAAATGGTTAGTATAAAGTCATAAATGAATCATTTATGATATAATAAATATGAATATGGTTCTGGAATAATTTAATAATATACTATGGTCATTATACATGAGGTTAAATGTACCCTCGACCAAAGGAAAGTGCAAGGTAAGGGTTAATTCCTCAATCTCATTATTATTCGAGATTGTTTATGTGTAAGTTTTTACTGGGACATATTTATTATCCATGTTCATATTTCATAAAATAGTTTTCAAAGGGATTATTTTAAGGGACTCTTTTACTAAAAAATCATTTTAAATGCTTTAAATATTTATTCTTCTAAACCATTTTCATTAATGTCCATGTTTTTAAAATGATTTTAAAGATTTATTTATATGGACAAGAATGTTTTAAAATATTAATTACAATCAAAAGTTTCAAAGTGTTATGGGACACCTTGATTCAAAAATATCTTTTAAATGGATTAATTTATAAATTGTGTTACTTTTAAAATGATTTCATGAAAAAGGGATATTTCTCTCAAAGAGTTTTATTGATCATTTTCAACTATGTCAACATCCTTTACTGGATATTATTCTTGATCGAGGTTGATTTATTATGATAAAAAACTTCCATATTTTATTGAAGGTCTTTTGATATTTTTGACTGTGGATGTGTTATTTTTATACCATTCATGGTTTATGGATAAAGTATTGACATTTTTTATGCTAGTTTTAATACGAATGTTTATATTATGTTTAAACCTTTTCATATGAGGAATGCATTGTACTTAGTAAGTTATGAGTGGAGCCCACTATAGCTCCTTGATTCTTCGGTAGGTCTCATGAGACAAACTAGTGTCTTGGAAAAAGGCCTTGACAAAATCTTATTTGTAGTCTTGGCACAAGGCCTTGACTATGTGGTTATGAAGTATGGCATTATGCATTCCATAATTATGAAATTAGATACTGATATTACATGTGATTATTATACTAGTAGAATATCCATGTGAATAAGTAAATGGAATTATTTGATTTATCTTTTCCATATTATGATGAAGTTTAAGTTTAAAAGAATTTTGTTTTAGTTTTATACAATTCCTTAAATGTTTATGCTTATTTGTGGAAGTTTATGCTATATTGTTATCCTTACTGAGCGTTTGAGCTCACCCCTTTCTAATGTTTTATTTTCCCAGGATTCCAAGAAGTGTATTATGATTTATAATCAGGGTTAATCTAGGGGATTAATGGTGTTCTCAAAAGATCATTTATGTTGTGTTTTATTTTATAACGTGTAATGTAACGTTCATGTATGTAATATATTTTCCAAGACTGCTAAACTGATCAGTCTTTCAGGACTCGATTTCTTATAATCATGCCAATGTATTAAAATAATTCACCGACTCCAGGATTCTGGGTTGGGGAATTACATTCCATGCCAAAATTGTCCCATAGTGAATACCATACTCATTATTCTATTAAGGGTATTCACCTTTATTCATATATACCATTTTTTATTGAGGAATTACATGTATGTATTCAACACTCCTTGATCATGGAATGATTTTTGATGAAGAATTAATCCATGTGTTATGATCTATGTGTCACACTTAATTATGAGAATGAATTGAAAGTGACAGGTGCGCCTGAAATTATATATAACTCCAATGCATGGGGTAATTTTTTTTTAAAGGTTGGGGCTGAAGCCTTATTTATTATTAAAGCAAAGCAAAGACCTCTTTAACTGGGTAGAGGGAGACCCATTACATAGTCCAAAGGCCCAGTGGTAATTTATCCCATTACATAGCCCGTAGGCCCATTTTTTTAGCCCAAGACCCATTCTGTGAATAGTACTGCTACAGTACCACGCTGCTACAGTACTGCACACTACCCGCTGCTGCTATAGTACCCTATCGCCGCTACAGTGCCACCACTGCTATAGTACTGCTATAGTGCCCTGTGCCCAGTGGGTTTTGAACCCCCATTTTTCATTTAGAATTAAGGGTTGCTTACCACTAAGCCAAACCCCAACTATACCAATGCATTGGGTAATGTTTATTATCATGATACGTCATGTTGGGATAGGGTTTTACCTGATTTCTTTATAGGAATTTTTTACACCATGTTGGGATAGGAGTTTACTTGATTCCTTTATGTTAATAATGTAGTGTTTTTAGTTGTTGCCACATTTCCATGTTATGATGATCATTATATATCATGCCTTTATGTTCATGTTTCTCTTATATTCCATTAATATGTCTATTACCTAACATGTATTTTATTCTTCATGTTATTCCTTATTTACTCCCTTACTAGGCTTTATAGCTCACCCTTTTCTTATGTATGTCCTTAGGTTATCCCATTAAATGTTAAGTATGGAGGAATGTTATGGTCATGAAATAGAAGTTTGTAATAAAGATGTTTTATTTTTATGTATTAAGTTTTCATGTAATGTTCCTAATCCCCAAAGACACTATACCTATCAGTTTTTTGGGTTTTATTAAGTGAAAGTTAATGTAATAAATCGTGTTTAAAAGTTTAATAAAGACCAGGGTTGTTATAGGGTTCTTTTTATTCAATGCTATCAAAGAGGCTGCAACTCAAGCACAATCGGACACAAACCTCTGATAATAGACTAAAATATCAAGAAAGCTACAAAAATATTCCATTTTCTTGGTTGATTATCAAGAAACAATTTCCTTAATGTTCTATGGGTCTACTTCCACACCCTGATGACACAAAAAATATAAAAGTAAATGTGCCTATCGCATCCGGAACTCACACATGGAAAACATCCCATAAAGATGGAGGTGTTAAAGGACCTATAAAAGAGATATGAGATGTTAAACATGGTCCTCATTTTCTTTCGATTAGATCAAGATATAATCGATGAATATGATTAAAAACTAGTTTAGTAACTCATGGAACACAGAGTTCATAAGCCCCATGAATACATCTTGTGTGTTCATAACATCGAATGACATAACAACAAACTCAAAGTTCCTATACCTACATCTAAAGGTAGTATTCAGGATATCTCCCTATTTCACCCTCAACTGATGATATCTAAACATTAGATCAATATTAAGAAACCAAATCTCCCCTATTAGCTGGTCAAAAAGATATTATATCCTTGGAAGAGGGTAAAAATTCTTGATTGTCACCTGATTCAACCTCTAGTAGTCTATACACAACCTCAGAGTACTATATGTCTTCTTGAAGAACAATATTGGATCACCCCACAACAACACACTGGGCCAGATAAAACCCTTCTGCATAAAATCATCTATTTGAATACTCAACTCTTGCAACTGATAAGCTTCCATCTGATAAGGATCCATCAAAATATGAGAAGCACTAGGCTATAATTCTATCCCAAACTCAACATCACGTCGAGGGGATATCATTAAGACCTAATTAAGAAAAAAATCTAGAAACTCCCTAATGACCCTGGAGACCTCCACTGTCTGATCATCCACTGATTCCACTATCAACTCTTCCATTAAGGAAAGAAGGCTCTACACACACCGACGGTCCACCTGACAACCCTGATTTCCAATGAAAACCACATGTTGACCATCAATGTTTAAAAACATGACTCTCTTCCAAAATAATTTGATAACAGCACATAAAAAATACAACCAATTGATTCCTAGTATGACATTGTATAGCTACATCTGTGGAAAGAAAAGATCCCAATGGGATGGATGTTCCCCCACCATCATTCTATATCCTCATCACACATCAAACAAGTTGGTATGTCATCTAACTGGTATGAACACTAGGGGAAAAGGAATCCTCTCTACATTTACTTCTAGAGCATGTAATTTATTGGGGGAAACAAAGGAGTGTGAATCTTCTAAATCAAATAAGTCACCAACAAGGGTACTAAACAAATTGATCGTACCTCGAATAGTCTATGTTTCATCTAGCACTATCACATCCACTACGCGCAACTGACCATGTCCATATCCTCTAACTGTAAAATGAAGGAAACCTCCATGACCATGCTTGGGTCGAGGTCCCTAAACACAAGGAACATTCTGAGGTCAGAATTTTCCTGCTCTATCTCTCCTCAGTAAAGCATAAGCATGTTGCCTCTTTTACTAAAACGGTCTCACTGGAAACTACGGCTAAGGATAACATTGAACCTATTCACCTTTACCAAATTAATCCTTGGGAACCACTAGGAACTGTTTCTATTGATGGATATGAACCCCATAAGTAAAACACATTGTCCTGATAGCACCAGGAGAAGAATGGAAACTATTATACCCCAAAGGACGAAAGGGAAATTGCTGAGGTCAATTATCCACTGGTCAAAACCTCAAAGGCCCTAGAACCTGAGATCTTCCACCGACAACTCTACTACTCAAGGAACCCTGTTGGTTCCCCTCTCATAGAAAACTTCCTTGTGTGAGAATCTTCTCGATCAACCATGAATTCTCTTAAACCTCCAGATACATTAGCAACGTAAAAGGAGTAACTACATACTGGATAAAAGGAAAGAGTTCCTCCTCAAGATGTATAACATGAGATTCCACATCTAGAAAAAATCTGGGGAAAATCACAGAATGTCCTTAAACTTGATTCCCAACTACCGCACTAACATACTCCCCAACTTAAGAGAAAAAATATCCTACCTCTTTACTACATTCATGGTTGATGAAAGTAACTCTTCCCAAAACTCTTTCTAAAATTAAACCCATGAAGCATTTACCTCCTTATCTCTCTAAAATACAGTTCCCACTATTCACATGTAGCTCTAAACATATGACTAACTATAAAAGGGACCTAGTACTTCATTAGAGCTCAGATCAACCTGAAATTGATCTTGAGCTCCTCCAGTTAGCTCTTTATCGCCACATCTAAACAATGGCCCTGTAATTCCCTAAATCTCATCATTGAAAAGAGTCAAATTCCCTCTTCTAATCCATATCCTCCTCTGTCAGATCAACCCTACGATGATCAACTAGATCATCCTACTAAACTTCAACTTCCCAATACACATGTGGATGATGAACATGATCCATAATTGAAAAGAAAACAAGAATTACCTAAGCCCGGTAGTATAGAATTTCATTTTAATTCATTTTAATTCACTTTATTAATTTTAACCTTCCCAGAGAAACCCAAATCAAATAGGAAAACAATTCATCATGATACATGTACCTCTCCTAGGTCTCTACCTTGTAAATAGTTACACCACATTTTTTCATTCGATAATCTCAGAGTTTGTGCACTGGATCACGAGGGGGGGATAAAATCTTGTTTCCTAACCGGTCTCCTGAGCCCATGTCATCTACTAAGGTTAATTGTAATTGCTTCCATAACAACCCATGCAATCCTCACTGTTCCTAACTCCAAACTCTATCATATCTCTCAACCATTACCTTTGATACCACTTTGTCATGACCCACTCCCTCCAAATATATCTCAATGAAAGGAGAGAGATAATGACCCCCGAGTCCCACCTCCAGTAGGCCCCGAGTTGGGGACTAGCACTGAGGGTATAAAAATATCATGAAATGGGAGGCATTTCACTATATAGAAATATAGGATTGGAAGATAAGATGAATCATCCACAAAAAACTCCATGGAATAAAATAAAATAAACCAAAACCATCCAAAAAATTCATGTATAAATAAAAGTGATGAACATAGAAGTCTCCAAAGTAAATACCCAAAATTAAAGCTAAATTAGTAACATAGCATCTATCCAATGGTCTGAGCTAGTAATGTCCAACACAGTCAACATAATCCTCCTGGAAACCTAAAAATCGTTTTATATACATGGGGTGAGCATACAGGTATACTCAGTATGAAAACCAAAGTCTCTCATGCACATGTGGAAGAAGTATACTAATGAACCTATAAGAAAAAAAATAGAACCAAAAACACATAAATAGGTTAACTATCCATACCAACCTCAATAAGTCACACTCACCAAAAAACACAATCCAAGTAATATAATATAACTTGAGTTACATCAAGAAAGGGTACCCCTCACTACTTTCCATTGGTATTCCACTCTCACACCCCAAATTTGTATGTCCTAGCACTTATATATCTTCTAAATACCACATCAACCCATAAGTATGGTCACATCACATTATGCCCGCATACACCTAGGCTCACCACCCCACAAGCATAGTCACATCACATCTATCTTGAAAACACCTATGCCATAACACATCCAAAACCATAAAAAGGGTAGTAGGGTATCATAAACATGAAGGACATGAACCTCATTCCCTCCTATTACCATGTGCGTCCCCCACTATAAGCCATCTCATCCCATATCATCCCACCCACATACACCTAGGCTACATCACATCTCACCCGAAGACACTTGGGCTCACCGCCCCACAAGCATAACCACATCACATCTTGTTTTAAGGCACCTGGGTTGTCACAACCACCATCTAGTGCACTATCAAAATTTCATCCATTATATCATGTGCAATACTTATCTCTCCTGGAAGAGTGATCAGGAAAGATAGGTTTCCCATCCATCCTTCTTCAATAGATTTCAGGAAAAACACTCCTAATATAAATATGAGTTTCACCAATTAGTGCTCGACATGGGTGGGGTGCGTATAATAATCACAAGGAATATAAAAATATATACATGTAGTCATACAAAAGCCCAACCTATGGGTTCACAACCAAACTCTAACCAACTCACAACATCATAAATTTTTTGTCACCACTGAATGCATAAAAACACACCACAAGACACAAGTCACATTCATGTTACCACCCAATTTCATTTATTTATACCATTCTTTTCATTATTTATAAAAAACTACATTTTACCACATGACCCATTATTTATTTGTTCATTAACCATTTCTAAACCATTAACCAAACCAACCCCTATAATTTCAATAATTATTAACCATTTATTCCATCACTACCCATCTATATAACACATTGCAAGTACACATAAAAATTAGCTCGTTATCCCCATCGAACCATCACCTCACCGGCCCACAAGCACAAAAAAAACAACCATCTCGCTGCCCCAAAATCATGACCACCAAACAACCACCACCCCACCCCAAAATCATGGACAAAAAATAACCACCTTATTTTCCCAAAAGCATGTCCAAACAAACATTAACTCACCATCCCAAAAGTATGGCCAAACAACCACCACCTTTCTTCCCCAAAAGAACATCAACATTTCACCCATCATCCCTACAATGCATCACAACCACACATCACCACCCCACAAGCATGACCACACATAAAAACACAAAAAAACCATTTTATATATTTAGAAAGGGGAATTTTATTACATTTCACTTTATTTTTTGGGTGTTATCAGACAATCCATAATCCTGGAGAAACCATTTCATTATTAAAATATAAGTGGTTATCCATTTTCCATTTTAGGGTGATATCAAAACAATCACAATGGGAAAAACATTCACAACACATATAATCCATCACAAACAAATCCCCCAATGGCCACAATTTTCAATGGGGAATCAAGCCCATAAAATCCATCATATCATAATAATATCAAAGTTACAAAAACATGCAAAACATTCCCACTTTTCCCTTCAATTTAAACTAACCGGTTCTTATCTTTGATTAAGATAGTACAAATATCCCCTATAGATAAAAAACAAACCCATCCTGCATAATACGCAAAAAATAAAAGCGAGGGATTCCCTACCTGAAAGAAGATTTTATGCATCACTTTGAACTATAGGGAAAAGAATAAATGTATGTAAACCACAAGCTCAAATGAGAAACCATGGATCAACCTACACTGCACTAAAGGATCATCAAAATATAGATCAACTCATGACCTAAATAAAAACCACACCACCTCAACATATTTCTAAAGGAAGAATAGGAGAAAACACCAATAAGGGAGAAGAACTTACCACAGATTCCCATTGGGGATCAACCGGAACCAACAGATTGAACAAGGGAGAAATGGGATTAAAGGTTTCCCAGGGGAACCTAGGGCTCTACCAAAACAATAGAGAGAGGGAGTGAATGGATGAAATGGATTCAGCCGAGGGAGGACTTAAAAACCTTGATACCATCGGTTTCATGGTGTTTAATATATTTATATGGCTTATAAAGCATAGGTTTTCTAAAATTTCATCTTTATTCTAAGAACACATAACCTTAGCCTTTAATTATTACACGTTTTGAATCCCACTTACATGACATGTAATCCATATCATAGGTTCCACCTTAGCTACGTTAAAGCTATGAACCAATCGGCTAAAAAATCATTGAACCACCATTGTATGTTATGTAAAAAATACACGACATGTGTTTCCTACAGTAGCTCTGCTACACCTCCATCCTCCATCGAAAACTCCTAGAAGCTCCCTTGAAAAACTCCAATGAAAAAAATGGAAAAGTAATGGTCCATGAAGGCATGAGGAGTTACGTTATCTATTCTGATAATAAATATTATTTTTCTACTCTCATCCTCTCAAAGTATAAGATTCTTTAGAAACATGATATGTTTCTCTAGAACCCAACCATAGAGCACAATAACAATAGCACAAAAGATGTACCATCTTGTTGCAATTTTGACATGCTCTAGGTGGTACCATACAATCTCACTTCATGTGATCAAGTGAACCATGCTAAAAATATCCCAGATTAATTTTAGGTCAAGGAGGGAGATTTATTAATCCCATGGTCTGATTTTGTGGTGTACCAGGACTCTAAAATTATGTGTGTCTCTTCCATTTTTTCCTAGAAATAGAGTTCCCACCAATTACCATAGGAATAAACATCCACCTTGTAACCGTATTTCCTAATAGATCCCTCTCTTCCACCATTGATCTATTCACCATTTCTATATAATTCGTCATATCTTGGTCCAATTTAGCCTGAACTGCTAATTCCCACTACTGGTGTGCCAAATTCTCCATAGTATATGTCACCAACCTTACTTTTATATCTTATAATGTCCTAAGGAAATAAAATTCTCGGTTTATTCAATTCAAAATGACTTCTGCTTTTTATGTCTTGAAATCCCCCCTGAAAGATAAATAGATTCTACTTTTAGAACTAAAATTAATGATACACTTTCCAAGGTTCATCATTCCTATTACCCTTATCCACAAAATGAAAATCCAAGAAAATTCTTTGGACCAGGTATCAGTTCACCAATAGCTTAGGTGAAACCACATTTTTAGAAACCACTTCCGATTGATTTCTATAATGCCTACTCGGTACCATTCACTATAACCAAAACAAAAATATATTTAGTATCAATCATTAGAAACTGAAGAGAACCAAAAGACTACAAAACTCAAACTCCCAAGTTACATAAACCAGAAACACCCAACCCACTCCAAACTAAAAATCCACATTCCATGCCCACATTATCAAAAAAACACTAAAGAACTAAGGTTCATTGCCTTTACTCGTGTCTCGATAGATGAATTCTAAAAATGAACAATAGTACCCTAGTAGTTGGTAATTATAAAATTAGTAGGATTTACTTAATGAATTCCCAACTCATTCCACTTGGATAAAAATTGTAATCACAATTTATAGAAAACAGTTTTAAGTAGTAAAAATAGTTTATATCAAATACATAAACAATTTTCCATGGAAAGTAATAAAAAATACTTTCAAAAAATTTCTCAATTTATTTGGAATATTATTTTACATATCCACACACATAACCAAACACACACACACACACACACAAACACACTCAATCTTGGTATTACCATTGATAGTGGAACTTCATGTCCATACTCTATACCACTTTGATGGTGGTACTTCACAAACATTTTCTATGCCATTCAACACATTCCCAGTAGATTATGCCAAAATTGTGTCAATTAATTCTAATAAAAAACATTTATTTCTTTAAAAAATTTCAATAAACACTTTTCATGTTTCAAAACCAAACCATAATATTAAAATCATCATTTTAAAATTATAGATAAAGAGGTTTTCCAAAAAAACCAATCAATTTTCCACAATTTCCAAGTCAATACCAAAACAAGATTTACATCAAGAATAACACAAGGATTTAAAAAAAATTCCAGAAAATCATTTAATTAAAACTAATTCTTTATGTTCTAAGACAAGTAGATATAAGATAAAAACCACCTACATCACAATGTTTGGAAAAAATGAAGAATGGAATAATGAATCTCTATATCCATCCTTGGATCTCCTTTACTTCAATAAATCCCATGATAAAAACATCTATATTCCCATCAAGGAACATGAATATATCCACCATGGATTAGATATAATATTCTAAGAGAGAGAAGGAGGATATCTCTAAGAATAATGATGAATAATGGTGACTTATTGATGAATTTGGGCCTCCAACACACTTTGATTCACCTAAGAATATCTTTCAGATCGAAAGGAAAAGTCTCTCCATAATTGGGAGAAAAAGGAATTCAAAATATTAGGAAATTAGGGGGGAAATAAGGGTTAAAGGGATTAATTCAGATTATATCCAAATTTTTTAGAAGTATCAACTATACGTCACATTGTTAAACTGTACAGTTTAGAAAATTGTGCACTAACCATGCAGTGATACTATCTTAAGCCAACCCCTCACATGGTTGGATCACACGGTTAAACAAATTGTGCGCTAACCATGATTTTCCCCTTGAAAAAAAACACGGTTTTTCCGAACTCTGTGCTAATTGTGGGATTTCCCAATGCCCACTGTCTTCCCTTGCACAGTTTCTTGGATGTGGTGGATAGTTTCTACTTACCATGCACAAACCATGCATTGTTGGATCGAATATGTAAAAACGAGATGCCCAAATACAAGAGGGGGGTGAATTGTATACTTTAAAAATACCTAAGGAAATTTTTTGCATAACCACAATTCAAAACACCTCTAAGCTCTAATAACTTGCTTGATTCCGGAAAAGTGATTCTGAAAATGAAACTTAACAAAAGTTTAAAACAACTAGGATTCTACATTAAATCGTATAGAATCCTATATAATCAGAGTACAAGTCTAAGGAATTATAAGAAGATTATACTTTCCTCAACAAATAAAAGTACAGCAGAAAACAAAATATAAATACTACAAGTAATAAGTAGTAACTCTTTTAACCCAAACAGAAGGGTATCCAACAACCCTGGATAAAAGGTCCCTTGATTTATACTTTCAAGAAAGTTTGTATTACCCAAACCCAGGTAAGATCTCAATCCGAAGATCGGTATCTATCTTGTTATCCCCGCAATCCCTCGATTTTTAAAGAAATTGGAACCTCTAACTTCACAACCCGAAGTCTCTGATTTCAAGGAAATCCAACCTCCACACTAAGAAAATCTATACGAAGAAAAGTTTGAACAAGCCGTTCAAACTTTCTGCATGAAGCCTGAGAGTTTATAAGAGTCTCTCTCTCTATAAATCACTTAAACAGTATGTAAGCACAGTTTTCAAAGTTTAGTCTCTCAAAAATTCCTGATCTCTTTCAAATGAGCTCTTATTCATAGGCACAACTCTAACGGTCTACTCCCTCCTCCAACGGTCATATTTTTCCTTGAATTTCGGAGGGACATATACACGTGTCACTCAAACAATGATTATTTAATATCTTAAAGCATGACATTGTTTTATAACAAAACAAGTGTAAGTAAAAATATGGTTACATAACTAAAATCCAATATTCAGAATGTAAGTAAATGAAATTTCGGAGTCTAACTAAAATTGAATTCAGAGACTATAATACAAGGATATTCGGATTCTGTTTTGTAGGAATTCGGAACCTGAATTCTATAGAATTCCGGAGTCTAAATTTAAAGGAAATTCAGAATCTGGATTCACAAGAATTCGGAACCATAACTTACAAAGTTCAAAGTTAGAGTTCATGAGAATTCAGAGTCAGAACTCAGAAAGTTTGTAACTAGAATTCGTATTCAGAATTCGAAGTCAGAACTCAGAAAGTTTGTAACCAGAATTCGTATTTAGAATTTGGTGTCAGAACTCAGAATGTCCATAACCAGAATTTTTATTCAGAATTCAGAGTCAGAACTCAGAAATTTCTTAACCAGAATTCATAATCAGAATTCGGAGTTAGAACTCAGAAGAGTTCATAACCAGAATTCGGAGAATTCGGATCCTAAAAAAGAATGCTTCATATCTAGGTAATTATAGGATTCTGAGGTTTTGGTTTCAAACCAAATTTTACACTTAGGAAAATTATGATATTAGCACTGAAACCATGATAAGGATAAATTTTCTTGGGGAAGGAAATTTTTCCTTATAGAAGTAAAACATAGGGTAAAAAGAGATTTGCCTTGAGATAAGGTGTTTGTGATTTTCAAAACAAAAAGGAATGGTAAAGTCATAAGGAAAACCTTAATGACCCACCAATCTCCCCCAAGTATGAAGGAATGGAAAATTCATAAGGAAAACCATATTAACTCAACAATCTCCCCCTTTTTGGAAAGCACAAACATCCTTACGAAAAAGACTATAAGGACTTAGAAAATATTTTACTGAACATTGAAAATAAAACTTATCTCCCTTTATTCATGGTCAATGGTGAATATTACTAACTCCCCCTTAGGCTTTGGAACACTAAGGATCATATTTGAGATTTTAGAAATTAGAATTTTCATTATATTGAGTATGGAAATCTTCGTAATGATAACTCCCCCTTACTTAGGGATATTTATTCTTTTACTTAGAATTCTTTTTCCTTTCTCCCCCTTTGTGATTTTAAAAAATATTTTGTGGGAATGGAAAAAAAATGGCACCTGAAATATTAGTACAAGCATCCAAACAAAAACAAGAAACCAAAATTTCATTAAGATTAGAAGAATTTGTACAAGGAAAAATAGATACAACAAAAGATTGGATTTGGATCTATTTTGCTTCTTTTTCCTTGGGTATCAGCTTCTTCACGATGGTTTTCAGCTTCTTTAGCTCTTTGTGATCCTCTTCTACTTTCTTCTCTAAGGTTTTTATCTTATCATCTTGAGCCTTCAGGGCCTCTTCCTAATCCTTCATAAAGTCAACTTGCTTCAATAACATTTCTTGAATCTCAGTCTAGAGATCCCTTTCTATTTTACAACTTTGGATAACATAATTCAACTTCCCATTCAGATCTTTGACATCCTAAATCTGAGTATTTTGTTCAAATTTTAGCTTTTACTCAAATCTATTTTTAAGATTCTTGATTTTGGTGTCTTCAGTATCAAAATCTTCTTCAACATCTTCTTAAAATTGATCAATATCTCTCAAATATTCAGCGATCTTCTTCAACCAGCTGGTCATTTTCTTGATTGGTAAAGGTACTAACTTCTTTGTCAGGGATTTTATATCCTCTAGTAAGAATAAAAAACATTATCAACACCAGTATTGACAATTAAAGTATTTATTCGATCTCTCTAATATTTGTAATAATTTCCATCAAAGATGGGTGGTCTAGTTGGATTGAGATTGTCTAAGGAACCAACATTGATTCCTGCCATCTTAAAGAAGATTATTTCCAAAAAAACTTGTTGATAGAAAAATTTCGTAAACAAGGAGAGTACTCCTAAGCAAGGAAAATATAAAACATTAGTATCTCTAAGAAAAAATGAATCTGAACTATACGAGTCTGAAAAACTGATTCTCGAAAATAAGAAGAAGAATAATTCTCTTCTGAATCTAATCGTGAGATTAATTCAGAGGTAACCTCCTCTGATACCAATTTATGGATCGAATATGTAAAAACAAGATGCTCAAATACAAGAGGGGGGTGAATTGTATACTTTAAAGATCCCTAAGGAAATTTTTTTCATAACAAAAATTCACAACACCTCTAAGCTCTAATAACTTTCTTGATTCTGGAAAAGTGATACTAAAAATAAAACTTAACAAAAGTTTACAACAACTAAGATTCTACCTTAAAGCATATAGAATCCTATATAATCAGATTACAAGTCTAAGGAAGTATAATAATATTATACTTTCCTCAATAACTAAAATTACAGTAGAAAACAAAATAGAAATACTACAAGTAACAAGTAGTATCTCTTTTAACCCAAAGAGAAGGGTATCCAAAAACCCTGGATAAAAGGTCCCTTGATTTATACTTTCAAGAAAGTATGTCATACCCAAACCCAGGTAAGCCCTAAATTCGAAGATCAGTATCTGTCTTTCTATCCCTGAAAGCCCTCGATTTGTAAGGAAATCGGCACCTCTAACTTCACAACCCGAAGTCTCTGATTTCAAGGAAATCACGCATCTGCATTAAGAAAATATGCACGAAGCCTGAGAGTTTATAAGAGTCTCTCTCTCTAGAAATCACTTCAACAATATGTAAGCACATTTGTCAAAGTTCAGTCTCTCAAAAAGTTCTGAGCTCTTTCAAATGAGCTCCTATTTATAGGCACAACTCCAACAGTCGGCTCCCTCCTCCAACAGTCATATTTTTCCTTGAATTTTGGAGGGACCTGTACACGTGTCACTCAAACAATGGTTATTTAATAACTGAAAGTATGACATCGTTTTATAAAAAAACAAGTGTAAGTAAAATTATAGTTACATAACTAAAATCCAATAATCGGAATATAAGTAAATGAAAGTTTAGAGTCTAACTAAAATTGAATTTGGAGTCTATAGTACAAGGATATATGGATTATTTTTTGTTTGAATTCGGAACCTAAATTCTATAGAATTCCAGAGTATTAATTTCAAGGAAATTTGGAATCTGGATTCACAAGAATTTGGAACCAGAACTTACAAAGTTCGGAGTCAGAGTTCATGAGAATTCAGAGTCAGAACTCAGAAAGTTTGTAACCAAAGTTCATATTCAGAATTCGGAGTCAGAACTTAGAAAGTTCTTAACCAGAATCCGTATTCAGAATTTGAAGTCAGAACTCAGAAAGTTTGTAACCAGAATTCTTATTCAGAATTCGGAGTCAAAACTTAGAAAGTTTGTAACCAGAATTCATAATCAGAATTCGGAGTCAAAACTTAGAAGAGTTTGTAACCAGAATTATGAGAATTTGGATCCTAAAACAAAATGCTTCATATCGTGGTAATTATAGGATTCCAAGGTTTTGGTTTCAAACCCAATTTTACACTTAGTAAAATTATGATATGATCAATGAAAATATGATAAGGATACATTTCCTTGGGGAAGGATATTCTTCCTTATAGAAGTGAAACATAGGGTAAAAAGAGATTTTCTTTGAGATAAGGTGTTTGTGATTTTCAAAACAAGAAGGAATGTTAAAGTCATAAGGAAAACCTTAATGAATCACTAATCTCCCCCAAGTATGATGGAATGGAAAAGTCATAAGTAAAACCTTATTAACTCAACATGTACCTCTATAAAATCTTCCAAAAAATGTCAAAACCTCTAAAAACCTCTTGAAACTCAACTCGATATTTATATAAACTCAAAATACATGAATAAAGGGTCATGCAACAGAAACTAAGGGTGCTATAGTTGATCTTGGTATTTGAGGTTTTTAATTTCTTTTTCTTCCTTGAATGAGTTTCATTTGATCCTTAGAAACATTTTAGAACTCACCCACAAATCATTTTCATGTGCCATATGTGAATAGTTGCAATATCATATATTAAAGTTGTGAGCATATTGAAACTTGACATCACTAGTTTCAATTAATTAATGTTCCCATGATAGGTTATTCATTAAAACACTAAATAAATTATTTACATCATTTTATTAATTAAATACCTTTGCAAAATATTTTCTAAAACACTTCCCTTTCTTTCAAAACCCATTTTCCTTTTTTAAATAAAATTTACAATCATAATCAGTCATGTACATGTCAAATAACCTTATGTGTTAAGTATGTTCCATGTAAACACACCTCTTTCCAACCTGGACCAAGAGTAAAATAACAAAACAAAAATTAGAGAATCATAATTTTATAATAAATAACTCAACCATAACCAAGAAAAAACCAAAATCCCACAAACCTATTAACTTGAGATTTCATCAAATAGGTGTTGGTGAAGAAAAAACCTAATATCAATCCCATGTTCTGATCATACCTATCCTTATATACCATACCACAACATCATAAGACAAAAAATCATGCTCTGGTATCATTTTTAAGGCCCCATCCTAAGCCAATGCACTGTTAACCTTGGGTGTGCCTCTCTGTATGCCAGATGCTACTAACTAGTGAAAATAGTATATCATCAACATTGGGGGGATTATAATCTTGATATCATAGTACCTAATAATAATAGATAATAATAAAATCATAAATAATATATAATCAGTGCATGGATATGGAATTACAGTATGGTGAAAACCATAATAAAATAAAGAAACACCCATGTTATATCAAAATGAACTATATAGGCCACAAATAAAATAAATCACAAGGGATATTACACATGAATAATCATATAAAAAATAAAATAAAATAAACAAAACCCTAATATATGTCACAATAAACCAATATATTCATGAGAAAATAATTAAAATAATAACACACAATATAAAATAAAATAAACTGGTTCATTGTGTAATAAACCGGACAACACAACATCCAACTTCACCTACTTTTTCCAATTCCAATAAATTGCTTTGATCATGCCCTCACCAGGAAAAAGGTATGTCAGATGGAATATTGGTATCAAACAGTCTATCCATCATTGGTAAAGAAGGATTCCAAATGACATCCAAGTATAAACCAAACTATTTATTAACAGTAATAACTGAATATAGTTGGGAAATACACCTGAATGGTGGGTAGAGTGTAACATATATAGTCCCTCTATAAAATTGAGGATGTGGTGTAACATATCAACCCACTAATATAATCACATCATCAGGGAAAGTAATAACATATCCAATCCCATAAAATAATCGAGGGTGTGGTGTAACATTATTAGCCTCGAATATAATCATTATATCAAGTAAAGGTGTAATATAGCCAAACCTATATAGAATCATACAAGGGGTGGATCATGATACATTTTCACTCCAATAACACTGAATAATATGAATGGAATATCCCTTATGATGAGAATATAGATGGTGTACTATGATACATTTTTACCTCCATAATTTTAACCTCCTACATGAGAGTAGCATTAACACACCTACATGTTATATCAATGTAGTTGGGATAAAAAAATAGAATAACACATGGGTATATAAATCCCTATCACTCTAATAACATCCCAAACCTCCTATGAATCCCATTATCCAACGCAAAAATCTAGACTCTAGTCATCTCATACTTATCCCCCTTTAACTATAATGTAACCCATCACTTACTATGTTTTATTACATTAATGTTCATACAACATGTTGAATAATAAGTCTCCATAAGCTAAGAAATCATCTTTTCAGGTACAAACATGAAAAAAACATCACACTAGGTTCCCTAGGACCTAATTCATGTCATTTATTAATGATAAAAACTTATTTTTATCACCCTTGAGGTGATTACAAAGCCTATAGGTTTACCCATATTGGTCTCAAGATGCCATCACAACTATCACCTCTAATCATGATCATCTCTAACCATTTTTTTAATGGTCTCTAAACATTAGGAAAATTCCTCAGAATCAAATTCCCCTAAAAAAATGTCAAAATCATCACCAAGAAAACCACTCATCACACCCTAAGTTAGTGTTCCTCCATGATCACTAATCTATTCTAGGAATTACATCAAGTCTTGTGACTTAACACCCCCACTATTTCTCATAAATAAATCTCAATTCTATAAAATCCCTTTAATCCACTCACCATTAAAGGATTTCAACATGTAGAAACCATCATATATCATTAACCCGCTAATTTACTCTAGAGTAACTCCTAAGAGGAAACACATCGATCCTTTGAAGCCTATCCTACACAAAAAAAAAATCCAAGACCTAAATCATCCCTTAAGGTTTCTAATTACTCACAAGGAAAACTGGTCACTTTACTAAATAACAAGAAGGCATAATATTATTAAACCCCCATCACTATCACACAAGATCCCATCCTAGGATAATCACAATTTATTCCCAAGCCTAAAAACCCATTTGTGGTCTATCACACATAACTAGTTATCACACCCCTCCATGACTTAGTAGTTAGGAGATCCTAAAATCACCAAACCTAAAGCATAATGCATGTTTTGATCATAGTAAAATCCCTTTAGTTTATATCATAGTTTAGTATAATCTAATTTCTAATTTAGATCACTATAACCCAACCCCCCATGTAGGCATACAAAAATGGATTTTTTTAATTTTTGTGATAGGTTACCATTGCTAAAAGTCATTAGTGACATGAATCTATCACAAAAAACAACATCATAGATATACATATTTATGATGGTCCATCTAAAAAAATAATTATTTTTCATGGACTGTGATTCCCATCCTAAATAAGTCTATATTTTTTAAAAAGTAATTATGATGGACCATTGAAAAAATAATTATTTGCGACATATTGTGATTCTTATTGCAAATAAGACTTAATTTTTTAAAAAAATAATTGATATGAATTTTATAGTTTCTCTTAATTAATTATATAATAAAAAAATAAACAATAATAATTAAAAAACCAAAATTAGAAAAATTAGAAAAAAAATACATATAATAAAAACATGAATAGAATTATTACACCATTGCACACATAATATGTTTATCAAACTAAAAAACATTACAACCATAAAAAATAGAGGATCAAATAATATCATGGGGAGATAACCCAAAGGTTCGGGGGGAGAAAACTCTATACTCACACCGTACACAAGCCATCACATATACACCAATAACTTCTCATCTCTCTGACGCTGCTTCTCATGCTCCTCCTCCTGCTCTCTTTGTATCCATTGTATTATCCCATCCTATGCTCATAACCTCTCTTCATACTATGTAGTGGATGATGATGATGACTCTCCATGATCCCCCTTTGATCCAACAGGTGACATCCTAATAGTATCATAATAACTAGTAGGTTTCAATCATGAACGAATACTAGTCAACCATCCTTTCTCGACACCATGTATAGTCACCTATATCCAATCCCCCTCATAAAAACTTGACTCAAAAGTGGGATTAGTTTCATTCTCTACTTTACTCTCTCATTAACGAGAAGTTATAATGTCATGTATTTTATTCAAATATAATTAGAAATTAAAATAAAATTAAAATTAATTTTTTTATTTTTTTATAAAAAAAACTAATCATAATTGGGTATTGTCTGTCACTGACAAGATATCCTATAAGGGGATCAGTGTATATATTCTTATAAACTTTGAACTCTGTAATATAGGGTTCATTAGAGGCTTGTATAATATAATAAAAAATTTACATTTAAATTATATATACATTAATAAATAATATTACTTACCATATGTCATCGATGTATATCAAATGTACGAATCTCAACCTTGTGTGTGACCTCCAACCTCCCTTAGTTCTGACGCCCATATGATGAACTCCTATTAAAAGTATCTCCTATATAGTAAGATAATAATACATCACATACCTAAGATGAGATATAATCAGGTCGATGATATAAGAAAGACTAATAAAAAATAGTAATAGAATCTCTATACATGGATCTCTTTCTTAGGTTGTGTAAAAAATGACAAAATGGTCATGTATACAAATCTTCCATGCCTCCCAGATAGGATATATCATGCTATCAACAATAGGAGACCATAAATTCTGTAAGACAATTAAAAAAACATGTTACATATTAAATAAATTTAAAATACAATATTTTATTTATTAACAAACAATCCATTGGTCGAACATCTCATGTCGTACAATAATGGGAACCTGATCTCATGATGCCCATAACATACAAAAATAATTTTATAAAATTGCACCAGCCTACCCAATAGTTAAATGTGAAAAAATATGCAAATAAAAAAATAATCAGAATATTATTACTAAAATTAATAAAAGAACTTAATATAAAATAAATACCTTAAATAATTTAACTTGACTTCATAAATGAGGATTAAAATCAATATATAGACATATGTTTTTAATAGGAACCAAAATCATCAATTTAGCAATGTTGCACTCCCTCATAATAAATGGTGTTGTAGTAGTATTTTGTGGGTTAGATGAATAAACTCTTCTTTAGGAAGCTCAGCATTACTGAGAGAATGGAAAATATCATCGAGAGAATCTCCATCAATTTGAAACAAATAATCTCACCCATACAAAATTATTCAAATAGATATAAAATATAAAAAACTAATCAATACCAGAATGAAACAAATAATCTTACCTATAAAAAATTATTAACATAGATATCAAATATAAAAAAAGTAATAAATAAAAAAATATAATAACTATCTTACCTATAAATAATTATTAATACAACTATAAAATATAAAAAACTAATAAATACTAGAATATAATAATTACCTGTAACTAAATACAAGACTATAATAATATTACCTGTAAATAATTATTAATATATATATATCAAATATAAAAAACTAATAAATACTCATATCAGTGAGGGAACGGAATAGATCATTAGGACCATCTCAAACCAGCAAAAATAAACAATCCTAACAATAAATAATTTTTAATACTGATATCAAGTAAAAAAATAATAAATATATGAATATAATATATAATTTATCATCTTCATCCCCGTAATAATTAATGATAATGTATTCATATTCTACTTCATCATCGCCAACTTCGATATGACTTTTAGTTTCATCATCCCTTATTACTTCATCAATATTATCAATATTATCATCCCTTAACTGGAGGTTTTTATCATCGATATTTATATCTCATCGAGTAAGAGATATATTTGAGGATGTTTTTTGAAAATTTTCAATATTCCACACTTCCAAAAAAACCAGTTTCATATTCAAGAAACTAATTTTTATGAGATTTTATTTTTATTACACTCCACCATACATTTAAATCTGTTTAAACAACATAGTAATTTTCATAATAAACTTGATGTGCATGATTCGATAATATAAATAGTTCATTTGAAGTAAGAAGAATATTATATTTAATGTTTATGACTATATTCCGTGAATGAAATCACAACCCTTGATCAGTATCAAACCAATGACATTTAAATATTGCTACATAATTTAGTCCCAGATAACATAACTCAATTATTTCATCTAGAATACTAGAAAAGTAAATTTCACAATCTTTATAATGAGATACTTTCAAACAAACACCACAATTTATTATTTTTTGGATTCACTGTATACACGTGTATGAAATCAGAATCCATTAACCACACACCCATTATAATATTTTACCAATTTCAATAGAGGGGTTTTTAGCACACATAATTGGATGTCAATTTAACTTTCATGTTGTTTTTCTTAGAAAAAATAAAAATTATTAATAATAGATATCATTACAAAATTTATTTAATATTCTATCATAAACAACTTCACTTACCAGTATTTCAAACCAATTTTCAAAATTATATTTTTGACGTTCTTCAAGAGAAGTAGATGTAATTTGTATAATTTTTTTGATATAGTCATAATATAGTATAAAAAAGTAATTTAAATAAATTTATTTATTAAAAAATTAAAAATAATAATAATTAGTATTAATTACTAAAAAAATCATTTCATTTATTCATAATTGAGAAGAACATATGTATGAGATCTATGTAGTTATTAATCTGAAAGCCAACATCTTTGATGACCACCAAAACCAATCTTAAGCTGATTAAAAACTGACAATTAATGGTCTGTGACATCATAAATATTTTCCTCATTATGACCCATATGATTATGTTTTGAAGTATATTCATATTGAAAATAATAATATCATAAATTTGAAATTTTCTCATATAAGTATGCTTCTATAATTGACCCTTCAACTGATGCTTTGTTATGTACTTTCTTCTTTAATTTTTACATACATCTCTCAAATGGGTAAATCTATAAAAATTGTATGAGACCTCCACATTTAACTTTATATAAAAAATGAAATATTAAATATTCAATTGAGTCAAATAAGATCAGCATGAATATTTTATCTAACTTACATTAAATTAAAACAACATCTTTTTACAGCATACTCAATGCATTATAATCTGATATTTATGCATAAATATCTAATAAGAAATATGATATTTTGGTCAACACATACTATATTGAATAATTTAATAGCCCTCTTAGACGAACTGGCAGTAGTTTTTCCACTATGACATGTTAGTCATGACTTTTTAACCTGATTATATGTATATTTCTGAGGCAATGTGGAAAATTAAAAACACAACAATCTAGTAATCTCAAAAATATAATCCATTGAAAGAATAATAAACAAAATTATTTAAAAGTGATTCATCTACTTTTGGATTCATTAAATTTTGTAGTCTTTCATCTTTAAATAATTCAAGTTCTAGATGCCTACAAATTTAGGCAAGATCTAACTATGCCTTTCACTATTTTTGATGTTATCATTAAGTGCGTCTATTATTAAATTTTTTTAAGTGTTTTATTAATTTATAAAATTAAAATATATTATATAGAAGTCATGATAAGTAATTTTGAAATATTTTAAGCAGTTTTAAAATGTGATTAAATTTTATTCATTATTCATACGCACACTTGTAGCATATTTTTGGAATATATATATTTTAATATTTTGAGTTTATTTCTTTAAATTATTGTTTTATAAATTAATATTTAATGACCTGGAATTGATTCAAACTTATTTTGTGGTGTTTAATATATTATAATTAATACTTAAATTATACATTGTATTAAATTAGTTTATATTTAATATTTGGATTTAATAATCAAAATGTATTATGATATTCATGGAATTTTCTTGACCTATTATTATGGAGACTATTTGAATTGGTTAATAGCTAATTCAAATTGGCTTCAATTTGTATTTAATTTTTAAATTAAAACAATTATTTTTACAATTATTATGGATGAAAAACTTTGTCTCTCCTAGATAATTATTGTAACGATAAATCCACATTCTCTGATATTTGTTGTTATTATTATTATTATCATTATTATTATTATTATTTGAATTTTTTTACCCATGGAAGATGTCTGTTACTCTTTTTAGTTCTCTATTTAAAGGTTGTTTGAGCAACTAATCAAATATTATCTACAACATATTGGACACTCTACTTTTCCTTGAAAATAAAGTTGCGAACTTCTCAAGTGTTTTAAAATCTTTTAAGTCCAATGAAATATTTATTTTATCATATAAGAGATATATCAAGATCTAAATTATATAACACCCCAATATTTTATGGTATGTCTCTTCTTAACTCAATTCAATTTCTTCAACAGCTTATGTTGCATGCAAAACCCAGCTTAGCCGCACAATAAAATATTATTATAACCTAGCCATTAAATTAGTGAGAATGAATAGTGTTATCCACATTAGGAAATTTATGTATATTCAAATGTTTTGACATTCATCCAATAGATTTTATAGGTATAAGATAAGAATAAATCCAATTTTAAGTATAAAAATATATATTTTTTTAAAGGCAGTTTTGTTTCCTTTTAATGGCGCACTTGTTTTAAAACTTTAATTTGAAACTTTTATGAATTATATTTGAAAAAATAAACTTCATTTTTGAAATATTAATATCAAAATTTACTTTGTTTTAATTTTTGATATTTTTTTGATAAGTTTCATGTTTTGATAAATAGTGAAAAATACTGGATTTTAATTGAAAAAAAATCCTCTAAATAATTTATAGTGTTAAATTATATTTTTGATTTGTTTTAAAGTATAATTTGATCAATTTTATATCATTAAATACAATTTATTTTATTTTAATCAATATCACATTGAATTTTGATATAAAAACATTTCAATATTTTGAACATTTTCACTTTAAAAACTCATTTTCTCATTCCGTCAATGAGATTAATTTTAAATTAATTTTAAGCCAATTATATTTTTTAAAATTTGAAAAATGGATTCCATATTTGTAATCATAAGGCATAAATTTGGTAAATATATTCCTTTTATTTTTGGAGAATATAAATAGTAACTTTAGTAATTTTTATTACCACATTTAAGGATAATCAGGTAATTACAGGTAATATTAATATTAGAAATATTAGAAAATTACCCAAAAACCTATAATGATTTTATTTTATGAGTGATTATCAAAAAAAATCATCCTTGGGCCGATTTTATTATTTCTTAGAGACACTTTTATGACTTTAATTTAATTTTTTCATTTTATTCTAAGGAAAGTCAAATATGTCATACTCATAAATTATAGGTCATTAAATATTAATTTAGAAAATTAATAAATACCTTAAAGGATTACAAAATGATGATGCAGTAATTATTTAATTAATAGAAATATCAAATACATTATATTAAAAATATTAAAATAAATATATTTTGAGATAATTAATGTCATCCAATAATTTTCTAGATGACCTGGACATTTTAGGGATGTGTTAAAAAATTTTATTCAAAGTTATCTTGTGTATTGATATTTTTTAAAAGTCAAGTAATGAATAGTGTCAAAATTAACATTAATGATATTTTAAAATAAATAATATTTTATTAAATAATATTACATTCATAAAAATATAAAATTTAGTAAAAAAATTTTATAAGGTTTAAAATGTCCTAAATGACTCATTTATGGTGCATTTGTCATTTTATATTAACTATATTAACCTTCAAAGTGTAAAAACACATGTTGTCATTATAAGAGTTAAAGAGTTTAAATAAGGGTTAAAACCAATAGATAAGGGTAATAATGTGATCTCAAATTGTATAAAAATTATTGGATACTAATATTTTGAACCATCCCCATCTTATATTCAAAATAACTCACTTTATAGGCATTTGTAATTGAAAATTAATTACTATTAATTTAATATTTTGAGAGTTTCCTAAAGTGCCCCTCACCTCAATTATAAAAGGGAACATCCTCCCTGACTTCTTTACAACACCCTAAGCCTTATATCTCGACCAAAACCTGACCATTTATCCTCCCAACATCATTATACAAGTTCTTGAGGTTCTGGTCTTCTGAAAAGACCAACCCTAGATCCCTTAATAAAAGATCTAAGGGAAGTCCTCCGAAGAAGAGGTAATCATTTTTACGAACTCATCCAAGTTCATTTCTTATTATACTTCCTCTTAATGTGTTGTTTCCATTAAAAAGTAAAAAATTAAGTATTATATATATTATTATATGTTATTATGATTATTGTACAAACATATTCTACCTTTTATCCATCCTATAAAAAATGAAAACACCGTGTGTGTGTGTGTGTGTGTCCGACT
This sequence comes from Viscum album, assembly GCA_963277665.1. Classification (NCBI taxonomy): domain Eukaryota; kingdom Viridiplantae; phylum Streptophyta; class Magnoliopsida; order Santalales; family Viscaceae; genus Viscum; species Viscum album. The sequence continues at coordinate 1,685,674,189 of OY728160.1, forward strand.
TACCATCTCAACATCATGGTGTAATCTGTTTTTCATCACCACTTTACTTGGATAGGAATAATGATGGAAATAATGGATGTTATAATTATGACATAATATTTATTCTTTAAAAATTAATATAGCATCAACTTACTTACACTTTCACCAATAATAAAATGATATTGACTCTTGTGTGTAAGTACAACCTTCCATCTCCACAATGCGATGTGATTCATTTTCCTTGTTCACCATTAAATAATGATTATAAAAATGTATATAATGAATAAATACGATATCATTACCTTAATATAATTTTTTATATGACATAACTACATCCTATTCATAAGAACCAGGACTTACATGACAAAACATGCATAGGAAAATGAAGTAGTTAACACCCAAAACAAGGGTAATAATGAAATATTATTAACAAGCGGGTTATAAAAAGATATAATAGGATCATATAAGATATCATAAATATGAAAATTATTACAGTATAAATTAATAATTTTCTTTAAACCATTATACAGGTGTTTAATGTACATACAACTAAAAGGAAGTTTGAGGTAAGGGTTTTCTTCTCGTCTCACTTTTATATCAATGGGACATATGATTTATTCACCACTTATTCTTTTTGTGTGGTGTATATAATAACCTTTGACATGAAACATCATTAATTAATTTATTTTCATGATATTTAAATATTTTTTAAATTTTATTCTGTTATGGGGCATATGATTCGACTGGTTACAAAGTGGTAAGGGATTTTTTAAGTCAATTTCCATTCATTGGGTTAAACGTCTACTTCATTGATTATTTCATGATAATATTTTGTGTGAAATGACCTTTCTACTATATCATGATGTATTTCCAATTTTTTATGTGGATTTATAGTTTAAGCGCATCATCTATTCATTTTATTATTGCTTAAACCATATATTACATATGGTTTCAACATTGAAAGTTATTTGAATTAATGGGGAAATAATGTTAAATATGTATCTTTTAAAAAATATAGATAATTTTTTATAAGTATAATTGGTTAATGAATTAAATTTATCATTTTAATATATGAGGAATGCTTTGGACATGAAAGAATGAGTGGGGACTGTATATAGAAAATCTTCTCGATGCATTGGTAGTCTCATGAGATGAATAATGTAGCCAAATTAAATGGGTTATTACCCATAAATATTAAACTATCTTGTGAAAGTTATAGATGTTAGTGTTTCATTTTTTAGATACATGACATATAATAATTAAAATTTTCATTAAGAATCTAGTTATTATTATCCATTGGATTTTCACTATGATAAAATCTATAGATTCATTTCATTCTCAGTTTATTGATTAAATGGAATGTGTGTTCAATTATCTACCTTACCATGTTGATTATTCTCTTTAATTCAAAATATCTTAAATTATATATAAATCTTACTTGTAATTTGATCTCACACTTTTATTTGTTATATTTTCCCCAGGTGATGAAGATGAAATGTTTTAACAGGTTCAAGGATGAAAATTATTGTCCTTTGTTTTGTTTTGTTTTTAATTACCAATGTAATAAGGTTATCATGTATATATCTAGTTATTAAAGACTATTAAACTATTTGGTATTTTGAGACTTGAATCTTGTATCTATGACAATGTAATAAAGAAAGGCACCAACTCCAGGATACTAGATTCGGAGTCATTATAGTTGGTATTAGAGAAAGTTTAGTATAAACCTTGCGAACTAGATTTTAAAATAAACATAACCAATGTGAGAAATATGATAATTCCTTATAGTATTTAATAAAATATTTTACCATTAGAGGATTTTTTTATTTTGTGTCTCAATACTAATGAAGATTATAGGATAAATCAGTGTGTACCATTATTTAGTGGCGGTTCCTAATGGGAGTAAGGGAATCAATACTCTTGGGGAATGTGGGGATTACCCCACTGAGCAAGAAAACATAGTTGGTGTTGGAGATGAGCATATCATGAACATATTAGGACAATTTATGTAACACCTTGAAATTATAATGTACAAATTTTTATTCGATAGCATGCATAACATGTGACACTAAGCGTGTAAGGAAATATAATATTCGGATACATTATAATATATTTATAATTTAAAATAGATTCATTATATATTTAAACGCATGAAACAATGAGTTAGCATGCATTACACTCAAGAAAAAACTTCCTATATAGCTTGTGTTACGAGAAATAGAAACCTCCCTTGATAGCTTGTGTTACATGCAAGATAGACCTTCCTCAATAGTGTGTGTTTTACACAAGACCGAGTTTCACCAAATAATAGTATATTATTAAAATATTATTATTTAATATAATATAATATAACATAGTCATTATGTTAGAAGTTATGAATAGTATTAAATAACTTATGAAAAATTGTGGTTTATATAAATATAAAATTAATACATTGGTTACCAATTAATGAGAAATGAAAATAAGAACCAATTGAATATAAAAAAATATATTATTATTTTTATGCTTCCAAAAGAGTTTTGTCTTAATAAAAATAATTAATTACAATTAGTTAATTATTTAAATAAAATAAATATGTTATATATTTAATAAAATATTTTTTATATTCATCCATTAGGTTTTTTATTCATAATATATGAACATACCCTATTTTACACATAAAAACCTATATTTTTATAAAGGCAATTTTACTACCTTTTAAGGACAAACCCATTTTAAATCTACATTTTTAAACTTTAATTGATTTAATATGTCAAACTAAACTTCATATATGAAATATAAATTTAATAATTGGGTTAGGGTTAATTTTTTATTTTTTTTTGGAAACATATCATTTTTTAATGAATAGTTAAAAATACTGAATTTTAGTTCAAAATTGTTTTTTGTTATACTTTATTTATAATGTTAAATGATGTTTTATATTTGTTTTAAAGTTTAATTATATCATTTTTTATTAATTAATACAATTTATGTTATTGGGATCAATTTCATTTTTAAATTGAATGTAAAAACTTATCAAACTTTTGGACCTTTTTACTTTAAAACCTGCATTGTCGTCCCTCCTACGGGATGAATTTTAAATTAATTTCCTACACTTCAATGATTAGAGTTTGAAAAAATGTATTTAATATTTGTAATAAGAATAATTTATAATTTCTAAAAATTTCAACTTAGTTTTTGACCAAAAATATTGGTGAAAGTGATTAAAATTAATTATAATTATTAAGAAAAAATTAAGTTTAATAAAGGACTAAACCTTTAACTTAAGGGCCCAAATGACCTATAAACTTTTCCAACACATATTGTATGGAAATATAACGTATATAAATCTTCCAATAATGATTTTAGTATGTTTTTTGTAAATGTATTTAGGTAATAACAAGCTTACACCTAACTTGTTTCTAAAAAAATTAATTGTGTCTTTTTCCTTCCTTATAAAAGACCACCACCTCTCCCACTTCTTCAAACCTCTCAAACCTATTAGGTTAGGAAAATTCCTGAAAAAATATTCTCCCAAAATCCTTCCCCTAGACCTCGAAGAATACATTTTTTCAGAAATCAATCCATGGAAGTTTTTAGTTCAAAACAAAAGAAGTTACCCGATTAAGAGGTAACGTCTCCTCTCAAGCTTTTTAGTTTCATTTCCATTCTCCACTTACTATAATCTTGTTATTATATTATTACATAAAAACACCAATATCCTCAATATACTAGGATTTTTTTATTTTAATATTTATATCTATACTTACACACACCTTCATCTAATAGGTAACGAACATACTATTTCTATATACGACGAACTATTTCCTCATGAAATGATAATTGTTCGATTTTTTCCCAACCACCTATCATGGTGGAAATTATGGTGGAAACTATATTTATATATGATATATATGATTTATATATAATATATTTATTATTATTTAATTTCTATTTAGAACGTAACTTTATGCTTTACATCTTGTGTAAATACGATAATTTCATTTGAGAAAGTGTGGACTACTGCCCCCTCAAAGCAATGTGATTCATTCACATGATACACTAAATGTATAAATGATGGTTATAATTAAAAATATCATACATACATAACATATATATGATATTAATGGCATAATTACCTTTCTATAAATATATATATAATTTTCTTTATTACCCATTCACACACTTAAAAGGTGATAACGTTATCTGTGGACGTGTAGACTATGGCCTCCTCAACATGATGTGATTCTTTTTTCATAAAAATAATTCTATATATAATTATGTATGATTAAATATTATGGTATTTATTAAATAATTATCATTCTATAAATATATGTTGTTACTTACCTTCTTTTTATAAAAATCAGTGAAAATGGGAACGTTACTCAAGCGTACGTACGGCCTACCGTATCCGTGATTGTAACATTGATTCATATTTCATAAACATATTTAATTATTGATTCATTATTATTATTCTTTATAAGTTATATAATGACCCCTTTGACCATAGTTGACCTACAAAAGTTGTTTTTGACACATAAATCGAATTTGGTCAAAACACTCGACATAAACTTAATTGATTAAGTAATTATAAACAACATGTTAATAAGTGAAATAAAAGTAATTATAAACATGAAAATTTTCTAAATTAATTATAAAATTAACATAATTTTATTATATAGTAATTTAAAGGATGTTCACTCGAAAGTAAACTCAAGGTAAGGGATTCTCCTCTCACTTTTTACATCTATGAGATAAATGTCATGATCTCCACTTAAATATTTTGTGTGGTGTATCTACTGCCCATTTTTATATATTATATAATGAATTAATTCATATTCATAGTGTTTAATACCTTTTTTTAATATTATTCCTTCATGAGGTTTATTATTTAAAATGATTCAAAGTATTATGGGACACATTGGAATGTTTAAAGATTATTTTCATCAACAGTAACTTTAATGATATTTCAATGGTATTTCCATTCAAGGAAATTATATAACCATTATTCAATAAACCATTACATTCTTATCTAGTTATTCATGACCATTTTTAATTATTAGTTCTGATCTTCAATTCTTTGGTACTCAAAATGTTTTAGAAAATGTTTTTCATAAAACCTGACTTATTTCTCTCTTTAGTTGGAGAACCTATTTTTTTCTAAAAACCATGTTTTATTAAAATGTTTTCATTTTTTTTAAAATTATTTGTTAAAGATATTTTTACCCTTGTTTATCGTTTACCAATTTTTTCAAAGGAATATTCTTGTCACTTTCTGAATGATTCATTTTATAACCTTTTTCGTATAAAAGGAATGTTCTTTTTACCTCGTACGACATGTACAAATTTATCCACTATCATTTCTTTGAATCCTCCTTTTCAATTACAATGGGTTTTTTTAAAGAAAACTTTTTTTCTTAAAAGGAATTTTAAAATAAAAATATTTTCAAAAGGTTTTTCAAAATAAAATGATAATTTACCCAAGAATATTTTTAAAATATATTATTTTATTCCATTAATGAAAATAACCCTCTATTTTTACTCCACTTGAGATTTGTTGTATTGATGCCATCCTTATTCTTTCTTTGGATGGTTTAAGATTTATTTTGTCCAAGGATAGTATTCACATTCACTTCCTAGATTTATTTTTTAGTCCCCATGTAATATTCAATCTCTTATGATCATTGAACATTGAATTTCCCCTAAATTACCCATTTCATTTATCATGGATATTACTATTACCTAAACTATGTACCATTTTACATATGATGTATAATTTTTAATTTATTTGATTATTTGGGGAAATAATTATAAATATTTATACTTTATTCAATATGGATATTTGATAAGACATATTTTTTATTTGATATGAGGAATGCTTAGGACATGCAATACACTGGTTGGGGACCAGTTATTGAAACTCCCTCGATGCATCAGTAGTCTCATGGGAGGAATTAGTTTTGAAAATTAGTATGGTTAAACTATCTCTTGAAGGTACTACTTCCATGTACTAGGAGAAAAATGAAATCTAGTAATTAAGCACTATCCCTCATTTAGTTCAATTATTATTCATCCATGAGATATTATGTCGACATGTCTATATATACATTTCATTTTTAGTTCATTAATTAACTGGAATGTATTTCAGTTTCTTACCTTGACATATTTGTTTTTCCATATCTAGTTATTTTAATGGAATGTGCTTACAGTTATTTACCTTTCCATATTTACTACTATCATTGATTCATTATTTCTTCTAATATATTTCTCCCTTACTAAGCATTTAATCTCACCCTTATTATATTTCTTTCCCCATGAATCTAAGAAAATTACTATGAAATATATGTGGGTATCTACTAGATGGATTAGAGTTATCATCGAAGTTGTTTATTTAGAAAGAATAGAAAAATGTTGTAATTAGTGTATTATTTTATAACAAAATACTCATGCATGTATCTAGTTTACCAAGACTACTAAACTGATCAGTTATTAAGGGTTTGATTCCTTGTAATCAGGCCAATGTAATTGATAGTAGACACTAGATCTGGGATTTTTGGGGTCAGGTCACTACAACTAACTCAATCTATGAAAAATAATTGTACTACACCTATGTTGGATCATTTCATGTGGAAGAAGGCCCCATATTTTTGTAGGACTACTAACCTATAAGTAGCTGAGAAATGGATAAAGTCCCTTGAAATGATATTTCTAGCATTGGGATGCAATGAAAATGAAAAGGTAGTACTATAAGTATATTTTATTAAGGTTGATTTTGATCAATGGTTGTTGTTGATCCAAGATATTAAGGTTGAAAAAATTGAATTCATATAATGGATAGATTTTAAGGAAACATTTTTTCGAAAAATATTTCCCCCATGAACAATGAACTCAAAAGAAGATAAAATTCCTTATCTTAAAGAAAAAGGAGGAAGAAAGTGTTGTAGAATATGAGGCCACTTTTACAAGACTGTTCAGGTATTCTATGGATTATATATGTAATCAAAATTGAAAGATTGATCATTTATTTAAAGGTCTTAATAAAAATATTCAAAGGGATTTGTATTCTCAAACATTTTTATCATATGATAAAATAGTGTTATGTGCTATCAAAAACAGAAAAGGAATTATCTAGATAATACATCTTTAAAGTAAATCAAGAGAAGAAGAGGATAGATGAGAACCATGAGAAAGTTAAATCACTAAATAAGAATAAGGGGATAAATAAATTCCTATCTTGTTAACATTTTGGGAAAACATCTAGGTAAATGCCTAAAGGTAACACGACTGTGTTACAATTGAGGAGAAAAGGGTCATATATCTCATGAATGAAAGGGGATGAAACAAACTAATGATATTCAGTGCTTAAAATTCAATTACATAGTTCATTATTCAAAACAATATCCCAAGAATCATGGTACTTTACCATAGAAGAGTCCAATGGGGAGATGTCCAAGATTATGCAATCATTAATGTTGAGGTAGAAGTACCCAATAATGTGGTGGAAGGTACATTAAACCTATCTTAAAATTTATACGATGATTTATTTGATTATGGATCATCACATTATTTTATATCTACCCATTTTTCTGAGAAAATTCGACATTTTATTTTTGATTTAAAAAGATATTTTTCAGTCAAAACTCCTAAGGGAAGTCTCAGGGCAACAAATATGTGTTGAGTTATCCCTATTATGACACATAAACATGATTTATTTTCTGACCTTATCATCATAACTATGATTGAATACGATATAATCCTTGGTATTTAATGGATTTAAAAATATGTTGTGAAAATTTATTATAAGAAGAAAGAAATTATGATCTGTGTGGAAGATGTAGAATTCCTTATATTTAGATCAGAAACTTCATTATATAATTCGTATTTAGATCCACCCCTAGTAGCTCTACTAAATATAATTATATGGGAGTAAGAGAAAACAATATCTAGGGATGAAGAAGGTAATATTTAAATTTGGGATGTACTAATTGAATAGGAATACATTGATTTATTTCCTGAGGAATTACCTGGACACCCCCCAGAGCGTGAAGATGAGTTTTACATTGATTTAATCCCTTATGTAAGGAAAATATCAAAGAATACCTATAGAATGACCACTATGGAATTATTGTAACTCAAGAAACAACTAGAGGAGTTGAGTAATAAGGGATTTATTCTCTGTAGTTTTTATCCGTGGGGAGACCTTGTTCTCTTTGTTAAGAAGAAAGATAGATCCATGAGGTTTTGAATTGATTATAGGGAAATTAATGATATTATTATAAAGAACAAGTATCCTCTTCCTTGCATTGATTATTTATTTAATCAACTTCATGGAGCTTAATATTTTTCAAATATTTTCCACCATTATGAGTATCATCAATTATGAGTACAGAATGAATATATTCCAAAGACAACATTTTTAATGAGGTATGAACATTGTGAGTTTATAGTAATTCCATTTGGACTCACTAATTCACACTCTATTTTCATAGATCTAATGAATAGAGTATTCAAGGAATATATTGATATTTATTTTTTTGGTATTTATTGATGATATCTTGGTGTGTTCTAAAATCTATTAGGGCCATGATAATTTCTTGAGGATCATTCTTGAGACTCCTAGAATAAAAGAGTTTTATGGTAAATTTTAAAAGTGTGAATTTTGGCTTCAATAAATTTCTATTCTTTTCCATACTGTCTCTAAGGATGAAATATTAGTTGATCCTATGAAGAAAAAGGCAGTTCAAAATGGCCTACACTAATGAATATAACTGAGGTATGTAGTTTCATTGGTTTGGAAGGTTACTATTGGATATTCATTCATAATTTTTCTTGATTGGATAACCCATTAACCAAGCTTACACATAAAGGGGTTAAGTTTTTATGGACAAAATAATGTTCAGAATGTTTTGAAGAATTGAAGAGGAGATTGGTCAATGCTCCAATTTTAACTATACCATCAGGAAATGATGGATTTGTGATATATAATGATGTATCTAAGAAAGGATTTGGTTGTGTCCTTATTAAAAATGATAAAGTTATTTAATATGAATCATGGAATTTGAAGACTCATGAAAAAAATTATCCAACTCATGATCTTGAGTTATCAGCCATAATATTTGAACTAAAGATATAGAGATACTATCTCTATGGTGAAAGATGTGAGATATATACAAATCAAAAGAGTTTAAAATACATATTCTCACAGAAATAGATCAACATAAGGAAAAGAATATGGATTGAGTTACTCAATGATTATGATTTCTCAATACCTTACCACCCAGGAAAAGAAAATAAAGTAACATGTGAATTAAGTAGTAAGGATCCTGGAGTTTTGACCCAAATAAGGATTGAGAAAGATCCTATATTCATGGATTTAGTAAATATTGAAATGGGAATTACTAATTAAGGGGTGACACCACTTCTTTTTCAAATTATTATGAAACCATATTTGTTGGAAAAGATAAAAATTTCTCAATATAATGACGTGAATTTTTGTAATAAAATTAAATTTTTGAATGATATAAAATCAAAAGTATTTGTTTGTGAAGAAGTTTTTATAAAATTTAGAAATAAGTTATGTGTTCCATCAATTCTTGAGAAAAAATGGGAACTATTTTATGATACTCATAGGTAAAATTTCTTGATACACTATGGTAGTGATAAGATGTATAGGGATATGCAGGAACATTTTTTGTGGGATAATATGAAGAAAAAAATTGCTGAATATGTGTCGAGATGTATGATTTTTTAACTAGTGAAGGATGAAATAATACATCCTAGAGGATTCAGGAAACCTCTTTATATACCTTTTTGGAAATGGTATGACATTACAATAGACTTTGTCATATAAATACCAAGGACTCCTAAAAGGAATGATGTGATATGGGTTATTGTTCACCACCTTACCAAATCAACACATTTTCTTAATATAAGAGAAGATTTACCTCTTGAATGACTAGAAATACTCTATATCAATGAAGTTTTAAGAATACATGGTGCACCTATATTAGTTGTGTCTAATTTAGATCCCTATTTTAAATCAAAATTATGGAAGAGTCTTTAGAAGGCTCTAGATAATGAGATTAATTTGATCACTTCCTACCATCCTCAAACTAATGAATAGTCTAAAAGAACTATTTAAAAATTATAATAAATTTTGATATCACTGTCACTTCACTTTCAAGGTATGTGGGGTCAAATTTAACTTTTTTAGAGTTTTCATGTGATTATATTTTCCATTAAAGTATTCAAATGGTGTTGTATAAAGAATTATATGGAAAGAGATGTCATATTACAAATTTTTGGGGTGCAGTTGGGGAAAGGAAACTTATAGGCCTAGAACTTATTGAAAAAAAAATGATAAAGGTAAATACTATTTAGGCTCATATTAAAGTGTCTTAAAGTAGGCAACAGAGTTATGCTAATAATCGGAGAAAGGATTTTGAATTTCAAGTGGGAGATAATGTCTTTATAAAAGTATCTCCATGTAAGGGTGTCATAAGGTTCAGTAAGAAATAGAAACTGATCCCCACATATATCATACCATTAAAAATTCTAGAAATAATTGGAGTTGTAGCTTACCAATTAACAATTCCACCAAGTCTCTCCAAAGTCCCTGATTTGTTTTACATATCATTGTTACGGAAGTACATGTCAAACCCAACACATGTACTCACCTATGAAGAAATAGAACTAGAACCAGATTTTTCTTATTATGAAGAGCCTATCGGGATTCTCGAAACTAGAGAGGAAGTGTTTAGGAATCATATGACTTTTATGGTAAATGTTTTTTGGAAAAATCATAAAATGGAAGAAGCAACATGCGAACCTGAGGATGTTATGAAGAAGAACCACCCTCATCTATTTAAAAGGTAATATTCAAGAAAATTTCAAGGATGTAATTTTTTGAAGGAGGTAATAATATAACACCCCAAGATTTTATTGTATTTATCTTCTTAAATAAATTCAATTTCTTTTATAGATCATGTTGCACGCAACACCCATCTTAACCACATAATAAAATATTATTATAACCTAGCCCTTCAAATAGAGGGAATGAATAGTATTAACCAAATTATGAAATTTATATATATTCAAATGTTTTGAAATTCATCCAACAGATTTTATACGTATAAGATAAGAATAAATCATATTTTATGCATAAAAAGCTATATTTTTTTAAAGGCACTTTTGGTACCTTTCAATGGAATACTTTTCTTAAAACTAAATTTTGAAACTTTTATAAATTATATTTGAAAAAATAAAATTCATTTTTGAAATTGGAATATAAAAATTTACTTTCTTTTAACTTTTTTTATTTTTTCTGATAAGTTTCATGTTTTGATGAATAGTTAAAAATACTAGATTTTAATTGAAAGTTATTTCATCTAAATAATTTATAGTGATAAATTATATTTTTATTGGTTTTAAAGTATAATTACATCAATTATATACAATTTAATCAAATTTAGTTCATTTTAATCAATTTTACATTGAATTTGGATATAAAACATTTGATTCTTTTGAACATTTTCCCTTTACAAACTCATTTTCTCGTTCCGTCAATGAGATTAATTTTAAATTAATTTTAGCCAATTATGTGTTTTGAATTTTTAAAAATGGATTACATATTTTTAACCATAATTTCAAAATTTATTAAATAGGACACTTTTATTTTTAGACAATATGAATAGTAACATTAGAAATTTTAATTACCAAAGTTGAGGGTAAATCAAGTAATTAAGGGTAAAATTAATATTATAAATATTAGAAAATTACACTAAAACTTGCTCTAATTTCATTTCATGAGTTATTTTAGACCAAAATAATCCTTGGTCTGGTCTTATTAGCTCTTGGAGCCACTGGGATGACTTTAATACTTTTATAGTATTTTATTCTAAGGAAATTCAAATATTCCATACCCGTGTTTTTAATAAGTATTACTTTTTTATATATGGTTATTCAAAATATATCATAGACTATTAATATTTATTTGAAACATAAAATTTTTATATTAAACATGGTAATTTATTTTTAATTTTTAGGAAATAAATAAATTCCTTAAAGGCTTACACAATGATGATGCAATAATTAATTAATTAATGGAAATATCATATAAATGATTTTAAAAATATTAAAATAAATATAATTTTAGATAAGTAATGTCATAGAAAAATTTTATAGATTGCCTAGGCATATTAGGGATGTATTAAAGATTTTTTTTCTAATTTATCTTATGAATTGATATTTTTTCAAAATTGAAGTAATGAATAGTGTCAAAATTGATATTAATGATATTTTAAAATAAATAATATTTTATCAAATAATATAAAATTTATAAAAATGTAAAATTTGGAAAAATTATTGGGATAAGGTTTAAAATTTCATAAATTTATCATTTATGGTTCGTTTGGCATTTTATAGTAACTATATTAACCTTCAAAGAGTAGAAACACATGTTGTCGTGGTAAGAGTTAAAGGGTTTAAATATAGGTTAAAACCAAAATATAAGGGAAATAATGTGATATAAACTTATCTAAAAATTATTATATGAGATTATTTCAACCCATACTCATCTTTTATTATAAATAAGTCACTTTATATCCATTTGGAATTGAAAATTAATTTATATTAATTTAATATTTTGAGAGTTTCCAAAAGTGCCCTTCACCTCAATTATAAAAGGGCACCTCCTCCCTCACTTCTACACAAAACCTTGAGCCTTCTAGATCTACCAAACCCTACACATTTCTTCTAAAAACATTCTTATCAAAGTTTTGGTTGTCCTGGTCTTCCAAAAAGACCAACCCTAGATTTCTTAAGAAAAGATCTAAAGGAAGTCTGTCGAAGAAGAGTTAATCATTTTTACCAAATCATCCAAATTCATTTCTTCTTCTATTTCCTCCTCATGTGTTGTTTCCATTAAAAATTAATAACTACAGTATTATATATATTATGATATTTTATTATGATTATGGTAAAACCATATTCTACCTTTTTTCCATCCTATGGAAATAAAATATTGTGTGTGCATGTGTATGGCTTACCGTCTCTACATCATGGTGTAATCTGTTTCCATCACCGATTTACTTGGATGAGTATAATGATGTAAATAATTGATATATAGGATAATTATGACATTATATTTATTTTTTAAAAATTAATAAACTATACACTTCCTTACCCTTTCACCAATAATAGAATTATTTCGTCGCGTGTACGTTCGTACGACCTACCGTCTCTATGATGCGATGTGATTAATTTTCCATGTTCAACTTTCAAGAATGATTATAAAAATGTATATAATGAATAAATATGATATATATGACCTTAAAATCATTCTTTATATGATGGAAATATATTCTATGAATAAGAACTAGAACTTACATGACAAAACATACATAAGAAAATGAAGCAGTTAACACCCGAAACAAGGGTTATAATGAAATATTATCAACAAGAGGGTGATAAAATGATATAAGAGGATCATATAAGATATAATAAATTTAAAAATGTTTCGGTTATAAATTAATAACATTATTTAAACCCTTACATAGTAGGTTAAAGTGCATATAACCATAAGGAAGTTTGAGTTAAGGGTTTTCTTCTTGTCTCAGTTTTATTTTTGTGAGATATATGCTTTATTCACCACTTATTCCTTTTTGGTGATTTATTTACTTACCTTTGAAATTTTATATCATGAACTTATTTATTCTCGTGATTTTTAAAGTTTTGTTAAATTTTATTCTTTTATGGGGTATAAGATTTAACTAATTACAAAGTGTTAAGGGATTTCTTAACTCAATTTTCATTCATTGGGTTAAATGTATACTTCATTGTTATGTCATGATATGATTATCTCTGAAATTAAATTTGAATATATCGTTTTGTATTTTTACTTTGTGTGGATTTATAGTCGATATACATAATCTATTTTTTTATTTCCTAGACCGTATATTACATGCGGTGTCTACATTTAAAGTTATTTGAATTGTTGGGGAAATAATATTAAATCTGTATCTTTTAATAAATACGAATACTTTATGATAATTAGTATTGGTTAATGAATTAAATCAATCATTTTGATATATGAGGAATTAATTTTAAATTCAAGAATGGTTGGTGACTGTATGTAGAAAATCCCTTTGATGCATCGGTAGTATCATTAGATGAATAACATGGCTGAATTAAATGGGTTTTTACCCATAAATATTAAACTATTTTTTGAAAGGTCTCGATGATAGTGGTTCGTATTCCAGATATATTAAATCTAATAATTAATCATTTCATTAAAAATTTATTTATTATTATCCTGATTATTTTCACTATGACAAAATCTATGGATTCATTTCATTATCATTTAATTGATTAAATGGAATGTTTGTTTAGTTATATACCGTTCCATGTTGATTATTCTCTATAATTCAAGATAGATTCCATTGTATGTAACTTTTACTAGGAATATGAGCTCACAGTTTTATTTTTTCTCTTTTCCCAAGGTGATGAAGATAAAAAAATTTAATGATTTCAAGGATGAAAATTACTTTCCTATGTTATGTTTTATTTTTAATTACAAATGTAATAAGGGTATCATGTATGTATCTAGTTCTTCAAGACTATTAAACTATTCGGTACATTGAGATTTGAATATTTTATCTATGTTAATGTAACAAATAAAGGCATCAGCTCTAGGCTACTAGATTTGGGGTCATTACAAATTACATGTCCTTCAACTTCTATTGCCTTGATGAGAAGATTTGATCATAAAATCAACAACCAGTACATATGCTTTATTATTTTATATTATACTTCATATAGTTTCTTGATTTTATAACACTTATTCCTATCTTTCAAGACACTCTATTTTTCTATTTATTATTTTACATATAAAAGAATTTATTTCTTCTTTTATTTGGTTTGTGACTCCCTAATTATAAAGTAAATATTGTTCAAGTTGTGACTCCCTCGTTCTAAAGTCAGTGTTATAATTGGGTTTTTACTCCCTATAAAAAACTTAGTGTGTCATGGTTATCCCATAACTTTTTTGAAAATGATTTTGTAATAGGGTTATGATTCCCCTTCAAAAATAAGATTAGTGCACAGCATATCTCTCACCGAGTAGAGAGGTATAATACTATAGTAGGCCAAATTTGGATCAAACTACTATAAAAAAGGCATTTTTGTGTTCTTCCTTTTTATTCTGCTGCTAATTAATTATTATAATTAATTTAAATAATCAATTTAAATAATAAATTTATTTTATTAAATTTTTTTAATTTAATCTATTCACTATATTCTAGACCATCTTTCACTACCCATTTCAACCTAACAATTGGTATCATAGTGTAACCCTATTAAAGAATCATTTATCTCTATCATTATCTTTCTTGATACCAAACATTTAGTATCAGAGGTTAGCCTTCTTAAGAATATTTTAGCTCTATTATTCATTTTACAGATAACAAACAATTGGTATCAAATCTTTTTCTTTTTGGAATTTTGAAAATCCTTCTATAAGGACTATTTTATTTTATTATGATAGCCTATTACTAGACCTCACAGTCTAAGGAAAAAGATAATTAAGATACCAGGATTGAATATAAATGATTATTAGATTCCACATAATCCACTACACTTTGATGTAAATGATTATGGCTATTAGAGATCCTGAATAGGGGCATACCTCAAAAAAGTAAGCATATAACATTTGTCCATCATGGAAAAACAATACAGACTACCAGAAGTTGACCCAAATACACTTATCAGAAATGATGTTGTTAAATATGTTTTAAATTACAAAGTTTTTAATATCTTATACTGTGATATTAACATAATCATTTTCAACATGTATCTTCTTGTAATATATCTCAAGAGAATTAGAAGATTCTATAAGTCACTTACCCTGGCTTAGAAAAATTAATTTGAACTAAGCTTAGATTGCTTTGATCTGAGTACCAGGACTTCAACATGGGTGAAGATGAGATAGTAAATAAAATGTTCCACTAATTCAAAAGTATTGTGAATGATGTGAATTCCCTTATAGAATATTTGGAGAATCCAGTAATTCTTGAAAGAGTTATATGAGAATTACCAAAGAAATATCACACAAAAAGGTTTCCATTGATGAAATAAAAAACTTCAAAGAGTACACTCTTAAGGAATTGATCGGATCACTACTTCAGTATGAACTGGAACTAAAGAACATAGTTGAATAAGAGACAATAAAAATAAAAGGTGTAGTATTTAAATATTTGAATGTTGTTTCCACTAAAACTTCTGATTTTTATCTAAATGATAGTAAAAAAAGATATGGATCAGATTGTGATTGTAGTTTACAAATGAATTAAAAATAAATCATCTGAGAATAAATTTTAAAGAAACCCTAAAAATTAAAAATATAAGGGAGATAAGAAAGAAAGTATGAATTATAATACTTCATATGTTACGTGTTTTGAGTGCAAAAAGAAAGGGAATATCATGATCAATTGTCCAAAATTATAAAATAAAGAGAAATACTAAAAGAAAGACAAAAAGGAATTGAAAACCAGTTAGACTTGTAAATAAGAATCTGAATCTAGTGAAGAATGCATAAATGAGAATGAATCTTCTAACTTGTGCTTTATGGCTTCTATGGATAAGGTTAGTGATTTTTTATTTTATTCTGGATGTTCTAATTCTAATAATGATTATAAAAATACCAATATTTATGAATTAAATGATGAAATTAAAATATTGAGAAAATTTATTTTCAAAGATGTTGATTTATATAATAAGCTTAAAGAAAATCATGAGAAACTTGTTTCTAAAAATAAAGTGATTTTACAAGAGAATAAAAATTTAAGAAGCACTACCTCTACTTCTCATTCTACAGTTTGTGATAATTTTAAATCTACTCATGATTTGAATTAAAATTTGAAAATGGAAGTTGAGAGTATTAAAAAAAGTTTATCTTCTTTTATTAAAGTTCATAAAAAATATTATAAAATTATGTCTTTGAATAAAATAAATAAAAATAAATATTTTTTTAGCTATGATAGTAGATTACCACAAATGTATAAAAAAATTGTTAAAAGTAAAAATGGTTGTACTTATATTGTTACTTGTTTTAAATGTGGCATGAAAGGTCACTATAAAAATGATTATTCTCTTAGATTCAAACAATCTTTGAGTTTT
Organism: Viscum album; assembly: GCA_963277665.1. Classification (NCBI taxonomy): domain Eukaryota; kingdom Viridiplantae; phylum Streptophyta; class Magnoliopsida; order Santalales; family Viscaceae; genus Viscum; species Viscum album. Next base: position 1,685,691,319 of record OY728160.1, read on the forward strand.
ATAAAAAATAATATTTCAAAATATTTGTTATCTATAGTACCATACAATAATTTTTAAAATTATGTATTGGTACATAAAAATTGTATTACTAATCTGATTGGACCCAAAGGTTCTTGGGTACCAAAATTTTTAAGTAATTGATTTTTGTTGGAAAATGCCTTTGATGTATTAATAATGACATATGGTAAATATATAATGGATACTCTAGTAATATAATCGGAGTCCCATCAAATTTTACCACTTACAACACATTGATGGAGGCACTGTTAAATATGGAGACAATTCCAAAGGCAAAGTAAAAGGTTTTGGTAAACTCGGTATTTCTAATTATAATTTTATTTCTAAAGTTTTATATGTTGAAGGTTTAAAACATAATTTAATAATCATATATCAATTATGTGATTATGTAATGTAATTTAAATTTAAAAATGATAAGTTTTTTGTTTTTAAAGATGATTATTTATTATTTTATGCTAATTGAAAGGAAAAATATTAAAACAATTGATTTTGTTGAACTAACTATTCAACATGTTAAGTGTTTGAATGTTGTATAGAATTATAGAATCCTTTGGAATCAAGGATTAGTTCATGTTAACTTTATAATATTATATAAGATCTCTAAACATGATAATGTACTACAATTACCTACTATGAAGAAAGAATGGATTCATGTTTGTGATGCTTGCATGAAAGGGAAACAACGTAAAGTTTATTTCATACCTATAAATCAAATAAAAACTAATATACCTTTATAGTTAGTATATATTGATCTATTTAGTCCTAATAAAATTTATAGCCTTAGAGGAAAAACATATACTTTAGTTATTTTTAAAGATTATAGTAGATTTACACAGGTTTACTTTCTTGAACATAAAAGTGATACATTATCTATATTTATTACATTTTGTAATTTAGTTCAAAATGAAAAAGGTTTTATGAATTTTTCTTTTTTTAGTGATAAAGGAGGTGAATTTCATAATTTATAATTTTAATTTTTTTTAAAATAATGGTTATTTTAATAATTTCTCTCCTCCCGAAACACCGCAACAAAATGGTGTTGTAGAACGGAAAAATGTACTACTAAAAATTTTACTTTTAACAACTACCAAAATCGGCCACTAATGCTCCCTGAAAATAAAAAAAATTAATGATCGCCAATTTCAGTCACTAAACTGAAGATATTTTTTTACTTTTTTTCATTTTTATAGCCGCCAAATAACCAAAATTAATAACAGAAAAAATTAACAAAAGCAAAAAATAAAAAATAGGCATCCAGACAAAACGAGTGATCCAAATAACTAAAGATCCTTCTGATCTTCTATCTTAATCAAACTACTAATAAGATACAAAAAAAAATATATATAAATTAATATATTTAATATTAATCAAAACAATTTATATAGTGTTATGTACAGAATGAACCACAAATGCATAAATTATGTAAAGCTGATCTGAAATGTTTGTTTACATTATTTATCAATTAAGAAACAACTATTAAAAGTTGAAAACAAATTTTACCGTATACTGATCAATATGAGAATAAGATTGACACATGGTTGATTCTAATCGATCACATATGATTTGAGGAATGTTCTCCTGTATTTTTATGTTAATCAAAAATCATTTTATCATTTCGACCCCCTGTAACATCTCATTACTAGTATAGGTATTCCTAAAGCCTCTTGTGTTATATTATTAATGTAATAAGTGGGAAAAATGATTTATCAGTGAATTTTTTATAAATTTGTTAATGGCCTTAACTTCTATTTAACATCTTGGAATTTTCAATTAAATATTTTTAGAGCTCTACGCTGAGTTGTTGCAAGATTCTGAGGCCCGTAAAGGCTCGGAGAAGACGGAATAAAATTATTAAATAGAATATATTAAGCACACACTTTTTATTCAAAATATTTTAATAACTTTAAAATGGTGCATCGTTTTACAAATCTAAGACCATAGTTACGTCTGAAATATGGTGTTTACCCTAGGAGGGGTATAACATTCTAAGGTGCCGGACTTTTGGAAGTCTTGCTCTTGAGATAAAGTTATTAAATAATATTTAATATATTATTTATTAAGAATAATTAAATATATACCAAATGGTGTGTCTCATGGGAAATCTGAGACCACTGATGGGTCTGGAATGATGTTTTTACCCTAGACAAGGTATAACATTTGTTAGCGTTCAGCGTTTGGATGCCTTTCTCGCAAAAACAACTTTTTTATTTTAATTAATTAATTATTACGATTTTTATTTATCAAATCATTAATATCTCTCAAACGGTTCATCGTTTGAGAAATCTAATACCACAATTGTGTTCGGAACAGGGTGTTTACCCTAGATAGGGTATAACTTTCATCTAAAATGGGCATTTTTCTATCTTCTTTTTAAATTTAGTTATTTGTAATTGTATTAAATGATTAAATTTATTATTTAAATTTAATTATTAATTTAATTCAGAAAAATCAGATGTTATTGTTCATCCAACTTCCTTAATTTGTAACCCCGATTCTTTGATGACTGAAGGTTTCCAAAACTTTATTTTTCAACTATTTTCACTCAATTAATTCAATAAACATCATTAATGAGTGAATTAATGGATCCACAATCAATTTTAGATTGAATCAAACTTTTAAACTGGTTCTTGATGGAGGGTTTTGAGCATATGAAACTCGTGTGTCTTGGGGTTATTAAATGGCTAAATCAATCGGTTTTTTCAGTGTTGTTAATCCAGATGAGTCTTAGCAACCTCCAACCTAATCTGCATGTGGTAGGTGAAGCCAGTTAGGGTTTAGATTTTCATTCGTGCGTTGAGACCATGTTCAACCTTCTTTTCTTGTGTGTTTTATTTAGGTAATGAGTTTATTTTTATTTTATTTTTATTTATTACTCTTCTAATCTTCTAAATTCAATATTTTCTACATTGTTGATCGGATTTATGCTCTGTTAGTTTCATTGGTTTCATAACAATGAGAAGGATCTAAATCATATTTTTAATTTGTAGGAACCAATGTATTGTTCAATCTACTTTTTTTCATTTTAAATGGATTATTTTAAAGAAAATATCATAAGATAATAATGTGTATTATAAAAATATAATTATTAAAATAATTGTAATAGGATAATCACATGGTTTTATCTAGTGATAGTTTATAAAATTGTCTTATGATAAATACTTTGAATTATTAAATGAAAATTGCACGTCTTATTGAAAATAATTATCAAAACATAATTGCACAAAATTATCAAAAGATAATATTTTTTTTATGAAATGATAATCACATGGTAATATCAAGGTATAATTAAATGAAATTGGAAAATGATAATTTCAATGATTTATCGAAGGATTTTTTTCAAAATTATAAAAGTATATTTGCATGAAATTTTATAGGGATAACTGCATAAGATTATTGGAAGGTGATTATAAAGAAAAATATCAATTGATAATTTCATCAAATTATCGAAATATAATTGTAACACCCCAAGATTTCATAGTGTGTTATTTCTTCAAAATAATTCAATAACATGCACTACACGCAACACCGAGTTCAAGCGCACCATGACTTACCAAAAAATCCGTTCAAAAGAGGTTATGAATATTATTAACTAAATTTTAAACTTTATATAAATCTTATAATTTTAGAATTCATATTATGAGTTTCTTAGACATAATGTAAGAACAAATTCATTTTCAGTATTGCACTTTTACCAACTTTTAATAGTGAACCCTTTTTAAATACAATATTTTAAACTTTCTGAATAAATGGGGACATCAAAAATTTAAAATGAAACATCCCAAGCTTCCACAGTACGTTTTCCTTTGAATAATACAGTAGCGTGTGTTGTACGCAACTTCGAGTTCTAACACACACCACAACCAATCAAACTAGCCGTTATGAATAGTAATACCTATTTTTTGAAATTATATATATTTTATATTTCAAAATGGACTTTATTTTTGGATTCGGAATATCGAATTTAGCCTAGGGTGAAATTTTGGAACTTTTCGGATAATACTTATATTTTGATGAACAGTGAAAATTACTAAATTTTAATTAAAAACAACTTTTTTAATTGAAATGATTTATATTGATAAATTATGAATTTGAGTGGTTTTAAAGTATATTTAGAATATATTTTTACCATTTAAAATAATGTTGGTCATTTTACATAATTTTACATTTAAACCGGATATAAACAAGTGTCAATATTTTGATAGTTATTATCTCTTAAAAACACGCTTTTTGTTTTAACAATGGGAATTAATTTTAAATTAATTTCTGCCACTTCTGTGTTTTGAATTTGGAAAAATAGATTCCATATTTTGAATCAGGATGTTCATATTGTGTAAATAGGTAACTTTTATTTTTAGACATTTTGGATAATTACTGCGGTAAATATTTTATTTACCATGGTTAAGGGTAAATCCAGTAAATAAGGGTTAAAAAATAATATTATAATAATACTAAATTACCCTAAAACGTGTCCTAACCTTATTGGTGGATACATGTCCGACCATGGTAATCTTTGGGTCGATTTTGGGACCCCATGGAGCCACTTGTAGGTGATTGGGACACTTTATTTTAATTAAGTTAAAATAAGTACAAAAATGACATAAGCATATATCTTTTAGAAAAACAATTTTTACATATGGTTATATATGTTGGAATTTCGACTATAAATATTTATTATAAATATAAAACAATTTCCTACATAATGATATTTTATTTATAATTTTTAGACATTAAATAATTTAATTTATTTATGACACAATGATGATGCAGTAATTACCATAATAGTGAAAAATTAAAATAATTGATATTATAAATATCCAAATAAATATAATTTGAGACTTTTATTGAATTACACTAATTTTCTAGGTTAATATGACATATTAGGATTGATTTAATTGACTTTTTTCGAAGTAATCATTCTGTTATGAGTTTCACAAAAATCAATTATTGAATAGTGTCAAAATTGACATAAAAGAGTTTTTAAAACAAATATTATATTATTAATTGATATTAAATTCCTAAAAATCTACGGTTCTGCCAAGAGACTTATATCATGATAGGTGTATCATAAATGGACCACTTGGGGTCGCTTGGATGTATATAGTAAGTTTATTAACCATATAATATAAAAATACAAAGAGACATTGTAAAACTGAAACTAATTAACTTAGAGTTAATACTTAAAGATAAGGTTAATATAGTAACCCAAACCTGTCTAAATTCTATTGGTTGAGTGGTTTCCTACCCATCCCTACCTTAACCTTTAAATAATAAACTTATGAGCCATTAGAAACCGAATATGAATTTATTATAAATTAATATTTCTATCTTTTCCAAAGGTGCCCCTCACCCCTCTTATAAAAGGTTACTCCCCCTTCTCATTACTTCAGACCTTCAAAGCCTTTTGGTTCGGCCAAACCCTGCCCAAATACTCTCTCAACTTCCCTCACTACAACCTAGAGGCCTTAGTTTGATCAGACAGCCAACCTAAGGATCCATTTTGATCAAATCAAAAGGAAGAACCCGAAGAAGAGGAGGTTAACCTACCCCCAACCAAGGAAAAGTACAAGGTAAGGGGTTTTCATCTCACTCCTTATTCCCATGAGATTCAGGCCATATTGCCACTATTACCTTTTGTGTGGTGTATGTACTGCCTATAATTGTATTATTTGTGTAATACACTTTAATTTATATTTACATATTCATTTTATGATACCTCTTTCATGGGGTGTATGTTTCATAAGTTACCAAATTGGTAAGGGTTTATTTCACAATCTCTTCATTATCCGAGGTTGTCTATACGTAATTATCTTCTAGGACCTCTTTATCATCTACATACATGTTTCTTAAAAATTTATTTCAAAATATTTTTACTATTTAATAGACAATGGGTTAAATTCATTTATACCCTTATTTGACTTTATATGTTTTTAAAGGAATTTTTCCAACGTTTTCGAAATAAGTTACTTTTTAACCTTTTTGGAAAAATTAAGGTAAGAATGTTTTTTTAACTTATACGGAGGGTGCGGTTATTCTCTGCCATTATTATACCTTTGAAGCTTCCTTCACAAGCATATAAAGATATTTTCAAAATAAAGGTTTTCTCTATAATTATGCGACTTTTAAATGATTTCAAAAAAAGAGATATTTATCTCAAATAGTATTGATTTCATCTATGTCAACATCCTTTGATAAATTTTACACTTGTTTCAAGTTGATTTATTATGATACAAATCATCCATATTATATTTAAGTTTTTTTTATATTTTTTACTATGGATGAGTTATTTTATGCCATTAATGGTTTATGATTAAATTTTTGACATTTTGTATGTTAGTTTTAATATGAATGTTTATGTTATATTTCATCCTCTTCTTAAGATGAATGTGTTGGACTAGTATGTTCCGGATTGGGGACCGGTAAAAGTAAGCCCTCCGGGTTGGTGTCCGGTTATTAGAGGCACTCCGGGTTGGTGTCCGGTTATTAGAGGCACTCCAGGTTGGTGTCCGGTTATTAGAGGCACTCCGGGTTGGTGTCCGATTATTAGAGGCACTCCGGGATGGAGTCCGGTTACAGAGGCTCTCCGGGTTGGGTTCCGGTTACAGTTATCCTTTAGGTCTTGGCACGAGGCCTTGACACAGAAATTAAAGTTCGGCATTATGCATTCCATCATTATGAAAGTGGTTATTGATATTGCATGTGATTATTCGATTAGTATAATATCCATGTGAATAAGTAAATGGCATTATTTTATTTTACTTTTTCCATACTATGTTGAAGTTAAAGTTTAAAAGGATTTTGTTTTAGTTATACATTGCCTTAAATTTTTTTTCTTATTTATGAAAGTTTCCGCTATATTGTTATCCTTACTGGGAATTTGAGATCACCCCTTTTCTATGTTTTATTTTTCCCAGGATGTGAAGAATTAATTTATGAATGGCCTGTAGGGTTAGTATGTGGGGATATGAGTGTGGAATATGGAGACAATATATTGTTGTATATTTTCACTTATTGATGTAATGTAAAACTTTATGAATATATCTAGTGTTTCCAAGGCTACTAAACCAATCGGTCTTTCAAGATTTGATCTTTCTCGTGATCATGCCAATGTTATGTAATAATGCATCGACTCTGGGTAACTGGGGTCGGGGCGTTACAATAATTATAAAGAATTATCTAAGGATAATTTCATAAATTTATCAAGATAATTTAAGTCAATTTTATTAAGGATAATTATGAGGTAATTATCACGTGGCAAGTTTATCAAAATTATCATGGGATAATCATCTATTTTGTCAAAGAATGCTTATTATAATTATAAAATGATAATTTAAAAATTATCCAAGTGAGATAAAATATTTTCTCATTAAATATTTTAATTGATAATTTTAAATTATCCAAGAGAGATAAAATATTATCGCATGTAATATTTTAATCAATAATTTGTAATTATCCATGAGAGAGAAAATTTAATCGCATGTAATATTTTATTTTCTTGTGAAATAAAATAGAGGGATATAATTATCAAATGAGGTTTATAATTATTCTCATGGTTTTTTATTAAAATTGCATGTGTTAACATAAAACGATAATCCAGAGATTATCCAGGAGAGAGAAAATGTAATCACATGTAATATTTTACTTCCTTGTAAAATAAAATAGATGTTTTGGTTCTAATACCCCTTGAAGAACATGAAACTTTGTCATGTCAATGCTTATGATAATGGGGCCTTGAGGAGGTGTATTTAACCACATGATTTGGTTTATCTTTACCACTGACATCGACAACCTTGAGGTATGTGGTTCCATTCTGATTATCCAAATTAATTATTCTTGTATTGCTTGATTTATTTCAATTATTTATTTAAATTAAAATACTCAAATTTTCTTTTAATTAAATTTATAAAACCCAATTCTAGTGAATAAAGATATTTTAAATGGTTTTGTCATAGAAATTTGGAAAAACCCCAATTCCATTGAATTGGGTGTGTTTATAGAAATTGGCTGATTTAAATGGTTTAATTTAAATTGTGTATTTGATGGAAATGATTTCAATTAAATTGTTGAATTTAATTGTAGAAATAAATTGTTTAATGAAGGAATTGGTTTTTAATGGATTTCAAACTGGTTAAAATGGCTTAGAAAGATTTGAATAAACCTAGTGGTTTTATCTTGTGAAAAAAGCATGTTTTTTAATAAAACCTCTTTTGGTTTTAAATGGAAAGAAATTGGCACTTTTGAAATGGAATAATTTGATTGATTGTATTTTTAAGTAGTCTTAAAATAGTTCACCCATCATGTAAGAGTGTATGAAATCCTTAGGTAGTTTTTGAGTTATTTGGATACACTCTACGCTATGACGACATTTTAAACATACTTGCAGTAGGTCACATCCCCGACGGGTTGGTGATAAGTCTCCTTTGGAAAGTGTCATAGGGAAGTCTGTATGAACAATTTTCGGAGTTCACATAAATAGTGCATAATCCTATAGTAGGTTAATAGTATTTTACCATTTGGAAGATGACAATGTTGCTCGCTTGTTTATTTATATTTGAGATATAAATGTATGCCAATATTTATTGAAACTGATTTACATGTATGATAATTTCATATAAACTCTTTTATATAAATTTTTTACTTAAGCCATTGTTTTAGAAGTATTCCATCTCTTGTAAATTAAATTCTATGCTTTGAATGTATTTTTCCATAATTTTGAAAATGTATAGCATGTTTTGTTTAAATATGCTTTTGAATTTCCAAACCTGTTTATCATTAAAATTTGAAAGATTTTATTTGGATAATCTATATTTATAATCTTTTATAGAATCTTTGGATGCATCCTATTGGGATTAGGATCACACCCAACTTTTTCCTTCAAGTTTTTTTAGACTTTATTCTTCCAGGTTCAAGAAAAGGGAAGGGATCTCTTGGAGGTGGATTCAGTTGTTCAGCTTTGGTCTTGGTGAGTTGTGTTCTTAGGGACCTTGGGGATATTTTCCCATTTTAGTACTTTGGTTTTAGTGATTTGGGTTGTCTTATGCCTTGTTGACTTCTAGTATATTACTCCCAGTGGAGTTTCTTTTATTTATGTATACTATCTTGTTTATTTTCTTCTACTTTGTTGGTTGAGAAATCATTCTCACTTGCATGTTGTGTGATTCTTGGTACTAGTCGCTAACCCATTTGGATAGGGAATGCACTTTAGGCTATGTTAGGGTCGGTTTGGTTATTAGGTTACCAGGGTACCCAAGCTTTTTCATGACAAAATGGAATCAAAGGGAGTTTGAGCCTTTGTCTTGAAGACGGTATGCTTTTGTGAAATCTTTTCGGGACTTAGGAGGTAGTTGCGATTGAGTACCTGGCCACCTCTCACCGCAATGAACCTTAATTCTCTAGGGGTGGTTAGGTAAATATTTCTTGTGGTGTAGTTCCAGTCTTTTCCCTATTGTTATTTGGATAGAGTGAAATCCAAATCTTGTTTCTTCCTTCTGTTGAGAATAATTTCTCTCGTTACTCGGTCTGAGTGTTAATCTAATGTCTTCCTATTGAAAGATAATGTTGTGTAACTAAATACCCCTAAGAAGACATGTGAATTGGATCCAGGAGGATGTTGATACTAAACATCAGTAAGAGAATCATGTTGTGGATCTGAATCTTGTTCAGGTGAGATCACCACAACCTCCAAAAACTGAGGGGCAATCAAATACTTCACGTACAAAAGGGTTCCAGCCCTAGGAATCCAGAATGAAGATTCTTCATGTAGTTAAAGAGTCTCTAAAGGAAGATGATATAGGTCCAGTGACCGTGATTGGTATCATTACTATAGCTTCTTCTTTAGTGACTGCTCTATTTAATATTGGTGCATCTCACTCTTTTTTTTTCAACCCATACCATTAATCTTCTTAATATTCCTATGGATATTTTATCTTGTGAAATGAATATTACTACACCCCTTGGAATGATGAGAGAGTGGGATATATGTAGTCCTACTTGTGTTTTCTCTCTATCATATTTCAAACTTTCTAGGATTTTTTTTGGTATTCAGCATGAAATCTCTTGACCTCATATTCGAGATGGATTGGCTCATTGCCAATAAAGCCCAGAATGATTTTTATCTTCAATGGATCTACATTACCACACCTAGTGGTGTGTCTCTTGTTTTTAAATGATATTAAGACCCAAGGTTAAGCAGGTCCAGACCATCTTATCTGGAGTTGGGGTAGGTAATATTAGTCTTTGCTTCTAATTTAGAGCAGTGATCTCCCTCCAATTTTCATCAAGTTTCCCATCTTGTTACATTCTGACTTCTATGGTTTTTCTACTCGTAATGGAGTTTGAATTTTCCATTGACTTGATGCCTAGTACTCAACCGAATTCTTTTCTATCTTACCAAATTTATCCAATTAAACTAAAAGAACTAATGTCCCAGTTGCACAATCTTCTTGAGAAATCCTTTATTCACCCAAGTGTGTCACCTTGGGTGGCGCTGGTTCTGTCTGACATGAAATCTGATGGTTCTCTGACATCTTCTCTTCTCGAGTTGATTCTTCAGGAACATAATTTTTTTGAAGAATTCCGTAAGCATTAGAGACTCTCTTTATGGAAGGTTTCACCCTTAGCGATAAGGAATGATATAAAGAGGGATTACCATAATTTCCAATGGTTTGTTCACCCAGGAAGCACTGATACATTCTATAACTTTAAGTATTAGTTTTAGTGACCATGTATTCTTGAAGGTTTCACCCCGGTTGGGTCATCGATGGCTTGGGAGGAAAGAGAATCTTGCTTCTTATTTTGTGGGATCTTTTGAGGTTGTTGATTGGGTGGGGAAACTTGTTTACCATTTAGCACCACTAACAGAACTGAAATTGATACATAATGTGTTTCATGTATCTTAGCTTCGAAAGCATTTTTATGACCCATCTCATGTTCTATGTTGGCATGATCTTGAAGTGGAACCTATTTTATCTATGACTGAATGACCAGTCAGGGTTATTGATTCTGAGACCAAGGTACTTCATGGGAGGATGATACATGTGATTCATGTGTTATGGCATGTTGGTTCTATTTCTAATGATATGTTTGAGAGTGAAGCATATATTCTAAAGGAGTGGCCCCATCTTTTTAACATGGAGGCTCCTTTGTAGGCTTTCTCGAGACAGAAAGTTTGTATGGTGGGGAGATTGTAACATCCTGTTACTAGTTCATGTATTCCTAAACCCTCTTATGTTAGATTATTAATGTAATGAGTGGGAAAAATTGATGTATCACTGAATTTTTTATAAATGTGTTAATGTCCTTAAATGCTAGTTAACATTTTAGAATGTTCAACTAAATATTTTTGGAGTTCTACACTGAGTTGTTGCATGATTCGGAGGCCCAAAAAGTCTCAACAAAGACAGAATAAAATTAGTAAATAGAATATATTAATCACACACTTTTTTAATTATAATATTTTAATAAATCCAAAATAGTGCATCCTTTGAGAAATCTAATACCACAGTTACGTCCAAAATATGGTGTTTACCCTAGGAGGGGTATAACATTTGAAGGCTCCGAACTTTTGGATGCCTTACTCATGATAAAAATTTATTAAATAATATTTAATATATTATTTATTAAAAATAATTAAATATCTCCCAAACGGTTAGTCGTATGGGAAATCTGAGACCACTGATGGGTTCAGAATGATGTGTTTACCCTAGACGGGGTATAGCGTTTGTTAGCATCAGGGGTTTGGATGACTCGATTGTAAAAATAACTTTTTTATTTTAATTAGTTAATTTTTAAGATTTTTAATTAATAAATCATTAATATCTCTCAAATGGTTCATTGTTTTAGAAATATAATACCACCATTGTGTCCATAAAATGGTGTTTACCCTAGATAGAGTATAACTTTCATCCGCAATTGGGTGTTTGGTTTGTCTGCTTTTTAAATTTAGTTATTTATAATTGTAGTAAATGATTAAATTTATTATTTCAATTTAATTATTAATTTAATTCATAAAAATAGGATGTTATTGTTCATCCATCTTCCTTAATTCATAACCCCAATTTTTGACGACCAAAGGTTTCCAAAACTCCATTTTTCAACTGTTCTCACCCAATTAATTCAACAAACATCATAAATGAGTGAATTAATGGATCCACAATCAATTTTAGATTGAATAAAACTTTAAAATCGGTTCTTCATGGAGGGTTTTGAGAAGATTAAAATCATGCGGGTCGGGGTTATTAAATAGCCAAATCAATTTCTTTTTCTAATGTTGTTAATCTAGATGAGTCTTAGCAACCTGTGATCTAATCTGCATGTGGTAGGAAAAGCTTGTTGTGGTTCGGATTTTCATCTACACATTTGGTTCGTATTCAACCTTATTTGGTTGTGAATTTTATTTAGGTAATGAGTTTCTTTTTATTTTATTTTTAATTATTACCCTTCCAATCTTCTAAATTCAATATCTTCTACATTGTTGATTGGATTTACGCACTGTTAGTTTCGTTGGTTTCGTATCGATGAGCAAGATCTAAATCATATTTTTAATTTGAAGGAACCAATGTATTGTTCAATCTGCTTTTTCTCATTTTAAATGGATTATTTTAAATAAATTATCATTGGATGATTATGTGTATTATCAAAATATAGTTATTAAAATAATTGTAATAGGATAATCACATGGTTTTATCTAGTGATAGTTTATAAAATTGTCTTATGATAATTGCTTTGAATTATTAAAGGACAATTGCACCTCTTATTGAAAATAATTATCAAAATGCAATTGCACAAAATTATCAAAAGATAATATTTGTTTTATGAAATGATAATCACATGGGATTATCAAGGTATAATCAAATGAAATTGGAAAACGATAATTTCAATGATTTATCAAAGGATTTTTTTTCAAAATTATAAAATTATATCTGCGTGAAATTTTATGGGGATAATTGCACAAGATTATTGGAAGGTGATTATAAAGAAAAATATCAATTTATAATTTCATCAAATTATCGAAATATAATTATAAAAAATTATCTAAGGATAATTTAATGAATTTATCAAGATAATTTAAGTCAATTTTTTAAGGATAATAATGAGGTAATTATCACATGACAAGTTTATCAAAATTATCATGGGATAATCATGTATTTTATCAAACGATACTTATTATAATTATAAAAAGATAATTTGGAAATTATCCAAGAGAGATAAAATATTATTTTATTTAATATTTTAATTGATAATTTGAAATTATCTGAGAGAGATAAAATATTATCGCATGTAATATTTTAATCAACAATTTGTAATTATCGATGAGAGAGAAAATGTAATCGCATGTAATATTTTATTTTCTTGTGAAATAAAATAGAGGCATATTGTCATGACCTCCTCCCCATAATGTGTACCCCTCCTAGGATGGCAATGTGAGAAGAGAGATAATGACCCCTGAGTCCCGACTCCAGTAGGCCCCGGGTTGGCGACTAGCACCAAGGGTATAGTAAACACACAAATGGGAGGCATTACCCTCTAAGAGAACACATGCAAAAGAGAGAGATAACACAAACACAAACCAACTCCAACTCAGACAGTAATATAAAATAAATACTAAGTACACATATGTAATGTCATACAAAACTACTAAAAAGGGGAAAACTTCAAGTACCAAAGGAAAGTAAAAAACCGTAGCAACCACAAGCCCGAACAGCTCCTTCGACCCCAAGCTAGTAGAAACATTCCTGATCTCCAATCTACTCCTACTGACCTGAAAAAAAAATTATATATACATAGGGTGAGTATAACAGTATACTCAGAAGGATCCTCCCCAAATCCTCTCATTCAAAAGTAAAGAAAGCATGTTAAATCACAATGAACAACAAGTGAAACTAACTCGTCACCTAAACAAGTATACTAAGTTCCCAACCTCGCCATGGATACTCTCACCAAGTATCGCATACAAGAGTATATGATATAATAAAGAATATCAAGGGTACCCCTTTACTACGTCCCCCCTGGTTTGCCACTTTTCCCCAATGTCGCACGTCCTAAGCATCTCTCTCCAAAAAGGCTTGCCCGCAAACACCTGGGCGAAATACCACAACATGCACCTCGTGCAACAAAACCACCACATCCATGTATGCAAAGTAACCAGGTATTTTTTGGGAGCACCAAATCTCTCATAACGTGTATCATGCGTCGGGAATTATAGTTAAATCCATTATAGCCCATACACTGAGTAAGGATCCTCAATCCATCACAACCTATACATGTTACACCTATAGTAGCCCATATGAAACTATATCCAGGATATATGTGTGTGAATAACCACAAGCCATTACATCCCTTTACACACATATATGGGGAAAACTAATCGTCATGCCTACCAGCACAAGTAACTACCAAGAGAAGAGAGTGGGGCCAAAGGGGATAGTCATCCATCTATCCTCCCACCGGAATGTTGAAGAAAGCACCCCCCAGGGCTCAAAATCCCTAGGGTGTCAGTTTCCTTAAATGGCAGGGTGGAGTAGCATATATGTCACACCCACTTTCCTAAATATATTTTTTTTATTCTTCACCCAGGTTATCTTTCCAAGGTCCTAAATGGGTCTCGGATCACAATTGACGACGTTTAATGTTTTTTTTCTGGGTTTCAGACCCGTGCGCGGTCACCCCACATTTGGAGATAGCCGCGCAACCAGCCCTAGCGTCGTGCAATTGCTTATTATTATTATTATTATTATTATTCTATATATTATTATTATTAATTTTATAATTATTATTTTGATGGTTAATAAATTTTATTAATATTATCTTTATTATTGTTAATTTTATTATTATTATTATTCTGGTATATTATTATTATTATTATTTTATTGCTATCATTTAATTTCAGATTTCATTATTATTATTATTTTATTATAAGAAAATGAAAAGAAAAAAACTAAACCAAACCCCAAACTCTATTCAACCCACACGCCCCCCCCCCCCTTCTTCATCCCATGTCCGTCGTCCGAGCAGCAAGCCTCGATGGCCCTCTCTGCGAGCCGCCCTCCAGGCCTCCCGCCCCCCTTCGTTATCCAGCGCTGCCCCCCCCCCCCCCCATTATGGCCTCCTTCTGCACGAGCCAGCCTCCCCCAGCCTCTCCCTCTACCCTCCATCGTGCCTCCACCCTAGGCCAGTACCCTCCCCTTCTTGCTGTCCACCGACACCCCCCCCCCCCTCAGCCTCCCAGTTTAGAGACCCTTTCCTTCTTCAGCGAGCAAGCCCTCTCATCTCCTACCATCCATCCTGGCGGCCCGAAGTACTCCCTACAACCCGGATCACATCCCCCTTGTTGTGCCCTCTCCACTGCGGCAGGAACTCCAGCTGGTGTGCACCCCTATCCCGGTCACGACCCCCTCTCGCGCACAATTTCGGCGCGGCCCTTGCTGGCCGACGCGACCCCTCCCCGTTGCCAGCGACCTACTTTCTCCGGTCGACCGCACCTTCTCCAGCCTTCTTCCAGCCAGCCTCCAGTGTTTTTTTCTCAGCAGGCCTCCGGTGCATCCCCCCCCCCTCTCTCCCAACCAACCCGCAACCTGTCGGCGTCGCCCTCGAATGCGCGCATCTTGCCGGCACAATTTTTTCCCCCTCCGTTATAAACTCTATCCTCTTTTTCACTCTTGTTGTTCTGCTGATCTTTTGGGTGTTTCATTTTAGGATTTTATTTCATTGGTTTAAGGTTTTAAGT
The DNA here is from genome assembly GCA_963277665.1 of Viscum album. Classification (NCBI taxonomy): domain Eukaryota; kingdom Viridiplantae; phylum Streptophyta; class Magnoliopsida; order Santalales; family Viscaceae; genus Viscum; species Viscum album. The sequence goes on from OY728160.1 coordinate 1,685,707,058, forward strand.
TTCACGTGGAATGTTTTCAGACTTCTTTTTTTTGTTACGCCATGGTTTTGAAGTAGGTATCTCTTGCTCTTGCTTTTATAATTTGAGTTGTATCTTTTGTTTGAAATTCACACCTTATATAAATGCTAGGTATTGTTGTGAAACACTTGGATAATTTATTCGGTATGAAAGTATTTTAGTTTATGCCTTTTTTGGTAAAAATTGTGTTGTTTTGGTTAAAATGTGCACACTAAGTGTGTGTTTAAATGTTCCGGTAGCTTTTGCACCCTGTTCGCAATATGTAAAATGTGGTGTGGATTGTGTTTTGGGAATATTTTGAGGTTCTATTGATTTCAAAGGTAGAATTTTGGTTTACGGTTTTTAAAGCTGTGTGTGTGTGGTTTCAAAATGGGTTTTAAGAGTGTTTGGAAGGTTTGAAATGCGCTTTACAAATGTTTTGTCATGCGTGTGTGATGAAATTGTATTTTCTATTAGAAATGGTGTGTTTTTCATTTTGGTTTTGTTTTAGTTATTTTATAGAAGTGTTTAATCAATTTTTTTATTGGGTGTGAATTATATTTTTAAGGTGGTGAACATGTTTAAGTGTTGCGAACATAATTTTTTTAAATAGAAAGCGGTGATGTTTTGTGTGTGCAAACAGGTGCGTTTTTTTATAAAATGTTTTATGGGTTGGTTGTTAGGTGCGAGACATGTTTTGGTGTGATGATGTTGTGTGTTTTATTTTAAAGTGTTTTCTTATGTGAAACTCAGTATGTTTTGATATAAACCTTGGTTTCACCATTTTCAGATGTTTTATAAATTATTCAAATGGTTTATTACTTTAATCATGTGGTGTGTATGATGTTTGTAAAGTGGTTGGTGTGTCTAAAGGCCGTGATTGGATTCTAATATAGAGATTGTTTGTGTTTCGATACATGTTTTAATGTGATATTTTCAAAACATGTCGAGCTAGTTATTTTGCGTTGATTATTAATTTGAATCATTTTAAGTCCATGTTTATGTGTTTTAGTTGTTTGTACGGTTGTTGCAGCATGTCGGTGAGGAAGCCCGCAATACTACGATCATCGGTGTGTGCGTGCTTGCACACCATTCCAAGGCGTGTCGTGTCGTCGTGTTCAAGTTGTGAGTTGATGTAGGTCCCCCACTGCACTCACCTTTAAATTTAGAATTTATTAATTTCTTGACATTTTGTTAATTTTAATGAATGAGAAATAATATGAGATAATTAATTTTTAAAATATTATTTTATGTGAAAAGAGCCATTTATTTTATACAGAACACTAGAAACATTTTCTTGATGAGCAGACACCCAGTATTGAAAGAATGCATCTTTGGCCTTCAAACATAATTCTCAGAATTTCAAATGTGGTTCTGGTTTGAAAGATAAATGATATCTTCTGAATAAGTGTTTCGGGTTTTCTTGAGAAACAAGGTTTTTCTTAAAAGTTGGTGAAGGCCCATTTGGCACTTTAATAAAAATAAATTATTTTAAAAAACTCTATTTGGGGTGACACAGGGGTGACCTTCGGGGTGTGTTGACTGCATATGTTGTGTGTGATGTTTGTGCTACTTGATTGACTTTGTCGGCTCACCCCTTTATTTTTATTGTATGTGTTGACATGGGAACCAGGCATAGTGAGTGAATCTTATAAGAACGATTGTTGCACTTGTTTAGGTTACGCACTGGCTAGTGGCCCCATAGCAGGAGAATACTGAGTTATTTCTGCTATGGGGATTGGGCCCCTCGGTTAGGCCATGTAGGGCTATTCCGAGCGTTAGGGCATTATGACGTCATCGAGTTAGTGCATGCCTTTAGGATGAGTCACATGTATAGTACGTTCTGGATTGTTTATTATCTCCTAGGTTCGACCCATGTTTATTTTAGGGTTTATTTGCATGTGGCAGACGATTGAGTGGTCTAGTTCGGTAGTTATCCCCTATGTTCCACTTTTTCCATTGCCCTTAGTGTGTGTTGCGTGTTGTGTGGTTTTCCTTTTTGGCTAATAACTGAAGTTTGGATTTCTAAATGGTTCGCAGAAGATATTTTAAAAAGAAATATACCTATTCCTTTAAAACTTTAAACTTGTTTTTTTAATTAAAAAGGGAAATGGGCTGATACTTGTTTTAGAAATGAAAGTGTGTGTGAAAACTAATATTTTATATAATTTAGTTCAAACCTGGAATTAGTAAGTTCTTTATTTAAAGGTAGTGTATTGGGAATAGTTTGTTGGGCACGCCTACTGAGTTTTAGTACTCACACCTATAGTGTTTTCTTGTTTTTAGTTCTGTTGCAGGTTCCATCTTCAGTTGTTCGCCTTCAGCGATATTGGTTGTGGTATTAGAGAGTGAACCATGGGGTCACATGGAGTTTTGGACGAGGTCAGGTTAGTAGCGTTGTTGATTGTTCTTTATTTATTCTCTTTTGTTCTATTTATTTTCAGTTTCTTAGTTTATTTTCTTTTGGGCCAAATCATTCCCACCTGTTAAATTTTTATGCCTGGCACTAGTTGTCAGCCCGTGGAGATCAGGAACGCCCCTCGGGCCATGTCGCGGGCCGGCTCGGGTGACCGGTCCAAGGTCGACCCAGGTTGGTTCGTGACAAAATGGTATCAAAGGGATGGTCTTGTTATTTGGGGTGTCTGGTAGATGGAGATTAGGATTGTTGGTACTCGAGAGGTAGGTACAGGAAGGATGTCATGAACCCTTGCTCGTTCTGCACCTCGAGTATTGAGTCTTTGTTTCGTTCTGGTTTGTTTTTGGATTGGGGGATGACAACGGAGGTAAACTGATGTTACATCGTGATCTCACATGGAGAAGTGACCCATGTGGAGTCTGAGTACATGGTTTGAATTCCTACTATTTGTTAACGCTTACTTGGGGCATGGCACACTACCATGTCTCCAAGTTAAGTGTGACCACTAGTTCCCCTCACTCTGGTGGTTTGATGCAAATTGAGTGTCATTTTCATTCTGGTTAGTGTAAGTTCATTTTTGGAAATGAAAAGAAAAGGTTATTGAAAATGGGACTGATTTCTTTTAAATGAATTTAAATTTATGAATGGATTTTAAAACTGAAAGCCTTTGGTTTAGAAAACTGGTGTTTGTTTGGAAATTGGTCGATAATGGTTTGGGGTGAAACCTCAGGTACTCCTTATGAACGTTTGCACATTTGAGAGGATGCGTGGAAAGTGCGTGGTTGGTGCGTATGAATGAAAGTGGATGAAGACATGTGCAATGGTTTATGGGATTACCTGGGTGTGTTTGAAATTAAAGGCTTAACCTTGTTTTCTAAATTGGCTTTTAAAGAGTTAAATGGTTTTGGAAAGGTGATTTTTGGTTTGAAAAGTGGATTTGGTATTTGGAAAGTGGTATTGAAAGAAAGCGGTTTTGAAATAAAAGAAAGGGGTGGTTTTTGGAATCTAAAATGGAAAGGGAATTTTGAACAGGGAATTTTGGGTGTTGGTGTTGTTGGTTTTGTTTGTTTTTTTTTTGAGCTGGTTTGTTTTTGGATGAGGGTAATTTATTGATGGTTTCCTTGATTTGATATCGGTTTCAGTTTATTGTTTTATATGTTGTTCAGAAAATGCTGCCCAGAGAAAGGTCCCCAGAGTTTTTGATGAGTCATGCCCAGTTTTTAGGTCCTTTCTCAGACGTTGTCGGTCCTTCATGGTGATTGGATTCAGTTACAGACAATGGAGTGGCTTGAAGAGGTCGAACGCAATCTTCAGGGAATTGGGAACTCCTGAAGCTGTTAGAGTGCATGCTGTTTTGGGTCTGTTATAAGGTCCAGCTCTAGATGAGTAGGAGTTGTTCGCCCCGCCATTACTGCAAGTTGGTATGATGTTGTATTTCTTTAAAGTCGTCTTCGTTCAATGGTTTATACTTTTGGAGGTGAAGATGAAGAAAATGGAAGAGCTCATGCGTGTTCAACATGTCCAGCAGATGGTGAAAGTGTATGTTGAACATTTCAAGGATCTTGTCTCTTTTTTCCGGGGGTAGTGTCGCAGGACTGGATGAAGACTTCTCCCTTCATTAGGGGTCTTCGTCCAGAGATCCAGGATCGAGTCCTCCCTTTTTTGGAGCATCACTTTTGAGAAGTTGGTGCAGAGGTGTTCTTAGCTGAGTTGGTCTCCGGAGCACAAACGGTTGGCAATCCACCATATCCAGTTGCTCGTGAAGTTCCCTCATCTGACGAGCAGAGTGTGTTAGGTAAATTTGTATCTAAAGAGTTCCTTGCAGTGGCTCTAACTTCCAGTTCGTCTGACCATTTAATGGTGTACCTTCAGTATGGAAATTTAGGGCATACGAGCCACATGTCACATCCCTCTAAAGACGTTCCATCATTGTAGGTGTCTGGATCATCTAGAGAAGCTTTGTAAGAAGCATCGCCTGGGAAAAACACTGTGACCAGAAGATTATAGTGCCTGGCTATGAGGGAGAATATTCTTCAACCACCATAGCCCCAACCACAGGTCTTGGGGTGAATCTTGCTCGTAGTCAGGAGTTTTTGGGGGTGTGACGCCTCAGTTCGGGTTTCATATTCCGTGTTGGTAACAAAACATTTAAAGTCCTTCCGTTCTCATCCTTCCACTGTTAAAGTTTTGGCATTGTAGTAGGTTCATTGTTTCGTCGTGAGGTTGGGATGAACGTGTTCGTTTGTAATATAAACAGTCTCGTTTGTATGATTATGGTGTTCTACATCATGCGTTTTTCTTAAAAGTATGTTTGGATCTTGCGTGGGTTAATCTTGGTTTAGCGGTGATCGTTTTGAGATATAAGTGCATGCGGAGGAGTCCAGGGTTGTGGTTATTCTCGGGTTTACCACTTGGGTTAAGTTCTGATCGGAGTCTTTCTCTAGTGTTCAGGCTTTCTTTGGTCTGAGTTTAGAGTTCCAAGTTTTAGCAGAGGTGTTGTTTCACTCGTCCTATAGAGGTTAGTCTGGATCGGTTGGGAGTTTCCACGTCAACCCCCCATTCCCAGGGTGGTATGTATGGGTATTAAATTTCCGAACTAGTTGAATTCTTGTGGTGGGGAGAACACTCTCATGTTCTCCCATTTTCTTATATTGTAGTTTCTTTACGTTTCAACTGGGCATGGTCTCTTGTTTTGTCTATTGTTCGGCTGGGTGACTTTCTGGGGGCATAAAGTGTCTATGGTGGGGAGAATTGTCACACCCACTTGCTTAAATATATTTTTTTATTCTTCGCCTGGGTTCTCTCTCCAAGGTCCGAACTGGGTCCTGAATCACAATTGATGACATTTAATGTTTTTTTCTGGGTTTCGGACCCGTGCGCAGTCACCCCACGTTTGGCGGTAGCCATGCAACCGGGCCTAGCGTCGTGAAATTGCTTATTATTATTATTATTATTATTATTATTATTATTCTATATATTATTATTATTATTTTTATAATTATTATTTTTATGGTTAATAAATTTTATTAATATTATCTTTCTTATTGTTAATTTTTTTATTATTATTATTCTGGTATATTATTATTATTATTATTTTATTGCAATCATTAAATTTCAGATTTTATTATTATTATTATTTTATTATAATAAAATGAAAAGAAAAAAAACTAAACTAAACCCCAAACCCTATTCTACCCACACGCCCCCCCCCCCCCCCCTTCTTCATCCCTTGTCTGCCGTCCGAGCAGTAGGCCTCGATGGCCCTCTCCGCGAGCCGCCCTCCAGGCCTCCCGCCCCCCTTCACTATCCAGCGTTGCGCGCCTCCCCATTATGGCCTCCTTCTACGTGAGCCAGCCTCCCCTGGCTTCTCCCTCTACCCTCTGTCGCGCCTCCACCCTAGGCAAGATCCCTCCCCTTCCTGCTGTCCGCTAGCACCCCCCCCCCCCTCGGCCTCCTTGTTTAAAGACCCTCTCCCTCTTCAATGAGAAAGCCCTCCTATCTCCGACCATCCAGCCCGGTGGCCCTAAGTACTCCCTGCAACCCAGAGCACATCCCCCTTGTTGTGCCCTCTCCACCGTGGAAGGAACTCCTCCTGGTGCTCACCCCCTATCCCAGTAGCGACCCCCTCTCTCGCACAATTTCGGTGTGGCCCTTTCTGGCCGACGCGACCCCTCCCCCTTGTCGGCGACCTGCTTTCTCCAGCCGACGGTGCCTGCTCCAGCCTTCTTCCAGCCATCCTCCAGTGTTTTTTTTTCAGCAGGCCTCTAGTGCATCCCCCCCCCTCTCCCAACCAACCCGCAACCTGCCGGCGTCGCCCTCTATCACGCGCATCTTGTCGGTGAAATTTTTTCCCCCTCCGGTATAACCTCTATCCTCTTTTTCACTCTTGTTGTTATACTGATCTTCTTGGGTATTTAGTTTTAGGATTTCATTTCATTGGTTTAAGGTTTTAAGTTTCGCGTGGAATGTTTTTAGACTTCTTTTTTTTGTTACGCCATGGTTTTGAAGTAGGTCTCTCTTGATCTTGCTTTTATAATTTGAGTTGCATCTTTTGTTTACAATTCGCACATTATATAAATTCTAGGTATAGTTTTTCAACACTTGGATAATTTATTTGGTATGCAAGGATTTTAGTTTATGCCTTTTTTGGTGAAAATTGTGTTGTTTTGGTTAAAATGTGCACACTAAGTGTGTGTTTAAATGTTCCGGTAGCTTTTGCACCTTGTTCGCAATATGTAAAATGTGGTGCAGATTGTGTTTTGGGAATATTTTGAGGTGTGCTTGATTTCAAAGGTAGACTTTTGGTTTACAGTTTTTAAAGCAGTGTGTGCATGGTTTCAAAATGGGTTTTAAGAGTGTTTGGAAGCTGTGAAATGCGCTTTACAAATTTTTTGTCATGTGTGTGTGATGAAATTGTATTTTCTATTAGTAATGGAATTTTTTTCATTTTGGTTTTGTTTTGGTTATTTTATATAAGTGTTTAATCAATTTTTTATTGGGTGTGAATTATATTTTTAAGGTGGTGAACATGTTTAAGTGTTGCGAACATAATTTTTTTAAATGGAAAGAGGCGATGTTTTCTGTGTGCAAACAGGTGCGTTTTTTTATAAAATGTTTTATGGGTTGGTTGTTAGGTGCGAGACATGTTTTGGTGTGATGATGTTGTGTGTTTTATTTTAAAGTGTTTTCTTATCTAAAACTGAGTATGTTTTGATATGAACCTTGGTTTCTCCATTTGCAGATGTTTTATAAATTATTCAAATGGTTTATTACTTTAATCATGTGGTGTGTATGATGTTTATAAAGTGGTTGGTGTGTCTAAAGGTTGTGATTGGATTCTAATATATAGATTGTTTGTGTTTCAATACGTGTTTTGATGTGATATTTTTAAAACATGTCGAGCTACTTATTTTGTGTTGATTGTTCATTTGGATTGTTTTAAGTCCATGTTTATGTGTTTTAGTTGTTTGTGCGGTTGTTGCAGCATGTCGGTGAGGAAACCCGCGATACTATGATCATTGGCGTGTGCGTTCTTTCACACCTTTGTGAGGCATGTCGCGTCATCGTGTTCGAGCTGCGAGTTGAGGTAGGTCCCCCACTGCACTCACCTTTAAATTTAGAATTTATTAATTTCTTGATATTTTATTAATTTTAATGAATGAGAAATAATATGAGATAATTAATTTTTAAATGATTATTTGGTGTGAAAAGATCCATTTATTTTATACTGAACAGTAGAAACATTTTCTTGACAAGCGGACACCCAGTATTGAAAGAATGCATGTTTGGCCTTCAAACATAATTCTTGGAATTTCAAATGTGGTTCTGGTTTGAAAGATAAATGATATCTTCTGAACAAGTGTTTCGGGTTTTCTTGAGAAATGAGGTTTTTCTTAAAAGTTGGTGAAGGCCCATTTGGCACTTTAATAAAAATAAATTATTTTGAAAAACTCTATTTGGGGTGACTTAGGAGTGACCTTCGGGGTGTGTTGAATGCATATTTTGTGTGTTATGTTTGTGCTACTTGATTGAATTTGTTGGCTCACCCATTTATTTTTATTGTATGTATTGACATGGGAACCTGGCATAGTGAGTGAATCTTCTGAGAATGATTGCTACACTAGTTTATATTACGCACTGGCTAGTGTCCCCATAGCAGGGGAATACTGAGTTATTGTTTCTATGGGGATTGGTCCCCTCGGTTAGGCCATGTAGTACTATGTCGAGCGTTAGGGCGTTATGACGTCATCGAGTTAGGGCATGCCTTCAGGATGAGTCACATGTATAGTACGTTCTGGATTGTTCACGATATCCTAGGTTCGACCCATGTTTCTTTTAGTGTTTATTTGTATGCGACGGACGATTGAGAGGTCTAGTTCAGTAGATGGCCCCTATGTGCCACTTTTTCTATTGCCCTTAGTGTGTGTTTCGTGTTGTGTGGTTTTCCTTTTTGGCTAATAACTGAAGTTTGGATTTCTAAATGGTTCGCAGAAGATGTTTTAAAAAGAAATGTACCTATTCCTTTCAAAATTTAAACTTGTTTTTTTTTAAAATTAAAAAGGGAAATAGGCTGATACTTGTTTTAGAAATGAAAGTGTGTGTGAAAACTAATATTTTATATAATTTAGTTCAAACCTGGAATTAGTAAGTTCTTTATTTAAAGGTAGTGCATTGGGAATAGTTTGTTGGGCATGTCTACTGAGTTGTAATACTCATGCCTATAGTGTTTTCTTGTTTTTAGTTTTGTTGCAGGTTCCAGCTTCAGTTTTTCACCTTGAGTGACGTTGGTTGTGGTATTGGAGAGTGACCCACGGGGTCACATGGAGTTTTGGATGAGGTCAGGTTAGTAGCGTTGTTGATTGTTCTTTATTTATTGGTTTTGTTCTATTTATTTTCCGCTGCTTAGTTTATTTTCTTTTGGGCCAAATCATTCCCACATGTTAAATTTTGATGCCCGGCACTAGTTGCCCACCCGTGGGGATCAGGAACGCCCCTCGGGTCATGTCGCGGGCCATCTCGGGTGACTGGTCCAGGTTCAACCCGGGTTGGTTCGTGACACTATAGAAATACAAAAAGTACAGAATATACTATAGCTCACAACCACACTATGGGTATAACCTAGTCTTAGAATCAACTGCAGCTAACGTCTCTCAGACTCCCGACAGCCACTTCTAAGACTAGGTATCCTATTAGCACACAACCATTTAAAGAGATTTACTACATTACTTCATTCCCTTTTTATTAGTTGCACTTTACATTAATTAATTCTTTAAACATTAATTAATCATTAATAATTTCCATGTTATATTTCATTAGCATCACATCCAAAGTCCATTGTTCCTTTAAATTGAAATCTCAGCATTGTGTCCCAGCAAGCTCAAACCCCATGGGTTTACATAATTTATTCAATCATTTATTAACAACATTATTACTTTCCCATATTCCCAGGAATTCTAGAAAATCATTCTAAGCTAAAAAAACAATGGGGATCAACACGGTGAGTAGATGAACTACCTGTCAAGTCTTTTCCACCTATAGAAAAAGCATAGACCCATCATCCCTCAAGAAGATAAAAATAGAAAGCACATGGAATACCCCATGCATCTCCACCCCTTTTGGAAGGAAAGTAAGCAAACCATCTGCTTTGAGCAGTAGGAAAATTAAAGAAGATAAACAACCAACAATAATCAACAAGCATACAAACATTCACATCCACCCTGTTTCATCATCCCGGGTGTCCTCCCCTACACCCACATGTATAAACTGATGCATCTTTCCACTCTATACCTCAACTACTGCCACAACCAATGGGTATCCCTACCCCCACAAATCACAACATCCATCCAGACTCACATCACAACACAAGTAGCAGAAGAAAAAAACATCATATCAACTGGGATCCTAACCCTTAAGAAAGAAATGGGGTAACTCAGAACCCTACAAGGCATTATCTTTAATCAAAAAATTAGTCATTTAATCCATCTATAATTAACTGGTTTATTATTTTCAAGTTCCAACTATGGGAAACCTAAACAATAAGCTATCACAAATAATTAAACATTCTTACTGTATCAATTTGATTAACATCAAATTACAACAAGAAGAACCAGATTCATTTACATGCCTCTTTATCTTTGACAAATAATTTACAATTAATCCCATTTTACGTTCTTTACCAATTTCCATCAAGAATGAAAATCTAAAAAAAGAAATCATAGATATCAAACTATCTAGAAAAATAAGATGCAATAACATACGATCGATATCAATTTATTTATCCAGTTCAAATATCTATTATGTCAATTCCATCGTGATCTAGTGTGATAAAACATGCTAACTCTATAGTTGCATGTAAAAGAATAGAGAGGCAATGAATTCGTAACCTCAAATAGTTATTTATGTTATTTATATGAGAATTATCCACACAACAGATTACGATCTCCTCCATCATGACAACTGTATCCACATGAGCACGTCGCAGCACGACCGCACCATCCGACAGCCAAGAAAAATCCATTAGAAGCATAGAGGTCACATGCCATAGTATGGCAAGGAGAAAAAGGAGGAGAATAATCGAAGAAAACACAAGAACAGAGGTAGATCATACCTTATGTCAATGAAGGATTGACACTTGCTACTTGCACCAAAAAGGGGGTGCACATGCAGCACGAAAAAACTTCAAGGGGGAAATGATCTGAGGATTAAGGTTTGATCACACCACTCCTATGGTAAGAAAAAAAGGTTTGAGATTATCTCTTTAGGGAACAAGAATGTGGAACAAGGGATGAAGATATATCATCCCTTTAGAAGATTTATGGAGTAGTGGTTTAAGATACGCTGGATTTTCTATTAAAAACATATCACATTAAACCCCGCAGTTTGACTAAGTAAAAGAATCCCGAGCCTTAGGAAAATTAATATAGGAGTTATGGGATTTTATTCGGACTTAAATCCATTAAAACAATGCCTTGAATTCATTTTATGTCAAAGAAAACGTCAAAGGGGAGAAACTGTAGGAAGATGGAAACACTATACACGATCTTGGAAACATTGTACACCTACCGATCCTGGAAACATTATACACGATCCTGGAAACACTGTACACCCACCGATCTTGGAAACATTGTACACGGGATGACTCACCAATACCAATGACACTATTCACAACATGACTCACCGATAATGATGGTACTGTTCACAGAATGAATTACCAATACCGATGGTACTGTTCACTGAATGAATCACTGATACCGATGGCACTGTTCACAAAATGACTCATTGATATCGATGATACTGTTCAAAGAATGACTCACTGATACTGGTGGTACTTTTCACAAAATGACTCACTGATACTGATGCTACTGTTCACAGAATGACTCACTGATACCGATGACACTGTTCACATAATAACTCAATGATACCGATGAAACTCTTCACAGAATGACACACTGATACTGATGGTACTATTCATAGAATGACTCACTGATACCAATGGTACTCTTCACAGAATGACTCACCGATACCGATGGTACTGTTCACAGAATGACTCATCGATACTAATGGAACTATTCACATAATGAGTCACCGATACTGATGGTACTGTTCACAGAATGACTCACCAATACCAATGGTACTGTTCATAGAATGACTCATCGATACTGATGGTACTGTTTATATAATGAATCACTGATACCGATGGTACTATTCACCAAATGACTCACCGATACCGATGGAACTATTCATAGAATACCTCACTGATATTGATGGTATTGTTCACATAATGAATCACTAATACTGATGGTATAGTTCACAGAATGACTCACCGATACCTATGGTACTTTTCATATAATGAATCACCAATACCGATGGTATTATTCACATAATGACTCACTGATACCGATGGTACTGTTCACAAAATGACTCACCGATACTGATGGTACTGTTCACAGAATGACTCACTAATGGAACTATTCGCATTAGTCTCACTGATGGAACTGTTCATATCAGTCTCACCGATGGAATTGTTCGCATCGGTCTCACTAATGGAAGTGTTCTCATAATTGTAAATTTGGAAAAGTGTTGGAGATAAGTCACCTTGAACTCCTGAAACACCTCAAACACCATATTTCCAAAGAGGAATAGACTAGAGAGGTTTGGTCCATCACAGATTTAATTATCAAATGTGGTTTATAATTATTCTCATGTTTTTTATTATGATTGCATACGTTAACATAAAACGATTGTCCATAGATTATCTAGGAGAGATAAAATGTAATCGCATGTAATATTTTACTTCCTTGTGAAATAAAATAGATGTTTGGGTTCTAGGACCCCTTGACAAACATCAAACTTTGGCGTGTCAATGCTTATGATAATGGGACATTGAGGAGGGGTATTGAACCACATGAGTTGGTTTATCTTTACCACTGACATTGATGACCTTGAGGTAGGTGGTTCTATTCCGATTATCCAAATTGATTATCCTTGTATTTCTTGATTTATTTCAATTATTGATTTAAATTCAAAAGATCAAATTTGATTTCAATTAAATTGAAAAAAAATCGATTATAGTGAATCGATATATTTGAAATAGTTTTGGCATAGAAATTTGGAAAACCCCAAATTCCATTGAATTGGGTGTGTGTATGGAAATTGGCTGATTTAAATTGTTTAATTTAAATTTTGGATTTGATGGAAATGATTTCAATTAAATTGTTGAATTTAATTGTAGAAATAAATTTTGTAATGACATAATTGGTTTTGAATGGATTTCAAACTGGTGAAAATGGCTTAAAATGATTTTAATAAACCCAGTGGTTTTATCATGCGAAAAGGCTTGTTTTTTAATAAAACTTGTTTTGGTTTTAAATGGAAATAAATTGACACTTTTGAAATTGAATAATGGGATTGATCGTATTTTTAATAATTATTAAAATAGTTCACCCATCATGTAAGAGCGCATGCAATCCTTAGGTAGTTAGTGAGTTATTTGGATACACTCTACGCTATGACAATATTCTGAAACATACTTGTGGCGGGTCACATCCCCAATGGGTTAGTGACAAGTCTCCTTTGGCCAGTGTCATAGGGACATGGGTATAAAAAAATTTCTGATTTACCATAGATAGTGTAGAATCCTATAGCTGGTTAATACTATTGTACCTTTTGGTAGATGACCATGTTGCTCGATTGTTTATTTATATTTTAGATCTAAATGTGTGCCAATGTTTGTTGGAACTGCTTTACTTTCCAGAAGAATTTATATAAACTATTTTATATTAATTTTTTACTTAATCCATTGTTTTAGAAATATTTCATCTCTTTTAAAGTAAATCTTGTGCTTTGAATGTATTTTTCCACCATTTTGAAAATGTATAGTATGTTTTTTATAAATATGATTTTGAATTTCTAAACCTAATTATCATTAAAAATTGAAATCTTTTCTTTAGATAATATATATTTAGCATATGTTATGGAATCTTTGGTGGCATAAAATTGGGCTTTAGCTCACATCCTACTTTTTCCTTCGGGGTTTTGTAGACTTTCTTATTCCAAGTTTGAGCAAAGGGAAGGGATCTCTTAGAGGTGGATTCATCTGTTGAGCTTTGGTCCTAGTGAGTTGTGTCCTTAGGGACCATGGGGTTGTTTTCCAATTTTAGTACTTCCATTGTAGTGATTTGGGCTGATTTATTCCTTGATGACTTCTGGTAAATTACACCTAGTGGAGTTTCTTTTGTTTATGCATACTATCTTGTTTATTTTCTTCTACGTTAATGGTGGAAAAATTGTTCCCACTTGCATGTTGTGTGATGACAGGTGCTATTCACCAACTTGTGGGGATCGGGAACTCCCTTCGAGATATGTCAGGGCTAACTCGGTTATCAGGTTACTAGGGTACCCATGCTTGTTTTTGAAAAAATGATATCAAAGGGATTTTTAACCTTTGTCTTGAAGACAATATGATTTTGTGAAATCTTATCAGGAGTTAGGAGGTAGTTTCAATTGAGTGGCTGGCCAGCTCTCACCGCAATGAACCTTATGTCTCTAAGGGTGGTTAGGGAAAGACGTCTTACGGTGTAGTTTCAGTATTTTCCCAATTTCTATTTGGATAGAGTGAAATCCAAATCTTTTTTATTCCTAATGTTGAGAGTAATTTCTCTTATTACTCAGTTTGAGTGTTAATCTAATGTCTTACTATTGAAGGCTGATGTTGTGTAACTAAATACCCCAGAGAAGATGTGTGAATCAGATATGGGAGGAGGCTGCTGCTGAACCTTAGCAATCGAATCATGTTGTGGATCTGAATCTAGTTGATGTGAGATCATCCGAACCTCCAAAAACCACAGTGCAATCAAATACTTCACGTAAAAAAGGGTTCTAACCAAAGGAATCTGGAATGAAGCTTCTTCACACAGTGAAAGAGTCTCTAAAGGAAGCTGATATAGGTCCAGTGAAAATGATAGGTATCATTACTATAGATTCTTCTTTAGTGAATGCTCTATTTGATACTGGTGCATCTCACTCATTTTTTTAACCCCTACCAATAATCTTCTTAATCTTCCTATGGAGATTTTATCTTGTGCAATGGATATTACTACACCCCTTAGCATGATGAGAGAGTAGGGTATCTGTATTCCTTCTTGTGTCTTCTCTCTATCAGATTTCAAACTTGCTTGGAGTTTTTTTGGAACTCAACCTGAAATCTCTTGGCGTCATATTTGGGATGGATTGGCTCATTGCTAATAAAGACCGGATTGATTGTTATCTTTTATGGGTCTACCTTACCACACCCAATGGTGTGTCTCTTATTTTTCAAGGATAATAAGTCCCAAGGTTGAGTAGGGAAATACCTTCTTATCTGGAGTTGGGGAAGGTAATATTAGTGGTTGCTTCTGATTTGGAGTAGTGATCTCCCTCCAGTTGTTGTCGAGTTTCCCATAATGTTACCTTATGAATTATCTAGTTTTTCTAACAGTAAGGGAGGTTGATTTTTACATTGACTTGATGACTGTTTCTCAACCAGTTTCTTTTCCCTCTTACCAAATAGATCCAACTGAACTAAAAAAACTAATGTCCAATTTGTACATTCTTCTTGAGAAATCCTTTATTCACCCAAGTGTGTCACCTTGGGTGGCGCCGGTTCTATCCTCCATGAAAGATGGTGGTTCTCTGACATCTTCTCTTCTCGAGCTGATTCTTCAGGAATAGAATTTTGTTGGAAAATTCCGTAAGCACTAGGGACTCTCTTTATGGTGGGGATACTAATGCACAGTTGTCATTTTCCAAAGACGGTTATCTGTGTTATGGGAACGGTTATGTTGCACTGTTAGCGACAAGGAATGATATAATGGGGGATTTCCATAATTTACAATGGATTTGCACCCAAGAAGAACTAAGACATTCTTCGACATAAAGTAGCAGTTTTAGTGACCATGTATTCTTGAAGGTTTCACCCCGTTTAGGTCATCGATGGATTGGGAGGCAAGAGAATCTTGCTCATTATTTTCTGGTATCTTTTGATGTTGTTTATTAGGTGGGGAAAATTTTTTACCATTTAGCACTACCACTATAACTAACATTGAAAAATAATGTGTTTCATGTATCTCATATTTGAAATCATTTATCTAACTCATCTCATGTTCTGAGTTGGCGTGATCTTGAAGTGGAACCTTTTTTATCTATGACTGAATGACCAGTCAGGGTTGTTGATTCTAAGACCAAGGTACTTCATGGGAGGATGATACCTATGATCAATGTGTTATGGCATGTTGTTTCTATATATAATTAGATGTGGGAGAGGGAAGCACATATGCTAGAGTAGTGGCCCTATATTTTTAACATGGAGGCTTCTTTGTAGGATTTATGGGGAAAGAAAGTTCCTATGGTGGGAAGATTGTAACATCTCGTTACTGGTTCGGGTATTCCTAAACTCTATTGTGTTAGATTATTAATGTAATAAGAGGGAAATTTTGATTTATTGATGAATTTTTGATAAATGTGTTAATATCCTTAAATTCTAGTTAACGTATTAGAATGTTCAATTAAATATTTTTGGAGTTCTATACTGAGTTGTTGCTTTATTCTAAGGCCTACAAAGTCTCAGTGAAGACTGAATAAAATTATTAAATAGAATATATTAAGAACACACTTTTTATTAAAAAATTTTGAATAAATCCAAAATGGTGTCCTTTGAGAAATCTATTACCACAGTTACGTTCAAAATATGGTGTTTACCCTAGGAGGGGTATAACATTCGAAGGCGCTGGACTTTTGGATGCCTTGCTAATGAAATAAAGTTATCAAATAATATTTAATATATTATTTATTAAAAATAATTAAATATCTCCAAAACGGTGTGTCGTATGGAAAATATGACACCACCGATGGGTCCGAAATGATTTGTTTACCCTAGATGGGATATAACATTTGTTAGTATCAGGCATTTGGATGCCTCACTCTAAAAAACAACTTTTTTATTTTAATTAATTAATTATTCTGATTTTTAATTACTAAATATTTAATATCTCTCAAATGGTTCATCATTTGAGAAATCTGAGACCACCGTTGTGTCTGGAACGGGGTGTTTACCCTAGACAGGTTACAAATTTTATCTGCAACGAGTGTTTGGTCCTTTTGATTTTTAAATTTAGTTATTTATAATTGTATGAAATGATTAAATTTATTATTTAAATTTAATTATTAATTCAATTCAGAAAAATTGGATGTTACTGTTCATCCATATTCCTTAATTTTTAACCCCATTTTTGACGATCGAAGGTTTCCAAAACTCCATTTTTCAACCGTTTTCACCCAATTAATTCAACAAACATCATAAATGAGTGAATTAAGGGATCCACAATCTATTTTATATTGAATCAAACTTTTAATCTAGTTCTTGATAGAGGGTTTTGAGCGGATGAAACCCATGTGACTTGGGGTTATTAAATATCCAAATCAATCATTTTTTCTAGTGTTTTTAATCCAAATGAGTCTTAGAAACCTCTGATCTAATATACATGTGGTAGGAAAAGCCGGTTGTGGTTTGGATTTTCATCTACACATTTGCTCTATGTTCAACCTTCTTTGGTTGTGAGTTTTATTTAGGTAATGAGTTTTTTTTTTATTTTATTTTTATTTATTACTCTTCCAATATTCTAAATTCAATATCCTCTACATTTTTGATTGGATTTATACACCGTTAGTTTCGTTGGTTTTGTATCGATGAGAATGATCTAAATCATATTTTTAATTTGAAGGAACTAGTGTATTGTTCAATCTAATTTTTTGCGTTTTAAATGGATTATTTTAAATAAATTATCATAGGATAGTTATATTTATTATCAAAATATAATTATTAAAATAATTGTAATAGGGTAATCACATGCTTTTATCTAGTGATAGTTTATAAAATTTTCTTATGATAATTGATTTGAATTATTAAAGGAAAATTGCATGTATTATTGGAAATAATTATCCAAACATAATTGTAAAAAATTATCAAAAGATAATCTTAGATTTATGAAATTATAATCACATGGTATTATCAAGGTATAATTAAATGAAATTGGAAAACCATAATTTCAATGATTTATCGAAGTATTTTTTTCAAAATTATAAAAGTATATCTCCATGAAATTTTATGAGGATAATTGCACAAGTTTTTTGGAAGGTGATTATAAAGAAAAATACCAATTGATAATTTCATCAAATTATCAAACTATAGTTATAAATAATTATCCAAGGATAATTTCATGAAATTATCAAGATAATTTAAGTCAATTTTTTAAGGATAATTATGAGGTAATTATCACGTGAAAAGTTTATCAAAATTATCATTGGATAATCACGTATTTTGTCAAAGGATACTTATTGTAATTATAAAAAAAATGATTTGGAAATTATCCAAGAGAGATAAAATATCATCGCATTTAATATTTTAATTGATAATTTGAAATTATCCAAGAGAGATAAAATATTATTGTGTGTAATATTTTAATCAATAATTTGTAATTATCCATGAGAGAGAAAATTTAATTACATGTAATATTTTATATTATTGTGAAATAAAATAGAGGGATATAATTATCAAATGAGGTTTATAATTATTCTCATGTTTTTTTATTAGGATTTCATGCGTTAACATAAAACGATAATCCAGAGATTATCTAGGAGAGAGAAAATGTAATATCATGTAATATTGTACTTGTGAAATATAATAGATGTTTTGGTTCTAGGACCCCTTGACGAACATCGAACTTTGGAATGTTGACGCTTATGATAATGGGAACTTGTGGAGGTATATTGAACCACATGAGTTGGTTTATCTTTACCACTAACATTGACGACCTTGAGGTAGGTGCTTCTGTTCCGATTAGCCAAATTGATTATCCTTGTATTGCTTGCTTTATTTCAATTGTTGATTTAAATTAAAAATCTCAAATTTTCTTTTAATTAAATTGATAAAAACCCAATTCTAGTGAATCAAGATATTTGAAATGGTTTTGGCATAGAAATTTGGAAAACCCAAAATTCTATTGAATAGGGTGTGTTTAAGGAAATTGGATGATTGAAATTGTTTAATTTAAATTGTGGATTTTATGGAAATGATTTCAATTAAATTGTTGAATTTAATTGTGGAAATAAATTTTGTAATGAAGGAATTGTTTTTGAGTGGATTTCAAACTGGTGAAAATGGATTTAAATTATTTAATATAAACCTAGTGGTTTTATCTTGTAAAAAAAGGAATGTTTTTGAATAAAACATGTTTTGGTTTTAAATGGAAAGATATTGGAAATTTTGAAATGGAAGAATGGGATTGATCGTATTTTTAAGAATTCTTAAAATAGTTCACCCATCATGTAAGAGCGCATGAAAGACTTAGGCAGTTAGTGAGTTATTTGGATACACTATACACTACAACAATGTTCTAAAACATAGTTGTGGCGGGTCACATCCCTAACGGTTTGGTGATGAGTCTAATTTAGCCAGTTTCATAGGGATGTGTGTATATACATTTTTCTGAGTTCACATATAGATTGTAGAATCCTATAGCTGGTTATTACTATTGTACCTTTTTGTAGATGACCATGTTGCTCGCTTGTTTATTTATATTTGACATATAAATGTATGCCAACGTTTTTTGGAACTACTTTACATGTCTTCTGGATTTATATAATTTGTTTTATATAAATATTTTACTTAATACATTGTTTTATAAATATTCCATCTCTTGTAAACTAAATTCTGTGCTTTGAATGTATTTTTCCATCATTTTGAAAATGTATAGCATGTTTTGTATAAATATGATTTTGAATTTCCAAACCTGTTTATCATTAAAATTTGAAAGATTTTATTTGGATAATCTATATTTGGAATCTATTATGGATTATTTGGTGGCATCCTATTGGTATTAGGCTCACACCCTACTTTTTACTTTAGGTTTTTGTAGACTTTCTTCTTCCAGGTTCGAGCAAAGGGAAGGGATCTCTTGGAGGTAAATCTAGTTGTTGAGATTTGGTCTTGGTGAGTTGTTTCCATAAGGACCTTGGGTTTTTTTTTCTAATTTAGTACTTTGGTCGTAGTGATTTGGGTTGGTTTATGCCTTGTTTACTTTTGGTACATTACTCCTAGTGGATTTTCTTTTTTTTATGCATACAGTCTTGTTTATTTTTTTCCACATTATTAGTGGAAAAATCATTACCATTTGTATGTTGTGTGATGCTAGGTGCTAGTCGTCGACCCATGGGGATCGGTAATTCCCTTTGGGCTATATCAGGGTCATCTTGGTTATCAGGTTACCAGGGTACCCGAGTTGGTTCGTGACACCCCTCATGGGAGATATGTCATTTTAATAACACTAGATAACATTACGAATCGTTTTCAATCATATCACATGACACAAGTATTTGATGGATGTATTGTTGATTCATATAGATAAAAAATGCATCAAAAATTATTCTCCCATGATTTCATGTCCATACAAGTGTTTTTTCTTATTATTGTACACTTTTACGTGATTTTTCACTTAACTCCAAATTTAAGGGACATATGTCACTTTTGATCATATTGAGAAATTTGGGTATCTGATCCATGCACTGATACTTTCTACAAACATAAATATTATTGTCCTAAGATATCATATTAATTAGAGATTTTTTGGCTAGTTTTGAACCCTACACATATGATTTTCCCATTATTACAAAAAATGATAATAGATGTGCAAATTAACTTTTAATTGTACTGAACAATCCATGGATTAGATTGAAGCACTACTAATTCCAATATATTTTATATTATTTGATTAACATTCTCCTAGATGTAAATTTTAGAAGTTGTTTTCACATTTTTTAACCCCTGATGGGAGATATGTCATTTTAATAACACTAGACAACGTTATCCATCGTTTTCCATCATACTGGGTGACACGAGCATCTGACGGATATAGTGTTGATTCCTCCATATCAAAAATGAATCGGTGATCATTATCCCATGATTTAATATCAATCCAAGTGTGTTTTCTTAGTATTATACCCTTTTATATGATTTATCACTTAACTCTAAATCTGAGGGACAAACACAACTTTTGATCATTATGAGTAATTCAGGTATTTGTTCCACATGATGATTCTTCCTATATATTTTAAATTACTTAAAGATTTTTTTTATTATATTTTATGTCAATCAGAGCTCGTTTGGTTCGTTTTGACACCTACACACATGATTTTCCCATTATTACAAATATGATAATAAATATGAAAATGAACTTTTAATTGTACCAACCAATATAGGGATCATATTGATGTGTTTTTTATTAAAATATATCACATATGATTTAAGGAATATTATCCTAGGTTTTCACATCAATTAGAAGTTTTTTTCTACTTTTGACCCCCCTGATGGGAGATATGTCATGTTAATAACACTAGACAAAGTTGTCCATTGTTATCTATTGTACTGGGAAACACGAGCATCTGATGGATGTGGTGTTGATTCATATTGATCAAAAAAATATATGTGATCATTATCACATGATTTCATGTAAATCCAAGTGATGTTTATTATTATGGGACCCTTTTATGTGATTCTTCACTTAAATCCAAATCCAAGGGATAAATGACACTTTCAATCACACCAAGAAATTCAAGTATCGGATTCACATTCTGATGATTCCTACAAATTTTAAGTGACTGAAAGATCATTTTCCTAAAATTTAATGTCAATCAAAGCTTGTTTGGTTAGTTTTAACCCCTACACACATGATTTTCCCATTGTTACAAAAATGATAATAAATGTGAAAATGAACGTTTAATTGCACCAACCAATCCAGAAATTGGATTGACACGCAGTTGATTCTAATAGATCACATATGATTCAAGGAATTTTCTCTTATATTTTCATTTTAATCAGAAGTCAGTTGTTTATTTTTGACCCCCCTGATGGGAGATGTTTCATTTTAATAACACTTTACAATGATATCTATCATTTTCCATCATATTGGGAGACACGAGCATCTAATGGATGTGATGTAGATTCCTAAAAAAAATTAGTGATCATTATCCCTTGATTTCATGTCAATCCAAGTGAATTTTATTGGAATTTTCCTCTTTTACATGATTTTTCACTTAACTCCAAATCCAAGGGAAAGACACCACTTTCAATCATACTGATCAATTTAGGTATCTGATCCACATGTCAATGCTTCCAAAAGATTTTAAATGATTTAAATAATATAGTCCTAATATTTCATGTCATCAAGAACTATGGAAGATGATAATGGAGAGTGTGTCACATAAATGAGTGGTTCTATCCAAATAATGATATGAGCATGAAGGAATCGTATGTCGTAGTTTTGATCTCACAATGTCAATTTATGATGGGTTTGTAAAAACAATTTTGAAATTCTATATGTTGAATAGTGTGGTGTGGATGATGAATGCATGGGAATTGTGATTACTAGAAGATAAAGGTTTAAGGAACTGAATATAAAAATATCTCTTCTTTAGTATGTTGAACCTATAGAGCTCTGTCAAAAGGAGTTTTAATTTCTACATTAACCCACCTCTCTTTAATTATCCAATGAGAATTCCCTCTAGAATACTTAAAATACTAAATGTGGTCTATAACATAAGAACCCTATAAAATAATATTGGGGTCATAAATGATTTCAATGATGGAGAATGATTCTTTGAAGATACAACCAAATTGACATAGAGGCTTTCTTGAGTGTATATCCTATAGTGATAGATTACAAGACCATGAATGTGATATATAAAAAAAGGCAGCTGATTTGAGGAAATCATGTTTCTTCCAAAATGAGATAGAATACCTCTATTGGAGTTGGTTCCCTAGAACCAAATTCTTTGTACTTTATGATAATATATATTCATTATTTTGAATATTAATAAACTAAATATCACATCATGATTGTTCTTCTTCGTGACAAAGTATGTGATAATGTCCTAAGAGTAACTGTCACACTAAAAGGTCAAAGAAGTTCCCTGTTATGATGAGAAACTAGAAGTGTAATGATGGTATTATTAAATATATGTTCTATATCTAGATGATATAATTTTAGGTATATAAATGATACAGGCTATCAGGAGTGGAGGATCATTGGACCTTAAGACACTTTCTCATGGTGTACACCATTGGTAATATCCAATGTAGGATATTATGAGAACGAAACCCTTTAGTAGGAAATACGCATTTATATGTATCATTGGGTGTTCCTATCTATGGATGTGTATATTGATCCTTAGAATTTAATATTATTATTAATTATTATTATAATTTGTGTACTTTGATGTATTTATGAAAACTATGATGATATATGTTTGTAGTGAGGTTGGATACATTGGGTGTGTCACAAGTAATACTTCATTAATGAATAATGAAAGAAAGGATTTGTTTCTTCTATTATTTAATGGAAGTTTATATCTCAAGCCCTTTTATGTAAATGATATAGCCTAAATAAATCTATGGCCATTATGTTCTATAGGAAATTTTGATTTCTATAAATTAAAAGAAAGAGACATCGAGCACATAGGTTTATGGAACCAGCATGTAACTAGCTTGATTAGATATATCATGATAAAGGGATTATATTACACAGTGGGCATTAATATGAGGTATTATATCATTGCATAATTAACTTATTTCTCTATGGGTGCCTTGGCATGTTGGTAAAAGTTAACCTTATACTTTAGGTAGTTTCGCCTAATGCCACTAAGAAAGAGGTCTAGAGAGTCACAGACTGAGTATATCCAGAATCTCGGTTAAATAATATATTATTTTGTTATTATTTAACAAGTTGAATAAATATAATTACTATATATGGTTTAATAGTTATCCATGTATGGTTGATCGCATATATTCTATCACCAGTTATTTGAGAGAATTTTATGTGAGCAGAATATTTAATAAATATTTATTTTCTATTTAGTGGATATAATATTTATTTGTTTATTGGTGAATAATGAAGTTATATTTATTTATTAAATAAATAGTAATTATTCATGGTCCGATAAATATTCTGGAGGAATAGAAGATTGATTTTAAATTTACGGTGATAAATAATAAATATTGAATATTATTTGATTAAATAATATTTAATTTAAGACACGAGTTTAGCATATATCAATAAATATTATTATTATTATTATAGACATGGGGTTCCATAGGGATTAAATAAATAATAAATGAAACTTGTACAATTATTTATTTCTAACCCTAGTGGTATATAAACCCAATTATATTATTTTCTCAAGAGTACCAATTCATTTATTTGGTTTTGCACAACAAAATCTAGAGAATTCTCTCAAATCCCTAGAGAGATCCCTTCTACAAGAATGCTCCTAAAAATGAAGAGTGACCTTCCAATCTTGAGTCAAAAGATATCAAAGATAATCCTTTGGAAGTGATTCTCGGGGCGATCAAAGGTGAATGATGAAAGTGATAGGATATTTCGTGAAAGCACTCGGAGATTCCTACGGTGAGGTTCAAAGATTTTTTGAACATGTGTGGAACACATATAGATGGATTCTATTCTCAATTATTATAATGCAATGATGGTATGACATTGATTTTCTGTCATATCCATTAATAAAGAAATAATTTATTTCAAGGTAATTATTTAATTGCTTAAATTAATTATAAATAATATGTGACGATGCTACACATTGGTTCTAACATTTTATCCATTTTATGTATTCTTTGATTCAATCCCATTTTTTAAAGAGTTTATCATTGTGTAAATATCATATTGATCATCAATCATGATAAAATGAAAAGTTGGGCATGACCCATCACATGCTTTATGTAACATCTCACTACTTCTCATTGTCTTGAGAAGGTGAAAAGATGTTACTTGGCCTTATATGACATCCCCAAGACACAAAAGGTTAAAAATAAATTCCAAGGGCTTCATTAAACTGGTGGGGGTGATTTTCCCTTTGAGAAAAACACAGCCAACCAAACAAGTCATAACCAAATAAACTACTATATGATGCATGATATCAATAAAAGACACTAAAATCATACCATTTATATCAAAATAAACTACACAAGAGTACCAAAGTGGAAGTCTAAAAACAACCAAGTACACAGTGGAAGACTACAAGACCAACAAAACTCAAAGACAACCACAACTCCAAAGCTCCACATGCTCCATGCTCTAACTCCATAAAAAATAGTCCAAGTACTATGAAGTACTTATAAAGATTTTTGATACTTTACCTTTTATTGTGTCTAGGCGAATGATATTTTCAAAAGTAACAAAGTTCCAAAGAAGGGGTGAGTACTAAAACTCGGTAGGTTTTCCCCCAATTACTTCCCTACTCATTCCACTAGGATAGAACATATTAGCAATATTTATATAAAAATATTTTATATAAAACAATTTCTAAAATATTTTATATCAATATATAAACAAGTTCCAATAAAACATTTTCTCAAAACAATATCAAGTTCCAAGGAAAATAACCAAACAATACTTTAAACCCCCTTTTCAAATTCATTTTGGAATAACCCTTCTATTCCACATATCCACACATCCAACAATGAATGAATCATTAAGATAGTTCCATACTCATGAGAGGTTTCTCATTAATATATCAAGTCATCACAAGTTAATTAAATCTTTTGTTCCATTACCCCTTTGGCACCAAGCACCAAGTCATATTTAAATTGGTCCTCATAAATGCAATATGAACTCACACCAACCCACTATGCCAAACCATACCAAAACCATCATTTCAACCATTTCAATGAAACCATTATTTTACTAAAAACATTTCAAACAACCATTTCAATAAAACCGAACTTTTATTGAAAACACTTTTCCATGAATCAAAACCAATCAATCATTTAAAAATCATCATTTTAAAATCATGTTACTAAAATCACTTTCAAACAAAAAACCCAATTTCCATAATTCCAAAAAATTTCACTCAAGAGGGTTTTCAACAATAATTACATAGTGAATACACAATCAATTTCAATCAAAAAAATAAATTTGAAAAAAATTCTTGAAGTTCTAAATAGAGGAGTCGAGAGTGAATCCACCTACCTCAGGTTTTACGGTGAAAACAAAGAACGACACTTAAAAGCCAACAAAAACTAGGTTGAAACTCCAAAAAAACACCTTAGTTCTATTCTCCTATCAAAAAAAAGACAAAATATAAAGATATTTTGAATCCACAACCTTATATCTACCCAAAATGGGAATATATCTAGGAAACCAAGAGATATGGAGAAGTAGAACTAAGAAAAAGAACCAAGAACAACGAATAACGATCACTTACCATAATAATACGGCTTCAAAACACCAATAAAAACCTTTGTATTGCCTCTAAATCAATTGGATAAGCTTCTTTAGCCTTTAGGAAGAGATAATATTGAGTTAGGGACACATAAGAGGAAAAATGAGGGAGTTAGAGACCAAAACGTGTAAGATCCAAAATTTTAGGATATCATATTTAACCCATACATGGTTAGTCACATGGTTATAAAAACCATTCACCTACTTTTGTCCCAAGTAGGAACCTTGCATGGTTAGCTTGCAAGGTTTCCAAACAATGCACCAGCCATGCCAAATCCCATTGTTTCAAGTAACACGGTTTTATCCTAGGTTTTCGAACAGTTAGACAATCAGTGTTCCACTTATGTGCCTTCCATTTAACCCCTATTTCATTGTGTATGGTATCCTGTAGGTGTTTCAAAGTTTTCCCAAACTGTGCACCAACTGTGAACCTATATAAAAGCCCCCAAAAAAACTCAAAAGTTCTCCAAAATCTCCCAAACTTCACCCATAAACTTTAGATATTTAAAAAGTATAAAATAAGGGTTACTTACTTGAAACCGAGGGTGCTACATCCTCCCCACCATTGATCTTTTCATCCCTAGAAAGTACAAAACCATTGATGCTATGAAAGAGTTTTAGCTATTTATCTTTCATTTCCTTCTCGTGTTCCCAATTCTCTTCCTAAATATGACTATGTTTCCACAAAAACTGTACTATATTGATGATCTTTACATGAAATACTTTCTCTTAGCTATCCACAATCTTCACTAGTATGCGCACTAATGAAGTATCTGACTCTAGTTCACCGTGATCCCATTTTATCACATGGTTAGGATCAGGTTGATACTTTTTCAACTAAGATACATGAAACACATTATCCACCACACTGAACAATGGTGGCAATGCCAGCCAATATTCATTGTCACCTACTTGTTCAATTATCTTAAAAGTGCCTATTTATTGAGGAGATAACTTTTCCTACTTCCCAAAATGATGATGTCCAAGACTTGAAGAGATTCTCAAGAACACATGATCACTCACCTTTAATGACAACGATCATTGATGATTATCCACATATGATTTCCAATGACTGTGGTCCATCTCTATCCTTTTACTGATCAACTGAATCTTCTCTGTTGTTTCTTGGACAAGGCTTATCCCAACTAGTGAAGTCTCACCTATTTCCACCCAACAAAGTGGAGAACAAAAAAGACACCCATACAATGATTTAAAAAGATCCATATGTATCGAGTCCTGATAAATTTTGTTATATAAAAACTCCACTAACGACATGTGTTATTCCCATGAGCCAAAAAATCCATTACACAAGCCCACAACATGTCTTCCAAAGTTTACATCATTTGTTCGGATTGGTTGTCTGTTTGAGGATGATACGCCATACTGATTTTCAACTGAGTCCTAAGGGATTTCTATAATTATTTCCATAAACGATAAGTAAAACTCATATCTATATATGATATGATTAAAATCGGTATGCCATATCTCTTTACCACTTATTTGATATAGATTTTTGACAAGTACTCTACAGTATGAGATTCATGAATAGGGATGAAATGAGCCAACTTTATGAGTCGATACACTATCAACCATATGGAATCATGTTTCCAAACCATTCCTGGTATACCTATTACAAAATCCATAGCTATATACTCCTATTTACACACTATAATAGGAAAAGACTACAACATACCTTATGATCACTGATGATATACCTTAACTTGCTGACAAGTTAAGCATCTTGAAACAAACTCATCCACCTTCATTTTCATATTGATCCACCAAAACCTTGCTTTCAATTCCTTATAAATCTTATGTATTCAAGGATGAATAGCCCATATTGAATGGTGGTAATCATGAATAAGTTTTTCCTAGAAATTAATAGGTACGACCATCCAATTTCTGAACCACAACACTGAAATCTCATCTATCTTCCATCCCTTAATGGTCTCCCCACTATTGAGTTTAGAACTCATCTCAAGGCATTCTGAATCAGACGTTTGTGCCTCTTTAACTATCTTTACCAAATTAGGAACAAATGAAACTAGAAATAAAACTGCAACTTCACCTCATTCTTCACATTCCAAGTGTATGTCAACTAAGATCGACATCAACTGTCACTCATCTAAAGCTTATTTTTTCAACTGAGTATATGAATTTTTGATTAATGCATCGACCACTGAATTTTTCTTACTCGGTGTATACATTAATTCAAATTTGAACATTTAGAGATATTCTATCCAAATTATTTGCCTCATATTCAACTCCCTTTTTGCTAAAATATGCTTCAAGTTCTTATGATCCCAGAACATAGTAAATTTATCACCCAAGAGGTAATGAAACCACGTTTTCAAAGCATCGACTATGGAAGCTAGCTCTAAATCATGTGTTGGGTAGTTCTTCTCATGAACTCATAACTTCCTTGATCCATAAGAAACTACATGATCTCCTTACATGAGAACACATCCCAACCCTAATCTTGAAGCATCACAATATAACATGTACCCTTTCCCCGGTTCTGGAAAAACTAAGATTGGTGATAATGTAAGGTAAACTTTTATCTATTGAAAAGATATATGACATTCCTCGGTCCATTGGAAGGAACATTTTTTTTTCAAAGTTTTCATAGGAGAAACGAATCATAAGAAATCAAAAATAAAGCATCAATAATAACTAGCTAGACCAAGAAAATTCTATATCTCTGAGACATTCTTTGGTGGTTACCAAGATATACCAACCTCTATATTCTCTAGATCCACTGAAAAACCTCTTTTAGAAATTACATAGCTAAGAAAATATACCTCTTGTATCCAAAAATCACACTTTGATAATTTATCATACAAATGATGATCCCTAAATATTCCCAACACTGTCACCAAGTGTTTCCCATGATCATCCCTTATCCTTTAATACACTAATATTTCATCCACAAACACCACCACAAAAGAATCCAGATATCTCTAAAATATTTGATTCATCAATTCCATAAAGACCGTTTGTGCATTCATAAAACCGAATGGCATTACCACATATTCATAATGTCCATATCTACTTCTGAAAGTTTTCTTTAGAATATCCTTCTTACAAACTCGCAACTGGTGATATATTTAGTGTAAATAAATCTTAGAGAACCATTGGGATCCCCTAAATTGATTGAATAGATCATCAATACGTGTAAGTGGATATCGGTTCTTTATCATAAATTGGTTAAGATTACGATAATCCATACACAGCCTTAGAGTTTCTTCTGCCTTTTTTACAAACAAGACCGGTGCTTCCCATGGGGACATGCTTATCCAAATACATGGGTTAGGTAAGGGGACATAGTTCTATTCCCCTAACAGCTGCATTCGATGAGACCAAATAGACCGAGGCTTCAAGGTGAGTGTGTTTTATATGTTATTATGTAACTATCCCTAGTGATATTGGGAACTTGAGTTATTTCCCTTCTTCATTGAGATTAATGAATATGCCTAACCCATTGATAATGTGATGAAAGTGGTCAAGTATTAAAGATGGTAATAGTATTGAAATTGGGAATAATTTTAAAAAGGACTTAAGTAAATCTTAATAACTAATGACACCCAACTTTTCTTATTTACTTTTTCTTTTCTTATCACTTTCACACATCATATATTGATCAGATATTTTGTAGGCACTGTTGGTGGTGGCCTACTGAGTTGTACTCTCACCCTGGTTGGGTCGCTGATGGGTACCAGAGCAGACTTCATGCTTGCAGATCGGGATAAGGGAAAGGACCCTATGATTGGGAGTTAATTTGGGCATGGGGAATTATTGGTTGAGGTCATAAACATGGAGTTAGGATTACTTTTGGGATTCTGATGTTTGTATTTATTTTGGGTTTTTCTCACTTGGCACTATAGCATGACATGACATATTTACTTTTGGCTGTGCTTTATACCCGATTTTGGGAAGTGGTTATTTATGAATATTCATTTATTATTCTATGTTATTTCTATTATTCTATGTGTTTATATTGTGGATTACTCTGGTAAAGAGGGTATAGTCTCCCCACATGAATTATAGACCCTCGCTATTAGTCCACAACCTCTGTTGTGCGGGGAGGCGTTCTTGAGGTCATGTGATGACCCAGCTCGAGGCACCAGTTTAGTGGCTCATAGGTTGTGGATGTTAAAAAGTGGTATTAGAGAAGTTATTTTCTATGAATTTATATTTGGGGATGGTAGATAGAAGATTAAGTAAGTGTCAGGCCTTTATAATGAGCTCATTATTGGTAGTAGCTTACCCATGTATGAGGGATAACCCAAGTTCTATGGGTTGGGAATTATTGTTATTATTTTGCGTTGTTACATTTGATGATATTTCACCATTGAGTGATACAATTGTTGTGTGATGAGACTATTTTATGATATTTTTCTTATGGTCGTGATGGCATGAGGATGTGCATTGATGCATCATTATAGGCACTTATGCAATTAAGTGGCACGAATCATGATAGGAACACACATGATGGATGTGTAGGGTATGAAGGGTAGGATTCATTACACTTACAAGAAAATTTAAAGATAATAGTGTCTAATGAAGTTATGAAAATGGCAATGAGAAATAAAATATTAAATAATGGTGCCTAAAGTAGGACTTGTGACAATGCGAGTTAGTTACCCCATGTTATCCATGACCCATGGTAGGGTTGGTCGAGGGTAGTGTTTTGAATTTGATAAGGTCTATTTAGATATTATATGTGAAATGGTTATCTGTGGATAGTGGATATCCATCTTTATGAATATGTGAAAGTTATATGTTATGTGTTCCAAAGCTTGTCTTTGGTCCTGTAGAGAATTCCTCCATGACATCTTATGCCAGTTAGGTGAAAAGAGGATGTTGTATAGAATAATTATCTTATAGTGGATAAAGAGAATGTGGTGATCCAGGATGGAATAGATGAGAAGTTCTACAAGAATCTTGTTCGCTTTATGAAAATGATGGAACAGGACCCCGGGCAGGTCGTGTCGAGCATGTTTGAGCTGACCAGGGAGTTTTAGCTGCAGCACCCTCCGACCTTTAATGGAGAGGGTGGGACAAAGGAAGATGAGATCTAGATAGTGTCTATTCAGATGATTATTGAATATTTTGAGACTCTTTCTGAGAAGAGGATTAATATGGCCGCCTACATGTCACCTACATGTTGAGAGTTCAGGAAAAGCATTAGTGGGATATCATGGTTCAGACCGAATATGATGAAGGGATGTTATAGAAAGACTTTTAGGAAAAGTTTATGTAGAATTTATACCTAGAGACCTTAAGGTAGGATAAGGATATGGATTTCATGAGTTTGACCCAAGGGGGGATGTTGGTAATAGACTATGCTAGTCGTTTCACTGATCTGTGATGCTTCGTTCCAGCATTGGTAGGAGAAGAGTCAGCTATGGAGAAACGTTTCCAGGATGGGCTGAGATGCAAGATCAGGTCTCAGGTGAATATTTTCAGGATGAAAAGTTTTACAGAAGTAGTGGATTAAGTACTTATATCAAAAGGGAACCTAAAGGGGGCTTCGGGTAGTGGACTTATGATACCATCTGGATGGGCAAGTGGTGCAGCTTCTGAGAGTAGGAAGCATCATTTTGGAAGTTCCCATCAGGGTGTAAGTGCACAGAGTGGTCAGAAAAGAGGGTCAGCCTCTCAGGGTGGATACCAGATGTTTTACTATTAGTGTGACTGGATGGGGCACATGCATTACCAGTGTTTTTGACCACCATTTGAGTGAAGAGTGTGTAGCATAATTGGGCATGTGCAAAGGTTATGTAGGAATCCTCAATAGTTGGGCATGGATGAAGGTTTGTGGTAGGTACCCAATGTGTTCATGGGGTCATCCACTCCATATCAAGATGGTAGTTTGAGTTCTATGGATCGTACTGGTCAAGGAGGTAGGCATGGTACTCTATAGAGAGAGTGTCCATATCAACAAGGAAGTGTAGTGTCGGGAATTTAGGCTAAAGCTTTGGGAATAGGGGTAGGTCATATTTATATAGTTCAATTTGTACCATGATGTGGAAAGTCTGGACTATATATGGTTTGAGGTATGATTCTTGTAGCTTCTACCCTTTCTAGTGTTTCATTTGACCCAGGTTCCACATAGTCTTTCATTTCTTCTCAGTTTGTGGCCTTTTGGGGTTTAGTAGTGGAGCATGTGTGTGGGATTATGTTGATTGATACTCCGTTGGGGGTACGAGTTAAGAATATCAGTCAATTTAAAGGTTGTTCTCTAGAAGTTGGTGGGTACCATTTTCAATGGGGCTTGTTCATAGTTCATATTTTAGTTTTTGACCTAATTTTAGGTATGGATTGGATAGTGATATATCAGGCCCTAATTGATTGTTACCATTGTAGGGTAACTTTCACATCTCTTGAGGGAGGAACTTATGTATTTATTGGTGAATGGGATGTTCGATCGGGCCGTGTAAGACCAGTTTGTCAGTGGTAAGGTGAACTCATAGCCAAAGTGCCTTGACTTCTTCTTGATGAAGGAGGAGTGGAGTATCTTATCTTTCCACCTATTTTGGATTAGTTTTAGTATGTGTTTCCTAATGATTTCTCACGGATACCACCCAAGAGGGATGTGGAGTTTATGATAGAGTTACTTCCTGGGGTGAAACCAGTTTCCATTCCACCGTACCAAATGGCACCAGTATAACTCCAGGAACTTAAGGTCTAGTTAGATGATTTAGATAATAAATAGTTCATCTGTCCTAGTATGTCACCTTGGGGATCCCCTGTGTTATTTACCAAGGAGGTAGATGGATCATTGCGGTTGTGTGTTTACTGCAGAAGGATGAATTAGATGATAGTTAAGAACTACTACCCCCTTCCTTGAATCGATGATCTATTTGATCAGTTGAGAGGTTCAAATGTGTTTTCCAAAATTGATCTGAGCTCAGGGTATCATCATCTGAGGATGATACCTTCTAACATACCGCATATAGATTTCAGGAGAAGTTACAAGTTGTACAAGTTTGTGGTAATGTCGTTTGGGTTGACTAATGCACCGTTCGTGTTCATGGATTTAATGAACCCAATCTTTTAGCCTATCCAGACTAGTTCTTAGTTGTCCTTATAGATGACATCATGGTGTACTCTAAAACTCATGATGATCATGCCAAACATCTTAACATTGTCTTGAGTATATTGAGGGATCATAGGCTTTACACCATAATATCAAAATGTAAATTCTGGATAGATTAAGTGAATTTATTGGGTCACATCATCTCTAAGGAAGTTTTTTCAGTGGATCTAGAGAAATTATAGGTTGTTATGTCTTGGGAGCATCCCAAGAATTTTTTTGATGTTTGTATTTTTCTGGTCTTTTTTAGTTATTACCAAAGGTTCATTAAAGATTTCTCCCATTTATATGTTCCACTTTTGGTATTTTCAAATAAGGGAGTTAAGTATTAGTGGTTTTAGACATGTGAGAATTATTTTCAAGATTTAAAGAAGAGGTTGACTACTCCACCGATCTTGATCTTACCCAAGCCAAGTAAGAAGTAAACCTTGTTTTGTGATGCATTTTCTATTGGTCTTGGAGCTGTATTGATGTAGAATGAAAAGTTTGTAGCTTAATAATTAAATCAGTTGAGGCCACATGAAAGGAATTACCCCACTCATGATCTTGAGTTAGCTATAGTGGTGTATGCTTTGAAATGTTAGAGAAACTACTTGTTGGGGGAGAAATTTACCGTGTATACTGATCATAAAATTCTTAAGTACATATTCTCCCAGAATGATCTGAATATTTAGAAATGAAGGTGGGTAAAGTACATGAATTACTTTGACTTTGAGTTGGTTTACACACCAGGAAAGGGGAATAGTGTTATAGATTCCTTGAGTCAGAAGACTCAGAATTAGGTGGTCCAGGAATCCAACTCTGAGTGGAGAATGAAAGCCTTGTTTGCAGATATGTACTTGGAGGTGCAGGATGGGAATGGGAAGGTGTCCCTTGCATCCATAGCAGTTGAGTCTATGATTTTGAACCAGGTTATAGAGATTCCTCTTGAGGATCCATAGTTTTTTCTATGAAGGAAGGTATTAAAGGTGGGGGGCACCTTCTTGTTGGAATGTTGGTGCTGATGGGGTTGTTTGTGTTCATGACCGTGTTGTGGTTCCAATGGGTATTTGAGAAGAGTTGATTCTTGAGTTTCATAAATCAAAGTGGGAAGTGCACCCTAGTATTACTAAGATGTATCTTGATCTACATAGGTAGTTTTGGTGGCCGGGAATGAAGAAATAGGTTGCGGGTTTCATGGCATGATGCCTCACCTATCAGCAGGTGAAGGATGAGCATCGGTGCCCAGGTGGTTTGTTACAACCTTTACCCATTCTGGAATGGATGTGGGATGATGTAATGATGGATTTTGTAGTGGGTATTCCAAGGATGCCTTAAAATAATTACACAATATGGGTTATTGTGGATCGACAGACTAAAGTGGATCATTTCTTACCAATCTAGGAGATCTTCATCGTTGATCAGTTGGGTGAGTTATACATTCAGTAGTTAGTGTAGTTTCATGGAGTACCAAGGACTATAGTGTTGGATTAGGATCTGTGATTCAAATCATACTTATGGAATGGATTACATAAGACTCTTGGTATCCAAGTGTTTCTAAGTACGACTTTTCACCCACAGACGTATGGGAAATCAAAGTGCATGATTCAAGTATTAGAGGACATGTTGATATCTTATGTCATTGATTTTTGGTGACTTGTGAAAGAAACACTTTCCACTTGATGAATTTTCCTACAATAGTAGTTTTCATGATATGATACAGATGTAACCATTTGAGGCACTCTGTGGGAGGTTGTGTAGATATCTACTATGTTGGTTAGAAGTGGGGGAGTCCGGTTTTTTGGGATTGAGACTTATTCAAGAGATATCAGAGAAGGTTCATTTGATTCAGAAATGTATGGAAATGAATCAGAGTATGAGTAAGTTATATTCATATAGGCATCATAGACCTATTGAGTTTTCATTGGGTGATAGTGTGTTCCTTTGGGTGTCTCCAAGGTTGGGTCACCGTCAAATTCAGAAGCAGGGTAAGTTGGTGTCTAGGTACATGGGGTTGTTTGTGATTGTAGAGAGGATTGGATCAATGGATTACTGATTGGTTCTTCCACAATGGTATAGTGGAATGAATGATGTTTTTCATGTTTCTCATCTTCGGAATTATCACCTTGATCCATCATGTGTGGTTAATGTTGAGGATTTTGTTCTTGAGGTTGATGCATCCTTTGAGGAGAATCTGGTTTGTATTGTGGATCATAGTGAAAAAGTCTTACAGGGAAACATCATGGATTTAGTTCATGTTCTGCGGAAACATGGAAATGTATAGGAGGAAACATGGGAAATGGATTCAGATATGTAGGTTCATTGGCCCAATCTCTTTTGTTTGGAAGCTCAGTAATTCTTGGGAAAGCGGCTCGAGGATGAGCTGTTATAAGGTGGGAAGGTTGTAAGATCCCGAACTTCGTGAAGGTATGTCCTTGTTTAAATTTTGGTTTAAATCTCTTAATTTGGTTAATGAAGTTTTTCTTGATGGTTTGAGGGGCCTCAGGGGCATTTCAAGGGTTCAAAACATGAAAGGTGGAGGAAACCGGGCCAACCTGTGCAAGGAGCATAGTTGGCGCACGGCTGGTGCATAGTTAAATAAACCATGCGAGGTGGAGGAAAAATTGTGCAATTTTGGACAGTATCGTATCACACGGTTGGCACACAATTTTTAAACCGTGCATGTCTCCCCAGGTAACCATGTGACCTAACTCCCCTTGGACAGTGGATTCTACATGGTTTTCACACAGTTTGGAAAACCATGTGGCCCTATAAAGTTGGGAAAAATTACAAAATATCCATTAAGGATTTTTAAGTATTCACCAAATTTTCCCTCCCCTTATCCTCCCTCTAACCCTAATGATGAACAATAACTCCAAAGGGCTTCCAAGGGTTTATCTCCCTCATCTTTAGGATGTTTGGATCATCGTTGGTTGCGGATTAAAGCTTTGGATAAATCTAATCTTCTCATTTCTTCTCTTTTCTAGATTAGGGTTTGTGATTTGGTAAATCTTCTTCCTAATCTATAAAACACTTATTTTATAGTGATATCTAGGTTTAGTGTGTTCATCAAATAATTCAAGGTAGGTGGTCTAAAAGTTATATCCCATGGTTTTTATATGGATTTGTGCATGAAAAGTTGTGTTCTTGTTTCTCCCTTTATGTTTTCTTGGCGTCGTTGATGAGATTTGATAAAATGGATTTCCAAATGAAAAATAGAACCTCTCATGATCCCCATGGTATGCATGCGAGATGACTTGACCAATTTAGGGCTACCTATGGGGTGTGCAAACCTTCCCAAACAAATTTAACAGAAATGTTAAGTATGAAATAGACTTATGGTTAAGTAGATCCCAAGGTAAACATGTTAAATTTATTTTTTGATGAATGACAATGGAATGGGTAGTTGTTCCTAGATGTGGGTAATATCCAAGGGTTCATTTGTCTTGACAAGAAAATTGTTAAATGAGGTTAATGGTAATGTACCAAATGAAGTGTGAATTGTACTCAAAATGCTTAAGTGGGATAATACATGGGAAAAGATATTTATGTTAAATTAATTAACATGTAGAAGGGATTAGATATGTTAATTGGGTTAATATAGGGGAATTAGTAATATTATTAGTGAGTTAGGCATAATAAATGAGAATTGGGATAAATTTCTATGTAATATAAATAGTAAATATGTTAATGGATTATGGCATAAGGTTAATTCCCATGTTGATTGTTATGGATTGTGATTACTATTGGAATTGTTTGTTTGGTTATGGTATGGTATATGTGTAGTGAATGTAAAAATAATCATGTGCACATGTATTGGTAGAGTGGGGTATTGACATGAGGATCTACGCCTGTGGGTCGAGTTATACTGAGACTCTAAACTCAACCCCAAAATGCACGGGTTAGAGAAGGGGATGAAGTTATATTCCCCTAATGGTTGCAGTCTATGAGACCACCTGGACCAAGGCTTCATGGTGAGTGCGTTGTATATGTGATGATGTAACTATCTATAGTGAGATAGGGAACTTGATTTATTTCCCCTGTGCATTGAGATTGATGAATATTCTTAACCCATTGATAATGTGATGAATGTGGGCTAGTATTAAAGATGGTAATAGTATTGAAATTTGGAATAATGTTAGAAAATACTTAAGTAAATCTTATTAACTAATGGCACCCAACTTGTATTATTCAATTTTTATTTTCTTATCACTTGAATACACCATATATTGATTGGATATTTTGAAGATATTGTGGTGGTGGCCTACTAAGTTGTACTCACACCCTGCTCAGGCCGTGTTGGGTACCTGAGTAGACTTTATGCTTGCAGGTTAGGATAATGTAAAGGGACCTATTCTAGGGAGTTTATTTGGGCATGGGACATGCATGGATGAGGTTCTGGACTTGGATTTAGGACCATTTTGGGGATTAAATTGTTTGTATTTATTTTGGGTTTTGATTACTTTACACTATATCATTACATGAAATATTTACTATTGGTTGTGGTTTATACTCGGTTTTGGGAATTGTTTATTTATGAAAATTCATTTATTATGCTATATTGTTTCTGTTATTCTATATGTCTCTAATGTGGCTTACTCTTGTATAGAGGGTATAGTCTCCCTGCATGACTTTTAGACCCTCGCTACTAGTCGACAACCTCTGGCGTATTGGGAGGTGTGCTTGAGGTCATGTGGTGACTTGGATCTAGGAACTAGTTTAGTGGATCCTAGGTTAGGGATGTTACACATTTCACATACCTTTACATTCATTTATCCTCTAAATAGATGCTTGATGCCATCCTTAGCTTCAAAACTAACTATTCTTCTATAAAAATTGATGTGATCCTTGAACATTGTCAACCAATCCATACCTAGGATTACATCATAGACTTCCATCTCCGGCACAGAGAAATCCCATTTCATCTTGGCTCTATAAAATTTTATATAACATGCTCTACACACAAAGGCTTGACATTCTCTTTGACCAAGAGGAGTTTTTATATTTTTCACAAAATGAATCATCTCAACTTTTAAACATAGAAAGTTAATAGCATGAGAATAAATAAAGGAATGGGATGCACCAGTATCAAAAAACACTTTCATAAGGGTAGAATTCAAAAGAATCATACCTTTCACTATAGATGGTTCAGGCTGATCATCCATAATAACATGTTCGACCCTATATAATTGCTTTCTCGCATCACTTTACTACTTGTTTCCCTATTGAGATTGCACTACTTGATGATTCATGGTGTTCCTAGAATCACCATAGCTAGCTTTATTCTATTGTTGAGATTGATTCTGCTTCCCTTGCCCTGTCGAAGCATATAAAGCCTACGATACCTAAGAAGTGTCTTGAGCACCTGAACTTGGATCACTATGACAATAGCACAAAAGATTCCACATTTTTTTGTAGTTGTGTAATGTTCTGGGTGGTTCCATACACTCTCACATCATGTGGTAGAAGTAACCACATTGGAAACATCTAATTTTATTCATGGATCTCGGAGAAAGATTCACTGATCCAGCTGTCTGATTTTGATTCATGCTTCCAACTTGGAAATAGGTTTCGCTCTTCTTCTTGTTCCCATCATTATAATTCCCATTGTTTCACATGTGTATCAACATAATTTCTCCTCCCATATCTCCTAAGATGTCCCTTTCACTCAATGTTTCTCTATTGACCATCTCTGTATAATATGTAATACAGAGCACAACTATCTTTGAGCGAATCTTCTACCTCATCCCTGATTCAAAGATGTGTTCCTTCAAGGAAGTACTCACAGCAACCTTAGGTGCAAAGTGTACTAAATTCATGAATTTAGCCACAAAATCCATGACATAATTACTTTCCTGCTTCAAGATGAATAATTTTATCATCCTCTAAATCTTGAACATATAAGGATCGAATTGTTTGTTGAACAATTCCTCAAAATCCTACCATGTAAGGACTTGGTATAATTTAGCCTAAACTACTACATCTCACAATTTCTGTGAAATATCCTCTAGCATATATGTCTCCATCTTAACTTTCATCTCTGTTAGTGTTCCAATGAAATCAAAGATATGATTTATTCCTTTCATCCACACCTCTTCCCTTTCTAGTTTTGAATCACACCAAAAGATTAGCAGATTATTATTCTAGAACTGAAGGGAATAATCCACTTGTCTGGTATCATCCATAATGTTTCCCTTATCCATGGCCTAAAACACTTGTAAAAATAATATGAACCAGCTATTGGTTCACCTATGACTTAGGTGAATCCAAATTCTCCACGTCTTCTTCTAGTTGGTTTCCACGACGCCCATTGGATGCCATTTTCTAGAAATAGAACAATCACCATAATTCTCACTCTCTATTAACTAAAGGATTAACATTTCAAATTATACCACAACAATTATTTAAAAAATGAACTCTTACCATCTTCAACCATTTTTTTAAAATTTCAACTTGTTTTTGAAAATAAAAACATTTTCAAAATACCACAATCGTGCTCTTTTTAAAGTCTTTCATTTGAAGAAAATTTCAACATTTTTCAAAAATATACACTTTTGAAAAAAATCATAAATCATTAATCAAAATAATATATGTACTCTTGGTGGGAAGTCATTCCTCTAATGAATTTCATGCTCATCTCATTGGTTAAACCCATGACAATGTGATTCAAAATCATATACGTGTCTCCAAAACACTTATGTACCCAACTCCCTTGTAACTTGAAGTTTAAAATAAAAAGGTTAGTTACATATTTTTATGCTCCACATTTCAATTCTCGAAGATCCTAATCCTTTCTACCAACCCAACATAAGGAATATAAAAGAATTAATATCAACTCCCAGACCGACAACTAATACCAAGTCAAAGACCACTTGTTCCGAAAAGATATTCAGAAGGACCAAGATGATACCACTTGTAACATCCATATACTTATCATTGACTTGAGAAGGTAGAAATACCTTAGGCGACATCCCCAAGATTCCAAAGGCTGGAAATAAATTCCAAGGTCTTCATTAAACAGGTGGGGGAAAATTTCCCCTTTGAGAAAAACACGACCAACCAAACAATACATAACCAAATAAACTACTACATGATGCATTATATCAATGAAAGACACTCAAATCATACCATTTATATCAAAATCAACTACAAAAGAGTACCACAACAAAATACTACTAAACAACCGACTACATAGTGGAAGACTACAAGACCAAAAAAACACAAATATGACCACAACTCCAAAGCTCCACATACTCCATGATCCAACTCCACCAAAATAGTCCAAGTATCATGAAGTACTGATAAAGATGTGTGATACTTTACATTTTCCCATGTCCCAATAAATGATATCATAAAAAGAACCGAAGTGAAAAGGTAGGGGTGAGTACTAAAACTCAGTAGGTTTTTCATAATGACTTCTCTACTCACGCCACTAGGATAGAACGTGTTAGTAACATTTATATAAAATAGTTTATATAAAAAAATTCTAAAATAGTTTATATCAACATATAAACATATTTCGATAAAACAATTTTCCCAAAACAACATCAAGTTCCAAGGAAAATAACCAAATAAAACTTTAAACCCCTTTTTCACATTCATTTTGGCATAACCCTTCTATTCCACATTTCCTCACATATAACCATAAATGCATCATTATGATAGTTCCATACTTATTAGCAGTTTCTCTTCGATCTACCAAGTCATCACAAGGTAATTAAATCCCATGTTCCATTACACCTTTGGCACCGAGCACTAATTCATATTTCAACCAGGCTTTGTAATTGCAATATGAACTCATGCCAACCCATTATGAAAAACCATGCCAAAACCATCATTTCAACCATTTCAAAAAAACCATTCTTTTATTGAAAACCTTTCAAACAATTACTTCAATAAAACTAAACCTTTAATGAAAACACTTTTCCATGCATCAAAACCAAAAAAATAATTTTAAAATCATCATTTTAAAATCAAGTTACCAAAATCACTTTCCAATAAAACACCCAATTTCCATAATTCCACTAACTGTCACTCAATAGGGATTTCAAAAATCATTTCACAGTGAATAAAAAATAAATTTCAATCAAAAAATCAATTTGAAACTAACATTAAAGTTATAAATAGAGGAGTTGAGAGTGAATCCACCTACCTCGGGTTTTATGAAGAAAATAAAGAACGACACTCAAAATCCAATGAAAATCAGGTTGAAACTCCAAAAACCCACTTTATATATCTTCCCCTATAAACAAAAAGACCAAATATAAACATATTTATCATCCACAAACTTATATCTACCCACAGTAGGTGTAGATATAATAAAACATGAGAGATGGATAAGTAGATCTAAGAAAAATCACCAAGAACAATCAAGAACGATCACATGCCTCTAACTCCAAAACACCAAGAGAAGCATTTATATCACCTTATAATTAATAGGAGAATCTTACTTAGCCTTTGGGAATAGATAATATTGTGTTATGACTGCATAAGAGGAAAAACAATTGAGTTAGAGACCAAAAAGTGTGAGATCCACAATTTTAGGATCTCAACTTTAACCCGTGCATGGTTAGTCACACGGTTAGGCAAATTGTGCGATTGTTGTGTGTTTTATTCTATCCTAAGTAGGAAAATTGTACGATTGGATCGCATGGTTTCCAAACCATATTCCAACCATGCCAAATCCCACTATTTCAAGTGAAGCATTTTTCTCTTAGGTTGTTTCATGGTTAGACAAACCATGTGCCACCTGTGCACCTTCCATCTAGCCCTTGTTTCATTGTGCATGGTTTCCTATGTGTGTTTCATGGTTTTACCAACCTATGAACCAACCATGAACCTATAGAAAATACCCAAAAACAACTCAAAAGTTTTCCAAACTCTCCTAAACTTCACCCATAAACTTTACATATGT
This sequence comes from Viscum album, assembly GCA_963277665.1. Classification (NCBI taxonomy): domain Eukaryota; kingdom Viridiplantae; phylum Streptophyta; class Magnoliopsida; order Santalales; family Viscaceae; genus Viscum; species Viscum album. The sequence continues at coordinate 1,685,748,781 of OY728160.1, forward strand.
AAAAGGAATAAAATAAGGGATACTTACTTGAAATTGGGGGTATTAAATTTACTCTATACCCAGAACCTTTAAGTGGTATCAAAGGGAGTCAGATAATTATTCATAATTATTTTAAGTTTTTGATTGATTTATGCATTTTTAATTTAATTTTCAATTCTAGTTTAATTATTCTTAAATCATAATTGCAATATTTTCTTCTTCCTCTTCATTTCTCATAAATATAATCAAATTGATTAATTTTATGAATAAAATAAATTTGAAAATATCATCTGGAGGTATAAAGGAATCTGTATAGATAACATAAGAGTAAATGTCATGTACCCAGAGGTATATATCGTGTAATAGTGTTTAATGCACCAATAATTAATTTGGAATCAATTCAAGGCATTAACATTTATTACACACTTTGAATTTAATTATACACCGTGTGTTGACCGAGCCATCCAGGCACACATTCATCCAGAGTACATGTCATATAACATCTGTACATGGTGCATAGTCCTTAGTCATAGATGAGCTGTGTATCTTCTTACATGTCCTACCTTACTAATGACCACATGACTCAGAGACCACATATCATGTAGCTCATGTACATGCAATGCACTCCAATACTTTCCATGGCATGGATACACGTTGAGTCCCTAGGCGTGTGCCTCAGATAGATAGTGAGAATAACACACACCATGAAGCTGGCTTTCACACACCGTGTACTTATACCAAATTACTTAGAATTAAAAATTAATTTATTATACTATGTAAACCTTATCAACATGTGATTTCATGTGGTCATTAAGTTGATAGGACATTCCATGTGATGGATTTATATATATATAAATGCCTAATTAATTTCCATGTAATTTTCGTATCTACATATCATGTATAAGTCATATTATAGTTATTACTCTATACATTAAAGCATTACACACTATGTTAAAAAAAAGGAATCATGTAAACCATATGATCATTAAGTTTTTAGTATATGTAATGATATTATGTGATAAGTCATGTATGTTAGATGTCGCAAGATTAAATAGTATATGATTATAATATATGTTGGGTTATTTGGACAGGTACTCACCGTTTTGCCTCAAAAGAACATTTTTTATTGTACACGGTTAATTTTAAATAAATTTATTTAATTTGTTTAAAATTATGATGGATGAGAATCTCAATGAAATTTAGATTAGAATTAAGATAAAATAATTGATTAATTAAAGAAGATAATTAATTGATTCGAGTGTGATTTATCATAAATAGTAATTATTAATAATTAAATGATAATTTTATAAAATGTATAATTCATTGAATGCATATGGATGATCATGAGTTTATACCAGACCTTTGTATGTGATTAGTTTCTTTTAATTTATTATTAAATTAATTTTTTGTTCTACATGTGATCTCTCCTCTTATTATGTAAGGGCCTGCATACCCATGATTTATTTTATGTAAACCTATTCCCCTTACTTATGTGTGAGTAAAAGCATATGTAATGAATGGAGATCTCAAGATAGTGGATGCATTTCAAGTTTGGATCTAAGGAGAAATAAATCTAAGAGAGATATATAGGTGAACATGTGGAAAGTTGCAACACGAACCTTAATTGGTCCAAGGTGTTTTCCCCCTAGGTCGATAGTTAGTTTGTCATCCACTAGATAAACTAACCATTAGTAAAATATCATGATCATGCCACTTTATTATTTTATTCCTTTCAAGTTTCATGGTTATTTCATATGGATATTTTTTCATGGTCACATGTATTAATGAATTGATAATAATGCAAGATAAAACTAAAATAAATTATCTTATGCGTAAATATTATCTAAGACATGGTTAATCACTTAAGTAAATCCACTTAATATTCTCAATAATGTAATAAATATAATAATTGGAAATTTATGCATAAAGATAAAATCCCTCAATTATATATATTAAGTTTGTATAGTCTTCCACTACTTCAGTTAAAATCGAGCCATAGTTCAAAGTGATTGACCAGCCAAAGTTGGGGTGCTTTCAATTATCAGAGAATTCTAACGTGAATTTTTGGGTTTATTTAACTTAGTTCACATCAAGGGTTGAATTTTTATGTAGGAATTGGTGTAAATAAGAGGAAAGGGTTGATAAAATCCAATTTAAGGATTTCAGGATTGAGGATTCCATTCAACAGATCAAGGAATTGTGAGTTAATTTAGTTGGAATTTGGAATGCCTACCTAAAACCCTTTAATTTTCTTGACCGGAAAAATTCAGGGTAAATAGACGGTGAATATGGATTTTTTCCACTAGAACTTCCAAGAAACATGATATTCCAAATCCAATGGTAAGGGATATTGGGATAAAATAAAATAATAGGAGATTAATAAATTTAATATTTATTTATTTGTCTAAATTTTATCAGAAAAAGTACTAAACTCTTCTCATATTATTTATAGAAACATTAATTAAAATTACTTCAAACATATCATTGTGATCCATACTTAAGAAGGATACCCTTCTCACCAGCATAAATTTTCACGCATTATCCTCTATCATGAAAGGAAATTGTATGTGCTAGAAGAACATATTCTTGATGTACTTGGTAATTAGGTTAGTGATGAAGAGTTAACTCTATGAGAAAAATTTGAACAATTCCATAGATGTTTAGTTTTTCATTCTATCATCCATGACCAATGATCTTTTAAAGAAACATGAGGACATGGATACATATAGAGGATAACTAAGCTTGGAGAGTTGGCACTAGCATAGCCTCATGTATTCATGATTATTGGATACATTTAATGCTTGGATATATTAGGGATTAAATTCCTGGATGAGTTGAACATAGATCTCATAATCTCCTCACTACCTAAGGCATTATCAAGTTTTATTGTTAATTATAACATGAGAAATAATTAGAAGAGTCTTTTGAAATTTTTTACTCTAATTCTCCAAGTGGATAAAGACATGGGGTGTTGCAAACTCGTGATCCTTATGGTGAATAAGAAAGGGAAGAACAAGGAAAAGGTGCCCAAGACCCATAACAAGTATAAAGATCCCAAGCATCGTACTTCCAAGAAGAGGAAGATCTAGAGGTAGGGAAAGGAAAAGGAGGTTATGTGTTTTTCATGTGGCAAGAAAGGCCACTCAAAGAGTAAATATGCCCAAATGTAAGGGGAAGCTAATGGTGCGTTCATTATGTAGTGTAATCTTTCAATATACACACATTGGGTGTTAGATAAATCTTGTGGTTCTCACATCTGTATCCAAATGCAGGAACCAAGTAGATTCTGAAAGATTGATATAGGAGAGGTGGATCTGTGACCTGCCAATGGTGTGAGGCTGGCTACTCTAGGCATTGGTGACTACCACCTTTCATTTCCAATAGGAATGATATTAGTTTTAAGGGATTGTTATTATGTACCTACTATTACCAAGAACATGATTTATGTATCATGCCTATATGGAGATAGTTTTATTTTCATGTTTTGAAATAAAAGTTTTTTCTTTTATATAGACAATATATGTTATGGTATGGAACATTTAAATAATCGTCTTTATGTATTAAGTTATGAAAAAAAAAGTATTGGAAATAGACAACGAATCGTGTTCACGCTACTCATATAACACCCAACTATCACTACAGTAATTTGTACTATTTGCAACAGGCTATTTATGACGGGATCCCGTCGCAAATAAGCTTTAGTGACGGGGTCCCGTCATAAATAGCCCGTTGCAGAAAACAGCATCATAAATACCTTTTTTTGCGATGGGCCCGTCGCAAATAAGTCTTTAATTGTATACATTATATATAAATAAACTTTTTGTGACGGGCCCGTTGTAAATACTATTTGCGACAGGGAACTTCTCTATCGCAAAAAAGTCTCCGATTATATACATTATATATAAATAAACCTTTTGTGACGGGCCTGTCGCAAATACTATTTGCGACGGCACCAAGGGCCCATCGCAAATAGTATTTAAAAATATATATTTAAACTATTTCCGAAAGGATCCCGTCGCAATAGGTCTCATCGCAAATAATAACCAAAATAAAAAAATTAATAAAATTATAATTAATGAAAAAATAATATTAATATTATTAAAATAATAAAAAAAATATTAAAATTCTCAATATTCTCAAAAAAGATATAAAAAATTCATAAAATATTATTATTATTATTATTAGTAAAATAAAAAAAACATTAAAAAATATAATACTAAAAAAATATATTTAATAAAATTATGATTAATGAAAAAATAATATTAATATTATTAAAATAAAAAAATATTAAAATTCTCAATATTCACAAAAAAAATATTAAAAAAACATAAAAAATTATTATTATTATTATTATTAGTAAAATAAAAAAACATTAAAAAATATAATAGTAATAATAAATAATAGAATATTAAAAATAAAAAAATAAAATTATGCAATTTTTACACCAATATAAAAGATAGAAACTGAAAATAGTTTATATTAAAACAAATCTTGAATTAAAATGTTTTTAACATAAAAAAATCACTAGGGGGTCGTCTTCGGGAGGAGGTGGAGGAGCTACAGGAGATAGTGGAGGAAACTCCATCCCTAAACTAGGAGTCAGACAACACATGTACTTTGTCTGCTCATGCTGCTGTTGCTGCCATCAACGCATCTCCTCATCGTGATGCTGCTGCTACTGCTACTACTGCTGATGCATCTCTCCATGCTACTTTTGTAAACTCTCTATAAGGTCATCCTGAGTTCGCAACTGCTCCTAATACTGTGAGGCAGAAGATGATGCCTCTCCACGAGCTCCTCTCGAGCTAGACGCCAACATCGCAGTAGTACCATAGTAAGTATCAGGAGTCACATGAGAGTCGATACCAACTACTTGGCCCTTCTAAAAGCCATACTGAGTCGCCTATATCCATGTTGCCTCATCAAAATGGTGGGCACTGGTTTGATCAGTCACCTCGTCCTGACTCCTAGCCTGTGTCTGAGAGGTCACAGCCTTATATGACTCCTTCAATTCCAATATGAAATTAAAATTGTGAAAATATTATATGTAATTAATTTTCAAACTAAAAATAATAATACTAACCACAATCTAATGTTGGTGATCACCTCTAATCTCTCTAGTGGCTGGATCATTGCACATCCTCTGATAAACGTCGTACTCTATAATATAGGGATGCTCGACTTCCTATAAAAATATAAAATAAACTATTTATATTTAAAGTTATATAAAATATTTCTCTCTATACATACTGAATGTATGGATACCAGCTCGATGCGTCACCTCCTGTCTCCCCCAGTTCTGCCGACCCACTGAAGACCTCCTCTGAAATCCACCACTCAACCAGTGTAAACATAATCCATCCCAAATGTGAGATGAAATGTAATCTGGTCGGTGGACTCTACATGAATCATCAAAATCAGTCACTCCTACTTTCTTAATGGTTGTCCTTCTCAAATTGTGCAAAAACTGACAGAAACGGTCACGCATAGACGCCTCTCATGCTGCGTGGATAGCGTCACGCATGCTATCATCGATGGGATACCATAAACCCTACAAATAATTTATAATATCAAGTTATTAATATAATAAATTTCAAAATAAATATTATTTATTTACGTACCAGCCAATGATTGAACATGTCGAGCTTCACATCAATGGGAATCTGTTCTCATGTGATCCATGGCTGAGAAAAATAATTACGCAAGATAGTGCTCCCCTTTCCAACAGCTACATGATCAAAACTGTAAAAAAAGAATAAATAATCAAACAATTAGTATATATATAAATAAATTAATGAAAACTAACTAAAATATATAGGTTACCATACCTACATGTGCGTGAATCGAAGCCAAGATGTGGATGTCGCTCGGGGATAGAATCAGTAATCATCAGTTGCGCAAGACTGCGCCCCCTCCACGTACCCCCTGAACTGCCAGTAGGCTGAGGGTCAGATGATCTCAAATCCCCCTCATCCAAATGTAGCTCAGCCTCCTGTAACTCACGAAATAGATCATGGTCCATCTGAAACACAAAATTATTGTTGTTAGCGGATAGTTAAAAATAACTATTATATATATATATTAGTTATGATTATAACCAACATTTAATTGTGTCAATATTCACCTTCATCATCATCTTCACATCTGACGATGTCAATGTCTTCATATTCCTCCTCAGCATCATCAATATCTATATGAGTTTCAGTTTCAACATCTATTATCATTTCAAATTCATTGTAATATCATTAACATCTTCATCACCATCAACCCTTAATTGTGGGGTGTCAACATCTATATTTACATCTCTTTGGGAAAAAGATGGATTTTGAGTAGTCTCTTGAAAAATTTCAATTCCTTCCACTTGAGTGGAACCACATTCAGTTTGAGTAAACTGATTTTCCTAAGATTTTATTTTTATTATGCTCCACCAATCACTTAGGTCTCTTGAAGTAGAATAGTACTTTGCGTAATAAATTTGATGTTCCTGTTGAGCTAGTAAAAATGGTTCATTTACACCAAGAAGACTTTTATATTTAATATCAATGATTTCATGAGTTGGATGAACATGAAAACCTCTCTCAGTATCCAACCACCGACATTTAAACATCATTATGTAATTCTGTCCTAGATAACACTGCTCAATAATTTCATCCAGAATGCCATAAAAGTCAACTTTAGTTTCTCTATGATGTGATCCTCTGAAACAAACTCCACTTTTTATTGTTTTTTTATTCCACATATGCACGTGTATGAAATCAAAAACCATTCACCACATATGCATTATAAGATTTAACCATTTTGGATGGTGGGTTACTCAATATACACAGTTTCTTATCAATTTTATCAGCATGTTGAGACACCTGAAAATTTTGTAAAACAATTATCAATATAATAAATAGTAAACTAAATTGATATTAAAACATCAATAATTTATGTTACCAGTTTTTTAAACCATTGAGAAAAAAAATTCCTGTGTTCTTCAAGAGTAGCTGCTGTAATTTGTGGAAGTTATTTCTTGATATGATTATCATATAACCTACAAATAAAATAAGTTTACATACTGTAACATAAATTATAGAATAAGTTATATAAGCACTCACTGTACAAATGATGTTATTTCTTCATAGTTGAGCAGAACATATGTATGAGCTATGTGATGTTCATTGTCTAAAAGCCATCGTTCTTGAACTCCACCGAAGCCAAGATTTGGCTGATTAAAAACTGATAATTGATTGTCCATTTCATAATTAACATTTCCCTCATTCCGTCCCATGATGTTGTGTTTTGAGGGATATTCAGATTAAAAATAGTGAGAGCAGAAAAAAAATCAATTTCCTCTTGAAAATAAGCTTCGGTAATTGAGCCTTCAACTGATGCTTTGTTACATACTTTTTTTCTTCAATTTCTACATGCATCTCTCAAATGGGTACATCCATTAAAACTGTACTGGACCTCCACATTTATCTTCATGTGTCAAATGTAATATGATACGTTCCATTGAGTCAAAGAAATATTTCATAAAGATTTTTTCCAGTTTACATATAATTACAACAACATCTTCTTCCACTTTGCTTAGTGCATCGTATTCTATTGTCACTGCACAGATGTCTCAAAAAAATATGATATGTATGTTATCGAATCCAAAATCATAGAATTTAACAAACTTCTGAATCCAATTGGAATAATTCTTTACATTATAACATGACAATCATGACTTTTTAATCCGGTAATATGACCATTCTTAACACATTTGTCCAAATTTAAATCATAGCCATCTGAAAGTCTCAAATCTTCAATACACTAAAAAAATAATAAGTGAATCTCTTTGGACAGTGTATAAGATAATTTTTGCTTCATTAACCTCTGTGATCTGACATTTTTAATTAGTTCAAGTTTTGTTCGCCTGCAAATTTGGGCAAGATCTAATCATGCTTTTATAGTATCTTTGGTCTTACCTGGTGTATCCAAAACTGTATGAAATAAATTATCAAAACAGTTCTTCTCAATATGCTTTACATCCAACATGTGGTGGACCAACAAATCAGACCAATATGGAAGATCCCAAAAAATTCCCCGTTTTATCCAATTATGTTCTTTCCCAAAGCCATGAATTTTCTGTTGGTTTATTGTTGGCCCAAATGTGATGGGAGGTAATGAAAATACAACTGATTTTAACTCTTTACCGGAGATCATTTTTAGAGGTTTATCCCTTTCAATTGTACCTTTTTTGAAATGAGATTTGTTCCTTTGAAAAGAATGATCGGTTGGAAGAAATCTGTTATGACAATCAAAATAGAAAGTTTTTTTCCATTAACGAGCATAAAGGATTTGTTGTCTTTCATACAACAAGGAAATTATTTTAGACCATGTGTACTCCAGCCAGATAACATTCCATATGCTAGAAAGTCACTAATCGTCCACATTAATGCAGCTTTTAATATGAAATTTTATTTCACAGCAACATCATATGTACTAACACCATTACTCCATAATGAATTTAACTCATAAATCAATGGTTTCGAATAAACATCAATATTCTTTTTCGGATGTCCTGGAATTAATAAGGTCAAAAAGATATAGGGCTCCTTCATCAACATCCATAGAGGTAAATTATACGGAGTTATAAAGACAGAACAACATGAATAATGACTACCATAAGAACAAAACAAACAAAAACCGTCAGTAGAAAGACCCAATCGCACGTTTCGAGCTTCTAAAGAAAAAGACGGATGTAGATGGTCAAAATGTTTCCCTGAATCACCATCAGATGGATTATTAAAGCTTTTATCGGTTGAAATATTAGTTTTGTGCCATTACATCATTGATGCGGTGTTCTGAGACATAAATAAATGTTGTACCCTAGGTGTAAGGAGAAAATTTCTCAACTGTTTTACAGGAATCGATCCAGACTTCCCTGGTTGAGCTTCTTTATACCTCGATTGTCAACATGTGGGACAATTATCCAATGACTCATTTTCACCAGAATATAAGATGAAATCATTTGCACATGTATGAATCTTCCGATAACTAAGGCCCAGATTACGAACCAACCTCTTGCTCTCATAGTAATTTGCAGGCAAAACATTTTCTTCAGGTAATAGTGTTTTAACCAAAGAAAATATTTGATTAAAACAGTTGTTTGACATTGAATTATCTGATTTAACATCCATAAAATTTGAAACCGCTTATAATTTTCTTATCTTGCTAATAGGATATAATGCATCCTCAGTAGACCACAACAACTCATAAAATTCAAATGGTGCCAACTCAGGAGTTAAATCAATATCATCTTGAGTTTCAGTTTGTTGAACAGATAGACCTACAATATCATGTACTAAATTTTGAAACCATGATGGATCTAGAATCAAGTTATTAGTATAATCTCTGGAACTGTGTTCACCGTGTTGATACCAAAAAACATAATCTGGTTGAAAACCAAACCGTAAGAGATGTCCCCCAACCTTGTCAAATGTGTCAAACGTTCTCAGAGCACATTTTTTACAAGGATACTTAATTGTACCTTCTGAAACATATTCTGGTTTTGATGATGCAAATTATAAGAAATCTTCAACACCCTCAATATATAAAAGATTTAAACTATAACCGTTTGGATTTCTGCATTGATTTATCCAAGCGCGATCATCTAATAATGACTGATGTCGATTTCCTTGTTCCATGTTTTTCTAAAAAATATAAAATCATCACTGTTTTTGAATAATTTGAAATTATAAAAACACTATCTGAAAAAAGAAGATAAATAATTACAACTTCTTCTTAATAATTACCATTAATTTTGGGTGACACAATTTCCAGTGGATTGACGACTACTCTTTTTTCTGACAACTCATTTACTTTCATCTTTATCACACTGAAAACACAATGAAGAATCAGCTCGAAGGTATGCATATTCATTCTCATGCATATAATAATGTATAAGCGTACCTCCGAGCAGATTATTCATTGTGATTTCAGTGTAAGAAAGATGCAAGTAAATGAGTCGTCGGACAAAAGAGCCCCCTTTTCATCGATGAATCATCTTCTTGCAACTATCACCACCTGAAAACATTATGAAAATGTGGTCCTCCGAATTCATATTCAAACTCGTGTATACGATATTGGATATGCATATGTAGAAGCATACTTTTCATAATGTTTTGAGTCAGTGAAAGTTAAAATAAGAAAAGTCATCGAGAAGAAGGAGTGCTTTCAATTCACTGAAAATTGTGCCAAGTTATTACAATTTATTACAATTGATATTATTCCTAATTATTCCAAATTATTCTTAATTATTCATAATTATTCTTAATTATTCCTAATTATTCCTAATTATTCCTAATTATTCTGATTTATTCCTAATTATTCCTAATTATTCCTAATTATTTAAAATTATTCCTAATTATTCCTAATTATTCCTAATTATTTCTAATTATTCCTAATTATTCCTAATTATTCCTAATTATTCCTATTTATTCCTATTTATTAATACTTATTCCTATATATTCCTATTTATTCCTAATTATCCTAATTTTTCCTAATTTTTCTATTTATTCCTAATTATTCCTAATTATTCCTAATTATTCATAATTATTACGAATTATTACGAATTATTACGAATTATTACGAATTATTACTAATTATTACTATTTATTACTATTTATTACTGTTTATTACTATTTATTATTATTTATTACTATTTATTACTATTTATTACTATTTATTACTATTTATTACTATTTATTACTATTTATTACTATTTATTATTATTTATTACTATTTATTACTATTTATTACTATTTATTACTATTTATTACTATTTATTACTATTTATTACTATTTATTCCTATTTATTCATATCTATTCCTATCTATTCCTATTTATTCCTATTTATCCCTATTGATTCCTATTTATTCCTATTTATTCCTATTTATTATTATTTATTACTATTTATTACTATTTATTACTATTTATTCCTATTTATTCCTATTTATTCCTATTTATTACTATTTATTTCTATTTATTACTATTTATTACTATTTATTACTATTTATTACTATTTATTACTATTTATTACTATTTATTCCTATTTATTACTATTTATTACTATTTATTACTATTTACTACTATTTACTACTATTTACTATTATTTACTACTATTTAGTACTATTTATTTCTATATATTTCTATTTATTGTTATTTATTGCTATTTATTGCTATTTATTTCTATTTATTACTATTTATTACTATTTATTACTATTTATTACTAATTATTACTAATTATTACTAATTATTACGAATTATTACTAATTATTACCAATTATTACCAAATATTACTAAATATTACTAAATATTACTAAATATTACTAATTATTACTAATTATTACTAATTATTACTAATTAGTACTATTTAGTACTATTTATTCCTAATTATTCGTAATTATTCCTATTTATTACTAATTCTTCCTATTTATTCCTATTTATTACTAATTATTCCTATTTATTCCTATTTATTACTAATTATTCCTATTTATTCCTAATTATTCCTAATTATTCCTATTTATTCTTATTTATTCCTATTTATTCATAATTATTGTTAATTATTGCTAATTGTTGCTAATTATTGCTAATTATTTCTAATTATTGCTAATTATTGCTAATTATTGCTAATTATTCATATTTATTCTTATTTATTCATATTTATTCATATTTATTCATATTTATTCCTATTTATTTGTATTTATTCCTATTTATTCGTATTTATTCATATTTATTCCTATTTATTCGTATTTATTCCTATTTTTTGTAATTATTGCTATTTATTACTATTTATTCCAATTTATTACTATTTATTCATATTTATTACTATTTATTCCTATTTATTCCTATTTATTCCTATTTATTACTATTTATTCCTATTTATTACTAATTATTACTATTTATTACTATTTATTACTAATTATTCTTATTTATTACTAATTATTCATATTTATTACCAATTATTCCTAATTATTACTAATTATTCCTAATTATACCTAATTATTCCTAATTATTCCTAATTATTCCTAATTATTCCAAATTATTAGTATTTATTCTAAATTATTCCTATTTATTCCAAATTATTCCTATTTATTACTAATTATTCCTATTTATTACTAATTGTTCCTATTTATTACTAATTATTTCTATTTATTACTAACTATTCCTATTTATTACAACTTATTACTAATTATTCCTATTTATTCCTAATTATTCTTATTTATTCCTAATTATTCCTATTTATTTCTAATTAATCCTATTTATTGCTAATTATTACTATTTATTGCTAATTATTCCTATTTATTGCTAATTATTCCTATTTATTGCTATTTGTTACTAATTATTAATAATTATTCCTATTTATTACTAATTATTCCTTTATATTACTAATTATTCCTATTTATTACTAATTATTACTAATTATACCTATTTATTACTAATTATTCCTATTTATTACTAATTATTCCTATTTATTACTAATTATTCCTATTTATTACTAATTATTCTTATTTATTACTAATTATTCCTATTTTTTACTAATTATTAAAAATTAGTACTAATAATTTCTATTTATTATTACAAATAAATACTGATAACAAAACAATTTAAATCTAATTTAATTACAACTAATCAAAAATAATTAAAATTAACATAAAAAATGAAATAAATACTAAATTAAATAAAATATAAATACATTTAAACTTGATTTCCTATTGATGTAGAGGGCTTCACAACTTTTTCGTGAAAAAAAAACTAACTCGCACAAATTTTCACTCTGAAAATAGAGTTGAGAGAGAGAGGGTGAGTGAGAATTGAGAGGAGGATTTGAAAAAACGGATGGAGATATATATAGGTTGGATAAGTGGCGACGGGACTATTTGCGACGGGTATCCCGTCGCAAAAACTTTCACCCGCATTAATTACAGTCGGCGGTTAAAAGAGTTTTTGCGACAGGACCCGTCGCAAAAGGTACCTGCTGACACACTTTTTGCGACGGGACAACATCCTATCGCAAAAAACTATTTACCACCGTCGGGTATTTGCGACGGGTCCTGTCGCAAATACCCTCCGACCGACGCACTATTTGCAACGGGGGAATCTCCCCATCGCAAATAACCAATTATTTGTGACAGGCAGAATCACTCGTCGCAAATAATCTCTGGGACGGGCTATTTGCAACGGGAATTAATCCCGTCGCAAAAAGCTATTTTTCCCGTAGTGTATGGAATCCCCATTTTGGTCATGTAAACGAGAATCATTTTACAAAGCTATGCTAAGATGGTTATTTAAACTCTTTTGAGATAAAAACACTTGAAAGATGTCATGCTTGTATACAAGGTGAAATGAACAAACCGAAATTTTGTGGGTAGGTTGAAAGGGCCACAGAGCTTTTAGGATTGGTATACACTGATGTGTGCAGACCATTTCCTGTAAAATCTAGAGGTGGGTATTCTTACTTCATAACTTTTAATGATGACTTGAGTAAATATAGTTATGTCTACTTGATGAGTTGGTAGTCTGAGTCCTTTGTGAAATTAAAATAATTAAAGAATGAAGTAGAGAATCAACTTGGAAAATAAGATAAAGAAGCTTTGATTAGATTGAGGTAGTGAATGTCTTAACCAAGAGTTTATTGAATTCCTACAAGATTTTGGGATTCTATATCAACTCACTTCAACTTACACGCCATAGTGGAATGGTGTTAGTGAAAGTAAGAACCATACCTTATTAGACATGGTAAGGTTGATAATGATTCATGTAGATCATCCATTATAATTTTAGGGATATGCATTATAAACTATGGAATACACACTAAACCGAGTACTGACTAAATCAGAAAAGCATAATTCCATTTGAGTTATAGAGTGGAAAGAATCCTATTTTTTTCACATACATGTATATGGGGTTGTGAGGCATCTGTTAAGGCCTTCTCAAGTAACAAACTAGCACCCTGAGGCATGAGGTCTATCATTATAGGGTATCCAAAGAAAAAAAAGTAATACTACCTATACAACCCCTCAGATAAGAAAGTGGTTGGAACAAAAAAACTATCTTTCTTGGGAGGGAGCACATCCTCAAAAAGAATAGTGGGAGAAAGATTGACTTCGATGAATTTGGTACTCAAGTTACACAAGAGTTGGTATAGGAACCGATTCCACAGGTCCTTGTGGAAGAAGTAGTTCCCGAAACATAAGTATTGCGTAGGAGCACTAGAGATGTAATAGAAATAGAAAGATATGGTTTTATAGTCATCAGATATGTTGAATAATTATTGGTTGATAATGGTGAACCTCTCTCCTACAAAGTGGAAGTAGAGAGATCAGATGCAGTAAGATGGAAAAAAGCCATGAATTCTGAAATGGATTCCATGTATCAAAACAAAGTTTGGGTTCTGTTCGACACACCAGTCAATGTAAATCCTTTAGGGTGCAAATGGGTATTCAAGAGAAAACTGGACATGTAAGGTAAATTAAATACCTATAAATAAAGGCTAGTGACTAAAGGGTTTAAAAAACATCAATTAATTGATGATGATGACACCTTTTCACCAATTTCCATGTTTAAATCCATCAAAATTATACTTTCTATAACAGCTTACCATCGCTATGAAATTTTACAAATGGACATCAAAACTTCTTTCCTTAATGGGGACCTTCAAGAAGATATCTATATAACACAACTAGAAGGGTTTGTGACTCTAGGTGATGCCAAAAAGATTTAAAAGTTGAATATATCCATTTATGGGTTTAAGTAAGCATTTAGGTCATGGAACATTCATTTCAATGAAGCTATAAAATAATTTGGCTTCATTAAGAAAAAATGTGATCCATGTGTTTACAAGAGGTTTAGTGGGAATGAAATTTTTATCCTAGTAGTATATGTTGATGTCATATTACTTATTAGAAACGACATACCAGTCTTACAGTCTATTAAGGACTAGTTAAATAAGTGTTTCTTTATGAAGGAATTAGGTGAAACAGACTATATTCTAGGGATCATGATCATTCATGATAGATCTAAGAGGCTTCTTGAACTGAATCAAAGTACATACATTGACTAGATACTAAATATATTTAGTATGGAACAATCCAATATGGGATTGGTTCTAGTGTCACATGGTATACATATTTCTAAGAAATGTGTCCTCATACACAATAGGAGAAAGTGAAAATGAGTAATATCCCATACGCTTTAGTGATAGGATCAATAATGTATTACATGTTATATACTAGACTTGATTTTTCTTATTCATTGAGAATGGTAGGTAGATATCAAGTAGATCTTGGAGAACAACATCGGTCTGATATTAAGGCTATCCTCAAGTATTTGAGAAGCACTAAGGATATGTTCCTAGTGTATGGAGGAGATGAGGAGCTAGTCATCAGGGGTTATACTTATTATAGTTTTCAAATAGATTATAATGATATGAAGTTGTAGTTAGGATATGTTTTATGTCTCAATGGAGGAGTTGTTAGATGAAAGAGTTCAAAGTAGCCAATTATCGTTGATTCTACAGTAAAGTCTGAGTAAATAGAATCTTATGATGTAGCCAATGAATCCTTTTGGATATGAAACTTTTTTTGGTAGATTTATGTGGTACCTGGAAGTAAATACCATGTCACATTGTATTGTTATACTACTACAGTGGTGGATGTTACAAAAGAGTCAAGGTCGCACCAATGGAAAAATCACATACTCCGGAAGTGTCACCTCTTGATGGATTTTTCTCATAGGGGTGAATTTGTATTAAGAAGAGTTCCCATATAAGAAAACATGTCATAACCCTTGGCTAAAGTATTATCTTAGTAAAAGCACAAGTATCATGTGATAACTAGTGGACAGAAGGTTGTTAGCAACTAGATCTAGTGAAAGTGATAGTTTGTTAGTGTTGGTGCCCTAGAACCAACTTATGTGTACTTTATGATAATTTGTATTCATTTTTTTGAATATTAATAAACTCCTTATCACATCATGATTGATATTCTATATGACATAGTATGTGATAATGTCCTAAAAGTAGTTGTCGCACTAGAAGGTCATAACAGTTCCCCGCTATGATGAGAACTCAGAAGTCCCATGAAAATATTCTTAAATATATCTTCTATAGTCGTATGAAATCATTTTAGGGACACAAATTATATAGGCTATTAGGGGTATAGACTCATAGGACATTGAGGCACCTTATCATGATGTACGCCCTTGGTAATATCCAGTGTAGGATATTATGAGAATGAGGCCCGCTAGTAGGAAATCTACATTTATATGTGTCATTGGATGTTCCTATATGCGAATGTGTGTATTGATCCTTAGACTTTAATATTATTATAAATGAGTATTATAAGTCGCGTACTTTGATGTATTGATGAAAACCATGATGATAAATGTTCACAGTGAGGTAGGATACGTTGGGTGTGTCACGAGTAATATTTCATTAATGAATAATGTGAGAAAGGATTTGTTCCTTATGTTATTTAACAAAAGTTGATATCTTAGTTCATTTTATGAAAATGATATAGCCTAAATAAATCCATGTTCATGGTGTTCTATAGGCAAGTTCGATTTCCATAAGTTCAAAGAAAGAGACATCGAGCACATAGGTTGATGGCACCATCATGTAACCTGCTTGATTATAGATATCATGATAAATGGATTATATTATAAAGTGATCATATGTATGAGTTATTATTTCATTTTAGCATTAACTTATTTCTCTATGGGTTCCTTGGTGTGTTGCTATATGCTAACCTTGGACTTTAGGCCACTTTTCCTAATGCCATTAAGAAAGAGGCCTAGAGGGTCATGCACTAAGTGTATTCAGAATCTCAGTTAAATAATATATTATTTATTTATTATTTAATAAGTTGAATAAATATTATTCCCTCATGTGGTTTAATAATTATTCATGTTTTCTTGATCGCATATATTCCATCACCGGTTATTCAAGAAATATTATATGAGTAGAATATTTAATAAATATTTATTTATTATTTAGTGGATATAATATTTATTTATTTGATGATGAATAATGAAGTGATATTTATTTATTAAATAAATAGTCATTATTCAAGGCTCGATAAATATTGTAGAGGAATGATGGACCAGGTTTAAAGGTTTGGTGATAAATAATATATATTGAATATTATTTTATTAAATAATATTTAATTTAATTCATGAGATTAGTGCGTGTTAAGAAATAGTAATATTATTATTATTATAGACATGGGGTTTTGTAGGTATTAAATTAATAATAAATGGAACTTGTGAAATTATTTATTTCTAACCCTAGAGGTATATAAATCCAATTATATTATTTTTTCCAAGAGATTCAATTCATTTCTTTGGTTGTGCATAATGAAATCTAGAGAATCCTCTTGAATCCCTAGAGAGATCTTTTCTCCAAGAACGCTCCCAAAAAAAGAGAGCAATAACCCTCCACCTTCCACTCTAAAGTCAAAAGAGATCAAGAGAATCCTTTGGAAGTTCTTCTCAAGGTGACCAAAGGTAAACAACATAAGTGGTGGGATCTATCATGCTAGCACCCAGAGATTCTTATAGTGATGTTTAGAGATTTTTGGAACATGTGTGGATTGCCTCTAGAGGTTATCTATTCTTTATTTATACAATTCAATGATGGTATGATGTGTATTCATTTCCAAATCCATCGATGAAGAAATAATTTCTCACAAGGTAATTCTTTAATTAATTAAATTAATTTTAAATAATATGTGATGATTCTATGATTTGGTTTCGATGTTTTATCCATTTTTTGTATTATTTGATTCAATTCCATTGATCACAACATTTATCGTTGTGTAAATATCATATTGATCATCAATAATGAAAAAAAGAAAAGTTGGTCATGACCCATCACACACTTCCACAACGCTTGGAACCTTCACCCTCACCCACAGAAAGTCAAGGTCAAGTAAATATAATAACATACCAATGTAAATGAAAATACCATCCAAAATGTTGTATATCATGGAGAGTGTTAAGGCATCAGTGTAAAGGAAATTCCCAATGGAGTCTCTGATATCCTCTAAGATGGATGTGTTGTAAAATGAGAGTGTTAAACCTAGAAGATGGAATCATGTAAAATCCATATTGTGTCATATTTATTTAATTGGATCCATTAACCAATAGAATAAGAGAATAATTTTATGATAAGATCCTATTACTGATTTTTAGGTACTCCTCTATCATTTTACAAAAGAATATTCTGAAAAGAAATGGATTATAACATCCTATTATTGATTTTTAGGTACTCCTCTATCATCCTTTTTATCATGCTTTGGTTAGGGTTTGTATTGGGTTGTTTCGCATGGAAAGTTGAAAATTTTTTATAATTCTGGTTTGTGCATGGTTAGTGCATGGTTTTCCCAAACCATGTGCCCACCTAGTTCAAACCATGCAACCCCAAGTAGTGTGGGTTTGCACAATTGGCACACAGTTTGATAAACTGTATTCCCACCTAGTAGAAACCATGCACCCTAGTAGAGGGTCACATGATTAGGGTGAAATATTTGTCTACTAGTGTAGCTCTACCCGGCTAGCTTTTCTAATGGTAATTTTTATTTCTATGTTTTTTTAATACCTGAACCCTAATATGTGTGGCGGGTCTCGTTTGATCCCTCTCCGATAAGTGGTTTTTCTCCCGTTCCATCTCTCCCACTCTCTCTTTCTTTCCTCCCTAGAGATTGTTAGATCATCTTTTTATTTATGTATCTAAAATAATTTTATTTGGATCTTGATTCTAGGTTGGATTTCTAAATCTCCATTTTTGTCATTCGTCATTGGAAAATTCCACTACGGGTGTTGAGTTTTGATAACATGATTAAAGGTAGGTGGTTCTGTTTAATATTGGAATGTTGATTTAACCTTGATTTGCTTGATTTTATTTTAATTTTTTTCAATTGAATTGTGAAAAACCAATTAGATTCAAATTGGAATTGAAATTGATTTGGTATGGATTTTGAGAAAAACCTGATTTCCAATGGAATTGGAATTTGGGGTGTGTTTTGGAAATTGATAGAATTTTTAAATTGATTTGAGAACTGATTTTAGGAATTGGTTTAAATTGAGTTAATAAAAACCTATGATTTGTTTATTTTGAAATGGTATGAAATTATGAAAAATCTATGTTTTGGTGTTGAAATTGATTTGGCATATTAAAATGAGAAATTATGAAATTTAATTTTAAATGATGTTTTGATTCAAAATGAAATAAATTTTCCATTATTTATTGATTGATTGAGAACATGGGATCCTGTTTAGTTAGTGTATTATTTTCTATAATCATGATAGGATGTTAATTACCTAGAAATGGATTAATGATGACAAATCTAACAAAAATCTGGTTAGGCAGATCTTTCTTGGATGGGATATTGATGAGTCCTATTCAGTCTGATCCTGAGGGACTTGTGTACAAATTTCCATGATTGTTTATATGAGAGTGTGAGGATCCTATGACCGAGAACTATCATACCACAAGGCAGATGACCAAGTTTATTACTGTGATTACTTTGATATATATGCCATTGATTGTGAAACTTCTTTATTCATGCCAATTGATTTATATAATTTTTTTTATATAAAATGTTTATTAATCCATTGTATGAAATTTTTTCTATAATTTGAATTGAAAATCATTTTAATTTTAAATATTCAATTGTATCACCATACCCTATTTTATTTAAAATTGAAAGCATTTTTTTATTTATTATTATGGAATCTCATTATGAAACCCTTTGTGAGACCCTACTGGGCTTTTAGATCACACCCTACCTTTTCCTTCAAGAATTTTTTGATTTTATTTTTCTAGGTTTGAGTAAAGGAAAATAACCTCTTGGAGGAGTTGGATGTTGTTGACCCTTTGGACTTGGATTGTTGAGACTCTCGGGATGTTTGGGTTTAACTTATCTTTTTTTGAGTACTTGATGATGTATTGTTTGGGGTTTTAATATAAATATTTTGTTTTTAGTACTGTCTCATTAGGGTATTTTTGAGCATACTGATATGTATCTATTTCTTCCGTTATTTATGTGGAAAATTCATTCCCACTTTTATCTTGTATGATGCTAGGTGATAGTCGCCAACCCATGGGGATCGGAAACACCCTTCAGGCTATGTCTATTTTGTCTTGGGTGTCAAGGTACTAGGGTATCCGGGATAGTTCAAGATAAATTGGTATCAAAGGTGTTGGTTTATAATCTTTCATTGATGTCAGTATGTAGTTAAGTAATCTTTTCGGGACTTAGGAGGTAGTTACGAGTGTGTAATTGGCCATATATCATTATAGTGATCCTTAAGTTACCATGGGTGGTTTGAGAATGGAGTCTTGAAGAATAATTATAGTATTTTACCTACTTTTTATTTGGATAGATTGAACTCTAAATCTTATTTCCTTATCTGATGGGATTAATTTCCCTGTTTCTCTTTTTTGAGTGTTGATCTGAGTAATCTTCTAATGTATTCAATGTTGTTTGCTAATATTGTATAGCATCATGCCTCTGAGAAGACATGTGAATAGTATATAGAAGGAATATTCTAATGAAACATAATGATAAAATCCTCCCGTGGACCAAAATCTAGTTGAGGTTATAGTATGTGTTGTCTAAGCTTTGGGACAGGCACCTACACCCATTCCCATCCTGGCTCCAATTGTGGAACCTTATAGGGATTAATTCTGGAATCATGCTTAGGAGTTCCTTTTCCAGAATACACCAACATTCCAAGTCTCTAATAATCCTCAAGAAGCTGGGGATTGGATAAGAAATATTGATATTTTGTTTGAATTATTGGAAACACCTTATTCGATCAAGCTGAAATGTGCCACCTTCAAGCTGGAAGGACATAGCAGGAGATTGTGGGACTCCATGGTGATGGAAAATAATAATGAGAGTTTGGAATGGAAATAATTAGATGTTCGCTTCACTAAATGTTTATATCCATAGTTTATGGTACTGGATAAGGGTATGGAGTTTTTCAAACTTGAGCAGGCTGACAGGACCGTGATAGAATATGAAAAATGATTCCTTGAGATTATGTAGTTTGCACTTAAGATTGTATTGAATGATAAGATAAAGACTTTATGTTTTGGGTTGGGACTTCGATCTGTTATCCATTATTAGGTTTTCTTGTTGAATCTCTCTTCTTATGATGAGGTGATGGATAGGGTGTTGATGGTCAAACTTGATATTGCTGTCAAGTCAGGGTTGATAGGAGTTCCTTTTTCTCGCAGTGGTAGTTCTGTGAGTTCCTTCAAAGGAAAGAGAAAGTGTAATGAGTCTCGTGGTGGATCTCTACAGTAGGGTTCTTCTAGAACTCCTACAATTCCTAGTATATAACCTTTGACTTTCTTCTAGGGTGGAAAGACTGGGCATTCAAAATATATTTTTACTAAGGCACCCAAGATATGTGGATCCCGCAGATGCTCAAGTCACTTCTGGAAGTTATGTTATATATTCTCTGCTCCAAATAGTGGCATAGGATCATAAACACCAAAAAGTAATATGGTGAAATCATTTTCTTTAATATCTAATGGGTTCTGGTCACATTCATCTCAAACAAAGCTTCTTCATATAGTAGAAGAGTCTCCAAAGGAAGCAGATACGGGTCCAGCAGCTGTGAGAGGTGCATTACTACAACTTCATCTTTAGTGACTCCTTTATTTGATATTATTGTATCTCATTAATTTATATTGACTCTTATTTTGAACCTTCTAAATATTTCTAAGGAGATTTTATATTATGTGATGGATATTACTACACCCCTCAGAACAAAGAGAGAGTAGGGTTTCTATTTTCCTAATTGTGTCTTCTCTTTATCATAGATTTATACTTAGGATTTTCTAGTTCTTAACATGAAAACTCTTGATAACACATTCGAGATGGATTGAATTATTTCTAATAAATCTCAAATTGACTACTATCTTCAATGAGTCTCCTTTACTACGCTCGATGGGGTGTGTCATGTCTTTCAAGGAGAATGGGACCTAGGGTTGAGTAGAGACAAACCTTATTATCCAGAATTGGGGAAAGTGATATCAGTGTTTTCTTTTGATATAGATCAGGAATATTTGAGTGGTGATCTCCCTCCATTTTTCGATGAGTTTCCCAATGTTTTTCGTTCTGAATTCTATGGGTTTCCACTGGTAAGAGAGGTAGAATTTTCTATTGATTTAATGTCGGATACTCAGCCGTTGTATGTTCCTTATTACCTCATGACACCGGTTGAAATGAAAGATTTTAAGACTCAGTTGTATGATATTTTGGAGAAAGGATTTATATGCCCAAGTGTGTCACCTTGGGTGCTGCCTATTCACTTTGATAATAAATCTTATGGAACACTTCACCTTTGTGTTGATTACTAAAAAATAAACCGAGTTACGCTAAATAACATGCATCCATTTCCATGGATTGATGATCTATTTGACCCGCCAAAAGGGGAGGAGTAGTTCTCAAATATTGATCTTCAATCTAGTTATATCCAATTGAGAATAAAATAATCTGACATTCATAAAACCATCTTTTAGAGAAAGTATGTCCATTATGAGTACCTTGTCATGCCATTTGGTCTAACCAATGCTCATGCAGTCTTTATGGATTTGATAAACGGGATCTTCCATGAGTATCTTGATACTTTATTTGTGGTCTTTGTGGATGAAATACTGGTTTACTCTAAGTTTGAGGAAGATCAAGTGCATCATTTTATAGCAATTATGGAATTGTTGAGAAATCACTGACTTTATGCAAAGCTATCGAAATGTGATTTCTGGATTCGGGAAGTGAAGTTATTGGGAAACTTGGTGTCAAAACATGGTATCTTAGTTGATCCTAAGTAGGTGAAATATGTTCTGACATGAGAGTATTCATGTGATGTTTTCAATATTCAGAGCTTCTTAGTTCTAGAGGGATATTATTGTCGGTTTGTAAAGGATTTCTCAAAGCTAAATTCTCTGATGAATTATCTCACTCAAAAGGGAGTGGAGTTTACATAGGATTAGAGATGTTAGAGTTATTTTGTTTAGATGAAATGTATTTTGACTTCTACACTAGTGTTGACACTTCCAGAGTTCAAACATGGCTATGTGGTCTTCTGTGATGCATCAGGTGTAGGTTTGGGGTATGTTCTTATTCAAGGTGATCATGTGGTATTCATGTCTCTGAACAGCTTAGGTCACATGAGAAGAATTATATGACCCCTGACCATGAACTAGAAGTTGTGATTCATGCACTTAATAGTTTGTGGTATTACCTTTTCAGAGAAAGGTTTACCGTGTATTTTGACCACAAGAGCTTGAGTTATATCTTCTCTCAAAAATATTTTAATCTACACTAGAGTCATTAGGTGGAGTACCTGTAATCCTTTGATTTTGACATCACCTATACCTAGGGGAAAGGGAATTTCCTTGATGATTCATTGATCAGGAAACTTATGACTCAGGTCCTGAAGGAATCATCAAAAGAGTGGAACTTAATGGATTTTTCTTTTTGCACAGTTGCATATAGGAGTTCAGGAAATAGGGGTCGATGTTGTTTTTTCCAATGTTTAGTTGACCTACACTCTTCTCAAGATGATTCTTCAGGAACAACAACTTAATGATGATTTTTGTGTCATTAGAGAATCTCTTTATGGTGGGGAGACTGTTGTAGACTGTTCATTCTCCACGAAGGGTATTTTATGTTTTCAGAACTGTTCGGTTGTGTTGTTACCTATGAGAAAATATGTGATGGGTGATTTCCATAATTCCCAAGTAAATGCACCTGAGAACCACAAAATATGTTTTATAGTATGCAGCCATGATTCTGGTTGTCATGTATGAGACAATACATTATTGATTTTTTTCTGTCATTGTTATACTTTCCAACAGGTCAAGGACAAGCATCATAAGCCTTTAAGTTTACTTCAGCCACTTCCAGTTTCGACTTAGAAGTGGTATGATATATCTATGGGATTTTTTGTTGGGTTTCAACATACTAAGAGAAAGAATAATTCCATATGGGATTTGATTGATAGTCTGAACAAATCAAGTCACTTTATACCCATTTGTGACATAACTAAAGTTGAAGAGCTATGAAATCTCTTTGTGAAAGAGATTGTTCATTTTCACATAGTTCCATCTACTATATTCTTTGATATAGATCCCTATTTTACTTCTCTCTTTTGGAGAGTCCTAAAGGAGGCATTGGGATCTCATGTTCATTTGAGTATGGCATATTATTCACAGATGGATGTCTAGATAGAGAGGGATATACAGACTCTTAAAGATATGCTTAGTGCCTACATCCTTGATTTTGGTGGAGCTTGGGATGACCATTTGGGATTGGTTGAGTTTTATTATAATAATAGTTATCATTCCACGATAATAATTTATCCTTTTGAGGCCTTGTATGGATAGCCTTGTAAATCTCCGTTGTGTTGGTCAGAGATCAGTGAAAGTACCTCAGTTGGATCGAGCTTGGTCCAAGAGACAAAAAAAGGTTCAGTTGATTAATAAAAGGATTTTGATGGCATAGAACCAGTATAAATCTTATTCTTATTGTCATCGTAAACTGTTGTAGTTTTCAATAGGTGGTCGGGTGTTCTTGAAATTTTCACCCTGTTTGGATCATTGGTGGCTTGGGAGGAAAGGGAATATTTCTCCTCGTTTTGTGGGAAATTTTTTGGTTATTAAGCAGGTGGGGAAATTTTCTTACCATTTAGCACTTCCTCCATAGCTGAAATTGATGCATAATGTGTTCCATGTATCTCAACTCCAAAAATATCTTTCTGATCCATCACATGTTTTGAACTGGAGTGATCTTGATGTTGAGCCTGATTTATTTGTGACTGAGCATCCAGTCAGTATATTTGATTTTGAGATAAAAGAACTTCATTGGAGGATGATACCTTTGGTCTAAGTGCTACAGAAACATGGTTCTTCTGTGCATGAGATGTGGGAGAGGGAGGAACTTATGATAGAGAAGAGGCCTCATTTTTCGATATAGAAACTTCTTGACATGCTTTTTGGGGATAGGAAGTTTTTATGGTAAGGAGGTTATAACATCCTATTAATGATTTTCAGGCACTCCTCGACCCTCCTTTTTTACCATTCTTTAGTTGGTGTTTGTCACGGGTTGTTTCGCATGGAAATTTGAAAATTTTGGAAAATTATGGGATGTGCACGGTTGGTGAACGGTTTTCCCAAACTGTGCACCCACCCAGTGAAAACCATACAACCCTAGGTAGTGGGGGTTTTCATGGTTGGTTCATGGTCTAAAAACCATGTATCCACCTAGTAGAAACCATGCACCCCAGTAGAGGGGCACACAGTTAGGGCACATGGTTTTTCAAACCATGCAGCCTTACCCAGGTAACCGTGCGAGCGATAGTTTTTATTTCTGAATTTTTTTAAAAAAATACCTGAAGCCCTATTTTATCCATTGTTTGACCCAAAGTACTCATAAATCAAAATCCTAGGTCTTTTAGGCTCCTAATAACCCATTTTAGATCCTCTAAACCCCTTCCTAGGAAAATCAAAGTGTGGCGGATCTCATTCAATCCCTATCTGGTAAGTGGTTCTTCTCCCGTTCCTTCTCTCTCGATCTCTCTTTCTTTCCTACATAGAGAGTGTTATATTATCTTATTATTAATGGATATAAACTCATTTGATTTGGATCTTGATTCTAGGTTGTATTTCTAGATATCGGTTCTTGTCATTCGTCGTTGGAAAATCCCACTGTGGGTGTTGAGTTTTGATATCATGATTAAAGGTAGATGGTTCTGTTTAATATTGGACAATTGATTTAACCTTGATTTTAATTATTTGATTTGAATTTATTCTAATTAAATTATGAAAAATCAATTCTATTTGAATTTGAATTGAAATTTATTTGGTGTGGATTTTGAGAAAAACCTCAATTCCATTGGAATTGAAATTTGGGGCGTATTTTGAAAATTGGTGGAATTTTTTAATTGATTTGAGAACTGATTTTAGAAAATGGATTAAATTGAATTGATTAAAACCTATTATTGGTTTTATTTTTAAATGGAATGAAATTATGAAAAATTCATGTTTGGTGTTGAAATTGATTTGGAATATTGAAATGAGAAATTAGGAAATTGAATTGTAAATGATGTTTTGATTTGAAATGAAATGAATTCCCCATTATTGATTAATTGATTAAGAACATGCAAGTAGTTAGTGGGTTATTTGGGACAATCATGCTAGGATGGTAATTCCCTAGAAATGGATTGATGATGAAAACTCTAAAAAAAACTAGTTAGACATATCTTATCTCATATGGGATATTGATTAGTCCTATTTGGACTGAGCCTAAGGGATGTGTGTACACATTACCATGATCACAGATAAGAGAGTGTGATGATCCTATGAACAGGAACTATCCTACTATAGGATAGATGACCATGCTTTTTTTGTGATTACTTTGATATATATGCCATTGATTGTGAAACTTCTTTATTCATAATAGTTTATTTATATAAATTATTT
Organism: Viscum album; assembly: GCA_963277665.1. Classification (NCBI taxonomy): domain Eukaryota; kingdom Viridiplantae; phylum Streptophyta; class Magnoliopsida; order Santalales; family Viscaceae; genus Viscum; species Viscum album. Next base: position 1,685,775,287 of record OY728160.1, read on the forward strand.
TATATAAAATGTTTATTAAGCCATTGTTTGAAAAAAAAATCACTATTTTAAATGAAAAGAATGTCTTTTTAATATGAAATTGTATCACCATGCCCTATTTTATTTAAAATTTAAATCATGTTTTGGTTTATTATTATGGCATCTTATTATGGAACACCTGGTGAGACCCTACTAGGCTTTTAAGACACACCCAACCTTTACCTTTAGGCATTTGTAGATTTTCTTCTTCCAGGTTCAAGTAAAGGGAAAGCACCTCTTAAAGGAGGTGGATGTTATTGACCCTTTGGGCTTGGAGTGTTTATACCCTTGTGATGTTTGGGTTTATCTTATATTTTTTTGAGTACTTGATGATGTATTGTTTGGGTTTTTGATATACCTATTTGGTTTTTGGTACCATCTCCTTTGGGAGTTTTTGAGCATACTAATATGTATATGTTTCTTACACTGTTTATGCGGAAAATTCATTCCCACTTGTATCTTGTATGATCTCGAGTGCTATTAGCCAACCCATGGGGATCAGGAATGCCCTTCAGGCTATGACAGTTCTGACTTGGGTATCAGGGTACTAGGGTATCCAGGATGGTTCATGCCATGGATGGAGAAGGATCTCCTATTATAAATAGACAAGGTTGTTTGGCCATGAATCATCCAGGTGGATTTTTCAAAATTCACATATATAGCAATCGAGGTCTGATACCTTCTAAATTTGGAAACAAGGGTCAAAGAGTTATTTGTGTTGCTAATTTAAACTCATCCAATGAGCTGGAATAAACCAATTTTCTTTCAACCAATTTTAAACTCTTAGAAGCGATAGAAATTACTAATTTGGAAATGGAAATTGAACTCCTATAAAGCAGTCATGAATATAATTAATAAGAGATTTACATAACTCATAAGATTAAATCCTTACACTGATTCAAAGAAGGAATTTATAAAAATACTTTTAGAACATAATTTCTCAATAAAGGTGATAAGAACACTTTCCTTTTTAATAATATATAAAAACTAGCTATAATTTAAAATACCATCAGTTATTTTAAAATTTTTCTAGAGATCATATAAAAAGATATGATATCATGGATCATATTAGTATCTATTATAAAAAGAAGTTTAATATACATTATTCTATTAACATTAGAAACATTATTTATATGATTCCTATTAATATTAATTTGTGTGGTAATGGTATACTTCCAAAGATACCATATATGAAGGACGTTTAAATAGATGACTTATCTCCAAGTCCTAATAGTTCTCCTAGTCGAGATAGAATTTCCAACGTGTTTTTTCAGGAATAATGGGATATTGTGCACTATGATTTATTGAAAATATTCCAAAATATTTTTAGAAACAGTGTCCTTCCAGCATGAATCAATTCCTAATTTTTTGTTCTTTTTCCAAAAGTAGAGAATCTTGATCCTTTGGATATGTTTAGTCCTATTCTTATGTCTAGTTCAGTTTATAAAATCCATAGAAAAATTTTATCTAATAGACTTGTTCTAGTTATTTGAAATTTGGTATTAGTTAACAAGTTTACATGATGGAGTTTATATGATTTTTTTCCCTCTATAAAAGCATGTAAGACATCTTTCCCACGCTCATTAAGAACTTGATATGGGTCATTGGGTATGGGGATATATTATTTTGGGAAGAACACAAGTTGGGTGAACGCGGGTTCCTTGAAATGTAGGACACTTATCTTGATTGTAGATCCTAGTTCACTATGTAATGGAAGTTATCTAACTATTAACATTTTTTATTCTCCACATGTGACGTGTGGTTGAAATTTAAAGATAAAAAATCACTTATTGATTATTTTCCTAAGTTTTCTCATCAGTATAAATGTATTTAGTTGGTTTTGAATCCCTACTTGGTCAAATTTCATTTTAATGAAAATGTAAATGTGATTTCTGACTTTACTAAAAATAAAAAAAAAACAAAATGAGACAGTCAATTTGAATGATAAACTAGAAAGATAAAACAAAACACACCTCCTAAATATGATGTGTCGTTCAAGACCATGGATACTACCTGTGTTTGGTGCGGAAAGGACCTACAAAAAATAAAAATTATGAAGATAACAATAATGAATGTAATAAAAAAAACATAGTATAAACCTACATCGTAGGATCTACTACACCATCGCCCCGGTGTATATGCTCCCTCAATGCTCTGACCTCAGCTAACTGCTGCACATTTACCTACTCGGAAGCACACATCTATGACTTCAAATTTGTCACCTATTGTGTCATCCCAACAATAACAAGAGATATTTTATCAATGTGTGAAACTACAGAATGAGGAATCCCTATTCCATATGTCAAGCTATAATCATATCCATCACGACCAATGATGCGATGAAATGTCTTATCCTTTTGCATGGAAAATTGTCATTAGTCCTCTAGCAGTTATGCTAACTCAACCTCAAATTGAGACTATGTAATATATAAATATAAATATATTTTTATATACAGATGTATGTAAGTATTGATAATTAGTATAATAACTTACTATAAGAGCCGCAACCTATGGATCTTTTTTATCACAAGTCATCATCCACACTAACATTTTATCAGTTGGTGCGTCTTGCTCCCATAACTGTATACCAATAAGATATAAATATAGAATACAAAACCATATTAAATAATAAATTGAAAAAATTGAATAATAAATACATCATGTTGAATCTGGGACACATGATGATTCCCAATCCCATGAGGTGGTCCCTATAATTCACGATTCTTAGAATGACATGTTGTCACCTCCTACATTCAATTAATTCAAATTTCAAACATTCAAAATGCTAAAAATTCGTTTAAATATATAAACAAAAATAAATAGACTCATCGTTGCAGCCTCATTGGATCATTATGCAACTAACCCACGCCAATGAGACGAGATAACACCTCTTGGGACTCTGTCCAAAATGTTTAGGGCACCCACATTTGGTATCTAATGCTCCCTCTTAACTCTATCTTTATAATATTTCCACATTTTATGACATTTGGAAATGTAAACTAGTCAAAAATCATTGGGGAACACTCTCATATTATTATATTTAAGAAAAAAATTATCACAAATGTAACTATTTTTTAAACATGGCTAAGAAACTAAAATGATGCTCTTACCTGAACATCCCTCCATAGCTGATCTAATTCTTCCTAGGGAAATGAAGCTCAGTCATCTGTAGTTAATGAAAATCTATGTGGGTCACGTATGATATGACCCAACTGGCGAATAAATGTAGGGGAACCCACTCCCACAGGATGGTATGTCTCGTCAAAAGATACATCAACGGTTGTGCCATAATTCCATGATGAAATACCACAAACAGGGCCTCTCCTATGAAAGGAAGAAGCATTCAAGTTGAATCATATTGAATACAATTTTAAACATAATTAGACAGGTGTGTATATATATGTTTAATTTTTAATTAGAAAAATAAAAACATGTTTATATTCATACACACCTCGACCCGTAGACACAGATGGCTCTGCAGAATGATGTGGATCCAGTGCCTGTTACCCCGACACGTATGCATTCATAGAATGCATTAGTAAGAAAATGATTCATTTCCTATTATAGTGCCTTATAATGTGAACTACAAAGGGCTCATGTACTTTTTATTTATTGCACACATATTTCATCAAATATAAAGGAGTGTCTGGATCAAAACACATGTCTAGGACAAGATAAGATATTTCATTGTTGTATAACCATGAAATCCTATATAAAGGATAAATATCTAATACTCATTCATTTGATTCATCAACATTGAGAAATTCATAAAGGTTGAGTTTCTCGACACCAGGAAATAAAAGGTGTTGAATGTTTCTTTCCATTACCAACAATTAAATATCAACACTATCATATATTGGAAAATAGGAACCCACATGAATGAAAGTAAAATATGTTTTCAAATATCATAAAGAGAGGCATAAAACTTCTACAAGTAGAAGATAATAGAAAAACATATAAAGGCCATTCAGATAAGACCACTAAAGTTGAACTAGAGCCAATGATTTCATCTGAATTACATGTTGGTAGAATGATAATACAAAGAATATTTATAGAAATATTTTCCCCAATTCAGGTAAGGTTATTATAAGGGACACACAAATGTACAATGTGAAGAGAGAGAGAGAGAAATAAAATTTATAGGTTGACTCACACTTATTCTCTCTCAATAATTGGGATGTAAAGAACCTCATAAAATAGTGTAGAACTATAAGGGGATCATGTCACAAGAAAGTGATAAAGTGAAAGAAGAAAATTCTCATGGATCCATATTAAAAGGTTGATAAATATAAAGGAGATAATTTAGGTCTAAAGTACATTGAATGAAGGGTGTTTTATATGACAACCCTACTTTTTATTACAACTTAAACATGATTTATTACATAAAACTTCACTTGATACAACAAAGAATATCGAGAGGTTTAGTGTCTTTGGGGCTTAGGATCATTATATAAAAACTTGAAACATGAAATACAACATCTTTATTGAAAACTTCCTTTACATGACCACTACATTCCTTCGTACTTAGCATTGCATGGGATAACCTGAGGACATGCATAAGAAAAGGGTGAGCAATAAAGCCCAGTAAGGGAATACACATGGAATAACATGAGGAGTACAATACTTGTTAGACATTAGGCATATCAATAGATCACAAGAGAAACATGAACATAAAGGCATGATAAATCATGATAATCATAACATGGAAATGTGGTAACAATACTTAACATGGAATTAGCATGAGCCAAGGCCCATTGCACATGGAGCATGAGTAAATCCTCATTGCACATGAAGCACGAGTAAACCCTCGTTACACTTGAATTAGCATGATTCAACACTCATTGCACATGAAGTATCATGATACTATACTTTACTCAATGCATTGGAGCGCTATAAGGACACACCCTTCTTAAACATTTCATTTCATGCATAAGTGTGCCACATGGATCATAAAACATGGATTCATAAAACATAATCATTTATTCCACGATGAAGGAATATGGAATTCATACATGAAACTTCATAATCAATAAATAAATGTGTATAAAGGTGAATACCCTTGATGGAGAAATGGGCATGGTATTCACTACACAATGGCATTGGCTTAGAAAATCGGTGCGATTTCGGCAGCGTAACGACGTGACATAAGAATTCATAAAAAATGGTTGATGAGAGATAAAGGGGTTCCTCATCATATCTACATGTCATGGATAGTAAGGAGGTCATATAGATACATTTACCAATAATTGTAATGGAATTTAGATTCATGATACAAAATTATTGCTTGAATGTAAAAGAGGAGAGAGAAGTTCCTTTCGGAATTTCGGTATAGTAACGGGTGTACATGGGAGGCATTTAATGAGAGAGAAAGGGGTCTCCCATCATTCAAACATAAAGAGGGAAGTATGAGGGAGGTGAGAAACCATACCCTAACATTCATAATTGAAATTAAAAGGGCAAAACAACTTAAAGAAAATTGGACAAAAATGAGAAAGGAAGAAAAACCCTTACTTGGAAGTGTGATTCCAAAGGCTAGAGAGAGGCTTGTGAGAGGCTTCTTGGGAGCTTGGGGCACCTTGGGAGGATTCTAGAGAGAGTAGGAAAGAGGTTGGATGAACTCCAAAGGCTTTTGGTGAGAAGGAAGTGGGAGCTTGGGTGGGTTTATATAGGAAAGGTGAGGGAATTTTTTATTATTTAGGTTTGGGACCCCTTACATTAAATTAATCCAAACCAAAAACCATCCCATGGTTTTTGCCCATGTTTTTTGGAAAAGGGAAGAGGAAAAAAATATTTTATAATTCCAAAGTCCGAACTTTTTAAAATAATAGGTTTGCTTATGTGGAGGTGAGTCACACTCCCATGGAAAACAATTTAAAAAGACAAGGTGTTTAATAAGTCTTGAGGGATCCATTAATGCTTTGAAAATTAAGTCAAACAAAACAAAAATCACATTATTTTAATGGTAAAACATATATTGGCCAAACATAAATCTTATAGTATTTTATTACATCACTATTGGGTCATTATGATGTCATAAAATACATTATATATTTAAACGGTATTTAATTTTTACCCAAAATTTTGATTGTCTCAGAAAATTATGAAAAATTCACTGTTGGATAATTTCGACGTACTGATTCCAGAAATAACATTTATTTTATCTAAATAATTTTCTAAATATGTTAATTTTCACTTTTAAAATAAAAACCGACATTTATCGAAAATTCACGGGTTTTGACAGAAATGGCTTTCAAACCGTAATAAAAATTACAACTGCATTCATCAAATTATAAGATCATTTATATTTAATAAAAATTAATTTAATAATAATATTAATATTTTATTAAAATATTATTTAATTAAAAAATACCTTAATTTAATAAAATATAATTCTTAATTAAATAATAACTAAAAACATTATTTGTACTTTAAAAACTATTTACAATGTATCAATAATGACAAGAAATTATATCCATTATTATATACAAAAAATAATGTACATGAACATAGTACTATTTATTTGTTACATAACCCCTTAAAACAGTCGCATAAGACCTAAGGGTAAGGTGTGCAATGGTGACAGACTCTTGGGGTGGCTTGGATAACATCGCTCGAGTGGTAATTTCTATCAACTTCCACTTCTCCCGTAGACGGTCCTGTTCGAGCTTGACATGATGAAGCTCAGCTTGGGCTTGGTTAAGAGTGAAGCCCAAGGATGCAACCTCTTTTCCGAGCTCCGACAAATGGGCTTCATATGGGGCAATTCTGCTGGATGAGGTCATTGCTTCCTTTGTCTGAGTAAATTTGGATTTGTTAAAGCTCTATATTTATACTAATCATGTGATCACTGTTCAACGGCTATATTAGCAATGGTCAAAATTCTTAACATAAAACCAAAGAAGTTGACATTTTATATAAACATAAAGATACATTTAATTAGATCAAGAGGGATTTCCATTAATGAAACTTTGGGTCGTTACAATATTCCCCCCTTAAGAAATTTCACCCTGAAATTTTCCTTTTCCCACACTAAAACATATGTGGGTAACTCAGCTTCATCATTTCCTCCGATTCCCAAGTCGCTTCTTAAAACTTGTGGTTTCTCCACAACACCTTGATGAGGGGAATTGTCTTATTTCGTAGAACTTTTTCTCTACGATCTAAGATATTCATTGGTTGATCCTCATAAGAAAGATCATCTTCCAATTGTACCACCTCAGAAGAGAGTACATGTGAAGGGTCCGGTATGTACTTCCTTAAGATGGATACATGAAAGACATCATGTAATTTGGCCATAGTAGGTGGAAGTGCTAGTCGATAGGCCACAGCCCCGGCACGATCAAGAATCTCAAAGGGGCCGATGTACCTTGGACTTAACTTCCCTTTCTTTCCAAACCTCATGACCTTCTTCCACGGAGATATGCGTAGAAAAACCATGTCTCCAACTTTAAACTCAAGGTCTCATCGATGATTATCTGCATAACTCTTCTGTCAACTCTGGACTGCCTTGATATGCTGCTGAATGGTTTTCATCTTCTCCACCATTTCCTCAACCATTTATGGTCCAAGCAGCTTACGTTCACCAACCTCATCCCAACATGCTGGTGTTCTGCACCTTTTCCCATACAGGGCTTCATATGGTGCCATTTGGATGCTCGAGTGGAAACTATTGTTATAAGAGAACTCAACTAGAGGAAGATGTTGATCTCATCCTCCTTTAAATTCCATTGATCACGCTCTCAACATGTCCTCGAGTGTTTGGATAGTCTGCTCGGATTAGCCATCAGTTTGAAGATGATAGGCCGTACTGAAGTTCAGTTCAGTATTCAGAGAATGTTGAAGACTCTTCCAAAACATAGAGGTGAATCTTGGATCTCGGTCAGACGCAATAGATAGTGGTACTCCATGCAGCCTTACCACTTCCCTGATATATATATGTGCCAGTTGATCCAATGAGAAATCCTCATGAATAGAAATGAAGTGTGCAGTCTTTGTAAGACGATCCACAACAACCCAGATTGCATTGTTGCCTTTGGATGTCCTCAGAAGTCCGGTGACAAAGTCCATGGTGATGTTCTCCCATTTCCATTCTGGTATGGGAAATGGTTGCATCATCCCCTTATACTTCTGCCTCTCTACATTCACTTGCTGGCACACCAGGAACTTTTATGTATATTCAGCGATCTCCTTCTTCATATTATCCCACAAAAAGTTTTCTCGGAGATCTAGATACATCTTTGTGCTCCCTGGGTGAATAGAGAAATTTGAACTATGTGCATCGTCCAAAAGTTCCTTCTTCAGCTCCGGACTTGATGGAACACATAGTCTTTTCCCAAACCGCACAATTCCTTCTTCATTAACATTAAACTCCAAGGATTTACCTTTTTCGATAGCTTCCACTTTTTCTTGAATTCCCACATCATCCTTTTGAGCATCCTTTAACTTTTCCAAAAGAGACGGTTGAGCAATCATTTGTGAAAGGATTGATGATGTTACCTTCTCTATGATTCCCATGTCCATCTTCATCAAGTCTAAGAAAATTGTATCCTTCTCAATTCTCATCATTGATAGAATCGCTGGATCCTTTCTACTTAGGGCATCTTCCACCTTGTTTGATTTCCCAGGGTGGTAATGGATTGAACAGTCATAATCATCGATGAGCTTTATCCATCTTCTCTGGCGCATATTAAGCTCTTTTTGTGTGAATATATATTTAAGACTCTTGTGGTCAGTATATATCTCACATTTCTCTCCATAGAGATAATGCTGCCAGATTTTCAAGGCAAAGATCACAGCTTCCAACTCTAGATCATGCGTTGGATAGTTTTGCTCATGGATTTTCAACTGCCTTGAGGCATAGGATATCACTTTATCATTCTGAATCAGCACACAGCCTAAGACCTTCTTTGAAGCATCACTGAAAACAACAAAAAGTTCCCCACTTGTGGGTAAAGTGAGCACGGGTGCAGTGATAAGCCTCCTTTTCAACTCCTTGAAGCTTTCTTCACATTCATCACTCCAAGAAAACTTTACTTCCTTTCGAGTTAGCTTGGTAAGAGGGTTGGACAATCGTGAGAAATTTATCACAAATCGTCGATAATATCTAGCTAACCCCGAGAAGCTACGGATATCTGTTACCGATGTTGGCCTCAGCCATCCCTCAATTGCATCTGTTTTGGAGGGATCCACAGATATCACATTGCTTGTGATGATATGGCCCAAGAATGATACTTCCTTCAACCAGAACTCACACTTGTTGTACTTTTCATAGAGCTTATCCCTGCGCAAAGTCTCCAGTATAGTTCTTAAATGATCCTCATGATCCTCCTTGTTTTTAGAGTATATTAGAATATCATCTATAAAGACTACCACAAATTTGTCTAGGTAATCTCTAAAGACTATATTCATCAATTCCATGAAGATTTCTGGAGCATTGGTGAGTCTGAAAGGCATTACTATGAATTCATAGTGCCCGTATCTTGTACGAAAAGCAGTCTTGGGGACATCTTCCTTCTTCACCCTTACTTGATAATATCCTGACCGCAAATCTACCTTGGAGAAGTATTGTGATCCACGTAGATGATTGAACAAGTCATCGATCAGTGGCAGAGGATACTTGTTCTTTATCGTGATTTTGTTAAGTTCACGATAATCGATGCAAAGTCGCATTGACTCATCCATCTTCTTGACGAAGAGGACTGGTGCACCCCATGGTGAAGCACTTGGGCGTATAATCCCTTTATCTAGATTCTCCTGTAGTTGTTTCTTCATCTCTTCAAGCTCTACAACAGCCATTCTATATGGAGTCTTGGATATTGGTAAAGCCCTGGGTATAAGTTCAATTGAGAATTCAACAACTCTTCTAGGAGGAAGACCAGGCAGTTCCTCAGGAAACACTTCCGCGAATTCCCTTATAATAGGAATTTCTTTAAGGATGGTTTCTTCCTTGGACTCAATCATCTGAGCCAGATACGCGTGCTCATAAGGCAATAATATCCATGCTTGAGATGATGGAGCTAAAGGAGATTCATCTTCCTCCTTACACTTGTAAAGAATCGGGGGTCGATTCTCCATATGAAGTGTGATTTCCTTCTCCCGACAATTTATGTTGGCTCTATATAAGGAAAGTCAATCCATGCCAAGAATTGCATCAAATTCCACCAGAGGGAGTATGACGAGGTTCACCGGGAAATTCAATCCACAGATTATAACAGGGGAGGACTTATATTCATAGGATGCAATGATTTCCCCATTTGTTGTAATCACCGACATCTTCACTTCCATGATTTATGGTGGTGTTGTGATTGTTCTACTAAACTTTCGAGATATAAAAGAATGCATAGAACCTGAATCAAAAAGTACATTCGCTATTCTTGAATGAATAACTAGCGTACCTGTCACCACTTCGTTTTCGGGGTTCACTTCGGCAGAAGTGATGGTAAAAGCTCTTCCTTGCTGCCTTGGAGGTTGTTGTTTGCCTCTGAAAACCCTTGGATTAGGGAATTGATTTGCAAAATGACCCGGTTCTTTGCATTTGTAGCATTGAACAACGCGTTGAGGTTCGAACGGAGCGTTCCTCTCCTCTATCGCAGTTGTGGGTCTTTCTTGCCAACAGTTAACAGCTAGGTGCCCTTCTCTTCCACACATGAAGCATTTCCTCATCCCCTTAAGGCAATTTCTAGGGTTCTTCTTTCTGTACTTTTGGTAAGTGGGGTGCTGGATCTTCTTAGCACCGTTGGATTTATCCATCGGACCACCAGCATTGAAGTCCACCTTACGCTTCTTATCCCCATGATACCCCTGTGATTCTCCGATCTCCATTTCGACCTTGAGGGCACATCGGACAATTTCCCCATAGCTGTCGAAGTCACAGATTGCTAATGCTTTCCGTAGGCTAGGATTTAACCCACCAAAGAAGCGGTCAACTTTGCATTATGGGGTAACGACAAAGCCGGAAGCGTATCGTGCAAGCCATGTGAAGTTTGCCTCATACGCTCCAACTGATTCTTCGTCTTTTTTCTTGAGGGAAAGGAAGTCCCTTTCCATCTTAAGCCGGAGGGTGCGCAGAAAATATTTATCGAAAAACATCTTCCGAAAATCCTTCCATTTCAATGCCTCGATCTCCTCCTCAGGCTTCGTATTTTTTATCAACGTCCACCATTTATCAGCTTCACCCTCTATATGATAAGCAGTTAGGAGAACCTTCTCTTGTTCAGAACATTGAAGGATGGAGAATATATTTTCAATGGAGTTGATCCATTGTTCAGCGATCATGGGATCGGATGATCTACTAAAAGTATGAGGCCTTTGTCTCATGAAGCTCTCGATAGCGACTTGTTCTTTCTTAGGGGGGTTGAACGTTCCTCTTGACCCGTATTTCTATTCAAAACTTGAGTTAGCTGAGAGAGAAGCGTGACAAAGTTCGCGATTCCTGCTCTCATTGGATTGGGCATCTCATTAGTACAGTCATCACACTGATCTTCACAACGGTTGTTAGCCCGAGTCCTCCTATTACCGGCCATTGGCTGGAATAAAAGGAAAGTTGGGGGTAACACATAGAGGATAATCCAAAGACAAAATTTGATGACTTATAAATAAACTTTTATTTCCTTAACTCATGAGTTTATAGGCTTCAATCTAGACTTTTCATGATCTACTTTCTAACATATATTCTTAGGGGCATTTTTTTAAATTCCCTTAATAAGGATTCATACTAAGCTTGTGAATTTACCAAAGCATATCCCTCGGGGGTGTCGTAACCAAGAGTGCAGCAAGGCCCGTTGTCATGCATCAGTTCCCGTTCGAGTCTAGCTCAAAGCGGTGTTTTCGGGTTTTACCCCTAGGATACATCTGTGCCAGAGCCGCCTCTACCTGCTCGTATCCAGACAGGGATGTATTTTCTTGATAATCCACTTACTCGGTACTTACCAAAACTTAGGGATGTTTTTATTATACTTAGTCTTGTCTCTAAGGCTTTACTAGGGTTTTCTAATCCTAATCCCAAAAATAACTAAACCTATCCTTTGATACCAACTATGACAACCCTGCTTTTTATTACAACTTAAACATGATTTATTACATAAAACTTCACTTGATACAACAAAGAAGATCGAGAGGTTTAGTGTATTTGGGGCTTATAATCATTACATAAAAACTTGAAACATGAAATACAACATCATTATTGAAAACTTCCTTTACATGACCACTACATTCCTTCGTACATAGCATTGCATGGGATAACCTGGGGACATGCATAAGAAAAGGGTGAGCTATAAAGCCCGGTAAGGGAATACACATGGAATAACATGAGGAGTACAATACTTGTTAGACATTAAGAATATCAATAGAGCACAAGAGAAACATGAACATAAAGGCATGATAAATCATGATAATCATAAAATGGAAATGTGGCAACAACACTTAACATGGAATTAGCATGAGCCAAGGCCCATTGCACATGGAGCATGAGTAAATCCTCATTGCACATGAAGCACTAGTAAACCCTCGTTGCACTTGAATTAGCATGAGTCAACACTCATTGCACATGATGTATCATGATACTATACTTTACCCAATGCATTGGAGCGCTATAAGGGCGCACCCTTCTTAAACATTTCATTTTATGCATAAGTGTGTCACATGGATCATAAAACATGGATTCATAAAACATAATCATTTATTCCATGATGAAGGAATGTGGAATTCATACATGAAACTTTATAATCAATAAGTAAATGTGCATAAAGGTGAATACCCTTGATGGAGAAATGGGCATGGTATTCACTACACAATGACATTGGCTTAGAAAATCGGTGCGATTTTAGCAGCGTAACGACGTGACCTAAGAATTCATAAAAAATGGTTGATGAGATAGAAAGGGGTTCCTCATCATATCTACATGTAATGGACAGTAAGGAGGTCATATAGATACATGTCCCAACAATTGTAGTGGAATTTAGATTCATGATACAAAAGTATTGCTTGAATGTAAAAGAGGAGAGAGAAGTTCCTTTCGGAATTTCGACATAGTAACGAGTGTACATGGGAGGCATTTAATGAGAGAGAAAGGGGTCTCCCATCATTCAAATATAAAGAGGGAAGTATGAGGGAGGTGTGAAACCATACCCCAACATTCATAATTGAAATTAAAAGGGCAAAACAACTTAAAGAAAATAGGACAAAAATGAGAAAGGAAGAAAAACCCTTACTTGGAAGTGTGCTTCCAATGGCTAGAGAGAGGCTTGTGAGAGGCTTCTTCAGAGCTTGAGGCATCTTGGGAGGATTCTAGAGAGAGTAGGGCAGAGGCTGGATGAACTCAAAAGGCTTTGGGTGAGAAGGAAGTGGGAGCTTGGGTGGGTTTATATAGGAAAGGTGAGAGAATTCTTTATTATTTAGGTTTGGGACCCCTTACATTAAATTAATCCAAACCACAAACCATCCTATGGTTTTTTACCATGGTTTTTGGAAAAGGGAAGAGGAAAACAATATTTTATAAGGTCAAAGTCTGAACTTCTTAAAATAATAGGGTTGCTTATGTGGAGGTGAGTCACACTCCCATGGAAAACAATTTAAAAAGACAAGGTGTTTAATAAGTCTTGAGGGGTCCATTAATGCTTTGAAAAGTGAGTCAAACAAACCCAAAATCACATTATTTTAATTGTAAAACATATATTGGTTGAACATAAAGCTTATATTATTTTATTACATCACTATTGGGTCATTATGATGTCATAAAACACATTATATATTTAAACGGTATTTAATTTTTACCCAAAAATTTGACTCTCAGAAAATTATGAAAAATTCACCGTTGGATAATTTCGACGTCCTGATTCCAGAAATAAAATTTATTTTATCTAAATAATTTTCTAAATATGTTAATTTTCACTTTTAAAATAAAAACTGACATTTATCGAAAATTCACGGGTTTTGACAGAAATGGCTTTCAAACCTTAATAAAAATTACAATTGCATTCATAAAATTATAAGATCATTTATATTTAATAAAAATTAATTTAATAATAATAATAATATTTTATTAAAATATTATTTAATTCAAAAATCCCTTAATTTAATAAAATAGAATTCTTAATTAAATAATAACTAAAAATATTATTTGTATTTTAAAAACTATTTACAATGTATCAATAATGACAAGAAAGTATATTCATTATTATATACAAAAAATAATGTACATGAACATAGTACTATTTATTTGTTATATAACCCCTTAAAACAGTCGCATAAGACCTAAGGGTAAGGTGTGTGATGGTGACAGACTCTTGGGGTGACTCGGATAACATCGCTCGAGTGGTAATTTTTATCAACTTCCACTTCTCCCGTAAACGGTCTCGTTCGAGCTTGACATGATGAAGCTCAGCTTGGGCTTGGTCAAGATCGAAGCCCAAGGATGCCACCTCTTTTCCGAGCTCCGACAAATGGGCTTCGTATGGGGCAATTCTACTGGATGAGGTCATCGCTTCCTTTGTCTGAGTAAATTTGGATTTGTTAAAGCCCTATATTTATACAAATCATGTGATCACTGTTCAACGGCTATATTAGCAACGGTCAAAATTCTTAACATAAAACCAAAGAAGTTGACATTTTATATAAACATAAAGAGACATTTAATTAGATCAAGAGGGATTTCCATTAATGAAACTTTGGGTCATTACATTTTATTCTATCCAACCCATTTTGATTCATTCCTCGTTCATCCCGTTCATTTTTATTCACTATCTATTCATTCATGTTGGGAAATAATCGCTTACAGTAACATTGAAACATTTTTAGATTGATTGTGTTTGTTGACAAAGCAGGTTTCCATGATCAGTTGGGGAGATCTAGAGTGATTTTTGACTAGGCATGTTGACAATGATTCAAGATAGAGGAATGGATGTCTTGGAAGTAGTACAAAAAATTGCGTACACAAGGTGACTTCATTTCCCAGTGTGTGCTAAATTTTTGGGGTCCAAAATTTAGAGGTTAGCTAGTATTGCGAAAATTGGATTTCCTTGAAGGCCTTATGAAAATATGGAAAAGGCATGAATTTCATGAAGACTGGTTTTCGCGGAGGGTGTTTTGCAAAGGCATGGAGGTTTTGATGGTGAGATCCTTGATTATGATGAGCATCGCGAACAACGAATTTTCCTAGATCTTCGCCAGATAGGGAGCATCATGACCGAAATGATGGATCATCAGAAAATGGTGATGACATGGTTGGAAGCTTCTGGAATCAATAGAAACGCCTATAAATAGGCCTCTACCCCCTTCAGAATTTGAGTGAGACTTAATGAAAATCCATAAGATTTGATTTCGTGAAAGTGGTTCCTGAAGGGTGTTCTTGAGAAAAAGTTTACAAAGAAAGGGAGTTTGCAAAGGCTATAAACACCAACCGAAATATGTATTCATCGTGAAAGTATTGATGTTCATGAAGGCTATAAAAATCCAACTGAAAGAGATGAGCTTCGTGAAGGATAATTATGCTTCACGAAAGTTGTGTGCTTCGTGAAGGCAATGAGCATCGTGAAAGTAAGGTGCTTCATGAAGGCTAAGTGAGCATCATGAAAGAGGTGAGCTTCACGAAGGCAGTGAATATCATGAAAGTCTTGAAAAAGGAATTGCCCAGTACATTTGTGGTAAAGTGGTTTTCATTAGTTAGATGAAAGTGGAACTTCAATAGAGCATCTACCTACAACTAAGGATGTGTGCATTCATGGAAATGAAAGGACCTACAAGTCCATAAATTGTACGTGGACCCCTTCCAAAGCAGCGAGCAAAGGAAAAGGAAAACGATGATCCTTTCCACCGATAGTGAGCCAGAGAAAGAGACATAGAGAGTGATCCTTGGGAAAACAGTGAACTGACCCTAAACTTTGTAAAGGCAATGAGTCAGGGCATAGAAGTGATCTAGCCTGAACCTTGCATTTTGGCAGTGAGCCTTGGTGGATTTGGTACATCGGCACATTGTATGCTCCTTGGATGTAGCCCAGTGAAGGTGAACTAAGTAAAAATTTGTGTGTTCATCTGCTTGAATTCTTGTGTTACATTCAAAGCATCATCATCAGATAAAGAAGGAAATAATAAGATCAACATTAACACTTAAGTGCAAACAAAGTGGCCCTTATAATAAAGAGGTCAAGATCCAGTGGGACAAAAATAATTTTCAAAAGAATATTCATACCCTGATTCACCCCCCCCCCCTCTCAGGGTATCTAGGCCCCATTTTCACCTAACAATTCCACTTCATCTATCCATCCATTTTGAGAAGGATTTATAGACTATAGAAGAAGAAGGGGTTGAGATGCATGATGGAGAACAAATTTTTACTCTATATTTATACATTTTTTTAGTATTCTGGACTAAGAACTCTTGTAGGGGGTAAATGGGATTTAATTCAATGATTGTTTCATGTAAATTAAAATCTAGAAATATCTGATTTAGGATATTGTTCTTAAAAATATAATTGATTGATTACCAGTCAATAGATTTTAAGGTGAGGGTGATAGAGATTGGAAGACAAAATCTTGGAAAATAGTTGTGATCAATGTGTTTTTTGAATGCAATTTCAGGGACTGTAGTGGAAGCATAATCATAAAAAATGAATGAACCACTTCTCATAAGGAATAGTCACAAATTATAGGGTCTCATGTCTTTATGAGTAAGTCGTTGGATATCTTAAGACCAAACTTCAAGAAATTCATGATGTTGATAAAAAATTATTTATTAGAAATTCATTTGATATGAATCATAAGGTCAACTACTAGTAAGATTACCCTACTTAGCTATTATGAAATCAAAACTTCGTTTTTTTGTCCCTTCTACTAACACATTTTCACACTCACAATTAATATAAAATACCAAAAACATTTACATTCTTATCATGATTCCCAAAAATAGCACCATTCATTATTAGTTTTCATTCTTTCTGCATAAGTAAATCAGTGATCTAATCAATATCATATCCTCATGGAGATGGTTCAGTCCTTACTAGTTATTGTGCTACTAATACCTTATACACTGGAGTTTTGTAGTTTACAATTACATAAATACATCAAGAAAAAATTGGCACTATATGCAGGGAGAGGAGGGGTTAAAAAACTACTGCAAAGCAAGATTTTAGTGAAACAAGGGAAGAAAGAGTGGTGTTGTTACTATGAGATCTTTGGTAATAGTTTAAATCATTAAATAAACCTTAAGATTCTAGAATCACCTTCATATTATTAAGTGAAATAGAAAAAATACATGGGGAACATCCTAAGAGAAGTTATCTATTATTTAATGTATATAATTTTATTTAGAGGAGTCATCGTGACTCATCTTGGAGGTAAGGAAACTTCAAGCTATAATTTTGGGATTTCAAGGGAAATTCCAATAATGATATCAAAGTGTATTATAAAATGGGATTCATGTGCATCAAACATCCATTCGCGCCTTGTATAAGAAAAAAATTGTAATGATTCTGGAGCATTTTTCATAAAATTCAATCTAAATTATCATGGGATGAGGAAGGAATATAAGTCTTCATTCAAACAACTTAAACCCACATCCAGCCTACTCAAAGAAAATTATCTCAAACAGATAAATGGATTGATCAATTTTCTCAAAATACCCACACATGTACCCCATACTTTGAAATCCAAGTAGAGAAGATGACTAAATGAAGTAGTGTGAGGGATAAAGGAAAAAATAACAATTAGTGCTAAATTTAATCCAATGCAGTGTATTATGGAAATTACTATATGTAATAGTAGTGATATAGAGGAATAAGGTCCAAAAAATTTAAACAATGAGGGGGTGCAGCGAGGGTTAGGGGAGTGGGAAGTGATGAGGGCGAACAGGCGGTGGCAGTCGTGGCGGCTCCAGGTGCGGTGGCAAATTTGATTCACGACGGGCAGTGGATCTCACTCGCGACAACAGATATGGTTCATTAACTATTCTCATGCCAAAAGGCAAAACATCAAATGTCTTCGGTGAATCATGGTGAGGAGGCCTCCGGTGCTGAACCTCAAATGGATAATCATTCCTTGAACAACCTGAAACTCTTGCTACATATCCACAACGCTTGTAATAGAATGATCACGTGATATCTCAAGACTCAAAAACTTATGGAAGTTATGATCATTTCACGCAAAACGGACACTTAATACTAGTTTTGGTTAGAAAACATGAAAAACTCCAATTAAGGACAAAAAACATTATGAATTTTAAATTAAATTGAAATTTAACTTTAATCTAAATTAATACAGGTTCTTAATTGGAATTAGGGTCTTCTTTTGATCCTCAACTATCATTGCCCCAAAGACCAATGTCACGAGTTTGAATCCACTTGTCATCTCAATTTCCGTTGGAGAACCGGACGATCCACTTGGCTTGGCATCTGTATTTTGCAATACAAGACATAATTGATATTAAATAAATATTGTTGACTTAACGTCCGATTCTTATAAAATAATTATGAGGGGAAAAATCCGTACAGCAGCCCCGGCTTCCGCCCTCCTCGCCGCATTCCCCTCCCCTCCCAGTAAATGCTGCGCGGCGGGGTTTTATCTCCGTAAATGCTGAGCGGCAGCAGGGTCTGCAAAACCTGACAGTATCAGGCACTTTCTTCCTTAATCATACCGAGCCTTCTTTCCTTCCATGGCAGGCATGCTGTCGAATTAAAAAGGAAAGCACCATTGAGAAACAGAAACGTACTGAGTAGACTGGACCCGGTGGATGGAAAAAGGTCAACGAAGACGAAGGAAGGAAGAATCGGGACCATGATTGAAACGATCAAGTACCTGATTGGCTTAACCGGAGCCAGCGGCTTCAGCTCCAAGTCTACCGCCGAACAAGTCACAGAGAGCTGCGGCAATCTTCGTGCTCTGACCGCCATCATCACCGGTAAGGACTAGGTTCGATTTGATTCTATTCTATTCAATTTGACACGAGTGAATCCGCGACGTGGATCGACGTGTGCCTTCTTGGACCTCTAAACTATCGGCTGTGTCATCGTCTGGTTCTCAAGGGGCGACGTCAGGGATCGGCGCGGAGACGGCACGGGTGTTGGCCAAACGCGGAGCCCGGCTCGTTCTCCCGGCGCGGTCCCTCAAGGCTGCAGAGGACACCAAGACGCGGATCCGTTTCGAAGCTCCCGACGCGGAGATCATCGTCATGGCTCTCGATCTCAGCTCTCTCCGCTCCGTGAGGAACTTTGTTTCCGAGTTCGAATCTCTCGATTTGCCTCTGAATCTTCTCATGTAATTTCACTCAAATCCAATTCTCGTAGAAAATTGCAACGACCGCGCTCTCTCCTGCTCACCGCTGATCCGTTATTCGTCTCTGTTGGCAGAAACAACGCCGGGAAATTCCCCCAGGCGCACGCGATCTCCGAAGACGGCATCGAGATGACCTTCGCTACCAACTACCTAGGCATGTGTCCTTTCGCTTTCAGCCTGATTGAGATTCGCCGAAGCGGGATTTGTAACTTACTCGCCGGACTGACGCGGCGGATCGATCATTGACAGGTCATTTTCTGTTGACGAAGCTGCTGATGGAGAAGATGACAGAGACGGCGAGGAGATGCGGAGTTCAGGGACGGATCGTGAACGTGACGTCGCACACTCACGGCTGGTTCTCCGGCGACGTCGTCGGTTGCATCGGGCAGATCTCGCGGAGCAAAAGGTAATCGCGGCGGCGGGGTGTGGTAACCGCCGATCGAATAAAGAAGGCGAAAACGAAAAAACAGAACGGACAGGATCATTGGGATGCGTCAGAGCTTTATCGAATCAAAATAAGATTATCTAAGTAATAAATACCTGAAATCATAAATTTGTATAAAGAATAAAGAATGAATCCAGGCCTGACTCTGTCGCACCGCAGGGAGTTCGAACCGACGCGAGCGTACGTGCTGTCGAAGCTCGCGAACGTTCTGAACACCATGGAAGTCGCTCGCCGGCTGAAGGTAAACGAATCCTCTTCCATATCGATCAAACAGCCATGGAAGCTCAAAGCGACCTTCGTTTCCACTTGTTTTGACTGCGATGAATGAATGGATCCAGGAAACGGGGGCAAACGTGACTGCGAACTGCGTTCATCCAGGGATCGTGAAAACCAGACTTACCAGGGAGCGAGAAGGCTTCCTCACCGGTGAGAAACGTGCGGCCGAGCCTCAACGGTGGTGTCGTTTCCGTGTTTATCATATTACTTTACTGATCAACGGACTGACGCCTCTGATGTTTGGAATCCGCAGATCTGGCCTTCCTCGTTTCCAGGAGGTTCTTGAAGACGATTCCCCAGGCCGCGGCTACCACCTGCTACGTCGCAACGCAGCCGAGCTTACGGAACGTCTCCGGGAAGTATTTCGTGGACTGTAACGAGGCGCCCACGTCGAAGATGGGGTCCGACCCGGACGAAGCCGCGAGGCTGTGGTGGGCTTCGGAGATCATGGTGGATTAAACTCCTATTGACAATTTCAAAAAAATTAAAACTTTTGAACTTCATGGTAAAAATTATTTACACAACTTATTTATTTTTACAAACTATTTTTTTTATAAATGTGATTTTTAATAATTGATATCAAATATCATGTCATGAGGTACTAAAATTCACCACCCAAGGTGTTAAAAGCAGGACGAGTCATTAAATTGGCTAGTAACAGGTTGATTTATGATTTAATATGTTAAAGCGCCTACAAAAAAAATCTTCAAAATGATTAGGGAAGATATAAACATAATACTCAATGTGGTTTGGTGATAGTGCAACGATGAACAAGAAGCCGCCCATGTATTGATGGGCAAATTGGAGTAAGATGTGGGTTGAAGTTTTTGTGATCAATGGATTAACTGTTTGTCATTGTACAAAATTGGAGTAAGATGTGGCTTGGAGTTTCTAAGACTAGTGGATGGGATGTCCGCCATTGTACACACTGTTTAAGATTCATTCATATGTTGGCAAATGGATTTACTTGTGTTGCTGCCATTGCACACGAATGACAAGGAGGAAGAAGATTGAGATTCTTGCATGAATAGACTCAAGACAATAACATTTAAATATGATGATAGCTGAGTTGTTTTGGAAAGAATTAAATGACACGTGTTGTTGAAGTTGGGAGCACCACCTTGAAGAGCTATGATTAAGTTGTGATCAAAGTGCATGGTTAGCTAGAGTGTATAGAAACCATCCATGGAGTACTAAGCACGAAGACCGTTGATCAGTGAAGAATACTCATTGGATGAAGATTTGAGAAGGATGATGTGAGGTTGGAGTTAAAGAATAAGTGTGTTATTGAAATACTCATATGTTAGTATTTTATATGGTTTTGGACATTAGAATTAAGGTTGAAAGAAGTTTGGAAATATTCTGATTATTTCCGAAGCGATTTAAAGTCTTTAGAGTTGATTTGAAATACTATGAGGAGATTTGAAGATGTTCTTAGTTTATTCAAAATAATTCTGGAATTATAAAGATATCGGCTAAGGAAGTGCATGTGTATGGTTTCTCCTCGGAATAAAAGAAATGACAGTCCTTGGAGTTTCCTATATACGTACCATCTTTGATGATACATAATATATTTCTCTGGAGTAAGTAGAAAATATGCAAAAGACTAGAGCATAGGGTGATATGTTATATTTTGTTTTTGCGTAAGTTTTTTTATGGTGATATGTAATATATTCTGTCATGTGCAAGATATTTGTTGAAAGAGAAGACTAAAGAATGGAAAAGGAAGTTGATGCGTAAGATACATGTGTTTGCGTAAGATATTTACTGTAGTATACTGAAATTTGGCAAAGTCCCTGAGAGACTTCGCAGTGAAATGTAAGGGTGGCCAGAATCATACGTATGAGTCGCTGGCTTGAAAAATCTGCAATGTCAAAAATCCTATGCAAGTTAAGTCCATTGTGATGCGTAAGGTTTTTTCACCAATACATAAGTTTTTGGAGTTTGAGAAATTTATGAGATTTCTAGAATGTTGAATTCTAAATAAGAAATAAAATCAATGATGGATCTATTCTTTAATGAGTGAAATATCATGAAGTTGTTGGTTAAGTTGTGATTCAAGCTAGGACCTGTGGAGAATTAAATTGGAAGATCATGACATTATATTTCTCTGAATTTCAAACTAGAATTTTTGAAATTAATTATTGCATCAATGCTGGATATTTTTCAAGATTCTTTTGACCATCTTTAAAAGATGAGATCACTTGTTGATGGTCAAGGGATATTTCCATATTTGAATATGGAAAATATTTCTTGAGGATTTCTTTTTATGTCGGAATAAATATAATAAAAGGATGAGAGATTGATTGAGATATTGATACTGTTGTAGCTTTAGAATATCGAGAGTATTGAAGAGGGAGAGTGATGAGGATCATGGAATCTTCAAAGTCAAAAGTGATGGGTTTGTTGTCTTTACTTTCCAAAAGGGGCGTTCTACTTGTATCTTAAAGTCATGGACGTGTGCCAAAATTGTCCAAAACATCATTTAGGCTTTTTGTGTCACGACCCGTCCTCGGGGCCCGTGCCGTGACTACCCCAAGCCCACCTTCCATAGGCCAGGGGCTGGCGACTAGCACCAAAGGCGTAAATCCCGATATCTGGGAAGACACTGCCTTTATAAAAGTAAACAAAACACCACAGTGTACAAGCGGAAGTAAAACACTAAGTACAAAAGAAAGTGTTGAAAAGTAAATGGGCCAGAATACAAACTCAACTGAAAGTACAGCTACAACTGAACAAAAGTACAACAGCTGGAAGAACGGAAGCGGCTCCTATGTCGTCCTCCTCAGATCCTACCTGAAGGGTAAGTACAGATAGCCTTCACAACGCTCTTGCCCGTCAACCTCCTCTGTGTGTCGTCTCGTCGTGAAGTCCACCACCGGATACTGACTCGTCGTGTGGTCCACCTCAGGGTAATGACTCGTCGTGTGGTCCACCTCCGGGTACCGTCCAGTCCTCGAACACTCGACCTCCGTCAGCACTGCCCGTCGTCTGCAACCAACACAACGAGGTGCGGACATAGCCCGTGCAGGGGTGAGTATAACGATACTCAGTAGGGACCCCGAGACCCTCAAGGTCTCACTAAATCCAACAAGGATAACCACAAAGCAGAATCACAACAGATAACTCTTACTTAGGTATAAGCCCATACTTATACCTAAGTTATCAAGTAACTCATCTCAATCATGAGGAAACACAAAGATTGTGAAATCAACGGATAGCCACTACCCAGGTATATGCTCATACATATACCTAATTTATCAAGTGACCAATCTCAATCATGAGGTAAACACAAAGATCAAAGATTCAGCTCAAATCAGGATTTTCATTATCGAAACCGTAACTGCTGAAGAGCCCTGTCTGTGGAGCGTACAGTGGTCCTGTCACGACTCCGAGGTACTGCTCACTAACCTAAGACTACTGAGGTACTCCTCCTGTCGAGTACTGCGGGTCAGCCACCTAAACACAGTAGTGCTTCCCGCCGGGGTATGCCACCCAAACACAGTAGTGCACACCCCCTAATAGCCTACAAAGGTACTCTCCGGACGAGTACCGCAGGTCTGCACTGTCACACACGTAGTGCTCTGTCCGCCATGGGTCTGCACCCAAACAAAGTGGTGCTCTGTCCACTGGGCTAGTCGACTCACTCCAAGTCGAGTCGGTCAAGCAGTCGTCAGGTCTCAGCCGGCTACACGGTCTCCGTACTCCGTACGCTCGTCTCCGGGAGGGTCCGCTCCACGAGCTACAGGTCGATACTCCAAGTATCTCAAAGTTTCATTAAGAAGTATCTCAAAGGACCACCTCGTCATAGGGTCTCAACGTAACAGACGGCGCGTCAATCGGACGCCCGGTCTGTGAGTTATTAGCCTTTTCGTCCCAGGGGCCCGGTTGGTTTCGTGTACGAACCAACCTGACCGTATCTCAACTGTACCCCGAACTCTCATAGGGTATGCTCATAGGGACCGTTTCTCAACGTGATCACCAACGCCGTTGACGGTACGTCAAACGAACGTCTGGTCTGAAAGTTATCAGCTTTTCCGTTCCAGGGACCCGGTTGGATTTCGGGTACAATCCAACCCGGCCACTATCCAACTGCTACAAAAACTCAGGCGAAGTAAGCCAAAAGTTCCGTCTCAACAAGAGGAATCCAACAAAGTCGATGACACGTCAATCGGACGTTCGGAGCTCAAGATATAAGCGTTTCCGCTCCGAGGGCCCGGTTGGTTTCGGGTTCGAACGAACCCGTCCGTACCCAAAGTTCTCTGAAAAATTGAGTGTAATATACCGAAATGACCGTCTTGATCCAAGGATCGCATCGCAGCTGACGGTGCGTTGATCGGAGGTCCGTGGCCCAAGTTATGGGCGTTCGAACGAAAACAATCTGAAATGGGGGGTCTGGGCCCGGCCCGACCCGGCCCAACCCCCCTGGGCCGGCCCGAACTGGGTCGACCCGCCCCGGGTTCGGGTCCGGCCCATCAGGGCACGGCCCGGCCCGACTGACGCGGCCCAGCCGCATGGCCAGCCGCGGCTCGGCCAGCGTGGCCGAGCGGAAGCCGCGAAGCGGGGGGGGGGGGGGGGTGCGCCGCCCCCTCGCCGTTGATTGAAGCCGGCGGAGGTTTGCGCTGTCGCCGTTCCTCCAGGATCCCGCGCAGCCGCGGGATCCCCCGTGGCGCACCGTCACGGCAAGCCGCGGCGGTTTGTTTCCTCTGGCGGCGCGCTAGGGCGCCGCCGCCTCCTGGAGGCCGGACGGATCCGGCCGCCGCCCCCGGTCACCGGCGGCGCCGTGCCGGCGACCCGCGCCTCCAGGGTTTCCGCGGGCTACCAGAGTTGCTCCGGTGGTCCGTTTTCAAATCCGTCTGTGCCGGCGTTCATCTCGGATCTCGAACTTTACTGCGGAATCATCAAACCGCCTTTGCGGCCCGTTCCGTCATCGCCCAACGATCCGCCGTCAATTAAACGATCTACGGAGCCTTTTGAATTGTCGCAACGGTGTCGCGCGACGGCGCCGCGCTTCTTCGCTCGTTCCTCAATTGTTTCCGCGCGGTTCCGTTGTATTGTGCCGCCTTTAATCGTGCCGCAACAAGAACAACCATCAAAGGGGGAGGAGGGTCGGCCGTGTTCGTGCGGTCCGACCTCCTCCTGTTATTTCGATAACAGGCGGCTCAAACGACTATCAACAATTAAATCAAGGCTGAGGATATAACCCACATAGATTAAATTGAACCAAAACCCTCTACCTCATGATGTGATCCCTCGATGGATCTGCGGAGAGGTAGCGTCGTTCGTTGACGTCGGAAGGTGACGTCGTCGTTTGCGATTTTCCCACGGAGGTGTCTCCTCCTTTGATGGAGACCGGGAAGCGTTCTTCGTCGAAGGTCTTGGAAGGCCTGACGTCGCCCAAGTGTTCTCAAAGATGTGATGTATCCCCTCTTGTCACAGAGAAAGAAGAAAGGGGTACGTCGCCGCTCTTTGGTGTCAGCATTCTACGTCGGAGAGTTGAGTTCTTCGCGTTCTTCAAGAAGGAAGAAGTTCTTCAAACCTTAGAGTTTTCTCTTCAAATCCTCCTCACACAACAACCAACTCTCTCAAATAAAATAAGACTTATCTTATTTTATTACATCAATCCAAGCATTTTAAATTTTAAAAATCAAACACTTAACTCACTTAATGAATTAAGTGAGTTGGCATGATTAAAGAAGAGAGGGGGAGGTGAGTGGTCTCACATTAAAGGGGGGTTAAACATGTTAAGAAGAGTTACCAATTAATGAGAGGAGAGGTTTAAGGGAGTTTAGGGAATATGAAAGGGGTGGGGTTCGTGTGGGCCCCACCTCACCTTTAATCCTCTCATGGGAAGTTGGGTGGTTACCCCAACTTCCACTCAATGGATAAACCACTTAAAAGAAATAAAAATTGTAACTCAATTTTTATTTTATCTTTCACAAATTTTTAACAACTCCTCCCGTGAAAAAGAAACTCCGAAAAAGATCTTCTTAAGAAATTACCGGCGCTGCGAATCCATCGGTGCCCTCAGAATTCGATTCCGAGCACCGGTTCAAAAGTTAGAGAAACTCGCTCGTTCGTTCACTGAACGTACCCGAGCTAAACTTCAAAAATTAATTCCGGGCACACCGGGCCTCGGAATCAGGCGCCGTCAGAAACTGCGTTCTTGTAAAATTCCAAATAAATTAAGAAAAAAAATTACCTTGAAATTTCCGGGTCTTTACATTACTCCCACCTCAGGGCTTTACGTCCCCGTAAAGTTTTAACACAAACTAGGGATACAAAAGCGGTACTGAGCACGCATCTGAGCCTTCCGCTCCCATGTGCTCACCTAGAGGTTCCCGTGCTGCCTATGAAAATGCACAAGAGGAATCGACCATCCTCGTAGGACCCACCCCTGTCGATCCTCAACCTCTACTGGAACCCCGCAAAAGTCACCCCATCGCCAACGTCCAACTCCCCATGGTCGATGATATGCGTCGGGTCAAGCAAGTATCTCCCCAGTTGAGATACGTGGATGCCGTCGTGCATCTGGTGCAACTGAGGTGGATGAGTCAAGCGGTAAACCACCTCGCCTACCCAGCTGAGGACCTAGAAAGGTCCGTTGAACCTCGGAGATAACTTGTCTCCTCGGCCACATCTCTGTAAACCTCGTCGAGGTGAGACCCGTATAAAGACGTGATCGTCATCCTCGAACTCTAGAGGTCTCCAATTCCTGTTAGAACTGAAACTCAAAACGACTGCTTCCACGAGGGTAAGGTTGACCGACTCAAGAGTGATTGGTCGCACCCTCCTGTGCATGAGTTTATCCTATATTGTCTGGGGTTTCCTTTTTTCTGACCAAGGAAAACCCATCCCGACGTCGTAGTTAAACCACAACCTTTTTGCCTAATACCGTCAATTTGTGTATGAACTGTGATTGCCCGATCCATACTCAAACCAACGTCGTAAGGCCTCGACGCTGCCACCAAGAGATCCCAACCGAAACTCTCGCCTTGAGCGTCTGACCACACCGTCGGCGTAAGTGTGATTATCGAGTCTTCTCCCAAGGTATCTCCAGACGCGAGGGTCAAGTCTACGGATTACCAGAAACTCTAGGTCTGAGACAAGATTCGTGGAAGGAAGGAATGATTCATATCAACGTCTGTTACTACGGCAGCTAGTAGTGGACACAGACTGTCCCTTAAATCATTTTTAGAGCTATTTGGTCACACTCCTTGACCGCATGCAGCCGCTCTCTTCCTCCGCCCTCCAGCTCCCTGAGCCTGGCAGGGACGACTAAGGCGGGTGGTTGTAGCATGTTAAAATGTACACCACCTCATGATGCTCTCCTAGCTCTGCCTCCACGCCTGCTGCTTCGCAGACTCATTTCTCATTAAAGCTTCCTCTTCTTGAAACATTTAACACGCCCGAGTCTCTAAGACTAGCGCCGGTTTCCTGTTTCTACTGCACTGTGCAGTCTTCATCCGCTCCTAGATGATTTGCACATTCTTTGCCTACGATCTGAAAGAGCTGCTAAAATTTCTCCTTTGCCGAAAAGAGAAACTCAGTCTCATCCCCTAGGTGAACCACACCCATTGCCTAATACATTCAATCCTGACATGAATGATGCATTCATGCCATGAATGACGTCGTAAGGCCTCGACGTTACTACCAAGAGATCCAACTATCACTATCACCTCCAAGGGTCGAGTCACACTGCCGTCATTAGTGTGAGGTCACTGGGTCTCCTCCATTAGAAATCTCGAAAGTGAGGGTCAAGTCAACAGTTTTTAACCGGAACCACTCAGTATCAACCAAACAAAAGGACAGGAAAGAAAACATCACAAAGATAAGTGTCTTTTTATTATTGCAGCTCATAGTACAAAGACACAAATACAACAGAAACATGGAACTAGAAGTACAAGAGACGTATCCACTAGTTCCGCTCCTGTCCACCCGCTCCCGGAGCTCTACTGCCTTTTCCACTGCTTGGCTGTTGCTCAAGAACCCTCCGCTGCTTTTGCCTCGGTGGTTCCTCCAACGCATGCGGATCGACTGTGCGAGGAGTCGGACAGTCATGTGCCATGTGACCCTTCCTGCCGCAGGAGAAACACTGTCCGTTTCTGGAACGCCTGGCCCTGACTCCACCCCGGGTGCCCCGCACTACTGATCCTATAACCCGAGGTCACCCACCTGCTGGTCTGGTCCTCTTGGACCTATGCATCATCTGTCTACTGCCCACAGATGACTCGACTACTGATCGAAAATCTTGCGGCAAAGGCAGCAGCTCCTGTACACGCTCGGGGTGTAGAGCTACTGGCACAAACTCCACCCTGAAGAAGGTCTCGAAGTCTTCCCATGTGAAGGTCATCTCATCGCAAAACTGGAACAAGCGGCTCCACCACCTGCCTGCTGCTGCCTGAAGGAGGCTGGCAGTAAAGATCACCATGAAGTTTGCAGGCATCCCCAATAGCCTGAAGACTTTCACCACAGCCTCCATCCAATCCTCAGCCGCCTGCGGGCCTGTCTCCCCCCGGAACCTGGGTGGCCTCTGGCGCTGGAACTCGTGCAGCGCGCTCAAGTGGCGTGCATCGCCTACTGCTGGGGCTGGTGGCATCGGTGGCCCAATGTATGGTAGTACCGCTGGTGCCTCCGCTGGTGCCTCAACTGCAAGAGGGACCTGTACCGAAGCCTCGTCACTCGACAAGTTGTCAGTACGTACATCCCTCTGGGCTCTAGCTGGTCGTCCGTGGAAAGGCATCCTGAAAGAAACAACGTGACATGGTCAAGCGATTATACCTGGTGAGATGACCTGGTTTGAGCTGACTTTTAAAAACTTCTGGAAACACACACGCAATCAGTGTTTTCGTGCACAAAGTCGGAAATCAGTTGTCAGGGTCCTGGTGTATGGATACGTCGGCCACCCACACCAACACTGGACTCCCTGAACTGAAGACCACACTCGGTACCCTTAACACTATTGCTTCATAGAAAGAAAATATCAGAGTTATAAGTTCTGCGGTAGAACTGACTCCTCTGATACCAATTTGTCACGACCCATCCTCGGGGCCCGTGCCGTGACTACCCCAAGCCCGCCTTCCATAGGCCAGGGGCTGGCGACTAGCACCAAAGGCGTAAATCCTGATATCTAGGAAGACATTGCCTTTATAAAAGTAAACAAAACACCACAGAGTACAAGCGAAAGTAAAACACTAAGTACAAAAGAAAGTGATGAAAAGTAAATGAGCCAGAATACAAACCCAACTGAAAGTACAGCTACAACTGAACAAAATTACAACAGCTGGAAGAACGGAAGCGGCTCCTGGGTCGTCCTCCTCGGATCCTACCTGAAGAGTAGCTACAGATAGCCTTCACAACGCTCTTGCCCGTCAACCTCCTCTGTGTGTCGTCTCGTCGTGAAGTCCACCTCCAGATACTGGCTTGTCGTGTGGTCCACCTCAGGGTACTGACTCGTCGTGTGGTCCACCTCCGGGTACCGTCCAGTCCTCGAACACTCGACCTCCATCAGCACTGCCCGTCGTCTGCAACCAACAAAATGAGGTGCGGGCATAGCCCGTGCAGGGGTGAGTATAACGATACTCAGTAGGGACCCCGGGACCCTCAAGGTCTCACTAAATCCAACAAGGATAACCACAAAACAGAATCACAACAGATAACCCTTACTTAGGTATAAGCCCATACTTATACCTAAGTTATCAAGTAACCCATCTCAATCATGAGGAAACACAAAGATTATGAAATCAACGGATAACCACTACCCAGGTATATTCCCATACATATACCTAAGTTATCAAGTGACCCATCTCATTCATTAGGTAAACATAAAGATCAAAGATTCAGCTCAAACCAGGATTTTCATTATCGAAACCATAACTGCTGAAGAGCCTCGTATCTGGAGTGTACAATGGTCCTGTCATGACTCCGAGGTACGGCTCACTAACCTAAGACTGCTAAGGAACTCCTCCTGTTGAGTACCGCGGGTCAGCCACCCAAACACAGTAGTGCTTCCCACCGGGGTATGCCACCCAAACACAGTAGTGCACACCCCCTAATAGCCTGCAGAGGTACTCTCCGGACGAGTACTGTGGGTCTGCACTGTCACACAGGTAGTGATCCATCCACCATGGGTCTGCACCCAAACAAAGTAGTGCTCCATCCACTGGGCTAGTCGACTCACTCCAAGTCGAGTCGGTCAAGCAGTCGTCAGGTCTGAGCCGGCTACACGGTCTCCATACTCCGTACGCTCGTCTCCGGGAGGGTCCGCTCCACGAGATACAGGTTGATACTCCAAGTATCTCAAAGTCCCACGAAGAAGTATCTCAAAGGACCACCTCGTCATAGGGGTCTCAACGCAACAGACGGTGCGTCAATCGGACGCCCGGTCTGTGAGTTATTAGCCTTTTCGTCCCAGGGGCCTGGTTGGTTTTGTGTACGAACCAACCCGGCCGTATCTCAACTGTACCCCGAACTCTCATAGGGTATTCTCATAGGGACCGTTTTTCAACGTGATCACCAACACCGCTGACGGTTCGTCAAACGGACATCCGGTCTGAAAGTTACCAGCTTTTCTGTTCCAGGGGCCCGGTTGGATTTCGGGTACAATCCAACCCGGCCAATATCCAACTGCAACCAAAACTCAGGCGAAGTAATCCAAAAGTTCCGTCTCAACAAGAGGAATCCATCAAAGTCGACGTAACGTCAATCGGACATCCGGAGCTCAAGATATAAGTGTTTCTGCTCCGAGGGCCCGGTTGGTTTCGGGTTTGAACCAACCCGGCCGTACCCAAAGTTCTCCAAAACCTTGAGTGTAATATACCGAAATGACCGTCTCGATCCAAGAATCACATCACAGCTGACAGTGCATCGATCAGAGGTCAGTGGCCCAAGTTATGGGCGTTCGAACGGAAATAATCCGAAATGGGGGGTCCGGCCCAACCCCCCCCGGGCCGGCCTGAAACGGGTCGACCCCACCCGGGTCTGGGTCCGGCCCATCAGGGCGCAGCCCGGCCCGACCGCATGGCCACCCGCGGCTCGGCCAGCGTGGCCGAGCGGAAGCCGCGTAGCAGGGGGGTGCGCGGCCCCCTCCCCGTTGATTGAAGCCGACAGCGGTT
This sequence comes from Viscum album, assembly GCA_963277665.1. Lineage (NCBI taxonomy): Eukaryota > Viridiplantae > Streptophyta > Magnoliopsida > Santalales > Viscaceae > Viscum > Viscum album. Next base: position 1,685,806,399 of record OY728160.1, read on the forward strand.
TGTGCCACCGCCGTTCCTCCGGGATCCTGTGCGGCCGCGGGATCCCCCGTGGCGCACCGCCGCGGCGAGCCGCGGCGGTTTGTTTCCTCCAGCGGCGCGCAAGGGCGCCCCCGCCTCCTGGCGGCCGGACGGCTCCGGTCGTCGCCCCCGGTCACCAGCGGCGCCGCGCCGGCGACCCACGCCTCCATGGTTTCCGCGGACCACCAGAGTTGCTCCAGTGGTCTGTTTTCAAATCCGTCTCTGTCGGCGTTCATCTCGGGTCTCGAACTTTACTGTGGAATAATCAAACCGCCTCTGCGGCCCATTCCATCATCGCCCGAGGATCCGCCGTCAATTAAACGATCTACAGAGCCTTTTGAATTGTCGCAACGGTGCCGCGCGACGGCGCCGCGCTTCTTCGCTTGTTCCTCAATTGTTTCCGCGTGGTGCCATTGTACCGTGATGCCTTTAATCGTGCCGCAACAAGGACAACCATCAAAGGGGGAGGAGGGTCGACCGTGTTCGTGCGGTCCGACCTCCTCCCGTTATTTCGATAACAGGCGGCTCAAACGACTATCAACAATTAAGTCAAGGCCAAGGATATAACCCACATAGATTTAATTGAACCAAAACCCCCTACCTCGTTATGTGATCCCTCGATGGATCTGCGGAGAGGTAGTGTCGTTCGTTGACGTCAGAAGGTGACGTCGTCGTTTGCGATTTTCCCACGGCGGTGTCTCCTCCTTTGATGGAGACCGGGAAGTGTTCTTCATCGAAGGTCTTGGAAGGACCGACGTCGCCCAAGTGTACTCAAAGATGTGACGTATCCCCTCTTGTCGCAGAGAAAGAAGAAAGGGGTACGTCTCCGCTCTTTGGTGTCGGCGTTCTACGTCGGAGAGTTGCGTTCTTCGCGTTCTTCAAGAAGGAAGAAGTTCTTAAAATCTTAGAGTTTTCTCTTCAAATCCTCCTCACACAACAACCAACTCTCTCAAATAAAATAAGACTTATCTTATTTTATTACATCAAGCCAAGCATTTTAAAATTTTAAAAATCAAACACTTAACTCACTTAATTAATTAAGTGAGTTGGCATGATTAAAGAAGAGAGGGGGAGGTGAGTGGTCTCACATTAAAGGGGGTTAAACATGTTAAGAAGAGTTACCAATTAATGAGAGGAGAGGTTTAAGGGAGTTTAGGGAAGATGAAAGGGGTGGGGTTCGTTTGGGCCCCACCTCACCTTTAATCCTCTCATGGGAAGTTGGGTGGTTACCCCAACTTCCACTCAATGGATAAACCACTTAAAAGAAATAAAAATTGTAACTCAATTTTTATTTTATCTTCCACAAATTTTTAACAACTCCTCCCGTGAAAACGCATCTCTGAAAAAGATCATCTTAAGAAATTACCGGCACTGCAAATCCATCGGTTCCCTCAGAATTCAATTCTGAGCACCGGTTCAAAAGTTAGAAAAACCCGCTCGTTCGTTCACTGAACGTACCCGAGCTAAACTTCGGAAATTAATTTCGGGCACACCGGGCCTCAGAATCAGGTGCCGTCAGAAACTACGTTCTTGTAAAATTACAAAGAAATTAAGAAAAAAATTTACCTTGAAATTTCCGGGTCTTTACATTTTGACTTGTGGAAACTAGGTGTTAGAATTTTGTATCACTCTTTGGTTATAAATAGCCACCCCCTTGTACTATTTGGACATCATGAATGAAGGTAATGTTATTATGGTGAGTTTTCTTGTAACCTTTGTATTCTTGCTTAATTTTTGACTTATTAATGGATTGGTTATCCTTTGTGGCATCTTGTGGCTAGAGTTCTTATAGACAAGTTCTCTTTGGGTTCTATCTTGACCATTTCCCTTCATCATTCTCATTTTCACTATCCGCATACCACATTCACTTGTTTTCTTGCGGCGATCCAGGTACTCAACATGAAAACATTGAACAAGATTCCTAGAACACTTACTAGTGGGTCTTGCATCACATATCATTTGGAATTGGAGCCCACTTGCAAGAAATTAGGTTCTTTCTTTCTTATCACTTCTTCCATATTCATTTCTCTTCAAATCGGTCCAACATCAATTCTGGTCCATTTTCTTATTCACATACAGACATAATTTCTTCATCATTTCGGACGTATAGTATATCATTATTGTATTTGAGAGGCTCATCTTTCTTCTCCTTTTGGAATCATCGAAATCAAAGCTATAATTCGTGAGATACAACGAGTTCAAATTTTGTGATGATTTCTGCAATTTTAAAACCACAAAAATCTCACTTTGATTCCATTTGTGTTACAAATTATTGCTTCACCTATATTTAAATATTGAAAATTCTTCTTGTTTCTGCTGCATTAATTCAAAAAAAAAGATCAAAAAAAAAAAAAATAAAGGCTACATTTTTTTGCAACATTTTGAATTATACATCCCATTATCATTTTTCTTCATCCATTTTCTTCACCTTCCCACATTTTTCATCTTGAATATATTTTGAATTTTATCTTTGAATTCTTTTTTAGGATTACCACATTTCAATGATCCTTTAGATTTATTGAAATTGGGTAAGAACGCTATAGGAAGCAAGTTGAGTGGTAAAAGGCAAGAGTGTTACATTTTGTTAAAAAATTCATTTTTAGTGAAACATGAGCGAACCTATTATTTTTGAGTGTAAACACGTGATGGAGTGTGGGAGGTCTATTTTACTTTCTCTTCAATTTTTTCCCACAATATTCCTAAATGAAGGAGGTAAGTAACACCAATGAAGCAAACATTAAGTTGTTCATGAGGGTTGTACAAGAGAAATTCCAAAGGTTGAATGCGAGGATGGATGAATTGAAATCCCCTTCCAATTGTAGAGCACCACCAAGAAGGAGGGTTGTTGAAGAAGAGGAGTTATACGATTTTCACGAGTCACCAATTTGGAGAAATCAACCACCATGGAGGCAAGCCAACGATCTTGGAGGATTAAATTTGAGGATCCCTTCATTCCAAGGTAAGAATGATCCTGAAACATACTTGGAATGGGAATGAAAGGTTGAACATGTTTTTGGTTTTCACAACTATTTGGAGGAAAATAAGGTGAAGTTGGTGGCCATGGAATTCACCGATTATGCTGGTATTTGGTGAGACCAACTACAAGTGAGTCGACAACGAATTAGAGAAAGACCCATCCACACTTGGGTGGAGATGAAAGTGGTAATGCGTAAGAGGTTCATTTCTAGTCACTATTATTGTGATTTGTTCCTCAAGTTGTAGGGTTTGAAACAAGGAGCTATGAGTGTTGAGGAGTATCAAAAAGAAATGGAGATAATCATTATTCATGCCAATATTGATGAGGAACGAGATACCACCATAGAAAGGTTCATGAACGACCTCAACCATGAAATTTGATACATATTGTACATTGACCACTACTTAGACATGGAGGATCTACTTCACATGTATACTAAAGAGGAGAGGAAAGTAAAGTAAAGAAGGATAAACCCTATATATTATGGTAAGGATTTTAAATCATCTTTAAATTTCAAGGATTCCAAACCCCAAGAGCATGTAAGGGAAAACAAAATGGATTCAAAGGAGGTGACCAAACCAAAAACATTATTTCTGAAATCCAAAGGTAATGTGAAGGGTAAGATTATTTCTGAATCATGTGATATCAAATGTTTTAAATGTCAAGGATTTGGACATTTCCCCTCTTAATTTCCAAACAAGAGGACCACAATTATTTTAGATAATGGAGATGTTCTTAGTGCCAGCTCAAGAGAAGATGAAATGTCACCACTTGAGGAGTCTTCAAATATAGAAGTTAAGAGCCCTGTACTTGGAGAAATGCTTGTGGAAAGGCATGCTTTTAGTTTTCAACTTGAAGGAGAACATGATCAAGAGAAAAAGGAGCACATTTTTCATACTATATTACTCATCAAAGATAAGGTGTGTAGTATGATTATTAATGGGGGTAGTTATATGTCACGAACCAGCCTGGGTTCAACCCTGAATCCGTCACCCGAGCCCGGTCCGCGACATGACCCGAAGGGCGTTCCTGATCCCCACGGGTTGGCAACCAGTGCCGGGCATCAAAACATACACCTGGGAATGATTTAAGCCCAAAAAAAATAAACAACCAGGACCAAATAAATAAATGAAATAAACTAAGGGCGCAGTAGCATGAACAACTGAAAATAAATAAAATAAACTAATCCAGAAACAAGGTGCAACACAACAGACAGAAAACTAAAATAAAAAACTGAAAACCCAAACAAACAAACCAATCCGCCACAACCCGATCTCCATGTGACCTCTTGGTCACCACCAACCATAAGACCAGCTATGCTCCAACATCAAGCACCTTCTAGGAAAATCTAAATAAAGACTAAACCTGCAAAACATCTCGGGTCTACTGACACCGAGTGGTATAGGTAGGGTGTGAGCTAATCGCTCAGTAAGAAAACACCATAAATTCCATGTCATTTCTTCCATAAGACATTCCATTAATACTAGTTTGAACTACATTATAAAATTAAGTTTTCATACACACTTTGCTTTTTTTTTAAACAAACAAACATGATCCACTGCCCTTAAAGTTTAAAACCAAATACAAGGGGAAAGAAATGGGAGTTGTGATTTCTATTTCAAAACATCTAATTGAAATCCTTTTTAATGTAGTCACAAATTAACAGTTTTCTAAATAAATACCAAAACTAGATGCAAAGAGAAAAAAGTGTCCACATAAAGAGGGAAATGGCACTAATAGTACTCGTAATGGGGAAACACAAGAAATCCTAGGAATACAGAGGAAGAACAGAACATACTATACATGTGACTCATCTTGAAGGCATGCCCTAACTCGATGATGTCATAACGCCCTAACGCTCGGCATAACCCTACATGGCCTAACTGAGGGGCCCAATCCCCATAGCAGCAATAACTCAGTATTCCCCTGCTATGGGGCCACTAGCCAGTGCGTAGTCTAAACTGGTGCAACAATAGTTCTCAGTAAACCTCTTTGCTATGCTAGGTTACCATGCAAAGGTCTCAAGGGGGTGTTCCATATCATTCAAACAACAAGTCACATATATATAATCAACACACCACACAAACTGGCACCGCCCCGTCCACCTCAAGGGTTTGTCCCTTGCCTCAAAATAATTATCCAAAGGAGGTCCCATACCGAGGACCCTCCCATATCATGATCAATCCACGAGGCAAGAGGAATAACCCAAGAGGGGTTTTCCAAACAACCCCTTCGAAGATGCCAACCAGGCCTTTAACTTTACAACATTCAATCATTTACCAACAACACTTTGAAAACCATTTCCAAAATAACAAATACCATTTATTTCATAAAATACCATAAAACAACCACTTTTATAACCAAATAAACCCTTAGAAACTCATTTCAACAATCCAACCCACAATTTCAAAACAACACACACTTTCAAGGGCCAAAGGGGAATATACCATTAAGCAAGTAATTTGAAAAAACCATTTAAAGACATAGGTCACCAATTTGAACATCACCAATACATTTATAAAAAAAACCAACCCATGTATTTAAAACCTTTAATCCCTTAAAAGTGTCAACCAGACAATTTGACTAAAACATAGTATGCGCAACCTAACAAAACACACCACACATTAAAATCCACTCTTAAGGTCATGCGCACCTTAAAACATTTCCCAAAACCAATTTCCCACTTCTTCCATAATTTAATAAACCATTGAAACGCCTTATAAAACAATTTTAAATAACTCTCCATGGCTTTTATATCAAGAACACACCCAAAAAATTTAACAAAATCATTTCCAAATCAATACCGCTTATCCACATTCAATTTCAAAGGAAAAGGCATGTGCATGAATGGAAGAACATGTCAAAACCTATTTTTAGCAAGTTAGAATCATAATAAATCATTACCATAAGCTAACTACAACTGTAATAAAGTGAAAATCAAGGTTTAAAAATTAAATACTAAAACACAAGCATCACATGGAACGAAATTGGAATAAATGGCATGGAATAACCTACCTCAAAGAATTGGCTGAGCCAATGATTTCAAACTCACACGACCACCTGTTCACGTACATGCACTCCCACAAAAGCACACACATAAGAAAAATCACATCATCACACCTTAATAAAACACCCGATACCCAAAGTCAGTGCGGTGAAGACCAACACACAAACAATTAAATACATGGGACTCAATTAAATCATAAGACCCTAAAAATAAATAAAGTGTGCAACAAAGCAAGGGATTAAAAACATCACCTCGGACAACAGCGGTGATCAAGAGAACACGCAAGGAAAGATTGCACACTAAAAATCATTATCCGAACTACCAATAAAATATAAGGAAATTCAAAACACAATAACGATAATAAAATAAACGTGCGCATGATAACAAAACTCTTACCTAGGATGGTGGCGGTGAACCAAAACGTAGTCAATCCGCTTCGCCATCGGCGGCGAATGTTGGAACACGCAAGAGCAAGACATAAGGAGGTATTTGCATACCCTATTCAAGAAATAACACAACAATTGCATAACATCCCAACCTTAGGGTTCCAGTTAAATCCAAACTGGGCATCGAAAGAGAAACAAAACATCAAAGTGATAAAGGGGGACGTCGGAGATGGTATTAACTCAAAGAATTGGACCTCAATTAGACCTCATTCATGGGGGATCCGAGAGGAATTGGCTGCGGAAGGGTCGCGTGCAAAAAGGGGCGCTGAAGGGAAGGTCCGACCAAATAAAGAGGGGGCCAGAGGGTAGTTGCACCGTGTTGGAATAAGGGAATATGGTCGCACTGAGGGGGGATCCGGGACGCCTGAGCAGGGTGGGGTCACCGCCGGGAGGTGCCGCTGGGAAGGGAGCACAGTTAGAAGGGGCTGGGTTGGTGCACCGCGAGTCGAGCGGGACAGGGGGATTTAGGTCAGCTATGTGGGGACAAGAAGGGAGGCGGATGGAGAGGCCGGAACCGGACTGGGAGGCAGGGCCGGACAGGCGGAGGGGCTGGAGCCGAGTAGAGAACGGAGCCGGACAGGGAGGCGGAGCCAGCAGGCGGAGGGGTGCGCTACGCGGAAGAAAAGCAGGGGCAGTGCTAGTGTGCGCAGCGAAGCGACGGGGAAGGGGGGTGCGGCTCGAGGGCGCCAACGGAAGGGAGGAGAGGGCTAGGGAGGGTTCGGCTTGAGGGTTACAGGGGGAGAGTGGAGAGAAAAGAGGAAAAGAGAAAAAAAAAGAAATGGGATGGATGGGGGGGCGCTGCCTGGGCTGGGTAGATTATGTTTCTATATATATATATATATTTCTTTTCTTATCTTAATAATTATAATAATAACAATAATAATTATAATAATAAATTGATAATAAAGGATAATAATAATAATCCCAACAAACATAATAATGATAATAATAATAATAATAATAATAATACAAATCATAATAATAAAAATTTTAATAACGTAATAATAATTATTATAATCATAATTTTATTCATTTTCTTTTAAATAATAACAATTTTAATAACAAATAAATAATTATATTTACAACAATTTCATTGATAATATTATTATTAATTTTTAATAATGGAAATATTTTTATCTACACAAAAATAATAATAATATTATTACAATTTAAACATTTAGCTTGTTTTATTTACATAAAACATTATTTATTTCAAACATTACACATTTGCGTGGGCACTTGGGCCGATCATGCGGTCACCGCCAACCATGTGATGTTTGCGCACTGGTTCGACACCCACAAAAACTATTAAACAATAAAAAATTTAGACCAGCGCTCAACTTGCGCATTGACGAAGCTAACCGAAGTCAAGAAATAATAAAATAAAATAATAATAAAAAGCGTAGGGGTGTGACATTATACAAATGTAACAAGTGGTTTGATGGTTGATAAATTGAGATTAGACATGACTAGACATCCAAGGCCTTATAGATTGCAATGGTTAAATAATAGTGGGTATTTCAAAGTGACTAAGCAAGAACAAGTTCCATTTTCTATTGGGAAGTATGAAAACAAGGTGACATGTGATGTTTTTACAATTCATTCTAGTCATATCTTGTTTGGAAGGCCATGAAAATTTGATAATAGGGTCAAAAATGATGGATACACGAACCACTATTATTTTGAGTACAATGAGAGGACAATTATTCCTACACTATTGTGGCCTTTTCAATATTATGAAGACCAAGTGAGGATTAAGAGAGATTGTGAAAAGAAAGAAAAATAAAAGAGAGAAAAAAATAGAGAAAATGAAAAGAGTGGAAAAAATGAAGAGTGAAAAAAGAGTGATGATTGAAATCAAAATAAATGAGGGAAAAAAGAGTTGAAAAAAAGAGTGAAAACATGAGTGTTGAAGGAAAAGCGAGTCTATTTTCAAGAAAAAAAATACATAGAAAGAGCTTTAGAGGGGGAGAAAACTCTCATGCTTCTATGAAAGGGAGAATTTTTTACCACTAACTCTCTTAACCCATAAATTCCTTCTAGTGTTGTGTCTCTTTTGCAGGAATTTGGTGACGTGTTTCTAAAGGAAATTCCTGATGGATTACCACTCTTGTGGGGTATCAAGAACCACATCGACTTCCTCCTAAGAGAAACACTTCCCAATCGGCCAGCTTATTGGGCTAACCTGGAGGAGACTCGAGAAATCCAACGATAAGTGGAAGAATTTCTAAGGAATGGATTTGTCTGAGAGAGCTTGAGACCTTGTGCGGTGCCAGTAATTCTTGTCCCAAAAAAAGATGGTATGTGGAGAATGTGTGTTGATTGTCGAGCTATCAAAGAAATCATGGTAAAGTATCGATATCCTATACCTCATTTGGATGATATACTTGATGAACTCCATAGTGCATATTTGTTTACTAAAATTGATCTAAGGAGTGTATACCATCAAATTAGAATGAAAGAGGGAGATAAATGGAAAACTGCATTTAAAACTAATTTTGGGTTGTATGAATGGATATTTATGCCTTTTGGGATAACTAACGCCCCAAGTACATTCATGAACTTGATGAATCATGTTTTCCGTCCATTCATTGGGAAATTTTTGGTTGGTTATTTTGATGACATCCTTGTTTATTCTAAGATCCTTGATGAACATCATGAACGTTTGAAACATGTTTTCGAGACTCTTAGGAAAAATAAGTTATTTGTAAACATAGAAAAATGTACATTTGTTTAAATTTGGTTATTTTCCTTGGTTTTGTGGTAGGATATGATGGAATTAGGGTTGGTGAAGAGAAAGTAAAGGTGATTAGGAACTATCCAGCAACAAAGAATGTCAACGAGGTGAGGAGCTTCCATAGACTTGTGAGTTTTTACCGAAGGTTCGTGAGGGACTTTTTTACCATTGTGTAACCATTGAATGAGTTGGTCAAGAAAGGAGTGAGCATCAAGTGGGGAAAATCTCAAGAAGATGCCTTCTCCACACTCAAAGGTATGTTAACCAATTCACCTCTCTTAATTCTGCCCAAATTTTCTAAAGTATTTTAGGTTGAGTGTGATGCCTCTAGAATAGGAATTGGGGCTGTTTTAATGCAAGACTCTAAGCCAATATCCTACTTTATTGAAAGATTAATGGGGACACATTGAAATACTCTACCTATGACAAGGAATTGTATTCCCTCAAAATAAATTTAGAAAATTGTCAACATTACTTATTGATAAGGGAATTTGTGATTCATTTGGATCCTAGAAGCCTAAAATTTATTAAGTCACAATGAAAGTTGAATAGGCGGCATGCAAGATGGATTTAATTCATTGAAACATTTCCTTAAATAATTAAGCATAAACAAGGAAAAGAAAATATTGTCGCTGATGCTTTGTCTAAGAGATACTCTCTTATCGCTTCTATGCATACTAAAATACTTGGATTTGAAATGTTGAAAATCATGTATGAGAATGATGCTATTTTTTATGAAATTTGAAAGTTGTGTGAAAAATACATGAAAAATGATATTTACAAACATGACGGGTTTCTTTTGAAGAAAAATAAATTGTGTGTTCCATCTTGTTCAATGCGTGAACTTATTGTTAGAGAAACTCATGGATGAGGATTAATGGGGCATTTTTTGGGGCTTAGAAAACTTTAGACTTGTTGTGTGAACATTTTTTTGGCCTCACATGTGTAGGGATGTAGTTAGTGTTTATGGAAATTATAATGTGTGTAAACATGAAAAGTCAAAAGTGCTTCCACATGGATTATACACCCCTTTGCATGTTGCTTATAATCCTTGGGTTGAGATTTCAATGGATTTTGTGCTCGGATTTCCAAGATGACAATCAGGTAAAGATAACATCTTTGTGGTGGTGGGTAGGTTTAGTAAAATGAATCATTTTATTGCTTGTTCTAAAATGAATAATACAGCTCATATCACTGTTTTTTTAGGGAAATTGTTAGGTTTCATGGATTACCCAAGAGCATTGTGAGTGATTGGGATATGCCAAATTCCTTAGTCACTTCTGGAGGACATTATGGGAAAAACTTAGAACTAAAATTCTGTTCTCCACCGCCACACACCCACAAACAAATTGTCAAACTGAGGTGGTCAATAGAACAATTTCCACATTTTTGTGTGCCATCCTTATAAAAAATTTGAAAAATTGGGAAATATTTTTTCCTCACATTGGATTTTCTTATAATTGAGTGGTTCACCCCACTACTAATGCTTAACCGTTTGAATTTGTGTATGGTTTTAACCCATTGAATCCATTTGATATTTTACCTTTTCCTACTAATCGATTTTATAATCTTGAAGGTGAAAAGAATGAAAATTTTGTGCAGGGGTTTCATGCAAAGAGGTAAAGGCCAACATTGAGCAGAAGAATGAACATGTGGCAAAACACACCAACAAAGGTTGGTGGAAAATAGTGTTTCAACTAGGAGATTGGGTGTGGGTACACTTGAGGAAGGAGAGGTTACTATAAAAATGAAAAATAAAAACTTCATCCATGAGGAGATGGTCATTTATAAGTTATATATAATATCAATGATAATGCCTACAAGATTGAGTTACCCGACAGGTATGGAAATGTTAGTGCCACCTTTAATGTTGATGATCTTTCTCCCTTTGAATTTTCATATTCAAAGACGAATCCTTTTGAGGAGGGAGGATATGATAGGGATCATGGAAAGAATGAGCATCAAGGGTTTGAAGGTGGAATTTATGAGGAGGGTGGAAGGTTAATGATTGCACAAGACTTGTTACGAGGAATTGGTGGCCCAATGACAAGGGAGCGGACCAAGAGAATAAAGGAGGACTGAAATGAGTTAATCATAAAATTACAAGAGGAGGAACAAAAACCTTGATTGGGGGAAGCATTAGGTCCTATATTTACATTAATTAAGGCCCAAAAATTATTTTAAAGACCCAACATAAGGTTTCTTATGAATTTTAAGACCACCCCACCATGGAATATTCAAAGTCAAAAGTGGTGGGCTAGTTGTCTTTACTTTCCAAAAGGGGTGTTCTACATGTCTCTTAAAGTCATGGGAATGTTCCAAAATTTTCAAAAGAATAATTTAGGCTTTTTTACTTGTGGATAATAGGTGTTATAATTTTTTGTCACTCTTTGGCTATAAATAGCCACCGGCTTGTACTCTTTGAACATCATGAATGAAGGTAATGTTATTATGGTGATTTTTTCTCGCAACCTTTGTGTTATTACTTAATTTTTGAATTTTAAAAGGATTAGTCATACTTTTTGATGTATTATGGCTATATTTATTCAAGAAAAGTTATTTTTGGGTTTTACCTTGACAATTTCCCTCCATCCTTCTCATTTTCACTATCCGCACTCCACATTCACTTGTTTTCTTGTGGCGATTTGGGTGATCAACAAGAGAACATTGAGTAAGGTTCCTAGGAAACTTATTAGAGGGTCCTGTATCACGTATTAGAGAGAGAAGGAGCAATAATTTTTACTAAACTCCAATAGAAAATATTGATGGTTTTTGAAGAGAGAATAAGTCGAATGCATTAAGGAGAAATAAATTTGTGTGTCATAGAAGAAGAAAGATAAAAAGAAGAGGAAGAGGCCCTATGATATTTATATATGATATAAGATGATAGATATGGAGACCAATTACTATTGTTGTTTCTTATACTTTATGTTGATACTATGGTACATTGAAGATCCACTGCGATTAAAGATCACATTGATATTGAGTTGAATAAAAGGGTTGACTTTCTTAAAGTGTTACTAATCATATTTGGGTAGTTGTATAACTATTAATTGAGGAGGAAAATCTTACTAATATGATTTAGTGACATCTAAAACTTAAGGAATATCTTCTTCAATATTTCATTGAGGAGTACCATTGAAGAACTAGAGGCTACCAATACAATCCAATCCCATTCCGGTCGAAGGTATGAAGAAATATAGAGATATAATTGTTGTCACTTTATACTGGTTCTAGGAATTACATTGTCCCTATCTTATAATATCCCAAATAACTTTCCAGGATTTAAGGATAAACAATACCCTATTTCTATTGTAATCATTCTCATATAATAGTTATTACCCCATGTCTCATAACTCTACTCAAACAAAGAAAGGATTAGTTTCCCACATTGGGACTGAACATTGTAAATCCCTGCATGCTGCTATTTTTGTTTATACTTTACATTACATGTTGTGGTGAGTGTTGAGGGTGAATTAATATATCCATACTTCTTAACTGATATCGAGGTTCAAATAACGATAGGGGATAGTTAAAAATAATTGGAAATCAGTAAAATAGGGGAACCCTGATTCAACCCCCTCACAATGTTCATGAACAGTCAAATTGGAACATCAACTAGTATCAAATATAATATAGGTTTCATCTGATTGGATATAATATTTCTTTCCTAGTTATTTTTATTAGATATACATGAAGTGCATATTTAAAGGAAGTTCAAAAGAGTATTATATGGAAAATTCAGTTCTCATCCATGTTGATGCAATCATGTATGTCTTGGCCAAAACCTTGAATAATAGGAATAAAAAGAGGCTAAAAATATCGAAAATTCTTCAAAAGTGAAGGAAGATTAACCACTACTTAAATATAGTAAAATTGGTAGTATATCTATTAAATATATTAATTATAATACTATAGAAGAATCAATTTCTAGTTATAGAGAGTATGTGAAGTATGAGTCCATTGAAATGGTTGGAGACCTATACTCTGAAGTCAAATATTATTTAAAGAAATTCCTTAGTGAGGTTAACACATTTATATTTTGGTTTATCAAGGAATTATATAATGAAAGGCATAGTCAGAGTTGGAAACTGAATATATGGAGAAATATTTGGCTAAAGAGTTACACAGATGTGAGACCCTCACTAAATTTGTTGCAGCTAAGGAAACATTTGCATTAGTCTATCATGAAATGATTTAATTAGTTAAAGAATAATTCTAGAGGGGTTTTTGTGAGAATTATGTGATTGATTTTTTTATAATTAATCCATACATTGAAATAACTACACAAAACCTCTATAAATGTCAAAGATGCTTAGTCAGAAATTACTGTAAAAAGAATAAAGGAGCTTGACAATTCTCTACAAGAGGGAAGTTAGGTTCATGAAGATTAGATTTTAAAATTGAAAATAGAAATTGAAGATATGGTGAAATCACTTTAAGATTATAATAACTCTTTAAATATACAATGTATCGAGTTGAAGGAAAAGTTGGGAAATTTGGAAAACAACCAAATAAGAACTTAACAAAAATATGAAAAATGGATGCTTTTATGAAAACATATACTGAGAGTGTTATCCCTAAAAATACTCATATTAATGGAAAGAAGAGATTGATACCATTTCTCATGGAAAAAAGGTAACCCATGCTTTAGATATATTTTTTTTGTACTAATGTTGTTTCACTTTCTAGTACAAATTACAATTCAAAATATGGGAAAATATGGGTGGAGAAAAATGACGAGGTACCCACCACATCATTAAATGTGGATGAAAAAAAGATAAAGGGTTTGTCTTTTCCATATAAAACACAAAAGAAGAGCAGTTTTATCCAAAAATAGAAGGGGACAATTCTAGCCAGACTATTGCTAAAGGAAAAAAGAAAAAGGTTTATATGCCACTATTGGTGTAGTTGGAGGTTTGGGAATAAGGAAATTAATTGTTTGAAAAATATATTAACATATAGAGATTTTACAAGGCTTGAATTAAGTGGGAGAATATCTAAAACTAAAATAAGACCCACTGGATAAAAATAATTTCTATATAAGTGAGGAAATCAATTCACTTCAAATTGATTTGAATACTTGGAGAACTTTTATAATTATTGTAACAAATCTGGTTATAATTATGAAGAGTGATGGTATGTTCTAATCATGTAAGAATAAATTTTTGATAATAATAGAAGACCAAAATGAATAAATAAACAAAGAACAATAAATGAGTCTTCATTAGGGTTTAAATTTAAAAGGGATGTTAAGAAAAGTACACCTAAGATGAATGATGCAAAGAATGTCACATCAAAAGAGAGAAGATTCATCTTTTGATGAAGAAAATATCACATCATAGACTATTTCAAATTATCCATGAACATCAAAACTGAAGGGAGAAAGATGGAATTAATAATGGAGTCAATCCAATAGAGAAACAATATGATTGTTTTGGTATAAGACATCCTAAAATAATAGCTAAAGGAGTTACATAAGAAGGGAAATACAAAGGTTGTGAGTAAACCATATAGAAAATACAAGAAATATGATCATGTTACAAAGGAATGCCTATCTATTTGGCCAACCTAATTGGAAATGGATATAAATATGAAAAAAATAACAAGTGATTATAAGTGATAAAGGAAAACAAGTAGCTCTGCATAAAGAGATTGAATTTCATGAGAGGTTGTTAAAAGGTGATAACTCAATATCTCACGAGGAGTTGTGTGGAAGGTGAAAAAAATTGGAAACACACTTGAAAAATTAATGAAATCTATACCAAAATAAGAAGATATTTTTCATAAATAAAGATAAAGAAGAATTAAAGTATTATGAAAAAAATTGAACATGCTATAAATAATTCATGTGCTTTACTAGCCATTATGAAAAAGTATTTCCTCACAAGGTGAATGCGGAATGTAACACCCCAAGCTTCTACGGTACGCTTCTCTTTGAATAATACAATAGCGTGTGTTGTACGCAACTTCGAGTTCTAACACACCACAACCAATCAAACTAGCCGTTATGAATAGTAATACCCACTTTTTGAAATTTTATAAATTTTATCTTTCAAAATGGACTTCTTTTTTGGATTCATAATATCGAAATTAGCTTAGGGTTAATTTTTGGTATTTTTCTGAAAACTTTCAATTTTTGATGAATAGTGAAAAACATTGAGTTAGAGTTTAAAACCGAATTTTTATTTAAATAATTATTCATTTTATTTAAATTTATTTTAGGTCAAAATAGATACATAATAGCTATATAAGTAAAATTTAATTCATTGGAGTTGGTTTAAAATAATTTTAGGTATATAAAAATTTTATTGATCTTTTTACCGTCTTTTACCCACCTCCTAGGAGCATTTGAAAATCTACTAAATATACTAAACCTACGATTTTCCATCCGCAACATGACTCGCATACTAGCCTCAATGATTCCACTCTCTTTTAATTACATGTACTCCTTCGATGCACCGTGACTCCATCCATCATCGACGACTCTGCCGCACAACATTGTTCCTCGCCCGAGAAAACTCTATCTTCGAGGACTCTGCCGCGTAGCTTCGATTACACCTCTATGCTACATCCTTCCGTGGGACGAGAAAACCACAATTTTTCATTCGCTCCATCTTCCTACCAATTGTTTAGTGTATTTCTCCTCCCGCTCATCCTCTCGACCCAGGGTTCTCGCATCACGTAGTCACCGTCTACTCGCTGCCCTCCAGTATCCCTCCCCGATCTCCCTCTCCGAATCCCATCTCCCGCTCCCCTCAACGAATCCCCTCTCAAGTCATGACTCCAACTCCGTGTGATCCACCAGGCATTGGGCCCTCAATGAATCTCTTCAGAATCCACCGATTTCATACAAAATCAACCGATTCCTTCGAGATTGATTCAGGTTGGTAATTTTGTCGCCTTATTTGGAGGTAACTGTGCATTTACCAAAAGCTTCATTTACTGGACTAAGGTTATTCCTTGGGTCTCTTCTGTTTTTGATTCATGTTCATGCTGTGTATCGCACTGTTGAATAACAGTACCCACTGCACAGATTTGTCGTATGCCATATTATCTTCAAATTTCAGTTCTTCCATATGTTTATCTTCGGCAGAAATATTAAACCCGAGCCTATCTACTTGAATCCCAAAAAAAATATGGGTTCGATGTTCATGCTATCATATCTATTTTGCTGTTCATAATTTAAACATCTGTAATTACAAAATTGCAATTATACCTTTACGCATTTTGTATCTCTCTTTTACGCCGTATAATATATTATAACAGGTGACTGATAATCTATTTATTTCCACTAAACAAATTTCATAGTATTATTTTCCCATGGTTCATGTAATTCTCATTACTAAAACTGCACTCCTGTGCGCACATCTGCAATTACATAATTACAATTACCTCAAATAATTGCAATTACCTTTTTACGCATATTTGTTTTTTCCAAACCTATATAAATTACATCAACTACAATTACTTATCTGACCTGATTCTCTATTTGTAGTGCAACTTCTAAGAAAACATCATTCACTTACATAGACACATATTCTACAACCTCTGTGCATAGAAGGAAATGCAGCTTTCTCTGACACCACATAATATCGTCTGAAAGATTTCTTCTAATCTATTGAAGAAACCTTAATCAATTTTCACTTTATTATTTTGTCACAGTTCATATAATTCTCATTACTAAAACTTTACTCCTGTCCAATTAAACATTTACACAACTTTCTTTTTGCCTATGGACTTTTCATTACATTATCAGTACATTAAACTGTCCATATTTTTCTTTTCAAACCTTGACAATCATATATAAGGAACAAAATTGTAAACCTGATTTCCCCGTCAAGCTACGGAGAAAAAATGTTACAGTCGAGGGAGGATAACTATGGAAAATAAAATGTTTGTGAGTTCTCTTTTCTTTTCCGTTTAAATACTTCAACTTACTTCCATTTTTTCACATTAGTAGTATTTCATCATTACTTTGAATTTAACATTACTGAAATCTACTGTAAAGTCATCAATGTCTTCTACTATTATTTTTAGGTACTAGGTCACTATAACCACCATCAACTGTTGGCATCACACATGTAGTCACAGAAATTCCATTGTGATCTCTATCTGTCAATGGTTTTTTGTGACTTAATTTTTTATAATAAAACACTACACTAAATAACTGGTTTCCATACTAATGTAAATTAGACGTATTTAACTTCTATTTTGACCATAGTGACTATAAAATTTGTTCTTCCACCAAATACAAACATGTCTCGCCCTACAAAATCTGTAGATTTAAGGTTACAACAGAGCCAAATTATGAAAAAAAACATAAATATGGTAAGTGCTCGGTTTTCTTCTCTATCTCAAGTCCTAATTCATATCATTGTTTTACTATATGTATTAATTATAACCGACACAATAAAAGTGTCAACATAAACTGAATTTTTTTTAATGATGTCTACATAAATGTCAGGTACTACATCAACTGAACCATTGTCACCTGATGGCGTCACACATGTAGGCGCACGAATTCCGTTATCATATTTTTATGTCAATGGTTAGTTCTTATTATACTACACAGAATAAAACATTACACTTCCAACTACTTTGCGTTCTAAAACAAATGACTAATACCCACCTTAATCATTGATGACAGTGCCTGAAATATCTGCTCCTCAACCATATACAAACATGTATGGCCCATCAAGCTCAAGAGATGTAAGGTTACAGCGGATGGAACTTCTAAAGGAATGACATAAAGTTTGTAAGTCATATATTATTTTTTCACCAAATTGTCTAACTAATGAATATAACACAATACAAAGCTTTTCATTACAGTGCTATGTTTGTTTATAATTGTGATACTAAATGTCATTGTCTCATTAGTACATCTCATTAAAACTGCCAACATAACAGTGCCAACATATACTATAGATTCTTCAGTGACATCTACCAATATGATTGCAAATGCATTAACTGGACCACTATCAACTGATGGCATCATACACGGACTCACATGAATGCCACTTTCGTCTCTCTGTGTCAATGTTTAATTCTGTTATATTTAACATAATAGTACACATCACTTGAAACTGCTATCCAGACTAACAAAACTGATGGATATGTAACTTCATATTTGACAACAGTCCCTGAACATGATGCTCCTCAATCAAATACAAACATGTCTGGCCCATTATCCACCAGACATGAAAGGTTACTACGGAGATAACTAATAAAGGAATGACAAGTAGTTTGTAAGTACTACTTTTATGTTCACCATAGAATGTCATAATTATTATGAATTTTCAATATTTAATTTCATTATGTCTTACATGTTAACAACATCTACAACAAGTGGAAATGCTTCAATTATATCTTTCGATGAGTCTGCTACTCAAATAACTGAACTGATATCAAACGATGACATCACACATCAGGTCATAGATAAGCCTTTATCATCTTTTTCTGTCAATAATCACTTATGTTTCAATTTCAAAATAAATAAAAACACTGCAAATTTAATTAAATCAGTGGCCACAAAATCAACGCCAACTCCTACTACAATATCTTTAGTGATGTGTACCAATTAGTCTACTACTACAATTACTACAACGCTACCAACAATTTGCGGTAGAGATGGAGTCACACGTGTACCATCATCTCCTTTATGTATAGATGGTTAGTAGTTTTTAAATTTACCAGTATCAATTACTACTATTCATGGGGCAATTAATAACTACACAAACTACTGATATTAAACTTCTTAATCGAACACAGTGCCAGAACCATCTGCTCTTCCATCAACTCTGTGTTCAAGAACAAACAAATGAAAATAAAGACCACAGGACATGACACTATCTCCACTACCATTCTGTAAGTAGACTGTTAATGATTTTTTGATGAACAAAATGTTGGTTGTTTAAACTCGGCATTCACCGTATAACTGTTCGCTCAATTTTTTTCATAGCTTTAATGATTGATGAAGATATGCTGACAGATGATTCCCCTATATCCTCAACATTGTAAAGCCAACAATTGTCTCTATAAGTTGATATCCCTATTCGTTAATTTTTTATTTCTAACGGTATCTTGAAAATACAGATTTTGTGTTACCGATTCTTTTCATGAAAAAGAAAATATAGGTATGTCAATTAACAATATTCTCTATAATTAGAAATCAAATTACGGTTAAATTTTCCTATACATGTGAACCTAACATTTCCTATTACAGAAAACTCAATAGAGCAGCATAATACTGAGATCACAGGTTAGTGTGATTACTAAACCTGCATTGCTGTTCTATAATCAACCATCATCTTCTCAGAATATCACTATGCTTTTTTATTAATATGTTCTACATTATACTGTTTGTCAATCAGGTTATTCAGACATTGGTGACCCTTCTAAAGTCTGTCAATATTGTCACTCTTTTATGTGGGTTGATGAGAGAAATAAGAACTACAACAATAGACAAAACCCGCGTTTCTCACTATGCTGCTCGATGGGAAAAATATCTTTGGACTTACTACCATCATGTCCTGCGTACCTAAGGATGTTGGTATTTAATCGAACTACAACTGAGTCCCAATCTTTCCAAGACCACATGCATGTTTACAACTCAATGTTTTCATTCACGTCCATGGGTAGAAAGGTAGATAGGTCATTCAACAACAGTCAAGGTCTATGTATATTCAGACTACATGGACAGAACTACCATCGCATTGGTAGTTTATGTCCACCTGATGGAAAACCGCCACGTTTTGCACAACTATACGTGTATGATACTACACATGAATGTCAGAACAGGGTTCGCGGAATTGGGTATCGGTCTATTTCAACATTACATACTAAATTTTCAAACTATTCATCATTTAATATTATCTAATAGTGTGATTAATGCAACTTTGATGCCAGTAATCAACATTCGATTATTGATGACAATATTGTACTTAAACTACAACATATGCTACATGAGCACAATGCTTTGGCACAAGAATTCATAAGTTCAAGGGATGTTCTTAATAATCGTGAGGTACCAACATTAAATCTATGTCTACTTAAGAGAAGACATACAAGTGAAGCCACATATAACCTACCAAACACTTCTGAAATTGCTATGCTGATTGTCGGTGATGTTGAAGATATGAACCAAGAACGTGATATCATCATTCAAAGGAAAAGCGGTGATTTAAAAAGAGTAGACTAGCTTCACCCATTATATCTTCCATTGAAATACCCCTTGATTTTTACAGGAGGTCAGGATGGATATATTAACAATGTATTGCATTGAGCTACTCCTTTCACAACAAGTACTTCACTCAGGAAGGTAACAATGAGAGAGTACTTAACCTTTCACTTACAATTTCTTCAAAACAACGGCTCAACCTTATTACATTGTAGAAGATTGTTGCAGCGGTTTATTGTTGATGCTTATACAATGATTGAGTCTCAAAGACTATCTTTCATTCGATTCAATCAAAAAAGGTTGAGGGTTGAATTATACAATGGGTTGCAAGATGCATTTCTACAAGTTGATCGTGAAGGGTTATCCTGTGGCAAGCGTATCATTTTACCTTCATCATTTATCGGTGGACCCAGGTATATGATTCGGAATTACCAGGATGAAATGTCTATTTTTAATTGGGAAGGGTATCCAGATCTATTTCTAACATTCACATGTAACCCAATGTGGCCTGAAATTACTCGATTTGTTAGAAATAACAATCTTCGTCCAATTGACTGCCCTCAGATATTATCTCGAATTTTCAAATTTAAGGTTGATCATCTTATGAAAGATTTAAGAGAGGGATTTTTATTTGGAAAATCACAAGAAGGTAATGATCTATATATTTAATATTTATAGTTTTTTAATTCATTTATTACATTATATCATCTTCTATTAAAGTTCTATAACACTATTTTTCCCATATAGTTGTTCGAACAATGGAGTTTCAAAAATGTGGCTTGCCTCATGTCCACATCCTATTATTTCTCTGCCATGAAAACAAAGTTAACACTCCTACAGATGTTAACAGAATAGTTTGCGCTGAAATTCCGAATCACTGTGCATACCCAAAGCTGCATGAAGCTGTTACAAAATTCATGATGCACGACCCTTGCAGTGATGCCAACCGTTCCTCCCCTTGTATGAGAAATGTAAAATGTAAAAAAATTTATCCAAAAAAATTTGGCACACACACTAGAGTAAGCCTTAGCCTACTCTGCCTCCTCCTCCTCCACCTCTGCATTAGTCATCCTTAATAAAGTGTATCATGAAGAGACCAATTGTGTTGATTCATCCATAGTTGGGTATGGACTGTGTGTCACTACAAATACTGCATGAAATCTGGAGATTGAATTGTGTGAGACATCTGGAATATGTGTAATCTCTACAATATATTCAGTCTATCCCCTCACCTATTTCTAATATCATTTTATTATTGTTCCAAATAGATTTCACACATAGACTACATTATACTTTGATTACACACACGTTCTAGCTAAAATTTAGAATCTATAATTTGATTACTGTTGTCATTTTATTCTTATACACAATACCTCTCATCTACTTATTTTACCCATCTACTTTCACCCTTCATCTAGAATGTTATCTCTTCACTCCTGAAAAAATTACCCCCTCCATGGACATGTACATATGGTTCCAAGCCAACAACGGAGCCCAGACGATCTAGATCTTTGACTAGTGGGACACATAGTACAGCCCACTAGATTTCAACCAATTCAGCCTGCTGTGCTTATAACAGTTCAAGGAGATGATTAAAAAGACCCACCATTTCCTTCTGGGTGCGGATGTAAGGTATTCGACCTCTTATATTAAAAATTGGTTTCTTTCATGTTTATTCATTTTGTTTGGTTCTGTTATGATTGTTTGGGCTTCTTCATGTTTATTCATTATATTATACAGAAAAAAGGGATTTATGTAATTGAATTTGATGAAGTGTAATACATATCAATGTGGGGCCATTTATTTTATCAAAAGGTGAGGTATGTTTTCTAATCCACTTTAAATACTTATTTTAATTCGAATTTCACTGTACTGAACTGCAGGCCTTTCCTGAATAAACTATGTTCCAGAATGAAATATGTTATGAATAACATACGTTTTGACAACTCCCAAGAAAGGGTCAACAAACATACCTTAAGGGAACTATACTGGTATGTTTTATGTTATAATTTGTTTTGTATTACATTTAGTTGTCAATCTATAATTTTT
Organism: Viscum album; assembly: GCA_963277665.1. NCBI lineage: Eukaryota > Viridiplantae > Streptophyta > Magnoliopsida > Santalales > Viscaceae > Viscum > Viscum album. The sequence continues at coordinate 1,685,828,812 of OY728160.1, forward strand.
AACTAATATTTCGGTATCCTAATTACTATAATGTAATTCTCTAACAGGTTTCATTACCTTAACTTTCCATCATCCAGTGATATTAAGGATAATGGTCCAAAATCCTCAAAAATTTTTTTTATAGGTCTTCACAGTCCCAATCATGATTTTCCTCTATTCTTCAGTCCATTTCTATATTCTTATGGCAGTTGTTATGAACATAAATGAATTTGAATTTGCAGGCACCTATTGCCCAGCAATTTGGAAGACATATTGATGAAAGTTAGCAGAATTGAGTTTGCATTTTCAAGTATTAGTGGACCATTTTTTTCTGTTTATTTTTTATCTTATTCTCTTTTATAATCTGTTTATGCTTTACTTTATTATTTTTACTTTATTATTTACTTCTACGAATAAGATGTCACAAATTTCTGTGACTTTTTTCATGTTATTGTAGCCTTTTGCTTTTATTTTTTCACATTATCATTTACATCGTATATTATTTGAACTTTCTTTATGATAGAATTAGTAGTATAACAGCCTTTAGAGTTGGTGTAGGTTTTGAAGCAACTGTCATTACTTTAATGATGCAACTCCTATTTCCATTCCTATTTATTTATTTCCATTTCCAATGAGTTTTCAAATAAATATTATCTTATTTTCTTTATTAAAGTGTTATGAAATCCCATCAACCTTTTTCTATTTACCCATTGTAGGTATGAACACGAGGTGAAATAGGCGGAGTGATGTTCAGAGGTCGGGTAGCGAAGGAACTGGACATTTAAATCGGAGGTAGATCCATCATGTTCTTTAGACTTGCAGATCTCTCCATCAACCACTATGAGGTGCTCGTAGAGGGCTCTCTCCAATGCATTGTAGTCGCAGAGTTATCTGTCTAATGCTACACAACGGCCATAGAGCTCCGTCTCAAGTGCATCATAATTGCAGAGTGCTTCTCCAGCTGCTCAACAGCAACCACAAAGCTCTCTCTCCAGTGCTTTGTAGTCATGGAGTGCTCCTTCTGCTACTCTGTGATGACCAAAGAGGAGGATTTTCCCACTAATTCACACCAATCATAGAGTCGGAGGGGCTTTGTGAGGATTCTCTGTAAGGTTGCATTGTGATATAGGCTTCCATGGAATTTTCTGGGGGTTTGTATCCCCAAGGGACAAATTTTGACGCCAAAAAATCATTATATGAAATCCACATATAAGATTTATGTTTGGTCTCTTCCAACATCCTTATAATAAAATTAATTTTAGTATGCTACTATGTTAAGAAATACCTAGGACACTTTCAATGTTTCAACACTTTTAAGAGCATTTTTAAAGGATTTTAAATATAATACAATATATTTTAGTTTCATTTTGACTACACATCATTTCAGATTGATGTTTAGTTTATCCATAATATGTCTTGCAATCTAATCATTTCTTCCATGTTTTGTTGTTTATAACTTTATGTTCTCAATTACATCATCATTTATCATAATTATCAAAATTTAAAATGTCAATTTCAATGTTATTTTCATTAATTGAATTAATATCTCCAAAATGAAAATCATTTTTTTATTTCTTATTGATTCTTATATATTTTTTCAAATTTATTTATCCAAAATGTAATCTACTATCATAATGATGTTTCTATATTTTGTCTAATTGTATTCTAATAATAAGTATCATTAGTTTTTGATTTCAAAATATTGAATATTTATGTTTATTATTAACATTGAAATGTTGTATTATCTTCTTAAAGAAAGCATTGAACCATATCAACGTGTGAACGCATAATCTATGAATTGTGTTATATCACCGTGCAAATGCACGAGCGAGTACTAGTTTACATAAAACTTAATTTTACCGCTTTTGTAAGTTGAGTTTCAAAAATCCGAGAGACATGGTTGATATCATTAAGTAAAATGTGGTTCAATAAGATGAAAATAATTTTTGGTGAGTAGTAACTTTTTACTTTTATTTACCACAGTTAAAAGTAAATATGGTAATTAAGGGTAAAAATGATATTATTATTACCCTAAAACATGTCCTAATTCTATTGGATAAGTTTAATTCAACAAAAACAACCTTATGAATAAAATATTATCCTTTAGGTTCACTTGGATTAGATTAGGACATTTATCATTATTTTATTTAAAGAAGAGTTAAAAGAGTTTAAATCAAAGTTTAATAACTAAAACATTTTTAATATAGGGTCATACATAAGATAAATTTGACTATAAATATTCATTATAAATATAAAAATATTTCCTACCTAATGGTATTTTATTTATAATTTTTAGACTTTAAATAATTAAATTTATCTATGACACAATGATGATGTAGTAATTACCGTATTAATAAAATATTAAAATAATTGATATTATAAATATCCAAATAAATGTAATTTTAGACTTTTTATGAATTAAACTAATTTTATAGGTTAATATTACATATTAGGGTTGGTTAGATGAATTTTTTTCGAAGTAATAATGCTTTTATGAATTTAGGAAAAACAAAATACCAAATAGTGTCAAAATTGACATAAAAGAGTTTTTAAAACAAATATTAAATTATTAATTGATATTCTATTCATAAAAATATAAGGTTCGCCAAAAATACTAATATAATTATAGGTGTATCATTAATGAACCACTTGGGGTTCTCTTGGAAGTATATAATAAGTTTATTAACCATATAATATAAAAATACAAAGAGACATGGTAAATGTAAAACTATTTAACTAAGAATTAAATCGAAAAGATAAGGTTAATATAGTGACCCAAACCTGTATAAAACCTATTGGTTGAGTGGTTTTAGATCCATAACCACCTTAGACTTTAAATAATCTATTTCGGAGCCATTAGAAACAGAAAATGATTTTATTATAAAATAATATTTCTAGCTTTTCCTAAGGTGCCCCTCACCCCTCTTATAAAAGGGCACCCCCCATTATCTCTAATTAACACCTTCAAAGCCATTTGGATCGGCCAAACTCTACCCAAATACCCTATAAACTATCATAAATTCATCCTAGAGGCCCTCCTTTAGTCAGAAAGTCATCCTAAGGAGCCCTTTTGATCAAATCAAAAGGAAGAACCCGAAGAAGAGGTAAATATTTCATCACCTCTTTCAAGTTCCTTTCTTCTTCCACTTCCTCTTTCTTTGTTGTTTCCATTATAAAATAATAAATCTAGTATCTTATATATAATTTTATGTTATTATGAATATGGTACAACCATATTCATTATTCTATCCATCCGTTGAATGACATGTCACCATATGTGCATACGTACGGTTTACCGTCTCCACGTCGTGGTGTAATTGTTATTCAATACATTATTATTTGGATGGGTATAATAATGATATGTAATTTATATAAATAATAAATATAACATGATAATGATTCTGTATATATGATATAACATCCAATTATATATTATTTTAAGAATGATATTGTCGCTCGTGCATACGTACGAATTACTGTCTCCATGAACGCGATGAGATTCATTCCCCATCATATCCATTCAAGACTAATTTTCATTTGATGATTAAATATAATGTTTAAAGACTTAATATCATTATGAATATGAATAATATACATCATATTCACAACAAACATTACTTACATAACAAATCATATAAAGGAAAATGAATCAGTTAACACCCAAAATGATGATATTTCTAATATATTATTAAGAAAGAAATGTTAAAAGATCATATATTATATAATATTAATGTGTATGATTCTTGAATAATTTAATAAAAATTATTTCACCATTATACAGGAGGTTAACCTACCCTCGACCAAGGAAAAGTACAAGGTAAAGGTTAATTTCCTAATCTCTTTATTATCCGAGGTTGTTTTTAGGTAAGTATCTACTGGGACCACTTTATCATCCAAATCCTTGTTTCTTAAAAATGTATTCCAAAACATTTTTTAGACTATGTGTTAAAGTCATTTATACCCTTTTTTTAATTTTTATAAAATGGTTTGAAAGGAATCTTTCCGTCATTTTCCAAACAAGGTACTTTTTGACCTTTTTGAAAAATTGAAGGTAAGAATGTTTTTTAACTTATACGTAGGGTGCGGCTATTTTCCGCCGTTATGACATCATAAAAGCTTACCTTACAAGATTATAATAATACTTCCAAAATAAATTTTTTCTTTTATAATTATATGAATTTTAAATGATTTCAAAATAGAAAGAGATATTCCTCTAAAAAAAGGTTTTGATTTCATCTATGTCAACATCCTTTGATTGATTTTAAGCTTAATTGAAGTTGATTTATTATGATAAAAAACTTTCATATTGTATTGAAGTTTTTGTGATATGTTTTACTATGGATGTGTTATTTTTACACCATTCATGGTTTATGGATAAATTATTGACATTTTGTATGCTAGTTTTAATACGAATGTTTATGTTATGTTTAAAACTTTTCATATGAGGAATGCATTGGACTTAGTATGTGATAGGTGGAGCCCGCTATAGCTCCTTGATGCATCGATAGGTCTCATAAGACCAACTAGTGTCTTGGAACAAGGCCTTGACAAAATCTTATTTGTATTCTTGGCACAAGGCCTTGACTATGTGGTTATGAAAGTTTGGAATTATGCATTCCATCATTATGAAAGTGGATACTGATATTTCATGTGATTATTCGACTAGTATAATATCCATGTGAGTAAGTAAATGGAATTATTTTGATTTATATTTTCCATATTATGATGAAGTTTATATTGAAAAGGATTTTTTTTAGTTTTATACATTGCCTTAAATGTTTATATTTATTTATGAAAGTTTCCGCTATATTTTTATCCTTATTGAGCATCTGAGATCACACCTTTCTATGTTTTATTTTTCCCAAGATGCGAAGAAGTGTATTATGACTGACTTGCTTGGATAGTATATGGGATCTAAATGTTTTATATGGAAACAATGTTGTTGTAGTTTTCCATTTTATGATGTAATGTAAACCTTATGAATGTATCTAGTATTTCCAAGGCTACTAAACTGATCGGTCTTTCGGGACATGATTTCCTTGTATCATGCCAATGTTATGTAATAATGCACCGACTCTGGGTAACTGGGGTCAGGACGTTACAATTGGTATTAGAGGAAGTTTAGTACAAACCTTGGAAACTAGATTTAGATAAACTCTGATTAGAGCACATAGCCCTAAGATAGACTTTGAGGATTAGTATATAAGAACTTCCTAGAATTTTGGTATTATAGAGATTTTGTGAGTTTTCCAAGAAATACATCCCTTTATGGATACGAGTAGGTAGAGGTGGCTCTGGCACAGATGTACCTAGGGGTAAAACCCGAAAACACCGCTTTGAGCTAGACTCGAACGGGAACTGGTGCACGACAACGGGCCTTGCTGCACTCTTGGTTACGACACTCCCGAGGGATATGCTTAGGATAATTCTCATTTTCTTTACAAACCATTATAAAATGTTTATAAGTATATACTTACTCAAAGAAAACATATTTTATGATTATGGATTATATCCATAAACTTTCAATTTATGTTAAGTGTTTTACAAGTTTGGATTTATGTATTACGATTCATAAACTAATCTAGTTTATGCCATTGTTTAGAAATGGCACCTAGTGGAAGAAATGGAAACCATATCAATGAACACACTCCATGTAGGGATTTCCCTCCTGCTCAAGATAATTATAGTGGAGCTGGTGAAGCAACTAGTGCTGATCAGCTTATCACCATACTGGGACAACTCACTCAAGTTATGAATAGTAACCTTACCCGTATGGAGCACCCTGATCCGCAACGTGGAGGATCAATGTTAGATAGATTCATGAGGAAATAACCACCAAAATTAAATGGGATTACAAATCCATTAGTATCTGAGCAATGGATAAATTCCTTAGAAAAAATATTCCACGCCTTGGGGAGTAGTGAAAGGGAAAAAGTTATCATGGCAGTTTACCGCCTCACTGGAGATGCTGATCAATGGCGGACATTAATTCAAAACACAAAGGAAGATGATGAAGTATCAAATATATAATGGAGGGAGTTTAAAGATCTTTTATTAGAAAAATACTTTCCTTGTGACCATCAAGAAGATATGGAAAGACAATTTATGAGTCTGAGGCAAAAGGAGGATGATAATGTCGGAAAGTATGAAGCTAACTTTACAAGGTTAGTGAGGCATGCTGCAGATTATATACATAACCCAAGAAGTAAGATTGATCGTTTATTTGATGGGTTAAAACCATTTCTTCGTCAAGCATTAGTCTCACAACCCTTCTCGTCATATAAAGATATTGTCTCATGTGCTATCAAGACAAAAAAAGAATTCTCTAAGTCTTAAGACTTTAAAGCAAAGTAAGAGAAGAAGAGTTCTACTAAACACTCTAGAAATGGAAATAAGGGGAAGAAGGGAAAATTTGAATATCCATCCTGCAAAAAATGTGGGAAGAAACATCCTGGTACTTTCCTGAAGGGAATGAGAGTCTGTTACAAGTGTGGTGAAAAAGTCCACCAAACTCTTGATTGCAAGGGGAAGAAAGAGTCTGTTGATGTTGAATGCTACAATTATAGAGAAAGGGGGAATTATGCGAATGAATTTCCTAAGCGTCAGGGGAACTTACCTTAGAAAAGGCCAAGGGATCAAGGCCAAGCTTATGCTATCACTACTGCTGAGGTTGAAGCTCCAAAAGACGTGGTGGTTGGTAATTTAATGGTTTACTCAAGTTTAGAAAATGCTTTATTTGATTCTAGATCATCGCATTGTTTCATATCTTCCCAGTTTACTAAGAAAATTAGAAATTTCCAATTTGATTTAACAAGGGAGTTGTCAGTCAAAACTCCTAAGGGAAGTATCATTTCAACAAAGTTTTGTGAATTAGTCCCCATTAGGGCATATAAATGTTCTTTATCTGCTGATCTTATCATCATACCCATAGTTGAATTTGATATAATCCTCAGTATGGATTGGCTTTCGGACCATGATGCAAAAATTTATTGTAAGAAGAATGAGGTTACTATTTTTGATGACAATGATAAAGAACACCTTATCTTTAGAGCAGAATCATCACCACCTAATTCTTATCTAGATCCACCTCCAATAGCTCAACTAAATTAAATTATTGGGGATGAAGAGAATGAAACAACTTCGGGTGAGGAAAATAATGTTCAAATAGAGGATGTACCTATTGTAAAAGATTATGTTGATGTATTTCCATAGGATTTACCTGGACATCCTCCAGAACGAGAAATTGAGTTTTCTATTGATTTAATTCCTAGTTTAAGGACCATATCGAAGACCCCTTATAGAATGTCCACTGTGAAATTAGTTTAACTAAATAAATAACTAGATAAATTGAGTAATAAGGGATTTATTCACCCTAGTGTTTCTCCATGGGGAGACCCTATCCTTTTTGTTAAGAAGAAAGATGGATCTATTGGTTGTGCATTGACTACAGGGAGATCAATGATATAACAATAAAAAAAATTATCCCCTACCTCGCATTGATGATTTATTTGACCAAATTCATGGAGCTCAATACTTTTCAAAGATTGACCTTCGACCTGGATACCATCAGTTGTGTGTGAAGAAGGAAGACATTCCGAAGACAACATTTCGAACCAGGTATGGGCATTACGAGTTTACAGTAATTCCTTTTGGATTGAATAATTCACCCTATGTCTTCATGGATATAATGAATATAGTTTTCAAGGAATATCTTGATGAATTTGTATTGGTATTTATTGATTATATCTTGGTATAATCCAAAATCTAAGAAGATCATGAAAATCAATTACGCATTATCCTGAAGACTCTTAGAAGACATGAATTATATGGGAAGTTTAGCAAGTGTGAATTCTGGATTTAGGAGATTTCTTTTCTTGGCCATATTGCCTCTAAGGATGGAATATCTATTGATCCTTCTAAGACCAAGGCAATCCAAGAATGGCCAGCACCAATGATTATAACCAAGGTATGCAATTTTATTGGTTTAGCAGGTTATTATCGATGTTTCGTCCAGAATTTTGCTCGGTTGGATAACCCATTAACAAATCTCACATGAAAAGGGGTTAAATTTGTTTGGAAAAAAGAGTGTGAAGAATGTTTTGAAGAACTGAAGATAAGATTAGTCAATGCTCCTATATTGACTCTACCTTAGGGGAATGATGGGTTTGTTATTTATAGTGATGCTTCAAAGAAAGGACTTGGTTGTGTCCTTATGCAGAATGATAGGGTTATTTCCTATGCATCATGACAGCTAAAAATTCATGAGAAAAACTATCCTACTCATGATATTTAGTTAGCAGCTGTAATCTTTGCTTTGAAGATATGGAGACATTATCTCTATGGTGAAAAATGCGAGATATATACCGACCACAAGAGTTTGAAGTATATTTTATCATAGAAATAACTCAACATGAGGCAAAGGAGATGGCTTGAAATACTCATGGATTATGATTTCATTATACACTACCACCATGGGAAGGCAAATAAGGTGGAAGATTATTTGAGTAGAAAAGATCATGGAGTTTTGAACAAGATGAGAGTTGAAAAGGATCCTATATACATGGATCTAGTAAAGATGAATATGGGAATAACCATGGAAGGTGAAACATCAATTCTTTTTCAAATGGTTTCCAAACCATCTTTACTAGAAAGGATAAAAAGTTCTCAGGCTGATGATGAGTAATTTCAAAAGAAGATTAAATTTGTGAATGATGAGAGATTGATTGACTTAGTATATGAAGATGTGATTTTGAAATTCAGGAAGAGACTTTGTGTTCCTAATATACCTGATCTGAAAAGGGAATTGTTAGATGATTCTCATAGCTCCAATTTCTCTATACACCCTGGTAGCACCAAAATGTATAGATATTTGAAGGAACATTTTTGGTGGGACAACATGAAGAGGGAGATTGCTGATTTTGTGTCAAGATGTATGGTTCGTTAACAAGTGAAAGGTGGAAGGAAACAGCCTGGAGGAGTCTTCCAACCTCTTCCCATACCTGAGTGGAAATGGGATAATATCACGATGGACTTTGTCATGGGACTACCAAAGACTCCTATAAGGAACGATTCAATACGGGTCATTATTGATCGTCTTACCAAGTCAGCACATTTTCTTGCTATAAGAGAAGATTTACCACTTGAAAGTCTAAAAAGACTATATATTAATGAAGTTTTGAGACTTCATGGAGTACCACTATCGATTGTTTCTGATCGTGATCCCTATTTTACATCAAGATTCTGGAAAAGTCTTCAAAAAGCCCTGGATACTGAACTTCGTTTGAGCACTGCCTACCACCCCCAAACTGATGGACAATCAGAACGGACTATTCAAACCTTAGAAGACATGTTGATATCATGCTCAATTGACTTTCAAGGTATATGGGATCAATATTTACCTATGGTATAATTTTCCTATAACAATAGCTTCCATTCAAGTATTCAGATGGCACCATATGAAGCGTTATATGGAAAGAGATGTCGCACACCAACCTGTTGGGATGATGTTGGTGAAAGAAAACTCGTAGGCCCATAACTTTTGGAGGAAATGATGGAAAAGGTGAAGGTAATCCAAAACCACATCAAGGCATCTCAAAGTAGGCAGAAGTGCTATGCTGACAACTGAAAGAAGGATTTGGAATTTCCGGTAGGAGATCATGTTTTCTTGAAGGTGTCTCCATGGAAGGGTGTTATACGTTTTAGTAAGAAGGTAAAATTAATTCCCAGGTACATCGGACCTTTAGAAATTCAGGAATGAATTGGGGCTGTAGCTTACCATTTGGCAATGCCACCAAGTCTCTCCAAAGTTCATGACGTATTCCACGTATCACTGTTGAGAAAATAAATGTCTGACCCAATGCATGTACTCACCTATGAGGAATTAGAACTGGAACCAAATCTGTCTTATTGCAAAGAGCCTGTCAAGGTTCTTAATACAAGAGAACAAGTGTTGAGAAACCGGATGACTCGTCTGGTAAAAGTTCTATGGAGAAACCATAAGATGGAAGAGGCAACGTGGAAACCTGAGGAACTTATGATAAAGAACCACCCGAGTCTTTTTACGTAGTAATAATCTAGAAATTTCGAGGATGAAATTATCTTAAGGAGGGGAGAATATAACACCCCAAGCTTCCATGGTATGCTTCTCTTTGAATAATACAATAGCGTGTGTTGTACGCAACTTCGAGTTCTAACACACCACAACCAATCAAACTAGCTGTTATGAATAGAAATACCCAATTTTTGAAATTTTATAAATTTTATCTTTCAAAATGGACTTCATTTTTGGATTCGGAATATCGAAATTAGGTTAGGGTGAATTTTTGGCATTTTTCTGAAAACTTTCAATTTTTGATGAATAGTGAAAAACACTGAGTTATAGTTTAAAACTGAATTTTTATTTCGATAATTATTTATTTTATTTAAATTTATTTTAGGTCAAAATAGATACATAATACCTATATAAGTTCAATGTAATTCATTGGAGTCAGTTTAAAATAATTTTAGATATATAAAAATTTTATCGAACTTTTTACCGTCTTTTACCCACCTCCTAGGAGCATTTGCAAATTTACATAAAACTTAATTTTATCACTTCTGTGAGTTGAATTTAAAAAACCCGAGACACACGATTGATATTAGTAAGTAAAATGTGGTTCAATAAGATGAAAATATTTTTTGGTGAATAGTAACTTTTACTTTTTTTACCACAGTTAAAAGTAAATATGGTAATTAAGGGTAAAAATGATATTATTATTACCCTAAAACATGTCATAATTCTATTTCATAAGTTTAATTCAACCAAATAAAACCTCAAGAATAAAATATGATCCTTTAGGTCCACTTGGATTAGATTAGGACATTTATTATTATTTTATTTAAAGAAGAGTTAAAAGAATTAAAATCAAAGTTTAATAAATAAAACATTTTTAATATAGGGTTATATATAAGATAAATTCGACTATAAATATTAATTAGAAATCTAAAAATATTTCCTACATAATGGTATTTTATTTATAAATTTTATACATTAAATAATTAAATTTAATTATGACACAATGATGATGCAGTAATTACCGTATTAATGAAATATTAAAATAATTAATATTATAAATATCCAAATAAATGTAATTTGAAACTTTTTATGAATTCCACTAATTTTCTAGGTTAATATGACATATTAGGGTTAGTTATATGAATTTTTTTCGAAGTAATAATGCTGTTATGAATTTAGAAAAAACAAAATACCAAATAGTGTCAAAATTGACATAAAAGGGGTTTTAAAAAATATATTATATTATTAATTGATACTATATTCCTAAAAATATAAGGTTCGGCCAAAAGACTTATATAATGATATTTGTATCATTAATTAACCACTTGGGGTCTTCTTGGAAGTATATATTAGGTTTATTAACCATATAATATAAAAATACAAAGAGACATGGTAAATGTCAAACTATTTAACTAAGAATTAAATATAAAAGATAAGGTTAATATAGTGACCCAAACCTATCTAAAACCTATTGGTTGAGTGTTTTTAGACCTATAAACACCTTAAAATTTAAATAATCCATTTTGGAGCCATTATAAACCGAAAATGATATTATTATAAAATAATATTTCTAGCTTTTCCTAAGGTGCCCCTCACCCCTCTTATAAAAGGGAACTCCCTCTTCTCTCTAATTCACACCTTCAAAGCCATTTGGCTCAGCCAAACTCTGCCCAAATACCATCTTAACTATCCTCCCTTCATCCTAAAGGCCCTAATTTATTCATAAAGACAACCTAAGGATCCATTTTGATCAAATCAAAAGGAAGAACCCGAAGAAGAGGTAAATATTTCATCACCTCTTTCAAGTTCCTTTCTTCTTCCACTTCCTCTTTCTTTGTTGTTTCCATTATAAAATAATAAATCCAGTATCTTATATATACTATGATGTTATTATTAATATGGTACAACTATATTCATTACTATATCCATCCTTTGAATGACATGTCACCATACGTGCGTACGTACAGATTACCGTCTCCACGTCGTGGTGTAATTGTTATTCAATACATTATTATTTGGATGGGTATAATAATGATGTGTAATTGATGTAAATAATAAATATAACATGATAATTATTCTGTATATATGATATAACATCCAATTATATATTATTTTAAGAATGATATTGTCGCTCGTGCGTACATACGGATTATCATCTCCACGAACACGATGTGATTCATTCCCCATCATATCCATTCAAGACTAATTTTCATTTTATAATTAAAAATAATTTTTAAAGACTTAATATCATTATGAATATGAATAATATGCATCATATCTACAACAAACATTACTTACTTAACAAATTATATAAAGGAAAACGAATCAGTTAACACCCGAAATGATGATACTACTAAGATATTATTAACAAAGCAATGTTAAAAGATCATATATGATATCATATTAATGTGTATGATTATTGTATAATTTAATAAAAATTATTTAACCATTATACAGGAGGTTAACCTACCATCGACCAAGGAAAATTACAAGGTAAGGGTTAATTTCATAATCTCTTTATTATCCGAGGTTGTTTTTACATAAGTATCTACTGGGACCTCTTTATCATCCACATCCATGTTTCTTAAAAATTTATTCCAAAAAAAATTTAGACTATGGGTTAAAGTCATTTATACCCTTGTTTTAATTTTTATAAAAGTGTTTAAAAGTAATCTTTTCATTATTTTCCAAACAAGGTACTTTTTGACATTTTTGACAAATTTAAGGTAAAAATGTTTTTTTAACTTATACGGTGGGTGCAGATATTTTACAAAATTATGACATCATCAAATCTTACCTTAAAAGCTTATAAGAATATTTCCAAAATAAATGTTTTCTTTTATAATTATATGAATTTTAAATGAATTCAAAATGGAAAGAGATATTCCTCTAAAAAAGGTTTTGATTTCATCTATGTCAATATCCTTTGATTGATTTTAAGCTTAATTGAAGTTGATTTATTATGATACAAAACTTTCATATTATATTGAAGGTTTTGTGATATGTTTGACCATGGATGTGTTATTTTTACACCATTCATGGTTTATGGATAAAGTATTAACATTTTGTATTCTAGTTTTAATACGAATGTTTATGTTATGTTTAAACCTTTTCATATGAGGAATGCATTGGACTTAATATGTGACGGGTGGAGCCCGCTATATCTACTCGATGAATCAGTAGGTCTCATGAGACAAACTAGTGTCTTGTACCAAGGCCTTGAAAAAATCTTATTTGTATTCTTGGCACAAGGCCTTGACTATGTGGTTATTAAAGTCTGGCATTATGTATTCCATCATTATGAAAGTGGCTACTGATATTTCATGTGATTATTCGACTAGTATAATATCTATGTGAGTAAGTAAATGACATTATTTTGATTATATTTTCCATATTATGATGAAGTTTATATTGAAATGGCTTTTGTTTTAGTTTTATACATTTCATTAAATGTTTATGTTTATTTATGAAAGTTTCCACTATATTGTTATCCTTACTGAGCATCTGAGCTCACCCTTTCAATGTTTTATTTTTCCTAGGATGCGAAGAAGTGTATTATGACTGACCTGTAGGGATAGTATATGAGATCTCAGTGTTGTCTATGGAAAATTTTTTTTTGTAGTTTTCTATTTTATGATGTAATGTAAACCTTATGAATGTATCTAGTATTTACAAGGCTACTAAACTGATCGGTCTTTCGGGACATGATTTCCTTGTATCATACCAATGTTCTATAATAATGCAACGACTCTGGGTAACTGGGTTTGGGGCATTACACAGAATATAATAAGAAAATGATAGTTCCTAGAGAATTAAAAATATATAAAATAAGAGGAGGGAAAAGCGTAAAGTTCTCTCATAAAAATGAACCAAAAAAGAAAAGAGTTATTGGGTTGAGAAACAATTCTCGACCCTGTTTCTTTAATTAAGGAGTTGATTGAAAACTCACCTTATTTACAATTATTTATTTTTATGGTTTTTCAAATAGGGAATTTAAGGTAATATTTGAAAAGGTAGAAATAGATGAATGTTATAATTTTTGTACAACAAGAATACTTTATCCTTCATGTAGTACTTGATAACTCCTTACAACATCTCAAGTGATATTATAAGATTCTTGGATTTTATTTAGAAAAGAACCATCCATGATGAATAGATGATAGAGTTCATACCTTGAGGGGGAGTTGTAAATAAGAAAATATTCTAGATGGTATTATTTTATGAAAATATATAATTTCCAAACAATTCTTGAAAAATATAAAGATGAGGTTTCAAAATCCTTTCCCCATCCTCGTTTTGATTATTTCAAATTTTTTTATAAAAGGGGGAAATATGTTAACCTAAATAGGGGTGATAAATTATGTCACATGAATATTTTTTATTGTATTTTTTGAATATGGGAGAAGGTTATAAATTTCTTGGTGAATCATTTTAAACTACCCCTAATAAGATAATTTTTAGATTTGTATCACATATTGAACAATTTATGTACATCCTTACTTTCTGAGTGGATCACTCTTATTTTCTACACCGAGCATTACTCATAAAGACGCAAATTTGGTTAATTTGTAACTCATAGTTGAGTAAAATGTGATTTTATCCTTATCTAAATTTAATTATATGTTATCTCTCATGAAAGGAGGAAAATAAAGTAGATAATATGAAAATATTCAAAATCAAGGAAGAAACATAAGGTGAGCGGTATTTCCCCTTACTTTATATCTTTGAATTTATTGTCAATAAGGGGATAGGTTATCAATAGAAAGGTATTTAATGGCATTAAAAAACCCAAAGAGAAATATTTAAGAGATCTATGGAGCTTAGTGATTGTATTTTTTGTCAATAAGTAAGGTTTATCTTATAAAGGTGAAGTTGTCAATATGAATTGAGTCATGGAGGAAGATCCTAATGAATATAAACAAGAAGCTTCGTAAAACCCTGAGATTTTGTGAAATATATTTTTTCAAATAAATTTAATCTTTTTTATATTTTTAATTACTCACAACACCAAGTTTATCTTGTGTTACATGAAACACTAAGTTTATCTTGTGTTACACACAACATTGAGTTTTAACGAAACACAACATAATATTAAAATATTATTATTTAATTTGATAGTTATCTCCAAGCCATTGGAATGGTTGGTATAAACAATATTAACAAATTTATAAAAATATATACCTTACACATGTATATAAAATTAATTCTTTGGCGACTAATTAATTAGAAATGAAAATAAAAGCTATTTGAAAATAAAGGATTTTTTTTCTAAAAAACCATTTTTATGCACACAAACATGTTTTAACTCAATAAACTAAACAAATAACTTTTGGTGAATTATTTTAATTAAATTTATATATTATATATTAAATAAAATTTTTATTATTCATATTATGTTTTTATAGATAAGTGATAAGAATAAATCCAATTTTACGCTTAAAAACTATATTTTTCTAAAAAACGATTTTTTCACCTTTTGCGAACTTATTTTAAAATTAATTTTTGACAATTTTAGAAAATGTATTTGAAAAAAATGAAATTATTATTTTTAAATCAATATGTAAAAATTATCTTAGGGTTAATTTTTGAGAGTTTTCTGAGATGATAATTTTTTTGATGAATAACTAAAAATACCGTTTTTTATTGAGAATTATCATTTCTTTTAAAGCATTTAGAAACATAAAAATTGTTTTAATATGGGTTTTAAAGTAAAATTAGTTCAATAATATATCTATTAATCCAATTTATGTCATTGTAATAAATTTTATATTAAATTTTGATATAAAAACTTTCGAAACTTTTAAACATTTTCTCTTTGGAAAACTGTTTTCTCATCGTGTCTATGGGATTAATTTTAAATTAAAATTTTCCACTTAAATGAATAAAATTTGGAAAAATTGATTCAATATTTTTAATAATAATAATTTATAATATATAATAAGGAAAAATTAATTTTTTACCATAATGAATAGTAAAAACAATAAAAAATAACTACCATAGTTAAGGTGAAAATGAGTTTACCGAGGGGTTAAACTAAATGGATAAGGGGTAAAATGAGCTAGAAACTTATCTTAAACCAATTGGATGTACATATTACAAACTTATAACCCCTAATTATATATAATTACATATTTTGGATATTTTTTACAAGTGAAAAACGTGGGTACACCTTTTTCATTTTCAAAAATTACACGTGTGGCACTCATCTCACTTATAAAAGGCTATCTCCTATTTTCTCCTCTTGACACTTCCAAAAAACTTTGGTTCAGATAATAAATATAAAAATTTATTCCTTACTTCCATAATCTCATCATATAACCTTATTTTGGTCATAAGGGAAACCCAAGAAGGCTTTTGGTGAAAACCAAATAAAGCTGTCCGAATAAGAGGTTTTTTTCCTCCACCTTCTTCAATTATTATTAAAACATGATGAAATAATAAAATAAGTATATTAAATATAATAATATGATATTATGTTAATTTAATCACCTAAATTATTATCATATTCCATCAAATGGGTTATGAATTCATAATTCATGTGTATGGCAGACTACCTCCTCACGATCTGATGTTATTCGTTTTTCCATCACCACCTATCACAGTTAGATGTAATGATGGATTGAATTTTTATATATTATATTTATTATATTATTATACTTATTTAATTATTATATCACATATACCTTATTACTTTCCATTATTTATGAATACAATAATGTCGCTCGTGTGTACATCGAACTACCGCCTCGCGAAACGATGTGATTCATTTATGATTTACATGGAAGGTAATAAATATGGATTTAATGAAAATATGTGATATATATGAAATAAAAATTATTTTTAAAAGATAATATATTATTTAAATTTCATTCTTTCTATAACGGCCCTGTCCAGCCTACGATCATGGTATTGTCTGCTTTGGGCCTAGCCCACACGGTTTTGCTTTCCAGGGGCTCTGGCCCTCAAGCATCCCCTATGAAAAGAAATCATGATGGGAGAGGTATAAAAAACAACTTATTAAGGGGTGAATTTTT
Source organism: Viscum album (assembly GCA_963277665.1). Classification (NCBI taxonomy): domain Eukaryota; kingdom Viridiplantae; phylum Streptophyta; class Magnoliopsida; order Santalales; family Viscaceae; genus Viscum; species Viscum album. The sequence goes on from OY728160.1 coordinate 1,685,845,879, forward strand.
CTCCTTCTCCATCTATGTGGGATTTCTATAATCCACCCCCTAAAAGGGTCCAACATCCTTGTTGGCACATCAAATGGACACTAAAGTGGTATTATAGGTCTAATTTTCTTTCTTCTTCTTTTGTATTACTTTTTTGGGAAAGGTAGATAGGATACTAGGAGGATTTGGGACTTGTTAATGAGATCATTCATGGGAGTTTCAAACCCATGTATGGGAGAAAACCCAAGTACTTCAAGTGGGATTTTTGTTATTACTGTTTGTTGTTACAATTGAATATTATTTCACCTTGGGTGACACACTTGTTGTGTGATGTGATTATTATTTATAGAACTTATGTATAATTGATTCATGGCCTAGAATGGAATGAGTGTTGAGTATTCATGCATCATTCTAGGCACTTAGGATTATTATGACATGCATCATTTTAGGCACGCACAAGAAGACGGTTTATGGGTAAGATATTGAACTTAAACTATTTTCCTTACTTGTGAAAATGAAATGAAAATGGTGCCTAAAGTGAAATTGAATAAAAATATTGTAAAATGATGATATTATGTAAATAATTTAGTGTCGAGTAATTGTGTTAAGTCTGTGAACTGTGCCCTAAGGTGCGTGTTTGTCTTTGTAGAAATATTCCTCCAAAACGCTTGTTGAGAGGACCACCAAGGGGAATAGATGGGAATGGTCCTCCAGTAGTTTAACTTGAGGCACTGATAGTTCCATTTGAGGAATATAAGGAATAGTTTCGAGATAAATTCACCCGCTTCATGAATTTCATGGATTAATACCTTATGCGGGTTGTGAAAAGCATGTCTGATCTGATGAGGGAGTTTCAATTGTAGAACCCTCTAACATTTACTAGATAAGGTGGACCGAAATCAATAGAGTTTTGGGTTGAGTCAATCTAGACTATCATTTACCACTTGGAGACTCCTGTTGAGAAGAGAGTAAAGCTGGCATCTTACATGTTGCATGGTCAAGTGAAACATTCGTGGGATATCTAGACTCGGGATGGATAGTTGGAAGCTATAGAGTGGATGGAATTTTGGGAGAAGTTCATTGAGAAATTTTATCTAGAGATTATCAGGAAGGGGAAAGCAGCTAAGTTTATAAGGTTGAATTAGGGGAATCTATCCATGATAGAATATGATGGACGCTTTACAGACTTATAGTATTTTTCTCCAACATTGTTAGCACATGAGGCTACTTTAGCAAGATGATTTAAGGATGGAATTAAATGTGAAATTAAGTCTCAGGTGAATATTTTCAGGTTGAATAAGTTTACGGAAGGGGTAAATCAATCTCTCATTTATGAGGGGAACCTGAAGGTGGTTTCCAGTGGTGGAAAAGTTATTCCTGTTGGATGGTTATGCGGTATGAAATTCAAGAGTAAGAAGTGATGTAATGAGAATTTCATCTAGAGTAGTGGGAAGAAGAGTGCCCAATCAGGGGAATAGGTTACACATGATCTTATCTAAGTGATTTTCCACTAGTGTGGTAGGATGGGACAATTTCAGAAACATTGAACACTACCTCCATTAGAGTGTCGAGCCTACGACAAGATGGGACACCTACAAAAGTTCTGCAAGACCCTGAGGCTGTCGGGTAGTGATGGAGGATCTAGATGGAACCAGAGTGCAGGAATATGGTCTTCTGCACCATACCAACCTAGCAGTTAGAGTTCTACTATACATGACATTAAAGGTGGCAGATTGTAGGTTCCAGCCGTAGAAGAATCACTTTGGTGGGTGTACCCAACTTTAATTTCAGCATTAACAACGATCAATCCAAGATCCGTCACGATAATAAAATTTCAGATCTTCAGAATAGAACAAAGAATGAAAAATAAAGAGGGGAGTCCTGGAACCATAGATATGATCATCATACATTGGTTATAATTAATTTAATTAATTCAAAAGAATTACCTTGATGGAATTCTTTCTTCTTGGATGTTTCCGGTCACAATCCGATGTGTTCCATCATTACGTCATTGAATCCAAGTGTAAGATTCCTCTAGCGGTGATCTACATGTGCTCCACATATCTCTAGAGATCACCGAAGGGATCTCCGGGTGCTTGCGTGGAAGAGCCTTCACTTGCGATGTCCGCCTTCGATTGCCTTGATCCGGTGGAGGAGGATCTCTATCTCATAGATTGAGAGCGTTCTTGGAAGAAAATAATTCTCTCTTGGCTTGAGAGATTTCTCTAGATCCATTGTGCACAACCACAAAAAATTTCTAGGATAATGAGAAATATATAATTGGGATTTTTAATTACATAGAATAATAAAATAAATTAATTACCTAAAAGAATTTATTCATTTCATTTAATTCTTAGTAATACCCCATGTCTAATAATAATAGTTGACTATTATTATTACTTGACATGCACCCAAAAAATTATACCTAATATTATTTAATTAAATAAATAATATTATTTCACATAAATTCCCAGAAAAAAATATACGGCATGTATATTTAATATTCACGACATGTACTTTTGTTTTTCCATTTTTCTTTATTTACTCCACCACATTTATTAGACCTTGAATGATGGTAATTTATTTCTAAAATAAATATCAATGCATTACTCACTAATAAATATATTATTTCTACCACAATATATTCTCTTGAATAACTAGTGTCAAAATAAATGAGATCAGGCATCCTTAAATAATTATTAAACCAAAATCGGGAATAATATTTATTCAACTTTTTAAATTAATATTTAACTGAGATACTTGGACACACTTAGTGTGTGACCCTATAGGACTCTTTCTCAGTGGAATTAGGTGAAGCCTACCTAAAGTCCAAGGTTAGAGTCTAGCAACACACCAAGGCACCCATAGAGAAAGAAGTTAATGTCGCAATGAAGTATAACCTCCTATGAACGCTTACCATGTAATATAATCCCTTTGTCTCAATATCTCTAATCAAACAGGTTGAAGGCTAGTGCCATCAACCCATGTGCTCGATTATTCTTTCTTTGACTTTCTGGAATTGAACTTGCCCATTCCTCACCATGGCCATGAATTTATTTAGGCTATATCAATTCCATCAAAGGGCCTAAGATATCTAATTCCGTTATGGAACAAAAGATACAAATACTTTCTCGCATTATCTATTAATGCAGTATCACTCGTGACGCACCCAACGTATCCTACCTCATTGTGAATAGTGAGTCATCACTATTTTCATCAATACATATAATTGAGCGAGTTGTAACACCCATTAATAATAATCTTAAAGTCTAAGGACGAATACACACGCCCACAGATAGGAAAATCCAATGACACTATGAAATGTGGATTTCCTACTGGCGGGTCTCATTCTCATAATATCCTTCTAGATATTACAAAGGGCGCACACCCTAAGAAGGTGCCTCAAAGTTTTATGAGTACTCACCCCTAATGGCCTATATTATTTGTGTCCCTCAAATAACATCATCCAGACATAGAACATATATTCAAGAACAATGTTATGTCACTTCCAGGTTCTCATCATAGTAGGGATCCACTATGACCCTTTAATGCAACAACTATCCTTAGGATATTATCACATGCATTGTCATGTAGAAGAACAATCAAGATGTGATAAGGTATTTATTAATAAATAAATTAAAAAGTAGTTGGTTCTAGGCCACCAACTCCAATAGACTCCAACTTGGACTAGAGCCAACTGCTAACAACTTTTAACCCACTAGCTCTCACATTATATTCATGATTATGCTGAAATAATCCTTTAGTCATGGGGTCTGCCACGTTATCTTTCGTGTAAACTCTGATCACTACAAATTCACCCATTTGATAGAAATCCCTTAAGAGGTGATACTTCCAGAGTATGTTATTTGTCCTTTGATGTGACCTTGGTTATTTTAAAAGAGCCACTACTGTAGTATTATCACAATATAACGTGATAGGATATTTACTGCTAGGTACCACATCAAGCTCCTAGAAAAATTTCTGAATCTAGATGACTTCCTTGTATTCATCAGAAGACGCTATATATTTGGACTCTACTATAGAATCGATGACAACTGGTTTCTTTTAACTCTTCTAGCTCACAGCTCCTCCATTGAGACATAAAACATATCCAGATTTCAACTTCAGATTATTCTGATCTGTTTGAAAACCAGCATCAGCATACCCTATGATGATAAGCTCCTTATCTCCTCCATACACTAGGAACATATCCTTAGTTCTTCTCAAATACTTAAGGATAGTCTTTACAGCAGTCCAATGTTGTTCTCCTTGATCTGCTTGATATCTGCCTACCATGCTCAGTGCATAGGCAACATCAAGCATGGTACATAACATGGCATACATGATGGATCCTATAACCGAAGCTTATGAGATCTTACACATTCTATATTTCTCTTTTTATGTCTGAGGAAATATTTTCTTAGAAAGATGTAGGCCATGTGACACTGGAACTAATCCCCTCTTGGATTGTTTCATACTAAATCACTTTATTATCTGGTCAATATATGTACCCTGACTTAGTCCAATTAGCCTCTTGGATCTATCACGAATGATCTTGATCCCTAGAATGTAGGATTCTTTACCCAAGTCCTTCATGGAGAAACACTTTTTCAACCAGTCCTTAACTAACCATAAGACTGGTACATCATTTCCAATAAGCAATATGTCATCAAAATATACTAGTAGGATAACTACCGCATTCCAATTAAACCGATTATAAACACATGGATCGCATTCATTCTTAATGAAACAAAATTCCTTTATGGCATCATCAAATCAAATGTTCCATGACCTGGATGCTTGATTTAAAACATAAATGGATTTCTATAACTTTCAAACCCATTTTAATTCACATGGTGTCACAAACCCTTCTGGTTGTGTCATATAGACATCTTCTTGAAGGTTCCCATTAAGGAATGCTGTTTTGAAATCCATTTTCCAAATATCATAGTCATGGTAAGCTGCTATGGAAAGTATGATTATTATATATTTAAACATGGAAACTGGAGAGAAGGTTTCATCATAGTAAATTCCTTGACGTTGTCTGAATCCTTAAGCCACTAGCCTTGCTTTATAGGTGATAACTTGACCTTCCATGTCTAGTTTTCTCTTGAATACCCATTTGAATCCAATATGCTTTATATCAATTGGATCATTGACCAGAACCCAGACTTGGTTATAATATATTAAATCCATATCATAATTCATAACTTCTAGTCATCTTGCAGCTTCTGAGCTTTCTACTGCTTCCTTGTAGGAGAGAGGTTCATCATTGTCCAACAATAATGATTCACCATTCTCAGTGACTAGGAAACAAAATATATCTGGTTCTCTTACCTCTATTGAGATCCTACATAATACATGTGTTTCTCGAACCTCTTCTATGGGGACTTGTGGAACTTGTTCCTATACCAACTCTTGTGTATATTGAGCATCAACTTCATTGAAGTCAATCTTGCCCCCACTATCCTTTTTGAGGATGTGATCCCTCTCAATAAAGATAGATTGTCTGGTGACAATCAATTTCTTGTCTGAAGCGTTATATAGGTAATATCCTTTCATTTCCTTGGGATATCCTATAAAGATACACTTCATGCCCTGGGGTGCTAGTTTGTTGCCTGAGAAGGCCTTAAAAAATTCCTTGCATCCCCATACACGTGTGTGCGACAAAATGGGTTTCTTTTCATTCCATAACTCGGAGGGAATTCCATTTTCCTCCATAGTTGGTACTCGATTTAATGTGTATGCTGCAGTCTATAATGCATACCCCCAAAAGGATAATGGAATATCTACATGACTCATCATCGACCTCACCATGTACAACAAGGTGCAGTTCCTCCTTTCACTAACATCATTCTACTATGGTATATAAGGAGGAGTGAGCTGAGATAGAATCCCGGACTCTCGTAGAATATCTATGAACTCTTGGTTCAGATATTCTCCACCTCGATCCGATAAAACCTTCTTTATCTTCTTACCAAGCTGATTTTCCACTTCATTCTTGAATTCCTTAAATTTATCTAAGGATTATGACTTATACCTCATTAAGTAGACATAGACATATCTACTCAAATCATCAGTAAAAGTAATTATTTAAGAATATCCACCTTTATATTCTACTGGAAATGGTCCACATACATCTATGTGCACCAATCCTAGAAGCTCTGTGGCACGCTCACCCTGTCCACCGAAAGGCGGCTTGGTCATTTTACCTTATAAACAAGCATGATATCTATCAAGTGGTTTTAGCTCAAGAGAGTCTAAATATCCATCTTGGCAGAGCTTTGTCAAGCACATCTCATTTACATGACTGATATGGTGATTCCAAAACTGGGTGATGTATAAGTCATGTGAGTTTGTTTCATTATCGATTGCCAACACTTGGTTTTTGTAATTTAATACATGAAAACCATTATTTAAATGCGCCATACCATACCATACATTGTTCTTATAAAAGAAGAAACCCTTATTTCCAAACTTGAAAATAAATCCATCCATATCCAAACATGATACATAAATTATGTTTTTGGTAACACCAGACACATAATAACCGTTATGTAAAACCAAAATCACCCCAGTTGGAAATGAGAGGTGGTAATCTCTAATGGCCAATGCAGCCAGCCTCACGTCATTGGCATCTCGAAGATCCACCTCTCCTCTGGAAATCTTTCTAAATCTACTTTGTTCCTATATTTGAATACATATGTGATCCCCACAAGCTGTATATAATACCCAATGTGTAGAAATGGAAAGATTAAACTCGATAATGAATGCACCTTTATCATACCCACGCTTCTGGGTGCAATTCCTCTTCCAGTGGCTTGGCTTTCCACATAAAAAACATACCACCTCCCGTTCCTTGCCTTGCCTCTAGATCTTCCCCTTCTTGGAGGGACGATGCTCGGGGGCTTCAGACCATTTATAAATCCTTGTCCCCTTTGCCTTGTCCTTCCTTTTCTTATTCACCATAAGGACTGCGGGCTTATCATGCCCCATGTCTTTATCTACCTGGAGAATTAAGGTCAGAAGTTTTGATATACTATTCACATTGTTGCTCATGTTATAGTTGACAATAAAGCTAGAGAAGGTCTTGTGCAGTGATGATAGGATGAGATCTGTAAGCAACTCATCCGGGAACTTAATCCCTAAGATGTCCAGGTATTCAATGTAGCTAATAATATTGACTACATGAGGACCAGCTGGTGAAGACTCTCCAAGCTTAGTTGTAAACAAAGCGTTGGAGATCTCATATCTCTCCTATCTCTCCTTCTCTTGTTAGAGATCCTTAAGGTGAGACATCATGCTATACGCGTCCATGTTTTCATGTTACTTCAAGAGCTCATTAGACATGGATGATAGAATGAAACATTGGACATATGTGGAATCATCCATATGTTTCATATAGAGAGATAGTTCCTCATCACTGGACTCTTTCCCAGGCGCAACTGGAAAAAGCTCTTCCAACACATACAATTTCCTCTTGTGGCAAAGGATGATGTGTAAACGCCTATGCCACTCTTGGAAATTGGTGCTGGTGAGAAGGTTTTCATTCTCAAGTATGATTCAAAATGATATCTTTGAAGTCATTTTTCTTTTCATTTCTACAAATTAATATGGGAAAAGTTTTAGTACTTTATTATGATAAAATTGATACAAATAAATAAATTAATACTTATTAGTCCCCCACTATTTTATCGAAATCTAATAGCCCTCACCATTGACTTCAGAATATTCTGTTGCCTAAATATTCTAGTGTAAAGGATCCATATTACCCTTCGCATTACCCCAAATAGGTTTGGTCAGGCAACTTTAAGGGTTTTAGGTAGGTATTCCAAATGCCAACTGCATTTACTCACAGCTCCTTGATCTGCTGAGTGGACTCCCCAATCCTGAAATCCTTTTATTTTGGATTTCCTCAACCTTTGCCTCTTCGTCACACCAAGTACTACTGTGGCAGTCAATCCTTGATGAAAACCAAGTAAATTCAACCCAAAACCTTGAATTATAATTCCCTGATAATTGAAATCACCCCAACTAGGGTTGGCCAAACACTTTGAACTATGGTTCGATTCTAACCAAGATTATGGAAGGCTATACCGACTTGATATTTTCTTTGAGGGATTTTATCCTTATACGTAAATTGACATTTTATTATCTTTGATTACATGATTTTTAATATTAAGTGGGACACACTTAAGTGATTAACCATGTCTAAAATAATATTTTACGCATAAGCCGGTCTTATTTTAGTTCAATCTTGCATGCTTTTTTAATTCATTAATTGTGTGATCATGACAACACACCCAAAATAAATAAACCATGAAACTGATAGAAATAAAATAAATGGTATGATCATGAGCTTGTTCTATTGGTTAGTTTATCTAGTGGTTGATAAAATAACCCAAGACCTATGGGAGAAACACCTTGAACCTTTTTGGGTTTGTGTTTATAGCTTTCCACCAATCCACCTTTGTATCTCCTTGGATTGGTTTCAACTTGGCTCCTAAATTGAGCCACCTCCACTAGCTTGGGAGCTCCATCCATTACATATGATTTTATCTCACACACAAGTGAGGGGTAAAATTGGGTTTTAAATAAAAGAAACTTTGGGTATGCAAGACCTACATATTAATGAGGAGAAGGCTTGCTGGCCAAAAAATTTAATTTAAATAAATAAATTAAAAGAAACCATTCACATACAAAGGTCTTGGTCTAGCTCATGATCATCCATGCATGAAACGATATTTATACATAAATAAAACTATCATTCAATTATTTAATAGTTATTTTTTAAGATAAATCATGCACAAATCAATTAATTATCTTTAATTAATAAATCATTTTATCTTAAACCCTTTTTCTGAATTTCCTTAAGATTCTCATCCATCATAATTTTAAACAAATAAATTCATTTAAAATTATCTTTGTATGTAACTTGTACCTTGGAGGCAACCCGGTGAATTCTTGTTCATAATTACCCAATGATTAGAAATGAACATTACACAGATGTTAAATTAAACACATATATATAAAACACCTATCACATGTTGTGCCTCAACTTTACACTTGCACTATGGTATACGTATCAAGGGTTTATATAATATAATAATAAATTTTAATAAATCTTCATAATTTGGATGAGTACATGGTGTGTAGTTCTGACCACACGACGTGTAATTTTGTTCACTGTCCATCCGAAGTACACACCTGGGGACATGGCATGTAGATGTACTTAGGAATTTTTTTAGAGTACAGGGCATGTTCAGTGGGACGCATGCTGTGTAGTATCCACGTTACAAGGTTTCCAGCTGGGAAATCCGTGTACGGGGTACATGGTCCAACCCTAACCTGAAGGGACTACACAATGTGTTCAGTGGACCACACAGAGTGTAATCCGGAAACTGTGTGCCACCTGTTTCTGTTCAACACACAATGTCATTTAAGACTTAGAAATACTCCAACACATGACCTGATTTGGTAGACCAGTCTGATGCATTGAACCTAGACTACATGGCTTGTACTGTCGAATACACGCTGTGTATTTTGGTGTTATACAGCTAGGAATTTTTGGCACCTCTAGATGAGATCCTATATTTTATTTAAATCAAAATTAAAAGAAAAATTCGTTTTTGTAAGGTGAATGAGAAATGAGAGAGGAGGAATAGATCTCGAGATTCAGATTTAAAGAATTATTAACTTGAATTGAAAAAACTAAATTATTAAATGCGTAAATCACCAATGAAAAACTAAATAATTATAATCAATGATATAACCTCCCTTTGATACCACTTGTAGGTTCTGGGTGCAGTAGAAGCGTGTTAGTGGGTGTACCCAAATTTAATTTTAGCGTTAACAACAATCAATCCAAGATCCATCACGATAATAAAATGCCAGATATTTAGAATAGAATGAAGAAAGAAAAAGAAAGAGGGGAGTCCCAGAACCATATATTGGATCATCATATGTTGGTTATAATTAATTTAATTAATTGAAAATAATTACCTTGATGGAATTATTTCTTCGTTGATGTTTCCGGTCACGATATGATGTGATCCATCGTTACGTCATAGAATCCAAGTATAGGATTCCTCTAGCGATGATCCACATGTGCTCCACATATCTATGGACGTCGCTGAAGGGATCTATGGGTGCTAGCACAGAATAGCCTTCGCTTGCAATGTCTACCTTCGATCACCTTGATTCGGTGGAGGAGGATCTCTCTATCGTAGCTTGAGAGCATTATTGGAAGAAAAGACTTCTCTCTTGGCTTGAGATCTTTCTCTAGATCAATTTTACACAACCACAAAAAAATGTCTAGGCTAATGAGAAATATATAATTGGTATTTTTAATTACACAAAACAATAAAATGAATTAATTACCCGAAAGTATTTATTCATTTCATTTAATTCTTAGTAATACCCCATGTCTAATAATAACAATTGACTATTATTATTACCTGACATGCGCCCATTGAATTACAACTAATATTATTTAATTAAATAAATAATATTATTTCTCATAAATTCCCAAAAAAATACACGGTGTTTATATTTAATATTCACGACGTGTACTTTTGTTTTTCCATTTTTCTTTATTTACTCCACCACATTTATTAGACCTTGAATAATGGCTATTTATTTCTAAAATAAATATCACCGCATTACTCGCTAATAAATATATTATTTCGCCCACAATATATTCTCTTGAATAACTAGTGTCAAAATAAATGCGATCAGGCATCCTTAAATACTTATTAAACCACAATCGGGAATAATATTTATTCAACTTGTTAAATTAATATTTAACTGAGATACGTGGGCACACTTAGTGTGTGACCCTCTAGGCCTATTTCTCAATGGCATTAGGTGGAGCCTACCTAAAGTCCAAGGTTATAGTCTAGCAACTCACCAAGGCACCCATAGAGAAAGACGTTAACGCCGCAATGACGTGTCACCTCCTATGAATGCTTACCATGTAATATAATCCCTTTGTCTCAATATCTCGAATCAAGCAGGTTACATGCTAGTTCCATCAACCCATGTGCTCGATTATTCTTTCTTTGACTTTCCAAAATTAAACTTGCCCATTTCTCACCATGGCCATGGATTTATTTAGGCTATATCAATTCCATCAAAGGGCATGAGATATCTACTTCCGTTATGGAACATAAGGGAAAAATCCTTTCTTGAATTATCTATTAATACCGTATCACTTGTGACGCACCCAACATATCCTACCTCGCTACGAACAGTGTTTCGTCACAGTTTTCATCAATACATCTAAGTACATGAGTTGTAATACCCATTAATAATAATCTTAAAGTCTATGGACCAATACGCACATCCACAGACAGGAACATCCAATGACACTATGAAATGTGGATTTCCTACTAGAGGGTCTCGTTCTCATAATATCATCCTGGATATTACCAAGGTCGCACACCATGAGAAGGTTCCTCAAATTTTTATGAGACCTCACCCCTAATGGCCTGTATTATTTGTGTCACTCAAATAACATCATCCATCCATAGAACATATATTCAAGAACCGTGTTATGGCACTTCCTGGTTCTCATCATAGCAGGGATCCGCTATGACCCTTTAATTTAACAACTATCCTTAAGAAATTATCACATGCATTGTCACACCAAAGAAAAATCAAGATGTGATAATGAATTTATTAATGAATAAAGTACAAAGTAGTTGGTTCTAGGACACAAAATCCAACATGGATGTGGTGGTTCTTTGAAAGAGTGCCCATATCAACAGAGAAGTGAAACTCAGGGAAGTAAGATAACATCATAGTGAAGAGGCACTGAATAGTTACATGCAGTGTATCCTACACTTTTGGTTAGTGAGGCTAAACCATCAACAATGAGATGTACTATTCTTGTGGACTCTACCTTATCTAGTGCCTTATTTGATACAGGTGCCTCTAATTCCTTTATATCTACAAAAATTGTTAATGGTTTGAGTCTAGAAATAAAGTTTGTGAGTGGGGTTATGATGATATATACACCTTTGGGAGTACGATCTTGAGAAATTTGTATGTGAAAGGGTTGTTCCCTTGAGATCGGGGAGTATCATTTTTTGTGGGGTTTCTATATCCTTGACATGAAAGGCTTCAACTTAATTATGGGTATGGATTGGATAGTCGCTTACCGATCCCACATTGATTTTTACCGAAGGAGGGTGACATTTATGTCTCCTATGCATGACTGCTACATTAACCGTGGGGAGTGGGATATCCAGGCATGCCAAGTAGGGCCAATTACTTATCAACTGGGAGATCTCACAACTCAGGTTACTAGTCTTTTACCAGATGACAAAGGTTTTAGGAAAGATGCACTTCCACCAGTGGTGGAACTATTTCAGGATGTCTTTATGGAAGACATATCAGGTCCGCCACCTAAGAGAGATGTTGAATTTACTATTGAGATCATGTTAGGGGATGAGCCAATATCTATTCCACCATATAGAATGGAACTAAAAGATCTTCAAGAACTCAAATATCATCTGGAAGAATTGAAGGGTAAAGGATTTATCCTCCCAAGTACATCACCATGTAGATCACCTGTACTATTTGAAAATAAGGTTGACAGAATTTTATGTCTGTGTATCGATTATCAGAGGATGAACAAGATGACTGTAAAGAATTGATATCCTCTTCTACGTATTGATGATCTATTTGAACAGTGGAAGGGAGATTGTGTTTTATCAAAGATAGAATTAAGATTGAGGTATCATATGTTGAGAGTTCAGACTTTTGATATACCTAGGGATTATTTCAATAGTTGGTATGGGCTTTATGAGTTTTTCATAATGTCATTTGGGTTAAAAAATGCACCCACAATGTTTATGAACATGATGAATAGGATCTTCCATCCATACCTGGATCAGTTTGTGGTGGTGTTTGTGGACGACATCGTGGTGTAATCCAAGAATCATGAATATCATTCCCAATATCTTGACATCGTCCTGAGTACAATGAGAGAGAATCAGTTATACACCAAGATATCTAAGTTTCATTTTTGAATTAACTAGGTACACTTCTTGGGACACATCATCTCATAGGAAGGTGTGTGAGTATAACTAGTAAAGGTTCCAGTAGTGGTTTCTTAGGAGCATACCAAGAATGTTTTTGATATCCAAATATTTTTGGGATTAGCTGGATATTATAGGAGATTCATCCAATACTTTTACCGTTTGTAAGCACAAATTTTGGGCATGACCAAAAAGTGAGTAAAGTTTGAATGGTCAGAGGCCTGTGAGAAATATTTTCAGGAGTTGAAGAAGCATTTGACGTCATCACCTATTTTGATCTTACCTGATTCAGATGAAGAGTACACAGTGTATTGTGATGCTTATAGGATAGGACTTGGAGTTATGTTAATATAAAAGGATAATGTTGTGGCATATGGGTCTCAGTAGCTAAGTCCACATGACTGAAATTACCCCACGCATGACCTCAAGTTGGAAGTAGTGGTATATGCTTTGAAGTTTTGGATACACTACCTCTTGGGAAAAAGTTTTATAGTTTATACTAACCACAAGAGCTTGAGGTACATCTTTTCACATCATGATTTGAATCTTCAGAAATGGAGATGGGTAGAGTATATGCAGTCATTTGATTTTGAGCTGGCATATACACTAGAGAAAGGAAACAATGTGGATGATCATGAATCTAGGGTTGAGTGGAAGATGATGAAGTTACTAGCTAAGATGCACATTGTGGTTCAATAAAAACAAGAGCATATGACACTCATGTCAGTTACAATGGAATCTATACTTTTTAAATGAATCAGGGACAGATAGTATGAGGATACATAGTTCTTAGCCTTGAGGGGAATCTTGGAAGGTGGGGAGACACCTTCGGACTAAAAGATAGTTGAGGATGAGATCATCTATGTGAAGAATTGGTTTGTTGTGCCTACAAGCATACGAGAGGAGATCATGCGGTAATTTCATGCCACAAAAAGGGTGGTGCATCTCAATGTGACCAAAATGTACCATGACCTATGAAAATATTTTTGGTGGTCAGACATGAAAAATGAGATAGAAGGTTTCATGACACGATGATACATCTGTCAGTAGGTGAAGGTAGAGCATAAATGACCTGGAGGTTTACTACAACATTTTACCATTTCAGAATGAAAGTGGGATGACATGACCATGGAATTTGTGATAGGTCTTCCGAATATACATAGGAAGAATGATGTTATTTGGGTCATTGTGGATCAACTGAAAAAGGTAGAACATTTATTTCTTATAAGATAAACCTTTATATTAGGGAAGTTGAGAGAGATCTATGTACAAGATATAGTTCGTTTGCATGGGGTTCCATAAACTATAGTTTCAGATCATGATTCACGCTTTACTTCACGATTCTGGAAGGGCTTGGAAAAGGAACTTGGTACAAAGGTTTTATTGACTACAACTTTCCACCCACAAATAGATGGATAGTCAGAGTGTAATATACAAGTGCTTGAGGATATGCTAAGGGCATGTGTGCTTGAATTCGATGGCTCATGGGAGAAGCACCTAGCTTTAGTGGAGTTTTCCTATAACAAAAGTTATCAGGAAACTAATAAGATGGCACCATATGAGGCCTTTTATGGTAGACCATGAAGATGACCTCTATACTAGATGGAAGCAAGTGAGTCAGAGTTATTGGAACCAAGTCTCGTGCAGGAGACGATGAATCATGGTCAGATAATTCAAAAAATTCATGGCTACAGATCGGAGTAGGCAGAAGTCATATGATGATAGATAGAGATGACCCCTAGAGTTTATAGAGGGTGATCGTGTATTCCTTCAGGTGTCAACTAGGTTGGGTCACCACAGGATATGAAGACAGGGAAAGTTGGCACCCAGTTTTGTTGGACCTTTTGAGATCGTAGAGAAAATTGAGTCGGTAGCATACCGATTGTCTCTTCCATATAAATACAGTGATATGCATGATGTTTTCCATGTATCAAAAATATGACAGTATCTCCCTGACCCTTCTCATTTGATCGATATGGATGATATCAAGCTAGTGATAGATGCATCCTTTGAGGAGCATCTGATACATGTGTTGGATCAAGTGAGAAGGTGTTGAGGGGAAAGACTGTACTGATAATTCATGTATTATGGAAACATCAACATGTGCAGGAAGTGACATGGGAAACGGAGGAAGATATGCGGGCTCAGTGTCTTGATCTTTTTGGCTCGAAATCTTAGAGAGGCTTGGGAGTGAAAATTGAGGATGAACTATTATAAGGTTGAAAGATTGTAAGATCTCGTCCTTTTTCCAGGTATTTTTTTCCTTAAATGTTTTGTCAGTGAAATAACTTAATAAATGTGTTAAAGGATTTTCATAAGAGAAAATTTCTAGTTAAAACTTTGGATTATTTAATGGAATGTTTTTGGAGTCAGACCCTGAGTAGTGTGAGTTTATGAGGCCTGAAAAGCCTCGGTGAAGGCAAAATAAAAATATTAATTATATTATAGCAAAAATAGAAAATTTATTCAAAATAATAGAATAACTCCAAAATGGTGCATCATATAAAAAATATGATATGGCAGTTAAATACGAAACATGGTGTTTACCCTAGAAAGGGTATAACATATTCAGGTGTCAGATGTTCAGATGCATCGCTCACAAGATAAAGTTTTAAATATTTTTTTATTCAAAAATAATTAAATATATCCCAAAAAGTGCATAGTATGGGAAATATGAGACCACCGATAGGTCCAAAATGAGGGGTTTACCCTAGACAGGGTATAACATTTGTAAGCATCGGGCATTTGGATGCCTCGTTCACAAAAATAGTCATTTTTATTTTAATTAATTAGTTATTCCCAATTTTTATAAATAAATCATTAATATATCATAAACCATGAATAATATAAGAAATTTGAGACCACCGATGGGTCCAGAAAGAGGGGTTCACCTTAGGCAATGTACAATTCTTCTTGGAAACAGACTTATTATTAAGGTCACAAATTAACATTGTTTTATTTAATTAAATCATTAAGTTAAATAACTAATAAAACAACATGTACTATTAATTCATCTTCTCCAACAAATGAAACCATTTATTGACCACCTAAGAGTCTATAAACCTCATTTTTGGACCTTTTTCACTGCAAAAAATCTTGAAACGTCTTCTAGGGATGAAATAAATCACTTTTCCAACAAAAAACGAATGAAATAGACATCAAATGAGGAGTTTTAATTTAGGGTTTTTCTTGAAGTCGAACGGTTATAAATCCCTTATTTAAATGAACCATTTGTTGTGTTGAAGGTTATATTAGGTCAAGTGTAAACTTTTTTGGTTGTCCTTTGTGTAATCTAATCTTCATCTTCTTCCTCTCGGAGACCCAGTGCATGACCCCCCATATGCATGATTCCTCCCTGTGTGTGTCTACTGGTACACATCAACCACATCCTCCTTTTTATTTTTTTAAATTCTATTATTATCTTTATATCCTCTCCCTTTACCATAATTATTTTAAAAAAAAGTATATGGGAAAAAGGGAACAATGAAGATTTTTTTATAAATGACATTTTTTAAATGATAATTTCATGGATTTTTAAAAGAAACTATCAAAGAATGATTTTATAAAATAATCTTTTAAAAATTATCATTTTTTCATATTTGTGAAATAATATAAAATATAATTATAAAAAAATAATATAGAATTATTACATGATAATTATATATGATATTATCATAATATATTTATTAGTGGATAACATGCGTTTTTAGGGTGTTTTTCAATCCTTCCTTTCCGCTCAAACCAGACCGCACCATGCCTCAATTTTTGATGTGTTAATCATCTTTGGAATAAGGTAGGTGGTATAATTTCTAAATCACATTGTCATGGTTTGTTCTCATATATGAAAGTTTTTGGATTGCTAGTTTTTTTAGCAATTAAGACAGATCATTGAATTATTTAATGTGGTAAATTAATTGATTTTGAAAGTTGTTAAATTGTGGTATTTAGGGTTTGTGGAATAAGATAATTAATTATGAAAATTAATTATGTTTGTCGATTTGTGTGTTTGAATGATAAATATGGATAATTAATTGGTAAATTAATTATCAATGTAAATGATTGAAAATTTGGGATAATTAAATGTTCAGTTAATTATCAGGTTTTCATTTTGTGATCGAGAATAATTAATTGGTTAACTAATTATTGATTGTTTAGTTTTTGAAGGTTTAATTGATTGTAGAATTAATTAACATCAAATTTATGTTTTTAATTAGTTATTGAATTAATTAACGGATTTGATTAATTAATTTATCAATTAATTTATGGATGGGATTTGGGGTGTTAGACATTATGTTCTACACCAATGATATAAATAAATGAATGGGATTTTGGGTATTAGACATGGAATTATTCACCAATGAGATTTTGGGTCTTAGACAGGGCATTCTACTTCGCTGATAGATCTATCTGTATTGTTTATATTTGGGGTGTTAGACATGGCGTTCTTCACCAATGATAAATAATAATAAACGAGATTTAGGGTGTTAGACATGGTGTTCTACACTAATGATAAATAATAATAAATGATATTTTTGAGTGTTAGACCTGAAGTTCTACACTATGGATAAAAATGTATAGAAAATGTGAATTGAATGTGTAACATGATTTAAACATGATATTCTATGTGATCAATAAATATTAAATAATAATGTGATAACTATTAAATTATGCATTGCAATTATTTTCTTTATACAGCTGCATACACTTGTTGTTGACTGGATTTGTTTTAGACACCATTGGTGGTGGCCTACTGATTCGTAATCACACCCTATTTGGGATGCCTGATCAGTACTTGAATAGACTTTGTTGTTACAGGACAGGTTAAGGGTAAGGGCCTTGGTTTAGATTACTGATTAGGGATGGATCATGGTTGAGGGAACCAAACATAGTTCGGGACCCACTGAGGAGTAACTATCATCTTTTCTTCTAGTTTCATTTTTAGACACGTGATACCTATATAGACATTGCATGTTTCCATTTTAGTTGAGTATTTTATTTCCTCTATTGGTTATTCCTATTAAATTTTTATTGTTATATATGCTTTCTCTATTGGTTGTTTACTTCTGCTCATGTTTTACTCTGATAAAAGTGGGTATATTCTCCCCACGACTGACTTACCAGACCCTCACAACTAGTCGGTAGCCTTTGGCGTATGAGGAGGTGATTCTAAGGTCATGTGGTGAACCAGCTCAGAGCACCGTTGGGTGGTACCCAGGACGGGACATTACACCTTTAATCCATCAAGAAAATGAAAATAGTGTTCATGCATATGCATGACCTACCGTATCTATGAACAGTATATTTCATTTTATACCTCTAAATTTTATGGATTAATCTAAATAAATATATAATTAATATATATGATATTTATATCATGTTTAAAATTCTATAGATGATGTAACTATGATCAAAGTAAGAGGACCAAAAATACAAATCAAAACATACAAAAAATACAAAGTAGTTATTTCCTAAAACATGATTTTAATAAATAACTGTGAGTAGGATGGATGTGGTTAATGGGAAATATGCAGTAGCATTTCAAGAAAACACAAAGGTGTATAAGATCTTTAGTAGTTTGAGAAAGGATTTGTCTAGCTCCTCCAGTAGTTGTGATCCCAGAAATGCCTATTTCAAAGGGTGCATGAGCTCTATCTGGAAGGAGGTTGACCCTTGTGAGCTGCAAACAGATGTGTGTGTTACTACTGCGATTCAGGTGGTGAGTGGAGAAGAGGACATTTCTGTTGTTTCTTATGTAGCGGTGGTTAGTTTGGGTAGTGGGCTACTGTACATAGGTAGGAAGGGGTCTTCCAGGGGTGTGGATGTCCAGATTGGTAAGTCAGGGTGCCCTTCTCAAAGGAACCAGTCTCCAATTAAGCTAATAAATAGATTTTAAGGTCTAGAAATAGAAGGATTGGGCTCTGGCCATGTAGATTGAGATGACGGGTTCCATGCATAAGAGCCCAATGATCTTGATTACAAAATTTCTGTAGGTGAATCTTCAAGCCCAAGTGGAAATAGGGGTACTGGGAGGAGGAAGGGTAGGAAGGATTACTCCTCTGTACCACCCCCTCTGGTGTCTCGGTCAGTTAAAAATGAAAATTACTAGAATAGGGTTAGTGAGGTCGTTAGTCAACGGAAACCAGGAGGTTCAGGTGCCCCAAAATTGGATATGATTATGAGTTTAGAAGAAAAAATGGTTGAGAAGGTCCTATAACTCAATGCCTCTGAAGAGGAAGCGACCAAAATTATGGGCAGGTCAATAAAAATGGCTCTAAATGAGGAGAAATATGCCTATATTGATAAGAAGGACCTGATTCTAGTTGGGGGTTTCAACAAAGGGAAGATCAACATTGAAGAGTATATTCATGTCTGGGATAAGCTGACATCTGCTTTTAAAGAGTTTTTAAATGAAGAGCCAAGCACTCAGGTAACAACCATCTCCTAGAACTTGTTTAGGTAAAAGGATTAAGTTATGCTTAAATTTTGCTTTAATGACTATGATATTTCTTTTTTTGATTGATTCTTGGTTTCTCACTTTTTCCTTAAAAGTGTTTGAAATAAAAAATTAATTTTCAGTCAAATAAGGAATTGTTAATAAACAGGTGATAAAAGTTTATAAGTAAATAATATATGGTATGATATATATAATTATGGTTCTATGATAGACATATAATAAACCTATATTTATTATATAGGAGGTTCAAATGTGTACGAAGGAAATCGAGACTTAAGGTAAGAGATTTTTGTCTCACTTTTTACTTTTGTGAGAGACATGCAATATTCACCACCTATTTATTTTATGTAATGTATATAATTCCCATGAATGTATTTTATGACAATTTTATATAAAATTATGGTGATTCAAAAATCCATTTGAGGATATCTATTTCATGGGTTTTATAGTTCATAAGTTACCAAAGTAGTAATGGATTTTTGTCTCAAATCAGATTCTTTGAGACATATGTCATGTTATGCACCTATATTCTTTTATGAGGTGTATATACAACCCATTTGACATGTATTATCATGAATTTATTTATTATCATGATATCTTAAGTTTTATTTAATTTTATTCTTTCATGGGGCATATGATTCAATGTTACCAAAGTGGTAATGGTTTTATGATACAATCTCCTCCAATGGCCCGAAGGCCTTCATTTTTTATTGATTTTTGATAATCCACCTTTCAAGGGGTGAGGTGGAACCCTTACAAGGCCCGTAGGTGTAAGTATTACATGGCCCGTATTCCTTAGAGGAATTCATTGCCCGTAGGTTTTATGATACAATCTCATAATTTATTGGGATTGTTTATGTTTATGCTTCTGATGATGAAATCGTATGATCCATCTCTCAATGGACACATGAATTTTCTTCTCCTATAGTTATGTCATGAGAATAAATTTTTCACTTCATTTTACTCCCTTTATATACTCAAGAGTTAAAAATAATGTTTTTAAATAAAACCGACTTTATTTCTACCTTTGGTCGAAAATCCTTTTTCTCCCAAAATAATGTTTTCTAAAAAAGTTTTCAAAAAAGTTTTTTAAAATTATCAAAATTATTTATTAAAGATATTTTACCCATGTTTGAATTTTTTAATTTTTTTGAAATGAATATTCATGTTGTTTTCCAAAAAAATCTAGTTTATATTTTACAGAATATGTGAAAGGAATCTTTGTTTTAACCTGTACGACATGAGTAGAATTTATACTACCATGACCACTCAATGTTTTAAATCTTACTTTATAAGTTTTAAATTTTATTTTTAATGAAAAATATTTCCAAAAGATTGTATAAATTTTTAGTGATTTTAAAAATAGGAATAATATTTTTCTCGAGAAATGTTTTAAATTATTTTTAAAGATTCTTTTATAAGTTTCTAAGGTTATTTTCAAAGAAAATTATTTTGAAAATGTTTTATATTTTAAAAAGTGTTTTTCCAAGTGGAAAGACTATTTTCCTCAAAAAATGTTTGAAGTGATACTTTAAAATAATTTTTCATCTATGATGACATACTTTGATGTCACAGATGATTTATTGAGGATACGATCCAATGATACCATTTTTATCATTTATTTTGATGGTTTATGATTATAATGACAAGATGTTTATGAGACCTTTTTCTTTTTAGGGGTTATAATTTAATGAAATGTTTATGAAACTAGACACCTTTTCACAGGTTATAATGTGATGAATGTTTTATGATCTTGTGGCACATATATGTATAGATTATGTGACAATTGGGACCTATATTTCCTTCCAATGAATTTGGTAAATATGGATAACTCATGAGTAAATATGTTATGTGTGATCCAGATTACATGTTCACAATGTTATACGTGATCCTAAATACATGTTCACAATGTTATGTGTGAATTTGATAACATATTCACAATGTTATGTGTGAACTTGATGACATGTTAATAGTATTATTCATGAACCTAATTACATGTTCACAATGTTATTCATGGACCTAGATTTCATGTCCATAAGTTATGCGTGGACCTGGTTTCATGTCTATAAGTTTATGCGAGGGAATGATTCATGTTCGTAACTTAATGAGTGGACCTATTTCTATTTATACACATTCAAAATATTATAAGATTATGTGTATGCCACAAATATATGTCTTATTCCAATTTTATGTTCTCATGGATCATGTTCTTTGATCCCAATATGATTCATGTCTTATGAACTGCCAATCTTTATTCCATGAAACAAGATTTTGATCTTTGATATACAGGGTACGGTTTTCATATGTTATTCTCATGTTATCATATCCATATTCTCTAGTTATGTTTATGTATTTCCCATGATTACCCTTATAGAGCATCTGATCTCACCCTTTCATTTGTTTCCTTTCCCAGGATATGAAGAAAGTTTTTAAGTAGGTTATGTTTATAAAGAGTATGAAAGTGGAAGATATTTATGGGAGATATTGAAGATATTTCGATAAATAAGAATATTGTGTACCTAGTATCCAAAGGCAATAAACTATTACAATCCTTAGGAGTGTGTTTGTGTAATTTAAGGAATATTCATCTAAAAGATACAATATATATGTATGAGAAGTTTGGGGTCTCAATAGTTGGTATCAGAGGAATGCTTAGTTAACCTTTATAAACTGGGATGATAAAAATTTAGTTATATCCCTAGGGATATATCTAAGGATATGTCTTGGTATATTTATAAGTATAAGTATAAGGATGAGTCAAAGCATAGAAAAAAGTCTTGGAATTTTGGTAAAGGATAGAGCGAGTGGTTTCCAAGAAATTACATCCCTATTTGGATAGTAAAAGTGGACGTGGCTTTGGAAAAAAGGTAACTAGGGGTAATAACTTGGAAAATGGAACATTGAGATATACTCTATCATCACCTGGTGTAAAATAATGGGCCTTACTACACACTTGGGGCGACACTCCTGGGGGATATGCCTTGGGAATTCACCTACTCTTTATGAACCATCATGAAATATTTGAATAATGACCTAGGTTAAGACTAAGGTTTCATTGATTTAAAATAATTTTTCATGATTTAGACATCCTATAAGCTATTTTAAGATTATGGGGTTTCCCACTATGAATATTGTTGCTCACACTATGATTTTTTAGTCAATGGTGGGAACTAGAAGGAACTTAATTAACGTTAAATGTGATAGACAATGTGTTGATGAGAAACCAAATGGGATGATGATTGGAGTGAAGGATATTGTGGTTATGCCTAATCAGTTATCATGATATATGATTAAAAAATTACACCTTAACCAAATATCAGACTCACCAAAGAAGAGAAGGATTGTTTTTGTTGAGAGTTTGGGTGGTGGAGGCCATAGCGGAAAGAAGATTCAGTTTCCTATATATAAATAATGTGGGAATAATCAATCCAGGGAATGTATTATAGGAACAAGAATATGTATTATGTGTGGAGGACACTGAGTAAGTGATTGATGAGGAAAAATGAAAAGTTTAGTTAATGAAATGGATGAGAATAATGGTTTACCTAAGGCATAATCAATGGATAAATGTTATAAATGTGGAAAGTATAGGAATTATATAAATATATATCCTTGGGTGAAATCTTGTGAAGAGAATTAATGAGGTTGTATGAGTAATGATGATACTACTATTGATGAAGAGACTATGGATGACATATAAAAGGTATGGGTTGTTCTAATAGTATTTTTTATGCTAAATATGAGAAGCATGATTAAATATAGGTTGATGAATGTTAATACATGATTTATATTTCATATTGTAGGAAATATTTATTAAGGATTAAGATGTTAAAACATAGTTAATGGTTGAAGAATTAAGTAGAATTATTTAAGTGTTTGTGTTTGGGAATTCAAGAATTATGCTATATAAATGATGAAATATATAAGGATTGTTCTGAAGAAGTTTTTTAAGGATTTTCAAGAATATGTTGATAAGTATTGAGACCTTGAAAATTTATTTAATGGAAAGTTTATATTCTATGGAAAACACATGATTAAAGGAAGTTAACCCTTAATATATTCCTGATGTTGAGAAAATAGTGTTTAGTTCGGATAAAGAGATGATTGATAAAGATAAAGAAAATTGGATAGTATTGTTGACCTCAAAACTGATAAATGGTTTTTTGAAAAATTAGTTTATGTTATACTTGATGGAGTTTAAATTTTTTTATATATGTGTATTATATTCAATTATTTTTTGTTTTTTTCATGGAATGAGGAAAAATACATGTTTTCATTGTGGTTTTATGGTAATTCTGATTATTACTAAGCTTCCAGATAATATATGACCAAGGTATTTACATATTTGTCATGTGACCATTAAAATCTACTTAATGATATTTAGAGGATTAATTTTAATTTTATTTTGGAAAATTAGTGACCTAATTTATAAATTTTTAATTTTGGAAGGGCTATAAGGTTAACCATTTATGAAATGGTTTAAGTTGAACTTTGGATGAGGTTTTAGAGATTAATGTATTACACTACCATATGAAGATTAATGAATAATATATGCTAGACATTTTTTTATGATGATAACTAGAGATAGAAGGAATAAATTATCATTTTTTATAAATATTTTTTTCTATCAGTGCTTCAGGCATAAAAAATTCATCTTCATTTCTTAGAGTAAGAGATGAAGTTGAAATTGATCAAAGCGCAACCAAAAGGATGAAATTGTTCTTAAGATATAAAGGAAATCTAATCCCTAAGTATATCGGTCCCTTTGAAATTATTGATTGTATTGGGATGGTATCCTATTGATTAGAACTTCCACAAAACCTCTATCAAGTCCATGATCTGTTCCATATATCTCTCCTGAGAAATTATATACCTGATCCTTCACATATATTGAACTCAAAGGTCGTACTGCTAGAGCATGATCTTTCTTATAAGTAACAATCAGTTGAGATTTTGGATAATAAAAAGTGCTAAAAAGCAAGACCACTAACCTAGTAAAAGTTTTTTTTGGAGAAACTCCTAGCTTGAAGAAGTTATGTGGGAACCTAAGGATTTAATTAGGTAGATGTATCCTTAGTTATTGGTACTAAAGTGATGCATTTTTAGGGAGAAATTAATTTTATGGGGGGTAGAATGTAACAACCTGAGATTTTGTGGATTTTTTTTCAAATAAATTTAATAATTTCAATATTTTCTGTTACATGAAACAATGATTTTAGCTTACATTAAACAGAATACCGAGTTTAGCTTGTGTTATACGTAACACCAAGTTTTAACAAAATGCGACATAATATTAAAATATTATTATTTAATATGATAATTATCTCTAATCCATTTTAATGGAGGTTATGAATAGTATTAACTAAATTATGAAAATATATGTTTTATACATGTATATAAAATGAATTATTTGGTGACTAATTAGTTATAAATGAAAAAAAACTATTTGAAAATAAAGGAAATCTTTTTCTCAAAAACTATTTTTATGCATACAAATGCATTTTGCCTCAATAAATTAAAAAATAACTTTTGGTGAATTATTTTAATGAAATTTATATATTATATATTTAATCAAAATTTTAACATTCATCTTATGGGTTTTTATATATAAGAGATAAGAATAAATCTAATTCTATACTTAAAAATAGTAATTTTCTAAAAAGAAGTTTTGTTTCCTTTGGCACAATTATTTTAAAATTAATATTTTACACTTTTAGAAAATGTATTTAAAAAAATTAAATTAAAATTTTAAATCATCATGTCAAAATTATCTTAGAGTGAATTTTTTGGAAGATAAAATTTTCGATGAATAGTGAAAAATACTGATTTTTATTAAGAATTTTCATTTATTTTAAAGCATTTAAAAACATAAAAATTGTTTTAATATGGTTTTAAAAGTAAAATTAGTTAAATTATATATCTATTAATCCAATTTAGTTCATTTTAATCAATTTAATATTTAAT
This sequence comes from Viscum album, assembly GCA_963277665.1. Lineage (NCBI taxonomy): Eukaryota > Viridiplantae > Streptophyta > Magnoliopsida > Santalales > Viscaceae > Viscum > Viscum album. The sequence goes on from OY728160.1 coordinate 1,685,871,319, forward strand.
TTTAATATAAAAACTTTTTAAACTTTTGAACATTTTTTCTTTGTAAAACCACTTTCTCATCACATTTACATGATTAATTGTAAATTAAAATTTGCCACTTATATGAATGGAATTTGGAAAAATGGATAATATTTTTTTAATCATAATAATTTATATTATATAATAATTAGATCTTAATTTTTTATCACAATGTAATGTTAAAATAATAAAAATTAATTGTTGTGGTGATGTTGAAAATGAGTTTACCGAGTGGTTAGACTAAAAGGATAAGGGATAAAATGAGTTAGAAAATTTTACAAGACCATTTTTATAGAAATATTTAAAAATTATTACCTATAATTTTTGATAATGACCCATTTTGGATCATTTTATCATTTAAAAATGCGGGTACGCCTTTTTTTTAAAAAAAATTACTACTATTCAACTCACCTCAATTATAAAAGGCCACCCCATATCCTATCCTCTTCACACTTAAAAAACCATTTGATTTTAAAAATATATACCCAGTTTTCTTCATTAATTCCATAATCTCATAATATAATCCTTTGTTTGTTCATAAGGACAACTTAGGAAGGATTTTGGTGCAAACCAAAAGAAGTTGTCTGAAGAAGAGGTAACGTCCCCAACTAAGCATTTTATTTTATTTATTCCTCCACCTTAAATTATTATTAAACCATGTTTTTATAATAAAATAATTATATTACATATAATATGATATTATTATGTTAATGTAATAACCTAAAACCTTCTCCCCTTCCATCAAATGGATTATGAAAGCATCATTCGTGTGTATGGCAGACTACCACCTCACGAAACGATGTTATTCATTTTTACATCACCATATCTCAAGGATAGATATAATGATAGATTAAAATTTTATATATTATATTTATGGTATTATTATACTTTGATAATTATTATATCACATATACCTTCTTACTTTCCATTATGTGGGAATATGATAACGTCACTCGTGTGTACAGCAGACTACTGCCATGCTAAATGATGTGATTTGTTCACACTTTACATAGAAGTTATTATGCATTATTTTAATGAACATATTTGATATATATAAAATAAAAATTATTTTGTAATGGTAATATAAATTTTAACTTTATTTCTTTTAATCCATCGATAAAATGGAAACAACGTTCATGCGTGCGTATGACTTACCTTCACTATGAATAGTGTATTTCATTTTCTATCTCTAAATTTTATGCATTACTATAAATACCTAAATAATGAATATATATTATATTTATATCATGGTTAAAATTCTGGAGATTATGGAACCATGATCAAAGTAATAATACTCAAAATAAAAATCAAAACATACACAAAAAACAAAGTAGTTATTGCCCACAAAATGATTTTAACAAGGAAATATTAATAAACAGGAAATAAAAGGTCATAAGTAAATCATATATGGTATGATATATATAATTATTATTATATTATAGATGTATAATAAACATATATTTATTATATAGTATTTTCAAATGTGTAAGAAGGAAGTCGAGACTTAAGGTAAGAGATTTCCATCTCACTTTTTACTTCTACGAGACACGAGCCATATTTACCACCGATTTATTTTATGTGGTATAAATACTTCCCAAGAATTAATTTTATGATTATTTTAATGAAAATTATGGGGATTTACATATCCATTTTAGTATCTATATTTCATAGAATTTACAGTTCAAAAAGTTACCAAAGCGGTAAGAGATTTTTATCTCAAATTGCCTTCTTTGAAACATATGTCATGTTATGCACCAATATACTTTTATGAGGTGTATATACAAAACCATTTAAATTTAATATAATTAATCTATTTATTATAATTATATATTAAGTTTTATTTAATGTTATTATTTCATGGGGCTTACGATTCAATGTCACCAAAGTGGTAATGGTTTTATCATACAGTCTCATCATTTATCAGGATTGTTTATGTTTATGCTTATGATGATGAATTATTATGATCTATCTATCAAGGAAGACATAAATCTTTTTCTCCTCTATTTATTTCATGATAATAAATATTTCACTTCATTTTCCCCTCTTTATGCACTCAATATTTCAAAATAATATTTTTAAATAAAATTGACTTTATTTATCTCTTCAGTAGAAAATCCTTTTTCTTATAAAATAATATTCTCTAAAAATATTTTTTAAAATGTTTTTTAAAATTATCCAAATGATTTATTTAAGAAATTTTTACCCATGTTTTACTTTTTAAAAAATGTTTTGAAAGGAATCTTTATGTAATTTTCTAAAGAATTGTATTTTACTAAAAATGTGAAAGGAATATTTATTTTAAATTGTAAGGGATAAGAAAAATGTATTCCCAAATGAATACTAAATGTTTTAAATATTACTTTATAAGTTTAAAATTTTATTTTCAAAGAAATATATTTCCAAAATATATTTTTTAATTTTTAGTGATTTTAAATATAGAAAGGATCTTTCCCAAAATAAATATTTTAAATGAATTTTAAAGTTTCATTTATAATTTTCCATGTTTATTTTCAAGGAAAACAATCTTTAAAATTTTTTATGTTTTAAAAAGTCTTTTTAAAATTGGAAATTCTATTTTCCTCAATAAATGCTCCAAGTGATCTTTGAAAATCATTTTCCATCGATGATGAAATCCTTTAATGTTATTAATCCTCATTGAGGATATAGTATAATGATATGATCTTTATTCTTTCTCTGGATGGTTTATGATTATGATGAAAAGGATGTTTACGAAACCCATATCTTTCTATGGGTTATACTTTAATGAAATGTCTATAGAACAAGAACCTTTTTCATGGGTTATGTTGCAAAGAATGTTTTATGATATTTTGGAACATTAATTTATGTATTATGCAATAGGTGATACCTATATCTCACTCTAATTAATTGGGTAAAGATGGATAAATTATTAGTAAATGTGTTATGTGTGAACCTGATTACATATTTAAAATGTTATGCATGAACCTTATTACATGTTTATAATGTTATGCATGAACATGATGACATGTTCATAATGTTATGTGTGAACCTGATTAAATTTTCACAATCTTATGTGTGAACCTGATTACATGTTTACAGTGTTATGCATGGACCTAGATTTCTTTTCCATAAGGTCATGTGAAGACCATATTGCATGTCCATAAGTTTATGTGAGGGACTAATTTCATTTCCTCAACTTAATGAGTGAACTTATTTCTATTTATACATGTTCACAATGTTATAAGATTATTTTTATGCAAAAAATTTATGTCTCATGCCAATGTTATGTTATCATCGCTCATGTTCTTTGATTACATTATGATTCATATCTTATAAACTAACAATATTTATTCCATGACATGAGTTTTTAATCTTTGATATGTAGGGTATGGTTTTTATATGTTATTATCTTGTTCTCAAACCCTTATTCTCATGTTATGTTTACATATTTCCTATTTTTACCCTTAATGAGCATCTGAGATCAACCTTTATTATGTTTCCTTTCCCATTTTATGAAGAAATTTTTTATATAGGGTATGTTTATGAAGAGTAAAAAAGGGTAAGATCTTTATAGGATATGTTGAATATCTTTCACTAAATAATAATATTGTGTACCTAGTCTCTAAAGGCACTAAACCATTATAATCCTCAGGCATGTGTTTGTGTAATGTAAAAAATATTCATCTAAAAGATGTAATATCTATGTATGATAATTTTTAGGTCTCTAAAATCTTCCCATTTATTGATGGAAAATTAGAGTAAGATGTAGATTAGATTTCCTATTACTAGTGTCTGAGCTTCTCGCCATTGTACATAATTAGAGTAAAATGTTTCTTAGAGTTTCCATGACTAGTGGATGAACTACTTGTTAGAGTTGGTTCCCTAGAACCAACTTATATATACTTTATGATTACTTATACTTATTTTTATAAATATTAATAAAGTTATTTTCCCATCATGATTTTCATTATGTACGACATGGTATGTGATAATTTCCTAACGGTAACTGTCACACGAAAAGGTCATAATAGTTTCCCACTATGATGAGAACCTAAGAGTTCCAAAAAAATATTCCTAAATATATATATTATATAGGTGGATGATATAATTTTATGAGATTTAAATGTTACATACTATCAATATTGGAGACTCATAGGACTTTGATACACTTTCTCATGGTATACACCCTTGGAAATTTTTAGATTAGGATATTATGAGAACATGACCTATGAGTAGGAAGTCCACATTCACATGTGATATTGGATGTTCCTATCTTCATATGTGTATAATTATACTTATACTTTAATATTATTATTAATACATATCATGATTCATGTAATTTATTGCATTGATTAAAATCATGATGATATACACTCATGGTGAAGTAGGATATGTTGGGTGCAACAAGAGTGATATTGCATTAATGAATAATACTAGAAAGGATTTTTCCCTTATATTATTTAATGGAAGTTGATATCTCATTCCTTTTTATGGTAATGGAATAACCTAATTAAATCCATTTCTACAGTGTTCTATTGGAAGATTCATTTTCATAAATTCAAAGAAAGAGACACTGAGCACATAAGTTGATGACACCAGTATGAAACCTGCTTGATTAAAGATATCATGATAAAGGAATTATATTACATAGAGAGTATTCATATGAGGTTTTATATCATTGTGAAATTAACTTATTTATATACAGGTGCCTTGGAATATTGTTATATTCCAACCTTGTACTTTAGGTGATTCTTTCTAATGACACCGAGAAAGGGGCCTAGAGGGTCACACACAAGGAGTATCCACAACCTCAGTTAAATTTTACTTGAATTTAACACGTTGGATGAATATTATTCCCTCACATGGATTGATAATTATTAATGTTAGTTTAATTGAATATATTCAATCACCAGTCATTAGAGAGAATATTTATGAGTTGAATATTTAATAAATATTTATTTTTAATTTTAGTAAATATAATATTTATTTATTTATTGAAGAATAATACAATGATATTTTTATTAAATAAATAGTAAGTATTCAAGGCCCAATAAACATTGAGGAGGATTGTAGACCGAGTTTAATAGTTCTATGAAAAATGTTATATTAAATACCATCTGTGTAAATATTAATTTATTTATTCAAGGAAATAATATTTATTTTTTATTTGTGTGCTTAGCACATGTTAAGTAAATAATAATAATATTATTATTATTTAGACATGGGGTTTTATGAGGATTAATAAAACAATATGGACCATTGTGTAATTATTATTTTCTAACCCTAACTCTATTTAAACCTGGTTATGACATTCTCTAAATCCCTAGCCATTCTAATCATTTTACACAAAGAATTCTAAAGAATATCTCTTCATACCTATAGATATCCTCTCTTATAATTCTCTCAAGAATGGAGAGTGATCTTCCTCCTCCACCCTCTAGATTCTAGAGAGAACAATGAGAGACCTTCCCCCTAGAGTGATTCTTGTGGAGATCAATGATGAATGATGAAAGCATTAAGATCTTCCATGATAAAACCTAGAGATCTATATTGAGAAACTTAGAGATTCATGGTGTTCATGTGGATAATCACTATAGGGAATCTACCCTTGATTATTATGATGCAACAATGATACAACATGAAGATATTTTTAGAGTCATCAAATAAGAAAGACATTCAACACAATATAATTCTTTATCAAAATAAATTAATTATAAATTATTTGTGATGATCCTTCCTTCTTTGTTCTTTCATAATAGTCAATTAATCATTAAATTAATTCTACTGGAAATGACATTATTTATCATATACATCTTGGATTATTCATCGATTATAATAAAATGCCAAGTTGGTTATACTTAATAGGTGCTTCCACTATGACTTAAACCTAAAATTGGTATCAAAGTGTCCACATAATTAATTTATAATTATTTATTAATTTTTGATCATTTATACAAATTTTCTAATACTTTTCATTCATGGATTATATGTTTTTAAATCTAAACATCAAAATATTCTATTTAATTTCTTTATTCTCTCTTATATAACCAATAAAAGGTTAAATAAACATGTAAAAAATTCAAATAATTCATTAGGAGGTTCCAAGGGTTCTAGATGGATAACACAAGACTATACGATGTGTAACCTATTGGTATATGTTGTGTGCTTATATTCATTACACCAGGATGAATTGTTATAAATTATGGTTATCAAGTACACATGGAAATCATTAAATGTTCACTATATGTTAACCAAGATAGGCTAGAACATAGTTTTATGGACTAAAAACTATGTAACTCATGTACACACCATGTAGTCCATGCGTTTTCATGGAAAAGAAATTTAGGGGTTCCAAGTCGTGTCATACATTTATTTTACGATATGGGGACTAAAAACCCATGCAATATTGAGGAAACAAAACATGTATCTGGCATATACCTTGTGTATCTCATATATTTCTATGACTGAAAACCATGACCAGTCCCCAGGAATATGTCACAGACCAGGGAAGAAGTTGTTACATGGTGTGCAGCCCAAGTACATTCCATGTAACCCACTATACCTAGTATGATTAATTTGACTTGGAAATAAAAAATTAATTATATAATTAAACCTATTCAACATGTGCCTTTGTTTTATTTATTGATAACACATGATATGTGATAGGATTATTAATTATATATTAAATTAAATTATTTATTAAATTCAAAACTATAAGCTATGTATTGTCTTTAATTGTAATATACTCCACATTCATTAATAACATTACATGTTGTACAATTTACATGCATCTGTGTATCATTTATTAATAATACACACAATATAATTATGTATAACATCATGTATGATTAATTCCATACAAGTACATGATATAAGAACCATGCTAGTTAGTTTGGATGAGTACATGTTATTTCCTCTAAGTACACATGTGTACTTTATTAATCATAAATAAAATTAATTTGTTTAATTTATTTAAAATTATATATTATGGAAATTTATAGAATTTTTTGGAATAAATTAAGATAAATTTAATTATATAATTAATTATATAATTAATTTAATTAATTTGAGGAATTTTATGTTAATTAAATAATTAATTAAAGGTAATTTAAGTTAGAATAAAAATGTGTATTCGTTGCATGTGTGTGGGTGATCATGATTTTATACTAGACTAATGTATGTTATTATTTTCCTTTCAATTCATCATCATTATTAATTTAAATTGATGTCCTGCATTTTATCCCCTACTCTCATTTTTCAAGGGTCTACATTCCCATGAGTTCTTTTATATAAAACCCTTAACTAATCCTTTGGTTCTCCTCACCTTTGTGTGAGTAAAACTTATGTAATGGATAGAGATCCCATGCGAGTGGAGGTGGTTCATGTTTAGAGCCAAGGTGAAACCAATCTAGGTGATACATAGTAAGACAAGTGGAATGATGCAACATGAACCAAGTTATAGTTCATGGTGTTTTTCCTATAAGGTCAAGGTTTAGTTTATCATCCACTAGATAAACTAACCATTAGAAAAGACCATGATCATACAAAATTTATTATTTTATTTCTATCAAGCTACATGGTTTATTTATTTATAAATTCTTTGCTGTGATCACATAAATTAATTAATTTACAATAATGCATGATGGAATTAAAATAAATTATAATATATGTATATTTTTTCTAAGACTTGGTTAATCAATTAAGTAAAACCTAGTTAATATTAATAAGGATGTAATAATATAAAATGGGAAATTTAGGCATAAATATAATAAATATCTAAAATTAATATATTAAGTTGATATATCCTTCCACTACTTAGTTAAAAATTAACCATAGTTCAAAGTGTTTGACCAGAATAAGAAGGGGTGCTTTCAATTATCAAAGATTTTTAGCTTAATTTTTTGATTGACTTAAACTTAGTTCACATCAAGGGTTGAATTCCCAAGTAGGACTTGGTGTAAATGAGATACAAGAGTTAAGGAAATCATAATCCTGGATTTCAGTACTAAGGAGTCCACTTAACAAATCAAGGATTTTCTAGTTAGTGTAGTTGGTAAGTTACACCAACTTAAAACACTTAAAATAAAATTTTAGGCCCAATTATGGGTTATGAGAAGGGGAATATGGATCCTTGACATTAGAATATCCATGATTTATTTTTAAAAACCAATGGATAGGGATATTGGGTTTTGGTAAAATAGTGGGAGATGAATAAAATAATAAATTAAAGTTTATTATTGAATTTCATAATCCAAATAAAGTACTAAAATTATGTTATTATTTATTGTTTAAATGGAAAGCCAAATGACTTTGACTATGTCACTGTGATCCATACCAGAGAAGGATAACCTTTTCACTAGATTGAATTTATAGGAATGGTATAGGCACTTTCACGTTATAATATTCCACAAATAGAAATTATATGTATTGGAAACCTCAGTTCCTGACTAGGTCGAACATGGTTCTAGTGATGATGAGGTATCTCTCTACATGAAACATGTGGATGGTGATATAGATGTCCATTGTTTCATAATATCATCAATGTCCAATGATCTTCAAAAGCAACATGAGGACATCAATGTGTATAACATCATGTCTAAACTTTGTGATCTTTATCAAGAGGATGCAAGCCAATAGGGATATGATATCTCCAATGTTCTATTCATGTGTATGCTTGGAGAGTAAATGTCGACTAGGCCTCATGTAGTCAAGATGATTGGATACATAGAGAACTTAAACATCTTGAGATTTAATATCCTTGATGATCTATGCATAGATTGCATTCTATCCCGACTACCTAAAGGATTATATAGTTTCATTATGAATTGTAACATGAGAAATAGTGAGAAGACTCTCTCATAACTTCTAACTTTGATTCACCAAGTTGATAAAGACATGGGGTGTGAAAAGCCTTCAATAACTATGGAGAAAAAGTAAAGGGATAACAAAGTAAAGGGACCCATAACTCATTCTAAGTCTAAGTCTCTTGAGCACCACCCTTCTAAGAAACGATCCAATGATAAGAAAAGGAAAAAAAGACACTATGTTTTTTATGTGGAAATATAGGCTACAAGAAGAATAAATACACCCAGTTAAAGAAGCAAGGGGAATATCAAGGTGTATTAATCATTGAGTGAAATATTTATATATAAAAAAATTGCGTAATAGATATAGATTTTGGTGCTCACATCTGTATCTAAATGCAAGAACCAAGTATATTATGGAAGAATTCTAGTGTATAAGTTGATCTTTGAGTATCCCATGGAGCATTATTTTCTTCTTTTCATATAGGAGACTAAAAACTTCTATTGAAAATGTAAATTATATTAGTTTTTAAAGATTTTTATTATGTAATGACAAATAACAAGAACATAAATTTGTTTTCTTCCTAGATATATATAGTTTTATTTTCATGTTTAGAAATAAGTGCTATTTTTTGTAAAATGAAAATACATGTTATGGTATAGTGCATTCAAATAACCATCTCTATATATTATATTACTAAAACCAAGTGTTGAAAATTGATAAAAAATCATATTTTCATGAATCATTTAACACTTAATTATAACATCACCATCTTGGTAATATAAATGAAAAAAATCTAACAAATATCTATCAATATGTTTATTTAGAATCTTTTGAGATAAAATCACTTGAAATATGTTAATATTTTTAATAAGGCAAGTTGAAAAAACCACCATTTTTTGGACATGGTGAAAGAGCCACAAATATTCTAGAATTAGTACACATAGATGTGTGTGGACCATTTCTAGTAGAAGTTATAGGTAGATATTCTTAACTCATAATTTTTACTGATGACTTAAGTATATATGACTAATTATATTTAATGAGTTATAAGTATGAGTCATTTGAGATACTAAAATAGTTCAATAATGAATTATACAATCAACATGGTAAGAATATAAAGAATTTTTTATCTGATCGAGGTAGTGAGTTGCTTAACCAAGGGTTTATCGAATTTCTATAGGTGTTTGTAATTATATATCAACTCACACTAACTTATACACCATATTGGAATGGTGTTATAGAAAGGAGGAACTATACCATTCTTGACATGGTAATATCATTGATGAGTCATGCATATACTCTATTATCTTTTGGGGATATGAATTACAAAATGCAATATATACAATAAACTATGTACCAAATAAAGAGGCAAACATTATTCCCTTATATTTATAGAGTATAAAGAGACCCCTTTTGTCTCATACTCATGTATGGGGTTGTGAGGAAATTTTTAAGTCTATATTAGGAAACAAACTATCACCCCATGGTACAAATTTCACCTTTATAGGGTATCCAAAGTAAATAAGGGGATACTATTTATAGAACCACTCAAAGAGAAATTTAACCATCATAAGATGAACCATATTTATTGAGAAGGAGGACATAATCAAGAAGGATATTGGGAGTAATATTGGATTCGATGAATATATTCCACAAGTCCCTTTGGAAGATATCATTCCTAAAACCCAATTATTATGTAGGATCATCGCAGATGTTAGAGAACAAAAAATATATGGTTTTCTAGTCACCAGGGATGGTGACTCATTATTGGTTAATAATAATAAGACTTTTTCCAATAAGGAGGTAGTATAGATACCAAAAACCAAAATATAGTAAGATTCAATTAATTATGAGATAGATTCCATATATTAGAAAAAATCTTAGGTTATGGTCAATCCACTAGTTGATGTAAATACCATATGGTGCAAATGGGAATTCCAGAGAAAACATGACATGGAATATAAAATGAGTACCTATAAAGCATGAATTATGGATAAAGGTTTTAAACAATTTTAGAAATTGACTATGGAAAAACATTTTCTTTGATATCCATGTTTGAATCCATTAGAATTATACTTTCTATAGAATATTTCCATGATTATGAGATTTGGAAGATATATGTTAAAATAGTTTTCCATAATGGGAACCTTCAGGAAGATGTTAATATGACACAACCAAAAGGGTTTATAACTCCAAGTAATTACAAAAAGGTATGAAGGTTGCAGATATCCATTCATGGGTTGAATCAAGCATATGAGTCATGGAAATTTTGGTTATATAAAGCTATAAAATAATTTACTTTCATCAAGAATGAATATGATCCATGAGATTACAAGTGGTTTAGTGGGATTGAAGTTATTATCCTATTAGTGTATCTAGATGACATATTACTTATTAAAAATTACCTACTGATATTTTAATCATTTAAGGACTGATTGAATAAGTGATTCTCTAGGAAGAACTTAGGTGAAGTAGCTAACATTTTTGGCATAAATATCATTGATGATATATCAAATAGGATCCATGGGTTATGTAAAGGTTCTTATATTGACAAGATACTAAAGAGATTTAGTGTGGAATAATAAAAGTGTTAATTGGTTCTATCATCACATGATATACATATTTAAAAAACAAATTCCCTCAGATACAATAGGAAAGAGAGAGAATGAGTAATATCCCATAGGATTTTTTGATAGGATCAATCATGTATTCCATGATATGTACTAGGATTTATATTGCCTATTCCTTGACCATGGTATTAAAATATCAATCTTATTTAGGTGAACAACATTGGTTTACTATTAAGGGTATCCTTAATTATTTGAGGTAGACTAAGTATATATTCTTACTATATGGAAGATATGTGGATCTATTCATCAGGGGTTATATATATTCTAGTATTCATACAGATCATAATGATCTAAATTTATAGTTAGAATATGTCTTTAGTCTCAATGGAGGAGTTGTGATCCAGAAGAGTTTAAATAATCTAGGTGTTGATATCTAAAATAGATTTCAAGTGTATAGTGGATTTTGATGTAGCCAAAGAAGCTGTTTGGATACATAATTTTTTTAAGATCTTGATGTTGTTCTTAACAATAAAGATTCCATCACATTATACTTTGATACTTATATAATGGTGGATCCCGCAAAGAATCCAAGGTCACACTGATGGATGAAGCACATAATTTGAAAGTATAACCAAATTATGGATAATTCTTAGATGTTTGAAGTTACTATGATTAGATTTTCCATGTAAGAAAACATGGGTGACCTCTTGAATAAAGCCCTATCTTAGAAAATTTATGAATATCATGTGAGAGCTAGTGAACTGAAGGCTGTCAGTAGTTGACTCTAGTGAAAATAGGAGTTTGTTGGAGTTGGTGAAATAAAACCAAATTCAATGTAATTTATGATTACCTATATTAAATATTATGAATATTAATAAAGTTTTTATCACATCATGATTGTTCTTCTATGTGATATAGCATGTGATAATGTCCTAAGGGTAACTGTCACACTAAAAGGATATATAAGTTCCTCACTAAGATGAGAACCTAAAATCACCATAACAGTATTCCTAAATATATATCTTCTACATCCATATGATATCATTTGATTAAACATAAATGACATAAGATATCAATGGTGGAGACTCCTAAGATTTTGAGACACTTTCTCATGGTGTACACCCTTGATAATATTCATAGCTGGAGATTATAAGAACATGACCCACCAGTAGGAAATCCACATTCACATGTGTTATTGGATGTTCCAATATATATATATATGTGTGTGTGTAACGGTCCTTATAATTTAAGATTATTATTATCATGAGTCACATACATTTATGCGCTGATAAAAACCATGATGATATATTCTTTCGGTGAAGTAGGATACGTTGGGTGCGCCATGTGTGATATTTCATCAATGAATAATGTGAGGAAGGATTTGTCCCTTTTATTCTTTGATGAAAGTTGATATCTCAATCCCTTTGATGGGAATGGAAGAACCTAATTAAACCCATGTTTATAGTGGAATGTGGGGATATTAATTTTTTGAAAGTCAAAGAAGGAGACATCGAGGAGATAGGTTGATGACACATGTATTTAACCTATTTGATTAGAGATATAATGATAAAGTGATAATATTACATAGTGAGAATTAATATGAGGTTGTATGTCATTGTGAAATTAAAGGTTATAGGTGTAGAATATGTTCCTTTAGTGGGAATAAAATTAAAATTTCTTTTAATTTAGAGTTGGCCAAAACCCTAATAGAGGATCTTGAATGTTAAATTTATAATTAATTTATTTAGATATGAAGAAATTATTACTTTATCTTAGGATCCTTTATTCGATGAAATTATTGATCTTATAAAACCCTTTTGGATTACCTTCATTTTACTATAAGGATTCAATTGTGGAATCCTTGTGGTAGTGATCCACACGTGCTCCTTTGATCTATGAGTAACACCAATTTATTTTTAGGTGTTAGCACAGAGAATCAATTGTCTCAAATTATTCATATCGATCACTTCAATATCATTTGGTCTTGAATGAGTTCTTATCATTCTTTAGAGGAAGAGATGAGGAATTTGAGAGATAGATAGATAGATAAGTCCATTGTGCATACTAATTATCTATTCTCAATTTTTATTAACCTTGCATAATATAAAAAACCATCTATTTATAGAGCTTGAGTTTAGGTTAAAATATTATTTAATTTTTCACCAACCATTAAATAATATTTTAATCTTTATTAAACCCCAAGAAATATAATAATAATAATAAAATTATTAATTCATGGTGCATACTAACTTTCATAATAATAAATATTATTTTACCAGCTTGTAAATTAATATTTATCATTGGACCCAGCATTGGTCCATTCAAACTCCATGATATTTATTGAATACAGAAATAAATATTTAATTAAATATTTCATTCATCAATAGATATTTTTTTATCAATAAAACTTGAATAAAATTATTCATCGGTCTTTAGAATAATATTTATTCTAATAATTAAATTCAAAGAGAGTTTAATCGAGATCAACGAAAACAATTACTGTTTGAACCTCTTGGATTATTTCTCATTCGCATTAGGTGGGCTTTCTTAAATTCCAAGAATAATATCTAGCAATGGGTAAAGGTACCCAAGGGAAAGAAATTAATGTCGTAAATTCATCAATAACACACTAATACTCATTGTGTAATATAATTCTTTTGTATCAATATCTCATCAAGAAATTTTCATATACGTGTCTTCAAACTATGTGTTTGACATGTCTTTCTTTGAATATATGAAATAAATAATTCATTACACCATGTCCATGAAATTTCATGCGATGGTTCCATTCAAATAAAAGGGATGAGATATAATCGTCTATAAATATGGAAGGGAAATCCTTCCTTAACTTATCCATTAATAACATGTAATTCATAATACCCCCAATGTACCCTACTTCTCGCCAAAAAATGGCATGGTAGTTTTGGTCAGTAAATCTAAGTGCATTAGTCATGAAATGTATCAATGATAATATTAAAGTCTAAGGACCAACACACGCTGATAGATAGGAATATCCAATGACACCAAAATATACAAAATTCCTATTGGTGGGTCTGTTCTCATAATTTTCTATCTTGGAGATTGCTAAGTGTGAAATTCATGAGAATAAGCATCATCCATTTATGAGTAATCACAACTGATAGTCTACATACTATGTTCCCTATCATAGTACCTTATCCAGTTGTAGAACTATATTTAAGAATATCATCATAACACTTGAAAGTTCTCATTATAGCGGGGAATTTATATAATCTTATCAATACAAAAAATACCCTAGGACATTTTTATATTAAATTCATACATAAAAATGAACAATATGTAATAAGATATTTTATTAATATTCAATATATTGAATATAAATGTAATAAAAGTATAACCAGTTGATCCTAGGACACCAAATCCAACAAAATCCCACTTAGACTAACTAACTATGACTTTGAATATTCTATACCTCACATGCTAATCATGTTTCTGCTAAGTCAAGGATTTATTTAAGGTGTCCACCACATTTTATTATGTGTAAATACTTCTCATTTAAACCTCAACTCTCTAAGAAAAATTCCTCAAAATATTATACTTATGAATTATATGATTCATCTATTAATGTGACCTTAGATCCTTGGTAAGGGACACCACTGCAATATTATCATAATAGTGTGTGATATAATATTTATTTATAGGTATAAAATAAATATGTTAGATAAATTTTCATATCTAAACTTCTTCTTTAGCTGCCTTAGAATCCGTAATATACTTGGACTCTATTGTAGAATCTATGACCACATAATTCTTTATGCTCTTCCATCTCACAACACCTCTATTTAAATTTAATATGTATCCTATTTTGATTTCATATAATCTTGATCTATTTGGAAACTATAATCTACATATTCTCTGATGACCAGTTCCTCATCTCATCCATAAACCAAAAAAATATCGGCAGTATTCCTTAGTTACTTAAGGATAGTCTTGGATTCCATCTAATAGTGGTCACCTGGGTCAGCTTGATATCTTCCTACTACACTTAAGGTGTAAGAAACATCTAACCTAGTAACAAACATATCATACATGACTTATCAAATCACTGAAGCCTATGGAATAATTTCCATTCATTGTCTTCACTCATGTGTTTGAAGACAATTTTTCTTAGAAAGATAAATTCTATGTGACACTGGGAACAATCCACTCTTAGATTGTTCCATAATAGATCTCTTCAATATCTTTTCAATATATGTACCTTGAATTAGGATGACTAGTCTCTTAGATCTATCAAGATAAATATTTATCCCAAGAATGTATGCTACCTTGCATAAGTCCTTCATGGAAAAGAATTTTTTCAATCCTGACTTAACAGACCGTAAGACTAATATTTTTTTAATAAGTAATATTTCATCGACATATACTATTAATAAAATCACCACACTCCAATTAAAACATTTTTAGACACAAGTATCACATTCCTTATTTATGAAACCAAATTACATCATGGGATCATCAAATTAAATGTTCCATGAACTAGATGATTTCTTTAATCCATAAATGGATTTGTGAAATTTTAAAATCTTGTTGACATCCTTTCACGTCACAAAACCTTTAGGTTGTATCATATAGACATCTTCCTTACGGTTCCTGTTAAAGAAGGTTATTTTGAAATCCATTTTAAAAATCTCATAGTCATGGAAGATTGCAATGGAAAGTGGAATTATGATGGATTTCAGAATTGAAACTGGTGAAAAGGTTTCATTGTAGTATATGCCTTAATACTGTTTAAACCATTTTGCAACCAGTTATGCCTTATAGGTACTAACTTGTCTATCTAGGATTAGTTTCTTCTTGAATAATCATTTACAACCAATAGGATTTACATCCACTAAAGGATCTACCAAAATCTTGACTTGGTTTTGTTACATGGAATCCATTTCATAATTCATAGATTCTTGTAACATAGAAAAATCTATGCCACTTACTTCTTCCTTGTATGCTAAAGGATCATTATTATAAACTAACAATTAGTCACCATCCTTGGTGCCTAGAAAACCATACCATTCTGGTTCTCTAACCTCTCTTGTACTCCCACACAATACTTGTGTCTCTGTAACTTCTTCTTCTTCCACATGAATTTTTTGGAATCTATTCTAATGCTAACTCTTGTGTACCTTGAGCCTCAACTTCATTGAATTATATCTCACTACCACTATCTCTTTTATAGATATTCTCCCTCTTAAGGAATATGGTTTCTCTTTAAAATATTAACCTTTTGTTTGAGGGACCATATAGGTAATATCCCCTTATTTCCTTAGGGTAACCTATAAAGGCACACTTTGTGCCTTGGGGTGTAAGTGTGTTACCTGAAGAGGCCTTAAAAAATTATTCACCACCCCAAACATGTAAGTACAACAACATGAGTTTCTTTCCATTCCAAAATTGGTATGGGATACTATCTTCCACTTTAGTTGGCACTTCCTTCAGTATTTGTGATGTTGTTTGGAATGCATATCCTAGAAAGAATAATGAAAGACTCACATGACTCATCATTGATCTCATCATGTTTGAAGAAGTGTGATTCCACATTTCACTCACACTATTCCACTAAGGTGCATAAGGAGGAGTGAGTTTTTATAGGATCCCATACTCCTATAGATAATCAATGAAACCTCAATTAAGATGTTCTCCACTACTATCTGAGTGGAGTTTCTTAATATTCTTACCAAGATGGTTATTAAATTCATTCTTGTATTCCTTGAATCTCTTAAAGGAATCTAACTTATACCACATCTAGTAGAGATATCCAGATCTACTAAAGTCATCAATAAAAGTTTTGAAGTATCAGTACCCACCCCTTACATCAATAGTAAATGATCCACACACATAAAAATGAACTAATTAAAGAATATATTTATCCCTTTAATCTTCTACACTAAATGGGGATTTGGTCATTTTTCCTTATAAACATGTGTGACATACACCATGTGATTTTAGTTCAAAAGAATCTAAATTTCCATCTTGATGTAATTTAGTCAAACACTTTTTTGTTTACATGACCTAGTCAGTGATTCCATATTTGAGTATGGTATGAGTCATGTTAAGTAGTTTTTTTATTGATTTCCAACACTTTTTTCATGTAATCCAACACATAAATACCATTATTTAAATTTCCCTACCATAAAAAATTCTATCTTTATTTAATAAGAAACATTTATTCTCAAACTTGAACATAAATCTATCTATATCAAGTCTAGATACAGAAATAATGTTTTTGGTAATAGATAGAACAAAATAAGAATCCTTTAAAACCAAGATTATTCCCATTATCAATGTGAGGTGGTAGTCCTTGATAGCCATAATAGCTAGTTTGGATCTATTGGTAGCTCATAGATATACCTCCCCTCGATCAATATTTCCAAATCTACTTAGTTATTGTATTTTAATACACATGTGAGCACCAAAAGCTATATATAATACCCAATTTTTATAAATAGATAAATTACACTTGATGAAAAAATCACCTCAAGCCTCCCCTTGCTTCTTAGGATGGGTGCATTTTTCATCATCTACACTCCTAGAAGTTATTACTCACAAGGACATGGCATTTGTCCAATATAGATCGTAGGGATAGTGTAGATGATGAAATTTTAATTTATTCTACAATTTAAATTCATAGATTATTAGTACTTTTATTGATTAAAAATTATGTGAGAAATAATAAAATTTACTTTATTAAATCTATCACTATTTTATCAAGTCCTAATAGCCCTCTCCATTGAACTCGGAATGTATAGTTTCAAGTAAATTATAGCGGAAAGGATCCATATGAACCTTAACATAACCCCAATGAGAGTTATTCAAGCTATTTCAAGGTATTTAGGTAGGAATGTCTTTTCTAAATGTGGGCTTGCAACTTTTTGATCCGTTGATTAGACTCCTCAATCATGTATTCACAACTTGGATTTCCACAACACTTTCCTCCAAGTTACATCAAGTCAAGATATGGCTACTTCTCTTGATTTAATATGGTTAATTCAACCCCTAACCTTTATAAGAACTCTATGCTAAAAGTAAGTTTCCTGACGAGGGTCGGTTAAACACTTAGTTTCAAGGATTTCATTCATAATCAAGTAATGGAATTCCAAGTTTGACATAATATTTAGTTGAGGTATTTTAATTTATTATGAATAAATTTATCTTTTTTTATACTTTATATTAATTTTTAATATTACATGTATTTTATCTAATTAATTAACCATGTTGGAGTTTTTGCGTAATCCATTTATTTAAATTCCATCTTTACACATTAATTTATCTATTTATGTGATCATAGTATTGCATCTATAAATTATATAATGCAGATATAGAAATAAATAAATTAATAAATGAACTGATCATGAGATTATCTAATGGTTTATTTATTGAGTGGATAATAAATAAATCTATGACCTATGAGAGTAACTCTTTATGTTAGTCTTGGCATGAGTTGCAGCATTCTACCTATCCATCCATGTATCATCTGGGTTGGCATCATTGTGGTTCTGTCTTGAACCGCCTCTACACACCTTAGGATAATTAATTAATTGTATGTATTTATAAATCACATGATGGTGATGGGAACCAAAGGATTGGTAAATGGAAATTATATAAATAACCTTGGGAATAGAGGTATTTTATAATAATATAGGGAGGATGACACACATACCATCAAATTTAATTTAATATTAAATAATTGAAAACCCTTGAAATAAATTAAATTAAAAACAACCAACACATATATAGGTCTTGGTCAAGATCATGAACGATCATACAAGAAATGAATATACAAAAGTAAAAATAGTTAATATTAATTTCTTATTCGTTATTTATTATTAAGATAAACACACTTATATTAATTAATTAATTTCATTTCATCTTAATAACTATCTGAATTATCTTAGAGATACCCATCATTAATGAATTCATGGAAAATAAATTGTAGAACCAATAATTACTGATTATTATAGTAAATTAATTAATCATTTAAAATTATTTAAAACCATTTTTAAATTGTCAAAAACAAAATTTCCAATAAATTTAATAAGATTTTAATGTTGTAATTATCAATTTAAAGTAATTATAATTCTGTCCATTATTGGGAGACTACACAACATGTACTATCCATATACATACCATTTACCTTGGTTTCTGTGTATCCATGGTACAATCATGAGGCTTCGATTTGTTTTATGGATGAATTACATGACGTGTACTAACCAGCTACACGCTATGTGTTCTACTTTTTGTGTGTCCTGAAACCCACCAAAGGTATTGGCATGTTCATCATACACATGAATTAATAAACTACATGTCTTGTATTCCAGATACACATCATGTACTCCATTAATACTCCAAGATACCAGTATCATGCAGTTTTGACCATGTATTTGACCACACAACTTGCATTAATTTCACCACTAAAACATATAGACTACATGGTGTGTATGTCGACTACACACCATATAATCTGACCTATCATGTTCCAAGTTAGACTGGTCTACACACAGTGTGAAATAAATCCCCCTTGTGTAATTACTAATCAGTGCATCATGTATCTTGTGACATGACCAGGTGTAGTGCACTTGGGTTCATGACATGTACTCTAGCTACACACCGTGTAATACCATGCTATTCAGCTAGAATCCTCTACACTTCCTAATGGAATCTTAGATCATTATTCATCTATTTTTATTCGTTTTAGAAAATTAAATCATAAATGATTATAATTAAAATATCAAATGCATGTTAATTAAAATGGATTAAAGAAAAAATAATTCTTGGAATTAAAATCTAACCAATATTTTTCATATAGATCAATAATCAAATAAGTAATTATAAATTTTAAAAGGGACTAATTTGATACCACTTGAAGGTTCCATGTGCAGCAGAAGTGCCTTTAGTGGGAATGAAATTAAAATTTATTTTAATTTAGATCTACCCAAAACCCCAATAGCGGATCTTGCAAATTAAATTTATAATTAATTTATTTATATATAAAGGAAGGATTACCTCATCTTAGGATTCGTTCTTCAATAATGTTTTTGATCTTCCAAAACCATTTCATGTTACCTTTTTTTACTGTAAGGATTCAAGTGTATAATCCCTTTAGTGGTGATCCACACATTCTCCTTTCATCTTCGTGAAACACTAACCGATTTATGGGTGCTAGCATAGTGAAACAGTGGTCTTACATTTTTTATATTGATCACTTAAAGATACTTTGAGTTTGAAAGAGTTATTTTCATTATTGATAGGAAGAGAGGTGGAATTCAAGAGAGAGAGAGCGAGAGTTATTTTGTGGAAAATGATTCTCTATTCTCAAATTTTTATTAAACCCACATAATAGACATAACCATCTATTTATAGAGCCATAGTTTAAGTTAAAATATTATTTAATTATTATCTAACCCTTAAATAATATTATAATATTTATTGAACCCCATGCCACATAATAATAACATTATTATTTTATAGTACATGGGGTAACTTGAAAAATAAAAAATATTTTTTTACCAGCTTGTAAATTAATATTTATCATTGGATGTAGTCTTAGTCCATTTGAACTCTGCAACATTTATTGAATGATTTAATAAATATTTAATTAAATATTTCTTGATAAATAAATATTTTTCAATAAATAAAACTTGAAAAAAAACTAATCTTCAGTCTTGAGAAAAATATTTATTCTAATAATTAAATTCAAATAGAATTTAATCGAGACAAACAAAAACACTTAGTGTGTGACCCTCAAGCTTTCTTTCTCATTAGAATTAGGTGGGCCTGCCTAAAACCAGTATTACTTTCTAGAAGCAGATCATAGAACCCAAGCTAAATAAATTAATGTCACAAAATCGAAAACCATATATGAATGTTCATTGTGTAATATAATCCATTTGTATCAATATCTCATCAAGAAGGTGGCACATTCATGTCATCAACCTATGTGCTCGATACATCTTTCTTTGGATATCTGAAATAAACACATTGCGAGAAAATTTACATGAAATTTAATGATATGGTTATATTTCAATCAAATTCCTGATATATTAGATTCCAAAAAAATGGAAGGGACAAATACTTTCTAGATTTATCCATTAATAATATGTTATTCGTGATACACCCAACATAGTATACTTCTCGCCAACATCTGGAGTGATGGTTTTGTTAAGTAAATCTAATTTATTGAGTCATGATATACAAAAATGATAATATTAAAGTCTAAAGACCATTACACACTCTCATATATAGGAATATATGATGACACAAAAACATACATAATTCCTTTTGGCGGGTCTGTTCTCATAATCTCGCATCTTAGAGACTACTAAGTGCGAAATTCATGATAAGATGCCTCATTTGCTTATAAGTACTCACACCTGACAGTATGCATAGTATGTATCATATCATAACACATTATCCAACTATATAACTGTATTTAAGAATATCATAATAGCACTTCAATGTTATAATCATAACAGGGAGCTGCTATGACCTTATCAATGCGACCTATAATTTAGGGCATTTTTACATTAATGTCATAGAAAAAAATGAAAAATATGTGATAAGATGTTTTATTAATATTAAATTCATCAAATATAAATGAAATCCAATTACAATAAGTTGGTCCTAGGAAACCAACTCTGATAGACATTAACATGTTTATCTATGGGTGCCTTAACATATTTCTAGATGCCAACCTTAGAATTCAGGCAGTTCCACCTAATGCCACTAAGAAAAGGGATTAAAGGGTCACATAGAAATTATATCCAAAACCTATTTTAAATTCTATATGAATTTAATATTTTTGATAAATATTATTTCCTTATGTGGTTTAAAAATTATTCATGTTAGTTTGATTGCATATATTCTATCACCAGTTATTCAAGTGAATATTTTCAAGTTGATTTTATATTAAATATTTATTTTATATTTTATTAAATATAATATTTATTTATTTATTAGTGAATAATAAAGTGATATTTATTTATTAAATAAATATTCATTATTCAAGGGCTAATAAATATTGAGGATTATGGAAGAACGAGTTTTAAGGTCTAACAAGAAATATTATATTAAATATTATTTGAATAAATATTAAATTATTCATTCAAGGAAATAATATTTATTTTTTATCCTCAAGTTTAATACATTTCAAGTATATAATAATAATTATATTATTATTTAGACATGGGGTTCAATAGGGATTAAGAAAATAATAAAGACCCTTGTGTAATTATTATTTTATATCCTTTTCTTTATTTTAACCCAATTATGAAATTCTCTAAATCCCTAGCCATTGTAATCATTATGTGCAATTAATTATAGAGAATCTCTCTCAATACCTAGATATAACCTCTCCTATAATTCTCTAATGAATAGAGAGTGATCCTCCTCTTCCACCCTCTCGATTCTAGAGAGAATAAGGAGAGTCCTTCCACCTGAAGTGATTCTCAATGAGATCAATGAAAAACAACGCAAACATTGAGATTTTCCTTGTTAACACCCATATATTTCTATGGTGACACTCAGTGGTTTTTGTTTCATGTGTAGATCACCACTGGTGGGAATATACCCCTAATTCCTATGACACCATGATGGTATGACATGAAGACATCATCAAATTCATCAATAAATAAATAATTTCAACCCAAGTTGATTCTTTATCAAAATAAATTAATTATAAATTATATGTGACGATCCTTCATTATCGGTTCTAGTGTAATAATCAATTAATATTTGATTCAATTTCATGGGTTATGATTTTCTTCATCATGCACATCTCAGATTATTAATCAATTGTGACGAAAATCCAAGTTAGCAATACTCAATAGGTGCTTTTCCTACACCTTAAACCTATACTACCTTCCATTGTATATATTTTTTATCAATTAATTCATATGTTTCCAATGGGATTTAATTGATTTTATACCAATATACATGAATGTGAAGTATGAATAATATAATACTTCTTCTTGGGTATCTTTTATGAACAAATTCATTATAGAAAAATTTAAATATGATGAATACAAAAATTATTTGGAAAAAATTAAATGAAATGTGTTGTTGAAGTTGTGAGAAATATCTACAATAGAGAAGGTTTAGAATAATTATATATCATGAAACTTGAAGAGTTGTGATTAATCTAAGATCAAAGACCATAAAGTCTAGTTGGAGAAAGATACCATCCATGGATTACTAAGTATGAAGACTACTATATTATCAAATAATACTCATTTGATGGATATTTGAGAAGGATAATGTGAGGCTATAATTAAATAAGAATTAAGTGTTATTGAAATAATTATATTTTAGTATTTTTATACTGTAATAATTTAGAATAAAGGTTGAGTAAGTTTTTAAATGCTCTTATTATTTCCAAATTGATTTAAAGTATTTTGAGTTTATTTAAAGTGGTTGCAAATTATTTTAGGATATTTGAATATGTTCTTATCTTATTCAAAATAATTTTTGAATTATTGAGTTGGATGTGAAAATGGGTTGAGGTTGTGCATGTTTATGTTTTTTTCCTTAGAGTAGAAAAAATATAAAATTCATTAGAGTTTTTTATATACGTTTGTTTTTTGTATGCATAGGATTTAGAAATCTGGAAATGGTATAGCCTATGTAAGGAATTTTAGTTCATGAATTATATATTTGAAGCATGAATAATATATTTGATGATATCTAATATCTTTCTATAAAGTTTAAATAAAATTAGTTAAGGACCTGAGCACAAGGTGATGTATAAATTTTTTGTTATTATGTATATTTTTTTAGCGATACGTAATATATTTTTTCATGCATAAGATATTTTTTGAAGGAGCACACTGGAGAATGGAAAAGGTAGTTTATACTTAAAATATTTGTGTCTTCATAAGATATTAGATGAAGTATATTGAAATTTATCTAAGTCACTATGAAACTTAACCATGATATATATGTTTTTATAAATATTGAAAATAACTTCAGAGTAACCAAAATATTATTTATGAGTTATTGGATTGAGAAAATATGGAAATGAAAAAACCCTATGTAGAACATATGGATAATAAAAAAATTATGAATGGGTAATTTGTTTGAAAAATTTGAAACGTCAAAAAAATTACACAAGTTAATTACACTATTATGCGTAAGTTTTTTTATCAGTGCATAAGTTTTTAGAGTTTGAGATATTTTTGATAATTTTATATTATAAAATTCCAAAGAAGAAAATAAATCTGTTGATGGTTGAGTGATTCTTTAATGAATGAAATATCACTAAACTATTGGTTAACTCGTGTCTCAATCTAAGAATTGCCGAGAATAAAATTAGAATATCATGAAATTATATTTATGGTAATTTTAAATTGGAATATTTTAAATTAATTATTAGAATCAAAGATGGAGTATTTTTTAGTATTTTATTGAATAGCTATAATGTCCCATCCTAGCTCACCACTAAGATGGTAGTTGGGCCGGTGGTTCACATGGCCTCAAGAATACCTCCCCATATTCCAGAGGTTTTTGACTAGTAGTAAGGGTGTAAAGGTGGTTTAGTGGGAAGACTATACCCTCTTTATCATTGTTGCAAAATGGTATAACAGATTATAAACAACAAAAAATAGTAGAAGCAGTAATAAATGAATAACAAGGAAGTAGAATAATATACAAACTCAATAAAAGTGTAAAGCGCTAATTTATACAAATCATGAATGCATGTCCTGAAGATTATACAAAATATAAAGAAAAATACATACAATAGGCAGTGATATGGTATAACACATTAATGAAGAAAAGAAATAAAAGAAAATCTCTAAGGGTTAACTCCTTGAGCATCCTGTGTAAGAGCCTAGTCCTATGCTCCCTAGCTCCCATGTATACAACACCACACAAGCAATGAATATAAAGACTTGCAAGCAAGAAGATCTAATTGGGTTCCAAATGGAGCCCAAGAAGGGTGTGAGATATAAATCTCAGTAATATGACACCCACGATGTCTAACCCAATCCAATTCATGCAATTAGTAATAAATGATAGTGTTCCACATAGTATAAATGCAAAGTGATAACAAATTAAATAATAGAAACTTGGTTTGAGATCAAAAATAGACACCCATCCCATACCACCTTCTTTTTCATAATATGTATGTCTATATATGTGGGTAGATCCTCCTGCACCATCAAGGATAACCCAAATTAGTGGAAGATTCTGTTTCTAATGATGAATCACTCAGAATATACCATAAACATATAGCCTCTGACCTCAGGCTAACCAAAACCTTGCCCTCAGGCATAACTATAATCTCACCCTCAAGTTATCCAAAATATCTCCATCAAGAATAACTAGGATTTTACCCTCATTATAACCAAAATATTTCCCTCATGAATAACTAGAATATATCCCTCAGGCATCGTGTGACTTTTCATCCATACCTGAGGCATCTGACATAATCATATAATCTACCCTCAAGAATTCAGTACTAGTATGCCTATCCCTTAGGCGTCAACACCAATCATGAGTCCTCATGTATCCCATGAAATCATAAACTCTACCGTCAGGTATTAAGTACTCGTGTGCCTTTCCCTTAGGCGGTACGGGAGAACATGCACCATTCCATTAAGCATCCACAATAAACATGAGTCATATCCATACAAACTCAACATGAAAAAAGGTATCAAACCCTCAAGTATTAATCACATTGATATCACATAATCTCAAAAGATATTCAAGAAAAATTCACAAGTCTAGTATCAAACATACTAAATTTATCATCATAAGACACATAGATAAATTTATAAAAAAATACCATATGTCAAACCCAATCACTTCATTAATCCAGGTTTTTAATTATCATCATAATTATATCAAAATTTTTTAATTAATCATTCAACCCTAATGTTGTTAATATATCAATTAACCAAAATTTTCTAAGGATATTCTTCCACAAGAAACCACAAAAATTTATTATTATGTCAATTCAAAAGTCTAACCAATAAATAAATCTAATTATCTAAATTATTATATAGATTGAAATTAAAATAGACTACATTGAAATTTAAATCCAAGGTTGGAACACCTATCGGGTGGATACAAGTCTCCGTCTCCTTGCCTATGGACCCAAAGGGATTTAATGGTGGTTTAAAGATAAAAGATTATGGTTTAATAGGGATTATCTAATTTATCTGGTTGTCCCGTGACATGCCAGTATGATCACACATATAGAAATTACTATAAATATTTTTATCAGATAAAAATTAATTTAGTTTACAACACCCACATAAATTCCTTTCAAGTCATGAAACCACCATGAAGCATGTCTTTGAATATATTAAAGTCATATAATTGAATTTTTTTACATAAACCGTGCTTATTTAATCACAATAAGAGGCATGGTCACACAAACCTAATAAGTTACATTTAAATTAATTAATTTAAAACATTTAAGGAAGGAAAAACATCATTTCAATAAATTCCATTCAATTCATTCCATTTAGTTAAACAATACAAGGAAATTCATTTATCAAGGTTCAAGATATACTTAGAAGGTTTCATTGAAAAATGAGAATTTACCTACATGGGTAATCCTATTTATTAAACAATATATTCCATTTATAAAATGGTCTAAGTACTTAAAAGGTGCTTGGATCATTAAACATCCACCCTATAGAGGGGAAACCCCCTATTTAAGTAAAACTGAAAGGCAAAGTCCTAAACATCAAATTTAACTAACCAAGGAAAAATAAAAGATATAACCATCCAAAGCATTAATCTAATGCACGATTTAGAACACTAATAAATAATTTTTGGTTTAAAATATAGTTCACCTCATCCGATGGTTTTTATTATAAAATCATGACACTTTTTATTAAACAATTAATTTAACATATTAAACATTTAATTTAAGAATGCATAATTAAATTTATCAAAGAAAAACTTAAATAATTCTTAAATTTAAAGTTGGAGATAGTAAAAGAGTTCTATGACTATATATGCACACTAAAAATCATATCAATAACCTGTATATTATATGTGAAAATGTTAAGGACTTTCTACATTATGTGTAATGATGACTGACGATGAGGGTTGACGTCCGAGTTTAACTGCACCACTGAAACTCCATTGCTTTTGTAAACACAAATATGTTTAAAAATATTCTCATCAAGAGAAACCCAATGACACTAATAACGCATCAATCTGATCAGTATTGTAGGGGATATCAATGATTGAAATTTGAAAAAAATAAAATAAAATAAAATAAATCAAAATACTTGAGAGAGGGAGATGGATGGAAAGGGGTGGCATGAAGGATGATGTGCACCCCAATATCCACTCTTTATATTGTTGTTTTTTTTCATTTTATTTAATTACATATAAATACCATTCATTATAATGATATTTAAATTCATGGAAAGTGAATAAATATCATTGTTCCTTTTGCAGCACACCCCGTGCCCCAAATTCAATATTTTCAAATATTTACTTATTTATTTATTCATCTTAAATCAATTAGTCTTTCATTTAATGAATATATTAAGAAACATTTATATATACATACACACCCAAATATATATACACATATATTTATTTAGTTTATATATACACATACATATATATATATACACACACACACTCGAACATGTATATATATACATATAGATATTTATATCATATATATATATACACACACACATTACACACACACACACCAATATTATTTACTCAAATTAATGATAATAATAACCACAATAATATTTTATTATCATTAATAAATCTCATCAATTATTACAACCATAAACATGTTAATAAAAACATCCATTAAAAATGGATAACGTTTAATAAATTAATATTAACCATACATTTTTCATTTAATTGACACAATTAATATTGTCAAATTAATTACTTTGGTAATCACTAAAATATTTATCCAAAAAACAACACAAATATAAATTTCCCACATATAGTTTCATTTTTTGATAATCCATACAAATAATAATAATAATAATAATAATAATAATAATAAAATTATTATTATTATTTCTAACTTCCCAAAAAATATTTATACACTAAATATCTTATCCTTGTGTGCGATTTGACCAAACGTCCGGTTCCCATAAATTTTATACCTCCCCTAGGGTAAACCCTGCATTCTGGAATTAACGATGGTCTCGTATTTCTCATACAACACACCATTTGTGAGAAATTAATTAATTATTATATAAAAAATAGAATAATAAATTAATTAAAAATAAATAGGGTATTACCACATGAGATGTTGAAAAATACCTAATGCGCATAAATTTTATACTTTTCTTTGGGTAAACCCTATGTTCCGGACCTAACGGTGGTCTCATATTCCTCATACGTTGCACTGTTTGGGAGTTATTTTATTTTTCTTGGAAAAAATCTCACATGATTATGAATAAAATATATTTAATATTTTTATTCTATAAATGTCAAGAGTATATGGGCCTCAGAATCCCACGCTGACTTAATGTCTAACTCTGAAAATGTTAAAGAATGCCTTTCCCTTTGGTAAATCCATAATAGACACAAGTATTGAAAAATTAAATTTTCAGACCGAAATAATTTTAATTTATTAAAAAAATTGGGGTTTTGTTATCATTTTAAAATGAGGATGTTAGAACCTCGCCACCTTATAAATTATTATCCCCAAGAATCCATTGAGAATAATGAAAACATCACCTAACCTACAAGGGTTATTAAGTCTCACCTATACATTTGTGTTGTGTTTCCAAATTCCCAATGAACATTTAAGCATTTTTTTTCAAAGGATACACTAAAGTAATTAAGATTCAATCCATCACCAATTTTTCTAACCGAAACATTGAAATGGTGCTTATCTGAGCCCATTTAGCTAGATAAACAATGATGCTGTCAATTCTTGAAACAACTAATAAGTGGTTATCCCCACTATATGTATCAAACTTTTAAAAAGGGGGAAAATTCCAAGCCACGACACCTTCACCATTAGGATTTCCTTAAAAAGAATGCCTCTAAGAATTCAAGTGGCACTCTAGGAATGATTTTATTTAATTGAACAAACTCAATTATTTCCAAGGTCATATCAGGGACCCTATAGTAAAGAAATAGTTGAATTCAAGACTGACCAAATAGAACTGGTCACACAAGATTTCCAAGAAGACAATGCTGACCTTTAAACAAAACCCTCCCAAACCCGATGATGTGCTTCACTGAGATACCACTTAAACTGCCCAAAAACTTTTAAACTACAGTGTGGTGTAAGACCAACACTCTCTTAGTGTATAAATGATGACATCAAGATAGGGGACATTCTATTCTATCAAGGAATGTTACACTAAGTGGTTTTTAAAGTTTATTAGAAGGAAAATGACTGAACCACTACTGGTTGATACCTTAGAAGAAACTCGGCTTCACTCGAAGATACACCATAATTAACTGATCACTGAGCCTTTACCACCCGAGGCATCCCGTGATCATTCAAGATTAACCATCAAAGTCCACCCATGACCAAAAATGTTTCTCAAAGGTTTCATACATCACCAACCTCACCAACATCACGTTTTTGATCAATCACCAAAATGATTCAAAACTTTCAAGCCTAAAAGGCATTTAAGAAAAATAGATTGTCTCTAAATGGTCCTCTCGATTGTGTTCCTTCTATTCAAAAGGACACATTTACCTGAACTGGTGTGATTTTACCCACCTTAAGAGAGTCCTAGTGGTCAAAATAATAGAATCAAACCACTAAGAAGCATGCTAGATCATATTCAAATTAAACATACACATGATGATCCTTTGAGCCACGCTCACATACATCAAGCATTAGACATAAAAGTCTGAACCAAATGGATCAGCATGTCAAAACAACTGAGTCTCAAGGAAGTCATCCCAAGCATTGGGGTGAACTGATTTATTTAACTCGTGGGTCACTCTACTATAAAGATGACCTAATAGCACACTCAATAGAACAAGTTTCAATGATTACACTAAATTCAATCGGTTCGTTGCATCATTTAGCACTCGATGGGAAATTGTGTATGTGAATGCATGCTACCCCGAGGTTCTAGAAGAAAGACGATAGATCTGTAATATTATCCACCGGATGTCTTCCCTATGCATTCAAGCATCAGATGGTCCGTACAATATATTTGACCCTAATTCATATTTCCCTATAGAACATTAACCCAGATGATGCTATACCAAGTCATCCATCACTGAGGAAAGGAAAGGGTCAAAGATACCATGACCACCCATCTGAACAAATGTGTCATTAGAATCTAGGAGACCCAATAGGGACAATGACACTCTAATGACACCAAACATCAAAAAATCATAAAATTTAGAAATTTATTTTAATTCTAAGGGTTCTACCTACTATGGGCCATCCCCTTATGAAAGCATAAGCATTGATTCTATAACTATGTCACACCATATCTAAAACACTAGTCTTAAGTACCTATCATTTAAGTGATTGATAAAAAGGAGAAGAACTATATAAAACACTCATGTTTCCGTTCCAAGGATACTCAAAAGAAAATATCAATAAACCCTTACACGAGGGTTTAAACAAAGGATACCTATATAGGTTCCATTTTCAAGTCCTTTCATTTATTCACATTTTAATCTTTAACCATTTAAAATATTTAACCAACACATCAAAGAAAAGTATTAAAGTCTAAAAAAAACTTCCTTTTTTTAAAACATTTTACACTTTTTGATATTCAGTCATAATTAGGAAATTTACTAGAATAAATTACTTTTAAGTTATTAAAGATAATTCGACCTACGAGGGTCCCTCTAAGCCAACCTGGGTTCATTATAATTCAACCCAATAAAAACTACTTAAAATTTAAAGCTATAAACACCCATTAGGGGTTATCACATAAGGACCATGCCCCAACTAACCTACATGGGTGTAATTGAGCATTTAGAAGGTTAAAAAGTTCATTTAAAATTAAAGTTGAACAACCTTTAATCATATTTAAAACTCAAGGATGGATCGAGTATACGAGTTAAATTTCCCCATTTTTAAGGTTCCCATACACCTTAAAACTGAAAACTGGCTCCCATTTTAATCACAACTAATTACATTTAGCCTATTCCATCAATTACATATTTAAAACAAAGCAAAGAATGTCACTACAAGCAGCTTACAAAGAGAAACATGATGAAATCAAATAAACATGGAATAATAAATAGTAAAGGCATACTAATTAGTCAGGAAACATGGAATATAATAAATAATCATTTTAGACAATCAAGAAAATGCATATCACTTAAGGCACACAAATCAAATTAGCAAGCGATCTACATATACAACTACCTGGAATTACATATGCATGACATGTAAATTTCTATGTGCCTATTATGATTCATGAAATGCTTTATCCTTTCCATACTAGGAAAAGGGTAAAATACCATAAATATAATAAATCTACAAGTAGCAAAAAGTACACAATTTACTCAAGGTGAAATCATGTCATCTATAGTAGAAAAAAGCATGAACAATAATCCCAGCCTTGGACACTTAGTCATTTCCCGTACATGGGGTGATCAATCCTAGGAATGTCTATTTACCAAGTGATGAAACATTCCTAGTATCCAATCTACCAAGACCAAACAGTAAGAAAAAGTAAAAAGAAAGCTCTGATACCACTTTGTAACATCCTGACCCAACTCACCACTAAGATGGTGGTTGGATTGGTGGGTCACATGGCCTCAAGAACGCCTACCCGTATGCCAGAGGCTACCGACTATCATCAAGGGTGTAAAGGTGGTTCAATGGGGATACTATACCCTCTTAATCATAGTTTCACAATGGTATAATAGATTATAAATAATAGACAACAGCAGAAGTAGTAATAAATGAATAACAAGTCAGCACAAGAATATAGAAACTCAATAAAAGTGGAAAACACTAATTTATACAATGAATTCAGGAATGTCCTAATGATTATAATAAATCTAAAAAAATATAATAGGTAGTGATATAATAAAACACATGAATGAATAAAATAAATAAAAGAAAATCTCCAAGGTTCAACAGCTCAAGCATCATGAGTAAGAGCCCAGTCCTCTTCTCCCTAGTTCCCATGTACACATCACCACATAAGCAATGAATCCAAAGACCCGTGAGAAAAAATATCTACTCAGGTGCCAAATGGTGCCTGAGCAGGGTGTGAGATATAAATCCTAGTAAGAAATCACCCATGGCATCTATCCCAATCAACTTTATGCAATTAATAATAAATGATGGTGTTACACACAATATAAATGAAAAGTGATAACAAATTAAATAATAGAAACTTGGTTTGGTATATTATATGTGAAAAATTTAAGGACTTCCTATCTTTGGTGCAATGGTGAATAACGATGAGGTTTGACATCCCA
This sequence comes from Viscum album, assembly GCA_963277665.1. NCBI lineage: Eukaryota > Viridiplantae > Streptophyta > Magnoliopsida > Santalales > Viscaceae > Viscum > Viscum album. Next base: position 1,685,904,090 of record OY728160.1, read on the forward strand.
TTTTAACTACACCATCGAAACATCATTTCTTTCATAAACATAAATATGTTTAAAAATATTCTTATCGAGATGAACCTAATGACACCAACGACGTGTCAATCTGATTAGTATTTTAGGAGATATCAAGGATTGAAATTTGAAAATAATAATAAAATAAAATAAATAAAAATACATGAGAGTGGTAGAGGGATGGAAAGGGTTAGTGTGAAGGATGATTTTCACCCCACCATCCACTCTTTATATTGTTTTTTTTCATTTTATTTAATTACATATAAAGACCTTTTATTATAATGATATTTATGTTCATGGAAAGTGCATGAATCTCATTGTTCCTTGTGCAGCACACCCCACACCCCAAATTCAATATTTTCAAATATTTACTTACTTATTTATTCATCTTAAATCAACTAGTCTTTCATTAAATTAATATATTAAGAAATATTTATATATACATACACACCTAAATATATATACACGTATATTTATTTATCTCATATACACACACATGTGTGGGTGTGTATATATACACACCCACACATGTATATATATACATATAGATATTTATCTCTCTCTCTCACACACATTATATATATAAATACACACCAATATTATTTTCTCAAATTAATAATAATAATAATAACAACAATATTTTATTATCATTAATAAATCTCATCCATTATTACCACCATAAGAATGTTAATAAAGACATCCATTGATGATGGATAATGGTTAAGAAATTAATATTACCATACATTTTTCATTTAATTTACACTATTAATATCACATTAATTACTTTGGTCACCATAAAAATATTTTCCCAAACAATAACACAAATATTAATTGCCCTTATATAGTTTCATTTTTTGGTAATCCACACAAATAATAATAATAATAATATTATTATTTATAAATGGCCAAAAAAAATATTTATATACTAAATATCTTATCGTTGTGTTCGATCTGACCAAACTCCCAATGCTCACAAATGTTATACCCCATCCAGGACAAAACCTATGTTTTGGACATAACGTTGGTCTCAGATTTCTCATACGATGCATTTTTTGGGAGAAAATAATTAATTTTTATATAAAAATTAGAATAATAAATTAATTAAAAATAAATAGGGTATTACCACGTGCTATGTTGACAAATACCCGACGCACATAAAGGTTATACTCTGCCAAGGGTAAAAGCTACGTTTTGAACCTAATACTTATCACGAAACGAATCTGGTCACCATCAAAAATGGCACCAAACCTAGCCCATGGAAAGGAACAAAGGGAGTTCCCAATCCCCATGGGTTGACACAAGTACCTAGGTATCATATATGAGTGTTTTGGAATGATTTACCTGAGTTTAGAAACATAAGACAACCATATACAATAAATAAACTAAATCTAAAAAATTACAACAATCAAGATTTTAATAAAATTAAGAATTGATAAACAAGGTTTAGACAAATCCCAAATACTACAACAAAGGAAGAAAACCAAAATTGATAGACCAAGAACCACCTCAAGGCAAGGGGGAATCACCCTCAAGCTATCTCCACGATACCACACCAAGAAGGACCGTTAGAAATCTGAACCACTAGCACTAAAAGCATTACCCAAACCTCTGAAAAAATAACCAAGTATACTTACACCAAAAGGTGTAATTAGGGTGATATATTAAGACCAGTAGGATTCCACCCAAAATGATTCCATGTGATAAACATTATAATATAAAAATACTTTGATTTTTGTAAACAAGAAATGCTAGCAACAATTTCTAAAAAACGAAATTTAAATAAAAACAGTTTTCAAGTGGGCTATTTTAAAGAATGAAAACTTTTAAATAAAATACAAATACAACTAAATTTGTAATCCAAATGCACCATATGATTATGTTGAATGTCATATAGTCAGTGAGAACTAGTCACAAGAACACCCCAAGGCACTAGTTAGTTGTGATCCCCAGGTACCTCGTATCTCAGTGAAAGTAACCATAATAAATATTTGTTCTCATACACACGATCCACTAGTAGGGGAATCATATATAACCTAGTGGTCCACAACATCATCATCATAGTTTATTTAATGTTTTCATCATCAAACTTTCTACATGAAACAACGACGAAACAACTCCTGATCACTAGCATACTAGTACACGTCCTCCCACCTAGATACCTGGGTTTCCTTTTTGTGATCAAACAAGTTTCACATATTATAAGATACCATTTAAAAATAATAAACACATCAAAAATGCCACACACATTCCACAAAATACCCATTTTCACATTCAAATTCGTTTTAACATCATACTCACACCAAAACACCCCACAACATGTTTCACATCTTTTCACAATTCAATAAATCCATTAAAAAAATTTATAAAACATTTCCAATATGGTGAACATAACATAACATCCCCTTTCACTAAAAAATAGACCATTTACAAAACATAATACTACCAAAACAATTTTACAACATGATTTCACCTCTTAAATAAATCAATAAACCATTTAAAATTTCCATAAAACAATTCCAAGAAGTATAACCATGCTTTACACATAAAATCCACCTAAAAATCCTATTTTGAAACCAAATGCATGCCAATATCACATAAAAACAGAATTTTAAGCTCTATAAACTTTTATTAAAATAATTTCATTAACCATAAAGCAACCCTAATTGATACAACATAAAATACACATGAAAAACACTCATTTTTTCACAAAAAATGACACTTTAGAATCAAACACTTAACTAATGCTACAAAAAATGGTTTTCACACCAAATGAAATAGAAGAGGATCATGATAAAAATATAAATTAATAAATATAACTCATATTATGATTCTTACACATGGAACCACCTACCATTTGTGCCAAAAACCACAAATCTTGGTTTGAAATTTCAACTGCACCACCGTCGCACCACAAGGGAATGAAAACGAACCTAAACCAAGAATATTGAGCCAAGAAACTCAAAAATAAACCCTAGGTATGAAAAAATAGTTTATTGAAATTTGGAAAATCAAGGATGAGGCAATAAACCCAAAGGAAAAGGAATAAAACAAGAGAGAATCACTTACTTGAAGAATCCTTGAAGTTTCCCCATCAAAACTCCCTTAAAAAATGAGTTCCAAGGGAGATTGGGGGAGATTGGAGACCTCCCATGGATGGTAGGGTCGAAATGGGGAATAATTGGGCGGATTTGAGTTTATTATGGAAGGCAAAAATGGGAATTATAAAACTTTTTTAATGATATGGACCTGGCTGTATGGTTTGGATGCATGGATTAACAAACCGTATGACCAAACTATGTGGCCTGTTTTGGCAACCAAAAAACATTCCATTCTGCTCTAAATTCAAGGGGGTACTAGGGGGGATTCAAGGGGGAGATAAATAACAATTATATGAAGAAATAATACCCAAAATATAACCACATTTTCATCCTAAGACTCAACCAACTCATGGATATAAACTTTCCAAACAAACATACTCCACAGAAGGTGACACTAGGAGTGTCAAAAATTCAACAACAATGCACCTCATCCTCATACCTTTCCTCCAAAAAAAGAAAAATCCAAATACCACCCAAGACTTCCAAGACTAATGATTAAGATCAAGGACACCTGATACACTAAACCTTAACTTGGAACACTGAGAAACCAAGAGAAAACTAAGAACCAAAATAATATTTGAAACAAAGCATGGAATTGAAAATATGGGTGTGAAAATTCTCCCCACCATAAATATTTCTACCCCCAGAAAGCCACAACAATGCCATATTCTAAAATGAAACCCAACTAATAGACCAATATGGAATTCCTTACCAAGTTTTTCTTTCCCCCAAAAGGCTAAAACACCTCTTGTTAATCAAAAAAAGGAAGGGATACCCTCACCAACCAAAATTTACACCACTTTCCTGAAACGGTCAAACATAGTCGAACCATATCCCAAAAAAACACCTAAACCACTAGTAGAAGAAGCTTAGAAAATCCACCTAATTTGAACAGTGTACTTGAACAATGTTACCACAACCATACTTCAAAAAACCATTGGGCGCGCTCTAACCCCAACGTTTACCCATGAGAGAAAGTTGTGGTTATATATCTCTGAACGAGACAATCTGCTGCTAAGCCATCACCAAGTAAAAAAACAGAGTCACTGATATGGGGAGACCCTAACAGACCCCACACCATAAAAGACAACTTAATTTCCCGAGACAGAATCTAGACTCCAACTGGGGGAGGCCCGAATGGTCTCCCTAGCGTAAGGGTTAGACTAACATTAGAATTTTTCCAAGAGAACTTACGTGAGACCCATGGTGGGTCTCCCCACCATAAGGACCAACCATATTAACCAAAAATCACATGACGACATGAAAAGACCCCAACATTTTAAAGAGTTGGCATGGCCGCATAGTTGGTTCTCACAGTTTGTGGAACCATGCGCTAACCATGCAGATCATTTTGTATAAAGAGGAATGTTCACACGGTTTCATGGGATGAGGAACACAAACGTGCAGAGACCGTGCGATAGCTACTATCTCTTATCACATTGTTACCTTGGTTAGCGTACAGTTACTACTAACCATGTGAAAATCATTCACTTCAACCTGCCTAGCCCAAATTTTAAACTTTTCTCCAAAAACTCAAAGGTAACACAAGGGGAAAAGCATGAACTTATACTATAATGTGGGAATGAGTTCCTCCCACCTCTTCCCACTGAACAGGATCAACTGGGGCAATAAAAAAATACTGAAGGTTTAAACTAATCCCATCTTTCATACCAAATATGGGAATTAGACCAAAGGTTTTAACAACATTGGGATATATTTGAATACGCTCCAACTTCACTATGGGACTTTTGGCTAGAACTCAGATGATTGAAGCATCACCTGGCTCGTAGTCAGGCTCTAAAAACCATGAAACAAAACTTCTTCCTCTGGCGTCACAATGATTAAACCCCGATCCAACAACATAACCAGGGCACCACACATCCCGTAAACCACTTACCTTGTCATGGAAGCTTCACTAAGACAGGGACTTAGTTGATGTACATGCATCACCTCTTTTACCCTGAATAAGAAATATTAGAGGGAAAACACACCGAAAACACCTTCATTTAGAACAAGTAATTAAAAATTCTTGCAAGAGGAACATGCTTCTATTTAAGAAGCCCTTGAAAGGTTCCACAACATCTATCTTTGTCCTTAGAAGCAAACACAACAATGAAAGACCTCACTGAACATGACCCTTGCATTTGAAATAGACACTACCTAGAGGGGAACCTTGTACAGAGTTCCAAGTAGCACGATACTACCACAAGAAACCATAATAGCCTCAAATGATTGGATTTTTCCACATTGGTGGATAACACGAGCCCTTACTTCGAGGATACTAACAAAGAACCCAGAGACCCTCTTAGATAATATCTTGCACTGACCACCCTATACTGCTTTAACATTTTACAACTCATGAAAATTAAGAAACTAAAGTCTATTTCAACCTTCCATGACCACTCTCCCACCACGCAAGGATACACTTAACCAAAAAAAGGAGAGTGGTAGAATCAACACTAAAACCTAGGAAGAGAGTCTATACATTGATCAACTGGAGGACCAGCCAACATTGAATCACCATGGGCCATACATCAATCATGCATTAAATCCTAATGGGAGCATACCCAAACCCACAATAAAAACCAAGGACCCAACCAAGATGGTCCTTTAGTCACAACATACCACAAAACAGAACCGAACACTTTGGGGGTTCCACCAAAAGGGCCTCCTGAACTCATTCTCAAAATAGACCACTGAACAACACATTATTCCGACCTAGTGGTGAAACACAAGCCCAAAACATTGACCAAACAATAGGGGTTCTCGATCTCAAAACACCCCACAACGACAATCCCAAAATCACAGAAGACACAACACCTAGTCACTGGTTATCAAGACATCAAATTTTATTTAAAAAATAATTTATTTTATAGTAAATGGGGTCATTGGTTAGTTCATCCATCAATGGTATCCCATGAGACTCACACATGCATGTTTCCATGCCACACTGGGCACCCACCTCATATCCATCTGAGCACTCATCAAGTTGTTCCATTAACCATCCATTTTCCCATATAAACCCATGCATGTAGTCACCCTTGAGAACAAAAAATACCAAAACCAAACCTTTCCTCTTTTCAAAATCAAAACATTCAAACCACACTTTCTCTTTCTCAAAACCGCTAACCATAAAATCAGAACCCAATTTACATATTACAAACCTTTTTATTAAAGTACCCATCATTCAATAAAAACTCACTTTTATTCCTTGCACAACCATTTCAAAACATTTCAACCCATTTCAAAACACTTCTAATTTCATGAAAAACTCCATTTCATGAATCACCATTTAATTAAGAACTCAAATCTTCTCATTTCAAAACAAGGTTCCAAAATTTCATAAATCTTTTCAAATACTCACTAGTTACCAAATCAAAATCCATCTCAACCCCCATAAATAAATTCCAAAACATGTTATTCCATTCAAAAAAGTTTTCAATTGTTCAGAAAATTTTATTAAAAATAGATTTTCAAAACCAACTTTAACATAATTTATGTTTTAAAAATGTGTGTAAACACACCATTTACCATTTAAAATTAATTATGAAAATTAATTTCCACCATCTCCAAAATCAAAAACCTTCTAATTTATTAGAGAATCATTTCACAAAAATTTACATTTCTTAAACCAAGTCATTTTAAATTTTAAAACCAAGTTTCCAAGATTCTGACACAAGGAGACACAAGGCAATACGAGAGGAAATTAATGCTAACGAGTGGCTTGAAAATATGGTTGGGGACATATTCCAATAACTTCATCATCACCTAGAGTGTTTTTGGGAAATATCACAAGGTCCACATGGATTTCAAGGCCCTGTGAGATCACCGAGACCATTGAACCGACTCTCTTTTCATTTCCCCCAAGCATCAATGATCCACAAGAAGCAAATAAATTTGATAAAACCTGACTTCCACTAGAGACATGAATCCTGTCACGAGGTGTGATGGCTAGGAACACTATTAGTAATCAGAATGTCAATTCTTGAAAATCCTATCTCCGGTCTACCCAGAATCTTTCTCAAAAGAACATGACCCAAAAAGAGAGAACCTCCTATGATACCATTTTGTCACGAACCAAATCTGGTTGCCATCAAAACTGGCACCAAACCTGGACCATGGAAAGGCCTGAAGGGACCTTCCAATCCCCATGAGTTGGAACAAGTTCTCGTGTATCATATATGAGTGTTTGGGAACAATTTAATAGAGTTTATAAACATAATACAACCAAATAAAATAAATAAACTAAATCTGAAAATTTACCCCAAACAAGATTTTAATGAAATTCAGAATTGAGAAACAAGGTTTAGAAAAATCCCAAATACTACAACCAAGGAAGAAAATCAAAATGTATAGCCCAAGAACCACCTCAAGGAAAGGGGAATCACCCTCAAGACATATCCACAATATTGCAGCAAGAAGGACCGCTAGAAACCCAAACCACCAACACTAAAAGCTTTACCCAAACCTGCAACAAAATAACCAAGTCTAGTTAGACCCAAAGGTGTAAGTAGGGTGTTATCCCAATCCCAGTAGGATGCTATCCAAAATTATTCCATGTGATAAACATTATAAGATAAAAATCTTTCAATTTTTGTAAATAAGAAATTCCATTAATAGTTTTTAAAAGATGCAACTTTAAATAAAAATAGTTTTCAAGTGGGCTATTTTAAAGAATGAAATATTTTAAATAAAACTAACATGATACTAAAATTTTCATCCAAACACACCATATTATGATGGTGAATTTCCAATAGTCAATGAGCACTAGTCATAGGAACACCCCTAGGCACTAGTTAGTTGTGAGCCCCAGGTACCTCGAATCTCGGTGAAAGTAACCATAATAAATATCCATTATCGTGCACACAAGCCACTTGTAGGAGAATAATCATTAACATATTGGTCCCCAAAATCATCATCATAGTTTATTTAATGTTTCATCATCAAACTTACTATGTGAAACAAGGATGAAACCACTCTAGATCACTAGCATACTAGTACACGTCCAGCCACCTAGATACCCGGGATTCCCTATTCTGCTCAAACAAGTTACACATATTATAAGATACCATTTAAAAATCATAAACTCATAAAAAATCCCACACACATGCCACAAAATACAACTTTTCACATTAAAATTCTTTTTAACGTTATACTCACACAAAAACTGCCCACAACATCTTTCAGATCTCTTTCACAATTCAATAAATCCTTTAAAAAAATTTATAAAACATTTCCAAGATAGCTCACATCACATGAAATCCCCTTTCACATAAAAATGGACCATTTCAAAAACATACTCCTACCAAAATAATTTTCCAACATGATTTCACCTCTTATATAAATCAATAAACCATTTAAAATTTTCATAAAACAATTCCATGAAGTATAGCCATTATTTGCAAATAAAATCCACCTAGAACCCCTATTTTGAAACCAAATGAATACCAATATGACAAAAAACCATAATTATAATCCCTAAAACCATTTAACAAAATCATTTCATTAACCTTAAAGTAACTGCAATTGATACAACATAAAATACACATGAAAAACACTCATTTTTAAAAAAAATGACACTTTAGAATCAACCACATAACTAATGCTACCAAAAATGATTTTTTTCACCAAAATCAATGGAATAGGATCATGATAAAAATATAAATTAAGCAAATATAACTCATCTTAGGATGCTTACACATGGAATAACCTACCATTTGTACCAAAAACCCCAAATCTTGGTGTGGAATTTCAACCACAACACTACCGCACCACAAGGGAATGAAAACAAAACTAAACCAAGAATATTGAGCCAAGAAACTCAAAAATAAACCCTAGGTATGAAACCCCAGTTTCTGGACATTTGGAACATTGAGGATACGGAAAGAAACCCAACGTAAAAGGAAGAAAACAATGAGAGAATCACTTACTTCAAGAATCTTTAAATTTTCCCCATCAAATATCCATTAAAAATGAGTTATAAGGGAGATTTGGGGAGATTGGAGACCTCCCATGGCTGATAGGGTCGAAATTGGTAAGAAATGGATGGATTTGGTTTTATTCAAGAAGGGAAAAATGGTAATTACAAAAAAAATAATGAGATGGACAGGGCGGCATGGTTTAATAAACCATGCGGCCAAACCGTGTGGCCTATTCTAGCCACCAAAAAACAATCCATTTTGCTCTTAATTAAAAGGGGGACTATGGGGTATTCATGGGTGAGAGATAGGCCAAGTATAGATTAAAATAATACCAAAAATATAACCACATTTTCACCCCAAGACTCAACCAACTCAAGGATATAAACTTCCTGAACAAACATACTCCACAAAAGGTGCCACTAGGAGTGCCAAAAATTCAACTCCAATTCACCTCATAATTATACATTTCCTCCGCAAATAGATAAATCCAAATACCACCGAAGACTTAAAAGACTAATTATTACAATCAAGGACACCCAATACACCAAACCTTAACCTGAAACACTTGGAAACCAAGAGAAAACTAAGAACCAAAATAATATTTGAAACAAATCATGGAATTGAAAATCCGGGTGTGACAATTCTTCCCACCATAAATATTTCCACCCTCATAAATCCAAAAAAAATCCATATGATAAAAAAACCCAATTTATAGACTAATATGGACTCCCTTGCCAAGTTTTTCCCACCCCCAAAATGCCAAGACAACAATACCTAAGGTTTAAACTATTCCCATCTTTCATACCTAATATGGGAATTAGAAAAAATGTTCTAGCAACCCTGGTATTTCCCTAACTACACACCATATTCACTACAAGACCTTTTTTTGGAGTTAAGATGATTAAAGCATCACCTGACTCACAGTCAGGGTCTAAAAACCCCAAAACAAAACTTATTCCTCTAGTGTCACAATGATTACACCATAATCCAACAACATAACTAGGGCACAACACATCCTGCCAACCGCTTACCTTCTCATGACACCTTCACTAAGAAATAGACTTAGTTTATGTACATGCATCACCTATTTTACCCCAAATAAGAAACAATAGAAGGAAAATACACGTAGTACACCTTCACTTAGAACAAGGAATTAAAAATTCTTGGAAGAGGAACACGCTTCTATTTAAGAAGCCCGTGAAAGGTCCCTCAACATCTACCTTTGTCTTTAGAAGCAAAAAAAAACAATGCAAGACATCATCGAACATGACCCTTGCCTTTGATAGAGACACTACCTAGAGGGGAACCTTGGATAGAGTTCCAAGTAGCATGATACTATCACAAGCAACCGTAATAGCCTTGAACGACCATATTTTTCCACATTAGTGGCTAATATGAGCCCTTTTTTGAAGAGACTGATGAAGAATCCAGAGGTCCTCTTAGACAACATCTTGCACTTACAACCCCATACTACTTTCACATTTGATGACTCAGAAAACTTGAGAAACTAAATTCTATTTTAGACTTTCATGATAAATCTCCCACCACTCAAGGATTCACTTAACTGGAAAAGAAGAGTGGTAGACTCAACCCTAAAACATGGGAAGATAGTTCTTACATTGATCAACTGTAGGACCTACCAATTGTTAATCACCATGGGCCAAACATAAATCATGAATTAAATCTTTATGGGGGTGTATCCTAGCTAACAAGAAAACCCAAAGACCCAACAAAGATGGTCCTTTGGTCACAAAATGCCACAAAAAAGAACTGAACACCAGAACGGAGCCACCATAAGGGACTCCCAAACTTCTTCTCAAAAGAGACCACTAACCAACACTTCATTACAACTTAGTAGTGAAACACAAGCCCAAAAAAATGACCAAACAATAGGGGTTCTCAATCTCAAAACACCCCACAATGGAAATCCCAAAATCACATAAGACACAACACCCAGTCACTGATTATCAATAAATCAATTTTTTTTAAAAAAAATAATTTATTTTAAAGTAAATGGGTTCAGTGGTTAGTGTATCCATCAATGGTATCCCATGAGCCTCACACATGCATGTTTCCATGCCACACTAGGCACCCACCTCATATCCATACATGAACTCATCTAGTCATTCCATTAACCATCCATATTCCCATATAAACCCATGCATGTGGTCAACCATGAGAACACCAAAGACCAAAACCAAACCTTTCCTCTTTTCAAAATAAAAACTTCCTAACCACACTTTCTATTTCTCAAAACTGCTAGCCATAAAATCAAAACCCAATTTATATCTTACAAACCTTTTTATAAAATTACCCATCATTCGATAAAAACTCACTTTCATTCCTTTAAAAACTATTTCAAAACATTTCAACCCATTTCAAAACACTTTAAATTCATGAAAAACTCCATTTCATAAATCACCATTTAATTAAGAACTCAACTCTTCTCATTTCAAAACAAGGTTCCAAAATTTCATAAATTTTTTCAAATACTCACTAGTTACCAAATAAAAATCCATCTTCAACCCCAACACATAAATTCTAAAACACGTTATTCCATTTGAAACAATTTTTAATAGTTCATAACATTTTATTTCAAATATTTTTTCAAAACCCACTTTAACATAATTTATGTTTTAAAAAGGTGTGTAAACACACCATTTATCATTTAAAAAAATTATTAAAATTCATTTCCACCCTATCCGTAATAAAAAAACTTCAAATTTATTATAAAATGATTTCAAAAAAATTTAAATTTCTTAAAATTCAAGTCATTTTAAATTTTAAATCCAAGTTTACAAGATTCCAACACAAGGAGACACAAGATAATGTGAGAGGAAATTAGTGTTGGCGGGTGGCTTGGAAATATGGTTGGTGGACATATTACAATAACTTAACCATCATAGATAGTGTTTCAGGGCAATATCCCTAGGTCCACATGGCTTGCTAGGCCCTACGATCTCACTGAGACCATTGACCCATCTCTCTTTTCATTTTCCCCAAGCATCAACGATCCACAAGAAGAAAAGAACTCAGATAAAACCCAAGTTACATGGAGACATTAATCCCATCATAAGGTGTTCTGGATAAGCACACTACTCTTAATTTGAATTTCAAGTCCCAACAATCCTAGCTCCGGTCTACCCACACTCTTTCTAAAAAAACATTACCCAAAAAGAGATAATCTCCTCTGACACCATTTTGTCACAAACCAAATCTGATCGCCATCAAAACTGGCACTAAACTTGACCCATGGAAAGGAACTAAGAGTGTTCGCAATCCCCATGGGTTGGAACACGTTCCCAGGTACCCCATATGAGTTTTTGGGATTGATTTACCCAAGTTTAGAAACATAAGACAACCAAATACAATAAATAAACTGAATCTGAGAATTTACCCCAAACAAGCTTTTAATAAAATTCAGAATTGATAAACAAGGTTTAGACAATGAACAAATACTAAAAAAAGGAATAAAACCAAAATTTACATCCCAAGAACCACCTTAAGTCAAGGGGTAATCAACCTCAAGCCATCTTCATGATACAGCACTAATAAGGACCGCTATAAACCTGAACCACCGACACTAAAAGCTTTACCCAAACTTGCGACAAAATAACCAAGTCTAATTGCACCCAAAGGTGTAAGTAGGGTGTGAACCTAATCCTATTACGATGACACCAAAAATGATTCTATGTTATAAACACTATAAGATAAAAATATTTCATTTTTTGTAAACAAGAAATGTTAGCAACGATTTCTAAAAGATGAAACTTTAAATAAAAATAATTTTCAAGTGGGATATTTTAAAGGATGAACACTTTTAAATAAAACAAACATGCTAATAAATTTTTCATCCAAATTCACCATATGATGATGGTGAATGTCATATAGTCAATGATCACTAGTCACAGGAACACCCCTAGGCACTAGTTAGTTATAAGCCCCAGGTACCTTGTTTCTTGGTGAAAGTAACCATAATAAATATCCATTCTTGTGCAAACGATCCACTAGTAGGAGAATAATTCATAACCTAGTAGTCCCCAACATCATAATTATAGTTTAGTTAATGTTTTCATTGTCAAAATTTCTATGTGAAACAGGGACAAGGCCACTCCAGATCACTTGTATTCTAGTACACATCTGACCACCTAGATACCCGAGTTTCCATTTTGTGCTAAAAAAAGTTCCACATATTATATGATACCATTTACAAATCATACACACATCAAACATCCAAAACACATGCCATAAAATACCCCTTTTTTACATTCAATTTTTTTAACATCATACTCACACCAAAACAACCCATAACATGTTTCACATCTCTTTTACAATTTAATAAATCCTTTAAACAATTTTATAAAACATTTCTAATATGGAGAACATAACATAATAGTCCCTTTAACATAAAAAAGGAACATCTCAAATACATACTCCTACCAAAATAGTTTTCCAACATGATTTCACCTCTTATATAAATCAATAAACCATTTAAAATTTTTATAAAATAATTACAAGAAGTATTGCCATGCTTTGAACATAAAATCCACCTAAAAACCCTATTTTGAAACCAAATTCAAACCAATATCACAAAAAACCATAATTTTAATCCCTAAAACCATTTAATAAAATCATTTCATTAACCATAAAGCAACCCCAATTGATACAGCATAAAATATACATGAAAAACACTCATTTTTTTCACAATAATGCCACTTTAGAATCAAACACGTAACTAATTATACAAAAAATGGTTTTCACACAAAATTAAATGGAAGAGAATCATGATAAAAATATAAATAAAGAAAATCTAACTCATCTTAGGATTCTTACACATAGAATTACCTACCATATGTGCCAAAAACCCCAAATCTTGGTGCTAAATTTCACCCGCACCACCGCCGCACCACAAGGGAATGAAAACGAACCTAAACCAAGAATATTGAGCCAATAAACTCAAAAATAAATCCTATGTATGAAAACATAGTTTCTGTACATTTGGGACGTCAAGGATGAGGGAATAAACCCAAAGGAAAATGAAGAAAACAAATAGAGAATAAATTACTTGAATAATACTTGAAGTTTCCCCAACAAATATCCCTTCAAAAATGAGTTCCAAGGGAGATTGGGGGAGCTTGGAGACCTCCCATGTATTCTAGGGTCGAAATGGGGAAGAAATGGGAGGATTTGGGTTTATTATATAAGGAAAAATGGGAATTACAAAATGTTTTTAATGATCTGGACAGGGCTGTATGATTTGGTTGCATGGTTTAACAAAATGTGTGGCCTATTTGGGACACCCAAAACATTCCGTTTTTCTCTAAATTCAAGTGGGTCCTAAGTGGGATTCAAGGGGGAGAGATAAGCTAAGGATAGGAGTAAATAATAACCAAAATATAACAACCTTTTCACCCTAAGACTCAACCAACTTAAGGATATAAAGTTCCTGAATAAACATACTCCACAGAAGGTGTCACTAGGAGTGTCAATAATTCAACTACAATGCACCTCATCCTCATACCTTTCCTACAACAAAAGGCAAATCCAAATACCACCCAAGACTTCCAATACTAATGATTAAGATCAAGGACACCCGATACACCGAACCTTAACTTGGAACACCCAGAAAACAAGAGAAAACTAAGAACCAAAATAAGATTTTAAACAAAGAAAAGAATTGAGAATCCGAGTGCGATAATGCTGGTCTAATATTTCTCTTATGATGTACCATTTATGTGTTATTTCATTTTTTTGAAAAAATTGCACATGCGTATGAATAAAATATATTTAATATTTTTATTCTATCAATGTCGACGGTCTAAGGGCCTTAGAATCCCACGCCAACTCAGCTTTTAACTATAAAAATATTTTATAAAATATTTCAAAGTGCAAAAGAAGTTTTTTACCCTTTTTTAAATCCATAATAGTCACAAGTATCGAAAAATTAAAATTTCACACCAGAATACTTGTAATTTATTAACCAAAGTGGGGTTTTGTAATCATTTAAAAATGGGGATGTTAAACCAGATTTAAAAACTTAAAAGATAACTTTTTTAAAATCAAGGGGAATTTCCATATTTGAATAGAGATATATTTTTTGGGGAGTTCTTTTTTGTATAAGAATAAATATTACAGAAGGATGAGAGTTTATTGAGATACTGATACAACAATAGAATATATAGAGTATCAGAGATGGACGGAGAAGGTTCTAGAATCAATATTGAACTCCAATAGCAAAGATTTATATTTATCTAATAGATAATAATCTTAATACATTAAAGAGAAATAAACATGTGCATTTAATAATAAGAAAGTATAGAAGAAGAATTCCTATAATATTCCTATATCATAGAATATTATTTAGTGAGATTCCAAATATAATTTTTGTTTCTTGTAATTTATGTTGAGACTTTGGGAGATTGAAAATTCATAATGATTTAATATTAGAGTTAGATCAAGTTAAATAACATGCCTGATTTTCATGCAGTGTTACTAATTATATTCTGGAGGTTGAATACCGGTTCGTTGAGGAAAAAGATCTTACTACTATGTTGTAGTGACATTTGGACCTTAAGGACGATCTTGTTGGGAAATTATTTAAGGAGGACCATTTAAGACCTATATGATACTAGTATAATAAAAACCCTTTCTAGTCCAGAGAATGAATAACTATAAGGATATAGTTGTTTTATCTTTACAAAGGTTCAAGTAAGTACACTAAACCTATCTGGTAGTAGTCTAGAAAACTTTATAGGATATGAGTATGAACACCACCTTCATCTTGTTGTAATCACTCTCTCATATTATTCATTACTCTATGTCTCATAAATCAACCCAAACATATAAAAGATTTGGTACCCACATCAAGACCAAACCTTGTAAATCCATGCATGCTAACATTTGTGTTTTTCCCCTGCATTGCATGTTACGATGAGTGTTGATGGTGAATTAATATATCCATACTTCTTAACTGAGATATAGTTTCTGATAAGAGGTATAATTAAAAGATAAATTGAAAATTATTAATATAGGAGAAAAATAATTCACCACCCCTCTCGGTGTTCCAACATGGTCCAATAGGCACTTCATTTTACACCATTAATTTTATGCATTCATGTATATTTATAAACATGATTCATGTATTTTGTTCTAAAATGAGTTAAATGAGGTAATTCCACTATCATTGGTGTTTTTGTGGCTACACAAGTTTCTTGGTAGAGAGAGTTATGTTTAAATAATTAACCCAAGGGGCATCACGTGTTATAGAAAAATTGCACCATACTCTTTAACTTGGAAGTAATATGTTATGCATATCAACATGTATACCGATAAATTATTTGTTCAAAAAATAATAATATCATGCTCAGGGAAAGAATGTTAGAAAATAAATGTTTCTATTTAAATGGTTAGACCCATTTTAAGGGATGGGAGTTCAATGAAAATAAGGAAGAGTGTGTGTCTTGGATTACCTCAACATGACACTAGTTTCACCATAGGAAAATATATAATTAATGGTGGTTTTTGAATCTTTCAATAAATTTTTTGATATTTATTTTCCACATTTTTTGCTGAGATTTTTAAAAGCATCACTAATTTATGTAATTAGTTATGATTTCAATTAAAATTGTAGTTAAATAATATTTAGTGGTGATTTTTATTGAATCATCCATTAAGTGTTTAAAAAAACCTTTCCCCATCATACCCCCTCTCCATTAACCTCAGTCCCTCGAGCTATAGCTATTCGTGGGCGCCTCCTCCATCACCGTCATTCATGCGACCACCATCCTCTACTATGATGTTTCTTCCCTCACCTTTTAATCTCCATTCCATCATCATACCCCACTCTAATTCCCTTCTCCCTTATCAGTGACCCTGATCCCCTGAGCATTATCCATCCTTGTGCACCTCTTTTATCACCAAACTCCCATTTTCTACTCTTACATCACCACCCTTGCCTCTCTGAACTCCATTCTAGAACCCATAGTTTTAGGTAATTAACCCTTTATTTATGTATTTTAAGTATATAATGTAATTGGATTATTTTTGGTAAGGTTTATTGGAGTTTTAAAATGTTTTTAGGGATTTTATGGAGGTTTATGATTTGAGAATGGTTAGTAGAAACTGTGAAACATCTCTAGGAAACTGTGTAAGGGGAAACATAGGTCACTAGGAAGGTGCATGGTTTGGACAAACTATGTGGCCACCGAGTTGAAAATGTGTAATATTTAATAGATGGGGATAACACAGTTGGCACATGGTTTTTATAACTATGCAATCCAACCATGAAAAGGGTGTTCAAAGGTAGTGGCTGACACACGATTTGCACACAGTTTTCCTAACAGTGCACTTAAACCATGTACCATTAAAAGTTAGATCATGATTTTGTGGATTAGAATCGGTTTAGCCCCTTAACCCCTCATTTTCACTTATTTAGACCCTAATACGATTTCATCTCCTCCCAAAGTCTTTGGATACCCTTCCCTTCGATATGGGAGTGATCCATTGGCAGATCTTGGTGAGTTGGAAGCTGGATTCCTTAATAAGTTCCATTCTTGGTTTTTTCCATAGATTTATTATTATTTACTCTCTTAGACTTAGGTATATATTAAATTTTTGATAGATACATGGTGTGTGATTCCAATCATGATGAAATATTGATGTGTTGTTGATTGGAAATAAGATCTAAGGTGTGGTTTTTGGAGTTTCGACCTGGTTTGTGGAAGTTTTTGTTCTGTTCTTCATTTCCACCTAAGTTTACGATGTAGCTAGCCTCAAACTCTACTAATCTTATAAAAACTTGAAGGCTTGATTACAAATTAACTGAATTTCTTAAATTGAAATGTGAAATTGATGTGAAAATATTGGTATAAACCCTCTTTATTGATGGTTTGGGAAATTATAAAAATTGGTTGGTGTGAAAAGTGATTTGTTTCATGGTTCTAAAATGATGATTTTAAAATATATATTTGTTTTTATTTATGGAAATGGTTTGGTATAAATTTATTTCAATAAAATAAATGCTTTACTAAAATGGTTTGGAATGGTTGGTTTGGAATGGGATTCGGAATAAACAGTTGGTCTGTGTTCATTTTCATTGATGTGACCTTGAGGAAGGGGTGTGTGCCATTGGGGAACTTGGTATATAGTTACCTTGTGATGAATTAGTAGATTTATGAGAGATCACCCATGAGTATAGAACTGTCCCCTGGGCATGCATGTGTATAGGTGTGGATTTGTGGATTTGTGGAATGAAATGGGTTATGCAAAATGGATTTGAGAAATGGTTTTGAAGGTTTTTATTAGTTTCTTTATATGGAAAATTTGTTTGGTTTGGAAAAATGATTTCTTAGAAATGGATTTGGTTTTATGATGAACTATTTTAAATTGTTTTATATAAATGTACTAACATGTTTTATCCTAGTGGTGTGAGTAGGGAAGTCATTTGGGGAAATCCTATTGAGTTTTATACTCACCTATTTCTTTGGAACTTTGGTGATTTTGTAGATGTTTTTATAGGGAAAAAGGTAAAGGAAAGGTATCTTATTTATTTAGCGATGCTATATGATACCTTGGGAATGAATTGTAGAGTTGGATCTTGAAGCATATTGGGAGTTGTGGAGTTATGTTTTTGGATGTCTTTGAGTTTTGTTGGTTTAGTTTCCTCTTTTTACTCTAATGTGGTTTATGGTTGTAGTTTGTTATTGTTATCATTTTCTATAACTTTGAGTTGTATTACATTATTTTCATGAATCATATAGTGATTCTTGTTTATGGTTATGATGGCTGTGGTTGTTTTATTTTCAAAGGAAAAATCATCCCCCAACTGTTTATGAAACCCTTGACATTTATTTATAGCCTTTTGTGTATTGAGGATTTCACCTAAGGCCAAGTAACACTTATGCCTATTTCCAAGCCAATGAGGAGGGTCAAGATGTTACAATTGGTATCATTCTTGACTGGTCCATCATATTTTGGGAAAAACGACATTTATTTTTTGGTCTTGGAGTTGGAAAATAATTCTTGATTAGTCCATGTGTGGGTATAGTAAAAAGGATTAATATCATCAGGAATTGAAATGTAGAGGATAAAAAGGTGTATCTAACCTATTTATGATGAACTTCAAGTTACCATGGAGTTTGGATACATGAGTGTTTAAGACACTTCTAGGATTTGTAATCTCATTTTCATGAGTTTAGCCAATGAGAAGAGCATGAAATGAATCGATAGAAATGACTTACCACTAAAAGTGTATACTTAATTTTGATTAATTATTTATGATTTGATGAAAAAGTGTTGATTTTTGAAAATAGTTGAAAATAGTGCAATTTTCAAAGAGTGTAGTGGATTTTTCAAAAATGCTTTTAAAGGGGAAAAATGTTGAATTTTGGGAATCCTTGTTATGATACGTGTGATATCACTACGGGAAAAATGGCTATTTGCGGCGGGTTATTTGCAACGGGATTTATTCTCATCGCAAATAGTCTCGTTAGAAACTTATTTGCGACGGGCAAATTCCCCCGTCGCAAATAACTACTTATTTGCGACGGGTTAGCTTACCCCGTCGCAAAAGGACTGGCGCGGTTTACGCGCCAAATCGCGGGAAGTTATTTGCGACGGGTAGTTGCCGCCCGTCGCAAATACCGGCGGCGGTAAAAGCTATTTGCGATGAGAATATACCCTCGTCGCAAATAGTATGTCGGCAAGTTATTATTTGCCACGGGACCCGTCGCAAATAACTATTTAACCGTTGACCGTAATAAATGATGGCTAAGGCATTTGCGACGGGTACCGTCGCGAATAATATTATTTGCGACGGGATACCCGTCGCAAATGGACTCGTCGCAAATAATCTAACCTATAAATACCCCCATCCGTTTTTTTCAATTCATTCTGAAACTTCATCTTCTCCTTCTCTCAAAATTATATTTCTAGAGTTCAGCGTTTCTTAAGTTTAATTTTTTCCTTCGGAGTTGATATTGAAGTTTTCAAGAACGATCAGAGATCAACCTCAGATCAATTTTAAAGGTATTTATGTTCATTTTAATTTAATATTTATTTTAAATTTTTTATTAGTTTCAATTATTCTTAATTAGTTGTATTTTAATTATGTTTACATTGTTTTGTTACTTAATAAATTTAAATTATTAGTATTGTTCAAAGTTAATGGTAATTAGGAATAATTAGTAATAATTTTCAATAATTAAGAATAAATGCTAATAATTAGTAATAAATACCAATAATTAGGAATAATTACATTATTACATTATTAGTATATTTTATTATTAATATTAAAATAATATAATTTTTTATATTATATACAATTCTCCTTTCATCTGTGTGTTTTCTGTCTCCACATGTAATATTTGTATGTGGAGACAGAAAACACACAGATGAAAGGAGAATTGTATATAATATAGAATATTATATTATTTTAATATTAATAATAAAATATACTAATAATGTTATTATTCCTAATTATTGGTAATTATTCCTAATTATTGGTAATTATATGAATAATTACCAATAATTAGCAATAATTAGGAATAATTAGTAATAATTAGTAATAATTACCAATAATTTGTAATAATTACCAATAATTAGTAATAATTAACAATAATTAGTAATAATTAGTAATAATTATCAATAATTATCAATAATTAGTAATAATTAGTAATAATTAGTAATAATTACTAATAATTACTAATAATTACCACTAATTAGTAATAATTACTAATAATTAGGAATAATTACCGATAATTGGTAATAATTAGTAATAATTAGTAATAATTAGGAATAATTAGTAATAATTACCAATAATTAGTAATAATTACCAATAATTAGTAATAATTACCAATAATTATCAATAATTACTGATAATTACCAATAATTAGGAATAATTACAAATAATTAGGAATAATTACCAATAATTAGGAATAATTACCAATAATTAGGAATAATTACCAATAATTAGGAATAATTACCAATAATTAGTAATAATTAGTAATAATTAGGAATAATTACCAATAATTAGTAATAATTAATAATAATTAGTAATAATTAGTAATAATTAGTAATAATTACCAATAATTCGTAATAATTAGTAATAATTAGTAATAATTACCAATAATTAGTAATAATTAGTAATAATTAGTAATAATTACCAATAATTAGTAATAAATACCAATAATTAGTAATAATTACCAATAATTAGGAATAATTACCAATAATTAGTAATAATTAGTAATAATTAGGAATAATTACCAATAATTAGTAATAATTAGTAATAATTACCAATAATTAGTAATAATTAACAATAATTAGTAATAATTAGAAATAATTAGTAATAATTACCAATAATTACCAATAATTACCAATAATTACCGATAATTACCAATAATTAGGAATAATTACCAATAATTAGTAATAATTAGTAATAATTACCAATAATTAGTAATAATTACCAATAATTACCAATAATTACCAATAATTACCAATAATTACCGATAATTAGTAATAATTAGTAATAATTAGGAATAATTACCAATAATTAGTAATAATTAGTAATAATTACCAATAATTAGTAATAATTAGTAATAATTACCAATAATTAACAATAATTACCGATAATTACCTATAATTAGGAATAATTACCAATAATTAGGAATAATTACCAATAATTACCAATAATTAGTAATAATTACCAATAATTAGTAATAATTATCGATAATTAGGAATAATTACTAATAATTAGTAATAATTACCAATAATTAGTAATAATTACCAATAATTACCAATAATTACCGATAATTACCAATAATTAGGAATAATTACCAATAATTAGGAATAATTACAAATAATTAGAAATAATTACCAATAATTACCAATAATTAGTAATAATTACGAATAATTAGTAATAATTACCAATAATTAGTAATAATTACCAATAATTACCAATAATTACCGATAATTAGTAATAATTAGTAATAATTAGGAATAATTACCAATAATTAGTAATAATTACCAGTAATTAGTAATAATTAACAATAATTATCAATAATTACCGATAATTACCAATAATTAGGAATAATTACCAATAATTACCAATAATTAGGAATAATTACCAATAATTAGGAATAATTACCAATAATTAGGTATAATTACCAATAATTAGTAATAATTAGTAATAATTAGTAATAATTACCAATAATTAGTAATAATTAGGAATAATTACCAATAATTAGTAATAATTAGTAATAATTAGTAATAATTACCAATAATTAGTAATAATTAGTAATAATTAGTAATAATTAAAATAATTAGTAATAATTAGTAATAATTAGTAATAATTAGTAATAATTACCAATAATTAGTAATAATTACCAATAATTAGTAATAATTACCAATAATTAGGAATAATTACCAATAATTACCAATAATTACCGATAATTACCAATAATTACTGATAATTAGTAATAATTAGTAATAATTAGGAATAATTACCAATAATTAGTAATAATTCGTAATAATTACCAATAATTAGTAATAATTACCAATAATTAGTAATAATTACCAATAATTAGTAATAATTACCAATAATTAGTAATAATTACCAATAATTAGTAATAATTACCAATAATTAGTAATAATTACCAATAATTACCAATAATTACCGATAATTACCAATAATTAGGAATAATTACCAATAATTAGGAATAATTAACAATAATTAGGAATAATTACCAATAATTAAGAATAATTACCAATAATATTAGTACTATGAAAATAATAAAAAATTTATATAATATTAAAATTATCAATATTTGTAATAGGTTTTACTTTATTCTCAACATATTCAATTCTTAAAGGGTCAATTTTTAGGTCTATCTCAATAAAAAGTTTACGTTAGTCGTGTATGATGTAAACTCTATAATTATCCTTGTTTGAGTGTTTTTTCTAACAAATTATTCAAAACTAGTAATGCTTTTATATTTTATAGAAAAATATAGAACAATGAGGTCGTCAACAATCATTATTAGGTGACCGCATATGGATAAATCAACGTAGAAATCCAAACGGTTCTGGTTTAAATCCAGTATATGTAGAGGGTGTAGAGACTTTTTTATCATTTACGGCATCAAATCTAGAATTTGTTTCAGAAGGAAAAATAAAATGCCCTTGTAGAAAATGTGCATTGAGAACGTTTGACACGTTTGACAAAGTGGGGGGACATCTCTTGCATTTTGGTTTTCAACCAGATTATGTTTTTTGGTATCAACACGGTGAACGCAATTCCAGAGCAAGTGATACCAACTTGATTCTGGATCCATCCCGGTTTCAAGATTTAGTACATGATGTTGCAGGTTCATCTGTTCAACATACAGAAACTCCCGCTGATATAGCTTCAAATCCTGAGTTGGCACCGTCTGAATTTTATGAGTTGTTGAGGTCTGCTGAGGATGCATTATATCCTGGCTGCAAGATGAGAAAATTAGAAGCAGTTGTAAAATTTATGGCTATCAAATCAGATAACGGAATGTCAAACACCTGTTTTGACCAGATATTTTCTTTGCTTAAAACACTGTTACCTGAAGGAAATGTTTTGCCTGCAAATTACTATGAGAGTAAGAGGTTGGTTCGAAATTTGGGACTTACTTGTCAGAAGTTTCATGCATGTTCAAATGACTGCATTTTGTATTCTGGGGAAAATGAGTCGTTGGATAGTTGTCCCACATGTGGGCAACTGAGATATAAAGAAGGACAACATGGGAAGTCTGGTTTGATTCCTGTAAAACAGTTGAGATATTTTTCTCTTACATCCAGACTTCAGCGTTTATTCATGTCTAAGAATACAGTGACAATGATGTCATGGCATAAAGAGAATATTTCAACCGATAAAAGCTTGAATCATTCAGCCGATGGTGATTCATGGAAACATTTTGATAGAGTGCATCCATCCTTTGCTTTAGAATCTAGAAATGTTCGACTGGGCCTTTCCACTGATGGATTCTGTCCGTTCGGATCTTATGGTAGTCAATATTCATGTTGGCCTGTTTTTTTAACTCCGTACAATTTACCTCCATGGATGTTGATGAAGGAGCCATATATCTTTTTGACTTTACTAATTCCAAGACATCCGAAGAAAAATATTGATGTTTATTTGAAACCATTGATTGATGAATTAAGTTTATTGTGGAGTACTGGTGTCAGAACATATGATGTTGCAACGAAACAGAATTTCATACTGAGAGCAGCATTGATGTGGACAATTAGTGACTTCCCGGCTTATGGGATGTTATCTGGCTGGAGTACACATGGTCAGAAATCATGTCCTTACTGTATGGGAGAGAACAAAGCATTTATGCTCATTCATGGAAAGAAACCTTGTTATTTTGACTGTCATTGTAGATTTATTCCAGCTGATCATCCTTTTCGTAGAAACAGATCTCATTTCAGAAAAGGAACAGTTGAAAGGGATGGACCTCCAAAAATGCTATCAGGTTCGGAGTTAAAATCAGTTGTATTTTCATTACCTCCCATCACTTTTGGTCCCACAATAAACCAACAGAAAATTTCTGGTTTTGGGAAAGAACACAATTGGATTAAACGTAGCATATTTTGGGATTTTTCATATTGGTCTGATTTGTTGGTCCGACACATGTTAGATGTCATGCACATTGAGAAGAACTGTTTTGATAATTTGTTTCATACAGTTTTGGATACGCCAGGAAAGAGCAAAGAAAATGTAAATGCATGTTTAGATCTTGCCCAAATTTGCAGGTGTCCAGAACTGGAACTGTTTGAGAATGTCAGAACAGAAAGGTTACTGAAACCAAAAGCAGCTTATACACTGTCTAAACAAAACCGTTTATTATTTTTTCAATGGATTGCAGATTTGAGACTTCCAGATGGATGTGCTTCCAATTTGGGAAGATGTATAAAGAATGGTCATATTACTGGATTAAAAAGTCATGATTGTCATGTTATAATGGAAAGACTTCTATCCATTGGATTAAGAGGTCTGTTGAATTCTGTGATTTGGGATTCCATAACAGACATGTCTCATTTTTTTCGGGAAATTTGTGCGGCTACAGCAGATTATGATGCTCTATGCAAACTTGAAGAAGATGTTGTTGTAATTATATGTAAACTAGAAAAAATATTTCCACCGTCTTTCTTTGACTCAATGGAACATTTGATGTTACATTTTCCATATGAAGACAAATGTGGTGGTCCAGTACAGTTTCGATAGATGTACCCATTTGAAAGATGCATGCAAAAATTGAAAAGAAAAGTACATAACAAAGCATCTGTTGAATGATCTATTGCAGAAGCTTATTTGCAAGAGGAAATATATTTTTTCTGCTCCCATTATTTTGAATATGAGTATCCTTCAAAACACAACCGAATGGGACGGAACGAGAGGAATATTGATGAAATCGACAATCAATTATCTGTTTTCAACCAGCTAGAGCTTGGTTTTGGTGGAGTTTATGAACGCTGGCTTTCGGATGATGAACATCATAGAGCTCATACGTATGTTCTGCTCAACTGTAAAGAGATGACATCAGTTGTACTGTAAGTGTTTATATCACTTATTCTATCATTTATGTTATAGTAAATAACTTTGGTTTTTGTAGGTTGTATGATAATCATATCAAGAAACAAATTCCACAAATTACAGCAGCTGCTCTCGAAGAACGCCGACTGAAAAATTTCTCTCAGTGGTTTCAAAAACTGGTAACATAAATTCTTTATCTTTTATCAACTCATTCAATGTATAGTTTACTATATTGATAATTATTTCACAACTTTTCAGGTGTCTCGACATGCTGATAAAATTGACAAACGGATGTGTATATTGAGTAACCCACCTTCCAAATTTGTTAAAACTTATAATGCATATGTGGTGAATGGATTTCGATTTCACACACATGCATATGGGGAATCAAAAAAACAATGAATAGTGGAGTTAGCTTGAGAGGATATCATCATCGAGAAAATGAATTTGACTTTTATGGCATACTTGATGAAATCATTGAACTCTGTTATCTTGGACAACATTACATAACCATGTTCGAATGTCGGTGGTTGGATACAGAGAGAGTCGTGCGTGTTCATCCGACTCATGGAATCATCGATATTAAATGTAAAAGTGTTCTCGCAGTAAATGAACCATTCTTATTGGCTCAACAAGCACATCAAGTTTATTACGCAAATTACTGTGCTACATCAAGAGACTTGACTAATTAGTGGAGTGTAATAAAAATCAAAATTCGAGACAATCAGTTTAGTCAAAGTGAATGTGCTTTCACTGATGTGCAAAGAATTGAAGTTTTTCAAGAGAGTCATCAAAATCAATCTTTTTTACAAAGAGACATGAGTATCGATGACGACACCCCACATTTAAGAGTTGGTGATGATGATGATGTTAATGATGTCACATATGAATTTGAAATGGTAAGAGATAAAGCAACTGGAACTCGAATGGATATCGATGATGTTGAGGAGGAATATGAAGATGACATTGACATATATGAAGATGATGATGAAGATGAACACTGATAGAATTCCATGGTAGTTATATACAATCATAATATATATATATATATATATAATAGTAATTATAAATTATTTTCTAACAACATTAACATTTTCTGTTTCAGATGGACGATGAGACATTTCGTGAGTTGGCGGATGCTGACCTGCATTTCGATGCGGATGAGTTGTTGGCAGATGACCCTCAGCCTGCAGGCGCTCCAGGGAGTACGCGGAGGGGGCGCGGTCTTGCACGATTGATGATTCCTGACCCCGTCCCTGAGCGACGTCCACGTCTTGGGTTTGATCCACGCACACAGAGGTGTGATAACCTGTGTGATAATCTGTGGATTTAACTAAGATTTCATTAATCTATTCACATAATAAATGTTTATTATTTTTACAGTTTTCCGCATATAGCAGTCGGACAGGGCAGTGCTATTTTGCGCAACTATTTATCTCAGTCGTGGACCACATGGGAGCAGATTCCCATTGATGTGCAGCAGGCCATGTTCGGCCATTGGTTGGTACGTACGTAAATAAATAATTTTTATTTTGAAAATTATTTCATTTCTAACTTGATATTTTGATTTATTTGTAGGGTTTATGGTATCCGATCGAGGATACCATGCGTGACGCCATCCAAAAGGCATGGGAGGTGGCCATGCGTGATCGCTTGCGTCAATTTTTGAACAATTTAAGAAAAGCTTCCATGAAGAAAGCAGGAGTGTCAGATTTTGACGAGTCATGTAGAGCACACCGACCAGAGTACATTTCATCCCATGTATGGGATGGATTATGTGCGCACTGGTTGAGTGGTGCCTTTCAGAGGAGATCATCGGTGGGGAGGCAGAATCGGGGGAGACAGGAGGTGACTCATCGAGTTGGGAGTCGTTCTTTCAGTACTCATAGACAGCATCTGGTACGTACATTATTTATAAATATTTTATATAACTATAAATATTAACAGTTTATTTTTTATTCTTATAGGCTGTCGAGCACCCCGACATTACGGAGTACGACGTATATCAGAGGATGTATAGTGATCCTGCTACTGGGGAGCTCAGAGGTGATCTTCAGCATCACATCATGGTCAGTATTATTTGTTTTCAAGTTTAAAAATTAACTGCATATAATATATTCACAATTTTAATTTTAAATTGCAACTACAGGAGTCATATGAGGCCGCAGCGTCACAGACCCGGCCTGAGAGTCAGGCCGAGAAATTAGATCAGACCACTGGCCGTCAGTTTGATGAGGCGGCATGGATGCAGGCCACCCAGTATGCCTTTGAGAAGGGCCGGGTAGTTGGTATTAGCTCTCGACTGACTCCCGGAGATTATTATGGCAGTGTTGCGATGTCGGTGTCCAGCTCGAGAGGAGCTCGTGCATCTTCTTCTGCTACATAGTATGAGGATCAGTTGCGATCTCAGACTGCATTGATAGAGAGTCTCCGACAGGAGCATGAGCAGATGCGTCAGCAGCACCAACAGCATGAGGAGGAGTGTCGACACCAACAGCAGTTGTACGAGGAGCAGATGAGTCGATGGCAGCAGCAGCACCGGGAGCAGATGGAGTACATGCGCCGACTCACTCATGCTTTAGGGATGGAGTTTCCTCCACCAGCATCTGCAGATCCCCCCCCCCTCCCCCCCTCCCCCCCTCCTTCAGATTAGAGTTTGTTTTTATGTTATAAAGTTTGTTAAATCAAAATATGAATTTTTTTCTATTCGTAGTTTCTGTCTCATTATAAAATATTAATAATATTATATTTTGAAATAACAATATTAATATGAATAATAATATTATTTATATTTTATAATATTAAATTTTATATATATATTAAAATTTTATAATATTATAATTTAATTATATTTTTTTGTAATATTTGAATGTAAAATAATTCTATTATTTTTATATTAATTAAAATAACTTATTAATATTTTTTTATTTATAAATTATAATTCTAATATTATTATATTAATTAAATCATTTATTAATATTCTATTATTTTTTATTTTTGAATTATAATTCTATTATTATTATATAAATTAAAATAATTTATTATTTTTATTTGTGAATTATAATTCTATTATTATATTAATTAAAATCATTTATTAATATTTTATTATTTTTTATTTTTGAATTATAATTGGATTATTATTATATTAATTAAAATAATTTTTTAATTATTTTTTTTATTTTTTTA
Organism: Viscum album; assembly: GCA_963277665.1. Taxonomy (NCBI): domain Eukaryota; kingdom Viridiplantae; phylum Streptophyta; class Magnoliopsida; order Santalales; family Viscaceae; genus Viscum; species Viscum album. The sequence goes on from OY728160.1 coordinate 1,685,932,862, forward strand.
TAGTATTTGCGACGGGATACTATGCCCGTCGCAAATAGTATTATTATTATATCCATTAAAATAATTTAATAATAGTTTTTATTTTTATTTTTAAAAAATTAATTGCGACGGGCCCCGTCGCAATTACTTTTTTTAAAAGCTTTTACAAATATACGGAGTATTATTTGCGACGGGAAGGATCCTCGTTGCAAATAATCGCTTCAGCGACGGGCCACCGTCGCAAAAGGCCATTTGTGACGGGCCCCCGTCGCAAAAGGCCATTTGCGACGGGATCTCGTGGCAAATGACCCGTCGCAAATACCCATTTTTCCCGTAGTGTATGATGAATTTTGAATTTCCAAGACTTCAGTTTCTAGAGAGTGATACCTAATGGAATTCTCTTATGGTTATAGAAAATGGAACCAGTTAGGCATAAAAGAATCCAACCATAAAAGGATGTTGAGAATGTGGATGCACCTGAGCCACAGGTGAACCAATAGTTGTTTCAGATTTTTGTCCATGATTTTCAATATATGGATAGAGGGAACAAAATGGATGAACCAAGGAAAGTGGATCATTCCATTTAGTTCTAGAAGAAGAATCCACCAATCTTTCAGAATGATTCAAAACCAAAAAATAAGAGGTGTTGTTGATTAGGACAAATTGAATCTTTAATTTACTAGGCTCACCAACTGAGCTGAAATTCAAGTTGGCAACGTATATGTGGGAAGATCTTGCATTCCAATGGTATGATATAACAGTTCTAGCTAAATTAGACCAAGTTATTTCATGGGAGGATTTTGAAGAATTTTTAAACAAAAAATTCTATCCTCACACATTCAAGATTGATAGAATGACATAATTTTTCATCTTGAAGCAAGAGAACCTCATAGTGATAAAGTATGAGACTAAATTTATGAATTTAGTCCATTTTTCATTGGAATTTTCTGCAAGTTTGTCCTTAAAGGTATGCATTTTTGAATCAAGGTTATGTCCAGAGATTCACTCAAAGATTTAGGTGATTTGTATAACGGTTATACAGAGATGGTCAATAGAGAAACAATGGATAAAAGAGAAATATTAGGAAAAATTAGAGGAGGAAGCATGTTTATACCTATGGTAAATAGTGGGAACTCTAATTCTGAGAATAAGTGGAAGAGGGACACCTATTTCTAAAGTAGTGGGATGACTCATAATCCGATGGTTGGATCGATGAATATTCCTCCTAAACCCAAGAGTAAGGCGAGATGTTTTCAATGTAGTTATTTTAATCACATGAAGCAAGATTGTATAGAACCACCTAGAGCATGCCACAATTACAACTATATGAGGCATCTTCAGTGCTATTGTCTTAATGCTCCAAGGTCGAGTGCTTAGAAAACATCTCATGTTTTTCATAGGTCATATGATTTAATGGGATGAGTGTAGAATAATATTTCTCATTAGTAGAACCAAGGAATCCATGGTTATTCTATGAATACCATGATTCATCAAGCAATTTAATCGCAATAGGGAAATAAAGAGAAAAGTGAAACGAGTAAGAAATTTTATGGAGTTAAGAAGGTGATTGTGGATGATAAAACTGGACCATAGATGGTGAGAGATATAATTATTTTGAATTCTACCCTTATTAAAGATCTATTTGATATGGGTTCATCCCATTATTTTATTTCTTCTTGTGTTGTTGATCTTCTATGTTTTCATGTTGAGATGATGCCTTCCATTTTGAAACTTCAAACCCCTCTTGGACAAAGAAAATGTTGAGACTTTATGTGCAAAGTGTGTACTATAACTATTTATCAATCTTAATTGATATGCGATTTCTCTATGCTTGATATGGATATATATGACATATTCTAGGGAATGGATTAGCTTATAAAGTTTAAATCTCAAATAAAATGTTATACCTAAAGGGTTATTCTTGAAACTAATGATGGTGTCAATCATCTATTTAGATGAGAAAAAAAATGTAAATGCAGGTGAAACAGTATTGTTAGAACCAGAAGTTTCAATTATCTTGCAATAGTTGGAATCTTTTACTTTTGAATCAGTTGATGAGATCAATAATAGTGGTCTTCCAACAGTCATTGATCAGTTTCCTGATTTTTTTCTTGAGAATTTCTATATGTTTCAACCCATAAGAGATGTGGAGTTTATGATTTATCTCATACCAAGGATTATTCCAACCTCATTTCTATCTTATCAAATGAAACCAATAGAATTAAGGTAATTTAAAGTCTAGTTATAAGATTTGGAAAGTAAAAGGTTAAATTCATCCTAGTATCTCTCTGTGGGTAGGACCAATTTTGTTTGTAAAAAAGGCTGATTGAACTCTAAATATTTGTGTTTATCGTATGCTTAACCAAGTTACATTATTGAATCAGTATCCAATTCCATGAATTGATTATATATTAAATAAATTTAGGGTATCCTAGTGTTTCTCTAAAATTGAATTGAGTTCAGAATATCAGTAATTGTGGGTTTAGAAGAAGTATATTATGAAAATATCATGTAGGAGTAGATATGGCCATTATAAATACATGGTTATGACTTTTAGTCTTATAAATGAACTAGTGGTATTTATGGAATTAATGAATTAGATATTTTAAAGGTATCTAGATTATTTTTTAGTGATGTTTGTGGATAAAATATTAGTGTATTCAAGGAAAAGAGTTGCACATGAACAAAACTTGGCGATAATGTTGAGTATTTTATAGGATCATCATATATATGAAAAAATATCAAAGTTTTATTTTTTGATATAAGAGGTATGTTTCCTTGGACTTGTAATCTCTTAAATATGTGTTTATTTGTATCCAAAGAAGACAGAATTTGTGATATCTTGGAAACCCCCAAAGATTTTTTTGAGATACATAGTTTTCTTGATCTCACTAGTTATTATCAAAATTTTGTTCATGATTTTTCACGACTATATTCACTAATGAGAACTTTGAAAATAAAGAACATCCCATTTAAATGGAATTATAAATGTTATAATTATTTTGAAGCGCTTAAATTTCACCTTATATTAACACCAATATTGATATTGCTGGAATAAAGATAGGGGTACATGGTGTATTAAGATGCCTTGGGATCTAGGTTGGGATGTGTTCTCATGTAGAGAGATCATGTTGTTTATTATATATAAAGATAGTTATAGTTTCATTATAAGAACTACTTAACACATAATTTAGAGTTAGATACTATAGTCTATACTTTGAAGAATTGGAATAATTACCTCTTTGGTGATAAATTCATGATGTTTATAGATCATAAGATCTTTAAACACATTTTCTCATAAAGAGATTTGAACCTGAGATAATGAATATGGATGGAGTATCTTTAGAGGTTTTAATTTAACTTAATGCATACATGGGGTAAAGGAAATTTGGTGGTTGATGAATTAAGCTTAAATTCATATAGTCAGTTGGAAAAAGAGGCTTCAAATTAGCGGTAGTTGATGTTAGTGATAACTGACATTCACTTGGAGTGTAAAGACTGAGGTAGTTTTGTGGTTTTCCTTCTAGTTTCTTTTGTTCCTGATTTGGTTATGATGTTTAAAGAGGCATAGAAATATGATTCTAAATTTGTTTCTATGAGTTCAAAACTAAATGCTAGGGAGATCATTAAGGGATAAAATGTAGATGAGAGTTCATTTTTATGGTTTTTAGATCAGATTTTCATACCTAGGGATTGTCAAGAACAACTTCTTAAAGCTTACTACCATTTGATATAGGTTGTTCATCTTGGAATAAAAAAGATGTATAATTCATTGAAAGAACAATTTTTTGTGGTTTGAAATGAAAATAAATTTCAAAAAGTTTGATATGAGATGCCACACCTGTCAGTAGGTTAAGGAAAAGCACCAATGACTAGTGGGTATGTTGTAGTATTTACCTATTCCTATTTGGAAATAGGAGGATTTTGTGATAGGATTCCCAATAATATTTTGAAAAAATTATTCCATATGGGTGATAGTGGATCATATCACAAATTTTTCCCATTTCATCTCTATTCATGAATCTCTTATGGTGGAGGACTTGTCAAAAATCTAGATTTGAGAAGTGGAAAAGTGTCATGGTGTACCGGTTTTGATAATATCAGATCAAGACTCCAGTTTTTTTCTTGTTTCTAGAAATCCTTGTAGTAATCCATTATAACTTAGTTGTCTATGAGTATGACATATCATACCCAGATGGATGGACAATCTGAAAGGATGATGCAAATGTTGTATGACATTCTCTAGTCTTGTTTAATGGATTTTGGTGGCTCATGGGAGGATCACATACCATTAGTTTAGTTTTTATATGAAAACATCTATCAGGACTCAATACATTTGGATTATTTTGAAGCGTTGTATGGGAGTCCTTTTCATTCTCCACTTTGTTAGGTGGAAATTGGTGATACTTCACTGGTTGGACCATTCCTTGTCTATTAGTCAACAGAAAAGATTTAGTTGATCATGAAAATGATGGTGACAACTCATAGTCATCTGAAATCATATGTGGATCATCGTTGACAACCATTTTCATTCAAGGTGAGTGATCATGTGTTTTTTAGAATATCCCCAAGGCTTAGGAATTATCATTTTGGGAAGCAAATAATGTTATCTCTTCAATACATAGGCCCTTTAAAGATACTTAAACAGGTTGGTGAGGTGTCATATCAGTTGGATTTTCCACCAATGTTTAGTTTAGTGCATAATGTGTTTCATGTATCTCAGTTGAAGAAGTATCATGCTGATCCTAACCAGGTGATTCAATGGTATCAAATTGACATAGATCCAGATGGTTTGTTGGTTCATTTGCATGTATGGATTGTGGATATGAAAGATAAATTATTTCATGGAAAAATCATCGGTCTAGTGTGGGTTTTGTAGAAACATGGTTAGATTCAGGAAGAAACATGGGAATGGGAAAATGAAATTGTTAAGTTATGGACCAAACTCTTTTAGGGAAATAGTGGTTATCAAATTTATTGGGATGAAAAGACCAATGATGGGGAGAATTTATCACCCCCTATTTTAGTAAATTAAAACTTTATTTATGTATTTTATGTATATAAAATAATTGGGTTAAGTTTGGAAAGGTTTTGAAGAGTTTGGGAATGTTTTTGGGACTTTTATGGAGTTGAATGGTTTGAGGATGGTTAGTAGAAATTATGAAATACCTCCAAAAAACCATGAAAGGGGAAACAGAGGTCACTGGGAAGGTGCACAGTTTGGAAAAACCATGCAACCACCTAGGTGAAACTGTGGGATGTTGAATATAGGGGGATAACATGGTTAGTGCAAGATTTGTCTAAACATGCGATCTAACTGGGTGAGGGTGATTGGAGGCAGTGGATGGCACAAAATTTGTGTATGGTTTTCCTAATTGTTCACCTAAACCATGCACCATTAAAATTTAGATCCAGATTTTGTGGACTAACTCGGTTTATCCCCTTAACCCATATGTTTTTACATAGTTTGATCCTTATATGACTTCCTCACCTCCCAAAGGATGTGTGAACCCTTCCCTTCAATCTAGGAGTGATTTTTTGGTGAATCATGGTGTGTTAGAATCTGGATTCCTTAGTAAGTGCCCATTCTTGGTTTTTTTCCTTAGATTTATTCTTCTTCCCTCTCTTAGACTCATGGATCTAGTTTTTTGGGGATAGATCCAAGGTGTGTGATTCCAATCATGATGATATATGGCTATGTTGTTTATAGGGAACATGATCCATGGGTTTTTTTGTAATTTCATCCTGGTTTATGAAAGTTTTTGTGAGATTATTAATTTTCACCTAAGTATTTATGGTAGGTGGATTTACTATCAACTCCTCTTTTTAGAACTTGAAGGATTGATTTTAAATTTTTTGAATTTCTTGAATTGAATTCTTAAATTGACATGAAAATCTTGGTAGAAACCATCTTTAGTGATGGTTTGTGAAATTGTGAAAATTGTTTACTGTGTAAAGTGCTTTGTTTCATGATTTTAAAAGTATTATTTTAAAATATGGCTTGGTTTTGATTCTTTGAAATGGTTTGATAGAAATGTTTTCAATAAAATATTGTTTTATTGAAATGGTTTGGAATGGTTGTTTTTTCATGGTATTTGGCATAAATTGTTGGCGTGTTTTCATTTTCATTGACGTGACCCTATGGAAGGGGTGTTTTCCATTGGGTCACTTGGTATATGGTTACCTTGTGATGACTTGGTAGATCAATGAAATAATTATCATGAGTATGGAACTATTATCTAGGCATGAATGTATGGATGTGTGGAATTAAACGGGTTATTCCAAATGGATTTGATAAATGTTTTTGAAGGTTTTTCTTGGTTTCTTTCCATGGAAAAAAGGTTTTGGTTTGGAAAATTAATTTTCTTTGAAACGAATTTGGTTTTGTGATGAAATATTTTAATTTTTTTATTTAATTTTTTTATATAAATGTGATAACATGTTCTATACTAGTGGCATGAGTAGGGAAGTCATTTGGGTAAATCCTACTGAGTTTTATACTCACCCCCTTCTTGGGATCTTTGGTGCATCTATAGATGTTGTTTATAGAGACATATGTAAGGGAAAGGTATGCCATTTATTTAGTGATGATACATGATACCTTGGGAATGGATTGTGGAGTTAGATCTTGGATAATGTTGGGGGTTGTGGGGTTATGTTTTTTGTTGTCTTTTAGTTTCATGGGTTTAGTTTCTACTTTGTACTATGCTATAGTTTATGGTTGTAGTTTGGTATTTTTTTCATTTTGTATTACTTTAAGTTGTATTATATTATTATTATGCATCATATAGTGATTCTTGGTTATGCTTATGATAGTTGTGGTTATTTTATTTTTAAATGGGAACTCATCCCCCAGCTATTTAGGAAGCCTTTAGAATTTATTTCTATAATTTGGTGTCTTGGGGATGTCACCTAAGGCCAATTAACACTTCCACCTCCTTCTAAGACAATGAGAAGGGGTGGGATGTTACATCCATGACATTACTATCATCCACTCTGATTCCCATCCCCTTGGCCTCATCCCTAATCTCTAATAATCATTTTTAGTTTAATCATAAACTTCTTATCTTTTTAGTTTACTATTTTACATCATTGTGAGTTTCGCCATCGACTTCATAATTGTTTTGAGTATCCTATTATAATGTCCCTAACCTTGATGAGATATGATTTTATTTAAATTTTTACGAAGACATGTGTTTTAATCTAATTATATATTTTTGAAGTATTGGAAGGGAATTTAGAGTTATCTCATAGGTGTTATAAGAGTTAGATGCCCAAAATTGTGAAAATATGGGAATTGAATACTAGGTACATAGTTTGCACACAATTAATGTTATTTGTGCACCAAAAACATATATAGGGAAAGGGGTTCTTACAGTACCATTCACATAGTTGTCACATGGTATTTCAAACCATGGAGGGCATACAAGAAAACTATATGAAACTGGTAATAAATTTCAGATACAACCACATGATATGAAATAATGTGGTCTAAATTTGAGGTGTATAGGTTACCTTGATAGAGGGAACTGCACAGTTGTCACAAGATTTGAAAAAACGGGTGAAAAAATCATGCGGTCTTCCCATTCACTTAAAATTTATGAAATTAAAAAGGTTAAATTATGATTTTAAAACTCAAAAACCCCTCATTTCCTTCCCCCATTTTACTAGTATCATCCCCAACCATGGAATTTATCCTCTCCTCCTTTTGAAGGATTTATCCCATTATTATTATTGGAATCAAGCATTTTTTGTTCTTACTATGATGAGGAGGTTACTATATCACTTTTTATTTAATATTTTCTATTTTTATTCTATATAAAGCAGTCTAATTCTACTTAGGGATATTTTCACCCAATTTCAAGTATTTTGTATAATCTTCAATTTCTCCCATTTGATCTCGAATTAGAAGCCAATAAATGACAAGCATACCTATACAAGACTATAGTAAGTGGCTCTTGAAAAATTCCTTAAAGCATTTCTTATTTTCTAGTTATTGTGGTATGCAGTTGTCCCAATCTACTATGATATTGACCTAAAAAATAAAATAAATTTGAATATTCTTCTTTGATAGTGAGAATGTATGATTCTTTCCATGATTACCAATAAATGAATGGTATGACCCAACATTTTTCCACCAATTATGGTGTTCCTGAATTGAAAAAAATATAGAATTTAAGAGGTGACCTGAGGGGTTCTTGGAATTAAAATATGACTGGGTGGATATGGGGCCTTGAGATCTAGTGAGATAATTAGTATAATTGTGAAATTAGAAGGTTTGATTGATGAATTTGATTATCCCAAAAGTGTAAAATACTAGTGATATGGTAATTTTTGGAGGACATGAAATGAAAAAAATTAAATTTGTAATGGAACCTATGTACAAATTGTGTTTACTGGGAAGGGGTATCTACACCCAAGTTTCTAATGGGTGCTACTTGTGTTTCCTGGTTAGGGGTTTCTACCCCTAGGTTTCTGAAGGGTGCTACTTTTTTTCTTAAGTGGAGATGTCTCCACTAAGTTTCCAAATGATGCTTGTTCTTGTTTCCTAACACAAAGTGTTTCCCCCCCAAGTTTCATAAGACTAGTTCTTATTTATTTATGGGGAGTGTCTTCCCATAAGTTCTATATAATGTGTTTTCTTTTTGAGAGGTGTGAGTGTATGCTCCGAGGTTTAGATGACTATACCCAATTAAGCTATAACTATAACTAGCTAAAGAAAGTATGATTGATCTTGGGTGCAACCTTTGAACACAAATATTGAAAATGGTTATTGATTATGTTTTATTTATTTATTTTCAAATTGACATGCACTTTGTTTCAAACTACATATGTTTACAAATTTCATTGGTGGTTCCTTACTGAGTTATACTCCCACCCTACTTGGGCCACCATAGGTTCCTGAGAATATTTGATGATTATAGGTAAGGACAAGGTTAAAGTCCCTATGATCAATAATTGATCGAGACTCACTAGGTTGGAGCATAGGAGATGAGGCTATGTTCAGAACCGAGACCTATTTTTTTATTTTTTATTTTTTTATATTTTTTATCATTTTGTGATATTTTTGTATATGATCCGCCACCCACATGGGATCTGTTTATGTATTTAATGTCTTGTATGACTTATACAATATCCGTTTTTATATACCATGGGTAATTTATTATTTATTAGAACTTTTCATGATTTTTGTTTCCATTGGTCATCATATGTAGTATATTATTGTTATTTCTACTGTTATTTCACTCTGATATAAGGGTATAGTTTCCCTAGGTTTCACCATAGACCTTTTTTTCTATTCAGAAACCTCTGGCATATAGGAGGGGGGGTGAGCTCCGGAGGTCATATATCAAACTAGTCCCATTACTATCACTTGAGTTAGGATAGAGATGTAATAAAGTGGTATTAAAGCATATTTTCTATTATCTTACTTTTTGGGCTTGGTATAAAGGAGTTAAGATACTGTTAAAACTTGGTATGGAACTTGTTACTAGGAGTAGCTAAATAACATATAAAGGAAATACATGTTACCAGGGATGAGTCTATTATTCTTGGATTATTCTTTTATAGTTGTATTATATCATCGAGAGTGATATATTAAGTTTGGATTTATGATTTATGGGATTTACACTCTTAGACTGAAAGGTGAAAGGGTGTGAATTAATGAGTAAGGAAAGACAAATAAGATTAATATTTCATTTATATGATTTCCTATGATTTTTTACCTTGTTTTTGTCATCTAGTTGACTATTGAAAGTGTCTGTATCAACTTATATAGTGTTTCTGATATAAATTGATAGTGGAAAATTATCAAATTGATTATTTAAATGGATAAAAACCTTTGTACATGGACATTTATCTTGATTATTGCATGGAATCAATTAAATAAAATAATAATTATAACTTATGTGAAACCTAATGAGTCACTAGTTTGTTTTTATCTTGAGTTTCATTTTTCAATTCATTTATATTTGTAGTTTCTATGGGTTTGTGTTAATTTTTTTTCAAATTTAAGAAATATTGCTAGAAAAATAGTTAGTGTAATCTTAGTACTAATCATGTTCCTAGCTACACAAGAGGGAATTAGGGGTTCCAATGTTGTCCTACATGGTTACTTTATGGGTTTTCTAATTATACATGGTTTTATAAGAAATTGTGTAACCCATTTTTCAAAGGGGGAGTGAACCATATACTATATTCATGGTTTAAAAAACCTTGTGGCTAAACCATGTGATCTACCTGAATTTTTTAAAAAGTTGATTTTATTAATTTTCCTTTATTAATTTTGACTTCCCTTCCACTATCTCTTCTCCCCAATCATATTACTAGCCCTATCCTAGTCATGGACCCCCTTTCTCCTTACCCTGTTGTCAATTATCCTTACTTCTTGGTGGATTTCATCAAGGTAAGGTGTGATTTATCTTGGGTTTCCCTCTATTATCTCTTATTATACCTTTTTATTTCTTTCCTTTTGAGTTTCAAAACCCTAGTTCTCTATGAGGGTTGAACCTAGTGTTTAGGTTGACCACATAATGAAATTTATTAGATTTCTTGGTTTTGGGGATCCCTTCCATATGTTTCTTTTAGTTTTTGATATATTAAATGATTTTAACTTTCATTCAGAGGTAGGTGCCTCCACTTAATGGTAATTTCCTAGAGTATACCTTTAATTCATGGATTTCATTTTGTTTAGTTTGATAAATTATGTTGGTTGTGAGTTATTATGGGTTTTTTTGATCATTTGATGTGTTTCTTGGCATATGTAGTTTTAAATGGTATTTTCAAGTGTCTTTTATAAAAAAACGAGTTTTGTGCCTTAAATGTGTTTTAAAAGGAAGGGATTACTCTAAAATGGTTCAAAAGAAGGTTTTGGTTTCTAAAATGGGTTTCCTTGAAGGTTAGTTTTATTCCAAAAATGTATTTTATAAAAAAAATTAAAAGGGAGTTTGGCACCAAGGTAATTTCAACTAATTTTTCAAAATTGTTTTTTCCTTTACTGGTGGGTTATTTATGTTAGGAATTATTTGAGAATTTGATTGTATTTATGTTGGTATTTGGTTGTGGATCAATTATTTATTGAACATGGGTGACCATAGGTATAGAGTTGAGTGGATGGGTGCTAATCTAGATTTAGGTATGATCCTTGATAGGGGTCCCTTCTGGTTTCCTCAAGAGGAACAATTTTTCTTACTCTTTTAGGATAAAATAATCTAGGTAGTATCCCATGAGTGAGTCCAAGTGACTTTTGAACCTATAGGTTAGATCCCTATCATGCTTCTTACAGTATGATTTTAATGTTACATGAATGATTTTATCTAGTTTCATAACTAATTATGGTCCATTACACTATTGGATATTTTTATTATTCATATATTGATGCCTCAATTTTATTGATAGTTTTTTATCACAAGTTTTCTTGGAAATGGGACTATTTTTTAGAAAACCAAAGGATTTCATAAAATAATTTTAAAAGGTAAAAAAATATTTCCACTATTTTTTATTACCTTGTACTATTAGTTTTTATGTTTAAAGTCATTACATAGATTCATTTTGGTATCCTACTAGGATCTCAGACTCTAACCCTACATATTACATTGGGAATATGTTTAATTGTTTTATATTATACATGTAGATCTAGGAATTCCATGTGCATGGTGACATCTCTTGATGATATTTATCCTTCATGAGTATGTTTCTAGTGGAGACCGACTATGACATGGTGGTTAGGTTCATATGGATATTTTTTAGATCCCTAGTGAGACTTTGGGTTATTTTGTATTAGACTATCTATCTTGGTTTTGATTTTTTGTTTATTTTTTATATCAGCATAAACTGTTATTTTGATTAAAATTATGATATGTTATTTATGTACTGTTGGTTTATTGTTATTGGGACGGTACTCTATTTGTTTGTTTCTATTTTTGGAAATTATTTATTTGATGGTGTGCATATAAAACTTATAGAAGGTTCATTTAATATTATCAGTGGAATCTATGTGATGTGGTTATTAGATTCTAATGGAGATATCATTCCCAAATGGATATATTTTTATACCCTAGTGCTTTTCATTAGATTGGGGTGATAGGTAATGTTCCTTAGGAATTATGGTGGAGCATTCTAGGTGAGGTGTTGAGTCGACCCAGGATGGTTCATTTAAAAAATGGTATCAAATACCCCTCTTGTTATTTAGGTTTCATCACTATATAAAGGAGAATAAGTTCATCAAATATTAATAGGTAGATATTTGGTGTGTGCTTGATCACCACCTCTTGTGATGAAACATGAGTTACTATGGGGAGTTGGGATTTGAGTCTTGATTTTGAGTTCTATTTTTTATTTGTTTCCCATTCGAATAATTATATGATAATGATGTTTTGATCCTCATTAAATCATTACATGTTTTCTTAAGAAATTTTCATGTTTTAGGGTACAAGTGGGGAAGGAACCTAGGCTGCATAGTTTTCCTGCACAATATGGAAAACTATTGGAGCCTGTGTAGGTGGATATATAACCTTTACAAAGGTTGTTTCATGGTTGGTGCATGGTCTAAAAAACCATGTGGAAAAACCATGCATAAAAACACCCTAAATGATTTTTTTCATCCATTTATTTCCAAGTGAACTCTAACAGTTTTTACCATTGAATTGAGGTTATATTATGGAGTTTTTATTTCTGAAATTAATGGTATTGAGATTATTTCAATTGATGGTTTGTGATTTATTGATGATTTGGAATTTGTTATTTTGGGTTTTTTGTATTTATTTTTTCATGAGTTTGAGCGATTAATGTTTTTTTGTGTTATGGGAAGATTTTAATGAAATGTTTTGATTTTTAAAGGAGTTTATAAAATGTTGGAACTTTAAAAACATTCATTTTCCTAATGATTATGAAATGATTTTAGACTAGGGGATATGTTTTCAAGTGATGGTTCATTTATGAAATTATTTTGACGTTCAATTTTCATTTTCAAAAGAGTGATAAAAACTCATAATGGAAATGATTTCTTAAAGATTATTTTCAAATGTTTTTTGGTTCCTATAAACTATTTTTATCTTAAGGGAATTTTTTAAGTGGATTTTGTGGTTTGATTGTAATTTGTTTTTTTTATTTTCATGAAAGGTTTACAAAAAAGGTTGACCTACAAAGTGTTTTGGTAACCATGAAGGCTTTCATAATTTAAGGGTGTTTATTTTTAGTTTTCAAAATGGGGAAGAATGTTTTCCATGATAACATGTTTTAACAGTTAAATTATATGGGAAAATATATTTTTCTTGATGATTCAACTTTTGTATTGATGTTATATGAAGTGAATGTAATAATGTTTTTGGTTTCATGGAGTTTTTTAAATTCAAAATAACATTTATCAATGATTTTAATCATGGAGTTACCTTATAATAACTTCATGAAAAAGGTAAATTTTAAACTTCTGAGTAGTGATTTCAATAAGGGTGGATTTGGTGATAAAATTTAGGAAGTGTTTTCAAAACTAGCGGGTGTTTTTAAAATTATGGGTAAGAGAATGATGATGTTTGATTTGGGAGGTAAGGAAAAAAATGGATGGATTTGTGTTTATGTTATTTTAAGTATGAATATTAAAAAGTTATAAATGAATAGTGAAAAGTCTATTTTTAGGAATGAACCTCTGAGTGACTCCACTAATTATATGAGAGTATCCCCTTTTTTTGTTGACTCTATACAGATACAAAATTATGTGGTAAAATATTATTCCTCATACACATAGACCTTTTTTATGCTCTTTTTAATTACCATTCAATTTAATTCTATTATGGTGGTTCAGTATTAGGGATAGTTTAAATTGAGTTTGAATTTAGATTGATTATTTAGTTTTTTCAGTTAATTTTATTTCTATCAAGGGAGAATCCTGGTGTGTTTCAGACATGAATTTTTCCAGGATCTATGTTTAAAATTTTGTAGTGAACTGGAGTTTAAATTAACACTTGTTTGGTGTGGTGTTTTGGGATTGTTTTATTATTCCTAGTGAGTAAGGGTTTAGCTCATTGTTTTCTATTCCTATTATATGACGGTGTTCTTTTAGGTGTGTACATGTGGGTATGGTAATAAAAATGATCAATTATAATAGATTTTTATGGGGAAGCCTGGGATATGTGATATAGCTTTTTGATCCAAGGAAAATTCCCATAATATTTCCTAAAGAACTCGGTTATCAATTTTCCATTCCCCTTTATTATGGTTGGAATATGAAAATGATATTCAACCTATAATCCTTGGGTGTTTCTCTTGGGTTTCAATTTTTTTTCCTTTAAGAAAGTCTGAATCTAATTTGGAAGTAGTAGTTGGAACTCAATGGTGAAGTATAGTTTTGGGGTAATTAAGTGGATCCATTCTTATTAAGTGACACCTTTTTTGGATCTATCACTATTTTATTCTATAATTATAGGAATTTCTAAATAGAGGGGAGACCTCGGTTAATGATATTGGTCTTAATTTTATGTCTTCTTCCTAGAAAAGGATTGAACATCAATTTACTTGGAGATAAGAGTTACATAGAGCATGAAAATTTCCATTTGAACTCAAAATGACTTGTTTGATGGATGGTTTTTCCAGGTTGGCCAACCAAATTCTTTAATTAAGAGATGATGATTATGTATTTTATATTTTTATGGCTTATAGTAAGAGAACCTAGTGTCAGGCTTGACATCAATCATGGACAATCATTATAAACTAATGCATATTAATCCCTTGAGACCTTTTATGGAGGTCATTACAATCTCCCATGTACTAGTAAAATTTATGGAAAACAAATCTGATCAATACAAAGTGTCATTATAAATATGATCAGTGATAGTCAGTTGATTTATAAGGATTATAAATGGATTAGGACCAACAAGGAGTTTACTAATTTTTTCATCATCATTATTGGGGTTTTAATTGGTGATCAAGTACCCTAACTAAGTATTTACTCAATTCATACCCCATCATTTTGATAATCATGGTTTTTTGATGCCACGTTTTGTTAGTCCTTCATGTTTTACAGTACCTTAGAAAATATATTTTTGGGTTTGGATCCCAAACCATGGTTGAGGGAAAGATTGGGAATAAAAATATGATATCCCGGGTTTCAACTAGTTTATTTATGGTGATGAATATTTTTTACTAGTTATTCATGGTTTTTGGTCTCATTATACCATGTTTTATAGTGATGAGTTCAGCACAAACTTGAGTTTTGGAAGCATTATACCTCAATGAGAGAGATTAATGGACTTATTTTCTCATTGGTGATAAGTATTGAGAAATTTATATGGGAATAAATTGGAATTTTGGGAGAATTATGAAACTCACTCGGTCACTGGTTTTTTATCTTTAGTTTTCATTTTCCCTTCCATTTATATTTAGAGTTTCTAGGAGTTCAGGGTTGATTTTTTTTTAAATTTTAGAAATATGGAAAGGCACATAGTTATTAGTGACTATACACCTAGCCATGAAAGAGGGGAGTAGGGGTTCCATTGTTATTTTTAATGTTTTCCACATGGTTTTACTAACCATGCAGGCTCTTATAAACAACTATGTGTCCTATTTTTTAAAGGGAGAGTGAACCACATGGTTTGGAAAATCATGTAGACAAACTATGTTGTTTGACAAAATTCTTTAAAAAGTGGATTTTACCAATTTTACCATATGAATTTTAACTTCCCATCCACCCTATTTTCTTTATATTCAAGTGACCAATCCTCTCCTAGCCACGGAGATCCTTTCTCCTTTCCCCATTGGCAATTCTACTTGGTTCTTGGTCAATTTATTCAAGGTAAGGTGTGTTTTCTCTTGATTTTTCTCTCTAATATCACTTAATTTACCTTATTATTCCTTTATTTTGAAGTTTTAAAACACTAGTTTGATATGGGCTAAAATATAAGGTTATGGGTGACTGTTTAATGAAATTTCTTAGTCATATAGGTTTGCAGGGATCCCTTTTACCCTTTTCTTATGTTTTTCAATGAAGGAAATAAGTTTAACTTCTATTCAGAGGTAGGTTTATCTACATAATGGGACTTTCCCATGGAATAACTTTAGTTAATGATTTTAATTTGGTTTAGTTTGATAAATTATAGTGTTTGTGACTTATTATGGGATTTTGTATGATAATTCGATGTGTTTATAAGTGTATGTGGCTATAAATGGTGTTTTCAAGTGGCATTTCTAACAAAATGAGTTTTTTACTTAAATATGTTTGATGAAATGTTTCAAAGGGAGTGTATAATCCAAAATGGTTCCATTGAAGGTTTTTATTCCTAAAATGGGTTTCCTTGAAGGTTATTTTTATACAAAAATGGAATTTGATGATTTGTTTTCAAAAGGTGTTCAGTTTCAAGGTGATTTAAAAGGATGATTTGAAAGTGGTTTCCCCTTGTCTGGTGGGTTTTTCATGTTGGTAATTATTTGATAATGTGATTTCCTTTGTGTTGGTATTTTAAAATGGATTTTTTTTATTACACATGGGTGAACTTAGGTATGCAGGTGAGTGGATTGCCCCTAATCTAGATTTAGGCATGATGCTAGCTAGGGATCATTTTCCATTATGTTGAGTGTCTTAGGTTATCTTATAGTTTTATGATCACATAATCCAAATAGTTATATATGAGTAAGTACTAGTGCCTTTGGAACATATAGGTTAAATTGCCTACGATATGATTGTGATGTTTCATGTATGGTTTGATCGAGCTGTTTGACTACTTATGGACCATTACACTATTGTATATTTATGTTATTCATGCCTCATTGCATAAATTTTATTGATGATTTTTTGGTGTGAGTTTATTTTTTGGAATTAGACTATTTTAAAGAAAACCAAAGGATTTTATAAAACCATTTTAAAATGAAAAAAAGAGATTTCCATTATTATTTTCAAACATAGACTATCATTTTTCATGACTAAAGTCATTATTTAGATTTATGGTGGTATCCTACTAGGATCTTGAACTCACACCCTAGATACTCTATCATGAGTATATAGGATTGTTTTATAGGATACATGTAGAGCAAGGATTACCAAGTGTATGATGACCCCTCTTGATGATATTCATCCTTCCTGAGTATGTTTCTAGTAGTTTATGACTATCACAAAGTGGTTAGGTTATTATGGAGAATTTTGGGATATTTAGTAAGAATTATGGTTATTTTTTATCATCCTCTTCAACCTAGTATTACCTTTTGGTTTATTTTATATATAGAAATTAATCATTTTTTTTAATTTTTGGTATGCTATTTATAATTATTGGTTTATTGTTATTACTGGGGTACTCTATTTGTTTATTTATATATTTTGAAATTATTTATTTGATGGCATGAACATCCAACTTATAGAAATTTCATGTCAAATTATTGATGGAATCCATGTGATGTGTTTTTTATATTTCATGGGTGAAACTGTTCCCAAATGGTTATGTTTTGATACCCAGGTGTTTAATGCCAGCCTGAGGTGATCGAGAATGCACCTTATGCCTTATAGAGGAGTGGTCCTGGTAATGTGTCGGGATGACCCAGACTGGTTTTTCACAACTTATAAAGTGTTTTCCTCTATAACATGTAATTGAAATTTCATTTAGTTGAGACTCAGTTATGAAACTCCTATTAAAATTGAAAAAAAAAAGTATGATGATTTGAATCCTATATATATATACACCATGATAAACCTGTATGGGGATTGAAGTAGCTTGGGTGAGATCCCAGGTTATGAGTCTTATATGATAAAATATTTTAAGGATAATGGTATGATTTTAATGGTATTTCTTTACCTAAAATTTTACACTAAGGATAATGGTGAAAAAATTTTCTATCATGGATGTTTGGAATTATATAGGCATTCCACCTTGGAGAAAACCTATGGAGTTCCAGGAGGGTATGGGAGAGCACACCCCACCAAGGGTTGGACCAGATCCTACTATAGAGTTATTACAATTGATGGATATTCAACTCCATGAGAGATTATTGTAAGTCATGCATCAATAGAGGGATAGGATCAATGATATGCACTTACAATGTCTAATATGATCATGGAGTTTTAGATACAACACCCACTATTATTTTCTGGGGAGTTTGGTCCTGAGACAAAAAATATTTGGGTGGAGTCCATCTAAATGATCTTCAACCATCTCAAGACACCCCTAGATATATGGATAAAGAAAGTAGTTTATATGATATGTTTCCTGGAGAAGTATTGGTGGGATATCATAGTATAGGAATACTAACATGTAGGGATTTTTTGGAAGTATTTCTAGACCAGGTTCCTCGATCATATCTTTCTAGAGACCCTGATAATAGATAGGGATAGATATTTTATACATCTCACATGAAGAAGTAGGCCAGTGTTAGATTATGAAGATCCTTTCATAGACTTGCATAATTTTTCCCCAAAACTAGCCGAGGATGAGATAGTAAGGGAAATATGATTTGAGGATATTTTGAGGTATGAGATCTAATTTTAGGTAATTTTATTTCACTTAATATCTTTCACAAATGCTGTCAAATAGAAACTTATTATTAATAGGAATATGATAAAGGTAAAAGGCTTAGGATAGGTGAATTTTACTGGGAGGATCAGTAGAAGGTCTTTATCTAATAGGAAGTGTCCCTTTGATGGTTCATGCCAGAGTGATGATAGGCAGAGCAACTTGGGTAGAAAATCATCCCTTCCTCCTCGGGGATGTAGTTTTGTATAGTGCTATTAATGTAGTAGGCTGGATCATATTTATACTCAATGTGACTGACCACCCATTCAGTGTCGAGCATGTTAGAGGATGGGACACCCACAACAGTTCTAGAAGACCATCCAATGGTTTTCCAATGAAAAGGGATCAAGATAAGGATCTAAGGTTGGATCAAGGGTGATATTGTAGGATAATAGTTGGAGCTCCACCGACCATTTGGTTTGGGATGGAGGATGTGGTTCCTAGGGGAAGGTTCAAAAACTCCCAAGTGTGTTAATTTATAGGGGAAACAAGAAGAGGATCAGGGTCGAGGCATATTCCGGTCACATGCTATTCAACCTGTCCCTACTGACTAGTGTATTAGACCCTCTACTATTTGAAGTGTGATTTTGGTGGATTCTACTTAATAAATTTCTTTATTTTATACAGGGTATCCCATTCATTTATATATGATCATTTTATCAATGTACTAGTACTTGACCTAAATTATCTATATAGAGTGATATTGATTGACACACTATTAATGGTGTTACATAAGGTCTTTCAATGGTGTAGAGAATTATCCCTTGTGATTGGTGGATATAGGTTCTTATAGGATCTATTTTTACTAGATATTACTGGATTTAATTTGATTCTAGATATGGATTGGTTAGTACCATATCAAACCCATATTTATTGTTATTATTGATAAGTGTCATTTACATCTCTCTAGGGTGATAGTTATGCATATTCCAGAGAATATGTATCATAGGAGGGTTGTGAAAGACCTGATAATCAATAGTTGGGAGATATTATAGCATGGTTTTACAGTCTTATAATGAATAATGAGGAGAGGTAATAAGTTTTTTTAATCCTATTGTTGATCAGTTTCAGGATATCATCCCTAATGATTTCTTGGGATTCCCACCCGAGCAAGAGGTTGAGTTTACTTTTGAGATCATGGAAAGAGTAGATCCTATATCTATCATACATTGTAATATGGATCTAGAGAATATATAAGATCTATAATATTAGTTGGAGGTCTTATAGGAAAATAGGTTTATATGATCTAGTACATCTTCTTGGGGTTCCCCTATTATATTCACTAAGAAAGAAAAATGATCTTTGAGGATATGTGTAGTTTATCAGAAGTTAAACAAAGTGGTGGTAAAAAAATGATACCCCCTCCTCCAATAAATGATATATTTGAACAAATTAGATGATCTAAGTTGATATATAATATTTAATTGAGTTCGGACTATCACTATATGATGGTGATCCCTTTAGACATACCTTGTATATAATTTAGGAGCAGGTATGTTCTGTATAAGTACTTGGTGTTGTCGTTTGGCCTGATGAACACACCAGAAATATTTATATCTTTGATGAATAAATTTCTTCACCTGCATCTAGAAACTTATGTGGCCTTTTCATTGATGATATCCATGTTTACTTCAGGTCAATGAGGATCATGCATATAACAACCTGAATTTTTTTTACAAGACTATTACATGATTTTTATTATAAACAAGATAATAACATTAAAATCCATGATCCAAAGGTTTAGTGTCTTGGGAAAATTAGTATCATAAATCACTTATAAATAATAAAACATCAAAATTTATTTAAATAATTCTTCTTTAACCTTATAAAAACTCATTTTCTCCTTAGTACTTGTAATCTCCTAAGGATATACATAAAAGAAAGGGGTGAGATAAAATCCCAACAATAGGATGAATAAGAGAGAATAATAAATAAAACATGGGTGATAATAATAATAATAATAATCATATCATAAGTATAATATAATCATCAACATCATGAGAGAAACACATTATAGAGGCAAGGAATGTGGCAATGCATAAAAATGAAACATCAGGTCATAGTGGTCAAATACCACACATAGTTATAAACAAAGATAACATCATGTTCACACATAAAATATGTGAATAATCATAAAATCATTATTTTTAAAAAAGATAAAATAATTTTCATTCATATTACAAATTATCTCATGAGATAAATCACATTACCCAATTCATTGGAGGGATATATAATTCTAGGCCCACCCATCACATCACAATATTTTCATAATCATAAATGCCACATGGAATGTATAACAATAATAGTCATGAAATAAACCATGGAAAGGAATGGATTTTATAAGTATTTTATAAATAATACATTCCCAAAAAAAATAGATTATACTTTGGAATAAAATATCATTTTTATTTGGATAAGAAATGACACATGAGGAGTTGAAGATTTGTTTTGGAAATAAAAGTAATTTAGGAAAATCATAGTATTTTGCTTAAAAATCAAGGTGGAAACATATTTATCCCTGAACAAAAATGAATAATAATGAAATTATATTTAAGGAACATTAAAGGAATATACATACTGAAATTTTTGTGAAAGAGGGAAAACCCAAAGAAAGGGAGTTGGGTTCCAGAATCCCCTTACCTTAATTCATGCTTTATTTTGTTTCCTTTTCACCTCCTAAATAATAAACATATATTTATTAAAACATTTATAAAGAAGTGAATTATTTTAATTTTTAACACTATTTATAAATTATAGTTATTTTATTATATTTATTAATTTCCATGGTTACTGGGTAGTCATTTGGATATCACGTTTTACTTAAAATTTTCCCATTTTCCTTGATTTCGCTATTTTGTTAAATGTAATTTATACATTAGTATAATTAATTACATAAACTCATAATAGATATAATTACATGTTTTTATATTATATATAATTCATAATATCCATCCATGATTATGGTTATAGTTGTTTACAAGTAAATGTATCCATAGCTGGTTAACCGACCTTTGACGAGACATTGTTGAAAGAGATGGAAAAAGAATTTTGAAATTTATATGTATAGTAAATATGATACTTATAGAAGGTTAAAATCATTAATATAGTTTTAACTTACTTCCTAATTAATTATTATAATTTTTTTTGGGAAAGTGGTGGTGAAAAAATGAAAAAGAATAATAATAAGAAATAAAAAATAAATAAAATAGTTGATCGAAACTTACTTAATCCCCAGTGTAGCTTCTATTTTATGACACTAAAACTCCCTTGATGCTTGGAGTTTTATTACTCTATAATTTCCATAAGGATTATAAATGGATTTATAGGAAGTGTTTTTATAGATTTTAGTCTTTGGTAAGTTGGGGATTATTGGTTTTCCAAGGGGAGGGATTGGGGTTATTTATACTTGAGGATATGGGTACTTTTAGAATAAAATATTAAATAAAATAATATATCAAAGATAAAACTTGTAATAGTAAATTTTGGAAAATATAAATTACACACACACACACATATATATAATATAGTGTTTTTATGACTTTTAACCTCTTTATAATTCTGATTCATTAGTTTATTAAAAAGGAAAGTTCAAAGAAAGAAAAATTGTTATTTTAAGGAATCACTTTTGATTTTAGGTTTTGGAAAATGATTTTTTAGGTTTAGAATTTAATTTAATTTTATTTTAATGACTCATTTATTAAATTAAATATATCATGTCTGAAACTAAAGTTATAAAAATTATTATTTAATTATTACATCATGAATGATGTAATTTAAGATAGAATGGTTAAGTGAAGAACTGTATTTTTACTATTCATCTGAAAATTGAAGTATTTCAGAAAATTACAGAACAAAATACCTTGGATTATTTTGATGTGATGATTTATAAAATGATATTAATTTTATCAAAATAAATTTATAACATAAGTAATTTTAAATTTTAATCAATAAATTATGATTTTTCTGAAATAATTTAAAATACAGTTTATTAAAAATGTGCTTAAATTTTCTTTGAGTTTTTTAATCATGATACTTATTTTTTTGGAATTATAATATTTATATTTACATAAATTAAAATTGATAAATATTATTTATATCAAAATTTATTATGTTTTGTAAAATTACTATTCCAATGGTAAGGTTACTATTCCCAATGGTCATGTTACTATTCCCAATAGCCAGGTTATTATTCCTACAACCACATTAATATTCTAATGATCATATTAACTCATATAAATATCACTTAATTATTTCACTCAATATTCACTACAATTCCTCCCAAGGTTGTATATTTTCATTTTATAATATATTGATTGGTTTACTAATATTTTGTTTCTTTGCTATAGTGTTGGCAGTAAGGGAGATGATTCTAGTGGATTAGGATGATCCATATTTTCCCATTTTATCTTTTATATTTTATATTTTTTTGTCAAATTTGAATTTTTGGAATTTTAATTGGGTTCATTACTAATTAATTTAACAAAATTTATTAGTGAAATAAATTATTGTTAGTTTCTTTATGTGTATAATATTAAATAGTTTATTTTAACAATCAGTTATTTTAAGAGACAAATATAATTTATAAACTCTGGGTTGTTAAATTCTCCCCCTATATAAATTTTATACAAAATATTTTAACTCATATTCTCAGTTGAGAATAGATGAGGGTAATTATGTTTCATTATTTCCTTTAGTTCCTATGCGAGCTCTTCAAACTTACGGTTCCTCCATAATAATTTAACAAGGTGTGTTATCTTATTGCATAGAAATTTGTCTCTATAGTCCAAGATATTCCCAATCTTCTCTTCATAAGAGAGGTCATTCTCTATTTGTACCACCTATGGATTAAATACATGTGAGGGATCAAATATATACTTACCCAGGAATGATACATGGAACATGTCATGAACTTGATCCATAATTAGTGTGAAAGCTGATAGGCCACTAGTACTATGCGATTGAGGATCTAAAAGTAGCCAATGTACCTTGGGTTGAGCCTTTCCATCTTTCCAAACCACATGAATCTCTTCTATGGTAAAATTTTTAGGGAAATGTTTTCTCCCGCATCAAACTCCAAGTCCCTTCGATGGTTGACCGCATATATATTTTTTGGAATCTTAGCAGCTTTTATATGTTGTTGGATGGATTAAACCTTCTCTGTCATATCTTTCACATGATCAGGTCAAAGTATCTTTTGTTCCAAAACTTCATCCTAATAAGTTCGATTTATACATCTCTTCCCATACAAAGATTCATATAGATCTATTTGAATACTTGAGTGGAAGCTATTGTTATATGATAATTCAAAAAATTAGATACATTGATCCCATCCACATTTGAATTATATTGATTAGAATATTAGATTGTCCTTAAGTGTTTGAATAGTCCTTTCAGATTGGACATTAGTTTGGGGGTGATAGGCCATACTGAAATTCAATTCAGTACTCAAGGCATGTTGAAGAATTATCCAAAATTTAGATGTGAACCTTGGATCATAATCAGAGATGATCAAAAGTGGTACCTCGTGTATCCTCCCACTCCCTTTAACATATTTCTTGGAAATTTTTTCTGGTGATAAATCTTTTCAAATAACAATGAAGTGGGAAGTCTTGGTGAGTCAATCCACCACAACCCATATCACACTATTTCCTTTGGGTGTCTTTAGGAGACCAATGAAAAAGTCAATAGTGACATTCTTCCATTTCCTCATGGGTATAGGAAATATTTTCATCATCTCTTTGAAATTTTTTCACTCTGATTTAACTTTCTGTCATACCAAACATTGTGATATATACTCTATAATATCCTTTTTTATGTTTTCCCATGAGAAGTGTTCTCAAAGATCATTGTACATCTTGGTACTTCCAGGATGGATAAATAATGATGGGCTATGTGCAATATCCAATAGCTCATTCATTATCTTAGGTGATGAAGGTACATAAATCCTCATTCCAAACCAAATCAAAGCATCATAATTGATGTGGAACTCATTTATATTCACTTCCTTTACCACTTTCACCGACATTTGAAGCTCTAGATCATCCTTTTATGCATCCTTGATCTTATATTAGATAAATGGATGGGAAATCATTTGGTAAATGTAGAATGTATTCCCTACTATTATGATTTCAAAATCCATCCATTGCATATCCACGAAGATAGGGTCTTTTTAAATATGCCTCATGGATTAAGTAGTAGGTTATTTTCTACAAGGAGAATCATCTACCTTATTTTCCTTTCCTGGATAGTAGTGAATAGAGAAATCATAGTCATTGATTAGATATAACTATATTCATTGACACATGTTGAACTCCTTCTATGTGAATATATACTTTAGACTCTTATTATTGGTATATATACCACACTTTTCACCATACAGATAGTGCCCCAAAATATTCAAGGTGAAGATTACAATTGCTAACTCTAGATCATGCATCAGGTAGTTTTTTTCATGGATATTCAACTTTCACGAGGCATATTCTATCAATTTATCATTATTCATGATCATATAACCCAATAATTTATTCTAAGCATCATTTTATATCACAAAAACTTATCCAATTATTGGTAGTGTGAGTATAGGTGTAGTGATTAGCCTCTTCTTGAGATCCTTAAATATTTCCTCACATTATTCTATCTAGACATAATTTACTCCTTTCTATGTTAACTTAGTTAGCGGTCTTGTAAATATTGATAAATTTCTCAAAAAACATTTTTAATACCAAGATAAGAGGAGAAAACAATGGATTTATATGACACTAATGGGTTTGGTCCATTTATCAATTTCATTTTTCTTTGAAGGATCCATAGAAATTCTCTCACTTGTGATCAAGTGCCCCAAGAATGTGGCTTTCTACATCCAAAAGTCACACTTTCTGAACTTAGCATACATTTTCTCCTTACTTAATGTCACCAGAACAATCTTTAGATGATCTTTAAGTTCCGATTTTATCTTATATTAAATGAAAATATCATTGATAAATACTATAAAAAAAATTTATGGTTGTCTCTAAATACTCTATTCATAAAATCCATGGAAATTGTAGGGGAATTAGTAAGTCTAAAGGGAATAACTATGAACTCATAGTGCTTATACCTTGTATAAAAGGCTTTCTTATGAATATTTTCCTACTTTACCTTTAGCTAATGATATATAGAATGAAGATACACCTTTTATAAGTATTTATATCCACTTAGTTGATCAAAAAAGTCATCAATACTTGGTATATGATACTTTTTCTTCATATTGTTCTTGTTGAGCTCCCGATAATCAATAAACAACAACATTGATCCATCCTTCTTTCTGAAAAAGAGACACTACTGGAAATCCAGCATTTCCCAACGGTTTAGAACCGTTGGGAAAGGCGACAGAACCGTTGGTATATGTTATACCAACGGTTCTGCAAACCGTTGGTATATGTTATACCAACGGTTCTGCAAACCGTGGGGAAGTAAGTCGTTGGGAAAGGCTTTTCCCAACGGTTTACACAGAACCGTTGGGATAGGTTAGAAAAAATCAACCTATCCCAACGGTTTGTCCCGTTGGGAAATCAACAGATATTTTCTTTCCCAACGGTTTGTAAACTGTTGGGAAAGGTTTTTACCAACGGTTCCATGAACCGTTGGTAAAAACAACCATTCAACATGGTATCCCAACGGTTTCAAACCATTGGGATAGGGTGTTTTTACCAACGGTTCCTTGAACCGTTGGTAAAAACAGCTACATAGAGCCTATGCCAACGGTTTTCAAACCGTTGGCATAGGATTTGCTGTGCAAATTGCACAACAGCCTGCAATTTGCACAGCAGGTCTGGTTTTTGGGCATTCACCCTCGGTTTCAATTCAATTTTCAATCCAATTATGCCCTCGTTTTCAATTCATTTTTCAATCCAATTATTGTACCTGTAACACATATAATGCATACAAATAGAGAACAAACCAACACATACAAATAATGCAAACCAACCAACCAACACATATAATGCATCCTGAAAATATACACATCCATAATTAAAGTATAATTCATAACATAATTATAAACATACATAATTCATTTAGAATTCATTTTAAAATTTAGATGACAATCATATGTGGAATCTGGAATTCAATTCATAATTTGATTGGTTTTTCATATACCATATATTTTTAATAGAAATGATATCCATTTTAAATAAAATACATACATCTGGAATGATACTGGTCACACCGTGCCTCGGATTGAGGCGAGGTTAACTCGTACACGTCACAAATGACTCATTGATCGTTGTCCTAAAGTATCAACATATTCCGAAATCATTTGGTCAGTTTTCCGTATGTCAGTTGTTGTTTTCACTTAAAATGAAGTGTTTTTTAAATAAAAGAGAGACACTTTGAATGGTTTCGGCCACACCGCGCCTCGTATTGAGGCGGGGTTAACTCGTACACATCACAAATGACCCATGGATTGTTGTGCTAAAATATAAACACAATCAGAATGCGTTTGGTTGGTTTTCCATATGAATTTAAAATGTAGTCCATTTTAAAGAAAAGAGATACACTTAGAGTGGTCTTGGCCAAACCGCGACTCGGATTGAGGCGTGGTTGACTCGTACACGTAACATATGACCCATGGATCGTTCTCCTAAAGTTTCAACAGAAACCGAATCCGTTTGGTTGTTTTTCCGTATGTACTTAAAATAGTGTCCATTTTAAACAAAAGAGAGTCACTTAGACTTATCCTGGCCACACCGCGACTCAGATTCATCCCAGGTTGGCTCTTACACGTCACATATGACCCATGTATTGTTGGGATAAATTATCAATAGATTCGGAATGCGTTTGGTCAGTTTTTCGTATGTCAGTTGATGCTTTTCACTTAAAGTGACGTCCTTTTGAAACAAAAGACGGACACTTTGAGTGGTGCCGGCCACACCACGTCTCCGGATTGAGCTGAAACCACCGTGAAACATTCTAATTATTATTCACGATGTGTATGCGCAGACGGCACGTCAATCGGACGTGCGGTTTGCGCAGTACGACTCAATATTCGTGTTTTAAGTGATGCGCGCGCTTCGTAAACGCGCGTGAGGGGGGTCCAAACGGGCCGAATGAAGTCGGAATGGCCTGAAATCAGACGAAAAATACGGGAGAGTGATTTATGAATTGGTCGAGTAGACGGCACGTCAATCGGACGTGCCGTGTGCCCGCGGTGACCGATAACGCAGTTCTGGTGTCATAAACGGCCAAAACGGGCGTCCAACGGTCAAATTCATAGCGGATGACCTCAGATTGAGCTGAAACCACCGTGAAACATTATAATTATTATTCGTGACGTGTACGCGTAGACGGCACGTCAATCAGATGTGCGGTTTGCGCGGTACGGCTCAATATTCGTATTTTAAGTGATGTGCGCGCTTCGTAAACGCGCGTGAGGGGGGTACAAACTGGCCGAACAAAGTCGGAATGGCCTGAAATCAGACGACAAATACGGGTGAGTGATTTCTGAAGTGGTCGAGCAGACGGCACATCAATTGGACGTGCCATGTGCCCGCGGTGACCGACAACACAGTTCTGGTGTCATAAACGGCCAAAACGGGCGTCAAACGGTCAAATTCATAGAGGACGACCTCGGATTGAGCTGAAACCAACGTGAAACATTCTAATTATTATTATTGACGTGTACGCGCAGACGGAACATCAATCGGACGTGTGGTTTGCACGGTACGGCTAAATATTCGTGTTTTAAGTGATGTGTGTGCATCGTAAACGCGCGTGAGGGTGGTCCAAACGGGCCGAACAATTTCGGAATGGCCTGAAATCAGACGAAAACTACGGGTGAGTGATTTATGAAGTGGTCGAGCAGACGGCACGTCAATCGGAGGTGCCGTGTGCCCGCGGTGACCGACAACGCAGTTCTGGTGTCATAAACGGCCAAAACGGGCGTCCAACGGTCAAATTCATAGTGGACGACCTCGGATTGACCTGAAACCACCGTGCAACATTATAATTATTATTATTGATGTGTACGCGTAGACGGCACGTCAATCGGACGTGCGGTTTGCGCGGTACGGCTCAATATTCGTGTTTTAAGTGATGCGCGTGCTTCGTAAACGCGCGTGAGGGGGGTCCAAATGGGCCGAACGAAGTCGGAATGGCCTGAAATCAGACGACAAATATGGGAGAGTGATTTATGAAGTGGTCGAGCAGACGGCACGTCAATTGGACGTGCCGTGTGCCCGCGGTGACCGACAACGCAGTTCTGGTGTCATAAACGGCCAAAACGGGCGTCCAACGGTCAAATTCATAGCAGACGACCTCGGATTGACCTGAAACCACCGTGCAACATTATAATTATTATTTGTGACGTTTACGAGCAGACGGAACATCAATCGGACGTGCGGTTTGCGCGGTACGGCTCAATATTTGTATTTTAAGTGATGTGCGCGCTTCGTAAACGCGCGTGAGGGGGGTCCAAACGGGCCGAACGAAGTCGGAATGGCCTGAAATCAGACGACAAAAATGGGTGAGTGATTTCTGAAGTGGTCGAGCAGACGGAACATCAATTGGACGTGCCATGTGCCCGCGGTGACCGACAACGCAGTTCTGGTGTCATAAACGGCCAAAACGGGCGTCAAACGGTCAAATTCATAGCGGATGACCTCAGATTGAGCTGAAACCACCGTGAAACATTATAATTATTATTATTGACATGTACGCATAGACGGAACGTCAATTGGACGTGCGGTTTTCACGGTACGGCTCAATATTCATGTTTTAAGTGATGTGCGCGCTTCGTAAACGCGCGTGAGGGTGGTCCAAACGGGCCGAACGATTTCGGAATGGCCTGAAATCAGACGAAAAATATGGGTGAGTGATTTATGAAGTGGTCGAGCAAACGGCACATCAATCGGACGTGCCGTGTGCCCGCGGTGACCGACAACGCAGTTCTGGTGTCATAAACGGCCAAAACAGGCGTCAAACGGTAAAATTCATAGCGGACGACCTTGGATTGACCTGAAACCACCGTGCAACATTCTAATTATTATTTGTGACGTGTACGCGCAGACGTCACGTCAATCGGAAGTGCGGTTTGCGCGGTACGGCTCAATATTCGTGTTTTAAGTGATGCGCGCGCTTCGTAAACGCGCGTGAGGGGGGTCCAAATGGTCCGAACGAAGTCGGAATATCCTGAAATCAGACGAAAAATACGGGAGAGTGATTTATGAAGTGGTCGAGCAGACGGAACATCAATAGGACGTGCCGTGTGCCCGCGGTGACCGACAACGCAGTTCTGGTGTCATAAACGGCCAAAACGGGCGTCCAACGGTCAAATTCATAGCAGACGACCTCGGATTGACCTGAAACCACCGTGCGACATTATAATTATTATTCGTGATGTGTACGTGCAGACAGCACATCAATCGGACATGCGGTTTGCGCGGTACGACTCAATATGCGTATTTTAAGTGATGCGCGCGCTTCGTAAACGCGCGTGAGGGGGGTCCAAACGGGCCGAACGAAGTCGGAATGGCCTGAAATCAGACGACAAATACGGGTGAGTGATTTCTGAAGTGTTCGAGTAGACGGCACGTCAATTGGACGTGCCATGTGCCCGCGGTGACCGACAACGCAGTTCTGGTGTCATAAACGGCCAAAACGGGCGTCAAACGGTCAAATTCATAGAGGACGACTTCGGATTGAGCTGAAACCACCGTGAAACATTATAATTATTATTCTTGATGTGTACGCGCAGACGTAACATCAATCGGACGTGCGGTTTGCGCGGTACGGCTCAATATTCATGTTTTAAGTGATGTGCGTGCTTCGTAAACGCGCGTGAGGGTGGTCCAAATGGGACGAACGATTTCAGAATGGCCTGAAATCAGACGACAAATACGGGTGAGTGATTTATGAAGTGGTCGAGCAGACGGTACGTCAATTGGACGTGTCGTGTGCCCGCGGTGACCGACAACGCAGTTCTGGTATCATAAACGGCCAAAACGGGCGTCAAACAGTCAAATTCATAGCGGATGACCTTGGATTGACCTGAAAACACCGTGCAACATTCTAATTATTATTCGTGACGTGTACGCGCAGACGTCACACCAATCGGACGTGCGGTTTGCGCGGTACGGCTCAATATTCGTGTTTTAAGTGATGCGCGCGCTTCGTAAACGCGCGTGAGGGGGGTCCAAATGGGCCGAACGAAGTCGGAATGGCCTAAAATCAGACAAAAAATACGGGACAGTGATTTCTGAAGTGGTCGAGCAGACGGAACGTCAATTGGACGTGCCATGTGCCCGCGGTGACTGACAACGCAGTTCTGGTGTCATAAACGGCCAAAACGGGCGTCAAAAGGTCAAATTCATATAGGACGACCTCGGATTGAGCTAAAACCACCGTGAAACATTCTAATTATTATTCTTGACGTGTACGCGCAGATGGCACGTCAATCGGACGTGCGGTTTGCGCGGTACGACTCAATATTCGTGTTTTAAGTGATGCGCGCGCTTCGTAAACGCGCGTGAGGGTGGTCCAAACGGGCCGAATGATTTCGGGATGGCCTGAAATCAGACGACAAATACGGGTGAGTGATTTATGAAGTGGTCGAGCAGAGGGCATGTCAATCGGACGTGCCGTGTGCCCGCGGTGACCGACAACGCAGTTCTGGTGTCATAAACGGCCAAAACGGGCGTCAAACGGTCAAATTCATAGCGGACGACCTCGGATTGACCTGAAACCACCGTGCAACATTCTAATTATTATTCGTGATGTGTATACGTAGATAGCACGTCAATCGGACGTGCGGTTTGCACGGTATGGCTCAATATTCGCGTTTTAAGTGATGTGCGCGCTTCGTAAACGCGCGTGAGGGGGGTCCAAACGGGCCGAACGAAGTCGGAATGGCCTGAAATCAGACGACAAATACGGGAGAGTGATTTATGAAGTGGTCGAGTAGACGGCACGTCAATCGGACGTGCCATGTGCCCGCGGTGACCGACAACGCAGTTCTGGTGTTATAAACGGCCAAAACGGGCGTCAAACGGTCAAATTCATAGCGGACGACCTCGGATTGAGCTGAAACCACCGTGAAACATTCTAATTATTATTCTTAATGTGTACGCGTAGACGGCACGTCAATCGAATGTGTGGTTTGCGCGGTACGGCTCAATATTCGTGTTTTAAGTGATGCGCGTGCTTCGTAAACGCACGTGAGGGTGGTCCAAACGGGCCGAACGATTTTGGAATGGCCTGAAATCAGACGAAAAATACGGGTGAGTGATTTATGAAGTGGTCGAGTAGACGGCATGTCAATCGGACGTGCCGTGGGCCCGCGGTGACCAACAATGCAGTTCTGGTGTCATAAACGGCCAAAACGGGCGTCCAACGGTCAAATTTATAGCAAACGACCTCGGATTGAGCTGAAACCACTGTAAAACATTATAATTATTATTCGTGACGTGTACGCGCAGACGGCACGTCAATCGGATGTGCGGTTTGCGCGGTACGGCTCAATATTCGTGTTTTAAGTGATGCGCGCGCTTCGTAAACGCGCGTGAGGGTGGTCCAAACGGGCCGAACGATTTCTGAATGGCCTGAAATCAGACGACAAATACGGGTGAGTGATTTATGAAGTGGTCGAGCAGACGGCACATCAATCGGATGTGCCGTGTGCCCGCGGTGACCGACAACGCAGTTCTGGTGTCATAAACGGCCAAAATATTGTCCATTTTAAACAAAATAGAGACACTTTGAGTGGTGTCGGCCACACCGCGCCTCTTATTGAGGTGGCGTTGACTCGTACACATCACATATGACCCATGGATCGTTCTCCTAAAGTTTCAACAGAAACCGAATGCGTTTGGTCGGTTTTCCGTATGTCATTTTTTGTTTTCACTAAAAATGAAGTCCATTTTAAACAAAATAGAGACACTTTGAGTGGTGTCGGCCACACCGCGCCTCAGATTGAGGTGGCGTTGACTCATACACGTCACATATGACCCATGGATCGTTCTCCTAAAGTTTCAACAGAAACCGAATGCGTTTGGTTGGTTTTCCGTATGTCATTTTTTGTTTTCACTAAAAATGAAGTCCATTTTAAACAAAATAGAGACACTTTGAGTGGTGTCGGCCACACTGCGCCTCGGATTGAGGTTTGATTGACTCGTACACGTCACATATGACCCATGGATCGTTCTCCTAAAGTTTCAACAGAAACCGAATGCGTTTGGTCGGTTTTCCGTATGTACTTAAAATACTGTCCATTTTAAACAAAAGAAAGTCACTTAGAGTGGTCACGACCACACTGCATCTCGGATTTAGGCGGGGTTGACTCGTACACTTCTCAAATGACCCATGGATCTTTGTCTTAAAGTATCAACACAATTCGAATGCGTTTGGCCGGTTTTCCATATGCCAGTTGATGTTTTTCACTTAAAATGATGTCCTTTTGAAACAAAAGACATACACTTTGAGTTGTTCCGACCGCACCGCGCCTCGGATTGAGGCGGGGTTGATTCGTACATGTCACATATGACCCATGGATCGTTTTCCTAAAGCATCAACACATTTCGAATGCGTTTGGTCAGTTTTTCGTATGTCACTTTTTGTTTTCACTTAAAATATTATGGAAATTCATATAGAATATTTTTATATCATATTTAGTATGGATTATATTTTAGTTGATCCTGCTATGAAACATTTTAGAGCTAATGAAATTAAGGAAGGTGGAGGGGCTGTCCGGGGGGCTGTTCGGGGGGGGGGCTGTCTGGTGGGTGTCCGGGGGGCTGTCCAGGGACCAAGGAGGAGGGTGGGGGGGCTGTGTGGGGTCTGTCCGGGGGGTGTTTGGGGGTTGTTCAGGGGGTTGTTTGGGGTTGTTTAGGGGGCTGTCCGGGGGTTGTTCAAGGGGTTGTTTAGGGGTTGTTCAGGGGTTTTTCAGGGGTTGTTCAGGGGGTTGTCCGGGGTTGTTCAGGGGGCTGTCTGGGAGGTGTTTGGGGGGTTGTCTGGGGTCCAAGGGGGAGGGTGGGGGGGTTGTCCGAGGGGCTGTCCGGGGGGATATCTGGGGTCCAGGGTAGAGGGTTGGGGGCTGTACGGGGGGCTGTCCGCGGGGCTGTCCGCGGGGCTGTCCGGGGGGTGTTTGGGGGGTGTTCGGGGTCCAAGGGGGAGGGGGGGTTGTCCAGGGTCCAAGAATGAGGGGGGTTGTCCAGGGAGTTCACAAACACACAACCACTAAAAGACAACAACATCCATAAAAATAGACAATATATAAAAATAACTCAACTCCAATAATATACTACGAGTCTAGATAAAACCAACAACTAGAATAGATTAAACATCAAATCTCAGTAATATAAGTCAAAAATGTAACGGATCAATATGTCCCACATCAGCATCACCATCACCATCATCATCATCATCATCACCCTCGTCATCATCCTCCTCATCGTCCTCACCCTCCACAGCGCCTTCCTCCTCGCCTTCACCCTCCTCCTCGCCCTCCTCGTCTCCCTCCTCTTCCGCATCAGACTCCTTGCCATCATCATCTTCAAGCTGGACATCGGCCTGACCACCACTGGAACTGCCACCTGGTGCACCATATATAGAATGTATCTACGACATGTATTCATCAATCGCTGGGCTGACCTCTGTTGGAAGTGTTGGACGTAGAACTTCAATAAATTTCATAAATGCACTGTTTTCCCTAGCAGACTGTTCTGCCGTCTCTGTGGCCCTTTTCTCAGCCTGTTCTGCCTGTGCCCTAACTTGCTGCAGCTCGGTGGCACTACAACTTGTACCTGAGGCAGGCCAATACCTCATCGGGGCTATCCTAGGTCGGCAGCGTACTCTGCCAGAATGATCCTCTCCCAACACCTGATGTAAGTGATCAGATGGCCCAAAATTGTCTGCTTCTTGGGCATCGAGGGCCTCTAAAGCGTCCTGTTACAAATATAAATATATTATTAAGTTACGAAATAGATATTAAAATATAAAATCAATAGATTAAAACTTACAATCTGCTGCTGAGTCGCTTCATTGACAGCACTTCCATCCTTTTTTCGTCTACTCGAGCAAAACAGTTTTGCTCGAGGCACACGTCCTTCAATATTTTGTACTTGCCTCTACAATGACATTGAAAACAAAAGTTATATAAAAACTTTATCAAATGATTAAATAATTGAGGAAACAAAAGAAAATGTAAGTCGTAAAGAAAACTTATAAACAATTGTCATACCTGATGCCTCTCATGATCCGGCATCATCGTGCGTCCTAGTGTATGGAGGTATTTTTTTGCATCAATGTTTTTTTTATTTTTTCCAGATGATTCCTAAATAAAATTCGATAATGCAAAGGATAATATTAATGAAAAACTTGAAAGTTATTATTTAAATACCTCAAATGTAATTCATACCTTAAACTGGGTACTCATCCAATGAGTAATCATCTGACGATACTGCTCTATAGGAAAATCATCCACGACCGGTACCGCCTCTAACCCAGTGCCAACTCTAGCACGCCAGCCAATATACAGCTCATGCTTGTAGTCTCTCCAAAGCTCGCCTAAATCCTTTAGACGTTCCAGTCGTGCACCCTCACCATCAGGAAAATTAAATCGAAGCTGAAATCAAAATATTAATTCATATAAATACAAAAATAATTCATGGCATTAAATACAACAGATTTTTTTACCCATATCTCTGCCCAAGCTCTATCTTTGACCTCATGTGGTAAATGTCTCCACGACAGCGGGCTAACGGGAATGATGTCGGAGTATTTGGCAAGTGTCGCCAGAAAACTCCGACATTGCTGCCCTGTTTTCTCAACCATCTGATTGTCTTCATTATATTCCACCATAACCTGTGTGCGACGGTTCCACACCGAATGCATGCGTGTACGGCCCCGCCCCTGCCTCCTGTCAGTAGATGCATCTGTCATGAAAGAAAAACAAATATTTTATCAAAACATATTATAATGAAAATAAATATTGCTATAAAAATTTGTTAGGGTTTTATAAATATACCTGCGCTAGTCTGATCAATGAGTGGCGCCGTATCCACAGAACCTGATGGAACACCCTCTGGTGGAACAGGAGTCGAAGACGATGGAATATAAAATCTCGGAGAGACAGAAGTAGAAGGAAAAGAATATGGAACAGCTGTATGACCTGATGCTGACTGGGGAGTGGGAATCATCATGGGATGTGAAAATTATGGGGCAGAAGATGCAGAAGGTAGCGAAAACATGGGAGACCTAAATACCCCGTGTGTCCCTAACGACACACCGGGATCAGAATGTGGGAAGGCTGAAATGTCAGTGGGAGGGGTAGGGTCTAGTCGGGCACGCGCAGCTCTACGTCCACCTCTGGTACGAACCCTCCTCGTACCACCGGCCTGAGTACTAGGACCAGTACTAGGCTCCTCGTCAAATAACTGTCGACGTAATGGTGGATCCTACAAAAAAGTTTACAAAAAAAATTAATCACATGACATTATATATTCTGTAAATATATATATATATATATATATATATATTTGAAATAAAGTACTCACTATAGGCACTAATGGTGGAATGCCCATCTCCTCCATCCGACGATTGTTCTCTGCCATTTTTTTTCTTCGTCTCTCTTCAATTGGCTGCATTTCCTGCATTTGAAAACAAATATGTAATTAATTAGAAAAAGAAAATTAATGTGTAAACCAAAAAACTAAATATATGAGGGAATGAGGGGATTCATTGGTAATTTAGCTATCAATTGTTTTAGAAGATCTTGAATGAATTTAATAAAACATACAAGTTGTAATGTTCACCAAGTTAGAAATATTGTTTGATTTGGTTTGAATACAGTTCAATTCTAAATTAGAAAATGCAATTCAAATAAAACAGCAACCAATAAACATTGAAAATTCACATAACGGTCAAGTCAGCTAAAACATATTTGTGATCAATACTAAATAAATATGAATATTACCAACCTTAACAACCCAACTCGAGGTAAACCAAAATAATTGAGAACATGGATGAATGATTATATATATTTCCAACCACAACTTCAGGTTCACAATCAACTCTGACAATTGAGCTATTGGAGTCATCAAAAGAAATAAATGGATTGGTTCCAATGGCAATAGGGACGGTGTCAATTCCATCATCAGCATCATCAAAAATATGTCTTGGAATTACTTCAACTATGACACCAAATTCAGGTTGAAGTTGATCTTTGACATAAAAAACTTGTTTATCCATTGATGCCAACACATATGGTTCTTCGGTTGCAAGAGTGCAGGTCATATTAATTACTCGAAATCCACAATCATCAATAAATGTGCCATGTCTCGTCATCGAATCAAACCAATGGAATTTCATCATTGTGACTCATCCATGAGAGTAATAATCCAATATTATTATTTTCTCAACGACTCCATAATAACCCACATTTTCAAGTCGCGGTCTACTATCTGATGCACTAACATAACAATCTGTTGTGGCAGTAACCATAATACCATCATGTTGTGTTCTCATGTTTTTGGCTCGTTCAGTGACAATAAATCTGTACCCATTGATAACAATTGATTTACAGTCACGAACCACGGTATTAGGACCAAAAGCCAAAGCTCTTATTTTCTCAGAGACAGAGTCAGCATACAAACTCAATACCTGCAATATAAATGACAGTTAAACTTAAGTAAATATTGAAATAATTAATTTAAACAGTAATATTTTTACCTTCAATTTTAACCAAGCAGAAAACTCTTTGTTATGCAAAGTCTCTCTCCTTCTCAAAGATAAAGAACGATGCTTCCTATTTATCATTGTTTTATGTTCCCTGTAGATAAAAAAATATTAATAGTTTAACAGATATATATGTAAGATATACATATTCAATTTTTTTACCTGATATAGTCATCGAAAAAATCACAGTTGAACAAAACTGTGCGATGTGCCATCTCCCGCTCTTCATGGCTTAATGTCTTCAATGTATATGATCCAGGAATTCCTCCTATTTGAGGAAGTGATGGAAACTGGGTTCAATTTGCTCATATTGTTCTTCTTCATTTCTCATTGGTCTGTTCATTCTTGTAGTAAGATCAGAAAAATACATTGAACAGAAATCCATACATTCTTGAGCTAAGTAACCGTTCACGATAGAACCTTCGGGATGATTCTTGTTTCGAACATAAGACTTTAATGTGAACATATTTCTTTCAGTTGGATACATCCAACAAAAAGAAACAGGTCCTCTGAGAAGTATTTCAGTTGGAATATGGATAGTCAGATGCAGCATGCATGTGAAAAATGATGGGGGAAATATTTTCTCCAACTCACACAAAATTAATGGGGCATCTGTCAACATTTTTTGCAAGAAAGACTTGGACAACTTATTAGCACAAAGATCTCTAAACAAATGGCACAACCGAATAACACCCACCCTTACATTATTGGACAAAAGATGACGGATTGCTATTGGAAGCAACTCATGCAGTAGAATGTGATAATCATGAGTATTCAAAGATTTTAGCTTCAACTCTCTTCTGTTGACCCGTTTAGATATGTTGCTTGAATAGCCATCAGGAACTCTAATAGTCTATAATACTTCCAAAAATTGTTTTTTTAGTAGGTGTCATCACATAAGAAGCACATGGAAGTTTCCATTTATTTTCACTGATACACACAGGATGCAATTCTGGTCTGATTCCCCAATACACCAAGTCACGTCGAGATCGTAAATCATCTTTTGTCTTCCCCTTGACATTTAGAAGAACTGAAAGCAACATTTCACATATATTCTTTTCAATATGCATTACGTCTAAGCAATGACGTAGCAAATTGGTTGACCAATAAGGCAAATCAAAAAAGATACTCCTCTTCCTCCAATTGTAACAGGTTTCTGTGGAAACATTCTTTCTCTTTCCAGATTTCATTTGACCCTTCCCGAACGAAAAACTGAAATCTTTCAATTCATTAAGCACATCAGTTCCAGACATACGCTGAGGTGGATCATCAGTCTCTATAGTATTATCAAATCTTCGACGATTCATTCTATATGGATGATCCTTCGGCAAAAATCATCGATGTCCCATAAAACTGAAACTACAATGATGTTTCAGTCTTCTGGATCGTGTATTCTTCATACAAACTGGACATGACAGTTTTCCCTTCATGCTCCATCCAGACATCATTGCATAAGTCGGAAAATCATTGATCGTCCACATAAGCGCAGCACGCATCTGAAATATGTCTTTCGAACATGCATCGTATGTGCGCACACCCACATCCCAAAGAAGTTTCAACTCTTTTATTAAAGGTTGCATGTATACATCAATATCAATGCCGGGATCAAAAGGACCAGATATGAGTATACTCATGAAAGTGAAAGATTTTTTCATACACAGCCATGGGGGAAGATTATAAATGTGTATAAAAACTGGCCATGTGCTATGCGAAGTAAACATCTGCCCAAACGGATTAAAACCGTCGCATGAAAGACCCAGCCTCACATTACGCACGTCAGCTGCAAAATCAGGATGTCGAGCATCAAATCTCTGCCATGCAAATCCATCTGTAGGATGAACCAACTCATCATTAGTCTTCTTTCTCTCGGTATCATGCCATCTCATTTTTATTGATATGTCATCAGACATAAAAAGATTCTGGAGTCTGGGGATCAATGGAAAGTGCCACATTACTTTCTGTGGAATGCGGGATGGTGTTCCATCAGATTTTGACTTCCAACGGGATGTGCCACATTTTATACATTCATTTCGTTCAGCGGTTTCTTCCCAGAATAAACTGCAATCTTTCGGGCAAGCATGAATTTTGTTTCTGGAAAATCCAAGTTCTTCAACTAACTTCCATGCCATATAGTGGTTTGAGAGAATATCTGCATCATCTGGAAGTAAATCCTTCAAGAGGGTAAGAATGTAATCGATTGCTGTATTAGAAATCCCATACATAGTTTTTCCATGAAACAATCGGATTAAAAATTCCAGCTTTTTCATTTTATCGCATTGTCGATATACTGGAGTCGTGGCAGCATCATTCAATTTTTTCACCCTATCAATATCATCATTTTCACTAGATGCATCAGTTGTCCTCATATCGACGTCTTCTTGAGTCGAAATCCTTTCTTTTTCATGATGACGAATAAACAGAAACCGATCATCTAACAAATTCTCCATTCCAGTCCTTTCATTTCGATCATCACCAATTTGAGATTTCATTTTCTCCCCATTGTGATACCACACAAAGTAGTTTTCTTGAAAACCATTTTTGGTTATGTGGTAGCTGACTTCTTCATGACTCAACCAAGGTCTACCAACACAATTGGAACATGGGCAGTGTATGCGACCACTATCTGAAGCATTGTGAAATGAAAAATCTATAAAGCTCTCCAAATTGTTTTGAAAATCGCTTGAGATACGATCGGTTTCATACATCCAACTTCTGTCCATTCTGTAAAAAAATTCATATAAGTCATTTTGTCATAAACAATTCAATAGGATTGAACTTTAATAGAAAATACATTTAAGTAAACGATAAAGGAAGAAAATAATCATGATATCAACTACACATGTGAAAAAAACATACTAATGTGTTATTGAAAAAATGTAAAACCAACAAGAACTTAATGTGTTATCACATCAGAGCATGCCTCATCCCATAACCATATTAGTAGGGTACCCTCGTGGACAGCCCCGCCCACCCCCGTGGACAACCCACCCACCCCCGTGGACACCCCCTACCCCCTAGACAGCCCAACCACCCACGTGGACAGCCCACCCACCCCCCTCGACACCCCTTCTCCCTATGGACAGCCCCACACCCCCTTGGATAGCCCGTCCACCCCCCTGGACACCCCTACCCCCTGTGGCTAGCCCACCCACCCCCCCTGGACAGCCCGCCCACCCCTCCTTGACAGCCCGACCACCCTCGTGGACAGCCCGTCCACCCTTGTGGACAGCCCGCCCACCCCCGTACCCCCCTGGACACCCCGTACCCCCCCCCCCCCCCCCGGGATAGCCCCGCCCACCCTCTCAAACAACCCACACCCCCTCCCCTGCAACCCCACCACCACCACCTAGACATACCAACCCCCCTGGACACCCCACACACCCCTCCCCCACCAGGACACCCCACCCAGACCCCCAGGACAGCCCACACCCCATGGACAGCCCCGCCCACCCCCGTGGACAGCCTTTCCCACCCCCGTGGACAGCCCCGCCCACCCCCGTGGTCAACCCACCCACCCCCGTGGACGCCCCCTACCCCCTAGACAGCCCAACCACCCCCGTGGATAGCCCACCCACCCCCCTCGACACCCCTTCTCCCTATGGATAGCCCCCCACCCCCTTGGATAGCCCGCCCACCCCCTGGACACCCCTACCCCCTGTGGCCAGCCCACCCACCCCCCTGGACAGCCCGCCCACCCCTCCTTGACAGCCCGGCCACCCCCGTGGACAGCCCGTCCACCCTTGTGGACAGTCCGCCCACCCCCGTACCCCCCTGGACACCCCGTACCCCCCTGGATAGCCCCACCCACCCTCCCAAACAGCCCACACCCCCCTTCCCTGCAACCCCACCACCACCACCTAGACATACCACCCCACCTGGACACCCCACACACCCCTCCCCCACCAGGACACCCCACCCAGACCCCCAGGACAGCCCACACCCCCTGGACAGCCCCGCCCACCCCCGTGGACACCCCCTACCCCCTAGACAACCCACCCACCCCCCTCGACACCCCTTCTCCCTATGGACAGCCCCCCACCCCCTTGGATAGCCCGCCCACCCCCCTGGACACCCCTACCCCCCGTGGCCAGCCCACCCACCCCCCCTGGACAGCCCGCCCACCCCTCCTTGACAGCCCGACCACCCCCGTGGACAGCCCGTCCACCCTTGTGGACAGCCCGCCCACCCTCGTACCCCCCTGGACACCCCGTACCCCCCTGGATAGCCCCTCCCAAACAGCCCACACCCCCCTCCCCTGCAACCCCACCACCACCACCTAGACATACCACCCCCCTGGAATGTGTAGAAATAACATAAAAATACATGATATATAGATAGCAAAAAATACTCAACCTATGGGTTCACATTAACTACATAATCACACACTTCACTACTACCATAAAACACATAAACCACACCACCACCACACAAGACACATAGCATTTCTCACATTCATTTA
Source organism: Viscum album (assembly GCA_963277665.1). Classification (NCBI taxonomy): domain Eukaryota; kingdom Viridiplantae; phylum Streptophyta; class Magnoliopsida; order Santalales; family Viscaceae; genus Viscum; species Viscum album. The sequence continues at coordinate 1,685,974,490 of OY728160.1, forward strand.
TAAGCCACTTCATTCACACTTACATTGTCCATTCATTTAATGTTAAATTAATTAAATCCATTTACCACACATCCATTTCTATTCCATCTCATTTATTTAATATCTTGTTTTTTTGTTTTAACAACATAATTTATTCCATAGATAACCAGGAAACTAATAAAACCACCACACAACAACTCACCATCTCACAATAACCATCGACACCATGTTACATCGACCAACCATCTCACCAAAACAACCACATATCACAATAAAAATATTGCACATCACAAACCACCGCACAACCAAAACCACCTCAACACATTATACACCACAACTTCATCACACAACACCTCCACACAACACAACACCACCACACATCATCACTATCATACAACTTCACATGACACATCCATGCCCACTAACCATCACATTACAACCCCACATATCACAAAGCCCAACTGGTCACCTCAATCCCCATAAAACAGCCTACAACATACAATGAAACACAACAAAAAACCTCTCATAGAGGCAACATACCCCAACTTCCACAATTTATTTATTCAAGGTCTTTTATTACATTACCCCTTTATTTAGCATGGACATTATAACACAACTGATATTCCAGGGGAAACTAATTAATTAACAAAATATTTATTCATTTCCCTATTTTACATGGTGAAATCACATCAAAATCCAAACTTAAAACTAAAATATTAGATCAATAACAATAAAAACAAGGTACCATATGTGTATAAAGAAAAAATTACTTGATTTGAGATGATTCAAATGGGTTTTCACCTATTCGGATGGGGGATTTGGAGAGTAGCAGAGAGATGGAGGTGGATTGATAACTTAAAACTAAAATACTAAAGGAATAACAATAAAAATAAGGAAGTATATGTGTATATATAAAAATATACCTGATTTCAGATGGTTTTCACCTCTTCAGATAGGGGATTTCGCGAGAGGAGAGCGGTAGAGCGGATGAAATTAGGTTTCTGTGCGAATGGGGGAGAGCAGCCCCGCGGCTGGATTTAGGGGAAATAATTCCCAACGGTTTTTAAGAACCGTTGGGAAAGAGATGATAAGGACCCCTTTACCAACGGTTTGAGGAAACCGTTGGCAAAGGGGTGACCCTTTCCCAACGGTTCAACAGAACCGTTGGCAAAAGGTGATTAACACACCCCTTTACCAACGGTTTCTTCAAACCGTTGGCAAAGGGGTGGCTTTTCCCAACGGTTTCAATGAACCGTTGGGAAAGTATTTCTTAATCCTTCAAGACCAACGGTTTTAGAAAACCGTTGGTAAACACCCGTTGGGAAAAACAGCATTTACAGTAGTGAGAACCATGACACCCTCCGGTGATGCACTAGGGTGTATGAACCCTTCACCCAAATTCTCTCAAAGATTCTTCCTTAAACCATCCAGTTTGATCAGGGACATCCTATAGGGTAATTTGGATATATAAGTGGCTCCGAGTATGATATCTACTGAGAGATATTTCACACAATCTAGGGGAAGTTTGGGTTACTATTTGGGAAATACATCATTGAATTACCTAATAATGGGAATTTCCTCAAGACTATTACCTTCCTTTAACTCAACCATTTGGGAAAGGTATGCTTCTTCATAAGGCATCAACACCCACACCGTTGATGGATTTTCCAAAGGAGATTCATGATCTTCTATGCATTTTTATAGGACCATTGGATGGTTCATAATTTTAAAATATATTTCATTTTCCCAATAATTGATGTGTTCTCTATATAATGAGAGCTAATCCATGCCTATTATAGTGTCAAATTCCACTAATGGGGGTATTTTTAGATTCACTGTAATAATATTTCCACAAAATCTTATTGGAGAAGAGTACAATACTTGGGTCTCAATGATTTCACCACTAGGTGTTTTTACATATATTTATACTTCAAGGTATCGAGAGTTCAATTTAAAAGTTCTAAAAAACTTACAGGATATAAAGGAATGAGTATAACTAGAAACAAATAAAACATTTTCCATTTTTGATTGAATAGGAAGGGTACCTTGAATGACTTCATTTTAATGATCCACTTCAGCAATAGTGATGGCATAATATTTCCCTTTCTCCTTTGGATTTGGTGGTTGTTGATGCTGATTACCCTCAAGGACCCATAGTTTAATGTACTGGCTTATATAGTTCCCTTTATCTCTATAGTTGAAGTATTTAACAATGGGTGGTGCATTGGGAGGTGCGTTTATTTCCTCCATCATGTTGACCAACTTCTTCATGTCTCTTAGAAATTCATGAGCTTGTTGGTATTATATCTCGCACTTGAAGAATTTCCTCATTCCTTTAAGGTAATTTCCATGATATTTCTTACCACATTTTGACACGTGGGTAGTTGGATCCTCTTTACTCATTTTTCATTTGAGCCACCAGCTTGAAACTCCATTCTTCTATTCTTATCTCCATACCCAGGATACCATCCACGAAACTCCATTCCTACTTTGAGTGCACAACAAACAACTTCTTCACATCTCCTGAAGTCTTGGATAGCTAGATCCTTTCGAAGGTGTGTTTTTAAATCACTAATGAATCTATTTGTTTTTATTACATTGTTGAAAAAAAAAATATGAGGCATATCTTGAAAGCCTTGTGATTTTTTACTCATAATATATGTTAGATTCATCTTCCTTTTGATTCAATTCTATTAATTCTCTCTCCATATTTTTTTAAAGAGTTTGATTTACATACTTGTAAAGAAATATTTTCTTAATGTATTCCCACTCCATCTATTCCATTTTATCCATCATCTTGGTGTTCTTTATCAACTTTCACCATTGATCAGCTTATCCATCTAAATGATAAATGAAAAGAGTCACATTCTCCTTTGTAGAAGAGTGGAGCATAGAAAAGATATTCTCCATTGGGTTAACCCACTATTCCATGACTAGTGGCTAAAAAGATACACTAAATGTTGGTGGTTGTTTCCATATAAAATACTAAATGGATAGTTGATCCTTCTTGGGTGACATCAGATGCTTCACATGGTTTAGGTAGTTATTTATAGCTCGAGATAATCAGGTAATCATTTCCATGATATTTTGAACTACACCTCCCACGAAATTGGGGATGTTGTTCAGGAAATAATTTTATTATCCCTTAAATGTATTTTTGGCCTATTTTCTCATGGTTCCCACCATCTCCTAAAATAGAAAATGTTTATACAGTACATAAGTAATAAAATCATGAATAAATAATTTATTCATTCGAAAAAATTAACTCTAAATTCATATCATATGGTATCCCTATGTTTAACCCTTTTCAAAAACAAATTTTCTTGGATATTTATATGTACTTAGACTTATCTTAATGGTTGTTACTAACGTTCTCTAATTATAATTCCCAAATTAACTAAACTCTGATCTGATACCAACTATAGTGACCCGACTTTTTCTTACATGTCTATTACATCATTTTTCAGAAAAAAAACATAATAGAGTTACAATACAAGATCCAAAGGTTTAGTGACTTGAGAAAATTAGGATAATACATCAATTATACATAATAAAACATAAACATTTATTTAAATCCTTATTTATCCTTCTAAATTCTTATGTTATCCTTAGTACATGTAATCACCAGAGGGTATACATTAAAGAAAGGGGTGAGCTAAAATCCCAATAAGAGGATGAATAAGGGACATGAATCATTATAAAAAGAGTGAGAATAATCATCAACATCATATCATAAGAATGTGATCATCATCAACATCATGAGGGAAACATTTGATAAAGGCATGGAATGTGGCGATGCATAAAAATGAAACATCATGTCATAGTGTGTAAATACCACACATAGTTGTGAAAAAAGCTAGAATCATGTTTATTTATAACATATGTGCATAATCATAACATCATAATTGTGAAAAAATATAGAATAATGTTCATTCATATTACACATTATATCGTGAGATACATTACATTACCCAATACATTGGAGGTATATATAATTCCAGGCCCACCCGTCACTTCATAATATTTACATAATAATTCATCCCACATCGAACATATAATAATAATAGTCCTGAAATAAAAAATGGAAAGGAATAGGTTTCATAAGTATTTCATAAAGTATATATTCCCCAAAAAGGAGATTATACTTTCGAATAAAAGATCATTTTTCTTTGGATAAGAAACAACATATGAGGAGTTGAAGATTTGTTTTAGAAATAAAATCCATTTTGGAAAATCATAGTATTTTCCTTATAAATAAAGGTGGAAACATGTATATCCCCAAAAGAAAAGGTAATAATAATGAAATAATATTTATGTAACATTAAAGGAATATCCATATTGAAATGGGATTGAAATAGGGATATAACACCCCAAACATTTTATGGTATGTTCCTTTTAAATACTTTCTATTCATTATATAGCCTATATTCCATGAAGCACTATGTATTTTTTGAATCAAAAAATTATAGGATAAAGTTATAATCTATCCATTAAACATAAATTTTCTACTTCTAGGTTTTGAATTTTGAAAAATAGTCAACTAGAGTTGTGACCAGTAAGTCATTTGGAGTCTGATAGAACCAACATGATTTTTTTATGAATAGTAATATACCCCTCTGGATAGTAATATGAATAGTAATACGACCCTTATAAATAGTAAATAATTATAATATTTTATTTTCTTATGGTAATAAGATAATGAGATCTTAATTAATTTTTCAATGTGATATAGAACTAATTATATCTTTAAAATTGTTATTTTTTGAATTAACTATGATTTTATTTAAAAATTAAATTAAAAATAATTATAAAATTATTTTCAAAAAATGGAGTTCATTTTTTAATTCTACATGTCAAAAAATTGTTAGGTCAAATTTTTTGGATTTTTCTAAAATACTAGAATTTTTCATGAATAGTAAAAATACAATTTTGAGTTTTCGATAGTTTAATGACATCATAATGATGTAATAGTTAAATATAAAAGGCTGGTAGAATTTTTTATAGTAATTTATGATATTAGGTGTCCCAAGTGGCTAAAACCATGGGCAAATACCATGGTGAAGCCCATGGTTTTTCAAAAACCACAAATGAGGTGTCCCTTTTAATTAATAAAAATCTCCCTCTTAATTACTATAAATACCCACACACCCCCTTAGTTTTATTTCATTCCAAACTCATTATCCTAAAATATCTGGTGGTATTAAATCCCTAGTAGTCCTTCCAAGGTTTCCTCAAACCCCCAAGGTCCCAACCTTCAAGTTTTGGGAGTTACTCTACATGGTAAGAGAATCAACCACCCTTCTCTTTTCTTAAATCTTTCATTTATGTTTTCTCTTTCATTTTCAATTGAATTATGTTGGGATATGTCATTACATATTCCCCTTAATTCCCATATTATTTATTAGTGATTAGATATTCCCTTTATCTCATCAAACTACTTTATGAAATTTTAAGTGGCGCTGTTAGGCTGTCGGATTTTCGAAAGAGATTTCTCAATTTTTCTCTTATTTAGAGTTCCTTTATTTTATACTTCTTTCCTCACCTCACTTCATACAAATGAAATTATAATTACAGTACCTTGCATGAACTGGAATTATATTATTCTAATGGAATATTTCATCATCATCTCTCTTTCCCCCTCCTCTTATACTAAAAATGAAAACACCGTATGAGATGTGTTAATTTATCACATTCAAGGACGATGAGTTCTTAATTTTAATTACCATATTCAATTATGGTCATGAAACCATTTTTATGGTTGAACCAGATCATAATATATTTATTCAATCTCATTAATGTTCTGTAATCCCTACACACTGATAATATGAAATAATAATACAAAACAAGTTCATTGTACACAAAACCGCCAAGCTAAATCCAAGCGTTATCAATAACTTTTAACTAATGATTCATCCTAAAGTATATAACCCAGAATCATTATAAGATAATTTATATATATTTAATGTCACTAATAATATATATAAACAATTCTGGATGTTTAACCACATTTTAAATGAACTTCCATTCATGAATGCAAGTAAATGAATCATGAAAACCAAGGAAGAAAATACTTCCCAAAAAATAAAATTGAACCTCTTAAACCCATAAAAGGGCCATGAATGAACCTAATAAGGTTATAATAAACCAATTAAATGTATTAGAGGTTCTAGAGTTATTAATTAATGAAGATAAATTTTATTATTCAGGTCATTAAAACAATCAAAGAACACACTCGAGCATAAGGTAAGGGGTTTCTCATCTCACTTTTAATTCTGTGAGATTTTCATTATTCACCACTTATTTCTTCCATGTGGTATAAGTGTACTAAAATTTGATATATAATATAATCATTCTATTTATTTTTATGGTATTCAATGATTCATTTGATAATTATTAATTCTTGGTCACATGAAATGATTGATTACAATGTGGTAATGGGCTTTGTGTCAATTTTCCATTTCTTTGTGACTTACTTTGTTTTGTGCACCTAATAATCCTTATGTGGTGTACCTAATTCCCATTTGAGATCAATTTTCATTTGAAATTATATTTATATTAAATATCCATAATCTCATATCATGGATATGTTTATTGTCTAAATTGTATACCATTTTACATATGGTGTCTATTTGGAAAGTTATTTTAACTATAGAAATATTGATGAATCAGTATTCTATAATCTATATGGATGTTGAAAAGGCATGTTGGTATTGTATTAAATCAATGTATAAATAATGATTTGGACATGAAATGGAATGTGGGGCCTTCTATAGCCTCTCAATGCATCGACAGGTCTCATGAGACAAATCAGTTGGTGACAAACCTTTCGAGTTTGTTTCCAAAAAATCAGACGGGTTTCTACCTATAGAACTAAACCGTTTTAACTGTATTATGGTATCTTGTGCCAGATACATGATGCTAAATTAATAAGAATTATCTTTATTCATTATCAGTTATTAATATCCATGAGTTTTTCACTATGACAAAATCTATGGATGCAGTTTCAATCTCAGTTTTTTAATGGTGTGAGTCTTTCATTTATTCACCATGCCATATTGACTATGTAAAAATGTTTATGATTCGATTATTATTGATTCGTTCTTATACTATTTTTAACCCTTACTGAGAATTTGAGCACACCCCTTTCATTGTCTACCTTCAACAGGTGATGAAGAGGAGATCATTTATTGATTTCCTATGGATTCATTTTTTAGTTTTTGTAATGTATTTTATTTTGTAACCTTTTACAATGTAATTTGAGTTACATATATGTATCTAGTTTCTTCAAGACTACTAAACTGATCATTCCTTTTAAATTTTCATTCCTTCTAACCATGCCAATATAAGAAGTAATGCCCCGACTCTGGTCTAGAGGGGTCAGGGTGTTACTGTTGGTATCAAAGAAAGTTTAGTAGAAAACTTGGAAACTTGAGTTGGAAATGTATAGTAGGGAACGAAGCCCTAAGTTAGTATTTGAGGATAAACGTACAATAAATTTTGGGTATTTTTGGTAAGGAATAGGTTATGTGAATATTTCTAGAAAATACATCCCTTTTTGGATACGAGTAGGTAGAGGTGGATCTGGTACAGATGTACTTATGAGTGAAAGCTTCGACAAGGATTTTTGGGCTTGACCCGAGGTATCTTGGTACACAACAACGTGACTTTCTACACTCTTGGTTATGAAACTCCTAGGGGATATGCTTAAGATAATTAATATTTTCTTTACAAGCCATTATGAAGGATTGAAATGTAAATTATTCCTCAAAGAAACAATTTTTCTGATTATGGGATTATCCATGAGTAGGATCTCAATTTATGAAAAGTATTTTGTTATGTTAAGATTATAAATTATGATTCATACCCTAATCTAGTGTGTTCCATTATTTAGAAATGGCATCTAATAGAAGAATGAGAATCAATACTCATGGGCAACGTAGGGATATCCCCACTGATCATGTCAACATAGTCAATGTTGGAGCTGATCAGATCATGACCATATTGGTACAACTTACTTAGGTTGTAATTAATAACCATTCCACACCTATGTTGGATCATTTAATGCGAAAGAAGTCCCCATATTTCAACAGTAGTACTAATCCATTAGTTTCTGAACAATGGATCAAGTCCCTTGAAAATATATTCATGGCATTAAGATGCAATGAAAATGAAAAGGTAGTACTGGCAGTATATTTTCTCAAGGGAGACTATGATCAATGGTGGTCCTTGATTCAGAATACAATAGAGTAAGAAGAAATAAAAGATATGGAATGGAGGACTTTCAATGAAATATTGTTCGAAAAATATTTCCCTCATGAGCAACGAACTAAAATGAAGAGGAAATTCCTTGGCTTAAAGCAAAGGGAAGAAGACAGTGTTGTAGAGTATGAGGCTACCTTCATAAGGCTAGATAGGTATGTAGTAGATTACGTAGGTGACTCGGCAGACAATATTGATCATTTCTTTTAAGGTCTTAAGCTAAGTATTTTAAGGGCACTGTCTTCTAAAAAATTTTCATCATATGATGAAATTGTATCAAGTTCCATCAAAATAGAGAAGGAATTTTCTAGATAAAATTTGTTCAAGGTAAACCAAGATAAGAAGGGTTACTCTGATAACCAAGTGAAAGGTGAAGTTCTAAAGAAGAACAAAGGGATGAAGAAATTCCCATTATGCAAAAATTGTGGAAATAATCATCTTAGAAAATGCTTAAAAGGCATGGGAGTCTACTATAAGCATGGAGAAAAGGGTCATCTATCTCATGAATGTGAGGGGAAGAAATAATTTTATGATGTTAAATTCTTCAATTGTAGAGAGTTGGGACACTATAAAAATTAGTGTTCTAAGTTCCAAGGAAACATGCCTCAGAAAAATCCAAGAGAGAAAGGGAGAGCTTATGAAATTACAACCACGGAAGTTGAAGTTTCTAATGGTGTGGTGGCAGGTAATTTAATATTTTCCTCAAACATAACCAACAATTTATTTGATTCTAGATCATCGCATTCATTTATATCTTCTTAGTTTTCCATGAAAATTAGACATTTCCAATTTGATTTAATAAAGGAGTTATCAGTCAAAACTCCTAGGGGATGTATCATTGCAACAAAGGAATATCAACTAGTCCCCCTCGTGACACATAAACGTTCTTTAGTTGCTAACCTTATCATCATACCAATGAATGAATTTGATATAATTATCGTTATGAATTGGCTGTAAAACTATGATGCGATGATTTATTGCAAGAAAAAGGAAGTTACAATTTTTGAAAATGGTATAGAATCTATTTTCTTTAGAGTAGAGACCTTGCCATCTGATTTTTTTCTAGACCCACCCCCAGTAGCTATATTGAATGAAATTCTTATAGAGGAAGAGAACCCAATATATTTGGGTGAGTAAAGAAATATTAAAATTAAAGATGTGCATATAGTGAAAGAATACGTTGATGTGTTTCTAGAGGATTTACCTAGACATCCTCTAGAGCGGGAAATTGAGTTTTCCATTGACTTAATTCATAGTGAAAGACCTATATCAAAGAACCCCTATAGAATGGCCACTGTGGATTTAGTGGATCTAAAGAAACAACTAGAGGATTTGAGTGAAAAAGGATTTATTCAACCTAGTGTTTCTCTATGGGGAGCCTCAGTCTTGTTTTTCAAAAAGAAAGATGGATCCATGAGGCTATGCATTGATTATAGGGAAATCAATGATATTAAAATAAAGAATAAGTATCTTATGCCCCATATTGATGATTTATTTGATCAAATTCATAGAGCTCAATACTTTTCGAAGATTGAACTTTGATCCGGATATCATCAACTGCGCGTGAGGAAGGAAGATATTCCGAAGACAACATTTCGAACCAGGTATGGGCATTACGATTTTATAGTGATGGATTTTTGTACTAACGAATGCACCATCTATTTTCATGGATTTAATGAATAGAGTTTTTAAGGAATATATTGGTAACTTTTTGTGGTATTCATCGATGATATCCTGGTATACTCAAAAACCAATGAATACCATGACGATCACTTACGGATTATTCTGAAAACTCTTAAAAGAAATGAATTATATGAGAAGTTTAGCAAGTGAAAATTCTATATTTAATCAGTTTATTTTCTTGGTCATATTGTCTCTAAGGATGGAATCCTAGTTGATCCTGTAAAGACAAAGGCAATCCAAGATTGTCCCATGCCAACAAACATAACCGAGGTACGTAGTTTTATTGGCTTAGTAGGTTACTATCGGTGTTTTGTTCAGAATTTCACCCGACTGGCTAACCCACTAACCAAGCTCACACATAAAGGAGTTAAGTTTGTGTGGACAAAAGAATGTACAGAATGCTTTGAAGAATTGAAAAGAAGATTGGTCAATGCTCTAATTTTGACTCTTCCATCTGGAAGTGATGGATTTGTAATATACAGTGATGCATCAAATAATGGGTTGGGTTTTGTCCTTATGAAAAATGGTAAAGTTATTGCTTATGCATCAAGGAAGTTGAAGACTCATGATAAAAATTATCCAACACATGATATTGAGTTAATAGCTGTAATCTTTTCTCTGAAGATATGGATACATTATCTTTACGGTGAAAAATGTGAGATATACATATATCACAAGAGTTTAAAATACATTTTCACACAAAATAACTCAACATGAGGCAAAGGAGATGGCTCTGGTTACTCAAAGATTACGATTTTTCAATACACTACCACCCAGGAAAGAAAAATAAGGTGGCAGATGCATTAAGTAGGAAAGATCATAGAATTATGACTCAAGTGAGTATTGAGAGATATCCTATATTCGTAGACCTACTAAATATGGATATGGTAATTGTTAAGGAAAGGGAAACATCTTTCCTCTTTCAAAAGATTGCAAAACCATCTTTACTAGAGAAGATAAAAAGCTCTCAATCTGATGATGAAAATCTACACAAGAAAATTATTTCTATTAAGGATCGGAGATTAGAAGACTTCATGTATGAGGAAGGAGTTCTAAAGTTTGGGAAGAGGTTATGCGTTCCATCAGTACCTGAGCTAAAAAGGTAACTATTAGATTATGCTCATAGCTCAAATTTCTCTATACACTTGGGTAGCACAAAGATGTATAGAGATCTGAAGGAATATTTCTAGTGGGATAATATGAAGCGGGAAATTGCTGACTACATGTCAAGGTGTCTAGTTTGTCAACAAGTGAAGGTAGAGAGACAACATCCTATAGGAGTGATACAACCTATACCTATTCCTATGTGGAAGTGGGATAAAATTATGATGGATTTTTTCACTGGACTATTGAGGAAACCTAGAAGGAATGATGCAATATGGGTAATTGTTGATCATCTCACAAAATCAGCACATTTCCTTCCTATAAGAGAGGATTTAACACTTGATCACCTGGAAAGACTTTATATTAATGAAGTTGTAAGAGTTCATGGTGAACCTCTATCAATTGTGTCCAATCAAGATCCCTGGTTTACATCAAAATTATGGAAATGTCTCCAGAAGGCTTTGAATATTGATCTTCGTATGAGTAATGCTTATCACCCCCAAACCAACAGACAATCTGAAAGGAATATTCAAACTCTATAAGACATGTTGAGGTCATGATCTCTTGACTTACAAGGTACGTGGGATCAATACTTTCCTTTGGTGGAATTTTCATACAACAATAGTTTCTATTCTAGTATTCAAATGGCTCCATATGAAGCATTATATGGAAAGAGATGTTGAACTCCAACTTGTTGGGATGAAGTTGGTGAGAGGAAACTTATAGGCCCTGAAATTATTGAAGAGACCATGGAAAAGGTGAAGACAATCCAAGCCCATATTAAAGCATCCCAGAGTAGGTAGAAGAGTTATGCTGACAACCAGAGAAAGGATTTGTAATTCCAAGTGGGAGATCATGTCTATTTGAAAGTATCTCCATGGAAGGGTGTATTAAGGTTCATTAAGAAAGGAAAACTGAGCCCCAGGTACATTAGATGATTTGAAATTATGGAAAGAATCAGAGTTGTAGCTTACCATTTAGCAATGATGCCAAGTCTCTCCAAAGTTCATAATGTGTTCCATGTGTCATTGTTGAAGAAATACATGCCAAAACCAATTCATGTACTCACCTATGAAGAAATAGAACTGAAACACGATTTATCATACTGTGAAGAGCCTATTGGGATTCTTGACACAAGGGAGAAGGTATTGAGAAATTGGACAACTCATCTAGTAAAGGTTGTTTGAAAAAACCAGAATATGGAGGAAGAAACATGGGAACCTGAGGATGTTATGAAGACGAACCACCCACATCTTTTTGGTGGGCTTTATACATAAAATTCCGAGGATGAAATTTCTGAAGGAGGGAATAATATAACACCCCAAACATTTTATGGTATGTTCCTCTTAAATACTTCCTATTAATTAGATAGCATATATTGTATGAAGAACTAAGTATTTTTGTGAATCAAAACATTATATGAGAAAGTTATAAGCTATCCATTAAACATAAATTTTCCACTTAAATGTTTTTAATTTCAAAAAATGGTCATCTAGAGTTGTGACCAGTAAGTCATTTTGAGTCTGATAGAACCAACTTGATTTTTTTGATGAATAGTAACACACCCCTAAGAATAGTAATATGAATAGTAATATGACTCTTATAAATAGTAAATAATTATAATATTTTATTTTCTTAAGGTAATAAGATAATAAGATCTTAATTAATTTTTCAATGTGATATAGAACTAATTATGTCTTTAAAATTGTTATTTTTTAAATTAACTATGATTTTATTTAAAAATTAAATTAAAAATAATAATAAAATTATTTTCAAAAAATGGAGTTCGTTTTTTAATTTTACATGTTGAAAAATGGTTAGGGTGAATTTTTGGTATTTTTCTAAAATACAGGAATTTTTCATGAATAGTAAAAATACAGTTTTGAGTTTTCGATAGTTTAATGACATCATAATGATGTAATAATTAAATATAAAACGCTGGTAGAATTTTTTACAGTAACTTATGACATGAGGTGTCCCAAGTGAATAAACCCATGGACAAATACCATGGGCAAGCCCATGGTTTTGTAAAAACCATTAATGAGGTGTCCCTTTTAATTAATAAAAAACTCCCTCTTAATTACTATAAATACCCACGCACCCCCTTCATTTTATTTCATTAAAAACTCATTATCCTCAAATATCTAGTGGTATTACCTCCATAGTAGTCCTCCCAAGGTGTCCTCAAACCCTTAAGTTCCCAGCCTTCACGTTTTGGGAGTTACTCTACAAGGTAAGAGAATCAACCACCCTTCTCTTTTCTTAAAGCTTTCATTTATGTTTTCTCTTTTATTTTCAATTGGATTATGTTGGGATATGTCATTAAATATTACCCTTACTTCCTATATTATTTATGAGTGATGATATACCCCCTTTCTCTCATAAAACTATTTTATGAATCTTTAAGTGGCGTCGTTAGACTGCCGAATTTTCGTAAGAGATTTCTCAATTTTTCTCTTATTTTGAGTTCCTTTCTTTTATACTTCTTTCCTCACTTAAATTAATTCAAATTATATGATAATTACATTACCTTACATGAAATGGAATTATATTATTCTAATTTAATATTTCATCATCATCTCTCTTTCCCACTCCTCTTATACTAAAAATGAAAATATCGTCTGAGATGTGTTAATTTATCACATTCAAGGACGACAGGTTCTTAATTTTCATTACCATATTCAATTCTGGTCATGAAATTTTTTTTATAGTTGAACCAAATCAGAATATATTTATTTCATCTCAATAATATTCTGTAATCCCTACATACTCATAATATGGAATAATAATACAAAACAAGTTCATTGTACACAAAACCACCAAGCTAAATCCAAGCGTTATCAATACATTTTAACTAATGATTCATCCTCAAGTATATAACAAAGAATATTTGTAAGATCATTTATATATCTTTAATTTAACTAATAATATATATTAATAATTCTGGATGTTTAACCACATTTCAAAAGAACGTTCATTCATGAATGCAAGTAAACGAATCCTGAAAACCAAGGAAGAAAATGCTTTTAAAACAATAAAATTGAACCTATTAAACCCATAAAAGGTCCATTAATGAACCTAATAAGGTTATAATAAACCAATTAAATGTATAGGAGGTTCTGTATTTATTAATTAATGAATCTAAATTTTATTATTCAGGTCATTAAAACAAACTAAGAACACACTCGATCATAAGGTAAGGGGTTTCTCATCTCACTTTTAATTCTGTGAGATTTCCATTATTCACCACTTATTTCTTGCATGTGGTATATGTGTACTGTCATTTGATATATAATATCTTGATTCTATTTATTTTAATGGTGTTCAATGATTCATTTGATAATTATTAATTCTTGGTCACACAAAACGATTGATTACAATGTGGTAATGGGCTTTGCGTCAATTTTCCATTTCGTTGTGACTTACTTTGTTTTGTGCACCTAATAATCCTTATGTGGTGTACCTACTACCCATTTGAGATCACTTTTCATTTGAAATTATATTTTTATTAAATATCCATAATCTCATATCATGTATATCTTTATTATATAAATTTTATACCATTTTACATACGGTGTATATTTGGAAAGTTATTTTAACTATGGAAATATTGATGAATCTGTATTCTCTACTCTATACGGATATTGAAAAGGAATATTGATCTTGTGTTAAATCAATTTATAAATAATTATTTGGACTTTAAGGGGTGGGTGGAGCCCTCTATATCCCCTCAATACATCGATAGGTCTCATGAGACAAATCAGTTGGCGACAAACTCTTCGAGTTTGTTTCCAAAAAATCAGACGGGTTTCCACCCATACAACTAAACCGTTTTAACGGTATTATGGTATCATGTTCCAGATAAATGACACTCAATTAATAAGAATTATCTTTATTCATTATCATTTATTACTATCCATGAGGTTTTCACTATGAAAAAAATCTATGGATGCAGTTTCAATCTCAGTTTATTAATGGTGTGAGTCTTTCATTTATTCACCATGTCATATTGACTTTGTCAAATTTTTTATGATTTAGTTATTATCGATTAATGATTCCTCTATTTGTAACCCTTACTGATCATTTGAGATCACCACTTTCATTTTATACCTTGAACAGGTGATGAAGAGGAGATCTTTTATTGATTTCCTATGGATGTAGTTTTTAGTTTTTGTTATGTATTGTATTTTGTAACCTTTTCCAATGTAATTTGAGTTACATCTATGTATCTAGTTTATTTAATAATACTAAATTGATCATTCCTTTTGGATTTTCATTCCTTATAACCATGTAAATACAAAAATTAATGCACTGACTCTGGTCTAGAGGGGTCGGGGTGTTACAAGGGAAAACCTAAAGAAAGGGAGTTGGGTTTGAGAATCCCCTTACCTTAATTCCCGCTTTATTTCATTACTTTTGTGAATCCTGAATAATAAAATTAGATTTATTAAAACATTGATCCAAAAATTAATTATTATATTTTTACACTATTTATCAATTATATTTATTTGATTATATTTATTAATTTATTTTGTTATAGGGTAGTCATTTTGATATCATGTTTTACTTAAAAATTTCATGTTTTTCCTTGATTTATCTATTTTTCTAGATTTAATTTATAAATTAGTGAAATTAATTATAATTAAATGTTTATATATTATATATAATCCATAATATCCATCCATGATGATTATTATAAGTTTCTACATGAAAATTTCTCTATAGGTGGTTAACCAACCTTTGATGGGACATTGTTGAAAGAGTAGGAAAGAGAATTTTAAAATTTATATATAGAGTAAATATGATACTTATAGTTGGTTAAAATCGTTATTATAATTTTAAATTACTGAATAATTAATTCTTATAAGGTTTAGTTGTGAAATATGTGGTTATAAAAATAAATATAAGAAGAAGAAGAAATAAAAAAAGAGAAGAGTTGATCGAAACTTACTCAATCCTCAGTGTAGCTTTTCTTATATGGTAATAAAATCCCTTGATGCTTGGAGTTGGATTACTGTATAATTTCCCTAAGGATTATAAGGGGTTTTATAGAAATTATTTTTGTAGAGGTTAGGATTTGGAAAGTGGAGGATGTGTTTTTTTCCAAGCGGGGGGAGTGGGGTTATTTATACTTGAGGAGATGGGTATTTTATAGTAAAATATTAAATAAAATAATATATCAATGGTAAAACTTTTAATAGTAAATTTTTGAAAATATAAATCATATATAGATATAATATAATGTATTTTAATACTTTAAAACTATTTATAATTGAAATTCATTATTTTATTAAAAAGGAAACTTGTAAAAAATTGTTATTTTAAGGAATCGCTTTTGACTTTAGGTTTTTGAAAATTATTTTTAGGTTTGGGATTTAAGTTACTTTTATATTAATGACTCGTTTATTAAATTAAATATATCATGGATGAACCTAAATTTTCAGAAATAATTAGTTCATTTTTACATCATGAATGATGTAATTTAAGATACACCAGTTATGTGAAAAAATGTATTTTTACTATTCAACTGAAAATTGAAGTATTTTATAAAATTAAAAAAAATCACCATTGGAGAATTTTGTCATAATTATTTCAAAAATTATATTAATTTTATCAAAATAAATTTCTTACATAGGTAATTTTTAATTTTTTATATAAAAATTATGATTTTTATGAAATGATTTTAAATACAGTTTATCAAAAATGTGCTTATGTTTCATTTGACTTTTTTAATCACGATATTTTTTTTTTTGGAATTATAATATTTATATTTAAATAAATTAATCATGATAAATATTATTTATATCATAATTTATAATTTTGAGGTAAAATTATGATTCTAATGGTAAGGTTACTATTCTGAAAGATCAAAATTACTATTCCCAATGGTCAGATTTCTATTCCAAAGGTCAAAATACTATTCCAATGGTCACATTACCTCATATAAATATCACTTTATTATTTCACTCAATATTCACAACAATTCCTCCTAATTTTGTATATTTTCATTTTCTAATATGTTCATTTGTTTACTTATATTTTGTTTCTTTTCTATAGTGTTGGCAGTGGGGGTGATGATTCTAGTGGATTGGGGCGATCCATATTTTCCCATTTTAGCTTTTATATTTTACATCTTTTGTATAATTGTAATCTTTGTAATTTTAATTGGTTTCATTGTTAATTCATGTAATATTATTTATTAATGAAATAAATTATTGTCAATTCCTTTATGTGTATAATATTATATATTATATTATAACACTCATTTATTTCGAGAGAAAAATATAATTTACAAACTCTAGGTTTTTATTACAAACAACATTTAGATATCTCTTTGAGAACACTTAGGGAGCATTGGCTATATACCAATCTCTTGAAGTTCCATTTTTGGATTGACCAAGTGTAATTTTTAGGGAATTTCATATCTGGCACTAGATTATTAGTGGACCCTAATAAGGTACGAGTAGTGGTTTCATTGAAATTACACTAGAATAATTTTGAGATTTATAGATTTTTGGGAATGAATAATTATTATCAAAGATTCACCATAGACTTCTACAACTTGAAAGCACTGATGAAAGGCCTTTCCATAAAGGGAGTGAATTTTTTTAGTTTAATTATTTTAAAAAATCATTTTAAAATTTTAAAGGTATATTTACTAAAATATTGATATAGACCTTAACTGGACCAAGTTTGGAGTATTCCTTCCATTTTAATGAATCAAGAGTTCATTTAGGAGTAGTTTTGATGTAGGATGGCCATGTTTTCACTTCTGGGTCTAGGAAGCTAAGGCTTCATTAGAAGAAGTACTTGGAAAATGACTTTGAGTTATAAGTAATGGTATATTCCTTGATTTATTGATTACACTACATTCCAATTGAGATGTTTTTAGTGTATACTAACCATAAGAGCCTACGTTATATTTTATTACAATGGGACCTAAACCTTCCCCATTGATGGTGGGTCTAGTATCATCATTCTTTTAATTTTGAGTTGGAATGAACCCTTTAGAAGTGGAACATTGTTTTAGATTAATTGAGTAGAATGAATCAAACTCAGGTGGTGTATGAGTCCATTAGTGAGTGGTAGGTGATGACTATTTTTTTGAGATACATCTTGACATTCAGAAGTACATGGGCCAATTGAACCTTACCAATTTATCTATCACATCTTCACTCCCCAATAGGGATAAGAGGAGAAAAATATCATATTTGTATTACATGGTCATGAGGGATATCATATATGGTGGGGAGCCACCACCAGACTGGTCTCTTGATGTAAACAAGATTCTTTATGTCCAAGGTCATTTTTTGGTCCCTACAATCATGAGTTAGGATCCGATGAGGGACTCACATACCATAAAGTGGGATATACATTTGAGTTTGACTAATAAGAATCACGATATGTATATACAGTATGGGTAACATGGAATTAAGAAGGGCATTTAGGGTTTTGTTACATGGTGATCCACTAGATAGCAAGTAAAGGTTGAGCATAATGGAACTAAAAGTCTACTTTATTCACTACCCATTCTTGAGTGGAAGTTAGATGATGTGACCTTGGAATTCATGATGGGTTTTTCAAGGAAACCCCTTGGTTGTGATGTAGTGTGAGTGGTTACAGATTGGTTGAACAAATTGGATCATTTATTACCATTTTGAGAGACATTTTTTTAATTGATGAGTTCAGTAAGCAATATTTTCGAGAGGTATTAAGATTTCATGGATTTATGTAGAACATTGTTTTATAGAGGGATTCACACTTCGCCTTTTTATTTTAGAGAGGGTTGTATAAGGGACTTTGAATGTAGGAGAATCTGGTAACTACTTACCACCCTTAGACAAATAGATATTTCAAGCACATTTTCTAGATTTTTGAAGGCATTCT
The DNA here is from genome assembly GCA_963277665.1 of Viscum album. NCBI lineage: Eukaryota > Viridiplantae > Streptophyta > Magnoliopsida > Santalales > Viscaceae > Viscum > Viscum album. The sequence continues at coordinate 1,685,993,402 of OY728160.1, forward strand.
TAGGGTGTGTGTGTTGGATTTTGGAGATTATTGGGAGAACCATCAGATATTAGTAGAGTTTTCTTATAATAATATCTATCAATAATCTATTTAGATAGAACCTTTTTAATATCTATATAGGAGACCGCACCATTCACCTTTATTCTAGTTAGAGGTCTAAGAGTTGGAAATTATTAGATCGAGTCTTTTATAAGAGATATCAAAGCATGATTAGTTGATTAGGAAGATATTGGTGACCACTCAGAGTAGTTATAATTCTTATGATGACCAATGATTCCAAAATTTGGATTTTTATGTGGGTAATTGAGTATTCTTATGGGTTCCACCTTGGTTAGAAAATCATCATATTTAGAGGTAAATGGATTTGGAACCCAGGTATATAGGTCCATTTGAGATCATGAATAGAATTGGTATAATGGAATACTAGTTATCTCTCCTATAGTGATTTAGTTATATGCACAATGTATTCCACATATCATAGCTTCACTAGTATTATCCTTATCTTTCTCATGGGATCGATGCTAACAATTATGAGATTGAAGATTGAACATATTTTGAGGATCATCTGATTCATATAGTGAACCAGAATGAAAAGACTTGTCATGAAGAGGTAGTTTATACAATATGAGTGTATTAACTGTAAAAACGTATCATGGAGGAGGTGTAGGAGAGGTTTCTTGACATACAGTCCCAGTGGATGGAACTATTCATTGATGAATCCTGGTGATGTTTAAGGATGAATCTTAAGGTTGAAATGTTATATAGTGGGAATATTGTAATGTACCAGACCTTTATGAGGTGTAAATCTATTTAAATATTTTTTAATACTTGTGTTTTACTCTAATTATATATGGTAGATGTGTTGGATGGGGAATTAGAGTTATTTAGAGGTGTGCTATGGGTGGGATCCCTAATATTGTGAGAAAATGGGAGTTTCCAAATAGGTTCATGGTTAATACACTATTATCTCTAACCATGCCCCAAACCATGTGGAGGTAAAGTGGATCTTATAATTCAATTTTTATAGTTAGTGCACAATCCTTCCAACTATTTATAGAATCTAGGAAAACCATAGAATGCCTGTAATAAATTGCAGACATGGATAAAAAATCTACCAAATCATGTGAACTAACCATGTGGGGTGTGGGTTCCCTTGATAGTGGGAAATACATGTTTGGAAAATGGTTTGGAAAACTATATGTCCAAATAGTGTGGTTTTCCCAATCACTTAAAATGTTTGAAATTACCAAAGTTCCCTTATGATTATAAAACCTCAAACCCCCTTATTTTATCCCCCCATTCGACCAGTAACAGTGTCATGACCCCCATCTACTAGTACTCCTTTTGGGACAACAATGATGATGGGGATGACTAGTCTCGTCCAAATTTACCCAAGTTTTTATGGTTAAGTGGTCACTTATAGTTTAGCTTGGGTTTTCGAATCCTCAGAGACCTAAGAAGTAACCTATAGACAGTTACATTCTATGGGTTGTTTTGGCTATGAAGTGGCCATCCTGGTTTTATTTTAGATGGGTTTAAGTTAATGATAAGGGACTTAAGTGAATTAAATTTAAAATAATGAGTCGATCCTAGGTTATCACTTGGGGTGGATTAGATGCATTCCTTTTTCAACTATTTCAATTTCTTATATTTGAGATGGGTTCATTTAATAAAATCAAAAAACATCGCCACTTACTGGTTTAATATCTACACACCTTAATACTAGTCACCTATACACTTTAAGGATCAAAGTTTTGATCACTTCAAGGTAAAGTTTCGTATTAGCACTTGAAGTGTGTGGCCTTAAATTTAACAAGGATGAAGGAGTTTAAAGATATTCAAAAAAAATTCTCAATTAAATGAAGTGATTGGACATTAATGGAGTGAGAAATAAAATCTAATCCAAACCCTTTCTACTCACTTAGATCAACCCATAAGTAGGTTATCCCTCCATTGAATCTACGGTTTCAATGGAAGCGGAAAGTAGACTCATGAGGGAGGAATTGAAGAAGTAAAAAAACAATAAAAAGAAAATGATCACTCCACCATTGTGTGAAAAATTTATCAAGGTTTGGTGTGAATAAATTCACACATTGAGGAAATGATATCAATGTGATATGGATAATAATAGAATAATAGGATAAGAATAACTTTTATTATGAAACTAAGATGAATTAGAACAACTTACATGTGAAAGACAAACTTGAGACAACAAAAATGCAGCATAACATTACAATGAAAGAAAGAACCAAATATCCATAAATCATCCAAAACCGCTGCCTTGAATAAAAATTTTGGGAGCCTTGGGTAGATCCCCAAATAGTTAAAGTCATCCCACATGAGTATGGTAGGCTTATGGTGGTGAAAATCTTGTGGAACTTATACTTTTCCAATATTGACCTGAAGTGGAATCCAACTTGCATCCACCGAACATAGGCATCGAAATGGAATTCTAGATGGCTGAATTAGATTGATCCATAGAAGAAGAAAATGGATACCCAGATATCTCCTAACCTCCTATAAAATTTAATCCTAAATGGAATTTGTATTTGAGAGATATTATCGAAATGGTGGGTTGTCTTCCTGGGCCACAGAATCTGGCCCAGAATTTTATCTCCAACTTGGGCCACCTGGAACTCTCTTAAAACATCTTAATTATCTCTTTTAACTATTTTTTGAAATCTTATAACTAATTTCATCAATATTCAATTAAATTTTTAGAATCATTGGGCTTGGATCATGGCCGTTACAGTCTCTTTATTGGGATGTTTTCCATTTTACTTTTTCCATAATGTGTTGGCATGAAAGCCCATTTTCGTGGTCTTCCAATGTGAATATTAAAGTACTCCAAAAATATGAATTGCTCCCAATTTAATGAGAAACCTGAAAATTAAATATTAAAATAAAATCAAGACCATTGGGTATTTTATATGGTGTCAAAAAAATATACCTTGTAATAGTGCATTTTAAGAAGGACTTTCAATCATAATGTGAAATGATGTTCAACGTGTAAAATTCACTAAAATGATGTTTATGAATAATAAAAACATGAATATTATATATATTAACAATTAATATTAGCCTCATTTAGTATCTAATCACACCCCCCAAATTGAGTTTTTCTATTCCCGAGAAAAATATATCTCAAACATATGAAATTCGAATTCTCTTTTCCAAAAACTTTTTAATACACATTGATCACCAAGAACCCTTATACCAAAAAAATCATGAAACCCATAAAAATATTTTAATACAATATAGTTTCATAATAATATTACAATCCCAAGCTCATTCCTTTGTTCAAATTCATCGCTTTATATTATGAAATATCAATTAAGCATGATGATGTCTTGTACAACACAGTAGACATGGGGGTTAATCTTTATTCAAGGGGGAAATGATGGAAGTGCTAGGTGGAATCACAATTCGATATTAATACAAGAATTAAATTTTTTTTGTATATTTTATTTTGTTTTTTTTTTCAATTTTTCCATGGTAATTGAAATTGCACTCAACATAGTCAACCCATGTAGTGAGACTTTGCCGATGACTCCCAGGCTCAAAGACCTTAGGGAACCAAGTGAATCCCACATACTCAGGAATAATCTCAAGTTAACTCTATTGAAAAAAGGTCAAATTACCAAAAATATAGATAAAATTACTAACTCTGGGCCATGAAACTATAGAGTCGCGATCCCCAAGGGCCGAAAGCCACGCATTAGGTCATTTAATTTCTCTACGTGAAAATTTATTGTTTTTTTATTTTTTTTATTGAATACTCATATTAAAACTAAAATGATCACCAAACCTATGATATTTATTTGGGGGACCCCATGAACTCAAAATAATACCCCAATATCCAAAGGACGTGCGTTGTGATCTTTTTTTATTTGGATGAAAATATGAACGATGAAATTTCACATTAGACAGCCACACTTTCCAAAATCTATGATCATGAAATTATACATAGATTAAAATCAGAATCCAGGAATGATAAATTATTTGATATTCAGTTTCAAAGTGTGCAATGTGTATTATCATCTTCAAGGTTAAAGAAATTTTTCCTTCCACGCATTTTTTAGGTACAAAAAATTAATTAATTTTGTTTCATTCTTTTCACCCCCCAACTTCGAATAACATTGTCCCCAGTGTTTAAAGAAAATAAAATTTAGAAGGGGGTAGAGGTATATGAGAGGAGTTCTAAAAGGAATTTGAAATATAAGGATCATGGAATGAAGTCACCTATTGGTTGAAGTTGAAGTTCTTGCTGCTCCAATTTAGTCCTTTGATACCCATGTCACTTGTAGAGTTCCCTAGTGGAAAAACGAAAAAAACAAACAAAACAAAACAAAACTATATATATATATATAAAAGTAAAATATAAGTATATATACAAAAATTATAGAATAAGGAAGCACTATAAGCCATAGGTTAGTGGAAAGTGCGCACCCCTATCTCCCTTCAGTCCCGGGTTTGAGCCCCCACAGCTACGCCGGTTGTGACGGGGTTTTCCCCACGACCTATGATGTGTCTTTTTATATTTTTTTTAATTATTATTATATTTTTTTGTATTTTTATTTTATCCTAAAAACCCATAAAAATAACATAAAATAAACTGATGATACATTGTATTCTTTTTAAATTTCTGGGTAAGGTATTACTCAAGGATCACACCGCATGACTTGGATGAATACGATGCTCCCCTTTCATACCCATTCATACTTATAATAGAAGAACAGGTCAACAGTCTAAGGTACTATCATATTTAGATTTGATTGATTAAGTAATTTTTTTAAATATTAAAATGATTTTTTAATACTATTTTAAAATAAAGATGATTCACAAATATGGGAAACATGAAAACCATAGGTTGCATCCCGTGTAACACTTTTCTTTAACTTCCTTATCCCGACATGGATCCTAAATCTATCAATTTTTTCTTGGTTCATTGGTTGGATTAGTTAACTCAACCTCCATTTACTATTTATTGAATGATTCAATTAATGGTTTTAACTTATGACCATTGACCTTAAAAATGTTACCACTTGTGGGATCCTAGATCTTTACTGCCCCATGGGGGTACACATGATGCACTATGAATGGACCTGACCATCTAGACCTTAACTTTACCAGGTGGAAATGAAGTTTTGAACTATATAAGAGAACGAATTTTCCCAGTTCAATGTGTTTAACTTTGAGTTTCCTAGATTGGTAGGCTTGAAATATATATTTATTTATCCTTAAATTTTTATAGGACTCCATCCCAAGTTCCTCAAGTTCATTAATATCTAATTTCCTCTTTGCTTCGACCAATGAAATGTCAAAATTAATTTTTTTGATTTCTCAAAATGCCTTATGACCAATTTCAACAGGTAAATGGAATACTTTTCCATAAACCAACTTATATGGTGACATGCCTGTGATGGTTTTTAATGCTATATGATATGACCAAAGGGCATCCAAGAGTTTCTCGGACCAGTCTTTCCTAGAGGGATTGACAGTTTTTCAAGAATCTTCTTAATCTCCCTATTCGCTAACTTAGCTTGACCATTGGTTTGAAGATGGTATGCAGTGGAAGCTTTATGAGAAACCCCATACTCATACATGAGTGAAGAGAATGGGTAGTTATAGAAATGGGTTCCTCAATCATTGATTATAGCCCTAGGAATTCTGAATCGATAAAATATGTGATCTTTTAGAAATCGGATCACAACATGATGGTAATTAGACTTGGTGGGAATGGAATCAACCCATTTTGAGACATAATCAACATCTAAGATGGTTTAGAGGTATCCCTTAGAGTTTGGAAAGGGTCATATGAAATCAATTCCCCAATAATCATAGATTCCAACGACCAGAATGGGAGTAAGTGGAATTTGATTCCTTTTAGAAATGGATCCTAATTGTTGACATTGAGGGAAACTTTTACAAAATTATAATGAATCCTTAGTGAGATTAAACCAATAGAAACCACTTTGGAAGACCTTTTTAGTAGTTTTATTTCTGAAAAAATGGCCTCCAAATGCCTCTCCATGAAAAAATTTTAGAATGGACTCTTGCTCAGACTCGGGAACACATCTCCTAATGATTTGATCAGGACAAAACTTGAAGAGGTAAGGGTCATAAAACAAATTGTGTTTTACCTTATAAAATAATTTCTTCTTTTCTTGGTTCCCTAAGAATTTTGGAATGTCACCTGTCACCAAATGGTTTTCTATGTCAGCAAACCATGGGAAATCACTCACAAAATAGAGGTGCTCATCGGGAAATGAATTAGACACAGAAAGGTGATGTGAGTTGTCTTTTAATTCCATCCTAGAGTGGTGATAAACTACAACATTTTCAACACCCTTTTTATCCTTAATTTTTAAATCAAAATCTTGAAGAAGGAGGACCCACCTAATCAATCTAGCCTTTTCATCTTGTTTTTGAAAAAGTTATTTAATGGGTGAATGGTCAGTGAAGAAAATGATTGGTGATCCTAAGATATACGAACTAAATTTTTTTAAGGCAAAGACAATAGTAAGCAACTCTTTCTTAGTGGTGGTGTAGTTTATGTGTGCATCATTTAAAGATTTTCTTGCATAAGCAATGACACATGGAGTTTTCTCACACTGTTGTCCTAATACTCTTCCTACAACGAAGTCACTAGCATCACACATGATCTCAAAAGGAAGTTTCCAATTTGGAGATTGCATGATAGGTGGAGAGATAAGAGCTGACTTGAGTGTAGATAATGATTCCTCATAGATTTCTATCCATAAAAATGGATCATCTTTCACCAATAGAGCACAAAGTGGTCGAGAAATAGAGCTAAAATTACTAAACCTTGTATAGAAACCATCATTTCCTAAGAAGGACCTCACATACTTAATAGTTTTAGGAGGGTAAAGGTGAAGAATGATGTCGAACTTAGCTTTATCAACTTCAATCCCTCTACCAGAAACCATATGGCCTAGAAAAAGTCATTCCTTTACCAAGAAATGACATTTTTCACAATTTAGGATGAGATTCTTATCCTCATATCTTGACAAAAACCTTTCAACATTTAGAATGAATCCCTCAAAAGTATCCCCAAATATAGAGAAGTCATCCATTAATAGCTCTAAACAATCCCCCACCATGTCCGATAAGATTCCTATCATGCACTGCTAGAAGGTACCAGGGGCATTACATAACCCAAAGGACATGTGCTTGAAGGAAAAAGTGCCAAATGGATAAGTGAAGGTTGTTTTTCCTTGACCCTCCAAGGAGAACTCAATTTGATTATACCATGAGAATCCATCTAGGGAGTAGTAGAATTGATGACCTGCCACTTGCTCAAGGACTAGATAAATAACTAGCAAGGGGAAATGGTCTTTCTTGGTACAAGAGTTGATCTTACTATAGTCAATATAGAATCTCCATCCACTTATGAACCTTGTGGGGAGAAGGTCACCATCCTCATTGGTGATCATAGTAATTCCAGATTTCTTTGGGTCAACTTAAATTGGGATTACCCACTCACTCTCAACAATGGGGTAGATGATACCCACTTTCAACAACTTAAGAAGTTATTTCCTTACCAGATCCATAAGATTTGGATTGAGTCTCCACTGAGGTTGAAAGCATGGTTTGGATTCAGATTCAAGAACAATCCTATGAGTTCCAATGAGTGGTTAATCCCGGGTATATTATAAAGGGTCCATCTAATTACTTTTTTATACTTTCTTAGGGTATCCAATAACATCATCTCTTTATTGGATTAAAGATAGGAAGAAATGAAAACAAGAAAGTCTCGATTGTCCCCTAAGAATGCATACTTGAGCGATGAAGGTGGGACCTTAAATTCAAGATCAGATTAGTTATCACTTTACAAGGAAGGATGGGACTTTGTATTGAACTCAATTTCTTTGTCCAGATTTTTTGACAGAATTGGTTTCTTGTGAACATATTTTTCATCCAATAATTTAGACAGATCAGTGTCATGAATAGGTATTGACTCAATGTTATTGATTTCACCAATGGTATCATTGATTGGAGATTCAAGAAAATCATCAATAGATCTATTTGAAATAGATTCAATCCCAGGAGACAGATTTCCCTCATGTGAAAAAAGAAAATCAATCTCTTCTTAACTTAAACATCCTTTAGTAATCCCTTGATGTTCCTCAAGTTCACTATCAACACTAACAATACAATTAACCTCATGGATCTCTTCATCATACCCAATTTTAGAGTTTTAATTGTAGATGTTAAAGTTTAGACTCATGTTTCCAAAGGTGATGGTCATGTTCCCATTTCAGACTCAAATAACATTGTTGATTATTGTAAGGAAGGGATGAACAAAGATGATTGGAGTTTTCTCCCAAGGGCCTAAGATTGGGTGATTGTCAAGAAAAATGAAGTCAGATAGGTAAATGAAATTTTCAACTATCACCAAAACATCCTTTAAGATCCCATTTGGAACTCGAACACTACGATCAGCAAGTTGAAGAGTGACAGATGTTTGTTGGAGTTATTCGATACCTAATTGAAAATACATGGCATAAGGAATGAGGTTCACACTAGCTCCCAGATCACAAAGGGATTTGAAAAATTTGTTCTCTCCTATCTCAACATTGATGTATGGACATCCTGGATCTTTTAACTTTGGAGGAATAGTCCCTTGAATGGTGTTACTCACATTAGCAACCAAAAATACTTGTCTTTTATGTGAAAATTTCCTTTTAAAAGTGCATAATTCCTTAAGGTACTTTGATTAGATAGGAATGGTTTGTATTGCATAAAGAAGGGGGATGCTAAACTTAACCTGAGAGAAGATTTCCCTCAATGTCTCATTTAATTCTGGATTAGTTTTTCCTCTCCTGCATTGAGAGAAAGGAGCAGGTTGTTTTATTTTTTGGTGTGGTTGTAGTTCCTTCACATTATCATTGGGTTTTTCAGAATATATGGGTGGTTCTTCATCATTTTCACACATTATTTAAGCTTTTAATGGTTCTATAATTGCTTTTTTAGGTTTCCCAATGTATTTACCACTTCTTAAAATAGTTACTTCTTTGATTTGTTCATGAGAGTTTTGTGTGTAACTGGATTCTACCCTTAATGTTGAGGACAGTACCACCTGAGTAGACATGGATGCCTTTCTGGTTTTAATGGTTTGTAGTTCATATTTAAGTTATGAGACTTATGAGTTCATTTTCTCCATTTTTTTACATAACTTATCAAGGATTGGAAGAGGGATAGATTGAGTAGGGGCTTGTGCTAGTTGGTTTATCCCAGGAGGATACTTTGGTTGTTGGATTTTTTGTTGGTATTGGAAATGAGGGTGTTGTTATTGGACTGGTTGTGGATGGAACTGGTTATGGTTTTGAAAATTTTGTGGAGGTTAGGGGTTTGGTCATTGTGGTTGACTAGGTTTCTGGTTGGGTTGTTGTTTATCTTTCTAACGGAATCCTGGATGGCCATTATACCTTGGATTGAAAGTGTTTTGGTACTATGGCTTCTGAAAGTTCAGATCATTGACCTCCTCTGGTGGTCCTCCTAGAAGAAAATCTTTAATGAAAGGTATGGTTGGGTAGTTTTCGGTCTTGTGGTCATGTTTGTCACAAATTTTGCAAACATGGTCAATAGTTTGAATCTCATGGACCTTTCTAATATTGATATCCTCAACCTTCCTAGTGAGTGTAGAAAGTTTTGCCCTAAGTATTTACTCCTCACTAAGTATGTGAATTCCACCAGATTTGGGTGGCTTCTCATAGTAAGGTGATGTTCCCCATGTTTGATTTTGTTCAAAAAGTCTTTCTAGATACTCGTAAGCATCATTTGTGGCTTTGTTTTTAAAGGTCCCATTACATATCATGTCAATGAATTGTTTATTCCCTGGGCCCATCCCTTCATAGAAAATTCTCACTTATTCGGGAATAAAAATAACATGGTGTGGAACCATGTTTAGGGTGTCTTTGAACCACTCCCATGTTTCATAGACCAACTCTCCCTCTTTTTCAAAAAAGTTTTGGATGTCCTTTTTAAGAGAAATTTTTTTGTGGTGGGGAAAGTATTTTTTGTAGAATTATCTTTGAAATTGGTCCCAAGAGTGGATTGATTCAGGTCTCAGATTGTTTAACCAATTATTTTCTTGATCCTTTAGTGAGAAATGAAAGAGCCTCATCTTAGCTGACTCAAGTTGATGTGGTGGGCACATGGTTTGAACAATTTTGTTAAACTCTTTGACATGAAGGTATAGAATTTTTGACTCCATACCATATAAGGTTAGAAGGTGATTTAGGAAATGAGGTTTGAAAAAAAAAGTGGGATTCTCTTAGGGTAGTATGCCTAATGAAAGAGGTTTCATTGTTCTAGGTAGGTTTGAGGTAGTCATTCATGGTTTGATCAACTGCATTCCCTAAGCTTGGGGCTGCCTCATTTGGATTTCCATTTCGGTTCCCACCCGGGTTTATGAGTTGTTTTATTTGAAGACCTTCCCTTGAAATGGGCTCAATTTTTGAATTTAGAGTATTAGGAATATTTTGATCTAATGGGAAGAGACCCCTATGTTTTCTTGACTCCCCAACCCCAGGACTTTTCACCCTAACTAATCTGTTTGAGTTATTGCAGGTGTAGGCGGACATGCGCCAAAAGAAAAAAACAAGAAAGGGAAAAGATAAGATAATTTGGGGTGAGAAAAGAGAAATGGGGGAGAATAGAATGGGTGTTGAGATAACTTACTTTTTTTATCATAAATGGAACCAAAATTTGGTCTCTCCCAAATTTACCCAAGTTTTTAGGGTTAAGCAGTCACTTGTAGTTTAGCTTGGGTTGTCGAATCCTGAGATACCTAAGAAGTAACCTACAGACACGTAAATTATCTAGGTTGTTTTAGCTATGAAGTGTCCAAATTGGTTTTATTTTAGATTGGTTTAATTTAATTCTAAGAGACTTAAGTGAATTCAATTTAAAAGAATGAGTTGATCCTAGGTTATCACTTGGGGTGGATTAGATGCATTCCTTTTTCAACTATTTCAATTTCTTATATTTGAGATGAGTTTATTTAAGAAGATCAAACAACATCATAACTTACTGGTTTAATACCTACACACATTAATACTAATCACCTACACACTTTAAGGATCAAATTTTTGAGCACTTCAAGGTAAAGGTTCGTATTAGCACTTGAAGTGTGTGGCCTTAAATTCAACAAGGACAAAGAAGTTTAAAGATATTCAAAAAAATTATCAATTAAAATAAGTGACTAGACATTAATGGGGTGGGAAATAACATCCAATTCATCCCATTTATACTCCCTTGGATCAACCCATAAGTGGGTTATCCCTCAATTGATGCAATGATTTCAATGGAAGTTGAAAGTAAACTCATGAGGGAGGAATTCAACATGTAAAAAACAATAAAAAGAAAACGATCTCTCCATCATTGTGTAAATAATCTCACAAGGTTTGGTGTGAAAAAATTCACACCTTGAGGCAAAAGTATCAACGTGATATGGATAATAACAAAATAATAGGTGAAGAAGAACTTTTATTAAGAAACTAAGATGAAAAATAATGACTTACATGTGAAAGACAAACTTGAGACAACAAAAATGCAGCATAACATTACAATGAATGAAAGCACAAAAGATCCATAAATCCTCTAACACCACTATCTTGAATAGGATTTTTTGGAGCCTTGGGTCGATCCTTCAATAGTTAAAGTAATCCCACTTGAGTATGGTAGGCTTAGGGTGGTGGAAAGCTTGTGAAACTTAGAATTTTCCACTCTTGACCCAAAGTGGAAGCCAGTTTGCATCCACTAAATAGAGGCATAGTAATGGCCTTCTAGATGGACGAATTGGAATGGTACATAGAAGAATAAAATGTATCCCTGAATTTCTTTTAACCTAATGAAAAGTTTCAGTTCAAATGGAACTTTTTTTAAGAGATATTATCGAAATGGTGGGCTATCTTTCTAGACCGAAGAATCTGGCCCAGAATTTTATCTCCAACTTGGGCCACCTGGAACTCTCTTAAAAAATCTGAATTATCTCTTTTCACTATTGTATTAAATGTTCAAAATTATGTCCTCTATCTTCAGTTAAATTTTGAGGATCATTGGGCTTGTATAATGGCCGTTATAGTCTCTTTATTGGGCTGTTGTCCATTTTACTTTGCCCATAATGTGTTGGCATGAAAGCCCATTTTGGTGGTCTTCCAATGTAAATATTCAAGTACTCAAAAAATATGAATTGTTCCAAATGTAATGAGAAACCTTAAAACTAAATATGAAAATAAAATCAAGACCATTGGGTATTTTATATGGTGTTTAAAAATGTACCATGTAATAGTGCATTTTAAGGACTTTCAATCATAATGTGAAATGATGTTCAACATGTAAAATACACTAAAATGGTGTTTATGAATAATAAAGCACATGAATATTATATATATTAACAATGAATATTAGCCTCATTCAGTGGCTAATCAATGACTCCTAAAGATCTCCTCCAATAGGCCATGGGTTCTTGAAAATCGTTGAGGGTATGAAATGTATAAAAATGGGAGGAATTAATCTAAATATATAAATTTTAGGATAATAGATAAAATGAGATCCACAAATCAAGTGAAAATAATAAAAAAATAACCAAAACCAATACATGATATGTAATTTCATACAAAAGCAAACAAATTTAAATACTAGAAACAAAGCCTGTGAAGTGACCAAGAACTTCAACAACTCCTGAATAACCACTTTGAGCTGGTAACACCAAACTCGATCTATAACCAGATCCCACAGACTTGAAAAATAGTTTATATATATTGGGATAGTATACAAGTATACTCAATAAGATTATCCCTATAACATTTCATGAAAATATGAAAAAGGAATACAAAATCCAAGTGAGTAAACAATGAAACCAATTAATTACTTATGCAGGTAAAACTATATCCCATCCTCACTATGGCTCTCTCATCATGTAATGCATACAAGTAAGAAACTATAGATCAAAATCATATAATTAAGAAAGAACCCTATTCCACTTACCCACTTACTTTTTGAAAAACATGTAAATTTTTTGTATGAATTTTCTCCTTAAAACAACCCCGTGTTAAATATATTTTCTCACATGAAACACAGAACAGAAACTAACTGTGATGCATGTTATAATTTTTTTTCATTATATATAATGTTTTAAATTAAAATTAAAATTTATACATTTTTAATTTTAATTTTAAAAAATTAAAATCATTTTTGGATTCATCAAAAATATATTATCTTAGGATGAATTTTTGATACTTTTCTGAAAATGTTGAATTTTGGGTGAATAGTTAAAGATATCTATTTTTCAAATACTAGCACTATTATGAAATTTTCAAAATACAAGATTGATTTTAAATATAATTAAACATTTTCACTATAAAAAATATATATTTATAAATTAAGATAAATTATTTAAAAATACAGTATAAAATTTATAAATATCATGTTTAACATTTTGGAAAATTAAGTAATATTTTACTTTAATAAAAACTATTTTTGGTCTATTTCATTAAAATAAGTATCATAATGGAATAATTAGGTTTTATTTTGATTTTAATTCCACATTAATATTATTTTTTTAATAATAAACCAATAAGTTCAATATAAATCAACAACATTGACAATCATATATTAATCATAATTTTTAAGCATAAAAAATACACTTTTTCTAAAATGGTTTTTACGCATTTGGAGCACTAATTTTAAAATTATTTTTATAGGGATTATAAATTTAAATTTATAAAATAGATTTAATAATTTTAATTATTAGGCTCAAATTATTTAATAATACCCAATTTATTTTTAGGCATTAAATTTAAATTACTTAAGTAAAAATGAGTTACCCTGATAGAAACCAAAAATGGTAAAAGTGAAATATCTAAGAGTAAAAGACTTAAAAACATGTTAAAAAATATTTTAAAAAGAATGTTTGTGGATTTCTCAAACATAAACCTTCTACCTCTCCATTATTTTCCATTCTTAGATCCATTTTACCCTTGAATAGTGACTTTACCTTTTATATTATTACAAAAAAATGCCACTCTCCACACATATAAAAGGGGAATTCCACCTACCCTTCAAGAACAATTAAATTTAGAATTACACTTAAAAATATTACAGTTTTAATTCCCCTAGATCAATATTCAAAAAAAAATCCACTTTATCTAGGTAAAATCTCTAAGACCTCAATTTCTAAGAAGTACTTCAAGAGAAAGTCCAAATTCTCAGTGTAAGGACTAATGACTCTGTAATATTTTTTACTTATATATTTTTCTCATATAAAAGTATATCACCCAATGAAAAATTATGAAATAATTATTATATATATAATTATATGTTTTTATGTTTATGGGATAAACAAATTATTTCCATTAACCATTTTTCCTTAGAAAAATGAGAATGTCTTTTGTGTGTACGTCCAGAATATTGCCTCCATGAAAAAACATATTTAATTTTTCATAATCTATACACATGGAAGTTTGTTAAAGGGTATTTGAAGAATAAATATAATATCTATATCATGATTTATGATTATTAAAAGATAATACATTTACTACTTTTCTCCCATTTTATGGAAAAGAAAAACATCATTCGTGTGTATGTGCGAACTACCACCTCCATGGAAAGATATACTTGATTTTCATTTCACCACTACAATTATATGGTTAAAATAATTTAATTAGTTAATAAATATGAAATTATTATATAAATATTTTTTGTTTCTATAAGGTTTATACTAATATTTAACACATTTGTTTGTTAAAAATTACCGAAAAAATATTTTCACAGATTCTGTATTCATTAATCATGACTAAAATTATCATAAAATGGAATTAAGGATTTATAAATCATTATAAATTTTGTATTAAAGTAACTTGTATAATATATAAATGATAAAATATTTATGAAATAAAGGAAATCTATATTGATATTTTAAGACATACTTGGAACAATAAAAATTAATAACTTTCGATGATGAAAACAAACTATAACCAACTAATTTATGTAAAATGAATTATCATGTAAAAAAATTATAGTATATAATAGATATGAATAAGGTTATTAAATATGTTAGTAAGTTAGTTATTTTTATTATGCAGAATATTAGATCATGTTATACTAATCAGAAATATAAGGTAAGGGGGTTTCTTGTCTCAAATTTCATTCGTAGAGAGTTATTCAATGAACACCACTTGTTTTGTTTTATTTGGTATACATACAACCCATGGATGTATTTTTTATAATTATTTTAATGAGAATCAAAGATATTAAAATTTTCACCCTAATTTATATCTTTTAAAGGTCTTTGGTTCAAGTGTTACCGAAATTGTTAATATTTCCTTCCAATCTCATTTTTATGTTAAGATTACTTATGAATAATAATTGATATGGGGGGTTTACATGTCCATATTATTTATTCTATTTATGAATATTATTATATCTAAATATATTATTTCTAAAGGTCTCTTTCAATGAAATTTAATTTATTTTTAAAAGGAATCCTATTTTAACATATTCTGTGTGGTCGTTTTCAACAAACATGACTTTTTTCAAAATGTTTAAGGAATATTACTTTTAATTTTTTTAAACTAACATATTTTTTCCACAAATTTCATCAAATCTATTTATGAAACTTTTTATTCACATTTTTATTATTTTATAAAGAAATTTCCATTTACTTATTTTATAAACATTTTCTCCAAAGTGATAAAAAACATAAAGGGTATTTTTTATTCTTTCTCTATGTAATTTTTAATTTTCTTACAAAAGATGTTTTTTTATCTATGTCAACATCCTTTGATGTTAATTATATTGAACTAGGGGATATGTTCTTATACTACCATCCACCTTCATTATTTGGAGGACTTATGTAATTATTTATTTAATTTTTCATTAAACACATCCCTTTCCATCGATTAATTATGTGATGTTGGAAATATGATTTTTTATGATATTATGGAACCCATATGATTGTTTTTAAATTATTTTATGGTTGGGTCTAATATAACACCCTAATTCATTGGGTAATGTTTGATATCTCATTAGAAAATTTAGGAGGCAGGGAAATAAATTCTTGGTACACTATGGGAGGCTTGAACTTTATTTCCCAATCCAATGTGTTGTGAAAAGAAAAAAACTTGAGTTCCTGATCCATAATAATATGGGAGGTAAGAATGTGAATTCCTGATCCACTGTGTTATTATATCTATAATTATGTTTGTGCCATATTTATAATTTTTTCAACATTTTCATGTTATGATGAATCATTTATTATGTTATACTTATATCCATATGTCTTGATTTATAATTGAAGATCAATGTTTAATTGGGTATGATTTCTAAATGTTATATTCGTGAACTTTGATTATGTTCATATACCCAAATTCATGTCTTATGGTCACTTTTGATCATTAACTATTATCTCTTATGTATATCCATATTGAGAATTTGAGTCTACCCATTTATTATGTTCCTATTACCCTCATTATGAAGATGAGTATAAATTATAAGATATTTATAAGGGGGTCTAGTATATTAAAATTATAGAGGGTTGTTTACAATTATGGTAAAATAAGTTGTTTTTATAGTTAATCTCCCAAGAAACTAAACCTTAGGTTATCGATATTCTGTGAATTTTGAGATATTAAATGATTATTCCTGTAAAATGATGGATTAAATGTGTTTATTTAGAACAAGTCACCTAATTTGGCATCATAGTAAGGTTTAGTTATTTTTGGAGGTTAATTTTGTTATTTATGGGATCAGGATGAAAAAACTATAGATAAAATCCCAAGGATAAGTATATGTATAGTAAAACTCCTAAAATTTTGGTAAAGAATAGATTTTTTGGTTTTATTATAAATTAAAACCCTATCTAGATACTGGAAAGTGGATACAGCTATCAAATAGATATAACAAGGGGAAATAAAACTAAAAAAGTCTGGTTGAGTATCAACTTGATCTTCACTCTATGCATGATGAGTGGGCCTAAGACTGCACACCTAGAAAGGCACTCCTGAGGGATATTATTTGGTTAATTCACATTCTCTTTAAAAAAATATGATGGATTTTAAAATAATTATGTTAGAGAAATTAATATGAAAATGGCCATGGATAACCTAGATTGAAGTCTAGATATTCATAAGTTAGGGTAAGCACATCATTGAGGAGTAATTTCTTCTAAATTTAACTTCTGTACATTTATTAATTTAAGTATAATTATTATTATTATTATTATATTTAAATAAATGGTTGGGGAAATGAAGAACCGAGTTTACAATGGATGTGATGGGTAATGAGGTGATTGTCCCAATGAGAAACCAATCAGGATGGGTGCATGAGTATAATATCTTACAGTGATTCTTGGTAAACTCTACCAAGTTATAAATAATAATTCAAACCATGTTGATCTCCCAAATGCACTAAGGAAGGGGAAACTTACTATTGAGTCCTTTATGCATCAAATACTACCCTATTTTAGTGGGTCTTCCAACTGAGTAATTAACAATCTATGGAGTGATGTTATATAGAAGATATTCTCTGTTATTCAATGATTAGACCATGAGAAGTTTGTTTTAGTTATTTATCATCTAGAAGGTAAGAGTGACCAATGGTAGAATATTATTAATAATATGACTCTGAAAGAGGAATTAGAATCTACATAATGAGAGGAGTTTAAGAAAGTATTATTTACCATATATTTTACTCAAACTCTCCTCATGAATATGGAGAGATAATTATTAGAGTTGAAATAAAGGGAGGATGAATCTATTGGCAATCATGAATAAAACTTCACAATACTTGTGGGGTATTCTTTTAGTTTCATCATGAACCCTAACAAAAATATTGGACATTTTTCTAGTGACATAAAACCAAGTCTTTGAAAGGCACTAGCCGTAAGAGAATTTGGAATCTATGAAGAAATTGTTCGATGTACACTAAAGGTAGAGATGTAAATTGAAAATTATCATTATTCAGGGGATAAGAAAAGTAAAGTGGATTATCATGGAAGATCCAATGACAAGTCACCTAGGGGAAATAAATTCTATCCTCCAGCTTACTAAAAATGTGGTAGGAAGAATCCGATTAATTTCTATAAAGGGTTTGGTCGAGGTTTTACACATGGTAAAATGGTTATCATGTATGTGATTTCCAAAAGGAGGAGAAAATTATAGTAAATGAAGGAGATTATAATGAGGTAATACCTGACACACCACCCACACTAAAATTCTTCAAGTTCAAAGAGTTTAGGAATTATGAAAATCAATTCCCTAACCACAAAGACAATGAAGATAACATACCAAATCAACCTACTAAACCAATAGAATATGGAAGAGTGTATGAAATCACTACTACTAAGGTGGATCACAATATTAAAGTGGTGAAAGGTACACTTATTCTACACTCTAGATATAAAAATGACTTATTTGATTCAGGTTCTTTGTATTATTTTATATCATACATTTTTGACAAGAATGTTGATTCACCACCTAAAACATTGGATATCTAACTATTTTTTAAAATACCTGGTGGCATGATGATTTAATTTCAAATATATATATATCCTTTTTGACCAAGATTTTAGGGAAGATATGTCCTAAATATCTAGTTCTTATCCCCTTAGTTGAATTTGATGTGATATTGTTAATGGATTGGCTTTCCCTGCACATGGAACATATCAATTATCAGGATAAGATAATATCTTTTCATATTATGAACCATCATTATCAAATATCCAAGAAAGAATGATCAGGAATTTCATTTAGAATAAAATTATATAATATGGATCTATATATCCAATAATAAGGGACTTCTAGATCAGATAATCATGAAGTCAACATTGATGATATGATTATTTTATGGGAATATATTGATCTATTTCCAATTCAAATTCCTAGTCTTCCCCTAGAGTGTGAGGTTTATTTTTCAATTAAACTCATACCTAGATCCATTATTATATCAAAGACTCAATATATAATGTCTCCCATTTAATTGGTGGAATTAAATAATAAACTTCATTAGAATATGTATAATTGATTTATATGTTCAAGTGCTTAATAATGGTTTTCACTAGTCCAATTTTTTGAAAATAAGGATAGATTAATATGTCTTTGAATTTATTATCATGAGATTAGTAAAACCATGATTAAGAACAAGTATCCTCTACCTCAAATTGATGATATGTTATATCAACTCTCAAAGGAGTTGAATACCTCCCAAATATTGACTTTCGATCAGGATATCATCAGTTATTAGTCAAAAGGAAGGACATTTTAAAGAAAGGTTTTCATATGAGGTATTGACACTATAAATTTATAGTGATTTCATTCACGATTTTTAATTTCATCACTATATTCATGGATATAATGAATACAATCTTTAGAACCTATCTAGATCAATTTCGGGTATTCTATATAGGCTATATTCTTATATATTCAATGATTAAGGAAGAGAATGAAGATCATTTAAGGATTGTTTTGAAGACCGTGATAAAGGATAAAATTTATTCCAAATTTAGTAAGTGTGAATTGTGGATATAGAAAGTATCATTGTTGGATAATTTGATAAAAAACAAGGGTATATATATAGATCCTTCAAAGATAAATATTGTTGAGCAATGATCTAGCCTGAAAACTATAACTGGGATATGTATTTTTCTTGGGTTAGGAGGATATTACTGATGCATTGTGATAAATTTATCACATGTATCAAATAAAATAACCAAGTTAACATGAAAGGAGATGAATTTTTTTTATAAAGAGGAATGTAAATAAGTTTAAAGGAAATAAATAAGAGGTTAGTTACTGTACCTATACTTACATTACCCTAAAGTGGGGAAGAGTTTGTAATATACAATGTTTCTTTGAATAATGGATATAGGATGTGTAATATTGTATAATGAAAAGTTAATTGCTTATGTCTTGTCATAAAAAATATCCAACATATGATTTGGAGTTGGAAGTAGTGATCTTTTAATTAAATATTTTTCAGTATTATCTTTATGGTGAAAAATGTGATATATATACCAATCACCAGATCTTGAAATATATACTCACATAGAAAGAGTTTAACATACACTAAAGGATATGGTTAGAGTTAATATAATATTATTACAACTCAATAAATTACCTCATAGGGAAGGAAAACAAGATGGATGACTCTTTGAGAAGGAAAGATCATGATAATGTATCCATGAAGAGGAAGCCTAGAAAGACAGTTTGGAGCTATAGAAAATGGTAGTGTATATTTAAGAGTTAAAATTCAATAAGGATGTAGTTATAAACTTTAAACCCCAGATATTTGTCCCATAAAAATCAAAACTAAAGTGTGAAATTTGGATGATGAACAAAGATCATATTTCTCTATTCATCTAGGCAACATGAAGATGTATAGAGATCTAGATAAAAATTTATGGTGGGATAACAAGAAAAGGGTGATTATATAATACATATCTAGATGCTTGGTGTGCTAAAAATTTGAGGATGAATGATATAAGTCAAAGGGGAAAATATAAACATTACCCAGACTAGTATGGAAATGTGAATAAAACACCATTAATTTCATCATAGGACTCCCTAAGATATCGAAATACCATAATTCCATTTGGTTTTTAGTAAGAAACCTTATAAAGTCAGCACATTTTATTACTATATGAGAAGATTTATCACTTGATAAACATTCCAAGATATCCATAGGAATAGTGGTAAGACTATATGGTATACCACCATCTATTATATATGACTGATATCCAAGGTTTACCTAAAGGTTTAGGAGATGTCTTTAGTGAGTGTTAGATATAAAGTTGAGTTTTAGTACTTCTTATCACCCCTACACAGACATTAAATATGAATGAACCATTTAAACTCTTGAGGATACGCAGAGACCTTGTTCAATTTATTTCCAAGGATGTCGGTATCAACACCACCCCCTAATAGAGTTCTAATATGACCTCAGTTTCCTTCTAGGATTTAGATGGAACCATATGAGGCTCTATATGGTAAGAGATACCATAATATAACAAGATATGATGAAGTTAGAGACATGAATTTTATAGAACCTGACCTTTTTTAAGAAATTAAGTAGAGGGTTTAAACCATTCATGGTCATATGAAAGAATCACAAAGTTTATAGAAGAGTTATGTGAATAATTGCTGATGTGATCTAGAGTTTGAAGCTGGTCAAAAGGTATTCCTCTAGATATATCCTTGGAATAAGGTTATGATATTTGAAAATAATATAAATATATGACCTATGTATATCATCACCTTTGATATCATTGATCATTTAGGAGTTATATATTATCACTTAGCCCTCCCTCTAGACCTCTCCTAATTATATGACATGTGCCATGTATCGCTTTTAAGGAAGTACATACCAAAACCTACACATGTAAAAAACTTAGAAGATATGAAACTAGAATGTGATATCTAATATTAGGAGAAAACAATGATAATTGTGGATTAAATAGACAAAGTGTTATGGAACAAGACCATCCATATAATTAAATTTCTATGATATAATCATTGGTTTGAGGAATCTATGTGGGAACCTGAGGATGTAATGAGATAGACATATCCTCACTTTTTTTATCCTAATATCAAAATTTTGAGGATGAAATTATTTTTAAGTAGTGTAGAATGTACCACTATAAACTTTAGTATTAATTCCCTCCATACCAAACCAAAACAAACCATGATACATGTTATAAAAACAGTTTTCATTATATTTTGTGTTTTCATTTAAAAGTTAAATTCTAAAATTTTAGTATTTTAATTTTAAAAAATGAACATATTTTTTTATTCAACATAACTATATTAACTTATGATTTATTTTTGAGACTTTTCTAAAAATGTAAAATATTAGGTAAATAGTGAAAAATATCGATTTTGAAAATACGACCAATTTTATGGAATTTTATTAATTTAATAATGATTTTAAAATATATGAAACCTTTTTAATATAAAAAATATATATTTATAAATTAAAATAAATTATTTAAAAATAAAATTTTGAATGTATGAAACCTATGCTTAAAATTTTGTAAACTTAAGAAATATTTTACTTTAAGAAAAACTATTTTTGGTCTCTTTCTTGAAAGAAAGTATCCCCAAGGTGGAATTAGGTTTTGATTTTTTTTTTAAATTAAAAATTAATCTTATTTGGTTAATAATAATAAAAACTAGTGTCATAGAAATCAATATCATCGATAATATTATCTTAATCCTAATTTTTAATTATAAAGAATACACTTTTTCTAAAATAGTTTTTACATGTTATGTGCACTAATATTTAAATTATTTTTTTAACCCTTAGAAATATTAATTGAGAGAATGGATTAAATGATTTAAACAATTTGGTACAAATTATTTAATAATACATAATTTATTTTTTGTCATTAAAAGTAAATTACTTAAGTAAAAATTAGTTTTCATAGTAAAAACAAAAAATGATAAAAGTGACAAATATAAGAGTAAAATACTTAAAAACATGTAAAAAATATTTGAAAAAGAATGGTTGAGGATTTCATGACCTTAACCACTCTCAATTATTGTCTATTATTGGATCCATTTGAACCTATAATAGTGACTTTCTCTTTTATATTATTATAAAAATACCACTCTCCATACTTATAAAAGGGGACTTCCACCACCCCTTCAAGGAAACTCCAATTTAGAATTAATATTAAAAATATTACCCTTTTACTTACCCAAAATCCATATTCTATCCTTTTTCCCCTTGATCCATGTAAAATCTCTAAGTCCTCTATTTTTAATAAGTACTTCAAGAGAAAGTCTAAATTCTCAATGCAAGTACTAATAACTCTCTAATATTTTCCTTAACTATATTTCTCCTAAAAAACTATATTACCTATTAAAAAATTATGGAATTAGTATTATATAAATAATGATAATTTTTTATGTTCATGGGATAAAAACACCCTCTTTTCACCCATTTTCCTTAGAGAAATGAGGACTTCAGTCACATGTACATGCGAAATGTCACCTCTATGAAGTAACGTATTTCATTTTTCATAACATCCATACATGTAAGGTTATAAAATGGTATTTATTGAATAAATAATATATATAATTTTTTTAAATATTTTAAAATTTTAATACATTTCCTAAGTTTTTCCCATTCTATGGAAAATGAAAACTTCATCTTTGTTCACCTGCAGACTACCACATCTATAGAACACTACACTTATTTTTTCTATCACCACCCTAATTGGATGGTTATAATTATTTTATTAACGAAAAAACTATGATATAATTATATAAATAGATTTTCTTGGTTCTGTAAGGGTTATACTAATATTTAACACATTATTAACATTCCAACTTTTTGTTTCCTAAAAAATTACCAAAAACAAGCTCACTAATGATTATTCCTTCATGAACTATGAATAAAATTATCCTATAATGGAATTAGATATTTATAAATAAATATAAATAATATTAATGATGAATTTTTTTTCACGGAAATGGAATCAACATTGATATTTTAAATAATCCCTGAAATAATCAATATTACTAACGCTTGATGATGAAAATAAACTATAACTAACTAATTTATGTCCAATAAATTATTATAGAGAAAATTATAGAGGATAATAAATATGAATATGTTTTTTAAATATTTTATTAATTTATTTATATTTATTATATAGTATCCTAGAGCATATCCAACTAAGTAGGAATATAAGGAGATGGGGTTTATTGACTCAATTTTCATTCTTTGAGACTTATGTTTTGTCTACCATTTATTTTATTTTATTTGGTTTATATAATGACCTTGGGTGTATTTTTATCATAATTTTAATGAGAATAAAAAATATTACATGTTACAACCTAATTTTTATCTTTTAAGGGCCTTTGGTTCAATGGTTATTAAAGCCATAAGGATTTCATTCCAATAACATTTTCAAGTCAAGATCGCTTATGAATGATAACACATTTAAGAAATTTTCAAATAATTATTATTTATTTGTTTTATAGGTGTTATTATATCTATATCTATGATTTATAAAGGTCCCTTTAAATTTAATTTACTTTTTCTAAAAGTATTCTTATTTAAATATTTTTAACATAGTCATTTTTTCACAAAATTAAATTTTTACAAAATATGAATGGAATTTATTTTTAAAAAAAAATTCATACTGCTGTATTTTTCCCACCATTTTTGTTATATCTATTTATGAAACTTCCTATACACATTTTTCAAATTTTATAAGGAAAATTTCATTTCATTATTTTAATTTTTTTTCTCAAAAGTGATAAAAAAACATAATGAGTATTTCTTCTTGTTTATCCAAGTAATTTTTAATGCTCTTAAAAAATACGTTTTTTTCATATATTTAAACATATTTTTATTATCCTTAATATTCAATAAGGAATATATTATTATGATACCATCCAACTTTTTTCTTTGAATGGCTTATAAAATGATCTATTTAATTTTTCATGAAACCCATCTCTTTTCACGAGTTAATTAAGTGATGTTGGAAATATGATTTTTTTCATGATATTATAGAACCCTTATGTATGGTTTTTCATTATGGGATTATTGGGTCCTATATAATATTCCAATTCATTGGGTAAAGTTTGATATATCATGAGAAAATTTTAATGACAGGGGCAAGAATTCTCGATCCATTATTAGAGGCAAGAACTTGAATTCTTGATCTAATATGTTATGGGAGACCATAACCTAAATCCCCAATTCATCATGTTTTGAGAGAAAAGAACTTTAATTCCTACTTTGATATATTATGGGATGTAGGGACATGAATTCTTGATACAATATGTCATGATCTTCATTCATTTTCTTGTTCCATATGCATATATTTTGCAACATTCTCTTGTTATGATGACTCGTGTCTTATGTTCTTATTGAATCATTATGACATGATCTATGATTTTTAATCCATGTTTATTTGGTTGTGATTTACAAATAATATATTCATGAACTTTGATTATTTTATCACTCCCATATTCTTGTCTTATTCCTACTTATGATCATCAAATTTTATCTTTTATGTTTACCCTTACCAAGAAATTGATCTCACTAATTTATTTTGTTTCCATTCCACAGGT
Source organism: Viscum album (assembly GCA_963277665.1). Taxonomy (NCBI): domain Eukaryota; kingdom Viridiplantae; phylum Streptophyta; class Magnoliopsida; order Santalales; family Viscaceae; genus Viscum; species Viscum album. Next base: position 1,686,018,511 of record OY728160.1, read on the forward strand.
TTTAAAGATGATTATAACCTATTAGATTTCTAAAAGGGGTTCATGTGTTGCATGATTATATAGGAATGTTAACAAGTGTTGTAAAATAATTTCTTTATACAGTTAATTTCCTAAGACAATAAACCCATGGTTCTTGGGATTGTGATAATTTTGTGAGATGAAATGATTATTTAAGTAAAAAAATAGATTAAATGTGTTTATTTCGATTGGTTTACATCATTTGTTTCTCCCATACAAAACACCAAATTTCCTATGCTATAATCCCTTTTATAAGTCATCCTACACCCCATCCACATATATCTAAACTATCATGACCCCTCCCCCCAAAGAGTTCCCCTCCTCGGATGAAAATGAGGGAAGGGAGATGGTGACCACCTGAATCATGCCTCCAATAGGCCACCGGTAGGTGATAAGCACCGAGGGTATAATAAACATAAAAATGAGAGGAATTAACCTCTAAGAGAAAATATATAATAGAGAGATAAGAAAATTACACCAATCAAATCCTACCTATATAGATAAAATAAATCCCAAGAACATACATGTAATGTCATACAAGACTAAAACAACTTGAAAGAAACTACAAGTACCAAAAATTAAAACCCAAAAGTGACGATGATTCCCAAATAGTTCCTATAAAACCAAAAGCTAGTAATATCCAGCATGATGTCCAACCTTCTCCTACTGAACTGAAAAAGAATATATATATTTATAGGTTGAGAATAACTTGTATACTCAGTACGATCCTCCCTGAAGACTCTCATAAAAAATGTAATGAAATATTAATAAATATTTGTGAATAATAAGTAAAATTAAATCATCACCTAAATAGTTATACTATGTTCCAAGACTCTCCATGGTTATCTCTCACAAAGTATCACATACAAGAGATCATATTTTATAGTAATAATACAAGGGTACCCCGCTACCAATTCCCCACTCGTTTTCTTCTCTTCACCAATATCGTACATCCTGGTATATCTCTATAAAAAATAATCCAACCCAAATAAACTAGGGATAGTATCATAACACACATCTTGTACATCACATCATATCACCATCCCATCCACATCTACATATATTTTCCATGTAGTTTTCCAGAGCCACTATAGTTTGTGTGTAATATATCATACTTTGGTTTTTATACCTCAATCCAACACTACCCATACCATGATTTTGTACCTAGATCCATCACAACCCACACACATTATACCTATAATAATCCTTAGGATACAATATCCTGAGATACATGTGTTTGAAATGACCAAAATCCATTAAAAACCTCTACACACATATATAGGGAAAGTAACCATTATGCATACCGACACATAATACTACCCAGAGAAGAGAGAAAATACAAAGGTGGTAGTTATCCATCTGTCCCTCACCAACCAAGATATTAGGGAAAAATCCCTCCCAGAGTCTACTGGGTTTCAATCGACTTACTGATATGGGTGATTTAGTGTATGAAATCATATAATATACAAGATATAATATATATTAAAACCACACTATGGACATAACCTTGTCATAGTCTGAAATGTAGCTATCACCACTCAGACACCCTACTAATACTATTATAGAATAAATATCCTATAAGAACACAAGGATTTAATAAGACTTGCATTAAATTACTTCTTTCCATTTTAAGAATTTAAACATATGTTAATTAATTAATTATCCATTAATTAACCAACAACATTAATCCAATTTACATTTCACTAACCAACAAAGTAAAGTCCATTTCCTCTATGCATAACCCAACTAAGTCTACAGTTTCTCAATTTTATCGAAATTACATTCCAATAACCAACCCCATGGGTTAAACATTTATTAAAAAAATTTATCATTCTATACTTCTAGGTTCTCTAGGAAATATCCTAATATATCATCAAAAGAGATTCATAACCAAGCACATCTAGCTACCACAAGAATTGGGAAAAGGAATACTGATAAAAAACAACCTGGATATCTAGACTTAAAAAAAATTCAATATCGATCAAGAATCTAGCTTAAAACACAAAAATGTAAAGACTATCTTTAACCCATTCCCTAAACTCTGATTCTATCCTTGTTACCCTCATGTATATCACCATGTATCTTTCCAAAACAGGTGTCAAATAATTCAAAAAACTCAAGCTTCCCCACTAATATCTCATCATCCATACTAGAATCATATAAAAATGCATAGGAAGGCTCATATATAGATCACAAAGAGGGTATCAAGAAAAAATAATGTTTAAAAAATAAATTTTTCACTAAAAACAAGGAATATAGCCTTATTATGAAAACAGGCTCACACAAATTCAAACATAAGGCATCCAACCTTCATAAGAAAACATGGTTACTCAGACCCAAACATCTATCTTTAGAAAATAACCAATTTGTTATTACATCTTGAATTAACCAATTCAATTATCATTGGATCCAACTACAGGTAACCCAAGGAATCAGATATAACAAGCTATTAAATTATTTAAACATTCTTCGTAGCATCAATTCTAGTTTTAAAAAACTTTGGGAAGTATGATATTTATTTATCATGAATTTTATCATTATCCAAAATAATCCTTAGGTATTAGGTTCTTTATCAAACTTCATTATCGCATGGGATAAAAACTTTAATTAAACATGAATCATGCATCAATTTAATTACCATAAAATTATAATAATATAAGGATTAATTAAACATGTATCTTCTTTAAGTCCTTATAAAACCAAAAAATTATCTACTTTACATTCTTTACCAATTTCATTAAACAATATATGATAACCCAATCATAAAAAACATGATGAAAAGCATGAAATAGCTTAACACATTATCTATTAAATCAAGAGGAAAACCATCATCAAGGTACAAATGATCACTATCTATAAACCATTAATTTATTAATACATTTTATCATTTATTAGGGTTTATTCCACCACCACCCAAAAATATAAAGCATGGTAACTTTATGATTTTATATAAAAATAAAGGGGAAGCATTTAATCACCTACCTCTAAAGTGTAAATGTTCTTTGATGAGAGAAATTCAACAACATGAATATATGACCACCTATCCTATAAGGAAACTATGACCCCTAAGGTCATCATGACATGAATACACTAAAAACAATAAAGAAAACCCTATTAGAATGATGAAGATCATCCACCATAACATGGAAAGAAGAAATATGAGGAAATAGGATTGAATAGAGTATAAACCACCTGAAAGCAAGAGAAATACACCTTAAATCACCATAGATCAATCACGGGAAGCCATGGATTGATTCTGATGAAAAGGGTGATTCAATTCCTTCAAAGATAAATCCTAAGTGCCTAGGGGTTGAGAGGGAAATTTGGGAGAAAAGTGGGTTTATAAGTTGGTATGAGTATTTATATACAAGGTGAAATTTATAAGACAATAGTGTAGCCACTTGGGAAACAATTCAGAAGGGACTAACATAATAAGGACTATGGAACAACACAAGGGACCATGAGAAAACCTTCCCAATCAAACCACATCTGAGATCCATAACATATATCCATATTGTAGATCCTATAAACCCAGTGGAGGGACTAAGACACAAATTACAGCCCATGTTGAAACTACTTCCCAATTTGGAAGAACCCCCTTGAAGTTCTACGTCATATCCAAGACCTCCACGCCATAACCACTCAACTTCTAAGGAAGGAACTATGTTGTAGCCTTGATCCATGACACAAAAACCTAGCCATGTTAAGTTGTAACCTACCTTTATGGATCAATCATGAAAAAATGTAAGTGGATTCAAATTCCACCCTCAATAATATATACGCCACAACTAACCTCACCAAACTACATTGACTACCCCTACAGCGCAGCACCAGGCTCCATGGTGTAGAATGATCTGTTAAAATAGATTCATATTAACTCCTCTGTTACCCTTATGAAACACCTTGGAACCTTCTATAAAAACCTCTAACACCTAAAAATCACAAATTAAGGGACACTAGGGTCTGATCCCTTACATGAGGCACCTCTCAAACTATTCCCGTCCTTGATAATTCAAAACAAAACCCAAAGAGAAAGAAATAAAAGTGGTTATTCAAAAAAACACCCCTTGAGATACCTCTCAAGAATCTCTCCATCAAAAAATCTCCACTAACTCACTAGATAAACCGGACATAAAACCATGAAACAATAACCACCATCTTATAAATACTCTCCGAGGGGAGATACCTCTCAACTAAGAGAAAGACCACAACAAGAATAAAAAATAAACCATATCATAAACCAAAAATGGTCAATAATCAAAAACATGCATCATCATAAAAGAATAGCTAAATAAAAAAATAGATTGGGGTAATGAGTGTGTATCTATGACTCATTTTCCTAGGTAATATACTCCATTTCACTATAATACAATAATAAACAAACCAAGGGAATAAAATAATCATGTAACACCTTCTTCGAGAGGTCATGGATCTCCACATGCCACTCCTCAAAGGCTGCATAATCATCAATGTCGATATCACCCTAATCAATGATATGGGAATCATCATGATAGTAAGTATAGAGTTGTGAAAGATAGAATACATCATTTATCTAGATCATATTTAGGGGGAACTGCTATATAATATTCCACGACTCCAATACGATCCAACACCTTGATGATAAGTCACCTTCAAGAAAAAATGATATCTAATTTCAAACTCTAGAGGTATCATAATATGATTAGAATAGGACTTTTGATGATATTGAACTTCCTTTATACTTTAATGAATCACCTGAACCATATCTATCATATTCTACACTAGTTTCGACCTGATAATTACTGACTCCTTTAACTTAGTCCAGAATAATGGAGAACAAAAAGGAAAGCCATATAGAGCTTAAAATGATGTTATATGAGTGGTGGATTAGAAACTATTTTTTCAAGAAAACCCACCAAGCGAAGGTGCCTCATACAAAAACCTCAAAAATACATAACATAAGAACACAACATACATTTAAGAGTTTGGATAGTCTGTGTTGTCTAACTATCTATCTATGGATGAAAATCAGTTGTTATGCATAACTAAGAGCCAAAATCATACTGAAGACCTCTAAAAACCTATTAGTAAAACGAGGATCATGATCAGAGATGATTATCCACATGAATTCATGGATTCTCACAATTACCCCCTGATAATGCCTCAAAAAATCTCCACTGATACCAACTTCTTAACCGCTATTAAGTTGGTTGATTTAATCAAATGGTACACTATCAGCCATATAGTATCAATGCCTCCATAAGATCAAGTAAAATAGTAATGAAGTCCATTTATATTTCCTCCCACTTCCATTGAGAAATATCAAACACATAGAGAAAACCAAAAGGAACACAGTTCTTGGACTTTACCTTCTAGTAGACCAAATAGTGAGACACAAACTCTACAACTGAATTATTTAACCCAACATACTAAAAATAGATTCTCAAGACTCAATAAATCTTTATTATCCCAAGATGTATCAATAAGGGGGAGATGTGGAACTCACAAAGAACCATCTCACACATCGTAAAAGGGATGAAAATATTTCTATTGAACAACACCCAGTGATTTTCATCCTTGGGTCAACCATCAGGGGCATTACTAAAAAACAACTCAGTCACTCCATACCTATATCTCATAATCCCGTAGTTAGGGCTCCTCTACCTAAAGAACCAAATATGGATACAATTTCATCTTAAAAATAAGACCTATACCTCCAAATTATTCCATATCTAGATTCAATGTTATGAGATCCTCTATCACTCACTAGGAATCTCTAGATTCACACATGACATCACTATGATACTTCCTGCTCAAAGCATCGGCCAAAAAATTTCTTTTTCTTGGTGTATAAAAAATATAAAAGTCACAATCCTTTAATAATTCTATCCACTTATAATATCAAAATCTCAATTCACATTGGGATTTTACATACCACATACTCTTATTATTGGTAAAAACTATAAAATTCTTAATGATGAGGTAATGTCACCACAACTTCAAGGAAAAAATGACTGATTCCAACTCAAGATCATGGGTGGCATAGTTATTCTCTTGGGGATATTACTCTTGAGACCCATAATAAATAATAAATCTCTAAGATGTCAGAACACATCCCAAACCAAGATGTGAAGAATCACAGAAAACCTCAAAATTAAATCACTCTACCAGGAAACAATGAATTGGAGTGTTGAACAAATTATCCTTTAGGTACTTGAATGCTACCTAACACTAGTCGGTCCATAAAAATTTATAATATTTTTTTGGTTAAGGATATCAGAGTGGTTTTAACCCAAGAGGAACCAGCTACACACCTCATGTAATAGCCTTCTTGACTAAGGAAAATAAATACCTTTGCAATAGTCTTGAGGGATTCCTAAGAAAAAATGCATCAATATTTGAAGGATCAACAACTACTCCCTACTAGATTTTGAAATTACCTAATAAATGAACTTTATGAGCCTACAATTCAAAATTTTAAAACTTACTTAATAGATAATGATAATGAAGAACTCCCAAAATGACATGCATATTCTCTTCATGCTCCTCCCCAAACACGAAGTACATGAGGATGTTATTGATGAAAACCACCACAAACCAATCCAGTAACTCTCTGAACATTATGTTCAACCAACCCATGAATATTCCTAAATCATTTATCACACTTATTGAAATCACAAAGAAATAATAATGACCATGATGAAATCAGAAAGAGGTTTTCTGAATGTCCTCATTTTTAACCTGTATATGATGATATCATGACTGCACATCTATCTTTGAGAACCAACTATATCCTTTCATCTAAAAGAATAAATAATAAATATATGTAAGAGGATATAATTTCTTCAATATCACCCAATTTAAGCAATAATAATTGATACAAATACAAAAAAATCCATCAGACTTCTTCATAAACAAAACTAGTGCACCGTATGGTGACACACTTAGCTAAAAAACCCTACCGCAACAGATCATCGATCTTTACTTGTAGCTCTTTCAACATAGAAGGAGACATAATATACTAAGACATGAAGATTAGATAAAAATATTATTGTAGATATATCCCAAACCTGATCTACCATTTATGGGGTAATTATATAACCTCCTTAGGAAAAACATCATGGTACTCTTCCATAACCCTAAGAAACACCATCGGTTGAACATCCGATGAACTCAACGTCAGTTCGACCATCATGAAAGAGAAGGATAGAACACTTCTCTAACCTATATGAGGGTATCTCTCTCCAATGAACATGACATAATCACCATCAAAATCATAGAATTTAATCTTCCTTCTAAAGTATTCTGCAATATCCTACACCAAATACAAATAATCCATACTGAGGATGATGTCATATAGCTATATCTATAAACATAGGAAGTCTCCCCAAGAGTGGTGTTACCCCAATAATAGATCCAAATATCTACATATTTCATACAGATAAGTTTGACCTACAATTATTATATTGTCAAAACCAAGGGAAGTAGAAGTCCCTCCACCTAAAGTGCCAAAGTATGGATGATGGCAGGTGATATAAAGGAGTATATAGCTCCCAAATCAAACATGGAATTCACCAAAGTAGTAAATAAGTAAATGGTACCTCTAATGACATCTAGATCACTTGGCGCTAGTAACGCAAGGGCATGAAGCTGACCATAACCTTATCCATGGACTCTATAACCCTAAAAATGAAATGCTTTATGGTCATGATATTCTCTCTACGGGTGATAAGAATATCATTCTTATCCTCTCCCTACCCTGCCTCCTCTATGCTAATCCCAAGATGGAGCATCCTACTACTGGTGCTTTGACTGAAGCTTCCACACTGGAGGAACTTGAAGAGGAACACATATTGAATGATACATGATCTAAAATTATAGGCACTATTTCTTATAATGAACTTTCACTCCATAAAAAACATGAATTTTATTATTTTGAAAAGTCCTAAGAGCCACTGCCCAAAGAGAAATGAGACAATGAGGGCTAAGACTTACCCTTGACTGTACGAAAGATGTTCTATATAGGAAATTGGGATCCCCAAACCCTAGCTCCAATTCATGAGGAATCCTTACCACTCCCCTATCATGATTACCTAGTTATGACCAGTGTCCCCTCAATGAACTATTCTCTCTCCAACACATTAAGATTTATTGAAAACATGAATGGGGTGACCTAGTGGTGGATATCTAGATGAAAATTCTCCTCAAAATTCCTCACATTGGACCCCTCATATATAAAAAGCTCCGATGAAAAATGGATAAGGGTTTTGAAACATATCCCAAACTCCCACATGTAGAAACTCCACTGTCAAAGGATAAATAATTCTTGGTGACTGGATGCCTTCATGATCAAAGATAAAAACTCTTCGTGAAACCAGTCCTTAAAATTCTCCCATGAGACCTCTGACTCCTCATAATTCCTATGGAACAAGATTTTCCACTACCTCAATGCTCCATGCAGCATCATCACAACCAATGAAACCAAGTTCAACTTATAAGAACAAATCAAATTGAAAGTAATATCAACCTCCTCTAACCAGTATTCTCTCACTAAGTCTGAAATGGATCCCTCATACTTTTATATTCTCTAAGAAAAATCTCATTGTTTCCTCCACTAAGTTTCATCATTACCATCCTATACTCTACGAGAATCTATTGGCACATCTTAATAATTATCCTCTATGAAAACATGATAGGGGCATCGACCTAGATCCATATACCCGCAAAAGAACAAATGGTTAGAGACTCATAAACCTATAATATGGAATATTTAAAATTAATTTATTAATTTATTAATTTTTTATGTTAAGGTTTAACATAATATCAATATCTACCCATTTAAAACACAAGCGCAAAGAATAATGATGCATGATCCTTCTCTAGCTCTCTATCTCACAGCCAGTATCACTTCGTTTAGAAATATCCATAAACCTAAAGGTTCATAAATTAGATCATAAGAGACCCTAAATACCCATGTCTTAGTAGGTGTCCCTTGTTTACATAACTTACTAAAATTAACTATATCATTTTCCCTACCCACCCATGCATTCCTCCCTTGTGCTTAACTCCAAACTCCATTATATCCCTAGAACCTGAACCTTTGATAAAACTCTATCACAACCTACTCCCCAAAAAGATTAACCCTATAGAGACCCGGTTTTTGGCCTAATAAGACTGTGAAATACTTCTAAGAATATTTCCAAAGCTGGGCGCTGAGACGGCGTGCAATTCCGAGACCCGGTGTGCCCGGAATTAATTTTATAAAAATGTTAAGTGTTTTTATACTACGCACGCGTGGTTAACTAAAGAAAACGAGATATCTCTTAAACGGTTGATCGAATCGGAAATCTGAGACCACGGTTGGGTCCAAAATGTGGTGTTTCCCCTAGGCACGACATAAAATAAGTCGGTGCGGGATGTCCGGACCCCTCGCTCGTTGGTGGTGTATTAAATGGATAAATTGAATTAATAATTTATTCATTTAATACCTCAAACCCAAATATCTCTAAAACAGAGACTCAGATGAAAAATATGAGGCCACCGATGAGCTCAGGACGTAGGTTTTACCCTAAGAAAGGTATAACCTTTGTCCGCATCAGGTGTTTGACATATGCGCCATCACGGAAGAATAATTAAATAATTGAATAATTGTTATTTAGTTATTTAATTTATTTATTTTAACCTATAGAGAGGTTATAAATTCTTTGTTTATAGGGGTTGGCCTCATAATTAATTTTGGTCAATGATGGTAAACCCTCCCTTCCTCTCCTCTCCTCCTCTCCTCGTTGATGAACGACGAACGAAGAACAACGAAGCCGTGGATCCAAGCGAATCGAAGAACGACGAACGCAACATCTTCTTCTCATCGTTGTGAAAGTGAGATCTTCGTCAACACCAAGAGGATCTTGATGAACGCGATCTTCACCAAATATTGATCCAAACTTGAGGTAGGATTTGTCTTTGTGAATTCCTTACCCGGTTGAATTTTCATGACGAACGCGACTTAAATGAATTAATTCGCGGATTGAAAAACAATGGGTTGAATAGATTATTTCTTCTCTTTTATCTTGAGATTGAAAATCTTGAAGTGTGATAAATATTTATTTTCCAATTACTTGTGTTCTTGATTCTAAAAGATGATGTCCAAACAAACATGTCCATAAATCCAGACATAGTCCATGGCCCTTTTATATTTCATTCTTCGCACATTCTTCGCGCGTTCGTTCGCGCCAAATAATTAAGCACGTCAATACATCGATGTTTTGTTGAGCGCGTCATACGGACGCGAAGGTCTCGACCTGAGGATCACAGATCTGCGGTCATCATAATTTTTTTCAGGCTTAGAACGAATATGTGGCGACCCACTGAAGGGGCGACCTGACAGGGAAGGGCGGTCCGGGGAAGCGGGGTTGGCGAGGTGAGGCGGTCCGGTCAGCGGGAGAACGCGGGAGACCAGGGACGGACTAGCGTGGCTGGTGCATGAGCAGGAGGCCAGGACCGTGGTGGGCCGGAGGCGGCAGATCCGTTGGATGAAGCTGCCACGAGAAAGGCTGGCCGTTTGGGTTGCCGTAGAAGGAAATCGTGAAAGGACGAGAAAGGCTGGCCGTTTGGGTTGTATGAGATTGGAGAGAGATGAGATTTGAGAAATAAAATAAAAAGAAATAAATCAATCATGGAAGGAGGCGCCACTTTTGGTGGTGGCATGGGATTGAGGAGGATCTTTTAAGTCATTATTATTAGATATTATAATAATGGTTATAAGATATTAAATGGGAATAAAATTAAAAGAGAAATAAAGAAGGAGAGAAGGAATGGTCATGCGTGATTGACATGGAGTCAAGGAGGCGCAAATATTGGTTGTGCATGGAATATTGGATGAGATAATTTAATGAATTAAATTAAATTAAAAATAATAATAATATAATAATGTTATTATTATTTTCGTTGGGAAAACCATATTTTGATGGTATCTTCTTTGTGCGACCTCGGATTCACGAACCGTCAGCGGTAGTGCGACCCAGATTCCGAGACGGACATTCCGAGTCCAATATTGGATATCTTCTTCGGGTTTTCAGATCGGGCACCCGAAGCGCTCGGAAAATAATAGATTTAATAATGTTATTAAATCTTCAACCCGCCATAACTCATGCGTGCGATGTCCAATTGACTGGCCGTCAGTGGCGACATGACCCTATATTTAATACGGTCTATTCAAGTCTAATGTTGGATACTAAATTCTGGTTCGTGGCTTGGGCCCACGAAACACCGAATAATATTGTTATTATTATTATTACGGAATCTTGTATCTGACATATCTCCCTCATACGGTGTCGGAATGAAGAACCATCTGCGACGTTGCAACCCTGAAATTAAGACGAATGTTTCAAGAAAAGTTTTGGATATTTAAGTCGAGGTCGAGGTGCGGGCCCCACGAGGCTCGGTTCGCTCGGTTCGCGCGTGTTCAGTGAAATGCAACTTTTTCACCGGCTATCCATTTTGGACCAATGGGTAGTCCATCTCGTGTGTTTTTCCGTAAAGGATCACAATGGTGTGATCGGTTTGGTTAACCGGTGTCATTTGAAGTACGGTCGGGTTGGATCGAACATGAATCCAACCGGGCCCCCGGTACTAAAATGCATATAACTTACAAACCGGTCGTCTGATTAACACGATGTTTGTCGTGTCAGAACCCATAGAACGGGGAGGTCCTTTTAAGATACTCCACGTGGCTTTCGGAGAAATTTGGAGTGTGACCGGGTTGGATCATACCTGAATCCAACCGTGCCCCTGACACTAAAATGATTATAACTTACAAACTAGGTGTCTGATTGACGCACCGTCTATCGTGTTGGAACCACTATGACATGGCGGTCCTTTGGGTTTCTCCCTTTTGGAACTTCGTGGAAGTTGAGGTATGACCGAAAACCTGAGGAGCAGAACCAGAGCGTTTCTTTTAGTGACAGCTAGGATGACTACTCCCTTGATGACTCAAGGCGTGAGTATTCCTGACTCCTCTGCTCCATTAGAAATAGGACTCCCCACCTCATGAGTGCGGGTTCATTTTTCTCTGAGATGGTTACCCTATCTTTGGAGTTGATACTCCACCCCACGGCCTGACCATGCCGGTTGCATGGGTCACCTTGTGTTTCGATTACACGGGCAGTACCCGGAGTCAAGGAACACAGCATGTGATCCTAATACACATTGTTTGACTTGTTTTACATGGCTTGAGCCACTTGTCTTCTGTGACTTGGACTAGCTTCTTAGGGTTCGTCCCCTTGGCCTTATCCTTAAAGGTTCTCGGTATCGTTTCCTAATATACAGGAGTATGATCCCTTCAGTAGGACTTCCTGAATAGAGTTTTTGGAATCCCCTCTATGAGACTTAGAGCCGGATCCTCTATTCATTCCTGGAACCCTAGATAGAGTTCTTGGTATCGACGTGACCAACTTTACCCGGGCATCGATCCTCTGCTTAGCAGATTAGCTCATACTGAGTTGTTGGAATCACCCCATGGATTGGTTTTGATCCTCATCTGAGCATCATGTGTCTTGAAGTACTTGTGGAGTGTGTTCTCCCGAAACGAGTACTTCGTATTTCTCTCTTCAGGCCTAGGAGTGTGTTCTCCTTGTTACATGCTTAGTGGTATCTTCGAGCTGGATCCTAGTGGTGGTTTTGAGATGCTCGTTTGTGTATGAGTATATCTGGTTGACCTGGGTATATGTATGGGAATATACCTAGTGCGAGCTGTGAGATGAAAATCGCCTTACTCTATCGTTTGGGTTTCATTGAGCGATCATATCTATTACTGGGTGGAGTTGTACTCTTTTTGTTCACTCTTGTTGTACCTTGTTCTCTCTTACTGCTCTCCTATTCAGTACATCTATTGCCGCTCCCTGGAGCCTTCAGGGCATCCTACTGAGTATTCTTATACTCACCCCTACTTGGGCTTTGCCCGCATTTGGCGTGCCCCTGCAGACGATAGACAGGTTGATCGGGACATCAAAGGAGCTTCGGGATACGGGGTGCTTGGATCGCGTACGGTGGTCGTAGCTTGGGATTCAGGAGTGGTACTCTTCCAGCTATCTTACTTTTTCACCTGTTGCTGGGTTGTGGAATTTTTCTAGTTGGGTGTGTATTTTTTCCCCTTTCCCTTTCATCTTTACTTTTCTTGTACTTGTACTGTTAGAGGTTGATGCATTTTTTTGTTTGGTTACCTTTTTATAGTAGTGTGGAAACATTGCCTTTTCTTTCTCTGTACGTTTTCATTGAGTTGGCTGCATGTGTGTGTACGGGTTCTTAGGCAAAGGCCTCCCCGAGTTTGTTGTGACTTCGGCGCTAGTCGCCAGCCCCTGGCCTATGGAGGTGGGCTTGGGGTAGTTGCAGCTCGAGCCCTGGTATGGGTCGGGTCGTGACAAACCCTCCTGGGTTGGAAATGGGTAAATGGATATGGTGACTACTCAGATCCGACCTCCAATATACCATTGGTTGGTGACAAGCACCAAGGGTATAATAAACATATAAATAGTATGCATTACCCTCTAAAAGTACATACATAATAGAGAGATAAGACAATTACACTAATTAAATCCTTATTATATAGATAATAAAACCCTAAGTACATACATGAAATATCATAAAAGGCTGAAAAATTAGAATAGAACTAAAATTACCAAAAAGGAGAACCCTATAGCTACCATAAAGTCCAAACAACTCCCACAAAACCATGATCTAGTAATATCCAGACCAATCTCCATCCTAATCGTACTAACCTAAAAAATAGTTTATATATTCATAGGGTGAGCATAATAGGTATACTCAATAGGATCCTCCATATATCCTCTAATTAAAAATAAAAAAATAAATCATATTAAATCCCTATAAATAATAAGTGAAGCTAAATCACCACATAAATAAGTAAACAAAGTTCCCAGACTTTCTATAGCCGTCTCTCACCAAGTATCACATATAAGATACCATACATTATAGTAATAAAACAAGGGTACCCTACTATTGCTTCCCCATTAGTTTGATGCTCTTCTATAACATCATATATAATCATCTATATCTTAAATAAGAATCTATCCTAAACACACTTGGGCTATGTATCATAACATGCATCTCATGCATCACATCATCTCATCATCCCATACACATCTCCATATATTAACCAAGTATTTTTTGAGATCCACTATAGCCTATATGTTTTGTATCATATATAAAATATTAAACCTCAATCTATCACAACCCATACATGAAGTATGTACCTTGATCCATCATATCCCATACACATCTCCATATATTAACCAAGTAGTTTTTGAGATCCACTATAGCCTATGTGTTTTGTATCATACATAAAATATTAAACCTCAATCTATCACAACCCATACATGGAGTATGTACCTTGATCCATCATATCCCATACACATCATACCTATAATAATCCTTAGAATACTATATCCAAAGATACATGTGTGTGAAATAACCAAAATCCATTACAGCCCTCTACACATGTATATAGGGAAATTAACCACCATGCATACCTACACATAATAATATAAGGAGAAGAGACTCAGACCAGAGAGGGTAGTTATCCATTCATCCCTTTCCAAACTAGATGTTGGGGAAAACACCCTCCCTGAGTCCAATGAGTTCCAATAACCCTACCAACATGGGTGGTGTAGCATATGGAATCATAGAACATATATGATATAATATATCTGACAACCAAATTATGGGCATAACATAGTCCTAGGATCAACTGTACCTATTGTCAATCGAGCACCCAACTGCCACTACTAGGGACTAGATGTCCTATAAGCACCAAATCATTTAATAAGGCTTACAATAAATTAATTATTTCATTTTTAATAATTTAAAATTATTTTAATTAATTAATTATCCATTAATTAACCATCAATATTAATCCAAGTTACATTTCACTATCCGATAAAGACAAGTACATTCCCTTGATGTATAATCCAACCGAGTCCACAATTTCTCAAGATTATCATTATTGCATTCCAAGTACCAACCCCTTGGTTTAAACATTTATCAAACATTGTTATTGTTACATAATTCCCATAACTCTAGGTAACATCCTAAACTACCATCAAAGGAGATTCATAAGCAAGCACATCTAGCTACCTCAATCAGTGGGGAATAAATGCTAATAAACAAACAAACTGACCATTTGACCTTTAAAAATATTCTTTATCAAGAAATCATCTAGTTTCTATCACAAAAATGTGAAATACCAACTTTAACTTATTACATCAACTCTGGTTCTATCCCAAACACCCTCGTGAATATAACCATTCTTGTCACGAGTACAAGTTTCAATTGTTGCCACAAACTCAGGCATCCTCACCCATATATCATCACCCATCCTACTATCATATCACATCATATAACAAGGATAATTTCTAGAGCACACATAAGATAAAAAATCAACAATCATATTCAATAGGGATAATTGGACATAAAAAAGGCATTTATCCATATCATGAAAATAGACTCACATGGCTTAAAACACAAGGCATATGACCTTTATAAGAAAATGGGCTCACTCGAACCCAAACATTTATGTTTTTCAAAAAACTAGTTTTTTATTACATATTGAATTAATTGATTCAATTACCACAAGTTTCAACTATGGGTAACCTAATACATCAACTATAATAAGCTATTAAATTATTTAAACATGCTTCTCTGCTTCAATTATAGTTTCAAAAAACTATGAGAAGTACAATTATCATTTATCATAAATTTTATCATTATCCACAACAATCATTAGATATTAGGTTCTTTATATAAATCCATTATCACCTGTAGGAACAACTTTAATTAAACTTACACCACACATCAATTTGATTACTATCAAATTATAAGAATCTAAGGGTTCATTAAACATGCCCCTCCCTTAATTCTTTATCCAACCAAAAAATTATCGAATCTATATTCATTTATAATTTAATAAAAAACCACATGCCAACCCAAGCATAAAAAAAATTCTAAAAAAAATATCATAGATAAAACACTATCCAATAAAAAAACAGGCAAATTGTTATCATGGTGGAATAACACATACAATCACAAAACATAAACCATTAATTTATTAATCTAGTTTATCATTTATTAGGGTTAATTCCACTTCCACACAAAAATATAAAGCATGGTAACTTTTCCATTTCATATAAAAATAAATTATAAGTAATGAATCCCCTACTTGAATGTGAAAATGTTCTTTAACGAGAACAACTTAACAACACGAATCTCCAATAACCTCTCCGACAAGAAAACTAAAATCCCCCAAGACCATTGTTGTAAAAATGCATCAAAAAATGAAAAATAAAACCCTATTATAAATATAGATATCATCCAACATGACATGAAAATAATAAATGGGAGTAAACAAGATCAAATAGAGAATAAAATGTAAGAAAGAAAGAGAAATACATCTCAGATCACCATAGATCAATCACTAGAAGCTAAGGATTGATTCTGATTGAAATAGGACTTCAAGGCCTTCAAAGATAACTATGGGGAACCTAGGTTTTGATAGATAAATTCAGGATAAAATTAGGTTAGGAGGGGGATTGTGTTATTTATAAGAAAATTGAAATTTATAAGACCAAGACACAACCACCTAGACCATGCCATATAATGGGCCGACATGGGAAGGACTATAACACAACGCAAGAGACCATGAATCAACTTTCCCATTAAAATAGTGTCTGAGATCCATAGCGTAGATCCTCAAAACATATCTTATAAACTCATGGGAGATAATTTTACATAGCATATATCCCATAGTGCAATTACCCTTATTTTTAAAGAACCCCCTTGAAGTGCTACACCGCATTCGAGACCTCCACGTTGTAGGCACTTGACTTCCAAGGAAGGTACTATACCGAAACCTTTCTCCATGACACAACAACCCAGAAAAGAAATACCAAAACCTACCTTTATGATGTATATGTGCCAAAAATGGTAGTGGATCTGAATTCCTCCATCAAGTCTCCTATCATTGTAACAAACATCACTATGTCATAGTGGCCACCTCTATGGTGCAACACTGGGATCCATTGTGTAAAATTGTCTGTTAATTTAGATTCATATATAGTCTTATATTTATATTCTACAACACCTTGTAAGATTATAAAAAAAACTCCAACACCGAAAACTCACAATGAAATGGCTGTTAAGGTTCGTACCCTAACATCAACCATATCTCATCATATCCAACCCAAGTAACAAGTATAAAATCCATCACAACCTGTGTATCATGCATTATACCTCAAAAAAATAATAGTCCATAAAATAATAAATTTATTAAACATATTTACTATATCCTAAATATATTTATTTTATATAACCTCAATCCTCTACAAGCCTCACAAATATTTATGAAAAAACTAATAACCATAATATCCTAGGGAAACACATATCCAATACCTTAGGCCATTAATATATGGATGCACCTATACTATAAAAACCTAATTAGTGTTAAGATAGATCATTTTCATGTATTATTAATATTAATCAATTATATTTTATATATTTATATTAATTATAAGAATATTTGGTAATTTTTCAGTCAAAAGGAAAAAAGATTTATTTTTATCCAAATTGAGTTTTCATGTACTATGTGGTTTTATTTAAATTATTTATTTTAAAATAATAGATTATTAATTTGAAAAAACTAACATCATTTTTGAATTTAACTTTTAATAATTATCTTAGGATTAATTTTTGATAATTTTTTAGAAAGTATGATTTTTCAATGAATAGTGAAAATACTTATTTTATTGAAAAATGCCTTTTCATTTCAAGAATTTAAAAAGTTACATTTTGTTTGAAAATAGTTTTTTAAAAAAATTAGTTCAATTATATTATTAATAATCCAATTATGGTCTTTGAAATAAATTTTTTTCTTGAATTTGGTTTAAAAACAATTTTATACTTAAAAGGCATTTTTCTAAAAAACCATTTTCATCACATTTTGTGAGTTTAATTTTAAATTAAATTATAAAAATTATATTAATTTAATTTTATAAATTATATTCTATATTTTTAATAAGTGTAATTAATATTAGTTAATAAGTTTAAATTAGTTTTTAGTCATAATAAAGTGGAAAAAGTAAATTTATTTTACCATAGTTAAGGTTAAAATAAGTTTATCGAGGGGTTAAACTAAATAAATAAGTGTTAAAATAGCCTAAAATCTCAAATAAATTATAGTTTATGTCCATATTTCAAAACTATATCATTTAATATTTGTAAATGGTCCATTTTAGTGCCATTTTTATTGAGTAATATAAATATATATATTTTAAATTCCAAGCGCATCCTTTCCCCTACTTATAAAAGGACACCCCCTCTCCTCTCCTCTCTACACTTCAAGATCATTTTGTTTTAGAAAATATCAACCCAAATACCTTAATAAAATCCTTCACATGTCTTAGAGGATCCATTTTTATCTGGAAAAAAAATCTCGGAAGACTTTATTTATATACCTAAAGAGGTTGTTCGAAGAAGAGGTATAGTTCTTAACTGAGATTTTTTATGTTATTTCTTCTTATACCTACTTCAAATATTATTAAAACATTATAAAAAATAAAAATACTGTATTAAATATAATTATATTTTTTTTATTAATTTCATAACCTATTTACATCTCCTCTTCCATCCATTAAGAAATGAAACTGTCATTTGGATATATGACAAACTACAACCTCACGAACCAATGTAATTTATTTTTCATCACCTACTCAGAAGGATGGTTATAATGACGGATTTAATGTATATATATGATATTCATGACTTATTTATAATTATATAAAGATAATATATCATCTTTTTTCTTACCTTTCCATCTAGTGAAAAATTGTAACGTAGTTCGTGCGTATGTGTGGATTACCACCTCTACGAAGCAATGCGATTCAATTTTCATGACCACATCCCATGGATACTATATATAAGTTTATTTAAATATATAATATTATATTTATGATATATTCATTATTCCATAGGGATAAAATGATACTTACCTTCTTTCCTTCATTCTCTTTAAAAAATGAAAATGTAACTTGTGCATACACGTGACCTACCATCTCTATGATTGTAATGTAATTCGTTTTTCATAACCATAATTCATGGTTGGTTTTAAAATTATAATTAATGTATATAAAGTATTATTATTATATTATTATTATTCAATATATGATGTAATAATGACTATTTTGACCATAGTTAACTTACCAAAGTCATTTTTGACATATTATCAGAATATCGTCAAAACATCTAATGTGAACTTAATTGATTAAGTAATTATATATAACATGGTAATAAATAAAATTAAAGGAATAATAAACTTGAAAAATGTTCTTAAGAAATTAAATAATTAAAATAATTTTATTATTCTGGAAGATAAATAATGTACATGATGAGTCGTACTCGAGGTAAGAGACACTTTTACTAAAAACATCATTTTAAATGTTTTAAGGATTTATTTTATAAATCTTTTTCTTCTATGTACATATTCTAAAATTATTTTATGGATGTATTTATTTAAAAATAAATTAATTATAAAGGAAATTGTAAGTCACTTTTTACTTTATTTCAAAGGTTTTCGAAAGGAATATTTTTTCATATTTTATATAGAATGTTTTAAAAAATGGTAAAATGAATGTTTTATTTAAATGTATATGACGTCAATGGTTTTTCTCACCATCGTAACTATTATTTTATGTTTGGATTAATTTATAATATTTCATATTTTCTTCAAGAAAAAAACTCCTTCCCTTTGTTCTAGTTATTTTCAAAGTGGGGTTTTTTAAATGGAATAGATATTTTAATATATGGAAATGTTCTCTTATGGGTGAAAATAATATTTTTATAAGTATGATGACAGAAATGTAGGATTTTATGTGTTATGATTATTATATGGTTATTAGGAATTGTTTATTATTATGGGTGATCTTGATATATGTCATGATTATGGGTTAGCCTGATATATCTCATGATGATGGGTGAGCCTGATATGGCTCTCCGGTGTATTGGGTAAAGGGACCAAGTTAACCAACTATGTTTCTCCAAATAGATTAGTGTTATTTTATAGGAAGGTTATTCAATTTGTATGGGTGGTTTTATGAGTGATATAAAAATTATGTATGAAGTTATGTATATGATTTATCTATGCTTTCTATGAGTTATTAAAGATATATTATGGTTCCAAAAGGTTAGATAATCAGATTATGTTTAAAGGAAAGTATATACTACAAATTAAGAGTGAAATATATAGATTTTTGAAGAAGTTTTCATGAGTTTTTCATGATTTTAAAAAACCATTATAAGTTTTATATATCATTTTATATTTCTTATGAAATGTTTTCTGAAAATATTGAGGAATAGAAGTTGATTTCTTGGGTAAGAAAATGTTTTTTTGAGTTCAAAGTTTATTTTGAAGAAGGAACATTTTTATAAGTATTCATGGACTAATGAGTTTCTTCCTTTATTTTTATATTCCATTAATGAGATTTTTGGGCTCATCCCATATTTTAAAATGTTTTTTCATAGGGTTTTAAGGATAAGTAGGGACACAAATGAGTTTAAGATGAAAATTATGAAGACATGTCAAGAAAAGAAAAATTGTTATATTTTAAATTTTTTGTATTGTTGGAAAAATGGATACTGAGTAGTAGTTTTCACTTTGTGATGTGATATTTATTTATGTAAGCTTTGTGAACTAATTATTTAAAACTACAAACCTAAAATATCTTTAGTAATTAAAGAAAATAAATTCTTTTCTAAAGATACAATTTATGGATTTATAAGGGATGGGTCCTTATAGTTGGCATGATAGTGAAGGTTTATATGATTCTAGCGATTATGATAATTTAAGTAAATACCCTTAAGAGATTCTAATTTATATTTATAAGGATATATAATTTTAATATTATCATATTTATTCATCTATATCATGTTAGTTCACAATGATTTTCTATAGAGGAAACAAGGAATCTGGAGTAGGAAGGCACCAAGAGGATTATATCCTTCCAAACCATCAAATTAGAATGGTTGGAATTATAAATGAGTAGTTTTTTATTATAATGGATTATTTGAAAAATGATATAAAATGTGGTGGTTTCCATGCTAGAGAGAAACTATATCTACCATAGTGAAATATGTCGATATTGGAGAATTTTATGAGACAACAGCCTCCATAATTAAGTGGATCTTCAGATATAGTGATAGATGATAGATGAAATAAAGATATATAAAAGATATTCATAGTCATGGGTCATTAAGAACATCAAAAGTAAACTCTTTATATTTTTCATTTTGAAAGTGAAGTCGATCAATTGTGGTCAATGATTAATAATTCTAGAGAAATTGACAGATTAACACCATGGAATGAGATACATTTATAAATATTTTCCTTGAGAGGTATTTTCCTAAAGTTCTTTAAATTAGAATAAAAAATTAATTCTTTTAATTAAGGTAGAAAAAATAATATTCAATGGCCATGTATGAAGAAAACTTCACTCTATTGTAAAGGAACAATCCTAATTTCATTCGGGGTCTTAATAGTAAAATTAATTGGTTTTACTCATGATTAAAGTTAATACACTAAAGATATTTGAACTCTAGTGAATTTAAAAGTTATGAGAAGATTGTTCACTATGTTGAGAAGGTAGAAATGAAGTTTTCCAATGATAATTTTTTTATGAAAATAAGCATAAAAATAGGTCTATGTGGTAGAGAAATGGGAAGAATCCATCAAAAATATAAAGGTAAGAAAATCAAGTTTTCAGTTTGTGATAGGTGTGGTAAAAAGCACACTAGGTAATTTCTTATGAAATATTGGAAGTTATTCAGATGTGGAAAGTTTTGGAATATATCTTGTGATTTAAAATAAAAAGATATTGGTAGTGGTAAGTCCAATTTTGATATGCATAGAGTTAGGTGTTTTAAATGTAATCGGATGGTTCATTATATGTGTTGTGATAGTGGATTCCCTGGACCCAACTTGAATTGTACCTTTTTATTACCTTACAATGTATATGGTGAGTTATGCATGATGTACACTTGCCATAAAAGTGTTGATATTTTTGTATCCACTGTTTATATGGTAATTTCTATAGATTATTTATTATATCGAATGGTTATAGTGGTTCCCATGCTATAATGTGAACCTCAAGATATTATGATATAAATCTTAAACATATGTACTATAGTCTAGATACGTCATTATAACTGGACATAGAGGATGTATTACTATCAGGTGATGGTGGATTATAATCATTGATACTTCTTCTCACGAAGTTCACACTTGGTGTTCATGAGTAGATGAGTTCAGGAGGATTGACCCCCTAATAGGAAAACTATAGGTTTCAGGTGACATTGGTTGTTCTTATCCATGAAAATGTGTAATGGTATTACTAATTGAGATTATTATCATTTTTTATCATTTGTTTTGTACTTTAATGTAATGAAAAAACCATGACATTGAAGTCATAATGAGGTATCTTACATTAGGTGCATCATTGGTGGTATGAAATTAATTGAATAATCAAGATAGGATTTGTTGCTTCTGATAGGAAGAGATATATCGGGCTCAGTTGATCAGGATGGTAGTACCTTTACTAAATCCATGGCCATGGTAGAAGAAGCTAAGTTCATCCAATAAGGTCAATAATTTAAAAATTAAGAAATGACGATGACACAAATTGTGTGTCCTGCTTTATGAGATATCACAAGATAAAGAGATTATATTACACATTGTGTGTTCGTAGGAAGGTTATTGTTGCTATGACTACTACTTATCTCTTTAGAGACCTTGATGGGTTACTAGAATCCACTCTTGGACAATGAATAACATTAAATTCTATTAAGATAGGGGATTATAAGGCCACACACAATATCCTATTCAAAATTCTACCATATTTTGATGAATATGAGTTTAACATATGGTGGGACCCACTACATGGTTCGGAATATGTCCTAGGATATACAATCACCAATGAATGAATAAATTCATGTTACTCGAGTTTAGAATAATTAGTATTGAATTTATTTATTAAGTGTATTTACAAGTATTTAAGTAAATACATAAAAATATTATATGAATGGTTATTATTTTAATATTCAAGGTTTATTTAATATTCGTGAGAATGACGAGTCGAGTTAATGACTCGGTTTTATCATGCAATGTATTTATTATATTATAAGAAAGTGATAAAAAAACAAATGATATTTATGCTTCAATAAAGCAATTATAAGACGTCGTTTATGGTGGGTAATAAATAGCTAGGGGTGGGGAACCTTTTTTTGGGTATTTTGGAACCCCACTATAAATAGGAGGAGAGGCTCTCATGCAACGAACTATTCATCGCATGAGATCTAGAGATTCTATCTCCTATATCTTGCTTCCTATAGAGAGAATCAATCTTTACAAAGAATTGATGAAATAACACCTCCACAGATCGATGGAATATAGCAACGATGATCATAGGGTTATCAAAGGTGTAGCTAGAACTCCACGCTAGCACCTGGATTTTGACGATCAATACTCCCACAGGCTTTCGAAGCACATGTGGATGATCTAGAGGGATTCAAATTCAGATCCTTTAAGAAAAGATTATCGATGATGAGATGATTTTGACCATGAATTTAGATCAAAAGAGGTATTTATTTAGTTTAATATTGTACTTAAAATATTCACATGAAGATCCTGAAGTTTTAATCGGGATGTGCTTCGCCAACGATGACATAGTTACGTTGATCACTGGTGAAAAATTTCAAATTCCCATTTTTGGGGATTCTGCTGCACACTCAGAAAAATTGGTATCAGAGTGATGCATGAAAATTTTAATCTAAAGAAAAATTAAATATGCATTAAATTTAAAAGAGGGTGTTGTTCAGGTCCCGACGCCGTAAACACCGAGTCAATTCGATATCAAATGGCCAGGTTATGGTCATCTGAATTTTTTAATATTCATTGAAATCAACCTGTTCATGGATTAATTTTTTAATATCATATATATCTATATATATTAATTTTTCCCAAAATAAATCATTAGAGGAGGTTTCCATAAACTGCAGATTTCTAGCCACTTATGCGTGGTCAGAATAGTATTTTATGTCTGATCCAGTTTTCTAATTAATTGAGGAATATTAGTTTGAAATGTTCATGTATAAATCCAATATGAGTGGACTTGAAAAATTGAAAAAAAAAAAAAAAAAATTCTTCACAGGGTGGGGGTGAAAATCGGAAAAATTTGGTGAAGGGGTTTTTATTAGTTTAAGGGGTTTAGGATTTTCTTAATTAGGAAAATGAGTGTCTTCAGCGCCACTTGAAGTGGCCCTCTATGTAAAATACCTTTAGCACCACTTCAAGTGGCGCTTAATGGGTTTCTTTTTTGCAGCCTCCCAAACCCCCCTTATATATATATAATATGTATCCTATATATATTTATATAATTATAATTATAATTTTAATAAATATATATTTATAAAAAATATAATAAATTTATAATTATATTTATAAAAATTATATAATTATAATCAATATACAATAATTATTATTATAATTATAATAATTATTATGATAATTATAATAATTATTATGATAATTATAATAATTATATAATTATATAATGAAAATAAATATATAATTATAAATATAATAATTATACAATTATAACAATTATAATAAATATATAAAATAAATAAATAATTACAATTCTTTAGATTTATTTATATATAAATCTTTATTATAATATGAATGTAAATATATTTATAAATATATAATTATTAAAATATGGTTACATATATATTTAAAATTTATTTATAAATAAGTAAATATATATTTATAATAAATATATAATTATAAATATTTATAATAAATATATAATTATAATATAAATATATTTATAATAAATATAATTACTAAACTAAATATAATAGATTTATAATTATATTTATAACAATTATACTATTATAATCAATATATAATAATAATAAATATAATAATAATTATTATATAACTATGATAATTATAATAATTATATAATTATATAATGACAATAAGTATAGAATTATAAATATAATAATTATATAATTATAATAAATATACTAAATATATAAAATAAATACATAATTAGAATTATTTAGATTTATTTATATATAAATAGTTATAATAATATGAATGTAAATATATTTATAAATATATAATTATTAAAATATGGTTACATATATATTTAAAATTTATTTATAAATACGTAAATATATATTTATAATAAATATATAATTACAATTATTCATAAAAAATATATAATTATAATTATATTTAGAAATGTATTTATAATTATATAATTATAAATCTATATTTATATGGTTATAATTTTTTATTTATAAATAAATTTGTAATATTTTTAAACATTTAATAAATACATTTATTATATTTAATTATTTACTAAATATTTAAAAATTAATATATGTTTATAAATATTTTAAATTAATTTATAAATAAATTAATATATACCATTTAATATATTTAATATAAATATAATTATATTCATAAATATATAATTAAATATAATTATTTGTTTATAAATATTTAAAATTTATTTATAAATAAATAAATATCTTTAAATATAGATTTATAATTATATATTTATAAACATATTTATATTTATATAATTATGAATATTTATTAATAATTATATGATTTTAAATATATTTATATTTATCTAATTATAAATATTTATTTATATAGAAACATGTATAATTATATAATAATAAATATATTCATTAAATATATAATTTTAAATCTACATTTATTAGTCAATGTCACAAATTTCATTTAGATTGTATTTGTACTTTATAATTTATACGCTTATTAAGTCACATACATGGAACATAATAATGTTACAATTATGAGACTTTGAATTTCTTTTTAGTTGTCTAAAACTACAATTACTTATCACAATAAATAGGTTTTTTAATATATACAACATGGAATATAAATAAATCAATGTTGATGCCCCCTGGTACCCCAACGTGGCGTTTAAACCTCACACCCACTCTGCGTCCGACATTTGTGTCGCTCTGGTGTCCTAAATGGGGGTTCCTCCTTTTCAGGTGCTTCTAGTGCCTCCTCATTGTGCTATGTAGAGGACTGACAAACATCACATTTAGAGGAATGTCCAAAATCTTATGTAGAGATATATGACCCCGAAGCTCCTAAAAATTGCAGAAATGGGACATTAAAGAAGTCCTTATCGGGAGGAGAGGGGGCCACAACAAGCTGTGTTACCACACCCAACTCGTAGTCCAAAGTAGTCATCGAAGACAACATATGTGGCATATAAGCATCTCCCTACTGTGCAAGATCATCAGTCAGTTGGGCAGGATCATATCTCTGCGGTGGGACAACATCTGCAGGAGCTGCTCTCGGATGTCTTTGTCATCTCCTCTGCCCCTCCTGATATACTTGTCTCTGTCTTCTAGCTAGTGGTGACAATAGAAGTGCATCGTCCTCATCAGGCATAGCAGGGACATCATCATCCTCAGGATCTTCAGCCGAAGGATTTGGATCCGGATATACCTATGGCATCTCATCATAGAAACTATCACGTATGAACATGAGAGGATCGTTGAGAGCCAATAAATCTTAGTGAAATACATCCCACCTAATACATCCTCCTTCTGAGGATGTGTGATATGTGAAAGATCAGCAATACCGTCTGACTGAAAATGAAATAACATTCAAATTAATATCAAAAGTGAGTTAAAAAAATTTAATAAATCTTATTAAACATACCAACTGCTGAATGCCAATCCCATGACTTGTAAGGTTCATGATGGTGTGTCATCGGTACCAGTCAGCATAATCCCCCTGATCAGATAATTGATAGTGTGCTATGGTATATCCATATAGAGATATACCATATTGGGCACGTGTGTCCTAAAACTCGATATAAGCTATATGATACTGCCGCCAGTCCATTTTCGGTCTACCTGTAAGTATAATTGAATGTAACTCTTCATCGTGTTATGGTTCCATAGGGATATGTTGTATATAACCAAACTGTTGCATGACCCAATCCGGCCGGTGGCACTCAATGATGTGGAAGTGGATGAGTGGCACCACTGCAGCATGATCTCTAATCACAGCTATACAGTATGGTGGAAGTGATGCGTAGACAAAACCTATATACAGAGTCCATGAAACATGAAATCTAAACTCAAAAAATAAGCATATATTATCATGATAATGTTACTAAAATTATATTAAATAACTTAAAAGGGTAATAACAAAACAAATTTTTCTACAAAAAAATTAATGTTTAACTTACATCAGCTGGAACTATGGCATCAAATATCTGTCGAAAACTGTGCACACTATGTCTCAAAGTATGATCATACTTTTGAGACTAACTCCACCTGGTTAAAAAAGTGTAATATACGATAATTTTATAAAAAACAATAAAAACAGTACTAAATAACTGAAAGTAATAATGTAAACATACCAGCATCCCTGAGGACAGTCCTAAAATAGCTCTGGTGCAAGTGGTGTGATAAATCGAGGAGTGATGCGTAGAAAAAAATCCTAGACCCACATCTGTACTAAAACCATACAACCTGCAATCTGCCGCGCATCGGCGTGACAATTGGTAAAGAGACATATGTACATATGTGACAATACAATGGACCCCCAACTGTATGTAGCCGTTTGATCAAGATATTCATGTAATGGGATGTACATCATGTGTACCAAAGTGGTAGAGTATTCAATGCAAAACATACCTCTCAGCAGACATAAAATATATGCACGTGTACTGAATAAGAGTCTCCTCATCAGCATCATCTGGAATGACGGTGAAATGCTCATGAAGCTACCTAATGTGCAAGAACTAACCCTGGAGGACACCTGGTACACCAACGACGTCAATGCATAATAGATGTTGTATGATTGTATACCGGTTGCCACTAGTGGAACTTCTAACTGCCTGTTTGTAGATGGAAAAACTGAGCATATATGCAATGTCCTCTAATGTAATGGTCATCTCTCCCTATGGGAGATGAAATATGTGTGTCTCTGGCCACCATCTCTCAACCAATGCAGCAATCAAATGGTGATCAATGGTCTTGAATTCATACATAGAGACTCCATAAAATCCATCATGTTTGAGATGTAGACAAATAGTTGTCGGGGGTGCATCATGATGAAAACGATGTGCTCTCCGAACAGTAATAAGTCTAACAGGTGTTCATGCCAACACATCACGTGACACGTGCATCTCCAGAGAAGATAATAAAGGCTTCTCCATCTGAATGTGCGAATAGTAAAACATTAATTTCATGTAAGATATGAATTTTATCTTGTAAGTTATGAAATTTATCATGTAATGTATGAAAGAATCATACACACATTGGCTTATTTTCTATCTCTTGTGTTGTGGTGAAGACGTTCAAATGGTTTTTTTTTAATTTGAACCTTTAAGAGTTTCACCTTAGTTGGATCATCAAAATCTTGAGAAATAGGGAAATATAGTACTAAGATATGTGGGGCCATTTGAGGTTGATGAGAATACTAGAAATGTGCCTTTTCATTTGGATTTCCACCTCAATTTACATCAATTTATAATATATTCTACATGTCACAACTAAAAAAGTATCTCTCATAACCATCTCAAGTATTGAGCCAGTGGGACCTCTATATGGAACTTGATCTATCTATGACTGAGTTTCTATTTTGGATTTTTGACTCTAAGATGAAGGTTCTTCATAGAAAGTTCACACCTCTAATTCGAGTACTATGACAACAAGATTCTGATTCACATGAGACTTGGGATATATAGGCATTGATGATAAATTATTTACATCATATCATTTATATAAAATATTCCTCATAGGATTTTTAGGGGTAGAAAGTGTTTGTGGTGGGTACATTTTATCATCCCATTTCTATCTTTCAAGAACATTTATCCTCTATTTTTTATCATCTTGTCTGTGGATGTGATTAATATCCCTCTAGTATCTTTCAAGAACATTTATCCACTATTTTTTTATCATCCTGTCTATGGATGTGATTAATCTCCCTCTAGTATGTATAGTCTATTTGATCTGGAATCCTCCTTTCTTATCTTCTATCATTATTTGAGAGTGATGGGTCCCCATGAAGTTGGTAGATTTAAACCATGATTTTATGGATTTAATTCTTGGTATTACCCTTTGATTTTCCTTTCCTTTGAATCTATATTATCATTTCCCATTTTGGGCGATGGCTTGATCATGTAAATAAAGTTAGTTGGTTTAGTAAGGTTTTTCCCTAAACATGAAAGCATAATTTCTTAGTATATTTTAAATGAATTTTCAATTGATTACTGGACCTTGATTTTAAAATATTTAGATTATTTTCAAACATCATGGAATTGTGAAACAAACCCCTTTTTCAATTTCATTAATAAATTTGGTGGATTTGGAGAAAGGATGGATTGAAATGATAAGTGAATTATTGAAATGGTTTGACAGTTTGGATTGTTTTTTAATGTCTGAAATAATTTTTATTTATGTAATCGTATAAACTAATGTTTGAAATGTTAAAAATATATAGGTACATTTTCTAAAAGTTACACTATATACAAAAATAAACCAATGTTTACATTTTCTAAAATTTCACTATATACAAATAAGACAAATATGATTAAAATTATGATAATGATAAAAATGATTACATGTACACACTTTTACAGTAACTAATAGAGTACATGATTAATTTTAAGCATTAGATGATTGCCATATGTGTCTAGGTAAATGTGTCTTCGTATGACCTTCCTGGCGGCATATGCTGCACCTTTATTCAGGTGCCCATTCACAGGGCCAATCCATCTCATTCCGAATATGAGTTGACTTTAGCCTCCCTTTAGGTCGAAGACTATTCTTGTTCGGTAGAAGCGTGGGTGTACCATTAGACAACTGAAAATTCTAATATTCCCAAATTGGCATCCACATAGTACTATAGGAATCGTTGATACTCTCTAGTTGATAAAATAGATCGAAGAAATTCTCTCAAGATACGTGAAGGTAAGCACATGATGCAATCACATGGTCACAATGATATCTCAATGCTTGAAAGTTCCCACATTCACAATAACGCTTATCCAATAAAACAACTCACACACAACCATTTCTATAATCCATGACATCACCAGGCTCAGCAACCTCAAATCATTGATCTGGATGATTAAATGAAGTTACACGATAAGTTGAAGCCTCCTAAAGAACTATATCTAGCTCACGCTGAAAATGGTGTCCATAGTGCATCCCTCTATTCAGGCCCTCTTCAGCCTACTTTCCTCATTCCATAAAATATATTACACTACGATAGAAGGTCTCTTTTATCAAACCTATAATTTAGATTTAAAACATTATACTAATATTATATTATAAATGTAGCTCTTATAAATAAGATATAGTAAAATATTCTTATTTACCTGTGATAGGTAATTTCCAAAATCCCTTGAAAACTCCATTTATAAATTCTATGATGTTGGTCATCATATTTCCAAATTTCCTCCCATCATCATATGCCAATGACCATTTATGCTTTGGTATTTTCATCATGTAATCACACACTTTCGGATTTTCTCGGTGAATATCTTCAAGATGATCCTCCTTCCTTTTTTGTTGAGGCTCTTATGCTATTAAACAATAACTAATATGAACAAATATGACATTAACTGTGACAGTAATTTGTAAAATGAGAAAGGATATTCATACCAATTTTTAAGATCACTTTCTTCATCGACTCCTTCTTGAACTTCTTTCGCAAATTGATGGCAATGTGTCAAATACAATATTGATGATGGGAATAGGGTGGTCTCCAAGAAAGACCCTTAGACTATACTACCTCCTTCATTTCATGATGATGATCTGAAATAAGACAAATACTTTTTACATCTATAACAAACTCTAAAAAACATTCCAGAAACAAGCTTCATGATTAGAAGTTCTCCTTCTCTAGAATTGAAAATGCCAAAGGCAAAGGGGCTCAATTTCCATATTGTGTGGCGGAAATAAATAAAGTTCCTATATACTTTTCATATAGAAATGTGTCATCAATCTGTATAAACTTCTTGCAATGTCTAAAAACTACCACACATGGTAAAAATTTCCAAAAACAATCTATCAAACACAACCATCAATTGATCAACTGGTTGTGTTGGTTAACATATTCATTAGTATGTAACTGATAGATAACTTGACTTTTATGGCGTAAAAACTCCATAAGTTGTGGTAAAACTCAATAAGAGTCGTCTCAATCTCCATTCACTTTGACAATATCCTTTTTTCATGCCTCCCATGCCTTCTAGTAAGAGATTTGATACCCAAAAAGTTGTTTGATTCGCTCCTCAACCAAAATGAGAAGAACGTATTGACATGCTCTAATCATTTCAACAATGATAGTTGAAACAAACTCAACATCTAATGAAGAGTGTTCCTGTGACAAGCTTGGGTTCACACATGTGTGTGGATTAAATCTATTGATGCGCTTGCTATGAAAAGTGTTATCAGTTATAGCTCGCAGATGCATTTGACAGTTCGAATCATATTTGTCACAACAGATCAAATAATAAGACCTCTTTGACTCTTCTACAACATAAGAGTAATGTATTTCAATGTGATATTGTTTTATTGCATTTTTCATTGCATATTTGTGCTCAAATTCTATTCCAATATATAGAAAACCTTCATTAGACACTCGATTTGTGCCACCAATGATTCCTATAAATTCTTTACCAGGAGTAATAAGTGAGCAATCAAATTCTGGCAGGCGATTCATGCCTTCAGCCGACCATGAATCCAATGGTGGAGGATGGTTCAACGGTCAGTTGAACCTCACATGAGTGGGAACAGACTGTTATTCCTCATGCTCTTCTTATTCTTCTTCTTGAACTTGCTCTTCATATTCTTGTTCTAAAATGTTATCATCCTCAAATCCATCGACCAATGCATCTAAAGTACATAGAGGACTATCCATTGAAACTATGGTCGAAGGCAATGATGGAACAACTTCCATTGCTAATGGAACTTTTTAATGTGTTATAGAAGGACCATATGAAATTGTCACATTAAGGTGTGATGGACAAGCTTCCAATGCTGATGGAACATCCATTGCAGCTATAGTAACATACAACTCCATCATTTTATTCTCAGGTTGATACTTAACCAATGAAAGTACATATTCCCATTCTTCATCATCAGTTACTGGATATGCAACATGCCAAAACCAATCTACATATTGAATATGTCTGTATGTGATTGATTCTATCACTTGATTGCTCTACAGTTTTAACTTCCGATGAATTTTCATTTAAAGAGATTCCAAAGTTGTATAGCCTCTAAGCATCACAACACCTACTGGCCATATACTATAACTAAATCCTTGTTCTGTCTTAATTATCTAACCATTGTAATAAATATAGGCAACCATATTTTTTATCTAAATTAAAACATTGTTATTATTATAATGTTGAAATATTTTAAAAATTACAAAGTTAAGTACATACCTTTTGAAGATGTTATTAATCTTTATGATTCTAAAATTTTACAACATCTTCTTATACCCTAAATTAAGATACTAATTTTTTTAGTACAATTTTTAACCTCCTAAATGTATTTTAGTAGTTTATAATGAAAATATGAATAATCTAAAACATATCCCCCATGAGTTTCAAACCAGGATGCAATAAGACCCATTTTCATGTACTATGTTACCCCGAGTTAGGCCCAGAACACCTTGTCGGTGTTGTTACTCCTAGGCACATCTGTGTCAGAGCCACATCTACTTGTTTGTATCCAGACAGAGATTTTATTTCTTAGATAACCACATAATATTTATGTTACCATAATTTTATAACATTTCTTAAATCTTAAAAGATGACACAACTAAATGTATTTTAATAGTTTATAAAGAAAATATGAATAATCTAAAGCATATCTCATGATAGTGTCAAACCAGGATGTAGAAAATCTCGTTGTCATGTACTTGGATACCCCGGGTCAAGACCAAAACTCATTGTCGGAGTTTTCACTCCTAGGTACATCTGTTCCAGAGCCACATCTACTTGTTTGTATCCAGACAGAGATTTTATTGCTTATATAACCACATATTCTTTATGCAACCAAACTTTTAGAACATTTTCTTATATCCTAAAAGATTACACTAATCATTACTTAATCATTAGTTACTCATTACTTAACCATTACTTAATCATTTCTTAACCATTAGTAACTCATTACTTAAGCATTAGTTACTCACTAATTTACCATTAGTTATTAGTTAATCATTACTTAACCATTACTTAACCATTGCTTAACCATTAGTTAATCATTGTTCCACTAATTAATATAAATGATTCGCTAATTACTATAACTACTTCATTAATTTGTATAACTACTTCGCTAATTAATATAACTACTTCTCTAGTTAATATAACTACTTCTCTAATTAATATAACTACTTTGCTAATTAATATAACTACTTCGCTAATTAATATAGCTGCTTTGCTAAATAATATAACTGCTTTGCTAATTAATTCAACTACTTCGCGAATTTATACAACTGCTTCGCAAATTTATACAACTGCTTCAGTAATTTATACAACTACTTTGCTAATTACCTTTTATTAATTACCTAATTAGAAATAATTAATTACCTAATTAGAATTACTTAATCACCTAATTAGAATTAATTAATTAACCAATTAGAATTAATTAATCACCTAATTACCATTATTTAATCACCTAATTACCATTAATTAATCACCTAATTCCCATTAATTAATCACCTAATTAGAATTAATTAATTGCCTAATTATAATTAATTAATCAACTAATTAGAAATAATTAATCACTTAATTATAACTAATAAATCACCTAATTACCTTTAATTAATTACCAAATTAGAATTAATTAATTACCAAATTAGAATTAATTAATTACCTAATTAGCATTACTTAATCACCTAATAATAATTAAATAATCATCTGATTAGAATTAATTAATCACCTAATTACCATTAATTAATCACCTAATTATAATTAATTAGTCACCTAAATATAATTAATTAATCACCTAAATACAATTAATTAATCACCTAAATACAATTAATTAATCACCCAATTATAATTAATTAATAAATTAATTATAATTTATTACTCGTCTTCTTATAATTAATTACTCACCTAATTACAATTAATTAATCACCTAATTACCCTTAATTAATTACCTAAATAAAATTAATTAATCACCTAAATACAATTAATGAATCACCCACTGTAATTAATTAATCATTTAATTAGAATTAATTAATCATCTAATTAGAATAAATAAATCATCTAAATACAATTACTTAATCACCTAATTATAATTAAATAATCACCTACTTATACATAATTAATCACCTAATTATAATTAACTAATCACTTAATTATAATTAATTAATCACCTAATTAAAAATAATTAATCACCTAATTATAATTTATTACTCACCTAATTATAATTTATTACTCACCTAATTAAAATTAATTACTCACCTAATTATAATTAATTAATCACCTAATTATAATTAATTATCCCCTAATTACAATTAATTAATCACCTAATTATAATTAATTAATCACCTAATTATAATTAATTAATCACCTAATTACAATTAATTAGTCACCTAATTACAATTAATTAATCACCTAATTACCATTCATTAACTACATAATTACGATTCATTAACTACCTGATTAAATTAATCGCCCAATTACCATTCATTAATTGCCTAATTAGAATTAATTAATTACCTAATTATAAATAATTAATTAACGAATTCATTAATTGCCTAATAATTAATTAATTAATTACCTAATTACGATTAGTTAATTAATTAATTACAATTTAATTACCTAATTAAGATTAGTTATTTAACTATTTGTAATTTAATTAACTAAATAGTATTACTTAATAACCTAATTACCATTAAAGAATTACAATTACTACAAATAAACAATTACTATTTCAAAATATAATACATTAATTATGAATTATTTTTATGAAATAAACAAATAAATAAATCAATAAACATATTAAACAAATTAAAAATTAGAATTACCTCAAATCGACGGAAATGTTTTGATCCTTTGAACAGCTACGCGGACAAAAAGAGGTAGAGCTTTGAGAGAGATCTTGAAGAGAGAGTGAGAAGAGGAGAGAGAGATCTTGAAGAGAGAGTGAGAATAGGAGAGGGAGTGAGGGTGTGAGAATGTGGAGAGGAGGGGGCGAGCCCCCATATATATGGGAGGATTGATTTCGGTGTCACTTGAACTGTCATCGATCCCTATAGTGGGATACTATCAGCGCCACTTGAAGTGGCACTGATAGACTTGAGGTATAAAGTGCAGCTCCACTTCAAGTGGTGCTGATCAGCCCCATTTTCCAAAATAAAAAAACATAGACCCATAAAAACAAAAAAAAAACAAAAAAAAATCCCTCCACATCAAATTTTTCCGTGAAGATAAAAGGAAGTTGAAAAGATCAAAATCCTATAATTCTTAGTATTTGAATTTTGAAATAGAAAAAAAATCAAGAGGGGGGTAACGTATTCCCCGGGAGTCCTCCTCCTCATTCACCCTCATGGACACATCCCTCCGGTGTTGGTCCCTCCTCCTGCATAGGGACGACCTCCCTCCTCCATGCCTCACCCTCACCCTGATGCCCCTACCGAGGGCCACCTCCCCACTTGAGGAACCCTTCCATCCTGGTCAATTCACAGCCACCATCCTTCCCTCGCACAGATCCTATGTAGGCCATGTTACACCCACACATGATTTTTTCAGCCGACCCTACCCTTGCCAACCACCACCTGGATACCAACAATGCCTTCTAGCTCGGCTGACCAACCTTGGTCATCGTGCATTGCTAGATCCTACCCTTGGTCAGATCAACATCTCACCGATTAGCCCCCTCCTCCGGACAACCCGCACATCAGTGATCCACCTACTGACTGAACCTCATCTGACCTCTCCACATTCACAGAAGCCTTACAGTCTGGAAAGTTTCTCTCACCCTGGATCCGAGTTCCGCGACTTTCCATCACTTCAGCCTCCAAAGGCTCGGCCACTGCCACTAGACCAGACTACCTTCCTGCCACCACTGCCAGACCGATATCCCAGATCCACCATTTCCACCCTGCCTTTCTCTCGCTATTGTACCGCACCGGCCATCTTGTAAGAACCCGGTTCTTATTTTTGAGGTACGGGTTTCTTCTTTTCACTTTTCCTTAAGTGTTTTTGAGAAAATAAGGAAAATGGGGAAAATCCCAAATTTTGGTAAGTACACGCCGTGTATTTTGGCCATGTGGGATGGGTACACAGGGTGTGTAGCCATGTCGACGATGAAGGGTGTAAAAACCGACTACACGCTGTGTAGTGGTCCTTTACACGTCGTGTAGTCAATCGGTAGGTGAAATAGTAAGGTGGTGGAATTAGCTGCCAGCTAGGCGATAGTACACGCCGTGCAGTCGGGAATACACGCCATGTACTCATGTCGACGGATGAACAGTTTGGCGGTGCCGCCAGAGGAACAGTTAAATGAAGGAAGTACACGATGTGTACTCAAAAGTACACGCAGTGTACTTTGTTTTTTTTGCTTAAAATGAGAAGTAGCCAACCCTGTTCATAGGGAAGGCCTAGAACTAGATGGGAGCTCGGGAGGGGATGGCCGAATCTTCAAGGATCTTCAGATTGGGCGTCGGGAATCCGTTTCTGCTTCCGTCGATCACGTTGGGACAGTATGGGTAAGAGTTCTCATCTCCTTGCGTATTTCTTGCCAATTATTCCTCTAATGAAAGTTATTTTCATTTAAGTGGGTTTTATTTTACCTCAGATCTACCTCGTTCTGGGACGATTCGTGGAATGTCATTCGAGTATACTGATCAAGGGCGTTTAAGGTAGGTGGCTTAGTGTTTATATTCCAACTGTTGTGCATTTTTGTTTACCGTTGTGTCACGAACCCATGCTGGGGTGTCGTGTGGCTGAGTACAAGGCTATATTAAATACCTAGAGTTTAATAGGTAATTAATTGTGATAATGAAACTGCTATTTGGGATCGTTTCTTGGATCCAGGGCCACCCCAGGGGTGCATTCCTCTATTTAGCTGTTTGGCCAGGATACCTGAGAGTATGCCTTTAATGTAATGATTTTAGAATTTCCTTGAGAGGAATTTCTTATTTAATGCTTGTTTACATGTTGGGCTTGGCCTGGTTACCTGTTTAGCCTGAGGGTAGTGTTGTGATTAGCCTGCGGGTATTGTACTATTTAGCATGTGGGAAACTTCTTCCGTGCCTGTGGGCAATTGATTCTGTGCTTGTGGGCGACACTTCTTACGCCCATGGGAAATATCTGTATGTCTGTGGGAAGATTCTTGTGTTTGGATTCTCTTTACCTGAGGGTAGGGGTTTACATGTCTGAGGACATTGGCTGCTTACTTAGAATATTCACTATGGTGATATTTTTAAATTAAATAATTAATTGGATATTAAAATGGAAATATAACTGGTAAGTTAGTTACTTTTGAGTACTGCTTAGTTTATTGCATTTACTTTTTCACATTGTTGTTGCATGTTTATACACAGTTGAGCACGGGCCTTTGGTGGGTGCCTACTGAGATTATTTCTCACACCCTGTTTGGGTCCTGCTTTTCGGCCCAAAAAGATTACATTTTTGCAGGTGTGGATAAGGGCAAGGGTCCTTATACAGGTACTTGATTGCTGCTGAGGTGTAGGGGAGCATGAGACCGGGATTAGGCTCGTGATGTTGCTGGCTGTTCTGTTTTTCCTTTCTGCACCTGTACTCCAGTTATATTGTATTGCAGTGTAACATGTTCTGGCTGTTTTCTTAGAACCTGAAGCATGTTGCATCATCATTATATATATATGAGACTGTTGGTTGTTTTTACTACAGTTGTTCATTTTAGAATGTGTATGGTTTATTTCTTCTGCTGTTGTTGTATGCTTTTTATTTTATTCCACTGCGCTACACTTTGACAAATGAGGGCATAGTTTTCCCACTATCAGACCTGGGCCCTCGTTGCTAGTCGGCAGCCTCTGGTGTTTGGGGAAATGCGCTTGAGGTCATGTGGCGAACTGGGTTCGGGGCACCCGTTGAGTGGCACCCAGAACCGAGACGTTACAAAGTGGTATCAAAGGGGTTCTTTTCTTTGACTTACTATTTAGATCCTTAGTCAGGGATAGGATGAGAACGGTAGTTGGTAATAAGCTGTTCTCGGGCGTAGCTAACCCGTGAACAGGGAAAAGCCAATTTACCTTATGTTGTAATTTTTTTGATTTTGCAATTTTACAGTTGAATTGATTTTCACCGAAGGGTGATGCACTTGTGATTATGCTGTTTATATTTTATTCATGGGTTTTATTTATTTGCAACCCGATGAGATGAGGGTATGCCATCTCATGCATCATTTAGGAACATGCTAGAAATCACATGACATGCATAGTTTCCATGCCATGTAGGTGCATTAGAAATTTCATGTTGTTGTGATAGATGTTGTGCTAGTAAAAGCATGATGTTGTGATAGCTGCTTTGATAGATACCTACTGTTTTCTAGGGTATTATTGTGTGAGCCTGTTTATAGAATGGACACCAAACTTTAGTTTTTGGGGAGTATGGGCCCTCATTGACCGAAATTTGGTGGATCACTAGCTGTTTATCCGGTTATAAAACATATAAGATGCCAAACTTTGATTCATGGAGAGTGTGGGCCCTCACGGATCGGAATTTGGCACTTAGGTGTTGTTTTTAAGTATTTTCTGGGTTTTGGAGAAGTTTCTGAGGCATACTATCCGGAAACCCAGTATACACGCCGTGTAGTATCTTAAACACGCCGTGTATGTTCTTCTGTTCGGGAAGAAAAGAAAACTTTTTGAGTACACGCCGTGTACCCTAAGTACATGTCGTGTAGTATCTTCCCGTGTCAGAGACCGTGTGGGCAGGGACACGAGGAAGGGAAATGCTTGGGGCGAACACGCCATGTACTGGATGTACACGTCGTGTAGTGTTGACCCGGAGACCCGGTCGTGTAACTAAAAAACACCGGACAGTGTAATCGTTTCTTGAACATGTCGTGTCAATGAAGAACACGTTGTGTAGTGTTACCTGGGGACCCAGCCATGTAACTAACAACACGGGTTGAGGAAATCCTTTCATGTACATGCCGTGTGTATATAGAACATGCCGTGTAGGTTGATCCATGTATTCGGCCGTGTAACTAACAACATGGGTCGGCGGAGCTTGTCTAGTACACGTCGTGTACCTGTGGGACATGCCATGTAGTCTTGTCCGAGGACAGACCGTGTGGATTTAGCCGTGTGTCTAGGAAACAGGGTGGTATACACACCGTGTGCGGGTGTAACACGTCGTGTAGTGTCAATCCAAGTAGTCGGTTGTGTCACAAAAGACATGGGCAGTTGTAAATTACACCATACACGCCGTGTATATGATATACACGCCATATAGTTTTGTTCAAATGGGATCCGTGTAGCTTAGTCGTGTAGAAGGACCCGGGAAGGGGAAGGAAAGTAAGGTACATGTCGTATAGTCAGTATACACACCATGTAGTCTTGTTTTGAAAATTTTAAATGCCTTCTTCCTCCTATTCCTTTTTGTATTTCTTCATTTTCGGTCATTGTTAAATCTTGTTCTAAGGTGTACATTTTACCTTGTAGATTCATGCCGCTGAGATGACCACGCGTTGTTCTCCAGGAGAGCGGCAACGAGTATACTCTGGAGATGGTGGGACATGGGCTACCAGTTGATCCTCCAGCAGAGCCAGATGCGGTGCCAGCTGTTATACTGGACACAGGCGCGGAGGCGCAGTTCCGTGAAGGCTTTATGGGGTTCATGCAGACCTTTCAGGGAGCACCATCGGCTACCAGATCTATGGCCAAGTTGACTCGTATCTTTCAACAGCAGCATCTGCCTATGTTTTCAGGGGATGGCAGACCGCAGGCTGCAGATTCTTGGTTGGGGTCTATGCAGACTATTTTTGAGCATCTTGAGACGCCTCTAGGGAAGAGGGTCAAGCTCGCGACTTATATGCTACGGTATTCTGCCAAGAGGTGGTGGGATGTTACCACCCAATCAGAGCATTACAGAGACATGGCGTAGGAAGATTTTCAGGCAGTCTTCTATGAATTCTTCTTTCCAGAGACACTGAGGGTAGATAGAGCTCGAGAGTTCATGAATCTGCAGAAGGGTGCTATGTCGGTGATGGACTATTCTGCCCGCTTTACCGAGATTCAGCGTTTTACACCCGTTCTGGTGGGCGATGAGATGCTGAGGGCCAGAATCTTTGAGGATGGTCTTCGATATGACATTCGAGCACTAGTGAATGTTTTCAGGTTGTCTTCAGTACATGCTATTGTGAATCAGGTGCTAATTACAGAGAGGAACCTACGGAAAGCTAGTGGTGTGGGCCAGGGCAGTTCAGCACCAGTTTATGGTACTATTTATACTGGTAAGAGGAAGCGACATATGGAATTCTCTTAGGGTGGTAGTACCAGCCAGAAGAATGTTTCAGGTGTACAGGTTATGTGCTACCAGTGTGGTAAGGAGGGGCACAAGCAACCTTAGTGTCCACGTGACCCAGTGGAATGTCGGGCTTGCGGCAGGATGGGTCATCTGTAGTTCTTTTGCAGGGCGTTTCCACCAGTGGATAGTGAGAGGGGTTCTGTGCAGACTCCGCGTGCGGGGGTAGGACCAGCAGCTTCTTACCAGTTTGGGAACTGGAATACGTCAGGGCGTGTAGGCCGAGATGGTGGTCGTGGACGTGGTAGCCAGACACTAGGATCTTAGAGGCAGCAGGGCGGGACAGCTCAGGGTAGTCAGGCTGTGTCACAGGGCCGCAGCACTGGGCAGACATATGCGGTGCAACAGACCTAGCAGGAGCAGGATCTCGGACCTTCTATAGTCAGAGGTACTATTCTATTAGCTTCTGTCTTATCTTTATTACTTTTTTATACAGGTGCTACACATAGTTTTATATTTGTGCCCATTGTGGAGAGCCTTGGGCTCTGTGTTTTTACTTCTTCTAATATCATGACGCTAGAAACTCCATTGGGGACTAGAACGGCTGGTGTGCATTAGTTCAAGGAGTTCCCCCTTGAGGTTGGTGGGTGTCACTTTCTTTGGAACTTCTATGTCTTAGAGATGACAACTTATGACGTCATTCTCGGGATGGACTGGTTGGTTCCCTTTCGAGCCTTTGTAGACTGCTATCGTCGTAGGGTGAGTTTCACATCACCAGAGGGCGAAGAGTTTCTATACAAGGGTGAATGGGATGTTTAGGCGAGTCGAGATGAACCAGAGCATCATGGGCGAGGTGGTATCACAGCCCAGATTGCGATATTATATCTGGATGACCAGGGGACTTGTCAGAAGGATTTCGCTCTAGTGGTTGATCGTTTCAGGGATGTCTTCCCAGAAGACTTTTCAGGTCTACCTCTGGAGCGAGAGGTGGATTTCTCTATTGAGATTGTACCAGGAGTAGCACTGGTGTCCATACCACCTTATAGGATGGCTACACCTAAGTTTTAGGAGCTCAAGAGGCAGTTAGAGGAGTTACAGTCAAAGGGTTTTATCCAACCCAGTACTTCTCCTTGGGGTTCTCCGGTCCTTTTTGCGAAGAAGGCAGATGGTACCCTCAGACTTTGTGTGGATTATCGGAAGCTGAACCAGTTTACGGTCAAGAACCGATATCCCTTGCCAAGGATTGATGATATTTTTGATCAACTTCGTGGAGCATGAGTGTTCTCGAAGATTGACTTGAGAACAGGATATCATCAGCTGCGCGTTAGACCATCTGATATACCTCTCATGGCTTTCAGGAGCAGGTATGGTCTATACGAGTATACGGTGATGCCGTTCGGACTCACGAACGCGCCAGGAGTTTTCATGGCTCTGATGAATCGTGTGTTCCATCCTTATCTGGACTCTTTTGTGTTAGTATTCATGTATGACATCTTGGTGTACTCTCACACTCGACACGACCATGCCACCCATCTTGAGATCGTATTGAGTACACTGAGAGAGCATTGGCTATATACTAAGATCTCAAAGTGCCACTTTTGGATGGACCAGATACACTTCCTGGATCATATCATCTCAGAGGAAGGAGTTTTAGTAGACCCAGAGAAGGTGAGAACAGTAGTTTCTTGGGAGCAACCTAAGAACGTGTTTGAGATACAAAGTTTCTTAGGGCTGGTTGGTTACTACAGACGTTTCATCCAGGACTTCTCCCGTTTAGCAGCACTGTTGACGGGGTTGACTAAGAAGGGTGTGAAGTTCGTTTGGACGGAAGCTTGTGAGACAGCCTTTCAGGATCTAAAAGGAAGGTTGACATCAACACCAGTCCTGATACTCCTAGATCATGGGAAGAGCTATAAAGTTTACTGTGATGCATTAGTTATTGGGCTAGGAGCTGTGTTGATGGAGGGCGATCGAGTAGTTGCG
Source organism: Viscum album (assembly GCA_963277665.1). NCBI lineage: Eukaryota > Viridiplantae > Streptophyta > Magnoliopsida > Santalales > Viscaceae > Viscum > Viscum album. The sequence goes on from OY728160.1 coordinate 1,686,061,095, forward strand.
TACAGGTCTCGGTAGTTGAGGCCACATGAGAGGAATTACCCGACGCATGACCTCGATTTGGCTGCAGTTGTTCATGCATTGCGTTGTTGGATACATTATCTCTTGTAAGAGCACTTTGTGGTTTTCACCGACCACAAAAGTCTCAAGTATATTTTTAATCATCATGACTTGAATCTGAGGTAGCGAAGGTGGGTCGAATACCTTCAGTCCTTCGATTTTAAGCTTGACTATACACCTAGTAAAGGTAATGTTGTAGCTGATGCAATGAGTAGGAAGACTCAGATACAGGTAGTGCAGGAGGCCAGTGGTGAATAGTAGCTTATAGATTTGTTCTCTGAGATGCATTTGGAGGTTCATGACAGTCAGGGGCAGACCTATCTTTCATCTTTAGCTGTGACTTCTACCCTCCTGGATAGGGTGAGGATGAGACAACTATCTGATTTAGAAGGCCTAGTTCTATGGGAGTCAGTGGCAAGTGAGGACCCTCCTCCTGGGTGGACGATAGGCGATGATGAGATTCTTCATTTCCATGGACGGGTGTGGTATCTAGGGGATATACGCGAGGAGATGATACAAGAGTTTCATGCTTCATCTTGGGCAGTTCATCCTGGGGTTACCAAGATGTACCGAGACTTGAGACGTTAGTAATGGTGGCCGGGTATGAAGGTAGATGTAGCTGGTTTTGTTACAAGGTGTTCCACCTATCATCAGGTGAAGTCAAAGTATCAGAGGTCAGTCGGACTGTTACAGCAGTTACCCATTCCGGAGTGGAAATGGGATGATGTCGCGATGGACTTCGTGATTAGGTTGCCAAGGTCACCTAGAGGCAATGATGTCATGTGGGTTGTTGTGGATAGACTCAAGAAGGTAGCTCACTTTTTCCGATCAAGGAGACCTTCGGTGTTGATGAGTGATTCTCACTCAAATTTACCCAAGAGATGAAGGTAGACGGTCCTTGTAGTTTAGCTTGGGTTATCGAATCCTCAGAGACCTAAGAAGTAAACTACAGACATGTACATTCTATGGATTGTTTTTGGCTCTGAAGTGGCCAACTTGGGTTGATTTAAGATGGTTTTAAATGAACTCTAATACACTTAAGTGAATTCAATTTAAAAGAGTGAGTTGATCCTAGGTTATCACTTGGGGTGGATTGGACGTATTTCATTTTCAATGATTTCAATTTATTATATTTGAGATGGATTTATTTAAGAAGATAAAACAACATAATCACTTACTGGTTTAATGCCTACACCCTTTAATACTAATCACCTATACACTTGAAGGATCAATGCTTTGAGCACTTCAAGGTAATGGTTCGTATTAGCACATGAAGTGTGTGGCCTTAAATTCAACAAGGACGATGGAGTTTAAAAATCATCAAATAAAAATATCAATTAAAGAAGTGATTATACATTAATGGGGTGATAAATAACATCCAACCCAGACCCTTTCTACTCCCTTGGATCAACCCATTAGTGGGTTATCCCTACATTGATCCCATGGTTTCAATGGAAGCAGAAAGTAGACTCATGAGGGAGGAAATGGAGAAGTAAAGAAAACAATAAAAATAAAATGATCACTCCACCGTTGTGTGAATAATTTCACAAGATTTGGTGTGAATAAATTCACACATTGAGGCAATGGTATCAAAGTGAGATGGATAACAACATAATAATAGGAGAATAATAACTTTTATTAAGAAACTAGGATGAATTAAAACAACTTGCATGTGAATGAAGAACGCAACAAAGACAAATTGGCAGCATAACATTAAGATGAAAACAAATCTCAAATATGAACAACTCCTCCACCACCACTGCCTTAAATAGGAGTTTTTGGAGCCTTGGGTCGAGAATCCAACATTAAAAATCATCTCAATTAATTTTGGTAGGCTATAGGTGGGTGGAAAGTTGAGGGAGAGTTGATTTTTCCACCCTTGACCCGAGGTGGCATCCATCTTTCATCCACCGAACAGATGTGCTTGTAATCCCTTCTATATGACCGAATTAGAGTTGTCCATAGAAGAAGAAAATGGATAAACGGATATCTCTTAGCCTCCTGTAAAATTTGGGATTATTTGGAGTTGTTTATTATGAGATATAATTAGATTAGTGGGCTGTTTTTCTGGGCCGCAGAATCTGGCCCAGAATTTTATCTCTAACTTGGTCCGCCTAAATGACCACAATTTAGGCCAAATTATCACTGTATAATGAATAATTATTTGTTCCTATATATGTCTTCTATCCTCCCACCAAATTTGGGCTTCATTGGGTTTGTAATGTGGGTCCCACATTCTCATCAGTGGGCTGGTGTCCAATCTGTCTTCTCTAAAATTTCTTCCTTTCATCACAAAATATCTTCATCTTCTTCCATGAATTATCCATTGATCCCTGAATGAAACATGTTCAAATTGAAGTGTAGATCAATTTCCAAAAATATAAAATTAAAATATGGATAATTACATTCCTTAAATCAGATGAATCATTGGGTACTTTAAATGATGTTAAAAAATGTACCACATAATAGTGCATTTTAAGAAGGTATTACAATCATAATATGAAATGATGTTCAAAGTGTAAAATGCACTAAAATGGTGTTTATGAATAATAAATCACATGAATATTATATATATTAACAATGAATATTATCCTCATTTAGTGGCTAATCACACCCCCAAATTGATTTTTGCTAGTCCCGAGCAAAATATATCTCAACAATATGAAATTCGAATTCCTTTCCAAAAACATTTTAATACACAATGATCACCAAAAACTTCTATACAAAAAAATAATGAAACCCATCAAAATATTTTAATACATGATAGTTTCATAAGCAGATCCCAATCTCAATCTCATTCCTTTGTTCAAATTCATTTCCATATTTCATCCAATATCAATTAAGTATGAGGATGTGTTGTGCATCACAATAGAAATGAGGGTTCATCTTTATTCAAGGGGGAAATGACAGAAGTGATAGGTGGAATCAAATTTCAATATTAAGATGGGTATTCAATTTTTTTTATTTTTTTATTATTTTTTTGATTTTTGTTTGTTTTTTGTTTTTGCAATTTTGCCATGGTAATTGAAATTGTACTCAAAAGAGTCAACCCCTGTAGCGAGACTTTGCTGATGAATCCCAGGCTCAAAGACCTTAGGGCACTGAGTGAAGCCCACATACTCAGGCATCATCTCGAGTTAACTTAATCAAAAACAAATTCAAATTATGAAAAATAGAGATAAAATTACTAACTCTGGGCCAGACAAATATGGAGTCATGATCCCCAAGTGTCGAAAGCCACGCATTAGGTCATTTCATTTTTCTACACGCAAATTTATTATTATTTTTTTATTTTTTTATTTAATACTAATATTAAAACTAAAATGATCACCAAACCTATACTATTTATTTGGGGGACCCCATGAACTCAAACTAATACCCCACTATTCAAAGGACGTGCATTGTGATCTTTTTTTTATTCGAATGAAAATATAAATGATGAAATATCACATTGAACAGCCACACTTTCCAAAATTAATGCTCATGAAATTATATAAGGATTAAAATCAGAATCAGGGCATGCTAAATTATTTGATATTCAGTTTCAAAGTGTGAAATGTGTATTACCATGTTCAAGGTTAAAGGAATTTTCCTTCCATTTACACATTTTTTTCAAATCATTCATTTTTTTGACACAAAAGAATTTTTTATTTTATCTCCCCCCCCAACTTAAAATAACATTGTCCCCAGTGTTTAAAGAAAAGAAAATTTAGAAGGGGGTAGAGGTAGATAATGAAATTTCAAAAAGGAAATTGAAAATGAGGATCATGTAATGAAGTCACCTGGTGGTTGAAGTTGAAATTCTTGCTGCTTCATTTTAATCCTTTGATATCTGTGTCACTTGCAGAGTTCCCTAGTAGAAAAAGGAAAAACAAAACAAACAAAACAAAACAAAACAATATATATATATATATTTATATAATACAGAAAGTAAAATATAAGTATATATATAAAAATTATAGAATAAGGAAGCACAAAAAGTTGTAGGTCATTGGTAAGCGCGCGCCCCTGTCTCCCTTCGGTCCCGGATTCGAATCCCCACGGCTTTGCCGGTTGTGACGGGGTTTGACCCACGACCCACGACGTGTCCCTTTTTTTATTATTATTATATTATTATTTATTTTTTTTTTGTATTTTTATTTTAACCTACAAAAACATTAAAATAAAATAAACTGATGATACATTGTCTTCTTTTTAAATTTCTGGGTAAGGTATTACTCAAGGATCACACCACGTGACACAGATGAATATGGTGCTCCCCTTTCATACCCATCCATACTCATAATAGAATAACATGTCAACAATCTATATTTTTTTTAAATATCAAAATGATAAATTAATCCTATTTAAAATATAAAGTTTATTACAACAACAAAATTACTGGAAACTTGAAAACCATGGGTTGCCTCCCATGCAGTGCTTTGTTTAACATTGTTAGCCCGACATGGATCCTAAATCTATAAATTTTTTCCTAGTTCATAGGTTGGATCAGTTAACTCAGCCTTAATTTCCTGTTTATTGAATGATTCAATGAATGGTTTTAACCTTTGACCATTGACCTTGAAAATGTAACCACTTGTGGGATCTTGAATCTCTACTGCCCCATGGGGGTACACATGATGCACTATGAAAGGACCTGACCATCTAGACCTTAACTTTCCCGGGTGTAAATGAAGTTTTGAACTATACAAGAGCACAAGTTTTCCCGGTTCAAAATGTTTGACCTTGATATTCCAAGATTGGTAGGCTTGAACTCTAGCTTTATTGATCCTTGAATTTTCATAATCCTCCATCCTTAGTTCCTCTAATTCATTGAGATCTAATTTTCTTTTTGTTCCGGCCAATGAGAGGTCATAATACATTTTCTTAATTGCCCAAAAGGCCTTATTCTCAATTTCAACAGGTAAATGGCATGCTTTTCCATAAACCAACTTATATGGTGACATTCCTAGGATGGTTTTGAATGTTGTGCGATATTCCCAAAGAGCATCCAAGAGTTTCTCAGACCAATCTTTTCTAGAAGGATTGACAGTTTTCTCAAGAATATTCTTAATCTACCTATTTACTAACTCAGCTTGACCATTGGTTTGAGGATGGTACGTAGTGGAAACCTTGTGAGAAATACCATACTTAGACATGAGTGCAGAGAATGGACGGTTGCAGAAATGGGTTCCTCGATCACTGATTATGGCCCTAGGAATTCCAAATCGAGAAAATATGTGCTCTATCAGAAATAGGATCACAACATGATGGTCATTAGACTTGGTGGGAATGGATTCAAACCATTTTGATACATAATCAATAGCTAAGAGGATATAGAGGTATCCTCTAGAGTTTGGGAAGGGACCCATGAAATCGATTCCCCAACAGTCAAAGATTTCAACCACTAAGATGGGAGTGAGTGGCATTTGATTCCCTTTTGTGATGGACCCTACTTGTTGACACCTAGGACATCTTTAAAAAAATGTGTAGAAGTCCCTTGAGATGGTGGGACATAAAATACCACATTGAAGAATCTTAGCAGATGTTTTCTTAGAGGAAAAGTGACCTCCACATGCCTCACTATGAAAGAATTTAAGGATCGACTCTTGTTCAGATTCTGGGACACACTTTTTAATTACTTTTTCAGGGTAGAACTTATAGAGGTATGGATCATCAAACACATAGTTCCTAACATCAGAAAGGAATTTCCTTCGAGCTTGAGTCCCTAAGAATTTTGGAATTACTCCTGTAACTAAGAAGTTGGCTATGTCAACATACCAAGGGCAGTCACTCACGGAGTATAGGTGTTCATCAGGAAATGAATCAGACACAGAAAGGTAATTTGAGTTGTCTTTGAATTCCATTTTAGAGAGGTGATCAGCTACAACATTTTCAACTCCCTTTTTATCCTTGATTGTGAGGTCAAATTATTGTAAGAGAAGGACCCACCTAATCAGTCTATCCTTAGCATCTTGTTTTTGGAAGAGGTATTTTAGTGAAAAATGGTCAGTGAACACAGTGATGGGGGATCCTAATAGGTAGGACCTAAACTTCTCTAAGGCAAACACAATAGCAAGTAACTCTTTTTCAGTGGTTGTGTAGTTTATTTGGGCATCATTTAAGGATTTTCTTGCATAAGCAATAACATAAGGAGTTTTATCACAACGTTGTCCTAACACAACTCCTATAGAAAAGTCACTGGCCTCACACATAAGTTCGAAAGGAAGGTTCCAATTTGTAGATTTCATAATGGTAGGAGATGTGAGAGAGGATTTAAGGGTTGAGAATGAACCCTCATAGCTTTCTGTCCAAACAAATGGAGCATCCTTTACTAGGAGAGCACAAAGGGGACAGGAGATTGAACTAAATTCCTTGATGAATCTTCTATAGAAACCAGCATGTCCTAAGAAAGACCTCACTTCCTTGATAGTTTTGGGTGATGGAAGGTGACGAATGATATCAACCTTGGCTTTATCAACTTCAATCCCCCTACCTGAGACCAGATGGCCTAGAACTAGTCCCTCTTTAACCATGAAATGAAATTTTTCCCAGTTTAGGACCAGATTTTTTTCTTCACATCTTGACAAGACTCTATCCACATTCTACAGACATCCCTCAAATGTATCCCCAAACATAGATAAGTCATCCATGAAGACCTATAGAAAATACCCTACCATGTCTGAGAATATTCCCATCATGCACCGCTGGAAGGTTCCAGGGGCATTGCATAACCCGAATGGAATGTCTTTGAAGGAAAAGGTATCGAATGGACAGGTGAATGTAGTCTTACCTTGATCCTCTAGGGAGACCTCAATTTGATTGTACCCTGGGTACCCATCTAAGAAACAGTAGAAGGCATGACCTGCCACTTTCTCAAGGACTTGGTCAATGAATGGTAAGGAGAAATGGTCCTTCTTGGTGAATGAGTTTAGCTTCCTATAGTCGATGTAGACTCTCCAACCACTACTCACCCTTGTTGGAAGAATCTCTCCATCCTCATTGGTTATCACTGTGATTCCTGCCTTCTTTGGAACCACTTGTATTGGGCTCACCCATTCACTCTCAGCTATGGGATATATGATACCATCTTTTAACAATTTTAGAAGTTCCTTCCTCACTACTTCCATGAGATTAGGATTGAGTTGTCGTTGAGGTTGACGACATGGCTTTGAATCATATTCCAGAACAATCCTATGAGTCCCGATAAGTGGTCTAATCCCAGGAATATCATAAAGGGTCCAACCAATGGATTTCTTATGTTTCCTAAGGACATCTAGAAGCATCCTCTCACGATTGGATTCAAGAGAAGAATAAATGACAATAGGATGTGTTTGATTGTCCCCTAGGAAGGCATACTTGAGTGCAGCAGGAAGTTCCTTCAATTCAAGATCAGGTTGGTTCAGAATTTCAGTAGAAGATTGGGACATTGGATCAAGTTCAACTTTGTTTTCTAAAGTTTTAGATAGGATTGATTCCCCACATGTGGAAGTTTCATCTACTAGATTGGATTGATCAGATTTAGGGAAGGAAGTTGGAGTGGTCTCAATGAAAGTGGTTTCTTGAAAGGTTTCGCTGATTGTTGGACCTAAGACTTCATCATAAGAGAAATTTGAAAATGATTCAAGCCAAGGAAATAAACTTCCTTCATATGAACAAAGTAAATCAATCTCATCCTGACTTAAACATTCATCAAATATTCCTTGATGTTCTATGGATTCATTATCAATGCTTCTTATCATATTTACTTCATGAATTTCCTCATCATCCCCTATTTTTGAGCTTGCATTATAGATGTTCAAGTCTAGACTCATGTTTCCAAAGGTGATGGTCATGTTCCCATTTCGAACTCGGATAACAGAGTTGATTGTTGCAAGGAAGGGACGACCAAGGATAATTGGGGTTTGTTCCTTATTTCCTAAGTTTGGATGGTTGTAAAGGAAAATGAAGTCAGCAGGGTAAATGAAGTTTTCAACCTTTACCAGAACGTCCTTTAAAATACCCTTTGGAACCCTAATGCTACGATCAGCAAGTTGAAGTGTGAAAGATGTGGGTTGGAGTTCTTCTGGGCCTAACTGGAAGTACAGAGCATAGGGAATGAGATTGACACTAGAACCTAGGTCACACAATGCCTTGACAACTTTGCTCTCTCCTAGTTCAACATTGATGTAAGGGCAACCCGTGTCTTTCAACTTAGGATGAATGGTCCCTTGAATGGTGGTACTCACATTAGCAGCCAAAAGGACTTGGTTTTTATGTGAAAATTTTCTTTTAAAAGTGCACAAGTCCTTAAGGTACTTTGAGTAGGCAGGTATGGTTTGGATTGCATCGAGAAGGTGAATGTTCAACTTGACTTGTGAGAATATTTCTCTTAATGTTTCACTTAATTCAGGCTTGGTTTTCCCCCTCATGCGTTAAAGAAATGGTGAAGGTTGTGGGGTTTTTTGTTGAAGTGTTGTTTCTTTGACAATGTTATCGTGTTTTTCAGTTTGATCATTTGGTTCATTTGAATCTTCATCCAAGTTTGAATCTTCAGGTGGGTTCTGAATTAGTTTTTTCAGGTTTATAAATTGATTTCCCACTTCTTAAAATAGTCACAGCCTTTAGGTGTTCATGAGTTGTTTGAGTACAACTTGACTCTCCCCTTGAAGTTGAGGATGGCACCGCCTGAGTAGGCATGGGTGCCTTTCCAGTTTTGATGGTTTGAAGTTCTTGTTTTAGGTAAGAGACTTCTGAGTTCATCCTTTCCATTTATTTGCACAGTTGTTCAAGTAGGCTTTATGGAACAGTTTGGGTTGGTACTTGAGAAGATTGGTTTATCCCGGGGGGATATTTTGGAGGTGGGATGGTTTGTTGAAAATGGACTGGTGGCTGTTGGTATTGGATAGGTTGGGTTTGGAACTGGTTATTGGTTTAGTAGTTCTTATGAGGGTAAGGATTTTGTCCCTGTGGTTGTCTAGGTTGTTGGTTATCTTTTCAGCAGAAGCCTGGGTGGTCATTATACCTTGGGTTGAAGTTGTTTTGGTATTGAGGCTTTTGAAATTTCAAAGCATTTACTTCTGCTGGGGGTCCTCCTAAAAGAACATCCTTGATGGATGGAATGGTTGGTCGGTTGTCTGTCTTATGGTCATGTTTGTCACAAATTGTGCAAACAAGGTCTACAGTTTGGATTTCATGGACTTTCCTAAGGTCTATCTCTTCAGCCTTACTAGAGAGTGCTGCGAGTTTAGATCTAAGGCTTTCCTCTTCTCTAAGTGTATGAATTCCAGTAGTTCTTTGTGTATTTTCAGAATAAGGTGAATTTCCCCATTTTTGGTTTTGTTCAGAAAAGCTTTCTAGATACTCGTAAGTATCATTTGGGGCTTTGTTTTTAAAGGTTCCATTACACATCATGTTAATGAATTGTTTGTTCCCTGGACTCAACACTTCATAGAAAATTCTCACTTGTTCAGGAATAGAAAAACCATGGTGTGGAACCATGTTTAGAGTGTCTTTGAACCTCTCACATGTTTCATAGAATGACTCTCCCTCTTTTTCAAAAAAAAATTGGATACTCTTTTTAAGAGAAATTGTTTTGTGGTGGGGAAAGTATTTTTTGTAGAATTCTCTTTGTAGTTGGTCCCAAGAGTTGATGGGTGATGTTCTCAAATTGTTTAGCCAATTTTTAGCTCGATACTTTAAATAAAAAGTAATTAGCCTCATCTTAGCTGATTCTGGTTGATGTGGGGGACACATGTTTTCTACATTGTCATTGAACTTCTTAATGTAAAGGTAGGGCATCTCAGAATCCATTCCATGGAATGTGGGAAGATGGTTTAGGACATGGGGTTTAAAGATGTAGTTGGCATATCTTAGGGAATTGTTTCTAATGCATGAGGGGGCATTGGTCCAGGAATGTGTGAGGTAGTCATTCATGGTTTGATCCATTTCATTCCCTAAGTTTGGGGCTGCCTCATTTTGGTTTCCATTTTGGTTCCCACCCGGGTTTATGAGTTGGTTTCTTTGAAGACCTTCCATTGAAATAGGATCAATTTTTGAATCTATAGTGTTATGAAGATTAGGATCTAATGTAAAGAGTTACCTTGGTGTACTTGACTCCTCAACCCCAGGACTATCCACCCTAACTAGACAGTTTGATTGATCGCGGGTGTAGGCGGACATGCGCCAAAAGAAAAAAAATGAAAAAGGGACAAGATAAGAGAATTTGGATGAGAAAAGAAGAAATGGGGGAGAATAGAATGGGTGTTTAGATGACTTACTTGGGTCCCCGGAAACAACTCTAAAATTTGATTCTCACTCAAATTTACCCAAGAGATGAAGGTAGACGGTCCTTGTAGTTTAGCTTGGGTTATCGAATCCTCAGAGTCCTAAGAAGTAACCTACAGACACGTACATTATATGGATTGTTTTTTGCTATAAAGTGGCCAACTTGGGTTGATTTAATATTTTTTTAAATGAACTCTAATATAATTAAGTGAATTCAATTTAAAAGAGTGAGTTGATCCTAGGTTGTCACTTGGGGTGGATTGGACGTATTTCATTTTCAATGATTTCAATTTCATATATTTGAGATGGATTCATTTAAGAAGATAAAACAACATCATCTCTTACTAGTTTAATTCCTACACCCTTTAATACTAATCACCTATACACTTGAAGGATCAAAGTTTTGAGCACTTCAAGGTAAAGTTTTGTATTAGCACATGAAGTGTGTGGCCTTAAATTCAACAAGGACGATGGAGTTTAAAAATCATCAAATAAAAATCTCAATGAAAGTAGTGATTATACATTAATGGGGTGATAAATAACATCCAACCCAGACCCTTTCTACTCCCTTGGATCAACCCATAAGTGGGTTATCCCTCCATTGATCCCATGGTTTCAATGGAAGTGGAAAGTAGACTCATGAGGGAGGAAATTAAGAAGTAAAGAAAACAATAAAAATAAAATGATCACTCCACCGTTATGTGAATAATTTCATAAGATTTAGTGTGAATAAATTCACACATTGAGGTGACAGTATCAAATTGAGATGGATAACAATAGAATAAGAGGATAAGAAGAACTTTTATTAAGAAACTAGGATGAATTAAAACAACTTACATGTGAATGAAGAACATTAAAAAGACAAATTGGCAGCATAACATTAAGATGAGAACAAAGCTCAAATATGAACAACTCCTCCACCACCACTGCCTTAAATAGGAATTTTGGGAGCCTTGGGTCGATCCTCCAATATTAAAAAGCATCTAAATTAATTTTGGTAGGCCATAGGTGGGTGGAAAGTTGAGGGAGAGTTGATTTTTCCACCCTTGACCCGAGGTGGCATCCAACTTTCATCCACTGAACAGACGTGCTTAGAATACCTTCTAGATGGTCGAATTAGAGTGGGTCATAGAATAATAAAATGGAACCCTGGAAGTCTTCTAACCGCCTATAAACTTTGGGCTCATTCAGAGTTGTTTATTATGAGATATGATTAGATAAGTGGGCTATTTGTCTGGGCCGCAGAATCTGGCCCAGAATTTTATCTCTAACTTGGGCTGCCTAAATGACCACAATGGAGGACGAATTAGCACTATCTACTGAAGAATTATTTGTTCCTCTATATGTATTATAACCTCCCACAAAATTTGGGCTTCATTGGGTTTGTAATGTGGGTCCCAAATTCTCATCAGTGGGCTGGTGTCCAATCTGCATTCTCTAAAATTGCTTCCTTTCTTCACAAAATATCCCAATCTTATTCCATGAATTATCCATTGATCCCTGAATGAAACATGTTCATATTGAAGTTTAGATAAATTCCCCAAAATATAAAATTAAAATATGGATAATTTCATTCCTTAAAATTAGATGAATCATTGGGTACTTTAAATGATGTTAAAAAATGTACCACATAATAGTGCATTTTAAGAAGGTATTATAATCATAATGTGAAATGATGTTAAAAGTGTAAAATGCACTAAAATGATGTTTATGAATAATAAATCATGTGAATATTATATATATTAGCATTGAATATTAGCGTCGTTTAGTGTCTAATCAATGAGCTCGGGAAGTTGTATCTCCGAGAGATCGTGCGTCTTCATGGGGTCCCTCGTTCTATCGTTTCAGATAGGAACGCCCGTTTTAGGTCTTGTTTCTGGCAGAATTTTCAGAGGGAACTGGGTACACAGGTGCTTATAAGCACATCTTACCACCCTCAGACCGATGGTCAGTCAGAGCATACGATATAGGTGCTAGAGGACATGCTGCGTGCATGCGTCCTAGACTTTGGGGGCTCTTGGGAGAAGCATATACCCCTAGTCAAGTTTTCCTATAATAATAGTTTTCAGGAAACTATTGAGATTTCACCATATGAGGATTTATATGTTAGGCTATGCCGATCACCTTTGTGCTGGTTAGAGGCAGGTGAGGCAGCTTTACTGGGACCACGTCTTGTGCAGGAGACTTCTGAGCAGGTCCAGTTGATTCAGAAGCGGATGGCTACCGCACAGTCTCGTCAGAAATATTTTATTGATTGCCGCAGACGACCTTTGGAGTTTGTGGTCGGGGATCAGGTTTTCCTACGTGTTTCGCCAAGGTTGGGACACAAACAGATCAGGAGACAGGGTAAGCTTTCACTGAGGTATGTGGGGCCATTTGAGATTCTGGAGAGATTCGGGCCGGTTGCTTATCGGTTGCAGTTACCTCAGAGGTATCGGGCCATGCACGACATCTTCCATGTATCTCAGTTGCACCGCTATCATTCAGACCCATCTCACGTCTTCCATCCCGAGGGGGTTGAGCTCGAAGTAGATGCGTCCTTCGAGGATCATCTGATTCATATAATTGATAGAAACACAAAGGTTCTCCAAGTCCGGTCAGTTCCTCTCGTACGAGTGCTATGGAAGCATGGCCGAGTGCAGGACGAAACCTAGGAGCGGGAGACTGACGTACATTCTCAGTGACCAGAGCTGTTCTGAGCCTTATCTTCGCCACCCTTAGAAGGGAAATTCAGGGACGAATTTCTTTAAGGGGGGAAGTTTGTAAGAACCCGGTTCTTATTTTTGAGGTACGAGTTTCTTCCTTTTGCTTTTCCTTAAGTGTTTTTGAGAAAATAAGGAAAATGGGGAAAATCCAAGATTTTGGTAAGTACATGTCGTGTAATTTTCCACACGTCGTGTATTTTGGCCGTGTGGGATGGGTACACAGGGTGTGTAGCCATGTCGGCGATGAAGGGTGTAAAAACCGACTACACACCGTGTAGTGGTCCTTTACACGCCGTGTAGTCAGTCGGCAGGCGAAACAGTAAGGCGGTGGAAGTAGCTGCCAGCTAGGTGACAGTACACACCATGTAGTCGGGAATACACGCCGTGTACTCATGTTGACAGATGAACAGTTTGGCGGTGCCGCCAGAGGAACAGTTAAATGAAGGAAGTACACGTCGTGTACTTTGTTTTTTTGCTTAAAATGGGTAGTAGCCAACCCTGTTCACAGGGAAGGCTTAGAACCGGATGGGAGATCGGGAGGGGATGACCGAATCTTCAAGGATCTCCAGATCGGGCGTCGGGAATCCGTTTCCGCTTCTGTCGATCACGTTGGGACCGCACGGGTAAGAGCTCCCATATCCTTGCGTAGTTCTTTCCAATTCTTCCTATAATGGAAGTTATTTTCATTTAAGAGGGTTTTCTTTTACCTCAGATCTACCTCGTTCTAGGACGATTTGTGGAACATTGTTCGAGTATACTGATCAGAGGCGTTTAAGGTAGGTGGCTTGGTGTTTATATTCCAACTGTTGTGCATTTTTGTGTACCATTATGTCACGAACCCATATTGGGGTGTCGTGTGGCTGAGGCCAAGGCTATATTAAATACCTAGAGTTGAATAGGTATTTAATTGTGATAATGAAACTGTTGTTTGGGATCATTGCTTGGATCCAGGGCCACCCCGGGGGTGCGTTCCTCTGTTTAGCCGTTTGGCCAGGATACCCGAGGGTATGACTTTAATATAATGATTGTAGAATTTCCTTAGGAGGAATTGCTTGTTTACTTCTTGTTTACATGTTGGGCTTGTCTCGGTTACCTGTTTAGCCTGAGGGCAGTGTTGTGATTAGCCTGTGGGCATTGTACTATTTATCCTATTGGAAACTTCTTCCGTGCCTGTGGGTAGTTGATTATGTTCCTGTGGGCGACACTTCTTACGCCCATGGAAAATATCTGTATGCCTGTGGGTGGATTATTGTGTTTGGATTCTCTTTACCTGAAGGTAGGGGTTTACATGTCAAAGGACATTGGCTGTTTACTTAGAATATTCACTGTGGTGATATTTTTAAATTAAATGATTAATTGGATATTAAAATGGAAATATAATTGGTAAGTTAGTTACTTTTGAGTACTGCTTAGTTTATTGCATTTAATTTTGCACACTGTTGTTGCATGTTTACACACAGTTGAGCACGGGCCTTTGGTGGATGCCTACTGAGATTTTTTCTCACACCCTGTTTGGGTCCTGCTTTTCGGCCCAAACAGATTACGTTTTTGCTGGTATGGATAAGGGTAAGGGTCCTTATATAGGTACTTGATTGCTGCTAAGGTGTAGGGGAGCATGGGATCGGGCTTAGGCTCGCGATGCTGCTGGCTGTTCTATTTTACCTTTCTGTACTTGTACTCCAGTTATATTGTATTGCAGTGTAACATGTTCGGGCTGTTTTCTTAGAACCTGAAGCATGTTGTATCATCATTATATATATATATGAGACTGTTGGTTGTTTTTACTGCAGTTTTTCATTTTAGAATGTGTATGGTTTATTGCTTCTGTTATTGTTGTATGCTTTTTATTTTATTCCGCTGCGCTACACTTTGACAAATGAGGGAATAGTTTTCCCACTATCAGACTTGGGTCCTCGATGCTAGTCGGAAGCTTCTGGCGTTTGGGGAAATGCGCTTGAGGTCATGTGGTGAACCGGGTTCAGGGAACCCGTTGAGTGGCACCCGGAACCAGGACGTTACACATCCCACCTCTGGCCAGTTCTGGCCACCCCTATCACTAGTGAGTCGTGTCATGGTCTACCCTACCCAGTTTCTGGCCTCCACCATGTGACCCCTATGGACAAGTACCCCTGCCTTAGCACCCCAACCCAAAATGGGAGAGGCTGGTCCTGCCCGACATGGATTGTGTTTGGGAAGGTCTTTCCTAAACCAAGATTGGTTGAGGCAGGTACTACCTGACCTGCCTGACCCTATCCGGGTTTGCACGGGAGTTGGGTAATATTTAAAATTTTATATATGATATATATATATATATATATATATATATATATATATATCAAAATTAGTTACATTTTTAAATATATATATAATTTCAAAAATAATTAATTTCACAAGTAATGTTTGAAAGTAATTAAAATTTTAAATATAATTAAATTAATTGATGGTACCGAAGGATGTAATTTTTGAATTAAAATAAGAGTGAATTATTTTAATTCAGTAACTTTTCCCTAACAAATAATTTATTTCAGGTTTGATTTTTGTTTATGCATTTACCTTATACATGTGAGTTTAATGTGTTTCTACTGATCATGGGCCATAGACTGACCAATGCATGGTTTTTTATTTAGTTAATTATTTCAATGCATGTTTTTAATAATTATTTAGTAAATGACGATCCGTGAATCATCTTATACATCATTATATATATAAGGGCCTATGAGCCCAGATAAAGGTTTTTTATCTGTATTCCACATTCCTAAGGGCCCCTTTCTTGTGTGTGAGTAATGTTATATAATGATGAGGATGAGCATCAATGTACTTTGCATCAGGATTTGGAGACATGCCAAACAAGAGTTTGATGCATTCAATGGGTGAGTTCTGTAACTTGAGTCGTATGTGTAGCGACTCAAGGAGTTACTCCTAAGGTCTAGGTTAATCCATATTCACCCAGTATATCAACAATTAGAATCATCTCATGATCACATCATTTTATTTTATTTATTCATGGTTTATTATTTTATATATGTGTAATTTTTTGTTTTATCACATAAAATGATAAGCAAGGATGTACAAATAAAATGAATATGTGAAGCGATGAATGTTTTCTATTAATTTCATGGTCAATTGTGAGTGTGATCACATAGTATGAAATAATAAGATAGAAAATGATTTCATTTCATCATGTAATAATAAAACCCTCATAGAAATATTATGTTGAAAACACCTTCCATCATTTGAATTTGAACACAACTGAGTGTACGGGGTGCTCGTCAGCCAAAGTTGAGGGTACCTTTTACTACCGGTGAGTTCTAATGAGAGTGATAGGTCCACTTAACTGTAATTATCAGCAAATAAGTATCCAAAGATAGATTTTTGAAACTTTAGAGGAAAGAATTAAGTAAATCATATTTATGATTTTAGAAGTTGAAACTTCACTCAACAGATCAAGGAGTTATGAGTTAATGTGGTTGGCCAGTCAATCACCTATCATGAAACTCTCTGTGTTGTGGCATAACCATAGCTTTTAGACTATGAGGAGAGGTATCAAGGATCCTTTCTACTAGAATAATGAAGTGACAAAGTATTCTAATTCTAGTACAAAGGGATTAAAAAGTTTGATAAAATAGTGGGAGACATTTGATGATCAAATTAATTGGTAATGTCTAATCGAAAATCGAAATAAAAGTATTAATCTACTAGATTTTGTTTTTATAGAAAATGGAAGGTAATACCACAAGTACACTACGATCACTAGAGAAAAATTGGCTTACACCAACAGAAATTTATTGACAGATAATATATCTGTTGGTAAAAATGAGAAATTCCAACATATATTAAATTTTATTGATAAAGATTTTAAGTACCAACCCTTGTTTTTACCAACAATTATATTTGTTGATATTGATCAAGTAACACCAACAAATATTTTACCAACAGTTAAACCTATTACTTCATCATATCAATACCAACATTTTTTTACCAACAAATGATTCTATTACTATTAATTGTTATTACCAACAAATTTTTTACCATTATAAAAATCCTTTCCCATAAATTACCCTATAACATAAAATATTTCACCTAAAAAAAGAATATATATATATAATTTTTAATAAATGTTATAAATTATAAATATTTTAATAAAATCATATAACCATATGTTTTCATTGATACATTATAAATTATAAATATGTTAATAAAATCATATAATCATATGTTTTCATTTATTAATTATATGTTTTTTATAATATATATATTATATGTTTGCTATTATATACATCATATGTTTGTGATGATAAATGATTATAATTTTTGGAAGATCGAATGTAGTAAAAATTAAAAAAATAAATTCACTTATATATAATTTCATTATATGCATCAATATAATTTTTTACTGAGAATATATATAAATTTTAAACTTTTTCATTGTATATAAATTATATATAAATTTATTATACATCAAGATGATAAATTATTATTTTCCCTTTATTTCGTCGAGGAGACGTCTTCGCCGCGCGTAGTGTAGATCTACCGCCGTCTGGCCATTGTCGTCGCGTACCTCCACTGCTAACCCATCCGATGTGCACTGCCGTCCGCCACAGGCTCCGCAGATAGTCCCACCCACCATCACTGTAGCCAGGACCACCGTGCACCGTTGCCTTCGTCGAACCCGACCACTGCCTCTCCCCTTACTGTTTATGTCGCGTGCTCCAACCAGGAGGAACCTCAGCCGCGTGCCACCCTCCTCCTCCGGCCATGGGATTTGGACGTCTCTCCTTCGAATTTTCTGCGTGGTATCCTCTAGTTAGCATTCCCTCTCCTCTGATCTCTTATTCTTCTCTTTTTATTGTGATTTTCCCTCTCTTCCTTGCGGTGCGCATGACCCATCTGAACCCTAACCCGTATTTGGGTGTTTTATTTGTTGATTCTTGATGGTTAAGGTTCGTGAACCCATATTGTGGTCCATTTTATCAGCAGTTGTGTAAGGATTTTTAGGCCAGTGTATAATGCTTGGCCATTTTTGTGTTTAGTTAAATTCTATTTGTTGATTTGGTGTGTGAAATGCCTCAATGTTGTGTTTTTTCTTGACTAATGAATGATTCTCATTCCACTGTTTCATCATAGTGTTAATAGTTTCTCTCCTGTACAGGCCACTGGGGGTGTCAGGGCTTTTTTTCCCACAAGATGTGCTCCCCCTTTTTCCCAAGCATGTATTTTGGCCATTTCTCAATTCTCTCAGCAGCCAAGTGGACCTTTTGCCTGCCTTCATGGGTGATGCTTCATCCCACATCACCATCATCTGGAAATGCGCTTGCTTTTATAATAACAGTGCTTGGATACAGTTCCATAACAAAATCGGGAGTCAATTTGGCAGAGAGACTCTTTATCTCAAGGTTATGAATATGCCTTTATGTGATTTCTTCTCTTGTAACTAGCTGCTCTGGGTGTGGTTATTTAATATTTCTTGATTCTGCAGGTTATTTGTGATTTTCTTACTTGGGAATGTATGTCACTGTTCCCCACTAAATGATAACACTGGGTGTTTTGGAATTGATTTTGTGTATTGTATATGACTCATAACTTTGCATCGTTGGGTTTTTGTAGATTTTAAAGCCCTACACCTTGAATTCTAATACTGAGACTTGAACCAAGCATGGAAATCATCCGTGTTCATTTGTTCATGGAGTCTTAGTTTTCTTTGTAGAAACTGGGACACTGTTATTCACATTTCAAGTCAAGTAAAAATGATGATTAAGAGGTTAATGATATTCCTTTTTTATTATGGGAGTGTAAAACTGTCTTCTTTTTTATTTTTTGCATATCAATGATCAACTCAATATCCTAGACCTGTCCCATTTCACCTTTGACATTTATTTGGGTTTTGAATAATTCGGATCAAGATATACAAGATCTTATAGAAAAGATCTTCTACTGACCATTTAATATAGTTTAATCCCAAAAAAATTGAGCATGGCACCTCTGGTTAGGTGGGGATTGTTCGTTACCAAAGGACCTGATTCTCAGTGGTAAATTGTTAAATTTGAGAGGTTTTATGTCATTGATAAATAAAAATATTTGTTGAATATAATATCTACATGTTATTATATTCACTTTTCAATCCTTCATAGGCTCAAATATGTAATTATACATGAACCTGCTACTTGGAACTCAAGGTGCAATGTTATTTAAGGACATTGATTTCTATCTTGATGGGAAGCAGGTTTGTGTAAAACCTATTTCTGTACAATCTGACTTGTATCTTGTTTACTTGAACCTAGTCCCTTGCACCTAGGCCTAGTTGCATGTATCTAATTTTTATGTCATTGATCATCTTTCCCTCAACTTCTCACATGCTTCATGACTTGGTCTTCTTATAGTAGTTATCACTTGTAACGAGCATGCTAAAAAATAAGTAGTGTTAGTTATATTTCTGAAAAAATAACTTAAATTCTAGGAGAAATTCACTTAATTACGTTGAAAAAAAAGCAGTTGCAGTGTGTTCAGTGAGTGAGTGTTCAATAAGGTTGAGTGTGTGCACTAGAAAACTCTTGATGTGTTTCAATAGAGGAAATCAGTTTCATCCATGGAGAGTGCAGAAGAACAATGACAATCTCCATGTGTGTTCTTAATGAAACATTATGTTCACCAGAACGCTTATGTTGTAACAAGAAAGGGCACTCTAGTGAGAGTGTTCACTAAAACGCTCATGATGTGTTTCAGTAAGGGAAATCTGTTTCATACATGGAGAGTGTGTGCAGTAAGGGGGAGTGTGTGCACTAGAACACTCATGCTATGTTTTAATAAGATAAATCAGTTTCATCCATGAAGAGTTTTCTAGCTCCATTGCACCTTGATGTGTTTTGGACGTTTCATCCTTGACAATGCAGTGTTTTCTTGAGTGTGTGAACTAGTACACACATGGAGTGTGTGTACAAAAAGGGAGTGTGTGTTCTTTATAAACAACACTCATAGAATGTTATTGTGCACACACTCTTCCTTTCTGCACACACTCCATGTGCACTAGAACACTCGTGCTCGTTACAACATTGCACACACTCTCCCTTAATTATGTGTCATTTCCCTTACTGAAACTGACTTCCCTTACTGCACACACTCTCAATGAGTGTTCAAGTGCCATTGTTTTTTTAAAGTTAACCCACAATGTTTCTTCTCTCTTCCACTGTTTACTTTTGAATTTTCAACTATTTTTTGGTTAGAGTTGAATGCTGAGTCTTCTAAATTAACTGAGCTTTAATCTTATAATGCTATTTTAGGACAGTCCTGATGAACAACTTTTTGAAATATATGGACGCCCTTGTTATCTAGGTATGTTCACTGCTATTTTAGGACAACCTTATTGAATAATTTTAGGACAGTATTGTTATCCATGTATGTTAACATCTTAAGATTGTGCAGATTTTTGACTAATGAAGTTGGTTCTCTTCATATATGTTGAGGAAGCCGCTGAAACTATTATTTTCTGTGGTTGGGATGCCAAGTTGATGTGTGGAGTTTACCTAAGGCCAAATGAGTTACCGGTGCAGTGTTTTCTCACTGGTTTATGTAGTTTTTAAGTTATACTAATTCAGATTGGGTCTGACTTAGTTGGACAAAAAATGGCTAGTAAATTCTATCTAGGAAATTATGTCTAACCCAGATTGTGAGATCAAACCATACTGTGAGAAATTCTAGTTTTTTCTTCTAAGATATTATTTTACTTCATTAATGGATTCTTTTGTGCTAAGCTGAATTATTTTACTTCTTCCTCATTTGAGGTGTTGTTCTGTCATAACTAAACTGAAGTATCAATGGATTAAGGTCTAGCTTCATTCATGTTTTACATTTCAAATCATTTCTGAAATGAATCTATTTTTGGATTAGGAAGTATCAATGGAAGAAGATCCAAACCTATTTATCATTTTAGAAAACTTTTTTAGAGTTTACATAAGTTAACAGATTGTGTAGATGAATGAACTTAGGCTTTCTCACCAATCATATGATAGTATGATTATTGTGATGATGTCCGTATGATGTCACATTTTTGTTTTCTCTAATTTCATGTGTACTAACTCATCCCCATTGATGTTCACAGGTTCCTATATTGAAAAATTTTTAATGGAAAGATTTGTCATTGGTTCTGTTTATATGTGGGTCTCTCCTCATGGTTTAAATCATAAAGGTAACATAATCATATGATATTCTACCTATTTAATTTTGGATTCCCTGATTTATATGATTATCCTCTTCTTTTTCTATTGTTTTTTGGTAGGTTAGCATGTGGTGATAAACATGGGTTAAGCCTTTGAAGGATATAACAGGAAATGGATATCCTCTGACTCATAGAAAATGGGAAGCTGAATAGTGATTTTGGATCTTTATTTCCTGTATTTGTTTCTTTCATTCAAGTTTTGTTTTGAGTGTTTAGGTTTTCTTCATGTTTATTCATTTTCTTGGGTCTGTTATGATAGATTTACCATCTAGAACCATGAGATGATGAATGAAAAATGCCCATTCTCTGAAGATCATTTTTTATAATTTCATTTATTTCTATTTTGGTTTCAATTCATTTTTTTTATTTTCTTTTATTTGTGGGTGTGATCTTTGGTTGTGTGGTGTACATCTTGAAGCTGGAGAGAGGTGATGTCAAATACAGGTTTGTCATTAACATTGCTAACACTTTAACTACATCTGCTAAATAAATGGCTGAAATTTTTAGAGGGTCGTTCGAGGTTTTGCACAAGGTGAAGGGATGTGTGTTTTTTGTTTTTCTATTGCATCTGGATGTTTACATTCGTGATTCCCCTTGATGTTTTCAATGAAATTAAAGAAATTTGTCTCCTGGTTAGGTGACTATTTTTTTGAGTTTTCATTCCATGCAGATCATTTTTTTATACTTTAATTTTTTTGTTTCAATTCATGCAGATATATTGCATTGATTTGTTGGTATGTTTTTTGATTGTGTGGTGTAGATCTTGGGGCTGAAGGGTGTGTCATAATGATCAGAGCTTCCTCGATGGTATTGGAGTTGACTTGGTTTGTTTCTTCTAGTGTCCTACCTAGGGGTGATGAAAGATCTTTGGTAGAAGTAACTATTCTTTTGCCATAATGGGTATTGGAGGATTGCAGTCAAGAGACGACAATGGTGGAGGATTGCAGTCAAGAGACGACAATGGTGGAGGATTGTAGTCAAGAGACAACAATGGGTGGTGGGGGTGCGGCGGTGGCAACTACATAGATGGATCTTGGGTTTTTGTGTTTATGGTTTTTAGGTATCAATCAACTTCAATGATGTATTGATTCATTTTGTATTAAATTCCATTATTAATATGATTAATCTTTTTCCAAGCTTGAACATGTGTGAAAATGGTCTTCTGTTTGATAATTAAAATAGGTGTATTATATATGATATATTAATATAATATAAAATTTTAGTAATAAATATTGAAATACCCAAACATAGTATCTTATATAAAATATAAATTACAAACAGATATTAATTAATAGTATTGGTTATGAAAGATTATAATAATATTACCAACAGATAAATTTGTCATAAAAATTTGTTGCTAATCATTTTGACCAACAAATATATTATATGTTGGTATTATTATAATTACAACAGAACTATTTTATCTATCACAATAAGATTTAGCGACAGAGTTTTTACCAAAATTTTAGTGACAAAACAATTTTTGTTGGTAAAATGTTTTACCAACAGAAAAAGCACTTTTACCAACATATATACCTCTGTTGGAAAAAGCTAATTATTTTGTAGTGGATTCATTTTGTAAAAATTCAATTTCCTTTAGGAACATGTTTCCAAAAGTAGTACAAACACATTTATACAATACTATGATATAGGAAATTGAAGGTGTTGGAGTCCCCAATACCTGTTGAGTCACCTCAAGAAGCAAGGGTGAGAAAACTTCTTATAAGAAACTCATGTATGATGCATACGATGGTTATTTCATAATGTTATCATCGAAATCTGATGTGATTTGTGGATACAACATTAGGAAATAGATGATTTCACATATTGTCACATCTCTGAGAAGCTTGCAAGGATAAAGTGAAGCGAGATATAAATGGGTGATGATTACACTAGAGATATGTAAATATGAAAAATGGATCACAATCTTTTAATACATCTCATTCATATATCTTTATCACATGTTTACTCCAATTTCCTTTGAGATTAAAAAAATTATAAGTATTGAGAAAAGGCTTCATTACCTTTTAGGTAATGGTTTTTGATGTAGATAAGAATGCAAGAAAGATTAATCTGTAGTTCTTATGGTGAACAAGTTAAAAAGAAGGTGAAAAGACCAATGGAAAATGTGGTTCCAAGGGAACCTTTGCAAAATCTTACAAAATATAGAGGTAATATGAAGGGGTTATTTTCTATGCATGTCATGATGTAATTCTATAGAAGATAAATGCAATGAACTGAATTAGAGAAGAAAGTAGTCACTTATTCTTAAAGAATATTCATCAATTATAAGTAATGTTTCTATTATAATTTTTGAGTATTGAATACAATATGATTATTACATATGTGTATATAAATACAGTAACCATTTATGTATAGAAACATAACTAGAAGTAAGGTATGTTCCCTAAGAAACTGAAAAAAAGGTGGTTTCTAAGTTTGTGGTGAGAGATACACAACTTCTATATTGGAAATTAAATGGTTATAGTAGAAATTTTATTGAGTATAACCAAAAATTTTATCTCATGATTGCTTTGTAAATAAGGATACATTATTTTATTTTGGAATAATTTTTTTCTTGTGGTGTTTAACACTCTATTATTAATTTAGTTTGAATCATAGGCAATAATTGATGAATATAAAATGTAAGATTTTTATACCCAGTTGTGGAAAGATAATTCTTTGTCAAGAAAAACTAAGTTGTTATCAAGGATATTTACAGTATGGTTTTAGAATATTTAGAGTTAAAGGACCTAGGTATTATTGGAACTTATACTTATTTAGTTTGGAAGAATAAACCTTTAAAATAAAGGATGGCCACAAAGCATTCAAAACTAGTTCAGCTAGAGAGTGTGAACAATTACAAGATTAAGCTAGTGGTAAATTGATATACTTAATAAGATTCCTTTAAGAGTTTTGAGGAATTCAAAAGTGAAGTATGATATATCAATGGTTATAAGTTTTGAGTTGATTCATGTTGGTGTGCCGAAGAATATCTTGACTAAGCATTCATCGACCATAATAATGTAGAGTGGAGTAATTCCTAAACAAACATTCCCTTTGACACATCAAAATCTATGATGTTAGTAAGGAGGTTCAATTATGGGTCTTATATGAAAATATTTATCAATAAAACATAGGATTGAGTAATTCATAAATGAACATTTCATTATACACATTAGATCTAGGATGTAAAAGGAGTATCAATGTTTAGATATATATGAATTACAGAACTTCCACTATTTTCAAGACATGATTAAAAAATAGTAGGGTTATCCCATAACTTTATGCCAATTATAATGAAAAATGGATTTAATATGATTCACAATATTATATAAATCGATTATTTCATAATAGCATGTGTTTAGATTCAAAGAGTTTGTTAGAATATAAACAAACTTGCATCTAGTGAAACACAATGCGCATCTAAAATAGTTTGACATGTGCCTGTCATGGGGTGTGAAAAAAATATATTTCCTAAGTTAAAATTTAGTATATTGGTTAACCTAGGTTGTCTCCAGAGAGGAGCGTACAACAATCACGTTTGTCACTTAAATTTGAGAAAGAAGTAGAGATTGTTTTTGAAATTTTTTGAGTTTAAAAATTAATCAACCAATTACGAATAAAGGTTGAACACTAATGGATTAAGAAAGTGATGAGGTCAGAGTAGGATTACATTTTTCAATGTCATAATTTTCTTAAAGATCATTCCTCATATCTTCCTATTGAATGATAAATGAAATATATCTTGATCAAGTTATCAATCATGCTTGGTTTAAGAAAGCAATGGAAACCACTCCTATGTGAATAGAAGTTCATAAACAATTCCCAAGAAAATAAGGCATGTACGGATTGGTAATTATTGATCCTTATAAATATATAAATGATTCACTAGTTCCACACATGTGCCAACGATCTCTAGACACTCACCACATAACACAATCTGCTCGATTGAGACAAATTGCCCTAGGTAGAGGGAGTTTAAAGTTCTTTAACCAAAGCTATAATCAATGAATGAAACCAAAACCCAATATAAAATTACATTAAAATAATTGTACATCACTAAAAATAGAAATCATTTAATACAAAAAGATAATTTTTTTATTTAAGCACAATACTTCGACATTACGAAAGTGAAGCTCCCCCTTCCCCGATCACTCAAAGGCTTTACCCCTCTATGTGAAGGGTAAGAGAGTTGAAAAGGGAAAAAGAGAGAATAATGAAACTAATAAAAAATAAAGAGAAAATAAAAAGAAATTAAAGACTCCAATACTATAGAACAACCACCATTGAACCTTCTTCAACACCTTTTAATGGAATTGAACACTCGTATTTATAGGCTTAGTGGGTGGAAAATTTTCCCCCAAGATTCAATAATCCTAAAGTTTGAGTCCATTTAGCATAATAAATGGATGAATATCATGAATGTTTATTCATAAAACGTGTTCCAATATTTCTTCTGAATACTACCAAAAAATGTTATCTTATTTATACAAGTGGAATAAAAGTTATTTACAAATTATTGAAGAATACTTTTTCTTCCTGAGGAGACTGCTCTACTATCACCACTTTGGAGCGTGCAATAGATGCCTTAATAAAATAATATCTTCATGAAATTTACTTTAGAGATGAGTATTGGATTACTATATCCAATATAGATATAATCACTTCATTTGGAGTTACTTATTCCAATATATGATTCAATAATCAATGTGGGGTCCATTTTGTCGACCAACAAACTGTTTCCACTTGATTTATTTTTATGGGCCATTGTGTGTTGAATTGGTTCTAGGTATAAAAAAACATGAGGCCCATGAAAAAATGAATCCTAAAAAAATAATAACTCAATTTGGATCAAAATTTTAAAATATATGCCCAAAATATAGAAGCTCCTAAAAACTACTAAATTTACAGAATTAACCAATTTCCACAATTAAGAAAAAATTTCATCAAAAATATTAAAATGAATCAAATTAGATAAAATTGATTAATTGTAATGGATTAAATCATTGAAAAACATATTAAAAATAATAAAAATATTATCTCTATCAATTCCCCCACACTTAGAACTTGGACTCCTGAACAAGTAAACATCAAAATCAAATTAAAGTATATTAAAAAAACATGACAATGAGATCCACCAATTCCACACCAAGAAACAAAAGATATCATGCATCATCAAAAACCATAATTTAAGGTCCTCCAATCATGTAATTAAATATATTTACCCTTCATTTATCCTCTCATGCACACAAAACAGCTACCTCACATGAATTTTCTCATCTCACAAATGTTAATTTTCAACAAGGATTTTCTTATCCAAACCAATGAAAGAGTCACCATAGTCTTGATAAATTCCTATTTATCCACCCAATTTTAGTCAAGGATATGTTTTTATCATGAGGTATTTTCAGGGTTATTTTGTGGCTTCTGGTTGGTAGGATTTATATGTTAAAAAATTCTGAGGTCGAATTGGGAGGGCTTAGCTCTTTTTGAAGGAAAGTTGTAAGATTATAATATTAACTAAATTATGACATCATCCTCAATCCCCTTAGTATAAATTAAGCTCCATTATCATGAAAAATCAAGGAAATTGCACACCATTCAGTATTTTTGCAGCAAAATTTTTAATCTTGTCTAATAATATTTTTCTTGAAAGCTCCATATAGGGACAACTTTATTTCTCCATTAGAAGCTCTAGAAAGGCACAAATTATCTTATCATAAAATCTATAAAAAGGAAAAACTTTCAAAAAAATGATTTTTTTTCAGTTTCAAATACATATATTCAACATTTTATTTTCCACCCAAAGTTTCACCAAATGAGGTAGCAGAATACAAGATATATTCTTCCACACTTAAGTTCAATTAGATCATGGAATTCACTTCAAGTGCAGGTTGGATAGGGAATATTGGATTGTAATGTGGATAAAATAATAGGATATTCATGGTTTATAAGGGATAAAAGGATTAAATGTACGAGGTAGGCTAGAATGAAAAGGATTCTCTTGAAAATGGGGCTTTAGAAAACAAAAAAATTACTCAATCATTTAAAACACAAGTACCTCAAAACCTTAAGTTTTTAAAGGAATAAATCAAATTCTAGTTAAAGAAATAATGGTATGGTTCTCTTAATAAGTGAGGTAAATGAAAATAATATGAAAATAATGGTTTAGAAGCCTCATAGGAAAGTGATTTCAAAGATAAAGACAATGATATGTGGCATGGGATTCAAAAATCAAAGTAATTTTCACGAAATTACAAAAATAATTGAACTTGAAATAAAGTCATTTTCAGTATTCATTTAATCTCAATTTCATGGAATAAATTGTTTCACTCATTGAAATGGGTTTAAAAATGTAAATAATAATCATTTTAGCTCAAAAGTTTAAAAAACACACAAAAACTGAAAAAGAAACACACAAAAATTTGAAAAACACACCTTTTTTGTTTTTTGAAAAATAAATAACAAATGAAAAATTATAAACTATAAAGGTTCCCTCCACCAAACTTAAATAATGTAGTTTCCTCAATGAATTCAAATGTACTTAACATTGAATAAGATTTTAAAATGAATCAAAACATGCATGAAAGTGTAAAGGAGAGGTATGACCTGATGACTTTTATTGATAAATAGGTTGATGGAGCACAATATCCTCTGATGGATCTGATGGAATGGTCCCATGGGATTTCTTAAGCCTATGTTCATTAATAGTTAATTGATCCTTCACTCTATCCTTCCCAATCTACACAACACTGAAGGGATATACATGAGAAATTATAATTGGAACTTCCCATATCGAACAAAGTTTATGGGGAATCAGCTCAAGTCTTGAGTTGAATAACAACACTTTGTCTCCAGGATGGATGTAATTCACTTGGATCAGCCTATCATGATCCACTCTTGTTCTCTCTTTGTAAATCCAAGGATTTTCAAATTCTTGCCTTCTAATTTACTCCAGCTCATGAAACTGAAATCTTCTCTATTTCCTAGCACTTTCAAGATCTAAATTCATCTTCCTCACAGCCTAATATTCCTTATACTACAATTCTATAGGTAAGTGATAGATTTTCCCATAAATCAACCTATATAGACTCATTCCAATCAGGGCATTATAGGTTTTCCTATAAGCCCATAATGTTTCTTCCAACCTTTGGCTCTAATCCTACCTGTTTGGTTAAATAATATTCTCCAAAATCCCTTTGATTTCCCTATTAGACACTTAAGATTGACCATTTTTATGTAGATGATATGGAGTTGATGTTTTATGATTCACCCCAAAATTTATCAGAAAATCCTCCATTATATGATTTCAAAAGAGGGTCCCTTGGTCACTGATGATTAATCTAGGCACTCCAAAGCTACAAAATATGTAAGCCATGACAAAATCACAAATAAATTTAGCATCATCAGTCTATGTGGATTTTACTTCCACCTATTTGGAAACATAATAAACTACTAGAAAGATATAAGAATTTTTAAATGAAATTGGTAAAGGTACCATAAAATCTATTCCCCATACTTCAAAAATATCACAAAAGTTAAGTGGCTATTGGGTAATTTCTTGCATATTTGAAATGTTTCCAAAAAAATGACATTTTGACACATCTTTCAAAATTAAAGAGAGTATTTAAAAAGGGAATTCCAATAAATTCTAGATTATAAAACTTTACTTGTTATCCTTTGATGTCCAAATTGGCCACTATAAGCTAAAGTGTGAAAAAACTCAATGACAAAACCAATTTCACTCTCAGGAAAACATATTCTTATCACTTGGTCATTGAAAATCTTCCAAAGAAATGGATCATCCCAAATTTAATATCTAGATTTAGATTTTTGTTTGTTAATTTGGTGAGAATTGAAATGAGATGAGACCTAAGATGTTACCAGATAATCAACCATGTCCACATACCAGGGAACTTCTCCTTCAATCAAGTACAACTACTCTCTTGGAAGGTGATCAATCAGTGGTTGTTTTTCTAGAATTTAAACTTCATAAGCATGGGGTAGTCTTCATAAATTATCAACCACTTGGTTCTTAGATACCTTATTGTCCTTTATTTCTATGATTATCTCCTATAGTAGTAACATCTATATCAATATCCCCAGTTTATCTTCATCCTTCTTCATAAAGTACCTAAGAGATGTATAATCAGAAAACACAGTGACTTTCATTTGAAGAAGATATGATCTAAATCTTTATAAATAAAAAAACTACTAAAAACTCTTTTTATGTGGTTGTGTAATTGAATTGATCTATATTCAAGTTTCTTGAGGCATAGGTAATGAATTTTTTCCTTCCATAAATTTACTGAGAAAGGATTGCTCCAACTTCTTGGTTAGAAGCATCACAAAGTAGCTTGAATGATTCTTCCCAATTTGGAGGCTGCATCATAGGTGGTGTAATCAATATCCTATTAAACTCATAAAAAGATTCTATACACACACCATTGAAATAAAAATCATAATCTTTCAAAAGAAATATAGAGAGATGAAGAGAAATCTTACTGAAATCTTTGATAAACCTGATGTAAAATCCTTCATGTCCTAAAAATGATCTAACATGTTTCACATAAGTTGGGTTAGGCAATGAATTTATCACTTCAATTTTTTATTTATCCACTTCAATGCCATTTTTTGAAATAAAATTCCCAAGGATAATTCATCTCTCAACCATGAAATAACACTTTTCAAAATTAAAAACAATATTCTTTTCAATACAGGGTTTTAAAACTTTTTCAAGATTTTTCAAAAAATGGTCAAAATAATTTCAAGAAACTATGAAATATTCCAAGAAAAAATCCAAGTAATGTTCAATGTGATCAGAAAAATACTTAACATAAACCTCTGAAATGCATCTAGAGCATTAAATATTCTAAATGAAATCCTTTTATATGAAAAAGTACATAAGGGAAAAGTAAGGTTGTCTTCTCTTGATCCTCAGGAGAAATGGGTACCTAAAAATAACCTAAAAATACATTAAAAAATCAACAATGAGTTTTCCCTACCAATATATTTAACATATGGTCAATAAAGGGGATTGGGAAATGATCTTTTTGAGTGACCTAAATTAAGTTCCTAAAATCAATGCAAACTCTCCAGCTTTTTTGAATTCTCACAGGGATTAATTCATTCTTTTCATTCCTCACAGTGGTTAGGCCAGTTTTTTTTGAAAATACAAGAATGGGGATAACCCATTGTGAATATGAGATGGGATATATGATCCTAGATTCCAAGATCTTCTTGATATCCTTCTTTACGACCTCCATCAAGGTGAGATTCAACCTCCTTTGGGGTGGTCTGACAGGTTTAGAATCTCCCTCAAGAAAAATTCTAGGTGAGAATATTTTTGGGTTTATTCTAGGGATATCACCTAGTATCCACCCTATTTATTGTAAATTCTCCATCAAAATATCAATAAAAGTTTTTTCTTAGGTTTCAGATAGATTATTAGCAATTACCACTGGTAATTTCTCTCCCTCCCTAAGGTATACATATTTAAAATTAGTGGTGAGTGGTTTTAATTCCAGATCAGGGGGATTATTAAGAGAGGAAACTAAAATGATGTTACCAACTTCCAAATTTGGCACCCCCTTTACACAATAAATTGTACCATCTTATACACCATTTGAAAAATCATCAAAGAAATCATATTTTAGCTCTTCCTCCCATATGAAATATGAATCTATAGCATTTTGTGCATCCACATGTTCAATGATATTTTCAATGGAATAAGACTCTCATAAGGATAAGAATTCGTGGCACATACCTGATTCATCAATTGGTTTAGTACCAAATTCATGGGAGAGTGCAAAGAGCGATTGATTATCCAATGAGTGCCTCATGGATTAAAAAATATTG
Source organism: Viscum album (assembly GCA_963277665.1). Taxonomy (NCBI): domain Eukaryota; kingdom Viridiplantae; phylum Streptophyta; class Magnoliopsida; order Santalales; family Viscaceae; genus Viscum; species Viscum album. Next base: position 1,686,092,172 of record OY728160.1, read on the forward strand.
AAGTGGACAATACTGTCTCCAAACTCCATGGTGAGTGTCCCTTCATGGAAATTGATGATATTTTTAGAAGAGTTCAATAAATTTCTCCCCAAAATTATGGGTGTGTGTGATTTGATCCTATATTTTTCCATATTCTGTTCATAGAACTTAGCAAGGAATAAAAAATCTTTGACTTTCACCAGGACATCCTCGAGAACTCCTGCTTGGAAAACTGTAGATCTATTTTCATGTTGTACCACCAATCTTGTGGGATTAAAGTCTCCCATATTAAAATAAGTGTATAATTAGTGATTAAATACATTTATTTAATATCCTAGATCACTCAAAGAAATAGATAAATTCAAATAAACAATGGTTCATGGAATGTAAAACATCTCTGGATCTTGACATTTGGTTGGAAATTATAGTGTGATAAGGACTGAGATACTTCTTACCAAGTCGATACTTTTATTAAATTAAATTATAATATTATTGGAGTAAATATATTTAAAAAATTTATCATACTTTTTAATTTTTTTTGAGTGCTTCTAGAAGGGGAATATTAATTTCCACTCTCTAGAAGGCATGCATAATTTCTTTTTGAAGTGATTCTTCCTACAATCTATTTGATTCAATCATCCTTGATGAAAATAGTGGGGGTATGTATTTATTATCCCTTTATTTCATTTTCAATGGTTTTTCTTGTCTCTTATTCCTTGCCTTGTCCTTCTCTTTATCCTCCTCCTCTTTATTCTCTTCTTCATGGTGCATTTTCATAGAATTTTTAGAATTAAAAACTTTATTCTCCCTCAACATAGTTGGTCTTATTTCAGGTTCATGGGATGATATTAGTGAGAGTTATTTTCCACTTATTATTGTTATCATGTATACATTATATTTTGGTTTTGGGATTTTTTGGGAAGGTATTTTATGGATATTTTTGGTTAAGAAGTCCTTGAGATTTTCAAACTTGTTGGAAAAATCTTTTACAGTGTCTTTCATCCCCTCAATATCAGATATATGCTATTAGATTTGAATTGGGTTTTTTTATTGGTGGATGGATGATCATATATTATTTGGAAAGTGGGTGGTTAGTGTTTATAAGAATGGTTATAAGATTTTTTTTGAGATGGTGGTGGGTTTTGGAATATTTGATGTAATGAGGGTTTATTTTGGAACTAGTTTTGGTATGGGGGTCTAGATTGATTCTGATAATTTCCAAATCCATATTGAACTTGGTTAGGCTCAATACATAATTTATTTTTTTGGAACTTATTTGGATGAAATGATAACACAAAATTTTTCCTTCCCTGTATTTCGGCACATTGTTCAGTGAAATGATCAGGTGATGAGCATAAACCACATACCTTAGTCGATGCTTGTTGGTCACTCACTTTCTTCAAGTCCATTTGTCTCACAATACTGGTTAGTTCATAAATCTTAGTTTACCAAAAAGTTTATGGATAATAATTTCTTAACTCGTTATTTCCTCTTGTACTAGTACCTATTGTACCAACTATTGTGTGTTCTAAGAGATCCTCTCAATCAAGCCCTTAGCTTCTTATAATGACTTGTCAATCAATGCACCTCTAGATGATGCATCCACAAGGTTTATGTCATTGTCTAGTAAGAATTGATAAAATAATACAAGAAAGAGATGATCCTCAATTTATTAATGAGGGAAGATGGAACAAAGATTTTTAAATCTTTCCCAATACTCATAAAGGGATTCTATAGATGATTATCTGATTACAGATATCTTATATCTGATAGATACACTTATGTAGGCAGAAAAAAATCTTTTCATCAAGCATATTACCATGTCATTCAAATCATTCAAATATCTGGGTTTTAGTCCATACAACCATTTTTTGTAACCTCCTTCTAATAAAAATGAAAATTCCTTCCACTTTACCTCTTCCTTATCTACTCCATAGGCTCTGAAAGTACATCATACATGTGTGAAATCATTAATATGTTGTTTGTATCTTCACCTAACAATCCATGAAACTTTGGAAGTAATGAAATCATGTTAGGTTTTATCTTAAAATCATTTTGTAACACTGGCATGACAATTTGATTATTTTTATTAAGAGATTGTGGTGAAAAAAGGTATCTAAAGGTTGGGTTTTGATTTTCATCTATAATGACAGGCTCAAAGTGAACACTTGAAGTTTCACTTGAGTCTGTAAGAGAAATATCCTCAAATTCAGATTTAAAATTAAGGTTTATAAGTCTATTCAACATGGTTAAATAAATTTATGGATCTAGGGGGAAAATGTCATTGTTTTTGGTTCTAGTCATGAAATTTTGAAGAGAAAAGAAGAAAAGAGAAAAGAAAGAGAGAAAACAAATGTTGGCACTGCCTCCTCAGTAATAGGGGCATGTTTTGAAACGTGCCTATCACAGGGTGTGAAAAGAACAAATATTTCCTAAGTTAAAATGTAGTATAGTTGTTAACCTAGGTTTTCTCAAGGGAGTAGCACACAACAATCACATATATCACTTAAATTTGAGAAATAAGTAGAGGTTATTTTTTAAATTGTTTGAGTTTAAAAATAAATCAAGCAGTTAAAAATAAAGGTTGAACACTAATGGATTAAGAGAGTGATGGGGTCATAGTAGGATCAACTTTTTTTAATGTCGTCATATTCATAAATATAACCCCCCTCTCTTAATATTGTATGATAAATTAAATACTCATTGATTTAGTTATTAATCACCCTTGGTTGAAGAAAGCAACAAAACCCAATACTATGAGCATGGAAGTTCATAAAAAATTACCAAAAAACTAAGAAAAGTCCTGATCGAGAATTGTTTATCCTTATAAATCTAGAAATTATTCACTAGTTCCACACATGTGCTAATGATCACTATATACTCACTACCAATGACAATCTAACCGATCGAGACAAATTACACTAGGCGGAGGGAGTTTAAAGTTCTTCAACCAAATCTATAAAAAATGAATGAAACCAAAAACCAAAATACAATCACATTAAGAGAACTGGATATCAATGAAAATAAAAATCATTCAATAAAAAAGCAATTTTTACATTTAAGCACAATACTCTGACATTAAAAAAGTGAAACTCCCCCTTCTCCGACAAGTCAAAGGCATTACCCCTCCATGTGAAGGGTAAGAGAGATGAAAAGGGAATAAGAGAGTTTAATGAAACTAAGAAAAAAGAAAAAATAAAATACATAGAAATTAAAAACTCTAATACTCCAGAACAACCCCTCTTTTACCTTCTTCAACAACTTTTAATGGAAGTGAACACTCATATTTATAGGCTTGAGGGATGGAAAAATTTCCCTCCAGATTCAATCATTTGAAAGTTTGAGTCTATTTCACATAATAAATGGCTGAATATCAGGAAGGATATTTCATAAAACATGTTATTGTCTCTCTTGTGAATTTGACCACAAAATATCATATTATTTGGAAAAGTGTCACAAAATTTATTCTTGAATTACCGAGGAATAATTTTTATTCCTGAGGATATTGCTCAAATATCTCCAATTTGGAGCATGAAATAAATGACGTAATGACCTAATTTATTCATGAAATTAACTATGGATATGAGTATAGGAGATTTATCTCTAATAAAACTGGAATAAATTCATTTAGATTTATTTAGGATAATATATTATTCAATAACCGATGTGGGTTCCATTTTATTATCCAGCAAACGTTTTCTACTTGACTTATTTTTTAGGACCTTGTGTGTCGAATTGGTTATAGGTCTAGAAGAAAATCTTGAAGCCCATGAAAAAATAAATCCTAAAAAAATCACTCAATTTGGATCAAAATTGTAAACTATATTCTTGAAATTCATAATCTCTTGAAAACTACTAAATTTCCAGAATTAGCCAATTTCCACAATTAAGTACAAAATTCTCCAAAAATATTAAAATGATTCAAATCAGCTCAAATTGATTAATTGGACGAGACTAAATCATTTAAACACATATGAAAAATAATAAAAATATTGTCTCTATTATATTTATCCTAATTTTTTCTAAGTATGTTACATAAATCCCTATGATAGAAAAGTTATAGTCAAGAGATAAGTTATATTTCTATAAAATGGTGCACATCTCTATTTGGGATAATGGTAGGAAGAATGACTTTGGTTTTTTCAATGTGGTGTATAATAAATTAGTTTTCATAGGAAAGTGTTCCATAAGATATTGTAGAAGAGGAATGTTTCAAAGACACATACAGTATTGGAAGGATAAAATCATTATCATGGTTTTTTATTCACTATGGTCGGTGATAAATTATTCATTGAGGATAATGAATCCTACAAGTAATAAGTATATATAAATTAGATAAAATTGAAAAGATTAATTAAAATTAAATAATGGATTCTATATATCAACACATAAATTATTATTATTTTGAATACTATGGTGGGTATTCAAGTGTTACAATACATGCATGGTACAAGCATGGTACCAATGAGGATCGATTGGAAATACCAATTCATTATGTCTAAATACATTAGAATGTTACTTATCATAGCTAATTTATATAATCATTAAATTGAGTTCTGGATTTCAAGACAAATTTTTTTGAAAGGTTTCTATATGATGCAACCAGAAAGGGTTGGTGACACCATGGCATGCCAATAAGGGGCGAAAGTTACTAAAATCCAGTTTTGGATTGAAGTAAGAAATAAGATCATAGAATATTCATCAATAATGATTTTTTTTTCATGTGTCTACATTTTGTTAATGGGAGCACCATTATTTTCCAAGTATAATATTTTTGGTAACATATGGAGGATAATTATTGGTCTTATAGTTATTTAATACTAGAATTAAAGTACTTCTCCATAGATTGACTTAAATTAGAAACCTAAGTTTTAGGGAATCAAATATAATGTGGTCGATATAATAGTTTCTTAAGACTAGTAAATGGTACATATATTGATAAGGTTTTGAAAAATACAAGTTGGAAAAGTTTGAGAGATATTTTTTACCAATGTCACATGGAATAAGTCTCTTCAAGAAGACATGTACGAGACATAAGAGGAGATTAATGTGGTAAGTTGAATTCAATTTTCTTTTGCGATGGATCAATCCCATATGTCATGATATGTAAAAGAAATTATATTTCAAGAATATATAATATGGTATGAAAATATCTGTATAATCCATGAGAACTTCATGGGAAACAGTTAGAACTATTTGATTGTACTTATGGAAGTACAGGGGATATGTTCTAGGTATGCCGAGAGAATGTGATAATAGTTATATATGGAAAAAAATAGTATTTATATAGATCAAAATGATATAATATCATAATTAGGATAAGGTTATGATTAATACAATCTCATTCAAGATAGTGGTATCCATATTTAAAAATACTGAGTACGTTGTGGCTTCTGATGCAGCTAAAGAAGTAGTGTATAATATGAAACAAATGTATCTATTTATTGTAATTACACATAGTATATAAAGTTTTATCATAATATAAATTATTATAATTCTACTATAATTAATATCCAATATTTCAAGTTTATACTATGGAAAAAAGGATATCTACTTGGGGTTTACATCTCTTGAGGAGTTTTACTCAAGGAGGTGAAGTCATAGATAGTAGAATAACCATGCAGTAGAGACATGGTAGGCCCATGGCCAAATCCATAACTCAGTAGAAACATGACCTCATCAAGTGGGAGATAACAAGGGTTGTTATAAATTTGGATTTAGTTCATGTTGGAGTTTTGTAATAGTGTTTTTCCTTGACCAAACTTGAATATTAATTTTTGATTACCTTACCATGTATACAGTGAGTTATGAATGATGTACACTCACCATAATAGTGTTGATATTTGTACATCCACTATTTATATGATAATGTCTATAGATTTTTTATATCAAGAGGTTATAAAAGTTCCATATCTATAATTAGAACCTTGAGGAAAGGCTGAAGCTTTGACCATGACTCTCTTCTCCATAGTGTTGGTGTCTCCTTTTCTATTATTCTTCGGCCATCGTGTTTCAGATGGTTTTCAACTTCCATCACGACGACAAGGGGTAAGATCAAGGTTTTTTTAATCATCTTTGAGAAGCATGCAGGTTTCTTCTTCATTAGCTTCTATTCCAGTTATGAGTGGCTCTCTTCTCCGTAGATAGTTCTTTTGTTATGGCTAGGGTTCTTCAGGAATCGGGTTTTAGATGTCTTACAGCTTCATTTGTGGTGGTGTGGGGGTCTGATCTGAATTTGAATTAGCTTCGTGCATATTTATAGGTTATTATTTTTTAGTGGATTCTATTCCTGATCTGATGGTGGATTCTCTCATCACATCTTTTGGTACTTTTTTGGGTGTTTCATTTCATCTTTTTGGATTGGGGTTTTTAGGCGTTGGCGTTTCAGCTCGCGCGATAGCAGCATGTGTCTTCCATCTGCTTATGTAATATTCTATTGGTTTCTTTATGGTTCTATCAATGTTGGCTTCATCTTATGATTTGGTCTACATCTAATGAGAGGAATGGGTCAAGGTAGTTGTGCATTCATGAAATTCATTGGGTTGAAGCTTTCCATTTTGTTTGTTTTTTATAATACTGTAAAAATTGAATAACTTCATGTCTTGCAGCTTGGGTTCTTGAGGCGCCAATGGTTCATGTCTCTGTGATGCAATTCGGGATGCTCTAGTGTCTTTTTCATCTCCCCCTCAGTGGAATTTTTTATTTTTTTCTATTTTGATATAGGTTTTGGTGGCATTATTGTCAGATCAAGCTACAGATGAGGATTATGAGTAGGCATAGGTGTTTGCTGCATTATTCACCAGTGGGGTTCTTGATCCAATTTTCGTTAAGGTTCTTGGCTTTGTGATGCGCCTTATAGTTGCTTCAGAGGACTCTATGATGCACATATCTAGTTGCTCGAGTTTCCTCTATAATGTGCTTTTCAGTTTCTCCAATCATCTCTGTGATGCACGTTTCAGTTCCTCTAGTTTACTTTGCGATGTGCTTCCGACTGCTCCAGTTTTATTTTCCTCTCTCTCTATCTCTCTCGGTGTTGATAAGACCTTCGACCCATCTTAAGGATTTCATTAAACATGATATATTGAATTTTATAAACAAAATCTATAAGGGAGATGCTCCAAATGAGGATGGAGAGCAAACTCATCCATCAAATCAGAGATAATTGTATTTGGATGAATGGGAGGGTATGGAAATTTCCATCGATACCAGTCCTGTGCATTTCACATGATATCTTTCTGAATATTCATGTGAAGGTGGAGATATGACATCATTCCATTGAAATTGGGGAGAGGTAGTTCCGTGTAGTTATAGTTTGTGCTAATTTTCTCTAAGACCTTCAGGTCATGTATCGTGGCTGTAATAGTTTCTCACTTTTTCCTTAAAAGCATTTGAATAATAAAAATTTAATGTTCAGTCAGTCAGAACCTTGAGATACTATGACATTAATCTTAAACATATGTCCTATAGTTTAGATATATTATTCTAACTGGACATAGATGACGTCTGACTATCAGGTGCTGGGGGATCATAAGCATTGATTCTTCTTATCATAATGTTAGAACTTAGTGATCTCGAGTAGATGAGATCATGAGGACTGACCTACCAATAGGAAAACCACATGTTTCTAGTTTTATTGGACATTCCTATCTGTGAACACGTGTAATGGAATCCGTACTTGAGATTATCATTGATGTGTATCATTTGATCATATAATTTTATTTAAGCTAAAAACCATGAAATTGAATCCATGTAAAGGTAGATTACATTGGGTGAATTATTGGTGGTATGGTATTAATTAAATAATCAAGATAGAATTTGTGACTTCTAATAAGAAGAGATATCACATGCTCAATTGATCAGGATGGTAGTACCTTTACTAAATCCATGTCCATGGTAGAATAAGGTGTGCCAATCTAGTAAGGTCAACAAATAATAAAGTAATAAGGGATGATGAAACAAATTTTTCATCTTATTTTATGAGATATTATGAGATAAATAGATTATATCACACGACATGTATTCATATGAAGGTTGTTGTTGTTATGAACACTCCTTATCTCCTTAGGGTCTATAATGGGTTTCTAAACTTTGATCCTGTTCTGTGAATAATATTCACTACTATCTAGATTAGGTCCTATAGGGTCACACATGAGAGTATTAAAAAATATTCCATATTATAATGAATAGGAGTTTAAGACATAGTGGTCCCCACCAATGGGTCTGAGATATGTATAAGTATATACAATTCACAATGAAAAAATAAATTCATATTATTTTAGTCTAGAATAATTAGTATCAAATCTATTTATTAAATCTATTTATAAGTATTTAATTAAATACATAAAAAATTATATGAATGAATATTATTTTAATATTCAAGGTTCATTTAATATTTTCGAGGACTATGAGTCAAGTTAATGTCTCAATTTTATCATGTATTGTATTTATTTTATTATAAGAAAGTTATAAAAATATAAATGATATTTATGACTCAGTAAAGTAGTCATAATATGTCATTTATGGTGGGTAACAAATATCTAGGGGTTGAGAACCATTTTTAGGTATTTTGGAACTATACTATAAATCAGAGGACATGGTACCATGAAATTAACTATTCATCACATGATATCCAAATATTCACTCTCCTATCTCCCACTCCCTAGAGATAAAGGTTCTTGTTCGAAGGAATTGATCAATGAACATGTCCACAGATCGATGGAATGGAGTAGTGGTGATCATCTGGACATCAAAGGAATCATCGAAACTCCATACTAGAACCGATATTCTAATGATCAACAATCTCATAGGCTTTCAAATCATATGTGGATGATATAGATCTATTCAACTTCAGAGCCTTAAAGCAACGATTTCTGATTATTAGAAGATTTTTAGAATGAATTAAGATCAAATGAGGTATTTCTTCAGTTTCATATTATAGTTAAATTATTCACACGATGATCCTTAGTTTTTAACTAGGAAGTGCTTCACTCATGACAATGTTGTTACATTATTATTAAGTGAAAAATTTTAAATTACTATTTTCCGGGATTCCATTGCATTCCCATAACCAACAGTACAAATGCGTGTCTAAATAAGAGAATGAATAATGGGAAGTAGCAAGACTAAAAGTAGAAGTGCATGGTGAAATCCTTTGAAAATACTTCAGCAGATGTTGATCCATTGAATGAATTATCAACTAGTATATTACTTTTTATCTTACCCATTGTAGAATTTGAGTAATTCTGGGTATGATTTTTCTTCAAGTTTATCATGGTATGATAGATTACAGAGCCAAAGAAGTTATTTTCCATTTTTATATAAGAATGAATTCATACCTTTGACAACATATCAAGAAACAAAGAAACTATTAGGATATGGAAATGAATGTTACCTTGATCATGTTTTTGAAAAAAGGGAATTGTTCAAATTAATGATGTGAGGGTGGTAACCGAATATCTGGGTGTTTTTTAGTGAGTTTAATGGTATTATACTTGTTCAATAAGTTGAGTTTACTGTTGACTTATTTCACAATGTTAAGATAATTTCAAAACCCCCTTATCAAATTATTCTTTTATGGAATTTAAAATGCAGTTGCAGGAGCTTCTTGATAAATATTTCATTCATACCTACACTTCACCAAGGGGTGATACTTCTTTATTTGTTAAGAAGAAAGATAGTTTGAATATTCTTTGTATTTATTTTATAGGATTTAATAATATTAATTTTAATAATAAGTATCCATTTACTCATATAGATGACTTATTTTATCATATATAGGGAGATTAGTATTTTTTAATGGTTGATCTCAGTTCCGAGTACAATCAACAGAAGGTGAAGGATGATGACATCCCTAAGATAGTGTTTTGTACAAGGTATGGGAATTATGAGTTTTTGGTTATGCCCTTTTTGGTTAATGAATGCTCCAGTTGTATTCATGGATCTTATAAATAGAATTTTCATTGAATATTTGGATAAGTTTATGGTTATGTTTATAAATGATATTTTTTTTATTCAAAAATTTATGAGGATCATAAAAAACATCAAAGGATTAATCTAAAAAATCAAAAATAAAATAAGTTATATGAAAAAATTAGTAAATGTGATTTTTGGTAACACTATATTTCATTCCATGGACATTTCATAAATAAATATGGAATAACTATTTATCATTATAAAACTAAATTGGTTGATGAATGGCCAAGGACTAAAAATGTTAATGGGATTCATAGTTTTCTTGGATTGATAGGATATTACTAGTGTTTTTTTGAAAACTTTGCATGGTTATCTATACCACTAACTAAGTTGACAAGAAAATGAGTTAGGTTCCTTTGAATAAAGTAATGTGATGAAAGTTTCAATGAATTGAAAAGAAGATTAGTGAATTCTTTAGTTTTGGTTCTCCATAACAAAATGGTTAATTTTTTATCTATATAGATTTTTAATTGAAGGGAAATGGTTAATTTTTAATGAATAATGATCAGGTAATTTATTATGCTTCACTTCAATTAAAACATCACATAAAAATTATCCTACACATAACCCTGAACTATCAACTGTAGTGTTTGATTTAAAAATTTAGATACATCATTTATATAGAGTAAAGTGTTAAATATATACCGATCATACAAGATTGTAGTATATATTCACTTAGAAATATTTGAACATGAGACATAGGAGATGGATGGAATTGATAAAGGATTATGATTCCACAACTTATTATTATCCACGTAAAGAAAATAGAGTAGATGATGATTTGATTCAGAAAGATAGTTCTATATGAACTATTCTATGTATGGAACATGATCCTATAGTTAATGATTTGATTAATTTTTTCCTAGAAATTGTGAATGTAGGAACCTAATATTTTTGTTTTAGGTTTTAGTATAACCGTCTTTATCAAATAGGATAAAGCAAGCTCAAAAGTAATATAATTCTTTATAGGAAAAGGTACAATTGATCATGAAAGGTAAGTTTTTGAAATTTAATATTGAAAATAAGGTGTTTTGATATTAAAAAAGGTTATTTATTTCATGTGAACCCTAGTTGAAGAAGGAAATTTTTAGTTAGGATCATAGATCTCTATTTTTTATTCATCTCAAAAGTATAACAATGTATAGTGGTCTTTAGGAACATTTCTAGTAGGAAGTAATTAAGAAAGTTATTACCAATTTTACAATGAAATGGTTGACTTATGAATAGGTTAAAGTTGAATGAAAATATCTAAAGGGTATTATTTAGTATTTTTCATTTCCAAAATGGAAATTAGAGAATCTATCCATGGATTGCATAGTGGTATTACCAAAGAAATCTCAAGGTAATAATTTAATTTGGGTAATTATTGATTGATTAACTAAATCTTCTCATTTTCTCCCCTTCATGATAATATGTATTTAGATCAAATTTAATGACATTATGTTAAATAGATAGTTATAATACATGGATTACCTCTCTAAATTATATCTGATCATGATCCTAGGTTTAGCTCTAATTTTTATAAAATTATTTATAATTCGTTGGGTACTTAATTAAATTTTAGTGCAACCTTTCATCCTATATCTAATGGCCAATCAAAGTGAAAAATTAAAAATTAAAAATATATTATTAGATCATCTGAAATAGATTAATAGGGAATTTGGGAACATAATTTAACTTTAGTTTAGTTTTCCTATAAAAATAATTTCTTTCTAATGTAATGATGTCATCTTTTAAGGCAATATATGGAAATAGGTTTCGAAGTACAGCTAGTTGGGATAAATTTGAGGAAATAATTTTTTTAGGAAAATAATTATTAGAAGAAATTTTTGAGAAGGTTTAGATGTTTCAGTAGCACATTAGGAATTCTTAGAGTAGGTAGAGAAATTATGTAGATAACCATAGAAAATATTTTTCATTCATGGAAGGCAATCATGTTTTTCTTAAAGTAACTCCATGTAAAAGTGTTATACATTTTGGTAAGAATGGAAAGTTAATACCGCAGTTCATTATACCATATAAAATCTTGGATAAAGTTATATTATTTTCTTATAGAGTATTATTTCCTCTGATTTTATCTCAAGCACGTGACATATTTCATGTTTTATTGTTAAAAAAATATGTGTTGGATGCATCTTATGTTTTGAGACCTAAAGTAGTTTAGTTAGAAGAAAAAATACTTATAATGAACAACTGGTATAGATTCTTGACCCTAGAGAGAAATTGTTTCAGAATAAATTGATTTACCATGTAAAGGTTTTTTGGAAAACCATATGGTTAAAGAAGTAACATGGGAATAAGAAAATACTATGAAGAAAAAATATCCCCAATTGTTCATGTAATTAATTAAATTATGAGGATGCAATTTAAAAAGGGAAAGGAATTTTACAACCCAAGTAATGTTAATATAAAATATTTTTATATATTATTAATATTCATTAATTATATTTTATATATTTATATTCATTATAATAATATAGGTATTTTTCAATCAAAAGGAAAAAAGATTTATTTCTAACCAAATTTGGTTTTCATGCATTATATGGTTTTATTTAAAAGATTAATTTTAAAATTATATAATTTTAATTCAACATAATTTACTTAATTTTTGAATTCATCATGTAAAAATTAACTTAGGAATAATTTTTGAGAATTTTTTGGAATGTTTGATTTTTCAATGAATAGTGAAAAATATTGATTATTATTGAAAACCATATTTTAGTTTCAATAATATAAAAAGTTTTGTTTTGTTTTAAAATGGTTTAAAATAAAAATTATATCAATTATATTGTAAATAAACCAGTTATTTTATTTTTAATTAATTTTATATTTTAATTTGGTATAAAAACATTTTTATACTTAAAATGAATTTTTATGAAAAATTGATTTCATCGAGTTTTACAAGTTTAGTTTTAAATTAAATCATACCACTTATTTAAATTGAATTTGATAAAATGGATTAGATATTTATAATTATAATAATTAATATTATTTAATATGGTCAACTTAATTTTTGGTCATAATAAATAGTAAAAATAGTAAAAACCTGTTACCATGGTTAAAGTTAAAATAGGTTTTTCGAGGGTTAAAATAAAGACACAAGGGTTAAAAAACCCTAAAAACTTGTATAAATTCTATTTTATGGATATATTTATACCCTATATCATATAATATTTTTAAATGGTCCATTTATGAGACATTTTTCTAGAGTAATACATTAATATATTTTATTCTTTTTAAAAAATTCCAAGTGTTTCCTCTCCCCAGCTTATAAAATGACACACCCTCCCCTAGATTCTCCACACATAAAGATCATTTTTTTCCAGATAATACCTACCCAAATCCTTAATAAAATCTTTAAAAACATATTAGAGGCCCTATTTTTATGATAAAATAAATCTAGGATGGATTTAGGCATAAAGCTAAAGAGGTTTTCTAAAGAAGAGGTATAGTTCTAAACTAATTGTTTTAATTTTATTTATTCTTCTACCTAATTAAAATATTATTAAAACGTGTTGAATAATAAAAATAGTATATTAAATAAATTTATATGTTTTAATGTTAATTTCATAACCAATATCTATATCCTTTTCTATTAAATGGGAAATGAAATCGTTATTCATCTATACGAAGGACTACCGCCTTGTGAACCGATGTAATTATTATTCCATCACTGCCTATCACATATGGTTATAATGTTGAATTTAATATATATATATATATATATATTATATTCATGAAATATTTATCATTCTGGAAATATAATAAATCTTCTATTTTCTTTTCCATCCATAGGAAAATGATAAAGTAGTTCATGCATATGTGAGGATTACAACCTTCATGAAGAGATGTGATTCATTTTTCATGACCACATCATATGGATGATATATATAAGTGTATATAAAGATATAATTTTATATTTATGATATAATAATTATTATTTATTTTTAAATTGATACTTTCCTTCTTTCCCTCATGCTCTTTGATAATTAAAAATGTTACTCATGCGTACATAGAGCCTATTATCTCCATGATTGTAACATAATTAATTTTTCATAACCATCATTAATGGTTGGTTTTGAAAGAATAATTAATTTAAAAAATGATAATTATATCATGATTATTATTATATATATGATTTAATAATTACCTCTTTGACCATAGTCAACATACCGAAGTCATTTTGGACCAATGAGATAAATATCGGAAAAACATCTAATGTGAACTTAATTGATTAAGTAATTGTTTGTAACATGGTAATAAATAAAAAAAATGAATAATATACTTGAATTTTTTTCTTAATTAATTATATAATTAGCATAATATTATTATTCAGGATGATAGATAACGTACATGATAAGTCAGACTCGACCTAAGGGACACTTTATCTTAAAACCCCGTTTTAAATGTTATAAAGATTTATTTTCTAAATATTTATCTTCCATGTCTATATTCTTAAAATTATTTTATGGATTTATTTATATGTAAATAGATTAATTATAAATGAAATTTTATATCACTCTTGACTTTCTTTTTAAGGTTTTCAAAATGAATCTTTTTATGTATTTTATATGGAATGTTTTGACAAAAGGAAAAAATAATGTTTTATTTTAAAATATATGGAATCAATTATTTTTACCATCGTCATAACCATTATTTTATTTTTGGATTAATTTATATGATTTCATATTATATTCATGAAAAATCATACTTTCATTTGTTCTAGGTATTTTTAAAAAGGGTTTTTAAATGGAATGGGTATTTTAATATCTAGAAATGTTCTCATATGGGTAAAAAGAATATTTTTATGATTATGATGATGGAAATGTAAAGTTTCATGTATTAATATTATGTTATAATTATTGGGAATTGTTTATAATGATGTGTGAGATCAAAATATCTCATTATGATGGGTGATATTTATATATATCCTGATGATGGGTGAGCCCAATATAGATCTATAATGCATTGGGGAAAGGGATGGAGTTAACCAGTTAGGTTTCACCTAATAGATTATTAGAATTTATTGGGTAGGTTATTCCATTTGTAAGATTGATTATAATAGTTATATTAAAATGATGTCCCCAATTACATACATGATTTATCAATTCTTTCTATGGGTTCTTACCAAAATCTTATGATTTCACACAGTAAGCTAATGAGATTATTTTCAAAGTAAACTATATGCTATTTTTTAAGGGTGAAATGTATAACTTTTTGATAAAGTTTTCATGGGTTTTTCATGATGACAAATAAAACTTTATTAGTTTTATTTTTTCCTTTAATATTTCTTATGAAATGTTTTATGAAAGGATTTAGGCAGATAAGTTGATTTATTGGGTAAGAAAATGTTTATTTTGAGATCAAAGTTTATTTTGAAAGAGTAAAATGTTTATGAGCATTCATGGACTAACATGTTTCTTTTTTTTATATTTCCTTTGCTGAGATTTTAGTACTGATCCCACATTTAAAATTTTTTACACAGGGTTTTATGGATGATTAGGGTAAAGGATGAGTTCAAGATAAAAATTGTGAAGATATGTCATGAACAGAAAACTTGTTATATTTTAAAAGTTTTGTACTATGGAAAAAATGGATACTGAGTAGTAGTGTACACTTTATGATGTATTTTTTATTTATGTAAGGTTGATGACATAATTTTTTAAAGATTTAAATTTAAAATATCCATTGGAATGTAAGAATATGAATTCTTGTATAAATATTCAATTTACAGATCGTTAAGGGATGGGTCCTTATATGAATAATATGATATGTTTGAAGGGAGAGTGGATATGAGGGATTAGTCATCCATCCTTTCACTAAACAACATGAATGATGGATAAAACACTAAAACCCAAAATATATGTGTGTTGGATGACCACCCAACTCAGCTATTGGAGTATATGAATTCAGAAGATATAATGAATAGAAAATAACACAACCAACTAAGGGAAACTACCTAGCCTTAGACTCAATTGTTTCTATCATCCCACATGAATCCCAGATTCCACCAATAAGTTATAGGGAACTAGATCTCATAAAATCACACAAGAATAAAGATTTAATCATTATTAATAATCCCCATTTAGTAATTAGAAATTACCAACCAATCATTTATCCAATTAAAATTTTTGGTCTTAATAATTGCATTCCATCACAAGACAATGTTATTTTATAATTCCTATTATAATTTCTAGATTTCCATTCCAGGGTCTTATAACACTAATAACACCATCAAATAATTATTATATATATATGTACTTATCAACAAAAACACTCAATAACATGTTTTAATTTATAATTTTATTTACCATCCCATAAACTAGGTATTATATGATTCAACTTGAAATACCATAAGAAAAGATATTGTCACAATGTACATTAAGAATAGAATATTCCTTTTGTCATTTTTAAAAAAATTCCATATAAAACATGTAAAATATTCCCTTTTTAATTTTTTTATTGAAATTAAAAATAAACATAAAATTTTATTTTTAATCCCTCTATATCCATATAAATAAATATGTAAAATAATATTAATAATATTTAAAGGAAAGTATTAAATCGTTATAAATTCAAAGCATCCCATACCACTTTGAAAATTTAAATCATAATCTCCATGAAAGTATAACATTTATCCAGACATTAAATCACATTATAATAGATAGAATATGGATATATAATGTCAAAGGGTCTGTATATACCCCATATAAAATAATAAAGGTTCATATCATCAAGAAATTTCTCAATGGAAGAAGATTGATATAAAATCCCTTACCTTGAGCCTGACTTGTTGCATGTGTCTTTATCTTCCTAAATAATAAAATTATGATAATTATTTAATTTATTAATAAAACCTTTTAAGTTTATCATTAATTTTATTTCACCTATTACAATATTTTATACAAGTACTTAAACAATTAAGTTTATGTCAAGTGTTTTGACCATATTCAGTTTATGTGTCCAAAATGACTTTAGTAGGTCAACTATGGTTAAAGGGATAATTATATAAACATAATAATAATAATAATAATAATAATAATAATGAAACAATTATCATATTTATACATCAATTATAATTTTAAAACCAATCATGAACAATGGTTATGAAAAATGAACCAACGTTACAATCATGGCGACGGTAGGCCATACGTACGCATGAGTAACACTCCCACTTTTCAATGATCATTATGGAAAGAAGAAAAGTAACATTTATCATTCTAGAATAATAATTATATCATATATAACATATTATTTAGTCATATATACTTATATATATAATGGTTTTTATGTAAAAGGAATCACATCGCGTCGAGGAAGCGGTATTCCACACATCCATGAATGACGTTCTCACTTTTTCAGTGTGTGAAAGGGTAATAAATAAAATGATATATTATATATCCATAAATATAATTATTCCATTAATATAATATTTATTTTATTTAATTCAAATATTTTTAATTAAACCCATCATTAATACATTCCATGTAATGTGTGAATGTATCACATCGCTTTGAGGAGGCAGTAGTCGACATTATCATATTTATAAAAAATGGAAATCATGAAGGTGTGTGTATATAAAAATTAAATAAATATTAATACATCATAAATATCATATATATATCATATAAAAATATTGTGTCCATAGTAATTCCCAACCTTGAGTGGTGGTAAAGGAAAAATGAACAACATTGTTACGTGAGGCGGTAGTTCGCTTTACACGAACGATAATTTTGTTACCAATTTTAAGTGTGTGTCAGTGTAGGTTGAACCATTAACATTAAAAAATCTTATTATGTTTAGGATAATGATTTTATAATATAATATTTTAATAATAATAATTTAATGGGTGGATAAAGAAATTAAACGTAAATTCACATTTGAAGAACATTACCTCTTTTTAGGTAACTCCTTTTGGTTTGTAAGAAAGGGCTTCCTTGGTTAGATTTCTATAAAACTTGAGTCTTCCAGGTTGAGGGTAGGGATGTTGGGAGACTATTTGGCCCTATTTTGGATGATCCAAAGTGAATTTAGTGGTGCGATTGAGGGGAAGAGTGAATGCCTTTTTAAAATGGATGGAGAGTGGCATTCTTCTAAACACCAAAAGGTATACACTATTAGAAGGTCTCCCTTACCTCATTTGCTTCAAAAATTGAAAAATAATGGATTAAAGTAAAATTATGGTCTATAAAAATCTCCAACACACAAAAATAAGTGAATTTTTATAATTTCTTCCTTATTCTTTATGTTTCCCTATATTTTCATTTTGGGTTTTCATTTAGGTAGCTAGTTTTAAAACCTAAGTAATTTAACCAATAAGACTAAATTATGGTGATATTTATTAGAAAACATAGAACCAATAGATTATAAATATGATATAAAATTTACAAAATAAAAATACCATGTGTTTTTTTAATTAATTTTTAAAAAAGGGCATGTAATGTGCAAAAACACTACTTTAACCCAAACCGTTTTAATAATGTTTTCACTTTATATGGGTCAATATGTTAACTATAAAAGATCAATTGATCCATTAATATACCATATTTTATATTTGTTAACAATTAAAAATCACTTGGAAGAAGGTATGTTTTTTATTTATTTTAAATCATTTAATAAAATATCATTTAATATAAAATAACATTAATGATGATTTTGACATTATTAACTTAATTTTAATTTAAAAATATCTAAAAAATGATGTAATTAAAATAAATTAAGTTAAAAATTGTTTAACATGATATATTCATCCACAAAAAATAATGTAACACAATAATTCATTAAATTTACTTTACTTTTAATGTTTTTTAATCATTTATTTCATTTAATTATTAACTAAATAATCCATGTGTTAGTGTTTGTAAAGAGTTTATAATTATATCATCTCTAAAAAATTAAAGTTAAATTATCATAATAAAAAAACTAATTTAAATTTCCAAAAAATGTTTATAACAGAAACTATGTACCTTATTCCATACTCTAAAGCTTTATAAATGTTAATGGTAAGGAAGGTTCATTTTTTTTTGTTTTCCTTACTTAACTTATTATATGGGTGACTTTCATGAACATGTGTCCCACTAAAATATAAAATTCAAACCAAGGGTGGTATATGGTCCAACTATTGGAAGAAAAATTACTTTTTTAAAAGTGTATAGATCATTTTATACATTAAGTTCAAGTTTTAGTCCATTGTTAATTTTATTTTACCTTAATCAATGTAATTACTTTTAATTAATTTCACTAATCTTTTGGGTCAATGTAATGAACTGAAATTGTTAAAAGATATTTGTTTCCTAAAAATGTTTGTTATATTTTTACACACCAAAACTATATCCCTTTAATATTGAAGTGAGTATAATTGAAATGTGACATTTGGGTTTCGACCGTTATATGATCGTTGGTCAATATAACCATTGGAAACAATACTCTTAATAATAATTTTAACATTATAATTGGTATTATAAATATAAATGAGAATGGTTAATTAATGTAGAAAGAAGAGTTGATGGCCACATATAGTAGAATCATACCATATGAAGCCCATTTGTAAGATATTGGTAAGGAGGTATCATCACTAGGCTTAGCTCTTGACCTATCCCAAGACAATCTTCAACATGTTAAGCCTAAATGAAATTTCCTATGGGATAAGTTCAAGTTAGTGGAGATTACCACTCGAGCGATGTTATCTAAGTGACCCCAAAAGTCTATCACCATCACACGCCTTAATCTTAGGTCGTATGAAAGTGTTATAAGGGGTTATGGTCAAGACCTTAGTCACTTAAATTATAATCCCTTTGTTTTAATAAAATTTTTATTTTATCATTTCCATTTTGAAAATAGTTTTGCTTAAAAATTGAAATGGAATTTGATAAATTGATTTTTTGGATTAAAATTATACTTTTATGAGAGATATAAATTACTATATTAAATTAATGATTTATTAATAATGTTTATTATAATTAAATTTTATTATAAAACACTTTAATTTAATTAAAAATGATAAAATAATTTTATTTTTTTAAGTGTCAAAAACATTTCTATGCATTTTACAATGCATTTTCTGTCAGCGATTATTTTTAATAAATAAGTATTTTTATATATAAAAGTTAAATTTATCATATTTTTATATTTATTATGAGAAAATAAATTTCATTTTTTAATTCAGAATATCTATATTAGGTTAGGGTGAATTTATGAGAATTTTATAAAATACTTTAATTTTTTATGAATAGTAAAAATACAATTTGAGTTTTTCTGTAAGTTTAATGACATCATAGATATTTCATATTGATGTAATTATTAATTTAAAATGATGGTCGACTCTTATGTGTTAATTTAACTTAATATGTTTCCCTAGTGGCCAATACCATGTGAAAATACCATGAGCAAGCCCATGGTTTTACAAATACCACAATTGAGGTGTCCTCTAAAATTAATAAAAATCTCCCTCACTTTTTTCAGAACACCCAACCATTTATTCATTTACTTTAATTATAAATTCATCCCCCACAAATATATGATAGTTTTAACACCTAATGAGTCCTACCAAGGTATCCTCAAGCACCCAAGGTCCCAATCTTCAAGTTTTAGGAGTCATTTTCAAGGTAAGGGTACTCTCAACTTCTCTTTTCCTTTAATGTTTCCTTTTTATGTCGTATGTATTTAAAATTTCCATAACATACTTTATATCCATTTTATCCTATAACTTTACATAACATCTTACCCTATCCTTTTAATGTTTCCAAAAACCCATGTTTCATGCACGTTATGCTGTCGAATTTTCACCTCAAAATTTCTCTCTTTTTATCAAAAAATTATTTTATTTTATTTTGTGAATACCCAAACCTATTTATTCTCATGAGGTATTCACATATATTTCAAAATTATATATTTAATTATGGGATTAACATACATTTAACCCACATTCCTTTTTTGTGGATTTAAAATGACAAAGGGATCTTGTTTTCAAGCACTTTCTAAAACACCATGATTTTGAAATAAAACCCATTTATTTTATTCAAGAATGGTTATTTATGAAATTTTTTATTAAGATATATGTGGATAAAATTAATTAATACATATTAGGGGTTCACCATAATAGTGATCCAATGCATTGGTTAAAGAATTTAAGTTCTAGATATGACAAGTTTTATGATAATTTGGTGAATAACCTTGGTAATTTTTATGACACCTCAGTGACAAACTTTGATGATATGCTTATGAATGAATCAATTAAATGTTTTAGAGAAGTTTCCAAGTTATTATTCATGTTATTATTATTATATTCCTCTTTCTCATGCCTTTGTGTATTTCTTTATGTTCTTACTAATATTCCTCAAGATCACAAGTAAATTATTTCCCTTGTTTACCCTTACTCATCCCTATGCTCACTATTTCCCTTTATGTAAGTCCGTAGGTTGTGAGATGCAATAAATTTACTTAGGATTAACCTTGAATAATAATTTCAAGTGGAATATAATAATGTTTTAAGTTTTCAAGTATTATGTACCTTATTTCTAAGACACTAAACTTTTAAAGATCCTATGTTTGTAAAATGTAATGAAAAGTTATGTAATAAAAAGGTAAGAAGCCATAGTTGGTATCAAAGGATAGTTTTGTTATTTTTAGAAATTTGGATTTGATAAATTTAAGAAGAACCTTAGATAAAAGTTTAAATATTGGAAAACATCCTGGTATTTTGGTGAAATATTAAGTAAGTGGTTTCCAAAGAAAAAAATCCCTATTTGGATACAAACAAGTGGATATGTCTCTAGAACATATGTATCTAGGGATAAAACCCAAAGACACTGCTCTGAAATAGACTCAAATGGGAACTAGTGCATGAAAATGGGCCTTACTACACTCCTGGTTTGATACTCTTGGGGGATATTCTTGGTTAATCACAAGTTTTTTATGAACTATCATGAAGGATTTATAGAAAATGTAATTTTTTAAGGAATAAAAAATTTAAGCATGATGTTTTAAGACATAGAATTCTTTTAGAGTTATATAATTTTTAAAATAAACACACTTCTTATTAAGTTTCTCTTCTTTTAGAAAATGGTGGGAAATATGAGGAACAATGTAAATGGTTAGCGCAACAGACCATGCCCTGACATCCCTCCTATGGAACCTGAAATGGAAACCTTCATGAGAATGATGAATCAACTAACTAAATTTATGGGAAATAACTTGAATCAAGATGATATACCAATTTCTCCATGAAGGGAATAAATTTTTGTTGAGTCCTTTATGCACCAACAACCACTAATGTTTAGTGGATCTACCAACCCATTGATTTTGGAAAAATGGATAAGCCTATAGAAAATATCTTTTTTGTACTTCATTATTCATAATAAGAGAAAGTCACTATGGATGTGTACCATTTGAGGGAGAATCAGATCAATGGTGAGAACTGATTAAAAACTTGAGGCCAAGATGGGATATTGAAGCTTTGGAGTGGGAAGAGTTTAGTGGAATCTTATTTAATAAGTATTTACCTCTTTCTATTAGAATGAAAATAGAGAAGGAATTCCTTGAACTGAGGAAGAATTAGAATGAATCTATTGGAATTAATGAGATGAACTTCACAAGACTTTCCCATTATACCTCTAGTTTTTTCATGGATCCTAATATAACTTTTATTGATTATTTGGTGGAATAATACCTCATTTATGTAAGAATTTAGCCAACCAAAACTATGACAACTATGAGGAAATCATACGGAGTTCTATGAAGGTCAAATTAGAGTTCGATGAGATGTAGTGGTCACAAAAATTGATTAAGAAGAAGAGATCTCTAGATATGAACATGTGGAGGATATTTGATCCAAGAAGAGGAGGAAAACAAGTGCAATTTTCCACATACAATAAATGTGGGAATACACATTCGAGGAAGTTCCTTCTCGAGATAGGGAAGTGTTACAAGTGTGGAAGAGATGTTTATATCGCTAATAACCATCGTAGAAAAGTGAAGCCTCAAATTATAAAGAAAAATGACAAAGGGAATATGGTGAAGACCCTACCTGAATTCCAATGCTTCCAGTGTGGACATATTTGTCACTTTTCCAATCACTGTCCAAATCTGAGGGCAGTGGAGGGGAATCACCATCTACCATAGTATAAGACAATGGAGAAATTTTGTTATTTTTTCTTTCACAATGGCTGAAGTTGAAGCTCCAAATGATGTGGTGGAAGGTACTCTCATTGTTCTCTCAAATCTAGCAAGTACATTGTTTGGTTTTGGTTCTATACATTCCATTATTTATTTTATGTTTGAAAATAATATAGAATCAATCCCTAAACTTCTAGAAGTAGAGTTATTATTCAAGAATCCTAGAGGAATTATCCAATCATAAACAGTGTTTAGAAACTCTAGTATTTACTTTGGAGAGCATAATCTTATCGAAAATCTAGTATTCATTCCCATGTTGGATTTCAAAATTATACTAGGGATGGAATGGCTCTAAAAGTATAATGCTAAGATAAAATGAAAACGCAAGGAAATATTAGTAGTCTTAAATGAAAAGTGTACATTTGTTTTCAAAGGAGATATATCTCAAACTATGTTTTTTCTAGAATCACCAACCATATCCTTCTTTATGGAGATAAATGATGAAGGTGATAAAGGAAATGAAAGTGTATGAATGAATAATGTCCCCATTGTTCAGAATTACATTGATGTATTTCTTGAGGAGTTACCTGGACCTCCCCCTAGAAATATAGGTAGATTTCTCCATTGAAATCATTCCTGGTTCCAAAATGATATAAAAAACTCCATATATAATGGAAAATGTGGAGCTGGAGGAATTAAAGAAGCAACTCCAAGATCTTTTAGAGAAGGGGTTTATCCAAACAAGTGTGTCTCCTTGGGGAGAACATGTTCTATTTATGAAGTATAAGGATGTATAAATATGGTTATGCATTTATTATAGAGAAATTAATGGGATCACCGTGAAGAAAAATTACCCTCTTACAAGAATTGATGATTTATTTTACCAGCTTCATGGGGTTAAATTATTCTCTAAGATTGATCTTCGATATGATTATCATCAATTGAGGGTGAATAAATAAGATATTCCAAAGGCCTCCTTCCGATCAATATATGAGCATTATGATTTTTTTGTTATTCCCTTAGGATTAAATAATGCACCTACTATTTATATGTATTAGATGAATAGAGTCTTTAAAGACTACCTTGATAACTTTGTGGTAGTTTTTATTGATGATATTATGATATATTCCAAACGTATTGAGGAGCATAATAATCATCAAAGGGTGATACTAAAAACTATGAGGAAGGATAGGTTATTTTTAAAGTTCAAAAAGTGAGAATTTTGGTTACAAAAAGTTTCTTTCTTGGGGAACATTGTGACCAATGAAGGAATCTCAGTTGACCCTACAAAGTCAAAGGTTTTGGAGGAGTGGACTCAACCTACAATAATAACTGATATTATTAGTTACCTTGGTTTATCAGTATATTATATGAGGTTTGTGAAAAAAATTTCATGACTTTATAATGCACTAACAAAGTTAACTTGAAAAGGGGTTAATTTCATCTGGACAAAGGAGTGTGAGGAAAGTTTTGAAGAGCTGAAGAAGAGATTGGTTACTACACCTATGTTAACTCTACCCTCTATAGGAGATGGATTCGTTATTTTTAGTGATTAATATCTAAAAGGGATTGGGTGCATACTCATGAAAAATGAAAATGTGATTGCTTATTCATATCTATAGATAAAGGCTCATATGCAAAATTATCCTACACATGATCTGGAGATAGATGCAATTGTTTTTGCTCTGAAGATATGTAGTAACTATCTTTATGGGGAGAAATGTGATATATACACAAGCTACCAAAGATTTAAGTATATTTTCATGAAAAAATAATTGAACATGATATAGAGGAGATGGTTGCAACTTCTTAAAGGCTATGATTGTTCAATTAATTATCACCCCAGAATAGAAAACAAATTCACTGATGCATTAAGTAGGAAGGAACCTGTTGTTCTATTAATGATGAGGATCCAAGGAGATCCTTTGATCAAATACCTAGTAAAACTGGACATGGTAATTATAAGGTATGGGACATCATAAAACCTATCCCAAATTATTTCTTAACCATATTTACTAGAGAATATAAATAAATATCAATGAGATTATCCTTTGTTTTACAATAAATTTGAGGTTGTGATAGATTAGAAGTTTCCTGAGTTCAATATTGATCTATAAGGTGTACTAAAATTTTGTAAAGGGCTATATATTCCATATATTCCATAAATAAATAATGAGAAGATGGATGAATCTCATAGCTCTACATTATATATCCATCATGGAATCACTAAAATGTATAGGGAAATTCATGATAATTATTGGTGAGATAACATGAAAAGGGATATTTCCTACTATACTACAAGATGCATGGTGTGTCAAAATGTGAAGTTAGAGTGAAAAATTACAAATGGGGTATTAAAACCACTACCCATACCAACATGGAAGTGGGAAAATATCACTATGGATTTTTTCATTGGCCTCCCGAAAAAATCCAAATAAAAAAATGTGATATGGGTTATAGTGGACCGTCTCACCAAGACTTCCCATTTTATATCTATTTAGGAATATTTCTCTCTTGACCAACTTGCCAAGATATATGTGAAGTAAGTGTTAAGGATGCACGGAGTTCCACTTTATATAATATCTAATCATGATCCTAGGTTCACGTCAAAATTATGGGGAAGTCTTCAAAATTATCTAGGTACTGAATTGAATTTTAGTATGGCTTATCAACCTCAAACTGATAGACAATTTGAAAGGACTATATAGACACTCGAGTACATATTGAGAACATGATCAATGGAATTTAAAGGTGGATGGGATCAACATATCCCATTAGTTGAGTTCTCATAAAACAAAAACTTCCATTCGAGTATTCAAATGTCTCCCTATAAATATCTATATGGGAAGCGATGTAAAACTCCTACTTGTTGGGATGATGCTAGTGAGAGAAATCTTCTTGGGCCTCATCTTGTGCAAGAGATGATAGAAAAGATTCATTCCATCCAAAAACACATTAAGGATTCTCAGAGTCAGAAAAATAGTTATGCTAACAATCGTCTAAGGGACTTGGAGTTTTATGTTGGTGAAAAAGTGTTCCTTCAATTTTCACCATGGAAGAGAGTCACGTGATTTAGGAAGAAAGGGAAGCTTATCCCCATGTACATTGGACCCTATGAAATCCTTGATCGCATAGAAGTAGTGGCCTACCGTCTAGCAATTCCGCCAAATCTATCTCAAGTTCATGATGTTTTCCATGTATCTCTCTTGAGGAAGTACATACCTAACCCTTCACATGTACTGATTCTGGAGGTGGTATAATAAGAAAATGATCTCTCTTATGATGAACAGTCAGTGAAGATCTTGGATCATAGGGAGAAGTCTCTATGCATAAAGACTACCCACCTTATCAAAGTGTTATGGATGAACCACATATATGAAGAAGAAACATGGGAACTAGAGGAAACAATGAGGCATAAGTATCCTAACCTTTTCTAAACTGATAAAACGAGTTAGAAATTTGGGGATGAAATTTCTTAAGGGGGAAGAATGTAATGACCTAAAATTTTTAAATGATATTTGTTTCCTTAAAATATGTGTTGTATTATTACACAATGAAACTATATCACTTTAATAATGAAGTGATTATAATTTAAATTTGACCTTTGGGTTTCAACTATTATATGACTGTTGGTTAATATGATTGTTCGAAATAATACTCTTAATAATAATTTCAACTTTATAATGGTATTATAAATAGAAATGATAATGTTAAATTAATGTAGAAAGAAGAGTCGATGGCCTCATCCTATAGAAAAATTCGATACTAAAACCATTATTTGGAGCTTGGGAAGGAGGTAGTATCACTAGGATTCTCTCTTGACCAAGCTCAATCAAAGCTTCAATATGTTAATCTTGAATGAAATTGCATATGGGAGAAGTTCAAGTTAGTGGAGATTACTACTCGGGCGATGTTATCTGAGAATCCCCAAGAGTCTATCACCATCACACACCTTACCCTTAGGTTGTATTCAGGTGTTATAAGGGGATATGTTTCAAGGCCTTAGTCAATTAAATTTTAATCCATTTATTTTAATAATTTCTTTTTCATCATTTCAAATTTAAGAATTTTTTTTCTTAATAATTGAAATGAAACTTTATAAATTGATTTTTAGATAAAAATTGTAGTATTATGAGATATATAAATTACTATATTAGAATAAGGTTTAATTAATAAAGTTTATTATAATGAAATAGTATTATCAAAACACTTTAATTTAATTAAAATTGATAAAATAGTTTTATTTTTTTAAGTGTCTAAAATTTTATTATGAATTTTACTATGCATTTTATGTCTGCAATTATTTTTATTAAATAAGTATTTTAATAGTTAAACGTTAAAGTTATCATATTTAGATATTTATTATGATAAAATAAAATTCATTTTTTAATTAATAATATTAATATTAGATTAGGGTGAATTTGTGATCATTTTATAAAAATACTTTAGTTTTTTATGAATAGTAAAAATATTGTTTTAATTTTTCAGTAAGTTTAATGAAATCATGGATATGTCATAATGGTGTAATGATTAATTTAAAATTATGTTCGACTCATATGTGTTAAAGTAAATTAATAGGTGTCCCAAGTGGCCAATACCATGGGAAATCCCATGGTTTTTCAAATACCTATATTGAGGTGTCCTCATAAATTATTTAAAAGATCCATCACTTTTTCTATAAATACCCAAAAACTTTTGCATTTCCTTTCATTAAAAATTCATTATCCAGGAATCTCTGATATTTTTACCTCCCAAAGAGTCATCCAAATGTGTCCTCAATACCCCAAGGTCCTGATCTTCGAGTTTTAGGATTCATTATTCAAGGTAAGGGAACTCTCAACCTCTCTTTTCCTTTCAGGTTTACTTTTTATGTGGTATGTATTTCAAATTTCCATACCATATTATTCTCTCCATTTTTTCCTATACCTTTTCTATGTTAAGATTTATTTATGAATGGGTTACCCCTTTTCCCCTATCTTTTTAATGTTTTATAAAAACCATGTTTCATACCCATTATGCTGCCTCATTTTTGTCTCAAAATTTCGTTGTTTTTATCAAGAAATTATTTAATTTTATTTTGTGAATACCCAAAACTATTTATTCTCTAGGGGTATTCAAATATATTTCAAAATTATCTATTTAATTATGGGATTAACATACATGAAACCCACATTCCTTTTTTGTGGGTTTAAAATGAAAAAAGGATCTTGTTTTTAAGTACATTCTAAAACACCATGATTTTGAAATGAAACCCATTTATTTCATTATCCACGAGTTATTTATGATATGTTTTATTAATATCTATGTGGATCAAATTAATTAATACATCTGAAGGGTGTGCCGTGATATATATCCAACGGATTGGGTAAAGAATTTAATCACTAGAGATGAAAATTTTTATGATACTATAATGAATAACCTCGGTAATTTTTATGGCACCTCGGTGACAAACCTTGGTAATTTTTATGGAACCTCGGTGACAAACCTTGGTGAAATGATTATGAATGAACCAATTAAACATTTTATCCATATTTACAAGTTATTGTTAATATTGTTATTATTATTATTATATGCCTCTTTCTAATGCATTTATGTATTTCATCAAGTTCTTACTGATATTCCTCAATATCACAAGTAAATTGTTTCCCTTTTTTACCCTTACTGGGCCTTCTGCCCACCCTTTCCCTTGATGTATGTCCTTAAGTAATGAGATGCAATAAATATACCAAGGATTAAACATTAATAATAATTTAAAGTGGAATATAATAATGTGTTAATTTTTAATTTATTATGTACCTTATTTCCAAGACACTAAACTTTTAAAGATCCTATGTTTGTAAAATTTAATGAAAAGTTATGCAATGAAAAGTTATGTAATAAAAAGGCAGTATTCCATAGTAAAAAAACTAAGTTGATATTATTATAAAATAAATATTATAATTATTAAAACCATTTATGTTATTTTTTTTAAATTAAATTCATGGAAGTGTAAAAATTAATTTTAAAGATAATCCCGTAGAAGTGGTGAGAAAATGGGTTTTTAAACTGAAAATGTTCAAAAGTTCATTAAGTATTTATATCTAGATTAAAAATAAAAACTATTCCAATGAGATACATTTAAATAATATATTTATCATTTTTATATTGTGACTTTAAAAAAATTTAAAATATAAGTTAACATTAATAATTATTAGATGAAAACACAATTTCTAACTAAAATGGAGTATTTTTCACTATTCATCAAAAATGAAACTTCTCATAAAAATACCAAAAATTCACCTTAAGATAATTTTTATATTAAAATTTCAAAAATGAAGTTTATTTTATAATATAAAAATTATAAAAGTTCCAAAAATTATATTTAAAATAGACAAGTCATTAAAAGACGGTAAAGCTACTTTAAAAAAATATAGAGCTTTTTATGCTTAAAATTAGATTTATTATTATTTTAAGACTATAAAATTTATTGGATGAATGTAATTTTTTTATAAATATGTGTAAATATAATATAGTTATTCAAATTTGTACCATCCAATATAATGGTCAGGTGAAAACTTCCATGTTAAATAATAATACCAACCTTATATTATTGTTCAGTAAGACTCAACCTTACTTGTAATACAAGTTATCAATGGGACTCGATGTTGTGTGGAAAACAAGATAAAATTGGTGTTGTGTGTGATGAAAGATAAACTATAAATCACATGTAACACAATCTGTTAAATATTTTAAATTAAATTGAAGGAATATATTTCATAAAATCTCAAGATGTTACATCCTACACCCCTTAAAATGATCTTCAACCTTGAAATTCATCCTGGTTATCAAATTATTAATATTTATATAATTATATAATTTAAACCCACATCTTAAAAAGAGATAATAAAACATCATCGTAAAATGGGAAAGTGAGAAGGATAAGTGTCACTAGATGTTATGCATAACTAGGATTCTACATTAGAAGAACATAGGTGGGAAATTAAAAAATTTATTTGGATGGAAAAATAAATTTTCATGGAATAATAGAGATTTATAGAGAACATGGTGAAGTGGAATTAAATAATGAAAAAAAACACAGGCCAAATAGGTGTGGAAAAGGTTATTGATATCATTTGAAAATATGGTAAATGGTTAACATTTTATTTCAAGATACTTTTCTTAAAGTTATAGTATTATCTTACCATCTAGACCAAGAGTAAATAAACTTACTTGATGAGTATAATTTGATAATTTAATAAATTTATAGTAAAATCTCATATTTTTTTTTCCAAATGATGAGTATTTAAGATGTTTTTTTAATTCCTAAATCACTAAAATCAACTTTTGAAGACCAAAAATCCGTAAAAGGGATATTCATTCTATTCCACATATCTTTAGACATTAACCAAAACAAAAAATTTTAGAACATGGTAAGATAATTCCCAAAATGAGTAAACCTTCAAATGAAACACTAATAATCAAAATTTAATAATAATACCCAAAATTGGAACTAATTTATTTTCTAAATAACTATCCTTAAAATTATTCAAACATTTTCTACCTATATTTGAAACCCAAAGATTAGAATGATTTGATGATATTTTATTTGAAGAAAAATCAACCATTATTCCTCAAATAAAATCCCATATGTTTCTGAAATAAACATAATATTAACCTATAAAAATTTTCATACTAATGATGACATCACATAGTCCAGTGGTAGTGCATGAAACCATTATAATACTTCAGTCATGGGTTCAAGTACCATCACCTAGCCTGATATGATAGATTTTCACTGAGCATATGGGTTGCCCCATTTTTTTATTTAAACATGAAAATAAATTCCTCCCAAAAAACACTTCATTTTGATCATAGGGGATAAGAAACCCCACTAGAAGGTTCCAGCGTCCTTGCTGGCACATCAAATAAACACCAGCTCTGATACCATTTGTAACGGACCAGTCCGGCCCACGATCATGATATTGTCCTCTTTGGGCCTAGCCCACACAATTTTGTTTTTACCTGGGTTCTATCCCTCAGGAACCTCCCAGGAAAAGGCCTCATGATGGGAGAGGTATCCACACCACCTTATAAAGGTGTGCTTCATGCTCCTCCTTCGATGTGAGATTTCCATAACCCACCCCCCTAGAAGGGCCCAGCGTCTTCGTTGGCACATCAAATGGACACCAGCTCTGATACCATTTATAATGGCCCAATATAGCCCACGATCATGATATTGTCCGCTTTGGGCATAGCCCGCATAGTTTTGTTTTTCCTTGGGTTCTGGCCCTCAGGCACCCCCAGGAAAAAGCCTCATTATTGGAGAGGTATCCACACCACCTTATAAAGGGGTGCTTCATGCTCCTCCTCCTTTGATGTGGGGTTGAAGGAGGAGAAGACTAAAGCACCCCTTTATAAGGTGGTGTGGATACCTCTCCCATCATGAGGCCTTTTCTTGGGGGTGCCTGAGGACCAGAACCCAGGGAAAAACAAAATTGTGCAGACTAGGCCCAAAGCAGACAATATTAAGATCATGGGATGGACTGGGCCATTACAAATGGTATCAGAGATGGTGTCCATTTGATGTTCCAGTGAGGACGCTGGGACCTTCTAGTGGGGTGGGTTATGGAAATCCCACATCGAAGGATAAGGAGCACGATGCACCCCTTTATAAGATGGTGTGGATACCTCTCCCATAATGAGGCCTTTTATTGGGGGGTACTTGAGGGCCATATCCCACGGAAAAACAAAATTGTGCAGGCTAGGCCCAAAGCGGAAAATATCATGATCATGAGATGGATTGGGCCATTACAAATGGTATTAGAGCTGGTGTCCATTTGATGCTCTAGTGAGGACGCTGGGCCCTTCTAGGGGGGGTGGGGTGGGTTATGGCAGTCCCACATCGAAGGAGGAGGAGCACGAAGCACAACTTTATAAGGTGGTGTGGATACCTCTCCCATCACAAGGCCTTTTCCTGGGGTGTGAATGATGGATAGAACCCAGGGAAAAACAAAATTGTACGGTCTAGGCCCAAAGTAAACAATATCATTATTGTGGTATTGATTGGGCCGTTACAAATGGTATCAGAGCTGGTGTCCATTTGATGTGCCTGTGAGGACGTTGGGCCCCTCTAGGGGGGGGGGGTGGGTTATGTCAATCCCACATCGAAGGAGGAGGAGCACGAATCACCCCTTTATAAGGTGGTGTGGATACCTCTCCCATCATGAGTCCTTTTCCAAGGGGATTCTTGAGGGTCAGAGCCTAGGGAAAACAAAACAGTGTGGGTTAGGCCCAAAGGAGACAATATCATGATCGTGGGATGGACTGGGCCATTACAAATGGTATCAGATCCAGTGTCTATTTGATGTGCCAGCAAGGATGCTGGGTCCTTCTAGGGGGTGGATTATGGCTATCCCACATCGAAGGAGGGGGAGCACAAAGCACCCCTTTATAAGGTGGTGTGGATACCTCTCCCATCATGAGGCCTTTTCCTTTGGGATTCATGAGGGTCAGAGCCTAGGAAAAAAAAACTGTGTGGGTTAGGACCAAAGCAAGCAATATCATGATCGTGGGATGGACTGGGCTGTTAACGTCCCGGTTCTGGAAGCTGCCCAGAGGCGCCCTGTACCCAGTTGGTCACATGGCCTCAAGCACATTTCCCCAAATGCTAGAGGCTGCCGACTAGCAGTGAGGGCCTTAGGTGTGATAATGGGGAAACCATGCCCTCATTGGTAGAGTAACACAGCAAGAGAGAAATAAATACACAATAGCAGAAGCAGTAAATATCCAACAACAATAAACATTGTAAGACTGGAAGTAATAAACTGAAGCACTCATATATATACAAATGATGCATGATACATGTGTCTAGGAAAACATCCAAACAAGACACAATGCTGGAATACAAACAGTACTAAAACAAAAGTACAAAATAAAAAAGTAAACAACTCCTCAGCATCACAAGCCTCATCTTGGTCCCATTCTCTCCAACTACACAGCCAATCAAGTACCTAAAGTAGAAGGGCTCTTTCCCTTATCTATACCTGCAACAATATAATTTTTTTGGGCCCAAAAGCCTGGCCCAAACAGGGTGTGAGACTAAATCCCAATAGACAACCACCACAAGATCTGTGCCTAATAGTCAGTGAATATATGGTAGGTAATAAGTAAGTAAATGCATTAAACAAGGAAGTACTCAACAGTAAACAATTCCACAATTTTAGAGCATTCAATTCATACATCAAGTAAACAACTAATAAAAGTAGTAACACAAACAGGTAACCCTCTAGGAAGTACACACAGCCTATCCCCTATGGTCCTACCTAGCAGCATAAGAAACCCTCTGGGAAGAACACACAGTCTACCCCTATGGTTCAAATCACAAAGATATAACAAAGAATCTCTGAGGAAGCACTCACAGTCAATTCCCCTTATAGTCTAATATAATTAAAGACTCTCTGAGGAAGCTCTCATGGTCAATTCCCCTTATAGTATGATATAAACAAAGACTCTTTGAGGAAGCTCTCATGGTCAATTCCCATTATAGTCAACTAAACCAGGTTCTCACGGACCTGTGTAAGTCAATCGAGCATAGCAAAGAAATATGGCCAAAGTAAACCTCAAGAACTACTTGGCTAAACAATCTACAATATATTAGCAGGTCAAAACAATCACACCATCCTACAACTAGGCATGGGAAAGCATGGCATCCTAACAGGCTAATAAGAACAAAGAGATCATAACCATACATGCATGGGAAACACCTCCAAATCATAACAAATCACCCTATTCACAACCAATTAACCTATACTCAAGCATTCAAGAATATCAGGCAAACAATAGGGCTAAACAGTAAACGTGCAATACCCCGTTCATGGGTATTGTAGATTTTTCACATATAACTCAAATAATTTTAATAGAAAATCACAAACCACCTACCTCGGTGTTGGAAGATCATTATACATGAACCTTAAGCCTTGAATCTCCCAATAACACCATAGATCTATGAAAATGTCTAAAATGTTCAACAGGAGATAACTTGAGAAAGAGGAGGAATCAGGAAACCAAGCTCAAGCAGAGGGAAGAGCTTACCGAGGTGACCCCAACGCAATCAATGGTGGTCGATTCTGAGAACAGATAATCGGTCGGGGGCTCATAGTAACATCACGACTATACGAGATCTCTCGACCGAACGAAACCTAGAAGAAGACATTTCTGGCGATTAGATGCGACCCCGGTACGTTTAATGAAAAAAAAATACACAGTGTGTGCTTTTGAAGTACATGGCATGTACTTTCCATTTCCGTACTCCGATTTAGGCGGCCTACAATTCATCCCCACACGGCTGTGTGATCAGCCACTACATGGACAACACAAGGCTACCCGTGGTAACCAAGTACACAGCGTGTACACATAAAGTATACGGCGTGTACTTTGAAAATTTCCAGAAATTCCTCTCCTTCTAAAAAATGACCAGAAAAGGAAAACATACCTCAAAAGAAGATCTGGGTTCTTAAAAAATATATAAAGAAAATTTTCTTTATAATTCTTTTATATCAATATAAATAAATATGTAAAATAATATCAATAATATTAAAAGGAAGGGATTAAATCGTGAAACATTTAAAGCATCCCATACCACTTTGAACATTTAAATCATTATCCCCATGAAAGAATAACATTTAAAAAGACATTAAATAACATTATAATAGATAATATATTGATATATAATGTTAAAGGGTCTGTATATACACCATATATAAGAATAAAGGTGCATATCATTAAGAAATGCCACAGTGGAAGGAGATTGAGATGAAATCCCTTACCTTGAGTCTGAATTGTCACGGGTGTATTTATCTTCCTGAATAATAAAATTATGCTAATTATTTAATTTATTCATAACCTTTTAAAGTTTATTATTAATTTTATTTCACTTATTACAATGATGTATACAACTACTTAAACAATTAAGTTTACGTTAGGTGTTTTTACCATATTCGGTTTATGTGTCAAAAATGACTTTGGTAGGTCAACTATGGTTAAAGGGGTCATTATATAAAAATATATATAATAATAATAATTAAATAATTGTTATATTTATACATCAATTATAATTTTAAAACTAACCATGAATGATTGTTATGAAAAATGAACCAACATTACAATCCTAGAGACGGTAGGCCGTATATACGGATGAGTAACATTCCCATATCGCAATGATCATTATAGAAAGAAGGTGAGTAACATTTATCTTTACATAATGATAATTATATCATATATACCATATTATATAGTTATATATAGTTATATATATAAATTTTTTGATGTAAAATGAATCACATCACATCGAGGTGGTGGTAGTCCACACGTTCACGAACAGTGTTATCACCATTTCAGTGTGTGAAAGGGTAATAAATAAAAGGATATATTAAATTTCCAAAAAATTAATTATGTAATTAATATCATATATATGTTATTTATGTCACATATTTTTAATTAAACCTATCCTCAATACATTCCATGTAATTTGTGAACGTATCACGACATCATTACATGAGTCGGCGGTTCATCGTACACGAACTGTAATTTCATTACCCATTTGATAGAATTGTGTGTAGGTATAAGTATAAGCCTTAACATAAAAGCATATAATTATATTTATGATACTGATGTTATCATATAATCTTGTAATGATAAAAATTTAATGGGTGGAGAAAGAAATAAAACATAAATTCATGTTTGAAGAATGTTGCCTCTTTTCGGGTAACCCATTTTGGTTTACAAAAAAGGGCCTCCTTGGTTGGATTTACACTCAAAGTGATGATTCTAAGTTGAGGGAAGGGATTTTTAGAGACTATTTGGGAAGATTTTGGATGATATAAATTGGATTTAGGGGTGTGAGGAAGGGGAAGAGTGAATACCTTTTTATAATGGTGGGGGAGTGACATTCTTGTAAATACCAAAAGGTATATACTATTGGGAGGTCTCCCTTACCTCATGTGATTCAAAAAATGGAAAAATAATACATTAAAGTGAAATTATGGTTGATAAAAATCTCCAACACACTAAAATAAGTTCATTTTTATAAATTTTCCCATATGTTTTTCATTTTGGTTTTTAATTTATGTAACTAGTTTTCTAACCTAAGTTATTTAACCATTAAGAATAAATTAAGGTGAGATTTATTATAAATTATATAACCAATTAATTATAAATATTATATCTAGTCTAAAAAATAAAAATACCATGTGTTTTGGGAATTAATTTTAAAACAAGCCCATGTAATGCGCAAAAACACTACTTT
Organism: Viscum album; assembly: GCA_963277665.1. Taxonomy (NCBI): domain Eukaryota; kingdom Viridiplantae; phylum Streptophyta; class Magnoliopsida; order Santalales; family Viscaceae; genus Viscum; species Viscum album. The sequence continues at coordinate 1,686,128,518 of OY728160.1, forward strand.
AACCCGAACCTTGCTAACAATATTTTTACTATCTATGGGACAATATATTATTATAAAAGAAAAATTGTTTGATTAATATAACATATTTTATATTTATTAACAATTAAAAATAACTTTTAATAATTTATATTTTTTATTAATTTTAAATCATTTAGTTAAATATCATTTATTGTAAAATAATATTAATGTCCATTTTGAAATTATTAACATAATTTTAATTTAAAAATATAAAAAAATGATAGAATTCAAATATATTAAGTTAACTGCTATGTAATATGATATATTCATCTACAAAAATAACGGAACACAATAATTCATTAAATCCACTTTACATTTAATGTTTTTATCATCATTTATTTTATTTAATTATTAACAAAATAATCCATGCATTGGAATTTGTTAAGAGTTTATTGTAATTATATAATATATAAAAAATTAAAGATAAATTATAATTATAAAAAATAATTTAAATTTAAAAATAATTTTTATAACCAAAACTATGTAGCTTCTTCCATACTCTAAAGTTTTATAAATGTTAAAGGTAAGGTAGGTTCCTTTTTTGTCTTCATCCTTACTTAACTTATTATATGGGTCACTTTCCTGAGCATGTGTCCCACTAAATCATAAAATTAGAAACAAGGAGGATATATTCAAAATATTGGAAGAAAATGGAATTTGGACAAGTTTCTTGGTCATTTTGGTCCTTAACTTTAAGGTTTAGTCCCTTATTAAGCTTAATTTTACCTTAATCACTGTAATTAATTTTAATTACTCTCACTAATATTTTTGTTCAAAAAATAAGTTGATATTATTTGAATATAATTATTATAATAATTAAAACTGCGTATGTATATTTTTCTAAATTCAATTCATATAAGTGATAATATTATGTTTAAAGGTAACCTCGAAGACATAGTGAGGAAGATGGTTTTTAATGGGAAAATGTTAAAAAGTTCATTAAGTCTTTATATATAAAGTAAATATAAAAATGATTTGAATGAATTAAATTGTATTAATAGATAAATTATTTATCTATTTTGGTTTTAAAACAAATTTAAAATATAATTTAACATTAATAGTTATTTAGATGAAAAGCCAGTTTTCAATTAAAATACAATATTTTCACTTTTCATAAATAAATGAAACTTCTTAGAAAATACCAAAAATTCACCCTAATATAATTTTGATATTATTATTTAAAAAATGAATTTTATTTTTTTCATATAAAATTTATAAAATAGACATGTTTATACATTTTTATAAAATAGGTGTGCCATTACAAGGCAGTAAAACAACCTTTTAAAAATATACAAATTTTTATGTTTAAAATTTGTTTTATTCTTATTTTAAGCCTATAAAATTTATTGGATGAATATAAAAATATTTTATAAAAATTTCTAAACATAATATAGTTATTCACATTCAAAACCGTTAATATAATGACCGGGTAATAACTTCCATATTATAAAATAATATCAATCGTGTATTATTGTTTGGTAAGACTCGACCTTGCATGTAACATAAGTTATAAAGGGGACTAGATGTTGTGTGAAACACAAGATAAATTTTTTGTTGTTTGTGATTCGATATAAACTATGTATTGCATGTAACACAATCTATTAAATAATTAAAATTAAATTAAAATAATATATTTCTTAAAATCTCATGATTTTACACTGATAGTGTCTGATTTAAGAATTAAAATCAAGGTAGAATGAATGATGATTTTTCCATAAAGTAATTAATTCAAAATTACATTAATAAATCATCCAAAATATTTTCACATAGTTCCCCTTTAAGGAACATCATTTCCACTAATATTTAGCAGATAAATCGACTGTTTGAAAAACGATGACGACCATCACCATGCCTTGGAACACAATATGGTGAATTCATACAAGATGTTTTGATTAGTATATAAATGACAAAATTTATATAGAATACCACTTTGGACCATGAATTGGAACATTGTATCAAGCCATTTTGGACAACTCCCATGTGAGACTAACCATACTCATCCACCCTGCCCACTCACTAAGTGTTTTGGCCAACTTATTTCTCATATAAGTGAGCTTCCCAACCACTATTCCCAAAAAACTAGTAGGTTATAGGTCATGGTTATGTACCTTATACATATCTAAATTCCATTCCTAGAGTAATAAAACACTTGGGACCATGAATTTCACCATCAATGGTCCCAGGATGTGGTGAAGCCCATAGATCCAAAACACCACATTGTTCAACCCCCACCCATCTAACATTTCCTGAACCCAAAAGAGAGTAATATAACATGTAAAAAATGTGATAAAAATCACATACCTCAAAACATGGGTGTTATATTCTCCCCATAATTGATATTTCTCTAATAAAAAAGCTGGAGGTTAGCGGTTTCTTGGAAGAGGTTTGTCCATTTATCAAAAACCAACTTTTTCTGCTCTCATGTATAATCTTGTATTAAACCATGCTCCCACAACACCCATGTAAGAGATATATATATCATACACAATATATTTCCTTAAAAATGAAAAATAAAAATGGGGGTGTGTACAAAATTTTCATTATGTTCCCAATTAACATGGTCTCAACCAATCACATAGGAAGGGTCGAGTTGATACTTATTTAATTAAGATATATAAAACAGATTATAAATTTATTTTAACCTTTTGGTGAGAAAAAATAATATACAACATCAATGATGAATTTAAGAATCTCAAATAGTCCCATTTATCGAGGAGACATCTTCCTCTTCTAACCCAGGAGATGACACCCCAAAATTAGAGATACTTGAAAGAATACATGGTCATCAACCTCAAATGATAATGGATGATGGATATAATATATATAATTTTTTTGATGGATTTGAGCCATTCCCATCAATTTCTTGATCATTTAAAATTTTTTGTGGTCTTATAGACAAGATTGTGTTATATTATTGAAGTTTCTCAAATTTCTATCCAACAAAGTGGAGATCAACATGGATGACCATATAATTCTTAAAAAGGGCCATATAAATCACCACATGATATCTGTTATTGTATGAATACTTTAATAAATATAAATTATCCCCCCACGAACCTCAAAAATCCATAACATAGGCCCTGAGCATATCGACCAATGTCTGTATATTATGTTCTAAAACTCCATACATTTGAGGATGATATCCAGTACTTATAGTAAATTGGGTTACAAGGTCTTATTGTAAAGACTATAAAAATCAAGAGTTTAATCTAGAGTCTCACTCAGAGATTATAGAAACCGGTTCCCCATGAAATTTCCCCACTTCTTAAATATTGATCTTTACTAGTTAATTTGATATATCAATCTCCCAGATTATAATGAAATGTGATGAATTTATGAGTTAGTCCATAATTAACCAAATGGGGTCATGATTGTAAATAATTTTTGGTAGTCTAGTGAAAAATTATATAATAATTTTCTCCCATTTACATATAGGGATAGACAATGATTTTAAAATTCCATCTGACCGTTGATATTAAACCTTCACCTATTGACATGTGAGACATCGCATAACATACTCAACTACCATTCTCTTGATAACTGACCACTAGAAATGGTCCATCATTTTCCAGTGTATTTTTTGAATACCTAGCTAGATAAACCATATAGAATGGTGATCAGAAGAAATAAAATGGTCTTGTAAAGATTAAGAAACTATCATTTTATATTAGAAGCTCAAAACTAAATTAGAATCCTCTATTTATATATAAATAGTCTCCTTACCATTGAGGCTTGACCTCACTATAAGGTAATCAAGGTCTATCTGTTTATCCTCCTTGAAATTTTCAACCAATTCATGAATAAGAGTAAATTGAAAGAAAACCATAGCATCATCCTACTTAACACATTCAAAGTGTATATTTTGAATCATTACTATTAGTTTCCATTGGTCTCAATATTCCTTATCCACTTGGTTATATGACTTTTGACTCAATTCATCAACCACTAGAATTATTTTCTTTGGTGTATAAACCAACTTTAATTCATACATTTTATATATTTTATCCAACATCATTGCCTTGGATTGAAGTACCATTGTGAAAAGATGTGTTTCATAATTTTGGAAAAGAGTGAACTTTTAACCAAATAGATAGTGGTTTCATGGTTTTAAGGCATGAACCATCGTGGATATTTCTAGGTCATGCATTGGATATTTATTTTTATTTATCCTCTATTTTTATGAGATATAATATATTATATGATCTCCCCACATAAGAACAAAACCCAATATAGATCTAGAAGCATCAAAAAAGACAACATAGCCCTCACATGGTTCTAGTAAGACCAGGAAAGTTTCCAAAATAAGTTATGCCTTGAGTTCCTTAAAAGTTTTTTTTATGATCATCATCCCAGTAGAATAAAATACCCTTTATTTCCAACACAATCAAGGATAATCGAGATTTTAAAAACGTAAAAAAATTGATGATAATACCCTTATAATCCTAAGATGAAATGTATCTCAAATGAATTCTTAGGTAGTTTTCAAGAAACGATGACATAAATTTTATTAGGATTAACTGATATGACTTTATCTGAAATGAAAATCCAAAGTAAGTGAACTTATTGTATCCCAAAGCCACTCTTTAAGTGTTTGGTATAAATACGGTGGTTTCATAATATACCCAATATAATCTCTAATTGACTTTCATGGTCATATTTAATATGGGAGTTTTCCAAAATGTCATCTATGAATACCACAATAAAAGAATCCAATTATTTATAAAATATATGGTTCATTAATTCCATGAAGACTGTTGAGGTATTAGTGAGGCCAAAGGTCACATCCAAGTATCCAAAGTGGTCGTAAGAGATTCCAAAATATAATTTTGGATTATCCTCTTTCCTGAATCATAATTTGTGATACCCTGATCAGAGATTAATTCTTGAAATACTATTTTGATCCCTTTAATAGATCAAACAAGTTTTCAATTCAAGGAAGAGTGTATCAATTCTTAATAGTTACATGATTAAACTTAATATAATCAATATAAATCCAAATAATACCATCCATTTTATTCACAAAAAGAACCTGAGCATCCCAAGGATATGTAATTCTTCTTATAAATCCCTTAATTTCTAATTCTTCTCATTGGAACTTCTGTTCTCAAAATTATATTGGTTCCATTCTATATGATGGAAGTGAAATAAGATTTGTTCCTGGGAGTGGGTTGATAGAAAATTCAATTTCCCATTTATGTGGTAGTCCATAGAAACCATATTGGAAGGCATAAAGGTGTCAGTATATTATGGATGGAATACCCCTATTATCAGTTTCATCAATAACACCCAAGGTCATCACTGTAAGATAACAGAAGATGGTTCCATATAATTTCATCAAAGGACCTACTATACTAACATTTATATAATAATATCCTTTAAATAAATGTACACCACCATCAGGGTGAGAGATAATAACCCTATTTGAAACAACATGGTTTATAATTAGGATGTAGAGGAAAATAGGTTGATCTAGTGGTATGATTCTCTAATTCCCTTATTCCATGACAAATTATATCTCTTCTACATTTATTTCCACCACTAGGGTTCTCCCTATGTCTATATAGACAATGGTTTCCCCACCACTGGGGATAATAGAAATTTATTTTTCTACCATGATCACCTTTTTTACTATCTCCTTTTAGTTTTAAATATAGACCATGAAAACCATTAAGTGAATATCATGTCATAGAAAAGAGTTGATTATAAATGACTTGAGAGATTCACTAGAATCTACCTATGGTGTAAAGAAATATAGATATGTAAATCCTGATATATATTTTTTAACTAACATTATTCCTTGCTTCAAATAAAATAAGTTCATCATTTTTTATACCCTAATGTTATGTGGGTTGAATTGTTTGTTAAACAATTCAACAAATCCTTCCCATGTGAGGAATTGATTGAGATTAGATTGAACAACCAATTCCCACTATTTTTCTTCCATATTATCAATCATGCACACCACTAGACTGGCATTTTTTTTGTAGTTCTATGAAAATCAAGGATTATATTCATTCTACCAAGCCATGATTTTTCTTTCTCATTTCTTAAATCACTTTGAAATATCAGCAGATTTTACCTATGAAATTATAATGAGTGATCCATATGTCATTTTTCTTCATTATTAATTCCTTTTTCAATAAATAATAATGATTCCATAATAATCTATACCATCTATTGATTCACCTATTTCTTAGAAGGAACCACATTATTAGTGGAACCCTCTCACTTGTTTCTAGGTCTCATGACTGATGACATTCTTCTATAACTTCAACAAGGTCACTAAACAATTACCATTTATCTTTCACAAAATAGGATATACAGTAAGAGAAAATAGAGTAATCAAAATCATATTAGTATAATGAAAAAAAATCAAAATTCATGAAATAACATATGAGTAATGAATTCCTAATGGGAATTATCATACTAATGCATGATATCATAAGCTCATCAACTAAACCCATAATGACGAGTAAACACCATACCTAGAAGTGTGTAACAACACTTTTTATATGAGGTCTGACCTAGTAATGTGAAGTTCAACATGTAGATGTTTGATGGACCTTTTTATGATCTATATTTCATGTATTTACATGTCTTGTATCCATGATTACCATCCCAAATGATGAACCATACCCCAAAATGATACCAATTGTAACATCCTGGCCCCTACCCATTAGCTTGGGCATGATAAAAATTCCATTGAACTTAGGTGACATCCATTGGACACCAAAGGCTAAAAGTAAATCCATGGGTGTAAAATATACTTGGTATGTGGTGTACCCATTACCCATACATCGACAAACACTACTAGTAATGAAGAAAAAAAATTGAAAATATAATATGATGTATGATGTCAAGACACATAACCCAAAAACATAAAAATGGTATAATCAGAGTCATTTCCAAAAGACAGAACAATAAAGAAGTCTGGGAATTCCAAATAAATAAATAATCAAGTACCATGGTGGCATTCCTATATATTATACCACTAAACCAACTCTAATCTTCATCTACATAACACCTGAACTTCAATTATAGCAAGTTTTCTTTCAAAAGAAACAATAACATAATGGACATAGATTTATTTAAGAATTTTACTAAAAATAAATTCTAAAATTTTATAAAATTAATTTTATAAAATTAATTTAATTTTTTAAATCAGCATTTAAAAATTATCTTAGGGTGAATTTTTGATATTTTTTAGTAAAAGTTATTTCTTGGGAGAATGATGAAAAATACCGATGTAAAAAACTATAAATTTTATTAAATTATAATGATATAATGATAACTTGAATGTTTATTATACCTATTTTATATAATAAATATATACTTAATAATTAATATAATTCATATAAAATTATAATTTTGAACTTATAAATATATGCTTAACATTTTAGAAATCTAAGTAATGTTTTTGTTCAAATAAAAACTTTTTTTAGTTCTTATCCTGTTATAAAGTGTTTACAATGTTACATTTAGTTTTGGTTTGGTTAAAAATAAAAATAAGTCTCCTTTTATTTAAAGTAATAAAATTAATCCCATTAGAATCAAAATTATACTTTATTTTTCTTAAAAAACATTTTTAATCTAAAAAAATTATTAATTTTTTTTGTTTCATTTTGTGAACATATATTTAATTTAATTTATACCACTTATAGGGGATTATTCATGTAAAATGGATTCCATATTTGGAATCATCATAATTAATATTAGGTAATATGATAACTTATTTTTTGGTCATAATGAATAGTAACCATGGTAAATCTTTAGCACCACATTTTAGGGTAAAATAAGTTAAAGGGGTTAAAAATAAAGGGATAAGGTTTCAAGATAATATAAAAAACTTTCTTAAACCTCATTAGTTAGTTGAATTTTGACCTTACCCTTATCATCTTCAATGTTATATATATAAAACCAAGTTGATTCAACCTAACATATCACCCGAGTTGGTAGGATACATGCCCGAATCACGCTCCTAATCGCCAGAGGATAGCAACAAGTAGTAGGGAATAATAATAAATGAATTGGGTATGGTTTCACCTTTAATAACCAGGTATGGACTGTCAATTAATTATATAAACAAACTTACTAATAAAATATGATCAAAAAATATAAACATACAACCAGATTAAATGTAACAAAGGTTAACAATAGATATCATAAATACCATCCCATAAGAATATATAAAATTTCATATACAAGACATAACCATGATATCTATATTAAAAATATATAAAAAGAAAATAGGGATCAATACCCAAACAACACATACATGACATCCTAACTAATCAAAATCTACAAAATAGTTCCATAGGAGCTAAAATCCCTGAGACCTCATCTCCTCTAGCATAATATTCTCGGATGGAAGTATTAAAGAAGAATATCTGAAATACATGGTTCCCTTTCCCTTACTCATACCCAACAAAACAAAGCCTATCTAGGCCTAAAGGAATAAAAAATTTGTGAGGTATAAATCCATTATGACACCATAATGAATCTATATAAGTATTTTAACAAGAAACCAATAAATCTAATTTTAAACTCCTTTTATAATCCAATACCACTTTTAAAGTGAGTTTACTTGAAATTTTTTTACCTTTTTAAATTCCTTTGTATTTTCTCAAAACAGTCTATGTTTCAAAGTATGAATAAACAGTTCTCAAATAAATAAATAATCCACCCAAAACAACATTCTCAAAACACCCACACATGGCATACAAGTCTGCATGAACATAAACACCATTATATAACCAAATAAATATAAATGGAAAAAACCCATGGGATCTAGAAAAAATAAGGAACAAATATAATGCATGGAAACATATAAATCAATCAGGAATAATAAATATGCAACATGGGATATAACCATAAGGGTCTAGTGTGACTTATACTAAAGCATAATTTGCTAACTGGTTAAGAAAAACATGTTGGAATCTCTCTTGGTTTTCCTAAAACAAAAGCATCTAAGTGATCTCTCAGTCCCTTGAATACTATTTTGGAATATTAATCTATCTTCCTCCCAAAGTCTCTCTCAGTCTCTTGGACAATATCATGGAATATGCCTTAGTTTTCTTCCCAAAGGAAATCTTGGTCCATGGGAAAACAAACCCCCATCTAATTCATTCACACCCTATAATGACACCCTCCCACCAAAGATTCCACAATGAAGGGGGGGGAGAGATAATGACCCCTAAGTCCTGCTACCAGTAGGATTTGGGTTGGTGACTAGCACTAATGGTATACAAATCTTAAAAATGAGAGGCATTACCTTCAATAATATAAAATATGATCAAGAGATAGAATAATAAACCACTGTGAAACTCTAGTATATAAAATAAATGTAAACCAAAAACCATCCCACAATGCATGAAAAAAATAAATTGATACATATAAAAGTATCTAATATAGATTACCAAAATAAAAGTCCTATAGAAGTGACTCAACAATAGCTCCAACCCAAGATAGAAATGTCCAACTCATTCCCCAAATCCCCCTTAGAAACCTGATTTTTTATATACATTGGGTGAGGATACAAGTGTACTTATTAGGTGCATAACCAAGGTCTCAAGTGCCCATGTGAAAAGGTCATGCTAATTCACCAATGAACAAACATAAAAACTAACACGCACTTACACATGTGAATTATCTCATCCCATCATCACTATGGATTTCTCACCAAATCAATCATCCAATATGGTAATATAGTATTGAGATCATAACAAAGAAAGGTCTCCCACTACTGCTTCCCTGATGATTTTGTACTCTCATATCCCCACATCAAACATCATACGCTCTCATCCCTTCTATACATATCATATCACATCGCATTACCAGAGTAGTAAGGTATTATGAATGCACATAACCACCACTACATATCTCATCACATGACATCTCTCCCAAAGACACTTGGGCCATCACATCACTACCACATCACCTAATATCATTCAAATACACTTGGTCCATCACTTATAAAGGAAGAGTGGGGAAGAGGGGGTAACTAGCCATCTATATCACCACCATCCTGGATGTTGGAGAAATAACCCAAAACCAAAAACCTCTGATAATTTTTAAGATTATTCAACTCAGGTGATGGAACAAATATAAATATCATGAAATATATGATATATAGATAGCACACAATACTTAACTTATGGGTTCATAACAATTTCACTAGCACACACCACCACTACCAATACACCACACATCAACCATTACAACTGTGAACACCACTATATGAAACAAACCACACCACCAACACTCACAACCACACATTTCCACATTCATTTACCAAGCCAATCCATTCACGTTTACACTACCCATTCATTTAACATTCAATTCATTTAATCCATTTAACACACATCACTTACTAGTCCATCTCATTTATTTAACAATCTATTTTGTTTTGTTTTAACATATAAAATATTATTTCATGTTTAAATGAGAAAATAACATAACCATGACACACCACAATTGACCCATCTCACATCAACTATCTCCACATCATTACACCAACGAACCATATTTCCACAACAACCACATGCGAAAACAGAACTGCCACACATCACTACCATTGCACCACCTCAACCAACACACCACATAGAAAACCAAAACCTCATTGCACAATGCCATCATAGGGCACAACTCCACCACACATCATCACTACTACACACCAAAAAACATTGTGCACCACAACCACTATGCACCACAATCATGACACACCAAAACCACTACACACTACATCACACAACTTCTAACATCACATTAATGCCAACCAACCACTACATCACAACCCCACTGATCACACAACCCAACATGTAACCTCCATTATCACACAACATCCCAAACCATGTTAGGAAACAAAACAAGCACAAGCACACACAACAACACACATCCAAGCTTCCACAATTTATTCAAGGGAATCCATTTCATTACTTATTTATTTACCATGGGAATTATCAAACAAATGCAGCTACATGGGAAACCAGTTTAACAATCAAATATGTTAGGAACAAGATGATGATGAAGATGATGGTTTTCATGTGTTTTATTTTCTTATCTAAGAAGTTTTGAAGGAAGGAAATAACCTCTCTCTTTTTTGGAAATAATATTAACGAGTTTTAGTTTATAAATGAATTGGAACCACTTTTTTGATGGAATCAGAACCTTTTTTTCGAAGGAATCAGAGTCTTTTTTTTCAAGAGAATAGGAACCTGATGTTTAGAATAATCAGAGCCTAATTTTCAGGAGAATTGGAGCCTGATATATAGAATAATCGGAGCCTGTTTTTTAGAAGAATCAGAGACTAGTTTTTTGAAGAATCAGAGCCTGATTTTTATAAGAATTAAAGCCTGATTTTTAGAAGAATTAGAGCCTAATTTTTGAGTGAATCATAATGGAAGGCTTGGTTGTTTTGAAAAAGAATCAGAGTCACTATGACTATGATGTTCTAAATGTGATGATTCTTTGCTGATGCATATTCTCATAGATCATGATTTAAAGTGAGAACTCATGATGGAATCTTGATGGAAGAAAGGAAGAATTGATAGACGACACTAATTGAATAAAGTGATACCAATGGAGAAAGGGAGTGCATATTGAGAAGTGATAAACCAAGGAAAAGTGATGCCGATGATAGTTGAAAATGTGGTGTTGATGGTTGATGAAAAATTAATGTCGATGAAAGTGGTTCCGAGTGAGAGTAATTCCGGTGAGAAAGAAAGGTGCCATGTGAAAATCGGCATCGAAGGGAATGCAGTACTGAGTAGAGATATTTATTACTAAAAAGCAGTGACAAGAAGATTAAAGATGATAGAGGAATGATACCAATGATGAAGATTGTTCCAATAATGAAAGGAGGTACTGATGGTGGAAGGCAATGTCGATGAAGAGTAGTGATGATGAAAGGAGGTGCCAATGAAAGTGGTGCAGATGGGAAAGGTGATGCTGAGAGAAACGTTTTCCAAAAGTAGGATGATTGTAATAAAAACAAATCACACCCAATATGATCAAAACCAAAGTTGATCATATCCTGAAAGACTCTTGCTCTGGTTGGTCTTCAAATGTCTTCATCTAGTGGGTCAATAGAACTGAAGAATAAGTATGTTGTTTGACAAGTGGGTCAAGAGATGTGAAGAATAAGTTTGTTGTCTCAAGTGGGTAAAGGGTGAAGAAAATAGATAGAGTTTTATGATTTTTTTTTCAAGGGGGAGATGAACCTTCAAATACAAGATTTTGATTCAAAATATTTTTAAAGAATCAGATTGAGAAATAAGCATGGCAGAATCTGAATATGATGTTCAGACCCTTGTTTTCTTGATGATCATAATCAGTCTCAAAAATTAGAGTTTGAAGAAGAAGAGATGAAGGTTGTAGAAGCTTTGAGAAGAATCGAGAAAGGTTTATGAAGTCGGAATTACTGCTAGATTTTAGGGGAAATAAAGATTTGAGTGAATTTAGGTGAGTAGGAAATCATTTTGGGATTCCTACCTAAACCCATTTTGGGGCACCCGTAAAAGGAGAGAAAGTACATTATACTATGTAGAGGTTTTTCAGTGGATTATTGTTCATCACAAAAGAGAGAAAATATTCGACTGTTCAATAAGTGAAAGTGATACCGGAAATCTTGTATTGAATACACTACATCAGGAAGAATGTTTTGTTCAGATGACTATGGTGAAGTTTTGATTTAATTGGAATGTGGTTGTTGTACTAAGATGAACTAATCAGAATGTGATTTCTGTACTAGGTATCACCATAATGGGTTTCTCAGAATGAGGAAGAATATGAATGGGGTTTTTCGTACATGGTTTTACTATACTAAAGATCTTAAGACCGAGGAAGAATCAAATTCAGTTTCAGCATACTTAGAGTTTGAAGTGGTGTCGATTCATCTATATAAGGGAGAATTTGATTTAGAGAATCAGTCTTGGAAATTAGACTCTGAGTTTCTTAACTTAAGTGTATGAATTTCTTACCTTTATTCTGGGTAAATAATTGAAGAATTGTGTTACACTTATATACACTTGTTTAATTGAAAAAAAATCATAGGTAAAATGAGTTGTTACAAAAGAAGTTATATTACCCTATTATGCTAAATGGGTTCACACACACTAGTGGGATTTTTTCATAGTGTTTCATGAGTGTAAGGGTACATCCTACTCATTGTAATCCAAGGTTTTTTTTCTAGTGTATTTTATGGTATTGGGTTATTTCCAACCATACTAAGGACACAACTATTCTTATTGAATAGTGATCCTTATAAATACCTGTGTTCCTGTAGATGTGTGTGTGTGTTGTTTTCAGAAGAGAATTGAATCTTTAACAAGACGCAAAGTTTGTTTCAACTAAAAGGGAACTTAAAAGAAAATGAGTCTCATTGATTCACCCCTCCACCTCTAAGTGATACATTACATGGACCGAGCACTTACAAGTGGTATTAGAGAAACCGGTTTCCTTCGCCATTCTTTGGTGTTGGAGAAATTGAATTGTGTGAGCAGTAAAGGTATTATTGTCTTTGATGGAATGAATTATCATATCTAGAAAGATATATTGATTCCATATCTTATGTCTATCAGTTATGATGTTCTTGAAGCTGCAATAGTTGGGTTTCCTCCCATTGATGATAAATATCTACTTACACCTGTTAACAAGAGGTTTCTTGAGAATGATGGAAGAGATAATAATGATATATTATCATCACTTTATGAAAGTTAATTTTTTAGAGTGAAAGGTATTGGAATAGCCAAAGGTATATGGGATATATTGAAAAAAAGCATACTGAAAAACATATATGAAGGCAATAAAAAAGTCAAGAAGGAAAAACTTCAAATAGGGAGGTTAAAGTATGAAGACTTGAAGATAAGTTAACATGAATATGTTGGGGATTTATTTACTAGGGTTAATGAAATTGTAAGTATTATTAGATGTCTTGGTGAAAATATGGATGACTCTATAGTTTTTGAAAAGATTTTGAGAATATACCTGAAAAATTTGATGCAAAAGTTTCTTTATTAGAAGAAAGAGACCCTCAAAAATTATCTATTGATGACTTGCATAGAACTCTTATTACTTATGAGATAAGAAGAGAGAAATCTATGAAGATCAAGAAAAAAGTTGATAGAGATATGTCTTTCAAGGATACAAAGAAGGATAATTATAATAAGATTCTAATCGAAGAAGAAGATGGTTATTTGGATTTTGAAAATGAGGTGTGCAAAAATCATAATGATATTTTATCCTTGTTTTCTAAGAATGTGAAAATAGGTATAGGGAAATACAAAGGGAAAAACAAGTTTCCAAAACTCTATCACTAAGGCTAGTGAATGTTCTCAACTAGAGAATCCAAAGAAGGTTCAAAAAAAGTTACCCTCAAAGGGTGTTAAGAATAATGAATTTTTTTATGTAAATAAGAATGTTGGGAAAGTTTTTTATGTGGCTAAGAACAACAATGATGGAAATTCTAAAGTCTTAAGGAAACCTAAGTCTGAAACTGTTTTGAAATAATATGAATCCTAGAAGGTTTAAAATAATTCTAAATCCAATGAACTAGAAAATAATTAGAATAACCTTGTTGATAATAGAAAGGTTGGTGGATTAGTAAAGAAAGTGGTTGAGAAACATATTCACGATTCTGATCAGTACATAAGTTTCATAGGAAAATACTCTTTCTATGGTTATTGTTGGTATTGTGGTGGATTCAGGCATACAACAAGTATGTGTTGGTTAAAACAAAAAAATTACTATTATCCCACATGTTATGAAAGGTATAGATTGAGGGTGATTCAATCTACTCAAATAAAGAAGAATGAGAAAGTTGTTGAAATGAAGCTTGACAATAATTAAATGAAGATTGAAAATAGGTTCTAGCCTCGGGAAACTATCTGTGAGAGATGCGAACAACCTAAAAATCTTATAAAAGGATGTCTTGTTTTGTTTTTGGCTCAAAAAAACATTCTTAATTCTTAGAAGATGAAGGAAAATAGATAAATTAAATAAGAAAAACTCTTGTTGTTGAAACCGCATTGAAAGCCACTAAAGGAGAACGAACCTGGATACTTGATAGTGAGTGTTATTCACACATTAAAGGAGACTTGAAATTGTTGAAAGGTGTGAAAGACTTTAAATAAGGCACTGTGACATTTGGAAATGATGAAACATTGAAAATAAAAGGTGTTGGATCAGCCATTATTGGGAAAGAAAAGATAAAATCAAATAAAACATTGTATGTTGACGGACTGAAGTAGAATCTGCTAAGTGTTTCAAAATTGTGTGATGAGGGTGATAGATTTATCTTCACGAAAGATGGGTTTTTTGTGAAAAATTAAGAATATGGGAAGATTTTTATAAGAGGAAAACGTACAAAATAGAATTTGTTTTAGGTTGGTGATACACAAAACTCATGTTACATGAGCATAATGGAATAGAATTAGTTGTGGCATAAAAGGCTTGGACACATGTGTCAGAGAAACATGAAAAATATGACAACCCTGCTTTTATTACAAACTTAAACATGATTTATTACATAAAACTTCACTTGATACAACAAAGAATATATATAGGTTTAGTGTCTTTGGGGATTAGGATCATTACATAAAAACTTAAAACATGAAATACAACATCTTTATTGAAAACTTCCTTTACATGACCACTACATTCCCTCGTACTTAGCATTGCATGGGATAACCTGAGGACATGCATAAGAAAAGGGTGAGCTATAAAGCCCAGTAAGGGAGTACACATGGAATAACATGAGGAGTACAATACATGTTAGACAATAGGCATATCAATAGATCATAAGAGAAACATGAATATAAAGGCATGATAAAGCATGATAATCATAACATGGAAATGTGGCAACAACACTTAACATGGAATTAGCATGAGCCATGACCCATTGCATATAGAGCATGAGTTAATCCTCATTGCACATGAAGCATGAGTAAACCCTCGTTTCAATTGAATTAGCATGATTCAACACTCATTTCACATGACGTATCATGATACTATACTTTACCCAATGCATTGGAGCGCTATAAGGGAGCACCCTTCTTAAACATTTCATTTCATGCATAAGAGTGCCACATGGATCATAAAACATGGATTCATAAAACATAATCATTTATTCCAAGATAAATGAATGTGGAATTAATACATGAAAAATTATAATCAATAACTAAATGTGCATAAAGGTGAATACCCTTGATGGAGAAATGGGCATGGTATTCACTACACAATGACATTGGCTTAGAAAATCAGTGCGATTTCGGCAGCGTAACGACATGACATAAGAATTCATAAAAAATGGTTTGATGAGATAGAAAGAGTGTCTAATCATATTTAAATTAAGGTACAGTAAGGGGGTTATATATATACATGTCCAAACAATTTTAATGGAATTTATATTCATGATACAAAAGTATTGCTTTAATGTAAAAGAAGAGAGAGAAGTTCCTTTTGGAATTTCGGCATAGTAACGGGTGTACATGGGAGGCATTTAATGAGAGAGAAAGGGGTCTCCCATCATTAAAACATAAATAGGGAAGTATTATGGAGGTGCGAAACCATACCCCAACATTCATAATTGAAATTAAAATGGCGAAACAACTTAATGAAAATTGGACAAAAATGAGAATGGAAGAAAAAACCCTTACTTGGAAGTGTGATTCCAAAGGCTAGAGAGAGGCTTGTGAGAGGATTATCGGGAGCTTAGGGCACCTTGGGAGGATTCTAGAGAGAGTTGGGAAGAGGTTGGACGAACTCCAAAGGCTTTGAGTGAGGAGGACGTGGGAGCTTGGGTGGGTTTATATAGGAAAGGTGAGGGAATTCTTTATTATTTAGGTTTGGGTCCCCTTACATTAAATTAATCCAAACCACAAACCATCCCATGGTTTTTTCCAAAGGGAAGAGGAAAAAAATATTTTATAATGCCAAAGTCCAAACTTCTTAAAATAATAGGGTTTCTTATGTGGAGGTGAGTCACACTCCCATGGAAATTAATTTAAAAAGACAAGGTGTTTAATAAGTCTTGAGGGGTCCATTAATGCTTTGAAAAGTAACTCAAACAAACCCAAAATCAAATTATTTTAATGGTAAAACATATATTTTCCTAACATAAAGCTTATAGTATTTTATTACATCACTATTGGGTCATTATGATGTCATAAAACACATTATATATTTAAACGGTATTTAATTTTTACTCAAAACTTTGACTGTCTCAGAAAATTATGAAAAATTCACCGTTGGATAATTTCGACGTCCTGATTCCAAAAATAACATTTATTTTATCTAAATAATTTTCTAAATATTTTAATTTTCACTTTTAAAATAAAAACTGACATTTATCAAAAATTCACGGGTTTTGACAAAAATGGCTTTCAAACCTTAATAAAAAATATAATTGCATTCATACAATTACATGATCATTTATATATAATAAAATTAATCTAATAATAATAATAATATTTTATTAAAATATTATTTAATTAAAAAAATCCCTTAATTTAATAAAATAGATTTCTTAATTAAATAATAACTAAAAACACCATTTGCACTTTAAAAACTATTTACAATGTATCAATAATGACAAGAAATTATATTCATTATTATATACAAAAATAATGTACATGAACATAGTACTATAGATTAGTTACATAACCCCTTAAAACAACCACATAAGACCTAAGGGTAAGGTGTGCGATGGTGAATGACTCTTGGGGTGGCTCAGATAACATCGCTCGAGTGGTAATTTCTATCAACTTCCACTTCTCCCATAGATGGCCCCGTTTGAGCTTGAAATGATGAAGCTCAGCTCGGGATTGGTCAAGAGAGAATCCCAAAGATGCCAACTCTTTTCCGAGCTCCGACAAATGGGCTTCGTATGGGGAAATTCTACTGGATGAGGCCATCGCTTCCTTTGTCTGAGTAAATTGTATTTGTTAAAGTCCTATATTTATACTAATCGTGTGATCACTATTCAATGGCTATATTAGCAACGGTCAAAATTCTTAACATAAAACCATGGAATTTGACATTTTATATAAACATAAAGAGACATGTAATTAGATCAAGAGGGATTTACATTAATGAAACTTTGGGTCGTTACAATATTCCCCCCTTAAGAAATTTCGCCCTTGAAATTTTTCTTTTCCCACACTAAAACAGATGTGGTTAACTTAGCTTCATCATTTACTCCGATTCCCAAGTCGATTCTTCAAACTTGTGGTTTCTACACAACACTTTGACGAGGGGCATTGTCTTATTTCGTAGAACTTTTTCTCTACGATCTAAGATCTTCACTGGTTGCTTCTCATAAGAGAGATCATCTTCCAATTGTACCACCTCAGAAGAGAGTACATGTGAGGGGTACGGTATGTACTTCCTTAAGAGGGATACATGAAAGACATCATGTAATTTGGCCATAGTAGGTGGAAGTACTAGTCGATAGGACACAACCCCGACACGATCAAGAATATTGAAGGGGACGATGTACCTTGGACTTAACTTTCCTTTCTTTCCAAACCTCATGACCTTCTTCCACGGAGATATGCGTAGAAAAACCATGTCTCCAACTTTAAACTCAAGGTCTCATCGACGATTATCTGCATAACTCTTCTGTCGACTCTGGGCTGCCTTGATATGCTGCTGAATGGTTTTCACATTCTCCACCATTTCCTCGACCAATTCTTGTCCAAGAATCTTACGTTCACCAACCTCATCCCAACATGCTGGTGTTCTGCATCTTTTCCCATACAGGGCTTCATATGGTGCCATTTGGATGCTTGAGTGGAAACTGTTATTATAAGAGAAATCAACCAAAGGAAGATGTTGATCCCATCCTCCTTTAAAGTCCATTGAGCATGCTCTCGAAATTTCCTCAAGTGTTTGGATAGTCCGCTCGGATTGGCCATCAGTTTGAGGATGATAGGTCATACTGAAGTTCAGTTCAGTATTCAGATCATGTTAAAGACTCTTCCAAAACATAGAGGTGAATCTTGGATCTCGGTCAGACACAATAGATAGTGGTACTCCATGCAACCTTACCACTTCCCTGATATATATCTGTGCCAGTTGATCCAATGAGAAATCCTACCGAATAGTAATGAAGTGTGCATTCTTTGTAAGACGATCCACAACAACCTAGATTGCATCGTTGCCTTTGGATGTCCTTGGAAGTCCGGTGACAAAGTCCATGGTGATGTTCTCCCATTTCCATTCTGGTATGGGCAATGGTTGCATCATCCCCTTAGACTTCTGCCTCTCTTCCTTCACTTGCTGACATACCAGGCACTTTGATGTATATTTGGAGATCTCCTTATTTATATTATCCCACCAAAAGTTTTCTCGGAGATATCGATACATCTTTGTGCTCCCTGGGTGAATAGAGAAATTTGAACTGTGTGCATCATCCAAAAGTTCCTTCTTCAACTCCGGATTTGATGGAACACATTGTCTTTTCCCAAACCGCACAATTCCTTATTCATTAGCATTAAACTCCGAGGATTTCCCTTTTTCGATAGCTTCCACTTTTTCTTGAATTCCCACATCATCCTTTTGAGAATCCTTTAACCTTTCCAAAAGAGATGGTTGAGTAATCATTTGTGAAAGGATTGATGATGTTCCCTTCTTTATGATTCCCATGTCCATCTTCATCAAGTCTAAGAAGATTGGATCCTTCTCAATTCTCATCATTGATAGAATCACTGGGTTCTTTCTACTTAGGGCATCTTCCACCTTGTTCACTTTCCCAGGTTGGTAATGTATTGAACAGTCATAATCCTTGATGATCTCTATCCATCTTCTCTAGCGCATATTAAGCTCTTTCTATGTGAATATATATTTAAGACTCTTGTGGTCAGTATATATCTCACATTTCTCTCCATAGAGATAATGCTGCCAGATTTTCAAGACAAAGATCACAGCCGCCAACTCTATATCATGTGTTGGATAGTTTCTCTCATGGATTTTCAACTGCCTTGAGGCATAGGATATCACTTTATCATTCTTCATCAGTACACAGCCTAAGCCCTTCTTCGAAGCATTGCTGAAAACCACAAAAGGTTTCCCACTTATGGGTAAAGTGAGCATGGGCACAGTGATAAGCCTCCTTTTAAACTCCTTGAAGCTTTCTTCGCATTCATCACTCCATGCAAACTTTACTCCCTTCCGAGTTAGGTTGGTAAGAGGGTTGGACAATCGTGTGAAATTCCTCACAAATCGTCTATAATATCCAACTAACCCAAAGAATCTATGGATATCTGTTACCGATGTTGGCCTCGTCCAACCCTCAATTGCATATGTTTTGGAGGGATCCACAGATATCCCATTGCTTGTGATTATATGACCCAAGAATGAGACCTCCTTCAACCAGAACTCACACTTGATGTACTTTTCATAGAGCTTCTCCTTGCGTAAAGTCTCTAGTACAGTTCTTAAATGCTCCTCATGATCCTCCTTGGTTTTGGAGTATATTAGAATATCATCTATAAAGACTACCACAAATTTGTCGAGGTAATCTCTAAAGACTCTATTCATTAAGTCCATAAAGATTTCTGGAGCATTGGTGAGTCCAAAAGGCATTACTATGAATTCATAGTGCCCGTATCTTGTGCGAAAAGTAGTCTTGGGGATATCTTCCTTCTTCACACTTACTTGATAATATCCCGACCACAAGTCCACCTTGGATAAGTATTGTGCTCCACGCAGCTGATCGAGCAAGTCATCAATTCGTGGGAGACGATACTTGTTCTTTATCGTGATTTTTTTAAGTTCACGATAATTGATGCAAAGATGCATTAACCCATCCTTCTTCTTGATGAAGAGGACTGGTTCACCCCATAGTGAAGCACTTGGGTGTATAAACCCTTTATCCAGATTCTCCTGTAGTTGTTTCTTCAGCTCTTCAAGCTCAACAACAGCCATTCTATATGGAGTCTTTGATATTGGTAATGCCCCAGGTATAAGTTCAATTGAGAACTCAAGATCTCTTATAGGAGGAAGACCAGGCAGTTCCTCAGGAAACACTTCTGCGAATTCCCTCACAATAGGCATTTCTTCAAGGATGATTTCTTCCTTAGACTCAATCATCTGATCCAGATACGCATACTCATAGGGCAGTAATATCCATGCTTGAGATGATGGAGCTAAAGGAGATTCATCTTCCTCCTTACACTTGTAAATAATCAGGGGTCGATTCTCCATATGGAGTGTGATTTCCCTCTCTTGACAATTTATGTTGGCTCTATATAAGAAAATCCAATCCATTCCAAGAATTGAATCAAATTCCACCAGAGGGAGTATGATGAGGTTTGCTAGGAAATTCAATCCACAGATTATAACAGGGGAGGAATTATATTCATTGGATGCAATGATTGCCCCATTTGTCGTACTCACCGACATCTTTACTTCCATGATTTGTGGTGGTGCTGGGATTGTTCTACTAAACTTTAGAGATATAAAAGAATGCGTAGAACCTGAATAAAAAAGTACGTTCGCAATTCTTGAATGAATAACTAGCGTACCTGTCACCACTTTGTTGTCGGGGTTCACTTCGGCAGAAGTGATGGAAAAAGCTCTTCCTTGCTGCCTTGGAGGTTGTTGGTCGCCTTCAAAAACCCTTGGATTAGGGAACTGATTAGCAAAATTCCCCAGTTCTTTTCATTTGTAGCATTGAACAACGCATTAAGGTTCGAACAGAGCATTCCTCTCCTCTGTCGCAGCTGCAGGTATTTCTTTCCAATATTTAACAACTAGGTGCTGTTCTCTTCCACACCTGAAGCATTTCCTCGTCCCCTTAAGGTAATTTCCAGCGTGCTTCTTTCCGAACTTTTGGTAAGTGGGGTGCTGGATCTTCTTAGCACCGTTGGATTTATCCATCAGGCCACAAGAATTGAACTCCACCTTACACTTCTTATCCCCATGATACCCCTGTGATTCTTCGATCTCCATTTTGACCTTGAGGGCACATCAGACAATTTCCTCATAGCTGTCGAAGTCACGGATCGCCAATGCTTTCCGTAGGCTAGGCTTCAGCCCACCAAAGAAGCGGTCAAATTTTCATTCGGGGGTAACGACAAAGCCGGAAGCGTAACGTGCAAGCCTTGTGAAGTTTTTCTCATACGCTCCAATAGATTCTTCGTCTTTTTTCTTGAGGGAAAGGAAGTCCCTTTCCATCTTAATTCAGAGGGTGCACGAAAAATATTTATCGAAAAACATCTTCCGAAAATCCTTCCATTCAAACGCCTCGATCTCCTCCTCAGGCTTCGTATTTTTGATCAACATCCACCAATGATCAGCTTCACCCTCCATACGATAAGCTGCCAGGAGAACCTTCTCTTGTTCAGAACATTGAAGTATGGAGAAGATCTTTTCAATGGATTTGATCCATTGTTCAGTGATCATGGGATCATATGATCCACTAAAAGCAGAAGGCCTTTGTCTCATGGAGCTCTCGATAGCGACTTGTTCTTTCTTAGGGGGGTTTGGACGTTCCTCTTGACCCGTGTTTCTATTAAATTCTTGAGTTAGCTGAGAGAGAAGTGTGACAAAGTTCGCGATTCCCACTCCCATTGGATTGGGCATCTCCTTAGTACAGTCATCACACTGATCTTCACATCGGTTGTTAGCCTGAGTCCTCCTATTACTGGCCATTGGCTGGAATAAAAGTAATGTTAGGGGTAACACATAAAAGGTAATCTAAAGACAAAAGTTGATGACTTATAAATAAAATTTCATTTCCTTAACTCATGAGTCTATAGGCTTCAATCTAGGCTTTTCATGATCTACTTTCTAACATATATTCTTAGGGGCATTTTTTTAATTCCCTTAATAAGGGTTCATACTAAGCTTGTGAATTTTTCAAAACATATCCCCCAGGAGTGTCATAACCAAAAGTGCAGCAAGGCCCATTTTCGTGCACCAGTTCCCGTTCGAGTCTAGCTCAAAGTGGTGTTTTCGGGTTTTACCCCTAGGATACATCTGTGCCAGAGCCACCTCTACCTGCTTGTATCCAGACATGGATATATTTGTTTGATAAACCACTTACTCAGTACTTACCAAAACTTAGACATGTTTTTATTATACTTAGTATTGTATCTAAGGCTTTACTAGGGTTTTCTAATCCTAATCCCAAAAATAACCAAACCTATCCTCTGATACCAACTATGACAACCCTGCTTTTATTACAAACTTAAACATGATTTATTACATACAACTTCACTTGATACAACAAAGAAGATTGAGAGGTTTAGTGTCTTTGGGGATTAGGATCATTAAATAAAAACTTAAAACATGAAATACAACATCTGTATTGAAAACTTCCTTTACATTACCACTACATTCCCTTGTACTTAACATTACATGGGATAACCTGAGGACATGCATAAGAAAAGGGTGAGCTATAAAGCCCAGTAAGGGAGTACACTTGGAATAACATGAGGAGTACAATACATGTTAGACAATAGGCATATCAATAGATCATAAGAGAA
Source organism: Viscum album (assembly GCA_963277665.1). Classification (NCBI taxonomy): domain Eukaryota; kingdom Viridiplantae; phylum Streptophyta; class Magnoliopsida; order Santalales; family Viscaceae; genus Viscum; species Viscum album. The sequence continues at coordinate 1,686,152,022 of OY728160.1, forward strand.
ACATGAACATAAAGGCATGATAAAGCATGATAATCATAACATGGAAATGTGGCAACAACACTTAACATAGAATTAGCATGATCCATGGCCCATTGCACATAGAGCATGAGTTAATCCTCATTTCACATGAAGCATGAGTAAAACCTCATTGCACTTGAATTAGAATGTGTCAACACTCATTGCACATGACGTATCATGATACTATACTTTACCCAATACATTGGAGCGCTATAAGGGCGCACCCTTCTTAAACATTTCATTTCATGCATAAGTGTGCCACATGGATCATAAAAAATGGATTCATAAAACATAATCATTTATTCCACGATAAAGGAATGTGGAATTAATACATGAAAAATTATAATAAATAAGTAAATGTGCATAAAGGTGAATACCCTTTATGGAGAAATGGGCATGGTATTCACTACACAATGACATTGGCTTAGAAAATCGGTGCGATTTCGGCAGCGTAACGGCGTGACATAAGAATTCATAAAAAATGGTTTGATGAGAGAGAAAGGGTGTCTCATAATATTTAAATGAAGGGAAAGTAAGGGGGTCATATAGATACATTTCCAAACAATTGTAATGGAATTTAGATTAATGATACAAAAGTATTTCTTGAATGTAAAAGAAGAGAGAGAAGTTCCTTTCAGAATTTCGGCATAGTAACAGGTGTACATGGGAGACATTAAATGAGAGAGAAAGGGGTTTCCAATCATTAAAACATAAAGAGGGAAGTATGATGGAGGTGAGAAACCATACCCCAACATTCATAATTGAAATTAAAAGGGAGAAACAACTTAATAAAAATTGGACAAAAATGAGAATGGAAGAAAAAACCCTTACTTGGAAGTGTGCTTCCAAAGGCTAGAGAGAGGCTTGTGAGAGGCTTATTGGGATCTTGGGGCACCTTGGGAGGATTCTAGAGAAAGTTGGGAATAGGTTGGACGAAATACAAAGGCTTTGAGTGAGGAGGAAGTGAAAGCTTGGGTGGGTTTATATAGGAAAGGCGAGGGAATTCTTTATTATTTAGGTTTGGGTCCCCTTACATTAAATTAATCCAAAACACAAACCATACCATGGTTTTTGCCCACGGTTTTTGGAAAAGGGAATAGGAAAAAAATATTTTATAATGCCAAAGTAAGAACTTCTTAAAATAATAGGGTTGATTATGTGGAGGTGAGTCACACTCCCATGAAAATTAATTTAAAAAGACAAGGTGTTTATTAAGTCTTGAGGGGTCTATTAATACTTTGAAAAGTAAGTCAAACAAACCCAAAATCACATTATTTTAATGGTAAAACATATATTGTCCAAACATAAAGCTTATAGTATTTTATTACATCACTATTGGGTCATTATTATGTCATAAAACACATTATATATTTAAACGGTATTTAATTTTTACTCAAAAATTTGACTGTCTCAGAAAATTATGAAAAATTCACCGTTGGATAATTTCAATGTCCTGATTCCAAAAATAACATTTATTTTATCTAAATAATTTTATAAATATGTTAATTTTCACCTTTAAAATAAAAACCGACATTTATAAAAAATTCACGGGTTTTGACAAAAATGGCTTTCAAACCTTAATAAAAAATTTAATTGCATTCATACAATTACATGATCATTTTATATAATAAAATTAATCTAATAATAATAATAATAATATTTTATTAAAATATTATTTAATTCAAAAAATCCCTTAATTTAATAAAATATATTTCTTAATTAAATAATAACTAAAAACACCATTTTTACTTTAAAAACTATTTACAATGTATCAAAAATGACAAGAAATTATATTAATTATTATATACAAAAATAATGTACATGAACATAGTACTATCGATTAGTTACATAACCCCTTAAAATAGCCGCATAAGACCTAAGGGTAAGGTGTGCGATGGTGACAGACTCTTGGGGTGGCTCGGATAACATCACTCGAGTGGTAATTTCTATCAACTTCCACTTCTCCCGTAGACAGTCCCATTCGAGCTTGACATGATGAAGCTCAGCTTGGGATTGGTCAAGAGCGAAGCCCAAAGATGCCACGTCTTTTCCGAGCTCCGACAAATGGGCTTCGTATAGGGAAATTCTACTGGATGAGTCCATCACTTCCTTTGTCTGAGTAAATTGGATTTGTTAAAGTCCTATATATATACTAATCGTGTGATCACTATTCAACGACTATTTTAGAAACGGTCAAAATTCTTAACATAAAACCAAGGAAGTTGACATTTTATATAAACATAAAGAGACATTTAATTAGATAAAGAGGGATTTCCATTAATGAAACTTTGGGTCATTACAAGAAAGCTATCTAAAAGAGACAATGTTCAAGATATCTCTAATTTTCCAAGAATAAGAGATTGGTGTTGCACTGTCTGTCAGAAAGGAAGGATTACAAATGTTGTGCATAAGAAAGTTGATATTTGTTCAAAAAAACCCCTGGAGATGATACATTCTGATATATGTGGGATAATGAGAAAACAATCAACAAAAGGAGATAAGTACTTCATCACTTTCATTGATGATTTTACTTGCATTACCTGTGTCATGTATATGAAACAAAAATCGGATGCTTTCAAAATGTTTAAAAGTTTCATAAGGAAAGATGAGAAAGAATGCAAGTATCATGTAAAGAAGTTGAGAACTCATAATGTTGGTGAGTGCATAAGTGAATACTTTTAAGTATATCTTGAGAATAATGGAATTCAGAATGAATATAGTTCCCCAAATAAACCCCCAAAAATGGGGTTTCTATAAGAAAGAATAGAATCTTGGTGGAAATGGGAAGAACCATGTTACTTGAACATGTACTTTCTCATTACTTTTGGAGGCAATATATGAGTACTGCTGTTTATATTCAGAACCAGTGCTTCTATAGGACTCAATCATATAAGACTCTATATGAATTTTTTTATGTAGTAACTTCAAGTCTAAAGCATGTTAGAGTTTTCAGGATTCCATGCATTATAAAGAAGAAAGGTGGAAACGATGGTATGTTTGAGAAAAAAGGTGAATATGGAATATTTCTTGGCTATGATCTGGAAGGAATTGGTTATATATGCTTCAACAAAGAAACAAAGAGAAATTTTGATTCTGTTAATGTAAAGTTTATCAAAAGAAGTGGGAAAGAAGAACCTTCTGAAGTTGGAGAGAAAGTTGAGAAAGTTGAAGAAAACAATTCCTATAAGAATACATAGAAGTATATACCTTATTAAGAAGAAGAATCAAACTCAACCATTTCCAGTGATTTGGAAGATAATTGGAAGACTCATCCAAATATGAGGAAACATGTGGATGCTAAAAATATAATTGGATATCAACATCAGAAGGTTCAAATCAGAATAACATCAAATGAGATTACACATATTTAATTATATTCAAAAGTGGAACCAAATGTTGTGAAGGAAACTTTTGAGAATTCATAATGGGTTTAATCCATGAATGAATAATTGGATCAAATTGAAAAGAACAATGCATGGGAACTCATATCCAATCATAAAAACAAAAACAATATTGGAACAAAATGGTTTTTCCAGAACAAACTGAATGAAGAAGGTGGAGTCATCAGAAACAAAGAAAAATTAGTTTGAAAAGGGTATTCTCATATTTAAGGAACTGATTTCAATGAAACCTTTTTTTCGGTGTCCAGATTAGAAACTATAAGAATCTTTATTTCTATTACTGCATAACGAGGCTACAATATCTTTCAAATGGATGTCCAATACGCATTCTTGAATAGTGATCTTGAAGAGGAAGTTTATATTGAACAACCTTATGTATTTGTTGTTGGGAAAGATGAGAGTTATGTATGCAGGTTTAAGAAAGCCTTTCATTGGATAAAACAAGCTCCAAGGGCATGGTATTCCAAATTGGATACTTGCTTAAGGAAAATGAATTTCAAGAAAGGAAGAGTGGATAGAAATCTGTATATCAGAGAAAGTAAAGAGTTTTCCCTCATCGAATTAGTTTATGTTGATAATATTATATTTAATGGGAATGATGAAAGAAGTTGTGAAAGATTTACTAAAGATATAAAGAAGTTTTTTGAAATATCCATGCTGGGGGAAATGAAATACCTTATTGGGTTACAAATCTTTCAAAAGAAAGAATAAAATTTTATTTCCCAAGAAAATTATTCTAAGGAACTTCTCAAGAAGTTCGGCATGGAAAACTCAAAACATGTCTCCACACCAATTTTAGTAGGAACAAAGCTGAGTAAAAATGGTGAAGGAAAGGAAGTTGAATAGAAAGAGTATTGAAATCAGATTGGAAGCTTGTTTTATTTTACTACCTCAAGACCCAACATTGTTTATGCTATAACCTTATGTGCAAGATTTCATAGTGCTCCTAAAGAATCACATCTTATTGATGGAAAAAGAATTCTCATATACATCAAAGGAACAACAAAATTCAGAATCAATTATTGCATCTCAGATAGTATTGATGTGTTTGGGTATTCATATGCAGATTGGGCAGGAAATGTTGATGATAAAAGATCCACATCTGGTGGAGTGTTCTTTATGGGAAATAATTGTGTTAGTTGGAATTCAATGAAATAAAATTTAGTAAATCTTGGTATAGCTGAAGCTAAGTATGTTTCTGCTACTCAATTCAGTACTCAACTTATGTGGATAAAGACACAGTTGGAATATTTTCTTGTTGAAGTGAAGTTACCCTTACTCTTGGGGTGTGATAATCAAATCACAATCAATCTCACCAGGAATCCAGTTCAATATTCTTATTCGAAGTATATTGATATCAAATATCATTTCATCTAAGAGAATATAGAGAAGGATGAATTTAAGCTTGAATATGTTTCAACATCGGAATGACATTTTCACAAAACACTTACCAAAGGAATCATTCTCAAAATTAAGGGTGAAAATGGGTGTCCATCCTCTTTCTCTTCAAGGATAAGTTATTTTGTTCTATCCCCTCTCTCTTGTTACCTAGGGATTGTTTTGTCCAGGGGGAGAATTGTACTGTTTCATAAATCTATTGCTTAAAAATGGAGAGTAGTGGGTAATATGTGAATTCAGAATTGTTTTGTGTGTGAACTATTATAACTATTTTTTGGAGTGGTTGTAGGAAAGAAATTGTTTTGTGTTCTAGGAATGGTGAAGAAGAACTATGAAAGGAAAAAAGAGAGGAATTTATAATCACTTATTTTGGATAACATTGTTTTTTTGTCAATGATTCTTGTTTCCTATAATGATTTAGCTCACATAGGCTTAGAATTGTTGATAAGTAATCCATTTCTTGAGGATACAAAGTTCTATGATTTATAAAAACTTAGTTGACAACAAAATCCGTAGGGGGAGATTGCTAGGACCAAGTTGATGATGAAGGTGATGGTTTTCATGTGTTTTCTTTTATTATCTAAGAAGGTTAGAATAAATGAAATCACCTCTATTTGTTTTGGTGACAATCATTATGAGGTTTTTGTACCAAATGAATCAGAACCTATTTTTTGATGGAATTAGAACCTATTTTTCGAAGGAATCAGAGTCTGTTTTTCGAGAAAATCAGAACATGAAGTTTTGAATAATTGGAGACTGATTTCAGGATAATCAGAGCCTGATTTTTAGAAGAATTGGATCCAATTTTTTTAGAATAATTAGAGACCAATTTTTAGAAGAACCAGATCCTAATTTTTAGAAGAATCAGAGCCTAATTTTTAGAAGAATCAGAGCTTTATTTTTGAGTGAATTAGAATAGAAGGCTTGGTTGTTGTGATAAAGAATCAGAGTCAATATGACTATGATGTTCTAAATGTGACGATGATTTTATAATGCATATTTCTCATAGATCATGAGTTAAAGTGAGAAATCACGATGCAAGTCTGATGGAAGAAAGGAGTAATGGAGAGAAAATACTGATTGAAGAAAGCGATACCGATGGAGAAAGGTAGTGCGGATTACGAGGTATGATACCAAGGAAAAGTGATGCCAATGATAGTTGAAAAAGTAGTACTGATGGGCATTGAAAATGTGGTGCCAATGGTCGATGATAAAGTAATGTTGATGAAAGTGGTTTCGAGTGAGAGAAATGTCGGTGAGAAAGTGCGGTGCCAAGGGAAAATCAGTTCCAATGGAAAAGCAGTACCAAGAAGAGATATTGCTTACTAGAAATCATTGCTGAGAAGAGTGAAGCAAATTGAGGAATGATACCAATGATGAAGATGGTTCTGATAATGAAAGGTAGTACCAATGCTAGAAGGAAATGCTGATGAAGAGCGGTACTGATGAAAGGAGGTTCCAATAAAAGTGGTGCAAATGGGAAAGGTGATGCCGAGAGAAAGGTTGCCTGATAGCAGGATGATCGTAATTAGAAATAATCATACCCAAGATGATCGAAACCAGAGTTGATCATATCCTGAAAGACTCTTGCTCTAGTTGGTCTTTAAATGTCTTCATCTAGTGGGTCAAGAGAAGTTAATAAGAAGTATGTTGTTCGATAAGTGGGTCAAGAGATCTGAAGAAGAAGTGTGTTATCTCAAGTGGGTCAAGAGAGAAGAAAATAGATAGAGTTTTCTGAATTCTTTGTCGAGGGGGAGATGAACCTTCAAATACATGATTTTGATTCAAAATGGGTTCAAATAATTAGACTGAGAAATCAGCATGGGAGAATCATGATCTGATGTTCAAACCCTTGTTTTTCTGATGATCATAACCAGTCTCAGAAATCGAAGTCTGAAGAAGAAGAGATGAAGGTTGTAGAAGCTTCGAGAAGAATAGATAAGGGTTGATGAAGTTAGAATTTCTCTGATATTTCAGGGGAAATGAATATTTGAGTGAATTTAGGTGATTGAGAAATAATTTTGGGATTCCCACCAAAACCCATTTTGGGACACCTATAAAAGGAAAGAAAGTATATTGTACTATGTATAGCTCTGTCGATGGAATATTGTTCATCACAGAAGGGAGAGAATCTCTGACTGTTCAGTGAGAGAAAGTGATACCAGCTGTCTTGTATTGAATACACTTTTTCAGGAAGAATGTTGTGTTCGGTTGACTGTGGTACAATGCTGATTTAATCAGAACATGGTTTTCATACTGAGCTGAACTAATCAGAACATGATTTCTGTACTGGGTATCACTATACTGGGTTTCTCAGACTGAGGAAGAATCAAATTAGGGTTTTTTGTACCGAGATTTACCGTACTGAATATTTCTGGACTGAGGAAGAATTTTACTGAGTTTCAGCATACTCAGGGTTTGAAGTGGTGCTAAATCAGCTGTATTAGGGAGAATCAAATTCAGAGAATCAGACTGGGAAACCAAAATATGATTTTCTTAACTTAAATCCTGGAAGTTCTTACTTTTCTTCTGGGTATGGAATTGAAGAATTGTGTTACACTTGTATTTACTTATTGAATTGAAAATAAGCACAAGTAACATGAGTTGTTACAAAAGAAGTTATATTACCCTATTGTGCTAAAAGGGTGCACACGCACTAGAGGGATTGTTTCATAGAGTTTCATGAGTATAAGGGTACATCCTACTCATTGTAATCTAAGGATTTTTTTCTAGTGGATTTTATGGTATTGGATTATTTCCAACCATACCAAGGACATATCTATTCTTATTGAATAGTGAACCTTGTAAATTCGTGTGTTCCTATGGATGTGTGTTTGTTTTGTTTTCATTAGAGAATTGAATCTTTAATAGGAGTCAAAAGTTGTTTTAACTAAAAGGGGTCTTAAAAGAAAAATAGTATCACTGATTCACCCCTCACCATCTCAGTGATACATTACATTGACTGGGAACTTAAAAAATATATGTTATTATCTATTTATTTAGGGTATGTTTACACATAAATACAATAAGGGTCTCAAGGCATATCATCTACAACACAAACAAGGATTAAAATAGTTTTTATTTTCAGTATTGTCAACAAGCATGCAAAATATCATCAACAAAATATATCAAAGTAGTAATGCATGAGATATCTCCCGCATACCTATCAATTTAATTATGAAAATATATTATATTTGTTATTATAACACTTATTTTCCACCCAATACAAAAAAACATGAAAATAATATGCATAGAACATAAGATAGTGAGAAAAAGGATCCCCTACTAAAAAGATGTTTTCCAATATCACTATGAACCAAAAATAAAAGAAGAAAAAACTGACTACCCACAACTACACAAGGGGATGAAATATAATCCTACCCTATATGAAAGTTTTTTTAAAAAATATATCCCAAAACTTCTAAAACAAAACCAACAAAAAAAAATCATACCTCAAAATAAGAACTGAGGAAAACACGGGTATAAATGGGAAGGAACTCCCCAATGGTCACCAATGAGCAACTACTAAAACCCAAGGATCGAAGAAAGGGAAGAAGGGATGGAAGGTATTATAAAATTTCATTGGGTTTTCCACAAACTGAAAGAGAGAGAGTGAAAAATTAATGATAAAACAATTGGTAGAATAAGAGATAAAAACAGGCCTTAATTTGTTATACTTTAAATGTAAAATACACTTTTACACTGTAAATTCCATAGGCACAAATATATTTTGCAGTAAAATCACTTTTAGGCCATAAAAACTTTTTTGACTAAAAACATGGTGCTTCAGGATAGAATTAACTTATTCTAAAATTTTCCTATCTACGACATAAACCCATTTCACTGGCCACACCTTCGCCAAACCCAAGCTGCAAATGGCTGGCCACACAAGCCGTAAATGATACATTTATTCCATAAACCTAAATTTTATGACATAAAAGTCCAACCATATATCTAACTCCACCAAACCTCCTTTGGCCTCATCCAAAGTCTTTCGACTACAACAGATTGGAAAAGTAACTAGCTAGTAAGGAATTGACAATTACATTAAATACTTCTCAAATGATTCTTTTCCTTAAGAATCAAAACCAATACTAATGAAAATAAAGGGTTTTGAGCAACCACCTCATGAGATAACACTCAAGGATCTCATTACTCCTCCAATGATACCACTATCCCCATACACCTAATATAAATGCCCCCAAAAACATCCCTTACAACCACATCATAATACAATCACACCACAACATCTCATAGGACACTACAACACTCATCCAATATCAGCCATATTCCACCACTTTCCACATAGCCATTCACATAAACATCTCAACCTCCACACAACCCAAACCAACCACTACCACAACCAACACACAAGACTACCTTGAGGAAAAAAAAGGGAATTCCATCTTCTATGTTAAGATATTATCCACTTTGGATAGTACTGACTTGCCCACACAATTTTAATCATGTCATAGTATTACACATATCTGTTAGGAATTAGGTATTCCTTTTTTCTATATTGGAAGATTTATCACACATCAAGAAATAGAACATATCATAAAATAATAAGATCTAGTATCACATCATCAAAAAAGAACTCAACAAATAAAAACTCAAAATAGATTCAGGTATTGGAAATGAATCCACATCTCTTACTTCCAAGTACTCTCCTCAAGGAAATTATTCTTCCACAACACACAAACCAAGGGAATAATATATTCATTAAACAACTTATATTGACAATCCTAGATCTATACTAGCCACTTTAGGAACATTGAATCATCCTTGATATCCAATTCTCCCTATTCAATGATGTGGGAGTCATGATTGAAGATACCAATGAAGTTGGGACACATGGAAGACTTTTTAGGTCCTCTCTAACCGTAGTAGAAATGCCAACCAATATGCCACCTCACCAACACACCTCAACACCTCAAAGGTCCTAAAAATAGGGGATAAAGCTTACCCCCTTGTCAAATATTTGCTGCCCACATCGAGGGGAGACACTCAAGAATGCATGATCTCTAATCCTGAACTCTAGGGGCCTCCCCCTATGATCGAAAAAGGTATTTTTATGGTTCTTAAATACCCTCATCCTCTCTCAAACAAAATGAATATTATCAATCATGATCTATACTACATCGTGACCAAGAACTACTAACTACCCAACCTCCATCCACCATAATGAAGAATGATATGACTGCCCACATAATACCTCAAACGGTGGCATGATAATAGATGAGTGGTAACTATTATTGTATGAAAAATCAACTAAAGTAAAGTACCTTACTCACAATATTCCAAAGTCCATGACACAATATCACAACATATCCTCAAGTGTCTGGATATTCCACTCCATATACCTATCTATCTGAGGGTGGAAAGAAGTTCCAAGGAACAAATAGAATCCAAAAGCATGCTGTAATATCCTCAAAAACTGCTTAGAAAAATTAGGATCCAATTAGAGATTATGGTCCACAATACCCTATGAATCATAACCTATATATTGTTTCTCTATGACATCCCCAACACTTGACTCACGAATCACCAAAAAATGACCCGACTTCATTAGTTGGTCCACTATCACATAAAACACATTAGAACGTACCTAATCCTAGGGTAACCCTACAAAAAAATCCATCGAGATTTACTCCCATTTTCACTCAAGAACATCTATGTACTACAAAAAACCTCTAGGAACACAATGCTCCACTTTAACCTATTGATAAACTAGACACCTCCGTAGACCTTGCCACTGACCATTTCATCCTTGGCTACCAAATATGTCTCATAAAACCATGATGTATCTTTATCAAATCAGGATATACCACTAAACATGAGATATGATAGTCATGGAGAACTCACTCATGCATCTTATACAGAAATAACAACCTCCCCTGAAGAAACACCCTGTTTTGAATGTCTTATATCTATCCATAAAGACTATCACTATGGCCAACATGATCACGAATCAACTCTACCTCTAAGTCTCCTCATCGAGACTCCTCCACCTACTACATCAAAGATGAACCCATAGTCATCTGATAGGGAAAACCATGACCACTTCTCTCCCCGATGTCAAGATTCATCACTGCAAATTCCTCCATCCCTTTCCAAACATCCACAAACTTATGAACCACATATCCTAAGGACTTCCAATTAAATATATAAGAAGAAAAATTCCCCTTTCCCAAGGTGTAAGATATATCAAAAACATAATCCTAAAGAAACTCCATCCAACTATACTGGAGTAGAGTCATATCTCACTAAGATAAAGTGTACTTTTAGCTCTTATGCTCTGTAAAAATCACAAAATTATTAATAATGAGGTAATTCCACCACAAATTTAGTACACACATGTCTGTCTCTAATTCTAGATAATGGGTGGAATAGTTATTATTTTGTTTAAATAACTACCTAGACCCATAAGGGATCACCATCCTCTTCTAAATCAACATTCATCCCAAGAGTATAAGGGAATGATTACAGAAAACCTCAAAAATAACACCCTCCTAAGGAAACTGAAGCACTAGAGCACTAACTAAATTCTCCTTTAGGAAACTAAACACTTCCTAGAACTAATGACTTGACACAAAAGTTTGGTCCTTCCTAGTCAATGGTGTTAGTGGAGATGCAAATCAGGAGAAATCAGGCATAAACCTATGATAATAGCCTATGAGACCATGGAAATTTGAAACTCTTCCATGTTCTTGGGTTCAAATGAATAAAAAACTCCCTCAATATTTAACGGGTCTACCTACATACCCTTATGATACACCACATGTCCAAGGAAATGTACCTCCCATATCTAGAACTCACACTTATGAAAATTTCCATAGAGATGGTGGTGTCGAAGTACTAGAAAAAAAAACTCTGATATGCTTAGAATAATCCTCTTATGAGCTTTATTAGACACAAATATTGTCGATAAATATGATAATGAACTGGTCTAAGAACTCATGGAACATGGAGTTTGTATGCCCCATGAACATAGCGGGTGCGTCCATAACACCAAATAACATGAATAAAAACTCAAAGTACCCATATATGAATCTAAAGGTAGTATTCAGAATATCCTCATTTTCAACCTCATTTGGAGATATCTAAAATAGAATTCAACCTTCAAAAACCAACTGGATCTTCTCAAATGTTCAAAAAAATCCTCGATCCTTGGAAGAGGGTAATAGTTTATGATCGTTATCTGATTCAACCTTTAATAGTCTACACAAAACCTCAGACTACCATCCACCTTATTGGAGAATGACATTGGAGAACCCCAAGTATACACACTAGGTTAGAAACATTCCCTGTGTATTAGATCATTCACATATTACCTTGATTATAGTAACTTTGTTGGTTCCATTCGATAGGGGCCATTGAAATCAGAGACATATCCATTTTCAACTATATCCTAAACTCGATGTCGTGTCGAGGGGGTAGTGTCATAACATAATATGGGAAAACATATAGTAACTACTCCATAACCTCAGGAACAACCCCATATTGAGCTTCCATTTAAAACTCTACCAACTATGACAAAAGCGACTCCACTTGCCTACCACTAATCTGATGACCTTTCTCACCAACTAACACCACTTTCTATACCTCCACATTGGGAAATGAAACTATCCTCTAGAAATATTCAATTAATTTTTACATGGAATACATATAATCCATGATTAGGATAATATCATCTAGCCTTATCTACAACAAGATAAAATCTACCACTTACTGGCACTACCCCAACATCAGTTTACATCCCAACACACATCAAACAAAGAAGTATAACCACCAGATTTCATGGATAACACCAAGGGAATTGAAATATTCTCCATTTTTAGTTCCAAATTATTGAACAAATTAGGATAAATAAAGGATTATGAGGCCCCCAAATCAAAAAAATCACACGTAAGTGTAAACAACAAGCTAATCATAATTCGTACAACTCCAAGAATTGCTGGTGATACTGCATCTAACACGTGCATCTAAGCACACCCATATCCTCTACCTATATACTATAATCATTCATGATCATGATTTCACCTATATTATTATTGATGGGGAACATAATAGGGATCCCATATATGAACTACACTTTCTATCTGTTACTGAACAAGCACCGGCAGTCCCTGCTTCTGAAACTACCTTAGAGGCAACTGCTATTGCTGATGAAAACGGGGCCTAAACACCCACATGATACTAGACCCCTTGGATGGTAGGGAACTGAGCCTAATGTTTCCAATACCCTCAAAAGATATAACATGAAAATGGAAAAAATCTAACAGCTTATCAAAATCCAACTGTCCCAAAAGTATGAGAAAATTATTACCATGGTTGACTCCCTGCTAGTCGAAACCCTAACTGCCTCACTGCCTATGGACCATAACCTAAAAATATTCTTTAAGAGGAACACATATAACCACTCTATCAAGGATAAAATACAAAGGAAATAATCCAATCGATAACCTCATCTTTTTTTCCTGTACCTCAAGATATGCTAGTAGAATAAACAGTGTGGCTGCATACATGATCATTGGGTAAAATTCCTCCTCCAGGCGCTACACTCTAGACTCCTCATCTGAAAGAGAATCTGAAGGAAAGTGTAGGAGGTCGTTGAACATCATCCAAATCTACCACACTACAAATATCCCTTGATAAAGTGAGATCAACTCCTACCTTTTGGATTTCATCAGTGACAAGAACTCTGTCCAAACCTCCCACTAAAATTCAGGACACTACACATATGCCTCCTTAAATTCATCAAGAAATAGTATCCACCACTTATGTGTATCCCTACACTATTTATCTACTAACAATGGCACATAAAACTCATCATAAGAACTAATAATATCTAAAGTGATCTCGATATACTCTAACCAATGCTTCATCTCTATATCTGATATGTTCCCCTCATACTTACCTAAATTCTACCATTAAAAGGAACACATGAGCCTATGAAAAAACTCATACTCCTATATCAGTTAAACCATCCAAATATCAACCATATCATCCTATTATACCTCAACTATCTGAACTACTCATGAATGATTAACATGATCCATTCCTGAAAAGAATTGAGAACATCCTAATCCCAATATCATATAGTTTTAAACAAACTTATTTATTTATTTCATTTTATTTCCCCCAAAAAAAAATAATTCAAATATTAATAAAATAAATCCTAATTCATGTACCTCCCATAGTTCTTTACCCTATAAATAGGTCCACCTCACTTGGTCATTCAATTATATCAGAGTATAAGCACTAGATCATTGGGGGGGCCTAAAATCTTATGTCCTAGCCAGTCTCCCTAGCCTATTCCCTTCACCAAGAGCAACTAGCACCACTTCCCTTCCAACCCATGAAATCCTCAATATTCCTAACCCCAAAGTCCATCCTATATCTTAACCATTATCCTATTATACCACTCTTTCATGACCCCTCCCATTAATGATTCCACAATGAAGGAAGAGATATAATGACCCTTGAGTCCCACCTCTAGTAGGCCCCAAGTTTGCAACTAGCACCAGGGGTATAAAAATATAAAAAATGGGAGGTATTTCCCTATATAATATAAAACAGTATAAAGAGATAGGATAAAAACCCACCAAAAAACTATAGTATATAAAATAATGGTAAAGAAAAAAATATCCCACAATGCATGAATAAAGTAAACCGATACATATAAAAGTCAACATATAGAGTATCAAAAGACAATTAATATAGCAGCGAATAAAAATAATCTCCAAACCAAGATAGAAATGTCTAGATCAGTCCCATAAGTCCCCCTGGATACCTAAAAAATAGTTTATATACATAGGGTGAGCATAAAAGTATACCCAGTAGGGACCTAACCAAGGTCTCAAGTGCACATGTGAAAAGAGAATACTAATGCGCTAGTGAAAAAATAGTAGAACCAAAAAGCACCTAAACAGGTCAAATATCCAATACTAACCTCACCATGTATTTATCACCAAATAACACATCCAATATGGTAATATAACATCAATATCATCACAAAATAAGGCACCCCACTGTCACTTCCCCACTAATTTTACACTCTCAAATCCCATTAATAAACTTATTATGCTACCTCCCCTTCCATACATATCACATCACATCACATAACTAAAGTATAATGGTATAATGAATGTGAATAACATCAAACTTGTGACCTATTCACACACAATACTCCCACCACATATCACATCATGTCACATCCCACCCAAAGACATCTGATCCATCACATCACATCACTGATACATCACATCATCTCACCCAAATACACATGTGCCATAACTGATTAAGGAAGAGTGAGGAAGAGAGGGTCATCCATATCACCACTAACCTATATTTTGGAAAAAACACTCAAATACCAGAACCTAGGAGAATTGGTAAAGTTATCCAACTCAAGTGGGGTATGTATAAAAATAACATGAAATACATGATACATAGATAATACACAATATCCAATGGGTTCATAACCACTGCATTGGAACACAAAAACCCCACCAATACACCACACATCAACCATCATAATCATTTACACCACTATATGTAACTCACCACACCACCACAACACACATCCGCACATTTCCACATTCATTTACTAAGCCACTTACTTCACATTTACACTACCTGTTCATTTAACATTCTATTAATTTAATAAATTTAAACACACATCAATTACCACTCCATATCATTTATTTACCATCCTATTTTTTTGTTTTAACATAAAAAAATTATTCCATGGCTAACCGAGAAGTCGAGACAACCACGTGAAGCCACAACTGGCCCATCTCACATCAACTATTGTCACCATGCTACACCAGCGAACCATCTCGCCACAATAACCACATCCAATAAAACAAATATTGTACTTCACTAGAATCACACCAACTCAACCAATACACCACATGACAATCCAAAACCTCATCCCATAATGATTCAATACAATAGAACACCACTACACATCATCTCCACTGTGCACTACAACCATTGCACACCACAACCACCACACACCATAACTAATGCACACTAAAACCACTGTGCACCACATCACTCAACTATCCGAATCACATACAAACAACCACCACATCATATCCCTACATATCACACAACCCATCTGGTCACCTCCATCATCGCACAACAACCCAAACCATGTAGGGAACATAACAAGAACAAGAACATAAAACAATACACATCCCAACTTCAACAATTTATTCAAGGTATTTCATTTCATAAATTCATTATTTAACACAGTTATTATCACACAAAATAGGTTCCATGGGAATCTATTTTATTATCCAAATATGCATCCTTATCATTTTATCCTGAGTGTGATCACACAACAACACCACAAGGGTCACAAGGCATATCATTTACAATAAAAACAAGGCTTCCAATAGATGTTATTTTCATTATTAGAAATAAGCATACACAATATCATCAAAAAAATATCAAAGTAGTATAAAATGAGATATATCCCCCATACTAAATAATTTAAGATATACCAATATATTATCTTTATTATGCCAACCCTTACTATCAGCCCAATGGATGGAGAAACCATGCAGATCCCACACATAACATTTAAGCAGTTGTGAATGGGGATCCCCTACCTCAAATAAGCTTTTGAATCTCACTGTGTACCACAAGGCGAAGAAGAAACAACCTGAAACTCACAACTGCACAAGGGAATGGAGGATCAATCTACACTACATCAAAGGGTTGTAAAAAATATATCCCAACACATATAAAAAAAAACCAATAACACCATAGTGAACCTTTGGAATAGCCAAGGAAAAAAATGGATGAAAGGTAAGGACCACACCAATGATCACCAATGAGAAACCACCAGAACCCAAGGATTTAAGTAAGGGAAGAAGTGATGGAAGATCTCCCAAAAATCACAGAGGGTTTTCCACAAAACAAGAGAGAAAATGATGAACAATGATAAAATAATTTGCCAAATAATATATATAAATAGACCATAAGTCACTATAATTATGGTGTAAACCACACTTTTATGATGTAATGTCCATAGGACCGCATATCTTATGCTATAAAACCACTTTTTAGTTCATAAACACTTATTTACATAGAAAAAATGTCCCTTCATGCTATAATTAAATTACATCATAATTTTATTGTTTATAGCATAAAACCATTTTACAAGATACACTGCTACCAAACATAATCCATAAATGGATGGACACACAAGACATAAACCATACACTTGTGCCATAATCCATTCTTTTATGGTGTAAAGGGCCCACTTTAGCTCTAACTACACTGAACCTCTTATGGTCTCCTCTAAACTCCTTCAACTACCTCAAACTGGAAATGTAATAGGCTATGAAGGAATGAACCATTACAAACCCTCCCACCTTAGGTTCCCATGTGCTACTAATTTTCAAATATATCAATATAAACAAGTACCAATCATAAACGCCATTCAAAATCTAATTTAATAAAACAATATGTGAATTTTTATAAAAACGCTCTTCTTAAGGGATTTTTTTTTATAAAATATCTTTAGAAACTACCTTATAACCAAAAAACCTCTTTGATCCATTTTATCAGACACATGTTGTGAATTCAAGTCAACTACCTTTTAAAACCCACATTAAAACATCAAATTGCCAATAAAAAACATTAATCACATAAAACATGGAATAAACATCAATCATAAATCAATTTAAAATAAATTTGATAAATAAAAACCTATGGAGATAATAGATTAATGGTTAGCCATGGAAAATTACCTTAAATAGAGACACCTTACTTTTAATTAGTTCTAACCTTATCGATTTCAATGATAATAAATATATTTGGGAATAATAATTCTTTACTCACCTAAACCAAAATAAATCAAACCAAAACCCCCATTAACACCCTTAGATTTATGAACCACACCATTTAGTGCTTTCAACTTCCATGGAAATTGAAGAACAAGGAAAAATAGGGGGAATGATAAAGAAATCATGAATATTAGGGAACAAATCAAGCTAAACCGCCAAGGATCTAAGTATAATCCACCAAAAATGAATAGAAAGAAGTTCCCAATCTTGGGTAAGAATCTATGCATGGAATTATAGAGAAAAAAGGTTGAGATAATTATAATCCCATAATGATTTTTTTTAATTTTCTCAAATTTTTAATTACCTATACAACTCACATGGTTGGGGCATAGAATTAGTAAAACCATGTACCAACCATGCTGGTGCTACTATATCACCAACATGAAGCAACATAGTTACTATTGATCATTTAATGGTTTGAAAAACCATGCTCAAATTGTAAAAAATAGCTATTTCCCCCAAGACACCCCTCCCAATTATTAGACTCATGGTTAGAAAAAATACGTGTTAGGGTCTATATTCCCCAAAAACATGATTTATGACCCCTAATCCTCAGAAACTTTAAGAATGAATAAGAAGGTAAATAAAAACTCAAATATTATGTATCAGTGACCCGATTGGTGTCACAAACCTCCCCACCATGTCCCTTTCTTCCCCCAGAATGTCCTCAGTAATCCTCAGAAGAAAATAGTTGAGCCAATGCTCCCTCACCATGGATTCACAATGCCATGTATCATGGATTACACCACCAATCTTCAAAATCACATGGTATAACATAATTAATTTTCCATGGATCACCTTGTTTTTATAATCCAAGATATGAATTGGTTGCTCCACATTGGTGACATCAGGATCCAACTCCAAATATTCCCACTCCATCACATGAGATGAGTCTGGATGATATATCTTTATCCAGGAAAAATTAAATACATCATGAATCAAGGTTAACCATAGTGGAAAATCCAATAGGTAGGCTACCTTCCCTAGATGTTTCACAATTCAAAATGGACTAACATATCACAGAGCCAACTTCCCTTGATTTTCTAGGAGATGGTGAAGCAGTCAAAGAGAGACCCAACGAAACACCTGATCACCAACCTAAAACTCAAGTGGGATATGAAGTTGATTAACATATGACTTATGGAAAATTTGATATATCTCTAAACTTTTCTAAATCAACCTCACGTTCTTCATCGTCTCTTAGATGAGACTCATTCTTAATAGGGAACACTCACCCACCTCATCCAAATATAAAGGGGATGTCATTACCGCCTATATAACACCCCAAATGGGGAAATCCTAATTGAGGAATGATAACTATTATTATAAGAAAACCCATCCTATGATATGTGTATTTCCCAAAAACCCCCTAATTTAAGCACACATACTCAGAGCATATCCTCTAGATGTTGGAAGGTCCACTCAGACTAGCCATCTATTTGTAGGTTGTTTTTTGTGCTCAACCTTAACTTGGTTCTCAAATATTCTCAAATCCACTACTAAATTGGAGAAGTGAAATGGTCATCCCATTTAGAAACTATCAATGAGGTAAACCCATGAATCCTAAACATCTCTCAGGCATACATACGATTGAGATGTTCTACCTTCATCGACTCTCTATTGGAATGAAAATGGGATGATTTGGTGAAACGATTAAAAATAACCCATATATAATCTTTCCCACTTGGAGTACAAGGTATTATGATAAAAAAAAACCATATATATTTCATTCAAATTCCTCACTAGAATGGGAAGAGGCTATAATAACCTGACTGATGTAGTTGGGGTTTGGATTAGTGGTAAGCACCCTGTAATCCTATATAAAAAAACGGGGGTTAAAAACCCATTGGGCGCAGGTCACAACAACAATATTGTAGTGGTACTGTAGTAGTAGAGGCACTGTAGCAATGAAAACACTGTAGTGGGGGCGGGACTGTAGCAGTAGAAATTGTGGGCATTATAACAGGTGGGTACTATAGTATTACTATTCACAGAATGGGCCTTGAGCCAAAAAAACTGGCCTACAGGCCTTGTAGTGGGATACATGCCCAATGGGCCTTCGGGCCAAATATATATGGTGTAATGAAGCGGGTAGTTGGGTGGGTTATCTGTTAGGGGTGGGGGGATATGACCTTCCTTTTAGGCCTAAGTGTGTGCGATGTGTGTGCGTGTTTGATGTAATCGTACCCCCAAGCACATAATATAATATAATATAATAACCTGACTGGTCTTTGATACTTAGATTTGATTCTCTTGTTGTAATAGTGGGTTCCCTAGAACCAACTTGATTAATACTTTTGATTACCATATCGTGTATATAGTTAGATATACATGATTTGTTCTTACCATTATAGTGTATAATTTTTCACGTCCACTATTGAAATAGTAATTTCTATAGATTAATTATCATATCAAAATGTTATATAAGATCTTAGGCTATAATGAGAATCTTGAGATACTATGACATTAATCTTAAAAAAAGTCTTATTATCTAGATACATCATACTAACTGGACATAGTTGATGTCTGATTGTCAGATGCTGGGGGCTCATAATCATTGAGACTTCTTCTCATTATGTTCACACTTGGTGATCACTAGTAGTGAGATTATGAGGACAAATCCACTAATATGAACACAACATGTTTCAAGTGTCATTAGTTTTTCCTATATATAGACATGTTTATTGGCCTCCTAACTTGAGATCATTATCGATATGTGTCATTCTATTGTGTACTTTGATGCAAGGAAAAAACCATGATATTGAAACCATGACGAGGTAGCTTGTGTTGGGTGTCTCATTGGTGGTATGAAATTGGTTGAATGGTCAAGAAAGGATTTGTCACTTCCAGGTTAAGGAAGTAATATATATCAGGCATGGTTGATCAGGATAGTAGCCTCATTATAAATCCTTGGCTAAGGTATTCGAAAGGTAAATCCATCCGGTTAGATCGAAAAGTAATGAATGAAGGACTATGACACTAGTGCGTATCATGTTTTATGATATATTTAAAGACAAAGAGATTATAGTACATAGTGCATGTCCATAGGCAGATTGTCGTTGTAATGACTATCCTCATCTCTTTAGGGGCTTCGATGGGTTGCTAGAATTTTCTCTTGGTCTGTGAATAATATTTACTACTATTGAGATAAGGTCTAAGAGGGTCACACATAATAGTGTATTCAAGAATCTACCATATTCTGGTGAATAGGTATATTGTACATGGTGGGACCCACCACGCGGTCTAAGTATTGTTCAAGACATCAATCACTGAAGAATAAATAAATTCATATTATTCACATAAAGAATAATTGGGTTTAATTTATTTATTAAAAATATTTACAAGTTAATTAAATATGAGGAATAATAGTAATCAAACAAATATTATTTTAATATTCTATGCTCATTTAATATTAAGCAGGATTTACGAGTCGAGTTAATGGATCAGGTTTATCACGTAATATATTTAATATATATTACAAGTGTGTGATATAATAACTAATATTTATGATGCAATTTAGTTTTTCATAATTATTTATTTAATTAACATTAAATATACAGGGCGGGGGAACCCTTCTGGGTATTTGAGCATCCACTATAAATAGGTGAGAGAGGCTCTTACATAATGACTATTCACTATAGGATTTCCAGAGCCTCTCAATCCACTTCCACTTTTTAGAGAGATAATATCTCAATCTAGGTGAACAAATTGAGTTCATCTCCATGCATCAAAGTTACGTCTATGCAGTGATCGTTGGGACGTCGAAAGCATAATCAGATTGCAACACTAGCACCCAGAATCAGACAATCGATACTCCTATGGATTTTTAAAGAACACGTGGATGATCTATAAGGATTCTACTTTGTATACTTTGTGTTGATATCACCGATGAAAAGCTGACTTCTAGCGTAAGCTTAGAAAGGTAAAGGTATGTTTTCATTTTTATTTTGTGCTCTGTTTAATTTACATGAGATCCTTGGACCGTACCAGGGCTTGGGTTGTTGGAGATGACAAGTCTCATCTTCCCGATAATGAAAAATTTTAACATCCCTATCCCACCATCTTCCACTACTGCCCCAATACCTTCAATTGGTATCAGAGTAATCATGTAAAGTTTCCGATTAAAAAAAATTAATTTGTCATAAAATTAAGTATAGGGTATTAAAATAGTCCCAACAGAATAGAATGCACATCAATCTAATTTCAACCGATCAAGTTATGAAAATTCCAAATTTTTGATATAAACTATTGGCAGTTTTATTTGTATTAAAATTCAAAGAACATATTTTAATTATATTTTAATTTTATCTATTATCCATTGGTGAAACTAATTTCTTGTGAAGCCTACTATTTTGATCCGAATCTATTGGATAGAATCGGGTTTTTTTTTGGTCCAATGCCATTAGGAATAATGGTTTAATTATAATAGATATTAATGCTATAATTTTAAAATAATTAAAAATATTATAATATTTTTTTTAGAATGAAAACAATTTTTTTCAAAAGTGTGGTGGGAAGATGTTTTTGAAATGGGAAAAATGAATTTCAAAAAAGTCTTGGACAACCTTTATAATTCAAAATAAATGAAAAAATAAAATATAAAAATGGTCTCTCTTCCACAAGAAGGCAAAGAAGTGGGACACCCTACTTTCAGCCACTTTTTCTCGTCCCTCTACTGCACGGAGAGCTATCCACGAAGGCTCCTTCCTTCCCCATCGCAGCGCCTCCTTCACCACTCCATAATGACCCACCGATAGTTTGCACCTCATTAGAGACCTTGCACTTGCCAGCGAGCTCTATCGCCCACCGTTTGAGGGGCCACCACCACCCACGACGAAGTACCGTCCCACCATTATCCTTCAACGGAAAGTAGCACCGAATCCTAGGTGCCCCTCTTCACCATCAAAAACTAGCCTGGAAGAACCTGTATGACCCTAAATGATCCTGCACCGGTTTTGCACGGCCCCAAACTGGTCTGTGCCAGTTCGGTGAGACGGTCTTTGGGCATGTGGGGGGCTTTGGGGCCGAGTAAATCTAATTAATATAATTAATTAATATAATTTTAGAATTAAATTAATTAATTAATTTTATTAAAAATAAATAAATTAGAGCACAGAATATAATTAAATTATTTGAGTTTAATTAATTTAATTAAATACCACATTACTTTAATTTATTACAATTTAATTTTTACCATGCTTTAATTTTACCTGTTTACTAGACTTGAGAAACTGACTGACCTGTGTATGTCTAAATTTATTTAATTAATTATTTTTAACTTTGTACAATGTTTGTAAATAATTAATTAATTTTGATGGTTTGCGCATCGTCATTTTTTAGTCAATATGTATAAATGCCTTTGCATGTAAATCTATCTGATGAACATTGTGCCCCAAGTTCCCCTCTCCTAGTGTGAGAATTCTTCTATTTTGAAGAAGACGATGTAATATGTGGACCCTGTCAAGCCGATGTGGTGCTCCAGATGAGATGTGGACCCCACCATGACAAGGTGATACTCAAGATGAGCAGTGAACACATTGGATGGGGGCGAGCTGCATCATGGGTCAAGCTACGAGTGAGGTATGTTACCCTTAGGTTGTGGTTAGTCCATTAAGTTTAACAAATGGATCAACCAGTTTTAGATGCTCAAGACCAGTTGGGTAGTTAATTTACTTTATGCATTCATCTTTTATTTTATGCAATTTATGACAGTGGGAAATACATAAAATAATAAAATAATAAAATGCATAAATAAGCATTGAATGATTTTTTTATTAATGTTCAGCTATGAGAACAACAACATAGAATGAACAAGATTAATAGAAATGAGTTACATTCATCAAGAAAAAATAATAAAACCCTCACAAAAATATTAAGTTGCAAATGCCTTTCATCATTTGAATTTGAACACAACCAGGTGTCCAAGGTGCTCGGTCAGCCATAGATGAGGGTGTCTCTTACTATTGGAGAGTTCTTATGAGAATGATGAGTTGACTTAATTGAAGTTGGTAGTAAGTATTATCCATAGATAAATTGCTATCACTTTATAGGAAAGCATTGAGAAATCAATTTTATGATTTTAGAAGCTGCAACTTCACTCAATGGATCAAGGAACCCTAAGTTAATGCAGTTGGCTAGTCAAAAGCTACCTTAAACTCTCTGAGTAGTGGTGTAGCCATAGCTTGTAGACTATTATGAGATGTTCAAGGATCATTTTCACTAGAATACTTCAGTGACATAGTATTTTATTTCTAGTACAAAGGGTTATAGAGTTCGATAAAATAGTGGGATACATTTAATGATTTAATTAATTAATCAGTAATTTCCAAATCAGTAATCAAGATAAAAAGTACAAATATGCTAGGTTTTCTTTTTATAGAAAATGTAAATTAATAGTACAAAATTACACTATGATAAATATTGGACAAATTAAATGTCCAAACTAGCATGAATTTTCAAGTGTAGTACAAGTGTTTACGCACAATACTACGATACAAGAAATTCTAGGTGCTGGTGTCCCTATACTTGTTGATCCGCCTCAGAAAGTGAGGGTGTAAAATTGATTATAGGTGACCCATTTATAAAGAATATGATGTTATGTCATTATTCTATCATCAACATATGATGTTAATTGTGGTCACTATATCAGGACATGGGTGATATAACATGTATTCTCATCTTCAAGTAGTTTTCAAGGAGGAAGTGAAGAAAGATATGAATAAGGTGATGTTTACACTGGACATGTGTAAATTGAAAGATAAATCATGATATTTCAATGGATCCCTTTCTTATATCATTTTCACACAATTAATTTAGTCTTGTTTTAGGTTATAAAATGAAGATTATTGAGTAAACACTTCACTAACATTTTAGGTAAGGTTTAAATAAGAATATTAAAGAAAGATTAATCTTTAGCTCTTATAACGAACAAAATGAAAGGCAAGGTGAAAAGGCCAATGGAAAGAGTGATGAAAAAGGCACAATCAAAATTTCCTTATATGTAACGAGGTTTGATATTAACCAGGTGGTTATTTTCATTTCATATCATGAAATAAAAATATGGAAGCTTAAATGCAATGAACTAAATCAACGAAGAAAGTAATCTTTTCTTCTTCAGGCATATTCATCAAATGAAATGTTTTGACCATACTTCTTGGGTATTAAATAAAATATTCCAATTGAATTTTTATTTAAATATGGTAACCAAGTGAGTATAGAAACAATACAAGAAGTAAGGTGTATTATCTAAGCGACTAATAGAAGGTGATTCCTAAGTCAGCGGTGAGAAACACATAACCTCTAATTTCCAAGTTAATGATTTAGGTCAAACTATTATTGAGTATAACTAAAAAATTTATCTCAATTATCCATTGGAAACAAGGAAACATTATTCTAAGTTTAGGAATAATTTTTTTTGTGGTGTTTTATACTCAATCAATAGTTCATTGATACATGAATCATATTCAATACATGACGAATATAAAATGTTATACTTAATACCCAGTTGTGGAAATATAATTATTTGTCAAGTAAAAATAAAAGTGGGTATCAAGGATATACCCAGTATTTTATTTAGAATTAGTGGAGCTAAACAATTTTGGTATTATCGATGTATATACTTATTTAGTTTTGAAAAATAAACCTTTAGAAATAAAGGTATGCCACAAAGCTTTTGGAATTAGTTCAGCAAGAAAGCATGAACTATTCCATGGGTAAGAAAGTGATAAAAGTAATTCATAATATTCATTTAAGTCTTTAAGGTATGGTAAAATGAAGTATGCTATATGCATGGTTAGAAGATATAAGATACTTTGGGATGGGATGTTGAAGTGCTTCTTGACCAAGCATTCATTAATCATTATAATGTAGTGTTGAGTAAGTCCTAAATGTACATTACCTTATCTACATCATGAAATTTATGTTAATAAGGAGGATCACTGATAAGTATTACATGCTAACATTGATAAAAAAAATAGAGTGTGGAGAAATTATAAAATGTTCATTTTAATCATCAAAGTCATGATGAAAGTAGTATTAATGTTGAAACTTGTAGAATCTTCCATTTTATTTAAAGACATGATTTGAAAATAAAAGCGACATCCCATAACCATATGCCAACTATAATAAAAAATGGATATCATATGAGTCATAGTATGATGGAAATCAATTATGCTATAAGGACATGTGTTTAGATGTAAAGAATTTGTTAGGATATAAACAAATTTCATCAAGCTAAATACATTATGCATTTAAGTAATTATCCTAACAGTTTTTAGGATATTACATAAAACTCTAAGATAGAAAAGTGGAAGTCAAGTGGTAGACTACATTTCTATATAAGGGTTCACATATCTATTAGAGAAAGTGGGTGTAAAGACCCGTAAATTTCAAGGAATTTTTTTTCTTAATTTATTTGGGATTTTACGAGTACGTAGTTTCTGACGGCACCTGATTCCGAGGCCCGGTGTGCCCGGAATCATTTTTCGAAGTTTAGATCAGGTACGTTCAGTGAACGAACGAGCGAGTTTTCCTAACTTTTGAACCGGTGCTCGGAATCGAAATCCCAGGGCACCGATGAAACCGCAACGCCAGTAATTGCTTAGGAACACCTTTTCCTAAGGTTCATTTGCTCGGGAGGAGTTGTTAAAAATGTGAAGAATAAAAATATAGTTGTTGTACAATTATATTTTTATTACACCACTGATGGTTTAAGTGTTACGAAAAAAAAGTTGTGAAGAAGTTGGGGTGGGGCCCACACGAGCCCCCAACTCCTTCAATTTCCCTAACATCCCATTAAACCCCCCTCTAGCATTTAATTTGTAACTCATCCTATTCCCCTCCTTAATGCAGGTCAACTCTCACATTAAATTGTTTGATTAAAGCTACTCAATTAAATTAATTAAGAGTTTGAATTTTGAATATTTGGAATTCATGACATGGGTTAATAAAATAAGGATGAACCTTATTTTATTTGGGGTTGGTTTTGTTGTGAGAGAACTTTGGGAGAGAATACTCTATGTTTGAAGAACACGAAGAACGCCAAGACTTCGACGAAGAACGCCGTCCCCACAAGGAGATATCGACGAGTCGTCTCTTCTTCTCTCCGCAGCCGGTGTATGACGACGTTCCCTTCTTGGACGTACACCGTTCCATCTTCTCTCCACATCAAAGAAAGGGAGACACCACTTCCTCCTCAGACGTTCTCCATCGACGTATACGGAGCTTCATACCGCGACGCCGTTTTCCGCGACGCTAGCTTCCACAAACTTCTTCGAGGTAGGGGTTGTTCATCTTTCAAGAATTATTAATTGATGTTCTTGGTTAATTCTTAGCCGCCTGTTATCAGAATAACGGGAGGAGGTCGGACCGCACGAACCCGGTCAAACCTACTCCCCTTTTTTTTATTGAATTTTCTTGTGGCTTGGATGAAGGCGACGCGGTGCCGTTGCACCGCGCGGGAAAGAGAGAACCACGACGATGGAGCGCGATGCCGTCGCGCCGCGCCGGTAAGGCCGAAGGAGGCCGCGGCCAGGAGCGGGCCACGACGGAGGAGCGCAGTGCCGTCGCGCCGTGTCAGAATACAGAGGAGGGTCGCAGCACCACGCCAGACGGAAGGAGTCGCGGCGGTTCGGGGAAGCGGCCGGCTGAGCCGGCCGCTGGAGCCAACTGGAGGCGGGACCCCGCGGGTTCGGTTAAGGCCGGCCATAAATGGCCGGCCGTTTATCAATCAAGGGGGGCAGCACCCCCCCCCCCCCACGTCCACTCAGCACGCGGGCGCCCAGGCCGGACCGACCGCCCGCGCAGGGCCGGGACGCCCGCGCCGGGCCGGGACGCCCGCGCCGGGCCGGGACGCCCGCGCCGGGCCGGGACGCCCGCGCCGGGCCGGGACGCCCGCGCCGGGCCGGGACGCCCGCGCCGGGCCGGGACGCCCGCGCCGGGCCGGGACGCCCGCGCCGGGCCGGGACGCCCGCGCCGGGCCGGGACGCCCGCGCCGGGCCGGGACGCCCGCGCCGGGCCGGGACGCCCGCGCCGGGCCGGGCCGCCCGCGCCGGGCCGGGCCCCCGCGCCGGGCCGGGCCCCCGCGCCGGGCCGGGCCCCCGCGCTGGGCCGGGCCGCGCGGCTGGGCGAGGCCGTGCCAGCCGGACTGGGCCCCGCCCAACCGGGCCGGACCCGGACCCGGTTCGGGTCGACCCGATTCGGGCCGACCTAGGGGTATCGGGCTGGGTCGGACCGGGCCCGAACCCCCTGATTTCTGACAGATACGTTCAAAGGCTCATATCTTGGGCTACAGACCTCTGATTAACGCACTGTCAGTTGAATAGAGATCCTTGGATCGAGATGGTCGTTTCGGTATATTACACTCAAGGTTTCAGAGAACTTTGGGTATGGCCGGGTTGGTTCGAACACGAAACTAACCGGGCCCTCGGAGCGGAAACGCTTATAACTTGAGCTCCGGACGTCCGATTGACGTGTCGTTGACTTTGTTGGATTCCTCTTAGTGAGACGGTTCATTTGTCTTACTCCGATCGAGGTTTGGACGCAGTTGGAGTACGGTCGGGTTGGTTTTGACTTAAAAAACCAATCGGGCCCCTGTGACAAAAAAGCCAATAACTCTCAGACCGGACGTTCGTTTGACACGCCGTCTGTCGCGTAGAGTTCCTATTGACGAGACGGAACTTTGGGATACATCAAATCCGGACTACATGTCAGTTGATGTATCGACTCCCTTGGCTCGTGGAGCGGACCCTCCCGGAATTGAGCATGCTGTGTGCGGGAAACCTAAAGCTGGATGCGACTGCGACGACGATGATGACTGTACTGGGATCCTACGTGGGTTCGGCAGCAACGACGACTGTACTGGAATCCTCTGTGGGTTTGACGACGATGACTACTATTCTTGTATCCTATGTGGGTCCGACAGTACTTGACTACTATTCTTGTATCCTACGTGGGTCCAGCAGTATTTGACTCTGTACTTGTATCCTATGTGGGTCCGGCAGAGTAGCTGGTCTTGTATCCTTTGTGGGTCCGACAACTTAGCTAGTCTTGTATCCTATGTGGGTCTGACAGCTTAGATGAATCAGTGGATACATCTGATCATCTCTATCACCTTACGAAGAGTATACCTGTGTGAGATGAGTCTTGACTTTCAATCATTATCTTTGATATGATTGTTTTGCTATCCTGTGTGGATTGGGTTGTGTTATCCTGTGTGGATTTGATTGTGCTATCCTGTGTGGACTATATCGAACTTGGGCTCGGATGTTGGAGCCGAACTGGAATTGATGACTTAGGTATATGTATGGGCATATACCTAAGTAGAGTTGGTTGTTACTTTGTGATTGTATCTTTCCTTTGTGGTTTATCCTTCATGGATTCTGGGAGACCTTCAGGGGTCTCGGGGTCCCTACTAAGTAGCGTATACTCACCCCTGCACGGGCTACGCCCGCACTACGTTGTGTTGGATGCAGACGACGGACATCGCTGATTGAGGTGTGAGCTCGTGGAGCTGGATGGTACCTGGAGGTGGATCACTAGACGGTACTTACTCGGAGCGGACGGCTGGAGCCGAGAAGCAGAGGAGGCTATCTGTACCCACCCTTCAGGTGGGATTTCCAGAGGATGGCTCAAACTCGCTACTTTACTTTACTGTTGTTGTACTCCCTTTTTAGTTGTACTTTACTTTTAGTTGGGTTTGTATTCTGGCCCATTTAATTTCCAACACTTCCTTTTGTACTCAGTTTACTTAGTGTTTACTTCTGCTTGCATGCTCTATGGTGTTTGTTTCCTTACTTAAAGGCAATGTCTTCCCTGATATCGGGATTTACGCCTTTGGTGCTAGTCTCCAGCCCCTGGCCTATGGAAGGCGGGCTTGGGGTAGTCACGGCACGGGTCCCGAGGACGGGTCGTGACAGTGGGAGCCGGATTGACTTGGGTTTAGTCGATTCTAGAGATGTACATGTAGTTGGTATAAGAACTAGTTCCACAAGTGAATGTGGAATAGGAATATTCCAAAGAAACATACTTCATAGGAAGGATAAAACCACGGTGATGGTATTGTATTCACCCTAACCAGTGATCCATTATTCATTATGAATAATAATTCCTATAAGTATGCAGTATATGACAATTATCTTAGATTTACAAGATAAATTAAAATTCAATAATGGATTCCATGTATCAAAGTGTAA
The DNA here is from genome assembly GCA_963277665.1 of Viscum album. Taxonomy (NCBI): domain Eukaryota; kingdom Viridiplantae; phylum Streptophyta; class Magnoliopsida; order Santalales; family Viscaceae; genus Viscum; species Viscum album. The sequence continues at coordinate 1,686,181,893 of OY728160.1, forward strand.
AGGCACTTTTATATTGAATATTTTTGTGGGAATTCAACTGATATGATACATGGATTGTACAATTTCTGTACTAGTATGGCTTGATTTGTTATACCAAGTCATTATTCCTAAATCCATTATAATTTTACTTATCATATCTAATATCTATGATCATTTTATAATTCATTTGATGTAACAACCACCAATCGCGGAATTTGTATATAAAACACAACCAAACATGGATGGTTACATCAAATATTGGAAATAAAGGTTTCAAGTTTCTAAAATCTAGTTTAGGATTAAAGTAAGAAACTAGATCATATAATTTTCAGTCGGAATGAATATTTTTCATGTGTCTACCATAGGTTAGTGGGAGGGACAATGTTTTACAAGTGTGAAATGTTCAGTAACATATGAAAAAAACTATTGGTCTTATAGTTAGTTAAGACCAAGATGAAAGTAACTCTACAAAGATTGACTTAAAGTAGAAACTAAAGTTCTAGGGAACAAGAGCTACTGAGGTAGATCTAATGGTTTCCTGGACCCAGTAAATCATACATATATTAACATAGTATTGAAAAATAAAAGTTGTAACAATTCAAGAGAGAATTGTTACCATTGTAACATGGCATAAATCTCTCAAAAATTACATGTATGGTACATGAGAGGAGATTAATGTGGAAAGTTTCATTTAATACACTTCTGTGATGGATCAATCACATATTCCATGATATGTAATAGAAATGATATTTCCTACATAAACTTTATAGTAGGAAAATATCATTTATTTCTAGGAGAACTACAGGGGAAGTAGTCATAACTATCTGATTATACATGGGAAAGTACAAAAGATATGTGCCTGGTATGTGAAGAGAAAGGGATACTAGTTTTTAGGGGACACATACTACTATTACTTAGATCAATTTGATCTAGTATCACAGTTAGACTAAAGGTGACGAGTGAGAAAAGATCATACAAGCCAGTGGTATCCATACTTACAAATAATGAGTACATTGAAGCTTATAAGGTAGTTAAGAAGTAGTTATTAAATGAAACAAATTGTTCTAGTTCTTGGAATCACTCATAGTTAGTAAAGTTTCATCATTAAGATAATTCTATTACTAGTAATAACCAAGATGTCAAGTTTTAAAAGTGGATAAAAAGGATATACTTAGGGATACCATCTCATGAGAAGTTTTACTCAAGGTGATGAGGTCTCATATAGTATAATATCCACATGGAGAAAACATGTAAGACCTAGTATCTAAAGCTATTAATTAGCAGAAACATGATCTTTATCATGTGATATCTAACAAGGTTCATTAGAAAGTTGTATCTAGTGCAAGTGGGGGTGTTGTAATAGCAGGTTCCCTAAAACCAACTTGAACAATAATTTTGATTGCTATATCATGTATACAATTAGATATACATGATGTATTCCTACCATTATAGTGTATAATTTTCTATGTCCACTATTGAAATGTAAATTTCCATAGATTAATTATTTTATCAAAAGGTTATAGTAGATCTCATGCTATAATGAGAACCTCGAGATACTGTGACATTAATCTTAAAAAAGGTACTATGGTGCAGATACATCATACCGACTAGACCTAATTTATGTATGAGTATCTGGTGCTGGAGGTTCATAGGCATTGAGACTTCTTCTCATGAAGATCACACTTGGTGATCTCTAGTAGCGAGATCATGAGGACAAACCCGCTAATAAGAACACCACATGTTTCAGGCGTCATTGGTTTTTCCTGTCTATGAACATGTGTGTTGGTCTCCTGACTTGAGATCATTATCAATGTGTACTATTTTATTGGGTACTTTGATGTAATAAAAAAACCATGATATTGAAATCATAGAGAGTTTTCTTGCGTTGGGTACATCATTGGTGGTATGACATTGGTTGAATGGTCAATAAAGGATTTATTTCTTATAGGTGAAGCATGTAATATATCTTGAGCCTGGTTGATTAGGATGGTAGAACCTTTATAAATCCTTGGACAAGGTAGTTGAAAGGTAAATCCATCCGGTTAGATCCATAAATAAAAAATCATGAAATAATGATGAAACTAGTGTATATCCTTCTTTATGATATTTTTAAATACTAAGAGATTATAATACATAGTGCATGTCTGTATTTTGGTTTTCATTTCTATGACTATCCTTATCTATTTAGGGGACTTTATGGGTTGCTAAACTCTGCTCTTGGTCTATGAATATTATTCAATTATATTGAGATAAGGTCCTAGAGGGTCACACACAATAGGGTATTCAAGAATCCACTATATTCTAGTGAATAAGTATATTGGACATGGTGGCCCCCACCATAGGGTTTGAGTATTATCCAAGTCATCAATCACTAAAGAATAAGTAAATTCAAATTATTCAAGTAAAGAATAATTGGGTTGAATTTATTTATTAAAATTATTTACAAGTTAAGTAGATACGAGTAATAATATTAATTGAATGAATATTATTTTAATAATATAGGATCATTTAATATTAGGCAGGAATTATGGGTCGATTTAATGAATCAAGTTTATCATGTAATATATTTAATATATACTACATGCGTTTGATAAAATAAATAATATTTATGATACTTTTTAGTTCATCATTATTATTATTTACTGGATGTTAAGTATGCAGTTTCTGGGAACCCTTTCGAGTATTTGAGCACCCACAATAAATAGGTGAGAGAGGATCTTAAAAAATGAATATTCACTTTGATATTTCTAGAGCCTCTCTATCCTATCCTTCTTTCTAGAGAGAGAAGATCTTGATCCCGATGAACAGATCGAGTTCATCACCATGCATTGAATGTACGTCAATGTTCTAATTGTCGAGATGTCGAAGGCATTGTCAGATATCCACTCTAGCACCTGAAATCCAAAGATCGATGCTCCTATGGATTTTTATGTGTGTGTGGATGATCTAGAGGGGTTCTTCATTAGATCCTTCGATCAACGATCGCTGGTGGCAAGTATACATCGAGCACTGATTCATGTTGGTAAAGGTATGTTTTCATTTTTATTTTGTGCTATGTTTAATTTTTGTAAGATCCCTGAACCATATTAGGGCTCAGATCGTTATAGATGAAAAGTCTTGTCATCTTAATGATGAAAAATTTTAAAATCCATAGACCATTGGCTTCTATTTCTACCCCAATACCTTCATCTCTTATAGGTGAAACATTAGGAAACTAATTCATCAACTGGTTACCACATCCCAAGCTGCCAATACCTACTCCTCGAGATATAAAAAATTTATTATCCCTTAGATATACAACCCAACACAAATGATATGCATCACTCATTAAATCCTTCATTAAATTAAAAGGAAACACCAGTCACCTCATTAAAAGGAGAGAGTTATCAGGAGATAGAGACAGTAACTTGAGGTCTCCCCACCATTTATGGATCTACTAATCTATTGTCACCCAGGGTTAGATTCCAAATCACTCTAAAACTGTTTAATAAAAAAGGGAATATACAATACACCATTAAAGAACACCATATCTATATTCCCCTATACCTCCAACCTCTAATCAAAAAACATACTCATCAAGACCTACTCATCTACTGACTCTCACACAACCTAGGTTGGAAACTTTCTGCTCAAAGCATCGATGAAAATATTCCCCATCTCAAGTGTATAGGATATTTCAAAATCAAAATTTTTGAGATACTTTAACTATAATATCTTCCTAAGGTTCGAGTCTCTTTGTTGAATATATACTCTAGGATTTTATGACCTAATTAAACTGTAAAATGATCCCCAAAGAGGTAATGGTTCCATATTTTTATTGCATGAATCACAATTACCAACTCTAGGTCATGGGGGGGGGGGGTAATTTTTCTCATTTGTTCATAGATACTGCAATCAATAGTCCACCACATGAACATCCTTCATTATCATGCAACCTAAACCCAAACATTATTCATAACAAAACTCTGTACAAGACTTCCTAGGTGTAGTAGAATCAATATTGGTGCTGATTCCAAATAGTCCTACAACTCCTTGAAAGAACATTGGAACTTCACATTCCACTAAAACTTCACCTCATTTCTCATCAAATCTATCAAGGAAGAAGATATCATATAGAATTCTGGAAATAATTTCCCATAATACCTAGATAATCCTAAAAATTTCTTGATCATGAACATATTCTTGGACTGCTCCTAAGATATGAATACTTGAATCTTCTTGGGATCAACTGAATCTCCTCTCTCAGAAATCACATAGTTCAAGAAATTCACCTCTTGAATCAAAAAATGACATTTAGATAACTTGAGATATTGATATTTATCTATAATGATTCCCAAAACAAACCCTAGATATTCTTTATGGTCCTCCTCTATCTTTGAATACACCAGGATGTCATCAACAAACATGGCTATGAAGGAGTCCAAAATGTGATGGAATATCTAGTTCAATAAGGCCATAAATACCATAGGATAATTGTTTAGGAAAAATGGAATATCCAAATACTCAAAGTGTCTCTAACAACTTTGAAAGGGGGTATTACGAACATCCTCCTCCCGAAACCACAACTGGAAGTACCCTAATCAAAAGTTAACCTTTGAAAACCAATGTGCTCTACTGAGATAATAAAAAAGATCATAAAATCTAGGAAACAAACATTAATTATTTATGGTAAATTGATTAAGCTTATATTAATGTATGAAATGTCAGAAACTACTCTATACCTTATTTGAAAATAGAATTGGAGATGCCTATAGTGATACACTCAGATGAATAAATCCCTTTCTCTCAAGGTCCTCCAATATAGATTTCAACCCTATCAACTCAGATAGATCCATCCAGTAATATTATATGGAAATAAGGATCATCTCGGGGAGTATAGAGATAGTAAAATCGACCTTGGGTTGGTGAAAAAAACAAGAAAAATCATTTGGAAACACATCAATGTATCAATCTATGACCATAGGAAGAAAACCAACTAAACTATGCTCTACAAAATTGAAGAAAAACCTAGAAAGATGACATGAGATAAATCCCATATATAAAATAATATACCATAACCTCTCTGATCTTTGATCCCACTCACTCTAGAATATATGAGTTCTCCCATTAGAACATATTAAATGGAAACTATAGTGATATAAATCAGCCTATAAATTGAATAAAATCAACTAACCCAAATCGATGATTAGATTAAGAATATACAAGTCCAAAATGATGAAATACCACATAAATTCCACGTTGGTGATTAAAAAATGAAACTATAGCCAATTAAAACCTTGGTCCTTCTTCCTACACAATGGGGTAAGTAAATACATCATAAAAGGCATCAGTTCTTCTCACATAACCAAATAATAAAGTATATTTAATGAAATAAATGAATGGGAAGAACCTATATCAAATAAAACTGAATCCATAGAGGATGAAATAAACACCTTACCTCTCATGGTGGTCATCCAGGACTCAATGTCCTTTAGTACAATATATTCTTCACAGAAACATCTTAACTCAGGGACACCTTGAACCCTCTTCACCTAGTGAGAAAATAATTTAACCTAAGGGGAAGATCTTTTACCATTAGAAGCATCTAAATGCACCTAAGAACCCTTGGAAAACAAGGAAGCAACTCCATTCCATTAAGGGGGAGTCTTATAGAAGTGTTGAAGATGACCCAAGTTCCCAAATTGGTGAAATATCCTCAATGCCTTGAAAAAAGTTGGTTTGGTATGGACAAAATTTCCACAATAATTACATACCACTTACCCATTCCCTGAAGAAACCATTGGTGTGGTTCTTGATGACTACGAAGTACTCTTTCCACTACCTAGATGAGGTCCATCACACTTCATTTTCTAGCCAGATAAAGATATTTGGATACCACCCAATAAAATAACACCACCAAGACTTGTATTCCTAACCATGTCCACATCTAACATCATCTCTCTATTAAAAACCTTAGTGTAATCCAAAAAAAAAGGATAAACATCGACCATATTTTAGTATTCAATCCCATTTCAAAATACCAAAATTTAAAGAATTTTTTCATGACGAGATCAGGAGAGACATGAAACAACTTAGTAAAATGAGAATCATACTTCATTACTGAATGAAATCCTTCCTCCATCATCATTAAATCATGAGACTTCACTACCCTTAATGTCCTTGGATATGAATTCTTATTAAAGTTTTATTTAAAGGTAATCCATGCAAGACCCTCAAACCGTTACTCTAACTCTAAGGATTCCCACCATTTTTATCAAATTCCTTCCGGTATATAAGTGTGGAATCCAATATTTAAGGTCTCAGGGGTATTTAGGAATTGAAATATATACTTGATCCATTCCATCCATTTCTCAAGCTCCTAGGTTACCATGTCACCAAAAAAAACTGGTGTATTATTCTTAGTGAACATATGAGAATTTTCCACCATTTATGCCTGATCCCGACTACCCCATGGGCCTAAATATTAGAACATACAAATCTATGACTCCCAACTAATATAGATCAAATAGAGGGTTTTCTTGTGGGATATGCTTCAAATCTCCATATCTGCATCTAGATGAGGTCCTTCTAGGAAGCATTTTCTAAAAAAATCAAGACACAAGGTCATTAAATAAATAATTGAATCTAAAAAAACATCAATTAAGCCACAATTAACTATCAAACACCAATAATTAAACCAAAATAAACCCATATAATAGGTCTCTATTGACAATATTAACATCAATAGAGACTTCAACAGAAGAAGGGATGATAACATAATTTTTTAAAAACATTTTTACATTGTTTATGGGTTGGAAACATAGTTAGGAAAACCATACACCAACCACGAAAGTGACAATGGTAATTAATAATAAAGGTTTCTTGGTTTCCACATGGTTACTACTAACCGTGTGCCTAAACCATGCACCTCCTTCTTTCCTCCCTGTTTCACCCCAAAACAAAAAATAACACATGGGGTCTCACCATAAATCATAATAAATAGTGAAATATATAAAATCCAAAATAAAAAACCCATAACCGGGAATACAAATTAAACACAATTATATAACACCCATGGAAACTCATTTTTGGACAAGAAAAAGAGTTGACTGGACACTCCTATGGTCCAACCTTGTGAGCACTTAAGGTCCTAGATACAGTCTACTACTGATCCCCCGATAAAAACCTACTTTGATGCCATTTTTTAGATAACCATCCTAGATAAACCTAACTCATCACCTAATATTCCAATCCATAAGGCCCAAATCATGTTCCCAATCACCACATACTGGTGACGAGAAACGGGGATTCATAATAAACTATTTGGGAATAGTTTCTCCCTTATTAACCAAGCATGAACCACCCATTAATTGGATTTCCATCACTAATGATAAATTAATATTAATAGATATAAAGATACAACCATAGTAAATATAAAAATTACTAACAAAACATATCATAAATACCATCACTTCACCATATATAACTATTCATATATAAGACATACACATGATATCCATAGTCAAAAGTTCAATTATAAAAATAGGGATCAAGACCCAAATAATTTATATTTAACATCACAACTACTAAAAATTCTTAAAATATCTCTAGATGAGATAAAATCCATGGGACCACATCACCGTGAACACAATAACCTCACATGATGGTAATCAAGAAGAGCCACCAAAATTAATGGTTCCCTTGCCCTCAACTATGACCTGTAAAAAAATATTCCCATGATAAAAGGCATAAGTAGGGTGTGAAAAAAATTGTAGTAAGAAACCAACATGAATTTATATAAGACTTTTAACTATGAAACTAATAAATCAAATTTGAAAATCATTTTTAAAACCATGCTCACTTTTAAAATAAATTTACTTGAAAAAAATTCCCCATTTTAAACAATTTTGTATTTTCTCAAAATAATATATGTTACAAATCATGAATAAAATAGGCTCAAATAAATAAATAAGACACTTTATATAACACTATTAACACACCCACACATGGTATAAAATTGATCATAAACATAAACACTATAATATGAAAAAATAAATTGAAATGCTCATAATACAAGGTATCATGACCAAAAAAAGGAACTAAAATAATGTGTGGAAGTATATGAATCAAATAGGAATAAGAAATATACAATATGAAATATAACCATAAGGGTCCAGTATGACTTAGGCTAAGGTATAAGTTTCTAGCTGGCTAAAAACAACAAGTTGGAAGCTCTCCCAGATTTTCTCGAGAAACAACAAAGAGATCTCTTAGTCTGTTGAACAATATTTTGAAATATCAAGCGGTATTCCTACAAAAGGATATCTTGGTCCCTTGGAAAATATCATAGATTATTCCTTGATATTCCTCCATAAAGTATCTCTCATTAACACACCACCATCCAGGTAAGTCACACCCTCACACCCAAGGTTCCCATGCACTACTCATTTTCAAATTTATCAATATAAACATGTTCCAATAATAAAGTCCATTTAAAAATACAATTTAATAAAAAAATTCCCATTTTTATAAAAACACCTTATCCAAGGAAAAAATTACTAAAATATCTTTCCAAAACCCTTTTAAACCAAAAAATTTATTCAAGCCATTTTATCAAACACTTAGAGTATATTCAAGCCAAAACCATTTGAAAAGCCACTTTAAAACATCAAATTCCCAATAAAAACCCATGAATTACATCAATAATGGAATAAAATTTAGAAATAAATAAATTACAAAGAAATTTGATAAATAAAAACCAAATTCATTAAGGGATAAAGGTTGTCCATTGAAAAAACCCTTAAATAGAGACACCTGCCTCCAAATCGATTCCAACCTTTTTATCTTTGATGAAACCCACTATATTATGTAAGAAGAAGTCCTAAAACACCAAAAATTTATTAAACAAAAAAAACCTCATTAAAACCTTTAGATTTATCTACCATGCTATCTAGTGTTTTCACCCTCCATGGAAATGGAAGAAGAAGGAAAGAATATGGGGAAGGGTGAAGAAATTTTGAATATTAAATAAAATGTACAAGGATCCATGGATAATCCAAAAAAATGAAGTGGAATAAGTTCCCAATGATTGGTAAGAAGTAGTACATGTAATGGGAGAGAAAATATGGTGAGATACTTAAAATCCCAAATAGTCAAAATGGTCATTTTTCCAAAATTTTAATGACCTAAACAACTCACATGGTTAGACAAACTGTGTTCCAACCATGGTGGTACTTTCATATCCCCAAAATCAATCCTCAAAATTAGTACCGATACTTTGAAATTTTGATCAACAATGCTTAAAAATTACAAAATATCTCTATACACACCCCTCCCACACGATTCGTTGCATGGTTATAAAAACCATGTAGTAACCATACACCAAGATCTATCTTCCCCAAAAACCAAATTTCTAACCCCTGGAACTCAAAAACCCAAAAAATGTATAAAAATGTAAATAAAAACATAAATAATATGAACCAATGACTTTTTTTTATATCACACTATATCAAATTGTATTCACTTTACTTGAGTGAGTCTTATATTATATAATACAGTTTCAAGTATTTATAATTTTTCCACCCACCTCACTTATAAAAGGGAACCCCCAATCCTCTCTTAGACTCTCTAATTTATCCTCTCAGATCATCCAAGAACAACTCAAATAAATTTCCAAAATCAATACCTACATCCTAGACATCATGGTCTCACCAAATGACAACTTCAAGGAGTTTTACGGTGTAATCCAAAGGAGGTTACCAAAAGAAGAGTTATATGTTATTACCAAGATTCTTAAAGTTCCTTTTTTATTAAAAATAATCAAAAAATTCAATAAAAATCTTAAAATAATTATATATATAGATTAACTATATTGATATGTTGTTATTTTGATGTTATGTCTTCTTTTCATCCTATGGAAAATTAAATCATCGCTTGTGCATATGTACGACTTGTCATCTCCATGTAGTAGTGCAATTATTTTTTTTATCACCGATTTACTTGGATGGTTATAAAGATATAATTAATTAATATATATGATATTTATGAAATAATTATTTTAATGTAAATATAATATACTAGCTACCTTATTACCCTTCCATCCATTAGAAAATGATAATTTCACACGTGCGTACGTGTGGACTACCACCTTAATTAAATGATGAGATTTGTTTTTCTATTACCACTATGAATTGATGATTATAAAATTGAATATAATGAATAAAAATTATATTAATGAAATTATTAATATTACAGAGATTATGGAACAATTCCATAACTCCTTTAACCAGATAAAATATCTCGAAGTAATCTTGGAGAAATCGACTGAACAAACTTAAGTGGTCAACTATATCAAGAACTAATCAATGAATGGATTTAAAATTATTATATAAGGAGATTATTTTTTCATATATTGGTTCTTAAGAAATTAATTAATAAATATAAAGTAATTATGCTGGAGGATTGTCACTATATTGACAAATACCTTGAGAAAGAATGATTCCATATGAGTTATTTTTTATATCCTTACCAAATCTGCACATTTGATTACTATAATGGAAAACATTCCCCTTGATCACCTCAATATTCTCTATATTAATAATGTTTTTAGAATTCATGGTGAACCTATTTTGATAGTATTTGGTCACGAACCATGGTTTACATCCAAATTTTGGAAGATTCTTTAGAAGGATTTTGACACTGAGATACATTTGGGAACTGCTTATCATCCTTAGATAGATGGATGGTCTGAAAGTACTATTAAAACATAAAAATACATGTTGAGTTCATGATCACTTGAATTTAAAGGTATGTGGGATCATTAGTTACTTTTTTTATAATTTTATTATAACAATATATTCCATTTTAGAATTTAAATGGAGCTGTATAAAACATTTTATAGGAAAAGATATAATACAAAAACATGTTGGGGTGAATTTAGTTAAAGGAAACTTTTAGGCCTAGAATTTTTTTTGAGACAACAACAAAAGTGAGAACTATTCATATTCATATTAAGGCATCTCAAGATAGAGAAAAGAGATTTGTAGTTAACCAAGGAAAGGATTTATAATTTCAAGTGGGTGATCATGTTTTCTTGAAGGTATGTCCATGGAGTGGTATTATAAGGTTCAATAAGAAAGGGAAAATAAGTCCAAAGTACACTAGGCCTTTTGAAATTTTGGAAAGAATTCGAGTTGTGACTTACCATTTGGTAATGAAACCTAGCCTATCTAAATTTCATGACGTGTTACTTATATCCTTATTGAGTAAGTACATGAAAAACCAATGAATGCGATCAAATATTATAAAAAATAATTAGAACCTAATTTACCTTACAATGAAGAGCCTATCCAGATTCTTGATACTAGAGAATAAGTGTTGTAGAATCAGATGACTTGATTAGTGAAGATACTTTAGAGAAATCATAAAATAGAAGAGGGAAGATGGGATACTGAAGAAGTTATGATAAAGAACTACCATTATATATTAATGATGTGAAATTATGTAAATTTCAGGGATTAAAAATTTTAATTAGTGAATAATGTATCACCCAAGATTCAATTATAGTTAGTAACTTTTTCTTTTTAAAGAAACTATAACATAATGAACACAATTTTATTCAAGAATTTTATCAAAACATAAATTATTTTTTTTACAAATTTAGTCTTATGAATTAAATTTAATATTTTAAATTAGAATATCAAAATTATATTAGGGTTAATTTTTGATATTTTTTATAAATATATGTTTTTTGGGTGAATAGTGAAAAATATCGATTTTACAAACAATTTCAGTTTTATGACATTATAATGATATAAGAATAACTTTATATTCTTTATAAAAAAATTATTATAGACTAAATATGTTTTTAATAAGAATTATAATGAATATAAAAATATATTTTTGAACTTATAAATATATTCTTACCTCTTTGGAAATCTCTGTAATGTTTTTATTTAAATAAACACTATTTTAGTTCGTATATGTTAATCAAGTATTTATAATGTTGATTTATGTTGTGGAATGGGTTTAAATTCAAATAATTATAATTTTATTTAATATAATCCAATTAATCCAATTATATTCAAAATCATACTTTATTTTTCATTAAAATCATTTTTATGCTTAAAAAAGCATTTTTCTAAAAATAGTTTTCATTGTATTTTGTGAACTCATATTAAAAGTAATTTATACCAATTATAGGGGTAAAATCATGTAAAATGGATTAAATATTTTTAATTAGTATAATTAATATTAGGTTCTACAATAACTTAATTTCTGGTCATAATGAATAGTAACCATGTAAAATATTTATCACCTCGATTAAGGGTAAAATGAGTTAAAAGGGTTAAAAATAAAGTGATAAGGATTCAATATGAAAAAATACTTAACTAAACTTAATTTATTGGTTGAATATCAACATTAATAATCTAATATTCAAATTAATGACAATTTTTAGCCACTTTACTTGAGTAAGACGTATATTATATAGTAAAATTTGAAGTATTTACAAGTTTTCCACCCACCTCACTTATAAAGGGGAATCCACTATCCTCAATTAACAACGTTACTTGATCCTATTATATCAACCAATACCTACCCAAATACCTTCCCAAAACACATTATTAGGCCCGAGAGGTAATTATATCACAAAAGACCACTTTACTGTTGCTTAAGGTGCAAGTTAAAGGAGATTACCAAAAGAAGAGGTATATGCTCTTATCGGGCCTTTTCAGATCCATTTCTTATTAAAAAACCTAAAAAACTTCAATAAACATCTTAAAATAATTTAATATTTATATTAAATATATTTAAATGTTTTTATGTTAATGTTACATCCATTTTCTATATGTTTTCCATCCTATGGAAAACAAAAATATCTCTAATGCATATGTATGACCTACAGTCTCCAGTGGTGTAATTATTTTTTCATAACTTATTTACTTGTATTGTTATAAACATGGAATTAGATAATTTATATGATATTTTTAAATAATAATTATTCCTAAAATATAAGTTACCGTCTAACTTCATACCCTTCCATATGTCGGAAAATGATAACATCGGTCGTGCATTTGTGTGGAATACCACCTCCACGAAGTGATGCGATTTTTTTCTATTAACACCATGCATAAATGATTATAAAATTTTATGTAATGAAAAAAATTATATTAATGAAGATTTTAAAATCATGGAGGTGATTGAAAAATTTCATAACTCCTTGAACCAAAAAAAATACCAATGTAATTTTGGAGAAATTGACCGAACATCCTCAATTGGTTGACAAAAGATAGAACTATCCAATAAATAGATTTCAAGTTTTTATAAAAGGGGATTAAAAAAATTTATTATAAATTTTGTTAATAAATTATTTAATAATTTAAATTCAGTATATAGGAGGATTAAACATGTATGAATAATAGGATACCCAAGGTAAGGTATTTCTGTTATAATCACATTTTATTTTAGGATTTTTTATGTTCAAATTTATTTTGTGAAAATTTTATGATAATAATATCTTAAAAACAATATATCTTATTCTCATATGGTTATTATTTGGTTTTATATGTTTATATTCCATTTATTCTCTTATTGGATCAAGAATCAACAAGTAAGTCACATGTGAGTGACTTTCTTTTAAAAACTCATGTTTTAAATTTTTCCTTAAAACTCTTTTTATTCCATGTAAAAGTTCTTATAAATGTTTCAAGAATATTCTTCTTTATACTCAAATTATTATTTGAAGCCATTTTTAACCATACTTTAATTTCATCACAAATTTTTAATTGGAATATTTTTATCATTTTCCAAAATAGGTACTTTTGGAATTTTTACAAAAATCCTGGGATGAATATTTATTTTAACATTTACTACAAAAAAATAATTTACCACCATCATAACCATTTTTTTATTGAAATATTAATTTATTAGTTTCCATGGTTATTTTAAAATAAAATAATTTAGTCAACATTTTAGGAATCTTTATTTAAGATGATATCAAAGGAAAAAGGTCATTGTTTTCTTAAACGTAAAAAATTTTAAAAGAGATTTATAACTTCATTCTTACAAAAAGTTACTAGTAAGTTATTTTTAATGTTTTTATTCCATTTTATTTTATAAAGTATTGGTTTTAAACCTTCATTACTGATGAATCTATGGCCTTATATCTTTTTTATTACTTTATTTTGAGATCATTAACTTTATTATGATCATGTTATCTATCACTCTCCATTATTCATTGGAAATTATTTTTCTCATTCATGTTCATATTTTAAATGTCAACGATAAATTTAGTATTCTTTAAATTACTTTGATGATGTTTAAACCATATACCAATTCTATGTATGGTATCTATTGAATAAATATTATTAAGAAATCCATTTCATTAGTTTGGGAAATAGTCTATATTCTTGATTTAGTATAGATAAAAGATGATTTATAAGGTATACTAATAATTATTTTCATTGATCATTAAATATATGAGTAATGCATAAGATGTGTATGTCATGAGTGGTGTTCAATTATATATATCCCCTCGATGCAGCAATAAGTCTCATGAGAATAAACAAGAGGCATGCCATGTTAGATGGTTATTTGGTTTACACCTACCCATTTATTAATAATGATGACTTAACTGTGGCCTTGATGGTAAGGTTCATGATAAATTGGACATATCCTAGATAGAATTATCTTTAATTTCTATATTTTTTGTAATTTCCTTTTTTAATTGTTAAATTTCCATTATCTATGTTGTAAAATCCTTTCCCAGCACATTTCCTTAGGCTGGGTTGTAGGTTATACTGACCTTAGGTGATTTCCAAAAGATGAAAAATGATATAAATAAATTCCATGGGATTAATTAGACATTGGGGGGGGGGTGGATGATTTTACCTTTAGAAAAAAAACAAACAATCAAGAAAAAATACCACAACCAAACCATCTATTTGATGCATGAGTAATAAAAATACAACTCAAATAAAAACCAATAGAACAAAAATAACAGAGTAACAATGAAAAATTATAAAAAAACAATTCATGTAGACCTAAGAACACATGAAAAAATAGCACTATTATGGTATCCCAATGAATAATCCAATAGATAAACTCCAATAACTAACTCCATCAAAAAAACTAGCATCAAGATTCTTTACTAGAGGTGTATGAGATCTCTCCTTTACCTATGTCATAAAGAATAAAGTATACATATGCACCATCATTAATATATAGGGTTGAGTAATCATACCTATTAGGATTTAATCAATTTACTTCCCACACACACCACTAGGACTAGACACATGTTTGCACATAGTTTATACAAAATAAGGGTGAGAGTGAAAAAATAGTTTACCATAGAAAAATATTTTAAGAAAAAAATTAATCTAAACCAATTTGTTTATTATTTCTCTTCCACCTGAAATTCATATATCATATTTCTCTCTATCACACACACATGCATGCCAAATTAAAATCCCACTACTTATGAGTAGTTATTCATCCTTCACCAAGTCATCATAAGGTGATAATATCATGTGCCTCCTATATGGAACCAACCACAAAGTCTATAAAAACAAGTCCTCATATAATGAAATATGAACACACACTGACCTGTATGAAACAACATATTATTAAATTATTTTTATCAAAACCATAATTTTTCACAGTTTTCAAAAAATAATTAAAATAAAAATTTCATTCTCATACCATTAAAAGTAATGATTCCACATGGTTCAAAAAAATTTCTTTGAGACACAAACCATTTAATTAAAAAGAATTATGAATTTATTAATTCTATAGAAACCAATATTTTCAAACCAATGTACCAAAAGGGTTTTAAATTGAGAATTATAGCAAGATAGTTT
This sequence comes from Viscum album, assembly GCA_963277665.1. NCBI lineage: Eukaryota > Viridiplantae > Streptophyta > Magnoliopsida > Santalales > Viscaceae > Viscum > Viscum album. The sequence goes on from OY728160.1 coordinate 1,686,197,708, forward strand.
ATGAATAAAATCCTTCCAATTCCCAAAAATATGAAGTGATAGAGAATCCACCTACGTCAACTCAATCACACAAAAAAAAAAGAGATAGAGAACTTAAATACAACACCCAAGAATGTACTTCTAAAAATCCCCACAAGCAACCAATAGGAAGTTGTCTAGGACCACCCTAAAAACAATGTTATGAGACATCGATATGGAGGAAAGATAAGGGTTATAAAAGGTGGTTTACACTAAAAAAACATTAAAACCATTCCATGAAGATCAAAATTGGATCCAAAAAATTACCCCCCCAAAATATGTGTGAGTATTGGTCATTTTAAAATGGGTTCAACAACCATGATGACCTGGTGGACCCACCATAGTCATGGTGCCTATGATAGAGCAATAAAAAGAAGGTGTGATACAACCAACCACCATGACTTGGTTCATGACCCTCTAACATTTTAGGCTCACCACACTCTAGACTACATCATGGTTAGTCCTCCCTAGATATGGTTTATAGAAAGACACCCAGGGAACCATATCCTGGACCACTCCCATTTTTGGTCTGTCTGTGTTGCGTTGGGAAACAACAAACATAACAGCCCTCTATTATCTATGTGTTATTTCTAGTTCATGTGCGATAGATTTTTTGAATTTTTTTCTATTTTTTTGAGAATACCCCTAATTTAATCCATTAACTGGATAAAAATAGTTTTTTTTGACGATTTTGAGAATTTTTAATATAATTGATAAAAGGATATAAATGAAGATTTTACATAGTTTTTTGAATTCATTTTGGAAGTAAATTTTTAATTGGACTTGTTTTTGAGTTTAATTTATTTAATAATTTCTTTGAAATTCAAAAATTTATTGATAATGAAATTGATTATTTGTGAAATTATAATTTGAAATTTTATTAGAGTTATTTTTAAGTGATGAAAATATTGAATATTATTAAGTGATAATGATTAAATTTGAGTTTTGCAAATCATTATTTTGTAACCCAATTTTAATTGTTTATTCCTGTTTTTAAATGTATTTTTAATTGATGAAATTAATTATGGATTTAATTTAATCTGATTTTTGAATTGTTTGAGTTAAATTAATTGATCAAGTGAAAATCAATTGTTTGAAGAATGAAATTCAAATTTAAGTATTTTTTTTATCATTTTTGGAAATTTATTTTAGAAAATATCGCTAAGGAAAATGTTTTTTAAGTGTAGGTGCATGGAAAAAATGATGCTACTAATAATACTCTGTTTCTATTACCATTTTACACACCCATGGTATCACAAACTATTATTTACCTATTTCTCACAAGATATTGACACTTCCACCATCCACCTTCTACCACCAATACTCTTTTACCCTGACAAAATCAATCCACCACTCAATAAGTGTTAGCACTCTACTACCAATACACATCATCCTATCACTCCAACATATGATACCACTCTAAAATATACTAATCTATTACCTCCCATGGAACCACTATCAATCCCCTACTACCAATCGATGGTAGAATAAAAATATACACACACTTATACTTCTATCCCTTCTATTATACACATTTACTGCTATAATAAAAATGAATCTACCATTAGTAGGGTGCTACAAATCCATTATTCAACTAATCTACCACCATAGTTCAACCACAATATCACACTAATACCATAAATTTAAATAATGAAATCTTTTCCTTCTCAATATGATTCTTTCCTCCACCATCGTTGCTTCGTGATAGATTTCACAAGCTACCATCACCACCTACACCATCACCACCCATTCCATTATTATTGTTTTTACTTATACCTCCACTGTCCTTGCAATTATTCTATACCTACCTTGATATCATTACTTTATCCATATTATAACATTATACTACTACCAACTAGACTAGATCGATACTAAAAAATAAAACCACCACAATCCCACTTTTTTAACCATCATGAGGATGAGAAAACCCAAATTTGAGCTGATGACTATTGAAGCTTTCAATAGTGTCCAATGTCACACCCTCTACCAAAAATAATGAACTCATTCCTACCAGCCACTTTCGAACCCCCCAACACCAGAGAATCCACATTACCACATGTTTGATGAAACTGATATCCCATTCCAATGATGTCATGCATTACACTAATTCTTCTCCACAATGAACTAAATGAACTGACCACACAAGGAGATGAAATGAGCATAGATAGATTTATAAGAAGTAACCTCACATATAGAAAATTAGTCCACCATTGAGAAGACCCAATGTTATGAATTCTAAGATATAACCTAAACAATTACAGGGACATTCAGGCCCTCTTACCGAATCTTAATTTTCTATCATCTTAATCCAAACAGATTGGGATGTCCAATGTGTTACAAATCACTAAATCACCTCATATTTAAAACTAACAGAGATCGATCATAGGAGGAACAAAAATTAGTTATAAAAGATTATAATAATTTCAATTCGATATGGGAGAATTTCAATCATCCAACCATAAAGAACTCACTATTCGAAACTAAAATTGAGGAACATTCTATAATGAGTTAAAGATGATCATGATGCTCACATAAATAATTTTGAAGCACACCCATACCTCTGATCATGTTCATATAAATAAAGCACTATTCATGGTTCTAGGAGGTTGGACACTCACTCACAATTTCTCAATTTCAGAAATTCATCTGCTAATTCTTTATTTCTTTATTTTTTATCATTGTAATAAAATACCAGGATGGGACACTAATACCTTAGTGGTTGTGCCGTGATGATTACCCCTACCACATGTTAAAGAATTATATATTTAAATTGATCAATATCTTAATTTAATCTATGGATTCATTCAAATTTTATATGCAATATGATATTTATTATTCCTGACATTTTTAATTTATTTTCACTTCTTCTTTTAATTACACATAGAGGCCACTTTCATGAGTAGTGAGTTGATTTAAGTGTAATCAAAGATCTATCATTACTGGGATTAGGTGATATTGGAGGTTGAAGTGATTATTTCACCCCTCTAATTGAATTAAAACTTCTAGGAGAGAGTAATCAAGTGAGATTTAACATTATAAAGAGATAAAATAGAAGAGTACACATTGGATAATGATTTAATAGGGTAGGTAAGGGGATTTATGTTGTTAATCCCATTTTATTTTAATTGAATTAAAAAATATACCACTTCAATAATCCAATAAATTTTTTCAATAATAAAGCCCAAAAAATGAATTCAATACCATAGCTCTATACTCTCTAAATACGAACCCATGTCCCACCACTACTATATTTAATTTAGGTTAAAAATTGTTTTGCTAAATGCCTTGTGATAGGGGCTTCATCAAACCTGTCAACATTACAGGGGAGGAAAAAGTTTTTTCTTTACTGTTTTTTTAAAATTAATTCAAAAAATGAATAGATCAAACCCATATCACTTCATTAGTTTTGATACCAAGGTTGAATGAACTCTTCTATATAGACTAGAACTTTGAGAAACATAGAGGAATTTGAAAGAGAGTTTGTCAAAATCTTATTAACGGACTCCTCATCCTCTTCTTCTACTTTAACTAGACTCACTTTAAGAAACAAAAATGTAGAATATAATAATATACAATTTAATATAACTTCAAGATAATTGTATTTTCCTAATTTAAATAACAACAATATATATTTACAAATGAATAATCAATAATATTGTGATCTTAAAATTGGAATGTTAACTCTCCTACCTATGTTTCATGGGTTTTCATGAGAAGATAATGATATGAATCTATGATCATTTGGATAAATATATTATTGTTTCAATCCTAGAGGAGTCTCTAAGGATTATACCAAATGGAAGTGATTTACGTTCTCTCTTTAAGGGTATTCCAAGTAGTGGTAATACAAAATTTAACTTGGAGAAATCACTACTTGGGATGAACTTTGCTGAGCCTTCCACCAGAAGTATTTCCCTACATAAAGTTGTATCTAAATGAGAAAGTATATTTATGAAATCAAACAATCTAGTGGAGAGGCCCTGTATGACTATTGAGAAAGATTTAAAGGGGTAACAAACTCCTACCCACACCACACCTATGAAGAGAACTATTTATTGGTATTATTTTGCCAAGTATTAAAGGATAATGACTAAAATATTTTGGATGCTTCCTCTAGAGGAGTACCAATCGAAAAAGAACCCAATAAAGTCTGCGAGCTCATAAAAAGGATCTCCCATAACTCTAATCAATTTTTTAAAAGAACTACCACAAGGGGAGTACATTAGGTGAACATTTCTAAATCTATATTTTTAATAAAATTATTAAACTGACCACTATTATGAAAAATATATCTATGACCAAGGTGCTGGGGTCATCAATCTCCATACCTAATTGGATCTACCAGCTCTGTTTCTATTAGGAACACTTCAATGATGGGTATCCTAATGTTTAAGAAAACATTTAAGCCCTGTACCATATACCATACTAGAAACAACCAATCTAAAATCAAGTAGGAAGAGAATAATAAAATATTAAGAATGGAGTTGTAAACTAACTATTTTAAAAGCAACCCTTTTAACATGGATTTCAACAACTTTTCTAGATCTGTCCATATGAAAGATAGAATTATCAACACTATAAAAGTTACCAACCAATTAATTATCAAGAATAATCATTGTAGGGACTTCTATAAGAGGTTATAAAGACAAATTACTAGATCATATATTCCATCAATGAAATAAAAAAAATTAGGTAAGTTTCCTTTCTAATATATTCCCAACCCCAGTGAAAATGTTATCTATATTAAACTTAGGAGTGGAAAGGACATGGAAGGAAGTGAAGAATCAACATCCCACTAATAAGCTGGAAGTGAGCAACAACATGCCCATGAAGTGTCTTCCTAATCCAAATAAACTGATGAAAAATTTACCTTTGAAAAAATCCTCTCTGAAGAAGGATAAAGGAGAAGATAAGATATAAATCCCAATTGAACCACAACTACCCTTCTCTAGAAGAATTAAAGAACCTAAGAAAAACAATGAGGAGAAAATTAAACATGAAATGATATATTTATTCAAGAAATTAGAAATTAACATCCCTCTATTTGATGTAATCTACCAAATACCAAGGTATGAAACGTTCATTAATGGTATGTGAACTAAAGGAAGGATATTACAAGGTAATAAAAAGGAAAGTCTAAGTAAAAATGTTTTTTCCCTTACAACCCCAGAAATCCCTCAAAAGTTATATGATCTAGGTATTTTTTTCTATCCTCTACACTATAGGAGAGATACAATTTTTCTAATACATTTTGTGACTTATGATATTTTATTAATGTTATTACTTGATAGTTTTATTCATCTCTATAGATATGAGAACTAAAACCCAACTGAGTGGTTGTACAACTTTCCAACATAGCCACTACCTACCCAGTAGGTGTTTTATAAGATGTTCTGATAAGTGTACAAGGTTTTTTATTCCTTAATGATTTATATATTCTGAAAATCGTGGAAGAAAAAGGTAACAATATTTCCCTCATCATATTTGCTAGTTCATATCTCAAAAACTTCTAAAACAATTATTAGTGTTAATGAAGTAACACTTTCTATGACCTTTTGTGGAGAAATGGTTGATTTTGATATATTATACTCGATGAAATACTCTCATGAGGAACAAAATTATTTTATTGTAACCCATTTTTAAGGGTCATGTTTTTAAAAAAAAGATAATGAATGTTTGGATAAAATAATTTTATAAAAAAACATTAGAAACTCATGATGATTCTACTGAAACTATTTTTGGAAATAATTTTAATCCAGAATCTATTTTAACTACTAAACAACATGAAGATATTGATGATAAGTACTTAGATAATTCACTAAAAGTTGTTACTAGATCCTATATATTACTTATACATGATACAATAAATGATGAATTGTATGTTAAGATGCTTGGAAATAATTTTTTTTGAAAAATAAGTAAAACCATTATTTGGGAAAGACAGAGATAATAGGAAGTTGAAAAAGAGAGAGATGAAAAATAAAAGACTAGAATCCAATAAGAACACTCAGATATGAAAATAAAAGACCAAATATATCCATTAAAGAATAAACCATAATAGAGAATTACAAATTAGATACAAAGTGTTGTTTCACTCCTCAATAAGGAGTCTAATTCTTGGTAAGAATCATTCCAAGAATACCAGACCTTATATAGTCACTCACATTCTTTAATATGGTGTAGTGAATATCGAGGGATCCAATTATCATAACCCATTTAAGTCACATGTTAAGAATGTAAATCATTTATATGAATATTCATGTAAAAATCCCATGGAGGATTCCAAAATACTCTATACTTGCATTCAATGAGGGAAGCTAGGTTTCCACTTTCCTCAATTTTTTTTTGAATATTCATTCTTTAATTTTTACTATCCTGAAAAATGTGCATGATTCAATTTACAAGAATAATATCTAGACTAGGTGTAGAGGATAAAAGAAAAATAGTTTTTGGATATAAATACCATTTTTTTATTTTACTTAAAAAAGGAAAAAAAATCTCAATCTGTTTTAGGAACCTATAAATATTTTGTGTAGTTTATTCTTTTTAGAGTGTAAATAAATAAATAAAAAAAGATAAGAAATTGGAAAATTGTACCACACTGGTGTTATTTCTAGTTTAAATACCATTTTGGATGAGAAAAGTTAATTAATTATGAAATTACTGAATGATAATGATTTCTAAGTGAACATAACCAATGTAACATAGAAATTCTATTTGAGGACTAGGGAAATAGAGTGAAGACTAAAAAGATAATTATTTAATAAGTATTGTAACTTGTGGTCACTGAAATTTTAAACTCAATATCGAGTGATATGAACTTAGTAATTAAGTAACACCTTAGGGATCCTCCTTAAAATAAATTCATATAAGACTTTTGAACCTGGAATTGAAATGGGAAACTGGGAACCCACAATGATTATCTGAGACAATGGAATTATGTGTGTGATTATCCCTCTTTACATATTCAAATATTCTCTTCTACATAATTATCTTAAAAAACAAGGATAGGCAAAATTCAATTATATTTATATATATACACATTAAAAAAAGAATAAAGTTCCCATTTATCCAAAATGAATGCATTTAATTGATGGTAATACTGAACTCATAAAGGGGGTAATTAAAATATAAAAATTTCATTTAGGGGGTATCAATGAATAGTGAAAATGAACTTTGGTTTAGGAAAATTTGGAATGAGGGAAAGATTTAAGTTCAACTTGTTATAATTTTAATTCCACTTAAATCTATTACATTCACTCATGGAACTGGAAAATGTATTTGAATTAAAGTTAAATAGTGCCTAAAATTTACACATGATCTAATACCATTTAGTATAGAAGTTCCTTGATGTTATCCAATTATGGGTCTATATTTAAAGTTAAGTAGAACAATATTTTTTTTGGATTATATGTTAATGTGGGGAAAATATCCCTCAAGGTAACTTTGCAGTGTTTTTTTTGTTGATTTTGTTTGTTGAAAAAGCAGGATGACAAGCTTAGTTGTAGTGTTACAATGTTATTATTGAATAGATATATTGATAAATCTTCCATAAATAGGTATGGAATCTCTTTAAGTGGTATAAAAAATTTAATTTATAAGGTAGCATCATTTCCTATCATTTTAAAACTTTTTTAGTCCAAAATTAGGAGGAAGGTACAAGTTTCATGAAAGATAGATTTCATGGTATGCCTCATAAAAATATGGAAATAATAGGGAATTTGTAAAATTATGGCATCATGAAGGTTTTTAGATTCAAGAAATAATGTTTCATGAAATAAAATAGAGCTTCAGAGGAAAAAGGAAATGAGTTATATGATTACGAAAAGATTCATGAATAGAAAATTCCTTGAAGTTTTGTGAAGAAAGGTAATTTCACAAACATGAAAATATTGTTTCACAAAAAGGTGGAGTTAGTCTTTAAAATTTTGTGAATGGAAGGAAACGTATTTAAATAGGTGAATACCCCTCTCATTTGAGAAGAGTAAGCCTTAATGAACATCCAAAGGTTATTAATTTAAGAAAGAATTTTGTAAAGGTTTTTCTTGAACAATGGTTTCATAAGAGCATTAGTTCCATTAAGAGAAAACTTTTTTTCAATTTGACCAAGGTATTTTTATGAAATTTTATAGAGCTTCATGAAAAGTGTGGATTTATGAAATTTTATGGGTTTCATAAAAGTGTGATGTATCATGATCATAAATGTTCATAAAATTTGGGAAATAATTTATGGACATTGAATCTTAAATGAATAAAAAGTGACTGCCTAGAATTTTTGTGGTAAGTGGTATTCATCAAGTGAAAGAAAGTAGAGGTTCATGACACAAAAAATGAGGTGTAAACAATATTGATTCAAGTGTTCAAGAAAATATTTTTCTATAGGAGAAGTGAGAACAATTTAGTTGAGATGGCATTGAGATTTAAAATTGTGAATGGTTGTGAACCAGGAGGGATACTCCAAACATTGTAACAACAATGAACTTTAGTGGATTTTTATGAACTTAGTTCTTACTTTAGGTATGGAATATTTTTCTTCCTTAAATTTTTTGTTTAATTTCATTTTTATGACCAAATGTGAATTTACTTTGGGTTAATGGAGGTATCGATGGGGGTTGGGGATTGTTAGGTGATTGGAAACTAAATTTTGGGGTGAAATAGGATTGATGCATGGTTAATAGAAACTGTACAGGCCAGGCCACACAGTTACTACTAAACATATGAGACCTGAGAAGAGAGCAATAAAAGCATTCATGGTTTGAAAAACTATGTGATTTTAGGTACACACCCATAAGATAGATTCTTCTATTTTTGACAGTGGGTTGAGACATGGTCTATGCATGGTTTGAAAAACTGTGCTCACTAATCGTGTGAAGTTCCCCTACATACAGTAGTGGGTGCATGGTTGGAATACGGTTTGGCCAACCATGCATTCAAAATGCGAGGCCTAGTATTTTGGATAAATTTATGAAATTTAACTTAATTAATCTTATAATTAAAAAATAATATTTCATTCATTATCCATTGGTAGCCATGGGATTTTGGGAGCTCTACTTGATGCCTAAATTATGAATTGAGAGATATACTCCGTCCAAGCTCAGAATCAAGATCTGTTGGATGCATTAGATCCGTCTCAGTAAGATCTACATTAATTTTCTTTGTTTTTATTTATTCTTCTTGGTATTTTCTATGAAATTTAGGTGCAAGATAATATTCCTTATTTCTAGGTTCTTTGTATGTTCTTTATTTTTCTCCGGATCTGAGTCTAATCAGGAGCTGATACTAGATGAGCACTCCACTATGTACCTACGATACATGGTCTCATGATTTTACCTTAAATTCAGGGTGTTTATATATCTATATATATATATATATATATATATATATATATTAAATTGTGCTATGTGCCCAATTATCTGATCGATGTCCTTGGAATGGATTTTAATCCTTTAATATAATGGATACGTTTTACTAATGTAATCAATAAGACCATTGTTAATGTTTATATGTAAATTAACTTGAATTAAAACCATGTGGTGCATTGTTTAATTAATTGGACCACCATGGGTGGTGATTGAATTTAAATACCTTATAGGTGTGTCGTTTACCCGTTTTCATGGTATGTTTAATAATGAATTGAAAATTGTAATTGATATTTATTAAAGGAATAGAATGGCATGACCATGACCGTAGGATATTTCCATGTAATTTCTTTTATAAGAAATATTTGTTTCCTATTTTTGATATGCCCACATGAGATAATTAATAGGATAAGACTTATATTCTTAACACATGCCTTGAGACACCTTATGCGGTGAGGATTAATTGAAATTTCTAAATGGTATTGATTGAATGTTTATATATTCCTTGGGTGACACATGGGTTTTCATATGAACACCATGGATGAACTATTTAGGTTATTTAATTGCATATAATTGAGTGAAACATGGAATAACTAGTGGTTTTCCAAGGAAAGACTCATGGGGGATAACTGTTATATGCCCAAGTGACACTTGGACTCCCTAGGGGGCTGCTAAGGACTGACTCATGGGGGATGATTGTTATATGCCCAAATAACACATGGAATCACTAGTGGACTTCTAAGGATGGACTCATGGGAGATGATTGTTATATTCCTGAGTGATACTTGGACTCCTTTTGGATTACTAAGGATGTACTGATAGGTAATTTGATCATATATTCCATGGGTGATACTTGAGCTTCCTTAGTGGACCACCAAGGATGTAATCGAGTGGAAATGATGTTATACCACAACCAGAGTGATACTAGGATTTCTATGAGGAATGCTTAGGTTGGGATTGTAAGGTGACCGGGTTCATTTTAGGCCTAGAGAGATACCTAGATTCCAAATAAGGAATTCTTGGACAAGCTCAATCTATTAATTTATTAATTAATGAAATGATTTATAGGACACTTTTACCAAGCCAAAGCACAATTATGGATTCGATCAGTGACTTACTCCTTTATGATATCCTGGTTAGGAATCTCTTGTTCTCACATACTTATAGGGGATGATGGGAAACATTCCAGGTCCTGAGAATTATTCCTTAAATGATACTAATTAGTTAAATGAACTAAATTATAAATTGATACAAGACTGAATGTTTATTCCGAGACTTTTGGCTATAGTTGAAGTAGGTAACAGAGGATAGGTGTCCATGAGAACCCAGACCTTTTAGGTTGTTTATTTTCATCACTTACTTTACATATTATATTATTTCTTACACATTGTTATTGTTATATATTCACTATTTGGATGACATTAGACCATGGGGTGGTTGCCGACTAGGATTGTATCTCACACCCTATTCGGGCGACCAATGGGTACCTGGATAGACTTTTTAGATGCTTGTATGGGTAAGGGAAAGTGACCTACTAGAGTTTTTTTATTGTTTCTTAGAAGAAGGGGAGTATAGGACTGAGTTGAGGTTTGTGATTATAGTTGGGATAGTTTTTTGGATTTTTTGTTCTTTTGATCCATGTGCTGTATTGATTCCATGTAGATCTATTTTGGATACTTTGTAGAGACATGTCATGTATCATCATCATTATATATATATACATGAGATTCCTTTTGTCTTCATTATCTATTTTGTAACTATTAAACTACTTCTTTTATTGATTTTTATTGGTATTCTACTATGATACACTCTATTAATGAGGGAATATTATCCCTTACAAACACACCCTAGGCACTCACTACTAGTTGGTAGCCTCTGGTGTTCATGGAGATGTGCTTGAGGCCATATAACCAACCGGGCTTGGGGCACTGTTGAGTGGAATCTTGGTTTGAGAAGCTAAAAAGTGGTATCAAAGATCATTTTATAGTTTTCTTTACAATTTCGAGACAATATAAAGGGATAATAAAGAATATAAATTTGGTAATGAGCTATGCCTAGGAGTAGCTAATGCACATATAAAAAAGGGCCAAATTATCTCAAATAAAAATGTTTGTTTTCTAGATTTTGACTATTATTGTTGATTTTATTTCACCTTTGGGTGATTCAACTGAATGATGATGTTATCATTGATATGATTGTGGTTTATATTTTGTTGTAACCCAATTAGATAAGGGTATGATATCTCATGGAACATTTTATTCACCTGTTGGAATTTACATGCCATGCATTATACCATACCATATATGATGCATTTATTGATCTCATGATGTTGTGATATGTTCCAAGATTGATATTCCTAATATTGTGATAGAAGTTCTCTGTAGGGAATTGAGAAACACGGTTGGTACTTAGAGTGCATGTTGTTACCTAAGTAGTGTTTTCCTGATTGGGCTACCTCAAACACCCTAAGCAGCAAATTGTGGCATATTGAGTCATGGACCAAGAGTTGCATGGACTATAATGTGTTATGGTGAGGATTATGTGGACACTATATTTTAGTTTAGGAGGAGAATGGTCCTTTATGGACTAGAATTTGGAGAACCATTTGGTTAAACCATTTAAAATGAATTGTGATACAATGGAAATGAATATGAAAATGAAAAAGATACTTGATTTGATATAGTAGAGAACTTGACTCAATCATGAACATATTAGTGGGAAGTAGGAAATACCTCTTTATTTCTTATGATCTTTATGAAACCAAGACCTGACTCAGGGTGGAGTCATAGGGGTGTGTTTCTTATATATAAAGGCTTGTACCTATGCTATTTTAGTATCTACACTTTTAGATGTGAACATTGATGATATTCTTTTCAGAGGTGTGTGTTTTGCATTATAGAGAAATGACACAATGAAGAAATCCAGTCTTAAACCAGGAGGGTGGTGATGACCACACTCTAGAGGTATTGGGACAAGGGATACTTTTGGATCCTTATTTAGTACCAGCTGTGGAACTAGTAGTTATAACAGACACATGTGCAAAGACATATTTTCGCAAAGGCTTTAACTGATTTATGTAGACCGTTCAGGGAGCACTACAACCTGCTGAAACTATGGTAGAGTTTAAGCGTGAGTTACAGCAGTAGAATCCACCCACATTTTTGGGGGATGGAAGACCAAAGGATATGGAGCCATGGCTAGAGGTGATGATATCTATCTTCGAGAATCTCAAGACACCTATTAAGAGGAGCGTAAATCTCATTACTTATATTCTATGTGATTCCTCCAAGAAGTTTTTGGATTTCATTGCTTAGAAGGATGCTAATCAGGAGATAGATTAGAGGGATTTTCATATGGACTTCTATGATTACTTCTATCCTGATAAATTTATGGCCGATAAAGCCTGATACTTCATGAAGTTGGAGTAGGGTGCATTATCAGTTATGTATCATTCTACCCATTTTACAATTCTCTAGTGCTTCACACCTATTCTGATGGGCGATGACTTATCTAAATCCAAGTGATTTGAGGATGGTCTTAGGTATGAAATTTTATCATAGGTGAATGCCTTTTGGCTCAATACTATTTCTGGAATAGTGAATTAGATGCTTATCATAGAACATAACCTGAGATAGGATGGGGGTGCAAGATATAGTGTTTAAACATCTAGATTTGTGCTATATAGACTAATAGTTAGAAGCATCATCTAGAGCTTCCATGCAGTGATATTAGTAGCCACATCACATACTCAAATAATAAGGTGAGGTGCCACCAGTGTGATAGACTAGGACACACAAAACCTCAGTGCATGAGAGACCCATTCATGTGCCGATCCTATGGAAAGATAGGATATCTATAGTTATTTTGAATAAATTTTAATCCATCATTAATTGAGATAGGTTCTACACTGACTCCATGTACTGGAGCAAGGTCAACGAGTTCTCATTAGGTAGGGACCTAGAGTGCAGCTGGCTGATCAGACCGAGGTGGTGGTCTTGGTTGTGGTAGTCAGACCCCCGTTTTTTAGTGACAATAGAGTGGATATACTTAGGGTATCCAAGATATATCATAGGGTCATGAATCAGGCTAGATATATGTAGTGCAACCGACACCTAAGAAGTAGAATCCCAGTCCTTCTAGTGTGAGAGGTACAATTCCAATAGCCTCTAGATTGGAATTTTCTCTTTTCGATACAAGGTATTATTATAACTATATAACTATGCCCATTGTGGAGAGTCTTGGACTCAATGTTCAGTGTTATAATTTCTTTATGACACTTGATACTCTGTTGGGAATAGGAATGTAGGATGTACTTCTGTTTTGGGATTCCCCCTTGAGGTTGGTGGGTGTCACTTAATATGGGACCCAATTATCCTCAAGATGATAAGTTTTGACATAATTATTTGGATGGATTGGTTGGTTCCCATTAATTATTTTTTATATTTATATTGCTGAAGGGTGACCTTCACATAAATAGAGGGAGGATAGTTTATTCACAAGGGTGAATGGGATGTACCGACGAGTTTATTTGTTCCTGAGCATCATGGGTTGGTATGGATGATAAACTAGATTGAAAGTTTATATCAGGATGATCAAGGAACACATTAGGAAGATTTACATCTAGTGGTTGATCATTCCATGGATTTATTTTTAGACTACTTTTCAGTGTTACCTACAATGATAGAGGAAGAGTTCTCTATTGAGCTAGTACCAGAAGCTACAAAGGTATCCATTCCTCCTTACAGGATGGCTACTACTAAGACATAGGAGATCAAGAGAAAGCTAAAGGATTTATAGGAAAAGGTTTTTATTTGATCTAGTACTTATCCATGGGTATCTCACTTTTTGTGAAAAAGTTAAACAGTACCCTTAGGCTCTACACGGATTACCAAAAATTGAACCAACTAACGATTAATAATTGGTATCCTCTACCATGGATAGATGGAATTTTTTATTATCTTTGACTAGATTGGGTATTATTGAAAATTAATTTTAGATCTATATATTATTAGGTGTGTGTTATAACATTTGGCATACCTCGCACAAAGTTTCATAGTAGGTATGGTTTATATGAGTATTTGGTCATATCATTCGATCTCACGAACGTTCCAGGAGTTTTCATGGCACTGATGAACCAAGTTTTCCATCATTATTTGGATTCATTTTTGGTGATTTTAATGGAATATATTTTGGTGTATTCTCACACTCAACACTACCATGCCAAAAATCTTGAGATCATATTGAATACATGAAGATAATATTAGTTATATTCTAAGCACAAAAAGTTCCACTTATAGATAATCAAATTCACTTCATGGATTATTTTATATCAAAGACAAGGGTATCATTTCTTAGGAGAAGTTCATGAACAATTTTGTGTGATAGAGTTTTTTGGGATGGATGGATATTACATTTTTTTCATATAGGACTTCTCACACTTAGAATCGCCGTTGATGGGCTTGAATAAGAAGGTTGTGAAGTTTTTATAGTTGGATGAATGTGATTTAGCCTTTCAAGAGTGGAAAGAAAGTTTGAATTTAGCATTAATAATGATTTTTCTAGATCCAGAAAGGAGTTATAATGTTTACTAGGATTCATCATGTATTGGTCTAGGATGATTTATTTTGAAGGGGGATCGAGTTGTGGCATAATGGTCTTAGAAATTAAGGCCACACAAGAGGAATTACCTAACAAATTATCATGAGTTAGATGATATTGTTCATGATTTTCACTATTGGAGACACTATTTACAGGGAGAGTGTTTTTTGGTGTATATAGACCACAAAATCCTAAAATACATCTTCAAAATGTATGATCTAAATATGAGTCCATGAAGGTGGGTTAACTAACTATAGAATTTTGAATTTGATATTTTCTATATGCTTGGTAAATAAAATATAGTGTCTAATGAACTTAATAGGAAGTCTCAAGTATAGGCAGTTCAGGAGTCTAGTAATGAGTTGAAGCTTATGGATTTTTTCTCTGAGATGCACTCGAAGGTGCAAGATAGTCAAGGGTATAATTTTTTATCATTCTTAGTTGTGACCTCTACCGTACTGGATAGAGTGAGGATTAAGTATCTCTTAGATTCTTAGGGCCTAGTACTATGGGAGAGTGTGAATGGTGAGGACCCTCATCATGGTTTAACTATAGATGATGATAAAATTCTACATATACATGGTCACTTATGGGTTTTAGAAGACCTGCGTGAGGAGCTTATGTGATACTTTCATGCTTTAACTTGGGAAGTGCACCCCATAATCACCAAGATTTATTTTTATTTACACCACCAATACTGATGGATGAGTATGAAAAGTGATATAGATAGTTTTTTCATGAGGTTTTCCAACTGTCAGCAGGTGAAGGTAAAAAACCAACATCCAAACAAAATTTTATAGTATCTTCCCATTCTCGAGTGGAAATGGAATGATGTTGTGATGGATTATGCGACTTAGTTACCGAGGTCACTGTGAGGATGTGATGTTGTATGAGTTGTTTTTGACAGGCACACAAAGGTTCCTCATTTTCTATACATCAAAGGATCTTTTCAGTATATGATATTAGAAGGTTGTAAATCTGTGAGATAATATGACTTAAAGTGGTCCCTCATACTATCACTTAAGATAGGGATGCCAAATTTACTTCATGGTTTTGGAAAGGGCTATAGAAGGAATTGGGTAAACTGGTGATTTTGAGCACAACATACCATCCTCGGACTAATGGCTAGTCATAATACATGATACAAGTGCTTAAGGACATGATGTAGACATGATAATAGATTTTGGGGGATCTTGGGATAGTGATGTGAGACGCATGGGGTGCCCCAATCTTCACAGCATGGGGCGACATATGAAGGATGTGATTCAGGGCTAAGTGACAGATGATGGGTATGGATAGTGGATGCAAGTAGTCAATCTACTTTATAAGGAGTGTGACCTACTACTTAGACAACACACTCAAGGGAGGTATGTGACAGCCAATCCACACAACAATGCATTTGTGTTGAGTCATGAAATTGGGGGCTTTGTGATCTTAGATCACCAATCTAACTTGTATATTAAAAAGGAAAGAATGCACAAAATCTAGAATAAAAACTGGGATAATCTTCACATAATGGAGAGAAACAAAGAATAATCTCTCAATTAATTCTTTAATGCCATACAAGTGCCATGGGGGTGGATATTTATAGCCAAGGGGGTGGTACAATAGTCAAGGGACTAATACCCTAAAGTTATAAATTCTAAAATACTTTGTTCCCTTAAATTAAAAAAGATAAATTCTACCAAAATTTTTGGAAAAGTATCACACAACTTTCCAACTATGTCCCACTAGATTTGACTTTGAGTGCATAGTCCACCAGATTTGAATTTGGTGTTTAAAGATTCCATTTATAGAATCCTCCATGTGGGAAAGGCATCCAAATTTCTGCAACCATGTGGGCCAAGATTTAAAAATCAAGTTTGGGCTTGAATAAGTGATATTATAGGACTATTTTCTCCATCCATGCAATGCAAGATCCATTGGTCCATTAATGAAGCAAGATTGGTTCCCATTGTAGTATTGATCCTCTTTAATCTCCCTCGTGTCATTAGGCCTTGAAAATCTAACTCCTCCTCCCATGCAATCGACTTGGTGCCTTTAGCATGGTTATCATCATCCTAAACCTCTTAATATGGAGTCATCCTTGAATCTTAATCCTCTACCCCCTAAAATGTAGAAAGATCAGAAACATTGAAAGGTGTACTTACACCATACTCACTTGGAAAAGCTATCTTGTAAGCATTGTTGTTAATCTTCTCAAGCACTCAGAAAGGTATGTCTCCTTATGGAATGAGCTTTGATTTCCTCTTTTTAGGAAATATTTCCTTCCACATATGAACCCAGACTAAGTCACCAGGCTCAAACAATATTTGATGGCGACCCTTGTTTGCACGATCAATATATTTTTGGGTCATTCGATCGATATTTATCATTTCCTTTTCATGGATTTTCTTGATGAATTCTATATTCCCTTTAACATCCATATTAGTTTCTTCCTGTAAAGGAAAAAGGAACTTAATCAATAAGGGAAAGCGGTTAAAGATGTAAACAATTTAAAATGGAGAGAATTGATTTGTGGAATTATTAGACCTGTTATATGAAAATTAAACATGTGGAAAACACTCCTCCCAATTCTTGATGTTCTTCTTGACAATTACATGTAGAAGGGATGATAGTGTTCAATTTTCCACCTCTATTTGTCCATTGGTTTTTGGATTACAGGTTGTTGAAAATAGTAAATTCTTTCCTAGTTTTCTCCATAATGTCTTCAAAAAGTAAGTAAGGAATTTTGTGTCTCGATATAACACAATCTTCCTTGGTGTTCCATGGAGTTTGACTACTTCTTGAAAGAAAAGTGTTGCAATGTTAGTGGAATTATCTGTTTTGTGACAAGGAATAAAATGATCCATTTTTGAAAACTGATCCAACACAAAAAAATGAAATATCTCCCCCTCTTGGTCCATAGTAACCCCATAATAAATTCCATTGATATATCCTCCCAAGGGGTATTAGGGATTGGGAGAGGAAGATATAGTTCATGTGGGTTCAGTTTCAATTTGGATTAGTGACAGACAACGCACTTTCCCTAAAATTTCTCAATATATCTAGATATCCTATGATAATAAAAATTCTCATTAAGAACACTTAGAGTTTTTTTAACACCAAAATGTCCCATTAACCCACCTGAATGTGACTCATTCAGTAAAAGTAAATGGATAGAGCAATTGGGAATGCAATGATTATCAATCGGGAATAAGAATCCATCATGTAAATAGAACTTTTCCAAACTAACCCCAGGTTTACAATGTTTATAAAAATCTATAAAATCACTATCAGTGGCATAGAAATCCTTAATGCATTCAAAACCAAGGAGTTTTGAATCCAACAAGGATATAAGATAATATCTACGTGAAAGTGCATCTTCCACAATATTTTCTTTACCCTTTTTATGCTTGATGACATATTGAAATGATTCAATGAATTTCATCCATATAGTATATCTCCTATTTAGTTTATGTTGGATTCTAAGGTATTTAAGAGCCTCATGATCAAAATGAATCACAATTTCTTTAGTCCAAATATAATGTTTCAATGTTTCTAGAACTCTATAAAATTTATACAACTCTTTATCATATGTATCATAGTTTAGAGTTCATCCATTTTAATTCTCAATAAAATAATCAATAGTCTTACCTTCCTTCATGAGTACTCCACCAATACCAATTCCACTTGCATCGCATTCAATTTCAAAGGTCTTACCAAATTCTGTTGAGTACAATAGAGGGGAATGTGTGAGTCTCTTCTTAAGTTCATGGAAGGCCTTCTCTTGAGTTATCCCCCTTTTAAAATGAACATTCTTCTTTTTCAACTCATTAAACAGTGCTTCTAGTGTGCAGAAGTCTTTCAAAAAGCTCTTGTAAAAACTAGCAATCCCATGAAAACTTCTTAATTGTCCAAAATAGGTTGGAGTTGGCCATTCCTGTATCGCTTTGATCTTCTCTGTGTCGACTTCAACTCCATTTCCATTCACAACAAATCCAAGGAAAAAATCTTATTAAGGAAAAATTCACACTTATTTATGTTTCCAAATAAGTTTTCATTCCTTAACACCTTAAGGAATTTTCTTAAGTGATCTACATGTTCATGAAAATTCCTACTATACACCATAATATCATCAAAGTAAACTACCACAAATTTTCTAATATATGCATTTAAGACATGATTCATTAACCTTATAAATGTTCTAGGTGCATTGGTGAGACCAAAGGTCATGACTAAACATTTTAAAAGTCCATGCTTTGTGTTAATTTTTTTTCTGCTCATCTCCTTCTTTCATCCTAATTTGATGGTATCCACTTCTTAAATCAATTTTTGAGAAAATATTAGAGCCATTTAACTCATCTAGCATGTCATCCAACCTGGGGATAGGATTATGATACCTAAACATGATGTTATTGATGGCTCTATAGTCAATGAAAATTATCCATGTTCCATCCTTCTATGGTACTAGAATCACCGGTATGACACAAGGAATAAGGATCTCTCTGACATATCCCACATCCAACAGCTCTTGAACTTGCATTTTAATTTATTTTGTCTCTTCTGAGTTGGTACGATATGCAGGATGGTTCGGCAGTGATGATCTTGGTATGAGGTCAATTTGATGCTCAATAATTCTAATGGGTGGCAAACCTGGTGGAACCTCTTCAGGAAATACATCATCATACTCCTACAACAAGGACTCAACAACATTTGTCAAGTGGGGTAAGTCTTTAGTATTTAGAAAAACCTATTTGTACATGAGTACTTGGGGGGTTTGCTGTGAAAACAAATCTTCTTTAACCTCACTCTTTTTTACCAACATCACACTTTTCTCTTCTCTCAAATTATTTTTCCCACTTGATTTTTATTTGCTCTCCATTCATTTCTTCTCTAATTTTCTCTGTTTCCCTCATTCTACCCTTTTTAATTTTCCCTCTTTTTTTCCTCATCACTCTTTTTTTTCTTTTCTATCAAATGGTTATCTTCCAAAATTTTCTTGGGGGACATGGGGTTGAGGGTTATAGGTTCCCCTTAGAGTACAAAAGAGTGACGATTCAAGAAACCATCATGAGTAACACGATGATTGTACTTCCACGTTCATCCCAACAACAAATGAAAAGAATTTATAGGAACAACATTTTACAAAATCTTATCTTTTTTACTTACTGATGGTGAACAATACCTTCACTTACTTGGTGAAATTCAAACCACTGCAATCATTAAACCACTGAAGCTGGTATGGATTTTGATGCCTCAAAATTGGGAGTCCCAACTTCTCCACCAACTCAGTGCTCACCACATTTCTAAAAATTACCTCCATCAATAATAATGATACATACTTTTCCATTTATCTTGCATCGTGTATGGAAAAGGTTCTCTCGCTGCTCCTTATCTCCAATAGTCATTTGTGCACTTAAAACTCTCCTAGTGAAAATAATCTCACAATCTTCTGCAAATTCTCCATTATCAATTTCTGGAGATTCTTCCTCCTCTTCTGATCTCTCTCCATCAGTTTCCCATTCTCCATACTTGTTGATGGTCATGGTGCACTAGTTTGGGAAATCACTAGAAATGTTACCCCTTACTTGAAATTTTTAACAAAAAATATCCCAATTCTTGGTTTGGTTTTCCTAAAAAGTAGGTTTCTTATGTTGAAAAATTACCTTATCACTTTTGTGATCAACCACCTCTTTTGATTTGATTCTTCTCCAATATCCTTCCTCATATTCCTCCATGGCATAAAAGGGGTAGTGGGTTTCCTCATGTTGCTACTCCTTTTTATTTGTGTCTCAATCTTGGTGGCTTTATGAACCATATTGTGTATTTCCACATGGTGGTATATCTCCACTTGACCAAAAATCTCCTGATTGAGCCCATGTAAAAATCGTGCCATGGTTGCCTCTGGATCCTCCTCAATATTTGATCGAATCATGGAAATTTTAATATCTTTATAGTAATCTAACACACTCTTACTCCCTTGAATTAGGCATTGGAGATTGTTATGGAGATCTCTATGGTGGTGTTAGGGGACAAACCGTTTCTGCATGGAAAACTTCATGTCATCCCAAGTGTTGATAAGACATCCACCATATTTATCCCTCTCCTTTTTCATTTGATCCCACCAAAATGAAGCATAATAAAAAAATTCAAGGGAAGAAAGCTTGAATCTTTTCTTCTCGGAATATGCATGGAATGAAAATACTTGTTCAATCCACATCTCCCACTCCAAGTATGCTATAGGGTGGCTTTTTCCTTGAAAAAAGGGGACCTTCACCTTGATCCCTCCAAGAATGTTATCATCATGTTGTGTCTTTTTTCCTCCTCTAGGTTGTTGGAAAAACCTCCTCCTTTGTAGGACATCATCAATATCATCATCAAAGTTCACCATCTACTCCGCCATGATGTGGGGATGACGTGGTGCCATATCATGTCGTGGGTTATCATGGAACATCCTTCGGCTTGGTTTATTCTCCAATTCATCAATCCTTTCATGTAGAACTTACAACTTCCTATCAATAAGCTTCTCGAAGTGGCTCACTGAAGCTTGCATTTGGAGTTGTGTAGCTTCAGTTGTGGGAGATCTACTTCGGCTTCCTTCATCGCTAAAATGATCAATTTTCTTCCCACGATCTTCTGCCATGATAAGTTATGAAAACACAAACACACACCAGGGGAACAAAATCAATGATACACACTCACTCACACACGTGATATTTACACACACACACATAATGTACACACTCACACACACAAGGATACACACACATGTAATATATACACATTCACACACACAATATGCACACACACACACATGACAAGATTCATGCACTCACACACAATATATATATATATATTTACCTATTTCTCTCCACTCTCAACACTCAATTCAAATTACAAGCTCTTATGAGATATAATACTTTGTTTGGGATGATCACATGCCACCAATACTTCCCCAATTAAGATTGTGTTGGGGGATGGTTTAACATAACCCGCTTCAGTGGTAAAGGGTAAAGGGTGAAAAGAGGGTAGAAAATATAGGTAAAAGGGTGGAAAAGGATAGAAGGTTGTGGTATGGGGTTTTGCCCAATTGTGTAAGATAATGAAAATTAATAAAATGTGAGCCAAATATAATATAAGGATGGAGTAAAATGATAGAGAAAGTGATGTACGGAAATGGAAAGTGCTAATAATGTAAAGTAAAAAGAAGTAATTGTATCTATTTTTTTCTTCTGTTTTTTGGGTCAAATATCCCCAAAAAGTGTTGTTCTTGGGGTTTTAAAGCACAAGAAAATTGAAGGGAGAGTAAGACGATTTTTTTAAAGTCTTTTGAATAAAGTATGAGCTTAATTTTGAAAATCACAAAATGTTGAGTTGAGAGAATTTGATTTTTTTTATTTTTTTACTAGATATGAATCACATATAGCGAATAAAATGCACAAAAAAGATAAAGGAAAAATTGGCTCAATTTATAATAATACAATCATGTAAAAACTAGGACAATTAGGAAGGATTTTAAGAAAATGGGTTTTTTTAAAAGGGTGAATAATATGGAAGGATAAGGAGGGTAAGGGGTAAAAGTAATGTAAATGAAGGGATATATGCCTACCGTGTCAATCAGAGATCTGATACCTATTGATGTGATATGTATAGGGTGGCCCAATCTTCATGGTGTAGGGAGATAGATGAAGGATGCAATTCAGGGCTAAGTGGCGGATAATGGGTACGAATAGTGGATACAAGTAGTCAATCAACACTATAAGGAGCGCGACCTACAACTTAGACAACACACTCAAGAGAGGGATGTGATAGCCAATCTACACAACATTGCACTTGGGTTGAGGTGCTAAATTGGGGGCTTTGTGATCTTGGATCATCAATCTAACTTATAGATTGACAAGGCAAGAATGCACAAGATCTTGGAGAAAAACTGTGACAATCCTCACACAATGGAGAGAAACAAAGCATAATCTCTCAATTAATTTTTTAATGTCATACAAGTTCCATGGGTGTGGATATTTATAGCCAAGGGGGTGGTACAATAGTCAAGGGTATAATACCCTTAAGTCATAAATTCTAAACTACTTTGTTCCTTTAAATTCAAAAAGATAAAGTCTACCAAAGACTTTTGGAAAAGTAGCACACAACTTTCCAACTATAGTCCACCAGATTTGACTTTGAGTGCATAGCCCACTAGATTTGACTTTGGTGTCTTAGGATTTCATTTCTAGAATCCTCCATGTGGGAAAGGCTTCCAAATTCGTGCAACCATGTAGGAATATATGTAAATATTAATTTTGGGATTGAATAAGTGATATTATAGGCCCATTTTCTCTATCCATTCTAGGAAAGATCCATTTGGACTTAAATAAAGCAATATGGGTTCCCATTTTAGTATTGAGCCTCTTTAGTCTCCCTTGCGTCATTGGGCCTTGAAAATCTAGCTCCTCCTCCTGAAAAATCGACTTGGTGTCTTTATCATGGTTCTCATCCAATATGAACATACCCCTTGGTTGAATTCACCTACAATAATAGATTTCATGATACTATTCATGTGGTTCCTTATGAGTATTTGTATGGTAGGCCATGATAATCACACCTGTGTTGGTTAGTGGCATAATAGGTAGCTATTCTTGGACCTCATCTCATACAGAAGACTACGATGCATGTTTAGTTGATTTAGAAGTGGATGTCTACTGCATATTCTTGACAGAAATCTTATGCCTATCACCGTTGACAACCTCTAGAGTTTGTGGTCAAATATCAAGTCTTTTTATGTATCTCACTAAGACTAGGACATAATAGGATCAAGATATAGCATAAAATTTCACCGTAATATGTCATGACATTCAATATTCTAGAGAGAGTAGGGCCGGTAGCCTATCAGTTATAGTTACCTCAGAGGTACTAGGCCATGCATGACATATTACCCATATCTCATCTGCACCATTATCATTCTGAATATTCATGTTCCTTTAATCCCAAAGTAGTTGAGTTATAGGTAGATGCATCCTTTGAGGAGAATCTTATACGTATTATGTATCGTTGAATGAAGGATATACGAGGACCGTCAATTACTCTAGTATGGGTTATATGGAAGAAAAACTATGTATAAGATGAGACCTAGGAAAGATAGACCAATGTATAAGAATAATGGATATCTTTTTTTGTAGTTTATGCTTCACCACCCTTAAAAGGTAAATTCAAGGATGAATTTCTTTAACGATAATTATTTTTGAACCCAGTTCTTACTTGAGGTACAAAATATTTTACTTCTATCAATTTTCAGTTTAAATGCTTGTTTATAACCTAATGTGAATTCCCTTTGAGGTTATGAAGGTATCAGAGGTGTCTAGGTATTTTTAGTGTCTAGAACCCAACATTTGGGGTGAAATAGGCCCGAAAAATTGTTAGAAAAAACCATACATGATAGGCTGGATGGTTACTACTAATCGTGTGAGACTTGGGCAGAGAGAAGGAAGAGCACACACAGTTTGAAAAACCTTGAAATTTGTGGTGTAATGTTGTGTGGTAGCTTCTAAAGGTTTTGATAGTGTGATGAGTCACAATCTTCACATGGTTTGGAAAACCGTGCACCCTAACCATGTAAAGTGCCCAAACTTATACTAGCAAGCACACATTTAGTGAATTGTTTGGAAAACTATGTGGCCAAACCTTGTGGCCCGGTATTTTGGGTGAATTTATGAAATTTAACTTAATTATTCTTTTATTTCAATCATAATTTTTCATTCTTCATCCACTTATATAATTTATATTTTTAGAGCTCTTCTTGATTCCCAAATTAGGAATCCAGAGATCTCCTCTATCCAAGATTAGAATCAAGGTCCTTCCAAATCATCAGTTCTATATTAGTAGGATCTACATCCCTTTTTACCATTATTCATTCTTCTTGGTATAATATATGGTATTTCAGTGAAATAAAATAAGCCTTATTTCTAGGTTCATTATTTTTTCTTCATTTTTCTCTTGATCCGAGTTTAATCAACAACTGATAATGGATGAGCACTCCACTACGGACCTATGTTAGTTGGTCTCATGATTTTCCATCAAAGTATAGGTGTTTATATATATATATATATGCTATTGTTATGTATGACCAATTATCAAAATGACACCCTTGAAATGGATTTTAATCCATGAACATAATGGACAGGTTTGACCAATGTAACCAATGAGACAATTGTTAATGTTTATAGGTTAAGGAACTTGAATTAAAACCACAACTTGGGTGCATTATTTAATTTACTAGACCACCATGGGTGGTGGTTGAATTTGGATACCTTCTAGGTCTGTTGTTTACCCATTTCCATGAGATGTTTAATAATTAATTGAAAATTATAACTGATACTGATTAAAGTAAAGGAATGGAGTGACCATGACCCCATACTCTTTCCTTGTAACTGCTTGTTTAATCTTGAGTTGCTTTCTATTTTTGATATTACCAAAGGAGATAATCAAGAGGATAGGACTTCTAAGCTTATCACATGCCTTGATCCAATTTCCAAGGTGAAAATTAATAGAAATGTTTAAATGGTATTTATTAAATGTTTATATACACCTTGGGTGACACAAGGGTTTTCATAAAAATACCATGGATAAAATATTTTGGCTATTGCATTGCTTACAATCGAGTGATAATTGGAATACCTAGTGTACTACTAAGGAAAAACTCATGGGGGATGATCGTTACAAGACCGAGCGAAACTTGGACTCCTTAGTGGACTGCCAAGGATAGACTCATGGGGGATGACTTTAATATGATCGAGTGACACTTGGACACCCTAGTGGACCACTAATAATGGACTAATGGGGGTTGAATGTTATCTTCTAGAGTGAATCCTTATGAATTTATAATGATGGACTCATAAGGAAGATGATCATATATTCCATGAGTGATACTTGGGATTCCTCAGTATACCACCAAGAACAAACTCGAGTGGACATGATGATATAACACACCCAAAGAAATAGTAGGATTTCCATATGGAATGCCTAGGGTAGTCTTGTAAGGTGTTTTGGTTCCTGTTATTCCAATAGAAATACCTAGATTCCAAATATGGAATTCCAATGACAAGATCAAGTTATTAATTTATTAATTAATGAAATGATTTATATTATTCGTCTTCCAATCCAAAGTACAAGATTGGATTCTGTGAGTGACTTACTCATTCATGATAGCTTGGTTAGGAATCTATTAATCACATATCCTTATGAGGGATATTGGGATACATATCATGTCCCGCGATTTATTCATTAAATGAAACTAATTAATTAAATGAACTTAATTGTAAATTGATATAGGATTAACTATTTATTCATAGGATTTCAGATAAGTCCAAAGTAGGTAGCAGAGGATGGGTGTATACGGGAACACGAAGCTTTATAGATTGTTTACTTTTAGTAATCCCTTTAGATATTATATTACCACCTTCACACTATTACTATTATATATTCATGGACTGAATGGAATTAGACCTTTGGGTAGTTTCCTACTTGGATTGTATCACATTACTTATTCTAGCCACTGATGGGTACCCTGATGGAATTTTTAAATGCAGGTATGGATAAGGGAAAGTTATATGATACATGTTTTTGATTTCTACTTTGGAGCTGGGGAGCACAAGACTGAGCTGAGGCTCATAATTCTAGCTGAGATAGTTTTTGGCCTTTTTTGAACTTCGGATCCATGTATTGTACTGATTCCATGTATACCTAATTTTCTTCTTTATTGATACATGTCATTTATCATAATCATTATATATATATATGTGATTCTTGTTAGATTTTTTTATCTTTTGTATAAATGTTATACTGCTTTCTCTAATGACTTTTATTGATATTATATTATGTTACACTCTGGTAATGATGGTATAATCTACCCACAGACACACCCTAGGCCCTCGCTGCTAGTGAACAACCTCTGGAATTCTGGGATATATGCTTGAGTCCATGTATCCAACTAGGTTCAGGGCATTGTTGAGTGACATATGGGTCCGGGATGCTACAAATTTTCTATATAGGCACATTTTATGTTTATTCTCCTAGGATGTAGCCTAGTGTGGGTAAACCAATTAAAATTGTTGTGTCTAGTGCATTCTTTAATTTTTTATCATACATTTCTATGGGTAATGGAGAGAAAATTGTTTTGTTTAATGATGAATCAAGATCCAAAGGGGAAGTTTTTTTAAATTTTCAGACCTTGAATCACCCACCTCTAAGGGTATTTAACCTAGTTAGGATAACAATTGAAATTTTTCGAATTTGAAATAATTCAGGTGTGGGGGAGTGATGTGATCTTGAATTTTGGATAAATTTTATCTATTATTATTTGATAATTCCCCTAATTTAATCCATTACATAAGTAATTTTTTTTGGTGATTTTAAGAATTTGGAATATAATTTATAAATGAATTAAAATGAATATTTTACATAGTTTTTGTAATTCAATTTTTAATTAAAATTTTAAATGGATTCAGTTTTGAATTTAATTGATTTTTTATTTTTTTTTCAAAATTCACAATTTTATTGAGAATGAAATTTTTTAATTTTGAAACAATAATTTTAAATTTTATGAAAGTGATATTTAAATGATGAGAATATTGAAAATGATTATCTAATAAAGATTAAATTTAAATTTTGGAATTCATTATGGACAATCCCAGTTTAGATTATTTCATATTGTTTATAAATGTGTTTTTAACAAATGAAATTAATTATGGATTAAATTTAATATAAATTTTGAATTGGTGAGTTAAATTAATTGATTAATTGGAAATAACTTTTTTGAAGAATGAAATTATGATTTTAGTGTTTTTATCATTCTTGTAAATTTATTTTAGAAAACTTCATTGAGAAAAATATTTATTATTTTATGTGCAGGTGTGTGGAAAAAAAGTCTGCTACCGGTAGTCATTAGTTTCTATTTCCATTTCACAAACCCATGGAAGTTAATCCCAGTGTTCCCCTATTTAATAGAAGTTACCACTACTTCCATATTCTTACTTCTATCAACACTACTCTGCTACCATTCCAATATCAATCCACTGCTCCACCCATTATAGAACTCTGCTACCACTACACTTCAACCTAACACTCCCGCACATGCAACCACTCTAAAATATATAGATTACTCTCCTCCCATGATACCACCATCAATCCCTTTCCACTGATTGATAGTATTATAGGAAAACACACACTATGAATACTACTAGACCCTCCTTGGTCCACAACTATTATCAGAATAAAAAACATATACTATCAGTAAGATGATATCACTCCACGCTTATTCTCATATAACATTATAGTTTACCCATGCTAGAACACTACTATCATCAATATAAAAAATTCAACTATTACATTCTTAATCTTCTACCATTCTTCACCACCATTGCTCAATAATATCCCACACAAGCTATTTCCACTACCTCTACTATCATTTCCCATGCCACCATCACCATCAAAACTTCTACCACCACTGTCCCTACACTGCGTCCATCCCTCCACCACTACCACTCCTTTCTCAATGGTAGAACAACCTATTATTTCCAATAAAACCAAATCCCTTCTAAAAAATTGAATCACCAAAAACCCATATCACTATTTATCATGAGGATGTGAAAACCTGAATTTTAGTCGGTGTTTGTTGAATCTTACAAGAGTGGTAGATGACGTTCCCTCCACCAGGAATAATAAAAGCATGCCTAATGCCCAATGTCAAACTCCAACACATTAGATAAGGTGCACCTCCCTATGCCTAATGAAACTAGTGGCCTGTTTCGAATATTTTCCACACGCCAATGATTTTTCACCACCAAAACCCAAATGCCCTGACCATGCAAGGAGATTAAAGGAGCACCAAAATATCTAGAAGAATAATCCTAAAAATGAACATTCATTCTTCCATAAATAAGAACCAAGGTCCAAATTCTATGATGCATACCAACCAATTATAGTGATGTCCAGTTCCTCTTACCAAAGAATAATTTTCCATCCTCTTACTATTAATAAATGTAGACATCCACTGTGCTAAAAATCACTGAATCACATCATATTCAAAATAAATAGGGATCAATCAATAGAGGGAAAAAATATATTATAAAAGATTATAGTAGTTTAAATCAAAGATGGACACATGTCAATAATCAAACCATGAAGTACCCAATATACGACATTGAAATTGAGGAACATTCCAAGAGTTGAATATGATCATGCTGCTCACATAAATAATTTTAAAACACATATAGGCCTATGGTCATGATCTTATAAACAAAGAACTATTCATATTTCTGAGAGTTAGTATGATTTCTCAAACTCTCTCTATTTTATAAAATCATCTTCTACTGATTTTTTTTATTTTTCTTTGTAATAAAATCTTGGGATTACACATTAAGCCCTTATTGGATACATCGAGGATATTCATCTATTACCTATTAATGAATTATCCATTTCAATTGATCAATATCTTTATTTAATCTCTAGATTTAGTCAAATTGTATAGGAAATATGTGATCTCTTATTATTCTCATTTTGAATTTATTTTATCTTGTTTTCTAGATTATCCATAGAGGCCACTTACCTCTTCTTTATTGCTTGTGATCAGGAGAAGTGAGTTGATTTATGGGTAATTAGAGTTATCTAATTACTAGGTTTAATATAGATTGGATGTTACAGTGATTTTTGAATCTCTTTGATTAAAATAAAAATTTTAGGATAGAATAATCAAGGGATATTTCATCTGATTAAGAGAGAAAACAGGATAGTAAAAATTGAATAATGATTTAATATTGTAGGTAAGTGGATATCCATGGTTATAAAATTTTATTTTAATTAAATTTTAAACCAATCCAATTCAATATTCTAATATTGTTATCAAAAACTAAACCCACAAAACAAAAGTAAATCACTCTCATAGCTCTATCCTCTCTAGAGAAAAACAGAGTCCCACTACTACAACATTTAATTCACATTCAATTTTTTTTACCGGTCCATGAAAGGTGTGCCATCACCTATGGTGGACACATAAAATAAAAAAACTAAAAAAGTATCCAAGAACCTCATCCAATCTACCAGAACCAAACTAAAACAAATAAAAACAATTTAAAACCCTAGGAGTATAAGTACAAACATAAAACTGAGGGTGTCACATTATCCCCGCCCTTAGACTTTCTATCACTAAAAATATGGATATTTTGAGTTCTTTGGAAAATCTTAATCCATTTTTCTTTTATTCCTATCTCATGTTCCTATATCATGGATATTTTGAGATCTGACCATGCTTCTATAAAAATCTCATCAAACAGAGACTATTTCTCTTTAACACTTTATTTTGTCTATCCAAAATACATATTAGCATGTATAGAAAAGTAACATCTTGTGCAAGATCAACATGGTCCCATAAAATTCATATCAATGATCATGATTTATCTTCTTCAATTGAGACACAAGAAATATATTGTGTATAGAGCTAAACTATGGTGGTAAATCAAATTTATTGGATAATTCACCAATATGTTCTAGTATTTATAAAATGATTATGTAACAAGGTGATAATATACCTTCCTTACCTAAATATCGATGTTCTAGCCTCAAAGTGACTTTCAAGAACACATGATCTCCCATATAAAACTATAATATCTAATGATGATGAACAATATTAGAATTATAATGACCATGAGCCATCTCAATCCTTTTCCTAATCATCTAAATTTCCTTAGTCATCTCCCAAGCATGGATAATTACCAGTAGAAATGCTTTTCAGGTATCTACCAAACAAAGTGGGGAAAAAGATCACTACTACAAATACTGGCATTAGCGACCACCAAAATCGGTCACTAATGGTCATTAGAGACCGCCTTCTGACCGCTTATGGCAGTCGCGATTGGCCCAATGCTAAAGGCCATTAGTAACTGCCATAGGTGGTCCCTATAGGTCCCACCCAGAGTATCAAATGCAACCGCTTGGTGGTCACTAATGATCTGAAAAAACATACCAGAAAGTAACCGCTATTGGCGGTCGCTAATGGTCACGCAACAAAAAGCCTACAGCGACCGCCATAAGTGGCCACTAGTTTGGAGATTTTTTTAAAAAACCTGTATTCCAATAGTCAGAATGCAGTAACTAGAACAAGAAAAAGAAACAGCCTGCAAAAAAACTGACATTCCAACATCTTGAATGTAGTGTTATAACCTGAACAAAAAAACCAACCGAAATAAATTATTATAAACCCAAATAAAATAAACAAAAGAAACAGCCTGTAAACAAAAATAATTAAAATCAGATACCATGACCAAAAAGAAATCCAAATAGCTGTAAATAACCTCCAACATTCTTCCTCAACCTACCTACTAATAAGATGCAAAAAAACTATTAAATAAGATAAATAAGTAGATATGAATAATGTTTGGTGATTCAATGATTCGAAACTAACATTAAAAAAAGAATATACAAACCAAATGGGTAATCTAAGGAGGAAGTGTCAGGTTATGAACAAAAAAGGAAATAAATCAAAACTAGAATTTACCTCTATATATTATAAAAGACATGTGCTACATGAGTAATTCTATCAGTTGGTTGTGCATGAAGATTCAAAATACCTTATTTCTTAATGAAGTGTTCAAAATAGAAAATATTTTGTATATATAGATAAACTTATCCATGGGTGTTTTCATTGTCTATCATATAAATAGTATGGACGAGAGAAATCATAAAAACATAGCTGATCAAACCAGTGTATAGATAGATGGATAGATAGATAGGCTGGTGAAGATGATCAAGCCATGTTCATTTATCATGTAAACTATGCTAATAGAATAGGATCTTATAAGTCTATTGAATAAAGTGTTAGTGAAGTTGCACTAATTCTTACTGCATGTCTATATGGGGAAGGCTCTATTTCATATTTTTGGGCCATTCAAAGTGATTAAATTACTGATAGATATTGGGAAGGAGCAACATATTATGGTGTTGTGGTGACTGTAGATGATGATGGACTATAAAACAGTTAATACTGTGAGAAATCTACCTTCACCAAATGATTTTATAGGGATAATAACTTGGATTTACAACTACTAGATATCTTCATACCCTTGGGGAATACACCAGTGATCTCAAGGTCATAATGGGATGGACCATTCAAAAAGGGAGAGGGTTACTAGAAATCCACATAAAATACCAACAAACCCCAATGTTCCCAAATCACCAGATCATCGATGACCATCATTTTTATGGAAACTCAAGATATATGATATAATGATTCAAAAATATGTTCTATAATGATCCATCCAAGGATGTTGATAAGAGGACCTCTCCAATGATGAGAAGCATAGGAAAAATCCTAAATAACTTGTACTTAAGTCCTCTTAGATATCTAACAGAGGGTCTAATGAAATTCCTTGGACTATTAATTTCCTGACCACTAGAAAAGACATGAATGGATGTATGGACATGGACAAACAGATGGATGGATAAATAGACTGATGAACTATAGAACAATTGAAAATACAACTTGGAAAAAAATGTTTAATAGAAAAGAAATACAGACACATTGATGGGTAGAAAAATACACACATACACTGATAAAAAATTGAATGAATAGAGTCAAAATAATATACACACACACAAAATGACAAATGGACTGATATAAAAATAGAAATAATGATGATATACACAAAGACCAATGAAAAGATGCATGGATGGATAGACAGGTCATTAGAAAGACATGTAGACAGACTAGGCAACAAAAAAACCTATGGATGAACCCACTCGTGAACAGATTGATCATTCAATATACACATAGAAATGAAAAAACAAATAAATAGATAAATAGATATATGGGTTTGTGGGAAAATGGATAGATATAGATTGGAAAACAAGCAAATATATAGACACACACACTCCCATAGACAAGCATACAGATAAAGACATGCATACATGCTGATCATATATATAAACAAAATGAGATACATAAAGATAAATTGAACATGAAAAACACACACACAATGACATACTATAAGATAGGTAGGATATGAAAAGATAGGATAGAAAATAAAAAATATAGACCATGAAATTGAACAGCATCCTGATAAATGGATTGGGTGGAAGGTAGAGGCTGGGAAGCAGTTTGGGAATGAGGGGAACCATAGTACATTTGGGGATGCTATTTTAGAATGCAGTATACATTCCAACCACCTCTATTAGTTAGGGGGTCCTATGGGGGAGAATAAGCGATGTCCAGACTATTATAAAAGGTGAGGGATGAAGATAGTGGGGGGTTAGCGAGAATATAATGGCTAAAAAT
The DNA here is from genome assembly GCA_963277665.1 of Viscum album. NCBI lineage: Eukaryota > Viridiplantae > Streptophyta > Magnoliopsida > Santalales > Viscaceae > Viscum > Viscum album. Next base: position 1,686,230,981 of record OY728160.1, read on the forward strand.
AATGGAGTTAAATGTGTGTATAGTTTCAAATTAAGGATTCAACATTGTATGGTTGCATGAATATGTATAGGATCAAACATTAGAGGGAAGCTGAATATTTTTTTAAAGTTTCATGTTGAACAAAGTCTCGAAAGATTTGAAAATGTTGTATTGGAAGAAGATGAAGTTGGGATTTTTGATCTTACCCAATGTATCTAAAAATCAATGGGGTATGAAGGCACATATATCATGAAAAATCATGATAAATAGATCATGAATATATCATTGTGAGTTTATTTGTTAAAATATATGTAGAATAGCCTTTAAAAATGAATCTTGATGAATCAAAAAACCTAAAAGGTCGATCTACCATAAGGAGATGCGAAGTTCTGCAATGAGGGGTACTAACACCTAATATATATAAACATGTAATAAGATTAAAAAAATGTAGAATGAAAAAAATAGAAGAAATAGTCACATAAACACTAATAGTGTAAGAAGATAGAAAGATTAAAATAAACATAGTTTCATATTAACACATAATAGCTGAACACTTATTAAAATGAATTATATAGTGTAAAAAATGAAAAAAATATGAAAATCAGTGAAGAAAAAATATGCAAAGTGGAGTTTTATTTATGGAATAGAGTGAAACAAAAAGAAGAAGAGTCCACCTCTGAGGGAAGTGCTCAAAAAGGGATCTATGCATTATATAAAGAATGGAGATAGAAATATTGGTTAGTAGACTATGTACATAGAAACCTCATGAGGATATTCTTTCCATAGAAAAGGATATTTCAAAAAAAAAATCACTAACGCTCTTTTCATTAAGAACTTCAAGGTGTCCTAATTTTCACCTTGAGTTGGACTTCCTATAGTTATCCTTGGATGTGGGTTATCCTTGTTGTTGGGATTTATTGCTGAGTCATGGATTAATTTGGATTGCTACAACATCATTTGGAATGGTTCTATCTATGAAAAGAAAAGTTCCTTAGTGTCATAGAACAAATGCGTTAAACCCATAGAGTTTAGAGGACATAGAATTAAAAAATTAAGCTTCTTCAATGGGTATCTCATTTCCATCTATATATGACATGTTCCATAGTAACCAATTGATTCATTTACCTTTATAAATGTAAGGTTTATTGAGAGGATTATAAGAATAATATTTTTCTACATGGGATATTCTATTTTGTGGACTGTTAGAGGCTATTAGAGATCCATTATTACATAGGATAAATGGTTTATATCTAGTTAGTCTCATGTGAATTTTTATACCACAAATTGGATGTAAAAACCCATTACCTCTACATGGACATTACCTCTACATGGAAAGTTCCACCAGAGTTGGAAAATATCTCTATTTTATATGTGGTTGATTATATTTATCAGATTAAAGATATTATCCCCATGGATTTTTCAAGGCAGATCTAAAGTTATGTATTTAATGACTATAACCACTACTTTTAGATGCCAGCTCGATTAGGAAGACTCAATACTAATATATTGTATACCCATATTTGTGGAAATCTAGTAATGCCTCCGTGTTGGCTTAACAGATTCAAAAATAATCTCATCATGCCATCAAGATTTATTTTCATATAAAGGATCTGGAACAAATTATAAATTTCATCACAGGGAATGTATAATGATCAAGAGATTAAGATAAATTTGATCCAATAGAATCATCTAAATGATTGCAGTGAGTAAAATTAGCAGAACAAAATGAATGCAATTTAAAATTCAAACCCACTAAAATGATATGAAAATAGGGTTACTTATTTTGGACTTTGAGAAAATAGGGGTTCCAAATACCAGAGAAATTGGTCGCGGCCATAGTGGTGGGATTGACCTGATTCGATGGAAGCTACAAGCGGGAGAAGGTTCTTACCTAAGTATACAGATCATAAATTTTTAGAATTGTTTGGGTGAATTGATGGAGTAAGTATGATGAAATTGGAGATAAAAATCATAGAATCCCTATTAAATCATGAGAAAATTATTCCTAGAATTAAATCTTGGATAAAACTGAACACCAAAATTGGGACCATAATTATATAACCCCATAATAAATGAAAGTATATAAAAAACACAAAAACACACATATATGAAGAATACATATAATTTTAGTCCCATGTGTCATGACATTGGAATATATATTTTCTATATATATAGAACATAAAATTTGGAAAAAGGGGATAAATTGAAATAAAAAATATATATATATATTTTATATGAAAATTATATATGAAAAATACATATATATAGAGCATATATATATATATATATATATTTCAGTGAGTAGAATTAGGAATTTTCCTAGCCATAATCAAACTTGTATTCTTTTGAGGGGATGAAAAAATCTGTGGGTAGTAGAGTATGATTCAAGATTTGTCGGAAGGGAAGAATAATTACAACTGATAAATAGAGGATGGTGCAAAAATCAAAAACCTAAAACCAAAATTTGGGTTTACATAATTGGGAAATAAATATAAAATTAGGGATTAACTGAGGGGATGGTGATGATTGTAGGTAGCGGTCAAATTGGGGGCAGTGGTAGAGAGGAGTGGCAGTGCCTCTAGCAGGGGGTGTGGTGATCGGGTATGGTGAGGCAGTGTGAAGGAGAGGGAAGTGGTGACGGGCGAGGCGAGACAGCGTGAGGGAAGTGGAAAAGGGCGATAATCAAGGTGATGGTGGGAGAGGGAGATGGAGGGGGGGGGGATGCGGCGGCAGTGGCGTCGATGCGAGGGTTGGTGAGGGGAGGACATTGAATATGGGAGAGGTCGAGCATGAAGAGGGTTGGATTGGGGGGGTGATAGGTTGAGTTTTTTTAATTAAAGTTAGAGACCGCTTGAAGTGGTTGCTAGTAGTCCCCTTTAGTGACCGCCAATAGCGGTCGCCCATTCTGGGAGGCACATTTGCTATATTTTCTAGTAGTGGATGAAATATATAATGCTTCAAAAGGAACCATATATTTCATGTCTTAATAAATGTTACTGTACAAGAAATAAACTTATGGTATATGATCATCCCATGAGCTTATGAAATCTATAACATAAGATCAAATATGGAATTATAATGTTTAGATACTATTTTTTGATTTTATATATATATTAGGATGATTTTTCATACTCAAAGTCAATTTAGTAACCAAATATTTCTATAAATATCACTAGATACATGAGTTAAATTGAGTATCTTAGTAAAATTCAATCAAAACTGGTATTATATAACACTTTACAGCCTACAAAATATATAATTTTGCCAGGTCTTCGACCATATTGTATTCAATAAGATGGATGAAGTGAGATGATCCATTATCACTCATATGGAATCATGTTTCCAAACTATTCTTGGTAGACATGTGACAAAATCCACATATATTTGATCTAATTTTTCGATCGATATAGGTAATTATTTCAATATACTAGATGGTCTTTGATGCACAACCTTGACTTTTTAATAAGTAAAGCATCCCTAGAGACACTCTAGAACATTCATTTTCACACCAGCCCATAAAAAATGAGTTTACATGGCCTTATAAATATTATAAATTCTAGGATGAATAACCAATTTATAGTAATGGTAAGCAGAAAAGAGTTTAGATTGACATGATTGTGGTGTGGAAATTCAATCATGAAAAAGTAGCATAGATTTTCCATCCTATTTACATCCTTCAATGATATCCCTACCATTGGGTCTTGATATAATTATAATAAAATATAAATCAAATATTTGATCATCCTTGGCTTATTGAATTGTGTGAGGAATAAGAGTCGCCAGATAGAAAATCTTAACTTCAAATACTTAGCATAATCCAAACACATATCAGCAATCATAGCCATCAATTTCCATTGATTACAAGATTCTTTGGATAATTGATTTTATGAATTTTTTATTAATTAATATTGAATATAATTACCATTTATAGGTGTATACACCATGTAAAAGTAAAACATATAGAGGCATTTCATCAATTTCCTTGGTATTGGGTTCAGATATCTTTGAAAAAAAGACGTTTTCAAGATTTTTTGATCTACAAAAACAGTGAATTTCTCACCGAAGAGATAATGACACCACATTTTCAAATAATCAAGCCCCAAAACATAGTTAATTCCAAATAATGGTTCTTATATTTCTTTCCATGAATATAAAACTATCATGATCCATAAGATACAACATGATCACTTGGCATGATAACATAGTTGATTCCAGATCTATATGAATCATAATAAACCACACAATTATTCCCAGGTTATAGAAATAAAATGGGTTTAGAATTTAGACTTTCTTTATGCTTGAAATGGATTGATTAAAATCCCCACTCCAATGGAATGAAGTACCTTTTCTTGTGATATTTTTCATTAGATATGAGAGGCATGATAAGTCCCAAACAAAGTGATGATAGTGACATGGTAAGCCTAGAAAACTATGTATCCAAAAGTAATTTTTCAAAATTTTCCAAGAGGTAAAACATTATATCTTTGTAGGGTATACTAATATTCCTTTGTAAAAAATTTCATTGCTATGGAAGAATAATTATTGCATCCAGAAATCACATTTAGATAATTTTTCATACAACCGGTGCTCTCAAAAAATATTCAACACAATCTCTAACTATTCTTCATTTTCTTTCTGAGTTTGAGAATACATAAAAATGTCAACCATAAATACCACAATGAAAGAGTTGAGGTATCGCTAGAAGAAATTATTCATCAATTCCATGAAAAATTCTGGTGTATTTATAACACCAAATGGTATGACTACATATTCATAATGAAAAAATGACTTCTAAAAGCTATTATCAGAATATCCACTTTTTTAACTCAAATTTAGTGATACCAAATCATAGATAAATTTTAGTGAACCATTTTGGTCACTTAAATTGATCAAAAGGTCATTAATCTAAGGTGATGAATATCTATTCTTTCTCATAACCTAATTAATCTTATGATATTAACATAGTTTCATAATGAACCACCAACATTATTGATAAAAAGAACCGGAGCAGCCTAATGCGACATACTCAGTTTTATAAATCCTTCACTATACTATTCTTCTAATTGGATCTTTAACTCCTTTAACTCTATTGGTTATATTATATATGATGGATATGAAATAGAATTTTTCTTTAGAATGAGATCAATAAAAAATTCCACTTCCCTTTCTAGTGGAAAACCATTGAAATCATCAAGGAACATCTGGGAATAATGATCCAAAAAGGAATAAAAATTTTGAGTATCAATTATGTCATTATTCCCCAAAGTTAATACTTTGAATTTATAATAAAGTTTTCCAACCATTAGTGGTAAAATTCAGTATCTTCCTACTTTCACATCCAAATCTCATTAAAATATATTCACCATCCAATTATAAGATGTAAACTTTACTCATCATGCATAAAAATTGATATATTCCTTGAAAGAAACAAGCCAATATATTTCCATGATCAATACAAATATATACATGTCCAAAATAAAAAAAATTCTAATCAAACTGGGATGAATTTTTTTTATAGAACATGATTCTCTAACTAAACTATGTTCCATTTTTTGTTATAAAACAAGTGGCACATTTAAATCCCCAATACTCTAATTACCTTAGAAATGTATGGATTCTCATCATGCATGGAGTCATCTCAATATTCTACTCCATTTAATTGATGAAAATAAAGAAATAATAGACTGGAATACACCGGTATCAAATAACACTTTTATAAGAGTCAAGTTAAGATGAATGGTGCCTCATATAGTTTAAGGATCTCATTTATCTTCCATTATCATCATCCCAACACCATATAACTACTCATTTTCCCCCTTTATCCTTAATTACATGTTGTGGTTGAATTTTATAAGGAGTTGGGGTGTTATTTGAATAATCCTAGTTCTCTCTATTGTGAGGATGTGGACTATTTTTACAGAACCATCCAATTGAAGAATAAAATTCCTGGGTGACATGTGGTGTATTTCTAGAAACTTAATTTGGAGTGATACAATAATAAAATTGGTGATAGACAATCTTATTAGATTCATTTCATGATCTTGGTGGTTTCAAAAAATCTCACCTAATATGATCAAATGAACAACATTAGAAACATCCATGATTGGTATTGGGTCATGGAGGAAAGCTAACAATTTAGTTATATAATCTTGATATGATCCACCACCTTAGAAGAATGTTTCCCTCCTTTTATTGTTCCCAACATTAGAGTTCCCAATTGTTCTTATAGTGACCAACATATTTCCTTTAACAGGATTCCAAAAGATATCCCTTTCCACCACTATCAATTTATTAACCATCTCCATATAATCAGTAATATAGATTACAACTATCTTATAATGAATTTAGGGTCATAGTATATACTCAAGTATGCATGCATTCAGGGAAGAACTAGTAGCCACTTATGGAGAAAAATGTACTAAGTTCATAAAAATAGTCACATACGTTTTCACTAATAGTTTCTCTTTCTTTAGGATGAAGAAATATATCATTATTTATATCTTAAAAATGAAGGGGGGGTATAATTTTTCATTGAACAATTATTTAATGTCCTCCCACATAAGGCCTTGCTTAACTTTAGCTTAGAAATATAAATCCCACCATTAGTATTCTATATCCTCTAGAATATAAACTACTGAATTTACCTTCAAATTAGACAATATTCCTAGGAAATCCAAAATCTAATTCACCCTATTAGGCCACACTTATATCTTTTTAGGTTATAAATTACTATGTAAAATTGGTGGATTATATTTCTAAAATTTCATAGAATGATCTATTTGTCTTGGTTCATAATTTCAATTTCCCTTATCAACTACTTGAAAAGATTTAATGATCATATGCATAAGATGTTAGTTCACCAGTGGTTTTGGTGAAACCACGTTCTCTGCTTCATCCTCTAAAAGGTTTCTAGTATTCCTAACTAGTTCCATTTCTATATATAATAATAAAAAATCTACATAATCATCACTCACCATAAAATTAAGGCTTATAATATTCAAAATAATAAAAATAAATAGTCATTATAACCAATTTATAAGAATCATCAAACACATTATGAGAAATGATGTCATAGTGTGAAGTCTCATTACTAATACATGATATGCTATACTAATCATCTAAACTCACAACAATGATATGGAAACACATCAATAGGTATTTAAAAACACTTTTTATACTCAAAATACCTTGGTAACTTGAAATTCAACATTAAGAGGTTATCTATGAATCCAAACAAGAATGATACCAAATAAGAATGATACCAAACAAGAAATAAAAAAATAAATACTAAGGGGTCAGAGGTTCTACTAACCTCCATGAATCCATCCTAATATAATTGACCAAACAATAATGATACCATTTCTAACATCCTCATTTTACCCATTATCTTGGCATGGGTCAGAGGTGCTATTAACCTTAGGTGACATCCCAAATACACCAAAGGATATAATTAAATACCAAGGGTTTACCTATAAATTTGGGGAAAATTATACCTTTAGAAAAAAATAATATGTCAAGGAAATATACAAAAAAATTAAACCAACTATATTATGCCTGATTAAGAATAATAGAACTCAAATAAAATCCATTAAAATAAAAATATCAGAGTAGTAGCGATAAATTATAGAGATGTGACTCAAGAAAAACAAAGATGTCCTAATACAGTAATTCCAAGGCAACATCACTCCAATGAATCAAAAATATAAACTCTAAGAACCAACTCCATACTGAGATACTATCATCAAGATGCTATACTAGAGAAGTTTGAGATCTTTCCTTTAATCGTGTCCTAATAAATAAAGTTTGCATAAGAACCAATGTGAATATTTAGTAGATGAGTAATAATACCCAATATTATTTCCCTAATAGATGTCCCACACATTCCATTAGGACTATAAACAAGTCAGATCATAGTTTATAAAAAATAGTGGGTGAGAGAAATAAAATAGTTTACTATAAGAAAATAGTCAAAGCATAAAAATTGAACTAAATAAACTTGTTCCATATTTCTCATCCACTTGGAATACCCATCCCATGTTTTTATCTCTCACACACATTAATGTTGAATGAAAATACTAATATTCATGAGTGGTGATTCATCCTTCATCAAATAATCAAAAGGTGATAAATCCATCTGCCTCCAGTTTGGCACAGAGCACGAAGTCCATACCAACAAGGCCTTGTATAACATAATATGAACACACACTTCCATGTATTCCAAGACTGTATTCCATAATTATTTTTATAAATTTTTTTCTTATTTTTTACAACATCATTGAAATATAAATTTTATTCTCAAACCATTAAAAACATGGATTCAACAATGTTCAACAAAATTTCTCTGATACACAAACCATTTAACAAATTGGTAGTATTAATTTATTATATCCATGAAAAACATGATTTTAAGAACAAATTACTGAAAGTTTTATATTAAAAATAACAAAATGATATTTTTGAAATAAAATACTTTCAATTCTATAAACAATGGAGTGATAGAGAATCCACCTACCTCAATTCAATTACACCACAAAATAAGAGAGAAAACTTGACTACAACACCCACAAACAACCTCCCCAAAATCTCTACAAGCTATTAATAGGAATACTTCTAGGATCACCCTAAAAAACATATATGAAATTCCTAGAAGAAGGAAAGATAAGGGTTATAATAGGTGGTTCCCACTAAAAAATTATTTTAAAATCCTTCCATGAAGTTCTCATGTGGATCCCATAAATTTTCCCTATAATCAGTATGAGAATTGGAAATTTCAAAATAGGTTTGACTGACTCCATGGCCTGGTGTAAAAATGATGACCATGGTTCCTTCATTAGGGAAACAAATAGGTGGAGTGACATGGATAGATACCATGGATTAGTGCTTGACCCTCAGTCATTTTATGATCACCACACCCTAGACTATGAAGCGGTGAGTCCTCTCAATCCATGATCCATAATGAGGCACCTAGGTTTACATGACCATTACCACACCCATTTTGGTATGCTTGTACTGCACGAGGGCATTCCCCCCACCATGACTGTTTTGTTTCCCATAGTGGTCCCAAAAGAATATAAAAACTAAAAAAGTCTACAAGAACCTCACTCAAACTCCATGAAACCAACTAAAACCTAGAAAAAGAATTTAAAACGCTAGGATCATAAGGGAATACCACAAAATGGGGGTGTTACATGTAAGAACCCTGACCTTATTCTTAGGTGTGGGTTTTGTTTTCCGGTGTTTTTGAGAAAAAGAGGAGAATCTGGAAATTTAAGGAATACACGTCGTGTACCCTGTTACCGCGGGTGGCCGTGTACTGGCTGTGTAACGGTCGAGTACATGGCCGTGTGGGGTGACCTGGAGACTGCCTAAAGTGGGGACCAGTTAAGGCATATACACACCATGTAATTTTAAAGAACACACCATGTACTTTTATTTTTAATTTTTATATCGGACCGAGGCCGCGTCTCTTTAATAGAAAATGCTTCTTCTCCACTCACCTCGTCCAGGAGCGACCAAGGCTGACGAATCTTATTTGGGACTCCAACTCACCATCTGTTCTCCAAATCAAACTTCATTGGTTGTGTTGGAATCACATCATTTATTTCTTCCTTATTATAGAGCCTCGTTTCCTGATTTCTCCTCTCTCGTGAGATATCCTTGGTTGAATGTTTTTGACATTTTTATAGATCTACCACGTTCTAGGTCGATTCATGTGCCGAAACTAGAGTATATCGATCGTACAATGTCAAGGTATGTGGTCTGTGCCTTTCTATAGTTAGTCTTTGAATATTATGTGAAAAATTTCTCAATACCCTAGAACAAGGTATTGCGTGTTTAGGATTTTTCGCCTATTAATGCATGATATGCTTTTTGTGCTTGAGTAGAGGTTGTTTGATTGTGAATAGGGTTATTTTTTGTGCTATGGATGTATTTCCCATGCTTGTTTTGATATTGACCATTTGGTCTAGCCATGCATGTTAGGCTGGTTTCTTTCTATGACTAGTTTTTTTGGGATGGAGTGATTTTATCTGCTGCTATGATATGATTTTTAGCTATTTAGCCAATTAGTTCTTTAGGTTTACTATGGATTTTGAACATTGTTGTGAATGATTGACTTACATAGGGTTATGGGAACCTAGTGTAGTTAGACCATAGGGGGAATGGACGCTGAGGGTTTTCCCAGAGTGTCTGTTTACTTTTACATTATGAGACCATAGGGGGGATGGACGTGAGTGCTCCCTCAGAGTGTATGTAGTTCATCGTTGCGAGACCACATGGGAGTTGGACATTGAGTGCTTCCCCAAAGTGTATTTAGTTTACCGATGAAAGACCACAGGGGTAATTGACGGTGATTGCTTCCTCAGAGAGTCATTGTTTTCTTGAGACCAAAGGGGTTAGACCGTATGAGCTACCCATGAGGTCGTTATATCCTTGTATAAGTTGAACCAGAGGGGTTATGATGTGAGAAATTTCCAAGAGGGTTACTTGAGATTGTTTGCTTGAACCAGAAGGGTTAGGCTACGTTTACTTCCCCGAGGGTTACTTTTTTTTATTGGCTTCTTACTTGATATTTGAAAATGAATGCAATTGACACTATAGGATTGTTTTCTTCTGAGTACTTCCTTGTTTACTGCTTCATTTTTCTTATTGCCTACCATATATATTCATTGAATTTTTAGCACAAATATTTGGGTGGTTACCTACTAGGATTCATCTCACACCCTATTTGGGACATGCTTTTGGGCCCAAACAGATTATATTGCTGCAGGTATAGATAAGGGAAAGTGCCCTTCTACATCAGGTACATGACTACTGTGGAGTTGGAGAGCATGGGAAAAAGCTGAGGCTTGTGATGCTACTAGAGTTTATTTGTTTTCATTGTACTTTAGTTTAGTACTGTATTCTAGCATTGTGACTTGTTTGGCTGCTTTCCTAGACATATGTATCATGCATCATTTATATATGTACTCTTGTGGTTTATTAATTTCAGTATTTTATTATTTACTTATTGCATGTTATTACTTCTTATGCTATTATTATCTATTTCTTTCCACTGCGTTACTCTTCTAATGAAGGAAAATTTTCCCCACTATCACACCCAATGACCTCGCTGCTAGTCAGTAGACTCTGGCGTTTGGGGAAATTTTTTTGAGGCCATGTGACCAACTAGTTACGGGGCACCTTTGGGAGGCACCCAAAACCGGGATGTTACAAAGTGGTATCAGAGAAATTATTTTCTTCTTGAATTACTGTTTTGTGCCTATAGCCAGGGATAGGAAGGAATAGGTACTTGGTAATAAGATGTACCCTAGATTAGCTAACTCATGTATAGGGAAAAGCCAATTTACCTCATTTATTTTGATTTTTATGGTTTTTCAATTATTATAGTTGATTAGATTTCACCGTTGGGTGATTCACATGTTTTGTGCTGTTAACATTGACATTATTGAGGTTCTATTTCTGTTGCAACCCAATGAGATAAGGGTATTACATCTCATTCATCATATATACACTTTCTATAGATCACATGTCATTCATTCTTTCCATTCCATTTAGGATGAATTACTGATTCATGTTATTGTGATTGAATTTGTGCTAGATATGCATGCTGTTGTGATATATTCCTTGATAGAATACCTCCTATTTGATAAGGTATTAAAAATATTTAAGGTTTCATTTGAATGAGTTCCAAACTTTGGTCCCTAAGGTATTATGGGACCTCATGGATTGGAATGTGGTGGATCATTGCACTGTTATTCTTTTATATGACATGTATAATATGCCAAGATTTGATTCGCGGGGAATATGACCCCTCACAGATCGGAATTTGGCACCTTAATGTTCGTTTCAGTGTTTTTATGGGTTCTGGAATAGTTTCTGAGGCTTAATATATGGAAAAACCTAGAATATATAGCGTGTAATGATTAATACACACCATGTATGCTTTTGTTCGGGAAGGAGATGTTTTTATTAAATACACACAGTGTATTGTGTGTACATTCCATATAGACTCTAACTATGCTACTGCCTGTGTGGGATGAGACACGGGGTTGAGAAATTTTTGGTGGGACATGTCGTGTACCCTATGTGCACACCGTGTCTTAGGATCCATGTTTCCATCCATGTGAATAACGACACAGGTGGATTATGGGTAGTTAGTACACACTATTTATGGAATAAACAAATTGTGTAGAGTCATCCATGTAACTGACCATGTGACTAACAACACGAGTCAGTGAAATTGTTTCTAGTACACACCGTGTCTGGCACAAACACGTAGTCTACTCTTTCTCTTGGAGAACCGTGTGGGTTTGTCATGTAAAATAACTCAGGCAGGGGAAAATGATTCAAGTACATGTCGTGTCTTGGGAGAACATGTTGTGTGTATGGGGTGTTCCATGACCAGGGTTAGTAGGATTACATGCCCATGTGAAGTATTAGAGGAACATGCCATGTAAGGTTCATACATGCCATGTGTCCCTATTTTGAAATAAAAACTTGAATGATTTCATTCTCCTGTTACTTTATTTCACTTATAAGTTTCAGTCCTTTATAATCTTAAACTAAGGTGTGTGCTTGACCTTGCAGAGTCATACCACCGAGAGGTCCTCCGGTTGTACACCAGATGCAAGGCTGTTATCTGGAACCAGACATGGAAGATCAGGAACTGCTAGTAGATCCTCCAGTCATGACTATCTTGGCACCATCCATTATCCTAGATATAGGTGTTGATGCATAGTTCCAAGAAGGCTTTATGAAGTTTATGCATACCTTCTAGGGAGCACCGCATCCTACCCCATCTATGGTAGAGTTGATGTGGGTTTTTCAGCAGTAACATATTCCCACCTTCACAGGGGATGGAGGACCTCAGGCTGCAGAATCTTGGTTAGAGGCCATGATTTCGATCTTCAAGAATATAGAGACACATCCAGAGAGGAGGGTGAAGCTCGCTACGTACATGCTTCGAGATTCTACCAAGTGATGGTGGGATGTGATATCACTAGCGGGATGCCAGTAGGTTATGTCTTGGGATGATTTCTAGCATGCCTTCTACAATTAATTCTACCCAGAGACTTTGAGATATGATCGAGCCCGAGAGTTCATGAGTCTGGAACCGGGTACTCTTTATGTCATGGAGTACTCTTCTCACTTCAAAGAGCTTTAGTGATTTACGCCCATCCCAGAAGGTGATGAGTTATTCCTGTTGAGGAAGTTTGAGGATTTTCTCAGGCACAACATTCGATCTCAGGTGAACATATTCAGGTTGACTTCCATCACCTCTATAGTCAACCAGACACTGATTACGGAATGAAATATGAGGGATTCTGGAGCTGTGAGCTAGTGAGGCTCAACATCTAGAGTTGGTACCCCTCCTATTGACAACAGGAAGCGCCGTAGGGAGTCTACACTAGGGGAAACAAGGAAGCGGGATATTTCTTCTAGCAGCCAGGAGGTGTGCTACTAGTGCGGGAAGAGCAGGCATACGAGGCCAGATTGCCCGAGAGACCCAGTGGAGTTTCAATATTGTGGAAATATAGGTTATCTTCAGTGTTTCTATCAGTTATTCTCACCAGCAGCTGGTGAATGAGGTTCTTCTATGAACCCTCATTCCAGAGAAGTACCACCAGTTTCTCATCAGTCTAGAAACTGGAGTTCTTATGGTTGTTCAGGCCGAGGTGGAAGCTACGGATGTGGTGACCAGTTGGTAGGATTTTAGAAACAAAAGGGTGTATCAACCCAGGGTGGTCAGACAGGGTCATAGGGCCACAGTACAATCCATACTTCTGCAGTAGAGTAGATCTAACAGGATAAGGATCTCGAACCCTCTATTGTTCGAGGTACAATTCTAGTTTCCTCAGTTCTAGCTTCTGCACTTTTCGATACATGAGCTTCCCATAGTTTCATATCTGTTTCTATTGTGGAGAGCCTCAAGCTCTGTATATTTACTTTTTCTGATGTATTGATGTCAGACACACCATTTGGGACAAGAACGACTAGTGTACATCAGTGCAAGGAGTTCCCTCTTGAGGTTGGTGGGTGTAACTTCTTATGAGACCTCTATGTCCTAGTGATGATAGGCTATTATGTCATTATCGGAATGGACTGGTTAGTTCCCTTTGAGGAAGTTATTGATTTCTATCACCGTAGGGTGACTTTCACATCACCAGAAGGTAGATTCTTTCTACACAAGGGCAAATAGAATGTCCAGGAGAGCAGAGCGGGACCCGAGCACCATGGGTTGGGAGGAGTTACAACCCATATATCTAGTATATATCTAGATGACCAAGGAACTTCACAGATGGAATTTCCCCTAGTGTTGGATTGTTTCAGGGATGTATTTCTAGAAGACTTTTTAGTTTCTCCTCTAGATCAAGAGGTAGACTTTTCTATTGATCTTATTTCAGGAGCAGCACCGGTGTCCATTCCTCATTAAGGATGGCTAAACTGGAGTTACAGGAGATCAATAAGTAGTTGGAGGAGTTATAGGAAAAGGGTTTCATCCAACCGAGTACTTGTCCTTAGGGTTCACATATCCTTTTTGTGAAGAGGGCAGACAATACCCTCAGAATTTGTGTGGATTATTGGAAGCTGAACCACTTGATGCTCAAGAACTGATATCCATTGTCGAGGATTGACAATCTCTTTTTTCAGCTTTGAGAAGACTAGGCATTATTGAAGATTGAATTTAAATCTGGTTATCATCAGTTCCACATTATACCATTAGATATACCTCTTATATCCTTTCATAAGAGGTATGGTCTATACAAGTACGTGTTTATGTTGTTCGGTTTCATGAACACTCCTGTAGTTTTCATGGCACTGATGAACTGAGTGTTCCATCCATACTTGGATTCCTTTGTGGTGGTTTTTGTGGATGATATCTTGGTAAACTGTCACCCTCGACATGACCATGCCACACATATTGAGATCGTTTTGAGTAAATTGAGAGAGCATTAGTTATATGATAAGCTCTCAAAATTCCACTTTTGGATGGACTAGATTCACTTCTTGGATCATGTTATCTCAAAGACATGATTATCATTATACCTAGATAAAGTGAGAGAAGTAGTTTCCTAGAAACAACTGAAGAATGTCTTTGAGGTACAAAGTTTTCTAGTGCTGGTTGGATACTACAAACATTTCATACATGAATTTTCATGCTTATTAGTGCCACTGAAAGGCCTGACTAAAAAGGGTGTGAACTACTTATGGTCAGATTCTTGTGATTCAGCATTTCAGGAGCTGAAAGGGAGGTTTACTTCAGCACCGATACTAGTAATTCCTGTGCCGAGAAAGAGCTATACTGTATAATATGATGCATCAGTTATTAGGCTAAGAGTTGTGCTTATGAAGGTGGAAGGATTCATTACTTAGAGGTCTCAGTAGTTGAGGCCACATGAGAGGAATTACCCAACACACGATCTTGATTTGGCTGTAGTTTTTCATGCTTTACGCTGTTGGAGACATTATCTTTTGGGAGAGAATTTTGTGTTTTTCACCAACCAAAAAAGTCTCAAGTATATCTTTAATTAATGCGATCTGAATCTGAGACATCAAAGGTGGGTTGATTACCGTTAGTCCTTTGACTTTGAGCTTTCCTACATTCCTGGTAAAGGAAACACAGTAGCTGATGCATTGAGAAGGCGGACTCAGATACATGCAGTTCAGGAGGCCAATAGTGAGTGGCGGCTTATGGCTCTGTTCTCTGAGATGCATTTGGAGGTTCATGATAAATAGGGGATGACGTTTCTTTATTATGTAGCTGTTACCTCTACTCTACTTGATCGAGTGAGAATGAGGTAGCTATCAAATTCTAAAGGCCTAGTTATACGGGAATGTGTGTTAGGGGAGGAACCTATTCCTGGATGGACCTTAGATGAGGATGGGATCTTGCATTTTTATGAGCGCATATGGGTGTCAGTAGACATACACGAGGAGATGATACAGGAATTTCATTCCTAAGTTTGGGTGGTTCATCCTGGTGTCACCAAGATGTATCGAGATCTGCACCATCAGTATTGGTTTCCAGGTATTAAGAGAGATGTTTCTAGTTTTGTGATGAGGTGTTCCACCTGTCAGAAGGTGAAGGCAGAGCATTAATGACCAGAAGGGATTTTTCAGTATTTACCCATTCCCGAGTGGAAGTGGAACGATGTCGAGAATGAATTCATGACAGGCTTACCAAGGTCACCTCGAGGGAATGATGTAGTATGGTTCGCCCTTGACAGACTCACGAAGGTTTCTCACTTCCTTCTGATCAAGGAGGCCTTCAGTTTTGAAGAGCTGGGAAGGTTGTACATATATTAGATTGTACATTTACATGGACTTACACACTCCATTGTTTTAGAAAGGGATTCCCATTTTTCTTCTCGGTTCTAGTAGGGATTACATAGGGCATTGGGTACATAGGTACTTCTAAGTACAACTTACCACCCCTAGACAGATGACTAGTCTGAGCATAGGATTCAGGTGCTGGAGGACATGATTTGAGCATGCATCCTAGATTTTAGAGGTTCTTGGGAGAACCACTTTAACATCCCAGTATTGGATGCCGCCCAGAGGAGCCCCGTACTCGGTTGGTGAAAATGCCTCAAGCGCATTACCCCAAATGCCAGAGGCTGCCGACTAGCAGCGAGGTCCTTGAGTGTGATATTTGGGGAACTATGCCCTCATTGGAAGAGTAACATAGTGGAAATAAACACATAACAATAGCAGAAGAAATAATTATACCATACAACAATAGACAGTAGAAGACTGAATTAAATAAATAACTAGAGCACATATATAAACGATGCATGATACATATGTCTAGGAAATTAGCCAAACAAGTCACAATGTTGGGATATAGTACTAAAAAAATTACAACGAAGAAAAATAAACTCCAATTGCATCACAAGACTTATCTTGGTCCCGTTATCCTCAGCTCTACAGTAATCAAGTACCAGAAGTAGAAGGGGACTTTCCCTTATCTAGACCTCCAATAATATAATCTGTTTGGGCCCAAAATCATGACCCAAACAGGGTGTGATATGAATCCCAATAGGAAACCACCTAAATATCTATGCCTAACAGTCAGTGAATATATGTGGTAGGTAATGAGAAAAAAGAAGTAGTAAACAAGGAGGTACTCAAAAGTAGATAGTCCTACAGTTTCATTTACAAAAATTTACTTTTATGTATTTAATCAACCAAAAACAAAAATACAAGCAACCCTCTGGGTAGTTCTCACAGCCTGACCCCTCTGGTTCACAATACAAAAAAAAATTATAACAAAAATCTCTGAGCAAGAACTCACCATCAATTCCCCCTATAGTCATGTGTGAAAAAAGACTCTCTGAGGAAGCACTCACCATAAATTCCCCCTATAGTGTTTTATCAGTAAACTACAAATGCTCTAAGGAAGCACTCAACATCAATTCCTCCTGTGGTCTTGTAATGTAACTATATACACTCTAAGGGAGTACTAAACTTCAATACCCCCTATGGTCTCGCAGCATGATAATTATAATAGACACTCTGGGAAATCCCTCAACATCAATTTTCCCTATGGTATCACTACACTAGGTTCCCGCAACCCCGTGTAAAGCAATCATCCACAAAAGATAATCAGTATCCAAAGTAAACCTCAAGAACTACTTGTCTAAACAAACTACAACATATCATAACTTTTCAGATAATAACCACTCCATCCTAACAATACTAGGCATGGAAAGAAATAAGCAACCTAACAGGTAAGGCTAGACAAACTGTCAAAAACAAGAAAACATGGGGAAACATCCATATCTTGGAAAAGATAACCCTATTCTCAAATAGTTAACCTCTATCTAATCAAACAGGGCATAACAGAAAAATAAAAGGGCTAAAACCATAAACACACACTACCCCAAACAAGGGTATTGGGAACTTTTGAACATATATCTCAAAGAATAATTACAGAAAGGCACAAACCACATACCTTGTCATTGTATGATCAATATACATGAACCTAAAGCCTTAAATCGCCCTAGAACGTCATAAATCTAAAAAAAACATTCAACCGAGGATAACTCGTGAAAGAGAAGAAATCAAGAGATGAGGTTCAAGAAGAAATGAGAACTCACTGATGTGATTACAACACAATCGATGATGGTCGATTCAGAAAATGGATAGCGATTCAGGGGCTCGGAGATGATCTACGACCGTACGGACGCTCCTGGATGAAATAGGTCAAGAAGAAGTGCATTTTGTCCGTCAGACGGGACCCCAGTCCATTTAATGAAAAAAAGAAAGTACATGGTGTGTATTTTAAATGTACACGGTGTGTACTTGCCTATTTTGGCCTCTGCTTTAGGTGGTATCTGGGTCACCACACACGACGATGTACTTTTCCGTTATACGGATAGTACACAGCTACCCATGGAAACCAAGTATAAGGCGTGTACTCCTTGAATTTATAGAAACTCCTCTTTTTCTCAAAAAAAAACTAGAAAAGAAAAACATACTTGAAAAAAAGATCCGGGTTCTTAAAAACTTCCCCCCTTAAAGAAAATTCTTTTCCAAATTTCCCTAGAAAGGCGGTGTAGAAGAAGAATTCTCAAACAGCTCTGGCCACTACGATCGTACATCAACCTCCCTCTCCCAAGTATTGTCCGGTACTCACCCATGCTTCCATAACACTCATACCATAGGAACATATCCTCCATGGAGAACCTTCGTACTTCAATCAACAATCTGGACATGATGATCCTTGAACGAGGTTTCCACCTCTAACTCAACCTATTCAGAGTGAAAAACATGAGATGGTTCAGAGAAGTAACGCCGCAACTGAGAAACGTGGTAAACATTGTGCATGGTTCGGTACCTCTGAGGTAACTACAATCTATAAGAAACCAGATCGACTCTCTCTAAAACCTCGAATGGTCCAACGTGCCTCAGTGAAAGCTTTCCCTATCTCCTAATCCTCCTATGTCCCAACCTCAATGTGACACGTATAAAAACCCAATCTACAACCTCAAACTCTAGAGGTCATCTCCATCGATCAGCATAAGACTTATGTCTTGACTGTGTAGTAACCACCCTCTTCCTAATCAACTCTATATGCTCTGTGGTCTCCTAGACAAGATGAGGTCCCAACATATCTACCTCTCCTGCATCCAGCCAGCATAAGGGTGATCGACATGGCTTACCATACAAAGCCTCATTAGGTGCCATCTGAATAGTTACTTGAAAGCTATTATTGTAGGCAAACTCCACAAGAGGAATATGTATCTCCCAAGAACCTCCAAAATCCAGGATGCATGCTCGAAGCATGTCCTCAAGCACCTGAATAGTACGCTCAGAATGGCCATATGTCTGAGGATGGTAAGCTATACTCAAAAGTACATTTGTACCCAAAGCCATCTGAAGTCCCTGCCAGACCCAAGAAGTAAAATGTGCATCTCTGTATGAAACAATGGAGTGTGGAACCTCATGTAGACATATAATCTCCAGGATGTACAAACTTTCCAGGTCATCAACACTTAAGGTCTCCTTGATTGTCAAGAAGTGAGAAACCTTCATGAGTCTGTCAATGATGACCCATGCAACTTCATTACCTTGAGGTGAACTCGGAAAACCTATCACAACATTTATTGCGACCTCATTCCACTTCCACTCGGGAATGGATAACTATTGAAAAAGCCCTACTAGTCATTGATGCTCTGATATTACCTGCTGACAGGTGGGACACCTCATGAGGAGACCCACAATATCTCTCTTCATACCTAACCACCAATATTGATGGTGCAGATCTCGATACATCTTGGTGAAGCTAGGATGAACTTCCCAAACTGAGGAATAAAATTCTCGCATCATCTCCTTGCATATGTCTGTTGGCACCCACACTCACCACTGAAAATGTAGGATCTCATCTGTGCCTACTGTCCATCCAAGAATAGGGTCCTCTCCTAACACACTCTCCCATAGGACTAGGCCTTCTGAATATGATAGCTGCCTCATTTTCACTCGATCTAGAAGAGTAGAGGTAACAACTACAGAAGCAAGAAATGTTTTCCACAGTCTATCAAGCACCTCCAAATGCATCTCATAGAACAGACCCATAAGATTCTACTCACTAAAAGCCTCTTGAACCACCTATATATGAGTTCTTCTGCTTAGTGCATCAGCCACAGTGTCGCCCTTCCCAGGTGTGTAGGTAAGCTCAAAGTCAAAAGACTGAAGGTACTCAACCCACCTTCACTATCTCAAATTTAGGTCACACTGAGTGAAGATATACTTGAGACTTTTATGTTTGGTGAAAACCACAAAATTCTCTCCCAGAAGATAATGTATCTAATAGCATAAATCATTAAAAACTACAGCCAACTAGATATCGTGCGTCAGGTAGTTCCTCTCATGTGGCCTCAATTGCCGAGACCTATACACAATGACCCCTTCTCCCTGCATAAGCACTGCTCCCAGCCCGATACCTGATGGATCACAGTACATAGTATAGCTCTGGCCTGGATCTGGAAATACTAGTATCAGAGCTGAAGTCAACCTCCCTTTCAGCTTCTAAAAGGCTGACTCACAAGAATCAGACTACAAGTACTTCACACCCTTCTTAGTCAGACCTGTCAGTGGTGCTGCTAAGTGTGAGAAGTCCTGTATGAAATGTCTGTAGTAACCAACCAGCCCTAGAAAACTCTACACCTCAAGGATGTTCTTTGGCTTCTCCCAAGATACTACTACTCTTACTTTCTTTGGGACTACTGATACTTCTGTCTCTGAGATAAAATGACCCAAGAAGTGGATTTGGTCTATCCAAAAGTGGAATTTTGAGATATTAATATATAAATTATGCTCTCTTGGTGTACTCAAAACAATCTCAATATGGGTAGCATGGTCCTGTCGAGTGTGAGAGTACCAAGATATCTTCCACAAAGACTACCATGAAAGAATCCAAGTATGAATGGAACACTTGGTTCATCAGTGCCATGAAGACTGTAGGTGTGTTCATGAGACTGAACGGCATAACCACTTACTCGTATAGACCATACATACTCTGGAAGGTTGTAAGAGGTATATTAGATGGTATAACACACAACTGATGATAACCTAACCTCAAGTCAATCTTTGAGAAAACTGGGGCTCCTAAAAGTTTATCCAAGAGGATATCAATCCTCAGAAAGGGATATCGGTTCTTGACCATCAACTGCTTTAACTTCTGATAATATACAAAAAGTATGAGGGTACCATCCACCTTCTTCGCAAACAGGATGGGTGAACTCCAAGGAGAAGTACTGGTTCAGATTAAACCCTTTCCCTAGAACTCCTCCAACTACTTCTTGAGCTTCTGTAACTCTGGTGTAGACATCCTATAAGGAGTAATGGACACCTGTGCCACTCCTATACCAAGATCAATAGAAAAGTATACCTCTCTCTCCAGAGGAAAACCTGAAAATTCCTCTGGAAATACATACCTAAAACAATCCACCACTAGAGGAGAGTCCATCTTTGAAGTCCCCTGTTCATCTAGATATAGACTAGAAAACTGGGTTGTAACTCCTCCTAACCCATGATGCTCAGTTTCCACTATGCTGGCCTGGACATCCCACTCACTATTATGAAGAAAAAATCACCCCTCTGGTGACGTGAAACTCACCCTATGGGGATAGAAGTCGACCACTTCCTATAAGGAAACTAACTAGTCCATTCTGAGAATGACGTCATAACCTGTCTTCTATAATACATAAAGGTCCCATAAGAAGTCACCCCCACCAACCTCAAGAGGGAACTCCTTGAACTGACATACACTACATGCTCTTGTCCCCAAAAGAGTGTCTAATGTCAAGATATCAGTAGAATAAATGATACAGAGGCCAAGGATCTCCACAATAGCAATAGATATAAAACTATGGGAGGCCCCTATATCGAAAAGAGCAGGAGCTAAAACTGAGGCAACTAGGATCGTACCTCAAACTATAGAGGGTCTGAGATCCTGCTCCTGCTGGGTCTGATTCACTGCAAAAGTCTATCCTGCACCATGACCCTGTGACCCTGCCTGGCCACCCTGAACTGATCCACCCTACTATCACTGAAATCTTGGCGACTGACTACCATGACCACGACCTCCACCTCGGCCTTAACGGCTGGAAGAACTCTATTTCCCTAACTGATGAGAAACTGGTGGTGCTTCTCTTGAATGCAGAGTCATAGAAGA
This sequence comes from Viscum album, assembly GCA_963277665.1. Lineage (NCBI taxonomy): Eukaryota > Viridiplantae > Streptophyta > Magnoliopsida > Santalales > Viscaceae > Viscum > Viscum album. The sequence goes on from OY728160.1 coordinate 1,686,253,140, forward strand.
ACCCCTGTCACTAGTTGCTGGTGATAATATCTGACAGAAGAGCTGGAGATAACCCATATTGCCACAATATCGACACTCCACTGGGTCTCTTGGGAAATGTGGCCTCGTATGCCTAACCTTTCCGCACTGGTAACATACCACCTGGCTACCTAAAGGTGTATCCCGCCTAATCGGATCTCCAAGTGTAGTATCTCAGTGGAGCTTCCTACTATCAGCCAGAGAATTACCAACTCTGGTTGCTAAACTGCCTTGGCCCATAGCTCCATAATCCCTCAGTTTGTGCTCTGTGATTAGCACCTGGTTGGCTATAGAAGTGATGGAAGTCAACCTGAAGATGTTCAACTATGATCGAATATCCTGCCTGAGACCATCCTCAAACTTCCATGCATGGAATAACTCATCTCCCCCTAGAAAGGGTGTAAAGTGTTGTGGCTCTGTGAAGCGAGAAGAATACTATATGACTAAAAGAGTACCCTGCTCCAAACTCATGAACTCTCTAGCTTGATCGGCCCTCAAGGTCTTTGGGTATAAGTTATCATAGAAGGTATGCTAAAACTCATCCCACACCATAACCTATTAGCATCCCTCCTGTGAGATCACATCCCACCATATCTTGGCGGAGTCCCGAAGCATATAAGTAACGATATTGACACTCCTCTCCAGAGGTGTCTCTAGATGTTCGAAGATTGTTAGCATGGTTTCTAGCCATAACACTATATCTTGGGGTCCTCTATCCCCTAAGAAAGTGGGAGGATGCTACTACTGAAAGACCCACGTCAATTCTTCCATCGACGGGGCAGGAGGTGGTGCTCCTCAGAAGGTCTGCATGAACCTCGTAAATCCCTCTCAAAATTGTGCATCGAAACTTGTATTTGGGATAACGGCTGGTGCCAAGACTGGAAAAACTAAAGGATCTACCGGTAGTCCTTGATCAGTCATGTTCGACATCTGATCACTGCCCTGAATCTGGCGTACAACCGGAGGGCATCTCGGCGGCATGACTCTGCAAGGTCAAGCACACACCTTAGATCAAGATTATCAAGGACTGAAAACTAGAAGAGTAAGAAGGGAACATGAGAAATAAAGTATTCAAGTTCTTCAAAACATGTATGAATGGTGTGTATAATTCCTACACAGTTTTTTCCCCTTAATCCTTCACATGAGCATGTACTTTCACCAACCCAGGTTGTATAACACCCCATACACATGGTGTGTTGTCCTAAAACACAACGTGTACTTGAATCTTCTACCCCTGTACGAGTTCTTATACACGGATAAGACACACATTTTTCCTAGAAAAAGACTACATGGAGTGTTATTTCTAGACACAACGTGTACTAGATGAACTTCACCAACCCGTGTTGTTAATTACACAGTCAGTTACACGACTGAATCTACACTGTGTGTTTATTCCAGACACAGCTGAAATAAATAAATAACTAAAGCACATATATAAATTATGCATGATACATATGTCTAGGAAAGCATCCAAAAAAGTCACAATGTTGGGATATAGTACTAAACCAAAGTAAAAATAATACAAATTAACTACAACAACATCGAAAGCCTCAGCTTGGTCCCATGCTCCCCGACTCCACAACAATCAACTACCTGAAGTAGAAGGGCACTTGACCTTATCTATACCCGCCATAATATAATTTGTTTGGGCCCAAAATCATGACCCAAACAGGGTGTGAGACGAATCCCAGTAGGCAACCACCCAGTGATTTGTTCCCAATAGTCAGTGAATATATATATGGAAGGAAATAATCAAAAAGAAGCAGCAAATAAAGTGGTACTCAAAAGTAGATAGTCCTTCAATTTCATTTACAAACATTTACTTTTTAAGTATTTAATCAACCAAAAAAAATACAAGAAACCCTCTGGGTAGTTCTCATAGCCTAACCCCTCTGGTTCACAATACAAAAAAAGTATAACAAAGACTCTTTGAGGAAGAACTCACCATCAATTTCCCCTATAGTCATGTGTGAACAAAGACTCTCTGAGGAAGCACTCACTGTCAATTACCCCTATAGTATTTTATCGGTAAACTAAAGACACTCTGAGGAAGCACTCAATGTCAATTCCTCCTGTGGTCTCATAAAGTAACTATAAACACTCTGAGGAAGCACTCAACATCAGTCCCCCCTATGGTCTCGCAACGTGATAATTATAACAGACACTCTGGGAAAGCCCTTAATGTCAATTTTCCATATGGTCTCACTACACCAGGTTCCCACAGCCCCGTGTAGAGAAATCATGCACAAACAATAATCAACAGCCAAATTAAACCTCAATAACTAATTAGCTAAACAAAATACAACATATCATAGCATGTCAGATAATAACCACTCCATCCTAACAATATTCGGAATGGAGATCAAGTAGAAACCTAACAGTCAAGGCTAGACCAAATGGTCAAAAATAATCAAACTTGGGAAAAACATCCATAACTTTGAAAAGATAACCCTATTCTTAAACAGTTAACCTCTATCCAATCAAACAACGCATTGAAGGATAATAAAAGGGATAAAACCATAAACACACAATACCCTAAACAAGTTTACTGGGAAATTTTTCACATATATCTCAATGACTAACTATAGAAAGGCACAAACCACCTACCTCAGCATTGTACGATCGATATATGTGAACCTCAGGCCTTGAATCTCCCTAGAACACCATAAATATACAAAAACACTAAAAACATTCAACCAAGGATAAATCGTAAAAGATGATAAATTAGGAGATTAGGTTTAAGAATAAAGAAGAATTCACCGATGCGTTTCCAACGCAATCAATGACAGTGGATTCAGAGAACGGACAAAAAGTCGGGGGCTCGAAGAAGATCTACGGTTGTATGAATGCTCCTGGATGAAATAAGTCAAGAAGAAGTGTGTTCTATCCGTCTGATGAGACCCTGGTATGTTTAATGAAAAAAATAAAGGACACAATGTGTATTTTAAAAGCATGTGACGTGTACTTTCCTTTTCTAGCCTCTAATTTATGCGGTCTCTGTGTCACCACACACGACAATATACCCAGTTGTTACACATCCAGCACACGACTACCCACGAAAACCAATTACACAACGTGTACTCCTTGAATTTCCAAAAAAATCCTCTTTTTCTCAAAAACAACCAGAAAATAAAAACGTACCTAAAAAGAAGATCTGGGTTCTTACAAGAACATACCTCTTGTGGAGTTTTCCTACAATAATAGTCTTCAAGAAACTATTTAGATGATATCTTATGAGGCTTTGTATGGTAGGCCATGCTGATCACCCTTATATTGGATGGGGGCAGGAGAGGTAGTGATGTTGGGACCTCGTCTTGTCCAGGAGACCACATAGAAGATAGTGTTGATTCAGAAGAGGATGGATACTGCACAATTATGATTGAAGTCTTATGCTAATCGACGGAGACTACCTCTGGAGTTAGTGGTCAGAGATCAGGTTTTCCTACATTTCACACCAAGTTTGGGACATAGGAGGATTAGGAGATGGGGTAAGCTTTCATCGAGGTATGTTAGGCTGTTTGAGGTTTTGTAAAGAGTCAGGATAATAACCTATCAGCTACAGTTACCTCAAAGGTATCAGGATATGCACGATTTCTTCCATGTTTCTTAGCTATGGTGTTACTTCTCAGACCTGTCTCATGTTTTTCAACCCGAGGAGGTTGAGTTGGAGGTGGACGCCTCATTCGAGGAGCATCCTATCCGGATTATTGATCATAGTGTGAAGGTTATCTATGGCCGGTCTTTTCCTCTGGTACGAGTGATATGACATCATGGGTGAGTACAAGACGAGACTTGGGAGAGGGAGATCGTTGTATGATCGTAGTGGCCAGAGCTATTCAATGATTCTTCTTCTACGCCACCTTTCTAGGGAAATTCAGGGGGGAAATTTCTTTAAGGGGAAATTTTGTAAGAACCTGGACCTTCTTTTAAAGTGTGGGTTTTCTTTTCTCTTGTTTTGGAGAAAAAGATGAGAATATGGAAATTTAAGGAGTAAATGCCGTGTACTTTGGAGTACATGCTATGTATCCGGTTACCATGGGTGACCATGTACTAGTCGTGTAATGGCCGAGTACATGCCCATGTGGGGTGACCTGGAGACCGCCTAAAGAGGGGGCCAGTTAAGGCATATACACACTGTGTACTTTTAAAGAACACTCCATGTACTTTTCTTTTTAATTGTTATATTGGATTGGGGTCATGTCTTGTTCACATAAAATGATTCTCTCAACTCGTCTCATCCAGGAGTGACTGAGGCTAACGAATCTTCTCTATGCCTCCAAATCACTATCTGTTCTCCGAATAAAACTCCATAGGTTGCATTGGAATCACATAGGTGAGTTATTCCTTCCTCTAGAGCCTCGTTTCCAGATTTCTCCCCTATCATGAGATGTCCTTGGTTGAACCTTTTTGACATTTTTATAGATCTACTATGTTCTAGGTCGATTCAAGGGTCGATGCTGGAGTATATTGATCGTACAACATCAAGGTAGGTGGTTTGGGCCTTTCCATAGTTAGTCTTTGAATATTATGTGCAAAAGTTCCCTATACCCTAGAATAGGGTATTGCGTGTTTAGGGTTTTTAGCCTATTAATTCCTATTGTGCCTTGTGTGCCTGAGTAGAGGTTGTTTGATTGTGAATAGTGTCATTTTCCATGCTATGGATGTGTTTCCCATGCTTGTTTTGATATTGAACATTTGGTCTAGCCTTTCCTGTTAGGTTGCTTGCTTTCGATACCTAGTTTTGTTAGGATGTAGTGATTTTATCTACTGTTGAGATATGATTTTTAGTTGTTTAACCAAGTAGTTCTTGAGGTTTAATCTGTATTTTAAACATCGTTATGCATGATTGACTTACACAGGGTTGTGGGAACCTGGTGTAGTTAGAACATAGGAGGATTGGACGCTGAGGGCTTCCCCAGAGTGTTTGTTTACTTTTATGTTACGAGACCATAGGGGGGACGGACGTGAGTGCTCCCTTAGAGTGTCTGTATTTCCTCGTTGCGAGACCACATGGGGAATTGGACATTGAGTGCTTCTCTAGAGTGTATGTAGTTTATCGATGAAAGACCAAAGGGGGAATTGACGGTGAGTGCTTCCTCATAGTGTCTTTTTTTTCTTGAGACCAAAGGGGTTAGACCTTGTGAGCTACCCAGAAGGTTGTTATATCCTTGTATAAGTTGAACCAAAGGGGTTAGGTTGTGAGAACTTTCCCAGAGGGTTACTTGAGATTTTTTGGTTGAACCATAAGGGTTAGGCTATGAGTACTTCTCAGAGGGTTACTTGTTTTTTATTAGTTGCTTACTTGATATATGAAACTGAATGTAATTGAAATTGTGGGATTGTTTTCTTTTGAGTACTTCCTTGTTTATTGCTTCATTTTTCTTGTTGCCTGCCATATATATATGCACTAATTGTTAGGAACAGATCTTTGGGTGGTTTCCTATTGGGATTCATCTCACACCCTATTTGGGACATGATTTTTTCCCAAATAGATTATACTGTTGCACGTATAGATAAGGGAAAGTTTCTTTCTACATCAAGTACTTGGTTGTTGTGGAGCTAGAGAGCATAGAACCAAGATGAGGCTTGAGATGCTGCTGGAGTTTATTTTTTTTTCTTTTTACTTTGGTTTAATACTGTATTCCAGCTTTTTGACTTGTTTGGATGCTTTCCTAGACATATGTATCATGCATCATTTATATACATTCTCCTGTGGTTTATTAATTTCAGTATTCCATTGTTTACTTATTTCATGTTATTACTGCTTCCGTTATTGTTATCTGTTTCTTTCCACTGTATTACTCTGTCAATGAGGGAATAGTTTCTCCACTAGCAAACCCATGGCCCTCGATGCTAGTTGGCATCCTTCAAAATTTGGGGAAATGAACTTGAGGCTATGTGACCAACCGGTTATGTGGATCCTCTAGGCAGTACCTAGAACCGAGACGTTACATTACACATGTGATTTCTATGTTGATATTAGCCATTTATTTACATTAAAATTTAATTTTTGATTGAATGAAATGTGTCTTGGTTATAAAATTTTCTATCTTGATTATGCCTTATCTACTCATGATAACTTACTATATATTTAACCCTTTCTGAGAATATGAGATTATATTTTATTTGTTTCCCTTTCCCCAAGATATGAAAAAGGATATTTTGAATGATTTAAATTATGTAAGAATGTTTCTTATTATATGTTATTATGTTTCCAATATAATATAGGAATCATATATATTTGTTTTCCAAGACATATAAACTGATAAATCCCATGTGGTTTGATCCCTTGTATCTAGTACCAATATAGTAAAGTAAACTTCAACTTTGGGTTACTGGAGTTGGGGTGTTACAATCTACCAATAAACATAATAACAGGATACTCCACTAGAGAATTATAAAATCATCCCTCTACCAATTTCATAAAAAAAATATACCGACACACTATGGTGAATATATATGTGGTGAGTATATAGAACTTATAGGAAAAGCCATGAAACATCCCACATATTTCACTAAGACAATAATAGGTTAACACAATTTATATAAAATAAGAAGAGGGAAAAAACCAATTATCAAAAGTGATAAATATAAAAGAAGTGAAATAAACCACACCAAAATCACACCCATGGTATGAACATAATCACCCATGAAAAACACAACCCAATTCATCTAAAAAAAATGGTTCCTCTAAGAAGTCCAACTTGTGAGTGGAAACCCTATCCCTCTGGTCTCAATTCTTCACTTGGTGGTATAATCTAATGTATCCCAAGTGGCATGAAAACCAATTTTGAACCAATAAGGTTACCCTCCAATAAATTATAAATACACACCAACCATGATCATGAAAAATTCTCACAACCCATTACATTATTTATTCAAAGTCCCCATTAAAGAATATCATCGAACATTTTTTCAGAGACACCCATAACCCATCAATTAAGAACCAAAAAACATGGGGTTTTTAAAAAGGGTTCTCATCAAAGGTTTATATATAATAAAATTATAAATAAATATTTGAAAATAGATCCATAAAATTATTGATATAAGTGTAAGTTAATTGAATCCACCTACCATATGTTTAATCAAATAATAGAAACCAACAATTAGTACTTCATTAGAAAAGAGATCATCCAAAATCACCTCCAACAATGAGTTTTTTTGAGAGCCAAAATCAATAGAGAATAAACAAGGGTTTTAATATAGATTAATAAAGTCAAAATCTTGTTAATAAATTACCCAAAATAATCACACATATATCCTCATAAAGATACATGATTTCCCTAATGATTTGGCAGCTAAATTGACTTTTAAAAAAACCACGATGACCGAATCCTGGACTTGGGACATGGTGTTGTGTGTTTATCCAAGATATTTTGAGAGGCTCGTAGAAGTCTAAATTAAACTAGAACTATTCCTTAGACCATGAAGTGGTGTATTTTATCTAGATGTTTTAGATAACACCCATATGAGGCCGACCACACCCATACACTATGACCACTCACTATGTTTTTCGGTCTACCTATTGACCATAGGCAATCTTCCAATCTATCACACCCACCAAAATGATATGTGATAGGGCATGGTGAAATCCCTTTGTCCTGACCAACTTCCATTCCCAAAATACCAAAATTATAAGGACCATGACATTCACCATGGTCCCATGGTGTGGTAAAGCCCGAAAATCCACAACTCAACACCCTGCAACCAACCACCCATATAAAAATTTCAGAACCCATAAGGGAATATCGTAAAATGTAAAAATATGTGGAGAAAATAAAATACCTCAAAACAAGTGTGTTACACTGTTCATCCAAAAACCATCCCTTAAGAACATCTCTATAAAGAACTTTATCTTTCCAAACTCACTCACTATATCACTGTGCGACTTCTTTCTCAAAGTCTTATCCATAATATTTACTTTTCCTAGTGTATATGAAATATAAAAGTCATAATCCTATAATAATTCCATTCACCATAACTATCACAAATTTATATTGCATTGTGATAAGATATATCAAAATATCTTAGGACCCATGAAGTCCAAAAAGTTCTCACCAATGTGGTAAAGTTTCCACAACCTTCAAGAATACAAAACCAAAACAAGACCAAAATCATGGGTAACATAGTTAAGATAACGAGTTTATAACTAAAGAGTCCCATAAGTGATAATTTCACTCTTTTTAATCCAAAAAAACCTAATCAATAACATTAAGTTTCAAAATAAACCTTAAACACAACACCCTCATTTAGAAAATAAAGAACCAAAGCACTAACTAGCTTCTATTTAAAATACTCAAAAGCATACTGGTACTAGTTAGTTCAAAAAAAATCTAATAATTTTTATTCAAATCTATTTGGGAAGCTAAAATATGAGAGAAAGAGGGTAATAACATGTAGTAATAACTATTAAAAACAATACAAACCTTCACCTCCATAATGTTACTAGGGTCTACCCCATGAATTAACAACCTCAATATTTGAAGGATCCATGAATAATCTATGACGAGACAATTGTTTTTCCAAGAAAAGAACCTCAAAAACCTAAAATGTACAATTTGAAAACCTCCTAACTAACTAATGTGGTCTAAGAACACCCAAAAAAACTCACATATGCTTTGTATTCCCCTCCCCAAACACCTAATACAATAGGATTTCATCAAGAAACCTGACTATGAACTAATATATAAATTCTTGGAACAAAGAATTCATCAATCCTATAAACACACCAGGAGAACTCATAACACTAGATGACATCATTGTGAACTCAAAATACCCATAATGATACCTAAAAGTAGTCTTTGTTATATAATTATCCTTCACACACTCCTGATGATATCTCGACTACAGACCAATAATTGAATACTAGGTAGATCACTTCACCTAACTAAAAAATCATTAATATGTGGAAGAGGATAATGGTTCTTCACTATCACCTAATTCAACTGATGATAATAAATACACCAAAATAAATTTCCTTCCACCTTATTCACAAATAAAACTATATATCCTCAAGTTGATACACTAGGAAAAATGAAAATCCACTAAATATGGTCATAAATATGAATTCATAGCTCCTAAAACTTAGAAGGTGTCATCTTATACAGAGACATCACGAGCCGAGTGACACATGATTATGAGTATATCCAAAACCTAATCTCCCTTAGAAGGGGAAACATCAAAACATCTTCTAAAAATAAATTAGGGAACCCTTCCATAACCTTATGAAACACCAATGGTTAATTTTATATATAATTCAACATCATCTCTACCATTAAGGTGGATAGGAACTTAACATGCCTCCAACCCATTAAAGGAAATATATCTATAATAAACATGAAATTCCCTATGTTTTCATCAAAAAAATACAATCCACCTCCTAAATAAATCCTAAATATCTTAAACTAAAGATATAAATTCCATGTTGAATATGTTTTCATATGTATATAATTTTAAACATAAGAATTTTAACCAATAGAGAGTTTCCCCTACATCAAATCATAATCTATGTACATGTCATACAAGCTATATTGACCCCCAACCAATGTAGTAAATTCCAAGGGAACTGGAAGTCAATATACATCAATTCTTAATCCATGGACTAGGGAAGGTGTAATATAATATTCTATAGCTCCTAAATATAAAAAATCATAAACATTGGTAGAATATAAATAGAAAGTTCCCCATAAGATTTATGGATCACATGGAGTTTGAAACTATAAATCATGGATTCGACCACATCAAAATCCATGAAATCTATGGCCATAATTGGGACCACCTTAATTGTATTTCCCTACTCACTATCCTATAGGACAAGGTATATAAAGGGTTTATCCTCTGTTTGCCTCATCACCTCTGTTATGATCAAAAGATGAAGTACCCTTCTACTGCTGCTTTCATGGAGGACATTTTTTGTAATAATTAAGGCTAATAGGGCTATCATAACCATAATGATTTATAAGTAAGTTCGATCACAAAATATTCTAATGGAAACTTCCTCCACATGAAAAAAAAAACATGATTGATCCATTGTAAGTAGTTCGAGTGCTTACAACCCTAGTGAAATGGGATAATGAATGATATAACTGACTCACTGCTATCTAAATCATTTACTTACTAGGAAATTAATAAATTATAGGAATAAATTTACTCTAGAGAGAGTCTTGGAAATTCCCCTCCCACAAATATCTGGTTCTATCCAGTACCTTCTCAATTACCTTTTCCTTCACCAACACCTTGACATATATCAGAAACATTAAGTGGGTGACATGACATTGGATCTATAGGTGAAAATAATCCTTATAATTCTTCTCTCTATCCAGATCATTAGGAATGAGGTCTAAATCATAACATAAGATGTTATTATACTAGATATTAAAACCTTATAAACTAGATCCCCTATAGAATAATAATTATCATCTAGTGATAATCCACTATCATGGTTTATAAAATAAAGTTGACCCTAAATTGATCAAAAAACTTCTCACACATAACAACTGACTCCTCATGATTCCTGAGGTAAAAGAACCACCACCATCTAGGTATCAAATGAAACATAGTAAAAAAGTAGTGGAACCCAGTTCTTGGTATGAGTATGGGTTGAATTGAATGAAATATCTACATACACTAAGAAGGTATCAATATCCTAATATAGAATGGATCCCTCACACTTTTATCAGACCAGACCCTAAAACTCTTGGAGTAGCTTCCTCTAAATGTGATCGTCGTATACTTTTACTCTACAACGATATGACTAGAATATCTTGCTGAACTTATTTGGAACAAACCTATTGAGTATGTCAACCTATACCAATAAACATAAAATAATAAACCCTTATGAAAACCAAAACCTATAATATGGAGTAGTTATGATTAATTAATTATGATTCATCATAATTCCTTTCATTTTCTCAGTTTATACATTGGAACCGAAAATCAAAATATATGATCATTACCTAGGTATATAACTAGAAAGAAACAAAAAATTTATTAGTATGTTAATTAAAATTAAGGTAATTATGTTGAATCAAAGGTTCCATAAAATATCATGTGCTAAATAGTCTCCCTTGTTGACATCATGTGCTATGTCTAACGGATACCATTGCCCTACCAACCCATGAAATCCTGAATAGTGCCCATATTAAAATTCCATCCCATTTATTAATAATCATCCTTGATACCAATATTTCATGACCCCAAAAACACCCAAATATTTTACGATATATTTATCATTAAATAAATTTAAGTTATTTTATAGATTTCTTTACACAAAACATCCAGTTTAAACGAACCACAATATACTATTGAAATATAATTACTTATGGTAATAGTTATCACATATCAGTTAGATTAGTGGGTATTAATAGAAATAAATAAATTAGGAAAAATTATTTTTTTCACATGTAAAAAACGAACTCATTGGTTTTAAATTTGTTTGATATGAAAATAAATGCATTTGATCTTAGAAAGAGGTGTTCTTTTGAAAATAGATTTTATGAAATAAATTCATATTTTTATATTAATAAATTATATTATTCACTATTGATGAATGATTTTAATGATATTTATAAATTTTATATTCTATAAAATTATTTAACATTCATAAAATGGTTTCTACTAGTCATGAAATAAGAATAAATCTAGTTTTATTCTTAAAAACACTTTATTTTCTAAAAAAATGTTTTATTAAATTTTGTTCATTTATTTTAAAATGAATATATTCTAAATATAAAATGAATCTAGTAAAATGGATTCCATATTTTGAAGAAAAATATTTAATATTATGTAAAAATTTGAACTTAAGTTTTTTCCATTACGAATAGTAATCGAGGTTAAAATTCATTACCACTATAAATGTTAAAAGAGGTTAATGAGGGGTTAATCTAAATGGATAAGGGATAAAATTTCCTAAAAATTTCTCTAAATACTAATGAATTAATTTATTTTGATTATATATCATATTATATATGAACTTAATACAATTTTGATCCATTTTATTATTATAGTAACTTTTTTTAATATTCACAATAATTACAAGTGTGATACTCCTCTGACTTTTAAAAGGGAACCACTATCCTCTCTTATCCATAAAAATTTATCCATTTAAATAAAAAAAACATACCCAAATATCTTAAAAAATTCCCTATACATAACCTATAATATATTCCCTTCTTAAAAGAGTAATCCAAGGGTCCTTAAGAATAGATTCATAGGAGGTTTATCAAAGAAGTGGTATATTATCTTACTGATCTTTTTAAAGTTTCATTATTTTAGAAATCCTATAAATCTATTTTATCTATAATAAAAAATGTAATATTATATCATAAAAATAATTATATGTTATTATGATTATGGTATAACTTATTTCTACCACCTTTCCATCAAATAAGAAATGAAAGTATCACTCATGCGTAGATGTGGACTACCGATTCCAGGTAGAGATATGATTAATTATCCATATCCTCTTTCAATGGTTAGTTATTATAATGGATTTAATTTTTATTTATTATATTTATGAAACAATTATTATTCTATAATTATATGATATTATATACCTTCTTACATTTCTATCCATTAGAAAATGTTAACATCGCTTCTACGTACGTGTGGACTACCACCTCTATGAAGAAATGTGATTCATTTTTTATCTACACTTTACATGGATGGTAATAAAGATTAATTTAATTAATATAATTGGTATTTTTAATGTAATAATTATTCTAAATTTTTTAATTATTATTTAAATTTTTTGTTCAATCCATCAAAAAGTGGAAACATCTATTGTGTGTATATATGGACTACTATCTCAATGAAGTGATGTAATTAATTTTTAATAATAGATTTAAATAAATGATTATAAAATTGTATATAATGAATTGATATTATACTTATTTCATTATTAATATTATATAGATTATTAAACCATGAAAAAGGGGAATGTACCAAAATTATTAAAACGAAACTTGCATGGAAACAAACCAGTTTTCACCTGAATGTTCATTTTAATTGAGAAATTGTTAATAAAGTGATAATTGGAAATTATAAATTGTTGAAAAATATTTATGTTTTAATATTTTTATATATTATATTTATAATAAATATTTATTAATTATACATGATACTTTAATATGTACATCACAATATGTGATTTGTGGTTAATGTTTATGTAATATTATCATTTGTTTTTGAGATTATTTATGCTAAATTTTTGTTGATGGTAATTATATATATTATACATTAAATATCATATATTTTATTATACATTGGTCAAATGTTTTAAAGAAAATTTAACCTTATTTCCTCTTTGGTCATTAAAATTTTTCTTCCATATTCATTATGTTAAAAATCATTTTATAGAGGCTTTTAAACATACTTAAAGTCTATATAAATTTAATATTAATTACCTTTTAATTTATTTAAAATTGTTTAAAATGTATATTTATAAATAATCTTTTATAAAAAATTCATTTTTTGAAGTTTTTTAAAAGTGTGAAAGAAATGTTTTTTAACATATACAGTGTGAACTAATTTTACTTCCATCATGACTATTATTTGGTTTGAATATTCCCTTATGTTTTTCATGGTTATTTTCAAAGAAAATAATTTTCTTAATATTCAAGGAATTTTTACTTAAAATATTATTAAAATAAAAGGATATTCTTCTCATTTTTCAAAGTATTATTGAAATGTTATTTTAAAGGTATTTTTCATCAATGTAAATATCATTTAATTATTGTTATGTTTAAATTTAAAAATAATTAATTAATCTATGATGATATATTTATTTTTCTTATGTTACTATCTACTTCCTTTATCTAGATGGTTTATGACTATATGATGATGAAATGTTTACGAAACCCATTTATTTTTCTCATATTATATTATGATTATATAATTAATTTTTTATGATATTTTGGAACACATATGTATGTTTTTATTATATGAGGGGTGGTAACACAATTATATATCCCTCTAATTACTTGGATAAAAATGATATCTAATGATATAATGTGGACTGGAATGGGGAGTGAACCTAGTTCAATAAGAGAATATGTCTACTATGAAAATATTGGGAGTGAACCTAGAATAAGGAAAAGATAGAATGGGGAGTGAATCCAATATACTATGATAGTCTTAAAAGTTATTATTGACTAATGAAATGATTTTCTATGGTTATGTGTAAGTCATAAACTTATGTCTTATTCTTATGATATGTCCTCATGACTCATGATTGGTTATTGATGATTCCACACATTTATGATTTATGTATTTTATTATACAATGTATTATTACATGATTTATGATTAATGATATTTGAATTTTTGGGAATGATTTTAATAAGTTATGATCTTGTTCTCACACCCTTATTCTTATCTTATGTTCACTTATGTCTATTGATTGATATCTACAATGTTTACCCTTACCAAGCATCTGATCTCACCCTTTCTTATGTTTCCTTCTTCCCCAAGTCATGAATATAGGTATTAAATAATAAATGTGTAATAAAGTAACTATTATAGAAGAAAATTGTGGGAGATGTTGAATATATTTTGTGAAATGTGTTTATTATATATCTAATATCAAAATACACTAAACCTTTACAACCCTATGGCATGTATTACTACAAAATTTAATTAATATTTATCTAAAATGATGTAATATTTATGTATGTTATTATTGGGTTACCTTATCCCCTCCTTTGGCATCCTTCTTGGGCTGGTAGAGAAGATAAAGATGACCCATGAAGACCACCTCTAACAGGGAATGGGTTAGATACTAACACCAAGGGTATGAAATACATATAAATGGTATAAATTTCCCTCAATATATAAATTTTTGGATAAGAGATAAGATGATTTCCACCCATCAACTCCAAAGTATCAATAAATGACTATTCCCAATACATGATAATTAATACCATACAAATATAAAAAATAAATACAAAAAAAATCCTAGTAAATGACTGTAAACTCTAAACACTCATGAACAATCACTGAGAGATAGTAATTCCTAGTTTGTTCTCTGACCAGCTCTTATAGATCTATAAAATAGTTTATATTTATATGGGGTGATCATACAGGTATACTTGGTGGGATCCTCCCCAAAACCTCTTATGTAAATGTGAAATAAGAAAACTAAATCCCAGTGATCAATTAATAAAACCAAATCATTATCTAAGAAGCTAAAACTATATTCTATACCCACCCTAGGTTGATCACCAAGTAACACATATAAATAAGAAAATATATTTCTAAATAATATACATAAGAAATGTATAACTCTTCCATTTCCTTACTGGTTTGTTACTCTCACCCCAAAACTAAACTTTATGTGCTTCTATAAGTTATCTTGAAC
The DNA here is from genome assembly GCA_963277665.1 of Viscum album. Taxonomy (NCBI): domain Eukaryota; kingdom Viridiplantae; phylum Streptophyta; class Magnoliopsida; order Santalales; family Viscaceae; genus Viscum; species Viscum album. The sequence goes on from OY728160.1 coordinate 1,686,268,512, forward strand.
CCCATGCACATATATATCAACCATATTTCATTATATTTAAATAAAGAAACGTGTTATAAATATATCACAACTTGTTTATCATGCATTATAACTCAAACCATCACAACCAATGCAATTACACCTATGGTAGCCATAGTTACTATAGTCGTAATACTTATAATTAATAAATATCACATCAACAACTAAGGGAAAATATCTTTCCATAGAATCAATTGAATCTATCATCCCACTTGATAACTAGTTTTTACCACTAAGGTATAGAGAACTAGATCTCATAAAATCACATAAGAATCATGATTCAATCAATATTAATCATTATCATTTAGAAATTACTAATTACCAACCATAAATTAATCCAATTAAAAATTATTATCAAATAATTCCATTCTATCACATGCTAATATTATTTTATAATTCATATTACACCTTTTAGATTTCCATTCAGTTCTCTTAGAACACTAATACTACCATCCCCTAGTTCTTATTATATATATATATATATAATTAACTCCTATAACAACCAATTGGATGGATTAATTATTAATTTCATTTATCATTTATAAAATAATTATTCTGAGACTCGACATAAAATACCATAAGAAAGATACACTCACTTTATAGGCCAACTATAATAGGAAGTTGGGAATAAAAAAATGACCACTAAGAAAACCATCCCCCAAAAATTAAATAATAAGAAAGAAAACCTATGAAAATAAACCAATCAATATGCCAATACAATATTTAGAAAAATAATAAATCCCATATTTTATCATGTCCCATCTATCTAACATAAGACTCTTCTTAACATATAAGCAACAAGAAATCCCAACTCTAAATTTATGCCATACCTCCCATATCTGATGGTTGAAATTTTGATGGTTTCACAATTTTTTCTTGGTGTCATCCCCCCAAAAGCTAGTATCAAAGATTATTTGTTGACATACTCAACATTAAAAGGCATCTTTATTCTGTTTCTTCCTCAAAATTAGTTTATTTTGTTAGAGTTACTAAATTAGTGTATTGACATCAAAAGAAGGTAATATCAGAATTTATAAGCTTGATAGAAAAGATTGTGAATTCTAGAGGATGTAAATGAATGATTATCTCATCCAAAAGGATCGATATTCTCTATTAACTAGATTAAAATAAGATAATATGGAAAAATATAATTGGAAGTGGTTGTATTTTAAGAAAATTTGGTTGATATATATAACATTGTCATGGAGTGTTTATTTTAATATCTAGGAAAAGAAAAGAAACAACAAAAGTGATGATTTATTGACATACATTTATGAAAAAATGACAACTTTAAACAAATTTTATTTGATTTTTAGGTTGTTTGGTGTGATATTATTGGAATAAAGACCATATTTGGATCATTTTAATGATTTTAGCTTGATTTTGAGTCATATTGATTCAGTAGAAGTCCATTTTATGGATGATTTCTAGGAATTTCATTTTTTATCATCACCATGGAGAGTTGGGACATGATGGTAACTCATCTTAGTAATTCCATTGAAAAATATAACTTAGTCCTTTAGTATGTTAGGGAATTAATCTTGAATAATTATATTAGGTGGAGGGAATTATATTTACTTAGAAAAAATGAATTTAACATAGAAGGTAGATGATGGTCACCTATCTTGAAGATGATCCATAAGAAAGGAAAGAAGTTTATAGATGAATATAGGAATATATGCACCGGACTCAAACCAGTGTGTTGGAACTATGGTAATAAGGTAAATCTCAAGAAATGATTTAAATAATTTATAGTTACCTTTAGAATCAAAATTTCTAAAGGTTCTAGTTATTTATGGTCAGTGAAAGATAGTAGAAGATAGTTATCAATTGTAAATGATCTGGTGAAATAATGGGTGGTTGATTCCTGACTGTCATTCCATTCCACATTAGATCATGGGTGGATGAAGAACTATTTATCTATAATTGTTGACAAGGTACACTTGGAAGATGGTGGGGCACTTGAAGTTATCAGAAAGAGATATGTGAATAGTAGATACCAAATTATAATTCCCTTAAGTTAAAGGGATTTGTAATGCCCCCACCCCAAATCACTAGGTCCAAGTTGGAGTTCCACACAACCTCATGTGCACCTCTGTATATTCAAGTGGTTTTCAATTAGTAGTGAGGGTATAAATTCAATTAGTGGGTAGACTGTCACCTTAATATCAATAAAGGAAAGTATAAATAATAACCTAGTGGAATAAATAAAAAATTATATAATATGTCACGAACCAACCCGGGTCGACCCTGAACCGGTCACCCGAGTCGGTTTGCGGCATGGCCCGAGAGGCGTTCCCGATCCTCCCGGGCGGCGACAAGCGCAAGGGCATCACAGAGTACACGGGGGAACAATTTCGCCCAATAAAAATTTACTAAGAAACAGAAATAAACAAACGACAATAAAATAAAACAGCCAAACACATAACTAACCTGACCACGAACCAGAACCCCTCGTGATCCCGAGAGTCGCCAAAAAAACCACAACCAACTCTCGCCCACAGCGAGCAAGCTCAAGTCAACCTGCAACAGAAACTAAAAACAAGAAAACACTATAGGCATGAGTATTAAAACTCAGTAGGCTAGCCCGATAAATCTATTCCAAAAGCACTACCATTAAAAGAAGAATTTACCAACTTCTAGTTTGAACTACATCATAGAAAATATAGGTTTTCATACACACACACACTTTCCATTTTGAAAACAAGTAACAGTCCATTGCCCTTTTTAATTTAGAAGAATTTTAATGTTGGAAGGAACAGGTGAATTGCATTTTAAAACATTTTGCGAACAATTAGAAAACCAAACTTTATTCGTTAGTCAAAAATAAAATCACACACAACACACACTAAGGGCAACGGAAAAAAGGCACACAAGGGTCGGCATCCAAACTCGACCTCTCAATCGTCTGTCGTATACAAATAAACACTAAATGAGACATGGGTCGAACCTAGGAGATCGTGAACAAACCATAACGTACTATACATCTGACTCATCCTGAAGGCATGCCCTAACTCGATGACGTCATAACGCCCTAACGCCCGGCATAGCCCTCCATGTCCTAACCGAGGGGCCCAATCCCCATAGTAGCAATAACTCAGTATTCCCCTGCTATGTGGCCACTAGCCAGTGCGTGATCTAAACTAGTGCAGCAATCGTTCTCAGATAATTCACTCAATATGCCAGGTTCCCATGTCAACACATATAATAAAAGAGGAGTGCATCCCTAATGTAAAACTAGTCAAGATGCACAAGCATCACATACTCCGCTCACCAAATCAACAAACACAAAAGATCACTCCAAAGAGACTTTTCAAAACATTAATTTCATTAAAAGTACCAAACGGGCCTCATGTACTTGATCAATACCAAATCAATTCCAAAAGAAGGATCATACGTCGTCACATTTAAAACCAGAAAACACATTTAAAATCTCATTTAGGTAGACCAAATCACCATTTTAATTCTGAAGCGCAAATATAAGGGCCAAAGGGGCATTTTCAATATTGCGCAACAGCTAATCATGAAAAGAAAAGCTTTCGGTACGATGCAGAGAAAGAAGCAGTTCCAATTCCAGCAGTATAACTACTCTAGAAATAATAATATTTAAATACTACTTCCAATTTGATGAAAATTAATTAAATGACAAGAGATAAGTAAATTCTAAATTCAAAGGCGAGTGCAGTGGGAACCTACCTCAACTCGCAGCTCGAACACGGCGACGTGACACGCCTCGCACAGACGTACAAGTACGCGCAAGCCGATGACTGTGGCGTCGCGGAGTCACCTCGCCAACATGCTGCAATAAACGCACAGCAACTAAAAACACAAAACCACTTGACTTAAAACAATACAAGCAGACAACCCACGCAAAAGAACCACCTGGACAAAAAAAACAAAACCTTCTTCGCATCATCCACACTATTACTAAACCACTCTAAAAATTTTGAAATAAGATTCAAAAAGTAACTCGCAACTTTACACAAACTAAACTCATTCAAAAACACGCTTTTGATCAAACACGCACCTAAGTCCCACTAAAACAAAAACGCACCCCTTGCACGGTTAGATAAACCAATTGCACAATTTATATATATAAAAAAAACAAATAAACAACTCATGACCAGTTTCCATAAAAATGCGTCTTAATTCGCATGTATGTGTTATAAGGTATAAAACCAAAACTAAGTTCACTAAAAAAAAATTAAACTTCACATCAAACACATTAATCACAAATATGCCAAGTTAACTATCCAAATGAAGAAACAACACTAACCTCACCAATCACGCTGCAACAAATGCAAAACAACTAAAACACAAAAACGCTGATTTAAAATAATTTATATGAATCAGGAACGCAAAAATAACTAATAGATATATAAACATTGACATAAAATAATCCATGTAAAATCAAAGAAAACCACACCTCGACGCTAGAGCCGGTGAAACGGGTGATCCCAACACGCACGCCTTCAGCGGTAAGTGTTCGGTGCACACCTAGAAGGAACGAGGCGCGCGGCTAGTCACACGAACAGTAGCAGTGGTGCCGGACAGTGTAGCGGTGCTACGAGTGGCTAGCCGGGAAACACGTGGACGCTGCGGGAGGCCTACGGGTCAAAGCGAATGTGACGGGTGTGGCGAGCAGGGCAGGGCGAGTGTGGTGCGGCCGGAGGCGGCTGGCCGGAGGCGGCGCGACCGGGACGAGCTGGCCGGAGGCTCCGCGATGGCAGCAGGCAGGAGTCAGGAGGTGCTACCAGAGATGGCCGGGCACCGGAGGTTGGCCAGGGGGTAGTTTGTAGGGCAAGGATGGCAGGGGGTTTCGGCCGGAGGAGGAGGTTGTGCGGGCGGCAGCCGGCGACGGCATCGGGGTCGGAGGAGGCCGGCTGGACGGAGGAAGGTCGGCGGCTGGAGTCGGAGGAGGGAGGCTGGACGGGAGGCGGGACAGGAGGCCGGAGAAGGGAGGCGCGGCCGGAGGGAGTGCCGCCGGAGGAGGGTGCTGCTGGGGCGGCTCGGCCGAAGGAGCAGGGCGGGTGAAGGGAGGTCGGCGGGTGGAGGCCGGGACACCGGAGGAGGCCGGAAGAGGGAGCGGTTCGGCAAGGGAGACAGGGGCGGGGGAGGTTGGATGGCGGTCGACGGGTGGAGGCCGGAACACCGGAGGAAGCCGGAGGAGGGAGGAGGTGCGGCGGCCGGCAGCTGGGAATGGAGGGGGGCCGGGTCGCGTACAGCGAGGGAAGGAGGAGGCGCGGCCGGAGGGAACGCCTCCAGAGGAGGGAAGCCGGACGGGAGGCGGAGGGAGGAGGCACGGCCGGGATGCGCAGGAGGGCTGAGCGGGAGCGGTTCGCGCGGAGGAAGAAGAAATAAAGAGGGAAGAGAGAAAGAGAGAGGAGGGGGAGAGAAAAAGAAAGAAAAAAAAAGAAAAAAAATGAAGGGTGGCGGCGCTTAGGGTTACGGGGGAAAGAGGGAGAAGAGAGAGAAGGAAAAAAACTAAAAAAAAATAAAAGTAATAATAATAATAATAGAGAATAAAAAAAAGGGGTAAATAAAATGAAATAAAAGAAGAAATAAATAAAATAAAGTAAAGTAAAATAAATAAATCAAATCAAATAAAATAAAATAAGATAGTTAATAAAAAGAGGATGATAATAGTAATAATAATAGTAATATTAATAATAATAATTATTATTATAATTACAAACATATATGCACACATATATATATATATGTGTGTGTGTGTATATAAACATATATAGATAAACTTATATAAACAAATTTATAAACATACACATATGAACATACATAACAAATTACAACTTATAGACATTTATAATCATATGTATAAACACATTTACGCATAAACATATAATGTTAAGAAAATATATATTTATCAGCATACAGGTATATATACACATATAAACATACATATATGCACATTACGTTAAAATAATAATAATAATAATAATAATAGTAATAATAATAATAATGATAATAATGTATAAACATATATACTCATATACATATTTATACACCTATATAATCATATATATATATATATATTAATCTGCTCAACAAACGAATTTAATAACGTTAAAACTGAACGACCACGGGGTACGCGCGCACCGTACGGTACCCAAGTGGACTGCAAACGGGCTGCGCAACACAACCGTGTGGTGTTCGCGCTTTATCCCAAACCATAAACTCATCCAAACATTTAAAATTTTAGATCGGGACTCGCCCGCACACATGCAAAAACACCCGACGCCATGAAAAATAAAATAAATAAAGTAAAATAAAAACAGGTGTGACAATTCTCCCCACCATAAAGCTTTCCGCCCCCAGAAAGCCATAACAAGTTCAAAACCCCAAATGAAAACCGACATTACTTTACAATTTAAAGAAATATCTAAAGAGCGACAGCAAAGAGATTCAAAAAAAACTCCCAAAAAGGGAAGCGATAATCCAAAAGAACTCATATAATATGAACGAATTACCCGCTAAGTGTCACCCGCCCCCAAAAGTGTGACCACCTCCAGTTGATCGCTTCAAAGGAAAAAGAACTTTAACAATAGAAGATCCAGGCCCAACATACACCCACCTTAACACCATTCAACAGAACTCAACCAATTCTCCATCTTCAATTCAACCTTAAAACACAACATCTGGTACAACGCCAATAAAAACACGACGACTCTTTTGAAACTAACAAACAAGTCAGATCCACATCCAACGCGTATCTCTTAAAACCTTACTTCAATCTGACACTGGAAATCTCACACCCCAACTCCTTACCAAAAGAAGAAAATAGAGTTTTTGTGGTTCCAAATAGGACCAACCACAACCCAACCAAAACCTTGAACAAAACTGGGAGATTGACACGGGAAGTCCGAACGGACTCCCCACCATAAGAAACAAGCTAAATTGAATTTGGCAAGACCCGTGACAGTTATTTCCACCACAAGTGTCAAGTCAGTTCCCGGAATAGGACCAGAACGCCATCACTTGAGACAAAATTCATGATCACAAGAATTTTCAACATGGGGAGGTCGAATGGACTCCCCACCATAAAGCTGTCAAGAAGAGAAGAATAGGAGGACCTCCCAGCATTATCACCAGCCATCACTGCCCACGGGTGGGAGGGGGGGCCCTGTCCAACACACCACCCCCACCCGAAAAGCATAAAGCGAGAAGCTCTTAATAAATGAGAGCAACGACATGACCAGGCAGTTATTACACATAAACTAGGCATAATGAGGAAAAATGATTCTGACTGCGTGCACTTACTGAGAACAACACCCTACCACAAGACTTCACCTTTCGTTGGAGTTCCCCCGACTACGCGCTAGCTTCACTACGAGACCTGTGGCTGGAGCTCTGATGAATGAAGCATCTTCCTGCTTCGCAGTCAGGTTTATGAAACCCCAGAAGCATGACACAGAACCATTTTTTTTTAACAATCACACATCCATAAGATCAATGTCTTAAAAGAGTTCAGCCACAACCATTCTTTCGACTAAAAGAAAAGAACACCCCAAAAAGTACAGGTAACGACTACTACATCCAAGAAACATTACAAGAAGAAAACATCAAGCTCATCCACCAACATCTCCCTACTCCTGCTGATGGGCTGAAGTGACCTTCGACGATCCAGGTCTGGCTTTAGCGCGCTTCTTGGAAACACCTCGGCAAAAATGCTTCAAGTGACCCATACGTCCACAGGTGTGGCAGGGTCTTGGAGCACTTGGACATGTCGGCCTTTTGTGACCCTGCCTACCACACTGGTGACAGATCACAACATTGCGCTGTGAAGAAGATGACTGAAGGTCTGAAGGCCTCCAGATTCCTCTACCAGCACCACCAGCAACAGGTCGCTTCTTACTCTTCTTACTAGCATCATCTGAAATGCTTCCCAGAGCTAGAGGATTCGCCACATCAAGTCCTCCTACTAGCTCAGCTTCAACAAGAAAGGCTTGCTCGACAACATCCATGAAGGTGGTTAGGTTGAGCTCTTCCACTCTCGATCGCATCTCAAGTCGGAGTCCAGACTCAAATTGTCGAGCCTTCCCGTGATCATTCGCAACAAACCACTGATCATACGGAACTAGGTCTACAAAATGTCAAGAGAACTCCAGTACCGATTCAACGCCCTGCTGGAGACAACACAACTCCATCCTCTTCCTCATCTTCGTCAACTCAGAGAAGTGTTGTTGGATGAACGATGACTTGAAAAACTCCCATGTCAAATCTTCCCCAGGCTTGTTCCGAGACATGGACTTCCACCATTTCCAGGTTGGACCTTCAAGCATGAAGGTAGCCAACTTCACCTTTAATGACTCAGGTAGACCAATGGAACTGAACTTTCTTTCAATCTTCTGCAACCACTCCTCTGCCTCAAGAGGCCCTGCTTGTCCATAAAATAGAGGAGGGTTCAACTTCCGGAACTCCAAAACATAATCGATGGGCTGACCAACTGGAGGATTAACTGAGGATGCACCACCTGAAGCTACACATTGAGCATCCATCGAGCCTTCGTGGGGGCGAACACTACGGAACAAAGAAATGAGGAACTTGATCAAAACATAACCAATACCATTTGAAATTCAACATTACTCAATGAGTTTCAAAATGAAGGAAAACCCATTCACTAAAGGGGAAACTAGTAATGATGGTTGACTCGACCATATGGTTGGCGGCCATACGTCAGCCATACCATCGTCACTGAGAGAATTGTAGGGTGAAGTCTCCGGCTCCACAAGGCTTGCCAGGCCCTGTGAGCTCACGAAGCTACTTTCCCAACTCCCTTTTCATTTCCCAACATAAAACAGTCCAGAAGACCCAAAAGATAGTAACAACCCAAACATCACATGGTAAATCGAGGTTTAGAACGAGCAAGGGTTCATGACGTCCTCCCCGTTCCAACGCCTCAAGTTTGAGCAACTTTACTCCCTTTACCATGACAAATCCAAATAGCAATGGGCGCTCTGAAAAACAAGGTCTGCTCAGGAGCCGACCTCCTCTGATACCATTTTGTCACGAACCAACCCGGGTCGACCCCGAACCGGTCACCCGAGTCGGTCCGCGGCATGGCCCGAGAGGCGTTCCCGATCCTCCCGGGCTGGCGACAAGCGCCAGGGCATCACAGAGTACACGGGGGAACGATTTCGCCCAATAAAAATTTACTAAGAAACAGAAATAAACAAATGACAATAAAATAAAACAGCCAAACACATAACTAACCTGACCACGAACCAGAACCCCTCGTGATCCCGAGAGTCGCCCAACAAACCACAACCAACTCTCGCCCACGGCGAGCAAGCTCAAGTCAACCTGCAACAGAAACTAAAAACAAGAAAACACTATAGGCGTGACTATTAAAACTCAGTAGGCTAGCCCGATAAATCTATTCCCAAAGCACTACCATTAAAAGAAGAATTTACCAACTTCTAGTTTGAACTACATCATAGAAAATATAGGTTTTCATACACACACACACTTTCCATTTTGAAAACAAGTAACAGTCCATTGCCCTTTTTAATTTAGAAGAATTTTAATGTTGGAAGGAACAGGTGAATTGCATTTTAAAACATTTTGCGAACAATTAGAAAACCAAAATTTATTCATTAGTCAAAAATAAAATCACACACAACACACACTAAGGGCAACGGGAAAAAGGCACACAAGGGTCGGCATCCAAACTCGACCTCTCAATCGTCTGCCGTATACAAATAAACACTAAATGAGACATGGGTCGAACCTAGGAGATCGTGAACAAACCAGAACGTACTATACATCTGACTCATCCTGAAGGCATGACCTAACTCGATGACGTCATAACGCCCTAACGCCCGACATAGCCCTCCATGGCCTAACCGAGGGGCCCAATCCCCATAGCAGCAATAACTCAGTATTCCCCTGCTATGGGGCCACTAGCCAGTGCGTGATCTAAACTGGTGCAGCAATCGTTCTCAGATAATTCACTCAATATGCCAGGTTCCCATGTCAACACATATAATAAAAGAGGAGTGCATCCCTAATGTAAAACTAGTCAAGATGCACAAGCATCACATACTCCGCTCACCAAATCAACAAACACAAAAGATCACTCCAAAGAGACTTTTCAAAACATTAATTTCATTAAAAGTACCAAACGGGCCTCATGTAATTGATCAATACCAAATCAATTCCAAAAGAAGGATCAGACATCGTCACATTTAAAACCAGAAAACACATTTAAAATCTCATTTAGGTAGACCAAATCACCATTTTAATTCTGAAGCGCAAATATAAGGGCCAAAGGGGCATTTTCAATATTGCGCAACAGCTAATCATGAAAAGAAAAGCTTTCGGTACAATGCAGAGAAAGAAGCAGTTCCAATTCCAGCAGTATAACTACTCTAGAAATAATAATATTTAAATACTACTTCCAATTTGATGAAAATTAATTAAATGACAAGAAATAAGTAAATTCTAAATTCAAAGGCAAGTGCAGTGGGAACCTACCTCAACTCGCAGCTCGAACACGGCGACGTGACACGCCTCACACAGACGTACAAGTACGCGCAAGCCGATGACTGTGGCGTCGCGGAGTCACCTCGCCAACATGCTGCAATAAACGCACAGCAACTAAAAACACAAAACCACTTGACTTAAAACAATACAAGAAGACAACCCACGCAAAATAACCACCTGGACAAAAAAAAACCTTCTTCGCATCATCCACACTATTACTAAACCACTCTAAAAATTTTGAAATAAGATTCAAAAAGTAACTCGCAACTTTACACAAACTAAACTCATTCAAAAACACGCTTTTGATCAGACACGCACCTAAGTCCCACTAAAACAAAAACGCACCCCTTGCACGGTTAGATAAACCAATTGCACAATTTATATATATAAAAAAAACAAATAAACAACTCATGACCAGTTTCCATAAAAATGCGTCTTAATTCGCATGTATGTGTTATAAGGTATAAAACCAAAACTAAGTTCACTAAAAAAAAATTAAACTTCACATCAAACACATTAATCAAAAATATGCCAAGTTAACTATCCAAATGAAGAAACAACACTAACCTCACCAATCACGCTGCAACAAATGCAAAACAACTAAAACACAAAAACGCTGATTTAAAATAATTTATATGAATCAGGAACGCAAAAATAACTAATAGATATATAAACATTAACATAAAATAATCCATGTAAAATCAAATAAAACCACACCTCGATGCTAGAGACGGTGAAACGGGTGATCCCAACACGCACGCCTTCAGCGGCAAGTGTTCGGTGCACACCTAGAAGGAACGAGGCGCGCGGCTAGTCACACGAACAGTAGCAGTGGTGCCGGACAGTGTAGCGGTGCTACGAGTGGCTAGCCGGGCAACATGTGGATGCTGCGGGAGGCCTACGGGTCAAAGCGAATGTGACGGGTGCGGCGAGCAGGGCAGGGCGAGTGCGGTGCGGCCGGAGGCGGCTGGCCGGAGGCGGCGCGACCGGGACGAGCTGGCCGGAGGCTCCGCGATGGCAGTGGGCAGGAGTCAGGAGGTGCTACCGGAGATGGCCGGGCACCGGAGGTTGGCCAGGAGGCAGTTTGTAGGGCAAGGATGGCAGGGGGTTTCGGCCGGAGGAGGAGGTTGTGCGGGCGGCAGCCGGCGACGGCGTCGGGGTCGGAGGAGGCTGGCTGGAGGGAGGGAGGTCGGCGGCTAGAGTCGGAGGAGGGAGGCTGGACGGGAGGCGGGACAGGAGGCCGGAGAAGGGAGGCGCGGCCGGAGGGAGTGCCGCCGGAGGAGGGTGCTGCTGGGGCGGCTCGGCCGAAGGAGCAGGGCGGGTGAAGGGAGGTCGGCGGGTGGAGGCCGGGACACCGGAGGAGGCCGGAAGAGGGAGCGGTTCGGAAAGGGAGACAGGGGCGGGGGAGGTTGGATGGCGGTCGACGGGTGGAGGCCGGAACACCGAAGGAAGCCGGAGGAGGGAGGAGGTGCGGCGGCCGGCGGCTGGGAATGGAGGGGGGCCGGGTCGCGTACAGCGAGGGAAGGAGGAGGCGTGGCCGGAGGGAATGCCGCCGGAGGAGGGAAGCCGGACGGGAGGCAGAGGGAGGAGGCACGACCGGGATGCGCAGGAGGGCTGAGCGGGAGCGGTTCGCGTGGAGGAAGAAGAAAGAAAGATGGAAGAGAGAAAGAGATAGGAGGGGGAGAGAAAAAGAAAGAAAAAAAAGAGAAAAGAAAAAAAATGAAGGGTGGCGGCGCTTAGGGTTACGGGGGAAAGAGGGAGAAGAGAGAGAAGGGAAAAAAATAAAAAAAATAAAAGTAATAATAATAATAATAGAGAATAAAAAAAAGGGGTAAATAAAATGAAATAAAATAAGAAATAAATAAAATAAAGTAAAGTAAAATAAATAAATCAAATAAAATAAAATAAAATAAGATAGTTAATAAAAAGAGGATGATAATAGTAATAATAATAGTAATATTAATAATAATAATAATTATTATAATTACAAACATACATGCACACATATATATATATATATGTGTGTGTATATAAATATATATAGATAAACTTATATAAACAAATTTATAAACATACACATATGAACATACATAACAAATTACAACTTATGGACATTTATAATCATATGTATAAACACATTTACGCATAAACATATAATGTTAAGAAAATATATATTTATCAGCATACGGGTATATATACACATATAAACATACATATATGCACATTACGTTAAAATAATAATAATAATAATAATAATAATAATAGTAATAATAATAATAATGATAATAATGTATAAACATATATACTCATATACATATTTATACACCTATATAATCATATATATATATATATATTAATCTGCTCAACAAACGAATTTAATAATGTTAAAACTGAACAACCGCGGGGTACGCGCGCACCGTACGGTACCCAAGTGGACTGCAAACGGGCTGCGCAACACAACCGTGTGGTGTTCGCGCTTTATCCCAAACCATAAACTCATCCAAACATTTAAAATTTTAGATCGGGACTCGCCCGCACACATGCAAAAACACCCGACGCCATGACAAATAAAATAAATAATGTAAAATAAAAACAGGTGTGACATAATATATGTAATGAAAAGTGTCTCATTTCATATAGAATAATAAACCATGGATCCCCAGAGTGGAAGGATAAAAAAGAGTGAGAGAATGTCTGGTAATTAAATAAAACACAGTAGTGTCACTCTAGATTCTGTCCTGATACCACCTTCGAACACCATGTACCATCTCCTATCTCCCTATCACCGTTTCCTTTCCATTTTATGTATCCTTAATCATGAATTATATAGGTTCATAGAGATACAAATGTAGGTTGAGTGTATAAAACCAGTAGGGCACCCCTAATGTGTCCTTAAAATGAGTGCACATGCATTAGATTATATGACATGATTACAAATAAATACATACGAAAAAAATATATAATCACATACTGAGAGGTGTTGTACTAACAAATATTCCAAAACCCCCCATCCGTACTTGCTTGAACTATATACTAAAAATGTAGTTATTACAGAAGTCATGAAATTGACTCAACCACAGGGTCACCACATGTATCCCATAACCACCATAAGGATAACAATTCTCAGGTCTGGAAATATTTCCATTAAGACTCATCTCTCTCATGATAAAACCATGAAGACCTCACATACAAACACTAACTCAAGTCAGTCCATAAGGCTTTCATATCTTGACTCCGTGTCTCGGTTTAGGTCACCAAAGACCATCATGCCCCTAGGTTAGGCCACAATCCATCATTACCACTATATCCTCCTGGTTCCAATCAGATAAGACCATCATACCCCATCGACCAACTCATTCTTATCATCATATCACATGTATCTTCTTTTCCATATCTCCCTTATGGGATACCTAGCCACAATTGGTCTACCTATCACGTTGGTACCATGCATAGAATGACAAAAATACAACGTATTCTAAATACACCATAAGAAAACAATTTCATCATATTAGTAACATATATTAATGGGCATAACACAATGATGATGGGTAAGAGTATCTAAAAATGCACAAGTGATCAAACAAAAACACGGTTCTCCCAGGCTACGTAGGAACACTCATATGATAATACATTAAACATGGTCTCTTGGGATACACATGATCAATAATATGATAAAAATAAAGCATGTTATAAATAATGTAAGTACACAACATCATATCATGCCACCAATCTTATACCTAACCTTTACATGGTAAGTAATTTCCTCCCTCACACAGGTGAAATTCAATGTCATGATTCTCCAAGAGTGTCATCACTCAAAACACTTTCGTTATCCAACAAGAAAAATATTCCACGCTAATAACTACAATAACTAATTCCAATCCAGTACGATATGGTTTTATAATTAAAATTAATAAATAAAAATATGGGGGGGTATAACAAACATATACCCAACTTTAAACACTTAAAATGGTAGAATTCAAGTCTAGACGAGGAAGGGAAATTTCCATCACTATTGGATAATAAGAAAAGAATACATGAAAGGTTAAAATGGATCTATTTCAACAAGAAATACCTCAAACTTTTAAGGTTCAATTATCCCAATTGGATCAAGTAAGGAGGGTCAATTAAAATGAATTTATTTAAGGAATAAAATTTTATGTAATAAGGATCAATTAACTCACTATAGGTTTATCTAGAAGTTGTCTATAGATTATTCAGGTTGAAGGAATCATAATGGAGATGAGGTCAAAATCAATTAATAGGTTAAATAATCAATTAATATCATTTTAAATACCCCTCATAATGATCACATGCATTTCCACTTTGAAAATTTTGAGATCCTAGGAAGAAAACAATGGTTTTGATCATTTCAAAATCTATGTGATTGCCACCAAGGGTGTAGAGAGGTCCCTATGGTCATGAGCCAGAGGTGCATTCCTCAAGCACTAATTCCCTGGACATGACTTAGACATATATTTTCCCCTTTCAAGTTTTACATAGGAGCACACTGGGGTCCACCACTACTTACACCACAACGGTTGTGTTTCTTATTTTGGAGTAAAAATCTCTCAAACGACATAGATGATATTAAAATCCCATAAGACTTTACCCAATATTGTATTAAACCAAAAAATTATGGAATAATATGGAAAAAGGATTAAAATATTAGGAATAAAAATTTCAAGGTTTTAAAATTCCCCCTCTAATAACTTATTGTCCCCAAGAATCTTTTATAGTGGTCCTTCTCATATAAATCATGCTACTAAGATCATATATCAGAATCCTACACTGATGTTTCCTCCTATATCTATTAATTATATCATATGACATGAAAAAGAGGAATCATCCTACCCTATAACACATTTTTAGTTTAGTTAATGATCCACACTAGGCACTGTATAAAATGTGTGTCTAGTTCCAACTCATTGTCCTTATAGTCAATCACATGCATAGGATCAGGAATATAACTTCAAAGATGAGAAATGTGGACCAAATAATACATTTATAAATATTTTTGGGGAGGGTATAGTTGGTGAGACATTACTTCGATATGTTTTCTGATCTCAAAAAACCCCAAAAACCACAATGACACCTTCCCTTACCTCTACAAATGATTATTCCCCAACTATGGTGACAATGGGGAGAACATATGGTCATCAAAAGAGAACTATAAAGGTTTTATGATAAAGTTGGAATATAATAAATACATACTATGAGTGGTAACCAAATTATTCCTAATTAAAACCACTCTCTTAGAGGTCTATTACACCATACTTGACCCAAAAACTACTACCTCAACAACTTCATGCCAAGATTGTGGTGAGTACGATGACTATCCACAGAGATCCTCAAAAAGTTACATATAAATTGATGATGAGAAAATATTATTGTAATAGAAATATACATTATATATTTACTCTTACTGTGTTCCATAAAAGTGAAATACATATGCTTGAAGAATATCCTTTAGGATCTAAATCATTCTCTCCAACTGTCCATTAGTTTGGAGATGATACACTATATATAGCATTAAATGTGTCTAAAAATCCTTATAAAATCCTTATAAAATCCTTTCTGAAATGAAAATGAAAAACACACATATCTTTATTATATAAAATTCTACGACACTCCAAGTAGTCATAAAATATCTTAAACACACAACTTTTCCAAATACTCTATAGAATGATTCTCTCGAATTGGAAAGAAATGTGATAATTTTTTACCACTATCATCAAAATAACATCATGAATCCCAAGTGTCATAGGTAGCACAATAATTAAGTCCATTATAACATCATCCCACTTCCACATAGAAAATGGAAGTGGCAAAATGAAACCACAAGGATATTGATTCTTAACCTTTATCCTCTAGCAGGTAAGGTTTTTTGAATAAAAAATAGTGATGTCACACTTTATAACTAGCCACAAAAACTAATTTTGAATGTCATGGTACATCATCATAGACCTTGGATGCACTACCCACTCTTAATAATGAAAATATATCATCACTTCCTCCCACAAGGGAGCTGTCACTACTAACCACCCATGAATATAGTTCATATTTTTCTCATTTATAAACCACTATGGGATTGAATCACCCCCTTCCAAGCATTCTCATATCACTATGCACTCAGGGTTTAACTACTGGATAATCTTTATCTGACCCACTAATGAAGACATGATAACTAAAGGATCACATTTTACAACCCCATGATCCTCCATTACATCCAAAAGCAACACAACCATCAAACTCATTAGACCCAATTTCTCTTATGATGGTCGCTCATTAAGATCTTATGTATCTGCTGTTTTTTTGATAAGAGAATTAGAAAAATCATTAAATTTACATAGATAATAGGACATATCAAAGTTTAATGTCTATAGATACTCCACCAAAAACTTCTATATCATATTCAAATCCCACTGATAGAAGAGATATAAAAGGCTATTGTGGTCTATGTCTATAATAAATATATCATCAAATAGATAGTATCAGTAATATTTTAGAGCATGGAGAAAAAAATCTAAATTCAAGTCATGCATCGGGTAGTTATTCTCATGGGGTCATAGTTGACGTGACCCATAAGCTAAATTTGAGCCCCTCTGCAACAACACAACTCCCAAACCAACAACTAAGGCATTAGAGTGAACTTTATATCAAATCTAAGGATTTCATAATGTTAGGATTTTGGATTTAATCAATCTTATCTTTAATTTTATGAAGGAATTTTCACAAATTCATATCCATTAAAATTTTAATCCCTTCTTTGTAATACTTATCATAAGGGCTTCCAAATTTCATATGTCCAATATGAATCATCAATAGTACCAAGCTAAACCAAGGAAGATACTAATCTAAAAAACATTACTTGGGTGTGCCCAATTTATCACCCTATTAACCTTATTTAAGTATATAGAAATTCCATATTTAGAAATTAAATTCCTAGGTAAATTAATCTATTGAATTTAGAAGTCAAAATTTAGTAGTTTGGAAAAAAGCTGATGTGATTGAAGTGAACTCAATATAATCTAAATGTGACTTGTGTGCATTTCTAAATTCAATAAAATATATGAAGTTATCATAAGAAATACCACAAATAAGGAATATATATACAGATATAAGACCCTATTAATGTGATCCATGAATACCACTGACACATTTTTTAGCTCAAAAGGCATGACAATATACTCATACAATATATATCTACTCATGA
This sequence comes from Viscum album, assembly GCA_963277665.1. Lineage (NCBI taxonomy): Eukaryota > Viridiplantae > Streptophyta > Magnoliopsida > Santalales > Viscaceae > Viscum > Viscum album. Next base: position 1,686,286,249 of record OY728160.1, read on the forward strand.
ATACTATCTTAAGAAAATCCTCCTCTATGACTTGATGTTGGTGGTAGACTGACCATAAGTTAATCTTAGAAAATAACATGTCTCCATATAACTAGTAAAAAAAGTCATTGATACTTTGTAATGGGTATTTATTCTTATCCAATACTTGGTTGAACTACCTATAGTATACACAAAACTAATAACTACCATCCACATTCTTAGAGAATAAAACCAGTTCACCCCAGGGAGATGTTATTTATTTGATAAAACCTTCTGCCTCTAAATCCTTAAGATATACTATGAGATATTTCAAGTTAGATGACACCATGTGATATGGAGGAATATATATAGGTTTCATCCCAAGAATGAGTTCGATCTCAAAGTTAATTCCCCTATCAGGATGGGAGACCTAAAAATTGACCCTGGAAGACATCCTGATAAAGGACCACCACTACAGGAAATAAAGAGGCTACTGCTAGATCTACCATAAGATCTAATAATACTACTTATTCCATAAAATATATAATCTATGTCAGGTCTAGTCCCATTTTCCCTATTCTAAAATCCCACTCACTATTTGAAACAACCATCTCCCCTTAGGCATAGAAAATGATACATGTCTCCTGTAGCAGTCAATGTGATCTTGGTAACTAGTCATCTAGTCCATATAAAATATCTCATAGAATCTAGTAAATTCAAGGATCATGATATCCCATAGATGTTAATATCTAGAAAAAACTATTGTAAATCCTAGAAATCTCTAAAGAAGATTCACTTTCTTTCTTAAGGGTGCATCGAGAGACAGAAAGTCAAAAGATAACTTGACTGACCAGTCAATCCTAACAATAATCCACAAAGATATAACCGAATGAGAAGAACTAGTATTAAAAAGAGTATTATAAATCATATATTTGATCTATATAATATCTATAATGGTCTATGTTCCTTCCCCATAGTCAGCTAGAGTTTAGTCCACCACATACACACGACCTACCTCATCTCCATGACATGTCCCTGATATGCATGATCCACCTGATTTAATATTGTTTAAGGGGTATCAACCTACTATTGAGAACCACAACTAGTCCCATGGATCGATGATTTTATATAAATTGAACCCCAGGAGAAATCTTCTATATTGCATTCAAGAAGAAACATTATAGATGGCCTATCTTTCCACACTGATGACACTTTATCTCTGGCTTTGCAATTTTTTTCAATAATTCCCACTCTGTCACAATTAAAACACTAAGAACCACCTTCTATCATATAATATTCAAACTAAACCCTTCTCTTATATGCATTTCTACTGTATCTATGAAAAAAATACCCTTCTTTCCTCTTCCTACTGCTATAAGTATCACTAGGTCGTCTACTAAAGGAAGAAAAATTACCCATATACCTATCTTACTCCAAAACCTTTCCAATCATCAAGGCCTTTTGAATCACTTCAATATATTTCTTTGTGTCAAATATCCTATGTTGAAACCTAAAGTATAGTTAGGATATTATCTTAAAATTCCTTTTCTTCTGTGCCTCATTCCCAGCCAAGAGTGGTGTTAAGTGAAGAAACTCCATGAAACATTCTAAGTAAGAAGATACCATTATCGTTCCTTATTGAAGTGACATAAACTTTTGAGAATGGTCTACCTTTAGTTTACTCAGAGATAACTCCTTGAAGAAAATTTATTTTAAGGTCATCCAAGTTATACCTTCATGTATTCCTTCCTAGTTCACAACACCCTAACACCTCTTAGCATGTCCCTTGAGTATTAAAGAATCCAACCTTACTCATTGTTTCTTTAGGGTGACTTATAGAATAAATATCCCATTGATTATTTCAAACTATTAATCATCATCCTAAGGGCATCCATTGCATTGGATGGTTGGAGGGTCCTGGAGATGAAAGTCTTGAGCATAGACAACCATTGTATTGAAAACTCAAATACCTTTAATAGGTACTATGAATAAGATTCATGACTGAAATTAACCTTATAAATAACCCAATAAAGTGACTATGGGACCATGCTTAGCTATATTCTCCCAAATGTTTGTTGGTAGAACTGGGACATCCTCTATTATGGGAGAATCCTGGACTACTTTTCTAGGTGGAATTATATGATGATACTAGAGTGAAATTTTTTAAAATTCCAATGTATGTTTAGAAAAAATATAATAGATTATATAGATAACAACCAAATATGTTTATAGAAAGAGGTAAGGGATTATGGAAAAACACTCTTATGAGGTAATCAATAATAAGAAAACAAAACCCTCCTAGTACTAATCAAGAATAAATCCTAGTTCTCCATTACGGCATGGTAGTCAAAATCATTTATATAACAATAAACACATTAAATTTCAAATAATACAGTCCAATATAGATATATCACCAAATAAGGGAAATTTGATATATCACAAAACAAGGAGAAAATATCAATAAATTTAATTTAATAAATACCATACAAAACTAAATAAATGTATATATATATATATTATATTTGATCCTAAGTTCTTAGTAATGATGCATGAATACACCCAAATACCATAAACTATAATAGCACAACACACTCATGATCAAACTGAAACTATAAAACTATAACTATAACAACACTCTAAAAAGTAGTTACTCAGAAGTCTATTACACATGTGGTGGATCTGAACATATTCAAATCCTCTTACTGAGTCTCGCGTAGCCTAAATCCTTTATACCTTACCCCAAAACATATTCAATAATAAAGGAATAGTGAAACATTTTTTGGTACCACTTTATATTTCCCTATTCAAAATCACCAGGTCCAAGCCGGAGTGCCACATGGCCTAATGAACACCTCCCCTTACATAAGAGGTAACCAACTACCAGTGAGGGTCTGAATTCCATCAGCGGGGAGACTAAACCCTTAGTATCAATAAAGACAAATAGAAATAATAACACAATGGAAAAAATACTATCACAGATGGAATGAAAAGTTTCTCAAGTCAGACATAATAATATAACCAGGAAATCCAAAGTCTCAGGTCAAAGAATAATGTTATTAAGTTTATTAAGTAAATAAAAAACTATAGTATCACTTCATATTCCATCCCAATACCACCTCTAAACAACATATTTCATATCCTAGCTTTCTATCATTAAGTAATTTCCCTTTATTGTATCCCTAATCATGAAATCTATAGAAGCATTGAGATTCCCATGTAGGGTGTGAGTATAAACCCAATAGGACACCACCAATGTGTCCTTAACATGATTTCATATCCATAGGAGTGTATTATATGATAATAAATAAATACACCAAAAAAACATACATTCATGTATTTAGTGGTCATGAACTAACCAATCCACCAAAACCCCTGACCATACCTAATTTATCTCCATGTCAGAAATGTATACATAACAGAAGTCATGAACTATATTTAACACACAAGGCCGGAAAATATATCCAATAACCAACAGAAGGATAATCACTCTTAGGTCAAGGTACATAACCATCAAGACTTGTCTCTCTCACAATCGGGCCATGAGGCCCTCACATTCTAACACTACCTTAGGTTATGACACAAGTCTGTTATACCCCGATACTATGTCTCATGTCAGGCCACTGAAGGTCATCATACCCCCTGGTCAGGTCACAAGTCCATAATTCCCATTACCACTTCTCAATTCAGATCACATAAGACCATCATGACTCATCCACTGTCTCAGTTCTATTTTCATGTCACATGTTGTGTCTATAAATGATCCACCTCTAGGTCCATCAATCCATGATTTTTCCACCTATAACTTTGGTATGATGCACATAAAAAATATAATAACATATATTAAATAGATCACAAGGAAACAATTTCATCATATCAGTCGCATACATCTAGGGACATAGAACAATAAGTATGGGTTATAGTATCCAAACACACACATTTGATCAAACAAAAACATGGGTCTCATGGCCTATAAAATATCACACATGCGATCATACAAAAAACATAGTTTCACAGGATACACACACACATGCATGGAATAAAAATCAAAAATGGTTTAAAGAATATAAGTATATAACATTATATCATTCCAAAAATCAAATACAAATCCTCTATATGGTAAGTAACTTCCCATATGAAGCATGTTTATGTCAACATCACGAGTTTTCAATAGTTTCACCACCTGAACTACATTCACACTCCAACTAGAACAAAATTGTATGTTAAGAACTCCTAGAATAAATTCCAATACAACATGATATGGTTCTAGAATGAGACACAAGAATAGAAAATCCAATGGGTAGAACTATCACGTACCCAATATAAAACACTAAACATGGTAGAATTTGAGTCTAGTTGAAAAAGAATAATTTTAAATGCTCTTGGAAAGTGATAAAAGAATAGATGCTAGGATATAATTGATTTTATTCAATAAGAACAACGTCATACTTCCAAGGTTTCATTCTTCCAACAAGATTAAACCAGGAGAAACAAATGAGGCTATTCAAGGAATAAACCTTTACACAACAAGGATTGATATACTCACCCAAGTTTCATTTGGAAGTCCTATATAAATCATACAGAATGGAGTAGTAATCGATTAGAGGAGGGATTAACTAATTAATAGGGTAAATAATATATTAATATTATATTAAATAACCATCATAATGATCTTATACATTTCCTATATCAATAATTCAGGATACAAGGAAAAAATTGATAGTTTATATTATTTAAAAATCCTTTCAACTACCTCTATATCATCAACATGGCATGGTGTCTTTAAACATGCCACTATATCATGTCTAGATCTATGGAATGTTCCCAAAGAGTTTCCTGTTTTCACTCACTACAGCCTCCACAATGGGTGTGGTGAGGTATCTATGCACATGGACCACTAGTGCCTTCCTCGTTCATAATGACAATGGCCACTACTTGAAAAACTATTTCCTCCTTTCCCATTTTACATAAGAACAAACCATAGACAACCATAGATTTCACAAAGACTATGGTATTACCCGATTTGGACTAAAAAATCTCCAAAAACCACTTAGATTCTATTCAAAGATCATAATAATTTTACCAAGAATAGATAAACCCACAAAATTAAAGGATATGGTGGAAATAAGGTTTAACATATTATGAACATCAATTAAGAACCTTTAAAGGAGTGATCCACATCCTAGGTTTATGGAAAAATACCATTTCTATTAAATAACTGGATGAATAATGATATTTAAATATATTCATTAATGGAATATGCAAATTTACCCAAGTATTAGTGGTTGTGTAAAGGTTTGTTAAGAATGAGACCTTGTATCTGACTAAAAGTTTATATGATAGTTCTATGGCCATAACTATGACTTTAAGACTTATGGGGTTAGGGAATAATTAGTGTGGTCATCTTAGTTGAAAAAATATTAATATTCTTGTTAAAATGGGTCTACTAAAGCTCAATTATACTAACATTGGAAGTTATGAGAATTTTTTTATAAAAAAATATAGGAATATTTTGTTTTAACTTGAATTAAAGGAAACCTCCCTGTTGGAATCTTGAACTTGTGAATTCTGATGTTTTTTGGACAACCCCAGTTTATCATCATGGAGGTTCCTTATACTTCTTTACATTTATTTCGGATGAAAAAAGAAAAATGTGGGTATATTTCCTGAAGAAAAAATTATATGTTTCTAGTGTTTTCACTTAATAGAAATCCATGGTTGAAAGTGAGACCAAAAGATTGCTTAAATTTCTTATTCCATATAATGGTGGTGAATACAATGGAAGTCACTTCAAACAATTCTACTAGAATAAGGGATTCATATATGATAAAACTTTACTTAAAGCATAAAAAATGATGTCATTAAAAAAATTACTAGAGCATGAACTGGTAAGACACATATCATTAGGTTTACTTCGAAAATTTCTAAAGAAATTTGTGTGGAAGAATTGTATTTCATAGTGTATCTAGTCAATTGAATTCTATCAGAACCAGTTGGGTAGAATATTCTTGAGTAGTTGTGTTCTGGTAAATTAGTGGGAATTCATCATCCAAAAGTTTTCACAAATCATTCTTTTGTTCAAATTGATGCTATAGATAGTGAAAAACTCAAGTCTGAATCCTAGATTTGTTACTTTATGAGCTATAACGATTAAAACTTTGGTTATTGACAATGGGATGAAAATATTTGAAAGATTTCAAAATTTTAAATGATCTCTTAATGATAGGTTCATATATGAAGACCAGAACATGCTATAGGATGATGTTGAGTTCAAAGAATCAATAGGACATACTCAAATTTTTTTGGATGGGAGCATCATATGTACACCAGTACTAGAATGTTTAGATGATGGCATAATTAGTATAGGAGATAGGATAACTGAGGATATACCTAAATCAACAAGGTATATAAAGGCATGAAATATATCTATAAAAGTTTTAACTCTAGATTATTGGGTATAAAAATTTGTACTACCAGTAGGGGAGGAATAATTGGTTGAATTTTGGAGGTTTTCTAGAGTTGGAATATCGATAAAAATATCTAGTCTTGAATTTTAGTACTTACTTATAATGGATTAAAGAGAACCCTAGAGCCTAAAATAAATTTCATTACTCATGAATTTCAAAAAGTGGATTTTATATATTAAATATAAAATGGATTCATTATATTATAAATAAAATTGCATATAATGGATTTAAAATGAATAAATAAATTTCTTGACAATAAATGGATTTTTTAATTAAAGGAAGAAGTAGACAGAAGTAGGTGTTATAAATAAATTCTAGTGATGAAAGGTTTTTAATAGAAATTAGGAGTGGATTTATCATAAATATTTTCAATGTTATTAAAATTTAGTACCATTTATATAGTCTTGAGATTAGTTTCTAACAATTTTTTTGTGTTTAGAATAAATGAATATAAATATTACATTTATTAATGGTGGTTTAGAGGAATATATTTACATGAAGTAACCAACTGTTTTTGAGGTATATGAGCAAAATTATTTTCTATATAATTTATAACATATTTTATATGTATTGAAATAATAATTAAGGACATGGAAAATTAAATTTTAATCATTATGGTTGAGAAAGGTTCCATGCAAAGTAATTGAGATCATTATTTCAATCAGAATGTGTTTACAGTTGATTTATTTATCATCCCTCTCCTATATGATGATGATTTAATTTTTTGTGGGTCAAAATGTTAAATAGATCAAAAAATTTAAGTGTCAGTTTTATATAGATTTTGAAAATAATGATCTTGGTGATATATATAAGATTTTTGGAATGAGGATAAAATTATATAGGGTCACTTGGATTTTATTGTTGTCTCAAAGAGAGTACATACAAAAGGTCATCAGTTGGTTTTCAAGGGTTGTATGTACATCAGTTTCAAATCCTCTAGATGGGCGCTTTAAATTATCAGTGGGGTAAGAAGCATGAACAAAGATGAGGTGAGTCATATGGATAAATTTCAGTTTGATTCATTAGTCGTAAGTTCAATGTATGAAATGGTATGCACTCATCCAGAAATTTCTTTTGAAGTGGGTGTTCTCAGTAATTATATGGTGAATCTAGGGAATGAAATTGGGAAACTGTGAAGTAGATCCTTTGGTACAAAAATTATATTTAAGATACTTCCTTTTGTTTTAGTTTATCCAAACCATTATGAGGGTATATGGATATTTATTTTTGAGGATATTATGATACATATATGAGTATAAAAGGATTTTTATTTATGTTCAGAGGGATGGATATCGGCTAGATATTGAATTTGTAGTTAGTAATTGAACTCTCCACCATATAGGTAACATGTGTGTCTATAGAAGAATCAATTAAAGAAATATTTTGTTTGATTTTTTTGAGGAACTCATAAACAATTAGGAAGGTGGTGTTATTTAATATGATATGTAGAGTGTAATAAACTTGGTGAAAAATTCAGTTTTCCTTCCAATGAATAAACTTATTGACTTGAAGTACTATTACATTAAAAAATTTCTTGAGGATGGGGAGTTTGAAATATAAAATATTGCTGGAATAAAAAATTCAAAACTCATATGCATTATGGTTTTAGTATAATAATCTCTAAGGAAGTACTATGTTATAGTGTGATTGGGGTGATAATAAGGTAGAATGAGAACCAAATGTATATGGAAGGAGGGATTTTTTTTTGATCTATCTAAGTGATGGAGGTTTCATAGGGATACTTGAAGAAGTATTCAAGTGGGATATTACTAGGTTTTTAAATCCTCTTAAAATATCAAGATTCATTCCTATGGAAATAGGAAATGGAAATGTGACTTCAACAAAAATAGATCTAATCAGTATGAAATTTTGATGGAAGTGTTAGTTTAGAGGAAGTTAGATCATTTTATGAGGTTAGGTGTCCAAATAATGGTGGTATAATAAGTCTACCAGATACAGTCAGTCATATTGATGGTTACTATATGATATTTATAGTTATTATTGTGAGTAGATTGTGGTCCATGTATATAGGAGTTCAGTGTGATCAGATGACTGGTTGAACCCCACTACATATATTGGGTGGGACTACTTATTGATGTGTAACATGTTAACTTTCTTAAAGTGATCCACATTTATGAAAAATCACCAAGTTTTAATATTCAAAAATTTTAAGAAATATATTTTTCAGTGTTCTCTTATAGACATAAGGTGAATGTTCAACCCACATAAATAAAAAAGCGTTCTTTACTTTTCCACATTTCATTTTATTATCTATATTCTTGTATGTTTATATTAAAGACTTTATTCATATTTATTTAGGGTGAATTCAGTCTCCCTAAGTTCTAGTTATCTTAGTTTGGGGTGCATGGAAAATTTTTGAAGGTTAATCCCTGATGGATTCAAGATCATTCATCCAGTGGATGACCTTCTAGTGGTTCCTTGATTTGCATCAAGTTTTATTCTTCCCCTAACATTAGTATGTGTATGCAAATGAAATGAGCTTATAGGAGATATAAAGCCTTTCTAGATTTATCAGAGGTGAAACTATACAAGGATATACATAGGTTAAACATGGAATACTATAACTCAATCTCATCCTTTCTTAAGGAGCTATTCCTTTAGAGTCAATAGGTTGGTTTTTCAACCACTTAATAGACCAATATTAGCTAAGTTCATGATGATTCCATGTGTTTATTTTTTTATCCAATGAAAATTTATATATTTATTCGTTATATTTTTATTTAATAATTAAAAAAAATCACATAAAGTAATAAAATAAAAAAGGATTCTAATAAAAAATTAAAAAATGAATTATGCATAAATTATTTGATCAAGACGTGGTTAATCAATTATGAAAAATCCACATAATATTGAAAATCATGTAACATATAAAATATAAAATATTTTTTTATAAATATATAAAAATATCTCAATTAAATATTAAGTTTTAATATCCTTACATTACATGATTTATAATGCCTTGATATATCAAAGTGTTGGTCTGGATATTTTTTGGAAACTTTTATTTACTAGGAGGTCCTCTTAAAGGTTTTGGATTGTATTAAACAACTTAACATCAAGAGAGGTTTACCATTAAAGAATTGGTGTAATTTAGAGTCAATTATTGAGGAAATCATAGTTAGGATTTTAGGATTAGGGAGTCCACTCAATAGATCTAGGAACTAAAGATCTATACAATTTTTTAGGCCACCTACCTAAATACCATTATGTAATTTTACCAAGACCTTATTTGGGTTATGAAAATGGAAATATGGATCCTCTGAACTATAATATCCACATGATAGGGTATTCTAATTCCAATGGTGATGACAATTGGTATATGATAAAATAATGGGTTATTAATAAAATAAAATTTAATGAATCACACCTTTTGTAATCAAGATAAACTACTAAAACTTGAATTTATTTATTGCATCAAATGAAAAGTAATAAAACCTTAACATTTTCCCTATAATAGATATTGGAGAATGTAATGAAGACAAATTCATAAAATTTTATTTTATTTTTTATAGAAAATTAAAAGTAATACAACATTGACATTATACCTATGATCAATATAGGAGACATAAAATCTCATAAAATGTGAAATTTAAGTAGATACACATGATATTTCACATCATACAATAAAAATAGTGGAAATTTTATGTGATAGAGTCCTCAGTTCCTGAACATCCCTATAAAGAGGAAAGTAAGGAGGTTTATAAGAGCATATAAAAATATGGAGATTATGAAATGGATGTCCAATAAATAATGTTATCATCTTGGACTAGTGACATCAAAAGGCTTCATGAAGACATGGATTCAAAAAAAATTATGCCTCATTATTATGATATTTATTAAGATAAGAAAAAAAAGATGAGGCACAAAATATCCAAGGCACTCTTTGTGTTCAATCATAGATATGGTTCACCATCCAAGACTAAAGTAGTCAAGATTGTTTTCTATATTGAGGATCTAAAAATTATAGGTTTCAAGCTACCTATGGAATTATGCACAAAACTCATGTATTCCTTAATTCCTCAAACACTATCTAATTTATTATGAATTTTAATATGAAATTTTTAGAAGTCTCTTTGATTTTCCTAGAAAATAAGGACCTAAGGCATTAAAAATCATCAGTTCTTATGGTGAAAAAGAGGAAGGTCAGGGTAAAAGGGCCCAAAACCAATACCATGTACAAGGTACCTTCATTCTATATGAAAATTATGAGGAGGATAAAAATTATTTCTAAGACGCAATATGAAATATATTTTTCATGTGGAAGGAATGGACACAGGAAGAAAAAGTTCCCCTTAGTGAAGAAATGAGAAAAAGCTTCATGTGTATTTATTATCAAATTTAATCTTTCTGTTTCTACAAATTGGGTATTAGATACAACTTATGGTACTTTAGTTTGTATATAAATATATAAAACAAGTAGGTTTAGGAATTTTTATAGAGGTTGTGTGGATCATCAAACTTCCAATGGATTAAGATTGGATGCAGTGGCTATTAAAGACTAGCATCTCATTTTGCTGATAGGTTTAATTATATTTTCAAATTATTATTATTATTTTCCTAGTGTAACTAAGGACATTATATTATTTTAAATTTTATATGTGTATGAATTTCTTTTTAATTTTGAAAATAAGACATGTCACTTATATAAAGAAAAAATATTCTATGGGATGACACACTTTAATAATGGTCTTTTTGTACTTGAATATGAAGACCAAGTGTTGTTTATCCATAAGGAATAAAGTTCACACAATTCATATAACATCCCATTATGACATCACATTATTGATTATATAATTGATAATTTATTGATAAATCTATATCAAGAGGTATATTTTTATTCTTTTAAATAAAAATATTTGGGTATATGTTATGCTTTTTTAAAAGGTAAAATAACTAAAAATCCATTTAGAAGAAAGGGTTAAAGGGAGTTTTTTAATTGAATCAGTTCATACAGACATGTGACGTCCTTTTCCTATTAAACCTAGGGGTGTATACTCTTATTTCATAACTTTTACCAATGAATTTAGTAGATATGTATTTTTATAACTAATAAGGTATAAGTCTTATTTCTTTTATTAAATTTAAGGAATAAAATAATTAATTAGTGAATAATCTTAGTAAGAAGATTAATAAAATTTAATATTTATTTTGTATAGAGTATATTAATCAATATTTCATTGAATACTAATGGGGTTTTGAGATAATATTTCAACACACTCTTCATTATACGCCACAATGGAATGGTTCTAGTGAAAGAAGGAACCACACCTTGTTGGAAATGGTGAGATCCATGGTGAGTCATACGAGTCTTCAATTATCCTATTAGGGCAATTCATTATAAACTAAAATACATATAATAAACTAAATTCTTACTAAATAGTAAAATATAATCCCATATGAGTTATGGTGTGGGAAAAAATTTATAATGTAAAACTTACATGTGTGGGGAAGAATATTTTCTATTAAGGACACTTCTAGTAACAAACTTGAACCTCAGGGAACATAGTGTATCTTTATTGGATATACAAAGGAAATAATGGGATATTATCTATAAAAAACCTTAGATAAAATGGAAAAAGTGTCTATACAATCCATGTTTCTTGAGTTGTATGACATCTCCACAAGAGATGGTGGGAGAAAGATTGAATTTTACGAAGTTGAGGATCGGTATAAACAAGAGTTGGTATAGGAAAAATTTCCACAAATCTACTTATTAGAGGTTGATATAGAGATATAAGTACAATTAAAGAGAACTAGATAGGTTATAGAACTAGATATATATGGATTTATATTCACTAAGGAATTTGAATCATCATTAGTTTATAACGATGATACCATGTCCCAAAAGGTATTATTAATAAACTTATAAGTTTCCACATGGAATGAATCCATGAATTATAAGATAAATTCTATAACCTAAAACCAATTTTGGGTTTTGGTAGATCCTCTAGTGGATTTAAATACAACATGATGTAAATGTATATTAAGGAAAAAAATACACATGGAAGGTAAAGTCAATAACTATAAGGAAAGGATGGTTACTAAAGAGTTTAAAAAAATTAATGGAATAAAATATAATCAAACATTTTCACTAGTTTATATACTAAAATCCATCAAAATCATACTTTCTATAGTGGCTTAAAATGATTATTTAATTGGAGAAAATGATATCAAAATATCCTTCCTTAATGGGAAACTTATGGACAATGTCTATATGAAAACTTCAGAAGGGATTATGAATCCAAATGGGGCAAATAAGATATTAAAGTTATAGAGATCTATTTATAGATTAAATCAAGATTCAATATCATAGAACATTCATTTGGATGAATCTATAAGACAATTTAGTTTCATAATGAATGATTTTGATCCTTATGTTTGTAATAATTTTTGAGGGATAAAAGTAATTTTTATGGTAATATATATTTATAATATAAATTTGACCGGAAATAAGATACCCTTATTATAGTCTATTATGAAATGGTTAAAAAATGATTCTTTATAAAGGAATTAGGTAAAGTAGCCTACATTATTGGGATACATATATATCATGATATGTCCAAGAGGTTTGTTGGACTAATTTAGGGTACATTCATTGACAACATAGTGATGAGATTCAGTTTGGAAAAATAAAAAGGGGGATTTTTCCCAATGTAACATAAAATACATCTCTATAATAAAATGTGTCCTAAAACAAAAGAGAATAGTGTCAGGATGAGAAAAATTCATTACATGTTAGTGATAGGTTCTGTCATGTATGTTATGATATGTACTAGGCTTGATGTTTCCTATGCATTGATAATGGTAGAATGATATCAAAAAGTCATAGGAGAACAACATTGGACTACTATAAAGACTATCATAATGTATATGATGTGTACTAAGGATATATTCCAAGTTTATGGAGTAGATGAGGAACTAGTCATTGAGGGATATTTTTATTCTTGATTACACACATAAAAAAATAATTTGAAACCATAATAGAGATATTTATTATTCCTTAATGAAGAAGTTTTGATCTAGAAGAGTTCAAAGTTTTTAGTGGTCACTAATTTATTAGTATATTCAGATTTTATTTTAGCATTAAACATATCTAGAGAATAATTTTGGATACCAAACATTGTTTAAGATTTTTATAAGGTTTCCAATAGAAAATATTAAATCACACTATATTATAATAATATTGCAATAGTGGTTAAATCCAAGGGTCTAAGGTCACAGTAGATGAAGCATATGCATCAGAAGTATAAAATATTGAGGAATATTTCTCAAGTATTGTGTTCAAGGTAATTAGAGTTTCCATGGAATAGAACATATAATACCCATTTACTAAATCTTTCTATTTATAGAATCATGAATATACTATGAGGTAAAGTGGAATAAAAGTTGTTAGTGGTTGACTCTAGTGAAAGTGAGAGTTTGTTTGATTTGGTTTCCTAGTATTAGATAACTTTGAAATCATGATTACTTATATATTCAAAGAGAAAAATATTAATAAATATCATATCACATGATTAGTATTATTCTATGTAACATTAATATGTTAATACTCTTCAATTATTTATTACATCAAAATTTCATAATAGTTCCTCAATATAATGAGAACCTTGAAGTTATATGAAAATACTCTTAAACACATTTTCTATGATATATACGACATAAATTTGACAAGATAAAAATGATTTTTTGACTATCAGATTTTGGATAGTCATAAGTAGGTGAGAATTCATCTCAGGATGTTTTGTGCTTGGTAATATCCATGAGAGAAGGTTATGAGGACAAACAAACCAATATTAATTCTAAATATTATGGGTCATTGGATATTAAATTCTACATAAATGGGTATTTATCCTTTTATATAATAATAATATTATTATATGTCATGAATCATGTACTTTGATGTATTTTCCAAAACCATGATAACATATGCTTGTGTAAAACTAGGATACATTGAGTGCATTATAAGTGATATTATACTAATTGAATAAGTCATTAAAGGATTTTTATCTCCCTTAATCAGATTATGATACTTAAAACCTTTAATTGAAAAAGAACAATTTGACTAATTCCATGGACATGATATTTCATCGACGTGTTCATTTCAAGTAGTCAAAGAAATATATTCAATGATATAGGTTGATGACATGAGTATACAACTTGATTGATGAGATGTTAAAATAAAGAGATTATATTACATGGTAAGAGTTCATATGAGGTTACAATCATTTTAATGTTTAACATCCTTCCATATGGGTACCTTGATGTGTTGTTATACCCTAATATTGTATAAGGGTGGTATAGTTTATTGGAAATATTAATATCAAATTCTTGGATGGAACTCACTCTAGTGATGTCAATATAATATCCTCCTATTGGTTTATTACTTCATAGGATTACTTTCCAGTACCCATCAAAAAATTAGATTATGGGCCAAAAAACAAGAACATAAAAACACATTATTTTATAACATTCCATGGTTTGTTGGTGATCAAGAAAATAACCTATTGCAATTCATACTGGAAGAAGAAGTTATTAAAGTGGATATTAGCTTACTCAATACTGATATAACCTACTGACATGATTGATTTCCAGGTCTATTTACATGAATATAAGGGATCTCATTAAAAAAATAAATCATTGACGTGGTGAAATAGTACTTCAATGGAGGGTCTCTTCCCAGAGTTACCACCTCTACTGTCATGGCCATCATTCCTAAATTTAATCAACCCAACAACATTGGTCAGTTTCGTACTATAATAATGTGAAATTTATTATAAAATTTCTTGAATTTATTCTTAATAAAAGGATTTATTTTAACCTATCCTCTCAAATATCATATGAGAAACATGGTTTCCTCCAAGTTATAGGTATATAATGTGATATTGGTCTAGATCTAGAAATGATAGAAGATCTTATAAGATGATTGGTTGAATTCTAGGTTACGATAAAAATTAACAAATAAAATTCATATGATAAGATGAAATAGAGATTCATATTATGATCCCAAAGATGGTGTGGATACTCATAGTGGTAATTTTTTTTCTTCTTATCCTTTCCTTGGTTCTCGATCTCTATCGTTGGAAAATTTTTGGATTCATTAAATCAGTGAGGGGACTTTTTCAAAATGATCCTCCATCTCTATGTTTTTTCATTCTAAATCTGGATGATGTCACCAATAATCTAAATAAAGGTATAAAAAGTGGGTTGGTACTTACTTTTAGATGTCAGTATATATTTATTGGTATCTATTATTTATTAATTTTGTATTACTTGATCTTCATCATTAATGGTATAATTAACTATATCCAAGATTTTAAATGGATTATGAATGACTATAGTAATAGTAGTGGTCAGTGCATCAATATAGGAAATTTCATAATTTAAATATTAAATAAATTCTTGGGAATGTGGTCCAAGATTATTGAGGAGAGGATAGGAATATATATAAATAATTTTATTATAGATTATATGGGTGAACCACTTTCAAATGGAAGCATTTATATCGATCACATAGATGGTATTATCAGTAGGATCTTTGGATTGATTTTCAATTTTATGATTCATTCCCTCTCTTTCTATGGAAGGATCACCCGGTGAATTTCAATCAATAATCTATTCCAATTCATATTGAACTCATTCTTAATAGTTTCATCTTGGATCCCACTAAGAGGGATCACACAATTCTAATAAATGTTCTAGAGAAACAAAACTGACTAAAGAAGGGGGAATCAATCATAATAGTATTGATGAAAGAATATAATGCATGAAATACATTTTAGGATGGGAGAACATATCATGGAAATACCTATGAGACAGTCTCATTTAGAAAAATTATGGGATCTATATGATAAAATGTATTGATAGCTCCTCTGATTACCATCTTTGGAACAACATGAAAGGTTCCATTAACACATTATATGATATATATCATTGGATCATTGGAAAAGGAGATATTTCATTCTGGAAATATTAAGGGGTGGGAACCCCCTCTACTCCCTAGGGTGTCTTATCCTATAATTCAGCTTTAGGTGAGCCTGGGATAATCCTTCATTAATTGATGTGTTCATAAATGGTGGAAAACATATTTGTTTAATAATATCCCTCTAGTTAATGAAAATGAATTATATGTTTTCACTCCCTACAATTTGGGTAACTTCAACAACTCTAAATTTCATAAGATCGTTCATATTTAACATACCTATGAGTAATGTATCTATAGACTTTGGATAAAAACTATACCAATGAATCCTAACTTTCATATGTGGAATATCATGAGTTAATAAATCTCTACAGTTTATAAAATTCAAATAAAATGTATTCATCTTACTTCCAAATGTATGTGTTGTGATGATCTGAATGTTGAATCAATAGTGTATCTATTTAAAAAATGGGATTGGGTAAACTACATATATAATTATATTTTGGTCCCGTCATGAGTCAAAAACTAGTAAAACTCCATAGGAATTTTTATTTTTTTCTTCTTTTAATGTTCACGAAGGTGAGTACATGGACTCCTAGGGTCGATGCATCCTTATCTTTGTAGCATTTTAGGTTTTATGGGTATCACATAATTAATATTTCCACCAAACCATGAAACCAAATGAAGTATACCCTAAAACATAGTTATTATCAATGGTTTTTATCCTCATTTCACTATGAAAGGAGGTTGTGATGTTTTAGTTTCTAAATAACTGTAGTCCTAGATCTAATATTGGGAATGTGGCTATCAATGGGGCCTAAGGTCATTGGGTAAAATAGAAGGCGCTATATTAAGGTCTTAAGCTCAATATAGATGGGTATTGTATTTAAAGTATCTTTCATGGTGGTAGTATCATACTTGATTATTAAAGCACTTACATACTAGAATTTTCATAATTTTATAGGGAGGGGAGATCTATTGAAATGGAGACTCTTGAAATGTTAATAGGAATTACTCTCTTCTCTTTAAACAATATTAATATATATAAAGATAAATTATACCCATATGTAGTGGTAAAATCATTGTTGAGATCCTCACCCAATCACTAGAGTATTGAATACATCATCAAAACATGTAGAAGTATTCTCAATCAGAATGTAAGGGCTCTATACACATGGCATGATTGGAATATGACAGATGATTTTCTTAATTCTAAATGTGATCGGGAAGAGGAGCTATTTATTTATTCAAGTGTTGATTCTATACCACCTTATTATATAAGAATTGACTAAGGGGATACCATTGGAATTCATCACTTTCATCCTCCATGATTTTTTTCCATGTTTATTTTTCTTTTGGTTTCTTTGCCTATGAAATAAAATCTCTAAATTTGTATTCATAAATTTAATCACTAGTTATTCTAGTATAGAATATACGTGAGTTGAATGTTAATAAATATTTATACACTAGTTCGTGAATATAATGCAACATAATTTATTAAATGAATAATATAATAATATTTATTTATCAAATATATATATATTATTCATGGATTAGTAAACAATAAGGTGGATTGATACCCCATGTTAATTGATGTATGGAAGTTGTATGTCTTATCTAATATCATTTAAATAAATATTAATTTATTTATTTAGTAAATTATTTTAAATATCCATGAGTTAGCACATGTCATGGAATATAATAATAATTATATTATTATTATTTTACATGAGGTTTTATTTAGAGTTAACAATTAGATAAGGTCCTCTTCACAATTATTAATTTTAAAACCCTAGGTATGTTAACCCAATTACAACATTTTAGATAGTATGAGAATTATTGTGCACAATAATAATTCTCTCTAGATAATTATCTCAAGACCATAAATAAATCTCTGAAGAACACTCTTAGGAATAAGATATTATGATCACCATCCTCCTACCATTTAAGGGTGATAGATTAAGAGATAATTCTTCAATCTTGAAGGAACTTTCTTTATGATCAATGGATAATGACATAAGAGGATCAGAAGCTCTATACTAGAACCCATATATCCTTTAGTGATGTTTAAAGGTTCATGGATCACATGTCGATGTGGAAAGAGGAATACTTCTTTGTATTATTCATCATAATGATGTTATGATGAAAAGTTAAACCGAATTCATCAACCAAGATAGAATTATGAAGAGAGGTAATTATTATTTTTAAATTAATTATAAATTATATGTGAAAATATGCTTTGATTGAATATTTAAGGATTTCATTCTTACAGTCCCGATGATTTATTCAAAAAATAGGTGAATTATAATTGTTGAGCATATTCCCAATAACCTCCTATATATCCAAGAACCTTCAAAACAAACCAGTCACATTGAAAGTTTCATACAAATCAAGCATAAATTGGGTGTAATAACATTGACATCACTTCCAAAGTTAAACCTAACCAATCTTCTAATAATGAACCTATACACAAATACTTTCTTAGGTGTCCCCAATTAGATACTTAAAAATAAAAGTGAAGGATGATCACTCGCCCCACACACAAATTATCTATCCAATGGTCCCCATTATATCCCAATACTCTATGTCTTATCAATAATATAATCATTTCCAATCCATAAAATTCCACTACCCAAAGGGAACTAATGGAAAATAACACAAGGTCCAATATGTTTCATTTATCTCATATATCTCTCTCTAGGGTTTCTATGACACATAACTTATATTTGTAGTTAATCCATCAACCATTTTTGATCGAGTCATCAAGATAGTGCTCAAGGGTCCATCATGGCCCATGGAACTTACATCATACTGAATATATTTTAAAAGAAACAATTCATTTTAAATTAAAGGTCAATCACACACAAGTCACAAGTCTAAAAATCAGATGATATAAAACATAAGGTAAAGAATTTAGTTATATGTTTAATGATGACCAATCACAACTGGAGTTATTCCTTTTTAAAAAAAATAAAGGGAACCATCTCCTAAGATCATCTAAGTTCAACCAGACAACTCCTATCAACAAGAAGCCCAAAGCCAACAATAATTACCCTAATAAATTATATAAAAATCATAATTAATATTAAAATTAAACCATATATTAATCCCATAATAAAAACTTAGGTAATAAACAAGGAATTACTTACCTATTGATCCCCCATGAACAAATCCTTAGGAAAATGGTTGTGAACCACCCCCAACATCAACCCAAACATTTCAAATAAAAACCTAAAACTTCTCATTTGAACTTATTAATAAATTTTACTCAAATTATAGAAATCCATAAATAATTAAATCAATGAAATACCTCAATGAAAATCACACAAAATAT
Organism: Viscum album; assembly: GCA_963277665.1. Taxonomy (NCBI): domain Eukaryota; kingdom Viridiplantae; phylum Streptophyta; class Magnoliopsida; order Santalales; family Viscaceae; genus Viscum; species Viscum album. The sequence continues at coordinate 1,686,305,945 of OY728160.1, forward strand.
AGTGAATTTATTCTCCAAGGCTCCCCTATTTCCAAACCGACCAAAATACACATCATATCGATAGGATTTAGCAGTGTCTTAGAGGAATAATTACTACATACCTAAACCCATACTACTTAAATGAAGAGAAAAGGGAGGATAAAGATGAGATGTTTCATGAATTATAAGGAAACAACCTTAATCCATAGAGAAAATCACTAATGAAACCAATAATGATGGGGTTTGCGAAGGGACATATAAGGTAATAGGGGCCTGAACTCCCCATGTTCGAATGCCTAGAAATTGAGGAATTTCAAAGGGGGTTTTCATTTTAAATAGCCAAACCCTTAGTTTTACATTTTCTTAAATTCTATAATTCACTTGGTTAACGCTTATATATCACCCCTTGTGACTCTTATGCATCTAATTTACAATATCACTATACTCATAGATTTAACAGAGTAACCCTTACACTTCGATTATCTCCCCAAACATAACCATTTTTCTAAAAAACACTTGTAATAATTAGATTTTAGCCTTATAAATTTGATACTTTACCATTTTATGATAATAAATTAACCCTTACACATTGCAGGGCTTCCCACACTTTTCCAATTTTCCAACCAACACTGGTAACCCTTACATATAGGGTGACCCATACATTCCAGAACTTTATCATTTTTCATACCCTTATACTTCAAAGTAAACCTTACTTATCATATGTAATCCCATCGAACTTTATATATAATACTTTAACATATTTCAAAATTATCCATACTAACCCTTATGCACCAGGTACTTTACCATTTCCTGACCCTTATACACCACATGGTAATTCATTTGAATCATGTACTTTACTAATTTTCCAAACCCTCATGATTTAACCCCCACATATCCAAGCCTTATGTAACATAGTTAATGTTCAAGCACAATGAAAAATATTAGGCCCTATGATCACTCTTATGCTTAAGGACCCTTATATATGGTTCATAACCAATTTTTTAACAGGGTTATGCACCCTAAAATATTATAGGTTACTCGAGCACCTTACTAATTTTTCATCATAGGTTAACCCTAACAAATATGTAGTGACCCTTACATATATAGGGGCCTCAGAAAAAAAATAAATTTGTGTGTGAGCTATATAAAAATTTGATAGAGTAACTATATCCATCATCCATGAAACCCATACATATGAATCCTTTTATATTTTCCAACCCTAACATGAAATTTTCTAGAACCTATAAAATTCATTCCCTAGATTTATATTTCTATTATAATCAATCTCAGAAATACCAAATCACTTAAAAAGACAAAAAAATAACCATAATAATTTATTAGATCTTTTCAAAACTCTCTATAATAATTCTAAAGGAATTTATAACTCAAATATTTATCATAACCTATAAAAATAATTAATTATAATGATTTTATTATATTACAAACAATGTTGCACCTATCATTCTATTAATGTATCCTTCCTTCAATTTTTAATTCATAGTATAGACACACAAAACCTGATACAACACTCAATAAAGAACCCAAGACTTCTCTTGGCCTCTAATTACATCCAAAAATATCTCATAAAGATATTATAACTATTGTAATTCTTATCAAAAACCTATTTCTAGAAACATCTCTCCCTCCAAGACCAAAATTTCAAATTTACAATTTTATTTCCAACGTGTACAATGTTGATCATTACAACCTCCGCACCATAACAATTCTCATCCCATAGAGGTATCCTAATGAATTATATATAAACCATCTAGGTGACCAATACCTTATTCATGGATGAAATCATATATCTCTCACCATTTATGGTTATGCTGAAACTATACACAAAATTTCTCCACTGATCAAAATTTATCAAACCAATGCATTTTAACACATATTATTACCAATAATTACATTAAAATGACTAACTCCTAGTGACATTATTGAATTATCAATTTACTTATTCCACACACCATTGGTTTACACCATGGATCTATACTAGAACCATTACTCACTTGGCATCACACCTGAGTATCTCCCAACCACTATTATCAGAATATGTAGTCCAATTCTAAAAACTATATCCTAAATACTATTCCCAACCTTGTAATATCCCAACATGAATCGCCCGACTCAATTTGGATTTCCATATGGCCTCATGCACACCTCACCATATGAAAATTATTCTGACTAGAAGCGAGGTTTATAACATCATGAATGGGGAGAATATATACTCCACATCAAAATAAAACATTAGAAACACATAAATAAAAGTGAATATAAAAAATTTCACAGTATAACTAAATAAAAAAATGATATAACAGATGAGATATTAGGTATCTCAAGTCATACAAGTAACATGCCAAGGACACCCAAAGTGGCCGGTAAACTAGAGTATATGTAATGATAGGAAGGTGAATAAATACATTGTGAAAACACTCTAGAGTCAGTCCTTATATATCCTCTAAACTCCATGCACCATCTCATTAACTTCCTTATCACTGGACCCTTTCCCTTTCCTGGATACCTAATGATAAAGTATACATGTGTATCATGATTCTCATGGAGGGTTTGAGTATAAACACAATAAGACACCAACATTGTGTCATTAACATAAGTGAACATAATTAATAGATGAATTCCATGATAATAGCTAAATATGAAAGAAAAAAATCAATCATGGATTAGAAGTCGTGTGCTAACCATGCTACCATGAATCTCAGCTACACCTGCTTCAGCTCAATGTTGGACGAACGTTCATAATAGAAGTCATGATCAAGGTTTAACCATAAGTACACCTCATATATCTACAAATAACCACAAGGAAAAAGATTATTAGGTTGTTAAATAAGTTCATCAAGGCCGGTCTCTATCACAGGTTAGGCCACATTCCATTTTACCCCATCTCTACCTCGATTTGGGCCACAACCGACACCACCTTGGGTCAAGACACAAGGGTTTCATACCCCTACCATATGTTTCTATCCATCCTATTCATCACCACAAGTCACACATGCTCTACCTCTAATATATAACCAATCCATGATAGTCCATATTTCACACACTAGAGGGCATGACACATATAGTCAAAAATAACATATCAACCATGAGTATCATTATAAATACACAAACACACACATGTGACCAATATAAAACAAGGGTCTCACAAGGTACACATGTGCACACATGTGATCAATATAAAACATGGGTCTCATGGGATACTCACACAAACATGTGACCAATATCAAAAATCAATCTCAATTCCCATAAGCACATATTATCATATCATGCCAAGAACCTTATTCAAGGGTTCTATATGGTAATGATCTTATTACATAAAATGAATCAATATAAACATCAATATTTTACAAGAGTTGATTCCAAAATCTCTCCAGCACAACACCAGATCATATAATCATGGTAAGGGTCTATAGAACTGATTCAATCAGACATAATAAGGGTTTTAGAATGAGATTCAAGAAGGGAATCGATCCAAGAGGGTATAACTATATCACTTAAAAAATATAAAACACCATAAATTATGGATTTAGTTCTAGTCAAATAATAGAACCCATCGATCCTAGAGTAATGAAAAGAGAGGAGAGCCCGAGATCCCCATGGTCCTAGAAGAACACAAACAATCCCCTAAAGGAAGGCATCACCCTTGGATACTACTCAGAGAAGGATCATCATCCTAAAATCACCTGAGATTCAACTAGATATTTTTTTGGGTGTAGGGAACTCACAAAAGAAAAAGGGTGAATCAATTAATAGAGGGGAGAACTGGTTAGTAATGCATTAAAAACCCATATTAATTATCATACACATTTCCAATTTGAAATACTTAGAAATAACACATATCTATGACCATTTCAACCCTTTAAAAAATATCAAAACATTGTGATCATGATGCAGTAATTCCCACTATGCACATTGTGGACTTAAATGAAACTACAACTATGAGAACCACCATGATGGTCCATTAAGAAATAAAAGAAAATAACTATCCATTTTTGACTAACCTCGTCGTCTACCACATCATGGTGAGGTTATAATATCCATTGTCCACAAAAGGAATCATAATTCTACACACCTAAGACCACACCTATATATAAGCATTTCAATCATACCATTTCATATATTTGATCTCTATGATTAAAAAGGCCTACACCATGGCATGGTATTTCCCACAGTTCACCCTAAAACTATAAAAAACACCATTTTAGCCACTAAGATCCTCCAACACATTCCAAACATGAATTAAACCATCAAAAGGATCAGAATTAAATTCCTTTTAAAATTGAGAATGTTACAAATATCCCCTATAATGAATTATCATTCTATAGAAGTTATTTTAGAAGTCCTGATCAAAACAATCAAGCCATTTTGATCAAACATCATACTCCCACTCCTACATTTCCTCTTGGATTTATCCATGATTCCATAAGTCTAGAACAAGTGATACTATTTCCCCCTAAAAACCTATTCTGTAACATCCTTCCCCAAATTCCACTAATAAAATGCCCCTATATAGTTCATCACAAGGCCTCAAGCATGCCTCCCTAGATTCCAAATTTTACTGAATTGAAGGGAGGGCCTAGGGTGTGACAGTGGGGAGATTATTCCCTCATATTAGAGTAAGAAAACAATTAAAATAACCAGTTATAATCTATAATAGTAATAAAAACAGGGAATAAGAAATTGATAAACTAAAACAAGAGCATTCTATAATAATAAATTGAATGGATTAAAGGCTCGAATGACTATGTCATACATACAACACTGATTTACCACTGAGATAACCATACATATAAAAGAGTAAATATAAGAAATAGAAATAAAATTACAAGTCTATAATATGTACAGTAAGGAATACCAGATGCCTGATACCCATATACATGTTCTATATATCTTTCTTGATCAGTCCTAGGCCACATCCTATCCTATTCCTGCAATGAATTTAACATATTATTAGGTACCCCATTGAGTATAAAACTTATTATGACACCACCAACACAATATCATACCTGACTAAATGGTCCAAAGGACTTTTTTTATTATTTTGATAATCCACCTTTCAAGGGGTGAGGTGGAACCCTTACAAGGCCTGAAGTCCTAAAGACAATTACATGACCTGTAAGTATTAGAGGAAATAACCCAGATAAGGAAACTTAGAACAACTCCTCCCCATCACATATCATGATACCAGCACTCCCCCTTCACAAGGCTGGTCAGCTAGAAATCATGTGAAGAGCTGCATAGGCCTAGTAACTTGGCTTTTCCCTGTACACGGGTCAGGTACTCCCATGAAAAACTTATTACTAACTACCCATTCCTTCCTATACCTTCATATAATCTCCAAATAGTAGAAAAAAGTAGAAAACAAACTCTATTTGATACCACTTTGTAACATCTCGGATCTGGGTGCCGACCAAAGGTTCCCCAGAACTGGTTGGTCACATGACCCCGAGCGCATTTCCCAAAACACCAGATTCTGGTGACTAGATGTGAGGGACAAGGTCTGATACTGGAGAAACTATTCCTTCATTGGTATAGTATACATAGAATAATAACAAATAGTAAGTATTATAGGAAGAATTAATACCATACAACATAAGTAAACAGTGGAAGATTGATAGTATAAACAACTACAACATATATAAATAAATGATGCATGTAACATGTATCTAGGAAGCATCAAAACAAGTCATAATGCTGGAAATATAATACTGAAACCCATGTATAGAAAATAGTAAACTCCAACAGCATCTCAAGCCTCAGATTGGTCCCATTCTCTACAGCTCTAACAATAATCAAGCACCTGATGAAGAAGGGTGCTTTCCCTTATCTACAACTATAACCATATAATCTGTTTGAGCCCAAAAGTATGACCTAAACAAGGTGTGAGGCGAATCCTAATAGGAAACCACCAAATGATCTATTTTTAACACTTATTGAATGTATATAGAAAGCAATATACATAAATGAATAAATAAACTAGGAAGTACTCAAAGGTAAACAATCCTCCTGTTTTTCAACTACATTCATTTTTCATTTATAAACTATTCAAACTGTTGAATAATGTAACCTTGAGATATAGCTTAAGCTTGGTATCCCCCTGTATAATAGCATAAAGATACGTCTTAGAATTCCATCTAAACAACTAGGTAAGACCAAGTCCAAACTTGTGTTTTGGGTTGGAAGACTCGTCAAAATTATACATTTATTCACAACCAACCCTCTGGGAAAGCTCTCACGGTCTAACCCTTATGGTCCTACATAGCATGGAGTAAAGATAATGACCTCCTGGGTAGTTATCACAGTCAATACCCCTGGTCTACATAGAATTAATAATTTATACATGACCTCTAGGTAGCTCTCACGGTCAATACCCCATGGGTCAACATAGTATAAATAATCATAAACGACCTTCGGGTAGCTCTCATAGTCAATTCCCCCTAGGTCAAAATTTACACCAAGGCTCTCTCATTCACGTGTAAATAAACATGGAAACCTCCATAATTTTTCTGGTCCAAGGCTCTCACGGTCCATTGGAAGATCAGCACACATACAACATTTATTAAAGGTTCTACATGCAATTCAAACTATTACATGGATTAACTTTAATCAAAGAATAAAAATTGGCATCACATATAACCAAAAAACTCCATCCCTAACAACTAAAGGCATGGAAAAAAGGTATTCCTTATAGGAAAACTAGGAAAAACGGCCCTAAATAGTCAAACTATGGAAACACACCCATGGGGTGTCCCATAAACAAGGGTATACAATCTTATTCATAGGAAAAAACCCTTAAGAAAACAACCAAACCATAAATAGTATTAAACAAGGTCAAAATCCAAAATACACAATACCCCAACATGGTTATTGGTCACTTTAATCATATATAATCCAAATACAATCAAATAAAGGCACAAACCACCTACCTCGATGTTATACGAAGAACACTCTTGAATATTGACCATTGAATTGGCCTAGAATGTTGTTGATCTACAAAAAGGTTAAAAACATTCAAACTTGGATAACTCAAGAGAGATGATAAATCAGGAAGAGAGGCTATAGGGGAAGAGAGAACTCACTGGTGGGAATCCAATGCACCCGACATCATCTCAATCAGAGCTCAGATAGAGGAATGGTAGGAAATTGAAGTTTCTCAGCCGTCTATCACTCTCATGTATGAGATGAGGGAAGAAGAATATAATTCTGGATATTAGACATAACCTTGCTCTAATTAATCAAATAAATAGAAAAGTACACAGCGTGTTCATTTAATGTACATGCCGTGTACTAGCCTCAATTGGGTCTAACTTTAGGCAGTCATCTAGGTCACCTACACAGCCATGTACTTGGCCGTTACATGGCTAGTACACGGCTATGCATGGAAACCGAGTACACAACATGTACTTATAAAATTTACATTTCTTAATTTTCTTAAAAAGTAACCCAAAATAAAGATTCAAACTTGAAATGAATATCTAGGTTATTACAAAATTCCCCCATAAAGAAATTCATCCCATAATTTCCCTTCCAAGTGTGGTGAAGAAGAAACTCCATACAACTCTAGCAACTGTGATCGCATGTCGGTCTCCCTCTCCAATGTCTTTTCTTGCACTCACCTGTGCTACCATAACACCCATACCAGAGGAACAGACTAGCCATGGAGAACCTTTGTGTTGCGATCCACAATCCAAATAAGGTTCTCCTTAAAGGAGGCATCCACCTATAACTCAACCTCCCCAGGTTGAAAAATGTGTGAAATGTCCAAAAAGTAATGTCGTAGCTGAGAAACATGAATGACATCATGCATAGCCCAATACCTCTGAGGTAACTACAACCTATAGGCCACCAACCCGAATCTCTCTAAAACCTCAAATGGCCTGAAATATCTCGGTGAAAGCTTTACATGTCTTCTAATCCTCTTGTGTCTCAACCTCAGTGCGACACATAAGAAAACTTGATCTCCGACCTCGAACTCCAAAGGTCATCTCCGTCAATCAGCATAATATTTCATGTGATTCTGTGCAATAGCCATCTGCTTCTGAATCAACTCCACATACACAGTGGTCTCCTGGAGACAATGTCCCAACATAGCTTCCTCTCTTACCTCCAACCAACATAGGGGTGATCGACATGACCTACTGTACAAATCCTCATAAGGTGCCATCTGAATCATCACCTAAAAAACTATTATTATAGGTAAACTTCACTAGGGGTTTGCGTCTCTCCCAAGAATCCCTGAAATCCAAGATTCATTCTTGAAGCATGTACTCCAAAACCTTAATTGTGTATTCAGACTAGCCTTCTTTCTAGGGATGGTAAGCTGTACTCAGAAGTACTTGTGTAACAAAATATCTCTGTAGTCCTTGCCAAACATGAGAAGTAAATAGGGTGTCCCTGTCTGAAATGATAGAGTGTGGAACCCCATGAAAACATACAATCCCTCGAATGTATAAAATTCCAAGCTCATCAACACTGATGGTTTCCTTGATCGGAAAGAAATGTGCAAACTTTTCGAATCTATCAACAACAAACCATACTACATCATTCCCTCAAGGAAACCTCAATAAACCCATCATGAAATCCATTGCGACATCATTCCATTTGCACTTGGGAATGGGTAAATACTGTAAAATCCTTGTTGGAACCTGATGATCCTCCTTCACCTGCTAACAGGTGGAACATCTCATAACAAAACCAACAACATCCCTCTTCATACCTAGCCACCAATACTGACCATGTGGATATTGATAAATCTTGGTGACACCAAGATGAACTTCCCAAAAAAACGAATGGAAATATTACATCAACTCCTCACATATGTATGTTGACACCCATAAACATCTATGGAAACACAAAATCTCATCATCACCTACAGTTCACCCTGGAGTAGGTTCCTCTCTTGAAACACTATCCTGTAGGACTAGGCCTTCAGAATCTGATAGATACCTCATTCTCACTCAATCCAGTAGAGTAGAGGTAACAACTATAAAAGAAAGAAATGGTAGTCCCTGTCTGTTGTGCACCACCAAATGTATCTCAGAGAATAGATCCATATGCTTCCACTCACTGCTGGCCTCCAGAACTACCTGTATCTGAGTCATCCTACTCAATGCATCGGCCACTGCGTTGCCTTTCCCAAGAGTATAGGCAAGCTCAAAGTCAAAAAACTGAATGTACTCAACCCACCTTCAATGTCTCAAATTCAAATCACTTTGAGTAAAGATATACTTGATACTTTTTTGGTTAGTGAATACCACAAAATTCTCTCCCAAAATATAATGTCTCCAACAACATAAAGCATGAAAAACTGAAGCTAAATAGAGATCATGCATCAGGTAGTTCCTCTCATGTGGCCTTAACTATTGAGATCCATACGCAATGACTCCTTACCCTTGCATAAGAACTGCTCCTAGCCCGATACCTGATGCGTCACAGTAACCAATGTAGCTATTTCCTATCTCCGGAAAGACTAGTATTGATGCTGAAGTCAATATCCCTTTCAGCTCCTGAAAGGCTGAATCACCAGAATCTTTCCACAAGTACTTTGCACCCTTCTTAGTCAGGCCTGTTAGTGGAACTTTTATGAGTGAAAATTCCTTTATAAACTACCTGTAGTAACCAGACAGTCCCAGAAAACTCCATACCTCAAATTCATTTTTTGGATTATCCCAGAAAACTACTTCTCTCACTTTCTCTATGTATACTGATACTCTCGTCTCTAAGATAACATGACCCAAGAAGTGAATCTGGTCCTTCCAAAAGTGGAATTTTGAGAGGTTATCATATAACTGATGCTCTCTTAGTGTACTCAAAACGATCTCAAGATTAATGACATGGTCTGGTTGAGTGTGAGAGTACACCCAGATATCTTCCATGAAGACTACCACGAATGAATCCAAGTAAGGATGGACCACTCAGTTCATTAGTGCCATGAAAACTATCGATGAGTTCATGAGACCGAACAACATAACCACATACTTGTATAGACAATAACTTCTATGAATGGCTATAAGAGGAATATATGATGGTCTAACATGCAATTAATGATAACTAATTCTAAATTAAATCTTCTAGAACACTCAGGATCCTCAAAGATGATCAAAGAGAACATCAATTATCGGTAAGGGATATCGGTTCTTAACCGTCATCTAGTTCAGCTTTTGATATACCACACCAATTCTAAGGGTACCATCTGCCTTCTTCGCAAAAAGGATAGGTGAACCCCAAGGAGAAGTGTTGGGTTAGATGAAACCCTTTAACTATAACTACCCTAACATCTTCCTGAGCTCCTATAACTCTGGTTTAGCCATCCTATAAGGAGGAATGGACATAGATTCCATTATTGGCACAAGATCTATTGAGAAATATACCTATCACTCCAGAGGTAAACCTAAAAATTCATTTGGAAATACATCTCTGAAACAATCCACCACTAGAGAAAAATCTATCTGTGAAATCCCTGGTCATCCAGATATAAAAAAGAAATCTGGACTGTAATTCGTCCCAACTCATGATGCTCGAGTCCATCTCTTCTTGCCTGGACATCCAATTCACCCTTGTGTAAAAAAGAAATTCCCTTTGGTGACGTGAAACTCACCCTACGGTGATATTAGTCAACAAATGCCTGAAAGGAGACCAAAAAGTACATTCCAAGAATGACATCGAATCCTGTCATCTCTAAGACATATAGGTCCCATAAAAAGTGACACCCACCAACCTCAAGAGGGAACCACTTGCACTAATGTACACTAGATTTCCTAATTCCCAATGGAGTTTCTAGCATCATAAAATCATCATAAGTAAAGATACAGTGGAAAAAGATCTCCGCCATGACAACAGATATGAAACTATGGGAAGCCTCGGTATCAAAAAAGAGTTGAAGATAAAACCGAGGAAACTAGAATCATACCTGTAACTGTAGAGGGTCTAGGATTCTACTCCTACCGGGTTTGCTCCACTGCAAAAGTATGACCTGTACCATGGCCCTGTGACCCTGCCTGACTATGCTGAGCTGATCCATCCGGTTGTCACTAAAAACCAGTAGCCTGACTACCATGACCTCGACCACCTCCTTGTCTTGAACATCTAGATTAACTCAAGTTCTCTAATTGAGGAGAAACTGGTGGTCCTAATCTTGAACATGGAGTCATAACATATCCCCTCTCACTAGATGATACTGAGAAAAACTGGAAAAATGTGGAATATGACCCATCTTACCACAAGCTCAGTACTCAACTTGGTCCCTCAGGCACTATGGTATCGTGTTCTCACTCTTCCTGCACTGGTAGCACCTCACCTGGCTACCTGTAGATACATTCTTTCTACTAGAATCACCACACAAAGTCTCCCTGCAGTGCTTCCTACCATCAAATGAAGGAGTACCAACCCTGGATGTTGAACCACCCTTGATCACAGCTCCCAACTCCCTCATATTATTCTCAGTGATCAGCGCCTGGTTCACTATATCAGTCACTAAATTCATCCTAAATACATTCACCTACGATCATATTTCATACCTGAGACCATACTCAAACCGCCTAGCCAAAGATAACTCATCACCTCACATAGAAGTTGTAAATCATTGAAGCTCCATGAAATGAGAAGAATAATCCATCACCAAAAGTGTGTCTAACTCCAAATGCATGAACTCTCAGGCTCAATCGGCCCTCAATGTCTCGAGGTAGAAGTAATCATAAAAGGTCCTATGAAACTCTTCCCAAGCCATATCCTGGTGACATCCTGCCTCTGTGAAAACATCCCACCATCTATTGGTGGAATTAAATAGAATTAATGTAGAGAGCTTCACCCACCTCTCAAGAGGCATCTCAAGATGCTCAAATATAGGAATCATGTCCTCCAACCATGAATCTAAAGCCTGTGGTCCTCCATCCCCTGAAAAAGTGGGAGGATGCTACTACTGGAATACCCACGTCAACTCTTCCATAGTTAGGGCATGATGTGGTTCTCCCTAGAAAGTTTGAATCATCCCCATAAATCCTTCATGGAACTATGCATCAACACCTGCATCTGGTATAATATCTCGTGCTAAGATGGGAATGACAGGAGGATCTGCTGGTAGTCCCTGATTTATCATTTTTGGTGTCTAGTCATCACCCTATGCCTAGCATACAACCGAAGGACCTCTTTGTAGCATGACTCTGAAAGGTCAAGCGCACACCTCAATACAATAGTATCAAGTACAACAACTTATAAGTGCAAGAAAGGAGCATGAGAATTAACATTCAAGTTTTAATGAACTGGGTTACACAACATGTATAACCGCTACATGGCATGTGCCCTTAAGCTTTTAACATGGCATGTACCTCTTCCAAACATGGTCATGTAACACAGACACACACACACAGCATGTTCCTCTTGATACACAGCATGTACTTGAATTTTCCCTCATACCCAGGTTCCTCTATATAGTTCTCTCTAGGGTAACACTATATGGCGTGTTCACACTAGACACAACATGTACTAGTTTAGTTCCTTCTACCAATGTCGTTGGTCCCATAGTAGGATGCACAGTCGACTATTCACGACGTGTACAAGCTAGACATGGCATGTACAGGCTTTGTTTCATCCACCTGTGTCATTGGTCACACGAACAGATACATGGTTCTCTACACACGGTGTGTACAATCGATACACGGCGTGTTCCACCAAAAGTTTCCCAACCCCGTGTCTCTACTCACCCAGTTAGGCACACAGTCAAGAACTACATGGCGTGTACTCCTAGTACATGGCATGTGCTTAAGAAAGGTTGTTTCTTCTACAATAGAAGAAGACATGGCATGCGTTCATGACACCACACACCATGTTGTTTGGGTTTCCATAATGTAAGCCTCTGAAACTTCTTTGGATCCCTTAAAAACTTAAATTTTGTCCAAGGAATGACAAATTCCATCCTGTGAGAGACCATACTTCCATGAATCAAAGTTTGGAATTATTATTCATGTCATATCATAATAGAATCCAATTAAAGTTCAAACATGATCCACCAAATTCTGATCCAAGAAGTCCCATAACACCTCAGGGATCAAAGTTTGGAATCTGTCCAAATGAAACTTTACATATTCCAATACCCTATCAAAATAGTATGTATTAAATCATGAAATCTATCACAACATTATGCATATCTAGTACAACATCTATCACAACAACACACAATCAGTAATTAACCCTAAATGGCATGACAAGAATGCATGACATGTGATATCTAAAAAGTGAATCTATGATGCATGAGATAGAATACCCTCATCTCATCACGATGCAATAGAAATTGAACCTCAATAATATCAATGATAATAGCACAAAATAAGTGAGTCACCAAATAGTGAAATCAAATCAATTGTAACAAATTAAAAAGTAGAAAATTGTAATATTCGAGGTAACTTGAATTTTCCCAATACACTGGTCAGCTACTCTGTGGAAAAACTTATTACTAACTACCCATTCTTTCCTATCCTTTAATATAGGCTCCAAATAGTAATAAAAAGTAGAAAATAAAATCCCTTTAATACCACTTTGTAATGTCTCATATTCGTGTGCCGACCAAAGGTGAACCAAACTCGACTGGTTACATGACCTTAAGAGCATTTCCCCAAACACCAGAGGCTACTGACTAGCAGTGAGGTCCAAGGTATGATACTGGGGAAACTATGCCCTCATTGGTAGAGTATATATAGCATAATAAAAAATAGTAAGCAGTAGAGGAAGCAGTAATACCATACAATAGAAGTAAATAGTGGAAGATTGATAGTATAAACAAATGCAATATATATAAATAAATGATGCACGTAACATGTATCTATGAAATCATCCAGACAAGTCACAATTCTGGAAATATCATATTGAAACCCAAGTATAGAAAATAGTAAACTCCAACCACATCTCAAGCCTCAGATCGGTCCCATGCTCTTCATCTCCAACAATAATCAAACACCTGATGAAGAAGGGTGTTTTCCCTTATCTACACCTACATCCATATAATCTGTTTGGGCCCAAAAGCATGACCCAAACAAGGTGTGATATGAATACTAGTATGAAAACACCAAAAGATCTATTCCTAATAGTTAGTGAATGTATATAGCAGGCAATATACTGAAATGAAGCAATAAACTAGGAAGTACTCAAAAGTAAAAAAAACTATTGTTTTTCAAATACATTAATTTTCATTTATAAACTATTCAAACCATTGAATAATGTTACCTTTAGATCTTGACTAAGATCGGTATCCCCCTATTTAATAGTAAAAATAGATTTCTAATAAGACCATCTAAACAACCTGGTAAGATCGAGTCTAAGCTTGTGTTTTGTCTTGGCAGACTCGTCACAATTATACATTTATTCACAATTGACCCTTTGGGAAAGATCTCATGGTCTAACCCTTATGGGCCCACATAGCATGGAGTAAAGATAAAGACCTCCTAGGTATCTCCCATGGTCAATACCCCTAGTCTATAGAGCATTAATAATTTATACATGACCTCCGAGTAGCTCTCATGGACATTACCCCCTGGGTCAACATAGTATAAATAATAATAAATGACCTCCGGGTAGCACTCATGGTCAATACCCCTTGGGTAAAAATCTACACCAATACTATCATTGTTTTATGTAAATAAACATGTAAACCCCCACAGTTTTCCTGTTCCATAGCTCTAATGGTCAGTTGGAAGATTAGCATGCATACAACATTCATTAAAGTCTCTACATGCAATTCAAACTATTACATGGATCAACTTTAATAAAAGCATAAAAACGGGTATCAAATATAACCAAAAAACTCTATCCTAAACAACTTAAGGCATGGAAAACAAGGTATTCCTTATAGGCAAACTAGGCTAAATGACCCAAAACAATCAAACTAGGGAAACACACCCATGGGGCATAAACAAGGGTATAAAATCTTATGCATAGTCAATAACTATTAAGAAAACAACCAAACCATAGCAAGTATAAAACATGGTCAAAATCCAAAATACTCAATATCCCAACATGGATATTTGATAATTTAAGCATATATAATCCAAATACAATCAAATAAAGGCACAAACCACCTTCCTCAATGTTGTACGAAGAACACTCTTGAACGTCGGCCCTTGAATTGGCCAAGAATGACGTATATCTACAAAATGGTTAAAAAATTTCAAACTTGGATAACTCAAGAGAGATGAGAAATCCAGAAGAGAGGCTCTAGGGGAAGAGATAACTCACCGATGGGAATCCAACGCACTTATTAGGGTCTCAATCGGAGCCTGGATGGAGGAATGGTAGGAGCTCGAAGTTTCTCGGCCATTCTTCACTATCATGTATAAGAAGAGGTTAGAAGAATAGCATTCTAGATATTAGACGTGACCCCGCTTTGATTAATAAAATAAAAAGAAAGATATAGGTCATGTTCATTTAATGTACATGTCGTGTACTAGCCTCAACTGACTCTCGCTTTAGGCAGACTTCTAGGTCACCTACACTACCATGTACTCGACCGTTATATGACCAGTACACTACTATGCATGAAAATCGAGTACGTGGAATGTACTCAAGAGTAAACGACATTTACTTAGAAAATTTTCATTTATTATTTTTTCCTAAAAAACAACCCGAAATAAAGATCCAAATCTGAAATGAAGATTTAGGTTCTTACAACCCATTACCATTGACCAATGTGTCCTATTGGAGTCCACATAGTGCATCCATAGTAAAATCGATATAATATAGACCTACACGGGCCATGAACTAGGTCCATTTACCAAGTCATACTCCTCGAATCCATATAGCGTATCAATGGATAACTCAATAAATGGTTCCATATCTACATGACTTGTTGGTTTTATACTACAATTACCATCATCAATTCCATACCATGACATACATATCCATCAACAAGGCTTATAATATGAATTCTAGGAATTAACTATGGGAATTCCAAAGATATAAATGAAGGGATCACAAGATGGATCCTAGGAAATACCACTAGGAATCCCAATAATTTAAAATTTTCTAAGAGGATCTGAAGTTGGAACCCAAGAAATAACTCTGGGAATCCCTATTAAGTACTGAATCACATTAGGATCACCAGAAAAAATAAAGTAGTCACCTTTATTAATCATAGATATATCAATAGTAACTGAGTGAACGTGTAAGAAATGAGTGAGGGTGGATGAATGTGAAACCCACCACTACTTTCACATCCTCATAGGTTACAAGTTCGGTATGGGTTCTAGGTGACACCCACTACCATCTCTACCCAACCCATAATGTACAAGATCATGGTCATTCAAACATCGGGGAACCCACTGGGTCCCCTAGATCATTGGTTAGGAGAGTCATGATACCCAGGGTCCTCATGGTTTTAATGTAAATAGAGGCATCCCTATTTGGATGCTCTAAGATAAAACATAAGGGAATTCCTCTTGGGGTACTCATAAGGAGTAAGAAGATATAGGAATCATATAAGGGATCCTCTGGGTCATATCTTATGTGGAGGCATCCCATAGGGGACACTCAACCTTAGTGATAAGTTAAAGTATGAAGCTAAATGACAGTGGTTGTTAGTGACCCCTGGACTTCATCCTTTCAATTTCCAAATTAAATAATTTAACTTAATACTTCCTTGGTTTAAATCTAAATAGGGGGTTTCAACCTCTTTGTAAATACCAAGAATACATGTACTATATACACATTCAAAAATACTCCATGGTATGTACGATAGATTATCTACATTTATGAATCTTTCTATTTATTTTCCAATGGTCGGCAGTAGGATCTAAGGCCCATCCAACCCCATTCAAGTCATACTATCCCTATCTTAAAAACATACAACCCAAATTTATTAATTATAATAATATTATAATTAATTAATAAAACCATACAATATATAAACAAATAAAAACCAAATTGTTTTAAAAGGAATAAATCTGAAAAGCTCATCAGCTGATCTTGTCGCACCGAAATGGGGACCAAATGCTCACTGATAACAAGAAGTACATAAAAACCTCGAATTAGGTAAAATACTTTAGAAAAAGTTCCAAAACAACCATGATAAAATTTAATTAAAATCATTTAGGTTTTAAAAATTCACCAAAGTGGCATACCTTATTAAATCAGCACGTGACGAAGTGTAGACTGCATCTCGATTTATCCTCTTACTAGGTAGAGAGAAAACCACAACATCAGTATATGATTCCACCTTTCTCCAGTGGTACCAGTAATTAAAAAACTAAACTAGGGAAACCTGGGTTAGAGTAAGGAAGAAAAAAACACAATAGAGGGTAAAATATTTTAAGAAATACATCAAGGATTCCAACACACCCGATGGAAATCAAATCATACCAAGAACAAGGGAGAATCACCCGAAGGAAGGGGAGGAGAGGGATGTGTGTATGGGGGAGGATAATGGAAAAGAAAGAGGGACTACCCTCTTAAAACTTATAGGTGAAATGGGTAATTTCCCCCCCTTTTTGGTCCGTATGGTTTTCCTACACTGTTGGCCAAATGGTGCATCAACCTTGCTCTTGGAAATGTCCAAGAACCAACCCCACACATGGGTGTGGCACACAGTTTAACAGACCATGCACCAACAATGAAAAATGTCTAAAATAAATTTCAGACATGCCCATAGTTTTCCCTAGAATACAACATGGTCTCCCCAGCCCATGCACCTATAAAAACATAGAAGCATAATTTGGTAGTATAGTTAACTCTAAACATTCCCCAACCATGCAAACTCTGCTGCACTTGTTCCCAAACTTTGTTTTCAGGTCCTAAACCCCCAAGACACAACCAAATCATCTAAGATACAAAAAAAGCCTCATTACACATCTAAAAAATCATTTTGAGGCATTACAACATTTGGATTTCCATTTCAAATATCTGATCAAGATTTGACCAGTCCTCTAAACCAAAAATTCATATTTCTTATGAAATTTATAGCTCAGAAAAACACAGGATCTTGCAGTCTCCCCATATTATAATTTATTATCCCCATGAAGTATTGTTAGAAGATGAAGCAGTACCCAACTTATTTGGATAGGAGATTGTTTTTTTAGTGGATGTGTTTTGTTTCCAAACACCTAACACACCTCCAAGATCTATTTCAACATACAGTAACTAAGCTGTTAAAACTCTTCCCAACACCCAAAACCACCATTAAAACTCTAATATGAAACTTATATGAGCCTATATATCATGAGTTAAGTTCATGATATCACTTTAATGATCAAATGGATTATGTAACTCCCCACTAGTGGTTCTTTATTTTCAATGGACAATTCATAGCAATGGTACTACCACTTTTTGAAGTTACTAAAGAAACAAATCCCTATAATCCAAATTATTCTTCTGATGTGGTTCTCAATTTGAAACATTTGATCACACATGAGGACAAAGCCCTAAATATTCTATTAGATCTAATGTTTGAACTCTAATCAACCAAGGTAAACCTGGTTGCACCGAATTTTCCTTGAAAATTATAAGTCTACCTTTGAACTCCACCCATATAGTCCCAATGGAGAACTAAACGTGGTACCCTACTGAACAAAAAAAACCATTAGAGTAAATTTTAGGTCTAACCACCTCTGGTTGAATACTACCAAGAATGATCATCTCCCCTGACTGATTCATCTTCAAAATTGTATTTCCACAGCCTTATCCTAAGGTGCGCCAAGATTGTTCTAAGGAAGATCACTAAATCCCACACTCACCTTCCTATTATTTCACCTAATAAAACCATCTCCCTATCAAAATAGAAGTCATTCTATAGAACCGACATCGATGGAAACCCAATCTAGTATCCATGGACCATCAAAGCTACATTGGGCGTAATGACCACATAGGGATTTCACCCAAATCCATAATTAAACCTATACATGGAATTTACCAAAATTTATATCCATAAATGTTTCATTTTTCAAATGGAATACAACTTACAAAACCACCATCAAACAATCATTCTAACAGTCCCATGACCTTCCCACATGAGAGTATCCCTCCTACGACCGACTTCCCACTCCCAACCTTAGGAACATTCTTGTCATTGAATTAGTGAAATGAAATCCTGATAATTATAGACCATGCACCATACACCTCTGTACATTAAAATTGGTAAGTATAGAAACACGTTCATCCTTGAGTGTCAACTCGCAACATCCAAGTATCAACTATTCCCACTTCATGAGAATAGTTTCTAGGGAAACCATTGAATTTCAACTCATCATAAGGGTCAACACCCTAAAATAAACAGTGTTCCACTCCCCAACATAAGGATCACCTTATAATACTCCTAGAGTGTAACATTAATAGGTTCCATCACTGAACAAGAAATATATTTTAGAAGATACAAATCTTGGTGTAAACCCAATGCTTTCTCAGTGTACTCTGGATAATTTCAAGTTATAGAGAATAATAGTTAGTAACTAGGAGTACACTAATATTCCATAAAAAAGGTGTGTAAATATCTCCTGATCCATTCTCACATAAAAAAGGCTATACTTTCCTTCAACCAACACCTAAATCTATTTCTCTCGATAATGTATATCCCTATCCAACCATAAGCCAACCATATCATGACACCAAATTTATCCTCGTTGTATGCTCTACCATAAAAGGACATTTCTAATTTGATCACAACTCCCAAGAAACCATATCTAAAAAATTTATTAAAATGACATGTCCTTGGTTAACACATGAACAATTACCAATTTATGGTCTAAAAATTTCCACTCGTAACTGATGTGTACCTTCATCACCCGACTCAGGCTCCTATGAGCCATCCACCATAAAGAAAGCTGACTGTGATACACATCATTCCAACATCATTAAGATAATATCTCCATTTTAAATACTCTACAAAAGCGAGAACCTATATTATTCCATAATAATTCCATTACTTCCCATAACCCAACATCGTTCTTATCATGAGAATCTACCCACTCTCTATCCACTTTATAATTGTGGTAACATTGGTCAACCAGGTTAGGAACCTGAATAGTCTTACCCATTGAAGCTAGTATTGATACCAAATCACCCGAGGTTCTTTGTTAAAAACCAATGGAATCAAAACGACTATATCAAAAAACCTAATCACTAAACATGAATTTCCCACAAACGAGCTTATAACCTAGATCACTTCCTATGAAGGAATCATTAAACCTGAGCTAAAATCACTTTATTGTTTCAATCTATCAAAATGAAACATTGAACTACAAGGTCTTGAGTCAAAACTAAGGTCCTTTGGGTCACCCACCCAGCCTTACTAATCAAGTATCATAATATCGTATCTAGGTAAAACTACCTATCTGAAAGGTCAAACATATCCAAATGAGGTAAAGATAACAAAGAACTATGAGGTTCAACACTATAAAAAATGGATTACTAGGAACTTGATCCTCATCGAGCATCCTCATCCAGAATTACTCCCTGGAGTTCATGATATAACATAGAAATACTGATGACCTGACACTCACTAGGCATTCGTATATGGTAATACCCCCTCAATGTGCAGTTCATGATAAACATCCTTGTACTTATCAGCATTGTACTCGTTGATCTAATTTTATGACCACAATGAAGGTCAGTTAACTGGAATGACATTCTGAGCTATCTAGAAAAACACTGTATATATTGTTACTATAACATGAGAATCCTTTATGCCAAATATGATGCATGAGATGCCTCATAACTTTTCTAAATAATATTCAAAACCAGTAAATGTCCTCTTATGAATATACAAGATCTAAAAATATATAATAAATCATAACATCCATACAAAATGTGTATTTCTCAAACAGAAAATTATATAAAACTATAACATCATATATATGAATAATAATCCCATATCCCTAGCAACAAGGAAATTTTACCAGGATAAGTGTTCTTGATGCCCAAGTTTGGTATCCATTATAGGTTATGAAAAATTACAAATACTCCTATTCACCACATCCTAAATAGTACATAAAAATGAAAGGAAACCCCTATGATACAAAATTTTAACATCCCTACCTGGATACCACTAATCAGGTGCCCCAATATGGTTCATCACATGGCCTCAAAAATTATTCCATGTACACTAGAGGTTGTCGACTAGAATCAAGGTCCTTGGGTGTGACTATGGGGAGTCTATTCCCTCATATAAGAGTAAGAAAAAAAACTAAAAAAAATAGATATAATTCATAAAATTAATAAATTGAAGGTGAAAATAATTGATAAATTTAAATAATAGTATGTTGTAATAATAAATAGCATATAGTAATGGCTCAAATGGCCATGCTATACATATAACACTGATCACCCACTGAGATGACCATACAAATACCTAAGTAAATAGATGAAAATAAAATAAAATTACAAGGATCTACAACGTACACCAAGACATAACACATACTTAATCTCTATATACATTTATGATCCATATTTCTTGATTATTCATGGGTCTCAACACATCATATTATTTTAACCAAGTGAACATATTCTTGGGTACCCAAGTGTAATGGAAGACCGAGCAGAGTGTGAGTACAAAACTCATTAGGGCACCACAAATTTGGTCCCATACATAGCCAGTAAAATGTATTACATGTAAATGTTAGCTTCTCATAAGGAAAAATAATAATAAATATAACTAAAATGATAAATAAAAATTGAGACGTAATAAAATAAACCACACCCAGTCCTTGGATATGTGATCTCGATTGACCATATCTACTTCAGACTAAGCCGGAATGTCATTCAATAAGGGACCATCATATATATATATAAACATATATGTGTAATGCGATAAATAATATAAAATTAATAAACCCACAATTGATCCTTGGGTTTGTAATCCCCATCCACAAATACTTTCTTCATCTAACACTAGAAAAATCTCTGAAAAAGCTAAATCATAAAGTGGGATATCCCCAAGATAATTTATACTCACCTAAAATCACTTTAATGAAGGATTTTGAATACCAAGGGACAATCCTAAAAGATGGAACTACATCAAATGTGGCCTACATAGAATGTATCATGTATCTGACCTATGAGGTCTAGAAACCAGGTCCATTGGACAAGTCAACCTTTTAGGGTCCATAGACCATATCAATTGATAAATCAATATAATAAAGGACTATATAGGCCATGTCCTAGGACCATTGATGTCATGACCCCCTCCCACCAAAGATGCCCCTCCTGAGCTGGCAATGGTGAAAGGGAGATAATGACCCCCGAGTCCCGCCTCCAGTAGGCCCTGGGGTGGTGACTAGCACCAAGGGTATGAGTTTTCACAAATATGGGAGGCATTACCCTTTTTATTATTTAGGATCAGGAAATAGGAAAAGTCAACCACCAAAAGGAAAAGAACAAGTGTATATAAATAAACCCAAACCAAGCCCACATGCATGTTTAAATAATTTTATAACAAGTTACAAGTACAAGAAAGCTCAAAGTACAATACCAAAAGAAAACAAGAGAACAACAACTGCAACAACTCCAACTGTCTGACTAGTAGGGTCCCGCATGACCCTGGTAGTCCTCCTGGAAACCTGAAAGTAAACGTAGGGTGAGCATACAAGTATACTCAGTAGGGAAACCTAAATCCCTCATGCACAAGTGGGGAGACATCCTAATGTCCCGTGAGAACAACAGAAGAAACCTAGCAAGGAATTATATCCACCCAACCTCACCAGCCACACTCACCAAAACACAATCACAACAGGTATTAGTATATAAGAAACAAGAGTATTGGGTACCCCGCACCATTTCCCTTTAGTTAGCTGCTCTTCCTAACGGAAAACGTCCTGACGCTGCCACACTCTCCCCGCCCGCACACACCTGGGCCTCACTACCATGTAACCCACCCGCACACACCTGGGCCTCACAACCACGTATCCTGCTCACACACACCTGGGCCTCACAACCATGTATCCCGCCCGCACACACCTGGGCCTCATCCCTAAGATTCTTAGGAAACAGTAGAACCTTCCCGAAGAGTCTTGGGCTAAAGCCGCCCCAATCGAAACCTACCCGAAGAGTCTTAGGTGTAAGGTCGCCTCAATCCATCACAACCTAGGGGAGAAGGAGCAGGAAGGAGCTAGTAACTAAGGTAAAAACACCCTCTCCCATGAAATGGGAGTTTTTGGAACTAAGTGCTCAACATGGGTGGGGTGCAATAAAACACAAAAGATACAGATATATATATACCAACCACACATCCCAACCTATGGCTTCCAACAGAGAAACTGAGCACGTGCCTCGGCACTACTACTACGAAGCATGCATAGAACAAACAACCCCAACCCCATTTAGGTTTTCACATTTCAGCAGAATTAGTTTATTTAGTTCCTTAACTACTGGGAAACTATCCACAACCAACCACATCAATCGTTCGTAAAAAAAATATATCCCTACCATCCACAAATCAAGTTAGGAAAACACAAGCAACACAACCAAGTCCTTCTTATTAACCAACCAACCCATTAATTATTAATTCTGTTTCATTACCACGCCCCACTATTCATTAACTCTTCCACTTTTATTTATTATTCACAACCCAAAGTCCGTTCACATTCAACCCATCCCCACAGCCCCGCTGACAACAACCATAACCACAATTGCACCGTACATCATTATCCCTTTAACACCACTTATCGTCGCCCCGCTGCCCGTCACCAACATAAAATTTACACCAACCCACAACCAATCCAACTACAGCCCCGCTGCTCACCCTATCCAAAACAACCCACAAAACACCCCCATCACATGCCATGTATCCAAGCCAACACCCACATGTTCATTATTACGTTTTTGTTTAACCGGGGTGATCACACAAGGGTTCCAGATTTTTAAACAGCCAAATTTACGTGATTAACCAATTTCCACATTCCACAAAGTTCCATCCACAGAAACGTTCTAGAAAGATAGGGAAACATTTAATTGCGCAAGCAAAGGCCCCCAACGACTGTGATTTTCAGTAGGCAAAAGCTCATTCAATTGACAACATAATATCACAGGATATAAAGTAACAGCAATCACAAACTTCCCAACCCCGTTCTTTAACCAGTTATTATCTTCATTTAATCGGTTCAACTGCTTCTCATGAAAATAAGCAGATACCCACCCCACATGATGCACAAATTTGAGAGACGAAGGTAAGATCCCTACCTAAACAGATTCTGATCGCAACGCTCCCCCAGATCAACCTTAGAAGACGTATGTTGGCGTCCGTCACTTCTGTCAGGTCCCGGAAAAACCTCCTCAGGTGGAAGTCGGAAAGGAAAGGCTGAAGGAAAGACAACGAATCCAAGCTCGGAAGTTCCACCTCGTCGTTACGATCCTGTGGCCGCTGATGGATCGTAAATCGGAGCTCGGACGAAGAAGTTATGGAAGAAAAGGAGCCTTCGAGTCTCTTGGGAGAGATCTGCTCAGAGGAAAGGGGAGGAGAGGAGTGAATTGAAAGGAGGAGGGGACCCCTCCTTTTATAGGTGAGAAAAGTAAAAGTACACGGCGTGTAATTTATGGTACATGGCATGTACTCAGTTATTTTACATGGTCTCCACGCGGCTTCCAACACGGCTCCGCGGTCGTTGACTGGTCAACACACAGTTTGAGGGTAACGCATATGCGGGGAAGGAATACACGGCGTTTAGTTTAGACACAAGACTTGTACTCATTTATTGCACATGGAAAGGACACGGCTCCAACACGGTACATGGTCGTTGACTGGTAACGCGTACGCGGGGAAGGACTACACGGCGTGTAGAATTGGGCACACGACGTGCACCCATTATTTCACATAGCAAGGACACGGCCTGCAACACGGGGTATACCCGGAAAGGGGGTACACGGCGTGTTGTTTCAAAATTCTGGAAAGTGTGGGAAAAGTCCATTTTACCCTCCAGAACACTTCTTGACCTTCTTTTTGACAAAGGAATTGTCCAGAGAGGTCCGAGCCATTACATCAGATACCTCTTAAAACATTCTCGTCCTCGAGAATTCAAAAACCAACCCAGAGGAAACCCAAAAAGATATCTCTTAGGGTTCTCATTATAACAGGAACCCAACCAACAACCCTAATCATATGTGTTAGGAATTCCTTCTCCTATGTCAAGATATTATCCGCTTTAGGCGGCACTGAATCGCCTTCATGGGTTTAATCGCATCCTCAGTAATGCGACTCGATTAATAATTGGGTCTTACCACTTTCATACGTTAGGATTTTCCAACTTACACCGCCCCTAACACCGCACAACCAACACACTACCCAAACACGTGGTTTGGGGAAAATTCCTTCTTCTATGTCGAGAGATTATCCGCTTTAGGTGGCACTGACTCGCCCGCACGGGTTCAATCACATCCGCATTAATGCGTCTCAATTAAGGATCAGGTTTTTCCCTTTCCCCACACATTCGGATATGTTACACATTACCGGGGAACAAGGAAACAAAAGGTCTCACAACCGACATGCCAAGCATTACATATATCAAAGATACAGAGTACAACATCAACACAAAGCTCAGAAGAACAAGGGAAAACACAAGTCAAAACAACTCCGGGTACTGAGCATGCATCTGGGTCTCCCTCTCCCAAGTGCTCTCCTCGAGGCCGCCATGCCTCCACAACACACGAACCAACGGAATGGTTCGTCGATGGAGCACCTTCTCTTTACAATCCTCGATTCTGACTGGTCATTCCTCGAAGGTCGTGTCATCTCCCATATCTAACTCTCCCCAGTCGATAACGCGGGAGTCATCGTGTAAGTACTGACGAAGCTGGGAGACGTGGAAGAATTCATGAACCTTCTCCAACTGAGGTGGAAGGTCTAGCTGATATGCCACCTCGCCGAATCACCTCAGCACCTCAAAAGGTCCGATGAACCTAGGTGAGAGCTTACTCCTTTTCCCAAACCTCCGCTGCTCCCGTCGAGGGGAAACCTTCAAGAACACATGATCTCCCACCTCGAACTCCAAGGGCCACCTCTGACGATCAACATAAGACTTATGTCGGTCCTGAGCCGCTTTCATCCTCTGACGTACAAGCTGGACTTTCTCTGTGGTGCTCTGCACTACCTCTAGCCCAAGAGCACCTGTCTCACCAACCTCTGCCCAGCAAATGGGTGAACGACATGGCCTTCCATACAAAGCCTCATACGGTTCCATGCCAATAGTAGAGTGGAAGCTGTTATTGTAGGCAAACTCTACTAAAGGCAAGTGTCGTACCCATGATCCTCCAAAATCCAGAATGCATGCTTGCAGCATGTCCTCCAACGTCTGAATAGTCTGCTCCGTCTTCCCATCGGTCTGGGGGTGGAAAGAAGTGCTAAGGCATAGCTGGGTTCCAAAAGCATGTTGTAACCCCCTCTAGACTCGTGAGGTAGACCGAGTATCCCGATCTGAGACGATAGTCTTTGGAACTCCATGAAAACGTACCACCTTGTCTACGTACCTCTGTGCAAAGGTACTCACTGGGCCTGACTCCTTAATTGCTAAGAAGTGAGCTGATTTCATCAGTCGATCCACCACTACCCAGAAAGCATCATAACCACCCTGATCTCTGGGTAGTCATGTGACGAAGTCCATTGAGATGTCATCCCACGTCTACTCGGGGACATCTAAAGGATGCAACAACTCATTGGGAACACGGTGTTCAACCTTCACTTGCTGACACACTAGGCATTTAGCCAAAAACTCCACCACTACCCATTTCACCCCGGGCCACCAAAACTGTTCCCTCAGGCCTCGATACATTTTTGAAACTCATGGATGTACTGCCAAGGCTGATCTATGGAACTCACGGAGAACTCCCTCACGCATTGCCTCCAGAACAAACAACCTTCTATGGAAAAGCATCCGATGTCGGTTGTCCTCTGACCATCCCTCTGGAGCGTTACCCTGATCGACATGATCCCGCATCACTTCTGCCTCAGAGTCCCCCCACTGAGATTCTTCCACCTGCTTCAAAAAGGAGGACTGCACCGTCATCTAAAACAAACAGCCTCTAACACCTTCTACCCTGGCATCCAAGTGCAAGGCGGCCAACTCTCCCATTGCCTTCCAAGCATAAGTGGATTCCCGAACCACTTCCTGATGCGACTTCCTGCTTAGGGCATCAGCCAAAATGTTTCCCTTACCTTCAGTGTAAGATATCTCAAAGTCATAGTCTTGGAGAAACTCGACCCATCTCCACTACCATAAGTTCAGGTCACACTGGGATAAGATATAACGCATGCTCTTGTGATCTGAGAAGACCAAAAAGCGCTCCCCAAAGAGGTAATGTCGCCACAACTTCAGTGCGAACACTACTGCTGCAAGCTCTAGGTCATGGGTAGCATAGTTACGCTCATGAGGACGTAACTGCCTAGACCCATAATAGATCACTCCCTTCTTCTGAATCAGCACGCACCCTAGAACAAGGCCATAAGCATCACAAAACACCTCATACAACAAACCCTCCTCTGTCAACCTGAGTAAGGGAGAACTGACCAACTTCTCCTCCAGGTAGTCGAAATATTTCTGGCACTGCTCGCTCCATAAGAAGACCTGGTTCTTCCTTGTCAAAGCTGTCAATGGAGCAGCAACTCGAGAGAAGTCTGAAACGAACCTACGATAGTAACCTGATAACCCCAGAAAACTACGAACTTCTGCCACGCTCTTGGCTGCTGCCCAAGAAACAATTGCCTCCACCTTCGATGGGTCCACTGACACTCCATGCTGAGACACCACGTGCCCAAGGAAGTGTACTTCTTGTGTCAAGAACTTACACTTCGACAATTTCCCGTAAATATGGTGGTGTCGAAGGACTTCCAAGACTTCCCTGAGATGCTCAACGTGCTCCTCCTCCGACCTTGAGTAGATCAGGATGTCATCGATAAACACAATGACTAACCGGTCCAAAAACTCCCGGAAGAAAAAGTTCATATGTCCCATGAACACAGCCGGTGCATTCATAACTCCAAACGGCATAACCACAAACTCGAAGTTCCCATACCTGCACCTGAAAGCCGTCTTTGAGATGTCACTGTCTTTTACCCTCAGCTGATGATATCTAGATCGTAGATCAATCTTGGAAAACCAACCTGCTCCCCTCAGTTGGTCTAAGAGATCATCTATCCTTGGGAGGGGATAGCGGTTCTTGACCGTTACCTGGTTCAACCTTCAGTAGTCTATGCATAGCCTGAGACCACCATCTACCTTCTTCACAAACAAAACTGGAGCACCCCATGGCGATACGCTGGGTCGAACAAAACCCTTCTCCATCAGATCATCAATCTGAATCCACAACTCCCGCAACTCCGAAGGTGCCATCCGATAAGGGGCCATCAAAATCGGACGGGCACCAGGCTATAAGTCTATCCCGAACTCAACGTCATGTCGGGGGGGGGGGGGTAGAGTCACAACCTCCTTAGGAAAAACATCGAGGAACTCCCCAACAATCTCCAGGACATCCATCATATCTGTATCAGCTGGAACCACTGATATCCCACCTAACAAGGAAAGGAGAGGCTCCACGCGCCGGATTCCCACCTGATATCTCCTCTCGCCAAAAAAAGCTACACGCTTCCCATCCACGTCGGAGAACACGACTCTTCTTCGGAAGCAGTTGATAACAGCACTAATAGAAAACAACCAGTCGATGTGTAAGATGACATCGTATGGCTGCATATGTAATAGAAGAAGGTCCCCACTAGATCGATGTGGTCCCAATGTCAGCCTACATCCCCGGAAAACATAAGATACACTGGTCTGGCCTCCAACTGGTGTACTCAGCACCAGTGGTACGAAAAGTCTCTCTACGTCTAGTCCTAAAGCATGGGATAGACCAGGTGCAACAAAGGAGTGCAAAGCTCTCGAATCGAACAAAGTAGAAACAAGAGTGCTGAACAAACAAATCGTACCTCGTACCACCTCTGGTCCTGCTGGAGCTGCCAACTCTGCTGCATGAAACTGTCCACACCCAGCTCCTCTGCCTCTCTGATGTCATCCACCACCCCGACCATGCCCTGGTCGAGGTCCCTGAGGAGCACCCTGAGGTCGGCCTCCTCCTGCAAAGTCTGCCCTCGGAGGAGCATGGTACTGCTGCTGCTGGAAGGGCCTCGCTGGCAACTGGTGCTGCTGAGGTGGGCGCTGAACCTGCCCACCTCCACCGTACTGATCTCAGGTCGGGCACCGACTCTGAACGTGCCTGAAACCTCCAAAAGAAAAACAACTCGGTCCTGGGCTCATGAAAAAAAGATGAGGACCCGAAGATCTGAACTGGAACTACTGGGGCCTGCTCCCCACTGGCCTGAACCTGGAAGGTCCCGCCGCAGGAGACCTGCTGCTGACTGCTTTCCCCTTCGTCGATCCTGGATGGATCCCCTCTCGGGGTGCACCTCCCAGCGAGTGCATCCTATATAAAACCTCTGCCTTCTTCTGTATCGCCAAGTACATCGGAAGGGTGAAGGGGGTGACACCATACTGGAGCGAAGGATGAAGTGCCTCCTCCAAACGTCTCGCCCGAGACTACTCATCCGGAAAGAGATCCGGATCAAAGCATAGTAGATCCTTGAACTTGATCCCCAACTCTCATACTGACATACTCCCCTATTGAAGGGAGAGTAACTCCTGCCGCTTCTCCACCTTGATCATGGAAGAAAGGAATTCCTCTCGGAATTCCTTCTCAAAGTCAGCCCATGGAACCTCTGCCTCTATCCTCTCTCTGAGGTAGAGTTTTCACCACTATCACGCCGCACCTCTCAGCTGGCTGACTACTAGGGGAACCCAGTACTCCCTCGGAGCATGGATAAAGGTAAAAGCGATCCCTAGATCCTCAATCCACCCCTCTGTCTCCGTATCCGAAGTACTACCCTCGTACTTCTTCAGGGTCTGCCGCTGGAAAGAATGGAGAGTCTTCTGCCACTGGCTATCTTCCTCTTCTTGGTCAATCCTCAACTGATCGACCACCTAAATCTGCTGGGCCTTGGCCTTTTGAGCCACCTGGGGAAAAATTCCAGGTGTCATAGCTGTACGGTAAACAAGGATCGCCTAAGCCCAAGTAGTAAGGAAAACTCAAGGTTTTATTTTATCATTTTATTTCAATTTCTTTCCCAGAACACCCAAATCAAGTAAAACACAATCATGATGATGCATGTACCTTCCCTAGGGTCTCTACCCTGCAATCAATGTAGTTTCACTTGGTCGTTCGGTAGGCTCAGAGTCCTTGCATCGGATCACGGGGGGAACTAAAATCCCATGTCCTAGCCGGTCTTCCCTGGCCTATGTCACGCACCAAGATTGACTAACATTGTCGCCCTACCATCCCATGCAATCCTCACTGTGCCTAACTTCAGACTCCATCCTATCTCTCAACCATCACCTTTGATACCATTCTGTCATGACCCCCTCCCACCAAAGATGCCCCTCCTGAGCTGGAAATGGTGAAAGGGAGATAATGACCCCCGATTCCCGCCTCCAGTAGGCCCTGGGGTGGCGACTAGCACCAAGGGTATGAGTTTTCACAAATATGGGAGGCATTACCCTTTTTATTATTTAGGATCGGTAAATAGGACAAGTCAACCACCAAAAGGAAAAGAACAAGTGTATATAAATAAACCCAAACCAATCCCACATTCATGTTTAAATAATTTTATAACAAGGTACAAGTACAAGAAAGATCAAAGTACAATACCAAAAGAAAACAAGAGAAAAACAACTGTAAAAACTCCAACTCTCTGACTAGTAGGGTCCCGCACGACCCTGGTAGTCCTCCAGGAAAACTGAAAGTAAATGTAGGGTGAGCATACAAGTATACTCAGTAGGGAAACCTAAATCCCTCGTGCACAAGTGGGGAGACATCCTAATGTCTCATGAGAACAACATAAGAAACCTAGCAAGGAATTCTATCCACCCAACCTCACCAGCCACACTCACCAAAACACAAGCACAACAGGTAGTAGTATATAAGAAACAAGAGTATTGGGTACCCCACACCATTTCCCTTTAGTTAGATGCTCTTCCTAATGAAGAACGTCCTGACGTTGCCACACTCTCCCCGCCTGCACACACCTGGGCCTCACTACCACGTAAACCACCTGCACACACCTGGGCCTCACAACCACGTATCCTGCCCGCACAGACCTGGGCCTCACAACCACGTATCCCGCCCGCACACACCTGAGCCTCATCCCGAAGATTCTTGGGAAAAAGTAGAACTTTCCCGAAGAGTCTTGGGCTAAAGCTGCCCCAATCGAAACCTACCCAAAGAGTCTTAGGTGTAAGGTCACCTCAAGCCATCACAGCCTAGGGGAGAAGGAGCATGAAGGAGCTAGTAACTAAGGGAAAAACACCCTCTCCCATGAAATGGGAGTTTTCGGCACTAAGTGCTCAACATGGGTGGGGTGCGATAAAACACAAAAGATATAGATATATATATATACCAACCACACAACCCAACCTATGGCTTCCAACAGAGAAACTGAGCACGTGCCTCGGCACTGCTACTACGAAGCATGCATACAAAAAACAACCCCAACCCCATTTAGGTTTTCACGTTTCAGCAGAATTAGTTTATTTAGTTCCTTAACTACTGGGAAACTATCCACAACCAACCACATCAATCGTTCGTAAAAAATATATATCCCTTCCATCCACAAATCAAGTTAGGAAAACACAAGCAACACAACCAAGTCCTTCTTATTAACCAACCAACCCATTGATTATTAATTCTGTTTCATTACCACGCCCCACTATTCATTAACTCTTACACTTTTATTTATTATTCACAACCCAAAGTCTGTTCACATTCAACCCATCCCCACAGCCCCGCTACCAACCACCATAACCACAATTGCACCGTACATAATTATCCCTTTAACACCACTTATCGTCTCCCCTCTGCCCATCACCAACATAGCATTTACACCAACCCACAACCAAGCCATCCGCAGCCCCGCTTCTCACCCTATCCACAAAAACCCACAAAACACCCCCATCACATGCCACGTATCCAACCCAACACCCACATGTTCATTATTACGTTTTTGTTTAACCGGGGTGATCACACAAGGGTTCCAGGTTTTTAAACAGCCAACTTTATGTGATTAACCAATTTCCACATTCCACAAAGTTCCATCCACAAAAACGGTCTAGAAAGATAGGGCAACATTTAATTGCGCAAGCAAAGGCCCCCAACGACAGTGATTTTCAGTAGGCAGAAGCTCATTAAATTCACAACATAATATCACAGGATATAAAGTAACGACGATCACAAACTTTCCAACCCCATTATTTAACCAGATATTATCTTCATTTAATCGGTTCAACTGCTTCTCATGAAAACAAGTGGATACCCACCCTGCATGATGCACAAATTAGAGAGACAAAGGTAAGATACCTACCTCAACAGGTTATGATCGCAACGCTCCCCCGGATCAACCTTAGAAGACGTCCGTCGACGTCCGTCACTTCTATCGGGTCCCGGAAAAACCTCCTCAGGTGGATGTAGGAAAGGAAATTCCAAAGTAAAGACAACAGATCCAATCTTGGAAGTTCCTCCTCGTCGTTACGATCCCGTGGCCACTGACAGATCGTAAATCAGAGCTCGGACGAAGAAGTTATGGAAGAAAAGGAGCCTTCGAGTCTCTTGGGAGAGCTCTGCTCAGAGGAAAGGGGAGGAGAGGAGTGAATTGAAAGGAGGAGGGGACCCCTCCTTTTATAGGTGAGAAAAGGAAAATTACACAGCATGTACTTTATGGTACACGGCGTGTACTCGATTATTTTACACGGTCTCCACGCGGCTTCCAACACGGCTCCGCGGCCGTTGACTGGTCAACACACGGTTTGAGGGTAACGCATACGTGGGGAAGGACTACACGGCATGTAGTTTAGACACATGACATGTACTCATTTATTGCACACGACAAGGACATGGCCCCAACACGGTACATGGCCGTTGACTGGTAACGTGTACGCGAGGAAGGACTACACGACGTGTAGAACTGGGCACACGACGTGCACCCATTATTTCACACAGCAAGGACACAGCCTGCAACACGGGGTATACCCGGAAAGGGGGTACATGACGTGTACTCAAACTACATGGCGTGTAGTTTCAAAATTCTAGAAAGTGTGGGAAAAGTCCATTTTACCCTTCAGAACACTTCTTGACCTTATTTTTGACAAAGGAATGGGCTGGAGAGGTCTGGGCCATTACAATTGACCGAGGATTACTCTTTGAGTCCATGAAGTGAATCCATATAAAACTTGGTATAGTATAAACCTATATGGGCTAGGATCTAGGGCCACTGAACAAGGAATCCTCCTCGAGTACACAAATAAAATTTATAGAAAACTTGTTAAATGGGGCCATACTGTTTGGATTTTTTTCTATACAACAATGCCCCTCATCAGTGCCATACCATGATATCCATATCCATTAATATGGATAAAAATATAGATCCTAGTAAGTACCTTTAGGAACTAAAAAGATATAAATGAAAGGGATCAGAAGATGTATCCAAGGAAATACATCTAGAAATCCAAATAATATAAAAATTACTAAGAGGATTGGAATATGGATCTGAAGAAATACCTCTGGGAATCCCTATCATGTACTACATCATTTTAGGATCATTAACCAAAATCCAGGAAATTTTTTTATAAATAATAGATGTATCAATAATAGTTGAGTGAAAGAGTACAAAAAGAGTGAGGGTGAAAAAAACATCCAACCCACCACTACTAACACAATCTCATAGGATTAAAATTTTGGTTTTGGTTCTAGGCGATACTGACCGCCATCTCTACCCAACCCATGATGTGAATGTTCAGGGTCAATCGAATATTTGGGAACCCCCTGGGTCCCCTAGACTAGTGCTTAGGAGAGGCATCCTACCTGGGAGCCTTGGTGTTCCCATATAAATGAAGGCATCCATCTTGAGACCCTCTAAGTCAAAAAATAACTATGGGTTTCCCTCTTAGGGTCCTCACAAAGAGTAATAGGAAGGATTCATCTTACATGGGATGCTTTAAGTCATATCTTATGAAGAGGAATACCAAAGGGGACCCTTGATATTAGTGATAAGTTGAAGCATGAATCTAAAACCCATGGGATATTAGGGACCCCTTGATTTCATATATTCAATTAAAAAATTTAATAATACAATTTAACATTTCATTGTGGTAAATTTAAATAGGTATATTTTCCCTTAGGGGAAATCCCAAACAAACACATACTACATAGACATGCAAAAATACTCAAGGGAAGGTACGAAGGAAAATCTACCATTAGAAGGATTCC